>CM046877.1:457115913-462115913 GCA_025667525.1 Glebionis coronaria
TGATTAGAGCGGGGAACTTGACCGTTTTGGTTGTAATTTCCCGTGGCCGCGTAAGCACTCGAAGTGTTACCACCATTGGTAATGCACTCGGAGAAATCATGACCTCCACCACAATACATGCACGAAACCTCAACCGCTTTAGCCGTAGCGGGAGCACTTGGTTTACCAACTTTAAACTCAATCAAAAGTCCTTTTAGCTTATAAAAAATCTTGTTTTCCAAGTTCGCCTCAATTTGGCAAGCATCGATGGTAGTAGACAAAGAAGGTGAAGCCGAAGACGAAGCCTTACGAAAACTAGACGTGCTACGAGGACTATACACCTTAGATCTATTCTCAATTATCACCAAAGCTTCCTCAACCGTTTTACACAAAAAATTACCACCCGCGGCGGCATTTAAATAATCCCTTTCATGATCATTAAGTCCATTATAAAACGTGTCAATTTGATGCAAGTCGGAAAAACCGTGATGAGGACATTCATGTAACATCTCCTTAAACCTATTCCAAGCCGTTGAAAAACTTTCATTAAACTCTTGTGAAAATTTTGAAATCTCATTTTTCAAATGCGTAGTCTTAGAGGGCGGAAAAAATTGGTTCACAAACTTAGACACGAGATCCTTCCACGTCAATATAGAATTGGGTGGCTCTTTCTCTAACCAAATTTTAGCGGGCCCCGCTAAGGAATACGGAAAAAGCATCATCTTAATCGAGTCATTCGAGACATCCTTAAACTTGCATGTGGCGGTAAGACGATTGAATTGGCGGATATGATTGTGTGGATTGTCCTTCTCATCACCACGGAATTTGTTGTTTTGGATCATCGACAACAAACCCGTTTTCACCTAAAAAATTCTCCGCAAGGATAGCGGGAATCACAATAGCCTCTCCATAACCCTCGGTGGGTGCTTGAAGTAATTCCATCATAGTTCGATTCGCCATGGTTGGTGCTTCTCTTACAATGGGTTCGTCAATAGGAGACTCCTCACTTGAAAGATTAGGAGTGGGAGTTTTGTTCTTTCGTTTACGTGCACGTCTTGCTTGATTACGAGTTAGCATAAATGTCACGTACAACGAGGGGACGAGCAAAGAAGATTCTTTTTGGTGTTTTGTATTTTTCAATTTTTTTGTGGTTTTTGATTGTATTAACCTTTTTGGATTTTGGTGAATGTATTAAGTAGACACAAATCTACAAATCTCCTCCCTAATCAAATCTCTTGATTAAAGAAGCCTCAAGGAATGAAAACGATCACGTGAAGTGAACGCCTTCGATGACTTTAGAACGTTGGTGGAACACCAAAACGTTCAAGAGGGTTTAATCAATGAAACCAAGAAAATATATATGATACTTAGTAATACTTTGGGCGGCAAAACCATCGATTAGCTCTCAAAATCAAATACTCACAAGCAAGCGGGGAAACGAGGCGGCGGGAAGCACTTAAGAGCCTTTTTCCTTAGGATATATTTTATAATATCCGCCTTATACCCACCTTATAGTTTGTATTTTTCAAGATTGAGCTTTACGAAAGTATTTATCTATTTTTGCCTTTTTCTTTGGTTTGAGACTCGAATACAATGATTGGGTAATGACCTCCCAAATCAAGGTTGTGATTTCTCACGTATTTGGAGTACTTGTGAATTTATTGTTCTACGTATACAATATAGTAATAGTATTCACACAAAAATCAAAAACCGATAATACGTATTAGTAGAGTGCTACTAATACAAATACTATTTTGGTTAGTATATAAAAACAACAATTCCAAATAAAAACACAACACGCCTCCCCGGAAGCGGCACCAAAATGATAGTTGTAAATTAGCACTTGTTTAGGAAAACAAGGCAATTAGGGCAAGTGTTAACAAGTAGCTTAGGAAAACCACAAGTTATGACCCTAAAATGAGTTCGTTCTCAAGGAGGCTAGTGTGTTATGTGTGTAATGATTTGGATTTACTGTGTGATTATATTTGTGAGAAAGAATGATAGATATGAGATAAGAAGAGAATGACGGTTACGATGTCGTTTTAAACTAAGACGAAAAAGGTGTACACGTAAAACCGTAAAAAGCATCAAAATTAAAATTTTGTCCTAAAAATTACCAAAAATCAATAAAAATCCACAAAAATATTCTAAGAGTTTACAAAAAATCCAAACTTGCCAAAACCTTTTAATTAATTAAATAATGACTTTTTAATGCTAATTAAAGCCCTAAAAATCAATATTAACTATTAAAAAGCCCAAAACAAGATCTTAAAGTTTATAAACCTTTAAAATAACCTAATTAAGCTAAAAAGTATTTTTCAAAATTTTAAAACCCCTAAAAACTATTTTAAACAATTAAAAACTATTAAAAGCTATAAAACTTAAATTAATTCTAGAAAATAATTAAAAGACTCTAAAAATATTTGGAAAGTTGAAAACTTCCTAATTAAGTGTCTACAATCTAGGGAAAATATAAAAACTTAGAAAATCAGACTTTTAATTTTTAACAATAAAATAATATTAAAATATTATTAAAAATCCAAAAATCATAAAAATTCTAAAAAGTTGCACACTAGCTTAATTTAGCCTAAATAACTCAGAATGAAAGTGAAATTACCTAATTACCCTTAATGGGCCTAGAAAATGGGCTAAACCCAAAACAGATCACTTAATGGGCTTAATTAGACCCATAATGAGAAAGTGTCCAAAATAAGCCCAAAAAGCACTACTTGACTCAAAATTTGATTTTAAACAACTTTTTCCAAAGGCCCAAAAGCTGAAAGTGTGAAATAAGCTAGCTTATACCAAACAGCTTATTCTTAATGGGCTTTTTGGCCCATTAAGCTATAAGCCAATGCCATAAGCTCAAATTAGACACACAAGCTTCTTTTGTCCTAAATAAGACTTCTGTAAAAAGAAATTTGAAATAAGCCCAAGAAATAAGCCTGAAAATGCAATAAGCAATCAACAGAAAACGACAAAATAGTCGTTTTTGAGTTCTAGGCCACCCCAAGAGCTGATTCAAGTTTCTAAAGCTTTCAAATGAGTTAATTAAGCAAAATCAACAAAGAGTTTTCAAATAAGCTGACTCAATAAGCTAGAAAAAGCAAATAAGCACTTATGTAAAAGTCAAATAAGTTGGTTTTCTAGCAAAAAGTCAAAGTCAAAGTCCAATAAGCTCCAGTCTAATCAAATGGGTCAAATAATGAAGATCTATCACAAAAAATAAGTTGTTGCAGGTCTGGATAAGCTAAAATAGCTTATTGATAAGCTGAGTTCAAATTAACACTAGCAGGGGCTAGTTTTGGGTGTTGAGCAGTGGAAACTTTTTCCACTGCTTGACTTGTTTGACTTTTTGTCTTTAGTGAACTTTTTTGAGATTCAGATTACACTAAGGCACCCAAATGATCTTTGGATCATAAGGAGTCAATAACAATAAATAAATCACAAACACAATCACCCAATTGATACAGTTTAATCAATAAAGTACCAGATCTAGCACAGACTTAGCAAAATAAGCAGTTGAGCACTTATAAGCAGTTTTAGCAATAATCAGCCAACCAAATTCAACCAAATGCATACACAAGCTATTATAAACTCAAATAAACAAGTCTAAACAGTTTTCATGCAATGGCTTAAAGCCTAAATCAAGATTCAAGCTTATGAATGTTACTGATGAACACTAACACATGCAGTTTTACACTTTGCTGATGTATTTGACCAATAAGCCAGATTCAAACCTTAAGATCTATCAAACAAGTTATAATAATGATGTTTTAACAGCTTTTAACCCTAAGCATGCATAAACTCTAGGTTTTCCCAAATTCTTAGGTAAAAAACAGTTATAATCAACAAGTTATAGCAGATTGTTTGATTTGGTGGTTTAAGTCCAATAACTTGCAGCAAAATACTCTCAAACAAGTGTATGACAGATAACAAACACAAACAACACCTTCTAACAACACAATAACCAATTATGATTCCAAACAGGTAATCCCAAACACCCCTTTAACTTTTCAAAACCAAGTTTTCCAAATCAAAAGTGAGATTTAAGACCACCCAAGCCCAAATTAACACAACAATAGCTAAGATAAACAGATTCAAGCAGTTTTAAGCCACAAAATTCACAAGAACACAAGTCACACACAAATATCACCAAAAATCAAGATTTAAGCAGATTTTGGGATTAATTATGCAAACCTCATGGATGTACATCCACACCCACGAATTTGTGAGCTTATGTACTAGCAAGAACAAGTACAAGCTTCCACAAACAAACCTGCTAAGATTCAACAAGGTTAGAGGCACAATTATCAAAACAGAAACTTAAAAAGCCTTGATTGATGCAACCGTGTTACCCCACACTTGATTATCCCCAACTTATAAGCCTCACCATACCTTGATAACACAATATCAGGATGCTATGATCAGCCCTATAGCCCAAGAATTCCAAGGTTTGAACAAGAACTTAGCAAAATATCAAGCTTGAAGGAAAAATGCAAACTTTCGCACTCTCCTTAAAAACAGGTTTTGAGATTCAAATTCAGTGAACAAATAACATAAACAAGCATAAAAATAAGTGGCACTTGGTCTTTATTCAACACACTTAACACAATTTCATTAAACTGAAAAGAGGATTTACAAGTTGTTGAACAAGGAAAAACCAAAAGCAATTGTAAATGTTGCAGCCCTATGCCTTTATATAGGCTACAATGAGACTAAGTTACAGAATAAAAACGTGAACCCTAAGTGTTTGATCTTCCAAATATGCCCTTGTAGGATTTGAAAACCTTGGACTCATGTGATGTTTCCTTGGACGTTTGCATGAGTTGTCATGTGAAAATGTGATCAAAGGGTTTGTATGAAGCTTAGAAAGTAAGCCACAATGTGGGACGTTGGATTGCTGCCACCCTTTTGGCAGTATGCATGAACTTGTAGCAGGGGAGGTCCCATGTAGCATGTGGGTTGGTGGGGTGTCATGTTTAAGGTTTAGGATGTGTTAACAAGACCCTTAATCATAAATCTGCACCATATTGGGGTTTAATTGTTGGTAATTAGCAAATGCCCAATTTGGTTTATGAACATGAAGAACTTGGTTTTAATCCGTTTTGGGTTTAAATTGTGGTGCTTAGCGCCTTAATTAAAATATTAATTAAGGTTTGTTATGTCTGGTGTGAGTGGGAGATGAGGTGGAAGCAGGGAGGGCTCCCATTGGTGGAAAGGAGAAAGCGGGACACGTGGCAGGATGATAGTGGTTAAGGTAAGTATGTGTGTTGGCCAGATTAAACCCCTCACTTCTTTCCTTCTTGTCATTTCAGTCATAAACTCTATCAACGCCCATTTCCTTCTTTAACAACTTTTCATTTTCACACTTTTGCCCCAAAAACTTTTGTAAAATGATTTCAGGGGTAATTCTTGCCAATTTTGGATTCTTGAAGGACTGACTTGGTATTTTCTTCAAGGACAATGGTCTAAACTTGTATGATTGACATTTTGGAGGACTGAAATTTCCAATTCATGTTTGATGAGGGACCATTTTTGCCAAAACTTCAAAGTTAAGGGTCCTTTTTATAATTTTGGGATTTTCAAAGGACCAAACTTGTAATTTCTTGAACTTTGAAGGACTTCATGATATATTTGACTTTGTGGAGGATAATGGTTGACAATTTAGCTTTGTTGAGGGGCTAAACTTGCCAAATCTTCAAAGTGGAGGGCCCTTTTTGTAATTTTGACAAACTTTAGGGACCAAACTTGTAATTATGAAGATACAAGGGTATAAAGTGTCAATTCTTCCATATTGGAGGACCCTTCTTCATAATTCTTCAAATCTTCAAGGGTTTTTCTTGGGAAAGTCTTCATTAGGGCTTGGTTCATAGTGCGGCTTCGTTTCCCGTGTTCGTTTTTGCATGATTCTTGTGATCTTTTGTCATTTTCTCAATATCCGTACCTAAAATATACAAGTAACAAACACAAGAATATATATGGGTATATTGATGATATTCAATGCATTTTAAGCCCTTTTTGGACGATGAGACTATGTATAAAAGCAGTCTCATTACTCACCATTGGTTAAGCTGAGATTAATGCCACATTTGTCAACAGCCTTCCAAGAAAGTGGCTGAGTATGAATTAGACTCAGAGAGCCAATAACTCAATCAAGAATGACACCTTAGCTCAGCTTTATGGAAATTATAATTATGAAGAAGGGCTGATTGATACTATATACAAGTCAGAGACTGAAAGATTTGTAGTTCAAGGAGCAACTTCCAAAGCCTTGATCTCTGCACCACATCCTCATGACAACGACTCTGATTTTGAAGAAGACACCCGCAGCAGCCAAGAGTTCTTGACAGACCTTAATGCTGAGTTTCATGAAAGAGACTTGCTAGCCAATCAAAGAAGATTCTTCAAAAGATCAGGGAGAATAGGATCGACTAGTAAACAAACTGACAGATCAAAAGAAACTTGTTTTGCCTGTGGAAAGCTTGGACACTTCCAAAAAGACTATCCTTCCACCAAGACATCCTCACCTTTCTATCCATCATCTTACACCAAACCTTACAAGTTCAAACCACAACATAACAACTCATCTCACCAATCTAACTCATCAGACAATGAAAAGAAGGATTACAAGAACAAGTACAAGGCACTTAAAGTTGAGTTAGAACAGATGAATTTGAAGCTTGAAGCTCTGTCTAAGAAGAAAGGAGGTGATAAAAAGACAGAGAAAGGGTTGGTAGCTAAAGCATATGATTGGAATGATGAGCCACTGACTTCAGATGAGGAAGATACTACTAGAGTCAAGGCTTTCATGGCTATAGCTGAGGATGAACCAGCTGTTGGGAAAGGTGATGCAAGATCAGAACAATGGGTTGACATCACAATGAAAAAGGTACACAAGCTTTTATCTATGTCTGATAGTGATGAACGCAAACATGTCCTGATTACACCATTATTGATTTGCACTTTGTTGAGGAACAAAGAAAGAACCTACTTGATAAGTTTCACTCTGTTAAAAATGAACTGTTGAATGCTAAATCTGAATGTGAAACTCTCAAATGGGGTTAATTTAGAGAAAATATCCCTTCAAAATGAAGTCAGTAGGTTAACCTTGAAAAATAGTGCCTTAAATGATCAAGTATCTGAATTAAACAAGGTTATTGAAAAATGGCTGTGTAGTAGGTTCACTATAGATCAATTGCTTAATGATGAACTGCCTGCTAACATTAAAAGGGATGTATATGCTAAGAAAAATAAGCTGAAAATTCTCACCAAACCCAAAGAGATTGTTTTTAAATCTACAGAGACTATTCATATGTCAGATCCCATTTTGATTGATGACCCTGTCTCTGAAGATGTGGCTGAATTACCACCTTTACCTAAACTCTCTGGAGTTAAACCCAGCACTTCCTCAAGAGGAGCTAAGGGTGAACTTAAAACAGATGTTGAGAAACCACCAGCTAAAATATTTTCTGTACCTGCTAAACAATCTGTTTAGCAAGTTGCATTTAAGCCTGTCTCAACAAAAGCTGTGAACAAAGTTGAATCCTCAACTGAAGAACGCCTGTTGTCACTAATGAAAGAAGTAGAACTCTTAAAACAACACATTAAGCCTTCCGCTGAATGCTCTACTTCTCGTGAACCTAAGTCTGTCCTAGGTGAACCCAAGGGGGAAAGGTTAGTCAAACCTTATTGCAATATCTGTAAGAACTCTCATCACATGACCTTAGACCATGATAGACAAATGGCTGTTAAGAGAGCTCAGACACCTTCTAGGGAAAGACAACAGGGTTC
The DNA here is from genome assembly GCA_025667525.1 of Glebionis coronaria. Taxonomy (NCBI): domain Eukaryota; kingdom Viridiplantae; phylum Streptophyta; class Magnoliopsida; order Asterales; family Asteraceae; genus Glebionis; species Glebionis coronaria. Next base: position 457,123,687 of record CM046877.1, read on the forward strand.
TAAAAGACAACAAGGGAACTACAGACCTTATCCTCCCTGTAAATTCTGTGGATTCACAAACCATCACTCAGATGAGTGTGGTGACTTCCCAGGTTGTGATATCTGTGGAAGTTTTACCCATGAGACAGCTAATTGTCCTTCCCATCGCCAAAAGTTCTACAGGAACTCAAGAATTGCTAATCAGCAATTCAGAGAACCCACTCGAAAGTGGGTTCACCATAGGAACTAACTTGTTTCTATGTATCTGTGCAGAAACATCTTAAGGAATCAGTATGGTATCTAGACAGTGGCTTTTCTAGACACATGACAGGGATTCAACAATACCTGCACAGATACTCAAGGGAGCCAGGTCCTAAAGTGGTGTTTGGAGATAATTCTTTAGGCGACCCAGAGGGATACGGCTCAGTGAACTACAATGGGATTGTTGGAGTATGCTCGTGTCATAATAATTAATTATATGGCTAGACACATGTGAGCCTATGGGGTCACACACATATACACAGAGGTACCATTTAATATGACGTATATATTGTATTTACGTTATATATATAACCTACAAAACACAAGAGAAAAAGTTAGAAAGACCAAGGTGGTCAAGTGTAACTATCAAAGTAATCAATGCTAATTGATTTAGTCATTACTACTAATCAATTAACATAAATGGAGATAGGTTACCACTTTTTCATCTCTCCTTGTTTTTGGAATGAATATAGACGTCCATATTTTAGGTACAAAAATGGGGGTTGTATGTTTTTTTCTTTATATAAGCCTTTTATTAATGTAGTTTAAGGCTTGTTGAGGAATTACGGGTTATAGACTAGCATCTATTTGGTATACAAGGACGTGTAGTGTGTTTCTACATAGAGGTGATCTACTTTGGTCACTTGGGTTTCTTAGTTAGATCATGTGTTGGTAATGGTCTCCGTTCGATCCTACCGAATCACGCTACAAAGGTATACTTTTATCTCCTTTTTATTGATTAATCATATGACTCTATGGATCCGTTTATAGGTGTTCTTTCCGCTGCGTTTATTATTTATTCATATCATTTTTATATGGATAATCACCTATAGTGGTATCACGAGCCATCATATGATGTCATATGATTATCGAGTATGCGTAAAAGTGGCTAAATTTCATGTTTTTGATGGTTTTATGAAGCCGATTTAAAAACAGCCCATATGAGTTTATTTTCGAAATTAAACAGACCCTTAGGAGGTCTTAAAATATGTTTTTTGATCTCTAAGCCACGGGTTACGCATACGTTAATTGGTATTGTTATCGGTACGTGTAAAATGACTTAAAAACGCTTGTTTTGGCACGATTTGTGAATCGGTTTTAGAACAGCTCTATCGACATGATTTCTGTAATTATATGATAATTATAAGGTGCTTAAAATGTGGTTTTTATATCCTATGATCATTGGTTACACGTACCAATCGGGGTTTAATTAATTGTTGATTATTTCTTCGATTTCGATGGCTAACAAGTGTTTCTTGTTGTTTAATTTTGTTTCCATGGAAAATACATGCATGTTTGGCCATGGACTTAGCCAACACCTTGTTATATTCATAATATTATGGTATTATTATGTTTCGTATGCAAAACCGATGAAAACAAGACCAAATGTGACATGTTGTGTGTTGATTTGCATTTAATTTCAGTTTTGGGGTTTGCCATTGTTTCGGCTTAATTAATATGTTTTGATGTTGGTTATAGCCATTTTTTGGGCACTTTAAAGTAGTTTAATGATAGGTTAAATGTTTTTAGTCATAAATAAATTGTAACCGATGCTTGGATGGGAATGGCTAAAGAATTAAAGACATATTATGAAATTTGGAGCTGCTGAGTGACCTGCACTAAAACGTGATTTCCCGGAGTTCTATAAGGAGATAGAAGCCCAAATTTGGTGTGCTGATTCACAACTCATGGGCCTTCAAAAGTCTCAACTGGACCTCAGGCTAGGGACGACTCCTTCTATGGGTTTTGGGCCCTTGAAGTCGACTGAATGTTTTTGGCAAATTTGGGCCTCATGTTCATTTTGGGTTCTACTTGCTCTTGATGGTCTTGGAGCAAGTGGGAGCCCACTTTGTGGTTGTGTTGACTTACCCTTAGTTGACTTCTTGGTCCTCATGATGGCTCACGAGATCAGGCTTAGTTTTTTCATCGGTTTGAGGCTTTGCATACTTGTGGTTGTGTGGTTGCTTATTTGCATGATATCTTGCTATAACTTGCAAATGTTTTTGTAAAAACTTAAAACCAATCACAAACCAATTACAAAACTAAATATTTGATTTAGTTTAAATTTTAAATATGATTTAAAACTAAAATCTTGTTTTCATAATAACTCGTAACGTGTTATGAATGTTATTTCTTTTATGTATTGTCTAATCTAATATTAATTCCATTTAGGTTTTATATTAGTCTTTAACTTGGACAACTTGACACGCATAAATGTTTTTAACTTGTGCTACGATGGATGAATGCATGCTTCCTCGTACACACTTTTGATTTGTAAATCAAACTTTTATACCCGTCTCAAATTTAAGTCATGCCGTCCAATCGTTTGAGATCACTTGCAATTACTTTTTGCATCTTGTGAGACGGATGTGAATTGTAACCCAAGGTGATTATTATCTATGCGTGAGACCTAGACTTATTCTCGCATGTTCTAAAATTGGATGACTTAATCGGTACAACGGTGAGACCTTGACCGAGGCAAGGATGGGACTAAACATGCCAGTTTGACATTTAGTGAAATGTTTACTTGTGTCATGGGTCCCATAAGGATCTAAGAATTGCACAAGATTTTCAATTGATGAACGTCATCTACCTGTTGAATCTATCATTCCTAGCAAATCAACTGATGTGGTGGTGGAACCTCAATGAGGATCTTAGCCTTTTTGTAAAATTAATTGTTTTTATAAACTTGGGTAGTTAATTTTAAAAGGATAATTATCGAAAATACTAAATATGAACTTTGTATTTCTATTAATGATTTTGGTGCAACACAAACCGTAAACAAAGTTTGTTTCCTTTTATGTTAGAGGAAAACAAACTAAGTCTTCTTTCCTTGTAAGAATAAGACTCGTTCCCATCCTTTCTCCTTGTATGAGAAAGCTATAATAGGAACACTTGAATCTTCTCAATTCTAATCATTCTTAATACACACCTACTCAAGAAATCGCATTGTCTTGTAAGTCAAAACGACTAAGTACGGTTACATATCTTAAAGTGTTAAGATATTGTATGAGTCTTGATTAGAAATTGAAGTCTCATTAAACTGTGAGAGGAAAGGAAATTACTAGCATGTTTTTATAGTATATTTTCTTTACACAAACAAGTTCCATAAGATTCTACACACCTTTGAGGTAAAGTAGAAAGAGGAATTGCATGCAAAACTTTCAAGTTAATGGCATCGATGGAAATCTCATCACAAATATAGTAGAACTTGATACTTTTATTTGAATATCTATGTACATGTTTACTAGTCTACGAGACTGACATTGGCTATAATGTGTAGACATTCAAAGAACTAGAAAGTATACAAATTGCTACTTGCTTTTTCACTAGTATAGATACATTCAAAATGTTGTCTAAACTAATGGGAGCAATGCATTTTTTAACCATAGGACACACTTGTAAAGTTGTCTTATTCAGTGGGAGCTATGAGCTTATCACCTTGTAAGTGACCCACTTAATTTCTAGATTGTCTTGAAATAACATCATAGTTTTCTAAGCCTTATTGCATATTATTTTAAAAGATAACTAGTCGCTTTTCTGATGTCGCTTCCTGAAATGTTATCTAAAAATAGTTATGCATGATTGCTTATTAAACTATGAAGTTCTACATAACCCTTCTATACAAGCTTGATTTAAGTATGACTTAAATCTTATTATATCTGTGATATTTTAATATTATTCATATATGATGTTGTGCCATGCTCAAGTGGGAGAATTATTAGAGTGTGCAAGGTACAACACAATATGGCTTATAATATTCTATTAGGACTTATACATATTGTTGTATGTTGTCTAATAGAGAACTAATGTCAAGAAATAATAAAAACTACTTCATCACATTACCTAAATGTTTTAGCTAATAAGCATATGTCTTCTTGTAATGACATAAATATGAAGTATGTAAATTAACTTGAAAATACTATTGATGCCAAAAGTAGGCATTCAATAATACTTTATTTGTAATATGTTTTGTCTTCAAGTAAAGACATAAGCATGTACTTCTTTGAATTGTTCAAAGACTTATAAAATAAAGTAAGTACTTGACTTGTTGTGTCTTCATGTTAGGGCATATACAATGAAGTTATTGAATTGTTCAATATCTTATAAAGTATATTTAGCGACCAACATGTTATGTTTTCTTATTAAAACATGAACATAAAGTTTTTGAACTGCTAAAATAATCATACTTTATAGCATGCAATTGGCTTGAATATATTCTTTATACAATTTGGTTTGAACAAATTAGAACATATGTGAGCCAAAGAGTATTAGGTTATCAAAGGAATTGTGATACTGTCTCATAATCGCAACACTATGTCTCATGTGTAAAATCAAATAATATTGTTATTATTTGATCCTTGATAACATTAACTACTCTCTCTCTCTTGTATCTTATTAAGGTTAACAAAAATTTAAATATGCCCGTGCTTATTCAATATGGTTCCAAACAAGAAGGTAACTAAGAAACTATCTATTTATGGAATGGGATGACTCCCAGTAAGTCTTAGTTGAAGTCTTGAATTTGTTAAAATCATGTTAGACGTGTTATTAACAAACTTGAATTAAGAAATTTCAATGTATTTTACACATCCCAAACGAGAACAATTCATTGTTGCTCGACATGCTGTGTACTTGGAGACAGTCTCCTCTTACAAGAAGTAAGTGGGAGCCTTTGTGCATCTTTGAAGAAAGTAATGAATAAAATACAACCTTCTGAATACACTAGCGAACGACATAATGAGGCTGAGCATATAAATGCAAAAGCCACAAATTGTTGTAACTCCCATTCGCATATCCGCAAGGATACCTCAAGCACCTGAAGATATGAATGTCATGTCAATGTTGAGGAATATGAGTTAGAGGATCATGGTGAACCTCATAACTATCGAGACTCATTTTAGATTTGGAATCTAATGAATGACTGAAAACTATGAATTGTAGATGTAGTCCATAAAAGAAAATCAATTTTGGAATTTGAAATTCTTTTATCAATCAGTAAGACTGATAGGTTATAAATGGTCTTCTATGAGAAGATAGATATGGACAAAATTGTACACTTTTATACACACTCTCTTTGATAAGAGTTTAAACGCATGCTCAAGCAATTGACCATGGTTAAAGCTTTATTTTCTTTGTGAGTGTTTAATTAATAAAGATATTAATTACCATACTTGATTTCATGAATATGAAATATGGTAATTGGATGTTAAAGATCCTTTTGATTTATTACATTTGCGAAGACGTTGTATAATCATAAGGGTTTATAAATCCAACTAATCTTTAGAAAGTGTACAAGCTCTAGAAATCCAAGTGTGGATTAAAGCATGCATCTAAGAGCTGGTATCTTATGTTTAAATCGAGTATATAATCATGATTAAAACAAAGATAACTCTTGAGTTACCTTTAAGCTAGTCGGAGCACTTTGTTTTGTACGTTCTTAAATCTCATATGTTGGTAACATATTGGAAATATTATTCCATCTAAGCTAGATTTAAATCATTGGCTTGGAATATATTTTATTGAAGAGATATAAGAAACAAATCGTATAACCTTGGAACATAGGCTTATTATGATAAGTCATATGCGGTTAATAAGTCTAAATATGAAACATCATTGAGAAAGTCTCAAAGTTCTATCTCACTTGATTAGATTGAACATGTACATGGAAACCTTTAGTTTACCTAATGGATTCATCACATATGATATGTTATGTATTAGACTAATTTTAATACTTGCATGAATGCAAGATGAACTGTTCAAAAAGTATCTAAGTGAAAGTCATTAGACTACTATAGACATGTTCATCATTTATGGATTTTAGGTAAGGAGATTAGTGTTGAGTTTATACACTAATTCTTACTTTGATTGAGATGGTACTCAATTCTAGTGATAGTAGGATTTCATATTATATGATAAAACTACTACCTAAACGTGCTTGACGAAAAGCACTGTTGCACTACTCATTAGTAAAATAAGATTACTTTATAGTTTATGAAGCTGTTAAGAAGATTGTCTTAAATAGGTTTTATACTTGCCTCAAACAACCTATGTAATGTACTATGGTGATGCTAGTATTACTGTATTAGCACTTGAGCGTACATATACAAAATGCCAATCATTTTATTATTCAAAATCTTTACTATTTGTGAGTTTGAAAAATAATAAGTGTTCTCAAAGTTCACTCAGATGACAACTCAACAGGTCCTTGTGTAAATTCAATGTCTTGTAGTCAAACATGTTCATCATGCTTGGAACATTGGACTTTGACCTTAGAGTAGTCTCATGTATATCTGTTTTTTTAGTATTTGGATAATGGAACGTTAAGTAGTTTTACTAAATAATGAATTGATATACTTGGTATAATCGTTTTCATTTGTACTACTGTGTTCTATATTAGCATGTTTAATCCATGAATAATTTATTTATTCTAAATTATCCATTGTCAGCTGACGATACGGGAGTATTGTGGAATTAATACAAATGTGAGTTGGTCATATTCATTTGGAATGAATATTAATTGATGATGCCGCCAAACTCACATGTGTTCATTGGATGAACATTGGATTGACCCAACCTACGAGAAGTCACTGCATGGATCGACGTCAATAGTGAATCTCGAAAGTGGTTGAATCTCTCATCCTTAGACTTGAGATGCAAGTAGGTTTTGTATGTGTGGAATGTCAATCTTTGATATGGTTCAACGTTGTCCTGAACAAGGCTGCTATAAGACCATTTTCAGGTGCGATGTGAAACACATGAACGACACGTGCAGTCAAAATAGGATTTGTTCCTCCACATGTATTGGAGTTAGATACTACTGGGCCCCTCGATGAATTGTACAGATGTATGTGTGGCCGCACCCAAATGAAATTAAGATGATACTTGATTAATTTGGTAATCTAGTTCAATATCAATATCGAGAAACATAATAGTTAAACTAAAGAATGACTTTTGATCCATGTCTAAAGTTTAACAAAGTATCTGAAACAAAAGGATGACTGATATCTAAACCATTTAAATGAGATGTTTGAGAAACTATCCTCATATGTATTTAGGGGCATTGGCGTGTTGCTAGACGCTAACCTTTGCTTGTATAATTACTTGAGTATTATGACGTGCGCAAGTGGGAGCTGTTGGAGTATGCTCGTGTCATAATAATTAATTATATGGCTAGACACATGTGAGCCTATGGGGTCACACACATATACACAGAGGTACCATTTAATATGACGTATATATTGTATTTACATTATATATATAACCTACAAAACACAAGAGAAAAAGTTAGAAAGACCAAGGTGGTCAAGTGTAACTATCAAAGTAATCAGTGCTAATTGATTTAGTCATTACTACTAATCAATTAACATAAATGGAGATAGGTTACCACTTTTTCATCTCACCTTGTTTTTGGAATGAATATAGACGTCCATATTTTAGGTACAAAAATAGGGGTTGTATGTTTTTTTCTTTATATAAGCCTTTTATTAATGTAGTTTAAGGCTTGTTGAGGAATTACGGGTTATAGACTAGCATCTATTTGGTATAAAAGGACGTGTAGTGTGTTTCTACATAGAGGTGATCTACTTTGGTCACTTGGGTTTCTTAGTTAGATCATGTGTTGGTAATGGTCTCCGTTCGATCCTACCGAATCACGCTACAAAGGTATACTTTTATCTCCTTTTTATTGATTAATCATATGACTCTATGGATCCATTTATAGGTGATCTTTCTGCTGCGTTTATTATTTATTCATATCATTTTTATATGGATAATCACCTATAGGGATAACTTTTACGAGGGTTGCATATGTGAATGGTCTTAAACACAATCTCAGTAGCATAAGCCAATTGTGTGATGCTGACTACAAGCTTTTGTTTACTAAGACTCAGGGAACCATATTCAACAAGAACAATGATGTTGTGCTTATTGCACCTAGAAGGAGAGATGTTTATGTCAGCAACATGGTTGCTTGCTCTGAAGACATCTCAAATTGTTTTCTTGCTAAAGCCTATGAAAGTGTCAATTGGCTGTGGCACAAAAGACTGTCTCATCTCAACTTCAAGAACATCAACAAGATAGCCACACAAAACCTGGTTGCTGGTCTACCTTCAGTGATGTTTTCTAAAGAAAAGACTTGTTCTGCATGTGTCAAGGGAAAGCATCATAGGTCTTCTTTCAAGACCAGGCAACCATTTTCTATTGACAAGTGCTTACATCTCCTTCACATGGATTTGTTTGGGCCTGTCAAACCTCAGACCATTAATAACAACAAATACACCTTGGTCATAGTTGATGAGTTTTCAAGATATACATGGGTGTTCTTCCTCAGAAGGAAAAGTTCTGTAGCTGATACCATCATGTCCTTCATCAGACAGGTTGAAAATATGAATGATGTTAGAGTCAAAGCTCTAAGAAGTGATAATGGTACTGAATTCAAGAATCATCAACTTGAATCTTTTTGTGATGAAAAGGGAATATCACAAAACTTCTCTTCAGCTGGCACCCCTGAACAAAATGGTGTGGCTGAAAGAAGAAACAAGACTTTGATTGAAGCAGCTAGAACTATGTTGAATGGTGCAGCCTTACAAAAGCAATTTTGGGGAGAAGCTGTTCACACTGCTTGCTACACACAAAATAGATCAATCATTGTCAAAAGACATGGTAAAACTTCCTATGAAGTTTTCAGAAACAGATCTCCAGATGTCAGCTATTTTCATGTTTTTGGATGCCCTGTATTCATTTATAACTACAGGGATAAACTTGGAAAATTTGATGAAAAAGCTGATGATGGTTTCTTCTTGGGATACTCTCCAACATCCAAAGCCTTCAGAGTATTCAACATCAGAAGACAAGAAGTAGAAGAAACCTTTCATGTCAGATTCAATGAAGATGATGATGCCATACAGAGAACTAGAAAAGAGGGTGATGAAATTGATTTTAATAAAAATGTGTCATTCCCAAGTGATGAATTCTCCGAACCTAGACCTGCCTATCATCACCATCATCACTTCAACATCCTCACTCTTTATGTTCCAGCTTTTGACCCTCTGTCTGCACACAACATTGAAGTTCCTACCTCTCAGGAACTTGATGAAAAAGAACCACAGCCTTCTTGTGGTCCTTCTTCCTCTACTGCTATTGATGGCTCACCAATTCTTCAAATCCCTGAAGAATCTCTTGCTGATAATGAACTTGTACCCCTTGATATGGCTGAAGTAGACTCAAACACTAAAGTAGTCTTTGAAGAAAGCCCTCCTAGTCAGCATGATGAAACTTAAATAGTACCAACTATTCCCACAAGTGTTCCTGTCCATGATTCCCCAGCTCCTCAAACCAAGTGGTCAAGAGATCAACACATTCTTCTTGTCAACACATTGGGGAACCTAATGCAGGGGTTACTACTAGACAGCAAATTCATGACTCAGAGTCTGCCTCAGCCAATGAATGTCTCTGTGCTGAATTTCTCTCTCAAATTGAACCTAAGAGAGTAGCTGAGGATCTTGTAGAAGATGGGTGGGTAGCTTCTATGCAGGAAGAAATCAATCAGTTCAAAAGGAACAAAGTATGGACACTAGTGCCAGCTCCACCTGGTAAGAATATCACAGGCACTAGATGGATCTATAGAAATAAGATGGATGAAATTGGAAACATCATCAGAAACAAGGCCAGGCTGGTGGCACAGGGGTATACTCAGACTGAAGGAATTGATTATGATGAAACATTTGCTCCTGTAGCAAGACTTGAAGCCATCAGAATCTTCCTGGCTTATGCTGCTTATATGAACTTCACTGTGTATCAGATGGATGTTAAGAGTGCATTCCTCAATGGAGATTTGGCTGAGGAAGTATATGTTGAACAACCTGAAGGATTCGAGAACAACGAGTTTCCCAATCATGTGTACAGATTACACAAAGCCATGTATGGGCTGAAACAAGCTCCAAGAGCATGGTATGAAACTCTTTCTAATTTCTTAACTGAAAACAAATTTGTCAGGGGTTCTATTGATAAAACACTCTTTACCTTCAAGGATAAGAGTGATTTCATCATTGTGTAGATTTATGTGGATGATATCATCTTTGGTTCAACAAATGTTAATCTTAGTAAACATTTTGCTAAATTAATGACCAAGAAATATGAGATGAGTATGATGGGTGAATTAACTTACTTTTTGGGTTTTCAAATTAAACAATGTCCTAAGGGAATTTCAATTGTCAAGAAAAGTATGTTAAAGATTGACTTAAAAAATATGACTTAGCTGATTGTGCATCAGTGAAATGTCCCATGCTTCCACCCAACAACTTGGGTCCTGATGAGTCAGGGGTCTCTGTTAATGAGACTTTATATAGAGGCATGATTGGGTCACTCATGTATCTAACAGCTAGTCGTCCTGATATCCAATTCTCCACATGTCTTTGTGGAAGGTACCAAGCTAACCCAAAAGAATCCCATCTAGTGGCTGTTAAGAAAATTTTCAGGTATCTCAAAGGAACAACCTCCCTAGGTCTATGGTATCCCAAGGAATCAGGCTTTGATCTCAAGGCCTATTCAGATTCAGACTATGCAGGATGTTGTATTGACAGGAAAAGCACCTCAGGTAGCTGTCAAATCCTAGGAGGAAAATTGGTTAGATGGAGTGCTAAGAAGCAAAACTCTGTGGCCATGTCTTCAGCTGAAGCAGAATATGTCGCTGTTTCCAGATGTTGTGCTCAGGTGCTCTGGATGAAAAGTCAATTGGCTGACTATGAAATCTTATATGACAAAGTGCCAATCTTTTGTGACAACACCAGTGCCATTACCATCTCCAACAACCCTGTTCTTCACTCTCGTACCAAACACATTGATATCATGTATCATTTTATCAGGGATCACATAATGAAGGGAGATATTAAGCTGCACTTTGTTCCCACAGAGCTGCAACTAGCTGATATTTACACAAAGCCTTTGGCTGAACCTTCGTTCAACAGGCTAGTTGCTGAGCTAGGGAGGCTCAATATCTCAAAGCCTGTGGCTTGATAATAAATGTGTTCATTAAATGACTAATTCTATATTAAATATTTTTCACATGAAACTAGGTAGTTACTTTCCAAGTAAATGCTAAAAAACATTCTCAATATTTAATAATTTATTTTCGAATAACAAGGAGACAAATAAGTTTTGAAAGGTCAAGGAGCAGTCATTTTCCCACTTTGCATTAAATGCGGTTGAATAACTGTTTTCATATTTGAATATATAAATATATATTGTCTCACGTCTCTCCTCACCTACCACTATTCTCATTTCACAAATCTCTCTCTCTCTCTAAGCTTTCTCTCTCTCTAAACCCATCCTCCATTTTCGTTCTTCTTCGACCTTGAATACATGGCATTCCCAGTTCCCAAGGCAGCAAACGTCAACTTTGAACTCAACGAAAGCATTCTTGCATCAAACAACTCCATTGGATGGATCAAGGCTCCAAACGAATCCTACTCAGATCTGGTTAACTTCATGCAAAATTGTGATGCAAGTGAAGCATTCACAAAATCCCCAACCACCTTCTACCAAGAATACCTTACAGAATTCTGGTACTCTGCTGAAGTCGTTGATGACACCATTACCTTTAGCCTCTCTTGTAACGAACACCCATTTGCCTTCTCACTCAAAGATTTTTCTAGTGTGGCTGGGTTAAAACATGGTGATGAATGCCTAAAGGTGGTTGACAAAAAGGCTGTTAAGGATGCCCTGGCCACACTTAAACCCTTTCATGATGTGAACCCTGCTCTTACACCCGCTGAGGTCCTCTCTAAGTCTCCTCTGAAGATCAAGTATTTTACCCCTATGTGGCGTGTCCTCTTCACCCACATAGTTAAATCCCTGGGAGGAATGCAGGGATCCCAAGATCAGATGTCCTTGAACCACCAATCTATTGCACATGGGCTGATCTGGGGAGCTGATGTTGATGTAGGAAGTATTCTCTTCTCCAATCTAGTTGAACAGCTGAAAGGAAGGAACCAAGTCAGGGAAAAGAACATATGCTACGTTCGCTTCCTATCACTGATCTTCGAAAGCCTGTTGGGTAACAGCTATCATAACTCTGCACTCACTTCTCTAAAGCCCTATCGCATCACAAGTGCCATCTATAAGGAAATTGGAGCTGAAGATGTCCCTATCACCTCCCACATGATGAACATTACTAACAAACAACCCTCAGCTGAGAAGTTCTTGCTCCCTTCATCAGAGAAGGTGATTACCTCTGGTGAGTCTGGCAAGTCTAAGTCTTTGACCTCTGGGCAGCACACCACGACGTCTAAGGCTTCAACTGGCCAACAGCCTAAGAAGAAGAAAAACCCATCTTCTTCCCACACCAAATCTGTTGCAAAGGACAGGGGAAAGAAGACTGTGAACCTCGACACCTCCTCTGTTCCAGAGACTCATGTGGAATCAGAGACTTCAGCTGACAAACAACAAGGGTCTAGCGTCTCGATGTCAGCCGAGACAACAGGGAACCAGCCGAATTCTGCTGATTTCGCATAGGTAATCAGTGTAAATTTTTAGAGGTCCACAAGCAGGCACTCTCAAATGTCTGTAGGTGAGAGTGGTGAAGTTAGGGTAATCCTCGACCCATAGAAGTCTGTCTATGTACTTAGAACTCTTTAAGACTTCTGTACACCCTGTCTATGCACCAGGGAATGATTCATTTGTGTTTATAAAGCACCCCGATTACCCTGCACCCTCTAGACAGTATTCAGGCAAACAACAACCTGAATACATATATGTCTTGACCTTGACCAGTTGTACCTCACACAGCCTCTTGGTTCCCTCAGAAAAAGAATCCCATAAGTTTTACTTTTAGGGGAGGTGAATAATCATCCTCAGCTCTTCTAGGGACAGCGTAATAAGACGATCTTAACCCATATCTTTTTCACCATTATAAGAATCCCAAAGGATTTATCCTTTTCAGGGGGAGCTGAATCATCACCCTCAGCTTTCCTAGGGACAGCGTAACAGGCGACCTTCACCCACATATGTTTCATCGTTAAAAGAGCCCAAAGGTTTCTTAACCTTTTGGGGGGGCTGAATAATCACCCTCAGCCTTCCTAGGGGCAGCGAATGGCGATCCTTAACAACATATGTTTCACAATCAAAAGAGTCCCAAAGGTTTTAACCTTTTTTTTTGGGGGGGGGGGGGGGGCTGAATAATCACACTCAGCTTTCCTAGGGGCAGCGAATGGCGATCATTACCCTTATACTTTTCACCCTTAAAAGAATCCCAAGGATTTATACTTTGGAGTGGCTGAGTAATCACCCTCAGCCTCTCTGGGACAGCGAAATGGCGACCATTCCCCTTCCTTATTTCCCTGTTACTAATAAAAACAATTTGCAGGCTGATATTGTACAGCCAAACTCAGAATCCCTAGAGCAAAAAGACAAAGAGGTTGATACACTTATTCAGGATCAACCAAATGACGAAGAGCAACTACTTGATATTGAAGAAGAAGTGCTGTCATTAGTTGATGATTTCTTTGAACCTGAATCGATGCCTGAGGATGAAATCCCTGAGGGGATGTTTGAGGAGGAGGATGAAGAAGAAGAAGATGATCAACAATCTGTTTCTCCTCCCAAGGAAATAGCTGTGTCTACTCCACCTGACAATAATACTCCTCCTCCCAAGGAAGCTGTTGTCACTCCCACCTCTGCTACCTCCACCAGAACAGTCTTCCACCGACCTGCTTATGATCCAACTGCTGAATTCCTTATGTTTGATCATCCTGCCCAAACGAACTTTGATCTCTTGCCAAGGGGGATGATTATGCACAACAAAGCCTGAACATTCATAATCTTCAGCCTGTTCATCATCAATCAGATATTGAATGACTATCAAGAAAGCTGGATGTTATCAAGTCTGAGATGCATAATTTCACTATCACATTTCCAAGGATCATCAAGCAGGCGATCACACATGCAGTCACTAAACCCATCAAGGATGGTGCAAGAAAAGGTGTATCACAAGGAGTTAGTCATTTGTCAACAAGAATCAAGGATGCCATTGTCACAGAGGTCCCTGCTATCTTTCATGAACATGAGTTAACAATCAACAAAGAGTTTGAAGCTGTTCGTAGCAGGCAATATCGTCATACAAACTTCATCATTAATCGTGTTCAGGGCAACACAAATGGAAATTGCAACCTTCTGCCGAGGATTGCCAGAGCTTCAAGGACAAGGCAACATGCTATGGCTGCCCCTGTTGAACAGATTGTAAGGCACTTTCAAACACGTTCATCCAAAAGTCTGAAGAGATAGGCTGAACGTAAGGGGGAGAAGGAAAATGTACTTAACCTTGAATCTGCCAAACAGGGCTCAACATCTGCCGACAACACCATTTCTTCACCTGTCCCCTCCAAGTCATCACACCTGTAATCGTACCTAATGATGAGGATGAAACTCAGGGAGAGCAACAGAATAATGATGGATTTGATTCATCAAAGTCCCTGACTTTGGTTAACACCATCAAGTTTGGGGATGATGGTGAACCAGCTGCCAAGAAGCTAAAGTTTACTGTTAGCTCCCTACCCAAAGCAATACAAACTCAAGCTCAGTCAGCGTTTATCAAAAGAGCTGAGGAGTTGAAAAATATGAGTATGGAATCCTCTGTCTCGAAGAAAGGAAAGGAGATAGTTTTGGTAGACATAGACACCAAACTAAAGAAGATAGCTGTGATTCTAGAGACAGGAGGATCCACCATAGACCTTTCCCAATTTTCAACCTTCACACCTTCCAATGAGAATCCCTTAACACCTGAAGAAATAGAGAAATAGGCTGAGGAATTCAAGAGATTAAATGAAATCTAGAAAGCCAAGGAACTAAATGAGGCAACTCTGAGGAAGATGACTCCACCTGAAAGGGAGAAGCAGAGACAAAGGTTGAGGGAAATAGAAGCTAACCGCGCAGAGGCACTAAGAAAAGTAAAAGTTGATTATGATGCCTACGTTAACAACATGTATGCACCTGGCAAGATAACCAAGTTCAAATACACAATTCACAAGTCCACCAACACACCACATATGATTTTGTGGAGAGACAACCAACAGGGTAATATGAATGTATTTGAGGACTTCAGGCTAAAGAAACTTGGGTTATCTGAATGGTTTGAACTTGAAGCCTTGGCTGCCAAAAGAACTGGTCAGGCAAATTTCCTTCTGCTTAAAACTCTTAAGGCTAAGTTCACCTGGATCAAAGAAACAGTAGCAAAACTCAAAATAGATCCCCCACCACAGCTGTTTGAACAAGAACCCCCAAAGTCTGGCAAGAAAAGAAGAAGGGCTTCTCAACTTGTTAAGGAAACCTTTGTCACAGATGATGTTCAAGTGGATGGAATGCACAGGGATTTGATCCTACCAAATGGAATCGTTGGCCCTGTTGATGGTCAGACCTACACAGAGCCTGAAAGAGGTATGGCATTCATGAACAAAGCTTACCAGTATGCATTCCAAAGAGAAGATGAGCTTGGCTTAGCATCAACATTTCAGCCGCTTTGTCTCAAAAAGGGACTCAAGATTAACTCATAGTATTCCAAAGTTTTTGCAAAAGATTTGCAGGCAGAATTGGATATTAGAACAGACATAGCTGAAGCTGAAGAAAAGATCAAAAATGATGACTATTGAAGAAATTCACAACTCAATTTTACCTTCACATTTTATTTCACTTTTGTAATGTACTTGTAATTTTCTTTAAGTATGAATAAAATCATGAGGTATGTTTGTTTAGATCAGTTATGAGTAAGAAGAAGCTGTTATCTCACTTGTTGGGAATAAATCTATGTTTACTTGTTACCCCTGCTAGTTGATTATCCGTACCCCTGCTAGAGTAAGTTCCCCCTGCTAAATAACAAAGGCAGGGGGATTGGTTCCCCTGTTGAAGTCAAAGGCCCTGCTGTCAGAGATAAACATGGAATAGATTTTTACGCGTTTCAGTTATTATTCCTTAATACTTTCCAAGTTTGTTAGTAATGATCTTGTACGTGAGTTCTTGTGGCTATAAAAGGACTCACTAGGTTAGCATGCAAAGTGTGTCTTTCTCATTTGTCTTTCATTGTCATACTTTAAGGTTTTTTAAACCCTAATACCATTTTAGGGTATTCGTATATCATTGATATATTAAAGTTCAACGTTTCAATTATATTGTTCTTGTGCTAAACATTATATTCCGCGTCTTGTTTAGTTACTTTGCTTTGCAAAGTTTCTCTAGTGTTAGATTGAATTCTTTCTTTCTATCACAACCCTTAAACAAGCTATTAAGGTTTAAGATCTGACTTTGGGATCAACAAGTGGTATCAGAGCTTGTTGAGAAACTTTGTCTAAATCAAGAACAAAACCCTCATAAAAACCATGTCTTCAGACTCTTCCTCAAACAGCAACAACCACAATAACCTCAAGTTACCTATGTTGGATCCTGAAAACTTTGAATTATGGGAATTCAGAATCCAGCAATACCTGAAAATGGAACACTATGTTCTTTGGGAGATCATAGAATTTGGTGACCAATTCAACAAAATGGTAGCAGTTGAAGAGAGAAAGGAAGAAGAGAAAGGTGAAAGTTCCAAAGGTAAAGACAAGAAGAAATCTGCTGCTCTTTGTGATAAGGAAATACTGGCTAGAAGGCATGATGTCAGGGCTCACAGCTCATTGTTGTTAGCTCTACCTGACAGACATCAACTCAGATTCAGAAAATACAAAACAGCTAAGGAACTATGGGAAGCCATAGGCACAACCTTTGGAGGAAATGAAGCCACAAAGAAGAAAAAGAAGAATCAAATGCTGGATGATTTTGCTTCTTTCAAAGCAATTGGTGATGAATCAATTGGAGCTATTTACAATAGGCTTCAAGATATGGTGGCCCAGCTGGAATTCTTTGATATTGAGGTGTCAAGAGAGCAGGTGAATACCAGGTTTCTTAACAGTCTCCAGAAAGAATGGTTTGTCTATAAGGCAATCTGGCAGAATAAGGATGACCTGGACAACAAGAATATTGATGACATATACAATAACTTAAAAGTTTTTGAACCTGTTGTCAATGAGATGAAGTCAAAAGGAACGATTCCCACCAACTTAAGTGGATCCATTGATTCCCCTGCTAACATGGCATTCATATCACAAAGCAGTGGAATCCCCAAAACAGTGGAATTGAAGTAGCCCCTGCTGCTTATTCCCCTGCTACCAGGTCTGGATCATCTTATGATGAAGAAAGACCAGCTACATTCAGCCTTGATACTGCTTGTGCTTTTATAGCATCTCAAGGACCAAAAGGATCTACTGTGTTACATGAAGATCTAAGTCAAATCAGTAAGCAAGGGCTAGAAGAGATGGATATCAAGTGGAATATGGCTCTGCTCAGCATGAGAGCCAATAGGTTCTACAAGAAGTATGGTAAGAAGATCTCAATCAATCCCTCCGATGTGGCTGGGTTTGATAAAACAAAAGTTGAATGCTACAACTGTGGCAAGAAGGGTCATTTTGCCAGTGAATACAGAGGACCTAAGACTGGAAACAACTATAGAAAGGAAACAAGAGATGATGATTCTGGGGCTAAAGCCATGGTAGCCATGCAGGGGATAGATGGAGCAAGTGGATGGGACTGGAGTGCTATGACAGAGAATGTGGAAAGAAATCAAGCTTTGATTGCTGAGGAAAAAGAAGAAGATTTCGCACTTATGGCCATGTCAAGTTCCAGCTCTGACAATGAGGTATATGACGATTCATATTGTACTAAAGCTTGTAGGAAAAATACTGAGTCTTTGAATAATCAAATCAGAAAGGTAAAAGCTGACTATATCAATTGTGATAATGATCTTGATAATTATAGACGTGCTTTAGAATAGTTAGAGTCCACCATAAGAGAGTTTAAGCAAAGAGAAAGTGATTATAGGGATCACATTGTGATTCTAGAAAGAGATGCCAAGGAGAATAACCAATCTATTAAGGAATTGACTGCTGAACTTGAAATTTTTAAAGCTAACAAAAAGATAGATGAGGAAACTGTTGAAAATTTTGGAAAAGCTTCAAAAGATTTAACCAAAGCAGTTGAAATTGGTCAATCTCCCAGGGACAAAACAGGGTTTGGGATTAAAAATGAGCATGCTACCATACCACCACCCCCTGCCAACATCCATGCACCTTTTCCTAGAAAAGACCTGTCCTGGACTGGTCTCCCTTGTTTTCAAAAACAGGATGACATTGAGTTTGACTTGAGTGCTTATATACCTAATAATCTTGATACTGAAGAGTCTCTAGTAAAAACTAGTGTTGTTAGGGATTTTGAAAAGGAACAGGTTGCCTTAAAACAATGGAAAATTGATAACCCTATTCTATTTTCAAGAGAAGGAATTTTTGGTAGTGATTCTAGTTCTAAGAGTAGCTCTCCCAAATCTAAGACCAGATCACAGTCCCCTAAGTCCACCATTAAATATGCTGGTATGTACAGGATTGTAAGAGGCAATCAAAGAAATTGGAATGACCAAAAGTCTCATCAATTAGGAGAAGACTTTGTGATTAACACCAAGCCCTGCTTCACATGTGGCAGTTTTGAGCACACTTATCAAGAGTGTAATGCACCAATGGAGATGGTGGCTGCAAATCCTTTAAAGGATATGCAACCTAAAACCATTCTTCTAAATGCAGGGGCAAAATCCTTTTACCTGCCAAGTATGTTGCCCCTGCCTTGAGAAACAGGGTGACTGATAAATATGTTGTTCCTGCACTTAGAAAGGAGAATGATGTTCACACAAAGACCAGTACTTCTATGACCATACCAACATCTTATAATGCATATAGATCTGGCTCTAGACCTTACCAACACATGAATAGAGGCCAAAACAAAAGATGGGTTCCCTCTGCTAAGCATAGGGATTCCCCCTGCTAAAACTGGGGTATCCCCTTCTAACAGAGTTTTGCCTTCTAGGAGCATGGGTAGATGGGGAAAAGCTGTGAAAGCCTCAGCTCGTTGGGTTTGGGTACCCAAAAGGGGTACTCAATCTAATGGTGTATCTCTAGTTTTTGATAAGCTATCCTACATTGATACACGAGGTAGATCCAAGTCTGTAATGGCTTGGGTCCCTAAGAAAAACTGATTTGTTTTTCTTTTTGCAGGTGACAAAGAAGACAAGGGATGATAGAGCATATTGGGATAGTGGATGCTCAAGAATTATGACTGGACAAAAATCTTACTTGTCTAACTTTGTGCCCCTGCATGACAATGATGGTGTTTCTTTTGGAGATGGGCATGGAACTATAACAGGAAAAGGAACTATTGTCACCAATGGGATGACCTTTGACAATGTCTACTTGGTGAAAGAACTCAAGTACAATCTCTTCAGTGTGTCACAGATGACTGATAACAAGAATTTTGTCTTGTTTACTGACACTGAATGCTTGGTGTTAGGAAAGTAGTTTGTCTTACCACCAGACACTCCTATTGTACTCAAAATACCAAGACAGAAGAACATGTACACAATTGATCTCAAGGACATATCTCTCCAAGACAATGAAACTTGCTTCATTGCCAAAGCCTCAGTAGATGAATGTAAGAAATGGCATAGAAGACTTGGTCATCTGAACTTCAAGAACATGAACAAACTAGTGAAATATAATCTGGTTCATGGTCTTCCTTCCAAGTCTTTTGTCAATGAACATACTTGTGCTGCCTGTCTGAAAGGGAAGCAACACAGAGCATCTTGCAAATAAAAAACAAGTATGTCCACCACCACGCCATTAGAACTACTGCATATGGATCTCTTTGGTCCTACTTCTGTGGCAAGCATATTGAAGAAATGGTACTGCCTAGTGATTAATGATGATTTTTCAAGGTTCACATGGACATTCTTTCTATTTCAGAAGAGTGACACAGCTGATGTACTCATTGGGTTCATCAATCAGATTGAACTATCAAAAAGCATGAAGGTAGTCACCATGAGATCAGACAATGGTGGTGAGTTCAGAAATCAGAAACTGGACTCTTTCTGCATAAACAAAGGAATCAAGAGGGAATTCAGCATTGCAAGAACACCTCAACAAAATGGAGTGGCAGAAAGAAGGAATAGGACACTCATTGAAGCTGCAAGAACTATGCTATCTGATTCCAAACTTCCAATTATCTTTTGGGCGGAAGCTGTATCCACTGCTTGTTATGTACAAAACAGGGCCTTGGTGGTTAAGGCACACAACAAGACCCCTTATCAGCTGTTCAATGGAAGTCCTCCTTTAATTGACTTCTTCAGACCTTTTGGATGTCATGTGATCATCTTGAACACTATTGGCAATCTGGGTAAGTTTAGTGAAAAGGGTGATGATGGATACTTTGTGGGTTATTCATTAAACAGCAAGGGATATAGGGTCTTCAACAAGAAGACAATAAAAATCACAGAAAATCTTCATGTGAACTTTCTTGAAGAAAAACCTAAAGATGTTCAAACAGGTCCTGACTGGTTCTTTGATATAGAAGTACTTTCAAAGTCTATGAATTATGTACCTGTTGCTTTGCAGAACACTAACATTTCAGGTACTCAAGAACCAACTGGTGCAGAGAAGTCACCTCTGAGGTACATGAGTGTACCCTCACTATTTCCTATTGAAGCTGATGATCAAGAAGATAATACTTCTCTAGGAAAAGAACAGCCAATCTTATCCCCTGCTACGTCACCTCCTGAAAGCAGCGGAATGGCTGAAGACAGTGGAATCCAGGATTCCCCTGCTAGACCAATTGATTCTCCTTCCACAAAGGATCATGTTGCTGATGATGCAGAAAGAGAATCCCCACTCATTTCATCATCTACACCCATAGCTGATGGCCCTATTATATCCAGCAGTGGAAGCAGAATAATCAAGAGTGGAGGCCCAAGTTACTCAGAGCTTCATTCAGCTCACCAGCACCCATCTCTAGGTCATGCTGTATCATTTGGAAGTTCCTTTGAGGACTTCTTTCCTAATCAAAATAGCCCCATCAATTCTAATCTGGAAGAAGATGAAACAGAAGTAATCATGCAGCCTACCTACAGAATCAATAAGGATCACCCTGTCTCTCAAATCATTGGTAATCCTGAAGCCCCTATGTTGGAAATACGTTTTACGTATTTATGAAGGATCGGTCGCTCCAATGATAATTATGTAATGGGCTCGTGATCTATTTACTTTATGTATGGTCCATATAGCCCACATGTAGGGTGGGCTATATATAACCCCTCCTAGCATGTTAGGAGGGGGTTGTTGATTCACATTTTTACTTAATCATTTATTCATCTTACTTTCTCTCTCTACAATTCTCTCCCTTCTCTCCTTTCTCTCTCTAATCCCTCATCTAATCCCTTCATTTCTTCTTTATTAATCAATCAATCAACCAACCTAATCCACCAAATCCATGATCTAGAATAGGCCATTAATTTCGTAGACCTTCAATTGGTATCAAGAGCCTTGGTTAGTTTGGTTTATTCTTGTTTTATCTCTTTTTGATTTTGGTGGGTTTTGATTTGCTTAAAATTTAAAAAGTTTGTATTTTTTATAAAAAGTTTGTGTTTTTATGTGTTAAAACATATCAAATCTTCAAATTTATTTACTTTTTAGATAAAAAAATCACAAATTTTTATATAAAAATCAAATTTTTCTTATATAAAACCTTAAAAAGTTGTGTTTTTATAAAAAGTTAGTTTTTTTTTTTTATATAAAAGTTTTTGTTTTTCTTTTCAATTTATATAAATTTTTATCAATTTTATCTATTTTTATTTTTTTATTAGTTTTATTTTTATTAGTCTTTTTAATCTTTTTTTACTCAGTTATTTTTTAATCAAATTTTTTTTTTTTTTTTTTTTTTTTTTTTTTTTTTTTTTAGATCTGTTTATCAGTCCAAATCCGTCATCTTTTCATCTGTCCAAAGTCAGTCCTATTGTCCATATCATCAAAACTGTCCAATTGTCCAAATATTTCAGTCCATATAGAGTTTCCAGCATGTTTCTGTCAGTCTAAAACTTCCGAATCAATTTTTTTTGAAAATCTTCCGAACCAAACACTTCCGATTCGGAAGTCTTCCGAATCAAAATCTTCCGAATCAAAATCTTCCGATTCGGAACTGTTCCGAACGAAACAAAGTTCCGAACGAAACAAAGTTCCGAACGAAACAAAGTTCCGAACGAAACAAAGTTCCGAACGAAACAAAGTTCCGAACGAAACAAAGTTCCGAACGAAACAAAGTTCCGATTCGGAACTCTTCCGAATGAAACAATATTCAAATTAAACGGGCAAATCATTGTCTTTTTGAAAAGACTCATTCCCTCGACTCAGACAAAACATCTAAGACTAAAGACTCGACAACCAACATCCCTTCATCTCAAACTCTCTCGGACACACTTGACTCGACCCTCACTCCCTCACACCCTCTTCTCACCCAAACCGACTTAGACTCAATCAACACACCCTCTCAGCCCCGACTCACCCGACTCACCCCTGCAAACTGACTCCCTCAACACCCTCGTTCAAACACTAGCCTCACCCTAGCCTCGACACTCACCCAACAACCAACACTCTCACCTTCGCATCCTCTCAACCCTCCCTCGAACAAAAAACACCCTCGTTTTTACCCTCGTCTCTCACACCCCTCGACACATCCAACACCCTCGACACACTCCCTCCCCCTAAACCATCAAAACTCACAGACCCCTCACCCCCACACTCCCTCGTCACGTCATCACACCTCACACAAAACTCGACTCCCTCGAACAGACCCAAACACAACCAAACAGACTCACTCCATTACAAGACTCTCTCCCTCGCAACCAAACAAACAAAAAACCATCCATCCCCGACCGACCATCACCATCACACAGAACACACTCCAAACCCAATACACCCTCGTCTCACACCCTCTCGTCCCCACACACCCATCCTAGACTCTAAACCGACTCCCTCCCACAAACTCTCTCTAGACTCCCTCAGACATACCCTCGACCTGAACCAAACACAACAGAAAGACTCATCACAGAATGACTCAACAGATGAAGAGGACAGACTCAATTAAATAAACATAAAATTAAAAACACACACCTACCCGAGACCTTCGATAGATCTTGAAGACGAAATCACTGATCCTTTAACATCATTGGATTGAATGGGTTTATTATTTACTTGATGGGTTTATTATTTACTTGATCTTGAATGGGTTTATTATTGGATTGAAGCGGAGGAACCAAGAGAGAGATATTGTGTGCAAAGACTGAGGCTGTAATTTATTTGAAGAGAGAGAGAGATTTTCTTGGGAGAAGAAGGTGTATTAGGAGTATTTTGTGAGATAACTTGAATGGACGGATTAAACAAGAAATAAGGTGGGCGGAGAAAACAAGAAAAAGAGTGGGGCGGTGGAAGTAGTCTCATTGGGCCACGTGTTGTAGTCAGGCGGAAAAAACAAGGAGCCACGTTTTGGCATTTATTTTTTTTAGGACACGTTTATTGCCAAACGTATTTTTTTTAATATCAAGGATTTTTTTATTATTATTTCCATTTTTAGTTAACTACTTTTACTTTTATTTTTTGTGTCACAAGTTTGTCTTATTTTTATTTTTACTTCTATTTTCCTATATTTAAAAGTTATTTTTTATTTCTCTTAGTTTATTTTCCATTTTAAAATATCACATTTTATTTTTATTTTTATTTTTTTTTTTTTTTTTTTTTTTTTTTTATTTTTAGTTAAATTAAAATTTTGTATTTTTGTCACTTTTATATTTTTTGTTTCGTATATTTTGTTTATTAATTTTTGGCAAATCGTGTCGAGGCGGGTATTTTTAAAAGTTACTGTGGAAAAATATTTGACGGGTTAAAAACTTTTTGTGGTCGGATTTGACGACAACGTGACGAGTCAACGTGACGGGATTTTTGATCGGGCTTAATTCATAATCGTTTGCGCCGACTACATCTTTTGAGCCGAATCGATTTGTAAAATCCTGAACATCCACATTATTTTTCCTCGATTTTCAATGGACCCGTTAACTTCGACACCTAAAGAGGGAGACTTGCATCGAATGCACGCCAACGCTAGGGAAAGTGGTATAACTTCATTTCGAATGCTTCAGTATCATCTAGTTAATCTTTCACGGATTCAAGGAGGGAGCGAATTTGTGACAATCTTTGGACAAGATCGTCATATATTCATCGACTCCCTTTTTACCACTTTGACCCAACTAGCAGAGCAACTCAACCATGACAACCTTAATCACTCTGCATCGGTACTTGCATATAAGGCTCTTGTGACACACCTCACGCCTTTCCTCCAATTTAATATCATCAAGCCTGAAAGTTCAATGATTTGCCAATCGTTTCTTCGAGATACACACACCGAGCTTCGAGTTTTCCGTGATACGATTTTGAAACTCATGACCTCGGTCTCGTCTTCGATTTATGAAAGATCTCGACTTCAGCAAGGGTATGATAATGGAGTGCAAGACTCTTCGATGCAAGAGAAAACTGATCATACGATTGACAACTTGGAGCCTAACGATGGTAAGAGCACGGATTCAGAAGGACAACATGATGCCAGTGGCACGTCAGGGAATGTTCACGAGATTTCTCTTGATGACACCTTACCCATTTATGACGAAGAGCCTGCAAACATGGTACAATGTGATGTTGGTTATGATGTATATGCTGCTGACATGCCGCATATTGAGCATTCTGAACCTAATTATGACAAGCATGGGATGGACAAGGGTGATAGAAATACCACTTATGATTCATCCGATGTGAGTCATACTGGGGGAGAAAGTGTTCAAAATGCTATAGTTCATCATGATAAATGCTTTATAACTGCCTCGTTAACTGATTCTGATTCCAAGATTAAAGAGCTCGAAACGATCGTCGCTCGGCAATCAAAAGATCTTGAGGATGCCAAACTTGAATTTTCTAAGAAAACGGACAAATTTGAAACATACTTTGAAAAACTTGAAAAGTTAAACGTTGTTCTTGAAAGAAAATTGGATCAAACTGTTCTAGATTCTAAAGCTGAAAAGGATAATCTTTTGAAACAAATTCAACTGCTTGAATCTAAGTTGGCATCCCAAGATAGAGTGCTCAAAGAGAATGAGACATTAAAGGCCCAAGTACAGGAAAAGGTCTTTGCTATAGCTGCGTTGAAAAACGAGTTAAGGAAAAGTAAAGGACCTAGTGTGGACACTAAGCTTGAAAAACCATCAATCTTGGGGAAACCGCCTACAAATCAGTTCGTTAGACAACCGATTGTCAGACAACCTACTGCATTTAGATCCGAGCGACCACAATCCTCGAGACCGCGGTTTGCCTCCCAAGTTGATTTGGGTCATATTTCTAGAACTGTCACTCCACCAACTAGGCCTAATGTGACTAAATCAGTTTTAGCAAGACCTCATCACATGATTGCCCCTAGTTTCTCTAAGAATAGTTCAATGAATACGTCTAGAACTAGTTCAACTGATGTACGCCATGATTTTGGTCAAAGGGAAGCTATTCAAAAGACACATGTAAGAGATAGCAATGTCCAATCCAGTCAGATGCCTTCTAGATTACCCAACACTGCTAACCGTAGCATGCCTTCTCCTAGGAGCGTCGATCAATCATCTAGGAATTACTCGGACATTAAATATGCTACTTGTAAAACATGTAGAAAATGTGTCTTTACGGCAAATCATGATGCTTGTATCAAAAAATTGCTTAATGAGGTGAACTCCCGTGCTAGACTTAAATCCCAGTGGGTTGCTAAAATCAAACCCGTTGGTAAAATGTGGCGCCCCACTGGTAGATCTTTCACTATTGTAGGAAACGAGTGCCCTTTAACTAGGATAGTCTCCGATTCTACAAAGACTACTAGGGAGGAAATTGCAAAGGATGATACATCACTTAAGCCTGAACTTAAGATTTTCTATAAAAGGAAACGTTTGCCATCTAAGACAAGTGATTCATCCCCTCAGGCCACCTCTGATACAAGTAAAGCCAACTGTGAACCCCCACGTGCTTCACAAATAGATATCTCTAACCCATGCAAAAGTATACAAACTCCTAATGAGAATGCAGGTACCAAAGTTGATGTTCCAAAAGAACGAAGCGGTCCAATCGTTGTGTACCGTTCAACTAAGGACACTCTTAGAGTTTGGTTGCTGAAGAAGCAGATATCAGAGAAACAAATGTCTCAGGGGATTCATGGTTAAGCTGCACATAAGGACTTACAGTCACATAACAGACTGTAACTCGCTTTTCAAAGAAAGGAAAGTTTATCGCCGATGGTAAACTTATCCTAAAAACGAGAAATTCATTTTTCTCGGGCATGAGCTTATATCAAAAACATTCCAAGTTTTTAAGCTCATGCATAATGGCTCCTCGTTAAATGACAGACGACGACCCGGACTTCAGAGACAGGGAAGTTTATCTACGCAACGATAACTTACCCTCTTAACAAGAAATTAATTTTTCTTGGACACGAGCTTACCCTAAAACCATTCAAAGGTTTTAAGCTCGTGTAAAAGGTTTATCATTAAATATCAGATGGTAACCCGTTCTTCAAATAAAGGAAAGTTTATCGCCGATGATAAACTTATCCTTACAACGAGAAATTAAATTTTCTCGGACACGAGCTTACATTAAAACCATTCAAAGGTTTTAAGCTCGTGTATATGACTTACAGTTAAATGTCAGACTGTAACTCGAACTTAAAATAAAGGAAAGATTATCTTTTATGATATCTTATCCTCTTAACGAGAAATTCACCTTTCTCGGTCATGAGCTTGTATTAAAACATTCGAAGTTTTAAGCTCAGAAAGGAAAGTGTATCTTTTAAATAAGAAAACTTTTCTTCACAACGAGAAATTAACCTTTCTCGGTCATGAGCTTTCCGTTAAAACAGTCAAAGTTTTCAAGCTCATGAAAAACGACTTCTAAGTAAATGTCAGCTTAGGACTCGTTCTTCAGATAAAAGGAAAGTTTATCGCCGATGATAAACTTATCCTTAACAACGAGAAGTTTACAACTTCTCGGACTTGAGCTCGTTCCTAAGATATTCCAAATCTTAAGCTCAAGTAATTATTTTTCAAAACTTTGAACACAATTTTTCGAGAATTTCTCAAAAGGTTTTTCTAAATCTTTCAAAATTGTGTGTTCAAAAACGTTTTGATAAAACGAGCATGTCTTCTGGAATCGATAATATTTACGAACCTAGAAATGTCATTCAATAATGACACGGGGTTGTAAATAAAGTTCGAGCAGAAGTTCAAACTTTTAAAACATGCTCAAATGGTTTGCTATTATTTCAGATAGCAACCCGCTTTTCACAATCAAGTCAAGCATTTCACCGGAAAGCTTTGACTCAACAACGAGAATTCATTTTCTCGGGAACGTGACGAGGAGACCAACATTCGTGAACAAGAACCATGTGAATCTTTCATATGATGTTCTCCATCATTCAGGTCCTACCTCGTACATTATTAATCTTGTGAATTCATTATCATATATGATCTTTGCACGTGATAAATACCTTACACTTGTGTTTAAAAGGTATTTATTTTACGTTTCAGCACACCCTCATTAATTTGAGGGGGAGCTTGTGTAATTCATGAAGATAATTGGACTTGCATTTTTCTTCCCAAATTTTCTTAAAATGCTATTAAATCAATTGATATTAAAAACATCGATTGGGTTAATATTTTTAATATGGGGGAGAAAATGTGATTTAATATGGGATATGATCAATCATAAATGGTTTGACTTAACGTGTTAGCTCATCCCGACATGTGCGAAATGTTTTCGAATATCGTAGCATATGTTAAGGGGGAGCAAAATGGATTTGCACTTCAAAATGGATTTCATGGTGACATACACTTACCCAAAACATCTCTATTCACGACGGTGAAGATTGTGGTGACATAAGGATGGTAGGATAGGTTAAAGTCCAATGATTTCTCTAGAACCGGAGGAATCTTCCCAAGGACATTCCATAGCTAGAAATAGTAGTCCTTAGGAAAGATGGAGAAAGATTGTGAACGTAGCTGAATGCCGACCAAGTACTTAAGTTAGCACTGGAACAATCACAACAAGGTGCTAGTGATGACGTATTGGTAAGCATTGAAGGGGTTGAAGAATGAAAAAGAATTGTAAAGATAAAGGGTGTAAAGAAAGAAGCCCTCCTTACAACCTTAGGCAGAAACCGGGTCAATACATATGCTATTGAGGTCATTTTTGTTAATGATTCTCGATATTGAAGAAAGACGTCATGGACCCAGTGATGCAATGCACAACCCTTCCCAGCTAACTCAAATATCTCTCAAAAGGTATTTGTTTTAAACACACGGAGATCAACACATTATCTATTGATTTATTCACTCCGAATAAATTGGTATTGAAAAGGTGGCACTCCTCTCCAGCCTCCGATCACTAAAAATCCAAAATGCACGATCGAGTCTAGAGCCATTTGAGATCATCAAATATCTCATTAGGACACACTTTCATTATTCCTTGCTTCTTCACACACTGTGAAAAGTAAGAAAGATCTTAAGAGTCCTACGCAAAATCTTCATGATCTTGCCTGAACATCCGAGTAATACGAAAGTATTTACAATGAAGATGGAAATCCTTCTTGAGCGAATATCAAAAAGCTCATGGTAGGTGACTTGTGCGGTTCTTTATGAATCAAACTTGTGATAACTGGAAAGCAACAGTGGTTTAATTCTTAAATGAATTTAAACACGTTCCAGGCCTCTACGCATTATCATATGATCTTGCCAGAACACTCAGAGTGACTCTTTATTGATCACAGTGACGAGTGGAAATCCTTCTAGTGTTAACATCAAACAGCACTTGGTAGGTAACTTGCAAGATTCTTTATGAATCAAGCTAGTGACAACTGGAAAGCAACGATGGTGCGGTTCTTAATTGAACTTCACTTGTTCCAGGAACATGAATTGACGGCTTCAAATCATGCGGATAATATTATCCAAATGATTCACTCTTTACGTTCGCAGTCAGCTTTGGACGGTCGAGTAAAGAGAACGGGTTTACCCGCGAAATCTTGTCAAGGAGGTTCTTAATTGAAACTACCTGTCACAAGTACGATATTTAATATCGTCCAACGGTCTTCACCGACCGGAGGTAAAATGCTACCGAATTAGAATGAAATGTTCAAGGCCATTTCATCCGTGTATATTGTTTTGTTGCTAACTGTCTTATGCAGCGTAACAAGAAGGTGGCATTGCGGTGTACAATCCAGAAGAAGTCGTCACCACATGCTTATACTACATACAAATAGTACTTCAACAAATTCAAGAAAGCCTGAAGGTCAAGTCTTCCGCTGTATCAAACTCTGAAGCTTTCAAGAATTTAAAAGTATAAGTATGTGGAACATGAAGTCACAAAGAGGCAAATTTCACAAGTGAAGAATGCACAAGGTCAAGGCAAGGAAACATGCTCAAGACTAAAGTCAAAGATCACATCAAGCATATTCACAAGAACAAGATCGAAGACTCAAGCATAGATGCTAGGTTTAAGATTTTGTAAAAAGATGTGACCTCCCTTAGGGGGAGATTGTTGGAAATACGTTTTCCCTATAAAGTCTCGGTCACATCTTAGTTAGCATAGATCACGAGATATCGACTATTTAGAACTTTGTAACTTGGAGCGACCTCCCTTAGGGGGAGATTGTTGGAAATACGTTTTACGTATTTATGAAGGATCGGTCGCTCCAATGATAATTATGTAATGGGCTCGTGATCTATTTACTTTATGTATGGTCCATATAGCCCACATGTAGGGTGGGCTATATATAACCCCTCCTAGCATGTTAGGAGGGGGTTGTTGATTCACATTTTTACTTAATCATTTATTCATCTTACTTTCTCTCTCTACAATTCTCTCCCTTCTCTCCTTTCTCTCTCTAATCCCTCATCTAATCCCTTCATTTCTTCTTTATTAATCAATCAATCAACCAACCTAATCCACCAAATCCATGATCTAGAATAGGCCATTAATTTCGTAGACCTTCACCCTAGACATACAAGGTATACAGCAAAGGAGCACAACTTCATTGCTAACATCACCATGAAGTTCAATCATGACAATATGCAATGTTGTTTGTTTACTGCATTTTTGTCACAAGAAGAGCCAAAGAAGATTTTTCAGGCTTTAAATGACCCAAGCTGGGTTGAAGCCATGCAAGAGGAGCTCTTACAGTTTGACATACAAGAGGTTTGGATTCTGGTAGATTGTCCCAAATGGGCGAGGCCTATTGGGACAAAGTGGGTACTCAGGAACAAAAAGGATGAAAGGGGATAATTGTCAGGAACAAAGCAAGACTAGTGGCACAAGGGTATACTCAGGAAGAAGGAATTGATTATGAAGAGGTATTTGCTCCAGTAGCCAGGATTGAAGCCATTAGATTATTCCTTGCTTATGCTTCATTTATGGACTTCACTGTTTTCCAAATGGATGTGAAAAGTGCCTTTCTATATGGAACCATTGATGAAGAAGTCTATGTTATGCAACCTCTAGGGTTTGAAGACCGAGAACATCCAGATAAAGTAAACAAGGTGAAAAAGGCTATGTATGGACTTCACCAAGCTCCCAGAGCCTGGTATGGCACTCTATCTAAATATCTCTTAGACAATGGATTCAGCAGGGGGAAGATTGATCAGACCCTGTTCATCAAGAAACAAAAGGGTGACCTTCTGCTAGTGCAAGTCTATGTTGATGACATCATTTTTGGATCCACTAACTCTTTGCTTAGCAAAGAGTTTGCCAAACTAATGCAGGATAAATTCCAAATGAGTGCAATGGGAGAACTAAACTTCTTTTTGGGGTTACAAGTTCAGCAACGGAAAGATGGGATATTTATCTCACAAGACAAATATGTGGCTGAGATTGTGAAGAAGTTTGGCATGTCTGATGGAAAGAAGGTGTCCACTCCAATGGACAAGGATCATCCATGGGGTAAAGATGGTCCTGGGAAGCTTATAGATGTCAGGAACTACAGGTCAATGATTGGGTCTCTTATGTATCTCACAGCTTCAAGACCTGACATCATGTTTGCAGTCTGCTTATGTGCAAGATACCAGGTGTCACCAACAGAGTGTCACTTATTTGCTGTTAAAAGAATTTTTCGGTATCTGAAGTGTCATCCCACCTTAGGACTTTGGTATCCAAAGGAGTCACCATTTGAGTTGATCGCCTACTCAGATAGTGATTATGCTGTGGACAACAATGATAGGAAGTCTACAACAGGGGGATGCCAATTTTTGGGAAGCAGACTTATATCTTGGAAATGTAAGAAGCAGACTATTATGGCCACATCCATAACTAAAGCTGAGTATGTAGCAGCTGCTGCATGCTGTGGTCAAGTGCTTTGGGTGCAAAATCAACTGCTTGATTATGGGTATAACTTTCTTAAAACCAAGATATTCATTGACAACAACAGCACAATTTGCATCATTAAGAACCCTATTTTTCACAACAAAACTAAACACATTGAAATTAGACATCACTTTATCAGAGATTGTTTTGAGAAAGGACTGACTGTCCCTGAGAAAATTGATACAGAACTTAATGTTTCTGATCTTCTAACAAAAGCTTTTGAAGTAGGGAGGTTTCAGTACCTGGTTGTAGGTATTGGAATGGTTACTCCCTAAAAATTGATGTCTATTATGTCATTCAGGGTGCTTTACTGTTGTTGTTGTATAACTGTTAGTCAATTTTTCCATCACTTTTTATTCCACTGCTTTTTAAAGATTCCCCTGCTGGCGGCTCATTCCCCTGCTAAGAGAATTTTTCTCTTTAAGCTGGATTTGTTCTTTTTACAAAGTGGTTATATGTGGTTTTAGACTAACAATGCAGAGTTTCATGTGGTGCATACTATTATCATTGGTGAATCAGGTATATTCTCTACGTTTCAGGGGAGGTTAGGTCACACCTTTAGGACTCAGGGTATCCTTAGGACACTCATATATGATCTTAGATCATATCCATTGGGGTGAGGGTTCAGGGTGATGAGGACTTGCTGCAAAGCTTGTCAGAACTCTGAAACCTTGAGGCACTGTAATGGGTGTTTACATTTCTCTATTAAAACAGCTTGCTGTTCAAGTACAGATGTGTGGCACACATTGCCAAGACTAACTGACCATAAGTAAGGGAAAAGGTAGGGATGGTGACTAGGGTATGCATGTTTTCTTGGGTTAACCTGGTGCAGGGTGACTTATGTGTTGACTTTTTGTATTGGGACCTTTGCTGAATAGAGGACTCTTGAGTTTCTATGTATCTATCTTGTGTATACAAGTGTGTGCATTAGAGCAGAGCTAGTTAGCATTGGTCTCTCCATGACTAGTCCAATACCCCTAGGAAAGTTTCCCCTGCTTTCATCTTTTGCTTCCCCTGCTTTCATAACATTCCCCTGATTGACTGTTGACCGACAATACCGTTACCCTATCATAGCCGTTGGGCCTGCTTGCACAAATTTTGGTTAGGGAATATTTTATTGTTTTTAAAAGATATTTAAGGCGCTTTCTTCGCTGATTGGTAATCTTTTCTTTATTATTTCAAATAAATTACTTTTTTATCAAGATTTATCTTTGATATTTTTGCAATTTGAAAAATTAGGTCCAATCACAGCTCTTCAATTCGCCAATAAAAACTTAATTCCCTTTACCAGCAGGTCCATCTCTCTCTCTCGACTTAATCCCACCTACCTCTAATCTTTATAAACCTTCAAACTATTTTCAAACTTTATCATGACCCTAAAAATTGCTGCTAATCATAACCAAATCGCTTTGTTACATGATGAACCAGCAGAGTTTGCTGATGCTGTGACCTTTCTAAAGTCCTCGTACTTTAGAGTGGCCCTTCTCATCAATCCTCGAATCTATACCTCACACATTCAGCAGTTCTGGTCTAAATCCATGACCAAAACAGTGAATGGAGAGGTTACAATTCAAAGCACTGTAGATGGTTATCCCAAGGTGATTACACTTGCCTCCATTAGGGAGAATCTTCTTCTTGATGATGAGGATGGGATAACCAACTTTTCTGAGGCTGAAATCTTTGCAGGTCTTGTTAAATTGGGGTACAAACTTTCTAAAAACCAAAAATGTAAGTTTGCTAAAGGTCAGTTCGCCCCTCATTGGAAGTATTTGATTCATACAGTTTTGCAATGTTTGTCACCAAAAACCACTGCTTTTAATGAGTTTGGTAGTGAGATGGCTTCTGCCCTGATCTGCTTTGCAACAGGGAGGAAGTATTGTTTTTCTCAAATGATTTTTAAAGGAATGGTTAAAAACGTTTCAAGCAACTCAAAGTTTTGTATGTACCCAAGGTTTATAGAACTTCTGCTGAATATGAGTGATCATGGTCCAATTAAACACAAAAACTATTTTTCAGCAACCAAACATACCACCAAACTATTCACCACACTTCTTGCACCATCACCCCAGTTTTCTGGCAGGTCCATTCCACTCACTTCTATTATGATGAACCAAATCAGACGGGAAGAAGCCAAGAATCAAACAGCTAAACACCAACCTTCTGATTCCCCTGCCAAGAACTTACACCCTGCCAGTCCTTTACCCCCTGCTGATCCACAACATGAAAGGCGATCTAAATCCAGTTTTGCCAGGTCTCCCTTGTCTGGTGAATCTTTACAAGCAGCAGAGAGGAGAGTCTCCAAGGGTTTGGAGCAACCTGAGGGTTTGGCTGCCACTATTGTCTCATCCTCAAAGGGTGAGCAGGACAGTGACACCATCAGTAAGTCCTCTCCCTCACTCCATGATATCCAAAAAGGGGAGAAATCCCCTTCTAGGATTGAGAGCAGCATGAAACCTTTGACTAATTTGGAATTGACGAAAATGTGTATGAGTCTGAAAAGGCAGAATGCACAACTGGTACAAGATGTCAAAAAGCAAGGTCTGGTTATCAATAACTTGGAAACCAGACTTGCTACTCTTGAGGGGAGGAGAAATCCCAGACTGATTATATCCACAGATGAGGATGCTTCCAAAGTGGAGGAAGTTCCAAATACAGAAGAGTCTACTCAGTACTATTCATATCCTGGTGGTGTACATGGGAAGATAGCAAGTGCTGAGAAAGGGATGGAGAAAGGAAGTGCTGATAAGGGAAGTGACAAGGGGAGTGCAACCAAAGAAATTGCTCAAACATTGCTCACCATAGGCAATCCAGAAGAAGCCCCTGCTTCAAAAGGTTCCCCTGCTATTGCTGATCCCACTGCTGTAAGTTATTCCCCTGCAAAGAATATTACTCAAACTTTTGTTAGAAAGAACAGAAAGCAACCAGCTCTGAAGGGGATTACAATCAAAGAACCTGCATCTAAGGTAAAACCAGCACCAGCAGTGGATCCAAAAGACAAAGGAAAAGGAATCATGGTGGAACAGCCCAAGAGAAAATACAAGCATTTAACTCCTGAACAGCAAAGGGCTTAAGAAGCACATGATGCACAAGTAGCTCTCAGGCTACAACAAGAGGAGATGGATATGCAGGACCAAAGAATGCAAAAGATGAGGCCCAAAGATATGCTCAAGCAGGTTGAGATTATGCATAGAGAACTAGATTACAGGGTACCTCATGTTGGAGAGTTTCTTGATCAATGGGAGAAGGAGTTAATAAATGCTCCTTTGGAAGACAGGTATGAGTTGACTTGCCTTGTTTACAAATATCAAACTAAGTATTTGGAAAGAAGGGCAAATCAAATTCAGAAAGAGAAGTATTTGACTTCAGTGAAAGGGCAACTTGAACACTACAAAGTTTTGCTTAAGAGACATATGAAGTGGAAAGATGGTGACTTCAGAGATATGAGTTTTGAAGCCATAAAAAGAGCAGTCAGACCAGTTCTAAGATTGTATGATGTGGAGGATTGGATGACTATCAACACTCCTGAGGAAGCTGAGTATCTTAGGAGACAAAGTGAAATGCTGCAGAAAGCTAAGGAATCTAAGAAAAGAAAAGCGGGAGGAACAACCTTGGAAACTACACAAGCAGGTGCATCATCCTAAGCAGGTGCATCATCACAAGCAGGGGCATTACATCAAACAGGTAGAAGTTTTCCAGAAATTAAGAAGTCTGTACTTAATGTACAAAGAGCAGCCAAAAGACTCAAGAGAATGGAGAAAGTTGGCATGGTTACTAAGGAGTCTCAACGGCCTTCAAATGATGAAATTGATAAACAGCTAATTCTGCATGAAAATGATGATATCTCACCTAGTGAACTTGGAAAGAAGTTTGCTATCATAGAATATGCTGTTTATGAACACAAAGGGAGGACTTGGTAGAAGCTTACAAGAGCTGACAATACAACACAGACATTTCTAAGTCTAGATGTCATGTTTCAAATTTTGGATAGTGAAGACTTAGAAGATTTGTGGAAAATATTGAAGAAAACGTTTGCTGCAAAACCTCCTACCATGGATGGTGTGGAGAAGGATTGGGTAATCTGGGAGTGCATGCATAGGATGTATGAGCATGAGTTATTTGATCCTATATTTGATGCAGTGAATAAAGGAGATTTGTTGTATTGGAAGCTGTTTACCAATTCTGGGGTCTATGAGGTAGTGATGGAAGGAGTAAGTGTGTACTTGATCAATCATAGGTATTATCCCTTCTCTCAGGAGACCTTGAAGAAACTAGCACAGGCTAACTTAATTGTAGATGCTAAAACGCCTGTTGCTTATGATCTGGTAAGAATGGTTCATAGTCAGATTTGGCCAGAAAGTTTGTAAGCATCCTCATCAACTAGTATTTATTCAGAAACTTGTCTTTAGGGGAAAGCACAAGTTTAGGGGAGGATTGTTGGGAATAAATCTATGTTTACTTGTTACCCCTGCTAGTTGATTATCCGTACCCCTTCTAGAGTAAGTTCCCCCTGCTAAATAACAAAGGCAGGGGGATTGGTTCCCCTGCTGAAGTCAAAGGCCCTGCTGTCAGAGATAAACATGGAATAGATTTTTACGCGTTTCAGTTATTATTCCTTAATACTTTCCAAGTTTATTAGTAATGATCTTGTACGTGAGTTCTTGTGGCTATAAAAGGACTCACTAGGTTAGCATGCAAAGTGTGTCTTTCTCATTTGTCTTTCATTGTCATACTTTAAGGTTTTGTAAACCCTAATACCATTTTAGGGTATTCGTATATCATTGATATATTAAAGTTCAACGTTTCAGTTATATTGTTCTTGTGCTAAACATTATATACCGCGTCTTGTTTAGTTACTTTGCTTTGCAAAGTTTCTCTAGTGTTAGATTGAATTCTTTCTTTCTATCACAACCCTTAAACAAGCTATTAAGGTTTAAGATCTGACTTTGGGATCAACATCACTTACCTTAACTTAGATAGATCTAGCTATATTTATGTTTAAATAGGGGGAGACTGTTAGGAATCTAAGTTTGTTAGATTCCCTGCTCATAGATTTAAACACAAATTAAGCTGTTAGATAGTCACTTGCCTGTGCCTAGGAGACAGGCAAGTATCGCAAGACTCACAGAGATCCAAGTCTCTGTGAGCAACCTCAGAGGAGTCCATGTAAGAGACATTGTCAAGGAAGTCAAAGATTACTTGAAGACATACTCATTGGCTGTGATGGATAACAGCCAAGATGTATCAGGGACTCTGAGGGGTTGAGGGTTAACAGGGGTGGCAATACCCTGTTAACACTCAGCACACTTTGGACATGCCATTTGTGTGTACGAGACAATGAAGAAAAAGGAAACTGTTTCAAGATCTGTTTCCTTAAAGCATTATGGCAGACTACCAAGAATAGAAGAGCATCTTGTGACAGATGTCTGAAAAGTGAATGTCTTGTGTAGTCACCATCAACTAGTACTTAGGTCAACCTCGTATCACTATAAAGAGGATGTGTATCCCAGCATTAATGTTTAACACTTTGAGAATATTCACACCATTAATGCTTAGAACTTATTGAATCAAACAACTGTGACTGTATTCATGAGTTAGGGTTTATAGTTGTTCAAAGTGTGCACAACACATTATCATCAAACGGTGTTATCCATAACACTTGTAATTCTTTATTATACAATAATAAGATTACGTTTGAAAAATTATAACTTGTGTTGATTAGTTAAGTTTAGTGTTTGTAGCATTGATTAGGGACTTTCACATGGTAACTTGCCTGTGTGGTTGCAACTTGAGCCATTCCCAATCACCAACTTCCAATTCTCTTTTAGTCCTATGGTTATCAATAAGTTGTTTCGTTGTATTTTGTGCCCTTTATTAATGAAATTTCAACAGCTTTGTTGCTTTTTCTCTAGCTTCCAAGGATCTATCTTCAACATCCACTCTACTAATGCCCACCATATAAGGCACACGGGTTGGAGGCCATACAATGCCTCAAATGGTGTGATATTGATAACAATATGATAGTTAGAGGTATACCATAGTTCAAGTTCAAGTAGAGAGAATCATCTACTCCCTTCCTTAGGTTTCTCCCCTGATATACACCTCAAATCGATTTCGAAACATTTATTGACTACCTCAGTTTGGCCATCAGACAATGATAACCATTAGACATGTGCAACTTGACTTTAAGCATTCCAAATAATATTTTCCAAAAGAGCTCATAAATATCTTATCCGTATCAAAGACAATGGAATCAGACATTCCATATAGTTTATAGACATTATCAAGGAAAGCTTGGGCTACTCAAAGCGGTGTGAATGGATGAGCCAAAGGTATAAAGTGTGCATACTTAGAAGGCCTGTTAATCACCACAAAAATCACACTATAACCTTGAGACGTCAGTAACCCCTCAATAATATACCAT
This sequence comes from Glebionis coronaria, assembly GCA_025667525.1. Taxonomy (NCBI): domain Eukaryota; kingdom Viridiplantae; phylum Streptophyta; class Magnoliopsida; order Asterales; family Asteraceae; genus Glebionis; species Glebionis coronaria. Next base: position 457,161,715 of record CM046877.1, read on the forward strand.
GGGGATGCTAAACCATAAAGACTTGGGAATAGGCAATGGTTGTAGTAGTCTTGGATAAGCAAAAAGACCAGGCTTGTATCCTTGGTAAACCAAACTCTCTTACCAAGTGTTTAACATGTTTATTGAGACCCTTCTAATAAAACAATGAACATATTTTATGAGTAGTGACCTTAACTCCAGAATGACCCGCCAATAGAGTTATCATGAAAGTGATGCAAGAGTTCCAACTTGAGAGCTTCATCTACACCTACTACCAACTTCCCTTTTCTTAACAGTCGATTATTAGTCCAAGAATAGTGTTATTCTAGTTGACCTGCTTTGAACTGATTACAAATGTCAAGATGGGCTTATGTAATCCATGTTTCCTTAACTTTCTCATAAAGGTTAATACCAATGGTTTTAGTGTTGATAAGAGAGAAAGTAGAGAGAGTGGGTTACACAAACACATATTTTAGAGAGAGAAAACTAGAGAAAACACATGTAGATGTGTGTGAAAATAATAAGAGCAACCACCCCTCTCCAACTAAAGAGAGGGGTTATATACCCAAGCCCACAAGAAGGGCTTGGACCTTACAACGGGCTGTCGACCATTAAAGAACAGACGGGGTTTGGCCTTGTTTGCTTAACTTGATACATTAACTACGAGCTACTAACTATATATTGTAGAAGTGACTGATCCTTCCTAAATACGTAAAAACGTATTTCCAACAATCTCCCCCTAAGGGAGGTCACTCCAAACAAGGGGATTACCCGAGTTACAATAATAAATTAAACCTAGCATACTATGCTTGTCTTGAGCTCGTAGTCTTCGTCTTTCTTTTCTTTTTCTTTTCTGGTGAATATGTTAATGTGATCTTTGATATCAGTCTTGAGCATGTGTCTCTTGCTTTGATCTTGTGTATCCATCACTTCTGATATTCGCCTCCTCGTGACTTCATGTCCCACATACTTATACCTTTGTAATTCTTGAAAGCTTCAGAGTTTGATACAACGAAAGACTTGAATTTTAGGTTTTCTTGAATTTGTTGAAGTATACAATGCAGAAAAAATAAGCACGTGGGGACGACTTTTTCTCGGACATCACAACGCCACCGTCTTCAAATGCAGCAACATAAGAAGACACGAACGAAATGCCTTTGAACATTTCATTCTAATTAGATAGCATTTACCTCCGGTCGGTGAAGACCGTTGGACAATATAAAATATCGTACTTGTGGCAGGTGATGAGACTGCATTTATACATAGTCTCATCATCCAAATTGGACTTAAAATGCTTAAAAATGTCATAAAATACCGTAAAATATGCTTGTGTTTGTTCATTGTGTATTTTAAGTACGGATATCGTGAAATCAACAAAAGAAAACAAGATTCAAGCAAAAACGAACACGGGAAATGAAGCCGCACAAAGAACCGGACCCGAACGATGAATTTCCAAAAATGTCCTTGAAGAATTAAAGAATGTCAAGTTTGGTCCAACTTTTGAAGATTGACACTTTATACCCCTCAACTATCCAAAAATATTTTGGGGTCCCTAATGTTTGAAGAAATATCAAGAATAGTCCTTCAAGTTTGAAGAATTAACAGCTTAAGCCCTTATTCTAACAATTGTTAACTAACGACTAAGATTGTTAAGTTATAAGGACTAACTTTGTAAGGTACAAAATACTGTTGGTGATATTAACAAAGGATTGATGTTGAAAAGCCAATGAAGGAGAAACATAACAAGGAGGACCAAAAGTGTACAAACCAAAACTGTTAATGCAAAGAAATGCCTAAAAACATTGTTAGTATTAATTAATCTTTCTTAGTTTTGATCACGATAAATTACAAAGACATTTATTGTCAAACACAATCATAAAACGAATTATCTAACAAACACTATCATCAAGGTAATAATCATTACACTAATATATCTTAACCATGCTTAGTGATCATAAAAGTGATTATCCTTAAAACTCACTTTTTTCAAATGTAACAAAAGATTTTTAATAAACTTTATTTTTAAGAAAATGTTTTATTAAAATGAAAATGTAAATTTGAATAGGGCATATTCCAAATGCCATAAGAATATCCTTTGAAGGTTTAAACAACCTCAGATATTTCAAATTCACTAAAAGACAAAAAGGAGCGGAGTCTACTCTCCGCGGTTCCTTAAGTGCTTACGCGGTTCCCTATCGATAAGGAACCGCCTGAGTAGCTAAGGAACCGCCCCTAGATAGCCGTTCGCATTTGTCTTCTATAAACAGTGGTTCAAATCTGCCTTTTCATTAACCCTTTTTGGACATCCCTTTCAGCCTTCTTTCTCCTATCTAATCCTAGTCATATATAAATGATCACTTAATGTGTTAAGTATATTTACTCATGATTATCCTCTTGATCTCCTTCTTTACCTTGTCCAAAGAGAAGATCACTCACACACTTGTGATGTGATTAAAGATAAAGCATTTATGAAGATCACCTTCTCCTAAAGATCTAGTCATGTTCATCATTTGTTTATTTGTGTCTTGTGTAGATCCAATGTATTTGTGAATACTTGGACTAGTTGTGTTCATCCAAGCTATTTGTGAATACTTGGATTAGAGTTGTGTAAATCCTTTGCACATGTGTGTGCTTGGATTTGTGTTGTGTAGATCCAAGCTACATGTGTGTACTTGGATATGTTTAGTTGAGTTGTAATAAGTTGTGTTAGTTCTCACGAAACTATAAAGTGATGTGGTTGTGTCTTGTGAGTTCTCACTAAACTATAAAGTGATATGTAGTTGTGTTCTGTGAAGTTCTCACTTAGCTTCAAAGTGAAGAGTCGCGAACATTGGTTCTAGCTTTGGATTAGAACTCGACATCTAGCCTTGTGTCGGAAAATGGTGAAGTAGGCAACGTTATGAAGATTGGTTCTAGCTTTGGATAGAACTCGACATCTAGCCTTGTGTCGGAAAATGGTGAAGTAGGCAATGTTGTGAAGATTGGTTATAGCTTTAGATTAGAACTCGACATCTAGCCTTGTGTCGTAAAATGGTGAAGTGGGCGACGTTGTGTAGATTGGTCTTATCTAAGATTAGGTCTCGACATTTAGCTTAGTGTAGGAAAATAATGTAAGCGACGTTGTAAGGTTTTCTCCGCCAAGAAGGGAGCTTGTGGATATAGTGGAAATCTCGAGTAAGGTGTACTCGAGGAGTGGAGTAGGAACGAGGATAGAGCCTCATTGCCGAAGCACTATAAATCTTGGTATCTTCCTACTAGGTTGTTTCTTTACTTACTCATTACTTACACTCATTATCATTATACTTACTACACATTGTTAATGCATAAGAATTGAACCTAATCATTATGCAACTAGCTTTCAAGTAAAAGATAGTTTTTGTACTCACCTATTGAAAGGAATTTTAATTAGGAGATAAACCGATGAGAAACTATTCAACCCCCCTTTTTGTTTCTACAATTGGTATGACAGCGATGGTGACACAAGATCTTTGAAGTATATTGTACTTTAAAACTTGGATCGATCCATTGTCTCCTCAAATTAGAAGGTTAAGTTGTACTAAAGTTTTTCTTTGGTCAAAACTATTTTTTTGTTGAAAATAAGCCTTATAAGTTGATAATATTGCATCTCATTTAGATTAGTAGTATTAATGCATTTTAGATTTACTCTTGAAATGAATCTACTAGTTTGCCTCTTGTTATGTGTAGGTAATCATGAAGATAAATCATTCTATTGATTATGGATCGAGTTACTTACACTTATAGAAGACTCATCTTCTTTGATTTCCAACATCATTGAATGATGATATCAAGATGGGTAGGAGTGATACTAGTCCTTGAAGACTTATTAGTCACTATTAGTCATAGTTGGGCTTTGCATTAGATCCTTGAATGCTTGGAATGCAATTTGTGGCCAAGGTACGCTTTCGTTCTTCCACACGCCCTATTGATCATTCTTTTGATCATTAATTGCCTATATGCTTGTTCTTGGCATCCTTGCCTTGACATTTATTTGTGGTTTGTGATTCTTTCCTTTTTCCCTCTCAAACCTTCATTGCTTGGATACTTGACTCACTATGGAGATGTAGGGTGGGTTAGTAGAAGCTTAAAGTATCAAGCATGATTTTCATGGTTTTCACCCTTACGGTTAGTAAGGCCAATATCATGTGTAACTTGTGCAATTAAGCTCATCTCTAGGATGATTAGTCAATCCCTTGAGATACCAAACTACTTCATTAAGTTGTAGGTGGATTTTACACATTTGGAATTGAAATATTCCAAGGATATTGTTATTGTTAATCCTAGCAATAATTATCCGATAATGAGGAGAGAAAGTGAATCTATAGTTTGCTCATGTTTTGAAATAAAATAAGACTACTCTTGAAAATGATCTTATTCTATGCATCAAAATTTCTAGGTATAATTCATTACCAAAGCTGTTTAGACTTTGGCCGAAAATGCACGTCTTAAACCACTATATATGATACAAGCTCTTCGTCTCCTCGATTTGAAGAATGTCATATGTTTCTTGAGCATTGTTCTTGGTCTTGATTCACTCCTCTTGACTTCTCTCCTCTTTGTTCTTTTGCTACGAGTAGTCGTTTGTTCGCTTCGGTCTTTTCCTATCTCGATTCAACTCGTAATCCTTCAACAAGGCATTATTACTTAGTGTTGTGGTGGTCCATGATTTCCTAAAGGCTTAAGATGTATTTTCAAGTACTTTAAAAATTTTGGATTTCAAAAATTCTTTGTTTTTCTTTGATAAAGACCGACCACTATAGGCGGTTCCTTATCAAGCGCGGTTCCAATGCGCGGTTCCTTAACGATAAGGAACCGCGGGCAGAATCTTCGCTAAAGCGCCAGTTTTATTAAAATACCCCTTTTCAAACAAAACCTTCTCTCTCCTTCACACACACAGCGACAAAAATACCCAATTTTCCACCATTGTTGTGTTTCCAAAACCTTCAATTACTCAAGATCAATTGATTTCGATTTGTGGGTTTCACTAATCCTTCATCAAAGATCAATTATCTATAAGTCATTTCTTTCAATCTAATTTGTTCTAGGGTTCATACATTCATAATTGGGGCTTTTTAAAAATGACATTGAATTAGAACCTTACTAGGAATAAGAGTTGACATAGTATTGTTACTATGATTCCTTAGATTCACATTCCTTGAGATTTCACTAAAACCCACTTGTAGAACAAATCCAAATTTTGACTAAATAATTTAGTTAATAGATGGAATTGATATGAACCCATGAACAAGTTGGTAATGGCGTTGTTAAATGCTTACCTAAAAATCATGTTTTGAAAAACCAATGTTCAAGTTCATTATTGATCTTACATGGTCAATGTGTCATTATTGATGATGAACTTGGTACATTGTGAATATGAGAATGATAAGGATTAAACCTTGGTTTGTCAAGAGATTGATGAAACATATTCTAATTTTCTTTGATTTTTTGGTTTATATGTAACATATGAGTAATTGGGGAAATATGTTTGTATGTTATTTTTAGGTACTATCATGACTTCAGGATATCAAAATGACCACCTACTTACTAGAAGATACATGCCTAATCTTTCTTTGTTAAATCAAATTCGCTCTATTCAAAACACTTATCATAGTCTTGAATCTTGTTGTTTCCATGAATGACGTATTGTTCCTTCTAATTTCTTGGACCCTGACTTTATTCGATTCATGTTCAATACCATTGGCTTTGATTGTTTGCTTGATATAGATGAGACAATCTTTCCTTCTTTCCTCATGGAATTCTTTAACTCGTTCAAACTAATGTGCATCAACAATGGTCTATCTATAAGATTTTCCATCAAGGGGAAAACCTTTGTGTACACTCTTGAGTAATTTGGTAAAATTCTCAGAGTTCCATACGAAGGTCAATTTAGGTTCACCTATGTTTCGGGTTTAAACCACTTAGAATAGCCCCCTATTGATGTGCATTATGTGACCGAGATTCCTTCGGCTTCGGCCATCTCTCTTGCCCTTTCTAAACATCATGAACATCCTATTCTTGGTAATTTTGAAGGATAATTTTGTGCTCTCACTCCTTGGGAATTACTAACTAGCGATCTTAGTGATTTTATGATCCCTTGGGCCGAAATCATTAGGGAAAATGCAATGTGTTTGGATGGTGATCGCAACCATGTGCCCACTTGTCTTGCACATATGTTGTATTGTGTTGTTACTACCACTCCATACAACCTTGCATTTTTCATAGCTAGAAGAATAAGATTTTTTTCTCAATGGATCTCGTTCTACTCTCCCTTATGCCATGATTCTCTCACGACTTATTAAGAGAGTTCTTCTTGACTTTCCACCTCTAAATCTTTCATCTTTTCACTCCGTGGATCGAGTCATGCTTCCTATTGAAGGGAATGTCTCTTCTGTACCCACGCATGATTCAAATGAAGATGAAAATATCTCTTAAGACAATTCTCTCAATCCTTGTTATGACTTGTCATCATCTGTCTCTCAATTGTCTTCACTAGACATTGATTCAGACTATCAGTATTGTTTCAATCTTCATCTTCAAGATCGAATAAGAAGTGAATCAAGGGAAGGAGGAAATGCTCATAGATGAATGATATGTACCACTCTTGAGTGACTAACATGTGTGTAAACATGTTTGGATTGTTGAAATTAATCTCCTTTATCTTTATTCTTAGGATGTTATGTATTCTTTAACTAACAATTTGTGTTTGGATTATCTAGTATTTTAATCCTAATTATCCATGGTATCGATATTTCGATTTGCATGGCTCTGTGCATCTTGTGTGTTAGATAGCCTCCTAATTTTTGATTATTAGTTCACTTTGACTTGATAAACCTTGGTATAAATCTGGGCTAGCAAAAGTTTGAGGAAGTGCTATTTTTGAACACCTCTGGTCGCGGTTCCATATCAAACCCGTGGTTCCTTAGCGATAAAGAACCGTGGGCCTACGTAAGGAACCGCCTAGTACTATTTCAATAGAATCTTTGCTTTACACTGTTTTCTTTAATCTGTGTAAAACTTTGATAAAAGTTTTGGAAAAACCTGCACTTTCCTAAACTAGGCTACCAAATTTCATTGTTCACATAAAATGATTTTAGCCTATTACTAGTTTGGATCATCCCCTTCTCTTCTTAAACCCTCCTTTGTTGATTTTGTTCTTCAAACTTCAACTCTTCTCTAAACCTTAACATACCACCATGGTATCCACTAGAACATCCAATTCCTCCAAAACCTCCTCATCCAAAAGAAGCCTTAAGATGAAAATCAAGTTTCCTAAACTTGGCTCTCCATCTTCTCACAAACCAAAAAGTGAAGCCTCACCTATTCTCATCTCTTCATCACTTTCACCACCACTTGCTTCATGGAAGACAAACTCAACCCATGGTACTAACTATTCACATGGTTCTACCTCCTCTTCATTCCAATCAAGAATGAATGAGTTTTCCTCACCACTCATTTCTAGTCCTCCCTTAAATGTGAATGCTCAACCTCAACCTCATCAAAGAATTCCCTTTGTTTTTGAGCCTCTTCCTATCAATCCACCAAATTCACCCATCTCACCTATATCACCCTTGGATACCATGCCTTCTCCACATCCTCCTACCTCTAACACTCCACTCTTGAGTGTTCCCATTTCCTGTTTCTTAGGTGATCCACACTTGTTTGACTTTTCATGCACAATGAAACCAATTGTCCTTGTTGCTTGAACAACTTTCACCTCATTGATATCCTTAGGTTAGAGATGATTGGGGCTCACATCAAGTTGCAAAGATTCTTGTTGAACCTATTTGCTAATCCTCCTCCTCCTAGGAGATGAATGATTTTTTTTAAAATCAATTACTTTTAAAGAAGTTCAAGCCAAAGAAGACTATGAATTCATGACCTAGTTTTAGCTATCTTTGTAGTAGTTAATTGTCTTTTCATTTCTTGTATTTCCTTTCTTTTCCTTCATGATTTTCTCATGTGGATGATTTATGTATTTAGTTTTATGTGTTTTAATATATGTTATCACATTAATCAACTTCAATTTATTTAAAACTGAATCTAAATCTATCACAACCTCTAAAATCTTGACTTAAAATTGGATCAAAATGTTATCTAGTTTTGTCACCCTTTGTCAAGACATTCTTTGGGAATGTGTTGCTTTTATGCAACCCTAACATACTCTAGTGCTAAACGAGGTAAAAATCGAAGATTTGAAAATTTTTGAAAAAGACTTACTTTTCTCCAAAACTTTTAAAAATCAAGGTTTGCTGTCCTCTGGACGCGGCTCCTTAGCCCCCAGGCGGCTCCATATCGATATGGAACCACGAGCTCTATTAAGGAACCACGTACAGGAAAGCCGTTCTTGGCTTACTTTTGGTCTTTCTTCTTTGACCACTGTCTTGGTTAAGATTCTTTGTTTATCCAATTTGGCTAAACATTTCCTAAAACCTTTTATTTTCATTTCAAATCCTTTCCTTGTCTATTTTCTTTAAATTATTCTCTTTTGGGAGTTCTTCTCTTCATCCCTCATAATGCCTAATTCTTCCTTTCCTAACCTTGACATTTCTTTGTCACAATCTTCTCAACCTAAAGCTTCTTCTTCTAAGCTTTCAAAGAAACTGAAAATCTCGGTTCGACCAGTTTGGATAAAAAAGAACAATAATCCTCATGATTCTTCTTCTCCAAAATCCTCCAAGAATTCCTCTTTCTATCCGATTCAATATTGGAATGAGACTTACTCTATAAATCCAATTACCGGAGAAAAGGAAATTCTTCAGCCACCATCAAAACCTTTCAACTTTCCTCAACTCAATGACCTATCTTCTTTCCCTAATCTCACTAGGTATTGTGAAAACATCTCTTATCCATTATCTCCCTCTCCACCAACCTCTAATTTTGATGGACCTCCCCCATCTAACGACTTTGTTTTGCATCATGGTTCCTCGAGTGCTTGTTGTCGTTTTCAACAAATTTAACTTGCTCATATTTATGACAAGCTAAATTTCCTTGAATTCCTCCTCACTAGACCTCCTCTCAAAGTTTTCGTTCTCGTGAACAAAACTTCGAATGATGCTTCGTCGTCTTTATTTTACAACTAAGGCACATTTTGTACTTTAGTTGTGTGAGTAAATAAAACTTAAGCAATCTTGGAAGATTATCACTATTAGAGTAGTTTATGCTTTGTGGTTTATTTTCCATATTTTTTGCTTTAAATATTCATATTGTGTGTATGAATATTTCTCTTGTATGTTATTTCATATTTGTGTAATATGAATGTTATGTGTGTTATCTTTCCCACTAATTCTATTTCACACATTTGTTAAAGAATTGATCATGGTTAAAACTTAAAATTAATTATGGGTGATTCCATAAATTCTAAATTTTAACCCCTTGACATTTTAAATCATCTTTGATTGGTTTGGATGTTTCTTTTCTTCCTTTATTCCACCAATTGAACTATGATGTTGTCAATACACACTCTTTGGACATACTCAGAAAATGTTTGCTTCTAATTTGAGATTTCTTTTCCTTCTCCCTCTCAAGTTAGTTAGTAGGTAGTGCACATACATACATTGGTGTTACTTTTCTTTCTTCTAACCTTTGTGTAGCATGTCACCTTAGCTCATTTACTTGGTGCCCCAAGAAAGGGCGAGTAAGCACCAAGGGGAGCTACTAGCAAAGTCCGGTTCTTTTCTTCTTCAAAGACTTGTTCTAACCTTTTTGCTTCGACAAAGGGGGAGAAATGATAGTGATGAAGTCGTTAATAATTCGAATAAACATGTATTTTACGTAAACGAGTTCATAATTTGTCGTAATAAAAAAGGGGGAGATTGTTAATGCAAAGCAATGCCTAAAAACATTGTTAGTATTAATTAATCTTTCTTAGTTTTGATCACGACAAATTACAAAGACATTTATTGTCAAACACAATCATAAAAAGAATTATCTAACAAACACTATCATCAAGGTAATAATCATTACACTAACATATCTTAATCAGGCTTAGTGATCATAAAAGTGATTAGCCTTAAAACTCACTTTTGGCAAATGTAACAAAAGATTTTTAATAAACTTTATTTTTAAGAAAATGCTTTATTAAAAGGAAAATGTAAATTTGAAAATGGCATATTCCAAATGCCATAAGAATATCTTTTTAAGGTTTAAACAACCTCAGATATTTCAAATTCACTAAAAGACAAAAAGGAGCGGAGTCTACTCTCCGCGGTTCCTTAAGTGCCTACGCGGTTCCCTATCGATAAGGAACCGCCTGGGTAGCTAAGGAACCGCCCCCAGATAGCCATTGGCATTTGTCTTTTATAAATAGTGGATCAAATCCGCATTTTCATTAACCTTTATGGACATCTCTTTCAGCCTTCTTTCTCCTATCTAATCCTAGTCAATTTTAAATGATCACTTAATGTGTTAAGTATGTTTACTCATGATTATCCTCTTGATCTCCTTCTTTACCTTGTCCAAAGAGAAGACCACTCACACACTTGTGATGTGATTAAAGATGAAGCATTGATGAAGATCACCTTCTCCTAAAGATCTAGTCATGTTCATCATTTGTTTATTTATGTCTTGTGTAGATCCAATGTATTTGTGAATACTTGGACTAGTTGTGTTCATCCAAGCTATTTGTGAATACTTGGATTAGAGTTATGTAAATCCTTTGCACATGTGTGTGCTTGGATTTGTGTTTTGTAGATCCAAGCTACATGTGTGTACATGGATATGTTTAGTTGAGTTGTAATAAGTTGTGTTAGTTCTCACTAAATTATAAAGTGATGTGGTTGTGTCTTGTGAGTTCTCACTAAACTATAAAGTGATATGTAGTTGTGTTGTGTGAAGTTCTCACTTTGCTTCAAAGTGAAGAGTCGTGAAGATTGGTTCTAGCTTTGGATTAGAACTCGACATCTAGCCTTGTGTTGGAAAATGGTGAAGTACTCAACATTGTGAAGATTGGTTCTAGCTTTGGATTTGAACTCGACATCTAGCCTTGTGTCGGAAAATGGTGAAGTAGGCAACCTTGTGAATATTGGTTCTAGCTTTAGATTAGAGCTCGACATCTAGCCTTTTGTCGTAAAATGGTGAAGTGGGCAACGTTGTGTAGATTGGTCCTAGCTAAGATTAGGTCTCGACATTTAGCTTAGTGTCGGAAAATAATGTAAGCGACGTTGTAAGGTTTCTCCGCCAAAAAGGGAGCTTGTGGATATACTGGAAATCTCGAGTAAGGTGTACTCGAGGAGTGGAGTAGGAACGAGGATAGAGCCTCGTTGCCGAACCACTATAAATCTTGGTATCTTCCTACTAGGTTGTTTCTTTCCTTACTCATTACTTACACTCATTATCATTATACTTAGTACACATTGTTAATGCATTAGAATTGAACCTAATCATTATGCAACTAGCTTTCAAGTAAAAGATAAATTTTTACACTCACCTAATTGAAAGGAATTTTAATTAAGAGATAAACCGATGAGAAACTATTCAACCCCCCTTCTAGTTTCTACAAAAAACCTTTTAACTCTTTCAAACCCTAATTTAACTCACAACCCAACTAAAACCCATCTAAACCCGGTTAAAGCCCAAACCCTAACCAGACATTAATATTAAACGTGTTTTATTTTTTAAAACCTGTTTTAATACTAATAAAACTTGGCGCCATACATATCCTGTTCACCCTCACCCCCAAATCACAAACCCACGAACCCTAATTACTTTTTCTCTTGTTAAGTAAAATTAACAAGTAAATTTATCCAGAATCTTGATTCACCACTTTTCAAACCAAACCCCACCCTCAACAGTATCTCCACGTCACCCATATTCCCTCACCAATGGTCCCCCTACACCTATCACTTTCCCCAACCCCAATGAGGAGACCAGATCCACAATCATGGTTAATTCCTTCACCTCCAATTCAAAATGGACGACTGAGATTGTATTTGGACACTGGTTCATCATAGACATCCAAGAATCACAACAGGCATCTTCACATGGCTAAGTTTTGACCCATTTTTAAAGTTTGAACAAAGGGCATTCTTGGTAAATCGTTTGCTAGGGTTTCTTATAGCTTTAGTATTCTAGAATGATCAGTAGCATAGTATAAAAGGAGCATACAACTTGTGTATTGCCCTTTGTTCCAGAATCTAACATTTTGTAAACCCTTTTTCATTAATAGTTAAAGTATGATTTTGCCCTTGCAACTGTTTTTTCTGTGTTCCATTTTGATTCTAAGCAGTTTAAATTTGTATTCGTTTTATCTTTTCAAAGATTGATTTCATTTGTACCAAAATTTTTATCAAACTGTGTTTAAAAACTTTGAGACCCAATTGGTTATAAGCTAGTTAATTCCCTTATGATGACATCATAAGTGAACCAAGTGAAAGAACCAAGGTTATGACATCATAAGTGAAAGAATCGATTGGGATGATGATGAAGAAGAAGCCATATGATTTTGATTTTCGTTTAATCCGGATAATGGTCGAATGATTTTGTTGTTTGATTTGATCTTGATAAGGATTTGTTAACGGGTAATGGTTATAATGAAAAGGGGAAAGGGGAAAGGGTGAAAAGGGGGGAAGAGAGGCAAGGTGATGTGTAATTTTTTCCAACGTGGCACCAAAGTGGCATGTATCCGGTAATAGGGGATAATATGAAACACCTTAACAAGTTTCAAGGGGTAATCTATTTATAGGAGTACATAGGTTAATCAAGGACAAAACATAAAGTACGTGGGTATTTTTAATCTTTTACCCTACCACCATCATTTGAGCATAAACTCAATCAACCAAACTCGACCCATTTTTTTCATCAAACAAAAAAATCCGTTTTTAAAAATTTAAATATCTCATAAACCGTTAATCGTTACGCAAAACGAAATATACCATCGTGACGAGAATTAAATTATCTTTCTATTGAGTGACACACGTATATACTTTCGACGATTTTTTTCTCTGAGAAAATGATATGAATTATATGTCATTTTCTGAGAAAAAAAAGAGTTTATCGAAAGTATAATACAGGTGCCCTCGATAAAAAGTTTCTTAAATTTATAAGGGTAAAAAAAATACAAGTTATTAAACGAAATAAAACAATACACGGTAAGTGAAGAAATACACGAGATGAAAGCAAGTAAAAAATACGCGGATTTGAAGCAATTAGTAAAAAATACAAGTTTGATTAATAATAACTTTGATCCCAAGTCTTATATTCCAACGGTAACTAAAAACTACACCACCGCCATAACCACAATCCTTATTTATAAGTTTCGACCCGCAATTGATTTATCATTATTCTGTCAATAGGATTTAATTAATCGCATATTTCTCTATCCTTATTTCTTTATCTGAAGTTTGTTAATCTGTGCAACTTTTTGTTGACACTATGAAGTCCCATGAAGGTTCAGTTCAAACAGTATTATCTTCTCCTCCAACAACACATGGTGTCAGAAAAATCTTGATTCGTTTAAAGATTCCTGCAAAGAATACCAATATAAATGGCGAAAGTACTTCTTACGCCCACGACAAGGAGACGTAAACATCTTCTTTTTCTGATGCTCAAAAGATGAATCGTAAAAGATCATTTCTTGACTTGGATTGCAAGACTCAATCTCAAGAAAAGATCAAGAAAGCCAAAAAACATTCCACCTCCAACATTCTTTCTGATGAAATCAAGAAACCGTCTCATACGTTTAAGAAAAGGAATCTACTTTTTGAAAAACGAAATAATTTGCTTATGGGTATTGTAAATTCTCAAGGTGAATCAGCATGCCCTATATGCAGAATGAATTGTTGCTCGAATAAAACCCTTTATCAGCACATGGTTCTTCACGCGGATAAAGACTGGAAGACTTTCTTTAAAAGGGGTGAAAGTCAGAATCATGATGCAGAGGCCGCCGCGCTTGATTTGAGTAAGTTTTTATATGGGTGGGACTTGAAGACTGGCAAGAGAGGTCGTTTGGCGTCAAGCGTTGTTGACAAAGATATGCAAGAAGCAGCAGAGACTCTATTGCTCATCGCGTCTGGTCATCAATTGAAGGCCAAAACTAGTATAATGTTGCAGAGCCATGTACAAATAGTTAATGGTCCCATGTGCCTTGTGGATCCTTTTATGGTTGAATCAGGCACACAAGTTGAAGAACTCATGGCTACAAGCCTGACGAAACAGAGGAATTTACAAGTTAAAAAATCAGCTGATACAATCAGTGGTGAAAGAAAGGTTGTGTGTGGCTTTGATCTTAACGAACTTCCTGCATTTGAAGAAGTTTAACAGCTTATTATGGTGTAATGTTATAAGAAAAAATGTATAAAGTATACACGTTTGAGGTGACTGAGTAATTCTTTTATTTATGTTTGCACTTCGTGTTCTAATTTTGATTCTTTATGTGTTTCAGTCCCCCTATATGTAATCTGATTGATATTCAAAATGAAAAAAAGTTCAATATTATAAGCAATAGCCAATGAATAACATCAAGTTCTGATTCTTTAGTTGTTCTTTTGTTGATTTCAATATTATACGCAATAATTATTAGGGTTAAAGCCATAAATTATCAACGAACTTTACTTTTTTTCTCGATATTACAAATATAAAAGATAAAATACTAATATAGCCATCCAAACTTGTTGATACCGGCTAAAATAGGTAACGTAATTTTTATAATTTCCATGTCATTTTTTCCACATGACCTTGTTTATTTTCCACCTAAGAATTTATTAAGGACTAAAATGCCCTTGTCTCTTTTGTAAATTATATTTTGATGTACCAAGTATCTTTTCCACTTTGAATTAAGAGAGATCCAATATTAAAGTAACATACAAAACTCCATAACAAAAACATATCATCCTCATAGAACCACAATACATAAGTCGACTAAGAAACATATTATTAAAAAAACATAACAGTTGAGATGACATCAAGTGATCTTTTTCTTCTACTTGGATCGTTGTCTCATCTTTCGACGCTTCCTCTTCAACCTCCCCGTTCTTTTCTTCTTCCACTTAGCCCTTATTGTTGATTCGATGTTTGGACGACCGAGTTACAATTGATGTGTGTGAAGGAAACAGCGGATGCTATCAAGATCTTGGTGGTACCAAAACTATAAAGAAATATAAACAGCAATGGTGTTGGTGTTGTTTCCGCTACTGTCGGATCTTGGTGGTGGTGTTTCCGCTGCTGTCGGATCTTGGTGGTGTTGTCTTTGCTGCCAGATCTTGGTGGCAGGAGTAGGTACCAAGCACAGCGGTGGTGCTTTTCTGCTGCCGGATCTTGATGGTAGGAGCTAGTAGGTATAAAGGACGCCGGTGGTGGTGATGTTGTTACTACTGTCAATTTAAGGTGGCGAGATCTTGAGATAAGAAAGAAAGAAATGTTTTGTTATAACTAATAAAGATAAATGAATTAAATCCAGGTGAAAAAAAAGGATAATTTAATATTTATTATGACTGGAAAAAAAAGTGACATGCAGGTATTTTGTACCTAAAAACCGGTTATCATAGGTCATTTTAAGAATATTTCTAATTTTAGAAACAAATTGTAAAGTTTGATGGTTAGAATAGGAGAAGATGTTTCATATTAGTAATGTCGAGAAAAAAATTAAAGTTCGCTGGTAATTTATGGCTTTAACCCTAATTATTAACATGTAGTATTGATTATGTAAAACGGCAAAAATTATCCAATGGTTAAATCAACTATCATCTGTGAGTACTGATGTTTGGCACAACTTATAAATGCAGATTCATAACACATGTAGTTCGTGTAAGTTATACAATGGTATATTGGTTTTCTGAGCATTCCACAAAACACGACTCGTACATATACACAAGGATCGGGCCTTAGCCCAAGTCACAGATAGCTATAATATAAGATAATCACAAATCTACAGCTAACTATCCATAAATAACATTGACAGCTATGTAATTATCTATAATCTGACAGCTAACAGTGGTGTCTTCTCTGTTTTGTGGTTTTAGATATTTGGTTGGTCGAGTTCATGCTTTTGCCAGCAATTGAGAGAAATTTTATCATTTTCATATCTTGGATTGATTATTAGCCATTAGTGCCATGTTCAAGTAAGTTGTCTGCTTGGACGTTTGAAACTTATGACCGCGCCGTCTTGATATACTTTCGAAAAATAACATAAAAAACCGATACAATAGATTGTTAAGAAGTGGGATAGATAATCAGTGTACAAAGTGCAGCAACAACCAACGAAAATCAGCAAAAGCAACAACAAAGGTCAGATGGGGTGTTTGGGACAGAAAAAGGGAGAACTGTTGTTTTCTTATTCTTCTAGAAAGTTGTTTTGTTACAGAGAAAACACAGAGTACATATACCATACAAACCGACATACATAGGTTTCCTAAAGCTAAAGATACTTAACTAGTAAAAAGACCAAAATACCCTTAGTACTTAAACTAAATTGCAGAACTGCCCTTAGGAGTAACAGTCAACATCTAAGAATCTCCACCTTGACATTAGCGCCTAAGTAGCGTCATATTTCCAATTATCGATATTGAGCAAATCCAAACAGTGACGAAACTTGCTCAAAGGAACCGGTTTAGTAAACACATCCGCAAGATTGTCTTTCGTGCCAATCTTTTTTACTTTGATTCTTCTTTCAGAACGAATAAAGTGATAACGAACATCAATGTGTTTAGTCCGGTCATGGTGTACTTGGTCTTTAGCCAAACAAATAGCACTCATGCTATCACAAAACACGGTCGCTTGATCTTGCGAGAAACCAAGATCTTCAATCAAACCTTTCAACAAAATTCTTTCCTTCGCTACTTCGGTTAACGCCATGTATTCGGCTTCGGTAGTACATAAAGAAACCGATGACTGTAATGTAGCTTTCCGACTTACAACCGAATTCCCGATAGTGAAAACATAACCTGTCAAAGATCTTCTAGCATCAAGATCCGGAGCATAGTCCGAATCTGAGTATCCGGCAACCAAATATTCACGTTCACCACCGTAAATAAGGCCAACATCAGATGCCCTTTCAAATAACGAAAAATGTGTTTCACCGCATTCCAATGCTCTTTACCGGGATGAGCCGTATATCGTGACACAACACTCATCGCGTGAGCTATATCTGGCCTAGTGCAAACCATACATACATCAAACTCCCAACAGCACTAGCATATGGTATTCGGGACATATATTCCATCTATGCTTCACCTTGAGGTGCACAAGTGATATGAGCTAAAATACTCATATCAATTATATCAATAAACAATGAATATATGCATTAATTGTATAAATATTGCCTTGTATTCGTTTGTTTGTCGTTTGATGTGTGTAGGTACCGAAGTTCGTGAAAACGGGAATGATCGGCACGAGTTTGAAGAAAAGATCGACAAAGCCAAAGTCAAGCTCGTTTTTAGCGGATAATCTTTATGAAGATTATTTTGGCTTGTGGGTCCCACATTTGGACTAATGGGCTAAAAAGCCACTTAGTAAAATAAGTTATCCATACTTTTCATCAAAAGCCCTAAACATAGCCCATTAACTCTAAATATGATACGGTTTTAATAAAATGGGCTTCAAGCCCATATCATGGCAGCAATTCATGGGACGATTACTTGGGTCCTTGTAAAACCCAAAAGGGTGATGAATGGTTACACTAAACGTGTGAAAAATTATTTAAACGTTTCACTTGGCCAAACCCTTTTTTATCCACCACACACGTTTTATCACCCACCAACACATACTCTTTCGATAGAAACAATGTTCCACCTTCTCTTTCCCCAAAACCCAACCAGTAAACCATTACTATTCATTCAACCCTAGCTATAAAAAATGGGGCTTTTCACTTATTGAAGGCGCGTGACATACACGTCCCTTAATTAAATCCCCCTTTTTACCGGATGTTGAAGATGGAGAAAACCAGGGTGACGTGGCCCTATTCTACCTTGTGATTGGCCAAAACAGCACATCACCTCCACCTCTCCAATAAGAAGGTGACAACTCAGCTTGGAGAAAGCACAAGAAACACACCCCTTGTACAGCTTGGCGATCCGTGGGATCAAGAGCATCTTACAACCGTTAGATCAACATTGAGAAGAGAGAGAATAAGAAAGATGCCGAATGGACGTTCAAGATTGGATGTTACTCAACCAAAGACCTCACCCCAACACCTCGGGTTCAACTATAAAAACCCCCTCTTCTCAATGTATTTTTCATTCCAGTTTTTCTTTAATTTGATAATGTTAAAATAGATATAGGTTAAATTGTGTTTTAATTTTAATAGCTTCGTAATATTTACTGAAATTAATGAAAAGTTTCTTTGGGATTTATTGTTCTTCGTGAGTTTTAATTGTGTTAAATTGATTTCAGTTTTAAGCTATTATCTTATTTGAAATTATCAATATTAAAGTTAAATTGTGAACAAAATCAAACCCCAATAGTTTGATTAAATAACAGCCATAAAGTGTGTTGATGATACTGTTTCTAAGTTTTTGTTCGGTTCATATTAAGTTGTTGGTTTAGATTATTAAGGTGAGTTGGGATGTTTGAGACTCGATGATGGGGTTTGGTTTAATGACGTTTTGATCAAAAGGAGGCTCAGCGCCTACCTTCTACTTCAAAGGATCTTCAAACCAAGGTAAACTTCATTTTCTTAATTTTATTTAGTCTTTACTGGAATTATATTGTTAGAAGTTTGTGAATCGGTTAGTTAATCTGCTTGTGATAATATTGAACGATTAAGTTTCTGCATTAGTTTTATCATAATAGCTGTTTATTTAATCTTTTATTGGTTAATATGCTAAAGATAGTTTTAGAGTTACTGATTTTTTGTTAGATGAATTATCTGCTAAATATTTGTGTAAAATTAATATGGAGGATGTTAAGTCCAAATTAAGTTGCTGTTGGAATTTGATCTGCTGATAAGAATTTGGGAGTTTCCATTTCAGTTTTAATTGTAGAATACAGATAATGTTATGGGATGATTTAAGTAGTCTACTGAATGCTTCTTCTAGTTTAAAAGTTGTTGAGTTTATATTATGTTCATCTGTGTAAACATTTTGACTGATGATAAAAGTTTGGGGTAAATTTTAGTATCAAAGTTGATGTTAAAAACTGATTTAGAGTGATCTGTTCATTAAGGATTTGGTTTTTGCATATATAAGATTTATTTGGACTGATAAACTGTGTAAGATAACTGTGAATTGGTTAAGATATGCTTTTATCTATCTACATTTATGAATCTGAATTGTTTTTTTGTTTTATTTGATTTTGGATTCTGGATTTGCTTATTTATTTTTACAC
This sequence comes from Glebionis coronaria, assembly GCA_025667525.1. Taxonomy (NCBI): domain Eukaryota; kingdom Viridiplantae; phylum Streptophyta; class Magnoliopsida; order Asterales; family Asteraceae; genus Glebionis; species Glebionis coronaria. Next base: position 457,180,966 of record CM046877.1, read on the forward strand.
TAGTGTTGCTGATATATATTTTGACTGTATACTTTCATTTCTTTGTCCAAAAATAAATCATCAAAAAATGTCCATCGTGGGACTCGAACCCATGACCTCCTGGTCATGGGCCAAACACTTTAACCAACTCGTTTAGCCTCTCTTTTATGTTTTAATTTAGTTATTTTAATTAATATAGAATTAAATAGGTGCTGTCAGCTTGAATTTTGTTTAAATACCTAGTTTTAGTTTTATTTACATATTAATCATTTTATTTATCTTTATTAAAGTTTTCAAATAATAAATAAAAACAAATAATTTTTTTTTATTAATTTTAGAAGATTAATTAGTTTTAAAAATTAGTTTTTAAATAAAGTAGATTTTAATTAAATTAGTTTTTAATAAGATAGTTTAATAAATAGATTTTCTTTTAAATAGATTTAATAATGTTTAAATTAGTTTTAATAAGTTTTTTTAATAGTGTAAAGTTATTTCAATTAAATAATTAATTTTTGATAGATTTTTATATAGTTTAAATTTTTAAATAGCTCTATTTTTTAAATAACTGTCTTTAGATTAAATAATGGGGAACGATTGATTCACTTACGTTTTAAAATTTGTAGAAGTAATTTTAGTTTAAAAATCGATAACCCATTCAAATCAATTGTCCAAATCGAATTAAAACGTCTCAAATTCATAAGATCTTCATGTACAACGAACTTGGATCATCAACGTGTTCAATTAAATCCGTCTTTGGTGAATTTAGTCTATTACTTTTTCCTAAAGGTAATTTTCTATTTTACCCTATAACGTATCTAATTAATAATTTTGGCGCCGTTGCCGGGGATCTTGTGTACAATTCGTTTTGTGGAGATTTGTTGATCGTTGATTTGAAGACCCTTTCCGTCCTCGGAAAGTTTTGTTATTTTTCTATTATTATAGTATGTATCGATTTTCGTGTTTTTTGTGATTACTATATTGTATTACGTAGAACAATAAAATTACCTACTTCCAAATAAGACCTTGGTTGGGATTTCATCACCTAGCTATTGTATTCGAATCCAAAACGAAAAAGGGGCAAAATAGATAAATACTAATAAAAAGTTTGAACTCGATTTATACAAACTATAAGGTGGGTATAAGGCGACGTGCTATAAAAGGTCGTCAAAGGAAAAAGGTTTTTAAGTGCTTTGTGCCACCTCGTTTCCCCGCTTGCTTGTGCGTATATTGAGAGGGACGACCGATTATTGTTTGCCAACTCAAGTATTATTATATCTTATTTTTGTAGTTTACTTATTGAACCTCGATACGTTTAGGTTTTCACCTATCGTTTCAAAGTTGACCGAGGGTAGATTACTTCCATAGTAATTATCCTTATTCCTTGTTTTTTATCAATCTTTTTGATTGAGCAATACCAAATAAAAATACCAAAAATAATCTTCTTCTTGTCTAATTTCTTTTCTTCAACCCTCTAAAATTCTCGTCACTTTGGTTTATGCAATTACAATCTTCTCGACTTTCGATTGATTACAATAGGCTTGAAAATATTCCTCGTAGAAATAGAAATCGTCAACAACGAATAGTGGAACCCGAGCTTCCACCTATTGTTGTAGAGATGGCCGATAACCGAACAATGGAGGAATTGCTCCGTGCACCCACTGAAGGGTATGGGGAAGCAATCGTTGTGCCGGCTATTTTGGCGGATCATTTTGAGGTTAAGACGGGTCTTTTATCGCTCATTCGTGCCGACCAATTCCGTGGAAATGAGACCGATAACCCACATTCTCACATTCAGAATTTTCTTCGTATTACCTCGACTCTCAAGTTTAGAGATGTGCCGAATGACGTGATTAAGCTCATGCTTTTTCCGTACTCGCTCGAGGGTAACGCTAAGATTTGGTATGAGAAAGAACCACCGGGTTCGATTTTGACATGGGATGATTTAGTGTCTAAGTTCATGAATTACTTCTTTCCACCATCCAAAACAACACGTTTTAAGAACGAGATCACTAGATTTGAACAAGAAGTGCATGAATCGTTTGGAGTTGCTTGGGAAAGGTTTAAAGATTTTCTAAGACAATGTCCACACCACGGTTTCTCGGAATTGCATCAAATCAATACTTTTTATAATGTACTTAATATGGTTGAACAAGATTCTTTAAATGCCGCCGCGGGTGGTAATCATTTAAGAAAAACTCTGAGAGACGCGTTGGGTATAATTGAGAATAAGTCTAGAGTGCAATATTCACGAAACACACCGGTTGTTTCCAATGTGAATTCATCTAATACCGAGATTGCTAGATTGGACTCTAAGATTGACACGATTTTGAATGAGATTAGGAAGAATCCTCATGGAACGATTAATATGGTTGAGAATTTTTGTGTATCATGTGGTGGAGCACATCCTAATTATGCTTGTTCAACCACGGGGTTTGATCAAGCTAGTGCTTTTTCCGCGACGGGAACTTATGGCCCTAACGGTCAAGCTCCTCGTCAAAATCATGTTGCTCCACCGGGTTTTCCACCGGTTCAAAATAGGTACAACAATAGGAATAATGGGAACAATTTTAACCGTGGTAACCAAGGGAATTTTAATCAAGGAAATGGGTTTAATGCTAATCAAAACAATCAAGGTTTTCAAGGCAATAACCAAAATGATTTGTGAAGCTACATTAAAACGAATGAGGCAAATTTGAAAGATTTTCAAAAAAATATTCAAGGACAAATGGCAACTTTGAAAAATGAGTTTCAAAATAAGATTAAGGGGAAAAATAACAAGATTGAGCTTCATCAACAAAGGCTAGATCAAAACCAAAACCGTTTTGAGCAAAGATTAGAGCAAAGTCAAAATCGTATGCAACAAAGTTTGGAACAAGGTCAAAACAAATTTCTTTCGATGTTTGAGGGATTTATGTCTAAACCATCTTCTTCTTCGGGTTGCTTACCTAGCAATACCATTCCAAACCCGAAGGGAGAGCTTAAGGCTATCATCGCTTATGATGATGATAATATAGAAAGAGTGCTTGAGCTTTATATTCCACCTAAAGAAACTTTTCTGGATGTTACCAAGGCTATTTTAAATGTGATTAGTTCCTCAGTTTTCTTTGATTTCTTTCCCAAGAAATATAAAGATCCGGGTCAATTATTGATACTTTGTGTTTTTGATGAGCTTGTGGAATGCAAAGCTCTAGCCGATCTAGGAGCTAGCATTAACTTAATGCCCTTAGCCATTTAGAAAACTCTTGACTATGCACCACTTATTCCCACTCGAATGATCATTGAGCTTGCTAATGGTACCACCACCTATGCTATTGGTATAGCGGAAAATGTCATTGTTAGAGTTGGGAAGTTTTTGTACCTAGCCGATTTGCAATCGTTGATTAGACCAATCCTGGTGTGCCTATCATTTTAGGACGACCATTTTTGTACACGGCTCAAGTTATAGTTGATAAGAGGGAAGAGGAGATAAAATTGTTTTATGGGGATAAACATATTATTTTCAAACCGGAAAAAATTCCAAGATTTGTTTCTAAGAAAGTGGAAAGTGTAAAACTTGTTAAACCTATTAAAAGTAACACAAACAAGGAATCTCTCTTTTACAAAGGTGTTTTTCTAATTATGGAACCCTCATTTTGTGAAGAAGAAAAGTTAATTTCAAAGAAAGATGCTTGTTTTGTTGAATCATGTTGTAATTTTACCTCATCTCCACTCACTCCACTCAAGGATGATAGATCTAAGATTGAAAAGGAAATTAATGATTACCTTAGTGCACCATTTGATACTAGTGAGTTTAATTGTGAGAATTTTGATCCCGAGAGAGATATTGCTTTAGTTGAAAAATCATTGAAAATGGACTCATTTTCATTCTCTTCGAAGGACCAAATTGATGATCCTAAGGCACAATCTTCATTTAAAGAACCTTTGATTCCTAACTTCACACCGAGTGAGGTTAGTGACTATTCATTCGATAAGTTCGCCGATGAACTTGTTGATCCACTTCCACGGGGAAGTGAAGACGTTTCCGATCTCGAGATCGAGCGTGATTCTCATGTTTTACCAACCATTCTCGAGGAATTCTTCGATGAATTTCCTTCTAATGAGAATGATGAACTTGTTGATACTTTGTCGGATATTTCTTGTGATGACAAGATTGATGACACTTTTGTGACTAACTCAAATCTTCTCTTTGAAGCTTCAATGAACAATAATCCATTATTTAAAGAGGATTTTGAGAGCATCATACCTCCTTCATCTCATAACCTTTGTGATGATGAGCTCTTCATTAAGGAGTTTGATAAGTTACTTTCCATAGACATTCCTTCAGAAATTGAGGAAGAGTCTAATGATGGTGATGAGAATCTTTGGTTTGATCACCCGATTTATGATGATGATAATGTTGACTCGGAGGGAGAAATTACCTTTACTCCAATTATCCTTCCCACTCGCTTTGATCTTAATGTGCGGGTTTTTCATGCGACTCATTTTGAGTACCATGACCCCTTTGTTCACATTCATAAGAGTGATAAGGTCAACAAAGTCATGCAAATTGATACCACTAGTGTTGAGACTTTTAACCCACCATTACCTTGTGCTTTATATGATTTTGGATTAGCATAGGGGGATGACACCATGTTGTCTATTCCTTTCTCTCCCGAGGACGAGGTATTCGACCCCGGAATCGTTGATTAGGGAATCTCGGCCTTTCACCGATGTAATAATTGAATGATTTTTCGATCATCTTGGTGCGAGTTTATCTCGGGGAGCATGTTGTATTCATTCCATAATTTGTGACTACTATCTCTTTTTGGAGATTTGTGTTGGATTTTCATCCTTTCGTTTGTCATCCGACAACGAGGATGTAATCTTTGACCCTGGCATCGTGCTTTATGTTGGATTTTATTCCAATATGCCGGTTTTAACCTTTTTCCCTAAGGACCAATAGATGCGGGGATCGAGTCGAGCTCATGACTCGGTTAACAAAAACGAGGTGCCTTGTGGGGGAGTCCCATACATTCTATCTTCTTTATATTTTCTAACACTAATAAGGCTTGATCTTTCAAGCTTGTGCTCGTGTTTTTTTATGTTGTGAATATTAGGTATGACCCTAATCATTGAAGACTCTCGTGTTCGGTTTTTGACGGTCCACTTGATCTTCCTTACTTTGATTGCCAAAAAAGGGGCACACTCTCTATCCTTTGATTTTTATCGACTAACGTTTTATCTTGAGGCATAATTTATAAACGACTTATAGATTTGCGTGCTCTTTCCATGTTAGGATTTTGCATTAGACTCTTCGTGTTTTAGCAAGGGGGTGTTACTCTTGAGCTAAGAAACATTGAGGACAATGTTTGGTTTTAGCATGGGGGAGTCAATCGATATAATCGCTTGCAATTTCTTTTATCGTGTCTAAACATAATTGTTTTTCTTGTTTTTCATAAAATTTAAAATTTTTAGTGTTATTTTAAGTTTTAATAAAGAAAATAAGTGCTTTTGACACAAATGTAGGCTTTCCGTTGGTGAAAATAAAAATAGTTTTTGACTCGACTCGATTTTTACCTTAGCTTTTTCCTTAACGTGTTTAAATCAAGTTTTGCATGCTTTTATATAGGGAACTTTAAAATGCGAAAGTCTTAAATCATACGGGTTTAAGAACGAGAACTTTTCGCAAGTTCCTATAATTGATCCTAGAAAGTCGTTTATCAAGGGAACTTTAAAACGCAAATTCTAAAACTTGAAAAAGTATATCCTATAGATGACTTGAAAACCCAAAACTTTGATTTAATAGGCTAAGTATCCATTGATTTCATATTTTTGAAATTTTACAATATGGAGAATAAGAGATGATATAGTTTAATCATAAGTTTCTAAAATTAATTCTACCTTGTGTAAGTATTTTTGTGTTTGATTTAATCTCCTCGTATTTATTTTTCACGCTTGAATAATTAATTGATTAATAAATGAAGTTTTTAGCGGTTTAGGCTTGATATCTAAACTCGTAACTCCTTCTTTTTCTTCCCTTGTAATTAAAGTGAGAACACGTTAAGGGTGTCAGCGTCATGGACTTTTGATCATGCGATTGCGGAAATTTGGCTTACTATAAATATCATATTAATAAAGAAGAATAAATAAAAACGTGTTCTCTATGAGCCTTCGGGTGGGAGTCATGTAGCACTAACCTTGTTATTTAAGCCTTAGGGTGTATGGTAAGGGGACGTGTTTAATAAAAATTGCTTCATCATCATGAGCCATAAGGTGGGATGGTGAATGTCAATTCCCTTATTTTTGTCAAAGGAGCCTTCGGATGTGGATTTTAAATAAGGAGCACAATTGCATCTTAAAGAGCCACAAGGTGATATGCTGTAGTTGTTGCTAACTCCATTAATAAAGTCATAATTGACTTTGGAGGTTTTATTGTTGCTTTTATGTAGTCCTATTAGCCAAATTTCGGGTCCGGGGATTTATCCCTCAAATCGTGTTAAGTTATCCTTGATGTGGGCTTTCTTTAGTGACAACGGTTTTTGAAGTCGAGGATAGGTTTTGAGTGTTGAGTTTACACCATTTTTGCCTTCATTTTTGGATTAATAAATATCAAATAAGTCAAATGAGCCTTTTGGTGAATGACAAATAAAATTTAGAGATACAATTAGAAATAATAGGAGATTGAGTTTAACACAAATTACTTGTATGAGTTGTTTTAATTTTGGGGCTTATGATTAACAATGATCTTGTTTTTAAACTTGGCATGGAAAAGTGAAAAGTCGAGGACGATGAATCTATTTGAGTTTTATGATCCTAAAAGTTATTTTTCAAATAATGAAAGCAATACATTTTGTCTTTGTAAAATAAAGTGTCATAAAGTTGAATAAGAGTGTAGTTAGTATTTTATTTTATCATTGCGTGAGGACACGACAATTTCTTAGCAAGGGGGAGTTTGATATGAGCTAAATTACTCATATCAATTATATCAATAAAAAATGAATATATGCATTAATTGTATAAATATTTCCTTGTATTCGTTTGTTTGTCGTTTGATGTATGTAGGTACTGAAGTTCGCGAAAACCGGCAAAATCGGCACGAGTTTGAAGAAAAGATCGACAAAGCCAAAGTCAAGCTCGTTTTTAGCGGATTTAATCTTTATGAAAATTATTTTGTCTTGTGGGTCCCACATTTGGACTAATGGGCTAAAAAGCCCATTAGTAAAATAAGTTATCCATACTTTTCATCAAAAGCCATAAACATAGCCCATTAACTCTAAATATGATACGGTTTTAATAAAAATGGGCTTCAAGCCCATATCATGGCAGCAACTCATGGGACGATTACTTGGGTCCTTGTAAAACCCAAAAGGGTGATGAATGGTTACACTAAACGTGTGAAAAGTTATTTAAACGTTTCACTTGGTCAAACCGTTTTTTATCCACCACACACGTTTTATCACCCACCCACACATACACTTTCGATAGAAACAATGTTCCACCTTCTCTTTCCCCAAAACCCAACCAGTAAACCATTACTATTCACTCAACCCTAGCTATAAAAATTGGGGCTTTTCACTTATTGAAGGCGTGTGACATACACGTCCCTTAATTAAATCCCCCTTTTTACCGGATGTTGAAGATGGAGAAAACCAGGGTGACGTGGCCCTATTCTACCCTGTGACTGGCCAAAATATCACATCACCTCCACCTCTCCAATAAGAAGGTGACAACTCAGCTTGGAGAAAGCACAAGAAGCACACCCCTTGTACAGCTTGGCGATCCGTGTGATCAAGAGCATCTTACAACCGTTAGATCAACATTGAGAAGAGAGAGAATAAGCAAGATGCCGAATGGACGTTCAAGATTGGATGCTGCTCAACCAACAACCTCACCCCAACACCTCGGGTTCAACTATAAAAACCCCCGCTTCTCAATGCATTTTGTTAAAATAATTCAGAGCTAATTATGCACGTTTTATTTAAGTTTTATTAGAAGTCGAATAATTCAAAAGCCAGTGAACTTGGTGTCCTGGTCTTTAGCTAAGTGGAAGTTGTTAGTTCCTGGTCTTTAGCTTAGTGGAGTTTGTTCCTTTCTTTATGCATCTTAGTGTGGTTAAATAGGCAAAGCTGTACTCTTTATTTTTCAAGTTCTCAGAAATAAAACTACAAAAAGCTTGTGCCTAAATTCTGTTCTTATTTTTGATCTGTCTTTCCTGTCAGAATATACATAGGTTTTCAATTTGAAACCTAACATTTGGTATCAAGAGCACAACCTGGTGTATGCCCAAATATCAATCTCGTGAAGAGATGACAGGAAACAATGGTGAAAAAGATGGACAGATCACATTTCACTATCCGATGCTATCAAGAAACAATTATGCACCTTGGGCGATCAAGATGCGCGTATTCATGCAAGCCCAAGGAGTTTGGGATGCAGTAGAGCCCAGAACATCAAACACCGTTGTGGAGGTGAGGAAGGATAAGATGGCATTGGCGGCCATCTATCAAGGGATACCAGAAGACTTGCTTTTATCAGTAGCTGAGAAGAAAACAGCTAAAGAAGCTTGGGAGGCTTTAAAAACGATGTTCTTGGGAGCAGATAGAGTGAGGACGGCGAAGATTCAAACCCTAAAGGCTGAGTTCGAATCGCTGAATATGAAAGAATCTGAAGGAGTCGATGAGTTCGCTGTGAAAGTGAGCAACATTGTAAGTACCATGCGTACCCTTGGGGAAACGGTGGAGGAGTCCTATGTGGTGAAGAAGTTACTTAGGGCAGTACCATCTAAGTTCCTTCAGATCGCCTCAACTCTTGAGCAATTCGGAGACTTGGACACGATGACAGTGGAAGAAGTGATCGGACGATTGAAGGCTCATGAAGAAAGAATGAAGGGGCATGGTGATAGTGATGATCGAAAACTTCTCTTGACACACCAAGAGTGGTCAGAGAGAAATAAGAAGAAAGGAGAAGGTGACTCCAAATCAAAGTCAAATCATGGTGGATTTGGAGGCCATCGAGGACGAGGCAGAGGAAGAGGAAGGAGTAATGGTGGTCGCGGCACTCGCGGGAGAGGAGGATCACATTACCAGAAAGATGGAGGACGTGGAACGTCAAATAATCAAGATAAGAGTAGGGTCCAATGCTACAATTGTCAGGAATATGGTCACTATGCAGCAGAATGCACAAATCCAAGACGAGAAAGAAGTCATGAGAACAATCTAATTCGAGAAGAGAACGAACCTGCACTTTTACTATCAGCTCTTGAAGATAAATGTGAAGTCTTCCTGAATGAAGAAAAGGTTAATCCAAGGTTAAAAACAGGGGATGTCATTGTGGACCAGTCAAAATTGTGGTATCTCGACACAGGGGCAAGCAACCACATGACTGGAGACAAAGAAAAGTTTCGTGATTTGAACGAAACAGTTCAAGGGTATGTAAAGTTTGGAAACGAAACCAAAGTTAGAATTGAAGGAAAGGGGACAATAGTGTTTCAGTGCAAGAATGGGGAACATCGAAAGCTTCAAGAAGTGTACTACATACCTGATCTGTGTAGCAACATAATAAGTCTCGGGCAATTATCAGAATGTGGTGATGAAATCAAAATTAAGGAGCCATTTCTGTGTGTTCGTGACAAGACTGGAAGACTGTTGATGAAGGTTCAGAGATCCCCAAATCGTCTCTATAAGATAGAGTTGGAGGAGGTTCGATCAATGTGCTTAATTGCTCGAACTTCTGATCTGACGTGGCTATGGCACGCAAGGCTAGGTCACTTAAACTTTGGTGCACTAAAGACCATGTCTGACAAGAAGATAGTTGAAGGAATACCGAAGATGGTCATCCCGCTGCAGCCTTGTGAAGGATGTCTAGTAGGTAAGCAGACAAGAAGTTCATACCCAACACAGACAACTTTCAGAGCAACGAAAAGGTTGGAGTTAGTACATGGTGACCTATGTGGGCCGATTACACCTCCTACACCATCTGGTAACAGGTATTTCATGCTACTTGTTGATGATTTTAGTAGAGTAATGTGGGTTTATTTACTAAAAACAAAAGATGAAGCGCTTGCGGTTTTTAAGAATTTCAGAAAGAAAGTTGAGACTGAAACAGGGGAGAAGGTTAAAATTCTAAGAACAGATCGAGGTGGTGAATTTTTGTCGAATCAATTTACCATGTACTGTAACGAGACTGGTTTAGAACGCCATTACACATCACCATACTCTCCACAACAGAATGGAGTGGTGGAGAGGCGGAATCGAACAGTGGTTGAGATGGTGAGAAGCAATCTAAAGACCATGTGTGTACCAGATGTGTTGTGGGGAGAAGCTGTAAATCATGCCGTCTATGTTCTAAATAGGGTCAATTCTAAAGCTCTGAAAGATACGACTCCATACGAGATGTGGACTGGAAGGAAGGCACACCTTGGACATCTCAGGGTGTTTGGGTGTATTGCGCACATGAGAATCGCGAAGACTCACTTTAAAAAGCTAGACGATAGAAGCATGAAATTAGTACATCTAGGAATCGAGAAAGGAACTAAAGCCTATCGATTGCTAGATCCAGACACAGGAAAGTTGTATGTAAGTAGGGATGTAGTATTCGAAGAACAGAAAGCTTGGGTATGGGAGAAAAGCACAAAGGTGAAAGCAACTCCAGGTATGAGCCTCACAATCGAAGGGTTTAATATGGATGATTTTTATGATGATGATTTTGCGCCGGAGCCCAACTCACAGCAATCGGATCAGATTGCATCCCAAAGTGATAGTGACTGGACCGAAGAAGGACTCGAGCCTAATAACCCACCTGTTTCACCCGCCTCACCAGTCACACCCAATTTCCCAATAAATTCTCCCAGCAGCGCCTCAAGCTCTACAGGTGGTGGTGCTCCAAAGCGTTACCGTTTGCTCACAGACCTATACAACCAAACTGACGAAGTTGAACTCCCCGAAGAATTGATGATGATTCGAAGTGATGAAGAACCAGTGACGTATGCGGAAGCTAGTAAAAGAAGGGAGTGGGTAAAAGCTATGGACTCGGAATTGGCATCAATTGAAAAGAACAACACATGGAGTTTAGTTGATCTTCCCAAAAATCGAAAAGCCATAGGATTGAAATGGGTGTACAAGGTGAAACGAGATCCATCAGGAAAGATTTTGAAGTATAAAGCGAGAATTGTGGCAAAGGGTTATGTCCAGAAATACGGAGTCGATTACGATGAAATCTTCGCACCAGTCGTAAGGATTGAAACGGTACGAGTAATTCTTGGCTTAGCAGGTTCAAATGGGTGGCGAGTTCACCATCTTGATGTAAAATCAGCTTTTCTCAACGGAAAATTGGAAGAGGAAGTGTATGTATCGCAACCCGAAGGCTACAAGAAAGAAGGAGAAACTGAGAAAGTTTACAAATTGTCGAAAGCGCTTTACGGGTTAAAGCAGGCTCCAAGAGCATGGAATGCATGCTTAGACAAGTACCTGAAAAGTTTGGGTTTCATCAGATGTGCACTTGAATACTCTGTATACACAAAGAAGGAAGAAGGTAACTTTCTAATTGTCGCGGTGTATGTGGATGATTTGTTGGTAACAGGTAGCTGCGATCGAAGCATTCAGAACTTTAAGAAGGAGATGAATTCAAAGTTCGAGATGAGTGATCTTGGTCTCTTGACCTACTACCTGGGAATTGAAGTAAGTCAGAATGGTGGAAGAATCACGCTGAAGCAAGAGGCATATGCCAAAAACATTCTTGTGAAGACTAGAATGTTAGACTGTAATCCCACCAAAAACCCAATGGAACACAAATTGAAGCTGACTAAAGACGGAGAAGGAAAGTTGGTAAATACCACTGAATACAGAAGCATAGTCGGAGGTTTGAGGTACTTAACTCATACTCGTCCTGACATTTCATTCGCAGTTGGAGTGGTCAGTCGGTTCATGGAGAAACCAACTGAACAGCATATGCAAGCAGTAAAAAGAATACTAAGGTATGTGAAGGGTACTCTTGACTATGGTTTGACTTACACGAAAGGCGAAAGCAAAGTAAGTATTACTGGTTACACAGACAGCGATTTAGCAAATGATGTAAATGATAGGAGAAGTACAGGTGGCATGGCATTTTATGTGAATGGAAATTTGGTGACATGGGCATCTCAAAAGCAAAGGTGTGTCGCTTTGTCTTCGTGTGAGGCAGAGTTTATGGCAGCTACCATGACGGCTTGTCAAGGACTATGGTTGAGACGACTTCTCACTAGTATAACTGGGCAAAACATACCACCAGTGATCATGTATGTCGATAATAGGTCAGCTCTTGATCTTATGAAAAACCCTGTGTTTCATGGTAGGAGTAAGCATATCGACATAAGATTCCATTTTATCAGAGAATGTGTGGAAAATGGAGAAATCATTGTTACTCATGTGTGTGGGAAGGAACAGAAGGCAGACTTGCTCACGAAACCATTAGCAAGGGTAAAACACGAAGAAATGCGTGACTTGATTGGAGTAAGGAAGATTGGAAGCTCTGAATTAAAGGGGAAAATGTTAAAATAATTCAGAGCTAATTATGCACGTTTTATTTAAGTTTTATTAGAAGTCGAATAATTCAAAAGCCAGTGAACTTGGTGTCCTGGTCTTTAGCTAAGTGGAAGTTGTTAGTTCCTGGTCTTTAGCTTAGTGGAGTTTGTTCCTTTCTTTATGCATCTTAGTGTGGTTAAATAGGCAAAGCTGTACTCTTTATTTTTCAAGTTCTCAGAAATAAAACTACAAAAAGCTTGTGCCTAAATTCTGTTCTTATTTTTGATCTGTCTTTCCTGTCACAATATACATAGGTTTTCAATTTGAAACCTAACACATTTTTCATTGCAGTTTTTCTTTAATGTTATAATGTTAAAATAGATATAGGTTAAATTGTATTTTAATTTTAATAGCTTTGTAATATTTACTGAAATTAATGAAAAGTTTCTTTGGGATTTATTGTTCTTCGTCAGTTTTAACTGTGTTAAATTGATTTTAGTTTTAAGCTATTATCTTATTTGAAATTATCAATATTAAGGTGAAATTGTGAACAAAATCAAACCCCAATGGTTTGATTAAATAACAACCAAAAGTGTGTTGATGATACTGTTTCTATGTTCTGGTTCGGTTCATATTAAGTTGCTGGTTTAGATTACTAAGGTGAGTTGGGATGTTTGAGACTCGATGATGAGGTTTGGTTTAATTACGTTTTGATCAAAAGGAGGCTCAGTGCCTACCTTCTACTTCAAAGGATCTTCAAACCAAGGTAAACTTCATTTTCTTTATTTTATTTAGTCTTTACTGGAATTATATTGTTAGAAGTTTGTGAATCGGTCAGTTAATCTGCTTGTGATAATATTGAACGATTAAGTTTATGCATTAGTTTTATCATAATAGCTTTTTATTTAATCTTTTATTTGTTAATCTGCTAATAGATAGTTTTAGAGTTACTGATTTTTTGTTAGATGAATTATCTGCTAAATATTTGTGTAAAATTAATATGGAGGATGTTAAGTCCAAATTAAGTTGCTGTTGGAATTTGATCTGCTGATAAGAATTTGGGAGTTTCCATTTCAGTTTTAATTGTAGAATGCTGATAACGTTATGGGATGATTTAAGTAGTTTGCTGAATGCTTCTTCTAGTTTAAAAGTTGCTGAGCTAATATATTATGTTCATCTGTGTAAACATTTTAACTGATGATAAAAGTTTGGGGTTAATTTTAGTATCAAAGTTGATGTTAAAAACTGATTTAGAGTGATCTGTTCATTAAGGATTTGGTTTTTGCATATATCAGATTTATTTGGACTGATAAACTGTGTAAGATAACTGTGAATTGGTTAAGATATGCTTTTATCTATCTACATTTATGAATCTAAATTGTTTTTTTGTTGCCTGCACTTTATTTGATTTTGGATTCTGGATTTGCTGATTTATTTTTACACTAGTGTTGTTGATATACATTTTTACTGTATACTTTCATTTCTTTGTCCAAAAATAAATCATCAAAAAAATGTCCATCGTGGGACTCGAACCCATGACCTCCTGGTCATGGGCCAAACACTTTAACCAACTCGTCTAGCCTCTCTCTTGTGTTTTAATTTAGTTATTTTAATTAATATAGAATTAAATAGGTGCTGTCAGCTTGGATTTTGTTTAAATACCTAGTTTTACTTTTATTTACATATTAATCATTTTAATTTTATTTATTAAAGTTTTCAAATAATAAATAAAAACAAATAAAAAAAGTTTTATTAATTTTAGAAGTTTAATTAGTTTTAAAAATTAGTTTTTAAATAAAGTAGATTTTAATTAAATTAGTTTTTAATAAAATAGTTTAATAAATAGATTTTCTTTTTAATAGATTTAATAATGTTTAAATTAGTTTTAATAAGTTTTTTTTAATAGTGTAAAAGTTATTTCAATTAAATAATTAATTTTTGATAGATTTTTATATAGTTTAAATTTTTAAATAGCTCTAACTTTAAATAATTGTCTTTAGATTAAATAATGGGGAAAGATTCATGCACTTAAGTTTTAAAATTGGTGGAAGTAATTTTAGTTTAAAAGTCGATAACCCATTCAAATCAATTGTCCAAATCGAATCAAAACGTCTCAAATTCATAAGATCTTCGTGTACAACAAACTTGGATCATCAACGTGTTTAATTAAATCCGTCTTTGGTGAATTTATTCTGTTACTTTTTCCTAAAGGTAATTTTCTATTTTACCCTATAACGTATCTAATTAATATACATTCCACGACACATCAACAGGCAGTAGATAACCGAAAATTGGCCGAGGAAGGAGTATTTACCGATTTTGATGAACTCATTCCAAAACGAGAAATAATCTTCTCGATGTAACTTTTCTGTGATAAGAAAAGCTTACCATGTTTTTGGTCTCGAATTATTTCCATGCCCAAAATCTTTCGAGCTGCTCCCAAGTCTTTCATATCAAATTCTGTGTTGAGAAGAGTCTTGAACTTCTCAACCTCCTCCATATCTTTAGCCGCTACGAGCATGTCATCAACATACAAGAGTAAGTAGACAAGTGATCCTGATGGTGCCCTTTCATGATAGACACAACAATCATAAGCACTTCTACTAAAACCATGCTTTACCATAAAGTTATCAAATCTCTTGTACCACTGTCTTGGCGACTGTTTCAAACCATATAAAGATTTTCGGAGCTTAAAAACATAATCTTATTTGACTTGAATAACAAAGCCTTCGGTTTGGCTCATATAGATTTCTTCCTCAAGGTCACCGTGAAGAAATGCCGTCTTTACATCTAATTGTTCCAATTCCAAATCGTGATGTGCTACTAAGGATAGTAACACACGAATATATGTATGACGTACCACTGGGGAGAAAATATTGTTGTAGTCGATTCCCTCCTTTTGGCTATATCCCTTCGCAACCAAACGTGCCTTGAATGTGACGTCTGAGCTCGGTAAGCCGATTTTTTTCTTGAAGACCCACTTACTATCAACTACCTTTCTTCCTTCAGGATGTTTCACTAATTCCCATGTATTGTTCTTATGAAGAGATTCCATCTCTTCACTCATAGCCACACTCCACATATCAGACTCTTTAGAAGTAATAGCTTCCCGATAAGTAGCCGGTTCAAGGGACTCCACCTCTTCCGCTACTTCCAATGTGTATGCGACATAATCTTCAAAACCAAATCGAGTAGGAGCTTCCGCATCCCTACGAGGTATATCATGGGCTATAGACCGTTCTTGCCCGCGTTCCACGTGCGGCGAATTAGGTGGATCATTTGGTGAAGTAACATCGTGGTCCATGTCTTCGGGAACAACATGCTCCACCTGTTTCGGAACGTCCTCCACCTTTTCAGAAACACCATCTTGAAGCTTCGATTCAACAGGATCTTGTTTTGCACGAAACAAGTAATCCTCATCAAATGTCACATATCGGCTATGAATGACTCTTCTTTCAGATGGTGACCAAATTTGATAGCCTTTAACCCCATCACCGTATCCCATGAAAATGCCTTTAATACCTCTCGGGTCAAACTTTCCATCACTAACATGATAATACGCGGGGCATCCAAAAACACGAAGCTTCGAATAATCTGCGGGCTTCCCAGACCAAACCTCAATAGGAGTCTTACAATCAATAGCAGTGGCAAGAGAGCTATTGACTAGATAGCAAGTTGTATTGAGTGCTTCAGCCCAAAAACTTCTATCTAATTCGGAATTCAATAGTAAGCATCGCGTCTTTCTAACAGCGTCTGATTCATTCGTTCAGCTACCCCGTTTTGCTGAGGAGTGTAACGAACCGTATAATGCCTAGCAATTCCTTCATCTCGACAAAAGTCTTCAAATTCTCTCGAACAAAATTCCAAACCATTATCAGTACGAAGACGCTTAATCTTCCTTCCAGTTTGGTTTTCAATCAAAATCTTCCAATGCTTAAATTTCTCAAATGCCTGACTCTTATGCTTCATCATAAACACCCACGTCATCCTTGAGGAATCGTCAATGATTGAAAGAAAATACCGAGCACCACCGAGAGAAGGTACTCGAGAAGGCCCCCAACAATCAACATGAAGATAATCGAGAGTACCTTTTGTTTGATGAATTGCTTTCGAAAAACTTACCCGCTTTTGTTTTCCCATAACACAATGCTCACAAAACTCCAAGTTAGCAACCTTGTGGTTGTCAAGTATTCCACGCTTGCTCAATATAACCATGCCTTTCTCACTCATTTGACCAAGACGCATATGCCATAACCTCGTCAAATCTGAGTTACTTTTCTCTGAACACGAGACGGAAGCACAACCTATGATGGTTTCACCTTGTAAAGTGTAAAGAGAAGAAGTACCTTTCGTGGCTTTCATAACCACCAAAGCTCCTTTCGAAACACGAAGTACACCATTATCACTAGTGTATTTGAAACCTTTCGAGTCGAACACACCTAGCGAGATCAGATTTTTCTTAAGATCTGGAACATGGCGAACATCAGTGAGCGTTCTAACAACTCCATCATGCATCCTGATTTGAATTGTTCCGATGCCAACGACTTTGCATGGTGAATCATTGCCCATAAAGACATTCCCTCCATCAAACTCTTCATATGTCACAAACCAATCCCGATTGGGACTCATATGAAAAGAACAAGCAGAATCCATGATCCAAGCAAGTGGTGTACCTTTATAGTTGACAACCGACAATACCATATCGCGTTCCGTACCCGAGTCATCTTTTTCAACCACGGCAACCTGGCCTTTCTCCTTAAGCTTCGGGCAATTTTTTTTCCAATGGCCTTCCTCATGGCAATAATGACAAGTATCTCGAGGATTCGACCCTCGAGGTCTTGACTTCGATCTACTATTATATCTACCTTTTCCTTTGCCTCTTTGTGTTCGATGTCTACCTCTATCCTATTGATTCGTAACTGTCAAACCAACGGGTTGAGATTCCAAAGTTCCCGATGCTTGGTGGCGAAGCTCTCGGGAATGCAAACTCGATCGAACATCTTCCAAAGTAATAGTTTCTTTACCAACGACAAAGGAATTTACAAAATTCTCGTACGAGGGAGGTAACGAAACAAGTAGAATAAGAGCGGCATCATCATCATCAATCTTGACCTCAACATTTTTCAAATCCATCAAGATTGAGTTTAACGCATCAAGATGGTCTTTCAAAGCTGCGCCCTCTTTCATTCTGAGTGAAAACAAATGCTACTTCAGTAACAACTTATTCGTCAATGACTTGGTCATATAAAGCTTTTCTAGCTTCTTCCACATACCCGCAGCCGTTTCCTCATCAGCAACCTCGTAAAGAACCTCATCTGATATAGATAGCAAAATAGTAGAATGTGCGTTTTCGTCTAGTGTATTGTATTTTACGTCGGTCATATCAGCCGGTTTGGGTCTGGCTAAAGGTGCCCAAATACCTTGTTGTTTTAATAAGGCTCGAACTTTAACTCGCCACAAACTGAAATTACTTTTGTCATTAAACTTCTCAACAACACTAACTTATGGTTGAGACGACATGATTATCAAACGGGATGTCTAATATTTTGATTACTATGTAACAAGGCCCCCACAACAAACCAATTCTGATTATTCTAAATCCCAATCAGCTAACACCAAACCCCTTGATCTCAAAGAAGCAGTAGCTTCAAATCAATGGAACAAGAGAGGGGAAATAAAAAGTTCAAATAACAAACCTGATAATCAGCCAAATCGATCCACAACAAACACCAAAAAACAAAACCAAATTCGAATGATTCAAGAATTTGATTCTTGAAATCCACCAAAAGCTGAAAACCCAAAACAAATTCTAGCTCACTTCTAATTGATCGGTTGGCTCTTGATACCAAATTTGTTAAGAAGTGGGATAGATAATCAGTGTACAAAGTGCAGCAACAACCAACGAAAATTAGCAAACGCAACAACAAAGGTTAGATGGGGTGTTTGGGACAGAAAAAGGGAGAACTGCTGTTTTCTTATTCTTCCAGAAAGTTGTTTTGTTACAGAGAAAACAAAGAGTACATATAACATACAGACCGACATACACAGGTTTCCTAAAGCTAAATATACTTAACTAGTATAAAGACTAAAATACCCTTAGTACATAAACTAAATTACAAAACTGCCCTTAGGAGTAACAGTCAACATCTAACATAGATGATGCACTAGAAAATGAGTTTAGTAATATTTGAGTTCTGACAACAAGGGGCCTAAATGCTTTGGACAGTTTATTAGTTAATGGTTAAGCTCGTTAGAAATTTAATGCATGCAATTTTTAAAATTTAAATATTCATAGTATAACTACCCAATAACGGTAGAAATGAGGCAAGTTGAGCCCTAACATATTTTAGAGGCACAAAATTGGTTTGGTTTCTAATAGGCATAAATGAAATAAAACACAACTTGAACTTGGTTTTTTAGGCACCTTAGGCTCAAGGTCATTTATATATATATATATATATATATATATATAAATATGTACGCTTACAGTTATACACTTATACGTATATGATAGATGTATGATGCGCAGATACAGGTAGCTTCCCTATTTTACTTCATAGAAAGTATGATGCGCAGATACAGGTAGCCGTGCAAAATTTGGGTATTTTTGTGTAACCAGTTAGGGTAGTAACTTTTGCCCTCACTATAACAGCTCAAAATCAAAAATTGATGGTCTGGGCTTTTTTCTTTCTGCAAAATGATGTTCAATACCCTCCTCCACATGTGAAAAAATGGAGTATATACATGTAATGGTTGCTAAAGTTTTGTTGCAGCAGCAGCTTGACCCATATGTATTTGCAGATTGACCCAAACGTCCCTTAAATTTTGTTGCAACAGCTTAAAAATTTGCTAAAATCATCATATATGTCCAGTGATCAATAAGAACAGATTTAGCATAGATAATAGAGGTCAAATAACTGTCATCCATGAGAAAAACAAAGCACGATGTTAATAAGAACGTTCTTATTGATGATGCTATATTTTTATAAACGGGTTGACGTCCTAGTAACAACCCAGGTATTCTATACTATCATCTATGATGATGCTACATCAGCAGCTTCCACGTCAGCAGTTGTTCAAGAGGAGTAGGAATTAATAAGACTCAATGGTTAGCAGCAGCCACGTCAGCAGCTTCCCAAACTCCCCTTAAACTTAGTTACAGCAGGCCAGCAACTTAAACTTTGCTAAAATTATGGTTTGCAGCAGCCAGCGGCTTCCCAAACGCCCCTTAAAGTTTGTTTCTTAACTTACTTTGATCATTATAAACAGAAACTACAACTTTTATTTTTCTATAGTTTGCGAGAAAAGTGCTCATCAGATATTTCTAACTTTTAGTTATAATACATTAAACTAATTCAAACACAAACTAAAACTTTTATTCAATGGAAATTTCAACTTTTATTCATAATACAACAAAATTCAACTTTTATTCATTGCAAGTTCTTCTTCGAAAAGTGAGATTGTATAACCCGTTTGCGCTCCCTCCTCATCCTATATTTGTTGTTAAAAACAATCGTCTTCAAGATTTGAAATGTTTTGTATACGTGCTTGTGAGCCTAAGTAATCCTTAAAGCAAATGCACATCTCCAAAGTCGGTGTGAGTCTTGTTCGTCGTATCGATAATACCCTTCCACTAAGTGAAACATCGGATTCCGAAGCAAACCGTAGACGCTTGTATTTTTTTAATGGCAAGTTAATAGTTAGTGATTCAAGCTTACTGAAGGTTTATTAACATCATAACAATTATATAAAACCCTAAACGAGAACAAAGCACACATAGTGGAAGCGATTTAACAAGATCATAATAATAACACAATTATAATTAATCGAATTAGGGTTACATACCTTTACGCTAAAGCAAATCCACAAGACGAAGAACGAAACACCAATTCGGGCTTATACCGTGTATAACCAATATATAGTCTAAAGTAAGACTATATTACGATCTTGTACACACGTAATACAACGAGCTAACCGTGATTCTAGCACGTGTAAACCGAGCTATAACGCTTGTAGAAAATCTACCCAACAACCCTAAAGAGGGGCTAGGACTAGATTATAAGCAAAATCAAGCAAACAAGAAAACCAACCAAAAACCCTTTGTGGGTTTGTCTTGCGATCGCAAGAAAGAGAGGAGAAGGGAGAGATTTTTGTGTGTCTTGAATTATGAGGTGAGGGGTTGTTTATAATGGCTTAATTCTTGTAACCTAAAACAAATAAAAGGAAAGTTTTTCCTTCCCCTTCCCTTCCTCCATAACCGACGGCTAAGACCCCCTTTTGGGGTGTTCCGGAATCTTCCATCATTCTTTCTATTTTACTTACTTACTATAAATTTATTTAACAATCGTTAATACTTAACACTTAATTATTTAATGATCGCTAAAGTTATGTCTCGGTTTAATTTAATAAATACATAAATATATATTTATTAATTAAATTAATAAATACAAGAAATATATTTATTAAATAAATTAACTCTTTACGTACTGAGTGCAATCCCGTAATCTCGAGTTCGATCCTATCACACGGCTATTAAATATAAGTCCATAAACTTTCAGCTCCCACTTGGACATATTTCGAATATCGTGATTACATTGACTATTACACTTAACAATGTCTCTAGTACAACTCGAGTAAGGTCTCCTGGATAAAACCTTTTAATGATTCATCATTATTATTATCCTTTTATTTCTAATACAATGTTAATAAGGATATGGATCTCAGTCATTCCTTTCATTAACCATTCTGTTTCTCGTTCACAGATTCAACAAGATTACCAAAACAAATTTAGGTGTGCCCACACAAACATCTTACTAATCCCACGAGGGGACCAATTGTATTAAACTCCAAAACGAAATTGGAGGAAATAAATTCCATATTGACTATGAGCAAAACTTATGAATTTTGCAACACTTCTGAAAATAATCCTTATAGCTACCAGTTACGTTTAACGTTAGATTATTCCATAGAGATGTACTAGACTCATAACAGTTTCCTGGTATCTCAAGTCTAAGGATAACTATTTATGATTTACTTGATGACAAAGATCCATAAAGTAAAATCATATAGTTGGGATAAGTCCAATATTCAATTCGTCGAATATCATCCAAAATCGATCAATATACTTTCAAGTATACTCTATCGCTATTTTGATTTGTCTTAATTTAATAATACTCCCATATTATTAATCGACAACGGACTTTTAGCATAACATTTATTCATGGATTAAACATGTAAAATAGGATGCAAAATTAAGTAATAAGAATAAACGAAACCCAATCTTTATTTTATTAAATAATAATGTCTTAACATCCTTTATCCAAATACTAATCACAGATTCATTGCATGAGTGCGCTAGCTAGTTGCAGCCCAATAGCCTTGGCATGCTTAACTACCTTTGGTCTAGGCAAAGCCTTAGTTAAAGGATCAACTACTTCATCATCTGTGTGAACTTTTATTAATTTGATTTCACGAGCTTCAACTTGTTCTCGGACGTAGTGATGTCTACGCTTAAAGTGTCTAGTGCCTTTCATGACTCCCGAATCATTGGCAAATATAATTGTAATAGAATTGTCGCAATATATATCAATAGGTTCTTTTATTGAGGGCATCACTCCAAGATCTCCAATAAATTTCCTAATCCAAACAGCTTCCATTGCAGCTTCTAAAGCAGCCATGTACTCAGATTGAGTAGCATGCATTGATATCGTTGTGTGCTTCTTACTCTTCCAGTCAACTACTCCTCCATTGATAACAAAACGTAACCCATCTGAGACTTCGTATCGTTAATAAGTGTGAGAACACTTATCCTTTTACCACTTAATTATAATAATAACCAAGCCAAAACGTGTATTTTATGTCGTAAATGTCGGAATTATGCGTGGTTTGTGTTTTTATTGTGATTTAGGACCAAAATGTGAAAATGGAAGAAAACACGGGCTTTCACGGGCTTTTATCGAAGAAAAAGACAAAAGACGACGTCAAAAGATCAAGAGTGCAAAAAAAACGAAAGTCCAAGGCCTATTCTGAAGATTTATCGAAGAAAAAGTCTAAATACGGAAGCTTAATGAAGTCAAAGAACTCAAGTCTAATAAATGAAGAAATTATAAGACGAGTTCAAATAATCCCGAGACAAAGTCGAAAAAGACAAATAATTAAAAATCGAGTCGAGACAAAAAGAAAGAAAGAAGGAAGCAACCAACACCCCTTCCTTCCCTTCTCCCTATAAATAGAGACATTTCACCTCATTTAGTCTTGTTAGCTAAATTGACAACTTAGCTCTCCACCTTTAATTACTTGTACATTTTAATTTCATGTCATTTACTTAATTGTCAATTTAATTTCCTTGTCTTACACCTTAAATTTCTTGCCTTTAATTCCAAGTAAGTAATTTTGTTGTTGAATCTTTATTTTCCTTTAATCAAGTTTTCATTATCATTCTCATTCTTCTCTTCTTGTTTTTAAATATCTTGTTTTGTTTGTTTAATCTTAAAGTTTTCATCTTTATGTTTATTTGATAAAAGTTCTTATTTTTCCATTGCTCTCATCAAATTCGTACGTTTGATATTCTTATTTTCTTGAGTTTTTAGCTTATTTTGTGCTTACCTTATTTTAATTCAAGTGTTTTCAAAAGGTTAATCTTTTTCTCTTAATTTCTTTTATAAAGTTTGCTTATTTTGTTCTAGAAAGTTTTTAAATTTGTAGCTTATTTTGTTCGTCTTATTATTGCTTTGGTTTAGTTTTTGATAAGTGCTTATTGGAAGTGCTTATTGAGTTTTTTTAGCTTATTTCACTTTATCGGATTGCTTGGTGCTTCATCGCAAAAGCCTAGGGTTTTACATTCTGACAGCTTATTGCGATCAATATTCAGATAGAGTATTTCCCCCTTATTCCGATCGTGATTGCGATCGCTCATTGCGATCGTACATTGCGAAGAGTCTTAAGGCTTTATTGCGACGAAGTGCTGCCAAAATTTCATCAGCCACATTTTGATAGGATATTGCGATCAATATTCCGACATGATTACTTTTCAACATTCCGATAGTTTTTCTTTTTAGCCATTATTCCGATAGTTTTGTTTTTTATTCATTCCGATAGATTTTGTTCTTACATTTCGATAGGCCTTCATTCCGATCGTATTCCGATCGGTAAGGTAAGCTTACATTCCGACGTGTCTATTCCGACATCATTCCGATGGAAGGGTATTCCGACAGGTTTAGTTTTATTATTTTGTTTTAGCTTTACTTTTTAGATTACATTATTTTAAGTTTTTAAATTTTCATTTTTATTACATTGTCAAATTTACTTCTCGTCAAGCTTTCATAATTTTGTTTTCAGAGTATCCAGACATGCCAACATATGATGATTTTGATGATGTTGATACTCTTTCGAGTGATTCTTCACATGATGACCTTACTCCTACTTTTGATGAAGATCCTCCACCAACAATGCTTGATCCTACTTTGGATGACTACTCATTTGAGGAAGATTTTGCTACTTTTCTCAACACTTACTTCCCAAATGAGAATGATTCTCCTCTTTTGGACTTTGATGATGCTCTTTATCCTCCTTTGGATATGAAGAAACCCGTTTCAAAGGAGAAGAAGCCGGAAGACACCGATATCCACAGTACTTATGTCTTGACACCTCTTTATCCACCTTCCGAGGATGAGATTGTGAGATTTATGAGCGGATCTTTTTCAAATTCTACTGAGCCTGAGTGTTATTTTTCCCTAAAGGAAAAGGTGTTCGATCCCGGTATTACAATTTTTATGCCATCTCAGTATCCATCTGATGAAATAAAAGGAAAGATTTTTGGAACTTTTGGAGATATGCTTGTACCTCATCACCCTTGCTACCACCGTGCTCGATCATTGCTTAAGGGAACCTTGCCTAATCTTCTTTGGCTTGACTTGTTCTCCTTAAGCTTGTGTTACTTGATGGATGAAAACCATGTATTTGATCCCGGTGGATGTGTTTCAAGTTTCTTCCTATGCTAATCAAGGTCGAGTCAGGCTCACGACTCGGTGAACAAAAACAAGCACTTTTTGGGAGGCAACCCATTTATCTATTTTTTTATTCCGTTTTAATAATAAGTGTAGGGGGAGACCCTAGTATGTGTTTGATGTTTTCTTTCTTATCATGTGTAGGGATTCGAGCTTTCAAAGATCCATTCTTGATGACTTTTGACGAACCGTGATCCCATGTCTCCGTCTTCCCGGTTCTATCCTAAACTCTTTTGATTCACTATTTTATATTCTTCAATATTAAAATAGGAATCAATTTAATTGTCTCTTCCTTAGCAAGATTTAAACAAAGTGCACAATGTCCTAAGTGTAGGGGAGGTTACTCCCACATGTTTAAACATTGAGGACAATGTTTATATCAAGTGTAGGGGGGACTTCTATCGAAGTTAAGTGGGTTTTTCCTTGTATTTGTCCTCATTTTAACCGGAAAATTGATTTTTCGACATTTTTCAAAATTTTTGATCTATTTTGGCCTAGTAGTTTTTCTTTTGTTATAGTTATTTTCTTTCTTTGTTAGAATAAATTTTAATAAAGTGGTTTTTAATTTTTAAACGTTGTGAATCTTTTGACTCAACCCGAGTTTACTTATCTAAGTTTACTCTAGCTAGTATCCTTAACGTGTTTAAGTCAAGTTTTGCTAGGCTTTGATATAGGGAACTTTAAAACACGAAAGTCTTAACTCTTACGGGTTAAGAACAAGAACTTTTCGCAAGTTCCTATAATTGATCCTAGAAATTCGTTTATCAAGGGGACTTTAAAATGCAAAGTCTAAACTTGAAAAAGTCTAATAATTTGCAAGATCCTATAGATGACTTGAAAACCCAAAACTTTGATTTAATAGGCTAAGCATCCACGAGTCTCATTCCTTTAGATTTTAAATTGTGGAGAACGAGAGATGATAGAGTCAATTATAAGTTTGGTATTCTTTCATGAATTTATGTGATTTAATTATGAGCTTTTTCTCCCATCGCTTGCTAATAAATTTAATTGCAATAAATAAGGTTGTACGATCTGAAAAGTTACTTAGCTTCTAGCCCAAGATCGTTTAAAAGTTACTCGGTATTAATTAGTGTTCATAGCCAAGGCATAACTTATTGAAGCGGGATCTGAAGATTGGCGAGTCTGAAAAGGTCCTAACAAGACATGAGGGCTACATTTTGTTGCTAAAGATCCAAAAGTGATGTGAAGAATCATTTATCAAAAATCAATATGAAGGATCGAGACACACGACGAAAAGCAAACACTCCCCAAAAGATCATGGAGAAATCTATACGAGAAGACCCTAGCAAGGTATGAGGATAAATAGATCCAAGTCCTAAAAGGAGGCGGATCATTGTATATCAAAATCCCAAATAAAGATTGGAGAAAAATGAAGAAGTTGTGGTCCAAATATGAAGAATCTCTCAAAAAGTTCAAGTGAAGTAATTCTATTTATGAAGAGAAGACCATAATTTCAAGAACGTCTCTCAAGATTTGAAGTATGAAGTCAATGCCAAATATCGGTCCGAGAAGGGTCTCAAGTCGTGAAGCGAGTTATGCCAAGATATGAACTTTATGAGGTCCCGAAAAGCAGTTTTAAAAGATTTTGTCCTTTAGCTAACTATTGATTAAATCGTCCTACTTTATTTTCAGCCTAAATAAACTATCGAAATAAGTCAACAATGCATCCTCGTGATCATTCAAGACAACAATAAAATATAAGAGATACACCATAGGATAAGGGAGTCTAAGTAAATAATTGGCCCACATGAGTTTGTGATAGTTTGCTAACTTATAATAACAATGATCTCGTTTTTAAGCTTGGTATGGGGAATGTGAAACTTGAGGATGATAATCATTCATGATATTCCAAAACCCTAAGGTAAGTCTTTGATTTCTTCACTAGTTTTCTTCCTTTAAATATTTTGTGTCTTTAATAAAGGCCAATGTGGATTGATTGTGATGGAAAATGTAGAACTTGCTTTGTAATTACTGCATTGCATGAGGACATTACAATGGTCAAGTGTAGGGGATTTAATAAGTGTGAAAACACTTATCCTTTTACCACTTAATTATAATAATAACCAAGCCAAAACGTGTATTTTATGTCGTACATGTCCGAATTATGCGTGTTTTGTGTTTTTATTGTGATTTAGGACCAAAATGTGAAAAGGGAAGAAAACACGGGCTTTCATGGGCTTTTATCGAAGAAAAAGACAAAAGACGAAGTCAAAAGATAAAGAGTGCAAAAAGAACGGAAGTCCAAGGCCTATTCTGAAGATTTATCGAAGAAAAAGTCCAAAGACGGAAGCTTAATGAAGTCAAAGAACTCAAGTCTAATAAATGAAGAAATTATAAGACGAGTTCAAATAATCCTGAGACAAAGTCGAAAAAGACAAAGAGTTAAAAATCGAGTCGAGACAAAAAGAAAGAAAAAAGGAAGCAACCAACACCCCTTCCTTCCCTTCTCCCTATAAATAGAGACATTTCACCTCATTTAGTCTTGTTAGGTAAATTGACAACTTAGCTCTCTACCTTTAATTACTTGCACATTTTAATTTCATGTCATTTACTTAATTGTCAATTTAATTTCCTTGTCTTGCACCTTAAATTTCTTGCCTTTAATTCCAAGTGAGTAATTTTGTTGTTGAATCTTTATTTTCCTTTAATCAAGTTTTAATTATCATTCACATTCTTCTCTTCTTGTTTTTAAATATCTTGTTTTGTTTGTTTAATCTTAAAGTTTTCATCTTTATGTTTATTTGATAAAAGTTCTTATTTTTCCATTGCTCTCATCAAATTCGTACGTTTGATATTCTTATTTTCTTGAGTTTTTAGCTTATTTTGTGCTTAGCTTATTTTAATTCAAGTGTTTTCAAAAGTTTAATCTTTTTCTCTTAATTTCTTTTATAAAGTTTGCTTATTTTGTTCTAGAAAGTTTTTAAATTTGTAGCTTATTTTGTTCGTCTTATTATTGCTTTGGTTTAGTTTTTGATAAGTGCTTATTGGAAGTGCTTATTGAGTTTTTTAGCTTATTTCACTTTATCGGATTGCTTGGTGCTTCATCACAAAAGCCTAGGGTTTTACATTCCGACAGCTTATTGCGATCAACATTCAGATAGAGTATTTCCCCCCTTATTCCGATCGTGATTGAGATCGTACATTGCGACGGGTCTTAAGGCTTTATTGCGACGAAGTGCTGCCAAAATTTCATCAGCCACATTCTGATAGGATATTGCGATCAATATTCCGACTGGATTACTTTTCAACATTTTGATAGTTTTTCTTTTTAGCCATTATATCGATAGTTTTGTTTTTTATTCATTCCGATAGATTCTGCTCTTACATTCCGATAGGCATTCATCCTGATCGTATTCCGATCGGTAAGGTAAGCTTACATTCTGGTGTGTCTATTCCGACATCATTCCGACGGAAGGGTATTCCGACAGGTTTAGTTTTATTATTTTGTTTTAGCTTTATTTTTTAGATTGCACTATTTTAAGATTTCAAATTTTCATTTTTATTACATTGTCAAATTTACTTCTCGTCAAGCTTTCATTTTTGTCATTTAATTAATTTACCTTTAAAGTCTTAATTTCTCGTCATTTACTTTTAAAGTTTTAAATTTTGCACTACTTTTTAAATTATTTTTAGCTTTAATTACCTGTCATTTACTTTAAAGTCTTGCATTTAATTTTACTACAACGACCAATCTATTATTTGTTTTCCACCAAAAGATA
This sequence comes from Glebionis coronaria, assembly GCA_025667525.1. Taxonomy (NCBI): domain Eukaryota; kingdom Viridiplantae; phylum Streptophyta; class Magnoliopsida; order Asterales; family Asteraceae; genus Glebionis; species Glebionis coronaria. The sequence goes on from CM046877.1 coordinate 457,209,166, forward strand.
ACTGAATCGCACTGAAACCAGTAGTCAATTCGAATAGAAATGATTTCAACGAACTAACTTTTTAACTTGGTAAAATCTAGTTATTAATCGTCTTTATCACATTGCCAGTACGCATCACAGAACCCTATCACATTCAGTTCTGTGTCAAGTTTCCCTCCAAATACCAAAAACATATCTTTCGTACTCCTCAAATACTTTAGAATATGTTTAACAACAGTCCAGTGGAGCTTTCCTGGATTCTGTTGGTATCTACTGACCGAGTTCTAAGCAAACGCCACATCAGGCCTTGTGCATCTAACAACATAGATTATAGATCCTACAGCCGAAGCGTAAGGCACCTTCTGCATGTATGCCTCCTCTTCAGGAGTTGATGCATCTATCTCATGACTCAGATTATGCTTAACTTCTATAGGTTGAAACCCTTTCTTGGAATTATGCATATTATACTTCTTCAATATCTTATCTATATAAGAATCTTGACTTAGACCAATTAACCGTCTTTTCCTATCCCGATAGATCTTAATTCCCAGAATGTATGCTTCTCCTAAATCCTTCATAGAAAAACATTTACCAAGATAATCCTTAAAAGCGTTAAGTCTTGGAATGTTACTTCACATGATTAATATGTCATCAACATATAGGACTAGAAATACTACATCACTCCCACTAACTTTGCGATATACACATGGCTCATCATGATTTTGAATAAATCTAAACTTTTTGATTTCTTCATCAAATCGTTTATTCCATTGACGTGATGCTTTCTTCAAACCATAAATGGATCTTTGAAGTTTCCACACGTGTCCTGGATTCTCAGGATCAACATACCCTTCTGGTTGCTGCATATAGATGTCTTCATCTAAGCGACCATTTAAGAAGGCAATTTTAACATCCATTTGTCATATCTCATAGTATAGTATGCTGCTATAGCTATGAGAATCCTAATAGCTCTTAGGTCTGCTACTAGAGAAATGTCTCCTCGTAGTCTACGCCAAAAGTTTGAGTAGAACCTTTAGCTACTAAACGAGCTTTATAGGATTGTACTTTTCTGTCCATGTCAGTTTTCTTCTTGTATATCCACTTATGTCTCACTACTTTAGCATTTGGTGGTGGATTACAAGAATCCAAACATCATTAACTTTCATGGATTTCGTTTCCTCATCCGTAGCAACCATCCACTTATCCTTTTCAGGAATAATAAGTGTGTAAACACTTATCCTTTTACCACTAAAATCAAGGAAAAACAAGACCTAATCATGTGTTTAATACCGTAAAAGTCGGAATTACGCGTGGTTTTGTGTTTTTGTGTCAAATAGGTACAAAAGATCAAAAGGAAAGAAAACACGGGATTTCACAGTTAAATGTTGAAGAAAAGTCCAAGAAAGAGACAATGACAAAGTCAAAGACCAAAAAGTGTGCCAAAGATCACGAAAACCGGCAAATCGACACGGGTTAAAGAAAAGATCAAGAAAGCCAATTTCACGCTCGATCTTAGCGGATTTGATATTTATGAAGACATTTGGGCCTTGTGGGACCCACATTTACTCATTGGGCCAAAAGCCCAAACTGTGGATTGTTATTAATTATTTTAGAAAAACAAGCCCAAAATATGGCCCATAACCAATTCAATAGCAACGGATGAAAATTAAATGGGCTTGCAAACCCATTTTGGAAAAAAAACAAGTTGCTAGATAAACTTATAACCCAATCCCTGGTCAAAATTCTTGGTCAACTCACAATCCCACACACTCACACGTTTTACCCCACTTACCCCACACACGTTTTTAAATAAATCGTTTCTTTTTACCCACCTCATTACTTGATGTTACAAACAAGAGTTAACATTTCACCCACTTTCTTCTCTCCCAAAAATACGCAGACACCAAACCTCCAAACCCTAATTCCTATATCAAAATTTACTCAGTGAAATTTGGGGGTTTTACCCAAATCGTGTGATTCACACACTTGGGGATTAAATCCCCAAGTTTTTCGGATGATCAAAGTGGTCGTCCACATTCTATGTGGCAAATCCCTTCCTTTTGATTGGGGGATACAAATCACCACCAAAATCCCTCCAATAAGAAGGCTCCACCTCAGCATAAAGAAGCACAACAAACACACCTTCCATCCACTCTGGCAATCCGAGTGACCAAACACCCATCTTAGCCGTTTGATCAAGAAGAGAAGAGAGAGAAAGAAGAAAAAATGTGTTTAACGGCTCAGATTTGATTTTTTCCTCACGAAGCTTCATGAAGAAGCCTTGGGGGTTGGCTATAAAAACCCCCATCATTCTGTAGTTTTGAGGGCCTTCTTTCTTATTTTAATTTTTATTTTATGAAAAATAGATGATATGTTTATTGTAATTTTTCTTTCAAAAAAGTATTGTAATCGAATTTTTATTATTAATGAAATTTATATTCTGTTAAATTTTGTCTCTATTTAATTTACTTGCAATTTAGATCTTGAAACTGTTTTAATTAAATAAATATTAAAGTAAAAAGGTAGGAATAATTTCCCCTACTAGGAAATTATAAAAAAAAATATTGGTTCGTTTTGGTTCACTGTTCATGGTTTGATGATCATGATGATGGTGTTTGGGTAATAAGGAGGTGTTTGTTCGGTTTCGGTTTTGTTCACAAGGGGGTTCAGCGCCTACCTTCTTCCCAAAGGGTATCATCACTAGTTTTTTTCTCTTTTTATTTTATTATTAAGTTTTAGATTAAAGTTTAAGTTTATTTATAATCTGCTTATTTGATTTGGTTGATGTTCGTTTGATTTATATGTTTCTGATTTGAGTTTGTTTAGATCTGCTTATTTTGTTAAGTGCTTAGTTTATTATTTAGATATTGTGTTTATCTGATTTGTTAGTCTGCTTTTGTATTTGAGGTGTTTTAAGTTTGCGAATTAATAGCTTATGTTGGTTCGTATGATGTTCAGATTTGGTAGTTTTCTTTGATTGTTGCTTATATCTGATTTGTTTAGGATTTGCTTATATCTCCTTGTTTAGACGTGCTTATTTGGAATTAAGTTTTGGTTATAACTGCTTTATTTGGTTAAAATAGATTTTATCTGCTTATTTTCGGTTTAAGTATTGTGAGTTGAGTTGCTTATTTTAGTAGCTGATTAGATTTAAGTTTGATTAGTTTTTCAGATTTTTAGCTTATTATTCAGTTCTTAATTGCTTTTTGGTTTAGTCACCTTATTGGATAGAGCTTATTGTTGCTTATTTATTTGATGTGGCTTATTGGCTTATTGCTTTTCAATTAGCTTATCTATTTTCCACTTATGTGCTTATTTGGTCTTTTTAGTTGCTGATATATATATTGCTGCTTACATAACATACTCATTTGGTCTGCTATTATGTTTTTTCATAGTCCAAAAATCCAAAAATAATATTAGCAAAAACGTCCCTCCTAGGACTCGAACACGTGACCTCACGCTTAACAGCCCTACGGCATAACCAGTTGTTCTAGCCTCGTCTTTGTGTTTAGTTACGTCTTATTTAATTAATATAGGGTTTAAATGTACTGTCAGTTTTAAGTAATTAAGTTTTAAATACAAATTTTAGTTTATTTAATTTTTATATAAAAGTTTTATTTAAGTTTTCTTTATAAAGTTTTTAATAGAAAATAAAAAGATAAGAAAAAAATATTTTTAATTACTTTTGTAGATTTAATTTGTTTTTAAATTTAGTTTTAAAATTAGTTTTCAACTACTATATAAAAAAAATATTTTAAATTACTTTTATAGATTTATATTGTCACTTTAGGACCATATTGGTAAAGTGTATAATCAATTTGAAAGTTTATTGGTAATGTCTAGCGATTAAATTGTAAGTGTTTAAAGTCGGTACATTTTGCTAAGTAAGATGGTATTGTATAGCTTTTACCCTTTTAATTTAGTTTCAAAAGAGTCTTTATATTAGTTTAATTAATTTTGTTTAAGTTTCAAAATAGTTCTTATTTGAATTAGTTTAAAATAGATTTTTAAATTAGATTAACTAGTAGTTAATTAAATAGTTTTTAATTTTAAAATACCAAAAAGTACGTTTCACCAAGAACAATTAGCCTTACGTTTAGTCTGATATCAATTCGAGTCGATTTGTGGAACGATAAATAGATTAAAAAGAATTTGCAAAAGTTCTAACATTAAGGATGAAGTATGGCAGATTTATAATTAGCTGGTTCACCAAGATCCCCTACTTCATCATCATCCTCTATGTTAAGACCTATATTGCTATTTGCGTTTTTAATCCTTGCGGATCTAGGCAGAGGAACTAATTCTGGTGAAACCGCCAGACTTTCTGGTTCTATAGGAATTACATCGCTAGTGTTTTCAGAAGTTAATGTATCTATATGACTCTCTTCAAGATCATAATTTCTCCCACTGAATTCTTGATTTATAAGATCACTTTCAAGGAAGTCTCCATACATAGCAACAATCACTTTGTTGTCAGGTGGATAATAAAAGAAGTAACCTATAGTTTCCTTAGGGTATCCTACAAAGATACATTTCACAGATCGTTGTTGGAGTTTGTCACCCGAGTCACGTTTTACATACGCCTCGCAACCCCAGACTTTTAAATAAGACAAATATGGCTTCTTGCCAATGCATAATTCATATGGTGTCTTTTCAACCTTCTTCGTGGGAACCATATTTAAAATACGAAACTGCAGACTCTAAAGAATAAATCCCAAAAGGATAAAGGTAAAGTTGTAAGATTAAACATAGATCGCGCCATATCCAATAATGTACGGTTTCTCCTTTCGGATACACCATTTTGTTGTGGAGTATAAGGAGAAGTAAGATGCTGAACAATTCCATTTTCACTTAGATAATCTATAAACTCTTGACTTAAATATTTACCACCTCTATCAGAACGAAGAGCTTTAACCTTCTTTCCTAGTTGCAGTTCTACTTCTGCTTTAAACACTTTGAATGTTTCAAATACCTTATGTTTATGTTTAAGTAAATAAACATAACCATAACGGCGATAATCATCCGTAAATGTTAAGAAGTAGCTAGCACCTTTCCTTGACAAATGTCTAAGTGGTCCACACACATCAATATGTATTAATCCAAGTAGATCAATAGCTCTTTCAGTATTGCTATTAAAAGGTTTCTTGGTCATATTTCCAGAGATACAAGACTCACATTTATCAAATGATGCATCATTGATATTTTCCAAAAGACCTTCACGTTGAAGCTTTTGTATACGAGTCTTCCCAATATGGGCAAGTCTACAATACTAAAGATAAGAAGAGTTCTTGTCAAACTTTCTCTTCTTATTAATGCTAAAGACAGAATTATTATTATTCTTGGCTTCATTATCATGCATGTCCATTTCAAACAAACCATTCACAGAAATTGCATTAAAATAGAAAATACCATCTTTCCAAATAGAAATTCCATTATAGTCAATAGTGTGTACGAATCCATTATTCAACAAACAAGAAAAGGAAATAACATCCCTAACAATTGTAGGTGCATAATGAAAATCATTTAAAATCAATACTAAACCCGAAGATAAAACTAAATTAAATGTTCCTATAGCTTCAACTTCTGCTTGTGCGCCATTGCCCACTTGCAGAAATTGTTCCCCATAGGAAAGCTTCCTTTCCAGATTAAATCCCCGCAGCGTATTACAAATGTTAATACCGCATCTCGTATCATATACCCAGGAATTTAATTTGTATGTTAAATTGAACAATTCAATCATAAATAAACTACCTGAAGATTCAGCGCTCTGCTCAGACTTCTTCTTTATTTCTCGCAAATATTTGAGGTAAAGAGGGCAATTCCTTTTCTAATGACCACTTGCCTTGTAATGGTGACAAGTCTCATCCTTATGAGATTGATTCTTCCTGACAAAGTTCTGCTTAGGTTTCAAATAAGTCCCAACCTGCTTTCCCTTATCACCCTTGCCTTTGCCTTTCTTCTTGTTCGCTTGCGGTTTTGGCTTACTCACTCTACCCTTTTGTATGGTTAGTACAGAAGGCGTAGAAGTAGATGCCTTGTCTTTTAACCCTTTTTCATAGTCGATGAGCATTTCATGCAAATCATTAACTGTCTTCCCCGTGCAATGCATATTATAGTTTCGAACAAATTCATTGAAGTCTTGTTAAGGGACCTATTTGTGACAATCCGTCAATTTATGATTGATATTTTATTCCCAATATTTATTTGAAATTATTATTTTAATGTTATATTATGAACTCACTTATTTTTGGGAAGTAATTTGGATTTACGTCGACTACGTCTAAACCGGAGGATTCAACGTTACGTGCTTACGTTTACATACACCGTTTGGGTGACAGTCCGACATTTCAGAAAAAAAAATTTGTCCGTGAATATTATTTTGAGATTTTAAATATGTGTTGGTTCATAAACTCACAAATTTACGAGAAGAGATTAGGACTTACGATTTTAATTTAACGTCCTTTACGACTAAACCGGAAACCTTAGGACTACGTATTTACGTTTTCGAACTCCGTTTTTGATGAGACAATTTTTATTATATTCGTTTTGTGCCGTTGATTCATAATTTATAAAAACGTTTTTCGTAACACGACCCGAGGGCATGCAAATCGAGGAAACTAGAATCGTGGAGTACCCGTAATTAAATGGGGATGAGATAAGTGGGACACTTGCCCCACCCCCACAAACCCACGGCTAGACTTAGCCATATACCCCATGTGTTGTCAAAAACTTCACAAGGAAGCTAAGACACTTGTCTTATAACTCCCCAAAACCATTTCACAAAACCATTTCCTCTCATTTCCTCCATGCAAAACAAATTTCATTCTCTCATCTCTCTCTCAAATGTGCCGTCCCACACTCCTCACAAAACACCCCAATTTGATCTTGATTCTACCATAAAATCTTATGTTATTTACACACATGTTGAAGCCCTTTTGAAACCCTATTGATTGGTGGTGATTATAAAATCCAAGGAGGAGTTTCCATGGAGTCTTGGGGCTGATTTTCCACAAGGTGTTCATGAAGAATGGTGGTCTTGAAGATGGTCTTGGTTATTCACAAGTTTCTCCATCAAAATCCATGTTTTGATCACAACCTACATCATCATGGTGGTATAAAGATTGTTCTCCTCATCCTCTTGTTATTTTGATTATGTAATCATGTATTTTATTTCCTATTGTATATGTATATGATGATTATATGATGATAAAAAATATTGTGTGGGGATTTGGTTTTGATAATCATGGGTAAAAACATGAAAAACTATAAGAAACAAGGCTAAAATCTTGTTTAAATTGTTGGCTGTATAAAACAGTAAAGAATCATATGATGAACTGATAAAAATGGCATAGATTAATGGATATACAGTAAGTAATATGTCTTGTACACATGTGAGAGTTGGCCATGCAATGGAATAATTAGGATGAGTGAGATATGATCAAGACAAGTTTAGAGTACAAATTTGAGTTTACTGTTTTGGACGATTTTTAGAAAATACTTAGAGGCTGATTCAACAGTAGCTATACAAGAGTTAAATGGAGCACATATCATGTAGTTTATGTCATAAAAATTTGAGCTTCTATCTCCATATATAACTTTATACATGGAAGTTTTGGTGAACATGAAAATAAAAATCAGATTTTAGAAATTAAAGTATAATAGTATTATATAAGCACTCAAATAAAAATAGTATAAAATGTGAATTAAAACCCACTAACTCATATAATACATTTATATAAATATGTATAAGGATAAATAAATGGACATTTTATAAAAATGGTAGTTTGATAAGTTTTATAAGTTATAAAACTATAAACATGATTTTTATGACTTTTTCGGCTATTACCGTAAAATTAACGTTTTTGTTAAATAAAACTTAGACGGTTGGACCCGTCTAATATAAACTTTTATAAACTCATATACTGATATATAAACATATATAACAAGTAAAAACCGATAAAACCCGAACTATATAACATACGGACATTAACGGGCTACGTTAACGTTATTGGACTAATAATACAACAAAATGGACTAAAACACTTATAAACTTATTTATTGGGCTTAACCCATTTGGGCCCAACATGTAAAGTATAAATACTGATAATACAAGTATAAAATGGGTTAATACAAGTTAAAGAACTTATAATAAGTTTATTGGACTTAAAATATGTAAATAGGTAAAACTAGTAAACTAGTATAAAAGTTATCGATACGTAAACACTAAAATGAGTAAAAGAGAATATGTAAACCCACTTGATCATCATATATATAAAATCATCATATGTATACATACTTGTTATTTTTATAAAGTCATTGGACAAGAGTCTAAGACGAGTATTATTTGTCTAGGTTTCCGTGATTGAAGCACGTACCATACGTCCGAATTGCCGATAACCCGCCTTCCCATATCAACGTGAGTTCATAGCCTCGCACTCTTTTAAATGTTTTCATGAAATGTTTTATAAACCCGCGAGGGAGATAACATGTTAGTTTTTATAAAATAGGACACCATTTGTCCCGATTGTTTGTTTATTGATTTGGACCCGAATGATTGTATGACCCGATTGTATGACCCGATAAATGATTAAATGACCCGATAGATGAAATTAAATGGATTATTAAAGTTAGGTTATGTCACTAAAAGTCCCATTAGCATGAATTGTGAACTACCGGGATTTGGTAGACGCTTATGCATATAATAGTACTATTTGGGAACGATCACCCTAGTTCGCGCCTTGACGGTTGATCCCCGTCGTGCCACATTGATTGGTAAGCGAATTTATGTATGAGAAGATTTACATAGCGTGACCTTTGTGACGACACGCTAATTTAGATGGGCAAATTGAGTATCGGGTTAGCTACCCGTTGTTTGGTTTAGTAAGGTAACAATGTCATGCGGCTTATAATAATCCAGTTAACGAAATACTACTATACGCACCGAATTACGATGTATTGCCTGACTAGCAATACGGGGTCATACTATTGATATTATGTTCGTGTTTTGGTTTTCATAACCATATTCATATAACGGTTTTTACTTAACTTTATACAACGTCGTAAGACGTATTGTATGATGTTTTTACGACATTGGCTCGTATAATGATTTTTAAGGCAAATGCCTATATTATGATTTTCGATAAGGATTTGTATAAAAATGACTTTGGCTATTTTATGGCCTATTACAATGATTTGTACGTAATGATTATTGGTAATAATTTTATACCAAAGTTATATTGATGGAATTTATTAAACTCTATGAATTCACTCGGCGTTATCGCTGACCTTTTCTTTTAACATGTTTTATCTCAGGTACTTGAAGGTAATTCTCGGGAAGACGACAAAGAATTCATGGCCCGCACTTAAATAACAATTTCCATTCAATTCTTTTGTAAAATTTTATGAAATGATTATGACTTGGGACCTATGTAACTTTGATAATTATGAATGGAAATGCTTTATTATCAAACTACGCGATTTTTATGTGTTGTCTATGATGTGAGTAATGTGCTATCCCGTAACACCAACGAGTCTTCCGCTGTATTGAGTTGTATAAATTTGGGGGTGTTACAGTTTGGTACCAGAGCTCTCGTTATAGAGAACGAAAGATTTTTAAAAACCAAGGTTTTGAATAAAACATTTCAAAATCTTTTAACTATAAACATTTTCCTAAAAATGTGTAAAAATCTTTTGACTATAATGGTGCCGAAGAATTCCCGAGTTACCGACAAGGCCAGACTGAGAAGTGTTATTTTAATATATATATATAACTTGGATTATATATATATATATATATATATATATATATATATATATATATATATATATATATATATATATATATATATATATATATATATATATATATATATATATATATATATATATATATATATATATATATATATATATATATATATATATATATATATATATGATGTAATTTTATTACATGATTGTTTGATGATTATTTTTATATTTATACGACGTAGGTTGTCACAAGGAACCCTAAATCCCCTAGTAAATTAATCGAAGCTATTCTCGTAGGAATTCTAGCTATCCTAGATCTAAACCAAGTTGTGGATATTTATGATCCCAACAAAATGGTTGATATTCGTAGAAATGTAGATATTAGTTAATTGTGATATTGAAGAAGAATTGGCGAGATTAAATCTGATATCGATGTAATGACGATCTTTCCATATAGAGTGGAGTTTGACAAAACGATACCACCTAGAAAGATGTCATCTGATTCGTTGTCACCCAATTCTTAAATTTGAAATCGAAAGAGTGAATGTTGCACTTGAGGCTGTCATTGGAACCATTACCCAAAAGCCTCATGCCACTAGTACCTTTCCGAGAAATCTGATTGAATGTGTGAGTCATCTCATGCTAGTGACTCATTTGATAATTGTTGTTGTAAGACCTATAGGATTGGAAATTAAGTGTTGATTCATACCGAGCTTTTATTGCTCTTTTAAGGTTTATAAATAAGGTTGAAATTATTGGAAAATGAGGTAGGATATCGCCTTGAGTATAAGTTGGTTGAAACTTGAATAAAGTAAAATCTAACCCGTAGGGAATATGAGATTGTTAAGAGGAAGTCGCTAAGTTCTGTGATTGAATTATGGGGGTTTAATTGATTGTTGATTCGTGTTAAGGGTTGTTCTTAGGCCATTGTCCACTAACGAGGATGCCCAGTGTCCAAGAAATAAATTGAAGAAATCTTCTTCTGAATTGGGACCAATGGATCTTCCGGGACATATGGAACACCTAATGACTCTTGTAGATTAGTATTCATTGTGGTATCTTTTAAAAATAATCCCTAACTTCACTGAGACATCAGTTGGTAGGATGAGTTCTTGGAATTGTATGACATAGTGACACATAATGTGTTCCGGTACAATTTTGACTTGTTTGTGATTAATGAAAAGACTACCTTTGATTGCTAAATTCTACATGTATCGATGTTATTTATCTTTTATTGCTTCATCCTAATGCTCGCATTAGTGATGCAACCATTGAATAAGTACTCATATCGAATTAAGTTACGTTGTGGATTATTCTTTTTTTGAGTGCCATCGAGGTCATGAACCTCATGATTAACTGTAGAGGTGGCAAAACGGGCGGGCAGGCGGGCACGGACGGCGGGCAAAACGGGCAACGGGCTAAATGGGCGGCGGGCAAAACAGGCGCGGGCAAAACGGGCGCGGGCGAAACAGGCGCGGGCTAAACGGGCGCGGGCTAAACGGGCGCGGGCATAAACGGGCGCAAAATAAAAAACACTGAATTACAAACAAAAAAAAGGAAACCGAACACTGCTTGTTCTTTAAGTAACGTAATCAACAATAACGGTTTTTTAGAAGTTCCGTTCAACATATAAGTCGAAACAGCCAAACATAAGAAGATTAAGTAGACTGTAGACATACAAATGTAGTTATACTAGAAGATAAAAATAAATAAACAAGTCCATACACTTCGAGGTAAAATAAAAGTTTAGAGTACAATCACGATTAGCAACGTTTCATTGCAGTTCCTCGACATTGTAAAATTTCTGGATATTGGCAAGCATCCTTTCATCATCCAAAGTCACAAAGATAATAGCAACACCCTTTCTTCCAAACCTTCCACTTCGTACACCTTGCAACAAGAAAAAACTGAGTTCATATGCATCTACAGTTGTGGTCAAAGTAAGTAACTGTCCGGTAAACTAGATTATCCTTATCCGATACTCCGTTATAAAAAAATGTGGTAAAACTAACATGACGCCGTTCATATGGTAAAAGTTTGCAACTAACAAAGTCATATCGCTTAATCAACTTGGAACCAAGTAACACCACGCAGTTCATACAGTAACAGTGAAAATAAACAGACTAACAGTAACACACATTCAGACTTATTGACAAAATACCTAATATTCGATGTGCAGGATATATACATAACACACTTTCTCGAGAAATAAACGAACAATCGCGTAACTAACACATCTGCCTTTTACTTGTTATGTTGATAAGTTAACCTGCTATACATCTATAACTAAGTAACATAACGGAAATCTGATATATTTGTATACTTTTTTCTGAACATGAAATCTGATATTTTCTTTATTTAAGGCTAAAGGGAAATGAGCTGTGACAATATTGACATTTGACAAGCAAAATAAGTCACCCGCACAATACAACCATTAATCCTCAAACAAAAAGCACCTTAGGTCATTAATATTGGTATCTAAGATGCGCGGTAACAAATCCTTATCGGTAACAAATCCTTAGTGAAGTGCAGGTGGTAATCTTAAAAACCAAAGGCTCAGAAGTTAGAACAGGTAACAAATTATGTAAGGGCTTAAATTCTCTAAAGAAAAAGCAAAAGTTCAATGGGGGAACTGCAGCAACTTATGCCTAACAATCAGCTTTTTCAACAAATCCTCAACAAATTCAACATTTACTCGTACGCGATTTTTCGATAGCTTTACGACAAATAACTGAAGCATCTAACTACAGTAACTAACACAGTAATCTAAACAAAAACTATAATAAAATAAATTTTACATACTGATAACGGTAACGATAAATTAGGTTAAACGATAACTTCCACTTGCTTGAGGTCCATCTAGATACAATTTTAATTCGGACCCACCACTTGCTTGAGGTCCTCGAAAACGACTAGGAAAAGAGTCAAAATCAGCCAACTCATCTAACCCGTCATTTGTTTCACTCTGATTAGCATTTTCACTCCCACCTCCTAAAGAATCTTTCCTGGTCTCATAATTAAACTCGTAATCCTTATATAACACATACAAAGCATCAACTATAACACCCACTTTATCTAGACGTACTTCAAGTTCCATTCCAAGTTTGTCAAAACAGTAATGAATGAGTTTATCCTTAAACCGAGGATCCATAATAACCGCAAAACACAAAACTTGCCAATATTTATTCCAATACTTGTCGAACTTCTCTTTCATATCTTTTCCCATATCCCTTATAACGGAATCAGAATTGCGAATTGCTTCTTCGATATTAAACTGAATTTGTTAAACTTTGTAAAAGTATAGGTTTGAAGTAGGATAAGAGCTTCCTGAAAATAAGGTTGTGATCTCATAAAAAGGTTTAAGAAACTTCGTAATTTCCCTAATCCTTGTCCATTCTTCTGGTGTTGGACAACAAGTATAGTTATCATCAACTAGATCCAAACGAGCATATGCATTTTGATAAGCTAATGCACAATCAAGCATCAAATACGTTGAATTCCACCTTGTAAAAACGTCTTGGCATACAAGTCTCCCACACTGCAATTGTAGATGTGCTATACATTCTGCAAAACTAGCTTTTCGTAGACTACCTCCTCTTACGTACTTTACCGACTCTCGAACCTTCCTAATCGATCCTTCAATCTCCTTCAACCCCGCTTGTATAATAAGATTCAGTATGTGCACTCCACAACGCACATGTATAAATTTACCATCACAAACTAACACGTTATGCAAACGTAGATGACTTTTTAAAGCATCTACTAAGTTATCATTATATTTAGCATTATCTAATGTGATGGTAAAAACTTTGTTTTCAATCCCCCAACCTGATAAAAAGTTTGTCAAAACAGATGCTAAAATCTTACCCGAATGAGGAGGTGGTACAACATGAAAATTTAACACTTTCTTCCTTAATATCCAACTTTCATCCACATAATGAGCCGTTAAATCCATGTACCCATCATTTGCTATCGAAGTCCACAAATCAGCCGTGAAAGAGATCTTGCTACTTACCTTCTCTAGCTCCATCTTAAGTTTTGACTTTTCCCTCTCGTATATAGCTATCACGTCTTTCTTTACTGTATTTCTACATATGGGAACTGCGTCTCGATGCAAAAATATATGCAATTGTCTTGTTGCCTGATGTTCAACATATGTAAAGGGGTAATTATGTTTTATAATAGTAATGGCTAATTTCTCTCGATACATATCTTGGTCTAAACGGGTGCGTTTCCGTGGTTGCCCGCCTTCAACATCATCAAAACATTGAAGCATGTGTCGCCTCAAATTTCTAGTTCCAAAACTCGGTTTGGCAGATAACAACTTCCCACAATTATTACAAGTTGCTATTCTATCATCACCGGTTGGTCCTTCAACCTTTTCAAAACAATGCCACACTAAAGAACGATCTTTCATTGAAGTGGCTGAAGAAGCGTCATCTTCATTATCCCCTTCAATACTCATACCTTACCTCGACATATTCGACATTTTTCTGAATCATAAAACATAATGGGTCAGTTTTTAATCCTGTTACAGTCCAACAAGCCTATTTGATATCAACCCTTCTCTTCCTATTTATAATGGGTCAGTTTAGGCTGGGGCTGGCCTACCTTACTAAAAAATCTTATCAGTCCCTTGAGATTACATAAAAGCATATTGAACTGCATAAACTCAGTGTACGCTTCCTAGTGTTTTTGTATGTACTTTCAATAGTAAGTTCATACAGGGATTTCTTATTTAAGTTTTTAAGCAGTTTCACAAGTTTCGCTCATTTTGAAGCAATTTTAAGAAAACAAGTAATATCAATTATCCAATCAAGATAACTTACGCCAAATATAAACTAAGCATCTAATTTAGGTATGTGCGCCAAATATGCAAGACGAAGTTTACGAGAGCTGGAGATGAAGCTTTGACTCATATATCTTCTCCGTATATGTATCACAATGACAGTAGCTGAAGCAGAACGTGATATATTCTGAGTGTAACACATGAGCAGACCCATATAGAAGCCGGGTGTAACACAGGTCACACCTAATTAGAAGTTACGAAGTGTAAATTTTTTTGAAAAGTATTGCTTTTCTTGTATGTGCAAAACCAAAAAAAATCATGTTACTTTGTTTAAGCTAAAGTTATTTGTGATGTAAATTTTATTGTCTATGGTGAAAGAAATTATATGTAATATTTTCAAAACAGTAATGCAACATCGATAAATATTCTGAGTCTATTTCTGCGTACATCCCCTAAGTTCGCAGCTTAACGAAACATTTTCATCAAATAAGAACATGCTTATTTACATGTATATATTGTCTTTACCAAATGCATTATAATAATTTTGATCCTCCAAGAATACTTAATAGAGAAAAGTTATTGCATATTAACTTATTTCGGATTAAACGATAACCATAAAAGATACCTAACTAATATCACTATATTTCACATGCATATAGGAGCAAATTGAACTGCATAAACTCTGTGTACACTTATCAGTCCCTTGAGATTACATAAAAGCATATTGAACTGCATAAACTCAGTGTACGCTTCCTAGTGTTTTTGTATGTACTTTCAATAGTAAGTTCATACAGTAGTAAAAACAACTAATTAAACAAGACTTTTAGAAACAGTTAGACTCATCACTTCTTTAAATCTCAGGCCACTTTAACAAAAATATTTTGCTCAAAAAGACCAAACTTCTTCATCTGAATATCTAGTTTCCGTAAGATTGAAAGTACATACAAATGAATCTTTATACTTCTAATAGTCTTTGACAAATCTAGTTTCCGTAAGACTCTTTGTTAAGGTCGATGTTTCTATTATTCTTTTGCTATTTGTTGAGTTGCATACTTCAGTTCGACAGCGAATAGGATACAAATGAATGGCTATGAATTAGATAACATATAAAGGGATACAGTTAATTGCATCTTAAGCTCACGTGTTTTTCATTTAGTGTAGAGTCCTGCTACAAACCATCACCATTATATGTCACGTAACGATCTTGCATAGTGAAAATTGGAAATGTAAATTAAGTCCGATACAAATTCCAGACGACTCTAAATGGGCACTTAAACAACCACAAATTTGACAACTTTATAGTTAAAAAAACCTAAAGATCAAATCTTTACACTAAACAACCAAAAGGGCACCTAAAAACTATAAATTTAACAACTATCTGGACCTTAAAAGATCAAATGGGTACCTTAAAAACCATAAATTGTTAAATTTTTTGGGTAAAAGGCACTAAATGTAACAACTTATAAACTTAAAGATCAAATGGGTACCTTAAAAAAACTTCAATCTTATATAAAAACAATCAAAAAGACCAAAGACCAATATTAAATTTATGAATTAAAATATTAATTATGAATTAAAATATTAATTATGAATTAAAATTTGCAAAAAATAGCATGATACCTGCTTGAAACTTGATGAAAATTGAATCAATAGTCGAAGAAAGAAAGAAGAAAAAGGGGATAACTATGTGTTTCACTGTTTCGGAAAGAAAGAAAGAAAAAAAGGGGATAAAAGAGGTTTGGGCAAAATTTGCCCATTATTTATGCCGTCCGCCCATTTGCGCCCATTTAACTTTCTCTTTCCGCCCAATCCGCCCATAAAGAAAAAAATATGGGGCAAAAAGCGCCCATAAGTTTTGAAAAAGTATCAAAAACCGCCCAAACTTTACTAAATGGGCGGAATTTGCCCCCTCTAATTAACTAGCTAAGCTCATTCCCTATCATATTGTAGTTAGTTCTTGGTGAACAAGCTTTCATCACTCTTTTGCAGATCACTCGTTGTTTTTATAAGATAAAACAGTATCCCTTGAGAAAAATTGAATTTTCATCACTATAAGGATTATTCAAAGTGAGATTTATAAGTGATTGTTATCGAAATGAAGTTGTTTATAAAACACCTTGGAAAACTTAATTGCTTTCATAATAAAGAATATCTTTGTAAATTTATTCTTGATTCTTATTTAAGAATTAAGCATGAAAATGTTTTTATTATAAACATGATGATAAAATTTTGACGAACTGAGTATTGCATCGTTAATCTTGAAATTGTATATAGTTGCGCGCCTACATACAATTTGGAATGGACCATGCAAGGTTGATTAGTAGTCACCATAAAACTAATGAATAAACACTACATTTTCTTTGAAGATTGTGAAAGATTAAATTTTATGAGATCTGCAAAAAGTGCAAAATAGGGACATATTGTTAGAGACATCTACATATGTGCCCGTACCATTTATTCTTCTGAGTTGAATTTACTCATTTGTGGAAATTGTCTTATTTGACAATTGACAATTCTTTTTTGTCCAATTCTCCCGTAGTGAGATTCTTAGGAAAGGTATCTGATTAACCGAGTGTTGATACCCGACTGGATGTATCGACGTTCCTATCATTTCGTTTGATTTGATTTCATTTGAATGACCTGGGTAACGATCCGAGGAGCTTTCGAATGCGTACTTAAATTATGAAAACATGGGAAATATTCATATTCGTTAAATGTTTTCGTATGTATCTGATTTGAAATTCTCTCACATAAAGTATGCGTTGACCTTACTCTTTTAAGGTTAGTTATGTCTCCAGATATCCTTGAACTTGTGAAGGATTATGAGTTATTATTAGTCTTTTAAGAAGTTCACATCTTATCGACGATAATAAAACTGAAAAGTTGATTGTGCCAGTAGAATGGATTGATTGATTATGACATGACAACATTGTCTTGATTGATAGGAACTCGAGTAGAATTCCCCTAAATGATAAGATGTTGATTATCAAAAGTGATCTAAATAATTGTTGATGGGTGACCATATCCTGCATTTAGACTTGAAATTATACCATGAATGGTTGTGAGTTAGTCATAGATATTATAATCTAGAAAGAACTTAATATGATTTTACTAAAAGATGTTTTCGTTATCTGAAACTTTAGAAGGTATTTGATGATGAATTACCTAGACTTTTTCCATTAAGGCAAGTTGAATTGGTATTGATTATATTCCCGGTGCTGCACCTATGGCTTGTGCACTGTACGTCAGCACCATCTAAATTAAAGGAATTACCGTACAACTGAGAGAGTTGTCGGAGAAAGATTTTATTCTACCGAGCTCGTCATCATGAAGAGCTATGGTGTTATCATTCCTTATATTTATAGATTACTGTGAACTGAGTAAATTGACAATCGGAAACGATATCCATGACTCGAAATGGAAGATTTATTCGATCATTTACAAGGTTCTAGCGTATGTTTTAAAGATTTGATCCATGGCATGGTTATCATCAACTTCGCGTCCGCGAAGAAGATTATCTATTCCAATCACTACATCCGGTACTTGTAATGAACATTATGAGTTTCACGTGATGTTGTTTGGATTGACTAATACACATGTTGCATTCATAAATTTGGTGAATCACGTGTGCAGGCTGTAATTTGATAAATTCATGCTAGTGATCATTAAGGACCATTTATTTGTTTATTTATAAGAATAAGAATGAGTTAATAATTAGTTATCGACTGCCCTAAATTGGCCGAACAATAAAAACCTGTACCTTGAATATTTAACATGTGATGAAAGACTTAATCATTTACATAAAATGACCATTTGACTAATAATGGTAAGATATAAATATATATATATATATATATATATATATATATATATATATATATATTGACTCTTCAAAAATGAGAAGTCATTTAGGACTTTGGGTTTTACCAAAAAGAAAATGCAAATATGTTTTAACAAATGTTTTAACAAAGGATTTTTAAGGGATTATTCCCTTATACACAAATCATTTAACTAAACTTCTGTTTAGGGGTAAATGTTTGTGTATACTTCTGGACATCTTAAGAAGAATTGAGGAAACTATATAAATTATGACTTGAAATTTAAAACGACAATTTTTGCATTTTAACTAAGAAAATTTTACCAAAAAATAAACGAAGGTTTTTCGAACATTTACGAATCTTATTAATTATTTTCGATAAATCAGCAAAAATCGTGTTAATAAAATTCAAATTGATTTTGAAGATTTTCATAATTGGTCAAACTAAGAAATTTAAACTTTTAACGTTTACGTTACATAAAAACTTAATATTTATTGTTAATTTACGTGTAATAATTATCGACGCTTTAAAACGTCGGATCAAGCAAAACTGATAAAAATAATAGTTGAGATAGAACTAAGACTTAGAAAATATGAAGGAATAATTTCTGAATAAATACGGTCATGATATTTATTTCATCGAGTAAAGTGAATGTAGATACTGACACATTATGTAGAAAATATAAAGAACCAATTAGGACATGTTCCTTAATAATAAAGGTGCAAAATAAATTGCCGAACAATTTAAAAATAACTAATGTTTGTAAGAAGGATAATATAGATAATAAAAGGGGTTCGCGGCTAATGTGAACCAATAGAATTGAGAAACCGATGGCGTTAAATGTATAAAAGGCCACTTGTGAGTGTCTAAATATGGAGGATTGTGAGATGTAGTCATATTGGAATCTTGTAAGTATAAGTATTCTATTCATGTCATTTCTGACTAAGTGTATCTTTATCTGAAGAAGTTGTACTAATGACAAATTATGAAGGCAGACATTGCCTCATACATTAGTAAACGTCTAGCTATTGCAAAGGTCATCATCTGAATTTGATTTGATTTGGGTCATCGTCGATAGACTGACCAAATCTGCTAATATCATTCCTATTAATGATAGATTCTTGATGAAGAAATTGACACTTTTGTATTTAAAGGAATTGTGTAAACATGGTGTGCCTGTATCGATCATCTCTATCAAGATCCTCGCTTCGCATTGAATTTCTAGAGATTCGCTCAGAAGTCATTAAGAACGAATCTTGATGAGAGTACTATGTACCACCCCAATCGAAGGGACGAGGTAAAGTAACGATACAAAATACTATAAGTGCTGTTCTAGGTTTGAATGACTGACCTTTGGTAATGAACCGTATAATCGTTTTCCTTTGGAGAGATTATCATTGATAATTATCGTGTTAGTATCGAGATCGAATCTTGTTAGGATCTATATTAGAGCATCTGTAAGCAGGAGTTGAGATGAAGACACCCGACATACACCCGATGTGAGTTGGATATGTCTTTTAGGTTTAAGGTTTCCTATGATGGCGAACCTAACCTTACAAAATACTCGACCCGCGAGACCTGAAATGATTGTTGAAATTACGATCTGATTATTGACTGCCGGTAGTGGGCAGGAGGTTATGTGAATATGAAAATGTAGATCTTGAAGTGCCAGATGGGTAGCGAAGTTATGCCAAAAATTTTAACCATGGAAAAATGAATTAATGATCTGAAAGATCATGGGATATAAGTCCCCGTTGTATGGGACCATAGAGATGATGTAAAAAGGATTGGGTTGAAAGGCATATAAGCTGGATCTACCCTAGGACTTCAAGAGCTGCGTGAATTATGATTCGTAAATCGAACTTGATAAAATATCTATCAAGTGAAAATTTAAATTCTTCTTAATAAAGCTTAGATCGGCGAAAAGTTGCATTCATCAGAAACCCGTGAACATCATGGATAGAGAAAGTAAGTCAACATTTAGCGTGATCTTATTCTCGTAGTTATGTTTGATGAAACTCGCGGATTGTAATGAATTGCACTTGTGAGAAAAGACCGAATGTGGACGATATACCCACATGGCTTTAACTCTATAAGAAGCGAGTAGTAAAGTAAGATGATCTTTGAGGACAAAGATCCTGTTTAGGGGTAAATGCTGTGACAATCCGTCAATTTATGGTTGATATTTTATTCCCAATATTTATTTGAAATTATTATTTTAATGTTATATTATGAACTCACTTATTTTTGGGAAGTAATTTGGATTTACGTCTTGAAGTAGCATCGACTACGTCTAAATCGGAGGATTCAACGTTACGTGCTTACGTTTACATACACCGTTTTGGTGACAGTCCGAAATTTCAGAAAAAATAAATTTGTCCGTGAATATTATTTTGAGATTTTAAATTTGTGTTGGTTCATAAACTCACAAATTTACGAGAAGAGATTAGGACTTACGATTTTAATTTAACGTCCTTTACGACTAAACCGGAAAACTTAGGACTACGTATTTACGTTTTCGAACTCCGTTATTGATGAGACAGTTTTTATTAGATTCGCTTTGTGTCGTTGATTCATAATTTGTTGGAAACTCACTTTATGTGACGACATTTAAGAATTCCCGTTAGTTATCATAGTCACACACGCTTAGACTAGACTAGGATCAATGTATAGTTTAAGGTGCGTGTGTGACTATATATACCCCTCCTTAGCTTCCAAGGAGGGGTGTTGCTTGTCATTTTTCACTTAATTCATTTTATTTCTCTTTACATTCAACCTCTCTTCTCTCTCTAAGCTTTAACAATGGCTTCCACCACCATTTACCACCATGTTAGACCACCGGATCTTATTTAGCAAATCTACATTTGGCATCAGAGCCTCGGTTCCATCCTTGGATCGTGTTCGTATATTCGATTTGGTGGTCTGATTATTCTTTGAGTCTCGTTCTATAATTTTTTTTGGTCCATTTTGTCACAAATTTTTTTTGTCACGTCTTATTTTTGTCCAATTTGTCCAAACAGTCACAATGTTTTGGGGTCTCAATTTATTAATCAATACTCTCTCGGTTTCATCATATCATGGTCAAAGTAATTCAAATCTGGTCACTGTTTCTGGGTCTCTTTATTTCTTGTTTATGCAAATAGATAAGGACAAAGTTTGCAGATCCACCATTTTCGGTTCTTCAAAACCCTTTTCCGATTGGGTTTCCGACAGCTTTTCCGATTGGATATTTAGATTGGACATTCCGATTAGACTATTTATTTGGTCATTCCAATCGGTCATTCCGATCGGTCATTCAGATTGAACATTCAGATTAGGATTCAGATGGGGATTCAGATTAAGCCCATTCCGATGGGGGTATTTGTTTGGTTCCGATGATAGACTCACAAAAACATTCCGATGAAACCATATTTCACAAACATTCCGATGGGACATTTTTTTTTGACATTCTGATGGACTGTGTTTTAAAATCAGTGGACCAAACATGTGACCTAAACCTAAACCAACTCAACCGAGTCAACTCGGTAATTACCGAGTTGACTCAGTTAACTCACTGAGGCGACTCAACACTGAACCAATTTAACTCACTGAGTTTAAACTCAACTGCCAACCTTATTTCTCCCCAACACCACCATATCTATACCTACACCCATCGGCACCTAACCCATCTACAAATCATCATGACTCGAATTCGATCACTACAACAGATATATATGGACCTCAGATTTATTTTTCGTGTTATGTAATGTTCACTAGATCTTTTTGATCTTAAACACGAAAATTAACATCATCACAGATCTTGTTCGAAGGTTTATACCTTCTTTCGATTTTCGAAGGTAAAGAGAAACTAATAACAATTATGTTATTAATCCACTCTTTGTTTCGATTCACTCAACTAAAACAACATGCAATCACAAATCTGTAATCAATTTTCGAATTAAAGAAGGATTCATAACTTTTCTGTTATAATCCATTTTCTTTATTTTGGTATGTTCGATAAATCCACCTACCCGAGATCCTTACAGATCTTGAAGTCTTTCAGGTTCTTCCTTCGTGGGTTGATGATTCGAATGGGTGGGTTTTGTTTATTGTTTGATTGGCTTCCTTGTTGTTTAACTTATTTGATTACAGTAATGAAGATCAAATAAGTTTGAGGTGAGATTGATGATTTATAGTGTTCATCTTATTCAAATGGTTCGGGTGATGATGGAAATGGAGTAGTTGAGATTAGCTGATTTTTTGGAGATGGATGAGATGTGATTTGGAGGGGACGGAGGTTTCAAGGTGGGTGAGGAGATGATGTTTGAGGTGTGAGGTGTGTGACAGATGGGAGAGAAGTGTGTTTGAGGGAGGCGGATGTATCTAGGTTTAGGGTTAAACTATGTGAGATATTTTAGGATTGGGAGTGGTTATAACTCCAAATGATGGACCGGGTTATCAGTTTGATGGGCCTTGGACACCATTTTTTTTAATCAATTTGATTTTGGCTGCACATAATGGACCGTGTATATTTACTTTTATACACACAATTTTTTTAACAAAAATTTTAATTAAATTTTGTGTGTATTAAGTTATACTTCGGTCGTCATCGGGTCGAGACAAAAAGTGACGTGACAAAGTAACGTGACGAGACAAATGTGACGAGAATTTATTTTAGACGAGACCAAGAAAAAATGGGCGATTTTCTAGTGGCTACAGATTTTGTTTGATTGGGTATTAATTACGTGACGTTGAAGACGGATTTTTTGAAGGCGTGGACTTATTTTATCTTTCATAGATAACTTGCTCGTGCTTAATCTTAGAATGACGACTTGGTTATCTGGTTTCCGGGTTCGGGGTGGATGGTTGATGACTCGGATAACTATCACTTAAAGGGGTTACATTTTTGTACTCAGTGTCACGCGCTTAGTCGACGTGGATAATTTCAAGAGGTGTTGTGCTTATAGACTTCTTCAGTGATGCATTGAGTACTTAGAGATTTCTCCACCGTTCTTCATTCAACAATAGTGCAAGCTTAAGTCACAAGATCGAAGGATTTTTATTCAGCTTCATGTTTGATGTATCTGGTTCATTCTTTCAGTGGTCACTTCAAATTGCTTTCACGTGGGTTGGTAAAGGTGGCCATGGAGGGTTTATAAGAAGAGATTTTCGATCAACAGCTGATTCTCACAATATATATAGTTCAGCTTATTTATTATTCTGACGAGATTTCAGGTTCATGTGCGTACAATTTATTGATGGTTCCGAGTTTCGAAACCATCAAGGGGGAAGAAGAAGACACATTGAACGCACAACGAGTACACGTGATGAACTTCATACCTTCTTTTGATTTGAAGATATTCCGGAATGACATTTGTCATAGCCGCAGAGAAAATCAGTGTTTTAACTCGTGGCGTTATCAATCTCTAAACGGTACACTACTGATTCGAGGTTTAATTGTTTGATTGTTTCAATTATTCATCATCATTATCCTATATGCATTCCCGGGACTTAATTGACTCTGGTGCATCTCCGGAAGAAGATATGTGCATTTCCGGGACTTAATTGACTCTGGTGTTACGATGTCAACTTCATGAATGGGATAAAGTGTCCACTTCAGTATTTAAGCTTCATAATTGGGATTGATTTACTTTCTTAAACTATGTGGGGGAAGAAATGTCTTGATTCTTTCTGGTATGCATAACTTGAACTCTCAGGGGAAGAAAAATTCAGAAGAATTATTCAAGCGTGGGAAGAGAAGTTGTTGATCTACTTGGTGTACCCCTTACTTTCAATCCCTCTTAGAAAAGTTATCATGTTATATGATGGGATTTGCTTGTTAGATTCCACTGTGCGCTTAATTATTCTAAGCTTTATTGAAAGCTTTGAAGTTGCTTACGAGGATTGTCAGTTTAGGGGGAAGCTATTTTAAAGCTTCTACATCAAGTTTACGTGGCATGAATTAGGGGGAAGCTAATTCAGAAGCTTCTCCTTAACCAGAAGTGTATGGGTTACTTAGCTCGTGCCGTTACAGTATTTCTTCTACAAGTTACTTTAAAGATGAGTCGTTTTGAAGACTAAGGCCTCAGAAGACTTCATCAGCGTTGGACGCTTCATGAAAGCTCTTGTTCTTAATCATTTTGTACTTGTTAGGAAGAATATTGTAAGGAATTCTACACGTCGTCCCATGGGGAAGATTGTTGGAAACTCACTTTATGTGACAACATTTAAGAATTCCTGTTAGTTATCATAGTCACACACGCTTAGACTAGACTAGGATCAATGTATAGTTTAAGGTGCGTGTGTGACTATATATAACCCTCCTTAGCTTCCAAGGAGGGGTGTTGCTTGTCATTTTTCACTTAATTCATTTTATTTCTCTTTACATTCAACCTCTCTTCTCTCTCTAAGCTTTAACAATGGCTTCCACCACCATTTACCACCATGTTAGACCACCGGATCTTATTTAGCAAATCTACATAATTTATAAAAACTTTTTTCGTAAAACGACCCGAGGGTACGCAAATCGAGGAAACTAGAATCAAGGAGTACTTGTAATTAAATGGGGATGAGACAAGTGGGACACTTGCCCCACCCCCACAAACCCACGGCTAGACTTAGCCATATACCCCATGTGTTGTCAAAAACTTCACAAGGAAGCTAAGACAATTGTCTTATAACTCCCCAAAACCATTTCACAAAACCATTTCCTCTCATTTCCTCCATGCAAAACAACTTTCATTCTCTCATCTCTCTCTCTCAAATGTGCCATCCCACACTCCTCATAAAACACCCCAATTTGATCTTGATTCTACCATAAAATCTTATGTTATTTACACACATGTTGAAGCCCTTTTGAAACCCTATTGATTGGTGGTGATTATAACATCCAAGGAAGAGTTTACATGGAGTCTTGGGGCTGATTTTCCACAAGGTGTTCATGAAGAATGGTGGTCTTGAATATGGTATTGGTTATTCACAAGTTTCTCCATCAAAATCCATGTTTTGATCACAACCTACATCATCATGGTGGTATAAAGATTGTTCTCCTCATCCTCTTGTTATTTTGATTATGTAATCATGTATTTTATTTCCTATTGTATATGTATATGATGATTATATGATGATAAAAATATTGTGTGGGGATTTGGTGTTGATAATCATGGGTAAAAAGATGAAAAACTATAAGAAACAAGGCTAAAATCTTGTTTAAATTGTTGGCTGTATAAAACAGTAAAGAATCATATGATGAACTGATAAAAATGGCATAGATTAATGGATATACAGTAAGTAATATGTCTTGTACACATGTGAGAGTTGGCCATGCAATGGAATCATTAGGATGAGTGAGATATGATCAAAACAAGTTTAGAGTACAAATCTGAGTTTACTGTTTTGGACGATTTTTAGAAAATACTTAGAGGCTGATTCAACAGTATCTATAGAAGAGTTAAATGGAGCACATATTATGTAGTTTATGTCATAAAAATTGAGCTTCTATCTCCATATAGAACTCTAGATATGGAAGTTTTGGTGAACATGAAAATAAAATCAGATTTTGGAAATTAAAGTATAATAGTATTATATAAGCACTCAAATAAAAATAGTATAAAATGTGAATTAAAACCCACTAACTCATATAATAAATTTATATAAATATCTATAAGGATAAATAAATGGACATTTTATAAAAATGGTAGTTTGATAAGTTTTATAAGTTATAAAACTATAAACATGATTTTTACGACTTTTTCGGCTATTACCGTAAAATTAACGTTTTTGTTAAATAAAACTTAGACGGTTGGACCCGTCTAATATAAACTTTTATAAACTCATATACTGATATATAAACATATATAACAAGTAAAAACCAATAAAACCCGAACTATATAACATATGGACATTAACGGGCTACGTTAACGTTATTGGACTAATAATACAACAAAATGGACTAAAACACTTATAAACTTATTTATTGGGCTTAACCCATTTGGGTCCAACATGTAAAGTATAAATACTGATAATAAAAGTATAAAATGGGTTAATACAAGTTAAAGAACTTATAATAAGTGATGACGTATAGTCCCCAGCCGGGTCAGGAACCCGGCCCACGGGTACTACCCGTATCCGGCCCATTAAAGATGGGTGGGAATAATGTCATTTAAGCTTATGGGCTTGGAAGAACAGTAACCGCACACACATGTGCGGCTGACGGCCTGGCGCGGCTGGTACAGGGTTAGACAGAATCATATTCTGTCTAGTAATAGGATTTACCCCAAAAGAAGAGGATATTCACTCACCATAATTAGAAGATAACAATCAGTCTAATTCTGGTACTTATCCTTTCCTTGGGGCCGAAGTATCAGTGGCAGCCCACTAGGGTTTCACTGCCTATAAAAGGAACTCCCAAGGGTTCCACAAAGGTATTACGTTCTATACTCTCAACTCACATAAACCCTAACCGATTACTTACTCTCACGCCGGAGTCTAATCGTGGGAAACATTCCCACGGTAAGCCTAACGCGTGTTGTTTAGTGTGCAGGATCTCAACCAAACAGTTCACTTGGTGCAGGAGCCGGAGCCCAGCCAACCCGAATTAAGCCTAATTCGGGTCTAGCAAGGATCACCCAACTTTTGCATCTACAAGTTGGCGCCATCCGTGGGACCCATTACACTAAGCTAGAGCGAAAACCTCATCTTGAATTTCTAATGACGAAGGGGAATCCGCAAGCTAATCCCAGGAACACAAATCCTGGAAATCGGAAGTCCCAAGCGAAAGGGATACTCATCCCCAATCAATCCCATAGTCGCCCAGTGGGCGGACCTGGTAACCGCGGTGGTTTTCAGTCCATGGGGGTGACAAGCACGATCTCCATAACTCCCCCACCTACTTCAACCCTGGACAACCCTGATCCAGGGAGTGCACCCAATCCCCCTAACAAGGAGCCGCGCAGGCCAGTGATTGAGGAGGAAGTAGAAGTCCAACCACTCAGCGAGGAGGATCTCACTCGAGTTCTCACGCAGAACTTTGATAGGATCGTCCCAGGGATTGCATCAAGGTTGAATCTAGGGAGAAACCTCCAATCTAGACTCAACTTTGGCAGTGTCGGACCAATCACCTCTTCCCAAAATCAGCGGAAAAGGAAGACTCGGCCTCAGGAGCAGAGCATCTTCGAGGAAACTCCTCAACCTAGGAATGTGTTCGAGCGCATAGGAGATCGCCTCATAGAGGAACTTACGCGGTCTCGAGAGGGGAGAGAGAAGTCCGACGGTTCACCCGAGCGACTAGACAGAGAGCTGACTAGAGCCGCGCGCCGCACAAGTGTGTGGGATAGGATGGACACTGGGAAGAAGGCTCCCGGCTCTTCTCAAAAGAGTGGACCTCACCCAAGGGATGGGGCACCACCCCCGTCTCCAGATCCGCCGGGAGAGGACTCGGATGACCATCCGCCCAAGCATCGCCGACCTAGGCGTACCCCTCCTCCACCACCAAACAATGATGAATATTATGGTGGCCCTTATTATCGAGAGGCAGAAGCGGAGGATCTTTCCCGCCCGTGGTGTGACCCATGGGATGACCCTAGGCTCACCCGTCCATGGGCGGATCCCAGGGAAGATCCTTTTACTCTCCGTATACGGAACTACTCCGAGAACACAAAACGTCGCATGCCGGCGTGTGTCAAGACCTTTGATGGAACAGGTGATCCGGATGATCACCTCAAAATATTTGATACGCAGGCTAAAATTGAGCGATGGCCCATGCCTATATGGTGCCAAATGTTCAATTCGACTTTGATCGGCAATGCCCGTGACTGGTTCGAGGGACTCCCTCCACGAAGCATTGATAGCTTCACGGAACTACGCACTACGTTCAAGAATAATTATACTCAGCGGAAGAAGTATAATAGGGATCCGGTCTCATTGGCAACTGTTAAGCAACGGCCGGGGGAGTCTACAGAAGCCTTTACTGAACGCTTCAACGACGAGTGCACACGCACAAAGACGATGTCGGAACTCCTGAAAATCTCTGACTATATGCACGCCATAACAGACAGGGAATTGATCAGGCGTCTCAATGACAAGCGTCCAGAGAGATATGATGACCTCATGGAAAGGGTCAGAAATTTCATAGAGGGAGAAACAGCGGTGGCCGCGGCTTACCCTTCCAAAGGAAACGGCTACCGGTCAAACGACCAGTCCCGGAGACAGTCGGGCGGTCAAAGCGATCAGAACAATAGCAGGGGCTCAGACTATAAGAGCCAAAACAAAGGAGGACGACCGGATGATAAGTTTACCCCCCTAAAGATGTCCTACCGGGAGATCTTGCTGACGGAAGGGGCAAATTTTCCGAGGCCTCCCCCAATGACAACTCCGCCGGACCGTCGGCAAGGAAATCGCTTCTGCGAGTTCCATAATGACAAGGGCCATGGTACGGAGGAGTGTATCCAGCTCAAGAAGCACATTTAGTCACTGATCAAATCAGGTAAACTCAAGCATTTGGTTAAGGATTGGAAGGACGGAAAAGACAACAAGAAGTATGACAAGAAGGATCCCCAAAAGGACAAACCTTCGACCATATACATGATCCAATCCAGACAACGCCACACTAGGCAGAATATTGGCCAAAAATTTTCACGCGGCAGGGAAATCTCATTCCCTCCCATCACAGCAAGCGATGTGACTGATGCGCCTCTCACTATTGAGATAAGCATTGGAACACACAATGTTCGTCGCATGTATGTGGACGGAGGGTCATCGGCAGAAGTACTGTACGAACACTGTTATGTGCAGTTACGGCCAGAAATAAGAAGCCAATTAGTACCGGCCACGACGCCGCTCACTGGCTTTAGTGGAGACACCATCTGGCCGATAGGGCAACTACGTCTGCTCGTAACCATTGGGAATGAGGAACACTCCACTACGGCGTGGATGAACTTCATGGTGATACGCTCACATTCTCCGTACAATGGGATCATAGGCAGACCAGGTATTCTGGCTATACGGGCGGTACCTTCCATGGCACACGGAATGATCAAGTTCCCTGTTGAGGGAGGATTCGTCACCATTTACAACACAATCGTACCAGCATCCGAGTGTCATACCGTGACAACACCGGCTCCACCTGTTCCACCCAAGGATGGATCATCACCTCCCAATTGGAAGGTGGCAATCCATCCTGACTATCCGGAACAAGAGATATCCATAGGGGGGCGCTCTCGGATAACGGCAAAAGGGCCATGTGCTCTCTTCTAGGTGAAAATCTAGATATATTCGCATGGGAGCCAAAGCATATGACAGGCGTACCACATGCGATAGCAGAACATAAGCTCCAAATCCGCCAGGGGTACCAACCAGTCAAACAAAAGAAGCGCGGCCAGGCGCCCGAGCGCAGCCGAGTGATATTGGAGGAAGTACGGAAACTAGTGGACGCAGGTATCATGCGCGAGGTATACTACCACGTGTGGTTATCCAATCCGGTCATGGTCAAAAAACATGACGGGAGTTGGCGTATGTGTGTGGATTTCACGGATCTAAACAAAGCCTGCCCACAGGATTGTTACCCATTATCGGAGATCGACTGGAAGGTGGAATCCCTATGTGGATATCCCTATAAGTTCTTCCTAGACGCATATAAAGGATACCACCAGATCCAGATGGCGGAGGAGGACGCGGAAAAGACGGCGTTCCATACTAGTCAGGGCGTATATTGTTATACGAAAATGCCGTTTGGACTAAAGAACGCCGGCGCTACATACCAGCGGCTTGTGGACAAAGCCTTTGACTCGCAGATAGGCCGCAACCTGGAGGTCTATGTGGATGACTTAGTCATCAAAAGTCATACGGAGGATGCACTTCTCCGGGATATCCAAGAGACATTCGACTCGCTGAGGAGGATTAACATGAAGCTAAACCCAAAGAAATGCACGTTTGGGGCAACGGAGGGAATGTTCCTTGGATATATGATTGATCCAAATGGAATCAAACCTTGCCCAGAGAAGACGGACGCAGTAATACAGCTGCCATCCCCTTAGACACGGAAGGAGGTGCAATCCTTAAATGGGAAGCTGGCCGGGCTAAATAGGTTCCTATCCAAATCCGCAGAGAAGTCATTACCCCTATTTAAGACACTCAAGAAGTGCATTAGGAAAGGAGACTTCTGGTGGACAAAGGAAGCCGAGGAAGCTTTTGGCCAACTCAAGCAGCATCTTGCATCTCTCCCTATGCTAGTAGCTCCCCGGCCAAAGGAGGAACTCATTATGTATCTCTCAGCCACTCATGGAGCGATAAGTGCGGTACTCATGACGGATAGGGATGCGGTGCAAACCCCAGTCTACTTCATAAGTAGAACACTACAAGGGCCGGAGTTGAATTACTCCTCTATGGAAAAATTGGTTTTGGCACTAGTGTTTGCTACAAAGCGGTTGCGCCGATACTTTCAGGCGCACCCAATAGTAGTCATTACTGACCAACCAATAAAGCAAGTCATCTCTAGACCGGATGTAGCAGGAAGGCTACAAAAATGGAGTATTCTATTGGGGGAGCATAATATATCTTATAGGCCAAGGACGGCTGTTAAAGGCCAGATCTTGGCAGATTTCTTGATAGAGAAGCCGGATGAGGAAGGGCCAATCGTTAAACAAGACGAGACTCCAACAGAACCATGGGTGTTATTTACGGACGGATCTTCGTGTACGGATGGGTCCGGAGCTGGTCTCATCCTCACAAATCCGGAAGGAATGGAGTTTACGTACGCCCTCCGTTTTGAGTTCACGGCCACCAACAACGAAGCGGAATATGAAGCATTAATTGCGGGTTTAAAAATCACCGCTAGAATGGGAGTCCGCAACCTTGAGGCCTACGTGGACTCACGGCTGGTCGCGAACCATATTCTAGGTGGATATGTGGCTAAGGAGGACAACATGGTACGATACTTGGAGAAAGTCAAGTCACTCATCGCGGCTTTCAGCAAGTTTTCCATCAAGCAGGTGCCAAGAGGTGAGAATAAGAAGGCGGACGCTCTTAGCAAGATTGCATCCACAAGCTTCGCCCACTTGTCCAAGCAAGTCTTGGTGGAAATACTCAAGGAGAAATCTATAACAGAAGGGGAGGTCGCTACTATAGTTTAAGAGGATGGACCTACATGGATGACCCCGATCATCAACTACTTGACTAGTGAAACCCTTCCGGACGATGAAAAAGAAGCGCGGCGCATCAGGAGGAAGTCGCAACACTTCGAACTTCGAGAATGTATCCTTTATAAGCGCTCTTTCTTGCAGCCGTGGTTGCGGTGTGTTGGACCACGTCAGGCCGCTTACGTAATCAGTGAAATACATGAAGGGTTATGCGGCATGCACGCAGGTCCACGATCCGTGGTAGCTTGAGCCTTACGAACAGGATACTATTGGCCTACCATGCACAGGGACGCGCGCGACATGATTCGCAAGTGTAGTGATTGCCAAGTGCATAGACCAGTGTCGCGACATCCACAGCAGGAGCTTATACCTATTACATCCCCATGGCCATTCTATAAGTGGGGAATTGACATCGTAGGGCCATTTCCTGTAGCTGCGGGGGGAGTTAAGTTCTTGATTGTCGCAATGGACTACTTCACACGATGGATAGAGGCCAAGGCAGTCAAATCCATCACAGGCAAGCAAGTTAAAAAGTTTGTTTGGGAGACATTGTGTGCCGTTTTGGCTTGCCAGGAGAAATCATTTCGGACAACGGTAAACAGTTCGCGGATAATCCATTCAAAGACTGGTGTGCATCATTGAATATCAAGCGGCGCTTCGCGTCTGTTAAGCATCCGCAGACAAATGGCCTTGTGGAACGCGCAAATAGAAGCTTAGGAAATGGCATCAAGGCACGTCTGGATGAACGAAGTGCCAAATGGGTGGATGAGTTACCACATGTTCTATGGGCGCATAGGACTATGATCAAAACAGCCAACGGAGATACTCCATTTGCATTAGCCTACGGCACTAAAGCTGTTATACCAGCAGAAATAGGAATGCCTACCATCCGCACGACGGAGGTTAATGTCGTTACGAACGACGAGCAGCTACGAATCAACCTGGATCTGTTGGAAGAAAAAAGGGAGATAGCAGCCATTAATGAGGCTAAGTCCAAGGCTAAAATGAAGGCTTACTATGACGCCAAGGTTAAAGGTGTTTCTTTTCGACCGGGAGATTATGTCTATCGTGCCAACGAAGCAAGTCGAGCGGAGAATACAGGAAAGTTGGGCCCTTAGTGGGAAGGACCGTATGAGGTCATGGAAGCCTTGGGACGAGGCGTGTAAAAGTTACGTGACATGGATGGCCGCGACCTGGAACACACGTGGAACATCTCCAATCTCAAAAGGTGCTATCTTTGAAAGCTACGGCTTCCGCATGGGTGCTTTGCTATATGTGGCTTTAATGAAGAACCATGCGCTCTATCTGTTTTTCTTTTTATGTTTTGTTTAGATTCCTTTTTTGTTTTTTAGGACTTATCATTCTTGTTCAAACAAAAAATGTAAACGTTCTAATAAAATGCCGTGGTGCCTAGCTAGCTCCACGGCTTGTTTTGTGCAAATTATTTTTTAGATTTTTGTTAGTCATATGAATTTTAGTTATTATTATAATATGTCATGTTTCATTCATATGCATTCATTCAAATCACCGTACATGTACTATACGCCTCCAGGCGGGGTAAGAGGATTAAGTGAACCTACTAATTCAACTTGCCATATAAGAGGGATGCAACCCCAGTGGCGCGGATCATGTATCCTTACTAGACACCTTACTCACAAGACGTTGTGATAAGTTTCCGTATGCCGTACTCACGTAGTGCTTTGATAATAAAGACGCACGTCGCATGTCTAGTAATTTATAGGCTTGATTGTATTTTTTCCTTTTGTGTAAGACGTGACATGTCATGCAGTATTGAAATACAATATTCAAAAAAATAAATATACACAAGTTTCCAAATAAATAACAAAATGGCCGTGCTTACCACGGACCTATAAACAAAGGACAGTTATCCAACATATCAGTCTTAGCCGTGTACATGCACGGACGAATAAAAGTTACAAATGTTTACAAGATAAATTACAAGGGAGGTAGGAACTCCCCTATGTCTCTCTTTCCTTCTTCAATCAAAGCATGGAGGGCCTCCCCGCGAGCGTCCTTTCCAGCCTGTGCCTTGACCGCAGTCACATCCAATGCCTCCTCAAGCAGCTTTTCACCTTTCATAACTTTCGACACGGAGTCGTATGTAGGCAGGGTCAAGGGGATGGGATCCGAAGTAAGCTTGGACATAACCGCCTCGTTTGGAGCGTCCTTCAGTGCCTCGAGTTCATCCAGAAGAGGGTGTTGGATCTCTGCCACTGCATCCATCGACGCGGTCATATTATCCGCGGCTGAAGGATTATGGTAGGGATGCTGCATGATGTCTTCATTCTTCCCTATCAATTCCGCAGCCTTAACCAAACCCTCATGCCTACCACGGTCGATTCCATCTGACACGACCCCGGCGAATGCTTGCAGTAGGTGCGGAGCTTCCATGGCTTTGCTTATGGCGAGGCGCATTCCTTGCCCAATCATCCACGTGCGTCCAACTATGGCGGATAGCAAGGGGGGACACAGTCTTTCAGCACAACTCGTGGCCATCTTGCTCAGTTCTTCCCCCGCCGTCGCAGTTTGCTCTTCCAACTTGGCCTGCATTTGTGTTAGCTCATCCTTCAGCGCATCACGTTCTTGGGCGATGTTGAAGGCTTGTACGGTTACGGCCTTGGTGGAATCTTCGGCCACGGACACCTGCATATGGAACGTTGAGTTATCACAAGGATAATATATTATTTTTTTTGGCTCGAATGAAAAATCAAGGCAAGAGTATATGTACGAAAGTTTCGGAAGCATACCTTCTCATTTGATGCGGCTACAAGGGCTTCGAGCTCGGCAATGCGCTTTTCTCGGCTGTCGGCGTGATGAGCTTGCTCTTTCACTGTAGCCTTGGCTTTCACCAGCGCTGCTTGCAAGGACGCGATGGTCTTCTCGTTCTTCACGACCATTGCCTCACGGCGAGCTATCTTTTTATCTGCCCGCTTCACATTAGCAAGGGACTTGATCAGGCGGCGTCTTAAAGCGGATCCCACCGTCACTTGATGTGCGGACGACACGTCGAACTGCTCCAGAAGGGATTCATGATCCAACTCGTCTAAGTCTTGTGCAAGGGCTGGTAGGGTAATGTGCTCGATGAATTCTGAGCACTCAGATTCCGCTTCCAACCTTGTCAGACTTGAGAGGTTCCATGCTAGGCGCAGGATATTTTCTGGCCCTTCTTGGTGTGGCTCCTTGGCGCGTTTCGTGGCAGGGGATGGGGGTCTGTTAGTTGGTACGGTGGATGGATTCCTCTCCACTTCTTCCTCTTAGGCTACGGCCGACGGATCCCCCCTGTTATTGACATGGCAAATTTTGTTTAGGCATTATATGTTTCACAAGTATAGTGACACGACTAACATTCGAAGGGTACTTACGTTGTATCAATTGCAGGTTCTGGGCCAGTAGGAGCTACGGCGCTCACGGGGGTAGCTCGCCAGATTGGCTCTCCCATGTGCGGGGTAGAGTCGGCCTGAGCAGTCGCAGTACCACTTCCCTCTTGGTACTGCGGATGGTCCTTCCTCAGCTTCTTTGGTGGAGCATTCGCGGCCCCGGCCTCATCCCCTATCTTCTTTGCCACCCTCCTGGTGGTCTTTCTCTTCCTAGATGTGAGCGGGGCGGACCCGGAAGCTTGAGTGGTGTCTTCATTGAGGAGATCATTTTCATCTTCCTGGTGGGTCGCGGTCCCCTCCAACAGTAGTTCTCCACCATCTTCATTATGGAAGTCCAATGGGGATTTCTCAATGATGGGCTCCCCTTCATCTGATCTGGGCTCGGGCGTCTCTTCGAGTGGCATGGTGCGGTCAGCGGTCGCCTCCAGCAGGGGGAGCTCATTCTCCTTCAGAGGGCGGAACCCTTCGGGCACATTCATTGGGTCACCCTGGCGTATTAATCCGTGTAGGTTCATTTATGCGGACATTTATAAGTATACGGGTTAGTAAGGCTCTACAAATACGCATGACATTTCAAATTTACAAGGTATAAGTAAACCTACCCTCTCCCTGTTCCGTCAGGAAGCACGGATATAAGTCATCCCTCCCAAAGTAGCGGCGACTTATTCCTACTAAGCACAAAAAGTGTTCCGGCAACCCCCTATGGAATTCTGTGCGGTGGGTATGTAGTATTTTTAAGTCTTTGCTACTATAGTCTTTGGCTTTGGGCAGAAAGTCTTTGGGTGCTTTGGTTTTGAGTACGAAAGGAGTAGGGAATACCTTCTCATCAACAAAGAAGTAATGGTCGTACCAGTTCTTAATGGAGTCTAAAGGCTTCCTATACGTCATGGGGGCGTTCCCGGGTCGCTTTTTAAATGATAGCCACCCATTCACTAGCTGGGGGAAGTAAAAAGCCCTAAAAAGGTTCATGGTTGGAGTTACTCCGCAGGTATGGCATGTAATTTCAAACTGGTTGATTTTACACGCCCCTATGCAGTGAAGCTGGGTTATGTGGAAGTCGTAATACAATAGCAGATCTACCAAGAATTTGGACAGGGGGATACGGTAATTGGCCGAATCAAATAGGCGCGTGTACACGCCTATTTTCCCCGCCGGTGCATCCGTAATCGCCTCACCTTCACCTGGATAGGTGGGGTGTACGCTTTCGGGAATGTAATACTTCGACATAAAGTCGATGTATTTTTCCGCCGACATCATGTTAAGGACATCCGTGATAAGGGGGTTGTCTTTTACCATGTTTTATAGAAAGGTTTTTAAAGGCGTGATGATCTAACCTGCGGCGGAGGAGATCCGTGGATTCGAAGGCAAAGTTTTGGAGGTTGAAGCTTGAAAATAACAATGGCGGAAGGAAGGGTGAATTGTGTGTCTAACAAACACACACACCAACTCTTATATAGGGTTGCCTCGGTTTCCGATGTAACGTGGATGTTCGACACGTGTAGGCCACCACGCCTATCCAACGGATGGGATTTCTGACACTTCTGCAAAATCAAAAGGGGCCCACGGGTCACTTCTTGGCAGTTTTACGTGGCTCAATGGTGGGCATTAATGGTGCACTTTTCCAGAAGTGCGGCTGAAAAGTTGACTACCATTAATGTTATTATTCTTGTGTCGGGATATGCGGCTCTTACGTAAGACCATATTCAATGCTACATTTAATTTGTCTCGGCCGTTACGTGCGGCTGAGGTGCTATTAGAATAATATTCCTAATGCGGGCAGCCACGTGCGGCCATAGCAAAATTTTCAGTATTTTTTCCTTCCCTAGGTCTTTCTTGGTATGTCCGGAGAGCATCTTGATAGTCTAGAGGTTACGCCTACGGCTGTAACAACTAGACTGGGGGACATGATGACGTATAGTCCCCAGCTGGGTCAGGAACCCGGCCCACGGGTACTACCCGTATCCGGCTCATCACAGATGGGTGGGAATAATGTCATTTAAGCTTATGGGCTTGGATGAACAGTAACCGCACACACATGTGCGGCCCACGGCCCGACGCGGCCGGTACAGGGTTAGACAGAATCATATTCTGTCTAGGAATACGATTTACCCCAAAAGAAGAGGATATTCACTCACCATAATTAGAAGATAACAATCAGTCTAATTCTGGTACTTATCCTTTCCTTGGGGCCGAAGTATCAGTGGCAGCCCACTAGGGTTTCACTGCCTATAAAAGGAACTCCCAAGGGTTCCACAAAGGTATTACGTTCTATACTCTCAACTCACATAAACCCTAACCGATTACTTACTCTCTCGCCGGAGTCTAATCGTGGGAAACATTCCCACGGTAAGCCAAACGCGTGTTGTTTAGTGTGCAGGATCTCAACCAAACAGTTCACTTGGTGCAGGAGCCGGAGCCCAGCCAACCCGAATTAAGCCTAATTCGGGTCTAGCAAGGATCACCCAACTTTTGCATCAACAATAAGTTTATTGGACTTAAAATATGTAAATAGGTAAAACTAGTAAACTAGTATAAAAGTTACCGATACGTAAACACTAAAATGAGTAAAAGAGAATATGTAAACCCACTTGATCATCATATATATAAAATCATCATATGTATACATACTTGTTATTTTTATAAAGTCATTGGACAAGAGTCTAAGACGAGTATTATTTGTCTAGGTTTCCGTGATTGAAGCACGTACCGTACGTCCGAATTGCCGATAACCCGCCTTCCCATATCAACGTGAGTTCTTAGCCTAGCACACTTCTAATTGTTTTCATGAAATGTTTTATAAACCCGCGAGGGAGATAACATGTTAGTTTTTATAAAATAGGACACCATTTGTCCCGATTGTTTGTTTATTGATTTGGACCCGAATGATTGTATGACCCGATAAATGATTAAATGACCCGATAGATGAATTTAAATGGATTATTAAAGTTAGGTTATGTCACTAAAAGTCCCATTAGCATGAATTGTGAACTACCGGGATTTGGTAGACGCTTATGCATATAATAGTACTATTTGGGGACGATCATCCCAGTTCGCGCCTTAACGGTTGATCCCCGTCGTGCCACATTGATTGGTAAGCGAATTTATGTATGAGAAGATTTACATAGCGTGACCTTTGTGACGACACACTAATTTAGATGGGCAAATTGAGTATCGAGTTAGCTACCCGTTGTTTGGTTTAGTAAGGTAACAATGTCATGCGGCTTATAATAATCCCGTTAATGAAATACTACTATACGCACCGAATTACGATGTATTGCCTGACTAGCAATACGGGGTCATACTATTGATATTATGTTCGTGTTTTGGTTTTCATAACCATATTCATATAACGGTTTTTATTTAACTTTATACAACGTCGTAAGACGTATTGTATGATGTTTTTACGACATTGGCTCGTATAATGATTTTTAAGGCAAATGCCTATATTATGATTTTCGATAAGGATTTGTATAAAAATGACTTTGGCTATTTTATGGCCTATTACAATGATTTGTACGAAATGATTTTTGGTAATAATTTTATACCAAAGTTATATTGATGGAATTTATTAAACTCTATGAATTCACTCGGCGTTATCGCTGACCTTTTCTTTTAACATGTTTTATCTCAGGTACTTGAAGATAATTCTCGAGAAGACGACAAAGAATTCATGGCCCGCACTTAAATAACAATTTCCATTCAATTCTTTTGTAAATTTTTATGAAATGATAATGACTTGGGACCTATGTAACTTTGATAATTATGAATGGAAATGCTTTATTATCCAACGACGCGATTTTTATGCGTTGTCTATGATGTGAGTAATGTGCTATCCCGTAACACCAACGAGTCTTTCGCTGTATTGAGTTGTATAAATTTGGGGGTGTTACACTATTGATCAAAGTTGATAGCCATATTATGATCATAGGGTTATCCTAGAAATGAGTTGTTCCATATAACCCCTCATATCCAAGTAATGGGCACTAACAGACTTTCCAGGAGTTTGCTTGGAGCTATGCAAAGCATCTACTGAGTCGTAGATCTCCACAACTTGCGGCTGCTCGAACATAGCCTTGAGCTCATCAAGCATTCGCTTAGGTGAAAATAGTTCATACTTCTTCTGAAGTAGAGAAGCCATTTTTCCTAGCATTAAGCAAGCCACCTCCGAGTGCTTCTTAACATTAATAGCGTGTTCAAGACTTTGTGCTTCAAAAGCTCCTTCAGCAAGATCTTCCGGATAGGGAGTAGTCAAGATATCAATAGTACCCACTACTCTCAAGACAATTCTTAGTGAGCGGTACCAATCATTGAAGTTTGGGCCAGTAAGTTCAGGACGATCAAATAGCATTTTGAAGGCAGAACTTATAGTATTATTGTCGGGTTGAGCCATTTCTACAGAAATAAGTTCAAATATTAGTATTTTCGATAATAAAATACTTTCAAGAAAATAAAATTACCCCGATATAAAGACCATAGTATTTTCCTTGAATTCTAGAACTATATTGACATAGACCCATTACATTAGTTGATCTGCTAGTAATGAATGTACTCAACATAGCGACTTTCAGACAATTCAATTGACAAACAATTTTCAATTTCTAGTTGATTTAAGGGATTTACATTGTCAAAAAAATGTTTTGCATTGTAAAGATGTTTCACCCCTTCTGAATGCATTAAGTTTCCAGATCTCACTGAGTAACTTAATTAAGTCGTCTAATCTGAATAACATAAAACCATCATATGAATTCTCATTCTATGAAAGTTTTCTCTCCATCACAACATCATCCAAAAATATCATTTGATGACGTAGTAATTTTAAGTGTTCGTCAATTAGGAGCATTCGACTTAAATTTTAAGAGTATAAATTTTGATTTCATTATCAGTGTATGGAGAAGCATGCATACAACTCTATAGCATAAGTTTAATAAAACACTTAGTAAACTTTTTCACGAGACTAAATTTCTACATAAATTATGTTGAGGTATTGGTTAAACCAATTAAAGAATTTAATTACCCACAACTATTCACAATGTACTTTTGCTAGAAATCGGCTACGCACAAAGCAATACTTCATTGTGTTTCAGATGTAAATTTGTGGTAAATCACCCTTAAGGTATAATAAAATTAATAATCGTAGGTAATTTCAATTTGACGCACAGGCAAGCTGGGAATTTGGTCAACGACTAATGGCATAACACCTCCTTCCTTAACCGGGTCCATGACCAACGGTGCGTTAATCCCACTTAATAGTTTGTCAAAAGGAGTATGCCGTTAGATTATTATTTCAATTCACCAATCATCGTAATCTTATGTAATTTAGATCTCTAACAAATCTTTATTTAAATATGATTTAGTCTATATTATTTCTTTTAAAAAAAAACCCCTTGTTTACAACAATTCAACAATTTTTAACATAAACAAGTAAAAAGAAACAAATCATAAACACATAATAACAAATTATATATGCAATAAATAAATCAAATAGCCACATGCACACGCTTTATTCAATAATCATCAAATCTAGGTTTTTATATTCATATAAAAGCCTTCCCTAATTCAAGATTTATTGAATCAAATAATCACGTAGCACATAAAATCATATAAACATATAATTTTATAATCCATGAAATCATGCATGTTATCATGGATCCTCCCACAAATCTTAACAATTAAATCTCTATGGATCGTAACCATACATGACATAACAATTAATCATGCAATTTAATCTAAAATTATCCCACATGTAATTTAAGGGTTTAAAACAAATTTTTTTAATAAAAATTCGGCCAAAACCCTAATTTTTAAAAAATAAAACCCTATGTGACAATCCGTCAATTTATGGTTGATATTTTATTCTCAAATATTAATTAAAAATATTATTTTAATGTTTTATTATGAACTCACTTATTTTTGGCAAGTAATTTGGATTTACGTCTTGAAGTAGCATCGACTACGTCTAAACCGGAGGATTCTACGTTACGTGCTTACGTTTACATACACCATTTTGGTGACAGTCTGACATTTCAGGAAATAAATTTATCCGTGGATATTATTTTGAGATTTTAAATTTGTGTTGGTTCATAAACTCACAAATTTACGAGAAGAGATTAGGACCTACGATTTTATTTTAACGTCCTTTACGACTAAACCGGAAACCTTAGGATTACGTATTTACGTTTTCGAACTCCGTTTTTGATGAGACAATTATTATTAGATTCGTTTTGTGCCGTTGATTCATAATTTATAAAAACGTTTTTCATAAAACGACCCGAGGGCACGCAAATCGAGGAAACAAGAATCGAGGAATACCCGTAAATTAGTGGGATGGGACAAACTAATTTATCCCACCCCACTACACACATGGGACGGCCACCAAGCTCCAACACACCAACTTGGTGTCAAAAGCTTCACAATGAAGCTTAACACTTGTCCTAAGCTTAACTTGTAAGCTACCTAACATCAAAACCATTCAAGCTAAACCACTCACTCATTTTTCACAACATGCAATCCACCATTTTCTCTCCACTCTCCCTCATTTTTCCGTCCCTATTGCCACCACCACCACCATGTTCATCGAATTTTCCACCATAAATCTTATGTTTTACTTGCCTAAGATGGAAACCTATAGAAGACTTGAAGATTGGAGGTGATTATAACATCCAAGGAGGAGTTTCTATGGAGTCTTGGGGCTGATTTTCCACAAGGAGTTCATGAAGATTGGTGGTCTTAAAGATGGTCTTGGTTTATCACAAGTTTCTCCATCAAAATCCATGTCTTGATCACAACCTACATCATCATGGTGGTATAAAGATTGTCCTCCCCATCCTTTTGTTAATTTTGATTATGTAATCATGTAATTTCTTTTTAAATGTATATATGTATGATGATATATGATGATAAAAATATTATGTGGGGATTTGGTGTTGATAGATTGGATAAACATGGGTAAAAAGATGGACAAACTACATGAAAAATGGTTAATCTTGCTTAAATGGTAGGCTGTATAAAAACAATAACTAACCACATGTTAGACTGATAAAATGGCAAAGTAGAATCAATATAAAGTAAGTAATATGTCTTGTACACATGTGAGAGTTGGCCATGCAATGGAATCATTAGGATGAGTGAGATATGATCAAAACAAGTTTAGAGTACAAATCTGAGTTCACTGTTTTGGACGATTTTTAGAAACTACTTAGAGGCTGATTCAACAGTAGCTATAGTAGAGTTAAATGGAGCACATATCATGTAGTTTATGTCATAAAAATTTGAGCTTCTATCTCCATATAGAACTCTAGATATGGCAGTTTTGGTGAACATGAAAGTAAAAATCAGATTTTGGAAATTAAAATATAATAGTATTATATAAGCACTCAAATAAAAATAGTATAAAATGTGAATAAAAACCCACTAACTCATATAATACATTTATATAAATATGTATAAGGATAAATAAATGGACATTTTATAAAAATGGTAGTTTGATAAGTTTTATAAGTTATAAAACTATAAACATGATTTTTACGACTTTTTCGGCTATTACCCTAAAATTAACGTTTTTGTTAAATAAAACTTAACGGTTGGACCCGTCTAATGTGAACTTTTATAAACTCATATACTGATATATAAACATATATAACAAGTAAAAACCGATAAAACCCGAACTATATAACATACGGACATTAATGGGCTAAGTTAACGTTATTGGACTAATAATACAACAAAATAGGCTAAAACACTTATAAACTTATTTATTGGGCTTAACCCATTTGGGCCCAACATGTAAAGTATAAATACTGATAATACAAGTATGAAATGGATTAATACAAGTTAAAGAATTTATAATAAGTTTATTGGACTTAAAATATATAAATAGGTAAAACTAGTAAACTAGTATAAAAGTTATCGACACATAACACTATAATGAGTAAATGAGAATATGTAAACCCACTTGATCATCATATATATATATATATATATATATATATATATAATCATCATATGTATACATAATTGTTATTTTTATAAAGTCATTGGACATGAGTCTAAGACGAGTATTATTTATCTAGGTTTCCGTGATTGAAGCACGTACCGTACATCCGAATTGCCGATAACCCGCTTTCCCACATCAACGTGATTTCATAGCCTCACACTCTTTTAAATGTTTTTATGAAATGTTTGATAAACCCGTGAGGGAGATAATATGTTAGTTTTTATGAAATAGGACACTAGTTGTCCCGATTGTTTGTTTATTGATTTGGACCCGAATGATTGTATGACCCGATGAATG
Source organism: Glebionis coronaria (assembly GCA_025667525.1). NCBI lineage: Eukaryota > Viridiplantae > Streptophyta > Magnoliopsida > Asterales > Asteraceae > Glebionis > Glebionis coronaria. The sequence continues at coordinate 457,252,302 of CM046877.1, forward strand.
ATTAAATGACCCGATAGATGAGATAAAATAGATTATTAAAGTTAGGTTATGTCACTAAAAGTCCCATTAGCATGAATTGTGAACTACCGGGATTTGGTAGACGCTTATGCATATAATAGTACTATTTGGGGACGATCACCCCAGTTCGCGCCTTGATGGTTGATCCCCGTCGTGCCACATTGATTGGTAAGCGAATTTATGTATGAGAAGATTTACATAGCGTGACCTTTGTGACGACACGCTAATTTAGATGGGCAAATGAGTTTCGGGCTAGCTACCCATTGTCAATGTCATGCGGCTTATAATAATCTAATTAACGAAATACTGCGATACGCACCGAATTACAATATATTGCCTGACTAGCAATATGGGGTCTTACTATTGATATTATGTTCGTGTTTTGGTTTTTCATAACCATATTCATATAACGGTTTTTATTTAACTTTATACAACGTTATAAAACATATTGTATGATATTTTTACGACATTGGTTCGTATAATGATTTTGAAGGCGAAAGCCTATATTATGATTTTTGGATAAGGATTTGTATAAAATGACTTTGGCTATTTTATGGCCTATTACAATGATTTGTACAAAATGATTTTCGGTAATAATTTTATACTGATATTATATTGATGGATTTTATTAAACTCTATGAATTCACTCGGCGTTATCGCTGACATTTTCTTTTAACAGGTTTTATCTCAGGTACTTGAAGGTAATTCTCGGGAAGACAACAAGAATTCATGGCCCTCACTTAAATAACAATTTCCATTCAAATCTTTTGTAAAATTGTATGAAATGACCATGACTTGGGACCTATGTAACTTTGATATTTATGAATGGAAATGCTTTATTATTAAACGACGCGATTTTTAAGCGTTGTCTATGATGTGGGTAATGTGCTATCCCGTAACACCAACTAGTCTTCCGCTGTATTGAGTAGTATAAATTTGGGGGTGTTATACTATTGATCAAAGTTGATAGCCATATTATGATCATAGGGTTATCCTAGCAATGAGTTGTTCCATATAACCCCTCATCTCCAAGTAATGGGCACTAACAGACTTTCCAAGAGTTTGCTTGGAGCTATGCAAAGCATCTACTGAGTCGTAGATCTCCACAGCTTGCGGCTGCTCGAACATAGCCTTGAGCTCATCAAGCATTCGCTTAGGTGAAAATAGTTCATACTTCTTCTGAAGTAGAGAAGCCATTTTTCCTAGCATTAAGCAAGCCACCTCCGAGTGCTTCTTAACATTAATAGCGTGTTCAAGACTTTGCGCTTTAAAAGCTCCTTCAGCAAGATCCTCCGGATCGGGAGTAGTCAAGATATCAATAGTACCCACTACTCTCAAGACAATTCTTAGTGAGCGGTACCAATCATTGAAGTTTGGGCCAGTATGTTCAGAACTTATAGTGTTATTGTCGGGTTGAGCCATTTCTACAAAAATAAGTTCAAATATTATTATTTTCGATAATAAAATACTTTCAAGAAAATAAAATTACCCCGATATAAAGACCATAGTATTTTCCTTGAATTCTAGAACTATATTGACAAAGACCCATTACATTAGTTGATCTGCTAGTAATGAATATACTCAAATAGCGACTTGTCGAACAATTCAATTGACAAACAATTTTCAATTTCTAGTTGATTTAAGGGATTTACATTGACAAAAAAATGTTTTGCATTGTAAAGATGTTTCACCCCTTCTGAATGCATTAAGTTTCCAGATCTCACTGAGTAACTTAATTAAGTCGTCTAATCTGAATAACATAAAAACATCATACGAATTCTCATTCTATGAAAGTTTTCTCTCCATCACAACATCATCCAAAAATCTCATTTGATGACGTTGTAATTTTAAGTGTTCGTCAATTAGGAGCATTCGACTTAAATTTTAAGAGTATAAATTTTGATTTCAAAATCAGTGTTTGGAGAAGCATGCATACAACTCCATAGCATAAGTTTAATAAAACATTTAGTAAACTTTTTCACGAGACTAAATTTCTACATAAATTATGTTGAGGTATTGGTTAAACCAATTAAAGAATTTAATTACCCACAACTATTCACAATGTACTTTTGCTAGAAATCGGCTACGCACAAAGCAATACTTCATTGTGTTTCAGATGTAAATTTGTGGTAAATCACCCTTAAGGTATAATAAAATTAATAATCGTAGGTAATTTCAATTTGACGCACAGGCAAGCTGGGAATTTGGTCAACGACTAATGGCATAACACCTCCTTCCTTAACCGGGTCCATGACCAACGGTGCGTTAATCACACTTTATAGTTTGTCAAAAGGAGTATGCCGTTAGATTATCATTTCAATTCACCAATCATCGTAATCTTATGAAATTTAGATCTCTAACAAATCTTTATTTAAATATGATTTAGTCTATATTATTTCTTTTCAAAAAAAACCCTTGTTTACAACAATTCAACAATTTTTAACATAAACAAGTAAAAAGAAACAAATCATAAACACATAATAACAAATTATATATGTAATAAATAAATCAAATAGCCACATGCACACGCTTTATTCAATAATCATCAAATCTGGGTTTTTATATTCATATAAAAGCCTTCCCTAATTCAAGATTTATTGAATCAAATAATCACGTAGCACATAAAATCATATAAACATATAATTTTATAATCCATGAAATCATGCATGTTATCATGGATCCTCCCACAAATCTTAACAATTAAATCTCTATGGATCGTAACCATACATGACATAACAATTAATCATGCAATTTAATCTAAAATTATCCCACATGTAATTTAAGGTTTTAAAACAATTTTTTTAATAAAAATTCGGCCAAAACCCTAATTTTTAAAAAATAAAACCCTATGTGACAATCCGTCAATTTATGGTTGATATTTTATTCTCAAATATTAATTAAAAATATTATTTTAATGTTTTATTATGAACTCACTTATTTTTGGGAAGTAATTTGGATTTATGTCTTGAAGTAGCATCGACTACGTCTAAACCGGAGGATTCTACATTACGTGCTTACGTTTATATACACCATTTTGGTGACAGTCTAACATTTCAGGAAATAAATTTATCCGTGAATATTATTTTGAGATTTTAAATTTGTGTTGGTTCATAAACTCAAAATTTACGAGAAGAGATTAGGACTTATGATTTTATTTTAACGTCCTTTACGACTAAACCGGAAACCTTAGGATTACGTATTTACGTTTTCGAACTCCGTTTTTGATGAGACAAATTTTATTAGATTCGTTTTGTACTGTTGATTCATAATTTATAAAAATGTTTTTCATAAAACGACCCGAGGGCACGCAAATCGAGGAAACAAGAATCGAGGAATACCCGTAAATTAGTGGGATGGGACAAACTAATTTATCCCACCCCACTACACACATGTGACGGCCACCAAGCTCCAACACACCAACTTGGTGTCAAAAGCTTCACAATGAAGCTTAACACTTGTCCTAAGCTTAACTTGTAAGCTACCTAACATCAAAACCATTCAAGCTAAACCACTCACTCATTTTTCACAACATGCAATCCACCATTTTCTCTCCACTCTCCCTCATTTTGCCGTCCCTATTGCCACCACCACTACCATGTTCATCAAATTTTCCACCATAAATCTTATGTTTAACTTGCCTAAGATGGAAACCTATAGAAGACTTGAAGATTGGAGGTGATTATAACATCCAAGGAGGAGTTTCTATGGAGTCTTGGGGCTGATTTTCCACAAGGAGTTCATGAAGATTGATGGTCTTAAAGATGGTCTTAGTTTATCACAAGTTTCTCCATCAAAATCCATGTCTTGATCACAAGCTACATCATCATGGTGGTATAAAGATTGTCCTCCATATCCTTTTGTTAATTTTGATTATGTAATCATGTAATTTCTTTTTAAATGTATATATGTATGATGATATATAATGATAAAAATATTATGTGGGGATTTGGTGTTGATAGATTGGATAAACATGGGTAAAAAGATGGACAAACTACATGAAAAATGGTTAATCTTGCTTAAATGGTAGGCTGTATAAAAACAGTAACTAACCACATGTTAGACTGATAAAATGGCAAAGTAGAATCAATATACAGTAAGTAATATGTCTTGTACACATGTGAGAGTTGGCCATGCAATAGAATCATTAGGATGAGTGAGATATGATCAAAACAAGTTTAGAGTACAAATCTGAGTTCACTGTTTTGGACGATTTTTAGAAAATACTTAGAGGCTGATTCAACAGTAGCTATAGTAGAGTTAAATGGAGCAAATATCATGTAGTTTATGTCATAAAAATTTGAGCTTCTATTTCCATATAGAACTCTAGATATGGCAGTTTTGGTGAACATGAAAGTAAAAATCAGATTTTGGAAATTTAAGTATAATAGTATTATATAAGCACTCAAATAAAAATAGTATAAAATGTGAATTAAAACCCACTAACTCATATAATACATTTATATAAATATGTATAAGGATAAATAAATGGACATTTTATAAAAATGGTAGTTTGATAAGTTTTATAAGTTATAAAACTATAAACATGATTTTTACGACTTTTTCGGCTATTACCGTAAAATTAACGTTTTTGTTAAATAAAACTTAACGGTTGGACCCGTCTAATGTAAACTTTTATAAACTCATATACTGATATATAAACATATATAACAAGTAAAAACCGATAAAACCCGAACTATATAACATACGGACATTAATGGGCTAAGTTAACGTTATTGGACTAATAATACAACAAAATGGGCTAAAACACTTATAAACTTATTTATTGGGCTTAACCCATTTGGGCCCAACATGTAAAGTATAAATACTGATTATAGAAGTATGAAATGGATTAATACAAGTTAAAGAACTTATAATAAGTTTATTGGACTTAAAATATGTAAATAGGTAAAACTAGTAAACTAGTATAAAAGTTATCGACACATAACACTATAATGAGTAAATGAGAATATGTAAACCCACTTGATCATCATATATATATATATATAATCATCATATGTATACATAATTGTTATTTTTATAAAGTCATTGGACATGAGTCTAAGACGAGTATTATTTATCTAGGTTTCCGTGATTGAAGCACGTACCGTACATCCGAATTGCCGATAACCCGCTTTCCCACATCAACGTGAGTTCATAGCCTCGCACTCTTTTAAATGTTTTTATGAAATGTTTGATAAACCCGCGAGAGAGATAATATGTTAGTTTTTATGAAATAGGACACTAGTTGTCCCGATTGTTTGTTTATTGATTTGGACCCGAATGATTGTATGACCCGATGAATGATTAAATGACCCGATAGATGAGATAAAATGGATTATTAAAGTTAGGTTATGTCACTAAAAGTCCCATTAGCATGAATTGTGAACTACCGGGATTTGGTAGACGCTTATGCATATAATAGTACTATTTGGGGACGATCACCCCAGTTCGCGCCTTGACGGTTGATCCCCGTCGTACCACATTGATTGGTAAGCGAATTTATGTATGAGAAGATTTACATAGCGTGACCTTTGTGACGACACGCAAATTTAGATGGGCAAATAAGTTTCGGGCTAGCTACCCATTGTTTGTTGTAGTAACGTAACAATGTCATGCGGCTTATAATAATCCAATTAACGAAATATTGCGATACGCACCGAATTAGGATATATTGCCTGACTAGCAATATGGGGTCTTACTATTGATATTATGTTCGTGTTTTGGTTTTTCATAACCATATTCATATAACGGTTTTTTTTTACTTTATACAACGTTATAAAACGTATTGTATGATATTTTTACGACATTGGTTCGTATAATGATTTTGAAGGCGAAAGCCTATATTATGATTTTTGGATAAGGATTTGTATAAAATGACTTTGGCTATTTTATGGCCTATTACAATGATTTGTACAAAATGATTTTCGGTAATAATTTTATACCGATATTATATTGATGGATTTTATTAAACTCTATGAATTCACTCGACGTTATCGCTGACCTTTTCTTTTAACATGTTTTATCTCAGGTACTTGAAGGTAATTCTCGGGAAGACAACAAGAATTCATGGCCCGCATTTAAATAACAATTTCCATTAAAATCTTTTGTAAAATTGTATGAAATGACCATGACTTGGGACCTATGTAACTTTGATATTTATGAATGGAAATGCTTTATTATTAAACGACGTGATTTTTAAGCGTTGTCTATGATGTGAGTAATGTGCTATCCCGTAACACCAACTAGTCTTCCGCTGTATTGAGTTGTATAAATTTGGGGGTGTTACAGTTTGGTACCAGAGCTCTCGTTATAGAGAACGAAAGATTTTTAAAACTAAGGTTTTGAATAAAACATTTCAAAATCTTTTAACTATAAACATCTTTCTAAAAATGTCTAAAAATCTTTTGACTATAACGGTGCCGAAGAATTCCCGAGTTACCGACAAGGCCAGACTGAGAAGTGTTATTTTAATATATATATATAACTTGGATTATATATATATATATATATATATATATATATATATATATATATATATATATATATATATATATATATATATATATATATATATATATATATATATATATATATATATATATATATATATATATATATATATATATATATATATATATATATATATATATATATATATATATATATATATATATATATATATATATATATATATATATATATGTTGTAATTTGATTACATGATTGTTTGATGATTATTTTGATATTTATACGAGGTATTTATACAACGTAGATTGTCACAAGGAACCCTAAATCCCCTAGTAAATTAATCGAAGCTATTCTCGTAGGAATTCTAGCTATCCTAGATCCAAAACAAGTTGTGGATATTTATGATCCCAACAAATGGTTGATATTCGTAGAAATGTTGATATTAGTTGATTACGATATTAAAGAAGAATTGGCGAGATTAAATCTTATATCGATGTCATGACGATCTTTCCTTATAGAGTGGAGTTTGACAAAACGTTACCACCGAGAAAGATGTCATCTGATTCGTTGTCATCCAATTCTTAAATTGAAAATCGAAAGGGTGAACGTTGCACTTGAGGCTATCATTGGAACCATTACCCAAAAGCCTCATGCCACTAGTACCTTTCTGAGAAGTCTAATTGAATGTGTGAGTCATTTCATACTAGTGACTCATTTGATAACTATTGATGAAGGAGATATAGGATTAGAAATTAAGTGTTGATCATATCGAGCTTTTATTGCCCTTTTAAGGTTTAAAAATAAACCTGAAGTATTGGAAAATGAGGTAGGATATCGAATTGAGTATAAAATTGGTTGAAACTTGAATGAAGTAAAAATTTAACCTATATGGAATATGAGACTGTTAAGAGGAAGTCGTTAAGTTCTTTGATTGAATTATAAGGTTTTAAATGATTGTTGATTTGTGTTAAGGGTTGTTCCTAGGCTATTGTCCAATAATGAGGATGCCCAGTGTCCAAGAAATAAATTGAAGAAATCTTCTTCTGAATTGAGACCGATGGATCTTCTGGGACATGTGGAACACCTAATGACTCTTGTAGATTAGTATTCATTGTGATATCTTTTAAAAATAATCCCTAACTTAACTGAGACATCAGTTGGTAGGATGAGATCTTGGAATTGTATAACATAGTGACACATAATGTGTTACGGTACAATTTGACTTGTTTGTGATTAATAGACTACCTTTGATTGCTAAATTCTACATGTATCGATGTTATCTATCTTTTCTTGCTTGTTCCTAATGTTCGCATTAGTGATGCAACCATTGAACAAGTACTCATCTCGATTTGAGTTACGTTGTACATTATTCTTTTTGAGTGCCATCGAGGTCATGAACCTCATGATTATTTGGCTAAAGCTCATTTCCTATCATATTGTAGTTAGTTCTTAGTGAACAACTTTTCATCACTCTTTTGCAGATCACTAATTGTTTTTATAAGTTAAAACAGTATCCCTTGAGAAAAAATGGGTTTTCATCACCATATGGATTATTTAAAGTGAGAATTATAAGTAATCGTTATCGAAATGAAGTTGTTTATAAAACACCTTGGAAAACTTAATTTTTTTCATAACAAAGAAAATCTTTGTAAATTTATTTTTGATTCTTATTTAAGAATTAAGCATGAAAATGTTTTTATTATAAACATGATGATAAAATTTTGACGAACTGAGTATTGCATCGTTAATCTTGAAATTGTATATAGTTGCGCGCCTACATACAATTTGGAATGGACCATGCAAGGCTGATTAGTAGTCACCATAAAACTGATTAATAAACACTACATTTCCTTTGAAGATTGTGAAAGATTAAATTTTATGAGATCTGCAAGAAGTGAAAAATAGGGACATAGTGTTAGGGACACCTACATATGTGCATATAGCATTTATTCTTCTGAGTCAAATTTACTCATCTGTGGAACTTGTATTATTTGAAAATTCTTTTTTGTCCAATTCTTCCGTAGTGAGATTCTTAGGAAAAGTATCTGATTATCAAGTGTTGATACCCGACTGGATGTATCGACATTCCTATAATTTCTTATGATTTGATTTCATTTGAATGACATGGGTAACGATCCAAGGAGCCTTCGAATGCGTACTCATTTGAATGACATGGGTAACGTCCAAGGAGCCTTCGAATGCGTACTCAAATTATGAAAACATGGAATATATTCATACTCGTTAAATGTTTTCATCTGTATCTGATTTGAAATTCTCTCGCGTAAATTATGCGTTGACATTACTCTTTTAATGGTAGTTGTGTCTCCTGAAATCCCTGAAATTTGTGAAGGATTATGAGTTATTATTAGTCTTTTGAGAAGTTCACATCTTATTGATGGCAATAAAACTGAAAAGTTGATAGTGCCAATAGAATGGATTGATTGATTATGACATGACGACATTGTCTTTATTGATGGGAACTCGAATAGAATTCCCCTAAATGATAAGATGTTGATTATCAAAAGTGATCTAAATAATTCTTGATGGATGACCATATCCTGCATTTAGACTTGAAATTATACCGTGAATGGTTGTGAATTAGTCATAGATATTATAATCTAGAAAGAACCTAATATGAATTTATTAAAAAGATGTTTTTGTTATCTGAAACTTTAGGAGGTATTTGCTGGTGAATTACCTAGACTTTTGCGATTATGGCAAGTTGAAATTGGTATTGATTATATTTCCGGTGTTGCACCTATGGCACGTGCACTAGACATCAGCACCATCTGAATTAAAGGAATTACCGTACAACTGAGAGAGTTGTCGGAGAAAGATTTTATTCTACCGAGCTCGTCATCATGAAGAGCTATGGTGTTATCATTCCTTATGTTTACTGATTATCGTGAACTAGGTAAATTGACGATTAAAAATCTATATCCACTACCCAAGATGATAGATTTGTTCGATCATTTAAGGTTCTAGCGTATGTTATAAAGATTTGATCCACGGCATGGTTATCATCAACTTCGCATCTGCGAAAAAGATTATGTATTCCAATCACTACATCCGGTACTTGTAATGACCATTATGAGTTTCATGTTATGTCATTTGGATTGACTAATACACATGTAGCATTCATAAATTTGGTGAATCACGTGTGTAGGCTGTAATTTGATAAATTCATGCTCGTGATCATTAAGGACTATGGTTTGTTTATAAGAATAAGAATGAGTTAATAATTAGTTATAGATTGCCCTGAATTGGCCAAACAATAAAAACATGTACCTTGAATAATTAACATGAGATTAAAGACTTAATCCTTTACATTATTTGACCGTGTGATTAAAAGATAATGGAATCTATATTGACTCTTCAAAAATTAAGAGCCCTTTTAAGACTTTGAGTATTACTAAAAAGAAAAGTGCAAATATGTTTTGACAAATGTTTTAACAAAGGATTTTTAAGGGATTATTCCCTTATACACAAATCATTTAACTAAACTTCAGTTTAGGGGTAAATGTTTGTGTATACCTCAAGACAACCTAAGAGGGATTGAGGAAACCTTTTAAATCATGACTTGAAATTTGAAACGATAATTTTTGCTTTTCAACTACGAAAATTTTGACCAAATTATAACCAAAGATTTTTCGAACATTTACGAATCTTATTAATTATTTTCGATAAATCAACAAAAATCTTGTTAGAAAAATTCAAATTTATTTTGAACATTTTATATAATTGGTCGAACAAAGAAAAATTAAAATTTTTACGTTATGTTTCATAAAAATTAAATATTTATTATTTAATTAGTTGTAATAGTTATCGACGCTTTAAACGTCGGATTAAGCAAAACTGATAAAAATAATAGTTGGGATAGAACTAAGACTTAGAAAATGTGAAGAAAGAATTTTCGAATAAATACCGTAATTACCGTCATGATAATTTTCGAATAAATACCGTCACGATAATTATTCCATCTATGAAAGTGAACGTAATTACCGACACATTATGTATAAAAGATAAAGAACCAATTAGGACACGTTCCTTAATAATGAAGGTGCAAAATAAATTACCGAACAATATAAAAATAGTTGATACTTATAAAAAGGATAATATAGATAATAAAAAGGGGTTCGCGGCTAATGTGAACCATCAGAATTGAGAAGCCGATGGCGTTTAATGTATAGAAGGTCGTTTGTGGTTGTCTAAATATGGAGATTTGGAGAATTAGATATGTTGGAATCTTGTAAGTATAAGTATTCTATTCCTGTCATTTCTGATTTAATGTATCATTATCAGAAGAAGTTGTACTGATGGCAAATTATGAAGGCAGACATCGCCTCATACATTAGTAAACGTCTAGCTATTGCAAAGGTCATCATCTGAATTTGCTTCGATTTGGGTCATCGTCGACAGACTGACCAAATCTACTAATATCATTCATGTTAATGATAGATTCTTGATGTAGAAATTGACTCTTTTGTATTTAAAGGAGTTATGTAAACATGGTGTGCATGTATCGATCATCTCTATCAAGATCCTCGCTTCGCATCGAATTTCTAGAGATTTGCTGATGTCATTGGGAACGAATCTTGATGAGAGTACTGTGTACCACCCCAATCGAAGGGACGAGGTAAAGTAACGATACAAAATACTACAAGTGATGTTTTATGTTTGAATGATTGACCTTTGGTAATGAACCGTAAAATCGCTTTCCTTAGGAAAGATTATCATTGATAATTATCTTATTAGGATTGAGATCGACTCTTGTTAGGATCTATATTAGAACATCTGTAAGCAGGAGTTGGGATGAAGACACCCGACATACACCCATTGTGAGTTGGACATGTCTTTTAGGTTTAAGGTTTCCTATGATGGCAAACCTAAACTTACAAAATACTCGACCCGCGAGACCTGAAATGATTGTTGAAATTAGGATCTGATTATTGACTGCCGGTAGTGGGCAGGAGGTTATGTGAATATGAAATGTAGATCTTGAAGTGCCAGATGGGTAGCGAAGTTATGCCAAAATTTTTAACCTTGGAAAAATGAATTAATGATCTGAATGATCATGGGATATAAGTCCTCGTTGTATGGGACCATTGAGATGATATAAAAGAATGGTTTTGAAAGGCATATAAGCTGGATCTACCCTAGGACTTCAAGAGCTGCGTGAATTATGTTTCGTATATCGAACTTGATAAAATGTCTATCAAGTGAAAATCTGATTGCTTCTTAGTAAAGTTTAGATCGGCGAAAAGTTGCATTCATCAAAAACCCGTGAACATCATGGATAGAGAAAGTAAGTCAACATTAAGCCTGATCTTATTCCCGTAGTTATGTTTGATGAAACTCGCGTATTGTAATGAATTACACTTGTGAGAAAAGACCGAATGTGGATGAAATACCCACATGGCTTTAACTCTATAGAAGCGAGTAGTAAGGTAAGATGATCTTTGAGGACAAAGATCCTGTTTAGGGGTAAATGCTGTGACAATCCGTCAATTTATGGTTGATATTTTATTCTCAAATATTAATTAAAAATATTATTTTAATGTTTTATTATGAACTCACTTATTTTTGGGAAGTAATTTGGATTTATGTCTTGAAGTAGCATCGACTACGTCTAAACCGGAGGATTCTACGTTACGTGCTTACGTTTACATACACCGTTTTGGTGACAGTCTGACATTTCAGGAAATAAATTTATCCGTGAATATTATTTTGAGATTTTAAATTTGTGTTGGTTCATAAACTCACAAATATACGAGAAGAGATTAGGACTTACGATTTTATTTTAACGTCCTTTACGACTAAACCGGAAACCTTAGGATTACGTATTTACGTTTTCTAACTCCGTTTTTTATGAGACATTTTTTATTAGATTCGTTTTGTGCCGTTGATTCATAATTTATAAAAACGTTTTTCATATAACGACCTGAGGGCACGCAAATCGAGGAAACTAGAATCAAGGAATACCCGTAAATTAGTGGAATGGGACAAACTAATTTATCCCACCCCACTACACACATGGGACGGCCACCAAGCTCCAACACACCAACTTGGTGTCAAAAGCTTCACAATGAAGCTTAACACTTGTCCTAAGCTTAACTTGTAAGCTACCTAACATCAAAACCATTCAAGCTAAACCACTCACTCATTTTTCACAACATGCAATCCACCATTTTCTCTCCACTCTCCCTCATTTTGCCGTCCCTATTGCCACCAACACCACCATGTTCATCAAAATTTTCCACCATAAATCTTATGTTTAACTTGCCTAAGATGGAAACCTATAGAAGACTTGAAGATTGGAGGTGATTATAACATCCAAGGAGGAGTTTCTATGGAGTCTTGGGGCTGATTTTCTACAAGGAGTTTATGAAGATTGGTGGTCTTGAAGATGGTCTTGGTTTATCACAAGTTTCTCCATCAAAATCCATGTCTTGATCGCAACCTACATCATCATGGTGGTATAAAGATTGTCCTCCCCATCCTTTTGTTAATTTTGATTATGTAATCATGTAATTTCTTTTTAAATGTATATATGTATGATTATATATGATGATAAAAATATTATGTGGGGATTTGGTGTTGATAGATTGGATAAACATGGGTAAAAAGATGGACAAACTACATGAAAAATGGTTAATCTTGCTTAAATGGTAGGCTGTATAAAAACAGTAACTAACCACATGTTAGACTGATAAAATGGCAAAGTTGAATCAATATACAGTAAGTAATATGTCTTGTACACATGTGAGAGTTGGCCATGCAATGGAATCATTAGGATGAGTGAGATATGATCAAAACAAATTTAGAGTACAAATCTGAGTTCATTGTTTTGGACGATTTTTAGAAAATACTTAGAGGCTGATTCAACAGTATCTATGTTAGATTTAAATGGAGCACATATCATGTAGTTTATGTCATAAAAATTTGAGCTTCTATCTCCATATAGAACTCTAGATATGGCAGTTTTGGTGAACATGAAAGTAAAAATCAGATTTTGGAAATTAAAGTATAATAGTATTATATAAGCACTCAAATAAAAATAGTATAAAATGTGAATTAAAACCCACTAACTCATATAATACATTTATATAAATATGTATAAGGATAAATAAATGGACATTTTATAAAAATGGTTGTTTGATAAGTTTTATAAGTTATAAAACTATAAACATGATTTTTACGACTTTTTCGGCTATTACCGTAAAATTAACGTTTTTGTTAAATAAAACTTAGACTGTTGGACCCGTCTAATGTAAACTTTTATAAACTCATATACTGATATATAAACATATATAACAAGTAAAAACCGATAAAACCCGAACTATATAACATACGGACATTAATGGGCTAAGTTAACGTTATTGGACTAATAATACAACAAAATGGGCTAAAACACTTATAAACTTATTTATTGGGCTTAACCCATTTGGGCCCAACATGTAAAGTATAAATACTGATAATACAAGTATGAAATGGATTAATACAAGTTAAAGAACTTATAATAAGTTTATTGGAGTTAAAATATGTAAATAGGTAAAACTAGTAAACTAGTATAAAAGTTATCGACACATAACACTATAATGAGTAAATGAGAATATGTAAACCCACTTGATCATCATATATATATATATATATATATATATATATATATATATATATATATATATATATATATATATATATATATATATATAATCATCATATGTATACATAATTGTTATTTTATAAAGTCATTGGACATGAGTCTAAGACGAGTATTATTTATCTAGGTTTCCGTGATTGAAGCACGTACCGTACATCCGAATTGCCGATAACCCGCTTTCCCACATCAACGAGATTTCATAGCCTCGCACTCTTTTAAATGTTTTTATGAAATGTTTGATAAACCCGCGAGGGAGATAATATGTTAGTTTTTATGAAATAGGACACTAGTTGTCCCGATTGTTTGTTTATTGATTTGGACCCGAATGATTGTATGACCCGATGAATGATTAAATGACCCGATAGATGAGATAAAATGGATTATTAAAGTTAGGTTATGTCACTAAAAGTCCCATTAGCATGAATTGTGAACTACCGGGATTTGGTAGACGCTTATGCATATAATAGTACTATTTGGGGACGATCACCCCAGTTCGCGCCTTGACGGTTGATCCCCGTCGTGCCACATTGATTGGTAAGCAAATTTATGTATGATTAGATTTACATAGCGTGACCTTTGTGACGACACGCTAATTTAGATGGGCAAATGAGTTTCGGGCTAGCTACCCATTGTTTGTTGTAGTAAGGTAACAATGTCATGCGGCTTATAATAATCCAATTAACGAAATACTGCGATACGCCCCGAATTACGATATATTGCCTGACTAGCAATATGGGGTCTTACTATTGATATTATGTTCGTGTTTTGGTTTTTCATAACCATATTCATATAACGGTTTTTATTTAACTTTATACAACGTTATAAAACATATTGTATGATATTTTTACGACATTGGTTCGTATAATGATTTTGAAGGCGAAAGCCTATATTATGATTCTTGGATAAGGATTTGTATAAAATGACTTGGCTATTTTATGGCCTATTACAATGATTTGTATAAAATGATTTTCGGTAATAATTTTATACCGATATTATATTGAAGGATTTTATTAAACTCTATGAATTCACTCGGCGTTATCGCTGACCTTTTCTTTTAACATGTTTTATCTCAGGTACTTGAAGGTAATTCTCGGGAAGACAACAAGAATTCATTGCCCGCACTTAAATAACAATTTCCATTCAAATCTTTTGTAAAATTGTATGAAATGACCATGACTTGGGACCTATGTAACTTTGATATTTATGAATGGAAATGCTTTATTATTAAACGACGCGATTTTTAAGCGTTGTCTATGATGTGAGTAATGTGCTATCCCGTAACACCAACTAGTCTTCCGCTGTATTGAGTTGTATAAATTTGGGGGTGTTACACCCTAATTTTAAGAAAACCTAAAAAACATGTAGTTTTAACTCAAAACAATTATTAGTTAAAAAACTTTAGATTTTTGATAATTATAACATGTTAAAACGGCTCTTGATGCCACTGGAGGTTTATTAACATCATAACAATTATATAAAACCCTAAAAAAGATCAAAGCACACATATCAGAAGCGATTTAACAAGATCATAATAATAACACAATTATAATTAATCGAATTAGGGTTACATACCTTTACGCTAAAGCAAATCCACAAGACGAAGAACGAAACACCAATTCGGGCTTATACCGTATATAACCAAGATATAGTCTAAAGTAAGACTATATTACGATCTTATACACACGTAATAAAACGAGCTAACCGTGATTCTAGCACGTGTAAAATGAGCTATAACGCTTGTAGAAAATCTACCTAACAACCATAGAGAGGGGCTAGGACTAGATTATAAGCAAAATCGAGCAAACAAGAAAACCAACGAAAAACCCTTTATGGGTTTGTCTTGCGATCGCAAGAAAGAGAGGAGAAAGGAGAGATTTTTGTGTGTCTTGAATTATGAGGTGAGGGGTTGTTTATAAAGGCTTAATTCTTGTAACCTAAAACAGATAAAAGGAATGTTTTGCCTTCCCCTTCCCTTCCTCCATAACCGACGGCTAACACCCCCTTATGGGGTGTTCCAGAATCTTCCATCATTCTTTCTGTTTTACTTACTTACTATAGATTTATTTAACACTCGTTAATACTTAACTCTTAATTATTTAACGATCTTTAAGTTATGTCTTGGTTTAATTTAATAAATACATAAATATATATTTATTAAATAAATTAATAAATACAAAAAATATATTTATTACGTATTGAGTGCAATCCTGTAATCTCGAGTTCGATCCTATCACACGACTATTAAATATAAGTCCATAAACTTTCACTTAAAGTGACATCCAATTGGGCAGTTTGCAAGCCTCGAACCTTCTCCTTAGGGGCTAAACCCCACTCATGCTTCTATTTAATTCGGGTCCCTGAAGGTCCTTAGTCAGACTCAAACTTGAGACCTCTCAAAGGATACCTCCCCAAGTATACCCTTGGTGTCCAATTGAGCTAGCACAGTTGGTTCGTAGAAGCTTGTATACTTAGTAAATCTCATCCCATGATGGATAGAACGGGAAACTGGGTTTCCTTGCTTTCCACGAAGACAAAATATCAAGGGAATCAAACTCTTCTTGTTCCATATAATATATCCAACTGGTACCCGTATATCTCCCAAATTCTTTAGTATACACTTGTCGGTCCTAGACCCTTTAACACTTTCTTGTCTTAACCTTTGAAATAAGCTAGCCTTTCGAACTCATAGACGATCATGAAGAGCCGAACTCCTTGATGTAATTGTATGAACCATTTTTATTAAAATAAATATCAAACAAATCTTTAAAACATTTACAAAATAAGCTTTTGCTTTCTTTGGAAAATTAATGTTTTCATTTTTCAAATCAAAATAAATATAAATCTTCTCGATTAGTCCCACCACGTTAATGTTTGTGGAAACCTTGGTTTTCAGATCTTTTAAGCTACTAGGAATGCATCATGTTCATATGATTAGATAATCAAAGCGGAATTAGAATATGACACATTAACAAGGTGTTTGGACACAATAACATGAATTAAAAACAATTGGATTGCTAATTATATTAATAATCAACAATTACTAGACGTGTATACATTGAATCCCACGTCTATTCGACACACGCTTTTAGGTTTAAATTGTGAATATGAGTTATGAATAAAACCTAAGACCCTTGGTTCCTTTTATAGTGTAAGGATTAGGGTTTACAAGAGATAATAATGAATAAACAAGTAAATCTTCTATTTAAATAAACTTATGCAGAATATATCTTGCATGTTTATCTAAATAGAAGCTTCCATTAGCTTCTTTGTCTATGTTTCTAACAATGCTTCCATTGTACATGACAATTCTTGGATTGTACATGACAATGCTTGCTTTTTCAACCTTGAATTTGCTCTTGTCAAAGCTTAGATTGCTCTTGACAACACTTAGACAAAATCTTCATGTTTTCTTCGTTTGTGAGTTTCTACCACATCAATTTTTTGACCCAACAATCTTCCCCTAGTTGATGTCGGCAAAACTCTTTGTGTATCTCTTGTATGTTGTACATGATCTTCAAATTGCTTCCCCTCAAGTGTAGCATGTATGTCTTCCCCTTTTTGTCACATCAACAGGGAAGTAAACAATGTATGCAATCTTGAAGATTCTCCAAATGCAGCTGTAAGTAATAATCTTGAAGAAAAATAAATAAGGTATTCTTGATGTAGAAGTAGAATAACCCAACCTTGTGTTCCATGTCTTGTACTATCCATGTGATGAAGAACTTATACCAAATTATGCAAAAAATATAAGTAGACCTCGATCCCATTGTCAAAATCCTCATCCTTTGTGAGACACTGAGCACGATAATGTAACTCCTTCAAGTGACAGCAATCTAACTTTGCTAGATATGACAAGTCTTCATCACCAACCATATAAAGTACGAACAAGTTATCTTCAAACCGGCTGAAAGTTGAAGATATGATAGAACACAAACTCGTGAAAATCTTCTTCAGTCATCAAACTTACCATAAGAATTCTTCCCCTTATGTCAACACCTCTTCATGACGAATTTTAGTGGATTAACATCTTCATACCATATGTAAAAGCACATATTAGATAACTCTTTCGCAAGGCTATCCAGATTACATAGTTTAAATATCCATCAAATTCCCACGAATAGTTGCTAACTCGCATTAAGATCATTAATCCCTTTAAAAATATCCGAGCAATAAATATCAACATGATATTCTAAATTAAAACGGAGATTCCATGTACCTTCGTGTGTAAATTCCACCTTTTTGTGTGCTAAAAACGTACCAATTTTCTCAAACAGCAGCCATTCTTTTGTCATCCGAGAACCTTCAGTGTCCAATATCTTTAATCAGATGCATTGTCAGATATCGAACAACACCTATCAACGCTTGAGCAAGCATTTCTTGGACAACTCATGTCAACGCTCTCTGTCAGCGTTCGACTTATTCTTGTCAGCGTCAAAATAACGAACGTCAGCGTCAACTTTAAACCTTGTCAGCGTCTCATTCTCTCATCGTCTCAGTCAAACACTGATGTCATCTGTGGCAACGTCACTCCTTGTATAAACTGAACATAGCCCCATCTTGTATAGCTTCTTTTTGATACCTT
This sequence comes from Glebionis coronaria, assembly GCA_025667525.1. Lineage (NCBI taxonomy): Eukaryota > Viridiplantae > Streptophyta > Magnoliopsida > Asterales > Asteraceae > Glebionis > Glebionis coronaria. Next base: position 457,271,029 of record CM046877.1, read on the forward strand.
GGGACCACACAACTATACATCATAGTCTGCTATTCTTGTCTTTGGCTTATAACCATTACGTGAATGAATACGATACTAATTAATGAATATTATATAAACCACAAAGTACACATCATTGTACATACACGTGATATATATCTTGGACCACAAATGCACTTTCCTTGATATTTGCATCCATGAATCAGTACACCATCCTTTTCTTTTGTATCCATCGAAGCCCAGCCCCTTTGAATCCATATCATAACGTGTAAATCATGGACTTTTTCAACCCTTGATATAGCAGCCACATATCTCATCCAAAGATAATTCGTATCTCACAAAATCAGGAAACAATAAACTTTCTTAAACCCTTCGTGTGAACACACCATCACAAATAACTTCCATGCATGTGATCCTTTTGGTCGTGTGAACACAGATTGTTGCCTTTCTTGATCATGTGAACACAAGAGAAACAAATATACTATGACCGTGTGAACACATGATAGAGAATCATGTGAACACAAAGTATTCACCAAACACATTTGACCATGTCCACGTTTGCATAAGTTTAATAACAGAAACATCATAATCGTACCAAATTTAGGGTTTATATGAAACCCTAAAAACGAACAATCTTCAACATCGATCTAAGATTTCGTAAAACCCCTTTTCTTGCTGTTCTTAAACACATACTTATGCTGCAAAACTCCCATTTTCTGGAATAGAAATGATCTAGGGTTTTTAGAAACCCTAAATCATTATATTATGTAAAATCAGAAAAGTGAAAATCACCTCTGCAGCCAACTTCGAGGCCTAATAACTTTTGATTGAGGGCTAATCAGAACAATCCCTCCGGTGGATGTTTAGATATATGTATGTAGAACACACATAAAAATTTTCGTGACGATCCAATGGTTCAATCGAAAGTTATGACCTTCTGAATACTGCTGCGCACACAAAAACGTCCAGAAAAACCCTAGACGGATTTTTCTTCTTCTTCACGATACACGAACACCTTGTTGGTCCTAGCATCACGAGCCACGAGGCTCTGATACCAATTGTGGAAACCTTGGTTTCCGAATCTTTTAAGCTACTAAGAATGCATCATGTTCATATGATTAGATAATCAAAGCGGAATTAGAACATGACACATTAACAAGGTGTTTGGACACAATAACATGAATTAAAAACAATTGGATTGCTAATTATATTAATAATCAACAATCACTAGACGTGTATACATTGAATCCCACGTCTAGTCGACACACACTTTTAGGTTTACATTGTGAATATGAGTTATGAATAAAACCTAAGACCCTTGGTTCCTTTTATAGTGTAAGGATTAGGGTTTACAAGAGATAATAATGAATAAACAAGTAAATCTTCTATTTAAATAAACTTATGCAGAATATATCTTGCATGTTTATCTAAATAGAAGCTTCCATAAGCTTCTTTATCTACGTTTCTAACAATGCTTACATTGTACATGACAATGCTTGGATTGTACATGACAATGCTTGCTTTGTCAACCTTGAATTTGCTCTTGTCAACGCTTAGATTGCTCTTGACAACGCTTAGACAAAATCTTCATGTTTTCTTCGTTTGTGAGTTTCTGCCACATCAACTTTTTGACCCAACAATGTTAAAGCACGGTGTCAATGCGGTGGAACAAATAATTACCGGTGAAATTTCTTTGAAGTATTTTCGAAATTTGTCTTTCATCCGTTCAGGGATAAAGACAAATAGTGCACCTAAAAAATGAATTCGGATATTTCTTCACACATTGTTTTAATTCGTTGATGTACCAAGTGACTTGTGGAATAATAAACACTCGATAATAAAATTGTTGCAACTTTAAAAACCTCAAGTAATTCGGTTAATTTTTCAAGAGAAAATCACCTAAAAATGTAAACTTACCATTTTTGTAGTTGTATTTTTTTCTCATTATATAGACTTTTAAATTTCCATCTTTTTGTGTAGCGGGTGACATGTTAAACCTGTTAGTCCTACGTGTAGTAGGTTATACTAACGATGATTTATTTTTCTTGTAATGTTATTCCTTTTACTAACGATCGTTTGTAATGAACTAAAATTTGATTTTTAAAAAAAAGACATTTTTCTTATTATATTATCCTCGCATGTTGTTTATAGTTACTTTCACAAACATATTATCATTACATGTGTACCGTATTTACTCACACATGATTTCACATATACAAGATCACACACACTGACATATCAACGCAAACACCATTGATCGAATCATTTATTTATCTGATAGCACCACTTGGGATCACTTAAGATTCGTTAATGGATAACATGGGTTTAGATCACAATCACAAGAAAGTGGTACGCTTCAGAACGCAGTACGCGTGTGGTCCTTAAAATTTGGTACGAAGGGGGTAGGCTCATTTTGGTACGCCCAGTCCGGTGTACCATGTAATTCGGTACGGTGTACCATGTTATATATTTATAAATGTTTGATATCCATTGATTTAACTATATACTAATAATATGAGTAAGTAGAGTCCCATGTAATTACAATATTTGTAGCACCCTATTTTGGTAAATGGAATGTCATGCGTGATTATGGCGTGTCATCAAAGCATACAAGGATAAATGTATAAAACATCACATGACCATAAAGGAAATACCGGAATCAAACATCGGTACCCCAAAAGTAGAACTCATCACACACAAACATAAGTACTGTAAATGAAAAGGACTAAACAATGTCCATGGAAATGAGTATCAAAGTATAAAGAAATGCATAAAGTAGAGAAGGCTAGGAAGCTTCCAATCCATATGCACGCACGCTTAAAGTCTACGAGCGTCCCTGAGTACCTGTCGTTTTGGGAACATGAAAGGAAAACGGCTGAGCATAACGCCCAGTGCACGAATATACAAGTAAAGCATGAATAACATAAGCATATAAGCATAGAGCAGCGGAAAAGACTAAGTCCTGGATAACCTGGCATGTCTTATTAAAACTGGTTTTATAGTTGAAAAGCCTTATGTTTATATTATAAAAATTGTTTAACATGTTTACCATTAGCCAATATAGGTCATGAATTACCAACGTGCATGAATACTTGGAGGGGTGACCTCGTCATGCAAATTAGAGGGGCTGCCTCTAATTTAATATACTGGTTTGGGTAGGAGGGATCAGCTCCTTGTGAAGGATGCAAGGCACACACCACATTCACCTGAATAATCTGCTGAGAACATGTAAACTAGGATGCACCCATACGCCCCACCTGATAATAATAATATGGCCAAAAGCAGAAGGGACGCCACGAGCTATCACTCCGTCGTGGTGGAGTCATAACACTGGTGCCTCCAGTGTTATGGTTATGGTACCTCCATAACTAGGTAAAATTGGTCATGCATGTATATGGCTTTAGGTATCTAATTAAACATAAGCAATTCAAAAACATATAAAACATATACTGGGGAAAACAATTGGCTGCATACGAGGAATCCTAATAAGGAAGAATGTAAATATTGAAAGGACGGAGAATCCGTACCTTGTGTCTAGTGAACGAAGAAGACGTATGGAAGAAAGTCCTACTTCGGTATCACTAATGCTACATAAACACATACGTGTATAAGTATCTGATTACTGAGTACGTAACTGGTTTTATATCATGTCTTAACTTGTTTCATATGTTCATGTCATGTTTTACTGATTAAAGCTTTATACTGTGTTTATCATGTATTCTGTCTATTCTGATTAAGTATTACTTATATTTCATGTATTATTATACTTGTTGTGTAATAATAAGTAACTTTCTAAAAATAGCAAGTTTCCAAAAATATAAAGTTTCCAAAAATAGAAAGTTTCCAAAAATATAAAGTTTACAAAAATAGATTTACTGCTTAAAATAGATAACTTTCTAAAAATAGAAAGTTTTCATAAATAGATTAGCTGCCTTAATTAAATAAGTTTCTAAAAAAGAAAGTTTCCATAAATAGAAATAAGTTGGATTATTAAGCTAATTATATAAGCTTAAGTGTTTACTGATTAATATTTTAAGTCATATAATTAAATAGTATAGTTTATTAATTATTTTATGTAAATTAAATAAACTATAGGTTAAAGTATTTGATTAAATATAACATGATTTAATTAAATAACGGTAAAAATACTTAGGTTAAAACATGTATTATTATCTATTAATAATATAACATAAGTCATGCAAATTAACTAATTATAAGTCATGATTTCAATAATTAATTAATTATATAGTCTAATTAAAATGATATTTACTTAGGTAAAAATTTCATGTATTAATAATAATATTAATAACTTAAGTCATGTATAAATTAAATTAATCATGTGCATGCTTTAATTAATTTAATTTAATCTTGTAAAAATAATTAACCTTGTAAAATAATTAACTTACAAAAATAACCCATGAACCGAACCCTTGTTTTAACCTAAACTTGTCATGAACCGGATTTGTGAACCCCGTGAACCGGACCCGTGAACCGGTCACAAATGCGCCCTTGGTCAAGGCTAGCCGCCGGCTAGCAAAAGTTCCCACCGGCTATCCGGTGGTTCCCCTTGCTGCCGGGCCTTGGGGTTTCCTCCTGCTTTCCTTATTTAGCCACCGGCTTAAGCCGGTGGTGGTTCTTGATTTAGCTGAGACCCACCAAACACCAAACATACCCCGACCAAGGTCAGGGTTCCCTCACCTCCTGCTGCCGAGACACACAACACCACACCGAGACCTTGAGGTCTCGGTTGGTGCGAAACAAAACAAACCGAGACTCCCTTGGGTCTCGGTTCCTTGCATCGGCCAGAAACAAACACTCCTTAACCCTAATTAATTTTACCCTCTCAATTTTATTAACATGTAATTACTTGTTTATAGCATTCATGATTCATGTGTTCTTGATTAAATAAAAACATAAAGGAAAAGAGGTTTAAGGATATAACGATACCTGAATCAAAGGAGAACGAACACACTAACAACCTTGCTATAAATCAGTCACCGAAATCAACCAAGCACACCCTTGGTGTGTGTTCTACCCGGCGGCCAAGGAGAGGAGAAAGAGAGATTTAGGGTTTTGATTATTTTCTAATTTTTGTAATTATGAAAATAAGTTTTTCCCTTTTTCCTTGTTTAGTAAAAATTGCCTGGGCTTGGCCCTTTGTCTTGTTTCTAGCCACGGGTATATGGGCCCACATGGGGTAACACATACGTTTTCTCGTGTCTAATATTAAGTGTGTTCTCGTGTTCGTGTTTTACGTGATTTAAATGTTTATCGTTCGTGTCTTATTATATTTATTCATGATCGTAATAAATATACATAAATACGTAATACTAAGCTCGTGATTATTTATGTTCATGATTTCATGTTCGTATGTTCGTGATTATAATTATTATTGATATAATTATCATGTCTTAATACGTATTAAATACTTATCGTGTTATCACACGTACGTAATACTTGTAAATCTTGTTCGTGAAACGTAAACATGCTATAAAAGGAAAGTTCTAATCATGTACGTACGATCATAAGGGTACTATTCATGGTAAAAGCATGCGGGTTTTACAACTCTTCCCCCCTAAAAAGAATAATCCGTCCCCGAATTATAGATAAAGTAAACTGAAAAAAAAGAACATACCCGAATTCAAAATATGAAATGAGGGTAAAAAGCCCAGATAGACTCCTTTGTTTCCCAAGTGGCTTCCCGCTCGGTATGATCCCTCCAAAGGATTTTGACGAATGGAATCGTCTTCCTTCTCATGACTCATTCTTGTCTGTCCAGAACTCGTTCGGGTTCTTCTATGAAAGTGAGATCTTCACGAATCTGTTCTAGTGGATACTGAACCATGTGAAGGGGATGATACTTGTACCCTCTGAGTAAGGACACATGGAAAAAATCGTGAACATGAGAAAGCTACGGAGGTATTGCTAAACGGTTAGATACTTCACCGACTCATTCAATGACATCAAACGGTCCAATGAATCAAGGACTGAGCTTCCCTTTGATTCCAAAACGTCTAACACCACGTGCCGGTGAAACCTTAAGGAAAACGTGATCTCCTACGTTAAAATGTAAGTCCCTACGATGCTTGTCTGTGTAACTCTTCTGGCGTGACCGTGCTTCTTGCAGTTTCTGCTTAGCTACTGCGACATTCTCATTAGTCAGCTCTATCATTTCCGGTCCTTCAAGTGTTCGCTCACCAACCTGATCCTAGCAGATTGGGGCGCGACACTTTCTGCCATACAACATCTCGAAAGGATCACACTTGATACTTGCGTGCCAACTGTTGTTGTATGCAAACTCCACCAAACAGATATAATCGTCCCAATCACCCGTCCATTCCAACGCACATGACCTCAACATGTCTTCCAATGTCTGAATCGTTCGCTCCGACTGCCCTTCTGTTTTAGGATGAAAAGCCGTGCTAAGCTTAAGTTTTGTACCCCAAGCTTTCTACAGACTTTGCCAAAATCGCGAAGTGAACCGAGGATCTCTGTCCGAGACGATGCTGGATGGAGCATCGTGAAGTCTCATGATCTCCCTCCTATAAGTATCGGCGAGTTTACTGACCGAATCTTCCTTGCGGATCGGTAAGAAATGAGCTGATTTGGTAAGTCGATCAATGATAACCCAAATTGCATCGTGCTTCTTCTTTGTCGGCAGAAGACCAGTAACAAAATCCATGGTGATTTTGTCCCACTTCCACTCTGGAATATCTAACGGTTGAAGAAGACCGCCAGATCACTGATGCTCGATCTTAACCTGCTGGCAGGTAAGACATTTGGAGACATAAGTAGCAACATCCTGTTTCATACCACTGCACCAAAAGTACTGCTTGATGTCATGGTACATCTTGGTCGAACCAGGATGAATAGAGAATAGGGAGCTATGAGCCTCAGGTAACAATGCTTCCCGGAGTTCTTGATCATCAGGAACACAAAGTCTCGTGCCTTGCCATAAGATACCATCTGCATCTACTCGAAATTATGTCTGCTTCTCCAAATTTTGAATTATCGCCCAGATTTCTCCATCATCTTTCTGAGCTTCCTTGATCTTAGAGAGTAACTCGGGTTCTACTCTAAGATTAGCCCAGTAACCGTGTTGTCCACGTACCATGATCTCTATGTCTAGTCTCTCCAAGTCTCTTATAATTTCCTCCTCAATTTTAATGCCTTTTATCATTCCGGACTTTCTGCTAAGTGCATCTGCCACTACATTCGCCTTGCCGGGATGATACTGCAGATAAATGTCATAATCCTTCAACAGCTCTAACCATCTCCTCTGTCTCATGTTCAATTCACGCTGAGTGAAGATATACTTCAAGCTCTTGTGGTCCGTGAAAATGTCACATGATTCTCCATATAAGTAGTGCCTCCATATCTTCAATGCAAACACGACTGCTGCAAGCTCCAAGTCATGCATAAGGTAATTTTCTTCATAAGGCTTAAGCTGCCGTGAAGCGTACGCGATCACTTTCCCATGTTGCATGAGAACACAACCAAGACCCTTCCCCGATGCATCACTATAGATCTGAAGTCCACCTGTACCAGATAGGAGAGTAAGAATAGGTGCAGATACTAGCTTCTGCTTTAGGGCTTCAAAGTTCTTCTCTCTTTCTTCAGTCTAGACGAATTTCTCACCTTTCCGCATCAGTTTGGTGAATGGTAGTGCTAAATGGGAAAAGTTCTCCACGAACCTACGGTAATAACCAGCTACGCCTAGGAAACTGCGGACTTCAGTCGCTGATGTCGGCCTTGGCCACTTGGTAATAGCCTCAACCTTCGTTGGATACATCGTGATTCCTTCTACTGATACAATGTGACCTAAGAACGCCACCTTGTCTAACCATAACTCACACTTGAAGAATTTAGCATACAACTACTTCTGGGAAGAATCTGTAGTATTTTACGAAGATGGTCTTCGTGTTCCTCCTTGGACTTAGAGAACATCAGGATGTCGTCAATGAAGACAATGACGAACTTGTCCAGAAAATCATGGAAGATTCTGTTCATGAAGGTCTACGTAATTAATGGCCTATTCTAGATCATGGATTTGGTGGATTAGGTTGGTTGATTGATTGATTAATAAAGAAGAAATGAAGGAATTAGATGAGGGATTAGAGAGAGAAAGGAGAGAAGGGAGAGAATTGTAGAGAGAGAAAGAAGAGATGATAAATGATTAAGTGTAAAATGGAATCAACAACCCCCTCCTAACATGCTAGGAGGGGTTATATATAGCCCACCCTACATGTGGGCTATATGGACCATACATAAAGTAAATAGATCACGAGCCCATTACATAATTATCGTTGGAGCGACCGATCCTTCATAAATACGTAAAAACGTATTTCTAACAATCTCCCCCTAAGGGAGGTCGCTCCAAGAAACAAAGTTCTAAATAGTCTATAACTCGTGATCTATGCTAACTAAGATGTGACCGAGACTTTATTGGAAAAAACGTATTTCCAACAATCTCCCCCTAAGGGAGGTCACATCTTTTTACAAAATCTTAAACCTAGCATCTATGCTTGAGTCTTCGATCTTGTTCTTGTGAATATGCTTGATGTGATCTTTGACTTTAGTCTTGAGCATGTTTCCTTGCCTTGACCTTGTGCATTCTTCACTTGTGATATTTGCCTCTTTGTGACTTCATGTTCCACATACTTATACTTTTAAATTCTTGAAAGCTTCAGAGTTTGATACAGCGGAAGACTTGACCTTCAGGCTTTCTTGAATTTGTTGAAGTACTATTTGTATGTAGTATAAGCATGTGGTGACGACTTCTTCTGGATTGTACACCGCAATGCCACCTTCTTGTTACGCTGCATAAGACAGTTAGCAACAAAACAATATACACGGATGAAATGGCCTTGAACATTTCATTCTAATTCGGTAGCAATTTACCTCCGGTCGGTGAAGACCGTTGGACGATATTAAATATCGTACTTGTGGCAGGTAGTTTCAATAAAGAACCTCCTTGACAAGATTTCGCGGGTAAACCCGTTCTCTTTACTCGACCGTCCAAAGCTGACTGCGAACGTAAAGAGTGAATCATTTGGATAATATTATCCGCATGATTTGAAGCCGTCAATTCATGTTCCTGGAACAAGTGAAGTTCAATTAAGAACCGCACCATCGTTGCTTTCCAGTTGTCACTAGCTTGATTCATATAGAATCTTGCAAGTTACCTACCAAGTGCTGTTTGATGTTAACACTAGAAGGATTTCCACTCGTCACTGTGATCAATAAAGAGTCCCTCTGAGTGTTCTGGCAAGATCATATGATAATGCGAAGAGGCCTGGAACGAGTTTAAGTTCATTTAAGAATTAAACCACTGTTGCTTTCCAGTTATCACAAGTTTGATTCATAAAGAACCGCACAAGTCACCTACCATGAGCTTTTTGATATTCGCTCAAGAAGGATTTCCATCTTCATTGTAAATACTTTCGTATTACTCGGATGTTCAGGCAAGATCATGAAGATTTTGCGTAGGACTCTTAAGATCTTTCTTACTTTTCACAGTGTGTGAAGAAGCAAGGTAATATGAAGGTGTGTCCTAAGGAGATATTTGATGATCTCAAATGGCTCTAGACTCGATCGTGCATTTTGGATTTTTTAGTGATCGGAGGCTGGAGAGGAGTGCCACCTTTTCAATACCAATTTATTCGGAGTGAATAAATCAATAGATAATGTGTTGATCTCCGTGTGATTAAAACAAATACCTTTTGAGAGATATTTGAGTTAGCTGGGAAGGGTTGTGCATTGCATCACTGGGTCCATGACGTCTTTCTTCAATATCGAGAATCATTAACAAAAATGATCTCAAAAGCATATGTATTGACCCGGTTTCTGCCTAAAGTTGTAAGGAGGGCTTCTTTCTTTACACCCTTTATCTTTACAATTCTTTTTCATTCTTCAACCCCTTCAATGCTTACCAATACGTCATCATTAGCACCTTGTTGTGATTGTTCCAGTGCTAACTTAAGTACTTGGTCGGCATTCAGCTACGTTCACAATCTTTCTCCATCTTTCCTAAGGACTACTATTTCTAGCTATGGAATGTCCTTGGGAAGATTCCTCCGGTTCTAGAGAAATCATTGGACTTTAACCTATCCTACCATCCTTGTGTCACCACAATCTTCACCGTCGTGAATAGAGATGTTTTGGGTAAGTGTATGTCACCATGAAATCCATTTTGAAGTGCAAATCCATTTTGCTCCCCCTTAACATATGCTACGATATTCGAAAACCTTTCGCACATGTCGGGATGAAGCTAGCACGTTAAGTCAAACCATTTATGATTGATCATATCCCATATTAAATCACATTTTCTCCCCCATATTAAAAATATTAACCCAATCGATGTTTTTAATATCAATTGATTTAATAGCATTTTAAGAAAATTTGGGAAGAAAAATGTAAATCCAATTATCTTCATGAATTACACAAGCTCCCCCTCAAATTAATGAGGGTGTACTTGAAACGTGAATTAAATACCTTTTAAACACAAGTGTAAGGTATTTAACACGTGCACAGATCAATATATTATAATGAATTCACAAGATTAGCAATGTACGAGGTTGGACCTGAATAATGGAGAACAGCATATGAAAGAAGCACATGGTTCTTGTTCACGAATGTTGGTCACCTCGTCACGTCCCCGAGAAAATTAATTCCCGTTGTTGAGTCAAAGCTTTCCGGTGAAATGCTTGACTTGATTATAAAAAGCGGGTTGCTATCTGAAATAATAGCAAACCATATGGAGCATGTTTTAAATCTTTTAAACTTCTGCTCGAACTTTATTTACAACCCCGTGTCATTATTGAATGACATTTCTAGGTTCGTAAATATTATCGATTCCAGAAGACATGCTCGTTTTATCAAAACGTTTTTGAACACACAATTTTGAAAGATTTGGAAAAAACCTTTTGAGAAATTCTCGAAAAATTGTGTTCAAAGTTTTGAAAAACAATTACTTGAGCTTAAGATGTTGAATATCTTAAAAGCGAGCTCAAGTCCGAGAAGTTGTAAACTTCCCGTTGTTAAGGATAAGTTTATCATCGGCGATAAACTTTCCTTTTATCTGAAGAACGAGTCCTAAGCTGACATTTACTTAGAAGTCGTGTTCATGAGCTTGAAAACTTTGACTGTTTTAACGGAAAGCTCATGACCGAGAAAGGTTAATTTCTCGTTACGAGGAAAAGTTCTCTTAGTTAAAAGATACACTTTCCTTTATGAGCTTAAAACTTCGAATGTTTTAAGACAAGCTCATGACCGAGAAAGGTGAATTTCTCGTTAAGAGGATAAGTTATCATAAACGATAAGCTTTCCTTTATTTTAAGTTCGAGTTACAGTCTGACATTTAACTGTAAGTCATTGTGCATGAGCTTAAAAACATGGAATGTTTTTGATATAAGCTCATGCCCGAGAAAAATGAATTTCTCGTTTTTAGGATAAGTCATCATCGGGATGAACTTTCCTTTCTTTGGAGATCGAGTTACAGTCTGTTATGTGACTGTAAGTCCTTGTTTGCAGCTTAACCATGAATCCCCTGAGACATTTGTTTCTCTGATATCTGCTTCTTCAGCAACCAAACTCTAAGAGTGTCCTTAGTTGAACGGTACACAACGATTGGACCGCTTCGTTCTTTTGGAACATCAACTTTGGTACCTGCAATCTCATTAGGAATTTGCATGCTTTGACGTGGGTTAGCAATATCAATTATAGAAGCACATGGGGGTTCACAGTTGGCTTTACTTGTTTCAGAGGCGACCTCAGTAGATGATTCACTAGTCTTGGCTGGCAAACGTTTCCTTTTATAGAAAACCTTAAGTTTAGGCGTAAGTGAAGTATCATCTTTATCAGTTTCCTCCCTAGTAGACTTAGTAGAATCGGAGACTATCCTAGTTAAAGGGCACTCGTTTCCTACAATAGTGAAAGTTCTACCAGTGGGGCGCCACATTTTACCAAAGGGTTTGATTTTAGCAACCCACTGGGATTTAAGTCTAGCACGGGAGTTCACCTCATTAAGCAATTTTTTGATACAAGCATCATGATTTGCCGTAAAGACACATTTTCTACATGTTTTACAAGTAGCATATTTAATGTCCGAGTAAGATCTAGAATCCCTAGATGATTGATTGATGCTCCTAGGATTGGACATGCTACGGTTAGCAGTGTTGGGTAAACTAGAAGGCATCTGACTAGGTTTGGAATTCCTATCTCTTACATGTGTCTTTTGCTTAGCTTCCCTAAGATCAGATTCATGGCAAACGTCATTTGAACTAGTTCTAGACGTGGTCTTGGTATTTTTAGGGAAACTAGAGGCAATCATATGATTTGGTCTTGCTAAAGCTGGAGTGATCACATTGGGCCTAGTTGCTGGAGTGACTGGTCTAATAAGATGAACCAAATCAACTTGGGAGGCAAACCGCAGTCTCGAGGATTGTGGTCGCTCGGATCTAAATGCAGTAGGTTGTCTGACAATCGGTTGTCTGACGAACTGATTTGTAGGCGGTTTCCCCAAGATTGATGGTTTTTCAAGCTTAGTGTCCACACTAGGTCCTTTACTTTTCCTTAACTCGTTTTTCAACGCAGCTATAGCAAAAACCTTTTCCTGTACTTGAGCCTTTAATGTCTCATTCTCTTTGAGCAAGTTACCTTGGGATGCCAACTTAGATTCAAGCAGTTGAATTTGTTTCAAAAAATTATCCTTTTCAGCTTTAGAATCTAAAACAGTTTGATCCAATTTTCTTTCAAGAACAACGTTTGATTTTTCAAGTTTTTCAAAGTATGTTTCAAATTTGACCGTTTTCTTAGAAAATTCAAGTTTGGCATCCTCAAGATCTTTTGATTGCCGAGCTACGATCGTTTCGAGCTCTTTAATCTTGGAATCAGAAGCAGACAATGAAGCAGTTATAATACAATTTTCATGATGCACTATAGCATTCTGAACAATCTCTCCCCCATTATGACTTACATCGGATGAATCAGAAGTGGTATTTCTATCACTCTTTTCCATCCCATGTTTGTCATAATTAGGTTCAGAATGCTCAATATGCGGCATGTTATCAGCATATACATCATAACCAACATCACATTGTACCATGTTTGCAGGCTCTTCGTCATAAATGGGTAAGGTGTCATCAAGAGAAATCTCGTGAACATTCCCCGACGTGCCACTGATATCATGTTGTCCTTCTGAATCCGTGCTCTTGCCATCGTTAGGCTCCAAGTTGTCAACCGTATGACCATTCTCCTCTTGCATCTGCGGCATTGATTCTTGCACTCCATTATCATATGTTTGCTGAAGTTGTGATTGTTGATAAATCGAAGACGAGACTGATGTCATGAGTTTCAGAATTGTATCACGGAAGACTCGAAGTTCAGTATGTGTATCTCGAAGAAATGATTGGCAAATCATTGAACTTTCAGACTTGATGATATTGAACTGGAGGAAAGGCGTGAGTTGTGTCACAAGAGCCTTATAAGCAAGTGCCGATGCAGAGTGATTAAAGCTTTCATTGTTGAGTTGCTCTGCGAGTTGGGTCAAAGCGGTAAAAATGGAGTCGATGAATATATGACGATCTTGTCCAAAGATTGTCACAAATTCGCTCCCTCCTTGAATCCCCGAAAGAGTGACAAGATGAGACTGGAGTAGTTGAAAGGAGGTGATGCCACTTTTCTTAACTTCGTTTTGCCTTAAATACAACTCTCCCTTTTGACATGTCGAATCGAACGAATCCATTAAAGATCGATTAAAACTAAAGACCCGTAAATAATACTTAAAATTCCTCGATGGATGGTATAAATGAAGCTCGTCACTTTGACTCGTCACGTTTGTCTTTAAATCCGGCCACAAAACTTTTAACCCGTCACTATAACTCGTCACGATAACCCGTCAAAATTTTTTTCACGATAACGTTAAAAACAAAATATCCGCTTAACACGATTTGCCAAAAATTACTAAACAAAATGCTTAAAAATATAAAAGTAACAAAATAAAAATATAAAAGTGACAAAAATACAAAAAAAAAAAAAAAAAAAAAAGTGATATTTTTAAAATAAAATGTGATATTTTAAAAGAAAAAAAAAGGATTAATGTAACCAAAATAGAATAAGGAAATAAGAATAAAAAATCTGATATATTTAGAATGTGATATATTTTTAAAAAATCATTTTCTGATATATATAAAAAAAATTGAAACGCGTAGCAAAATGAAACGAATATTAAAAAGCGTCCCTTGTTTTCTTCGTCAACCAAACAACACGTGGCCTAATAGGAGGAGTGCCACCGCCCCACTTGCTAGTTCTTTGTTATGTCCGCCCCAAATCTCCTATATCCCTCTCTCACACAATATAATACTCCGTCTAACCTAATCTCTCTCTCTCCTCAGAAAACTCAGTCACCAGATATTCCTCTCATACAAATCAATCTTCAATCCCCATTACGTTTTACCAATTGATGATGTTTCAGTTTTAATCAATTGATTCGATCCAAGCCGAATAAAACAACCCTAACCAAGCAGAGTCGTTTTCAAGATCAATTGATTGGTCTCAGGTAGGGTCTTTATGATTTAATGTTTTGAGTCTCTCTCTCTACTGTAGAGTCTTTCTGGTCTTGTGAGAGTTGAGTTGTGATTTGAAAAATGAGTCGAGGGATCTTTGGTGAGGGTGAGGGTGTTATGTGGAGTCTTTGAGAGTCTAAGTTTAAAAGTCAGTGATTTTTAAAGAGATAGACGAGAGGGTTTGGGTCTGTTTTTAGACGAGAAGATTTTTGGTTGGGGTCAGTATTTGTGTCGAGTGTTGAACTAGGGTGTGGGTCGAGGGGTGTGGGTCGAGGTTTTGAACGAGTGTTGTCCGAGAGGGTTGGTATGTCAGACAAGTCAAGAGATGTGGTTGTTTGAGAGGGTTTTTCGAGGGTGATTGGTTTCGAGGGACGAGAGTGTAGAAGGGTGAGGGTCGAGAGAATATGGGTATCGAGTCAGTTTGTAGGGGTGAGGGTCGAGAGGGTTTTTGTTTTGTGATTCGAGACGAAAGTATGTAAATGAATCGAGGGTAAATAGAGGGTGTTGTGAGTCTGAGTCGAGGGTTGGGATAAGTTAACATTTGATTAAAATCTGTTGGTTTTTCGAGGGTTGGTGAGGGTTGGTGTTGGTTTTTCGAGAGTTGTGGTGAGACGAGGGTGTTTTGGTTAGGGTGGGTAAATGAGTGTTTTAAAATTGGAGTCGAGTCAAAAACAAAAAATTCCCGTTATGTTTGAATGAGCTTCATTCGGAAGTTTTATTCATTCGGAAGAGTCTTGATTCGGATGTTGTTCATTCGGATGTTGTTCATTCGGAAGTTTTTGATTCGGATGTTTTGTTCATTCGGATGTTCTTGATTCGGAAGTTTTTTCTTAAAAGTTGATTCAGAAGTTGTTCATTCGGATGTTGTTCATTCGGATGTTGTTGATTCGGATGTTTTGTTCATTCGGAACAGTTTGGTTCGGAAGAGTTTGGTTTGATTCGGAACTTTTCTATTCAGAAATATTCAGTTCACCCGGAACAGGACAAAAACTACTGACAGACTGAAACTTGAGACCAAAAACCTCGATTATGAGAAACTTGGATATTGAAGGACTGTAGGACAGGAGGACAAATGGACAACTGGACAAAAACCTTGATTTTGGACAGCAGGACTGAAGGACTGATTAAAAAATTTATATAAAAAACTGATTAAAAAAAAAATTAAAAAAATAAAAAGGATAAAAATTGATAAAAATTTATATAAATTGAAAAAATTTAGAAAACATACCAACTTTTTATATAAATTGATTATTAAATTTGAGATAAAAAACAAAGAAAAAATACAAACTTTTTATAAAAACACAAAATTAAAAAGAGAAAAACAAAAACTTTTATATAAAAAAAAAAAAACACTAACTTTTTAACATTTGATAAAGAAATTTTTGATTTTTATATAAAAATTTGTGATTTTTATCTAAAAAATAAGTAAATTTGAAGATTTGATATGAGTTAACACATAAAAACACAAACTTTTTATAAAAAATACAAAAATTTTTAAAGTTTAAGCATGATTAAATCAAAACCCACCAAAATCAAACAAATTAAAAGAAGAATAAACCAAACTAACCATGGCTCTTGATACCAATTGAAGGTCTACGTAATTAATGGCCTATTCTAGATCATGGATTTGTTGGATTAGGTTGGTTGATTGATTGATTAATAAAGAAGAAATGAAGGAATTAGATGAGGGATTAGAGAGAGAAAGGAGAGAAGGGAGAGAATTGTAGAGAGAGAAAGAAAAGATGATAAATGATTAAGTGTAAAATGGAATCAACAACCCCCTCCTAACATGCTAGGAGGGGTTATATATAGCCCACCCTACATGTGGGCTATATGGACCATACATAAAGTAAATAGATCACGAGCCCATTACATAATTATCGTTGGAGCGACCGATCCTTCATAAATACGTAAAAACGTATTTCTAACAGTTCATCAAATCCATGAACGATGTTGGAGCATTGGTACGGCCAAATGGCATGACTACAAATTCGTAGTGGCCATAGCGTGTACGGAAAGCAGTCTTGGCGATGTCCTGCTCCTTAACCCGTAGTTGATGATAGCCCGACCTTAGATTAATCTTGGAGAAATGTTTGGCCCCTTGGAGTTGGTCAAACAGATCGTTTATAGGTGGTAGTGGATACCTATTCCTGATGGTAATCTTGTTGAGCTCGCGATAATCAATGCAAAGACGCATACTGCCGTCCTTCTTCTTGACGAATAAGACCGGTGCGCCCCATGGAGATGTGCTCGGCCGAATAAAGCCTCGTTCCAGAATTTCTTGCAGTTGATCCTTCAGCTCCTTCAACTCTATGGGAGCCATGCGATAAGGAGCCTTGGAAATCGGCTTAGCTCCTGGGATGAGCTCGATATTAAATTCTAGTTCACGTGCAGGTGGTATGCCCGAAAGTTCTTCTTGAAATACATCTGGAAATTCTAAGACTATCAGCTGATCCTGAATTGATGGGGGGGTTCAGCATCCATGTCATGAACAGTAGCTAGATAACCCTCACAACCATGTGAAAGTAATGCACGTGCTTGCAGGGTTGATATGATTTGTACAGACCTTCCGGGTACGAACCCGTTGTGAATGTACTCTGGTGCATTAACATCACCGAAGATGACTCGATATGAATGGAAGTCTATGGTAGCATGATGCTTGGATAGCCAATCCATGCCCAAAATCATGTCAAAATCATTCATGTCCAGCGGAAGTGCGTCAACAGGACGAATCATGTCGTTAAACTCCAGGGGAAGGCTCTTGTACACATGGGTTATGCGTATAGATTCCAAAGGCGTGGAAATACTCAGTATATTCTCTAGTGGCATGGGGAGTATCCTAACATTCTTGGCATAAGCAGTAGAAATGACCGAGTGAGTAGCACCCGTATCAAACAAAACACATGCTACTTGACCATACATATACAAGATTCCAGTGATGGTACCTGTAGACTTGTTGTCCTGATCGCGAGATGTCGTGTAAACGCGTCCACTAGTAGGAGGTGGTTTGGTATCAGCATGTCCCGATGTACCCTCCATCTCGCCCTTTCAGCAATCCTTCATGCGATGGCCAGGAAGACCACACTTGTAGCATGCGTCGCTGTTGCGGCGACATGGCCCTGGATGCCTATGGTGGCAGGTAGAGCAAAGAGGATGAGTATATCCTCCAGCATGTGTCCCGACTGGCTGAGAGCCTGATAAGAACAATATTCATGAGACATGGTAAAAGGTACAAGGGACAATGCAGATAAATCGTAAGATGAAATACTAGTGATAGCTAGACGGTTAGGCTGTGAACCTCTCTGGTTTTGGTCCCACCCGTTACCATGATTCCTGGTAGAAGATTCTCTAATGTGTCAGAATTAAGAATTATAACATGTAATCATAAGAAAATGTGTAAGTATAAGGACCTGCTGCTGTTGGAGTGTCCAGCGTTGTTACGGTAATTATCATTACCACCACGCCTGTCCGTAACAGAACGATCGTGAGTCTGACCGTTTCCCTTGGGCTGAGTAGGCTGATGCTGAGTAGCCGGCTGAGACCGGTCCCCAGTCTTCTGCCTGGAAGATACAGTTTAAAGAGATGAAATATTGACATATACTGAAAGAATACGGATTGGTCACCGTTGAATACAAATGTTTACATCTTATCGGGTCTCTCTGCTTCCCCGAACTCATCTCTTTCCTGCAGCATCTCTAGCTTACGTGCTGCATCGACCACTTGTGCTACCGTGTTGAACGTAGCACACACCAAGTTGTTTGCGACCGATGTGCGAAGAGCCCACTTGAAGTGTTGTGCTTGCTCTTCAGGAGTACCTGCTGCTGCACCAAGAAAACCAGCCAAGCGAAGAAAGCACTGCATGAACTCGTTGCAATTCTCCCCAGCTCTCTGTCGGATTCCATGGTACTCTCTCTTCATCTTGTCTTGCTCAGCTTTGGGAAAGAACTGTCCCATCAACAACTCCCTGAACTTAGCCCAAGTCAAACCAGCCACCCAATTATCACCTCCCTCAGACTGCTTCAGTGCCATCCACCATGATAGTACATCACTTTCGAATCTGTAGCAAGCCAACCTCGACTTGAAGAGGGGGTCACAGTCCATAGCATCGAAGATCTTCTCAATATGAGCCAACCAGCTTTCAGCTTCACTAGGGCTATCTGTTCTTTTGAAAGCTCGAGGGCGGAGCTTATTGAATCTCTCCTGCCAAGTGACCAATGTTGTTGGAGGAGGAGGAGGAGGTACTGGGTGTTGCTGCTGGTTGTTGGCAGCCTGAACCTCAGCCCTGATTTCGTTCCTCAGCTGAGGAAGCATAGCTTGCATTGTAGCTTGGATTGCTGCATTGAGTTGTTCCTGCTTGCGTGTGAGAACCATCTGACAGTATAACATAAAATACATGATTAAACTGATTAAAACATAAACTATATACATGAAAAAAATTTATACCAATAAATCATGAGAAAAATTTTATGCAGGAAAAACTAGTACATGAATGCATGATGCAGTTTTATGAAGACTTTTTGAGAGTGAACGCCTATGGTCAGTTCACTCAAAACAAAAGACATGGTGAGGGGACGCCAATGGGTCGGTCCGAAATTTAAAAGTTTCAATAAAACACATGCGACTAAATAGGGCCAGTCCTGTACCAACCATTACTTAGTCATAAACCTGCGACAATGACATATATATGTATGCATGAAAATGATGAATGCATGAAAACCGACTATCAGTTCTAGGAAGACCATAGTGACTACCCACTAATCACAGGTCGTGTTTTGAGAGCCTACATGTCGAAGCCTTGGCTCTGATACCATAATTGTAACACCCCATTTTGGTAAATGGAATGTCACGCGTGATTATGGCGTGTCATCAAAGCATACAAGGATAAATGTATAAAACATCACACGACCATAAAGGAAATACCGGAATCAAACATCGGTACCACAAAAGTAGAACTCATCACACACAAACATAAGTACTGTAAATGAAAAGGACTAAACAATGTCCATGGAAAGGAGTACCAAAGTATAAAGAAATGCGTAAAGTAAAGAAGGCTAGGAAGCTTCCAATCCATATACACGTACGCTTAAAGTCTACGAGCGTCCCTGAGTACCTGCCGTTTTAGGAACATGAAAGGAAAACGGCTGAGCATAACGCTCAGTGCACGAATATACAAGTAAATCATGAATAACATAAGCATATAAGCATAGAGCAGCGGAAAAGACTAAGTCCTGGATAACCTGGCATGTCTTATTAAAACTGGTTTTATAGTTTGAAAATCCTTATGTTTATATTATAAAAACTGTTTAACATGTTTACTATTAGCCAATAGGTCATGAATTATCAACGTGCATGAATACTTGGAGGGGTGACCTCGTCATGCAAATTAGAGGGGCTGACTCTAAATTAATATACTGCTTTGGGTAGGAGGGATCAACTCCTTGTGAAGGATGCAAGGCACACACCACATTCACCTGAATAATCTGCTGAAAACATGTAAACTAGGATGCACCCATACGCCCCACCTAATAATAATAATATGGCCAAAAGCTGAAGGGACACCACGAGCTATCACTCCGTCGTGATGGAGTCATAACACTGGTGCCTCCAGTGTTATGGTTATGGTACCTCCATAACTAGGTGAAACTGGTCATGCATGTATATGGCTTTAGGTATCTAATTAAACATAAGCAATTAAAAAACATATAAAGCATATATTGGGGAAAACAGTTGGCTGCATACGGGGAATCCTAATAAGGAAGAATGTCCATACTGAAAGGACAGAGAATCCGTACCTTGTGTCCAGTGAACGAAGAAGACGAATGGAAGAAAGTCCTACTTCGGTATCACTAATGCTACATAAACACATACGTGTATAAGTATCTGATTACTGAGTACGTAACTGGTTTTATATCATGTCTTAGCTTGTTTCATATGTTCATGTCATGTTTTACTGATTAAAGCTTTATACTGTGTTTATCATGTATTATGTCTATTTTGATTAAGTATTACTTGTATTTCATGTATTATTATACTTGTTGTGTAATAATAAGTAACTTTCTAAAAATAGCAAGTTTCCTAAAATAGAAGGTTTCCAAAAAATAGAAAGTTTCCAAAAATAGAAAGTTTCCAAAAATAGAAAGTTTTCAAAAATAGAAAGTTTCCAAAAATAAATTTACTTCTTAAAATAGATAAGTTTCTAAAAACAGAAAGTTTCCATAAATAGATTAGTTTCCTTAATTAAATAAGTTTCTAAAAATAGAAAGTTTCCATAAATAGAAATAAGCTGGATTATTAAGCTAATTATATAAGCTTAAGTGTTTACTGATTAATATTCTAAGTCATGTAATTAAATAGTATAGTTTATTAATTATTTCATGTAAATTAAATAAACTATAGGTTAGAGAATTAAATTAAATATAACATGATTTAATTAAATAACGGTAAAAATACTTAGGTTAAAACATGTATTATTATCTATTAATAATATAACCTAATTCATGCAAATTAATTAATTATAAGTCATGATTTCAATAATTAATTAATTATATAGTCTAATTAAGGTGATAATTACTTAGGTTAAAATTTCATGTATTAATAATAATATTAATAACCTAAGTCATGTATAAATTAAATTAATCATGTGCATGTTTTAATTAATTTAATTTAATCTTGTAAAAGTAATTAACCTTGTAAAATAATTAACTTGCAAAAATAACCCATGAACCAAACATGTGTTTTAATTTGAACATGTCGTGAACCAGATTTGTGAACCCCGTGAACCGGACCCGTGAACCGGTCACTAACGCGCCCTTGGTCAAGGCTAGCCGCCGGTTACCAAAAGTTCCCACCGGCTAGCCGATGGTTCCCCTTGCTGCCGCGGCTTGGGGGTTCCCCTTACTTTCCTTATTTAGCCACCGGCTTAAGCCGGTGGTGGTTCTTGTTTTAGCCGAGACCCACAAAACACCAAACATACCCCGACCGAGGTCGGGGTTCCCTTACCTCCTTGTTGCCGAGACACACAACACCACACCGAGACCTTGAGGTCTCGGTTGGTGCGAAACAAAACAAGCCGAGACCCCCTTGGGTCTCGGTTCCTTGCGTCGGCCAAAAACAAACACCCCTTAACCCTAATTAATTTTACCCTCTTGATTTTATTAACATGTAATTACTTGTTTTATAGCATTCATGATTCATGTGTTCTTGGTTAAATAAAAACATAAAGGAAAAGAGGTTTAAGGATATACCGATTAGGTGAATCAAAGGAGAACGAACACACTAACAACCTTGCTATAAATCAATCACCAAAATCAACCAAACACACCCTTGGTGTGTGTTCTACCCGGCGGCCAAGGAGAGGAGAAAGAGAGATTTAGGGTTTTGATTATTTTCTAATTTTTGTAATTATGAAAATAAGTTTTTCCCTTTTTCCTTGTTTAGTAAAAATTATGGGCTTGGCCCCTTGTCTTGTTTCTAGCCGCGGGTATATGGGCCCACATGGGGTAACCCATACTTTTTCTCGTATCTAATATTAAGTGTGTTCTCGTGTTCGTGTTTTACGTGATTTAAATGTTTATCGTTCGTGTTTTATTATATTTATTCATGACCGTAATAAATATACATGAATACGTAATACTAAGCTCGTGATTATTTACGTTCATGATTTCATGTTCGTATGTTCGTGATTATAATTATTATTGGAATAATTATCATGTCTTAATACGTATTAAATACTTATCGTGTTATCACACATACATAATACTTGTAAATCTTGTTTGTGAAACGTAAACCTGCTATAAAAGGAAAGTTCTAATCATGTACGTACGATCATAAGGGTACTATTCATGGTAAAATCATGCGGGTTTTACAATATTTATGTTGTTGAGTCAAAATAAAAGCCTATTAATGTGAACTTATTAATAGGGCCACACAAAACAAATAAAATACGAACATACAACATGTGCAGACAAAACACATATATACTAAATACAAAACCATATCTCTTATCTTATCTATTTTTTCTTTCTTTCAGCCGACTTTACCTTTTACCTCCTTCATAGAACTAGACCACCAGAAACCACCATGAAATCAAACCGTTGACCAATGTTGACTGGTTGGCTGAAATTGGTGATCCAGATTTCGATCTGACTTGCGATCATACTGCGTTTGGGTATGAACGATTTGAAACACGAAACGTTGTCAACCCAACGTTTCTTGTGATTGTGGTTTGGAACATGAAATGAAATAGGAATTGATTAATCGAAAGCTTTCTTGAATTATCAATGAAGTTAGTTACAATGAATGGTACAACTTGAATTTGAGAGAGAATAGAGAAATTGGCTTATCTAAGTTAAGCTGGAAATGAAATACAATGAAAGTATTTAAACTAAGCTTTGGGCAGAAAAATTAGTTGGAGTGTTTAGGAGAGAAAGACACATGCCACTCACGTGTGAGCTAATCTCACACCTACCCCTCATGTGCTACCATAATACACTCCTATCTACATCCTTATAAGATTCCTTTCCTCGTCCTAAAGCATCTATATCAAATGTGTAGGAAACTTCTTGCACAATTCTTCAAGTAGTTACCATGTAGCATCTAGAACATCACCATTTGTTTATTAAATCAAGCCATAGACTGCAACTATATTGTTTTTCTTCACAATCTTCTTATCTAGTAATTTCATAAGTTGAACTTTAGTTACTCTAGTAGAATTTTCTATCAATCAATGAAATTTGTTACAATGATTGTTACAGTTGAATTTGAGAGAGAATAGAGAAATTTGTTTATCAAATCTAAATACAACAAAAGTGTTTAAACTATGTTTTTGGCGGGAAAATCAGTTGGAGTGTTTGGGAAAGAAAGACGTGTGCGACACCTCACATGCTGCCACAATACACTCCTACGATTCTATCCTCCTAAAATAGATGCTTGTCCTTAAGTAACTATATTAAAAGTAGGATATTTCTTTCACAATTCTTCAAGTAGTTCTCATGTATCATCTTGAACACCACCACTAGTCTATTGAACCAAGCCATAGACAACCACTACATTCTTCTTCTTCAAAATCTTCCTATCAAGTAATTAATTTCATAGGTTGGAGTTCAATTACTCTAGTTAAATCTACTTGCGTAATGCCACTATAGCCATGTTGTGGTGATCACCCTTGCACTTTTTTCAGTTGTGACTCATGAAAGACATTATGAACTTCATAATCATGAAAATATAACTTGTAAGCCACTTTCAAAAGGACCAAAATAATAAGGAGAGAACTCTACCTTCCTTTGTATCATGGTAACTTGCCTGTGTGGTTGCAACTTGAGCCATTCCCAATCACCAACTTCCAATTCTCGTTTAGTCCTATGGTTACCAATAAGTTGTTTCGTTTTATTTTGTTCCCTTTCTTAATGAAATTTCAACAGCTTTGTTGCTTTTTCTCTAGATTCCAAGGATCTATCTTCAACATCCACTCTGCTAATGCCCACCATATAAGGCACATGGGCTGGAGGCCATACAATGCCTCAAATGGTGTGATATTGATAACAATATGATAGTTAGAGGTATACCATAGTTCAAGTTCAAGTAGAGAGAATCATCTACTCCATTTCTTAGGTTTCTCCCCTGATATACACCTCAAATCTATTTTGAAACATTTATTGACTACCTCAGTTTGGCCATCAGACAATGATAACCATTGGACATGTGCAACTTGACTTTAAGCATTCCAAATAATCTTTTCCAAAAGAGCTCATAAATATCTTATTCCTATCAAAGGCAATGGAATCAGACATTTGATATAGTTTATAGACATTATCAAGGAAACCTTGGGCTGCTTAAAGTGGTGTGAATGGATGAGCCAAAGGTATAAAGTGTGCATACTTAGAAGGCCTGTTAATCACCATAAAAATCACACTATAACCTTGAGACATCGTTAAACCCTCAATAATATCCCATGGGGATGCTAAACCATATAGACTTGGGAATAGGCAATGGTTGTAGTAGTCGTGGATAAGCAAAAAGACTAGGCTTGTATCCTTGGTAAACCAAACTCTCTTACCAAGTGTTTAACATGTTTATTCAGAACCTTCTAATAAAACAATGAACATATTCTATGAGTAGTGACCTTAACTCCAGAATGACCCGCCAATAGAGTTATCATGAAAGTGATGTAAGAGTTCCAACTTGAGAGCTTCATCTGCACCTACTACCAACTTCCCTTTTCTTAACAGTCGATTATTAGTCCAAGAATAGTGTTATTCTAGTTGACCTGCTTTAAACTTATTACAAATGTCAAGATGGGCTTATGTAATCCATGTTTCCTTAACTTTCTCATAAAGGTTAATACCAATGGTTTTAGTGTTGATAAGAGAGAAAGTAGAGAGAGAATGGGTTACACAAACGCACATTTTAGAGAGAGAAAACTAGAGAAAACACATGTAGATGTGTGTGAAAATAATAAGAGTAACCACCCCTCTCCAACTAAGGAGAGGGGTTATATACCCAAGCCCACAAGAAGGGCTTGGACCTTACAATGGGCTGCCGACCATTAAAGAACGGATGGGGTTTGGCCTTGTTTGCTTAACTTGATACATTAACTACGAGCTACTAACTATATATTGTAGAAGTGACTGATCCTTCCTAAATACGTAAAAACATATTTCCAACAATCTCCTTCTAAGGGAGGTCACTCCAAACAAGGGGATTACCCAAGTTACAATAATAAATTAAACCTAGCATACTATGCTTGTCTTGAGCTCGTAGTCTTCGTCTTTCTTTTCTTTTTCTTTTCTGGTGAATATGTTAATGTGATCTTTGATATCAATCTTGAGCATGTGTCTCTTGCTTTGATCTTGTGTATCCATCAATTCTGATATTCGCCTCCTCGTCACTTCATGTCCCATATACTTATACCTTTGTAATTCTTGAAAGCTTCAGAGTCTGATACAACGGAAGACTTGACTTTTAGGCTTTCTTGAATTTGTTGAAGTATACAATGTAGAAAATATAAGCACGTGGGGACGACTTTTTCTCGGACATCGCAACTCCACCGTCTTTAAATGCAACAACATAAGAAGACATGAACGAAATGCCTTTGAACATTTCATTCTAATTCGATAGCATTTACCTCCGGTCGGTGAAGACCGTTGGACGATATAAAATATTGTACTTGTGGCAGGTGATGAGACTGCATTTATATATAGTCTCATCATCCAAATCGGGCTTAAAATGCTTATAAATGTCATAAAATACCGTAAAATATGCTTGTGTTTGTTCATTGTGTATTTTAGGTACGAATATCGTGAAATCAACAAAAGAAAACAAGATTCAAGCAAAAACGAACATGGGAAACGAAGCCGCACAAAGAATCGGACCCGAACAATGAATTTCCAAAAATGTCCTTGAAGAATTAAAGAATGTCAAGTTTGGTCCAACTTTTGAAGATTGACACTTTATACCCCTCAACAATCCAAAAATATTTTGGGGTCCCTAAAGTTTGAAGAAATATCAAGAATAGTCCTTCAAGTTTGAAGAATTAACAACTTAAGCCCTTATTCTAACAATTGTTAACTAAGGACTAAGATTGTTAAGTTATAAGGACTAACTTTGCAAGGTACAAAAGACTGTTGGTAATATTAACAAAGGATTGATGTTGAAAAGCCAATGAAGGAGAAACATAACAAAGAGGACCAAAAGTGTACAAACCAAAACTGTTAATGCAAAGAAATGCCTAAAAACATTGTTAGTATTAATTAATCTTTCTCAGTTTTGATCACGATAAATTACAAAGACATTTATTGTCAAACACAATCATAAAACGAATTATCTAACAAACACTATCATCAAGATAATAATCATTAAACTAACATATCTTAACCATGGTTAGTGATCATAAAAGTGATTAGCTTTAAAACTCACTTTTGTCAAATGTAACAAAAGACTTTTAATAAACTTTATTATTAAGAAAATGCTTTATTAAAATGAAAATGTAAATTTGAATATGGCATATTCCAAATGCCATAAGGTTTAAACAGCCTCAGATATTTCAAATTCACTAAAAGACAAAAAAGAGCGGAGTCTACTCTCCGTGGTTCCTTAAGTGCCTACGCGGTTCCCTGTCGATAAGGAACCGCCTGAGTAGCTAAGGAACCGCCCCCAGATAGCCGTTGGCATTTGTCTTCTATAAATATTGGATCAAATCTTCATTTTCATTAACCCTTTTTGGACATCTCTTTCAGCCTTCTTTCTCCTATCTAATCCTAGTCATTTAAAAATGATCACTTAATGTGTTAAGTATGTTTACTCATGATTATCCTCTTGATCTCCTCCTTTACCTTGTCCAAAGAGATCACTCACACACTTGTGATGTGATTAAAGGTAAAGCCTTTATGAAGATCACCTTCTCCTAAAGATCTAGTCATGTTCATCATTTGTTTATTTGTGTATTGTGTAGATCCAATGTATTTGTGAATACTTGGACTAGTTGTGTTCATCCAAGCGATTTGTGAATACATGGATTAGAGTTGTGTAAATCCTTTGCACATGTGTGTGCTTGGATTTGTGATGTGTAGATCCAAGCTACATGTGTGTACTTGGATATGTTTAGTTGAGTTGTAATAAGTTGTATTAGTTCTCACTAAACTATAAAGTGATGTGGTTGTGTCTTGTGAGTTCTCACTAAACTATAAAGTGATATGTAGTTGTGTTGTGTGAAGTTCTCACTTAGCTTCAAAGTGAAGAATCGTGAAGATTGGTTCTAGCTTTGGATTAGAACTCGACATCTAGCCTTGTGTCGGAAAATGGTGAAGTAGGCAACGTTGTGAAGATTGGTTCTAGCTTTGGATAGAACTCGACATCTAGCCTTGTGTCGGAAAATGGTGAAGTAGGCAACGTTGTGAAGATTGGTTCTAGCTTTAGATTAGAACTCGACATCTAGCTGATGAGACTGCTTTTATACATAGTCTCATCGTCCAAAAAGGGCTTTAAATTCATAAAATATCATGAAAATGGCCAAATATATGCTTGTGTTTGTTGCTTGTGTATTTTTGGTTCGGATATTGAGAAAATGACAAAAGATCACAAGAATCATACAAAAATGAACACGAGAAACGAAGCCGCACATTGAACCAAGCCCTAATGAAGATTTTTCAAGACAAACCCTTGAAGATTTAAAGATTATGCAAGAAGGGTCCTCCAATATTGAAGAATTGACACTTTAAATCCTTGTATCTTCATAATTACAAGATTGGTCCCTAAAGTTTGTCAATATTACAAAAAGGGACCTCCACTCTAAAGAATTGGCAATTTTAGTCCCTCAACAAAACTAAATTGTCAATATTAGTCCTCCTCAAAGTCAAACATACCGTGAAGGACTTCAAGTTACAAGAAATTACAAGTTTGGTCCTTTAAAAAAGTCAAATTACCAAAAGGACCCTTAACTTTGATGAAATGGCAAAAATGGTCCCTCATAAATCATGTTTTGTCAAAATCAGTCCTCCAAGAAGTCAACAAGACAAGTCAAGACCATTATCTATGAAGAAAATGCCAAAACAACCCTTCAAGAATCATCAAATGGAAAGAAATACCCCTGAAAATACTTTAGAAAAGTATTTGGGGCAAAAGTGTGAAAAGTGAAACTTCAAATACAAAGGGAAACGACTTTTGGCCTGTTTAATACAAAGTGGCAAGGAAGAAAGAAACAAGGGACCAAAATGGGCAGACATCCATACTTACCTTAACCAACCCACATCCAACACGTGTCCCACTCACCCCTTTTCCGCCAATCAGAACTCACCTTGCTTCCACCTCACCAATCCACTCACCCTAATATTTAACTAATCT
Organism: Glebionis coronaria; assembly: GCA_025667525.1. NCBI lineage: Eukaryota > Viridiplantae > Streptophyta > Magnoliopsida > Asterales > Asteraceae > Glebionis > Glebionis coronaria. The sequence goes on from CM046877.1 coordinate 457,299,408, forward strand.
AACTGATTAGTTAATTTAGGCGCCTAACAACAATTTAAAACCAAAAATGGATTAAACAGACATGTTCATCATGTTCTTCATGGATTTGGGTATTCCTTAATTATCATAAATTAGCCCTTAATCTTTTCCAAATTAATGATTAAGGTGCTAATGAACATAACCCAACCTTAATATTAGCCACCTCACCACTCACATGTCCACATGGGACCTTGATGAGACTGCTTTTATACATAGTCTCATCGTCCAAAAACGGCTTAAAATGCATTCAATATCATCAAAATACCCATATATATGCTTGTGTTTATTGCTTATGTATTTTAGGTACGGATATTGAGAAAATGACAAAAGATCACAAGAATCATGCAAAAACGAACACGGGAAACGAAGCCGCACAATGAACCAAGCCCTAATGAAGAATTTTCCCAAGAAAAACCCTTGAAGACTTGAAGAATTATGAAGAAGGGTCCTCCAATATGGAAGAATTGACACTTTATACCCTTGTATCTTCATAATTACAAGTTTGGTCCCTAAAGTTTGTCAAAATTACAAAAAGGGCCCTCCATTTTGAAGAATTGACAAGTTTAACCCCTTAACAAAGCTAAATTGTCAATCATTATCCTCTACAAAGTCAAATATATCATGAAGTCCTTCAAAGTACAAGAAATTATAAGTTTGGTCCTTTGAAAATCCCAAAATTACAAAAAGGACCCTTGACTTTTAACATTTGGCAAGAATGGTCCCTCAATCATTATGACTTGGCAATTTCAGTCCTCCAAAATGCAAATTAGACAAGCTAAGACCATTCCCATTGAAGAAAATGCCAAAAAAATCCCTCAAGAATCACAAAATGGCAAGAATTACCCCTGAATTCACTTTGCAAAATGTTTTGGGGCAAAAGTGTAAAAAATGAAAAGTTGATAAAGAAGGAAATGGGCGTTGATAGAGTTTATAACTGAAATGACAAAAAGGAAGGAAGTGAAGGACTAAAGCTGGCGAGACAACATTCTTACCTTAACCAACCACATGCTGCCACCTCACCCCACTCACCACTTCCACCAATCACCTTTCACCCTTCCTTCACATCAGATCCCACTCACCCCATTTATTAACTAATCTTAACTGATTAGTTTAAGTTGGCGCCTAAACACATGGTTTAAAAACAAAAACAGATCAAAACCACCACTATTCACATGATGAACACATTTGGGTATTTTTTACTGTTTTGTAATTAGAGGTTAATCTGCTCCAGAATGATGATTAACCATCCCATAAACACATCCCAAACCTTAAACATGACACCCCACCAACCAACAGCCCCACACAAGATTCCCCTGCTACACTTTGGGAGAAAATGACAAAGGCTGCCAGTCATCCAACGACCAAGCTTCTTGCTTCAAACTTAAGCATCTTGTGAGCCCTTGATCAACTTCACATGCTTGCCAGCTCCACAAACAGCCAAGAATCCGTCACATGATTCCAAGATATTCAAACTCCACAAGGGCATTTTTGGGACTTCAGGCACTAGGGTTTATGTTATTTCTCAACTTCCTTAGTCTCATTGTAGCCTATATAAAGGCATTAGGTCTTTACATTTTCAACTGCTTTTGGTTTTTCCTTGTTCAACAACTTGTAAATCCTCTTTTCAGTTTAATGAAATTGTGTTAAGTGTGTTGAAGAAAGACCAAGTGCCACTTATTTTTATGCTTGTTTATGTTATGTGTTCACTGAATTTGAATCTCAAAACCTATTTTTAAGGAGAGTGCAAAAGTTTGCATTTTTCCTTCAAGCTTGATATTTTGCTAAGTTCTTGTTCAAACCTTGGAATTCTTGGGCTATAGGGCTGATCATAGCATCCTGATATTGTGTTATCAAGGTGTGGTGAGGCTTATAACTTAGGGATAATCAAGTGTGGGGTAACAAGGTTGCATCAATCAAGGCTTTTTAAGTTTCTGTTTTGATAATTGTGCCTCTAACCTTGTTGAATCTTAGAAGGGTTGTTTGTGGAATCTTGTACTTGTTCTTGCTAGTACATATGCTCAAAATTCGTGGGTGTGGATGTACATCCATGAGGTTTGCATACTTAATCCCAAAATCTGCTTAAATCTTGATTTTTGGTGATATTTGTGTGTGACTTGTGTTCTTGTGAATTTTGTGGCTTAAAACTGCTTGAATCTGTTTATCTTAGCTATTGTTGTGTAAATTTGGGCTTGGGTGGTCTTAAATCTCAATTTTGAATTGAAAAACTTGGTTTTGAAAAGTTAAAGGGGTGTTTGGGATTACCTGTTTGAAATCATTGTGTGTTATTGTGTTAGTGTAAGTTTGTGTTTGTGTTTGTTATCTGTCATACACTTGTTTGAGAGTATTTTGCTGCAAGTTATTGGACTTAAACCTTGAAATCAAACAGTATGCTATAAAATCTTTGTTATTGCCTGTTTTGACCTAGGATCTTGGGAACACTTAGGGTGTATGCATGCTTAGGGATAAAAGTGGTTTAAACAAAGTCATTGTAACCTGTTTGTGAGATTTGATGTGTTGAATCTGGCTTGTGTGTCAAATACATCAGCAAAGTGAAATCTGCTTGTGTTTAGTGTTCATCAGTAACATTCATAAGCTTGAATCTTGATTTAGGCTTAAAGCCATTACATGAAAACTGTTTAGACTTGTTTATTTGAGTTTATAATAGCTTGTGTATGCATTTGGTTGAGTTTGGCTGGCTGAATATTGCTCTAAGTGCTTATTGAACCTGTTCTGCTTATTTGCTCATGTCTGTGCTAGATCTGGTGCTTTATTGATTAGACTGTATCAATTGGGTGATTGTGTTTGTGATTTATTGATTGTTATTGACTCCTTATGATCCAAAGATCATTTGGGTGCCTTTGTGTAATCTGAATCTCAAAAAAGTTCACTAAAGACAAAAAGTCAAACAAGTCAAGCAGTGGAAAAAGTTTCCACTGCTCAACACCCAAAACTAGCCCCTACTAGTGTTAATTTGAACTCAGCTTATCAATAAGCTATTTTAGCTTATCCAGACCTGCAACAACTTATTTTTTGTGATAGATCTTCATTATTTGACCCATTTGATTAGACTTGAGCTTATTAGACTTTGACTTTGACTTTTTGCTAGAAAACCAACTTATTTGACTTTTACATAAGTGCTTATTTGCTTTTTCCAGCTTATTGAGTCAGCTTATTTGAAAACTCTTTGTTGATTTTGCTTAATTAAGTCATTTAAAAGCTTTAGAAACTTGAATCAGCTTTTGGGATGGCCTAGAACTCAAAAACGACTATTTTGTCGTTTTCTGTAGATTGCTTATTGCATTTTCAGGCTTATTCCTTGGGCTTATTTCAAATTTATTTTTACAGAAGTCTTATTTAGGACAAAAGAAGCTTGTGTGTCTAATTTGAGCTTATGGCATTAGCTTATAGCTTAATGGGCCAAAAAGCGCATTAAGAATAAGCTGTTTGGTATAAGCTAGCTTATTTCACACTTTCAGCTTTTGGGCCTTTGGAAAAAGTTGTTTAAAATCAAATTTTGAGTCAAGTAGTGCTTTTTGGGCTTATTTTGGACACTTTTTCATTTTGGGCCCAATTTAGCCCATTAAGTGATCTATTTTGGGTTTAGCCCATTTTCTAGGCCCATTAAGGGTATTTAGATAATTTCACTTTCATTTCTGAGTTATTTAGGTTAAATTAAACTAGTTTGCAACTTTTTAGAATTTTTTATGATTTTTGGATTTTTAATAATATTTTAATATTATTTTATTGTTAAAAATTAAAAGTCTGATTTTCTAAGTTTTTATATTTTTCCTACATTGTAGACACTTAATTAGGAATTTTGCAACTTTCCAAATATTTTTAGAGTCTTTTAATTATTTTCTAGAATTAATTTAGTTTTTAGAGTTTTCATATAATCACAAAGTTAATCCAAATCATTACACACATAACACACTAGCCTCCTTGAGAACGATCCCCATTTTAGGGTCATAACTTGTGGTTTTCCTAAGCTACTTGTTAACACTTGCCCTAATTGCCTTGTTTTCCTAAACAAGTGCTAATTTACAACCATCATTTTGGCGCCGCTGCCGGGGAGGCGTGTTGTGTTTTTATTTGGAATTGTTGTTTTTATATACTAACCAAAATTGTATTTGTATTAGTAGCACTCTACTAATACGTATTATTGGTTTTTGATTTTTGTGTGAATACTATTACTATATTGTATACGTAGAACAATAAATTCACAAGTACTCCAAATACGTGAGAAATCACAACCTTGACTTGGGAGGTCATTACCCAATCATTGTATTCGAATCTCAAACCAAAGAAAAAGGCAAAAATAGATAAATACTTTCGTGAGTCTCAATTTTGAAAAATACAAACTATAAGGTGGGTATAAGGCGGATATTATAAAATATATCCTAAGGAAAAAGGCTCTTAAGTGCTTCACGTCGCCTCGTTTCCCCGCTTGCTTGTGAGTATTTGATTTTGAAAGCTAATCGAGGGTTTTGTCGCCCAAAGTATTACTAAGTATCATATATATTTTTTTGGTTTCATTGATTAAACCCTCTTGAACGTTTTGGTGTTCCACCAACTTTCTAAAGTCATCAAAGGCGTTCACTTCACGTGATCGTTTTCATTCCTTGAGGCTTCTTTAATCGAGAGATTTGATTAAGGAGGAGATATGTAGATTTGTCTCTACTTAATACATTCACCAAAATCCAAAAAGGTTAATACAATCAAAAACCACAAAAAAATTGAAAAAATACAAAACACCAAAAATAATCTTCTTTGCTCGTCCCCTCGTTGTACGTGACGTTTATGCTAACTCGTAATCAAGCAAGACGTGCACGTAAACGAAAGAACAAAACTCCCACTCCCAATCTTTCTAGTGAGGAGTCTCCTATTGACGAACCCATTGTAAGAGAAGCACCAACCATGGCGAATCGAACTATGATGGAATTACTTCAAGCACCCACCAAGGGTTATGGAGAGGCTATTGTGATTCCCGCTATCCTTGCGGAGAATTTTGAGGTGAAAACGGGTTTGTTGTCGATGATCCAAAACAACAAATTCCATGGTGATGAGAAGGACAATCCACACAACCATATCCGCCAATTCAATCGTCTTACCGCCACTTTCAAGTTTAAGGATGTCTCGAATGACTCGATTAAGATGATGCTTTTTCCGTATTCCTTAGCGGGGCCCGCTAAAATTTGGTTAGAGAAAGAGCCACCCAATTCTATATTGACGGGGAAGGATCTCGTGTCTAAATTTGTGAACCAATTTTTTCTGCCCTCTAAGACTACGCACTTGAAAAACGAGATTTCAAAATTTTCACAAGAGTTTAATGAAAGTTTTTCAACGGCTTGGAATAGGTTTAAGGAGATGTTACAGGAATGTCCTCATCACGGTTTTTCCGACTTGCATCAAATTGACACGTTTTACAATGGACTTAATGATCATGAAAGGGATTATTTGAATGCCGCCGCGGGTGGTATTTTTTTGTGTAAAACGGTTGAGGAAGCTTTGGTGATAATTGAGAATAGATCTAAGGTGTATAGTCCTCGTAGCACGTCTAGTGTTCGTAAGGCTTCGTCTTTGGCTTCACCTTCTTTGTCTACTACCATCGATGCTTGCCAAATTGAGGCGAACTTGGAAAACAAGATTTTTGATAAGCTAAAAGGACTTTTGATTGAGTTTAAAGTTGGTGAACCAAGTGCTCCCGCTACGGCTAAAGCGGTTGAGGTTTCATGCATGTATTGTGGTGGAGGTCATGATTTCTCCGAGTGCATTACCAACGGTGGTAACACTTCGAGTACCTACGCGGCCACGGGAAATTACAACCAAAACGGTCAAGTTACCCGCTCTAATCAATTGACTCCACCGGGTTTTGGTTCAAATCAAAATGCTAACAACAACTATCGCAACAATCAAGTTGGTTTCAAAAACAATTTCCACAAAGGAAATTATGGTAATCAAGGGGCTAATAATCAAGTTTCAAACAAGAATCAAAATGATTTTCAAAACAACAACAAAGGTTTGCAAACTTTGAAAGATCTTCCAAATGAATTTGTTGAATACGCTAATGGGAATGATGCTAGGTTTGACAATATTCAAAGAGAAATCATTAGCCTAAGATCCGAGTTTAAGAACGACTTGAAGAAAGAGTTGAAAAATGAGTTAGCTAATGAACTTAAGATCCATACCAACAAGATGGAAGGAACCGTAACTAGGTTACAACAAAACCAACAAAAAATGGAAAAAGGGAAACATGAGATAAAACAAGAAATGGTTAAAGCCGAGAAGAGGCAATCCAAGTTTGAAGATAAAATCTCATCTATGTTTGAGGCAATAATGTGTAAACCGTCTTGGAGTAGTCTTCCTAGCAACACCGTATCAAACCCTAAGGGTGAGATGAAAGTGATTACCACACGTAGTGGTAAGACACTTAAGGAACCGACTCCTGAACCAATTGCTCCTACGGAGGAAGCAATTGAGGATGAACCCGAGGTGGTTGTCCAAAAGGAGCATGTCCCAATCCCACGAAGAATCGCTCATGCCACACCTACGGTTGACCCATTACCAACATTGGAACCCGAGATTCCAAAGGCTATGCCTATGCCTCAACCCACACCACCTTTTCCCTATCCATCGAGACTTAGAAAGGAGAAACGTCAAGAGCACGACAATTACCAATTTGAGCTCTTTATGAAAATGTTTCGTGATTTGCACTTTAATGTGAGTTTCGCCGATGCTTTGGTCATGATGCCTCGATTTGCCGCTAACTTTAAGAGTATGTTGAACAACAAGGATAAATTGCACCAATTATCTAGTTGTTCGTCGGTTTATCTTAATCGCATACCTCAAAAAGTTGGTGATCCTGGTAAATTTTTGATCCCTTGTGCAATCCAAGATATGGAGGAATGCTTCGCCTTGGCCGATCTTGGTGCTAGCATTAACTTGATGCCACTTGCAATTTTCAAGTCGCTCAATCTTCCTAATCTTACTCCTTCACTAATGTCTATCGAGTTGGCCGACCATTCCACGATTCCCGCATGTGGATTGGCGGAAGACGTTTTTGTGAAAGTGGGGAAGTTCTACTATCCCGTAGACTTTATCGTTGTTGATATCCCCACGGATCCTCAAGTTCCTCTTATTTTAGGTCGTTCGTTTTTAGATACGTCTATGGCTTTGATCGATGTTCATGCAAGAAAGATCACCTTACGTTTCAACGACGAGGAACTTGTTATAAACGCAACTCAAAACTCTCAAATTTCTCATATTTATTCCATTGCAACCATAAACCTCGTTGATATGATTGACGTGGTTTGCGAGGAATTTTCACAAGAAGTTCTAGGTTTTTGTGATGAAGAAACTAGTGGCAATCCCACTATGTTAGATCCAATTCTTGATAATTGGACACCAACCTTCACTCCATTTGAAGGTGGTGGTTTTACGTTGGAAGAATTCGATGTTCCACGTACTTGCAACGAAGAACTCGACAACGATGAGGACTTCTCGATTATCAAGGATTTTCTTAACGATTTCCCATTTCCTCCACCCGAGGAGGTTATGAGTATCGAGCCCAAATCTTCACTTGAGGAACCACCTATCCTCGAGTTGAAAGATTTACCTCCTCATCTCGAATATGTCTATTTGGAGGAGGGCGACAAGTTGTCGGTTATTATTGCGAAGGAACTTTTGAATGATGAAAAAACCGCACTTGTCGATGTTCTAAAGGATCACAAAGGGGCAATTGCGTGGAAGTTATCCGACATTAAGGGAATAGATCCCAAATTTTGTACCCACAAAATCTTAATGGAGGAGGATTACAAGCCCGCAATCCAATGTCAAAGGAGGGTGAACCCCAAAATTTACGACGTCATCAAAAAGGAAGTCCTTAAACTCCTTGACGCGGGAATGATTTACCCTATTTCCGATAGCCGTTGGGTGAGTCCTATTCATTGTGTCCCTTAAAAGGGAGGAATGACCGTTGTGCCAAACGATGCCAACGAGTTGATTCTTACTAGACTCGTGACCGGATGGAGAGTGTGCATTGACTATCGAAAGTTGAATGAAGCCACTCGAAAAGACCATTTTCCCTTGCCCTTCATGGACCAAATGTTGGAGCGTCTTGCGGGAAACTATTTCTATTGCTTTTTAGATGGTTTTTCCGGTTACTTCCAAATTCCCATCGATCCTCGTGATCAAGAAAAAACTACGTTTACGTGTCCATATGGAACGTTTGCCTATCGTAGAATGCCATTCGGACTTTGCAATGCACCGGGAACCTTTCAAAGGTGCATGATGGCTATTTTTCATGACATGATCGAGAAGACGATGGAAGTCTTCATGGATGACTTTTCCGTGTTTGGTAGTTCGTTCACTTCGTGTTTGTCGAATCTTGAGAGAATGTTGAAACGTTGTGAGGAAACCAACCTTGTGCTCAATTGGGAAAAGTGTCATTTTATGGTTAAGAGTGGAATCGTCTTAGGGCACAAGGTCTCGAAAGCGGGGATTGAGGTAGATCAAGCTAAGGTAGACGTCATCGCCAAATTACCTTATCCCAAAACCGTTAAGGGAGTTAGGAGTTTCCTAGGCCACGCAGGCTTTTATCGTCGATTCATCAAGGATTTTTCAAAGACCTCTCGACCCATTACACATCTTCTTGAAAAAGAGGCACGTTTTGTCTTTGACAAAGATTGTGTACGAGCCTTTGAAATCCTTAAGAGGAAACTTACCGAAGCTCCCATTCTTGTTGCTCCCAATTGGAACCTCTCCTTTGAACTCATGTGTGATGCTAGTGATTACGCTATTGGGGCCGTATTGGGGCAACGTCATGAAAAACACTTCTTGCCTATTCACTATGGTAGCAAGACGATGACCGAGGCTCAACTTAAATACACTACAACGGAGAAGGAGTTCCTTGCCGTGGTGTATGCATTTGAGAAATTTCTACCTTATCTCGTCTTGACGAAATGCATAGTGTATACGGATCATTCTGCTATCAAGTATCTTATGGCTAAACAGGATGCAAAGCCGAGATTACTTCGTTGGATTCTCCTCCTTCAAGAATTTGACCACAAAGTTGTTGACAAAAAAGGAGCCGAGAATCTAGCGGCCGATCATCTTTCTCGTTTGGAAGATCCTCACCAAAGTGTTTACGAGCCCAAGGAAATCACCGAAACATTTCCGCTCGAGACACTTGGTGTAGTGAATTCTAAGCTTGATTCTTCCACCCCATGGTTAGCGGATTTTGCAAATAACCATGCGGGTAACTTCATCATCAAGGGTATGACGACTCAAGAAAAACGAAAATTCTTTCGTGACGTCAAGTTATACTTTTGGAACGACCCTTACTTGTTTCGAACTTGTGCGGATCAAATCATCCGACGTTGTGTATTTGGCACTGAAGCTTCTAACATCCTTAGAGCTTGCCATGAGGGACCCACGGGTGGTCACCACGGTGCTAATGTCACGGCTGAGAAGGTGTTTGATGCCGGCTTCTTTTGGCCTACTATTTACCGAGATGCACAAGATCTTGTGAAGTCTTGTGATTCATGGCAACGACAAGGAAAAGCCTCACAAAAAGATGAGATGCCACAAAATATCATCCAAGTGTGTGAGATCTTTGACGTTTGGGGCATAGACTTTATGGGGCCGTTCCCATCATCTCGTGGTAATAAGTACATCCTTGTTGCGGTTGACTACCTATCTAAGTGGGTGGAAGCTAAGGCTTTGCCCACCAATGATGCTCGTGTGGTAGTCAAGTTTTTGAAAAGCTTGTTTTCTCGGTTTGGAACCCCTCGTGCGATCATAAGCGATCGTGGAACCCATTTTTGTAACGACCAATTCGAAAGGGTCCTAAGGAAATATGGGGTTACACATCGACTTTCTACGGCTTATCACCCACAAACGAGTGGGCAAGTCGAGGTTTCAAACCGAGCGTTGAAGAGGATCTTGGAGAGATTCGTTGGGGAAAACCGACAATCTTGGTCGGATAAGTTGGACGATGCTTTATGGGCCTTTAGGACCGCTCATAAGACGCCCATCGGGTGCACTCCCTATAAGCTTGTGTATGGGAAAAATTGTCATTTGCCAATCGAATTAGAACACAAGGCTTATTGGGCCCTAAAGCATTGTAATGATGATATGGAGACCGCGAGAAAACATCGGAAAATGCAATTAAATGAATTGGATGAATTGAGGGACATTGCTTATGAAAATTCATTGATTTATAAAGAAAAAACTAAAAATTTGCATGATTCTAAAATTAAAAACTGGGTTTTTAACATTGGGGATCAAGTTTTGCTTTTTTAATTCTCGCTTGAAAATCATTTCCGATAAGTTGAAATCCCGTTGGTCCGGTCCATTCACCGTGACTCAAGTATTTTTGTATGGGAGCATCGAGTTAGCTCAAGATGATGGTCCTAACTTCAAAGTGAATGGACATAGGTTGAAGAACTACTTTGGCGGGGAAGTTCCATCCTTGAACTACCTCGACCAAGTCACTTTCCCCAATGATAATTAGAATTGAGGGGATCGAGTCAAGCTCATGACTCGGTAATCAAAAACGAGGTGCCTCGTGGGGGAGTCCCATGCTTATCCTATGTACATATTATCGCTTTCTAATGTAGTTAACGTGTGGGGATTTGTGCCCTTCCAACCTTTGTTCCATGGTTGTTTGTGAATTGTGGACTTTAGATGATCATGATCTTCACAATTGGAGCCTCTCGTGTTCGTTTAATGGGAGCACTCGATCGTTTGCTTTGAAGACTTTCTCAATATCCATGATATATCCTTTGATGTTCTAACCTTAGGTTTATAGCACACTTCATAAATGACTTTAAATTTAACGGTTACACCCTTTCTATGCTAGATTAGGCATTCGACTACGTGTCTAGTATGGGGGTGTTTGCACCCCTAGACTCGAAACATTGAGGATAATGTTTAACTTTAGTATGGGGGGGTGAATAGATACTTGCCTTGCCAAACCTTCACGCTTTCCAAATTTTATCTTTTTGTTTATCGTTTTGTTGCAAAATAAGGCTAAAAATGGCTAAATTTTAAAATTTTTCTCATGTTTTATAAGTGTTTGAAGAGACGAAGGTAGGTTTTCCAATGGCGAGAATAAGAGTAATTTTTGACTCGACTGTGCGTGTTGTGCACTTAGCTTTGATTCCTTAACTTCACATTAGCCTAAGTCTCTTAAATGAGGACGAGAGATGATATAAGTTACTATGCTAAACGTAGAGTACTCGTATTCTTTCAAAAACTCATGTGTTCTCGTTGTTTGCTTATTCTCCCTTCGCATGTAAATATTTTTTGCTTAATAAATATTGACTTAGCGGTTTAGTTGGGATTTTGGGTTTCTAGTCTTTTCTAGTAGCTTCCGTGTAATTAAATTGGGAAGACATTAAGGTATCGCCAGCGTTGCGGTTTTGAATTATTGGCACCCGAATAATCAAAAGCTTCACCCAATAATAAGATTTCAAGTGCTCACCTAAATCAAGCAAAGAATTTGAAGCCCCACAAGGCCGAAAAATCTATGAAAAATTGAAAGTGAATCAAGCCTTAATCTTCGAAGCTTTAAAGATCCAAAATTCGCCTTTGCGTGAGGATATACGTCTTTGGCTAATAAAACTACCGATGAGGTGGATAATAAAAGGCAAGGCAAGACCAAAGTCATAATAAAAGCTTCATGGCGAAGTTGAATAAAAGATGGAGGTAAACCAAAGATAATAAGGCCCTTCCGTTAGGGGGCGTATAAAAGTCTTGGTAATAAGTCTCATGTTCAAAACCGTTATAAAACCGTGTTTATTGATTCTTCTTATTGACTTAATTTTTTGACATCGTTGTCTATTGGGAGGGGTTATTGATTTGATGGTCTTAGTTACACCGTTAGGACTCTATTTTTAGACCTAAATCTCTATTATCGCATAAGTCAAACAATGTATCCTCGTGAAACATTCAAGACATAATAAAATATAAGAGATACAACTTAGGAAAATGGGAGGATAAGTACGTGATTAGGGCATATGAGTAGTGTTAGCATTACTAAATTATAATGACAATGATCTCGTTGCACGCTTGGCATGGAATTGGGGTGAAAATCGAGGACGATGAAATTATTTCTAACAAAGCATTCACGTGTTCTTGTTCTATGAACCTAAACGTCCCATTTTGCGATGAAAATCATACATTATGTCTAAAACGCAAGTAGTAGTAGCAATAGTATTAGTGTAGCTAGTTTATCATTCAATAAAGTGAATAAAAATGAATTTTAGAGATGCTACGATACTTTATTCTAGCATTGCGTGAGGGCACGACAATGGTTTAGTATGGGGGAGTGATGAGACTGCTTTTATACATAGTCTCATCGTCCAAAAAGGGCTTAAAATGCATTAAATATCATCAAAATACCCATATATATGCTTGTGTTTGTTGCTTGTGTATTTTAGGTACGGATATTGAGAAAATGACAAAAGATCACAAGAATCATGCAAAAACGAACACGGGAAACGAAGCCGCACAATGAACCAAGCCCTAATGAAGAATTTTCCCAAGAAAAACCCTTGAAGACTTGAAGAATTATTAAGAAGGGTCCTCCAATATGGAAGAATTGACACTTTATACCCTTGTATCTTCATAATTACAAGTTTGGTCCCTAAAGTTTGTCAAAATTACAAAAAGGGCCCTCCATTTTGAAGAATTGACAAGTTTAGCCACTCAACAAAGCTAAATTGTCAATCATTATCCTCCACAAAGTCAAATATATCATGAAGTCCTTCAAAGTACAAGAAATTACAAGTTTGGTCCTTTGAAAATCCCAAAATTACAAAAAGGACCCTTGACTTTCAATATTTGGCAACAATCGTCCCTCAATCATTATGACTTGGCAATTTCAGTCCTCCAAATTTCAAATCATACAAGCTAAGACCATTCCCATTAAAGAAAATGCCAAAACAATCCCTCAAGAATCACAAAATGGCAAGAATTACCCATGAATTCACTTTGTAAACTGTTTTGGGGCAAAAGTGTGAAAAATGAAAAGTTGATAAAGAATGAAATGGGCGTTGATAGAGTTTATAACTGAAATGACAAAAAGGAAGGAAGTGAAGGACTAAAGCTGGCCAGACAACATTCTTACCTTAACCAACCACATGCTGCCACCTCACCCCACTCACCACTTCCACCAATCACCTTTCACCCTTCCTCCACATTAGATTCCACTCACCCCATTTATTAACTAATCTTAACTTATTAGTTTAAGTTGGCGCCTAAACACATGGTTTAAAAACAAAAACAGATCAAAACCACCACTATTCACATGACGAACACATTTGGGTATTTTTGATTGTGTTGTAATTAGAGGTTAATCTGCTCCAGAATGATGATTAACCATCCCAAACCTTAAACATGACACCCCACCAACCAACAGCCCCACACAAGATTCCCCTGCTACACTTTGGGAGAAAATGACAAAGGCTGCCAGTCATCCAACGACCAAGCTTCTTGCTTCAAACTTAAGCATCTTGTGAGCCCTTGATCAACTTCACATGCTTGCCAGCTCCACAAACAGCCAAGAATCGGTCACATGATTCCAAGATATTCAAACTCCACAAGGGCATTTTTGGGGCTTCAAGCACTAGGGTTTATGTTATTTCTCAGCTTCCTTAGTCTCATTGTAGCCTATATAAAGGCATTAGGTCTTTACATTTTCAGCTACTTTTGGTTTTTCCTTGTTCAACAACTTGTAAATCCTCTTTTTAGTTTAATGAAATTGTGTTAAGTGTGTTGAAGAAAGACCAAGTGCCACTTATTTTTATGCTTGTTTATGTTATTTGTTCACTGAATTTGAATCTCAAATCCTGTTTTTAAGGAGAGTGCAAAAGTTTGCATTTTTCCTTCAAGCTTGATATTTTGCTAAGTTCTTGTTCAAACCTTGGAATTCTTGGGCTATAGGGCTGATCATAGCATCCTGATATTGTGTTATCAAGGTGTGGTAAGGCTTATAACTTGGGGATAATCAAGTGTGGGGTAACAAGGTTGCATCAATCAAGGCTTTTTAAGTTTTTGTTTTGATAATTGTGCCTCTAACCTGGTTGAATCTTAGCAGGGTTGTTTGTGGAAGCTTGTACTTTTTCTTGCTAGTACATAAGAACAAAATTCATGGGTGTGGATGTACATCCATGAGGTTTGCATACTTAATCCCAAAATTTGCTTAAATCTTGATTTTTGGTGATATTTGTGTGTGACTTGTGTTCTTGTGAATTTTGTGGCTTAAAACTGCTTGAATCTGTTTATCTTAGCTATTGTTGTGTAAATTTGGGCTTGAGTGGTCTTAAATCTCACTTTTGATATGAAAAACTTGGTTTTGAAAAGTTAAAGGGGTGTTTGGGAATACCTGTTTGAAATCATTGTGTGTTTGATAGGTGTGAAAACACCCATCCTTTTACCACTTAATTGCAATAATAACCGAGCCAAAACGTGTATTTTATGTCATTTATGTCGGAATTATGCGTGGTTTATGTTTTTGTTGTGATTTAGGACGAAAAGGTGAAAAGTGGAGAAAACACGGCATTCACGGGCTTTTATCGAAGAAAAAGACGAAAGACGAAGTCGAAAGATCAAAAGTGGAAAAAGAACGGAAGTCCAAGACCAATTCTGAAGATTTATCGAAGAAAAAGTCAAAGACGGAAGTTTACTAAAAGCCGAAGAACTCGAGTCTTATTTATGAAGAAAATTCAAGACGAGTTCAAAAGAAATCCCAAGACAAGTCACAAAGTCCAAGTATTAAGAAGATTTAAGAAGATTAAAGAAGCTTGGGGACTTAAGTGCGCAATTAAGGAAAAGAGGAAAGAGGGAGGAAGCTTCCTAAGCCCCTCCCTAATCACCACTATAAATAGCCATTAGCTAGTTCATTTTCATGTGTTAGCTAATTTTGACAAAATTAGTCTTTCCACCATTTTCATTACTTGTACCTTTTAATTTCTTGTCACTTTAATTTCATGTCTTAAATTTCGTACCGTTTAATTCCAAGTAAGTTAATTTAATTGTTGGATCTTAATTTCCCTTTTATCAAGCTTTTATTTATCTTTCTCATCCTACTTTTCTTGTTTTTGATTTGATTTTGGTTCGGATTAAGTTTTGGTTTTGCTTAATCATATTGCTTATTTGAGTAAAAAGTTCACCTTTTTACTTCTATATAAGTTTTCGTATGAAATAAGCTATAAGTTTGACAATCTTATTGGCTTATTTTGTACTTAGCTTATTTGCTTTTTAGTTTTCTTAAAAAGTTAGTCTCTTTAAAGTTTGCTTATTTTGTTTTCTTATTTTGTGTTTTTATAAAGTTTATGAATTTCGTCTTTTAAAAGCTTTCAAATTTATGCTTATTAAGTTGTTCAAGTTTTGGTTTAGTGTGCTTATTGAAAGTGCTTATTGAGATTTTTGCTTATCTCCATTTTCGGATTTGTTGGTGTTCATCGCAATATTGAGGGTTTTATCACATTTCGACGGTTTCTTGATTTGTATCGCAATAACCCAAGTGTGGGTTCTACTTTGCGATAGGTTGGTAAATCCCCCTTATTCCGATCGGGATTGCGATCGCTCATTGCGATCGCATATTCCGACGGAGTTTAAGGTATATTGCGACGAAGTGCTGCCCAAATTTTGACAACCACATTCAGATAGATTTTGCTTTCATATTCCGATACTTTTCTTATTATTAGTATTCCGATAGATTATTTCAAAACATTCCGATAGATTTTTTTAATATTTCGATAGTTTAAAAGAAGAAAAAAAAAAAAAAAAAAAAAAAAAATCATTCCGACACAAACTTTACCACATTGCGATGGATCCTATAATACATTCCGATGAAATGTCCAGCTTGCTTGGCTGCTTAACCAATGTTGGCGCCAAAATGAGCAGCCAGGCTGGCTGCTTCCAGCAGCTAGCCTGCCTGCTTGCTTATTTACTAGTATTGTTCCGTAATTGTCTAGTTTTATCTGGAAGTTGTTCCGATTTTATTTCTGAAAGTTACGTATTTTTAGTTGAATTTTTCTTCTATTTTTAAAATTAATGTTTTTTCGTAAGTTCAAGTTTTATCTTTTATTTAGTATCCGCTTTAGGTTTTCCCTCGTTTAGCTTTAAAGTACCATTTTAATTTTATTCTCTCCTTTTTCATTTAGTAAACTTTATTTTCGAGTCGATAGTTAATTTCGTCTTTTAGTTTTATTTTTATTAATTGTTTCGCTTTAAATTACGTTTTATTATTTAAATTGTTTTGTTTTTATTAATTAATCGCTTTTAGTTTATTGTTTTTATTTTGTGCATTTACCTTTTAAGTAGAATAGATAACCAAACCATTTTATTTGCCACCAAGAACAACTGAGTCGCACTTTGAACCGTGATCAATTCGAGAAGATACCGAGAAACGAACTTTTTCAACTAGCAAAATCTTAATTTCAAATGGCGCCGCTGCCGGCTCTTTTCGTGAGGATTAACGGTTTTTTGTGAGAAGACGCGTTGGCTTTTGGGATCCGTTCACTTGTGAACGTTATTTTTCGTATCAAAAAAAAAAAAATTCAAAAACTTCCAAAAACATTTGAAAAATCTTAAAACGCATTTCTTTTTCAAAGTTTTGCACCAAAAATATTCTTCTTGCTCATCTATCTTTCTTTATGGATTCTTATGTCCATTGCGTCGGTTGTGGGAGACGATTGTACGGGAACGACTCTTGTCAATGGTGTACATGTGAGCGGTGCGGAAACGATATCAAAGATACACAATCAATACCAGGATTTTGTCCTTTGTGTCCCTCACTTAATTCGTCCTTTCTGAACCCACCTACTCTTTCCCCGTGCATCTATTGTGGAAGCGATTCTCCTTGGCATGTTTCGTGCCCGGTTCAATACTCGTATGATTACGGGCAAGAACCGGGATACAAGTATGACAATGATAATAGCTATCCACAAGACGCACCCAGTATTTCTCCTCACCCGTTTTGCAACAACTGTGGGGGTCCTCACGATACCTATTATTGTCAACCAATGAATTGTTATGAGCCAAATCCGTGCCCTCAGTTTTCTTCACAAGTGGATTATTATGAACCAAACCCGGTTTATAATTCTTCTCAACCGATGAACTACTATGAGCCACAACCATGCTATAATCCAGGTTTTCAACATTTTGAACCCCCACAGCACATCATCGATCATCAACCTTCCTTCGAACAATTGAGCCCCCACGAACAATGGAACTCTCTTGTTAAGCAAAGTCAACAAATTCAAGAAACTTTCAACAAGATCATCGAAAAATGGCAAGAGGATCAACGACAAGAGCAAATATCGAATATCGAGACTTATACTCCTCCTCCGGTGTATCCATACTATTATGATGATGACGAGGATGATGTCTATGATCTCAACCCATCTTCTGAGATTACTACTCTTATTATTGATAACACCAATGCGTCTAAGGATAGTGATACTTTGAGTGAGATTCGTGATTTTGGTCTTGAAGAATTCTTTGATGAGGTTTGTGATATTCCGACTTTTGCTGAACGTAAGGATGAGGTCGCTTTTAATGATGAATTCCAATTCGAGCCTGAGATTGCGGAAATTATCGAACGAGAGCTAGCTCTTTTACCTATGCTTCCTCCTACAAGCGAGGTCGATTTTTCCAACATCGATGCCGAACTTGATGAGTTGGAGCGTCTTATTTTTCATAATAATGACGAACCAACTCACTTGACCAATCATCCTATTCTCGAGGAGTTACCTAATCAACACTCCTCTACTGAGAATTACGTTTACCACATTCGTGCGGATTTAACTTATCAACAATCCCCACAAATGAATGATGGTTTCGTACTTGATCGTGATCTTTTCGAGCGAGTTTCTGAAATCCTCAATGATGGGAACGACAAACCTTGGTTTGACGCACCTATCTATGATGAAGAAATCGAAGAGATTAACGTTCATAAGGATGAGTGCTTTGACCCGGGGGGTGCCATTGATTATTTTATGCTTGATGACCTTACGGCTTTGCCGTTTGCTGCTGAACATCCATTGTCTTTGGGGGATGACAATGTGATTCCTTTACCCACCCCACCTCCCGTGGATCTTGAATTCACATACTTCTCGTATGTTGAAAGGACCTTTCTCCCTTTCAAGACTTATCCCCCCGCCTCTCCTTTGTTGATGTCAACCGGGAACGAGGACAAGGTCTTTGATCCCGGTATCACATTCGAGGCTTCCCCATGGACCATTTAATTCGGGGACGAGTCAGGCTCGTGACTCGGTCAACAAAAACAAGCGCTTTTTGGGAGGCAACCCAATTATCTATCTATCTTTCCTGTTTTCACCATAAGTGTAGGGGGAGCCCCGTTGGTGTTTCTTGTTCTCTTTCTTATCATATGCAGGGATTAGAGCTTCAAAGACACACTCTTGATGACTTTTGACGAACCGTGATTCCGTGTTCCCTTCTTCCCGGTTCTATCCTAAACTCTTTTCGATTCACTATTTTATATTTCTTAATATTAAAATAGGAATCTCTTTAGTTGTCTTTTCCTTAACGAGATTTAAACAAAGTGCACAATGTCCTAAGTGTAGGGGAGTTTACTCCCACATGCTTAAACATTGAGGACAATGTTTATATTAAGTGTAGGGGGGACTTCTATCGAAGTTAAGTGGTCTTTTCCTTGTATTTGCCCTCATTTTAACAGGAAAATCAATTTTCGACATTTTTCAAAATTTTTAATCTATTTTGGCCTAGTTGTAGTCTCCTTTATTTTTGTTACTTTCTAGCATTTTAATAAAATGGTTTTAGCAAGTTTAGATATCTTAGATATATTAGGCCCGTTGTGAATATTTTGACTCAACCCGAGTTTACTTATCCAAGTTCACTCTAGCTAGTATCCTTAACCATGTAGACCTTAATTGGTTTATTAGGCTAAGCATCCACGAGTCTCATTCCTTGAGATTTTAAATTGTGGAGAACGAGAAATGATAGAGTTGGTTACAAGTTTGGTATTCTCTCATTAACTTATGTGAGTTAATTATGATCTTTTTCTCCCATCACTTGCTAATAAATTATCTGCAATAAGTAAGGTCGTACGATTTGAAAAGTTACTTAGCTTCTAGCCCAAGATCGTTTAAAAGTTGCTCGGTAATGATAAGAGTTCATAGCCAAGGCATAACTTATGAAGCGGGGCGCGAAGATTGGCGAGTCCGAAAAGGCCCTAACAAGGCATGAGGATTCCGTTTTATTGCTGAAGATCCAAAGTGATGTGAAAAGCATTATTCCTAAAATCAATATGAAGGATCAAGACTCACGACGAAAAGCAATCAACTCCCATAAAGATCATGGAGAAGTCTATCCGAAAAGACCCTAACAAGGTATGAGGATAAATAGATCCAAGTCCGAAAAGGAGGCGGATCGTTGTATCTCAAAATCCCAATTAGAGATTGAAGAATAATCATGAAGTCGTGGTCAACAAAGTTGGAGTACCCCTCAAAAGTCTCCAAGTGAAGAAACTCTATTACGATGAGAAGACCATTATCTCAAGAACGTCTCTCAAGATATGAAGTATGAAGTACATGCCAAATATCGGCCCGAGAAAGGTCTCAAATCGCGAACCAAGTTATGCCAAGATATGAACTTTTTGATATCCCGAGAAGCAGTTTTAAGAGATTTTGTCCTTTAGCTAACTATTGATCAAATCGTCCTACTTTGCTTTCAGCCTAAATAAATTATCGAAATAAGTCAACAATGCATCCTCGTGATCATTCAAGACATCAATAAAATATAAGAGATACTCGTAGGAATAAGGGAGTTTAAGTGATTAATTGAACCACATGAGTAAATGTTTGTTATGCTAACTTGTACTAATAATGATCTTGTTTTTAAGCTTGGCATGGGGAACGTGAAACTTGAGGGTGATGAACATTCATGACACACAAGCCCTAATGTAAGTCTTAGATTTCTTTACAAGTTTCTTCCTTGTTGCATCTTGTTATTTTCTATCTTTTTGATTTTCCTTAGTTGTTTAATAAAGGCCAAGGTAGGTTGATTATGATGGAAAGTGTAAAACGTGCTTTGTAACTAATGCATTGCATGAGGACATTGCAATGGTTAAGTGTAGGGGATTTGATAGGTATGAAAACACCCATCCTTTTACCACTTAATTGCAATAATAACCGAGCCAAAACGTGTATTTTATGTCATTTATGTCGGAATTATGCGTGGTTTGTGTTTTTGTTGTGATTTAGGACGAAAAGGTGAAAAGTGGAGAAAACACGGCATTCACGGGCTTTTATCGAAGAAAAAGACGAAAGACGAAGTCGAAAGATCAAAAGTGGAAAAAGAACGGAAGTCCAAGACCAATTCTGAAGATTTATCGAAGAAAAAGTCAAAGACGGAAGTTTACTAAAAGCCGAAGAACTCGAGTCTTATTTATGAAGAAAATTCAAGACGAGTTCAAAAGAAATCCCAAGACAAGTCACAAAGTCCAAGTATTAAGAAGATTTAAGAAGATTAAAGAAGCTTGGGGACTTAAGTGCGCAATTAAGGAAAAGAGGAAAGAGGGAGGAAGCTTCCTAAGCCCCTCCCTAATCACCACTATAAATAGCCATTAGCTAGTTCATTTTCATGTGTTAGCTAATTTTGACAAAATTAGTCTTTCCACCATTTTCATTACTTGTACCTTTTAATTTCTTGTCACTTTAATTTCATGTCTTAAATTTCGTACCGTTTAATTCCAAGTAAGTTAATTTAATTGTTGGATCTTAATTTCCCTTTTATCAAGCTTTTATTTATCTTTCTCATCCTACTTTTCTTGTTTTTGATTTGATTTTGGTTCGGATTAAGTTTTGGTTTTGCTTAATCATATTGCTTATTTGAGTAAAAAGTTCACCTTTTTACTTCTATATAAGTTTTCGTATGAAATAAGCTATAAGTTTGACAATCTTATTGGCTTATTTTGTACTTAGCTTATTTGCTTTTTAGTTTTCTTAAAAAGTTAGTCTCTTTAAAGTTTGCTTATTTTGTTTTCTTATTTTGTGTTTTTATAAAGTTTATGAATTTCGTCTTTTAAAAGCTTTCAAATTTATGCTTATTAAGTTGTTCAAGTTTTGGTTTAGTGTGCTTATTGAAAGTGCTTATTGAGATTTTTGCTTATCTCCATTTTCGGATTTGTTGGTGTTCATCGCAATATTGAGGGTTTTATCACATTTCGACGGTTTCTTGATTTGTATCGCAATAACCCAGGTGTGGGTTCTACTTTGCGATAGGTTGGTAAATCCCCCTTATTCCGATCGGGATTGCGATCGCTCATTGCGATCGCATATTCCGACGGAGTTTAAGGTATATTGCGACGAAGTGCTGCCCAAATTTTGACAACCACATTCAGATAGATTTTGCTTTCATATTCCGATACTTTTCTTATTATTAGTATTCCGATAGATTATTTCAAAACATTCCGATAGATTTTTTTAATATTTCGATAGTTTAAAAGAAGAAAAAAAAAAAAAAAAAAAAAATCATTCCGACACAAACTTTACCACATTGCGATGGATCCTATAATACATTCCGATGAAATGTCCAGCTTGCTTGGCTGCTTAACCAATGTTGGCGCCAAAATGAGCAGCCAGGCTGGCTGCTTCCAGCAGCTAGCCTGCCTGCTTGCTTATTTACTAGTATTGTTCCGTAATTGTCTAGTTTTATCTGAAAGTTGTTCCGATTTTATTTCTGAAAGTTACGTATTTTTAGTTGAATTTTTCTTCTATTTTTAAAATTAATGTTTTTTCGTAAGTTCAAGTTTTATCTTTTATTTAGTATCCGCTTTAGGTTTTCCCTCGTTTAGCTTTAAAGTACCATTTTAATTTTATTCTCTCCTTTTTCATTTAGTAAACTTTATTTTCGAGTCGATAGTTAATTTCGTCTTTTAGTTTTATTTTTATTAATTGTTTCGCTTTAAATTACGTTTTATTATTTAAATTGTTTTGTTTTTATTAATTAATCGCTTTTAGTTTATTGTTTTTATTTTGTGCATTTACCTTTTAAGTAGAATAGATAACCAAACCATTTTATTTGCCACCAAGAACAACTGAGTCGCACTTTGAACCGTGATCAATTCGAGAAGATACCGAGAAACGAACTTTTTCAACTAGCAAAATCTTAATTTCAGTGTTATTGTGTTAGTGTAAGTTTGTGTTTGTGTTTGTTATCTTTCATACACTTGTTTGAGAGTATTTTGCTGCAAGTTATTGGACTTAAACCTTGAAATCAAACAACCTGCTATAAAATCTTTGTTATTGCATGTTTTGACCTAGGATCTTGGGAACACTTAGGGTGTATGCATGGTTAGGGCTAAAAGTGGTTTAAACAAAATCATTGTAACCTGTTTGTGAGATTTAAGGTGTTGCATTTGGCTTGTGTGTCAAATACATCAGCAAAGTGAAATCTGCTTGTGTTTAGTGTTCATCAGTAACATTCATAAGATTGAATCTTGATTTAGGCATAAAGCCATTGCATGAAAACTGTTTAGAATTGTTTATTTGAGTTTATAATAGCTTGTGTATGCATTTGGTTGAGTTTGGCTGGCTGAATATTGCTCTAAGTGCTTATTGAACTTGTTCTGCTTATTTGTTCATGTCTGTGCTAGATCTGGTGCTTTATTGATTAAACTGTATCAATTGGGTGATTTTGTTTGTGATTTATTGATTTTTATTGACTCCTTATGATCCAAAGATCATTTGGGTGCCTTTGTGTAATCTGAATCTCAAAAAAGTTCACTAAAGACAAAAAGTCAAACAAGTCAAGCAGTGGAAAAAGTTTCCACTACTCAACACCCAAAACTAGCCCCTGCTAGTGTTAATTTGAACTCATCTTATCAATAAGCTATTTTAGCTTATCCAGACCTGCAACAACTTATTTTTTGTGATAGATCTTCATTATTTGACCCATTTGATTAGACTGGAGCTTATTGGACTTTGACTTTGACTTTTTGCTAGAAAACCAACTTATTTGACTTTTACATAAGTGCTTATTTGCTTTTTCCAGCTTATTGAGTCAGCTTATTTGAAAACTCTTTGTTGATTTTGCTTAATTAAGTCATTTAAAAGCTTTAGAAACTTGAATCAGCTTTTGGGGTGGCCTAGAACTCAAAAGCGACTATTTTGTCGTTTTCTGTAGATTGCTTATTGCATTTTCAGGCTTATTCCTTGGGCATATTTCAAATTTCTTTTTACAGAAGTCTTATTTAGGACAAAAGAAGCTTGTGTGTCTAATTCGAGCTTATGGCATTAGCTTATATCTTAATGGGCCAAAAAGCCCATTAAGAATAAGCTGTTTGGTATAAGCTAGCTTATTTCACACTTTCAGCTTTTCGGCCTTTGGAAAAAGTTGTTTAAAATTAAATTTTGAGACAAGTAGTGCTTTTTGGGCTTATTTTGGACATTTTTCATTTTGGGCCCTATTTAGCCCATTAAGTGATCTATTTTGGGTTTAGCCCATTTTCTAGGCCCATTAAGGGTATTTAGGTAATTTCACTTTCATTTCTGAGTTATTTAGGTTATATTAAGGTAGTTTGCAACTTTTTAGAATTTTTTATGATTTTTGGATTTTTAATAATATTTTAATATTATTTTATTGTTAAAAATTAAAAGTCTGATTTTCTAAGTTTTATATTTTTCCTAGATTGTACACTTAATTAGGAATTTTGCAACTTTCCAAATATTTTTAGAGTCTTTTAATTATTTTCTAGAATTAATTTAAGTTTTAATAGCTTTTAATAGTTTTTAATTGTTTAAAAATACTTTTTAGTGGTTTTAAATTTTGAAAAATACTTTTTAGCTTAATTAGGTTATTTTAAAGGTTTACAAACTCTAAGATCTTGTTTTGGAGTTTTTAATAGTTAATATTGATTTTAGGGCTTTAATTAGCATTAAAAAGTTAAAATATAATTAATTAAAAGGTTTTGGCAAGTTTGGATTTTTTGTAAACTCTTAGAATATTTTTGTGGATTTTTAGTGATTTTTAGGAATTTTTAGGGTAAAATTTTAATTTTGGTGCTTTTTACGGTTTTACGTGTACACCTTTTTCTTCTTAGTTTAATACGACATCGTAACCGTCATTCTCTTCTTATCCCCTTTTTTCATATAATCACAAAGTTAATCCAAATCATTACACACATAACACACTAGCCTCCTTGAGAATGATCCCCATTTTAGGGTTATAACTTGTGGTTTTCCTAAGCTACTTGTTAACACTTGCCCTAATTGCCTTGTTTTCCTAAACAAGTGCTAATTTACAACCATCAGACCTCCCTGCTACACCTTTGAACGAGATGACAAAACAGTGACAGCAATCCAACGTGCATGATTCCAGCTTACATTTTAAGCTTATTTTACACCATTGGATGCAATTCTACCTTGCCAGCTACAACAAAACGCCAAGAACAAGTCACATGATTCTCAAGTTATTCAAACTTCACAAGGGCATTTTTGGGCTTCTACATCATTAGGGTTACGTTTTTTATTCAGCATTTAGGTTTTTTGTAGCCTATATAAGGCATTAGCATTACTACATTTGTTTTTTGCTCTTGAATTTTCCTAGTTCACAATTTTGTAAATCATATATTCAAGTAATGAAATGTGTTTGAATTTGGTGAAGAAAAGTCAAGTGCCATTCTTATTTCCTGCTTATTATTGTTTGATGTTAACTGTTCTTGAATCCTAAAACTTGTTTTTAAAGGAGTGTGCAAAAGTTTGCATATTTTCCTTAAATCTTGATATTTTGCTAAGTCTTGTTCAAACCTTGGAATTTTTTGGCTATAAGCTGATCATAGCATCCTGATATTGTGATATCAAGGTGTTGTGAAGCTTATAACTTGGGGATAATCAAGTGTGGGGAACAAAGGTTGCATTAATCAAGTTTACCTCTTTTTCTGAGTTTGATATTTTTGCTTCTAACCTTGTTGAATCTTAGAAGGCTTGTTTGTGGAAGCTTGTTCTTGTTCTTGCTAGCACATAAGCTCAAAATTCGTAGGTGTGGATGTACATCCATGAGGTTTGAACCATTCTACCTTAAATCTGCTTAAAATCTTGATTTTTGGTGAATTTGTGTGTTGCTTATGTTCTTGTGGAATTTATGGTCTAATCTTGCTTAATACTGCATATTACATCTGTTTATGTGTTTGATTGGGCTTGGGTAGTCTTGGAATACACTTATACTTGTTTAAATTTGATTTGAAAAAGATAAGGGATGTTTGGGATTATCTGTTTAAGAACACAGAGTGTTATTGTGTTTGTGGAAAGTGTTGTTTGTGCTTTGTATCTGTTATTGACTTGGTTGAGAACTAAAACCTGCAAGTTATTGGCTTTAAAACCTTGAATCAAAGATTGTGCTATAACTTATTGATTTTGACTGTTTTTGACCTAAAATTTTGGTAATACTTAGAGTATATGCATGTTTAGGGATAAAAGTTGTTAAATCAAAGTTTTCATAACCTATATAAGAGATATGAGTGTTTGAATTTGGCTTGTTGGTCAAGTATATCAGCAAAGTGTTCATAACTTCTTGTTAGTGTTCATCAGTAACCTTATTGTGCTTATATCTTGATCTAGACCTTGAACCATTGCATGAAACCTGTTTAAACTTGTTCATTTAAGTTTATTATAGCTTGTGTATGCTTTTGGTGCAATTTGATTGGCTGAAATTTGCCTAAACAACTTATAAGTCATAACTGCTTATTGTTCATGTCTGTGAGATGTCTGGTGCTTAATTGAATTAATTGCACTCTTTGGCTGATTGTGATTGTGATTTCTTTGTTGTTTCTGACTCCTTTTGATTCACTGATCACAAGGGTGCCTTGTTTGTAACTTGATTCCAACAAAAAGTCACCAAAGACAAATAGTCAAGAAAGTCAAGCAGTGGAAAAAGTTTCCACTGCTCAACATCCAAAACTAGCCCCTGCTACTAATTTTTCATTCAGCTTATTAATAAGCCATATTGGCTTATCCAGACTTGCAACAACTTACTTTTTGTGATCAATCTTCCTCATTTGACCCATTTATTTGTACTGGAGATTATCAGACCTTGGCTTTGACTTTTCGCTAGAAAACTCATAAAGTTGACTTTTAATTAAGTGCTTATTTGCTTATTCCAACTTATTGAGTGTGCTTATTGAAAAACCTTTTGTTGATTAAGCTTAGCTAAGTCATTTAAAAGCTTTTGAAACTTCAATCAGCTCTTGGGGTGGCCTAGAACTCGAAAATGACTATTTTGTCATTTTGTAAAGATAGCTTATTGCTTTTTCAGGCTTATTCGCTGTGCTTATTTCAAATTTCTTTTTACATAACTCTTAAGTAACTCAAAAGAAGCTTGTGTGTCTAATTTGAGCTTATGGCATCAGCTTATAGCTTAATGGGCCAAAAAGCCCATTTAGAATAAGCTGCTTTGAAATAAGCTAGCTTAAACACATTTTCAGCTTTTGGGCCTTCAGAGTTTTGTCTTTAAAATCAAATTTTGAGTCAGACTGGAAGTTTTGGGCTTATTTGGTTGACTTTTTCTTATTGGGCCCAAATTAAGCCCATTAAGGGACTGTTTTGTCTTTTAGCCCATTTCTAGGCCCATTAGGGGTATTTTGTAATTTCAACTTCATTTATGTGTTCATTAGGTTAAAATAAGCTAGCTTGCAACTTTTTAGAATTTTTTATGAATTTTGGATTTTTAATATTATTTTATTATTATTTTAGTATTAAAAATTAAAATTTAGTTTTTTCAACTTTTTATATTTTTCTTAGGTTAAATACATTAAGTTAGGAATTTTACAATTTTTAGAATATTTTTATTGTCATTAGATTAGTTTTTAGAATTATTTAAATTTTAATAGTTTTTAATTGTTTTTAAATAGTTTTTATTAGTTTTAAAATTTTCAAAAATAGTTTTAATTTTATTTAAGTTATTTTAGAGGTTTACATTTGAAAAAATCTCATTTTGGGCTTTTTGTTAATTAAATTGATTTTTTGGGCTTTAATTAGCATTAAAAAATTATTATTTAATTAAATAGATGGTTTGAGTGATTTTTTATTTTTTGTAAACTCTAATACATTATTTAGGATTTATTTCAATTTTCTAAGAATTTTAAGGGTAAATTTTTTATTTTGTCACTTTTTACGGTTTTACGTGTACAACTTATCGTCTTAGTTTTAATCATAATCGTAACCGTCATTCTCTTCTTATCTCATTTCTATTTTCTTTTCTCATAAACCATAATCACATCATTAATCATCTCTTAACACACACACCAAGTCTCCTTGAGAACGATCCCCACTTTGGGTCATAACTTGTGGTTTTTCCTAAATCACTTGTTAATACTTGCCACTTTTACGCCTTTTTCCTAAAGGGTAGTAAAAACTTAACTATCATTTTGGCGCCGCTGCCGGGGAGGCGTGTTGTGTTTTGATTTGGCAATTGTTGTTTTTATATACTAACCATAATATCTATTTGTATTAGTAGCACTCTACTAATACGTATTATCGGTTTTCGTTTTTTTGTGTGAATATTATTAATATATTGTACACGTAGAATAATAAATTCACAAGTACTCCAAAAGTGTGAAAACACAACCTTGACTTGGGAGGTCATTACCCAATCATTGTATTCGAATCTCAAACAAGAAAGAAAAGGCAAAAATAGATAAATACTTTCGCGAAGCTCGATTTTGAAAAATACAAACTATAAGGTGGGTATAAGGCGGGTATTATAAAATATACCCTAAGGAAAAAGGCTCCTAAGTGCTTCGCGCCGCCTCGTTTCCCCGCTTGCTTGTGAGTATTTTGAGATTGAAAGCTCATCGAGGGTTTGGCCGCCCAAAGTATTATTAAGTATCATATATACTTTCTTGGTTTCATTTGATTAAACCCTCTTGAACGTTTTGGTGTTCCACCAACGTTCTAAAGTCATCGAAAGCGTTCACTTCACGTGATCGTTTTCATTCCTTGAGGCTTTTTTAATCAAGAGATTTGATTAAGGAGGAGATTTGTAGATTTTGGTCTACTTAATACAATCACAAAAATCCAAAAAAGTAAAAAACAATCAAAAACCACAAAAAATTGGAAAAATACAAAACACCGAAAAGAATCTTCTTTGCTCGTCCCCTCGTTGTACGTGACGTTTATGTAAACCCGCAACCAAGCAAGACGTGCACGTAAACGTAGAAACCGAAAGGAGTCAACACCTACTCCTAATGTTTCTAGTGAGGAGTCTCCTATTGACGAACCTATCGTAAGAGAAGAACCAACCATGGCGAATCGAACTATGATGGAGTTACTTCAAGCACCCACTGAGGGTTATGGAGAGGCTATTGTGATTCCCGCTATCCTTGCGGAGAATTTTGAAGTGAAAACGGGTTTGTTGTCGATGATCCAAAACAAAAAATTCCATGGTGATGAAAAGGACAACCCGCACAACCATATCTGCCAATTCAATCGTCTTACCGCCACTTACAAATTTAAGGATGTTGCTAATGACTCGATTAAGATGATGCTTTTTCCGTATTTCTTAGCGAGGCCCACTAATATTTGGTTAGAGAAAAAGCCACCCAATTCTATATTGACGTGGAAGGATCTCGTTTCTAAGTTTGTGAACCAATTTTTCCCGCCCTCTAAGACTACGCATTTGAAAAACGAGATTTCAAAATTTTCACAAGAATTTAATGAGAGTTTTTCAACGGCTTGGAATAGGTTTAAGGAAATGTTACATGAGTGTCCTCATCACGGTTTTTCCGACTTGCATCAAATTGACACGTTTTACAATGGACTTAATGATCATGAAAGGGATTATCTAAATGCCGTCGCGGGTGGTAATTTTTTATGTAAAACGGTTGAGGAAGCTTTGGTGATAATTGAGAATAGATCGAAGGTGTATAGTCCTCGTAACACATCGAGTGTTCGTAAGGCTTCTTCTTCGGATTCACCTTCTTGGTCTAATACCATCGATGCGTGCCAAATTGAGTCGAACTTGGAAAACAAAATCTTTGATAAGCTTAAAGGACTTTTGATTGAATTCAAAGTTGGAGAACAAAGTGCTCCCGCTACGGCTAAAGCGGTTGAGGTTTCATGTATGTATTGTGGTAGAGGTCATGATTTCTTCGAGTGAATTACCAACGGTGGTAACACTTCGAGTGCCTACGCGGCCACGGGAACTTACAACCAAAACGGTCAAGTTACCCGCTCCAATCAATTGACTCCACCGGGTTTTGCTCCTAATCAAAATGCTAACAACAACTATCGAAACAATCAAGTTGGTTTTAAAAACAATTACAAAGGAAACTATGGGAATCAAGGGGCTAATAATCAAGTTTCAAACAAAAATCAAATAATGATTTTCAAAACAACAACAAGGGTTTGCAAACTTTGAAAGATCTTCCAAATGAATTTATTGAATACGCTAATGGAAACGATGCTAGGTTTGACAACATTCAAAGAGAAATCATTAGCCTAAGATCCGAGTTTAAGAACGACTTGAAGAAGGAGTTGAAAAATGAGTTAGCAAATGAGCTTAAAATCCATACAAACAAAATGGAAGGGAATGTAACTAGGTTACAACAAAACCAACAAAAAATGGAACAAGGGCAACATGAAATTAAGCAAGAAATGATTAAGGCCAAGAAGAGGCAATCCATTTTTGAGGACAAAATTTCATCTATGTTTGAGGCTATTATGTGCAAACCGTCTTCGAGTAGTCTTCCTAGTAACACCATATCGAACCCTAAGGGAGAGATGAAAGTGATTACCACACGTAGTGGTAAGACACTTAAGGAACCGACTCCTCAACCACTTGCTCCTACAGAGGATGCATTTGAGGAAGAACCCGAGGTTGTGGTCGAAAAGGAGCATGTCTAAATCCCACGAAGTACCGCTCATGCCACACCTACGGTTGACCCATTACCACATTTGGAACCCGAGATTCCAAAGGCTATGCCTATGCCTCAACCCACACCACCTTTACCCTATCCATCGAGACTTAGAAAGGAGAAACGTCAAGAGCGTGATAATTACCAATTTGAGCATTTTATGAAAATGTTTCGTGACGTTCATTTTAATGTGAGTTTCACCGATGCTTTGGTCATGATGCCTCGATTTTCCACTAACTTTAAGAGTATGTTGAACAACAAGGAGAAATTGCAACAATTCTCTAGTTGTTCATCGGTTTATCTTAACCGCATACCTCAAAAAGTCGGTGATCCCGGTAAATTCTTGATTCCTTGTGCAATCCAAGATATGGAATAATGCTATGCCTTGGCCGATCTTGGTGCTAGTATTAACTTGATGCCACTTGCAATCTTTAAGTCGCTCAATCTTCCTAATCTTACTCCTTCACTAATGTCTATCGAGTTGGCCGACCATTCCACGATTCCCTCATGTGGATTGGCGGAAGACGTTTTTGTGATAGTGGGAAAGTTCTATTATCCGGTAGAATTTATCGTTGTCGATATTCCCACGGATCCTCAAGTCCCTCTCATTTTAGGTCGTTCGTTTTTAGATACGTCTATGGCTTTAATCGATGTGCATGCTAGAAAGATCACCTTACGTTTCAACGACGAGGAACTTGTTATAAACGCAACTTAAAATTCTCAAATTTCTCATGTGTATTCCGTTGCAACCATAAACCTCGTTGATATGATTGACGTTGTTTGCGAGGAATTTTCACAAAAAGTTATAGGATTTGGTGATGATGAAAATAGTGGCAATCCCACTATGTTAGATCCCATTCTTGATAATTCGACACCAACCTTCACTCCATTTGAAGGTGGTGGTTTTACGTTGGAAGAATTTGATGTTCCACGTATGTGTGACGAAGACCTCGACAATGATGAGGACTTCTCGATTATCAAGGATTTTCTTAACGATTTCCCATTTCCTCCACCCGAGGAGGTTATGAGTATCGAGCCTAAATCTTCAATTGAGGAACCACCTATCCTCGAGTTGAAATATTTACCTCCTCGTCTCGAATATGTCTTTTTGGAGGAGGGCGATAAGTTGCCGGTTATTATTGCGAAAGAACTTTCGAATGATGAAAAACCGCACTTGTCGATGTTCTAAAGGATCACAAAGGGGCAATTGCGTGGAAGTTATCCGACATTAAGGGGATCGATCCCAAATTTTGTACCCACAAAATCTTAATGGAGGAGGATTACAAGCCCGCAATCCAATGTCAAAGGAGGGTGAACCCTAAAATTCATGACGTCATCAAAAAGGAAGTCCTTAAACTCCTTGACGCGGGAATGATTTACCCTATTTCCGATAGCCCTTGGGTGAGTCCTATTCATTGTGTCCCTAAGAAGGGAGGAATGACTGTTGTGCCAAACGATGCCAACGAGTTAATTCCTATTAGACTCGTGACCGGATGGAGAGTGTGCATTGACTATCGTAAGTTGAATGAAGCCACTCGAAAAGACCATTTTCCCTTGCCCTTCATGGACCAAATGTTGGAGCGTCTTGCGGGAAATGATTTCTATTTCTTTTTAGATGGCTTTTCCGGTTACTTCCAAATCCCCATCGATCCTCGTGATCAAGAAAAAACTACGTTTACGTGTCCATATGGAACGTTTGGCTATCGTAGAATGCCATTCAGACTTTGCAATGCACCGGGAACCTTTCAAAGGTGCATGATGGCTATTTTTCATGATATGATCGAGAAGACGATGGAAGTATTCATGGATGACTTTTCCGTGTTTGGTAGTTCGTTCACTTCGTGTTTGTCGAATCTTGAGAGAATGTTGAAACGTTGCGAGGAAACCAACCTTGTGCTAAATTGGGAAAAATGTCATTTTATGGTTAAAAATGGAATCGTCTTAGGGCACAAGGTTTCGAAAGCGGGGATTGAGGTAGATCAAGCTAAGGTAGACGTCATCGCCAAATTACCTCATCCTGAAACCGTTAAGGGAGTTAGGAGTTTCATAGGCCACGCGGGCTTTTATCGTCGATTCACAAGGATTTTTCAAGGATCTCTCGACCTATTACACATCTCCTTGAAAAAGATGCACGTTTTGTCTTTGATGAAGATTATGTACGAACCTTTGAAATCCTTAAGAGGAAACTAACTGAAGCTCCCATTCTTGTTGCTCCCAATTGGAACCTCCCCTTTGAGCTCATGTGTGATGCTAGTGACTACGCTATTGGGATCGTATTGGGGCAACGTCATGAAAAACACTTCTTGCCTATTCACTATGCTAGCAAGACGATGATCGAGGCTCAACTAAAATACACTACAACGGAAAAGGAGTTCCTTGCCGTGGTGTATGCACTTGAGAAATTCCGACCTTATCTCGTCTTGACTAAATGCATAGTGTATACAGATCATTCGGCTGTCAAGTATCTTATGGCTAAACAAGATGCTAAGCCAAGATTACTTCGTTGGATTCTCCTCCTTCAAGAATTTGATCACAAAATTGTTGACATAAAAGGAGCCGAGAATCTAGCGGCCGATCATCTTTCTCGTTTGGAAGATCCTCACCAAAGTGTTTACGAGCCCAAGGAAATCACCGAAACATTTCCGCTCGAGACACTTGGTGTAGTTAATTCTAAACTTGATTCTTCCACCTTATGGTTTACGGACATCGCAAATTACCATGCGGGCAACTTCATCATCAAGGGTATGACGACTCAAGAAAAACGAAAATTCTTTCGTGACGTCAAGTTCTATTTTTGGAACGACCCTTACTTGTTTCGGACTTGTGCGGATCAAATTATTCGACGTTGTGTCTTTGGTACCGAAGCTTCTAACATCCTTAGAGCTTGTCACGAAGCACCCACCGGTGGTCACCACGGTGCTAATCTCACGGCTAAGAAGGTCTTTGATGCAGGTTTCTTTTGGCCTACTATTTACCGAGATGCACATGAGCTTGTGAAGTCGTGTGACTCATGCCAACGACAAGGAAAAGCCTCATAAAAAGATGAAATGCCACAAAATACCATCCAAGTGTGTGAGATCTTTGACGTTTGGGGCATTGACTTTATGGGGCCATTCCCATCATCTCGTGGTAATAAATACATCCTTGTCGCCGCTGACTACCTATCTAAGTGGGTGGAAGCTAAGGCTTTGCCCACTAATGATGCTCGTGTGGTAGTCAAGTTTTTGAAAAGCTTGTTTTCTCGGTTTGGAACCCCTTGTGCGATCATAAGCGATCGTGGAACCTATTTTTGTAACAACCAATTCGAAAGGGTCCTAAGGAAATATGGGGTTACACATCGTCTTTCTACGGCTTATCACCCGCAAACGAGTGGGCAAGTCGAGGTTTCAAACCGAGCATTGAAGAGGATCTTGGAGAGATCGATTGGGGAAAACCGACAATCTTGGTCGGATAAGTTGGACGATGCTTTATGCGCCTTTAGGATCGCTCATAAGACGCCCATCGGGTGCACTCCTTATAAGCTAGTGTATGGGAAGAAATTTCACTTGCCAATTGAACTCGAACACAAAGCTTATTGGGCCCTTAAGCATTGTAATGATGACATGGAGATCGCGGGAAAACACTAGAAAATGCAATTAAATGAATTGGATGAATTAAGGGATATTGCTTATGAAAATTCATTGATTTATAAAGAAAAGACTAAAAAGTTTCATGATTCAAAAATTAAAAACCGGGTTTTTAACATTGGGGATCAAGTTTTACTTTTTAACTCACGATTGAAAATCTTTTCCGGTAAGTTGAAATCCCATTGGTCCGGTCCATTCACCGTGACTCAAGTGTTTCCATATGAGACCATCGAGTTAGCTCAAAATGATGGCCCCAATTTCAAGGTGAATGGACATAGGTTGAAGCATTACTTTGGCGGGGAAGTTCCATCCTTGAACTACCTCGACCAAATAACCTTCCCCAATGATAATTAGTATTGAGGGGATCGAGTCGATCTCATGACTCGGTAATCAAAAATGAGGTGCCTCGTGGGGGAGTCCCATGCTTATCCTATGTACATATTATCGCTTTCTATTGTAGTAACGTGTGGGGATTTGTGCCCTTCCAACCTTTGTTCCGTGGTTGTTTGTGAATTGTGGATTTTAGATGATCATTATCTTCACGATTGTAGCCTCTCGTGTTCGTTTTATGGGAGCACTAGATCGTTTGCTTTGGAGACTTTCTCAATATCCATGATATATCCTTTGATGTTCTAACCTTAGGTTTTTAGCACACTTCATAAACAGCTTTAAATTTAATGGTTACACCCTTGCCATGCTAGATTAGGCATTCGACTACGTCTCAAGTATGGGCGTGTTTGCACCCCTAGACTAGAAACATTGAGGACAATGTTTAACATTAGTATGAGGGGTGAATAGATACTTGCCTTGCCAAACCTTCACGCTTTCCAAAGTTTATCTTTTTGTTTATCGTTTTGTTGCAAAATAAGGGTAAAAATGGCCAAATTTTAAAATTTTTCTCATTTTTTATAAGTGTTTGAAGACACGAATGTAGATTTTCCGATGGCGAGAATAAGAGTAATTTTTAACTCGACCGTGCGTGTTGAGCACTTAGCTTCGATTCCTTAACTTCATCTTAGGCTAAGTCTCTTAAATGAGGACGAGAAATGATAGAGTTAATTATAAGTTACTATGCTAAACGTAGAGTACTCGTATTCTTTCAAAAACTCATGTGTTCTCGTTGTTTGCTTATTCTCCCTTCGCTTGTAAATATTTTTTGCTTAATAAATATTGAGTTAGCGGTTTAGTCTTGATTTTTGGTTTCTAGTCTTTTCTAGTAGCTTCCGTGTAATTAAATTGGGAAGACATTAAGGTATCGCCAGCGTCATGGTTTTGAAGTATTGGCAACCCGAATAATCGAAAGATTCACCCAATAATAAGATTTCAAGTGCTCACCTAAATCAAGCAAACAATTTGAAGCTCACAAGGCCGAAAAATCTATGCAAAAATGAAAGTGAATCAAGCCTTAATCTTTGAAGCTTTAAAGATCCAAAACTCGCCTTAGCGTGAGGATATACGTCTTTGGCCATAATAAAACCACCGATGAGGCGGATAATAAAAGGCAAGGCAAGACTGAAGTCATAATAAAATCTTCATGGCGAAGTTGGATAAAAGATGGAGGTAAACCTATGATAATAAGGCCCTTCCGTTAGGGGGCGTATAAAAGTCTTGGTAATAAGTCTCATGTTCAAAACCGTTATAAAACTGTTTTTATCGATCCTTCTTGTTGACTTAATTTTTTGACATCGTTGTCTATTAGGAGGGGTTATTAATTTGATGGTCTTGGTTATACCGTTGGGACTCTATTTTTAGACCTAAATCTCTATTATCGCATAAGTCAGACAATGTATCCTCGTGAAACATTCAAGACAAAATAAAATATAAGAGATACAACTTAGGAAAATGGGAGGATAAGTACGTGATTAGGGCATATGATTAGTGTTAGCATTACTAACTTATAATGACAATGATCTCGTTGCACGCTTAGCATGGAATTGGGGTGAAAATCGAGGACGATGAAATTATTTCTAACGAAGCATTCACGTGTTCTTATTCTATGAACCTAAACATCCCATTTTGCGATGAAAATCATACATTATGTCTAAAACGCAAGTAGTAGTAATAGTAGTAGTGTAGCTAGTTTATCATTCAATAAATGTGAATAAAAATGAATTTTGGAGGTGCTACGATACTTTATTCTAGCATTGCGTGAGGGCACGACAATGGTTTATTATGGAGGAGTGATGAGACTGCTTTTATACATAGTCTCATCGTCCAAAAAGGGCTTTAAATGCATAAAATATCATGAAAATGGCCAAATATATACTTGTGTTTGTTGCTTGTGTATTTTAGGTACGGATATTGAGAAAATGACAAAAGATCACAAGAATCATACAAAAACAAACACGGGAAACGAAGCCGCACATTGAACCAAGCCCTAATGAAGATTTTCCAAAACAAACCCTTGAAGATTTGAATATTATGCAAGAAGGGTCCTCCAATATTGAAGAATTGACACTTTAAACCCTTGTATCTTCATAATTACAAGATTGGTCCCTAAAGTTTGTCAATATTACAAAAAGGGCCCTCTACTTTGAAGAATTGGCAATTTTAGTCCCTCAACAAAACTAAATTGTCAATATTAGTCCTCCTCAAAGTCAAACATACCACGAAGGACTTCAAGTTACAAGAAATTACAAGTTTTGTCCTTTAAAAAAGTCAAATTACCAAAAGGACCCTTAACTTTGAAGAAATGGCAAAAATAGTCCCTCATAAATCATGATTTGTCAAAATCAGTCCTCCAAGAAGTCAACAAGACAAGTCAAGACCATTATCTATGAATAAAATGCCAAAAAAACCCTTCAAGAATCATCAAATGGCAAGAAATACCCCTGAAAATACTTTAGAAAAGTATTTGGGGCAAAAGTGTGAAAAGTGAAACTTCAAATACAAAGGGAAACGACTTTTGGCCTGTTTAATACAAAGTGGCAAGGAAGAAAGAAACAAGGGACCAAAATGGGCAGACATCCATACTTACCTTAACAAACCCACATCCAACACGTGTCCCACTCACCCCTTTCCACCAATCAGAACTCACCTTGCTTCCACCTCACCAATCCACTCACCCTAATATTTAACTAATCTAACTGATTAGTTAATTTAGACACCTAACAACAATTTAAAACCAAAAATGGATTAAACAGACATGTTCATCATGTTCTTCATGGATTTGGGTATTCCTTAATTATCATAATTTAGCCCTTAATCTTTTCCAAATTAATGATTAAGGTGCTAAAGAACATAACCCAACCTTAATATTAGCCACCTCACCACTCACATGTCCACATGGGACCTCCCCTGCTACACCTTTGAACAAGATGACAAAACAGTGACAGCAATCCAACGTGCATGATTCCAGCTTACATTTTAAGCTTATTTTACACCATTGGATGCAATTCTACCTTGCTAGCCACAACAAAATGCCAAGAACAAGTCACATGATTCTCAAGTTATACAAACTTCACAAGGGCATTTTTGGGCTTCTACATCATTAGGGTTACGTTTTTTATTCAGCATTTAGGTTTCTTGTAGCCTATATAAGGCATTAGCATCACTACATTTGTTTTTTGCTCTTGAATTTTCCTAGTTCACAATTCTGTAAATCATATATTCAAGTAATGAAATGTGTTTGAATTTGGTGAAGAAAATTCAAGTGCCATTCTTATTTCCTACTTATTATTGTTTGATGTTAACTGTTCTTGAATCCTAAAACTTGTTTTCAAAGGAGTGTGCAAAAGTTTGCATATTTTCCTTAAATCTTGATATTTTGCTAAGTCTTGTTCAAACCTTGGAATTTTTGGGCTATAAGCTGATCATAGCATCTTGATATTGTGATATCAAGGTGTTGTGAAGCTTATAACTTGGGGATAATCAAGTGTGGGGAACAAAGGTTGCATTAATCAAGTTTACCTCTTTTTCTGATTTTGATATTTTTGCTTCTAACCTTGTTGAATCTTAGCAGGCTTGTTTTTGGAAGCTTGTGTTTGTTCTTGCTAGCACATAAGCTCAAAATTCGTGGGTGTGGATGTACATCCATGAGGTTTGAACCATTCTATCTTAAATCTGCTTAAAATCTTGATTTTTGGTGAATTTGTGTGTTGCTTGTGTTCTTGTGGAATTTATGGTCTAATCTTGCTTAATACTACATATTACATCTGTTTATTTTTTTTATTGGGCTTGGGTAGTCTTGGAATACACTTATACTTGTTTAAATTTGATTTGAAAAAGATAAGGGTGTTTGGGATTATCTGTTTAAGATCATAGAGTGTTATTGTGTTTGTGGAAAGTGTTGTTTGTGCTTTGTATCTGTTATTGACTTGGTTGAGAACTAAAACCTGCAAGTTATTGGCTTTAAAACATTGAATCAAATATTGTGCTATAACTTATTGATTTTGACTATTTTTAACCTAAAATTTTGGTAATACTTAGAGTATATGCATGTTTAGGGATAAAAGCTGTTAAATCAAAGTTTTCATAACCTATCTAAAAGATCTGAGTGTTTGAATTTGGCTTGTTGGTCAAGTATATCAGCAAAGTGTTCATAACTGCTTGTTAGTGTTCATCAGTAACCTTATTGTGATTAAATCTTGATCTAGACCTTGAACCATTGCATGAAACCTGTTTAAACTTGTTCATTTAAGTTTATTATAGCTTGTGTATGCTTTTGGTGCAATTTGGTTGGCTGAAATTTTCTTAAACAGCTTATAAGTTCATAACTGCTTAGTGTTCATGTCTGTCAGATGACTGGTGCTTAATTGAATTAACTGCACTCTTTGGCTGATTGTGATTGTGATTTCTTTGTTGTTTCTGAGTCCTTGTGATATCATTGGTCACAAGGTTGCCTTGTTTGTAACTTGATTCCAACAAAAAGTCACTAAAGACAAATAGTCAAGAAAGTCAAGCAGTGGAAAAAGTTTCCACTGCTCAACATCCAAAACTAGCCCTTGTTAGTGTAATTTTTCATTCAGCTTATTAATAAGCCATATTGGCTTATCCAGACTTGCAACAACTTACTTTTTGTGATCAATCTTCCTCATTTGACCTATTTATTTGAACTGGAGTTTATCAGACCTTGGCTTTGACTTTTTGCTAGAAAACTCATAAAGTTGACTTTTAATTAAGTTCTTATTTGCTTATTCCAGCTTATTGAGTGTGCTTATTGAAAAACTTTTTGTTGATTAATCTTAGTTAAGTCATTTAAAAGCTTTTGAAACTTGAATCAGCTCTTAGGGTGGCCTAGAACTCGAAAACGACTATTTTGTCGTTTTGTGAAGATAGCTTATTGCTTTTTCAGGCTTATTCCTTGTGCTTATTTCAATTTTTTTTAAAGAACTCTCAAGTAACTTAAAAGAAACTTGTGTGTCTAATTTGAGCTTATGGCATCAGCTTATAGCTTAATGGGCCAAAAAGCCCATTAAGAATAAGCTGCTTTGAAATAAGCTAGCTTAAACACATTTTTAGCTTTTGGGCCTTTAGAGTTTTGTCTTTAAAATAAAATTTTGAGTCAGACTGGAAGTTTTGGGCTTATTTGGTTGACTCTTTCTTATTGGGCCCAAATTAAGCCTATTAAGGGACTGTTTTGTCTTTTAGCCCATTTCTAGGCCCATTAGGGGTATTTTGTAATTTCAACTTCATTTCTGTGTTCATTAGGTTAAAATAAGCTAGTTTGCAACTTTTTAGATTTTTTTATAAATTTTGGATTTTTAATATTATTTTATAATTATTTTAGTATTAAAAATTATAATTTGGTTTTTCCAACTTTTTATATTTTTCTTAGGTTTATATTAATTTAGGAATTTTATAATTTTTAGAATATTTTTATTGTCATTAGATTAATTTTTAGAATTATTGTAAGTTTAAATATTTTTTAATTGTTTTTAAATAGTTTTTATTAGTTTTAAAATTTTCAAAAATAGTTTTAAGTTTAGTTAAGTTATTTTAGAGGTTTACAATTGAAAAAATCTCATTTTCGGCTTTTTGTTAATTAAACTGATTTTTTGGGCTTTAATTAGCATTAAAAATTATTATTTAATTAAACAAAAGGTTTGAGTGATTTTTTATTTTTTGTAAACTCTAATTACATTATTTAGGATTTATTGCAATTTTCTAGAATTTTAAGGTAAATTTTTAATTTTGTCACTTTTTACGGTTTTATGTGTACGACTTATCGTCTTAGTTTTAATCATAATCGTAACTTCCATTCTCTTCTTATCTCATTTCTATTTTCTTTTCTCATAAACCATAATCACATCATTAATCATCTCTTAACACACACACCAAGCCTCCTTGAGAACGATCCCCACTTTGGGTCATAACTTGTGGTTTTTCCTAAATCACTTGTTAATACTTGCCACTTTTACGCCTTTTTCCTAAAGGGTAGTAAAAACTCAACTATCACTAGCCTTGTGTCTTAAAATGGTGAAGTGGGCGACGTTGTGTATATTGGTCTTAGCTAAGATTAGTTCTCGACATTTAGATTAGTGTTGGAAAATAACGTAAGCAATGTTGTAAGGTTTTCTCCGCCAAGAAGGGAGCTTGTGGATATAGTGGAAATCTCGAGTAAGGTGTACTCGAGGAGTGGAGTAGGAACGAGGATAGAGCCTCGTTGCCGAAGCATTATAAATCTTGGTATCTTCCTACTAGGTTGTTTCTTCCCTTACTCATTACTTACACTCATTATCATTATACTTACTACACCTTGTTAATGCATTAGAATTGAACCTAATCATTATGCAACTAGCTTTCAAGTAAAAGATAGTTTTTTGTACTCACCTAATTGAAAGGAATTTTAATTAGGAGATAAACCGATGAGAAACTATTCACCACCCTCCTTTAGTTTCTACAATTGGTATCACAGCGATGGTGACACAAGATCTTTGAAGTATATTTTATGTAGAAACTAGAAAGGGGGTTGAATAGTTTCTTATATTTACTTGTTAAATGATGGTTTTCAAAAAATCCTTTTTCTCAAAAACTTAGACTTGAGGAAATAAGTGAAATCTTTTTATGCACAATATGAACAATGATAGTGAAACTAAACTAATACTAACTAATATATATATGCACAAAGAATAAAGAATCTGAAGAGTTAAGGGTAAAGAAAGATCAAACCAAACACCAAGGATTTATAGTGGTTCGGTAACGAAGCTCACTCCTCGTTCCTACTCCACTCCTTGAGTACTCCTTACTCGAGAGTTCACTACACAACAAGCTCCTTGTGGTGGAGAAAACCGTACACGTCGCTTAACCAATTTCCGACTCTAAGCTAAAAGTCGAGCCCTAATCGTAGCTAGGACCAATCTACACAACTATACTTAGTACATACACAACTTCCAAATAGACACAACTACTTGGATCTTCACAACTATTACACAACAACAAATGTATAAGATTTGA
The DNA here is from genome assembly GCA_025667525.1 of Glebionis coronaria. Lineage (NCBI taxonomy): Eukaryota > Viridiplantae > Streptophyta > Magnoliopsida > Asterales > Asteraceae > Glebionis > Glebionis coronaria. The sequence continues at coordinate 457,340,346 of CM046877.1, forward strand.
TCTTCAAAGGATCTTTGGTGGTGGACACAACACTTCACAATGATAGTGTTCTTCACTTTGCACTTGAAGAGGAAGAGATGGATAAGATAGATTCACTTCTAAACAAGTAGTAATCAATCAAATGATCAAGGATTTGAGTGATTTAAGAAGTATGTTTGAATCTGGAAATTTGTGTGCAAAAGAGGTGGATTGAAAATCTGAGAAAGGCCACTATTTATAGGACAAAGGGCCAACGGCTATATCTGCCCGCGGTTCCTTATCTCAGCCGGCGGTACCTTATCGATAAGGAACCGCCTAGGCACTAGGGAACCTCCGGACTAGACTCCGCTCCCTTTTTGTCCTTTAGTGGTGGAGGTCTTATCTGATTATAAAAATATCCTGAAAGGATATTCTAAATCAAAAGGGAATATGCCATTTTCAAATTTTCAAATATTTAATTTAATAAAACATTTTCGTAAAAAGAAAGTTTAATTAAAAACTTGTCACACTTAATAAAAAGTGAGTTTTAAGAAAAGATTAAATTACTTGATCACTTGATTAAGGTTAGTACTTCTTTATTCATACCTTAAGTGAAAATGGGTAAAATGAAAAATACTTGAACTCAAGAATTCGTTTTTCGTTGTTTTCGTAAATGCTTGTTTTTACATATTGTCGTAATCAAAACTAAGCGAGACCGAAAAATGCAAGTAACGTTTTTAGGCATTATTGTATTAACAATCTCCCCCTTTTTGATTCCGACAATACATAAACTCAATCACACAAAAACAAGATTTTCGAAGACGAGTTTATTCATTTCTCCCCCTTTGTCGAAGCAAAAAGGTTGCACAAGTCGGTGTTGAAGAGACGGACTTTGCAAAGACTCCCCCTTGGTGCTTACTCCCCCTTGCTTGGGGTACCGAGGAATCGAGATATGGTGACAAGCTACATAGAAGAGTAGTTGAACAAAAGAGACAACCAACAAGAAATAGCTATAGGTCACAAAAAAATAAAATAAAAAGAGAAGAAAACACAAAGACTAAGATCCAAGTGAAGTCATATAAAATAAGAAGAGTCATACAAAGATGAATGAAAGAGGAAACAAGTGAAAAGAATAAATCTAATCCTAGTTAATCTCGAATTCTAAGATTTGCTTGAATAAGGTGTCTTGTGGATAATCAACCAATGCTTATATGAAAGACAAGGTAGTGGCGGAATGTGGTGGTGGTGGCTTGGTGGAGATCTCATAATCAAAGTGAAGAGGAGGCTTGATTAAGAGACTCTTGATGTAGCTCAACTCATCATAGATGTGTGCCATAGCAAGATGTTGATATTGACAACAATGACAATATGTCCCATGGTGCATGACATTATCATGAGAAGGAGGAAGAACACTAAAGGGTGGTGGTGGAAGAAAAGATGTTCCACAATCAACATTCTTGGTAGGAGAGATGTGATTAAGAGTGTTCTTGGGTGAGTTGGGATTGAAAGCAATTGGGAAAATGGAGGAGAATCAAGGCTTTCATTAGGAGAGTAAGATATTTTGGGATGTGAAGTAAGGAAAAATGCTTATGGTTAAATAGGGAAGGCTCAAGGTATTTTTGGGGTGGTCAAAGGGTTGAAGTAAAGATTCGCAAAAATGTTGGAAAAAATTTGGAATTTCAGAAATACCCGAAAAAGGAAGCACTGTACGCGGTTCCTTATTGCTTCCGGCGGTTCCTTATTGATAAGGGACCGCGGTTCATATATGGAACCGCCTACAGAGGCTGTGTTTTGGTGGTGAAGGAAGATTTTTCAACAAATGTTATTTTTCTAGTATAACTTATCATAGGGATATGCTTAAAAGCAAAGATAGACAAAGAAAACACATACTAACTAACCAAATAGGGATTTAACCAAAATACATAGATTTTAAAAATGGATGTAGGAGGTGTGTAAGACAAGACCTTAAGTCATGACACAATGATCCTCCATGATTCTATCTTGTTCTTGCTATGTTTGAGAGAATCATACATATGAATTATGTAAGCTCGAGATTAATAGCAAAAATCTATGAAAAACGTTTTTAGATTGAATTAACAATGTCAAAACATTTCTTGACCATTTTCGAAAGAGACTTTGAGGATTTTGAAAAGGTGAAGAGAAGATTTTCAAGAAGAGTTTAGGGGACTCAATGACTCAAAGTGATAAAAGACTCAAAAGAGAGTAAGAGACTCAATAGAAGGAAAGCAATTAAGGAATATGTTCCATTAATCCTAGACCTAGACGCAAGTAATTAAAAGGTTCCCTCTTAAGTGGCTTAGTGAAGATGTCGGCTAAGTTATCCTCGGAGGGTACCTTCTCAATTGAAATTTTCCCCTTTTGAGCATTATCCCTAAGAAAATGGTGGCGAATTTCTATGTGCTTGGTTCGCGAATGTTGCACGGGATTCTTGCTAAGGTCTATAGCACCTTTATTGTCACACATGATGGGAACATCATCAAGACAAATCCCATAATCAACAAGCGCTTGCTTCATCCATAGAGCTTGTTGGCATGCTTTTCCGACACTCACATACTCGGTTTCCGTGGTGGATATCGCAAGAGCGGTTTGTTTCTTGGAGAACCAAGAAGTTAAACAACAACCCATGAAGGTACAAACTCCACTAGTGCTTTTCCGGTCCATATAGCGTAGGCTAAAAGGATTCTAATGGATTCTAATCTAGCTACCGGTGCATATGTCTCGTCATAATCAATGCCTTCTTGTTGATTATAGCCTTGTGCTACAAGTCTAGCTTTGTTACGAGACACAACACCATTCTCATCAAGCTTATTCCTATATAACCATTTGGTTCCTATAATGGTAGAACTTCTAGGTGGAGGAACAAGTTCCCAAACATCATTAGCAACGAATTGATTCAATTCTTCTTGCATCACAATGACCCAACTCTCATCCGTCAAAGCTTCTTTAACATTCTTTGGTTCAATCAAGGAGACAAAAGAAAAGAAGTTACTTTGGTTTTGGACTTGAGATCTTAGGGTCCTTTGATTTAAGTCACCAATGATATTATTGAGAGTATGATCCTTAGACTCCTTAATGTTTACTTCCTTTTCAACACTAAGGTCTTCAACTCCTATTTTTCTAACCTCTTTGGCTTTAACTACTTCTACTTCATCCAAGTCATCATCAACCAATGGTGGTGTCTTGGTTAATGAAGTGGTTTCATCAAAAGTCACGTTAAGTGATTCATCAATTACGCCCGAGGTTCTATTGAGGACTATGTAGGCTTTGCTAGTTTGGGAATAACCTAAAAAGATACCTTCGTAAGACTTTGGGTCGAACTTGTTAAGGTAGTCTTTGGTGTTGAGGATAAAGCACTCGCTTCCAAACACCCTAAATTATTCCAATGAGGGTTTCTTACCTTTAAGAATCTCATAGGGGGTCTTTCCTAGGAAAGGTCGAATAAGAATTCGGTTGAGAATATAAGTCGATGTGTCCACGGCATTACACCAAAACTTTTGAGGCAAAGATTGCTCGTTTAACATTGTCCTACTCATCTCTTGGATGGTCCTATTCTTCCTTTCAACTACCCTATTTGATTGTGGAGTGAGAGGAGCCGAGAGGTTATGGGTAATACAATGAGCTTCACAAAAGGCACCAAATTGCACTTCATTATCAAATTCCCTACCATGATCCGTCCTAATAGAGACAATTGGACATCCTAGTTGATTTTGAATTCTTCGACTAAAGATTTCGAAATGATCGAAAGCTTCATTCTTAGATGCCAAAAATCTAGTCCAAGTGAATCTAGAGTAGTCATCAACTATAACTAGGGTATAAAGGTTACCGCCATAACTCTGTATGGCGGTAAGTCCAAAGAGATCCATATGTAGGAGTTCTAAGCACCGAGAGGTTGAAACCAAATTCTTGGCTTTGTGAATTGAGTGAACTTGCTTTCCAACTTTGCAAGCATCACAAAAGTGACTATCAAACTTCATCTTGGGGAGGTGTCTTACCAACTCCTTAGAGACTAAAGATTGAATTAGACGTATATTAGCGTGACCTAATCTCCTATGCCAAAGAGTAGAACTATCATCTATAGTCAAAAGACATATGTTATCTTTTGACTTCTTATTTACCTTCATGACATAAAGCCCATGCTTTCTAACACCTTTTCTAGTGACCTTTCCATCTTTTACAATTTCACTATCATTTTCGGAAAAGATGACCTTACACTTATTGTCACAAATTTGACCTATGCTTAAAAGGTTAAACCCTAAATTATCTATGTGCTCAACATTTTCAATAGTCATGGAGTCAAGAGAAACCGTACCTTTGCCAATGATATTACCACATAGACTACTAGCGAACGTGACGTTACCTCCATCATATGCTTTGTAGCGCGAGAACAAACTTCGATTACCAGTCATGTGTTTAGAACAACCACTATCCTTAATCCACTCGTCGGGCTCCAAATCAATTCCCAAGCATATCTAGGTAACAACACAGACGATCAAACATTTGGTACCCAATATCTCATGGGTCCAAAATTGTTAAATCCAAACATCCCTTGCATTTGGTTGGGATGCATGAATGGAGGAGGGGTTCCCCATGGGGAACAAAAGGGAGGAGGATAATAATTATATAACCATTTTGTTGTTCATTATTTCTCCGAGGTGTATTTGATCTTGGTTTAGAGTTGTGGTCATTCCTTCTAGGTGTTGGAGTTTTACTTCTAGGTCGTGAATTGTTTTGACTATCTCTTCTAGGTGTTGTCGTTCTACTTCTAGGCCTAGACTCATTCCGTACTCTTGGTGGAGTAGAAGATGGTATTGATAAACTTCTATTTCCCATTAGAGGTTTACTCAAAGGCTTATAGAACTTATTAACGACATTGTTGTCAAGTATGGGTAATTTCACTTTGTTAACAATAAGATGCTTAGGATGTTCACTTAAATTTGACTTTTCAGAAAGTTCAAGATTTTCATCAAAAACACTTTCTGGCCGCGGTTCCTTATCTATGGCGGCGGTTCCATAGTGATAAGGAACCGCCCCATACAATCGGGACCGCGTACAGCAGATGGTTATTCTGAAAATCTGACTTGTTTAGGTTCACTGGTTGATGCTTCATTTGAGTTAAAACCTACACCAAGTCTTTCTTTAGAATGAATTTGTTTGTTTAACATATCATCAAGAGCACTAGTACCTTTCATGAACTTTTCCAGTTTAATGGAGGTGCTCTTGAGATCTTCATTCTCTAATCTAAGTTTCTCACAACTTACGCAACCTACATCAACTTCTTTATTTTTCTCAAGCTTGGCTAATTTTTCCCTAAGTTCATTAATCTCATTTTCAAGCTTAGTTTTAGTTGATTTTAAGGTTTTGTTCTTTTCTATGAATTTAATGCTAAGTTTGTGTAAATTATCATATTGGCCACCAAATCAGTATCATCTAAGGTGGAGCTATCATTGCTATAATATTCGGTTTCGGAATGTACCTCTTTAGAAGTGTGAGCCATGAGACATTTCTCCTCTTTGGGGTTGTCATCAACATCTTCACCGCTATCGCTCCAAGAACCACTAACGAATGTCGTTTGATTCTTATCGCGTGAAGGCTTTGGACACTCACCAATGAAATGATTTGGATCACCACATCTAAATCAATTCCTATCACCTTTTTCGTTCTTGGCAAACCGATTCTTTGAGAATGGTTTCTTGTCATTGTTGGGTTGCCTCACGTGTTGACCTCGTCTTTTGAAGAACCTTTTGAATTCTCTCACCGCCAATGCATGCTCCTCGTCATCACTATCCGAGGAACTATCATGATCGCTTTGTGCCTTCTTGGTATTGAGTGTAAGAGACTTCCTTTCACTCTTGGTTTTCACCAACTCCGAGTCCTTCAAAATTATCATCTCTTGAACCTTCAAGTTTCCTGTGAGTTCATCGAGTGATAAAGTTGAGAGATCTTTCGATTCTTCGATTGCCGTGACTTTTTCTCTCCACTTCGGATGTAAGGCCCTTAGAAATTTTCTAACATTGTTCTTTCTAGAAAAACCTTTATCAAGTACTTTTAGACTAGTAATAATAGTGTTAAATCTAGAAAAAGCACTATCAATAGCTTCATCTTCTAAGATGACAAATTGTTCATATTGTTGGACAAGAAGATCGATTTTGATTTCTTTGACTTGGCTATTACCTTGGTGGGTTACTAAAAGAGTGTTCCAAATATCTTTAGCGGTTTCACACATAAAAATCCTTTCATACTCTTTCTTAGGTAAGGCATTATAAATCACCATTTTAGCCTCATTATTTTTCGAAAGTTTCTTTTTAGTATCGTCATTAGCTTTGTCAAAAGTGACCAATTCCTTTGTTTTAGAAACTTCATTAAATTGATAAGGTAAAAAATCACCATTGGTAATAACACGCCAAAGATCTAAATGTTTTGATTTCACATAAGTCTCAAATCTGTTTTTCCAATAAATAAAACTATCGGTTTCAAAAAGTGGTGGTCTTTGCATAGATTGCCCTTCTAGGTACTTGTTGGAATCCATAGATCGATTCAAGTTTTAAAATACAATATACTTCAAAAATACTTGAGAAACCCGCTCTGATACCAATTGTAGAAACTAGAAGGGGGGGTTGAATAGTTTCTTATATTTACTTGTTAAATGATGGTTTTCAAAAAATCATTTTTCTCAAAAACTTAGACTTGAGGAAATAAGTGAAATCTTTTTATGCACAATATGAACAATGATAGTGAAACTAAACTAATACTAACTAATATATGCACAAAGAATAAAGAATGTAAATAGTTAAGGGTAAAGAAAGATCAAACCAAACACCAAGGATTTATAGTGGTTCGGCAACGAAGCTCATTCCTCGTTCCTACTCCACTCCTCGAGTACTCCTTACTCGAGAGTTCAATACACAACAAGCTCCTTGTGGTGGAGAAAACCGTATACGTCGCTTAACCAATTTCCGACTCTAAGCTAAAAGTCGAGCCCTAATCGTAGCTAGGACCAATCTACACAACTATACTTAGTACGTACACAACTTCCAAATAGACACAACTACTTGGATCTTCACAACTATTACACAACAATAAATGTATAAGATTTGATCTTCAAATGATCTTTGGTGGTGGACTCAACACTACACAATGATAGTGTTCTTCTCTTTGCACTTGAAGAGGAAGAGATGGATGAGATAGTTTCACTTCTAAACAAGTAGTAATCAATCAAATGATCAAGGATTTGAGTGATTTAAGAAGTATGTTTGAATCTGGAAATTTGTGTGCAAAAGAGGTGGATTGAAAATCTGATAAAGGTCCACTATTTACAAGACAAAGGGCCAACGGCTATATTTGCCCGCGGTTCCTTATCTCAGCAGGCGGTACATTAGCGATAAGGAACCGCCTAGGCGCTAGGGAACCGCCGTACTAGACTCCGCTCCCTTTTTGTCATTTAGTGGTGGAGGTCTTATCTGATTTTAAAAATATCCTGAAAGGATATTCCAAATCAAAAGGGAATATGCCATTTTCAAATTTTCAAATATTTAATTTTAATAAAACATTTTCTTAAAAAGAAATTTTAATTAAAAACTTGTCACACTTAAAAAAAGTGAGTTTTAAGAAAAGATTAAATCACTTGATCACTTGATTAAGGTTAGTACTTGTTTATTCATACCTTAAGTGAAAATGGGTAAAATGAAAAATACTTGAATTCAAGAATTCGTTTTTCGTTGTTTTCGCAAATGCTTGTTTTTACATATTGTCGTAATCAAAACTAAGCGAGACCGAAAAATGCAAGTAACATTTTTAGGCATTACTGCATTAACATTTTACTTTAAAACTTGGATCGATCCATTGTCTCCTCAAATTAGAAGGTTAAGTTGTACTAAAGTTTTTCTTTGGTCAAAACTATGTTTTTGTTGAAAATAAGCCTTTTAAGTTGATAATATTTAATCTCATTTAGATTAGTTGTATTAATGCATTTTAGATTTACTCTTGAAATGAATCTACTAGTTTGCATCTTGTTATGTGTAGGTACTCATGAAGATAAATCATTCTATTGATTATGGATTGAGTTGCTTACACTTGTAGAAGACTCATCTTCTTTGATTACCAACATCATTGAATGATGATATCAATATGGGTAGGAGTGATACTAGTCCTTAAAGACTTATTAGTCATTATTAGTCATAGTTGGGCTTTGCGTTGGTTCCTTGAAAGCTTGGAATGCAATTTGTGGCCAAGGTACGCTTTCGTTCTTCCACACGCCCTATTGATAATTCTTTTGATCATTAATTGACTATATGCTTGTTCTTGGCATCCTTTCCTTGACATTTATTTGTGGTTTTTGATTCTCTCCCTTTTCCCTCTCAAACCTTCATTGCTTGGATACTTGACTCACTATTGTGATAACCCAAAACCGAGGTCATTGCTTAATCTTATTTTACGATTATTTTTGAAATTTTTTATGAGTTTGAACGATATACATTTTTGGAGGTTTAAGTTTAAACTGATGTTGGAAGGCTCATATTTTATATTTAATAAGTATAAGGAGTATTAGCAAGCGTGATGTTGATGGATGCCAAATATTTTACGTTTTATTATCGGTTGTTCGATTTTTATCATTTTTGATGTTTTACTTTAAACGACATGTTAAGTCGAGTCGGGAGTCGATATTATTATATCTGAGGTACGTTTTAAATTTTTAAAAAGTATATTTATGAAACCCGAGCCCTGTAAATATTTTCAAAATTGACTAATGTTATTTCCCGCTTTTTAGCTAACTATTTTCATTTTTAGCCACAACTATTGCAAAATTACAACATTGGCCCCTCAACCACTATATATAAGCTTAAAAATTACACACACTAATCATTTTCACTACACAAAATTTTTCATCATCTCTCTCTTCCCTCCTCTTTCTTTGCCGTGACGTTCACCCACCCAAAACACCCACTTCTTTCAATTTTTGCTCTATTTTCATGATGATCTAAGTAAAACTAACACAAGAACCAATCTTAGAATTGCAAGAGGAACATTTTGGTGTAAGAATTTTGAACATGCAAGACTTTTATTTTTTTCAAGTTGGTAGGTGAGAGCTATGATCATGCATGGCATCCTTTATGATGATCCATGGTGTTCTTGCTAAAAATCTTGTCAAAAACTTGATTTTGATTTGAAGGTTTTAATTTTTATGATGATTCTAGTGTTATGATTGATATATGTTGATGTTAGGGATATGGGATGATCATATCTATGAATGGTTTTTACTAAAAATGTGATTTTATACAAGATTTTGACAGGCATTTTATAACAATAAGTAAACTGTAATTTCGGGATTTTTATTTTTTGATAATGGCTTAAATTATAGCCTAGGGTTGTAGATAATTTGATTAGCTTCGATTTGATATAAAGTAGAGCTTCTAGCTCCAAACGAGCGCGAAGTTATGATGTTTTGATTATTCGTGTACCGGGAGACGAGTATGGGCACTACATATAGTTGTTGTCGATATTTGGATCGAATCTCAAGGACTATAAATTGAAGTTTTGAAACGAGTAACCTACTGATAATGAAGTGTAAACCTTAGAGGGTGAGTTTATTTTAAAACCCGAGTGTCGGTTTTGTAAACGGAGTCGTTTAAAGAAGTTAAAACGGTTGTATGAAATATTAACATAAATCTGTCCGGATTTTGTAGTTTGAAGATGAGTCGGGTAAAAGACTTTAAAAGTAATTTCATTTGATAAACTTGTAGGAGGACTTTCTGTGACAATCCGTCAATTTACGATTGATATTTTATTCTCAATATTTATTTGAAAACATTATTTTAATGTTACAATATGAACTCACATATTTTTGGGAAGAAATTTGGATTTACGTCTTGAAGTAGCATTGACTACGTCTAAACCGGAGGATTCAACGTTACGTGCTTACGTTTACATACACCGTCTTTGGTGACAGTCCGACATTTCAGAAAATAAATTTGTCCGTAAATATTATTTTGGAGTTTTAAATTTGTGTTGGTTCATAAACTCACAAATTTACAAGAAGAGATTAGGACTTACGATTTTATTTTAACGTCCTTTACGACTAAACCGGAAACCTTAGGATTACGTATTTACGTTTTCGAACTCCGTTTTTGATGAGACAATTTTTATTGGATTCGTTTTGTGACGTTGATTCATAATTTATAAAAACATTTTTCGTAAAACGACCCGAGGGCACGCAAATCGAGGAAACTAGAATCGAGGAGTACCCGTAAATAATTGGGGATGAGACAAAACAAGTTTTGCTCCACCCCCAATATGGGACGGTTTAAACCTTGCCACCCCAACACTTTATGTGTCAAAATGGAAGCTTAAGGTTTACACTTGTCAAGAAAGCTTATATCTTAAGCTTACCACAACACAAAACCATCAAACCTTCACACATTTTCTCATTCCACTCATGCAAAAACCACTCAACTCTCTCTCACTCCTCCATTCTTGCCGTCCCATCCTCACCCTAAAACACCACTTTGATCAAAAGTTCACCATGGAATCTTATGTTATTTACACATAAGATGAAGCTCTTTCAAAACCCTATTGATTGGTGGTACTTATAACATCCAAGGAGGAGTATTCATGGTGTCTTGGGGCTGATTTTCCACAAGGTTTCTATGAAGAATGGTGGTCATGAAGGTGGTCTTGGTGCATCATAAGTTTCTCCATCCAAAACCATGCCAAACTTATAACCTACATCAAGTTGGTGGTATAAAGATTGTCCTCCTCATCTTCTTGTTATTTTGATTATGTACACATATATTTTATTTCCTATTGTATATATTTATGATGATTATATGATGATAAAAATGTTATGTGGGGATTTGTTGTTGATAATCATGGATAAAAAGGTGAAAAACCATAAGAAACAAGGTTAAAATCTTGGTTAAATTTGATGGCTGTATAAAACAGTAAAGAAGTAAGTCATAAACTGATAAAATGATGAAGTGTAATAGATTTACAGTAAGCTATGGGTCTTGTACACATGTGAGAGTTGGCCATGCAATGGAATCAAAATAATGAGTGAGATATGATCAAAATAAGTTTAGGGTATAAATCTGAGGTTACTGTTTTGGACGATTTTTAGAAAATATTTAGAAGATGATTCAACAGTAGCTATAGAAGAGTTAAATGTAGCACATATCATTTAGTTTATGTGATAAAAATTTGAGCTTCTATCTCCATATAGAACTCAAGATATGGCAGTTTTGGTGAAGATGAAGTTAAAAATCAGATTTTTGGAAATTAAAGAATAATACTATTATATAAGCACTCACATTTTAATATATAAAATATAAAATAAAAACCCACTAACTCATAAAACTTATTTATATAAATATATATAAAAGGTAAATCAAATGGATAAATTATATAAATGGTGGTAAAATAATGCTTATAAGTAATAAAAACTATAAACATGATTTTTACGACTTTTTCGGCTATTGCCGTAAAATTAACGTTTTTGTTAAATAAAACTTAGATGGTTGGACCCGTCTAATGAAAACTTTATAAAACTTATATACTGATATATAGACATGTATAACAAGTAAAAACCGATAAAACCCGAACTATAGGGCATACGGACATTAACAAGTTAAGTAAACATATTGGACTAATACTTGGGCTAATAATTGGACTAAATAAGATAAACACCCATAAAAAGAACTTATTGGGCTTAACCCATTTGGACCCAACTTGAAAATGTATGTAATGATAATATAAGTACAAAATGGATTAAAATAAGTTAAATAACTTATAATAAGCTTATTGGACTTAAGACACGTAAATGGGTAAAACTAGTAAACTAGTATAAAAGCTATCTACATATAACACAAAAATGAGTAAACAAGAATAAGTAAACCCACTTGATCATCATATATATATAATCATCATATGTATACATAATTGATATTTTTATAAAGTCATTGGACAAACATCTAAGACCGAGTATTATTTGTCTAGGTTTCCGTGATTGAAGCACGTACCGTACGTCCGAATTGCTGATAACCCGCCTTCCCACATCAACGTGAGTTCATAGCCTCGCACTCTTTTAAATGTTTTTATAAATGTTTTATAAACCTGCGAGGGAGATAACATGTTAGTTTTTATAAAATAGGACGCCATTTGTCCCGATTGTTTGTTTATTGATTTTGGACCCGAATGATTGAATGACCCGATTGTATGACCCGATAAATGATTAATGGACCCGATAGATGAAATAAAATGGATTATTAAAGTTAGGTTATGTCACTAAAAGTCCCATTAGCATGAATTGTGAACTACCGGGAGTTGGTAGACGCTTATACATTTAATAGTACTATTTGGGGACGATCACCCCAGTTCGCGCCTTGACGGTTGATCCCCGTCGTGCCACATTAATTGGTAAGAGAATTTATGTATGAGAAGATTTCAATAGCGTGACCTTTGTGACGACACGCTACTTTAGATGGGCAAAATTGGTATCGGTTTAGCTACCCGTTTTGGTTTTAGTAAGGTAACAATGTCATGCGGCTTATAATAATCCAAAATCTAACGAAATACTATTAGACGCTTCGAATTACGATGTATTGCCTGACTAGCAATACTGGGTCATACTATTGATATTATGTTTGTGTTTTGGTTTTCGTAACCATATTCATATAACGGTTTTTATTTTCATACAACGTCATAAGACGTATTGTATGATGCTTTTACGACATTGGCTCGTATAATAATTTTTAAGGCAAATGCCTATATTATGATTTTCGATAAGGATTTATATAAAATGACTTTGGATATTTTATGGCCTATTACAAAGATTTGTATAAACTGATTTTGGCTATTTTACGGCCTATTACAACGATTTGTACGAATTGATTTTTGGTACTAATTTTATACCAAAATTATATTGATGGAATTTATTAAACTCTATGAATTCACTCGGCGTTATCGCTGACCTTTTCTTTTAACATGTTTTATCTCAGGTACTTGAAGGTAATTCTCGGGAAGACAACAAGAATTCATGGCCCGCACTTAAACAATATTTTCCATTCAAATACTTTGTAAAACTTTGTATGAAATATAATGACTTGGGACCGATGTAACTTTGATATTTATGAATGGAAATGCTTTATTAATAAACGACGCGATTTTAAGCGTTGTCTATGATGTGAGTAATGTGCTATCCCGTAACACCAACTAGTCTTCTGCTGTACTGAGTTGTATAAATTTGGGGGTGTTACAGTTTGGTGTCAGAGCTCTCGTTATAGAGAACGAAAGATTTTTAAAACTAAGGTTTTGAATAAAACTTTTTCAAAATCTTTTAACTACAAACATTTTTCTTAAAATGTCTAAAAATCTTTTGACTATAACGGTGCCGAAGAATTCCCGAGTTACCGACAAGGCCAAGACTGAGAAGTGTTATTTTAATATATATATAACTTGGATTATATATATATATATATATATATATATATATATATATATATATATATATATATATATATATATATATATATATATATATATATATATATATATATATGATGTAATTTTATTACATGATTGTTTGATGATTATTTTGATTTTTATACGAGGTATTTATACGACGTCGATTGTCACAAGTAACCCTAAATCCCCTAGTAAATTAATCGAAGCTATTCTCGTAGGAATTCTAGCTATCCTTGATCTAAACCAAGTTTTGGATATTTATGATCCCAACAAATGGTTGATACTCGTAGGAATGTAGATATTAGTTGATTGTGATATTGAAGAAGAATTGGCGAGATTAAATTTGATATCGATGTTATGACGATCTTTCCTTATAGAGTGGAGTTTGACAAAACGTTATCACCTGGAAAGATGTCTTCTGATTCGTTGTCATCCAATTCTTAAATTGAAATCGAAAGGGTGAATGTTGCACTTGAGGCTGTCATTGGAACCATTACCCAAAAGCCTCATGCCACTAGTACCTTTCCGAGAAGTCTAGTTGAATGATCAAGTCATTTCATACTAGTAACTCATTTGATAATTGTTGTTGTAAGAGCTAATAGGATTGGAAATTAAGTGTTGATTCATATTGAGATTGTATTGCCTTTACAAGGCCGAAGAATAAGATTGATAGTATTGGAGAATGAAGTAGGATATCAAATTGAGTATAAAATTGGTTAAAACTTGAATAAAGTGAAACTTAACCTGTATGGAATATGAGATTGTTAAGAGGAAGTCGTTAAGTTTTGTGAATGAATTATAAGGTTTTAAATGATTGTAGATTCGTATTAAGGGTTGTTCCTAGGCCATTGTCCACTAATGAGGATGCCTAGAGTCCGAGAAATAAATTGAAGAAATCTTCTTCTGAATTTGGACCAATGGATCTTCCGGGACATATGGAACACCTAATAACCCTTGTAGATTAGTATTCATTGTGGTATCTTTTAAAAATAATCCCTAACTTAACTGAGACATCAGTTGGTAGGATGAGTTCTTGGAATTGTATGACATAGTGACACGTAATGTGTTACGATACAATTTTGACTTGTTGGTGATTAATGAAAAGACTACCTTTGATTGCTAAATTCTACATGTATCGATGTTATCTATCTTTTATTGCTTCATCCTAATGTTCGCATTAGTGATGCAACCATTGAACAAGTACTCATCTTGATTTGAGTTACGTTATGCATTATTCTTTTTGAGTGCCATCGAGATCATGAACCTCATGATTATTTGGCTAAGCTCATTTCCTATCATATCGTAGTTAATTCTTGGTGAACAAGCTTTCATCACTCTTTTGCAAATCACACATTGTTTTTATAGAGTTAAAACGGTATCCTTTGAGAAAATTTAATTTTCATCACAATAAGGATTATTCAAAGTGAGATTTATAAGTGATTGATATCAAAATGAATTTGTTTATAAAACACCCTGGAAAACTTAATGGTTTTCATAACAAGGAAAATCTTTGTAAATATATTCTTGATTCTTATTTAAGAATTAAGCATGTAAATGTTTTTATTATAAACATGATGATAAAATGTTTTTGACGAACTGAGTATTGCATCGTTAATCTTGAAATTGTATATAGTTGCGCGCCTACATACAATTTGGAATGGACTATGCAAGACTGATTAGTAGTCACCATAAAACTAATGAATAAACACTACATTTTCTTTGAAGATTGTGAAAGATTAAACTTTACGAGATCTGCAAGAAGTGAAAAATAGGGACATAATGTTAGGGACACCTACATATGTGCCTGTAGCATCTATTCTTCTGAGTCGAATTCATCTGTGGAAATTGTCTTATTTAACAATTGACAATTCTTTCTTGTCCAATTCTCCCGTAGTGAGATTCTTAGGAAAGTATATGATTACCGAGTGTTGATACCCGACTGGATGTATTGACGTTCTTATCATTTCTTTTGATTTGATTTCATTTGAATGACCTGGGTAACGATCCGAGGAGCTTTCGAATGCGTACTCAAATTATGAAAACATGGGATATATTCATATTCGTTAAATGTTTTCGTCTGAATCTGATTTGAACCTCTCTCGCGTAGATTATGCGTTGACCTTACTCTTTTAATAGTAGTTGTGTATCCTAATATCCTTGAATTTGTGAAGGATTATGAATTATTATTAGTCTTTTGAGAAGTTCACATCTTATCGACGACAATGAAACTAGAAAGTTGATAGTGCCAATAGAATGGATTGATTGATTATGACATGACGACATTGTCTTAATTGATGGGAACTCGGATAGAATTCCCCTAAATGATAAGATGTTGATTATCAAAAGTGATCTAAATAATTCTTGATGGATGACCATATCCTGTATTAAGACTTGAAATATTACCATGAATGGTTATGAACTAGTTATAGATATTATAATCTAGAAGAACCTAATATGATTTATTAAAAGATGTTTATGTTATCTGAAACTTTAGTAAGTATTTGTTGGTAAAATACCTAGACCTTTTTGCCATTAAGGCAAGTAGAATTTGGTATTTGATTATATTCCCGGTGCTGCACCTATGGCTTGTACACTGTACGTCAGCACCATCTGAATTTAAGGAATTACCGTACAACTGAGAGAGTTGTTGGAGAAAGATTTTATTATACCAAGCCTGTCATCCTGAAGAGCTATGGTGATATCTTTCCTTATATTTATAGATTACTGTGACTGAGTAAATTGACAATCGAAAACGATATCCATAACTCGAAATGGAAGAATTGTTCGATCATTTACAAGGTTCTAGCAAATTTGATCCATAGCATGGTTATCATCAACTTCGCATCTGCGAAAGAGATTATCTATTCCAATCACTACATCCGGTGCTTGTAATGAACATTATGAGTTCCACGTGATGTCGTTTGGATTGACCAATGCACATGTAGTATTCATAAATTTGGTGAATCACGTGTGTAGAATGTAATTTGATAAATTCATGCTCGTGATCATTAAGGACCAATTGTTTGTATATAAGAATAAGAAGGAGTTAATAATTAATTATAGATTGCCCTGAATTAGCCGAACAGTGAAAACCTGAACCTTGAATAATTAACACGTGATTGAAGACTTGAATCTTTACATGATTTAACCATGTGATTAATAGATAATGGAAGCTATATTGACTTTTCAAAGATTAGAACCATTAACGCTTAGGGGTTAAAAACTTAACCCTTTACATAAAATGACCGTTGGATTAATAATGGTAAGATGTATGCATATAGACTCTTCAAAAATTAAGAGCCCTTTTAAGACTTTGGATTTTTCCAAAAGGAAATGAAAATATATTTTGACAAATGTTTTAACAAAGGATTTTAAGGGATTATTCCCTTATACACAAACCATTTAACTAAACTTCTGTTTAGGGGTAAATGTTTGTGTATACCTCAAAATAACTTAAGAAGGATTGAGAAAACCATTTATACCATAACCTGAAAACTTAAAACGACAATTTTTGCTTTTCAACTAAGAAAACTTTAACCAAAATATAACCAAAGATTTTTCAAACATTTACGAATCTTATTAATTATTTTCGATAAATCAGCAAAAATCTTGTTAATTAAATTCAAATTATCTTTGAACATTTTATATAATTGGTCGAACTAAGAAATTTAAACTTTTAACGTTTACATTTCATAAAATTTAAATAATTATTGTTAATTTACATATAATAATTATCGACGCTTTAGACGCCGGATTGAGAAAAACTGATAAAAATGATAGTTGAGACGAAACTGAAACATAAAAGATATGAAGAAAGAATTTTGAATAAATACAGTTATGATATTTATTTCATCAGGAGAAAGTGAACGAAATTACTGACGCATAATATAGAAAGAATATCTGAGTGAATTATGGACATGATAATTATATCATCATGAGAGAGGAATATAGATACCGACGCAGTATGTTGAAAAGGATAAAGAACCAATTAGGACATGTTCCTTAATAATGAAGGTGCAAAATAAATTGCCGAACAATATAAAAATAAACAATGTTTGTAAAAAGGATAATATAAATAGTGAAGGTTTTACGGCTAGTATGAACCATTAGAGTTGAGAAGCCGATAGCGTTGAATGTATAAAAGACCGCTTGTGATTGTATAAATATGGAGATAGTGAGATATAGTTATGTTGGAATTTGTAAGTATAAGTATTCTATTTATGTCATTTATGACTAAAAGTATCTTTGCCTGAAGAAGTTGTACTAATGGCAAATTATGAAGGCAAACATCGCCTCATACATTAGTAAACGTCTAGCTATTGCAAAGGTCATCATCTAAATTTGATTCGATTTGGGTCATCGTCGACAGACTGACCAAATCTGCTAATATCATTCCCGTTAATGATAAATGCAAAAGAGTTATGTAAACATAGTGTGCTTGTATCAAAAATGTTTATCAAGATCCTCGCTTCGCATCGAATTTCTAGAGATTTGCTCAGAAATCATTGAGAACGAACCTTGATGAGAATACTATATACCACCCCAAATCGAAGGGACGAGGTAAAGTAACGATACAAAGTAATATAAGTGCTGTTTTATGTTTGAATGATTGACCTTTGGTAATAGACCGTATAATCGTTTTCCTTTGGAAAGATTATCATTGATAACTATCGTGTTAGGATTGAGATCGAATCTTGTTAGGATCTAAATCTTAGAGCATCTATAAGCAGGAGTTGAGATGAAGACATCCGACATACACCCATTGTGAGTTGGACATGTCTCTTAGGTTTAAGGTTTCCTATGATGGCGAACCTATCCTTGCAAAATACCCGACCTGTGAAATCTGAAATGATTGTTGAAATTAGGATTTGATTATTAACTGTCGATAGTGGGCAGGAGGTTATGTGAATATGAAATGTAGTTCTTGAAGTGCCAAATGGGTAGCGAAGTTATGCCACAATTTTTAACTTTGGAAAAATGAATTCATGATCTGACAAATCATGGGATATAAGTCCCAGTTGTATGGGACCATTGAGATGACGTGAAAAGTTGGGATTGAAAGGCATATAAGCTGGATCTACCCTAGGACTTCAAGAACCGTGTGAATTATGTTTCGTAAATCGAACTTGATGGAATATCTATCAAGTGAAATTTTGATTATTCTTAGTAGAGCTTAGATCGGCGAAAAGTTGCATTCATCAGAAACCCGTGAACATCATGGATAGAGAAAGTAAGTCAACATTAAGCCTGATCTTATTCCCGTAGTTATGTTTGATGAAACTCGCGTATTATAATGGATTACACTTGTGAGAAAAGACCGAATGTGGAGGAAATACCCACATGGCTTAAACTCTATAAGAAGCGAGTAGTAAGATGATCTTTGAGGACAAAGATCCTGTTTAGGGGTAAATGCTGTGATAATCCGTCAATTTACGATTGATATTTTATTCTCAATATTTATTTGAAAACATTATTTTAATGTTACAATATGAACTCACATATTTTTGGGAAGAAATTTGGATTTACGTCTTGAAGTAGCATTGACTACGTCTAAACCGGAGGATTCAACGTTACGTGCTTACGTTTACATACACCGTCTTTGGTGACAGTCCGACATTTCAGAAAATAAAGTTGTCCGTAAATATTATTTTGGAGTTTTAAATTTGTGTTGGTTCATAAACTCACAAATTTACAAGAAGAGATTAGGACTTACGATTTTATTTTAACGTCCTTTACGACTAAACCGGAAACCTTAGGATTACGTATTTACGTTTTCGAACTCCGTTTTTGATGAGACAATTTTTATTGGATTCGTTTTGTGACGTTGATTCATAATTTATAAAAACATTTTTCGTAAAATGACCCGAGGGCACGTAAATCGAGGAAACTAGAATCGAGGAGTACCCGTAAATAATTGGGGATGAGACAAAACAAGTTTTGCCCCACCCCCAATATGGGACGGTTTAAACCTTGCCACCCCAACACTTTATGTGTCAAAATGGAAGCTTAAGGTTTACACTTGTCAAGAAAGCTTATATCTTAAGCTTACCACAACACAAAACCATCAAACCTTCACACATTTTCTCATTCCACTCATGCAAAAACCACTCAACTCTCTCTCACTCCTCCATTCTTTCCGTCCCATCCTCACCCTAAAACACCACTTTGATCAAAAGTTCACCATGGAATCTTATGTTATTTACACATAAGATGAAGCTCTTTCAAAACCCTATTGATTGGTGGTACTTATAACATCCAAGGAGGAGTATTCATGGTATCTTGGGGCTGATTTTCCACAAGGTTTCTATGAAGAATGGTGGTCATGAAGGTGGTCTTGGTGCATCATAAGTTTCTCCATCCAAAACCATGCCAAACTTATAACCTACATCAAGTTGGTGGTATAAAGATTGTCCTCCTCATCTTCTTGTTATTTTGATTATGTACACATGTATTTTATTTCCTATTGTATATATTTATGATGATTATATGATGATAAAAATGTTATGTGGGGATTTGTTGTTGATAATCATGGATAAAAAGGTGAAAAACCATAAGAAACAAGGTTAAAATCTTGGTTAAATTTGATGGCTGTATAAAACAGTAAAGAAGTAAGTCATAAACTGATAAAATGATGAAGTGGAATAGATTTACAGTAAGCTATGGGTCTTGTACACATGTGAGAGTTGGCCATGCAATGGAATCAAAATAATGAGTGAGATATGATCAAAACAAGTTTAGGGTATAAATCTGAGGTTACTGTTTTGGACGATTTTTAGAAAATATTTAAATGATGATTCAACAGTAGCTATAGAAGAGTTAAATGTAGCAAATATCATGTAGTTTATGTGATAAAAATTTGAGCTTCTATCTCCATATAGAACTCAAGATATGGCAGTTTTGGTGAAGATGAAGTTAAAAATCAGATTTTTGGAAATTAAAGAATAATACTATTATATAAGCACTCACATTTTAATATATAAAATGTAAAATAAAAACCCACTAACTCATAAAACTTATTTATATAAATATATATAAAAGGTAAATCAAATGGATAAATTATATAAATGGTGGTAAAATAATGCTTATAAGTAATAAAAACTATAAACATGATTTTTACGACTTTTTCGGCTATTGTCGTAAAATTAACGTTTTTGTTAAATAAAACTTAGATGGTTGGACCCGTCTAATGAAAACTTTATAAAACTTATATACTGATATATAGACATGTATAACAAGTAAAAACCGATAAAACCCGAACTATAGGGCATACGGACATTAACAAGTTAAGTAAACATATTGGACTAATACTTGGGCTAATAATTGGACTAAATAAGATAAACACCCATAAAAAGAACTTATTGGGCTTAACCCATTTGGGCCCAACTTGAAAATGTATGTAATGATAATATAAGTACAAAATGGATTAAAATAAGTTAAATAACTTATAATAAGCTTATTGGACTTAAGACACGTAAATGGGCAAAACTAGTAAACTAGTATAAAAGCTATCTACATATAACACAAAAATGAGTAAACGAGAATAAGTAAACCCACTTGATCATCATATATATATATAATCATCATATGTATACATAATTGATATTTTTATAAAGTCATTGGACAAACGTCTAAGACCGAGTATTATTTGTCTAGGTTTCCGTGATTGAAGCACGTACCGTACGTCCGAATTGCTGATAACCCGCCTTCCAACATCAACGTGAGTTCATAGCCTCGCACTCTTTTAAATGTTTTTATAAATGTTTTATAAACCCGCGAGGGAGATAACATGTTAGTTTTTATAAAATAGGACACCATTTGTCCCGATTGTTTGTTTATTGATTTTGGACCCGAATGATTGAATGACCCGATTGTATGACCCGATAAATGATTAATGGACCCGATAGATGAAATAAAATGGATTATTAAAGTTAGGTTATGTCACTAAAAGTCCCATTAGCATGAATTGTGAACTACCGGGAGTTGGTAGACGCTTATACATTTAATAGTACTATTTGGGGACGATCACCCCAGTTCGCGCCTTGACGGTTGATCCCCGTCGTGCCACATTGATTGGTAAGCGAATTTATGTATGAGAAGATTTCAATAGCGTGACCTTTGTGACGACAAGCTACTTTAGATGGGCAAAATTGGTATCGGGTTAGCTACCCGTTTTGGTTTTAGTAAGGTAACAATGTCATGCGGCTTATAATAATCCAAAATCTAACGAAATACTATTAGACGCTTCGAATTTACAAGTATTGCCTGACTAGCAATACTGGGTCATACTATTGATATTATGTTTGTGTTTTGGTTTTCGTAACCATATTCATATAACGGTTTTTATTTTCATACAACGTCATAAGACGTATTGTATGATGCTTTTACGACATTGGCTCGTATAATAATTTTTAAGGCAAATGCCTATATTATGATTTTCGATAAGGATTTATATAAAATGACTTTGGCTATTTTATGGCCTATTACAAAGATTTGTATAAACTGATTTTGGCTATTTTACGGCCTATTACAACGATTTGTACGAATTGATTTTTGGTACTAATTTTATACCAAAATTATATTGATGGAATTTATTAAACTCTATGAATTCACTCGGCGTTATCGCTGACCTTTTCTTTTAACATGTTTTATCTTAGGTACTTGAAGGTAATTCTCGGGAAGACAACAAGAATTCATGGCCCGCACTTAAACAATATTTTCCATTCAAATACTTTGTAAAACTTTGTATGAAATATAATGACTTGGGACCGATGTAACTTTGATATTTATGAATGGAAATGCTTTATTAATAAACGACGCGATTTTAAGCGTTGTCTATGATGTGAGTAATGTGCTATCCCGTAACACCAACTAGTCTTCCGCTGTACTGAGTTGTATAAATTTGGGGGTGTTACACTTTCTATATATAGAAAGTTAGTTTATCGAGTCATTTCATAGACGTTTGACAAGTTTAAAAGGGGTAAATAAGCTAGTACATATAGTATGTGTCGGCGGACTTTGTTAAAAGTGTAAATGGTGAAATAAATATTTAGAAGAGTGTAATAGAGTTATTTGTATTATTTTCTCTCGAGTTCATCGTGATTTTATGAGTTTGAGTTTGATGTTATTATATATGATTTATTTCTCGAGTCATTACTAATGAACGCACCTTATTTGATAGGTAGCGGTTCTCGTGTTTGAAAGGCATCCATTATCATCGACGATCATCTCGCTAGATCTCTAATACTAAGGTGATCTGTAGCCTCGCTTTTCATGCTAGCTACTAGATGTTTTATTACCCGCGAGGGGGATACATGCTATTTGAAAATAACACAAGTCATGAGTAATTGTTGGACCTGAATGTTGCCTAAGTTGTTTACATTGTATTGAGTACCTTGTTGCTAAAGACCCTAAATTCATGAGCCGTTAACTATCTTCTGACTTGATGTTGGAGTCGGGAATAGCCGCTTATTCTATTGATAGTACTATTGGGTTGACCACCCTATCTGAGACCAGGGCATTAAACTGAGTAACCTCTGGGAAGGATAATTTACGGGAATAAGAATGTGGTATTCTAGCAACTGATACCCTAGAGGGGCAATGGTTTTATTCTAGTCATGCCGGCATTTGGCGTGGGTGACTATTTGGTTAAGGGGTCGGTGTCATGAGTTAAAATGCAATGTTTATTATTGCCTTGAATATAGATTGTGTGTACGACAATTCTATAAATGATTATGATTGATTTTCTTCTTGTGTTCAAATGTGATTTGATGAACCTATAGACTCGCTCAACATTATTGTTGACTCGTTTTAGCATGTGTTTCAGGTAATAGGAAGTGATGGAGGATGGAGCTTTGTTGTGGAAGTTGTGGCTTGACTTTTGGAAGAATGTTAGTCTAAAAACTATTTCTATCCTTTACTGTTGAACAATTTGTTTTATGTTTGTGTACTGTACTAAACTTGTGTTGGTTGTTGGTCGAGATCCATGGGGACTAAACGCTTTACTCTGGTGTCGTTTTAGTACAATTATGGGATGAAATTATGTTTTAGACCTATTAAGAAAATCTTTTTTATGTTTTATGTGTAAACGTCTCTATTTTGAGTCGTTCAATATACCTTGTGTGATGATGCTTGTGTCTAGCACCCAATTGTGTATTTCCGCTGCGCAATGTAAATTGGGGGTGTTAGAGATTGGTAATCAGAGATAAAAGTTATAGAGAACTGGGTCGATTTTGAAAATTATCCTAAACTATAACTTTGGTGTCGAAAGTATTTATTCTTCAAAAGCACACAACTCCTCTGCAATGCTCCGGTAAGATCACTTTTAATCTTGTTTTGTATTATAGATGTATCCTTCATAACTGAAATGATTTCCCGAGTATTTACTAAGTAAATACTACGATATTGTATTGGAATTATTGAAAGTACGTTGAGTGCGTGTCACTATCATATTTATCTTTTTATTTTTTTGCGAGCATTGCATAAACATCATTTGCATTATGTTGCATAGCATGGATTACGTATAACATTTGCATAAGCATTACATACTAATTTTTGTTTTGTTAACAATGACCTTAAGTATCCTTGAACCCTTATAACTGTAGAAAATGGTTGGTTTACCTTGTGAGGATGGATGGATTGATATGACTAATGTATTGGACGGTGAGGAAGTAGATAATTTTGGTGCTAGTGATGATGAGGAGCCTTATGAGTATTTAGATGATGGGATTGCACCTACTGCAGTTGGTCAGACCGAGCCTGAAGTGATTCAAGGTAGTTATGTTTCAAGAGTTAATGTTGTGCCACAGACTGTTCCGGACTATCAGTGACATGTTGTTCGTTCTTCGACGCCTACTTGTGATGCTTATATTAGCAGTTTTCTTGGGATTGCATTTGCTAGGGGTGATGTTTCTGTTGAGTCGAGTAGTGCTGCTAGTGCTCGATCTATTCATGATGGCATATCTAAGGTTTATTGTCCAGGTCCTAGGTCTTATGATGATATTTTCTGGTTTCTCAAGAATATTGATAGGTCTTTATTTGAAAGGTGTTTGGTTGAAACCCGTGTGATTAGGAGATTTGAGAAGAATGAGAAGAGGTTTGATAGGTTTGTTAGTGGTGTGAGGAGATCATAGTTTGTTAGAGCAAGGGAAATGGATGAAGTTGTTAGGTTAAGATATATGGTGTTGAATTTAAGTGGGCAAGTTGAAAGGTTATGTGAGGAGCAAGCAAGGAATGCAAGGTTGAATGCGTGGGATGTGCCGATGAGATCTTTTCCTAGTCGAGGTGTGGTGATTCGTGATGTGCCAAGTCAGATTGAAGCTAAAGTGTTGGTGAAGCCAAGTGAAGGAGGTAATCGAAAGGGAAAGGAAAAAGTGGAAGAAGATTCTAAGGAAGATGATAGCAGCAGTGATGATGAGCTGATGTACAAGAAGCTGCGGGGATCAAATGTTTAGTTCTTTTATGTTGTTTTTTATTAGCCTTGTTGTAATAGAACTTATGTAGACTGGTACTGTACTTTATGATGAAACTTAATGACTTTTAAGCTTGTCATGATGAAGGGTTGTAGTGATATTACTTGTCACAAATTTGTGGAAATTTTCCAACGCAATCCAAATTACCTTCATGACTTATGATTTGTCTTATTAGTTCTTTTTGTGAATTGGTTAATGATTCATTGTGAATTGTGTTGTTGATTGCATGTAGTATCCATGTTACATCTTGATAGAGAAATCCTTCTTCTTATCTTGATATGAATACTTACTTGTTCTTTTTCTTCTGTGCCATCACAGGAAGGAGTTGGGAGGCATTTTTCTGACTTTACTAAATTATTGTTTGGTCAGTTTCCTAAAACATGCCGCCTAAATTGAGGACTTCTACTGTTAAACCATGATTGAGCAAGCTATCGCTAGAGCACTAGAAGCTGAACATGCTGCGAGGAACCAAGAGAGAGAGAGAATAGGAATGCTGCAGGACAAGTTGGAGGTAATGTTGTTGTTCAGCAGATTCAGAAGGAATGTTCTTATGCTAGTTTCATGAAATGTGGACCTACCCAATTTCGTGGTACTGGTGGTGCTTTGGAATTAAGGAGGTGGATTGAGAAGATTGAAAGTACTTTTGAAATCAGTGGATGTTCAGAAGCTAGTAAGGTGAAATTTGCTGCAACTACTTTTCAGGATGATGCATTAAGCTGGTGGAATAGTCAGGTAGCTACTATGGGATTGGTTGAAGCGAATGCTAGAACATGGACTGTGACTAAGGGACTGTTAACTGCTAAGTTCTGTCCTGAGGAAGATTTAGGTCAGTTGGAGGATGAATTGAGGCATTTGGTGCTGAAAAATAATGATATTGTGGCTTATACAAGGAGATTTTCTGATCTATGTTTGTTGTGTCATGATGCTTTTGCTGATGACCGTAAGAAGATGAAGAAGTATATCAGAGGTTTATCTAGTAATATCAAGGGAGAGACTACTTCGTCGAAACCCAAGTCATTTGATGAAGCTGTTCAGATGGCTCATGCTTTAATGGATGTAAAGCTGCAGGATCAAAAGGATAGTATTGCTGAGGGGAATAAGAGAAAGTGGGAAGCTGCACACTCAAATCAAGGGCAGAATCGTGGTGGTTATCGTAATAACAATAACCAAGGACCAAATAGGAAATAGCAATATAATTTGAGGAGGAATGATGGTGTTCGTGCTGCCACTGGAAATCAAGGTAACAAGGTGAATCTGAAGTGTGGTCGGTGTAATCTGTATCATGTTGGAAATTATCCACCTGCTTGCAACAAGTATGGGAAGGCCGGACATAAGATGG
The DNA here is from genome assembly GCA_025667525.1 of Glebionis coronaria. NCBI lineage: Eukaryota > Viridiplantae > Streptophyta > Magnoliopsida > Asterales > Asteraceae > Glebionis > Glebionis coronaria. Next base: position 457,366,584 of record CM046877.1, read on the forward strand.
CAGATTGTAGAAACAAGGGTGTGGCCACTAGAGCCAATGTTGTTAAGGTAGTTAACTGTGCTGGATGTGGAGGCCGTGGACATAAGGAAGGGAACTGTCCGAGGGTGGGCATACGACAGGGAGGCAATGTTGCTGCTGTTGCTGCTGAGACTGCTGCTCCAGCCTATGTCATGGGAGATGCTGACAAACCTCAAGGGTCGAATGTGGTGACTGGTACGTTCTTACTTGATGCTTGTTATGCTAGAGTGTTATTTTATTCTGGATCCGATAGAAGTTTCATAGATGTTAGATTCAGTCAGCTATTGGATAGAAAACCAGTGAGATTGACAACTAGTTATAAGGTGGAGTTAGCTGATGGTAAGGTTGTAAGCACTAGTTTTATACTGAAAGGTTGTTCCTTGAAGTTAGGTAATTATGTGTTTAGTATTGATTTGATGCCTATAGAATTAGGATCTTTTGACGTGATTGTTGGAATGGAATGGTTAGTTGGTAATGGTGCAGTTATTGTTTGTGGGGAAAGATTAGTCCATATACCGCTAAGGAATAGGGTATTGACTATGAAAGGTGATGAATGTACTTCTCGTTTGAGAGTTGTTTCTTGTTTGAAGATGACGAGGTATATATAAGCAGGTTGTGATGTGTTTCTTGAACATATAAGTAATGATGGTGTGAATGAAAGGAAATTGGAGGATGTGCCTGTGATTAGAGAGTATCCTGAGGTTTTCCCTGAAGATTTGCCAGGATTACCGCCGCATCATGAAGTGGAGTTTCGTATTGATTTAGTGTCGGGATCTGCGCTTGTTGCTCGTGCACCGTATCGTTTAGCTCCATCTGAGATGAAATAATTATCTGATCAGTTGAAGGAATTGATGGATAATGGATTTATTAGACCGAGTTCGTCGCTTTGGGGTGCTCTTATTTTGTTTATTAGAAAGAAAGATGGTTCTTTTAGAATGTGTATTGATTATCGAGAGCTTAACAAATTGACTGTCAAGAATCGGTATCCATTGCCGAGGATTGATGATTTGTTTGATCAGTTGCAAGGGTCTAGTGTATACTCGAAAATCGATTTGAGGTCTGGGTATCATCAGCTGAGAGTTAGGGAAGAAGATATTCCTATAACAGCTTTCCGTACTCGATATGGACATTTTGAATTTCAAGTGATGCCTTTTGGGTTAATAAATGCGCCTGTTGTATTCATGGATTTGATGAATCGTGTATGCAAGCCGTATTTAGGTGAGTTTGTTATCGTATTCATTGATGATATTCTCGTTTACTCCAAGAGTGAAGAAGAACATGAGAAGCATTTGAGGATAATTTTGGAATTGTTGGAGAAAGAGAAGCCGTATGCGAAGTTTTCTAAGTGTGAATTTTGGTTGAAATCAATGCAATTTTTGGGGCACGTGATTGATAGTTAAGCTGTTCGTGTGGATCCTGCTAAGATTGAGGCAATTAAGGATTGGTCAGTGCCGCCGACGCCGACTGAAGTTCGGCAATTTCTTGGTTTAGCTGGGTAATATAGAAGGTTTATCGAGAAGTTTTCACTAATTACTAAGTCGTTAACCAAGATTACTGAAAAGAATCGAGTGTTTGAATGGGGATTGGAAGAGGAATCTGCATTTAGTACGTTGAAGGATAAGTTGTGTTCTACGCCAATATTGTCTTTTCCAGAAGGATCTAAGGATTTTGTAGTGTACTGTGACGCGTCTCATAAAGGATTTGAAGCTGTGTTGATGCAAAAGGAGAAAGTAATAGCATATGCATCGAGATAATTGAGGAAGCATGAAGAGAATTACACTATGCATGATTTAGAACTTGGGGCTGTGATTTTTGATTTGAAGCTGTGGAGACACTACTTGTATGGAACCAAGTGTGTGGTATTCACTGATCATAAGAGTCTGCAATATATTTTGGATCAAGAGGAATTGGATATGAGGCAAAGGAGATGGGTTGAGTTGCTGAGTGATTATGACTGCGAGATTCATTACCATCCTGGTAAAGCGAATGTGGTAGCTGATGCACTTAGTAGAAAGGAAACAGATAAGTCTATAAGAGTTAGAGCTTTGGTAATGATGGAAAGTGTTGATTTGAAAGAAGCGATATTGAAAGCCCAAACTAATGGTTTGAAGGAAGAGAATGTTGAGGCAGAAAATTTGGGTAGAATGTTGAAACCTTTTTTTGAAGTAAGGTTGAATGGATTGAGGTATTTTAAGAATAGGATTTGGTTACCATTGTGTCCGTCTGAGAAAGGTTCTTTAGGAGTGCGAGATTTGGTGATGAATGAATCTCATAAGTCGAAGTATTCAATACATCCTGGATCAGAAAAGATGTATCAAGATCTTAAGAAAGTTTATTGGTGGCCGAATATGAAGGCAGATATAGCACAGTATGTTAATAAGTGTTTAACTTGTGCGAAAGTGAAAGCTGAACATAAGAAATCGTCTGGATTATTAGTGCAACCTGAGATTCCTGAGTGGAAATGGGAGAAGATTACTATGGATTTGTGACAGGTTTGCCAATGACTACAAATTGTTGTGATATGATATGGGTTATTGTAGATAGATTCACTAAGTCTGCTCACTTTTTTCCAATGAAGAAGACAGATAGTATGGAGAGGTTAACAACAGTGTATGTGAAGGAGATTGTTTGTCGACATGGTGTGCCTTTGTCGATAACTTCTGATCGTGATAGTAGGTTTACTTCAGAATATCGGAGGTCTTTGCAAAAAGCGATGGGAACGGAGTTATGTTTAAGTACAGCATATCATCCGGAAACGGATGGACAAAGTGAGAGAACGATTCAAACGTTAGAGGATATGCTTCATGCGTGTGTGATTGATTTTGGAAATGGTTGGGATAAGTATTTCCCATTGGTTGAATTTTCGTACAATAACAGCTATCATGCTAGTATTAAAGCCGCTCCATTTGAAGCTCTGTATGGACGTAAGTGTAGATCTCCAGTGTGTTGGAGTGAAGTAGGAGAAAGTCAATTGACTGGGCCTGAAATGATATTTGAGACGACTGAAAAGATTGTGCAAATTAAGAAGCGTTTGTTATCTGCCAGAAGTAGACAAAAGAGTTTTGCTGATAACAGAAGGAAACCGTTGGAATTTGAAGTAGGAGACATGGTTATGTTGAAGGTATCTCCATGGAAAGGAGTGATACGTTTTGGAAAGAGAGGAAAGTTGAGCCCGAGATATATTGGACCATTTAAGATTATCCAAAGGATTGGATTGGTGGCTTATAAGTTAGAGTTGCCTGATGATCTTAAGGCTATTCATAATACTTTTCATGTGTCTAATTTGAAGAAGTGTTTAGCTGAAAGGGATGTGGTGATTCCATTGGAGGAAATTCAACTTGATGATAAGTTGCATTTTATAGAGGAACCTGTAGAGATTATGGATACGGAAGTTAAGAAGTTGAAGCATAGTAGAATTCCGATTGTGAAGGTGAGATGGAACTCTAGACGTGGACCAGAGTTTACCTGGGAACGTGAGGATTTCTTTAAAGACAAGTATCCTCATTTGTTTAGGAAGGATTAAGCGCCACGGACGTCGCTTCTTTTAATAAGGAGGGGATGTGATAACCCAAAATCGAGGTCATTACTTAATCTTATTTTACGATTATTTTTGAAATTTTTGATGAGTTTGAACGATAATTATTTTTGGAGGTTTAAGTTTAAACCGATGTTGGAAGGCTTATACTTATATTTAATAAGTATAAGGATTATTAGCAAGCGTGATGTCGATGGATGCCAAATATTTTACGTTTTATTGTCGGTTGTTCGATTTTTATCATTTTTGATGTTTTATTTTAAACGACGTGTTAAGTCGAGTCGCGAGTCGATATTATTATATTTACGTTTTAAATTTTTAAAAAGTATCTTTATGAAATCCGAGCCCCGTAAATATTTTTAAAATTGACTAATAGTTATTTCCCGCTTTTTAGCTAACTATTTTCATTTTTAGCCACAACTATTGCAAAATTACAACATTGGTCCCTCAACCACTATATATAAGCTTAAAAATTACACACACTAATCATTTCCACTACACAAAATTTTTCATCATCTCTCTCTTCCCTCCTCTTTCTTTGTCGTGACCTTCACCCACCCAAAACACCCACTTCTTTCTATTTTTGCTCCATTTTCATGATGATCTAAGTAAAACTACACAAGACCCAATCTTAGAATTGCAACAGGAAAATTTTGGTGTAAGAATTTTGAACATGCAAGACTTCTTATTTTTTTCAAGTAGGTAGGTGAGAGCTATGATCATGCATGGCATTTTTATGATGATCCATAGTGTTCTTGCTAAAACTCTTGTTAAAAACTTGATTTTGATTTGAAGGTTTTGATTTTTATGATGATTCTAGTGTTATGATTGATAAATGTTGATGTTAGGGATATGGGATGATCATATCTATGAATGGTTTTTACTAAAAATGTGATTTTGTACAAGATTTTGAAAGGCCTTTTATAACAGTAAGTAAACTATAATTTCGGGATTTTTATGTTTTGATAATGGCTTAACTTATGGCCTAAGCTTGTAGATAATTTGATTAGCTTCGATTTGATATAAAGTAGAGCTTCTAGCTCCAAACGAGCTCGAAGTTATGATGTTTTGATTATTCGTGTACCGGGAGACGAGTATCGGCACTACATATAGTTGTTGTCGATATTTGGATCAAATCTCGGGGACTATAAATTGAAGTTTAGAAATGAGTAACCTACTGATAATGAAGTTTAAACCTTAGAGGGTGAGTTTATTTTAAAACCCGAGTGTCGGTTTTGTAAACGGAGTCGTTTAAAGAAGTTAAAACGGTTGTATGAAATATTAACGTAAATCTGTCCGGATTTTGTAGTTTGAAGATGAGTCAGGTAAAGGACTTTAAAAGTAATTTCATTTGATAAACTTGTAGGAGGACTTTCTATATATAGTAAGTTAGTTTATCGAGTCGTTTCATAAACGTTTGACAAGTTTAAAAGGGGTAAATAAGCTAGTACATATAATATGTGCCGGCGGACTTTGTTAAATGTGTAAATGGTGAAGTAAATATGTAGAAGAGTGTAATAGAATTATTTGTATTATTTTCTCTCGAGTTCATCGTGATTTTATGAGTTTGAGTTTAATGTTGTTATATATGATTTATTTCTCGAGTCATTATTAATGAACGCACCTTATTTGATAGGTAGCGATTCTCGTGTTTGAAAGGCATCCATTATCATCGATGATCATCTCGCTAGATCTCTTATACTAAGGTGAGTCTGTAGCCTCGCTTTTCATGCTAGCTACTAAGTGTTTTATTACCCGCGAGGGGGATACATGCTATTTGAAACTAAATGAACACAAGTCATGAGTAATTGTTTGACCCGAATGTTGCCTAAGTTGTTTACATTGTATTGAGTACCTTGTTCTAAAGACCCTAAATTCATGAGCCGTTAACTATCTTCTGACTTGATGTTGTGAGTCGGGAATAGCCGCTTATTCTAATGATAGTACTATTGGGTTGACCACCCTATCTGAGACAAGGGCATTACGCTGAGTAACCTCTAGGAAGGATAATTTACGGGAATAAGAATGTGGTATTGTAGCAACTGATACCCTTGAGGGCCAATGGTTTTATTCTATTCATGCCGACATTTGGCGTGGGTGACTATTTGGTTACGGGGTCGGTGTCATGAGCTTAAATACAATGTTTATTATTGCCTTGAATATAGATTGTGTGTACGAAAATTCTATAAATGACTACGACTGATTTTCTTATTGTGTTCAAATGTGATTTGATAAACCTATAGACTCGCTCAACATTATTGTTGACTCGTTTTAGCATGTGTTTCAGGTAATAGGAAGTGATGGAGGATGGAGCTTTGCTGTGGAGGTTGTGGCTTGACTTTTTGAAGAATGTTGGTCTAAAAACTATTTCTATCCTTTACTGTTGAACAATTTGTTTTATGTTTGTGTACTATACTAAACTTGTATTGGTTGTTGGTCGAGATCCATGGGGACTAAACGCTTTACTCTGGTGTCGTTTTAGTACAATTATGGGATGAAATTATGTTTTAGACCTATTATGAAAATCTTGTTTATGTTTTATGTGTAAACGTCTCTATTTTGAGTCATTCAATATACCTTGTGTGATGATGCTTGTGTCTAGCACCCAATTGTGTATTTCCGCTACGCAATGTAAATTGGGGGTGTTAGAACTAAGGAGATGTAGGGTGAGTTAGTAGAAGCTTAAAGTATCAAGCATGATTTCCATGGTTTGCACCCTTATGGTTAGTAGGGCCAATATCATGTGTAACTTGTGAAATTAAGCTCATCTCTAGGATGATTAGTGAATCCCTTGAGATACCAAACTACTTCATTAAGTTGTAGGTGGATTTTACACATTTGGAATTGAAATATTCTAAGGATATTGTTGTTGTTAATCCTAGCAATAATTATCCAATCATGAGGGAGAGAAAATGAATCTATACTTTGCTCATGTTTTGAAATAGAATAAGACTATTCTTGAAAATGATCTTATTCTATGCATCAAAATTGCTTGGTATAATTCATTACCAAAGCCGTTTAGACTTTCGCCAGAAATGCACGTCTTAAACCACTATATATGACACAAGCTCTTCGTCTCCTCGATTTGAAGAATGTCATTTGTCTCTTGAGCATTGTTCTTGGTCTTGATTCACTCCTCTTGACTTCTCTCCTCTTTTTTCTTTTCCTACGAGTAGTCGTTTGTTCGCTTCGGTCTTTCCTATCTCGATTCAACTCGTAATCCTTCAACAAGGCATTATTACTTAGTGTTCTGGTGGTCCATGATTTCCTAAAGGCTTAAGATGTATTTTCAAGTACTTTAAAAATTTTGGTTTTCAAAAGTTCTTTGTTTTTCTTTGATAAAAACCGACCACTGTAGGCGGTTCCTTATCAAGCGCGGTTCCAATGTGCAGTTCCTAATCAATAAGGAACCGCGGGCAGAATCGTCGCTAAAGCGCCAGTTTTATTAAAATACCCCTTTTCAAACAAAACCTTCTCTCTCCTTCACACACACAGCGACAAAAATACCCAGTTTTCCACCATTGTTGTGTTTCCAAAACCTTCAATGACTCAAGATCAATTGATTTTGATTTGTGGGTTTCACTCATCCTTCATCAAAGATAAATTATCTATAAGTCATTTCTTTCAATCTTATTTGTTCTAGGGTTCCTACATTCATAATTGGGGCTTTTTAAAACTGACATTGAATTAGAACCTTACTAGGAATAAGAGTTGACATAGTATTGTTACTATGATTCCTTAGGTTCACATTCATTGAGATTTCACTAAAACCCACTTGTAGAACAAATCCGAATTTTGACTAAATAATTTTAGTTAATTGATGGAATTTATATGAACCCATGAACAAGTTGTTAATGGCATTGTTAAATGCTTACCTAAAAATCGTGTTTTGAAAAACCAATGTTCAATTTCATTATTGATCTTACATGGTCAATGTGTCATTATTGATGATGAACTTGGTACATTGTAAATATGAGAATGATAAGGATTAAACCTTGGTTTGTCAAGATATTAATGAAACATATTCTAATTTTCTTTGATTTTTTGTTTATATGTAACATATGAGTAACTGGGGAAATATGTTTGTATGTTATTTTTAGGTACTATCATGACTTCAGGATATCAAAATGACCACCTACTTACTAGTAGATACATGCCTAATCTTTCTTTGTTAAATCAAATTCGCTCTATTCAAAACACTTATCATAGTCTTGAATCTCGTTGTTTCCATGAAGGACGTATTGTTCCTTCTAACTTTCTTGGACTTGACTTCATTCGATTCATGTTCAATACCATTTGCTTTGATTGTTTGTTTGATATATATTAGCCAATCTTTCCTTCTTTCCTCATGGAATTCTTTAACTCGTTCAAACTAATGTGCATCAACAATGGTTTGTCTATAAGATTTTCCATCAAGGGGAAAACCGTTGTGTACACTCTTGAGGAATTTGGTAAAATTCTCAGAGTTCCATACGAAGGTCAATTTAGGTTCACCTATGTTTGGGGTTTAAACCACTTAGAATCGCCCCCTATTGATGTGCATTATGTGACCGAGATTCCTTCGGCTTCGGCCATCTCGAATGCCCTTGCTAAACCTCGTGAACATCCTTTTCTTGGTAATTTTTTGTTGGAAATACGTTTTTACGTATTTAGGAAGATTCGGTCACTCTGACAATATATTAAGTAGTACCTAGTAGTCTAGACATCTTTATTAAACAAACAAGGCCAAGCCTAGCCTACAACATGTGTAGGCCGGCCCAATATTGTAAGCCCAAGCCCATCACAAGGCTTGGGTATATAAACCCTCTCCTTAGATGGAGAGGGTGGTGATTTCATTTTAAGTTACACATAGTTCTTAAACTTTCTCTCTCTAGAAGTGTGAAATCATCTATCTTTCTCTCTCTAAAACATAAGCAAGATTTACATATCCTACAAATGGTACCAGAACCATGGGATGATTGTATTGTTTATGTGTTTGTGTTCTTTGTTCATACGCCTATTTTGATCCATTTACACGAACCAAAAAAAAATTTTTGTGTTTTTTTATGGTTTTTTCTTGATACAAATCTTCTACATAGTTGTGGTAGAGATTTGGTATAGTTACTTTGGCTAAAAACACAAAAATTTTGGGTGTTTTGATCATTTTTTGGCTTAAAATCTCGAGCTGGTTGAGTTTTGTACGAGAAAAGTGGGATATATTCCGATCAGGGTCATCGGAAAAGGGTTTAAAGGATTCAAAAAAGTTATTCCGATCAGTGTCATCGGAAAAGGGTTTACGGATTCCGATCACATTCCGACGAAGGGATTCCGATTGCATTCCAATTTGAGTATTTCGATTTGGGTATTTTGATTTGGGACATTCCGATAAGGGACATTCCGATTTGGTACATTCCGATAAAGGTCATTCCTTTGGGACATTCCGATTTGGGACATTCCGATCTGTGACATTCCGATTAGGGACATTCTGATCAAGGGTATTCCGATTAGGGACATTCCAATCAAGGGTATTCCGATAGGGTTTATTCTGACGGCTTTCCGACTGATATTCCAACAGCTTTCTGATCCTTTATTCTGATCAACATTCCGACAACCCAAAAATTATTCCTTAAAAATTTTCGATCGTGTGTAATTTTGACTTGGAATTTTTTGTTTATTGAGAACATATTTTAGGGGATTTTAACATTGTTTCTCGACTTCAACTCACAACAACAAACACATTTACTTTCTCTCATTGTTCGATCATTATTTGTAAATCTTAACTTATCAAAATGGAGTACACATCTCTTACGAATAAGTCCATCCTCTCGGGTACGGATAATCGTCCACCAATGTTGGAGAAGTCTATGTACGAGGATTGGACTTCCCGAATGGAACTTTACATGTTGAACAAAGAGAATGGACATCTCATTTAGGCATCGGTGCTCAATGGACCATTAGATTATGGTACAGTGACGGAAGGTACGACTACTCGTCCTCGCACAACGGGTGAATTGACTAGAGATATGAAGATTCAAGACAAATGTGATAAGTATGCTACAAACATCATTCTCCAAGCCCTTCCTCCAGATGTCTACAAACTCGTCAGCAAACATAAAGTTGCCAAAGAGTTATGGGATAGAATTTGTGTTCTAATGCAAGGCACCTCGTTAACTAAACAAGAACGAGAGTGTAAGCTTTATGATACTTTTGATAAGTTTGCCTATGTGCCAGGGGAAACTCTTAATGACTACTATTTGAGATTTACCCTATTGTTGAATGAGCTAAATATCTATGGCATGGCAATTCCTACGTTTCAATTGAACATCAAGTATTTGAACACTCTTCCTTCAGAATGGAAAAAATACGTGACGGATGTTAAATTGGCTAAGGTTTTGCATAACACCAATGTGGATCAACTTCGAGCTTTTCTTCAACAACACGAATGCCATGTGATCGAGGCTCGGTTGTCTAAACCTCAAGTTCATGATCCACTTGCCATGTATGCTTCTCAACAAAACATGGCCTATACTTATCAACAACCATCATACTTGCAGCAGCCACCACACACCTATCAGCAACCACAACAACCATCTTATCCACCACCAATGATGCCACAGCAAGCATTTCAACAAAGTGTTCATCAACAATCTTTTCCACAGCAACCACCATATCAGACATCACCATCACAAGCCAACACTTCTCCAATGGGCTATACTCCTCAACAAGGATAGTTTCCAATAGAAGCACAACCAGCACAAGCTTTCTACTCTAATGAATTCCACCAATCCAAGCACCGGTCTTTACTCCAAATGATACGCCAACTGATGTACTAAACCATCTCACTGCCTACTTGTCAAAACTTGTTGCAACTAGAGGATTTCCACCAACAAACAATCAGCTTCGCACCTCTTCAAATCCTCGACAACAAGCTACTGTTCAAGATGGTCAAGTAACAGTGCAACCTATTCAGGGAAGGCAAAATTCATATGGACCTTCTACAAGGACGGTGAATGCTCAAGCTGTGAATTCACAAGCTAATGGAAATGGAAGTCCCATTGGTCCTTAAAAGGTTGTGACTTGCTACAATTGCCGAGGACAAGGTCATATAGCTAGACAATGCACTCAGCCAAAAAGGAGAAGGGATGAAGCGTGGTTTCGTGAGAAAATGTATTTGGTAGATGCTAAGTCTAAGGGAAATATTTTGGATTCAGAGGAGTTAGCATTTCTTGCAGACCCAGGGGCAGCAGATACTGAAGGCATTGCAGTCGTTTCCACTTCCAATGCAGCTTATCAAGCAAATGATCTTGACGCATATGATTCGGATTGTGATGACATTCACTCTGCCCAAGCTGATCTTGTTGCTAATCTCTCTCACTACGGTTCTGATGTCGTTAGTGAGGTACCCACCACAACCAATCTTGGTAATGATGATAACACACATCAAGGTGGGCACGAAAATGACAACCTCGAACAACATTCGGGAACTAGTAACTCAAATGATGTGGTACCCAATCCTACACATTTGAGTGAACCTCAACCAAATACTACGACGGGTATGGAATCTTATGCTCAACATGATTTGGTCATGGTACCTAAACATATTATTGATCAAATGCATATGGCCCTCAGACAATCCATAGATACCAATTCCACCCTAACTGCTGAGCTTGCGTTGCATAAAGAAAAGGTCAAAACTTTTGAAATGGCCCCTCAAGCAGAGAAAATAACATGTTCTGAATTTGACCAATTCCGTTTTGAAAAGATTGAACACTTTAAAGAAATAAAATCATTAAAAGCTAATCTTTCCAATGAATTAAAAGCAAAAGAGTCGGTTGTCAATGATTTTCAGAAACATAAAATGGATTTCGAAACTCTCGAGTCTAAAAAGGTTGAATCAGAAATTAATGCTACCAAACTTCTTAAATTCAAGGAACAACAGCTTTTAAAACAATACGCTTCCACAGAAAAGGTTCATATTTTAACTAAATCATTTAAAGAACTCGAACTTAAGCGTCTTCAAAATTTACCACCTAATACCGGTTATTCAAAACAAGCTCAGGAATATATCCCCGGTCTTTATGATATGACCATAATTGGCAAATCGAAAGAAGCACCTTATGTTCGTAGTTCTGAGGAGACACGGTCATTTACGGAAGAAACTCATTCTAAAATGTTTTCAAAATTCCATACGATTGATTATGATAAGCATAATAAAGATCAACTTTCTAAAAAGATACGTATTCGCTTACAAAAGGAATTAGCTGAACTAACAGTTCTTATGCCCCCAAGTTTGTCAAATGAAAACCCTCCTAGTACGTCTCCTACACTTGTAAAAACGGATTTAACAAAGTTAATTCCACCGGTAAGTAAGGCATCCGTTAACTTAAACGCGGTACACCAACACTTAGCCGATTTTGATAAGGTCATTTTGGAACGTACGATGACCACAACCATAACGGAAGGTGAATGGAACTTTGAGCACACTAGAGCTGCGTTCCGAGACGAAATTGTTCCGTTTGTAAAGAATGTTAAAGCTTGTCTTAGTAATCTTGATCAAGATTTTCATTTGGAAATAGAAGAATTTAAACGTGTTTTCAATGAAATGGATGATGCTTATGAAAACAGTTTACTTGAAATAGAACGGGTTTCACGCCAAAATGATCAGCTTCTGAAGCAAGTGATGTCTCATGATATAGTTTCCGTCTGTGTGAATAAAAGTGTTGATAATGATTCTATTGTGCATAATGTTGAATCTGTAGATAATGTGGTAGATAGTACTTGTCACGAATCTAACGCTGAATTTTTAAAGCTTCAAGATTCATATTCTTCGCTTTCAAAATGTTTTGATGAGATTCAAACACATTGCATTTCTCTTAAATGCAAGCAAAAATTTATTCAAGAAATCTTTGAAACGTCATTCGAAGGGGTTAATATCGATGATGCAAACTTTGAAAAGAATTTTCGATTGAATTTACAATCAAAACAGCGTCAGCCAAGTGACAAAGTTGCTAAATCTTTGCCGATAGACATAGAGAAATCTATGGAGCTTAACTGTGTGAACGTACTTGAGGCCGCTGAGAATTTTAAACTTGATCTAGATAATCGAGTTTCCAAGATTTTGTCCAAAGTTGATAACTTAAAACAGAAAGATACACGACTCTTCGATTCAGTAAAGCACGCAGGTGTTAATAACACCGCACAAAATCAATCATTGATTAAACAGTTGAATCGGAAGTCGGTGGAAATATCTGATTTGAGGGAACAAATTTGTGATAAGAATCTGGCCTTGGCAGAGTTAAAGGAAACACTTCGCACTCTAAAAGGTAAGAATGTTGTGGATAACGCAGCCACTGTCTCAGCATCGTCCTCTAGTGTAATCAAAAGGAACCTTATTGTCGTCACACCATTTAATAAGGGCCCTAGGACTAAACCATCTCAAACTTTGGTCACTAAAGATAAGACGGAATCAAAACCAGCTTCTAATATTCCCGTGTTGCCTTCTACAGGAGTAATCACCACTACTAAGGCTCAAAGATCTAAGCTTAAAAGAAACAAGAAGAATGATAGGATCTTGCCCCCATCTAGTAGTCAAGAGACGAAGAAAGTTGAAGCCCATCCTAGCGATGTTATTTATATTTTGAATAAAAAGAATCATGTAGCTAAACCTAAAGGCTCTGCGATTGTGCAGCGTTCTAAGCCTACTGTGAATTCTAATTTGAAATGTTGGAATTGCAATGAATGTATGTTTTCTAGTCGTCATGATTCTTTCCTTATTGACCATGTGAATGAGATGAATGCCCGGAAAAATGGATTAGAATGGAAACCGACTGGGAAAGTGTTAACCCAAGTTGGTTGGTTGTGGCGACCCACTGGTAGAACTTTCACTATAGTAGGAAATATGTGCCCTTTAACTAGGATCACTCCCACTAAAGCGAAGAAAGCGTGCCCTTTAACTCGGAGTACCAAGGCTACCAAAACACAAGCGTGTCCTTTAACTAGGAACACCAACACTACTGTAGGAACCAAGTGCCCTTTAAATAGGTCTACTCCCACTGTAGTGCCCGCGAATAATCTAAAACCTAAGAAAGTTGGAACAGTGAAACATGTTAGTGCTAAAACTCACATTAGAAAACGCAGGAAATCTAAGAGTCACACAAATTTTAGCAATTCTGATAATCTTATATCTGTATCTGCTAACACTCCGGAACCAATAGTTTCCAATGCATTGTCTACTGTTGTTCTTGAAAACAGGTGGTCCAAATTGTTCTCTGGTATTTGGACTCTGGTTGCTCCAAGCATATGACCTGAGATCGCTCTCAGCTCAAAAATTTCGTCAGCAAGTTTCTTGGTACAGTTCAATTTGAAAATGATCATATTGAAAAGATAATGGGTTATGGTGAATATCATATTGGGAATGTTATAATTTCAAGAGTGCATTATGTGGAAGGTCTCGGTCACAACTTATTTTCCGTAGGAGAATTTTATGATGCAAACCTAGAAGTTGCTTTTCGAGAGCATACCTGCTTCATACGTAATTTGGAAGGGGTTGATTTATTGAAAGGTACTCGAGGGAATAATTTGTATACTTCGTCTCTACAAGACATGATGGCCGCTTCTCCCGTATGTCTTCTCTCCAAAGCATCGAAGACTAAGTCATGGTTATGGCATCGACGGTTATCTCATCTTAACTTTGACGCTATTAATCATTTGGTGAAAAACGAACTTGTTCGTGGTCTTCCTAAACTTTCATTTCACAAGGATCATTTGTGTTCCGCGTGTAAAATAGGGAAAAGCACTAAGAAATCATACAAACCCAAGACGGAAGACACCAACCAAGAGAAACTTTATTTGTTGCATATGGATCTTTGTGGGCCAATGCGTGTTGAAAGTCTCAGTGGAAAAAAGTACATCCTCGTAATTGTCGATGATTACTCTCGGTTTACATGGGTGAAATTTCTTACAACAAAAAATGAGGCACCTAAATTCATCATTAGATTTCTCAAGATGATTCAAGTGCGTCTCAACACTACTGTCCGACACATTCGTACAGATAATGGAACCGAATTTGTGAATCAAATCTTGCGTGATTATTATGAAGAACTTGGCATATCTCATGAAACATCCGTAGCACGCACTGCACAACAAAACGGTGTCGTTTAAAGGCGAAATCGCACACTTATGGAAGCTACTTGAACGATGTTAATTTACGCAAAGGCTCCATTGTTTTTATGGGTAGAAGCAGTATCTACAGCAGTGTACACCCAAAACCGGTCACTAATTCGTAAACGCCATGGTAAAACACCTTATGAGCTTCTCCATGGAAAAGTACCAGATTTATTATATCTTCATGTATTTGGTTCTCTTTGCTATCCAAATAATGATGGTGGCAATTTGGGAAAACTTCAACCAAAGGCTGATATTGGTATTTTCATTGGTTACTCACCCGCAAAGAAGGCATACCGAATCTACAATCGTAAGTCTCGTAAGATCCTTGAAACTATGAATGTTGATTTTGATGAGCTGACAGCAATGGCTTCTGAGCAAAGCAGCTCTGAACCCGCACTTCATGAAATGGGACCCAGTAACATTAGTTCTGGTCTTGTCCCAAACAACCCTACTTCATCATCATTTATACCACCCACTAGGAATGAATGGGATACGTTGTTTCAACCGTTCTTTGATGAATTCTTTACTCCTCCAAGTATTGTTGCTCCAGAACCTGAGGTAATAGCTCCGGCAACCGAAGTTGTCGCTCCAGCAACCGAAGCACAATCAGACACATTTGCACCTACAATTGGTCAAGATATACCATCAACTAGTAATTCTCAACCAACACCCGACTCAACTACCCATGTCATGCCTATTGATGATGAAGAGGATGATGATGATCACGATTTGGAATTCGCTCAAATGCGTGAACTTCCATTCTTTGGTGTACCTATTCCCAACTCTAATCAAACCGGGTCGTCCACCTCAGAGGAAGCTCCTACTACAGTTTACTCCAATCCACGGATTCGTGAACATGACAGCAAGTGGATAAAGGATCATCCTATAGATTCTATTATTGGTGACCCTAATCGTCCGGTATCCACACGAAGTCAGCTACAAGAAAATGCAATGTTTTGTCATTTTGATGTTTTTCTCACTGAAATTGAACCTAAGACATGGAAAGAAGCTTTTACTCAATCCTGTTGGATAGAAGCTATGTAAGAAGAACTTAATGAATTTATACGTCTTGAAGTATGGGAACTTGTCCCATGCCCAGATCAAGTGCAGTTACTCACATTGAAATGGGTTTACAAGGTGAAACTCGATGAGTTAGGCGGAATATTGAAGAACAAAGCTCGACTAGTAGCTCGTGGATACAAGCAATTATTGGGCATCGACTTTATGGAATCCTTTGCACCTGTTGCCCGTTTGGAAGCTATTAGACTATTCCTCGCTTATGCAGCCCATATGAATATGATCGTCTATCAGATGGATGTGAAGACGACATTTCTTAATGGTGAAATCAAGGAAGAGGTCTATGTACAACAACCAGATGGTTTTGTAAATCCTAATTATCCTAATCATGTGTACAAGCTTAAGAAGGCTCTCTATGGGTTGAAGCAAGCTCTACGCGCATGGTATGATCTATTGTCACAATTCCTCATTACGCAAGGCTTCGCTAAAGTCAAGGTGGATCCCACGCTGTTCATTCAGAAACGAGGTAAAGATAGTATTATGGTACAAATATATGTTGATGGTATTATAATTGCAGCCTCGACCCAAACCTTATCCGATGAATTCGGGAAACTCATGTCTTCCAAGTTTATGATGTCAATGATGGGCAAGGTATCATTCTTCTTAGGTCTTCAGATATCTCAGGGTCCCGGAGGCATCTTTATCAATCAATCCAAGTATGCCCTTGGATCGGTTAAGAAATATAAGATGGAATCTTGCGACCCCGTGGATACTCCAATGGTGGAACGAACAAAGCTTGATGCAGATCTACATGGAATTGCCGTTGATCCTACACTTTATCGTGGAATGATAGGTACTCTTTTGTATATCACAGCTAGTCGACCTGATCTTCAGTTTGCTATATGTATGTGTGCTCGGTATCAAACTCGACCTACTGAGTTACATTTGGCCACTGTGAAACGGATCTTTCGATATCTTAAAGGAACCATTAATCGGGGACTTTGGTATTCGAAGGACTCTTCGATTGCACTTATGGCATATGCAGATGCGTATCACGTGGGTTGTCAGGATACAAGGCGTAGCACGAGTGGAACTTTGCAACTACTAGGAGATCGACTAATCAGTTGGGCATCGAAAAGGCAGAAAAGCGCTGCAATTTCAAGTACGGAAGCAGAATACATAGCTATGTCCGGTTGTTGTGCTCAAATTCTTTGGATGAGATCGCAATTAACCGACTATGGTCTAGGTTTCAACAAAATTCCGATGTACTGTGACAACAAGAGTGCAATTGCCTTATGCTGCAACAACGTTCAATTCTCCCGGTCGAAGCACATTGACATTCGCTACCACTTCATCAAGGAGCAAGTGGAAAATGGAGTAATCGAGCTTTACTTTGTCCGATCTGAGTATCAATTGGCGGATATTTTCACGAAGGCTTTAGATCGCGCTCGAATGGAATTTTTGGCCGACAAGCTAGGAATGAGAACTTTCTCGCCTGAGACTCTAAAGGAACTGGCAGATGAAGCGAAAGAATAGTGGTGGTAAACTATTCTCCGTATCCTTGGTGATCATTCGTATATATTGTTTATATTTTTATCCACAAAAGCAAAATAGAAAAATATAAAACCATATAAAAACCATAAAAATTGAAAAATTCAGAAAAATCCAAAAGTATTTTTACTTTATTGTTCAAAGGCATGTCTTTTGGTACGATAATATTTACGGCCTTAGAAATGTTGATTAATATTGACACGGCGCCATAAATAGAGTTCGTACAAAAGTGGTAAATATTTCATAAAACATGCCTAAATGGCTTGTAGTTATTTCAGACTGCAACCCGGTTCTCATATTCAAGTCAAGTTTTTCTTATGAAAGCTTTGGCTCACAACGGGAATTAATTTTCTCAGGCAAGGTTTACTTTAAAACCTTGTAAGGGATCAAATTTACTTTATAACTTGGTCTAACACAAATATATGTACGCTTCAGTGCATTTATTTGTTAAAACAAGAGAAGTCTTGTTTTTATGAAGCTATCATCTCTACAACCATAGCAATCTACAATTGGTATCTACATACTCGACGATGCGACTACTCAACCAACGACTACAGATCTTTTAGTAGAACACGGGTCAACAATTGAGGGGGAGAAATTGTCAAGCATTCAGAATCTTCTATGCCGAACGTCCCAAGTTCACTAACTGGTGTCAAGACAACAATACCAATCGTACATGTGGTGTCAAGAGATGACTTCAAATGTGACGAGGTGACCAACATATGCTGACAAGAACCATTTGATCTTATCATATGATGTTCTCATCAATCAGGTCCAACCTTGTCAATTTTTTTTCTAATATGGTGAATATGTGATCATGTTACAAATCGGTATCATATCTCACACATTTGGTATCATGAAGATAAAACGGACTTGCATTTTTTCTTCCCAAAACCTTTGTTAAAACTTCATTAAATCAATTGATATTAAAAACATCGATTGGGTTAATATTTTTAATATGGGGGAGAAAATGTGATTTAATATGGGAAATGATCACAAATGGTTTGACTTAATGTGATGGCTCATCCCGACATATGCGAAATGTTTTCGAATATCGTGGCATATATCAAGGGGGAGCAAAACGGTTTTGCATATCCAAATGGATTTTCATGGTGACATATACTTACCCAAAACCCATTTATTTCACGATGATGAAGATTGTGGTGACATAAGGATGGTAGGATAGGTTAAGTCTTATGATTCTTCCAATACCGGAGGAATCTTCCCAAGGACATTCCATAGCTAGAAATAGTAGTCCTTAGGAAATATGGAGAAAAGATTGTGAATGTAGCTGAATGCCGACCAAGTACTTAAGTTAGCACTGGAACAATCACAACAAGGTGCTAGTTATGACGTATTGGTAAGCATTGAAGGGGTTGAAGAATGAAAAGGAATTGTAAAGATAAAGGATGTAAAGAAAGAAGCCCTCCTTACAACCTTAGGCAGAAACCGGGTCAACACATATGCTATTGAGATCATTCTAATGATGCTCGATATTTAAGATAGACATCATGGACCCAGTGATGCAATGCACAACCCATCCCAGCTAACTCAGATATCTCTCAAAAGGTATTTGTTTTAATCACACCGAGACAACACGTTATCTATCGATTTATTCACTCCGAATAAATTGGTATTGAAATGGTGGCACTCCTCTCCAGCCTCCGATCACTAAAATCTAAAATGCACGATCGAGTCTAGAGCCATTTGAGATCATCACATATCTCATTAGGACACACTTTCATATTACCTTGCTTCTTCACACACTGTGAAAAGTAAGAAAGATCTTAAGAGTCCTACGCAAAATCTTCATGATCTTGCCTGAACATCCGAGTAATACGAAAGTATTTACAATGAAGATGGAAATCCTTCTTGAGTGAATATCAAAAAGCTCATGGTAGGTGACTTGTGCGATTCTTTATGAATCAAGCTTGTGATAACTGGAAAGCAACAGTGGTTTAATTCTTAACTGAACTTAAACACGTTCCAGGCCTCTACAGAAAATCTCAGTGATCTTGCCAGAACACTCAGTGTGATACCTTAGTGTTCACAGTGATGAGTGGAAATCCTTCTAGTGTTAACATTAAACAGCACTTGGTAGGTAACTTGCAAGATTCAATATGAATCAAGCTCGTGACGACTGGAAAGCAACGATGGTGCGATTCTTTAATGAATCAAACTTGTTCCAGGAATCAGAATTGACGGATTCAATCATGCGGATAATTTTATCCAAATGATTCACTCTTTACGTTCGCAGTCAGCTTTGGACGGTCGAGTAAAGAGAACGGGTTTACCCGCGAAACCTTGTCAAGGAGATTTTTAATTAAATCTACCTGCCACAAGTACGATATTTTATATCGTCCAACGGTCTTCACCGACCGGAGGTAAAATGCTACCGAATTAGAATGAAATGTTCAAATCCATTTCGTTCGTGTCTACTTATGTTGCGGCATTTGAAGACAGTGGCGTTGCGGAATCCAAGAAGAAGTCTTCCCCGCATGCTTATACTTTATGCACTTAATACCTCATCTAATTCAAGAAAGCCTAAATGTTAAGTCTTCCGCTCTGAAGCTTTCAAGAATTACGAAGGTATAAGTATGTGGGACACGAAGTCACGAAAAGGCGAAGATCACAAGTGATGGATGCACAAGATCAAGGCAAGAGATTAATACTAAAGATTGATATCAATGATCACATCAGCATGCTCACCAGAAAAGAAAAAGAAAATAAAGATGAAGACTACGAGCTCAAGACAAGCATAGTATGCTAGGTTTACTTTGTTATTGTAACTTGGGTAACGCCCTTGTTTGGAGTGACCTCCCTTAGGGGGAGATTGTTGGAAATACATTTTTACGTATTTAGGAAGATTCAGTCACTCTGACAATATATTAAGTAGTAGCTCGTAGTCTAGACATCTTTATTAAACAAACAAGGCCAAGCCTAGCCTACAACATGTGCAGGCCGACCCAATATTGTAAGCCCAAGCCCATCACAAGGCTTGGGTATATAAACCCTCTCCTTAGATGGAGAGGGTGGTGATTTCATTTTAATTTACAAATAGTTCTTAAACTTTCTCTCTCTAGAAGTGTGAAATCATCTATCTTTCTCTCTCTAAAACATAAGCAATATTTACATATCCTACAATTTTGAAGGAGAATTTCGTGCTCTCACTCCTTGGGAATTACTAACTAACGATCTTAGTGATTTTATGATCCCTTGGGCCGAAATCATTAGGGAAAATGCAATGTGTTTGGATGGTGATCGCAACCATGTGCCCACTTGTCTTGCACATATGTTGTATTGTGTTGTTACCACCACTCCATACAACCTTGCATTTTTCATAGCTAGAAGAATAAGATTTGTTCTCAATGGATCTCGTTCTACTCTCCCTTATGCCATGATTCTCTCACGGCTTCTTAAGAGAGTTCTTCTTGACTTTCCACCTCTAAATCCTTCATCTTTTCACCCACGCATGATTCAAATGAAGATGAAAATGTCTCTCAAGACAATTCTCTCAATCCTTGTTATGACTTGTCATCATCTATCTCTCAATTGTCTTCACTAGACATTGATTCACACTATCAGTATTGTCTCAATCTTCATCTTCAAGATCGAATAAGAAGTGAATCAAGGCATGGAGGAAATGCTCATAGATGAATGATATATACCACTCTTGAGTGATTAACATGTGTGCAAACATGTTTGGATTGTTGAACTTAATCTCCTTTATCTTTATTCTTAGGATGTTATGTATTCTTTAACTAACAATTTGTGTTTGGATTATCTAATACTTTAATCCTAATCTTTCGATTTGCATGGCTCTGTGCATCTTATGTGATAGATAGCCTCCTAGTTTTTTATTATTAGTTCACTTTGGCTTGATAAACCTTGGTATAAAATCTGGGCTAGCAAAAGTTTGAGGAAGTGCTATTTTTGAACACCTCTGGTCGCGGTTCCATATCAAACCCGCGGTTCCTTAGCGATAAAGAACCGCGGGCCTACGTAAGGAACCGCCTAGTACTGTTTCAACAGAATCTTTGCTTTACACTGTTTTCTTTAATCTGTGTAAAACTTTGATAAAAGTTTTGCAAAAACCTGCACTTTCCTAAAATAGGCTACATAATTTCATCGTTCACATAAAATGATTTTAGCCTATTTACTAGTTTGCATCATCCCCTTCTCTTCTTAAACCCTCCTTTGTTGATTGTGTTCTTCAAACTTCAACTCTTCTCTAAACCTTAACATACAACAATGGTATCCACTAGAACATCCAATTCCTCCAAAACCTCCTCATCCAAAAGAAGCCTTAAGAAGAAACTCACGTTTCCTAAACTTGGCTCTCCATCTTCTCACAAACCAAAAAGTGAAGCCTCACCTATTCTCATCTCTTCATCACTTTCACCACCACTTGCTTCATGGAAGACAAACTCAACCCATGGTACTAACCATTCACATTGTTCTACCTCCTCTTCATTCCAATCAAGAATGAGTTTTCCTCACCACTCATTTATACTCCTCCCTTAAATGTGAATGCTCAACCTCAACCTCATCAAAGAATTCCCTTTGTTTTTTAGCCTCTTCCTATCACTCCACCAAATTCACCCATATCACCCTTGGATACCATGCCTTCTCCACATCCTCCTACCTCCAACACTCCACTCTTGGGTGTTCCCATTCCCTGTTTCTTGGGTGATCCACGCTTGTTTGACTTTTTCATGCACAATGGAACCAATTGTCCTTGTTGCTTGAACAACTTTCACCTTACTGCTATCCTTAGGTTAGAGATGATTGGGGCTCACATCAAGTTGCAAAGCTTCTTGTTGAACCTATTTGCTAATCCTCCTCCTCCTAGGAGATGAATGATTTTTTTTAAAAATTAATTACTTTTAAAGAAGGTCAAACCAAAGAGGACTATGAATTCATGACCTAGTTTTAGCTATCTTTGTAGTAGTTAATTGTCTTTTTATTTCTTGTATTTCCTTTCTTTTCCTTCATGATTTTCTCATGTGGATGAATTATGTATTTAGTTTTATGTGTTTTAATATATGTTACCACATTAATCAACTTCAATTTATTTAAAAATGAATCTAAATCTATCACAACCTCTAAAAACTTGACTTAAAATTGGATCAAAATGTTATCTAAATATTTTGTCACCCTTTTTCAAGACATTGTTTGTGAATGTGTTGCTTTTATGCAACCCTAACATACTCTAGTGCTAAACGAGGTAAAAATCCAAGATTTGCAAAATTTTGAAAAAGTCTTATTTTTCTCCAAAACTTTTGAAAATCAAGGTTTGCTGTCCTCTGGACGCGGCTCCTTAGCCCCCAGGTGGCTCCATATCGATATGGAACAGCGGGCTCTATTAAGGAATCGCGTACAAGAAATTCGTTCTTGGCTTACTTTTGGTCTTTCTTCTTTGACCACTGTCTTGGTTAAGATTCTTTGTTTATCCAATTTGGCTAAACACTTCCTAAAACCTTTTAATTTCATTTCAAATTCTTGCCTTGTCTATTTTCTTTAAATTCTTCTCTTTTGGGAGTTCTTCTCTTCATCCCTCATAATGCCTAATTCTTCCTTTCCTAACCTTAACATTTCTTTGTCACAATCTTCTCAACCTAAAGCTTCTTCTTCTAAGCTTTCAAAGAAACCGAAAATCTCGGTTCGACCAGTTTGGATCAAAAAGAACAAGAATCCTCATGATTCTTCTTCTCCAAAATCCTCCAATAATTCCTCTTTCTCTCCGATTCAATATTGGAATGAGACTTACTCTATAAATCCAATTACTGGAGAAAAGGAAATTCTTCCGCCATCATCAAAACCTTTCAACTCTCCTCAACTCAATGACCTATCTTCTTTCCCTAATCTTACTAGGCATTGTGAAAACATCTCTTATCCATTATCTCCCTCTCCACCAACATCTAATTTTGATGGACCTCTCCTATCTAACGACTTTGTTTTGCATCATGGTTCCTCGTGTGCTTGTTGTCGTTTTCAACAAATTGAACTTGCTCATATCTATGACAAGCTAAATTTCCTTGAATTACTCCTCACTCAACCTCCTCTCAATGTTTTCGTTCCCGTGAACAAAACTTCGAATGATGCTTCGTCGTCTTTCTTTTCCAACTAAGGCACATTTTGTACTTTAGTTGTTTGAGTTAATAAAACTTAAGCAATCTTGGAAGATTATCACTATTAGAGTAGTTTATGCTTTGTGGTTTATTTTCCATATTTTTTGCTTTAAATATTCATATTGTGTGTATGAATATTTCTCTTGTATGTTATTTCATATTTGTGTAATATGAATGTTATGTGTGTTATCTTTCCCACTAATTCTATTTCACACATTTGTTAAAGAGTTGATCATGGTTAAAACTTAAAATTAATTATGGGTGATTCTATAAATTCTAAATTTTAACCCCTTGACATTTTAAATCATCTTTGATTGGTTTGGATGTTTCTTTTCTTCCTTTATTCCACCAATTGAACTATGATGTTGTCAATACACACTCTTTGGACATCTTATCAAATGCTTGCTTCTAATTTGAGATTTCTTTTCCTTCTCCCTCTCAAGTTAGTTAGTAGGTAGTGCACATACATACATTGGTGTTACTTTTCTTTCTTCTAACCTTTGTGTAGCATGTCACCTTAGCTCATTTACTTGGTGCCCCAAGCAAGGGGGAGTAAGCACCAAGGGGAGCTACTAGCAAAGTCCGGTTCTTTTCTTCTTCAAAGACTTGTGCTAACCTTTTTGCTTCGACCAAGGGGGAGAAATGATAGTGATAAACTGGTTAATAATTCGAATAAACTTGTGTTTTACGTAAATGAGTTTATAATTTGTCGTAATAAAAAAGGGGGAGATTGTTAATGCAAAGCAATGCCTAAAAACATTGTTAGTATTAATTAATCTTTCTTAGTTTTGATCACGAAAAATTACAAAGACATTTATTGTCAAACACAATCATAAAACGAATTATCTAACAAACACTATCATCAAGGTAATAATCATTACACTAACATATCTTAATCATGCTTAGTGATCATAAAAGTGATTAGCCTTAAAACTCAATTTTGTCAAATGTAACAAAAGATTTTTAATAAACTTTATTTTTAAGAAAATGTTTATTAAAATGAAAATGTAAATTTGAATATGGCATATTCCAAATGCCATAAGAATATCCTTTGAAGGTTTAAACAGTCTAAGATATTTCAAATTCACTAAAAGACAAAAAGGAGCGGAGTCTACTCTCCGCGGTTCCTTAAGTGCCAACGCGGTTCCCTATCGATAAGGAACTGCCTGGGTAGCTAAGGAACCGCCCCCAGATAGCCGTTGGCATTTGTCTTCTATAAATAGTGGATCAAATCTGCATTTTCATTAACCTTTTTTGGACATCTCTTTCAGCCTTCTTTCTCCTATCTAAACCTAGTCAATTGTAAATGATCACTTAATGTGTTGAGTATGTTTACTCATGATTATCCTCTTGATCTCCTTCTTTACCTTGTCCAAAGAGAAGATCACTCACACACTTGTGATGTGATTAAAGATGAAACATTGATGAAGATCAACTTCTCCTAAAGATCTAATCTTGTTCATCATTTGTTTATTTGTGTCTTGTGTAGATCCAATGTATTTGTGAATACTTGGACTAGTTGTGTTCATCCAAGCTATTTATGAATACTTGGATTAGAGTTGTGTAAATCCTTTTCACATGTGTGTGCTTGGATTTGTGTTGTGTATATCCAAGCTACATGTGTGTACTTGGATATGTTTAGTTGGGTCTTAATAAGTTGTGTTAGTTCTCACTAAACTATAAAGTGATGTGGTTGTGTCTTGTGAGTTCTCACTAAACTATAAAGTGATATGTAGTTGTGTTGTGTGAAGTTCTCACTTAGCTTCAAAGTGAAGAGTCGTGAAGATTGGTTCTAGCTTTGGATTAGAACTCGACATCTAGCCTTGTGTCGGAAAATGGTGATGTACGTAACGTTGTGAGATTGGTTCTAGCTTTGGATTAGAACTCGACATCTATCCTCGTGTCGGAAAATGGTGAAGTAGGCAACGTTGTGAATATTGGTTCTAGCTTTAGATTAGAACTCGACATCTAGCCTTGTGTCGTAAAATGGTTAAGTGGGCGACGTTGTGTAGATTGGTCCTATCTAAGATTAGGTCTCGACATTTAGCTTAGTGTCGGAAAATAACGTAAGCGGCGTTGTAAGGTTTTCTCCGCCAAGAAGGGAGCTTGTGGATATATTGGAAATATCGAGTAAGGTGTACTCATGGAGTGGAGTAGGAACGAGGATAGAGCCTCGTTGTCGAACCACTATAAATCTTGGTATCTTCCTACTAGGTTGTTTCTTTCCTTACTCATTACTTACACTCATTATCATTATACTTACTACACATTGTTAATGCATTAGAATTGAACCTAATCATAATGCAACTAGCTTTTAAGTAAAAGATAATTTTTTGCACTCACCTAATTGAAAGGAATTTTAATTAAGAGATAAACCGATGAGAAACTATTCAGCCCCCCCCCCCCCCCCTTCTAGTTTCTACAAAAAACCTTTTAACTCTTTCAAACCCTAACTTAACCCACAGCCCAACTAAAACCCATCTAAACCCGGTTAAAGCCCAAACCCTAACCAGACATTAATATTAAACGTGTTTTATTTTTTAAAACCTGTATTAATACTAATAAAACTTGGCGCCATACAAATCCTGTTCACCCTCACCCACAAATCACAAACCCATAAACCCTAATTAATTTTTCTCTTGTTAAGTAATATTAACAAGTAAATTTATCCAGAATCTTGATTCACCACTTTTCAAACCAAACCCCACCCTCAACAGCACTCCACGTCACCCATATTCCCTCACTAATGGTCCCCTACACCTATCACTTTCCCCAACCCCAATGAGGAGACCAGATCCTCGAACATGGTTATTTCCTTCACCTCTAATTCAAAATGGACGACTGAGATTGTATTTGGATAACTGGCTCATCACAGACATCCAAGAATCATAGTAGGCATCTTCACATGGCTAAGTTTTGACCCATTTTTAATGTTTGAACAAAGGGCATTCTTGGTAAATCGTTTGCTAGGGTTTCTTATAGCTTTAGTATACTAGAATGATCAGTAGCATAGTATAAAAGGAGCATACAACTTGTGTATTTCCCTTTGTTCCAGAATTTAACATTTTGTAAACCCTTTTTCATTAATAGTTAAAGTGTGATTTTGCCCTTGCAATTGTTTTTTCTGTGTTCCATTTTGATTCTAAGTAGTTTAAATTTGTATTGATTTTATCTTTTCAAATATTGATTTCATTTGCACCAAAGATTTTATCAAACTGTGTTTAAAAACTTTGGGACCCAATTGGTTATAAGCTAGTTAATTCCCTTATGATGACATCATAAGTGAAAGAACCAAGTGAAAGAACCAAGGTTATGACATCATAAGTGAAAGAATCGATGGTGATGATGATGAAGATCCATCCGTGAAGAGTGTCAATGGTTCCAGCGGATGGTTTTGTGTTTCCTCCATAAGGGTGTCTTTGTCTGTTTTTTCAGCTATGAAGTCCGCTAGCATATATTCCTTTGATTGTTGTCTGTGGTCTATAACTAATGTCATATGCTCCCAAGGCGACACTCAACATTTTCATTTTCGGCCATCTCTGATTTTGCTAGCACATGTTTGATTGGATGGTATGTAATTATGCGATTGGGTGGGGCTGGAAGTATCTTTTCAATCTATTTGTTATATGTAGCACTATTTTTTTCATTGGGGAGATATTGAATTAATGCTTTTATTTTTTTGATAATAGGTAGTAGTAAATACGTGAGCTACAAAATTTTGATATGACGGTCATAAAATTTATACTAGATTAGTTTTTTTAAATTTTAATATGATAAAAAGAATACATGGGATTATATCTTCAAAATACACGGTAAGTCAAAAAAGTTATACTCCAACGGTAAATAGAAAACTACACATCGTCATTATAAAGAAATATTAAAATTAAAAATAGTAAATAAAGAAATGCTAATAAAGTTGTTGCTTATGGCCATTATAGGAAGATGTTTAAATGCATAGTCGAAAATCACCGGTCACGGGTTCGATCATCGAGTCACGGGTTCGATCATTGGGTCTTGGGTTCCACCACCGAGTTGAATGTCCGGCATTTGGGCCGTGGGTTTGACCACCGAGTCAACCCGATCGAGTAATTGGGTTACGCGTTCAACTAGCAGACCAATTAGCATATCGTTTGAGTACGTGTTGCTAAGAATTTTTGTCGCAATACGCAAACACTCGTCTAATTTTATAATAATAGTAAATATGTAAGCTTAAATTTATTGAAAATAAAGGTCTTAAAATTTGTAATGTAAAGCAAAGTATATAAGTTTCTTAAATTTTATAACGGTAAGTGAAGAAATACACGAGATGAAAGCAAGTAAAAAATACGCGGATTTAAAGCAACTAGCCGGGTACCCGCGCAATGCGGCAGCGGGTACCCGATAACTAATTTCATGGCGAACAATTTTTTTTTCATAACCTTTGTTTATATGATTTTATTTTTATTAGTTGTGACAAAGTAATATAAAAATATATAACAAATTTACCTCGAAACCTGAAACATTATTGTTCATGATGTCTTCATCTTTAACTTCAACGACATTCGGATCACTTTTGCATTGCTATCTGAATTCATCGTATTAACAAAGTGATATGGGAGCGAACATTTGATACAATTTGTTTATCTTTGTAATTATTAATTGCACGATATTTACTCTTTTGTGGCGACGATCATTAGTAAAGTTTCATTTTTATCAAAGTTTTAGTAGCTCGATATTTGATGCAGTTGCAAGATTGCAACAATGTTAGCAACAACTTTGGCAACTATGACTATATTAAGTTATGCATTTTGTTAATAATTAACCACGCCACAATAAAAGTTAAAGTAGCTGTTTATATTTTCAGTTTGGTGGTGAGACAAACAGGCTTTTGTTGTCCATTTTTTTATAATTATATAGTACTACATATAACCAAACGAATTTCAGTCTAAACTTTAAAACCTTATAACCATAAAAAAAATACCAGCCCAATTATCTAACTCCCTTATAAAAGAGATTAGTATCTCTCTCCAATTAATGCAAAAAAAATTAAGTAGTACCACTAAATTAACATGATGTACCTCATTTTAAAGCATAAACTAAAATATTGTTTAAGGAATACAATTTAATAAGCCAAGTGTACAAGTGTTTCACCATACAATAATTACAAACTTTTTAATGAGTAATTAATACTCTTAATAAAACACCCTATTATAAAAATATACAATATTATATGCACATTGTACAAATATTAAAGTGCATTTATAGTATACTAATGCATTAAATGAAAATCTAATTAAAAATTGGTTTATTGCATTTAGTTTTTTTCCATTTAATGATTTACTTAACTTTACTTGAATTTTCATCTGTATATTACATATAATGCTAAAGTAATAAAATCCCTCAATTGAAATTACGTTTCTAGGACACGTTTTTAGATGAAAACTGTTGATTCAGAACTTATAATTGAAAAAATACGAATTATAACACCGAAAAATTTAGTCACAGGATACCCGCCGCCGCATCGCGTGGGTACCCTGCTAGTATCTTGTAAATGTAACTTCAAAAATCAGCCCAACCTAATTAATATAACCCAAGTAATATAACATCTCAAACCCTAATTTGTCAATCACAAAATTTGTGTGACTTTAATGTAGGCCTACACATTTCTATTCTCAAACCAAACACACTACATTAATTTATCTTGTCTATTAGATTCGTGTAAAACCACAAAACCGTCATCAAAACACCAACAATCACTTTCGATTCGATATCATGCACCAATAACCGCAACAAAATCAATACCGGTTTAGAGAAAAGGGTCTTTGTTGTGGTTATGTCGGATTTAAGTGGTGGTGGTGACGGGGGATGATACGATGGGGTGGCTACTTGCTTATTTTTGGTTTAGGGAGGGTCTGGTTAAATGGCTTGGATGTGTTTTTGTGTTGTGTTTGAGTTTTTATATCCTGATCTACCATCGAAACCACAAGATCTACCACCGATATGACATATAACTGAAATCATAAAAAGTAACAGTTTCAGCGTACTGTGACGACAAATGATGATGTGGTGGCGGCACAGAGGATCTGATGATGGTGGTGAGGATATTGTTGTAGTAGTAGAGGGTTCCCTAGTAGTGGTAGAGTTTTGATCTTGTCGGAGCTCATTTGGTGGGCATTGGTCTCGGTCGTCGTGTGGTCGGGTGGTGGTGCGGGTTTTGGGATGTATGCTTGGTGTGGAGGTTATGAGTTCGGGTAGTGGTCTCGTAACAGTGGTTGTTGTAACAACTTGTTGCGTGCTATAATTCTGAGAACGAAAACTGTAGGTATATATATGTATTGTGATAGGAGGTTATAACTCTATATTTAATTTTCATTGATGCTACTGTTACTTTTTTTTTCTTTTATTACACCTTTATTGAGTTGTTACAAAATTTTCAATTGTTTTATTTTTTACTTTGTATTTAATTTTCATTGATGCTACTCTTACTTTTTTTCTTTTATTACATATTTATTGAGTTGTTACAAATTTTTCAATTGTTTCATTTGTTACAAATTTTTGAGATGTTACAATTTTATATTGTATTATTTCCTAATAAGGAAATGTTTAAGGCTAAAATTTTAAGACTACTATTTTTAGAAAATGGTCTAAATGTTTTATAAGGTATTAACATTAGTAAAAAATACAAGTCTGATTAATAATAACTTTGATCCCAAGTCTTATATTCCAACGGTAACTAAAAACTACACCACCGCCATAACCACAATCCTTATTTATAAGTTTCGACCCGCAATTGATTTATCATTATTCTGTCAATAGGATTTAATTAATCGCATATTTCTCTATCCTTATTTCTTTATCTGAAGTTTGTTAATCTGTGCAACTTTCTGTTGACACTATGAAGTCCCATGAAGGTTCAGTTCAAACAGTATTATCTTCTCCTCCAACAACACATGGTGTCAGAAAAATCGTGATACGTTTAAAGATTCCTGCAAAGAATACCAATATAAATGGCGAAAGTACTTCTTACGCCCACGACAAGGAGACGCAAACATCTTCTCTTTCTGATGCTCAAAAGATGAATCGTAAAAGATCAGTTCTTGACTTGGATTGCAAGACTCAATCTCAAGAAAAGATCAAGAAAGCCAAAAAGCATTCCACCTCCAACATTCTTTCTGATGAAATCAAGAAACGGTCTCATACGTTCAAGAAAAGGAATCTACTTTTTGAAAAACGAAATAATTTGCTTATGAGTATTGTAAATTCTCAAGGTGAATCAGCATGCCCTATATGCAGAATGAATTGTTGCTCGAATAAAACCCTTTATCAGCACATGGTTCTTCACGCGGATAAAGACTGGAAGACTTTCTTTAAAAGGGGTGAAAGTCAGAATCATGATGCCAAGGCCGCCGCGCTTGATTTGAGTAAGTTTTTATATGGGTGGGACGTGAAGACAGGCAAGAGAGGTCGTTTGGCGTCAAGCGTTGTTGACAAGGATATGCAAGAAGCAGCAGAGACTCTATTGCTCATCGCGTCTGGTCATCAATTGAAGGCCAAAACTAGTATAATGTTGCAGAGCCATGTACAAACAGTTAATGGTCCCATGTGCCTTGTTGATCCTTTTATGGTTGAATCAGGCACACAAGTTGAAGAACTCATGGCTACAAGCCTGACGAAACAGAGGAATTTACAAGTTAAAGAATCAGCTGATACAATCAGTGGTGAAAGAAAGGTTGTGTGTGGCTTTGATCTTAACGAACTTCCTGCATGTGAAGATGTTTAACAGCTTATTATGGTGTAATGTTATAAGAAAAAATGTATAAAGTATACACGTAGTATACTTATAACTGCAGATTCATAGCACATGTAGTTCGTTCTTTGTCTACTTTACTCACTTAAAGTTATACTTATATGAGCTAATACATCCTACGATTCTTTTAACCTGAAATAGAACTTAGTGTGAAAATTTACAGTCTGATTATTGCTGTGAATATACCAGTATTAACCCTAAGGCAAGCGAAGCAATTTCGGTCTTGCTGGTCTTTCTGCTGGTATGGGCATTCTGCCAAAATTTGAATCCTTAACAAGTTAAGACTAAAGACAAGCGAAGGAATTCCGGCTTATCTATTAAGAAGTCGGTGGATTTAGGTTGTGCATTATCTCAAATGGGTTTAACATGGCCTAGTTATTTTTCCTACAGCTAAATGGAGAGTGGGTCAAATGGGCTGAATTAATCAATATTGATGCAACGATCAGACTTGATGAAAAATATATTCTCGGCAAGTTTATAACTGATATTTTGCTTTTGCAAAATGCTGGTCGAATCTGATACATATCATGATAATTTTGCAATACCAAGAACCAATCATATAAGCTCGATTTCACGTTGTGTATTTGGTAGTGTCCATTTCCCGGTCTTTTGTGGGGTGTCTTCTCTGTTTTGTGGTTTTAGATATTTGGTTGGTCGAGTTCATGCTTTTGTCAGCAATTGAGAGAAATTTTATCATTTTCATATGTTGGATTGATTATTAGCCATTAGTGCCATGTTCAAGTAAGTTGTCTGCTTGGACGTTTGAAACTTATGACCGCGCCGTCTTGATATACTTTCGAAAAATAATATAAAAAACCGATATAATAGATGATGCACTAGAAAATGAGTTTAGTAATATTTGAGTTCTGACAACAAGGGGCCTAAAAGCTTTGGACAGTTTATTAGTTAATGGTTAAGCTCGTTAGAAATTTAACGCATGGAATTTTTAAAATTTAAATATTCACAGTATAACTACCGAATAACGTTAGAAACGAGGCAAGTCGATCCCTAACATATTTTAGAGGCACGAAATTGGTTTGCTTTCTAATAGGCGTAAATGAAATAAAACACAACTTGAACTTGGTTTTTTAGGCACCTTAGGCTCGAGGTCATTTGTATATAAATATAAATATGTACGCTTACAGTTATACACTTATACGTATATGATAGATGTATGATGCACAGATACAGGTAGCTTTCCTATTTTACTTAAGAGAAAGTATCATGCGCAGATACAGGTAGCCGTGCACAATTTGGGTATTTTTGTGTAACCAGTTAGGGTAGTAACTTTTGCCCTCACTATAACAGCTCAAAATCGAAAATTGATGGTCTGGGCTTTTTTCTTTCTGCAAAATGAGGTTCAATACCCTCCTCCGCATGTGAACAAATAGAGTATATATATGTAATGGTTGCTAAAGTTTTGTTGCAGCAGCAGCTTGACCCATAAGTATTTGCAGATTGACCCAAACGTCCCTTAAATTTTGTTGCAGCAGCTTAAGAATTTGCTAAAATCATCATATATGTCCAATGATCAACGAGAACAGATTTAGCATAGATAATAGAGGTCAAATAACTGTCATCCATGAGAAAAACAAAGCACGATGTTAATAAGAACGTTCTTATTAATGATGCTATATTTTTATAAACGGGTTGACGCCCTAATAACAACCAAGGTATTCTATACTATCATCTATGATGATGCTACATACTCATTTTTATATTCCAAAACTGTAATAAGAAATTGTATATGGAATTAGAAACTTCAAGACAGAGGGTACATTGTAAAGAGCAAAAAGCACCAACAAGTGGTATACACATGTTGACGTTGTCAAAAAAGAACAGTTACTATGCAATCATTAGAGAATATGGATGTACCCTTTAATGTACTAGGTAAATTTAGGCCTTATAAGTAATTGACATGAGCATGAATGGTCTTTATTTTCCCGTCAATCTGTCATGCTACTAGGATATTCCTTGAAGAATAATGTTGTGGTTAATGTACTCTCTCGACTTAATCAATAGAGTGCAGACTTGAAGCGTGTCTCTTGGGCTTCAGACTCCGGAGGTAGTCCCTACTTACTAAAGTTCCTGTTAGTGTTATTTATGTAGATGGATTATTGTTCAAGAGGAGTAGGAATTAATAAGACTCAATGGTTAGCAGCAGCCACGTCAGCAGCTTCCCAAACTCCCCTTAAACTTTGTTGCAGCAGGCCAGCAGCTTAAACTTTGCTAAAATTATGGTTTGCAGCAGCCAGCGGCTTCCCAAACGCCCCTTAAACTTTGTTTCCTAACTTACTTTGATCATTATAAACAGAAACTACAACTTTTATTTTGCTATAGTTTGCGAGAAAAGCGCTCATCAGATATTTCTAACTTTTAGTTATAATACATCAAACTAATTGAAACACAAACTAAAACTTTTATTCAATGGAAATTTCAACTTTTATTCATAATACAACAAAATTCAACTTTTCATTGCAAGTTCTTCATCGGAAAGTGGGATTGTATAACCCGTTTGCGCTCCCTCCTCATCCTATATTTGTTGTTATAAACAATCGTCTTCAAGATTTGAAATGTTTTGTATACGTGCTTGTGCGCCTAAGTAATCCTTAAAGCAAATGCACATCTCCAAAGTCGGTGTGAGTCTTGTTCGTCGTACCGATAATACCCTTCCACTAAGTGAAACATCGGATTCCGAAGCAAACCGTAGAAGCTTGTATTTTTTTTAAACGGCGAGTTAATAGTTAGTGATTCGAGCTTACTGAAGGTTTATTAACATCATAACAATTATATAAAACAATAAACGAGATCAAAGCACACATAGTGGAAGCGATTTAACAAGATCATAATAATAACACAATTATAATTAATCGAATTAGGGTTACATACCTTTACGCTAAAGCAAATCCACAAGACGAAGAACGAAACACCAATTCGGGCTTATACCGTATATAACCAAGATATAGTCTAAAGTAAGACTATATTACGATCTTGTACACACGTAATACAACGAGCTAACCGTGATTCTAGCATGTGTAAACCGAGATATAACGCTTGTAGAAAATCTACCCAACAACCCCAGAGAGGGGCTAGGACTAGATTATAAGCAAAATCGAGCAAACAAGAAAACCAACCAAAAATCCTTTGTGGGTTTGTCTTGCCATCGCAAGAAAGAGAGGAGAAGGGAGAGATTTTTTTGTGTCTTGAATTATGAGGTGAGGGGTTGTTTATATAGGCTTAATTCTTGTAACCTAAAACAAATAAAAGGAAAGTTTTTCCTTCCCCTTCCCTTCCTCCATAACCGACGGCTAACACCCCCTTATGGGGTGTTCCGGAATCTTCCATCATTCTTTCTATTTTACTTACTTACTATAAATTTATTTAACACTCGTTAATACTTAACTCTTAATTATTTAATGATCGCTAAAGTTATGTCTCGGTTTAATATAATAAATACATAAATATATATTTATTAAATAAATTAATAAATACAAGAAATATATTTATGGTTGGAAATACGTTTTTACGTATTTAGAAAGGATCGGTCACTCCAATAATATATACGTAGTATGGGCTCGTGATCCAATATGTAAACAATATAGCCCATCAAGCCCACATGTAGGTTGGGCTATATATACCCCCTCCTAGCATGTTAGGAGAGGTTGGTTGTTAGTTGTACATATATTCAATCCAGAAGTTCAAATGTTTTAAAACATGCTCAAAATGGCTTGCTATTATTTCAGATAGTAACCCGCTTTTCATATTCAAGTCAAGCATTTCACCGGAAAGCTTTGACTCAACAACGGGAATTAATTCTCGGGCATGGTTTACTTTGTAACCATTTAAGGGATTGTGTTTACATAATAACACAATCTAACACGAATATATGTACGTGTCAGTGCATTTATTTGTTACAACAAGAGAAATCTTATTTTTATAAAGTTATCATCTCTACAATCGTAGCAATTTGCAATTGATATCTACATACTCGACGATGCGACTACTCAAACGGCGACTACAACTATTTAGATAGAATACGGGTCAATTGAGGGGGAGCAATTGTCCAGCATTCAGAATCTTTGATGCCAAAAGTGCCAAGCTCACAAATTGGTGTCAAGACAATGATATCAATCGTACACATGGTGTCAAGAGATAACTTCAGACGTGACGAGGCGACCAACATTCGTGAACAAGAACCATGTGATTCTATCATATGATGTTCTCCATCATTCAGGTCCAACCTCGTAAATCGCTAATCTTGTGAATACATTATCATATATGATCTTTGCACGTGATAAATACCTTACACTTGTGTTTAATAAGTATTTAATTTACGTTTCAAGTACAACCTCATTAATTTGAGGGGGAGCTTGTGAAAATCATGAAGATAATTGGATTTGCATTTTTCTTTCCAAATTTTCTTAAAATGCTATTAAATCAATTGATATTAAAAACATCGGTTGGGTTAATATTTTTAATATGGGGGAGAAAATGTGATTTAATATGGGAAATCATTAATCACAAATGGTTTGACTTAACGTGATAGCTTATCCCGACATGTGCGGAATGTTTTCAGATATCGTGGCATATGTTAAGGGGGAGCAAAATGGATTTGGATATCAAAATGAATTTTCATGGTGACATACACTTACCCAAAACATCTCTATTCACGACGGTGAAGATTGTGGTGACATAAGGATGGTAAGATAGGTTAAGTCCAATGATTCTTCCAGAACCGGAGGAATCTTCCCAAGGACATTCCATAGCTAGAAATAGTAGTCCTTAGGAAAGATGGAGAAAGATTGTGAACGTAGCTGAATGCCGACCAAGTACTTAAGTTAGCACTGGAACAATCACAACAAGGTGCTAATTATGACGTATTGGTAAGCATTAAAGGGGTTGAAGAATGAAAAAGAATTGTAAAGATAAAGGGTGTAAAGAAAGAAGCCCTCCTTACAACCTTAGGTAGAAACCAGGTCAACACATATGCTATTGAGATCATTTTAATGATGCTCGATATTGAAGATAGACATCATGGACCCAGTGATGCAATGCACAACCCATCTCAGCTAACTCAGATATATCTTGAAAGGTATTTGTTTTAATCATACGGAGATCAACACATTATCTATCGATTTATTCACTCCGAGTAAATTGGTATTGAAATGGTGGCACTCCTCTCCAGCCTCTGATCACTATAATCCAAAATGCACGATCGAGTCTAGAGCCATTTGAGATCATCAAATATCTCATTAGGACACACTTTCATAATTCCTTGCTTCTTCACACACTGTGAAAAGTAAGAAAGATCTTAAGAGTCCTACGCAAAATCTTTATGATCTTGCCTGAACATCCGAGTAATACGAAAGTATTTATAATGAAGATGGAAATCATTCTTGAGCGAATATCAAAAAGTTCATGGTAGGTGACTTGTGCGATTCTTTATGAATCAAGCTTGTGATAACTGGAAAACAACAGTGGTTTAATTCTTAAATGAAATTAAACACATTCCAGGCCTCTACACAATATCTTAGTGATCTTGCCAAAACACTCAGAGTGACACTCTATAGTGTTCACAGTGATGAGTGGAAATACTTCTAGTGTTTACCTCAAACAACACTTGGTAGGTATCTTGCAAGATTCTATATGAATCAAGCTCGTGACAACTGGAAAGCAACGATGGTGCGATTCTTTAAAGAATCAAACTTGTTCCAGGAATCAGATTTGACGGCTTCAAATCATGCGGATAATATTATACAAATGATTCACTATTTATGTTCGTAGTCAGCTTTGGACGGTCGAATAAAGAGAACGGGTGTACCCGTGAAATCTTGTCAAGGAGGTTCTTAATTGAAACTACCTGCCACAAGTGCGATATTTAATATCGACCAACGGTCTTCACCGACCGGAGGTAAAATGCTACCGAATTAGAATGAAATGTTCAAAGCCATTTCATCCGTGTATATGTTTTGTTGCTAACTGTCTTATGCAGTGTAACACGAAGGTGGCATTACGGTGTACTATCCGAGAAGAAGTCGTCAACACATGCTTACAATGTATGTACTTAATACTTCAACAAATTCAAGAAAGCCTAAAAGTCAAGTCTTTCGTTGTAACAAACTCTGAAGCTTTCAAGAATTTATAAAGGTGTAAGTATGTGGAACATGAAGTCACGAGGAGGAAAATTTCACAAGTGATGAATGCACAAGGTCAAGGAAACATGCTCAAGACTAAAGTCAAAGATCTCATCAGCATATTCACAAGAACGAGATCAAAGACTCAATCATATTATGCTAGGTTTAATATTTTGTAAAAATGGTGTGACCTCCCTTAGGGGGAGATTGTTGGAAATACGTTTTTCTAAAGAAAGTCCCGGTCACATCATTGTTAGCATAGATGACGAGCTATAGACTATTTAAGACATTGTAACTTGGAGTGACCTCCCTTAGGGGGAGATTGTTGGAAATACGTTTTTACGTATTTAGAAAGGATCGGTCACTCCAACAATATATACGTAATATGGGCTTGTGATCCAATATTTAAACAATATAGCCAATCAAGCCCACATATAGGGTGGGCTATATATACCCCCTCCTAGCATGTTAGGAGGGGTTGGTTGTTAGTTGTTCATTTCTCA
This sequence comes from Glebionis coronaria, assembly GCA_025667525.1. Taxonomy (NCBI): domain Eukaryota; kingdom Viridiplantae; phylum Streptophyta; class Magnoliopsida; order Asterales; family Asteraceae; genus Glebionis; species Glebionis coronaria. Next base: position 457,404,404 of record CM046877.1, read on the forward strand.
TTTCACTAATCATTCTTCCTTTCTCTCTCTAACTGTTCCTCTCTAGTTCTTTATCTCTCTCCATATCTTTATATCAATACAACACTTGCACAATCCTAAGAAATCGTGGACCTACAATTATTAAGTTAATTAACTCGTTACGTATTGATTGCAATCCCGTAATCTTGAGTTCGATCCTATCACACGACTATTAAATATAAGTCCATAAACTTTCAACTCCCACTTGGACATTTTCGAATATCGTGATTACATTGACTAGCGTCTAGTTACACTTAACAATGTCTCTAGTACAACTCGAGTAAGATCTCATGGATAAAACCTTTTAATGATTCATCATTATTATTATCCTTTTATTTCTAATACAACGTTAATAAGGATACGGATCTCAGTCATTCCTTTCATTAACCATTCTGTTTCTCATTCACAGATTCAGCAAGTGATAGGTGTGTAAACACCCATCCTTTTACCACTTAATTCTGAGTAAAACGAGACCAAAACACGTATTTAATATCATTTGTTTGGAAATATGCGTGGTTTTTGTGTTTATTGTGTTTTCAGAGCCAACCGGATGATTATTGAAGAAAACATGGGATTGCACGGGTTTTACTGAAGAAAAGGACTCAAGATAAAGTCTATTGTCCAAGAGATGCAAAAGATTTGAAGTCACTGGGCCGATTCGAAGATTTATCGAAGAAAAGGACCAAAGATGGAAGATTTATATAAGTCGAAGAAACTCAAGTCTATTAAACGAAGAAATTAAAAGACGAGTTGAATTTAATCGACGACAAATCCCGAATCAGAATCGAAAACGTCAACTTTTCTGAAAAGACGAGAAGACAAGAAGAACGGGAGAAAGCCCACTCACCAACCAAAAGACAAGCCTATAAAAGGAATTCCCTCACACACATAGTGCCAGTTTTTAGTTTTTCTCTCCTCCACCTTTTTCTCTTTTCTGTTTCGTATCATCACCAACACCACTAGGGTGTTTGGTGATCTTGATCTTTGATTTTCAATCTTGTAATTTTAATCTTTGTTTGATCTTGTTAAAACATCAATCATCAATACAAGTTCTTGTTTAATCTTTCCATTTCATCTTGTTCATCATCATCTTTCTCTTCAAGTTTTTAAGTTCTTATTTTATTGAGTTTTGATCTTCAAAAGTTGTTGGGATTTATGTTTTTGTTGATGGGATTTGTAGTTTATGGTTAGTAGATGTTTAGTGATTAGTTTATTTAAGTTTTTGGTGAAAAAATTTGGTGATTTTTGGATTAAAATTGGTTTCCTTGTTCTTCGGGTAAAATTACTGTATCTGTGTTCCCAGGTTCCGGATGAACACCAAAGTTCCGGATGAACACCCAAGTTCCGAATGAGTTTTTTTTGTTTATAAAGTTCCGAATGAGTTTTTGTTTGAAAGTTCCGAACGAAAAGTTTCGAACGAAAAGTTCCGAACGAAAAGTTCCGAACGAAAAGTTCTGAACGAAAATTTCCGAACGAAAAGTTCCGAACGAAAAGTTCCGAACGAAAGTTCCGAACGAAAGTTCCGAACGAAAGTTCCGAACGAAAGTTCCGAACGAAAGTTCCGAACGAAAGTTCCGAACGAAAGTTCCGAACGAAAGTTCCGAACGAAAGTTCCGAACGAAAGTTCCGAACGAAAGTTCCGAACGAAAGTTCCGAACGAAAGTTCCGAACGAAAGTTCCGAACGAAGTTCCGGATCAAGGTAAAGTAGAAACTTCCGAATCAATTTTCTTTTGAGCATTTTTAAGTGATATTTACTGTTTTTTTAATACTTAAATTTTAATTCAAGTTTTATTAATTGCTATTAAATTAATTGCTTTTAGTTTAAGTTTACATCTTAGTGCATTTAAACCCTTAGTAGATTAGAAAACCAATCCCCTTTTTAGTAACCAAAAACAAATCATTCCACTTAAGGCCGAGATCAATTCGAGAGGACTGTGAGAGAATCTAGAACCCAATCAAAATAAATGTATCAAATGGCGCCGCTGCCGGCTCTTCTCGTTAAGATCAAAAGTTTTTTGTGAGAACTTGGATTTTGGGATCCGTTCCCCGTGACCGTTACTTTTTCATAAAAATTTTTCAAAAACACAAAAAAATATAAAAAATTTCAAAAATACAAAAAAAAATTAAAAAACATAAAAACCAAAAATATTTTGCTTTGTTTTTCTCTTGTTAGTTCTTTTGCAGGTGTATGCGCACTCGATCCACGTCTTATCAAGAGCCCGAGCCTCTCGATAACTTAGACATGGCTGGTGTACAAAACAACAACAACATACCACCTCCAAACAACAATAATAATAACAACCCACCTTTCAACAACATGAATAATAACAACAATGAGCCTCTTCCGGATAATCGCCCGATGATTGAACTGCTGCAAGCTCATGTAGATGGCAACACTGATCCAATTGTTATACCACCAATTGCAGCCAACAACTTTGAGCTAAAATCAGGCTTTATCCAGATGGTCTCCGCTCAACCATTCTTGGGGCGTACCATTGATGATCCACATGACCATATCAAGAGATTCTTGCAACTCACTAACACGGTCAAGTTCAATGGTGTTCCACAAGAGGTTATAAGGTTACAACTTTTTCCCTTTTCTTTAGAGGGACAAGCCCAGCATTGGCTTGCTAAAGAACCGCCACAGAGTATTCTCTCGTGGACGGATTTGGAAACAAAGTTTATCAATTACTTTTTCCCACCCTCTCGTACTACCGCTTTGCGGAATGAAATCATAAATTTTGAACAAAAGTACGATGAGTCGTTCAGTGAATCTTAGGATCGTTTTAAAGATCTTTTAAGAAAATGCCCACAACATGGTTTTACCAAAGTACATCAAATTAATACTTTTTACAATGGTTTAAGCATGAGTGACCAAGATTCACTAAACAGTGCCTCGGGGGGTAATTTTTTGGCTAAGACTTCCAATGCTGCTTGGGATATCATTGAGAACAAGTCTCGTGTGCAAACCAAGAGTCTTCGGACCAATGTCGCTAGTGCTAGCACTAGTGACAGCGACAAGCGATTGGACAAAATCACTACGCTTCTTGAATCGCTTGTCACCCACACCGTTAACAACAACAACAGCAACAACGCTAAAAACGCTCAAGTTAACGCTGTCAGCCAACCTTGTGAGATATGCGGTGGTCCTCACTCTTACACCACTTGTACCGCCACCCAAGACTACCCGGCTGAAAATGTGAATGCAGCTTATGGAACCTATCCTCAACCTGCTTATCAAGCCCATCCTCAAGGTGACCGTAACTTGCTTAGCTACCGTTCTAACAATTATCTTTCACCACCTGGTTTTCCTCCAAACAACCCAAACCAACAACAAAACCTCCACCGCCCTCCTCAACAACAACAACAACCTCGACAACCATACATACCTCCTCACAAGCAACAACAACCACCTCAACGAAACAACCAAGTCTACCAGCAACCTGCTTATCAACCACCCGCATATAATGCTCCTCCCAACCAACCCACCGCTCTTCACCAAGAAGTGGAAACTTATATGAGGACTAACGATGTGATAGTGGGAAATCATCAGAGAGAAGTGCTCAACCTGAAAGCAGAGTTGGTCAAACAAGGAAACGATTTGAGAGCCGACATGAGAAACACGTTGGATAGCCAAACTAATGATCTGAGGAACAAGATGGCTAGTTTCTTCCAATGTAATCAACCCTCTTCTTCGGGTACTCTTCCGAGTAACACCGTTGCGAATCCAAGAGGGGAGATGAAAGCAATCACCACTCGAAGTGGCAAAGGTACCAAGGAACCCGAGCTTCCTATACCTCCACCGGTGGTTGTGACTAAGGAGAACGAGTCACCTGCTCCTATTCCTCATCCTTCTCCTTCCCCAATTTCTCCACCTCTTCCTTCTACCCCTCCTCCACCCAAGGATGTGAGTGATCCTATTCTTCCAAAGCCTTCCTCTTCTTCCAATATACCTTATCCATCTAGGTTGAGGAAAGAGAAGCAAAAGAGCAAGGACGATATTCAGGTTTCAAACTTTCTTAAGATGTTTAAACAACTGAATTTCAATATCTCCTTCGCTGAGGCTCTCGCTCACATGCCTAAATATGCGAAAATGTTTAAAGATCTTCTGAGCGACAAGGAAAAGCTCCTCGATATTGCCAACACCCAACTTAATGAGAACTGCTCTGCAGTGCTCTTAAGGAAATTGCCAACCAAGCTTGGTGATCCGGGTCGTTTCCTTATCCCTTGCAATTTCCTGGGAGTAGAGAATTGCATGGCCCTAGCCGATCTAGGTGCCAGTATTAATCTTATGCCTCTAAGCGTTTGGAAGCAATTATCTCTCCCAGAGCTAGTCCCCACCAAAATGACTTTGGAATTAGCTAACCGTACGGTTGCTTATCCAGTGGGGATAGCCGAAGACGTCATTGTAGGAGTCGAAAAATTCACCTTTCCTGCTGATTTTGTTGTCGTCGACTACGAGATGGACCCTCGTGTGCCACTAATTGTTGGTCGTCCATTCTTGAGGACCGGTCGCACTCTCATTGATGTTGAAGCCGGTGAGCTTATCATGAGAGTGGGTGACGATAAAGTAGTCTTCAACATGGGAAAGTTGTCTAAACAGCCTTATTCATATGAGAGTGTTAATTGTATTGACGTTCTTGATGAGGCTTGTGAAGAACACTTTAATGATGCTTGCAAAAGTATTCCTACCTCTCTTCCCAATGTTGAGACCGTGTCCTCTATTGATTCATCGTTGTCTCTATTTGGAGATACTGATTTGTTTTGGAACAATCTTGAAGACACCATGGGAGATGTGAATTTAGCTACTAATGATTCTCCTATCGATGGGGATGAAGACATGAATTTCTTTGACAATCTTCTCAACGAAGACAATCCTTCTCCTCCATCTCCCACGGTCATTGCTATCGATACTCCGACTTCGAATACGCCTCCCGTCGAAAATCCTCCGGATTTAGAGCTTAAGGAGTTGCCGCCCCCTCTCGAGTATGTATTCCTTGAAGAAGAGAAGAAGTCACCAGTCATCATTGCTAAGGACCTGAAGGAAGACGAAAAAGGCCGACTTATCACCGTGTTGAAAGATCATAAGAAGGCTATTGCTTGGAAGATTTCTGATATTCGTGGAATTGATCCTCACTTCTGCACACACAAAATTCTCATGGAGGACGACTTTAAGCCCACTATTCAAAGCCAACGAAGGGTGAATCCAAAAATCCATGAAGTCATCAAAATAGAGGTTATCAAACTTCTTGATGCGGGTATGATTTACCCTATTTCGGATTCACCATGGGTTAGTCCAATCCATTGTGTGCCCAAGAAGGGCGGAATAACCGTTGTTCCCAATGAACACAACGAGTTAATTTCCACTCGTCTCGTTACTGGGTGGAGAGTTTGTATAGACTACCGCAAACTCAATGATGCCACGAGAAAAGATCATTTCCTTCTACCTTTTATGGACCAAATGCTTGAAGGTTTAGCGGGTAATGAATATTACTGCTTTCTTGATGGTTTCTCGGGTTATTTTCAAATACCCATCGATCCCCAAGATCAAGAGAAGACAACATTCACTTATCCCTATGGCACATTTGCTTACAAAAGAATGCCTTTTGGCTTATGTAATGCCCCCGGGACTTTCCAAAGGTGCATGTTAGCTATCTTCCATGACATGGTTGAACAAACCATGGAAGTCTTCATGGATGATTTCTCGGTCTTCGGGGATTCCTTCTCTTCTTGCCTTGCCAATTTGGAACGTATGCTTAAGCGGTGCGAAGACACTCGCCTTGTTCTGAATTGGGAAAAATGCCATTTCATGGTAAAAGAAGGCATCGTGCTGGGACACAAAATTTCGAAAGCCGGTCTTGAAGTAGACCGTGCTAAAGTCGATGTTATCGCCAAGTTGCCTCCACCTTCAACCGTGAAGGGTGTGAGAAGTTTTCTGGGTCATGCGGGCTTCTACCGTCGATTCATCAAAGATTTTTCTCAAATCGCTCGCCCGATGACCCACCTCTTGGAAAAAGATACTCCTTTTATCTTTTCCAAAGAGTGTCTCGAAGCCTTCAACTCGCTGAAGGATAAGCTAACTAAGGCACCCGTCTTAGTTACCCCTAATTGGGAGCTGCCTTTTGAGTTGATGTGCGATGCTAGTGATTTTGCTATTGGAGCGGTTCTGGGACAACGAGTGAACAAACACTTCCAACCGATCCATTACGCTAGCAAGACAATGACGGGGGCACAATTGCATTATACGACAACCGAAAAAGAGCTTTTAGCTGTTGTCTATGCTTTTGAAAAATTCTGCCCCTATCTTGTCCTTTCTACAACAATTGTGTATACCGATCATTCCGCGCTGAAGTACTTGTTGACAAAGCAAGATTCCAAACCAAGACTTCTTCGCTGGTTTTTGCTGCTCCAGGAATTTAAAATCGAGATTCGCGATAAAAAAGGAGCAGAAAACCTAGCCGCGGATCATCTCAGTAGACTTGAGGATCCTTACCAAGGGGATCATCCGAACAAAGAAATCAATGATTCTTTTCCCTTGGAGACCTTAATGTCTATAAATTCGAATTCTGATGAAACCCCGTGGTTTGCGGACTTTTCAAACTACTTAGCGGGCGGAATTCTCAAGGAAGGGTTGACGTCCCAACAAAAGAAAAAGTTCTTCACTGACATTAAGACTTACTTTTGGGACGACCCTTACCTATTCAAACAATGTGCCGACCTGATTATCCGCCGATGTGTTGACGGACTGGCAGCTTCAGAAATCCTTGATGCTTGCCACAAAGGACCCACTGGTGGTCACTTTGGTCCAAACTACACCGCCAAAAAAGTGTTTGATTCGGGATTTTATTGGCCCTCCATATATCGTGACGCTCACAATATGGTTAAACGATGTGAAGCTTGCCAAAAACAAGGCACAATCACACATAAAGACGAGATGCCTCAGAATTTCATTCAAGAGTGTGAAATCTTTGATGTTTGGGGTATCGACTTTATGGGGCCATTCCCTTCTTCTAAAGGAAACAAATACATCCTTGTAGCCGTTGACTACGTTTCAAAGTGGGTCGAAGCCAAAGCTTTACCCACTAATGACGCAAGGGTGGTTTGTAACTTTTTGAAAGCTCTCTTCGCTAGATTCGGTGTGCCTCGTGCCATTATTAGTGATCGTGGGACTCATTTCTGCAATGACCAATTTGCTAGAGTCATGGCTAAGTACGGTGTAAACCATCGTCTTTCCACAGCCTACCACCCACAAACTAATGGCCAGGCTGAAATCTCTAACCGAGGATTAAAGCGAATTCTGGAAAGAACCGTGGGAGAGCATCGTGCCTCATGGGCTGATAAACTTGACGATGCTTTGTGGGCTTTTCGTACTGCTTACAAGACCCCGATCGGCTGTACGCCTTATCGTCTTATGTACGGGAAAGCGTGCCACCTCCCCATTGAGTTGGAGCACAAGGCTTACTGGGCCTTGAAGTGGGCTAATTTTGATATCAACAAAGCCGGTGACCTACGCAAGATCCAACTCAATGAGCTCAATGAACTTCGGAATGAGGCTTATGAAAATTCTTTGATCTATAAGGAAAGGACTAAGCTCATTCACGACTCTAAGATTAAAAACCGAGAGTTCCATGTTGGAGACAAAGTCTTACTTTTTAACTCTCGGTTGAAAATCTTTTCGGGCAAGCTCAAATCTCGTTGGTCCGGCCCATTCACCATTGCCCAAATTTTTCCATATGGTACTCTCGAGCTCGCTCAACCTAATGGACCTAATTTTAAGGTGAATGGCCAACGAGTGAAGTTGTACTTTGGTGAGGACACCTCTCAGGAGGTGGTTCCATCCCTCACCACGTTCCCCATAAACTACTTTTGGGTTGAGTCAGGCTCGTGACTCGGTTATAAAAAACAAGCGCTTCTCGGGAGGCAGCCCGAGTATCTATCCTTTTATGTTTTAACCTCTTAAGTGTAGGGGGACTTCTATACGTGTTTGTATTTGTGTGGTGATGTGATTACAGGGATAAGTGCACTCTTGGAATCTTTGAAGAACCGTGCTCCCGTGTTATCCGAAATCCGGTTCTATCTCTCAACTATCGTGATTCAATTTTCTTCATACTCACATTTGAAATTGATCACTTTAGTCGTCTCTTCCTTAACTTGAGTTAACCAACGTGCACAATGTCATAAGTGTAGGGGAGACTTTTCCCACATGCTTAAACATTGAGGACAGTGTTTATCTTAAGTGTAGGGGGGACTTCTATCGAAGTTTTAAGTGGACTTTTCCATGAAAATGCCTTCATTTAACCAGAAAATCATCTTTTTCAACATTTTTCAAATTTTTTATTAACTTTGGCCATTTAGTCGTAATTTTTAAATTTTTATTTTTTCTTTCGTATGTATATATCCCGCAATAAAGTCAAATTTTAATAAAGTGGTGTAGCTAGTTTAGAAATCTTTGACATATTAGGCCCGTTGCGTTTATTTTGACTCAACCCGAATAGACTTATCCAAGTTTATTCTAGCTAGTATCCTTAACCATGTAGACCTTAATTGGTTTATTAGGCTAAGTGTCCACGAGTCTCATTACTTGAGATTTTAAACTGTGGAGGACGAGAAATGATATAGTCAATTATAAGTCGGTATTCTTGCACAAGCTCACTTGGCGTAATTATTTGCCTATTCTCCCATCACTTGCTAATAATTTATCTGCAATAAGTAAGGTCGTACGATTTGAAAAGTTACTTAGCTTCTAGCCCAAGATCGTTTAAAAGTTACTCGGTAATGATAAGAGTTCATAGCCAAGGCATAACTTATGAAGCGGGGCGCGAAGATTGGCGAGTCCGAAAAGGCCCTAACAAGGCATGAGGATTCCATTTTATTGCTAAAGATCCAAGGTGATGTGAAAAGCATTATTCCCAAAGTCAATATGAAGGATCAAGACTCACGACGAAAAGCAATCAACTCCCATAAAGATGATGGAGAAGTCTATCCGAAAAGACCCTAACAAGGTATGAGGATAAATAGATCCAAGTCCGAAAAGGAGGCGGATCGTTGTATCTCAAAATCCCAAATAGAGATTGAAGAAATAATCATGAAGTCGTGGTCAACAAAGTTGGAGTACCCCTCAAAAGTCTCCAAGTGAAGAAACTCTATGAACGATGAGAAGACCATTATCTCAAGCACGTCTCTCAAGATATGAAGTATGAAGTACATGCCAAATATCGGCCCGAGAAAGGTCTCAAATCGTGAACCGAGTTATGCCAAGATATGAACTTTTTAATATCCCGAGAAGCAGTTTTAAGAGATTTTGTCCTTTAGCTAACTATTGATCAAATCGTCCTACTTTGCTTTCAGCCTTAATAAACTATCGAAATAAGTCCAAAAATGCATCTTCATGATCATTCTAAGACAAAAATAAAATATAAGAGATACACCTAGGAATAAGGGAGTTTAAGCATTTAATTAAGCCATGTGTGTAAGTGTTTGAATTGCTAACTTATAATAACAATGATCTCGTTTTTAAGCTTAGTTTAGGGAACGTGAAACTTGAGGGTGATAAATCTTCGCAGCACCCAAGCCCTAATGTAAGTCCTTGATTTCTTTGCAAGTTATTTCCATCCTTTTGTTTACTTTAAAGTTTTAATTTCTATTAGTATTTTAATTTTTGTTTAGTAGTATTTAAATAAGGCCAAGGTTGATTAATTATGAGAAAAGTGTAAAATTGCTTTATCACTAAGCATTGCATGAGGGCATGGCAATGGTTAAGTGTAGGGGATTTGATAGGTGTGTAAACACCCATCCTTTTACCACTTAATTCTGAGTAAAACGAGACCAAAACACGTATTTAATATCATTTGTTTGGAATTATGCGTGGTTTTTGTGTTTATTGTGTTTTCAGAGCCAACCGGATGATTATTGAAGAAAACATGGGATTGCACGGGTTTTACTGAAGAAAAGGACTCAAGATAAAGTCTATTGTCCAAGAGATGCAAAAGATTTGAAGTCACTGGGCCGATTCGAAGATTTATCGAAGAAAAGGACCAAAGATGGAAGATTTATATAAGTCGAAGAAACTCAAGTCTATTAAACGAAGAAATTAAAAGACGAGTTGAATTTAATCGACGACAAATCCCGAATCAGAATCGAAAACGTCAACTTTTCTGAAAAGACGAGAAGACAAGAAGAACGGGAGAAAGCCCACTCACCAACCAAAAGACAAGCCTATAAAAGGAATTCCCTCACACACATAGTGCCAGTTTTTAGTTTTTCTCTCCTCCACCTTTTTCTCTTTTCTGTTTCGTATCATCACCAGTACCACTAGGGTGTTTGGTGATCTTGATCTTTGATTTTCAATCTTGTAATTTTAATCTTTGTTTGATCTTGTTAAAACATCAATCATCAATACAAGTTCTTGTTTAGTCTTTCCATTTCATCTTGTTCATCATCATCTTTCTCTTCAAGTTTTTAAGTTCTTATTTTATTGAGTTTTGATCTTCAAAAGTCGTTGGGATTTATGTTTTTGTTGATGGGATTTGTAGTTTATGGTTAGTAGATGTTTAGTGATTAGTTTATTTAAGTTTTTGGTGAAAAAATTTGGTGATTTTTGGATTAAAATTGGTTTCCTTGTTCTTCGGGTAAAATTACTGTATCTGTGTTCCCAGGTTCCGGATGAACACCAAAGTTCCAGATGAACACCCAAGTTCCGAATGAGTTTTTTTGTTTAAAAAGTTCCGAATGAGTTTTTGTTTGAAAGTTCCGAACGAAAAGTTCCGAACGAAAAGTTCCGAACGAAAGTTCCGAACGAAAGTTCCGAACGAAAGTTCCGAACGAAAGTTCCGAACGAAAGTTCCGAACGAAAGTTCCGAACGAAAGTTCCGAACGAAAGTTCCGAACGAAAGTTCCGAACGAAAGTTCCGAACGAAAGTTCCGAACGAAGTTCCGGATCAAGATAAAGTAGAAACTTCCGAATCAATTTTCTTTTGAGCATTTTTAAGTGATATTTACTGTTTTTTAATACTTAAATTTTAATTCAAGTTTTATTAATTGCTATTAAATTAATTGCTTTTAGTTTAAGTTTACATCTTAGTGCATTTAAACCCTTAGTAGATTAGAAAACCAATCCCCTTTTTAGTAACCAAAAACAAATCATTCCACTTAAGGCCGAGATCAATTCGAGAGGACCGTGAGAGAATCTAGAACCCAATCAAAATAAATGTATCAGCAAGATTACCAAAACAAATTTGGGTGTGCCCACACAAACATCTTACTAATCCCACGAGGGGCCCAACCGTATTAAACTCCAAAACAAAATTGGAGGAAATAAATTCCATATTGACTACGAGCAAGACTTATGAATTTTGCAACACTTCTGAAAACAATCCTTATAGCTACCAGTTTTTTAAAAATATCTTCTACATTCATATGACTTTGTATAAACTTAAAATGCACAAAATATATCTTATATACGCCACATATATCTTATAGGAAAAGTTAACTACCAAGTGTAATTATGATTGAGTAAGATTTTGGAAAAAGATGTGAGGTATTTATGAGAAAACAAAAGTTAGAACCCATGGACCCAAATGTGGTAAAGATGGACCCAAATGACTTGGGTCCACGGGGTCCATGATCTGCTGGTCTTATTTCCTATAAATACCAAGCATTCTCTAAAGATTCTTCTCATCCCTCTTCTCTATAATGTCTCTCAATACTCTAATTATTTCTAACTCTCTAATCCTCATTCTCATTTTCATTCTCATTCTTGTCTCTTGTTGTTTAGATCTTACACTCATTAATATCGTCAACAAGAAATCTATAACCAAGCTTTGATCCTTTAAAGTTTCCTTGTGTGATTGTATTAAGTGCTACTACTTGTGTAATAGTGTGGTTAGTTGTTTAGACCTCAAAATACACAGTGTGAAGGGATTGTACGCGTGTGAAAGGACACACCATCTTAGCTTAGGTGTGAGTAAATATTGTAAGCGTCTTGTAATGGTTTCTCCACCGTTACAAAGAAGGTTGTTGACTAGTGAAAGTCGAACTCTCGAGTGGATACTTGAGGAATAGAAGTAGGGGCAATATAAGTGAGATCTTGCTAGGCCGAACCACTATAAATCTCTTGTGTATTGTGGTTTGATTATCTCTTCTCATATCTCTGTTACTTACATTGGTATAAATCAATCACACTTGATCTATATAATCACAATAATCACATACAAAGTTTTTAAATAAGTAAAACTAATCGGTAAAACTATTCAACCCCCCTTCTTGTTTTCCACAAAGACATTATGAACTTGGGAATAAGCATTTAACTTTAACTTGAAAGCCACATATCCCACCTTGCGTAGGATTTCAAAAGGACTAAATATTTAGAAGAGAACTTATTTTACCTTCGTTGACTTAGTGTAACTTGCTTGTGTGGTTGCAACTTGAGCCATTCCTAATCACCAACTCCCAACACTCTTTTAGTCCTATGGTTATCAATGTGTTGTTTCATTCTATTTTGTTCCCTTTCCAAATGAAACATCAGCAACTGCATTTCTTCTTCTCTAGCTTCCAAGAACCTATCCACAACTTCTACTATGTTAATGCCTTCCATAGAAGGCACATAGACAGGAGGTGGTTGGCCATACAATGCCTCAAATGGTGGTGATATCGATAAGATTATTATAGTTAGGGTTATACCACATTTTAATATCAATTAGAGACAACTATCCACTCCACTCATTTCCCTTGATATACACCTCAAATAAATTTTAAACATTTATTGACTACCTCAGTTTGGCCATCAGATTAAGAATGATAAGCATTAGACATGTGCAACTTGACTTTAAGCCTACCAAATAATTCTTCCCAAAAGAACTTAGAAACACCTTATCCCTATCAGAGAGAATGGAATCATGCATTCCATGTAGTTTATAGATATTATCAAGGAAAGTGTAGGATACTTGAACTGTTGTGAATGGATGAGCCAAAGGTACAAAGTGTGCATACTTAGTGTAACGCCCCCAAATTGGTCAAAATGCAACGGAATAGTAATTGGGGTGTTACTTGGTGGATCGATAGCAAATAGTATACAGAGCATGATCATAAAGTATCATTTAAACATATTACATGAATCAAATGTGCAGATTTAATAAATTGTATTGAAATCAACATTTATTATTATTTGTAGAAATATCCCAGCCCGATGGTAAACATGATGCTTCCTGTGATGTTGGAATGCATGTAAACCTGCTTAGTTACCTGAGAAAACATGTTTAAATCAGTCAACATAAAGTTGATGAATTCATAGAGTTTAGTTCAAAAGGTATAAGTATTGATATGCAAAACACCACGAAGATAGTAGAGCAATAAGCTTCTCACTATAGTAGTTCTTATTGCCCTGTAATAGACGATAGACAATGTTTCTCAGGTGCCTATTTAGATCATCCTGATGAGAGACCCTCAGTCTGACAATGAAATAAACCTGTTGCTTGGCCTAAGCATTTCGTGATAGCAAGTCACGCAGGTCGGGTGTTGTCAATACCTAAATACATCTATTTATAACATTTCGCGCTACACTATTAACTACTATAGTCCACGGGAATAAATAGGGCAAACAATAGGCAGTAATCTGTTGTCGTCTGTAAGTGTTTGCATATACAATAATTAAGTATATTTTCTCCCCCGGTTATAAAACAGTAAAAGATGGGGCTATGAACTCACCTCAATTATAAAGCAGTAGTAATAAGTCAATGAGTATGCTGGTACAGTATGATCACGAAGCAGTAGAATTACCTAAGTAATTTATGTGTATCTTAGTAAATATATAAATAAAATGCACATATGAATGTAGTTGATGAAAATGCATGATCACAGATTTAGTAAGTTGTTATCGTTTTAATTGTTAAACTTATAGTAAGTTACCGAAACATGTACACATTTAACTTAATAAAGTGTATTTACCCCGTTCGAATTGTAACAGTATAAATTAAATAAAATGATTTTTATTTAATTGAGACTTGTAAAATATAATATTTCATAAAGGTCCTTAAAGTTTTAAATATTCATTGCTAGTCCTCTGGGTTTCACGAATTACAATATAACCCTTACAGTTTCTATTTGTATAATTATGTTTCAGTTTATATATTTTGCCCAAGCAATTTCATAAAGTCTAGAACTTAAATAAAACTATTAGGTCAAAAGTGAGCTAGTTTAAAATTATATGGTAATACTAAATCATTGTGTCCCCTACTACACAACAAGACAACCTAGTATAAACAAATGATTCCCTAACTTACATAATTTCTGCCATGGTGGGGCCCACGGTCGGCTTTTTAAAACAATGCTTTTCTTCTTCTCTTTCTTTTTCGTCGGGCAGAAACACAACACCAATTTTCTTTCAAAAATCAATCCACAACTTATAATTCAAATTGTGACTTCGTTTCTCAACGGTTTTCAAAAATTCAACTTGCATATCGATCTATGACTCCGTGGCTACAAATCCCACGACAAAAACGCGACCATTACACGTGGTTTTTACTCGTTTATTCGAATGAAGCAAAATATGTTACACAAAACTCAAAACTTATTTTTAGCTCATAAAATTCGCGACTCTTCGTCTAAATAGGTTATGTTACCCGTATGTAAAGAGTTTACGTACGAAAAATAGGTTTTTGGTCATGTTTTAACGTACCCACTTAGTCATTTTTGAACCAATATGTAGGTTATCATGAAAGAAATAGTTCATATGTTCTCAGTTTGTGTGATTATTGTTATGTAAGTATATGAAACGATTAACAAGGAAAATAATGATGGAGTTGAGTGGCTTACGAGGCTATCAAAGTCATGACACTAATGAGTAACCGCGAGCCACACTAAAGAAACCCTAAAATGAAACCTTAGCTTGAAACCTAGCTCGTCCTTAGCTTGAACCCCGATGAAGATTAAACCCGAAACCAACTCTAATATACCCGTGTACATTCATCATTGTGGGGTTCTTCTTGCCAATTCGAGATAAATTGTAGCACTTTGTGTGAATGTATATGATTACATATGGTATTGTAGCTTGAAGAGAAGGTGGAAACGGATTTTTGTGATGATACTAGCTGGATCTTTGAACACAGTGAGGGGAGATATGTAAGAAGGTCTTTGTAACTTTGAAGAGTATTTGTCAAAATGTATGCAAAATGTGAGTAGACTACTATAGCTATATGTACAATTTAAGATACAAAGTGATGAAGAGAGTGGTCCTAAGAGGAGCCACATGAACTCTTATGTTTCGGTGATGTGTTCCGATTATAATGGTAAAGAGAGTACAAGTATGAGATTTCTAAGTACAAGGAATATTTGTTTGTTCATTATGCGACGTGTATATGTTCATGGCCAAAAGGGGTTGGATTTTGTTTTGATTTTTGCTAGGTATATGCAACTTGAGAGTTATAAGGATCTAAGGAAAAGGTTTAGTTTTAAGGTTGACTAAATACTGTTTGATATAAGCGTGTAAATGGGTTTAATATGTATATGTTTTAGTATATAAATTGTTTCGTTTGGTTTTGAGTTGTGAATACACGCGGGAAATAAATAAATCAAGTGATTTATGTACTTAGGTTTCGACCAAAGGTGTTCCAAGGAGTTTTTAATGTGTCGACTTAATATAAATAGTGATAATCGTTTGATATTTAAAAGTCTTGGTTAAATTTACAAATGGGTTTGTGTCCAAAAAATATTAATGTATATAGTTTTTAGTCCGTCTTGGTATGTAGTCTTTTAGATAGTCATAATTAATTATAAATATATTTAATAATAATTAATAATAATTTATGCACATGAAATGTGTGTAAAGATACTAAAATAAATTAAAAAAATAGTTCTGCGGTTAAAAAGTCAAATTTTTAAGTAATATACATAAATATATAATATTTACTATATTATGTTCTCGTATGTAAAAGTGGTTGATAAAACTATTATAAGATGGATGACAATAATAATGAAACCGGTGACGTATCCAAAAGGTAAAACTAAGGGTTTTATAGCACCTACCCGTTATATTAGCTTTGTCCTCAAAGCTTAAGATGAAGTTACTTGTCCAGGGAACAAGTGAGGACACTTTTTCTCGAACGTGTAATCTTGTGAACGCAAGTTTAAACTCATTGGTGATATTTAGAATGTAATTATTGATCTTACGCCTCCGATGAGTAAATTTTAATGCACAAAATACTTGTGTTTTATGTTTTGATAATTTACACATTTGGTCCTTCTATTTTTGTAGTGTGGCCCTTAGGGCACGAATAGTTTTCCAATAAAATAACTTAGGGCCCAAATTTAGTTTCAAAAGTGGAAAAAATCAACCCCTAGGGTTTTTAATCCGTGTAAGGTCCCCCATAATACGCTCAGTTGGGGACTTCACTAGGGCTTCTTTTAAGTTCATTGAAATCCATGTTTAGTCCTTAGAGTTTTACAACTCTCGTCTTATTATTCTAGGGATTGAAATATATTTGGAAAATGCCAAAACAAGTCCCCGATAGTTCTAAAAGTCAAGTTTAGTCCAGAAGATTTAGTAAAAAGGTTAATTTAATAATATTCGAGTTCGAATAAGTTTACAAGGTTGAGTTGACTAGACAAACTCGTCGTAAGTCTTGGTTTTATTTAAATGTGCTTCGTGGGCCTCATTGGGCCTCGGGTTCTGTCACACCCCACCAATGGCGGAATACGGGGCGCGACGTATGGATATCATCACAACAAATGGTGTCTCTATAGAGAAGACTAAAATGCAAATATAATGTCATAAATGGCGACACAAATGTCATGACAATATCTCAACAATGCAGGAGTCTAGGTAAGTAGGTAACAGTCCTATCACTTTCCCAAGACAAACAATAAACATAAACCAAACAAACATATAGGTGCCAACATGTATCACTTATCAAAAAAACATAAAGGTAAACTAAGAAGGAACGGGGATCTCCTTCTATATGCAATCCTAAGGCATCCAAGTCTAGCCACTTCTATCCTCAAGCTTAACCACATTCTCACCTGAAAGAGACACTAAAACACGTCAACATAAAGTTGGTGAGAGTCATAGGTTTAGACTCCAACGCTAAATCAGTTACAAGCTGTGAATAACAATCATCAACAAAAGAACATATGGACAATGTGTTACAATTATGTATTAACAACTATCAATCAAGACCAATCATACCAAACCAATCCAAGGCTCCTACCTTGCCAAACAACATCATGGTACCTTAGATGATCCACCCTATGTACCTATCCCAAGGCCACTACCTTGGCAAACCACAAGGCCACTACCTTGTCAAACCACAAGGCCACTACCTTGTCAAACCACAAGGCCACTACCTTGTCAAACCACAATAACATATCAAAAATCGCATAGCAGTTAATCACATAAGTGTACACACAAGTCCATCATAACCATAAAACATTCACAGCAACAATTTAGAAACAACTCAACACAGTGTCTCTTCCATCCCATCTGGAAGTCAAAAACAAAAATAAACATGGGACTATGAACACTCACCTGATAGCTCCTTCACACGTCCTTGCACTAGCAACAAGCTAACAAACCAAAAACACGAAATCAATAAACGAACCAATCACTAAGATGGCTCATTAACCTATGATGGACATCTAACCCATTCTCACATATTTACCTCATTAATAAGCTCTAATTACCCCATTACCCTTCCTTAACAAGTCCTTAACTTGGTTAAGTTTAACAACTAACCCGTTCGTATTTTACCCAAAACAGTCCCAGTTTTTAGGTCTCAAAACTTTAGTTCAAACGCCCACTTAAACCTACCCATGGTTTCTGTAAAAGGAATATTCACACCCTTACATATGTTGGCTAACACCTACCACTTGCCCTAACCTTAAATCTACTGTTAAGGCCCCGATATATATATATATATATATATATCTACTTTCGTCATTCCAGATTTCCTGATTTTAAACGTACTAAATGTTTGTTACCATTAAGGGGTCTTACCCTAAACCACCACCTTAGCCCAAGTGTAGATATTAACTATAATATATAAACCATATCTCACGTTCGTGAGAAGATCCCAATGCAACCCTAAGTGCCCCAAACAACCCAAAACTTAAAAAGAAAACAGGCTGAATTCAAAACTGTTTTGACCTCCGACTGTTATAACCTGTTTTTGACCCACTTCCCGACCTCCAATTTAGTTATCGTTTCTTGCATTGGAAAGCCACTTCAAATATCTTTCCAGGGGTACTTGGATCGTAAAATAAGAGTTTATAGAACTCCCGATATGATCAAAACAATTGACTCAAAAATCTGCCCAGTTTTTAAAAACGGGTTTAACAAAATCAACCTCATTAATTAACCCTAATCCCTCTAATTACAAGCCCTAATTTATGTAATTATAATATTATGATTAATAAAACATTAATTTACTGTTTTATATTAAACCCTAACCTAAATCTATCATAAGATTATTAAAGAAAACATATAAACAATTTAATAAAAAAAGGATTTGAAGATTTACCTTGGATTTATGAAAACCCCCAAATTTCATGAAGAACCCTAATTTTTTATAAGACTCACGAATTTCCTTCATCTCCAGGAGAAAAATAATGAATTTGGTTTAGTATATACATTATATAGGGTATGGGTGAATCCTAGTCCAACCCAAAGCCCACATTCCTTTTTTTTTTCCTTTTTTTCCTTTTTTTTCTCTTCTAAACCGACCCAAACACCCCTAATTTCGTTTTTTTATTTGTTTTTTTTCTTTTTATTGTTAATTAATATCTTATTAATATTACCTTAATTTACCTTAATTTATTTCAGCTTCTAAAACTCCCAAAACCTCAAAATCGTAAAACTAGTCAAATTTACGCGTTTTACCGTAAAAGACGTAAAATATACACTTTTATAAAAAATCTCAAATTTTGAAATAAACTTTATAATTAAGTCCTAAATGACCTAAAACCATCCCGAAAAATATTCATTTGACTAATTACCTTATCCGAGACCTCTAAATGCTAAACCGTAAATCCTAAAAAAATACACTATTACTATAATACTTATACGTATACGTAACCACCAAAATATCACCATTTTCATTTCATAGTCACCACTTGTGATCTCATGAACATGAATTAACCGTTCCTCGATTTACTTATGAGTACTCTATACTCATAAACGATAATCACACCAACCTCGTTCACACAAAATAAACACGTAAGCACAAAAATCAATTAGTCACACATAAAATAACCTAAAAGTAAGACCAAGTGACGAACCTCAAAACCACGGTTGTCACATCACTCCCTCCTAATAGAAATCTCGTCCCGAGATTTACTCCTTAGGATCAACACACAGACAACAAATCACACGAGGATACTTGTTCTAAATGAACTCCTCTCATTTCCACGTGAACTTCAGTTCAAGTTTCAAGATACCACATGTACAAACCAAAAATAATTAAACCCATTGCCAAACTCTTGACCTCACAGTCAATAAATCTCGCAAATGACTCTTCGATAAAACAAAGACTCTTATTAGCAGAAAACCCGAATAACCGGACATGCAAATATGCATCCTCAAACAACATTTACCAACCCCAATACATGAAATGTATCATGTATACAACTCATTTCCCCCAGGTAATTCTATGCTCATAAGCTAATGGTCTGATCTTCCCAAAGATCATAAATGGACCTACAAAACTCTACATCAACTCTTCTATTTTACCAACCGTTACTATGGGTGAAACTCCATACATAACTTTGTCACTAAATCTAGTGGTTTCCTCCTTTTCTACATAGCATCCCTTGTTGCTCTCATTCTGTCCACAAACACCATTACCACATTAGTATCCTCTTTTACCAATTCTAGTCCACAATGAGGACAACTCACCCTATCCTTTCATATCGTGCCTCAAATGGCATTTATCGACTTCTAGTACGATAACTATCATTATATGAAAACTCAGCCATCGCTAACGAGTTTCCGAACTACCTCTAAATCAATCACCCATGTCCAATTACGTTCATCAACTCCCTTCAGTCCGTATCCCAAACTACTTTAAATTCAAATTTCCTTACAAAGTGACCTATGACGGTCTTTCACATATCCATTAATTCTTCCAACTTCCCAACTACGTGACTTCTCATTCCTCTTGAAATAGGTGATGAATTAGTCAGTCTATCGACTATCACCCAACTCCCATCGTACTTAATCCCCCACCGCATTATGTATCCCTTCCACCAACTTCGTCCTTACATCGCCCTTTCTAAACTACTCTTATCCATGTAGGAAGTATAGTCTACGTCCCTTTCCTCCTTACGATTGTCCAAGCCACGCAACATAAATGTTGACGCGTTTACTGCTTTAGACAACTCAACTCGTGCAACCCACATCCTTCATCCAAACCACTCTAATACATCATCCCTATAGTTCAAGTTCGTCTCAGCTTCACCTCATCCTTCTTATTCCATGTCTCATCGACCATGCTTGCCTTTCCCAGATGTTACTTGGCCTTGCAATTTTCTTTCATCAATAAACTCCACCCATCACCTTTGCCAAATGTTTAATCGAGATGATTGAATATGTGTTGGATACGTTCATGATCCGTATAGACCATTCTCCACGTCTCGTACACCAAATGCCTCTAGCATTCTAGGCAGATATAACAGTCCAGCTCCACTAACTAAGTCTATCCAGTTCTTCCAAATCTTCAGTTCCTGCAACGTATAAGCGATCGCCTTTCTTTGTCGTCCTCGTACGCGTCCAAATCCCTGCTCCACGTATCGTCATGCTTCGCGAATTCATCCAGTCCTTCCGATAATGCCAAGATCTGCTCATCATCCAATCCACCTCTTCAGCCTCCAAGATGCTTCCTCGTCCTTCTTCACTTCGCCCCTTGCTGGTTCCACGATATGCCATCATCTCTGACTACTAGTCCTGGCCAACTAAATCCTAAAACTCACACTTGAAAATCTCACGTTTCATTCCCTTTACTAACAACTCCAAAACCAACACATAATTCGCCTCATCCTCCTTCTAAGATTTGAGTAGATCAAGATGTCGTCGATGCTCCCGATGACAACTCGTTTATATACGTTCATGCACACTCGGTTCATTGACTCCATGAAACTGCTAGTGTTTTGGCGAAGCCAAATGCATAACCGTAAACCCAAAGCATTCATACAACATCCATAGCAATTTCAATTATGTCCTCCTCACACCCTCTCTTAGCGGCAATACAAATAAATTCCTTGCAATTTCTAACAGCTCTTGTTCTTAATTCACTCCATCAACGATTTGCCTTGGAAGAAACTAACTACAACTCCTCTCACTTCTCCTACTTGCTCTATTCATGGTTCTACCTCAACGCTCCTAAACCATAAAAAACCAAAACTACATCCTGAATACACCAGATACGATCGACGAATTAAACCCACGGATAACTAACGACATTTCACGTGCACCAATTAAAACAAATCAAAAACCACGAGACTCCAAAGAAAACTCAAACGCAAAACATGTATCAATTCCAAATGACCCATGACAACGAAAAATAATCCAAGAAACACCCAATGGCAACCAAAACATATTACGCCCCGCGACATATTATTTAAACCGTGCAAAAGATCGACTTTCCAAAAGAATATATATATATATATATATATATATATATATATAAAATTTTTTTTACCTCCCCACATCTATGTGACTCAAACCATCTACAAACAACCTTCTAGACGTTCTCAAAACTCAACTCAAAGACTAGGTATCCCGTGCATCCCAAATCATAAAAATAAAACTACTATTCAAACTCAACCTTGAACCCGACACTTGTACATCAATTCCGACCAGTCCACTGACCTCCCATGACTATACATTCTAAATATTTGAAAAGTACGTTCCGAGTACATAATTTTAGGCTTTTGAATCACCCAAAAAGCTTTAAAAACGAACAAGTTATGACCAAAACAATTTTATGCTAGTTGTTTTAAAAACTAAAGAATAGACATAGTGATCAATGCAATCCTTTTCAATGAAAGATATAATTGTATGTGAAATATTCATAAACTCCTTTTAACCTTGTATTAATAACTATAAATGGCATGAATCAGTTAAATCCGATTATATAAACTATGTAAGTAGAAAGAAATTTTACTTCGCTTTATTTTAATGAAAGTCTTTTAGAATTTGAAATAAATAAGTGTTGATAAAAAAAAAACTTATGTTACATCTTGTTTCAAACATGACTCCAACACCTTACCCTTATTTTACCGAATACAACCAACTATCTAACTCTATAGTAGATTTCCAAGTCCCCCCTTTTTCCATATACCAACCAAAAGAAATGTAAGACTCAACCCAAAAGATTTCATTATCCCAAAAGAAATCTCCCTTTATTTCAACGGACTTAAAACCCAGAACAACATTTTAAAACGTACACGTGAAATATGAACTCAAAGAATACGCTACAAGACACAGTTCAAAAAATTCGAAACGTTGTTGAAACTCTATCAACTCCAGCACCATAAAACACGAACAAACACAAGGTACGTTCAAGTTATAATAACTAGTGAACGACCATATACCATAACTTAACACATAGTAGTATATATACATCCGCATATATATACCTATTAAATCACCCAAAACATACTCGTTACCATACATGTCGGATCAACCAATCACGTCATACACTCGTTTTTCCACACGAGTAATCACCATCTCACCGTGCCACAACAAAGCATAAAACCCACCTCCAAAACCAAACCATATCGTGTGACCCCAAAATCACACAACACAACTATAACCCAAAACATATAACACACTAATAAAAATAGCCATATCGTAGGCAGCCGTTACATAAACCCATATATTATACATATACCCAATATCTACATCTCACCATATACAAGCATGTACTAATCCTCTTTCATGCAATCATACTTGAGAACCCATTGAAGTTGTGGTACTTGTATAACTATGTTGGCCACCATACTTATACAATTACCCTTTCCCCAATGCACTCCCTCCTATGATGACACTTATAAGAATCAATACAACATATAACACATAAATCTATCTACTCACATAAGCTCATAACCACATAACCAATAAGGTCCAAAACTCCATCTATAAAATAACATAATAAAACTCTTGGAATACAGAAATCCATAGTCTAGCTAAAACAGCGTAGACTAAATCCAAAACGAAAACATAATCAGTTATAAGTCATGTCGCCCATAAGAGTGGAAATAGCATAAGGTCCTTCATATTCACCTACTCCTAATAACTCGAACCACCACATGATTCTTAGGGAACATGACTTAAACATCAAAAGAAAATAATACCCCTCAGGTACATAAAATAACCCAACAAAAGATAGAAACTACTATGTACCAAATTATGTACTATAATGTACATTATAAGTAAAATACGACAATGACTAGCGTGGGCGATTATGGTTAAACCCGCACTAATCACAACTCGAAAAGAAAATAACATGTGGCTAAGTATGAACTTACTATGGTTCAATTCATACTAGTCAAAACATCACAATAAATAACATTCAAACACATCAATTATAATAAAATGCACACATACTCCTATGACGCCTATATGCAGGGACCCTTAAGCTATAGACTAGGCTACGCGACTAGGCAACCTAATTCTCTATAACTTGTCTCTGATACCATTCTGTCACACCCCACCAATGGCGGAATATGGGGCGCGACGTATGGATATCATCACAACAAATGGTGTCTCTATAGAGAAGACTAAAATGCAAATATAATGTCATAAATGGCGACACAAATGTCATGACAATATCTCAACAATGCAGGAGTCTAGGTAAGTAGGTAACAGTCCTACCACTTACCCAAGACAAACAATAAACATAAACCAAACAAACATATAGGTGCCAACATGTATCACTTATCAAAAAAACATAAAGGTAAACTAAGAAGGAACGGGGATCTCCTTCTATATGCAATCCTAAGGCATCCAAGTCTAGCCACTTCTATCCTCAAGCTTAACCACATTCTCACCTGAAAGAGACACTAAAACACGTCAACATAAAGTTGGTGAGAGTCATAGGTTTAGACTCCAACGCTAAATCAGTTACAAGCTGTGAATAACAATCATCAACAAAAGAACATATGGACAATGTGTTACAATTATGTATTAACAACTATCAATCAAGACCAATCATACCAAACCAATCCAAGGCTCCTACCTTGCCAAACAACATCATGGTACCTTAGATGATCCACCCTATGTACCTATCCCAAGGCCACTACCTTGGCAAACCACAAGGCCACTACCTTGTCAAACCACAAGGCCACTACCTTGTCAAACCACAAGGCCACTACCTTGTCAAACCACAATAACATATCAAAAATCGCATAGCAGTTAATCACATAAGTGTACACACAAGTCCATCACAACCATAAAACATTCACAGCAACAATTTAGAAACAACTCAACACAGTGTCTCTTCCATCCCATCTGGAAGTCAAAAACAAAAATAAACATGGGACTATGAACACTCACCTGATAGCTCCTTCACACGTCCTTGCACTAGCAACAAGCTAACAAACCAAAAACACGAAATCAATAAACGAACCAATCACTAAGATGGCTCATTAACCTATGATGGACATCTAACCCATTCTCACATATTTACCTCATTAATAAGCTCTAATTACCCCATTACCCTTCCTTAACAAGTCCTTAACTTGGTTAAGTTTAACAACTAACCCGTTCGTATTTTACCCAAAACAGTCCCAGTTTTTAGGTCTCAAAACTTTAGGTCAAACGCCCACTTAAACCTACCCATGGTTTCTTTAAAAGGAATATTCACACCCTTACATATGTTTGATAACACCTCCCACTTGCCCTAACCTTAAAGCTACTGTTAAGGCCCTGATATATATATATCTACTTTCGTCATTCCAGATTTCCTGATTTTAAACGTACTAAATGTTTGTTACCATTAAGGGGTCTTACCCTAAACCACCACCTTAGCCCAAGTGCAGATATTAAATACAATATATAAACCATCTCTCACGTTCGTGAGAAGATCCCAATGCAACCCTAAGTGCCCCAAACAACCCAAAACTTAAAAAGAAAACAGGCTGAATTCAAAACTGTTTTGACCTCCGACTGTTGTAACCTGTTTTTGACCCACTTCCCGACCTCCAATTTAGTTATCGTTTCTTGCATTGAAAATCCACTTCAAATATCTTTCCAGGGGTACTTGGATCGTAAAATAAGAGTTTATAGAACTCCCGATATGATCAAAACAATTGACTCAAAAATCTGCCCAGTTTTTAAAAACGGGTTTAACAAAATCAACCTCATTAATTAACTCTAATCCCTCTAATTACAAGCCCTAATTTATGTAATCATCATATTATGATTAATACAACATTAATTTACTGTTTTTATATTAAACCCTAACCTAAATCTATCATAAGATTATTAAAGAAAACATAAAAATAATTTAATAAAAAAAGGATTTGAAGATTTACCTTGGATTTATGAAAACCCCCAAATTTCATGAAGAACCCTAATTTTTTATAAGACTCACGAATTTCCTTCATCTCCCGGAGAAAAATAATGAATTTGGTTTAGTATATACATTATATAGGGTATGGGTGAATCCTAGTCCAACCCAAAGCCCACATTCCTTTTTTTTTTCCTTTTTTTCCTTTTTTTTCTCTTCTAAACCGACCCAAACACCCCTAATTTCGTTTTTTTATTTGTTTTTTTTTCTTTTTATTGTTAATTAATATCTTATTAATATTACCTTAATTTACCTTAATTTATTTCAGCTTCTAAAACTCCCAAAACCTCAAAACCGTAAAACTAGTCAAATTTACGCGTTTTACCGTAAAAGACGTAAAATATACACTTTTATAAAAAATCTCAAATTTTGAAATAAACTTTATAATTAAGTCCTAAATGACCTAAAACCATCCCAAAAAATATTCATTTGACTAATTACCTTATCCGAGACCTCTAAATGCTAAACCGTAAATCCTAAAAAAATACACTATTACTATAATACTTATACGTATACGTAACCACCAAAATATCACCATTTTCATTTCATAGTCACCACTTGTGATCTCATGAACATGAATTAACCGTTCCTCGATTTACTTATGAGTACTCTATACTCATAAACGATAATCACACCAACCTCGTTCACACAAAATAAACACGTAAGCACAAAAATCAAGTAGTCACACATAAAATAACCTAAAAGTAAGACCAAGTGACGAACCTCAAAACCACGGTTGTCACAGGTTCATAGATAAGGTTCATTAACGTTTTTAATAGTTCTTCCAGATATTTTTAAGTCTATTAAGCTTCAATAAGCTTATGTGATGTTGGGTTAAAAATAAGCCGAGAATCAATAGCACAATGCTATGATCCAAGAGAGGTGAACAGGAATCCTTATAAGGATTTAATAATGATACGGTATTTATGGAGGAATCGTGAGTCAAAAGGAATACATTCCATTGCTGGATTAATAAAATAATATCGATAACGAGTCACATCAAACATATTTAAGCCCACTTGTTTATAAATTTTTATTTACATCGATAAGCGTCCTCATCTATGTAAAGTAAAAATTTATAACTGCACGGTTCGGTGACCTATGATCTCTTTATTCAAGCGAAAAAGCGTCCTACTTTGTTTCAATAAGGATTTCATAGCCCAACCTACTTAAATATTCCTGGCAAGGCTTACTATCAAAACGAATACAATATCTAAGAAAATAGATATTACTAAGAGAGTTTACAGTCGGTTTATTATAACTTTCGTCTTCAGACGTCCCATAACATCTTAATACGAAACTATAAATAAACCTCTGGTCCGGTGGCTTACGATCAAGAGTCTCATGTCATCTAAATATAGAATCTTATGTACCTTGATTTGGGTCCCACCGCATCATTTAAAGATGCAAACTTATCCAAATAATACCACATGAAATTACCAAAAGCAAAAGCGTACGAGCCGTCAATAAATTGTGTTCCGAGAGTAGATGTTCAAATCTAAGGTGATTTGGTTCAGGTTTAGGCTTTGTGGTGAAAGTATAAGGAGTAATTATAAAATGTATAGTTTTAGTAGAATAAAATGTATGAGACTTATTAAAATTGATAAGTGTGAAGTTGGAATGTAAAAAGCTGGCTTTCGTTGACTCGTATTATTACTTATAGTATAAAGAGAGTATGTGTACATTTACTTTGTAGTGTGTTTAGGTACTTGGTAAGCTTAAATACTTGTGATCATGGTTTTAGACTTTATACAATCTAAAATAATGTATGCATATGCTCATATGTTCTAGGTGACTTAATACTCGCCTAAGTGATCAATTGTATGATTGTATGCTCATATAAACTGTAGTCATACGTATAGGAAAACTGTATGATTGTATGCTCATATAAAATGTAGTCATACGTATAGGTAAATTGTATGATTGTATGCTCATATAAAATATAGTCACACGTAATGTTCAATGAATAATTGCATGTTCTGTATGCTCATAAAAATGCAGCCATACATAATGTTGATGAAATGTAGTATGTCCGTATGCTCATAAAAATGTAGTCATACATGTTGTTCCTGTGATCCCATGATTGAATATTCACAATAATAATGTATTGTTCAAAGATCTTATTTCTCAAATGTTTCAACTATTCCCGGATATGATAAATGCTCAAAGCTCTAGAGCTCAAATGATGTATGCTCATGTATGATGCATATGATTGTATAATGTTTTCAGGCAAAGGTGGTAAAACATTATGCAAAAAAAAGTAGAGAGTAATTTTACCCCCTAGCTAGTAATACTAGCTAAAAATTTATTATGAAATTTGTTAAGTTTAGTTAGATCTCCAAAGACAAAATTTCCAAAGAGTAAATAAGATTTCCAAAGAGTTAGTTCGAATAAGGTTTCTCAAGATTTATAAAATCTAGTTAGATTTTTCAAGATTTACCGTAATCTATTAGATTTTTCCAAGGATTTATAAAGATTTGGTTAGATTTCCAGAAATTTACAAAATCTAGTTCTGATTCTCAATAGATTTGCTAAAATCTCGTTAGATATTTAAAGATTTGTTAAAATCTAGTTATATTTCCCAAGATTTTCTAAGATTTATAGAATCTGGTTATAATTTCAAAGATTTATAAAATCTGTTAGATTTTTCCAAAGATTTTTCTAAGATCTATAAAAATCTAGGTAGATTTTCGAAGATTTATAAAATATTATTGGATTTTCCACATATTCACAGGATCTACTTAGATTTTCAAAGATTTATAAACATATAGTTAGATTGTACTTAGATATTTATAAGGATTGTTATGTACAAAGTTGTTTGTGGTTACAATAAATTGTTCGGGCCATCATCCTTCAGAAGCCATTTTATAAACGTTTGAGAAGCGAGGGCACTTTAAATCGTAAACCCAACCACCCAGTCAGAACGTAATATCGAGATGAAACATTTTTAGTATAAAGCTCCCTACTAACATGACATGTTTATATGTTTCATTAAATGCCTTAAGTATTTTAATAGCTTCATAAGGATTTTAAACAATCGTAATATGTCGTAAAGGGTTAGTTCACATAATATGTATGCTCTATATGATATATGCCTAACTATTAGGGTCCCCAAAAATCAATTTTTCCTTAAACTAATTTTTACGTTCAGTTATAGTCCAGTTTAAAAAAAATTATTTAATTTTTTTTTAAGTTTTTGATCTGGTTCTCTATAGCTATCGCTCTGATACCATTTCTGTAACACCCCCAAATTGGTCAAAATGCAGCGGAATAGTAATTGGGGTGTTACTTGGTGGATCGATAGCAAATAGTATACAGAGCATGATCATTAAGTATCGTTTAAAAATATTACATGAATCAAATGTGCAGATTTAATAAATTGTATTGAAATCAACATTTATTATTATTTGTGAAAATATCTCAGCCCCATGGTAAACATGATGCTTCCTATGATGCTGGAATTCAATGCATGTAAACCTGCTTAGTTACCTGAGAAAACATGTTTAAATCGGTCAACATAAAGTTGGTGAATTCATAGAGTTTAGTTCAAAAGGTATATGTATTGATATGCAAAACACCACGAAGATAGTAGAGCAATAAGCTTCTCACTATAGTAGTTCCTATTGCCCTGAACTAGATGCTAGACAATGTTTCTCAGGTGCCTATCTGGATCATCCTGATGAGAGACCCTCAGTCTAACAATGAAATAAACCTGTTGTGTTGGAAATTTTCACTTTATGTGACGACATTTAAGAATTCCCATTAGTTATCATAGTCACACACGCTTAGACTAGACTAGGAAACAATGTATAGTTAAGTGTGGTGTGTGACTATATATACCCCTCCAAGGCTTCCAAGGAGGGGTGTTGTTTGTGTTTTTCCATTTTTCACTTAATACATTTTCCTTTCTCTTTTACACACACAACCTCTCTCTCTAAACTCCAACAATGGCTACCACTACCTTCCACCACCCACCAAGACCACCGGACCATATTATAGTAAACACACAATTGGTATTAGAGCTATGGTTCAATCCTTGGATTGAGGTGTTTTATATTGTTTGATTTGGTGGTCAAATTATTTTTTTCTGGTCTCAAATTTGTCAAAAAATTTTACGTCACTGGTTACGATTGTCTCGATCTGGTCTTATATTTTTTGTCACACTGTCTGTTGTCACGATGGTTCCCTATCACATACTCTTTGTCTCAATGGTAACACTTCTCATATCTGGTATTCATCATTTCTCAGTCAGAAAGTTAAAATATTATCTTTTCTGGTCAAAAGTTTGCAGATTTATTTCTGTCTACTTTTTCTGCTTCTCTGTTTTTTTTTAGATCTGGTACTTTACAAGATATGGTATAACATTTTTTTGGGTTTCTTTTGAAGATGAAAAAGTTAACCAGAAATTTCAGATCAAAAGAGGAAATCTGACAAGAAATCACATATCCTGATAAATCGAAAAAAGTACCTTCTAGATAAGATCTTCTGGATTTCGAAATCATTGATTTCTAAAATTACGGAATCATTGATTTCCGTCTTTGCGAAATCATTGATTTCAGTTTGCGAAATCTTTTAGATTTCAAGATTGCGACATCATTTGCATCTATTGTTAGTTGCGGAATCATGTCCATCTAAAAATTGTCGCGGAATCTTGGAAACAATGTGGTTGCGGAATGATGTAACAAGTTGGTTGCGGAATCATACGGTTTGATAATGCGGAATCATGACAAGTTTAAAGCAAACCGAGACTAAAACCAAATCTAATATTATTTCAACCACTACTCAAACCCCGACTCGATCTACAACCCATCGTCACCCAATTCCTATCTCCATTCCATCATCTAGACTCTAGACTCGAACGTAAATCAGAAATATATGAAGATCTCAGATTTGTTAAACGAATGATAGATCTTTATAGATCTTAAGAGTTTGAACAATCATCATCATAGATCCGTGTTTGGTTTTACACCAATTTATATCTTCGAAATTAAATAAGGATTAATAACAAACTTGTAACAATCTTTATTTCTTTCGATTAATTCATCAAAAACCGACATGCATCATAGATCTAATGTGATGATGTATATCACCTAGTTAATATTCGAATACTCATGAATTAGAACATAAACAAGCATGTTTAGTTCCTCCTCGATTCGTTTATTTCAGAAAACTAACCAGCATGCAATCTCAAATCTGTAATCAATTTTCGAATTAAAGAAGGATTTATAACTATTCTGTTATAATCCCTTTTCTTATTTCAATTTGTTCGATAAGAAATAACAAATACACTTGCAAATTATACCTTACCCGAGACCGCTAAAGATCTTGAAGCCGGATTACTTAATTGTACTTCGTGGGGTTGGGGTTATGTTACAGATATTTGAGATTTGATTTATGATGGTAATAAGAAAGAAGCAGACTGGGAAAAAAGTTTTTGTAGTTGGGTTTGTCGTTTGGGATAGTTGAGATAAGTAAAATAGGGGTGGAAGTTTTGAGATGGGGTTGTGTGTTAGTCGGCTGATGAAATAGAGATTAGGTTAAGAATGAGAGATATTAGGGTTAAGATACTTTTATATACTCACTTCTTAGTCATATGGGCTGAGTGAATTTTCTATGGGTCAACATCCGGTCTAAATTGGCATTATGGGCTGTGTTGCAATTGTTATTTTATGACCGAGCAATGTGGCTAGCTGAGTTATTACATGAAATCTAACCCAAGCTTATTTTCGTGTGTAAAATATATGCTTGGAATGGGTAAATGATTGGTTTTCATTGTCATGTCACTTGACATATTTTCATCACTCAACATATGTCTTAAAATGTCGCATGAGGTGATTATGTACTAAGGTGACATGACAATTAGACATGACAAATAGACGTGACTATGTGATATGATAAAGTGATGAGATATCGAGACGATATAAAGTGACAAAATTTATCTGACGAGACTGAGAAAAATAGGTAGATTTTTAGTGGCTACGGATTGTTTGATCGAGTATAAATTATGTAAATTTGAAGACGGAATTTTTCGAAGGCGTGTATTTATTTTATCTTTGAAGATAACTTGCTCGTGCTTAATCTTAGAATGAAGACATGTTTATCTAGTTTCTGGGTTCGGGGTGGTTGGTTGATGACTCGGATAACTATCACTTAAAGGGGTTACATTGTTGTACTCACTCTCACGCGCTTAGTCGACGTGGATAATTTCAAGAGGTGTTGTGCTTATATACTTCTTCAGTGATATATTGGGTACTTAGAGATTTCTCCACTGTTCCTCATTCAACAATTGTGCAAGCTTAAGTCACAAGATTGAAGGATTTTTATTCAGTTTCTCGTTTGATGTATCTGGTTCATTCTATCAGTGGTTCACTTCATATTTTCACATAGTAAAGTGTGTTTTTCATACTTTTTCTCTCTAAGTATGTGTGTGTTCTCACCATTTCTTTATCTCTTTCTCTCTCTAAAACATAAGCAAGATTTACAATATCCTACAAATTGTATCAGAGCGTACGATTTATTATTCTCACGAGATTTCAGGTACATGTGCGTACGATTTATTGATGGTTCCGAGTTTCGAAACCATCAAGGGGGAAGAAGAAGACATATTGAACGCACAACGAGTACACGTGATGAACTTCATACCTTCTTTTGATTTGAAGACATTCCGGGAAGACATTTGTCATAACCGCAGAGAAAATCAGTGTTTTAACTCGTGGCGTTATCAATCTCTAAACGGTACACTACTGATTCGATGTTTAATTGTTTTGATGTTGCAATTATTCATCATCATTATCCTATATGGAGAGATATGCATTTCCGGGATTTAATTGACTTTGGTGCATCTCCAGAAGAAGATATGTGCATTTCCGGGACTTAATTGACTCTGGTGTTATGATGTCAACTTCATGAATGGAATAAAGTGTCTACTTCAGTATTTGAGCTTCATACTTGGGATTGGTTTATTTTCTTCAACAATGTGAGGGAAGAAATGTCTTGATTCTTTCTAGTATGCATAACTTGAACTCTCAGGAGGAAGAAAAATTAAGAAGTATTATTCAAGCGTGAGAAGAGACGTTGTTGATCTACTTGGTGTGCCCCTTACTTTCAATCCCTCATAGCAACATTATCATGTTATATGATGGGGTTTGCTTTTTAAATCTGTTGTGCGCTTAATCATTCTAAGCTTTATTGAAAGCTTTAAAGTTGCTTATGAGGATTGTCGGTTTAGGGGGAAGCTATTTAAAAGCTTCTACATCAAGTTTATGTGCCATGAATTAGGGGGAAGTTAATTCAGAAGCTTCTCCTTAACAAGAAGTATATGGATTACTTAGCTCGTGCCGTTACAGTATTTCTACTACAAGTTACTTTAAAGATGAGTCGTTTTGAAGTAAAGACTTGAAGTCAAAGGCCTTAGAAGACATCATCAGCATTGGACGCTTCATGAAAGCTTTTGTTCTTAATCATTATGTACTTGTTAGGAAAATATTGTAAGGAATTCTACATGTCGTCCCATGGGGGAAGATTGTTAGAAAATCACTTTATGTGACGACATTTAAGAATTCCCATTAGTTATCATAGTCACACACGCTTAGACTAGACTAGGAAACAATGTATAGTTAAGTGTGGTGTGTGACAATATATACCCCTCCAAGGCTTCCAAGGAGGGGTGTTGCTTGTGTTTCATTTGTGTTTTAATACATTTTCTATCTTTTCACACACAACCCTCTCTCTCTAAACTTCATCAATGGCTGCCACCACCTTCTACCACCCACCAAGACCACCAGATCATAAATAGCAAACCCACATGTTGCTTGGCCTAAGCTTTTCATGATAGAAAGTCACGTAGGCTGGGTGTTGTCAATACCCAAATAGATCTATTTATAACATTTTGCGCTACACTATTAACTATTATAGTCCACGGGAATAAATGGGGCAAACAATAGGCAGTAATCTGTTGTTGTCTGTAAGTGTTTGTATATACAATAATTAAGTATGTTTTCTCTCCCGGTTATAAAACAGTAAAAGATGGGTCTATGAACTCACCTCAATGATAAAGCAGTACTAATAAGTCATTGAGTAGGCTGGTACAGTATGATCATGAAGCAGTATAATTACCTAAGTAATTTATGTATGTCTTAGTAAATACATGAATAAAATGCACATATGAATGTAGTTGATGAAAATGCATGATCACAGATTTAATAAATTCTTATCGTCTTAATTGTTAAACCTATAGTAGGTTATCAAAACATGTACACATTTAATTTAATAAAGGGTATTTACCTCGTTCGAATTGTAACAATATAAATTAAATAAAATGATTTTTATTTAATTGAGACTTATAAAATATAATATTTCATAAAGGTCCTTGAAGTTTCAAATGTTCATTGCTAGTCCTCCGGATTTCACGAATTACAATATAACCCTTATAGTTTCTATTTGTATAATTATGTTTCGGTTTATATATTTTGCCCAAGCAATTTCATAAAGTCTAGAACTTAAATAAAACTATTAGGTCAAAAGTGAGATAGTTTAAAACTATAGGGTAATATTAAAGCATTGTGTCCCCTACTACACAGGAAGACAACCTAGTATAAACAAATGTTCCCCTAACTTACATAATTTCTGCCATGGTGGGGCCCACGGTCAGATTTTTAAAACAAAGCTTTTCTTCTTCTCTTTCTTTTTCGTCGGGAAAAAACACAACACCATTTTTCTTTCAAAACTCAATCCGCAACTAATAATTCAAATTGTGACTTCGTTTCTCAAACGGTTTTCAAAATTTCAACTTGCATATCGATCTATGACTCCGTCGCTACAAATCCCACGACAAAAACGCGACCATTACACGTGGTTTTTACTCGGTTTATTTGAATGAAGCAAAATATGTTACACAAAACTCAAAACTTATTTTTAGCTGATAAAATTTGGGACTCTTAGTCTAAATAGCTTATGTTACCCGTATGTAAAGAGTTTACGTACGAAAAATAGGTTTTTGGTCATGTTTTAACGTACCCACTTAGTCATTTTTGAACCAATATGTAGGTTATCATAAAAAAATAGTTCATATGTTCTCAATTCGTGTGATTATTGTTATGTAAGTATATGAAACGATTAATAAGAAAAATAATGATGTAGTTGAGTGGCTTACGAGACTATCGAAGTCGTGACACTAATGAACACCCGCGAGCCACACTAAAGAAACCCTAAAATGAAACCTTAGCTTGAAACCCTAGCTCGTCCTTAGCTTGAACCCCGATGAAGATTAAACCTGAAACCAACTCTAACATACCCGTGTACATTCATCATTGTTGGGTTCTTCTTTCCGATTCGAGATAAGTGGTAGCACTTTGTGTGAATGTATATGATTACATATGATATTGTAGCTTGAAGGGCAGGGCCGTCTCGTGGATTTCAGAGGCCCTGTGCCGTTTTAAAAATCAAAGTCATCTTGTGGATTTTCAGGCCAAAAGCTCTGAGGCTTTTAATCGCATACTTTTTCAGTACAATAAAATCAGTTGAGCTCGATTCAAGCACACATTATTTTAATGATTTATAACCGTACCAATAATAAATTGTGCATTTTTACTTAGTCATACTGGGTATTTCTTTTCTTTCGTTCTTATAAGTTAAATTTATATGATTGAGGATCAAGTTCGTCCCGTGGATTGTGAGAGCTCTGTGTTATTTTGACATTAAAGGCCTCTCGAACAAGTGAAACCTTTTGAATATGTGTTATAAATAAACATAGAGTATTTGTGAACTTAAAAACAAACGTATATAACAAATCTAAATTTAATTATTTATCGAGTTAAGATCACATTTAGAGCTATTGTTATAAATTTGTTTATAAAAAATTAGTCGAATAACAAATTGGAATAATTTTATCTGGATGTATGTTGCTTTCCTAGATGTGGGCTGAGAGGTCTGAGAGTATATAACTTTTAAAACCAACATGTGTTTTTTGGTATAATATGAAAAGTCTGATAAAAATATAAGATCTAAAAACCTTAAGGGCACGTTTGGTAGAGAGAATTATAAAGAATAGAAATGATGCAGAGTATAGTAATTCAGAGAATAGAAATCAGTGAAGAATTTTTTTTTATTCTAGTGTTTGGTAACAAAAAAGGATTGGCAAGAGAAATAAAGAAAAAAATAAAATAATAATCTTTATAGCAAATTTTATAGCTTTAGATCCCATTTTATTACTGTATATCTCATTTTTCCCAATTTTTTAAGAATCCAAAAATTCGAGATATACCATTCTGTTATTTTAAGAAATGCGTAAGTCATCATCAACAATAGCTTCACCAACATCTAACTTTTCTAGTTCTATCCAAGATTTTTTAGCAATTTATTATTTAGATCAAAATAAACACAATGTTTATGTTATGTCGAAATCAAAGATCTACACATACCATGTGAGATCTGAGATATAATTTCCATATACAAATACATATCATCTTGAATATGTATCCATATATATAATTTCAAGATGCAAACATAGAAACTTCGATTTTGATCTGATAATAATATGAACGCAACTTGGGTTTGGAGATTTTATTTTGATTTTTTTGTTTGTCATGTGCACTCACATGGAGAAATAGTTTTCACTTCAAAAGTAGAAGATAACACTAAATTGGGATTGTGTGTAAAGTGAATTCCAAGAGGATTGAAGAATCTCCGCCTTTTTAATTCTCACTCAACCAAACAAGAGAAATGTGCACATTTCTATTTCTTTGCCTTCATTTTCTCCCAACCAAACATGCCCTAAGGGTGTAAAGTGAGTAATACCCAAACTCATCATCTTCCTTATCCTCACTCATAACTGACTGCTGCGCACACACACACCGGTATGCTCTGTTTTTCTTTATTTAGTGGCTTAAAATGATTTTGCGTTCACTTACATAATGTCCTTCATCAAGTTTTCTCTAAACAACGAACTAACCCAGCTCGACATCATAACGTCGGAGACCCCAAAAATTTGGGGCCGTGTGCGGTTGATCACTGTGCACACCTTCAAATCCGGCCCTGTTGAAGGGAAGGTGGAAATGGAGTTTTGTGATGATACTAGCTTGATCTTTGAACACAGTGAGGGGAGAAATGTAAGAAGGTCTTTGTAACTTTGAAGAGTATTTGCCAAAATGTATGTGAAATGTGAGTGGCCTACTATAGCTATATGTACAATTTAAGATACAAAGTGATGAAGAGAGTGGTCCTAAGAGGAGCCACGTGAACTCTTATATTTTGGTGATGTGTTCCGATTATAATGGTGAAGAGGGTACAAGAATGAGATTTCTAAGTACAAGGAATATTTGTTTGTTAATCATGCGACGTGTATATGTTCATGGCCAAAGGGGGTTGGATTTTGTTTTGATATTTGCTAGGTATATGCAACTTGAGAGTTATAAGGATCTAAGGAAAAGGTTTAGTTTTAAGGTTGACTAAATATTGTTTAATATAAGCGTGTAAATGGGTTTAATATATATGTTTTAGTATATAAATTGTTTCGTTTGGTTTTGAGTTGTGAATACTGTTAGACACGTAATTATTCAAGTTTTTAGTGCTAATATCCCTTCATTTTTCGCATAATAAATAGCAAAAATATATTTTTAGTACATATATCGTTTATATTTGCTATTTATTATTGTAGGTACGAATATTAAAGAAAAGAAGCAAAAACGAAGAAAAAGACCAAAACGAGCACAAGACATGGAAAGAAGACGAAAAATCGAGTCCGACGATATCTTCATATTTTATTGGGCCGGCCCGACACCGTTTAAATGGGTCGGACCGACCCATTAATAATCAAATGGGCTTCAAATTCAACAAAAAAAAAACACTACGGCCCAAATGATGTAGAGCCCAGCAGCCCAGCAATGAAATACGAAGCAAGGGGCCCAAGTCTACATCAAAGCCCATTAAATGAAATGAAAAGATCATATATGGAAGAGGGGACGCAGCACATGAAAAAAAAATAGGATATGTACTTTTCAATTAAAGGGTGGTTGCGTACAAAACAAGCGGACCATATCATTTCCGTTTTTCTTCATATTTTTTTTAGGATAAAAAATAAATTGACGCAGGTTTCCTTAAATTATATGTGGTATGTATTGATTCTTTCCAGTTTTTTTTTTAATTTTGAACGCAACTACTATTCGATTAATAGATAATTGAAAGTTTGATTTGGTGATATAATTTTGTGTTCGATACTAGATTTAGATTCGATCCTCACTTTTATTTTTATTATTTCCCTGCGTTTTATTTTTAGATATAATTTAGCTTTGCTGCCTTTATTTATTTTATTTTTTCTGTCTTTTTAATCAGATTTCTTTCCTTCCATATTTTGATTTTTATTAAATAAAAACGCATCTCGTAAATATATATTTTTTTTTTTTCTTTCTGCTGCATTTTTTTTAGTTGTTATAATCAGTTTTTGAAGATTTGATTCATATTTGGTTTATTTTAGTTTGGATTCGGTTTTAATTTTGGGAAGAAGATGGTTTATAGATTCGATTGTTGATGGTGATATTGATTCGGGTTCCATGACGATGTCTTGGCTTATGGCGTTTTTCTTTTTTTTCTCTTGTTCGGTAGTAGCTTATTTATAAGCTCTTTATAGCTTATCTTCATTAGTTAGCTTATTGGATTGAAACAGTTTGTTAGCTTAAATTCTTTGCTACTGTTGGTTTAAAATTTTATAACATAATGGTTTAAAAGCAAGAGGAATTAATAAATAAGTTCGAAGAATAAAATCAGTATTGTTTTACCAAAGTTCTATTGTCTTACCATTATATTATGTTGTTTTTCTTGTTTACGTTTAGAATCTAGTAACATTTAAAGAGTTGTTATAATTAGGATTAGGTATAATTTAGTACAAGCTTTAGTTTTTAAAATTTAGTATTATAAGTAAAATAGTTTTCATAAGTAGATTTTAAAAAATATATATATAAAAAATAGTTTTTATTAATTAGTTTAAAATGTCGTTCATCTTAATTGTCGTTAACGTTTTATGTTTTATGTCAGCTTGGCGTATCAGGTTATTCGCTCGGGTTTGTTTCTCTATCTATTTCCTTGTCATTATTTAGTTAGCTTCTATTTTGCTGTCTTATTATTGTTTTACTTTAATGTCGAGATTAAATTAGTTTTATCTATGCTTGTTAGTTTAGCATCTTTATTGCCATTATTATTATTTTAGAAATTTTTAATATCTATTTCGCTTTATAATTGTTGTTTTTTTTTAACGTTTGATAATTTGTTATTATTTTTAGTAGTTCTAAATATCAAAATCTTAATCTCTTTTATTCGAGCATCAAGCTTGAGACATAAACGTGGATTTCCATTCGCACTTCGCCGGGACTACGATAACCTTCGGGTGTACGAAAACGAATGTATCAAATGGCGCCGCTGCCGGCTTTGTGTGTAGCGATATTGGCGTTGTGTTTTTTAGTTGGTGACTTGAAGATCCTTTCGTTTTGAAAGTTTATTTTCGTATTTGTATATATATATAATAATAAAAAAAAAAAAAATTTAAAAAATTTAAAAAATCAAAAATATTTTCTTATTTTATTTTATTTTCTTTAGTACTATATATATCATATATATATATAAAAAAAAAGAAAAAAAAAATAACTTTAAAAAAAATATTCTTCTTTATCTTCTATCGTGTTTAATTCTTTTTCTCAACCCCTCTTATTTTTAATTCTTTATGGATTCGTCTTGCGTTCGGTGTGGGAGACCATGGCATGGTTTTCAAACATGTCAATGGTGTACTTGTGAGCGGTGCGGTTTTGATATCGACAATACACAATTTGGTTTTTGTCCATTTTGCAATACAACAAATTCGTACTTCTCCTCTTACAATACTTTCTCACCCCCTCCCGTCTATGACAATCCCTTTCCGCAACATGAACCGGGTTTTTCCCAATACCCGTGTTGCAATCATTGTGGGGGCCCTCACGATACTTTGTATTGTCAGCCAATGAATTATTATGAGCCAAATCCGTATCCTCATTTTTCTTCACCGATGGATTATTATGAACCAAATCCGTGTTCTAATTCTTCTCAACCGATGACTTCCTATGAGCCACAACCGCGCTATAATTCTGGTTTTCATAACTGTGAGCCCCCACATCCTACCATCAATCATCAATCCTCTCAGAGAATTCAACAACTCAATGCTTTGAAAGACGAAACACACGCCATTGTTTTGCAACTTCAAGAAGCCGTTGTTCTTCTAAAAGAAGCAAATGAGGAGGAAAAGCGACAACGACAACGACAAGAGCAAGTATCTAATCTTAGTGACTATACTCCTCCACTTGTGAGTTCTTACTATTATGATGATGATGACGACGAGAATACT
Organism: Glebionis coronaria; assembly: GCA_025667525.1. Taxonomy (NCBI): domain Eukaryota; kingdom Viridiplantae; phylum Streptophyta; class Magnoliopsida; order Asterales; family Asteraceae; genus Glebionis; species Glebionis coronaria. The sequence goes on from CM046877.1 coordinate 457,444,338, forward strand.
ATTTCTTGGAATGATCTTTGTGCTCAATGTCCTAGTGCAATTGTAATTCCTTCTCTCGACTTGCCGGCTCTCGAGCCTAAGGATTCTACCACTCCTATTCTCGATTCTTCCACTACGGAGACCGATGCCTCTCTCATCATGGGGGATGAGGGTCTTATCACTATTCCTTGTGATGAGATTCTTATTCCAATCCAAAGTGAGCCTACGGTTGCTTCCGATAGTGACGATGAGTGTGAATCTCTTTCTAGTGATGACTCATTACCTCCCACCGACATCTTGGGAAACGATTCTTTGGCTTTCTCTAATCCCATTTTTGATCTCGATGATGATTTTACTTCTAGTGATGACGAGTCACTATCCGATGAAGACGTTCCGAAGGAAAATTTCAAGATTTATTCGAACCCTTTATTTGATTTTGATGACGCCTACATCTCTAGTGAGATGAATCCTATCTTTGAAGAGGGGATTGAGGACATTGATAGCTTCGACTCTCTTGCTATTAATGAGCATTCGTTGTTAGCCATGCCACCTCCCATCGTAGAGGAGGTGGAGAGATTTGACCCTACTTTCCGTTTGATTCGGTCTGGTGAGGTGACGCGGGTGGTAGATATGTCTTCTGATATTTCTCATATTATGTTGCCACCCCGTCCTACCGCGTGCACACCCAAGCAAGTGATGTATCGCTTTTACTCTCCTCATCTCATACCGGGAAATGAGGATGAATGCTTTGACCCGGGAGGTGACATTGACCATTCTTTGATTGATACCTTTACGGCTTTGCCGAATAGTGACCATCCTATGTCTTTGGGGGATGACAATTTGTCTCCTTTACCCACCCCACCTCCCGTGGATCAAGACTTCACTTACTTTTCTTATGTCGAGAGGACGTTTCTACCTTTTATGACTTATCCTCCTGCCTCTCATTTATTATGTTCCTCCGGGACCGAGGATAAGATTTTTGATCCCGGTATAACATTCGAGGCTTCCCCATGGACCATTTAATTCGGGGTCGAGTCAGGCTCGTGACTCGGTTAACAAAAACAAGCGCTTCTCGGGAGGCAACCCGATGATCTATCCTTTTTATTTATTTTCTAACATAAGTGTAGGGGCGTGTGCTTCTCTCCATGTGTGCTTGTTGGTATTTGTTTTTGTGTGCAGGGTTCCCTTGGATCGAGAAGACTTTCAGAAGGTCGATGTTGCTGTTTTCCATCATCTTCTTCATTCAGTCTCCGATCGATCTTCATGTCTATATCAGGGGAGTACTCAGTTCTCATCCTTATCCATACATATCTGATTGTGTTCTCCTTCTTACACTTGGAATTCTAGCATTAGCCTTTTGTGTTCTTAAGTGTAGGGGTAGCACCTTATCACTTTTGAACATTGAGGCCAATGTTCGGTTCTAAGTGTAGGGGGGTTTATATCATATGGATCATATTCATGCCTACTTGTTTGCCCTCTAGCATCCTATTTTGAGCAAATGTGTGTTTGTTTTATTTTATTTTATTAATAATAATAAAACGTTTTTGACCGTGCGTGATTGACTTGTCCCGTAGGCTAGAACAAAGGGGATCCTGACTCTGCCTGAGTGTTGATCTGGCTGCTCCCTTTACTTTTAGACTAAGCTTTTAGGAATTGTGCAAATAAAAATGCTAAACGTGGAGTAGTTGGTTCTCTTTAGAGCTTATATGAGTAACCTATGGCTTTTCCTCTTAAATTATAACTAGATTTAATAAGTGTGTTTTTTTTTCAAGCCTTTGAACGTTAAAAATTGTGTTGTTATGCAAAAATAAATTCTTATGCAATTTTGATATAGAGTTCTAGTTCAACTTTTTATTTAAATTTGAGTGAAAGCATACTTTCTTAAATTTGAAATAATGTTGCGTGAATAAATACGTTGAAAAAAAAAATGAAAAAAAAAAAGAATTATTTGAAAAAAAAAAAAAGAAAAAAAAAAGAGAAAAAAAAGAGAAAAAAAAAAAAAAAAGAGAAAAAAGAATATTTGAAAAAAAAAAAAGAAAAAAGAAAAAAATAAAAAAAAATATGAATATGAGTTTTATGTTTTTGTTGCTTTATTTATAATTGTGAGAAACTTGCTTTTTCTAAAATTTAAATCCGAAGTTGAACTAGAATTCGTCAATTTTTTTTATAAGAGTTTAGACGGTAATTGAGAATTTAGAAGTCAAAGGTCGCGTGAGCTCCGATACTATTCTCGAGGGTGTAAAAACCTAGCATCCTAAGCTTTGCTAAAGGACAAGCTGAGAAGAAAGTCGCTACATGGAGTGATCTCTCCTTTGAATCTTCATTCTCTAATTACCGTCGTTGTTTTTCATCTAAGTGTCTTTTATTAGCTTAGCGGTGATTTCAAGATCTTTGATTTCAAAATCCCGCCGATCCCGGTACTATTCTCCGTGGGGTGTTAAAAGCCCGGGCACTTAACCGATGAGGTTGGGACGTCCCGAGAAGAAAGCCGCTACATGGGAAAGGCCATTTTTGAATCTAAAATCTCGTCATTTTCGGTGAGTCTAATATTCCACTTAGATGATTAGCAACCATAACAAATGTCGATTTGAACGATCAAAACTTTAAAAAAAAAACACACTTGCCTAGTCTTTATAATTATAGGAGTGTAAAGTTATTTTTACATAGGTTATTATTATAAGTAGTGTTAGCATTTTGACAAACGTTTGCACAAGGAATTTTAGCTTAGTTGGGAGTAATAAAAAGAGGATGACGATCTTTATTCCCTGGTGACACCCAGTTTGCGTGTTTCCCGTTCTATGATCCTTATACCTTGAATAAAAAGTCGAGCATGGCGGGTCACTATGAATTTTTATTTTTCTTTTATAAAAAAAAATAAATAAATAAAAAAAATAAAAAAAATTTCGAATAAAGTAGTTTTTAAATTGTTTTTGGATTTGACGTTTGTGATGATAGTTGCTTGGGGGCAAGCAACGTCTTAAGTGCAGGGGTGTGTTAGACACGTAATTATTCAAGTTTTTAGTGCTAATATCCCTTCATTTTTCGCATAATAAATAGCAAAAATATATTTTTAGTACATATATCGTTTATATTTGCTATTTATTATTGTAGGTACGAATATTAAAGAAAAGAAGCAAAAACGAAGAAAAAGACCAAAACGAGCACAAGACATGGAAAGAAGACGAAAAATCGAGTCCGACGATATCTTCATATTTTATTGGGCCGGGCCGACACCGTTTAAATGGGTCGGACCGACCCATTAATAATCAAATGGGCTTCAAATTCAACAAAAAAAAAACACTACGGCCCAAATGATGTAGAGCCCAGCAGCCCAGCAATGAAATACGAAGCAAGGGGCCCAAGTCTACATCAAAGCCCATTAAATGAAATGAAAAGATCATATATGGAAGAGGGGACGCAGCACATGAAAAAAAAATAGGATATGTACTTTTCAATTAAAGGGTGGTTGCGTACAAAACAAGCGGACCATATCATTTCCGTTTTTCTTCATATTTTTTTTAGGATAAAAAATAAATTGACGCAGGTTTCCTTAAATTATATGTGGTATGTATTGATTCTTTCCAGTTTTTTTTTTTAATTTTGAACGCAACTACTATTCGATTAATAGATAATTGAAAGTTTGATTTGGTGATATAATTTTGTGTTCGATACTAGATTTAGATTCGATCCTCACTTTTATTTTTATTATTTCCCTGCGTTTTATTTTTAGATATAATTTAGCTTTGCTGCCTTTATTTATTTTATTTTTTTCTGTCTTTTTAACCAGATTTCTTTCCTTCCATATTTTGATTTTTATTAAATAAAAACGCATCTCGTAAATATTTTTTTTTTTTTTTTTTTTTTCTTTCTGCTGCATTTTTTTTAGTTGTTATAATCAGTTTTTGAAGATTTGATTCATATTTGGTTTATTTTAGTTTGGATTCGGTTTTAATTTTGGGAAGAAGATGGTTTATAGATTCGATTGTTGATGGTGATATTGATTCGGGTTCCATGACGATGTCTTGGCTTATGGCGTTTTTCTTTTTTTTCTCTTGTTCGGTAGTAGCTTATTTATAAGCTCTTTATAGCTTATCTTCATTAGTTAGCTTATTGGATTGAAACAGTTTGTTAGCTTAAATTCTTTGCTACTGTTGGTTTAAAATTTTATAACATAATGGTTTAAAAGCAAGAGGAATTAATAAATAAGTTCGAAGAATAAAATCAGTATTGTTTTACCAAAGTTCTATTGTCTTACCATTATATTATGTTGTTTTTCTTGTTTACGTTTAGAATCTAGTAACATTTAAAGAGTTGTTATAATTAGGATTAGGTATAATTTAGTACAAGCTTTAGTTTTTAAAATTTAGTATTATAAGTAAAATAGTTTTCATAAGTAGATTTTAAAAAATATATATATAAAAAATAGTTTTTATTAATTAGTTTAAAATGTCGTTCATCTTAATTGTCGTTAACGTTTTATGTTTTATGTCAGCTTGGCGTATCAGGTTATTCGCTCGGGTTTGTTTCTCTATCTATTTCCTTGTCATTATTTAGTTAGCTTCTATTTTGCTGTCTTATTATTGTTTTACTTTAATGTCGAGATTAAATTAGTTTTATCTATGCTTGTTAGTTTAGCATCTTTATTGCCATTATTATTATTTTAGAAATTTTTAATATCTATTTCGCTTTATAATTGTTGTTTTTTTTAACGTTTGATAATTTGTTATTATTTTTAGTAGTTTTAAATATCAAAATCTTAATCTCTTTTATTCGAGCATCAAGCTTGAGACATAAACGTGGATTTCCATTCGCACTTCGCCGGGACTACGATAACCTTCGGGTGTACGAAAACGAATGTATCAAATACACGCGGGAAATAAATAAATCAAGTGATTTTTGTACTTAGGTTTCGACCAAGGGTGTTGCAAGGAGTTTTTAATGTGTCGACTTAATATAAATAGTGATAATCGTTTAATATTTAAAAGTCTTGGTTAAATGTACAAATGGTTTGTGTCCAAAAAACAAATTAATGTATATAGTTTTTAGTCCGTCTTGGTATGTAGTCTTTTAGATAGTCATAATTAATTATAAATATATTTAATTATAATAAATAATAATTTATGCACATGAAATGTGTCTAAGGATACTAAAATAAATTTTAAAAAAATAGTTCTTCGGTTAAAATGTCAAGTTTTTAAGTAATATACATAAATATATAATATTTACTATATTATGTTCTCGTATGTAAAAGTGGTTGATAAAAATATTATAAGAGGGACAATAATAATGAAGCCGGTGACGTATCCAAAAGGTAAAACCAAGGGTTTTACACTTAGTAAGCATGTTAATCACCAGAAAAATCACACTGTAACCTTGAGATTTTGGTAACCCTCAATAAAATCCATGGAGATGCTAGACCATATAGACTTGGGATTAGGCAATGGTTGTAGTAATCATGGATAAGCAAAAATACCATGCTTGTATCCTTGGCAAACCAAACAGTCTCTTACCAACTATTTAACTTGTTTTCTGAGACCCTTCCAGTAAAACAATAAACATATTTTATGAGGAGTGACCTTGACTACAGAATGACCCCAATAGATCTCTCATGAAAGTGATGAAAGAGTTCCAACTTGAGAGCTTCATTTGCACCCACTAACAATTTCCTTTTTCTTAATAGTTGATCACTAGTCCATCAATAGTGTTTTGTTATTTGACCTGATTTACATTGATTTCAAATATTATCCATGTTTTCTTAAATTTATCATAAAGGTTGGTACAAATGGTTATAGTGGTGATAGCCAAACACTCACCATCCCATTCCTTTCTTGACAGAGCATCAACTTCTAAATTGTTTTACCTTTCTTTTAGTTGACTTCATAGTCAAAGCCCATGAGTTTAGGAAGCCATTTCATCTCTGCTAGAGTTGTAATCCTTTGATCCAATAAGTACTTTAAGCTATAGTGGTCACTTTTAACCAAAAAATTCTTATCTAGCGAATATCCTCTCTACTTTTCTTAAACCAATAAAACTGCCAAAAACTCCTTTCCATAAGTTGAAAGAGCTTGATACCTTACTAACAAAGTTCTGCTCAAGTAAGCAATAGGATGACCTTTTTTTGTAGTATTTCTCCCATTCCTACCCCAACGCCTCAGTTTCCACCACAAAAGGCTTATAAAAATCTAGTAGCTCCACTACATGACTTGAATCATGCCTTGTTTAAGTAACTCAAAAGCATTTTGTGCCTCAACGTTGCATGAATAAGTATTTTTCTTTAGTAATTATGTCAAAGGCCTACTGAGAGTAGCAAAGTCTTGTATGATGTTTCTATAGTACCTTACGAGACCAAGGAAACCTATTAATTGCTTGATATTCTTTGATATAGGCCAGAACTACATAGCTTGAATCTTAGTCACATTTGTAGCCATACCTCGAGTTGAGATGACATGTCCTAATTACTCTACATGAGTAGTCCCAAACACACACTTACTTATCTTAGAAACCAAATTATGCCTTCTCCTTTTTTCTAAGACTAAATCTAAGTGTTTTTTATGATCGTTTAAGCTTCTACTATGTACCAATATGTTATCATAAAGACTAATGTGAACTTTCTCAAATAAATCTATAAACACTTCATTCGTCGGGGCTTGAAAAGTCTAGGGTGAAATAATCAATCTAAAAGGAATGATCAGCAATTCATAATGCCATTCATGAGTCTTAAAGGCTGTTTTAGTAATCTTCTTTAACTATTTGTAATCTACATACATCCTCCATGTACCGTCCCATTTTCTTGACCATTACCGTTGGATAAGAAAATGAGCTTTGGCTACGCTTGATAACACCAACTTCAAGTATTTCTTTGACCATTGCCTTAATAACATCCTTTCGTATAGGAGGATGTCAATAAGGCCTAATGTTCACTAGTGGTGTACCAAGCAACAAAGGAATTTTATCATCATGTGATCTCAATGTTGGCTACTGGTTAGAGACTTAATAAATTCTTCATGCATGTCAATGGTTGATTGCAACTCTGCATCACCTTTACCATTAGTACGATCCTCTATTTGAGCAGGCATTATAGATAAACCAATGTTTGGGTAAACACATATCGTTATAACTCAGTATGCTTATCTCCTCCCACCTTCTAAATCCACTTCCTTCCTTCCAAGAGTATCTAAGCCACTAGATTCCCTTAACAACATCAAATTAGATGTAAATTTCTCTCCTTTTGACTACTACTGAAAACCTCCGCAGTCACTAAAAGTGACTAATTCCTTACCTCCAGCTTCATCCAATGACAAAGGAAAACTACTCATAATGCTGCAACCTAACTTTTTAGTCATTTTAACATCTAAAAACTTATGAGTATAGCGTGAATTAACCAATATGTGTAGAGTATGTTGCTTTGTAACAAAGCCAACTAGTCTCATAGTATAGAAGAACTAACAACAAATAGAAAATTTAGAGGGATTTGAGGAAAAAAAATATTACTAACCAATTCATCCAATTGCTCCACAACATCCTCAAATTCCTTATCTCCCTCCTTATTTTCAGCCAATAGAACCAAGGAAAAAAAATGACCTTCACACTTATGGTCTGGCACAACCTTCTTATCAAAATAAAAGCATTCATTCTATACTCCCTTCTCGCGATATTCTTTTTGAGTGAAGTGTCACCTTGAGGGAGTGTTTGTCTTAGGCTTCTAACCATTATTACTAGTAGGAAAACTGCCCAAATGCCCTACTTTTCTTTTTAGTAGCATTCAAAGTAGCTTTTTGGTACTAGTCAATTTGTAAGACTCAACCAAGGTCTTAGTGTCAAACATTCTTAACTTCTTTTCAATTTATTATGGAAAACCCTCAAGATAGAAACTAACTACATGTTCCTCACTAATGTCAACCTTACTCAACAATGTATCAAAAGCATCTTGGTACTCCTTTGCACTAGACACGTGTATTTCACATTCCTAATTTGGTTAACTAGATCATCATACATAGTATCAAATATTTGAATAAAAGCAGTTATATACACATTCCAACCCACATCCTTCCCATTCAACTTAATCAATTGCTTATATCATAATAATTATGTATCGGAAAAATGCACATAATCAATTTCACCATCTGATTCTCAGGAATATCATCAATGGCAAAGAATTGTTCACACTTGTAGATCTATCCTTTCAAATCATCATATGTGATCATGGGTAATTTAACCATGGTAATTCGTGTAAACCGGATATTATTCCTAACTCCATCATTAAGACTGGTAGAAGGTCAATCTTGTTGTTGGTGCCATACCATTTTCAAACAAAATTTGGCGCCAAAATTTGTTGTGTGCTATTTTGTCAAATATCAGTAGGGATTATCCTCTACATTTCTTCTGCACAACCAATGACAATCTTAACCTGTTATTAGCTACCTCTAATCAAGTGAAACTGGTCATTAATTCATGACTAGAATTTAAGCACATGGTGCTAGTCATGAGATCACGAGATGTATCAGACACGTAGTCTTGTTTCTGAAGGATACACACACAACTAAGATGATCATAGAATCAGTGTAGTTCTTTTACCAGAAAGTTCACTGGATAAGTAACTAACTCAGTGGAGAATCAAGATCTAAATGAAACAATGTTTTAATGGTGAAAATGAATCAAGAACTCATAGGGTAGATCTCAGATACCAGTTGATAAACACCACTTGGGATCACTTAAAATCCGTTAATGGATAACAACTGCTTGGATCATCAAATGAAGTAGGAATTGATTAATCGAAAGCTTTCTTGAATTATCGACAGAGTTTGTTACAATGATTGTGTCACACCCCCAAATTTCACTGCAGCGGAAGACTGGATTTGGGTTGCAACTTCATGGCGTGAAGATGACTTGATGCGAGAGAACGACCTCTACATGCCAAAACAACAATGTAGACTCCATATAGTAGCATACCTGAGAAAAACATTGCTAAAGTGTCAACACAAAGTTGGTGAGTTCCTAGGTTTAAGTTTAAGAAAGCAATAAAAACCATTTCAATGAACCACAAGATTCGTATCCACCTGTGACAATATAACACATACAAAGTCACAGTTTATATTTACTACTATCTAAGCTCATGACACTGATGCGTTAACGAGTCTAACCGACTTCGTGCGTGTGCCCATGCAGGTGACTAACCCAAGTCACCCGTCGTCTTCAAATGAAATTGTATTTACTTGAACGCACCCATTAAAAGTAAATAGGAGTGTCAACTCCAATATATCTATCCATAACATTCGCGCTCACTTCGCTGTAACCCAGCTAGGTGACTAACGGTTCATGATTCGTGGGCAGTTATCATTTGGGGAGATCAACTAGTAAAGAATAGTTCACTTGTGTTCACGCGTTTAGAAATCAAGCAATGTTCTCACCCCAAAAGATGATATTACAGTTTAAAATAGAGAGGAGCTAGTAACTCACAGTTTGATAAAACAATTTAAGAAAAGGCTAGAAAACTCACAGTTTGATAAAACAATTTAAGAAAAGGCTAGAAAACTCACATTTTGATAAAATAATTTAAGATAGGGGCTAGAGAACTCACAGTTTGATAAAATAATTTAAGATAGGGGCTAGAGAACTCACAGTTTGATAAAATAATTTAAGATAGGGGCTAGAGAACTCACCTTGTTGATAGTAAAGTGTTGCAGGACAAAGTAAAATTTTACTGGTAACCTAATAAGAATAATATTCATTTAAACCATGTGTAATATAAAAATAATATACATGTATAAACCCGTTCTTAGTTGGTGCTTTAGGTTGGAATAATAACGACTAAATTTTTTTAAAACATTTTCGACCATTAATTAGTTTAATTATTTAATGTCGGGTTTTATCTTTTAAACTAGGGTTTCATCAATCTTTATCATTTTATATATTCATGTTTATGCATTATAAATCATTGATAGGTTGATATGAATTCAAATAAATTTAATTATTCGAGTTTTGAAGATAATATTATTACGATATAAGTTTTATTTAAATCCTAAAAGAGTATAATTACGACAACCTAGTGTTTTACAATTAAAATCGTTTTCTCCATTATTTTGAGAGCTACTATCGTGTGTCACTTTTATTAGACTAACATGATTAATGTCATGTATAGATTTTACATTTTATTGTGCTTATGACTTTTATAATGGTTTTAGCGTAATTAGGTTTTATACGATAACGTCATTTTCACGTGAAATCTTTAATGATTAAGTTTTTATAGTCCGAATTTAACTAGGCATCTTACTATGTGTTACTAGTTGAGTTCTACATAAAATAACCATTTTAAATATTTTTCAAAATTTGAAAAGTGTCCAGCAGGCCTACTTTGAGAGCCCGTAACTTTTACATACTTTAGAGTTATGACACAAACAAAGACTATGTTAATAGCCCACCTGGTAGGCTACGATAATGTTCTCCTGAGCTAGTCGTGATTTGGATTCTAAATGGGTCAAAATTAACTTACAAAAACGTAGTTCCAGCCAGTTTAACACTAGACATGATGGTTTTTTAGAAACTTTAAAGACATGTATCTTACTGCTCATTAACTTTCAGGGAAAACGGCTTAATGTTTTAGAAACTAGGGCAGGTGAATATTAATAATGTCCTTGAGCAAGATTTACCCATTCGGCCTCTAAGAGGCTCGAAATCACGTCCAAACATGACTCCCCCGACCAAACAATTTCCAGACTTTGAATATTTCATAGCTTTTACAAATTTTAATGTTTTTATTTAAATTTTCATTTTAAGTTTTCCGGTTCGTTATAACTCCGTTTTAAGTGATTCAAGAGGCTATGGAATCGTAATAAGGTCTAGTATTTTACTTAGTGACAGAAATTCGGAAAACGTAAAAAGCTTTAATCTACCGAATGAGGCTTTTAACGACTTTTATTACTTACGAAATATTTCTAAACTCTAAACACCACTAAGTTGAGGTTTAAAATGAATAATAAGCTATTTAATACTAGGTAATACATTACTTACAATGTATTGGTGGTTTGATCAAGTCTACGCCCTAGGATGCCCTAAGTTGGTCTCGGCTAGGATTCAACTTTCACGACACGAACACGAACACTAATGCAAGTTAGTGACTTGTCTCGGGATCACTTGGAAGACCAGGAATGATGTCAAAAAGTTTTTGAAGAGGTTCGAACACAGGTAGCCCGAGATAACCAAAATTTGGATTCTAAGGTTTCTTAAAAACCCTAAATCATTTTTGCAAGGAATTCGTTTCTAGTTTGCTTCATGACCCGAGCTTCTAGAATTGAGTACAATGGTTCTTGGTGAGTGTTTAGGAGTCCTTTAAAGTACTTTTGGTGGTGGCTATCATGGCGTTGTAGTGGTGCTAGGTCCCGGCAGCAAACAAGGACTCGTAGAGAGTTTTTGTGTGTGTTTTGATTATGATGGAGCTACAAGGACTTATGAGCTGAGTTATAAGACTTTATAATCCATGAAATCTCTTCCCTTATCAATTTAATAGTGTATTGATCATAAAAGCAAGCCTAGGAGTGAATTTAGGGATTTTGTATGGAAATAATGGATGTGAAGGGTTTGTAATAGTGTTATAACATTATGAAATGGTGGAATAATGTTATATGATCTGTATTTGTTGTTGGAATGATAGTTCCATGTGTGGTTTTAATCGGATTAAGGTTGGAACAAATGAAAAATTATTAAGTTTGTAAATAATGAGGTGTTTTGGTGTACTTAAGTTGCAATAAAATGGTTACAAGGAATTTTATGGGTAAGTTATATGTGATATGGTTAATCAAGGGTTAATTTAGTGTTAGATATTATGGTTTGATTTTACGACAAGTTAAACGGGTTTAAATCACTTTCGGATTTAAAAAAAAAAATAACTACAGCTTAATTCTCGTCATTTAATAATTTATTTAAGCTCGTACAATTTTTATGAATTTTAAAAATGAATTTATTAGTTTTTAGTTGATAACATTAGTTTAGACAATTTCGTGATTATTTTGACATAAAAACAATATTTTATAATTATTATTAGATAAAATACGATTACCTTAGTAAATTAATCAAAACCTTGAAAATAATTTAAAAGTGACAAATATATGATTTATATACTTTTTATAGTCCATCATATATAGTTTTGAAGAAATCTCATGTTGAAAACATTTGGATAGCTTCTTATTAATCATTAACAATGATTTCGATAATTTATGTAAACTACTAATTTAACTATTATTAACGTTCATATGACCTATAACTCAAAATAACTCGTAACACAAATAAAACACATTTGCTTTTGGTTGGATGGTCTCCAGTTAGAGTTGATAATCATTTTAGATAGCAGAGCAATTATTTTGTATTTACAGTAAATATTTAAACGCTTAACTATTAACATCTATATGATTTATATGTTCTCAAATAGTCCGTTGTATATACTATCGGTGATAATATAATTTGTTACTTGTAAGTTACCTTCCTTTTTATAATTAACAATGTTTTAAAATAAAATAATAATAAAATAAATTGCAGCGATAATTATTTTACTATTTGAGAATAATTGTGAGTTCAAATTTACGGGTTGTCACATTCACCCCGCCATAGAGGATTTCGTCCCGAAATCAAGACGTTGTATATATTACGGTATTTGTCAAGAAGAAGACAAAAGTGGTGAGTGGAGGTCCAACGGCTACTAATAGTAACCAACGGTTACTTTTATCCCCATATATCAAGATTTTCAAAATTTTAACACACACTTAAATTTTTATCCCTTAATTTTAGGTTTCTTCTTTCCATCACCGCACGGATGTCGTATTTCGTTCCCATAGTCGCGATTGTATTCGTCGTCGTGATGGCTATCTACATATCGAACGCTCCTCCAGAAGAAGATCTACAGTTCCTAACCGTTATCGTGGTGTTCATCATACCGCTTATCGTTTTGGCAATTGCCGTTGAAGTATTTTGGAAGAATTAAGTATTAGGATTTCATGTATTTGTAGTTTTGTATTAATATTTTAGTTGAATTTTTTCTTAAATAAAGTGTTGTTTCGTCATCATGCATGATTTAGTTATTCTTAGTTATCGTTGTATTTGAGCTCTCAAAGTTTTCATGTTTAGTTAAGTTTGCGGATTTTACTTATTGATTTAGGTTCCATGATAATCATGGTATGGTAGTTCTTTAAGATTTCTGTTATTTTTAATTAATAAGACTTATGCTTTTGGTATTAAGCTCTCATTGGGGATTCTTTTTGTTTTGGATTAGTTTTTTTTTATTTATGGTAACTACTACGAGCATACTATTGTTCTATCTAAATTATACATAGGTGATCAGACTATGTATATTCCAGATACGACATATAGCGTCCTCCTTTTCGTCACCTCTTTTATTCGTATGATGCTTGTTATGGAGTTGTGGTTTATTATATCGTACGTTTAAAATTTAGTTGACGGGACGAGTTATCTCATGTTTCTCATCGTGATTGATTGTTCTTTGTTTTCCTTTTACTTTTTCATATATTCGTTGGGAATTTTTTTTTGCCGGTTACACTTTGATATTAGTGTTTATATTCGATTTGTTTGTAAAATTCGGAGTTATTCGTTTTACCAATTATTGTTGCATAATACAGTTTTTAATTTTACTCTTTTTTTTAGTCGTAAGTATGTTTTAGGCGTTACTAATAAGATTCTATTACTATTCCTAAATATTTTATTCCAATTATTTCACAAACTCCCATACATCCTACCGCCACATTCTTAATATATTCAAATTTCAAAATCTTCTCTCATACATCATTCCCAATTATTTTTTTTTCAAAATTCTTCACACACACACACACAAATACCCATTTTCTCTTCAAAAACATTTCCGGTTACTCTTCCGGATGGGCATTCCGATCGAGATCTTTACTCCCGTTATGATTATCATTATTACATCGCTCGTTTTACTTATCTATCCTATGGTTTCTTTTCGGATGGAGATGTTTGTTTTATTTTATTAGTTTATATATTCGGTGTATTCCATTACTTTGTATATTATTAAATTATGAATGGAAATATTATGGCCTTATTTAATAAGGTTTTGGTTCTTTTAATTCACATTGTTCTTTATTAATCGTTGGTTAATTGTTTTTTAGGAGATCATGTGTTTTAGGTTTGGTGGTTAATTATTTAATTAATAAAATTTAATATCTTGGAAATGAATACATGATAAAAATATTTTAGTGACACGATAGTAGGGATCACTTACGGAGAATTCCGTAAAGGTGTGGAAACTCCATCTCGATCTGAGTAGGGTTGATACCTTCGTCCGTCTATTAGCTGGCTACATTTGAACTCCCTTATTGGGCGGACTCTTAGGCTTATTAGGAACGCAATTTTTTTTTGTGGTTAACCTTGTAGCAGACGATGACGTTCCCCGTGATGGAAACAGATTGTCCTCAATTGGAATAGTGGGTTCTCCGGTTGCTTCTTCATCTGACGAGTCGTAACCTGTGTGTATGGTTGGCGATTGTGATATTCTATTAGGGTAAAACGTTTTGTCACTTCGCTAATATTTTCAAGTGTCGTTTTACTCTGGTATTAGATTTAGTGTTTCATTATATCTTGGTGTTTATCGTTGTATTTAAGTTTTTAGTATTCGAGATTTTTAGTGACATGATTTTCACTGGGTTGGTGGTGCATTCATAGAATACATTCTTTTGGTAAATATTGTTACTTCCAGGACTATTTGAATATTTAGTATTGATATATATGTATATATGTGTGTGTATATATACATATTTATATGCATATATATATCTTTAGCAGTAATATTTATAAGTACACAAAATTCTTCATGTAGTGAGATTATAATTTAATTTCATATTTTCGCTATATCTTACTATTAACTAACAGTTAAGCATATAGAGTATGACATGTTGTGTATTATTGTAATACTACAGTGTTGCCCACTAGATTATGCTTTCCTATACCCATGGGTTATCATGCATAGTCCCACAAACATGTTTTTCACAGTAACGCTTACTAGTTTAGTAAAAAAGTAGCATGTCAATCAATTTATCTTTTAGTAAGTAACAGTAGATGTTTGGTATGCTAATTTATCATGCAATTTAGTACCGATTATAGTCTAGGGTTACTAATGCAACCTAGTTCTCTATAGTCAAGGTCTCTAATACTATTCTGTCACACCCCCAAATTTCACTGCAGCGGAAGACTGGATTTGGATTGCGACTTAATGGCGTGAAGAGGACTTGATGCGAGAGAACGACCTCTACATGCCAAAACAACAATGTAGACTCCATATAGTAGCATACCTGAGAAAAACATTGCTAAAGTGTCAACACAAAGTTGGTGAGTTCCTAGGTTTAAGTTTAAGAAAGCAATAAAAACTATTTCAATGAACCACAAGATTCGTATCCACCTGTGACAATATAACACATACAAAGTCACATAGTTTATCTTTACTACTATCTAAGCTCATGACACCGATGCGTTAACGAGTCTAACCGACTTCGTGTGTGTGCCCATGCAGGTGACTAACCCAAGTCACCTGTCGTCTTCAAATGAAATTGTATTTACTTGAACGCACCCATTCAAAGTAAATAGGAGTGTCAACTCCGATAGATCTATCCATAACATTCGCGCTCACTTCGCTGTAACCCAGCTAGGTGACTAACGGTTCATGATTCGTGGGCAGTTATCATTTGGGGAGATCAACTAGTAGAGAATAGTTCACTTGTGTTCACGCGTTTAGAAATCAAGCAATGTTCTCACCCCAAAAGATGATATTACAGTTTAAAATAGAGAGAGGCTAGTAACTCACAGTTTGATAAAACATTTTAAGAAAAGGCTACAAAACTCACAGTTTGATAAAAAAATTTAAGAAAAGGCTAGAAAACTCACAGTTCGATAAAATAATTTAAGATAGGGGCTAGAGAACTCACAGATTGATAAAATAATTTAAGATAGGGCTAGAGAACTCACAGTTTGATAAAATAATTTAAGATAGGGGCTAGAGAATTCGCCTTGTTGATAGTAAAGTGTTGCAGGACAAAGTAGAATTTTACCGGTAACCTAATAAGAATAATATTCATTTAAACCATGTGTAATATAAAAATAATATACATGTATAAACCCGTTCTTAGTTGGTGCTTTAGGTTGGAATAATAACGACTAAAGTTTTTATAAAACGTTTTCGACTATTAATTAGTTTAATTATTTAGTGTCGGGTTTTATCTTTTAAACTAGGGATTCATCAATCTTTATCATTTTATATATTCATGTTTATGCATTATAAATCATTGATAGGTTGATATGAATTCAAATAAATTTAATTATTCGTGTTTTGAAGATAATATTATTACGATATAAGTTTTATTTAAATCCTAAAAGAGTACAATTACGACAACCTAGTGTTTTACAATTAAAATCGTTTTCTCCATTATTTTGAGAGCTACTATCGTGTGTCACTTTTAATAGACTAACATGATTAATGTCATGTACAGATTTTACATTTTATTGTGCTTACGACTTTTAGAATGGTTTTAGCGTAATTAGGTTTTATACGATAACGTCATTTCACGTGAAATCTTTAATGATTAAGTTTTTATAGTCCGAATTTAACTAGGCGTCTTACTATGTGTTACTAGTTGAGTTCTACATAAAATGACCATTTTAAACATTTTTTAAAATTTGAAAAGTGTCCAGCAGGCCTACTTTGAGAGCCGGTAACATTTGCATACTTTAGACTTATGACAAAAACAAAGTTTAGGTGGATAGCCCACCTGGTAGGCAACGATAATGTTCTCCTGAGCTAGTCGTGATTTGGATTCTAAATGGGTCAAAATTAACGTACAAAAACGTAGTTTCACCAGTTTAACACTAGACATGATAGTTTTTCAGAAACTTTAAAGACGTGTATCTTACTCCTCATTAACTTTCAGGTAAAACGGCTTAATGTTTTAGAAACTAGGACAGGTGAATATTAATAATGTCCTTGAGCAAAATTTACCCATTCGGCCTCTAAGAGGCTCGAAATCACGTCCAAACATGACTCCCCCGACCAAACAATTTCCAGACTTTGAATATTTCACAGCTTTTACAAATTTTAATGTTTTTATTTAAATTTTCATTTTAAGTTTCCCGGTTCGTTATAACTCCGTTTTAAGTGATTCAAGAGGCTATAGAATCGTAATAAGGTCTAGTATTTTACTTAGTGACAGAAATTCGGAAGGAGGTGTCTACCTCGGGAAACGTGAAAAGCTTTAATCTACCGAATGAGGCTTTTTAACGACTTTTATTACTTATGAAATATTTCTAAACTCTAAGCACCACTAAGTTGAGGTTTTAAATTAATAATAATCTATTTAATACTAGGTAATACATTACTTACAATGTATTGGTGGTTTGATCAAGTTTACGCCCTAGGATGCCCTAAGTTGGTCTCGGCTAGGATTCAACTTTCACGACACGAACACGAACACTAATGCAACTTAGTGACTTGTCTCGGGATCACTTGGAAGACCAGGAATGATGTCAAAAAGTTTTTGAAGAGGTTCGAACACAGGTATCCCGAGATAACCAAAATTTGGATTCTAAGGTTTCTTAAAAACCCTAAATCGTTTTTGCAAGGAACTCGTTTCTAGTTTGCTTCATGACCCGAGCTTCTAGAATTGAGTACAATGGTTCTTGTTGAGTGTTTAGGAGTCCTTAAAAGTACTTTTGGTGGTGGCTATCATGGTGTTGTAGTGGTGCTAGGTCGCGGCAGCAAACAAGGACTCGTATAGAGTTTTTGTGTGTGTTTTGATTATGATGGAGCTACAAGGACTTATGAGCTGAGTTATAAGACTTTATAATCCATGAAATCTCTTCCATTATCAATTTTAATAGTGTACTGATCATGAAAGCAAGCCTAGGAGTGAATTTAGGGATTTTGGATGGAAATAATGGATGTGTAGGGTTTGTAATAGTGTTCTAACATTATGAAATGGTGGAATAATGTTATATGATCTGTATTTGATGTTGGAATGATAGTTCCATGTGTGGTTTTAATCGGATTAAGGTTGGAACAAATGAAAAATTATTAAGTTTGTAAATAATGAGGTGTTTTGGTGTACTTAAGTTGCAATAAAATGGTTACATGGAATTTTATGGGTAAGTTATATGTAATATGGTTAATCAAGGGTTAATTTAGTGTTAGATATTATGGTTTGAGTTTACGACAAATTAAACGGGTTTAAATCACTTTCGGATTTAAAAAAAAAATAATTACGGCTTAATTCTAGTCATTTAATAATTTATTTAAGCTCGTACAATTTTTAATGAATTTTAAAAATGAATTTATTAGTTTTTAGTTGATAACATTAGTTTAGACACTTTCGTGATTATTTTGACATAAAAACGATATTTTATAATTATTATTAGATTAAATACGATTACCTTAGTAAATTAATCAAAACCTTGAAAATAATTTAAAAGTGACAAATATATGATTTATATATTTTTTATAGTCCATCATATATAGTTTGGAAGAAATCTCATGTTGAAAACATTTAGATAGCTTCTTATTAATCATTAACGATGATTTCGATAATTTACGTAAACTACTAAATTAACTATTATTAACGTTCATATGACCTATAACTCAAAATGATTCGTAACACAAATAAAACACATTTGCTTTTGGTTGGATGGCCTCCAGTTAGAGTTGATAATCATTTTAGATAGCAGAGTAATTATTTTGTATTTACAGTAAATATTTAAACGCGTAACTATTAACATCTATATAATTTATATGTTCTCAAATAGTCCGTTGTATATATTATCGGTGATAATATAATTTGTTACTTGTAAGTTACCTTCCTTTTTATAATTAACAATGTTTTAAAATAAAATAATAATAAAAAAATTGTAGCGATAATTATTTTTCTATTTGAGAATAATCGTGAGTTCAAATTTACGGGTTGTCACAGATTGTTACTCCTAACGGTAAAAAAAATACAACTCCATTATCATGTATTATTTTTTTTATTATCCATGTATGGTTTTTAATTATTAGTGTATCGTTTTAATTTTATGAATAAAAGTTTTTAAGTTACATTTACATTTGAGTTTACGTTTTATTTATGCTTTTTAGTTTTTATGAATAATTAGATAAATAAAATGTGGAACGATTATGTGGAGGTGAGTTGAGGTCTGTTTTTTTTTACTACACTTGAAATGTGGGTTTTTGATGAGTTAGTGAGAGGAGAGAGAAAACTATGGTGACGATGGGGTTTTTTGTGCACCTCTCCCACCGGGCCTACGGATCTCAAAAGTTAATGGGTACATTTACGAGACAAATTTTTATCTCATTTACTTAGATTTGAAATTTTATATATCCTCAAACATGTTTTTAAAACATTGTGCATTATGAATTCAATGATTGTATTTTATGTACATATAAAATTAAACATGAAAAAAAGGAGATGTTGAATGAATCTATTTAGATGAAAATATAATAGTTATCTTTTATTTTTTTAATAATAGGTGGTAATAAATACGTGAGCTACAAAATTTTGATATGAAGGTCATAAAATTTGTAGGGGCATAAACTTTGTACTACATTAGTTTTCTTAATTTTAATACGATAAAAATAATAACCAGGATTAAACTTCTTTAAGATACACGGTAAGTCAAAATGATTATACTCCAATGGTAAGTAGAAATTACACCGCCATTATAAAGAAATGTTAAAAATTAAAATAAAAATATTAAATAAAGAAATGTTAAAAAAATTGTTGTTTATAGCAATTATAAGAAAATTTATATGACAGAAAAGTTTAAATGAATAGTTGAAAACCACACTTCACAGGTAATCGGGTCACGGGTTCGACAAACTAGATCACGGGGTTAAACACCGAGTTGAATGCTCGACATTTGGGTCGTGGGTTCGACCACCGAGTCAACCCGATCGAGTCACTGGGTTACCGCTTCGATAACTAAATCAAATAGCATATCGTTAATTACATGTCGGTAGGCAATTCACGTTGCAATTCGCGAATACTTGTATAGTTTTATACTATAAACGTGTATGCTTAATTTTTCAAAAAATAAAAAATTACACGGGATTAAACCAATAAAAACAATACACTTATTAAATCGCTTACAAATACACGGACCTAAACATTAAACTGAGAAGCGTGAAAAGAGATCTTCAACTCAAGGTTACTTCAGGACAACGAATCAGGAAGATAACTATTACGTATATTTTTGGAAATGTTAAAAATTGAAATTGAAATTATTAAATAAAAAGTTGTTAAAAAATCGTTATTTATGGCAATTATAAGAAAATTTATATGAAATGAAAATTTAAATGAATAGTTGAAAATCATCTGGTCACGATTTTGACCACCGGGTCACGGTTTTGACCATCGGGTCACGGGCTCGACCAACGGGTCGTGGGTTCGACCATCGGGTTAACCCGGTTTAGTCACTGGTTACTTGTTCAACCACCAAATCAATTAGCATATCGTTGACTACCTATCGCTAAGAATTTTTTGTCGCAATACGCAAACACTCATCTAATTTTATAATAATAGTAAATATGTAAGCGTAAATATTTGAAAATAAGGGTCTTAAAATTTGTAATGTATAGCAAAGTCAGATAAGTTTCTTAAATTTTATAACAGTAAATAAAAAAAAAAATTTGCACTCACCTAATTGAAAGGAATTTTAATTAGGAGATAAACCGATGAGAAACTATTCAACCCCCCCCCCCCCCCCCCCCCCTTCTAGTTTCTACAAAAACCTTTTAACTCTTTCAAACCCTAACTTAACCCACAGCCCAAATAAAACCCATCTAAACCCGGTTAAAGCCCAAACCCTAACCAGACATTTAACGTGTTTTATTTTTTAAAACCTGTTTTAATACTAATAAAACTTGGCGCCATACAAATCCTGTTCACCCTCACCCCCAAATCACAAACCCACGAACCCTAATTACTTTTTCTCTTGTTAAGTAAAATTAACAAGTAAATTTATCCAGAATCTTGATTCACCACTTTTTAAACCAAACCCCACCCTCAACAGCATCTCCACGTCACCCATATTCCCTCACCAATGGTCCCCTACACCTATCACTTTCCCCAACCCCAATGAGGAGACCAGATCCTCAACCATGGTTAATTCCTTCACCTCCAATTCAAAAGGGACGACTGATATTGTATTTGGACAATTGGCTCATCACAGACATCCAAGAATCACAACAGGCATCTTCACATGGCTAAATATGGACCCATTTTTAAAGTTTGAACAAAGGGCATTGATTGTAGTAAAATATGACCTTTAGGAAAAGGTGCGTAAAAGCGACAAGTATTAAGTGTCGGTTTAGGAAAACCGAGCACTAATGACCAAATAAGTTCAAGTTCGTTTCCCAAGGAGGCAAGTGCGTTGTGTTAAGAGATGATTTTGATTTGTGATTATATGATTGAAAAAGAAAGAAAGAAATTGGATTAGAAGAGAAAGACGGTTACGAAGACGGATTAAACTAAGACGAAAAAGGCGATCACGCAAAACCGTAATAGTGCAAAAATTAAAATTTTATCCTAAAAATTCCTAAAAATTACTAAAAATCCACAATAATATTCTAAGAGTTTATAAAAAATCCAAACTTGCTAAAACCTTTTAATTAATTAGATAATGACTTTTTAATGCTAATTAAAGCCCTAAAAATCACAATTAATTATTAAAAAGCCCTAAACAAGATTTTAAAGTTTGTAAACCTCAAAATAACTTAATTAAGCTAAAAAGTATTTTTTTTTTAATTTTAAAACCAAATAAAACTATTTTTAAACACTTAAAAACTATTAAAATCAATTAAAACTTAAATAAATTCTAGAAAATAATTGAAAAGTCCTAAAAATATTTGGAAAGTTACAAAACTCCTAATTAAGTGACTACAATCTAGGAAAAATGTAAAAACTTAAAAAATTAAACTTTCAATTTTTAATAATAAAATAATATTAAAATATTCAAAAAAATTCAAAGTTCACAAAAAAAATCTAAAAAATTACCAAAAATCTAGAATAATGTAACTAAGACAAAAATGCAATTAGAAGTTTCTAAAACCTATTTAATAATTTTATATTAAATTTTAAAGTTGGTTAAAAACCCTAAAATCCTATAAAATCAAAAATAAGACTTTTTGAAAACTTTTTTAGCTGTAAACCTCAAGAATATAATTAGAAACCTAAAAACTATTTTTTCAGATTTTTAAAATACCTTTTCCTATTTTTAAATTACTTTTCAAAATTTAAATTTAAAATAATCCTAGAAAATTAATTCTTACGGAAAAAATAATCTTTTAACACCAAAAAGTCCTAAAACTGAATAAAAACAAGAGAAAAATACTACCTTGCAAAAACCCTAAAGAAATAAGCTGGAATTAGCTTAAAAATCAGCTGCTAGTTAAATAAGCTACAAAACAAGGACTACTTAAATAAATATTGATTAGCTAGATGTGCATAGAAAAGCACTTGGATCACTGGTTAACACGTATAGTCCTCCAACGAGGGGTCCCGTGTTCGAGTCCAGGCCAAGGAGCTTTTTGCTAAAACTTTTTTTTTTTAACTTTAAATACCAAAAACAGTAACTACTTAAGTCTCAAAAACATAAAACAAATAACCAGAAAGCAAGATTCAAAGCCTTAGAAAGTAAAAACGTGCCCAGATATGAATGGAAACTGATGAACACAAAGTGTATTCTTCACATGTGCAGATTTGGACAAGAGGGCTTGTCTTTGGCTATGTGTTGGTTTTTGATGGACAAAAGGGCACCCCTATACTCAGTTGAGTATAGGGAGTCAATGCAAATACAAAAAAAAAAGTCTTAGCCAAAAACTACACAAACAAAGCACACAAGGTTACTGATATGCATACACCCTATCTGATGCTCAGTTACTGATTCAATAGGCACAAAAATGACTTTCAATGCTCTCAAACTTGCAAACAGGCCAATCAAATCACATATGAGCTTATCACAAACCTTAAATAACCTAGTGTCTAGCAGCTAGTCCAAAGTTGAAGGTCAAAATAACACATGATCATACACAACAAGCAGTTACTGGTTTTTGACCATTTTTCCAAATTTTGAGCATGCAATTGTGTTCTAAACTTGTCCAAACTGAAAACTAATTGCACTTACTATCTAATAACAACCTAGTGAGCAAGATTAGACTGATTTTAACACAAAAAATCCCCAAAGAGTGCAGTTAACATGCAAATCCAAACACTCCTTAATAATTTCAGTAACCACTTTTTCAAACCAAATCTAAGCAAATCCTATTCAAACTGAATATAAATACTTCTAACATGCATAATACCAACTATTGAGCAATATTCAACACTTAAACAAACACTTAACACTTAGCAGTCAAATTCACCAATATTAAAATAACTGAAAATTGAAAACTGAAAATTAAAACAAGTAGGCTACCTTGTTGGGCCTACATCTAGGCCCAACAGTGACTGCTATGTCACCTCCCACAGACCCGGGCCTGTGCAGTACACTTGGACAACAAGCACCAATGAAACCTGCAAAAAATGAAGAACAAGCACCATATGCAATATCTGATTTTTTTGAAACCTTTTTAAACCTTTTCAAAAATCTTCTCAAATGTTTTCCTTTCAAATAACCTTAACCAAATGAACTTACAAACCTGCAAAATCAAACTTTGAAACAAGGTTTAACCAAAAACCAAATTTTCAGAAACTTTGAAAACAAGACTGAATTTTAAAAACTTAAAAAGTAAACTTGGAACACAATCAAACAACAGAAATGTAAAGATGGATCCTAGAATCTTTTCATCAACAACACTTAACCAATTTCATTCATAAAATGGGATTTACAAGCTTGTGATCTAAGGAAAAAAATCAGGAACAAGAACAAAATGCTAAGCCTATACGTCCTTATATAATGGACTACAGAACTATCTAGAATGTGAAAACCCTAGTTAAGTGGATTTCCAGAAAAGCCCTTGGATGAAATTTGAATTTTTTCAGTCAAATGATGCCATGTGATGATTCTTGTTCTCTAGTGATGGCCAGCTGTGTTTGAGTGATCTAGGACGTTCAAATGAGCTTGGGGACCAAGTACTTCCATCTAACCATTCATTTTGTCTGGTATTGGGTTTGGGGGAAAGTGACGGGTGCAGGGGACCCTTGGGGATGTCACATGGGTTGGTTGGGGTCATGGGTTTTGTGTGGGATGGGATGACAAAACCCTCAATTAGTGATCTGGAAGTATTTAGTTAAAAACCCTTTGTTTTGATTAGTGTTCATCCTGGGATTAGCTAGGGTTTATGTGGGTGATTAGAACAGGTTTAATCCAAATTAGGGGTTAAATTATTTAAATTTGGTGTTTGGAGGGAAGGGATTAATTAAGTTAAATGGTGTGGGTGGAAAACGAACGTGGAGGGTGAGATGAGGTGGTGTGTTGTGAGTGGAGGGTTGGGGTGATGTGGCAAGATGATTGGTGGGGAGTGGTTTGGTTGTCTGGCAGATATAGTCCCCCATGTTTCTTCATTCTTTCATCTTGTATAAAACAGCAATAAACTCCATTTCCCTTTATAATAAGTTTGCCCTTCTTGTCAAATTTGGCACAACTTATTTTCAAACTTGTTTTAAGGACTAAACATGCATATTGATGATATTTAAAGGACTGATTTTGGCATTTTCTTCATTCTTCAAGGTTTGACTTGATTGTTGACTTCTTGGAGGACCAATTTTGACAATTTAGTTTTGTTGAGGGACTAAATTTGCCAATTCTTCAAAGTTAAGGGTCCTTTTTGTAATTTTGACAAACTTTAGGGACCAAACTTGTAATTATGAAGATACAAGGGTATAAAGTGTCAATTCTTCCATATTGGAGGACCCTTCTTCATAATTCTTCAAATCTTCAAGGGTTTTCTTGGAAAATTCTTCATTAGGGCTTGGTTCATCGTGCGGCTTCGTTTCTCGTGTTCGTTTTTGACTGATTCTTGTGATCTTTTGTCATTTTCTCAATATCCGTACCTAAAATACACAAGCAACAAACACAAGCATATATTTGGGTATTTTGACGATATTTAATGCATTTTAAGCCCAATTTGGACGATGAGACTATGTATAAAAGCAGTCTCATCACTCCCCCATACTAAACCATTGTCGTGCCCTCACGCAATGCTAGAATAAAGTATCATAGCATCTCCAAAATTCATTTTTATTCACTTTATTGGAAGATAAACTAGCTACACTACTACTATTACTATTACTTGCGTTTTAGACATAATGTATGATTTTCATCGCAAAATGGGACGTTTAGGTTCATAGAATAAGAACATGTGAATGCTTCGTTAGAAATAATTTCATCGTCCTCGATTATCACCCCAATTCCATGCTAAGCGTGCAACAAAATCATTGTCATTATAAGTTAGTAATGCTAACACTACTCATATGCCCTAATCACGTACTTATCCTCCCATTATTCCTAAGTTGTATCTCTTATATTTTATGTTGTCTTGAATGTTTCACGAGGTTACATTGTTTGACTTATGCGATAATAGAGATTTAGGTCTAAAAATAGAGTCCTAACGGTGTAACTAAGACCATCAAATCAATAACCCCTTCTAATAGACAACGATGTCAAAAAATTAAGTTGACAAGAAGAATCGATAAACACGGTTTTATAACGGTTTTGAACATGAGACTTATTACCAAGACTTTTATACGCCCCCTAACGGAAGGGCCTTATTATCATTGGTTTACCTTCATCTTTTATTCAACTTCGCCATGAAGCTTTTATTATGACTTCGGTCTTGCCTTGCCTTTTATTATCCGCCTCATCGGTGGTTTTATTAGCCAAAGACGTATATCCTCACGCTAAAGCGAATTTTGGATCTTTAAAGCTTCGAAGATTAAGGCTTGATTCACTTTCAATTTTTCATAGATTTTAGGCCTTGTGGGGCTTCAAATTGTTTGCTAGATTTAGGTGAGCACTTGAAATCTTATTATTGGGTGAAGCTTTCGATTATTGGGGTGCCAATACTTCAAAATCGTGACGCTGGCGATACCTTAATGTCTTCCCAATTTAATTACACGGAAGCTACTAGAAAAGACTAGAAACCCAACAATCCTAACTAAACCGCTAAGTCAATATTTATTAAGCAAAAAATATTTACAAGCGAAGGGGGAATAAGGAAACAACGAGAACACATGAGTTTTTGAAAGAATACGAGTACTCTACGTTTAGCATAGTAACTTATAATTAACTCTATCATTTCTCGTCCTCATTTAAGAGACTTAGCCTAATATGTAGTTAAGGAATCAAAGCTAAGTGCTCAACACGCACGGTCGAGTCAAAAATTACTCTTATTCTCGCCATCGGAAAACCTACATTCGTGTCTTCAAACACTTATAAAACATGAGAAGAATTTTAAAATTTGGCCATTTTTAGCCTTATTTTGCAACAAAACGATAAACAAAAAGATAAACTTTGAAAAGCGTGAAGGTTTGGCAAGGCAAGTATCTATTCACCCCCCCCCCCCCCCCCCCCCATACTAAAGTTAAACATTGTCCTCAATGTTTCGAGTCTAGGGGTGCAAACACCCCCATACTAGAGACGTAGTCGAATGCCTAATCTAGCATGGAAAGGGTGTAACCAATAAATTAATAGCCGTTTATGAAGTGTGCTAAAAACCTAAGGTTAGAACATCAAAAGGATATATCATGGATATTGAGAAAGTCTTCAAAGCAAACGATCGAGTGCTCCCATAAAACAAACACGAGAGGCTCCAATCGTGAAGATCATGATCATCTAAAGTTCACAATTCACAAACAACCACGGAACAAAGGTTGGAAGGGCACAAATCCCCACACGTTAAACTAATTAGAAAGCGATAATATGTACATAGGATAAGCATGGGACTCCCCCACGAGGCACCTCGTTTTTGATTACCGAGTCATGAGCTCGACTCGATCCCCTCAATACTAATTATCATTGGGGAAGGTGATTTGGTCGAGGTAGTTCAAAGATGGAACTTCCCCGCTAAAGTAGTGCTTCAACCTATGTCCATTCACCTTGAAGTTAGGACCATCATTTTGAGCTAGCTCGATGGTCCCATACGGAAACACTTGAGTCACGGTGAATGGACCGGACCAACGGGATTTCAATTTACCGGAAAAGATTTTTAATCTTGAATTAAAAAGCAAAACTTGATCCCCAATGTTAAAAACCTAGTTTTTAATTTTTGAATCATGCAACTTTTTAGTTTTTTCTTTGTAAATCAATGAATTTTCATAAGCAATGTCCCTCAATTCATCTAATTCATTCAATTGCATTTTCTGGTGTTTTCCCGTGGTCTCCATATCATCATTACAATGCTTTAGGGCCCAATAAGCCTTGTGTTCTAACTCGATAGGCAAATTACAATTCTTTCCATACACAAGCTTATAGGGAGTGCACCCAATGGGCGTCTTATGAGCGGTTCTAAAGGCCCATAAAGCATCGTCTAACTTATCCGACCAAGTTTGTCGGTTTTCCCCAACGGATCTCTCCAAGATCCTCTTCAACGCTCGGTTTGAAACCTCGACTTGCCCACTCGTTTGTGGGTGATAAGCCGTAGAAAGCCGATGTGTAACCCCATATTTCCTTAGAACCCTTTCGAATTGGTCGTTACAAAAATAGGTTCCACGATCGCTTATGATAGCACGAGGGGTTCCAAACCGAGAAAACAATTGCTTCAAAAACTTGACTACCACACGAGCATCATTGGTGGGCAAAGCCTTAGCTTCCACCCACTTAGATAGGTAGTCAACCGCAACAAGGATGTACTTATTACCACGAGATGATGGGAACGGCCCCATAAAGTCTATACCCCAAACGTCAAAGATCTCACACACTTGGATGATATTTTGTGGCATTTCATCTTTTTGTGAGGCTTTTCCTTGTCGTTGGCATGCATCACAAGACTTCACAAGATCTTGTGCATCTCGGTAAATAGTAGGCCAAAAGAAGCCGGCATCAAACACCTTCTTAGCCGTGAGATTAGCACCGTGGTGACCACCCGTGGGTCCCTCATGGCAAGCTCTAAGGATGTTAGAAGCTTCAGTGCCAAATACACAACATCGGATGATTTGATCCGCACAAGTTCGAAACAAGTAAGGGTCGTTCCAAAAGTAGAACTTGACGTCACGAAAGAATTTTCGTTTTTCTTGAGTCGTCATACCCTTAATGATGAAGTTACCCGCATGGTAATTTGCAAAATCCGCAAACCATGGGGTAGAAGAATCAAGCTTAGAATTCACTACACCAAGTGTCTCGAGCGGAAATGTTTCGATGATTTCCTTGGGCTCGTAAACACTTTGGTGAGGATCTTCCAAACGAGAAAGATGATCGGCCGCTAGATTCTCGGCTCCTTTTTTATCAACGATGGTGTGATCAAATTCTTGAAGGAGGAGAATCCAACGAAGTAATCTCGGCTTAGCATCTTGCTTTGCCATGAGATACTTAATAGCCGAATGGTCCGTATACACTATGCATTTCGTCAAGACGAGATAAGGTCGAAATTTCTCAAATGCATACACCACGACAAGGAACTCCTTTTCCGTTGTAGTGTATTTAAGTTGAGCCTCGGTCATCGTCTTGCTAGCATAGTGAATAGGCAAGAAGTGCTTATCATGACGTTGCCCCAAAACGGCCCCAATAGCGTAATCACTAGCATCACACATTAGTTCAAAGGGGAGGTTCCAATTGGGAGCAACAAGAATGGGAGCTTCGGTAAGTTTCCTCTTAAGGATTTCAAAGGCTCGCACACAATATTCATCAAAGACAAAACGTGCCTCTTTTTCAAGAAGATGTGTAATGGGTCGAGAAATCTTCGAAAAATCCTTGATGAATCGACGATAAAAGCCCGCGTGGCCTAGGAAACTCCTAACTCCCTTAACGGTTTTGGGATGAGGTAATTTGGCGATGACGTCTACCTTAGCTTGATCTACCTCAATCCCCGCTTTCGAGACCTTGTGCCCTAAGACGATTCCACTCTTAACCATAAAATGACATTTTTCCCAATTAAGCACAAGGTTGGTTTCCTCACAACGTTTTAACATTCTCTCAAGGTTCGACAAACACGAAGTGAACGAATTACCAAACATGGAAAAGTCATCCATGAAGACTTCCATCGTCTTCTAGATCATATCATGAAAAATAGCCATCATGCACCTTTGAAAGGTTCCCGGTGCATTACAAAGTCCGAATGGCATTCTACGATAGGCAAACGTTCCATATGGACACGTAAACGTAGTTTTTTCTTGATCACGAGGATCGATGGGAATTTGGAAGTAACCGGAAAAACCATATAAAAATCAATAGAAATCGTTTCCCGCAAGACGCTCCAACATTTGGTCCATGAAGGGCAAAGGAAAATGGTCTTTTCGAGTGGCTTCATTCAACTTTCGATAGTCAATGCACACTCTCCATCCGGTCACGAGTCTAGTGGGAATCAACTCGTTGGCATCGTTTGGCACAACGGTCATCCCTCCCTTTTTAGGGACACAATGAATAGGAATCACCCAAGGGCTATCAGAAATAGGGTAAATCATTCCCGCGTCAAGGAGTTTAAGGACCTCCATTTTGATGACATCGTGAATTTTGGGGTTTACCCTCCTTTGACTTTAGATTGTGGGCTTGAAATCCTCCTCCATTAAGATTTTGTGGGTACAAAATTTGGGATCGATCCCCTTAATGTCGGATAACTTCCACGCAATCGCCCCTTTGTGATCCTTTAGAACATCGACAAGTGCGGTTTTTTCATCATTCGAAAGATCCTTCGCAATAATAACCGGCAACTTGTCGCCCTCCTCCAAATAGACATATTCGAGGTGAGGAGGTAAATCTTTCAACTCAAGAATAGGCGGTTCCTCAAGTGAAGATTTGGGCTCGATACTCATAACCTTCTCGGGTGGAGGAAATGGGAAGTCGTTGAGAAAATCCTTGATAATCGAGAAGTCCTCATCGTTGTCGAGGTCTTCGTTACAAGTACGTGGAACATTACATTCTTCCAACGTAAAACCACCACCTTCAAATGGAGTGAAGGTTGGTGTCGAATTATCAAGAATTGGATCTAACATAGTGGGATTGCCACTAGTTTCTTCATCATCAAACCCTAAAAATTCTTGTGAAAATTCCTCGCAAACCACGTCGATCATATCAACGAGGTTTATGGTAGCAACGGAATAAACATGAGAAAGTTGAGAATTTTGAGTTTCGTTTATAACAAGTTCCTCGTCGTTGAAACGTAAGGTGATCTTTCTAGCATGCACATCAATTAAAGCCATAGACGTATCTAAAAACGAACGACCTAAAATAAGAGGAACTTGAGGATCCGTGGGGATATCGACGACGATAAATTCTACGGGATAGTAGAACTTCCCCACTTTCACAAAAACGTCTTCCGCCAAACCACATGCGAGAATCGTGGAATGGTCGGCCAACTCGATAGACATTAGTGAAGGAGTAAGATTAGGAAGATTGAGCGACTTGAAGATTGCAAGTGGCATCAAATTAATTCTAGCACCAAGATCGGCCAAGGCATAGCATTCTTCCATATCTTGAATTGCACAAGGAATCAAAAATTTACCGGGATCACCGACTTTTTGAGGTATGCGATTAAGATAAACCGACGAACAACTAGACAATTGGTGCAATTTCTCCTTGTTGTTCAACATACTCTTAAAGTTAGCGGCAAATCGAGGCATCATGACCAAAGCATCGGCGAAACTCACATTAAGGTGCAACTCACGAAACATTTTCATAAAAAGCTCAAATTGGTAGTTGTCGCGCTCTTGTCGTTTCTCCTTCCTAAGTCACGATGGGTAAGGCAAGGGTGGTGTGGGTTGGGGAATAGGCATAGCCTTTGGAATCTCGGGTTCCAATGTTGGTAAAGGGTCGACCGTAGGTGTGGCATGAGCGGTACTTTGTGGGCTTGAGATATGCTCCTTTTCGACCACCACCTCGGGTTCTTCCTCAATTTCCTCCACCGTTGGAGTAATTGGTTGAGGAGTCGGTTCTTTAAGTGCCTTACCACTACGTGTGGTAATCACTTTCATCTCTCCCTTCGGGTTTGAAACGGTGTTACTAGGCAAACTACCCGAAGTAGAGGCTTTGTTCCCCATGACGGCTTCTAAAATTGCATTAAGCTTAGCATCTTGACTATTAAACTTAAGATCTTGACTAGCGGCTTTTTGGTCAATTCTTTGTTCAAGCCTAGCATGACTTTGTTCAATTTTATTGTTTTGACCTCTAATTTGATTAGCAAAATCATTTTTCAACTCATTTCTCATGTTAAGATTTTCCTTCACAAAATTAGCTAACTCCTTGGTGTTTTTAGCCGTGTCTCTAGCTTGATTAGCCAATTGCTCTTGAATGTTTTCCAAAATCTTATCATTTGCCATGGCGTAATTCAAAAAGTCCATTGGAAGTTCTTTAGTGTAAACATTTTGAAGACCTTGAATCGTGTTTTGAAAATTACGGATTTGATTTTGATTTTTCAATTGGCTACTACTTCCTTGATTCCCATAGTTGTTATTACCCTTGTAATTGTTCCTTTGATTGCTTTGGTAACCAACTTGATTGTTTCGATAATTGTTAGCATTTTGATTTGGTGGAAAACCCGGTGGAGTCAATTGATTAGTGCGGGGAACTTGACCGTTTTGGTTATAAGTTCCCGCGGCCGCGAAGGCACTCGAAGTGTTACCACCGTTGGTAATGCACTCGGAGTAATCGTGAGCTCCACCACAATACATACAAGAAACCTCAACCGCTTTAGCCGTAGCGGGAGTGGGTTGTTCACCAACTTTGAACTCAATTAACAATCCCTTAAGCTTATCAAAAATCTTGTTCTCCAAATTAGCCTCGATTTGGCAAGCATCAACGGTATGTGACAATGAAGGCGAAGGCGAAGACGAAGTCTTACGAACACTCGACGTGCTACGAGGACTATAGACCTTAGACCTATTCTCAATGATTAACAATGCTTCCTCGACCGTTTTACACAAAAAATTACCACCCGCGGCGGCATTAAGATAATCACGCTCATGATCGTTCAAGCCATTGTAAAACGTGTCAATTTGATGCAAGTCGGAAAAACTATGATGAGGACATTCGTGCAACATTTCCTTAAACCTATTCCAAGCCGTTGAAAAACTCTCATTATACTCTTGTGAAAACTTTGAAATCTCGTTTTTCAAATGCGTAGTCTTAGAGGGCGGAAAAAATTGGTTCACGAATTTTGAAACGAGATCCTTCCACGTCAATATAGAATTGGGTGGCTCTTTCTCTAACCAAATTTTTGCGGGCCCCGCTAAGGAATACGGAAAAAGCATCATCTTAATCGAGTCGTTAGAGACGTCCTTAAACTTGCAAGTGGCGGTGAGACGATTAAATTGGCGAATGTGGTTATGAGGGTTGTCCTTTTCGTCACCTCGAAACTTGTTGTTTTGAATCATGGACAACAAACCCGTCTTAACCTCAAAATTCTCCGCAAGGATAGCGGGAATCACAATCGCTTCTCCATAACCCTCGGTGGGTGCTTGAAGCAACTCCATCATAGTTCGATTAGCCATGGGTGCTTCTTTCACTACAATGGGTTCGTCAATAGGAGACTCCTCACTAGAAGGAGTGGCTGATTTGTTTCTTCGTTTACGAGCACGTCTTGCTTTGGAGCGAGTTTGCATAAACGTCACGTACAACGAGAGGGTGAGCAAAGAAGATTCTTTTTGGTGTTTTTACTTTTTCAATTTTTTTTGTGGTTTTTGATTGTTTTTAACTTTTTTTGGATTTTGGAATGTATTAGGTAGACACAAATCTACAAATCTCCTCCTTAATCAAATCTCTCGATTAAAGAAGCCTCAAGGAATGAAAACGATCACGTGAAGTGAACGCCTTCGATGACTTTAGAACGATGGTGGAACACCAAATCGTTCAAGAGGGTTTAATCAATAGAAACCAAGAAAATATATATGATACTTAAGTAATACTTTGGGCGGCAAAACCCTCGATTAGCTTTCAATCTCAAAATACGCACAAGCAAGCGGAGGAAACGAGGCGGCGCGAAGCACTTAAGAGCCTTTTTCCTTTAGGTCGTGAAATACAACCGCCTTATACCCACCTTATAGTTTGTATCTTTCAAAATCGAGCTTCACGAAAGTATTTATCTATTTTTGCCTTTTTCTTTGGTTTGAGATTCGAATACAATGATTGGGTAATGACCTCCCAAGTCAAGGTTGTGATTTCTCACGTATTTGGAGTACTTGTAAATTTATTGTTCTACGTATACAATATAGTAATAGTATTCACAAAAAACGAAAAAACGATAATACGTATTAGTAGAGTGCTACTAATACAAATACTATTATGGCTATATATAAAAACAACAATTGTTCAACCAAAACACAACACGCCTCCCCGGCAGCGGCGCCAAAATGATTGTAGTAAAATACGACCTTTAGGAAAAGGTGCGTAAAAGCGGCAAGTATTAAGTGTCGGTTTAGGAAAACCGAGCACTAATGACCAAATAAGTTCAAGTTCGTTTCCCAAGGAGGCAAGTGCGTTGTGTTAAGAGATGATTTTGATTTGTGATTATATGATTGAAAAAGAAAGAAAGAAATTGGATTAGAAGAGAAAGACGGTTACGAAGACGGATTAAACTAAGACGAAAAAGGCGATCACGCAAAACCGTAAATAGTGCAAAAATTAAAATTTTATCCTAAAAATTACTAAAAATCCACAATAATATTCTAAGAGTTTACAAAAAATCCAAACTTGCTAAAACCTTTTAATTAATTAGATAATGACTTTTAATGCTAATTAAAGCCCTAAAAATCACAATTAATTATTAAAAAGCCCTAAACAAGATTTTAAAGTTTGC
This sequence comes from Glebionis coronaria, assembly GCA_025667525.1. Lineage (NCBI taxonomy): Eukaryota > Viridiplantae > Streptophyta > Magnoliopsida > Asterales > Asteraceae > Glebionis > Glebionis coronaria. The sequence goes on from CM046877.1 coordinate 457,478,248, forward strand.
AAACCTCAAAAATAACTTAATTAAGCTAAAAAGTATTTTTTTTTAATTTTAAAACAAAATAAAACTATTTTTAAACACTTAAAAACTATTAAAATCAATTAAAACTTAAATAAATTCTAGAAAATAATTGAAAAGTCCTAAAAATATTTGGAAAGTTAAAAAACTCCTAATTAAGTGACTACAATCTAGGAAAAATTTAAAAACTTAAAAAATTAAACTTTCAATTTTTAATAATAAAATAATATTGAAATATTCAAAAAAATTCAAAGTTCATAAAAAAAATCTAAAAAATTACCAAAAATCTAGAATAATGTAACTAAGACAAAAATGCAATTAAAAGTTTCTAAAACCTATTTAATAATTTTATATTAAATTTTAAAGTTGGTTAAAACCCCTAAAATCCTATAAAATCAAAAATAAGACTTTTTGAAAACTTTTTTAGCTGTAAACCTCAAGAATATAATTAGAAACCTAAAAACTATTTTTTCAGATTTTTAAAATACCTTTTCCTATTTTTAAATTACTTTTCAAAATTTAAATTTAAAATAATCCTAGAAAATTAATTACTTACGGGAAAAATAATCTTTTAACATCAAAAAGTCCTAAAACTGAATAAAAACAAGAGAAAAATACTACCTTGCAAAAACCCTAAAGAAATAAGCTGGAATTAGCTTAAAAATAAGCTGCTAGTTAAATAAGCTACAAAACAAGGACTACTTAAATAAATATTGATTAGCTAGATGTGCATAGAAAAGCACTTGGATCACTGATTAACACGTATAGTCCTCCAACGAGGGGTCCCGTGTTCGAGTCCAGGCCAAGGAGCTTTTTGCTAAAACTTTTTTTTTTTTTAAACTTTAAATACCAAAAACAGTAACTACTTAAGTCTCAAAAACATAAAACAAATAACCAGAAAGCAAGATTCAAAGCCTTAGAAAGTAAAAACGTGCCCAGATATGAATGGAAACTGATGAACACAAAGTGTATTCTTCACATGTGCAGATTTGGACAAGAGGGCTTGTCTTTGGCTATGTGTTGGTTTTTGATGGACAAAAGGGCACCCCTATACTCAGTTGAGTATAGGGAGTCAATGCAAATACAAGAAAAACACAAGTCTTAGCCAAAAACTACACAAACAAAGCACACAAGGTTACTGATATGCATACACCCTATCTGATGCTCAGTTACTGATTCAATAGGCACAAAAATGACTTTCAATGCTCTCAAACTTGCAAACAGGCCAATCAAATCACATATAAGCTTATCACAAACCTTAAATAACCTAGTGTCTAGCAGCTAGTCCAAAGTTGAAGGTCAAAATAACACATGATCATACACAACAAGCAGTTACTGGTTTTTTACCATTTTTCCAAATTTTGAGCATGCAATTGTGTTCTAAACTTGTCCAAACTGAAAACTAATTGCACTTACTATCTAATAACAACCCAGTGAGCAAGATTAGACTGATTTCAAAAAATCCCCAAAGAGTGCAGTTAACATGCAAATCCAAACACTCCTTAATAATTTCAGTAACCACTTTTTCAAACCAAATGTAAGCAAATCCTATTCAAACTGAATATAAATACTTCTAACATGCATAATACCAACTATTGAGCAATATTCAACACTTAAACAAACACTTAACACTTAGCAGTCAAATTCACCAATATTAAAATAACTGAAAATTGAAAACTGAAAATTAAAACAAGTAGGCTACCTTGTTGGGCCTACATCCAGGCCCAACAGTGACTGCTATGTCACCTCCCACAGACCCGGGCCTGTGCAGTACACTTGGACAACAAGCACCAATGAAACCTGCAAAAAATGAAGAACAAGCACCAAATGCAATATCTGATTTTTTTGAAACCTTTTTAAACCTTTTCAAAAATCTTCTCAAATGTTTTCCTTTCAAATAACCTTAACCAAATGAACTTACAAACCTGCAAAATCAAACTTTGAAACAAGGTTTAACCAAAAACCAAATTTTCAGAAACTTTGAAAACAAGACTGAATTTTAAAAACTTAAAAAGTAAACTTGGAACACAATCAAACAACAGAAATGTAAAGATGGATCCTAGAATATTTTCATCAACAACACTTAACCAATTTCATTCATAAAATGGGATTTACAAGCTTGTGATCTAAGGAAAAAAATCAGGAACAAGAACAAAATTCTAAGCCTATACGTCCTTATATAATGGACTATAGAACTATCTAGAATGTGAAAACCCTAGTTAAGTGGATTTCCAGAAAAGCCCTTGGATGAAATTTGAATTTTTTCAGTCAAATGATGCCATGTGATGATTCTTGTTCTCTAGTGATGGCCAGCTGTGTTTGAGTGATCTAGGACGTTCAAATGAGCTTGGGGACCAAGTACTTCCATCTAACCATTCATTTTGTCTGGTATTGGGTTTGGGGGAAAGTGACGGGTGCAGGGGACCTTTGGGGATGTCACATGGGTTGGTTGGGGTCATGGGTTTTGTGTGGGATGGGATGACAAAACCATCAATTAGTGATCTGGAAGTATTTAGTTAAAAACCATTTGTTTTGATTAGTGTTCGTCCTGGGATTAGCTAGGATTTATGTGGGTGATTAGAACAGGTTTAATCCAAATTGGGGGTTAAATTATTTAAATTTGGTGTTTGGAGGGAAGGGATTAATTAAGTTAAATGGTGTGGGTGGAAAACGGACGTGGAGGGTGAGATGAGGTGGTGTGTTGTGAGTGGAGGGTTGGGGTGATGTGGCAAGATGATTGGTGGGGAGTGGTTTGGTTGTCTGGCAGATATAGTCCCCCATGTTTCTTCATTCTTTCATCTTGTATAAAACAGCAATAAACTCTATTTCCCTTTATAATAAGTTTGCCCTTGTCAAATTTGGCACAACTTATTTTCAAACTTGTTTTAAGGACAAAACATGCATATTGATGATATTTGAAGGACTGATTTTGGCATTTTCTTCATTCTTCAAGGTTTGACTTGATTGTTGACTTCTTGGAGGACCAATATTGACAATTTAGTTTTGTTGAGGGACTAAATTTGCCAATTCTTCAAAGTTAAGGGTCCTTTTTGTAATTTTGACAAACTTTAGGGACCAAACTTGTAATTATGAAGATACAAGGGTATAAAGTGTCAATTCTTCCATATTGGAGGACCCTTCTTCATAATTCTTCAAATCTTCAAGGGTTTTCTTGGAAAATTCTTCATTAGGGCTTGGTTCATCGTGCGGCTTCGTTTCCCGTGTTCGTTTTTGACTGATTCTTGTGATCTTTTGTCATTTTCTCAATATCCGTACCTAAAATACACAAGCAACAAACACAAGCATATATTTGGGTATTTTGATGATATTTAATGCATTTTAAGCCCAATTTGGACGATGAGACTATGTATAAAAGCAGTCTCATCAGGCATTCTTGGTAAATCGTTTGCGAGGGTTTCTTATAGCTTTAGTATTCTAGAATGATCAGTAGCATAGTATAAAAGGAGCATACAACTTGTGTATTGCCCTTTGTTCCAGAATTTAACATTTTGTAAACCCTTTTTCATTAATAGTTAAAGTGTGATTTAGCCCTTGCAATTGTTTTTTTTTGTGTTCCATTTTGATTATAAATAGTTTAAATTTGTATTGGTTTTATCTTTTCAAAGATTGATTTCATTTGCACCAAAGATTTTATCAAACTGTGTTTAAAAACTTTGAGACCCAATTGGTTATAAGCTAGTTAATTCCCTTATGATGACATCATAAGTGAACCAAGTGAAAGAACCAAGGTTATGACATCATAAGTGAAAGAATCGATTGGGATGATGATGAAGAAGAAGCCATATGATTTTGATTTTCGTTTAATCCGGATAATGGTCGAATGATTTTGTTGTTTGATTTGATCTTGATAAGAATTTGTTAACGGGTAATGGTGATAATGAAAAAGGGAAAGGGGAAAGGGTGAAAAGGGGGGAAGAGAGGCAAGGTGATGTGTAATTTTTTCCAACGTGGCACCAAAGTGGCATGTATCAGGTAATAGGGGGTAATATGAAACACCTTAACAAGTTTCAAGGGGTAATTTATTTATAGGAGTACATAGGTTAATCAAGGACAAAACATAAAGTACGTGGGTATTTTAAATCTTTTACCCTACCACCATCATTTGAGCATAAACTCAATCAACCAAACACGACCCATTTTTTTCATCAAACAAAAAAATCCGTTTTTAAAAAATTAAATATCTCATAAACCGTTAATCGTTACGCAAAACGAAATATACCATCGTGACGAGAATTAAATTATCTTTCTATTGAGTGGCACACGTATATACTTTCGACCATTTTTTTTTCTCAATTATATGTGATTTTCTGAGAAAAAAAAGAGTTTATCGAAAGTATACTACAGGTGTCCTCGATAAAAAGTTTCTTAAATTTATAAGGGTAAAAAAAAATACAAGTTATTAAACGGATTAAAACAATACACGGTAAGTGAAGAAATACATGAGATGAAAGCAAGTAAAAAATACGCGGATTTAAAGCAATTAGTAAAAAATACAAGTCTGATTAATAATAACTTTGATCCCAAGTCTTATATTCCAACGGTAACTAAAAACTACACCACCGCCATAACCACAACAATCCTTATTTATAAGTTTCGACCCGCAATTGATTTATCATTATTCTGTCAATAGGATTTAATTAATCGCATATTTCTCTATCCTTATTTCTTTATCTGAAGTTTGTTAATCTGTGCAACTTTCTGTTGACACTATGAAGTCCCATGAAGGTTCAGTTCAAACAGTATTATCTTCTCCTCCAACAACACATGGTGTCAGAAAAATCGTGATACGTTTAAAGATTCCTGCAAAGAATACCAATATAAATGGCGAAAGTACTTCTTACGCCCACGACAAGGAGACGCAAACATCTTCTCTTTCTGATGCTCAAAAGATGAATCGTAAAAGATCAGTTCTTGACTTGGATTGCAAGACTCAATCTCAAGAAAAGATCAAGAAAGCCAAAAAGCATTCCACCTCCAACATTCTTTCTGATGAAATCAAGAAACGGTCTCATACGTTCAAGAAAAGGAATCTACTTTTTGAAAAACGAAATAATTTGCTTATGAGTATTGTAAATTCTCAAGGTGAATCAGCATGCCCTATATGCAGAATGAATTGTTGCTCGAATAAAACCCTTTATCAGCACATGGTTCTTCACGCGGATAAAGACTGGAAGACTTTCTTTAAAAGGGGTGAAAGTCAGAATCATGATGCCAAGGCCGCCGCGCTTGATTTGAGTAAGTTTTTATATGGGTGGGACGTGAAGACAGGCAAGAGAGGTCGTTTGGCGTCAAGCGTTGTTGACAAGGATATGCAAGAAGCAGCAGAGACTCTATTGCTCATCGCGTCTGGTCATCAATTGAAGGCCAAAACTAGTATAATGTTGCAGAGCCATGTACAAACAGTTAATGGTCCCATGTGCCTTGTTGATCCTTTTATGGTTGAATCAGGCACACAAGTTGAAGAACTCATGGCTACAAGCCTGACGAAACAGAGGAATTTACAAGTTAAAGAATCAGCTGATACAATCAGTGGTGAAAGAAAGGCTGTGTGTGGCTTTGATCTTAACGAACTTCCTGCATGTGAAGATGTTTAACAGCTTATTATGGTGTAATGTTATAAGAAAAAATGTATAAAGAATATATCTTCCTAGTAGTGTAGTTCTTTGTCCCTAACCTATCAATCAATATACACGTTTGAGGTCACCGAGTAATTCTTTTATTTATGTATGCACTTCGTGTTCTAATTTTGATTCTTTATGTGTTTCAGTCCCCCTGTATATGTCATCAAAACGAAAAAAATTCAATATTATAAGCAATAAATAACATGGAGTTCTGATTATGTAAAACTGAAAAAATTATCCAATAATTAAGTTAACTATCATCTGCGAGTATTGATGTTTGGCACAAGTAGTAAATGCAGATTCATAACACGTGTAGTTCGTTCTTTATCTACTTTACACACTTAAAGTTATACTTATAATGAGTTGATAGATGCTACGTTTCTTTTAACCCGAAATAAAAATATCTTATTGTGAAAATCTACGGTTGATTATTGCTGTAAATATCAGTACCAGTATTAACCCGCGGGTGTTTTTGGTTCAAGTAAATTCATGGATATGGGCTGAAAATGTGAAATGGTTACGCAATTATGTGATTTTGTAGATTATAAAAAGGTTTGGAACTTTGTATTTATTAGTACCATTATATGTTAATTTGGTGAGTCAACTATCATCTGCGAGTACTGATTACGTAAAACGGCAAAAATTATCCAATGATTAAGTCAACTATCATCTGCGAGTACTGATGTTTGGCACAACTAATAACTGCAGATTCATAACACATGTAGTTAGTTTTAGTTCTTTGTCTACTTTACTCACTTAAAGCTATACTTATATGAGCTAATACATGCTACGTTTCTTTTAACCTGAAATAGAACTTATTGTGAAAATTCACGGTCGGATTATTTCTGTGAATATACCAGTATTAACCCAGGCAAGTCTTACTACTATTTTTCTTCTGGTCTTGCTGGTCTTTCTACTGGTATGGGCATTCTGCCAAAATTGAATCGTCAACAAGTTAAGACTAAAGACAAGCGAAGCAATTTTGGCTTATCTACTAATAAGTCGGTGGATTTAGGTTGTGCATTATCTCAAATGGGTTTAACATGGTCTAGTTATTTTTCCTACAGCTAAATTGAGAGTGGGTCAAATGGGCTGAATTAACCAATATTGATGCGACGATCAGACTTGATGAAAAAAATAATCACGGCAAGTTTATAACTGATATTTGCTTCTGCAAAATGCTTGTTTTGTGGTTTTAGATATTTTGGTTGGTGGAGTTTAGCATTTGTGAGAAATTTTATCATTTTCATATGTTGGATTGATTGTTAGCCACTAGTGCCATGTTCAAGTAAGTTGTCTGTTTGGAAAGTTTGAAACTTATGACCGCGCCGTCTTGATATACTTTCGAAAAATAAAATAAAAAAACCCGATAATACATGACGAACTAGAAAATGAGTTTAGTAATATTTGAGTTCTGACAACAAGGGGACTAATAGCTTTTGACAGTTTATTAGTTGATGATTAAGCTCGTTAGAAATTTAACGAATGCAATTCTTAAAGTTTAAATATTCACAGTATAACTACCCAATAACGGTAGAAACGAGGCAAGTTGAGCCCTAACATATTTTAGAGGCACGAAATTGGTTTGCTTTCTAACAGGCGCAAACGAAATAAAACACAACTTGAACTTGGTTTTTTAGGCACCTTAGGCTCGAGCTCATTTGTATATAAATATAAATATGTACGCTAACAGTATAGACTTATACGTATATCATAGATGTATTATGCGATACAGGTAGCTTCCCTATTTTACTTTAGAGAAAGTATGATGAGCAGATACAGGTAGCCGTGAACATTTCGGGTATTTTTGTGTAACCGGTTGGGGTAGTAACCGTAACCGGGTTTTGGTCAAACCCAGTGTGACCGCTTAATCTAAAAAACCGGTCCGGTTTGGTTAATGTAAAAAAAAAATGGTTATTAATTTTTTTTGCCCAGACTATAACAGCTCAAAATGGAAAATTGATGGTCAGGCTTTTTTCTTTCAGCAAAATGATGTTCAATACCCTCCTCCACATGTGAACAAATGGAGTATATATATGTTACGGTTGCTAAAGTTTTGTTGTATCAGCAGCTTGACCCAGAACCATTTGCAGATTGACCCAAACGTCCCTTAAATTTTGTTGCAGCAGCTTAAAAATTTGCTAAAATCATCATGTATGTCCAATGATCAATAAGAACAGATTTAGCATAGATAATAGAGGTCAAATAACTGTCATCCATGAGAAAAACAAAACACGATGTTAATAAGAACGTTCTTATTGATGATGCTATATTTTTATAAACGGATTGACGTCCCATAATAACAACCAAGGTATTCTATACTATCATCTATTATGATGCTACATACGCATTTTTATATTCCAAAACTGAAATCAGAAATTGTATATGGAATTAGAAACTTCAAGACAGAGGGTACATTTAAAGAGCATAAAGCACCAACAAGTCGTATACACATGTTGAAGTACTAGGTAAATATAGGCCTTATAAGTAATTGCCATGAGCATGAATGGTCTTTATTTTCCTGTCAATCTGTCATGCTACTAGGATATTGCTTGAAGAATAATGTTATGGTTAATGTACTCTCTCGACTTAATCAATAGTGTGCAGACTTGAAGTGTGTCTCTTGGGCTTCTTCAGACTCCGGAGGTAGTCCCTACTTACTAAAGTTCCTGTTAGTGTTATTACGTAGATGGATTATTTTTCAAGAGGAGTAGGAATTAATAAGATTGTATGGTTTGGAGCAGCCAGGCCAGCAGCTTCCCAAACGCCCCTTAAACTTTGTTGCAGCAAGCCAGCAGCTTAAACTTTGCTAAAATTATGGTTTGCAGCAGCCAGCAGCTTCCCAAACGCCCCTTAAACTTTGTTTCCTAATGTTACTAACTTACTGTGATCATATAAAACAGAAACTACAACTTTTATTTTGCTATAATTTGAGAGAAAAGTGCTCATCAGATATTTCTAACTTTTATTTATAATACATCAAACTAATTGAAACACAAACTATAACTTTTATTCAATGGAAATTTCAACTTTTATTCATAATACAACAAAATTCAACTTTTATTCATCGCAAGTTCTCAATGGGAAAGTGAGATTTGAAATGTTGTTCTAAACAATCGTCTTCAAGATTTGAAATGTTTTGTTTACGTGCTTGTGCACCTAAGTAATCCATAAAGCAAAGACCCATCTCCAAAGAATTCGGTGTGAGTGTTGTTCGTCGAACTGATAATACCCTTCCACTAAGTGAAAAAGCGGATTCCAAAGCAAACCGTAGAAGCTTGTACACTAAGTAAATCTCTACCCATGATGGATAGAACGGGAAATTGAGTTCGCCTTGCTTTCCACCAAGACAAAATATCAAAGGAAACAAACTCTTCTTGTTCCATAGAATTTATCCAGCTGGTACCTGTATATATCCCAAATTCGTTAGTATCGACTTGGTCGATCCTAGACCGTTTAACACTTTCTTGTCTTAACCTTTTAGATAAGCTAGCCTTTCGAACTCATAGACGATCATGAAGGAGCCAAAGTCGTTGATGTATTTGTTTGAACCATATTTATTAAAATAAATATAAAACAAATCTTTAAAACATTTACTAAAATAAGCTTTGCTTTGTTTGGAAAATTAATGTTTTCATTTTGCAAATACAAATGAATATAAATCTTCTCGATAAATAGTCCCACCACGTTAATGTTAGAGCACAGGTTCAATGCGGCAAAACAAGTAATTACCGGTGGAATTTCTTTGAAATATTTTCGAAATTCGTCTTTCATCGGTTCAAGCATAAAGACAAATGGTGCGCCTAAAAAATCGAATTCCGATATTTTTTCACACATTACTTCAAGTTGTTGGACTACCAAATGACTCGTGGGATAATAAACACTCGATAATAAAGTTGTTGCAACTTTAAAAACCTCGTAATTCAGTTATTTTTTCAAAGGAAAATCACCTAAAAATTGTGAACTTACCATTTTTTATATTTGTATTTTTCTTTCTCCTTATATCAACATACTTTTAAATCGACCTATTTGTGTAGCGGTGACCTGCTAAACCTGTTAGTCCTATGTGGAGCAGGTTACACTAATAACCATTTATTTTTATTGCAGCGTTAGTCATTTTACTAACGATCATTTGCAATTAACTGAAATATTATTTAAAAAAAAAACATTTTTCTTATTACATTATCCTCACATGTTGTTGATTGTTACTTTCACAAACATATTATCCTTACATGTGTACCAGATTTAGTCACACATGATTTCACACCACACACCGACATATCAACGCAAACACCATTGATCTAATCATTTATTTATCTGATAACACCAGTAGGGATTATTACTTAATATCCGTTAATGAATAATAAGGGTTTGGATCATGAAATGGAATAGTAATTGATTAATCGAAAGCTTTCTTGAATTATCAATGGATTTTGTTACAATGAATGTTACAACTAAATTTGAGAGAGAATAGAGAAATTGATTTATCAAAGTTAAGCTAGAAATGAAATACAATGAAAGTATTTAAACTAAGTTTTAGGCGGGAAAATCAGTTGGAGTGATTTGGAGAGAAAGACACGTGCAACTCACGTGTGAGCTAAGCTCATACCTACACCTCATGTGCTACCAGAATACACTCCTATTATTCCATCCTCGTAAGATGCTTTCCCGTCCTCAAGCATCTTTATCAAAAAGTGTAGGAAACTTCTTGCACAATATTCAAGTAGTTCCCATGTAGCTTCTAGAACATCACCATTTGTTTATTTAATGAGGCCATAGACTACAACTACATTCTTTTTCTTCACAATCTTCTTATCGAGTAATTTCATAAGTTGAACTTCAATTACTCTAGTAGAATTTTTGATCAATCAATGGAGTTTGTTATAATGATTGTTATAGCTGAATTTGAGAGAAAATAGAGAAATTCTTCTATCAAAGTTAAGCTAGAAATGAAATAAAATTAAAGTATTTAAACTAAGTTTTGGGCGGGAAAACCAGTTAGAGTGTTTGGGAGAGAAAGACACGTGTGACTCACGTGTTGCACCTCACATGCTACCACTATAGACTCCTATGATTCTATCCTCCTTAAACATATGCTTGTCCTTAAGTATCTATATTAAAAGTAGGAAACTTCTTTCACAATTCTTCAAGTAGTTCCCATGTAGAATCTTGAACACCACCTGAATTAAGCCACAACTACTGACTTCTTCTTCTTCACAACCTTACTATCCATTACTTTCATAGGTTGAAGTTCAATTACTCCATTTAAATCTACTTATGGTAATGCCAATGTAGCCAAGTTGTGATTATCACCCTTGCACTTTTTCAGTTGTGAAAAATGGAAGACATTATAAACTTGGGCATAATCATGCAACTTTAACTTGTAAGCCACCTCTCCTACCTCGCACAAGATTTCAAAAGGACCAATATATTTAGGAGAGAAATCATTTTACCTTAATTGTCTCAGTGTAACTTGCTTGTGTGGTTGCATCTTGTGCCACTCCCAATCACCAACTCCCCATACTCTTTAGTCATATGGTTATCATTGTGTTGTTTCATTCTATTTTGTTCCCTTTTCAAAATGACATATCAACAACCGCGTTGCTTGTTATCTAGCTTCCGACGATCTATCCACAACATCCACTCTATAAATTCCCTCCATATAAGGCACATGGACAGGAGGTTGTTAGCCATACAATGCCTCAAATGGTGGTGATATTGATAATAGTATGATAGTTAGAGTTATACCACGGTTCAAGTTCAAGTTCAAGTAGAGACAACCATCTACTAATTCCTTAGGTTTCTTCATGATATAAACCTCAAATCGGTTTCCAAACATTTATTGACAACCTCAGTTTAGCCATCAGGTCGTGAATGATAAGCATTAGACATATGCAACTTGACTTTAAGCCTACCAAACAATTCTTACCAAAAGAAATCAGAAATACCTTATCCTTATCGAAGACAATGTACTAAAAAAATCCATGTAGTTTATAGATATTATCAAGAAAAGCTTGAGCTACGTGAAATGCTATGAATGGATGAGCCAAAGGTACAGAGTGTGCATACTTAGTAAGCCTATCAACCACCACTAAAATCACAATGTAACCTTGAGAGTTTGGTAACCCCTTAATAAAGTCCATGAAGATGCTAGACCCTATAGACTTAAGAATAGTAAATGGTTGCAGTAATCTTGGATAAGCAAAAAGACTAGGCTTGTATCCTTGGCAAACCAAACACCCTTCTAATAAGACAGTGAACATATTTTGTGAGTAGTTACCTTGACTCCAGAATGACCCCCAATAGAGCTATCATGAAAGTGATTTAAGAGTTCCAAATTTAGAACTTCATTTGCACCCACTAACAAATTCCCTTTTCTTAACAATTGATCATTAGTCAATAATAGTGTTTTTTATTTGACATGCTTTGCTTTGAGCTGAGTACAATGTAATCCATGTTTCTTTAAATTTCTCATAATGGTTGGTACCAATGGTTGTAGTGTTGATAGCCAAACACTCACCATCTCCTTCCATTCTTGACAAAGCATCAACTACTAAATTGTGTTTACCTTCCTTTTAGTTGACTTCATGGTCAAAGCCTATGAGTTTAGGAATCCATTTTATCTATGGTGGAATAGCAATCCTTTGATCCAGTAAGTACCTTAATCTATAGTGGTCAGTTGTAACCACAAAATCCCTATCAGGAAAATATCCTCTATATGTTTCTAAAGCTAATAAAACCGCCAAAAACTCCTTTTCATAAGTTGAAAGAGCTTGATGCCTTACTAACAAAATTCTGCTCAAGTAAGTAATAGGATGACCTTTTTGTTGTATCACTACTCTTACTCCTACCCATAACGCCTTAGTTTCCACCACAAAAGGCTTATTAAAATCTAGTAGGTCCACTACAGGACTTGAATCATGACTTTCTTAAGTAAGTCAAAAATATTTTGTGCCTCAACATTCCATGAATAAGCATTTTTCTTAAGTAATTATGTCGAAGGCCTACTCAGAGTAGCAAAGTCTTATATGAATCGACTATATTACCTTGTGAGACCAAGGAGACCTCTTAATTGCTTGATATTATTTGGTACAAGCCAGAACTACATAGCTTGAATCTTGGTTGCATTTGTTGCCATACCCTAAGCCGAGATGGCATGTCCCAAATACTCCACACGAGTATTCCCAAACACACACTTACTTCTCTTAGAAAACAAATTATAACTTCTTATTTTTGCTAAGACTAAATCTAAGTGTTGTTTATTTTCTTTTAAGCTTCTACTATGCACCAATATGTCATCAATAAAGACTATTGTGAACTTTCTCAAACAAATCTCTAAACACATTCATTGGGGCTTGAAACGTTGAGGGTGAAATAGTCAATCCAAAGGGCATGATCGAAAATTCTAATACCATTCAGGAGTCTTAAAGGCTGTTTTAGCAATGTCATCCTAAAATAGTTTAATTTGATGGTTTATATTCAACTTCGAAAACACTAGTGCCCAATGTAACTCATCTATTAATTATTCAATAACAAGAATTGGGAACTTATCATCTCTAGTACTCTTGTTTAACTATTTGTAATCTACATACATCCTTCATGATTGTCCCATTTTCTTGACAATTACCTCTAGAGAAGCAAATGAGCTTTGTTTATGCTTGATAAAACCAACTTCGAGTAGTTCTTTGACCATTGCCTCAATAACATCCTTTCGTATAGGAGGATGTCAATAAGGCCTAATGTTCACTAGTGGTGTACCAAGCAACAAAGGAATCTTATCATCATGTGATCTCATTGTTGCCTACTGGTTAAAGACTTCAGAAACATCTTCATGCATGTCAATGGCTGATTGCAACTCTGCATCACCTTTACCCTTAACATGATCCTCTATTTGAGCAAGCATTACAGATAAACCAATGTTTGGGTCATTATAACTCAGTATACTTATCTCCTCCCAACTTTTAAATATCCTTCCTTACTTTCCAACCATAATACCTTAGCCCTATTAGAACCCCCTAAACATAACTTCTTATCATTGTGCTTAAACTACATCTTCAACTCTTGAAAATTTCACACAGTGTCCCCGAGAGTAGCTAAGCCACTGGATACCCTTTACCATGTCACAAACTCCTAATGGTAACAACATCACATCAGCTGTAAATTTCTCTCCTTTCAACTGCTACTGAAAACCTATGTAGTCATTTACAGTCACCAATTCCTTACCTCCAACTACAGTGACTGACAAAGGAAAACTACTCATAATGTTGCAACCCAACTTTTTATCCATTTGAAGATCTAAAAAATTTATGAGTATAGCATGAATCAACCAATATGTGTAGAGTCTGTTGCTTTGCAACAAATCCAACCACCCTTATGGTCTTGAAAAAACTAGCAACAAATTGAGAATTCAGAGGGATTTGAGGCAAAAACTTATTACTAACCAACTCATCTAATTTCTCTACAACATCCTCAAATTCCTCATCTGCTTCCTCATTTTCAACCAATAGAACACGAAAAACAAATGACCTTCACACTTATGGCCTAGCACAAACTTCTTATTATAATAAAAGCATTCATTCTTTACTCTCTTATCCTGATATTCTTTTTAAGTCAACTGTCTCCTTGAGGAAGTTTTTGGTTTAGACTTTTAACCATTATTAGTAGCAGGCAAAGCTAACCAAATGCCCTAGTTTTCTTCTTAGTGGCATTCTGTTGGAAATACGTTTTTACGTATTTAGGAAGGATCGGTCACTTCATCAATATATAGTTAGTAGCTCATGGTTATTAAGTTAAGTTAAGTAAACAAAGGCAAATCCCACCTATATACATATAGGCGGTGGCCCAATTGTAAGCCCAAGCCCAACACAAGGCTTGGGTATATAACCCCTATCGTTAGTTGGAGAGGGGGGGGGGTTGCTCTCATTTATTTCATACACAATATTCTGTTTTCTCTCTACTTTCTCTCTCTAAGTATGTGTGTGTAACCCTTTCTTTCTCTTTATGCCAACATATACAATAAACTAACAAATGGTATCAGAGCCATGGGATGAGAGTGATTGCTTTTGTGTTTGTTTTGTGTGTATTTGTCGTGATATATAACATGTCATTGACATTCATATCACAAATTGGTATCAAGACAAAAGTACCGACTTCACAATTGGTTTCAAGACAAAAATACCAATTGTATATGTGGTATCAACAAAGGTTACCGCTTTTCAAGATGACAAGATAAATTCTGACGTGACGAGGGAGATCAAAATTTTCCGACAAGAACCATGTAATTTTGTCATATGTTGTTCTCATCAATCAGGTCCAACCTTGTCATTTTTTCCAATATGGTGAATATATGATATAACTCAACAAATATGGTATCTCAAATGACTATAATGTCACTGATATTCCTTTAACATATATGGTATTATATTTTACAAATTGATATCATTACAAATCAGTATCATGAAGATAAAGCAGACTTGTATTTTTTCTTCCAATAAACTTTGTTAAAACTTCATTAAATCAACTGATATAAAAAGTATCGGCTGGGTTAATATTTTTAATATGGGGGAGAAAATGTGATTTAATATGAGAAACGGTTTATCACAAATGGTTTGACTTAACGTGATGGTCTATCCCAACATACGCCAAATGTTTTTGAATATCGTGGCATATGTTAAGGGGGAGAAAAATGGATTTGCATATAAAAAAGGATTTCACAGTGACATACACTTGCCTATACCCTATTTATTTCACGACGGTGATGATTGTGGTTACATAAGGATGGCATGATAGGTTAAGTCCAATGATTCTTCCAAAACCGGAAGAATCTTCCCAAGGACATTCCATAGCTAGAGATAGTAGTCCTTAGGAAAGAGGGAGAAAGATTATGAGCGTAGCTGAATGCCGACCAAGTACTTAAGTTAGCACTCGAACAATCACAACAAGGTTCTAGTGATGACGTATTGGTAAACATTGTAGGGGTCAAAGAATGAATAAGAATTGTAAAGATAAAGGTCTAAAGAAAGAAGCCCTCCTTACAACTTTAGGCAGAAACCAGATCAACTCATATGCTATTGAGAATAGAAATCATGGACCTAGTAATGTATTGCACAACCCATCCCAACTAACTTAGATATCTCTCAAAAGGTATTTGTTTTAATCACACGGAGATCAACACGTTATCTATCGATTTATTTACTCAGAATAAATTGGTATTGAAATGGTGACACTCCTCTTCAGCCTCCGATCACTAAAATCCAAAATGCACGTTCGAGTCTAGAGCTATTTGAGATCATCAATAATCTCATTAGGACACATTTGCATAATTCCTTGCGTCTTCACACTCTGTGAAAAGTAAGAAAGATATTAAGAGTCCTACGCAAAATCTTCATGATCTTGCCTAAACATCCGAGTAATATGTAAGTATTTACAATGAAGATGGAAATACTTCTTGAGCGAACATCAAAAAGCTCATGGTAGGTGACTTGTGCGATTCCTTATGAATCAAACTTGTGATAAATAGAAAGCAACAATGGTTTAATTCTTAACTGAATTTAAACATGTTCAAGGCCTCTACGCAATATCTTAGTGATTTTTCAAGAACATTCAGAGTGATACAATTTAGTATTTATAGTGAAGAATGGAAATCCTTCTAGTGTTAACATCAAACAGCACTTGGTAGGTACCTTGCAAGATTCAATATGAATCAAGCTCATGACAACAGGAAAGCAACGATGATGCGATTCTTTAATGAATCGAACTTGTTTCAAGAATATGAATTGACGAATTCAATCATACTGATAATTTTATCCAAATGATTCACTCTTTACGTTCGTAGTCAACTTTGTACGGCCGAGTAAAGAGAACGGGTTTACCCGCGAAATCTTGTAAAGGAGGTTCTTAATTGAAACTACCTGCCACAAGTACGATATTTAATATTGTCCAACGGTCTTCACCAACCGGAGGTAAAATGATACCGAATTAGAATGAAATGTCAAAGCGATTTCGTTTGTGTCTACTTATGTTGCTGCATTTAAAGACGGTGGCGTTGCGGAGTCCGAGAAGAAGTCATCCCCGCATGCTTATACTTTCTGCACTTAAGACTTCAACAAATTCAAGAAAGCCTAAAAGTCAAGACTTCCGCTGTATCGAACTCGGAAGCTTTCAAAAATTACAAAGGTATAAGTATGTGGGACATGAAATCACGAGGAGGCGAATATCACAAGTGATGAATGCACAAGATCAAGGCAAGAAATACATGTTCAAGATTGATATCAAAGATCATTTCAACATATTCACCGGAAAAATAAAAAGAAAAGAAAGACGAAGACTACGAGCTCAATACAAGCATAGTACACTAGGTTTAATTTGTTATTGTAACTTGGGTAACCCCCTTGTTTAGGGTGACCTCTCTTAGGGGGAGATTGTTGGAAATACGTTTTTATGTATTTAGGAAGGATCAATCACTTCAACAATATATATTTAGTAGCTCGTAGTTATTAAGTTAAGTTAATTAAACAAAGGCAAAGCCCACCTATTTACATATAGGTGGTGGCCCATATTGTAAGCCCAAGCCCATCACAAGGCTTGGGTATATAACCCCTCTCTTTAGTTGAAGAGGGGTGGTTGCTCTCATTTATTTCACACACAATAATGTGTTTTCTCTCTACTTTCTCTCTTTAAAGGTGTGTGTGTAACCCTTTCTCTCTCTACTCTTTCTCTCTCTATATACCAAGATTCACAATGAACTAACACATTTAATGCAGATTCTTGGTAATTAGTCAGTTTGTAAGACTCAACCAAGGTCTTAAGGTCAAACATCCTTACATTCATTTCAATTTATTATGACAAACACTCAAGATAGAAACTAACTACATGTTCTTCACTAATCTCAACCATACTAAACAATGTATCATAAGCATCTTGGTACTCCTTTTCACTAGACACATATTTGACATTCCTAATTTGGTTAACTTAATCATCATACATAGTACCAAATATTTGAATAAAAGCAGTTACATCCACATTTCAACCTACATCCTCCCCATTAAACTTAATGAATTGCTTATGCCATAATTATGGTGTATCAAAAAAATGCGCAAAAATCAGTTTCACCTTCTGATTCTCAAGTTTATCATCAATAGCAAAGAATTGTTCACGCTTGTATATCTATCCTTTCACATCATCATTTCTGAACCTGGGGAATTTAACCATGTTATTCATATGAATTGGATGTTATTCCTTTAATTGTGGGTCACATATTGTTGCATAGTTTGTTTGAGGCTCTCGATCACTACACGTACCTCGACCATATGTTCCTGCATACTCCTAACTCCATCATTATGACTGTTTCAAGGTTAATCTTGTAGTTGGTGTCATAACCGTTTTCGAACAGAATTTGGCGCCAAAATTTGTTGTGTGCTATTTTAACAAATATTACTAGGAATTATCATCTACACTTAAGCCGCACAACCACTGATAATATTAACCCGTTCTTGGCTACCTCTAATAAAGTGAAACTGATCATTAATTCATGAATAGAACTTAACCACCTGTGCTACTCATGCGATCGAGAGACATATTAGACTCGTAGTCTTGTTTTTGAAGGATAAACACACACCTAAGATGATCCGAGAATCAATGTAGTTCTTTGACTTGTAAGTTCACAAGAAAAGTAACTAACTCGGGCGGAGAATCAAGAGCTAAATGAAACAGTGTTTAATGGTGAAAATGAATCCAGAACTTCTAGGGTAGAGCTCAGATACTAGTTGATAAACACAACTAGGGATTACTTAAGATCCGCTAATGCATAACAAGGGCTTGGATTATCAAGTGAAATAGGAGTTGATTAATCCAAAGCTTTCTTTAAATTATCAACATAGTTTGTTAAAATGATTGTCATAGCTAAATTTGAGCGGGAATAGAGAAATTCGTTTATCAAAGTTAAGCTAGAAATGAAATACAATGAAAGTATTTAAACTAAGTTTTGGGCGGGAAAATCAGTTGGAGTGTTTGGGAGAGAAAGATACGTGTGACTCATGTGTTGCACCTCATGTGCTACCACAATACAATCCTATGATTCTATCCTCCTTAAACATATGCTTATCCTTAAGTATCTATTCTAAAAGTAGAAAACGTCTTTTACAATTCTTTAAGTAGTTCCCTTGTAGCCTCTTGAACATCACTACTGGTCCATTGAACTAAGCCATCGACTCCCGATCTTCCTATCCAGTAATTTCATAGGTTGAAGTTCAATTACTCCACTTTAATCTACTTATGGTGATCACCCTTGCACTTTTTAGTCGTGAAACATGAAAGACTGTTAATACAAATATCGTATTAAAACAATGTTTATATTTCTAAACCCTCTTACATTTTGTTAACGACAAAACATCGAATCTATTTTTAAGCTTGTCTTAAAAAAACACTAAAGCTTTGGATCAATGTTTTTATGTTTCTCACTTTTTTTAAAATATCTTATACGTTCATATGACTTTGTATAAACTTAAAATGTACAAAATATATCTTATACAAGCCACATATATGTTATAGGAAAAGTTAACTACCAAGTGTAATTATGATTGTGTAAGATTTTGGAAAAAGATGTGAGGTATTTATGAGAAAACAAAAGTCAGAACCCATAGACCCAAATGTGATAAAGATGGACCCAAATGACTTGGGTTCACGGGGTCCATGATCTGCTGGTCTTATTTCCTATAAATACCAAGCATTCTCTAAAGATTCTTCTCATCCCTCTTCTCTATAATCTCTCTCAATACTCTAATTATTTCTAACTCTCTAATCCTAATTCTCATTCTCATTCTTGTATCTTGTTGTTTAGATCTTACACTCATTAAGATCATCAACAAGAAATCTATAACCAAGCTTTGATTCTTTAAAGTTTACTTGTGTGATTTTATTAAGTGCTACTACTTGTGTAATAGTGTGGTTAGTTGTTTAGACCTCAAAATACACAGTGTGAAGGGATTGTACGCGTGTGAAAGGACACACTATCTTATCTTAGGTGTGAGTAAATATTGTAAGCGTCTTGTAACGGTTTCTCCACCGTTATAAAGGAGGTTTTTGACTAGTGAAAGTCAAACTCTCGAGTGGATACTTGGGGAGTAGAAGTAGGGGCAATATAAGTGAGATCTTGCTAGGCCGAACCACTATAAATCTCTTGTGTATTGTGGTTTGATGATCTCTTCCCATATCTCTGTTACTTACATTGGTATAAATCAATCACACTTGATCTATATAATCACAATAATCACATCCAAAGTTTTTAAATAAGTAAAACTAATCTGTAAAACGATTCAACCCCCCTTATTGTTTTCCACAAAGACATTATGAACTTGGGCATAAGCATTTAACTTTAACTTGAAAGCCACATATCCCACCTTGCGTAGGATTTCAAAAGGACTAAAATATTGAGAAGAGAACTTATTTTACCTTCGTTGACTTAGTGTAACTTGCTTGCGTGGTTGCAGCTTGAGCCATTCCTAATCACCAACTCCCAACACTCTTTTAGTCCTATGGTTATCAATGTGTTGTTTCATTCTATTTTGTTCCCTTTCCAAATGAAACATCAACAACTGCATTGCTTCTTCTCTAGCTTCCAAGAACCTATCCACAACTTCTAGTATGTTAATGCCTTCCATAGAAGGCACATAGACGGGAGGTGGTTGGCCATACAATGTGTTGAGTCTTAGGATCTAGACTCATCTGGGATATATAACAATGATTGTAATAAGCACAACGGAACATAAAGAACACTGTAACACCCCATTTTGGAAATGGAAATATCACAGTAATTATGGCGTGTCATCAAAGCATACAAGGTAAAATGTCTAAAACATTACTTGACCATATAAAGGAAAATACCGGAATCAAACATCGATAGTCCAAAAGTAAAGCTCATCACACACAAACATAGTATAGTAAAGGAAAAAGGACGAAACAATGTCCAAAGCATAGGTATCATAAAGAAAGGAAATGCATAATGTAAAGAAGGCTAGACAGCTTCCAGTCCGTATGCACGTACTCTTAGTGTCTACGAGCGTCCCTGAGTACCTGCCATTTTGGGAACATAGAAAGGAAAACGGCTGAGCAATACGCTCAGTGCACGGATGTACAATAAAGCATGAATAGGATAAGCATATAACATAATAACAGCGGAAGAAACTAAGTTCTGAGTAACCTGGTTAAGTATTGAGAAAACTGGTTTTATAGTTTGAAAGTCTTATGTTTATCTTATAAAAACTGTTTGTCATATTTTACCATTTAGCCAATATAGGTCATGAATAGCCACCGTGCATGAATAATTGAAGGGGTGACCTCATCATGCAAATTAGAGGGGCTGCCTCTAATTTAATATACTGGTTTTATGGGTAGGAGGGATCAGCTCCTTGTGAAGGATGCAAGGCACACACCACATTCACTATGTAATCCTGAATAAAAACGTGTAACTAGGATGCACCCATACGCCCCACATGATAAATATAAATAAATGGCCAAAAGCTGAAGGGACGCTACGAGCAATCACTCCGCCGTGGTGAAGTCATAACATCAGTGCCTCTAATGTTATGGTTATGGTACCTCCATAACTAGGTGAAACTGGTCATGCATGTATATGGCTATAGGTAATCATATTTAAAACATAAGCAATCAAACTCATAACTTATACTACGGGAAAACAGTTGGCTGCATACGGGGAATCCTAATAAGGAAAGAATGTCCATACTGAAAGGACGGGAATCCGTACCTTATGTCCAGTGAACGAGAACGACGAACTGCGAGAATCCTACTTCCGAAACACTAGTGCTACATAAATACGTACATGAAATAAGTATCTGCTTACTACATACATAGCTGGTTTTATATCATGTCTTAGCTTATTTTATGTGTTCTTACTATTTACACTGTTTAAAGCCTTAAACTGTGTTAAATCCTATATTCTGTTCATTCTGATTAAGTATTTATGATATTTCATGTGTTATTATACTTACTGTGTAATAATAAGTAACTTTCCAAAAATAGCAGTTTTCCTTAAATAGAAAGTTTCCAAAAATAGAAAGTTTCCAAAAATAGAAAGTTACCAAAAATAGAAAGTTTCCAAAAATAGAAATTTTTCAAAAATAGAAAGTTTCAAAAAATAGAAAGTTTCCAAAAATAGATTTATTGCTTAAAATAGATAAGTTTCTAAAAATAGAAAGTTTCCATAAATAGATTAGCTGCCTTAAATAAATAAGTTTCTAAAAATAGCTGATTTCCATAAATAAAATAGCTGCCTTATTTAATTAAGTTTCTAAAAATAGAAATTTTCCATAATTAGAAATAAGCTGGTTAAATAAGCTAAGTAAATAAGCCTAAGTGTTTTCATGATTATTTTCTAAGTCATATGATATATTATATAGTTTAATAATTATTTCATGTAATTTAATTAAACTATAGGTTATAATATTTAATTAAAGTATGACATGTTTTAATTAAATATATTAAATACTTAGGTTAAAATAATTCATGTTTCTTAATAATTAGTTAACCTAAGTCATGTTATTAAATTAATTACATCTTTATTAATTTAATTCTTAACATAAGTTTATAACATAAACAACTAACATAATCATGATCCGGATCTAAGCTTAAAAACATACACCGGATATGAACAAACACCGTACCCCGAATCAAATCGAGGTACCCCCTTGCTGCCGTGGGACCCACACGCACCAACCAAGACCAAAAAAGGGTCTTGGTGGTGGTCGGCTAAAACAAACCGAGCCCCCCTTGGGGTCGGTTTTACCTTGCGGCCCAAAAACAAACACCCCTTAGATCACCCCTTTGATTAATTAATGATCAAAACATGTTAGATCTATGATTAATTAATGTGCTTTTATGAAAAACATCACATGTTCATAATTAAATAAAAGATTAATTAAAAAGAAAAAGGTTAAAAAGGTTTTACCGTATTCGTGGATCAAGAGGGTGAAGAACAAACACGAACAAACACTAATTTAACAAGATCCAAGATCAAAGAAATCACCTTGATGGTGATTGTAGGTGGCGGCACACAAGGAGGAGGAGGAAGGGATTTTAGGTTTTCTTGAAATTCTTCTGTAAAAGTAATTTTGAGTAGTAAAAACTCTATTTACCCCCTCTTAGTAAAATTGGTAATGGGCTTGGCCCATTACCTTGTTTTGGCCGCGGGTAGGGACTCCCTTGTGGGGGTCCCGTACCTCGTTTCGTGTCTTGTAATTTCGTACACATTTACGTTTAATTAAGTTCGTGTTTTAAATGTTCTCGTTACGTAAATACCATAGTCTTATATATTTAATTACGCTCGTATTAAATATATATACGTAATTAATAATATCTCGTGTTTTAATTACGCTCGTGATCTCGTGATCGTATGTTCGTGATTAATTATTGCTAAATAATTATTACGTGATCGTTCATATAAACTACTTATCGTGTTCTACACATACGTAATACATAAACTCTTAATACATAATCGTAATCATGCTATATTAGGAAAGTTTTTAACTAGTACGTACGAACTTAAGTTACTATGCGTGGTAAAAGCATGCGGGTTTTACAATTCTTCCCTCCTAAAAAGAATAATTCGTCCCCGAATTATAGATAAAGTAAACTGGAAAAGAAGAACATACCCGAATTCAAAATATGAAATGAGGGTAAGAAGCCCGGATAGACTCCTCTGTTTCCCAAGTGGCTTCCCGCTCGGTATGATCCCTCCATAGAATTTTGACGATTGAAATCGTCTTCTTTCTCATGACTCGTTCTTGCCTGTCAAGAACTCGTTCGGGTTCTTCTATAAAAGTGAGATCTTCACGAATCTGTTCCAGTGGATACTGAACCATGTGAAGGGGATGATATTGGTACCCTCTGAGTAAGGACACATGAAACACATTGTGCACATGCGAAAGCTGCGGAGGTAACGCCAATCGGTAAGATACTTCACCGACTCGTTCATTGATATCAAACAGTCCGATGAAACGAGGACTGAGCTTCCCTTTAATCCCGAAGCGTCTAACACCACGTGCCGGCGAAACCTTAAGGAAGACGTGATCTCCTACGTTAAAGTGTAAGTCCCTACGATGCTTGTCGGCGTAACTCTTTTGACGTGACCGTGCCTCCTGAATCTTCTGTCTAGCTACTGCGATCTTCTCGTTTGTTATCTCTATGATTTCTGGTCCTTCGAGTGTTCGCTCTCCAACCTGATCCCAGCAGATTAGGGCGCGACACTTTCTGCCATACAACATCTCAAATGGAGCACACTTGATGCTCGCGTGCCAGCTGTTGTTGTACGCAAACTCCACCAAACAGATGTATTCGCCCCAATCACCCGTCCATTCCAACGCACATGACCTCAACATATCTTCCAATGTCTGAATGGTTCGCTCCGACTGTCCGTCCGTTTGAGGATGAAAGGCCGTGCTAAGCTTAAGTTGTGTACCCCAAGCTTTCTGCAGACTTTTCCAAAAGCGCGAAGTGAATCGAGGATCTCTGTCTGAGACGATGCTGGATGGTGCACCGTGGAGTCTCATGATCTCTCGTCTGTACGTATCTGCGAGTTTACTTACCGGATCTTCCTTGCGGATCGGTAAGAAATGAGCTGATTTGGTAAGTCGATCAACGATAACCCAAATTGCATCGTGCTTCCTTTTGGTAGGCGGAAGACCGGTAACAAAATCCATGGTGATTTTATCCCACTTCCACTCTGGAATGTCTAACGGTTGAAGGAGACCGCCAGACCGCTGATGCTCGATCTTAACCTGCTTGCAGGTAAGACATTTGGAGATGTAAGTGGCCACATCCTGCTTCATACCACTCCACCAAAAGTACTGCTTGATGTCATGGTACATTTTAGTTGAACCAGGATGTATCGAGAATGGGGAGCTATGAGCTTCTGCTAGCAAAGCTTCCCGGAGTTCTTGGTCACCAGGAACACAAAGTCTAGTGCCCTGCCATACGATACCATCTGCATCTACTCTGAATTCTGTCTGCTTCTCCAAATTCTGTATTATCACCCATATTTCTCCGTCATCCTTCTGAGCTTCCTTGATCTTAGATAGTAACTCGGGTTCTACTCTAAGATTAACCCAGTAACCGTGCTGTCCACGTACCATGATCTCGATGTCTAGTCGCTCCAAGTCTCTTATGATTTCCTCTTCGATTCTAATGCTGTTGATCATTCCGGACTTCCTGCTAAGGGCGTCTGCTACTACATTTTCCCTTCCGGGATGATACTGTAGATTAATGTCATAATCCTTCAACAGCTCTAACCATCTCCTCTGCCTCATGTTCAATTCACGTTGAGTGAAGATATACTTCAAGCTCTTGTGGTCCATGAAAATGTCACATGATTCTCCATATAAGTAGTGTCTCCATATCTTCAATGCAAACACGACTGCAGCAAGTTCCAGATCGTGCGTGGGGTAATTCTCTTCATAAGGCTTAAGCTGTCGTGAAGCGTACGCGACCACTTTCCCATGTTGCATGAGAACACAGCCAAGTCCCTTCCCCGATGCATCGCTGTAGATTTGAAATCCACCCGTACCAGATGGTAGAGTAAGAATAGGTGCAGATACTAGCTTCTGCTTCAGGTCTTTAAAGCTCTTCTCTCGATCTTCAGTCCAGACGAATTTCTCTCCTTTCCGCATCAGTTTGGTCAATGGAAGTGCTAAGCGGGAAAAGTTCTCTACGAACCTACGGTAATAGCCAGCTAAGCCTAAGAAACTGCGGACTTCCGTCGCTGATGTCGGCCTTGGCCACTTAGTGATGGCCTCAACCTTCGCTGGATCCATAGTGATTCCTTCTGCTGATACAATGTGACCTAAGAATGCCACCTTGTCTAACCAGAACTCACACTTGGAGAATTTAGCATACAGCTGCTTCTGGCGAAGAATCTGTAGTACTGTACGAAGATGGTCTTCGTGTTCCTCCTTGGACTTAGAGAAAATCAGGATGTCATCGATGAAAACAATGACGAACTTGTCCAGAAATTCATGGAAGATTCTGTTCATTAGATCCATGAACACTGCTGGAGCATTTGTCAGGCCAAATGGCATAACTACAAACTCGTAGTGGCCATAACGAGTACGAAAAGCAGTCTTAGCAATATCCTGCTCCTTGACTCGTAACTGATGATAGCCTGACCTAAGATCAATCTTGGAGAAGTGTTTGGCCCCTTGGAGTTGGTCAAACAGGTCGTCAATGCGTGGCAGTGGATACCTATTCCGAATGGTAATCTTGTTGAGCTCGCGATAGTCTATGCAAAGACGCATACTGCCGTCCTTCTTCTTAACAAATAAAACCGGTGCGCCCCATGGAGATGCGCTCGGTCGAATAAAACCTCGTTCAAGAAGTTCTTGTAGTTGATCCTTCAGCTCCTTCAGCTCCATGGGAGCCATGCGATAAGGAGCCTTGGAGATTGGTTCAGCTCCTGGAACCAGCTCGATACTGAATTCCACTTCTCGTGCAGGTGGTATGCCCGGAAGTTCTGCTGGAAACACGTCTTGGAATTTCGACACTATTGGTTGATCCTAAATCGATGGAGATTCAGCATCCATGTCGTGAACCGTAGCTAGATAACCCTCGCAACCATGTGACAGGAGTGCACGCGCTTGCAGGGTAGATATGATTTGTACAGACCGTCCGGGTATGAACCCATTATGAATGTACTCTGGTGCATTGACATCACCGAAGATAACCCGATATGAATGGAAGTCTATGGTAGCATGATACTTGGATAACCAATCCATGCCCAAAATCATGTCGAAGTCATTCATGTCCAGTGGAAGTGCGTCGACAGGTCGAACCTTATCATCAAATTCTAGGGGAAGACTCTTGTATACATGGGTGATTAATACAGAGTCCCTCAAAGGCGTGGAAATAGTAAGCCTATTTTCTAGTGGCAAGGGAGACATCCTAATGTTCTTAGCATAAGCAGTAGAAATAACCGAGTGAGTAGCACCCGTATCGAAAAGAACACATGCAGCGCGACCATACATATACAAGATTCTAGTGATGGTACCTGTAGACTTGTTGGCCTGGTCTCGAGATGTCGTGTAGACACGCCCGACAGTAGGAGGCGGCTTGGTATCAGCATGTCCCGATGTACCCTCCATCTCGCCCTTACGGCAATCCTTCATAATATGGCCAGGAAGACCACACTTGAAGCACGCATCAGTATTACGGCGACATGGTCCTGGGTGCCTACGGTGGCAAGTAGAGCAAAGATGATGAGTGTATCCTCCAGCAGGTGCTCTGGCTGGCTGAGGACCTGATAAAACATTTTACATGAGACATAATAGTTGGGTACAAAGGACGAAGCGGATAATCGTAAGATTGAATACCAGTGATAGCTGGACGGCTAGGCTGCGAACCTCTCTGGTTCTGGTCCCTACCGTTTCCATGGTTCCTGGTAGAAGTTTACTTAAAGTGTCAGAATATGAGTTATAACGTAAAACATAAGAAATTTCATAAGTATTAGGACCTGCTGTTGCTGGATTGTCCGTCGTTGTTACGGTAATTGTCATTACCGCCACGCCTATCCGTAGCAGATCGGTCATTAGTCTGACCGTTTCCCTTGGGCTGATGAGGCTGCTGCTGAGTAGCCGGCTGAGACCGGTCCCCAGTTTTCTGCCTGGAAGATACATTTAAAGAGATGAATAATTGACATATGGAAAGTATACGGATTGATCACCGCTTGAATACGAAGGTTTACCTCTTGTCGGGTCTTTCAGCTTCCCCGAACTCATCCCTCCCATGCAGCATCTCCAGTTTCCGTGCTGCATCGGCCACTTGTGCTACAGTATTGAACGTAGCACACACCAGATTGTTTGCGACCGATGTGCGAAGAGCCCATCTGAAGTGATGCGCCTGCTCTTCAGGAGTACCTGCTGCCGCACCAAGGAAACCAGCCAAGCGAAGAAAGCGCTGCATAAACTCATTGCTATTCTCCCCAGCTCTCTGACGGATCCTATGGTACTCTCTCTTGAGCTTGTCCTGCTCAGCCTTGGGAAAGAACTGCTCCATCACCCTTTCCTTGAACTGAGCCCAAGTCAAACCAGCAACCCACTCGTCACCACCTTCAGATTGCATCAATGCTAACCACCAGTTAAGTACATCGCCTTCGAACCGATAGCATGCCAACCTCGCCTTCTATGCGGGGTCACAGCCCATAGCGTTGAAGATCTTCTCAATGTGAGCCAACCAGCTTTCAGCATCGCTGGGGCTATCTGTCTTCTCAAAAGCTCGAGGGCGGAGCTTGTTGAATCTCTCCAGCCATACTGCTAATGTCACTGGAGGAGGAGGAGGAGGAGGTGCCTGATTCTGCTGCTGATTGTTGGCAGCTTGGACTTCAGCACGGATGTCATTCCTCAGTTGAGGAAGCAAGGCTTGCATGGCAGCCTGAATCGCAGCATTGAGCTGCTCCTGTTCGCGTGTGAGAACCATCTGACAGTATAACATAAAACATATGATTAAACAGTTCAAAACATAAAATATAAAATATATATACATGAAAAAAAAATTTATACTAAAAATTTCACGAGAAAAATTTTATGCAAGAAAATTCTGTGTATGAATGCATGATGCAGTTTTATGAAAACTTTGTATGCTCGAGAGTGAACGCCTCTGGTCAGTTCACCCTAAACAAAAGACATAGCGAGGGGACGCCTATGGGTCGGTCCCAAATCTAAAAGTTTCGATAAAACACATGCGACTAAATAGGGCCAGTCCTGTACCGACCATTACTTAGTCAAAAACCCTGTAACAAGGACATATATATGTATGCTTAAAAATGATGAATGCATGAAAACAACTGTCAGTTCTAGGAAGACCGTAGTGACTACCCACTAATCACAGGTCATATTTGAGAGCCTACAGGTCGAAGCCTTGGCTCTGATACCATAACTGTAACACCCCATTTTGGAAATGGAAATATCACAGTAATTATGGCGTGTCATCAAAGCATACAAGGTAAAATGTCTAAAACATTACTTGACCATATAAAGGAAAATACCGGAATCAAACATCGGTAGTCTAAAAGTAAAGCTCATCACACACAAACATAGTATAGTAAAGGAAAAAGGACGAAACAATGTCCAAAGCATAAGTATCATAAAGAAAGGAAATGCATAATGTAAAGAAGGCTAGACAGCTTCCAGTCCATATGCACGTAATCTTATTGTCTACGAGCGTCCCTGAGTACCTGCCGTTTTGGGAACATAGAAAGGAAAACGGCTGAGCAATACGCTCAGTGCACGGATGTACAATAAAGCATGAATAGGATAAGCATATAACATAATAACAGCGGAAGAAACTAAGTTCTGAGTAACCTAGTTAAGTATTGAGAAAACTGGTTTTATAGTTCGAAAGTCTTATGATTATCTTATAGAAACTGTTTGTCATATTTTACCATTGAGCCAATATAGGTCATGAATATCCACCGTGCATGAATAATTGGAGGGGTGACCTCATCATGCAAATTAGAGGGGCTGCCTCTAATTTAATATACTGGTTTTATGGGTAGGAGGGATCAGCTCCTTGTGAAGGATGCAAGGCACACACCACATTCACCATGTAATCCTGAATAAAAACGTGTAAATAGGATGCACCCATACGCCCCACATGATAAATATAAATAAATGGCCAAAAGCTGAAGGGACGCCACGAGCAATCACTCCGCCGTGGTGAAGTCATAACATCAGTGCCTCTAATGTTATGGTTATGGTACCTCCATAACTAGGTGAAACTGGTCATGCATGTATATGGCTATAGGTAATCATATTTAAAACATAAGCAATCAAACTCATAACTTATACTACGGGAAAACAGTTGGCTGCATACGGGGAATCCTAATAAGGAAAGAATGTCCATACTGAAAGGACGGGAATCCGTACCTTATGTCCAGTGAACGAGAACGATGAACTGCGAGAATCCTACTTCCGAAACACTAGTGCTACATAAATACGTACATGAAATAAGTATCTGCTTACTACATACATAGCTGGTTTTATATCATGTCTTAGCTTATTTTATGTGTTCTTACTATTTACACTGTTTAAAGCCTTAAACTGTGTTAAATCCTATATTCTGTTCATTCTGATTAAGTATTTCTGATATTTCATGTGTTATTATACTTACTGTGTAATAATAAGTAACTTTCCAAAATAGCAGTTTTCCTTAAATAGAAAGTTTCCAATAATAGAAAGTTTCCAAAAATAGAAAGTTTCCAAAAATAGAAAGTTTCCAAAAATAGAAAGTTACCAAAAATAGAAAGTTTCCAAAAATAGAAAGTTTCCAAAAATAGAAAGTTTCCTAAAATAGAAAGTTTCCAGAAATAGATTTACTGCTTAAAGTAGATAAGTTTCTAAAAATAGAAAGTTTCCATAAATAGATTAGCTGCCTTAAACAAATACGTTTCTAAAAATAGCCGATTTCCATAAATAAAATAGCTGCCTTATTTAATTAAGTTTCTAAAAATAGAATGTTTCCATAATTAGAAATAAGCTGGTTAAATAAGCTAAGTAAATAAGTCTAAGTGTTTTCATGATTATTTTCTAAGTCATATGATATATTATATAGTTTAATAATTATTTCATGTAATTTAATTAAACTATAGGTTATAATATTTAATTAAAGTATGACATGTTTTAATTAAATATATTAAATACTTAGGTTAAAATAATTCATGTTTCTTAATAATTAGTTAACCTAAGTCATGTTATTAAATTAATTACATCTTTATTAATTTAATTCTTAACATAAGTTTATAACATAAACAACTAACATAATCATGATCCGGATCTAAGCTTAAAAACATGCACCGGATATGAACAAACACCGTACCCCGAATCAAATCGGGGTACCCCCTTGCTGCCGTGGGACCCACACACACCAACCAAGACCAAAAAAGGTCTTGGTGGTGGTCGGCTAAAACAAACCGAGCCCCCCTTGGGGTCGGTTTTACCTTGCGGCCCAAAAACAAACACCCCTTAGATCACCCCTTTGATTAATTAATGATCAAAACATGTTAGATCTATGATTAATTAATGTGTTTTTATGAAAAACATCACGTGTTCATAATTAAATAAAAGATTAATTAAAAAGAAAAAGGTTAAAAAGGTTTTACCGTATTCGTGGATCAAGAGGGTGAAGAACAAACACGAACAAACACTAATTTAACAAGATCCAAGATCAAAGAAATCACCTTCATGGTGATTGTAGGTGGCGGCACACAAGGAGGAGGAGGAAGGAATTTTAGGTTTTCTTGAAATTCTTCTGTAAAAGTAATTTTGAGTAGTAAAAACTCTATTTACCCCCTCTTAGTAAAATTGGTAATGGGCTTGGCCCATTACCTTGTTTTGGCCGCGGGTAGGGACTCCCTTGTGGGGGTCCCGTACCTCGTTTCGTGTCTTGTAATTTCGTACACATTTACGTTTAATTAAGTTCGTGTTTTAAATGTTCTCGTTACGTAAATACCATAGTCTTATATATTTAATTACGCTCGTATTAAATATATACGTAATTAATAATATCTCGTGTTTTAATTACGCTCGTGATCTCGTGATCGTATGTTCATGATTAATTATTGCAAAATAACTATTACGTGATCGTTCATATAAACTACTTATCGTGTTCTAACACGTACGTAATACATAAATTCCTAATACATAATCATAATCATGCTATATTAGGAAAGTTTTTAACTAGTACGTACGAACTTAAGGTACTATGCGTGGTAAAAGCATGCGGGTTTTACAAACACAATCAAAGTTATGAACAAGGCTTTCTTATTCAGAAAATACTAATAAGCTATTACTACTACTGGCGCCTAATAGGCTTGACACTAGGAGGAACGCACACACACCTTTAGTTTACATTGTATATGAATGAATGAATCTAACCAAGGTGCCTACCCTCTTTATATAATAGAGGGACTAGGGTTACATCACAACCCTAGCTTACTTACAAAGCTACCTATTTATTATTAAGTCCTTCATCTTCTTTTGTCATATCAACTCAAGATATATAAGTCCCAACAATCTTCCCCTAGTTGATTTGACAAAACCAGTAAGCACAAGCTTCCCCTTAAGCAAATATAGATGAAGGCTAAGCTTCCCCTCGATCCATGCATTCTTCCCCTTTTTGTCACATCAACTCAAAAGGGATCGTCTTCCCCTTAAGAAGTGCATGTCGAATCCAGTAGGCTTCCTTGGAGTGATCACTGATGAAGAAAATCAAGTATAACGAATTTTATGAAGAAGTGAAATATCCCAAAATTGTCTTATATCATCTCAGTTTTTATTACATGGGACTGGGAATCCCCACAACTATAAGCCAGCTGTTAGCTATACCAATATATTTAATCCAACGATAAGGTGTATTGCTCACCTATCAGTTTTTGTTACATACGGTACTAGTAACCTCCACAACTATGAGCCAACTGTTAGCTATAACAATATATTTAGTCAAAATGAGAAGGTGTATTGCTCACCAACAGTTTTTGGTACATGGGAATTGATAACCTTCACAACTATGAGCCAGTTGTAAGATGTAACAATATATTGAGTCCAAAGACAAGGTGTATTGCTCACCTAATTGAGATATAAGAAGATAACAAGTTTATGAAAATCAACTCCAACATCAAATAAGCAATAATCAACTGTCTTCGTCAAGAAACCATAACTCACCAATAGGAACCATAAGCTAACCATCTCTTGCATCTTGAACTCAGTAGTATGGATCATCCACTCATTCAGTGTGAAAAAGACATGCTTATTACGATAACATGTAATAAAATGTCTTTGTATAATTCTTGTAATCAATATATGCATGGCGATCACATGCAATGGCCGATAGTCTCAGTGAGCTCTGACGGATCAACCAGAAACCACTCGATGCTTATGATCATGCTAATTTTGTGATGATCATATCATGAACTGTATGGTATCATATGCCCCCCAAATATTTGTAAAAGAACGTGTAACTGTTCCAATCAAGAATTATAGCATAAACTGAACTTTAGAAATAAACCATATACCTCTTCAATGTTCAAGATCACCAGTAGGAACGACCAGGAGGAAAACGACCAGTAGGAACCAACCAGGAGGAACCGACCAGTAGGAACTGTCCAGGAGGAAACTGACCAGTAGCAAGAAAGAACCAACCAGGAGCATCTCAAAAACCCCCTTATCTTTTTTTTTCACCTTTTTTTTCCATTTTTTACACACATTCTGTCACCACCTGTCGCTGAAGGTAATCTTTGTATGAGAAGTGCCACCATATTTATGGAATGAAAATATCACCACACGTAGTTTACTTTAGTATTTTAGTATTTAGAATATGAGACAACTCATATCCTAAAAATCAGCAACCAATTTGACCATATCCATAAGTTACTAAAACCACAATTGCTTTGCTTCCATATAACGTGTGGATCTTCGTCCCATAATCAGGAAAATATTATGTCCCATAACTAAAGTTCTCATCCAATTGGAAACTCAACCATAGTCCCTATAGAATAGGGCTTACTTTTCATAGTCTCCATATGAATCTTTTCCTCATTTTCATGAGGCATAACTGTTTCCAAAAGCACTCGTATCTACACCCATAAACGTGTATCATAACTGTCTCAACATGGTCGTAGTTATCCTCTTTATCACATCCATGTCCTGCTGTGATAATCATATTTATGACTAGTAATCGTCATAATTATAGCAGAGACCACGTCACACCAACCCCACGCATGCACAAAACCATATCATATTCCATGCTTAACTTTCGCATCCACAGCACCACATGTGTATGATAATCAGGGAACAATAAACCACTCCTAAAACTTACACAGCTTAGTCAAACGTGTATAATATAATAAACACCTAAAAATCAGGTATTTAAATTACCCCACGTATCAATGTATATACCACGTCCACATCTTGAATTGGTTCTGCTTTATCTTGAATACGGTGCAACTTGACATGGACCACGACAAACAGTACTTTTTCTGTCTCACACACAAAGCAACGAACGAATAGTCTTACCCTTTTTCTTTTGCCCTCGTCTTTTTCCTTATTCTGCTGTTTGAAACATGACGTGAAGCCAATATCATGTCTTTGTAAATTCCGGTTTTGGGCCATGTCCCCTTGTGTGTAGACACTATTTGGCCAGACAACAAAAGTGTTCCTGTTATGGCCATGCTCTACCCAAAGTGCTCTACTCATGCCACGTGTCAGTCATCATGATAGGTAGAGCCTGAAAAAGTTGGGTAAAGCATGCCACGTGTCAGGCGCTGGGATAGGTAGAGCATTTTTCTAGTAGAGCATGGCCCAAAACCGGAAAAACACAAATGTTTGGCCAAATACCGTCTACAACATAGCATAGGGACATGGCTCAAAACAAGAATTTTATCTTTCTTGAACAACATAGAAACCCATGTCGCATGCGATGTCCTTCTTTGACTTGACTTTGGGGACCACCAGCACCCTCCTTGATCACCTAGGGTTTCAAACTTTCAACCACATGAAACCCTAAAAACGAATTTGTCTTGGCAGAAACAACAAACAACACAGTTTCTCTCCCAATCTTAGCAGCAATTAATTCTGCTAGGGTTCATCATTGATCAATGACCAACTCACCAAAGCTAGCAGAATCAACACCACGCACACGAAGATTTATTCAGCAACAAGAACACCAAACAATAACCCATCATATGAACGACAACAATCATCTAAGGTTTGTTGGGAAAAACCCTAGATCATCAGGAACATCATTATTTATTCAAAAACAGAAAATAACATAACAACGAAAACCTTGTAGATCAACCAGATCAAGAGTCAACAAGCTCTGATACCACTTGTTGAGTCTTAGGATCTAGACTCATCTGGGATATATAACAATGATTGTAATAAGCACAGCCGAACATAAAGAACACAATCAAAGTTATGAACAAGGCTTTCTTATTCATAGAATACTAATAAGCTATTACTACTCTTGGCGCCTAATAGGCTTGACACCAGGAGGAACGCACTCACACCTTTAGTTTACATTGTATGAATGAATGAATCTAACCAAGGTGCGTACCCTCTTTATATAATAGAGGGACTAGGGTTACATCACAACCCTAGCTTACTTACAAAGCTACCTATTTATTATTAACTCCTTCATCTTCTTTTGTCATATCAACTCAAGATATATAAGTCCCAACACAATGCCTCAAATGGTGGTGATATAGATAAGATTATTATAGTTAGGGTTATACCCTATTTTAATTTCAATTAGAGACAACTATCTACTCCGCTCATTAGGTTTCTCCCTTGATATACACCTCAAATCAATTTGAAACATTTATTGACTACCTCAGTTTGGCCATCAGATTAAGAAGGATAAGCATTAGACATGTGCAACTTGACTTTAAGCCTACCAAATTATTCTTCCCAGAAGAACTTAGAAACACCTTATCCCTATCAGAGAGAATGGAATCATGCATTCCATGTAGTTTATATATATTATCAAGGAAAGTGTGGGCTACCTGAATTGTTGTGAATGGATGAGCCAAAGGTACAAAAGGTGCATACTTAGTAAGCATGTCAATCACCATAAAATCACACTGTAACCTTGAGATTTTGGTGACCCTCAATAAAATACATGGAGATGCTAGACCATATAGACTTGGGATTAGGCAATGGTTGTAGTAATCATGGATAAGCAAAAAGACCATGCTTGTATCTTTGGCAAACCAAACAATCTCTTACCAACTGTTTAACTTGTTTTCTGAGACCCTTTCAGTAAAACAATGAACATATTTTATGAGTAGTGACCTTGACTACAGAATGACCCCAATAGAGCTCTCATGAAAGTTATGAAAGAGTTCCAACTTGAGAGCTTCATCTGCACCCACTAACAATTTCCTTTTTCTTAATAGTTGATCACTAGTCCATCAATAGTGTTTTGTTATTTGACATGATTTGCATTGATTACAAATATTATCCATGTTTTCTTAACTTTATCATAAAGGTTGGTACAAATGGTTGTAATGGTGATAGCCAAACACTCACCATCCCATTCCTTTCTTGACAGAGCATCAACTGCTAAATTGTTTTACCTTTCTTTTAGTTGACTTCATAGTCAAAGCCCATGAGTTTAGGAAGCCATTTCATCTCTGCTAGAGTTGTAATCCTTTGATCCAATAAGTACTTTAAGCTATAGTGGTCACTTTTAACCAAAAAATTCCTATCTAGCGAATATCCTCTCTACTTTTCTTAAACCAATAAAACCGCCAAAAACTCCTTTCCATAAGTTGAAAGAGATTGATACCTTACTAACAAAGTTCTGCTCAAGTAAGTAATATGATGACCTTTTTGTTGTAGAATTGCTCCCATTCCTACCCTAACGCCTCAGTTTCCACCACAAAAGGCTTATTAAAATCAAGTAGCTCCACTACATGACTTGAATCATGCCTTGTTTAAGTAACTCAAAAGCATTTTGTGCCTCAACGTTGCATGAATAAGTATTTTTCTTTAGTAATTATGTCAAAGGCCTACCGAGAGTAGCAAAGTCTTGTATGAATTTTCTATAGTACCTTACGAGACCAAGGAAACCTATTAATTGCTTGATATTCTTTGATATAGGTCAGAACTACATAGCTTGAATCTTGGTCACATTTGTAGTCATACCCTGAGTTGAGATGACATGTCCTGATTACTCTACATGAGTAGTCCCAAACACACACTTACTTATCTTAGAAACCAAATTATGCATTCTCCTTTTTTCTAAGACTAAATCTAAGTGTTTTTTATGATCGTTTAAGCTTCTACTATGCACCAATATGTTATCATAAATACTAATGTGAACTTTCTCAAATAAATTAATAAACACTTCATTCGTCGGGGCTTGAAAAGTCTAGGGTGAAATAATCAATCCAAAAAGGAATGATCAAAAATTTATAATGCCCTTCATGAGTCTTAAAGGCTGTTTTAGTAATCGTCTTTAACTATTTGTAATCTACATACATCCTCCATGTACCGTCCCATTTTCTTTACTATTACCGCTGGATAAGCAAATGAGCTTTGGCTATGCTTGATAACACCAACTTCAAGTATTTCTTTGACCATTGCCTCAATAACATCCTTTCGTATAGGAGGATGTCAATAAGGCCTAATGTTCACTAGTGGTGTACCAAGCAACAAAGGAATTTTATCATCATGTGATCTCAATGTTGGCTACTGGTTAGAGACTTAAGAAAATCTTCATGCATGTCAATGGCTGATTGCAACTCTGCATCACCTTTACCCTTAGTACGATCCTCTATTTGAGCAGGCATTATAGATAAACCAATGTTTGGGTAAACACATATCATTATAACTCAATATGCTTATCTCCTCCTACCTTCTAAATCCACTTACTTCCTTCCAAGAGTATCTAAGCCACTAGATTCCCTTAACAACATCACATTAGATGTAAATTTCTCTCCTTTCGACTACTACTGAAAACCTCCGCAGTCACTAAAAGTGACCAATTCCTTACCTCCAGCTTCATCCAACGACAAAGGAAAACTACTCATAATGTTGCAACTTAACTTTTTAGTCATTTGAACATCTAAAAACTTACGAGTATAGCCTGAATTAACCACTATGTGTAGAGTCTGTTGCTTTGTAACAAAGCCAACCAGTCTCATAGTATAGAAGAACTAACAACAAATAGAAAATTTAGAAGGATTTGAGGAAAAAAAATTATTACTAACCAATTATCCAATTGCTCCGCAACATCCTCAAATTCTTCATCTCCCTCCTTATTTTCAGCCAATAGAACCAAGAAAAAAAATGACCTTCACACTTATGGTCTGGCACAAACTTCTTATCATAATAAAAACATTCATTCTATACTTCCTTCTCGCGATATTTTTTTTGAGTGAAGTGTCACCTTGAGGGAGTGTTTGTCTTAGGCTTCTAACCATTATTAGTAGTAGGAAAACTGACCGAATGCCCTACTTTTCTTTTTAGTAGCATTCAAAGTAGTTTTTTGGTACTAGTCAATTTGTAAGACTCAGCCAAGGTCTTAGTGTCAAACATTCTTACCTTCTTTTCAATTTATTATGGAAAGCCCTCAAGATAGAAACTAACTGCATGTTCCTCACTAATGTCAACCCTACTCAACAATGTATCAAAAGCATCTTGGTACTCCTTTGCACTAGACACGTGTATTTCACATTCCTAATTTGGTTAACTAGATCATCATACATAGTATCAAATATTTGAATAAAAGCAGTTATATACACATTCCAAGCCACATCCCTTTCATTCAACTTAATCAATTGCTTATGTCATAATAATGATGTATCGGAAAAATGCACATAATCAGTTTCACCTTTTGATTCTCAGAAATATCATCAATGGCAAAGAATTGTTCACACTTGGGATCTATCCTTTCAAATCATCATATGTGAACCTGGGGAATTTAACCATGGTCATTCATGTAAT
This sequence comes from Glebionis coronaria, assembly GCA_025667525.1. NCBI lineage: Eukaryota > Viridiplantae > Streptophyta > Magnoliopsida > Asterales > Asteraceae > Glebionis > Glebionis coronaria. The sequence continues at coordinate 457,516,403 of CM046877.1, forward strand.
CCAGATATTATTCCTAACTCCATCATTAAGACTGGTAGAAGGTCAATCTTGTTACTGGTGCCATATCATTTTCAAACAAAATTTGGCGCTAAAATTTGTTGTGTGCTATTTTGACAAATATCACTGGGAATTATCCTCTACCTTTCTTCCGCACAACCAGTGACAATCTTAACCTGTTCTTGGCTACCTCTAATCAAGTGAAACTGGTCATTAATTCATGACTAGAATTTAAGCACATGTGCTAGTCATGCGATCACGAGATGTATCAGACACGTAGTCTTGTTTCTGAAGGATACACACACAACTAAGATGATCATAGAATCAATGTAGTTCTTTTACCAAAAAGTTCACTGGAAAAGTAACTAACTCAGCGGAGAATCAAGATCTAAATGAAACAATGTTTTAAAGGTGAAAATGAATCAAGAACTCCTAGGGTAGATCTCAGATACCAGTTGATAAACACCACTTGGGATCACTTAAAATCCGTTAATGGATAACAACTGCTTGGATCATCAAATGAAATAGGAATTGATTAATCGAAAGCTTTCTTGAATTCTCAACAGAGTTTGTTACAATGATTATTACTCCTAATGGTAAAAATGAATACAATTCCATTATCATTTATTATTTTTTAATTATCCATGTATGGTTTTTAATTATTAGTGTATCGTTTTTAATTTTATGAATAAAAGTTTTTAAGTTACATTTACATTTGAGTTTACGTTTTATTTATGCTTTTTAGTTTTTATGAATAATTAGATAAATAAAATGTGGAAAGGTGATGTGGAGGTGAGTTGAGGTGTGTTTTTTAGTACACTTGAAATGTGGGTTTTTGATGAGTTAGTGAGAGGAGAGAGAAAACTATGGGGACGATGGAGTTTTTTGTGCCCCTCTCCCACCGGCCTACGGATCTCAAAAGTTAATGTGTACATCTACGAGACAAATTTTTATCTCATTTACTTTGATTTGAAATTTTATATATACTCAAACATGTTTTTAAAACATTGTGCATTATGAATTCAATGATTGTATTTTATGTACAAATAAAATTAAACATGAAAAAAGGAGATGTTGAATGAATCTATTTAGATGGAAATATAATAGTTATTTTTTATGTTTTTAATAATAGGTGATAATAAATACATGAGCTACAAAATTTTGATATGAAGGTCATAAAATTAGTAAGGGCATAAAATTTGTACGAGATTAGTTTTCTAAATTTTAATACGATAAAAAGAATACCTAGGATTAAACCTCTTTAAGATACACGGTAAGTCAAAATGATTATACTCCAATGGTAAATAGAAAATTACACCGCCATTATAAAGAAATGTTAAAAAAAAAAAAATTAAATAAAGAAATGTTAAAAAAATGTTGTTTATAGCAATTATAAGAAAATTTATATGGCAGAAAAGTTTAAATAAATAGTTGAAAACTACACGTCACGGGTAATCGGGTCACGGGTTCGACTAACTAGATCACGGGTTTAACCACCGAGTTGAATGCTCGACATTTGGGTCGTGGGTTCGACCACCGAGTCAACTCGATCGAGTCACTGGGTTACCGCTTCGATCACTAAATCAATTAACATATCGTTAATTACATGTCGGTAGGCAATTCACGTTGCAATTCGCGAATACTTGTATAGTTTTATACTATAAACGTGTATGCTTAATTTTTCAGAAAATAAAAAAAATACACTGATTGAACCAATAAAAACAATACGCTGATTAAATCACTTACAAACACACGGACCTAAACATTCAACTGAGAAACGTGAAAAGAGATCTTCAACTCAAGGTTACTTCAACAAATCAGGAAGATAACTATTACGTATATTTTTGGAAATGTTAAAAATTGAAATTGAAATTATTAAATACAGTAAAGAATTGTTAAAAAAAATGTTATTTATGGCAATTATAAGACAATTTATATGAAATGAAAATTTAAATGCATAGTTGAAAATCATCGGGTTACGATTTTGACCACCGGGTCACGGTTTTGATCATCGGGTCACGGGCTCGACCACCGGGCCGTGGGTTTGACCATCGAGTCAATCCGATCGAGTCACTGGGTTACGTGTTCAATTACCGGACCAATTAGCATATCGTTTGAGTACGTGTTGCTAAGAATTTTTGTCGCAATACGCAAACACTCGTCTAATTTTATAATAATAGTAAATATGTAAGCTTAAATTTATTGAAAATAAAGGTCTTAAAATTTGTAATGTATAGCGAAGTATATAAGTTTCTTAAATTTTAAAAGTAGTTTAAATTTGTATTGGTTTTATCTTTTCAAAGATTGATTTCATTTGCACCAAAGATTTTATCAAACTGTGTTTAAAAACTTTGAGACCCAATTGGTTATAAGCTAGTTAATTCCCTTATGATGACATCATAAGTGAACCAAGTGAAAGAACCAAGGTTATGACATCATAAGTGAAAGAATCGATTGGGATGATGATGAAGAAGAAGCCATATGATTTTGATTTTCGTTTAATCCGGATAATGGTCGAATGATTTTGTTGTTTGATTTGATCTTGATAAGAATTTGTTAACGGGTAATGGTGATAATGAAAAGGGGAAAGGGGTAAGGGTGAAAAGGGGGGAAGAGAGGCAAGGTGATGAGTAGTTTTTTCCAACGTGGCACCAAAGTGGCATGTATCAGGTAATAGGGGGTAATATGAAACACCTTAACAAGTTTCAAGGGGTAATCTATTTATAGGAGTACATAGGTTAATTAAGGACAAAACATAAAATACGTGGGTATTTTAAATCTTTTACCCTACCACCATCATTTGAGCATAAACTCAATCAACCAAACTCGACCCATTTTTTTCATCAAACAAAAAAATTCGTTTTTAAAAAATTAAATATCTCATAAACCGTTAATCGTTACGCAAAACGAAATATACCATCGTGACGAGAATTAAATTATCTTTCTATTGGGTGGCACACGTATATACTTTCGACCATTTTTTTTTCTCTGAGAAAATGATATGAATTATATGTGATTTTCTGAGAATATCGTTCTATTCTTAAGTATCGCCTCATGATCCCATTATTTTCGGCTGATACAATATGCCCTGTTTGTCGCAAGGCATGTTTGGATTCTTTTGGGGAACATGCGGTTCATTGTAAAGAGCTCACGGGCTTCAAGTATCGACATGATATGGTTAGGGACGTTCTTTTTGACATATGTAGGCGTGCTGGCATCTCCGCCAAGAAAGAAGCACCTGTGAACTTCTTGACTGACCCGTTAGATGGAAGATCCACACTCAGACCGGCGGATATTTTGGTTTTTGGATGGGCTGGAGGAAAATATGCGTGTGTTGATCTGACTGGGGTTTCTCCTCTAGTGGGGTTGGGTAGTCGTTTTACAGCGGGTCAGGTTGCTTTGAAAGCCGCCTCATGCAAAGTGACAAAACACGAAAAATTATGTATTGAAAATCAACACGTGTTTATTCCTTTTGCATTTGATACCTTCGGTTTCCTTGCACCTGAAGCGGTGGAGCTTCTGAAGAGAATTCAGCGCGTTATGAATAGCAATGTTATGACACCTAAATCCACAGATGTGGTTTTTCATAGAATTAGTTTCGCTATTCAGAAAGGGCTAGCTTGTTGTTCGCTTGCCTTCTACAGCTGTGTAATTAAATCAGACATAATAAAGGTAATATAATAAAAAAAAAAGAAGAGTTTATCGAAAGTATACTACACGTGCCCACGATAAAAAGTTTCTTAAATTTATAAGGGTAAAAAGAAAATACAAGTTATTAAACGGATTAAAACAATACACGGTAAGTGAAGAAATACACGAGATGAAAGCAAGTAAAAAATACGCGGATTTAAAGCAATTAGTAAAAAATACAAGTCTGATTAATAATAACTTTGATCCCAAGTCTTATATTCCAACGGTAACTAAAAACTACACCACCGCCATAACCACAACAATCCTTATTTATAAGTTTCGACCCGCAATTGATTTATCATTATTCTGTCAATAGGATTTAATTAATCGCATATTTCTCTATCCTTATTTCTTTATCTGAAGTTTGTTAATCTGTGCAACTTTCTGTTGACACTATGAAGTCCCATGAAGGTTCAGTTCAAACAGTATTATCTTCTCCTCCAACAACACATGGTGTCAGAAAAATCGTGATACGTTTAAAGATTCCTGCAAAGAATACCAATATAAATGGCGAAAGTACTTCTTACGCCCACGACAAGGAGACGCAAACATCTTCTCTTTCTGATGCTCAAAAGATGAATCGTAAAAGATCAGTTCTTGACTTGGATTGCAAGACTCAATCTCAAGAAAAGATCAAGAAAGCCAAAAAGCATTCCACCTCCAACATTCTTTCTGATGAAATCAAGAAACGGTCTCATACGTTCAAGAAAAGGAATCTACTTTTTGAAAAACGAAATAATTTGCTTATGAGTATTGTAAATTCTCAAGGTGAATCAGCATGCCCTATATGCAGAATGAATTGTTGCTCGAATAAAACCCTTTATCAGCACATGGTTCTTCACGCGGATAAAGACTGGAAGACTTTCTTTAAAAGGGGTGAAAGTCAGAATCATGATGCCAAGGCCGCCGCGCTTGATTTGAGTAAGTTTTTATATGGGTGGGACGTGAAGACAGGCAAGAGAGGTCGTTTGGCGTCAAGCGTTGTTGACAAGGATATGCAAGAAGCAGCAGAGACTCTATTGCTCATCGCGTCTGGTCATCAATTGAAGGCCAAAACTAGTATAATGTTGCAGAGCCATGTACAAACAGTTAATGGTCCCATGTGCCTTGTTGATCCTTTTATGGTTGAATCAGGCACACAAGTTGAAGAACTCATGGCTACAAGCCTGACGAAACAGAGGAATTTACAAGTTAAAGAATCAGCTGATACAATCAGTGGTGAAAGAAAGGCTGTGTGTGGCTTTGATCTTAACGAACTTCCTGCATTTGAAGAAGTTTAACAGCTTATTATGGTGTAATGTTATAAGAAAAAATGTATAAAGTATACACGTTTGAGGTGACTGAGTAATTCTTTTAATTATGTATGCACTTCGTGTTCTAATTTTGATTCTTTATGTGTTTCAGTCCCCCTATGTGTAATCTGATTGATATTCAAAATGAAAAAAAGTTCAAGATTATAAGCAATAGCCAATAAATAACATCTAGTTCTGATTCTTTAGTTGTTCTTTTGCTGATTTCAATATTATACGCAATAATTATTAACATGTAGTATTGATTATGTAAAACGGCAAAAATTATCCAATGGTTAAATCAACTATCATCTGCGAGTACTGATGTTTGGCACAACTTATAACTGCAGATTCATAGCACATGTAGTTCGTTCTTTGTCTACTTTACTCACTTAAAGTTATACTTATATGAGCTAATACATCCTACGTTTCTTTTAACCTGAAATAGAACTAATTGTGAAAATTTACAGTCTGATTATTGCTGTGAATATACCAGTATTAACCCTAAGGCTAAGTCTTACTATTTTTCTGCCGATCTTGCTGGTCTTTCTGCTGGTATGGGCATTCTGCCAAAATTTGAATCCTTAACAAGTTAAGACTAAAGACAAGCGAAGCAATTTCGGCTTATCTATTAAGAAGTCGGTGGATTTAGGTTGTGCATTATCTCAAATGGGTTTAACATGGCCTAGTTATTTTTCCTACAGCTAAATGGAGAGTGGGTCAAATGGGCTGAATTAACCAATATTGATGCAACGATCAGACTTGATGAAAAATATATTCTCTGCAAGTTTATAACTGATATTTTGCTTCTGTAAAATGCTGGTGGAATCTGATACATATCATGATAATTTTGCAATACCAAGAACCAATCATATAAGCTCGATTCACGTTGTGTATATGGTAGTGTCCTTTTCCCGGTCTTTTGTGGGGTGTCTTCTCTGTTTTGTGGTTTTAGATATTTGGTTGGTCGAGTTGATGCTTTTGTCAGCAATTGAGAGAAATTTTATCATTTTCATATGTTGGATTGATTATTAGCCATTAGTGCCATGTTCAAGTAAGTTGTCTGCTTGGACGTTTGAAACTTATGACCACGCCGTCTTGATATACTTTCGAAAAATAATATAAAAAACCGATATAATAGATGATGCACTAGAAAATGCGTTTAGTAATATTTGAGTTCTGACAACAAGGGGCCTAAAAGCTTTGGACAGTTTATTAGTTAATGGTTAAGCTCGTTAGAAATTTAACGCATGCAATTTTTAAAATTTAAATATTCACAGTATAACTACCCAATAACGGTAGAAACGAGGCAAGTCGAGCCCTAACATATTTTAGAGGCACGAAATTGGTTTGCTTTCTAATAGGCGTAAATGAAATAAAACACAACTTGAACTTGGTTTTTTAGGCACCTTAGGCTCGAGGTCATTTGTATATAAATATAAATATGTACGCTTACAGTTATACACTTATACGTATATGATAGATGTATGATGCACAGATACAGGTAGCTTCCCTATTTTACTTAAGAGAAAGTATGATGCGCAGATACAGGTAGCCGTGCACAATTTGGGTATTTTTGTGTAACCAGTTAGGGTAGTAACTTTTGCCCTCACTATAACAGCTCAAAATCGAAAATTGATGGTCTGGGCTTTTTTCTTTCTGCAAAATGATGTTCAATACCCTCCTCCATATGTGAACAAATGGAGTATATATATGTAATGGTTGCTAAAGTTTTGTTGCAGCAGCAGCTTGACCCATAAGTATTTGCAGATTGACCCAAACGTCCCTTAAATTTTGTTGCAGCAGCTTAAAAATTTGCTAAAATCATCATATTATGTCCAATGATCAATAAGAACAGATTTAGCATAGATAATAGAGGTCAAATAACTGTCATCCATGAGAAAAACAAAACACAATGTTAATAAGAAAGTTCTTATTGATGATGCTATATTTTTATAAACGGGTTGACGCCCTAATAACAACCAAGGTACTCTATACTATCATCTATGATGATGCTACATACTCATTTTTATATTCCAAAACTGTAATCAGAAATTGTATATGGAATTAGAAACTTCAAGACAGAGGGTACATTGTAAAGAGCAAAAAGCACCAACAAGTGGTATACACATGTTGACGTTGTCAAAAAAGAACAGTTACTATGCAATCATTAGAGAATATGGATGTACCCTTTAATGTACTAGGTAAATTTAGGCCTTATAAGTAATCGCCATGAGCATGAATGGTCTTTATTTTCTCGTCAATCTGTCATGCTATTAGGATATTCCTTGATGAATAATGTTGTGGTTAATGTACTCTCTCGACTTAATCAATAGTGTGCAGACTTGAAGCGTGTCTCTTGGGCTTCAGACTCCGGAGGTAGTCCCTACTTACTCAAGTTCCTGTTAGTGTTATTTATGTAGATGGATTATTGTTCAAGAGGAGTAGGAATTAATAAGACTCAATGGTTAGCAGCAGCCACGTCAGCAGCTTCCCAAACTCCCCTTAAACTTTGTTGCAGCAGGCCAGCAGCTTAAACTTTGCTAAAATTATGGTTTGCAGCAGCCAGCAGCTTCCCAAACGCCCCTTAAACTTTGTTTCCTAACTTACTTTGATCATTATAAACAGAAACTACAACTTTTATTTTGCTATAGTTTGCAAGAAAAGTGCTCATCAGATATTTCTAACTTTTAGTTATAATACATCAAACTAATTGAAACACAAACTAAAACTTTTATTCAATGGAAATTTCAACTTTTATTCATAATACAACAAAATTCAACTTTTATTCATTGCAAGTTCTTCATCGGAAAGTGAGATTGTATAACCCGTTTGCGCTCCCTCCTCATCCTATATTTGTTGTTAAAAACAATCGTCTTCAAGATTTGAAATGTTTTGTATACGTGCTTGTGCGCCTAAGTAATCCTTAAAGCAAATGCACATCTCCAAAGTCGGTGTGAGTCTTGTTCGTCGTACCGATAATACCCTTCCACTAAGTGAAACATCGGATTCCGAAGCAAACCGTAGAAGCTTGTATTTTTTTTAACCGCGAGTTAATAGTTAGTGATTCGAGCTTACTGAAGGTTTATTAACATCATAACAATTATATAAAACCCTAAACGAGATCAAAGCACACATAGTGGAAGCGATTTAACAAGATCATAATAATAACACAATTATAATTAATCGAATTAGGGTTACATACCTTTACGCTAAAGCAAATCCACAAGACGAAGAACGAAACACCAATTCGGGCTTATACCGTATATAACCAAGATATAGTCTAAAGTAAGACTATATTACATCTTGTACACACGTAATACAACGAGCTAACCGTGATTCTAGCACGTGTAAACCGAGCTATAACGCTTGTAGAAAATCTACCCAACAACCCTAGAGAGGGGCTAGGACTAGATTATAAGCAAAATCGAGCAAACAAGAAAACCAACCAAAAACCCTTTGTGGGTTTGTCTTGCGATCGCAAGAAAGAGAGGAGAAGGGAGAGATTTTTGTGTGTCTTGAATTATGAGGTGAGGGGTTGTTTATAAAGGCTTAATTCTTGTAACCTAAACAAATAAAAGGAAAGTTTTTCCTTCCCCTTCCCTTCCTCCATAACCGACGGCTAACACCCCCTTATGGGGTGTTCCGGAATCTTCCATCATTCTTTCTATTTTACTTACTATAAATTTATTTAACACTCGTTAATACTTAACTCTTAATTATTTAATGATCGCTAAAGTTATGTCTCGGTTTAATTTAATAAATACATATATATATATATTTATTAATTAAATTAATAAATACAAGAAATATATTTATTAAATAAATTAACTCTTTACGTATTGAGTGCAATCCCGTAATCTCGAGTTCGATCCTATCACACGGGTATTAAATATAAGTCCATAAACTTTCAGCTCCCACTTGGACATATTTCGAATATCGTGATTACATTGACTATTACACTTAACAATGTCTCTAGTACAACTCGAGTAAGGTCTCTTGGATAAAACCTTTTAATGATTCATCATTATTATTATCCTTTTATTTCTAATACAACGTTAATAAGGATATGGATCTCAGTCATTCCTTGCATTAACCATTTTGTTTCTCGTTCACAGATTCAGCAAGATTACCAAACAAATTTGGGTGTGCCCACACAAACATCTTACTAATCCCACGAGGGGCCCAACTGTATTAAACTCCAAAACGAAATTGGAGGAAATAAATTCCATATTGACTACGAGCAAAACTTATGAATTTTGCAACACTTCTGAAAATAATCCTTATAGCTACTAGTTACGTTTAGCGTTAGATTATTCCACAGAGATGCACTAGACTCATAACAGTTTCCTGATATCTCAAGTCTAAGGATAACTATTTATGATTTACTTGATGACAAAGATCCATAAAGTAAAATCATATAGTTGGGATAAGTCCAATATTCGCTTCATCGAATATCATCCAAAATCGATCAATATACTTTCAAGTATACTCTATCGCTATTTTGATTTGTCTCAATTTAATAATATTCCCATATTAATCGACAATGGACTTTTAGCATAACATTTATTCATGGATTAAACATGTAAAATAGGATGCAAAATTAAGTAATAAGAATAAACGAAACCCAATCTTTATTTTATTAAATAATAATGTCTTAACATCCTTTATCCAAATACTAATCACAGATTCATTGCATGAGTTCGCTAGCTAGTTGCAGCGCAATAGCCTTGGCATGCTTAACTACCTTTGGTTTAGGCAAAGCCTTTGTTAAAGGATCAACTACTTCATCATCTGTGTGAACTTTTATTAATCTGATTTCACGAGCTTCAACTTGTTCTCGGACGTAGTGATGTCTACGCTTAAAGTGTCTGGCGCCTTTCATGACTCTAGAATCATTGGCGAATATAATTGCAGCAAAATTGTCGCAATATATATCAATAGGTTCTTTTATTGAGGGCATCACTCCAAGATCTCTAATAAATTTCCTAATCCAAAAAGCTTCCATTACAGCTTCTGAAGCAGCCATGTACTCAGATTGAGTAGCATGCATTGCAATCGTTGTCTGCTTCTTGCTCTTCCAGTCAACTGCTCCTTCATTGATAACAAAAACGTAACCCATCTGAGACTTCGTATCGTCTTTATCACATTGCCAGGACGCATCACAGAACCCTATCACATTCAGTTCTGTGTCTAGTTTCCCTCCAAATACCAAAAACATATCTTTCGTACTCCTCAAATACTTTAGAATATGTTTAACAGCAGTCCAGTGGAGTTTTCCTGGATTCTACTGACCAAGTTCTAAGCAAACGCCACATCAGGCCTTGTGCATCTAGCAGTCCAGTTGGTATCTACTGACCAAGTTCTAAGCAAACGCCACATCAGGCCTTGTGCATCTAACAACATAGATTATAGATCCTACAGCCGAAGCGTAACGCACCTTCTGCATGTATGCCTCCTCTTCAGGAGTTGATGCATCTATCTCATGACTCAGATTATGCTTAACTTCCATAGGTTGAAAACCTTTCTTGGAATTATGCATATTATACTTCTTCAATATCTTATCTATATAAGCATCTTGACTTAGACCAATTAACCGTCTTTTCCTATCCCGATAGATCTTAATTCCCAGAATGTATGCAGCTTCTCCTAAATCCTTCATAGAAAAACATTTACCAAGATAATCCTTAACAGCTTTAAGTCTTGGAATGTTACTTCACATGATTAATATGTCATCAACATATAGGACTAGAAATACTACATCACTCCCACTAGCTTTGCGATAAACACATGGCTCATCACGATTTTGAATAAATCCAAACTTTTTGATTTCTTCATCAAATCGCTTATTCCATTGACGTGGTGCTTGCTTCAAACCATAAATGTTTAACACCCCCAATTTACATTGCGCAGCGGAAATACACAATTGGGTGTTATTCACAAACTTCATTTAGGAATAAATAAGAAAATAATTTAAATCAATGTCTAAAACCTTCAATCCCAAGTAAAATCAGTTTAAAAATATATCAGAGTAGCGTACAGGTTCCCCTAGGATCTTAACAAATCGACAAACCTTTTACCAAAATACTTGACCATATACTATATGTTTATGACAAATGGGAAAGAAATATGTTTTAGACCAAATTACTACAAAAGCAATCCCGCAATCCTTCTCCAGCAAGCTCCGCAACTCAACAATTTCAAGTACCTGAAATACATGCTTAAAATCATCAACACAAAGGTTGAGCAAGTCTATAGGTTTAAGAAAACATAGTTGAACACATCGTAAAAATCATTCACAATTGTTTAATAGCATTGTGGCCATACAATCTATTAATCAGGCATTTCATCTTATAGCAATAGCTAATGAATTGTATTAAGCTCATGACACCGACCCCTTAACTTAGTCACCTACGCCAAATGCCGGCATGACTATAAGAATTACCAGTTCCCCTACTAGGGTATCAATTGCAAGAATACCAATTCTCATTCTCATAAAATTATCCTTCCCAGAGGTTACTCAGCGTAAAGCCCTGGTCTCAGATAGGGTCGTCAACCCAATAGTACTATCATTAGAATAAGCGGCTATTCCCAACTCGCAACATCAAGTCAGAAGATAGTTAACGACTCATGAATTTAGGGACTTTTGCAATTTAGGTACTTATACAATTCAAATCAACAAAGGCAACATTCGGGTCCAACAATTACTCATGACATGTGTTCATTTTACTTTAAATAGCACGTAACCCCCTCGCGGGTTTTAAAATCATTAAAACTAGTAGAAAGCGAGGCAATAGACTCACCTGAAGTATTAACAGTAGTATGACGACTTTCAACGATCGATGATGCCCGGCGAACACGAAATCCACAATCTATCAAAATAAAACGCGTGCCTTTAATAATACACCCAAGTAATATTTCATACTTAATAAAATGAAATAAATATCTCAAAGTCAAAATCAAACTCACACCATTCTCAATTCAATACATCCTTCTTACGTACACTTTTATATTTTTATTCTTTCAAAAACTGTCGATATATAATCCAAACTGTTTTCCTTACTTAAACACGTCAATAGCTTACGATACTAATCAGAAACTTCACTTACTATGTATAGAAAGACCTCCCAAAAGTTGGTTAAAAGATTTTACTTTTAAAGTTCCCTGCCCGGCGCATCTTTGAACTACAAAAACCGGACAGTTTTACGTCAACAACTCATATAGTCTTTTTAACTCATTTATTTTACTCCGTTTACAAAACCGACATTCATCTTTGAAAATAAACTCAACATCCTCATACTTAACATTTAACATCAGTCCATGACTCATTTTAAAATCCTTTTTATAGTCCACGAGATTCGATCCAAATATCGACAACAATTATATATTGTGCCGATACTCGTCTCCCGGTACACGAATAATCAAACTACCGTAACTTTTCGCTCGTTTGGAGCTAGAAGCTCTACTTTATACCAAATCGAAGCTTAAGACATCCTCTACAAAAATATCTATTTAGTTCATACCAAACTCAAACTCATATTTTCTGAAAATTAACTTTAATAATCTGGTCAAAAATACCCTTTTAAATATCATTCAAAATCAAATTTTCACCACATTTTAACATCATTTTTACCACTATAATCATCCCTATATCACTACTTTCAATCCTAACATGCTAAATCATCATAGATGATCAAATCAAATAAAACCAAACTAAAAATTTTAACATGCAACCATCAAAAATAATATATAACAAGATAAACGCCTACATATATATATATATATATATATATATATATATATATATATATATATATATATATATATATATATATATATATATATATATATATATATATATATATATATATATATATATATATATATATATATATATATATATATATATATATATATATATATAGTGGAGTGCTATATGCAGAACCACTTTTTTGGTACAGAACTTACAGAACCAGTCTTTTACTCCTAATCATGCATAATGTATACCATATTAATGCAAGGTGACAGTTTTGTAAATATAAAATATTAATTTTTAATAAATAAATAACTAAAGGGCAAATGAGGTATTTTAATTCTCCACAAACATAGCACATTCCCAAAAAAACTAATTACTAGTTCTTTCCACCAGATCTGAAACCACCATCGACATTTATCATCCTTTTCTTCCTCACCCAAAATTACTCATCTCCTTTATCTTGGTTTATATTACCAGCCGCCACCTACTTTGAAGATCGGATCCAATAAATGAAAGAAAAAATCATCGAATACACCGACCTCCATTTATACAAAATAATTAACAAGATTCAAGAAAATTATTCTTATAAATTTCTTTGGTTATCTACACGTAAGTTTTTCTAATTTGTTAGATATATGTATATGAAATCCTTAGTTGAAAACAATCTAGATACAAATATAATTTTATAGTGTGTTGTTTTTTAATTAAAAGATATGTAATGAATGGAAAACTTTGAATTGAGTTTGTTGTTTTTTAATTAAAAAATAAATTCTAAATATGAATCCACTGAATTGGTGGCTTTTTTTGCTATCTGTCGTAAAACCTCTCATCTTGTTAAAATAATTAAAGTAATGTTTGTGATGGATTAAAAGGTAAGTTATTCACATGCTCTCTTAATATCATAATTGTTGCTTGTTTTTATATTTAGTTTATTTTATTATAGATTTATTAATACATTAATATTTTGTGTATTTAGTTTATTTTTTAACTGATCTGGTTAATACAGTAATGTTTTTGTGTATTCAGTTTATTTTTTAATAGATACTAATGCTTTTCCGTTCAAAAAAAATACAGTAATGCTTTTCCGTTCCAAAAAATACAGTAATGTTTTTGTATATTTAGTTTACTTTTTTAATAGATCTGATCAATATAGTAATGTTTTTGTATATTACAGTAATGTTTTTTTTATCATTGTGTTTCACATTTTTTTGGAATACGTTACATCAGGGTTCAAACCAACCAGAAGGTATAAATTTGTTAATCACTAACATAAGGTTTGGAGACTTTGAGTAATGATGTATTGTGGAAATATTAATGGCACATATATAGTCTAAAGTTAGTCCTCATATCTACATTTTTTTTACAATTTAATAAATGTCTTTTACTTTTTTATATCATCTTCTTAAGATCTAATAGCTTTATTGTGGTGGGTAGTGTGTCTTTACATTCAAGTTTTTGACAAGACATATAGCCATCAAATGAGATAAGTATTAGGAAGTATCATGCCATACTTCTTTCTGTCTAAAACTAAACACAAATTCTTAGACTTTAATTTTCATTGTAAATACGATTAATTAATTGCTTATTTGAGATATGATAACAACTAACAAATGGTCTGGTCATATGTTAGACATTTGATGTACAGTACTTCTTTTTGTAATGTGTATGCAATTTCTTAATAAGAATAATATTACTATCATCATAAATTAGAGTAGTATAGTTCATTGACATATTTTTTTGTTTAGATATTATTTTATCAACTAGATTTACGATTTAATTTGATATTACTAGTCTTATGTTTGTTTTTTATTTGTTTTAGTGCGGATAGCTCAATCATATGTGAGGAAGAGGATCGATGGATACAACTCTGCTTTTAGGTGGCGTGCATACATGTTTTCGTAGCCGTACATACATGTTATCGAAGCCGTACATACATGTTTTTGAAGCCGTGTTTTAGAAGCCGTACATGCATATTTTCGAAGCCGTACATGCATGTTTTCGAAGCCATACATGCATGTTTTCGAAGCCATACATACATGTTTTTGAAGCCATACATGCATGTTTTCGAAGCCGTACATACATGTTTTTGAAGCCATGTTTTCGAAGCCGTACATACATGATTTCAGAACCGTACATATATGTTTTTTTAAGTCTGCAAATATTTTAGATGATGTGGATGTATATTATTTTTTTATGTTATATTAGAGATCATGTGTATTATGATTTATGTTATTTTTTATGTTATAAATTTAAAGATCAGATGTAAGTTTATTTTTGTTTGAATGTAATATACCTTACAAACATGTATGCAATTTTCATTTTAAGTCAAAATCAAGTTCGTATTAAAAAATTGTATGAAAAAGACAGTATTTAAAATGATACCATAACATTTAAAGATTGCAAATATGCACTTTTTTCATTGAAAAAATTGTAATATTGAAAAAAGGTAAGACTACAAATCAGAGTATTAAACATTTTAAAAAAACGTATTTTTAATTAAAAATTCAAAAATAGTCAAAATTTTATGGGAACCAAAATACCTATTTTGCCCATAATTTAATTTATTTTTCTAAAATAAGTAGTAGATATTTTCAAAATTGCCATCATGCATCAACATAGTGTACATCATGCATTATAAGGAGTAAAAAATTGGTTCTGTAGGTTCTGTACCAAAAAAGAGGTTCTGCAAATAGCGCGCCCCTATATATATATATATATATATATATATATATATATATATATATATATATATATATATATATATATATATATATATATATATATATATATATATATATATATATATATATATATATATATATATATATATATATATATATATATATATATATATATATATATATATATATATATATATATATATATATATATATATATATATATATATACTAGTGTCGTAACCCGTCCAACGGGCGGGGTCGTTTTTGTTGTTGTTTCGAAGGGTTTATGGTTTGTATGTTTTTAATTTATTCAATTTTTAATTTAAACTTTATTATATTTTAGCTATAGTTTACGCTTAAATATACTAAAAGTTCGAATAATAGTTTACGTTTAAGTAACGTCAAATTTGTGTTAAAAATAGTTTTTTATAATTTAAATTCAATCTGAATTTAACTAAAAAGTTTCTTATATTTTAAAATTTTAAAAGTCCGAATAATATAATTTGTTAAACAATCGTAATTTTTTAAAACAAGTCTAAAACGCAGTTTGTGTTTTATTTATGTTTGTTGGCAGTGTGTTATATTTTTATGCTTTGTGTTTCGTATTTTTTTTAAAAAATATGTTTGTATATTAGTTTTCTTTATTAACTAATACCAATATGTAAATAGAGAAAACTATTTACAATGAAATAAGTGAGCGAATATTTCAGTTATGCTACTATCTTAAAGAGCTAAGATTTATATAAAAGAAATTATGGTTTAAGGTTTATTACATCAACTTTTTGATGATCACGTGATCACCTAAACAATTTAAATAGTTTTTTTCATCTCTTTTACTTATAACTTTATATGAAATTTTGGGTAATTAAATTAAATATGAAAGTATTATTTTTGTGCGTCTAATTTATCCTCGTAACGATATAAGTTGGACAAACTAATTGGTGTATTAAGTGATTAATAGTTATATTTGATGTTTAATTTTTTAAATTAGTATTTTATTTTAATAAAAGATTAGGTTGGTTTGAGTTGGGTTGTTGATAATGTTAGATGGTTAGATTAGGGCTCGACTTATTGATTGAATGACTATTACATAATACATTATGTAACATATATTTAACACTAAGTAACCCTAACCCTAATGGACCCAAGCTCACAATCGGGTTGGGCCCGAATCTAACCATCTAACATTCTCCTGCAGTTTGAACGGCAGTTTTGCGAACGGACAAACTGGAAGCAGCTTCTTTTCTTCATCTTCCTTTTTTGTTTGTTGTAGCTGAAGCATAATTGTTTTGGCGGCATAGTTGCTTATTGCTTGCGGAATCCTCCTTTGCGTGGCTTGCTTTGCCTTTAGAAGGGAGTGGCAATTTGATTATCAACTTTTGTTGTCAACGACAATGATCTTCGACAACGAACACAATAGATGATGAAGAAAAAATAATGACTCAACATAATTTTTTTTACGGCTAGGGTTTATGGTTATGAGTTGGAAGCAAGATAAATAATAAAACAAAACTAAAGGAATCCCTCCGGATCATCGGCATGTAACCGATGACCGGAGGATAGCATAATTTATTAATATATCTTACTTAGAGTTGTGATACCATGTAAAATGTGAGAAGAGTTTTATTAATGACTATTACATAACACATCATGTAACATATATTTAACACTAAAGTAACCCTAACCCCAATGGACCCAAGCCCATAATCGGGTTGCGCCTTAATTTAACCATCTAACAGATAAATGGTAAAATAGTTAAGATTGGTTATGTGAATAAATTGTATAGGTGGATGAGTGACAAAGTAATATTTTAATGATATGTTGAGTTGGAATGGATTGCGAATAAACGTATTAGAAGACCTTAAAAACTTTTTTTATTCGAATATAAAATATCCTATGCAGCATTTCCGATCACTCCCACAGGAATATGCATGGTATTTTTTAATGCTTAGGCTAAATGAAGGATGATTCAAAGTTCTCAGCTACTACCGAGTGTTTGTCTGGTTTTGAGTAATGAGTTCAGCAAGTGTTACGTGTCTCGCTTAAATGTGTCATTGAACTCGAGTTGAACAATTACAATATGATTCCAAACAGATTATAGCCCACGTAGATAATAACCATGCAAGAAACATTCTATTACTGGGAATAAAATAGACAATTTATACTCTTTATATCTCTGATGTTTCCAACATATATAGTTAGTCCATCCGATAAAAGCCATTAATAGGAGGAAAACATGTAACACATTGCTTTATGTATCCAGTTCTCATTCTTCGCCACTACACATAAGGCATACAAACCTGGCCTCATAAACATAACACCAACTATGATCACGTGATCGACCCTTAATGCTGATGTGTTCTCTATTATTGCATAATCTTATAGCATCAACACTATATTTGTCTCTGTATATTTATGCTAATTTCCAAACTGCCTCTACTTATTTTCATGTAATATAAGCAGATTCTTATAGGCATGATGGAAGTTGCTTGTTTCAAAAAATCCCTCGTCAGGGTATTATTCGGGTTCTTCAACACTTATTACTCCGAAGCAAGAACAACTTAACTTAAGAGCACATTAGAAAATAGTTCCTGACCTTCAGTCATAGGATCAAGATGGCCGACATATTCAGAACCTGAAGAGCTTCTTGAGGAGCATCTGCTTGCCTCCCAGCTAAAGACTTTCATAGGCGATGCAAATCCGCACGCGACACAAACTTGATCACAACTTTGAAGTCTCTGTCTCTCTTGCATTACAAAAAAATGTATTCAAAAACATGTTTAAATCATAATAGATTAACAAAGTATACATAACCAGAACACATAACCTGATTCAAATCTAGATTTCGTACCAGAAAACTATTGGTTTTAGGTACTTCTCAAAAAGGTGAAACACGCATTGTATATGTATTCAGAAGCTCAGATTAGTTGGGCTCGGAACAGGTCATAAATTTTATAATGTGAGATACTATCAAGATCCGTTGATTTCTACAACGATTTTGAGCATCCATTTCTCAAATGGTAACCACCTTTTGTTAAGCTTGATAAAGGTAGAAGAAACATGATGAAAGTTGTCCATAAGAAATTTGTATTATGTTGTTCCACATTCAAATGAATAAGAGGAGTACATGAGACATGAGCAAAGCCATATTAAACTTTCACAAATTAGACAGATTTAAACTTTACTATTTACTTATTGTTTTAACCCATTTGGACGCCAATTTTCCTTATTTCCTACAAATGCAAAGTAATAAATACAAATGCAGAATAAGGAAGAAAAATCAGCTCCAAAGTATTCTAAACATAACACTACAAAAGAAATACAGAGAGATGAAATCCAACCAAAACATGTTAAGGTTTCAAGTCCGTGTGGCATTCTCCTAGCATGTATCCAGGCCCCGAAAGATCTGCAAGTTTCACTCGTTATTTCCTATAAATCAGAAATAGAAACAAAACACACCTGTCTAATGAATGAACGAAATTTACTTGATACGTGTAAAGGTTCAAATAAAGGAGTGGCATAATGTGATGTTGATGTTATAGTGCCTCGACACTCTGAAAATTGTGGCAAAGAATAGCTTAAGCCAATTTTTGTAACTCCTGCATTATGAAGCAATTCAAAATCAACATTCATTAAAGTATTATAACAACATATATTAATAAGAAAATAAAATTCGTTGGCGGAAGTTGACCTTTTGCAAGACCACGAATACATTAAAGCCATAACTCGTCCTCTATAACCGTTAAGCTTCTAAAACACAAATAATAAACAACTGCCACTTTTGATTCTTCTCGAACAACCTCAAAACTTCGGTGACCTCTCCGTCGGAAGTGAGATCAGTAGTTGAGTATAGATATCACCACTTCCAAACCATGTCTACGAGTGTACCTGCAGCCTAAAACAAAAATATAGTGTCCAAGATTAATACAATTTCAGTCGACAAGATCTTATGGCTATTATAATTGTAAACAAAGAACGACAAACATGCAGACTATGGGAAGCTTATGCAGAAATTAAAAAAAAAATACATATTGGCATTGAAACATCGCTACATATAAACATCAAAACAAAAAGAAAGATGGAAAAGAATATGCATACTCCTTATATTAAGCCACACTCCTTAAATTCTAGCCATAATTTGTCCTCTTTTACATCCGGGAAATTCTCCCATTTTCATAAACGACATACGTCATATGTACCTTCTCTGATGAAAGGAACTCATATAAGCATATGATAGGATACTAATAACAAAGACAAATAATGAGCCTATTGACTGACTTTTTATATTAGCACAAGAAACATAAATCAATGTCCAAACATCACAGGCTATCATCATTGTAAGTGAGAAAATTATTATCACTAAACCAGAAAATATATATGTAAAGCTATCTGCCAAATAGACATGTCAATGTATAATAGGTCAAAATACTGATGTTTCTAACTGAACATTTGAGATAAATCCTAACATCATGTGAATGAATTATGCGATGACACACATACACTTTCTGAGATATATTTATAATCTGTAACTCAAGCTGATTGTGTGAAATATTTTTCAACTTAATTTTCGTTTGATGATACTAAACCTCCAATTCATAATGGATTTTGGCTGTAAGCCTGTTAACCATCAAAGTTTAAAAGATACACAATGAATTCAAAGCAAAGAGGCCAGCCATTTGATGTACCTGTAGAGTGACTCTACTGGTCTTATATACTCCTTTTTAAGTTTAGCGACTTCAGATTACTTGTCTTGAAGGCTCTCTCAGTGGACCCATGGAAGCATCTTTCACTAACTTTTCATGTCAGATCCTAAACAACCTAAAACAATTCAAAGTATTATTGATGTCAGGCATGAATCAAATTCACTAAAAAAAAGCACCTGTAAGGATAATCAAAATCAGGTTATGGTCATAAATGAAAATTGCATTATATAAGGATCTACATGACCGAGTAAAGTAAACATAAAACATACCAAAGCACTAATGCTTGGCATACAACAACTTAACAAACCTGCAAGTCTATTTTCATCTGCTCGCACAAATGCGATGTCAATGTTAGACCTTGAAAATCATTGTAGATACTTATTTTCTTCAAAAAACCAGACATCAAGTCATCTCCAAAGTCTCAGATGTTCATGTCTATTAAGTACCATGAATCAATAGTAAAGATGAACAATATGGAATTGGCACACATGTTTTTATCTTAGTTCTGCTTGCTAGAAAAGTATAAGGGATAACTGTGATTTTCTTAACATGGCTGTGTTTGGATAAGATTCCAAAACTACCAATTTATGACTCTTTGTCATGGTAAAACCTAAATGGAGCCTACAATTCGACATAACCATAACTGAACTTGAATAAAAAATATTAAACAAACGGCTCACACAAAATCATATGTTCTAACATGGAAAATAAAAGGGAGTGCGGCTTTGTCTGTCAATTGACTGAAAACATCTGATTACATGAGCATGGTTAGACATTGTTGCTTTCTTAGTGCCATAGTCATTGTTTCATTCGTTGCCATATTCGTTTGTTATGCAACTAAATTTACTAATAATGCTATGAGATTATTGAATTTAGTTTATGGCTGTGTTGTTTGTGTTTGAAAGTAGTAAAAAAACAGGTAATGTTAAACTATATAACAGGTAAAAAAGAACCTACCTTAGGCTAGTCAGAAACCTAATATATTAACTCAAGAAGTTAAGTAATACCAGAGAGACTGCCATATGTTAAGCTGACAAGGACAGTGGGATCGTCCGCACTTCCCAATTCCACCTTCTCGGTAGCCAGCTACTATAACCGCATTTCCCTTCATCTTACCCTTTCCATCTAAAGCCTTTTCTTTAGCCCATTCTAACAACATACTGCATTTTCAAACTACAACAGTCATGACTATATATAACCTTGTAATCTCGATCCTCACAATCAGGAAAAAAGAAAATCCGAAGATCACCTATTATCATGTCGGACACATCAGTAAAGAGATGAATAAGAGCTTTACTAAGTTCATCATAATCCTATAAGCAGGTACTACTATCATACTATCAACATTATTATTATTATCATTATTATTATCTAGGGCATGTGTAAAATAAAGAAAGAAAAAAAAACTTTGTGTTCCTTGCTTGCCACCAAACGATTTGTCGTTTAAATTCGTTACTAATTTTCATTTGATTTCTTAATAAGAAAATCCTTTCTATCAAAATCACTACAACCCTTATCCCTCAACCCGAAACCTCCCAGATATCAAAACCAATACCATAAAAGCTCATTTCCAAAATTTAAGATCAAACAATTTTTTAGGCTTACAAAGAAGAACTGATGAAGCAATAGTCACATAGAGCAATAATGGGCTATAGATGGTTGACAAACAATTTTTTTAGGCATACTAAAAGCGATTATTACACATCTTAATTTTCAAGAAAAATAGGTTTATAACCCTAAGATGTTTAGCTATATTTAAACACTCAAGTTGGTATCACCTTAGTCAATCCATCCATCAATCCAATGCGGCCGCTAGAATACCACAATCCTCCCTGATGTCTACTTGTTCTGTCATACTTCCCCTTACAAATTACACCAGTTGTAATTGTCCAAAGCAAATTCACAATAATCAAGCGACTTGAATAAAAACACACCATATCAGTTATATTGTGTATATCTTATAGGCTGATTTGACACTCCAATCTCCAAACATACTAACAGGCTGAGAAGTCAGATTCATTTACCCTTTTGCGGCAGAAGGGTGTTTGGATACTGTAATAACAGCAACCAAACACTTATTTTGCAGCAGAAGGGGTGTTTGGCATCTGTTTTAACAGAAACCAAACACACCTTCTGCAGCAGAAGATGGAAATAAACTCGTGCATTGTAGAGGGCGCTTGTTTGTTGCTGATTTGTGTGCATGATTTTCAACACCTATATTGGAAAATGACCTCAGCAACGTGTCCATTATCCATCACCAAGATCTATGTTAAAGGTGTTGCTGATGATAGCCTACAAAATGTACAGACACCACATTATCCAAAATTGTGCCCCCTCTCCAATATAAAAACGCAAAATGCTTGCACCACAGTCTGTAATTAAACAGTAGACATTGCATAGGTGATCATATTAAGTCATGTTTTAGCATGGTGCACAGTTTATCGTAAATCTAATATAAGTAATTCTTTTTTCTATAAACTTAAACTTTATATGTGGGGAAAAAAATGGTACTCTACCTGAGTGTTAGCAAGATAAAATGCTACCTTGGACATAAAATGAAAAAAATTTCGGTCTAACAGCTTAATAGCACATTCGGTAGCAAGATAACTGCTTGATCATTTGCCCGTCACAACTGGAACTTTAAGGGGGGAAATTGTCATAAGATTCAGTTATAGCCTCACCCTGCCATAAACTCTGATTTATCACCTTCACAAAAAAATAAAAAAATAAAATAAAACTATCATTTAGAATAAATCATGAGAACAAAGAACATAGGAAGAGTTGAGCACTGTCCAAAACATGGACTGGACCGAGAACGATGCTTGTGAGATGTATGAAGTTTCTTTTTTAGGGACTCAAGCTCCTTGTACTTAAATCCTAATTGGATAATATATAAAATCAAACTGATATGGGCAAGTTGTAAAAAACACATTCCAGTCAAGATCATTAGAGGCAAGCACCTCACTAATATGATTTCTGTTATTCTGAAACTGGATCATCTTCATATCCTATTGCAATTGGTTCTTCTAATTGACGATATGGTTTTCCTCTTCAGGAGGTCAGATGTCAATAGTATGCGAGAACACAGTAATAAACCTATCATCTACTACATTGTAAACCTTATCAAAGTCGGCAACTTGTGAACCTAGAATTAGTATTCGTCCAGATAGTTTTTTCAACGTTTTCTATAATAGGTTATTAATCCTTTGTGATCTTCCTAAAAACTTCTCAACATCTATAAGGTACAAAACTATAGGACTGTTGTTCGTTTATGCAAAAATAGTCTAATGGATCAGGAAAGAATATAATAATGCACGATACCTTATATATGGTCTGTACAAAAAGATTTTCATAAAAAAGGCCAACTGCTTGTGTGCCTAAGCGGAGCTGCAAAAGGAAGTGCCATAGCTTACTAAAAGAAAAAACAATTCTGCTTGCTGATTGTATTTTAAAATTCTATAGGGGTTTTCTATAACATCAGAACCAAGAGCATCATGTCTCAAAAATTTAGATATAGATATTTCTCATTCGAGTAAGCAAAATGAAAGTTGTTAGTTCATGCTCGTTGTAATGATCCAAATGTGGCTAGAGGTGTGTGAGCCTATTGGGGGCACACACACTAGAACACAAGAATGCGTTTGACATTTCACGTATAAAGCTTCTAAAATCAACCCGTTTGACCCGTTTTGGACATGAATGGTTAAGACATGAATCTATTGAGTTCCTAAAGTCCCTGGCTGGCCAAGAAGGTTCTAGAAAGATAATAAAAGTGTCTACATTCGTTTGTATGCTGAGATAAGGAGAGATAAGGAGTAAAGTGGAGTTGTGATAAGTTAAGGAGTGTTTGGGATAAGGCTTAAAATTCAAGTTTAAGCATTATCTCAACTAGGTTTTGAAGGGTATATAAACCCCTCACCCCCTGCTCATAACTCACGACTAAAACCACAAAAACACAGCTATCTGTTTTCCCATCTCCTTCATTCAAATCAATAAACCTAATATTAGGGTTTATAGTTTTTGAATTACATCTCAAATCACAACCAAACACTTGCATTATATTCAATCCAAGGTGGTTTAGTAACTTAGAATCAATTCTAAGTTTGCTAAAACAAAGTCTTAAACGAAGGTTTATAAGCTGTTAAAGGTGCAACAGCTTATTGAAGCTTTTGGGTCTCTACTGATCGTTCTCGGACAGAACAAGCATTTTCTGTCGCACTGTGTTGTCAGATATCGGACAACACTGAGATCTGGTTTATTGGACAGTGCTGGATATCGGACAAAACTACAGTTTAGGCTGTTTTAGTTTTTGATCCGTTTTGGGCTACGACACTTGGTGTTTGGGTATACGTGGAGTTCGGCTAGCAATCCGGACGTGTTCGTTTGACGTGTTTTTGTGAGCAACCGTAGAGGTGGTATATTTTATCACTCGTTTTAGTTTCATTGCTTTTGGACGAAGGTTAGTTTTCGCGTTTACTTTATTGTTTATTATTAATTACGTGTTAATCATAATTGCTCAAACTAGATCCATTCCGCTGCGCACTCGTAGTTACATGGTTAACTAGGTATTAAATCCCAACAGTGGTATCAGAGCATGTAATTTATGTGTTTACTTAATGTCTTATGTTTCTTGTATTTGTTTTCCTAATTGCATTATTGTTACATGTTTTTCAAAACACCTAAATTACATGCAATATGGATAAATACTTATAGCGAAACATGACATTGAAATTGGTCAATATTTTACACGCCTAAATACATGTTCATTGTGACCGGTTATGTGTTACGTGGAAAAGTGTTTTATAAAATAAAAGGACCTAAACACTATTGAAACACGCTTTCATGAAAATAAAAACTGGACGCTATGGACTCATGGGATGTACGGCTCACCCACTAGAACAAACTATAAGGCGGGTATAAGCCGGTGCGCACAGTCACACCTAAAGGATATCCGACTATTGCCTTGCGCTGGTCTGGTCCTGCGCTTGCTTGCGAGTTCGATTGGAGCTACCGTGAACCATCGTAGATCACTACAGTGTCATTACTAAAAGTTTTTAAAAATCGTGCTACAAAGTTGTTTACATGCTTCTTTGTACACATGTTTTACCACATTTATGTGTTATACCCTATGTGAAATTTAAGTGTATGCCAGCCAACTAAAAACACGTGCATTTGATTTGGCTTCTCTGGACAGTCCTAAGGGCCTTGTCAAACCCATGGTAAATTTTTTACGACGGTCAGACCCTGTGTGATATTTGCATGTTCTTGCTTGGTTAACTTAACTCGAGTATGCACGGTCAGACCCTGGACCCGAGGCATAAGATGAGACTAAACATGCTCATGACACTACTACCGTTTTACTAGTGTCTTGAACGGTCTCATAAAGTCTAAGAGTTGCATGTTATGCAATTAACGCTCGTCGCTTACCTCTTGCCCCACTTGTTTACATATTGGACAGTCCTTTTGTAAGAGTGGGAGTACAAGATGGATCTTAGTCTTAATTAGTAATTAATTGGGTAGTTAATTCTATTAAGAATGTAATTATCGAAAATACTAATTGTTTGAACTTTTTAATTGTAGATGACTACCAATGTCGGAAACAATTCGGTACTCAGGAGTTTCTTCGAGAAACACAAACTCACTGGGCCTAACTTCATTGATTGGTACCGCCAGTTGCGCATTATCCTATCAGCTGAAGACAAGGAACAATACTTGGAACATCCAATTCCTGCTGCACCTGTTGCAACTCCTGGTCACCAAGTCCCTCCCGATGCTCTTGCAGCTCATGCTGCTTGGGTCAAAGGGTCAAAGGACATTGCTGCCCTTATGCTCATGACTATGGACTTAGAGATCCAACGAAATCTAACCCATCTCGGAGCATATGACATGTTGCAGGAGCTGAAAACCATGTTTTCTCAGCAAGCAGAACAGGAACTTCTTCAAACTGCGCGTGAATTTCACGCGTGCAAGCTTGAGGATGGTCAAAATGTAGGCTCATATGTTCTTAAGATGAAGGGCTACATTGAGAACTTGGAGCGTCTTGGTCACCCCGTGACTGTCAGCTATGGAATAAGCCTGATCTTGATAGGCCTTTCCAAGGAGTATGACAGTTTTGTTCAAAACTTCCACATGCATGGCATGGGGAAGACTGTGAATTCGGTGAATGAACTGCATGCCATGCTTAAACAACATGAGCAAACACTTCCCAAGAAGGTTGTTTCACCTGCACTTCATAATGTACGTGCAGGCAAGGTCCAGAAAAACCAAGGTAGAAAACCGCCTAAGGCTACGAAGGGGAATTATGGTAATGGAAAGAATAAGTTGGCTTATGCTCCCGAGCACAAACCATCTTATGCTCCCAAGAACAGAAATCCTCCACCACCCAAAAAGGATAATCCTGCTAAGGACGACCCCTGTCACAAATGTGGTCAGATAGGTCATTGGAAACGGAACTGTCCCGAGCACTTAGCCGAGTTGCAGAAAAAGAAGAGGTTGTCTCAAGAAGCCAACACTTCAGGTATTTTCACTATAGAACTATATTCCCTTCCGAGTAATTCGTGGGTATATGACACTGGTTGTGGTACTCACATTTGTAATAATACTCAGGGTCTAAGGGGAAGTAAGAAGCTGAATCCAGGAGCTTTGAATCTGTACATGGGCAATGGTCAACGTGCAGGAGTCGAAGCTATTGGAAATTATCATTTATGTCTCCCTAGTGGATTAGTTATTGTTTTGAACAATTGTCACTATGCTCCCTCTATCACTAGAGGGATTATTTCAGTTTCTGGTTTGTTTAAAGATGGTTTTGTAAACTGTTTTGATTCGAATAATGCAATTTCAGTTTCTAGGAATAACGTTGTTTATTTTACTGCTACTCCCCGAGGGGATGGCATTTATGAAATTGATATGTCTTGTTCTAAAACAAATGATAGTTCTATGTTTGCTGTTAGCAATAAAAGAGCCAAATTAACTTTGGACTCTACTCTCTTGTGGCATTGTCGTCTTGGACACATAAGCAAGAAACGCATGGAGAAGTTGCAACATGATGGACTTCTCACCTCAACTGACATTAAGTCATTTGAAAAGTGTGTCTCTTGTATGTCTGGGAAGATGGCAAGAAAACCCTATTCACATCAAGTGGAAAGGGCTAAAGATCTACTTGGACTAATACATACTGATGTTTGTGGCCCATTTAGAATCATGTCAAGGCAAGGAGCTAACTACTTTGTCACTTTTACTGACGACTTTAGTCGGTATGGTTATGTTTACCTGTTAAAGCATAAACATGAAGTGTTTGAGACATTTAAAGTGTTTCAAAAGGAAGTAGAAAATCAACTCGGTAAGACCATAAAATCACTACGATCTGATCGTGGAGGTGAATATATGAGTCAAGAGTTTTTGGATCATCTTAAGGAGCATGGGATTATTGCCCATCGAACTCCTCCCTACACACCTCAACATAATGGGGTGTCTGAGAGGAGGAATCGAACACTGCTAGACATGGTTCGATCCATGATGAGTCAAACTACTCTTCCAAAGTCCTTTTGGGATTATGCCCTTGAGTCTGCTGCACGCATACTCAACATGGTTCCAACTAAGAAGGTTGAAAAGACACCATACGAAGTATGGCATGGGCAAGCCCCTAAGTTGTCTTACTTAAGAGTCTGGGGTTGTGAAGCTTTGGTTAAACGTGATACGATGACCAAACCTGACAAACTGGAACCCAGATCTATTAAGTGTATCTTTGTAGGATACCCAAAGGAAACGATGGGATATTCCTTCTACTACCCACCTGAGAACAAAGTTATTGTTGCTCGGAATGCTGAGTTCTTTGAGAGTAATCTCTTAGATCAAGAAGCAAGTGGGAGTATAGAAGATCTTGAAATTATTCAAGATGAAGATACAAATCCTTCTGATGACACTGGCTTAGATCATGATGAGGATGATCAAGAAATTGAAGAACCTCAAAGTGATATCAATCCCATTCGTAAGTCCTCTAGGACACGTCGTGCACCAGATCGAATGTGTTTATACGTCGATGCTGAGGAGCATGAGTTAGGGGATCTTGGAGAACCCGCTAACTATAAAGCTGCATTATTGGATCCTGAATTCGAAAAATGGCTTAATGCGATGAATGTGGAGATGCAATCCATGAAAGATAATGATGTCTGGGTATTAGTTGATCTTCCTCCTAACGGTAGAACCGTTGGTAGCAAGTGGCTATTCAAGAAAAAGACTGACATGGATGGCAAAGTACACACCTTTAAAGCTCGTCTTGTAGCAAAGGGCTTCACTCAAACCTACGGGGTTGATTATGAAGAGACCTTTTCTCCTGTAGCAGACATTAGAGCTATAAGGATTCTTATAGCCATAGCCGCGTTCTATGACTATGAGATTTGGCAAATGGATGTCAAAACCGCTTTCCTCAATGGACATCTTTCCGAAGAAGTCTATATGGTGCAACCTGAGGGTTTTGTCGATCCTAAATATCCTAACCGAGTATGCAAGCTCAAGCGTTCCATTTATGGACTTAAGCAAGCATCTAGGCAATGGAATAAGCGTTTTGATGATGAGATTAAGAAATTCGGTTTCACTCAGAATCAAGATGAGCCATGTGTATATCACAAAGCCAGTGGGAGTAATGTTACTTTCCTAATTCTATATGTTGATGACATATTGCTCATGGGGAACAATATTCCAATGTTGAAAGGGGTAAAATCCTACCTTGGAAAATGTTTTGCTATGAAAGATTTAGGAGAAGCTGCATATATTCTTGGAATCAAGATCTACCGAGATAGATCTAGACGGTTAATTGGTTTATGTCAAAGTGCTTACATTGAGAAAATCTTGAAAAGATTTCATATGGAGAATTCCAAGCGTGGAACTATCCCTATGCATGAAAGCCCTAAATTGAGTAAGTCACAATGTGCTGTTTCACCAGCTGAAAAGCAACGCATGCAGAATGTTCCTTATGCCTCGGCTATAGGATCAATTATGTATGCTGTGAGATGTACTCGTCCTGATGTTGCGTTCTCTCAGAACATAACAAGCCGATTTCAACAGAGTACTGGTGAACTTCACTAGACTGCTGTTAAAAATATTCTTAAGTATTTACGGAATACTAAGGATATGTTTCTGGTTTATGGTGGTGACGAAAAACGAGAGCTCAGGGTTTCTTGCTACACTGATGCTGGATATCTGACAGATGCTGATGACCTAAAATCTCAGACTGGATATGTTTTCGTTCTAAATGGAGGTGCTGTTGACTGGAAGAGCACAAAGCAAAGTATTTTTGCAACTTCATCTACAGAAGCTGAGTATATAGCTGCTTTTGATGCAGCTAAAGAGGCTGTTTGGATTCGTAAATTCATTTCTGGGCTTGGTATTATGCCCACAATTGAAGATCCCATTGATATGTATTGTGACAATACTGGAGCCATTACTATAGCTAATGAAAGCGGAGTCACCAAGGGTGCTAGACATTTCCGCGCAAAAGTTCACTATCTTCGAGAGACCATTGAGATGGGTGATGTCAAGATAGCAAAAGTTCATACAGATGACAATCTAGCTGATCCATTTACGAAGGCGTTAGCATTCCCTAAGCATTCTAAATTGACTCGGGGTATTGGTTTGATACCAGCTAGTAGTCTCATGTAAATCTGTATGTTAATTAGTATTTGGATAATTTGGAATTGTAAGACAGTTTTATTTTCTGATAAATAAAGATACGAGGTATTTGTTATTTCATTCATATAAAATTTGTTATTCTATATTTGCATGTTTAATCCATGAATGATTTAATCATTCTAAATATCCATTGTCGGTTAGCAATATGGGAATATTGTTTACATAAGGCAAATATGAGTGTTGGATATATTCTGTGAGAATGAGAATTGTTCTAAGCCAAACTCATATGTATTCATAAGGGATGCATACTGGATTCCCCAACTTCAAACATTTACTTTTGGATCCTTGTCATGAGTAAGATGTTGAAAATGGTCTGTTAAGTCATCCTTAGACTTGAGATGCAAACAAGTTCTGCATGTGTGGATATCACTTTCGTAATTATATGCAAAACGCTGTCCTGAATAAGGTAGTTATAAAAGCTATTTTTCGGAGTGATGTGAAGCAGCATCCACAACACTTGTAGTCAATAAAGGATTTGTTACTCCACTTAGTATGTGCAGAATGATACCATGGCGCCTCTCTAGAATTAATCAGATAATTGTTTGGCCGAACCCAAATGGTAATGCAAGATGAATCTTGGTTACATTTGGTATATCTGAATTGAATTCAATAACGAGAATCTAAATGGTTAAACTATATGGAATGAGTTAGGATCCATATCCATGGTTTAACGGTATCTATAACAAAGGATGATGAAAAGCAAGACATAAATGACCATGCTACTGAGAATGTTCTATGAAACTATATCTCAGACACCTCTAGTTAAATAACGAGTGTGAGCGTTGCTAGACGTTTCCGTCGTTGACATTTGTGCAATCAACTCCAACGACCAAGTGGGAGCTGTTAGTTCATGCTCGTTGTAATGATCCAAATGTGGCTAGAGGTGTGTGAGCCTATTGGGGGCACACACACTAGAACACAAGAATGCGTTTGACATTTCACGTATAAAGCTTCTAAAATCAACCCGTTTGACCCGTTTTGGACATGAATGGTTAAGACATGAATCTATTGAGTTCCTAAAGTCCCTGGCTGGCCAAGAAGGTTCTAGAAAGATAATAAAAGTGTCTACATTCGTTTGTATGCTGAGATAAGGAGAGATAAGGAGTAAAGTGGAGTTGTGATAAGTTAAGGAATGTTTGGGATAAGGCTTAAAATTCAAGTTTAAGCATTATCTCAACTAGGTTTTGAAGGGTATATAAACCCCTCACCCCCTGCTCATAACTCACGACTAAAGCCACAAAAACACAGCTATAATCTCTGTTTTCCCATCTCCTTCATTCAAATCAATAAACCTAATATTAGGGTTTATAGTTTTTGAATTACATCTCAAATCACAACCAAACACTTGCATTATATTCAATCCAAGGTGGTTTAGTAACTTAGAATCAATTCTAAGTTTGCTAAAACAAAGTCTTAAACGAAGGTTTATAAGCTGTTAAAGGTGCAACAGCTTATTGAAGCTTTTGGGTCTCTACTGATCGTTCTCGGACAGAACAAGCATTTTCTGTCGCACAGTGTTGTCAGATATCGGACAACACTGAGATCTGGTTTATTGGACAGTGCTGGATATCGGACAAAACTACAGTTTAGGCTGTTTTAGTTTTTGATCCGTTTTGGGCTACGACACTTGGTGTTTGGGTATACGTGGAGTTCGGCTAGCAATCCGGACGTGTTCGTTTGACGTGTTTTTGTGAGCAACCGTAGAGGTGGTATATTTTATCACTCGTTTTAGTTTCATTGCTTTTGGACGAAGGTTAGTTTTCGCTTTTACTTTATTGTTTATTATTAATTACGTGTTAATCATAATTGCTCAAACTAGATCCATTCCGCTGCGCACTCGTAGTTACATGGTTAACTAGGTATTAAATCCCAACAAAAGTTATCATCGGTATTCAAGTAAATACCTTTTGTTTATGGTTGGGGTTGAATCAGAGACAGTCACCCAACCAAAGTTTTTTCTAATATAGATCTTTTCAAAGACTACAATAATAGTTTATCAAAAGATGAAAGATCTATCTTCCTGAACCATGTCAATGAAAGAAAAAAGAAGTCAGGATTAGTTTAAAAAATTCGGATGATATTCCAGACAAATAAAAACAGGTTGGTAATTTCAAATTACAGTGTATGAAATTGTAAAGATTAAATATGATAATATCACATAAATGAATAGTTACAACATCCTTTGTTATAACAGGTTAGTATTATCTCGTTGTTATAACATCCTTTCGATTGGATATTTGGTACCAAAACTCGCTACAGAAAATTGAAGTCATTGAAGAGGAAGCCAAGTATAAAGAGATTTAGCAACCAGACGTACAGATTTTGGACTACTATCACAATGCAATTCTGACATATGTTACTTATTTCTCGATTGTGATTTGTTTGTTGTTGTGTTTTTCTTCCTGAATGATACACATCGGCAACTAAATGAAGGCAGTGGAACCCTCTTATGTGTCGTGTTTATGTTTTTAACAATCATTCCTTGTTACAGATTGTTTGAATGATTTTTGGACCTGTTTCGTTGTGAGAGTAGTAAGATCAGATAGTTAAGAACAAAGGAAATAGCCAATGAATGAAGACTTTGAAAAGCAACAAAATAATGATTTTTCTTATCTTTGCTCTTTTTTTAACTCAAAGTAAAGATAAGGATATAAAAAACTTTCTATTGAAGGATGATTCATCAGTTACATCATAAAGTGTAGAAACAGAATATAAAGTCTATAATTTCCTGGAAAGCAAAAATTTCAGATCTTAAAACCTTACCAGTTGTGATTGGCATGGACCACTCAGGATATAAAGTTGGTCGATCCGTTAAAACTGATTTAATAACATTCAAACATCACGGTTAAGACTGTATTTTTGCAGCAGCCCCAAGCCCACAGAGACTAAAACGATAAAAAAAACACAATTTTGATAGAGCCAAACACCCTTTAAAACTAAATACTTTCAGCAGCTAGAAACACCACTTAAAACTACCCAATGAAAACTTTAGCCGACAAAAGCACCACTTTAATTGAACCAAACACTCCTTCAAAGCTGTAGTTTTCCCAGTAGCCCAAACACCCAATAAACTCTTGTTTTGCAGAAAAGTCACATGATATGCTTTAAAAGAGCTATCATATTTGCCCACTGTCAATTTTTAATACCACAATAATTTATGAAAGTTGTTTGAAAATTATTCTTTAAGTATCGCATATCCACATACCATCATAGGCACTATAAACAACGGCTTCTCACACTATCGCCGTTGTCACTGGTTGTTTGGCTTAAAAATCTTTTCTTGATTATAGGTTAAAGTTTTTGCTCTGCAAGTCTAAAGGAAGCTTTTAAATATCAACCTCAAATCTCTCCTGAACCTATAGCCACCAAATTAGGACATGATTAGAAAATGCAGAGACAATCTGATGGATGATATTTAAGAAATGTAGATGACTAAATACTTCGTTAAGAACGTCTGAATCGGCTGCAAATGCCACAAATGTGATTGAAAGCCCTTTGGTTCCAAACCTTCCAGCTCTACCAACTGTCATATCAAAAAATATAACTTTCAGTATGGGACCAATGTAAATATAAATAGCTGGTAAAAAATTTAAATGAAAAGAAAAGTTACACGGTGGAGATGAGTGTCAGTAGAATTAGGCATATCATAGTTTATGACAATGTTCACTCGTTCAATATCGATACCCCTACCAACTAAATCTGTTGCCACCAAGATTCGATTGTGCCCTTCCTTGAAGCCTTTGTAACGTGTTAGCCTACAAACTCATACACCCCATAATATTGTTACGAATAACAGCTATGATAGAGTCATGAACTTGTAAGTCATGGTATTAACTATTAAGTGTGTTTGTCTTCAATTATCATAATTAAAGAACAACATAATTACGTCCTTTTCATCTTCTCTATAGGATCCATCTACCCACGGACGAAATTACAACTATGTAAAATATAATGAAACTAATACAAAGTATAGTGGTTTTTTACCATCGCAATATCAGCATAGAAGAAGGCGGAGGCAAAACCTTCCATGTCAGGTGCGGCTAATCAGAAAAGTACTCTTAACTTCAAATAGATCAGCAGACGTTGGACGTTCTTTGATAGGTATCAGGCAGTTAAAAAATACACTATTAAAACAACACTAATCGCCATTCGCTCCTAAACCTCCCAAGAGTAAGAGATTCGACAGGCTTGAATGTATGTTTCTACAGCTTGCTCATGTAATACGAAAGGATAGTGTCATCAGGAACGATAGTTTCACGTCTAATCTTGTACACGACTTTGTTGGCCTGTGGAATTTCAAGTTAAATACTGATTGAATACAACAAAAAAAATATAAAAAGAAAATTAGATAAAATCAACTAAGAATAAGCAAAAGATCAGTAACAAAAGTCCTGCTTGTGCATTCTTTGTTTGAAGCAAAAATCAGTAGCGAGCGTGCATGGTATTACTTTTTCAAGTACAAAATTTGCAGAATATTCAGGATCATATTTCACAAGAGCATATACCACATTTGAGTCAATGTCTCTCAACTCTTTTTTCCAGAAAGTATTAGTAGCAAGTAAGTTAAATGCTTAGAGATAACATAGTATTTCCTCGAGTATCATATTCACAAGAACATAGCCAGTGACCAATCGTATTAGATAAGAGTTCATCCATGAATGAATGTAGTTAACCATCGTACTGAGCTATAGTAACAAAAACATCAAGATAAGAATTTACTGGTGAAGAAAGTGCAAAATTATCGGTTGTATTCACAATGTCAATTCAATGAGGATAATTTCACTGTCTCCTAACATTTTCCTAAAAAGCAGCTGCAGCTGCTCTTGTACAACTAACCTGCAAAAGTTGTTCCATATTGGAACTCTCGATGAGGTAAGTATAAATCATGTAAAAGTATTGCTTGGCACCTCACGGTCATAAACTGCGTTAATTAAAAGGTGAGGTGCAAGTTGATCCAGTGTGCCCTTCATGTCAGCTTGACTATATGCACGGCCAAATGCCCAACAAACATAAGAACCAACATCATGAATATGAGACCCAATACGATCTGGACCCCTTCTTACATTAGAGTGTAGTGCCTGCAAATATCATTTCGATTTCATAAAAGAATAAAGCCACATTAATGG
The DNA here is from genome assembly GCA_025667525.1 of Glebionis coronaria. Taxonomy (NCBI): domain Eukaryota; kingdom Viridiplantae; phylum Streptophyta; class Magnoliopsida; order Asterales; family Asteraceae; genus Glebionis; species Glebionis coronaria. The sequence goes on from CM046877.1 coordinate 457,551,329, forward strand.
ATTAAGTTTAGAATGCAAACAAATCAAAGACAGGGGAAATATTTGATAATGCATTTTTGCTAGATGATAGAGGTTGAAATATGGGCACGACATTCCTTTACAACTTGCTTAGACATTTCGACCATATTGCACGACACTCCTTTGCGGACCCATTTTGACAGCAAACCGTAAACCTATTTTAACAGTCAATCGTACACTCATTTTGACAGAAAAAGGTAACGAAACACCCATTTTTGGTGGACAAATCAGTTTATAATTTTATTTATAGTTTATTACACTCATTTTGACAGAAAAATGTAACGAAATACCAATTTTGACAGCAAAACTGCAAAGCAAAGCAAATCAACGAAAGCTGAATATATATGTGTTAGATACTGAGATGATAACTATGTATAAGTGTAACTAACCTTATGCTCGCTGATTCATTGCAGTCCTTGATATCACTATGGATTGTTTGCGCAGGCATCACACTCTAACACACCAGGTGGTCATAAGTTCTGATTTCTCTGTATAATTTCTGTATTTCTCTGTATAATTTCTGCATTTCTCGTCTATTATACAAGGGTGTTTGGGTTTGCTTACCAGAACGCATGCTCCAAGAGAAACGCATTGATGAGGCATACTCCTTTTCAACTATTTCTTCCGCCAACCACAAGAGAATGTCTACAACCACAAAACTCAGTTCAGGTGCAAGAACTGGAGCCGTGTTCGCGACACGAAAATCATACCCATTAGCATAAGCACCTCAGGCAAATAATATATGTTGACCACTCTTTTGTGAGCAAGAGTTATCAATAGAACCAGGTGGCTTTCCAGTGGGAAAAAAGTTATAGCAAAGTCGAGGTACAATTTCTATTACAGTAACAATTGCTATTCAGTATTTTTGAAACCTGTTGGAGGTCAAATGACCATTTATTATGAACTATCTAATTTGTAGTGAAAGAGAAAGTTCAATGGAGGCTCAAGTATTTTACCTTCCATCTGTGGAGGCAATTGTGTCCTCGCCTGAAGTGGCAAAGAAGAAAATGCATCAGATTATGGATCTACTGATAAGTTCATTCAGAGTCAACCAAAGTCTATGTACTGTTTTTGAAACAAAAATCCACCACATACCTACTGGGAAGCATACGAGACAGGACTCGCATTCGCACCATAGCCCATATACTGGTTCGCAATCAGTTTACTGAAAACTTACTAAGCATCCAAAAGGATGTAATTGATGTAAATTTGTAATCCAATTTTCCATTCACCACCAGTTGATTATATGTGCTTAATTGCGGCTTCTTTATGACTACATACATTGGCCCGATTGTTCTATGCACCGAGCTCACCAACAGTTAACTTAGTTGATAAGCAATTAAATGAAAAACTCAATCACCTGGTAATGGTTTTAGGCACTTAATGTGATTGCGGTACAAAATCAATCTATGAATGAAAACTCTGATTCGTTACAAAAAAATCGAAAAAACATACCTTGTTGATCATGGTTTTGTAATGAATATTAATGATTAAACTCTGATTTTGATTAAACTAAAAATTAAACATCATTATACTAACAGGAATTCATTAGTTAAATAACATAGTTAATACAAAAACAATCAAATAGCAAAACCCTAATTAATTAATTAATAGAATTAGTTTACCAACCTTAATTGTTTTTTTGTTTGAAGATTAGGGTTTTGAAAGACGGGATAGATCAGTTATTTGTTTATCATGGATATGGGATCGTTGATCATGGAATGGAGATCGTTTCTGTGTATGTTTTTACTGGCGGGTGTGATATGTGTGTGTGTTTTCCCCGTAGGTGGGGTTGTTAGAAAAATAAAAAAATATAAAAAAAATGGTTTTTACCTATTATATATATCGGCGATTTCAAAACGCAGCTTTAGGAAAATTGCGGCCCGCTTTTTAAAATTGCGTTTTCGTAAAGTATTTTTGGAAGGTTTTTGAGATTTTTTAGCTAAGAAACAATGACTATTGGTTAAGAGGTGCCATGTCACATATGACATGGATTAGGGGTGTGGTATCAAGTCATAGTTATACCTATATATAATATAGAGATATCTTTATATTATATATAGGTATAATTATGATTTGAAACCACACTTTTTAATCCAGTCATATCCCAGTCACATCTTTAAACCAATAGGATTTAAGAAATTCCTAGAAAATCTCCATTTTCCACGTTTTTTGTGATTTGAAGTCGCAATTTTCTGAAACTGTATTTTGGAAACGTTCTTTTGGAACTTTTCTGAAACTGCGTTTTGGAAAGGCTGTTTCGGAAATTGCGGTTTCGAAACAACGCATTTTTGAAACCTGCGATTTCGAAACGCTGTTTTTGAAAATTGCATTTTCGAAACGCAGTTTTTGCTTATTTCTGTTTTTATTTAAAAAATATGCCATTTGCAAGAATTGAACATATGACCTTTCGTTTAGGGGTAATCAAACTTACCAACTTGCTATAGTAAGGTTTTTGTTTAATTGTTACTAACCCATATACTTAAACTCACTAAAACTGAATACCTTTATTTTTTGTTTTTAATTTTCAAAATATTATTATTGGTTTTATTTTTAAGTTTCATTTTTTTTTATTTTCTAACTTTCAGATTAAAAACATGTTTATTTCAACTTTTTTTTCAATATTTTCCACAAATCATGAAATTTCCATTTTCTAATTTTTTTTTATAGAAACTAGAAAACCCTATTTTACCGTTTTCTTTTTCTTTTCTCAAATGCAAATAAAACATTTTCACATTTTTTATCGTTTCGACAGTTTCTAACGTTTTTGTCACTTTTCTTTACGTCTCTTCGTTTTTCACGTTTTCGCCACTTTTTTACATTTTTGTAAGTTTTTTTTATGTCTTCGTCACTTATTTTTACGTTTTGGTTAGTTTTTCACGCTCTTGTCAGTTTTTTTTACGTTTTCATCAGTAGATTCACGTTTTCATAAGTTTTTTTAAGTTTTTTTCTTCAATTTAGTATGTTTTCGTTACTATTTTAACGTTTTCATCAGTAATTTTAAGTTTTCGTCATTATTATTATGTTTTCGTTCGAACTTTTACGTTTTCGTCAATATTTTTAGGTTTTGTTAGATTTTTTACGCTTATGTCATAATATATACGCTTTCGTCCGGATTTTTACTTTTTCGTCTGATTTGTTACTTTTTCTTCCGATTTTTTACATTTTCGTCAGTTTTTACGTTTTTGTCTGGTTTTCTATGTTATCGTTCGATTTTTATACGCTTTTTTCCGATTTTTTTACGTTTTGTCAGCTTTTTTACGTTTTCCCGATTTGTTTACGTTTAAGTCAGGTTTTTCTACGTTTTCGTCCGAGTTCTTTGGTTTCGACCGATTTTTTTGTTTTAGTCTAATTTTTTACGTTTTCATCAGCGTTTTTTACGTTTTTCATTAGTATTTTTACGTTTTTTTCAGTAATTTTACATTTAAATCTGTATTTTTACATTTTTGTCATTATTTTTACGTTGTCGTCCAAAATGTGCAAAACATTCTAAGCAAAACGTGAAAAACGCTGATGAAAACGTAAAAGACGCTGATGAAAACGTAAAAAACGGACGCAACATTAAAATACAGACAAAAGTATTAAAATACTGACGAAAACGTAAAAATTTGAACGAAAACGTAAAAATACCGACGAAAAGATATAAATATTGAAGAAAACGTAAAAATGCGGACGATAACGTAAAATTAATGACTAAAACGTAAAATTACTAACGAAAATATAAAATTACTGATGAAAACATTAAACTGCTGAGAAAAACGTAAAAACGCTGACGAAAACGTAAAAACGCCGATGAAACGCTAAAAAGTCGAACGAAAACGTAAAAAAATCGGGCGAAAACGTAAAAGCATGATGAAACCATAAAAAATCAGAAGAAAACGTAATAATAATGATGAAACAAAAAAAGTTGATGAAAACATAAAAAAACTTGATGAAAGCGTAAAAGAACTTACTAAAACGTGAAAACAGAAGACAGGAAAAAACGGATTAAAACATAAAAAACTAGCAAAAATGTGAAAAAGGTTGATCATGAAAAAAATGATAGAATATAGTTTCGTCTAAACATTGTTCTCTTTTTTAGAAAATAAAATATGCCATCTAAACGGGTGTTCAAGATTTTTAACTCTACCCTAGAAACGAAAACTTTTTTTCTCTAGAAATTTAGAAGCAGAAAATTATGAAAAGTTTTCCACAACTAAACAACCCCTTTATTTTTTGTTTTTAATTTTTGAAATATTTTTATTAGTTTTTCTTTTTAAGTTTCAAAAATTTTTATTGCCTAAATTCCGTATTAATTTTCACAACTCAATAATTATCCGAGTGTAAAGGTTTACACATGTAAAAATTGTCATGGAGTAATACAAATTAAAAACAAAAATTGCAGTCGGGTAAAAATATATTTAAAGACCCAAAGTAACAATTTCTATAGGAAAATAATATAACGTTGTTTTTGTAAAATTTGGTATTTCTTTTATGGTTTATCCAAGTGTAAAGATTTTGTTTTCATTAATGCGTGTTTGTGAGGTTTAGACATAGAATTTATTTTATTAATTTACAAAATATATTTTTTTACATTAAGATTGAATTTTAAATCTTTTAAAAATATTTATTTTTAATATAAATTTAAGAATCATATTATAGCAAATATATCAGGTTACAGTGTCACCAACAGGTCAACCCGGTCAAGTCACCGGGTAACAAGATCGATCATTGTGTCAACCTGATTGAGTCACCGGGTCACAGGTTCATCGTCATTGGTTCGTTCATATAAAAAAACAACCCCGTCCTTTGACCAGAAATAAACGTTGCTTAAGCGTAAACTATAACTAAAATATAGTAAAGGTTAAATTAAAAATTCAAGAAACTAAAAACGCACAACAATAAACCCTTTGGAAAAAGAAAAAAAAACGACCCGCCCGTTGGGCGGGTTACGACGCTAGTATATATATATATATATATATATATATATATATATATATATATATATATATATATATATATATATATATATATATATATATATATATATATATATATATAAACCATTATTTAAGATCAAAACACAAGATTTTCCCCAAGAAATGGGTTTTACAAAAATGTTCTTGCATGTAGCCAAATTTCATACCAATGTGTTGAGATTGATGAAACTAAGATGGGTCTTTGATTATAATTAAGAGATTCAATCTCAAAATTCAAAATCAAGGGGTGTTTGTTCTTGGTGGGTTGACGGAAAAAGAGAGAAAAGAGGAGGGAGAGAGAGAAATTTGGTGTTGGTGGTGTTTGTTATGTGTTTTGTGTGTGTGTTTTTCAATTTATATGGAGAAAGTTTAGGGTAGTTTTTGTCAATTGTGATTCTTGTGGACCAAAATGCAAATACTTGGTTAAAAAGCAAGAAATGACTACTAGTCACTTTTGAAAATATTTACGGGTCTCGGGTTTCATAAAAATACTTCTCAAAACTTAAAACGCACAGAAAATATGATATTATATAGTCCCGGCACGACTTAATACGACATTAAAATAAAACGTCAAAATATTAAACATCGACATGTCTAAACTAAAACGTAAATTTTCGGGCATACGTTGATATCGTCATCACTAATAATCCTCGCAACTCGTCAAAACGTAAAAATATAAATTCCAATCATTCATCCAAATCAAATCACCAATCATCATAATAATCAATCTCGTCAAAATTTCAAAAATATACGTAAAAATATAATTAAATAATGACCACGGGTTTGGGTTGTCACATCCTACCCTCCTAAAAGAGAGCGACGTCCCGTCGCTTAACCCGCCTCACACTCGCACTTCCTCACTTCTAGAGTCAACGTGACCTCTTATCCTCAAGAGATACTCACCTTTTCCACACGAGTTCAACTCAATCCTTAGGATACCATACCCACAATATTACTACATACCAACTTTCAAATTTCATCTTCTATTATGATAATATTCCTTCATCATTCTTACACCTTCTGCATCACTTTCTCAGTTCCATTCGGTTGTATGGTGATCTTACGACTATGTAAGTCCTCAAATCAAGATGTGCAATTATCATCGCCTAAAGATTTCATCTTCACTAGGTTCCATCAGTCCTTATAGTGATATATTAAAGATATCATCATCCCAAGTTTCAATTATATGTTGATGTGATTGAAACCAAATTCAATTACCATCGTTCAGTTCATCCTTTCACTCTGTCCGTTGCTTTCTGAAAATACGCAATATTTCTTCTTGACTCAATTCTTCTCACTTTCTGTAAAGATCTCTAATACTCAAAAGTCAATCTCAATCTCTGGGTTACATATATTACGTTAAAACCTTACTCAATACTCATACCTTATCACAACGATTTCCAATATTCCAAAATATACTAACTCTATATCCCGAGGTTACACTCAAACTAAACACAATGAGATTATCAATAATTCTGACTAGTCACTTATATACCTCCTATGCTCATCTTCCACTTTCATAGTGTCAATATTTTTGAAATTACTGTACCTTCCATAGTACATCATTACATCTTCCTGATATCATATATAGTTTAAACAACCCCGTTAATCTCATATATTCAAATCTGAAATATATAATGGTCAGATCACTTCCTGATATCGTAACACATATCTTCACTTACTATACCTTCCAGAACCAAGATATATTAATACTTCAACTTATGATATTCCTTCAATACTACATGCGACACTTGTCACAAACGTGAATTTTGAACCCATTTAATTTATGTGAAACACAATGGTTCGGGTTAGACTTGTGTGTCTATTGATGTTCCCGATTAATTACGCGTATTTTGACTACAAATTTAATTTTTTTTTATTAATGATCATATAAATTATTACTTGAATGTCTTATTATTCGTCTATGTTGCGTGCTAGAAACTTCTATTAAAGAAATCAAAATTTATTAAATTAACGTGATTTAGTTTAACTAGGTCCAACGCGATAATTAGTGTTTCACCCAAATTTTACGACACACTTAGAAAATTCTCCATATTCTCCTTTCACCAAACTATTTCGAACTACTAGTAACAAAACTATACACTACACATAAACGTTTAAACTCTCCACTACAATTTCAACGAAAGTTAACTTTACAAAATAATTAAAAGGAAAAGCAAACCTTTTCCTTGCTACCATTTCTTCAAAACCGGCCCTCCCTCTCCAATTGTTTATCCAAGTTTCATAAAATCATTTTAAAAAGCAATGTGCTACACCACCCTTAATTACTTGTACAAATGGTCTCCTATTCTTCCTCCAAAACCATCAGATATACCCTACTCCCTTCCATTTTTTCCCAAAACCTTTAAAACTACAACTAACATTGTTAAATAGTCAACTTGTACATCACCTTTTCCCTTCCTTTTTGCTGCCATACACCGAACCCCAACATCTTTGTTCTTCCCCAACATAAACCCAATTTCCCATGGTGTACTAACATGGTTGAGGACTAGTTAGGAACCAACTAAAAATCCTAACCAAGTTTTGTTAACCCTAAACTCATCTTGGCCCTATAAATACTAACCATTCCCCTCACTTAAACACACACTCAAAACATAATCAAGTTCATCAAGAAAAACACTAAATTACTTGAGTGGTGGATCTCGGCTAAGAACAATAAGCTAGGGGTTTGGGTTGATTTTTAAAGCAAGTAAGAAAACACTAAGATGGTTAGGACGTGGATACATGTTTGCTAATTGATCCCTAGTTCTTGATTTCCTTCTTCAAGTTATCTTAGGACCATTTGTAAGTTCTTATTCCTTGTTCATCTCATATTGGTTGATAACATACTTGCTATGAATTCTTAAAGCTAAAACTCACACTAATGAAACAACAAGTCATGGGTTGGGGTATATTTTGAGAGGTAAAAACCCAAAACAAAACTTGGACAAAGACATGATAAAATGATAACAAGGGGGTCACGACTCACGACCTAGGGTTTAATATGACAAGTATTTGATGACCTAGGGTACTGGAACAAACTAAAACAACCTTAAGGGTCACGTTGGGTTTTGGTTTATAGAAACGATTGATGACCTAAAATACATAAACTCATGTCTTGACTTGAAAATAAACATGTCTTGTGTATTAGAACGTTGCAAAAACCTTTCTATGTGGTCTTATCAAATTAAGTTTAAACTATGATTTTATGTGAACTTGTGGCATGTAAAGACTTATTTTCTTTCCAATAAGTATGTCGTATGTGCATGTATATGACGGTATGTCAAAAGATACTAGCAAAGTAGAGCCACCCTCTAAGTTGTTTCGTGAAAGATCGTACCAACCGGAACTACAAGGAAAACAAGTACTATCCTCATATGGACCACCTATGTTGCATGGGTATATGTATATGTGATGTTGAGCATGTTTGATAATGTATGCGTAAACCGAAACTATAAGTTATGATTTTATGTACTCAAGCTAACCAAAAACCTACTTTCCAAATTATAAGTCACTGAGTGTGTTTGTGCTTGTATTCTTAGTGAAATAATATAAGGGTCACATGAGTAAGACCAAGATGATGTGTCGTTAGAAAGAATGAACAAGTAAAAGGGACGTGAAAATGGATTTGGTTATGTGGTGTCGCGTGTGTATGTTTTTACAACAGAAACAAGGCCCCTGCGTGTATGGGTCGTGTAGGTATGTATGGATTGTATGCTTGCAAACAACCACAAGTGATTAGTTCTAAGAGTTTATATGTACATTGTGCGTGCATGCATGGAACCCCAACAAATCTCCCTGCCATACCTTGATTGTTAAGTGCTTCTTGTTGGTGTCAACGTAGTATGATGTGGGTAAGAATGAAAAGGTGTTATAAGTATGCATGTTTATGGGCAAAGAGAGTAAAAATTGAACAATAATGAAGCGAACAACCCAAGTAGTACACTGTGTGCATATGTAATAGAATGTGAAAACAAGTACTAAGCCCTTCCTTCTTTTCTTGGGCAGTCCTGCGTTGGGCAGTAGGAAAAAAAAACAACAAAACATCATTTTTCTTGATTTACTATGTTAAAAATGTTTATTATGACAAATAGGGTAATGCCATCCATGTTGCATGAAAAATGTAGTACAAATAAACAACCAAGAAGGGGAACCCACAGTACATCTTGAAACTGATAAAAGGGTATGTGTGTTGCCTAAATGTTCAATTTGTATGTATGATGCCATGTATGGACAGTGGACCCTTTTACTTGCTTCAAGCCTTACTGCCAAAACCATAGTGACAAAACTATTTCCTAAGCTAGGTATGCCATGTATGGATGTAAATATGAAAGAGAAGGACTAGACACAAATAATAAAATGAAAAGTGTGTGTTGTAGGATTAAAAACAAAAAGGAACATGCAAACATACCACATTTAGGTGTGAACACAAAAGCCTTTCATTTATTTTATTTCCAAAAGATGCTAGTTGAGTACATATAACAATATAAATAATGAACCATAGAGCTCGATTTATGCTATATTTTGACCCATCAAATGACCATGCCGACCATCAAAAAAATGACCTTGATAAAGTTGACGCGGCCTAGTTTTCATAACAACTTTCCGTTTGTCTTGAAGTTAAGTAACGAACCCGCAGTTAATTTCCAAAAATGCTTGTTTGACACTTATAAGTAATTGAACCTTACTTGTTTATTTTTGTTTGCAAGTGAACCACTTTGTCTAATTATTTACCGCACATAGAGACTACATTAAAATACAATATTTATCAAATATCGAAGACCACGCTGCCCAGTTTTTATAATGGGAACCCTCTTATTTTTCAGACTAATATTTAACGAGTAATCGTGACCCAAAGTCGACCCCGTGACTAAATTGGACGAACTTGAAAAATGTATAAAAACATTTTTAAATCAATAGCAAGTATAAATTATCAACCAAGTGCATTGTACATTATTATTTATTGTATTTAGCCTAAGTACGGATATTTTACTTAGGTTACGAGTAGATCGTTTGCGCATTGTTTTGTGTGCCTTAATATTCTGTGCTATCCTTGTTGATCATATTTACCTACTTCATCGAGGTGAGTTTCATAGCCCCACTTTTAATTGTTTTAACTATTTTGGGGTGAGAACATTGCTTGTTTTAAACGGATGAACATAAGTGCTAAAACTTGATACGTTTGCCTACATGATGTCTAAGTAGCGATATCCCTAGATGCTTTAGCCCACTATCGTGAACCGTTAATTACTTTGTGTAAGCGCGAATGTTATGGATAGATCTATTGGGATTGGCCTCCCTATCTAATGTTGGTTGTGTGACCAAATTAGATACAATTACATTTGAGTCGTTACGAATGCTTTGGGATAGGCATTTGCCCGGGCTCTCATTATATCTTGTTGGTTGGTTAACGCTTCGGTGTCACGAGCTTAGGCGTAGGAATACAAACGTATACTATTTCGATTATAACCTTGTTTGGTTATATGCCGGTTGCCTGATTAAATCTTATGGTTCATCACACTTATTTATAACTAAACCTATGAACTCACCAACCTTTGTGTTGACACTTTAGCAATGTTTTTCTCAGGGATCAAGACGAAGGAGTGACGTGGATATGCATGGGAGATTTTTAATAAAAATGGTCGTGACTAGTGTATGGATATTTGGATCAATGTTAAAGTCTTTTGAAATAATGTTTTATTATGATCCTGTGTAATTCGCTTCCGAACAAGTTTTATGTTTTTAATTAAATTAAAAACGGCTTTTAAATAGTCGTTCTTTGTATCTATGTCTTGTGATAGTCATGACCGTCGCGCCCCATTGTGTTGCCTTACTCTGATAAATTGGGGGTGTGACAGATTGGTATCAGAGCTGTAGTTATAGAGAACTAGGTTATTTTACAAAATGGTTTTTATAAACATGAGTCAAAAATTTAATTTTTAGAAAAATAATTCTAGACTATAACTAACTCAAAAATCTCCAAGAACCACTTCACTCCGCGTCTTCGATAAAAGTAAGTTGTGACTTTAATTACTCCATGTGATTTGTCATTTTAGTTTAAACTTGATTGCTACGTGTTATTAGCATTAAGTATTTCATGCCTTGCCTGAATTACCCCTATGTAAGATGTACTTATAGGAATATGTACTAAGACGATTTTTCTTATATTTTGAAGTAAATTACCTAACATCCTTGTTTGGATTGTTGTGCTACAAAAATGGTTTGTGCCATGTTTATTCGAACTAAGATGGTTTGTGCCATGTTTAAATCGAACTAAGATGGCTTGTGCCATGTTTATTTGGAGTAAAACATACACATGCTTATGCTATTACGTATTTTGTTAAAAACAGTCCACTGGACTACTATGAACTACTTAAACACTCGCGTGTTTCTAGGTTACCCTATATCGATATACGCCGAATTAAAAATATACGCCAAAACAGTACTTGGGCGCGGTGAGATTTAGTAATGGTTGATGATAAGTCGTGAGTTAACCTACAACCAAGTCAAATCATCAAAAATGCTAAGAGGTATAACGATACTTAACAAGGTCTCAAGGCTGTTCTTGTTTGATTGGGTTGCGAGACTACGTTAAGTGCCAGTCGTTATACAACTTAGGGTATTTGATGAGTTTTCTTGAAGATGGGTAAAGCTCATGAACTTACATGTCTCGCGACTAGTTTGATCGTTAAGTTATAACATATTTGATGAGTTTTGTGTGGGTTTAATCGATGTTAAATTGTGTGAGTAATATCTAAATACGAGTAAATTTACTAAAGATATTAAGAAGTTTAACGACTAATACTTGACTGGACCTCAAGGCTGTTCTTGTTTGATTGGGTTGCGAGGCTTAGTCAAGTGCCAGTTGTAACGCGCTTAAGATTTTTAGTGAACTTCCTCGGGGATGGAGAAGACTTACATGATCTGACAAGGTGATTACCTCATTGACGCTTGACTAAAACGATTCATTAGTACCAATAGTTGTATGGTGTGCGAACACTAAAATAATTAAAATCGTTGTATCTATTTTTATACAACATACGATGATAAACACTCTATACAAAGTATTACTCCTGTAATACTCCACAAAGTACTATATCATGAGGAACAAACATAAATTAGTATTACGAAAATCTAAAAACTATTCGGAAATATGGCGACGCGTAAGTCGAATGCAAGTCAAGGAGAAATTTATGTGGGAGAAATTGTACAAAGACGGATCTAAAAGTTCTAGTTCATTGGTTTGCAACTAAATAAAATTAAAAAGTATGATATAACAATTAATATTAAAGGGAAGAACTCTGTTATATGAGGATTATGCCATATTTTAAATTAAAGAGATTATCACATATCGCAAAACTTGAGAACCCTAGATGTGAATTGTGGTCACTTCTTGGAAATCCTAATAGCGCGTGTCGAACATAAAAAGTCTACATAATGATTATAAACAAACGACAGATAAAACAAAATGAACGACTTTTGTGATGAAATTCTTTTAATGGAATTAACTAGTTGATTGGATTTAACAAACTGAACAATTTTGAGATAAAAACAAATTGACCAAAGTGTCTGAGATGTAATAGAGGATGATTAAAGCTCTAGAAAATTTGTGACTCGACATCCGTCGATGTCGCAAGCAACAAAAAAAATGTTTGGGTTATGTAACGTACTTTAAATTTTTTTAATTGTTTCCAGTTATTTTTAAAAGTTATCTTTTATATCTTTTGAAGCTTTTACTTAAGGAATTCTTTTTTTTCCTACAATATTTTTATATATGTCGGAGAAAAACCTGTTAAATACTTTTTTTTAAGAAAGAGTTTTATAAAATATTTTTTGAACGCATAAAAAAAAATATATGTATATAAAAAAAATTACTTTGAAGGAACTATCCCCGAGAACTTTATTAGTATGTATGTAAGAAATTTTGATAAAATGTTTTGGTAAAATCAGTAAAGGTATTACTGATAAAAACGCCACGATTGATGACGAAATATTTTAGTATCGATTATCATGCAAAGTTTTGGAAAAACCTGACTTAACGACCAACTCAATGTATAAAACACCGCGACCAATGTTGAAACATTTTTAGTAAAGACTACCATGTAAAGTTTTGGAAAAAGCTAGTTTTATGAACAACTTGATGCGGGGGACGCAAACTATTGATAAACTTGACGAGAATTAGTACAAATAAGTATGAAAATTATTTTGTTGATTGTTAAAAGTGGGCAATGATAACAAATAAAATGAACTATGGACTAATTTATTGATTGTGAAAGTGAATAATGGTAGCAAACGAAATGAACTATGGACTACTAATATATAAATTACAACCTCAAAGAGTTAAATTATGATGAAAAGGAGGATGCAACCGTTGGTCACGAGACGTACGTAGCCTGATCAACTACGTATGATCGTGGTTGAACGCGAGCATGCTCATAGTAGTCATCGTAAAAATGAATATATTAGTATCAGTAGAATAGATTCAAGTTGTCCTATTCGCCAATTTTTTTTTATGTGCTATGAACGCCGAACAATTTTCTACCGTCTTAAGTAAAAACGTCGAGTACGTGATACGAGTAAACCTAGTACGATTATTTCCTTACCCACTTTCACATGTAAGAGCACGTATGACACGAAAATATATATATAAATATATATTAAGAGCGCCAGTTGTTTTAACGATAACTAAACTCAAATGATTGGAGTCGTAAAAAAAATAAAAAAAAAAAATCTAAAACAATATTTAAATAATAATGAGAAGAACGAAACGCCATTTGAGTGTAACTCGATATAACGGGTTGAAAAGCACGTTGAAATTGTAGACCGCGAAATAAAACGACTTAGACATGGTAGTATTCCGGTCGTGAAAGTGCGTTAGAATGCACAAAGAGGACCCGAGTTTACTTGGAAACATAAAGACCAATTTAAGCTTAAATATACTCATCTTTTTAATTAGATAAGTTTTCATCGAAGTATGAGCTTCGGGGTCGAAGCTCAAACTTAAGGGATGTCGGATGTCACAAACGTGAATTTTGAACCCATTTAATTTATGTGAAACACAATGGTTCGGGTTAGACTTGTGTGTCTATTGATGTTCCCGATTAATTACGCGTATTTTGACTACGAATTTAATTTTTTTTTTATTAATGATCATATAAATTATTACTTGAATGTCTTATTATTCGTCTATGTTGCGTGCTAGAAACTTCTATTAAAGAAATCAAAATTTATTAAATTAACGTGATTTAGTTTAACTAGGTCCAACGCGATAATTAGTGTTTCACCCAAATTTTACGACACACTTAGAAAATTCTCCATATTCTCCTTTCACCAAACTATTTCGAACTACTAGTAACAAAACTATACACTACACATAAACGTTTAAACTCTCCACTACAATTTCAACGAAAGTTAACTTTACAAAATAATTAAAAGGAAAAGCAAACCTTTTCCTTGCTACCATTTCTTCAAAACCGGCCCTCCCTCTCCAATTGTTTATCCAAGTTTCATAAAATCATTTTAAAAAGCAATGTGCTACACCACCCTTAATTACTTGTACAAATGGTCTCCTATTCTTCCTCCAAAACCATCAGATATACCCTACTCCCTTCCATTTTTTCCCAAAACCTTTAAAACTACAACTAACATTGTTAAATAGTCAACTTGTACATCACCTTTTCCCTTCCTTTTTGCTGCCATACACCGAACCCCAACATCTTTGTTCTTCCCCAACATAAACCCAATTTCCCATGGTGTACTAACATGGTTGAGGACTAGTTAGGAACCAACTAAAAATCCTAACCAAGTTTTGTTAACCCTAAACTCATCTTGGCCCTATAAATACTAACCATTCCCCTCACTTAAACACACACTCAAAACATAATCAAGTTCATCAAGAAAAACACTAAATTACTTGAGTGGTGGATCTCGGCTAAGAACAATAAGCTAGGGGTTTGGGTTGATTTTTAAAGCAAGTAAGAAAACACTAAGATGGTTAGGACGTGGATACATGTTTGCTAATTGATCCCTAGTTCTTG
Source organism: Glebionis coronaria (assembly GCA_025667525.1). Classification (NCBI taxonomy): domain Eukaryota; kingdom Viridiplantae; phylum Streptophyta; class Magnoliopsida; order Asterales; family Asteraceae; genus Glebionis; species Glebionis coronaria. The sequence goes on from CM046877.1 coordinate 457,566,342, forward strand.
ATTTCCTTCTTCAAGTTATCTTAGGACCATTTGTAAGTTCTTATTCCTTGTTCATCTCATATTGGTTGATAACATACTTGCTATGAATTCTTAAAGCTAAAACTCACACTAATGAAACAACAAGTCATGGGTTGGGGTATATTTTGAGAGGTAAAAACCCAAAACAAAACTTGGACAAAGACATGATAAAATGATAACAAGGGGGTCACGACTCACGACCTAGGGTTTAATATGACAAGTATTTGATGACCTAGGGTACTGGAACAAACTAAAACAACCTTAAGGATCACGTTGGGTTTTGGTTTATAGAAACGATTGATGACCTAAAATACATAAACTCATGTCTTGACTTGAAAATAAACATGTCTTGTGTATTAGAACGTTGCAAAAACCTTTCTATGTGGTCTTATCAAATTAAGTTTAAACTATGATTTTATGTGAACTTGTGGCATGTAAAGACTTATTTTCTTTCCAATAAGTATGTCGTATGTGCATGTATATGACGGTATGTCAAAAGATACTAGCAAAGTAGAGCCACCCTCTAAGTTGTTTCGTGAAAGATCGTACCAACCGGAACTACAAGGAAAACAAGTACTATCCTCATATGGACCACCTATGTTGCATGGGTATATGTATATGTGATGTTGAGCATGTTTGATAATGTATGCGTAAACCGAAACTATAAGTTATGATTTTATGTACTCAAGCTAACCAAAAACCTACTTTCCAAATTATAAGTCACTGAGTGTGTTTGTGCTTGTATTCTTAGTGAAATAATATAAGGGTCACATGAGTAAGACCAAGATGATGTGTCGTTAGAAAGAATGAACAAGTAAAAGGGACGTGAAAATGGATTTGGTTATGTGGTGTCGCGTGTGTATGTTTTTACAACAGAAACAAGGCCCCTGCGTGTATGGGTCGTGTATGTATGTATGGATTGTATGCTTGCAAACAACCACAAGTGATTAGTTCTAAGAGTTTATATGTACATTGTGCGTGCATGCATGGAACCCCAACAAATCTCCCTGCCATACCTTGATTGTTAAGTGCTTCTTGTTGGTGTCAACGTAGTATGATGTGGGTAAGAATGAAAAGGTGTTATAAGTATGCATGTTTATGGGCAAAGAGAGTAAAAATTGAACAATAATGAAGCGAACAACCCAAGTAGTACACTGTGTGCATATGTAATAGAATGTGAAAACAAGTACTAAGCCCTTCCTTCTTTTCTTGGGCAGTCCTGCGTTGGGCAGTAGGAAAAAAAAACAACAAAACATCATTTTTCTTGATTTACTATGTTAAAAATGTTTATTATGACAAATAGGGTAATGCCATCCATGTTGCATGAAAAATGTAGTACAAATAAACAACCAAGAAGGGGAACCCACAGTACATCTTGAAACTGATAAAAGGGTATGTGTGTTGCCTAAATGTTCAATTTGTATGTATGATGCCATGTATGGACAGTGGACCCTTTTACTTGCTTCAAGCCTTACTGCCAAAACCATAGTGACAAAACTATTTCCTAAGCTAGGTATGCCATGTATGGATGTAAATATGAAAGAGAAGGACTAGACACAAATAATAAAATGAAAAGTGTGTGTTGTAGGATCAAAAACAAAAAGGAACATGCCAACATACCACATTTAGGTGTGAACACAAAGCCTTTCATTTATTTTATTTCCAAAAGATGCTAGTTGAGTACATATAACAATATAAATAATGAACCATAGAGCTCGATTTATGCTATATTTTGACCCATCAAATGACCATGCCCGACCATCAAAAAAATGACCTTGATAAAGTTGACGCGGCCTAGTTTTCATAACAACTTTCCGTTTGTCTTGAAGTTAAGTAACGAACCCGCAGTTAATTTCCAAAAATGCTTGTTTGACACTTATAAGTAATTGAACCTTACTTGTTTATTTTTGTTTGCAAGTGAACCACTTTGTCTAATTATTTACCGCACATAGAGACTACATTAAAATACAATATTTATCAAATATCGAAGACCACGCTGCCCAGTTTTTATAATGGGAACCCTCTTATTTTTCAGACTAATATTTAACGAGTAATCGTGACCCAAAGTCGACCCCGTGACTAAATTGGACGAACTTGAAAAATGTATAAAAACATTTTTAAATCAATAGCAAGTATAAATTATCAACCAAGTGCATTGTACATTATTATTTATTGTATTTAGCCTAAGTACGAATATTTTACTTAGGTTACGAGTAGATCGTTTGCGCATTGTTTTGTGTGCCTTAATATTCTGTGCTATCCTTGTTGATCATATTTACCTACTTCATCGAGGTGAGTTTCATAGCCCCACTTTTAATTGTTTTAACTATTTTGGGGTGAGAACATTGCTTGTTTTAAACGGATGAACATAAGTGCTAAAACTTGATACGTTTGCCTACATGATGTCTAAGTAGCGATATCCCTAGATGCTTTAGCCCACTATCGTGAACCGTTAATTACTTTGTGTAAGCGCGAATGTTATGGATAGATCTATTGGGATTGGCCTCCCTATCTAATGTTGGTTGTGTGACCAAATTAGATACAATTACATTTGAGTCGTTACGAATGCTTTGGGATAGGCATTTGCCCGGGCTCTCATTATATCTTGTTGGTTGGTTAACGCTTCGGTGTCACGAGCTTAGGCGTAGGAATACAAACGTATACTATTTCGATTATAACCTTGTTTGGTTATATGCCGGTTGCCTGATTAAATCTTATGGTTCATCACACTTATTTATAACTAAACCTATGAACTCACCAACCTTTGTGTTGACACTTTAGCAATGTTTTTCTCAGGGATCAAGACGAAGGAGTGACGTGGATATGCATGGGAGATTTTTAATAAAAATGGTCGTGACTAGTGTATGGATATTTGGATCAATGTTAAAGTCTTTTGAAATAATGTTTTATTATGATCCTGTGTAATTCGCTTCCGAACAAGTTTTATGTTTTTAATTAAATTAAAAACGGCTTTTAAATAGTCGTTCTTTGTATCTATGTCTTGTGATAGTCATGACCGTCGCGCCCCATTGTGTTGCCTTACTCTGATAAATTGGGGGTGTGACAGATTGGTATCAGAGCTGTAGTTATAGAGAACTAGGTTATTTTACAAAATGGTTTTTATAAACATGAGTCAAAAATTTAATTTTTAGAAAAATAATTCTAGACTATAACTAACTCAAAAATCTCCAAGAACCACTTCACTCCGCGTCTTCGATAAAAGTAAGTTGTGACTTTAATTACTCCATGTGATTTGTCATTTTAGTTTAAACTTGATTGCTACGTGTTATTAGCATTAAGTATTTCATGCCTTGCCTGAATTACCCCTACGTAAGATGTACTTATAGGAATATGTACTAAGACGATTTTTCTTATATTTTGAAGTAAATTACCTAACATCCTTGTTTGGATTGTTGTGCTACAAAAATGGTTTGTGCCATGTTTATTCGAACTAAGATGGTTTGTGCCATGTTTAAATCGAACTAAGATGGCTTGTGCCATGTTTATTTGGAGTAAAACATACACATGCTTATGCTATTACGTATTTTGTTAAAAACAGTCCACTGGACTACTATGAACTACTTAAACACTCGCGTGTTTCTAGGTTACCCTATATCGATATACGCCGAATTAAAAATATACGCCAAAACAGTACTTGGGCGCGGTGAGATTTAGTAATGGTTGATGATAAGTCGTGAGTTAACCTACAACCAAGTCAAATCATCAAAAATGCTAAGAGGTATAACGATACTTAACAAGGTCTCAAGGTTGTTCTTGTTTGATTGGGTTGCGAGACTACGTTAAGTGCCAGTCGTTATACAACTTAGGGTATTTGATGAGTTTTCTTGAAGATGGGTAAAGCTCATGAACTTACATGTCTCGCGACTAGTTTGATCGTTAAGTTATAACATATTTGATGAGTTTTGTGTGGGTTTAATCGATGTTAAATTGTGTGAGTAATATCTAAATACGAGTAAATTTACTAAAGATATTAAGAAGTTTAACGACTAATACTTGACTGGACCTCAAGGCTGTTCTTGTTTGATTAGGTTGCGAGGCTTAGTCAAGTGCCAGTTGTAACGCGCTTAAGATTTTTAGTGAACTTCCTCGGGGATGGAGAAGACTTACATGATCTGACAAGGTGATTACCTCATTGACGCTTGACTAAAACGATTCATTAGTACCAATAGTTGTATGGTGTGCGAACACTAAAATAATTAAAATCGTTGTATCTATTTTTATACAACATACGATGATAAACACTCTATACAAAGTATTACTCCTGTAATACTCCACAAAGTACTATATCATGAGGAACAAACATAAATTAGTATTACGAAAATCTAAAAACTATTCGGAAATATTGCGACGCGTAAGTCGAATGCAAGTCAAGGAGAAATTTATGTGGGAGAAATTGTACAAAGACGGATCTAAAAGTTCTAGTTCATTGGTTTGCAACTAAATAAAATTAAAAAGTATGATATAACAATTAATATTAAAGGGAAGAACTCTGTTATATGAGGATTATGCCATCCTTGTTGATCATATTTACCTACTTCATCGAGGTGAGTTTCATAGCCCCACTTTTAATTGTTTTAACTATTTTGGGGTGAGAACATTGCTTGTTTTAAACGGATGAACATAAGTGCTAAAACTTGATACGTTTGCCTACATGATGTCTAAGTAGCGATATCCCTAGATGCTTTAGCCCACTATCGTGAACCGTTAATTACTTTGTGTAAGCGCGAATGTTATGGATAGATCTATTGGGATTGGCCTCCCTATCTAATGTTGGTTGTGTGACCAAATTAGATACAATTACATTTGAGTCGTTACGAATGCTTTGGGATAGGCATTTGCCCGGGCTCTCATTATATCTTGTTGGTTGGTTAACGCTTCGGTGTCACGAGCTTAGGCGTAGGAATACAAACGTATACTATTTCGATTATAACCTTGTTTGGTTATATGCCGGTTGCCTGATTAAATCTTATGGTTCATCACACTTATTTATAACTAAACCTATGAACTCACCAACCTTTGTGTTGACACTTTAGCAATGTTTTTCTCAGGGATCAAGACGAAAGAGTGACGTGGATATGCATGGGAGATTTTTAATAAAAATGGTCGTGACTAGTGTATGGATATTTGGATCAATGTTAAAGTCTTTTGAAATAATGTTTTATTATGATCCTGTGTAATTCGCTTCCGAACAAGTTTTATGTTTTTAATTAAATTAAAAACGGCTTTTAAATAGTCGTTCTTTGTATCTATGTCTTGTGATAGTCATGACCGTCGCGCCCCATTGTGTTGCCTTACTCTGATAAATTGGGGGTGTGACAACACTCTCAGCACTCTAAGAATAATTAAATTCTCTTTGATCTGAAAAATTCATTCACCACCGGTCCTTGCATTCTTAACACATTCTCTGATCTAATGGAAGAAATATTTAGATAATCACAATAACCATTTTTGTTCCACAAAAACATACATCTCAACTCTTTCATCTCTACTATCATTCTATTTCAAAATTTCCGACAATCAGTTGATCTTCTTTCTTTGGTATTCATTTTCCATTAGTTTATCAGTTCAATTCTAAATTTCTTTCCATTCCATCCATTCTGCTTGTTGTTACCAATATTTCAAAAATCTCAAGACTCAAGAGTCAATTCTCAATTACTTTAGAAATCTTATAAACCCTTTTTCCTTTTCCTCCTTACTAAATACTCACTAGTTGATAGTGAAAGTATCCACACTCATCCTTCATAATCTGGAACACACTTCGTATTACAGAACTAAAATATATCTCATCTATAATTTAATGATTATTAATTCCCAGTCATCATTAGGTAACCCTTAACTCCTTTCTTTTAAAATTCCTGAATGACATTTATAAATAAGTCCTTATTATCCTTATGTTCCTCATACTTGATTCCATACAAGTAGTACTTTACAATCCCAAAATAAATACCACATCATCGAAACTCATGATCATATAAATCTTGTTATACTTCTTTATTCAAGTCAACACACTACTGTTACTTCCCTTTCCATTTGATATTATCAAAATATCATCATCGCAACGCTATAATTCCTCAGATTCCTCCAATACTAGCTTTACGGCACAGAACTTCAATCTATCCTCAGCGTTCATAAACAACTTCCTCAACTACAAAAATCAGATCTCAAAACTACAACTTAGATGTGTTCTATCCATTCATACATCTAATTCTTCTTTGTCAGCTTTATCAATGGTTCAACAATCAGCGAAAACCTTTCGATAAACCTCCGATAATACTCTGCTTACACAAAGGAATTGACAAGCTTCAGTCGGTTTCGTCGGTATCGACAAAGACTCAATCGTTTCAATCTAGTCAAGACTTTCACGATCACTTCAGCCATAGATCACACATTCTAAAACATCTATATTAACTCCAACTAAAATTCATATCCAAAGAATTTCACACACCATTCCTCTTTCCCTAACAATCTTTCAATTGTTATTAAATACCTTCCTTTCCTTCCTTAATATCCATCAAACAAAATATCAACAATCAGTAATGGATACCGATTTCTGGTGCTCAGTTTATTCGACCTCACGACAATCATCTTATTCACAAAACATCCAGCTTCTTTACTTACTTCCATTATTACTTCTCTGATGACTTACCCTTCTAGTCAAATCAGATTATCCTTATTGTCTCATCTGCCAATCCTTACAATTAATCATATTTCCATCCTCAACTTCCTGATAATGCCATATAACAAAATATATAATCAGATTGCATAACTCCCATCACTAAGCTAACACAAAGCTTCTTCTTCCCAAGACGATAGTGAACTCTACGATTCCGCAGAACAATCACAAAATACTCTTAAATGTTAACTCATCTTCTCATTCCTTTTGACTACTACTGGTAAAGCGCATAGAAAATTCGATCTATTACAATTTCCTCCTACATACCTTCTCATCATTGACCAATAAAATATTCAAATAGAAATTCCACTGATTATTTCCTGAAATCAGTACTTAATGTTCAACAACATTCCAATTTAATTCTTTCCACCTTTATTTAACATATCCTATGACATTCATCCTTATCCCGGTTAGATCTTTTAGATGTTGTAAGATTAGATTAATATTAAATTTAAGGCATTAAATTAATTAAATAAAACTTATAGGGTATTTTAGAGAATTCAATCATATCTTTTAAACTAATTTTTTTATCACTAACTTTTTTTGTACATAATAAATATTCGGTAAATGATACATTTTTTGTTTTTATATTTCACTAACTATTCTTTTTACCTAAAAGTAGTTAGGTAGTATTTAATAAGTGATACATATTTTTACTAACTACTTTTCTAAATAATTATACACGTTAACAAACACACAATCACTTCTACATATAGATTTTGATACACATAGAATCAACAAATATACATATTATCTATTTCAAAATGGATACATATCTGTTACACGTATATGTATTTCAAAACAATCCAAGTGGTACAAATTCTTATTGCATGTATACATGTACTTTCAAAATAATCCAACTACTACAAAATATTTTTCTAAATATCTAATTTGGACTTACAAAAAAGAGCTAATATAATACAGTTACAGTACTACAAACAAATAATCGACAGTGGTGCATCAACCTACTAACACTGCCCCCACCATCACGAGACCGAGACCGAGTCCGATACACTGGTACATGGTACATGGTAAATAGTGCATTAGCTACTAACACCAGCCTACCATCATCACAAGACCTGTTACATGGTACATGGTGGTTATATGCGCCACATACCACGTTGTATCAGTGTACCGACAATACTAAGATAAAGGAATGACGGCAGGGAGTAGATCTCATGGTTTCAACACGAGAAACACCTCTTACACGGTTTTTAGAATATGGCGACAGCTATGAGCAGATCTGATGTGTTAGAAGCACGGGGTAGATATAACGATGGCGACGGTGGGTGGATCTGACGAAGGCGGCTGTGGGTAGATCTGACGAACGCGGCAGTGAGTAGATCTGTTGGCGACAGTGGTTAGGCCTTACGGCGGCGGTTGGGTAGTAGCAGCGGTTGTATAGGAGTGACGGTAATAAGCTTTGTGTGGATTTTCCGGCGGGATTTGTTTGCGTTGGGGCGGGTAGTGGTGGCGGATTTCTCCGGGAGGTTTTTTATGAGAAGTGATGTATGAAGTTTTTTTTTGTTAGTGTGGGTCTTATGTGTATGATGTCTGGGAATTACTAGTAGAGTTAGCAAATAGTGAGAGTGTAAAATTCCAATAATGTCCTTTTTAGTATTTAATTAATTTTCTGTTTTTTTAATTACTAAAATAACACTTGTCAATCACTTAGTGGGTTCTTATTTTTATAATTTTAAAAAGTTCTCATTTGAGCAAAAATCTCTCTCTCTATATATATATGTTAGCCCTAAAATGTGAGCGTCATTTACGGAATTACATTTTATTCAGATAGGCAAAACGTAGAGGGACTACTATTGACATGTTGTCAAAGTGACCTCTTGTCTAGCCTATATATACCCTTCTATAACTTCCATGGAGGGGTGAGGCTTTTCATTCTTATTGTGTATTTCACTTCTCTCTCTAAATACACAAACTACTTTCAAGCTTTATCTTTCTCTCTCTAAAAATGTCTAAACATTTTTTTTATCCTCCCCGACCTCCAGATCACCTCTTGTTAGCTTGAATCTTATATTGTTAACAATTGGTATTAACTGACGTTGAGCTTAAATGACAAGTTATCTAGACAAATTTTGTCCTTCAACGACAATTCATTTCATAATTTGTTCTAGTTAACGACATTCAAACACAACACCAAAAGCAAACAAAACACTTAACGCTAAAACGATCCGATATAAGATTCACTTTAACGACAACGGCTAGCTTTGGTTCTACAAAGACAAGTGATCACGAAGTGGATTTGGTATCCTTTATTTGAAGTTGAAGTGGGATTTCATGAAGGCGTCTACTTATTTCATCATCGAGCCTTCCTTCTATTTTTCTACCCCTTTTCTTCAAACCCAGTCTATCGATTGATGACTTGCTTGGGCGATAAAATTTATGATTGAGACTTGAATTATCTAGTTTCCACTGTCAAGGGGTGGATGGTCGACGACATGGATAACTATCATTTTTGGGTGTCACACGCAGTTGCTCGTGTGGATAACTTCAAGAGGTATAAGAGACGTGTTTCTGCACCGTTCTTCAATCGACATAAGTGCAAGATTAAGTAACAAATTTGGGGGACTGTACTTCAGTTTCAAGTTTGGAATATCAAGTTTACTTCACATGTGGTCACAACAAATAGCCGAATGAATTCGAGGTTGGTTAGTTAGACAGAGAGAGATGGAATCAGCAATCAATTCTCACGGGATATTTATGAGCATCACAACGACAATGGTACTTCATAGTCTAAGCAAAAAATTTTCAAAGTTTCTCAATAACTTTCAAAACTTTTCAACACATTTGCTTAAGATTAAGAACTTCTCGAGTATATGGACGTCCACGATAATGATGCTTCCGAGAGTTCGAAATCATCATGGAGGAAGATCGTGTACTTTGAAGTAATCGGATCAACTTCCAGGGGGAAGTAGTGTACATGGAATGGTATCTACTTACTTTATATGATTTTTTATGAAGTATTCTGCAGGCGTGAGAAGAATTGTTGCTGATTTCTTGCATGTTACCCCAAACGGATTATCACCAAAACCTAAACGACATGAAACAGTATAGAAGCAGTGTTATTTGGCGTGGTTCTTTTACAAATTTCCGCTGTGCACTTAAACCGATGAGCTAGAAGATTGTTCAAACTACATCAAAGTGTCATAATCGGCTTAAGATACATATATTGGTTTGGGGGAAGCTGATTCAGAAACTTCGTCAAAAAAAAGTCTATGAAGAAAGTTTTTCAATACATGCTGCATGAATTGGGGGAAGTTAATCCAAATCATGCATATTACAATTGTTCCACAACAAGCAAAGACAAAGAGGATTCAAGCTGAGGTACAAGTTATGAAGACCAGAAGAATTAAAAGACATCCTCAGCATTGGAAGCGCCTTGGAAGACTTTATTTTGTTGTATTTTTACTTGTTAGGAACATTGTAAGTAATTCCGTATGTCTCCACATTGGGGGAAGATTGTTAGCCCTAAAATGTGAGCGCCATTTACGGAATTACATTTTATTCAGATAGGCAAAACGTAGAAGGACTACTATTGACATGTTGTCAAAGTGACCTCTTGTCTAGCCTATATATACCCTTCCATACTTCCATGGAGGGGTGAGGCTTTTCATTCTTATTGTGTATTTCACTTCTCTCTCTAAATACACAAACTACTTTCAAGCTTTATCTTTCTCTCTCTAAAAATGTCTAAACATTTCTTTTATCCTCCCCGACCTCCGGATCACCTCTTGTTAGCTTGATTCTTATATTATTAACAATATATATATATATATATATATATATATATATATATATATATATATATATATATATATATATATATATATATATATATATATATATATATATATATATATATATATATATATATATATATATATATATATATATATATATATATATTATTAACAATCCTTCCATCGGTTAATTTCTCACTTCAACTAATCGCTAATTCTCGTCCTCAGGTCAACTAAAATCTAACATTTTCAAATCTCAATATATCCTCAATAACACCTTCAAAATTCAACACACCATCAATAACACCTTCCGAATTTCATTACACCATCAATAACACCTTCAGAATTCCATTGAAATCCTAACTCAATGATTATCAGATAAAAATATGCAAATTACAACATCTGAATCTCAAATCTTATCAGCCTTTCCCAAAATATAGGCTGTAATAGCAGCAACATTCCTTTCATATTGATTTTCCATTATCTGAATAATTCCTTTATTCAATCTCCTTTACCGAAATGAAAACATTTCATTACCACAGAAATAATAATTTCTATACCACACTCCTTGCTATTCCTTCAGCAACTCGACCTCCAGCTAGTCCGTACTTACAACAAGTAAATAGATAATTGCTTAAGTGGTATAAAATATATGTGATCTACACATCATACTTCCTCCTGCTTACCTGATTCATAGCAACCGATTGAATACCATCTCTTCTTATCTTAGATTGATAAATTCCAAGTTTACCTTCTGTTAGAGGAAATAAATTTCCTATTCCTTACTGTCATTCGAAACAATACCGTTCCTTTAACCTTTTCTGCCACACTTAATTTTGGATTAGGATTAATCTTTAAATTACTACCTCTTTTCGTTCTAGTTGAACATTCCAAATGACTATTGATATACCAAACATCCATCAGTTACTCGAACTTATCCATATAGTTGCACCTTTCCAATTACCATTAGTATCCATACGACACTCTTCACCGCATCTCTTCTCATTACTAGGAATCTAACACTCAGACATCCTTTTAAATCTTGCAGAATAGCAGCAACATCTCCAACTGGAACAACAGCATCCTCAATCTCAGCAGCATCTTCAACTAGAACAACAACATCTTCAATCTCAGCACCTCGTCTCTTCGTAGCACTATCAGCTTCAAACAATCTAACAACTATTCCCACGATCATATAATCTACCCTATAGTTAACAACCGTTGAAGACATATTTCAAAATACTCAGTCACGCATGAATCCCTACTATTGAATGAAACATATCTCACTCAACTCTTTGCGATAACAGTAGAAAGAAACATGATAAGTATACACATCGAGATAGAAATAAAGGATCTTTTCATCAAGACATATCATGAATACTACATGCGCCAACAACACAATACTACCTCAATTTCACAATCATCTCACAAAAGAGAAGATAACAAAGACACATCAAAATACTAAAGGGTAATAGTAGATTTCATCCATAAATCCGAGAAAATCACAACAAAATCTTGTCACTACAGTCACTTACCCTTATCATCCTAAACAACAACAATAATAATCCATCACAATACTACCTCACAACATCTAAACAATCCAAATACAACACAACAATACATAAACTGAAATACAACAAAGATCCATCACTCCATCACTCCATAGGACTTGGCACATCATTTTCTTCAACTAGGCTCGCCCCTATTTCATCTTCATCCAGTCCTAACTTACAGCACCTCCATTTTGGATCAAAACACGACGGCTCCTCAAATCCATACCTCAAATGCGCTCCTTGACACGGCGGATCTATCATATAATGCGAATCAGCATACACCTCACTATCCTAGAACTTCCAATGCGGTCCAAGATACAGCCCAAGATGAGCTACATATTCACTTAACCTGCGAAGCCTATCTCTCTCTTTCTGATATTTCTTAAAATCAGTTCCATAACTTCTCACTTCAGCTCTAACCTCAGTTCTTCCAACTTCACTCTCAGTCCTATAATTATCACTTTCAGATTCTACAACATTTTTCTTATCATCCGTATCATCCTCATAATCTAACCATCCACCTGAATTCTTATGATCACCTACTCGCTGATACTGCAAACTCCGTTGACCTGCAGCAAATCCTCGCCTATTGTTGTTAAGTGGTATGTCAGACATTTTCTGAAATCACAGAAAATTCAAAGGTACATAAGGTCATTATTCAAAAATATATATGCAATGCATAATTATGCAAATGCAAATGATTTACGTATGCCAAATATATATGTATGCGATGCAATACAATGCAATGCAAATGATAATTATACAATACTCATAAAATGAAATTATGATGAAAGCACTCTACGTCCTTTCATTAATACCAATACCTTATCGTAGTATTTACTTAATAAATACTCATGAATTCAGAATAGTTTTGAGGGATACATCTATAATAACAAAGCATAACAAAAATAAATAATCTTACCGGAGCCTTGCAGAGAAGTCGCGTTGCTTTTATAAAACACTTTTGACACCAAAGTTATAGTTTAGTACATTTTCAAAAATCGACCTAATTCGCTATAACTAAAAAGCTCTGGTTACCAATCTTTAACACCCCAAATTTACATTACGCAACGGAAATACACAATTGGGTGTTATTCACAAACTTCATTTCACAAACTCTTTATACGACCTATTCCAATCCATTCCCTATTCTTGATACATGGATCTTTCCTTCTAAGGTCGATTCGTATATTTTTTAGGGTTTGTGATTGTTTTTTGTTTTAGGGTTTTGGCTGCTTCTCTTAACGATTCCTTTGCCTTTCTTTCATTAAATCCTGATCTTGGTTAATTTCATAAGCCCTTTAAAAGGCTGCCGTTGTCTTCTAAGTTTAGAATTTTCTTTTTACGGTTTCGTTTTGAGGGTTCTACTGGTTTGGGTGTAATTGTAGGTCTACTGTCCTCTATTTGATAGTTATATCGTTTTTTATGGACGTGGGTTAGACGTTGTTGTGTGTTCGTGTTGAAACCCTAATTAGGGCATTGGTGGCTGCCTTAGCGTGTCTTTTTTTTGTTTTTTCTAATGAGATTGTGTTTGTGGGTTTATTATGAAGAGAGGGTTTCTATCTAATGATTCGAAGATAAAAAATAAGGATAAGAGGAAGAAGGAAGATGGAGATGATCCTGCGTTGCAGGAAATGCCATATGTCACCATTAGAAAGGCTGCTAAGGCTAAGTCTACTATAATGGGTACGAATGACAAGTTGGCATCTAATGTTGTGAATGGTGATGATTCTACCTCATCAGGTATTGGAGCCAATACGTTGAATACTAGTTGTAGTGCGGAAGATGGTGGTTCTATACCTTCTGGTTCAGCACGTGTGGCCCAACATAAGGAATACTCCTATGCTAGTCTTGTTCGCCCTATAAATGCAGCCAACAAGGTACACTTCCGTACTCTTGTTAATGAGGAGAAAGTTGATGATTTGGATTGTGTGCTTCCTAAGACCGCGGCTGCTAAGGTAAAGCAAAGGTTTGAGAACTCCATTGTGGGTTTTTTTGTTGGTAAGGATCCATCTTTTCCGGTGGTTCAACAATATGTTTCTAATACATGGAGGAAATTTGGGTTCGAAAAGATAACGAGGAATGATGATGGTGTCTACTTGTTTAAATTTGCTTCTAAAGCAGGTATGGATCAAGTGTTAGAAAAGGGACCGTGGATGATACGCAAGTCACCTATTATCCTTAATAAATGGACATCTAGTGTGTCTTTGAAAAAATGTGAGGTCACCAAAGTTCCTGTTTGGGTAAAATTGTACAATGTTCCAGTTCTTGCTTACTCGGAGGATGGGTTGAGCTTGATTGCTACTCAAATAGGTAAACCACTCATGCTAGACGCGTTTACAAGTTCTATGTGTGTGGAGTCATGGGGAAGAATCAGTTTTGCTCGGGCTCTTATTGAGATCAATGCTCATTCTGATTTGAAAAAGGAGGTTACTATGGCAATACCAGAAGAGGAGGGTGATGTGCATATTAAGGAGGTCATTAGAGTTGAGTACAAGTGGAAGCCACCACATTGTGTTGATTGTCAAAGTTTTGGCCATGGTCCTAATCTATGCCCTAAACGTGTCCGAGAGGATATACTTAAAACTTCGGCTACCGCAGCAACGACCAACAATATTGAGGATAATGACGAAGGTTTTGTTAAAGTTAAGAGCCGAAAGAAGAAGAACGGAGTTGATTCGCGGTCGTTTGGTGGTCTTAGGCTGCCTAAGCCTAATTCTAAGGTTATTTGGCAGCAAAAGAAAAGTATGGGTTCAAAAGGGGGTTCTAATCTCGCATCTCGAAGTGTATCTATAAATGAACTTGGTAAAGGTAATGTTGGTAATCTCTCTCCTGATCGTGCTAAGTCGGAGCTGAATACGTCTAATCCTTTCAATGTTTTGAACGTGGAAGGGGAGGATATGGGTAAATCTAGTATGCGACAACCTATAGCCACTAAACATGTTGGTGCGAGTAGTTTGAATGAAGATGGGAGAACTGATATGAATGAGGTTCATGAGGAGAGTCTTTGGTCGCGTTATAAAAAGGCAAAGGAGAATTCTAAAATCAAGACCACAGATCTAGAGGATGATTCGGATGAGGATGAAGTCTATAAGCCGCATGGTGGTGGAGGTATGGATGGGTTCGAAGATGACATGGATTGCTATGATGACTATCGGAACCGGGTTTACAACTTAACGTCACAAGAGCAAGCCTTTTGTGATCAATATGATATCCGCCTTGGTAGGAAGTAGTTTCTTGTCTTTTGTTCGTTCTTAAGAATGGCATGTTATTTGTTAGCATGGTTTGTTAGTGCCCATATAATGGGTTGCGGTGTAGGAATTCACCTACACCTTATGTACTTAATCGACTTTTTGGAGTAATACATTTACCGGGGAAACCCTTTACCAAAAAAAAAGACTCTAATTTAAATTAATGTCTAAAACCTTCAATCCCAAGTAAAATCAGTTTAAAAATATATCAGAGTAGCGTACAGGTTCCCTTAGGATCTTAACAAATCGATAAACCTTTTACCAAAATACTTGACCATATACTATATGTTTATGACAAATGGGAAAGAAATCTGTTTTAGACCAAATTACTACAAAAGCAATCCCGCAATCCTTCTCCAGCAAGCTCCGCAACTCAACAACTTCAAGTACCTGGAATACATGCTTAAAATCATCAACACAAAGGTTGAGAAAGTCTATAGGTTTAACAAAACATAGTTGAACAAGTCTATAGGTTTAACAAAACATAGTTGAACACATCGTAAAAATTATTCACAATTGTTTAATAGCATTGTGGCCATACAATCTATTAATCAGGCATTTCATCTTATAGCAATAGCTAATGAATTGTATTAAGCTCATGACACCGACCCCTTAACTTAGTCACCCACGCCAAATGCCAACATGTCTATAAGAATTACCAGTGCCCCTACTATGGTATCAATTGCAAGAATACCAATTCTCATTCTCGTAAAATTATCCTTCCCAGAGGTTACTCAGCGTAAAGCCCTGGTCTCAGATAGGGTCGTCATCCTAATAGTACTATCATTAGAATAAGCGGCTATTCCCAACTCGCAACATCAAGTCAGAAGATAGTTAACGGCTCATGGATTTAGGTACTTTTGCAATTTAGGTACTTATACAATTCAAATCAACAAAGGCAACAAAGGCAACATTCGGGTCCAACAATTACTCATGACATGTGTTCATTTTACTTCAAATAGCACGTATCCCCCTCGCGGGTTTTAAAATCATTAAAACAAGTAGAAAGCGAGGCTATAGACTCACCTGGAGTATTAACAGTAGTATGACGACTTTCAACGATCGATGATGCCCGACGAACACGAAATCCATAATCTATCAAAATAAAACGCGTGCCTTTAATAATACACCCAAGTAATATTTCATACTTAATAAAATGAAATAAATATCTCAAAGTCAAAATCAAACTCACACCATTCTCAATTCAATACATCCTTCTTACGTACACTTTTATATTTTTATTCTTTCAAAAACTGTCGATATATATATGTTAATCGTCCAAACTGTTTTCCTTACTTAAACACGTCAATAGCTTACGATACTAATCAAAAACTTCACTTACTATATAAAGAAAGACCTCTCAAAAGTTGGTTAAAAGATTTTACTTTTAAAGTTCCCTGCCCGACTCATCTTTGAACTACAAAAACCGGACAGTTTTACGTTAACAACTCATATAGTCTTTTTAACTCATTTATTTTACTCCGTTTACAAAACCGACATTCTACTTTGAAAATAAACTCAACATCCTCATACTTAACATTTAACATCAGTCCATGACCCATTTTAAAATCCTTTTTATAGTCCCCGAGATTCGATCCAAATATCGACAACAATTATATATTGTGCCGATACTCGTCTCCCGGTACACGAATAATCAAACTAACGTAACTTTTCGCTCGTTTCGAGCTAGAAGCTCTACTTTATACCAAATCGAAGCTTAAGACATCCTCTACGACAATATCTAATTAGTTAATACCAAACTCAAACTCATATTTTCTGAAAATTAACTTTAATAATCTGGTCGAAAATACCCTTTTAAATATCATTCAAAATCAAATTTTCACCATATTTTAACATCATTTTTACCACTATAATCATCCTTATATCACTACTTTCAATCCTAACATGCTAAATCATCCTAGATGTACAAATCAAATAAAACCCAACTAAAAATTTTAACATACAACCATCAAAAATAATATATAACAAGATAAACACCTACATACAACCATTATATAAGATCAAAACACAAGATTTTCATCAAGAAATGGGGTTTACAAAAATGTTCTTGCATGTAGCCAAATTTCATACCAATGTGTAGAGATTGATGAAACTAAGATGGGTCTTTGATTATAATTAAGAGATTCAATCTTAAAATTCAAAATCAAAGGGTGTTTGTTCTTGGTGGGTTGACGGAAAAAGAGAGAAAAGAGGAGGGAGAGAGAGAGAAATTTGGTGTTGGTGTTGTTTGTTATATGTTTTGTGTGTGTGTTTTTCAATTTATATGAAGAAAGTTTAGGGTAGTTTTGCCAATTGTGATTCTTGTGGACCAAAATGCAAATACTTGGTTAAAAAGCAAGAAATGACTATTAGTCACTTTTGAAAATATTTACGGGTCTCGGGTTTCATAAAAATACTTCTCAAAACTTAAAACACACACAAAATATGATATTATATAGTCCCGGCACGACTTAATACGACATTAAAATAAAACGTCAAAATATTAAACATCGACATGTCTAAAATAAAACGTAAATTTTCGGGCATCCGTTGATATCTTCATCACTAATAATCCTCGCAACTCGTCAATACGTAAAAATATAAATTCCAATCATTCATCCAAATCAAATCACCAATCATCATAATAATCAATCTCGTCAAAATTTCAAAAATATACGTAAAAATATAATTAAATAATCACCACGGGTTTGGGTTGTCACAAAATGGATCTTTGAAGTTTGCACACGTGTCTTGGATTCTCAGGATCAACATACCCTTCTGGTTGCTGCATATAGATGTCTTCATCTAAGCGACCATTCAAGAAGGCAGTTTGAACATCCAATTGTTATATCTCATAGTCATAGTATGCTGCTATAGCTATGAGGATCCTAATAGCTCTTAAGTTTGCTACTAGAGAAAATTCTCCTTGTAGTCTACGCCAAAAGTTTGAGTAGAACCTTTAGCTACTAAACGAGCTTTATAGGATTGTACTTTTCCGTCCATGTCAGTTTTCTTCTTGTATATCCACTTATGTCTCACTACTTTAGCCTTTGGTGGTGGATTACAAGAATCCAAACATAATTAAGTTTCATGTATTTCATTTCCTCATCCGTAGCAACCATCCACTTATCCTTTTTAGGATAAAGTATGGCAGATTTATAATTAGCAGGTTCACCAAGATCCCCTACTTCATCATCATCCTCTATGTTAAGACATATATTGCTATTTGCGTTTTTAATCCTTGCGGATCTACGCAGAGGAACTAATTCTAGTGGAACCGCCAGACTTTCTGGTTCTACAGGAATTACATCGCTAGTGTTTTTAGAAGGTAATGTATCTATATGACTCTCTTCAAGATCATAATTTCTCCCAATGAATTCTTGATTTATAAGATCACTTTCAAGGAAGTCTCCATACCTAGCAACAATCACTTTGTTGTTAGGTGGAGAATAAAAGAAGTAACCCATAGTTTCTTTAGGGTATCCTACAAAGATACATTTCATAGATCGTTGTTAGAGTTTGTCACCCGAGTCATGTTTCACATACACCTCGCAACCCCAGACCTTTAAATAAGACAAATATGGCTTCTTGCCATGCCATAATTCATTTGGTGTCTTGTCAACCTTCTTCGTAGGAACCATATTTAAAATACGAAACTGCAGACTCTAAAGAATAATCCCAAAAGGATAAAGGTAAAGTTGTAAGATTAAACATAGATCGCAGCATATCCAATAATGTACGATTTCTCCTTTCGGATACACCATTTTGTTGTGGAGTATAAGGAGAAGTAAGATGCTAAACAATTCCATTCTCACTTAGATAATCTATAAACTCTTGACTTAAATATTCACCACCTCTATCAGAACGAAGAGCTTTAACCTTCTTTCCTAGTTGCAGTTCTACTTCTGCTTTAAACACTTTGAATGTTTCAAATACCTTATGTTTATGTTTAAGTAAATAAACATAACCATAACAGCGATAATCATCCGTAAATGTTAAGAAGTAGCTAGCACCTTTCCTTGACAAATGTCTAAGTGGTCCACACACATCAATATGTATTAATCCAAGTAGATCAATATCTCTTTCAATATTGCTACTAAAATGTTTCTTGGTCATCTTTCTAGAGATACAAGACTCAAATTTATCAAATGATGCATCATTGATATTTTCCAAAAGACCTTCACGTTGAAGCTTTTGTATACGAGTCTTCCTAATATGGGCAAGTCTACAATGCTAAAGATAAGAAGAATTCTTGTCAAACTTTCTCTTCTTATTAATGCTAAAGACAAAATTATTATTATTATTATTCTTGGCTTCATTATCATGCATGTCTATTTCAAACAAACCATTCACAAAAATTGCGTTAAAATAGAAAATACCATCTTTCCAAACAGAAATTCCATTATAATCAATAGTGTGTACGAATCCATTATTCAACAAACAAGAAAAGGAAATAACACCCCTAAAAATTGTAGGTGCATAATGACAATCCATTAAAATCAGTACAAAACCCGAAGGTAAAACTAAATTAAATGTTCCTATAGCTTCATTTGCTGCTTGTGCGCCATTACCCACTTGCAGAAATTATTCCCCATAGGAAAGCTTCCTTTCCAGATTAAATCCCTGCGGCGTATTACAAATGTTAATACCGCTTCTCGTATCATATACCCAGGAATTTAATTTGTATGTTAAATTGAACAATTCAATCATAAATAAACTACCTGAAGCTTCAGCGCTCTGCTCAGACTTCTTCTTTATTTCTCGTAAATATTTGTGGTAAAGAGGGCAATTCCTCTTCTAGTGACCACTTGCCTTGCAATGGTGACAAGTCTCATCCTTATGAGATTGATTCTTCTTGACAAAGTTCTGCTTAGGTTTCAAAATAAGTCCCAACTTGCTTGCCCTTATCACCCTTGCCTTTGCCTTTCTTCTTGTTCACTTGCGGTTTTGGCTTACTCACTCTACCCTTTTGTATGGTTAGTACAGAAGGCGTAGAAGTAGATGCCTTGTCTTTTAACCCTTTTTCATAGTCAATGAGCATTGCATGCAAATCATTAACTGTCTTCCCGGTGCAATGCATATTATAGTTTCGAACAAAATCATTGAAGTCCTTGTTAAGGGACCTATTGATCAAGTTGATAGCCATATTATGATCATAGGGTTATCCTAGTGCAATGAGTTGTTCCATATAACCCCTCATCTCCAAGTAATGGGCACTAACAGACTTTCCAGGAGTTTGCTTGCAGCTATGCAAAGCATCTACTGAGTCGTAGATCTCCACATCTTGCGACTTCTCGAACATAGCCTTGAGCTCATCAAGCATTCTCTTAGGTGAAAATAGCTCATACTTCTTCTGAAGTAGAGGAGTGATGAGATGGCATTTATACATGATCTCATCGTTCTTTTCGGGCTTTAAATGCATTAAAATGTCATAAAATACCATATATATGCTTGTGTTTGTTTACTTGTGTATTTTAGGTATGGATATCGTGAAAAAGACAAAAGATCACAAGAAACAAGGAAAAACGGACACGAGAAACGAAGCCGTACAAAGAACCGGGCCCTAGTTCATGAATTATCCAAGATTAAACCTTGAAGACTTGAAGATATGCAAGATTGATCCTCAAACAATGAAGAAATGACACTTAAAACCCTTGTGAAATCATAATTACAAGTTTGGTCCCTTAAGTTTGTCAAAATTGCAAAAAGGTCTTTCAACTTTGAAGAAATGGCAAGATTAGTCCCTCAACTATTCAACATTGTCAATTATGGTCCCTCATGAAGGCAAACATCCAATGAAGACCTTTGAAGATCAAGAAAGTCCAAATTCAGTCCTTCAAATATGGAAAAATGGCAAAAACAACCCTTTAAACCTTTTCACCAAAGTTTTGTGGCCAAAGTATAAACTTGGAAAGTTTATTAACAAAGGGAACACGTTTTGGGGGCTGAAATACTTCATATACATCTTTTGCCAAAGACCAAGGATTACTACTGCCAACTTTGAAACATTAAAACGAATATTGCGCCAAACACCAACCTTTCCCCCATTTTCGGATCAAAAGTTACCACTGTTCACCATGATGAACCCAATAACTCTTCTCACTTAATCAAAGGGTAAATTTCAATTAACCATTCCCACACTTGATTCACACGCCCAGAAACATAACCCACACACAAAACCCTCAATCCCGTTACCCAATGGACCCCACACTCAACTTCCTCCACCAAAGAAAACGCAAGTTTCTCTCCACGTAATCTGACGTGTCAAGATCAACAGCTAAGAGTCATAGCTTAACTCCAAAGCTAAAATGAACGTCCTTGATCATTTTGGACAGCTTATATCAAGGATTCGCCTAGAAGCACTCAAGGATAATTTAGGAATTTCAGTTCTCGGGTTTATGAATAGTGTTATGTTAACATTTGCCTATAAAAGGAGAACTCAACCTGTGAGAGTCCCTTTGTTCCACATTTTGGCTATCAATCTTTGTAATTCCTTTTTAGTTAAATAAAATTTGAATTTAAATTTTTTGAAATCTCATTTGTGTTTATTAAAAGTTGGTGTTAGAATAGCTGAAATCTGAGTTCTATTTGATTTCTTAGACCTTCCTTAATCTTGTGGTTAAGGCACGTCTATGTTTGAAGGTTTTCAAAGGTTCAAAAACCTTGAAATCCTTGTTACTGTTTTGGTTATTTTACTGTACTAACCCTTAGCCAAAGGCCTTAAGCTCCTTCAAGCTTGTTGACACCAAGCCTGAGAAGAGTTTTAAGCTCTTGGTTGAGTTGTTTGCTCATTTTTGTTGAAGAAATATCATAATCAAAACCTTGTTCTACTTTGAACATCAGCAGGTTTTGATCTTCCTTTTTGAAGAACCTTGGTCTTGTTCTAGTTGTTGAACAAGGTCCAAGGAGCATAGTTGGTCCTCCTAGGATGTTGTGGAGGACATGTATAATCCCTTGTTTAAGTTTCCCCTAAAAATTTCATGTTATTGCCTGTTTTTGATTTTGAGCTTTGATTTTGTGTTCTTGTGTTTGAGGTTGTGATTTTTGTGTTTGGATCTGTTAGTTGTCACCTAGGAAGTGTTTTTGATTCATAAAATCAGTAGGTTATTAGTTAAAATCACAAGTTGCTTTGAAAAATGGTAGATTAAGGGTTGTTTGGGATAACAGCCTATTTTGGATTTGTGTTATTTTGAGTTGATGCTTTGTGTTGGAACATATCTCATAAGTGATAAGTGACATTTATCTGCAAGCTTTAAGCATATAAACACCTAGATCCTAAAATAGGCTCTAAAATCTTGTATACTTGTTGAAATTGACTGTGGTTTAAGGGACACCTAGTTCTAATCATAGACTAGGGTTAACAAGTGATTAAACCTAGTTAGTTACACCAGGGAAGTAGGATTTGAGTGTTGAAATTGGATCTTTGGTCATTTATATTAGCAAAGTGTGCTAGTGTTCTTGAAGTTCATATCAGCAAGTGTAATTTGCTTTGATCTTGTTCCATACTTTGATTCAGTGATTAATTTAAGTTTGTTTGTGCTTAATAACAGTTTATATAGCTTGTGTATGCATCTGGTCGAATTTGGAGTGCTTATTCTAGCTTAAAACTACTTAAGTGTTCATAACTGCTTAAAATCCATGTCTGTGCTAGATCTGAGCATTGTTTGATTTTTCTGTGCTAATTGGTGATACTGAAGTGTGTTTTTATGCTTGATTGTGACTCCTTGTGATTAACTGATCACTTGGGTGCCCTTGTCTTCCAATAAAACATACAGAATCTCTCTAAAAACCCAGGTCAAATAGTCAAGGCAGTGGGAACCAGTTCCTACTGAAAGTTCCCCTGCTAGTGTTAATTGGACATCAACTTATCAATAAGCTATTCTAGCTTATTTTAACTAGCAACAACTTTGATTTTGTAATAGGTGCTCATTATTTGACCCATTTGTTCATACTGGAGCATTTGGTGGGTTGACTTTAGGGTTTGATTAGAAAACCAACTTAATTTACTTTTTCATAAGTGCTTATTGGCTTATTCTAGCTTATTGGTTTTTCTTATTGTATTTTGGTTGATTGATTTGGCTTATTGAAGTCATTTGTAACATTTTGCAAGTTGAATCAAGTCCTGAGGTGCCCTAGAACTAAAACCCGACTATTTTGTCTTTTAGTGGATTTGTACTTTGCTTATTTCTGGCTTATTGAGTGTGCTTTTTCAGAATTTCTTTTTACAGATCTCTTTAGTATCCCAAAAGAAGGTTGTGTGTCAAATTAGAGCTTATGGCATTGGCTTAGTGCTTAATGGGCTTAATGGCCCAATAAGGATAAGCTGTTTGTTCATTAAGTTGTGATAAGCTCACTTTCAGCTTTTGGCCTTAAGAGTTTTGTGTTTAGAATTGAATTTTGAGTCAGATAAGGCTTTTCCAAGTCATTTGGGCTTATTTTGACTTTTTGGGCTAAAAAGCCCATTAAGGTGTACTGTTTTTGTTTTTAACCCATTTGGGGGCCCAATAGGGGTAATTTGGAAATTTCACTTTCATTTTTTGATTACTTAGGTTAAAATAAACTAGTTTGCAAGTTTTTAGAATTTTTTTATAATTTTTGGATTTTTAATATTATTTTAATATAACTTTATTATTATTTTTCAAATTTCACATTTTTGTACTTTTTATATTTTTCTTAGCTTAAATACATTAAATAGGATTTTTGCAACACTTAGATTAATTTTATCATCTTTAGAATAATTTTTATAATTATTTTAAGTTTTAATAGTTTTAGAATCATTTTAAATAGTTTTTCTTAGTTTAAAAATTTATAAGAATAGTTTTTAATCTTTTGAGGTTATTTTAGAGGTTTACCAATTGAAAAATCTTTATTTGGGCTTTTTGATAACTAATTTGATTTTTAGGGCTTTAATTAGCATTTAAAAATTAATATTTAATTAATTAAAAGGTTTGAAAAGGTTTTGATCATTGGTAAACTCTTAGTTTATTTATTTTGATTTTTGGTGAATTTTTGGTAATTTTTAAAAATTAATTTATATTTTTGCTCATTTTACGGTTTTTCGTTTAGTCGTAGTAGTAATTAATTTCACGTCTTCGTCATCCTCTTTTCTTATCCCTTTCTAACCAATATTAATCTCAAATCTTGCTACAATTTAGTCACACACATGTACCTCCTTGGGAAACGAACTTGGAATTTCATTAGGGTCATTTGTACACGGTTTTCCTAAACCGTCGAGCTTAATACTTTCCCTATTTTACCCCTCTTGTTTTTCCTAAAGCAAAGGTGTGTAAAAACTTTACAATCATTTTGGCGCCGCTGCCGGGGAGGTGTGTCGTGTCTAATTTGTCTTGTTGTTTTTAATATTAACCATAAATAGTATTTGTGTTAGTAGAAATCTACTAATACGTATTATCGGTTTTTTGGTTTTTCTTGTGAAATTATTATTACTATATTGTATTAAGTATCACAATCAATACAAAATATCTCCAAAAGTGTGAAAACACAACCTTAATTGGGATTTGATCTCCTAATTATTGTATTCGAATCTCAAATAAAAGAAAAAGGCAAAAATAGATAAATACTTTTGTGAAGCTCGATTTTGAAAAATACAAACTATAAGGTGGGTATAAGGCGGGTATTATAAAATATACTCTAAGGAAAAAAGGCTCTTAAGTGCTTCGCGCCGCCTCGTTTCCCTGCTTGCTTGTGAGTATTTTGAGATTGAAGGCTAATCGAGGGTTTTGCCGCCCAAAGTATTATTACGTATAATATATTTGCTTGGTTTTCTTTGTGATTAAACCCTCTTGAACAATTTGGTTTTCACCAAAGTTCTAAAGTCATTCGAAGGCGTTCACTCCACGTGATCGTTTTCATTCTTTTGAGGCTTCTTTAATCAAGAGTTTGATTCGAGGAGAGATTTGGTAGATTGTTGTCTACGAAGATACACCAAAATCCAAAAAAATTAAAAACAATCCAAAACACAAAAAATTGAAAATTCACAAAACACCCAAAAAGAATCTTCTTCGCTCACCTCCCATTCTTCGTGAAGTTTATGATCACTCGTAATCAAGCAAAACGAGCTCGTAAACATCTTCAAAAGCAAGCAAATCAAGAGACGTTGATTGAAGAACAAACTCCAATTGTTGAACCTATTGTAGAACAAGAAGTCGTAATGGCTAACCGTACTATGATGGAGTTGCTACAAGCACCCACCGAGGGTTTTGGAGAGGCCATTGTGATTCCCGCTATCCTTGCGGAGAATTTCGAGATTAAGACGGGTTTAATGTCGATGTCGCAAGCTAATAAGTTTAGAGGTCATGAGAAAGACAACCCACACTATCACATAAGGAATTTTAATCGTCTCACCGCTACTAGCAAGTTTAAGGATGTTCCACATGATGCCATTAAGATGATGTTGTTTCCATACTCGTTAGATGGACCCGCTAAAATTTGGCTCGAGAAAGAACCGCAAAATTCAATTTTGACATGGGGTGATCTCGTTTCTAAGTTTGTGAACAAATTTTTCCACCATCTAAAACAACACATTTGAAAAATGAGATTTCAAGATTTGTGCAACGAAATAATGAAAGTTTTTCAATGGCATGGGAACGATTTAAAGAAATGTTACATGAATGTCCACACCATGATTTTTCGGAATTACATCAAGTTGATACTTTTTATAATGGGCTTAATGATCATGAACGAGATTACTTGAATGCCGCCGCGGGTGGTAATTTTTTGTGCAAAACGACCAATGAAGCTTTAAAGATTATCGAGAATAGATCTAAGGTTTATAGCCCTCGTAACACACCGAGTGTTGCCAGTATGGGTTCGTCATCGTCGTCATCGTCTCGTAGCATTAATGCCTTACATGATGAAGCTAATGAGGAAAATCGGTTTTTCGATAGATTTGCTAATCTTATGACTCATTAGAAAGCACAAGAGGCTTTGAATTCCGCTTCGGTTAAAGCGGTTGCTAAGAGTTGTTTGTCTTGTGGTGGAGCTCATGATCTTTCCGAGTGCATTACCGCCGGTGGTAACACTTCGAGTGCTTACGTAGCAACGGGAACTTATAACCAAAACGGCCAAGGTTCCCGCCCAAATCAAGCTCCACCAAATCAAAATGCTAATAACTATCGAAACAACAACCAAGGTGGTAATTATCAAGGCAATTCACGTAACTACAACAAGGGGAATTATCAAAGTGGAAATGGACAAGTTACTAATCAAACCAAAACCGTGATTTTCAAAACACTACACAAGGTTTTCAAAATGCTCACACTAAAAATCTTCAAGGAGAATTTTTGGATTATGCTAAAGAAAATGATGCTACGTTTGATAACATGCAACGTGAGATGATTAGCTTAAGATCTGAGTTGAAAAACGAGCTTAAAAAACGAACTTGCTAATGAACTTAAAACTCATGCAAATAAAATGGAAGGAAATGTTCAACGTCTTCAACAAAATCAACAAAAGATGGAACAAGGACAACATGCGATTAAACAAGAATTGTTAAAAGCGGATTTAAGGCAATCAAAATTTGAAGACCGAATGGCAAAAATGTTTGAAGCAATCATGTGTAAACCCTCTTCCTTGGGTGGTCTTCCTAGTGATACCATTGCAAACCCGAAGGGAGAAATGAAGGTTATTACTACACGAAGTCGTAAAACTTTCAAGGAACCAATCTCTCGTCCAAGTACTTCTACGGAGAAGGAAATCGAGAATGAGCCCGAGGGGGTGATGGTCGAAAAGGAGCACATTACAATCCCACGAAGTACCTCTCAAACCACACCTACGGTTGAACCAATACCAATTGTAGAACCCAAGATTCCAAGGCCGTTGCCTAATGTCCAACCCACACCACCCTTACCTTACCCTTCGAGACGAAACAAAGAGAAAATGCAAGAACATAACAAACAACAAATCGAGCTTTTTATAAAAATGTTTCAACAAGTGCATTTTGATGTGAGTTTAGCCGACACGTTGTTATATATGCCTCGTTTCGCTTCCACTTTTAAAAGTATGATGAGCGATAAGGAAAAGCTTTCAAAGCTTGCTAATTGTTCTTCGGTTTATCTTAACCGCATACCGGAAAAAGTTGGTGACCCCGGAAAGTTTCTCATTCCTTATGACATACAAGATATGAAAGAATGCCTCGCTTTGGCCGATCTTGGTGCG
This sequence comes from Glebionis coronaria, assembly GCA_025667525.1. NCBI lineage: Eukaryota > Viridiplantae > Streptophyta > Magnoliopsida > Asterales > Asteraceae > Glebionis > Glebionis coronaria. The sequence goes on from CM046877.1 coordinate 457,593,793, forward strand.
AGCATTAATTTGATGTCATTTTCCATATGGAAATCGCTTTCGCTTCCGGCTCTTATTCCTTCGAACATGTCTATCGAGGTGGCCGATCATTCTACAATTTTAGCATGTGGAGTAGCCGAAGATGTTTTCGTGAAAGTGGGGAAGTTCTACTATCCCGTTGATTTTATAGTAGTTGACATCCCCGCGGATCCTCAAGTTCCTCTAATTTTAGGTCGTCCATTTTTAGACACCTCGAGATCGCTTATCGACGTTCATGCAAGAACTATCACTTTGAGATTCAACGAAGAGGAACTTGTTATAAACGCTACTCAAAACTCAAAACCTTCTCATGTTTATGCAATCGCTACCATCAATCACATCGACTTAGTTGATGTGGTTTGCGATGAGTTTTCACAAGAAGTGTTAGGTTTTTCCGATAGCTCGTCAAGTGGCAATCCCACTATTTTGGATCCGATTCTTGCTGATTCTACACCAAATCTCACTCCATTCCAAGGAGGCGATTTTACTTCAAATGAAATCGACAATGAAGATGAGGTGTTTATTAGTGATGATACTTCTATTCCACCATTTCTTCCGCCGATGGAAGTTATGAGTGTTGAACCAAAATCTTCAATCGAGGAACCACCTATCCTTGAATTGAAAGATCTTCCTTCTCACCTTGAATACGCATTCTTGGAAGGTGATGACAAGTTGTCGGTTATTATTGCAAGAGGTCTTGCTAATGATGAAAAAACTGAGCTCTTGAAAGTTCTTAAAGCTCATAAAGGGGCAATTGCGTGGAAAATTTCCGACATTAAGGGTATTGACCCAAAATTTTGTACTCAAAAGATTTTAATGGAGGAGGACTACAAACCCGCAATTCAAAGTCAAAGAAGGGTAAACCCCAAAATTCACGATGTCATAAAAAAGGAAGTTTTAAAACTCCTTGACGTGGGAATGATTTATCCTATCTCCGATAGCCCATGGGTGAGCCCAATCCATTGTGTCCCTAAAAAGGGAGGAATGACCGCTGTGCCTAATGAAAACAACGAGTTAATTCTCACTCGTGTTGTGACCAGTTGGAGGGTGTGTATTGACTACCGAAAGTTAAATGACGCCACTCGTAAAGACCACTTTCCTTTGCCCTTCATGGATCAAATGTTAGAGCGACTCGTGGGAAATGAATTCTATTGCTTTTTAGATGGTTTTTCCGGTTACTTTCAAATCCCTATCGACCCTCGTGATCAAGAGAAGACTACGTTTACATGTCCTTATGGAACGTTTGCTTATCGTAGGATGCCTTTCGGACTTTGTAATGCACCGGGTACGTTTCAACGATGTATGATGGCAATATTTCACGATATGATCGAGAAGTCGATGGAAGTGTTTATGGATGAATTTTCGGTGTTTGGCAATTCGTTCACGTCATGTTTATCTAATCTCGAGCAAATGTTAAAACATTGTGAAGAAACCAATCTTGTGCTTAATTGGGAAAAATGTCATTTCATGTGTAAACAAGGAATCGTCTTAGGACATAAGGTCTCGAAAGCGGGGATTGAGGTCGATAAAGCTAAGGTAGACGTCATCGCCAAGTTACCTCATCCCAAAACCGTTAAGGGAGTTAGGGGTTTCCTAGGCCACGCGGGCTTTTATCGTCATTTCATCAAAGACTTTTCGAAAATCTCTCGACCTATGACACACCTTCTCGAGAAGGATGCTCCTTTTAATTTCAATGAGGATTGTGTTAGAGCTTTCGAAACTCTTAAAAGGAAACTTACCGAAGCTCCCATTCTTGTTGCTCCTAATTGGGAATTACCCTTTGAAATCATGTGCGATGCAAGTGATTATGCTATAGGGGCCGTCTTAGGGCAACGTTATGAAAAGCATTTCCGTCCTATCCATTATGCTAGTAAGACGATGACCGAGGCTCAATTAAAGTACACCACAACGGAAAAGGAATTCCTTGCCGTGGTCTATGCTTTTGAGAAATTCCGACCTTATCTCGTCTTAACTAAAAGCATCGTGTATACCGACCATTCGGCTATCAAGTATCTCTTAGCTAAGCAAGATGCTAAGCCGAGATTGCTTCGTTGGATGCTCCTCCTCCAAGATTTTGATGTCACCATGCTTGACAAAAAAGGAGCCGAGAATCTAGCGTCCGATCATCTCTCTCGTCTAGAAGATCCTCACAAAGATGTTTTCGAGAACAAGGAAATCACCGAAACATTTCCTCTCGAGACTCTCGGTGTAGTGAATTCTAAAGACACCACCCCATGGTTTGCCGACATTGCAAATTACCATGCGGGTAATTTCATAATCAAGGGTATGACGACACAACAAAAGCGAAAATTCTTTCGTAACATCAAGTTCTATTTTTGGGACGACCCTTATCTCTTTCGGGTTTGTGCGGATCAACTCGTTCGACGTTGTGTTTTTGGTGCCGAAGCTTCTAATATCCTTAGAGCTTGTCACGAGGGACCCACGGGTGGTCACCACGGTGCTAATCTCACGGCTAAGAAAGTGTTCGATGCCGGCTTCTTTTGACCTTCTATCTATCGTGATGCACACGCACTTGTGAAGTCGTGTGATTCGTGACAACGTCAAGGAAAATCGTCTCAACGTGATGAAATACCGCAAAACATAATTCAAGTGTGTGAGATTTTCGACATTTGGGGCATAGACTTTATGGGACCGTTCCCATCGTCTCATGGTAACAAGTATATCCTCGTCGCGGTGGACTACCTTTCTAAGTGGGTGGAAGCTAAGGCTTTGCCTACTAATGATGCTCGTGTGGTAGTGAAGTTTTTGAAGCAACTATTCTCTCGGTTCGGAACCCCTCGTGCTATTATAAGCGATTGTGGAACCCATTTTTGTAATGACCAATTCGATAAGGTCTTAAAGAAATATGGAGTTACTCATCGTCTTTCTACGGATTATCACCAGCAAAGGAGTGGGCAAGTCGAGGTTTCGAACCGAGCTTTGACGAGGATTTTAGAAAGGTCGATTGGAGAAAACCGTGCTTCATGGTCCGACAAACTCGATGACACTTTATGGGCCTTTAGGACCGCTTATAAGACACCTATCGGTTGTACTCCTTATAAGTTAGTCTATGGGAAGAATTGTCATTTACCCATTGAATTGGAGCACAAGGCATATTGGGCCCTTAAGCATGCAAACTTTGACTTAAAGACCGCGGGAGATCATCAGAAAATACAATTGAATGAATTGGATGAACTAAGAGACAATGCTTATGAAAATTCATTAATTTTCAAAGAAAAGACTAAAAAGTTTCATGATGCAAAGATTAAAAACCAGGTTTTTAACGTTGGTGATCAAGTGTTACTTTTTAACTCTAGACTTAAGATATTTTCCGGGAAATTGAAATCTCGTTGGTCGGGTCCTTTCACCGTTACACAAGTGTTTCCTTATGGGACCATCGAGCTAGCTCAAGATGATGGTCCTAACTTCAAGGTGAATGGACATAGGCTTAAGCACTACTTTGGTGGGGAAATTCCTTCAATGGTTGACCTCGACCAAGTCACATTTCCCAATGATAATTAACATTGAGGGGATCGAGTCGAGCTCATGACTCGGTAATAAAAAACGAGGTGCCTCGTGGGGGAGATCCCATGCTTATCCTTTTATGGTTACTAATAACTAATGAGAGGGTATTTGTGCCCTTCCAACTCGTTGTATCGTGGTTTTTGTGATTGTGTTATCTAGATCATCATCATCATCTACGATTGAAGACTCTCGTGTTCGTTTACGTGAGCCTCCATCGTTTGCTTAAAGAAGTTTTTCACGAATCCATGACATATCCTTTATTATTCTAACAATTATCTTTTAGCATAATTCATAAACGGCTTTAGATATATTGTTGATCACCCTTTTCATGCTAGATCCTAAGCATTCGATTCTTCGTCTCTAATATGGGGGTGCTCCACCTTTAGACTCGAAACATTGAGGACAATGTTTACTTTTAGTATGGGGGGTGAATAGGTACTTGCTTTGCTACGCCCTCACATTTTCCAACTTTCAATGTTTAGTTTTTGTTGCTAATAAGGCTAAAAATGGCCCAATTTTAAAATTTTTCTTAGTTTTCATAAGTGTTTTTAAGACACGAATGTATATTTTCCAATGGGTAGAATAAGAGCTGTTTTTTTGACTTGATGGGCATTTGGAGCCATTTACATTCCTTAACCCACTCAATTCAAGTTTTGCTAGACTTTTATATAGGGAACTTTAAAACGCGAAAGTCTTAGCTCATTCAGGTTAAGAACAAGAAATTTTCGCAAGTTCCTATAATTGATCCTAGAAAGTCACTTATCAAGGGAACTATAAAATGCATTCTCTAAACTTGAAAAAGTCCAAGAAAGTGCAAGATCCTATAGGTGGCTTGAAAACCCAAAACTTTGATTTGATATAGTATTAATGAAAGCTAACCCAAATTTGGCTTAATTTTGACTTGCATGGCTAAGTATTCACGAGTCTCTTTAATTAGAGGTCTTTATATAGTGAAGAACAAGAAGTGATAGAGTTAGACAAGTGATCATGCTAAACGTAGAACATGAAAATGTTCTTTCAAAAACTCATATGTTTTTAATTGTGGCTTTTTCTTCCCATAAGATCAATGCATTAGGAATAAAATTAATTGCAATAAGTAAGGTCGTACGATTTGAAAGGTTACTTAGCCTCTAGCGCAAGATCGTTTAAAAGTTGCTCGGGGTTGAATAGAGTTCATAGCCAAGGCATAACTTATTGAAGCGGGATGCGAAGATTGGTGAATATCCAAAAAGGCCCTAACAAGGCAAGAGGAGCTCTATTTTGTTGCTAAAGATCCAAGATGATGTGAAGTATCATTATTCCTAAATCAATATGAAGGATCGAGACACACGACGAAAAGCAATTACTCCCCTAAAGATCATGGAGAAAGTCTATCCAAAAAGACCCTAACAAGGTATGAGGATAAATATATCCAAGTCCGAAAAGGAGGCGGATCGTTGTATATCAAAGTCCAAAATAAAGATTGAAGAAAAAATGATGAAGTCGTGGTCCTAATAAGAAGAATCTCTCAAAAACGTCAAGTGAAGAAATTCCAAAAATATGAAGAGAAGACCATAATTTCAAGAACGTCTTCCCAAGATTTGAAGTATGAAGTACATGCCAAATATCGGTCCGAGAAAGGTCTCAAATCGTGAAACGAGTTATGCCAAGATATGAACTTAAGGAGATACACGAGAAGCCGTTTTAAAAGATTTTGTCCTTCGGCTAACTATCAATTAAATCGTGCTACTTTGCTTTGGACTAATAACTACTCAAATAAGTCAATATGAATCACTTGTGATCCATGAAAAATAGTTAAAAAATGCTAGTAACCCATTTCCTTTTATAATAACTAGGATTGCGGGGTGAAAAAGTATTACACAATTTGGACGTATGAGTAGTGTTAGCATTGTGACTTGTACCAACAATGATCTCGTTTTTGCACTTAGCATGTAATGTATGACAATCAAGGATGACGAAATTTACTCTAAGGGACATTTACTTGTTTCTATTCTTTAACCCTAAAAGTCACATTCGTGATGAAAATCATACATTATGTCTTTACACATCTTCGTAGTATTGTTGCAAGTCTTTTACTTTTCAATAAAGGGTAATAAAATTGAATTTTTGTGATGCTTAGATACTTTATTCTAGCATTGCGTGAGGGCACGGCAATGGCTTAGTATAGGGGAGGGATGAGATGGCATTTATACATGATCTCATCGTTCTTTTCGGGCTTTAAATGTATTAAAATGTCATAAAATACCAGATATATGCTTGTGTTTGTTTACTTGTGTATTTTAGGTATGGATATCATGAAAAAGACAAAAGATCACAAGAAACAAGGAAAAACGGACACGAGAAACGAAGCCGTACAAAGAACCAGCCCCTAGTTCATGAATTATCCAAGATTAAACCTTGAAGACTTGAAGATATGCAAGATTGATCCTCAAAAAATGAATAAATGACACTTAAAACCCTTGTGAAATCATATTTACAAGTTTGGTCCCTTAAGTTTGTCAAAATTGCAAAAAGGTCCTTCAACTTTGAAGAAATGGCAAGATTAGTCCCTCAACTATTCAACATTGTCAATTATGGTCCATCATGAAGGCAAACATCCAATGAAGACCTTTGAAGATCAAGAAAGTCCAAATTCAGTCCTTCAAATATGGAAAAACGGCAAAAACAACCCTTTAAACCTTTTCACCAAAGTTTTGTGGCAAAAAGTATAAACTTGGAAAGTTTATTAACAAAGGGAACACGTTTTGTGGGATGAAATACTTCATATACATCTTTTACCAAAGACCAAGGGTTACTACTGCCAACTTTGAAACATTCAAACGAATATTGCGCCAAACACCAACCTTTCCCCCATTTTCGGATCAAAAGTTACCACTGTTCACCATGATGAACCCAGTAACTCTTCTCACTTAAACAAAGGGTAAATTTCAATTAACCATTCCCACACTTGATTCACACGCCCAGAAACATAACCCACACACAAAACCCTCAATCCCATTACCCAATGGACCCCACACTCAACCTCCTCCACCAAAGAAAACACAAGTTTCTCTCCAAGTAATCTGACGTGTCAAGATCAACAGCTAAGAGTCATAGCTTAACTCCAAAGCTAAATGAACATCCTTGATCATTTTGGACAGCTCATATCAAGGATTCGTCTAGAAGCACTCAAGGATAATTTAGGAATTCTAGTTCTAGGGTTTATGAATAGTGTTATGTTAGCATTTGCCTATAAAAGGAGACCTCAACCAGTGAGAGTCCCTTTGTTCCAGATTTTGGCTATCAATCTTTGTAATTCCTTTTTAGTTGAATAAAATTTGAATTTCTTAAAATTTTTGAAATCTCTTTTGTGTTTATTAAAAGTTGGTGTTAGAATAGCTGAAATCTGAGTTCCATTTGATTTCTTAGACCTTCCTTAATCTTGTGGTTAAGGCACGTCTATGTTTGAAGGTTTTCAAAGGTTCAAAAACCTTGAAATCCTTGTTACTGTTTTGGTTATTTTACTGTACTAACCCTTAGCCAAAGGCCTTAAGCTCCTTCAAGCTTGTTGACACCAAGCCTGAGAAGAGTTTTAAGCTCTTGGTTGAGTTGTTTGCTCATTTATGTTGAAGAAATATCATAATCAAAACCTTGTTCTACTTTGAACATCAGCAGGTTTTGATCTTCCTTTTTGAAGAACCTTGGTCTTGTTCTAGTTGTTGAACAAGGTCCAAGGAGCATAGCTGGTCCTCCTAGGATGTTGTGGAGGACATGTATAATCCCTTGTTTAAGTTTCCCCTAAAAATTTCATGTTATTGCCTGTTTTTGATTTTGAGCTTTGATTTTGTGTTCTTGTGTTTGAGGTTGTGATTTTTGTGTTTGGATCTGTTAGTTGTCACCTAGGGAGTGTTTTTGATTCATAAAATCAGTAGGTTATTAGTTAAAATCACAAGTTTCTTTGAAAAATGGTAGATTAAGGGTTGTTTGGGATAACAGCCTGTTTTGGATTTGTGTTATTTTGAGTTGATGCTTTGTGGTGCTTTGTGTTGGAACATATCTCATAAGTGCTAAGTGACATTTATCTACAAGCTTTAAGCATATAAACACCTAGATCCTAAAATAGGCTCTAAAATCTTGTATACTTGTTGAAATTGGCTGTGGTTTAAGGGACACTGTGACAATCCGTCAATTTATGGTTTATATTTTATTCTCAAATATTATTTAAAAACATTATTTTAGTGTTATATTATGAACTCACTTATTTTTGGGAAGAAATTTGGGTTTACGTCTTGAAGTAGCATCGACTACGTCTAAACCGGAGGATTCTACGTTACGTGCTTACGTTTACATACACCGTTTTTGGTGACAGTCCGACATTTCAGGAAAATAAATTTATTCATGAATATTATTTTGGAATTTAAATTTGTGTTGGTTCATAAACTCACAAATTTAAGAGAAGAGATTTGGACTTACGTTCATAATTTAACGTCCTTTACGACTAAACCGGAAACCTTAGGATTACGTATTTATGTTTTTGAACTCCGTTTTTGATGAGACAATTTTTATTAGATTTGTTTTGTGCCGTTGATTCATAATTTATAAAAACGTTTTTCGTAAAACGACCCGAGGGCACGCAAATCGAGGAAACTAGAATCAAGGAGTACCCGTAAATTAGTGGGATGAGACAAGTTTACACTTGTCTCACCCCACTCATGGGATGGCTAAATAAGCTCCACCAACACCCATGAGGTGTCAACTTGTAGTTACAAGTTGCTACACTTGTCTTGTAAGCTTTGATAAACAAGCTACCAACACAAAACCACTTCACCTAAACCATCTAACTCATTTTTACATGCAACAACACATAAAACTCTCTCTCTCTACACCATTTTCGTCCACAATGCTCCCAAAACACCCTATTTGATCAAAATTTAACCATAATATCTTGTGTTATTCATACATATGATGGAAACCTTTTGAAGACTTGTTGATTGGAGGTGATTTTAACAACTAGCAAGGAGTTTCCATGGAGATCAAGGGCTGATTTTTGGAGAAGTCTACAAATATTTGGTGATCCTAGAAGTGGTGTTGATATCTCATAAGATTGGTTACCCAAAACCAAGTCTTGTTCATCATCAACCTCACCTTTTCATCACTTTGGTAGTATAGAGATTGTTCTTCCTATCCTTTTTGTTATTTTGAATATGTAATCTTGAATTTTCTTTATTTATGTATATGTATATGATGATGAATGATGATAAAAATATTATGTGGGAATTTGGTGTTGATAAACTTGGATAAAAAGAATGGAAAACCATATGTAAAAAGGTTAAAATCTTGCTTAATAAGTTGGCTGTATAAAAACAGTAACTAACCATATGTTAAACTGATAAAATGGCAAAGTGGAATCAATATACAGTAAGTATAAGATGTCATACACATGTGAGAGTTGGCCATGCAAGGGAATCATAAAAATGAGTGAGATATGATCAAAACAAGTTTAGAGTGTAAATATGACTACACTGTTTTGGACGAATTTTATAAAATACGTAGAGGTTGATTCATCAGTAGCTATAGGAATAAAATGAAGCACATATCATGTAGTTTCTGTGATAAAAATTTGGGGTTCTATCTCCATGTAGAACTCTAGATATGATCATTTTAGTAAACTAGATTTTTAGGACTGATTTTGTGAAATTAAAGTTTAATATTATTATATAAGCACTCAAATAAATATAGTATAAAATGTGAATTAAAACCCACTAACTTATATATTTCATTTATATAAATATACATAAGGATAAATAAATGGACATTATATAAAAATGGTAGTTTGGTAAGTTTTATAAGTTATAAAAACTATATACTAAGTTTTACGTCTTTTCGGCTAAAACCGAAAGATTAACGTTTTTGTCAAATAAAACTTAGACGGTCGGACTCGTCTAATATAAACTTTTATAAACTCACATACTGATATATTAACTTATATAACAAGTAAAAACCGATAAAACCCGAACTTTACAACATATAGACATTAACAGGCCAAAGTAGCCTTATTGGACTATAAACCCGACTAGGTGAAAAAACACTTATAAACTTACTTATTGGGCTTAACCCATTTGGGCCCAACATGTAAAGTATAATACTGATATTAAAGGTATAATTGGGCTAATGAAAAGTATTGGGCTTGTAATGGGCCTATTGGGCCTTAAACATGTAAATAAGTAAAACTAGTAAGCTAGTATAAAAGTTACCAACACATAACAATAAAATGAGTAAATGAGAATGCATAAACCCACTTGATCATCATCATATATATAAAATCATCATATGTGTACATAATTGTTATTTTGATAAATTCATTGGACAAAAGTCTAAGACGAGTATTATTTGTCTAGGTTTCCGTGATTGAAGCACGTACCGTACATCCGAATTGCCGATAACCCGCTTTCCCACATCAACGTGAGTTCATAGCCTCGCACTCTTTTAAATGTTTTTATGAAATGTTTTATAAACCCGCGAGGGAGATAACATGTTAGTTTTGATAAAATAGGACACCATTTGTCCCGATTGTTTGTTTATTGATTTGGACCCGAATGATTGTATGACCTGATGAATGATTATATGACCCGATAGATGAAATGAAATGGATTATTAAAGTTAGGTTATGTCACTAAAAGTCCCATTAGCATGAATTGTGAACTACCGGGATTTGGTAGACGCTTATGCATATAATAGTACTATTTGGGGACGATCACCCCAGTTCACGCCTTGACGGTTGATCCCGTCGTGCCACATTGATTGGTAAGCGAATTTATGTATGAGAAGATTTACACAAGCGTGATTATTGTGACGACACGCAAATTTAGATGGGCAAATGAGTTTCGGGTTAGCTACCCGTTGTTTGGTATAGTAAGGTAACAATGTCATGCGGCTTATAATAATCCAAAAATAACGAAATACTGCTATACGCACTGAATTACAACGAATTGCCTGACTAGCAATACAGGGTCTTATTATTGATATTATGTTCGTGTTTTGGTTTTATATAACCATATTCATGTAACGGATTTTATTTAATCTATACAACGTTATAAAACGTATTGTATGATGTTTTTACGACAATGGTTCGTATAATGATTTTTAAGGCAAATGCCTATATTATGATTTTTGATAAGGATTTGTATAAAATGACTTTGGCTATTTTATGGCCTATTACAATGATTTGTACAAAATGATTTTTAGTAATAATTATATACCGATGATATATTAGTGGTTTTATTAAACTCTATGAATTCACTCGGTGTTTTCGCTGACCTTTTCTTTTAACATGTTTTATCTCAGGTACTTGAAGGTAATTCTCGGGAAGACAACAAGAATTCATGGCCCGCACTTAAACAATAATTTCCATTCAAATGCTTTGTAAAACCTGTATTAAATACAATGACTTGGGACCTATGTAAATTTTATATTTATGAATGGAAATGCTTTATTAATAAACGACGCGATTTTTAAGCGTTGTCTATGATATGAGTAATGTGCTATCCCGTAACACCAATGAGTCTTCCGCTGTATTGAATTGTATAAATTTGGGGGTGTTACAGACACCTAGTTCTAATCATAGACTAGGGTTAACAAGTGATTAAACCTAGTTAGTTACACCAGGGAAGTAGGATTTGAGTGTTGAAATTGGATCTTTGGTCATTTATATCAGCAAAGTGTGCTAGTGTTCTTGAAGTTCATATCAGCAAGTGTAATTTGCTTTGATCTTGTTCCATACTTTGATTCAGTGATTGATTTAAGTTTGTTTGTCCTTAATAACAGTTTATATAGCTTGTGTATGCATCTGGTTGAATTTGGAGTGCTTATTCTAGCTTAAAACTGCTTAAGTGTTCATAACTGCTTAAAATCCATGTATGTGCTAGATCTGAGCACTGTTTGATTTTTCTGTGCTAATTGGTGATACTGAAGTGTGTTTTTGTGCTTGATTGTGACTCCTTGTGATTAACTGATCACTTGGGTGCCCTTGTCTTCCAATAAAACATACAGAATCTCTCTAAAAACCCAGGTCAAATAGTCAAGGCAGTGGGAACCAGTTCCTACTGAAAGTTCCCCCTGCTAGTGTTAATTGGACATCAGCTTATCAATAAGCTATTCTAGCTTATTTTAACCAGCAACAACTTTGATTTTGTAATAGGTGCTCATTATTTGACCCATTTGTTCATACTAGAGCATTTGGTGGGTTGACTTTAGGGTTTGACTAGAAAACCAACTTAATTGACTTTTTTCATAAGTGCTTATTGGCTTATTTTAGCTTATTGGTTTTGCTTATTGGATTTTGGTTGATTGATTTGGCTTATTGAAGTCATTTGTAACATTTTGCAAGTTGAATCAAATCCTGAGGTGCCCTAGAACTAAAACCCGACTATTTTGTCTTTTAGTGGATTTGTACTTTGCTTATTTCTGGCTTATTGAGTGTGCTTTTTCAAAATTTCTTTTTATAGATCTCTTTAGTATCCCAAAAGAAGGTTGTGTGTCAAATTAGAGCTTATGGCATTGGCTTATTGCTTAATGGGCTTAATGGCCCAATAAGGATAAGCTGTTTGTTCATTAAGCTGTGATAAGCTCACTTTCAGCTTTTGGGCCTTCAGAGTTTTGTGTTTAGAATTGAATTTTGAGTCAGATAAGGATTTTCCAAGTCATTTGGGCTTATTTTGACTTTTTGGGCTAAAAAGCCCATTAAGGTGGACTGTTTTTGCTTTTAGCCCATTTGGGGGCCCAATAGGGGTAATTTGGAAATTTCACTTTCATTTTCTGATTATTTAGGTTAAAATAAACTAGTTTACAAGCTTTTAGAATTTTTTATAATTTTTGGATTTTTAATATTATTTTAATATTATTTTATTATTATTTTTCAAATTTCACATTTTTGCACTTTTTATATTTTTCTTAGCTTAAATACATTAAAATAGGATTTTTGCAACTCTTAGATTAATTTTATCATCTTTAGAATAATTTTTATAATTATTTTAAGTTTAATTAGTTTTTAAATCATTTTAAATAGTTTTTCTTAGTTTAAAAATTTATAAAAATAGTTTTTATTCTTTTGAGGTCATTTTAGAGGTTTACCAATTGAAAAATCTTTATTTGGGCTTTTTGATAATTAATTTGATTTTTAGGGCTTTAATTAGCATTTAAAAATTAATATTTAATTAATTAAAAGGTTTGAAAAGGTTTTGATCATTGGTAAACTCTTAGTTTATTTATTTTGATTTTTGGTGAATTTTTGGTAATTTTTAAAATTAATTTTTATTTTTGCTCATTTTACGGTTTTACGTTTAGTCGTAGTAGTAATTAACTTCACGTTTTCGTCATCCTCTTTTCTTATCCCTTTCTAACCAATATTAATCTCAAATCTTGCTACAATTTAGTCACACACATATACCTCCTTGGGAAACGAACTTGGAATTTTATTAGGGTCATTTGTACACGGTTTTCCTAAACCGTCGAGCTTAATACTTTCCCTATTTTACGCTCTTTGTTTTCCTAAACAAGAGTTGTAATTTACTACAATCAAGGAGCCATTTTTCCTAGCATTAAGCAAGCCACCTTCGAGTGCTTCTTAACATTAATAGCGTGTTCAAGACTTTACGCTTCAGAAGCTCCTTCAGCAAGATCCTCCGGATAGGGAGTAGTCAAGATATCAATAGTACCCGCTACTCTCAAGACAATTCTTAGTGAGCGGTACCAATCATTGAACTTTGGGCCAGTAAGTTCAGGACGATCAAAAAACGTTTTGAAGGCAGAACTTATAGTGTTATTGTCTGTTTGAGCCATTTCTACAGAAATAAGTTCAAATATTAGTATTTTCGATAATAAATTACTTTCAAGAAAATAAAATGACCCCAATATAAAGACCATAGTATTTTCCTTGAATTCTAGAACTATATTGACATAGACCCATTACATCTGTTGATCTGCTAGTAAAGAATGTACTCAACATAGCGACTTGTCGAACAATTCAATTGACAAACAATTTTCAATTTCTAGTTGATTTAAGGGATTTACATTGCCAAAAAAACGTTTTGCATTGTAAATATGTTTCACCCCTTCTGAATGCATTAAGTTTCCAGATCTCACTGAGTAACTTAATTAAGTCGTCTAATCTGAATAACATAAAACCATCATACGAATTCTCATTCTATGAAAGTTTTCTCTCCATCACAACATCATCCAAAAATCTCATTTGATGACGTAGTAATTTAAGTGTTCGTCGATTAGGAGCATTCGACTTAAATTTTAAGAGTATAGATTTTGATTTCAAAATCAGTGTTATGGAGAAGCATGCATACAACTCCATAGCATAAGTTTAATAAAACATTTAGTAAACTTTTTCACGAGACTAAATTTCTACATAAATTATGTTGAGGTATTGGTTAAACCAATTAAAGCAATACCCTTATTCATTGTGTTTCAGATGTAAATTTGTGGTAAATCACCCTTAAGGTATAATTCAATTAATAATCGTAGGTAATTTCAATTTGACGCACAGGCGAGCTGGGAATTTGGTCAGCGACTAATGGCATAACACCTCCTTCCTTAACCGGGTCCATGATTAGCGGTGCGTTAAACCCACTTTATAGTTTGTCAAAAGGAGTAGGTCGTTAGAGTATTATTTCAATTCATCAATCAGCGTAATCTTATGTAATTTAGATCTCTAACAAATCTTTATTTAAATATGATTTAGTCTATATTATTTCTTTTCAAAAAAACCCCTTGTTTACAACAATTCAACAATTTTTAATATAAACAAGTAAAAAGAAACAAATCACAAACACATAATAACAAATTATATATGCAATAAATAAATCAAATAGCCACATGCATACTATTTATTCAATAATCATCAAATCTAGGTTTTTATATTCATATAAAAGCCTTCGCTAATTCAAGATTTATTGAATCAAATAATCACGTAGCACATAAAATCATATAAACATATAATTTTACAATCCATGAAATCATGCATGTTATCATGGATCCTCTCACAAATCTTAACAATTAAATCTCTATGGATCGTAACCATACATGATGTAGAAACTAGAAGGGGTCTTGAATAGTTTCTCTTCGATTAGTCACCTAATTAAAATTACTTTCAATTAGATTTGTATCAAAACTATCTTTTACTTGAAGCTAAGTTTCATAATGATTAGATTCAATTCGAATGCATTAGGAATGATAATAGGTAAGTATAATGATAATGAAATAAGTAAGGAGTAAGGAAAGAGATAACCTAATGACAAGACACCAAGATTTATAGTGGTTCGACAACGAGGCTCTATCCTCGTTTCTACTCCACTCCTCGAGTACACCTACTCGAGATTTCCACTATATCCACAAGCTCCCTTCTTGGCGGAGAAAGCCTTACATCGTCGCTTACATTATTTTCCGACACTAAGCTAAATGTCGAGACCTAATCTTTAGCTAGGACCAATCTACACAACGTTGCCTACTTCACAATTTAACGACACAAGGCTTGATGTCGAGTTCTAATCTCAAGGTAGAACCAATCTTCACGACGTTGCCTACTTCACCATTTTACGACACAAGGCTAGATGTCGAGTTCTAATCCAAAGCTAGAACCAATCTTCACGACTCTTCACTTTGAAGCTATGTGAGAACTTCACACAACACAACTACTAATCACTTTCAAGTTTAGTGAGAACTCACAAGACACAACCACATCACTTTGTAGTTTAGTGTGAACTACTACACAATCTATTACAACTCAACTAGACATATCAAAGTATACACATGTAGCTTGGATCTACACAACACAAATCCAAGCAAACACATATGCAATGGATGTACACAACAAATCCAAGTATTCACAAATAGCTTGGATGAACACAACTAGTCCAAGTATTTATAAATACAAATGGATCAACAAAAACAAAAAGGCTAACATGATGAACATGACTAATTCATGGATTCATCTTTATCACAACACTAGTGAGTGAGTGATCTTCTCATTGGACAAGGTAAAGGAGGGGATCAAGAGGATAATCATATGTAAACATACTTAACACATTAAGTGATCATTTACTAATGATTATGCTATAGAAAAGAGAAAAGGGGCTGAGAAAAACGTCCAAGAGGGTTATTGGAAAAGGAGATTTGATCCACTATTTATAGAAGACAGAGTGTAACAGCTAGCTGGGAGCGGATCCTTAACTAGCCCGGCGGTTCCATATCACTAAAGAACTGCCTAGCTATTTAACGTACCGCCCAGTAGAGTCCGCTCCTTTTTTTATCTTTTAGTGGGGTAGGAATATCTGAGGTTTTTTAAACCTTCAAAGGATATTCTTATGGCATATGGAATATGCCATTTTCAAATTTACATTTTCCATTTTAATAAAACATTTTCTTAAAAGAAAGTTTATTAAAAAAACTTTTGTCATATTAACAAAAGTGAGTTCTAAGGATAATCACTTTGATGATCACTAAGTATGATTAGTGATATGATTATTACCTTGATGATAGTGTTAGTTAAATAATTCGTTTTGTGTTTTACACTAAATGTGTTGTATAGTTTGTTGTGATCAAAACTAAGAAAGATTAGTTAACACTAATAATGTTTTTAGGCATCACTTGCATTAACAATCTCCCCCTTTTTGATTACGACAAACTATAAACTCATTTACGTAGAAACATAAAATATCGAATTATTAACGAGTTTATCACTATCATTTCTCCCCCTTTGTCGTAGCAAAAAGGTAAGCGCAAGTCTTTGAAGAGAACCGGACTTTGCTAGTAACTCCCCCTTGGTGGTTGCTCCCCCTTGCTTGGGGCACCAAGTGTATGAGCTATGGTGACATGCTACACAAAGGTTAGTAGAAAGAAAAGAAACACCAATGTATATATGATCACTACCTACTAAGTAACTTGAGAGGGAGAAGGAGAAGAAATCTCAAATTAGAAGCAAGTATTTGCTAAGTATGACCAAAGAGGTAAATGACAAAATCAAAGTTCAGTTGGTGGAATGGAGGTAGAAAAGAAACATCCAACCAATGAAGATGATAAATTTGTCAAGGGGTTAAAATTTAGAATTGATGGAATCACCCATAATCAATTGTAAAGATTAACCACGATCAAATCAAAAGAAAAAGAGAATGATCAACTAAAGAAAACAAACACAACACAAAGGTTTCATATTACATAAATATGAAAGAGACAAACAAGGTGGATAGTCATACACACAATATGAGTATCTAAAGCAAAAGATATGGAAAATAAACCACAAAGCATAAGCTATTCTAATAGTGATAATTTTCCAAGATTGATTAAAACGTTAATGACTCTAAAACAACTAAAGTTTTATTGACTCCAAGAGTGCTTAGTCCTTTAGTTGGAAAAATAAGACGACGAGGCATCATTCGAAGTTTTGTCCACGGGAACGAAAACTTTGAGAGGAGGTCGAGTGAGGAGGAATTCAAGAAAATTTAACTTCTCATACACATGAGCAAGTTCAATTTGTTGAAATCGACAACAAGCACACGAGGATCCATGATGACAACACAAATTCGGTTGATGGGGGAAGGCCATCACACCTAGGTTTTGGTGGTGGCGAGGAGAGTGGGTAGGAAATGTTTTCATAATGCCTTGTGAGGTTTGGGAAGGTTGAAAGGTCATTGAGTTGAGGGGTGTCAAAAGGTTTTGGTGGTGGGGGGAGATTTTCTTTTTCTCCGATGATGGGGTTAATGGAGTAGGTCTCATTCCAATACTTGATTGGAGAGAAGGTGGGGTTTTTGGGTGGTTTAGATGAAGAGGGTTCATTTTTCTTGGTCCAAATAGGTCGAATCGAGATCTTCGGTTTCTTGGAAAGCTTGGATGAGGAAGCTTTGGGTGAGGAGGTTTGTGACAATGAAATGTCAAGGTTATGAAAGGAAGAGTTAGACATTGTTGAGGTGTGAGAATGAAATCTCAAGGTGGGGGTTTAAGAAGAAAGTAGACAAGGCAAAGGTTTGAAAATCAAATGTAAAGTGTCAAGGAATGTTTAACCAAATTGAGTAAACATGGAATCTTGACAGGGGATAGGGTGATGAAGAAAGACCAAAAAAAAAGAGCCAAAAATTAGCTTTCTATCCGCGGTACCTTATAGGGACCGGCGGTTCCTTATCACTTAAGGAACCGCGCGACATTAGTGAGCCGCGTGCAGTGGACTTGAAACCATGATTTTCCAGGGTTTTGAGAAAAACTAAGACTTTTTCAAAAAATTGCAAATCTTGGAATTTTACCTCTATTAGCACTAAATTATGCTAGGGTTGCATAAAAGCAACACATTCACAAAGAATGTCTTGAAAAAGGGTGACAAAATATTTAGATAACATTTCGAACCAATTTTAGTCAAGTTTTAGAGGTTGTTGTTGATACAAAAGTTGGGTGATCCTTGCTAGACCCGAATTAGGCTTAATTCGGGTTGGCTGGACTCCGGCTCCTGCACCAAGTGAATTATCTGGTTGGGATCCTGCACACTAAAACAACACGCGTTAGGCTTACCGTGGGAATGTATCCCACGATTAGACTCCAGTGTGAGAGTAAGTAATCGGTTAGGGTTATGGAATCGGATGAGTTGAGAGTATGAAGAATGTAATACCTTTGTGGAACCCTTGGGGGTTCCTTATATAGGCGGTGAAACCCTAATGGGCTGTCATCGATGCTTCGGCCCCAAGGAAAGGATAAGCACCAGAATTAGATTGATTGTTATCTTCTAATTATGGTGAGTGAATATCCTCTTCTTTGGGGTAAATCCTAATCATAATAAGATTATGATTCTGTCTAACCCTGTACCGGCCGTGATGGGCCGTGGGCCGCACAAATGTATGCGGCTACTGTTCACTCGAAGCCCATAACCTTTGAATGACATTAATCCAACCAATTAGTAACAGGCCGGATGCGGGTAGTACCCGTGGGCCGGGTTTATGACCCGGCTGGGACTATACGTCATCATGTCCCCCCAGTCTAGTTGTTACAACCGTAGGCAGAATATCTAGACTAACAAGATGCTCCCCGGACGTACCAAGAAAGATCTTTAGGGAATGATAAATTTTCAAAATTTTGTTTCGGCCGCACGTGACAACCGTATTAGGATTTTATTCCAATGACACCTCAGCCGTACGTGACGACCGAGACAAATTAAATGCAACATTGAATATGGTATTACGTAAGACCGCATATCCCGACACAATCGACTGTTCACCTGCCAATTGACTGACAAAGTGCAAACAGTCAGAACCTCGAGCGGCGTAAACTACTGAGTCAGAAGTGACCCGTGGGTCCCACCTGACTGTTCACTTGCCACTTACATCCCAACCACACGATTTAGGATAGTGGCAAACACATGTCATGCATCCAACAAACCATGACTTCCAAGGCAACCCTATAAATAAGTCGCCCCCACGGCTGTGTGTAACACACAGTCTTTTCCTTCATTTATGCCATTAAAGCTTCCTTCTAATCACCACCTTCTTACGCATGGATCCCTTCCTACGCAGATTAGAATACCACGCCCTTATCTTTTTTATTTTAGTAATGGCTCAAAGAAACAACCCTTCTATTGGATCCGTGCTCAACGTAATGACTCAGGAGAAATTGGAGCACTTTTGCACTGAATTCTTCATTCCTAGCAACCTACACCCGTCTCTCCCTGGTGCAGGGGACCTCATAACTGAGGCGCCCCAGGGAAAGATTGGTCAATACACTCGTATATTCGATGCGGCCAACTACCGCATTCCTTTCACTCGTTTCCTTGTAGATCTCTTAGGATATTATGACGTACATATCACCCAACTACACTGTATAGGCGCATGTAAGATTAGCCAGTTTGAAATCCTTTGTCGCGCAAGAATAATCCCTCCTACTGCAGAGTTATTCAGGGTATTTTATACCCCTAGTTTAGTAAATGGATAGCTCTCCTTTAAGAAACGATCCCCAAACAGCCCCACAACACATAATAAGGCCATGGATTCGTTGAAAAATTGGTACGACCATTATTTTTTCATCGACTCAATAGTATGGCCGACGGATTTCAATTTTAAACATAGATTATCTCCTGACCCTCCTCCGCGCGCTGGTACATATAATCCCCAACATTCCCAAGAGATAGATAGGAATAGGACAGGGTTCCATAGGAACCTACCCGAATCATTCCTTTGTTTGCTAGGGATTAGCCGCAACTACTTCGGCCCGTCCAACAGATATCCTGTGTTTTGGAGGAGGCGTGGTGAAGGTAGGTATAGCATCCGCACATCAAAATACACAGATACACCTATTGGCTATGACTAACATACTTTGTTTGTTGTGACAGAAATGAACTTCTTTGGAATCCTTCGTCAGGGTGATCCAAAACTTATACCAGAGGGAGCCCGTCCTAGACCTGATGCTGGAGGATGAAGCCGGGCCCTCTTCTCCACCTAAGACTGCTACCCCCGTACACGGGGAAGAGCAAGGTGACAACATTGAGAGGACCACCTCCAGCCTTCGCCAAATGTTGGGCGACGACGAGGAGGAAGTGCAACAAGTAGAGGAGGAGGAAGAAGAAGGAGAAGCCCATCCCGCCCCCAAGCGTACCCGTAGGAAGAACAAGCGGGTAAGAAGAGTTGCTCAGGTTGAGGTCGGGGAACACAATGCCCCTGTGAAGAGGATCACCCCCGCTATCAATCTGTTGAGAGCACCACCCAAGCCTCCGAGACGGCGCGGGCTGCACCCGTGGATCCGGTCGTGCCGTTAACAAATGCCGAGCCAGTCACTCAAGTTACCCCTACTACACCAGAACTAGAAAGAACCAAAATGTAAGTCTACCGCATTCGTTTGGTCAAAATATCCATTATCCAAGTAAAAGGTATGGACTTCCACAGACAATATTTAATACTTATTCCAATTGTTGTTGAAGGGATGAACAAGCTGGTGCCCCACCTCCCCAAGAGGCACGGAAGGGGAAGGAGTTAGAGAAGGAGAAGGAGAAGGAACCTACCCCACACACGGCCGCGACCAGATCTGGCCCCGCCTTTGAGGAAGGTACCCCCACAGCTTCATAAGAGGTCCGGCGTCCGGCCCTAATACACAGTTCAACCCCGACTGGAAGATCACCACCGCTTCACGGATGAGACAGACTGAAGAATGCCGTGATTATCTCAATAACTGCAACCCTCCTGGTCTGGTAAGGGATGTAAATGCACTAAACCATGTGGATCTGGTGGATGAATACAATGGTGCCTTGGTTCATCAGATTGCCATGGGTACTTCCATGCGGGTAAGATTTAAGGCCGCCTTAGAGCATGTTGATTCCTTGAAGAGAAAAGTTGGCCGTAGAGAGAAGATGATTGAAGATAATGAGGCTCAGATTGCCGCCCTCCAGTCCCAGCTTGCTACTGCCGAGGCTACTATTAAAGAACAAGCAGCACACGCCAATGCTCATGATCAACGCGTAGCTGAGCTTGAGACTGAACTTGAGACTGCAACAACTAAGGTATGTATCCATACCGCATCATGCCTACGTCACACTATCCTGCATTCTAATACTTGATGTATCACATATAGGTGACCGCGGCAGAAGCCTTAGCCAAGTCCTCTTCTGACCAAGTGTCCATTCTTACAAAAAAGCTTGAAGACGCACATGCATTGATCCAGGATGAGGAGAAACTGAAAGAGGAGCTTGCTCATGAGAGGGTCGTGGCGGAATAGTTGAAGGAGGCGTCCACCCGAAAAGACATACTGGTGAATGCCCTTACCTCCGAGCGTGATGATGTGTTTTACCCCCAACTACTAGCAGCCATTGCCGACCGCAGGTGGATGGTGGGTCATGGGACACGCTTGGCCGTCATGAAGGTATTGGAGGCCCCACAATTCGTTCAACAGTTTGCAGACCTCATGTCGGATGGCATCGATCACGACCATCATGAGGGGATGGTCATGGCCGCAGAGCTAATAAGGAAGAAACAAAACTTCACAAAGAATGCCTTCTTCAACACTGGAGCCGCTGAGAAGATGACTGCCTCTATGGCCGCTATGCGAGATCTCAACTACCCCTTCTTGGCCGAGCTGGAAGCCACAAAAGATGCATCCAATAAGGAGATTATGGAGAAACTAAGTCTTGGTGCCTTTTCTCAGGACGAGGGACATTCCCGGACTCCCTTTACTCCTTCCCCCAGCCAACTCACTCTTCCTATTTATGAAGACGTTACCAGGATCGTAGTTGGTGAACAGCCATTAAGCGAGGTGCTGGAGATGAATGCGACTCAAGCTCTAGAACGGAATAAACGTGGTGAGGTATTGCCCCGCCTAGCTGAGGAGCAATGGGAGATAGGTAGGTTTCTCCCCCCATGTAGGGTGCTCCTAAATTTGTTATAACTGCTGGATAATTTGGTCTATAACCTAAATATTCGTCCGTGTATGTCCACAACATTTTATCCTTTTGTAACATTATTGTAGACATTTAGAATAATATTTATAAGTCCGTGGTGGTCACGGCAATTTTGATAATTGGAAACTTGCTTATATTCTATTTAGATATCATATATCTATGTCGCATGACGTGTCACGTCTTACCTAGAATAATACCAAGTCTATATTTTACTAGACATGCGGCGTGCGTCTTTACCATGCAAAGCACTACATGAGCGCAGAATATGGAAACTTATCACAACGTCTTGTGAGTAAGGTGTCTAGTAAGGATACATGATCCGCGTCACTAGGGTTGCATCCCTCTTATGCGACAAGTTGAATTATTAGGTTCACTTAATCCTCTTACCCCGCCTGGAGGCGCATAGTACATGTACGGTATTGAATGAATGCATATGAATAAGAGATAGCACATTATGGTAATAATAACTAAATCTGTATGACAATAATTTGTTCATAGAATCTAAAAAGTAAGACAATAATTTGCACAAGAACGAGTCGTGGAGCTAGCTAGGCACCACGACATTTTATTAGAACGTTTACGATTTTTGTTTTGACAAGAATGGGAAATCCTAAAAACAAAGGGAACCTAGAAAGCATAAAAAACAAGACAAAGAGAACACATGGATCTTCATTAAAGCCAGATATAGCGAAGTGTCCATGCGGAAGCCGTAGCTTTTCAAAGATAGCTCCTTTTAAGATTGCAGATATTCCATGTGCGTTCCAGGTCGCAACCATCCATGTCACGCAACTTGTACGCGCCCCATCCTAAGGCTTCCGTAACCTCATACGGTCCTTCCCACTTAGGGCATAGCTTTCCTGTATTCTCCGCTCGACTTGCCTCGTTGGCACGATAAACAAAATCTTGCGGTCGAAAAGAAACACCTTTAACCTTGGCGTCATAATAAGCCTTCATTGAAGCCTTGGACTTGGCCTCATTGATAGCCGCTATTTCTCTATTTTCCTCCAACAAGTCCAGATTGATCCGGAGTTGCTCGTCGTTTGTGATGACATTAACCTCCACTGTACGGATGGTTGGCATTCCGATTTCTGCTGGTATAACAGCTTCAGTGCCGTAGGCCAGTGCAAATAGAGTGTCCCCATTGGCTGTTTTAATCATAGTCCTATGTGCCCATAGAATATGTGGCAGTTCGTCTACGCATTTGGCACTTCGTTCATCCAAGCGTGCCTTGATGCCTTCACCCAATCTTCTATTTGCTCATTCCACAAGACCATTTGTCTGCGGATGTTTAACAGATGCGAAGCGGCGCGTGATATTCAATGCTTCGCACCAGTCCTTGAATGGATTATCCGCGAACTGCTTCCCGTTGTCTGAGATGATTTCTCCTGGTAAGCCAAAACGGCACAGGATGTTCTCTCAAACAAACTTTTTAACTTGTTTGCCTGTGATAGATTTAACTGCCTTAGCCTCTATCTAGCGTGTAAAGTAGTCCATTGCGACAATCAAGAACTTAACTCCCCCTGCAGCTACGGGGAAAGGTCCTGCAATGTCAATCCCCCACTTATAGAGTGACCATGGGGATGTAATGGGTGTCAGTTCCTGTTGCGGATGTCGTGGTACTGGTCTGTGCACTTGGCAATCACTGCATTTGCGAATCATGTCGCGTGCATCCCTATGCATAGTAGACCAATAATATCCTGTGCGTAGAGCCCGAACTACTACAGATTGGGGGACCGCGTGCATGCCGCATAACCCTTCATGTATCTCACTGATCACATAAGTAGCTTGGCGTGGCCCAACACACCGCAACCACGGCTGTATGAAAGAGCACTTGTAAAGAATACCTTCTCGAAGCTCGAAGTGCTGCGACTTCCTTCTGATACGCCGTGCCGCCTTTTCCTCGTCCGGAAGGGTTTCATTATTCAAATAGTTGATGATCGGGATCATCCATGTAGGTCCATCTTCCTCAACTATAGTTGTGACTTCCTCTTCCGTTATAGACTTTTCGTTTAGTATTTCTACCAAGACTTGCTTGGATAAGTGGGCGAAACTTGTAGACGCGATCTTGCTAAGAGCGTCCGCCTTCTTGTTTTCACCTCTTGGTACCTGCTTGATAGAAAACTTGCTGAAAGCAGCGATGAGTGACTAGACTTTCTCCAAGTATCGAACCATGTTATCCTCCTTGGCTACGTAACCCCCTAGAATGTGGTTCGCGACAAGCCGTGAGTCCACGTAGGCCTCAAGGTTGCGGACTCCCATTCTAGCGGCGATTTTTAAACCCGCAATCAACGCTTTATATTCTGCCTCATTATTGGTGGCTGTGAACTCAAAGCGCATGGCGTATGTAAACTCCATTCCTTCCGGATTCGTAAGGATGAGACCAGCTCCTGATCCATCCGTGCACGAGGATCCGTCCGTAAATAATACCCATGGTTCTGCTGGAGTTTCCTCTTGTTGTATGACCGGTCCATCCTCATCCGACTTCTCTATCAATAAATCTGCCAAGATTTGGCCCTTAACAGCCGTCCTTGGTCTATAAGAGATGTTATGCTCTCCTAGCAAGATGCTCCATTTTTGTAGTCTACCGGCCACGTCTAGTTTTGAGATGATTTGTTTTATTGGTTGATCAGTAATAACCGCAATTGGGTGCGCCTAAAAGTACCGGCGTAGCCGCTTTATGGCGAATACTAATGCTAAAACCAGTTTCTCCATAGAAGAATAATGTTGGAAATTTAGTGCAATTGTGGGAACGGGTAATACTTGTAAATGGGTTTGGAGGTACGGAGTGTACACCCATTAAGTCCCTTACCTCCATGGACTCAATATAGTGGTTGTGATATCAGTAGGAAGCTGCTCCTGGTCAGGAAGTTGCTCCTGGTCAGGAAGTTGCTCCTGGTCAGGAAGCTGCTCCTGGTTAGGAAGCTGCTCCTGGTTAGGACGTTGCTCCTGGTGATGCACAAAGTCTTTGTAACCTCTTTGACCAGTTAATGAGGGTTGAATATTGACTTGATGACCAGGTTTATGGTCATGTAACCACTATGCTTTATGAAGGTAATTATGAGATTAATAGGTCGATTAATGCTCTTAATACCTTTGACTAGGAGTTACATTCCTTAAGGAATAGGATCACTATAAATAGTGATCATATTTTGCATGATGAGATATACGAAAAACAGGAAACACTTACGCGCAAAGAGTTCTTGATTTGTGCCTAAAACAAGAACTAACTCTTGGTTTTATCCCAAGGAGGTATTCGTGTTAACCCAGGCATAGGGTCGAATAATCTTCTTTGGAAAGTGATTACACGACTTCAAGAGATATCTGGTAACCATTCATTGGTACGTAGTTAGGCTATTGATTATCTTCACCCTGTTGGAACGAAGTAAACCCCAACAATCAAAGAAGATTATTTTGTGATAATCAATGGCGGCGGCAATGAAGCATATGGTGGCTAACTTCTCCAAACTGGACAAGTTTGAAGGGGTTGATTTTAGGAGATGGCAAAAGAAGATGCACTTTCTTCTTTCTACCATGAACATGGTGTACGTGCTGACTACTCCTATTCCTGATGGTGGTGATGATGCTACTTTGGAGGAACTGAGGAAAAGGAGAAAATGGGAGAATGATGATTATGTGTGTCGCGGCATAATTCTCAATGGTATGTCTGATTCTTTATTTGATATTTACCAAAATGTTGAATCTGCTAAAGAACTATGGGATTCCTTGGAAGCCAAATATATGGCTGAGGATGCATCAAGTAAGAAGTTCCTTGTGAGTGATTTCACAAATTACAAAATGACTGATTCAAGACCAGTCATGGAACAATACAATGAACTTCTTGGAATACTTGGCAGATTTACACAACATAAAATGAACATGGATGAGACTATTCAGGTCTCGTGTGTCATTGACAAACTACCTCCTTCTTGGAAAGATTTCAAGCACACCTTGAAACATAAGAAGGAGGAATTAACTCTTGTTGAGTTGGACAGTCATTTGCGCATTGAGGAATCCCTCAGGGTGCATGAAAGTGATAAGCCAAAGAGCAACAATGTTGTTGGTTCATCTGTTGTCAATATGGTGGAGCATAACAACTCCACCAGGTACAATGACAACAAGGGCAAACGTAAGCATCAGGATAACACCAAAGCTAATCCTAACAAGAAGTCATCAGTGGCTTGTTGGAAGTGTGGGAAACCTGGACACTTCAAAAGGGATTGCAAAGGTGTTAGCATTGGCAACCAAGCTAATGGATCAGGCACAAAAGGTCAGAATATGTTTAATGAATCTCTCCAGATTTATTATGTTACATATGTATCTGAAGCTTACTTTGTGCAGGATGATGATGTTGCGTGGTGGGTTGACTCTGGAGCAACAGTACATGTGTGTAAAGATAGATGCTGGTTCAAGACTTATGAGTCAATGAATGATGGATCTATTCTTCACATGGGAAATGAGTCAACAGCCCTAGTGCATGGACGTGGTTGTGTAGATCTTAAGTTTAGTTCTGGAAAGATTGTTTCTTTGTTTAATGTTTTGCATGTTCCTAATATTAGGAAGAACTTGGTTTCTAGTAGTGTTTTGAATAATTGTGGTTATAAACAAGTGATTGAATCTAATAAATTTGTTTTATCTAAACATGGTGTGTTTATTGGTTTTGGCTATTTGAGTAATCAAATGTTCAGGCTTAATATTGATTCTAGTATAAATGTTGATTCTGTCCTGATGACTACCACTAAACTGAATGATTCATCACTATGGCATGCTAGACTAGGCCATGTCCACTATAAGAGGATGCAAGATATGTCTAAGGATGGGTTAATTCCAGCTTTTGACATGGACACTGATAAGTGTCAGACTTGTATGCTGAATAAAATTACTAAGAAACCATTTCAGGATGTAAAACGTGTAACTACAATTTTGGAGCTAATCCATAGTGACCTATGCGATTTGCATGCTACTCCCTCATTAGGGAATAAGAAATACTTGGTAACATTTATTGATGATGCTTCAAGGTTTTGTTATGTCTATTTGTTACATACTAAGGATGAAGCATTAGATAAATTTAAAGTATTTAAAACTGAAGTTGAATTACAACAAGGAGTCCAAATCAAAAGATTTAGGACTGATAGGGGAGGTGAGTACATGAATACTCAGTATTTTCAGTCTGGTGGAATAATCCATGAAACAACTACCCCCTATACTCCACAACAAAATGGTATATCAGAAAGGAAAAATAGAGTACTAAAAGAGATGGTTAACTCCATGTTGTCCTACTCAGGACTGAGTCAAGGGTTTTGGGGAGAAGCTATGTTAACAGCTTGCTATTTATTAAATAGGGTTCCTAATAAAAGGAACATGATTAGCCCTTATGAACTCTGGACTAAAAGGAAACCAAACTTGAACTACCTCAAAGTTTGGGGTTGTAGGGCTGTTGTAAGACTCCCTGATCCAAAGGTGAAAACCTTGGGGTGAAAGAGGCATTGAATGCATCTTTGTTGGATATGCTGAGCATTCCAAGGCTTATAGGTTCTATGTTATTGAACCTAATGATTCAGTTTCAATAAACTCAATCATTGAATCAAGAGATGCTAACTTTGATGAGACTAGGTTCTCATCAGTCCCTAGACCAAGCCTTAGGACTCCTATAGGAGCTGAGGACACTGGTGTTTCAGTGGAACCTGAAAGGGTCACTGATGAGGTTGTGGTTCAGCAACCTGAGCCTGAGCTTAGAAGAAGCACAAGGCATAGGACTCCAAAGAATTTTGGGCCTGAATTTCAACTATACCTAGTTGAAGGAACAAAGGATGAGGTCTCTGACCAGTACTACTATTGCTTTAATGTTGAGGATGATCCAAAAACATTTGATGAAGCAATGAAGTCCCAGGATGTTGCTTTCTGGAAAGAAGCAATCAATGATGAGATGGATTCCATCATGGGCAACAACACTTGGGTGTTGGTTGATCTACCTCCAGGTTGTAATCCACTTGGTAACAAGTGGATTTTCAAAAGGAAAATGAAGGTAGATGGAACTGTTAAAAAGTTCAAGGCAAGGTTAGTCATTCAGGGCTTTAAACAAAAGTTAGGGATAGACTATTTTGATACTTATGCTCCAGTAGCACGTATCAGTACCATAAGAATGCTGATTGCTCTAGCAAGTATTCACAATCTGATTATTCATCAGATGGATGTGAAGACAGCATTCTTGAATGGTGACTTGGATGAGGAGGTTTATATGAACCAACCTCAGGGCTTCATCATGCCTGGTCATGAAGGTAAGTTGTGTAAACTGATTAAGTCCTTATATGGACTGAAGCAGGCACCTAAGCAATGGCACCAGAAATTTGATGAAGTGGTTTTGTCTAATGGTTATTCACTTAACCAAGCTGACAAATGTGTATATAGCAAATTTGATGAATCTGGTAAAGGAGTCATCATTTGCCTATATGTTGATGACATGTTAATCTTTGGTACTGACCAAGCTAAGGTTGATCAGACAAAGGATTTTTTGTCATCAAGGTTCTCTATGAAAGACATGGGGAATGCTGATGTTATCCTTGGCATAAGGATTAAACATGAAAGTGATGGTATTGTAATTTCTCAGTCTCATTATATTGAGAAGGTCCTGAAGAAATTCAATCACTTTGATTGTACTCCAGTGAGAACACCTATGGATACAAGTGAGAAACTAATGCCTAACAATGGTCAGGCTGTCTCCCAGCTTGAGTATTCTAGGGTTATTGGTTGCTTGATGTATGCCATGACTAGTACTAGGCCTGACATTGCATTTACTGTGGGTAAACTGAGTAGGTATACTAGTAATCCTAGTACTCAGCATTGGCAAGCAATTCAGAGGGTACTGAAGTATTTGAAAGGAACAATGGATTATTGTTTGTCTTATACTGGATATCCTTCAGTGTTGGAAGGTTACACTGATGCAAGTTGGATCAGCAATACTGAGGATAATTCATCCACCAGTGGCTGGGTATTCCTACTTGGTGGTGGTGCAATTTCTTGGACATCCAAGAAACAAACTTGCATTACTGGTTCTACCATGGAATCTGAATTTGTGGCTCTAGCAGCTGCTGGTAAAGAGGCTAAATGGTTGAGAAACTTGCTTCTATAGATTCCATTGTGGGTCAAACCTATGGCACCCATATCTATCCGCTGTGATAGTGCAGCTACATTGACTAAGGCTTATAGCCAAATGTACAATGGTAAGTCTAGACACCTAGGTGTTAGCATATCATGATTCGTGAGTTGATCACGAATGGGGTGATTTTAATAGAGTTTGTGAGGTCTCAACAAAACTTAGCTGATCACTTGACGAAGGGATTGGCTAGAGACTTGGTTATAAAGTCTGGTAAAGGGATGGGTTTAAAAGTCCACTCTAGTCACTGAATGCTAGGACACCCAACTCCCTCCTGAGGAAACTTGGGAGCTGAGTTCAATGTGGAAAGCTGAACATTCAGGGGACTGAAGCACATGTTTTACATATCATCCCAAGGATGTGCTTGTACCTGCTGAAAGGAGGATGAAGTTATAAACTTCTTAATGGTTAATTTCTTTGAAAAAGTGCTTAAGCAGGAGCATGAACTAAAGAGGAACCACCTATGTAAATGTTGAGGTTTCGCCGCCTCAAGGAGCATGGACTTTGGCTCTTACAACATTTATGAATTGGATATGGACACATGGCTTGTATGGTGTCAGGAGCGTTTTAAGTGTTTGAAAACTTGGGTGTATGTTATCTTCAGGTGTTCAAAGTAGTTGAAGGGTTCAATTCTTAGAACACCCCGATTCTCGAATATTTGGAGTGATGTACTAAGATGGAAATTCAATCCTCAGGACATTTTCATTTATGCACTGGTTTTGCTAAAGTTGATTTTCATGCAAAAAGGAATTGTACTAAATTGGGGAGGATTGTTGGAAATTTAGTGCAATTGTGGGAACGGGTAATACTTGTAAATGGGTTTGGAGGTACGGAGTGTACACCCATTAAGTCCCTTACCTCCCTGGACTCAATATAGTGGTTGTGATATCAGTAGGAAGCTGCTCCTGGTCAGGAAGTTACTCCTGGTCAGGAAGTTGCTCCTGGTTAGGAAGCTGCTCCTGGTTAGGAAGCTGCTCCTGGTTAGGACGTTGCTCCTGGTGATGCACAAAGTCTTTGTAACCTCTTTGACCAGTTAATGAGGGTTGAATATTGACTTGATGACCCGGTTTATGGTCATGTAACCACTATGCTTTATGAAGGTAATTATGAGATTAATAGGCCGATTAATGCTCTTAATACCTTTGACTAGGAGTTACATTCCTTAAGGAATAGGATCACTATAAATAGTGATCATATTTTGCATGATGAGATATACGAAAAACAGGAAACACTTACACGCACAGAGTTCTTGATTTGTGCCTAAAACAAGAACTAACTCTTGGTTTTATCCCAAGGAGGTATTCGTGTTAACCCAGGCATAGGGTCGAATAATCTTCTTTGGAAAGTGATTACACGACTTCAAGAGATATCCGGTAACCATTCATTGGTACGTAGTTAGGCTATTGATTATCTTCACCCTGTTGGAACGAAGTAAACCCCAACAAATAATTCAACTCCGGCCCTCGTAGTGTTCTACTTATGAAGTAGACCAGAGTCTGGACTGTGTCCCTATCCGTCATAAGTACTGCACTTACTGCTCCGTGTGTAGCCGACAGATACATGATGAGCTTTTCCTTGGGCCGGGGGGCCACTAGCATGGGAAGAGCTGCGAGGTGCTGCTTGAGCTGACTAAAAGCTTCCGCAGCTTCCTTTGTCCAACGGAAATCTCCCTTCTTGATGCACTTCTTGAGTGTTTTGAATAGGGGAAGTGACTTTTCCGTAGACTTTGACAAGAACCTGTTTAGCCCGGCCAGCTTTCCATTTAATGATTGCACCTCTTTCCCTGTCTGAGGTGATGGTAACTGTATCACCGCGTCTGTCTTTTCCGGGCAAGGTTTGATCCTCTTTGGATCGATCATGTATCCAAGGAACATCCCTTCAGTTTCCCCAAACGTGCATTTTTTTGGATTCAGTTTCATATTAATCCTCCTCAATGTGTCAAACGTCTCTTGGACGCCACGGAGAAGTGCATCCTCCGTATGACTTTTGATGACTAAGTCATCAACATTGACCTCAAGGTTGCGGCCTATCTGTGAGTCAAAGGCTTTGTCAACAAGCTGCTAATATGTTGCCCCGGCGTTCTTTAGTCCGAATGGCATTTTTGTATAACAGTATACGCGTTGACTAGTATGGAACGCCGTCTTTTCTGCGTCCCCTTCCGCCATCTGGATCTGGTGGTATCCCTTGTATGCGTCTAAGAAGCACTTAAAGGGATATCCACATAGGGATTCCACCTTCCAGTCAATCTCTGGTAACGGA
Source organism: Glebionis coronaria (assembly GCA_025667525.1). NCBI lineage: Eukaryota > Viridiplantae > Streptophyta > Magnoliopsida > Asterales > Asteraceae > Glebionis > Glebionis coronaria. Next base: position 457,625,145 of record CM046877.1, read on the forward strand.
TAGCAGTCCTGTGTACAGGCTTTGTTCAGATCTGTGAAGTCCACGCACATGCGCCAGCTCCCATCATGCTTCTTGACCATGACCGGGTTGGATAACCACTCGTGGTAGTATACCTCACGCATAATACCTGCATCCACCAATTTCCGTACTTCAACCAATATTACTTGGCTGCGTTCAGGTGCCTGACCAAGCTTCTTTTGCTTAACGGGAGGATATCCTTGGCGGATTTGGAGCTTATGTTCTGCTATCGCACGCGGTACGCCCGTCATATGCTTGGTCTCCCATGCGAATACATCTAAGTTTGCTTTTAGGAGAGAGCACATGGCCCTCTTGCCGCTATCCGAGAGTGTCCCCCCATGGATACCTCTTGTTCCGGATAATCAGGATGGATTGCCACCTTCTAATTGGGAGGTGGTGATTCGTCATTGGGGGGAACAGGTGGAACTGGTGTTGTCACGACATGACATTCGGATGCTGGTATGATTGTGTTATAGATAGTGACAATTCCTCCTTCCACAGGTAATTTAATCATTCCGTGAGCTGTGGAGGGTACTGCTCGTATGGCCAGGATACCTGGTCTGCCTATGATCCCATTGTATGGAGAGTGTGAGCGTATCACCATAAAGTTCATCCACGCCGTGGTGGAATGCTCTTCATTTCCAATGGTTACAAGCAGACGCACCTGTCCTATTGGCCAAATGGTGTCTCCACTAAAGCCGATGAGCAGCGACGTGGCCGGTACTAATTGGCTTCTTATTTCTGGTCGTAACTGTAAGAAACAGTGTTCGTATAGTACTTCTGCTGATGGCCCTCCATCCACATACATACGGCGGACATTGTTTGTTCTAATGCTTATCTCGATCGTGAGAGGTGCATCGGCTACATCACTTGCCGTGATGGGAGGGAATGAGATTTCTCTGTCGCGTGAAAATTTTTGGCTAATTTTCTGCCTTGTGCGGCGCTGCCTGGATTAGATCATGTATATAGTCGAAGGTTTGTCCTTTTGGGGATCCTTCTTGTCATACTTCTTGTTGTCCTTTCCGTCCTTCCAATCCTTGACCAAATGTTTGAGTTTGCCTGACTTGATGAGTGACTCAATGTGCTTCTTGAGCTGGATACATTCCTCCGTGTCGTGGCCCTTGTCGTAGTGGAATTCGCAAAAGCGATTTCCTTGACGACGGTCCACCGGAGTCGTCATTGGGGGAGGTATCGGGAAGTTGGCCCCTTCTATCAGCAAGATCTCCCGGTAGGACATCTTTAGAGGGGTAAATTTGTCCTCCAACCGCCCTCCTTTGTTTTGGCTCTTGTAGTCCGAGCTCCTCCCACTTCCCTGGTTGCTTTGACCACCCGACTGTCTCCTGGACTGGTCGTTCGATCGATAGCTGTTTCCTTTTGAAGGGTAGGCCGCGGCTACCGCGGTTTCTCCTTCTATGAAGTTCCTGACCCTTTCCATAAGGTCGTCATACTTATCCGGTCGCTTGTCATTGAAACGTCTGATTAAATCCCTGTCCGTTATGGCGTGCATATAATCGGAAATTTTTAGAAGTTCCGGCATTGTCTTTGTGCGTGTGCACTCGTCATTGAAGCGTTCGGTGAAGGCCTCCGTAGATTCTCCAGGCCGTTGCTTGACAGTTGCCAATGAGACCGGGTCCCTATTATACTTCTTTCGCTGAGTATAATTGTTCTTGAACGCAGTACACAGTTCAGTGAAGCTATCAATGCTTCGGGGAGGAAGTCCCTCAAACCAATCACGAGCATTGCCGATCAAGGTTAAGTTGAACATTTAGCACCATATAGGCATGGGACATCGTTCAATTTTCGCCTGCGTGTCAAATATCTTTAGGTGATCGTCAGGATCACCAGTCCCATCATAAGTCTTGACACACGCCGGCATGCGACGCTTTGTATCCTCAGAGTAATTCCGTATGCGGAGGGTAAAAGGATCTTCCCTGGGATCAGCCCATGGACGGGTGAGATTAGGATCACACCATAGGCGGGAAAGATCTTCTGCTTCCGCCTCGCGATAATAGGGGCCGCCGTAGTACTCTTCATTGTCTGGTGGCAGTGGAGGAGTACGTCTGGGTCGGCGACGTTTGGGTGGATGGTCATCAGAATCCTTTCCTGATGGACCGGGAGAAGGGGGCGGTGCCCCATTCTTTGGCTGAGGATCGCTCTTGTGAGAAGAGCTAGGAGCCTTCTTCCCGGTATTCATCCTGTCCCACACGCTTGTGCGGCGATTAGTTCTGGTTAGCTCCAGATCTGGTCGTTCGGGTGAATCGTCGAACCTCTCTCCCTCCTCACGGGATTGTAGTAGTTCATGCATAATACGATCCCCTATGCGTTCGAACACATTCCTAGGTTGGGGAGTTTCCTCAAAGAGGTTTCGCTCCTGGGGTCGTGTCCTTCGCTTCCTTTGAATTTGAGGAGAAGTGCCCGGTCCGGTACTGCCAAAGTTGAGCCTAGATTAGAGGTCCCTCCATAGGTTCAACGTGGATGCGATTCCTGGGACGATCCTCTCGAAGTTCTGCGTAAGAACTCGAGTGAGATCTTCCTCACTAAGTGGTTCGACCTCTACTTCTTCCTCAGTCGATGGTCTGCGCGGCTCCTTGTTAGGAGGGTTAGGCGCACTCCCTGGATCAGGGTTGTCCAAGGTCGATGTAGGTGGTGGGGTGATAGCGAACGTGCTTGTCCCACTCGTGGACTGAAGAACACTTCGGTCATTCGGTCCGCCTGTTTGGTTACTAGGGGATCGATTGGGAATGAGTATCCCGTCCCCTGTGGACTTCTGGTTCGCAGGATTCGTGTTCCTGGGGTTTCCTTGCTGGTGTCCTTTCGTCATTGAAAGAGATTGAGATGAGGTTTGCTCTAGCTTAGTGTATTGGCCCCACGGATGGCGCCAACTTGTTGATACAAAAGTTGGGTGATCCTTGCTAGACCCGAATTAGGCTTAATTCGGGTTGGCTGGACTCTGGCTCCTGCACCAAGTGGATTATCTGGTTGGGATCCTGCACACTAAAACAACGCGCGTTAGGCTTACCGTGGGAATGTATCCCACGATAGACTCCAGCGTGAGAGTAAGTAATCGGTTAGGGTTATGGAATCGGATGAGTTGAGAGTATGAAGAATGTAATACCTTTGTGGAACCCTTAGGGGTTCCTTATATAGGCGGTGAAACCCTAATGGGCTGTCACCGATGCTTCAGCCCCAAGGAAAGGATAAGCACCAGAATTAGATTGATTGTTATCTTCTAATTATGGTGAGTGAATATCCTCTTCTTTGGGGTAAATCCTAATCATAATAAGATTATGATTCTGTCTAACCCTGTACCGGCCGTGATGGCCCGTGGGCCGCACACATGTATGCGGTTACTGTTCACTCGAAGCCCATAATCTTTGAATGACATTAATCCAACCCATTAGTAATAGGCCGGATGCGGGTAGTACCCGTGGGCCGGGTTTATGACCCGGCTGGGGACTATACGTCATCAGTCGTGATAGATTTAGGTTCAATTTTAATTTAGAATTAAAGTTGATTAATGTGCACACAAAGATAGAAACACATAAAGCTAAGTCCATAATACATCCTCATAAAACACTCATGGAGGGAAAGAGATACATTAAGGAAATAAAGAAAGACAATTAACTAAAATAAAGATAAATTAAAACTAGGTCTTGATTAGTAGTCTTCCTTGGCTTGGTTTTTCTTGAAAAATATTTTTGAAGAAAATCACCATTCATCTCCTAGGAGGAGGCATGTTAAACAAGGTGAGCAAGAAATCTTGCAACCTCATATGAAGTACCAACATCTCCATCATAAGGTTTTAAATGATGTAGTTACTGTAGAGGCAACATGGACAATGGGAACCATGAGCTTCTAGGAACCCAAGGAAGTAAGGATCAGCCATAAAGAAAGGAAGTGGAACACCCAAAATGGGAGTGTTTGAGGGAGGTGGAGATGGAGGAGGTATATTCTCCAAGGGTGATGTGGGTGAGTGTGGAGGCATGCTCTCCAAGGGTGAAAAGGGTGAGTTTGGAGGGGTAAATAGTGAAGTCACCAAGGTATCAACAAAGTCATTCACAATGGGAATGCTTTGGATGGGTTGAGGTTGGGTAGTCACATCCAAGAGAGTACTTGGAGTGAAGGGTGAGGATAGCTCATTCATCCTAGATTGGAATGAAGAGGAGGTAGAACCATGAGAATGGTTGGTACCATGGGTTGAGGTAGTCTTGCATGGAGCAAGAGGTGGTGAGGTTGATGAAGAGATGAGAATTGGGACAATCTCATTCTTGGGTGTGTGAAAAGGTGAAGAGTTAGGTTTAGGCAACTTAATCTTAATCTTAAGATTTTTCCTTGAAGTGGAGGTTTTGGATGAGTTTGAGCTTCTTGTAGAAACCATGGTTGTAAAAATGGTTTAAGGGTTAAGGAAGAATGGTTTGATGTGAAGAACATGGCTAACAAGGTGGGTTTAAAAGGGTGAGGAGATGATCCAAATTAGTAATGGGTTAAAAACATTTTATGTGAATAATGAATTTAGGTAACCTAGTTTAGGAAATGTGCAGGTTTTTGCAAAGAATCAAGCAAGGTTTACACAGATTAAGGAAAATAGTGTAAAGCAAAGATTTTGTCGGACACAGTAGCCGGCGGTTCCTTATCTAGGGACGATGGTTCCTTATCAATAAGGTACCGCGGGTTGATATGGAACTACGACCAGAGGTGTTCAAAAATGACATTTCATCAAACTTTGGTTAGCCCAGACTTTTACCAAAGGATTATCAAGCCAAAGTTAACTACTGACCAAAATCTAGGAAGCTAACTAGCACATAGGATGCACAAAGCTATGCAAATCGTAATCACAATGGCATAGACAATCATTTAGGATAAATAACAAATAATCCAAACAAGTAGAATTTAGTTAATACACAACCAAGATAATAAAAAAAATTGTTCAACATTACATGTTTACCAACATGTATACTTTGAAACACTTCAAAGTATTCACCTTCTTTTCTTGCCCAATCCCTTGATCATATTCCCCAAGTACTTCAATCCTTTCCTTGACTCAACCCGATGTTCATGTAATTCACCTCGAGTCCTAAGATTTTTACGGTAGAGATGCTCCATATTGAGATCTTCCGGTACTTCACTAGAGGAATAATGAGGTGGAGGAGCTAAGTCTTCAAGTCCATCCACGAATGAGTTTGAGGATGGGTGGGAATTACTCGAAGAGTTGAAATGAGAACTAGAACCTATGCCATCACCATCACTTGTTGGCATATAGGTGTCCTCCTCATCCGAATCTTGATGATCGGATTTTCGCGAACCTCGATCACTTCTAGGCTTTCTTTCATATACCTATTGAATATGCAACATAACCCGATGGACCGGGTGAAAGCGAGAAAGGTCGAGGTGGGGAAAGTCATGAGCAACCCTTTTGAAAAGGCGAGTAAGAAGCATAACATAGGGAAGGTTTGTTTTGGGCTTTGAAATAGCATAATTTATTCGTCGAGCGATATAGAATGCCAAATTGTACTTGGTGTTGGTAAAGATGCAAAATAACGTATGCACTAAACACGCCGGAACATGATCCCGGTTTCCACCTAGACAAAACACATTTTCCCTAAGGATATTGGTTCATTGGACCATATTATCATTAAGGTCGCTTAAGAGAACCTCATGACGTTAAACCGAACGTAACTTAGTATGAAGGCTTCTTTTAACGGGTCGATTACGCTTTTTGGAGACAATGTCAACAATGTAGTCAAGATCAATTTCCTCATGATCATTTGGAGGACAATTGTTGGATTCAAGGAGAGCACTAAGCTTCCATTTATCCGTGAAGCGACAAGTGCCTACAAATGGGACATCAAGAATTTGACCGAAGACCTCTAGAGAGTATTGTATGAGTTGATCGTTCAAGATGAACCTAACAAATATTCCATCATTTTTTTCAATGACGAAGTATGTGCTAAAGAACTCCAATAGGAATCGAGGATAGATGTCTTCCTTAACGTGCAACAAACAATCAAACCCAATGTTTTCAAACATAGATTTGATGTAGACATAATCCTTAATATCCTTTTGAACAACTCTACCCTCATGAAAACAACGAGATTGAAGGGAGGAATAAGTATGGGTGAGATGAGTTGAGTGAAAAAAGTCGGAAAGGTTAGGCATATACTGTTTAGTGAGTTGATGATCCTTTTGGTATTGTGAAGGCATGATTAGTACCTAAATAAACACAGGAAAATATTATTCCAATCACTCATATGAAAAATAAAATCAAAAATCAAAAATCAAAATATGACAATGTGTTATATCAATTTCTTGACAAACAAAGGATTGAATCCATATCATTCTCATGTTCACAACGTATCTATTCCATTATTAACCAAGAACATATGAACTATGTTGGATCAACAATGGACTAGAACATTGGTTTTTCAAAACAAGGTTTTTAGGTAAGCATTAACAATGCAATTACCTATTTATTCATGGGTTCATCTCAATTCCATCTTTTAACCAAAATCATTTAGCCAAAATTCGGATTTGTTCTACAAGTGGGTTTTAGTGAAATCTTAATGAATATGAACCTAAGGAATCATAGTAAAATAACCATGTCAACCCATATCCCTATTAAGGTTCTAATTCAATATCAATTTTAAAAATCCCCAATTATGAAAGGATGAACTGTAGAACAAAATAGATGAAATTGAAAGAAAGTACTTACAATTAATTGATATTTGATGAAGGATGAGTGAAACCCACAACTTGGAATCAATTAATTTGTGTGATTGAAGGTTTTTGAAGCTTCAACAATGGTGGAAAAGGTGAAACCCGTCGGCTGTGTGTTTTTGGGAGAGAGAGGGTTTATTTTGAAAAATATTAAATTAATAAAACTGGCGCTCTGACAAGCTTTACTGCCCGCGGTTCCATATCGATAAGGAACCGCGGGTTTGAGCCGCCAGAGATAAAGAACCGCGTACAGAGGCTGGTTTTTATCAATGAAATACGCCAAATTTTTGAAAACCAAGTTTTCTAAAATACTTAAAAATATATCTTAAACCTTTTAGAATATCATTGGATCATCATAACACTAACCAATATGCCTTAAGGAAGGATTACGAGTTGAATCGGGATTGAAAAGAACCGAAACGGATAAACGACTACTCGTAGCAAAAAAGCAAAGTGGAGAGAAGTCAAGGGAAGTGAATCAAGACTAAGATCAATGCTCAAGGGATTAATGACAATCTTCAAATCGTGGAGACGAAGAGCTTGTGTCATATATAGTGGTTTAAGACGTGCTTTTCAGGTGAAGTGTTAAACGGCTTTGGTAATGAATAAACACAAAGCAAATATTGATGCATAGACTAAGATCACTTTCAATAATTGTCTTAGTTTAAACCAAAATATGAGCAAGGTATTAATTCACTTTCTCTCCCACAAATGGCCTACTAACCTTATGGGTGCAAACCATGGATATCATGCTTGATACTTTAAGCTACTACTAACTCACTCTACATCACCATAGTGAGTCAAGTATCCAAGCGATGAAGGTTTAAGAGGATAAAAGAAAAGAATCACAAACCATAAACAAATGTCAAGGCAAGGATGCCAAGAACAAGCACATAGTCAAGTAATGATCAAAAGAATGATCAAAGGGCGTATGGAAGAACGAAAGCGTACCTTGGACACAAAGAGCATTCCAATCCATCAAGGAATCAATGCAATGCCCAACAATGATGAATACTAAGTCTTCAAGGACTAGTATCATTCCCAATCATCTTGATATCATCATTCAAAGATGTTGAAGATCAATGAAGATGAGTCTTCTACAAGTGCAAGTAACTCAATTCACAACCAATTAAATGATTGATCTTCATGAGTACCTACACAAAGCAAGATGCAAACTAGTAGATACATTTCAAGAGTAGATCTAAAATGCATAAAGGCTACTAATCTAAGAGGGATCAAATATTACCAATTAAAAGACCTATTTTCCAAGAAAAAATAGTTTTGACCAAAAAGAAACTTTAGTACAACTTGACCTTCTAATTTGAGGAGACAATGGATCGATCCAAGTTTTAAAGTACAATATACTTCAAAGATCTTGAGTGACCATCGCTCTTATACCAATTGTAGAAACTAGAAGGGGGTTGAATAGTTTCTCTTCGATTAGTCACCTAATTAAAATTACTTTCAATTCGGTTTGTATCGAAACTATCTTTTACTTGAAGCTAAGTTGCATAATGATTAGATTCAATTCGAATGCATTAGCAATGATAATAGGTAAGTATAATGATAATGAAATAAGTAAAGAGTAAGGAAAGAGACAACCTAATGACAAGACACCAAGATTTATAGTGGTTCGACAACGAGGCTCTATCCTCGTTTCTACTCCACTCCTCGAGTACACCTACTCGAGATTTCCACTATATCCACAAGCTCCCTTCTTGGCGGAGAAAGCCTTACATCGTCGCTTACATTATTTTCCGACACTAAGCTAAATTTCGAGACCTAATCTTTAGCTAGGACCAATCTACACAACGTTGCCTACTTCACAATTTAACGACACAAGGCTAGATGTCGAGTTCTAATCTCAAGGTAGAACCAATCTTCACGACGTTGCCTACTTCACCATTTTACGACACAAGGCTAGATGTCGAGTTCTAATCCAAAGATAGAACCAATCTTCACGACTCTTCACTTTGAAGCTAAGTGAGAACTTCACACAACACAACTACTAATCACTTTCAAGTTTAGTGAGAACTCACAAGACACAACCACATCACTTTATAGTTTAGTGAGAACTACTACACAATCTATTACAACTCAACTAGACATATCCAAGTACACACATGTAGCTTGGATCTACACAACACAAATCCAAGAAAACACATATGCAATGGATGTACACAACAAATCCAAGTATTCACAAATAGCTTGGATGAACACAACTAGTCCAAGTATTCATAAATACAAATGGATCAACAAAAACAAAAAGGCTAACTTGATGAACATGACTAATTCATGGATTAATCTTTATCACAACACTAGTGAGTGAGTGATCTTCTCATTGGACAAGGTAAAGGAGGGGATCAAGAGGATAATCATATGTAAACATACTTAACACATTAAGTGATCATTTACTAATGATTATGCTATAGAAAAGAGAAAAGGGGATGAGAAAAACGTCCAAGAGGGTTATTGGAAAATGAGATTTGATCCACTATTTATAGAAGACAAAGTGTAACGGCTAGCTGGGCACGGATCCTTAACTAGCCCGGAGGTTCCATATCGCTAAAGAACCGCCTAGCTATTTAAGGTACCGCCCAGTAGAGTCCGCTCTTTTTTTTTGTCTTTTAGTGGGGTAGGAATATCTGAGGTTTTTTAAACCTTCAAAGGATATTCTTATGGCATATGGAATATGCCATTTTCAAATTTATATTTTCCATTTTAATAAAACATTTTCTTAAAAAGAAAGTTTATTAAAAAATCTTTTGTCATATAAACAAAAGTGAGTTTTAAGGATAATCACTTTGATGATCACTAAGTATGATTAAGAAAAGTTTAGTGATATGATTATTACCTTGATGATAGTGTTAGTTAAATAATTCGTTTTGTGTTTTACACTAAATGTGTTGTATAGTTTGTTGTGATCAAAACTAAGAAAGATTAGTTAACACAAATAATGCTTTTAGGCATCCGTTGCATTAACATATGACATAACAATTAATCATGCAATTTAATCTAAAATTATCCCAAATGTAATTTAAGGGTTTAAAAAAAATTTTTTTTTTATAAAAATTCGGCCAAAACTCTAATTTTTAAAAAACAAAACCCTAATTTTAAGAAAACCTAAAAACATGTAGTTTTAACTCAAAAAATTTATCAGTTAAAAAACTTTAGATTTTTGATAATTATAACATGTTAAAACGGTTCTTGATGCCACTAAAGGTTTATTAACATCATAACAATTATATAAATCCCTAAACGAGATCAAAGCACACATAGCAGAAGCGATTTAACAAGATCATAATAATAATACAATTATAATTAATCGAATTAGGGTTACACACCTTTACGCTAAAGCAAATCCACAAGACGAAGAACGAAACACCAATTCGGGCTTATACCGTATATAACCAAGATATAGTCTAAAGTAAGACTATATTACGATCTTGTACACACGTAATACAACGAGCTAACCGTGATTCTAGCACGTGTAAACTGAGCTATAACTCTTGTAGAAAATCTACCTAACAACCATAGAGAGGGGCTAGGACTAGATTATAAGCAAAATCGAGCAAACAAGAAAACCAACCAAAAACCCTTTGTGGGTTTGTCTTGCGATCGGAAGAAAGAGAGGAGAAGGGAGAGATTTTTGTATGTCTTGAATTATGAGGTGAGGGGTTGTTTATAAAGGCTTAATTCTTGTAACCTAAAACAAATAAAAGGAAAGTTTTTCCTTCCCCTTCCCTTCCTCCATAACCGACGGCTAACACCCCCTTATGGGGTGTTCCGGAATCTTCCATCATTCTTTCTATTTTACTTACTTTATTAATTTATTTAACACTCGTTAATACTTAACTCTTAATTATTTAACGATCGTTAAGTTATGTCTCGGTTTAATTTAACAAATACATAAATATATATTTATCAAATAAATTAATTAATACAATAAATATATTTATTAAATAAATTAACTCTTTACGTATTTAGTGCAATCCCGTATATATTTATTGTATACTTAGTAAATCTCGTCTCATGATGGATAGAACGGGAAATTCGGTTTCCATGCTTTCCACCAAGACAAAATATCAAGGGAATCAAACTCTTCTTGTTCCATAGAATTTATCCAATAGGTACCCGTATATCTCCCAAATTCTTTAGTATACACTTGTCGGTCCTAGACCCTTTAACACTTTCTTGTCTTAACCTTTGAAATAAGCTAGCCTTTCGAACTCATAGACGATCATGAAGAGCCGAAATCTTTGATGTAATTGTATGTACCATTTTTATTAAAATAAATATCAAACAAATCTTTAAAACATTTACAAAATAAGCTTTTGCTTTCTTTGGAAAATTAATGTTTTCATTTTGCAAATCCAAATAAATATAAATCTTCTCGATTAGTCCCACCGTGTTAATGTTAAAGCACGGTGTCAATGCGGTGGAACAAATAATTACCGGTGAAATTTCTTTGAAGTATTTTTGAAATTTGTCTTTCATCCGTTCAAGCATAAAGACAAATAGTGCACCTAAAAAATGAATTCGGATATTTTTTCACACATTGTTTCAATTCGTTGATGTACCAAGTGACTTGTGGAATAATAAACACTCGATAATAAAATTGTTGCAACTTTAAAAACCTCAACTAATTCGGTTAATTTTTCAAGAGAAAATCACCTAAAAATGTAAACTTACCATTTTTATAGTTGTATTTTTTTCTCATTATATACACTTTTAAATTTCCATCTTTTTGTGTAGCGGGTGACATGCTAAACCTTTTAGTCCTACGTGTAGTAGGTTATACTAACGACGATTTATTTTTCTTGTAATGTTATTCCTTTTACTAACGATCGTCTGTAATGAACTAAAATTTGATTTAAAAAAAAGACATTTTTCTTAATATATTATCCTCGCATGTTGTTTATAGTTCCTTTCACAAACATATTATCATTACATGTGTACCGTATTTACTCACACATGATTTCATATATACAAGATCACACACACCGACATATCAACGCTAACACCATTGATCGAATCATTTATTTATCTGATAGCACCACTTGGGATTACTTAAGATTCGTTAATGGATAACACGGGTTTAGATCACAATCACAAGAAAGTGGTACGCTTCAGAACGCGGTACGCGAGGTCCTTAAAATTCGGTACGAAGGGGGTAGGCTCATTTTGGTACGCCCAGTTCGGTGTACCATATAATTCGGTACGGTGTACCATGTTATATATTTATAAATGTTTAATATCCATTGATTTAATTATATACTAATAATATGAGTAAGTAGAGTCCCATGTAATTACAACATTTATGTTGTTGAGTCAAAATAAAAGCCCATTAATGTGAACTTATTAATAGGGCCACACCAAAAACAAATAAAAATACGAACATACAACATGTGCAGACAAAACACATATATAATAAATACAAAACCATATCTCTTATCTTATCTCTTTTTTCTTTCTTTCAGCCGACTTCACCTTTTACCTCCTTCATAGAACTAGACCACCAGAAACCATCATGAAATCAAACCATCGACCAATGTTGACTGGTAGGCTGAAATTGGTGATCCAGATTGCGATCCGAGTTGCGATCGTACTGCGTTTGGGTACGAACGATCCGAAACGCGAAACGTTGTCAACCCAACGTTTCTTGTGATTGTGGTTTGGAACATGAAATGAAATAGGAATCAATTAATTGAAAGCTTTCTTGAATTATCAATGGACTTAGTTACAATGAATGGTACAACTTGAATTTGAGAGAGAATAGAGAAATTGGCTCATCTAAGTTAAGCTAGAAATGAAATACAATGAAAGTATTTAAACTAAGCTTTGGGTGGAAAAATCAGTTGGAGTGTTTAGGAGAGAAAGACACGTGCCACTCACGTGTGAGCTAAGCTCACACCTACCCCTCACGTGCTACCATAATACACTCCTATCATTCCATCCTCATAAGATTCCTTTCCTCGTCCTAAAGCATCTATATCAAATGTGTAGGAAACTTCTTGCACAATTCTTCAAGTAGTTACCATGTAGCATCTAGAACATCACCATTTGTTTATTAAATCAAGCCATAAACTGCTACTATATTGTTTTTCTTCACAATCTTCTTATCTAGTAATTTCATAAGTTGAACTTCAGTTACTCTAGCAGAATTTTTTACCAATCAATGAAGTTTGTTACAATGATTGTTACAGTTGAATTTGAGAGAGAATAGAGAAATTCGTTTATCAAATCTAAATACAACAAAAGTGTTTAAACTAAGTTTTTGGCGGGAAAATCAGTTGGAGTGTTTGGGAAAGAAAGACGTGTGCGACACCTCACGTGTCGCCACAATACACTCCTATGATTCTATCCTCCTAAAATAGATGCTTGTCCTTAAGTAACTATATTAAAAGTAGGAAATTTCTTTCACAATTCTTCAAGTAGTTCTCATGTATCATCTTGAACACCACCACTGGTCCATTGAACCAAGCCATAGACAGCTACTACATTCTTCTTCTTCAAAATCTTCCTATTAAGTAATTAATTTCATAGGTTGGAGTTTAATTACTCTAGTTGAATCTACTTGCGTAATGCCACTATATTCATGTTGTGGTGATCACCCTTGCACTTTTTCAGTTGTGACTCATGAAAGACATTATGAACTTCATAATCATGAAAATATAACTTGTAAGACACTTTCAAAAGGACCAAAATAATAAGGAGAGAACTCTACCTTCCTTTGTATCATGGTGTTGGGAATCTAAGTTTGTTAGATTCCCTGATCATAGATTTAAACACAAATTAAGCTGTTAGATAGTCACTTGCTTGTGCCTAGGAGACAGGCAAGTATCGCAAGACTCACATAGATCCAAGTCTCTGTGAGCAACCTCAGAGGAGTCCATGTCAGAGACATCGTCAAGGAAGTCAAAGATTACTTGAAGACATACTCATTGGCTGTGATGGATAACAGCCAAGATGTATCAGGGACTTTGAGGGGTTGAGGGTTAACAGGGGTGGCAATACCCTGTTAACACTCAGCACACTTTGGACATACCATTTGTGTGTACGAGACAATGAAGAAAAAGGAAACTGTTTCAAGATCTGTTTCCTTAAAGCATTATGGCAGACTACCAAGAATAGAAGAGCATCTTGTGACAGATGTCTGAAAAGTGAATGTCTTGTGTAGTCACCATCAACTAGTACTTCGGTCAACCTCGTATCACTATAAATAGGATGTTTATCCCAGCATTAATGTTTAACACTTTGAGAATATTCACACCATTAATGCTTAGAACTTATTGAATCAAACAACTGTCACTGTATTCATAAGTTAGGGTTTATAGTTGTTCAAAGTGTGCACAACACATTGTCATCAAACGGTGTTATCCATAACACTTGTAATTCTTTATTATACAATAATAAGATTATGTTTGAAAAGTAATAACTTGTGTTGATTAGTTAAGTTTAGTGTTTCTAGAATTGATTAGGGACTTTCAATTGGTATCAGAGCGGTGTTTGATACTAAAACCTTCAAGAAACATCGTTCTCAGTTTTATAATCAAGATCCACCCTGCCAGAAACTTCTAACCCACCACAATCGCCTTCTAGAAACAACAACAATACATCACCATCTTCACCAAGACTCACCCCTCCACCTCCTAATGACGATGATCTACCCCAACTTCTTGACTCAAGAGGCGGATCACATGTCACCAGTGTACCAGTCTTTGATGAAGAAGATTTTGCTAGTTGGAAGAGTCAATTCCTTGTGTATCTCAATGGACTTTAACCATTTCTTCTAGAAATTATAGAAAATGGTCCTTATGTTCCCATGGCGCTTACCTCTACTGAAGAAAACCCTCTTCCCAAACCTCTCAAACAATGGACTCCAGCTGATAGAAAATTGGCAAACCAAGATAAACGTCTCAAAAGCATTATCATATCCTGTCTTCCCAAACACATCATGAAGTCTGTCATTCAGTGTCCCATAGCCAAGAAAATGTGGACAGACCTCATCCTTGGCCATGAAGGACCCTCTGAAACCAGAGAAACCAAGATTTAGGCACTCAGACTTTAGTTCAATGCTTTCAAGTCACTTGAAGGTGAAAAGGTTCAACAAACCTATACAAGGCTGGAGATTCTTCTCAATGACCTAGCTATGAATGATGTCACTGATAGTTGTAACTTAGCACTTGTTTAGGAAAACAAGGCAATTAGAGCAAGTGTTAACAAGTAGCTTAGGAAAACCACAAGTTATGACCCTAAAATGATTTCGTTCTCAAGGAGGCTAGTGTGTTATGTGTGTAATGATTTGGATTTACTTTGTGATTATATTTGTGAGAAAGAATGATAGATATGAGATAAGAAGAGAAAGACGGTTACGATGTCGTTTTAAACTAAGACGAAAAAGGTGTACACGTAAAACCGTAAAAAGCACCATAATTAAAATTTTGTCCTAAAATTTACCAAAAATCACTAAAAATCCACAAAAATATTCTAAGAGTTTACAAAAAATCCAAACTTGCCAAAACCTTTTAATAAATTAAATAATTACTTTTTAATGCTAATTAAAGCCCTAAAAATCAATATTAACTATTAAAAAGCCCAAAACAAGATCTTAAAGTTTGTAAACCTTTAAAATAACCTAATTAAGCTAAAAAGTATTTTTCAAAATTTTAAAACCCCTAAAAACTATTTTTAAACAATTAAAAACTATTAAAAGCTATAAAACTTAAATTAATTCTAGAAAATAATTAAAAGACTCTAAAAATATTTGGAAAGTTACAAAACCTAATTAAGTGTCTACAATCTAGGAAAAATATAAAAACTTAGAAAATCAGACTTTTAATTTTTAACAATAAAATAATATTAAAATATTATCAAAAATCCAAAAATCATAAAAAATTCTAAAAAGTTGCAAACTAGCTTAATTTAACCTTAAGTAACTCAGAAATGAAAGTGAAATTACCTAAATACCCTTAATGGGCCTAGAAAATGGGCTAAACCCAAAACATATCACTTAATGGGCTAAATTAGGCCCAAAATGAAAAAGTGTCCAAAATAAGCCCAAAAAGCACTACTTGACTCAAAATTTGATTTTAAACAACTTTTTCCAAAGGCCCAAAAGCTGAAAGTGTGAAATAAGCTAGCTTATACCAAACAACTTATTCTTAATGGGCTTTTTGGCCCTTTAAGCTATAAGCCAATGCCATAAGCTCAAATTAGACACACAAGCTTCTTTTGTCCTAAATAAGTCTTCTGTAAAAAGAAATTTGAAATAAGCCCAAGAAATAAGCCTGAAAATGCAATAAGCAATCTACAAAAAACGACAAAATAGTCGTTTTTGAGTTCTAGGCCAACCCAAGAGCTGATTCAAGTTTCTAAAGCTTTCAAATGACTTAATTAAGCAAAATCAACAAAGAGTTTTCAAATAAGCTGACTCAATAAGCTGGAAAAAGCAAATAAGCACTTATGTAGAAGTCAAATAAGTTGGTTTTCTAGCAAAAAGTCAAAGTCAAAGTCCAATAAGCTCCAGTCTAATCAAATGGGTCAAATAATGAAGATCTATCACAAAAAATAAGTTGTTGCAGGTCTGGATAAGCTAAAACAGCTTATTGATAAGCTGAGTTCAAATTAACACTAGCAGGGGCTAGTTTTGGGTGTTGAGCAGTGGAAACTTTTTCCACTGCTTGACTTGTTTGACTTTTTGTCTTTAGTGAACTTTTTTGAGATTCAGATTACACAAAGGCACCCAAATGATATTTGGATCATAAGGAGTCAATAAAAATCAATAAATCACAAACACAATCACCCAATTGATACAGTTTAATCAATAAAGTACCAGATCTAGCACAGACTTAGCAAAATGAGCAGTTGAGCACTTATAAGCAGTTTTAGCAATAATCAGCCAACCAAATTCAACCAAATGCATACACAAGCTATTATAAACTCAAATAAACAAGTCTAAACAGTTTTCATGCAATAGATTTAAGCCTAAATCAAGATTCAAGCTTATGAATGTTACTAATGAACACTAACACATGCAGTTTTACACTTTGCTGATGTATTTGACCAATAAGCCAGATTCAAACCTCAAGATCTATCAAACAAGTTATAATAATGATGTTTTAACAGCTTTTAACCCTAAGCATGCATAAACTCTAGGTTTTCTCAAATTCTTAGGTCAAAAACAGTTATAATCAACAAGTTATAGCAGATTGTTTGATTTGGGGGTTTAAGTCCAATAACTTGTTGCAAAATACTCTCAAACAAGTGTATGACAGATAACAAACACAAACAACACCTTCTAACAACACAATAACCAATTATGATTCCAAACAGGTAATCCCAAACACCCCTTTAACTTTTCAAAACCAAGTTTTCCAAATCAAAAGTGAGATTTAAGACCACCCAAGCCCAAATTAACACAACAATAGCTAAGATAAACATATTCAAGCAGTTTTAAGCAACAAAACTCATAATAACACAAGTCACACACAAATATCACCAAAAATCAAGATTTAAGCAGATTTTGGGATTAAGTATGCAAACCTCATGGATGTACATCCACACCCACGAATTTATGAGCTTATGTACTAGCAAGAACAAGTACAAGCTTCCACAAACAACCCTGCTAAGATTCAACAAGGTTAGAGGCACAATTATCAAAAAAGAAACTTAAAAATCCTTGATTGATGCAACCTTGTTACCCCACACTTGATTATCCCCAAGTTATAAGCCTCACCACACCTTGATAACACAATATCAGGATGCTGAGATCATCCTTATAGCCCAAGAATTCCAAGGTTTGAACAAGAACTTAACAAAATATCAAGCTTGAAGGAAAAATGCAAACTTTTGCACTCTCCTTAAAAATAGGTTTTGAGATTCAAATTCAGTGAACAAATAACATAAACAAGCATAATAATAAGTGGCACTTGGTCTTTCTTCAACACACTTAACACAATTTCATTAAACTGAAAAGAGGATTTACAAGTTGTTGAACAAGGAAAAACCAAAAGCAATTGTAAATGTTGCAGCCCTATGCCTTTATATAGGCTACAATGAGACTAAGTTACTGAATAAAAATGTGAACCTTAAGTGCTTGATCTTCCAAATATGCCCTTGTAGGATTTGAAAACCTTGGACTCATGTGATGTTTCCTTGGACGTTTGCATGAGTTGGCATGTGAAAATGTGATCAAAGGGTTTGTATGAAGCTTAGAAAGTAAGCCACAATGTGGGACGTTGGATTGCTGCCACCCTTTTGGTAGTATGCATGAACTTGTAGCAGGGGAGGTCCCATGTAGCATGTGGGTTGGTGGGGTGTTATGTTTAAGGTTTGGGATGTGTTAACAAAACCCTTAATCATAAATCTGCACCATATTGGGGTTTAATTGTTGGTAATTAGCAAATGCCCAATTTGGTTTATGAACATGAAGAACTTGGTTTTAATCCGTTTTAGGTTTAAATTGTGGTGTTTAGCGCCTTAATTAAAATATTAATTAAGGTTTGTTATGTCTGGTGTGAGTGGGAGATGAGGTGGAAGTAGGGAGGTCTCCCATTGGTGGAAAGGAGAAAGTGGGGCACGTGGCAGGATGATAGTGGTTAAGGTAAGTATGTGTGTTGGCCAGATTAAACCCCTCACTTCTTTCCTTCTTGTCATTTCAGTCATAAACTCTATCAAGTCCCATTTCCTTCTTTAACAACTTTTCATTTTCACACTTTTGCCCCAAAAACGTTTGTAAAATGATTTCAGGGGTAATTCTTGCCAATTTTGGATTCTTGAAGGACTGACTTGGTATTTTCTTCAAGGACAATGGTCTAAACTTGTATGATTGACATTTTGGAGGACTAAAATTGCCAATTCATGTTTGATGAGGGACCATTTTTGCCAAATCTTCAAAGTTAAGGGTTCTTTTTGTAATTTGGGGATTTTCAAAGGACCAAACTTGTAATTTCTTGTACTTTGAAGGACTTCATGATATATTTGACTTTGTGTAGGATAATGGTTGACAATTTAGCTTTGTTGAGGGGCTAAACTTGCCAAATCTTCAAAGTGGAGGGCCCTTTTGTAATTTTGACAAACTTTAGGGACCAAACTTGTAATTATGAAGATACAAGGGTATAAAGTGTCAATTCTTCCATATTGGAGGACCCTTCTTCATAATTCTTCAAATCTTCAAGGGTTTTTCTTGGGAAAGTCTTCATTAGGGTTTGGTTCATAGTGCGGCTTCGTTTCCCGTGTTCGTTTTTGCATGATTCTTGTGATCTTTTGTCATTTTCTCTATAGCCGTACCTAAAATACACAAGTAACAAACACAAGCATATATATATGTATAAAAGCAGTCTCATCACTCCCCCATACTAAACCATTTTCGTGCCCTCACGCAATGCTAGAATAAAGTATCGTAGCATCTCCAAAAATCATTTTTATTCACTTTATTGAATGATAAACTAGCTATACTACTACTATTACTACTACTACTTGCGTTTTAGACATAATGTATGATTTTCATCGCAAAATAGGACGTTTAGGTTCATAGAATAAGAACACGTGAATGCTTCGTTAGAAATAATTTCATCGTCCTCGATTTTTACCCTAATTCCATGCCAAGCGTGCAAACGAGATCATTGTCATTATAAGTTAGTAATGCTAACACTACTCATATGCCCTAATCACGTACTTATCCTCCCAATTTCCTAAGTTGTATCTCTTATATTTTATTTTGTCTTGAATGTTTCACGAGGATACATTGTTTGACTTATGCGATAATAGAGATTTAGGTCTAAAAATAGAGTCCTAACGGTGTAACCAAGACCATCAAATCAATAACCCCTCCAAATAGACAACGATGTCAAAAAATTAAGTCAACAAGAAGAATCGATAAACACGGTTTTATAACGGTTTTGAACATGAGACTTATTACCAAGACTTTTATACGCCCCCTAACAGAAGGGCCTTATTATCTTTGGTTTACCTCCCTCTTTTATTCAACTTCGCCATGTAGCTTTTATTATGACTTCAATCTTGCCTTGCCTTTTATTATCCACCTCATCGGTAGTTTTATTAGCCAAATACGTATATCCTCACGCTAGGGCGAATTTTGGATCTTTAAAGCTTCGAAGATTAAGGCTTGATTCACTTTCAATTTTGCATAGATTTTTTGGCCTTGTGGGGCTTCAAATTGTTCGCTTGATTTAGGTGAACACTTGAAATCTTATTATTGGGTGAAGCTTTTGATTATTCGGGTGCCAATACTTCAAAACTGTGACGCTGGCGATACCTTAATGTCTTCCCAATTTAATTACACGGAAGCTACTAGAAAAGACTAGAAACCCAACAATTCCAACTAAACCGCTAAGTCAATATTTATTAAGTAAAAAATATTTACATGCGAAGGGAGAATAAGCAAGCAACGAGAACACATGAGTTTTTTAAAGAATACGAGTACTCTACGTTTACATAGTAACTTATAATTAACCCTATCATTTCTCGTCCTCATTTAAGAGACTTAGCCTAATGTGAAGTTAAGGAATCAAAGCTAAGTGCTCAACACGCACGGTCGAGTAAAAAATTACTCTTATTCTCGCCATCGGAAAACCTACATTCGTGTCTTCAAACACTTATAAAATATGAGAAAATTTTTAAAATTTGGCCATTTTTAGCCTTATTTTGCAACAAAACGATAAACAAAAAGATAAACTTTGGAAAGCGTGAAGGTTTGGCAAGGCAAGTATCTATTCACCCCCATACTAAAGTTAAACATTGTCCTCAATGTTTCGAGTCTAGGGGTGCAAATACCCCCATACTAGAGACGTAGTCGAATGCTTAATCTAGCATGGAAAGGGTGTAACCGTTAAATTTAAAGCCGTTTATGAAGTGTGCTATAAACCTAAGGTTAGAACATCAAAGGATATATCATGGATATTGAGAAAGTCTTCAAAGCAAACGATAGAGTGCTCCCATAAAACTAACACGAGAGGCTCCAATCGTGAAGATAATGATCATCTAAAGTTCACAATTCACAAACAACCACGGAACAAAGGTTGGAAGGGCACAAATCCCCACACGTTAACTACATTAGAAAGCGATAATATATACATAGGATAAGCATGGGACTCCCCCATGAGGCACCTCGTTTTTGATTACCGAGTCATGAGCTCGACTCGATCCCCTCAATACTAATTATCATTGGGGAAAGTGACTTGGTCGAGGTAGTTCAAGGATGGAACTTCCCCGCCAAAGTAGTGCTTCAACCTATGTCCATTCATCTTGAAATTGGGGCCATCATTTTGAGCTAGCTCGATGGTCCCATAAGGAAATACTTGAGTCACGGTGAATGGACCGGACCAACGGGATTTCAACTTACCGGAAAAGATTTTCAAGCGAGAATTAAAAAGCAAAACTTGATCCCCAATGTTAAAAACCCGGTTTTTAATTTTAGAATCATGTAACTTTTTAGTTTTTTCTTTATAAATCAATGAATTTTCATAAGCAATGTCCCTCAATTCATCCAATTCATTTAATTGCATTTTCTGGTGTTTTCCCGTGGTCTCCATATCATCATTAAAATGCTTTAGGGCCCAATAAGCCTTGTGTTCCAATTCGATTGGCAAATGACAACTTTTCCCATACACAAGCTTATAGGGAGTGCACCTAATAGGCGTCTTATGAGCGGTCCTAAAGGCCCATAAAGCATCGTCCAACTTATCCGACCAAGATTGTCGGTTTTCCCCAACGGATCTCTCCAAGATCCTCTTCAACGCTCGGTTTGAAACCTCGACTTGCCAACTCGTTTGTGGGTGATAAGCCGTAGAAAGCCGATGTGTAACCCCATATTTCCTTAGGACCCTTTTGAATTGGTCGTTACAAAAATGTGTTCCACGATCGCTTATGATCGCGCGAGGGGTTCCAAACCGAGAAAACAAGCTTTTCAAAAACTTGACTACCACACGAGCATCATTGGTGGGTAAAACCTTAGCTTCCACCCACTTAGATAGGTAGTCAACCGCAACGAGGATATACTTATTACCACGAGATGATGGGAACGGCTCCATGAAGTCTATACCCCAAACGTCAAAGATCTCACACACTTGGATGATGTTTTGTGGCATCTCATGTTTTTGTGAGGCTTTTCCTTGTCGTTGGCATGAGTCACACGACTTCACATGATCTTGTGCATCTCGTTATATAGTAGGCCAAAATAAGCCGGCATCAAACACCTTCTTAGCCGTGAGATTAGCACCGTGGTGACCACCCGTGGGTCCCTCATGGCAAGCTCTAAGGATGTTAGAAGCTTCGGTGCCAAATACACAACGTCGGATGATTTGATCCGCACATGTTCGAAACAAGTAAGGGTCGTTCCAAAAGTAGAAATTGACGTCACGAAAGAATTTTCGTTTTTCTTGAGTCGTCATACCCTTGATGATGAAGTTACCCGCATGGTAATTTGCAAAGTCCGCAAACCATGGGGTGGAAGAATCAAGCTTGGAATTCACTACACCAAGTGTCTCGAGCGGAAATGTTTCGGTGATTTCCTTGGGCTCGTAAACACTTTGGTGAGGATCTTCCAAACGAGAAAGATGATCGGCCGCTAGATTCTCGGCTCCTTTTTTGTCAACAATTTTGTGATCAAATTCTTGAAGGAGGAGAATCCAACGAAGTAATCTTGGCTTTGCATCTTGTTTAGCCATAAGATATTTGATATCCGAATGATCCGTATACGCTATGCATTTCGTCAAGACGACATAAGGTCGAAATTTCTCAAATGCATACACCACGGCAAGGAACTCCTTCTCCGTTGTAGTGTATTTAGGTTGAGCCTCGGTCATCGTCTTGCTAGCATAGTGAATAGGCAAGAAGTTCTTTTCATGACGTTGCCCCAATACGGCCCCAATAGCGTAATCACTAGTATCACACATGAGCTCAAAGGGGAGGTTCCAATTGGGAGCAACAAGAATGGGAGCTTCAGTAAGTTTCCTCTTAAGGATTTCAAAGGCTCTTACACAATCTTCGTCAAATACAAAACGTGCCACTTTTTCAAGAAGATGTGTAATGGGTCGAGAGATCTTTGAAAAATCTTTGATGAATCGACGATAAAAGCCCGCGTGGCGTAGGAAACTCCTAACTCCCTTGACGGTTTTGGGATGAGGTAATTTGGCGATGACGTCTAACTTAGCTTGATCTACCTCAATCCCCGCTTTCGAGACCTTGTGCCCTAAGACGATTCCACTCTTAACCATAAAATGACACTTATCCCAATTGAGCACAAGGTTGGTTTCCTCACAACGTTTCAACATTATCTCAAGATTCGACAAACATGAAGTGAATGAATTACCAAACACGGAAAAGTCATCCATGAAGACTTCCATCGTCTTCTCGATCATATCATGAAAAATAGCCATCATCACCTTTGAAAGTTTCCCGGTGCATTGCAAAGTCCGAATGGCATTCTACGATAGGCAAACGTTCCATATGGACACGTAAACGTAGTTTTTTCTTGACCACGAGGATCGATGGGAATTTGGAAGTAACCGGAAAAACCATCTAAAAAGCAATAGAAATCGTTTCCCGCAAGACGCTCCAACATTTGGTCCATGAAGGGCAAGGGAAAATGGTCTTTTCGAGTGGCTTCATTCAACTTTCGATAGTCAATGCACACTCTCCATCCGGTCACGAGTCTAGTGGGAATTAACTCGTTGGCATCGTTTGGCACAACGATCATTCCTCCCTTTTTAAGGACACAATGAATAGGACCCACCCAAGGGCTATCGGAAATAGGGTAAATCATTCCCGCGTCAAGGAGTTTAAGGACTTCCTTTTTGATGACGTCGTCAATTTTGGGGTTCACCCTCCTTTGACATTGGATTGCGGGCTTGTAATCCTCCTCCATTAAGATTTTGTGGGTACAAAACTTTGGATCGATTCCCTTAATGTCGGATAACTTCCACGCAATTGCCCCTTTGTGATCCTTTAGAACATCGAAAGTGTGGTTTTTTCATTATTCGAAAGTTCCTTCGTAATAATAACCGGCAACTTGTCGCCCTCCTCCAAATAGACATATTCGAGATGAGGAGGTAAATCTTTCAACTCGAGGATAGGTGGTTCCTCAAGTGAAGATTTGGGCTCGATACTCATAACCTCTTCGGGTGGAGGAAATGGGAAATCGTTAAGAAAATCCTTGATAATCGAGAAGTCCTCATCATTGTCGAGGTCTTCATTACAAGTACGTGGAACATCGAATTCTTCCAACGTAAAACCACCACCTTCAAATGGAGTGAAGGTTGGTGTCGAATTATCAAGAATTGGATCTAACATAGTGGGATTGCCACTAATTTCTTCATCACCAAAACCTAGAACTTCTTGTGAAAATTTCTCGCAAACCACGTCAATCATATCAACGAGGTTTATGGTTGCAACGGAATAAACATGAGAAATTTGAGAGTTTTGAGTTGCGTTTATAACAAGTTCCTCGTCGTTGAAACGTAAGGTGATCTTTCTAGCATGAACATCGATCAAAGCCATAGACGTATCTAAAAACGAACGACCTAAAATAAGAGGAACTTGAGGATCCGTGGGGATATCAACAACGATAAAGTCTACGGGATAGTAGAATTTCCCCACTTTCACAAAAACGTCTTCCGCCAATCCACATGCGGGAATCGTGGAATGGTCGGCCAACTCGATAGACATTAGTGAAGGAGTAAGATTAGGAAGATTGAGCGACTTGAAGATTGCAAGTGGTATCAAGTTAATGCTAGCACCAAGATCGGCCAAAGCAAAGCATTCCTCCATATCTTGGATTGCACAAGGGATCAAAAATTTACCGGGATCACCGAATTTTTGAGGTATGCGATTAAGATAAACCGACGAACAACTAGACAATTGGTGCAATTTCTCCTTGTTGTTCAACATACTCTTAAAGTTAGCGGCAAATCGAGGCATCATGACCAAAGCGTCGACGAAACTCACATTAAAGTGCAAATCACGAAACATTTTCATAAAGAGCTCAAATTGGTAATTGCCACGCTCTTGACGTTTCTCCTTTATAAGTCTTGATGGATAGGGCAAGGGTGGTGTGGGTTGAGGCATAGTAGGCATAGCTTTTGGAATCTCGGGTTCCAATGTTGGTAATGGGTCAACCGTAGGTGTGGCATGAGCGGTACTTCGTGGGATTAGGACATGCTCCTTTTGGACCACCACCTCGGGTTCTTCCTCAATTGCTTCCTCCGTAGGAGCAATTGGTTGAGGAGTCGGTTCCTTAAGTGTCTTGCCACTACGTGTGGTAATCACTTTCATCTCACCCTTAGGGTTTGATACGGTGTTGCTAGGAAGACTACTCGAAGACGGTTTACACATAATTGCCTCAAACATAGATGAGATTTTATCTTCAAACTTGGATTGCCTCTTCTCGGCTTTAACCATTTCTTGTTTTATCTCATGTTGCTTTTGTTCCATTTTTTGTTGGTTTTGTTGTAACCTAGTTACGGTTCCTTCCATCTTGTTGGTATGGATCTTAAGTTCATTAGCTAACTCATTTTTCAACTCTTTCTTCAAGTCGTTCTTAAACTCGGATCTTAGGCTAATGATTTCTCTTTGAATATTGTCAAGCCTAGCATCATTCCCATTAGCGTATTCAACAAATTCATTTGGAAGATCTTTCAACATTTGCAAACCTTTGTTGTTGTTTTGAAAATCATTTTGATTTTTGTTTGAAACTTGATTATTAGCCCCTTGATTACCATAGTTTCCCTTGTTGAAATTGTTTTTGAAACCAACTTGATTGTTGCGATAGTTGTTGTTAGCATTTTGATTTGAACCAAAGCCCGGTGGAGTCAATTGATTAGAGCGGGGAACTTGACCGTTTTGGTTGTAATTTCCCATGGCCGCGTAAGCACTCGAAGTGTTACCACCATTGGTAATGCACTCGGAGAAATCATGACCTCCACCACAATACATGCACGAAACCTCAACCGCTTTAGCCGTAGCGGGAGCACTTGGTTTACCAACTTTAAACTCAATCAAAAGTCCTTTTAGCTTATAAAAAATCTTGTTTTCCATGTTCGCCTCAATTTGGCAAGCATCGATGGTAGTAGACAAAGAAGGTGAAGCCGAAGACGAAGCCTTACGAAAACTAGACGTGCTACGAGGACTATACACCTTAGATCTATTCTCAATTATCACCAAAGCTTCCTCAACCATTTTACACAAAAAATTACCACCCGCGGCGGCATTTAAATAATCCCTTTCATGATCATTAAGTCCATTATAAAACGTGTCAATTTGATGCAAGTCGGAAAAACCGTGATGAGGACATTCATGTAACATCTCCTTAAACCTATTCCAAGCCGTTGAAAAACTTTCATTAAACTCTTGTGAAAATTTTGAAATCTCATTTTTCAAATGCGTAGTCTTAGAGGGCGGAAAAAATTGGTTCACAAACTTAGACACGAGATCCTTCCACGTCAATATAGAATTGGGTGGCTCTTTCTCTAACCAAATTTTAGCGGGCCCCGCTAAGGAATACGGAAAAAGCATCATCTTAATCGAGTCATTCGAGACATCCTTAAACTTGCATGTGGCGGTAAGACGATTGAATTGGCGGATATGATTGTGTGGATTGTCCTTCTCATCACCACGGAATTTGTTGTTTTGGATCATCGACAACAAACCCGTTTTCACCTAAAAAATTCTCCGCAAGGATAGCGGGAATCACAATAGCCTCTCCATAACCCTCGGTGGGTGCTTGAAGTAATTCCATCATAGTTCGATTCGCCATGGTTGGTGCTTCTCTTACAATGGGTTCGTCAATAGGAGACTCCTCACTTGAAAGATTAGGAGTGGGAGTTTTGTTCTTTCGTTTACGTGCACGTCTTGCTTGATTACGAGTTAGCATAAATGTCACGTACAACGAGGGGACGAGCAAAGAAGATTCTTTTTGGTGTTTTGTATTTTTCAATTTTTTTGTGGTTTTTGATTGTATTAACCTTTTTGGATTTTGGTGAATGTATTAAGTAGACACAAATCTACAAATCTCCTCCCTAATCAAATCTCTTGATTAAAGAAGCCTCAAGGAATGAAAACGATCACGTGAAGTGAACGCCTTCGATGACTTTAGAACGTTGGTGGAACACCAAAACGTTCAAGAGGGTTTAATCAATGAAACCAAGAAAATATATATGATACTTAGTAATACTTTGGGCGGCAAAACCATCGATTAGCTCTCAAAATCAAATACTCACAAGCAAGCGGGGAAACGAGGCGGCGGGAAGCACTTAAGAGCCTTTTTCCTTAGGATATATTTTATAATATCCGCCTTATACCCACCTTATAGTTTGTATTTTTCAAGATTGAGCTTTACGAAAGTATTTATCTATTTTTGCCTTTTTCTTTGGTTTGAGACTCGAATACAATGATTGGGTAATGACCTCCCAAGTCAAGGTTGTGATTTCTCACGTATTTGGAGTACTTGTGAATTTATTGTTCTACGTATACAATATAGTAATAGTATTCACACAAAAATCAAAAACCGATAATACGTATTAGTAGAGTGCTACTAATACAAATACTATTTTGGTTAGTATATAAAAACAACAATTCCAAATAAAAACACAACACGCCTCCCCGGAAGCGGCACCAAAATGATAGTTGTAAATTAGCACTTGTTTAGGAAAACAAGGCAATTAGGGCAAGTGTTAACAAGTAGCTTAGGAAAACCACAAGTTATGACCCTAAAATGAGTTCGTTCTCAAGGAGGCTAGTGTGTTATGTGTGTAATGATTTGGATTTACTGTGTGATTATATTTGTGAGAAAGAATGATAGATATGAGATAAGAAGAGAATGACGGTTACGATGTCGTTTTAAACTAAGACGAAAAAGGTGTACACGTAAAACCGTAAAAAGCATCAAAATTAAAATTTTGTCCTAAAAATTACCAAAAATCAATAAAAATCCACAAAAATATTCTAAGAGTTTACAAAAAATCCAAACTTGCCAAAACCTTTTAATTAATTAAATAATGACTTTTTAATGCTAATTAAAGCCCTAAAAATCAATATTAACTATTAAAAAGCCCAAAACAAGATCTTAAAGTTTATAAACCTTTAAAATAACCTAATTAAGCTAAAAAGTATTTTTCAAAATTTTAAAACCCCTAAAAACTATTTTAAACAATTAAAAACTATTAAAAGCTATAAAACTTAAATTAATTCTAGAAAATAATTAAAAAACTCTAAAAATATTTGGAAAGTTGAAAAATTCCTAATTAAGTGTCTACAATCTAGGGAAAATATAAAAACTTAGAAAATCAGACTTTTAATTTTTAACAATAAAATAATATTAAAATATTATTAAAAATCCAAAAATCATAAAAATTCTAAAAAGTTGCACACTAGCTTAATTTAGCCTAAATAACTCAGAATGAAAGTGAAATTACCTAATTACCCTTAATGGGCCTAGAAAATGGGCTAAACCCAAAACAGATCACTTAATGGGCTAAATTAGACCCATAATGAGAAAGTGTCCAAAATAAGCCCAAAAAGCACTACTTGACTCAAAATTTGATTTTAAACAACTTTTTCCAAAGGCCCAAAAGCTGAAAGTGTGAAATAAGCTAGCTTATACCAAACAGCTTATTCTTAATGGGCTTTTTGGCCCATTAAGCTATAAGCCAATGCCATAAGCTCAAATTAGACACACAAGCTTCTTTTGTCCTAAATAAGACTTCTGTAAAAAGAAATTTGAAATAAGCCCAAGAAATAAGCCTGAAAATGCAATAAGCAATCAACAGAAAACGACAAAATAGTCGTTTTTGAGTTCTAGGCCACCCCAAGAGCTGATTCAAGTTTCTAAAGCTTTCAAATGAGTTAATTAAGCAAAATCAACAAAGAGTTTTCAAATAAGCTGACTCAATAAGCTAGAAAAAGCAAATAAGCACTTATGTAAAAGTCAAATAAGTTGGTTTTCTAGCAAAAAGTCAAAGTCAAAGTCCAATAAGCTCTAGTCTAATCAAATGGGTCAAATAATGAAGATCTATCACAAAAAATAAGTTGTTGCAGGTCTGGATAAGCTAAAATAGCTTATTGATAAGCTGAGTTCAAATTAACACTAGCAGGGGCTAGTTTTGGGTGTTGAGCAGTGGAAACTTTTTCCACTGCTTGACTTGTTTGACTTTTTGTCTTTAGTGAACTTTTTTGAGATTCAGATTACACTAAGGCACCCAAATGATCTTTGGATCATAAGGAGTCAATAACAATAAATAAATCACAAACACAATCACCCAATTGATACAGTTTAATCAATAAAGTACCAGATCTAGCACAGACTTAGCAAAATAAGCAGTTGAGCACTTATAAGCAGTTTTAGCAATAATCAGCCAACCAAATTCAACCAAATGCATACACAAGCTATTATAAACTCAAATAAACAAGTCTAAACAGTTTTCATGCAATGGCTTAAAGCCTAAATCAAGATTCAAGCTTATGAATGTTACTGATGAACACTAACACATGCAGTTTTACACTTTGCTGATGTATTTGACCAATAAGCCAGATTCAAACCTTAAGATCTATCAAACAAGTTATAATAATGATGTTTTAACAGCTTTTAACCCTAAGCATGCATAAACTCTAGGTTTTCCCAAATTCTTAGGTAAAAAACAGTTATAATCAACAAGTTATAGCAGATTGTTTGATTTGGTGGTTTAAGTCCAATAACTTGCAGCAAAATACTCTCAAACAAGTGTATGACAGATAACAAACACAAACAACACCTTCTAACAACACAATAACCAATTATGATTCCAAACAGGTAATCCCAAACACCCCTTTAACTTTTCAAAACCAAGTTTTCCAAATCAAAAGTGAGATTTAAGACCACCCAAGCCCAAATTAACACAACAATAGCTAAGATAAACAGATTCAAGCAGTTTTAAGCCACAAAATTCACAAGAACACAAGTCACACAAAAATATCACCAAAAATCAAGATTTAAGCAGATTTTGGGATTAATTATGCAAACCTCATGGATGTACATCCACACCCACGAATTTGTGAGCTTATGTACTAGCAAGAACAAGTACAAGCTTCCACAAACAAACCTGCTAAGATTCAACAAGGTTAGAGGCACAATTATCAAAACAGAAACTTAAAAAGCCTTGATTGATGCAACCGTGTTACCCCACACTTGATTATCCCCAACTTATAAGCCTCACCATACCTTGATAACACAATATCAGGATGCTATGATCAGCCCTATAGCCCAAGAATTCCAAGGTTTGAACAAGAACTTAGCAAAATATCAAGCTTGAAGGAAAAATGCAAACTTTCGCACTCTCCTTAAAAACAGGTTTTGAGATTCAAATTCAGTGAACAAATAACATAAACAAGCATAAAAATAAGTGGCACTTGGTCTTTATTCAACACACTTAACACAATTTCATTAAACTGAAAAGAGGATTTACAAGTTGTTGAACAAGGAAAAACCAAAAGCAATTGTAAATGTTGCAGCCCTATGCCTTTATATAGGCTACAATGAGACTAAGTTACTGAATAAAAACGTGAACCCTAAGTGTTTGATCTTCCAAATATGCCCTTGTAGGATTTGAAAACCTTGGACTCATGTGATGTTTCCTTGGACGTTTGCATGAGTTGTCATGTGAAAATGTGATCAAAGGGTTTGTATGAAGCTTAGAAAGTAAGCCACAATGTGGGACGTTGGATTGCTGCCACCCTTTTGGCAGTATGCATGAACTTGTAGCAGGGGAGGTCCCATGTAGCATGTGGGTTGGTGGGGTGTCATGTTTAAGGTTTAGGATGTGTTAACAAGACCCTTAATCATAAATCTGCACCATATTGGGGTTTAATTGTTGGTAATTAGCAAATGCCCAATTTGGTTTATGAACATGAAGAACTTGGTTTTAATCCGTTTTGGGTTTAAATTGTGGTGCTTAGCGCCTTAATTAAAATATTAATTAAGGTTTGTTATGTCTGGTGTGAGTGGGAGATGAGGTGGAAGCAGGGAGGGCTCCCATTGGTGGAAAGGAGAAAGCGGGGCACGTGGCAGGATGATAGTGGTTAAGGTAAGTATGTGTGTTGGCCAGATTAAACCCCTCACTTCTTTCCTTCTTGTCATTTCAGTCATAAACTCTATCAACGCCCATTTCCTTCTTTAACAACTTTTCATTTTCACACTTTTGCCCCAAAAACTTTTGTAAAATGATTTCAGGGGTAATTCTTGCCAATTTTGGATTCTTGAAGGACTGACTTGGTATTTTCTTCAAGGACAATGGTCTAAACTTGTATGATTGACATTTTGGAGGACTGAAATTTCCAATTCATGTTTGATGAGGGACCATTTTTGCCAAAACTTCAAAGTTAAGGGTCCTTTTTATAATTTTGGGATTTTCAAAGGACCAAACTTGTAATTTCTTGAACTTTGAAGGACTTCATGATATATTTGACTTTGTGGAGGATAATGGTTGACAATTTAGCTTTGTTGAGGGGCTAAACTTGCCAAATCTTCAAAGTGGAGGGCCCTTTTTGTAATTTTGACAAACTTTAGGGACCAAACTTGTAATTATGAAGATACAAGGGTATAAAGTGTCAATTCTTCCATATTGGAGGACCCTTCTTCATAATTCTTCAAATCTTCAAGGGTTTTTCTTGGGAAAGTCTTCATTAGGGCTTGGTTCATAGTGCGGCTTCGTTTCCCGTGTTCGTTTTTGCATGATTCTTGTGATCTTTTGTCATTTTCTCAATATCCGTACCTAAAATATACAAGTAACAAACACAAGAATATATATGGGTATATTGATGATATTCAATGCATTTTAAGCCCTTTTTGGACGATGAGACTATGTATAAAAGCAGTCTCATTACTCACCATTGGTTAAGCTGAGATTAATGCCACATTTGTCAACAGCCTTCCAAGAAAGTGGCTGAGTATGAATTAGACTCAGAGAGCCAATAACTCAATCAAGAATGACACCTTAGCTCAGCTTTATGGAAATTATAATTATGAAGAAGGGCTGATTGATACTATATACAAGTCAGAGACTGAAAGATTTGTAGTTCAAGGAGCAACTTCCAAAGCCTTGATCTCTGCACCACATCCTCATGACAACGACTCTGATTTTGAAGAAGACACCCGCAGCAGCCAAGAGTTCTTGACAGACCTTAATGCTGAGTTTCATGAAAGAGACTTGCTAGCCAATCAAAGAAGATTCTTCAAAAGATCAGGGAGAATAGGATCGACTAGTAAACAAACTGACAGATCAAAAGAAACTTGTTTTGCCTGTGGAAAGCTTGGACACTTCCAAAAAGACTATCCTTCCACCAAGACATCCTCACCTTTCTATCCATCATCTTACACCAAACCTTACAAGTTCAAACCACAACATAACAACTCATCTCACCAATCTAACTCATCAGACAATGAAAAGAAGGATTACAAGAACAAGTACAAGGCACTTAAAGTTGAGTTAGAACAGATGAATTTGAAGCTTGAAGCTCTGTCTAAGAAGAAAGGAGGTGATAAAAAGACAGAGAAAGGGTTGGTAGCTAAAGCATATGATTGGAATGATGAGCCACTGACTTCAGATGAGGAAGATACTACTAGAGTCAAGGCTTTCATGGCTATAGCTGAGGATGAACCAGCTGTTGGGAAAGGTGATGCAAGATCAGAACAATGGGTTGACATCACAATGAAAAAGGTACACAAGCTTTTATCTATGTCTGATAGTGATGAACGCAAACATGTCCTGATTACACCATTATTGATTTGCACTTTGTTGAGGAACAAAGAAAGAACCTACTTGATAAGTTTCACTCTGTTAAAAATGAACTGTTGAATGCTAAAT
The DNA here is from genome assembly GCA_025667525.1 of Glebionis coronaria. Taxonomy (NCBI): domain Eukaryota; kingdom Viridiplantae; phylum Streptophyta; class Magnoliopsida; order Asterales; family Asteraceae; genus Glebionis; species Glebionis coronaria. The sequence goes on from CM046877.1 coordinate 457,657,730, forward strand.
CTGAATGTGAAACTCTCAAATGGGGTTAATTTAGAGAAAATATCCCTTCAAAATGAAGTCAGTAGGTTAACCTTGAAAAATAGTGCCTTAAATGATCAAGTATCTGAATTAAACAAGGTTATTGAAAAATGGCTGTGTAGTAGGTTCACTATAGATCAATTGCTTAATGATGAACTGCCTGCTAACATTAAAAGGGATGTATATGCTAAGAAAAATAAGCTGAAAATTCTCACCAAACCCAAAGAGATTGTTTTTAAATCTACAGAGACTATTCATATGTCAGATCCCATTTTGATTGATGACCCTGTCTCTGAAGATGTGGCTGAATTACCACCTTTACCTAAACTCTCTGGAGTTAAACCCAGCACTTCCTCAAGAGGAGCTAAGGGTGAACTTAAAACAGATGTTGAGAAACCACTAGCTAAAATATTTTCTGTACCTGCTAAACAATCTGTTTAGCAAGTTGCATTTAAGCCTGTCTCAACAAAAGCTGTGAACAAAGTTGAATCCTCAACTGAAGAACGCCTGTTGTCACTAATGAAAGAAGTAGAACTCTTAAAACAACACATTAAGCCTTCCGCTGAATGCTCTACTTCTCGTGAACCTAAGTCTGTCCTAGGTGAACCCAAGGGGGAAAGGTTAGTCAAACCTTATTGCAATATCTGTAAGAACTCTCATCACATGACCTTAGACCATGATAGACAAATGGCTGTTAAGAGAGCTCAGACACCTTCTAGGGAAAGACAACAGGGTTCTAAAAGACAACAAGGGAACTACAGACCTTATCCTCCCTGTAAATTCTGTGGATTCACAAACCATCACTCAGATGAGTGTGGTGACTTCCCAGGTTGTGATATCTGTGGAAGTTTTACCCATGAGACAGCTAATTGTCCTTCCCATCGCCAAAAGTTCTACAGGAACTCAAGAATTGCTAATCAGCAATTCAGAGAACCCACTCGAAAGTGGGTTCACCATAGGAACTAACTTGTTTCTATGTATCTGTGCAGAAACATCTTAAGGAATCAGTATGGTATCTAGACAGTGGCTTTTCTAGACACATGACAGGGATTCAACAATACCTGCACAGATACTCAAGGGAGCCAGGTCCTAAAGTGGTGTTTGGAGATAATTCTTTAGGCGACCCAGAGGGATACGGCTCAGTGAACTACAATGGGATTGTTGGAGTATGCTCGTGTCATAATAATTAATTATATGGCTAGACACATGTGAGCCTATGGGGTCACACACATATACACAGAGGTACCATTTAATATGACGTATATATTGTATTTACGTTATATATATAACCTACAAAACACAAGAGAAAAAGTTAGAAAGACCAAGGTGGTCAAGTGTAACTATCAAAGTAATCAATGCTAATTGATTTAGTCATTACTACTAATCAATTAACATAAATGGAGATAGGTTACCACTTTTTCATCTCTCCTTGTTTTTGGAATGAATATAGACGTCCATATTTTAGGTACAAAAATGGGGGTTGTATGTTTTTTTCTTTATATAAGCCTTTTATTAATGTAGTTTAAGGCTTGTTGAGGAATTACGGGTTATAGACTAGCATCTATTTGGTATACAAGGACGTGGAGTGTGTTTCTACATAGAGGTGATCTACTTTGGTCACTTGGGTTTCTTAGTTAGATCATGTGTTGGTAATGGTCTCCGTTCGATCCTACCGAATCACGCTACAAAGGTATACTTTTATCTCCTTTTTATTGATTAATCATATGACTCTATGGATCCGTTTATAGGTGTTCTTTCCGCTGCGTTTATTATTTATTCATATCATTTTTATATGGATAATCACCTATAGTGGTATCACGAGCCATCATATGATGTCATATGATTATCGAGTATGCGTAAAAGTGGCTAAATTTCATGTTTTTGATGGTTTTATGAAGCCGATTTAAAAACAGCCCATATGAGTTTATTTTCGAAATTAAACAGACCCTTAGGAGGTCTTAAAATATGTTTTTTGATCTCTAAGCCACGGGTTACGCATACGTTAATTGGTATTGTTATCGGTACGTGTAAAATGACTTAAAAACGCTTGTTTTGGCACGATTTGTGAATCGGTTTTAGAACAGCTCTATCGACATGATTTCTGTAATTATATGATAATTATAAGGTGCTTAAAATGTGGTTTTTATATCCTATGATCATTGGTTACACGTACCAATCGGGGTTTAATTAATTGTTGATTATTTCTTCGATTTCGATGGCTAACAAGTGTTTCTTGTTGTTTAATTTTGTTTCCATGGAAAATACATGCATGTTTGGCCATGGACTTAGCCAACACCTTGTTATATTCATAATATTATGGTATTATTATGTTTCGTATGCAAAACCGATGAAAACAAGACCAAATGTGACATGTTGTGTGTTGATTTGCATTTAATTTCAGTTTTGGGGTTTGCCATTGTTTCGGCTTAATTAATATGTTTTGATGTTGGTTATAGCCATTTTTTGGGCACTTTAAAGTAGTTTAATGATAGGTTAAATGTTTTTAGTCATAAATAAATTGTAACCGATGCTTGGATGGGAATGGCTAAAGAATTAAAGACATATTATGAAATTTGGAGCTGCTGAGTGACCTGCACTAAAACGTGATTTCCCGGAGTTCTATAAGGAGATAGAAGCCCAAATTTGGTGTGCTGATTCACAACTCATGGGCCTTCAAAAGTCTCAACTGGACCTCAGGCTAGGGACGACTCCTTCTATGGGTTTTGGGCCCTTGAAGTCGACTGAATGTTTTTGGCAAATTTGGGCCTCATGTTCATTTTGGGTTCTACTTGCTCTTGATGGTCTTGGAGCAAGTGGGAGCCCACTTTGTGGTTGTGTTGACTTACCCTTAGTTGACTTCTTGGTCCTCATGATGGCTCACGAGATCAGGCTTAGTTTTTTCATCGGTTTGAGGCTTTGCATACTTGTGGTTGTGTGGTTGCTTATTTGCATGATATCTTGCTATAACTTGCAAATGTTTTTGTAAAAACTTAAAACCAATCACAAACCAATTACAAAACTAAATATTTGATTTAATTTAAATTTTAAATATGATTTAAAACTAAAATCTTGTTTTCATAATAACTCGTAACGTGTTATGAATGTTATTTCTTTTATGTATTGTCTAATCTAATATTAATTCCATTTAGGTTTTATATTAGTCTTTAACTTGGACAACTTGACACGCATAAATGTTTTTAACTTGTGCTACGATGGATGAATGCATGCTTCCTCGTACACACTTTTGATTTGTAAATCAAACTTTTATACCCGTCTCAAATTTAAGTCATGCCGTCCAATCGTTTGAGATCACTTGCAATTACTTTTTGCATCTTGTGAGACGGATGTGAATTGTAACCCAAGGTGATTATTATCTATGCGTGAGACCTAGACTTATTCTCGCATGTTCTAAAATTGGATGACTTAATCGGTACAACGGTGAGACCTTGACCGAGGCAAGGATGGGACTAAACATGCCAGTTTGACATTTAGTGAAATGTTTACTTGTGTCATGGGTCCCATAAGGATCTAAGAATTGCACAAGATTTTCAATTGATGAACGTCATCTACCTGTTGAATCTATCATTCCTAGCAAATCAACTGATGTGGTGGTGGAACCTCAATGAGGATCTTAGCCTTTTTGTAAAATTAATTGTTTTTATAAACTTGGGTAGTTAATTTTAAAAGGATAATTATCGAAAATACTAAATATGAACTTTGTATTTCTATTAATGATTTTGGTGCAACACAAACCGTAAACAAAGTTTGTTTCCTTTTATGTTAGAGGAAAACAAACTAAGTCTTCTTTCCTTGTAAGAATAAGACTCGTTCCCATCCTTTCTCCTTGTATGAGAAAGCTATAATAGGAACACTTGAATCTTCTCAATTCTAATCATTCTTAATACACACCTACTCAAGAAATCGCATTGTCTTGTAAGTCAAAACGACTAAGTACGGTTACATATCTTAAAGTGTTAAGATATTGTATGAGTCTTGATTAGAAATTGAAGTCTCATTAAACTGTGAGAGGAAAGGAAATTACTAGCATGTTTTTATAGTATATTTTCTTTACACAAACAAGTTCCATAAGATTCTACACACCTTTGAGGTAAAGTAGAAAGAGGAATTGCATGCAAAACTTTCAAGTTAATGGCATCGATGGAAATCTCATCACAAATATAGTAGAACTTGATACTTTTATTTGAATATCTATGTACATGTTTACTAGTCTACGAGACTGACATTGGCTATAATGTGTAGACATTCAAAGAACTAGAAAGTATACAAATTGCTACTTGCTTTTTCACTAGTATAGATACATTCAAAATGTTGTCTAAACTAATGGGAGCAATGCATTTTTTTAACCATAGGACACACTTGTAAAGTTGTCTTATTCAGTGGGAGCTATGAGCTTATCACCTTGTAAGTGACCCACTTAATTTCTAGATTGTCTTGAAATAACATCATAGTTTTCTAAGCCTTATTGCATATTATTTTAAAAGATAACTAGTCACTTTTCTGATGTCGCTTCCTGAAATGTTATCTAAAAATAGTTATGCATGATTGCTTATTAAACTATGAAGTTCTACATAACCCTTCTATACAAGCTTGATTTAAGTATGACTTAAATCTTATTATATCTGTGATATTTTAATATTATTCATATATGATGTTGTGCCATGCTCAAGTGGGAGAATTATTAGAGTGTGCAAGGTACAACACAATATGGCTTATAATATTCTATTAGGACTTATACATATTGTTGTATGTTGTCTAATAGAGAACTAATGTCAAGAAATAATAAAAACTACTTCATCACATTACCTAAATGTTTTAGCTAATAAGCATATGTCTTCTTGTAATGACATAAATATGAAGTATGTAAATTAACTTGAAAATACTATTGATGCCAAAAGTAGGCATTCAATAATACTTTATTTGTAATATGTTTTGTCTTCAAGTAAAGACATAAACATGTACTTCTTTGAATTGTTCAAAGACTTATAAAATAAAGTAAGTACTTGACTTGTTGTGTCTTCATGTTAGGGCATATACAATGAAGTTATTGAATTGTTCAATATCTTATAAAGTATATTTAGCGACCAACATGTTATGTTTTCTTATTAAAACATGAACATAAAGTTTTTGAACTGCTAAAATAATCATACTTTATAGCATGCAATTGGCTTGAATATATTCTTTATACAATTTGGTTTGAACAAATTAGAACATATGTGAGCCAAAGAGTATTAGGTTATCAAAGGAATTGTGATACTGTCTCATAATCGCAACACTATGTCTCATGTGTAAAATCAAATAATATTGTTATTATTTGATCCTTGATAACATTAACTACTCTCTCTCTCTTGTATCTTATTAAGGTTAACAAAAATTTAAATATGCCCGTGCTTATTCAATATGGTTCCAAACAAGAAGGTAACTAAGAAACTATCTATTTATGGAATGGGATGACTCCTAGTAAGTCTTAGTTGAAGTCTTGAATTTGTTAAAATCATGTTAGACGTGTTATTAACAAACTTGAATTAAGAAATTTCAATGTATTTTACACATCCCAAACGAGAACAATTCATTGTTGCTCGACATGCTGTGTACTTGGAGACAGTCTCCTCTTACAAGAAGTAAGTGGGAGCCTTTGTGCATCTTTGAAGAAAGTAATGAATAAAATACAACCTTCTGAATACACTAGCGAACGACATAATGAGGCTGAGCATATAAATGCAAAAGCCACAAATTGTTGTAACTCCCATTCGCATATCCGCAAGGATACCTCAAGCACCTGAAGATATGAATGTCATGTCAATGTTGAGGAATATGAGTTAGAGGATCATGGTGAACCTCATAACTATCGAGACTCATTTTAGATTTGGAATCTAATGAATGACTGAAAACTATGAATTGTAGATGTAGTCCATAAAAGAAAATCAATTTTGGAATTTGAAATTCTTTTATCAATCAGTAAGACTGATAGGTTATAAATGGTCTTCTATGAGAAGATAGATATGGACAAAATTGTACACTTTTATACACACTCTCTTTGATAAGAGTTTAAACGCATGCTCAAGCAATTGACCATGGTTAAAGCTTTATTTTCTTTGTGAGTGTTTAATTAATAAAGATATTAATTACCATACTTGATTTCATGAATATGAAATATGGTAATTGGATGTTAAAGATCCTTTTGATTTATTACATTTGCGAAGACGTTGTATAATCATAAGGGTTTATAAATCCAACTAATCTTTAGAAAGTGTACAAGCTCTAGAAATCCAAGTGTGGATTAAAGCATGCATCTAAGAGCTGGTATCTTATGTTTAAATCGAGTATATAATCATGATTAAAACAAAGATAACTCTTGAGTTACCTTTAAGCTAGTCGGAGCACTTTGTTTTGTACGTTCTTAAATCTCATATGTTGGTAACATATTGGAAATATTATTCCATCTAAGCTAGATTTAAATCATTGGCTTGGAATATATTTTATTGAAGAGATATAAGAAACAAATCGTATAACCTTGGAACATAGGCTTATTATGATAAGTCATATGCGGTTAATAAGTCTAAATATGAAACATCATTGAGAAAGTCTCAAAGTTCTATCTCACTTGATTAGATTGAACATGTACATGGAAACCTTTAGTTTACCTAATGGATTCATCACATATGATATGTTATGTATTAGACTAATTTTAATACTTGCATGAATGCAAGATGAACTGTTCAAAAAGTATCTAAGTGAAAGTCATTAGACTACTATAGACATGTTCATCATTTATGGATTTTAGGTAAGGAGATTAGTGTTGAGTTTATACACTAATTCTTACTTTGATTGAGATGGTACTCAATTCTAGTGATAGTAGGATTTCATATTATATGATAAAACTACTACCTAAACGTGCTTGACGAAAAGCACTGTTGCACTACTCATTAGTAAAATAAGATTACTTTATAGTTTATGAAGCTGTTAAGAAGATTGTCTTAAATAGGTTTTATACTTGCCTCAAACAACCTATGTAATGTACTATGGTGATGCTAGTATTACTGTATTAGCACTTGAGCGTACATATACAAAATGCCAATCATTTTATTATTCAAAATCTTTACTATTTGTGAGTTTTAAAAATAATAAGTGTTCTCAAAGTTCACTCAGATGACAACTTAACAGGTCCTTGTGTAAATTCAATGTCTTGTAGTCAAACATGTTCATCATGCTTGGAACATTGGACTTTGACCTTAGAGTAGTCTCATGTATATCTGTTTTTTTAGTATTTGGATAATGGAACGTTAAGTAGTTTTACTAAATAATGAATTGATATACTTGGTATAATCGTTTTCATTTGTACTACTGTGTTCTATATTAGCATGTTTAATCCATGAATAATTTATTTATTCTAAATTATCCATTGTCAGCTGACGATACGGGAGTATTGTGGAATTAATACAAATGTGAGTTGGTCATATTCATTTGGAATGAATATTAATTGATGATGCCGCCAAACTCACATGTGTTCATTGGATGAACATTGGATTGACCCAACCTACGAGAAGTCACTGCATGGATCGACGTCAATAGTGAATCTCGAAAGTGGTTGAATCTCTCATCCTTAGACTTGAGATGCAAGTAGGTTTTGTATGTGTGGAATGTCAATCTTTGATATGGTTCAACGTTGTCCTGAACAAGGCTGCTATAAGACCATTTTCAGGTGCGATGTGAAACACATGAACGACACGTGCAGTCAAAATAGGATTTGTTCCTCCACATGTATTGGAGTTAGATACTACTGGGCCCCTCGATGAATTGTACAGATGTATGTGTGGCCGCACCCAAATGAAATTAAGATGATACTTGATTAATTTGGTAATCTAGTTCAATATCAATATCGAGAAACATAATAGTTAAACTAAAGAATGACTTTTGATCCATGTCTAAAGTTTAACAAAGTATCTGAAACAAAAGGATGACTGATATCTAAACCATTTAAATGAGATGTTTGAGAAACTATCCTCATATGTATTTAGGGGCATTGGCGTGTTGCTAGACGCTAACCTTTGCTTGTATAATTACTTGAGTATTATGACGTGCGCAAGTGGGAGCTGTTGGAGTATGCTCGTGTCATAATAATTAATTATATGGCTAGACACATGTGAGCCTATGGGGTCACACACATATACACAGAGGTACCATTTAATATGACGTATATATTGTATTTACATTATATATATAACCTACAAAACACAAGAGAAAAAGTTAGAAAGACCAAGGTGGTCAAGTGTAACTATCAAAGTAATCAGTGCTAATTGATTTAGTCATTACTACTAATCAATTAACATAAATGGAGATAGGTTACCACTTTTTCATCTCACCTTGTTTTTGGAATGAATATAGACGTCCATATTTTAGGTACAAAAATGGGGGTTGTATGTTTTTTTCTTTATATAAGCCTTTTATTAATGTAGTTTAAGGCTTGTTGAGGAATTACGGGTTATAGACTAGCATCTATTTGGTATACAAGGACGTGTAGTGTGTTTCTACATAGAGGTGATCTACTTTGGTCACTTGGGTTTCTTAGTTAGATCATGTGTTGGTAATGGTCTCCGTTCGATCCTACCGAATCACGCTACAAAGGTATACTTTTATCTCCTTTTTATTGATTAATCATATGACTCTATGGATCCATTTATAGGTGATCTTTCTGCTGCGTTTATTATTTATTCATATCATTTTTATATGGATAATCACCTATAGGGATAACTTTTACGAGGGTTGCATATGTGAATGGTCTTAAACACAATCTCAGTAGCATAAGCCAATTGTGTGATGCTGACTACAAGCTTTTGTTTACTAAGACTCAGGGAACCATATTCAACAAGAACAATGATGTTGTGCTTATTGCACCTAGAAGGAGAGATGTTTATGTCAGCAACATGGTTGCTTGCTCTGAAGACATCTCAAATTGTTTTCTTGCTAAAGCCTATGAAAGTGTCAATTGGCTGTGGCACAAAAGACTGTCTCATCTCAACTTCAAGAACATCAACAAGATAGCCACACAAAACCTGGTTGCTGGTCTACCTTCAGTGATGTTTTCTAAAGAAAAGACTTGTTCTGCATGTGTCAAGGGAAAGCATCATAGGTCTTCTTTCAAGACCAGGCAACCATTTTCTATTGACAAGTGCTTACATCTCCTTCACATGGATTTGTTTGGGCCTGTCAAACCTCAGACCATTAATAACAACAAATACACCTTGGTCATAGTTGATGAGTTTTCAAGATATACATGGGTGTTCTTCCTCAGAAGGAAAAGTTCTGTAGCTGATACCATCATGTCCTTCATCAGACAGGTTGAAAATATGAATGATGTTAGAGTCAAAGCTCTAAGAAGTGATAATGGTACTGAATTCAAGAATCATCAACTTGAATCTTTTTGTGATGAAAAGGGAATATCATAAAACTTCTCTTCAGCTGGCACCCCTGAACAAAATGGTGTGGCTGAAAGAAGAAACAAGACTTTGATTGAAGCAGCTAGAACTATGTTGAATGGTGCAGCCTTACAAAAGCAATTTTGGGGAGAAGCTGTTCACACTGCTTGCTACACACAAAATAGATCAATCATTGTCAAAAGACATGGTAAAACTTCCTATGAAGTTTTCAGAAACAGATCTCCAGATGTCAGCTATTTTCATGTTTTTGGATGCCCTGTATTCATTTATAACTACGGGGATAAACTTGGAAAATTTGATGAAAAAGCTGATGATGGTTTCTTCTTGGGATACTCTCCAACATCCAAAGCCTTCAGAGTATTCAACATCAGAAGACAAGAAGTAGAAGAAACCTTTCATGTCAGATTCAATGAAGATGATGATGCCATACAGAGAACTAGAAAAGAGGGTGATGAAATTGATTTTAATAAAAATGTGTCATTCCCAAGTGATGAATTCTCTGAACCTAGACCTGCCTATCATCACCATCATCACTTCAACATCCTCACTCTTTATGTTCCAGCTTTTGACCCTCTGTCTGCACACAACATTGAAGTTCCTACCTCTCAGGAACTTGATGAAAAAGAACCACAGCCTTCTTGTGGTCCTTCTTCCTCTACTGCTATTGATGGCTCACCAATTCTTCAAATCCCTGAAGAATCTCTTGCTGATAATGAACTTGTACCCCTTGATATGGCTGAAGTAGACTCAAACACTAAAGTAGTCTTTGAAGAAAGCCCTCCTAGTCAGCATGATGAAACTTAAATAGTACCAACTATTCCCACAAGTGTTCCTGTCCATGATTCCCCAGCTCCTCAAACCAAGTGGTCAAGAGATCAACACATTCTTCTTGTCAACACATTGGGGAACCTAATGCAGGGGTTACTACTAGACAGCAAATTCATGACTCAGAGTCTGCCTCAGCCAATGAATGTCTCTGTGCTGAATTTCTCTCTCAAATTGAACCTAAGAGAGTAGCTGAGGATCTTGTAGAAGATGGGTGGGTAGCTTCTATGCAGGAAGAAATCAATCAGTTCAAAAGGAACAAAGTATGGACACTAGTGCCAGCTCCACCTGGTAAGAATATCACAGGCACTAGATGGATCTATAGAAATAAGATGGATGAAATTGGAAACATCATCAGAAACAAGGCCAGGCTGGTGGCACAGGGGTATACTCAGACTGAAGGAATTGATTATGATGAAACATTTGCTCCTGTAGCAAGACTTGAAGCCATCAGAATCTTCCTGGCTTATGCTGCTTATATGAACTTCACTGTGTATCAGATGGATGTTAAGAGTGCATTCCTCAATGGAGATTTGGCTGAGGAAGTATATGTTGAACAACCTGAAGGATTCGAGAACAACGAGTTTCCCAATCATGTGTACAGATTACACAAAGCCATGTATGGGCTGAAACAAGCTCCAAGAGCATGGTATGAAACTCTTTCTAATTTCTTAACTGAAAACAAATTTGTCAGGGGTTCTATTGATAAAACACTCTTTACCTTCAAGGATAAGAGTGATTTCATCATTGTGTAGATTTATGTGGATGATATCATCTTTGGTTCAACAAATGTTAATCTTAGTAAACATTTTGCTAAATTAATGACCAAGAAATATGAGATGAGTATGATGGGTGAATTAACTTACTTTTTGGGTTTTCAAATTAAACAATGTCCTAAGGGAATTTCAATTGTCAAGAAAAGTATGTTAAAGATTGACTTAAAAAATATGACTTAGCTGATTGTGCATCAGTGAAATGTCCCATGCTTCCACCCAACAACTTGGGTCCTGATGAGTCAGGGGTCTCTGTTAATGAGACTTTATATAGAGGCATGATTGGGTCACTCATGTATCTAACAGCTAGTCGTCCTGATATCCAATTCTCCACATGTCTTTGTGGAAGGTACCAAGCTAACCCAAAAGAATCCCATCTAGTGGCTGTTAAGAAAATTTTCAGGTATCTCAAAGGAACAACCTCCCTAGGTCTATGGTATCCCAAGGAATCAGGCTTTGATCTCAAGGCCTATTCAGATTCAGACTATGCAGGATGTTGTATTGACAGGAAAAGCACCTCAGGTAGCTGTCAAATCCTAGGAGGAAAATTGGTTAGATGGAGTGCTAAGAAGCAAAACTCTGTGGCCATGTCTTCAGCTGAAGCAGAATATGTCGCTGTTTCCAGATGTTGTGCTCAGGTGCTCTGGATGAAAAGTCAATTGGCTGACTATGAAATCTTATATGACAAAGTGCCAATCTTTTGTGACAACACCAGTGCCATTACCATCTCCAACAACCCTGTTCTTCACTCTCGTACCAAACACATTGATATCATGTATCATTTTATCAGGGATCACATAATGAAGGGAGATATTAAGCTGCACTTTGTTCCCACAGAGCTGCAACTAGCTGATATTTACACAAAGCCTTTGGCTGAACCTTCGTTCAACAGGCTAGTTGCTGAGCTAGGGAGGCTCAATATCTCAAAGCCTGTGGCTTGATAATAAATGTGTTCATTAAATGACTAATTCTATATTAAATATTTTTCACATGAAACTAGGTAGTTACTTTCCAAGTAAATGCTAAAAAACATTCTCAATATTTAATAATTTATTTTCGAATAACAAGGAGACAAATAAGTTTTGAAAGGTCAAGGAGCAGTCATTTTCCCACTTTGCATTAAATGCGGTTGAATAACTGTTTTCATATTTGAATATATAAATATATATTGTCTCACGTCTCTCCTCACCTACCACTATTCTCATTTCACAAATCTCTCTCTCTCTCTCTAAGCTTTCTCTCTCTCTAAACCCATCCTCCATTTTCGTTCTTCTTCGACCTTGAATCCATGGCATTCCCAGTTCCCAAGGCAGCAAACGTCAACTTTGAACTCAACGAAAGCATTCTTGCATCAAACAACTCCATTGGATGGATCAAGGCTCCAAACGAATCCTACTCAGATCTGGTTAACTTCATGCAAAATTGTGATGCAAGTGAAGCATTCACAAAATCCCCAACCACCTTCTACCAAGAATACCTTACAGAATTCTGGTACTCTGCTGAAGTCGTTGATGACACCATTACCTTTAGCCTCTCTTGTAACGAACACCCATTTGCCTTCTCACTCAAAGATTTTTCTAGTGTGGCTGGGTTAAAACATGGTGATGAATGCCTAAAGGTGGTTGACAAAAAGGCTGTTAAGGATGCCCTGGCCACACTTAAACCCTTTCATGATGTGAACCCTGCTCTTACACCCGCTGAGGTCCTCTCTAAGTCTCCTCTGAAGATCAAGTATTTTACCCCTATGTGGCGTGTCCTCTTCACCCACATAGTTAAATCCCTGGGAGGAATGCAGGGATCCCAAGATCAGATGTCCTTGAACCACCAATCTATTGCACATGGGCTGATCTGGGGAGCTGATGTTGATGTAGGAAGTATTCTCTTCTCCAATCTAGTTGAACAGCTGAAAGGAAGGAACCAAGTCAGGGAAAAGAACATATGCTACGTTCGCTTCCTATCACTGATCTTCGAAAGCCTGTTGGGTAACAGCTATCATAACTCTGCACTCACTTCTCTAAAGCCCTATCGCATCACAAGTGCCATCTATAAGGAAATTGGAGCTGAAGATGTCCCTATCACCTCCCACATGATGAACATTACTAACAAACAACCCTCAGCTGAGAAGTTCTTGCTCCCTTCATCAGAGAAGGTGATTACCTCTGGTGAGTCTGGCAAGTCTAAGTCTTTGACCTCTGGGCAGCACACCACGACGTCTAAGGCTTCAACTGGCCAACAGCCTAAGAAGAAGAAAAACCCATCTTCTTCCCACACCAAATCTGTTGCAAAGGACAGGGGAAAGAAGACTGTGAACCTCGACACCTCCTCTGTTCCAGAGACTCATGTGGAATCAGAGACTTCAGCTGACAAACAACAAGGGTCTAGCGTCTCGATGTCAGCCGAGACAACAGGGAACCAGCCGAATTCTGCTGATTTCGCATAGGTAATCAGTGTAAATTTTTAGAGGTCCACAAGCAGGCACTCTCAAATGTCTGTAGGTGAGAGTGGTGAAGTTAGGGTAATCCTCGACCCATAGAAGTCTGTCTATGTACTTAGAACTCTTTAAGACTTCTGTACACCCTGTCTATGCACCAGGGAATGATTCATTTGTGTTTATAAAGCACCCCGATTACCCTGCACCCTCTAGACAGTATTCAGGCAAACAACAACCTGAATACATATATGTCTTGACCTTGACCAGTTGTACCTCACACAGCCTCTTGGTTCCCTCAGAAAAAGAATCCCATAAGTTTTACTTTTAGGGGAGGTGAATAATCATCCTCAGCTCTTCTAGGGATAGCGTAATAAGACGATCTTAACCCATATCTTTTTCACCATTATAAGAATCCCAAAGGATTTATCCTTTTCAGGGGGAGCTGAATCATCACCCTCAGCTTTCCTAGGGACAGCGTAACAGGCGACCTTCACCCACATATGTTTCATCATTAAAAGAGCCCAAAGGTTTCTTAACCTTTTGGGGGGGCTGAATAATCACCCTCAGCCTTCCTAGGGGCAGCGAATGGCGATCCTTAACAACATATGTTTCACAATCAAAAGAGTCCCAAAGGTTTTAACCTTTTTTTTTGGGGGGGGGGGGGGGGGCTGAATAATCACACTCAGCTTTCCTAGGGGCAGCGAATGGCGATCATTACCCTTATACTTTTCACCCTTAAAAGAATCCCAAGGATTTATACTTTGGAGTGGCTGAGTAATCACCCTCAGCCTCTCTGGGACAGCGAAATGGCGACCATTCCCCTTCCTTATTTCCCTGTTACTAATAAAAACAATTTGCAGGCTGATATTGTACAGCCAAACTCAGAATCCCTAGAGCAAAAAGACAAAGAGGTTGATACACTTATTCAGGATCAACCAAATGACGAAGAGCAACTACTTGATATTGAAGAAGAAGTGCTGTCATTAGTTGATGATTTCTTTGAACCTGAATCGATGCCTGAGGATGAAATCCCTGAGGGGATGTTTGAGGAGGAGGATGAAGAAGAAGAAGATGATCAACAATCTGTTTCTCCTCCCAAGGAAATAGCTGTGTCTACTCCACCTGACAATAATACTCCTCCTCCCAAGGAAGCTGTTGTCACTCCCACCTCTGCTACCTCCACCAGAACAGTCTTCCACCGACCTGCTTATGATCCAACTGCTGAATTCCTTATGTTTGATCATCCTGCCCAAACCAACTTTGATCTCTTGCCAAGGGGGATGATTATGCACAACAAAGCCTGAACATTCATAATCTTCAGCCTGTTCATCATCAATCAGATATTGAATGACTATCAAGAAAGCTGGATGTTATCAAGTCTGAGATGCATAATTTCACTATCACATTTCCAAGGATCATTAAGCAGGCGATCACACATGCAGTCACTAAACCCATCAAGGATGGTGCAAGAAAAGGTGTATCACAAGGAGTTAGTCATTTGTCAACAAGAATCAAGGATGCCATTGTCACAGAGGTCCCTGCTATCTTTCATGAACATGAGTTAACAATCAACAAAGAGTTTGAAGCTGTTCGTAGCAGGCAATATCGTCATACAAACTTCATCATTAATCGTGTTCAGGGCAACACAAATGGAAATTGCAACCTTCTGCCGAGGATTGCCAGAGCTTCAAGGACAAGGCAACATGCTATGGCTGCCCCTGTTGAACAGATTGTAAGGCACTTTCAAACACGTTCATCCAAAAGTCTGAAGAGATAGGCTGAACGTAAGGGGGAGAAGGAAAATGTACTTAACCTTGAATCTGCCAAACAGGGCTCAACATCTGCCGACAACACCATTTCTTCACCTGTCCCCTCCAAGTCATCACACCTGTAATCGTACCTAATGATGAGGATGAAACTCAGGGAGAGCAACAGAATAATGATGGAGTTGATTCATCAAAGTCCCTGACTTTGGTTAACACCATCAAGTTTGGGGATGATGGTGAACCAGCTGCCAAGAAGCTAAAGTTTACTGTTAGCTCCCTACCCAAAGCAATACAAACTCAAGCTCAGTCAGCGTTTATCAAAAGAGCTGAGGAGTTGAAAAATATGAGTATGGAATCCTCTGTCTCGAAGAAAGGAAAGGAGATAGTTTTGGTAGACATAGACACCAAACTAAAGAAGATAGCTGTGATTCTAGAGACAGGAGGATCCACCATAGACCTTTCCCAATTTTCAACCTTCACACCTTCCAATGAGAATCCCTTAACACCTGAAGAAATAGAGAAATAGGCTGAGGAATTCAAGAGATTAAATGAAATCTAGAAAGCCAAGGAACTAAATGAGGCAACTCTGAGGAAGATGACTCCACCTGAAAGGGAGAAGCAGAGACAAAGGTTGAGGGAAATAGAAGCTAACCGCGCAGAGGCACTAAGAAAAGTAAAAGTTGATTATGATGCCTACGTTAACAACATGTATGCACCTGGCAAGATAACCAAGTTCAAATACACAATTCACAAGTCCACCAACACACCACATATGATTTTGTGGAGAGACAACCAACAGGGTAATATGAATGTATTTGAGGACTTCAGGCTAAAGAAACTTGGGTTATCTGAATGGTTTGAACTTGAAGCCTTGGCTGCCAAAAGAACTGGTCTGGCAAATTTCCTTCTGCTTAAAACTCTTAAGGCTAAGTTCACCTGGATCAAAGAAACAGTAGCAAAACTCAAAATAGATCCCCCACCACAGCTGTTTGAACAAGAACCCCCAAAGTCTGGCAAGAAAAGAAGAAGGGCTTCTCAACTTGTTAAGGAAACCTT
This sequence comes from Glebionis coronaria, assembly GCA_025667525.1. Taxonomy (NCBI): domain Eukaryota; kingdom Viridiplantae; phylum Streptophyta; class Magnoliopsida; order Asterales; family Asteraceae; genus Glebionis; species Glebionis coronaria. Next base: position 457,674,054 of record CM046877.1, read on the forward strand.
TGTCACAGATGATGTTCAAGTGGATGGAATGCACAGGGATTTGATCCTACCAAATGGAATCGTTGGCCCTGTTGATGGTCAGACCTACACAGATCCTGAAAGAGGTATGGCATTCATGAACAAAGCTTACCAGTATGCATTCCAAAGAGAAGATGAGCTTGGCTTAGCATCAACATTTCAGCCGCTTTGTCTCAAAAAGGGACTCAAGATTAACTCATAGTATTCCAAAGTTTTTGCAAAAGATTTGCAGGCAGAATTGGATATTAGAACAGACATAGCTGAAGCTGAAGAAAAGATCAAAAATGATGACTATTGAAGAAATTCACAACTCAATTTTACCTTCACATTTTATTTCACTTTTGTAATGTACTTGTAATTTTCTTTAAGTATGAATAAAATCATGAGGTATGTTTGTTTAGATCAGTTATGAGTAAGAAGAAGCTGTTATCTCACTTGTTGGGAATAAATCTATGTTTACTTGTTACCCCTGCTAGTTGATTATCCGTACCCCTGCTAGAGTAAGTTCCCCCTGCTAAATAACAAAGGCAGGGGGATTGGTTCCCCTGTTGAAGTCAAAGGCCCTGCTGTCAGAGATAAACATGGAATAGATTTTTACGCGTTTCAGTTATTATTCCTTAATACTTTCCAAGTTTGTTAGTAATGATCTTGTACGTGAGTTCTTGTGGCTATAAAAGGACTCACTAGGTTAGCATGCAAAGTGTGTCTTTCTCATTTGTCTTTCATTGTCATACTTTAAGGTTTTTTAAACCCTAATACCATTTTAGGGTATTCGTATATCATTGATATATTAAAGTTCAACGTTTCAATTATATTGTTCTTGTGCTAAACATTATATTCCGCGTCTTGTTTAGTTACTTTGCTTTGCAAAGTTTCTCTAGTGTTAGATTGAATTCTTTCTTTCTATCACAACCCTTATTAAGGTTTAAGATCTGACTTTGGGATCAACAAGTGGTATCAGAGCTTGTTGAGAAACTTTGTCTAAATCAAGAACAAAACCCTCATAAAAACCATGTCTTCAGACTCTTCCTCAAACAGCAACAACCACAATAACCTCAAGTTACCTATGTTGGATCCTGAAAACTTTGAATTATGGGAATTCAGAATCCAGCAATACCTGAAAATGGAACACTATGTTCTTTGGGAGATCATAGAATTTGGTGACCAATTCAACAAAATGGTAGCAGTTGAAGAGAGAAAGGAAGAAGAGAAAGGTGAAAGTTCCAAAGGTAAAGACAAGAAGAAATTTGCTGCTCTTTGTGATAAGGAAATACTGGCTAGAAGGCATGATGTCAGGGCTCACAGCTCATTGTTGTTAGCTCTACCTGACAGACATCAACTCAGATTCAGAAAATACAAAACAGCTAAGGAACTATGGGAAGCCATAGGCACAACCTTTGGAGGAAATGAAGCCACAAAGAAGAAAAAGAAGAATCAAATGCTGGATGATTTTGCTTCTTTCAAAGCAATTGGTGATGAATCAATTGGAGCTATTTACAATAGGCTTCAAGATATGGTGGCCCAGCTGGAATTCTTTGATATTGAGGTGTCAAGAGAGCAGGTGAATACCAGGTTTCTTAACAGTCTCCAGAAAGAATGGTTTGTCTATAAGGCAATCTGGCAGAATAAGGATGACCTGGACAACAAGAATATTGATGACATATACAATAACTTAAAAGTTTTTGAACCTGTTGTCAGTGAGATGAAGTCAAAAGGAACGATTCCCACCAACTTAAGTGGATCCATTGATTCCCCTGCTAACATGGCATTCATATCACAAAGCAGTGGAATCCCCAAAACAGTGGAATTGAAGTAGCCCCTGCTGCTTATTCCCCTGCTACCAGGTCTGGATCATCTTATGATGAAGAAAGACCAGCTACATTCAGCCTTGATACTGCTTGTGCTTTTATAGCATCTCAAGGACCAAAAGGATCTACTGTGTTACATGAAGATCTAAGTCAAATCAGTAAGCAAGGGCTAGAAGAGATGGATATCAAGTGGAATATGGCTCTGCTCAGCATGAGAGCCAATAGGTTCTACAAGAAGTATGGTAAGAAGATCTCAATCAATCCCTCCGATGTGGCTGGGTTTGATAAAACAAAAGTTGAATGCTACAACTGTGGCAAGAAGGGTCATTTTGCCAGGGAATACAGAGGACCTAAGACTGGAAACAACTATAGAAAGGAAACAAGAGATGATGATTCTGGGGCTAAAGCCATGGTAGCCATGCAGGGGATAGATGGAGCAAGTGGATGGGACTGGAGTGCTATGACAGAGAATGTGGAAAGAAATCAAGCTTTGATTGCTGAGGAAAAAGAAGAAGATTTCGCACTTATGGCCATGTCAAGTTCCAGCTCTGACAATGAGGTATATGACGATTCATATTGTACTAAAGCTTGTAGGAAAAATACTGAGTCTTTGAATAATCAAATCAGAAAGGTAAAAGCTGACTATATCAATTGTGATAATGATCTTGATAATTATAGACGTGCTTTAGAATAGTTAGAGTCCACCATAAGAGAGTTTAAGCAAAGAGAAAGTGATTATAGGGATCACATTGTGATTCTAGAAAGAGATGCCAAGGAGAATAACCAATCTATTAAGGAATTGACTGCTGAACTTGAAATTTTTAAAGCTAACAAAAAGATAGATGAGGAAATTGTTGAAAATTTTGGAAAAGCTTCAAAAGATTTAACCAAAGCAGTTGAAATTGGTCAATCTCCCAGGGACAAAACAGGGTTTGGGATTAAAAATGAGCATGCTACCATACCACCACCCCCTGCCAACATCCATGCACCTTTTCCTAGAAAAGACCTGTCCTGGACTGGTCTCCCTTGTTTTCAAAAACAGGATGACATTGAGTTTGACTTGAGTGCTTATATACCTAATAATCTTGATACTGAAGAGTCTCTAGTAAAAACTAGTGTTGTTAGGGATTTTGAAAAGGAACAGGTTGCCTTAAAACAATGGAAAATTGATAACCCTATTCTATTTTCAAGAGAAGGAATTTTTGGTAGTGATTCTAGTTCTAAGAGTAGCTCTCCCAAATCTAAGACCAGATCACAGTCCCCTAAGTCCACCATTAAATATGCTGGTATGTACAGGATTGTAAGAGGCAATCAAAGAAATTGGAATGACCAAAAGTCTCATCAATTAGGAGAAGACTTTGTGATTAACACCAAGCCCTGCTTCACATGTGGCAGTTTTGAGCACACTTATCTAGAGTGTAATGCACCAATGGAGATGGTGGCTGCAAATCCTTTAAAGGATATGCAACCTAAAACCATTCTTCTAAATGCAGGGGCAAAATCCTTTTACCTGCCAAGTATGTTGCCCCTGCCTTGAGAAACAGGGTGACTGATAAATATGTTGTTCCTGCACTTAGAAAGGAGAATGATGTTCACACAAAGACCAGTACTTCTATGACCATACCAACATCTTATAATGCATATAGATCTGGCTCTAGACCTTACCAACACATGAATAGAGGCCAAAACAAAAGATGGGTTCCCTCTGCTAAGCATAGGGATTCCCCCTGCTAAAACTGGGGTATCCCCTTCTAACAGAGTTTTGCCTTCTAGGAGCATGGGTAGATGGGGAAAAGCTGTGAAAGCCTCAGCTCGTTGGGTTTGGGTACCCAAAAGGGGTACTCAATCTAATGGTGTATCTCTAGTTTTTGATAAGCTATCCTACATTGATACACGAGGTAGATCCAAGTCTGTAATGGCTTGGGTCCCTAAGAAAAACTGATTTGTTTTTCTTTTTGCAGGTGACAAAGAAGACAAGGGATGATAGAGCATATTGGGATAGTGGATGCTCAAGAAGTATGACTGGACAAAAATCTTACTTGTCTAACTTTGTGCCCCTGCATGACAATGATGGTGTTTCTTTTGGAGATGGGCATGGAACTATAACAGGAAAAGGAACTATTGTCACCAATGGGATGACCTTTGACAATGTCTACTTGGTGAAAGAACTCAAGTACAATCTCTTCAGTGTGTCACAGATGACTGATAACAAGAATTTTGTCTTGTTTACTGACACTGAATGCTTGGTGTTAGGAAAGTAGTTTGTCTTACCACCAGACACTCCTATTGTACTCAAAATACCAAGACAGAAGAACATGTACACAATTGATCTCAAGGACATATCTCTCCAAGACAATGAAACTTGCTTCATTGCCAAAGCCTCAGTAGATGAATGTAAGAAATGGCATAGAAGACTTGGTCATCTGAACTTCAAGAACATGAACAAACTAGTGAAATATAATCTGGTTCATGGTCTTCCTTCCAAGTCTTTTGTCAATAAACATACTTGTGCTGCCTGTCTGAAAGGGAAGCAACACAGAGCATCTTGCAAATAAAAAACAAGTATGTCCACCACCACGCCATTAGAACTACTGCATATGGATCTCTTTGGTCCTACTTCTGTGGCAAGCATATTGAAGAAATGGTACTGCCTAGTGATTAATGATGATTTTTCAAGGTTCACATGGACATTCTTTCTATTTCAGAAGAGTGACACAGCTGATGTACTCATTGGGTTCATCAATCAGATTGAACTATCAAAAAGCATGAAGGTAGTCACCATGAGATCAGACAATGGTGGTGAGTTCAGAAATCAGAAACTGGACTCTTTCTGCATAAACAAAGGAATCAAGAGGGAATTCAGCATTGCAAGAACACCTCAACAAAATGGAGTGGCAGAAAGAAGGAATAGGACACTCATTGAAGCTGCAAGAACTATGCTATCTGATTCCAAACTTCCAATTATCTTTTGGGCGGAAGCTGTATCCACTGCTTGTTATGTACAAAACAGGGCCTTGGTGGTTAAGGCACACAACAAGACCCCTTATCAGCTGTTCAATGGAAGTCCTCCTTTAATTGACTTCTTCAGACCTTTTGGATGTCATGTGATCATCTTGAACACTATTGGCAATTTGGGTAAGTTTAGTGAAAAGGGTGATGATGGATACTTTGTGGGTTATTCATTAAACAGCAAGGGATATAGGGTCTTCAACAAGAAGACAATAAAAATCACAGAAAATCTTCATGTGAACTTTCTTGAAGAAAAACCTAAAGATGTTCAAACAGGTCCTGACTGGTTCTTTGATATAGAAGTACTTTCAAAGTCTATGAATTATGTACCTGTTGCTTTGCAGAACACTAACATTTCAGGTACTCAAGAACCAACTGGTGCAGAGAAGTCACCTCTGAGGTACATGAGTGTACCCTCACTATTTCCTATTGAAGCTGATGATCAAGAAGATAATACTTCTCTAGGAAAAGAACAGCCAATCTTATCCCCTGCTACGTCACCTCCTGAAAGCAGCGGAATGGCTGAAGACAGTGGAATCCAGGATTCCCCTGCTAGACCAATTGATTCTCCTTCCACAAAGGATCATGTTGCTGATGATGCAGAAAGAGAATCCCCACTCATTTCATCATCTACACCCATAGCTGATGGCCCTATTATATCCAGCAGTGGAAGCAGAATAATCAAGAGTGGAGGCCCAAGTTACTCAGAGCTTCATTCAGCTCACCAGCACCCATCTCTAGGTCATGCTGTATCATTTGGAAGTTCCTTTGAGGACTTCTTTCCTAATCAAAATAGCCCCATCAATTCTAATCTGGAAGAAGATGAAACAGAAGTAATCATGCAGCCTACCTACAGAATCAATAAGGATCACCCTGTCTCTCAAATCATTGGTAATCCTGAAGCCCCTAGACATACAAGGTATACAGCAAAGGAGCACAACTTCATTGCTAACATCACCATGAAGTTCAATCATGACAATATGCAATGTTGTTTGTTTACTGCATTTTTGTCACAAGAAGAGCCAAAGAAGATTTTTCAGGCTTTAAATGACCCAAGCTGGGTTGAAGCCATGCAAGAGGAGCTCTTACAGTTTGACATACAAGAGGTTTGGATTCTGGTAGATTGTCCCAAATGGGCGAGGCCTATTGGGACAAAGTGGGTACTCAGGAACAAAAAGGATGAAAGGGGATAATTGTCAGGAACAAAGCAAGACTAGTGGCACAAGGGTATACTCAGGAAGAAGGAATTGATTATGAAGAGGTATTTGCTCCAGTAGCCAGGATTGAAGCCATTAGATTATTCCTTGCTTATGCTTCATTTATGGACTTCACTGTTTTCCAAATGGATGTGAAAAGTGCCTTTCTATATGGAACCATTGATGAAGAAGTCTATGTTATGCAACCTCTAGGGTTTGAAGACCGAGAACATCCAGATAAAGTATACAAGGTGAAAAAGGCTATGTATGGACTTCACCAAGCTCCCAGAGCCTGGTATGGCACTCTATCTAAATATCTCTTAGACAATGGATTCAGCAGGGGGAAGATTGATCAGACCCTGTTCATCAAGAAACAAAAGGGTGACCTTCTGCTAGTGCAAGTCTATGTTGATGACATCATTTTTGGATCCACTAACTCTTTGCTTAGCAAAGAGTTTGCCAAACTAATGCAGGATAAATTCCAAATGAGTGCAATGGGAGAACTAAACTTCTTTTTGGGGTTACAAGTTCAGCAACGGAAAGATGGGATATTTATCTCACAAGACAAATATGTGGCTGAGATTGTGAAGAAGTTTGGCATGTCTGATGGAAAGAAGGTGTCCACTCCAATGGACAAGGATCATCCATGGGGTAAAGATGGTCCTGGGAAGCTTATAGATGTCAGGAACTACAGGTCAATGATTGGGTCTCTTATGTATCTCACAGCTTCAAGACCTGACATCATGTTTGAAGTCTGCTTATGTGCAAGATACCAGGTGTCACCAACAGAGTGTCACTTATTTGCTGTTAAAAGAATTTTTCGGTATCTGAAGTGTCATCCCACCTTAGGACTTTGGTATCCAAAGGAGTCACCATTTGAGTTGATCGCCTACTCAGATAGTGATTATGCTGTGGAAAACAATGATAGGAAGTCTACAACAGGGGGATGCCAATTTTTGGGAAGCAGACTTATATCTTGGAAATGTAAGAAGCAGACTATTATGGCCACATCCATAACTAAAGCTGAGTATGTAGCAGCTGCTGCATGCTGTGGTCAAGTGCTTTGGGTGCAAAATCAACTGCTTGATTATGGGTATAACTTTCTTAAAACCAAGATATTCATTGACAACAACAGCACAATTTGCATCATTAAGAACCCTATTTTTCACAACAAAACTAAACACATTGAAATTAGACATCACTTTATCAGAGATTGTTTTGAGAAAGGACTGATTGTCCCTGAGAAAATTGATACAGAACTTAATGTTTCTGATCTTCTAACAAAAGCTTTTGAAGTAGGGAGGTTTCAGTACCTGGTTGTAGGTATTGGAATGGTTACTCCCTAAAAATTGATGTCTATTATGTCATTCAGGGTGCTTTACTGTTGTTGTTGTATAACTGTTAGTCAATTTTTCCATCACTTTTTATTCCACTGCTTTTTAAAGATTCCCCTGCTGGCGGCTCATTCCCCTGCTAAGAGAATTTTTCTCTTTAAGCTGGATTTGTTCTTTTTACAAAGTGGTTATATGTGGTTTTAGACTAACAATGCAGAGTTTCATGTGGTGCATACTATTATCATTGGTGAATCAGGTATATTCTCTATGTTTTAGGGGAGGTTAGGTCACACCTTTAGGACTCAGGGTATCCTTAGGACACTCATATATGATCTTAGATCATATCCATTGGGGTGAGGGTTCAGGGTGATGAGGACTTGCTGCAAAGCTTGTCAGAACTTTGAAACCTTGAGGCACTGTAATGGGTGTTTACATTTCTCTATTAAAACAGCTTGCTGTTCAAGTACAGATGTGTGGCACACATTGCCAAGACTAACTGACCATAAGTAAGGGAAAAGGTAGGGATGGTGACTAGGGTATGCATGTTTTCTTGGGTTAACCTGGTGCAGGGTGACTTATGTGTTGACTTTTTGTATTGGGACCTTTGCTGAATAGAGGACTCTTGAGTTTCTATGTATCTATCTTGTGTATACAAGTGTGTGCATTAGAGCAGAGCTAGTTAGCATTGGTCTCTCCATGACTAGTCCAATACCCCTAGGAAAGTTTCCCCTGCTTTCATCTTTTGCTTCCCCTGCTTTCATAACATTCCCCTGATTGACTGTTGACCGACAATACCGTTACCCTATCATAGCCGTTGGGCCTACTTGCACAAATTTTGGTTAGGGAATATTTTATTGTTTTTAAAAGATATTTAAGGCGCTTTCTTCGCTGATTGGTAATCTTTTCTTTATTATTTCAAATAAATTACTTTTTTATCAAGATTTATCTTTGATATTTTTGCAATTTGAAAAATTAGGTCCAATCACAGCTCTTCAATTCGCCTATAAAAACTTAATTCCCTTTACCAGCAGGTCCATCTCTCTCTCTCGACTTAATCCCACCTACCTCTAATCTTTATAAACCTTCAAACTATTTTCAAACTTTATCATGACCCTAAAAATTGCTGCTAATCATAACCAAATCGCTTTGTTACATGATGAACCAGCAGAGTTTGCTGATGCTGTGACCTTTCTAAAGTCCTCGTACTTTAGAGTGGCCCTTCTCATCAATCCTCGAATCTATACCTCACACATTCAGCAGTTCTGGTCTAAATCCATGACCAAAACAGTGAATGGAGAGGTTACAATTCAAAGCACTGTAGATGGTCATCCTAAGGTGATTACACTTGCCTCCATTAGGGAGAATCTTCTTCTTGATGATGAGGATGGGATAACCAACTTTTCTGAGGCTGAAATCTTTGCAGGTCTTGTTAAATTGGGGTACAAACTTTCTAAAAACCAAAAATGTAAGTTTGCTAAAGGTCAGTTCGCCCCTCATTGGAAGTATTTGATTCATACAGTTTTGCAATGTTTGTCACCAAAAACCACTGCTTTTAATGAGTTTGGTAGTGAGATGGCTTCTGCCCTGATCTGCTTTGCAACAGGGAGGAAGTATTGTTTTTCTCAAATGATTTTTAAAGGAATGGTTAAAAACGTTTCAAGCAACTCAAAGTTTTGTATGTACCCAAGGTTTATAGAACTTCTGCTGAATATGAGTGATCATGGTCCAATTAAACACAAAAACTATTTTTCAGCAACCAAACATACCACCAAACTATTCACCACACTTCTTGCACCATCACCCCAGTTTTCTGGCAGGTCCATTCCACTCACTTCTATTATGATGAACCAAATCAGACGGGAAGAAGCCAAGAATCAAACAGCTAAACACCAACCTTCTGATTCCCCTGCCAAGAACTTACACCCTGCCAGTCCTTTACCCCCTGCTGATCCACAACATGAAAGGCGATCTAAATCCAGTTTTGCCAGGTCTCCCTTGTCTGGTGAATCTTTACAAGCAGCAGAGAGGAGAGTCTCCAAGGGTTTGGAGCAACCTGAGGGTTTGGCTGCCACTATTGTCTCATCCTCAAAGGGTGAGCAGGACAGTGACACCATCAGTAAGTCCTCTCCCTCACTCCATGATATCCAAAAAGGGGAGAAATCCCCTTCTAGGATTGAGAGCAGCATGAAACCTTTGACTAATTTGGAATTGACGAAAATGTGTATGAGTCTGAAAAGGCAGAATGCACAACTGGTACAAGATGTCAAAAAGCAAGGTCTGGTTATCAATAACTTGGAAACCAGACTTGCTACTCTTGAGGGGAGGAGAAATCCCAGACTGATTATATCCACAGATGAGGATGCTTCCAAAGTGGAGGAAGTTCCAAATACAGAAGAGTCTACTCAGTACTATTCATATCCTGGTGGTGTACATGGGAAGATAGCAAGTGCTGAGAAAGGGATGGAGAAAGGAAGTGCTGATAAGGGAAGTGACAAGGGGAGTGCAACCAAAGAAATTGCTCAAACATTGCTCACCATAGGCAATCCAGAAGAAGCCCCTGCTTCAAAAGGTTCCCCTGCTATTGCTGATCCCACTGCTGTAAGTTATTCCCCTGCAAAGAATATTACTCAAACTTTTGTTAGAAAGAACAGAAAGCAACCAGCTCTGAAGGGGATTACAATCAAAGAACCTGCATCTAAGGTAAAACCAGCACCAGCAGTGGATCCAAAAGACAAAGGAAAAGGAATCATGGTGGAACAGCCCAAGAGAAAATACAAGCATTTAACTCCTGAACAGCAAAGGGCTTAAGAAGCACATGATGCACAAGTAGCTCTCAGGCTACAACAAGAGGAGATGGATATGCAGGACCAAAGAATGCAAAAGATGAGGCCCAAAGATATGCTCAAGCAGGTTGAGATTATGCATAGAGAACTAGATTACAGGGTACCTCATGTTGGAGAGTTTCTTGATCAATGGGAGAAGGAGTTAATAAATGCTCCTTTGGAAGACAGGTATGAGTTGACTTGCCTTGTTTACAAATATCAAACTAAGTATTTGGAAAGAAGGGCAAATCAAATTCAGAAAGAGAAGTATTTGACTTCAGTGAAAGGGCAACTTGAACACTACAAAGTTTTGCTTAAGAGACATATGAAGTGGAAAGATGGTGACTTCAGAGATATGAGTTTTGAAGCCATAAAAAGAGCAGTCAGACCAGTTCTAAGATTGTATGATGTGGAGGATTGGATGACTATCAACACTCCTGAGGAAGCTGAGTATCTTAGGAGACAAAGTGAAATGCTACAGAAAGCTAAGGAATCTAAGAAAAGAAAAGCGGGAGGAACAACCTTGGAAACTACACAAGCAGGTGCATCATCCTAAGCAGGTGCATCATCACAAGCAGGGGCATTACATCAAACAGGTAGAAGTTTTCCAGAAATTAAGAAGTCTGTACTTAATGTACAAAGAGCAGCCAAAAGACTCAAGAGAATGGAGAAAGTTGGCATGGTTACTAAGGAGTCTCAACGGCCTTCAAATGATGAAATTGATAAACAGCTAATTCTGCATGAAAATGATGATATCTCACCTAGTGAACTTGGAAAGAAGTTTGCTATCATAGAATATGCTGTTTATGAACACAAAGGGAGGACTTGGTAGAAGCTTACAAGAGCTGACAATACAACACAGACATTTCTAAGTCTAGATGTCATGTTTCAAATTTTGGATAGTGAAGACTTAGAAGATTTGTGGAAAATATTGAAGAAAACGTTTGCTGCAAAACCTCCTACCATGGATGGTGTGGAGAAGGATTGGGTAATCTGGGAGTGCATGCATAGGATGTATGAGCATGAGTTATTTGATCCTATATTTGATGCAGTGAATAAAGGAGATTTGTTGTATTGGAAGCTGTTTACCAATTCTGGGGTCTATGAGGTAGTGACGGAAGGAGTAAGTGTGTACTTGATCAATCATAGGTATTATCCCTTCTCTCAGGAGACCTTGAAGAAACTAGCACAGGCTAACTTAATTGTAGATGCTAAAACGCCTGTTGCTTATGATCTGGTAAGAATGGTTCATAGTCAGATTTGGCCAGAAAGTTTGTAAGCATCCTCATCAACTAGTATTTATTCAGAAACTTGTCTTTAGGGGAAAGCACAAGTTTAGGGGAGGATTGTTGGGAATAAATCTATGTTTACTTGTTACCCCTGCTAGTTGATTATCCGTACCCCTTCTAGAGTAAGTTCCCCCTGCTAAATAACAAAGGCAGGGGGATTGGTTCCCCTGCTGAAGTCAAAGGCCCTGCTGTCAGAGATAAACATGGAATAGATTTTTACGCGTTTCAGTTATTATTCCTTAATACTTTCCAAGTTTATTAGTAATGATCTTGTACGTGAGTTCTTGTGGCTATAAAAGGACTCACTAGGTTAGCATGCAAAGTGTGTCTTTCTCATTTGTCTTTCATTGTCATACTTTAAGGTTTTGTAAACCCTAATACCATTTTAGGGTATTCGTATATCATTGATATATTAAAGTTCAACGTTTCAATTATATTGTTCTTGTGCTAAACATTATATACCGCGTCTTGTTTAGTTACTTTGCTTTGCAAAGTTTCTCTAGTGTTAGATTGAATTCTTTCTTTCTATCACAACCCTTAAACAAGCTATTAAGGTTTAAGATCTGACTTTGGGATCAACATCACTTACCTTAACTTAGATAGATCTAGCTATATTTATGTTTAAATAGGGGGAGACTGTTAGGAATCTAAGTTTGTTAGATTCCCTGCTCATAGATTTAAACACAAATTAAGCTGTTAGATAGTCACTTGCCTGTGCCTAGGAGACAGGCAAGTATCGCAAGACTCACAGAGATCCAAGTCTCTGTGAGCAACCTCAGAGGAGTCCATGTAAGAGACATTGTCAAGGAAGTCAAAGATTACTTGAAGACATACTCATTGGCTGTGATGGATAACAGCCAAGATGTATCAGGGACTCTGAGGGGTTGAGGGTTAACAGGGGTGGCAATACCCTGTTAACACTCAGCACACTTTGGACATGCCATTTGTGTGTACGAGACAATGAAGAAAAAGGAAACTGTTTCAAGATCTGTTTCCTTAAAGCATTATGGCAGACTACCAAGAATAGAAGAGCATCTTGTGACAGATGTCTGAAAAGTGAATGTCTTGTGTAGTCACCATCAACTAGTACTTAGGTCAACCTCGTATCACTATAAAGAGGATGTGTATCCCAGCATTAATGTTTAACACTTTGAGAATATTCACACCATTAATGCTTAGAACTTATTGAATCAAACAACTGTGACTGTATTCATGAGTTAGGGTTTATAGTTGTTCAAAGTGTGCACAACACATTATCATCAAACGGTGTTATCCATAACACTTGTAATTCTTTATTATACAATAATAAGATTACGTTTGAAAAATTATAACTTGTGTTGATTAGTTAAGTTTAGTGTTTGTAGCATTGATTAGGGACTTTCACATGGTAACTTGCATGTGTGGTTGCAACTTGAGCCATTCCCAATCACCAACTTCCAATTCTCTTTTAGTCCTATGGTTATCAATAAGTTGTTTCGTTGTATTTTGTGCCCTTTATTAATGAAATTTCAACAGCTTTGTTGCTTTTTCTCTAGCTTCCAAGGATCTATCTTCAACATCCACTCTACTAATGCCCACCATATAAGGCACACGGGTTGGAGGCCATACAATGCCTCAAATGGTGTGATATTGATAACAATATGATAGTTAGAGGTATACCATAGTTCAAGTTCAAGTAGAGAGAATCATCTACTCCCTTCCTTAGGTTTCTCCCCTGATATACACCTCAAATCGATTTCGAAACATTTATTGACTACCTCAGTTTGGCCATCAGACAATGATAACCATTAGACATGTGCAACTTGACTTTAAGCATTCCAAATAATATTTTCCAAAAGAGCTCATAAATATCTTATCCGTATCAAAGACAATGGAATCAGACATTCCATATAGTTTATAGACATTATCAAGGAAAGCTTGGGCTACTCAAAGCGGTGTGAATGGATGAGCCAAAGGTATAAAGTGTGCATACTTAGAAGGCCTGTTAATCACCACAAAAATCACACTATAACCTTGAGACGTCAGTAACCCCTCAATAATATACCATGGGGATGCTAAACCATAAAGACTTGGGAATAGGCAATGGTTGTAGTAGTCTTGGATAAGCAAAAAGACCAGGCTTGTATCCTTGGTAAACCAAACTCTCTTACCAAGTGTTTAACATGTTTATTGAGACCCTTCTAATAAAACAATGAACATATTTTATGAGTAGTGACCTTAACTCCAGAATGACCCGCCAATAGAGTTATCATGAAAGTGATGCAAGAGTTCCAACTTGAGAGCTTCATCTACACCTACTACCAACTTCCCTTTTCTTAACAGTTGATTATTAGTCCAAGAATAGTGTTATTCTAGTTGACCTGCTTTGAACTGATTACAAATGTCAAGATGGGCTTATGTAATCCATGTTTCCTTAACTTTCTCATAAAGGTTAATACCAATGGTTTTAGTGTTGATAAGAGAGAAAGTAGATAGAGTGGGTTACACAAACACATATTTTAGAGAGAGAAAACTAGAGAAAACACATGTAGATGTGTGTGAAAATAATAAGAGCAACCACCCCTCTCCAACTAAAGAGAGGGGTTATATACCCAAGCCCACAAGAAGGGCTTGGACCTTACAACGGGCTGTCGACCATTAAAGAACAGACGGGGTTTGGCCTTGTTTGCTTAACTTGATACATTAACTACGAGCTACTAACTATATATTGTAGAAGTGACTGATCCTTCCTAAATACGTAAAAACGTATTTCCAACAATCTCCCCCTAAGGGAGGTCACTCCAAACAAGGGAATTACCCGAGTTACAATAATAAATTAAACCTAGCATACTATGCTTGTCTTGAGCTCGTAGTCTTCGTCTTTCTTTTCTTTTTCTTTTCTGGTGAATATGTTAATGTGATCTTTGATATCAGTCTTGAGCATGTGTCTCTTGCTTTGATCTTGTGTATCCATCACTTCTGATATTCGCCTCCTCGTGACTTCATGTCCCACATACTTATACCTTTGTAATTCTTGAAAGCTTCAGAGTTTGATACAACGAAAGACTTGAATTTTAGGTTTTCTTGAATTTGTTGAAGTATACAATGCAGAAAAAATAAGCACGTGGGGACGACTTTTTCTCGGACATCACAACGCCACCGTCTTCAAATGCAGCAACATAAGAAGACACGAACGAAATGCCTTTGAACATTTCATTCTAATTAGATAGCATTTACCTCCGGTCGGTGAAGACCGTTGGACAATATAAAATATCGTACTTGTGGCAGGTGATGAGACTGCATTTATACATAGTCTCATCATCCAAATTGGACTTAAAATGCTTAAAAATGTCATAAAATACCGTAAAATATGCTTGTGTTTGTTCATTGTGTATTTTAAGTACGGATATCGTGAAATCAACAAAAGAAAACAAGATTCAAGCAAAAACGAACACGGGAAATGAAGCCGCACAAAGAACCGGACCCGAACGATGAATTTCCAAAAATGTCCTTGAAGAATTAAAGAATGTCAAGTTTGGTCCAACTTTTGAAGATTGACACTTTATACCCCTCAACTGTCCAAAAATATTTTGGGGTCCCTAATGTTTGAAGAAATATCAAGAATAGTCCTTCAAGTTTGAAGAATTAACAGCTTAAGCCCTTATTCTAACAATTGTTAACTAACGACTAAGATTGTTAAGTTATAAGGACTAACTTTGTAAGGTACAAAATACTGTTGGTGATATTAACAAAGGATTGATGTTGAAAAGCCAATGAAGGAGAAACATAACAAGGAGGACCAAAAGTGTACAAACCAAAACTGTTAATGCAAAGAAATGCCTAAAAACATTGTTAGTATTAATTAATCTTTCTTAGTTTTGATCACGATAAATTACAAAGACATTTATTGTCAAACACAATCATAAAACGAATTATCTAACAAACACTATCATCAAGGTAATAATCATTACACTAATATATCTTAACCATGCTTAGTGATCATAAAAGTGATTATCCTTAAAACTCACTTTTTTCAAATGTAACAAAAGATTTTTAATAAACTTTATTTTTAAGAAAATGTTTTATTAAAATGAAAATGTAAATTTGAATAGGGCATATTCCAAATGCCATAAGAATATCCTTTGAAGGTTTAAACAACCTCAGATATTTCAAATTCACTAAAAGACAAAAAGGAGCGGAGTCTACTCTCCGCGGTTCCTTAAGTGCTTACGCGGTTCCCTATCGATAAGGAACCGCCTGAGTAGCTAAGGAACCGCCCCTAGATAGCCGTTCGCATTTGTCTTCTATAAACAGTGGTTCAAATCTGCCTTTTCATTAACCCTTTTTGGACATCCCTTTCAGCCTTCTTTCTCCTATCTAATCCTAGTCATATATAAATGATCACTTAATGTGTTAAGTATATTTACTCATGATTATCCTCTTGATCTCCTTCTTTACCTTGTCCAAAGAGAAGATCACTCACACACTTGTGATGTGATTAAAGATAAAGCATTTATGAAGATCACCTTCTCCTAAAGATCTAGTCATGTTCATCATTTGTTTATTTGTGTCTTGTGTAGATCCAATGTATTTGTGAATACTTGGACTAGTTGTGTTCATCCAAGCTATTTGTGAATACTTGGATTAGAGTTGTGTAAATCCTTTGCACATGTGTGTGCTTGGATTTGTGTTGTGTAGATCCAAGCTACATGTGTGTACTTGGATATGTTTAGTTGAGTTGTAATAAGTTGTGTTAGTTCTCACGAAACTATAAAGTGATGTGGTTGTGTCTTGTGAGTTCTCACTAAACTATAAAGTGATATGTAGTTGTGTTCTGTGAAGTTCTCACTTAGCTTCAAAGTGAAGAGTCGCGAACATTGGTTCTAGCTTTGGATTAGAACTCGACATCTAGCCTTGTGTCGGAAAATGGTGAAGTAGGCAACGTTATGAAGATTGGTTCTAGCTTTGGATAGAACTCGACATCTAGCCTTGTGTCGGAAAATGGTGAAGTAGGCAATGTTGTGAAGATTGGTTATAGCTTTAGATTAGAACTCGACATCTAGCCTTGTGTCGTAAAATGGTGAAGTGGGCGACGTTGTGTAGATTGGTCTTAGCTAAGATTAGGTCTCGACATTTAGCTTAGTGTAGGAAAATAATGTAAGCGACGTTGTAAGGTTTTCTCCGCCAAGAAGGGAGCTTGTGGATATAGTGGAAATCTCGAGTAAGGTGTACTCGAGGAGTGGAGTAGGAACGAGGATAGAGCCTCATTGCCGAAGCACTATAAATCTTGGTATCTTCCTACTAGGTTGTTTCTTTACTTACTCATTACTTACACTCATTATCATTATACTTACTACACATTGTTAATGCATAAGAATTGAACCTAATCATTATGCAACTAGCTTTCAAGTAAAAGATAGTTTTTGTACTCACCTATTGAAAGGAATTTTAATTAGGAGATAAACCGATGAGAAAATATTCAACCCCCCTTTTTGTTTCTACAATTGGTATGACAGCGATGGTGACACAAGATCTTTGAAGTATATTGTACTTTAAAACTTGGATCGATCCATTGTCTCCTCAAATTAGAAGGTTAAGTTGTACTAAAGTTTTTCTTTGGTCAAAACTATTTTTTTGTTGAAAATAAGCCTTATAAGTTGATAATATTGCATCTCATTTAGATTAGTAGTATTAATGCATTTTAGATTTACTCTTGAAATGAATCTACTAGTTTGCCTCTTGTTATGTGTAGGTAATCATGAAGATAAATCATTCTATTGATTATGGATCGAGTTACTTACACTTATAGAAGACTCATCTTCTTTGATTTCCAACATCATTGAATGATGATATCAAGATGGGTAGGAGTGATACTAGTCCTTGAAGACTTATTAGTCACTATTAGTCATAGTTGGGCTTTGCATTAGATCCTTGAATGCTTGGAATGCAATTTGTGGCCAAGGTACGCTTTCGTTCTTCCACACGCCCTATTGATCATTCTTTTGATCATTAATTGCCTATATGCTTGTTCTTGGCATCCTTGCCTTGACATTTATTTGTGGTTTGTGATTCTTTCCTTTTTCCCTCTCAAACCTTCATTGCTTGGATACTTGACTCACTATGGAGATGTAGGGTGGGTTAGTAGAAGCTTAAAGTATCAAGCATGATTTTCATGGTTTTCACCCTTACGGTTAGTAAGGCCAATATCATGGGTAACTTGTGCAATTAAGCTCATCTCTAGGATGATTAGTCAATCCCTTGAGATACCAAACTACTTCATTAAGTTGTAGGTGGATTTTACACATTTGGAATTGAAATATTCCAAGGATATTGTTATTGTTAATCCTAGCAATAATTATCCGATAATGAGGAGAGAAAGTGAATCTATAGTTTGCTCATGTTTTGAAATAAAATAAGACTACTCTTGAAAATGATCTTATTCTATGCATCAAAATTTCTAGGTATAATTCATTACCAAAGCTGTTTAGACTTTGGCCGAAAATGCACGTCTTAAACCACTATATATGATACAAGCTCTTCGTCTCCTCGATTTGAAGAATGTCATATGTTTCTTGAGCATTGTTCTTGGTCTTGATTCACTCCTCTTGACTTCTCTCCTCTTTGTTCTTTTGCTACGAGTAGTCGTTTGTTCGCTTCGGTCTTTTCCTATCTCGATTCAACTCGTAATCCTTCAACAAGGCATTATTACTTAGTGTTGTGGTGGTCCATGATTTCCTAAAGGCTTAAGATGTATTTTCAAGTACTTTAAAAATTTTGGATTTCAAAAATTCTTTGTTTTTCTTTGATAAAGACCGACCACTATAGGCGGTTCCTTATCAAGCGCGGTTCCAATGCGCGGTTCCTTAACGATAAGGAACCGCGGGCAGAATCTTCGCTAAAGCGCCAGTTTTATTAAAATACCCCTTTTCAAACAAAACCTTCTCTCTCCTTCACACACACAGCGACAAAAATACCCAATTTTCCACCATTGTTGTGTTTCCAAAACCTTCAATTACTCAAGATCAATTGATTTCGATTTGTGGGTTTCACTAATCCTTCATCAAAGATCAATTATCTATAAGTCATTTCTTTCAATCTAATTTGTTCTAGGGTTCATACATTCATAATTGGGGCTTTTTAAAAATGACATTGAATTAGAACCTTACTAGGAATAAGAGTTGACATAGTATTGTTACTATGATTCCTTAGATTCACATTCCTTGAGATTTCACTAAAACCCACTTGTAGAACAAATCCAAATTTTGACTAAATAATTTAGTTAATAGATGGAATTGATATGAACCCATGAACAAGTTGGTAATGGCGTTGTTAAATGCTTACCTAAAAATCATGTTTTGAAAAACCAATGTTCAAGTTCATTATTGATCTTACATGGTCAATGTGTCATTATTGATGATGAACTTGGTACATTGTGAATATGAGAATGATAAGGATTAAACCTTGGTTTGTCAAGAGATTGATGAAACATATTCTAATTTTCTTTGATTTTTTGGTTTATATGTAACATATGAGTAATTGGGGAAATATGTTTGTATGTTATTTTTAGGTACTATCATGACTTCAGGATATCAAAATGACCACCTACTTACTAGAAGATACATGCCTAATCTTTCTTTGTTAAATCAAATTCGCTCTATTCAAAACACTTATCATAGTCTTGAATCTTGTTGTTTCCATGAATGACGTATTGTTCCTTCTAATTTCTTGGACCCTGACTTCATTCGATTCATGTTCAATACCATTGGCTTTGATTGTTTGCTTGATATAGATGAGACAATCTTTCCTTCTTTCCTCATGGAATTCTTTAACTCGTTCAAACTAATGTGCATCAACAATGGTCTATCTATAAGATTTTCCATCAAGGGGAAAACCTTTGTGTACACTCTTGAGTAATTTGGTAAAATTCTCAGAGTTCCATACGAAGGTCAATTTAGGTTCACCTATGTTTGGGGTTTAAACCACTTAGAATAGCCCCCTATTGATGTGCATTATGTGACCGAGATTCCTTCGGCTTCGGCCATCTCTCTTGCCCTTTCTAAACATCATGAACATCCTATTCTTGGTAATTTTGAAGGATAATTTTGTGCTCTCACTCCTTGGGAATTACTAACTAGCGATCTTAGTGATTTTATGATCCCTTGGGCCGAAATCATTAGGGAAAATGCAATGTGTTTGGATGGTGATCGCAACCATGTGCCCACTTGTCTTGCACATATGTTGTATTGTGTTGTTACTACCACTCCATACAACCTTGCATTTTTCATAGCTAGAAGAATAAGATTTTTTTCTCAATGGATCTCGTTCTACTCTCCCTTATGCCATGATTCTCTCACGACTTATTAAGAGAGTTCTTCTTGACTTTCCACCTCTAAATCTTTCATCTTTTCACTCCGTGGATCGAGTCATGCTTCCTATTGAAGGGAATGTCTCTTCTGTACCCACGCATGATTCAAATGAAGATGAAAATATCTCTTAAGACAATTCTCTCAATCCTTGTTATGACTTGTCATCATCTGTCTCTCAATTGTCTTCACTAGACATTGATTCAGACTATCAGTATTGTTTCAATCTTCATCTTCAAGATCGAATAAGAAGTGAATCAAGGGAAGGAGGAAATGCTCATAGATGAATGATATGTACCACTCTTGAGTGACTAACATGTGTGTAAACATGTTTGGATTGTTGAAATTAATCTCCTTTATCTTTATTCTTAGGATGTTATGTATTCTTTAACTAACAATTTGTGTTTGGATTATCTAGTATTTTAATCCTAATTATCCATGGTATCGATATTTCGATTTGCATGGCTCTGTGCATCTTGTGTGTTAGATAGCCTCCTAATTTTTGATTATTAGTTCACTTTGACTTGATAAACCTTGGTATAAATCTGGGCTAGCAAAAGTTTGAGGAAGTGCTATTTTTGAACACCTCTGGTCGCGGTTCCATATCAAACCCGTGGTTCCTTAGCGATAAAGAACCGTGGGCCTACGTAAGGAACCGCCTAGTACTATTTCAATAGAATCTTTGCTTTACACTGTTTTCTTTAATCTGTGTAAAACTTTGATAAAAGTTTTGGAAAAACCTGCACTTTCCTAAACTAGGCTACCAAATTTCATTGTTCACATAAAATGATTTTAGCCTATTACTAGTTTGGATCATCCCCTTCTCTTCTTAAACCCTCCTTTGTTGATTTTGTTCTTCAAACTTCAACTCTTCTCTAAACCTTAACATACCACCATGGTATCCGCTAGAACATCCAATTCCTCCAAAACCTCCTCATCCAAAAGAAGCCTTAAGATGAAAATCAAGTTTCCTAAACTTGGCTCTCCATCTTCTCACAAACCAAAAAGTGAAGCCTCACCTATTCTCATCTCTTCATCACTTTCACCACCACTTGCTTCATGGAAGACAAACTCAACCCATGGTACTAACTATTCACATGGTTCTACCTCCTCTTCATTCCAATCAAGAATGAATGAGTTTTCCTCACCACTCATTTCTAGTCCTCCCTTAAATGTGAATGCTCAACCTCAACCTCATCAAAGAATTCCCTTTGTTTTTTAGCCTCTTCCTATCAATCCACCAAATTCACCCATCTCACCTATATCACCCTTGGATACCATGCCTTCTCCACATCCTCCTACCTCTAACACTCCACTCTTGAGTGTTCCCATTTCCTGTTTCTTAGGTGATCCACACTTGTTTGACTTTTCATGCACAATGAAACCAATTGTCCTTGTTGCTTGAACAACTTTCACCTCATTGATATCCTTAGGTTAGAGATGATTGGGGCTCACATCAAGTTGCAAAGATTCTTGTTGAACCTATTTGCTAATCCTCCTCCTCCTAGGAGATGAATGATTTTTTTTAAAATCAATTACTTTTAAAGAAGTTCAAGCCAAAGAAGACTATGAATTCATGACCTAGTTTTAGCTATCTTTGTAGTAGTTAATTGTCTTTTCATTTCTTGTATTTCCTTTCTTTTCCTTCATGATTTTCTCATGTGGATGATTTATGTATTTAGTTTTATGTGTTTTAATATATGTTATCACATTAATCAACTTCAATTTATTTAAAACTGAATCTAAATCTATCACAACCTCTAAAATCTTGACTTAAAATTGGATCAAAATGTTATCTAGTTTTGTCACCCTTTGTCAAGACATTCTTTGGGAATGTGTTGCTTTTATGCAACCCTAACATACTCTAGTGCTAAACGAGGTAAAAATCGAAGATTTGAAAATTTTTGAAAAAGACTTACTTTTCTCCAAAACTTTTAAAAATCAAGGTTTGCTGTCCTCTGGACGCGGCTCCTTAGCCCCCAGGCGGCTCCATATCGATATGGAACCACGAGCTCTATTAAGGAACCACGTACAGGAAAGCCGTTCTTGGCTTACTTTTGGTCTTTCTTCTTTGACCACTGTCTTGGTTAAGATTCTTTGTTTATCCAATTTGGCTAAACATTTCCTAAAACCTTTTATTTTCATTTCAAATCCTTTCCTTGTCTATTTTCTTTAAATTATTCTCTTTTGGGAGTTCTTCTCTTCATCCCTCATAATGCCTAATTCTTCCTTTCCTAACCTTGACATTTCTTTGTCACAATCTTCTCAACCTAAAGCTTCTTCTTCTAAGCTTTCAAAGAAACTGAAAATCTCGGTTCGACCAGTTTGGATAAAAAAGAACAATAATCCTCATGATTCTTCTTCTCCAAAATCCTCCAAGAATTCCTCTTTCTATCCGATTCAATATTGGAATGAGACTTACTCTATAAATCCAATTACCGGAGAAAAGGAAATTCTTCAGCCACCATCAAAACCTTTCAACTTTCCTCAACTCAATGACCTATCTTCTTTCCCTAATCTCACTAGGTATTGTGAAAACATCTCTTATCCATTATCTCCCTCTCCACCAACCTCTAATTTTGATGGACCTCCCCCATCTAACGACTTTGTTTTGCATCATGGTTCCTCGAGTGCTTGTTGTCGTTTTCAACAAATTTAACTTGCTCATATTTATGACAAGCTAAATTTCCTTGAATTCCTCCTCACTAGACCTCCTCTCAAAGTTTTCGTTCTCGTGAACAAAACTTCGAATGATGCTTCGTCGTCTTTATTTTACAACTAAGGCACATTTTGTACTTTAGTTGTGTGAGTCAATAAAACTTAAGCAATCTTGGAAGATTATCACTATTAGAGTAGTTTATGCTTTGTGGTTTATTTTCCATATTTTTTGCTTTAAATATTCATATTGTGTGTATGAATATTTCTCTTGTATGTTATTTCATATTTGTGTAATATGAATGTTATGTGTGTTATCTTTCCCACTAATTCTATTTCACACATTTGTTAAAGAATTGATCATGGTTAAAACTTAAAATTAATTATGGGTGATTCCATAAATTCTAAATTTTAACCCCTTGACATTTTAAATCATCTTTGATTGGTTTGGATGTTTCTTTTCTTCCTTTATTCCACCAATTGAACTATGATGTTGTCAATACACACTCTTTGGACATACTCAGAAAATGTTTGCTTCTAATTTGAGATTTCTTTTCCTTCTCCCTCTCAAGTTAGTTAGTAGGTAGTGCACATACATACATTGGTGTTACTTTTCTTTCTTCTAACCTTTGTGTAGCATGTCACCTTAGCTCATTTACTTGGTGCCCCAAGAAAGGGCGAGTAAGCACCAAGGGGAGCTACTAGCAAAGTCCGGTTCTTTTCTTCTTCAAAGACTTGTTCTAACCTTTTTGCTTCGACAAAGGGGGAGAAATGATAGTGATGAAGTCGTTAATAATTCGAATAAACATGTATTTTACGTAAACGAGTTCATAATTTGTCGTAATAAAAAAGGGGGAGATTGTTAATGCAAAGCAATGCCTAAAAACATTGTTAGTATTAATTAATCTTTCTTAGTTTTGATCACGACAAATTACAAAGACATTTATTGTCAAACACAATCATAAAAAGAATTATCTAACAAACACTATCATCAAGGTAATAATCATTACACTAACATATCTTAATCAGGCTTAGTGATCATAAAAGTGATTAGCCTTAAAACTCACTTTTGGCAAATGTAACAAAAGATTTTTAATAAACTTTATTTTTAAGAAAATGCTTTATTAAAAGGAAAATGTAAATTTGAAAATGGCATATTCCAAATGCCATAAGAATATCTTTTTAAGGTTTAAACAACCTCAGATATTTCAAATTCACTAAAAGACAAAAAGGAGCGGAGTCTACTCTCCGCGGTTCCTTAAGTGCCTACGCGGTTCCCTATCGATAAGGAACCGCCTGGGTAGCTAAGGAACCGCCCCCAGATAGCCATTGGCATTTGTCTTTTATAAATAGTGGATCAAATCCGCATTTTCATTAACCTTTATGGACATCTCTTTCAGCCTTCTTTCTCCTATCTACTCCTAGTCAATTTTAAATGATCACTTAATGTGTTAAGTATGTTTACTCATGATTATCCTCTTGATCTCCTTCTTTACCTTGTCCAAAGAGAAGACCACTCACACACTTGTGATGTGATTAAAGATGAAGCATTGATGAAGATCACCTTCTCCTAAAGATCTAGTCATGTTCATCATTTGTTTATTTATGTCTTGTGTAGATCCAATGTATTTGTGAATACTTGGACTAGTTGTGTTCATCCAAGCTATTTGTGAATACTTGGATTAGAGTTCTGTAAATCCTTTGCACATGTGTGTGCTTGGATTTGTGTTTTGTAGATCCAAGCTACATGTGTGTACATGGATATGTTTAGTTGAGTTGTAATAAGTTGTGTTAGTTCTCACTAAATTATAAAGTGATGTGGTTGTGTCTTGTGAGTTCTCACTAAACTATAAAGTGATATGTAGTTGTGTTGTGTGAAGTTCTCACTTTGCTTCAAAGTGAAGAGTCGTGAAGATTGGTTCTAGCTTTGGATTAGAACTCGACATCTAGCCTTGTGTTGGAAAATGGTGAAGTACTCAACATTGTGAAGATTGGTTCTAGCTTTGGATTTGAACTCGACATCTAGCCTTGTGTCGGAAAATGGTGAAGTAGGCAACCTTGTGAATATTGGTTCTAGCTTTAGATTAGAGCTCGACATCTAGCCTTTTGTCGTAAAATGGTGAAGTGGGCAACGTTGTGTAGATTGGTCCTAGCTAAGATTAGGTCTCGACATTTAGCTTAGTGTCGGAAAATAATGTAAGCGACGTTGTAAGGTTTCTCCGCCAAGAAGGGAGCTTGTGGATATACTGGAAATCTCGAGTAAGGTGTACTCGAGGAGTGGAGTAGGAACGAGGATAGAGCCTCGTTGCCGAACCACTATAAATCTTGGTATCTTCCTACTAGGTTGTTTCTTTCCTTACTCATTACTTACACTCATTATCATTATACTTAGTACACATTGTTAATGCATTAGAATTGAACCTAATCATTATGCAACTAGCTTTCAAGTAAAAGATAAATTTTTACACTCACCTAATTGAAAGGAATTTTAATTAAGAGATAAACCGATGAGAAACTATTCAACCCCCCTTCTAGTTTCTACAAAAAACCTTTTAACTCTTTCAAACCCTAATTTAACTCACAACCCAACTAAAACCCATCTAAACCCGGTTAAAGCCCAAACCCTAACCAGACATTAATATTAAACGTGTTTTATTTTTTAAAACCTGTTTTAATACTAATAAAACTTGGCGCCATACATATCCTGTTCACCCTCACCCCCAAATCACAAACCCACGAACCCTAATTACTTTTTCTCTTGTTAAGTAAAATTAACAAGTAAATTTATCCAGAATCTTGATTCACCACTTTTCAAACCAAACCCCACCCTCAACAGTATCTCCACGTCACCCATATTCCCTCACCAATGGTCCCCCTACACCTATCACTTTCCCCAACCCCAATGAGGAGACCAGATCCTCAATCATGGTTAATTCCTTCACCTCCAATTCAAAATGGACGACTGAGATTGTATTTGGACACTGGTTCATCATAGACATCCAAGAATCACAACAGGCATCTTCACATGGCTAAGTTTTGACCCATTTTTAAAGTTTGAACAAAGGGCATTCTTGGTAAATCGTTTGCTAGGGTTTCTTATAGCTTTAGTATTCTAGAATGATCAGTAGCATAGTATAAAAGGAGCATACAACTTGTGTATTGCCCTTTGTTCCAGAATCTAACATTTTGTAAACCCTTTTTCATTAATAGTTAAAGTATGATTTTGCCCTTGCAACTGTTTTTTCTGTGTTCCATTTTGATTCTAAGCAGTTTAAATTTGTATTCGTTTTATCTTTTCAAAGATTGATTTCATTTGTACCAAAATTTTTATCAAACTGTATTTAAAAACTTTGAGACCCAATTGGTTATAAGCTAGTTAATTCCCTTATGATGACATCATAAGTGAACCAAGTGAAAGAACCAAGGTTATGACATCATAAGTGAAAGAATCGATTGGGATGATGATGAAGAAGAAGCCATATGATTTTGATTTTCGTTTAATCCGGATAATGGTCGAATGATTTTGTTGTTTGATTTGATCTTGATAAGGATTTGTTAACGGGTAATGGTTATAATGAAAAGGGGAAAGGGGAAAGGGTGAAAAGGGGGGAAGAGAGGCAAGGTGATGTGTAATTTTTTCCAACGTGGCACCAAAGTGGCATGTATCCGGTAATAGGGGATAATATGAAACACCTTAACAAGTTTCAAGGGGTAATCTATTTATAGGAGTACATAGGTTAATCAAGGACAAAACATAAAGTACGTGGGTATTTTTAATCTTTTACCCTACCACCATCATTTGAGCATAAACTCAATCAACCAAACTCGACCCATTTTTTTCATCAAACAAAAAAATCCGTTTTTAAAAATTTAAATATCTCATAAACCGTTAATCGTTACGCAAAACGAAATATACCATCGTGACGAGAATTAAATTATCTTTCTATTGAGTGACACACGTATATACTTTCGACGATTTTTTTCTCTGAGAAAATGATATGAATTATATGTCATTTTCTGAGAAAAAAAAGAGTTTATCGAAAGTATAATACAGGTGCCCTCGATAAAAAGTTTCTTAAATTTATAAGGGTAAAAAAAATACAAGTTATTAAACGAAATAAAACAATACACGGTAAGTGAAGAAATACACGAGATGAAAGCAAGTAAAAAATACGCGGATTTGAAGCAATTAGTAAAAAATACAAGTTTGATTAATAATAACTTTGATCCCAAGTCTTATATTCCAACGGTAACTAAAAACTACACCACCGCCATAACCACAATCCTTATTTATAAGTTTCGACCCGCAATTGATTTATCATTATTCTGTCAATAGGATTTAATTAATCGCATATTTCTCTATCCTTATTTCTTTATCTGAAGTTTGTTAATCTGTGCAACTTTTGTTGACACTATGAAGTCCCATGAAGGTTCAGTTCAAACAGTATTATCTTCTCCTCCAACAACACATGGTGTCAGAAAAATCTTGATTCGTTTAAAGATTCCTGCAAAGAATACCAATATAAATGGCGAAAGTACTTCTTACGCCCACGACAAGGAGACGTAAACATCTTCTTTTTCTGATGCTCAAAAGATGAATCGTAAAAGATCATTTCTTGACTTGGATTGCAAGACTCAATCTCAAGAAAAGATCAAGAAAGCCAAAAAACATTCCACCTCCAACATTCTTTCTGATGAAATCAAGAAACCGTCTCATACGTTTAAGAAAAGGAATCTACTTTTTGAAAAACGAAATAATTTGCTTATGGGTATTGTAAATTCTCAAGGTGAATCAGCATGCCCTATATGCAGAATGAATTGTTGCTCGAATAAAACCCTTTATCAGCACATGGTTCTTTACGCGGATAAAGACTGGAAGACTTTCTTTAAAAGGGGTGAAAGTCAGAATCATGATGCAGAGGCCGCCGCGCTTGATTTGAGTAAGTTTTTATATGGTTGGGACTTGAAGACTGGCAAGAGAGGTCGTTTGGCGTCAAGCGTTGTTGACAAAGATATGCAAGAAGCAGCAGAGACTCTATTGCTCATCGCGTCTGGTCATCAATTGAAGGCCAAAACTAGTATAATGTTGCAGAGCCATGTACAAATAGTTAATGGTCCCATGTGCCTTGTGGATCCTTTTATGGTTGAATCAGGCACACAAGTTGAAGAACTCATGGCTACAAGCCTGACGAAACAGAGGAATTTACAAGTTAAAAAATCAGCTGATACAATCAGTGGTGAAAGAAAGGTTGTGTGTGGCTTTGATCTTAACGAACTTCCTGCATTTGAAGAAGTTTAACAGCTTATTATGGTGTAATGTTATAAGAAAAAATGTATAAAGTATACACGTTTGAGGTGACTGAGTAATTCTTTTATTTATGTTTGCACTTCGTGTTCTAATTTTGATTCTTTATGTGTTTCAGTCCCTCTATATGTAATCTGATTGATATTCAAAATGAAAAAAAGTTCAATATTATAAGCAATAGCCAATGAATAACATCAAGTTCTGATTCTTTAGTTGTTCTTTTGTTGATTTCAATATTATACGCAATAATTATTAGGGTTAAAGCCATAAATTACCAACGAACTTTACTTTTTTTCTCGATATTACAAATATAAAAGATAAAATACTAATATAGCCATCCAAACTTGTTGATACCGGCTAAAATAGGTAACGTAATTTTTATAATTTCCATGTCATTTTTTCCACATGACCTTGTTTATTTTCCACCTAAGAATTTATTAAGGACTAAAATGCCCTTGTCTCTTTTGTAAATTATATTTTGATGTACCAAGTATCTTTTCCACTTTGAATTAAGAGAGATCCAATATTAAAGTAACATACAAAACTCCATAACAAAAACATATCATCCTCATAGAACCACAATACATAAGTCGACTAAGAAACATATTATTAAAAAAACATAACAGTTGAGATGACATCAAGTGATCTTTTTCTTCTACTTGGATCGTTGTCTCATCTTTCGACGCTTCCTCTTCAACCTCCCCGTTCTTTTCTTCTTCCACTTAGCCCTTATTGTTGATTCGATGTTTGGATGACCGAGTTACAATTGATGTGTGTGAAGGAAACAGCGGATGCTATCAAGATCTTGGTGGTACCAAAACTATAAAGAAATATAAACAGCAATGGTGTTGGTGTTGTTTCCGCTACTGTCGGATCTTGGTGGTGGTGTTTCCGCTGCTGTCGGATCTTGGTGGTGTTGTCTTTGCTGCCAGATCTTGGTGGCAGGAGTAGGTACCAAGCACAGCGGTGGTGCTTTTCTGCTGCCGGATCTTGATGGTAGGAGCTAGTAGGTATAAAGGACGCCGGTGGTGGTGATGTTGTTACTACTGTCAATTTAAGGTGGCGAGATCTTGAGATAAGAAAGAAAGAAATGTTTTGTTATAACTAATAAAGATAAATGAATTAAATCCAGGTGAAAAAAAAGGATAATTTAATATTTATTATGACTGGAAAAAAAAGTGACATGCAGGTATTTTGTACCTAAAAACCGGTTATCATAGGTCATTTTAAGAATATTTCTAATTTTAGAAACAAATTGTAAAGTTTGATGGTTAGAATAGGAGAAGATGTTTCATATTAGTAATGTCGAGAAAAAAATTAAAGTTCGCTGGTAATTTATGGCTTTAACCCTAATTATTAACATGTAGTATTGATTATGTAAAACGGCAAAAATTATCCAATGGTTAAATCAACTATCATCTGTGAGTACTGATGTTTGGCACAACTTATAAATGCAGATTCATAACACATGTAGTTCGTGTAAGTTATACAATGGTATATTGGTTTTCTGAGCATTCCACAAAACACGACTCGTACATATACACAAGGATCGGGCCTTAGCCCAAGTCACAGATAGCTATAATACAAGATAATCACAAATCTACAGCTAACTATCCATAAATAACATTGACAACTATGTAATTATCTATAATCTGACAGCTAACAGTGGTGTCTTCTCTGTTTTGTGGTTTTAGATATTTGGTTGGTCGAGTTCATGCTTTTGCCAGCAATTGAGAGAAATTTTATCATTTTCATATCTTGGATTGATTATTAGCCATTAGTGCCATGTTCAAGTAAGTTGTCTGCTTGGACGTTTGAAACTTATGACCGCGCCGTCTTGATATACTTTCGAAAAATAACATAAAAAACCGATACAATAGATTGTTAAGAAGTGGGATAGATAATCAGTGTACAAAGTGCAGCAACAACCAACGAAAATCAACAAAAGCAACAACAAAGGTCAGATGGGGTGTTTGGGACAGAAAAAGGGAGAACTGTTGTTTTCTTATTCTTCTAGAAAGTTGTTTTGTTACAGAGAAAACACAGAGTACATATACCATACAAACCGACATACATAGGTTTCCTAAAGCTAAAGATACTTAACTAGTAAAAAGACCAAAATACCCTTAGTACTTAAACTAAATTGCAGAACTGCCCTTAGGAGTAACAGTCAACATCTAAGAATCTCCACCTTGACATTAGCGCCTAAGTAGCGTCATATTTCCAATTATCGATATTGAGCAAATCCAAACAGTGACGAAACTTGCTCAAAGGAACCGGTTTAGTAAACACATCCGCAAGATTGTCTTTCGTGCCAATCTTTTTTACTTTGATTCTTCTTTCAGAACGAATAAAGTGATAACGAACATCAATGTGTTTAGTCCGGTCATGGTGTACTTGGTCTTTAGCCAAACAAATAGCACTCATGCTATCACAAAACACGGTCGCTTGATCTTGCGAGAAACCAAGATCTTCAATCAAACCTTTCAACAAAATTCTTTCCTTCGCTACTTCGGTTAACGCCATGTATTCGGCTTCGGTAGTACATAAAGAAACCGATGACTGTAATGTAGCTTTCCGACTTACAACCGAATTCCCGATAGTGAAAACATAACCTGTCAAAGATCTTCTAGCATCAAGATCCGGAGCATAGTCCGAATCTGAGTATCCGGCAACCAAATATTCACGTTCACCACCGTAAATAAGGCCAACATCAGATGCCCTTTCAAATAACGAAAAATGTGTTTCACCGCATTCCAATGCTCTTTACCGGGATGAGCCGTATATCGTGACACAACACTCATCGCGTGAGCTATATCTGGCCTAGTGCAAACCATACATACATCAAACTCCCAACAGCACTAGCATATGGTATTCGGGACATATATTCCATCTATGCTTCACCTTGAGGTGCACAAGTGATATGAGCTAAAATACTCATATCAATTATATCAATAAACAATGAATATATGCATTAATTGTATAAATATTGCCTTGTATTCGTTTGTTTGTCGTTTGATGTGTGTAGGTACCGAAGTTCGTGAAAACGGGAATGATCGGCACGAGTTTGAAGAAAAGATCGACAAAGCCAAAGTCAAGCTCGTTTTTAGCGGATAATCTTTATGAAGATTATTTTGGCTTGTGGGTCCCACATTTGGACTAATGGGCTAAAAAGCCACTTAGTAAAATAAGTTATCCATACTTTTCATCAAAAGCCCTAAACATAGCCCATTAACTCTAAATATGATACGGTTTTAATAAAATGGGCTTCAAGCCCATATCATGGCAGCAATTCATGGGACGATTACTTGGGTCCTTGTAAAACCCAAAAGGGTGATGAATGGTTACACTAAACGTGTGAAAAATTATTTAAACGTTTCACTTGGCCAAACCCTTTTTTATCCACCACACACGTTTTATCACCCACCAACACATACTCTTTCGATAGAAACAATGTTCCACCTTCTCTTTCCCCAAAACCCAACCAGTAAACCATTACTATTCATTCAACCCTAGCTATAAAAAATGGGGCTTTTCACTTATTGAAGGCGCGTGACATACACGTCCCTTAATTAAATCCCCCTTTTTACCGGATGTTGAAGATGGAGAAAACCAGGGTGACGTGGCCCTATTCTACCTTGTGATTGGCCAAAACAGCACATCACCTCCACCTCTCCAATAAGAAGGTGACAACTCAGCTTGGAGAAAGCACAAGAAACACACCCCTTGTACAGCTTGGCGATCCGTGGGATCAAGAGCATCTTAGAACCGTTAGATCAACATTGAGAAGAGAGAGAATAAGAAAGATGCCGAATGGACGTTCAAGATTGGATGTTACTCAACCAAAGACCTCACCCCAACACCTCGGGTTCAACTATAAAAACCCCCTCTTCTCAATGTATTTTTCATTCCAGTTTTTCTTTAATTTGATAATGTTAAAATAGATATAGGTTAAATTGTGTTTTAATTTTAATAGCTTCGTAATATTTACTGAAATTAATGAAAAGTTTCTTTGGGATTTATTGTTCTTCGTGAGTTTTAATTGTGTTAAATTGATTTCAGTTTTAAGCTATTATCTTATTTGAAATTATCAATATTAAAGTTAAATTGTGAACAAAATCAAACCCCAATAGTTTGATTAAATAACAGCCATAAAGTGTGTTGATGATACTGTTTCTAAGTTTTTGTTCGGTTCATATTAAGTTGTTGGTTTAGATTATTAAGGTGAGTTGGGATGTTTGAGACTCGATGATGGGGTTTGGTTTAATGACGTTTTGATCAAAAGGAGGCTCAGCGCCTACCTTCTACTTCAAAGGATCTTCAAACCAAGGTAAACTTCATTTTCTTAATTTTATTTAGTCTTTACTGGAATTATATTGTTAGAAGTTTGTGAATCGGTTAGTTAATCTGCTTGTGATAATATTGAACGATTAAGTTTCTGCATTAGTTTTATCATAATAGCTGTTTATTTAATCTTTTATTGGTTAATATGCTAAAGATAGTTTTAGAGTTACTGATTTTTTGTTAGATGAATTATCTGCTAAATATTTGTGTAAAATTAATATGGAGGATGTTAAGTCCAAATTAAGTTGCTGTTGGAATTTGATCTGCTGATAAGAATTTGGGAGTTTCCATTTCAGTTTTAATTGTAGAATACCGATAATGTTATGGGATGATTTAAGTAGTCTACTGAATGCTTCTTCTAGTTTAAAAGTTATTGAGTTTATATTATGTTCATCTGTGTAAACATTTTGACTGATGATAAAAGTTTGGGGTAAATTTTAGTATCAAAGTTGATGTTAAAAACTGATTTAGAGTGATCTGTTCATTAAGGATTTGGTTTTTGCATATATAAGATTTATTTGGACTGATAAACTGTGTAAGATAACTGTGAATTGGTTAAGATATGCTTTTATCTATCTACATTTATGAATCTGAATTGTTTTTTTGTTTTATTTGATTTTGGATTCTGGATTTGCTTATTTATTTTTACACTAGTGTTGCTGATATATATTTTGACTGTATACTTTCATTTCTTTGTCCAAAAATAAATCATCAAAAAATGTCCATCGTGGGACTCGAACCCATGACCTCCTGGTCATGGGCCAAACACTTTAACCAACTCGTTTAGCCTCTCTTTTATGTTTTAATTTAGTTATTTTAATTAATATAGAATTAAATAGGTGCTGTCAGCTTGAATTTTGTTTAAATACCTAGTTTTAGTTTTATTTACATATTAATCATTTTATTTATCTTTATTAAAGTTTTCAAATAATAAATAAAAACAAATAATTTTTTTTTATTAATTTTAGAAGTTTAATTAGTTTTAAAAATTAGTTTTTAAATAAAGTAGATTTTAATTAAATTAGTTTTTAATAAGATAGTTTAATAAATAGATTTTCTTTTAAATAGATTTAATAATGTTTAAATTAGTTTTAATAAGTTTTTTTAATAGTGTAAAGTTATTTCAATTAAATAATTAATTTTTGATAGATTTTTATATAGTTTAAATTTTTAAATAGCTCTATTTTTTAAATAACTGTCTTTAGATTAAATAATGGGGAACGATTGATTCACTTACGTTTTAAAATTTGTAGAAGTAATTTTAGTTTAAAAATCGATAACCCATTCAAATCAATTGTCCAAATCGAATTAAAACGTCTCAAATTCATAAGATCTTCATGTACAACGAACTTGGATCATCAACGTGTTCAATTAAATCCGTCTTTGGTGAATTTAGTCTATTACTTTTTCCTAAAGGTAATTTTCTATTTTACCCTATAACGTATCTAATTAATAATTTTGGCGCCGTTGCCGGGGATCTTGTGTACAATTCGTTTTGTGGAGATTTGTTGATCGTTGATTTGAAGACCCTTTCCGTCCTCGGAAAGTTTTGTTATTTTTCTATTATTATAGTATGTATCGATTTTCGTGTTTTTTGTGATTACTATATCGTATTACGTAGAACAATAAAATTACCTACTTCCAAATAAGACCTTGGTTGGGATTTCATCACCTAGCTATTGTATTCGAATCCAAAACGAAAAAAGGGGCAAAATAGATAAATACTAATAAAAAGTTTGAACTCGATTTATACAAACTATAAGGTGGGTATAAGGCGACGTGCTATAAAAGGTCGTCAAAGGAAAAAGGTTTTTAAGTGCTTTGTGCCACCTCGTTTCCCCGCTTGCTTGTGCGTATATTGAGAGGGACGACCGATTATTGTTTGCCAACTCAAGTATTATTATATCTTATTTTTGTAGTTTACTTATTGAACCTCGATACGTTTAGGTTTTCACCTATCGTTTCAAAGTTGACCGAGGGTAGATTACTTCCATAGTAATTATCCTTATTCCTTGTTTTTTATCAATCTTTTTGATTGAGCAATACCAAATAAAAATACCAAAAATAATCTTCTTCTTGTCTAATTTCTTTTCTTCAACCCTCTAAAATTCTCGTCACTTTGGTTTATGCAATTACAATCTTCTCGACTTTCGATTGATTACAATAGGCTTGAAAATATTCCTCGTAGAAATAGAAATCGTCAACAACGAATAGTGGAACCCGAGCTTCCACCTATTGTTGTAGAGATGGCCGATAACCGAACAATGGAGGAATTGCTCCGTGCACCCACTGAAGGGTATGGGGAAGCAATCGTTGTGCCGGCTATTTTGGCGGATCATTTTGAGGTTAAGACGGGTCTTTTATCGCTCATTCGTGCCGACCAATTCCGTGGAAATGAGACCGATAACCCACATTCTCACATTCAGAATTTTCTTCGTATTACCTCGACTCTCAAGTTTAGAGATGTGCCGAATGACGTGATTAAGCTCATGCTTTTTCCGTACTCGCTCGAGGGTAACGCTAAGATTTGGTATGAGAAAGAACCACCGGGTTCGATTTTGACATGGGATGATTTAGTGTCTAAGTTCATGAATTACTTCTTTCCACCATCCAAAACAACACGTTTTAAGAACGAGATCACTAGATTTGAACAAGAAGTGCATGAATCGTTTGGAGTTGCTTGGGAAAGGTTTAAAGATTTTCTAAGACAATGTCCACACCACGGTTTCTCGGAATTGCATCAAATCAATACTTTTTATAATGTACTTAATATGGTTGAACAAGATTCTTTAAATGCCGCCGCGGGTGGTAATCTTTTAAGAAAAACTCTGAGAGACGCGTTGGGTATAATTGAGAATAAGTCTAGAGTGCAATATTCACGAAACACACCGGTTGTTTCCAATGTGAATTCATCTAATACCGAGATTGCTAGATTGGACTCTAAGATTGACACGATTTTGAATGAGATTAGGAAGAATCCTCATGGAACGATTAATATGGTTGAGAATTTTTGTGTATCATGTGGTGGAGCACATCCTAATTATGCTTGTTCAACCACGGGGTTTGATCAAGCTAGTGCTTTTTCCGCGACGGGAACTTATGGCCCTAACGGTCAAGCTCCTCGTCAAAATCATGTTGCTCCACCGGGTTTTCCACCGGTTCAAAATAGGTACAACAATAGGAATAATGGGAACAATTTTAACCGTGGTAACCAAGGGAATTTTAATCAAGGAAATGGGTTTAATGCTAATCAAAACAATCAAGGTTTTCAAGGCAATAACCAAAATGATTTGTGAAGCTACATTAAAACGAATGAGGCAAATTTGAAAGATTTTCAAAAAAATATTCAAGGACAAATGGCAACTTTGAAAAATGAGTTTCAAAATAAGATTAAGGGGAAAAATAACAAGATTGAGCTTCATCAACAAAGGCTAGATCAAAACCAAAACCGTTTTGAGCAAAGATTAGAGCAAAGTCAAAATCGTATGCAACAAAGTTTGGAACAAGGTCAAAACAAATTTCTTTCGATGTTTGAGGGATTTATGTCTAAACCATCTTCTTCTTCGGGTTGCTTACCTAGCAATACCATTCCAAACCCGAAGGGAGAGCTTAAGGCTATCATCGCTTATGATGATGATAATATAGAAAGAGTGCTTGAGCTTTATATTCCACCTAAAGAAACTTTTCTTGATGTTACCAAGGCTATTTTAAATGTGATTAGTTCCTCAGTTTTCTTTGATTTCTTTCCCAAGAAATATAAAGATCCGGGTCAATTATTGATACTTTGTGTTTTTGATGAGCTTGTGGAATGCAAAGCTCTAGCCGATCTAGGAGCTAGCATTAACTTAATGCCCTTAGCCATTTAGAAAACTCTTGACTATGCACCACTTATTCCCACTCGAATGATCATTGAGCTTGCTAATGGTACCACCACCTATGCTATTGGTATAGCGGAAAATGTCATTGTTAGAGTTGGGAAGTTTTTGTACCTAGCCGATTTGCAATCGTTGATTAGACCAATCCTGGTGTGCCTATCATTTTAGGACGACCATTTTTGTAAACGGCTCAAGTTATAGTTGATAAGAGGGAAGAGGAGATAAAATTGTTTTATGGGGATAAACATATTATTTTCAAACCGGAAAAAATTCCAAGATTTGTTTCTAAGAAAGTGGAAAGTGTAAAACTTGTTAAACCTATTAAAAGTAACACAAACAAGGAACCTCTCTTTTACAAAGGTGTTTTTCCAATTATGGAACCCTCATTTTGTGAAGAAGAAAAGTTAATTTCAAAGAAAGATGCTTGTTTTGTTGAATCATGTTGTAATTTTACCTCATCTCCACTCACTCCACTCAAGGATGATAGATCTAAGATTGAAAAGGAAATTAATGATTACCTTAGTGCACCATTTGATACTAGTGAGTTTAATTGTGAGAATTTTGATCCCGAGAGAGATATTGCTTTAGTTGAAAAATCATTGAAAATGGACTCATTTTCATTCTCTTCGAAGGACCAAATTGATGATCCTAAGGCACAATCTTCATTTAAAGAACCTTTGATTCCTAACTTCACACCGAGTGAGGTTAGTGACTATTCATTCGATAAGTTCGCCGATGAACTTGTTGATCCACTTCCACGGGGAAGTGAAGACGTTTCCGATCTCGAGATCGAGCGTGATTCTCATGTTTTACCAACCATTCTCGAGGAATTCTTCGATGAATTTCCTTCTAATGAGAATGATGAACTTGTTGATATTTGTCGGATATTTCTTGTGATGACAAGATTGATGACACTTTTGTGACTAACTCAAATCTTCTCTTTGAAGCTTCAATGAACAATAATCCATTATTTAAAGAGGATTTTGAGAGCATCATACCTCCTTCATCTCATAACCTTTGTGATGATGAGCTCTTCATTAAGGAGTTTGATAAGTTACTTTCCATAGACATTCCTTCAGAAATTGAGGAAGAGTCTAATGATGGTGATGAGAATCTTTGGTTTGATCACCCGATTTATGATGATGATAATGTTGACTCGGAGGGAGAAATTACCTTTACTCCAATTATCCTTCCCACTCGCTTTGATCTTAATGTGCGGGTTTTTCATGCGACTCATTTTGAGTACCATGACCCCTTTGTTCACATTCATAAGAGTGATAAGGTCAACAAAGTCATGCAAATTGATACCACTAGTGTTGAGACTTTTAACCCACCATTACCTTGTGCTTTATATGATTTTGGATTAGCATAGGGGGATGACACCATGTTGTCTATTCCTTTCTCTCCCGAGGACGAGGTATTCGACCCCAGAATCGTTGATTAGGGAATCTCGGCCTTTCACCGATGTAATAATTGAATGATTTTTCGATCATCTTGGTGCGAGTTTATCTCGGGGAGCATGTTGTATTCATTCCATAATTTGTGACTACTATCTCTTTTTGGAGATTTGTGTTGGATTTTCATCCTTTCGTTTGTCATCCGACAACGAGGATGTAATCTTTGACCCTGGCATCGTGCTTTATGTTGGATTTTATTCCAATATGCCGGTTTTAACCTTTTTCCCTAAGGACCAATAGATGCGGGGATCGAGTCGAGCTCATGACTCGGTTAACAAAAACGAGGTGCCTTGTGGGGGAGTCCCATACATTCTATCTTCTTTATATTTTCTAACACTAATAAGGCTTGATCTTTCAAGCTTGTGCTCGTGTTTTTTTATGTTGTGAATATTAGGTATGACCCTAATCATTGAAGACTCTCGTGTTCGGTTTTTGACGGTCCACTTGATCTTCCTTACTTTGATTGCCAAAAAAGGGGCACACTCTCTATCCTTTGATTTTTATCGACTAACGTTTTATCTTGAGGCATAATTTATAAACGACTTATAGATTTGCGTGCTCTTTCCATGTTAGGATTTTGCATTAGACTCTTCGTGTTTTAGCAAGGGGGTGTTACTCTTGAGCTAAGAAACATTGAGGACAATGTTTGGTTTTAGCATGGGGGAGTCAATCGATATAATCGCTTGCAATTTCTTTTATCGTGTCTAAACATAATTGTTTTTCTTGTTTTTCATAAAATTTAAAATTTTTAGTGTTATTTTAAGTTTTAATAAAGAAAATAAGTGCTTTTGACACAAATGTAGGCTTTCCGTTGGTGAAAATAAAAA
This sequence comes from Glebionis coronaria, assembly GCA_025667525.1. Lineage (NCBI taxonomy): Eukaryota > Viridiplantae > Streptophyta > Magnoliopsida > Asterales > Asteraceae > Glebionis > Glebionis coronaria. Next base: position 457,712,335 of record CM046877.1, read on the forward strand.
TAGTGTTTGACTCGACTCGGTTTTTACCTTAGCTTTTTCCTTAACGTGTTTAAATCAAGTTTTGCATGCTTTTATATAGGGAACTTTAAAATGCGAAAGTCTTAAATCATACGGGTTTAAGAACGAGAACTTTTCGCAAGTTCCTATAATTGATCCTAGAAAGTCGTTTATCAAGGGAACTTTAAAACGCAAATTCTAAAACTTGAAAAAGTATATCCTATAGATGACTTGAAAACCCAAAACTTTGATTTAATAGGCTAAGTATCCATTGATTTCATATTTTTGAAATTTTACAATATGGAGAATAAGAGATGATATAGTTTAATCATAAGTTTCTAAAATTAATTCTACCTTGTGTAAGTATTTTTGTGTTTGATTTAATCTCCTCGTATTTATTTTTCACGCTTGAATAATTAATTGATTAATAAATGAAGTTTTTAGCGGTTTAGGCTTGATATCTAAACTCGTAACTCCTTCTTTTTCTTCCCTTGTAATTAAAGTGAGAACACATTAAGGGTGTCAGCGTCATGGACTTTTGATCATGCGATTGCGGAAATTTGGCTTACTATAAATATCATATTAATAAAGAAGAATAAATAAAAACGTGTTCTCTATGAGCCTTCGGGTGGGAGTCATGTAGCACTAACCTTGTTATTTAAGCCTTAGGGTGTATGGTAAGGGGACGTGTTTAATAAAAATTGCTTCATCATCATGAGCCATAAGGTGGGATGGTGAATGTCAATTCCCTTATTTTTGTCAAAGGAGCCTTCGGATGTGGATTTTAAATAAGGAGCACAATTGCATCTTAAAGAGCCACAAGGTGATATGCTGTAGTTGTTGCTAACTCCATTAATAAAGTCATAATTGACTTTGGAGGTTTTATTGTTGCTTTTATGTAGTCCTATTAGCCAAATTTCGGGTCCGGGGATTTATCCCTCAAATCGTGTTAAGTTATCCTTGATGTGGGCTTTCTTTAGTGACAACGGTTTTTGAAGTCGAGGATAGGTTTTGAGTGTTGAGTTTACACCATTTTTGCCTTCATTTTTGGATTAATAAATATCAAATAAGTCAAATGAGCCTTTTGGTGAATGACAAATAAAATTTAGAGATACAATTAGAAATAATAGGAGATTGAGTTTAACACAAATTACTTGTATGAGTTGTTTTAATTTTGGGGCTTATGATTAACAATGATCTTGTTTTTAAACTTGGCATGGAAAAGTGAAAAGTCGAGGACGATGAATCTATTTGAGTTTTATGATCCTAAAAGTTATTTTTCAAATAATGAAAGCAATACATTTTGTCTTTGTAAAATAAAGTGTCATAAAGTTGAATAAGAGTGTAGTTAGTATTTTATTTTATCATTGCGTGAGGACACGACAATTTCTTAGCAAGGGGGAGTTTGATATGAGCTAAATTACTCATATCAATTATATCAATAAAAAATGAATATATGCATTAATTGTATAAATATTGCCTTGTATTCGTTTGTTTGTCGTTTGATGTGTGTAGGTACTGAAGTTCGCGAAAACCGGCAAAATCGGCACGAGTTTGAAGAAAAGATCGACAAAGCCAAAGTCAAGCTCGTTTTTAGCGGATTTAATCTTTATGAAAATTATTTTGTCTTGTGGGTCCCACATTTGGACTAATGGGCTAAAAAGCCCATTAGTAAAATAAGTTATCCATACTTTTCATCAAAAGCCATAAACATAGCCCATTAACTCTAAATATGATACGGTTTTAATAAAAATGGGCTTCAAGCCCATATCATGGCAGCAACTCATGGGACGATTACTTGGGTCCTTGTAAAACCCAAAAGGGTGATGAATGGTTACACTAAACGTGTGAAAAGTTATTTAAACGTTTCACTTGGTCAAACCGTTTTTTATCCACCACACACGTTTTATCACCCACCCACACATACACTTTCGATAGAAACAATGTTCCACCTTCTCTTTCCCCAAAACCCAACCAGTAAACCATTACTATTCACTCAACCCTAGCTATAAAAATTGGGGCTTTTCACTTATTGAAGGCGTGTGACATACACGTCCCTTAATTAAATCCCCCTTTTTACCGGATGTTGAAGATGGAGAAAACCAGGGTGACGTGGCCCTATTCTACCCTGTGACTGGCCAAAATATCACATCACCTCCACCTCTCCAATAAGAAGGTGACAACTCAGCTTGGAGAAAGCACAAGAAGCACACCCCTTGTACAGCTTGGCGATCCGTGTGATCAAGAGCATCTTACAACCGTTAGATCAACATTGAGAAGAGAGAGAATAAGCAAGATGCCGAATGGACGTTCAAGATTGGATGTTGCTCAACCAACAACCTCACCCCAACACCTCGGGTTCAACTATAAAAACCCCCGCTTCTCAATGCATTTTTCATTGCAGTTTTTCTTTAATGTTATAATGTTAAAATAGATATAGGTTAAATTGTATTTTAATTTTAATAGCTTTGTAATATTTACTGAAATTAATGAAAAGTTTCTTTGGGATTTATTGTTCTTCGTCAGTTTTAACTGTGTTAAATTGATTTTAGTTTTAAGCTATTATCTTATTTGAAATTATCAATATTAAGGTGAAATTGTGAACAAAATCAAACCCCAATGGTTTGATTAAATAACAACCAAAAGTGTGTTGATGATACTGTTTCTATGTTCTGGTTCGATTCATATTAAGTTGCTGGTTTAGATTACTAAGGTGAGTTGGGATGTTTGAGACTCGATGATGAGGTTTGGTTTAATTACGTTTTGATCAAAAGGAGGCTCAGTGCCTACCTTCTACTTCAAAGGATCTTCAAACCAAGGTAAACTTCATTTTCTTTATTTTATTTAGTCTTTACTGGAATTATATTGTTAGAAGTTTGTGAATCGGTCAGTTAATCTGCTTGTGATAATATTGAACGATTAAGTTTACGCATTAGTTTTATCATAATAGCTTTTTATTTAATCTTTTATTTGTTAATCTGCTAATAGATAGTTTTAGAGTTACTGATTTTTTGTTAGATGAATTATCTGCTAAATATTTGTGTAAAATTAATATGGAGGATGTTAAGTCCAAATTAAGTTGCTGTTGGAATTTGATCTGCTGATAAGAATTTGGGAGTTTCCATTTCAGTTTTAATTGTAGAATGCTGATAACGTTATGGGATGATTTAAGTAGTTTGCTGAATGCTTCTTCTAGTTTAAAAGTTGCTGAGCTAATATATTATGTTCATCTGTGTAAACATTTTAACTGATGATAAAAGTTTGGGGTTAATTTTAGTATCAAAGTTGATGTTAAAAACTGATTTAGAGTGATCTGTTCATTAAGGATTTGGTTTTTGCATATATCAGATTTATTTGGACTGATAAACTGTGTAAGATAACTGTGAATTGGTTAAGATATGCTTTTATCTATCTACATTTATGAATCTAAATTGTTTTTTTGTTGCCTGCACTTTATTTGATTTTGGATTCTGGATTTGCTGATTTATTTTTACACTAGTGTTGTTGATATACATTTTGACTGTATACTTTCATTTCTTTGTCCAAAAATAAATCATCAAAAAAATGTCCATCGTGGGACTCGAACCCATGACCTCCTGGTCATGGGCCAAACACTTTAACCAACTCGTCTAGCCTCTCTCTTGTGTTTTAATTTAGTTATTTTAATTAATATAGAATTAAATAGGTGCTGTCAGCTTGGATTTTGTTTAAATACCTAGTTTTACTTTTATTTACATATTAATCATTTTAATTTTATTTATTAAAGTTTTCAAATAATAAATAAAAACAAATAAAAAAAGTTTTATTAATTTTAGAAGTTTAATTAGTTTTAAAAATTAGTTTTTAAATAAAGTAGATTTTAATTAAATTAGTTTTTAATAAAATAGTTTAATAAATAGATTTTCTTTTTAATAGATTTAATAATGTTTAAATTAGTTTTAATAAGTTTTTTTTAATAGTGTAAATGTTATTTCAATTAAATAATTAATTTTTGATAGATTTTTATATAGTTTAAATTTTTAAATAGCTCTAACTTTAAATAATTGTCTTTAGATTAAATAATGGGGAAAGATTCATGCACTTAAGTTTTAAAATTGGTGGAAGTAATTTTAGTTTAAAAGTCGATAACCCATTCAAATCAATTGTCCAAATCGAATCAAAACGTCTCAAATTCATAAGATCTTCGTGTACAACAAACTTGGATCATCAACGTGTTTAATTAAATCCGTCTTTGGTGAATTTATTCTGTTACTTTTTCCTAAAGGTAATTTTCTATTTTACCCTATAACGTATCTAATTAATATACATTCCACGACACATCAACAGGCAGTAGATAACCGAAAATTGGCCGAGGAAGGAGTATTTACCGATTTTGATGAACTCATTCCAAAACGAGAAATAATCTTCTCGATGTAACTTTTCTGTGATAAGAAAAGCTTACCATGTTTTTGGTCTCGAATTATTTCCATGCCCAAAATCTTTCGAGCTGCTCCCAAGTCTTTCATATCAAATTCTGTGTTGAGAAGAGTCTTGAACTTCTCAACCTCCTCCATATCTTTAGCCGCTACGAGCATGTCATCAACATACAAGAGTAAGTAGACAAGTGATCCTGATGGTGCCCTTTCATGATAGACACAACAATCATAAGCACTTCTACTAAAACCATGCTTTACCATAAAGTTATCAAATCTCTTGTACCACTGTCTCGGCGACTGTTTCAAACCATATAAAGATTTTCGGAGCTTAAAAACATAATCTTATTTGACTTGAATAACAAAGCCTTCGGTTTGGCTCATATAGATTTCTTCCTCAAGGTCACCGTGAAGAAATGCCGTCTTTACATCTAATTGTTCCAATTCCAAATCGTGATGTGCTACTAAGGATAGTAACACACGAATATATGTATGACGTACCACTGGGGAGAAAATATTGTTGTAGTCGATTCCCTCCTTTTGGCTATATCCCTTCGCAACCAAACGTGCCTTGAATGTGACGTCTGAGCTCGGTAAGCCGATTTTTTTCTTGAAGACCCACTTACTATCAACTACCTTTCTTCCTTCAGGATGTTTCACTAATTCCCATGTATTGTTCTTATGAAGAGATTCCATCTCTTCACTCATAGCCACACTCCACATATCAGACTCTTTAGAAGTAATAGCTTCCCGATAAGTAGCCGGTTCAAGGGACTCCACCTCTTCCGCTACTTCCAATGTGTATGCGACATAATCTTCAAAACCAAATCGAGTAGGAGCTTCCGCATCCCTACGAGGTATATCATGGGCTATAGACCGTTCTTGCCCGCGTTCCACGTGCGGCGAATTAGGTGGATCATTTGGTGAAGTAACATCGTGGTCCATGTCTTCGGGAACAACATGCTCCACCTGTTTCGGAACGTCCTCCACCTTTTCAGAAACACCATCTTGAAGCTTCGATTCAACAGGATCTTGTTTTGCACGAAACAAGTAATCCTCATCAAATGTCACATATCGGCTATGAATGACTCTTCTTTCAGATGGTGACCAAATTTGATAGCCTTTAACCCCATCACCGTATCCCATGAAAATGCCTTTAATACCTCTCGGGTCAAACTTTCCATCACTAACATGATAATACGCGGGGCATCCAAAAACACGAAGCTTCGAATAATCTGCGGGCTTCCCAGACCAAACCTCAATAGGAGTCTTACAATCAATAGCAGTGGCAAGAGAGCTATTGACTAGATAGCAAGTTGTATTGAGTGCTTCAGCCCAAAAACTTCTATCTAATTCGGAATTCAATAGTAAGCATCGCGTCTTTCTAACAGCGTCTGATTCATTCGTTCAGCTACCCCGTTTTGCTGAGGAGTGTAACGAACCGTATAATGCCTAGCAATTCCTTCATCTCGACAAAAGTCTTCAAATTCTCTCGAACAAAATTCCAAACCATTATCAGTACGAAGACGCTTAATCTTCCTTCCAGTTTGGTTTTCAATCAAAATCTTCCAATGCTTAAATTTCTCAAATGCCTGACTCTTATGCTTCATCATAAACACCCACGTCATCCTTGAGGAATCGTCAATGATTGAAAGAAAATACCGAGCACCACCGAGAGAAGGTACTCGAGAAGGCCCCCAACAATCAACATGAAGATAATCGAGAGTACCTTTTGTTTGATGAATTGCTTTCGAAAAACTTACCCGCTTTTGTTTTCCCATAACACAATGCTCACAAAACTCCAAGTTAGCAACCTTGTGGTTGTCAAGTATTCCACGCTTGCTCAATATAACCATGCCTTTCTCACTCATTTGACCAAGACGCATATGCCATAACCTCGTCAAATCTGAGTTACTTTTCTCTGAACACGAGACGGAAGCACAACCTATGATGGTTTCACCTTGTAAAGTGTAAAGAGAAGAAGTACCTTTGGTGGCTTTCATAACCACCAAAGCTCCTTTCGAAACACGAAGTACACCATTATCACTAGTGTATTTGAAACCTTTCGAGTCGAACACACCTAGCGAGATCAGATTTTTCTTAAGATCTGGAACATGGCGAACATCAGTGAGCGTTCTAACAACTCCATCATGCATCCTGATTTGAATTGTTCCGATGCCAACGACTTTGCATGGTGAATCATTGCCCATAAAGACATTCCCTCCATCAAACTCTTCATATGTCACAAACCAATCCCGATTGGGACTCATATGAAAAGAACAAGCAGAATCCATGATCCAAGCAAGTGGTGTACCTTTATAGTTGACAACCGACAATACCATATCGCGTTCCGTACCCGAGTCATCTTTTTCAACCACGGCAACCTGGCCTTTCTCCTTAAGCTTCGGGCAATTTTTTTCCAATGGCCTTCCTCATGGCAATAATGACAAGTATCTCGAGGATTCGACCCTCGAGGTCTTGACTTCGATCTACTATTATATCTACCTTTTCCTTTGCCTCTTTGTGTTCGATGTCTACCTCTATCCTATTGATTCGTAACTGTCAAACCAACGGGTTGAGATTCCAAAGTTCCCGATGCTTGGTGGCGAAGCTCTCGGGAATGCAAACTCGATCGAACATCTTCCAAAGTAATAGTTTCTTTACCAACGACAAAGGAATTTACAAAATTCTCGTACGAGGGAGGTAACGAAACAAGTAGAATAAGAGCGGCATCATCATCATCAATCTTGACCTCAACATTTTTCAAATCCATCAAGATTGAGTTTAACGCATCAAGATGGTCTTTCAAAGCTGCGCCCTCTTTCATTCTGAGTGAAAACAAATGCTACTTCAGTAACAACTTATTCGTCAATGACTTGGTCATATAAAGCTTTTCTAGCTTCTTCCACATACCCGCAGCCGTTTCCTCATCAGCAACCTCGTAAAGAACCTCATCTGATATAGATAGCAAAATAGTAGAATGTGCGTTTTCGTCTAGTGTATTGTATTTTACGTCGGTCATATCAGCCGGTTTGGGTCTGGCTAAAGGTGCCCAAATACCTTGTTGTTTTAATAAGGCTCGAACTTTAACTCGCCACAAACTGAAATTACTTTTGTCATTAAACTTCTCAACAACACTAACTTATGGTTGAGACGACATGATTATCAAACGGGATGTCTAATATTTTGATTACTATGTAACAAGGCCCCCACAACAAACCAATTCTGATTATTCTAAATCCCAATCAACTAACACCAAACCCCTTGATCTCAAAGAAGCAGTAGCTTCAAATCAATGGAACAAGAGAGGGGAAATAAAAAGTTCAAATAACAAACCTGATAATCAGCCAAATCGATCCACAACAAACACCAAAAAACAAAACCAAATTCGAATGATTCAAGAATTTGATTCTTGAAATCCACCAAAAGCTGAAAACCCAAAACAAATTCTAGCTCACTTCTAATTGATCGGATGGCTCTTGATACCAAATTTGTTAAGAAGTAGGATAGATAATCAGTGTACAAAGTGCAGCAACAACCAACGAAAATTAGCAAACGCAACAACAAAGGTTAGATGGGGTGTTTGGGACAGAAAAAGGGAGAACTGCTGTTTTCTTATTCTTCCAGAAAGTTGTTTTGTTACAGAGAAAACACAGAGTACATATAACATACAGACCGACATACACAGGTTTCCTAAAGCTAAATATACTTAACTAGTATAAAGACTAAAATACCCTTAGTACATAAACTAAATTACAAAACTGCCCTTAGGAGTAACAGTCAACATCTAACATAGATGATGCACTAGAAAATGAGTTTAGTAATATTTGAGTTCTGACAACAAGGGGCCTAAATGCTTTGGACAGTTTATTAGTTAATGGTTAAGCTCGTTAGAAATTTAATGCATGCAATTTTTAAAATTTAAATATTCATAGTATAACTACCCAATAACGGTAGAAATGAGGCAAGTTGAGCCCTAACATATTTTAGAGGCACAAAATTGGTTTGGTTTCTAATAGGCATAAATGAAATAAAACACAACTTGAACTTGGTTTTTTAGGCACCTTAGGCTCAAGGTCATTTATATATATATATATATATATATATATATATATATATATATATAAATATGTACGCTTACAGTTATACACTTATACGTATATGATAGATGTATGATGCGCAGATACAGGTAGCTTCCCTATTTTACTTCATAGAAAGTATGATGCGCAGATACAGGTAGCCGTGCAAAATTTGGGTATTTTTGTGTAACCAGTTAGGGTAGTAACTTTTGCCCTCACTATAACAGCTCAAAATCAAAAATTGATGGTCTGGGCTTTTTTCTTTCTGCAAAATGATGTTCAATACCCTCCTCCACATGTGAAAAAATGGAGTATATACATGTAATGGTTGCTAAAGTTTTGTTGCAGCAGCAGCTTGACCCATATGTATTTGCAGATTGACCCAAACGTCCCTTAAATTTTGTTGCAACAGCTTAAAAATTTGCTAAAATCATCATATATGTCCAGTGATCAATAAGAACAGATTTAGCATAGATAATAGAGGTCAAATAACTGTCATCCATGAGAAAAACAAAGCACGATGTTAATAAGAACGTTCTTATTGATGATGCTATATTTTTATAAACGGGTTGACGTCCTAGTAACAACCCAGGTATTCTATACTATCATCTATGATGATGCTACATCAGCAGCTTCCACGTCAGCAGTTGTTCAAGAGGAGTAGGAATTAATAAGACTCAATGGTTAGCAGCAGCCACGTCAGCAGCTTCCCAAACTCCCCTTAAACTTAGTTACAGCAGGCCAGCAACTTAAACTTTGCTAAAATTATGGTTTGCAGCAGCCAGCGACTTCCCAAACGCCCCTTAAAGTTTGTTTCTTAACTTACTTTGATCATTATAAACAGAAACTACAACTTTTATTTTTCTATAGTTTGCGAGAAAAGTGCTCATCAGATATTTCTAACTTTTAGTTATAATACATTAAACTAATTCAAACACAAACTAAAACTTTTATTCAATGGAAATTTCAACTTTTATTCATAATACAACAAAATTCAACTTTTATTCATTGCAAGTTCTTCTTCGAAAAGTGAGATTGTATAACCCGTTTGCGCTCCCTCCTCATCCTATATTTGTTGTTAAAAACAATCGTCTTCAAGATTTGAAATGTTTTGTATACGTGCTTGTGAGCCTAAGTAATCCTTAAAGCAAATGCACATCTCCAAAGTCGGTGTGAGTCTTGTTCGTCGTATCGATAATACCCTTCCACTAAGTGAAACATCGGATTCCGAAGCAAACCGTAGACGCTTGTATTTTTTTAATGGCAAGTTAATAGTTAGTGATTCAAGCTTACTGAAGGTTTATTAACATCATAACAATTATATAAAACCCTAAACGAGAACAAAGCACACATAGTGGAAGCGATTTAATAAGATCATAATAATAACACAATTATAATTAATCGAATTAGGGTTACATACCTTTACGCTAAAGCAAATCCACAAGACGAAGAACGAAACACCAATTCGGGCTTATACCGTATATAACCAATATATAGTCTAAAGTAAGACTATATTACGATCTTATACACACGTAATACAACGAGCTAACCGTGATTCTAGCACGTGTAAACCGAGCTATAACGCTTGTAGAAAATCTACCCAACAACCCTAAAGAGGGGCTAGGACTAGATTATAAGCAAAATCAAGCAAACAAGAAAACCAACCAAAAACCCTTTGTGGGTTTGTCTTGCGATCGCAAGAAAGAGAGGAGAAGGGAGAGATTTTTGTGTGTCTTGAATTATGAGGTGAGGGGTTGTTTATAATGGCTTAATTCTTGTAACCTAAAACAAATAAAAGGAAAGTTTTTCCTTCCCCTTCCCTTCCTCCATAACCGACGGCTAAGACCCCCTTTTGGGGTGTTCCGGAATCTTCCATCATTCTTTCTATTTTACTTACTTACTATAAATTTATTTAACAATCGTTAATACTTAACACTTAATTATTTAATGATCGCTAAAGTTATGTCTCGGTTTAATTTAATAAATACATAAATATATATTTATTAATTAAATTAATAAATACAAGAAATATATTTATTAAATAAATTAACTCTTTACGTACTGAGTGCAATCCCGTAATCTCGAGTTCGATCCTATCACACGGCTATTAAATATAAGTCCATAAACTTTCAGCTCCCACTTGGACATATTTCGAATATCGTGATTACATTGACTATTACACTTAACAATGTCTCTAGTACAACTCGAGTAAGGTCTCCTGGATAAAACCTTTTAATGATTCATCATTATTATTATCCTTTTATTTCTAATACAATGTTAATAAGGATATGGATCTCAGTCATTCCTTTCATTAACCATTCCGTTTCTCGTTCACAGATTCAACAAGATTACCAAAACAAATTTAGGTGTGCCCACACAAACATCTTACTAATCCCACGAGGGGACCAATTGTATTAAACTCCAAAACGAAATTGGAGGAAATAAATTCCATATTGACTATGAGCAAAACTTATGAATTTTGCAACACTTCTGAAAATAATCCTTATAGCTACCAGTTACGTTTAACGTTAGATTATTCCATAGAGATGTACTAGACTCATAACAGTTTCCTGGTATCTCAAGTCTAAGGATAACTATTTATGATTTACTTGATGACAAAGATCCATAAAGTAAAATCATATAGTTGGGATAAGTCCAATATTCAATTCGTCGAATATCATCCAAAATCGATCAATATACTTTCAAGTATACTCTATCGCTATTTTGATTTGTCTTAATTTAATAATACTCCCATATTATTAATCGACAACGGACTTTTAGCATAACATTTATTCATGGATTAAACATGTAAAATAGGATGCAAAATTAAGTAATAAGAATAAACGAAACCCAATCTTTATTTTATTAAATAATAATGTCTTAACATCCTTTATCCAAATACTAATCACAGATTCATTGCATGAGTGCGCTAGCTAGTTGCAGCCCAATAGCCTTGGCATGCTTAACTACCTTTGGTCTAGGCAAAGCCTTAGTTAAAGGATCAACTACTTCATCATCTGTGTGAACTTTTATTAATTTGATTTCACGAGCTTCAACTTGTTCTCGGACGTAGTGATGTCTACGCTTAAAGTGTCTAGTGCCTTTCATGACTCCCGAATCATTGGCAAATATAATTGTAATAGAATTGTCGCAATATATATCAATAGGTTCTTTTATTGAGGGCATCACTCCAAGATCTCCAATAAATTTCCTAATCCAAACAGCTTCCATTGCAGCTTCTAAAGCAGCCATGTACTCAGATTGAGTAGCATGCATTGATATCGTTGTGTGCTTCTTACTCTTCCAGTCAACTACTCCTCCATTGATAACAAAACGTAACCCATCTGAGACTTCGTATCGTTAATAAGTGTGAGAACACTTATCCTTTTACCACTTAATTATAATAATAACCAAGCCAAAACGTGTATTTTATGTCGTAAATGTCGGAATTATGCGTGGTTTGTGTTTTTATTGTGATTTAGGACCAAAATGTGAAAATGGAAGAAAACACGGGCTTTCACGGGCTTTTATCGAAGAAAAAGACAAAAGACGACGTCAAAAGATCAAGAGTGCAAAAAAAAACGAAAGTCCAAGGCCTATTCTGAAGATTTATCGAAGAAAAAGTCTAAATACGGAAGCTTAATGAAGTCAAAGAACTCAAGTCTAATAAATGAAGAAATTATAAGACGAGTTCAAATAATCCCGAGACAAAGTCGAAAAAGACAAATAATTAAAAATCGAGTCGAGACAAAAAGAAAGAAAGAAGGAAGCAACCAACACCCCTTCCTTCCCTTCTCCCTATAAATAGAGACATTTCACCTCATTTAGTCTTGTTAGCTAAATTGACAACTTAGCTCTCCACCTTTAATTACTTGTACATTTTAATTTCATGTCATTTACTTAATTGTCAATTTAATTTCCTTGTCTTACACCTTAAATTTCTTGCCTTTAATTCCAAGTAAGTAATTTTGTTGTTGAATCTTTATTTTCCTTTAATCAAGTTTTCATTATCATTCTCATTCTTCTCTTCTTGTTTTTAAATATCTTGTTTTGTTTGTTTAATCTTAAAGTTTTCATCTTTATGTTTATTTGATAAAAGTTCTTATTTTTCCATTGCTCTCATCAAATTCGTACGTTTGATATTCTTATTTTCTTGAGTTTTTAGCTTATTTTGTGCTTACCTTATTTTAATTCAAGTGTTTTCAAAAGGTTAATCTTTTTCTCTTAATTTCTTTTATAAAGTTTGCTTATTTTGTTCTAGAAAGTTTTTAAATTTGTAGCTTATTTTGTTCGTCTTATTATTGCTTTGGTTTAGTTTTTGATAAGTGCTTATTGGAAGTGCTTATTGAGTTTTTTTAGCTTATTTCACTTTATCGGATTGCTTGGTGCTTCATCGCAAAAGCCTAGGGTTTTACATTCTGACAGCTTATTGCGATCAATATTCAGATAGAGTATTTCCCCCTTATTCCGATCGTGATTGCGATCGCTCATTGCGATCGTACATTGCGACGAGTCTTAAGGCTTTATTGCGACGAAGTGCTGCCAAAATTTCATCAGCCACATTTTGATAGGATATTGCGATCAATATTCCGACATGATTACTTTTCAACATTCCGATAGTTTTTCTTTTTAGCCATTATTCCGATAGTTTTGTTTTTTATTCATTCCGATAGATTTTGTTCTTACATTTCGATAGGCCTTCATTCCGATCGTATTCCGATCGGTAAGGTAAGCTTACATTCCGACGTGTCTATTCCGACATCATTCCGATGGAAGGGTATTCCGACAGGTTTAGTTTTATTATTTTGTTTTAGCTTTACTTTTTAGATTACATTATTTTAAGTTTTTAAATTTTCATTTTTATTACATTGTCAAATTTACTTCTCGTCAAGCTTTCATAATTTTGTTTTCAGAGTATCCAGACATGCCAACATATGATGATTTTGATGATGTTGATACTCTTTCGAGTGATTCTTCACATGATGACCTTACTCCTACTTTTGATGAAGATCCTCCACCAACAATGCTTGATCCTACTTTGGATGACTACTCATTTGAGGAAGATTTTGCTACTTTTCTCAACACTTACTTCCCAAATGAGAATGATTCTCCTCTTTTGGACTTTGATGATGCTCTTTATCCTCCTTTGGATATGAAGAAACCCGTTTCAAAGGAGAAGAAGCCGGAAGACACCGATATCCACAGTACTTATGTCTTGACACCTCTTTATCCACCTTCCGAGGATGAGATTGTGAGATTTATGAGCGGATCTTTTTCAAATTCTACTGAGCCTGAGTGTTATTTTTCCCTAAAGGAAAAGGTGTTCGATCCCGGTATTACAATTTTTATGCCATCTCAGTATCCATCTGATGAAATAAAAGGAAAGATTTTTGGAACTTTTGGAGATATGCTTGTACCTCATCACCCTTGCTACCACCGTGCTCGATCATTGCTTAAGGGAACCTTGCCTAATCTTCTTTGGCTTGACTTGTTCTCCTTAAGCTTGTGTTACTTGATGGATGAAAACCATGTATTTGATCCCGGTGGATGTGTTTCAAGTTTCTTCCTATGCTAATCAAGGTCGAGTCAGGCTCACGACTCGGTGAACAAAAACAAGCACTTTTTGGGAGGCAACCCATTTATCTATTTTTTTATTCCGTTTTAATAATAAGTGTAGGGGGAGACCCTAGTATGTGTTTGATGTTTTCTTTCTTATCATGTGTAGGGATTCGAGCTTTCAAAGATCCATTCTTGATGACTTTTGACGAACCGTGATCCCATGTCTCCGTCTTCCCGGTTCTATCCTAAACTCTTTTGATTCACTATTTTATATTCTTCAATATTAAAATAGGAATCAATTTAATTGTCTCTTCCTTAGCAAGATTTAAACAAAGTGCACAATGTCCTAAGTGTAGGGGAGGTTACTCCCACATGTTTAAACATTGAGGACAATGTTTATATCAAGTGTAGGGGGGACTTCTATCGAAGTTAAGTGGGTTTTTCCTTGTATTTGTCCTCATTTTAACCGGAAAATTGATTTTTCGACATTTTTCAAAATTTTTGATCTATTTTGGCCTAGTAGTTTTTCTTTTGTTATAGTTATTTTCTTTCTTTGTTAGAATAAATTTTAATAAAGTGGTTTTTAATTTTTAAATGTTGTGAATCTTTTGACTCAACCCGAGTTTACTTATCTAAGTTTACTCTAGCTAGTATCCTTAACGTGTTTAAGTCAAGTTTTGCTAGGCTTTGATATAGGGAACTTTAAAACACGAAAGTCTTAACTCTTACGGGTTAAGAACAAGAACTTTTCGCAAGTTCCTATAATTGATCCTAGAAATTCGTTTATCAAGGGGACTTTAAAATGCAAAGTCTAAACTTGAAAAAGTCTAAGAATTTGCAAGATCCTATAGATGACTTGAAAACCCAAAACTTTGATTTAATAGGCTAAGCATCCACGAGTCTCATTCCTTTAGATTTTAAATTGTAGAGAACGAGAGATGATAGAGTCAATTATAAGTTTGGTATTCTTTCATGAATTTATGTGATTTAATTATGAGCTTTTTCTCCCATCGCTTGCTAATAAATTTAATTGCAATAAATAAGGTTGTACGATCTGAAAAGTTACTTAGCTTCTAGCCCAAGATCGTTTAAAAGTTACTCGGTATTAATTAGTGTTCATAGCCAAGGCATAACTTATTGAAGCGGGATCTGAAGATTGGCGAGTCTGAAAAGGTCCTAACAAGACATGAGGGCTGCATTTTGTTGCTAAAGATCCAAAAGTGATGTGAAGAATCATTTATCAAAAATCAATATGAAGGATCGAGACACACGACGAAAAGCAAACACTCCCCAAAAGATCATGGAGAAATCTATACGAGAAGACCCTAGCAAGGTATGAGGATAAATAGATCCAAGTCCTAAAAGGAGGCGGATCGTTGTATATCAAAATCCCAAATAAAGATTGGAGAAAAATGAAGAAGTTGTGGTCCAAATATGAAGAATCTCTCAAAAAGTTCAAGTGAAGTAATTCTATTTATGAAGAGAAGACCATAATTTCAAGAACGTCTCTCAAGATTTGAAGTATGAAGTCAATGCCAAATATCGGTCCGAGAAGGGTCTCAAGTCGTGAAGCGAGTTATGCCAAGATATGAACTTTATGAGGTCCCGAAAAGCAGTTTTAAAAGATTTTGTCCTTTAGCTAACTATTGATTAAATCGTCCTACTTTATTTTCAGCCTAAATAAACTATCGAAATAAGTCAACAATGCATCCTCGTGATCATTCAAGACAACAATAAAATATAAGAGATACACCATAGGATAAGGGAGTCTAAGTAAATAATTGGCCCACATGAGTTTGTGATAGTTTGCTAACTTATAATAACAATGATCTCGTTTTTAAGCTTGGTATGGGGAATGTGAAACTTGAGGATGATAATCATTCATGACATTCCAAAACCCTAAGGTAAGTCTTTGATTTCTTCACTAGTTTTCTTCCTTTAAATATTTTGTGTCTTTAATAAAGGCCAATGTGGATTGATTGTGATGGAAAATGTAGAACTTGCTTTGTAATTACTGCATTGCATGAGGACATTACAATGGTCAAGTGTAGGGGATTTAATAAGTGTGAAAACACTTATCCTTTTACCACTTAATTATAATAATAACCAAGCCAAAACGTGTATTTTATGTCGTACATGTCCGAATTATGCGTGTTTTGTGTTTTTATTGTGATTTAGGACCAAAATGTGAAAAGGGAAGAAAACACGGGCTTTCATGGGCTTTTATCGAAGAAAAAGACAAAAGACGAAGTCAAAAGATAAAGAGTGCAAAAAGAACGGAAGTCCAAGGCCTATTCTGAAGATTTATCGAAGAAAAAGTCCAAAGACGGAAGCTTAATGAAGTCAAAGAACTCAAGTCTAATAAATGAAGAAATTATAAGACGAGTTCAAATAATCCTGAGACAAAGTCGAAAAAGACAAAGAGTTAAAAATCGAGTCGAGACAAAAAGAAAGAAAAAAGGAAGCAACCAACACCCCTTCCTTCCCTTCTCCCTATAAATAGAGACATTTCACCTCATTTAGTCTTGTTAGGTAAATTGACAACTTAGCTCTCTACCTTTAATTACTTGCACATTTTAATTTCATGTCATTTACTTAATTGTCAATTTAATTTCCTTGTCTTGCACCTTAAATTTCTTGCCTTTAATTCCAAGTGAGTAATTTTGTTGTTGAATCTTTATTTTCCTTTAATCAAGTTTTAATTATCATTCACATTCTTCTCTTCTTGTTTTTAAATATCTTGTTTTGTTTGTTTAATCTTAAAGTTTTCATCTTTATGTTTATTTGATAAAAGTTCTTATTTTTCCATTGCTCTCATCAAATTCGTACGTTTGATATTCTTATTTTCTTGAGTTTTTAGCTTATTTTGTGCTTAGCTTATTTTAATTCAAGTGTTTTCAAAAGTTTAATCTTTTTCTCTTAATTTCTTTTATAAAGTTTGCTTATTTTGTTCTAGAAAGTTTTTAAATTTGTAGCTTATTTTGTTCGTCTTATTATTGCTTTGGTTTAGTTTTTGATAAGTGCTTATTGGAAGTGCTTATTGAGTTTTTTAGCTTATTTCACTTTATCGGATTGCTTGGTGCTTCATCACAAAAGCCTAGGGTTTTACATTCCGACAGCTTATTGCGATCAACATTCAGATAGAGTATTTCCCCCCTTATTCCGATCGTGATTGAGATCGTACATTGCGACGGGTCTTAAGGCTTTATTGCGACGAAGTGCTGCCAAAATTTCATCAGCCACATTCTGATAGGATATTGCGATCAATATTCCGACTGGATTACTTTTCAACATTTTGATAGTTTTTCTTTTTAGCCATTATATCGATAGTTTTGTTTTTTATTCATTCCGATAGATTCTGCTCTTACATTCCGATAGGCATTCATTCTGATCGTATTCCGATCGGTAAGGTAAGCTTACATTCTGGCGTGTCTATTCCGACATCATTCCGACGGAAGGGTATTCCGACAGGTTTAGTTTTATTATTTTGTTTTAGCTTTATTTTTTAGATTGCACTATTTTAAGATTTCAAATTTTCATTTTTATTACATTGTCAAATTTACTTCTCGTCAAGCTTTCATTTTTGTCATTTAATTAATTTACCTTTAAAGTCTTAATTTCTCGTCATTTACTTTTAAAGTTTTAAATTTTGCACTACTTTTTAAATTATTTTTAGCTTTAATTACCTGTCATTTACTTTAAAGTCTTGCATTTAATTTTACTACAACGACCAATCTATTATTTGTTTTTCACCAAAAGATAACTGAATCGCACTGAAACCAGTAGTCAATTCGAATAGAAATGATTTCAACGAACTAACTTTTTAACTTGGTAAAATCTAGTTATTAATCGTCTTTATCACATTGCCAGTACGCATCACAGAACCCTATCACATTCAGTTCTGTGTCAAGTTTCCCTCCAAATACCAAAAACATATCTTTCGTACTCCTCAAATACTTTAGAATATGTTTAACAACAGTCCAGTGGAGCTTTCCTGGATTCTGTTGGTATCTACTGACCGAGTTCTAAGCAAACGCCACATCAGGCCTTGTGCATCTAACAACATAGATTATAGATCCTACAGCCGAAGCGTAAGGCACCTTCTGCATGTATGCCTCCTCTTCAGGAGTTGATGCATCTATCTCATGACTCAGATTATGCTTAACTTCTATAGGTTGAAACCCTTTCTTGGAATTATGCATATTATACTTCTTCAATATCTTATCTATATAAGAATCTTGACTTAGACCAATTAACCGTCTTTTCCTATCCCGATAGATCTTAATTCCCAGAATGTATGCTTCTCCTAAATCCTTCATAGAAAAACATTTACCAAGATAATCCTTAAAAGCGTTAAGTCTTGGAATGTTACTTCACATGATTAATATGTCATCAACATATAGGACTAGAAATACTACATCACTCCCACTAACTTTGCGATATACACATGGCTCATCATGATTTTGAATAAATCTAAACTTTTTGATTTCTTCATCAAATCGTTTATTCCATTGACGTGATGCTTTCTTCAAACCATAAATGGATCTTTGAAGTTTCCACACGTGTCCTGGATTCTCAGGATCAACATACCCTTCTGGTTGCTGCATATAGATGTCTTCATCTAAGCGACCATTTAAGAAGGCAGTTTTAACATCCATTTGTCATATCTCATAGTATAGTATGCTGCTATAGCTATGAGAATCCTAATAGCTCTTAGGTCTGCTACTAGAGAAATGTCTCCTCGTAGTCTACGCCAAAAGTTTGAGTAGAACCTTTAGCTACTAAACGAGCTTTATAGGATTGTACTTTTCTGTCCATGTCAGTTTTCTTCTTGTATATCCACTTATGTCTCACTACTTTAGCATTTGGTGGTGGATTACAAGAATCCAAACATCATTAACTTTCATGGATTTCGTTTCCTCATCCGTAGCAACCATCCACTTATCCTTTTCAGGAATAATAAGTGTGTAAACACTTATCCTTTTACCACTAAAATCAAGGAAAAACAAGACCTAATCATGTGTTTAATACCGTAAAAGTCGGAATTACGCGTGGTTTTGTGTTTTTGTGTCAAATAGGTACAAAAGATCAAAAGGAAAGAAAACACGGGATTTCACGGTTAAATGTTGAAGAAAAGTCCAAGAAAGAGACAATGACAAAGTCAAAGACCAAAAAGTGTGCCAAAGATCACGAAAACCGGCAAATCGACACGGGTTAAAGAAAAGATCAAGAAAGCCAATTTCAAGCTCGATCTTAGCGGATTTGATATTTATGAAGACATTTGGGCCTTGTGGGACCCACATTTACTCATTGGGCCAAAAGCCCAAACTGTGGATTGTTATTAATTATTTTAGAAAAACAAGCCCAAAATATGGCCCATAACCAATTCAATAGCAACGGATGAAAATTAAATGGGCTTGCAAACCCATTTTGGAAAAAAAAACAAGTTGCTAGATAAACTTATAACCCAATCCCTGGTCAAAATTCTTGGTCAACTCACAATCCCACACACTCACACGTTTTACCCCACTTACCCCACACACGTTTTTAAATAAATCGTTTCTTTTTACCCACCCCATTACTTGATGTTACAAACAAGAGTTAACATTTCACCCACTTTCTTCTCTCCCAAAAATACGCAGACACCAAACCTCCAAACCCTAATTCCTATATCAAAATTTACTCAGTGAAATTTGGGGGTTTTACCCAAATCGTGTGATTCACACACTTGGGGATTAAATCCCCAAGTTTTTCGGATGATCAAAGTGGTCGTCCACATTCTATGTGGCAAATCCCTTCCTTTTGATTGGGGGATACAAATCACCACCAAAATCCCTCCAATAAGAAGGCTCCACCTCAGCATAAAGAAGCACAACAAACACACCTTCCATCCACTCTGGCAATCCGAGTGACCAAACACCCATCTTAGCCGTTTGATCAAGAAGAGAAGAGAGAGAAAGAAGAAAAAATGTGTTTAACGGCTCAGATTTGATTTTTTCCTCACGAAGCTTCATGAAGAAGCCTTGGGGGTTGGCTATAAAAACCCCCATCATTCTGTAGTTTTGAGGGCCTTCTTTCTTATTTTAATTTTTATTTTATGAAAAATAGATGATATGTTTATTGTAATTTTTCTTTCAAAAAAGTATTGTAATCGAATTTTTATTATTAATGAAATTTATATTCTGTTAAATTTTGTCTCTATTTAATTTACTTGCAATTTAGATCTTGAAACTGTTTTAATTAAATAAATATTAAAGTAAAAAGGTAGGAATAATTTCCCCTACTAGGAAATTATAAAAAAAAATATTGGTTCGTTTTGGTTCACTGTTCATGGTTTGATGATCATGATGATGGTGTTTGGGTAATAAGGAGGTGTTTGTTCGGTTTCGGTTTTGTTCACAAGGGGGTTCAGCGCCTACCTTCTTCCCAAAGGGTATCATCACTAGTTTTTTTCTCTTTTTATTTTATTATTAAGTTTTAGATTAAAGTTTAAGTTTATTTATAATCTGCTTATTTGATTTGGTTGATGTTCGTTTGATTTATATGTTTCTGATTTGAGTTTGTTTAGATCTGCTTATTTTGTTAAGTGCTTAGTTTATTATTTAGATATTGTGTTTATCTGATTTGTTAGTCTGCTTTTGTATTTGAGGTGTTTTAAGTTTGCGAATTAATAGCTTATGTTGGTTCGTATGATGTTCAGATTTGGTAGTTTTCTTTGATTGTTGCTTATATCTGATTTGTTTAGGATTTGCTTATATCTCCTTGTTTAGACGTGCTTATTTGGAATTAAGTTTTGGTTATAACTGCTTTATTTGGTTAAAATAGATTTTATCTGCTTATTTTCGGTTTAAGTATTGTGAGTTGAGTTGCTTATTTTAGTAGCTGATTAGATTTAAGTTTGATTAGTTTTTCAGATTTTTAGCTTATTATTCAGTTCTTAATTGCTTTTTGGTTTAGTCACCTTATTGGATAGAGCTTATTGTTGCTTATTTATTTGATGTGGCTTATTGGCTTATTGCTTTTCAATTAGCTTATCTATTTTCCACTTATGTGCTTATTTGGTCTTTTTAGTTGCTGATATATATATTGCTGCTTACATAACATACTCATTTGGTCTGCTATTATGTTTTTTCATAGTCCAAAAATCCAAAAATAATATTAGCAAAAACGTCCCTCCTAGGACTCGAACACGTGACCTCACGCTTAACAGCCCTACGGCATAACCAGTTGTTCTAGCCTCGTCTTTGTGTTTAGTTACGTCTTATTTAATTAATATAGGGTTTAAATGTACTGTCAGTTTTAAGTAATTAAGTTTTAAATACAAATTTTAGTTTAATTAATTTTTATATAAAAGTTTTATTTAAGTTTTCTTTATAAAGTTTTTAATAGAAAATAAAAAGATAAGAAAAAAATTTTTTAATTACTTTTGTAGATTTAAATTGTTTTTAAATTTAGTTTTAAAATTAGTTTTCAACTACTATATAAAAAAAATATTTTAAATTACTTTTATAGATTTATATTGTCACTTTAGGACCATATTGGTAAAGTGTATAATCAATTTGAAAGTTTATTGGTAATGTCTAGCGATTAAATTGTAAGTGTTTAAAGTCGGTACATTTTGCTAAGTAAGATGGTATTGTATAGCTTTTACCCTTTTAATTTAGTTTCAAAAGAGTCTTTATATTAGTTTAATTAATTTTGTTTAAGTTTCAAAATAGTTCTTATTTGAATTAGTTTAAAATAGATTTTTAAATTAGATTAACTAGTAGTTAATTAAATAGTTTTTAATTTTAAAATACCAAAAAAATACGTTTCACCAAGAACAATTAGCCTTACGTTTAGTCTGATATCAATTCGAGTCGATTTGTGGAACGATAAATAGATTAAAAAGAATTTGCAAAAGTTCTAACATTAAGGATGAAGTATGGCAGATTTATAATTAGCTGGTTCACCAAGATCCCCTACTTCATCATCATCCTCTATGTTAAGACCTATATTGCTATTTGCGTTTTTAATCCTTGCGGATCTAGGCAGAGGAACTAATTCTGGTGAAACCGCCAGACTTTCTGGTTCTATAGGAATTACATCGCTAGTGTTTTCAGAAGTTAATGTATCTATATGACTCTCTTCAAGATCATAATTTCTCCCACTGAATTCTTGATTTATAAGATCACTTTCAAGGAAGTCTCCATACATAGCAACAATCACTTTGTTGTCAGGTGGATAATAAAAGAAGTAACCTATAGTTTCCTTAGGGTATCCTACAAAGATACATTTCACAGATCGTTGTTGGAGTTTGTCACCCGAGTCACGTTTTACATACGCCTCGCAACCCCAGACTTTTAAATAAGACAAATATGGCTTCTTGCCAATGCATAATTCATATGGTGTCTTTTCAACCTTCTTCGTGGGAACCATATTTAAAATACGAAACTGCAGACTCTAAAGAATAAATCCCAAAAGGATAAAGGTAAAGTTGTAAGATTAAACATAGATCGCACCATATCCAATAATGTACGGTTTCTCCTTTCGGATACACCATTTTGTTGTGGAGTATAAGGAGAAGTAAGATGCTGAACAATTCCATTTTCACTTAGATAATCTATAAACTCTTGACTTAAATATTTACCACCTCTATCAGAACGAAGAGCTTTAACCTTCTTTCCTAGTTGCAGTTCTACTTCTGCTTTAAACACTTTGAATGTTTCAAATACCTTATGTTTATGTTTAAGTAAATAAACATAACCATAACGGCGATAATCATCCGTAAATGTTAAGAAGTAGCTAGCACCTTTCCTTGACAAATGTCTAAGTGGTCCACACACATCAATATGTATTAATCCAAGTAGATCAATAGCTCTTTCAGTATTGCTATTAAAAGGTTTCTTGGTCATATTTCCAGAGATACAAGACTCACATTTATCAAATGATGCATCATTGATATTTTCCAAAAGACCTTCACGTTGAAGCTTTTGTATACGAGTCTTCCCAATATGGGCAAGTCTACAATACTAAAGATAAGAAGAGTTCTTGTCAAACTTTCTCTTCTTATTAATGCTAAAGACAGAATTATTATTATTCTTGGCTTCATTATCATGCATGTCCATTTCAAACAAACCATTCACAGAAATTGCATTAAAATAGAAAATACCATCTTTCCAAATAGAAATTCCATTATAGTCAATAGTGTGTACGAATCCATTATTCAACAAACAAGAAAAGGAAATAACATCCCTAACAATTGTAGGTGCATAATGAAAATCATTTAAAATCAATACTAAACCCGAAGATAAAACTAAATTAAATGTTCCTATAGCTTCAACTTCTGCTTGTGCGCCATTGCCCACTTGCAGAAATTGTTCCCCATAGGAAAGCTTCCTTTCCAGATTAAATCCCCGCAGCGTATTACAAATGTTAATACCGCATCTCGTATCATATACCCAGGAATTTAATTTGTATGTTAAATTGAACAATTCAATCATAAATAAACTACCTGAAGATTCAGCGCTCTGCTCAGACTTCTTCTTTATTTCTCGCAAATATTTGAGGTAAAGAGGGCAATTCCTTTTCTAATGACCACTTGCCTTGTAATGGTGACAAGTCTCATCCTTATGAGATTGATTCTTCCTGACAAAGTTCTGCTTAGGTTTCAAATAAGTCCCAACCTGCTTTCCCTTATCACCCTTGCCTTTGCCTTTCTTCTTGTTCGCTTGCGGTTTTGGCTTACTCACTCTACCCTTTTGTATGGTTAGTACAGAAGGCGTAGAAGTAGATGCCTTGTCTTTTAACCCTTTTTCATAGTCGATGAGCATTTCATGCAAATCATTAACTGTCTTCCCCGTGCAATGCATATTATAGTTTCGAACAAATTCATTGAAGTCTTGTTAAGGGACCTATTTGTGACAATCCGTCAATTTATGATTGATATTTTATTCCCAATATTTATTTGAAATTATTATTTTAATGTTATATTATGAACTCACTTATTTTTGGGAAGTAATTTGGATTTACGTCGACTACGTCTAAACCGGAGGATTCAACGTTACGTGCTTACGTTTACATACACCGTTTGGGTGACAGTCCGACATTTCAGAAAAAAAATTTGTCCGTGAATATTATTTTGAGATTTTAAATATGTGTTGGTTCATAAACTCACAAATTTACGAGAAGAGATTAGGACTTACGATTTTAATTTAACGTCCTTTACGACTAAACCGGAAACCTTAGGACTACGTATTTACGTTTTCGAACTCCGTTTTTGATGAGACAATTTTTATTATATTCGTTTTGTGCCGTTGATTCATAATTTATAAAAACGTTTTTCGTAACACGACCCGAGGGCATGCAAATCGAGGAAACTAGAATCGTGGAGTACCCGTAATTAAATGGGGATGAGATAAGTGGGACACTTGCCCCACCCCCACAAACCCACGGCTAGACTTAGCCATATACCCCATGTGTTGTCAAAAACTTCACAAGGAAGCTAAGACACTTGTCTTATAACTCCCCAAAACCATTTCACAAAACCATTTCCTCTCATTTCCTCCATGCAAAACAAATTTCATTCTCTCATCTCTCTCTCAAATGTGCCGTCCCACACTCCTCACAAAACACCCCAATTTGATCTTGATTCTACCATAAAATCTTATGTTATTTACACACATGTTGAAGCCCTTTTGAAACCCTATTGATTGGTGGTGATTATAAAATCCAAGGAGGAGTTTCCATGGAGTCTTGGGGCTGATTTTCCACAAGGTGTTCATGAAGAATGGTGGTCTTGAAGATGGTCTTGGTTATTCACAAGTTTCTCCATCAAAATCCATGTTTTGATCACAACCTACATCATCATGGTGGTATAAAGATTGTTCTCCTCATCCTCTTGTTATTTTGATTATGTAATCATGTATTTTATTTCCTATTGTATATGTATATGATGATTATATGATGATAAAAAATATTGTGTGGGGATTTGGTTTTGATAATCATGGGTAAAAAGATGAAAAACTATAAGAAACAAGGCTAAAATCTTGTTTAAATTGTTGGCTGTATAAAACAGTAAAGAATCATATGATGAACTGATAAAAATGGCATAGATTAATGGATATACAGTAAGTAATATGTCTTGTACACATGTGAGAGTTGGCCATGCAATGGAATAATTAGGATGAGTGAGATATGATCAAGACAAGTTTAGAGTACAAATTTGAGTTTACTGTTTTGGACGATTTTTAGAAAATACTTAGAGGCTGATTCAACAGTAGCTATACAAGAGTTAAATGGAGCACATATCATGTAGTTTATGTCATAAAAATTTGAGCTTCTATCTCCATATATAACTTTATACATGGAAGTTTTGGTGAACATGAAAATAAAAATCAGATTTTAGAAATTAAAGTATAATAGTATTATATAAGCACTCAAATAAAAATAGTATAAAATGTGAATTAAAACCCACTAACTCATATAATACATTTATATAAATATGTATAAGGATAAATAAATGGACATTTTATAAAAATGGTAGTTTGATAAGTTTTATAAGTTATAAAACTATAAACATGATTTTTATGACTTTTTCGGCTATTACCGTAAAATTAACGTTTTTGTTAAATAAAACTTAGACGGTTGGACCCGTCTAATATAAACTTTTATAAACTCATATACTGATATATAAACATATATAACAAGTAAAAACCGATAAAACCCGAACTATATAACATACGGACATTAACGGGCTACGTTAACGTTATTGGACTAATAATACAACAAAATGGACTAAAACACTTATAAACTTATTTATTGGGCTTAACCCATTTGGGCCCAACATGTAAAGTATAAATACTGATAATACAAGTATAAAATGGGTTAATACAAGTTAAAGAACTTATAATAAGTTTATTGGACTTAAAATATGTAAATAGGTAAAACTAGTAAACTAGTATAAAAGTTATCGATACGTAAACACTAAAATGAGTAAAAGAGAATATGTAAACCCACTTGATCATCATATATATAAAATCATCATATGTATACATACTTGTTATTTTTATAAAGTCATTGGACAAGAGTCTAAGACGAGTATTATTTGTCTAGGTTTCCGTGATTGAAGCACGTACCATACGTCCGAATTGCCGATAACCCGCCTTCCCATATCAACGTGAGTTCATAGCCTCGCACTCTTTTAAATGTTTTCATGAAATGTTTTATAAACCCGCGAGGGAGATAACATGTTAGTTTTTATAAAATAGGACACCATTTGTCCCGATTGTTTGTTTATTGATTTGGACCCGAATGATTGTATGACCCGATTGTATGACCCGATAAATGATTAAATGACCCGATAGATGAAATTAAATGGATTATTAAAGTTAGGTTATGTCACTAAAAGTCCCATTAGCATGAATTGTGAACTACCGGGATTTGGTAGACGCTTATGCATATAATAGTACTATTTGGGAACGATCACCCTAGTTCGCGCCTTGACGGTTGATCCCCGTCGTGCCACATTGATTGGTAAGCGAATTTATGTATGAGAAGATTTACATAGCGTGACCTTTGTGACGACACGCTAATTTAGATGGGCAAATTGAGTATCGGGTTAGCTACCCGTTGTTTGGTTTAGTAAGGTAACAATGTCATGCGGCTTATAATAATCCAGTTAACGAAATACTACTATACGCACCGAATTACGATGTATTGCCTGACTAGCAATACGGGGTCATACTATTGATATTATGTTCGTGTTTTGGTTTTCATAACCATATTCATATAACGGTTTTTACTTAACTTTATACAACGTCGTAAGACGTATTGTATGATGTTTTTACGACATTGGCTCGTATAATGATTTTTAAGGCAAATGCCTATATTATGATTTTCGATAAGGATTTGTATAAAAATGACTTTGGCTATTTTATGGCCTATTACAATGATTTGTACGTAATGATTATTGGTAATAATTTTATACCAAAGTTATATTGATGGAATTTATTAAACTCTATGAATTCACTCGGCGTTATCGCTGACCTTTTCTTTTAACATGTTTTATCTCAGGTACTTGAAGGTAATTCTCGGGAAGACGACAAAGAATTCATGGCCCGCACTTAAATAACAATTTCCATTCAATTCTTTTGTAAAATTTTATGAAATGATTATGACTTGGGACCTATGTAACTTTGATAATTATGAATGGAAATGCTTTATTATCAAACTACGCGATTTTTATGTGTTGTCTATGATGTGAGTAATGTGCTATCCCGTAACACCAACGAGTCTTCCGCTGTATTGAGTTGTATAAATTTGGGGGTGTTACAGTTTGGTACCAGAGCTCTCGTTATAGAGAACGAAAGATTTTTAAAAACCAAGGTTTTGAATAAAACATTTCAAAATCTTTTAACTATAAACATTTTCCTAAAAATGTGTAAAAATCTTTTGACTATAATGGTGCCGAAGAATTCCCGAGTTACCGACAAGGCCAGACTGAGAAGTGTTATTTTAATATATATATATAACTTGGATTATATATATATATATATATATATATATATATATATATATATATATATATATATATATATATATATATATATATATATATATATATATATATATATATATATATATATATATATATATATATATATGATGTAATTTTATTACATGATTGTTTGATGATTATTTTTATATTTATACGACGTAGGTTGTCACAAGGAACCCTAAATCCCCTAGTAAATTAATCGAAGCTATTCTCGTAGGAATTCTAGCTATCCTAGATCTAAACCAAGTTGTGGATATTTATGATCCCAACAAAATGGTTGATATTCGTAGAAATGTAGATATTAGTTAATTGTGATATTGAAGAAGAATTGGCGAGATTAAATCTGATATCGATGTAATGACGATCTTTCCATATAGAGTGGAGTTTGACAAAACGATACCACCTAGAAAGATGTCATCTGATTCGTTGTCACCCAATTCTTAAATTTGAAATCGAAAGAGTGAATGTTGCACTTGAGGCTGTCATTGGAACCATTACCCAAAAGCCTCATGCCACTAGTACCTTTCCGAGAAATCTGATTGAATGTGTGAGTCATCTCATGCTAGTGACTCATTTGATAATTGTTGTTGTAAGACCTATAGGATTGGAAATTAAGTGTTGATTCATACCGAGCTTTTATTGCTCTTTTAAGGTTTATAAATAAGGTTGAAATTATTGGAAAATGAGGTAGGATATCGCCTTGAGTATAAGTTGGTTGAAACTTGAATAAAGTAAAATCTAACCCGTAGGGAATATGAGATTGTTAAGAGGAAGTCGCTAAGTTCTGTGATTGAATTATGGGGGTTTAATTGATTGTTGATTCGTGTTAAGGGTTGTTCTTAGGCCATTGTCCACTAACGAGGATGCCCAGTGTCCAAGAAATAAATTGAAGAAATCTTCTTCTGAATTGGGACCAATGGATCTTCCGGGACATATGGAACACCTAATGACTCTTGTAGATTAGTATTCATTGTGGTATCTTTTAAAAATAATCCCTAACTTCACTGAGACATCAGTTGGTAGGATGAGTTCTTGGAATTGTATGACATAGTGACACATAATGTGTTCCGGTACAATTTTGACTTGTTTGTGATTAATGAAAAGACTACCTTTGATTGCTAAATTCTACATGTATCGATGTTATTTATCTTTTATTGCTTCATCCTAATGCTCGCATTAGTGATGCAACCATTGAATAAGTACTCATATCGAATTAAGTTACGTTGTGGATTATTCTTTTTTTGAGTGCCATCGAGGTCATGAACCTCATGATTAACTGTAGAGGTGGCAAAACGGGCGGGCAGGCGGGCACGGACGGCGGGCAAAACGGGCAACGGGCTAAATGGGCGGCGGGCAAAACAGGCGCGGGCAAAACGGGCGCGGGCGAAACAGGCGCGGGCTAAACGGGCGCGGGCTAAACGGGCGCGGGCATAAACGGGCGCAAAATAAAAAACACTGAATTACAAACAAAAAAAAGGAAACCGAACACTGCTTGTTCTTTAAGTAACGTAATCAACAATAACGGTTTTTTAGAAGTTCCGTTCAACATATAAGTCGAAACAGCCAAACATAAGAAGATTAAGTAGACTGTAGACATACAAATGTAGTTATACTAGAAGATAAAAATAAATAAACAAGTCCATACACTTCGAGGTAAAATAAAAGTTTAGAGTACAATCACGATTAGCAACGTTTCATTGCAGTTCCTCGACATTGTAAAATTTCTGGATATTGGCAAGCATCCTTTCATCATCCAAAGTCACAAAGATAATAGCAACACCCTTTCTTCCAAACCTTCCACTTCGTACACCCTGCAACAAGAAAAAACTGAGTTCATATGCATCTACAGTTGTGGTCAAAGTAAGTAACTGTCCGGTAAACTAGATTATCCTTATCCGATACTCCGTTATAAAAAAATGTGGTAAAACTAACATGACGCCGTTCATATGGTAAAAGTTTGCAACTAACACAGTCATATCGCTTAATCAACTTGGAACCAAGTAACACCACGCAGTTCATACAGTAACAGTGAAAATAAACAGACTAACAGTAACACACATTCAGACTTATTGACAAAATACCTAATATTCGATGTGCAGGATATATACATAACACACTTTCTCGAGAAATAAACGAACAATCGCGTAACTAACACATCTGCCTTTTACTTGTTATGTTGATAAGTTAACCTGCTATACATCTATAACTAAGTAACATAACGGAAATCTGATATATTTGTATACTTTTTTCTGAACATGAAATCTGATATTTTCTTTATTTAAGGCTAAAGGGAAATGAGCTGTGACAATATTGACATTTGACAAGCAACATAAGTCACCCGCACAATACAACCATTAATCCTCAAACAAAAAGCACCTTAGGTCATTAATATTGGTATCTAAGATGCGCGGTAACAAATCCTTAGCGGTAACAAATCCTTAGTGAAGTGCAGGTGGTAATCTTAAAAACCAAAGGCTCAGAAGTTAGAACAGGTAACAAATTATGTAAGGGCTTAAATTCTCTAAAGAAAAAGCAAAAGTTCAATGGGGGAACTGCAGCAACTTATGCCTAACAATCAGCTTTTTCAACAAATCCTCAACAAATTCAACATTTACTCGTACGCGATTTTTCGATAGCTTTACGACAAATAACTGAAGCATCTAACTACAGTAACTAACACAGTAATCTAAACAAAAACTATAATAAAATAAATTTTACATACTGATAACGGTAACGATAAATTAGGTTAAACGATAACTTCCACTTGCTTGAGGTCCATCTAGATACAATTTTAATTCGGACCCACCACTTGCTTGAGGTCCTCGAAAACGACTAGGAAAAGAGTCAAAATCAGCCAACTCATCTAACCCGTCATTTGTTTCACTCTGATTAGCATTTTCACTCCCACCTCCTAAAGAATCTTTCCTGGTCTCATAATTAAACTCGTAATCCTTATATAACACATACAAAGCATCAACTATAACACCCACTTTATCTAGACGTACTTCAAGTTCCATTCCAAGTTTGTCAAAACAGTAATGAATGAGTTTATCCTTAAACCGAGGATCCATAATAACCGCAAAACACAAAACTTGCCAATATTTATTCCAATACTTGTCGAACTTCTCTTTCATATCTTTTCCCATATCCCTTATAACGGAATCAGAATTGCGAATTGCTTCTTCGATATTAAACTGAATTTGTTAAACTTTGTAAAAGTATAGGTTTGAAGTAGGATAAGAGCTTCCTGAAAATAAGGTTGTGATCTCATAAAAAGGTTTAAGAAACTTCGTAATTTCCCTAATCCTTGTCCATTCTTCTGGTGTTGGACAACAAGTATAGTTATCATCAACTAGATCCAAACGAGCATATGCATTTTGATAAGCTAATGCACAATCAAGCATCAAATACGTTGAATTCCACCTTGTAAAAACGTCTTGGCATACAAGTCTCCCACACTGCAATTGTAGATGTGTTATACATTCTGCAAAACTAGCTTTTCGTAGACTACCTCCTCTTACGTACTTTACCGACTCTCGAACCTTCCTAATCGATCCTTCAATCTCCTTCAACCCCGCTTGTATAATAAGATTCAGTATGTGCACTCCACAACGCACATGTATAAATTTACCATCACAAACTAACACGTTATGCAAACGTAGATGACTTTTTAAAGCATCTACTAAGTTATCATTATATTTAGCATTATCTAATGTGATGGTAAAAACTTTGTTTTCAATCCCCCAACCTGATAAAAAGTTTGTCAAAACAGATGCTAAAATCTTACCCGAATGAGGAGGTGGTACAACATGAAAATTTAACACTTTCTTCCTTAATATCCAACTTTCATCCACATAATGAGCCGTTAAATCCATGTACCCATCATTTGCTATCGAAGTCCACAAATCAGCCGTGAAAGAGATCTTGCTACTTACCTTCTCTAGCTCCATCTTAAGTTTTGACTTTTCCCTCTCGTATATAGCTATCACGTCTTTCTTTACTGTATTTCTACATATGGGAACTGCGTCTCGATGCAAAAATATATGCAATTGTCTTGTTGCCTGATGTTCAACATATGTAAAGGGGTAATTATGTTTTATAATAGTAATGGCTAATTTCTCCCGATACATATCTTGGTCTAAACGGGTGCGTTTCCGTGGTTGCCCGCCTTCAACATCATCAAAACATTGAAGCATGTGTCGCCTCAAATTTCTAGTTCCAAAACTCGGTTTGGCAGATAACAACTTCCCACAATTATTACAAGTTGCTATTCTATCATCACCGGTTGGTCCTTCAACCTTTTCAAAACAATGCCACACTAAAGAACGATCTTTCATTGAAGTGGCTGAAGAAGCGTCATCTTCATTATCCCCTTCAATACTCATACCTTACCTCGACATATTCGACATTTTTCTGAATCATAAAACATAATGGGTCAGTTTTTAATCCTGTTACAGTCCAACAAGCCTATTTGATATCAACCCTTCTCTTCCTATTTATAATGGGTCAGTTTAGGCTGGGGCTGGCCTACCTTACTAAAAAAGCTTATCAGTCCCTTGAGATTACATAAAAGCATATTGAACTGCATAAACTCAGTGTACGCTTCCTAGTGTTTTTGTATGTACTTTCAATAGTAAGTTCATACAGGGATTTCTTATTTAAGTTTTTAAGCAGTTTCACAAGTTTCGCTCATTTTGAAGCAATTTTAAGAAAACAAGTAATATCAATTATCCAATCAAGATAACTTACGCCAAATATAAACTAAGCATCTAATTTAGGTATGTGCGCCAAATATGCAAGACGAAGTTTACGAGAGCTGGAGATGAAGCTTTGACTCATATATCTTCTCCGTATATGTATCAGAATGACAGTAGCTGAAGCAGAACGTGATATATTCTGAGTGTAACACATGAGCAGACCCATATAGAAGCCGGGTGTAACACAGGTCACACCTAATTAGAAGTTACGAAGTGTAAATTTTTTTGAAAAGTATTGCTTTTCTTGTATGTGCAAAACCAAAAAAAATCATGTTACTTTGTTTAAGCTAAAGTTATTTGTGATGTAAATTTTATTGTCTATGGTGAAAGAAATTATATGTAATATTTTCAAAACAGTAATGCAACATCGATAAATATTCTGAGTCTATTTCTGCGTACATCCCCTAAGTTCGCAGCTTAACGAAACATTTTCATCAAATAAGAACATGCTTATTTACATGTATATATTGTCTTTACCAAATGCATTATAATAATTTTGATCCTCCAAGAATACTTAATAGAGAAAAGTTATTGCATATTAACTTATTTCGGATTAAACGATAACCATAAAAGATACCTAACTAATATCACTATATTTCACATGCATATAGGAGCAAATTGAACTGCATAAACTCTGTGTACACTTATCAGTCCCTTGAGATTACATAAAAGCATATTGAACTGCATAAACTCAGTGTACGCTTCCTAGTGTTTTTGTATGTACTTTCAATAGTAAGTTCATACAGTAGTAAAAACAACTAATTAAACAAGACTTTTAGAAACAGTTAGACTCATCACTTCTTTAAATCTCAGGCCACTTTAACAAAAATATTTTGCTCAAAAAGACCAAACTTCTTCATCTGAATATCTAGTTTCCGTAAGATTGAAAGTACATACAAATGAATCTTTATACTTCTAATAGTCTTTGACAAATCTAGTTTCCGTAAGACTCTTTGTTAAGGTCGATGTTTCTATTATTCTTTTGCTATTTGTTGAGTTGCATACTTCAGTTCGACAGCGAATAGGATACAAATGAATGGCTATGAATTAGATAACATATAAAGGGATACAGTTAATTGCATCTTAAGCTCACGTGTTTTTCATTTAGTGTAGAGTCCTGCTACAAACCATCACCATTATATGTCACGTAACGATCTTGCATAGTGAAAATTGGAAATGTAAATTAAGTCCGATACAAATTCCAGACGACTCTAAATGGGCACTTAAACAACCACAAATTTGACAACTTTATAGTTAAAAAAACCTAAAGATCAAATCTTTACACTAAACAACCAAAAGGGCACCTAAAAACTATAAATTTAACAACTATCTGGACCTTAAAAGATCAAATGGGTACCTTAAAAACCATAAATTGTTAAATTTTTTGGGTAAAAGGCACTAAATGTAACAACTTATAAACTTAAAGATCAAATGGGTACCTTAAAAAAACTTCAATCTTATATAAAAACAATCAAAAAGACCAAAGACCAATATTAAATTTATGAATTAAAATATTAATTATGAATTAAAATATTAATTATGAATTAAAATTTGCAAAAAATAGCATGATACCTGCTTGAAACTTGATGAAAATTGAATCAATAGTCGAAGAAAGAAAGAAGAAAAAGGGGATAACTATGTGTTTCACTGTTTCGGAAAGAAAGAAAGAAAAAAAGGGGATAAAAGAGGTTTGGGCAAAATTTGCCCATTATTTATGCCGTCCGCCCATTTGCGCCCATTTAACTTTCTCTTTCCGCCCAATCCGCCCATAAAGAAAAAAATATGGGGCAAAAAGCGCCCATAAGTTTTGAAAAAGTATCAAAAACCGCCCAAACTTTACTAAATGGGCGGAATTTGCCCCCTCTAATTAACTAGCTAAGCTCATTCCCTATCATATTGTAGTTAGTTCTTGGTGAACAAGCTTTCATCACTCTTTTGCAGATCACTCGATGTTTTTATAAGATAAAACAGTATCCCTTGAGAAAAATTGAATTTTCATCACTATAAGGATTATTCAAAGTGAGATTTATAAGTGATTGTTATCGAAATGAAGTTGTTTATAAAACACCTTGGAAAACTTAATTGCTTTCATAATAAAGAATATCTTTGTAAATTTATTCTTGATTCTTATTTAAGAATTAAGCATGAAAATGTTTTTATTATAAACATGATGATAAAATTTTGACGAACTGAGTATTGCATCGTTAATCTTGAAATTGTATATAGTTGCGCGCCTACATACAATTTGGAATGGACCATGCAAGGTTGATTAGTAGTCACCATAAAACTAATGAATAAACACTACATTTTCTTTGAAGATTGTGAAAGATTAAATTTTATGAGATCTGCAAAAAGTGCAAAATAGGGACATATTGTTAGAGACATCTACATATGTGCCCGTACCATTTATTCTTCTGAGTTGAATTTACTCATTTGTGGAAATTGTCTTATTTGACAATTGACAATTCTTTTTTGTCCAATTCTCCCGTAGTGAGATTCTTAGGAAAGGTATCTGATTAACCGAGTGTTGATACCCGACTGGATGTATCGACGTTCCTATCATTTCGTTTGATTTGATTTCATTTGAATGACCTGGGTAACGATCCGAGGAGCTTTCGAATGCGTACTTAAATTATGAAAACATGGGAAATATTCATATTCGTTAAATGTTTTCGTATGTATCTGATTTGAAATTCTCTCACATAAAGTATGCGTTGACCTTACTCTTTTAAGGTTAGTTATGTCTCCAGATATCCTTGAACTTGTGAAGGATTATGAGTTATTATTAGTCTTTTAAGAAGTTCACATCTTATCGACGATAATAAAACTGAAAAGTTGATTGTGCCAGTAGAATGGATTGATTGATTATGACATGACAACATTGTCTTGATTGATAGGAACTCGAGTAGAATTCCCCTAAATGATAAGATGTTGATTATCAAAAGTGATCTAAATAATTGTTGATGGGTGACCATATCCTGCATTTAGACTTGAAATTATACCATGAATGGTTGTGAGTTAGTCATAGATATTATAATCTAGAAAGAACTTAATATGATTTTACTAAAAGATGTTTTCGTTATCTGAAACTTTAGAAGGTATTTGATGATGAATTACCTAGACTTTTTCCATTAAGGCAAGTTGAATTGGTATTGATTATATTCCCGGTGCTGCACCTATGGCTTGTGCACTGTACGTCAGCACCATCTAAATTAAAGGAATTACCGTACAACTGAGAGAGTTGTCGGAGAAAGATTTTATTCTACCGAGCTCGTCATCATGAAGAGCTATTGTGTTATCATTCCTTATATTTATAGATTACTGTGAACTGAGTAAATTGACAATCGGAAACGATATCCATGACTCGAAATGGAAGATTTATTCGATCATTTACAAGGTTCTAGCGTATGTTTTAAAGATTTGATCCATGGCATGGTTATCATCAACTTCGCGTCCGCGAAGAAGATTATCTATTCCAATCACTACATCCGGTACTTGTAATGAACATTATGAGTTTCACGTGATGTCGTTTGGATTGACTAATACACATGTTGCATTCATAAATTTGGTGAATCACGTGTGCAGGCTGTAATTTGATAAATTCATGCTAGTGATCATTAAGGACCATTTATTTGTTTATTTATAAGAATAAGAATGAGTTAATAATTAGTTATCGACTGCCCTAAATTGGCCGAACAATAAAAACCTGTACCTTGAATATTTAACATGTGATGAAAGACTTAATCATTTACATAAAATGACCATTTGACTAATAATGGTAAGATATAAATATATATATATATATATATATATATATATATATATATATATATATATATATATATATATATATATATATATATATATATATATATATATATATATATATATATATATATATATATATATATATATATATATATATATATATATATATATATATATATATATATATATATATATATATATATATATATATATATATATATATATATATATATATATATATATATATATATATATATATATATATATATATATATATATATATATATATATATATATATATATATATATATATATTGACTCTTCAAAAA
The DNA here is from genome assembly GCA_025667525.1 of Glebionis coronaria. NCBI lineage: Eukaryota > Viridiplantae > Streptophyta > Magnoliopsida > Asterales > Asteraceae > Glebionis > Glebionis coronaria. Next base: position 457,748,773 of record CM046877.1, read on the forward strand.
TGAGAAGTCATTTAGGACTTTGGGTTTTACCAAAAAGAAAATGCAAATATGTTTTAACAAATGTTTTAACAAAGGATTTTTAAGGGATTATTCCCTTATACACAAATCATTTAACTAAACTTCTGTTTAGGGGTAAATGTTTGTGTATACTTCTGGACATCTTAAGAAGAATTGAGGAAACTATATAAATTATGACTTGAAATTTAAAACGACAATTTTTGCATTTTAACTAAGAAAATTTTACCAAAAAATAAACGAAGGTTTTTCGAACATTTACGAATCTTATTAATTATTTTCGATAAATCAGCAAAAATCGTGTTAATAAAATTCAAATTGATTTTGAAGATTTTCATAATTGGTCAAACTAAGAAATTTAAACTTTTAACGTTTACGTTACATAAAAACTTAATATTTATTGTTAATTTACGTGTAATAATTATCGACGCTTTAAAACGTCGGATCAAGCAAAACTGATAAAAATAATAGTTGAGATAGAACTAAGACTTAGAAAATATGAAGGAATAATTTCTGAATAAATACGGTCATGATATTTATTTCATCGAGTAAAGTGAATGTAGATACTGACACATTATGTAGAAAATATAAAGAACCAATTAGGACATGTTCCTTAATAATAAAGGTGCAAAATAAATTGCCGAACAATTTAAAAATAACTAATGTTTGTAAGAAGGATAATATAGATAATAAAAGGGGTTCGCGGCTAATGTGAACCAATAGAATTGAGAAACCGATGGCGTTAAATGTATAAAAGGCCACTTGTGAGTGTCTAAATATGGAGGATTGTGAGATGTAGTCATATTGGAATCTTGTAAGTATAAGTATTCTATTCATGTCATTTCTGACTAAGTGTATCTTTATCTGAAGAAGTTGTACTAATGACAAATTATGAAGGCAGACATTGCCTCATACATTAGTAAACGTCTAGCTATTGCAAAGGTCATCATCTGAATTTGATTTGATTTGGGTCATCGTCGATAGACTGACCAAATCTGCTAATATCATTCCTATTAATGATAGATTCTTGATGAAGAAATTGACACTTTTGTATTTAAAGGAATTGTGTAAACATGGTGTGCCTGTATCGATCATCTCTATCAAGATCCTCGCTTCGCATTGAATTTCTAGAGATTCGCTCAGAAGTCATTAAGAACGAATCTTGATGAGAGTACTATGTACCACCCCAATCGAAGGGACGAGGTAAAGTAACGATACAAAATACTATAAGTGCTGTTCTAGGTTTGAATGACTGACCTTTGGTAATGAACCGTATAATCGTTTTCCTTTGGAGAGATTATCATTGATAATTATCGTGTTAGTATCGAGATCGAATCTTGTTAGGATCTATATTAGAGCATCTGTAAGCAGGAGTTGAGATGAAGACACCCGACATACACCCGATGTGAGTTGGATATGTCTTTTAGGTTTAAGGTTTCCTATGATGGCGAACCTAACCTTACAAAATACTCGACCCGCGAGACCTGAAATGATTGTTGAAATTACGATCTGATTATTGACTGCCGGTAGTGGGCAGGAGGTTATGTGAATATGAAAATGTAGATCTTGAAGTGCCAGATGGGTAGCGAAGTTATGCCAAAAATTTTAACCATGGAAAAATGAATTAATGATCTGAAAGATCATGGGATATAAGTCCCCGTTGTATGGGACCATAGAGATGATGTAAAAAGGATTGGGTTGAAAGGCATATAAGCTGGATCTACCCTAGGACTTCAAGAGCTGCGTGAATTATGATTCGTAAATCGAACTTGATAAAATATCTATCAAGTGAAAATCTAAATTCTTCTTAATAAAGCTTAGATCGGCGAAAAGTTGCATTCATCAGAAACCCGTGAACATCATGGATAGAGAAAGTAAGTCAACATTTAGCGTGATCTTATTCTCGTAGTTATGTTTGATGAAACTCGCGGATTGTAATGAATTGCACTTGTGAGAAAAGACCGAATGTGGACGATATACCCACATGGCTTTAACTCTATAAGAAGCGAGTAGTAAAGTAAGATGATCTTTGAGGACAAAGATCCTGTTTAGGGGTAAATGCTGTGACAATCCGTCAATTTATGGTTGATATTTTATTCCCAATATTTATTTGAAATTATTATTTTAATGTTATATTATGAACTCACTTATTTTTGGGAAGTAATTTGGATTTACGTCTTGAAGTAGCATCGACTACGTCTAAATCGGAGGATTCAACGTTACGTGCTTACGTTTACATACACCGTTTTGGTGACAGTCCGAAATTTCAGAAAAAATAAATTTGTCCGTGAAAATTATTTTGAGATTTTAAATTTGTGTTGGTTCATAAACTCACAAATTTACGAGAAGAGATTAGGACTTACGATTTTAATTTAACGTCCTTTACGACTAAACCGGAAAACTTAGGACTACGTATTTACGTTTTCGAACTCCGTTATTGATGAGACAGTTTTTATTAGATTCGCTTTGTGTCGTTGATTCATAATTTGTTGGAAACTCACTTTATGTGACGACATTTAAGAATTCCCGTTAGTTATCATAGTCACACACGCTTAGACTAGACTAGGATCAATGTATAGTTTAAGGTGCGTGTGTGACTATATATACCCCTCCTTAGCTTCCAAGGAGGGGTGTTGCTTGTCATTTTTCACTTAATTCATTTTATTTCTCTTTACATTCAACCTCTCTTCTCTCTCTAAGCTTTAACAATGGCTTCCACCACCATTTACCACCATGTTAGACCACCGGATCTTATTTAGCAAATCTACATTTGGCATCAGAGCCTCGGTTCCATCCTTGGATCGTGTTCGTATATTCGATTTGGTGGTCTGATTATTCTTTGAGTCTCGTTCTATAATTTTTTTTGGTCCATTTTGTCACAATTTTTTTTGTCACGTCTTATTTTTGTCCAATTTGTCCAAACAGTCACAATGTGTTGGGGTCTCAATTTATTAATCAATACTCTCTCGGTTTCATCATATCATGGTCAAAGTAATTCAAATCTGGTCACTGTTTCTGGGTCTCTTTATTTCTTGTTTATGCAAATAGATAAGGACAAAGTTTGCAGATCCACCATTTTCGGTTCTTCAAAACCCTTTTCCGATTGGGTTTCCGACAGCTTTTCCGATTGGATATTTAGATTGGACATTCCGATTAGACTATTTATTTGGTCATTCCAATCGGTCATTCCGATCGGTCATTCAGATTGAACATTCAGATTAGGATTCAGATGGGGATTCAGATTAAGCCCATTCCGATGGGGGTATTTGTTTGGTTCCGATGATAGACTCACAAAAACATTCCGATGAAACCATATTTCACAAACATTCCGATGGGACATTTTTTTTTGACATTCTGATGGACTGTGTTTTAAAATCAGTGGACCAAACATGTGACCTAAACCTAAACCAACTCAACCGAGTCAACTCGGTAATTACCGAGTTGACTCAGTTAACTCACTGAGGCGACTCAACACTGAACCAATTTAACTCACTGAGTTTAAACTCAACTGCCAACCTTATTTCTCCCCAACACCACCATATCTATACCTACACCCATCGGCACCTAACCCATCTACAAATCATCATGACTCGAATTCGATCACTACAACAGATATATATGGACCTCAGATTTATTTTTCGTGTTATGTAATGTTCACTAGATCTTTTTGATCTTAAACACGAAAATTAACATCATCACAGATCTTGTTCGAAGGTTTATACCTTCTTTCGATTTTCGAAGGTAAAGAGAAACTAATAACAATTATGTTATTAATCCACTCTTTGTTTCGATTCACTCAACTAAAACAACATGCAATCACAAATCTGTAATCAATTTTCGAATTAAAGAAGGATTCATAACTTTTCTGTTATAATCCATTTTCTTTATTTTGGTATGTTCGATAAATCCACCTACCCGAGATCCTTACAGATCTTGAAGTCTTTCAGGTTCTTCCTTCGTGGGTTGATGATTCGAATGGGTGGGTTTTGTTTATTGTTTGATTGGCTTCCTTGTTGTTTAACTTATTTGATTACAGTAATGAAGATCAAATAAGTTTGAGGTGAGATTGATGATTTATAGTGTTCATCTTATTCAAATGGTTCGGGTGATGATGGAAATGGAGTAGTTGAGATTAGCTGATTTTTTGGAGATGGAAGAGATGTGATTTGGAGGGGACGGAGGTTTCAAGGTGGGTGAGGAGATGATGTTTGAGGTGTGAGGTGTGTGACAGATGGGAGAGAAGTGTGTTTGAGGGAGGCGGATGTATCTAGGTTTAGGGTTAAACTATGTGAGATATTTTAGGATTGGGAGTGGTTATAACTCCAAATGATGGACCGGGTTATCAGTTTGATGGGCCTTGGACACCATTTTTTTTAATCAATTTGATTTTGGCTGCACATAATGGACCGTGTATATTTACTTTTATACACACAATTTTTTTAACAAAAATTTTAATTAAATTTTGTGTGTATTAAGTTATACTTCGGTCGTCATCGGGTCGAGACAAAAAGTGACGTGACAAAGTAACGTGACGAGACAAATGTGACGAGAATTTATTTTAGACGAGACCAAGAAAAAATGGGCGATTTTCTAGTGGCTACAGATTTTGTTTGATTGGGTATTAATTACGTGACGTTGAAGACGGATTTTTTGAAGGCGTGGACTTATTTTATCTTTCATAGATAACTTGCTCGTGCTTAATCTTAGAATGACGACTTGGTTATCTGGTTTCCGGGTTCGGGGTGGATGGTTGATGACTCGGATAACTATCACTTAAAGGGGTTACATTTTTGTACTCAGTGTCACGCGCTTAGTCGACGTGGATAATTTCAAGAGGTGTTGTGCTTATAGACTTCTTCAGTGATGCATTGAGTACTTTGAGATTTCTCCACCATTCTTCATTCAACAATAGTGCAAGCTTAAGTCACAAGATCGAAGGATTTTTATTCAGCTTCATGTTTGATGTATCTGGTTCATTCTTTCAGTGGTCACTTCAAATTGCTTTCACGTGGGTTGGTAAAGGTGGCCATGGAGGGTTTATAAGAAGAGATTTTCGATCAACAGCTGATTCTCACAATATATATAGTTCAGCTTATTTATTATTCTGACGAGATTTCAGGTTCATGTGCGTACAATTTATTGATGGTTCTGAGTTTCGAAACCATCAAGGGGGAAGAAGAAGACACATTGAACGCACAACGAGTACACGTGATGAACTTCATACCTTCTTTTGATTTGAAGATATTCCGGAATGACATTTGTCATAGCCGCAGAGAAAATCAGTGTTTTAACTCGTGGCGTTATCAATCTCTAAACGGTACACTACTGATTCGAGGTTTAATTGTTTGATTGTTTCAATTATTCATCATCATTATCCTATATGCATTCCCGGGACTTAATTGACTCTGGTGCATCTCCGGAAGAAGATATGTGCATTTCCGGGACTTAATTGACTCTGGTGTTACGATGTCAACTTCATGAATGGGATAAAGTGTCCACTTCAGTATTTAAGCTTCATAATTGGGATTGATTTACTTTCTTCAACTATGTGGGGGAAGAAATGTCTTGATTCTTTCTGGTATGCATAACTTGAACTCTCAGGGGAAGAAAAATTCAGAAGAATTATTCAAGCGTGGGAAGAGAAGTTGTTGATCTACTTGGTGTACCCCTTACTTTCAATCCCTCTTAGAAAAGTTATCATGTTATATGATGGGATTTGCTTGTTAGATTCCACTGTGCGCTTAATTATTCTAAGCTTTATTGAAAGCTTTGAAGTTGCTTACGAGGATTGTCAGTTTAGGGGGAAGCTATTTTAAAGCTTCTACATCAAGTTTACGTGGCATGAATTAGGGGGAAGCTAATTCAGAAGCTTCTCCTTAACCAGAAGTGTATGGGTTACTTAGCTCGTGCCGTTACAGTATTTCTTCTACAAGTTACTTTAAAGATGAGTCGTTTTGAAGACTAAGGCCTCAGAAGACTTCATCAGCGTTGGACGCTTCATGAAAGCTCTTGTTCTTAATCATTTTGTACTTGTTAGGAAGAATATTGTAAGGAATTCTACACGTCGTCCCATGGGGAAGATTGTTGGAAACTCACTTTATGTGACAACATTTAAGAATTCCTGTTAGTTATCATAGTCACACACGCTTAGACTAGACTAGGATCAATGTATAGTTTAAGGTGCGTGTGTGACTATATATAACCCTCCTTAGCTTCCAAGGAGGGGTGTTGCTTGTCATTTTTCACTTAATTCATTTTATTTCTCTTTACATTCAACCTCTCTTCTCTCTCTAAGCTTTAACAATGGCTTCCACCACCATTTACCACCATGTTAGACCACCGGATCTTATTTAGCAAATCTACATAATTTATAAAAACTTTTTTCGTAAAACGACCCGAGGGTACGCAAATCGAGGAAACTAGAATCAAGGAGTACTTGTAATTAAATGGGGATGAGACAAGTGGGACACTTGCCCCACCCCCACAAACCCACGGCTAGACTTAGCCATATACCCCATGTGTTGTCAAAAACTTCACAAGGAAGCTAAGACAATTGTCTTATAACTCCCCAAAACCATTTCACAAAACCATTTCCTCTCATTTCCTCCATGCAAAACAACTTTCATTCTCTCATCTCTCTCTCTCAAATGTGCCATCCCACACTCCTCATAAAACACCCCAATTTGATCTTGATTCTACCATAAAATCTTATGTTATTTACACACATGTTGAAGCCCTTTTGAAACCCTATTGATTGGTGGTGATTATAACATCCAAGGAGGAGTTTACATGGAGTCTTGGGGCTGATTTTCCACAAGGTGTTCATGAAGAATGGTGGTCTTGAATATGGTATTGGTTATTCACAAGTTTCTCCATCAAAATCCATGTTTTGATCACAACCTACATCATCATGGGGGTATAAAGATTGTTCTCCTCATCCTCTTGTTATTTTGATTATGTAATCATGTATTTTATTTCCTATTGTATATGTATATGATGATTATATGATGATAAAAATATTGTGTGGGGATTTGGTGTTGATAATCATGGGTAAAAAGATGAAAAACTATAAGAAACAAGGCTAAAATCTTGTTTAAATTGTTGGCTGTATAAAACAGTAAAGAATCATATGATGAACTGATAAAAATGGCATAGATTAATGGATATACAGTAAGTAATATGTCTTGTACACATGTGAGAGTTGGCCATGCAATGGAATCATTAGGATGAGTGAGATATGATCAAAACAAGTTTAGAGTACAAATCTGAGTTTACTGTTTTGGACGATTTTTAGAAAATACTTAGAGGCTGATTCAACAGTATCTATAGAAGAGTTAAATGGAGCACATATTATGTAGTTTATGTCATAAAAATTGAGCTTCTATCTCCATATAGAACTCTAGATATGGAAGTTTTGGTGAACATGAAAATAAAATCAGATTTTGGAAATTAAAGTATAATAGTATTATATAAGCACTCAAATAAAAATAGTATAAAATGTGAATTAAAACCCACTAACTCATATAATACATTTATATAAATATCTATAAGGATAAATAAATGGACATTTTATAAAAATGGTAGTTTGATAAGTTTTATAAGTTATAAAACTATAAACATGATTTTTACGACTTTTTTGGCTATTACCGTAAAATTAACGTTTTTGTTAAATAAAACTTAGACGGTTGGACCCGTCTAATATAAACTTTTATAAACTCATATACTGATATATAAACATATATAACAAGTAAAAACCAATAAAACCCGAACTATATAACATATGGACATTAACGGGCTACGTTAACGTTATTGGACTAATAATACAACAAAATGGACTAAAACACTTATAAACTTATTTATTGGGCTTAACCCATTTGGGTCCAACATGTAAAGTATAAATACTGATAATAAAAGTATAAAATGGGTTAATACAAGTTAAAGAACTTATAATAAGTGATGACGTATAGTCCCCAGCCGGGTCAGGAACCCGGCCTACGGGTACTACCCGTATCCGGCCCATTAAAGATGGGTGGGAATAATGTCATTTAAGCTTATGGGCTTGGATGAACAGTAACCGCACACACATGTGCGGCTGACGGCCTGGCGCGGCTGGTACAGGGTTAGACAGAATCATATTCTGTCTAGTAATAGGATTTACCCCAAAAGAAGAGGATATTCACTCACCATAATTAGAAGATAACAATCAGTCTAATTCTGGTACTTATCCTTTCCTTGGGGCCGAAGTATCAGTGGCAGCCCACTAGGGTTTCACTGCCTATAAAAGGAACTCCCAAGGGTTCCACAAAGGTATTACGTTCTATACTCTCAACTCACATAAACCCTAACCGATTACTTACTCTCACGCCGGAGTCTAATCGTGGGAAACATTCCCACGGTAAGCCTAACGCGTGTTGTTTAGTGTGCAGGATCTCAACCAAACAGTTCACTTGGTGCAGGAGCCGGAGCCCAGCCAACCCGAATTAAGCCTAATTCGGGTCTAGCAAGGATCACCCAACTTTTGCATCTACAAGTTGGCGCCATCCGTGGGACCCATTACACTAAGCTAGAGCGAAAACCTCATCTTGAATTTCCAATGACGAAGGGGAATCCGCAAGCTAATCCCAGGAACACAAATCCTGGAAATCGGAAGTCCCAAGCGAAAGGGATACTCATCCCCAATCAATCCCATAGTCGCCCAGTGGGCGGACCTGGTAACCGCGGTGGTTTTCAGTCCATGGGGGTGACAAGCACGATCTCCATAACTCCCCCACCTACTTCAACCCTGGACAACCCTGATCCAGGGAGTGCACCCAATCCCCCTAACAAGGAGCCGCGCAGGCCAGTGATTGAGGAGGAAGTAGAAGTCCAACCACTCAGCGAGGAGGATCTCACTCGAGTTCTCACGCAGAACTTTGATAGGATCGTCCCAGGGATTGCATCAAGGTTGAATCTAGGGAGAAACCTCCAATCTAGACTCAACTTTGGCAGTGTCGGACCAATCACCTCTTCCCAAAATCAGCGGAAAAGGAAGACTCGGCCTCAGGAGCAGAGCATCTTCGAGGAAACTCCTCAACCTAGGAATGTGTTCGAGCGCATAGGAGATCGCCTCATAGAGGAACTTACGCGGTCTCGAGAGGGGAGAGAGAAGTCCGACGGTTCACCCGAGCGACTAGACAGAGAGCTGACTAGAGCCGCGCGCCGCACAAGTGTGTGGGATAGGATGGACACTGGGAAGAAGGCTCCCGGCTCTTCTCAAAAGAGTGGACCTCACCCAAGGGATGGGGCACCACCCCCGTCTCCAGATCCGCCGGGAGAGGACTCGGATGACCATCCGCCCAAGCATCGCCGACCTAGGCGTACCCCTCCTCCACCACCAAACAATGATGAATATTATGGTGGCCCTTATTATCGAGAGGCAGAAGCGGAGGATCTTTCCCGCCCGTGGTGTGACCCATGGGATGACCCTAGGCTCACCCGTCCATGGGCGGATCCCAGGGAAGATCCTTTTACTCTCCGTATACGGAACTACTCCGAGGACACAAAACGTCGCATGCCGGCGTGTGTCAAGACCTTTGATGGAACAGGTGATCCGGATGATCACCTCAAAATATTTGATACGCAGGCTAAAATTGAGCGATGGCCCATGCCTATATGGTGCCAAATGTTCAATTCGACTTTGATCGGCAATGCCCGTGACTGGTTCGAGGGACTCCCTCCACGAAGCATTGATAGCTTCACGGAACTACGCACTACGTTCAAGAATAATTATACTCAGCGGAAGAAGTATAATAGGGATCCGGTCTCATTGGCAACTGTTAAGCAACGGCCGGGGGAGTCTACAGAAGCCTTTACTGAACGCTTCAACGACGAGTGCACACGCACAAAGACGATGTCGGAACTCCTGAAAATATCTGACTATATGCACGCCATAACAGACAGGGAATTGATCAGGCGTCTCAATGACAAGCGTCCAGAGAGATATGATGACCTCATGGAAAGGGTCAGAAATTTCATAGAGGGAGAAACAGCGGTGGCCGCGGCTTACCCTTCCAAAGGAAACGGCTACCGGTCAAACGACCAGTCCCGGAGACAGTCGGGCGGTCAAAGCGATCAGAACAATAGCAGGGACTCAGACTATAAGAGCCAAAACAAAGGAGGAAGACCGGATGATAAGTTTACCCCCCTAAAGATGTCCTACCAGGAGATCTTGCTGACGGAAGGGGCAAATTTTCCGAGGCCTCCCCCAATGACAACTCCGCCGGACCGTCGGCAAGGAAATCGCTTCTGCGAGTTCCATAATGACAAGGGCCATGGTACGGAGGAGTGTATCCAGCTCAAGAAGCACATTTAGTCACTGATCAAATCAGGTAAACTCAAGCATTTGGTTAAGGATTGGAAGGACGGAAAAGACAACAAGAAGTATGACAAGAAGGATCCCCAAAAGGACAAACCTTCGACCATATACATGATCCAATCCAGACAACGCCACACTAGGCAGAATATTGGCCAAAAATTTTCACGCGGCAGGGAAATCTCATTCCCTCCCATCACAGCAAGCGATGTGACTGATGCGCCTCTCACTATTGAGATAAGCATTGGAACACACAATGTTCGTCGCATGTATGTGGACGGAGGGTCATCGGCAGAAGTACTGTACGAACACTGTTATGTGCAGTTACGGCCAGAAATAAGAAGCCAATTAGTACCGGCCACGACGCCGCTCACTGGCTTTAGTGGAGACACCATCTGGCCGATAGGGCAACTACGTCTGCTCGTAACCATTGGGAATGAGGAACACTCCACTACGGCGTGGATGAACTTCATGGTGATACGCTCACATTCTCCGTACAATGGGATCATAGGCAGACCAGGTATTCTGGCTATACGGGCGGTACCTTCCATGGCACACGGAATGATCAAGTTCCCTGTTGAGGGAGGATTCGTCACCATTTACAACACAATCGTACCAGCATCCGAGTGTCATACCGTGACAACACCGGCTCCACCTGTTCCACCCAAGGATGGATCATCACCTCCCAATTGGAAGGTGGCAATCCATCCTGACTATCCGGAACAAGAGATATCCATAGGGGGGCGCTCTCGGATAACGGCAAAAGGGCCACGTGCTCTCTTCTAGGTGAAAATCTAGATATATTCGCATGGGAGCCAAAGCATATGACAGGCGTACCACATGCGATAGCAGAACATAAGCTCCAAATCCGCCAGGGGTACCAACCAGTCAAACAAAAGAAGCGCGGCCAGGCGCCCGAGCGCAGCCGAGTGATATTGGAGGAAGTACGGAAACTAGTGGACGCAGGTATCATGCGCGAGGTATACTACCACGTGTGGTTATCCAATCCGGTCATGGTCAAAAAACATGACGGGAGTTGGCGTATGTGTGTGGATTTCACGGATCTAAACAAAGCCTGCCCACAGGATTGTTACCCATTATCGGAGATCGACTGGAAGGTGGAATCCCTATGTGGATATCCCTTTAAGTTCTTCCTAGACGCATATAAAGGATACCACCAGATCCAGATGGCGGAGGAGGACGCGGAAAAGACGGCGTTCCATACTAGTCAGGGCGTATATTGTTATACGAAAATGCCGTTTGGACTAAAGAACGCCGGCGCTACATACCAGCGGCTTGTGGACAAAGCCTTTGACTCGCAGATAGGCCGCAACCTGGAGGTCTATGTGGATGACTTAGTCATCAAAAGTCATACGGAGGATGCACTTCTCCGGGATATCCAAGAGACATTCGACTCGCTGAGGAGGATTAACATGAAGCTAAACCCAAAGAAATGCACGTTTGGGGCAACGGAGGGAATGTTCCTTGGATATATGATTGATCCAAATGGAATCAAACCTTGCCCAGAGAAGACGGACGCAGTAATACAGCTGCCATCCCCTTAGACACGGAAGGAGGTGCAATCCTTAAATGGGAAGCTGGCCGGGCTAAATAGGTTCCTATCCAAATCCGCAGAGAAGTCATTACCCCTATTTAAGACACTCAAGAAGTGCATTAGGAAAGGAGACTTCTGGTGGACAAAGGAAGCCGAGGAAGCTTTTGGCCAACTCAAGCAGCATCTTGCATCTCTCCCTATGCTAGTAGCTCCCCGGCCAAAGGAGGAACTCATTATGTATCTCTCAGCCACTCATGGAGCGATAAGTGCGGTACTCATGACGGATAGGGATGCGGTGCAAACCCCAGTCTACTTCATAAGTAGAACACTACAAGGGCCGGAGTTGAATTACTCCTCTATGGAAAAATTGGTTTTGGCACTAGTGTTTGCTACAAAGCGGTTGCGCCGATACTTTCAGGCGCACCCAATAGTAGTCATTACTGACCAACCAATAAAGCAAGTCATCTCTAGACCGGATGTAGCAGGAAGGCTACAAAAATGGAGTATTCTATTGGGGGAGCATAATATATCTTATAGGCCAAGGACGGCTGTTAAAGGCCAGATCTTGGCAGATTTCTTGATAGAGAAGCCGGATGAGGAAGGGCCAATCGTTAAACAAGACGAGACTCCAACAGAACCATGGGTGTTATTTACGGACGGATCTTCGTGTACGGATGGGTCCGGAGCTGGTCTCATCCTCACAAATCCGGAAGGAATGGAGTTTACGTACGCCCTCCGTTTTGAGTTCACGGCCACCAACAACGAAGCGGAATATGAAGCATTAATTGCGGGTTTAAAAATCACCGCTAGAATGGGAGTCCGCAACCTTGAGGCCTACGTGGACTCACGGCTGGTCGCGAACCATATTCTAGGTGGATATGTGGCTAAGGAGGACAACATGGTACGATACTTGGAGAAAGTCAAGTCACTCATCGCGGCTTTCAGCAAGTTTTCCATCAAGCAGGTGCCAAGAGGTGAGAATAAGAAGGCGGACGCTCTTAGCAAGATTGCATCCACAAGCTTCGCCCACTTGTCCAAGCAAGTCTTGGTGGAAATACTCAAGGAGAAATCTATAACAGAAGGGGAGGTCGCTACTATAGTTTAAGAGGATGGACCTACATGGATGACCCCGATCATCAACTACTTGACTAGTGAAACCCTTTCGGACGATGAAAAAGAAGCGCGGCGCATCAGGAGGAAGTCGCAACACTTCGAACTTCGAGAATGTATCCTTTATAAGCGCTCTTTCTTGCAGCCGTGGTTGCGGTGTGTTGGACCACGTCAGGCCGCTTACGTAATCAGTGAAATACATGAAGGGTTATGCGGCATGCACGCAGGTCCACGATCCGTGGTAGCTTGAGCCTTACGAACAGGATACTATTGGCCTACCATGCACAGGGACGCGCGCGACATGATTCGCAAGTGTAGTGATTGCCAAGTGCATAGACCAGTGTCGCGACATCCACAGCAGGAGCTTATACCTATTACATCCCCATGGCCATTCTATAAGTGGGGAATTGACATCGTAGGGCCATTTCCTGTAGCTGCGGGGGGAGTTAAGTTCTTGATTGTCGCAATGGACTACTTCACACGATGGATAGAGGCCAAGGCAGTCAAATCTATCACAGGCAAGCAAGTTAAAAAGTTTGTTTGGGAGACATTGTGTGCCGTTTTGGCTTGCCAGGAGAAATCATTTCGGACAACGGTAAACAGTTCGCGGATAATCCATTCAAAGACTGGTGTGCATCATTGAATATCAAGCGGCGCTTCGCGTCTGTTAAGCATCCGCAGACAAATGGCCTTGTGGAACGCGCAAATAGAAGCTTAGGAAATGGCATCAAGGCACGTCTGGATGAACGAAGTGCCAAATGGGTGGATGAGTTACCACATGTTCTATGGGCGCATAGGACTATGATCAAAACAGCCAACGGAGATACTCCATTTGCATTAGCCTACGGCACTGAAGCTGTTATACCAGCAGAAATAGGAATGCCTACCATCCGCACGACGGAGGTTAATGTCGTTACGAACGACGAGCAGCTACGAATCAACCTGGATCTGTTGGAAGAAAAAAGGGAGATAGCAGCCATTAATGAGGCTAAGTCCAAGGCTAAAATGAAGGCTTACTATGACGCCAAGGTTAAAGGTGTTTCTTTTCGACCGGGAGATTATGTCTATCGTGCCAACGAAGCAAGTCGAGCGGAGAATACAGGAAAGTTGGGCCCTTAGTGGGAAGGACCGTATGAGGTCATGGAAGCCTTGGGACGAGGCGTGTAAAAGTTACGTGACATGGATGGCCGCGACCTGGAACACACGTGGAACATCTCCAATCTCAAAAGGTGCTATCTTTGAAAGCTACGGCTTCCGCATGGGTGCTTTGCTATATGTGGCTTTAATGAAGAACCATGCGCTCTATCTGTTTTTCTTTTTATGTTTTGTTTAGATTCCTTTTTTGTTTTTTAGGACTTATCATTCTTGTTCAAACAAAAAATGTAAACGTTCTAATAAAATGCCGTGGTGCCTAGCTAGCTCCACGGCTTGTTTTGTGCAAATTATTTTTTAGATTTTTGTTAGTCATATGAATTTTAGTTATTATTATAATATGTCATGTTTCATTCATATGCATTCATTCAAATCACCGTACATGTACTATACGCCTCCAGGCGGGGTAAGAGGATTAAGTGAACCTACTAATTCAACTTGCCATATAAGAGGGATGCAACCCCAGTGGCGCGGATCATGTATCCTTACTAGACACCTTACTCACAAGACGTTGTGATAAGTTTCCGTATGCCGTACTCACTTAGTGCTTTGATAATAAAGACGCACGTCGCATGTCTAGTAATTTATAGGCTTGATTGTATTTTTTCCTTTTGTGTAAGACGTGACATGTCATGCAGTATTGAAATACAATATTCAAAAAAATAAATATACACAAGTTTCCAAATAAATAACAAAATGGCCGTGCTTACCACGGACCTATAAACAAAGGACAGTTATCCAACATATCAGTCTTAGCCGTGTACATGCACGGACGAATAAAAGTTACAAATGTTTACAAGATAAATTACAAGGGAGGTAGGAACTCCCCTATGTCTCTCTTTCCTTCTTCAATCAAAGCATGGAGGGCCTCCCCGCGAGCGTCCTTTCCAGCCTGTGCCTTGACCGCAGTCACATCCAATGCCTCCTCAAGCAGCTTTTCACCTTTCATAACTTTCGACACGGAGTCGTATGTAGGCAGGGTCAAGGGGATGGGATCCGCAGTAAGCTTGGACATAACCGCCTCGTTCGGAGCGTCCTTCAGTGCCTCGAGTTCATCCAGAAGAGGGTGTTGGATCTCTGCCACTGCATCCATCGACGCGGTCATATTATCCGCGGCTGAAGGATTATGGTAGGGATGCTGCATGATGTCTTCATTCTTCCCTATCAATTCCGCAGCCTTAACCAAACCCTCATGCCTACCACGGTCGATTCCATCTGACACGACCCCGGCGAATGCTTGCAGTAGGTGCGGAGCTTCCATGGCTTTGCTTATGGCGAGGCGCATTCCTTGCCCAATCATCCACGTGCGTCCAACTATGGCGGATAGCAAGGGGGGACACAGTCTTTCAGCACAACTCGTGGCCATCTTGCTCAGTTCTTCCCCCGCCGTCGCAGTTTGCTCTTCCAACTTGGCCTGCATTTGTGTTAGCTCATCCTTCAGCGCATCACGTTCTTGGGCGATGTTGAAGGCTTGTACGGTTACGGCCTTGGTGGAATCTTCGGCCACGGACACCTGCATATGGAACATTGAGTTATCACAAGGATAATATATTATTTTTTTTTGGCTCGAATGAAAAATCAAGGCAAGAGTATATGTACGAAAGTTTCGGAAGCATACCTTCTCATTTGATGCGGCTACAAGGGCTTCGAGCTCGGCAATGCGCTTTTCTCGGCTGTCGGCGTGATGAGCTTGCTCTTTCACTGTAGCCTTGGCTTTCACCAGCGCTGCTTGCAAGGACGCGATGGTCTTCTCGTTCTTCACGACCATTGCCTCACGGCGAGCTATCTTTTTATCTGCCCGCTTCACATTAGCAAGGGACTTGATCAGGCGGCGTCTTAAAGCGGATCCCACCGTCACTTGATGTGCGGACGACACGTCGAACTGCTCCAGAAGGGATTCATGATCCAACTCGTCTAAGTCTTGTGCAAGGGCTGGTAGGGTAATGTGCTCGATGAATTCTGAGCACTCAGATTCCGCTTCCAACCTTGTCAGACTTGAGAGGTTCCATGCTAGGCGCAGGATATTTTCTGGCCCTTCTTGGTGTGGCTCCTTGGCGCGTTTCGTGGCAGGGGATGGGGGTCTGTTAGTTGGTACGGTAGATGGATTCCTCTCCACTTCTTCCTCTTAGGCTACGGCCGACGGATCCCCCCTGTTATTGACATGGCAAATTTTGTTTAGGCATTATATGTTTCACAAGTATAGTGACACGACTAACATTCGAAGGGTACTTACGTTGTATCAATTGCAGGTTCTGGGCCAGTAGGAGCTACGGCGCTCACGGGGGTAGCTCGCCAGATTGGCTCTCCCATGTGCGGGGTAGAGTCGGCCTGAGCAGTCGCAGTACCACTTCCCTCTTGGTACTGCGGATGGTCCTTCCTCAGCTTCTTTGGTGGAGCATTCGCGGCGCCGGCCTCATCCCCTATCTTCTTTGCCACCCTCCTGGTGGTCTTTCTCTTCCTAGATGTGAGCGGGGCGGACCCGGAAGCTTGAGTTGTGTCTTCATTGAGGAGATCATTTTCATCTTCCTGGTGGGTCGCGGTCCCCTCCAACAGTAGTTCTCCACCATCTTCATTATGGAAGTCCAATGGGGATTTCTCAATGATGGGCTCCCCTTCATCTGATCTGGGCTCGGGCGTCTCTTCGAGTGGCATGGTGCGGTCAGCGGTCGCCTCCAGCAGGGGGAGCTCATTCTCCTTCAGAGGGCGGAACCCTTCGGGCACATTCATAGGGTCACCCTGGCGTATTAATCCGTGTAGGTTCATTTATGCGGACATTTATAAGTATACGGGTTAGTAAGGCTCTACAAATACGCATGACATTTCAAATTTACAAGGTATAAGTAAACCTACCCTCTCCCTGTTCCGTCAGGAAGCACGGATATAAGTCATCCCTCCCAAAGTAGCGGCGACTTATTCCTACTAAGCACAAAAAGTGTTCCGGCAACCCCCTATGGAATTCTGTGCGGTGGGTATGTAGTATTTTTAAGTCTTTGCTACTATAGTCTTTGGCTTTGGGCAGAAAGTCTTTGGGTGCTTTGGTTTTGAGTACGAAAGGAGTAGGGAATACCTTCTCATCAACAAAGAAGTAATGGTCGTACCAGTTCTTAATGGAGTCTAAAGGCTTCCTATACGTCATGGGGGCGTTCCCGGGTCGCTTTTTAAATGATAGCCACCCATTCACTAGCTGGGGGAAGTAAA
Organism: Glebionis coronaria; assembly: GCA_025667525.1. Lineage (NCBI taxonomy): Eukaryota > Viridiplantae > Streptophyta > Magnoliopsida > Asterales > Asteraceae > Glebionis > Glebionis coronaria. Next base: position 457,766,154 of record CM046877.1, read on the forward strand.
AAGCCCTAAAAAGGTTCATGGTTGGAGTTACTCCGCAGGTATGGCATGTAATTTCAAACTGGTTGATTTTACACGCCCCTATGCAGTGAAGCTGGGTTATGTGGAAGTCGTAATACAATAGCAGATCTACCAAGAATTTGGACAGGGGGATACGGTAATTGGCCGAATCAAATAGGCGCGTGTACACGCCTATTTTCCCCGCCGGTGCATCCGTAATCGCCTCACCTTCACCTGGATAGGTGGGGTGTACGCTTTCGGGAATGTAATACTTCGACATAAAGTCGATGTATTTTTCCGCCGACATCATGTTAAGGACATCCGTGATAAGGGGGTTGTCTTTTACCATGTTTTATAGAAAGGTTTTTAAAGGCGTGATGATCTAACCTGCGGCGGAGGAGATCCGTGGATTCGAAGGCAAAGTTTTGGAGGTTGAAGCTTGAAAATAACAATGGCGGAAGGAAGGGTGAATTGTGTGTCTAACAAACACACACACCAACTCTTATATAGGGTTGCCTCGGTTTCCGATGTAACGTGGATGTTCGACACGTGTAGGCCACCACGCCTATCCAACGGATGGGATTTCTGACACTTCTGCAAAATCAAAAGGGGCCCACGGGTCACTTCTTGGCAGTTTTACGTGGCTCAATGGTGGGCATTAATGGTGCACTTTTCCAGAAGTGCGGCTGAAAAGTTGACTACCATTAATGTTATTATTCTTGTGTCGGGATATGCGGCTCTTACGTAAGACCATATTCAATGCTACATTTAATTTGTCTCGGCCGTTACGTGCGGCTGAGGTGCTATTAGAATAATATTCCTAATGCGGGCAGCCACGTGCAGCCATAGCAAAATTTTCAGTATTTTTTACTTCCCTAGGTCTTTCTTGGTATGTCCGGAGAGCATCTTGATAGTCTAGAGGTTACGCCTACGGCTGTAACAACTAGACTGGGGGACATGATGACGTATAGTCCCCAGCTGGGTCAGGAACCCAGCCCACGGGTACTACCCGTATCCGGCTCATCACAGATGGGTGGGAATAATGTCATTTAAGCTTATGGGCTTGGATGAACAGTAACCGCGAACACATGTGCGGCCCACGGCCCGACGCGGCCGGTACAGGGTTAGACAGAATCATATTCTGTCTAGGAATACGATTTACCCCAAAAGAAGAGGATATTCACTCACCATAATTAGAAGATAACAATCAGTCTAATTCTGGTACTTATCCTTTCCTTGGGGCCGAAGTATCAGTGGCAGCCCACTAGGGTTTCACTGCCTATAAAAGGAACTCCCAAGGGTTCCACAAAGGTATTACGTTCTATACTCTCAACTCACATAAACCCTAACCGATTACTTACTCTCTCGCCGGAGTCTAATCGTGGGAAACATTCCCACGGTAAGCCAAACGCGTGTTGTTTAGTGTGCAGGATCTCAACCAAACAGTTCACTTGGTGCAGGAGCCGGAGCCCAGCCAACCCGAATTAAGCCTAATTCGGGTCTAGCAAGGATCACCCAACTTTTGCATCAACAATAAGTTTATTGGACTTAAAATATGTAAATAGGTAAAACTAGTAAACTAGTATAAAAGTTACCGATACGTAAACACTAAAATGAGTAAAAGAGAATATGTAAACCCACTTGATCATCATATATATAAAATCATCATATGTATACATACTTGTTATTTTTATAAAGTCAATGGACAAGAGTCTAAGACGAGTATTATTTGTCTAGGTTTCCGTGATTGAAGCACGTACCGTACGTCCGAATTGCCGATAACCCGCCTTCCCATATCAACGTGAGTTCTTAGCCTAGCACACTTCTAATTGTTTTCATGAAATGTTTTATAAACCCGCGAGGGAGATAACATGTTAGTTTTTATAAAATAGGACACCATTTGTCCCGATTGTTTGTTTATTGATTTGGACCCGAATGATTGTATGACCCGATAAATGATTAAATGACCCGATAGATGAATTTAAATGGATTATTAAAGTTAGGTTATGTCACTAAAAGTCCCATTAGCATGAATTGTGAACTACCGGGATTTGGTAGACGCTTATGCATATAATAGTACTATTTGGGGACGATCATCCCAGTTCGCGCCTTAACGGTTGATCCCCGTCGTGCCACATTGATTGGTAAGCGAATTTATGTATGAGAAGATTTACATAGCGTGACCTTTGTGACGACACACTAATTTAGATGGGCAAATTGAGTATCGAGTTAGCTACCCGTTGTTTGGTTTAGTAAGGTAACAATGTCATGCGGCTTATAATAATCCCGTTAATGAAATACTACTATACGCACCGAATTACGATGTATTGCCTGACTAGCAATACGGGGTCATACTATTGATATTATGTTCGTGTTTTGGTTTTCATAACCATATTCATATAACGGTTTTTATTTAACTTTATACAACGTCGTAAGACGTATTGTATGATGTTTTTACGACATTGGCTCGTATAATGATTTTTAAGGCAAATGCCTATATTATGATTTTCGATAAGGATTTGTATAAAAATGACTTTGGCTATTTTATGGCCTATTACAATGATTTGTACGAAATGATTTTTGGTAATAATTTTATACCAAAGTTATATTGATGGAATTTATTAAACTCTATGAATTCACTCGGCGTTATCGCTGACCTTTTCTTTTAACATGTTTTATCTCAGGTACTTGAAGATAATTCTCGAGAAGACGACAAAGAATTCATGGCCCGCACTTAAATAACAATTTCCATTCAATTCTTTTGTAAATTTTTATGAAATGATAATGACTTGGGACCTATGTAACTTTGATAATTATGAATGGAAATGCTTTATTATCCAACGACGCGATTTTTATGCGTTGTCTATGATGTGAGTAATGTGCTATCCCGTAACACCAACGAGTCTTTCGCTGTATTGAGTTGTATAAATTTGGGGGTGTTACACTATTGATCAAAGTTGATAGCCATATTATGATCATAGGGTTATCCTAGAAATGAGCTGTTCCATATAACCCCTCATATCCAAGTAATGGGCACTAACAGACTTTCCAGGAGTTTGCTTGGAGCTATGCAAAGCATCTACTGAGTCGTAGATCTCCACAACTTGCGGCTGCTCGAACATAGCCTTGAGCTCATCAAGCATTCGCTTAGGTGAAAATAGTTCATACTTCTTCTGAAGTAGAGAAGCCATTTTTCCTAGCATTAAGCAAGCCACCTCCGAGTGCTTCTTAACATTAATAGCGTGTTCAAGACTTTGTGCTTCAAAAGCTCCTTCAGCAAGATCTTCCGGATAGGGAGTAGTCAAGATATCAATAGTACCCACTACTCTCAAGACAATTCTTAGTGAGCGGTACCAATCATTGAAGTTTGGGCCAGTAAGTTCAGGACGATCAAATAGCATTTTGAAGGCAGAACTTATAGTATTATTGTCGGGTTGAGCCATTTCTACAGAAATAAGTTCAAATATTAGTATTTTCGATAATAAAATACTTTCAAGAAAATAAAATTACCCCGATATAAAGACCATAGTATTTTCCTTGAATTCTAGAACTATATTGACATAGACCCATTACATTAGTTGATCTGCTAGTAATGAATGTACTCAACATAGCGACTTTCAGACAATTCAATTGACAAACAATTTTCAATTTCTAGTTGATTTAAGGGATTTACATTGTCAAAAAAATGTTTTGCATTGTAAAGATGTTTCACCCCTTCTGAATGCATTAAGTTTCCAGATCTCACTGGGTAACTTAATTAAGTCGTCTAATCTGAATAACATAAAACCATCATATGAATTCTCATTCTATGAAAGTTTTCTCTCCATCACAACATCATCCAAAAATATCATTTGATGACGTAGTAATTTTAAGTGTTCGTCAATTAGGAGCATTCGACTTAAATTTTAAGAGTATAAATTTTGATTTCATTATCAGTGTATGGAGAAGCATGCATACAACTCTATAGCATAAGTTTAATAAAACACTTAGTAAACTTTTTCACGAGACTAAATTTCTACATAAATTATGTTGAGGTATTGGTTAAACCAATTAAAGAATTTAATTACCCACAACTATTCACAATGTACTTTTGCTAGAAATCGGCTACGCACAAAGCAATACTTCATTGTGTTTCAGATGTAAATTTGTGGTAAATCACCCTTAAGGTATAATAAAATTAATAATCGTAGGTAATTTCAATTTGACGCACAGGCAAGCTGGGAATTTGGTCAACGACTAATGGCATAACACCTCCTTCCTTAACCGGGTCCATGACCAACGGTGCGTTAATCCCACTTAATAGTTTGTCAAAAGGAGTATGCCGTTAGATTATTATTTCAATTCACCAATCATCGTAATCTTATGTAATTTAGATCTCTAACAAATCTTTATTTAAATATGATTTAGTCTATATTATTTCTTTTAAAAAAAAACCCCTTGTTTACAACAATTCAACAATTTTTAACATAAACAAGTAAAAAGAAACAAATCATAAACACATAATAACAAATTATATATGCAATAAATAAATCAAATAGCCACATGCACACGCTTTATTCAATAATCATCAAATCTAGGTTTTTATATTCATATAAAAGCCTTCCCTAATTCAAGATTTATTGAATCAAATAATCACGTAGCACATAAAATCATATAAACATATAATTTTATAATCCATGAAATCATGCATGTTATCATGGATCCTCCCACAAATCTTAACAATTAAATCTCTATGGATCGTAACCATACATGACATAACAATTAATCATGCAATTTAATCTAAAATTATCCCACATGTAATTTAAGGGTTTAAAACAAATTTTTTTAATAAAAATTCGGCCAAAACCCTAATTTTTAAAAAATAAAACCCTATGTGACAATCCGTCAATTTATGGTTGATATTTTATTCTCAAATATTAATTAAAAATATTATTTTAATGTTTTATTATGAACTCACTTATTTTTGGCAAGTAATTTGGATTTACGTCTTGAAGTAGCATCGACTACGTCTAAACCGGAGGATTCTACGTTACGTGCTTACGTTTACATACACCATTTTGGTGACAGTCTGACATTTCAGGAAATAAATTTATCCATGGATATTATTTTGAGATTTTAAATTTGTGTTGGTTCATAAACTCACAAATTTACGAGAAGAGATTAGGACCTACGATTTTATTTTAACGTCCTTTACGACTAAACCGGAAACCTTAGGATTACGTATTTACGTTTTCGAACTCCGTTTTTGATGAGACAATTATTATTAGATTCGTTTTGTGCCGTTGATTCATAATTTATAAAAACGTTTTTCATAAAACGACCCGAGGGCACGCAAATCGAGGAAACAAGAATCGAGGAATACCCGTAAATTAGTGGGATGGGACAAACTAATTTATCCCACCCCACTACACACATGGGACGGCCACCAAGCTCCAACACACCAACTTGGTGTCAAAAGCTTCACAATGAAGCTTAACACTTGTCCTAAGCTTAACTTGTAAGCTACCTAACATCAAAACCATTCAAGCTAAACCACTCACTCATTTTTCACAACATGCAATCCACCATTTTCTCTCCACTCTCCCTCATTTTTCCGTCCCTATTGCCACCACCACCACCATGTTCATCGAATTTTCCACCATAAATCTTATGTTTTACTTGCCTAAGATGGAAACCTATAGAAGACTTGAAGATTGGAGGTGATTATAACATCCAAGGAGGAGTTTCTATGGAGTCTTGGGGCTGATTTTCCACAAGGAGTTCATGAAGATTGGTGGTCTTAAAGATGGTCTTGGTTTATCACAAGTTTCTCCATCAAAATCCATGTCTTGATCACAACCTACATCATCATGGTGGTATAAAGATTGTCCTCCCCATCCTTTTGTTAATTTTGATTATGTAATCATGTAATTTCTTTTTAAATGTATATATGTATGATGATATATGATGATAAAAATATTATGTGGGGATTTGGTGTTGATAGATTGGATAAACATGGGTAAAAAGATGGACAAACTACATGAAAAATGGTTAATCTTGCTTAAATGGTAGGCTGTATAAAAACAGTAACTAACCACATGTTAGACTGATAAAATGGCAAAGTAGAATCAATATATAGTAAGTAATATGTCTTGTACACATGTGAGAGTTGGCCATGCAATGGAATCATTAGGATGAGTGAGATATGATCAAAACAAGTTTAGAGTACAAATCTGAGTTCACTGTTTTGGACGATTTTTAGAAACTACTTAGAGGCTGATTCAACAGTAGCTATAGTAGAGTTAAATGGAGCACATATCATGTAGTTTATGTCATAAAAATTTGAGCTTCTATCTCCATATAGAACTCTAGATATGGCAGTTTTGGTGAACATGAAAGTAAAAATCAGATTTTGGAAATTAAAATATAATAGTATTATATAAGCACTCAAATAAAAATAGTATAAAATGTGAATAAAAACCCACTAACTCATATAATACATTTATATAAATATGTATAAGGATAAATAAATGGACATTTTATAAAAATGGTAGTTTGATAAGTTTTATAAGTTATAAAACTATAAACATGATTTTTACGACTTTTTCGGCTATTACCCTAAAATTAACGTTTTTGTTAAATAAAACTTAACGGTTGGACCCGTCTAATGTGAACTTTTATAAACTCATATACTGATATATAAACATATATAACAAGTAAAAACCGATAAAACCCGAACTATATAACATACGGACATTAATGGGCTAAGTTAACGTTATTGGACTAATAATACAACAAAATAGGCTAAAACACTTATAAACTTATTTATTGGGCTTAACCCATTTGGGCCCAACATGTAAAGTATAAATACTGATAATACAAGTATGAAATGGATTAATACAAGTTAAAGAATTTATAATAAGTTTATTGGACTTAAAATATGTAAATAGGTAAAACTAGTAAACTAGTATAAAAGTTATCGACACATAACACTATAATGAGTAAATGAGAATATGTAAACCCACTTGATCATCATATATATATATATATATATATATATATATATATATATATATATATATATATATATAATCATCATATGTATACATAATTGTTATTTTTATAAAGTCATTGGACATGAGTCTAAGACGAGTATTATTTATCTAGGTTTCCGTGATTGAAGCACGTACCGTACATCCGAATTGCCGATAACCCGCTTTCCCACATCAACGTGAGTTCATAGCCTCACACTCTTTTAAATGTTTTTATGAAATGTTTGATAAACCCGTGAGGGAGATAATATGTTAGTTTTTATGAAATAGGACACTAGTTGTCCCGATTGTTTGTTTATTGATTTGGACCCGAATGATTGTATGACCCGATGAATGATTAAATGACCCGATAGATGAGATAAAATAGATTATTAAAGTTAGGTTATGTCACTAAAAGTCCCATTAGCATGAATTGTGAACTACCGGGATTTGGTAGACGCTTATGCATATAATAGTACTATTTGGGGACGATCACCCCAATTCGCGCCTTGACGGTTGATCCCCGTCGTGCCACATTGATTGGTAAGCGAATTTATGTATGAGAAGATTTACATAGCGTGACCTTTGTGACGACACGCTAATTTAGATGGGCAAATGAGTTTCGGGCTAGCTACCCATTGTCAATGTCATGCGGCTTATAATAATCTAATTAACGAAATACTGCGATACGCACCGAATTACGATATATTGCCTGACTAGCAATATGGGGTCTTACTATTGATATTATGTTCGTGTTTTGGTTTTTCATAACCATATTCATATAACGGTTTTTATTTAACTTTATACAACGTTATAAAACATATTGTATGATATTTTTACGACATTGGTTCGTATAATGATTTTGAAGGCGAAAGCCTATATTATGATTTTTGGATAAGGATTTGTATAAAATTACTTTGGCTATTTTATGGCCTATTACAATGATTTGTACAAAATGATTTTCGGTAATAATTTTATACTGATATTATATTGATGGATTTTATTAAACTCTATGAATTCACTCGGCGTTATCGCTGACATTTTCTTTTAACAGGTTTTATCTCAGGTACTTGAAGGTAATTCTCGGGAAGACAACAAGAATTCATGGCCCTCACTTAAATAACAATTTCCATTCAAATCTTTTGTAAAATTGTATGAAATGACCATGACTTGGGACCTATGTAACTTTGATATTTATGAATGGAAATGCTTTATTATTAAACGACGCGATTTTTAAGCGTTGTCTATGATGTGGGTAATGTGCTATCCCGTAACACCAACTAGTCTTCCGCTGTATTAAGTAGTATAAATTTGGGGGTGTTATACTATTGATCAAAGTTGATAGCCATATTATGATCATAGGGTTATCCTAGCAATGAGTTGTTCCATATAACCCCTCATCTCCAAGTAATGGGCACTAACAGACTTTCCAAGAGTTTGCTTGGAGCTATGCAAAGCATCTACTGAGTCGTAGATCTCCACAGCTTGCGGCTGCTCGAACATAGCCTTGAGCTCATCAAGCATTCGCTTAGGTGAAAATAGTTCATACTTCTTCTGAAGTAGAGAAGCCATTTTTCCTAGCATTAAGCAAGCCACCTCCGAGTGCTTCTTAACATTAATAGCGTGTTCAAGACTTTGCGCTTTAAAAGCTCCTTCAGCAAGATCCTCCGGATCGGGAGTAGTCAAGATATCAATAGTACCCACTACTCTCAAGACAATTCTTAGTGAGCGGTACCAATCATTGAAGTTTGGGCCAGTATGTTCAGAACTTATAGTGTTATTGTCGGGTTGAGCCATTTCTACAGAAATAAGTTCAAATATTATTATTTTCGATAATAAAATACTTTCAAGAAAATAAAATTACCCCGATATAAAGACCATAGTATTTTCCTTGAATTCTAGAACTATATTGACAAAGACCCATTACATTAGTTGATCTGCTAGTAATGAATATACTCAAATAGCGACTTGTCGAACAATTCAATTGACAAACAATTTTCAATTTCTAGTTGATTTAAGGGATTTACATTGACAAAAAAATGTTTTGCATTGTAAAGATGTTTCACCCCTTCTGAATGCATTAAGTTTCCAGATCTCACTGAGTAACTTAATTAAGTCGTCTAATCTGAATAACATAAAAACATCATACGAATTCTCATTCTATGAAAGTTTTCTCTCCATCACAACATCATCCAAAAATCTCATTTGATGACGTTGTAATTTTAAGTGTTCGTCAATTAGGAGCATTCGACTTAAATTTTAAGAGTATAAATTTTGATTTCAAAATCAGTGTTTGGAGAAGCATGCATACAACTCCATAGCATAAGTTTAATAAAACATTTAGTAAACTTTTTCACGAGACTAAATTTCTACATAAATTATGTTGAGGTATTGGTTAAACCAATTAAAGAATTTAATTACCCACAACTATTCACAATGTACTTTTGCTAGAAATCGGCTACGCACAAAGCAATACTTCATTGTGTTTCAGATGTAAATTTGTGGTAAATCACCCTTAAGGTATAATAAAATTAATAATCGTAGGTAATTTCAATTTGACGCACAGGCAAGCTGGGAATTTGGTCAACGACTAATGGCATAACACCTCCTTCCTTAACCGGGTCCATGACGAACGGTGCGTTAATCACACTTTATAGTTTGTCAAAAGGAGTATGCCGTTAGATTATCATTTCAATTCACCAATCATCGTAATCTTATGAAATTTAGATCTCTAACAAATCTTTATTTAAATATGATTTAGTCTATATTATTTCTTTTCAAAAAAAACCCTTGTTTACAACAATTCAACAATTTTTAACATAAACAAGTAAAAAGAAACAAATCATAAACACATAATAACAAATTATATATGTAATAAATAAATCAAATAGCCACATGCACACGCTTTATTCAATAATCATCAAATCTGGGTTTTTATATTCATATAAAAGCCTTCCCTAATTCAAGATTTATTGAATCAAATAATCACGTAGCACATAAAATCATATAAACATATAATTTTATAATCCATGAAATCATGCATGTTATCATGGATCCTCCCACAAATCTTAACAATTAAATCTCTATGGATCGTAACCATACATGACATAACAATTAATCATGCAATTTAATCTAAAATTATCCCACATGTAATTTAAGGTTTTAAAACAATTTTTTTTAATAAAAATTCGGCCAAAACCCTAATTTTTAAAAAATAAAACCCTATGTGACAATCCGTCAATTTATGGTTGATATTTTATTCTCAAATATTAATTAAAAATATTATTTTAATGTTTTATTATGAACTCACTTATTTTTGGGAAGTAATTTGGATTTATGTCTTGAAGTAGCATCGACTACGTCTAAACCGGAGGATTCTACATTACGTGCTTACGTTTATATACACCGTTTTGGTGACAGTCTAACATTTCAGGAAATAAATTTATCCGTGAATATCATTTTGAGATTTTAAATTTGTGTTGGTTCATAAACTCAAAATTTACGAGAAGAGATTAGGACTTATGATTTTATTTTAACGTCCTTTACGACTAAACCGGAAACCTTAGGATTACGTATTTACGTTTTCGAACTCCGTTTTTGATGAGACAAATTTTATTAGATTCGTTTTGTACTGTTGATTCATAATTTATAAAAATGTTTTTCATAAAACGACCCGAGGGCACGCAAATCGAGGAAACAAGAATCGAGGAATACCCGTAAATTAGTGGGATGGGACAAACTAATTTATCCCACCCCACTACACACATGTGACGGCCACCAAGCTCCAACACACCAACTTGGTGTCAAAAGCTTCACAATGAAGCTTAACACTTGTCCTAAGCTTAACTTGTAAGCTACCTAACATCAAAACCATTCAAGCTAAACCACTCACTCATTTTTCACAACATGCAATCCACCATTTTCTCTCCACTCTCCCTCATTTTGCCGTCCCTATTGCCACCACCACTACCATGTTCATCAAATTTTCCACCATAAATCTTATGTTTAACTTGCCTAAGATGGAAACCTATAGAAGACTTGAAGATTGGAGGTGATTATAACATCCAAGGAGGAGTTTCTATGGAGTCTTGGGGCTGATTTTCCACAAGGAGTTCATGAAGATTGATGGTCTTAAAGATGGTCTTAGTTTATCACAAGTTTCTCCATCAAAATCCATGTCTTGATCACAAGCTACATCATCATGGTGGTATAAAGATTGTCCTCCATATCCTTTTGTTAATTTTGATTATGTAATCATGTAATTTCTTTTTAAATGTATATATGTATGATGATATATGATGATAAAAATATTATGTGGGGATTTGGTGTTGATAGATTGGATAAACATGGGTAAAAAGATGGACAAACTACATGAAAAATGGTTAATCTTGCTTAAATGGTAGGCTGTATAAAAACAGTAACTAACCACATGTTAGACTGATAAAATGGCAAAGTAGAATCAATATACAGTAAGTAATATGTCTTGTACACATGTGAGAGTTGGCCATGCAATAGAATCATTAGGATGAGTGAGATATGATCAAAACAAGTTTAGAGTACAAATCTGAGTTCACTGTTTTGGACGATTTTTAGAAAATACTTAGAGGCTGATTCAACAGTAGCTATAGTAGAGTTAAATGGAGCAAATATCATGTAGTTTATGTCATAAAAATTTGAGCTTCTATTTCCATATAGAACTCTAGATATGGCAGTTTTGGTGAACATGAAAGTAAAAATCAGATTTTGGAAATTTAAGTATAATAGTATTATATAAGCACTCAAATAAAAATAGTATAAAATGTGAATTAAAACCCACTAACTCATATAATACATTTATATAAATATGTATAAGGATAAATAAATGGACATTTTATAAAAATGGTAGTTTGATAAGTTTTATAAGTTATAAAACTATAAACATGATTTTTACGACTTTTTCGGCTATTACCGTAAAATTAACGTTTTTGTTAAATAAAACTTAACGGTTGGACCCGTCTAATGTAAACTTTTATAAACTCATATACTGATATATAAACATATATAACAAGTAAAAACCGATAAAACCCGAACTATATAACATACGGACATTAATGGGCTAAGTTAACGTTATTGGACTAATAATACAACAAAATGGGCTAAAACACTTATAAACTTATTTATTGGGCTTAACCCATTTGGGCCCAACATGTAAAGTATAAATACTGATTATAGAAGTATGAAATGGATTAATACAAGTTAAAGAACTTAAAATAAGTTTATTGGACTTAAAATATGTAAATAGGTAAAACTAGTAAACTAGTATAAAAGTTATCGACACATAACACTATAATGAGTAAATGAGAATATGTAAACCCACTTGATCATCATATATATATATATATAATCATCATATGTATACATAATTGTTATTTTTATAAAGTCATTGGACATGAGTCTAAGACGAGTATTATTTATCTAGGTTTCCGTGATTGAAGCACGTACCGTACATCCGAATTGCCGATAACCCGCTTTCCCACATCAACGTGAGTTCATAGCCTCGCACTCTTTTAAATGTTTTTATGAAATGTTTGATAAACCCGCGAGGGAGATAATATGTTAGTTTTTATGAAATAGGACACTAGTTGTCCCGATTGTTTGTTTATTGATTTGGACCCGAATGATTGTATGACCCGATGAATGATTAAATGACCCGATAGATGAGATAAAATGGATTATTAAAGTTAGGTTATGTCACTAAAAGTCCCATTAGCATGAATTGTGAACTACCGGGATTTGGTAGACGCTTATGCATATAATAGTACTATTTGGGGACGATCACCCCAGTTCGCGCATTGACGGTTGATCCCCGTCGTACCACATTGATTGGTAAGCGAATTTATGTATGAGAAGATTTACATAGCGTGACCTTTGTGACGACACGCTAATTTAGATGGGCAAATAAGTTTCGGGCTAGCTACCCATTGTTTGTTGTAGTAACGTAACAATGTCATGCGGCTTATAATAATCCAATTAACGAAATATTGCGATACGCACCGAATTAGGATATATTGCCTGACTAGCAATATGGGGTCTTACTATTGATATTATGTTCGTGTTTTGGTTTTTCATAACCATATTCATATAACGGTTTTTTTTACTTTATACAACGTTATAAAACGTATTGTATGATATTTTTACGACATTGGTTCGTATAATGATTTTGAAGGCGAAAGCCTATATTATGATTTTTGGATAAGGATTTGTATAAAATGACTTTGGCTATTTTATGGCCTATTACAATGATTTGTACAAAATGATTTTCGGTAATAATTTTATACCGATATTATATTGATGGATTTTATTAAACTCTATGAATTCACTCGACGTTATCGCTGACCTTTTCTTTTAACATGTTTTATCTCAGGTACTTGAAGGTAATTCTCGGGAAGACAACAAGAATTCATGGCCCGCATTTAAATAACAATTTCCATTAAAATCTTTTGTAAAATTGTATGAAATGACCATGACTTGGGACCTATGTAACTTTGATATTTATGAATGGAAATGCTTTATTATTAAACGACGTGATTTTTAAGCGTTGTCTATGATGTGAGTAATGTGCTATCCCGTAACACCAACTAGTCTTCCGCTGTATTGAGTTGTATAAATTTGGGGGTGTTACAGTTTGGTACCAGAGCTCTCGTTATAGAGAACGAAAGATTTTTAAAACTAAGGTTTTGAATAAAACATTTCAAAATCTTTTAACTATAAACATCTTTCTAAAAATGTCTAAAAATCTTTTGACTATAACGGTGCCGAAGAATTCCCGAGTTACCGACAAGGCCAGACTGAGAAGTGTTATTTTAATATATATATATAACTTGGATTATATATATATATATATATATATATATATATATATATATATATATATATATATATATATATATATATATATATATATATATATATATATATATATATATATATATATATATATATATATATATATATATATATATATATATATATATATATATATATATATATATATATATATATATATATATATATATATATATATATATATATATATATATATATATATATGTTGTAATTTGATTACATGATTGTTTGATGATTATTTTGATATTTATACGAGGTATTTATACAACGTAGATTGTCACAAGGAACCCTAAATCCCCTAGTAAATTAATCGAAGCTATTCTCGTAGGAATTCTAGCTATCCTAGATCCAAAACAAGTTGTGGATATTTATGATCCCAACAAATGGTTGATATTCGTAGAAATGTTGATATTAGTTGATTACGATATTAAAGAAGAATTGGCGAGATTAAATCTTATATCGATGTCATGACGATCTTTCCTTATAGAGTGGAGTTTGACAAAACGTTACCACCGAGAAAGATGTCATCTGATTCGTTGTCATCCAATTCTTAAATTGAAAATCGAAAGGGTGAACGTTGCACTTGAGGCTATCATTGGAACCATTACCCAAAAGCCTCATGCCACTAGTACCTTTCTGAGAAGTCTAATTGAATGTGTGAGTCATTTCATACTAGTGACTCATTTGATAACTATTGATGAAGGAGATATAGGATTAGAAATTAAGTGTTGATCATATCGAGCTTTTATTGCCCTTTTAAGGTTTAAAAATAAACCTGAAGTATTGGAAAATGAGGTAGGATATCGAATTGAGTATAAAATTGGTTGAAACTTGAATGAAGTAAAAATTTAACCTATATGGAATATGAGACTGTTAAGAGGAAGTCGTTAAGTTCTTTGATTGAATTATAAGGTTTTAAATGATTGTTGATTTGTGTTAAGGGTTGTTCCTAGGCTATTGTCCAATAATGAGGATGCCCAGTGTCCAAGAAATAAATTGAAGAAATCTTCTTCTGAATTGAGACCGATGGATCTTCTGGGACATGTGGAACACCTAATGACTCTTGTAGATTAGTATTCATTGTGGTATCTTTTAAAAATAATCCCTAACTTAACTGAGACATCAGTTGGTAGGATGAGATCTTGGAATTGTATAACATAGTGACACATAATGTGTTACGGTACAATTTGACTTGTTTGTGATTAATAGACTACCTTTGATTGCTAAATTCTACATGTATCGATGTTATCTATCTTTTCTTGCTTGTTCCTAATGTTCGCATTAGTGATGCAACCATTGAACAAGTACTCATCTCGATTTGAGTTACGTTGTACATTATTCTTTTTGAGTGCCATCGAGGTCATGAACCTCATGATTATTTGGCTAAAGCTCATTTCCTATCATATTGTAGTTAGTTCTTAGTGAACAACTTTTCATCACTCTTTTGCAGATCACTAATTGTTTTTATAAGTTAAAACAGTATCCCTTGAGAAAAAATGGGTTTTCATCACCATATGGATTATTTAAAGTGAGAATTATAAGTAATCGTTATCGAAATGAAGTTGTTTATAAAACACCTTGGAAAACTTAATTTTTTTCATAACAAAGAAAATCTTTGTAAATTTATTTTTGATTCTTATTTAAGAATTAAGCATGAAAATGTTTTTATTATAAACATGATGATAAAATTTTGACGAACTGAGTATTGCATCGTTAATCTTGAAATTGTATATAGTTGCGCGCCTACATACAATTTGGAATGGACCATGCAAGGCTGATTAGTAGTCACCATAAAACTGATTAATAAACACTACATTTCCTTTGAAGATTGTGAAAGATTAAATTTTATGAGATCTGCAAGAAGTGAAAAATAGGGACATAGTGTTAGGGACACCTACATATGTGCATATAGCATTTATTCTTCTGAGTCAAATTTACTCATCTGTGGAACTTGTATTATTTGAAAATTCTTTTTTGTCCAATTCTTCCGTAGTGAGATTCTTAGGAAAAGTATCTGATTATCAAGTGTTGATACCCGACTGGATGTATCGACATTCCTATAATTTCTTATGATTTGATTTCATTTGAATGACATGGGTAACGATCCAAGGAGCCTTCGAATGCGTACTCATTTGAATGACATGGGTAACGTCCAAGGAGCCTTCGAATGCGTACTCAAATTATGAAAACATGGAATATATTCATACTCGTTAAATGTTTTCATCTGTATCTGATTTGAAATTCTCTCGCGTAAATTATGCGTTGACATTACTCTTTTAATGGTAGTTGTGTCTCCTGAAATCCCTGAAATTTGTGAAGGATTATGAGTTATTATTAGTCTTTTGAGAAGTTCACATCTTATTGATGGCAATAAAACTGAAAAGTTTATAGTGCCAATAGAATGGATTGATTGATTATGACATGACGACATTGTCTTTATTGATGGGAACTCGAATAGAATTCCCCTAAATGATAAGATGTTGATTATCAAAAGTGATCTAAATAATTCTTGATGGATGACCATATCCTGCATTTAGACTTGAAATTATACCGTGAATGGTTGTGAATTAGTCATAGATATTATAATCTAGAAAGAACCTAATATGAATTTATTAAAAAGATGTTTTTGTTATCTGAAACTTTAGGAGGTATTTGCTGGTGAATTACCTAGACTTTTGCGATTATGGCAAGTTGAAATTGGTATTGATTATATTTCCGGTGTTGCACCTATGGCACGTGCACTAGACGTCAGCACCATCTGAATTAAAGGAATTACCGTACAACTGAGAGATTTGTCGGAGAAAGATTTTATTCTACCGAGCTCGTCATCATGAAGAGCTATGGTGTTATCATTCCTTATGTTTACTGATTATCGTGAACTAGGTAAATTGACGATTAAAAATCTATATCCACTACCCAAGATGATAGATTTGTTCGATCATTTAAGGTTCTAGCGTATGTTATAAAGATTTGATCCACGGCATGGTTATCATCAACTTCGCATCTGCGAAAAAGATTATGTATTCCAATCACTACATCCGGTACTTGTAATGACCATTATGAGTTTCATGTTATGTCATTTGGATTGACTAATACACATGTAGCATTCATAAATTTGGTGAATCACGTGTGTAGGCTGTAATTTGATAAATTCATGCTCGTGATCATTAAGGACTATGGTTTGTTTATAAGAATAAGAATGAGTTAATAATTAGTTATAGATTGCCCTGAATTGGCCAAACAATAAAAACATGTACCTTGAATAATTAACATGAGATTAAAGACTTAATCCTTTACATTATTTGACCGTGTGATTAAAAGATAATGGAATCTATATTGACTCTTCAAAAATTAAGAGCCCTTTTAAGACTTTGAGTATTACTAAAAAGAAAAGTGCAAATATGTTTTGACAAATGTTTTAACAAAGGATTTTTAAGGGATTATTCCCTTATACACAAATCATTTAACTAAACTTCTGTTTAGGGGTAAATGTTTGTGTATACCTCAAGACAACCTAAGAGGGATTGAGGAAACCTTTTAAATCATGACTTGAAATTTGAAACGATAATTTTTGCTTTTCAACTACGAAAATTTTGACCAAATTATAACCAAAGATTTTTCGAACATTTACGAATCTTATTAATTATTTTCGATAAATCAACAAAAATCTTGTTAGAAAAATTCAAATTTATTTTGAACATTTTATATAATTGGTCGAACAAAGAAAAATTAAAATTTTTACGTTATGTTTCATAAAAATTAAATATTTATTATTTAATTAGTTGTAATAGTTATCGACGCTTTAAACGTCGGATTAAGCAAAACTGATAAAAATAATAGTTGGGATAGAACTAAGACTTAGAAAATGTGAAGAAAGAATTTTCGAATAAATACCGTAATTACCGTCATGATAATTTTCGAATAAATACCGTCACGATAATTATTCCATCTATGAAAGTGAACGTAATTACCGACACATTATGTATAAAAGATAAAGAACCAATTAGGACACGTTCCTTAATAATGAAGGTGCAAAATAAATTACCGAACAATATAAAAATAGTTGATACTTATAAAAAGGATAATATAGATAATAAAAAGGGGTTCGCGGCTAATGTGAACCATCAGAATTGAGAAGCCGATGGCGTTTAATGTATAGAAGGTCGTTTGTGGTTGTCTAAATATGGAGATTTGGAGAATTAGATATGTTGGAATCTTGTAAGTATAAGTATTCTATTCCTGTCATTTCTGATTTAATGTATCATTATCAGAAGAAGTTGTACTGATGGCAAATTATGAAGGCAGACATCGCCTCATACATTAGTAAACGTCTAGCTATTGCAAAGGTCATCATCTGAATTTGCTTCGATTTGGGTCATCGTCGACAGACTGACCAAATCTACTAATATCATTCATGTTAATGATAGATTCTTGATGTAGAAATTGACTCTTTTGTATTTAAAGGAGTTATGTAAACATGATGTGCATGTATCGATCATCTCTATCAAGATCCTCGCTTCGCATCGAATTTCTAGAGATTTGCTGATGTCATTGGGAACGAATCTTGATGAGAGTACTGTGTACCACCCCAATCGAAGGGACGAGGTAAAGTAACGATACAAAATACTACAAGTGATGTTTTATGTTTGAATGATTGACCTTTGGTAATGAACCGTAAAATCGCTTTCCTTAGGAAAGATTATCATTGATAATTATCTTATTAGGATTGAGATCGACTCTTGTTAGGATCTATATTAGAACATCTGTAAGCAGGAGTTGGGATGAAGACACCCGACATACACCCATTGTGAGTTGGACATGTCTTTTAGGTTTAAGGTTTCCTATGATGGCAAACCTAACCTTACAAAATACTCGACCCGCGAGACCTGAAATGATTGTTGAAATTAGGATCTGATTATTGACTGCCGGTAGTGGGCAGGAGGTTATGTGAATATGAAATGTAGATCTTGAAGTGCCAGATGGGTAGCGAAGTTATGCCAAAATTTTTAACCTTGGAAAAATGAATTAATGATCTGAATGATCATGGGATATAAGTCCTCGTTGTATGGGACCATTGAGATGATATAAAAGAATGGTTTTGAAAGGCATATAAGCTGGATCTACCCTAGGACTTCAAGAGCTGCGTGAATTATGTTTCGTATATCGAACTTGATAAAATGTCTATCAAGTGAAAATCTGATTGCTTCTTAGTAAAGTTTAGATCGGCGAAAAGTTGCATTCATCAAAAACCCGTGAACATCATGGATAGAGAAAGTAAGTCAACATTAAGCCTGATCTTATTCCCGTAGTTATGTTTGATGAAACTCGCGTATTGTAATGAATTACACTTGTGAGAAAAGACCGAATGTGGATGAAATACCCACATGGCTTTAACTCTATAGAAGCGAGTAGTAAGGTAAGATGATCTTTGAGGACAAAGATCCTGTTTAGGGGTAAATGCTGTGACAATCCGTCAATTTATGGTTGATATTTTATTCTCAAATATTAATTAAAAATATTATTTTAATGTTTTATTATGAACTCACTTATTTTTGGGAAGTAATTTGGATTTACGTCTTGAAGTAGCATCGACTACGTCTAAAACGGAGGATTCTACGTTACGTGCTTACGTTTACATACACCGTTTTGGTGACAGTCTGACATTTCAGGAAATAAATTTATCCGTGAATATTATTTTGAGATTTTAAATTTGTGTTGGTTCATAAACTCACAAATTTACGAGAAGAGATTAGGACTTACGATTTTATTTTAACGTCCTTTACGACTAAACCGGAAACCTTAGGATTACGTATTTACGTTTTCTAACTCCGTTTTTTATGAGACATTTTTTATTAGATTCGTTTTGTGCCGTTGATTCATAATTTATAAAAACGTTTTTCATATAACGACCTGAGGGCACGCAAATCGAGGAAACTAGAATCAAGGAATACCCGTAAATTAGTGGAATGGGACAAACTAATTTATCCCACCCCACTACACACATGGGACGGCCACCAAGCTCCAACACACCAACTTGGTGTCAAAAGCTTCACAATGAAGCTTAACACTTGTCCTAAGCTTAACTTGTAAGCTACCTAACATCAAAACCATTCAAGCTAAACCACTCACTCATTTTTCACAACATGCAATCCACCATTTTCTCTCCACTCTCCCTCATTTTGCCGTCCCTATTGCCACCAACACCACCATGTTCATCAAAATTTTCCACCATAAATCTTATGTTTAACTTGCCTAAGATGGAAACCTATAGAAGACTTGAAGATTGGAGGTGATTATAACATCCAAGGAGGAGTTTCTATGGAGTCTTGGGGCTGATTTTCTACAAGGAGTTTATGAAGATTGGTGGTCTTGAAGATGGTCTTGGTTTATCACAAGTTTCTCCATCAAAATCCATGTCTTGATCGCAACCTACATCATCATGGTGGTATAAAGATTGTCCTCCCCATCCTTTTGTTAATTTTGATTATGTAATCATGTAATTTCTTTTTAAATGTATATATGTATGATTATATATGATGATAAAAATATTATGTGGGGATTTGGTGTTGATAGATTGGATAAACATGGGTAAAAAGATGGACAAACTACATGAAAAATGGTTAATCTTGCTTAAATGGTAGGCTGTATAAAAACAGTAACTAACCACATGTTAGACTGATAAAATGGCAAAGTTGAATCAATATACAGTAAGTAATATGTCTTGTACACATGTGAGAGTTGGCCATGCAATGGAATCATTAGGATGAGTGAGATATGATCAAAACAAATTTAGAGTACAAATCTGAGTTCATTGTTTTGGACGATTTTTAGAAAATACTTAGAGGCTGATTCAACAGTATCTATATTAGATTTAAATGGAGCACATATCATGTAGTTTATGTCATAAAAAACTGAGCTTCTATCTCCATATAGAACTCTAGATATGGCAGTTTTGGTGAACATGAAAGTAAAAATCAGATTTTGGAAATTAAAGTATAATAGTATTATATAAGCACTCAAATAAAAATAGTATAAAATGTGAATTAAAACCCACTAACTCATATAATACATTTATATAAATATGTATAAGGATAAATAAATGGACATTTTATAAAAATGGTTGTTTGATAAGTTTTATAAGTTATAAAACTATAAACATGATTTTTACGACTTTTTCGGCTATTACCGTAAAATTAACGTTTTTGTTAAATAAAACTTAGACTGTTGGACCCGTCTAATGTAAACTTTTATAAACTCATATACTGATATATAAACATATATAACAAGTAAAAACCGATAAAACCCGAACTATATAACATACGGACATTAATGGGCTAAGTTAACGTTATTGGACTAATAATACAACAAAATGGGCTAAAACACTTATAAACTTATTTATTGGGCTTAACCCATTTGGGCCCAACATATAAAGTATAAATACTGATAATACAAGTATGAAATGGATTAATACAAGTTAAAGAACTTATAATAAGTTTATTGGAGTTAAAATATGTAAATAGGTAAAACTAGTAAACTAGTATAAAAGTTATCGACACATAACACTATAATGAGTAAATGAGAATATGTAAACCCACTTGATCATCATATATATATATATATATATATATATATATATATATATATATATATATATATATATATATATATATATATATATATATATATATATATATATATATATATATATATATATATATATATATATATATATATATATATATATATATATATATATAATCATCATATGTATACATAATTGTTATTTTATAAAGTCATTGGACATGAGTCTAAGACGAGTATTATTTATCTAGGTTTCCGTGATTGAAGCACGTACCGTACATCCGAATTGCCGATAACCCGCTTTCCCACATCAACGAGAGTTCATAGCCTCGCACTCTTTTAAATGTTTTTATGAAATGTTTGATAAACCCGCGAGGGAGATAATATGTTAGTTTTTATGAAATAGGACACTAGTTGTCCCGATTGTTTGTTTATTGATTTGGACCCGAATGATTGTATGACCCGATGAATGATTAAATGACCCGATAGATGAGATAAAATGGATTATTAAAGTTAGGTTATGTCACTAAAAGTCCCATTAGCATGAATTGTGAACTACCGGGATTTGGTAGACGCTTATGCATATAATAGTACTATTTGGGGACGATCACCCCAGTTCGCGCCTTGACGGTTGATCCCGTCGTGCCACATTGATTGGTAAGCAAATTTATGTATGATTAGATTTACATAGCGTGACCTTTGTGACGACACGCTAATTTAGATGGGCAAATGAGTTTCGGGCTAGCTACCCATTGTTTGTTGTAGTAAGGTAACAATGTCATGCGGCTTATAATAATCCAATTAACGAAATACTGCGATACGCCCCGAATTACGATATATTGCCTGACTAGCAATATGGGGTCTTACTATTGATATTATGTTCGTGTTTTGGTTTTTCATAACCATATTCATATAACGGTTTTTATTTAACTTTATACAACGTTATAAAACATATTGTATGATATTTTTACGACATTGGTTCGTATAATGATTTTGAAGGCGAAAGCTTATATTATGATTCTTGGATAAGGATTTGTATAAAATGACTTGGCTATTTTATGGCCTATTACAATGATTTGTACAAAATGATTTTCGGTAATAATTTTATACCGATATTATATTGAAGGATTTTATTAAACTCTATGAATTCACTCGGCGTTATCGCTGACCTTTTCTTTTAACATGTTTTATCTCAGGTACTTGAAGGTAATTCTCGGGAAGACAACAAGAATTCATTGCCCGCACTTAAATAACAATTTCCATTCAAATCTTTTGTAAAATTGTATGAAATGACCATGACTTGGGACCTATGTAACTTTGATATTTATGAATGGAAATGCTTTATTATTAAACGACGCGATTTTTAAGCGTTGTCTATGATGTGAGTAATGTGCTATCCCGTAACACCAACTAGTCTTCCGCTGTATTGAGTTGTATAAATTTGGGGGTGTTACACCCTAATTTTAAGAAAACCTAAAAAACATGTAGTTTTAACTCAAAACAATTATTAGTTAAAAAACTTTAGATTTTTGATAATTATAACATGTTAAAACGGCTCTTGATGCCACTGGAGGTTTATTAACATCATAACAATTATATAAAACCCTAAAAAAGATCAAAGCACACATATCAGAAGCGATTTAACAAGATCATAATAATAACACAATTATAATTAATCGAATTAGGGTTACATACCTTTACGCTAAAGCAAATCCACAAGACGAAGAACGAAACACCAATTCGGGCTTATACCGTATATAACCAAGATATAGTCTAAAGTAAGACTATATTACGATCTTATACACACGTAATAAAACGAGCTAACCGTGATTCTAGCACGTGTAAAATGAGCTATAACGCTTGTAGAAAATCTACCTAACAACCATAGAGAGGGGCTAGGACTAGATTATAAGCAAAATCGAGCAAACAAGAAAACCAACGAAAAACCCTTTATGGGTTTGTCTTGCGATCGCAAGAAAGAGAGGAGAAAGGAGAGATTTTTGTGTGTCTTGAATTATGAGGTGAGGGGTTGTTTATAAAGGCTTAATTCTTGTAACCTAAAACAGATAAAAGGAATGTTTTGCCTTCCCCTTCCCTTCCTCCATAACCGACGGCTAACACCCCCTTATGGGGTGTTCCAGAATCTTCCATCATTCTTTCTGTTTTACTTACTTACTATAGATTTATTTAACACTCGTTAATACTTAACTCTTAATTATTTAACGATCTTTAAGTTATGTCTTGGTTTAATTTAATAAATACATAAATATATATTTATTAAATAAATTAATAAATACAAAAAATATATTTATTACGTATTGAGTGCAATCCTGTAATCTCGAGTTCGATCCTATCACACGACTATTAAATATAAGTCCATAAACTTTCACTTAAAGTGACATCCAATTGGGCAGTTTGCAAGCCTCGAACCTTCTCCTTAGGGGCTAAACCCCACTCATGCTTCTATTTAATTCGGGTCCCTGAAGGTCCTTAGTCAGACTCAAACTTGAGACCTCTCAAAGGATACCTCCCCAAGTATACCCTTGGTGTCCAATTGAGCTAGCACAGTTGGTTCGTAGAAGCTTGTATACTTAGTAAATCTCATCCCATGATGGATAGAACGGGAAACTGGGTTTCCTTGCTTTCCACGAAGACAAAATATCAAGGGAATCAAACTCTTCTTGTTCCATATAATATATCCAACTGGTACCCGTATATCTCCCAAATTCTTTAGTATACACTTGTCGGTCCTAGACCCTTTAACACTTTCTTGTCTTAACCTTTGAAATAAGCTAGCCTTTCGAACTCATAGACGATCATGAAGAGCCGAACTCCTTGATGTAATTGTATGAACCATTTTTATTAAAATAAATATCAAACAAATCTTTAAAACATTTACAAAATAAGCTTTTGCTTTCTTTGGAAAATTAATGTTTTCATTTTTCAAATCAAAATAAATATAAATCTTCTCGATTAGTCCCACCACGTTAATGTTTGTGGAAACCTTGGTTTTCAGATCTTTTAAGCTACTAGGAATGCATCATGTTCATATGATTAGATAATCAAAGCGGAATTAGAATATGACACATTAACAAGGTGTTTGGACACAATAACATGAATTAAAAACAATTGGATTGCTAATTATATTAATAATCAACAATTACTAGACGTGTATACATTGAATCCCACGTCTATTCGACACACGCTTTTAGGTTTAAATTGTGAATATGAGTTATGAATAAAACCTAAGACCCTTGGTTCCTTTTATAGTGTAAGGATTAGGGTTTACAAGAGATAATAATGAATAAACAAGTAAATCTTCTATTTAAATAAACTTATGCAGAATATATCTTGCATGTTTATCTAAATAGAAGCTTCCATTAGCTTCTTTGTCTATGTTTCTAACAATGCTTCCATTGTACATGACAATTCTTGGATTGTACATGACAATGCTTGCTTTTTCAACCTTGAATTTGCTCTTGTCAAAGCTTAGATTGCTCTTGACAACACTTAGACAAAATCTTCATGTTTTCTTCGTTTGTGAGTTTCTACCACATCAATTTTTTGACCCAACAATCTTCCCCTAGTTGATGTCGGAAAAACTCTTTGTGTATCTCTTGTAAGTTGTACATGATCTTCAAATTGCTTCCCCTCAAGTGTAGCATGTATGTCTTCCCCTTTTTGTCACATCAACAGGGAAGTAAACAATGTATGCAATCTTGAAGATTCTCCAAATGCAGCTGTAAGTAATAATCTTGAAGAAAAATAAATAAGGTATTCTTGATGTAGAAGTAGAATAACCCAACCTTGTGTTCCATGTCTTGTACTATCCATGTGATGAAGAACTTATACCAAATTATGCAAAAAATATAAGTAGACCTCGATCCCATTGTCAAAATCCTCATCCTTTGTGAGACACTGAGCACGATAATGTAACTCCTTCAAGTGACAGCAATCTAACTTTGCTAGATATGACAAGTCTTCATCACCAACCATATAAAGTACGAACAAGTTATCTTCAAACCGGCTGAAAGTTGAAGATATGATAGAACACAAACTCGTGAAAATCTTCTTCAGTCATCAAACTTACCATAAGAATTCTTCCCCTTATGTCAACACCTCTTCATGACGAATTTTAGTGGATTAACATCTTCATACCATATGTAAAAGCACATATTAGATAACTCTTTCGCAAGGCTATCCAGATTACATAGTTTAAATATCCATCAAATTCCCACGAATAGTTGCTAACTCGCATTAAGATCATTAATCCCTTTAAAAATATCCGAGCAATAAATATCAACATGATATTCTAAATTAA
Source organism: Glebionis coronaria (assembly GCA_025667525.1). NCBI lineage: Eukaryota > Viridiplantae > Streptophyta > Magnoliopsida > Asterales > Asteraceae > Glebionis > Glebionis coronaria. The sequence goes on from CM046877.1 coordinate 457,791,948, forward strand.
AACGGAGATTCCATGTACCTTCGTGTGTAAATTCCACCTTTTTGTGTGCTAAAAACGTACCAATTTTCTCAAACAGCAGCCATTCTTTTGTCATCCGAGAACCTTCAGTGTCCAATATCTTTAATCAGATGCATTGTCAGATATCGAACAACACCTATCAACGCTTGAGCAAGCATTTCTTGGACAACTCATGTCAACGCTCTCTGTCAGCGTTCGACTTATTCTTGTCAGCGTCAAAATAACGAACGTCAGCGTCAACTTTAAACCTTGTCAGCGTCTCATTCTCTCATCGTCTCAGTCAAACACTGATGTCATCTGTGGCAACGTCACTCCTTGTATAAACTGAACATAGCCCCATCTTGTATAGCTTCTTTTTGATACCTTGGGACCACACAACTATACGTCATAGTCTGCTATTCTTGTCTTTGGCTTATAACCATTACGTGAATGAATACGATACTAATTAATGAATATTATATAAACCACAAAGTACACATCATTGTACATACACGTGATATATATCTTGGACCACAAATGCACTTTCCTTGATATTTGCATCCATGAATCAGTACACCATCCTTTTCTTTTGTATCCATCGAAGCCCAGCCCCTTTGAATCCATATCATAACGTGTAAATCATGGACTTTTTCAACCCTTGATATAGCAGCCACATATCTCATCCAAAGATAATTCGTATCTCACAAAATCAGGAAACAATAAACTTTCTTAAACCCTTCGTGTGAACACACCATCACAAATAACTTCCATGCATGTGATCCTTTTGGTCGTGTGAACACAGATTGTTGCCTTTCTTGATCATGTGAACACAAGAGAAACAAATATACTATGACCGTGTGAACACATGATAGAGAATCATGTGAACACAAAGTATTCACCAAACACATTTGACCATGTCCACGTTTGCATAAGTTTAATAACAGAAACATCATAATCGTACCAAATTTAGGGTTTATATGAAACCCTAAAAACGAACAATCTTCAACATCGATCTAAGATTTCGTAAAACCCCTTTTCTTGCTGTTCTTAAACACATACTTATGCTGCAAAACTCCCATTTTCTGGAATAGAAATGATCTAGGGTTTTTAGAAACCCTAAATCATTATATTATGTAAAATCAGAAAAGTGAAAATCACCTCTGCAGCCAACTTCGAGGCCTAATAACTTTTGATTGAGGGCTAATCAGAACAATCCCTCCGGTGGATGTTTAGATATATGTATGTAGAACACACATAAAAATTTTCGTGACGATCCAATGGTTCAATCGAAAGTTATGACCTTCTGAATACTGCTGCGCACACAAAAACGTCCAGAAAAACCCTAGACGGATTTTTCTTCTTCTTCACGATACACGAACACCTTGTTGGTCCTAGCATCACGAGCCACGAGGCTCTGATACCAATTGTGGAAACCTTGGTTTCCGAATCTTTTAAGCTACTAAGAATGCATCATGTTCATATGATTAGATAATCAAAGCGGAATTAGAACATGACACATTAACAAGGTGTTTGGACACAATAACATGAATTAAAAACAATTGGATTGCTAATTATATTAATAATCAACAATCACTAGACGTGTATACATTGAATCCCACGTCTAGTCGACACACACTTTTAGGTTTACATTGTGAATATGAGTTATGAATAAAACCTAAGACCCTTGGTTCCTTTTATAGTGTAAGGATTAGGGTTTACAAGAGATAATAATGAATAAACAAGTAAATCTTCTATTTAAATAAACTTATGCAGAATATATCTTGCATGTTTATCTAAATAGAAGCTTCCATAAGCTTCTTTATCTACGTTTCTAACAATGCTTACATTGTACATGACAATGCTTGGATTGTACATGACAATGCTTGCTTTCTCAACCTTGAATTTGCTCTTGTCAACGCTTAGATTGCTCTTGACAACGCTTAGACAAAATCTTCATGTTTTCTTCGTTTGTGAGTTTCTGCCACATCAACTTTTTGACCCAACAATGTTAAAGCACGGTGTCAATGCGGTGGAACAAATAATTACCGGTGAAATTTCTTTGAAGTATTTTCGAAATTTGTCTTTCATCCGTTCAGGGATAAAGACAAATAGTGCACCTAAAAAATGAATTCGGATATTTCTTCACACATTGTTTTAATTCGTTGATGTACCAAGTGACTTGTGGAATAATAAACACTCGATAATAAAATTGTTGCAACTTTAAAAACCTCAAGTAATTCGGTTAATTTTTCAAGAGAAAATCACCTAAAAATGTAAACTTACCATTTTTGTAGTTGTATTTTTTTCTCATTATATAGACTTTTAAATTTCCATCTTTTTGTGTAGCGGGTGACATGTTAAACCTGTTAGTCCTACGTGTAGTAGGTTATACTAACGATGATTTATTTTTCTTGTAATGTTATTCCTTTTACTAACGATCGTTTGTAATGAACTAAAATTTGATTTTTAAAAAAAAGACATTTTTCTTATTATATTATCCTCGCATGTTGTTTATAGTTACTTTCACAAACATATTATCATTACATGTGTACCGTATTTACTCACACATGATTTCACATATACAAGATCACACACACTGACATATCAACGCAAACACCATTGATCAAATCATTTATTTATCTGATAGCACCACTTGGGATCACTTAAGATTCGTTAATGGATAACATGGGTTTAGATCACAATCACAAGAAAGTGGTACGCTTCAGAACGCAGTACGCGTGTGGTCCTTAAAATTTGGTACGAAGGGGGTAGGCTCATTTTGGTACGCCCAGTCCGGTGTACCATGTAATTCGGTACGGTGTACCATGTTATATATTTATAAATGTTTGATATCCATTGATTTAACTATATACTAATAATATGAGTAAGTAGAGTCCCATGTAATTACAATATTTGTAGCACCCTATTTTGGTAAATGGAATGTCATGCGTGATTATGGCGTGTCATCAAAGCATACAAGGATAAATGTATAAAACATCACATGACCATAAAGGAAATACCGGAATCAAACATCGGTACCCCAAAAGTAGAACTCATCACACACAAACATAAGTACTGTAAATGAAAAGGACTAAACAATGTCCATGGAAATGAGTATCAAAGTATAAAGAAATGCATAAAGTAGAGAAGGCTAGGAAGCTTCCAATCCATATGCACGCACGCTTAAAGTATACGAGCGTCCCTGAGTACCTGTCGTTTTGGGAACATGAAAGGAAAACGGCTGAGCATAACGCCCAGTGCACGAATATACAAGTAAAGCATGAATAACATAAGCATATAAGCATAGAGCAGCGGAAAAGACTAAGTCCTGGATAACCTGGCATGTCTTATTAAAACTGGTTTTATAGTTGAAAAGCCTTATGTTTATATTATAAAAATTGTTTAACATGTTTACCATTAGCCAATATAGGTCATGAATTACCAACGTGCATGAATACTTGGAGGGGTGACCTCGTCATGCAAATTAGAGGGGCTGCCTCTAATTTAATATACTGGTTTGGGTAGGAGGGATCAGCTCCTTGTGAAGGATGCAAGGCACACACCACATTCACCTGAATAATCTGCTGAGAACATGTAAACTAGGATGCACCCATACGCCCCACCTGATAATAATAATATGGCCAAAAGCAGAAGGGACGCCACGAGCTATCACTCCGTCGTGGTGGAGTCATAACACTGGTGCCTCCAGTGTTATGGTTATGGTACCTCCATAACTAGGTAAAATTGGTCATGCATGTATATGGCTTTAGGTATCTAATTAAACATAAGCAATTCAAAAACATATAAAACATATACTGGGGAAAACAATTGGCTGCATACGAGGAATCCTAATAAGGAAGAATGTAAATATTGAAAGGACGGAGAATCCGTACCTTGTGTCTAGTGAACGAAGAAGACGTATGGAAGAAAGTCCTACTTCGGTATCACTAATGCTACATAAACACATACGTGTATAAGTATCTGATTACTGAGTACGTAACTGGTTTTATATCATGTCTTAACTTGTTTCATATGTTCATGTCATGTTTTACTGATTAAAGCTTTATACTGTGTTTATCATGTATTCTGTCTATTCTGATTAAGTATTACTTATATTTCATGTATTATTATACTTGTTGTGTAATAATAAGTAACTTTCTAAAAATAGCAAGTTTCCAAAAATATAAAGTTTCCAAAAATAGAAAGTTTCCAAAAATATAAAGTTTACAAAAATAGATTTACTGCTTAAAATAGATAACTTTCTAAAAATAGAAAGTTTTCATAAATAGATTAGCTGCCTTAATTAAATAAGTTTCTAAAAAAGAAAGTTTCCATAAATAGAAATAAGTTGGATTATTAAGCTAATTATATAAGCTTAAGTGTTTACTGATTAATATTTTAAGTCATATAATTAAATAGTATAGTTTATTAATTATTTCATGTAAATTAAATAAACTATAGGTTAAAGTATTTGATTAAATATAACATGATTTAATTAAATAACGGTAAAAATACTTAGGTTAAAACATGTATTATTATCTATTAATAATATAACATAAGTCATGCAAATTAACTAATTATAAGTCATGATTTCAATAATTAATTAATTATATAGTCTAATTAAAATGATATTTACTTAGGTAAAAATTTCATGTATTAATAATAATATTAATAACTTAAGTCATGTATAAATTAAATTAATCATGTGCATGCTTTAATTAATTTAATTTAATCTTGTAAAAATAATTAACCTTGTAAAATAATTAACTTACAAAAATAACCCATGAACCGAACCCTTGTTTTAACCTAAACTTGTCATGAACCGGATTTGTGAACCCCGTGAACCGGTCACAAATGCGCCCTTGGTCAAGGCTAGCCGCCGGCTAGCAAAAGTTCCCACCGGCTATCCGGTGGTTCCCCTTGCTGCCGGGCCTTGGGGTTTCCTCCTGCTTTCCTTATTTAGCCACCGGCTTAAGCCGGTGGTGGTTCTTGATTTAGCCGAGACCCACCAAACACCAAACATACCCCGACCAAGGTCAGGGTTCCCTCACCTCCTGCTGCCGAGACACACAACACCACACCGAGACCTTGAGGTCTCGGTTGGTGCGAAACAAAACAAACCGAGACTCCCTTGGGTCTCGGTTCCTTGCATCGGCCAGAAACAAACACTCCTTAACCCTAATTAATTTTACCCTCTCAATTTTATTAACATGTAATTACTTGTTTATAGCATTCATGATTCATGTGTTCTTGATTAAATAAAAACATAAAGGAAAAGAGGTTTAAGGATATAACGATACCTGAATCAAAGGAGAACGAACACACTAACAACCTTGCTATAAATCAGTCACCGAAATCAACCAAGCACACCCTTGGTGTGTGTTCTACCCGGCGGCCAAGGAGAGGAGAAAGAGAGATTTAGGGTTTTGATTATTTTCTAATTTTTGTAATTATGAAAATAAGTTTTTCCCTTTTTCCTTGTTTAGTAAAAATTGCCTGGGCTTGGCCCTTTGTCTTGTTTCTAGCCGTGGGTATATGGGCCCACATGGGGTAACACATACGTTTTCTCGTGTCTAATATTAAGTGTGTTCTCGTGTTCGTGTTTTACGTGATTTAAATGTTTATCGTTCGTGTCTTATTATATTTATTCATGATCGTAATAAATATACATAAATACGTAATACTAAGCTCGTGATTATTTATGTTCATGATTTCATGTTTGTATGTTCGTGATTATAATTATTATTGATATAATTATCATGTCTTAATACGTATTAAATACTTATCGTGTTATCACACGTACGTAATACTTGTAAATCTTGTTCGTGAAACGTAAACATGCTATAAAAGGAAAGTTCTAATCATGTACGTACGATCATAAGGGTACTATTCATGGTAAAAGCATGCGGGTTTTACAACTCTTCCCCCCTAAAAAGAATAATCCGTCCCCGAATTATAGATAAAGTAAACTGAAAAAAAAAGAACATACCCGAATTCAAAATATGAAATGAGGGTAAAAAGCCCAGATAGACTCCTTTGTTTCCCAAGTGGCTTCCCGCTCGGTATGATCCCTCCAAAGGATTTTGACGAATGGAATCGTCTTCCTTCTCATGACTCATTCTTGTCTGTCCAGAACTCGTTCGGGTTCTTCTATGAAAGTGAGATCTTCACGAATCTGTTCTAGTGGATACTGAACCATGTGAAGGGGATGATACTTGTACCCTCTGAGTAAGGACACATGGAAAAAATCGTGAACATGAGAAAGCTACGGAGGTATTGCTAAACGGTTAGATACTTCACCGACTCATTCAATGACATCAAACGGTCCAATGAATCAAGGACTGAGCTTCCCTTTGATTCCAAAACGTCTAACACCACGTGCCGGTGAAACCTTAAGGAAAACGTGATCTCCTACGTTAAAATGTAAGTCCCTACGATGCTTGTCTGTGTAACTCTTCTGGCGTGACCGTGCTTCTTGCAGTTTCTGCTTAGCTACTGCGACATTCTCATTAGTCAGCTCTATCATTTCCGGTCCTTCAAGTGTTCGCTCACCAACCTGATCCTAGCAGATTGGGGCGCGACACTTTCTGCCATACAACATCTCGAAAGGATCACACTTGATACTTGCGTGCCAACTGTTGTTGTATGCAAACTCCACCAAACAGATATAATCGTCCCAATCACCCGTCCATTCCAACGCACATGACCTCAACATGTCTTCCAATGTCTGAATCGTTCGCTCCGACTGCCCTTCTGTTTTAGGATGAAAAGCCGTGCTAAGCTTAAGTTTTGTACCCCAAGCTTTCTACAGACTTTGCCAAAATCGCGAAGTGAACCGAGGATCTCTGTCCGAGACGATGCTGGATGGAGCATCGTGAAGTCTCATGATCTCCCTCCTATAAGTATCGGCGAGTTTACTGACCGAATCTTCCTTGCGGATCGGTAAGAAATGAGCTGATTTGGTAAGTCGATCAACGATAACCCAAATTGCATCGTGCTTCTTCTTTGTCGGCAGAAGACCAGTAACAAAATCCATGGTGATTTTGTCCCACTTCCACTCTGGAATATCTAACGGTTGAAGAAGACCGCCAGATCACTGATGCTCGATCTTAACCTGCTGGCAGGTAAGACATTTGGAGACATAAGTAGCAACATCCTGTTTCATACCACTGCACCAAAAGTACTGCTTGATGTCATGGTACATCTTGGTCGAACCAGGATGAATAGAGAATAGGGAGCTATGAGCCTCAGGTAACAATGCTTCCCGGAGTTCTTGATCATCAGGAACACAAAGTCTCGTGCCTTGCCATAAGATACCATCTGCATCTACTCGAAATTATGTCTGCTTCTCCAAATTTTGAATTATCGCCCAGATTTCTCCATCATCTTTCTGAGCTTCCTTGATCTTAGAGAGTAACTCGGGTTCTACTCTAAGATTAGCCCAGTAACCGTGTTGTCCACGTACCATGATCTCTATGTCTAGTCTCTCCAAGTCTCTTATAATTTCCTCCTCAATTTTAATGCCTTTTATCATTCCGGACTTTCTGCTAAGTGCATCTGCCACTACATTCGCCTTGCCGAGATGATACTGCAGATAAATGTCATAATCCTTCAACAGCTCTAACCATCTCCTCTGTCTCATGTTCAATTCACGCTGAGTGAAGATATACTTCAAGCTCTTGTGGTCCGTGAAAATGTCACATGATTCTCCATATAAGTAGTGCCTCCATATCTTCAATGCAAACACGACTGCTGCAAGCTCCAAGTCATGCATAAGGTAATTTTCTTCATAAGGCTTAAGCTGCCGTGAAGCGTACGCGATCACTTTCCCATGTTGCATGAGAACACAACCAAGACCCTTCCCCGATGCATCACTATAGATCTGAAGTCCACCTGTACCAGATAGGAGAGTAAGAATAGGTGCAGATACTAGCTTCTGCTTTAGGGCTTCAAAGTTCTTCTCTCTTTCTTCAGTCTAGACGAATTTCTCACCTTTCCGCATCAGTTTGGTGAATGGTAGTGCTAAATGGGAAAAGTTCTCCACGAACCTACGGTAATAACCAGCTACGCCTAGGAAACTGCGGACTTCAGTCGCTGATGTCGGCCTTGGCCACTTGGTAATAGCCTCAACCTTCGTTGGATACATCGTGATTCCTTCTACTGATACAATGTGACCTAAGAACGCCACCTTGTCTAACCATAACTCACACTTGAAGAATTTAGCATACAACTACTTCTGGGAAGAATCTGTAGTATTTTACGAAGATGGTCTTCGTGTTCCTCCTTGGACTTAGAGAACATCAGGATGTCGTCAATGAAGACAATGACGAACTTGTCCAGAAAATCATGGAAGATTCTGTTCATGAAGGTCTACGTAATTAATGGCCTATTCTAGATCATGGATTTGGTGGATTAGGTTGGTTGATTGATTGATTAATAAAGAAGAAATGAAGGAATTAGATGAGGGATTAGAGAGAGAAAGGAGAGAAGGGAGAGAATTGTAGAGAGAGAAAGAAAAGATGATAAATGATTAAGTGTAAAATGGAATCAACAACCCCCTCCTAACATGCTAGGAGGGGTTATATATAGCCCACCCTACATGTGGGCTATATGGACCATACATAAAGTAAATAGATCACGAGCCCATTACATAATTATCGTTGGAGCGACCGATCCTTCATAAATACGTAAAAACGTATTTCTAACAATCTCCCCCTAAGGGAGGTCGCTCCAAGAAACAAAGTTCTAAATAGTCTATAACTCGTGATCTATGCTAACTAAGATGTGACCGAGACTTTATTGGAAAAAACGTATTTCCAACAATCTCCCCCTAAGGGAGGTCACATCTTTTTACAAAATCTTAAACCTAGCATCTATGCTTGAGTCTTCGATCTTGTTCTTGTGAATATGCTTGATGTGATCTTTGACTTTAGTCTTGAGCATGTTTCCTTGCCTTGACCTTGTGCATTCTTCACTTGTGATATTTGCCTCTTTGTGACTTCATGTTCCACATACTTATACTTTTAAATTCTTGAAAGCTTCAGAGTTTGATACAGCGGAAGACTTGACCTTCAGGCTTTCTTGAATTTGTTGAAGTACTATTTGTATGTAGTATAAGCATGTGGTGACGACTTCTTCTGGATTGTACACCGCAATGCCACCTTCTTGTTACGCTGCATAAGACAGTTAGCAACAAAACAATATACACGGATGAAATGGCCTTGAACATTTCATTCTAATTCGGTAGCAATTTACCTCCGGTCGGTGAAGACCGTTGGACGATATTAAATATCGTACTTGTGGCAGGTAGTTTCAATAAAGAACCTCCTTGACAAGATTTCGCGGGTAAACCCGTTCTCTTTACTCGACCGTCCAAAGCTGACTGCGAACGTAAAGAGTGAATCATTTGGATAATATTATCCGCATGATTTGAAGCCGTCAATTCATGTTCCTGGAACAAGTGAAGTTCAATTAAGAACCGCACCATCGTTGCTTTCCAGTTGTCACTAGCTTGATTCATATAGAATCTTGCAAGTTACCTACCAAGTGCTGTTTGATGTTAACACTAGAAGGATTTCCACTCGTCACTGTGATCAATAAAGAGTCCCTCTGAGTGTTCTGGCAAGATCATATGATAATGCGAAGAGGCCTGGAACGAGTTTAAGTTCATTTAAGAATTAAACCACTGTTGCTTTCCAGTTATCACAAGTTTGATTCATAAAGAACCGCACAAGTCACCTACCATGAGCTTTTTGATATTCGCTCAAGAAGGATTTCCATCTTCATTGTAAATACTTTCGTATTACTCGGATGTTCAGGCAAGATCATGAAGATTTTGCGTAGGACTCTTAAGATCTTTCTTACTTTTCACAGTGTGTGAAGAAGCAAGGTAATATGAAGGTGTGTCCTAAGGAGATATTTGATGATCTCAAATGGCTCTAGACTCGATCGTGCATTTTGGATTTTTTAGTGATCGGAGGCTGGAGAGGAGTGCCACCTTTTCAATACCAATTTATTCGGAGTGAATAAATCAATAGATAATGTGTTGATCTCCGTGTGATTAAAACAAATACCTTTTGAGAGATATTTGAGTTAGCTGGGAAGGGTTGTGCATTGCATCACTGGGTCCATGACGTCTTTCTTCAATATCGAGAATCATTAACAAAAATGGTCTCAAAAGCATATGTATTGACCCGGTTTCTGCCTAAAGTTGTAAGGAGGGCTTCTTTCTTTACACCCTTTATCTTTACAATTCTTTTTCATTCTTCAACCCCTTCAATGCTTACCAATACGTCATCATTAGCACCTTGTTGTGATTGTTCCAGTGCTAACTTAAGTACTTGGTCGGCATTCAGCTACGTTCACAATCTTTCTCCATCTTTCCTAAGGACTACTATTTCTAGCTATGGAATGTCCTTGGGAAGATTCCTCCGGTTCTAGAGAAATCATTGGACTTTAACCTATCCTACCATCCTTATGTCACCACAATCTTCACCGTCGTGAATAGAGATGTTTTGGGTAAGTGTATGTCACCATGAAATCCATTTTGAAGTGCAAATCCATTTTGCTCCCCCTTAACATATGCTACGATATTCGAAAACCTTTCGCACATGTCGGGATGAAGCTAGCACGTTAAGTCAAACCATTTATGATTGATCATATCCCATATTAAATCACATTTTCTCCCCCATATTAAAAATATTAACCCAATCGATGTTTTTAATATCAATTGATTTAATAGCATTTTAAGAAAATTTGGGAAGAAAAATGTAAATCCAATTATCTTCATGAATTACACAAGCTCCCCTTCAAATTAATGAGGGTTTACTTGAAACGTGAATTAAATACCTTTTAAACACAAGTGTAAGGTATTTAACACGTGCAAAGATCAATATATTATAATGAATTCACAAGATTAGCAATGTACGAGGTTGGACCTGAATAATGGAGAACAGCATATGAAAGAAGCACATGGTTCTTGTTCACGAATGTTGGTCACCTCGTCACGTCCCCGAGAAAATTAATTCCCGTTGTTGAGTCAAAGCTTTCCGGTGAAATGCTTGACTTGATTATAAAAAGCGGGTTGCTATCTGAAATAATAGCAAACCATATGGAGCATGTTTTAAATCTTTTAAACTTCTGCTCGAACTTTATTTACAACCCCGTGTCATTATTGAATGACATTTCTAGGTTCGTAAATATTATCGATTCCAGAAGACATGCTCGTTTTATCAAAACGTTTTTGAACACACAATTTTGAAAGATTTGGAAAAAACCTTTTGAGAAATTCTCGAAAAATTGTGTTCAAAGTTTTGAAAAACAATTACTTGAGCTTAAGATGTTGAATATCTTAAAAGCGAGCTCAAGTCCGAGAAGTTGTAAACTTCCCGTTGTTAAGGATAAGTTTATCATCGGCGATAAACTTTCCTTTTATCTGAAGAACGAGTCCTAAGCTGACATTTACTTAGAAGTCGTGTTCATGAGCTTGAAAACTTTGACTGTTTTAACGGAAAGCTCATGACCGAGAAAGGTTAATTTCTCGTTACGAGGAAAAGTTCTCTTAGTTAAAAGATACACTTTCCTTTATGAGCTTAAAACTTCGAATGTTTTAAGACAAGCTCATGACCGAGAAAGGTGAATTTCTCGTTAAGAGGATAAGTTATCATAAACGATAAGCTTTCCTTTATTTTAAGTTCGAGTTACAGTCTGACATTTAACTGTAAGTCATTGTGCATGAGCTTAAAAACATGGAATGTTTTTGATATAAGCTCATGCCCGAGAAAAATGAATTTCTCGTTTTTAGGATAAGTCATCATCGGGATGAACTTTCCTTTCTTTGGAGATCGAGTTACAGTCTGTTATGTGACTGTAAGTCCTTGTTTGCAGCTTAACCATGAATCCCCTGAGACATTTGTTTCTCTGATATCTGCTTCTTCAGCAACCAAACTCTAAGAGTGTCCTTAGTTGAACGGTACACAACGATTGGACCGCTTCGTTCTTTTGGAACATCAACTTTGGTACCTGCAATCTCATTAGGAATTTGCATGCTTTGACGTGGGTTAGCAATATCAATTATAGAAGCACATGGGGGTTCACAGTTGGCTTTACTTGTTTCAGAGGCGACCTGAGTAGATGATTCACTAGTCTTGGCTGGCAAACGTTTCCTTTTATAGAAAACCTTAAGTTTAGGCGTAAGTGAAGTATCATCTTTATCAGTTTCCTCCCTAGTAGACTTAGTAGAATCGGAGACTATCCTAGTTAAAGGGCACTCGTTTCCTACAATAGTGAAAGTTCTACCAGTGGGGCGCCACATTTTACCAAAGGGTTTGATTTTAGCAACCCACTGGGATTTAAGTCTAGCACGGGAGTTCACCTCATTAAGCAATTTTTTGATACAAGCATCATGATTTGCCGTAAAGACACATTTTCTACATGTTTTACAAGTAGCATATTTAATGTCCGAGTAAGATCTAGAATCCCTAGATGATTGATTGATGCTCCTAGGATTGGACATGCTACGGTTAGCAGTGTTGGGTAAACTAGAAGGCATCTGACTAGGTTTGGAATTCCTATCTCTTACATGTGTCTTTTGCTTAGCTTCCCTAAGATCAGATTCATGGCAAACGTCATTTGAACTAGTTCTAGACGTGGTCTTGGTATTTTTAGGGAAACTAGAGGCAATCATATGATTTGGTCTTGCTAAAGCTGGAGTGATCACATTGGGCCTAGTTGCTGGAGTGACTGGTCTAATAAGATGAACCAAATCAACTTGGGAGGCAAACCGCGGTCTCGAGGATTGTGGTCGCTCGGATCTAAATGCAGTAGGTTGTCTGACAATCGGTTGTCTGACGAACTGATTTGTAGGCGGTTTCCCCAAGATTGATGGTTTTTCAAGCTTAGTGTCCACACTAGGTCCTTTACTTTTCCTTAACTCGTTTTTCAACGCAGCTATAGCAAAAACCTTTTCCTGTACTTGAGCCTTTAATGTCTCATTCTCTTTGAGCAAGTTACCTTGGGATGCCAACTTAGATTCAAGCAGTTGAATTTGTTTCAAAAAATTATCCTTTTCAGCTTTAGAATCTAAAACAGTTTGATCCAATTTTCTTTCAAGAACAACGTTTGATTTTTCAAGTTTTTCAAAGTATGTTTCAAATTTGACCGTTTTCTTAGAAAATTCAAGTTTGGCATCCTCAAGATCTTTTGATTGCCGAGCTACGATCGTTTCGAGCTCTTTAATCTTGGAATCAGAAGCAGACAATGAAGCAGTTATAATACAATTTTCATGATGCACTATAGCATTCTGAACAATCTCTCCCCCATTATGACTTACATCGGATGAATCAGAAGTGGTATTTCTATCACTCTTTTCCATCCCATGTTTGTCATAATTAGGTTCAGAATGCTCAATATGCGGCATGTTATCAGCATATACATCATAACCAACATCACATTGTACCATGTTTGCAGGCTCTTCGTCATAAATGGGTAAGGTGTCATCAAGAGAAATCTCGTGAACATTCCCCGACGTGCCACTGATATCATGTTGTCCTTCTGAATCCGTGCTCTTGCCATCGTTAGGCTCCAAGTTGTCAACCGTATGACCATTCTCCTCTTGCATCTGCGGCATTGATTCTTGCACTCCATTATCATATGTTTGCTGAAGTTGTGATTGTTGATAAATCGAAGACGAGACTGATGTCATGAGTTTCAGAATTGTATCACGGAAGACTCGAAGTTCAGTATGTGTATCTCGAAGAAATGATTGGCAAATCATTGAACTTTCAGACTTGATGATATTGAACTGGAGGAAAGGCGTGAGTTGTGTCACAAGAGCCTTATAAGCAAGTGCCGATGCAGAGTGATTAAAGCTTTCATTGTTGAGTTGCTCTGCGAGTTGGGTCAAAGCGGTAAAAATGGAGTCGATGAATATATGACGATCTTGTCCAAAGATTGTCACAAATTCGCTCCCTCCTTGAATCCCCGAAAGAGTGACAAGATGAGACTGGAGTAGTTGAAAGGAGGTGATGCCACTTTTCTTAACTTCGTTTTGCCTTAAATACAACTCTCCCTTTTGACATGTCGAATCGAACGAATCCATTAAAGATCGATTAAAACTAAAGACCCGTAAATAATACTTAAAATTCCTCGATGGATGGTATAAATGAAGCTCGTCACTTTGACTCGTCACGTTTGTCTTTAAATCCGGCCACAAAACTTTTAACCCGTCACTATAACTCGTCACGATAACCCGTCAAATTTTTTTTCACGATAACGTTAAAAACAAAATATCCGCTTAACACGATTCGCCAAAAATTACTAAACAAAATGCTTAAAAATATAAAAGTAACAAAATAAAAATATAAAAGTGACAAAAATACAAAAAAAAAAAAAAAAAAAATGTGATATTTTTAAAATAAAATGTGATATTTTAAAAGAAAAAAAAAGGATTAATGTAACCAAAATAGAATAAGGAAATAAGAATAAAAAATCTGATATATTTAGAATGTGATATATTTTTAAAAAATCATTTTCTGATATATATAAAAAAAATTGAAACGCGTAGCAAAATGAAACGAATATTAAAAAGCGTCCCTTGTTTTCTCCGTCAACCAAACAACACGTGGCCCAATAGGAGGAGTGCCACCGCCCCACTTGCTAGTTCTTTGTTATGTCCGCCCCAAATCTCCTATATCCCTCTCTCACACAATATAATACTCCGTCTAACCTAATCTCTCTCTCTCCTCAGAAAACTCAGTCACCAGATATTCCTCTCATACAAATCAATCTTCAATCCCCATTACGTTTTACCAATTGATGATGTTTCAGTTTTAATCAATTGATTCGATCCAAGCCGAATAAAACAACCCTAACCAAGCAGAGTCGTTTTCAAGATCAATTGATTGGTCTCAGGTAGGGTCTTTATGATTTAATGTTTTGAGTCTCTCTCTCTACTGTAGAGTCTTTCTGGTCTTGTGAGAGTTGAGTTGTGATTTGAAAAATGAGTCGAGGGATCTTTGGTGAGGGTGAGGGTGTTATGTGGAGTCTTTGAGAGTCTAAGTTTAAAAGTCAGTGATTTTTAAAGAGATAGACGAGAGGGTTTGGGTCTGTTTTTAGACGAGAAGATTTTTGGTTGGGGTCAGTATTTGTGTCGAGTGTTGAACTAGGGTGTGGGTCGAGGGGTGTGGGTCGAGGTTTTGAACGAGTGTTGTCCGAGAGGGTTGGTATGTCAGACAAGTCAAGAGATGTGGTTGTTTGAGAGGGTTTTTCGAGGGTGATTGGTTTCGAGGGACGAGAGTGTAGAAGGGTGAGGGTCGAGAGAATATGGGTATCGAGTCAGTTTGTAGGGGTGAGGGTCGAGAGGGTTTTTGTTTTGTGATTCGAGACGAAAGTATGTAAATGAATCGAGGGTAAATAGAGGGTGTTGTGAGTCTGAGTCGAGGGTTGGGATAAGTTAACGTTTGATTAAAATCTGTTGGTTTTTCGAGGGTTGGTGAGGGTTGGTGTTGGTTTTTCGAGAGTTGTGGTGAGACGAGGGTGTTTTGGTTAGGGTGGGTAAATGAGTGTTTTAAAATTGGAGTCGAGTCAAAAACAAAAAATTCCCGTTATGTTTGAATGAGCTTCATTCGGAAGTTTTATTCATTCGGAAGAGTCTTGATTCGGATGTTGTTCATTCGGATGTTGTTCATTCGGAAGTTTTTGATTCGGATGTTTTGTTCATTCGGATGTTCTTGATTCGGAAGTTTTTTCTTAAAAGTTGATTCGGAAGTTGTTCATTCGGATGTTGTTCATTCGGATGTTGTTGATTCGGATGTTTTGTTCATTCGGAACAGTTTGGTTCGGAAGAGTTTGGTTTGATTCGGAACTTTTCTATTCAGAAATATTCAGTTCACCCGGAACAGGACAAAAACTACTGACAGACTGAAACTTGAGACCAAAAACCTCGATTATGAGAAACTTGGATATTGAAGGACTGTAGGACAGGAGGACAAATGGACAACTGGACAAAAACCTTGATTTTGGACAGCAGGACTGAAGGACTGATTAAAAACTTTATATAAAAAACTGATTAAAAAAAAATTAAAAAAATAAAAAGGATAAAAATTGATAAAAATTTATATAAATTGAAAAAATTTAGAAAACATACCAACTTTTTATATAAATTGATTATTAAATTTGAGATAAAAAACAAAGAAAAAATACAAACTTTTTATAAAAACACAAAATTAAAAAGAGAAAAACAAAAACTTTTATATAAAAAAAAAAAAAAAACACTAACTTTTTAACATTTGATAAAGAAATTTTTGATTTTTATATAAAAATTTGTGATTTTTATCTAAAAAATAAGTAAATTTGAAGATTTGATATGAGCTAACACATAAAAACACAAACTTTTTATAAAAAATACAAAAATTTTTAAAGTTTAAGCATGATTAAATCAAAACCCACCAAAATCAAACAAAATAAAAGAAGAATAAACCAAACTAACCATGGCTCTTGATACCAATTGAAGGTCTACGTAATTAATGGCCTATTCTAGATCATGGATTTGGTGGATTAGGTTGGTTGATTGATTGATTAATAAAGAAGAAATGAAGGAATTAGATGAGGGATTAGAGAGAGAAAGGAGAGAAGGGAGAGAATTGTAGAGAGAGAAAGAAAAGATGATAAATGATTAAGTGTAAAATGGAATCAACAACCCCCTCCTAACATGCTAGGAGGGGTTATATATAGCCCACCCTACATGTGGGCTATATGGACCATACATAAAGTAAATAGATCACGAGCCCATTACATAATTATCGTTGGAGCGACCGATCCTTCATAAATACGTAAAAACGTATTTCTAACAGTTCATCAAATCCATGAACGATGTTGGAGCATTGGTACGGCCAAATGGCATGACTACAAATTCGTAGTGGCCATAGCGTGTACGGAAAGCAGTCTTGGCGATGTCCTGCTCCTTAACCCGTAGTTGATGATAGCCCGACCTTAGATTAATCTTGGAGAAATGTTTGGCCCCTTGGAGTTGGTCAAACAGATCATTTATAGGTGGTAGTGGATACCTATTCCTGATGGTAATCTTGTTGAGCTCGCGATAATCAATGCAAAGACGCATACTGCCGTCCTTCTTCTTGACGAATAAGACCGGTGCGCCCCATGGAGATGTGCTCGGCCGAATAAAGCCTCGTTCCAGAATTTCTTGCAGTTGATCCTTCAGCTCCTTCAACTCTATGGGAGCCATGCGATAAGGAGCCTTGGAAATCGGCTTAGCTCCTGGGATGAGCTCGATATTAAATTCTAGTTCACGTGCAGGTGGTATGCCCGAAAGTTCTTCTTGAAATACATCTGGAAATTCTAAGACTATCAGCTGATCCTGAATTGATGGGGGGGTTCAGCATCCATGTCATGAACAGTAGCTAGATAACCCTCACAACCATGTGAAAGTAATGCACGTGCTTGCAGGGTTGATATGATTTGTACAGACCTTCCGGGTACGAACCCGTTGTGAATGTACTCTGGTGCATTAACATCACCGAAGATGACTCGATATGAATGGAAGTCTATGGTAGCATGATGCTTGGATAGCCAATCCATGCCCAAAATCATGTCAAAATCATTCATGTCCAGCGGAAGTGCGTCAACAGGACGAATCATGTCGTTAAACTCCAGGGGAAGGCTCTTGTACACATGGGTTATGCGTATAGATTCCAAAGGCGTGGAAATACTCAGTATATTCTCTAGTGGCATGGGGAGTATCCTAACATTCTTGGCATAAGCAGTAGAAATGACCGAGTGAGTAGCACCCGTATCAAACAAAACACATGCTACTTGACCATACATATACAAGATTCCAGTGATGGTACCTGTAGACTTGTTGTCCTGATCGCGAGATGTCGTGTAAACGCGTCCACTAGTAGGAGGTGGTTTGGTATCAGCATGTCCCGATGTACCCTCCATCTCGCCCTTTCAGCAATCCTTCATGCGATGGCCAGGAAGACCACACTTGTAGCATGCGTCGCTGTTGCGGCGACATGGCCCTGGATGCCTATGGTGGCAGGTAGAGCAAAGAGGATGAGTATATCCTCCAGCATGTGTCCCGACTGGCTGAGAGCCTGATAAGAACAATATTCATGAGACATGGTAAAAGGTACAAGGGACAATGCAGATAAATCGTAAGATGAAATACTAGTGATAGCTAGACGGTTAGGCTGTGAACCTCTCTGGTTTTGGTCCCACCCGTTACCATGATTCCTGGTAGAAGATTCTCTAATGTGTCAGAATTAAGAATTATAACATGTAATCATAAGAAAATGTGTAAGTATAAGGACCTGTTGCTGTTGGAGTGTCCAGCGTTGTTACGGTAATTATCATTACCACCACGCCTGTCCGTAACAGAACGATCGTGAGTCTGACCGTTTCCCTTGGGCTGAGTAGGCTGATGCTGAGTAGCCGGCTGAGACCGGTCCCCAGTCTTCTGCCTGGAAGATACAGTTTAAAGAGATGAAATATTGACATATACTGAAAGAATACGGATTGGTCACCGTTGAATACAAATGTTTACATCTTATCAGGTCTCTCTGCTTCCCCGAACTCATCTCTTTCCTGCAGCATCTCTAGCTTACGTGCTGCATCGACCACTTGTGCTACCGTGTTGAACGTAGCACACACCAAGTTGTTTGCGACCGATGTGCGAAGAGCCCACTTGAAGTGTTGTGCTTGCTCTTCAGGAGTACCTGCTGCTGCACCAAGAAAACCAGCCAAGCGAAGAAAGCACTGCATGAACTCGTTGCAATTCTCCCCAGCTCTCTGTCGGATTCCATGGTACTCTCTCTTCATCTTGTCTTGCTCAGCTTTGGGAAAGAACTGTCCCATCAACAAATCCCTGAACTTAGCCCAAGTCAAACCAGCCACCCAATTATCACCTCCCTCAGACTGCTTCAGTGCCATCCACCATGATAGTACATCACTTTCGAATCTGTAGCAAGCCAACCTCGACTTGAAGAGGGGGTCACAGTCCATAGCATCGAAGATCTTCTCAATATGAGCCAACCAGCTTTCAGCTTCACTAGGGCTATATGTTCTTTTGAAAGCTCGAGGGCGGAGCTTATTGAATCTCTCCTGCCAAGTGACCAATGTTGTTGGAGGAGGAGGAGGAGGTACTGGGTGTTGCTGCTGGTTGTTGGCAGCCTGAACCTCAGCCCTGATTTCGTTCCTCAGCTGAGGAAGCATAGCTTGCATTGTAGCTTGGATTGCTGCATTGAGTTGTTCCTGCTCGCGTGTGAGAACCATCTGACAGTATAACATAAAATACATGATTAAACTGATTAAAACATAAACTATATACATGAAAAAAATTTATACCAATAAACCATGAGAAAAATTTTATGCAGGAAAAACTAGTACATGAATGCATGATGCAGTTTTATGAAGACTTTTTGAGAGTGAACGCCTATGGTCAGTTCACTCAAAACAAAAGACATGGTGAGGGGACGCCAATGGGTCGGTCCGAAATTTAAAAGTTTCAATAAAACACATGCGACTAAATAGGGCCAGTCCTGTACCAACCATTACTTAGTCATAAACCTGCGACAATGACATATATATGTATGCATGAAAATGATGAATGCATGAAAACCGACTATCAGTTCTAGGAAGACCATAGTGACTACCCACTAATCACAGGTCGTGTTTTGAGAGCCTACATGTCGAAGCCTTGGCTCTGATACCATAATTGTAACACCCCATTTTGGTAAATGGAATGTCACGCGTGATTATGGCGTGTCATCAAAGCATACAAGGATAAATGTATAAAACATCACACGACCATAAAGGAAATACCGGAATCAAACATCGGTACCACAAAAGTAGAACTCATCACACACAAACATAAGTACTGTAAATGAAAAGGACTAAACAATGTCCATGGAAAGGAGTACCAAAGTATAAAGAAATGCGTAAAGTAAAGAAGGCTAGGAAGCTTCCAATCCATATACACGTACACTTAAAGTCTACGAGCGTCCCTGAGTACCTGCCGTTTTAGGAACATGAAAGGAAAACGGCTGAGCATAACGCTCAGTGCACGAATATACAAGTAAATCATGAATAACATAAGCATATAAGCATAGAGCAGCGGAAAAGACTAAGTCCTGGATAACCTGGCATGTCTTATTAAAACTGGTTTTATAGTTTGAAAATCCTTATGTTTATATTATAAAAACTGTTTAACATGTTTACTATTAGCCAATAGGTCATGAATTATCAACGTGCATGAATACTTGGAGGGGTGACCTCGTCATGCAAATTAGAGGGGCTGACTCTAAATTAATATACTGCTTTGGGTAGGAGGGATCAACTCCTTGTGAAGGATGCAAGGCACACACCACATTCACCTGAATAATCTGCTGAAAACATGTAAACTAGGATGCACCCATACGCCCCACCTAATAATAATAATATGGCCAAAAGCTGAAGGGACACCACGAGCTATCACTCCGTCGTGATGGAGTCATAACACTGGTGCCTCCAGTGTTATGGTTATGGTACCTCCATAACTAGGTGAAACTGGTCATGCATGTATATGGCTTTAGGTATCTAATTAAACATAAGCAATTAAAAAACATATAAAGCATATATTGGGGAAAACAGTTGGCTGCATACGGGGAATCCTAATAAGGAAGAATGTCCATACTGAAAGGACGGAGAATCCGTACCTTGTGTCCAGTGAACGAAGAAGACGAATGGAAGAAAGTCCTACTTCGGTATCACTAATGCTACATAAACACATACGTGTATAAGTATCTGATTACTGAGTACGTAACTGGTTTTATATCATGTCTTAGCTTGTTTCATATGTTCATGTCATGTTTTACTGATTAAAGCTTTATACTGTGTTTATCATGTATTATGTCTATTTTGATTAAGTATTACTTGTATTTCATGTATTATTATACTTGTTGTGTAATAATAAGTAACTTTCTAAAAATAGCAAGTTTCCTAAAATAGAAGGTTTCCAAAAAATAGAAAGTTTCCAAAAATAGAAAGTTTCCAAAAATAGAAAGTTTTCAAAAATAGAAAGTTTCCAAAAATAAATTTACTTCTTAAAATAGATAAGTTTCTAAAAACAGAAAGTTTCCATAAATAGATTAGTTTCCTTAATTAAATAAGTTTCTAAAAATAGAAAGTTTCCATAAATAGAAATAAGCTGGATTATTAAGCTAATTATATAAGCTTAAGTGTTTACTGATTAATATTCTAAGTCATGTAATTAAATAGTATAGTTTATTAATTATTTCATGTAAATTAAATAAACTATAGGTTAGAGAATTAAATTAAATATAACATGATTTAATTAAATAACGGTAAAAATACTTAGGTTAAAACATGTATTATTATCTATTAATAATATAACCTAATTCATGCAAATTAATTAATTATAAGTCATGATTTCAATAATTAATTAATTATATAGTCTAATTAAGGTGATAATTACTTAGGTTAAAATTTCATGTATTAATAATAATATTAATAACCTAAGTCATGTATAAATTAAATTAATCATGTGCATGTTTTAATTAATTTAATTTAATCTTGTAAAAGTAATTAACCTTGTAAAATAATTAACTTGCAAAAATAACCCATGAACCAAACATGTGTTTTAATTTGAACATGTCGTGAACCAGATTTGTGAACCCCGTGAACCGGACCCGTGAACCGGTCACTAACGCGCCCTTGGTCAAGGCTAGCCGCCGGTTACCAAAAGTTCCCACCGGCTAGCCGATGGTTCCCCTTGCTGCCGCGGCTTGGGGGTTCCCCTTACTTTCCTTATTTAGCCACCGGCTTAAGCCGGTGGTGGTTCTTGTTTTAGCCGAGACCCACAAAACACCAAACATACCCCGACCGAGGTCGGGGTTCCCTTACCTCCTTGTTGCCGAGACACACAACACCACACCGAGACCTTGAGGTCTCGGTTGGTGCGAAACAAAACAAGCCGAGACCCCCTTGGGTCTCGGTTCCTTGCGTCGGCCAAAAACAAACACCCCTTAACCCTAATTAATTTTACCCTCTTGATTTTATTAACATGTAATTACTTGTTTTATAGCATTCATGATTCATGTGTTCTTGGTTAAATAAAAACATAAAGGAAAAGAGGTTTAAGGATATACCGATTAGGTGAATCAAAGGAGAACGAACACACTAACAACCTTGCTATAAATCAATCACCAAAATCAACCAAACACACCCTTGGTTTGTGTTCTACCCGGCGGCCAAGGAGAGGAGAAAGAGAGATTTAGGGTTTTGATTATTTTCTAATTTTTGTAATTATGAAAATAAGTTTTTCCCTTTTTCCTTGTTTAGTAAAAATTATGGGCTTGGCCCCTTGTCTTGTTTCTAGCCGCGGGTATATGGGCCCACATGGGGTAACCCATACTTTTTCTCGTATCTAATATTAAGTGTGTTCTCGTGTTCGTGTTTTACGTGATTTAAATGTTTATCGTTCGTGTTTTATTATATTTATTCATGACCGTAATAAATATACATGAATACGTAATACTAAGCTCGTGATTATTTACGTTCATGATTTCATGTTCGTATGTTCGTGATTATAATTATTATTGGAATAATTATCATGTCTTAATACGTATTAAATACTTATCGTGTTATCACACATACATAATACTTGTAAATCTTGTTTGTGAAACGTAAACATGCTATAAAAGGAAAGTTCTAATCATGTACGTACGATCATAAGGGTACTATTCATGGTAAAATCATGCGGGTTTTACAATATTTATGTTGTTGAGTCAAAATAAAAGCCTATTAATGTGAACTTATTAATAGGGCCACACAAAACAAATAAAAATACGAACATACAACATGTGCAGACAAAACACATATATACTAAATACAAAACCATATCTCTTATCTTATCTATTTTTTCTTTCTTTCAGCCGACTTTACCTTTTACCTCCTTCATAGAACTAGACCACCAGAAACCACCATGAAATCAAACCGTTGACCAATGTTGACTGGTTGGCTGAAATTGGTGATCCAGATTTCGATCTGACTTGCGATCATACTGCGTTTGGGTATGAACGATTTGAAACACGAAACGTTGTCAACCCAACGTTTCTTGTGATTGTGGTTTGGAACATGAAATGAAATAGGAATTGATTAATCGAAAGCTTTCTTGAATTATCAATGAAGTTAGTTACAATGAATGGTACAACTTGAATTTGAGAGAGAATAGAGAAATTGGCTTATCTAAGTTAAGCTGGAAATGAAATACAATGAAAGTATTTAAACTAAGCTTTGGGCAGAAAAATTAGTTGGAGTGTTTAGGAGAGAAAGACACATGCCACTCACGTGTGAGCTAATCTCACACCTACCCCTCATGTGCTACCATAATACACTCCTATCTACATCCTTATAAGATTCCTTTCCTCGTCCTAAAGCATCTATATCAAATGTGTAGGAAACTTCTTGCACAATTCTTCAAGTAGTTACCATGTAGCATCTAGAACATCACCATTTGTTTATTAAATCAAGCCATAGACTGCAACTATATTGTTTTTCTTCACAATCTTCTTATCTAGTAATTTCATAAGTTGAACTTTAGTTACTCTAGTAGAATTTTCTATCAATCAATGAAATTTGTTACAATGATTGTTACAGTTGAATTTGAGAGAGAATAGAGAAATTTGTTTATCAAATCTAAATACAACAAAAGTGTTTAAACTATGTTTTTGGCGGGAAAATCAGTTGGAGTGTTTGGGAAAGAAAGACGTGTGCGACACCTCACATGCTGCCACAATACACTCCTACGATTCTATCCTCCTAAAATAGATGCTTGTCCTTAAGTAACTATATTAAAAGTAGGATATTTCTTTCACAATTCTTCAAGTAGTTCTCATGTATCATCTTGAACACCACCACTAGTCTATTGAACCAAGCCATAGACAACCACTACATTCTTCTTCTTCAAAATCTTCCTATCAAGTAATTAATTTCATAGGTTGGAGTTCAATTACTCTAGTTAAATCTACTTGCGTAATGCCACTATAGCCATGTTGTGGTGATCACCCTTGCACTTTTTTCAGTTGTGACTCATGAAAGACATTATGAACTTCATAATCATGAAAATATAACTTGTAAGCCACTTTCAAAAGGACCAAAATAATAAGGAGAGAACTCTACCTTCCTTTGTATCATGGTAACTTGCCTGTGTGGTTGCAACTTGAGCCATTCCCAATCACCAACTTCCAATTCGTTTAGTCCTATGGTTACCAATAAGTTGTTTCGTTTTATTTTGTTCCCTTTCTTAATGAAATTTCAACAGCTTTGTTGCTTTTTCTCTAGATTCCAAGGATCTATCTTCAACATCCACTCTGCTAATGCCCACCATATAAGGCACATGGGCTGGAGGCCATACAATGCCTCAAATGGTGTGATATTGATAACAATATGATAGTTAGAGGTATACCATAGTTCAAGTTCAAGTAGAGAGAATGATCTACTCCATTTCTTAGGTTTCTCCCCTGATATACACCTCAAATCTATTTTGAAACATTTATTGACTACCTCAGTTTGGCCATCAGACAATGATAACCATTGGACATGTGCAACTTGACTTTAAGCATTCCAAATAATCTTTTCCAAAAGAGCTCATAAATATCTTATTCCTATCAAAGGCAATGGAATCAGACATTCGATATAGTTTATAGACATTATCAAGGAAACCTTGGGCTGCTTAAAGTGGTGTGAATGGATGAGCCAAAGGTATAAAGTGTGCATACTTAGAAGGCCTGTTAATCACCATAAAAATCACACTATAACCTTGAGACATCGTTAAACCCTCAATAATATCCCATGGGGATGCTAAACCATATAGACTTGGGAATAGGCAATGGTTGTAGTAGTCGTGGATAAGCAAAAAGACTAGGCTTGTATCCTTGGTAAACCAAACTCTCTTACCAAGTGTTTAACATGTTTATTCAGAACCTTCTAATAAAACAATGAACATATTCTATGAGTAGTGACCTTAACTCCAGAATGACCCGCCAATAGAGTTATCATGAAAGTGATGTAAGAGTTCCAACTTGAGAGCTTCATCTGCACCTACTACCAACTTCCCTTTTCTTAACAGTCGATTATTAGTCCAAGAATAGTGTTATTCTAGTTGACCTGCTTTAAACTTATTACAAATGTCAAGATGGGCTTATGTAATCCATGTTTCCTTAACTTTCTCATAAAGGTTAATACCAATGGTTTTAGTGTTGATAAGAGAGAAAGTAGAGAGAGAATGGGTTACACAAACGCACATTTTAGAGAGAGAAAACTAGAGAAAACACATGTAGATGTGTGTGAAAATAATAAGAGTAACCACCCCTCTCCAACTAAGGAGAGGGGTTATATACCCAAGCCCACAAGAAGGGCTTGGACCTTACAATGGGCTGCCGACCATTAAAGAACGGATGGGGTTTGGCCTTGTTTGCTTAACTTGATACATTAACTACGAGCTACTAACTATATATTGTAGAAGTGACTGATCCTTCCTAAATACGTAAAAACATATTTCCAACAATCTCCTTCTAAGGGAGGTCACTCCAAACAAGGGGATTACCCAAGTTACAATAATAAATTAAACCTAGCATACTATGCTTGTCTTGAGCTCGTAGTCTTCGTCTTTCTTTTCTTTTTCTTTTCTGGTGAATATGTTAATGTGATCTTTGATATCAATCTTGAGCATGTGTCTCTTGCTTTGATCTTGTGTATCCATCAATTCTGATATTCGCCTCCTCGTCACTTCATGTCCCATATACTTATACCTTTGTAATTCTTGAAAGCTTCAGAGTCTGATACAACGGAAGACTTGACTTTTAGGCTTTCTTGAATTTGTTGAAGTATACAATGTAGAAAATATAAGCACGTGGGGACGACTTTTTCTCGGACATCGCAACTCCACCGTCTTTAAATGCAACAACATAAGAAGACATGAACGAAATGCCTTTGAACATTTCATTCTAATTCGATAGCATTTACCTCCGGTCGGTGAAGACCGTTGGACGATATAAAATATTGTACTTGTGGCAGGTGATGAGACTGCATTTATATATAGTCTCATCATCCAAATCGGGCTTAAAATGCTTATAAATGTCATAAAATACCGTAAAATATGCTTGTGTTTGTTCATTGTGTATTTTAGGTACGAATATCGTGAAATCAACAAAAGAAAACAAGATTCAAGCAAAAACGAACATGGGAAACGAAGCCGCACAAAGAATCGGACCCGAACAATGAATTTCCAAAAATGTCCTTGAAGAATTAAAGAATGTCAAGTTTGGTCCAACTTTTGAAGATTGACACTTTATACCCCTCAACAATCCAAAAATATTTTGGGGTCCCTAAAGTTTGAAGAAATATCAAGAATAGTCCTTCAAGTTTGAAGAATTAACAACTTAAGCCCTTATTCTAACAATTGTTAACTAAGGACTAAGATTGTTAAGTTATAAGGACTAACTTTGCAAGGTACAAAAGACTGTTGGTAATATTAACAAAGGATTGATGTTGAAAAGCCAATGAAGGAGAAACATAACAAAGAGGACCAAAAGTGTACAAACCAAAACTGTTAATGCAAAGAAATGCCTAAAAACATTGTTAGTATTAATTAATCTTTCTCAGTTTTGATCACGATAAATTACAAAGACATTTATTGTCAAACACAATCATAAAACGAATTATCTAACAAACACTATCATCAAGATAATAATCATTAAACTAACATATCTTAACCATGGTTAGTGATCATAAAAGTGATTAGCTTTAAAACTCACTTTTGTCAAATGTAACAAAAGACTTTTAATAAACTTTATTATTAAGAAAATGCTTTATTAAAATGAAAATGTAAATTTGAATATGGCATATTCCAAATGCCATAAGGTTTAAACAGCCTCAGATATTTCAAATTAACTAAAAGACAAAAAAGAGCGGAGTCTACTCTCCGTGGTTCCTTAAGTGCCTACGCGGTTCCCTGTCGATAAGGAACCGCCTGAGTAGCTAAGGAACCGCCCCCAGATAGCCGTTGGCATTTATCTTCTATAAATATTGGATCAAATCTTCATTTTCATTAACCCTTTTTGGACATCTCTTTCAGCCTTCTTTCTCCTATCTAATCCTAGTCATTTAAAAATGATCACTTAATGTGTTAAGTATGTTTACTCATGATTATCCTCTTGATCTCCTCCTTTACCTTGTCCAAAGAGATCACTCACACACTTGTGATGTGATTAAAGGTAAAGCCTTTATGAAGATCACCTTCTCCTAAAGATCTAGTCATGTTCATCATTTGTTTATTTGTGTATTGTGTAGATCCAATGTATTTGTGAATACTTGGACTAGTTGTGTTCATCCAAGCGATTTGTGAATACATGGATTAGAGTTGTGTAAATCCTTTGCACATGTGTGTGCTTGGATTTGTGATGTGTAGATCCAAGCTACATGTGTGTACTTGGATATGTTTAGTTGAGTTGTAATAAGTTGTATTAGTTCTCACTAAACTATAAAGTGATGTGGTTGTGTCTTGTGAGTTCTCACTAAACTATAAAGTGATATGTAGTTGTGTTGTGTGAAGTTCTCACTTAGCTTCAAAGTGAAGAATCGTGAAGATTGGTTCTAGCTTTGGATTAGAACTCGACATCTAGCCTTGTGTCGGAAAATGGTGAAGTAGGCAACGTTGTGAAGATTGGTTCTAGCTTTGGATAGAACTCGACATCTAGCCTTGTGTCGGAAAATGGTGAAGTAGGCAACGTTGTGAAGATTGGTTCTAGCTTTAGATTAGAACTCGACATCTAGCTGATGAGACTGCTTTTATACATAGTCTCATCGTCCAAAAAGGGCTTTAAATTCATAAAATATCATGAAAATGGCCAAATATATGCTTGTGTTTGTTGCTTGTGTATTTTTGGTTCGGATATTGAGAAAATGACAAAAGATCACAAGAATCATACAAAAATGAACACGAGAAACGAAGCCGCACATTGAACCAAGCCCTAATGAAGATTTTTCAAGACAAACCCTTGAAGATTTAAAGATTATGCAAGAAGGGTCATCCAATATTGAAGAATTGACACTTTAAATCCTTGTATCTTCATAATTACAAGATTGGTCCCTAAAGTTTGTCAATATTACAAAAAGGGACCTCCACTCTAAAGAATTGGCAATTTTAGTCCCTCAACAAAACTAAATTGTCAATATTAGTCTTCCTCAAAGTCAAACATACCGTGAAGGACTTCAAGTTACAAGAAATTACAAGTTTGGTCCTTTAAAAAAGTCAAATTACCAAAAGGACCCTTAACTTTGATGAAATGGCAAAAATGGTCCCTCATAAATCATGTTTTGTCAAAATCAGTCCTCCAAGAAGTCAACAAGACAAGTCAAGACCATTATCTATGAAGAAAATGCCAAAACAACCCTTCAAGAATCATCAAATGGAAAGAAATACCCCTGAAAATACTTTAGAAAAGTATTTGGGGCAAAAGTGTGAAAAGTGAAACTTCAAATACAAAGGGAAACGACTTTTGGCCTGTTTAATACAAAGTGGCAAGGAAGAAAGAAACAAGGGACCAAAATGGGCAGACATCCATACTTACCTTAACCAACCCACATCCAACACGTGTCCCACTCACCCCTTTTCCGCCAATCAGAACTCACCTTGCTTCCACCTCACCAATCCACTCACCCTAATATTTAACTAATCTAACTGATTAGTTAATTTAGGCGCCTAACAACAATTTAAAACCAAAAATGGATTAAACAGACATGTTCATCATGTTCTTCATGGATTTGGGTATTCCTTAATTATCATAAATTAGCCCTTAATCTTTTCCAAATTAATGATTAAGGTGCTAATGAACATAACCCAACCTTAATATTAGCCACCTCACCACTCACATGTCCACATGGGACCTTGATGAGACTGCTTTTATACATAGTCTCATCGTCCAAAAACGGCTTAAAATGCATTCAATATCATCAAAATACCCATATATATGCTTGTGTTTATTGCTTATGTATTTTAGGTACGGATATTGAGAAAATGACAAAAGATCACAAGAATCATGCAAAAACGAACACGGGAAACGAAGCCGCACAATGAACCAAGCCCTAATGAAGAATTTTCCCAAGAAAAACCCTTGAAGACTTGAAGAATTATGAAGAAGGGTCCTCCAATATGGAAGAATTGACACTTTATACCCTTGTATCTTCATAATTACAAGTTTGGTCCCTAAAGTTTGTCAAAATTACAAAAAGGGCCCTCCATTTTGAAGAATTGACAAGTTTAACCCCTTAACAAAGCTAAATTGTCAATCATTATCCTCTACAAAGTCAAATATATCATGAAGTCCTTCAAAGTACAAGAAATTATAAGTTTGGTCCTTTGAAAATCCCAAAATTACAAAAAGGACCCTTGACTTTTAACATTTGGCAAGAATGGTCCCTCAATCATTATGACTTGGCAATTTCAGTCCTCCAAAATGCAAATTAGACAAGCTAAGACCATTCCCATTGAAGAAAATGCCAAAAAAATCCCTCAAGAATCACAAAATGGCAAGAATTACCCCTGAATTCACTTTGCAAAATGTTTTGGGGCAAAAGTGTAAAAAATGAAAAGTTGATAAAGAAGGAAATGGGCGTTGATAGAGTTTATAACTGAAATGACAAAAAGGAAGGAAGTGAAGGACTAAAGCTGGCGAGACAACATTCTTACCTTAACCAACCACATGCTGCCACCTCACCCCACTCACCACTTCCACCAATCACCTTTCACCCTTCCTTCACATCAGATCCCACTCACCCCATTTATTAACTAATCTTAACTAATTAGTTTAAGTTGGCGCCTAAACACATGGTTTAAAAACAAAAACAGATCAAAACCACCACTATTCACATGATGAACACATTTGGGTATTTTTTACTGTTTTGTAATTAGAGGTTAATCTGCTCCAGAATGATGATTAACCATCCCATAAACACATCCCAAACCTTAAACATGACACCCCACCAACCAACAGCCCCACACAAGATTCCCCTGCTACACTTTGGGAGAAAATGACAAAGGCTGCCAGTCATCCAACGACCAAGCTTCTTGCTTCAAACTTAAGCATCTTGTGAGCCCTTGATCAACTTCACATGCTTGCCAGCTCCACAAACAGCCAAGAATCCGTCACATGATTCCAAGATATTCAAACTCCACAAGGGCATTTTTGGGACTTCAGGCACTAGGGTTTATGTTATTTCTCAACTTCCTTAGTCTCATTGTAGCCTATATAAAGGCATTAGGTCTTTACATTTTCAACTGCTTTTGGTTTTTCCTTGTTCAACAACTTGTAAATCCTCTTTTCAGTTTAATGAAATTGTGTTAAGTGTGTTGAAGAAAGACCAAGTGCCACTTATTTTTATGCTTGTTTATGTTATTTGTTCACTGAATTTGAATCTCAAAACCTATTTTTAAGGAGAGTGCAAAAGTTTGCATTTTTCCTTCAAGCTTGATATTTTGCTAAGTTCTTGTTCAAACCTTGGAATTCTTGGGCTATAGGGCTGATCATAGCATCCTGATATTGTGTTATCAAGGTGTGGTGAGGCTTATAACTTAGGGATAATCAAGTGTGGGGTAACAAGGTTGCATCAATCAAGGCTTTTTAAGTTTCTGTTTTGATAATTGTGCCTCTAACCTTGTTGAATCTTAGAAGGGTTGTTTGTGGAATCTTGTACTTGTTCTTGCTAGTACATATGCTCAAAATTCGTGGGTGTGGATGTACATCCATGAGGTTTGCATACTTAATCCCAAAATCTGCTTAAATCTTGATTTTTGGTGATATTTGTGTGTGACTTGTGTTCTTGTGAATTTTGTGGCTTAAAACTGCTTGAATCTGTTTATCTTAGCTATTGTTGTGTAAATTTGGGCTTGGGTGGTCTTAAATCTCAATTTTGAATTGAAAAACTTGGTTTTGAAAAGTTAAAGGGGTGTTTGGGATTACCTGTTTGAAATCATTGTGTGTTATTGTGTTAGTGTAAGTTTGTGTTTGTGTTTGTTATCTGTCATACACTTGTTTGAGAGTATTTTGCTGCAAGTTATTGGACTTAAACCTTGAAATCAAACAGTATGCTATAAAATCTTTGTTATTGCCTGTTTTGACCTAGGATCTTGGGAACACTTAGGGTGTATGCATGCTTAGGGATAAAAGTGGTTTAAACAAAGTCATTGTAACCTGTTTGTGAGATTTGATGTGTTGAATCTGGCTTGTGTGTCAAATACATCAGCAAAGTGAAATCTGCTTGTGTTTAGTGTTCATCAGTAACATTCATAAGCTTGAATCTTGATTTAGGCTTAAAGCCATTACATGAAAACTGTTTAGACTTGTTTATTTGAGTTTATAATAGCTTGTGTATGCATTTGGTTGAGTTTGGCTGGCTGAATATTGCTCTAAGTGCTTATTGAACCTGTTCTGCTTATTTGCTCATGTCTGTGCTAGATCTGGTGCTTTATTGATTAGACTGTATCAATTGGGTGATTGTGTTTGTGATTTATTGATTGTTATTGACTCCTTATGATCCAAAGATCATTTGGGTGCCTTTGTGTAATCTGAATCTCAAAAAAGTTCACTAAAGACAAAAAGTCAAACAAGTCAAGCAGTGGAAAAAGTTTCCACTGCTCAACACCCAAAACTAGCCCCTACTAGTGTTAATTTGAACTCAGCTTATCAATAAGCTATTTTAGCTTATCCAGACCTGCAACAACTTATTTTTTGTGATAGATCTTCATTATTTGACCCATTTGATTAGACTTGAGCTTATTAGACTTTGACTTTGACTTTTTGCTAGAAAACCAACTTATTTGACTTTTACATAAGTGCTTATTTGCTTTTTCCAGCTTATTGAGTCAGCTTATTTGAAAACTCTTTGTTGATTTTGCTTAATTAAGTCATTTAAAAGCTTTAGAAACTTGAATCAGCTTTTGGGGTGGCCTAGAACTCAAAAACGACTATTTTGTCGTTTTCTGTAGATTGCTTATTGCATTTTCAGGCTTATTCCTTGGGCTTATTTCAAATTTATTTTTACAGAAGTCTTATTTAGGACAAAAGAAGCTTGTGTGTCTAATTTGAGCTTATGGCATTAGCTTATAGCTTAATGGGCCAAAAAGCGCATTAAGAATAAGCTGTTTGGTATAAGCTAGCTTATTTCACACTTTCAGCTTTTGGGCCTTTGGAAAAAGTTGTTTAAAATCAAATTTTGAGTCAAGTAGTGCTTTTTGGGCTTATTTTGGACACTTTTTCATTTTGGGCCCAATTTAGCCCATTAAGTGATCTATTTTGGGTTTAGCCCATTTTCTAGGCCCATTAAGGGTATTTAGATAATTTCACTTTCATTTCTGAGTTATTTAGGTTAAATTAAACTAGTTTGCAACTTTTTAGAATTTTTTATGATTTTTGGATTTTTAATAATATTTTAATATTATTTTATTGTTAAAAATTAAAAGTCTGATTTTCTAAGTTTTTATATTTTTCCTACATTGTAGACACTTAATTAGGAATTTTGCAACTTTCCAAATATTTTTAGAGTCTTTTAATTATTTTCTAGAATTAATTTAGTTTTTAGAGTTTTCATATAATCACAAAGTTAATCCAAATCATTACACACATAACACACTAGCCTCCTTGAGAACGATCCCCATTTTAGGGTCATAACTTGTGGTTTTCCTAAGCTACTTGTTAACACTTGCCCTAATTGCCTTGTTTTCCTAAACAAGTGCTAATTTACAACCATCATTTTGGCGCCGCTGCCGGGGAGGCGTGTTGTGTTTTTATTTGGAATTGTTGTTTTTATATACTAACCAAAATAGTATTTGTATTAGTAGCACTCTACTAATACGTATTATTGGTTTTTGATTTTTGTGTGAATACTATTACTATATTGTATACGTAGAACAATAAATTCACAAGTACTCCAAATACGTGAGAAATCACAACCTTGACTTGGGAGGTCATTACCCAATCATTGTATTCGAATCTCAAACCAAAGAAAAAGGCAAAAATAGATAAATACTTTCGTGAGTCTCAATTTTGAAAAATACAAACTATAAGGTGGGTATAAGGCGGATATTATAAAATATATCCTAAGGAAAAAGGCTCTTAAGTGCTTCGCGTCGCCTCGTTTCCCCGCTTGCTTGTGAGTATTTGATTTTGAAAGCTAATCGAGGGTTTTGTCGCCCAAAGTATTACTAAGTATCATATATATTTTTTTGGTTTCATTGATTAAACCCTCTTGAACGTTTTGGTGTTCCACCAACTTTCTAAAGTCATCAAAGGCGTTCACTTCACGTGATCGTTTTCATTCCTTGAGGCTTCTTTAATCGAGAGATTTGATTAAGGAGGAGATATGTAGATTTGTCTCTACTTAATACATTCACCAAAATCCAAAAAGGTTAATACAATCAAAAACCACAAAAAAATTGAAAAAATACAAAACACCAAAAATAATCTTCTTTGCTCGTCCCCTCGTTGTACGTGACGTTTATGCTAACTCGTAATCAAGCAAGACGTGCACGTAAACGAAAGAACAAAACTCCCACTCCCAATCTTTCTAGTGAGGAGTCTCCTATTGACGAACCCATTGTAAGAGAAGCACCAACCATGGCGAATCGAACTATGATGGAATTACTTCAAGCACCCACCAAGGGTTATGGAGAGGCTATTGTGATTTCCGTTATCCTTGCGGAGAATTTTGAGGTGAAAACGGGTTTGTTGTCGATGATCCAAAACAACAAATTCCATGGTGATGAGAAGGACAATCCACACAACCATATCCGCCAATTCAATCGTCTTACCGCCACTTTCAAGTTTAAGGATGTCTCGAATGACTCGATTAAGATGATGCTTTTTCCGTATTCCTTAGCGGGGCCCGCTAAAATTTGGTTAGAGAAAGAGCCACCCAATTCTATATTGACGGGGAAGGATCTCGTGTCTAAATTTGTGAACCAATTTTTTCTGCCCTCTAAGACTACGCACTTGAAAAACGAGATTTCAAAATTTTCACAAGAGTTTAATGAAAGTTTTTCAACGGCTTGGAATAGGTTTAAGGAGATGTTACAGGAATGTCCTCATCACGGTTTTTCCGACTTGCATCAAATTGACACGTTTTACAATGGACTTAATGATCATGAAAGGGATTATTTGAATGCCGCCGCGGGTGGTATTTTTTTGTGTAAAACGGTTGAGGAAGCTTTGGTGATAATTGAGAATAGATCTAAGGTGTATAGTCCTCGTAGCACGTCTAGTGTTCGTAAGGCTTCGTCTTTGGCTTCACCTTCTTTGTCTACTACCATCGATGCTTGCCAAATTGAGGCGAACTTGGAAAACAAGATTTTTGATAAGCTAAAAGGACTTTTGATTGAGTTTAAAGTTGGTGAACCAAGTGCTCCCGCTACGGCTAAAGCGGTTGAGGTTTCATGCATGTATTGTGGTGGAGGTCATGATTTCTCCGAGTGCATTACCAACGGTGGTAACACTTCGAGTACCTACGCGGCCACGGGAAATTACAACCAAAACGGTCAAGTTACCCGCTCTAATCAATTGACTCCACCGGGTTTTGGTTCAAATCAAAATGCTAACAACAACTATCGCAACAATCAAGTTGGTTTCAAAAACAATTTCCACAAAGGAAATTATGGTAATCAAGGGGCTAATAATCAAGTTTCAAACAAGAATCAAAATGATTTTCAAAACAACAACAAAGGTTTGCAAACTTTGAAAGATCTTCCAAATGAATTTGTTGAATACGCTAATGGGAATGATGCTAGGTTTGACAATATTCAAAGAGAAATCATTAGCCTAAGATCCGAGTTTAAGAACGACTTGAAGAAAGAGTTGAAAAATGAGTTAGCTAATGAACTTAAGATCCATACCAACAAGATGGAAGGAACCGTAACTAGGTTACAACAAAACCAACAAAAAATGGAAAAAGGGAAACATGAGATAAAACAAGAAATGGTTAAAGCCGAGAAGAGGCAATCCAAGTTTGAAGATAAAATCTCATCTATGTTTGAGGCAATAATGTGTAAACCGTCTTGGAGTAGTCTTCCTAGCAACACCGTATCAAACCCTAAGGGTGAGATGAAAGTGATTACCACACGTAGTGGTAAGACACTTAAGGAACCGACTCCTGAACCAATTGCTCCTACGGAGGAAGCAATTGAGGAAGAACCCGAGGTGGTTGTCCAAATGGAGCATGTCCCAATCCCACGAAGAATCGCTCATGCCACACCTACGGTTGACCCATTACCAACATTGGAACCCGAGATTCCAAAGGCTATGCCTATGCCTCAACCCACACCACCTTTTCCCTATCCATCGAGACTTAGAAAGGAGAAACGTCAAGAGCGCGACAATTACCAATTTGAGCTCTTTATGAAAATGTTTCGTGATTTGCACTTTAATGTGAGTTTCGCCGATGCTTTGGTCATGATGCCTCGATTTGCCGCTAACTTTAAGAGTATGTTGAACAACAAGGATAAATTGCACCAATTATCTAGTTGTTCGTCGGTTTATCTTAATCGCATACCTCAAAAAGTTGGTGATCCTGGTAAATTTTTGATCCCTTGTGCAATCCAAGATATGGAGGAATGCTTCGCCTTGGCCGATCTTGGTGCTAGCTTTAACTTGATGCCACTTGCAATTTTCAAGTCGCTCAATCTTCCTAATCTTACTCCTTCACTAATGTCTATCGAGTTGGCCGACCATTCCACGATTCCCGCATGTGGATTGGCGGAAGACGTTTTTGTGAAAGTGGGGAAGTTCTACTATCCCGTAGACTTTATCGTTGTTGATATCCCCACGGATCCTCAAGTTCCTCTTATTTTAGGTCGTTCGTTTTTAGATACGTCTATGGCTTTGATCGATGTTCATGCAAGAAAGATCACCTTGCGTTTCAACGACGAGGAACTTGTTATAAACGCAACTCAAAACTCTCAAATTTCTCATATTTATTCCATTGCAACCATAAACCTCGTTGATATGATTGACGTGGTTTGCGAGGAATTTTCACAAGAAGTTCTAGGTTATGGTGATGAAGAAACTAGTGGCAATCCCACTATGTTAGATCCAATTCTTGATAATTGGACACCAACCTTCACTCCATTTGAAGGTGGTGGTTTTACGTTGGAAGAATTCGATGTTCCACGTACTTGCAACGAAGAACTCGACAACGATGAGGACTTCTCGATTATCAAGGATTTTCTTAACGATTTCCCATTTCCTCCACCCGAGGAGGTTATGAGTATCGAGCCCAAATCTTCACTTGAGGAACCACCTATCCTCGAGTT
Source organism: Glebionis coronaria (assembly GCA_025667525.1). Classification (NCBI taxonomy): domain Eukaryota; kingdom Viridiplantae; phylum Streptophyta; class Magnoliopsida; order Asterales; family Asteraceae; genus Glebionis; species Glebionis coronaria. Next base: position 457,828,318 of record CM046877.1, read on the forward strand.
GAAAGATTTACCTCCTCATCTCGAATATGTCTATTTGGAGGAGGGCGACAAGTTGTCGGTTATTATTGCGAAGGAACTTTTGAATGATGAAAAAACCGCACTTGTCGATGTTCTAAAGGATCACAAAGGGGCAATTGCGTGGAAGTTATCCGACATTAAGGGAATAGATCCCAAATTTTGTACCCACAAAATCTTAATGGAGGAGGATTACAAGCCCGCAATCCAATGTCAAAGGAGGGTGAACCCCAAAATTTACGACGTCATCAAAAAGGAAGTCCTTAAACTCCTTGACGCGGGAATGATTTACCCTATTTCCGATAGCCGTTGGGTGAGTCCTATTCATTGTGTCCCTTAAAAGGGAGGAATGACCGTTGTGCCAAACGATGCCAACGAGTTGATTCCCACTAGACTCGTGACCGGATGGAGAGTGTGCATTGACTATCGAAAGTTGAATGAAGCCACTCGAAAAGACCATTTTCCCTTGCCCTTCATGGACCAAATGTTGGAGCGTCTTGCGGGAAACTATTTCTATTGCTTTTTAGATGGTTTTTCCGGTTACTTCCAAATTCCCATCGATCCTCGTGATCAAGAAAAAACTACGTTTACGTGTCCATATGGAACGTTTGCCTATCGTAGAATGCCATTCAGACTTTGCAATGCACCGGGAACCTTTCAAAGGTGCATGATGGCTATTTTTCATGACATGATCGAGAAGACGATGGAAGTCTTCATGGATAACTTTTCCGTGTTTGGTAGTTCGTTCACTTCGTGTTTGTCGAATCTTGAGAGAATGTTGAAACGTTGTGAGGAAACCAACCTTGTGCTCAATTGGGAAAAGTGTCATTTTATGGTTAAGAGTGGAATCGTCTTAGGGCACAAGGTCTCGAAAGCGGGGATTGAGGTAGATCAAGCTAAGGTAGACGTCATCGCCAAATTACCTTATCCCAAAACCGTTAAGGGAGTTAGGAGTTTCCTAGGCCACGCAGGCTTTTATCGTCGATTCATCAAGGATTTTTCAAAGACCTCTCGACCCATTACACATCTTCTTGAAAAAGAGGCACGTTTTGTCTTTGACAAAGATTGTGTACGAGCCTTTGAAATCCTTAAGAGGAAACTTACCGAAGCTCCCATTCTTGTTGCTCCCAATTGGAACCTCCCCTTTGAACTCATGTGTGATGCTAGTGATTACGCTATTGGGGCCGTATTGGGGCAACGTCATGAAAAACACTTCTTGCCTATTCACTATGGTAGCAAGACGATGACCGAGGCTCAACTTAAATACACTACAACGGAGAAGGAGTTCCTTGCCGTGGTGTATGCATTTGAGAAATTTCTACCTTATCTCGTCTTGACGAAATGCATAGTGTATACGGATCATTCTGCTATCAAGTATCTTATGGCTAAACAGGATGCAAAGCCGAGATTACTTCGTTGGATTCTCCTCCTTCAAGAATTTGACCACAAAGTTGTTGACAAAAAAGGAGCCGAGAATCTAGCGGCCGATCATCTTTCTCGTTTGGAAGATCCTCACCAAAGTGTTTACGAGCCCAAGGAAATCACCGAAACATTTCCGCTCGAGACACTTGGTGTAGTGAATTCTAAGCTTGATTCTTCCACCCCATGGTTAGCGGATTTTGCAAATAACCATGCGGGTAACTTCATCATCAAGGGTATGACGACTCAAGAAAAACGAAAATTCTTTCGTGACGTCAAGTTATACTTTTGGAACGACCCTTACTTGTTTCGAACTTGTGCGGATCAAATCATCCGACGTTGTGTATTTGGCACTGAAGCTTCTAACATCCTTAGAGCTTGCCATGAGGGACCCACGGGTGGTCACCACGGTGCTAATGTCACGGCTGAGAAGGTGTTTGATGCCGGCTTCTTTTGGCCTACTATTTACCGAGATGCACAAGATCTTGTGAAGTCTTGTGATTCATGGCAACGACAAGGAAAAGCCTCACAAAAAGATGAGATGCCACAAAATATCATCCAAGTGTGTGAGATCTTTGACGTTTGGGGCATAGACTTTATGGGGTCGTTCCCATCATCTCGTGGTAATAAGTACATCCTTGTTGCGGTTGACTACCTATCTAAGTGGGTGGAAGCTAAGGCTTTGCCCACCAATGATGCTCGTGTGGTAGTCAAGTTTTTGAAAAGCTTGTTTTCTCGGTTTGGAACCCCTCATGCGATCATAAGCGATCGTGGAACCCATTTTTGTAACGACCAATTCGAAAGGGTCCTAAGGAAATATGGGGTTACACATCGACTTTCTACGGCTTATCACCCACAAACGAGTGGGCAAGTCGAGGTTTCAAACCGAGCGTTGAAGAGAATCTTGGAGAGATTCGTTGGGGAAAACCGACAATCTTGGTCGGATAAGTTGGACGATGCTTTATGGGCCTTTAGGACCGCTCATAAGACGCCCATCGGGTGCACTCCCTATAAGCTTGTGTATGGGAAAAATTGTCATTTGCCAATCGAATTAGAACACAAGGCTTATTGGGCCCTAAAGCATTGTAATGATGATATGGAGACCGCGAGAAAACATCGGAAAATGCAATTAAATGAATTGGATGAATTGAGGGACATTGCTTATGAAAATTCATTGATTTATAAAGAAAAAACTAAAAATTTGCATGATTCTAAAATTAAAAACTAGGTTTTTAACATTGGGGATCAAGTTTTGCTTTTTAATTCTCGCTTGAAAATCATTTCCGATAAGTTGAAATCCCGTTGGTCCGGTCCATTCACCGTGACTCAAGTATTTTTGTATGGGAGCATCGAGTTAGCTCAAGATGATGGTCCTAACTTCAAAGTGAATGGACATAGGTTGAAGAACTACTTTGGCGGGGAAGTTCCATCCTTGAACTACCTCGACCAAGTCACTTTCCCCAATGATAATTAGAATTGAGGGGATCGAGTCAAGCTCATGACTCGGTAATCAAAAACGAGGTGCCTCGTGGGGGAGTCCCATGCTTATCCTATGTACATATTATCGCTTTCTAATGTAGTTAACGTGTGGGGATTTGTGCCCTTCCAACCTTTGTTCCATGGTTGTTTGTGAATTGTGGACTTTAGATGATCATGATCTTCACAATTGGAGCCTCTCGTGTTCGTTTAATGGGAGCACTCGATCGTTTGCTTTGAAGACTTTCTCAATATCCATGATATATCCTTTGATGTTCTAACCTTAGGTTTATAGCACACTTCATAAATGACTTTAAATTTAACGGTTACACCCTTTCTATGCTAGATTAGGCATTCGACTACGTGTCTAGTATGGGGGTGTTTGCACCCCTAGACTCGAAACATTGAGGATAATGTTTAACTTTAGTATGGGGGGGGTGAATAGATACTTGCCTTGCCAAACCTTCACGCTTTCCAAATTTTATCTTTTTGTTTATCGTTTTGTTGCAAAATAAGGCTAAAAATGGCTAAATTTTAAAATTTTTCTCATGTTTTATAAGTGTTTGAAGAGACGAAGGTAGGTTTTCCAATGGCGAGAATAAGAGTAATTTTTGACTCGACTGTGCGTGTTGTGCACTTAGCTTTGATTCCTTAACTTCACATTAGGCTAAGTCTCTTAAATGAGGACGAGAGATGATATAAGTTACTATGCTAAACGTAGAGTACTCGTATTCTTTCAAAAACTCATGTGTTCTCGTTGTTTGCTTATTCTCCCTTCGCATGTAAATATTTTTTGCTTAATAAATATTGACTTAGCGGTTTAGTTGGGATTTTGGGTTTCTAGTCTTTTCTAGTAGCTTCCGTGTAATTAAATTGGGAAGACATTAAGGTATCGCCAGCGTTGCGGTTTTGAATTATTGGCACCCGAATAATCAAAAGCTTCACCCAATAATAAGATTTCAAGTGCTCACCTAAATCAAGCAAAGAATTTGAAGCCCCACAAGGCCGAAAAATCTATGAAAAATTGAAAGTGAATCAAGCCTTAATCTTCGAAGCTTTAAAGATCCAAAATTCGCCTTTGCGTGAGGATATACGTCTTTGGCTAATAAAACTACCGATGAGGTGGATAATAAAAGGCAAGGCAAGACCAAAGTCATAATAAAAGCTTCATGGCGAAGTTGAATAAAAGATGGAGGTAAACCAAAGATAATAAGGCCCTTCCGTTAGGGGGCGTATAAAAGTCTTGGTAATAAGTCTCATGTTCAAAACCGTTATAAAACCGTGTTTATTGATTCTTCTTATTGACTTAATTTTTTGACATCGTTGTCTATTGGGAGGGGTTATTGATTTGATGGTCTTAGTTACACCGTTAGGACTCTATTTTTAGACCTAAATCTCTATTATCGCATAAGTCAAACAATGTATCCTCGTGAAACATTCAAGACATAATAAAATATAAGAGATACAACTTAGGAAAATGGGAGGATAAGTACGTGATTAGGGCATATGAGTAGTGTTAGCATTACTAAATTATAATGACAATGATCTCGTTGCACGCTTGGCATGGAATTGGGGTGAAAATCGAGGACGATGAAATTATTTCTAACAAAGCATTCACGTGTTCTTGTTCTATGAACCTAAACGTCCCATTTTGCGATGAAAATCATACATTATGTCTAAAACGCAAGTAGTAGTAGCAATAGTATTAGTGTAGCTAGTTTATCATTCAATAAAGTGAATAAAAATGAATTTTAGAGATGCTACGATACTTTATTCTAGCATTGCGTGAGGGCACGACAATGGTTTAGTATGGGGGAGTGATGAGACTGCTTTTATACATAGTCTCATCGTCCAAAAAGGGCTTAAAATGCATTAAATATCATCAAAATACCCATATATATGCTTGTGTTTGTTGCTTGTGTATTTTAGGTACGGATATTGAGAAAATGACAAAAGATCACAAGAATCATGCAAAAACGAACACGGGAAACGAAGCCGCACAATGAACCAAGCCCTAATGAAGAATTTTCCCAAGAAAAACCCTTGAAGACTTGAAGAATTATTAAGAAGGGTCCTCCAATATGGAAGAATTGACACTTTATACCCTTGTATCTTCATAATTACAAGTTTGGTCCCTAAAGTTTGTCAAAATTACAAAAAGGGCCCTCCATTTTGAAGAATTGACAAGTTTAGCCACTCAACAAAGCTAAATTGTCAATCATTATCCTCCACAAAGTCAAATATATCATGAAGTCCTTCAAAGTACAAGAAATTACAAGTTTGGTCCTTTGAAAATCCCAAAATTACAAAAAGGACCCTTGACTTTCAATATTTGGCAACAATCGTCCCTCAATCATTATGACTTGGCAATTTCAGTCCTCCAAATTTCAAATCATACAAGCTAAGACCATTCCCATTAAAGAAAATGCCAAAACAATCCCTCAAGAATCACAAAATGGCAAGAATTACCCATGAATTCACTTTGTAAACTGTTTTGGGGCAAAAGTGTGAAAAATGAAAAGTTGATAAAGAATGAAATGGGCGTTGATAGAGTTCATAACTGAAATGACAAAAAGGAAGGAAGTGAAGGACTAAAGCTGGCCAGACAACATTCTTACCTTAACCAACCACATGCTGCCACCTCACCCCACTCACCACTTCCACCAATCACCTTTCACCCTTCCTCCACATTAGATTCCACTCACCCCATTTATTAACTAATCTTAACTTATTAGTTTAAGTTGGCGCCTAAACACATGGTTTAAAAACAAAAACAGATCAAAACCACCACTATTCACATGACGAACACATTTGGGTATTTTTGATTGTGTTGTAATTAGAGGTTAATCTGCTCCAGAATGATGATTAACCATCCCAAACCTTAAACATGACACCCCACCAACCAACAGCCCCACACAAGATTCCCCTGCTACACTTTGGGAGAAAATGACAAAGGCTGCCAGTCATCCAACGACCAAGCTTCTTGCTTCAAACTTAAGCATCTTGTGAGCCCTTGATCAACTTCACATGCTTGCCAGCTCCACAAACAGCCAAGAATCGGTCACATGATTCCAAGATATTCAAACTCCACAAGGGCATTTTTGGGGCTTCAAGCACTAGGGTTTATGTTATTTCTCAGCTTCCTTAGTCTCATTGTAGCCTATATAAAGGCATTAGGTCTTTACATTTTCAGCTACTTTTGGTTTTTCCTTGTTCAACAACTTGTAAATCCTCTTTTTAGTTTAATGAAATTGTGTTAAGTGTGTTGAAGAAAGACCAAGTGCCACTTATTTTTATGCTTGTTTATGTTATTTGTTCACTGAATTTGAATCTCAAATCCTGTTTTTAAGGAGAGTGCAAAAGTTTGCATTTTTCCTTCAAGCTTGATATTTTGCTAAGTTCTTGTTCAAACCTTGGAATTCTTGGGCTATAGGGCTGATCATAGCATCCTGATATTGTGTTATCAAGGTGTGGTAAGGCTTATAACTTGGGGATAATCAAGTGTGGGGTAACAAGGTTGCATCAATCAAGGCTTTTTAAGTTTTTGTTTTGATAATTGTGCCTCTAACCTGGTTGAATCTTAGCAGGGTTGTTTGTGGAAGCTTGTACTTTTTCTTGCTAGTACATAAGAACAAAATTCATGGGTGTGGATGTACATCCATGAGGTTTTCATACTTAATCCCAAAATTTGCTTAAATCTTGATTTTTGGTGATATTTGTGTGTGACTTGTGTTCTTGTGAATTTTGTGGCTTAAAACTGCTTGAATCTGTTTATCTTAGCTATTGTTGTGTAAATTTGGGCTTGAGTGGTCTTAAATCTCACTTTTGATATGAAAAACTTGGTTTTGAAAAGTTAAAGGGGTGTTTGGGAATACCTGTTTGAAATCATTGTGTGTTTGATAGGTGTGAAAACACCCATCCTTTTACCACTTAATTGCAATAATAACCGAGCCAAAACGTGTATTTTATGTCATTTATGTCGGAATTATGCGTGGTTTGTGTTTTTGTTGTGATTTAGGACGAAAAGGTGAAAAGTGGAGAAAACACGGCATTCACGGGCTTTTATCGAAGAAAAAGACGAAAGACGAAGTCGAAAGATCAAAAGTGGAAAAAGAACGGAAGTCCAAGACCAATTCTGAAGATTTATCGAAGAAAAAGTCAAAGACGGAAGTTTACTAAAAGCCGAAGAACTCGAGTCTTATTTATGAAGAAAATTCAAGACGAGTTCAAAAGAAATCCCAAGACAAGTCACAAAGTCCAAGTATTAAGAAGATTTAAGAAGATTAAAGAAGCTTGGGGACTTAAGTGCGCAATTAAGGAAAAGAGGAAAGAGGGAGGAAGCTTCCTAAGCCCCTCCCTAATCACCACTATAAATAGCCATTAGCTAGTTCATTTTCATGTGTTAGCTAATTTTGACAAAATTAGTCTTTCCACCATTTTCATTACTTGTACCTTTTAATTTCTTGTCACTTTAATTTCATGTCTTAAATTTCGTACCGTTTAATTCCAAGTAAGTTAATTTAATTGTTGGATCTTAATTTCCCTTTTATCAAGCTTTTATTTATCTTTCTCATCCTACTTTTCTTGTTTTTGATTTGATTTTGGTTCGGATTAAGTTTTGGTTTTGCTTAATCATATTGCTTATTTGAGTAAAAAGTTCACCTTTTTACTTCTATATAAGTTTTCGTATGAAATAAGCTATAAGTTTGACAATCTTATTGGCTTATTTTGTACTTAGCTTATTTGCTTTTTAGTTTTCTTAAAAAGTTAGTCTCTTTAAAGTTTGCTTATTTTGTTTTCTTATTTTGTGTTTTTATAAAGTTTATGAATTTCGTCTTTTAAAAGCTTTCAAATTTATGCTTATTAAGTTGTTCAAGTTTTGGTTTAGTGTGCTTATTGAAAGTGCTTATTGAGATTTTTGCTTATCTCCATTTTCGGATTTGTTGGTGTTCATCGCAATATTGAGGGTTTTATCACATTTCGACGGTTTCTTGATTTGTATCGCAATAACCCAAGTGTGGGTTCTACTTTGCGATAGGTTGGTAAATCCCCCTTATTCCGATCGGGATTGCGATCGCTCATTGCGATCGCATATTCCGACGGAGTTTAAGGTATATTGCGACGAAGTGCTGCCCAAATTTTGACAACCACATTCAGATAGATTTTGCTTTCATATTCCGATACTTTTCTTATTATTAGTATTCCGATAGATTATTTCAAAACATTCCGATAGATTTTTTTAATATTTCGATAGTTTAAAAGAAGAAAAAAAAAAAAAAAAAAAAAAAATCATTCCGACACAAACTTTACCACATTGCGATGGATCCTATAATACATTCCGATGAAATGTCCAGCTTGCTTGGCTGCTTAACCAATGTTGGCGCCAAAATGAGCAGCCAGGCTGGCTGCTTCCAGCAGCTAGCCTGCCTGCTTGCTTATTTACTAGTATTGTTCCGTAATTGTCTAGTTTTATCTGAAAGTTGTTCCGATTTTATTTCTGAAAGTTACGTATTTTTAGTTGAATTTTTCTTCTATTTTTAAAATTAATGTTTTTTCGTAAGTTCAAGTTTTATCTTTTATTTAGTATCCGCTTTAGGTTTTCCCTCGTTTAGCTTTAAAGTACCATTTTAATTTTATTCTCTCCTTTTTCATTTAGTAAACTTTATTTTCGAGTCGATAGTTAATTTCGTCTTTTAGTTTTATTTTTATTAATTGTTTCGCTTTAAATTACGTTTTATTATTTAAATTGTTTTGTTTTTATTAATTAATCGCTTTTAGTTTATTGTTTTTATTTTGTGCATTTACCTTTTAAGTAGAATAGATAACCAAACCATTTTATTTGCCACCAAGAACAACTGAGTCGCACTTTGAACCGTGATCAATTCGAGAAGATACCGAGAAACGAACTTTTTCAACTAGCAAAATCTTAATTTCAAATGGCGCCGCTGCCGGCTCTTTTCGTGAGGATTAACGGTTTTTTGTGAGAAGACGCGTTGGCTTTTGGGATCCGTTCACTTGTGAACGTTATTTTTCGTATCAAAAAAAAAAAAAAATTCAAAAACTTCCAAAAACATTTGAAAAATCTTAAAACGCATTTCTTTTTCAAAGTTTTGCACCAAAAATATTCTTCTTGCTCATCTATCTTTCTTTATGGATTCTTATGTCCATTGCGTCGGTTGTGGGAGACGATTGTACGGGAACGACTCTTGTCAATGGTGTACATGTGAGCGGTGCGGAAACGATATCAAAGATACACAATCAATACCAGGATTTTGTCCTTTGTGTCCCTCACTTAATTCGTCCTTTCTGAACCCACCTACTCTTTCCCCGTGCATCTATTGTGGAAGCGATTCTCCTTGGCATGTTTCGTGCCCGGTTCAATACTCGTATGATTACGGGCAAGAACCGGGATACAAGTATGACAATGATAATAGCTATCCACAAGACGCACCCAGTATTTCTCCTCACCCGTTTTGCAACAACTGTGGGGGTCCTCACGATACCTATTATTGTCAACCAATGAATTGTTATGAGCCAAATCCGTGCCCTCAGTTTTCTTCACAAGTGGATTATTATGAACCAAACCCGGTTTATAATTCTTCTCAACCGATGAACTACTATGAGCCACAACCATGCTATAATCCAGGTTTTCAACATTTTGAACCCCCACAGCACATCATCGATCATCAACCTTCCTTCGAACAATTGAGCCCCCACGAACAATGGAACTCTCTTGTTAAGCAAAGTCAACAAATTCAAGAAACTTTCAACAAGATCATCGAAAAATGGCAAGAGGATCAACGACAAGAGCAAATATCGAATATCGAGACTTATACTCCTCCTCCGGTGTATCCATACTATTATGATGATGACGAGGATGATGTCTATGATCTCAACCCATCTTCTGAGATTACTACTCTTATTATTGATAACACCAATGCGTCTAAGGATAGTGATACTTTGAGTGAGATTCGTGATTTTGGTCTTGAAGAATTCTTTGATGAGGTTTGTGATATTCCGACTTTTGCTGAACGTAAGGATGAGGTCGCTTTTAATGATGAATTCCAATTCGAGCCTGAGATTGCGGAAATTATCGAACGAGAGCTAGCTCTTTTACCTATGCTTCCTCCTACAAGCGAGGTCGATTTTTCCAACATCGATGCCGAACTTGATGAGTTGGAGCGTCTTATTTTTCATAATAATGACGAACCAACTCACTTGACCAATCATCCTATTCTCGAGGAGTTACCTAATCAACACTCCTCTACTGAGAATTACGTTTACCACATTCGTGCGGATTTAACTTATCAACAATCCCCACAAATGAATGATGGTTTCGTACTTGATCGTGATCTTTTCGAGCGAGTTTCTGAAATCCTCAATGATGGGAACGACAAACCTTGGTTTGACGCACCTATCTATGATGAAGAAATCGAAGAGATTAACGTTCATAAGGATGAGTGCTTTGACCCGGGGGGTGCCATTGATTATTTTATGCTTGATGACCTTACGGCTTTGCCGTTTGCTGCTGAACATCCATTGTCTTTGGGGGATGACAATGTGATTCCTTTACCCACCCCACCTCCCGTGGATCTTGAATTCACATACTTCTCGTATGTTGAAAGGACCTTTCTCCCTTTCAAGACTTATCCCCCCGCCTCTCCTTTGTTGATGTCAACCGGGAACGAGGACAAGGTCTTTGATCCCGGTATCACATTCGAGGCTTCCCCATGGACCATTTAATTCGGGGACGAGTCAGGCTCGTGACTCGGTCAACAAAAACAAGCGCTTTTTGGGAGGCAACCCAATTATCTATCTATCTTTCCTGTTTTCACCATAAGTGTAGGGGGAGCCCCGTTGGTGTTTCTTGTTCTCTTTCTTATCATATGCAGGGATTAGAGCTTCAAAGACACACTCTTGATGACTTTTGACGAACCGTGATTCCGTGTTCCCTTCTTCCCGGTTCTATCCTAAACTCTTTTCGATTCACTATTTTATATTTCTTAATATTAAAATAGGAATCTCTTTAGTTGTCTTTTCCTTAACGAGATTTAAACAAAGTGCACAATGTCCTAAGTGTAGGGGAGTTTACTCCCACATGCTTAAACATTGAGGACAATGTTTATATTAAGTGTAGGGGGGACTTCTATCGAAGTTAAGTGGTCTTTTCCTTGTATTTGCCCTCATTTTAACAGGAAAATCAATTTTCGACATTTTTCAAAATTTTTAATCTATTTTGGCCTAGTTGTAGTCTCCTTTATTTTTGTTACTTTCTAGCATTTTAATAAAATGGTTTTAGCAAGTTTAGATATCTTAGATATATTAGGCCCGTTGTGAATATTTTGACTCAACCCGAGTTTACTTATCCAAGTTCACTCTAGCTAGTATCCTTAACCATGTAGACCTTAATTGGTTTATTAGGCTAAGCATCCACGAGTCTCATTCCTTGAGATTTTAAATTGTGGAGAACGAGAAATGATAGAGTTGGTTACAAGTTTGGTATTCTCTCATTAACTTATGTGAGTTAATTATGATCTTTTTCTCCCATCACTTGCTAATAAATTATCTGCAATAAGTAAGGTCGTACGATTTGAAAAGTTACTTAGCTTCTAGCCCAAGATCGTTTAAAAGTTGCTCGGTAATGATAAGAGTTCATAGCCAAGGCATAACTTATGAAGCGGGGCGCGAAGATTGGCGAGTCCGAAAAGGCCCTAACAAGGCATGAGGATTCCGTTTTATTGCTGAAGATCCAAAGTGATGTGAAAAGCATTATTACTAAAATCAATATGAAGGATCAAGACTCACGACGAAAAGCAATCAACTCCCATAAAGATCATGGAGAAGTCTATCCGAAAAGACCCTAACAAGGTATGAGGATAAATAGATCCAAGTCCGAAAAGGAGGCGGATCGTTGTATCTCAAAATCCCAATTAGAGATTGAAGAATAATCATGAAGTCGTGGTCAACAAAGTTGGAGTACCCCTCAAAAGTCTCCAAGTGAAGAAACTCTATTACGATGAGAAGACCATTATCTCAAGAACGTCTCTCAAGATATGAAGTATGAAGTACATGCCAAATATCGGCCCGAGAAAGGTCTCAAATCGCGAACCAAGTTATGCCAAGATATGAACTTTTTGATATCCCGAGAAGCAGTTTTAAGAGATTTTGTCCTTTAGCTAACTATTGATCAAATCGTCCTACTTTGCTTTCAGCCTAAATAAATTATCGAAATAAGTCAACAATGCATCCTCGTGATCATTCAAGACATCAATAAAATATAAGAGATACTCGTAGGAATAAGGGAGTTTAAGTGATTAATTGAACCACATGAGTAAATGTTTGTTATGCTAACTTGTACTAATAATGATCTTGTTTTTAAGCTTGGCATGGGGAACGTGAAACTTGAGGGTGATGAACATTCATGACACACAAGCCCTAATGTAAGTCTTAGATTTCTTTACAAGTTTCTTCCTTGTTGCATCTTGTTATTTTCTATCTTTTTGATTTTCCTTAGTTGTTTAATAAAGGCCAAGGTAGGTTGATTATGATGGAAAGTGTAAAACGTGCTTTGTAACTAATGCATTGCATGAGGACATTGCAATGGTTAAGTGTAGGGGATTTGATAGGTGTGAAAACACCCATCCTTTTACCACTTAATTGCAATAATAACCGAGCCAAAACGTGTATTTTATGTCATTTATGTCGGAATTATGCGTGGTTTGTGTTTTTGTTGTGATTTAGGACGAAAAGGTGAAAAGTGGAGAAAACACGGCATTCACGGGCTTTTATCGAAGAAAAAGACGAAAGACGAAGTCGAAAGATCAAAAGTGGAAAAAGAACGGAAGTCCAAGACCAATTCTGAAGATTTATCGAAGAAAAAGTCAAAGACGGAAGTTTACTAAAAGCCGAAGAACTCGAGTCTTATTTATGAAGAAAATTCAAGACGAGTTCAAAAGAAATCCCAAGACAAGTCACAAAGTCCAAGTATTAAGAAGATTTAAGAAGATTAAAGAAGCTTGGGGACTTAAGTGCGCAATTAAGGAAAAGAGGAAAGAGGGAGGAAGCTTCCTAAGCCCCTCCCTAATCACCACTATAAATAGCCATTAGCTAGTTCATTTTCATGTGTTAGCTAATTTTGACAAAATTAGTCTTTCCACCATTTTCATTACTTGTACCTTTTAATTTCTTGTCACTTTAATTTCATGTCTTAAATTTCGTACCGTTTAATTCCAAGTAAGTTAATTTAATTGTTGGATCTTAATTTCCCTTTTATCAAGCTTTTATTTATCTTTCTCATCCTACTTTTCTTGTTTTTGATTTGATTTTGGTTCAGATTAAGTTTTGGTTTTGCTTAATCATATTGCTTATTTGAGTAAAAAGTTCACCTTTTTACTTCTATATAAGTTTTCGTATGAAATAAGCTATAAGTTTGACAATCTTATTGGCTTATTTTGTACTTAGCTTATTTGCTTTTTAGTTTTCTTAAAAAGTTAGTCTCTTTAAAGTTTGCTTATTTTGTTTTCTTATTTTGTGTTTTTATAAAGTTTATGAATTTCGTCTTTTAAAAGCTTTCAAATTTATGCTTATTAAGTTGTTCAAGTTTTGGTTTAGTGTGCTTATTGAAAGTGCTTATTGAGATTTTTGCTTATCTCCATTTTCGGATTTGTTGGTGTTCATCGCAATATTGAGGGTTTTATCACATTTCGACGGTTTCTTGATTTGTATCGCAATAACCCAAGTGTGGGTTCTACTTTGCGATAGGTTGGTAAATCCCCCTTATTCCGATCGGGATTGCGATCGCTCATTGCGATCGCATATTCCGACGGAGTTTAAGGTATATTGCGACGAAGTGCTGCCCAAATTTTGACAACCACATTCAGATAGATTTTGCTTTCATATTCCGATACTTTTCTTATTATTAGTATTCCGATAGATTATTTCAAAACATTCCGATAGATTTTTTTAATATTTCGATAGTTTAAAAGAAGAAAAAAAAAAAAAAAAAAAAAAAAAAAAATCATTCCGACACAAACTTTACCACATTGCGATGGATCCTATAATACATTCCGATGAAATGTCCAGCTTGCTTGGCTGCTTAACCAATGTTGGCGCCAAAATGAGCAGCCAGGCTGGCTGCTTCCAGCAGCTAGCCTGCCTGCTTGCTTATTTACTAGTATTGTTCCGTAATTGTCTAGTTTTATCTGAAAGTTGTTCCGATTTTATTTCTGAAAGTTACGTATTTTTAGTTGAATTTTTCTTCTATTTTTAAAATTAATGTTTTTTCGTAAGTTCAAGTTTTATCTTTTATTTAGTATCCGCTTTAGGTTTTCCCTCGTTTAGCTTTAAAGTACCATTTTAATTTTATTCTCTCCTTTTTCATTTAGTAAACTTTATTTTCGAGTCGATAGTTAATTTCGTCTTTTAGTTTTATTTTTATTAATTGTTTCGCTTTAAATTACGTTTTATTATTTAAATTGTTTTGTTTTTATTAATTAATCGCTTTTAGTTTATTGTTTTTATTTTGTGCATTTACCTTTTAAGTAGAATAGATAACCAAACCATTTTATTTGCCACCAAGAACAACTGAGTCGCACTTTGAACCGTGATCAATTCGAGAAGATACCGAGAAACGAACTTTTTCAACTAGCAAAATCTTAATTTCAGTGTTATTGTGTTAGTGTAAGTTTGTGTTTGTGTTTGTTATCTTTCATACACTTGTTTGAGAGTATTTTGCTGCAAGTTATTGGACTTAAACCTTGAAATCAAACAACCTGCTATAAAATCTTTGTTATTGCATGTTTTGACCTAGGATCTTGGGAACACTTAGGGTGTATGCATGGTTAGGGCTAAAAGTGGTTTAAACAAAATCATTGTAACCTGTTTGTGAGATTTAAGGTGTTGCATTTGGCTTGTGTGTCAAATACATCAGCAAAGTGAAATCTGCTTGTGTTTAGTGTTCATCAGTAACATTCATAAGATTGAATCTTGATTTAGGCATAAAGCCATTGCATGAAAACTGTTTAGAATTGTTTATTTGAGTTTATAATAGCTTGTGTATGCATTTGGTTGAGTTTGGCTGGCTGAATATTGCTCTAAGTGCTTATTGAACTTGTTCTGCTTATTTGTTCATGTCTGTGCTAGATCTGGTGCTTTATTGATTAAACTGTATCAATTGGGTGATTTTGTTTGTGATTTATTGATTTTTATTGACTCCTTATGATCCAAAGATCATTTGGGTGCCTTTGTGTAATCTGAATCTCAAAAAAGTTCACTAAAGACAAAAAGTCAAACAAGTCAAGCAGTGGAAAAAGTTTCCACTACTCAACACCCAAAACTAGCCCCTGCTAGTGTTAATTTGAACTCATCTTATCAATAAGCTATTTTAGCTTATCCAGACCTGCAACAACTTATTTTTTGTGATAGATCTTCATTATTTGACCCATTTGATTAGACTGGAGCTTATTGGACTTTGACTTTGACTTTTTGCTAGAAAACCAACTTATTTGACTTTTACATAAGTGCTTATTTGCTTTTTCCAGCTTATTGAGTCAGCTTATTTGAAAACTCTTTGTTGATTTTGCTTAATTAAGTCATTTAAAAGCTTTAGAAACTTGAATCAGCTTTTGGGGTGGCCTAGAACTCAAAAGCGACTATTTTGTCGTTTTCTGTAGATTGCTTATTGCATTTTCAGGCTTATTCCTTGGGCATATTTCAAATTTCGTTTTACAGAAGTCTTATTTAGGACAAAAGAAGCTTGTGTGTCTAATTCGAGCTTATGGCATTAGCTTATATCTTAATGGGCCAAAAAGCCCATTAAGAATAAGCTGTTTGGTATAAGCTAGCTTATTTCACACTTTCAGCTTTTCGGCCTTTGGAAAAAGTTGTTTAAAATTAAATTTTGAGACAAGTAGTGCTTTTTGGGCTTATTTTGGACATTTTTCATTTTGGGCCCTATTTAGCCCATTAAGTGATCTATTTTGGGTTTAGCCCATTTTCTAGGCCCATTAAGGGTATTTAGGTAATTTCACTTTCATTTCTGAGTTATTTAGGTTATATTAAGGTATTTTGCAACTTTTTAGAATTTTTTATGATTTTTGGATTTTTAATAATATTTTAATATTATTTTATTGTTAAAAATTAAAAGTCTGATTTTCTAAGTTTTATATTTTTCCTAGATTGTAGACACTTAATTAGGAATTTTGCAACTTTCCAAATATTTTTAGAGTCTTTTAATTATTTTCTAGAATTAATTTAAGTTTTAATAGCTTTTAATAGTTTTTAATTGTTTAAAAATACTTTTTAGTGGTTTTAAATTTTGAAAAATACTTTTTAGCTTAATTAGGTTATTTTAAAGGTTTACAAACTCTAAGATCTTGTTTTGGAGTTTTTAATAGTTAATATTGATTTTAGGGCTTTAATTAGCATTAAAAAGTTAAAATATAATTAATTAAAAGGTTTTGGCAAGTTTGGATTTTTTGTAAACTCTTAGAATATTTTTGTGGATTTTTAGTGATTTTTAGGAATTTTTAGGGTAAAATTTTAATTTTGGTGCTTTTTACGGTTTTACGTGTACACCTTCTTCTTCTTAGTTTAATACGACATCGTAACCGTCATTCTCTTCTTATCCCCTTTTTTCATATAATCACAAAGTTAATCCAAATCATTACACACATAACACACTAGCCTCCTTGAGAATGATCCCCATTTTAGGGTTATAACTTGTGGTTTTCCTAAGCTACTTGTTAACACTTGCCCTAATTGCCTTGTTTTCCTAAACAAGTGCTAATTTACAACCATCAGACCTCCCTGCTACACCTTTGAACGAGATGACAAAACAGTGACAGCAATCCAACGTGCATGATTCCAGCTTACATTTTAAGCTTATTTTACACCATTGGATGCAATTCTACCTTGCCAGCTACAACAAAACGCCAAGAACAAGTCACATGATTCTCAAGTTATTCAAACTTCACAAGGGCATTTTTGGGCTTCTACATCATTAGGGTTACGTTTTTTATTCAGCATTTAGGTTTTTTGTAGCCTATATAAGGCATTAGCATTACTACATTTGTTTTTTGCTCTTGAATTTTCCTAGTTCACAATTTTGTAAATCATATATTCAAGTAATGAAATGTGTTTGAATTTGGTGAAGAAAAGTCAAGTGCCATTCTTATTTCCTGCTTATTATTGTTTGATGTTAACTGTTCTTGAATCCTAAAACTTGTTTTTAAAGGAGTGTGCAAAAGTTTGCATATTTTCCTTAAATCTTGATATTTTGCTAAGTCTTGTTCAAACCTTGGAATTTTTTAGCTATAAGCTGATCATAGCATCCTGATATTGTGATATCAAGGTGTTGTGAAGCTTATAACTTGGGGATAATCAAGTGTGGGGAACAAAGGTTGCATTAATCAAGTTTACCTCTTTTTCTGAGTTTGATATTTTTGCTTCTAACCTTGTTGAATCTTAGAAGGCTTGTTTGTGGAAGCTTGTTCTTGTTCTTGCTAGCACATAAGCTCAAAATTCGTAGGTGTGGATGTACATCCATGAGGTTTGAACCATTCTACCTTAAATCTGCTTAAAATCTTGATTTTTGGTGAATTTGTGTGTTGCTTATGTTCTTGTGGAATTTATGGTCTAATCTTGCTTAATACTGCATATTACATCTGTTTATGTGTTTGATTGGGCTTGGGTAGTCTTGGAATACACTTATACTTGTTTAAATTTGATTTGAAAAAGATAAGGGATGTTTGGGATTATCTGTTTAAGAACACAGAGTGTTATTGTGTTTGTGGAAAGTGTTGTTTGTGCTTTGTATCTGTTATTGACTTGGTTGAGAACTAAAACCTGCAAGTTATTGGCTTTAAAACCTTGAATCAAAGATTGTGCTATAACTTATTGATTTTGACTGTTTTTGACCTAAAATTTTGGTAATACTTAGAGTATATGCATGTTTAGGGATAAAAGTTGTTAAATCAAAGTTTTCATAACCTATATAAGAGATATGAGTGTTTGAATTTGGCTTGTTGGTCAAGTATATCAGCAAAGTGTTCATAACTTCTTGTTAGTGTTCATCAGTAACCTTATTGTGCTTATATCTTGATCTAGACCTTGAACCATTGCATGAAACCTGTTTAAACTTGTTCATTTAAGTTTATTATAGCTTGTGTATGCTTTTGGTGCAATTTGATTGGCTGAAATTTGCCTAAACAACTTATAAGTCATAACTGCTTATTGTTCATGTCTGTGAGATGTCTGGTGCTTAATTGAATTAATTGCACTCTTTGGCTGATTGTGATTGTGATTTCTTTGTTGTTTCTGACTCCTTTTGATTCACTGATCACAAGGGTGCCTTGTTTGTAACTTGATTCCAACAAAAAGTCACCAAAGACAAATAGTCAAGAAAGTCAAGCAGTGGAAAAAGTTTCCACTGCTCAACATCCAAAACTAGCCCCTGCTACTAATTTTTCATTCAGCTTATTAATAAGCCATATTGGCTTATCCAGACTTGCAACAACTTACTTTTTGTGATCAATCTTCCTCATTTGACCCATTTATTTGAACTGGAGCTTATCAGACCTTGGCTTTGACTTTTCGCTAGAAAACTCATAAAGTTGACTTTTAATTAAGTGCTTATTTGCTTATTCCAACTTATTGAGTGTGCTTATTGAAAAAAATTTTGTTGATTAAGCTTAGCTAAGTCATTTAAAAGCTTTTGAAACTTCAATCAGCTCTTGGGGTGGCCTAGAACTCGAAAATGACTATTTTGTCGTTTTGTAAAGATAGCTTATTGCTTTTTCAGGCTTATTCGCTGTGCTTATTTCAAATTTCTTTTTACATAACTCTTAAGTAACTCAAAAGAAGCTTGTGTGTCTAATTTGAGCTTATGGCATCAGCTTATAGCTTAATGGGCCAAAAAGCCCATTTAGAATAAGCTGCTTTGAAATAAGCTAGCTTAAACACATTTTCAGCTTTTGGGCCTTCAGAGTTTTGTCTTTAAAATCAAATTTTGAGTCAGACTGGAAGTTTTGGGCTTATTTGGTTGACTTTTTCTTATTGGGCCCAAATTAAGCCCATTAAGGGACTGTTTTGTCTTTTAGCCCATTTCTAGGCCCATTAGGGGTATTTTGTAATTTCAACTTCATTTATGTGTTCATTAGGTTAAAATAAGCTAGCTTGCAACTTTTTAGAATTTTTTATGAATTTTGGATTTTTAATATTATTTTATTATTATTTTAGTATTAAAAATTAAAATTTAGTTTTTTCAACTTTTTATATTTTTCTTAGGTTAAATACATTAAGTTAGGAATTTTACAATTTTTAGAATATTTTTATTGTCATTAGATTAGTTTTTAGAATTATTTAAATTTTAATAGTTTTTAATTGTTTTTAAATAGTTTTTATTAGTTTTAAAATTTTCAAAAATAGTTTTAATTTTATTTAAGTTATTTTAGAGGTTTACATTTGAAAAAATCTCATTTTGGGCTTTTTGTTAATTAAATTGATTTTTTGGGCTTTAATTAGCATTAAAAAATTATTATTTAATTAAATAGATGGTTTGAGTGATTTTTTATTTTTTGTAAACTCTAATACATTATTTAGGATTTATTTCAATTTTCTAAGAATTTTAAGGGTAAATTTTTTATTTTGTCACTTTTTACGGTTTTACGTGTACAACTTATCGTCTTAGTTTTAATCATAATCGTAACCGTCATTCTCTTCTTATCTCATTTCTATTTTCTTTTCTCATAAACCATAATCACATCATTAATCATCTCTTAACACACACACCAAGTCTCCTTGAGAACGATCCCCACTTTGGGTCATAACTTGTGGTTTTTCCTAAATCACTTGTTAATACTTGCCACTTTTACGCCTTTTTCCTAAAGGGTAGTAAAAACTTAACTATCATTTTGGCGCCGCTGCCGGGGAGGCGTGTTGTGTTTTGATTTGGCAATTGTTGTTTTTATATACTAACCATAATATCTATTTGTATTAGTAGCACTCTACTAATACGTATTATCGGTTTTCGTTTTTTTGTGTGAATATTATTAATATATTGTACACGTAGAATAATAAATTCACAAGTACTCCAAAAGTGTGAAAACACAACCTTGACTTGGGAGGTCATTACCCAATCATTGTATTCGAATCTCAAACAAGAAAGAAAAGGCAAAAATAGATAAATACTTTCGCGAAGCTCGATTTTGAAAAATACAAACTATAAGGTGGGTATAAGGCGGGTATTATAAAATATACCCTAAGGAAAAAGGCTCCTAAGTGCTTCGCGCCGCCTCGTTTCCCCGCTTGCTTGTGAGTATTTTGAGATTGAAAGCTCATCGAGGGTTTGGCCGCCCAAAGTATTATTAAGTATCATATATACTTTCTTGGTTTCATTTGATTAAACCCTCTTGAACGTTTTGGTGTTCCACCAACGTTCTAAAGTCATCGAAAGCGTTCACTTCACGTGATCGTTTTCATTCCTTGAGGCTTTTTTAATCAAGAGATTTGATTAAGGAGGAGATTTGTAGATTTTGGTCTACTTAATACAATCACAAAAATCCAAAAAAGTAAAAAACAATCAAAAACCACAAAAAATTGTAAAAATACAAAACACCGAAAAGAATCTTCTTTGCTCGTCCCCTCGTTGTACGTGACGTTTATGTAAACCCGCAACCAAGCAAGACGTGCACGTAAACGTAGAAACCGAAAGGAGTCAACACCTACTCCTAATGTTTCTAGTGAGGAGTCTCCTATTGACGAACCTATCGTAAGAGAAGAACCAACCATGGCGAATCGAACTATGATGGAGTTACTTCAAGCACCCACTGAGGGTTATGGAGAGGCTATTGTGATTCCCGCTATCCTTGCGGAGAATTTTGAAGTGAAAACGGGTTTGTTGTCGATGATCCAAAACAAAAAATTCCATGGTGATGAAAAGGACAACCCGCACAACCATATCTGCCAATTCAATCGTCTTACCGCCACTTACAAATTTAAGGATGTTGCTAATGACTCGATTAAGATGATGCTTTTTCCGTATTTCTTAGCGAGGCCCACTAATATTTGGTTAGAGAAAAAGCCACCCAATTCTATATTGACGTGGAAGGATCTCGTTTCTAAGTTTGTGAACCAATTTTTCCCGCCCTCTAAGACTACGCATTTGAAAAACGAGATTTCAAAATTTTCACAAGAATTTAATGAGAGTTTTTCAACGGCTTGGAATAGGTTTAAGGAAATGTTACATGAGTGTCCTCATCACGGTTTTTCCGACTTGCATCAAATTGACACGTTTTACAATGGACTTAATGATCATGAAAGGGATTATCTAAATGCCGTCGCGGGTGGTAATTTTTTATGTAAAACGGTTGAGGAAGCTTTGGTGATAATTGAGAATAGATCGAAGGTGTATAGTCCTCGTAACACATCGAGTGTTCGTAAGGCTTCTTCTTCGGATTCACCTTCTTGGTCTAATACCATCGATGCGTGCCAAATTGAGTCGAACTTGGAAAACAAAATCTTTGATAAGCTTAAAGGACTTTTGATTGAATTCAAAGTTGGAGAACAAAGTGCTCCCGCTACGGCTAAAGCGGTTGAGGTTTCATGTATGTATTGTGGTGGAGGTCATGATTTCTTCGAGTGAATTACCAACGGTGGTAACACTTCGAGTGCCTACGCGGCCACGGGAACTTACAACCAAAACGGTCAAGTTACCCGCTCCAATCAATTGACTCCACCGGGTTTTGCTCCTAATCAAAATGCTAACAACAACTATCGAAACAATCAAGTTGGTTTTAAAAACAATTACAAAGGAAACTATGGGAATCAAGGGGCTAATAATCAAGTTTCAAACAAAAATCAAATAATGATTTTCAAAACAACAACAAGGGTTTGCAAACTTTGAAAGATCTTCCAAATGAATTTATTGAATACGCTAATGGAAACGATGCTAGGTTTGACAACATTCAAAGAGAAATCATTAGCCTAAGATCCGAGTTTAAGAACGACTTGAAGAAGGAGTTGAAAAATGAGTTAGCAAATGAGCTTAAAATCCATACAAACAAAATGGAAGGGAATGTAACTAGGTAACAACAAAACCAACAAAAAATGGAACAAGGGCAACATGAAATTAAGCAAGAAATGATTAAGGCCAAGAAGAGGCAATCCATTTTTGAGGACAAAATTTCATCTATGTTTGAGGCTATTATGTGCAAACCGTCTTCGAGTAGTCTTCCTAGTAACACCATATCGAACCCTAAGGGAGAGATGAAAGTGATTACCACACGTAGTGGTAAGACACTTAAGGAACCGACTCCTCAACCACTTGCTCCTACAGAGGATGCATTTGAGGAAGAACCCGAGGTTGTGGTCGAAAAGGAGCATGTCTAAATCCCACGAAATGCCACACCTACGGTTGACCCATTACCACATTTGGAACCCGAGATTCCAAAGGCTATGCCTATGCCTCAACCCACACCACCTTTACCCTATCCATCGAGACTTAGAAAGGAGAAACGTCAAGAGCGTGATAATTACCAATTTGAGCATTTTATGAAAATGTTTCGTGACGTTCATTTTAATGTGAGTTTCACCGATGCTTTGGTCATGATGCCTCGATTTTCCACTAACTTTAAGAGTATGTTGAACAACAAGGAGAAATTGCAACAATTCTCTAGTTGTTCATCGGTTTATCTTAACCGCATACCTCAAAAAGTCGGTGATCCCGGTAAATTCTTGATTCCTTGTGCAATCCAAGATATGGAATAATGCTATGCCTTGGCCGATCTTGGTGCTAGTATTAACTTGATGCCACTTGCAATCTTTAAGTCGCTCAATCTTCCTAATCTTACTCCTTCACTAATGTCTATCGAGTTGGCCGACCATTCCACGATTCCCTCATGTGGATTGGCGGAAGACGTTTTTGTGATAGTGGGAAAGTTCTATTATCCGGTAGAATTTATCGTTGTCGATATTCCCACGGATCCTCAAGTCCCTCTCATTTTAGGTCGTTCGTTTTTAGATACGTCTATGGCTTTAATCGATGTGCATGCTAGAAAGATCACCTTACGTTTCAACGACGAGGAACTTGTTATAAACGCAACTTAAAATTCTCAAATTTCTCATGTGTATTCCGTTGCAACCATAAACCTCGTTGATATGATTGACGTTGTTTGCGAGGAATTTTCACAAAAAGTTATAGGATTTGGTGATGATGAAAATAGTGGCAATCCCACTATGTTAGATCCCATTCTTGATAATTCGACACCAACCTTCACTCCATTTGAAGGTGGTGGTTTTACGTTGGAAGAATTTGATGTTCCACGTATGTGTGACGAAGACCTCGACAATGATGAGACTTCTCGATTATCAAGGATTTTCTTAACGATTTCCCATTTCCTCCACCCGAGGAGGTTATGAGTATCGAGCCTAAATCTTCAATTGAGGAACCACCTATCCTCGAGTTGAAATATTTACCTCCTCGTCTCGAATATGTCTTTTTGGAGGAGGGCGATAAGTTGCCGGTTATTATTGCGAAAGAACTTTCGAATGATGAAAAACCGCACTTGTCGATGTTCTAAAGGATCACAAAGGGGCAATTGCGTGGAAGTTATCCGACATTAAGGGGATCGATCCCAAATTTTGTACCCACAAAATCTTAATGGAGGAGGATTACAAGCCCGCAATCCAATGTCAAAGGAGGGTGAACCCTAAAATTCATGACGTCATCAAAAAGGAAGTCCTTAAACTCCTTGACGCGGGAATGATTTACCCTATTTCCGATAGCCCTTGGGTGAGTCCTATTCATTGTGTCCCTAAGAAGGGAGGAATGACTGTTGTGCCAAACGATGCCAACGAGTTAATTCCTATTAGACTCGTGACCGGATGGAGAGTGTGCATTGACTATCGTAAGTTGAATGAAGCCACTCGAAAAGACCATTTTCCCTTGCCCTTCATGGACCAAATGTTGGAGCGTCTTGCGGGAAATGATTTCTATTTCTTTTTAGATGGCTTTTCCGGTTACTTCCAAATCCCCATCGATCCTCGTGATCAAGAAAAAACTACGTTTACGTGTCCATATGGAACGTTTGGCTATCGTAGAATGCCATTCAGACTTTGCAATGCACCGGGAACCTTTCAAAGGTGCATGATGGCTATTTTTCATGATATGATCGAGAAGACGATGGAAGTATTCATGGATGACTTTTCCGTGTTTGGTAGTTCGTTCACTTCGTGTTTGTCGAATCTTGAGAGAATGTTGAAACGTTGCGAGGAAACCAACCTTGTGCTAAATTGGGAAAAATGTCATTTTATGGTTAAAAATGGAATCGTCTTAGGGCACAAGGTTTCGAAAGCGGGGATTGAGGTAGATCAAGCTAAGGTAGACGTCATCGCCAAATTACCTCATCCCGAAACCGTTAAGGGAGTTAGGAGTTTCATAGGCCACGCGGGCTTTTATCGTCGATTCACAAGGATTTTTCAAGGATCTCTCGACCTATTACACATCTCCTTGAAAAAGATGCACGTTTTGTCTTTGATGAAGATTATGTACGAACCTTTGAAATCCTTAAGAGGAAACTAACTGAAGCTCCCATTCTTGTTGCTCCCAATTGGAACCTCCCCTTTGAGCTCATGTGTGATGCTAGTGACTACGCTATTGGGATCGTATTGGGGCAACGTCATGAAAAACACTTCTTGCCTATTCACTATGCTAGCAAGACGATGATCGAGGCTCAACTAAAATACACTACAACGGAAAAGGAGTTCCTTGCCGTGGTGTATGCACTTGAGAAATTCCGACCTTATCTCGTCTTGACTAAATGCATAGTGTATACAGATCATTCGGCTGTCAAGTATCTTATGGCTAAACAAGATGCTAAGCCAAGATTACTTCGTTGGATTCTCCTCCTTCAAGAATTTGATCACAAAATTGTTGACATAAAAGGAGCCGAGAATCTAGCGGCCGATCATCTTTCTCGTTTGGAAGATCCTCACCAAAGTGTTTACGAGCCCAAGGAAATCACCGAAACATTTCCGCTCGAGACACTTGGTGTAGTTAATTCTAAACTTGATTCTTCCACCTTATGGTTTACGGACATCGCAAATTACCATGCGGGCAACTTCATCATCAAGGGTATGACGACTCAAGAAAAACGAAAATTCTTTCGTGACGTCAAGTTCTATTTTTGGAACGACCCTTACTTGTTTCGGACTTGTGCGGATCAAATTATTCGACGTTGTGTCTTTGGTACCGAAGCTTCTAACATCCTTAGAGCTTGTCACGAAGGACCCACCGGTGGTCACCACGGTGCTAATCTCACGGCTAAGAAGGTCTTTGATGCAGGTTTCTTTTGGCCTACTATTTACCGAGATGCACATGAGCTTGTGAAGTCGTGTGACTCATGCCAACGACAAGGAAAAGCCTCATAAAAAGATGAAATGCCACAAAATACCATCCAAGTGTGTGAGATCTTTGACGTTTGGGGCATTGACTTTATGGGGCCATTCCCATCATCTCGTGGTAATAAATACATCCTTGTCGCCGCTGACTACCTATCTAAGTGGGTGGAAGCTAAGGCTTTGCCCACTAATGATGCTCGTGTGGTAGTCAAGTTTTTGAAAAGCTTGTTTTCTCGGTTTGGAACCCCTTGTGCGATCATAAGCGATCGTGGAACCTATTTTTGTAACAACCAATTCGAAAGGGTCCTAAGGAAATATGGGGTTACACATCGTCTTTCTACGGCTTATCACCCGCAAACGAGTGGGCAAGTCGAGGTTTCAAACCGAGCATTGAAGAGGATCTTGGAGAGATCGATTGGGGAAAACCGACAATCTTGGTCGGATAAGTTGGACGATGCTTTATGCGCCTTTAGGATCGCTCATAAGACGCCCATCGGGTGCACTCCTTATAAGCTAGTGTATGGGAAGAAATTTCACTTGCCAATTGAACTCGAACACAAAGCTTATTGGGCCCTTAAGCATTGTAATGATGACATGGAGATCGCGGGAAAACACTAGAAAATGCAATTAAATGAATTGGATGAATTAAGGGATATTGCTTATGAAAATTCATTGATTTATAAAGAAAAGACTAAAAAGTTTCATGATTCAAAAATTAAAAACCGGGTTTTTAACATTGGGGATCAAGTTTTACTTTTTAACTCACGATTGAAAATCTTTTCCGGTAAGTTGAAATCCCATTGGTCCGGTCCATTCACCGTGACTCAAGTGTTTCCATATGAGACCATCGAGTTAGCTCAAAATGATGGCCCCAATTTCAAGGTGAATGGACATAGGTTGAAGCATTACTTTGGCGGGGAAGTTCCATCCTTGAACTACCTCGACCAAATAACCTTCCCCAATGATAATTAGTATTGAGGGGATCGAGTCGATCTCATGACTCGGTAATCAAAAATGAGGTGCCTCATGGGGGAGTCCCATGCTTATCCTATGTACATATTATCGCTTTCTAATGTAGTAACGTGTGGGGATTTGTGCCCTTCCAACCTTTGTTCCGTGGTTGTTTGTGAATTGTGGATTTTAGATGATCATTATCTTCACGATTGTAGCCTCTCGTGTTCGTTTTATGGGAGCACTAGATCGTTTGCTTTGGAGACTTTCTCAATATCCATGATATATCATTTGATGTTCTAACCTTAGGTTTTTAGCACACTTCATAAACAGCTTTAAATTTAATGGTTACACCCTTGCCATGCTAGATTAGGCATTCGACTACGTCTCAAGTATGGGCGTGTTTGCACCCCTAGACTAGAAACATTGAGGACAATGTTTAACATTAGTATGAGGGGTGAATAGATACTTGCCTTGCCAAACCTTCACGCTTTCCAAAGTTTATCTTTTTGTTTATCGTTTTGTTGCAAAATAAGGGTAAAAATGGCCAAATTTTAAAATTTTTCTCATTTTTTATAAGTGTTTGAAGACACGAATGTAGATTTTCCGATGGCGAGAATAAGAGTAATTTTTAACTCGACCGTGCGTGTTGAGCACTTAGCTTCGATTCCTTAACTTCATCTTAGGCTAAGTCTCTTAAATGAGGACGAGAAATGATAGAGTTAATTATAAGTTACTATGCTAAACGTAGAGTACTCGTATTCTTTCAAAAACTCATGTGTTCTCGTTGTTTGCTTATTCTCCCTTCGCTTGTAAATATTTTTTGCTTAATAAATATTGAGTTAGCGGTTTAGTCTTGATTTTTGGTTTCTAGTCTTTTCTAGTAGCTTCCGTGTAATTAAATTGGCAAGACATTAAGGTATCGCCAGCGTCATGGTTTTGAAGTATTGGCAACCCGAATAATCGAAAGATTCACCCAATAATAAGATTTCAAGTGCTCACCTAAATCAAGCAAACAATTTGAAGCTCACAAGGCCGAAAAATCTATGCAAAAATGAAAGTGAATCAAGCCTTAATCTTTGAAGCTTTAAAGATCCAAAACTCGCCTTAGCGTGAGGATATACGTCTTTGGCCATAATAAAACCACCGATGAGGCGGATAATAAAAGGCAAGGCAAGACTGAAGTCATAATAAAATCTTCATGGCGAAGTTGGATAAAAGATGGAGGTAAACCTATGATAATAAGGCCCTTCCGTTAGGGGGCGTATAAAAGTCTTGGTAATAAGTCTCATGTTCAAAACCGTTATAAAACTGTTTTTATCGATCCTTCTTGTTGACTTAATTTTTTGACATCGTTGTCTATTAGGAGGGGTTATTAATTTGATGGTCTTGGTTATACCGTTGGGACTCTATTTTTAGACCTAAATCTCTATTATCGCATAAGTCAGACAATGTATCCTCGTGAAACATTCAAGACAAAATAAAATATAAGAGATACAACTTAGGAAAATGGGAGGATAAGTACGTGATTAGGGCATATGATTAGTGTTAGCATTACTAACTTATAATGACAATGATCTCGTTGCACGCTTAGCATGGAATTGGGGTGAAAATCGAGGACGATGAAATTATTTCTAACGAAGCATTCACGTGTTCTTATTCTATGAACCTAAACATCCCATTTTGCGATGAAAATCATACATTATGTCTAAAACGCAAGTAGTAGTAATAGTAGTAGTGTAGCTAGTTTATCATTCAATAAATGTGAATAAAAATGAATTTTGGAGGTGCTACGATACTTTATTCTAGCATTGCGTGAGGGCACGACAATGGTTTATTATGGAGGAGTGATGAGACTGCTTTTATACATAGTCTCATCGTCCAAAAAGGGCTTTAAATGCATAAAATATCATGAAAATGGCCAAATATATACTTGTGTTTGTTGCTTGTGTATTTTAGGTACGGATATTGAGAAAATGACAAAAGATCACAAGAATCATACAAAAACAAACACGGGAAACGAAGCCGCACATTGAACCAAGCCCTAATGAAGATTTTCCAAAACAAACCCTTGAAGATTTGAATATTATGCAAGAAGGGTCCTCCAATATTGAAGAATTGACACTTTAAACCCTTGTATCTTCATAATTACAAGATTGGTCCCTAAAGTTTGTCAATATTACAAAAAGGGCCCTCTACTTTGAAGAATTGTCAATTTTAGTCCCTCAACAAAACTAAATTGTCAATATTAGTCCTCCTCAAAGTCAAACATACCACGAAGGACTTCAAGTTACAAGAAATTACAAGTTTTGTCCTTTAAAAAAGTCAAATTACCAAAAGGACCCTTAACTTTGAAGAAATGGCAAAAATAGTCCCTCATAAATCATGATTTGTCAAAATCAGTCCTCCAAGAAGTCAACAAGACAAGTCAAGACCATTATCTATGAATAAAATGCCAAAAAAACCCTTCAAGAATCATCAAATGGCAAGAAATACCCCTGAAAATACTTTAGAAAAGTATTTGGGGCAAAAGTGTGAAAAGTGAAACTTCAAATACAAAGGGAAACGACTTTTGGCCTGTTTAATACAAAGTGGCAAGGAAGAAAGAAACAAGGGACCAAAATGGGCAGACATCCATACTTACCTTAACAAACCCACATCCAACACGTGTCCCACTCACCCCTTTCCACCAATCAGAACTCACCTTGCTTCCACCTCACCAATCCACTCACCCTAATATTTAACTAATCTAACTGATTAGTTAATTTAGACACCTAACAACAATTTAAAACCAAAAATGGATTAAACAGACATGTTCATCATGTTCTTCATGGATTTGGGTATTCCTTAATTATCATAATTTAGCCCTTAATCTTTTCCAAATTAATGATTAAGGTGCTAAAGAACATAACCCAACCTTAATATTAGCCACCTCACCACTCACATGTCCACATGGGACCTCCCCTGCTACACCTTTGAACAAGATGACAAAACAGTGACAGCAATCCAACGTGCATGATTCCAGCTTACATTTTAAGCTTATTTTACACCATTGGATGCAATTCTACCTTGCTAGCCACAACAAAATGCCAAGAACAAGTCACATGATTCTCAAGTTATACAAACTTCACAAGGGCATTTTTGGGCTTCTACATCATTAGGGTTACGTTTTTTATTCAGCATTTAGGTTTCTTGTAGCCTATATAAGGCATTAGCATCACTACATTTGTTTTTTGCTCTTGAATTTTCCTAGTTCACAATTCTGTAAATCATATATTCAAGTAATGAAATGTGTTTGAATTTGGTGAAGAAAATTCAAGTGCCATTCTTATTTCCTACTTATTATTGTTTGATGTTAACTGTTCTTGAATCCTAAAACTTGTTTTCAAAGGAGTGTGCAAAAGTTTGCATATTTTCCTTAAATCTTGATATTTTGCTAAGTCTTGTTCAAACCTTGGAATTTTTGGGCTATAAGCTGATCATAGCATCTTGATATTGTGATATCAAGGTGTTGTGAAGCTTATAACTTGGGGATAATCAAGTGTGGGGAACAAAGGTTGCATTAATCAAGTTTACCTCTTTTTCTGATTTTGATATTTTTGCTTCTAACCTTGTTGAATCTTAGCAGGCTTGTTTTTGGAAGCTTGTGTTTGTTCTTGCTAGCACATAAGCTCAAAATTCGTGGGTGTGGATGTACATCCATGAGGTTTGAACCATTCTATCTTAAATCTGCTTAAAATCTTGATTTTTGGTGAATTTGTGTGTTGCTTGTGTTCTTGTGGAATTTATGGTCTAATCTTGCTTAATACTACATATTACATCTGTTTATGTTTTTTATTGGGCTTGGGTAGTCTTGGAATACACTTATACTTGTTTAAATTTGATTTGAAAAAGATAAGGGTGTTTGGGATTATCTGTTTAAGGTCATAGAGTGTTATTGTGTTTGTGGAAAGTGTTGTTTGTGCTTTGTATCTGTTATTGACTTGGTTGAGAACTAAAACCTGCAAGTTATTGGCTTTAAAACATTGAATCAAATATTGTGCTATAACTTATTGATTTTGACTATTTTTAACCTAAAATTTTGGTAATACTTAGAGTATATGCATGTTTAGGGATAAAAGCTGTTAAATCAAAGTTTTCATAACCTATCTAAAAGATCTGAGTGTTTGAATTTGGCTTGTTGGTCAAGTATATCAGCAAAGTGTTCATAACTGCTTGTTAGTGTTCATCAGTAACCTTATTGTGATTAAATCTTGATCTAGACCTTGAACCATTGCATGAAACCTGTTTAAACTTGTTCATTTAAGTTTATTATAGCTTGTGTATGCTTTTGGTGCAATTTGGTTGGCTGAAATTTTCTTAAACAGCTTATAAGTTCATAACTGCTTAGTGTTCATGTCTGTGAGATGACTGGTGCTTAATTGAATTAACTGCACTCTTTGGCTGATTGTGATTGTGATTTCTTTGTTGTTTCTGAGTCCTTGTGATATCATTGGTCACAAGGTTGCCTTGTTTGTAACTTGATTCCAACAAAAAGTCACTAAAGACAAATAGTCAAGAAAGTCAAGCAGTGGAAAAAGTTTCCACTGCTCAACATCCAAAACTAGCCCTTGTTATTGTAATTTTTCATTCAGCTTATTAATAAGCCATATTGGCTTATCCAGACTTGCAACAACTTACTTTTTGTGATCAATCTTCCTCATTTGACCTATTTATTTGAACTGGAGTTTATCAGACCTTGGCTTTGACTTTTTGCTAGAAAACTCATAAAGTTGACTTTTAATTAAGTTCTTATTTGCTTATTCCAGCTTATTGAGTGTGCTTATTGAAAAACTTTTTGTTGATTAATCTTAGTTAAGTCATTTAAAAGCTTTTGAAACTTGAATCAGCTCTTAGGGTGGCCTAGAACTCGAAAACGACTATTTTGTCGTTTTGTGAAGATAGCTTATTGCTTTTTCAGGCTTATTCCTTGTGCTTATTTCAATTTTTTTTAAAGAACTCTCAAGTAACTTAAAAGAAACTTGTGTGTCTAATTTGAGCTTATGGCATCAGCTTATAGCTTAATGGGCCAAAAAGCCCATTAAGAATAAGCTGCTTTGAAATAAGCTAGCTTAAACACATTTTTAGCTTTTGGGCCTTCAGAGTTTTGTCTTTAAAATAAAATTTTGAGTCAGACTGGAAGTTTTGGGCTTATTTGGTTGACTCTTTCTTATTGGGCCCAAATTAAGCCTATTAAGGGACTGTTTTGTCTTTTAGCCCATTTCTAGGCCCATTAGGGGTATTTTGTAATTTCAACTTCATTTCTGTGTTCATTAGGTTAAAATAAGCTAGTTTGCAACTTTTTAGATTTTTTTATAAATTTTGGATTTTTAATATTATTTTATAATTATTTTAGTATTAAAAATTATAATTTGGTTTTTCCAACTTTTTATATTTTTCTTAGGTTTACATTAATTTAGGAATTTTATAATTTTTAGAATATTTTTATTGTCATTAGATTAATTTTTAGAATTATTGTAAGTTTAAATATTTTTTAATTGTTTTTAAATAGTTTTTATTAGTTTTAAAATTTTCAAAAATAGTTTTAAGTTTAGTTAAGTTATTTTAGAGGTTTACAATTGAAAAAATCTCATTTTCGGCTTTTTGTTAATTAAACTGATTTTTTGGGCTTTAATTAGCATTAAAAATTATTATTTAATTAAACAAAAGGTTTGAGTGATTTTTGATTTTTTGTAAACTCTAATTACATTATTTAGGATTTATTGCAATTTTCTAGAATTTTAAGGTAAATTTTTAATTTTGTCACTTTTTACGGTTTTATGTGTACGACTTATCGTCTTAGTTTTAATCATAATCGTAACTTCCATTCTCTTCTTATCTCATTTCTATTTTCTTTTCTCATAAACCATAATCACATCATTAATCATCTCTTAACACACACACCAAGCCTCCTTGAGAACGATCCCCACTTTGGGTCATAACTTGTGGTTTTTCCTAAATCACTTGTTAATACTTGCCACTTTTACGCCTTTTTCCTAAAGGGTAGTAAAAACTCAACTATCACTAGCCTTGTGTCTTAAAATGGTGAAGTGGGCGACGTTGTGTATATTGGTCTTAGCTAAGATTAGTTCTCGACATTTAGATTAGTGTTGGAAAATAACGTAAGCAATGTTGTAAGGTTTTCTCCGCCAAGAAGGGAGCTTGTGGATATAGTGGAAATCTCGAGTAAGGTGTACTCGAGGAGTGGAGTAGGAACGAGGATAGAGCCTCGTTGCCGAAGCATTATAAATCTTGGTATCTTCCTACTAGGTTGTTTCTTCCCTTACTCATTACTTACACTCATTATCATTATACTTACTACACCTTGTTAATGCATTAGAATTGAACCTAATCATTATGCAACTAGCTTTCAAGTAAAAGATAGTTTTTTGTACTCACCTAATTGAAAGGAATTTTAATTAGGAGATAAACCGATGAGAAACTATTCACCACCCTCCTTTAGTTTCTACAATTGGTATCACAGCGATGGTGACACAAGATCTTTGAAGTATATTTTATGTAGAAACTAGAAAGGGGGGTTGAATAGTTTCTTATATTTACTTGTTAAATGATGGTTTTCAAAAAATCCTTTTTCTCAAAAACTTAGACTTGAGGAAATAAGTGAAATCTTTTTATGCACAATATGAACAATGATAGTGAAACTAAACTAATACTAACTAATATATATATGCACAAAGAATAAAGAATCTGAAGAGTTAAGGGTAAAGAAAGATCAAACCAAACACCAAGGATTTATAGTGGTTCGGTAACGAAGCTCACTCCTCGTTCCTACTCCACTCCTTGAGTACTCCTTACTCGAGAGTTCACTACACAACAAGCTCCTTGTGGTGGAGAAAACCGTACACGTCGCTTAACCAATTTCCGACTCTAAGCTAAAAGTCGAGCCCTAATCGTAGCTAGGACCAATCTACACAACTATACTTAGTACATACACAACTTCCAAATAGACACAACTACTTGGATCTTCACAACTATTACACAACAACAAATGTATAAGATTTGATCTTCAAAGGATCTTTGGTGGTGGACACAACACTTCACAATGATAGTGTTCTTCACTTTGCACTTGAAGAGGAAGAGATGGATAAGATAGATTCACTTCTAAACAAGTAGTAATCAATCAAATGATCAAGGATTTGAGTGATTTAAGAAGTATGTTTGAATCTGGAAATTTGTGTGCAAAAGAGGTGGATTGAAAATCTGAGAAAGGCCACTATTTATAGGACAAAGGGCCAACGGCTATATCTGCCCGCGGTTCCTTATCTCAGCCGGCGGTACCTTATCGATAAGGAACCGCCTAGGCACTAGGGAACCTCCGGACTAGACTCCGCTCCCTTTTTGTCCTTTAGTGGTGGAGGTCTTATCTGATTATAAAAATATCCTGAAAGGATATTCTAAATCAAAAGGGAATATGCCATTTTCAAATTTTCAAATATTTAATTTAATAAAACATTTTCGTAAAAAGAAAGTTTAATTAAAAACTTGTCACACTTAATAAAAAGTGAGTTTTAAGAAAAGATTAAATTACTTGATCACTTGATTAAGGTTAGTACTTCTTTATTCATACCTTAAGTGAAAATGGGTAAAATGAAAAATACTTGAACTCAAGAATTCGTTTTTCGTTGTTTTCGTAAATGCTTGTTTTTACATATTGTCGTAATCAAAACTAAGCGAGACCGAAAAATGCAAGTAACGTTTTTAGGCATTATTGTATTAACAATCTCCCCCTTTTTGATTCCGACAATACATAAACTCAATCACACAAAAACAAGATTTTCGAAGACGAGTTTATTCATTTCTCCCCCTTTGTCGAAGCAAAAAGGTTGCACAAGTCGGTGTTGAAGAGACGGACTTTGCAAAGACTCCCCCTTGGTGCTTACTCCCCCTTGCTTGGGGTACCGAGGAATCGAGATATGGTGACAAGCTACATAGAAGAGTAGTTGAACAAAAGAGACAACCAACAAGAAATAGCTATAGGTCACAAAAAAATAAAATAAAAAGAGAAGAAAACACAAAGACTAAGATCCAAGTGAA
Organism: Glebionis coronaria; assembly: GCA_025667525.1. Lineage (NCBI taxonomy): Eukaryota > Viridiplantae > Streptophyta > Magnoliopsida > Asterales > Asteraceae > Glebionis > Glebionis coronaria. The sequence continues at coordinate 457,862,668 of CM046877.1, forward strand.
GTCATATAAAATAAGAAGAGTCATACAAAGATGAATGAAAGAGGAAACAAGTGAAAAGAATAAATCTAATCCTAGTTAATCTCGAATTCTAAGATTTGCTTGAATAAGGTGTCTTGTGGATAATCAACCAATGCTTATATGAAAGACAAGGTAGTGGCGGAATGTGGTGGTGGTGGCTTGGTGGAGATCTCATAATCAAAGTGAAGAGGAGGCTTGATTAAGAGACTCTTGATGTAGCTCAACTCATCATAGATGTGTGCCATAGCAAGATGTTGATATTGACAACAATGACAATATGTCCCATGGTGCATGACATTATCATGAGAAGGAGGAAGAACACTAAAGGGTGGTGGTGGAAGAAAAGATGTTCCACAATCAACATTCTTGGTAGGAGAGATGTGATTAAGAGTGTTCTTGGGTGAGTTGGGATTGAAAGCAATTGGGAAAATGGAGGAGAATCAAGGCTTTCATTAGGAGAGTAAGATATTTTGGGATGTGAAGTAAGGAAAAATGCTTATGGTTAAATAGGGAAGGCTCAAGGTATTTTTGGGGTGGTCAAAGGGTTGAAGTAAAGATTCGCAAAAATGTTGGAAAAAATTTGGAATTTCAGAAATACCCGAAAAAGGAAGCACTGTACGCGGTTCCTTATTGCTTCCGGCGGTTCCTTATTGATAAGGGACCGCGGTTCATATATGGAACCGCCTACAGAGGCTGTGTTTTGGTGGTGAAGGAAGATTTTTCAACAAATGTTATTTTTCTAGTATAACTTATCATAGGGATATGCTTAAAAGCAAAGATAGACAAAGAAAACACATACTAACTAACCAAATAGGGATTTAACCAAAATACATAGATTTTAAAAATGGATGTAGGAGGTGTGTAAGACAAGACCTTAAGTCATGACACAATGATCCTCCATGATTCTATCTTGTTCTTGCTATGTTTGAGAGAATCATACATATGAATTATGTAAGCTCGAGATTAATAGCAAAAATCTATGAAAAACGTTTTTAGATTGAATTAACAATGTCAAAACATTTCTTGACCATTTTCGAAAGAGACTTTGAGGATTTTGAAAAGGTGAAGAGAAGATTTTCAAGAAGAGTTTAGGGGACTCAATGACTCAAAGTGATAAAAGACTCAAAAGAGAGTAAGAGACTCAATAGAAGGAAAGCAATTAAGGAATATGTTCCATTAATCCTAGACCTAGACGCAAGTAATTAAAAGGTTCCCTCTTAAGTGGCTTAGTGAAGATGTCGGCTAAGTTATCCTCGGAGGGTACCTTCTCAATTGAAATTTTCCCCTTTTGAGCATTATCCCTAAGAAAATGGTGGCGAATTTCTATGTGCTTGGTTCGCGAATGTTGCACGGGATTCTTGCTAAGGTCTATAGCACCTTTATTGTCGCACATGATGGGAACATCATCAAGACAAATCCCATAATCAACAAGCACTTGCTTCATCCATAGAGCTTGTTGGCATGCTTTTCCGACACTCACATACTCGGTTTCCGTGGTGGATATCGCAAGAGCGGTTTGTTTCTTGGAGAACCAAGAAGTTAAACAACAACCCATGAAGGTACAAACTCCACTAGTGCTTTTCCGGTCCATATAGCGTAGGCTAAAAGGATTCTAATGGATTCTAATCTAGCTACCGGTGCATATGTCTCGTCATAATCAATGCCTTCTTGTTGATTATAGCCTTGTGCTACAAGTCTAGCTTTGTTACGAGACACAACACCATTCTCATCAAGCTTATTCCTATATAACCATTTGGTTCCTATAATGGTAGAACTTCTAGGTGGAGGAACAAGTTCCCAAACATCATTAGCAACGAATTGATTCAATTCTTCTTGCATCACAATGACCCAACTCTCATCCGTCAAAGCTTCTTTAACATTCTTTGGTTCAATCAAGGAGACAAAAGAAAAGAAGTTACTTTGGTTTTGGACTTGAGATCTTAGGGTCCTTTGATTTAAGTCACCAATGATATTATTGAGAGTATGATCCTTAGACTCCTTAATGTTTACTTCCTTTTCAACACTAAGGTCTTCAACTCCTATTTTTCTAACCTCTTTGGCTTTAACTACTTCTACTTCATCCAAGTCATCATCAACCAATGGTGGTGTCTTGGTTAATGAAGTGGTTTCATCAAAAGTCACGTTAAGTGATTCATCAATTACGCCCGAGGTTCTATTGAGGACTATGTAGGCTTTGCTAGTTTGGGAATAACCTAAAAAGATACCTTCGTAAGACTTTGGGTCGAACTTGTTAAGGTAGTCTTTAGTGTTGAGGATAAAGCACTCGCTTCCAAACACCCTAAATTATTCCAATGAGGGTTTCTTACCTTTAAGAATCTCATAGGGGGTCTTTCCTAGGAAAGGTCGAATAAGAATTCGGTTGAGAATATAAGTCGATGTGTCCACGGCATTACACCAAAACTTTTGAGGCAAAGATTGCTCGTTTAACATTGTCCTACTCATCTCTTGGATGGTCCTATTCTTCCTTTCAACTACCCTATTTGATTGTGGAGTGAGAGGAGCCGAGAGGTTATGGGTAATACAATGAGCTTCACAAAAGGCACCAAATTGCACTTCATTATCAAATTCCCTACCATGATCCGTCCTAATAGAGACAATTGGACATCCTAGTTGATTTTGAATTCTTCGACTAAAGATTTCGAAATGATCGAAAGCTTCATTCTTAGATGCCAAAAATCTAGTCCAAGTGAATCTAGAGTAGTCATCAACTATAACTAGGGTATAAAGGTTACCGCCATAACTCTGTATGGCGGTAAGTCCAAAGAGATCCATATGTAGGAGTTCTAAGCACCGAGAGGTTGAAACCAAATTCTTGGCTTTGTGAATTGAGTGAACTTGCTTTCCAACTTTGCAAGCATCACAAAAGTGACTATCAAACTTCATCTTGGGGAGGTGTCTTACCAACTCCTTAGAGACTAAAGATTGAATTAGACGTATATTAGCGTGACCTAATCTCCTATGCCAAAGAGTAGAACTATCATCTATAGTCAAAAGACATATGTTATCTTTTGACTTCTTATTTACCTTCATGACATAAAGCCCATGCTTTCTAACACCTTTTCTAGTGACCTTTCCATCTTTTACAATTTCACTATCATTTTCGGAAAAGATGACCTTACACTTATTGTCACAAATTTGACCTATGCTTAAAAGGTTAAACCCTAAATTATCTATGTGCTCAACATTTTCAATAGTCATGGAGTCAAGAGAAACCGTACCTTTGCCAATGATATTACCACATAGACTACTAGCGAACGTGACGTTACCTCCATCATATGCTTTGTAGCGCGAGAACAAACTTCGATTACCAGTCATGTGTTTAGAACAACCACTATCCTTAATCCACTCGTCGGGCTCCAAATCAATTCCCAAGCATATCTAGGTAACAACACAGACGATCAAACATTTGGTACCCAATATCTCATGGGTCCAAAATTGTTAAATCCAAACATCCCTTGCATTTGGTTGGGATGCATGAATGGAGGAGGGGTTCCCCATGGGGAACAAAAGGGAGGAGGATAATAATTATATAACCATTTTGTTGTTCATTATTTCTCCGAGGTGTATTTGATCTTGGTTTAGAGTTGTGGTCATTCCTTCTAGGTGTTGGAGTTTTACTTCTAGGTCGTGAATTGTTTTGACTATCTCTTCTAGGTGTTGTCGTTCTACTTCTAGGCCTAGACTCATTCCGTACTCTTGGTGGAGTAGAAGATGGTATTGATAAACTTCTATTTCCCATTAGAGGTTTACTCAAAGGCTTATAGAACTTATTAACGACATTGTTGTCAAGTATGGGTAATTTCACTTTGTTAACAATAAGATGCTTAGGATGTTCACTTAAATTTGACTTTTCAGAAAGTTCAAGATTTTCATCAAAAACACTTTCTGGCCGCGGTTCCTTATCTATGGCGGCGGTTCCATAGTGATAAGGAACCGCCCCATACAATCGGGACCGCGTACAGCAGATGGTTATTCTGAAAATCTGACTTGTTTAGGTTCACTGGTTGATGCTTCATTTGAGTTAAAACCTACACCAAGTCTTTCCTTAGAATGAATTTGTTTGTTTAACATATCATCAAGAGCACTAGTACCTTTCATGAACTTTTCCAGTTTAATGGAGGTGCTCTTGAGATCTTCATTCTCTAATCTAAGTTTCTCACAACTTACGCAACCTACATCAACTTCTTTATTTTTCTCAAGCTTGGCTAATTTTTCCCTAAGTTCATTAATCTCATTTTCAAGCTTAGTTTTAGTTGATTTTAAGGTTTTGTTCTTTTCTATGAATTTAATGCTAAGTTTGTGTAAATTATCATATTGGCCACCAAATCAGTATCATCTAAGGTGGAGCTATCATTGCTATAATATTCGGTTTCGGAATGTACCTCTTTAGAAGTGTGAGCCATGAGACATTTCTCCTCTTTGGGGTTGTCATCAACATCTTCACCGCTATCGCTCCAAGAACCACTAATGAATGTCGTTTGATTCTTATCGCGTGAAGGCTTTGGACACTCACCAATGAAATGATTTGGATCACCACATCTAAAGCAATTCCTATCACCTTTTTCGTTCTTGGCAAACCGATTCTTTGAGAATGGTTTCTTGTCATTGTTGGGTTGCCTCACGTGTTGACCTCGTCTTTTGAAGAACCTTTTGAATTCTCTCACCGCCAATGCATGCTCCTCGTCATCACTATCCGAGGAACTATCATGATCGCTTTGTGCCTTCTTGGTATTGAGTGTAAGAGACTTCCTTTCACTCTTGGTTTTCACCAACTCCGAGTCCTTCAAAATTATCATCTCTTGAACCTTCAAGTTTCCTGTGAGTTCATCGAGTGATAAAGTTGAGAGATCTTTCGATTCTTCGATTGCCGTGACTTTTTCTCTCCACTTCGGATGTAAGGCCCTTAGAAATTTTCTAACATTGTTCTTTCTAGAAAAACCTTTATCAAGTACTTTTAGACTAGTAATAATAGTGTTAAATCTAGCAAAAGCACTATCAATAGCTTCATCTTCTAAGATGACAAATTGTTCATATTGTTGGACAAGAAGATCGATTTTGATTTCTTTGACTTGGCTATTACCTTGGTGGGTTACTAAAAGAGTGTTCCAAATATCTTTAGCGGTTTCACACATAAAAATCCTTTCATACTCTTTCTTAGGTAAGGCATTATAAATCACCATTTTAGCCTCATTATTTTTCGAAAGTTTCTTTTTAGTATCGTCATTAGCTTTGTCAAAAGTGACCAATTCCTTTGTTTTAGAAACTTCATTAAATTGATAAGGTAAAAAATCACCATTGGTAATAACACGCCAAAGATCTAAATGTTTTGATTTCACATAAGTCTCAAATCTGTTTTTCCAATAAATAAAACTATCGGTTTCAAAAAGTGGTGGTCTTTGCATAGATTGCCCTTCTAGGTACTTGTTGGAATCCATAGATCGATTCAAGTTTTAAAATACAATATACTTCAAAAATACTTGAGAAACCCGCTCTGATACCAATTGTAGAAACTAGAAGGGGGGGTTGAATAGTTTCTTATATTTACTTGTTAAATGATGGTTTTCAAAAAATCATTTTTCTCAAAAACTTAGACTTGAGGAAATAAGTGAAATCTTTTTATGCACAATATGAACAATGATAGTGAAACTAAACTAATACTAACTAATATATGCACAAAGAATAAAGAATGTAAATAGTTAAGGGTAAAGAAAGATCAAACCAAACACCAAGGATTTATAGTGGTTCGGCAACGAAGCTCATTCCTCGTTCCTACTCCACTCCTCGAGTACTCCTTACTCGAGAGTTCAATACACAACAAGCTCCTTGTGGTGGAGAAAACCGTATACGTCGCTTAACCAATTTCCGACTCTAAGCTAAAAGTCGAGCCCTAATCGTAGCTAGGACCAATCTACACAACTATACTTAGTACGTACACAACTTCCAAATAGACACAACTACTTGGATCTTCACAACTATTACACAACAATAAATGTATAAGATTTGATCTTCAAATGATCTTTGGTGGTGGACTCAACACTACACAATGATAGTGTTCTTCTCTTTGCACTTGAAGAGGAAGAGATGGATGAGATAGTTTCACTTCTAAACAAGTAGTAATCAATCAAATGATCAAGGATTTGAGTGATTTAAGAAGTATGTTTGAATCTGGAAATTTGTGTGCAAAAGAGGTGGATTGAAAATCTGATAAAGGTCCACTATTTACAAGACAAAGGGCCAACGGCTATATTTGCCCGCGGTTCCTTATCTCAGCAGGCGGTACATTAGCGATAAGGAACCGCCTAGGCGCTAGGGAACCGCCGTACTAGACTCCGCTCCCTTTTTGTCATTTAGTGGTGGAGGTCTTATCTGATTATAAAAATATCCTGAAAGGATATTCCAAATCAAAAGGGAATATGCCATTTTCAAATTTTCAAATATTTAATTTTAATAAAACATTTTCTTAAAAAGAAATTTTAATTAAAAACTTGTCACACTTAAAAAAAGTGAGTTTTAAGAAAAGATTAAATCACTTGATCACTTGATTAAGGTTAGTACTTGTTTATTCATACCTTAAGTGAAAATGGGTAAAATGAAAAATACTTGAATTCAAGAATTCGTTTTTCGTTGTTTTCGCAAATGCTTGTTTTTACATATTGTCGTAATCAAAACTAAGCGAGACCGAAAAATGCAAGTAACATTTTTAGGCATTACTGCATTAACATTTTACTTTAAAACTTGGATCGATCCATTGTCTCCTCAAATTAGAAGGTTAAGTTGTACTAAAGTTTTTCTTTGGTCAAAACTATGTTTTTGTTGAAAATAAGCCTTTTAAGTTGATAATATTTAATCTCATTTAGATTAGTTGTATTAATGCATTTTAGATTTACTCTTGAAATGAATCTACTAGTTTGCATCTTGTTATGTGTAGGTACTCATGAAGATAAATCATTCTATTGATTATGGATTGAGTTGCTTACACTTGTAGAAGACTCATCTTCTTTGATTACCAACATCATTGAATGATGATATCAATATGGGTAGGAGTGATACTAGTCCTTAAAGACTTATTAGTCATTATTAGTCATAGTTGGGCTTTGCGTTGGTTCCTTGAAAGCTTGGAATGCAATTTGTGGCCAAGGTACGCTTTCGTTCTTCCACACGCCCTATTGATAATTCTTTTGATCATTAATTGACTATATGCTTGTTCTTGGCATCCTTTCCTTGACATTTATTTGTGGTTTTTGATTCTCTCCCTTTTCCCTCTCAAACCTTCATTGCTTGGATACTTGACTCACTATTGTGATAACCCAAAACCGAGGTCATTGCTTAATCTTATTTTACGATTATTTTTGAAATTTTTTATGAGTTTGAACGATATACATTTTTGGAGGTTTAAGTTTAAACTGATGTTGGAAGGCTCATATTTTATATTTAATAAGTATAAGGAGTATTAGCAAGCGTGATGTTGATGGATGCCAAATATTTTACGTTTTATTATCGGTTGTTCGATTTTTATCATTTTTGATGTTTTACTTTAAACGACATGTTAAGTCGAGTCGGGAGTCGATATTATTATATCTGAGGTACGTTTTAAATTTTTAAAAAGTATATTTATGAAACCCGAGCCCTGTAAATATTTTCAAAATTGACTAATGTTATTTCCCGCTTTTTAGCTAACTATTTTCATTTTTAGCCACAACTATTGCAAAATTACAACATTGGCCCCTCAACCACTATATATAAGCTTAAAAATTACACACAATAATCATTTTCACTACACAAAATTTTTCATCATCTCTCTCTTCCCTCCTCTTTCTTTGCCGTGACGTTCACCCACCCAAAACACCCACTTCTTTCAATTTTTGCTCTATTTTCATGATGATCTAAGTAAAACTAACACAAGAACCAATCTTAGAATTGCAAGAGGAACATTTTGGTGTAAGAATTTTGAACATGCAAGACTTTTATTTTTTTCAAGTTGGTAGGTGAGAGCTATGATCATGCATGGCATCCTTTATGATGATCCATGGTGTTCTTGCTAAAAATCTTGTCAAAAACTTGATTTTGATTTGAAGGTTTTAATTTTTATGATGATTCTAGTGTTATGATTGATATATGTTGATGTTAGGGATATGGGATGATCATATCTATGAATGGTTTTTACTAAAAATGTGATTTTATACAAGATTTTGACAGGCATTTTATAACAATAAGTAAACTGTAATTTCGGGATTTTTATTTTTTGATAATGGCTTAAATTATAGCCTAGGGTTGTAGATAATTTGATTAGCTTCGATTTGATATAAAGTAGAGCTTCTAGCTCCAAACGAGCGCGAAGTTATGATGTTTTGATTATTCGTGTACCGGGAGACGAGTATGGGCACTACATATAGTTGTTGTCGATATTTGGATCGAATCTCAAGGACTATAAATTGAAGTTTTGAAACGAGTAACCTACTGATAATGAAGTGTAAACCTTAGAGGGTGAGTTTATTTTAAAACCCGAGTGTCGGTTTTGTAAACGGAGTCGTTTAAAGAAGTTAAAACGGTTGTATGAAATATTAACATAAATCTGTCTGGATTTTGTAGTTTGAAGATGAGTCGGGTAAAAGACTTTAAAAGTAATTTCATTTGATAAACTTGTAGGAGGACTTTCTGTGACAATCCGTCAATTTACGATTGATATTTTATTCTCAATATTTATTTGAAAACATTATTTTAATGTTACAATATGAACTCACATATTTTTGGGAAGAAATTTGGATTTACGTCTTGAAGTAGCATTGACTACGTCTAAACCGGAGGATTCAACGTTACGTGCTTACGTTTACATACACCGTCTTTGGTGACAGTCCGACATTTCAGAAAATAAATTTGTCCGTAAATATTATTTTGGAGTTTTAAATTTGTGTTGGTTCATAAACTCACAAATTTACAAGAAGAGATTAGGACTTACGATTTTATTTTAACGTCCTTTACGACTAAACCGGAAACCTTAGGATTACGTATTTACGTTTTCGAACTCCGTTTTTGATGAGACAATTTTTATTGGATTCGTTTTGTGACGTTGATTCATAATTTATAAAAACATTTTTCGTAAAACGACCCGAGGGCACGCAAATCGAGGAAACTAGAATCGAGGAGTACCCGTAAATAATTGGGGATGAGACAAAACAAGTTTTGCTCCACCCCCAATATGGGACGGTTTAAACCTTGCCACCCCAACACTTTATGTGTCAAAATGGAAGCTTAAGGTTTACACTTGTCAAGAAAGCTTATATCTTAAGCTTACCACAACACAAAACCATCAAACCTTCACACATTTTCTCATTCCACTCATGCAAAAACCACTCAACTCTCTCTCACTCCTCCATTCTTGCCGTCCCATCCTCACCCTAAAACACCACTTTGATCAAAAGTTCACCATGGAATCTTATGTTATTTACACATAAGATGAAGCTCTTTCAAAACCCTATTGATTGGTGGTACTTATAACATCCAAGGAGGAGTATTCATGGTGTCTTGGGGCTGATTTTCCACAAGGTTTCTATGAAGAATGGTGGTCATGAAGGTGGTCTTGGTGCATCATAAGTTTCTCCATCCAAAACCATGCCAAACTTATAACCTACATCAAGTTGGTGGTATAAAGATTGTCCTCCTCATCTTCTTGTTATTTTGATTATGTACACATGTATTTTATTTCCTATTGTATATATTTATGATGATTATATGATGATAAAAATGTTATGTGGGGATTTGTTGTTGATAATCATGGATAAAAAGGTGAAAAACCATAAGAAACAAGGTTAAAATCTTGGTTAAATTTGATGGCTGTATAAAACAGTAAAGAAGTAAGTCATAAACTGATAAAATGATGAAGTGTAATAGATTTACAGTAAGCTATGGGTCTTGTACACATGTGAGAGTTGGCCATGCAATGGAATCAAAATAATGAGTGAGATATGATCAAAATAAGTTTAGGGTATAAATCTGAGGTTACTGTTTTGGACGATTTTTAGAAAATATGTAGAAGATGATTCAACAGTAGCTATAGAAGAGTTAAATGTAGCACATATCATTTAGTTTATGTGATAAAAATTTGAGCTTCTATCTCCATATAGAACTCAAGATATGGCAGTTTTGGTGAAGATGAAGTTAAAAATCAGATTTTTGGAAATTAAAGAATAATACTATTATATAAGCACTCACATTTTAATATATAAAATATAAAATAAAAACCCACTAACTCATAAAACTTATTTATATAAATATATATAAAAGGTAAATCAAATGGATAAATTATATAAATGGTGGTAAAATAATGCTTATAAGTAATAAAAACTATAAACATGATTTTTACGACTTTTTCGGCTATTGCCGTAAAATTAACGTTTTTGTTAAATAAAACTTAGATGGTTGGACCCGTCTAATGAAAACTTTATAAAACTTATATACTGATATATAGACATGTATAACAAGTAAAAACCGATAAAACCCGAACTATAGGGCATACGGACATTAACAAGTTAAGTAAACATATTGGACTAATACTTGGGCTAATAATTGGACTAAATAAGATAAACACCCATAAAAAGAACTTATTGGGCTTAACCCATTTGGACCCAACTTGAAAATGTATGTAATGATAATATAAGTACAAAATGGATTAAAATAAGTTAAATAACTTATAATAAGCTTATTGGACTTAAGACACGTAAATGGGTAAAACTAGTAAACTAGTATAAAAGCTATCTACATATAACACAAAAATGAGTAAACAAGAATAAGTAAACCCACTTGATCATCATATATATATATAATCATCATATGTATACATAATTGATATTTTTATAAAGTCATTGGACAAACATCTAAGACCGAGTATTATTTGTCTAGGTTTCCGTGATTGAAGCACGTACCGTACGTCCGAATTGCTGATAACCCGCCTTCCCACATCAACGTGAGTTCATAGCCTCGCACTCTTTTAAATGTTTTTATAAATGTTTTATAAACCTGCGAGGGAGATAACATGTTAGTTTTTATAAAATAGGACACCATTTGTCCCGATTGTTTGTTTATTGATTTTGGACCCGAATGATTGAATGACCCGATTGTATGACCCGATAAATGATTAATGGACCCGATAGATGAAATAAAATGGATTATTAAAGTTAGGTTATGTCACTAAAAGTCCCATTAGCATGAATTGTGAACTACCGGGAGTTGGTAGACGCTTATACATTTAATAGTACTATTTGGGGACGATCACCCCAGTTCGCGCCTTGACGGTTGATCCCCGTCGTGCCACATTAATTGGTAAGAGAATTTATGTATGAGAAGATTTCAATAGCGTGACCTTTGTGACGACACGCTACTTTAGATGGGCAAAATTGGTATCGGTTTAGCTACCCGTTTTGGTTTTAGTAAGGTAACAATGTCATGCGGCTTATAATAATCCAAAATCTAACGAAATACTATTAGACGCTTCGAATTACGATGTATTGCCTGACTAGCAATACTGGGTCATACTATTGATATTATGTTTGTGTTTTGGTTTTCGTAACCATATTCATATAACGGTTTTTATTTTCATACAACGTCATAAGACGTATTGTATGATGCTTTTACGACATTGGCTCGTATAATAATTTTTAAGGCAAATGCCTATATTATGATTTTCGATAAGGATTTATATAAAATGACTTTGGATATTTTATGGCCTATTACAAAGATTTGTATAAACTGATTTTGGCTATTTTACGGCCTATTACAACGATTTGTACGAATTGATTTTTGGTACTAATTTTATACCAAAATTATATTGATGGAATTTATTAAACTCTATGAATTCACTCGGCGTTATCGCTGACCTTTTCTTTTAACATGTTTTATCTCAGGTACTTGAAGGTAATTCTCGGGAAGACAACAAGAATTCATGGCCCGCACTTAAACAATATTTTCCATTCAAATACTTTGTAAAACTTTGTATGAAATATAATGACTTGGGACCGATGTAACTTTGATATTTATGAATGGAAATGCTTTATTAATAAACGACGCGATTTTAAGCGTTGTCTATGATGTGAGTAATGTGCTATCCCGTAACACCAACTAGTCTTCCGCTGTACTGAGTTGTATAAATTTGGGGGTGTTACAGTTTGGTGTCAGAGCTCTCGTTATAGAGAACGAAAGATTTTTAAAACTAAGGTTTTGAATAAAACTTTTTCAAAATCTTTTAACTACAAACATTTTTCTTAAAATGTCTAAAAATCTTTTGACTATAACGGTGCCGAAGAATTCCCGAGTTACCGACAAGGCCAAGACTGAGAAGTGTTATTTTAATATATATATAACTTGGATTATATATATATATATATATATATATATATATATATATATATATATATATATATATATATATATATATATATATATATCTCTATATTATATATAGGTATAATTATGATTTGAAACCACACTTTTTAATCCAGTCATATCCCAGTCACATCTTTTAGCCAATAGTATTTCAGAATTTCCTAGAAAATCTCCAAATTCCACGAAATTCTGATATGAAATCGCAGTTTTTTTGAAAATCGCGTTTTGCAAACACTGTTTTGAATATTACATTTTGAAAATCGCGTTTTGAAGGTCTGGGCCGAGCCGGGTCTAGACTGGTCCGGTTCAAGTCTGAGTCGAACCGGGTCTCGATTTCTATTTTTTTTTTGAATTTTTTTTAAAACGAAAATTTCTTAAAAAAATTGTCTTGAGTTAGACTCGAACTTGGGTTGGGCTAAACAGAGACAAGAGACACAACCACTGGACCAAGCTAGAAGTTGTGATTTCTATTTTAAAACCAATTATATATTGATTAAGAATACTATTATTCCCTAGAAAACTTATCCAGGAATTTGAATTGAAAAAAGATTATGTATATCTTTACATTTAATATAGCTTTGACATATCTAATCTTAATTAATATAAACATTTTTAACAAATCACAGTGGCGATTTTTTTCTCCGAACCCTAACTCCTTTAATTCTGTTATATTTTTTAGATATTTGTTCGTATCTGTTGTTTTGTAGGTTTTTTTCAGGAACTATAACCTACTGCAACCATCATAGCAAATTTAATAAGGTTAGTTAACGATTTGATGGTTCGTTCATGTTAACTCAAACGGATCAAATAAAAGAATAGATAAAAGGGTGAAAGTTGAATGGGTCAAAAGGGATCACATTCGCTCATAGTCTATTTTTAATGCATCCAATTTTCTGATTGCTATATTCAAGAAGATTAGTTTTCTAGATTACAGTCAAAAGCGTTTATATCTTATTCAACTGGACCAAAATGCGTTAGCGGGCCAGGCAGAACTGAACTGGTCTGTTAAGACATTTGCTAAAGATGAATGCTTCATCTAGAACCCGTTTGATTCGTTATACTTTACAGTTTATATCAATTGGTTTCTCTCGAGTTTTAGTTCAGCATACTTCCTACTACTCTTGATTTATCATCTTAGTTAGTAATAAGTAATAGGTTCTGCTCTTTAGTTCATTTTTGAGTTGCAAAATGAATGTTGAAAACTAAAAATACCCAAGCCACGTTCCATGAAATTTTTGAAAGACATGATGTTTCTTTAAGTTCATGGTTTAATTAATTCTGCACTCACATTAATTAACACATTCATCAGGTAGCAAACATTTTTGAAAAAACTGGTAACGAAGCAATAGATGAATCAGAAAATCAGTGGTTTAATTTAAACAGTAGGTAATTGTTATATGAAAAGTATAATATGCGAGCACTAGGTTAAGTGTTAGTTGTTCAACTGGAATTGCAGGCCGACCATTCAGTAACATGGGATAGCATAAATTTGTTAGATGATAAGTTAAATTATTATACAAGTTTGTAGTATGTTAGTACGATGTTTAATGAGTAAAGGCTGCAACATATTTTGTGGCATATGTCTCACGTTTCATCAGTGATTGACCAAATTTTTTAGTAGTAACGTGTTTTGGTATATTTTGGATCTGTATATGGATACTGGTGTTACTTTTACAATTGTTACTTTGAACTTACTTGATAACTATAGCAATATTTGAATGACCATCCGCAGTTAAATCATTTGGAAGTGAAAGCCGGAGCCGTCATATAGGTTTACTGAACCCTTTCAATTATGGACTAAGGTGATTCTCAGTATGGGTCACCTCGGAAATCCTAGCAACATTCGTGTGATTCGTGTGGAGAGAACCTCTCTCTTGTGTCTCAGGTTAATGTTAAAATGTTTACGAGATCATACTGGTACAAAACCGTGTTTTCGTCATAATACCTATTTCATTTGCCTAATTTTCAAATATATGCTCCTATTTCAAGCAAGACATTGACAGTAGAAGAGCGTGTGATTTATATATTAGCTTGTATTATACCTTCTTGTGAGACCAACGGGTAGGTTATTACTTATATATTATGTTGCTTTTTTTATGTAAATAGTTTCAGATCATGATTGCTTATGAAAACTCACTTGATGAGTAAAAAAGTTTGAAGATAATAGTTTTCGTATTATGAAACTTAGAGCTATTACATTGTGGTCGATAAATAGCCATGTATTTTTTTATGTATTGAGTAACCGCCGCTTGCAAATGTGATACTTAGGTCTCATATATTTGTTCTGTGTTGATGTACAGTTGGCGTGCTCTTCGTCTTCATAAACTGTCTAATATTAAAGGATCAGAGACTGCATCTCATGATTCATCTGCATCACCTCTAACCACTAAGCCCGGGGATGATCTGTGGTCATTCGGATTTGATGATGAAGACAATGAATTTGATCTAGAAGAACTAGGTAAAGCACTCACTGAAGCTACAACTTTGGCTTCTTCTATCAAAAACAAAAAGCCTAACACTTGCCCTGACACTATTGAAAAATGCTCACCAATTAGCCTAAAAAGTAGAACAGTCGATGACATAACAACAGGTACCAATTTTTAGGTGATTAATTATGATATTATGATTTAAATGCTTAATTGTTGTGCTTTACGATTTTGAATAAAACCGTCTCCTGTTATTGGTTGTATTGTTACCGTGCTTTTACATATATACTCAGGAGGAGAATTATTCAAAGAATGTAGCTTCGTTGTCTACAAGCATTTCATCACTTAATATCAAGGAGAACGAAAGTGATGATAATGAGCAAGCACCCGAAGAAGCATTGGAGGGTGAAAGCTATGAATATGACAAAGCTCTCAATGCTGACAGAACCTATCTTAAGTTCAAGGAACGATTGGATTTGTACCCAGAGCAATGTTTCAGGTACAAGTCACAACAAATTTTGATATTTTTAACAACTTCGTGCAGTAGTGTCGTGACCCGCAACAAATTGCTTTTCATGAGTGGAACTTACGAGTAACTACTATTCTGTACATGAATTTCAAAAGTTTACACTATAAGTATTTAATTTATAAGGTTTTATTGATATTGGAGACCAGCAGGCTATATGAATTTGAACTTTGAACACATTTCGGATGATTCCTGACCCATTTCACCCGTCTCGGCCCGTTGACCTGTTCCCTCATTATACGGAGTATCTCTTAGCATGGCCATGGTAGTATATTCTGGTCTTAATATTGTGTTACATTTATATAGTTGCAACTACTTTAAGGTGAAGCCACTAGAGACAAATAAACCTCCTACGGCAGCAACTAATGGAATATTAGCTCCTGGTGTCGCTCCGCCACCACCACAACAACAAGCACCATTACCACCACCGACTGCATCATAAGGTCCTCCACTTAGAGGTCTACTGCCACCACCACCTCCTCCAGTGGGAAATGGACCGAGGCCTATGCCACCTGGTGGAAATCTCCCTGCTCCACCTCCTCCTGCTGGTGGTGGTATGATGGCTAAACTGGAATTAACCCATATATCATGTGAGGTGATATATAGCATAATAACTCCCATTCTTAAAACACATTTTTTTACTTTGATACAGCTAGATGACGTAGTTAGAACGGAGTGCCACGAATATGAATTTTTTATATATCAATAGATCATGTATATGAATAGGAGCATATGTTATATTGAAACACTGACTTTGGTCAAAATAGGTTTATGTTTTAATATATGTTTAGTGACAATAGGAACCTAAACCTGTATTAGATATCTAAAAGGTAACATTTAGAGGTATATGTCCATTAAGTGTTCTAATACATATAACATAATTGTACCAAAGATTTTAAGGTACCCCCTTTGAAAAAGTATTATTAAAAAGGGTATCAGTTTATTAACTAAAATTTATTATGCTTTGAACTGGTGACAGTTTGTTCAATAAAAATGTATGATTCAGTTCCAAATGAATATAATGTTTAAACGATGAAGGACTTCTATACTTGAATTGAATGAAAGAATGACTCATTTAGAAGTCATTATGAAAGATAGAAGATGATAGTTTTATCTTATGTGCAGGCGTATCCGTGACGAGCTTGCCAATTAGAATGCAGAAACCACCAACATCACTAACAATCTTGACCAAGTACATTTATATCTAATTGCTTTCAAGTAGTAGTCTCTCAAAGGTTTAAATCGTCGGGGAAACCCTGACCCCGTGCACCCTTTTGGGTGCCGACTGACCCTTCCCCAAGGACCAAGCCCTAGGCAATGACCACCTTTTCGAGCAGTAGTTCAGGCAGGGGAAAACCTGACCCCGTGCACCCTTTTCGAGCAGTAGTGCAGACAGGGTGACACCACATATGCCCATATGTACATGGATATTGGATTTCACTATTCACTTGGATCAGTTTTAAAAGGTGAAGTATTGTATGCGTCTGGTGCAGTTCGTCGAATGGAGCAATGGCTGATAAAGAACCATGGGTTTGAGACACAATACGCTATCAGTGAACTGAGTGAGAAAGAATTCTGGAAGTTGTTTGATGGCGAGCTTTACGCAAAGTGTCAAACAAAGTATTAATTTGTGGGGAAATTTATGAGAGTCTACTACAAATGCAAGAAAGGTAAGATGACCGAGGAGGTTCAAGAAGCTATGAATGTGTGGGTCGAAACTCCATGTGCTCAAGTTGATTAGTCATGAGCCCTTACATATAGTTCAATCTACAGTGCACTTAATTGACAATCTCTAAAACTTGGTAGCTGTGGAATTGATTGGCATATATTGATGGTTAAACTATCGTAAACAGTTGTATGGCTGTATGTTACAATACTCAACTCAATGGTTCTTTTACAATACTCAACTTAATGGTTCTTTTATAATACTCAACTCAATGGTTCTTTATGGAGATCAATTTACCCCTAAGTTCAATCTTTTATTTACCTCGAACAATCATCAAGAAATGTGGGTAATATAACCAAGTTTCAGTTCTTTGTTACAATTGGTACATGATTATACACACTGTATGCAACCCACTATCTTACCTGCAATAGATGTGCTGTACCTGCAATAGATGTGTCTGTACCTACAATAGATGTGCGTAGGTAATGGTTTTTAACCATATTGAAAGCTTAGTCATTGATGTGTAGAGCATTAAGTGTATATTTCCTTTTCTCCCTGTAATTCGTGCTCTTTAAATACAAACAAGCTGTCCATTTTTAGTTAATGTTAAATGCTCTTCTAAGTATCTGTTATCCTGGAAACTATTGTGCATTTAAATTTCATTCTTAGTAGGTTTTAGCTGAAGCGCGTTCTCCTATACCTGATTCGAGGTCCTTCTTAGATGCTCTTGATTTGCTTTAGAAGCAAATGCAGTAAGTTCTCTGAACTTTATCCATAGAGATTGGTTATTGCTCGATGATCCTTATTTCAGAATATCACGAGATGTTGCTCCTCGGTTAGGATATAGGAAGCATGCACTTGAATCCTTATTCTTTCCAGCCATTCAGGTGAATTTTATAAACGTTTGGTTTTGGTTGGTGGAAGTGACTTAATTTGTTTTCTCTTTACAGGTATATGGCTCCTGAATATTTCTAACATAGGAAGGTATCTAATCATTCCAAATATGTGACGTGGAAATGGCTTTATGAGGTTAATGAAAACATTAAAGAAAGTCAACTCAGCAAAAGTGAACTGCACAAAGCACACTGATCACATCACAGATCTTCTTGAGAGATTAAGGCATACAATTCTTTGTTGTCAAGCTTAGTTCTGAAAGGTTCCTGAGAGGACTGGTGATCTCATCGAAAATTGTCATCAAGAGGTTCTGCAATCTGTAGCCATTCAAATATTATTTTACAATTTTGCTGTCCAAACACCCCTCCAAACAAAAGAGATTAGTCATTGCAAATCAGCTTACTGTTCAATTTGTTTTAATTTGTGTTTTCTCACTTATTGTTGTTCGGGAATACCATTGGACGTGCGCAAAACCTCTTCAAGTTGCGGGAAACGCAAGTTGCTGCCTGAATTAGATTCTCATGGGTTCCAAATGCAGTATGAGTCGGTTGTTCAGAATGTGAGGTCGCCATGTTTGACTGGTTGCACAAATACGGATGTTGACAGCATAAAAGTTTCCAATGGATATGCTTACAACGGTGTAGGATTTAGCCATGCAAGTCTACATGTTTTAAACAACGGCGATGGATCTGGTCCTGTTTAGAACAAAGGTAAATGTCCTATCTGTATTTTCTTACACTACTACAGTAGCACTTGGGATTTTTATTTTTTTCGTTATTGTTTCTGTAACTAAAAGTACTTTTTTGTTGTTGCAGATCATTTCTTACATTTTTTTTGTCCATGAATAGATCTCGGTGAACCTAATGCTGAAAACTCCAAGCTCTGTGAAACTGTGACTCAGTATAACCAACACAGGTTGTGAGCACGTGCTACAGATTATTAAATGACCAACCAAAGCTAATGTAAGACTTCAGTTGTATCAAGGATATCTTCTATGGTATTAAATGGTTGTAATTAAAACCGTAGAGTTAACACATAACCTCGAACTTCTCGTCATGCGCTTTTGTCAATTATGCTACTACACAACTACACTTATGCCAAACACCCAAAATAACAGGTATGTCTTTGATTCATATCTCTTTTTTCTATTTTACTAAATCAAAAAGTAATACGTGAAGGATCAAGGAGTGTGGTATGATAGGATTTATAGTATTGGTCTGTAAGTTTGTAAGCATGATCGTTGCTAATCATTGGGTGGTTATATATTGTTTATATCGACTTTTATAGTAGCTGTTCAAGCTTTTAATTGTTGATAAATGCCAGGGCAATCACTAAGTGTATCGCTGAAGAAAGTTCTGATCAATATCGTCATGCGCACTACAAGTCGGGTAACTCTCATTGAAGACCTTTAGGCTTTAGCAGCGACATATTGGTGAACTTAACACGGAGTCTGGAAAATACAAAAATTGATGATAGCAGCGACATTTTGTTTCAGCGAGCTCAGGTTTGTTTCCATATTACAACTTTTGACACGTAATATATGGTATTGAACCATATGTTTGGTAGGTAACAAAAGATTGAACACAAAAGGCACTGTCTATGTATTTAGTAATTGATCAAGAGAAATAAAATATTTATTCCTGTTATAATATAACATGAACAAAAAGGACATGGCATTCAAATTGCCTTCCTAACCATAGTATAAGTGGCAAATTTAAATCAGTGGCCTATAAAAAGGCAGATTTTGTGTACGTTTTGTCTCAACCCAACCCATACCGAGTAGCCAATCCCTGTTATTCTAGCAAAAATATATCCATTTTGATATGGACCCATGTTTACCCATTTCCCAACTCTCCTATCTTCCCACATCTACTTTTTTCAGACCCACTAAACTCTATATATGCAGGACCAAGGTAGTGGCATTTATATGCAAAATGCTGCACAAGAAACAGATTTTACTCATTTATCATTTTCCTTACAATCATGCATTCGAGACCGATCAACTAAAAGAAACGATGAATAAGCTTGTAGAGTACAACATGCAATTAGAAGATAAGAACAAAATTCTGGCAGAAGAGAGCTCATATGCTAAAGAATTGGTTGCTGAAGCAGCAATCGAGCAATCGAGCTTAATGCTCTAACTAAAGAAGTCATGAAGCTGATGAACCAAAAAGATAAGCTATCAACTAAATTAGGAGGAAAACATTCCCTCGCGAGCCAAAAAAACAATGTGTCCCACTAACAGGAAAAAAGAAGAAAGTCCAAATCAGTTGGAGTTGAAGAGAGGGCTTGCTTTGAGGTTGTATCACTAAAGCCGTGATGACTTCCTATCAGCTCATCTTGGTGAACTTGGGTATTAAATATTATAAAAGTGTTACTTGATATATTCCATATAAAAAATATTGGAAAAATGTTAGTATCAAAGGCGGATTGGACATGACATATGATATTTAGTGTTTAAAATCATCTTTGGATAATTGATTTCATAATTTTTTTTAATGGCTAGATGATTAGTTTCAGAGATGCTACAGCAAGGAAGTAAAACCATTAATATTTTGCTTTTTCAAGGTTGGTTATGATAAGCAAGGACTTCCAAAAGGTTTGCAACTGATATCACATCCTTGGAGTGAAGCTTTAGTTTTGCGTCTAGCATTTGCCATCGAGGTAACAAACTCACTTCCCATTCTAATGAATAAAAACCAAGTGTCATTTTTTTCTTCTTATTTCGTGGAACCTGTTGGCCTGAAGTTTTTTTTATTTGGTTTTGGTTATAATTTGTTGGCCTTTTGCACTGATAGGCTTCTTACTTGGGGCACGAGCGATATTAAAAAATCTTAAGAATGTGGCTGGAATTAATCTCGGAATCTCTTACTTTGCTACCAGAATGCGGTCGACAAACATTACAAAAGTTGATGCAATAAAAGTATAATCACTTTGCTCAGGACTTTCACCACTAAGGATCCGTTAGAAACTCGTGCATAAAGGCATTGCTGTCATAATGGAGCTGATTGATGACCTGATCTTGAAGTTTGTGCCTAACATGCAAACCCTCATCCAAAATGAGCTCACCTAAACGTTGAGTAATCCTTCGAATGGGTCAACTTAAATTAGAATCACCAACAAACGTATCTGAAGTAGAAAATAATGGTTGTAAAGGGTCAAGAAATCCGTCGTTTACATACTCAGGTGATTGAACATTAACACTTCTTTCAGCATGTGCTTCTGTTCTTACTTGATGATGGTTGCTTCTTCATGGGTTAATTGTTCGTATAGAATCCCTACTTTAAGAAACCATGGGCTCATGAATGCGAACCTCATTCAACTCTCTTAGATGTCGTCAAGGTGGGACAAATTTGATAATGCTAATTTCTTTTTACCTATTTTTGATATAATTTAGACCTGTGTTGCTAAACTCTAGATTTCACCGTTAATCATCAGGCCAACAAACCAACTGTATTGATTGGAACATCTGGAGTAGGAAAGACGTTTACCAAAGAAGTGGTTGAGGCCATGTCAGCCTTCAGTGAGGTTTGGTCTCTTCATCTTTTTTATACACAGATGGGGTACTCACATTTTTTGAATACAAGTGGCTAAATGGGTGGGTACGACAGGTTGGGTACATATTAAAAACTCAAAATGGGCATTGATTAGAGTATGGTTCTAACTATGATATAGTACCAGTCGAAGATGGTTCTAAAAAATGAATGGCTGTTGATTCAGTTTTTGGTGGTTCAGAGAAACGACCGACTATAGATAAAGAAGTAGCCCAAAAACCGTCTTTCACAACTGGTGCATCTATTCAAAAAGTAGCCACTCACCTGACGGCGCCGGGTGACCAATCAGGTCAAGCGGAGATGGTATCACAGCTTCACTCAACTTCACGTGATCCCATGAAAGAACACACTTCTTCAAACAACGTCGTCCCCACAGAGGAGTTGCTGTGACTAAATCAAGGCAAGATTCAAGTGAGTCTAGGAAAAAAAAGCATCTAATGAAAACGAAACTGAAGATTGTGAAGTTGATGACGTTAATGATTCTTATTGGACCGACAGGGTCATTGAGAACTATCCGGAAGATCAATTGGTATAAGAGAATCAGAACATAAGTGTAGAACATCAAGAACAATTTATAGCTTATCAACAACAACAACAAAAGCTACAACAAGTACAACAACCAGTGAAAATCTATAGATCTAATAAAAAGCGTTACTTTAGTAGCAATCATGAAGGAACAGTTGGAGCTTATAGAAGAAAATGCAGCCATCTGGCACTATGGAGGTTCCAGAGGAAGAAACAGTGGAAGTCTTTGCATAGGAAGCAGAGGAAGAGAAGGTTGAAAAAAGGCGTAACCGACAATAAAAATCACGGAGCGTGTAAGAGTCAGAAGCAGAAGTAACACAGGGAAGGGCCCTGACTCGAGCGCATGAAAGTGAGAATCAAAAGCAATACAAATACAAAGTAGATAATCAACACTACTGAAACCTCTTTGTTATACATTGTGCTAATTTAGTCAATGTTGTGATTACATTTAGGAAGTATTTGGTGTATCTACAATTGCAGACATAGTTTTAATTGTTTTCAATAGATTTTGCCAACCATAGTTAAGGTTAACGTTAAGGTTACCATGATTTTGAGATACTACGTATATAACTTCTAAGAACTCACACTCGCTGTAGTAACACATAATTTATTCAATTTCCACAATGTGATATATCAGTTCATTCACTTTCTATGCAGACATGTCTGCCATCTAATTTTAATGCAGTACTCCGTAACTTTCTTGGGTGCTCCACAAAGCCATCCATTTGCAAGTCAAACCTACGTACCCCCATTGGTCATGTGAAAGTCAAGAATTTTTACTCAAAACAAATTCAATCTTTTAGTATTTTTGTTTTTTGAATTTAATATTAAAATTATATTTTATTTATGTATTCGTCAAAACTATTTTTTTAACACTATTTTCAAATTCAATTTATACGGGTATTATTCAAAACAATTTTTTTTTGTTTAAGTGTGATTCAATTTTAAGATTTATAATTATAACATGTAAATATACATTTGTGTAATTTATTGTTTTCATTTTATAAAAACGCAAGTTTAACCCGCGTCCGTTTACGTCCGTGCCCGTTCCCGTTTGCCCGCACCCATATTGTCCGGTGTCCGTGCCCGTCCGGCCCGTCCGTTTTGCCACCTCATCCATGATAACTAATAAAGAAAGGTATTCATCATGCACACAAGCGCTTATATTTAATGAAATGGTTCTTGAGGATAGTGGGCACATAAGCAAAGCCATCGGGTTCATCATTCATATCGTCATATTGTAATGTATGTGGCAAAAAACTTAAACGAGCATGCACATAAAATTAAATGCCTACGTACCACATATATATTCCATAAAAAACTTTACAAGTGGACAAAAATTTAACCTTTATTTAGCAAAAACCCAGTTAAGACAAAATTGATCGGATTTAAAACCGATGAAAAATCTTACAAAACAGTTTCAAACCAATTTGCTTAAGTCAAATCAGGTTGTTAACTGATTGACTAAAATTGAAACAATATGAGGAGGACCGATTAAAACCAAACAAATTCGATAAAAAACAGGTCAAAACGAATAACCTGATAAAAATAGGTTAAACCCAAACCGATCCGGTTAAAAATATGTTAACATCGAACCGGTCCGATTAAAAACAAAATCATTTAAGTCACACCAGTTTGTTGTCTGGTTAACTGAAATTGAACCGATTTGAAAATCAATACGATTTGAAAAAAAAATGGTTTGATCACCTCTAGATACAGCCAAATCTATTTGTACTACCAAATATTCACATCGAAAAAAACACTACTATTAGATGGCCAAACAATAAAAAATAACAAAAATAAAAACCTTTTTCTTTCCTTTAAACAAAAAGAAACTCCTTACAAACACATATATATGAATACACAAACGTACTTTTAAAAACAAATTAAAAACCAAACACATTACATGGGACTGGCAAGTACTAATAATATCAGACGATAATTTACTTTAACAAACAATTTTATCTATATTAGTAAAACAAAAGATGAACATAAGAAAAAACAAATCCGCTGAGTGAGTCAAGCCGTAAAATATCAAAAATTAGTTTTGTTTAAGTTTTCTTTTAACAAAAAGACTCCCACATAAAGAATATATAATTAATACACAAACGTAATTTTAGAAAGAAACTACGAAACGACCCCGCCCGTTGGGCGGGTTACGACGCTAGTATATATATATATATATATATATATATATATATATATATATATATATATATATATATATATATATATGATGTAATTTTATTACATGATTGTTTGATGATTATTTTGATTTTTATACGAGGTATTTATACGACGTCGATTGTCACAAGTAACCCTAAATCCCCTAGTAAATTAATCGAAGCTATTCTCGTAGGAATTCTAGCTATCCTTGATCTAAACCAAGTTTTGGATATTTATGATCCCAACAAATGGTTGATACTCGTAGGAATGTAGATATTAGTTGATTGTGATATTGAAGAAGAATTGGCGAGATTAAATTTGATATCGATGTTATGACGATCTTTCCTTATAGAGTGGAGTTTGACAAAACGTTATCACCTGGAAAGATGTCTTCTGATTCGTTGTCATCCAATTCTTAAATTGAAATCGAAAGGGTGAATGTTGCACTTGAGGCTGTCATTGGAACCATTACCCAAAAGCCTCATGCCACTAGTACCTTTCCGAGAAGTCTAGTTGAATGATCAAGTCATTTCATACTAGTAACTCATTTGATAATTGTTGTTGTAAGAGCTAATAGGATTGGAAATTAAGTGTTGATTCATATTGAGATTGTATTGCCTTTACAAGGCCGAAGAATAAGATTGATAGTATTGGAGAATGAAGTAGGATATCAAATTGAGTATAAAATTGGTTAAAACTTGAATAAAGTGAAACTTAACCTGTATGGAATATGAGATTGTTAAGAGGAAGTCGTTAAGTTTTGTGAATGAATTATAAGGTTTTAAATGATTGTAGATTCGTATTAAGGGTTGTTCCTAGGCCATTGTCCACTAATGAGGATGCCTAGAGTCCGAGAAATAAATTGAAGAAATCTTCTTCTGAATTTGGACCAATGGATCTTCCGGGACATATGGAACACCTAATAACCCTTGTAGATTAGTATTCATTGTGGTATCTTTTAAAAATAATCCCTAACTTAACTGAGACATCAGTTGGTAGGATGAGTTCTTGGAATTGTATGACATAGTGACACGTAATGTGTTACGATACAATTTTGACTTGTTGGTGATTAATGAAAATACTACCTTTGATTGCTAAATTCTACATGTATCGATGTTATCTATCTTTTATTGCTTCATCCTAATGTTCGCATTAGTGATGCAACCATTGAACAAGTACTCATCTTGATTTGAGTTACGTTATGCATTATTCTTTTTGAGTGCCATCGAGATCATGAACCTCATGATTATTTGGCTAAGCTCATTTCCTATCATATCGTAGTTAATTCTTGGTGAACAAGCTTTCATCACTCTTTTGCAAATCACACATTGTTTTTATAGAGTTAAAACGGTATCCTTTGAGAAAATTTAATTTTCATCACAATAAGGATTATTCAAAGTGAGATTTATAAGTGATTGATATCAAAATGAATTTGTTTATAAAACACCCTGGAAAACTTAATGGTTTTCATAACAAGGAAAATCTTTGTAAATATATTCTTGATTCTTATTTAAGAATTAAGCATGTAAATGTTTTTATTATAAACATGATGATAAAATGTTTTTGACGAACTGAGTATTGCATCGTTAATCTTGAAATTGTATATAGTTGCGCGCCTACATACAATTTGGAATGGACTATGCAAGACTGATTAGTAGTCACCATAAAACTAATGAATAAACACTACATTTTCTTTGAAGATTGTGAAAGATTAAACTTTACGAGATCTGCAAGAAGTGAAAAATAGGGACATAATGTTAGGGACACCTACATATGTGCCTGTAGCATCTATTCTTCTGAGTCGAATTCATCTGTGGAAATTGTCTTATTTAACAATTGACAATTCTTTCTTGTCCAATTCTCCCGTAGTGAGATTCTTAGGAAAGTATATGATTACCGAGTGTTGATACCCGACTGGATGTATTGACGTTCTTATCATTTCTTTTGATTTGATTTCATTTGAATGACCTGGGTAACGATCCGAGGAGCTTTCGAATGCGTACTCAAATTATGAAAACATGGGATATATTCATATTCGTTAAATGTTTTCGTCTGAATCTGATTTGAACCTCTCTCGCGTAGATTATGCGTTGACCTTACTCTTTTAATAGTAGTTGTGTATCCTAATATCCTTGAATTTGTGAAGGATTATGAATTATTATTAGTCTTTTGAGAAGTTCACATCTTATCGACGACAATGAAACTAGAAAGTTGATAGTGCCAATAGAATGGATTGATTGATTATGACATGACGACATTGTCTTAATTGATGGGAACTCGGATAGAATTCCCCTAAATGATAAGATGTTGATTATCAAAAGTGATCTAAATAATTCTTGATGGATGACCATATCCTGTATTAAGACTTGAAATATTACCATGAATGGTTATGAACTAGTTATAGATATTATAATCTAGAAGAACCTAATATGATTTATTAAAAGATGTTTATGTTATCTGAAACTTTAGTAAGTATTTGTTGGTAAAATACCTAGACCTTTTTGCCATTAAGGCAAGTAGAATTTGGTATTTGATTATATTCCCGGTGCTGCACCTATGGCTTGTACACTGTACGTCAGCACCATCTGAATTTAAGGAATTACCGTACAACTGAGAGAGTTGTTGGAGAAAGATTTTATTATACCAAGCCTGTCATCCTGAAGAGCTATGGTGATATCTTTCCTTATATTTATAGATTACTGTGACTGAGTAAATTGACAATCGAAAACGATATCCATAACTCGAAATGGAATAATTGTTCGATCATTTACAAGGTTCTAGCAAATTTGATCCATAGCATGGTTATCATCAACTTCGCATCTGCGAAAGAGATTATCTATTCCAATCACTACATCCGGTGCTTGTAATGAACATTATGAGTTCCACGTGATGTCGTTTGGATTGACCAATGCACATGTAGTATTCATAAATTTGGTGAATCACGTGTGTAGAATGTAATTTGATAAATTCATGCTCGTGATCATTAAGGACCAATTGTTTGTATATAAGAATAAGAAGGAGTTAATAATTAATTATAGATTGCCCTGAATTAGCCGAACAGTGAAAACCTGAACCTTGAATAATTAACACGTGATTGAAGACTTGAATCTTTACATGATTTAACCATGTGATTAATAGATAATGGAAGCTATATTGACTTTTCAAAGATTAGAACCATTAACGCTTAGGGGTTAAAAACTTAACCCTTTACATAAAATGACCGTTGGATTAATAATGGTAAGATGTATGCATATAGACTCTTCAAAAATTAAGAGCCCTTTTAAGACTTTGGATTTTTCCAAAAGGAAATGAAAATATATTTTGACAAATGTTTTAACAAAGGATTTTAAGGGATTATTCCCTTATACACAAACCATTTAACTAAACTTCTGTTTAGGGGTAAATGTTTGTGTATACCTCAAAATAACTTAAGAAGGATTGAGAAAACCATTTATACCATAACCTGAAAACTTAAAACGACAATTTTTGCTTTTCAACTAAGAAAACTTTAACCAAAATATAACCAAAGATTTTTCAAACATTTACGAATCTTATTAATTATTTTCGATAAATCAGCAAAAATCTTGTTAATTAAATTCAAATTATCTTTGAACATTTTATATAATTGGTCGAACTAAGAAATTTAAACTTTTAACGTTTACATTTCATAAAATTTAAATAATTATTGTTAATTTACATATAATAATTATCGACGCTTTAGACGCCGGATTGAGAAAAACTGATAAAAATGATAGTTGAGACGAAACTGAAACATAAAAGATATGAAGAAAGAATTTTGAATAAATACAGTTATGATATTTATTTCATCAGGAGAAAGTGAACGAAATTACTGACGCATAATATAGAAAGAATATCTGAGTGAATTATGGACATGATAATTATATCATCATGAGAGAGGAATATAGATACCGACGCAGTATGTAGAAAAGGATAAAGAACCAATTAGGACATGTTCCTTAATAATGAAGGTGCAAAATAAATTGCCGAACAATATAAAAATAAACAATGTTTGTAAAAAGGATAATATAAATAGTGAAGGTTTTACGGCTAGTATGAACCATTAGAGTTGAGAAGCCGATAGCGTTGAATGTATAAAAGACCGCTTGTGATTGTATAAATATGGAGATAGTGAGATATAGTTATGTTGGAATTTGTAAGTATAAGTATTCTATTTATGTCATTTATGACTAAAAGTATCTTTGCCTGAAGAAGTTGTACTAATGGCAAATTATGAAGGCAAACATCGCCTCATACATTAGTAAACGTCTAGCTATTGCAAAGGTCATCATCTAAATTTGATTCGATTTGGGTCATCGTCGACAGACTGACCAAATCTGCTAATATCATTCCCGTTAATGATAAATGCAAAAGAGTTATGTAAACATAGTGTGCTTGTATCAAAAATGTTTATCAAGATCCTCGCTTCGCATCGAATTTCTAGAGATTTGCTCAGAAATCATTGAGAACGAACCTTGATGAGAATACTATATACCACCCCAAATCGAAGGGACGAGGTAAAGTAACGATACAAAGTAATATAAGTGCTGTTTTATGTTTGAATGATTGACCTTTGGTAATAGACCGTATAATCGTTTTCCTTTGGAAAGATTATCATTGATAACTATCGTGTTAGGATTGAGATCGAATCTTGTTAGGATCTAAATCTTAGAGCATCTATAAGCAGGAGTTGAGATGAAGACATCCGACATACACCCATTGTGAGTTGGACATGTCTCTTAGGTTTAAGGTTTCCTATGATGGCGAACCTATCCTTGCAAAATACCCGACCTGTGAAATCTGAAATGATTGTTGAAATTAGGATTTGATTATTAACTGTCGATAGTGGGCAGGAGGTTATGTGAATATGAAATGTAGTTCTTGAAGTGCCAAATGGGTAGCGAAGTTATGCCACAATTTTTAACTTTGGAAAAATGAATTCATGATCTGACAAATCATGGGATATAAGTCCCCGTTGTATGGGACCATTGAGATGACGTGAAAAGTTGGGATTGAAAGGCATATAAGCTGGATCTACCCTAGGACTTCAAGAACCGTGTGAATTATGTTTCGTAAATCGAACTTGATGGAATATCTATCAAGTGAAATTTTGATTATTCTTAGTAGAGCTTAGATCGGCGAAAAGTTGCATTCATCAGAAACCCGTGAACATCATGGATAGAGAAAGTAAGTCAACATTAAGCCTGATCTTATTCCCGTAGTTATGTTTGATGAAACTCGCGTATTATAATGGATTACACTTGTGAGAAAAGACCGAATGTGGAGGAAATACCCACATGGCTTAAACTCTATAAGAAGCGAGTAGTAAGATGATCTTTGAGGACAAAGATCCTGTTTAGGGGTAAATGCTGTGATAATCCGTCAATTTACGATTGATATTTTATTCTCAATATTTATTTGAAAACATTATTTTAATGTTACAATATGAACTCACATATTTTTGGGAAGAAATTTGGATTTACGTCTTGAAGTAGCATTGACTACGTCTAAACCGGAGGATTCAACGTTACGTGCTTACGTTTACATACACCGTCTTTGGTGACAGTCCGACATTTCAGAAAATAAAGTTGTCCGTAAATATTATTTTGGAGTTTTAAATTTGTGTTGGTTCATAAACTCACAAATTTACAAGAAGAGATTAGGACTTACGATTTTATTTTAACGTCCTTTACGACTAAACCGGAAACCTTAGGATTACGTATTTACGTTTTCGAACTCCGTTTTTGATGAGACAATTTTTATTGGATTCGTTTTGTGACGTTGATTCATAATTTATAAAAACATTTTTCGTAAAATGACCCGAGGGCACGTAAATCGAGGAAACTAGAATCGAGGAGTACCCGTAAATAATTGGGGATGAGACAAAACAAGTTTTGCCCCACCCCCAATATGGGACGGTTTAAACCTTGCCACCCCAACACTTTATGTGTCAAAATGGAAGCTTAAGGTTTACACTTGTCAAGAAAGCTTATATCTTAAGCTTACCACAACACAAAACCATCAAACCTTCACACATTTTCTCATTCCACTCATGCAAAAACCACTCAACTCTCTCTCACTCCTCCATTCTTTCCGTCCCATCCTCACCCTAAAACACCACTTTGATCAAAAGTTCACCATGGAATCTTATGTTATTTACACATAAGATGAAGCTCTTTCAAAACCCTATTGATTGGTGGTACTTATAACATCCAAGGAGGAGTATTCATGATATCTTGGGGCTGATTTTCCACAAGGTTTCTATGAAGAATGGTGGTCATGAAGGTGGTCTTGGTGCATCATAAGTTTCTCCATCCAAAACCATGCCAAACTTATAACCTACATCAAGTTGGTGGTATAAAGATTGTCCTCCTCATCTTCTTGTTATTTTGATTATGTACACATGTATTTTATTTCCTATTGTATATATTTATGATGATTATATGATGATAAAAATGTTATGTGGGGATTTGTTGTTGATAATCATGGATAAAAAGGTGAAAAACCATAAGAAACAAGGTTAAAATCTTGGTTAAATTTGATGGCTGTATAAAACAGTAAAGAAGTAAGTCATAAACTGATAAAATGATGAAGTGGAATAGATTTACAGTAAGCTATGGGTCTTGTACACATGTGAGAGTTGGCCATGCAATGGAATCAAAATAATGAGTGAGATATGATCAAAACAAGTTTAGGGTATAAATCTGAGGTTACTGTTTTGGACGATTTTTAGAAAATATTTAAAAGATGATTCAACAGTAGCTATAGAAGAGTTAAATGTAGCACATATCATGTAGTTTATGTGATAAAAATTTGAGCTTCTATCTCCATATAGAACTCAAGATATGGCAGTTTTGGTGAAGATGAAGTTAAAAATCAGATTTTTGGAAATTAAAGAATAATACTATTATATAAGCACTCACATTTTAATATATAAAATGTAAAATAAAAACCCACTAACTCATAAAACTTATTTATATAAATATATATAAAAGGTAAATCAAATGGATAAATTATATAAATGGTGGTAAAATAATGCTTATAAGTAATAAAAACTATAAACATGATTTTTACGACTTTTTCGGCTATTGTCGTAAAATTAACGTTTTTGTTAAATAAAACTTAGATGGTTGGACCCGTCTAATGAAAACTTTATAAAACTTATATACTGATATATAGACATGTATAACAAGTAAAAACCGATAAAACCCGAACTATAGGGCATACGGACATTAACAAGTTAAGTAAACATATTGGACTAATACTTGGGCTAATAATTGGACTAAATAAGATAAACACCCATAAAAAGAACTTATTGGGCTTAACCCATTTGGGCCCAACTTGAAAATGTATGTAATGATAATATAAGTACAAAATGGATTAAAATAAGTTAAATAACTTATAATAAGCTTATTGGACTTAAGACACGTAAATGGGTAAAACTAGTAAACTAGTATAAAAGCTATCTACATATAACACAAAAATGAGTAAACGAGAATAAGTAAACCCACTTGATCATCATATATATATATAATCATCATATGTATACATAATTGATATTTTTATAAAGTCATTGGACAAACGTCTAAGACCGAGTATTATTTGTCTAGGTTTCCGTGATTGAAGCACGTACCGTACGTCCGAATTGCTGATAACCCGCCTTCCAACATCAACGTGAGTTCATAGCCTCGCACTCTTTTAAATGTTTTTATAAATGTTTTATAAACCCGCGAGGGAGATAACATGTTAGTTTTTATAAAATAGGACACCATTTGTCCCGATTGTTTGTTTATTGATTTTGGACCCGAATGATTGAATGACCCGATTGTATGACCCGATAAATGATTAATGGACCCGATAGATGAAATAAAATGGATTATTAAAGTTAGGTTATGTCACTAAAAGTCCCATTAGCATGAATTGTGAACTACCGGGAGTTGGTAGACGCTTATACATTTAATAGTACTATTTGGGGACGATCACCCCAGTTCGCGCCTTGACGGTTGATCCCCGTCGTGCCACATTGATTGGTAAGCGAATTTATGTATGAGAAGATTTCAATAGCGTGACCTTTGTGACGACAAGCTACTTTAGATGGGCAAAATTGGTATCGGGTTAGCTACCCGTTTTGGTTTTAGTAAGGTAACAATGTCATGCGGCTTATAATAATCCAAAATCTAACGAAATACTATTAGACGCTTCGAATTTACAAGTATTGCCTGACTAGCAATACTGGGTCATACTATTGATATTATGTTTGTGTTTTGGTTTTCGTAACCATATTCATATAACGGTTTTTATTTTCATACAACGTCATAAGACGTATTGTATGATGCTTTTACGACATTGGCTCGTATAATAATTTTTAAGGCAAATGCCTATATTATGATTTTCGATAAGGATTTATATAAAATGACTTTGGCTATTTTATGGCCTATTACAAAGATTTGTATAAACTGATTTTGGCTATTTTACGGCCTATTACAACGATTTGTACGAATTGATTTTTGGTACTAATTTTATACCAAAATTATATTGATGGAATTTATTAAACTCTATGAATTCACTCGGCGTTATCGCTGACCTTTTCTTTTAACATGTTTTATCTTAGGTACTTGAAGGTAATTCTCGGGAAGACAACAAGAATTCATGGCCCGCACTTAAACAATATTTTCCATTCAAATACTTTGTAAAACTTTGTATGAAATATAATGACTTGGGACCGATGTAACTTTGATATTTATGAATGGAAATGCTTTATTAATAAACGACGCGATTTTAAGCGTTGTCTATGATGTGAGTAATGTGCTATCCCGTAACACCAACTAGTCTTCCGCTGTACTGAGTTGTATAAATTTGGGGGTGTTACACTTTCTATATATAGAAAGTTAGTTTATCGAGTCATTTCATAGACGTTTGACAAGTTTAAAAGGGGTAAATAAGCTAGTACATATAGTATGTGTCGACGGACTTTGTTAAAAGTGTAAATGGTGAAATAAATATTTAGAAGAGTGTAATAGAGTTATTTGTATTATTTTCTCTCGAGTTCATCGTGATTTTATGAGTTTGAGTTTGATGTTATTATATATGATTTATTTCTCGAGTCATTACTAATGAACGCACCTTATTTGATAGGTAGCGGTTCTCGTGTTTGAAAGGCATCCATTATCATCGACGATCATCTCGCTAGATCTCTAATACTAAGGTGATCTGTAGCCTCGCTTTTCATGCTAGCTACTAGATGTTTTATTACCCGCGAGGGGGATACATGCTATTTGAAAATAACACAAGTCATGAGTAATTGTTGGACCTGAATGTTGCCTAAGTTGTTTACATTGTATTGAGTACCTTGTTGCTAAAGACCCTAAATTCATGAGCTGTTAACTATCTTCTGACTTGATGTTGGGAGTCGGGAATAGCCGCTTATTCTATTGATAGTACTATTGGGTTGACCACCCTATCTGAGACCAGGGCATTAAACTGAGTAACCTCTGGGAAGGATAATTTACGGGAATAAGAATGTGGTATTCTAGCAACTGATACCCTAGAGGGGCAATGGTTTTATTCTAGTCATGCCGGCATTTGGCGTGGGTGACTATTTGGTTAAGGGGTCGGTGTCATGAGTTAAAATGCAATGTTTATTATTGCCTTGAATATAGATTGTGTGTACGACAATTCTATAAATGATTATGATTGATTTTCTTCTTGTGTTCAAATGTGATTTGATGAACCTATAGACTCGCTCAACATTATTGTTGACTCGTTTTAGCATGTGTTTCAGGTAATAGGAAGTGATGGAGGATGGAGCTTTGTTGTGGAAGTTGTGGCTTGACTTTTGGAAGAATGTTAGTCTAAAAACTATTTCTATCCTTTACTGTTGAACAATTTGTTTTATGTTTGTGTACTGTACTAAACTTGTGTTGGTTGTTGGTCGAGATCCATGGGGACTAAACGCTTTACTCTGGTGTCGTTTTAGTACAATTATGGGATGAAATTATGTTTTAGACCTATTAAGAAAATCTTTTTTATGTTTTATGTGTAAACGTCTCTATTTTGAGTCGTTCAATATACCTTGTGTGATGATGCTTGTGTCTAGCACCCAATTGTGTATTTCCGCTGCGCAATGTAAATTGGGGGTGTTAGAGATTGGTAATCAGAGATAAAAGTTATAGAGAACTGGGTCGATTTTGAAAATTATCCTAAACTATAACTTTGGTGTCGAAAGTATTTATTCTTCAAAAGCACACAACTCCTCTGCAATGCTCCGGTAAGATCACTTTTAATCTTGTTTTGTATTATAGATGTATCCTTCATAACTGAAATGATTTCCCGAGTATTTACTAAGTAAATACTACGATATTGTATTGGAATTATTGAAAGTACGTTGAGTGCGTGTCACTATCATATTTATCTTTTTATTTTTTTGCGAGCATTGCATAAACATCATTTGCATTATGTTGCATAGCATGGATTACGTATAACATTTGCATAAGCATTACATACTAATTTTTGTTTTGTTAACAATGACCTTAAGTATCCTTGAACCCTTATAACTGTAGAAAATGGTTGGTTTACCTTGTGAGGATGGATGGATTGATATGACTAATGTATTGGACGGTGAGGAAGTAGATAATTTTGGTGCTAGTGATGATGAGGAGCCTTATGAGTATTTAGATGATGGGATTGCACCTACTGCAGTTGGTCAGACCGAGCCTGAAGTGATTCAAGGTAGTTATGTTTCAAGAGTTAATGTTGTGCCACAGACTGTTCCGGACTATCAGTGACATGTTGTTCGTTCTTCGACGCCTACTTGTGATGCTTATATTAGCAGTTTTCTTGGGATTGCATTTGCTAGGGGTGATGTTTCTGTTGAGTCGAGTAGTGCTGCTAGTGCTCGATCTATTCATGATGGCATATCTAAGGTTTATTGTCCAGGTCCTAGGTCTTATGATGATATTTTCTGGTTTCTCAAGAAATTTGATAGGTCTTTATTTGAAAGGTGTTTGGTTGAAACCCGTGTGATTAGGAGATTTGAGAAGAATGAGAAGAGGTTTGATAGGTTTGTTAGTGGTGTGAGGAGATCATAGTTTGTTAGAGCAAGGGAAATGGATGAAGTTGTTAGGTTAAGATATATGGTGTTGAATTTAAGTGGGCAAGTTGAAAGGTTATGTGAGGAGCAAGCAAGGAATGCAAGGTTGAATGCGTGGGATGTGCCGATGAGATCTTTTCCTAGTCGAGGTGTGGTGATTCGTGATGTGCCAAGTCAGATTGAAGCTAAAGTGTTGGTGAAGCCAAGTGAAGGAGGTAATCGAAAGGGAAAGGAAAAAGTGGAAGAAGATTCTAAGGAAGATGATAGCAGCAGTGATGATGAGCTGATGTACAAGAAGCTGCGGGGATCAAATGTTTAGTTCTTTTATGTTGTTTTTATTAGCCTTGTTGTAATAGAACTTATGTAGACTGGTACTGTACTTTATGATGAAACTTAATGACTTTTAAGCTTGTCATGATGAAGGGTTGTAGTGATATTACTTGTCACAAATTTGTGGAAATTTTCCAACGCAATCCAAATTACCTTCATGACTTATGATTTGTCTTATTAGTTCTTTTTGTGAATTGGTTAATGATTCATTGTGAATTGTGTTGTTGATTGCATGTAGTATCCATGTTACATCTTGATAGAGAAATCCTTCTTCTTATCTTGATATGAATACTTACTTGTTCTTTTTCTTCTGTGCCATCACAGGAAGGAGTTGGGAGGCATTTTTCTGACTTTACTAAATTATTGTTTGGTCAGTTTCCTAAAACATGCCGCCTAAATTGAGGACTTCTACTGTTAAACCATGATTGAGCAAGCTATCGCTAGAGCACTAGAAGCTGAACATGCTGCGAGGAACCAAGAGAGAGAGAGAATAGGAATGCTGCAGGACAAGTTGGAGGTAATGTTGTTGTTCAGCAGATTCAGAAGGAATGTTCTTATGCTAGTTTCATGAAATGTGGACCTACCCAATTTCGTGGTACTGGTGGTGCTTTGGAATTAAGGAGGTGGATTGAGAAGATTGAAAGTACTTTTGAAATCAGTGGATGTTCAGAAGCTAGTAAGGTGAAATTTGCTGCAACTACTTTTCAGGATGATGCATTAAGCTGGTGGAATAGTCAGGTAGCTACTATGGGATTGGTTGAAGCGAATGCTAGAACATGGACTGTGACTAAGGGACTGTTAACTGCTAAGTTCTGTCCTGAGGAAGATTTAGGTCAGTTGGAGGATGAATTGAGGCATTTGGTGCTGAAAAATAATGATATTGTGGCTTATACAAGGAGATTTTCTGATCTATGTTTGTTGTGTCATGATGCTTTTGCTGATGACCGTAAGAAGATGAAGAAGTATATCAGAGGTTTATCTAGTAATATCAAGGGAGAGACTACTTCGTCGAAACCCAAGTCATTTGATGAAGCTGTTCAGATGGCTCATGCTTTAATGGATGTAAAGCTGCAGGATCAAAAGGATAGTATTGCTGAGGGGAATAAGAGAAAGTGGGAAGCTGCACACTCAAATCAAGGGCAGAATCGTGGTGGTTATCGTAATAACAATAACCAAGGACCAAATAGGAAATAGCAATATAATTTGAGGAGGAATGATGGTGTTCGTGCTGCCACTGGAAATCAAGGTAACAAGGTGAATCTGAAGTGTGGTCGGTGTAATCTGTATCATGTTGGAAATTATCCACCTGCTTGCAACAAGTATGGGAAGGCCGGACATAAGATGGCAGATTGTAGAAACAAGGGTGTGGCCACTAGAGCCAATGTTGTTAAGGTAGTTAACTGTGCTGGATGTGGAGGCCGTGGACATAAGGAAGGGAACTGTCCGAGGGTGGGCATACGACAGGGAGGCAATGTTGCTGCTGTTGCTGCTGAGACTGCTGCTCCAGCCTATGTCATGGGAGATGCTGACAAACCTCAAGGGTCGAATGTGGTGACTGGTACGTTCTTACTTGATGCTTGTTATGCTAGAGTGTTATTTTATTCTGGATCCGATAGAAGTTTCATAGATGTTAGATTCAGTCAGCTATTGGATAGAAAACCAGTGAGATTGACAACTAGTTATAAGGTGGAGTTAGCTGATGGTAAGGTTGTAAGCACTAGTTTTATACTGAAAGGTTGTTCCTTGAAGTTAGGTAATTATGTGTTTAGTATTGATTTGATGCCTATAGAATTAGGATCTTTTGACGTGATTGTTGGAATGGAATGGTTAGTTGGTAATGGTGCAGTTATTGTTTGTGGGGAAAGATTAGTCCATATACCGCTAAGGAATAGGGTATTGACTATGAAAGGTGATGAATGTACTTCTCGTTTGAGAGTTGTTTCTTGTTTGAAGATGACGAGGTATATATAAGCAGGTTGTGATGTGTTTCTTGAACATATAAGTAATGATGGTGTGAATGAAAGGAAATTGGAGGATGTGCCTGTGATTAGAGAGTATCCTGAGGTTTTCCCTGAAGATTTGCCAGGATTACCGCCGCATCATGAAGTGGAGTTTCGTATTGATTTAGTGTCGGGATCTGCGCTTGTTGCTCGTGCACCGTATCGTTTAGCTCCATCTGAGATGAAATAATTATCTGATCAGTTGAAGGAATTGATGGATAATGGATTTATTAGACCGAGTTCGTCGCTTTGGGGTGCTCTTATTTTGTTTATTAGAAAGAAAGATGGTTCTTTTAGAATGTGTATTGATTATCGAGAGCTTAACAAATTAACTGTCAAGAATCGGTATCCATTGCCGAGGATTGATGATTTGTTTGATCAGTTGCAAGGGTCTAGTGTATACTCGAAAATCGATTTGAGGTCTGGGTATCATCAGCTGAGAGTTAGGGAAGAAGATATTCCTATAACAGCTTTCCGTACTCGATATGGACATTTTGAATTTCAAGTGATGCCTTTTGGGTTAATAAATGCGCCTGTTGTATTCATGGATTTGATGAATCGTGTATGCAAGCCGTATTTAGGTGAGTTTGTTATCGTATTCATTGATGATATTCTCGTTTACTCCAAGAGTGAAGAAGAACATGAGAAGCATTTGAGGATAATTTTGGAATTGTTGGAGAAAGAGAAGCCGTATGCGAAGTTTTCTAAGTGTGAATTTTGGTTGAAATCAATGCAATTTTTGGGGCACGTGATTGATAGTTAAGCTGTTCGTGTGGATCCTGCTAAGATTGAGGCAATTAAGGATTGGTCAGTGCCGCCGACGCCGACTGAAGTTCGGCAATTTCTTGGTTTAGCTGGGTAATATAGAAGGTTTATCGAGAAGTTTTCACTAATTACTAAGTCGTTAACCAAGATTACTGAAAAGAATCGAGTGTTTGAATGGGGATTGGAAGAGGAATCTGCATTTAGTACGTTGAAGGATAAGTTGTGTTCTACGCCAATATTGTCTTTTCCAGAAGGATCTAAGGATTTTGTAGTGTACTGTGACGCGTCTCATAAAGGATTTGAAGCTGTGTTGATGCAAAAGGAGAAAGTAATAGCATATGCATCGAGATAATTGAGGAAGCATGAAGAGAATTACACTATGCATGATTTAGAACTTGGGGCTGTGATTTTTGATTTGAAGCTGTGGAGACACTACTTGTATGGAACCAAGTGTGTGGTATTCACTGATCATAAGAGTCTGCAATATATTTTGGATCAAGAGGAATTGGATATGAGGCAAAGGAGATGGGTTGAGTTGCTGAGTGATTATGACTGCGAGATTCATTACCATCCTGGTAAAGCGAATGTGGTAGCTGATGCACTTAGTAGAAAGGAAACAGATAAGTCTATAAGAGTTAGAGCTTTGGTAATGATGGAAAGTGTTGATTTGAAAGAAGCGATATTGAAAGCCCAAACTAATGGTTTGAAGGAAGAGAATGTTGAGGCAGAAAATTTGGGTAGAATGTTGAAACCTTTTTTTGAAGTAAGGTTGAATGGATTGAGGTATTTTAAGAATAGGATTTGGTTACCATTGTGTCCGTCTGAGAAAGGTTCTTTAGGAGTGCGAGATTTGGTGATGAATGAATCTCATAAGTCGAAGTATTCAATACATCCTGGATCAGAAAAGATGTATCAAGATCTTAAGAAAGTTTATTGGTGGCCGAATATGAAGGCAGATATAGCACAGTATGTTAATAAGTGTTTAACTTGTGCGAAAGTGAAAGCTGAACATAAGAAATCGTCTGGATTATTAGTGCAACCTGAGATTCCTGAGTGGAAATGGGAGAAGATTACTATGGATTTGTGACAGGTTTGCCAATGACTACAAATTGTTGTGATATGATATGGGTGATTGTAGATAGATTCACTAAGTCTGCTCACTTTTTTCCAATGAAGAAGACAGATAGTATGGAGAGGTTAACAACAGTGTATGTGAAGGAGATTGTTTGTCGACATGGTGTGCCTTTGTCGATAACTTCTGATCGTGATAGTAGGTTTACTTCAGAATATCGGAGGTCTTTGCAAAAAGCGATGGGAACGGAGTTATGTTTAAGTACAGCATATCATCCGGAAACGGATGGACAAAGTGAGAGAACGATTCAAACGTTAGAGGATATGCTTCATGCGTGTGTGATTGATTTTGGAAATGGTTGGGATAAGTATTTCCCATTGGTTGAATTTTCGTACAATAACAGCTATCATGCTAGTATTAAAGCCGCTCCATTTGAAGCTCTGTATGGACGTAAGTGTAGATCTCCAGTGTGTTGGAGTGAAGTAGGAGAAAGTCAATTGACTGGGCCTGAAATGATATTTGAGACGACTGAAAAGATTGTGCAAATTAAGAAGCGTTTGTTATCTGCCAGAAGTAGACAAAAGAGTTTTGCTGATAACAGAAGGAAACCGTTGGAATTTGAAGTAGGAGACATGGTTATGTTGAAGGTATCTCCATGGAAAGGAGTGATACGTTTTGGAAAGAGAGGAAAGTTGAGCCCGAGATATATTGGACCATTTAAGATTATCCAAAGGATTGGATTGGTGGCTTATAAGTTAGAGTTGCCTGATGATCTTAAGGCTATTCATAATACTTTTCATGTGTCTAATTTGAAGAAGTGTTTAGCTGAAAGGGATGTGGTGATTCCATTGGAGGAAATTCAACTTGATGATAAGTTGCATTTTATAGAGGAACCTGTAGAGATTATGGATACGGAAGTTAAAAAGTTGAAGCATAGTAGAATTCCGATTGTGAAGGTGAGATGGAACTCTAGACGTGGACCAGAGTTTACCTGGGAACGTGAGGATTTCTTTAAAGACAAGTATCCTCATTTGTTTAGGAAGGATTAAGCGCCACGGACGTCGCTTCTTTTAATAAGGAGGGGATGTGATAACCCAAAATCGAGGTCATTGCTTAATCTTATTTTACGATTATTTTTGAAATTTTTGATGAGTTTGAACGATAATTATTTTTGGAGGTTTAAGTTTAAACCGATGTTGGAAGGCTTATATTTATATTTAATAAGTATAAGGATTATTAGCAAGCGTGATGTCGATGGATGCCAAATATTTTACGTTTTATTGTCGGTTGTTCGATTTTTATCATTTTTGATGTTTTATTTTAAACGACGTGTTAAGTCGAGTCGCGAGTCGATATTATTATATTTACGTTTTAAATTTTTAAAA
The DNA here is from genome assembly GCA_025667525.1 of Glebionis coronaria. NCBI lineage: Eukaryota > Viridiplantae > Streptophyta > Magnoliopsida > Asterales > Asteraceae > Glebionis > Glebionis coronaria. The sequence continues at coordinate 457,903,498 of CM046877.1, forward strand.
AGTATCTTTATGAAATCCGAGCCCTGTAAATATTTTTAAAATTGACTAATAGTTATTTCCCGCTTTTTAGCTAACTATTTTCATTTTTAGCCACAACTATTGCAAAATTACAACATTGGTCCCTCAACCACTATATATAAGCTTAAAAATTACACACACTAATCATTTCCACTACACAAAATTTTTCATCATCTCTCTCTTCCCTCCTCTTTCTTTGTCGTGACCTTCACCCACCCAAAACACCCACTTCTTTCTATTTTTGCTCCATTTTCATGATGATCTAAGTAAAACTACACAAGACCCAATCTTAGAATTGCAACAGGAAAATTTTGGTGTAAGAATTTTGAACATGCAAGACTTCTTATTTTTTTCAAGTAGGTAGGTGAGAGCTATGATCATGCATGGCATTTTTATGATGATCCATAGTGTTCTTGCTAAAACTCTTGTTAAAAACTTGATTTTGATTTGAAGGTTTTGATTTTTATGATGATTCTAGTGTTATGATTGATAAATGTTGATGTTAGGGATATGGGATGATCATATCTATGAATGGTTTTTACTAAAAATGTGATTTTGTACAAGATTTTGAAAGGCCTTTTATAACAGTAAGTAAACTATAATTTCGGGATTTTTATGTTTTGATAATGGCTTAACTTATGGCCTAAGCTTGTAGATAATTTGATTAGCTTCGATTTGATATAAAGTAGAGCTTCTAGCTCCAAACGAGCTCGAAGTTATGATGTTTTGATTATTCGTGTACCGGGAGACGAGTATCGGCACTACATATAGTTGTTGTCGATATTTGGATCAAATCTCGGGGACTATAAATTGAAGTTTAGAAATGATTAACCTACTGATAATGAAGTTTAAACCTTAGAGGGTGAGTTTATTTTAAAACCCGAGTGTCGGTTTTGTAAACGGAGTCGTTTAAAGAAGTTAAAACGGTTGTATGAAATATTAACGTAAATCTGTCCGGATTTTGTAGTTTGAAGATGAGTCAGGTAAAGGACTTTAAAAGTAATTTCATTTGATAAACTTGTAGGAGGACTTTCTATATATAGTAAGTTAGTTTATCGAGTCGTTTCATAAACGTTTGACAAGTTTAAAAGGGGTAAATAAGCTAGTACATATAATATGTGCCGGCGGACTTTGTTAAATGTGTAAATGGTGAAGTAAATATGTAGAAGAGTGTAATAGAATTATTTGTATTATTTTCTCTCGAGTTCATCGTGATTTTATGAGTTTGAGTTTAATGTTGTTATATATGATTTATTTCTCGAGTCATTATTAATGAACGCACCTTATTTGATAGGTAGCGATTCTCGTGTTTGAAAGGCATCCATTATCATCGATGATCATCTCGCTAGATCTCTTATACTAAGGTGAGTCTGTAGCCTCGCTTTTCATGCTAGCTACTAAGTGTTTTATTACCCGCGAGGGGGATACATGCTATTTGAAACTAAATGAACACAAGTCATGAGTAATTGTTTGACCCGAATGTTGCCTAAGTTGTTTACATTGTATTGAGTACCTTGTTCTAAAGACCCTAAATTCATGAGCCGTTAACTATCTTCTGACTTGATGTTGTGAGTCGGGAATAGCCGCTTATTCTAATGATAGTACTATTGGGTTGACCACCCTATCTGAGACAAGGGCATTACGCTGAGTAACCTCTAGGAAGGATAATTTACGGGAATAAGAATGTGGTATTGTAGCAACTGATACCCTTGAGGGCCAATGGTTTTATTCTATTCATGCCGACATTTGGCGTGGGTGACTATTTGGTTACGGGGTCGGTGTCATGAGCTTAAATACAATGTTTATTATTGCCTTGAATATAGATTGTGTGTACGAAAATTCTATAAATGACTACGACTGATTTTCTTATTGTGTTCAAATGTGATTTGATAAACCTATAGACTCGCTCAACATTATTGTTGACTCGTTTTAGCATGTGTTTCAGGTAATAGGAAGTGATGGAGGATGGAGCTTTGCTGTGGAGGTTGTGGCTTGACTTTTTGAAGAATGTTGGTCTAAAAACTATTTCTATCCTTTACTGTTGAACAATTTGTTTTATGTTTGTGTACTATACTAAACTTGTATTGGTTGTTGGTCGAGATCCATGGGGACTAAACGCTTTACTCTGGTGTCGTTTTAGTACAATTATGGGATGAAATTATGTTTTAGACCTATTATGAAAATCTTGTTTATGTTTTATGTGTAAACGTCTCTATTTTGAGTCATTCAATATACCTTGTGTGATGATGCTTGTGTCTAGCACCCAATTGTGTATTTCCGCTACGCAATGTAAATTGGGGGTGTTAGAACTAAGGAGATGTAGGGTGAGTTAGTAGAAGCTTAAAGTATCAAGCATGATTTCCATGGTTTGCACCCTTATGGTTAGTAGGGCCAATATCATGTGTAACTTGTGAAATTAAGCTCATCTCTAGGATGATTAGTGAATCCCTTGAGATACCAAACTACTTCATTAAGTTGTAGGTGGATTTTACACATTTGGAATTGAAATATTCTAAGGATATTGTTGTTGTTAATCCTAGCAATAATTATCCAATCATGAGGGAGAGAAAATGAATCTATACTTTGCTCATGTTTTGAAATAGAATAAGACTATTCTTGAAAATGATCTTATTCTATGCATCAAAATTGCTTGGTATAATTCATTACCAAAGCCGTTTAGACTTTCGCCGGAAATGCACGTCTTAAACCACTATATATGACACAAGCTCTTCGTCTCCTCGATTTGAAGAATGTCATTTGTCTCTTGAGCATTGTTCTTGGTCTTGATTCACTCCTCTTGACTTCTCTCCTCTTTTTTCTTTTCCTACGAGTAGTCGTTTGTTCGCTTCGGTCTTTCCTATCTCGATTCAACTCGTAATCCTTCAACAAGGCATTATTACTTAGTGTTCTGGTGGTCCATGATTTCCTAAAGGCTTAAGATGTATTTTCAAGTACTTTAAAAATTTTGGTTTTCAAAAGTTCTTTGTTTTTCTTTGATAAAAACCGACCACTGTAGGCGGTTCCTTATCAAGCGCGGTTCCAATGTGCAGTTCCTAATCAATAAGGAACCGCGGGCAGAATCGTCGCTAAAGCGCCAGTTTTATTAAAATACCCCTTTTCAAACAAAACCTTCTCTCTCCTTCACACACACAGCGACAAAAATACCCAGTTTTCCACCATTGTTGTGTTTCAAAACCTTCAATGACTCAAGATCAATTGATTTTGATTTGTGGGTTTCACTCATCCTTCATCAAAGATAAATTATCTATAAGTCATTTCTTTCAATCTTATTTGTTCTAGGGTTCCTACATTCATAATTGGGGCTTTTTAAAACTGACATTGAATTAGAACCTTACTAGGAATAAGAGTTGACATAGTATTGTTACTATGATTCCTTAGGTTCACATTCATTGAGATTTCACTAAAACCCACTTGTAGAACAAATCCGAATTTTGACTAAATAATTTTAGTTAATTGATGGAATTTATATGAACCCATGAACAAGTTGTTAATGGCATTGTTAAATGCTTACCTAAAAATCGTGTTTTGAAAAACCAATGTTCAATTTCATTATTGATCTTACATGGTCAATGTGTCATTATTGATGATGAACTTGGTACATTGTAAATATGAGAATGATAAGGATTAAACCTTGGTTTGTCAAGATATTAATGAAACATATTCTAATTTTCTTTGATTTTTTGTTTATATGTAACATATGAGTAACTGGGGAAATATGTTTGTATGTTATTTTTAGGTACTATCATGACTTCAGGATATCAAAATGACCACCTACTTACTAGTAGATACATGCCTAATCTTTCTTTGTTAAATCAAATTCGCTCTATTCAAAACACTTATCATAGTCTTGAATCTCGTTGTTTCCATGAAGGACGTATTGTTCCTTCTAACTTTCTTGGACTTGACTTCATTAGATTCATGTTCAATACCATTTGCTTTGATTGTTTGTTTGATATATATGAGCCAATATTTCCTTCTTTCCTCATGGAATTCTTTAACTCGTTCAAACTAATGTGCATCAACAATGGTTTGTCTATAAGATTTTCCATCAAGGGGAAAACCGTTGTGTACACTCTTGAGGAATTTGGTAAAATTCTCAGAGTTCCATACGAAGGTCAATTTAGGTTCACCTATGTTTGGGGTTTAAACCACTTAGAATCGCCCCCTATTGATGTGCATTATGTGACCGAGATTCCTTCGGCTTCGGCCATCTCGAATTCCCTTGCTAAACCTCGTGAACATCCTTTTCTTGGTAATTTTTTGTTGGAAATACGTTTTTACGTATTTAGGAAGATTCGGTCACTCTGACAATATATTAAGTAGTACCTAGTAGTCTAGACATCTTTATTAAACAAACAAGGCCAAGCCTAGCCTACAACATGTGTAGGCCGGCCCAATATTGTAAGCCCAAGCCCATCACAAGGCTTGGGTATATAAACCCTCTCCTTAGATGGAGAGGGTGGTGATTTCATTTTAAGTTACACATAGTTCTTAAACTTTCTCTCTCTAGAAGTGTGAAATCATCTATCTTTCTCTCTCTAAAACATAAGCAAGATTTACATATCCTACAAATGGTACCAGAACCATGGGATGATTGTATTGTTTATGTGTTTGTGTTCTTTGTTCATACGCCTATTTTGATCCATTTACACGAACCAAAAAAATTTTTTTGTGGTTTTTTATGGTTTTTTCTTGATACAAATCTTCTACATAGTTGTGGTAGAGATTTGGTATAGTTACTTTGGCTAAAAACACAAAAATTTTGGGTGTTTTGATCATTTTTTGGCTTAAAATCTCGAGCTGGTTGAGTTTTGTACGAGAAAAGTGGGATATATTCCGATCAGGGTCATCGGAAAAGGGTTTAAAGGATTCAAAAAAGTTATTCCGATCAGTGTCATCGGAAAAGGGTTTACGGATTCCGATCACATTCCGACGAAGGGATTCCGATTGCATTCCAATTTGAGTATTTCGATTTGGGTATTTTGATTTGGGACATTCCGATAAGGGACATTCCGATTTGGTACATTCCGATAAAGGTCATTCCTTTGGGACATTCCGATTTGGGACATTCCGATCTGTGACATTCCGATTAGGGACATTCTGATCAAGGGTATTCCGATTAGGGACATTCCAATCAAGGGTATTCCGATAGGGTTTATTCTGACGGCTTTCCGACTGATATTCCAACAGCTTTCTGATCCTTTATTCTGATCAACATTCCGACAACCCAAAAATTATTCCTTAAAAATTTTCGATCGTGTGTAATTTTGACTTGGAATTTTTTGTTTATTGAGAACATATTTTAGGGGATTTTAACATTGTTTCTCGACTTCAACTCACAACAACAAACACATTTACTTTCTCTCATTGTTCGATCATTATTTGTAAATCTTAACTTATCAAAATGGAGTACACATCTCTTACGAATAAGTCCATCCTCTCGGGTACGGATAATCGTCCACCAATGTTGGAGAAGTCTATGTACGAGGATTGGACTTCCCGAATGGAACTTTACATGTTGAACAAAGAGAATGGACATCTCATTTAGGCATCGGTGCTCAATGGACCATTAGATTATGGTACAGTGACGGAAGGTACGACTACTCGTCCTCGCACAACGGGTGAATTGACTAGAGATATGAAGATTCAAGACAAATGTGATAAGTATGCTACAAACATCATTCTCCAAGCCCTTCCTCCAGATGTCTACAAACTCGTCAGCAAACATAAAGTTGCCAAAGAGTTATGGGATAGAATTCGTGTTCTAATGCAAGGCACCTCGTTAACTAAACAAGAACGAGAGTGTAAGCTTTATGATACTTTTGATAAGTTTGCCTATGTGCCAGGGGAAACTCTTAATGACTACTATTTGAGATTTACCCTATTGTTGAATGAGCTAAATATCTATGGCATGGCAATTCCTACGTTTCAATTGAACATCAAGTATTTGAACACTCTTCCTTCAGAATGGAAAAAATACGTGACGGATGTTAAATTGGCTAAGGTTTTGCATAACACCAATGTGGATCAACTTCGAGCTTTTCTTCAACAACACGAATGCCATGTGATCGAGGCTCGGTTGTCTAAACCTCAAGTTCATGATCCACTTGCCATGTATGCTTCTCAACAAAACATGGCCTATACTTATCAACAACCATCATACTTGCAGCAGCCACCACACACCTATCAGCAACCACAACAACCATCTTATCCACCACCAATGATGCCACAGCAAGCATTTCAACAAAGTGTTCATCAACAATCTTTTCCACAGCAACCACCATATCAGACATCACCATCACAAGCCAACACTTCTCCAATGGGCTATACTCCTCAACAAGGATAGTTTCCAATAGAAGCACAACCAGCACAACCTTTCTACTCTAATGAATTCCACCAATCCAAGCACCGGTCTTTACTCCAAATGATACGCCAACTGATGTACTAAACCATCTCACTGCCTACTTGTCAAAACTTGTTGCAACTAGAGGATTTCCACCAACAAACAATCAGCTTCGCACCTCTTCAAATCCTCGACAACAAGCTACTGTTCAAGATGGTCAAGTAACAGTGCAACCTATTCAGGGAAGGCAAAATTCATATGGACCTTCTACAAGGACGGTGAATGCTCAAGCTGTGAATTCACAAGCTAATGGAAATGGAAGTCCCATTGGTCCTTAAAAGGTTGTGACTTGCTACAATTGCCGAGGACAAGGTCATATAGCTAGACAATGCACTCAGCCAAAAAGGAGAAGGGATGAAGCGTGGTTTCGTGAGAAAATGTATTTGGTAGATGCTAAGTCTAAGGGAAATATTTTGGATTCAGAGGAGTTAGCATTTCTTGCAGACCCAGGGGCAGCAGATACTGAAGGCATTGCAGTCGTTTCCACTTCCAATGCAGCTTATCAAGCAAATGATCTTGACGCATATGATTCGGATTGTGATGACATTCACTCTGCCCAAGCTGCTCTTGTTGCTAATCTCTCTCACTACGGTTCTGATGTCGTTAGTGAGGTACCCACCACAACCAATCTTGGTAATGATGATAACACACATCAAGGTGGGCACGAAAATGACAACCTCGAACAACATTCGGGAACTAGTAACTCAAATGATGTGGTACCCAATCCTACACATTTGAGTGAACCTCAACCAAATACTACGACGGGTATGGAATCTTATGCTCAACATGATTTGGTCATGGTACCTAAACATATTATTGATCAAATGCATATGGCCCTCAGACAATCCATAGATACCAATTCCACCCTAACTACTGAGCTTGCGTTGCATAAAGAAAAGGTCAAAACTTTTGAAATGGCCCCTCAAGCAGAGAAAATAACATGTTCTGAATTTGACCAATTCCGTTTTGAAAAGATTGAACACTTTAAAGAAATAAAATCATTATAAGCTAATCTTTCCAATGAATTAAAAGCAAAAGAGTCGGTTGTCAATGATTTTCAGAAACATAAAATGGATTTCGAAACTCTCGAGTCTAAAAAGGTTGAATCAGAAATTAATGCTACCAAACTTCTTAAATTCAAGGAACAACAGCTTTTAAAACAATACGCTTCCACAGAAAAGGTTCATATTTTAACTAAATCATTTAAAGAACTCGAACTTAAGCGTCTTCAAAATTTACCACCTAATCCCGGTTATTCAAAACAAGCTCAGGAATATATCCCCGGTCTTTATGATATGACCATAATTGGCAAATCGAAAGAAGCACCTTATGTTCGTAGTTCTGAGGAGACACGGTCATTTACGGAAGAAACTCATTCTAAAATGTTTTCAAAATTCCATACGATTGATTATGATAAGCATAATAAAGATCAACTTTCTAAAAAGATACGTATTCGCTTACAAAAGGAATTAGCTGAACTAACAGTTCTTATGCCCCCAAGTTTGTCAAATGAAAACCCTCCTAGTACGTCTCCTACACTTGTAAAAACGGATTTAACAAAGTTAATTCCACCGGTAAGTAAGGCATCCGTTAACTTAAACGCGGTACACCAACACTTAGCCGATTTTGATAAGGTCATTTTGGAACGTACGATGACCACAACCATAACGGAAGGTGAATGGAACTTTGAGCACACTAGAGCTGCGTTCCGAGACGAAATTGTTCCGTTTGTAAAGAATGTTAAAGCTTGTCTTAGTAATCTTGATCAAGATTTTCATTTGGAAATAGAAGAATTTAAACGTGTTTTCAATGAAATGGATGATGCTTATGAAAACAGTTTACTTGAAATAGAACGGGTTTCACGCCAAAATGATCAGCTTCTGAAGCAAGTGATGTCTCATGATATAGTTTCCGTCTGTGTGAATAAAAGTGTTGATAATGATTCTATTGTGCATAATGTTGAATCTGTAGATAATGTGGTAGATAGTACTTGTCACGAATCTAACGCTGAATTTTTAAAGCTTCAAGATTCATATTCTTCGCTTTCAAAATGTTTTGATGAGATTCAAACACATTGCATTTCTCTTAAATGCAAGCAAAAATTTATTCAAGAAATCTTTGAAACGTCATTCGAAGGGGTTAATATCGATGATGCAAACTTTGAAAAGAATTTTCGATTGAATTTACAATCAAAACAGCGTCAGCCAAGTGACAAAGTTGCTAAATCTTTGCCGATAGACATAGAGAAATCTATGGAGCTTAACTGTGTGAACGTACTTGAGGCCGCTGAGAATTTTAAACTTGATCTAGATAATCGAGTTTCCAAGATTTTGTCCAAAGTTGATAACTTAAAACAGAAAGATACACGACTCTTCGATTCAGTAAAGCACGCAGGTGTTAATAACACTGCACAAAATCAATCATTGATTAAACAGTTGAATCGGAAGTCGGTGGAAATATCTGATTTGAGGGAACAAATTTGTGATAAGAATCTGGCCTTGGCAGAGTTAAAGGAAACACTTCGCACTCTAAAAGGTAAGAATGTTGTGGATAACGCAGCCACTGTCTCAGCATCGTCCTCTAGTGTAATCAAAAGGAACCTTATTGTCGTCACACCATTTAATAAGGGCCCTAGGACTAAACCATCTCAAACTTTGGTCACTAAAGATAAGGCGGAATCAAAACCAGCTTCTAATATTCCCGTGTTGCCTTCTACAGGAGTAATCACCACTACTAAGGCTCAAAGATCTAAGCTTAAAAGAAACAAGAAGAATGATAGGATCTTGCCCCCATCTAGTAGTCAAGAGACGAAGAAAGTAGAAGCCCATCCTAGGGATGTTATTTATATTTTGAATAAAAAGAATCATGTAGCTAAACCTAAAGGCTCTGCGATTGTGCAGCGTTCTAAGCCTACTGTGAATTCTAATTTGAAATGTTGGAATTGCAATGAATGTATGTTTTCTAGTCGTCATGATTCTTTCCTTATTGACCATGTGAATGAGATGAATGCCCGGAAAAATGGATTAGAATGGAAACCGACTGGGAAAGTGTTAACCCAAGTTGGTTGGTTGTGGCGACCCACTGGTAGAACTTTCACTATAGTAGGAAATATGTGCCCTTTAACTAGGATCACTCCCACTAAAGCGAAGAAAGCGTGCCCTTTAACTCGGAGTACCAAGGCTACCAAAACACAAGCGTGTCCTTTAACTAGGAACACCAACACTACTGTAGGAACCAAGTGCCCTTTAAATAGGTCTACTCCCACTGTAGTGCCCGCGAATAATCTAAAACCTAAGAAAGTTGGAACAGTGAAACATGTTAGTGCTAAAACTCACATTAGAAAACGCAGGAAATCTAAGAGTCACACAAATTTTAGCAATTCTGATAATCTTATATCTGTATCTGCTAACACTCCGGAACCAATAGTTTCCAATGCATTGTCTACTGTTGTTCTTGAAAACAGGTGGTCCAAATTGTTCTCTGGTATTTGGACTCTGGTTGCTCCAAGCATATGACCTGAGATCGCTCTCAGCTCAGAAATTTCGTCAGCAAGTTTCTTGGTACAGTTCAATTTGAAAATGATCATATTGAAAAGATAATGGGTTATGGTGAATATCATATTGGGAATGTTATAATTTCAAGAGTGCATTATGTGGAAGGTCTCGGTCACAACTTATTTTCCGTAGGAGAATTTTATGATGCAAACCTAGAAGTTGCTTTTCGAGAGCATACCTGCTTCATACGTAATTTGGAAGGGGTTGATTTATTGAAAGGTACTCGAGGGAATAATTTGTATACTTCGTCTCTACAAGACATGATGGCCGCTTCTCCCGTATGTCTTCTCTCCAAAGCATCGAAGACTAAGTCATGGTTATGGCATCGACGGTTATCTCATCTTAACTTTGACGCTATTAATCATTTGGTGAAAAACGAACTTGTTCGTGGTCTTCCTAAACTTTCATTTCACAAGGATCATTTGTGTTCCGCGTGTAAAATAGGGAAAAGCACTAAGAAATCATACAAACCCAAGACGGAAGACACCAACCAAGAGAAACTTTATTTGTTGCATATGGATCTTTGTGGGCCAATGCGTGTTGAAAGTCTCAGTGGAAAAAAGTACATCCTCGTAATTGTCGATGATTACTCTCGGTTTACATGGGTGAAATTTCTTACAACAAAAAATGAGGCACCTAAATTCATCATTAGATTTCTCAAGATGATTCAAGTGCGTCTCAACACTACTGTCCGACACATTCGTACAGATAATGGAACCGAATTTGTGAATCAAATCTTGCGTGATTATTATGAAGAACTTGGCATATCTCATGAAACATCCGTAGCACGCACTGCACAACAAAACGGTGTCGTTTAAAGGCGAAATCGCACACTTATGGAAGCTACTTGAACGATGTTAATTTACGCAAAGGCTCCATTGTTTTTATGGGTAGAAGCAGTATCTACAGCAGTGTACACCCAAAACCGGTCACTAATTCGTAAACGCCATGGTAAAACACCTTATGAGCTTCTCCATGGAAAAGTACCAGATTTATTATATCTTCATGTATTTGGTTCTCTTTGCTATCCAAATAATGATGGTGGCAATTTGGGAAAACTTCAACCAAAGGCTGATATTGGTATTTTCATTGGTTACTCACCCACAAAGAAGGCATACCGAATCTACAATCGTAAGTCTCGTAAGATCCTCGAAACTATGAATGTTGATTTTGATGAGCTGACAGCAATGGCTTCTGAGCAAAGCAGCTCTGAACCCGCACTTCATGAAATGGGACCCAGTAACATTAGTTCTGGTCTTGTCCCAAACAACCCTACTTCATCATCATTTATACCACCCACTAGGAATGAATGGGATACGTTGTTTCAACCGTTCTTTGATGAATTCTTTACTCCTCCAAGTATTGTTGCTCCAGAACCTGAGGTAATAGCTCCGGCAACCGAAGTTGTCGCTCCAGCAACCGAAGCACAATCAGACACATTTGCACCTACAATTGGTCAAGATATACCATCAACTAGTAATTCTCAACCAACACCCGACTCAACTACCCATGTCATGCCTATTGATGATGAAGAGGATGATGATGATCACGATTTGGAATTCGCTCAAATGCGTGAACTTCCATTCTTTGGTGTACCTATTCCCAACTCTAATCAAACCGGGTCGTCCACCTCAGAGGAAGCTCCTACTACAGTTTACTCCAATCCACGGATTCGTGAACATGACAGCAAGTGGATAAAGGATCATCCTATAGATTCTATTATTGGTGACCCTAATCGTCCGGTATCCACACGAAGTCAGCTACAAGAAAATGCAATGTTTTGTCATTTTGATGTTTTTCTCACTGAAATTGAACCTAAGACATGGAAAGAAGCTTTTACTCAATCCTGTTGGATAGAAGCTATGTAAGAAGAACTTAATGAATTTATACGTCTTGAAGTATGGGAACTTGTCCCATGCCCAGATCAAGTGCAGTTACTCACATTGAAATGGGTTTACAAGGTGAAACTCGATGAGTTAGGCGGAATATTGAAGAACAAAGCTGGACTAGTAGCTCGTGGATACAAGAAATTATTGGGCATCGACTTTATGGAATCCTTTGCACTTGTTGCCCGTTTGGAAGCTATTAGACTATTCCTCGCTTATGCAGCCCATATGAATATGATCGTCTATCAGATGGATGTGAAGACGACATTTCTTAATGGTGAAATCAAGGAAGAGGTCTATGTACAACAACCAGATGGTTTTGTAAATCCTAATTATCCTAATCATGTGTACAAGCTTAAGAAGGCTCTCTATGGGTTGAAGCAAGCTCTACGCGCATGGTATGATCTATTGTCACAATTCCTCATTACGCAAGGCTTCGCTAAAGTCAAGGTGGATCCCACGCTGTTCATTCAGAAACGAGGTAAAGATAGTATTATGGTACAAATATATGTTGATGGTATTATAATTGCAGCCTCGACCCAAACCTTATCCGATGAATTCGGGAAACTCATGTCTTCCAAGTTTATGATGTCAATGATGGGCAAGGTATCATTCTTCTTAGGTCTTCAGATATCTCAGGGTCCCGGAGGCATCTTTATCAATCAATCCAAGTATGCCCTTGGATCGGTTAAGAAATATAAGATGGAATCTTGCGACCCCGTGGATACTCCAATGGTGGAACGAACAAAGCTTGATGCAGATCTACATGGAATTGCCGTTGATCCTACACTTTATCGTGGAATGATAGGTACTCTTTTGTATATCACAGCTAGTCGACCTGATCTTCAGTTTGCTATATGTATGTGTGCTCGGTATCAAACTCGACCTACTGAGTTACATTTGGCCACTGTGAAACGGATCTTTCGATATCTTAAAGGAACCATTAATCGGGGACTTTGGTATTCGAAGGACTCTTCGATTGCACTTATGGCATATGCAGATGCGTATCACGCGGGTTGTCAGGATACAAGGCGTAGCACGAGTGGAACTTTGCAACTACTAGGAGATCGACTAATCAGTTGGGCATCGAAAAGGCAGAAAAGCGCTGCAATTTCAAGTACGGAAGCAGAATACATAGCTATGTCCGGTTGTTGTGCTCAAATTCTTTGGATGAGATCGCAATTAACCGACTATGGTCTAGGTTTCAACAAAATTCCGATGTACTGTGACAACAAGAGTGCAATTGCCTTATGCTGCAACAACGTTCAATTCTCCCGGTCGAAGCACATTGACATTCGCTACCACTTCATCAAGGAGCAAGTGGAAAATGGAGTAATCGAGCTTTACTTTGTCCGATCTGAGTATCAATTGGCGGATATTTTCACGAAGGCTTTAGATCGCGCTCGAATGGAATTTTTGGCCGACAAGCTAGGAATGAGAACTTTCTCGCCTGAGACTCTAAAGGAACTGGCAGATGAAGCGAAAGAATAGTGGTGGTAAACTATTCTCCGTATCCTTGGTGATCATTCGTATATATTGTTTATATTTTTATCCACAAAAGCAAAATAGAAAAATATAAAACCATATAAAAACCATAAAAATTGAAAAATTCAGAAAAATCCAAAAGTATTTTTACTTTATTGTTCAAAGGCATGTCTTTTGGTACGATAATATTTACGGCCTTAGAAATGTTGATTAATATTGACACGGCGCCATAAATAGAGTTCGTACAAAAGTGGTAAATATTTCATAAAACATGCCTAAATGGCTTGTAGTTATTTCAGACTACAACCCGGTTCTCATATTCAAGTCAAGTTTTTCTTATGAAAGCTTTGGCTCACAACGGGAATTAATTTTCTCAGGCAAGGTTTACTTTAAAACCTTGTAAGGGATCAAATTTACTTTATAACTTGGTCTAACACAAATATATGTACGCTTCAGTGCATTTATTTGTTAAAACAAGAGAAGTCTTGTTTTTATGAAGCTATCATCTCTACAACCATAGCAATCTACAATTGGTATCTACATACTCGACGATGCGACTACTCAACCAACGACTACAGATCTTTTAGTAGAACACGGGTCAACAATTGAGGGGGAGAAATTGTCAAGCATTCAGAATCTTCTATGCCGAACGTCCCAAGTTCACTAACTGGTGTCAAGACAACAATACCAATCGTACATGTGGTGTCAAGAGATGACTTCAAATGTGACGAGGTGACCAACATATGCTGACAAGAACCATTTGATCTTATCATATGATGTTCTCATCAATCAGGTCCAACCTTGTCAATTTTTTTTCTAATATGGTGAATATGTGATCATGTTACAAATCGGTATCATATCTCACACATTTGGTATCATGAAGATAAAACGGACTTGCATTTTTTCTTCCCAAAACCTTTGTTAAAACTTCATTAAATCAATTGATATTAAAAACATCGATTGGGTTAATATTTTTAATATGGGGGAGAAAATGTGATTTAATATGGGAAATGATCACAAATGGTTTGACTTAATGTGATGGCTCATCCCGACATATGCGAAATGTTTTCGAATATCGTGGCATATATCAAGGGGGAGCAAAACGGTTTTGCATATCCAAATGGATTTTCATGGTGACATATACTTACCCAAAACCCATTTATTTCACGATGATGAAGATTGTGGTGACATAAGGATGGTAGGATATGTTAAGTCTTATGATTCTTCCAATACCGGAGGAATCTTCCCAAGGACATTCCATAGCTAGAAATAGTAGTCCTTAGGAAATATGGAGAAAAGATTGTGAATGTAGCTGAATGCCGACCAAGTACTTAAGTTAGCACTGGAACAATCACAACAAGGTGCTAGTTATGACGTATTGGTAAGCATTGAAGGGGTTGAAGAATGAAAAGGAATTGTAAAGATAAAGGATGTAAAGAAAGAAGCCCTCCTTACAACCTTAGGCAGAAACCGGGTCAACACATATGCTATTGAGATCATTCTAATGATGCTCGATATTTAAGATAGACATCATGGACCCAGTGATGCAATGCACAACCCATCCCAGCTAACTCAGATATCTCTCAAAAGGTATTTGTTTTAATCACACCGAGACAACACGTTATCTATCGATTTATTCACTCCGAATAAATTGGTATTGAAATGGTGGCACTCCTCTCCAGCCTCCGATCACTAAAATCTAAAATGCACGATCGAGTCTAGAGCCATTTGAGATCATCACATATCTCATTAGGACACACTTTCATATTACCTTGCTTCTTCACACACTGTGAAAAGTAAGAAAGATCTTAAGAGTCCTATGCAAAATCTTCATGATCTTGCCTGAACATCCGAGTAATACGAAAGTATTTACAATGAAGATGGAAATCCTTCTTGAGTGAATATCAAAAAGCTCATGGTAGGTGACTTGTGCGATTCTTTATGAATCAAGCTTGTGATAACTGGAAAGCAACAGTGGTTTAATTCTTAACTGAACTTAAACACGTTCCAGGCCTCTACGGAAAATCTCAGTGATCTTGCCAGAACACTCAGTGTGATACCTTAGTGTTCACAGTGATGAGTGGAAATCCTTCTAGTGTTAACATTAAACAGCACTTGGTAGGTAACTTGCAAGATTCAATATGAATCAAGCTCGTGACGACTGGAAAGCAACGATGGTGCGATTCTTTAATGAATCAAACTTGTTCCAGGAATCAGAATTGACGGATTCAATCATGCGGATAATTTTATCCAAATGATTCACTCTTTACGTTCGCAGTCAGCTTTGGACGGTCGAGTAAAGAGAACGGGTTTACCCGCGAAACCTTGTCAAGGAGATTTTTAATTAAATCTACCTGCCACAAGTACGATATTTTATATCGTCCAACGGTCTTCACCGACCGGAGGTAAAATGCTACCGAATTAGAATGAAATGTTCAAATCCATTTCGTTCGTGTCTACTTATGTTGCGGCATTTGAAGACAGTGGCGTTGCGGAATCCAAGAAGAAGTCTTCCCCGCATGCTTATACTTTATGCACTTAATACCTCATCTAATTCAAGAAAGCCTAAATGTTAAGTCTTCCGCTCTGAAGCTTTCAAGAATTACGAAGGTATAAGTATGTGGGACACGAAGTCACGAAAAGGCGAAGATCACAAGTGATGGATGCACAAGATCAAGGCAAGAGATTAATACTAAAGATTGATATCAATGATCACATCAGCATGCTCACCAGAAAAGAAAAAGAAAATAAAGATGAAGACTACGAGCTCAAGACAAGCATAGTATGCTAGGTTTACTTTGTTATTGTAACTTGGGTAACGCCCTTGTTTGGAGTGACCTCCCTTAGGGGGAGATTGTTGGAAATACATTTTTACGTATTTAGGAAGATTCAGTCACTCTGACAATATATTAAGTAGTAGCTCGTAGTCTAGACATCTTTATTAAACAAACAAGGCCAAGCCTAGCCTACAACATGTGCAGGCCGACCCAATATTGTAAGCCCAAGCCCATCACAAGGCTTGGGTATATAAACCCTCTCCTTAGATGGAGAGGCTGGTGATTTCATTTTAATTTACAAATAGTTCTTAAACTTTCTCTCTCTAGAAGTGTGAAATCATCTATCTTTCTCTCTCTAAAACATAAGCAATATTTACATATCCTACAATTTTGAAGGAGAATTTCGTGCTCTCACTCCTTGGGAATTACTAACTAACGATCTTAGTGATTTTATGATCCCTTGGGCCGAAATCATTAGGGAAAATGCAATGTGTTTGGATGGTGATCGCAACCATGTGCCCACTTGTCTTGCACATATGTTGTATTGTGTTGTTACCACCACTCCATACAACCTTGCATTTTTCATAGCTAGAAGAATAAGATTTGTTCTCAATGGATCTCGTTCTACTCTCCCTTATGCCATGATTCTCTCACGGCTTCTTAAGAGAGTTCTTCTTGACTTTCCACCTCTAAATCCTTCATCTTTTCACCCACGCATGATTCAAATGAAGATGAAAATGTCTCTCAAGACAATTCTCTCAATCCTTGTTATGACTTGTCATCATCTATCTCTCAATTGTCTTCACTAGACATTGATTCACACTATCAGTATTGTCTCAATCTTCATCTTCAAGATCGAATAAGAAGTGAATCAAGGCATGGAGGAAATGCTCATAGATGAATGATATATACCACTCTTGAGTGATTAACATGTGTGCAAACATGTTTGGATTGTTGAACTTAATCTCCTTTATCTTTATTCTTAGGATGTTATGTATTCTTTAACTAACAATTTGTGTTTGGATTATCTAATACTTTAATCCTAATCTTTCGATTTGCATGGCTCTGTGCATCTTATGTGATAGATAGCCTCCTAGTTTTTTATTATTAGTTCACTTTGGCTTGATAAACCTTGGTATAAAATCTGGGCTAGCAAAAGTTTGAGGAAGTGCTATTTTTGAACACCTCTGGTCGCGATTCCATATCAAACCCGCGGTTCCTTAGCGATAAAGAACCGCGGGCCTACGTAAGGAACCGCCTAGTACTGTTTCAACAGAATCTTTGCTTTACACTGTTTTCTTTAATCTGTGTAAAACTTTGATAAAAGTTTTGCAAAAACCTGCACTTTCCTAAAATAGGCTACATAATTTCATCGTTCACATAAAATGATTTTAGCCTATTTACTAGTTTGCATCATCCCCTTCTCTTCTTAAACCCTCCTTTGTTGATTGTGTTCTTCAAACTTCAACTCTTCTCTAAACCTTAACATACAACAATGGTATCCACTAGAACATCCAATTCCTCCAAAACCTCCTCATCCAAAAGAAGCCTTAAGAAGAAACTCACGTTTCCTAAACTTGGCTCTCCATCTTCTCACAAACCAAAAAGTGAAGCCTCACCTATTCTCATCTCTTCATCACTTTCACCACCACTTGCTTCATGGAAGACAAACTCAACCCATGGTACTAACCATTCACATTGTTCTACCTCCTCTTCATTCCAATCAAGAATGAGTTTTCCTCACCACTCATTTATACTCCTCCCTTAAATGTGAATGCTCAACCTCAACCTCATCAAAGAATTCCCTTTGTTTTTTAGCCTCTTCCTATCACTCCACCAAATTCACCCATATCACCCTTGGATACCATGCCTTCTCCACATCCTCCTACCTCCAACACTCCACTCTTGGGTGTTCCCATTCCCTGTTTCTTGGGTGATCCACGCTTGTTTGACTTTTTCATGCACAATGGAACCAATTGTCCTTGTTGCTTGAACAACTTTCACCTCACTGCTATCCTTAGGTTAGAGATGATTGGGGCTCACATCAAGTTGCAAAGCTTCTTGTTGAACCTATTTGCTAATCCTCCTCCTCCTAGGAGATGAATGATTTTTTTTAAAAATTAATTACTTTTAAAGAAGGTCAAACCAAAGAGGACTATGAATTCATGACCTAGTTTTAGTTATCTTTGTAGTAGTTAATTGTCTTTTTATTTCTTGTATTTCCTTTCTTTTCCTTCATGATTTTCTCATGTGGATGAATTATGTATTTAGTTTTATGTGTTTTAATATATGTTACCACATTAATCAACTTCAATTTATTTAAAAATGAATCTAAATCTATCACAACCTCTAAAAACTTGACTTAAAATTGGATCAAAATGTTATCTAAATATTTTGTCACCCTTTTTCAAGACATTGTTTGTGAATGTGTTGCTTTTATGCAACCCTAACATACTCTAGTGCTAAACGAGGTAAAAATCCAAGATTTGCAAAATTTTGAAAAAGTCTTATTTTTCTCCAAAACTTTTGAAAATCAAGGTTTGCTGTCCTCTGGACGCGGCTCCTTAGCCCCCAGGTGGCTCCATATCGATATGGAACAGCGGGCTCTATTAAGGAATCGCGTACAAGAAATTCGTTCTTGGCTTACTTTTGGTCTTTCTTCTTTGACCACTGTCTTGGTTAAGATTCTTTGTTTATCCAATTTGGCTAAACACTTCCTAAAACCTTTTAATTTCATTTCAAATTCTTGCCTTGTCTATTTTCTTTAAATTCTTCTCTTTTGGGAGTTCTTCTCTTCATCCCTCATAATGCCTAATTCTTCCTTTCCTAACCTTAACATTTCTTTGTCACAATCTTCTCAACCTAAAGCTTCTTCTTCTAAGCTTTCAAAGAAACCGAAAATCTCGGTTCGACCAGTTTGGATCAAAAAGAACAAGAATCCTCATGATTCTTCTTCTCCAAAATCCTCCAATAATTCCTCTTTCTCTCCGATTCAATATTGGAATGAGACTTACTCTATAAATCCAATTACTGGAGAAAAGGAAATTCTTCCGCCATCATCAAAACCTTTCAACTCTCCTCAACTCAATGACCTATCTTCTTTCCCTAATCTTACTAGGCATTGTGAAAACATCTCTTATCCATTATCTCCCTCTCCACCAACATCTAATTTTGATGGACCTCTCCTATCTAACGACTTTGTTTTGCATCATGGTTCCTCGTGTGCTTGTTGTCGTTTTCAACAAATTGAACTTGCTCATATCTATGACAAGCTAAATTTCCTTGAATTACTCCTCACTCAACCTCCTCTCAATGTTTTCGTTCCCGTGAACAAAACTTCGAATGATGCTTCGTCGTCTTTCTTTTCCAACTAAGGCACATTTTGTACTTTAGTTGTTTGAGTTAATAAAACTTAAGCAATCTTGGAAGATTATCACTATTAGAGTAGTTTATGCTTTGTGGTTTATTTTCCATATTTTTTGCTTTAAATATTCATATTGTGTGTATGAATATTTCTCTTGTATGTTATTTCATATTTGTGTAATATGAATGTTATGTGTGTTATCTTTCCCACTAATTCTATTTCACACATTTGTTAAAGAGTTGATCATGGTTAAAACTTAAAATTAATTATGGGTGATTCTATAAATTCTAAATTTTAACCCCTTGACATTTTAAATCATCTTTGATTGGTTTGGATGTTTCTTTTCTTCCTTTATTCCACCAATTGAACTATGATGTTGTCAATACACACTCTTTGGACATCTTATCAAATGCTTGCTTCTAATTTGAGATTTCTTTTCCTTCTCCCTCTCAAGTTAGTTAGTAGGTAGTGCACATACATACATTGGTGTTACTTTTCTTTCTTCTAACCTTTGTGTAGCATGTCACCTTAGCTCATTTACTTGGTGCCCCAAGCAAGGGGGAGTAAGCACCAAGGGGAGCTACTAGCAAAGTCCGGTTCTTTTCTTCTTCAAAGACTTGTGCTAACCTTTTTGCTTCGACCAAGGGGGAGAAATGATAGTGATAAACTGGTTAATAATTCGAATAAACTTGTGTTTTACGTAAATGAGTTTATAATTTGTCGTAATAAAAAAGGGGGAGATTGTTAATGCAAAGCAATGCCTAAAAACATTGTTAGTATTAATTAATCTTTCTTAGTTTTGATCACGAAAAATTACAAAGACATTTATTGTCAAACACAATCATAAAACGAATTATCTAACAAACACTATCATCAAGGTAATAATCATTACACTAACATATCTTAATCATGCTTAGTGATCATAAAAGTGATTAGCCTTAAAACTCAATTTTGTCAAATGTAACAAAAGATTTTTAATAAACTTTATTTTTAAGAAAATGTTTATTAAAATGAAAATGTAAATTTGAATATGGCATATTTCAAATGCCATAAGAATATCCTTTGAAGGTTTAAACAGTCTAAGATATTTCAAATTCACTAAAAGACAAAAAGGAGCGGAGTCTACTCTCCGCGGTTCCTTAAGTGCCAACGCGGTTCCCTATCGATAAGGAACTGCCTGGGTAGCTAAGGAACCGCCCCCAGATAGCCGTTGGCATTTGTCTTCTATAAATAGTGGATCAAATCTGCATTTTCATTAACCTTTTTTGGACATCTCTTTCAGCCTTCTTTCTCCTATCTAAACCTAGTCAATTGTAAATGATCACTTAATGTGTTGAGTATGTTTACTCATGATTATCCTCTTGATCTCCTTCTTTACCTTGTCCAAAGAGAAGATCACTCACACACTTGTGATGTGATTAAAGATGAAACATTGATGAAGATCAACTTCTCCTAAAGATCTAATCTTGTTCATCATTTGTTTATTTGTGTCTTGTGTAGATCCAATGTATTTGTGAATACTTGGACTAGTTGTGTTCATCCAAGCTATTTATGAATACTTGGATTAGAGTTGTGTAAATCCTTTTCACATGTGTGTGCTTGGATTTGTGTTGTGTATATCCAAGCTACATGTGTGTACTTGGATATGTTTAGTTGGGTCTTAATAAGTTGTGTTAGTTCTCACTAAACTATAAAGTGATGTGGTTGTGTCTTGTGAGTTCTCACTAAACTATAAAGTGATATGTAGTTGTGTTGTGTGAAGTTCTCACTTAGCTTCAAAGTGAAGAGTCGTGAAGATTGGTTCTAGCTTTGGATTAGAACTCGACATCTAGCCTTGTGTCGGAAAATGGTGATGTACGTAACGTTGTGAGATTGGTTCTAGCTTTGGATTAGAACTCGACATCTATCCTCGTGTCGGAAAATGGTGAAGTAGGCAACGTTGTGAATATTGGTTCTAGCTTTAGATTAGAACTCGACATCTAGCCTTGTGTCGTAAAATGGTTAAGTGGGCGACGTTGTGTAGATTGGTCCTATCTAAGATTAGGTCTCGACATTTAGCTTAGTGTCGGAAAATAACGTAAGCGGCGTTGTAAGGTTTTCTCCGCCAAGAAGGGAGCTTGTGGATATATTGGAAATATCGAGTAAGGTGTACTCATGGAGTGGAGTAGGAACGAGGATAGAGCCTCGTTGTCGAACCACTATAAATCTTGGTATCTTCCTACTAGGTTGTTTCTTTCCTTACTCATTACTTACACTCATTATCATTATACTTACTACACATTGTTAATGCATTAGAATTGAACCTAATCATAATGCAACTAGCTTTTAAGTAAAAGATAATTTTTTGCACTCACCTAATTGAAAGGAATTTTAATTAAGAGATAAACCGATGAGAAACTATTCAGCCCCCCCCCCCCCCCTTCTAGTTTCTACAAAAAACCTTTTAACTCTTTCAAACCCTAACTTAACCCACAGCCCAACTAAAACCCATCTAAACCCGGTTAAAGCCCAAACCCTAACCAGACATTAATATTAAACGTGTTTTATTTTTTAAAACCTGTATTAATACTAATAAAACTTGGCGCCATACAAATCCTGTTCACCCTCACCCACAAATCACAAACCCATAAACCCTAATTAATTTTTCTCTTGTTAAGTAATATTAACAAGTAAATTTATCCAGAATCTTGATTCACCACTTTTCAAACCAAACCCCACCCTCAACAGCACTCCACGTCACCCATATTCCCTCACCAATGGTCCCCTACACCTATCACTTTCCCCAACCCCAATGAGGAGACCAGATCCTCGAACATGGTTATTTCCTTCACCTCTAATTCAAAATGGACGACTGAGATTGTATTTGGACAACTGGCTCATCACAGACATCCAAGAATCATAGTAGGCATCTTCACATGGCTAAGTTTTGACCCATTTTTAATGTTTGAACAAAGGGCATTCTTGGTAAATCGTTTGCTAGGGTTTCTTATAGCTTTAGTATACTAGAATGATCAGTAGCATAGTATAAAAGGAGCATACAACTTGTGTATTTCCCTTTGTTCCAGAATTTAACATTTTGTAAACCCTTTTTCATTAATAGTTAAAGTGTGATTTTGCCCTTGCAATTGTTTTTTCTGTGTTCCATTTTGATTCTAAGTAGTTTAAATTTGTATTGATTTTATCTTTTCAAAGATTGATTTCATTTGCACCAAAGATTTTATCAAACTGTGTTTAAAAACTTTGGGACCCAATTGGTTATAAGCTAGTTAATTCCCTTATGATGACATCATAAGTGAAAGAACCAAGTGAAAGAACCAAGGTTATGACATCATAAGTGAAAGAATCGATGGTGATGATGATGAAGATCCATCCGTGAAGAGTGTCAATGGTTCCAGCGGATGGTTTTGTGTTTCCTCCATAAGGGTGTCTTTGTCTGTTTTTTCAGCTATGAAGTCCGCTAGCATATATTCCTTTGATTGTTGTCTGTGGTCTATAACTAATGTCATATGCTCCCAAGGCGACACTCAACATTTTCATTTTCGGCCATCTCTGATTTTGCTAGCACATGTTTGATTGGATGGTATGTAATTATGCGATTGGGTGGGGCTGGAAGTATCTTTTCAATCTATTTGTTATATGTAGCACTATTTTTTTCATTGGGGAGATATTGAATTAATGCTTTTATTTTTTTGATAATAGGTAGTAGTAAATACGTGAGCTACAAAATTTTGATATGACGGTCATAAAATTTATACTAGATTAGTTTTTTTAAATTTTAATATGATAAAAAGAATACATGGGATTATATCTTCAAAATACACGGTAAGTCAAAAAAGTTATACTCCAACGGTAAATAGAAAACTACACATCGTCATTATAAAGAAATATTAAAATTAAAAATAGTAAATAAAGAAATGCTAATAAAGTTGTTGCTTATGGCCATTATAGGAAGATGTTTAAATGCATAGTCGAAAATCACCGGTCACGGGTTCGATCATCGAGTCACGGGTTCGATCATTGGGTCTTGGGTTCCACCACCGAGTTGAATGTCCGGCATTTGGGCCGTGGGTTTGACCACCGAGTCAACCCGATCGAGTAATTGGGTTACGCGTTCAACTAGCAGACCAATTAGCATATCGTTTGAGTACGTGTTGCTAAGAATTTTTGTCGCAATACGCAAACACTCGTCTAATTTTATAATAATAGTAAATATGTAAGCTTAAATTTATTGAAAATAAAGGTCTTAAAATTTGTAATGTAAAGCAAAGTATATAAGTTTCTTAAATTTTATAACGGTAAGTGAAGAAATACACGAGATGAAAGCAAGTAAAAAATACGCGGATTTAAAGCAACTAGCCGGGTACCCGCGCAATGCGGCGGCGGGTACCCGATAACTAATTTCATGGCGAACAATTTTTTTTTCATAACCTTTGTTTATATGATTTTATTTTTATTAGTTGTGACAAAGTAATATCAAAATATATAACAAATTTACCTCGAAACCTGAAACATTATTGTTCATGATGTCTTCATCTTTAACTTCAACGACATTCGGATCACTTTTGCATTGCTATCTGAATTCATCGTATTAACAAAGTGATATGGGAGCGAACATTTGATACAATTTGTTTATCTTTGTAATTATTAATTGCACGATATTTACTCTTTTGTGGCGACGATCATTAGTAAAGTTTCATTTTTATCAAAGTTTTAGTAGCTCGATATTTGATGCAGTTGCAAGATTGCAACAATGTTAGCAACAACTTTGGCAACTATGACTATATTAAGTTATGCATTTTGTTAATAATTAACCACGCCACAATAAAAGTTAAAGTAGCTGTTTATATTTTCAGTTTGGTGGTGAGACAAACAGGCTTTTGTTGTCCATTTTTTTATAATTATATAGTACTACATATAACCAAACGAATTTCAGTCTAAACTTTAAAACCTTATAACCATAAAAAAAATACCAGCCCAATTATATCTTGTAAATGTAACTTCAAAAATCAGCCCAACCTAATTAATATAACCCAAGTAATATAACATCTCAAACCCTAATTTGTCAATCACAAAATTTGTGTGACTTTAATGTAGGCCTACACATTTCTATTCTCAAACCAAACACACTACATTAATTTATCTTGTCTATTAGATTCGTGTAAAACCACAAAACCGTCATCAAAACACCAACAATCACTTTCGATTCGATATCATGCACCAATAACCGCAACAAAATCAATACCGGTTTAGAGAAAAGGGTCTTTGTTGTGGTTATGTCGGATTTAAGTGGTGGTGGTGACGGGGGATGATACGATGGGGTGGCTACTTGCTTATTTTTGGTTTAGGGAGGGTCTGGTTAAATGGCTTGGATGTGTTTTTGTGTTGTGTTTGAGTTTTTATATCCTGATCTACCATCGAAACCACAAGATCTACCACCGATATGACATATAACTGAAATCATAAAAAGTAACAGTTTCAGCGTACTGTGACGACAAATGATGATGTGGTGGCGGCACAGAGGATCTGATGATGGTGGTGAGGATATTGTTGTAGTAGTAGAGGGTTCCCTAGTAGTGGTAGAGTTTTGATCTTGTCGGAGCTCATTTGGTGGGCATTGGTCTCGGTCGTCGTGTGGTCGGGTGGTGGTGCGGGTTTTGGGATGTATGCTTGGTGTGGAGGTTATGAGTTCGGGTAGTGGTCTCGTAACAGTGGTTGTTGTAACAACTTGTTGCGTGCTATAATTCTGAGAACGAAAACTGTAGGTATATATATGTATTGTGATAGGAGGTTATAACTCTATATTTAATTTTCATTGATGCTACTGTTACTTTTTTTTTCTTTTATTACACCTTTATTGAGTTGTTACAAAATTTTCAATTGTTTTATTTTTTACTTTGTATTTAATTTTCATTGATGCTACTCTTACTTTTTTTCTTTTATTACATATTTATTGAGTTGTTACAAATTTTTCAATTGTTTCATTTGTTACAAATTTTTGAGATGTTACAATTTCATATTGTATTATTTCCTAATAAGGAAATGTTTAAGGCTAAAATTTTAAGACTACTATTTTTAGAAAATGGTCTAAATGTTTTATAAGGTATTAACATTAGTAAAAAATACAAGTCTGATTAATAATAACTTTGATCCCAAGTCTTATATTCCAACGGTAACTAAAAACTACACCACCGCCATAACCACAATCCTTATTTATAAGTTTCGACCCGCAATTGATTTATCATTATTCTGTCAATAGGATTTAATTAATCGCATATTTCTCTATCCTTATTTCTTTATCTGAAGTTTGTTAATCTGTGCAACTTTCTGTTGACACTATGAAGTCCCATGAAGGTTCAGTTCAAACAGTATTATCTTCTCCTCCAACAACACATGGTGTCAGAAAAATCGTGATACGTTTAAAGATTCCTGCAAAGAATACCAATATAAATGGCGAAAGTACTTCTTACGCCCACGACAAGGAGACGCAAACATCTTCTCTTTCTGATGCTCAAAAGATGAATCGTAAAAGATCAGTTCTTGACTTGGATTGCAAGACTCAATCTCAAGAAAAGATCAAGAAAGCCAAAAAGCATTCCACCTCCAACATTCTTTCTGATGAAATCAAGAAACGGTCTCATACGTTCAAGAAAAGGAATCTACTTTTTGAAAAACGAAATAATTTGCTTATGAGTATTGTAAATTCTCAAGGTGAATCAGCATGCCCTATATGCAGAATGAATTGTTGCTCGAATAAAACCCTTTATCAGCACATGGTTCTTCACGCGGATAAAGACTGGAAGACTTTCTTTAAAAGGGGTGAAAGTCAGAATCATGATGCCAAGGCCGCCGCGCTTGATTTGAGTAAGTTTTTATATGGGTGGGACGTGAAGACAGGCAAGAGAGGTCGTTTGGCGTCAAGCGTTGTTGACAAGGATATGCAAGAAGCAGCAGAGACTCTATTGCTCATCGCGTCTGGTCATCAATTGAAGGCCAAAACTAGTATAATGTTGCAGAGCCATGTACAAACAGTTAATGGTCCCATGTGCCTTGTTGATCCTTTTATGGTTGAATCAGGCACACAAGTTGAAGAACTCATGGCTACAAGCCTGACGAAACAGAGGAATTTACAAGTTAAAGAATCAGCTGATACAATCAGTGGTGAAAGAAAGGTTGTGTGTGGCTTTGATCTTAACGAACTTCCTGCATGTGAAGATGTTTAACAGCTTATTATGGTGTAATGTTATAAGAAAAAATGTATAAAGTATACACGTAGTATACTTATAACTGCAGATTCATAGCACATGTAGTTCGTTCTTTGTCTACTTTACTCACTTAAAGTTATACTTATATGAGCTAATACATCCTACGATTCTTTTAACCTGAAATAGAACTTAGTGTGAAAATTTACAGTCTGATTATTGCTGTGAATATACCAGTATTAACCCTAAGGCAAGCGAAGCAATTTCGGTCTTGCTGGTCTTTCTGCTGGTATGGGCATTCTGCCAAAATTTGAATCCTTAACAAGTTAAGACTAAAGACAAGCGAAGGAATTCCGGCTTATCTATTAAGAAGTCGGTGGATTTAGGTTGTGCATTATCTCAAATGGGTTTAACATGGCCTAGTTATTTTTCCTACAGCTAAATGGAGAGTGGGTCAAATGGGCTGAATTAATCAATATTGATGCAACGATCAGACTTGATGAAAAATATATTCTCGGCAAGTTTATAACTGATATTTTGCTTTTGCAAAATGCTGGTCGAATCTGATACATATCATGATAATTTTGCAATACCAAGAACCAATCATATAAGCTCGATTTCACGTTGTGTATTTGGTAGTGTCCATTTCCCGGTCTTTTGTGGGGTGTCTTCTCTGTTTTGTGGTTTTAGATATTTGGTTGGTCGAGTTCATGCTTTTGTCAGCAATTGAGAGAAATTTTATCATTTTCATATGTTGGATTGATTATTAGCCATTAGTGCCATGTTCAAGTAAGTTGTCTGCTTGGACGTTTGAAACTTATGACCGCGCCGTCTTGATATACTTTCGAAAAATAATATAAAAAACCGATATAATAGATGATGCACTAGAAAATGAGTTTAGTAATATTTGAGTTCTGACAACAAGGGGCCTAAAAGCTTTGGACAGTTTATTAGTTAATGGTTAAGCTCGTTAGAAATTTAACGCATGGAATTTTTAAAATTTAAATATTCACAGTATAACTACCGAATAACGTTAGAAACGAGGCAAGTCGATCCCTAACATATTTTAGAGGCACGAAATTGGTTTGCTTTCTAATAGGCGTAAATGAAATAAAACACAACTTGAACTTGGTTTTTTAGGCACCTTAGGCTCGAGGTCATTTGTATATAAATATAAATATGTACGCTTACAGTTATACACTTATACGTATATGATAGATGTATGATGCACAGATACAGGTAGCTTTCCTATTTTACTTAAGAGAAAGTATCATGCGCAGATACAGGTAGCCGTGCACAATTTGGGTATTTTTGTGTAACCAGTTAGGGTAGTAACTTTTGCCCTCACTATAACAGCTCAAAATCGAAAATTGATGGTCTGGGCTTTTTTCTTTCTGCAAAATGAGGTTCAATACCCTCCTCCGCATGTGAACAAATAGAGTATATATATGTAATGGTTGCTAAAGTTTTGTTGCAGCAGCAGCTTGACCCATAAGTATTTGCAGATTGACCCAAACGTCCCTTAAATTTTGTTGCAGCAGCTTAAGAATTTGCTAAAATCATCATATATGTCCAATGATCAACGAGAACAGATTTAGCATAGATAATAGAGGTCAAATAACTGTCATCCATGAGAAAAACAAAGCACGATGTTAATAAGAACGTTCTTATTAATGATGCTATATTTTTATAAACGGGTTGACGCCCTAATAACAACCAAGGTATTCTATACTATCATCTATGATGATGCTACATACTCATTTTTATATTCCAAAACTGTAATAAGAAATTGTATATGGAATTAGAAACTTCAAGACAGAGGGTACATTGTAAAGAGCAAAAAGCACCAACAAGTGGTATACACATGTTGACGTTGTCAAAAAAGAACAGTTACTATGCAATCATTAGAGAATATGGATGTACCCTTTAATGTACTAGGTAAATTTAGGCCTTATAAGTAATTGACATGAGCATGAATGGTCTTTATTTTCCCGTCAATCTGTCATGCTACTAGGATATTCCTTGAAGAATAATGTTGTGGTTAATGTACTCTCTCGACTTAATCAATAGAGTGCAGACTTGAAGCGTGTCTCTTGGGCTTCAGACTCCGGAGGTAGTCCCTACTTACTAAAGTTCCTGTTAGTGTTATTTATGTAGATGGATTATTGTTCAAGAGGAGTAGGAATTAATAAGACTCAATGGTTAGCAGCAGCCACGTCAGCAGCTTCCCAAACTCCCCTTAAACTTTGTTGCAGCAGGCCAGCAGCTTAAACTTTGCTAAAATTATGGTTTGCAGCAGCCAGCGGCTTCCCAAACGCCCCTTAAACTTTGTTTCCTAACTTACTTTGATCATTATAAACAGAAACTACAACTTTTATTTTGCTATAGTTTGCGAGAAAAGCGCTCATCAGATATTTCTAACTTTTAGTTATAATACATCAAACTAATTGAAACACAAACTAAAACTTTTATTCAATGGAAATTTCAACTTTTATTCATAATACAACAAAATTCAACTTTTCATTGCAAGTTCTTCATCGGAAAGTGGGATTGTATAACCCGTTTGCGCTCCCTCCTCATCCTATATTTGTTGTTATAAACAATCGTCTTCAAGATTTGAAATGTTTTGTATACGTGCTTGTGCGCCTAAGTAATCCTTAAAGCAAATGCACATCTCCAAAGTCGGTGTGAGTCTTGTTCGTCGTACCGATAATACCCTTCCACTAAGTGAAACATCGGATTCCGAAGCAAACCGTAGAAGCTTGTATTTTTTTTAAACGGCGAGTTAATAGTTAGTGATTCGAGCTTACTGAAGGTTTATTAACATCATAACAATTATATAAAACAATAAACGAGATCAAAGCACACATAGTGGAAGCGATTTAACAAGATCATAATAATAACACAATTATAATTAATCGAATTAGGGTTACATACCTTTACGCTAAAGCAAATCCACAAGACGAAGAACGAAACACCAATTCGGGCTTATACCGTATATAACCAAGATATAGTCTAAAGTAAGACTATATTACGATCTTGTACACACGTAATACAACGAGCTAACCGTGATTCTAGCATGTGTAAACCGAGCTATAACGCTTGTAGAAAATCTACCCAACAACCCCAGAGAGGGGCTAGGACTAGATTATAAGCAAAATCGAGCAAACAAGAAAACCAACCAAAAATCCTTTGTGGGTTTGTCTTGCCATCGCAAGAAAGAGAGGAGAAGGGAGAGATTTTTTTGTGTCTTGAATTATGAGGTGAGGGGTTGTTTATATAGGCTTAATTCTTGTAACCTAAAACAAATAAAAGGAAAGTTTTTCCTTCCCCTTCCCTTCCTCCATAACCGACGGCTAACACCCCCTTATGGGGTGTTCCGGAATCTTCCATCATTCTTTCTATTTTACTTACTTACTATAAATTTATTTAACACTCGTTAATACTTAACTCTTAATTATTTAATGATCGCTAAAGTTATGTCTCGGTTTAATTTAATAAATACATAAATATATATTTATTAAATAAATTAATAAATACAAGAAATATATTTATGGTTGGAAATACGTTTTTACGTATTTAGAAAGGATCGGTCACTCCAATAATATATACGTAGTATGGGCTCGTGATCCAATATGTAAACAATATAGCCCATCAAGCCCACATGAAGGTTGGGCTATATATACCCCCTCCTAGCATGTTAGGAGAGGTTGGTTGTTAGTTGTACATATATTCAATCCAGAAGTTCAAATGTTTTAAAACATGCTCAAAATGGCTTGCTATTATTTCAGATAGTAACCCGCTTTTCATATTCAAGTCAAGCATTTCACCGGAAAGCTTTGACTCAACAACGGGAATTAATTCTCGGGCATGGTTTACTTTGTAACCATTTAAGGGATTGTGTTTACATAATAACACAATCTAACACGAATATATGTACGTGTCAGTGCATTTATTTGTTACAACAAGAGAAATCTTATTTTTATAAAGTTATCATCTCTACAATCGTAGCAATTTGCAATTGATATCTACATACTCGACGATGCGACTACTCAAACGGCGACTACAACTATTTAGATAGAATACGGGTCAATTGAGGGGGAGCAATTGTCCAGCATTCAGAATCTTTGATGCCAAAAGTGCCAAGCTCACAAATTGGTGTCAAGACAATGATATCAATCGTACACATGGTGTCAAGAGATAACTTCAGACGTGACGAGGCGACCAACATTCGTGAACAAGAACCATGTGATTCTATCATATGATGTTCTCCATCATTCAGGTCCAACCTCGTAAATCGCTAATCTTGTGAATACATTATCATATATGATCTTTGCACGTGATAAATACCTTACACTTGTGTTTAATAAGTATTTAATTTACGTTTCAAGTACAACCTCATTAATTTGAGGGGGAGCTTGTGAAAATCATGAAGATAATTGGATTTGCATTTTTCTTTCCAAATTTTCTTAAAATGCTATTAAATCAATTGATATTAAAAACATCGGTTGGGTTAATATTTTTAATATGGGGGAGAAAATGTGATTTAATATGGGAAATCATTAATCACAAATGGTTTGACTTAACGTGATAGCTCATCCCGACATGTGCGGAATGTTTTCAGATATCGTGGCATATGTTAAGGGGGAGCAAAATGGATTTGGATATCAAAATGAATTTTCATGGTGACATACACTTACCCAAAACATCTCTATTCACGACGGTGAAGATTGTGGTGACATAAGGATGGTAAGATAGGTTAAGTCCAATGATTCTTCCAGAACCGGAGGAATCTTCCCAAGGACATTCCATAGCTAGAAATAGTAGTCCTTAGGAAAGATGGAGAAAGATTGTGAACGTAGCTGAATGCCGACCAAGTACTTAAGTTAGCACTGGAACAATCACAACAAGGTGCTAATTATGACGTATTGGTAAGCATTAAAGGGGTTGAAGAATGAAAAAGAATTGTAAAGATAAAGGGTGTAAAGAAAGAAGCCCTCCTTACAACCTTAGGTAGAAACCAGGTCAACACATATGCTATTGAGATCATTTTAATGATGCTCGATATTGAAGATAGACATCATGGACCCAGTGATGCAATGCACAACCCATCTCAGCTAACTCAGATATATCTTGAAAGGTATTTGTTTTAATCATACGGAGATCAACACATTATCTATCGATTTATTCACTCCGAGTAAATTGGTATTGAAATGGTGGCACTCCTCTCCAGCCTCTGATCACTATAATCCAAAATGCACGATCGAGTCTAGAGCCATTTGAGATCATCAAATATCTCATTAGGACACACTTTCATAATTCCTTGCTTCTTCACACACTGTGAAAAGTAAGAAAGATCTTAAGAGTCCTACGCAAAATCTTTATGATCTTGCCTGAACATCCGAGTAATACGAAAGTATTTATAATGAAGATGGAAATCATTCTTGAGCGAATATCAAAAAGCTCATGGTAGGTGACTTGTGCGATTCTTTATGAATCAAGCTTGTGATAACTGGAAAACAACAGTGGTTTAATTCTTAAATGAAATTAAACACATTCCAGGCCTCTACACAATATCTTAGTGATCTTGCCAAAACACTCAGAGTGACACTCTATAGTGTTCACAGTGATGAGTGGAAATACTTCTAGTGTTTACCTCAAACAACACTTGGTAGGTATCTTGCAAGATTCTATATGAATCAAGCTCGTGACAACTGGAAAGCAACGATGGTGCGATTCTTTAAAGAATCAAACTTGTTCCAGGAATCAGATTTGACGGCTTCAAATCATGCGGATAATATTATACAAATGATTCACTATTTATGTTCGTAGTCAGCTTTGGACGGTCGAATAAAGAGAACGGGTGTACCCGTGAAATCTTGTCAAGGAGGTTCTTAATTGAAACTACCTGCCACAAGTGCGATATTTAATATCGACCAACGGTCTTCACCGACCGGAGGTAAAATGCTACCGAATTAGAATGAAATGTTCAAAGCCATTTCATCCGTGTATATGTTTTGTTGCTAACTGTCTTATGCAGTGTAACACGAAGGTGGCATTACGGTGTACTATCCGAGAAGAAGTCGTCAACACATGCTTACAATGTATGTACTTAATACTTCAACAAATTCAAGAAAGCCTAAAAGTCAAGTCTTTCGTTGTAACAAACTCTGAAGCTTTCAAGAATTTATAAAGGTGTAAGTATGTGGAACATGAAGTCACGAGGAGGAAAATTTCACAAGTGATGAATGCACAAGGTCAAGGAAACATGCTCAAGACTAAAGTCAAAGATCTCATCAGCATATTCACAAGAACGAGATCAAAGACTCAATCATATTATGCTAGGTTTAATATTTTGTAAAAATGGTGTGACCTCCCTTAGGGGGAGATTGTTGGAAATACGTTTTTCTAAAGAAAGTCCCGGTCACATCATTGTTAGCATAGATGACGAGCTATAGACTATTTAAGACATTGTAACTTGGAGTGACCTCCCTTAGGGGGAGATTGTTGGAAATACGTTTTTACGTATTTAGAAAGGATCGGTCACTCCAACAATATATACGTAATATGGGCTTGTGATCCAATATTTAAACAATATAGCCAATCAAGCCCACATATAGGGTGGGCTATATATACCCCCTCCTAGCATGTTAGGAGGGGTTGGTTGTTAGTTGTTCATTTCTCATTTCACTAATCATTCTTCCTTTCTCTCTCTAACTGTTCCTCTCTAGTTCTTTATCTCTCTCCATCTCTTTATATCAATACAACACTTGCACAATCCTAAGAAATCGTGGACCTACAATTATTAAGTTAATTAACTCGTTACGTATTGATTGCAATCCCGTAATCTTGAGTTCGATCCTATCACACGACTATTAAATATAAGTCCATAAACTTTCAACTCCCACTTGGACATTTTCGAATATCGTGATTACATTGACTAGCGTCTAGTTACACTTAACAATGTCTCTAGTACAACTCGAGTAAGATCTCATGGATAAAACCTTTTAATGATTCATCATTATTATTATCCTTTTATTTCTAATACAACGTTAATAAGGATACGGATCTCAGTCATTCCTTTCATTAACCATTCTGTTTCTCATTCACAGATTCAGCAAGTGATAGGTGTGTAAACACCCATCCTTTTACCACTTAATTCTGAGTAAAACGAGACCAAAACACGTATTTAATATCATTTGTTTGGAAATATGCGTGGTTTTTGTGTTTATTGTGTTTTCAGAGCCAACCGGATGATTATTGAAGAAAACATGGGATTGCACGGGTTTTACTGAAGAAAAGGACTCAAGATAAAGTCTATTGTCCAAGAGATGCAAAAGATTTGAAGTCACTGGGCCGATTCGAAGATTTATCGAAGAAAAGGACCAAAGATGGAAGATTTATATAAGTCGAAGAAACTCAAGTCTATTAAACGAAGAAATTAAAAGACGAGTTGAATTTAATCGACGACAAATCCCGAATCAGAATCGAAAACGTCAACTTTTCTGAAAAGACGAGAAGACAAGAAGAACGGGAGAAAGCCCACTCACCAACCAAAAGACAAGCCTATAAAAGGAATTCCCTCACACACATAGTGCCAGTTTTTAGTTTTTCTCTCCTCCACCTTTTTCTCTTTTCTGTTTCGTATCATCACCAACACCACTAGGGTGTTTGGTGATCTTGATCTTTGATTTTCAATCTTGTAATTTTAATCTTTGTTTGATCTTGTTAAAACATCAATCATCAATACAAGTTCTTGTTTAATCTTTCCATTTCATCTTGTTCATCATCATCTTTCTCTTCAAGTTTTTAAGTTCTTATTTTATTGAGTTTTGATCTTCAAAAGTTGTTGGGATTTATGTTTTTGTTGATGGGATTTGTAGTTTATGGTTAGTAGATGTTTAGTGATTAGTTTATTTAAGTTTTTGGTGAAAAAATTTGGTGATTTTTGGATTAAAATTGGTTTCCTTGTTCTTCGGGTAAAATTACTGTATCTGTGTTCCCAGGTTCCGGATGAACACCAAAGTTCCGGATGAACACCCAAGTTCCGAATGAGTTTTTTTTGTTTATAAAGTTCCGAATGAGTTTTTGTTTGAAAGTTCCGAACGAAAAGTTTCGAACGAAAAGTTCCGAACGAAAAGTTCCGAACGAAAAGTTCCGAACGAAAAGTTCCGAACGAAAAGTTCCGAACGAAAAGTTCCGAACGAAAGTTCCGAACGAAAGTTCCGAACGAAAGTTCCGAACGAAAGTTCCGAACGAAAGTTCCGAACGAAAGTTCCGAACGAAAGTTCCGAACGAAAGTTCCGAACGAAAGTTCCGAACGAAAGTTCCGAACGAAAGTTCCGAACGAAAGTTCCGAACGAAAGTTCCGAACGAAAGTTCCGAACGAAGTTCCGGATCAAGGTAAAGTAGAAACTTCCGAATCAATTTTCTTTTGAGCATTTTTAAGTGATATTTACTGTTTTTTTAATACTTAAATTTTAATTCAAGTTTTATTAATTGCTATTAAATTAATTGCTTTTAGTTTAAGTTTACATCTTAGTGCATTTAAACCCTTAGTAGATTAGAAAACCAATCCCCTTTTTAGTAACCAAAAACAAATCATTCCACTTAAGGCCGAGATCAATTCGAGAGGACTGTGAGAGAATCTAGAACCCAATCAAAATAAATGTATCAAATGGCGCCGCTGCCGGCTCTTCTCGTTAAGATCAAAAGTTTTTTGTGAGAACTTGGATTTTGGGATCCGTTCCCCGTGACCGTTACTTTTTCATAAAAAATTTTCA
Source organism: Glebionis coronaria (assembly GCA_025667525.1). Classification (NCBI taxonomy): domain Eukaryota; kingdom Viridiplantae; phylum Streptophyta; class Magnoliopsida; order Asterales; family Asteraceae; genus Glebionis; species Glebionis coronaria. Next base: position 457,938,988 of record CM046877.1, read on the forward strand.
AAAACACAAAAAAATATAAAAAATTTCAAAAATACAAAAAAAAATTAAAAAACATAAAAACCAAAAATATTTTGCTTTGTTTTTCTCTTGTTAGTTCTTTTGCAGGTGTATGCGCACTCGATCCACGTCTTATCAAGAGCCCGAGCCTCTCGATAACTTAGACATGGCTGGTGTACAAAACAACAACAACATACCACCTCCAAACAACAATAATAATAACAACCCACCTTTCAACAACATGAATAATAACAACAATGAGCCTCTTCCGGATAATCGCCCGATGATTGAACTGCTGCAAGCTCATGTAGATGGCAACACTGATCCAATTGTTATACCACCAATTGCAGCCAACAACTTTGAGCTAAAATCAGGCTTTATCCAGATGGTCTCCGCTCAACCATTCTTGGGGCGTACCATTGTTGATCCACATGACCATCTCAAGAGATTCTTGCAACTCACTAACACGGTCAAGTTCAATGGTGTTCCACAAGAGGTTATAAGGTTACAACTTTTTCCCTTTTCTTTAGAGGGACAAGCCCAGCATTGGCTTGCTAAAGAACCGCCACAGAGTATTCTCTCGTGGACGGATTTGGAAACAAAGTTTATCAATTACTTTTTCCCACCCTCTCGTACTACCGCTTTGCGGAATGAAATCATAAATTTTGAACAAAAGTACGATGAGTCGTTCAGTGAATCTTAGGATCGTTTTAAAGATCTTTTAAGAAAATGCCCACAACATGGTTTTACCAAAGTACATCAAATTAATACTTTTTACAATGGTTTAAGCATGAGTGACCAAGATTCACTAAACAGTGCCTCGGGGGGTAATTTTTTGGCTAAGACTTCCAATGCTGCTTGGGATATCATTGAGAACAAGTCTCGTGTGCAAACCAAGAGTCTTCGGACCAATGTCGCTAGTGCTAGCACTAGTGACAGCGACAAGCGATTGGACAAAATCACTACGCTTCTTGAATCGCTTGTCACCCACACCGTTAACAACAACAACAGCAACAACGCTAAAAACGCTCAAGTTAACGCTGTCAGCCAACCTTGTGAGATATGCGGTGGTCCTCACTCTTACACCACTTGTACCGCCACCCAAGACTACCCGGCTGAAAATGTGAATGCAGCTTATGGAACCTATCCTCAACCTGCTTATCAAGCCCATCCTCAAGGTGACCGTAACTTGCTTAGCTACCGTTCTAACAATTATCTTTCACCACCTGGTTTTCCTCCAAACAACCCAAACCAACAACAAAACCTCCACCGCCCTCCTCAACAACAACAACAACCTCGACAACCATACATACCTCCTCACAAGCAACAACAACCACCTCAACGAAACAACCAAGTCTACCAGCAACCTGCTTATCAACCACCCGCATATAATGCTCCTCCCAACCAACCCACCGCTCTTCACCAAGAAGTGGAAACTTATATGAGGACTAACGATGTGATAGTGGGAAATCATCAGAGAGAAGTGCTCAACCTGAAAGCAGAGTTGGTCAAACAAGGAAACGATTTGAGAGCCGACATGAGAAACACGTTGGATAGCCAAACTAATGATCTGAGGAACAAGATGGCTAGTTTCTTCCAATGTAATCAACCCTCTTCTTCGGGTACTCTTCCGAGTAACACCGTTGCGAATCCAAGAGGGGAGATGAAAGCAATCACCACTCGAAGTGGCAAAGGTACCAAGGAACCCGAGCTTCCTATACCTCCACCGGTGGTTGTGACTAAGGAGAACGAGTCACCTGCTCCTATTCCTCATCCTTCTCCTTCCCCAATTTCTCCACCTCTTCCTTCTACCCCTCCTCCACCCAAGGATGTGAGTGATCCTATTCTTCCAAAGTCTTCCTCTTCTTCCAATATACCTTATCCATCTAGGTTGAGGAAAGAGAAGCAAAAGAGCAAGGACGATATTCAGGTTTCAAACTTTCTTAAGATGTTTAAACAACTGAATTTCAATATCTCCTTCGCTGAGGCTCTCGCTCACATGCCTAAATATGCGAAAATGTTTAAAGATCTTCTGAGCGACAAGGAAAAGCTCCTCGATATTGCCAACACCCAACTTAATGAGAACTGCTCTGCAGTGCTCTTAAGGAAATTGCCAACCAAGCTTGGTGATCCGGGTCGTTTCCTTATCCCTTGCAATTTCCCGGGAGTAGAGAATTGCATGGCCCTAGCCGATCTAGGTGCCAGTATTAATCTTATGCCTCTAAGCGTTTGGAAGCAATTATCTCTCCCAGAGCTAGTCCCCACCAAAATGACTTTGGAATTAGCTAACCGTACGGTTGCTTATCCAGTGGGGATAGCCGAAGACGTCATTGTAGGAGTCGAAAAATTCACCTTTCCTGCTGATTTTGTTGTCGTCGACTACGAGATGGACCCTCGTGTGCCACTAATTGTTGGTCGTCCATTCTTGAGGACCGGTCGCACTCTCATTGATGTTGAAGCCGGTGAGCTTATCATGAGAGTGGGTGACGATAAAGTAGTCTTCAACATGGGAAAGTTGTCTAAACAGCCTTATTCATATGAGAGTGTTAATTGTATTGACGTTCTTGATGAGGCTTGTGAAGAACACTTTAATGATGCTTGCAAAAGTATTCCTACCTCTCTTCCCAATGTTGAGACCGTGTCCTCTATTGATTCATCGTTGTCTCTATTTGGAGATACTGATTTGTTTTGGAACAATCTTGAAGACACCATGGGAGATGTGAATTTAGCTACTAATGATTCTCCTATCGATGGGGATGAAGACATGAATTTCTTTGACAATCTTCTCAACGAAGACAATCCTTCTCCTCCATCTCCCACGGTCATTGCTATCGATACTCCGACTTCGAATACGCCTCCCGTCGAAAATCCTCCGGATTTAGAGCTTAAGGAGTTGCCGCCCCCTCTCGAGTATGTATTCCTTGAAGAAGAGAAGAAGTCACCAGTCATCATTGCTAAGGACCTGAAGGAAGACGAAAAAGGCCGACTTATCACCGTGTTGAAAGATCATAAGAAGGCTATTGCTTGGAAGATTTCTGATATTCGTGGAATTGATCCTCACTTCTGCACACACAAAATTCTCATGGAGGACGACTTTAAGCCCACTATTCAAAGCCAACAAAGGGTGAATCCAAAAATCCATGAAGTCATCAAAATAGAGGTTATCAAACTTCTTGATGCGGGTATGATTTACCCTATTTCGGATTCACCATGGGTTAGTCCAATCCATTGTGTGCCCAAGAAGGGCGGAATAACCGTTGTTCCCAATGAACACAACGAGTTAATTTCCACTCGTCTCGTTACTGGGTGGAGAGTTTGTATAGACTACCGCAAACTCAATGATGCCACGAGAAAAGATCATTTCCTTCTACCTTTTATGGACCAAATGCTTGAAGGTTTAGCGGGTAATGAATATTACTGCTTTCTTGATGGTTTCTCGGGTTATTTTCAAATACCCATCGATCCCCAAGATCAAGAGAAGACAACATTCACTTATCCCTATGGCACATTTGCTTACAAAAGAATGCCTTTTGGCTTATGTAATGCCCCCGGGACTTTCCAAAGGTGCATGTTAGCTATCTTCCATGACATGGTTGAACAAACCATGGAAGTCTTCATGGATGATTTCTCGGTCTTCGGGGATTCCTTCTCTTCTTGCCTTGCCAATTTGGAACGTATGCTTAAGCGGTGCGAAGACACTCGCCTTGTTCTGAATTGGGAAAAATGCCATTTCATGGTAAAAGAAGGCATCGTGCTGGGACACAAAATTTCGAAAGCCGGTCTTGAAGTAGACCGTGCTAAAGTCGATGTTATCGCCAAGTTGCCTCCACCTTCAACCGTGAAGGGTGTGAGAAGTTTTCTGGGTCATGCAGGCTTCTACCGTCGATTCATCAAAGATTTTTCTCAAATCGCTCGCCCGATGACCCACCTCTTGGAAAAAGATACTCCTTTTATCTTTTCCAAAGAGTGTCTCGAAGCCTTCAACTCGCTGAAGGATAAGCTAACTAAGGCACCCGTCTTAGTTACCCCTAATTGGGAGCTGCCTTTTGAGTTGATGTGCGATGCTAGTGATTTTGCTATTGGAGCGGTTCTGAGACAACGAGTGAACAAACACTTCCAACCGATCCATTACGCTAGCAAGACAATGACGGGGGCACAATTGCATTATACGACAACCGAAAAAGAGCTTTTAGCTGTTGTCTATGCTTTTGAAAAATTCTGCCCCTATCTTGTCCTTTCTACAACAATTGTGTATACCGATCATTCCGCGCTGAAGTACTTGTTGACAAAGCAAGATTCCAAACCAAGACTTCTTCGCTGGTTTTTGCTGCTCCAGGAATTTAAAATCGAGATTCGCGATAAAAAAGGAGCAGAAAACCTAGCCGCGGATCATCTCAGTAGACTTGAGGATCCTTACCAAGGGGATCATCCGAAAAAAGAAATCAATGATTCTTTTCCCTTGGAGACCTTAATGTCTATAAATTCGAATTCTGATGAAACCCCGTGGTTTGCGGACTTTTCAAACTACTTAGCGGGCGGAATTCTCAAGGAAGGGTTGACGTCCCAACAAAAGAAAAAGTTCTTCACTGACATTAAGACTTACTTTTGGGACGACCCTTACCTATTCAAACAATGTGCCGACCTGATTATCCGCCGATGTGTTGACGGACTGGCAGCTTCAGAAATCCTTGATGCTTGCCACAAAGGACCCACTGGTGGTCACTTTGGTCCAAACTACACCGCCAAAAAAGTGTTTGATTCGGGATTTTATTGGCCCTCCATATATCGTGACGCTCACAATATGGTTAAACGATGTGAAGCTTGCCAAAAACAAGGCACGATCACACATAAAGACGAGATGCCTCAGAATTTCATTCAAGAGTGTGAAATCTTTGATGTTTGGGGTATCGACTTTATGGGGCCATTCCCTTCTTCTAAAGGAAACAAATACATCCTTGTAGCCGTTGACTACGTTTCAAAGTGGGTCGAAGCCAAAGCTTTACCCACTAATGACGCAAGGGTGGTTTGTAACTTTTTGAAAGCTCTCTTCGCTAGATTCGGTGTGCCTCGTGCCATTATTAGTGATCGTGGGACTCATTTCTGCAATGACCAATTTGCTAGAGTCATGGCTAAGTACGGTGTAAACCATCGTCTTTCCACAGCCTACCACCCACAAACTAATGGCCAGGCTGAAATCTCTAACCGAGGATTAAAGCGAATTCTGGAAAGAACCGTGGGAGAGCATCGTGCCTCATGGGCTGATAAACTTGATGATGCTTTGTGGGCTTTTCGTACTGCTTACAAGACCCCGATCGGCTGTACGCCTTATCGTCTTATGTACGGGAAAGCGTGCCACCTCCCCATTGAGTTGGAGCACAAGGCTTACTGGGCCTTGAAGTGGGCTAATTTTGATATCAACAAAGCCGGTGACCTACGCAAGATCCAACTCAATGAGCTCAATGAACTTCGGAATGAGGCTTATGAAAATTCTTTGATCTATAAGGAAAGGACTAAGCTCATTCACGACTCTAAGATTAAAAACCGAGAGTTCCATGTTGGAGACAAAGTCTTACTTTTTAACTCTCGGTTGAAAATCTTTTCGGGCAAGCTCAAATCTCGTTGGTCCGGCCCATTCACCATTGCCCAAATTTTTCCATATGGTACTCTCGAGCTCGCTCAACCTAATGGACCTAATTTTAAGGTGAATGGCCAACGAGTGAAGTTGTACTTTGGTGAGGACACCTCTCAGGAGGTGGTTCCATCCCTCACCACGTTCCCCATAAACTACTTTTGGGTTGAGTCAGGCTCGTGACTCGGTTATAAAAAACAAGCGCTTCTCGGGAGGCAGCCCGAGTATCTATCCTTTTATGTTTTAACCTCTTAAGTGTAGGGGGACTTCTATACGTGTTTGTATTTGTGTGGTGATGTGATTACAGGGATAAGTGCACTCTTGGAATCTTTGAAGAACCGTGCTCCCGTGTTATCCGAAATCCGGTTCTATCTCTCAACTATCGTGATTCAATTTTCTTCATACTCACATTTGAAATTGATCACTTTAGTCGTCTCTTCCTTAACTTGAGTTAACCAACGTGCACAATGTCATAAGTGTAGGGGAGACTTTTCCCACATGCTTAAACATTGAGGACAGTGTTTATCTTAAGTGTAGGGGGGACTTCTATCGAAGTTTTAAGTGGACTTTTCCATGAAAATGCCTTCATTTAACCAGAAAATCATCTTTTTCAACATTTTTCAAATTTTTTATTAACTTTGGCCATTTAGTCGTAATTTTTAAATTTTTATTTTTTCTTTCGTATGTATATATCCCGCAATAAAGTCAAATTTTAATAAAGTGGTGTAGCTAGTTTAGAAATCTTTGACATATTAGGCCCGTTGCGTTTATTTTGACTCAACCCGAATAGACTTATCCAAGTTTATTCTAGCTAGTATCCTTAACCATGTAGACCTTAATTGGTTTATTAGGCTAAGTGTCCACGAGTCTCATTACTTGAGATTTTAAACTGTGGAGGACGAGAAATGATATAGTCAATTATAAGTCGGTATTCTTGCACAAGCTCACTTGGCGTAATTATTTGCCTATTCTCCCATCACTTGCTAATAATTTATCTGCAATAAGTAAGGTCGTACGATTTGAAAAGTTACTTAGCTTCTAGCCCAAGATCGTTTAAAAGTTACTCGGTAATGATAAGAGTTCATAGCCAAGGCATAACTTATGAAGCGGGGCGCGAAGATTGGCGAGTCCGAAAAGGCCCTAACAAGGCATGAGGATTCCATTTTATTGCTAAAGATCCAAGGTGATGTGAAAAGCATTATTCCCAAAGTCAATATGAAGGATCAAGACTCACGACGAAAAGCAATCAACTCCCATAAAGATGATGGAGAAGTCTATCCGAAAAGACCCTAACAAGGTATGAGGATAAATAGATCCAAGTCCGAAAAGGAGGCGGATCGTTGTATCTCAAAATCCCAAATAGAGATTGAAGAAATAATCATGAAGTCGTGGTCAACAAAGTTGGAGTACCCCTCAAAAGTCTCCAAGTGAAGAAACTCTATGAACGATGAGAAGACCATTATCTCAAGCACGTCTCTCAAGATATGAAGTATGAAGTACATGCCAAATATCGGCCCGAGAAAGGTCTCAAATCGTGAACCGAGTTATGCCAAGATATGAACTTTTTAATATCCCGAGAAGCAGTTTTAAGAGATTTTGTTCTTTAGCTAACTATTGATCAAATCGTCCTACTTTGCTTTCAGCCTTAATAAACTATCGAAATAAGTCCAAAAATGCATCTTCATGATCATTCTAAGACAAAAATAAAATATAAGAGATACACCTAGGAATAAGGGAGTTTAAGCATTTAATTAAGCCATGTGTGTAAGTGTTTGAATTGCTAACTTATAATAACAATGATCTCGTTTTTAAGCTTAGTTTAGGGAACGTGAAACTTGAGGGTGATAAATCTTCGCAGCACCCAAGCCCTAATGTAAGTCCTTGATTTCTTTGCAAGTTATTTCCATCCTTTTGTTTACTTTAAAGTTTTAATTTCTATTAGTATTTTAATTTTTGTTTAGTAGTATTTAAATAAGGCCAAGGTTGATTAATTATGAGAAAAGTGTAAAATTGCTTTATCACTAAGCATTGCATGAGGGCATGGCAATGGTTAAGTGTAGGGGATTTGATAGGTGTGTAAACACCCATCCTTTTACCACTTAATTCTGAGTAAAACGAGACCAAAACACGTATTTAATATCATTTGTTTGGAATTATGCGTGGTTTTTGTGTTTATTGTGTTTTCAGAGCCAACCGGATGATTATTGAAGAAAACATGGGATTGCACGGGTTTTACTGAAGAAAAGGACTCAAGATAAAGTCTATTGTCCAAGAGATGCAAAAGATTTGAAGTCACTGGGCCGATTCGAAGATTTATCGAAGAAAAGGACCAAAGATGGAAGATTTATATAAGTCGAAGAAACTCAAGTCTATTAAACGAAGAAATTAAAAGACGAGTTGAATTTAATCGACGACAAATCCCGAATCAGAATCGAAAACGTCAACTTTTCTGAAAAGACGAGAAGACAAGAAGAACGGGAGAAAGCCCACTCACCAACCAAAAGACAAGCCTATAAAAGGAATTCCCTCACACACATAGTGCCAGTTTTTAGTTTTTCTCTCCTCCACCTTTTTCTCTTTTCTGTTTCGTATCATCACCAGTACCACTAGGGTGTTTGGTGATCTTGATCTTTGATTTTCAATCTTGTAATTTTAATCTTTGTTTGATCTTGTTAAAACATCAATCATCAATACAAGTTCTTGTTTAATCTTTCCATTTCATCTTGTTCATCATCATCTTTCTCTTCAAGTTTTTAAGTTCTTATTTTATTGAGTTTTGATCTTCAAAAGTCGTTGGGATTTATGTTTTTGTTGATGGGATTTGTAGTTTATGGTTAGTAGATGTTTAGTGATTAGTTTATTTAAGTTTTTGGTGAAAAAATTTGGTGATTTTTGGATTAAAATTGGTTTCCTTGTTCTTCGAGTAAAATTACTGTATCTGTGTTCCCAGGTTCCGGATGAACACCAAAGTTCCGGATGAACACCCAAGTTCCGAATGAGTTTTTTTGTTTAAAAAGTTCCGAATGAGTTTTTGTTTGAAAGTTCCGAACGAAAAGTTCCGAACGAAAAGTTCCGAACGAAAAGTTCCGAACGAAAGTTCCGAACGAAAGTTCCGAACGAAAGTTCCGAACGAAAGTTCCGAACGAAAGTTCCGAACGAAAGTTCCGAACGAAAGTTCCGAACGAAAGTTCCGAACGAAGTTCCGGATCAAGATAAAGTAGAAACTTCCGAATCAATTTTCTTTTGAGCATTTTTAAGTGATATTTACTGTTTTTTAATACTTAAATTTTAATTCAAGTTTTATTAATTGCTATTAAATTAATTGCTTTTAGTTTAAGTTTACATCTTAGTGCATTTAAACCCTTAGTAGATTAGAAAACCAATCCCCTTTTTAGTAACCAAAAACAAATCATTCCACTTAAGGCCGAGATCAATTCGAGAGGACCGTGAGAGAATCTAGAACCCAATCAAAATAAATGTATCAGCAAGATTACCAAAACAAATTTGGGTGTGCCCACACAAACATCTTACTAATCCCACGAGGGGCCCAACCGTATTAAACTCCAAAACAAAATTGGAGGAAATAAATTCCATATTGACTACGAGCAAGACTTATGAATTTTGCAACACTTCTGAAAACAATCCTTATAGCTACCAGTTTTTTAAAAATATCTTCTACATTCATATGACTTTGTATAAACTTAAAATGCACAAAATATATCTTATATACGCCACATATATCTTATAGGAAAAGTTAACTACCAAGTGTAATTATGATTGAGTAAGATTTTGGAAAAAGATGTGAGGTATTTATGAGAAAACAAAAGTTAGAACCCATGGACCCAAATGTGGTAAAGATGGACCCAAATGACTTGGGTCCACGGGGTCCATGATCTGCTGGTCTTATTTCCTATAAATACCAAGCATTCTCTAAAGATTCTTCTCATCCCTCTTCTCTATAATGTCTCTCAATACTCTAATTATTTCTAACTCTCTAATCCTCATTCTCATTCTCATTCTCATTCTTGTCTCTTGTTGTTTAGATCTTACACTCATTAATATCGTCAACAAGAAATCTATAACCAAGCTTTGATCCTTTAAAGTTTCCTTGTGTGATTGTATTAAGTGCTACTACTTGTGTAATAGTGTGGTTAGTTGTTTAGACCTCAAAATACACAGTGTGAAGGGATTGTACGCGTGTGAAAGGACACACCATCTTAGCTTAGGTGTGAGTAAATATTGTAAGCGTCTTGTAATGGTTTCTCCACCGTTACAAAGAAGGTTGTTGACTAGTGAAAGTCGAACTCTCGAGTGGATACTTGAGGAATAGAAGTAGGGGCAATATAAGTGAGATCTTGCTAGGCCGAACCACTATAAATCTCTTGTGTATTGTGGTTTGATTATCTCTTCTCATATCTCTGTTACTTACATTGGTATAAATCAATCACACTTGATCTATATAATCACAATAATCACATACAAAGTTTTTAAATAAGTAAAACTAATCGGTAAAACTATTCAACCCCCCTTCTTGTTTTCCACAAAGACATTATGAACTTGGGAATAAGCATTTAACTTTAACTTGAAAGCCACATATCCCACCTTGCGTAGGATTTCAAAAGGACTAAATATTTAGAAGAGAACTTATTTTACCTTCGTTGACTTAGTGTAACTTGCTTGTGTGGTTGCAACTTGAGCCATTCCTAATCACCAACTCCCAACACTCTTTTAGTCCTATGGTTATCAATGTGTTGTTTCATTCTATTTTGTTCCCTTTCCAAATGAAACATCAGCAACTGCATTTCTTCTTCTCTAGCTTCCAAGAACCTATCCACAACTTCTACTATGTTAATGCCTTCCATAGAAGGCACATAGACAGGAGGTGGTTGGCCATACAATGCCTCAAATGGTGGTGATATCGATAAGATTATTATAGTTAGGGTTATACCACATTTTAATATCAATTAGAGACAACTATCCACTCCACTCATTTCCCTTGATATACACCTCAAATAAATTTTAAACATTTATTGACTACCTCAGTTTGGCCATCAGATTAAGAATGATAAGCATTAGACATGTGCAACTTGACTTTAAGCCTACCAAATAATTCTTCCCAAAAGAACTTAGAAACACCTTATCCCTATCAGAGAGAATGGAATCATGCATTCCATGTAGTTTATAGATATTATCAAGGAAAGTGTAGGATACTTGAACTGTTGTGAATGGATGAGCCAAAGGTACAAAGTGTGCATACTTAGTGTAACGCCCCCAAATTGGTCAAAATGCAACGGAATAGTAATTGGGGTGTTACTTGGTGGATCGATAGCAAATAGTATACAGAGCATGATCATAAAGTATCATTTAAACATATTACATGAATCAAATGTGCAGATTTAATAAATTGTATTGAAATCAACATTTATTATTATTTGTAGAAATATCCCAGCCCGATGGTAAACATGATGCTTCCTGTGATGTTGGAATGCATGTAAACCTGCTTAGTTACCTGAGAAAACATGTTTAAATCAGTCAACATAAAGTTGATGAATTCATAGAGTTTAGTTCAAAAGGTATAAGTATTGATATGCAAAACACCACGAAGATAGTAGAGCAATAAGCTTCTCACTATAGTAGTTCTTATTGCCCTGTAATAGACGATAGACAATGTTTCTCAGGTGCCTATTTAGATCATCCTGATGAGAGACCCTCAGTCTGACAATGAAATAAACCTGTTGCTTGGCCTAAGCATTTCGTGATAGCAAGTCACGCAGGTCGGGTGTTGTCAATACCTAAATACATCTATTTATAACATTTCGCGCTACACTATTAACTACTATAGTCCACGGGAATAAATAGGGCAAACAATAGGCAGTAATCTGTTGTCGTCTGTAAGTGTTTGCATATACAATAATTAAGTATATTTTCTCCCCCGGTTATAAAACAGTAAAAGATGGGGCTATGAACTCACCTCAATTATAAAGCAGTAGTAATAAGTCAATGAGTATGCTGGTACAGTATGATCACGAAGCAGTAGAATTACCTAAGTAATTTATGTGTATCTTAGTAAATATATAAATAAAATGCACATATGAATGTAGTTGATGAAAATGCATGATCACAGATTTAGTAAGTTGTTATCGTTTTAATTGTTAAACTTATAGTAAGTTACCGAAACATGTACACATTTAACTTAATAAAGTGTATTTACCCCGTTCGAATTGTAACAGTATAAATTAAATAAAATGATTTTTATTTAATTGAGACTTGTAAAATATAATATTTCATAAAGGTCCTTAAAGTTTTAAATATTCATTGCTAGTCCTCTGGGTTTCACGAATTACAATATAACCCTTACAGTTTCTATTTGTATAATTATGTTTCAGTTTATATATTTTGCCCAAGCAATTTCATAAAGTCTAGAACTTAAATAAAACTATTAGGTCAAAAGTGAGCTAGTTTAAAATTATATGGTAATACTAAATCATTGTGTCCCCTACTACACAACAAGACAACCTAGTATAAACAAATGATTCCCTAACTTACATAATTTCTGCCATGGTGGGGCCCACGGTCGGCTTTTTAAAACAATGCTTTTCTTCTTCTCTTTCTTTTTCGTCGGGCAGAAACACAACACCAATTTTCTTTCAAAAATCAATCCACAACTTATAATTCAAATTGTGACTTCGTTTCTCAACGGTTTTCAAAAATTCAACTTGCATATCGATCTATGACTCCGTGGCTACAAATCCCACGACAAAAACGCGACCATTACACGTGGTTTTTACTCGTTTATTCGAATGAAGCAAAATATGTTATACAAAACTCAAAACTTATTTTTAGCTCATAAAATTCGCGACTCTTCGTCTAAATAGGTTATGTTACCCGTATGTAAAGAGTTTACGTACGAAAAATAGGTTTTTGGTCATGTTTTAACGTACCCACTTAGTCATTTTTGAACCAATATGTAGGTTATCATGAAAGAAATAGTTCATATGTTCTCAGTTTGTGTGATTATTGTTATGTAAGTATATGAAACGATTAACAAGGAAAATAATGATGGAGTTGAGTGGCTTACGAGGCTATCAAAGTCATGACACTAATGAGTAACCGCGAGCCACACTAAAGAAACCCTAAAATGAAACCTTAGCTTGAAACCTAGCTCGTCCTTAGCTTGAACCCCGATGAAGATTAAACCCGAAACCAACTCTAATATACCCGTGTACATTCATCATTGTGGGGTTCTTCTTGCCAATTCGAGATAAATTGTAGCACTTTGTGTGAATGTATATGATTACATATGGTATTGTAGCTTGAAGAGAAGGTGGAAACGGATTTTTGTGATGATACTAGCTGGATCTTTGAACACAGTGAGGGGAGATATGTAAGAAGGTCTTTGTAACTTTGAAGAGTATTTGTCAAAATGTATGCAAAATGTGAGTAGACTACTATAGCTATATGTACAATTTAAGATACAAAGTGATGAAGAGAGTGGTCCTAAGAGGAGCCACATGAACTCTTATGTTTCGGTGATGTGTTCCGATTATAATGGTAAAGAGAGTACAAGTATGAGATTTCTAAGTACAAGGAATATTTGTTTGTTCATTATGCGACGTGTATATGTTCATGGCCAAAAGGGGTTGGATTTTGTTTTGATTTTTGCTAGGTATATGCAACTTGAGAGTTATAAGGATCTAAGGAAAAGGTTTAGTTTTAAGGTTGACTAAATACTGTTTGATATAAGCGTGTAAATGGGTTTAATATGTATATGTTTTAGTATATAAATTGTTTCGTTTGGTTTTGAGTTGTGAATACACGCGGGAAATAAATAAATCAAGTGATTTATGTACTTAGGTTTCGACCAAAGGTGTTCCAAGGAGTTTTTAATGTGTCGACTTAATATAAATAGTGATAATCGTTTGATATTTAAAAGTCTTGGTTAAATTTACAAATGGGTTTGTGTCCAAAAAATATTAATGTATATAGTTTTTAGTCCGTCTTGGTATGTAGTCTTTTAGATAGTCATAATTAATTATAAATATATTTAATAATAATTAATAATAATTTATGCACATGAAATGTGTGTAAAGATACTAAAATAAATTAAAAAAATAGTTCTGCGGTTAAAAAGTCAAATTTTTAAGTAGTATACATAAATATATAATATTTACTATATTATGTTCTCGTATGTAAAAGTGGTTGATAAAACTATTATAAGATGGATGACAATAATAATGAAACCGGTGACGTATCCAAAAGGTAAAACTAAGGGTTTTATAGCACCTACCCGTTATATTAGCTTTGTCCTCAAAGCTTAAGATGAAGTTACTTGTCCAGGGAACAAGTGAGGACACTTTTTCTCGAACGTGTAATCTTGTGAACGCAAGTTTAAACTCATTGGTGATATTTAGAATGTAATTATTGATCTTACGCCTCCGATGAGTAAATTTTAATGCACAAAATACTTGTGTTTTATGTTTTGATAATTTACACATTTGGTCCTTCTATTTTTGTAGTGTGGCCCTTAGGGCACGAATAGTTTTCCAATAAAATAACTTAGGGCCCAAATTTAGTTTCAAAAGTGGAAAAAATCAACCCCTAGGGTTTTTAATCCGTGTAAGGTCCCCCATAATACGCTCAGTTGGGGACTTCACTAGGGCTTCTTTTAAGTTCATTGAAATCCATGTTTAGTCCTTAGAGTTTTACAACTCTCGTCTTATTATTCTAGGGATTGAAATATATTTGGAAAATGCCAAAACAAGTCCCCGATAGTTCTAAAAGTCAAGTTTAGTCCAGAAGATTTAGTAAAAAGGTTAATTTAATAATATTCGAGTTCGAATAAGTTTACAAGGTTGAGTTGACTAGACAAACTCGTCGTAAGTCTTGGTTTTATTTAAATGTGCTTCGTGGGCCTCATTGGGCCTCGGGTTCTGTCACACCCCACCAATGGCGGAATACGGGGCGCGACGTATGGATATCATCACAACAAATGGTGTCTCTATAGAGAAGACTAAAATGCAAATATAATGTCATAAATGGCGACACAAATGTCATGACAATATCTCAACAATGCAGGAGTCTAGGTAAGTAGGTAACAGTCCTATCACTTACCCAAGACAAACAATAAACATAAACCAAACAAACATATAGGTGCCAACATGTATCACTTATCAAAAAAACATAAAGGTAAACTAAGAAGGAACGGGGATCTCCTTCTATATGCAATCCTAAGGCATCCAAGTCTAGCCACTTCTATCCTCAAGCTTAACCACATTCTCACCTGAAAGAGACACTAAAACACGTCAACATAAAGTTGGTGAGAGTCATAGGTTTAGACTCCAACGCTAAATCAGTTACAAGCTGTGAATAACAATCATCAACAAAAGAACATATGGACAATGTGTTACAATTATGTATTAACAACTATCAATCAAGACCAATCATACCAAACCAATCCAAGGCTCCTACCTTGCCAAACAACATCATGGTACCTTAGATGATCCACCCTATGTACCTATCCCAAGGCCACTACCTTGGCAAACCACAAGGCCACTACCTTGTCAAACCACAAGGCCACTACCTTGTCAAACCACAAGGCCACTACCTTGTCAAACCACAATAACATATCAAAAATCGCATAGCAGTTAATCACATAAGTGTACACACAAGTCCATCATAACCATAAAACATTCACAGCAACAATTTAGAAACAACTCAACACAGTGTCTCTTCCATCCCATCTGGAAGTCAAAAACAAAAATAAACATGGGACTATGAACACTCACCTGATAGCTCCTTCACACGTCCTTGCACTAGCAACAAGCTAACAAACCAAAAACACGAAATCAATAAACGAACCAATCACTAAGATGGCTCATTAACCTATGATGGACATCTAACCCATTCTCACATATTTACCTCATTAATAAGCTCTAATTACCCCATTACCCTTCCTTAACAAGTCCTTAACTTGGTTAAGTTTAACAACTAACCCGTTCGTATTTTACCCAAAACAGTCCCAGTTTTTAGGTCTCAAAACTTTAGTTCAAACGCCCACTTAAACCTACCCATGGTTTCTGTAAAAGGAATATTCACACCCTTACATATGTTGGCTAACACCTACCACTTGCCCTAACCTTAAATCTACTGTTAAGGCCCCGATATATATATATATATATATATATCTACTTTCGTCATTCCAGATTTCCTGATTTTAAACGTACTAAATGTTTGTTACCATTAAGGGGTCTTACCCTAAACCACCACCTTAGCCCAAGTGTAGATATTAACTATAATATATAAACCATATCTCACGTTCGTGAGAAGATCCCAATGCAACCCTAAGTGCCCCAAACAACCCAAAACTTAAAAAGAAAACAGGCTGAATTCAAAACTGTTTTGACCTCCGACTGTTATAACCTGTTTTTGACCCACTTCCCGACCTCCAATTTAGTTATCGTTTCTTGCATTGGAAAGCCACTTCAAATATCTTTCCAGGGGTACTTGGATCGTAAAATAAGAGTTTATAGAACTCCCGATATGATCAAAACAATTGACTCAAAAATCTGCCCAGTTTTTAAAAACGGGTTTAACAAAATCAACCTCATTAATTAACCCTAATCCCTCTAATTACAAGCCCTAATTTATGTAATTATAATATTATGATTAATAAAACATTAATTTACTGTTTTATATTAAACCCTAACCTAAATCTATCATAAGATTATTAAAGAAAACATAAAAACAATTTAATAAAAAAAGGATTTGAAGATTTATCTTGGATTTATGAAAACCCCCAAATTTCATGAAGAACCCTAATTTTTTATAAGACTCACGAATTTCCTTCATCTCCAGGAGAAAAATAATGAATTTGGTTTAGTATATACATTATATAGGGTATGGGTGAATCCTAGTCCAACCCAAAGCCCACATTCCTTTTTTTTTCCTTTTTTTCCTTTTTTTTCTCTTCTAAACCGACCCAAACACCCCTAATTTCGTTTTTTTATTTGTTTTTTTTCTTTTTATTGTTAATTAATATCTTATTAATATTACCTTAATTTACCTTAATTTATTTCAGCTTCTAAAACTCCCAAAACCTCAAAATCGTAAAACTAGTCAAATTTACGCGTTTTACCGTAAAAGACGTAAAATATACACTTTTATAAAAAATCTCAAATTTTGAAATAAACTTTATAATTAAGTCCTAAATGACCTAAAACCATCCCGAAAAATATTCATTTGACTAATTACCTTATCCGAGACCTCTAAATGCTAAACCGTAAATCCTAAAAAAATACACTATTACTATAATACTTATACGTATACGTAACCACCAAAATATCACCATTTTCATTTCATAGTCACCACTTGTGATCTCATGAACATGAATTAACCGTTCCTCGATTTACTTATGAGTACTCTATACTCATAAACGATAATCACACCAACCTCGTTCACACAAAATAAACACGTAAGCATAAAAATCAATTAGTCACACATAAAATAACCTAAAAGTAAGACCAAGTGACGAACCTCAAAACCACGGTTGTCACATCACTCCCTCCTAATAGAAATCTCGTCCCGAGATTTACTCCTTAGGATCAACACACAGACAACAAATCACACGAGGATACTTGTTCTAAATGAACTCCTCTCATTTCCACGTGAACTTCAGTTCAAGTTTCAAGATACCACATGTACAAACCAAAAATAATTAAACCCATTGCCAAACTCTTGACCTCACAGTCAATAAATCTCGCAAATGACTCTTCGATAAAACAAAGACTCTTATTAGCAGAAAACCCGAATAACCGGACATGCAAATATGCATCCTCAAACAACATTTACCAACCCCAATACATGAAATGTATCATGTATACAACTCATTTCCCCCAGGTAATTCTATGCTCATAAGCTAATGGTCTGATCTTCCCAAAGATCATAAATGGACCTACAAAACTCTACATCAACTCTTCTATTTTACCAACCGTTACTATGGGTGAAACTCCATACATAACTTTGTCACTAAATCTAGTGGTTTCCTCCTTTTCTACATAGCATCCCTTGTTGCTCTCATTCTGTCCACAAACACCATTACCACATTAGTATCCTCTTTTACCAATTCTAGTCCACAATGAGGACAACTCACCCTATCCGTTCATATCGTGCCTCAAATGGCATTTATCGACTTCTAGTACGATAACTATCATTATATGAAAACTCAGCCATCGCTAACGAGTTTCCGAACTACCTCTAAATCAATCACCCATGTCCAATTACGTTCATCAACTCCCTTCAGTCCGTATCCCAAACTACTTTAAATTCAAATTTCCTTACAAAGTGACCTATGACGGTCTTTCACATATCCATTAATTCTTCCAACTTCCCAACTACGTGACTTCTCATTCCTCTTGAAATAGGTGATGAATTAGTCAGTCTATCGACTATCACCCAACTCCCATCGTACTTAATCCCCCACCGCATTATGTATCCCTTCCACCAACTTCGTCCTTACATCGCCCTTTCTAAACTACTCTTATCCATGTAGGAAGTATAGTCTACGTCCCTTTCCTCCTTACGATTGTCCAAGCCACGCAACATAAATGTTGACGCGTTCACTGCTTTAGACAACTCAACTCGTGCAACCCACATCCTTCATCCAAACCACTCTAATACATCATCCCTATAGTTCAAGTTCGTCTCAGCTTCACCTCATCCTTCTTATTCCATGTCTCATCGACCATGCTTGCCTTTCCCAGATGTTACTTGGCCTTGCAATTTTCTTTCATCAATAAACTCCACCCATCACCTTTGCCAAATGTTTAATCGAGATGATTGAATATGTGTTGGATACGTTCATGATCCGTATAGACCATTCTCCACGTCTCGTACACCAAATGCCTCTAGCATTCTAGGCAGATATAACAGTCCAGCTCCACTAACTAAGTCTATCCAGTTCTTCCAAATCTTCAGTTCCTGCAACGTATAAGCGATCGCCTTTCTTTGTCGTCCTCGTACGCGTCCAAATCCCTGCTCCACGTATCGTCATGCTTCGCGAATTCATCCAGTCCTTCCGATAATGCCAAGATCTGCTCATCATCCAATCCACCTCTTCAGCCTCCAAGATGCTTCCTCGTCCTTCTTCACTTCGCCCCTTGCTGGTTCCACGATATGCCATCATCTCTGACTACTAGTCCTGGCCAACTAAATCCTAAAACTCACACTTGAAAATCTCACGTTTCATTCCCTTTACTAACAACTCCAAAACCAACACATAATTCGCCTCATCCTCCTTCTAAGATTTGAGTAGATCAAGATGTCGTCGATGCTCCCGATGACAACTCGTTTATATACGTTCATGCACACTCGGTTCATTGACTCCATGAAACTGCTAGTGTTTTGGCGAAGCCAAATGCATAACCGTAAACCCAAAGCATTCATACAACATCCATAGCAATTTCAATTATGTCCTCCTCACACCCTCTCTTAGCGGCAATACAAATAAATTCCTTGCAATTTCTAACAGCTCTTGTTCTTAATTCACTCCATCAACGATTTGCCTTGGAAGAAACTAACTACAACTCCTCTCACTTCTCCTACTTGCTCTATTCATGGTTCTACCTCAACGCTCCTAAACCATACAAAACCAAAACTACATCCTGAATACACCAGATACGATCGACGAATTAAACCCACGGATAACTAACGACATTTCACGTGCACCAATTAAAACAAATCAAAAACCACGAGACTCCAAAGAAAACTCAAACGCAAAACATGTATCAATTCCAAATGACCCATGACAACGAAAAATAATCCAAGAAACACCCAATGGCAACCAAAACATATTACGCCCCGCGACATATTATTTAAACCGTGCAAAAGATCGACTTTCCAAAAGAATATATATATATATATATATATATATATATATATATATATATATATATATATATATATATATATATATATATATATAAATTTTTTTTTACCTCCCCACATCTATGTGACTCAAACCATCTACAAACAACCTTCTAGACGTTCTCAAAACTCAACTCAAAGACTAGGTATCCCGTGCATCCCAAATCATAAAAATAAAACTACTATTCAAACTCAACCTTGAACCCGACACTTGTACATCAATTCCGACCAGTCCACTGACCTCCCATGACTATACATTCTAAATATTTGAAAAGTACGTTCCGAGTACATAATTTTAGGCTTTTGAATCACCCAAAAAGCTTTAAAAACGAACAAGTTATGACCAAAACAATTTTATGCTAGTTGTTTTAAAAACTAAAGAATAGACTTAGTGATCAATGCAATCCTTTTCAATGAAAGATATAATTGTATGTGAAATATTCATAAACTCCTTTTAACCTTGTATTAATAACTATAAATGGCATGAATCAGTTAAATCCGATTATATAAACTATGTAAGTAGAAAGAAATTTTACTTCGCTTTATTTTAATGAAAGTCTTTTAGAATTTGAAATAAATAAGTGTTGATAAAAAAAAACTTATGTTACATCTTGTTTCAAACATGACTCCAACACCTTACCCTTATTTTACCGAATACAACCAACTATCTAACTCTATAGTAGATTTCCAAGTCCCCCCTTTTTCCATATACCAACCAAAAGAAATGTAAGACTCAACCCAAAAGATTTCATTATCCCAAAAGAAATCTCCCTTTATTTCAACGGACTTAAAACCCAGAACAACATTTTAAAAAGTACACGTGAAATATGAACTCAAAGAATACGCTACAAGACACAGTTCAAAAAATTCGAAACGTTGTTGAAACTCTATCAACTCCAGCACCATAAAACACGAACAAACACAAGCTACGTTCAAGTTATAATAACTAGTGAACGACCATATACCATAACTTAACACATAGTAGTATATATACATCCGCATATATATACCTATTAAATCACCCAAAACATACTCGTTACCATACATGTCGGATCAACCAATCACGTCATACACTCGTTTTTCCACACGAGTAATCACCATCTCACCGTGCCACAACAAAGCATAAAACCCACCTCCAAAACCAAACCATATCGTGTGACCCCAAAATCACACAACACAACTATAACCCAAAACATATAACACACTAATAAAAATAGCCATATCGTAGGCAGCCGTTACATAAACCCATATATTATACATATACCCAATATCTACATCTCACCATATACAAGCATGTACTAATCCTCTTTCATGCAATCATACTTGAGAACCCATTGAAGTTGTGGTACTTGTATAACTATGTTGGCCACCATACTTATACAATTACCCTTTCCCCAATGCACTCCCTCCTATGATGACACTTATAAGAATCAATACAACATATAACACATAAATCTATCTACTCACATAAGCTCATAACCACATAACCAATAAGGTCCAAAACTCCATCTATAAAATAACATAATAAAACTCTTGGAATACAGAAATCCATAGTCTAGCTAAAACAGCGTAGACTAAATCCAAAACGAAAACATAATCAGTTATAAGTCATGTCGCCCATAAGAGTGGAAATAGCATAAGGTCCTTCATATTCACCTACTCCTAATAACTCGAACCACCACATGATTCTTAGGGAACATGACTTAAACATCAAAAGAAAATAATACCCCTCAGGTACATAAAATAACCCAACAAAAGATAGAAACTACTATGTACCAAATTATGTACTATAATGTACATTATAAGTAAAATACGACAATGACTAGCGTGGGCGATTATGGTTAAACCCGCACTAATCACAACTCGAAAAGAAAATAACATGTGGCTAAGTATGAACTTACTATGGTTCAATTCATACTAGTCAAAACATCACAATAAATAACATTCAAAC
This sequence comes from Glebionis coronaria, assembly GCA_025667525.1. NCBI lineage: Eukaryota > Viridiplantae > Streptophyta > Magnoliopsida > Asterales > Asteraceae > Glebionis > Glebionis coronaria. The sequence continues at coordinate 457,960,485 of CM046877.1, forward strand.
ACATCAATTATAATAAAATGCACACATACTCCTATGACGCCTATATGCAGGGACCCTTAAGCTATAGACTAGGCTACGCGACTAGGCAACCTAATTCTCTATAACTTGTCTCTGATACCATTCTGTCACACCCCACCAATGGCGGAATATGGGGCGCGACGTATGGATATCATCACAACAAATGGTGTCTCTATAGAGAAGACTAAAATGCAAATATAATGTCATAAATGGCGACACAAATGTCATGACAATATCTCAACAATGCAGGAGTCTAGGTAAGTAGGTAACAGTCCTACCACTTACCCAAGACAAACAATAAACATAAACCAAACAAACATATAGGTGCCAACATGTATCACTTATCAAAAAAACATAAAAGTAAACTAAGAAGGAACGGGGATCTCCTTCTATATGCAATCCTAAGGCATCCAAGTCTAGCCACTTCTATCCTCAAGCTTAACCACATTCTCACCTGAAAGAGACACTAAAACACGTCAACATAAAGTTGGTGAGAGTCATAGGTTTAGACTCCAACGCTAAATCAGTTACAAGCTGTGAATAACAATCATCAACAAAAGAACATATGGACAATGTGTTACAATTATGTATTAACAACTATCAATCAAGACCAATCATACCAAACCAATCCAAGGCTCCTACCTTGCCAAACAACATCATGGTACCTTAGATGATCCACCCTATGTACCTATCCCAAGGCCACTACCTTGGCAAACCACAAGGCCACTACCTTGTCAAACCACAAGGCCACTACCTTGTCAAACCACAAGGCCACTACCTTGTCAAACCACAATAACATATCAAAAATCGCATAGCAGTTAATCACATAAGTGTACACACAAGTCCATCACAACCATAAAACATTCACAGCAACAATTTAGAAACAACTCAACACAGTGTCTCTTCCATCCCATCTGGAAGTCAAAAACAAAAATAAACATGGGACTATGAACACTCACCTGATAGCTCCTTCACACGTCCTTGCACTAGCAACAAGCTAACAAACCAAAAACACGAAATCAATAAATGAACCAATCACTAAGATGGCTCATTAACCTATGATGGACATCTAACCCATTCTCACATATTTACCTCATTAATAAGCTCTAATTACCCCATTACCCTTCCTTAACAAGTCCTTAACTTGGTTAAGTTTAACAACTAACCCGTTCGTATTTTACCCAAAACAGTCCCAGTTTTTAGGTCTCAAAACTTTAGGTCAAACGCCCACTTAAACCTACCCATGGTTTCTGTAAAAGGAATATTCACACCCTTACATATGTTTGATAACACCTCCCACTTGCCCTAACCTTAAAGCTACTGTTAAGGCCCTGATATATATATATCTACTTTCGTCATTCCAGATTTCCTGATTTTAAACGTACTAAATGTTTGTTACCATTAAGGGGTCTTACCCTAAACCACCACCTTAGCCCAAGTGCAGATATTAAATACAATATATAAACCATCTCTCACGTTCGTGAGAAGATCCCAATGCAACCCTAAGTGCCCCAAACAACCCAAAACTTAAAAAGAAAACAGGCTGAATTCAAAACTGTTTTGACCTCCGACTGTTGTAACCTGTTTTTGACCCACTTCCCGACCTCCAATTTAGTTATCGTTTCTTGCATTGAAAATCCACTTCAAATATCTTTCCAGGGGTACTTGGATCGTAAAATAAGAGTTTATAGAACTCCCGATATGATCAAAACAATTGACTCAAAAATCTGCCCAGTTTTTAAAAACGGGTTTAACAAAATCAACCTCATTAATTAACTCTAATCCCTCTAATTACAAGCCCTAATTTATGTAATCATCATATTATGATTAATAAAACATTAATTTACTGTTTTTATATTAAACCCTAACCTAAATCTATCATAAGATTATTAAAGAAAACATAAAAATAATTTAATAAAAAAAGGATTTGAAGATTTACCTTGGATTTATGAAAACCCCCAAATTTCATGAAGAACCCTAATTTTTTATAAGACTCACGAATTTCCTTCATCTCCCGGAGAAAAATAATGAATTTGGTTTAGTATATACATTATATAGGGTATGGGTGAATCCTAGTCCAACCCAAAGCCCACATTCCTTTTTTTTCCTTTTTTTCCTTTTTTTTCTCTTCTAAACCGACCCAAACACCCCTAATTTCGTTTTTTTATTTGTTTTTTTTTCTTTTTATTGTTAATTAATATCTTATTAATATTACCTTAATTTACCTTAATTTATTTCAGCTTCTAAAACTCCCAAAACCTCAAAACCGTAAAACTAGTCAAATTTACGCGTTTTACCGTAAAAGACGTAAAATATACACTTTTATAAAAAATCTCAAATTTTGAAATAAACTTTATAATTAAGTCCTAAATGACCTAAAACCATCCCAAAAAATATTCATTTGACTAATTACCTTATCCGAGACCTCTAAATGCTAAACCGTAAATCCTAAAAAAATACACTATTACTATAATACTTATACGTATACGTAACCACCAAAATATCACCATTTTCATTTCATAGTCACCACTTGTGATCTCATGAACATGAATTAACCGTTCCTCGATTTACTTATGAGTACTCTATACTCATAAACGATAATCACACCAACCTCGTTCACACAAAATAAACACGTAAGCACAAAAATCAAGTAGTCACACATAAAATAACCTAAAAGTAAGACCAAGTGACGAACCTCAAAACCACGGTTGTCACAGGTTCATAGATAAGGTTCATTAACGTTTTTAATAGTTCTTCCAGATATTTTTAAGTCTATTAAGCTTCAATAAGCTTATGTGATGTTGGGTTAAAAATAAGCCGAGAATCAATAGCACAATGCTATGATCCAAGAGAGGTGAACAGGAATCCTTATAAGGATTTAATAATGATACGGTATTTATGGAGGAATCGTGAGTCAAAAGGAATACATTCCATTGCTGGATTAATAAAATAATATCGATAACGAGTCACATCAAACATATTTAAGCCCACTTGTTTATAAATTTTTATTTACATCGATAAGCGTCCTCATCTATGTAAAGTAAAAATTTATAACTGCACGGTTCGGTGACCTATGATCTCTTTATTCAAGCGAAAAAGCGTCCTACTTTGTTTCAATAAGGATTTCATAGCCCAACCTACTTAAATATTCCTGGCAAGGCTTACTATCAAAACGAATACAATATCTAAGAAAATAGATATTACTAAGAGAGTTTACAGTCGGTTTATTATAACTTTCGTCTTCAGACGTCCCATAACATCTTAATACGAAACTATAAATAAACCTCTGGTCCGGTGGCTTACGATCAAGAGTCTCATGTCATCTAAATATAGAATCTTATGTACCTTGATTTGGGTCCCACCGCATCATTTAAAGATGCAAACTTATCCAAATAATACCACATGAAATTACCAAAAGCAAAAGCGTACGAGCCGTCAATAAATTGTGTTCCGAGAGTAGATGTTCAAATCTAAGGTGATTTGGTTCAGGTTTAGGCTTTGTGGTGAAAGTATAAGGAGTAATTATAAAATGTATAGTTTTAGTAGAATAAAATGTATGAGACTTATTAAAATTGATAAGTGTGAAGTTGGAATGTAAAAAGCTGGCTTTCGTTGACTCGTATTATTACTTATAGTATAAAGAGAGTATGTGTACATTTACTTTGTAGTGTGTTTAGGTACTTGGTAAACTTAAATACTTGTGATCATGGTTTTAGACTTTATACAATCTAAAATAATGTATGCATATGCTCATATGTTCTAGGTGACTTAATACTCGCCTAAGTGATCAATTGTATGATTGTATGCTCATATAAACTGTAGTCATACGTATAGGAAAACTGTATGATTGTATGCTCATATAAAATGTAGTCATACGTATAGGTAAATTGTATGATTGTATGCTCATATAAAATATAGTCACACGTAATGTTCAATGAATAATTGCATGTTCTGTATGCTCATAAAAATGCAGCCATACATAATGTTGATGAAATGTAGTATGTCCGTATGCTCATAAAAATGTAGTCATACATGTTGTTCCTGTGATCCCATGATTGAATATTCACAATAATAATGTATTGTTCAAAGCTCTTATTGCTCAAATGTTTCAACTATTCCCGGATATGATAAATGCTCAAAGCTCTAGAGCTCAAATGATGTATGCTCATGTATGATGCATATGATTGTATAATGTTTTCAGGCAAAGGTGGTAAAACATTATGCAAAAAAAAAGTAGAGAGTAATTTTACCCCCTAGCTAGTAATACTAGCTAAAAATTTATTATGAAATTTGTTAAGTTTAGTTAGATCTTCAAAGACAAAATTTCCAAAGAGTAAATAAGATTTCCAAAGAGTTAGTTCGAATAAGGTTTCTCAAGATTTATAAAATCTAGTTAGATTTTTCAAGATTTACCGTAATCTATTAGATTTTTCCAAGGATTTATAAAGATTTGGTTAGATTTCCAGAAATTTACAAAATCTAGTTCTGATTCTCAATAGATTTGCTAAAATCTCGTTAGATATTTAAAGATTTGTTAAAATCTAGTTATATTTCCCAAGATTTTCTAAGATTTATAGAATCTGGTTATAATTTCAAAGATTTATAAAATCTGTTAGATTTTTCCAAAGATTTTTCTAAGATCTATAAAAATCTAGGTAGATTTTCGAAGATTTATAAAATCTATAACTTCTATTAAAAAGGAGTTTTAGCTGACCTCACTAATTTGTACTTTTACATACGTGTCATGATTTTAGAGCACTTACTTTTCATTTGCTGATGTCATAATTTAAATAACAAAATCTATTAATAATAAAATAAATCCTATTTCTTTTTCCTATTCATACACACATATCTGATTTATTTCTTTTTCCGAATCCTTTCCCCGAGGTTTTCACTTTTTCTTTCTCTTAATCCAAGAATTCAAAATTCAAAATCAAGATCCATGGAACGCAAGCTCATAGATCCATGGAAGAAATATATACCTATTGCTTTCTCTGTGGAAGAAAAATGCTGACATTAGCAAACCTGAAATCATTAGTCTGACACCGAATATGTAAATCAACAGAGATTGAACCTTAAGTGAGTTTTACTATAAACGCCTATGATTTTCTGTGTTTTAATGTCAATCACTTAAGGTGAAACTCATCTTTGATTGTTTTTATGTTACATGTATTTATTTCCTTTGCATACCAAGTGTTTGCTGAAACACCTGAGTGAAACTTATCCGAGTTTTTGTTGTTATGTATAGATCTTATCGTTTTTGTTGCTATGTATAGATCTTATCTGAACTTTTGTTTTGCTTGTCTATTATAGGAATCTAAGGGGTTGTTTGGACTGGACTTGGTCTTGAAACAGGTACTCTTTTACTACACTGTTCATTTGTTTTTTTACTTTCAATTTGTGTTCTTACTTGATACCGTATGTTTTTTTAGTTTATTTTGTTCATTTTTGATCTAAGATTACTTACAAAACTGATAATATGAAAATATGTTATTAAGAGTTTTTGCAAATGAATTTTATGGATGTGCTCATACACAAATTCGTTTGTTCAATTGGTTATGTAATTCTAGAAATACTTGCTCCCAAACTGATTGTAAATGCAATGAAGTAGCTAGCAACACCAGTGTTCAACACGGGCAATTCAAATAAACTTAAGTATATTTAGAGAAATTAAACTGAAAATACAAGCTGCCAATTTATCCAATAGAGTGTTTTCGGTAATGTACTAAGAAATCCTACCAATATGTGTATATTAACTTTCATAAGGTAACATACTATGATTAAACAAATCATATACATCTAAATATTCTATCTACAAAAATTTAAGTTTCTAGCTTCAAGCCAATTAATCTTCTTTCATTGTATACCTGCATTTATGCAAAGCAACATGTTATGGTCATATGTCATAACCTCAAAGACTTGACATTTATGAGTTGCGTATTAATGAAATATTTACTACTAATCTTTTGTTTAACTTATGAAGCATCATCATCATTGATTTTTTCTTAGAACAAATATTTCAAATTTTCTTGAAAAGTTAGATAGCAACAATATCGATCGGTGGTACTTCAGAACGTTGTGAAATAGATTTTGTTAAACCTAATGCAGGTATGTTAGGTTCAATATTTGCACAAAGAAGTTTTTATTTCTTTATTTGACATTTCATCCACAAATCCACAAACAGGTTCAAAATTACCTATAAAAACAACAGAGAACAGTATATGTAGTCCATTGAAAGATTGCTAAAATCTTGCTTTTTAGGAAAACCTATAATGACTTTGAAAAACATTATAGATTAGTAAGTTTCCTATTAGAAAATTTAATTTGTGTTCTTACTTGATACTGTATGTTTTTTAGCTTATTTATATACTGAGTATCTTTAATTTGAAATTGAAATTGACTATCTTTAATTTGATATTGAACACATCTCTCAATAGTCAGATAACGTTTTTTTTTTAATTCACCCGTTGATCTTCTCAAACAGGTAACATTTTTTTTAAATGTTTTTGTACTTCTCTATTTGTTGTGGCGCATTGAGGTTGCGACATTATGTAGTCAATTTCACAATTTCAATAAACCACAAGAAAATGAGCTTGCTATCTTTGATGCACTCCAAATATTTATGAATATGCCAATTGTAGATGTTTTATTGTTTAATTCAGTGTTTTTGTTTTATGGATGTTACTCATCAGGTGGAAGGATCAAACTTTTAGTTTGATTTAAACTCCAAATATCCATTACGCTATACGAAAGACTTGGTTTGTTCCTGACATTAGGAGTTGCTTAAGAGATGTGAAAGAGTTATTATTGCGCTTGGCAACGGTAAGAACTCAATATACTTTCACTTTGTTACTAACGTGGTATCATTCATGTGACGGCTATTTTTTGATATCTGATATTCGATTTTGATGAGTTTATGATAAAAAGGGTTTAAAAGCACAAATAAGCCTACAACTCACATTAAAAAGGGTTGTTTATATATCTAGCTATTCACCTGGTTATTTACTTTCTCAAGAGCTGAATAACTCATGGTATCCATTAGATATTTAATTACAGTTGTTTTTAAGTATATCTAACATTCAGACTAATGTTCTTATGTTTTCAGCAAAGACAATTAAAAGCAATTAGGAAAGTTGATTAATACTAGCAATGGTACTCATCTCATTCAGGTTTGTGAGTTATCTTTTGGAAAAAAAGTACCTTTAAGATCCTAATTTTAAATCTTTGAAAGCTATTAGGATAAATGGAAAAGCACGTTTCAATGGAGCTTTTTAAATTTCAAAGGGAGAATGGCTTTTTACAAATGTGCATTACTAGGTTCAATTAAAAGCAATTATTTTAGCTCATATTTGATGCTAGACATGTAAGGTTTTTTTATCTTTTTTCAGACATGTAAGGTTTTTATCTTTTTTCATTCCCAACAAGCTTTTCTGCTATTGGCTCTTTTATCAAGAATTTGAAATTTGAAATAGCCTTTGCATATCTTTGAAATAGCCTTTGCATATCATAAACTCTTTAACCAAGAATTTCAATTTCAAACTTCTCATTCACTTTAATTGTCTTAGTTTCTAGACAATTTTACATGTGAAATGGTACCTTTTCTTTTCTTCCTATCTAATTTTTTTTTGTTATTGATAACTTTCTTAGGTACGGGATTATGGCCAAGGTGATAGGAGCCAAGGATAAGCACAACACGCTAAAAGGTATGTATATCAGAATTGGTGACAGGTACATCATAATTAGTTTATTTAAAAAAATGAATTAGTTTATTTAAAAAAAATATGTCTTTAGAATCATGCACATCTGTTATATGCATATACTTTTCTTATCGAACTTGCTTACTATTTTAAATTATATCTTGACAATGCATTTGACTTGGTACCTTTGCTTTTCTCCTTATCTGATTTTAGTATGGGAAAATGACACCTAAGATAAGTTGTTTGGTTAGACTTTGTTTTGTTGGACTGTGGTACTTGATTGAATTCTTTGAATCTAAGTAGCATTGTTAAGGTACCTGATTCTGGGTTTTAGTTAATAATGTTGTTATGCTTAGTTTATCAAATTATGGATTGTTAATATTCTCCAGTTTGAAGATCAATGAATGTAATATAAGGTTGTTCAATTTTTGGTTTCTATATGAATAGTTTAGTTTTATGCTTATTATCTACAATGCCAGTTTTGATCTCATTGTGACGATTTTGGCAAACTGATTATAGTTTGATTATCTAAGCTTGCCAAAGTACCACATTTGAAGCTATTGATTGGTATAGGAACTAATGTTAACGCTTTTAGCTTACGTATTTTTCGCAATAGATCACACTGAAATATACATTTTGATAGTTGATATCGTCATATTTACATGTGTGCAGGTCTTTTTTTGCACCATCTCTTGGACCACTCATATACTCTACTACTCACATCAGCTCATGGCACACCAACTTTTACTGCAACACCATCTCTTATAACACCTGATGTTGCAACACATACTCCTCACCAAAGGCATCTGCTAAAATACGCTTTTCAAAGCATTGGGTAAATGATCTCTTATGTACAGTCATCTTGATTTGAAATAAATATGTGCTGGTGTATATAACACACGCCTCCTCCTCAAATCAGTTTTACATAATTACAGTATACAATTATGACATGTTTTATGTGTATTGTTGTTTTTGTAATTTATTATTGGTATTTGTGCCACCTAAAATTTGTAATGGATCTACTAAACTTTACAATGGACCTATCTTAATTGTGATCTTTCTTCATGTTGAAATTTTGTTTGTTTCTACATATCTTATAGACATTATTGTTTTTTTATAATGTCAATAATTTTAAACGATTGTCGGTGATTAATACGTGTGTTTATAAGAATAGTTTAATAACTTTCATTTATCGTGTTTATGAAAATATGACTTAATTGTAAAAAAGATTAACATTGAATATGCTTTTGATATTGCCCGTGTTGAACACGGGTTATGAGCTAGTATTATTGGATTTTCCACATATTCACAGGATCTACTTAGATTTTCAAAGATTTATAAACATATAGTTAGATTGTACTTAGATATTTATAAGGATTGTTATGTACAAAGTTGTTTGTGGTTACAATAAATTGTTCGGGCCATCATCCTTCAGAAGCCATTTTATAAACGTTTGAGAAGCGAGGGCACTTTAAATCGTAAACCCAACCACCCAGTCACAACGTAATATCGAGATGAAACATTTTTAGTATAAAGCTCCCTACTAACATGACATGTTTATATGTTTCATTAAATGCCTTAAGTATTTTAATAGCTTCATAAGGATTTTAAACAATCGTAATATGTCGTAAAGGGTTAGTTCACATAATATGTATGCTCTATATGATATATGCCTAACTATTAGGGTCCCCAAAAATCAATTTTTCCTTAAACTAATTTTTACGTTCAGTTATAGTCCAGTTTAAAAAAAATTATTTATTTTTTTTTTAAGTTTTTGATCTGGTTCTCTATAGCTATCGCTCTGATACCATTTCTGTAACACCCCCAAATTGGTCAAAATGCAGCGGAATAGTAATTGGGGTGTTACTTGGTGGATCGATAGCAAATAGTATACAGAGCATGATCATTAAGTATCGTTTAAAAATATTACATGAATCAAATGTGCAGATTTAATAAATTGTATTGAAATCAACATTTATTATTATTTGTGAAAATATCTCAGCCCCATGGTAAACATGATGCTTCCTATGATGCTGGAATTCAATGCATGTAAACCTGCTTAGTTACCTGAGAAAACATGTTTAAATCGGTCAACATAAAGTTGGTGAATTCATAGAGTTTAGTTCAAAAGGTATATGTATTGATATGCAAAACACCACGAAGATAGTAGAGCAATAAGCTTCTCACTATAGTAGTTCCTATTGCCCTGAACTAGATGCTAGACAATGTTTCTCAGGTGCCTATCTGGATCATCCTGATGAGAGACCCTCAGTCTAACAATGAAATAAACCTGTTGTGTTGGAAATTTTCACTTTATGTGACGACATTTAAGAATTCCCATTAGTTATCATAGTCACACACGCTTAGACTAGACTAGGAAACAATGTATAGTTAAGTGTGGTGTGTGACTATATATACCCCTCCAAGGCTTCCAAGGAGGGGTGTTGTTTGTGTTTTTCCATTTTTCACTTAATACATTTTCCTTTCTCTTTTACACACACAACCTCTCTCTCTAAACTCCAACAATGGCTACCACTACCTTCCACCACCCACCAAGACCACCGGACCATATTATAGTAAACACACAATTGGTATTAGAGCTATGGTTCAATCCTTGGATTGAGGTGTTTTATATTGTTTGATTTGGTGGTCAAATTATTTTTTTCTGGTCTCAAATTTGTCAAAAAATTTTACGTCACTGGTTACGATTGTCTCGATCTGGTCTTATATTTTTTGTCACACTGTCTGTTGTCACGATGGTTCCCTATCACATACTCTTTGTCTCAATGGTAACACTTCTCATATCTGGTATTCATCATTTCTCAGTCAGAAAGTTAAAATATTATCTTTTCTGGTCAAAAGTTTGCAGATTTATTTCTGTCTACTTTTTCTGCTTCTCTGTTTTTTTTTAGATCTGGTACTTTACAAGATATGGTATAACATTTTTTTGGGTTTCTTTTGAAGATGAAAAAGTTAACCAGAAATTTCAGATCAAAAGAGGAAATCTGACAAGAAATCACATATCCTGATAAATCGAAAAAAGTACCTTCTAGATAAGATCTTCTGGATTTCGAAATCATTGATTTCTAAAATTACGGAATCATTGATTTCCGTCTTTGCGAAATCATTGATTTCAGTTTGCGAAATCTTTTAGATTTCAAGATTGCGACATCATTTGCATCTATTGTTAGTTGCGAAATCATGTCCATCTAAAAATTGTCGCGGAATCTTGGAAACAATGTGGTTGCGGAATGATGTAACAAGTTGGTTGCGGAATCATACGGTTTGATAATGCGGAATCATGACAAGTTTAAAGCAAACCGAGACTAAAACCAAATCTAATATTATTTCAACCACTACTCAAACCCCGACTCGATCTACAACCCATCGTCACCCAATTCCTATCTCCATTCCATCATCTAGACTCTAGACTCGAACGTAAATCAGAAATATATGAAGATCTCAGATTTGTTAAACGAATGATAGATCTTTATAGATCTTAAGAGTTTGAACAATCATCATCATAGATCCGTGTTTGGTTTTACACCAATTTATATCTTCGAAATTAAATAAGGATTAATAACAAACTTGTAACAATCTTTATTTCTTTCGATTAATTCATCAAAAACCGACATGCATCATAGATCTAATGTGATGATGTATATCACCTAGTTAATATTCGAATACTCATGAATTAGAACATAAACAAGCATGTTTAGTTCCTCCTCGATTCGTTTATTTCAGAAAACTAACCAGCATGCAATCTCAAATCTGTAATCAATTTTCGAATTAAAGAAGGATTTATAACTATTCTGTTATAATCCCTTTTCTTATTTCAATTTGTTCGATAAGAAATAACAAATACACTTGCAAATTATACCTTACCCGAGACCGCTAAAGATCTTGAAGCCGGATTACTTAATTGTACTTCGTGGGGTTGGGGTTATGTTACAGATATTTGAGATTTGATTTATGATGGTAATAAGAAAGAAGCAGACTGGGAAAAGAGTTTTTGTAGTTGGGTTTGTCGTTTGGGATAGTTGAGATAAGTAAAATAGGGGTGGAAGTTTTGAGATGGGGTTGTGTGTTAGTCGGCTGATGAAATAGAGATTAGGTTAAGAATGAGAGATATTAGGGTTAAGATACTTTTATATACTCACTTCTTAGTCATATGGGCTGAGTGAATTTTCTATGGGTCAACATCCGGTCTAAATTGGCATTATGGGCTGTGTTGCAATTGTTATTTTATGACCGAGCAATGTGGCTAGCTGAGTTATTACATGAAATCTAACCCAAGCTTATTTTCGTGTGTAAAATATATGCTTGGAATGGGTAAATGATTGGTTTTCATTGTCATGTCACTTGACATATTTTCATCACTCAACATATGTCTTAAAATGTCGCATGAGGTGATTATGTACTAAGGTGACATGACAATTAGACATGACAAATAGACGTGACTATGTGATATGATAAAGTGATGAGATATCGAGACGATATAAAGTGACAAAATTTATCTGACGAGACTGAGAAAAATAGGTAGATTTTTAGTGGCTACGGATTGTTTGATCGAGTATAAATTATGTAAATTTGAAGACGGAATTTTTCGAAGGCGTGTATTTATTTTATCTTTGAAGATAACTTGCTCGTGCTTAATCTTAGAATGAAGACATGTTTATCTAGTTTCTGGGTTCGGGGTGGTTGGTTGATGACTCGGATAACTATCACTTAAAGGGGTTACATTGTTGTACTCACTCTCACGCGCTTAGTCGACGTGGATAATTTCAAGAGGTGTTGTGCTTATATACTTCTTCAGTGATATATTGGGTACTTAGAGATTTCTCCACCGTTCCTCATTCAACAATTGTGCAAGCTTAAGTCACAAGATTGAAGGATTTTTATTCAGTTTCTCGTTTGATGTATCTGGTTCATTCTATCAGTGGTTCACTTCATATTTTCACATAGTAAAGTGTGTTTTTCATACTTTTTCTCTCTAAGTATGTGTGTGTTCTCACCATTTCTTTATCTCTTTCTCTCTCTAAAACATAAGCAAGATTTACAATATCCTACAAATTGTATCAGAGCGTACGATTTATTATTCTCACGAGATTTCAGGTACATGTGCGTACGATTTATTGATGGTTCCGAGTTTCGAAACCATCAAGGGGGAAGAAGAAGACATATTGAACGCACAACGAGTACACGTGATGAACTTCATACCTTCTTTTGATTTGAAGACATTCCGGGAAGACATTTGTCATAACCGTAGAGAAAATCAGTGTTTTAACTCGTGGCGTTATCAATCTCTAAACGGTACACTACTGATTCGATGTTTAATTGTTTTGATGTTGCAATTATTCATCATCATTATCCTATATGGAGAGATATGCATTTCCGGGATTTAATTGACTTTGATGCATCTCCAGAAGAAGATATGTGCATTTCCGGGACTTAATTGACTCTGGTGTTATGATGTCAACTTCATGAATGGAATAAAGTGTCTACTTCAGTATTTGAGCTTCATACTTGGGATTGGTTTATTTTCTTCAACAATGTGAGGGAAGAAATGTCTTGATTCTTTCTAGTATGCATAACTTGAACTCTCAGGAGGAAGAAAAATTAAGAAGTATTATTCAAGCGTGAGAAGAGACGTTGTTGATCTACTTGGTGTGCCCCTTACTTTCAATCCCTCATAGCAACATTATCATGTTATATGATGGGGTTTGCTTTTTAAATCTGTTGTGCGCTTAATCATTCTAAGCTTTATTGAAAGCTTTAAAGTTGCTTATGAGGATTGTCGGTTTAGGGGGAAGCTATTTAAAAGCTTCTACATCAAGTTTATGTGCCATGAATTAGGGGGAAGTTAATTCAGAAGCTTCTCCTTAACAAGAAGTATATGGATTACTTAGCTCGTGCCGTTACAGTATTTCTACTACAAGTTACTTTAAAGATGAGTCGTTTTGAAGTAAAGACTTGAAGTCAAAGGCCTTAGAAGACATCATCAGCATTGGACGCTTCATGAAAGCTTTTGTTCTTAATCATTATGTACTTGTTAGGAAAATATTGTAAGGAATTCTACATGTCGTCCCATGGGGGAAGATTGTTAGAAAATCACTTTATGTGACGACATTTAAGAATTCCCATTAGTTATCATAGTCACACACGCTTAGACTAGACTAGGAAACAATGTATAGTTAAGTGTGGTGTGTGACAATATATACCCCTCCAAGGCTTCCAAGGAGGGGTGTTGCTTGTGTTTCATTTGTGTTTTAATACATTTTCTATCTTTTCACACACAACCCTCTCTCTCTAAACTTCATCAATGGCTGCCACCACCTTCTACCACCCACCAAGACCACCAGATCATAAATAGCAAACCCACATGTTGCTTGGCCTAAGCTTTTCATGATAGAAAGTCACGTAGGCTGGGTGTTGTCAATACCCAAATAGATCTATTTATAACATTTTGCGCTACACTATTAACTATTATAGTCCACGGGAATAAATGGGGCAAACAATAGGCAGTAATCTGTTGTTGTCTGTAAGTGTTTGTATATACAATAATTAAGTATGTTTTCTCTCCCGGTTATAAAACAGTAAAAGATGGGTCTATGAACTCACCTCAATGATAAAGCAGTACTAATAAGTCATTGAGTAGACTGGTACAGTATGATCATGAAGCAGTATAATTACCTAAGTAATTTATGTATGTCTTAGTAAATACATGAATAAAATGCACATATGAATGTAGTTGATGAAAATGCATGATCACAGATTTAATAAATTCTTATCGTCTTAATTGTTAAACCTATAGTAGGTTATCAAAACATGTACACATTTAATTTAATAAAGGGTATTTACCTCGTTCGAATTGTAACAATATAAATTAAATAAAATGATTTTTATTTAATTGAGACTTATAAAATATAATATTTCATAAAGGTCCTTGAAGTTTCAAATGTTCATTGCTAGTCCTCCGGATTTCACGAATTACAATATAACCCTTATAGTTTCTATTTGTATAATTATGTTTCGGTTTATATATTTTGCCCAAGCAATTTCATAAAGTCTAGAACTTAAATAAAACTATTAGGTCAAAAGTGAGATAGTTTAAAACTATAGGGTAATATTAAAGCATTGTGTCCCCTACTACACAGGAAGACAACCTAGTATAAACAAATGTTCCCCTAACTTACATAATTTCTGCCATGGTGGGGCCCACGGTCAGATTTTTAAAACAAAGCTTTTCTTCTTCTCTTTCTTTTTCGTCGGGAAAAAACACAACACCATTTTTCTTTCAAAACTCAATCCGCAACTTATAATTCAAATTGTGACTTCGTTTCTCAAACGGTTTTCAAAATTTCAACTTGCATATCGATCTATGACTCCGTCGCTACAAATCCCACGACAAAAACGCGACCATTACACGTGGTTTTTACTCGGTTTATTTGAATGAAGCAAAATATGTTACACAAAACTCAAAACTTATTTTTAGCTGATAAAATTTGGGACTCTTAGTCTAAATAGCTTATGTTACCCGTATGTAAAGAGTTTACGTACGAAAAATAGGTTTTTGGTCATGTTTTAACGTACCCACTTAGTCATTTTTGAACCAATATGTAGGTTATCATAAAAAAATAGTTCATATGTTCTCAATTCGTGTGATTATTGTTATGTAAGTATATGAAACGATTAATAAGAAAAATAATGATGTAGTTGAGTGGCTTACGAGACTATCGAAGTCGTGACACTAATGAACACCCGCGAGCCACACTAAAGAAACCCTAAAATGAAACCTTAGCTTGAAACCCTAGCTCGTCCTTAGCTTGAACCCCGATGAAGATTAAACCTGAAACCAACTCTAATATACCCGTGTACATTCATCATTGTTGGGTTCTTCTTTCCGATTCGAGATAAGTGGTAGCACTTTGTGTGAATGTATATGATTACATATGATATTGTAGCTTGAAGGGCAGGGCCGTCTCGTGGATTTCAGAGGCCCTGTGCCGTTTTAAAAATCAAAGTCATCTTGTGGATTTTCAGGCCAAAAGCTCTGAGGCTTTTAATCGCATACTTTTTCAGTACAATAAAATCAGTTGAGCTCGATTCAAGCACACATTATTTTAATGATTTATAACCGTACCAATAATAAATTGTGCATTTTTACTTAGTCATACTGGGTATTTCTTTTCTTTCGTTCTTATAAGTTAAACTTATATGATTGAGGATCAAGTTCGTCCCGTGGATTGTGAGAGCTCTGTGTTATTTTGACATTAAAGGCCTCTCGAACAAGTGAAACCTTTTGAATATGTGTTATAAATAAACATAGAGTATTTGTGAACTTAAAAACAAACGTATATAACAAATCTAAATTTAATTATTTATCGAGTTAAGATCACATTTAGAGCTATTGTTATAAATTTGTTTATAAAAAATTAGTCGAATAACAAATTGGAATAATTTTATCTGGATGTATGTTGCTTTCCTAGATGTGGGCTGAGAGGTCTGAGAGTATATAACTTTTAAAACCAACATGTGTTTTTTGGTATAATATGAAAAGTCTGATAAAAATATAAGATCTAAAAACCTTAAGGGCACGTTTGGTAGAGAGAATTATAAAGAATAGAAATGATGCAGAGTATAGTAATTCAGAGAATAGAAATCAGTGAAGAATTTTTTTTTATTCTAGTGTTTGGTAACAAAAAAGGATTGGCAAGAGAAATAAAGAAAAAAATAAAATAATAATCTTTATAGCAAATTTTATAGCTTTAGATCCCATTTTATTACTGTATATCTCATTTTTCCCAATTTTTTAAGAATCCAAAAATTCGAGATATACCATTCTGTTATTTTAAGAAATGCGTAAGTCATCATCAACAATAGCTTCACCAACATCTAACTTTTCTAGTTCTATCCAAGATTTTTTAGCAATTTATTATTTAGATCAAAATAAACACAATGTTTATGTTATGTCGAAATCAAAGATCTACACATACCATGTGAGATCTGAGATATAATTTCCATATACAAATACATATCATCTTGAATATGTATCCATATATATAATTTCAAGATGCAAACATAGAAACTTCGATTTTGATCTGATAATAATATGAACGCAACTTGGGTTTGGAGATTTTATTTTGATTTTTTTGTTTGTCATGTGCACTCACATGGAGAAATAGTTTTCACTTCAAAAGTAGAAGATAACACTAAATTGGGATTGTGTGTAAAGTGAATTCCAAGAGGATTGAAGAATCTCCGCCTTTTTAATTCTCACTCAACCAAACAAGAGAAATGTGCACATTTCTATTTCTTTGCCTTCATTTTCTCCCAACCAAACATGCCCTAAGGGTGTAAAGTGAGTAATACCCAAACTCATCATCTTCCTTATCCTCACTCATAACTGACTGCTACGCACACACACACCGGTATGCTCTGTTTTTCTTTATTTAGTGGCTTAAAATGATTTTGCGTTCACTTACATAATGTCCTTCATCAAGTTTTCTCTAAACAACGAACTAACCCAGCTCGACATCATAACGTCGGAGACCTCAAAAATTTGGGGCCGTGTGCGGTTGATCACTGTGCACACCTTCAAATCCGGCCCTGTTGAAGGGAAGGTGGAAATGGAGTTTTGTGATGATACTAGCTTGATCTTTGAACACAGTGAGGGGAGAAATGTAAGAAGGTCTTTGTAACTTTGAAGAGTATTTGCCAAAATGTATGTGAAATGTGAGTGGCCTACTATAGCTATATGTACAATTTAAGATACAAAGTGATGAAGAGAGTGGTCCTAAGAGGAGCCACGTGAACTCTTATATTTTGGTGATGTGTTCCGATTATAATGGTGAAGAGGGTACAAGAATGAGATTTCTAAGTACAAGGAATATTTGTTTGTTAATCATGCGACGTGTATATGTTCATGGCCAAAGGGGGTTGGATTTTGTTTTGATATTTGCTAGGTATATGCAACTTGAGAGTTATAAGGATCTAAGGAAAAGGTTTAGTTTTAAGGTTGACTAAATATTGTTTAATATAAGCGTGTAAATGGGTTTAATATATATGTTTTAGTATATAAATTGTTTCGTTTGGTTTTGAGTTGTGAATACTGTTAGACACGTAATTATTCAAGTTTTTAGTGCTAATATCCCTTCATTTTTCGCATAATAAATAGCAAAAATATATTTTTAGTACATATATCGTTTATATTTGCTATTTATTATTGTAGGTACGAATATTAAAGAAAAGAAGCAAAAACGAAGAAAAAGACCAAAACGAGCACAAGACATGGAAAGAAGACGAAAAATCGAGTCCGACGATATCTTCATATTTTATTGGGCCGGCCCGACACCGTTTAAATGGGTCGGACCGACCCATTAATAATCAAATGGGCTTCAAATTCAACAAAAAAAAAACACTACGGCCCAAATGATGTAGAGCCCAGCAGCCCAGCAATGAAATACGAAGCAAGGGGCCCAAGTCTACATCAAAGCCCATTAAATGAAATGAAAAGATCATATATGGAAGAGGGGACGCAGCACATGAAAAAAAAATAGGATATGTACTTTTCAATTAAAGGGTGGTTGCGTACAAAACAAGCGGACCATATCATTTCCGTTTTTCTTCATATTTTTTTTAGGATAAAAAATAAATTGACGCAGGTTTCCTTAAATTATATGTGGTATGTATTGATTCTTTCCAGTTTTTTTTTTAATTTTGAACGCAACTACTATTCGATTAATAGATAATTGAAAGTTTGATTTGGTGATATAATTTTGTGTTCGATACTAGATTTAGATTCGATCCTCACTTTTATTTTTATTATTTCCCTGCGTTTTATTTTTAGATATAATTTAGCTTTGCTGCCTTTATTTATTTTATTTTTTTCTGTCTTTTTAATCAGATTTCTTTCCTTCCATATTTTGATTTTTATTAAATAAAAACGCATCTCGTAAATATTTTTTTTTTTTTTTTTTTCTTTCTGCTGCATTTTTTTTAGTTGTTATAATCAGTTTTTGAAGATTTGATTCATATTTGGTTTATTTTAGTTTGGATTCGGTTTTAATTTTGGGAAGAAGATGGTTTATAGATTCGATTGTTGATGGTGATATTGATTCGGGTTCCATGACGATGTCTTGGCTTATGGCGTTTTTCTTTTTTTTCTCTTGTTCGGTAGTAGCTTATTTATAAGCTCTTTATAGCTTATCTTCATTAGTTAGCTTATTGGATTGAAACAGTTTGTTAGCTTAAATTCTTTGCTACTGTTGGTTTAAAATTTTATAACATAATGGTTTAAAAGCAAGAGGAATTAATAAATAAGTTCGAAGAATAAAATCAGTATTGTTTTACCAAAGTTCTATTGTCTTACCATTATATTATGTTGTTTTTCTTGTTTACGTTTAGAATCTAGTAACATTTAAAGAGTTGTTATAATTAGGATTAGGTATAATTTAGTACAAGCTTTAGTTTTTAAAATTTAGTATTATAAGTAAAATAGTTTTCATAAGTAGATTTTAAAAAATATATATATAAAAAATAGTTTTTATTAATTAGTTTAAAATGTCGTTCATCTTAATTGTCGTTAACGTTTTATGTTTTATGTCAGCTTGGCGTATCAGGTTATTCGCTCGGGTTTGTTTCTCTATCTATTTCCTTGTCATTATTTAGTTAGCTTCTATTTTGCTGTCTTATTATTGTTTTACTTTAATGTCGAGATTAAATTAGTTTTATCTATGCTTGTTAGTTTAGCATCTTTATTGCCATTATTATTATTTTAGAAATTTTTAATATCTATTTCGCTTTATAATTGTTGTTTTTTTTTAACGTTTGATAATTTGTTATTATTTTTAGTAGTTTTAAATATCAAAATCTTAATCTCTTTTATTCGAGCATCAAGCTTGAGACATAAACGTGGATTTCCATTCGCACTTCGCCGGGACTACGATAACCTTCGGGTGTACGAAAACGAATGTATCAAATGGCGCCGCTGCCGGCTTTGTGTGTAGCGATATTGGCGTTGTGTTTTTTAGTTGGTGACTTGAAGATCCTTTCGTTTTGAAAGTTTATTTTCGTATTTGTATATATATATAATAATAATAAAAAAAAAAAAAATTTAAAAAATTTAAAAAATCAAAAATATTTTCTTATTTTATTTTATTTTCTTTAGTACTATATATATCATATATATATATAAAAAAAAAAGAAAAAAAAAATAACTTTAAAAAAAAATATTCTTCTTTATCTTCTATCGTGTTTAATTCTTTTTCTCAACCCCTCTTATTTTTAATTCTTTATGGATTCGTCTTGCGTTCGGTGTGGGAGACCATGGCATGGTTTTCAAACATGTCAATGGTGTACTTGTGAGCGGTGCGGTTTTGATATCGACAATACACAATTTGGATTTTGTCCATTTTGCAATACAACAAATTCGTACTTCTCCTCTTACAATACTTTCTCACCCCCTCCCGTCTATGGCAATCCCTTTCCGCAACATGAACCGGGTTTTTCCCAATACCCGTGTTGCAATCATTGTGGGGGCCCTCACGATACTTTGTATTGTCAGCCAATGAATTATTATGAGCCAAATCCGTATCCTCATTTTTCTTCACCGATGGATTATTATGAACCAAATCCGTGTTCTAATTCTTCTCAACCGATGACTTCCTATGAGCCACAACCGCGCTATAATTCTGGTTTTCATAACTGTGAGCCCCCACATCCTACCATCAATCATCAATCCTCTCAGAGAATTCAACAACTCAATGCTTTGAAAGACGAAACACACGCCATTGTTTTGCAACTTCAAGAAGCCGTTGTTCTTCTAAAAGAAGCAAATGAGGAGGAAAAGCGACAACGACAACGACAAGAGCAAGTATCTAATCTTAGTGACTATACTCCTCCACTTGTGAGTTCTTACTATTATGATGATGATGACGACGAGAATACTATTTCTTGGAATGATCTTTGTGCTCAATGTCCTAGTGCAATTGTAATTCCTTCTCTCGACTTGCCGGCTCTCGAGCCTAAGGATTCTACCACTCCTATTCTCGATTCTTCCACTACGGAGACCGATGCCTCTCTCATCATGGGGGATGAGGGTCTTATCACTATTCCTTGTGATGAGATTCTTATTCCAATCCAAAGTGAGCCTACGGTTGCTTCCGATAGTGACGATGAGTGTGAATCTCTTTCTAGTGATGACTCATTACCTCCCACCGACATCTTGGGAAACGATTCTTTGGCTTTCTCTAATCCCATTTTTGATCTCGATGATGATTTTACTTCTAGTGATGACGAGTCACTATCCGATGAAGACGTTCCGAAGGAAAATTTCAAGATTTATTCGAACCCTTTATTTGATTTTGATGACGCCTACATCTCTAGTGAGATGAATCCTATCTTTGAAGAGGGGATTGAGGACATTGATAACTTCGACTCTCTTGCTATTAATGAGCATTCGTTGTTAGCCATGCCACCTCCCATCGTAGAGGAGGTGGAGAGATTTGACCCTACTTTCCGTTTGATTCGGTCTGGTGAGGTGACGCGGGTGGTAGATATGTCTTCTGATATTTCTCATATTATGTTGCCACCCCGTCCTACCGCGTGCACACCCAAGCAAGTGATGTATCGCTTTTACTCTCCTCATCTCATACCGGGAAATGAGGATGAATGCTTTGACCCGGGAGGTGACATTGACCATTCTTTGATTGATACCTTTACGGCTTTGCCGAATAGTGACCATCCTATGTCTTTGGGGGATGACAATTTGTCTCCTTTACCCACCCCACCTCCCGTGGATCAAGACTTCACTTACTTTTCTTATGTCGAGAGGACGTTTCTACCTTTTATGACTTATCCTCCTGCCTCTCATTTATTATGTTCCTCCGGGACCGAGGATAAGATTTTTGATCCCGGTATAACATTCGAGGCTTCCCCATGGACCATTTAATTCGGGGTCGAGTCAGGCTCGTGACTCGGTTAACAAAAACAAGCGCTTCTCGGGAGGCAACCCGATGATCTATCCTTTTTATTTATTTTCTAACATAAGTGTAGGGGCGTGTGCTTCTCTCCATGTGTGCTTGTTGGTATTTGTTTTTGTGTGCAGGGTTCCCTTGGATCGAGAAGACTTTCAGAAGGTCGATGTTGCTGTTTTCCATCATCTTCTTCATTCAGTCTCCGATCGATCTTCATGTCTATATCAGGGGAGTACTCAGTTCTCATCCTTATCCATACATATCTGATTGTGTTCTCCTTCTTACACTTGGAATTCTAGCATTAGCCTTTTGTGTTCTTAAGTGTAGGGGTAGCACCTTATCACTTTTGAACATTGAGGCCAATGTTCGGTTCTAAGTGTAGGGGGTTTATATCATATGGATCATATTCATGCCTACTTGTTTGCCCTCTAGCATCCTATTTTGAGCAAATGTGTGTTTGTTTTATTTTATTTTATTAATAATAATAAAACGTTTTTGACCGTGCGTGATTGACTTGTCCCGTAGGCTAGAACAAAGGGGATCCTGACTCTGCCTGAGTGTTGATCTGGCTGCTCCCTTTACTTTTAGACTAAGCTTTTAGGAATTGTGCAAATAAAAATGCTAAACGTGGAGTAGTTGGTTCTCTTTAGAGCTTATATGAGTAACCTATGGCTTTTCCTCTTAAATTATAACTAGATTTAATAAGTGTGTTTTTTTTTCAAGCCTTTGAACGTTAAAAATTGTGTTGTTATGCAAAAATAAATTCTTATGCAATTTTGATATAGAGTTCTAGTTCAACTTTTTATTTAAATTTGAGTGAAAGCATACTTTCTTAAATTTGAAATAATGTTGCGTGAATAAATACGTTGAAAAAAAAATGAAAAAAAAAAGAATTATTTGAAAAAAAAAAAAGAAAAAAAAAAGAGAAAAAAAAGAGAAAAAAAAAAAAAAAAAAAGAGAAAAAAGAATATTTGAAAAAAAAAAAGAAAAAAGAAAAAAATAAAAAAAAATATGAATATGAGTTTTATGTTTTTGTTGCTTTATTTATAATTGTGAGAAACTTGCTTTTTCTAAAATTTAAATCCGAAGTTGAACTAGAATTCGTCAATTTTTTTTATAAGAGTTTAGACGGTAATTGAGAATTTAGAAGTCAAAGGTCCCGTGAGCTCCGATACTATTCTCGAGGGTGTAAAAACCTAGCATCCTAAGCTTTGCTAAAGGACAAGCTGAGAAGAAAGTCGCTACATGGAGTGATCTCTCCTTTGAATCTTCATTCTCTAATTACCGTCGTTGTTTTTCATCTAAGTGTCTTTTATTAGCTTAGCGGTGATTTCAAGATCTTTGATTTCAAAATCCCGCCGATCCCGGTACTATTCTCCGTGGGGTGTTAAAAGCCCGGGCACTTAACCGATGAGGTTGGGACGTCCCGAGAAGAAAGCCGCTACATGGGAAAGGCCATTTTTGAATCTAAAATCTCGTCATTTTCGGTGAGTCTAATATTCCACTTAGATGATTAGCAACCATAACAAATGTCGATTTGAACGATCAAAACTTTAAAAAAAAAACACACTTGCCTAGTCTTTATAATTATAGGAGTGTAAAGTTATTTTTACATAGGTTATTATTATAAGTAGTGTTAGCATTTTGACAAACGTTTGCACAAGGAATTTTAGCTTAGTTGGGAGTAATAAAAAGAGGATGACGATCTTTATTCCCTGGTGACACCCAGTTTGCGTGTTTCCCGTTCTATGATCCTTATACCTTGAATAAAAAGTCGAGCATGGCGGGTCACTATGAATTTTTATTTTTCTTTTATAAAAAAAAAAAAAAATAAATAAAAAAAATAAAAAAAATTTCGAATAAAGTAGTTTTTAAATTGTTTTTGGATTTGACGTTTGTGATGATAGTTGCTTGGGGGCAAGCAACGTCTTAAGTGCAGGGGTGTGTTAGACACGTAATTATTCAAGTTTTTAGTGCTAATATCCCTTCATTTTTCGCATAATAAATAGCAAAAATATATTTTTAGTACATATATCGTTTATATTTGCTATTTATTATTGTAGGTACGAATATTAAAGAAAAGAAGCAAAAACGAAGAAAAAGACCAAAACGAGCACAAGACATGGAAAGAAGACGAAAAATCGAGTCCGACGATATCTTCATATTTTATTGGGCCGGCCCGACACCGTTTAAATGGGTCGGACCGACCCATTAATAATCAAATGGGCTTCAAATTCAACAAAAAAAAAACACTACGGCCCAAATGATGTAGAGCCCAGCAGCCCAGCAATGAAATACGAAGCAAGGGGCCCAAGTCTACATCAAAGCCCATTAAATGAAATGAAAAGATCATATATGGAAGAGGGGACGCAGCACATGAAAAAAAAATAGGATATGTACTTTTCAATTAAAGGGTGGTTGCGTACAAAACAAGCGGACCATATCATTTCCGTTTTTCTTCATATTTTTTTTAGGATAAAAAATAAATTGACGCAGGTTTCCTTAAATTATATGTGGTATGTATTGATTCTTTCCAGTTTTTTTTTTTTAATTTTGAACGCAACTACTATTCGATTAATAGATAATTGAAAGTTTGATTTGGTGATATAATTTTGTGTTCGATACTAGATTTAGATTCGATCCTCACTTTTATTTTTATTATTTCCCTGCGTTTTATTTTTAGATATAATTTAGCTTTGCTGCCTTTATTTATTTTATTTTTTTCTGTCTTTTTAATCAGATTTCTTTCCTTCCATATTTTGATTTTTATTAAATAAAAACGCATCTCGTAAATATTTTTTTTTTTTTTTTTTTCTTTCTGCTGCATTTTTTTTAGTTGTTATAATCAGTTTTTGAAGATTTGATTCATATTTGGTTTATTTTAGTTTGGATTCGGTTTTAATTTTGGGAAGAAGATGGTTTATAGATTCGATTGTTGATGGTGATATTGATTCGGGTTCCATGACGATGTCTTGGCTTATGGCGTTTTTCTTTTTTTTCTCTTGTTCGGTAGTAGCTTATTTATAAGCTCTTTATAGCTTATCTTCATTAGTTAGCTTATTGGATTGAAACAGTTTGTTAGCTTAAATTCTTTGCTACTGTTGGTTTAAAATTTTATAACATAATGGTTTAAAAGCAAGAGGAATTAATAAATAAGTTCGAAGAATAAAATCAGTATTGTTTTACCAAAGTTCTATTGTCTTACCATTATATTATGTTGTTTTTCTTGTTTACGTTTAGAATCTAGTAACATTTAAAGAGTTGTTATAATTAGGATTAGGTATAATTTAGTACAAGCTTTAGTTTTTAAAATTTAGTATTATAAGTAAAATAGTTTTCATAAGTAGATTTTAAAAAATATATATATAAAAAATAGTTTTTATTAATTAGTTTAAAATGTCGTTCATCTTAATTGTCGTTAACGTTTTATGTTTTATGTCAGCTTGGCGTATCAGGTTATTCGCTCGGGTTTGTTTCTCTATCTATTTCCTTGTCATTATTTAGTTAGCTTCTATTTTGCTGTCTTATTATTGTTTTACTTTAATGTCGAGATTAAATTAGTTTTATCTATGCTTGTTAGTTTAGCATCTTTATTGCCATTATTATTATTTTAGAAATTTTTAATATCTATTTCGCTTTATAATTGTTGTTTTTTTTTAACGTTTGATAATTTGTTATTATTTTTAGTAGTTTTAAATATCAAAATCTTAATCTCTTTTATTCGAGCATCAAGCTTGAGACATAAACGTGGATTTCCATTCGCACTTCGCCGGGACTACGATAACCTTCGGGTGTACGAAAACGAATGTATCAAATGGCGCCGCTGCCGGCTTTGTGTGTAGCGATATTGGCGTTGTGTTTTTTAGTTGGTGACTTGAAGATCCTTTCGTTTTGAAAGTTTATTTTCGTATTTGTATATATATATAATAATAATAAAAAAAAAAAAATTTAAAAAATTTAAAAAATCAAAAATATTTTCTTATTTTATTTTATTTTCTTTAGTACTATATATATCATATATATATATATAAAAAAAAAGAAAAAAAAAATAACTTTAAAAAAAAATATTCTTCTTTATCTTCTATCGTGTTTAATTCTTTTTCTCAACCCCTCTTATTTTTAATTCTTTATGGATTCGTCTTGCGTTCGGTGTGGGAGACCATGGCATGGTTTTCAAACATGTCAATGGTGTACTTGTGAGCGGTGCGGTTTTGATATCGACAATACACAATTTGGATTTTGTCCATTTTGCAATACAACAAATTCGTACTTCTCCTCTTACAATACTTTCTCACCCCCTCCCGTCTATGACAATCCCTTTCCGCAACATGAACCGGGTTTTTCCCAATACCCGTGTTGCAATCATTGTGGGGGCCCTCACGATACTTTGTATTGTCAGCCAATGAATTATTATGAGCCAAATCCGTATCCTCATTTTTCTTCACCGATGGATTATTATGAACCAAATCCGTGTTCTAATTCTTCTCAACCGATGACTTCCTATGAGCCACAACCGCGCTATAATTCTGGTTTTCATAACTGTGAGCCCCCACATCCTACCATCAATCATCAATCCTCTCAGAGAATTCAACAACTCAATGCTTTGAAAGACGAAACACACGCCATTGTTTTGCAACTTCAAGAAGCCGTTGTTCTTCTAAAAGAAGCAAATGAGGAGGAAAAGCGACAACGACAACGACAAGAGCAAGTATCTAATCTTAGTGACTATACTCCTCCACTTGTGAGTTCTTACTATTATGATGATGATGACGACGAGAATACTATTTCTTGGATAAGCAAAAATACCATGCTTGTATCCTTGGCAAACCAAACAGTCTCTTACCAACTATTTAACTTGTTTTCTGAGACCCTTCCAGTAAAACAATAAACATATTTTATGAGGAGTGACCTTGACTACAGAATGACCCCAATAGATCTCTCATGAAAGTGATGAAAGAGTTCCAACTTGAGAGCTTCATTTGCACCCACTAACAATTTCCTTTTTCTTAATAGTTGATCACTAGTCCATCAATAGTGTTTTGTTATTTGACCTGATTTACATTGATTTCAAATATTATCCATGTTTTCTTAAATTTATCATAAAGGTTGGTACAAATGGTTATAGTGGTGATAGCCAAACACTCACCATCCCATTCCTTTCTTGACAGAGCATCAACTTCTAAATTGTTTTACCTTTCTTTTAGTTGACTTCATAGTCAAAGCCCATGAGTTTAGGAAGCCATTTCATCTCTGCTAGAGTTGTAATCCTTTGATCCAATAAGTACTTTAAGCTATAGTGGTCACTTTTAACCAAAAAATTCTTATCTAGCGAATATCCTCTCTACTTTTCTTAAACCAATAAAACTGCCAAAAACTCCTTTCCATAAGTTGAAAGAGCTTGATACCTTACTAACAAAGTTCTGCTCAAGTAAGCAATAGGATGACCTTTTTTTGTAGTATTTCTCCCATTCCTACCCCAACGCCTCAGTTTCCACCACAAAAGGCTTATAAAAATCTAGTAGCTCCACTACATGACTTGAATCATGCCTTGTTTAAGTAACTCAAAAGCATTTTGTGCCTCAACGTTGCATGAATAAGTATTTTTCTTTAGTAATTATGTCAAAGGCCTACTGAGAGTAGCAAAGTCTTGTATGATGTTTCTATAGTACCTTACGAGACCAAGGAAACCTATTAATTGCTTGATATTCTTTGATATAGGCCAGAACTACATAGCTTGAATCTTAGTCACATTTGTAGCCATACCTCGAGTTGAGATGACATGTCCTAATTACTCTACATGAGTAGTCCCAAACACACACTTACTTATCTTAGAAACCAAATTATGCCTTCTCCTTTTTTCTAAGACTAAATCTAAGTGTTTTTTATGATCGTTTAAGCTTCTACTATGTACCAATATGTTATCATAAAGACTAATGTGAACTTTCTCAAATAAATCTATAAACACTTCATTCGTCGGGGCTTGAAAAGTCTAGGGTGAAATAATCAATCTAAAAGGAATGATCAGCAATTCATAATGCCATTCATGAGTCTTAAAGGCTGTTTTAGTAATCTTCTTTAACTATTTGTAATCTACATACATCCTCCATGTACCGTCCCATTTTCTTGACCATTACCGTTGGATAAGAAAATGAGCTTTGGCTACGCTTGATAACACCAACTTCAAGTATTTCTTTGACCATTGCCTTAATAACATCCTTTCGTATAGGAGGATGTCAATAAGGCCAAATGTTCACTAGTGGTGTACCAAGCAACAAAGGAATTTTATCATCATGTGATCTCAATGTTGGCTACTGGTTAGAGACTTAATAAATTCTTCATGCATGTCAATGGTTGATTGCAACTCTGCATCACCTTTACCATTAGTACGATCCTCTATTTGAGCAGGCATTATAGATAAACCAATGTTTGGGTAAACACATATCGTTATAACTCAGTATGCTTATCTCCTCCCACCTTCTAAATCCACTTCCTTCCTTCCAAGAGTATCTAAGCCACTAGATTCCCTTAACAACATCAAATTAGATGTAAATTTCTCTCCTTTTGACTACTACTGAAAACCTCCGCAGTCACTAAAAGTGACTAATTCCTTACCTCCAGCTTCATCCAATGACAAAGGAAAACTACTCATAATGCTGCAACCTAACTTTTTAGTCATTTGAACATCTAAAAACTTATGAGTATAGCGTGAATTAACCAATATGTGTAGAGTATGTTGCTTTGTAACAAAGCCAACTAGTCTCATAGTATAGAAGAACTAACAACAAATAGAAAATTTAGAGGGATTTGAGGAAAAAAAATATTACTAACCAATTCATCCAATTGCTCCACAACATCCTCAAATTCCTTATCTCCCTCCTTATTTTCAGCCAATAGAACCAAGGAAAAAAAATGACCTTCACACTTATGGTCTGGCACAACCTTCTTATCAAAATAAAAGCATTCATTCTATACTCCCTTCTCGCGATATTCTTTTTGAGTGAAGTGTCACCTTGAGGGAGTGTTTGTCTTAGGCTTCTAACCATTATTACTAGTAGGAAAACTGCCCAAATGCCCTACTTTTCTTTTTAGTAGCATTCAAAGTAGCTTTTTGGTACTAGTCAATTTGTAAGACTCAACCAAGGTCTTAGTGTCAAACATTCTTAACTTCTTTTCAATTTATTATGGAAAACCCTCAAGATAGAAACTAACTACATGTTCCTCACTAATGTCAACCTTACTCAACAATGTATCAAAAGCATCTTGGTACTCCTTTGCACTAGACACGTGCATTTCACATTCCTAATTTGGTTAACTAGATCATCATACATAGTATCAAATATTTGAATAAAAGCAGTTATATACACATTCCAACCCACATCCTTCCCATTCAACTTAATCAATTGCTTATATCATAATAATTATGTATCGGAAAAATGCACATAATCAATTTCACCATCTGATTCTCAGGAATATCATCAATGGCAAAGAATTGTTCACACTTGTAGATCTATCCTTTCAAATCATCATATGTGATCATGGGTAATTTAACCATGGTAATTCGTGTAAACCGGATATTATTCCTAACTCCATCATTAAGACTGGTAGAAGGTCAATCTTGTTGTTGGTGCCATACCATTTTCAAACAAAATTTGGCGCCAAAATTTGTTGTGTGCTATTTTGTCAAATATCAGTAGGGATTATCCTCTACATTTCTTCTGCACAACCAATGACAATCTTAACCTGTTATTAGCTACCTCTAATCAAGTGAAACTGGTCATTAATTCATGACTAGAATTTAAGCACATGGTGCTAGTCATGAGATCACGAGATGTATCAGACACGTAGTCTTGTTTCTGAAGGATACACACACAACTAAGATGATCATAGAATCAGTGTAGTTCTTTTACCAGAAAGTTCACTGGATAAGTAACTAACTCAGCGGAGAATCAAGATCTAAATGAAACAATGTTTTAATGGTGAAAATGAATCAAGAACTCATAGGGTAGATCTCAGATACCAGTTGATAAACACCACTTGGGATCACTTAAAATCCGTTAATGGATAACAACTGCTTGGATCATCAAATGAAGTAGGAATTGATTAATCGAAAGCTTTCTTGAATTATCGACAGAGTTTGTTACAATGATTGTGTCACACCCCCAAATTTCACTGCAGCGGAAGACTGGATTTGGGTTGCAACTTCATGGCGTGAAGATGACTTGATGCGAGAGAACGACCTCTACATGCCAAAACAACAATGTAGACTCCATATAGTAGCATACCTGAGAAAAACATTGCTAAAGTGTCAACACAAAGTTGGTGAGTTCCTAGGTTTAAGTTTAAGAAAGCAATAAAAACCATTTCAATGAACCACAAGATTCGTATCCACCTGTGACAATATAACACATACAAAGTCACAGTTTATATTTACTACTATCTAAGCTCATGACACTGATGCGTTAACGAGTCTAACCGACTTCGTGCGTGTGCCCATGCAGGTGACTAACCCAAGTCACCCGTCGTCTTCAAATGAAATTGTATTTACTTGAACGCACCCATTAAAAGTAAATAGGAGTGTCAACTCCAATATATCTATCCATAACATTCGCGCTCACTTCGCTGTAACCCAGCTAGGTGACTAACGGTTCATGATTCGTGGGCAGTTATCATTTGGGGAGATCAACTAGTAAAGAATAGTTCACTTGTGTTCACGCGTTTAGAAATCAAGCAATGTTCTCACCCCAAAAGATGATATTACAGTTTAAAATAGAGAGGAGCTAGTAACTCACAGTTTGATAAAACAATTTAAGAAAAGGCTAGAAAACTCACAGTTTGATAAAACAATTTAAGAAAAGGCTAGAAAACTCACATTTTGATAAAATAATTTAAGATAGGGGCTAGAGAACTCACAGTTTGATAAAATAATTTAAGATAGGGGCTAGAGAACTCACAGTTTGATAAAATAATTTAAGATAGGGGCTAGAGAACTCACCTTGTTGATAGTAAAGTGTTGCAGGACAAAGTAAAATTTTACTGGTAACCTAATAAGAATAATATTCATTTAAACCATGTGTAATATAAAAATAATATACATGTATAAACCCGTTCTTAGTTGGTGCTTTAGGTTGGAATAATAACGACTAAATTTTTTTAAAACATTTTCGACCATTAATTAGTTTAATTATTTAATGTCGGGTTTTATCTTTTAAACTAGGGTTTCATCAATCTTTATCATTTTATATATTCATGTTTATGCATTATAAATCATTGATAGGTTGATATGAATTCAAATAAATTTAATTATTCGAGTTTTGAAGATAATATTATTACGATATAAGTTTTATTTAAATCCTAAAAGAGTATAATTACGACAACCTAGTGTTTTACAATTAAAATCGTTTTCTCCATTATTTTGAGAGCTACTATCGTGTGTCACTTTTATTAGACTAACATGATTAATGTCATGTATAGATTTTACATTTTATTGTGCTTATGACTTTTATAATGGTTTTAGCGTAATTAGGTTTTATACGATAACGTCATTTTCACGTGAAATCTTTAATGATTAAGTTTTTATAGTCCGAATTTAACTAGGCATCTTACTATGTGTTACTAGTTGAGTTCTACATAAAATAACCATTTTAAACATTTTTCAAAATTTGAAAAGTGTCCAGCAGGCCTACTTTGAGAGCCCGTAACTTTTACATACTTTAGAGTTATGACACAAACAAAGACTATGTTAATAGCCCACCTGGTAGGCTACGATAATGTTCTCCTGAGCTAGTCGTGATTTGGATTCTAAATGGGTCAAAATTAACTTACAAAAACGTAGTTCCAGCCAGTTTAACACTAGACATGATGGTTTTTTAGAAACTTTAAAGACATGTATCTTACTGCTCATTAACTTTCAGGGAAAACGGCTTAATGTTTTAGAAACTAGGGCAGGTGAATATTAATAATGTCCTTGAGCAAGATTTACCCATTCGGCCTCTAAGAGGCTCGAAATCACGTCCAAACATGACTCCCCCGACCAAACAATTTCCAGACTTTGAATATTTCATAGCTTTTACAAATTTTAATGTTTTTATTTAAATTTTCATTTTAAGTTTTCCGGTTCGTTATAACTCCGTTTTAAGTGATTCAAGAGGCTATGGAATCGTAATAAGGTCTAGTATTTTACTTAGTGACAGAAATTCGGAAAACGTAAAAAGCTTTAATCTACCGAATGAGGCTTTTAACGACTTTTATTACTTACGAAATATTTCTAAACTCTAAACACCACTAAGTTGAGGTTTAAAATGAATAATAAGCTATTTAATACTAGGTAATACATTACTTACAATGTATTGGTGGTTTGATCAAGTCTACGCCCTAGGATGCCCTAAGTTGGTCTCGGCTAGGATTCAACTTTCACGACACGAACACGAACACTAATGCAAGTTAGTGACTTGTCTCGGGATCACTTGGAAGACCAGGAATGATGTCAAAAAGTTTTTGAAGAGGTTCGAACACAGGTAGCCCGAGATAACCAAAATTTGGATTCTAAGGTTTCTTAAAAACCCTAAATCATTTTTGCAAGGAATTCGTTTCTAGTTTGCTTCATGACCCGAGCTTCTAGAATTGAGTACAATGGTTCTTGGTGAGTGTTTAGGAGTCCTTAAAAGTACTTTTGGTGGTGGCTATCATGGCGTTGTAGTGGTGCTAGGTCCCGGCAGCAAACAAGGACTCGTAGAGAGTTTTTGTGTGTGTTTTGATTATGATGGAGCTACAAGGACTTATGAGCTGAGTTATAAGACTTTATAATCCATGAAATCTCTTCCCTTATCAATTTAATAGTGTATTGATCATAAAAGCAAGCCTAGGAGTGAATTTAGGGATTTTGTATGGAAATAATGGATGTGAAGGGTTTGTAATAGTGTTATAACATTATGAAATGGTGGAATAATGTTATATGATCTGTATTTGTTGTTGGAATGATAGTTCCATGTGTGGTTTTAATCGGATTAAGGTTGGAACAAATGAAAAATTATTAAGTTTGTAAATAATGAGGTGTTTTGGTGTACTTAAGTTGCAATAAAATGGTTACAAGGAATTTTATGGGTAAGTTATATGTGATATGGTTAATCAAGGGTTAATTTAGTGTTAGATATTATGGTTTGATTTTACGACAAGTTAAACGGGTTTAAATCACTTTCGGATTTAAAAAAAAAATAACTACAGCTTAATTCTCGTCATTTAATAATTTATTTAAGCTCGTACAATTTTTATGAATTTTAAAAATGAATTTATTAGTTTTTAGTTGATAACATTAGTTTAGACAATTTCGTGATTATTTTGACATAAAAAGAATATTTTATAATTATTATTAGATAAAATACGATTACCTTAGTAAATTAATCAAAACCTTGAAAATAATTTAAAAGTGACAAATATATGATTTATATACTTTTTATAGTCCATCATATATAGTTTTGAAGAAATCTCATGTTGAAAACATTTGGATAGCTTCTTATTAATCATTAACAATGATTTCGATAATTTATGTAAACTACTAATTTAACTATTATTAACGTTCATATGACCTATAACTCAAAATAACTCGTAACACAAATAAAACACATTTGCTTTTGGTTGGATGGTCTCCAGTTAGAGTTGATAATCATTTTAGATAGCAGAGCAATTATTTTGTATTTACAGTAAATATTTAAACGCTTAACTATTAACATCTATATGATTTATATGTTCTCAAATAGTCCGTTGTATATACTATCGGTGATAATATAATTTGTTACTTGTAAGTTACCTTCCTTTTTATAATTAACAATGTTTTAAAATAAAATAATAATAAAATAAATTGCAGCGATAATTATTTTACTATTTGAGAATAATTGTGAGTTCAAATTTACGGGTTGTCACATTCACCCCGCCATAGAGGATTTCGTCCCGAAATCAAGACGTTGTATATATTACGGTATTTGTCAAGAAGAAGACAAAAGTGGTGAGTGGAGGTCCAACGGCTACTAATAGTAACCAACGGTTACTTTTATCCCCATATATCAAGATTTTCAAAATTTTAACACACACTTAAATTTTTATCCCTTAATTTTAGGTTTCTTCTTTCCATCACCGCACGGATGTCGTATTTCGTTCCCATAGTCGCGATTGTATTCGTCGTCGTGATGGCTATCTACATATCGAACGCTCCTCCAGAAGAAGATCTACAGTTCCTAACCGTTATCGTGGTGTTCATCATACCGCTTATCGTTTTGGCAATTGCCGTTGAAGTATTTTGGAAGAATTAAGTATTAGGATTTCATGTATTTGTAGTTTTGTATTAATATTTTAGTTGAATTTTTTCTTAAATAAAGTGTTGTTTCGTCATCATGCATGATTTAGTTATTCTTAGTTATCGTTGTATTTGAGCTCTCAAAGTTTTCATGTTTAGTTAAGTTTGCGGATTTTACTTATTGATTTAGGTTCCATGATAATCATGGTATGGTAGTTCTTTAAGATTTCTGTTATTTTTAATTAATAAGACTTATGCTTTTGGTATTAAGCTCTCATTGGGGATTCTTTTTGTTTTGGATTAGTTTTTTTTTATTTATGGTAACTACTACGAGCATACTATTGTTCTATCTAAATTATACATAGGTGATCAGACTATGTATATTCCAGATACGACATATAGCGTCCTCCTTTTCGTCACCTCTTTTATTCGTATGATGCTTGTTATGGAGTTGTGGTTTATTATATCGTACGTTTAAAATTTAGTTGACGGGACGAGTTATCTCATGTTTCTCATCGTGATTGATTGTTCTTTGTTTTCCTTTTACTTTTTCATATATTCGTTGGGAATTTTTTTTTGCCGGTTACACTTTGATATTAGTGTTTATATTCGATTTGTTTGTAAAATTCGGAGTTATTCGTTTTACCAATTATTGTTGCATAATACAGTTTTTAATTTTACTCTTTTTTTAGTCGTAAGTATGTTTTAGGCGTTACTAATAAGATTCTATTACTATTCCTAAATATTTTATTCCAATTATTTCACAAACTCCCATACATCCTACCGCCACATTCTTAATATATTCAAATTTCAAAATCTTCTCTCATACATCATTCCCAATTATTTTTTTTTCAAAATTCTTCACACACACACACACAAATACCCATTTTCTCTTCAAAAACATTTCCGGTTACTCTTCCGGATGGGCATTCCGATCGAGATCTTTACTCCCGTTATGATTATCATTATTACATCGCTCGTTTTACTTATCTATCCTATGGTTTCTTTTCGGATGGAGATGTTTGTTTTATTTTATTAGTTTATATATTCGGTGTATTCCATTACTTTGTATATTATTAAATTATGAATGGAAATATTATGGCCTTATTTAATAAGGTTTTGGTTCTTTTAATTCACATTGTTCTTTATTAATCGTTGGTTAATTTGTTTTTTAGGAGATCATGTGTTTTAGGTTTGGTGGTTAATTATTTAATTAATAAAATTTAATATCTTGGAAATGAATACATGATAAAAATATTTTAGTGACACGATAGTAGGGATCACTTACGGAGAATTCCGTAAAGGTGTGGAAACTCCATCTCGATCTGAGTAGGGTTGATACCTTCGTCCGTCTATTAGCTGGCTACATTTGAACTCCCTTATTGGGCGGACTCTTAGGCTTATTAGGAACGCAATTTTTTTTTGTGGTTAACCTTGTAGCAGACGATGACGTTCCCCGTGATGGAAACAGATTGTCCTCAATTGGAATAGTGGGTTCTCCGGTTGCTTCTTCATCTGACGAGTCGTAACCTGTGTGTATGGTTGGCGATTGTGATATTCTATTAGGGTAAAACGTTTTGTCACTTCGCTAATATTTTCAAGTGTCGTTTTACTCTGGTATTAGATTTAGTGTTTCATTATATCTTGGTGTTTATCGTTGTATTTAAGTTTTTAGTATTCGAGATTTTTAGTGACATGATTTTCACTGGGTTGGTGGTGCATTCATAGAATACATTCTTTTGGTAAATATTGTTACTTCCAGGACTATTTGAATATTTAGTATTGATATATATGTATATATGTGTGTGTATATATACATATTTATATGCATATATATATCTTTAGCAGTAATATTTATAAGTACACAAAATTCTTCATGTAGTGAGATTATAATTTAATTTCATATTTTCGCTATATCTTACTATTAACTAACAGTTAAGCATATAGAGTATGACATGTTGTGTATTATTGTAATACTACAGTGTTGCCCACTAGATTATGCTTTCCTATACCCATGGGTTATCATGCATAGTCCCACAAACATGTTTTTCACAGTAACGCTTACTAGTTTAGTAAAAAAGTAGCATGTCAATCAATTTATCTTTTAGTAAGTAACAGTAGATGTTTGGTATGCTAATTTATCATGCAATTTAGTACCGATTATAGTCTAGGGTTACTAATGCAACCTAGTTCTCTATAGTCAAGGTCTCTAATACTATTCTGTCACACCCCCAAATTTCACTGCAGCGGAAGACTGGATTTGGATTGCGACTTAATGGCGTGAAGAGGACTTGATGCGAGAGAACGACCTCTACATGCCAAAACAACAATGTAGACTCCATATAGTAGCATACCTGAGAAAAACATTGCTAAAGTGTCAACACAAAGTTGGTGAGTTCCTAGGTTTAAGTTTAAGAAAGCAATAAAAACTATTTCAATGAACCACAAGATTCGTATCCACCTGTGACAATATAACACATACAAAGTCACATAGTTTATCTTTACTACTATCTAAGCTCATGACACCGATGCGTTAACGAGTCTAACCGACTTCGTGTGTGTGCCCATGCAGGTGACTAACCCAAGTCACCTGTCGTCTTCAAATGAAATTGTATTTACTTGAACGCACCCATTCAAAGTAAATAGGAGTGTCAACTCCGATAGATCTATCCATAACATTCGCGCTCACTTCGCTGTAACCCAGCTAGGTGACTAACGGTTCATGATTCGTGGGCAGTTATCATTTGGGGAGATCAACTAGTAGAGAATAGTTCACTTGTGTTCACGCGTTTAGAAATCAAGCAATGTTCTCACCCCAAAAGATGATATTACAGTTTAAAATAGAGAGAGGCTAGTAACTCACAGTTTGATAAAACATTTTAAGAAAAGGCTACAAAACTCACAGTTTGATAAAAAAAATTTAAGAAAAGGCTAGAAAACTCACAGTTCGATAAAATAATTTAAGATAGGGGCTAGAGAACTCACAGATTGATAAAATAATTTAAGATAGGGCTAGAGAACTCACAGTTTGATAAAATAATTTAAGATAGGGGCTAGAGAATTCGCCTTGTTGATAGTAAAGTGTTGCAGGACAAAGTAGAATTTTACCGGTAACCTAATAAGAATAATATTCATTTAAACCATGTGTAATATAAAAATAATATACATGTATAAACCCGTTCTTATTTGGTGCTTTAGGTTGGAATAATAACGACTAAAGTTTTTATAAAACGTTTTCGACTATTAATTAGTTTAATTATTTAGTGTCGGGTTTTATCTTTTAAACTAGGGATTCATCAATCTTTATCATTTTATATATTCATGTTTATGCATTATAAATCATTGATAGGTTGATATGAATTCAAATAAATTTAATTATTCGTGTTTTGAAGATAATATTATTACGATATAAGTTTTATTTAAATCCTAAAAGAGTACAATTACGACAACCTAGTGTTTTACAATTAAAATCGTTTTCTCCATTATTTTGAGAGCTACTATCGTGTGTCACTTTTAATAGACTAACATGATTAATGTCATGTACAGATTTTACATTTTATTGTGCTTACGACTTTTAGAATGGTTTTAGCGTAATTAGGTTTTATACGATAACGTCATTTCACGTGAAATCTTTAATGATTAAGTTTTTATAGTCCGAATTTAACTAGGCGTCTTACTATGTGTTACTAGTTGAGTTCTACATAAAATGACCATTTTAAACATTTTTTAAAATTTGAAAAGTGTCCAGCAGGCCTACTTTGAGAGCCCGTAACATTTGCATACTTTAGACTTATGACAAAAACAAAGTTTAGGTGGATAGCCCACCTGGTAGGCAACGATAATGTTCTCATGAGCTAGTCGTGATTTGGATTCTAAATGGGTCAAAATTAACGTACAAAAACGTAGTTTCACCAGTTTAACACTAGACATGATAGTTTTTCAGAAACTTTAAAGACGTGTATCTTACTCCTCATTAACTTTCAGGTAAAACGGCTTAATGTTTTAGAAACTAGGACAGGTGAATATTAATAATGTCCTTGAGCAAAATTTACCCATTCGGCCTCTAAGAGGCTCGAAATCACGTCCAAACATGACTCCCCCGACCAAACAATTTCCAGACTGAATATTTCACAGCTTTTACAAATTTTAATGTTTTTATTTAAATTTTCATTTTAAGTTTCCCGGTTCGTTATAACTCCGTTTTAAGTGATTCAAGAGGCTATAGAATCGTAATAAGGTCTAGTATTTTACTTAGTGACAGAAATTCGGAAGGAGGTGTCTACCTCGGGAAACGTGAAAAGCTTTAATCTACCGAATGAGGCTTTTTAACGACTTTTATTACTTATGAAATATTTCTAAACTCTAAGCACCACTAAGTTGAGGTTTTAAATTAATAATAATCTATTTAATACTAGGTAATACATTACTTACAATGTATTGGTGGTTTGATCAAGTTTACGCCCTAGGATGCCCTAAGTTGGTCTCGGCTAGGATTCAACTTTCACGACACGAACACGAACACTAATGCAACTTAGTGACTTGTCTCGGGATCACTTGGAAGACCAGGAATGATGTCAAAAAGTTTTTGAAGAGGTTCGAACACAGGTATCCCGAGATAACCAAAATTTGGATTCTAAGGTTTCTTAAAAACCCTAAATCGTTTTTGCAAGGAACTCGTTTCTAGTTTGCTTCATGACCCGAGCTTCTAGAATTGAGTACAATGGTTCTTGTTGAGTGTTTAGGAGTCCTTAAAAGTACTTTTGGTGGTGGCTATCATGGTGTTGTAGTGGTGCTAGGTCGCGGCAGCAAACAAGGACTCGTATAGAGTTTTTGTGTGTGTTTTGATTATGATGGAGCTACAAGGACTTATGAGCTGAGTTATAAGACTTTATAATCCATGAAATCTCTTCCATTATCAATTTTAATAGTGTACTGATCATGAAAGCAAGCCTAGGAGTGAATTTAGGGATTTTGGATGGAAATAATGGATGTGTAGGGTTTGTAATAGTGTTCTAACATTATGAAATGGTGGAATAATGTTATATGATCTGTATTTGATGTTGGAATGATAGTTCCATGTGTGGTTTTAATCGGATTAAGGTTGGAACAAATGAAAAATTATTAAGTTTGTAAATAATGAGGTGTTTTGGTGTACTTAAGTTGCAATAAAATGGTTACAAGGAATTTTATGGGTAAGTTATATGTAATATGGTTAATCAAGGGTTAATTTAGTGTTAGATATTATGGTTTGAGTTTACGACAAATTAAACGGGTTTAAATCACTTTCAGATTTAAAAAAAAAAATAATTACGGCTTAATTCTAGTCATTTAATAATTTATTTAAGCTCGTACAATTTTTAATGAATTTTAAAAATGAATTTATTAGTTTTTAGTTGATAACATTAGTTTAGACACTTTCGTGATTATTTTGACATAAAAACGATATTTTATAATTATTATTAGATTAAATACGATTACCTTAGTAAATTAATCAAAACCTTGAAAATAATTTAAAAGTGACAAATATATGATTTATATATTTTTTATAGTCCATCATATATAGTTTGGAAGAAATCTCATGTTGAAAACATTTAGATAGCTTCTTATTAATCATTAACGATGATTTCGATAATTTACGTAAACTACTAAATTAACTATTATTAACGTTCATATGACCTATAACTCAAAATGATTCGTAACACAAATAAAACACATTTGCTTTTGGTTGGATGGCCTCCAGTTAGAGTTGATAATCATTTTAGATAGCAGAGTAATTATTTTGTATTTACAGTAAATATTTAAACGCGTAACTATTAACATCTATATAATTTATATGTTCTCAAATAGTCCGTTGTATATATTATCGGTGATAATATAATTTGTTACTTGTAAGTTACCTTCCTTTTTATAATTAACAATGTTTTAAAATAAAATAATAATAAAAAAATTGTAGCGATAATTATTTTTCTATTTGAGAATAATCGTGAGTTCAAATTTACGGGTTGTCACAGATTGTTACTCCTAACGGTAAAAAAAATACAACTCCATTATCATGTATTATTTTTTTTATTATCCATGTATGGTTTTTAATTATTAGTGTATCGTTTTAATTTTATGAATAAAAGTTTTTAAGTTACATTTACATTTGAGTTTACGTTTTATTTATGCTTTTTAGTTTTTATGAATAATTAGATAAATAAAATGTGGAACGATTATGTGGAGGTGAGTTGAGGTCTGTTTTTTTTTACTACACTTGAAATGTGGGTTTTTGATGAGTTAGTGAGAGGAGAGAGAAAACTATGGTGACGATGGGGTTTTTTGTGCACCTCTCCCACCGGGCCTACGGATCTCAAAAGTTAATGTGTACATTTACGAGACAAATTTTTATCTCATTTACTTAGATTTGAAATTTTATATATCCTCAAACATGTTTTTAAAACATTGTGCATTATGAATTCAATGATTGTATTTTATGTACATATAAAATTAAACATGAAAAAAAGGAGATGTTGAATGAATCTATTTAGATGAAAATATAATAGTTATCTTTTATTTTTTTAATAATAGGTGGTAATAAATACGTGAGCTACAAAATTTTGATATGAAGGTCATAAAATTTGTAGGGGCATAAACTTTGTACTACATTAGTTTTCTTAATTTTAATACGATAAAAATAATAACCAGGATTAAACTTCTTTAAGATACACGGTAAGTCAAAATGATTATACTCCAATGGTAAGTAGAAATTACACCGCCATTATAAAGAAATGTTAAAAATTAAAATAAAAATATTAAATAAAGAAATGTTAAAAAAATTGTTGTTTATAGCAATTATAAGAAAATTTATATGACAGAAAAGTTTAAATGAATAGTTGAAAACCACACTTCACAGGTAATCGGGTCACGGGTTCGACAAACTAGATCACGGGGTTAAACACCGAGTTGAATGCTCGACATTTGGGTCGTGGGTTCGACCACCGAGTCAACCCGATCGAGTCACTGGGTTACCGCTTCGATAACTAAATCAAATAGCATATCGTTAATTACATGTCGGTAGGCAATTCACGTTGCAATTCGCGAATACTTGTATAGTTTTATACTATAAACGTGTATGCTTAATTTTTCAAAAAATAAAAAATTACACGGGATTAAACCAATAAAAACAATACACTTATTAAATCGCTTACAAATACACGGACCTAAACATTAAACTGAGAAGCGTGAAAAGAGATCTTCAACTCAAGGTTACTTCAGGACAACGAATCAGGAAGATAACTATTACGTATATTTTTGGAAATGTTAAAAATTGAAATTGAAATTATTAAATAAAAAGTTGTTAAAAAATCGTTATTTATGGCAATTATAAGAAAATTTATATGAAATGAAAATTTAAATGAATAGTTGAAAATCATCTGGTCACGATTTTGACCACCGGGTCACGGTTTTGACCATCGGGTCACGGGCTCGACCAACGGGTCGTGGGTTCGACCATCGGGTTAACCCGGTCGAGTCACTGGTTACTTGTTCAACCACCAAATCAATTAGCATATCGTTGACTACCTATCGCTAAGAATTTTTTGTCGCAATACGCAAACACTCATCTAATTTTATAATAATAGTAAATATGTAAGCGTAAATATTTGAAAATAAGGGTCTTAAAATTTGTAATGTATAGCAAAGTCAGATAAGTTTCTTAAATTTTATAACAGTAAATAAAAAAAAAATTTGCACTCACCTAATTGAAAGGAATTTTAATTAGGAGATAAACCGATGAGAAACTATTCAACCCCCCCCCCCCCCCCCTTCTAGTTTCTACAAAAACCTTTTAACTCTTTCAAACCCTAACTTAACCCACAGCCCAAATAAAACCCATCTAAACCCGGTTAAAGCCCAAACCCTAACCAGACATTTAACGTGTTTTATTTTTTAAAACCTGTTTTAATACTAATAAAACTTGGCGCCATACAAATCCTGTTCACCCTCACCCCCAAATCACAAACCCACGAACCCTAATTACTTTTTCTCTTGTTAAGTAAAATTAACAAGTAAATTTATCCAGAATCTTGATTCACCACTTTTTAAACCAAACCCCACCCTCAACAGCATCTCCACGTCACCCATATTCCCTCACCAATGGTCCCCTACACCTATCACTTTCCCCAACCCCAATGAGGAGACCAGATCCTCAACCATGGTTAATTCCTTCACCTCCAATTCAAAAGGGACGACTGATATTGTATTTGGACAATTGGCTCATCACAGACATCCAAGAATCACAACAGGCATCTTCACATGGCTAAATATGGACCCATTTTTAAAGTTTGAACAAAGGGCATTGATTGTAGTAAAATA
Organism: Glebionis coronaria; assembly: GCA_025667525.1. Lineage (NCBI taxonomy): Eukaryota > Viridiplantae > Streptophyta > Magnoliopsida > Asterales > Asteraceae > Glebionis > Glebionis coronaria. The sequence goes on from CM046877.1 coordinate 458,002,814, forward strand.
TGACCTTTAGGAAAAGGTGCGTAAAAGCGACAAGTATTAAGTGTCGGTTTAGGAAAACCGAGCACTAATGACCAAATAAGTTCAAGTTCGTTTCCCAAGGAGGCAAGTGCGTTGTGTTAAGAGATGATTTTGATTTGTGATTATATGATTGAAAAAGAAAGAAAGAAATTGGATTAGAAGAGAAAGACGGTTACGAAGACGGATTAAACTAAGACGAAAAAGGCGATCACGCAAAACCGTAATAGTGCAAAAATTAAAATTTTATCCTAAAAATTCCTAAAAATTACTAAAAATCCACAATAATATTCTAAGAGTTTATAAAAAATCCAAACTTGCTAAAACCTTTTAATTAATTAGATAATGACTTTTTAATGCTAATTAAAGCCCTAAAAATCACAATTAATTATTAAAAAGCCCTAAACAAGATTTTAAAGTTTGTAAACCTCAAAATAACTTAATTAAGCTAAAAAGTATTTTTTTTTTAATTTTAAAACCAAATAAAACTATTTTTAAACACTTAAAAACTATTAAAATCAATTAAAACTTAAATAAATTCTAGAAAATAATTGAAAAGTCCTAAAAATATTTGGAAAGTTACAAAACTCCTAATTAAGTGACTACAATCTAGGAAAAATGTAAAAACTTAAAAAATTAAACTTTCAATTTTTAATAATAAAATAATATTAAAATATTCAAAAAAATTCAAAGTTCATAAAAAAAATCTAAAAAATTACCAAAAATCTAGAATAATGTAACTAAGACAAAAATGCAATTAGAAGTTTCTAAAACCTATTTAATAATTTTATATTAAATTTTAAAGTTGGTTAAAAACCCTAAAATCCTATAAAATCAAAAATAAGACTTTTTGAAAACTTTTTTAGCTGTAAACCTCAAGAATATAATTAGAAACCTAAAAACTATTTTTTCAGATTTTTAAAATACCTTTTCCTATTTTTAAATTACTTTTCAAAATTTAAATTTAAAATAATCCTAGAAAATTAATTCTTACGGAAAAAATAATCTTTTAACACCAAAAAGTCCTAAAACTGAATAAAAACAAGAGAAAAATACTACCTTGCAAAAACCCTAAAGAAATAAGCTGGAATTAGCTTAAAAATCAGCTGCTAGTTAAATAAGCTACAAAACAAGGACTACTTAAATAAATATTGATTAGCTAGATGTGCATAGAAAAGCACTTGGATCACTGGTTAACACGTATAGTCCTCCAACGAGGGGTCCCGTGTTCGAGTCCAGGCCAAGGAGCTTTTTGCTAAAACTTTTTTTTTTTTTAACTTTAAATACCAAAAACAGTAACTACTTAAGTCTCAAAAACATAAAACAAATAACCAGAAAGCAAGATTCAAAGCCTTAGAAAGTAAAAACGTGCCCAGATATGAATGGAAACTGATGAACACAAAGTGTATTCTTCACATGTGCAGATTTGGACAAGAGGGCTTGTCTTTGGCTATGTGTTGGTTTTGGATGGACAAAAGGGCACCCCTATACTCAGTTGAGTATAGGGAGTCAATGCAAATACAAAAAAAAAAGTCTTAGCCAAAAACTACACAAACAAAGCACACAAGGTTACTGATATGCATACACCCTATCTGATGCTCAGTTACTGATTCAATAGGCACAAAAATGACTTTCAATGCTCTCAAACTTGCAAACAGGCCAATCAAATCACATATGAGCTTATCACAAACCTTAAATAACCTAGTGTCTAGCAGCTAGTCCAAAGTTGAAGGTCAAAATAACACATGATCATACACAACAAGCAGTTACTGGTTTTTGACCATTTTTCCAAATTTTGAGCATGCAATTGTGTTCTAAACTTGTCCAAACTGAAAACTAATTGCACTTACTATCTAATAACAACCTAGTGAGCAAGATTAGACTGATTTTAACACAAAAAATCCCCAAAGAGTGCAGTTAACATGCAAATCCAAACACTCCTTAATAATTTCAGTAACCACTTTTTCAAACCAAATCTAAGCAAATCCTATTCAAACTGAATATAAATACTTCTAACATGCATAATACCAACTATTGAGCAATATTCAACACTTAAACAAACACTTAACACTTAGCAGTCAAATTCACCAATATTAAAATAACTGAAAATTGAAAACTGAAAATTAAAACAAGTAGGCTACCTTGTTGGGCCTACATCTAGGCCCAACAGTGACTGCTATGTCACCTCCCACAGACCCGGGCCTGTGCAGTACACTTGGACAACAAGCACCAATGAAACCTGCAAAAAATGAAGAACAAGCACCATATGCAATATCTGATTTTTTTGAAACCTTTTTAAACCTTTTCAAAAATCTTCTCAAATGTTTTCCTTTCAAATAACCTTAACCAAATGAACTTACAAACCTGCAAAATCAAACTTTGAAACAAGGTTTAACCAAAAACCAAATTTTCAGAAACTTTGAAAACAAGACTGAATTTTAAAAACTTAAAAAGTAAACTTGGAACACAATCAAACAACAGAAATGTAAAGATGGATCCTAGAATCTTTTCATCAACAACACTTAACCAATTTCATTCATAAAATGGGATTTACAAGCTTGTGATCTAAGGAAAAAAATCAGGAACAAGAACAAAATGCTAAGCCTATACGTCCTTATATAATGGACTACAGAACTATCTAGAATGTGAAAACCCTAGTTAAGTGGATTTCCAGAAAAGCCCTTGGATGAAATTTGAATTTTTTCAGTCAAATGATGCCATGTGATGATTCTTGTTCTCTAGTGATGGCCAGCTGTGTTTGAGTGATCTAGGACGTTCAAATGAGCTTGGGGACCAAGTACTTCCATCTAACCATTCATTTTGTCTGGTATTGGGTTTGGGGGAAAGTGACGGGTGCAGGGGACCCTTGGGGATGTCACATGGGTTGGTTGGGGTCATGGGTTTTGTGTGGGATGGGATGACAAAACCCTCAATTAGTGATCTGGAAGTATTTAGTTAAAAACCCTTTGTTTTGATTAGTGTTCATCCTGGGATTAGCTAGGGTTTATGTGGGTGATTAGAACAGGTTTAATCCAAATTAGGGGTTAAATTATTTAAATTTGGTGTTTGGAGGGAAGGGATTAATTAAGTTAAATGGTGTGGGTGGAAAACGAACGTGGAGGGTGAGATGAGGTGGTGTGTTGTGAGTGGAGGGTTGGGGTGATGTGGCAAGATGATTGGTGGGGAGTGGTTTGGTTGTCTGGCAGATATAGTCCCCCATGTTTCTTCATTCTTTCATCTTGTATAAAACAGCAATAAACTCCATTTCCCTTTATAATAAGTTTGCCCTTCTTGTCAAATTTGGCACAACTTATTTTCAAACTTGTTTTAAGGACTAAACATGCATATTGATGATATTTAAAGGACTGATTTTGGCATTTTCTTCATTCTTCAAGGTTTGACTTGATTGTTGACTTCTTGGAGGACCAATTTTGACAATTTAGTTTTGTTGAGGGACTAAATTTGCCAATTCTTCAAAGTTAAGGGTCCTTTTTGTAATTTTGACAAACTTTAGGGACCAAACTTGTAATTATGAAGATACAAGGGTATAAAGTGTCAATTCTTCCATATTGGAGGACCCTTCTTCATAATTCTTCAAATCTTCAAGGGTTTTCTTGGAAAATTCTTCATTAGGGCTTGGTTCATCGTGCGGCTTCGTTTCCCGTGTTCGTTTTTGACTGATTCTTGTGATCTTTTGTCATTTTCTCAATATCCGTACCTAAAATACACAAGCAACAAACACAAGCATATATTTGGGTATTTTGACGATATTTAATGCATTTTAAGCCCAATTTGGACGATGAGACTATGTATAAAAGCAGTCTCATCACTCCCCCATACTAAACCATTGTCGTGCCCTCACGCAATGCTAGAATAAAGTATCATAGCATCTCCAAAATTCATTTTTATTCACTTTATTGGAAGATAAACTAGCTACACTACTACTATTACTATTACTTGCGTTTTAGACATAATGTATGATTTTCATCGCAAAATGGGACGTTTAGGTTCATAGAATAAGAACATGTGAATGCTTCGTTAGAAATAATTTCATCGTCCTCGATTATCACCCCAATTCCATGCTAAGCGTGCAACAAAATCATTGTCATTATAAGTTAGTAATGCTAACACTACTCATATGCCCTAATCACGTACTTATCCTCCCATTATTCCTAAGTTGTATCTCTTATATTTTATGTTGTCTTGAATGTTTCACGAGGTTACATTGTTTGACTTATGCGATAATAGAGATTTAGGTCTAAAAATAGAGTCCTAACGGTGTAACTAAGACCATCAAATCAATAACCCCTTCTAATAGACAACGATGTCAAAAAATTAAGTTGACAAGAAGAATCGATAAACACGGTTTTATAACGGTTTTGAACATGAGACTTATTACCAAGACTTTTATACGCCCCCTAACGGAAGGGCCTTATTATCATTGGTTTACCTTCATCTTTTATTCAACTTCGCCATGAAGCTTTTATTATGACTTCGGTCTTGCCTTGCCTTTTATTATCCGCCTCATCGGTGGTTTTATTAGCCAAAGACGTATATCCTCACGCTAAAGCGAATTTTGGATCTTTAAAGCTTCGAAGATTAAGGCTTGATTCACTTTCAATTTTTCATAGATTTTAGGCCTTGTGGGGCTTCAAATTGTTTGCTAGATTTAGGTGAGCACTTGAAATCTTATTATTGGGTGAAGCTTTCGATTATTGGGGTGCCAATACTTCAAAATCGTGACGCTGGCGATACCTTAATGTCTTCCCAATTTAATTACACGGAAGCTACTAGAAAAGACTAGAAACCCAACAATCCTAACTAAACCGCTAAGTCAATATTTATTAAGCAAAAAATATTTACAAGCGAAGGGGGAATAAGGAAACAACGAGAACACATGAGTTTTTGAAAGAATACGAGTACTCTACGTTTAGCATAGTAACTTATAATTAACTCTATCATTTCTCGTCCTCATTTAAGAGACTTAGCCTAATATGTAGTTAAGGAATCAAAGCTAAGTGCTTAACACGCACGGTCGAGTCAAAAATTACTCTTATTCTCGCCATCGGAAAACCTACATTCGTGTCTTCAAACACTTATAAAACATGAGAAGAATTTTAAAATTTGGCCATTTTTAGCCTTATTTTGCAACAAAACGATAAACAAAAAGATAAACTTTGAAAAGCGTGAAGGTTTGGCAAGGAAAGTATCTATTCACCCCCCCCCCCCCATACTAAAGTTAAACATTGTCCTCAATGTTTCGAGTCTAGGGGTGCAAACACCCCCATACTAGAGACGTAGTCGAATGCCTAATCTAGCATGGAAAGGGTGTAACCAATAAATTAATAGCCGTTTATGAAGTGTGCTAAAAACCTAAGGTTAGAACATCAAAAGGATATATCATGGATATTGAGAAAGTCTTCAAAGCAAACGATCGAGTGCTCCCATAAAACGAACACGAGAGGCTCCAATCGTGAAGATCATGATCATCTAAAGTTCACAATTCACAAACAACCACGGAACAAAGGTTGGAAGGGCACAAATCCCCACACGTTAAACTAATTAGAAAGCGATAATATGTACATAGGATAAGCATGGGACTCCCCCACGAGGCACCTCGTTTTTGATTACCGAGTCATGAGCTCGACTCGATCCCCTCAATACTAATTATCATTGGGGAAGGTGATTTGGTCGAGGTAGTTCAAAGATGGAACTTCCCCGCTAAAGTAGTGCTTCAACCTATGTCCATTCACCTTGAAGTTAGGACCATCATTTTGAGCTAGCTCGATGGTCCCATACGGAAACACTTGAGTCACGGTGAATGGACCGGACCAACGGGATTTCAATTTACCGGAAAAGATTTTTAATCTTGAATTAAAAAGCAAAACTTGATCCCCAATGTTAAAAACCTAGTTTTTAATTTTTGAATCATGCAACTTTTTAGTTTTTTCTTTGTAAATCAATGAATTTTCATAAGCAATGTCCCTCAATTCATCTAATTCATTCAATTGCATTTTCTGGTGTTTTCCCGTGGTCTCCATATCATCATTACAATGCTTTAGGGCCCAATAAGCCTTGTGTTCTAACTCGATAGGCAAATTACAATTCTTTCCATACACAAGCTTATAGGGAGTGCACCCAATGGGCGTCTTATGAGCGGTTCTAAAGGCCCATAAAGCATCGTCTAACTTATCCGACTAAGTTTGTCGGTTTTCCCCAACGGATCTCTCCAAGATCCTCTTCAACGCTCGGTTTGAAACCTCGACTTGCCCACTCGTTTGTGGGTGATAAGCCGTAGAAAGCCGATGTGTAACCCCATATTTCCTTAGAACCCTTTCGAATTGGTCGTTACAAAAATAGGTTCCACGATCGCTTATGATAGCACGAGGGGTTCCAAACCGAGAAAACAATTGCTTCAAAAACTTGACTACCACACGAGCATCATTGGTGGGCAAAGCCTTAGCTTCCACCCACTTAGATAGGTAGTCAACCGCAACAAGGATGTACTTATTACCACGAGATGATGGGAACGGCCCCATAAAGTCTATACCCCAAACGTCAAAGATCTCACACACTTGGATGATATTTTGTGGCATTTCATCTTTTTGTGAGGCTTTTCCTTGTCGTTGGCATGCATCACAAGACTTCACAAGATCTTGTGCATCTCGGTAAATAGTAGGCCAAAAGAAGCCGGCATCAAACACCTTCTTAGCCGTGAGATTAGCACCGTGGTGACCACCCGTGGGTCCCTCATGGCAAGCTCTAAGGATGTTAGAAGCTTCAGTGCCAAATACACAACATCGGATGATTTGATCCGCACAAGTTCGAAACAAGTAAGGGTCGTTCCAAAAGTAGAACTTGACGTCACGAAAGAATTTTCGTTTTTCTTGAGTCGTCATACCCTTAATGATGAAGTTACCCGCATGGTAATTTGCAAAATCCGCAAACCATGGGGTAGAAGAATCAAGCTTAGAATTCACTACACCAAGTGTCTCGAGCGGAAATGTTTCGATGATTTCCTTGGGCTCGTAAACACTTTGGTGAGGATCTTCCAAACGAGAAAGATGATCGGCCGCTAGATTCTCGGCTCCTTTTTTGTCAACGATGGTGTGATCAAATTCTTGAAGGAGGAGAATCCAACGAAGTAATCTCGGCTTAGCATCTTGCTTTGCCATGAGATACTTAATAGCCGAATGGTCCGTATACACTATGCATTTCGTCAAGACGAGATAAGGTCGAAATTTCTCAAATGCATACACCACGGCAAGGAACTCCTTTTCCGTTGTAGTGTATTTAAGTTGAGCCTCGGTCATCGTCTTGCTAGCATAGTGAATAGGCAAGAAGTGCTTATCATGACGTTGCCCCAAAACGGCCCCAATAGCGTAATCACTAGCATCACACATTAGTTCAAAGGGGAGGTTCCAATTGGGAGCAACAAGAATGGGAGCTTCGGTAAGTTTCCTCTTAAGGATTTCAAAGGCTCGCACACAATATTCATCAAAGACAAAACGTGCCTCTTTTTCAAGAAGATGTGTAATGGGTCGAGAAATCTTCGAAAAATCCTTGATGAATCGACGATAAAAGCCCGCGTGGCCTAGGAAACTCCTAACTCCCTTAACGGTTTTGGGATGAGGTAATTTGGCGATGACGTCTACCTTAGCTTGATCTACCTCAATCCCCGCTTTCGAGACCTTGTGCCCTAAGACGATTCCACTCTTAACCATAAAATGACATTTTTCCCAATTAAGCACAAGGTTGGTTTCCTCACAACGTTTTAACATTCTCTCAAGGTTCGACAAACACGAAGTGAACGAATTACCAAACATGGAAAAGTCATCCATGAAGACTTCCATCGTCTTCTAGATCATATCATGAAAAATAGCCATCATGCACCTTTGAAAGGTTCCCGGTGCATTACAAAGTCCGAATGGCATTCTACGATAGGCAAACGTTCCATATGGACACGTAAACGTAGTTTTTTCTTGATCACGAGGATCGATGGGAATTTGGAATTAACCGGAAAAACCATATAAAAAGCAATAGAAATCGTTTCCCGCAAGACGCTCCAACATTTGGTCCATGAAGGGCAAAGGAAAATGGTCTTTTCGAGTGGCTTCATTCAACTTTCGATAGTCAATGCACACTCTCCATCCGGTCACGAGTCTAGTGGGAATCAACTCGTTGGCATCGTTTGGCACAACGGTCATCCCTCCCTTTTTAGGGACACAATGAATAGGAATCACCCAAGGGCTATCAGAAATAGGGTAAATCATTCCCGCGTCAAGGAGTTTAAGGACCTCCATTTTGATGACATCGTGAATTTTGGGGTTTACCCTCCTTTGACTTTAGATTGTGGGCTTGAAATCCTCCTCCATTAAGATTTTGTGGGTACAAAATTTGGGATCGATCCCCTTAATGTCGGATAACTTCCACGCAATCTCCCCTTTGTGATCCTTTAGAACATCGACAAGTGCGGTTTTTTCATCATTCGAAAGATCCTTCGCAATAATAACCGGCAACTTGTCGCCCTCCTCCAAATAGACATATTCGAGGTGAGGAGGTAAATCTTTCAACTCAAGAATAGGCGGTTCCTCAAGTGAAGATTTGGGCTCGATACTCATAACCTTCTCGGGTGGAGGAAATGGGAAGTCGTTGAGAAAATCCTTGATAATCGAGAAGTCCTCATCGTTGTCGAGGTCTTCGTTACAAGTACGTGGAACATTACATTCTTCCAACGTAAAACCACCACCTTCAAATGGAGTGAAGGTTGGTGTCGAATTATCAAGAATTGGATCTAACATAGTGGGATTGCCACTAGTTTCTTCATCATCAAACCCTAAAAATTCTTGTGAAAATTCCTCGCAAACCACGTCGATCATATCAACGAGGTTTATGGTAGCAACGGAATAAACATGAGAAAGTTGAGAATTTTGAGTTTCGTTTATAACAAGTTCCTCGTCGTTGAAACGTAAGGTGATCTTTCTAGCATGCACATCAATTAAAGCCATAGACGTATCTAAAAACGAACGACCTAAAATAAGAGGAACTTGAGGATCCGTGGGGATATCGACGACGATAAATTCTACGGGATAGTAGAACTTCCCCACTTTCACAAAAACGTCTTCCGCCAAACCACATGCGAGAATCGTGGAATGGTCGGCCAACTCGATAGACATTAGTGAAGGAGTAAGATTAGGAAGATTGAGCGACTTGAAGATTGCAAGTGGCATCAAATTAATTCTAGCACCAAGATCGGCCAAGGCATAGCATTCTTCCATATCTTGAATTGCACAAGGAATCAAAAATTTACCGGGATCACCGACTTTTTGAGGTATGCGATTAAGATAAACCGACGAACAACTAGACAATTGGTGCAATTTCTCCTTGTTGTTCAACATACTCTTAAAGTTAGCGGCAAATCGAGGCATCATGACCAAAGCATCGGCGAAACTCACATTAAGGTGCAACTCACGAAACATTTTCATAAAAAGCTCAAATTGGTAGTTGTCGCGCTCTTGTCGTTTCTCCTTCCTAAGTCACGATGGGTAAGGCAAGGGTGGTGTGGGTTGGGGAATAGGCATAGCCTTTGGAATCTCGGGTTCCAATGTTGGTAAAGGGTCGACCGTAGGTGTGGCATGAGCGGTACTTTGTGGGCTTGAGATATGCTCCTTTTCGACCACCACCTCGGGTTCTTCCTCAATTTCCTCCACCGTTGGAGTAATTGGTTGAGGAGTCGGTTCTTTAAGTGCCTTACCACTACGTGTGGTAATCACTTTCATCTCTCCCTTCGGGTTTGAAACGGTGTTACTAGGCAAACTACCCGAAGTAGAGGCTTTGTTCCCCATGACGGCTTCTAAAATTGCATTAAGCTTAGCATCTTGACTATTAAACTTAAGATCTTGACTAGCGGCTTTTTGGTCAATTCTTTGTTCAAGCCTAGCATGACTTTGTTCAATTTTATTGTTTTGACCTCTAATTTGATTAGCAAAATCATTTTTCAACTCATTTCTCATGTTAAGATTTTCCTTCACAAAATTAGCTAACTCCTTGGTGTTTTTAGCCGTGTCTCTAGCTTGATTAGCCAATTGCTCTTGAATGTTTTCCAAAATCTTATCATTTGCCATGGCGTAATTCAAAAAGTCCATTGGAAGTTCTTTAGTGTAAACATTTTGAAGACCTTGAATCGTGTTTTGAAAATTACGGATTTGATTTTGATTTTTCAATTGGCTACTACTTCCTTGATTCCCATAGTTGTTATTACCCTTGTAATTGTTCCTTTGATTGCTTTGGTAACCAACTTGATTGTTTCGATAATTGTTAGCATTTTGATTTGGTGGAAAACCCGGTGGAGTCAATTGATTAGTGCGGGGAACTTGACCGTTTTGGTTATAAGTTCCCGCGGCCGCGAAGGCACTCGAAGTGTTACCACCGTTGGTAATGCACTCGGAGTAATCGTGAGCTCCACCACAATACATACAAGAAACCTCAACCGCTTTAGCCATAGCGGGAGTGGGTTGTTCACCAACTTTGAACTCAATTAACAATCCCTTAAGCTTATCAAAAATCTTGTTCTCCAAATTAGCCTCGATTTGGCAAGCATCAACGGTATGTGACAATGAAGGCGAAGGCGAAGACGAAGTCTTACGAACACTCGACGTGCTACGAGGACTATAGACCTTAGACATATTCTCAATGATTAACAATGCTTCCTCGACCGTTTTACACAAAAAATTACCACCCGCGGCGGCATTAAGATAATCACGCTCATGATCGTTCAAGCCATTGTAAAACGTGTCAATTTGATGCAAGTCGGAAAAACTATGATGAGGACATTCGTGCAACATTTCCTTAAACCTATTCCAAGCCGTTGAAAAACTCTCATTATACTCTTGTGAAAACTTTGAAATCTCGTTTTTCAAATGCGTAGTCTTAGTGGGCGGAAAAAATTGGTTCACGAATTTTGAAACGAGATCCTTCCACGTCAATATAGAATTGGGTGGCTCTTTCTCTAACCAAATTTTTGCGGGCCCCGCTAAGGAATACGGAAAAAGCATCATCTTAATCGAGTCGTTAGAGACGTCCTTAAACTTGCAAGTGGCGGTGAGACGATTAAATTGGCGAATGTGGTTATGAGGGTTGTCCTTTTCGTCACCTCGAAACTTGTTGTTTTGAATCATGGACAACAAACCCGTCTTAACCTCAAAATTCTCCGCAAGGATAGCGGGAATCACAATCGCTTCTCCATAACCCTCGGTGGGTGCTTGAAGCAACTCCATCATAGTTCGATTAGCCATGGGTGCTTCTTTCACTACAATGGGTTCGTCAATAGGAGACTCCTCACTAGAAGGAGTGGCTGATTTGTTTCTTCGTTTACGAGCACGTCTTGCTTTGGAGCGAGTTTGCATAAACGTCACGTACAACGAGAGGGTGAGCAAAGAAGATTCTTTTTGGTGTTTTTACTTTTTCAATTTTTTTTGTGGTTTTTGATTGTTTTTAACTTTTTTTGGATTTTGGAATGTATTAGGTAGACACAAATCTACAAATCTCCTCCTTAATCAAATCTCTCGATTAAAGAAGCCTCAAGGAATGAAAACGATCACGTGAAGTGAACGCCTTCGATGACTTTAGAACGATGGTGGAACACCAAATCGTTCAAGAGGGTTTAATCAATAGAAACCAAGAAAATATATATGATACTTAAGTAATACTTTGGGCGGCAAAACCCTCGATTAGCTTTCAATCTCAAAATACGCACAAGCAAGCGGAGGAAACGAGGCGGCGCGAAGCACTTAAGAGCCTTTTTCCTTTAGGTCGTGAAATACAACCGCCTTATACCCACCTTATAGTTTGTATCTTTCAAAATCGAGCTTCACGAAAGTATTTATCTATTTTTGCCTTTTTCTTTGGTTTGAGATTCGAATACAATGATTGGGTAATGACCTCCCAAGTCAAGGTTGTGATTTCTCACGTATTTGGAGTACTTGTAAATTTATTGTTCTACGTATACAATATAGTAATAGTATTCACAAAAAACGAAAAAACGATAATACGTATTAGTAGAGTGCTACTAATACAAATACTATTATGGCTATATATAAAAACAACAATTGTTCAACCAAAACACAACACGCCTCCCCGGCAGCGGCGCCAAAATGATTGTAGTAAAATACGACCTTTAGGAAAAGGTGCGTAAAAGCGGCAAGTATTAAGTGTCGGTTTAGGAAAACCGAGCACTAATGACCAAATAAGTTCAAGTTCGTTTCCCAAGGAGGCAAGTGCGTTGTGTTAAGAGATGATTTTGATTTGTGATTATATGATTGAAAAAGAAAGAAAGAAATTGGATTAGAAGAGAAAGACGGTTACGAAGACGGATTAAACTAAGACGAAAAAGGCGATCACGCAAAACCGTAAATAGTGCAAAAATTAAAATTTTATCCTAAAAATTACTAAAAATCCACAATAATATTCTAAGAGTTTACAAAAAATCCAAACTTGCTAAAACCTTTTAATTAATTAGATAATGACTTTTAATGCTAATTAAAGCCCTAAAAATCACAATTAATTATTAAAAAGCCCTAAACAAGATTTTAAAGTTTGCAAACCTCAAAAATAACTTAATTAAGCTAAAAAGTATTTTTTTTTAATTTTAAAACAAAATAAAACTATTTTTAAACACTTAAAAACTATTAAAATCAATTAAAACTTAAATAAATTCTAGAAAATAATTGAAAAGTCCTAAAAATATTTGGAAAGTTAAAAAACTCCTAATTAAGTGACTACAATCTAGGAAAAATTTAAAAACTTAAAAAATTAAACTTTCAATTTTTAATAATAAAATAATATTGAAATATTCAAAAAAATTCAAAGTTCATAAAAAAAATCTAAAAAATTACCAAAAATCTAGAATAATGTAACTAAGACAAAAATGCAATTAAAAGTTTCTAAAACCTATTTAATAATTTTATATTAAATTTTAAAGTTGGTTAAAAACCCTAAAATCCTATAAAATCAAAAATAAGACTTTTTGAAAACTTTTTTAGCTGTAAACCTCAAGAATATAATTAGAAACCTAAAAACTATTTTTTCAGATTTTTAAAATACCTTTTCCTATTTTTAAATTACTTTTCAAAATTTAAATTTAAAATAATCCTAGAAAATTAATTACTTACGGGAAAAATAATCTTTTAACATCAAAAAGTCCTAAAACTGAATAAAAACAAGAGAAAAATACTACCTTGCAAAAACCCTAAAGAAATAAGCTGGAATTAGCTTAAAAATAAGCTGCTAGTTAAATAAGCTACAAAACAAGGACTACTTAAATAAATATTGATTAGCTAGATGTGCATAGAAAAGCACTTGGATCACTGATTAACACGTATAGTCCTCCAACGAGGGGTCCCGTGTTCGAGTCCAGGCCAAGGAGCTTTTTGCTAAAACTTTTTTTTTTTTAAACTTTAAATACCAAAAACAGTAACTACTTAAGTCTCAAAAACATAAAACAAATAACCAGAAAGCAAGATTCAAAGCCTTAGAAAGTAAAAACGTGCCCAGATATGAATGGAAACTGATGAACACAAAGTGTATTCTTCACATGTGCAGATTTGGACAAGAGGGCTTGTCTTTAGCTATGTGTTGGTTTTTGATGGACAAAAGGGCACCCCTATACTCAGTTGAGTATAGGGAGTCAATGCAAATACAAGAAAAACACAAGTCTTAGCCAAAAACTACACAAACAAAGCACACAAGGTTACTGATATGCATACACCCTATCTGATGCTCAGTTACTGATTCAATAGGCACAAAAATGACTTTCAATGCTCTCAAACTTGCAAACAGGCCAATCAAATCACATATAAGCTTATCACAAACCTTAAATAACCTAGTGTCTAGCAGCTAGTCCAAAGTTGAAGGTCAAAATAACACATGATCATACACAACAAGCAGTTACTGGTTTTTGACCATTTTTCCAAATTTTGAGCATGCAATTGTGTTCTAAACTTGTCCAAACTGAAAACTAATTGCACTTACTATCTAATAACAACCCAGTGAGCAAGATTAGACTGATTTCAAAAAATCCCCAAAGAGTGCAGTTAACATGCAAATCCAAACACTCCTTAATAATTTCAGTAACCACTTTTTCAAACCAAATGTAAGCAAATCCTATTCAAACTGAATATAAATACTTCTAACATGCATAATACCAACTATTGAGCAATATTCAACACTTAAACAAACACTTAACACTTAGCAGTCAAATTCACCAATATTAAAATAACTGAAAATTGAAAACTGAAAATTAAAACAAGTAGGCTACCTTGTTGGGCCTACATCCAGGCCCAACAGTGACTGCTATGTCACCTCCCACAGACCCGGGCCTGTGCAGTACACTTGGACAACAAGCACCAATGAAACCTGCAAAAAATGAAGAACAAGCACCAAATGCAATATCTGATTTTTTTGAAACCTTTTTAAACCTTTTCAAAAATCTTCTCAAATGTTTTCCTTTCAAATAACCTTAACCAAATGAACTTACAAACCTGCAAAATCAAACTTTGAAACAAGGTTTAACCAAAAACCAAATTTTCAGAAACTTTGAAAACAAGACTGAATTTTAAAAACTTAAAAAGTAAACTTGGAACACAATCAAACAACAGAAATGTAAAGATGGATCCTAGAATATTTTCATCAACAACACTTAACCAATTTCATTCATAAAATGGGATTTACAAGCTTGTGATCTAAGGAAAAAAATCAGGAACAAGAACAAAATTCTAAGCCTATACGTCCTTATATAATGGACTATAGAACTATCTAGAATGTGAAAACCCTAGTTAAGTGGATTTCCAGAAAAGCCCTTGGATGAAATTTGAATTTTTTCAGTCAAATGATGCCATGTGATGATTCTTGTTCTCTAGTGATGGCCAGCTGTGTTTGAGTGATCTAGGACGTTCAAATGAGCTTGGGGACCAAGTACTTCCATCTAACCATTCATTTTGTCTGGTATTGGGTTTGGGGGAAAGTGACGGGTGCAGGGGACCTTTGGGGATGTCACATGGGTTGGTTGGGGTCATGGGTTTTGTGTGGGATGGGATGACAAAACCATCAATTAGTGATCTGGAAGTATTTAGTTAAAAACCATTTGTTTTGATTAGTGTTCGTCCTGGGATTAGCTAGGATTTATGTGGGTGATTAGAACAGGTTTAATCCAAATTGGGGGTTAAATTATTTAAATTTGGTGTTTGGAGGGAAGGGATTAATTAAGTTAAATGGTGTGGGTGGAAAACGGACGTGGAGGGTGAGATGAGGTGGTGTGTTGTGAGTGGAGGGTTGGGGTGATGTGGCAAGATGATTGGTGGGGAGTGGTTTGGTTGTCTGGCAGATATAGTCCCCCATGTTTCTTCATTCTTTCATCTTGTATAAAACAGCAATAAACTCTATTTCCCTTTATAATAAGTTTGCCCTTGTCAAATTTGGCACAACTTATTTTCAAACTTGTTTTAAGGACAAAACATGCATATTGATGATATTTGAAGGACTGATTTTGGCATTTTCTTCATTCTTCAAGGTTTGACTTGATTGTTGACTTCTTGGAGGACCAATATTGACAATTTAGTTTTGTTGAGGGACTAAATTTGCCAATTCTTCAAAGTTAAGGGTCCTTTTTGTAATTTTGACAAACTTTAGGGACCAAACTTGTAATTATGAAGATACAAGGGTATAAAGTGTCAATTCTTCCATATTGGAGGACCCTTCTTCATAATTCTTCAAATCTTCAAGGGTTTTCTTGGAAAATTCTTCATTAGGGCTTGGTTCATCGTGCGGCTTCGTTTCCCGTGTTCGTTTTTGACTGATTCTTGTGATCTTTTGTCATTTTCTCAATATCCGTACCTAAAATACACAAGCAACAAACACAAGCATATATTTGGGTATTTTGATGATATTTAATGCATTTTAAGCCCAATTTGGACGATGAGACTATGTATAAAAGCAGTCTCATCAGGCATTCTTGGTAAATCGTTTGCGAGGGTTTCTTATAGCTTTAGTATTCTAGAATGATCAGTAGCATAGTATAAAAGGAGCATACAACTTGTGTATTGCCCTTTGTTCCAGAATTTAACATTTTGTAAACCCTTTTTCATTAATAGTTAAAGTGTGATTTAGCCCTTGCAATTGTTTTTTTTTGTGTTCCATTTTGATTATAAATAGTTTAAATTTGTATTGGTTTTATCTTTTCAAAGATTGATTTCATTTGCACCAAAGATTTTATCAAACTGTGTTTAAAAACTTTGAGACCCAATTGGTTATAAGCTAGTTAATTCCCTTATGATGACATCATAAGTGAACCAAGTGAAAGAACCAAGGTTATGACATCATAAGTGAAAGAATCGATTGGGATGATGATGAAGAAGAAGCCATATGATTTTGATTTTCGTTTAATCCGGATAATGGTCGAATGATTTTGTTGTTTGATTTGATCTTGATAAGAATTTGTTAACGGGTAATGGTGATAATGAAAAAGGGAAAGGGGAAAGGGTGAAAAGGGGGGAAGAGAGGCAAGGTGATGTGTAATTTTTTCCAACGTGGCACCAAAGTGGCATGTATCAGGTAATAGGGGGTAATATGAAACACCTTAACAAGTTTCAAGGGGTAATTTATTTATAGGAGTACATAGGTTAATCAAGGACAAAACATAAAGTACGTGGGTATTTTAAATCTTTTACCCTACCACCATCATTTGAGCATAAACTCAATCAACCAAACACGACCCATTTTTTTCATCAAACAAAAAAATCCGTTTTTAAAAAATTAAATATCTCATAAACCGTTAATCGTTACGCAAAACGAAATATACCATCGTGACGAGAATTAAATTATCTTTCTATTGAGTGGCACACGTATATACTTTCGACCATTTTTTTTTCTCAATTATATGTGATTTTCTGAGAAAAAAAAGAGTTTATCGAAAGTATACTACAGGTGTCCTCGATAAAAAGTTTCTTAAATTTATAAGGGTAAAAAAAAATACAAGTTATTAAACGGATTAAAACAATACACGGTAAGTGAAGAAATACATGAGATGAAAGCAAGTAAAAAATACGCGGATTTAAAGCAATTAGTAAAAAATACAAGTCTGATTAATAATAACTTTGATCCCAAGTCTTATATTCCAACGGTAACTAAAAACTACACCACCGCCATAACCACAACAATCCTTATTTATAAGTTTCGACCCGCAATTGATTTATCATTATTCTGTCAATAGGATTTAATTAATCGCATATTTCTCTATCCTTATTTCTTTATCTGAAGTTTGTTAATCTGTGCAACTTTCTGTTGACACTATGAAGTCCCATGAAGGTTCAGTTCAAACAGTATTATCTTCTCCTCCAACAACACATGGTGTCAGAAAAATCGTGATACGTTTAAAGATTCCTGCAAAGAATACCAATATAAATGGCGAAAGTACTTCTTACGCCCACGACAAGGAGACGCAAACATCTTCTCTTTCTGATGCTCAAAAGATGAATCGTAAAAGATCAGTTCTTGACTTGGATTGCAAGACTCAATCTCAAGAAAAGATCAAGAAAGCCAAAAAGCATTCCACCTCCAACATTCTTTCTGATGAAATCAAGAAACGGTCTCATACGTTCAAGAAAAGGAATCTACTTTTTGAAAAACGAAATAATTTGCTTATGAGTATTGTAAATTCTCAAGGTGAATCAGCATGCCCTATATGCAGAATGAATTGTTGCTCGAATAAAACCCTTTATCAGCACATGGTTCTTCACGCGGATAAAGACTGGAAGACTTTCTTTAAAAGGGGTGAAAGTCAGAATCATGATGCCAAGGCCGCCGCGCTTGATTTGAGTAAGTTTTTATATGGGTGGGACGTGAAGACAGGCAAGAGAGGTCGTTTGGCGTCAAGCGTTGTTGACAAGGATATGCAAGAAGCAGCAGAGACTCTATTGCTCATCGCGTCTGGTCATCAATTGAAGGCCAAAACTAGTATAATGTTGCAGAGCCATGTACAAACAGTTAATGGTCCCATGTGCCTTGTTGATCCTTTTATGGTTGAATCAGGCACACAAGTTGAAGAACTCATGGCTACAAGCCTGACGAAACAGAGGAATTTACAAGTTAAAGAATCAGCTGATACAATCAGTGGTGAAAGAAAGGCTGTGTGTGGCTTTGATCTTAACGAACTTCCTGCATGTGAAGATGTTTAACAGCTTATTATGGTGTAATGTTATAAGAAAAAATGTATAAAGAATATATCTTCCTAGTAGTGTAGTTCTTTGTCCCTAACCTATCAATCAATATACACGTTTGAGGTCACCGAGTAATTCTTTTATTTATGTATGCACTTCGTGTTCTAATTTTGATTCTTTATGTGTTTCAGTCCCCCTGTATATGTCATCAAAACGAAAAAAATTCAATATTATAAGCAATAAATAACATGGAGTTCTGATTATGTAAAACTGAAAAAATTATCCAATAATTAAGTTAACTATCATCTGCGAGTATTGATGTTTGGCACAAGTAGTAAATGCAGATTCATAACACGTGTAGTTCGTTCTTTATCTACTTTACACACTTAAAGTTATACTTATAATGAGTTGATAGATGCTACGTTTCTTTTAACCCGAAATAAAAATATCTTATTGTGAAAATCTACGGTTGATTGTTGCTGTAAATATCAGTACCAGTATTAACCCGCGGGTGTTTTTGGTTCAAGTAAATTCATGGATATGGGCTGAAAATGTGAAATGGTTACGCAATTATGTGATTTTGTAGATTATAAAAAGGTTTGGAACTTTGTATTTATTAGTACCATTATATATTAATTTGGTGAGTCAACTATCATCTGCGAGTACTGATTACGTAAAACGGCAAAAATTATCCAATGATTAAGTCAACTATCATCTGCGAGTACTGATGTTTGGCACAACTAATAACTGCAGATTCATAACACATGTAGTTAGTTTTAGTTCTTTGTCTACTTTACTCACTTAAAGCTATACTTATATGAGCTAATACATGCTACGTTTCTTTTAACCTGAAATAGAACTTATTGTGAAAATTCACGGTCGGATTATTTCTGTGAATATACCAGTATTAACCCAGGCAAGTCTTACTACTATTTTTCTTCTGGTCTTGCTGGTCTTTCTACTGGTATGGGCATTCTGCCAAAATTGAATCGTCAACAAGTTAAGACTAAAGACAAGCGAAGCAATTTTGGCTTATCTACTAATAAGTCGGTGGATTTAGGTTGTGCATTATCTCAAATGGGTTTAACATGGTCTAGTTATTTTTCCTACAGTTTATTAGTTGATGATTAAGCTCGTTAGAAATTTAACGAATGCAATTCTTAAAGTTTAAATATTCACAGTATAACTACCCAATAACGGTAGAAACGAGGCAAGTTGAGCCCTAACATATTTTAGAGGCACGAAATTGGTTTGCTTTCTAATAGGCGCAAACGAAATAAAACACAACTTGAACTTGGTTTTTTAGGCACCTTAGGCTCGAGCTCATTTGTATATAAATATAAATATGTACGCTAACAGTATAGACTTATACATATATCATAGATGTATTATGCGATACAGGTAGCTTCCCTATTTTACTTTAGAGAAAGTATGATGAGCAGATACAGGTAGCCGTGAATATTTCGGGTATTTTTGTGTAACCGGTTGGGGTAGTAACCGTAACCGGGTTTTGGTCAAACCTGTGACCGGTTAATCTAAAAAACCGGTCCGGTTTGGTTAATGTAAAAAAAAAAATGGTTATTAATTTTTTTTGCCCAGACTATAACAGCTCAAAATGGAAAATTGATGGTCTGGGCTTTTTTCTTTCGGCAAAATGATGTTCAATACCCTCCTCCACATGTGAACAAATGGAGTATATATATGTTACGGTTGCTAAAGTTTTGTTGTATCAGCAGCTTGACCCAGAACCATTTGCAGATTGACCCAAACGTCCCTTAAATTTTGTTGCAGCAGCTTAAAAATTTGCTAAAATCATCATGTATGTCCAATGATCAATAAGAACAGATTTAGCATAGATAATAGAGGTCAAATAACTGTCATCCATGAGAAAAACAAAGCATGATGTTAATAAGAACGTTCTTATTGATGATGCTATATTTTTATAAACGGATTGACGTCCCATAATAACAACCAAGGTATTCTATACTATCATCTATTATGATGCTACATACGCATTTTTATATTCCAAAACTGAAATCAGAAATTGTATATGGAATTAGAAACTTCAAGACAGAGGGTACATTGTAAAGAGCATAAAGCACCAACAAGTCGTATACACATGTTGAAGTACTAGGTAAATATAGGCCTTATAAGTAATTGCCATGAGCATGAATGGTCTTTATTTTCCTGTCAATCTGTCATGCTACTAGGATATTGCTTGAAGAATAATGTTATGGTTAATGTACTCTCTCGACTTAATCAATAGTGTGCAGACTTGAAGTGTGTCTCTTGGGCTTCTTCAGACTCCGGAGGTAGTCCCTACTTACTAAAGTTCCTGTTAGTGTTATTACGTAGATGGATTATTTTTCAAGAGGAGTAGGAATTAATAAGATTGTATGGTTTGGAGCAGCCAGGCCAGCAGCTTCCCAAACGCCCCTTAAACTTTGTTGCAGCAAGCCAGCAGCTTAAACTTTGCTAAAATTATGGTTTGCAGCAGCCAGCAGCTTCCCAAACGCCCCTTAAACTTTGTTTCCTAATGGTACTAACTTACTTTGATCATATAAAACAGAAACTACAACTTTTATTTTGCTATAATTTGAGAGAAAAGTGCTCATCAGATATTTCTAACTTTTATTTATAATACATCAAACTAATTGAAACACAAACTATAACTTCTATTCAATGGAAATTTCAACTTTTATTCATAATACAACAAAATTCAACTTTTATTCATCGCAAGTTCTCCATCGGAAAGTGAGATTGTATTACCCGTTTGCGCCCCCTCCTCATCGTGTATTTGTTGTTCTAAACAATCGTCTTCAAGATTTGAAATGTTTTGTTTACGTGCTTGTGCACCTAAGTAATCCATAAAGCAAAGACCCATCTCCAAAGAATTCGGTGTGAGTGTTGTTCGTCGAACCGATAATACCCTTCCACTAAGTGAAAAAGCGGATTCCAAAGCAAACCGTAGAAGCTTGTACACTAAGTAAATCTCTACCCATGATGGATAGAACGGGAAATTGAGTTCGCCTTGCTTTCCACCAAGACAAAATATCAAAGGAAACAAACTCTTCTTGTTCCATAGAATTTATCCACCTGGTACCTGTATATATCCCAAATTCGTTAGTATCGACTTGGTCGATCCTAGACCGTTTAACACTTTCTTGTCTTAACCTTTTAAATAAGCTAGCCTTTCGAACTCATAGACAATCATGAAGGAGCCAAAGTCGTTGATGTATTTGTTTGAACCATATTTATTAAAATAAATATAAAACAAATCTTTAAAACATTTACTAAAATAAGCTTTGCTTTGTTTGGAAAATTAATGTTTTCATTTTGCAAATACAAATGAATATAAATCTTCTCGATAAATAGTCCCACCACGTTAATGTTAAAGCACAGGTTCAATGCGGCAAAACAAGTAATTACCGGTGGAATTTCTTTGAAATATTTTCGAAATTCGTCTTTCATCGGTTCAAGCATAAAGACAAATGGTGCGCCTAAAAAATCGAATTCCGATATTTTTTCACACATTGCTTCAAGTTGTTGGAGTACCAAATGACTTGTGGGATAATAAACACTCGATAATAAAGTTGTTGCAACTTTAAAAACCTCGTAATTCAGTTATGTTTTCAAAGGAAAATCACCTAAAAATTGTAAACTTATCATTTTTTATATTTGTATTTTTCTTTCTCATTATATCAACATACTTTTAAATCGACCTATTTGTGTAGCGGTGACCTGCTAAACCTGTTAGTCCTATGTGGAGCAGGTTACACTAATAACCATTTATTTTTATTGCAACGTTAGTCATTTTACTAACGATCATTTGCAATTAACTAAAATATTATTTAAAAGCCACATTTTTCTTATTACATTATCCTCACATGTTGTTGATTGTTACTTTCACAAACATATTATCCTTACATGTGTACCAGATTTAGTCACACATGATTTCACACATACAAGATCACACACACCGACATATCAACGCAAACACCATTGATCTAATAATTTATTTATCTGATAACACCGGTAGGGATTATTATTTAATATCCGTTAATGAATAATAAGGGTTTGGATCATGAAATGGAATAGTAATTGATTAATCGAAAGCTTTCTTGAATTATTAATGGATTTTGATACAATGAATGTTACAACTGAATTTGAGAGAGAATAGAGAAATTGATTTATCAAAGTTAAGCTAGAAATGAAATACAATGAAAGTATTTAAACTAAGTTTTAGGCGGGAAAATCAGTTGGAGTGATTTGGAGAGAAAGACACGTGCAACTCACGTGTGAGCTAAGCTCATACCTACACCTCATGTGCTACCAGAATACACTCCTATTATTCCATCCTCTTAAGATGCTTTCCCGTCCTCAAGCATCTTTATCAAAAGTGTAGGAAACTTCTTGCACAATATTCAAGTAGTTCCCATGTAGCTTCTAGAACATCACCATTTGTTTATTTAATGAGGCCATAGACTACAACTACATTCTTTTTCTTCACAATCTTCTTATCGAGTAATTTCATAAGTTGAACTTCAATTACTCTAGTAGAATTTTTGATCAATCAATGGAGTTTGTTATAATGATTGTTATAGCTGAATTTGAGAGAAAATAGAGAAATTCGTCTATCAAAGTTAAGCTAGAAATGAAATAAAATTAAAGTATTTAAACTAAGTTTTGGGCGGAAAAACCAGTTAGAGTGTTTGGGAGAGAAAGACACGTGTGACTCACGTGTTGCACCTCACATGCTACCACAATACACTCCTATGATTCTATCCTCCTTAAACATATGCTTGTCCTTAAGTATCTATATTAAAAGTAGGAAACTTCTTTCATAATTCTTCAAGTAGTTCCCATGTAGAATCTTGAACACCACCTGAATTAAGCCACAACTACTGACTTCTTCTTCTTCACAACCTTACTATCCATTACTTTCATAGGTTGAAGTTCAATTACTCCATTTAAATCTACTTATGGTAATGCCAATGTAGCCAAGTTGTGATGATCACCCTTACACTTTTTCAGTTGTGAAAAATGAAAGACATTATAAACTTGGGCATTATCATGCAACTTTAACTTGTAAGCCACCTCTCCTACCTCGCACAAGATTTCAAAAGGACCAATATATTTAGGGGAGAAATCATTTTACCTTAATTGTCTCAGTGTAACTTGCTTGTGTGGTTTCATCTTGTGCCATTCCCAATCACCAACTCCCAATACTCTTTAGTCATATGGTTATCATTGTGTTGTTTCATTCTATTTTGTTCCCTTTTCAAAATGACATATCAACAACCGCGTTGCTTGTTATCTAGCTTCCGATGATCTATCTACAACATCCACTCTATAAATTCCCTCCATATAAGGCACATGGACAGGAGGTTGTTAGCCATACAATGCCTCAAATGTTGGTGATATTGATAATAGTATGATAGTTAGAGTTATACCACGGTTTAAGTTCAAGTTCAAGTAGAGACAACCATCTACTAATTCCTTAGGTTTCTTCATGATATAAACCTCAAATCGTTTTCCAAACATTTATTGACAACCTCAGTTTAGCCATCAGGTCGTGAATGATAAGCATTAGACATATGCAACTTGACTTTAAGCCTACCAAACAAATCTTACCAAAAGAAATCAGAAATACCTTATCCCTATCGAAGACAATGTACTAAAAAAATCCATGTAGTTTATAGATATTATCAAGGAAAGCTTGAGCTACGTGAAATGCTATGAATGGATGAGCCAAAGGTACAAAGTGTGCATACTTAGTAAGCCTATCAACCAACACTAAAATCACAATGTAACCTTGAGAGTTTGGTAACCTCTTAATAAAATCCATGAAGATGCTATACCCTATAGACTTAAGAATAGTAAATGGTTGCAGTAATCTTGGATAAGCAAAAAGACTAGGCTTGTATCCTTGGCAAACCAAACACCCTTCTAATAAGACAGTGAACATATTTTGTGAGTAGTTACCTTGACTCCAGAATGACCCCCAATAGAGCTATCATGAAAGTGATTTAAGAGTTCCAAATTTAGAACTTCATTTGCACCCACTAACAAATTCCCTTTTCTTAACAATTGATCATTAGTCAATAATAGTGTTTTTTATTTGACATGCTTTGCTTTAAGCTGAGTACAATGTAATCCATGTTTCTTTAAATTTCTCATAATGGTTGGTACCAATGGTTGTAGTGTTGATAGCCAAACACTCACCATCTCCTTCCATTCTTGACAGAGCATCAACTACTAAATTGTGTTTACCTTCCTTTTAGTTGACTTCATGGTCAAAGCCCATGAGTTTAGGAATCCATTTTATCTATGCTGGAATAGCAATCCTTTGATCCAGTAAGTACCTTAATCTATAGTGGTCAGTTGTAACCATAAAATCCCTATCAGGCAAATATCCTCTATATGTTTCTAAAGCTAATAAAACCGCCAAAAACTCCTTTTCATAAGTTAAAAGAGCTTGATGCCTTACTAACAAAATTCTGCTCAAGTAAGTAATAGGATGACCTTTTTGTTGTATCACTACTCTTATTCCTACCCATAACGCCTTAGTTTCTACCACAAAAGGCTTATTAAAATCTAGTAGGTCCACTACAGGACTTGAATCATGACTTGCTTAAGTAAGTCAAAAATATTTTGTGCCTCAACATTCCATGAATAAACATTTTTCTTAAGTAATTATGTCAAAGGCCTACTCAGAGTAGCAAAGTCTTATATGAATCGACTATAGTACCTTGTGAGACCAAGGAGACCTCTTAATTGCTTGATCCAGAACTACATAGCTTGAATCTTGGTTGCATTTGTTGCCATACCCTAAGTCGAGATGGCATGTCCCAAATACTCCACACGAGTAGTCCCAAACACATACTTACTTCTCTTAGAAAACAAATTATAACTTCTTATTTTTGCTAAGACTAAAGCTAAGTGTTGTTTATTTTCTTTTAAGCTTCTACTATGCACCAATATGTCATCAATAAAGACTATTGTGAACTTTCTCAAACAAATCTCTAAACACATTCATTGGGGCTTGAAACGTTGAGGGTGAAATAGTCAATCCAAAGGGCATGATCGAAAATTCTAATACCATTCAGGAGTCTTAAAGGCTGTTTTAGCAATGTCATCCTAAAACAGTTTGATTTGATGGTTTATGTTCAACTTCAAAAATACTAGTGCCCAATGTAGCTCATCTATTAATTATTCAATAACAGGAATTGGGAACTTATCATTTCTAGTACTCTTGTTTAACTATTTGTAATCTACATACATCCTTCATGATTGTCCCATTTTCTTGACAATTACCACTAGAGAAGCAAATGAGCTTTGTTTATGCTTGATAAAACCAACTTCGAGTAGTTCTTTGACCATTGCCTCAATAACATCCTTTCGCATAGGAGGATGTCAATAAGGCCTAATGTTCACTAGTGGTGTACCAAGCAACAAAGGAATTTTATCATCATGTGATCTCATTGTTGGCTACTGGTTAAACACTTCAGAAACATCTTCATGCATGTCAATGGCTGATTGCAACTCTGCATCACCTTTACCCTTAACATGATCCTCTATTTGAGCAGGCATTATAGATAAACCAATGTTTGGGTCATTATAACTCAGTATGCTTATCTCCTCCCAACTTTTAAATATCCTTCCTTACTTTCCAACCATAATACCTTAGCCCTATTAGAACCCCCTAAACATAACTTCTTATCATTGTGCTTAAACTACATCTTCAACTTTTGAAAATTTCACACAGTGTCCCCGAGAGTAGCTAAGCCACTGGATACCCTTTACCATGTCACAACCTCCTAATGGTAACAACATCACATCAGCTGTAAATTTTTCTCCTTTCAACTGCTACTGAAAACCTATGTAGTCACTTACAGTCACCAATTCCTTACCTCCAACTACAATGACTGACAAAGGAAAACTACTCATAATGTTGCAACCCAACTTTTTATCCATTTGAAGATCTAAAAAATTTATGAGTATAGCATGAATCAACCAATATGTGTAGAGTCTGTTGCTTTGCAACAAATCCAACCACCCTTATGGTCTTGAAAAAACTAGCAACAAATTGAGAATTCAAAGGGATTTGAGGCAAAAACTTATTACTAACCAACTCATCTAATTTCTCTACAACATCCTCAAATTCCTCATCTGCTTCCTCATTTTCAACCAATAGAACACGAAAAACAAATGACCTTCACACTTATGGCCTAGCACAAACTTCTTATTATAATAAAAGCATTCATTCTTTACTCTCTTATCCTGATATTCTTTTTAAGTCAACTGTCTCCTTGAGGGAGTTTTTGGTTTAGGCTTTTAACCATTATTAGTAGCAGGCAAAGCTAACCAAATGCCCTAGTTTTATTTTAGTGGCATTCTGTTGGAAATACGTTTTTACGTATTTAGGAAGGATCGGTCACTTAATCAATATATAGTTAGTAGCTCGTGGTTATTAAGTTAAGTTAAGTAAACAAAGGCAAAGCCCACCTATATACATATAGGAGGTGGCCCAATTGTAAGCCCAAGCCCATCACAAGGCTTAGGTATATAACCCCATGAAGGTTCAGTTCAAACAGTATTATCTTCTCCTCCAACAACACATGGTGTCAGAAAAATCGTGATTCATTTAAAGATTCCTGCAAAGAATACCAACATAAATGGCGAAAGTACTTCTTACGCCCACGACAAGGAGACGCAAACATCTTCTTTTTCTGATGCTCAAAAGATGAATCGTAAAAGATCAGTTCTTGACTTGGATTGCAAGACTCAATCTCAAGAAAAGATCAAGAAAGCCAAAAAGCATTCCACCTCCAACATTCTTTCTGATGAAATCAAGAAACCGTCTCATACGTTCAAGAAAAGGAATCTACTTTTTGAAAAACGAAATAATTTGCTTATGAGTATTGTAAATTCTTAAGGTGAAAATATAGTGCTTAGAGTTTATTTTATGGAGGATAAAGATTTGTCATTTTTAGGAATTGATGTTTGTATATCATATTAATAAAGATTTTAAGTTATAACTTTTAATTTAGAAATACTGTTTAGTTTGATTGAAGATTAGGAAATATATCTTTGAAATTTGATTTTTTTCTTTATTTTAATTTGGTATAATAAGAAATGATTATAAGATTGGTTTAATGAAATGTTATAATAATGTTATTGAATACATGGTATTTTTAAAGAAAGTAATCCATGCAACTCAATTATAGTTTTAAAAATGTGATATAGGACCATGAAAATATAATACATGAATCTATATATTAAAATGGCAATGATGTTGATAATTAGTAACAACAAGAAATGAAAGACTTGAGGTTCGCTGTGACGGGTCTTCACTATTGTTGTTTCTCGAGATAAATTTGTTTGTCAATACCCGTGTAGCAAGTGAACCTTTGAACTTGCTACAGCTGAACAAAAGGTCGGTCAAGTTCTGTTAACCAAGATCAACCTCTGAACTTGCTACATCATTTTCATTGGACAATCGCTGGTCGTCATCTATACACACCTTTTGTTCATATTACATGCATATAGTTTCGTGGAGATCATCTTTTTGATTTCTTATAAAAAATTTATGATCTTTATTCTTTTGCCTTAGGACTTCATTGGTTTAACATTTAGCTCTAAATGTGTATATCAAATTGCATATCTAATGACTCCCATTATAGGTACTGGTACATCATACATGTCAGCAAGATAGTTATAGTTTTTCTTTGTTGTTTGTTGATAGTTACGTTTTTCTCATTGAACGTGATATTTGAAGCTTTACCTTATGAAACACTTGCGCCATAAATACGTACAGAAACATCAGACTTCACCACTATAGATAAAACATACATGTCTAGCATGCTAAAGTCGTTAAATATGCGCATAACCAATTTACAATGGTTTTTGATATAAAGAATAAAAGAAAACAAATAATTATATGCAATTTAGTTTCTTGCTCCAACTGAGCCTACCCACGAGAGTTTGTTGTCTCTTCGCTTTGCATAGTTTACATGTACAGTTTTTTATACTTATAGTGTGTAAAAAAGGTCGCATCTTCAAAGTCAACAATGTCCAAAAACTCATATAATGCCTAGGAAAATCAGAGTATGTACCACTCCTTTGCTTACCTAACATATAAAAGCGATTTAAATCTACACCAACCGATTAATTACCAATACCATTAGTACTATTATTGCTATTAGCTGATGGTAAGTAATTTTTCCATATTCCTGATGGTAATATATTTCAACTTTAACTCTTTTTTTTACTTGTTGACTTTGTAATACGTATCTTGTTTCTAGTCCTTGTTTTTGTGCTACTAAAAATTGACAAATAGTGGTCAGATATAACTTACCCGTCAACTTACCCATTTTACCACATGAGGCATCACTGAGAACTGATTCTAGACCTATAGCTTAGACAATGTTTGGCAGCGTGCTTTGTAAATCATTTATGATTATGGTGTATTCAATCCCTGATGAGTCGATTTTATGGTAAGCATTGTATCCTTGAACGTCATATAAAAAAACCATGTTCAATCCTTAATCAGTCGATTTTATAATGCAGATGCATCAGCCTCGCATATAAGAAAAAAAATAAGGAAAAAATGTTCAATCCATTTGAATTATACTGTACATCAACCAGAACATATCTTAAAAAAATGTTCAATACGAAAAAACTGTTGATTATAGAATACACACAAAGTACATGAAAGTATCTAGTAGTCCCAGAAGCTAGTAGTATATATTTGTATATATTGTCAGTGAGCCTGAAACAGTAATCACATTAACAAACATTTCAGCAAGATCAGATATATAGTTGGCTTATTTGAAAAAAACTACAAACATAAGCATAGAGATTGTTTGTTTCCATCAAAACTCGAGATCATGAGCCTTTTCTGACTACCTACAGCTACTAATTTTGCTAAAGGCCTGCTAAAAACGTTGGTATAACGCTACCAAAGGATCTGAGACAAAAAAACCTCGGGCAAACCAAAGTTACCAAAACAACTCAAAACCACCACAAACACACCGAAACCGCCAAGCACAACCATGGTAATTGGCTTCGCAGACGGTAGAAAAAGTGGTGGCGGCAGTGAGTGTATGCGGATTAGGATTTGCAGAGAGCAGATAATGGGGAGCGGGTTTGTGAGATTAGGGTTAGAGATATATGAGTAGCGGCGATTAGAAGTAACATATGTGCAATTAGGGTTTGTTGAATTGCAGTTGTAGTAAAGAGTGGTTGTTTATATATGAATAGAATTAGGGTTTTACCCAAAAATTTTAACATGCTGCGTGTTTATTCAAAAAAAACCAATTCTACGATTTGTCAAATGATAAACATTGAAATATGATTTTGCATTTACTCTTGATAGTCTGTGATTTGTGACATGCTATGTTTTAGAAAATACTTTCCATAACTCTATGCATGCAAAGTCAGCTTGAAGAAATGCGTTTCAATTATGCATAGCTGGAGAAATGCGTGTCCTCATGTTTCCATAGATATCAAAATGTTTGAATATCTCCTCATGTTTCCATAGATAGCAAAATGTCTTAATTTTCCTCACTTTTTCAACATTGGTATTGCTCCTTTATAAGGAGTATAGATATACTTTGTATACTCAATTTCTAAACCTTGACAACTTTTGGAGGTAAAGTATTTCAAGTTATCAACATCAAATAATTCTAAATAATTTGATTCATCACTCAAGACATTCTATGAGTATTTGAAATTGTGAGACAGATATCACAATTCCTAAATAACTTAAGACTCCTTAGGTTAAATACTTATCAATTGTGTCAAAACAAAATTGAAATTATATAATATATAAAACCTAGTGCATGCTCTAATGTATACATCTTTAAATAGTTCAATAACTATATATACATTGTTTATCCTTTGAATAATTCAAAGACTTCATGTTCATTAACAAGAAGATATAACAAGTAAACTATTTACTTTATGTTTATAAGTCTTTTAACAATTTAAAGACTATATGCTTATGCTTTACAAGACACATAAACATTCATAAAGTAACTATGAACAACTTCAATAGTTATTTCAAGTTAATTGCGTACTTCATTTATATTATTGTTCATTCCAAGAAACATTCCAATAAATATAAACAAATTAGTTGAAGTAGCTTGTTATTCATATCTTGACATCTTCTATACAAGACAACATACATTGACAATTAAATGTATAAGACTGAATAGAATATTAGATTCATATCTCATGGTCAAGAAACCATTTACATATTGTTATATGTTGTACCTTGCACACAATAAAGATTTCTCCCACTTGTGCATGGAACAACATCATGTACACAAATAAACAACCACGAAACGCAATTGTTTATTTGAACATTATGATAATGTCATGTATATTTGAATAACTAGTAGAATGTCAACCATATGGTTTTATAAGAAATTATGCATAATTATTATATGGACAATACTTCAAAAGTGATTATCATATAAAATATGATGCAGTTATCTTTAAAACTATGGTTCTTCATATTCTGAAAGTAAGTTATTATTTCAAGTCAAACTAGAAATAATATGGATTACTACGAAAGTAAACAAGCTTGTAGCTCCCACTGAATTAGACAACATTACATTAATGTATTTCGCAATGCTCCCACTGGATTTGGTAACATTACAAATGTTATTTCACCAATAAATAGCAACTAACGATTTATAATGCCCATAAGTAAAAATTACTTATGTATTATAGAGAGTGTATGAATTTCTACCATATAAATGAGAGACTATCTATCATGCTTTCATTAACTTGAAAACTGACATGCAATTTCCTCATTATTAGGCCTACCATTCAATAAGGGTAGTTAGTGCCTACGTTGGGTTAAAACATAATAACTAGGATAAATAAAGCTAGTTATTATAATCACAATAAACAAACAAAACACTTGTTTTGTTCTATCGATTATAGCCTTAAGGGGATCGACATGTAAAGAACAAAAAAAGTATTGCTTGCCTAGAGATTGCTAAGAGACTTATTAGTTTGAAAGATGCTCAAAAACTCAAAAAGATTAATGAGATCTACTTGAAATAATAAGTTATGCAAATCTACTTAACCATTTAAGTTCACTTAAAGATTGATAATTACAATAATCCAATCACACCTA
Organism: Glebionis coronaria; assembly: GCA_025667525.1. Lineage (NCBI taxonomy): Eukaryota > Viridiplantae > Streptophyta > Magnoliopsida > Asterales > Asteraceae > Glebionis > Glebionis coronaria. The sequence continues at coordinate 458,034,191 of CM046877.1, forward strand.
TTAATAGCTTTTCCTTGCACCGAAAAAGGATAGGTATATGTCTCTTTCTTTCTTACAAGAAAACGAGACTTTGTTTGTCAAACAAGCATTAGTTTATGGAACTTTGTGCAATAAGACTTTTAAAAGAATCACAAAATTCAGTTTTAGTATTTTCGATAATATTATCTTTATAGAAAATTAAATACCCATGTTTATAAAAAAACAATTAATTTTCTAAAAGCTAGAATCCACCAAGACATACCACCACCGCATCAGTTGATCTGCTAGTGATGATGATATTCAAGGGGTTATTGACGTTCAATAATTTCATCCAATACAACTTCTAGAATTATGGGACTCAACTTTATATACATCACTATGACAATTCAAAAGTGAAAAAGCGAACATGTTTATCCCATCTATTGCCACGAGTTAAGGTCTCACCTATCTTAACTTGCTTAAGTCGTCCAACCAAAAACCGTGATTATATAGCACCGACGTCTCACAATCGAGTGTATTATATCACCTTGGGTTACAAAATCACCACAGTCTCACGTATGGTGAAAGAGTAAATGCAAGTACTTTTACACATTGGATGGCAAATAAACTTATTTCAAAGGGTATTATTTTTGACAATTCAAAACATGTACGAAGAAGCATGCACCATCTTTTTATCATGATAATTTAACAAATTTACTCAATTCGTTAATTATAGACATCACTTTCTTAACTTACAATTCAATTGTATAAATAGTGATATCATAAAATTGACGATTCAATATGTATTCTATTTCAAGAAGTTTAATTTTATCACGGGAAAAGATTAAAGAATGATTAAAATCATTCAAACCCTAGACCATTCGCGGCTTCCTAAATAGTATGCAAGATAAGGAGACTACAAGTAGTCAGGTATTATAGGGCAATGGTATCTACAAGACTGAAGTCTTGATGAGTCTTCCCGAACCATAGCCTTGCAACTAGATAGTACTTTTGCAAATTACGTCATTAGTAAAATTTTACAACATTAAAGTAGAAAACAAATTATAAACTTGATTCTTGCTAATAACGGCGTGTGTTAGATTTAAAACCATGTAAGGGCGACTCATTTGTTACCACATATGATCGTGCAAGAACAAGATTATAATAAATCGAATTTCATATAGTTTTAGTCCGGTTATTTTTATTTTTCGAAAAAACCCTTTGCTTTAACCATGATATATAACAATTATAATCAAAACCAAAACAAATAAACATTAACCTAAAACATATATCCAATTAACAATTAATCACATACTTCATGCATACCACATCAATCATGACTTCAATTAAATCAATTAATCAAGAACACATGATCCATGATAAACTTGCATGATTCCCATGGATCGAACCATAAATTTAACAATTAACAACATGATAAATAACAAGTAATTAACAAGTAACAACATATTTATCAACAAAAATTGCATACAACTTAGGGTTTGTCTAATTAATTTTTTTAACCCTAATTAGGGTTTATGAAAACCTAATCATCAAATAAAATAATTCAAACGCCATTATAGTAAGTTTACACAATTTTATCTCTTTCGTTATTTTTAATGAAATTAAAAGCTATACGAATGGCTCTGATACCACTATTGGAATTTATAAAAACCTTTTATCATATTAACACATTAATAATCACGAGTACGCAGCGGAATATAGGATCACGTATAGACAAGTAATTAACATAAACGATAAAGAAACACGTACCTTTTAGCGATGGATTAAACACCTTTATCAAACCACCAATATAAACGAAAACCCAAATATCAAACAATGATCTCTCTAAGAGTACGCATACAGTACGTTATAGCAAACAATTAAGTATGCTAGTACCAAATCGTGATAAGCTAATAAATATTTGTTTTCTTAAAACAAATAAACCTAATATTAATAACCATTGAGGTATTAATAATATTCGTACAAAACCAAAACCAAAACCACAAATCGTAAATCAATCGCAATTTGTCTTTTTCTTTTTCTAACGTAGGGAATCAACTTGATAATGACTTAAGGTCATTATATATACATGTTATAGGTCGGTGGTAGTCACACCAATTAGGAAGATAAGTTTACGTCAAAAACTAAAAAGTATTTATACCAAAATTGCTTTTATTGTTTTATATACAAATCTTTATATTTAGCATTTAACTATCGTTTATAAAATCCCGTTAATTAACTAATTAATTAACGTTCGTAATAGCTTATCACTAATTAATATATTACGCTTAATATATTAACTATAATTGTTTTATGTATTAACGCGTGCGTCTCTTTAGGCTCGGGACGACTTTCGGACATATATTATTTACGTGTACATATTCCTTCAATACCGTATATAACCAAGATATAGTCTAAAGTAAGACTATATTACGATCTTGTACACACGTAATACAACGAGCTAACCGTGATTCTAGCACGTGTAAACCGAGCTATAACGCTTGTAGAAAATCTACCCAACAACCTAGAGAGGGGCTAGGACTAGATTATAAAAAAAATCGAGCAAACAAGAAAACCAACCAAAAACCCTTTGTGGGTTTGTCTTGCGATTGCAAGAAAGAGAGGAGAAGGGAGAGATTTTTGTGTGTCTTGAATTATGAGGTGAGGAGTTGTTTATAAAGGCTTAATTCTTGTAACCTAAAACAAATAAAAGGAAAGTTTTATCTTCCCCTTCCCTTCCTCCATAACCGACGGCTAACACCCCTTATGGGGTGTTACGGAATCTTCCATCATTCTTTCTATTTTACTTACTTACTATAAATTTATTTAACACTCGTTAATACTTAATTCTTAATTATTTAATGATCGCAAAAGTTATGTCTCGGTTTAATTTAATAAATACATAAATATATATATTTATTAATTATTAATTAAATTAATAAATACAAGAAATATATTTATTAAATAAATTAACTCTTTACGTATTGAGTGCAATCCCGTAAACTCGAGTTCGATCCTATCACACGGCTATTAAATATAAGTCCATAAATTTTCAGCTCCCATTTGGACATATTTCAAATATCGTGATTACATTGACTATTACACTTAACAATGTCTCTAGTACAACTCGAGTAAGGTCTCCTAGATAAAACCTATTAATGATTCATCATTATTATATTCCTTTTATTTCTAATACAACGTTAATAAGGATATGGATCTCAGTCATTCCTTTCATTAACCATTCTGTTTCTCGTTCACAGATTCAGCAAGATTACCAAAACAAATTTGGGTGTGCCCACACAAACATCTTACTAATCCCACAAGGGGCCCAACTGTATTAAACTCCAAAACAAAATTGGAGGAAATAAATTCCATATTCACTATGAGCAAAACTTATGAATTTTGCAACACTTCTGAAAATAATCCTTATAGCTACCAGTTACGTTTAGCGTTAGATTATTCCACAGAGATGCACTAGACTCATAACAGTTTCCTGGTATCTCAAGTCTAAGGATAACTATTTATGATTTACTTGATGACAAAGATCCATAAAGTAAAATCATATAGTTGGGATAAGTCCAATATTCAATTCATCGAATATCATCCAAAATCGATCAATATACTTTCAAGTATACTCTATCGCTATTTTGATTTGTCTTAATTTAATAATATTCTCATATTATTAATCGACAACAGACATTTAGCATAACATTTATTCACGGATTAAAACATGTAAAATAGGATACAAAATTAAGTAATAAGAATAAACGAAACCCAATCTTTATTTTATTAAATAATAATGTCTTAACATCCTTTATCCAAATACTAATCACATATTCATTGCATGAGTTCGCCAGCTAGTTGTAGCCTAATAGCCTTGGCATGCTTAACGACCTTTGGTCTAGGCAAAGCCTTAGATAAAGGATCAGCTACGTCATCATCTGTGTGAACTTTTATTAATTTGATTTCACGAGCTTCAACTTGTTCTCGGACGTAGTGATGTCTACGATTAAAGTGTCTGGCGCCTTTCATGACTCCAGAATCATTGGCGAATATAATCGCAGCAGAATTGTCGTAATATATATCAATAGGTTATTTTATTGAGGGCATCACTCCAAGATCTCCAATAAATTTCCTAATCCAAACAGCTTCCATTGCAGCTTCTGAAGCACCCATGTACTCAGATTGAGTAGCATGCATTGAAATCGTTGTTTGCTTCTTGCTCTTCTAGTCAACTGCTCCTCCATTGATAACAAAAACGTACCCATCTGAGACTTCGTATCGTCTTTATCACATTGCCAGGACGCACAACAGAACCCTATCACATTCAGTTCTGTGTCTAGTTTCCCTTCAAATACCAAAAACATATCTTTCGTACTCCTTAAATACTTTAGAATATGTTTATCAGCAATCCAGTGGAGCTTTCCTGGATTCTTTTGGTATCAACTGACCAAGTTCTGAGCAAACGCCACATGAGGCCTTGTGCATCTAACAGCATAGATTATAGATCCTACAGCCTAAGTGTAAGGCACCTTCTGAATGTATGCCTCCTCTTCAGGAGTTGATTCATCTATCTCATGACTCAGATTATGCTTAACTTCCATAGGTTGAAAACCTTTCTTGGAATTATGCATATTATACTTCTTCAATATCATATCTATATAAGCATCTTGACTTAGACCAATTAACCGTCTTTTCCTATCCCGATAGATCTTAATTCCCAGAATGTGTGCAGATTCTCCTAAATCCTTCATAGAAAAACATTTACCAAGATAATCCTTAACAGCTTTAAGTCTTGGAATGTTACTTCACATGATTAATATGTCATCAACATATAGGACTAGAAATACTACATCACTCCCACTAGCTTTACGATATACACATGGCTCATCACGATTTTGAATAAATCCAAACTTGTTAATTTCTTCATCAAATCGCTTATTCCATTGACGTGATGCTTGCTTTAAACCATAAACGGATCTTTGAAGTTTGCACATGTGTCCTGGATTCACAGGATCAACACACCCTTATGGTTGCTGCATATAGATGTCTTCATCTAAGTGGCCATTCAAGAAGACAGTGTTAACATTCATTTGTCATATCTCATAGTCATAGTATGCTGCTATAGCTATGAGAATCCTAATAGCTCTTAAGTCTGCTACAAGAGAAAATGTCTCCTCGTAGTCTATGCCAAAAGTTTGAGTAGAACCTTTAGCTACTAAACGAGCTTTATAGGATTGTACTTTTCCGTCCATGTCAGTTTTCTTCTTGTATATCCACTTATGTCTCACTACTTTAGCATTTGGTGGTGGATTACAAGAATCCAAACATCATTAACTTTCATGGATTTCATTTCCTCATCCGTAGCAACCATCCATTTATCCTTTTCAAGATCAAGTATGGCAGATTTATAAGTAGCAGGTTCACCAAGATCCCCTACTTCATCATCATCCTCTATGTTAAGACATATATTGCTATTTGCGTTTTTAATCCTTGCGGATCTACGCAGAGGAACTAATTCTGGTGGAACCGTCAGACTTTCTGGTTCTACAGGAATTACATCGCTAGTGTTTTCAGAAGGTAATGTATCTATATGACTCTCTTCAATATCATAATTTCTCCCACTGATTTCTTGATTTATAAGATCACTTTCAAGAAAGTCTCCATACCTAGCAACAATCACTTTGTTGTCAGGTGGATAATAAAAGAAGTAACCCATAGTTTCCTTAGGGTATCCTACAAAGATACATTTCACAGATCATTGTTGGAGTTTGTCACCCGAGTCATGATTCACATACACCTTGCAACCCCAGACCTTTAAATAAGACAAAATGGCTTATTGCCTTGCCATAATTCATATGGTGTCTTATCAACCTTCTTCGTGGGAACCATATTTAAAATACGAAACTGCATACTCTAAAGAATAATCCCAAAAGGATAGAGGTAAAGTTGTATGATTAAACATAGATCGCACCATATCGAATAATGTACGATTTCTCCTTTCGGATACACCATTTTGTTTTGGAGTATAAGGAGAAGTAAGATGCTGAACAATTCCATTCTCACTTAGATAATCTATAATCTCTCAACTTAAATATTCACCACCTCTATCAGAATGAAGAGCTTTAAACTTCTTTCCTAGTTGCAGTTCTACTTCTGCTTTAAACACTTTGAATGTTTCAAATACCTTATGTTTATGTTTAAGTAAATAAACATAACCATAACAGCGATAATCATCCGTAAATGTTAAGAAGTAGCTAGCACCTTTCCTTGACAAATGTCTAAGTGGTCCACACACATCAATATGTATTAATCCAAGTAGATCAATAGCTCTTTCAATATTGCTATTAAAAGGTTTCTTGGTCATCTTTCCAGAGATACAAGACTCACATTTATCAAATGATGCATCATTGATATTTTCCAAAAGACCTTCACGTTGAAGCTTTTGTATACGAGTCTTCCCAATATGGGCAAGTCTACAATGCTAAAGATAAGAAGAGTTCTTGTCAAACTTTCTCTTCTTATTAATGCTAAAGACAGAATTATTATTATTCTTGGCTTCATTATCATGCATGTCTATTTCAAACAAACCATTCACAGAAATTGCATTAAAATAGAAAATACCATCTTTCCGAACAAAAATTCCATTATAATCAATAGTGTGTACGAATCCATTATTCAACAAACAAGAAAAGGAAATAACACCCCTAACAATTGTAGGTGCATAATGACAATCATTTAAAACCAGTACTAAACTCGAAGGTAAAACTAAATTAAATGTTCCTATAGCTTCAACTGCTGCTTGTGCGCCATTGCCCACTTGCAGAACTTGTTCCCCATAGGAAAGCTTCCTTTCCAGATTAAATCCCTGCGGCGTATTGCAAATGTTAATACCGCATCCCGTATCATATACCCAGGAATTTAGTTTGTATGTTAAATTTAACAATTCAATCATAAATAAACTACATGAAGCTTCAGCGCTCTTCTCAAACTTCTTCTTTATTTCTCCCAAATATTTGAGGTAAAGAGGGCAATTCCTCTTCTAGTGACCACTTGCCTTGCAATGGTGACAAGTCTCATCCTTATGAGATTGATTCTTCTTAAAAAAGTTCTGCTTAGGTTTCAAATAAGTCCCAACTTGCTTGCCCTTATCACCCTTGCCTTTGCCTTTCTTCTTGTTCGCTTGCGGTTTTGGCTTACTCACTCTACCCTTTTGTATGGTTAGTACATAAGGCGTAGAAGTAGATGCCTTGTCTTTTAACCTTTTTTCATAGTCAATGAGCATTGCATGCAAATCATTAACTGTCTTCCCCGTGCAATGCATATTATATTTTCAAACAAAATCATTGAAGTCCTTGTTAAGGGACCTATTGATCAAGTTGATAGCCATATTATGATCATAGGGTTATCCTAGTGCAATGAGTTGTTCCATATAACCCCTCATCTCCAAGTAATGGGCACTAACAGACTTTCCAGGAGTTTGCTTGCAGCTATGCAAAGCATCTACTAAGTCGTAGATCTCCACAGATTGCGGCTTCTCGAACATAGCCTTGAGCTCATCAAGCATTCGCTTAGGTGAAAATAGCTCATACTTCTTCTGAAGTAGAGGAGCCATTTTTCCTAGCATTAAGCAAGCCACCTCTGAGTGCTTCTTAACATTAATAGCGTGTTCAAGACTTTGCGCTTCAGAAGCTCCTTCAGCAATATCCTCCGGATAGGGAGTAGTTAAGATATCAATAGTACCCGCTACTCTCAAGACAATTCTTAGTGAGCGGTACAAATCATTGAAGTTTGGGCCAGTAAGTTCAGGACGATAAAAAAATGTTTTGAAGGCAGAACTTATAGTGTTATTGTTGGGTTGAGCCATTTCAACAAAAATAAGTTCAAATATTAGTATTTTCGATAATAAAATACTTTCAAGAAAATAAAATTACCTCGATATAAAGACCATAGTATTTTCCTTGAATTCTAGAACTATATTGACATAGACCCATTGCATCAGTTGATCTGCTAGTAATGAATGTACTCAACATAGCGACTTGTCGAACAATTCAATTGACAAACAATTTTCAATTTCTAGTTGATTTAAGGGATTTACATTGCCAAAAAAACGTTTTGCATTGTAAAGATGTTTCACCCCTTCTGAATGCATTAAGTTTCCAGATCTCACTGAGTAACTTAATTAAGTCGTCTAATCTGAATAACATAAAACCATCATACGAATTCTCATTCAATGAAAGTTTTCTCTCCATCACAACATCATCCAAAAATCTCATTTGATGACGTAGTAATTTTAAGTGTTCATCAATTAGGAGCTTAAATTTTAAGGATATAAATTTTGATGTCAAAATCAGTGCATGGAGAAGCATGCATACAACTCCATAGCATAAGTTTAATAAAACATTTAGTAAAAAAATTCACGAGACTAAATTTCTACATAAATTATGTTGAGGTATTGGTTAAACCAATTAAAGAATTTACCCACAACTATTCACAATGTACGTTTGCTAGAAATCGGCTACGCACAAAGCAATACCCTTATTCATTGTGTTTCAGATGTAAATTAGTGGTAAATCACCCTTAAGGTATAATTCAATTAATAATCGTAGGTAATTTCAATTTGACGAACAGGCGAGCTGGGAATTTGGTCAGCGACTAATGGCATAACACCTCCTTCCTTAACCGGGTCCATGACCAGCAGTGCGTTAAACCCACTTTATAGTTTGTCAAAAGGAGTTGGCCGTTAGATTATTATTGCAATTCACCAATCAGCGTAATCTTATGTAATTTAGATCTCTAACAAATCTTTATTTAAATATGATTTAGTCCATATTATTTCTTTTCAAAAAAAACCCTTGTTTACAACTATTCAACAATTTTAATATAAACAAGTAAAAAGAAACAAATCATAAACACATAATAACAAATTATATATGCAATAAATAAATCAAATAGCCACATGCATACGATTTATCCAATAATCATCAAATCTAGGTTTTTATATTCATATAAAAGTCTTCCCTAATTCAAGATTTATTGAATCAAATAATCACGTAGCACATAAAATCATATAAACATATAATTTTATAATCCATGAAATCATGCATGTTATCATGGATCCTCCCACAAATCTTAACAATTAAATCTCTATGGATCGTAACCATACATGACATAACAATTAATCATGCAATTTAATCTAAAATTATCCCACATGTAATTTAAGGTTTTAAAACAAATTTTTTTTTTTATAAAAATTCGGCCAAAACCCTAATTTTTAAAAAACAAAACCCTAATTTTAATAAAACCTAAAAAACATGTAGTTTTAACTCAAAACAATTATTAGTTAAAAAACTTTAGATTTTTGATAATTATAACATGTTAAAAACGGCTCTTGATGCCACTAAAGGTTTATTAACATCATAACAATTATATAAAACCCTAAAAGAGATCAAAGCACACATAGTGGAAGCGATTTAACAAGATCATAATAATAACACAATTATAATTAATCTAATTAGGGTTACATACCTTTACGCTAAAGCAAATCCACAAGACGAAGAACGAAACACCAATTCGGGCTTATACCGTATATAACCAAGATATAGTCTAAAGTAAGACTATATTACGATCTTGTACACACATAATACAACGAGCTAACCGTGATTCTAGCACGTGTAAACTGAGCTATAAAGCTTGTGGAAAATCTACCCAACAACCATAGAGAGGGGCTAGGACTAGATTATAAGCAAAATCGAGCAAACAAGAAAACCAACCAAAAACCTTTTGTGGGTTTGTCTTGCGATCGCAAGAAAGAGAGGAGAAGGGAGAGATTTTTGTGTGTCTTGAATTATGAGGTGAGGGGTTGTTTATAAAGGCTTAATTCTTGTAACCTAAAACAAATAAAAGCAAAGTTTTTCCTTCCCCTTCCCTTCCTCCATAACCAACGGCTAACACCCCCTTATGGGGTGTTCCAGAATCTTCCATCATTCTTTCTATTTTACTTACGTACTATAAATTTATTTAACACTCGTTAATACTTAGCTCTTAATTATTTAACGATCGTTAAGTTATGTCTCGGTTTAATTTAATAAATACATAAATATATATTTATTAAATAAATTAATAAATATATTTATTAAATAAATTAACTCTTTACGTATTGATTGCAATCCCGTAATCTCGAGTTCGATCCTGTCACACGACTATTTAATATAAGTCCATAAACTTTCACTTACAGTGACATCTAATTGGGCAGTTTGCAAGCCTCGAACCTTCTCCTTAGGGGATAAATCCCACTCCTGCTTCTATTTAATTCGGGCCCCTGAAGGTCCTTAGTCAGACTCGAACTTGAGACCTCTCAAAGGATACCTCCCCATGTATACCCTTGGTGTCTAATTGAGCTAGCTCAGTTGGTTCGTTGAAGCTTGTATACTTAGTAAATCTCGTCCCATGACAGATAGAACGGGAAATTGGGTTTCCTTGCTTTACACCAAGACAAAATATCAAGGGAATCAAACTCTTCTTGTTCAACAGAATTTATCCAATTGGTACCCGTATATCTCCCAAATTCTTTAGTATACACTTGTCGGTCCTAGACCCTTTAACACTTTCTTGGCTTAACCTTTGAAATAAGCTAGCCTTTCGAACTCATAGACGGTCATGAAGAGCCGAACTCCTTGATGTAATTGTATGAACCATTTTTATTAAAATAAATATCAAACAAATCTTTAAAACATTTACAAAATAAGCTTTTGCTTTCTTTGGAAAATTAATGTTTTCATTTTGCAAATCTATATAAATATAAATCTTCTCGATTAGTCCCACCGCGTCAATGTTAAAGCACGGTGTCAATGCGGTGGAACAAATAATTACCGGTGAAATTTCTTTGAAGTATTTTCGAAATTTGTCTTTCATCCGTTCAAGCATAAAGACAAATAGTGCACCTAAAAAATGAATTCGGATATTTTTTCACACATTGTTTCAATTTGTTGATGTACCAAGTGACTTGTGTAATAACAAACACTCGATAATAAAATTGTTGCAACTTTAAAAACTTCAAGTAATTCGGTTAATTTTTCAAGAGAAAATCACCTAACAATGTAAACTTACCATTTTGTAGTTGTATTTTTTTCTCATTATATACACTTTTAAATTTCCATCTTTTTGTGTAGCGGGTGACATGCTAAACCTGTTAGTCCTACGTGTAGTAGGTTATACTAACGACGATTTATTTTTCTTGTAATGTTATTCCTTTTACTAACGATCGTTTGTAATGAACTAAAATTTGATTTTTTTAAAAAGACATTTTTCTTATTATATTATCCTCGCATGTTGTTTATAGTTACTTTCACAAACATATTATCATTACATGTGTACCGTATTTACTCACACATGATTTCACATATACAAGATCACACACACCGACATATCAACGCAACACCATTGATCGAATCATTTATCTATCTGATAGCACCACTTGGGATCACTTAAGATTCATTAATGGATAACATGGGTTTAGATCACAATCACAAGAAAGTGGTACGCTTCAGAACGCGGTACGCGGGGTCCTTAAAATTCGGTACGAAGGGGGTAGGCTCATTTTGGTACGCCCAGTCCGGTGTACCATATAATTCGGTACGGTGTGCCATGTTATATATTTATAAATGTTTGATATCCATTGATTTAATTATATACTATAATATGAGTAAGTAGAGTCCCATGTAATTACAATATTTATGTTGTTGAGTCAAAATAAAAACCCATTAATGTAAACTTATTAATAGGGCCACACAAAACAAATAAAAATACGAACATACAACATGTGCAGACAAAACACATATATACTAAATACAAAACAACTTTCAGCCGACTTCACCTTTTACCTCCTTCATAGAACTAGACCACCAGAAACCACCATGAAATCAAACCGTTGACCAATGTGACTGGTAGACTGAAATTGGTTATCCATATTGCGATCTGAGTTACGATCGTACTGCGTTTGGGTACGAACGATCTGAAACGCGAAACGTTGTCAAGCCAACGTTTCTTGTGACTGTGGTTTGGAACATGAAATGAAATAGGAATTTATTAATCGAAAGCTTTCTTGAATTATCAATGGAGCTAGTTACAATGAATGGTACAACTTGAATTTGAGAGAGAATAGAGAAATTGGCTTATCTAAGTTAAGCTAGAAATGAAATACAATGAAAGTATTTAAACTAAGCTTTGGACGGAAAAATCAGTTGGAGTGTTTAGGAGAGAAAGACACGTGCCACTCACGTGTGAGTTAAGCTCACACCTACCTCTCACGTGCTACCATAATACACTCCTATCATTCCATCCTCAAAAGATGCCTTTCCTCGTCCTAAAGCATCTATATCAAATGTGTAGGAAACTTCTTGCACAATTATTCAAGTAGTTACCATGTAGCATCTAGAACATCACCATTTGTTTATTAAATCAAGCCATAGACTGCTACTATATTGTTTTTCTTCACAATCTTCTTATCTAGTAATTTCATAAATTGAACTTCAGTTACTCTAATAGAATTTTTTATCAATCAATGAAGTTTGTTACAATGATTGTTACAGTTGAATTTGAGAGAGAATAGAGAAATTTATTTATCAAAGCTAAATACAACAAAAGTGTTTAAACTAAGTGTTTGGCGGGAAAATCAGTTGGAGTGTTTGGGAAAGAAAGACGTGTGTGACACCTCACGTGCTGCCACAATACACTCCTATGATCCTATCCTCCTAAAACAGATGCTTGTCCTTAAGTAACTATATTAAAAGTAGGAAATTTCTTTCACAATTCTTCAAGTAGTTCTCCTGTATCATCTTGTTCTTGAACACCACCACTGGTCCATTGAACCAAGCCATAGACAGCTACTACATTCTTCTTCTTCAAAATCTTCCTATCAAGTAATTAATTTCATAGGTTGGAGTTCAATTACTCTAGTTGAATCTACTTACGTAATGCCACTATAGCCATGTTGTGGTGATCACCCTTGCACTTTTTCAGTTGTGACTCATGAAAGACATTATGAACTTCATAATCATGAAAATATAACTTGTAAGCCACTTTCAAAAGGACCAAAATAATAAGGAGAGAACTCTACCTTCCTTTGTATCATGGTAACTTGCCTGTGTGGTTGCAACTTGAGCCATTCCCAATCACCAATTTCCAATTCTCGTTTAGTCCTATGGTTATCAATAAGTTGTTTCGTTTTATTTTGTTCCCTTTCTTAATGAAATTTCAACAGCTTTGTTGCTTTTTCTCTAGATTCCAAGGATCTATCTTCAACATCCACTCTGCTAATGCCCACCATATAAGGCACATGGGCTGGAGGCCATACAATGCCTCAAATGGTGTGATATTGATAACAATATGATAGTTAGAGGTATACCATAGTTCAAGTTCAAGTAGAGAGAATCATCTACTCCATTCCTTAGGTTTCTCCCCTGATATACACCTCAAATCAATTTTGAAACATTTATTGACTACCTCAGTTTGGCCATCAGAAAATGATAACCATTGGACATGTGCAACTTCACTTTAAGCATTTCAAATAATCTTTTCCAGAAGAGCTCATAAATATCTTATCTCTATCAAAGACAACGGAATCAGACATTCCATATAGTTTATAGACATTATCAATGAAAGCTTGGGCTACTTAAAGCGGTGTGAATGGATGAGCCAAAGGTATAAAGTGTGCATACTTAGAAGGCCTGTTAATCACCACAAAAACCACACTATAACCTTGAGACACCGATAACCCCTCAATAATATCCCATGGGGATGCTAAACCATATAGACTTGGGAATAGGCAATGGTTGTAGTAGTCTTGGATAAGCAAAAAGACAAGGCTTGTATCCTTGGTAAACCAAACTCTCTTACCATGTGTTTAACATGTTTATTGAGACCCTTCCAATAAAACAATGAACATATTTTGTGAGTAGTGACCTTAACTCAAGAATGACCTGTAACACCCCCAAATTTACACAATTCAATACAGCGGAAGACTCGTTGGTGTTACGGGATAGCACATTACTCACATCATAGACAACACTTAAAAATCGCGTCGTATAATAATAAAGCATTTCCATTCATAAATATCAAATTTTACATAGGTCCCAAGTCATAGTATTTCATACAAGTTTTACAAAACATTTGAATGGGAATTAATATTTAAGTGCGGGCCATGAATTCTTGTTGTCTTCCCGAGAATTACCTTCAAGTACCTGAGATAAAACATGTTAAAAGAAAAGGTCAGCGAAAATGCCGAGTGAATTCATAGAGTTTAATAAAATCCATCAATATAACATCGATATAAAATTATTACCGAAAATCATTTTGTACAAATCTTTGTAATATGCCATAAAATAGCCAAAGTCATTTTATACAAATCCTTATCAAAAATCATAATATAGGCGTTTGCCTTCAAAATCATTATACGAACCATTGTCGTAAAAACATCATACAATACGTTTTATAACGTTGTATAAAGTTAAATAAAATCCGTTATATGAATATGGTTATGTAAAACCAAAACATGAACATAAAATCAATAATAAGACCCCGTATTGCTAGTCAGACAATTCATTGTAATTTAGTGCGTATAGAAGTATTTCGTTATTTGGATTATTATAAGCCGCATGACATTGTTACCTTACTATACCAAACAACGGGTAGCTAACCCGAAACTCAATTTGCCCATCTAAATTAGCGTGTCGTCACAATAATCACGCTTGTGTAAATCTTCTCATACATAAATTCGCTTACCAATCAATGTGGCACGACGGGGATCAACCGTCAAGGCGCGAACTGGGGTGATCGTCCCCAAATAGTACTATTATATGCATAAGCATCTACCAAATCCCGGTAGTTCACAATTCATGCTAATGGGACTTTTAGTGACATAACCTAACTTTAATAATCTATTTTATTTCATACATCGGGTCATATAATCATTCATCAGGTCATACAATCATTTGGGTCCAAATCAATAAACAAACAATTGGGACAACTAGTGTCCTATTTCATAAAATCTAACATGTTATCTCCCTCGGGGGTTTATCAAACATTTCATAAAAACATTTAAAAAGATTGCGAGGCTATGAACTCACGTTGATGTGGAAAAGCGGGTTATCGGTAATTCGGATGTACGGTACGTGCTTCAATCACGGAAACCTAGACAAATAATACTTGTCTTAGACTCTTGTCCAATGACTTTATAAAAATAACAATTATGTATACATATGATGATTTTATAAATATGATGATGATCAAGTGAGATTGTACATTTTTACTCATTCATTATAGTGTTTATGTGTTGGTAACATTTTTATACTAGTTTTACTAGTTTTACTTATTTACATGTTTTAGGCCCAATAAGCCTATTACAAGCCCAATACTTTATATTAGTCCATTTTACACTTTTATTATCAGCATTACACTTTTCATGTTGGGCCCAATTGGGTTAAGCCCAATAAGTATATTTATAAGTGTTTAGCCCATTTAGTTGGATTATTAGTCCAGTAATGCTAACTTAGCCCGTTAATGTCCATATGTTATTTAGATCGGGTTTTATCGGTTTTTACTTGTATTAAGTACTTATATATCAGTATATGAATTTTAAAAAGTTTACATTAGACGGGTCCGATCGTCTAAGTTTTAATTCACGAGAAACATTAATTTTACGGTATTAGCCGAAAAGACGTAAAAATCATGTTTATAGTTTTTTTAACTTATAAAACTTGCCAAACTACCATTTTTATAAAATGTCCATTTATTTATCCTTATACATATTTATATAAATGAAATATATAAGTTAGTGGGTTTTAATTTCACATTTTATACTATATTATTTGAGTGCTTATATAATACTATTAAACTTTAATTTCACAAAATCTGATTTTTAGTTTCACTTTCACCATTTTTATCATATCTTGAGTTCTATAAGGATATAGAAGCTCAATTTTGGAAGACATATACTTAATATTATTTTCTACAAATAAGTTAGTTATAGCTACTGCTCAATCCATGTCTAAGTATCCTTAACAGTCCCTACAAAACAGACTATTCAGATTGGTATACTAATTTTGTTTTGATCATATCTCACTCATTTTGATGATTCCATTGCATGGCCAACTCTCACAT
Organism: Glebionis coronaria; assembly: GCA_025667525.1. NCBI lineage: Eukaryota > Viridiplantae > Streptophyta > Magnoliopsida > Asterales > Asteraceae > Glebionis > Glebionis coronaria. The sequence goes on from CM046877.1 coordinate 458,050,307, forward strand.
GTGTATGACATCTAATACTTACTGTAAATTGATTCCACCATGCCATTTTATCAGTTTATCTCTTGGTTAGTTACTGTTTTTATACAACCAACTTTATAAGCAAGAATTTAACCTTTTTACTTTCCATATTTTTAACCATGTTTATCAAATCTATCAACGCCAAATCCTCACATAATATTTTTAATCATCATTCATCATCATATACATGTACATAAATAAAGAAATTACAATATTACATAATCAAAATAACAAAAGGATAGGAAGAACAATCTTTATACCACCAAGATTAAGTAGTTTATGATCAAGGCTTGGATTTTGATGGAAGAACTTGTGATAGATCAACACCAACTTTGAAGACCACCAATATTTGTAAACTCTTTGTAGAAATCAGCCCTTGGACATCACCAAATCTTATCCTTGGATGTTAAAATCACCACCAATCAATAGAGCTTGAAAAGGGCTTCATCATATGTGTGAATAACATATGATTTCATGGTTAAATTTGATCAAATGAGGGTGTTTAGGGGTGATATGGGACGAACTTTAGAGAGAGAGGAAGGGAGGATGAGTGGTTTGCATGAGTGTATGTGAGAAAATGGTTTACATAAAATGGTTTTGGTGTTTTGAAAGCTTACAAGTGTAGCTTGTAAGCTATAAACTTGACACCTCATGATGTTGAGTCATGGTTTAGGCCGTCCCATGTTAGTGGGGTGGGGAAAAACTTGTTTTGTCTCATCCCACTAATTTACGGGTATTCCTCGATTCTAGTTTCCTCGATTTACGTGCCCTCGGGTTGTTTTTCGAAAAACGGTTTTTATAAATTATGAATCAACGGCACAAAACGAATCTAATAAAAATTGTCTCATCAAAAACGGAGTTCGAAAACGTAAATACGTAATCCTAAGGTTTCCGGTTTAGTCGTAAAAGACGTTAAATTATTCACGTAAACTCTAATTTCTTCTCGTAAATTTGTGAGTTTATGAACCAACACAAATTTAAAACTCCAAAATAATATTCACGGATAAATTTATTTCCTGAAGTGTCAGACTGTCACCAAAAACGGCGTATGTAAGCGTAAGCACGTAACGTAGAGTCCTCCGGTTTAAACGTAGTCGATGCTACTTCAAGACGTAAATCCAAATTTCTTACAAAAAATAAGTGAGTTCATAATATAACATTAAAATAATGTTTTTAAATAATATTTGAGAATAAAATATCAATCATAAATTGACGGATTGTCACAGCATTTACCCTAAACAGGATCTTTGGCCTCAAAGATCAATTTATCTTACTACTCGCTTCTTATAGAGTTAAAGCCATGTGGGTATTTTCTCCACATTCGGTCTTTTCTCATAAGTGTCATTCATTACAATACGCGAGTTTCATCAAACATAACTACGGGAGTAAGATCAGGCCTAATGTTGACTTACTTTCTCTATCCATGATGTTCACGGGTTTTTGATGAATGCAACTTTTCGCCGATCTAAACTTCATCAAGAAGTAATCAGATTTTCACTTGATAGACATTTTATCTAGTTAGATATACGAAACATAATTCACGCAGTCCTTGAAGTCCTAGGGTAGATCCAACTTATATGCCTTTCGAACCAATCTTTTACATCATCTCAATGGTCCCATACAATGGGGACTTATTTCCCATGATCTTTCAGATCATCTATTCATTTTTCCAAGGTGAAAATTTTTGGCATCACTTCGCTACCCATCCGGCACTTCAAGATCTACACTTCATAACCTTCTGCCCACTACCGGCAGTCAATAATCAGATCTTAATTTACACAATCATTTCAGGTCTCGCGGGTTGGGTATTTTGCAAGGTTAGGTTTGTCATCATAGGAAACCTTAAACCTAAAAGACATGTCCAACTCACAATGGGTGTATGTCGGGTGTCTTCATCCCAACTCCTGCTTACAAATGCTCTAATATTTAGATCCTAACAAGATTCAATCTCGATCCTAATACGATAATTATCAATGATAATCCCTCCAAAGGAAAATGATTATACGGTTTATTACCAAAGGTCAATCATTCAAGCATAAAACAACACTTCTAGTGTTTTGTATCATTACTTTACCTCGTCCCTTCGATTGGGGTGGTAAACAGTACTCTCATCAAGGTTCGTTCTCAATGACTTCTGAGCAAATCTCTAGAAATTTGATCGAAGTGAGGATCTCGATAGAGATGATCGATACAGGCACACCATGTTTATATAACTCCTTTAAATACAAAGATTCAATTTCTTCATCGAGAATCTATCATTAACGGCAATGATATTAATGGATTTGATCAGTCTGTCGACGATGACTCAAATCGAATCAAATTAAGATGATGACCTTTGTAATAGTTAGACGTTTACTAATGTATGAGGCGATGTCTGCCTTCATAATTTGCCATCAGTATAACTTCTTCAGATAAAGATACACTAAATCAGAAATGGCATAAATAGAATACTTAATCTTACGAGATTCAACATAACTATATCTCACAATCCTCCGTATTTAGGCAACCACAAGTGGCCTTTAAAACATTTAACGCCATAGGCTTCTCAAATCTAATGGTTCACATTAGCCGTGAACCCCTTTTATTATCTATATTATCCTTTTTACAAGTATTAGATATTTTTAAATTACTCGGCAATTTATTTTGCACAGTCATTACTAAGGAACACATCCTAATTGATTCTTTATCCTTTCTACATAATGTGTCAGTATTTACATTCACCTTTCCTGATGAAATAATTATCATGACCACAATTCACTCAGAAATTCTTTCTTCACATTTTCTAAGTTTTAGTTTCGTCTCAACTATCATTTTTATCAGTTTTGCGCAATCTGACGTTTTAAAGCGTCGATAATTATTACACGTATATTAACAATAAATATTAATTTTTTATAAACATAAACGTTAAAAGTTTAAATTTCTTAGTTCGACCAATTATAATAAAATGTTCAAAACAAATTTGAATTTAATTAACACGATTTTTGCTGATTTATCGAAAATAATTAATAAGATTCGTAAATGTTTGAAAAATCTTTGGTTATACTTTGGTCAAAATTTTCTTAGTTGAAAAGCAAAAAGTGTCGTTTCAAATTTCAAGTCATGGTTTAAATAGTTTCCTCAATCCCTCTTAGGTTGTCTTGAGGTATACACAAATATTTACCCCTAAACAGGAGTTTAGTTAAATGTTCTAGGTATAAGGGAATAATCCCTCAAAAGTTCTTTTTGATAAAACATTTGTCAAAACATATTTGCACTTTTCTTTTTGGTATAACCTTAAGCCTTAATGGCTCTAATCTTTGAAAAGTCAATATAGATCCCATTATCTTATTAATCACACGGTCAAATAATGTAAAGGATTTAGTCTTTAATCACGTGTTAAATATTCAAGGTACAGGTTTTCACTACTCGGCCAATTCAGGGCAGTTTATAAATAATTGTTAACTCACTCTTATTCTTAGAAACAAACAAATGGTCCTTAATGATCACAAGCATGAATTTATCAAATTACAACCTACACACATGATTCACCAAATTTATGATTGCTACATGTGTAAGTCAATCCAAACGACATCACGTGAAACTCATAATGTTTATTACAAGTTCTGGATGTAGTGATTGGAATAGATAATCTTTTCGCGGACGCGAAGTTGATGATAACCATGTCGTGGATCAAATTTTCGAATATACGCTAGAACCTTGTAAATGATTGAACAAATCTATCATCTTGGGTAGTTGATGTAGATTTTTATCATCAATTTACCTAGTTCACGGTAATCAATAAGTATAAGGAATAATAACACCATAGCTCTTCATGATGACGAGCTTGGTAGAATCAAAGTCTTCTCCGACAACTCTCTCAGTTGCACGGTAATTCTTTCGATTCAGATGGTGCTGATGTACAGTGCACATGCCACAGGTGCAGCACCGGGAATATAATCAATACCAAATTCAACCTGAATAGCGAAAGTCTAGGTAATTCACTAGCAAATACTTCCTAAAGTTTTAGTTAACGGAAACATCTTTTAATAAATTCATATTAGGTTCTTTCTAGATTACAATATCTATGACTAGTTTATAACCATTCAAGGTATAATTTCAAGTCTAAATGCAGGATATGGTCATCCATCAAGAATTATTTAGATCACTTTTGATAATCAACATCTTATCATTTAGGGGATTTCTACTCGAGTTCACATCAATTAAGACAATGTCGTCATGTCGTAATCAATCAATCCATTCTATTAGCACTATCAACTTTCCAGTTTCATTGTCGTCGATAAGATGTGAACTTCTCAAAAGACTAATAGTAACTCATAATCCTTCACAAATTCAAGGATATATGGAGACACAACTACCATTAAAAGAGTAAGGTCAACACATAATCTACGCGAGAGAATTTCAAATCAGATACAGACGAAAACATTTAATGAATATAAATATATCCCATGTTTTCATAATTTGAGTACGCATTGGAAAGCTCATCGGATCGTTACCCAGGTCATTCAAATGAAATCTAATCAAAAGAAATGATAGGAACGTCGATACATCCAATCAGGTATCAACACTCGGTAATCAGATACTTTTCCAAAGAATCTCACCACGGGAGAATTGGACAAGAAGGGAATATCAATTTGTCAAATAAGACAATTTCCACAGACGAGTAAATTCGACGAAGAAGAATAAATAGTACGGGCACATATGTAGGTGTCCCTAACACTATGTCCCTATTTTTCGCACTTCTTGCAGATCTTACAAAATTTCAATCCTTCACAATTTCAAGGAAAATGTAATGTTTATTAACAATTTTATGGTGACTACTAATCAGCCTTGCATGGTCCCTTCCAAATTGTATGTAGGCGCGCAACTATATACAATTTCAAGATTAACGATGCAATACTCAGTTCGTCAAAATTTTGTCATCATGTTTATAATAAAAACATTTTCATGCTTAATTCTTAAATAAGAATCAAAAATAAATTTACAAATATTTTCATTGTTATGAAAACTATTAAGTTTTCCAAAGTGTTTCATAAACAGCTTTATTTCGATAATGATTACTTATAAATCTCACTTTGAATAATCCATATAGTGATGAAAATCCAATTTTTCTCAAGGAATACTGTTTTATCTTATAAAAATAATGAGTGATCTGCAAAAGAGTGATGAAAGCTTGTTCACCAAGAACTAACTACAATATGATAGAAAATGAGCTTAGCCAAATAATCATGAGGTTCATGACCTCGATGGCGCTCAAAAAGAATAATCCACAACGTAACTCATATCGGGATGAGTACTTGTTCAATGGTTGCATCACTAACGCGAACATTAGGATGAAACAAGAAAAGATAGATAACATCGATACATGTGGGATTTAGCAATCAAAGATAGTCTTTTCATTAATCACAAACAAGTCAAAATTGTACCATAACACATTACGTGTCACTATGTCATACAATTCCAAGAACTCATCCTACCAACTGATGTCTCAGTTAAGTTAGGGATTATTTTTAAAAGATACCACAATGAATACTAATCTACAAGAGTCATTAGGTGTCCCACCTGTCCAGGAAGATCCATCGGTCCTAATTTAGAAGAAGATTTCTTCAATTTATTTCTCGGACACTGGGCATCCTCGTTAGTAGACAATGTCCTAGGAACAACCCATAATACGAATCAACAATCATTTAAAACCTTATAATTCAATCACATAACTTAACGACTTCCTCTTAACAATCTCATATTCCATACGGGTTAAATTTTACTTTATTCAAGTTTCAACCAAATCATACTCAATGCGATATCCTACCTTATTCTCCAATACTTTCAACCTTATTCTTAGACCTTCAAAGTGCAATAAAAGCTCGATATGAACAACACTTAATTTCCAATCCTATAGCTCCTTCATCAACAGTTATCAAATGAGTCACTAGTATGAAATGACTCACACATTCAATTAGACTTCTCGGAAAGGTACTAGTGACATGAGGCTTTTGGGTAATGGTTCCAATGACAGCCTCAAGTGCAACATTCACCCTTTCGATTTCAAATTTAAGAATTGGGTGACACTGAATTAGATGACACCTTTCCAGGTGGTAACGTTTTGTCAAACTCCACTCTATAAGGAAAGATCGTCATGACATCGATATCAAATTTAATCTCGCCAGTTCTTTTTCAAGATCATAATCAACTATTATCAACATTTCTACGAATATCAACCATTTTGTTGGGATCATAAATATCCGCAACTTGGTTTAGATCTAGAATAGCTAGAATTCCTACGGGAATAGCTTCGATTGATTTGCTAGAGGATTTAGGGTTTCTTGTGACAATCTACGTCGTATAAATACCTCGTATAAGTATTAAATAATCATCAAACAATCATGTAATCAAATTACATCATAAATATATATATATATATATATATATATATATATATATATATATATATAAATATATATATATATATATATATATATATATATATATATATATATATATATATATATATATATATAAAATCCAAGTTATATATATATTAAAATAACACTTCTCAGTCTGGCCTTGTCGGTAACTCGGGAATTCTTCAGCACCGTTATAGTCAAAATATTTTTAGACATTTTGAGAAAAATGTTTATAGATAAAAGATTTTGAAATTTTTTATTCAAAACCTTGGTTTTAAAAATCTTTCGTTCTCTATAACGAGAGCTCTGGTAACAAACTGTAACACCCCCAAATTTACACAATTCAATACAGCGGAAGACTCGTTGGTGTTACGGGATAGCACATTAGTCACATCATAGACAACGCTTAAAAATCGCGTCGTATAATAATAAAGCATTTCCATTCATAAATATCAAACTTTACATAGGTCCCAAGTCATAGTATTTCATACAAGTTTTACAAAACATTTGAATGGGAATTATATTTTAAGTGCGGGCCATGAATTCTTGTTGTCTTCCCGAGAATTACCTTCAAGTACCTGAGATAAAACATGTTAAAAGAAAAGGTCAGCGAAAATGCCGAGTGAATTCATAGAGTTTAATAAAATCCATCAATATAACATCGGTATAAAATTATTACCGAAAATCATTTTGTACAAATCTTTGTAATATGCCATAAAATAGCCAAAGTCATTTTATACAAATCCTTATCAAAAATCATAATATAGGCGTTTGCCTTCAAAATCATTATACGAACCATTGTCGTAAAAACATCATACAATACGTTTTATAACGTTGTATAAAGTTAAATAAAATCCGTTATATGAATATGGTTATGTAAAACCAAAACACGAACATAAAATCAATAATAAGACCCCGTATTGCTAGTCAGGCAATTCATTGTAATTTAGTGCGTATAGCAGTATTTCGTTATTTGGATTATCATAAGCCGCATGACATTGTTACCTTACTATACCAAACAACGGGTAGCTAACCCGAAACTCAATTTGCCCATCTAAATTAGTGTGTCGTCACAGTAATCACGCTTGTGTAAATCTTCTCATACATAAATTCGCTTACCAATCAATGTGGCACGACGGGGATCAACCGTCAAGGCGCGAACTGGGGTGATCGTCCCTAAATAGTACAATTATATGCATAAGCATCTACCAAATCCCGGTAGTTCACAACTCATGCTAATGGGACTTTTAGTGACATAACCTAACTTTAATAATCCATTTTATTTCATACATCGGGTCATATAATCATTCATCAGGTCATACAATCATTCGGGTCCAAATCAATAAACAAACAATTGGGACAACTAGTGTCCTATTTCATAAAAACTAACATGTTATCTCCCTCGCGGGTTTATCAAACATTTCATAAAAACATTTAAAAAGAGTGCGAGGCTACGAACTCACGTTGATGTGGGAAAGCGGGTTATCGGCAATTCGGATGTACGGTACGTGCTTCAATCACGGAAACCTAGACAAATAATACTTGTCTTAGATTCTTGTCCAATGACTTTATAAAAATAACAATTATGTATACATATGATGATTTTATAAATATGATGATGATCAAGTGGGATTGTACATTTTTACTCATTCATTATAGTGTTTATATGTTGGTAACATTTTTATACTAGTTTTACTAGTTTTACTTATTTACATGTTTTAGGCCAAATAAGCCTATTACAAGCCCAATACTTTATATTTGTCCATTTTACACTTTTATTATCAGCATTACACTTTTCATGTTGGGCCCAAGTGGGTTAAGCCCAATTAGTAAATTTATAAGTGTTTAGCCCATTTAGTTGGATTATTAGTCCAATAATGCTAACTTAGCCCGTTAATGTCCATATGTTATTTAGTTCGGGTTTTATGGGTTTTTACTTGTATTAAGTACTTATATATCAGTATATGAATTTTAAAAAGTTTACATTAGATGGGTCCGATCGTCTAAGTTTTAATTCACGAAAAACGTTAATTTTACGGTATTAGCCGAAAAGACGTAAAAATCATGTTTATAGTTTTTATAACTTATAAAACTTGCCAAACTACCATTTTTATAAAATGTCCATTTATTTATCCTTATACATATTTATATAAATGAAATATATAAGTTAGTGGGTTTTAATTTCACATTTTATACTATATTATTTGAGTGCTTATATAATACTATTAAACTTTAATTTCACAAAATCTGATTTTTAGTTTCACTTTCACCATTTTTATCATATCTTGAGTTCTATAAGGAGATAGAAGCTCATTTTTGGATGACATAAACTTCATATTATTTGCTACAAATAAGTTAGTTATAGCTACTGCTCAATCCATGTCTATGTATCCTTAACAGTCCCTACAAAACAGACTATTCAGATTGGTATACTAATTTTGTTTTGATCATATCTCACTCATTTTGATGATTCCATTGCATGGCCAACTCTCACATGTGTATGACATCTAATACTTACTGTAAATTGATTGCACCATGCCATTTTATCAGTTTATCTCTTGGTTAGTTACTGTTTTTATACAACCAACTTTATAAGCAAGAATTTAACCTTTTTACCTATGGTTTTCCATATTTTTAACCATGTTTATCAAATCTATCAACACCAAATCCCCACATAATATTTTTTATCATCATTCATCATCATATACATATACATAAATAAAGAAATTACAAGATTACATAATCAAAATAACAAAAGGATAGGAAGAACAATCTTTATACCACCAAGATTAAGTAGTTTATGATCAAGGCTTGGATTTTGATGGAAGAACTTGTGATAGATCAACACCAACTTTGAAGACCACCAATATTTGTAAACTTCTTGTAGAAATAAGCCCTTGGACATCACCAAATCTTATCCTTGGATGTTAAAATCACCACCAATCAATAGAGCTTGAAAAGGGCTTCATCATATGTGTGAATAACATATGATTTCATGGTTAAATTTGATCAAATAAGGGTGTTTAGGGGTGATATGGGACGAATTTTAGAGAGAGAGGAAGGGAGGATGAGTGGTTTGCATGAGTATATGTGAGAAAATGGTTTACACAAAATGGTTTTGGTGTTTTGAAAGCTTACAAGTTAAGCTAGCTTACAAGTGTCGCTTGTAAGCTATAAACTTGACACCTCATGATGTTGAGTCATGGTTTTGGCCGTCCCATGTTAGTGGGGTGGGGCAAAACTTGTTTTGTCTCATCCCACTAATTTACGGGTATTCCTCGATTCTAGTTTCCTCGATTTACGTGCCCTCGGGTCGTTTTTCGAAAAACATTTTTATAAATTATGAATCAACGGCACAAAACGAATCTAATAGAAATTGTCTCATCAAAAATGGAGTTCGAAAACGTAAATACGTAATCCTAAGGTTTCCAGTTTAGTCGTAAAAGACGTTAAATTATTCACGTAAACTCTAATTTCTTCTCGTAAATTTGTGAGTTTATGAACCAACACAAATTTAAAACTCCAAAATAATATTCACGGATAAATTTATTTCTTGAAGTGTCGGACTGTCACCAAAAACGGCGTATGTAAGCGTAAGCACGTAACGTAGAGTCCTCCGGTTTAAACGTAGTCGATGCTACTTCAAGACGTAAATCCAAATTTCTTCCCAAAAATAAGTGAGTTCATAATATAACATTAAAATAATGTTTTTAAATAATATTTGAGAATAAAATATCAACCATAAATTGACGGATTGTCACATGACCCGCCAATAGAGTTATCATGAAAGTGATGCAAGAGTTCCAACTTGAGAGCTTCATCTGCACCTACTAATAACTTCCCTTTTCTTAACAGTCGATTATTAGTCCAAGAATAGTGTTATTCTAGTTGACCTACTTTGAACTGATTACAAATGTCAAGATGGGCTTATGTAATCCATGTTTCCTTAACTTTTTCATAAAGGTTTTTTTTTTTGAACAAAATTCTCATAAAGGTTAATACCAATGGTTTTAGTGTTGATAAGAGAGAAAGTAGAGAGAGAATGGGTTACACAAACACACATTTTAGAGAGATAAAACTAGAGAAAACACATGTAGATGTGTGTGAAAATAATAAGAGCAACCACCCCTCTCCAACTAATGAGAGGGGTTATATACCCAAGCCCACAAGAAGGGCTTGGACCTTACAATAGGCTGCCGACCATTAAAGAACGGACGGGTTTTGGCCTTGTTTGCTTAACTTGATACATTAACTACGAGCTACTAGCTATATATTGTAGAAGTGACTGATCCTTCCTAAATACGTAAAAACGTATTTCCAACAATCTCCCCCTAATGGAGGTCACTCCAAATAAGGGGATTACCCGAGTTATAATAATAAATTAAACTTAGCATACTATGCTTGTCTTGAGCTCGTAGTCTTCGTCTTTCGTTCCTTTTTCTTTTCTAGTGAATATGTAAATGTGATATTTTATATCAATCTTGAGCATGTGTCTCTTGCTTTGATCTTGTGTATCCATCACTTCTGATATTCGCCTCCTCGTGACTTCATGTCCCACATACTTATACCTTTGTAATTCTTGAAAGCTTCAGAGATTGATACAACGGAAGACTTGACTTTTAGGCTTTCTTGAATTTGTTGAAGTATACAATGCAGAAAATATAAGCACGTGGGGACGAATTTTTCTCGGACATCGCAAAGCCACCGTCTTCAAATGGAGCAACATAAAGAGACACACACGAAATGCCTTTGAACATTTCATTCTAATTCGATAGCATTTACCTCCAGTCGGTGAAGACCGTTGGACGATATAAAATATCGTACTTGTGGCAGGTGATGAGACTGTATTTATACATAGTCTCATCATCCAAATCGGGCTTAAAGTGCTTAAAAATATCATAAAATACCGTAAAATATGCTTGTGTTTGTTCATTGTGTATTTTAGGTACGGATATCGTGAAATCAACAAAAGAAAACAAGATTCAAGCAAACACGAACACGGGAAACGAAGCCACACAAAGAACCGGACCCGAACGATGAATTTCCAAAAATGTCCTTGAAGAATTAAAGAATGTCAAGTTTGTTCCAACTTTTGAAGATTGACACTTTATACCCCTCAACTATCCAAAAATATTCTAGGGTCCTTAAAGTTTGAAGAAATATCAAGAATAGTCCTTCAAGTTTGAAGAATTAACAACTTAAGCCCTTATTCTAACAATTGTTAACTAAGGACTAAGATTGTTAAGTTATAAGGACTAACTTTGCAAGGTACAAAAGATTGTTGGTGATATTAACAAAGGATTGATGTTGAAAAGCCAATGAAGGAGAAACATAACAGGGAGGACCAAAAGTGTACAAACCAAAATTGTTAATGCAAAGCAATGTCTAAAAATATTGTTAGTATTAATTAATCTTTCTTAGTTTTGATCACGATAAATTACAAAGACATTTATTGTCAAACACAATCATAAAACGAATTATCTAACAAACACTATCTTCAAGGTAATAATCATTACACTAACATATCTTAACCATGCTTAGTGATCATAAAAGTGATTAGCTTTAAAACTCACTTTTGTCAAATATAACAAAAGATTTTTAATAAACTTTATTTTTAAGAAAATGTTTTATTAAAATGAAAATGTAAATTTGAATATGGCATATTCCAAATGCCCTAAGAATATACTTTGAAGGTTTAAATAGCCTCAGATATTTCAAATTCACTAAAAGATAAAAAGGAGCGGAGTCTACTCTCCGCGGTTCCTTAAGTGCCTACGCGGTTCCCTATCGATAAGGAACCGCCTGAGTAGCTAAGGAACCGCCCCCAGATAGCCGTTGTCATTTGTCTTCTATAAATAGTGGATCAAATCTACATTTTCATTAACCCTTTTTGGACATCTCTTTCAGCCTTCTTTCTCCTATCTAATCCTAGTCATTTATAAATGATCACTTAATGTGTTAAGTATATTTACTCATGATTATCCTCTTAATCTCCTTCTTTACCTTGTCCAAAGAGAAGATCACTCACACACTTGTGATGTGATTAAAGATAAAGCATTGATAAAGATCACCTTCTCCTAAAGATATAGTCATGTTCATCATTTGTTTATTGTGTCTTGTGTAGATCCAATGTATTTGTGAATACTTTGACTAGTTGTGTTCATCCAAGCTATTTGTGAACACTTGGATTAGAGTTGTGTAAATCCTTTGCACATGTGTGTGCTTGGATTTGTGTTGTGTAGATCCAAGCTACATGTGTGTACTTGGATATGTTTAGTTGAGTTGTAATAAGTTGTGTTAGTTCTTACTAAATTATAAAGTGATGTGGTTGTGTCTTGTGAGTTCTCACTAAACTATAAAGTGATATGTAGTTGTGTTGTGTGAAGTTCTCACTTAGCTTCAAAGAGAAGAGTCGTGAAGATTGGTTCTATCTTCGGATTAGAACTCGACGTCTATCCTTGTGTCGGAAAATGGTGAAGTAGGCAACGTTGTAAAGATTGGTTCTAGCTTTGAATAGAACTCGACATCTAGCCTTGTGTCGGAAAATGGTGAAGTAAGAAACGTTGTGAAGATTGGTTCTAGCTTTAGATTAGAACTCGACATCTAGCCTTGTGTTGTAAAATGGTGAAGTGGGTGACGTTGTGTAGATTGGTCTTAGCTAAGATTAGGTCTCGACATTTAGCTTAGTGTCGGAAAATAATGTAAGCGACGTTGTAAGGTTTTCTCCGCCAAGAAGGGAGCTTGTGGATATAGTGGAAATCTCGAATAAGGTGTACTCGAGGAGTGGAGTAGGAACGAGGATAGAGCCTCATTGCCGAAGCACTATAAATCTTGGTATCTTCCTACTAGGTTGTTTCTTTCCTTACTCATTACTTACACTCATTATCATTATACTTACTACACATTGTTAATGCATTAGAATTGAACCTAATCATTATGAAACTAGCTTTCAAGTAAAAGATAGTTTTTTGCACTCACCTAATTGAAAGGAATTTTAGTTAGGAGATAAACCGATGAGAAACTATTCAACCCCCCTTTTAGTTTCTACAATTGGTATCACAACGATGGTGACACAAGATCTTTGAAGTATATTGTACTTTAAAACTTGGATCGATCCGTTGTCTCCTCAAATTAGAAGTTTAAGTTGTACTAAAGTTTTTCTTTGGTCAAAACTATTTTTTTGTTGAAAATAAGACTTTTAAGTTGATAATATTGCATCTCATTTAGATTAGTAGTATTAATGCATTTTAGATTTACTCTTGAAATGAATCTACTAGTTTGCATCTTGTTATGTGTAGGTACTCATGAAGATAAATCATTCTATTGATTATGGATTGAGTTACTTACACTTGTAGAAGACTCATTTTCTTTGATTTCCAACATCATTGAATGATGATATCAAGATGGGTAGGAGTGATACTAGTCCTTGAAGACTTAGTAGTCACTATTAGTCATAGTTGGGCTTTGCATTGGTTCTTTGAAAGCTTGGAATGCAATTTGTGGCTAAGGTACGCTTTCGTTCTTTCACACGCCCTATTAATCATTCTTTTGATCCTTAATTGACTATATGCTTGTTCTTGGCATCCTTTCCTTGACATTTATTTGTGGTTTATGATTCTTTCCTTTTTCCCTCTCAAACCTTCATGGCTTGGATACTTGACTCACTCTGGAGATGTAGGGTGAGTTAGTAGAAGCTTAAAATATCAAGCATGATTTCCATGGTTTGCACCCTTATGGTTAGTAGGCCCAATATCATGTGTAACTTGTGCAATTAAGCTCATCTATAGGATGATTAGTGAATCCCTTGATAACTAATTCATTAAGTTGTAGGTGGATTTTACACATTTGGAATTGAAATATTCCAAGGATATTGTTATTGTTAATCCTAGCAATAATTATCCGATCATGAGGGAGAGAAAGTGAATCTATACTTTGCTCATGTTTTGAAATAGAATAAGACTACTCTTTAAAATGATCTTATTCTATGCATCAAAATTGCTTGGTATAATTTATTACCAAAGCCGTTTAGACTTTCGCCAGAAATGCACGTCTTAAACCACTATATATGACACAAGATCTTCGTCTCCTCGATATGAAGAATGTCATTTATCACTTGAGCATTGTTCTTTGTCTTGATTCACTCCTCTTGACTTCTCTCCTCTTTGTTCTTTTGCTACGAGTAGTCGTTTGTTCGCTTCGGTCTTTTCCTATCTCGATTTAGCTCGTAATCCTTCAACAAGGCATTATTACTTAGTGTTGTGGTGGTCCATTATTTCCTAAAGGCTTAAGATGTATTTTCAAGTACTTTAAAAATTTTGGTTTTCAAAAATTCTTTGTTTTTCTTTGATAAAAACCGACCACTATAGGCGGTTCCTTATCAAGCGCGGTTCCAATGCGCGGTTCCTTATCGATAAGGAACCGCGGGCAAAATCTTCGCTAAAGCGCCAGTTTTATTAAATACCCCTTTTCAAACAAAACCTTCTCTCTCCTTCACACACACAGCGACGAAAATACCCAATTTTCCACCATTGTTGTGTTTCCAAAACCTTTAATTACTCAAGATCAATTTATTTCGATTTGTGGGTTTCACTCATCCTTCATCAAAGATCAATTATCCATAAGTCATAATTTCAATCTAATTTATTCTAGGGTTCATACATTCATAATTAGGGCTTTTTAAAACTGACATTGAATTAGAACCTTACTAGGAATAAGAGTTGACATAGTATTGTTACTATGATTCCTTAGGTTCATATTCATTGAGATTTCACTAAAACCCACTTGTAGAACAAATCCGAATTTTGACTAAATAATTTTAGTTAATTGATGGAATTGATATGAACCCATGAATAAGTTGGTAATGGCATTGTTAAATGCTTACCTAAAAATCGTGTTTTGAAAAACCAATGTTCAAGTTCATTATTGATCTTACATGGTCAATGTGTCATTATTGATGATGAACTTCGTACATTGTGAATATGAGAATGATAAGGATTAAACCTTGGTTTGTCAAGAGACTGATGAAACACATTCTAATTTTCTTTGATTTTTTGGTTTATATGTGACATATGAGTAATTGGGGAAATACGTTTGTATGTTATTTTTAGGTACTATCATGACTTCAGGATATTAAAATGACCACCTACTTACTAGAAGATACATGCCTAATCTTTCTTTGTTAAATCAAATTCGCTCTATTCAAAACACTTATCATAGTCTTGAATCTCGTTATTTCCATGAAGGACGTATTGTTCCTTTTAACTTTCTTAGACTTGACTTCATTCGATTCATGTTCAATTGGCTTTGATTGTTTGCTTGATGTAGATGAGCCAATCTTTCCTTCTTCCTCATGGAATTCTTTAACTCGTTCAAACTAATGTGCATCAACAATGGTCTATCTATAAGATTTTCGATCAAGGGGAAAACCTTTGTGTACACTCTTGAGGAATTTGGTAAAATTCTCAGAGTTCCATACGAAGGTCAATTTAGGTTCACCTATGTTTAAGGTTTAAACCACTTAGAATCACCCCCTAATGATGTGCATTATGTGACCAAGATTCCATCGGCTTCGGCCATCTCTCGTGCCCTTGCTAAACCTCGTGAACATCCTATTCTTGGTAAATTTGAAGGAGAATTTCGTGCTCTCACTCCTTGGGAATTACTAACTAGCGATCTTAGTGATTTTATGATCCCTTGGGCCGAAATCATTAGGGAAAATGCAATGTGTGTGGATGGTGATCGCAACCATGTGCCCGCTTGTCTTACACATATGTTGTATTGTGTTGTTACCACCACTCCATACAACCTTGCATTTTTCATAGCTAGAAGAATAAGATTTGTTCTCAATGGATCTCGTTCTACTCTCCCTTATGCCATGATTCTCTCACGGCTTCTTAAGAGAGTTCTTCTTGACTTTCCACCTCTAAATCCTTCATCTTTTCACTACGTGGATCCAGTCATGCTTCCTATTGAAGGGAATGTCTCTTATGTACCCACGCATGATTCAAATGAAGATGAAAATGTCTCTCAAGACAATTCTCTCAATCCTTGTTATGACTTGTCATCATCTATCTCTCAATTGTCTTCATTAGACATTGATTCAGACTATCAGTATTGTCTCAATCTTCATCTTCAAGATCGAATAAAAAGTGAATCAAGGCAAGGAGGAAATGCTCATAGATGAATGATATATACCACTCTTGAGTGACTAACATGTGTGTAAACATGTTTGGATTACTGAACTTAATCTCTTTTATCTTTATTCTTAGGATGTTATGTATTCTTTAACTAATAATTTGTGTCTGGATTATCTAGTATTTTAATCCTAATTATCCATGGTATCGATCTTTCGATTTGCATGGCTCTGTGCATCTTGTGTTAGATAGCCTCCTAGTTTTTGATTATTAGTTCACTTTGGCTTGATAAACCTTGGTATAAAATATGGGCTAGCAAAGTTTGAGGAAGTGCTATTTTGAACACCTCTGGTCGCGGTTCCATATCAAACCTGCGGTTCCTTAGCGATAAAGAACCGCGGGCCTACGTAAGGAACCGCCTAGTAATGTTTCAACAGAATCTTTGCTTTACACTATTTTCTTTAATCTGTGTAAAACTTTGATAAAAGTTTTTCAAAAACCTACACTTTCCTAAACTAGGCTACCTAATTTCATTGTTCACATAAAATGATTTTAGTCTATTACTAGTTTGGATCATCCCTTCTCTTCTTAAACCCTCCTTTGTTGATTGTGTTCTTCAAACTTCAACTCTTCTCTAAACCTTAACATACAACCATGGTATCCACTAGAACATCCAATTCCTCTAAAACCTCCTCATCCAAAAGAAGCCTTAAGATGAAACTCAAGTTTCCTAAACTTAGCTCTCCGTCTTCTCACAAACCAAAAAGTGAAGCCTCACCTATTCTCATCTCTTCATCACTTTCACCACCACTTGATTCATGGAAGACAAACTCAATCTATGGTACTAACCATTCACATGGTTCTACCTCCTCTTCATTCCAATCAAGAATGAATGAGTTTTCCTCACCACTCATTTCTAGTCCTCCCTTCAATGTGAATGCTTAACCTCAACCTCATCAAAGAATTCCCTTTGTTTTTTAGCCTCTTCCTATCACTCCACCAAATTCACCCATATCACCCTTGGATACCATGCCTTCTCCACATCCTCCTACCTCCAACACTCCACTATTGGGTGTTCCCATTTCCTGTTTCTTGGGTGATCCACACTTGTTTGACTTTTTCATGCACAATGGAACCAATTGTCTTTGTTGCTTGAACAACTTTCACCTCACATCAAGTTGCAAAGCATCTTGTTGAACCTATTTGCTAATCCTCCTCCTCCTAGGAGATGAATGATTTTTTTTAAATCAATTACTTTTAAAGAATGTCAAGCCAAAGAGGACTATGAATTCATGACCTAGTTTTAGCTATCTTTGTAGTAGTTAATTGTCTTTTTATTTCTTCAATTTCCTTTCTTTTCCTTCATGATTTTCTCATGTGGATGATTTATGGATTTAGTTTTATGTGTTTTAATATACGTTATCACATTAATCAACTTCAATTTATTTAAAATTGAATCTAAATCTATTACAACCTCTAAAAACTTGACTTAAAATTGGATCAAAATGTTATCGAAATATTTTGTCACCCTTTGTCAAGACATTCTTTGTGAATGTGTTGCTTTTATGCAACCCTAACATACTCTAGTGCTAAACGAGGTAAAAATCCAAGATTTGTAAAATTTTGAAAAAGTCTTATTTTTCTCCAAAACTTTTAAAAATCAAGGTTTGCTTTCCTCTGGACGCGGATCCTTAGCCCCCAGGTGGCTCCATATCGATATGGAACCGCGGGCTTTATTAAGGAACCGCGTACAGGAAAGTCGTTCTTGGCTTACTTTTGGTCTTTCTTCTTTGACCACTGTCTTGGTTAAGATTCGGCTGGAAATACGTTTTTAACGTATATTAGAAGTATCGGTCACTCCACGATTTTATTAAATGATATATAGCTCGTAGTTGAATGTTAAGTTACTTATTAAGTAAACCCGACCCATGGGCTTGTCATGGGTTGGAGGCCCAAGTCCATTAGTGACTTGGGTATATAAACCCCTTTCCACCTAAGGAAAGGGGGTTGGTTGTTTTATTTTTGTTTCATTCAATATACATATTTTCTCTCTCTAGTTTCTCTCTCTAGAAACATCAACCCACCTTATTGATTCACAAGATTATCACAAATCTACAATTGGTATCAAGAGCCATGGGGTGATTTAAGGTAATGATTTGTGTTGTTTTTTAGTTTTTGATTGTATTAGTGGTTTTTAGGAAAATCTATCTTGAATCTTGAAGTTTCTGGTGATTTTGTTGTTGGGATTAGTAGATAAGTATTGGGTTTTACTTATTTTGGTAGAAATCACAAAACTTTTCGTGTAATTGGGTAAAAATCTGGGTTTGTTCTTAATATTCACATACGACTGTTTAATATACGAACTAGTTTTTCCAGTTTATTCCGAACCAACAAGTTATTCCGGATAAACAAGTATTCCGGATAAACAAGTTATTCCGGATAAACAAGTATTCCGGATAAACAGGTTATTCCGAACCAAGCTATTCTGAATCGAGTTATTCCGAACCAGCTGTTATTCCGGATAAAGTGATATTCCGAACAAAGCCATTCCGAATCAACTTATTCTGAACCAACTGTTATTCCGGATAAACAAGTTATTCCGGATAAACACGTTATTCCGGATTAAGTGATATTCCGAACCAGGTTATTCCGGATCAAGTGATATTCCGAACCAAGCTATTCCGAACCAAGCTTATTCCGAATCAAGATATTTTTTCGAATCACGGTAATTATTCCGAACCAAGGTCTTTTTTGCGCATAAAGGTATTTTTTTATTTCGAATCAACTTAATTATTCCGAACCAAGGGATATTTTACGAGTTTTTTCGACGATTTTTAGAGGATTTAATCTTGGTTTCTTACACACATTTTACTTCAACAACACAACACAACTCACAACCTTACTTCACTGCTCGATCAACCGATAATCTTTGATTCTTTAAAGTGATCAAAATGAATCCGAGTTCATTAATGCCTCAAATGACATCACTTACGGATATCTCCGTCATAACGGGAACGGATAATCGCCCTCCAATACTCATTAAAGAAGTCTTTGAAGCATGGCAAGGCCGTATGATGTCATACATTAAGGGAAAACCGACATATGGGAGGCTTATGGTCAAGTCAATTCTAAATGGTCCACTTGATTATGGTACCATCGTTGTTAACAATGTGACTCGACCAAGGGAGTTTGAAGAACTTACGCCAGCTCAACAACTTATTGCCGATGCAGATGAAAAGGCTCTTCAAACCATTCTCCAAGCTCTTCCACATGACATCTATCGAATGGTAAGTAAATATACGGTCGCAAAGGAGTTATGGGAACGCCTACAGGTTTTGCTACAAGGTACGTCTCTTACTAAAAGGGAACGCGAATGTCAGTTGTATGACTTGTTTGATCGGTTCACATACAGTCTCGGGGAAACGCTTCACGACTACTACTTCAGATTCACTACTCTCATGAATGATTTGAATGTGTACAATCTCGTGATTAATCCATTCCAGGTTAACACCAAGTTTTTGAATACTTTACCTCAAGCTGAATGGGGTGAGTATATTACTGATGTTAAGTTAACTAGGGATTTGCATAAGTCCAATTTGGATCAACTCTATGCTTTTCTCCAGCAGCATGAGAAACACGTGATCATGCACAGTATGCCTCGAGGTATGTACCTTGAACCTTTAGCTTTGATGGCAAATCAACCAAGCTTGTCATATAACAACACTCCTTATATCATGGGACACCAAGCTTATCATCCATCTCCGTACATGACTCCAAGCTTCCCCCAATATTCGATTCTACCTCAACCACCTACCTCACATCAGCAACAATATCGGTTTAATGCACCTTTGTCTCAGAGAGAATCACAAGCATCACAATGTGCTCCACAACCTCACCCATATTCACCAGCAAGCATTGCACCATATGCTCAGTCATCATACTCTCCATATCAAGAAGATGCAGCATATCCACCAAGCTATTCTCACCACATAAGTACTCCTTCTAGTGCTTATGCCGCTCAACAAGACCAAGCAATGTATTGTGATAATGATGAGGTTCTCTAACACCCCACCAAATGCTATGCGCAGCGGAACTACAACATTTGGGTGCTAGGCAGTTATCATCGCACACAAGGTATATCGAACGACTCCAAAGAGACGTCAAAATTTGAACTTAAATTAAAAATTGTTAAAAATGTACATGTCTACGGTTTTCCAACCCCAAATGATACAACAGAGTTTGCGTTTCGGTCCCCATGAATCTCAACCCCAAAAGATACAGTTTTCACAACAACATGACATTAAAGTTTAAAATGTTCAAGTAAGAATGGGAGGAAAAACAAGTAGACACCAAGCCCCACACACAAATTCCATCCAATGCATGCTCCATGCTACACTTCATCGGTTACCTGAAACACATGCTAAATTTGGTCAACAAAAACGTTGAGTGGAATTCATAGATTTTACAATTCATTTTGAACATATGTGTAATAAAATCATTCATGATCATTCATAGACTTGTCGATCAAACAATCTATATTCAAGGTTATGACAATTGTGTTTAAGCTCATGACACTAAACCGTTAACTCAATCACCCGCGTAATAATTACCGGCGTGATTCAGATGAAACCAGTGCCCCTACTAAAGGCATCAGTTGCAATTATACCTTATCTCTTATCACAAATTATCCGTCCGCAGGGGGTATCAACGTACTAGCCCTCGTCTCGTATAGGGTAGTCAACCCCATAGTAATATCACTTTGTATAAGCGGCTATTTCCAATCCACGCTAAGATTAAACAATAGTTAATAGTTCATGAAATTAGGGCCTTTTGCAACTAGGTACTCAACACAATTTCGAAGGCAACATTCGGGTCCAACAATCATTCATGACATATGTTCATTTTGAAAAACTAGCATGCATTTCCCTCGCGGGTAAAACAATTTAAAACAATAATAAGCGAGGCTATAAATTCACACCTTATATAACAAAGTAGTCGACGATTCGAGTGACGGTCACTGACGACGATGAGGATGCCCGGGAAAATCAACACCTAGCAAACCAATAACGCGTAATGAGTAATCTCATTTATAAACCTTAAGGTACTGTATATAATACATACATATTAGTCATTTGTGATAATTACAACTCACACCAAAACCAAACAAATAAGTGTTTTATACCATTCGTCCATGGTATTAACGTTATTCCCTTTTTACATATTTTTCGCCGATACTTACCAAAAGTACGGACTGTTTTACTAGACTTAACCCTTTTTATAAAAATTGGGAAAATTCTCAAAAATACCTTAAGACCTGTAGAAAACACATATTTAATCCCATTAAAAGTTTTTGCGTTTACGACCCGTTACTCAACACTTTACCAAAACTACGTTTTTCGGACTAAATTTGCACTTTGACCAAATCGGACTCATTTGACCCATTTAAAATATACCATTGACCCATTTGACACCTAAGTCTTATAATAGACTCAAATATACAGGTTTGAGACCAAAAATCAACCTTTGACCATTTACCAAACTATACCTATAGTCCCCGGGATTTGACCTAAAACCAAGCATAATTTCGGATTATGACGGTTTTCATCTCCCGGTACACGAATTTCAAAACATCGTAACTTTTGACTCGTTAGGAGTCGTAAGCTCTATCTTATACCAAATCGAAGCTAAGAAGACGCTCTACAACTATATCCTAATCACAAGACCTGTTTACAAAATAATTTTTATGAAAACACTCCAAACTTTCTGCCTAAAATCATCTATCCCAAAATCAATCCAACGCTCGTTTCCAAACCCATTTATCGACACTAGACATCAACCTAAGCACTCCTAATCATACTAAATCACACTAATCAGTCCTAAACACCCTAATAATAAAATCCACCATAAAACCCAATCACAAAATCAAACATGCAAATGGTTTTACCCATTCAAAAACATGTAAAAACAAGATTAAATACAAAATCCATTAACAAAATATCAACAACCATGATCCCCCAAACACCCCTTTGTGCCGTGGGGTTTGGTTGATCAAAACCCCTCAACCAAATTGATTTTGGTTGATTTGTTTGGTGATTATATATCCTACATACATGAATTAAACATGCATATACATAATTAACATCAAAACAAACTTTTGAAAAATCTTTTAATTTTTGGAAAAATCATGTTAATGCATGTTGGATTAAACCTTGGATTAGTACTTACAAAAGGTTTTGAAAGTGTGGTCTTTAATTAGAATTAACCAAAAACAAGAAAATTTGAATGTGGTGGTGGTGGTGGTGTGGTATGGCCGGCGGCCTAAAGAGAGAAAAGGAAAGAGGGTGAAAAATTTTTGGAGTGAAAATGTTTAGTGTGGGTTTGGTTCTTCCTTTTGTAAAAATGGGAGGGACCTTGGGTGCAATATAAGCTTTCTTTTGTCCTTAAGTAAAAACGACCTCATAAGTTTACGGGATTGACTCATTAGTCATTTTGGAAAATTTTACGGGAGTCGGGGATCATCCCGAACACTCCAAAATACTTTTAGGACACTTTAAATGTACCCGGAAAGCAATAAAACTCACCCGACTCGACTTAACACGAACCGAAAGTAAAATTCTCGAAAAATTATAATATCGATAAAACGACAATAAACATAGAAATTTGGGCATCCATCGAGATCGTATTCGTCATCGTTCTTCTTAAATCGTCAATCGTCAAAATTATGACTTCGAATATCGGTTTCAACCAAAATGGTAAAATATATAGCAAATAAAATTTATTAAAAATTTCAAAAATAAGCGTAATTTAGGGTAATGTAAGTGACCTCGGTTCTAGGGTATCACATCCACCCCTCCTTAAAGAGAGCGACGTACCGGCGCTCGCCTCTTCTTATACTCACATTTCGTGCCGCTGGAACAGATGAGGATACCTTTCCTTGAAAAAGTCCTCACGTTCCCAAGTGTATTCCGGTCCACGCCTAGAATTCCATCGAACCTTCACAATGGGAATTCTACTATGCTTCAGCCTCTTGACCTCTCGGTCCATAATTTCCACGGGTTCTTCCACGAAATGCATTTTGTCGTCCAGTTGAATCTCGTCCAAAGGAATCACCAATTCCTTATCCGCCAAACTCTTCTTCAAATTTGATACGTGAAACGTGTCGTGAATAGCACTAAGCTCGCTCGGCAACTCTAACTTATACCTTACTGGTCCAATTCGTTTAACGATCTTAAATGGTCCAATATACCTTGGACTCAACTTTCCTTTCTTCCCAAAACGAATTACACCCTTCCACGGCGAAACCTTAAGCATAACCATATCTCCGACTTCAAATTCCAACGGTTTTCTTCTGTTATCGGCATAACTCTTCTGTCGGCTCCTCGCAGCAAGTAATCGGTTCTTGATTTGCACAATCTTCTCTGTCGTCTCCAAAACCATTTCGGGTCCAGTCAATTGACTTTCTCCTACTTCACTCCAACACACAGGTGATCTACACTTCCTTCCATACAACGCTTCGAATGGTGCAGCCTTGATGCTCGCATGATAACTATTATTATACGAAAACTCCACTAAAGGCAAGTGGCGTTCCTAACTTCCTCCAAAATCAATCACGCATGCTCGGAGCATGTCCTCCATCGTCTGAATAGTTCGTTCACTCTGGCCATCAGTCTCCGGGTGATAAGCCGTGCTCAAACTCAATTCAGTGCCCATCGCACATTGAAGTGATTTCCAAAATTCTGAAGTAAACCTACTATCGCGATCCGAAATGATCGATAAAGGTACTCCATGTCTGCAAACGATCTCCTTCACGTACACACTGGCCAGCTTCTCCATACTGTCCGTCTTCTTCATAGGTAAGAAATGAGCAGAT
The DNA here is from genome assembly GCA_025667525.1 of Glebionis coronaria. NCBI lineage: Eukaryota > Viridiplantae > Streptophyta > Magnoliopsida > Asterales > Asteraceae > Glebionis > Glebionis coronaria. Next base: position 458,074,729 of record CM046877.1, read on the forward strand.
TTCGTCAATTTATCCACTATTACCCAAATCATATCACATCCACTAGGAGTTCTGGGTAAACCCGTCACGAAATCCATAGCGATTCTCTCCCATTTCCATTCTGGGATCTCTGGTTGTACCAACAGCCCAGACGGCTTCTTATGTTCGGCTTTAACCTTCGCACAAGTCAAACACTTACTAACGTAACGAGCAATATCCGCCTTCATATTCGGCCACCAATAGACTTTCTTCAGGTCATGATACATTTTATCCGATCCAGGATGTATCGATTACTTCGACTTATGAGACTCGTTCATAACCAAATCTCGTACTCCAGGCTTTCCTTCCTCGGATGGACACAACGGTAACCAAATCCGATTCTCGAAATATCTCAGCCCGTCTGACCTAACCATAAAAAGAGGTTTCAACATTCTTCCCAAGTTCTCAGCATCAACATTCTCTTTCATTAATCCCCTCTTTTGAGCCTTCAGTATTGTTTCGGTTAAATCAACACTCTCAGTCATCACTAAAGCTCTGACTCTCAAAGGTTTCTCTCGATCCTTCCTACTAAGTGCATCTGCTACGACATTCGCCTTACCAGGATGGTAGCGAATTTCACAGTCATAATCACTCAGTAATTCTACCCATCGCCTCTGTCTCATGTTCAACTCCTTTTGGTCTAAAATGTGCTGCAAACTCTTGTGGTCGGTGAATACAACACACTTCGTCCCATACAAATAATGTCTCCACAATTTCAACGCAAAAACCACAGCTCCTAATTCCAAATCATGCGTCGTGTAGTTCTCTTCATTCTTCCTCAGTTGTCTCGACGCGTAAGCAATCACCTTCTCACGCTGCATCAACACAGCTCCATAACCCTTTCGAGATGCGTCACAATACACTATAAAGTCTTCGGTTCCTTCAGGTAATGACAATATCGGCGCAGAACATAACTTGTCCTTGAGTGTTTTGAAAGCGAATTCTTCCTCAGTTCCCCATTCATACACTCTATTCTTCTCGGTAAGCTTTGTCAATGGCTTCGCAATCAACAAAAATCCTTCAATGAATCTCCGATAATACCCAGCTAAACCAAGGAATTGTCGAACTTCAGTCGGCGTTGTCGGTGCCGACCATTCCCTGATCGCTTCGACCTTGGCAGGATCCACGCAAACTCCTTTGCTATCAATTATGTGACCAAGGAATTGCACAGACTCTAACTAAAACTCACACTTCGAGAACTTCGCATACAGCTTCTCTTTCTTCAGCAGGTCCAATATCTTTCTCAGGTGCTTCTCGTGCTCCTCCTTACTCTTAGAGTAAATAAGAATATCATCAATAAAAACAATGACAAACTTATCTAGATACGGCTTGCATACTCGATTCATAAGGTCCATGAATACTGCAGGCGCGTTTGTCAACCCAAAAGGCATCACTCAAAATTCGAAGTGTCCATACCGCGTACGAAAGGCAGTTATAGGAATATCCTCCTCTCTCACACGCAGTTGATGATACCCTGACCTCAAGTCGATCTTTGAGTATACACAAGAACCTTGTAATTGATCAAACAGATTGTCAATCCTCGGCAATGGATACCGATTCTTAACCGTCAGCTTGTTGAGCTCTCTATAGTCAATACACGTCCGAAATGACCCATCTTTCTTCTTCACAAACAACACTGGTGCTCCCCATGGTGATGAGCTTGGTCTAATAAATCCCTTATCCATCAACTCCTTTAGTTGATCTGATAACTCCTTTAACTCTGATGGTGCTAATCGATAGGGCGCACGCGCAACTGGTGCAGCTCCCGGCATCAAATCGATTCGAAATCCAACTTCACGGGTGGGTGGTAAACCTGGCAACTCGTCAGGAAAAACTTCCGGATATTCGCGAATTACAGGTACCTCTTCTAACTTCGCCTCTAAGTCACCATCACTAGAAACTTGTGCCAAAAACACATCGCATCCATCTTCTACATACTTCATCATTTCCAAACAAGAGATCACCTTCAAACGAGAAGTGCATTCATCTCCCTTCACAGTCAAGACTCTATTCCTCAACGGGATCTGAACTAATCTCTCTCCACAGACGATCACGGCACTATGCGCCATCAGCCAATCCATTCCAACGATCACATCAAACGATCCTAGCTCTATGGGCATTTAAGTCGATTTCAAAAGCGTAATTTCCTAACTTCAAGGTACACCCTTTAAGTGTAGAATTTGTACTAACGATCTTCCCATCGGCTAATTCCACGTTATAACTAGTCGTTAACAATACCGGTTTTCTATCGATATGACGACTAAATTTAACATCTACGAAACTCTTGTCGGAACCAGAATCAAACAATATACTAGCATAACAAGCGTCTAGCAAAAACGTACCGGTAACCACGTTAGGACCTTGTGGTTTATCAACCGTCCCTACTTGATACACGGCAGCAGCATTGTTACCTCCTTGCCTGTTTCCAGCCTTCGGGCAATTTCCTTGCTTGTGTCCTCTTTCTCCACATCCAAAACAACCCATCACTCTCGTAGCATTCGCCCCAGTAGCTACCCCTTTTGTTCGGCAATCTGACATCCTATGGCCCGCTTTTCCGCACTTGCCACACGCAGGTTGGCAACTCCCTACATGGTACAAATTGCATCGACCACAGTGGGGATTCACCTTAGCTCCTCTGGGGTTTGTAACAGCTCTCATCCCATCATTCCTTCGCTGGTTGAACTGCTGATTGCGGTTCTGACCTTGACTGTTACGGTTTCCACCTCGGTTTTGACCTTGGGATTGATTGCTCTGAGCCGCCTCCCACTTCCTCTTGTTTCCTTCAGCAATGAAGTTCTTCTTGTCTTGCAGTTTGACATCCATCAACGCGTGAGCCATTTGGACCGCTTCATCAAACGACCCAGGCTTAGATGAAGTCGTCTCACCCTTGATATTACTGGACAGACCTTTGATGTACTGCATCATCTTCTTGCTATCATCGGCAAAGGCATCGGGACACAAAAGGCTCAATTCATTAAACCTCCTGGTGTAAGCAGTGATATCATTGTTCCTCAAAGTCAGGTGCCTCAACTCATCTTCCAACTGACCCAGCTCCTCTTCAGGACAGAACTTCTTGGTCAAAAGAGCCTTAGTAGCAGCCCAAGTTCTTGCATTCGCTACTGCTAACCCAACAGTGGCTACTTGGATGTTCCACCAACTCAATGCGTCATCAAGAAAAGTAGCAGCCACAAACTTGACCTTATTCGCCTCTGAACAACCACTAATCTCAAAAGTACTCTCGACCTTTTCTAACCATCTTCTGAGTTCTAGAGCTCCGCCAGTTCTACGAAACTGCATGGGACCGCATTTCATAAAACTAGAGTAAGTACACTCTCTCGGGGCTTGCTGTCTCTCCACATTTCTGCCTTGATCTGGGTTTCTATCTGCTCGATATGCTTCTAGTGCATTCGTAATGGCTTCCTGAATCATCGTGTTCACACGGGTTGCTGTTAGCTTTGGAGGCATGGTGAGTTCTCAAATACACCTCTCTGCAAAGACAGGGAAAATAGAAAAACAATGTAAGTATACACATCAAGATTAAGATGGATTTCTCTTTCAAGACATAATATAAATACAACGACACATCACTACAAAGTCACTAATATTCATCAATTCACATCACAAAAGAGCAAATTAAAGACATATCACAGATCATGAAAGGTAAACATGGATTGTATTGATAAATCAACCAAAATTGTGACAAGTATTGCCACTACAACCATTCACCATAAAACTTAAGTCCTCAAGTTTTTCGTCACAATACCATCATACAAAATTCTAAAATAGTTCGATTACAACGATCAAAGATAAAGTACAATACAAGCAACTAGGGGTGTCAATATTTCCGACCCGACCCGAACCCGACCCGACCCGAGCATATTCGGGTCGGGTTACTCGGGTTGAAATTTCAATTCGGGTTAGTCGGGTCAACCCGACTAACCCGAATTCGAAATCGGGTCGAACATCGGGTAAAATATTTATGCTTAATTCGGGTTCGGGTCAACCCGATTGACCCGAATAAGAAATTTTTTTATTTTTTTTGTTTTTAAAATTAAAATTAAATATAATTTCTATTAAAAAAAATTTTAAAAAGTTTTTTTCTAATATTTTACACGTAGTCGGGTTGACCCGAACCCGAATAGACCCGACCCGAGTAGACCCGACCCGAATAGACCCGAACCCGACTAACCCGAGTTCAACTCGGGTCGGGTTCGGGTAAAATATTTTTACCCTCAACCCGAATTCAACCCGACCCGAATAACCCGAACCCGACCAACCCGACCCGATTCCCACCCCTACAAGCAACTAGTCATGTGGTGATCCACACGACCTCTTGGATGGCGGTTCATCTTCATCCTCCTCGGGTTCTTCGTCGCTGTCTTCCTCGTCCTCTTCTTCCATCTTCCTCTTTCCTTTGTCATTCGGCCCACATTTAGTCGCCTTCTTCGTCCCAGAAGTAGACCCACACTCAACTGCTACCTGATTTCCTATAGTGATACAAACACCTCTGGCAGGTGGCTGGACCATGAAATCATTAGCTTCCATTTCCAAGTCATCCACAAATCTCCAATCTGGGGGCAAGGATGCTCTCACTCGATGCTCCCAACTTTGCATCCTAGTCAATCTCGCTTGATCTTCCCTAACTCGTTCAAGACTGGCACTCAAGTTCGCTATCATCGATCTCAGATTGTTGATATCACTCTTGTTTGCATTTCCATCAAACTCGATCCTTGAAGTTCTTGCCAATAACCTCTGGTGTGCCCTCTCATTCTTATCAAACCTCTTGATTACCCTGGTCTCCACCACAAACCGCTCGTACATCAACCTATCCATTCTCCTCAAACGACCCTCGGGGTCCCAATAGTGTCTTGGTCTCGGAAAATAGACCCTCGCGATATTCTCATGAATAGATTGTGATTTAGATGAATTGCTGGATTCTGCACCACTCCCATTACTTACTCGAATAAACCCTGGCACTGTCCTCAGGTAGTCCTTACAATTGTCCATCGGGGCACGAACGGGTTGCTGATCATATCGGTCGGTCGGAGGCACTTCATAACCATTTGGCGAATTTGGAGATTGAAATAATTCAGGTTCGGTCTGACCGACAGCGTTCTCGGGAATTCCATCATCCACCGGTTCCTCTTCCTCTTCCTCGGAATCCTCACTACCATCGCTACTAATACTGAAGTTGTCCACGTCACTTTTTTCACTGTCATTTTCCGGCTCTACCGCTTCTTCTGGAGCGATCCATCCATTGTCATTATTCGGCGGGTTAGGAGGAAACGGTCCCCCTTCGTGTCCTACGACATAATCGTCTCCATTTCCGTTAGGCGGTACCTCGGCCATTCCTGCAATAACAGAGAATTTTGGAGGGTACGTAAGATTACTATGCAATATTTATAAATACATGCATGCAAATGCAATGCAAAGGTGGTACACATGCCCAAAATGCGATAATATGATGCTCATGCATAAGTAATACAAGAATTACGGTATCGGGTACTCCACGTATAATTTCAACGTTTACATATAGTAGTTCAATATCTACGTAATAAATACCCACATATATACTTCAACTCAAAAGTATACATCAATACCATGAATACAAAAATAAACCTTACCGGAGCCATGCAGGATAGTTGTGTGCTTGGACAATTTCTTACGACACCAAAAGTTATAGTTTAGGAATTTTCAAAACGACCTAGTTCTCTATAACTCATGGCTATGATTACCAATCTCTAACACCCCACCAAATGCTATGCGCAGCGGAACTACAACATTTGGGTGCTAGGCAGTTATCATCGCACACAAGGTATATCGAACGACTCCAAAGAGACGTCAAAATTTGAACTTAAATTAAAAATTGTTAAAAATGTACATGTCTACGGTTTTCCAACCCCAAATGATACAACAGAGTTTGCGTTTCGGTCCCCATGATCTCAACCCCAAAAGATACAGTTTTCACAACAACATGACATTAAAGTTTAAAATGTTCAAGTAAGAATGGGAGGAAAAACAAGTAGACGCCAAGCCCCACACACAACTTCCATCCAATGCATGCTCCATGCTACACTTCATCGGTTACCTGAAACACATGCTAAATTTGGTCAACAAAAACGTTGAGTGGAATTCATAGGTTTTACAATTCATTTTGAACATATGTGTAATAAAATCATTCACGATCATTCATAGACTTGTCGATCAAACAATCTATATTCAAGGTTATGACAATTGTGTTTAAGCTCATGACACTAAACCGTTAACTCAATCACCCGCGTAATAATTACCGGCGTGATTCAGATGAAACCAGTGCCCCTACTAAAGGCATCAGTTGCAATTATACCTTATCTCTTATCACAAATTATCCGTCCGCAGGGGGTATCAACGTACTAGCCCTCGTCTCGGATAGGGTAGTCAACCCCATAGTAATATCACTTTGTATAAGCGGCTATTTCCAATCCACGCTAGGATTAAACAATAGTTAATAGTTCATGAAATTAGGGCCTTTTGCAACTAGGTACTCAACACAATTTCGAAGGCAACATTCGGGTCCAACAATCATTCATGACATATGTTCATTTTGAAAAACTAGCATGCATTTCCCTCGCGGGTAAAACAATTTAAAACAATAATAAGCGAGGCTATAAATTCACACCTTATATAACAAAGTAGTCGACGATTCGAGTGACGGTCACTGACGACGATGAGGATGCCCGGGAAAATCAACGCCTATCAAACCAATAACGCGTAATGAGTAATCTCATTTATAAACCATAAGGTACTGTATATAATACATACATATTAGTCATTTGTGATAATTACAACTCACACCAAAACCAAACAAATAAGTGTTACTCGTTTTATACCATTCGTCCATGGTATTAACGTTATTCCCTTTTTACACATTTTTCGCCGATACTTACCAAAAGTACGGACTGTTTTACTAGACTTAACCCTTTTTATAAAAATTAGGAAAATTCTCAAAAATACCTTAAGACCTGTAGAAAACACATATTTAATCCCATTAAAAGTTTTTGCTTTTATGACCCGTTAATCAACACTTTACCAAAACTACGTTTTTCGGACTGAATTTGCACTTTGACCAAATCGGACTCATTTGACCCATTTAAAATATACCATTGACCCATCTGACACCTAAGTCTTATAATAGACTCAAATATGCAGGTTTGAGACAAAAAATCAACCTTTGACCATTTACCAAACTATACCTATAGTCCCCGGGATTTGACCTAAAACCAAGCATAATTTCGGATTATGACGGTTTTCATCTCCCGGTACACGAATTTCAAAACATCGTAACTTTTGACTCGTTAGGAGTCGTAAGCTCTATCTTATACCAAATCGAAGCTAAGAAGACGCTCTAAAACTATATCCTAATCACAAGACATGTTTACAAAATAATTTTTATGAAAACACTCCAAACTTTCTGCCTAAAATCATCTATCCCAAAATCAATCCAACGCTCGTTTCCAAACCCATTTATCGACACTAGACATCAACCTAAGCACTCCTAATCATACTCAATCACACTAATCAGTCCTAAACACCCTAATAATCAAATCCACCATAAAACCCAATCACAAAATCAAACATGCAAATGGTTTTACCCATTCAAAAACATGTAAAAACAAGATTAAATACAAAATCCGTTAACAAAATATCAACCACCATGATCCCCCAAACACCCCCTTTGTGCCGTGGGGTTTGGGTGATCAAAACCCCTCAACCAAATTGATTTTGGTTGATTTGTTTGGTGATTATACATCCTACATACATGAATTAAACATGCATATACATAATTAACATCAAAACAAACTTTTGAAAAATCTTTTAATTTTTGGAAAAATCATGTTAATGCATGTTGGATTAAACCTTGGATTAGTACTTACAAAAGGTTTTGAAAGTGTGGTCTTTAATTAGAATTAACCAAAAACAAGAAAATTTGAATGTGGCGGTGGTGGTGGTGTGGTATGGCCGGCTGCCTAAAGAGAGAAAAGGGAAGAGGGTGAAAAATTTTTGGAGTGAAAATGTTTAGTGTGTGTTTGGTTCTTCCTTTTGTAAAAATGGGAGGGACCTTGGGTGCAATATAAGCTTTCTTTTGTCCTTAAGTAAAAACGACCTCATAAGTTTACGGGATTGACTCATTAGTCATTTTGGAAAATTTTACGGGAGTCAGGGATCATCCCGAACACTCCAAAATGCTTTTAGGACACTTTAAATGTACCCGGAAAGCAATAAAACTCACCCGACTCGACTTAACACGAACCGAAAGTAAAATTCTCGAAAAGTTATAATATCGATAAAACGACAATAAACATAGAAATTTGGGCATCCATCGGGATCGTATTCGTCATCGTTCTTCTTAAATCGTCAATCGTCAAAATTATGACTTCGAATATCGGTTTCAACCAAAATGGTAAAATTTATAGCAAATAAAATTTATTAAAAATTTCAAAAATAAGCGTAATTTAGGGTAATGTAAGTGACCTCGGTTCTAGGGTATCACAGGTTCCCATTCCTGAATTCAAACAAGGAATTGACCCAGCTGAAGTGTTAGCCACTATGTCTTCTTACCTCACAAGGACATTGAGCAAACGAGGATTTAGAGGACCAGCTCCTACTAACAATCAGTTGAGGAACTCATCTAATTCTCGACAACAAGCCACAATTCAAGATGGTAGAGTAATGGTTCAACCTATTCAACCTTATCAGGGGAGATCCACTACATCAACCACCAATGCACGCATGGTCAATCCTGCTCCAATGGTCAACACTGCTCCAATGGTTACTGCTCCACGGGCTAATTCCACAGGTAAGTTGAGAATGATCACATGCTACAACTGTAAGGAAGAAGGTCACATGTCTAAGGATTTCACAAAACCCAAGAGGAGAAGGGGTGGTCAATGGTTTGCAGAGAAGATTTATTTGGTGAATGCTCAAGCACAAGGACAGGAACTTGATGAAGAGGAGTTAGCATTTCTTGCTGATCCAGGGATTGCGGAACAAGAAGTTCTCACTAAACAGAATGAAGCATACCAAGCAGATGATCTGGATGCTTACGATTCAGACTGTGATGATCTTCAATCTGCTCAGGCAGCTCTTATGGCAACGATCTCTCGCTTTGGGTCAGATCAAATATCTGAGGTACTTACTAATACCACTAGTAATAGTATTCAACCACATCAAGTTGGGCAAGAGGGTGCTGATCCGAATGAGTCTTCGGTGGTGAGTCTTTCAAATGAGGAGACAATCAATGATAGTAATATCAATGCAAGTCCCCAGACTTTGAGTGAATCATAACCGGGAGTCATTTCGCATACGCATATTCCTGCTCAACAAGATTTGGTCATTGTTCCTGCAAAGTTACTTAGCCAAATGAATATTGCACTCTTAGAAACCCTAGCTATGAATAAGAATCTGTCTGCTGAGCTTGCCTTGTGCAACGAAAAAGTTCAAACTTTGGAATTAGTTCCTTCGTCCAATGTTTTAACAAATCCCGAATATGATCATTTTCGAAACAAACAAATGGGTCATTTGCAAGAAATTGAAACCTTAAGAGCAAATCTTTCCAACGAACTTAAAGAAAAAGAGTTAGTGGTCAATAATTTTCACAAACTTCAAACGGATTTCGAACTACTCGAGTCTAAAAATAATGAAATGGAAATTAATGCGGCTAATAGGATTAAAAGGTTAGATTATTTGCTTTTAAGACAATACGCTGCCTCTCAACTAGTGCACTTATTTGACTCATTGTTTAGAGATTTTAACTTATCGCGTCAAACAGACCTTCCCCCTAACCCACGGTATGCAAGACAAGCTTTTATCCATAATCCAAGACTTTATGATGCAACCAAATTAGGATTGGTCTTAGATCCGATTGTTATTTTCGAGGATCGCAAGAATAAGGCTCTAGTTGATGAGAGTCGGTCATACAACTTTGCAAAATATCCTCAGTGTGATTATTTTAAAATGAATCAGGAGTTTGCAAAAAAGGACTTTAGAATTCGCTTCCATATTGATAAAGATCTCATCACAACACCAACCTACATGTTAAATGAAGAAAACCATAGTACACTTCCTACACTTGTCAAAATGGAAGGATCTAAGGAAATTCCAAAGGATCTTCCACCTGTTAGCACTGTATGGATAAACTTGCAAGAGATTAATCAATATTTTGCTAGTTTTGACAAGGTCATCCAGGAATGTACGACTTCAAATGGTCTAAACGCCGGAGAATGGGCTTTCGAACACATGAACGAGGTGTTTAAGAATGAGATCAACCCTTTTGTCGAAAATCTAAAAAGAAGTTTTGCATCTCTTTCAGAAAATATCGATTTTGAAATTAAAGAAGTTCAAAAAGTGTTTTATGAAATGGACACCGCTTACGAACTACAATTAATTGAAAAGGAAAAGATTTTATCCGAATATGACCGATTCTTGTCCCAAGTAATATCGTACGATGTGCTTACTACTGTGAATTTTAATTATTCGAATGAGCTTACATCCGCTATGAATAAATGTGATGCTGTGAATATATGTGATGATGTGCATGATCTCTCTGTAAATATTGCTGAGACTGTAAATGACGTAGATAATCATTCTTGTCACGAGTCTAACGCTGAATTTTTAAAGCTTCAAGATTCTTACAATTTACTTGCAAAACGTTTTAATCAACTTGAACAACATTGTATATCTTTAGAATTAAAACACCAAACTCAAAATGAGGATCTTTTGGTAACAAATGGTTGTGAAAACAGTGTTGAGACGAGTGACAAGATGATTGAGATAGTTAAGGCATTAGAGGAAGAGATTATGAGATTAAAGAGAGATTTATCATCGAACGAAACACTAAATTTGGAACTAGAGGCTGCAGAGTCTAAAAACCAGTACTTAGAAACTAGACTTTCGTCTATTCTAGGGGAGATGGAACGTGCAAGACATGGAATGTCCACTCTTTATGGTTCACTAGAAGAACTCTTCGCTTTTAATGCGGCACAGCAACAATCTTATGTTGAACAATTAAACCAAAAGTGTGAGGAAATCTCTGACTTAAATATCCAGCTCATTGAAAAAAACATGGTCTTGGCCGAGTTAAAGGAGACACTTCTTCTCACCCAACAAGAAGTTGTTAATAACTTAGCTACCAACTCTGCACCGTCCTCTAGTGCTCCATCAACCAACTCAGTGGTGATCTATAAGAACCCGCACCATAAGCAAAATCCGGATACTTTGATGTTTATATGATGAATGCAATTAAGCACGTGGATCTTGTTAGGGATATTTTAGATGATTTATATGCGTTAGATCCCTCAATCAGTTACTATTATTCAGCTCATGCATATATTCAGCGAGTTCAATATTGCTTAGTATATTTGCAATACATAGGAAAACCGAGTTCTGCACTACTCACTAATCGACCCATTGCTGTAACTCCATTCAATAAGACCCCAGGAGCAAAACCGTCATTGACACCATCAACTAAGGCACCTTTAAAATCTGTTGCTAATGTTCCCACTTTGCCTTCTACAGGAGTAAAAGAGTCTACTAAGGCTAAAGGATCACAAGTCAAGAAAGATAGGATCAAGCCCTCCACTAGTAGTACCATCAAGAAGAAAGTAGAAGCTCACCCTAGGGATGTTATTTCAGATTTAAATAAAAAGAATCATGTTGCTAAGACTAAAAGCTCTGCACCTGTGCAGAAGCCTAAGCCATTTGTGAATTCTAATTTGAAATGTTGGAATTGTAATGAATGCATGTTTTCTTAGCGTCATGATTTGTGTCTTATTGATCATGTGAATGAAATGATGCCATTAGGAATGATCTTGAATGGAAGCGAACTGGGAGAACTCGTACCCAAGTTGGATGGCAATGGCGTCCCACTGGTAGGACCTTTACATTAGATGGAAAAATGTGCCCTTTAACTAGGAATGCATCCATTGAGGTTAGGTCTCAGCGTCCTTTAATTAGGCACACTAGCACTAAAGTATGGAAATCGCGCCCTTTAATTAGGTCAGCCCCCACTATAGTGCCTATCAGTGAAGAAATACCTCAGGATTTAAGCCAACTTGAATCTACACCACCAACTAGGAAGAAGGCTAGGAAATCTAAGAAACCTAATGTTAGCAAATCTAAGATTATTAAAACTGTACCTGCTAATAACAAGGAACATTCAGATTCCGAAACCTATACATTGTCCTCGTCTGGTGATATTTTCAGGTGGTCCAAATCATCCACTGGTATTTGGACTCCGGTTGCTCAAAGCATATGACCGGAGATCGCTCGATGCTTAGAAATTTCGTCAGCAAGTTTCTTGGAACGGTTAAATTCGGTAATGATCATATTGCAAAGATAATGGGGTATGGTGAATATCAGATTGGAAATGTCACGATTTCAAGGGTATACTATGTAGAAGGTCTTGGTCATAATTTATTTTCAGTAGGACAGTTCTGTGATTCCAACCTAGAGGTTGCTTTTCGACAACAGACTTGTTTCATCCGCAACTTGGAAGGAAAAGACTTGTTGAAGGGGTCTCGTGGTGCAAATCTTTACACTTTGTCCCTACAAGACATGATGTCCACCTCTCCAGTATGTCTTCTCTCCAAAGCATCTAAGACCAAGTCATGGTTATGGCATCGCAGATTATCTCATCTCAACTTTGATGCTATTAATCATTTGGCTAAAAACGAATTAGTTCGTGGTCTTCCAAAGCTAAAATTTCACAAGGATCATTTATGTTCCGCGTGTTCAAGGGGGAAAGCACCAAGAAATCATACAAGCCCAAAGCTGAAGACATCAATCAAGAAAAACTTCATCTTTTGCATATGGATCTTTGTGGGCCAATGCAAACCGAAAGTGTGAGTGGTAAGAAATTCATCCTTGTTATTGTGGATGATTTCTCTAGGTTTACATGGGTTAAATTTCTATGTACAAAGGATGAAGCACCGAAGGCTATCATCACTTTCCTGAAATTCATTCAAGTACGTTTAAATACTACTGTCCGCCGTATTCGTACTGATAATGGAACAGAGTTCGTCAACCAGACTCTTCGTGATTACTATGAAGAAGTTGGTATCTCACATGAAACATCCGCTGCACGTACTCCATAACAAAACGGTGTCGTTGAAAGCCAGAATCGTACGCTTATGGAAGCTGCTAGGACTATGCTGATTTATGCGAACGCTCCGTTATTCTTATGGGCAGAAGCTGTATCTACTGCATGTTACACCCAAAACCGCTCTGTCATTCGGAAACGCCATGAAAAAACACCTTACGAGCTTCTACATGATCGTAAACCTGATATTTCATTCTTTCATGTGTTTGGTGCTCTTTGTTATCCAAACATTAATAGTGAGAATTTGGGCAAACTTCAACCGAAAGCCGATATAGGTATTTTCATTGGTTACTCACCCTCAAAGAAAGCGTACCGAATTTATAACCGTCGTCTTGGTAAGATAGTAGAAACTATGGACGCAGATTTTGATGAGCTGACAGCGATGGCTTCTGAGCAACGCTGCTCTGAACCCGCGCTTCACGAGATGGGAACCGGTGCTATTAGTTCCGGATTAGTTCCCAATAATCCTACTTCTACATCATTTATACCATGTACAAGGCCTCAGTGGGATGAACTATTTCAACCTTTGTTTGATGAATTCTTTGATCCCCCAAGTGATGAAGTTCCAGCACCTGTAGTGATAGCTCCAATCCCTGAAGTTGTTGCTCAAGCTAATGAAGCTTCATCAAATGCATCTTCAATTAACATTGAACCGGATGCACCTCCACCAAGTAATTCTCAAACTACACCTGAATCTTCACCCTTACTTGTGCCTAATGATGATGAAGAGGATTCTGTTGATCACGATTTGGAATATGCTCACCAACAAGAGCTTCCATTCTTTGGTATACCGATACCTGAAAATCCTTCAGCCGCGTCTACCTCAGAAGAAGCTCCTACAAACGTTCACTCCAGACCACCACGGATTGAAAATCACAGCACCAAATGGATAAAAGATCACCCAATTAGGAATATTATTCACCATCAATTACAAGAGAGTGCACTCTATTGCTATTTTGATGCATTTCTCTCCGAAGTTGAACCTAAAAACTGGCAACATGCTATGACTCAATCATCTTGGATTGAAGCCATGCAAGAGGAACTAAATGAATTCCAAAGACTTGAAGTATAGGAATTAGTTCCTCTCCCTGACAAGGTTAACATCCTTACTTTGTTGTGGGTTTATAAGGTTAAACTCGATGAGATGGGTGGAGTTTTAAAGAATAAGGCTAGATTGGTTGCTAGAGGATACAAACAAGCCTTGGGTATCGAATTTGAAGAATCTTTTGCTCCGGTTGCACGATTGGAGGCTATTAGACTTTTCCTTGCGTATGCTGCTCATATGAACATGATCGTCTATCAAATGGATGTGAAGACGGCATTTTTGAATGGTGAACTAAGGGAAGAAGTCTATGTTAGTCAGCCGAATGGGTTCGTTAGTACGGAGTTTCCTAATCATGTGTACAAGCTTAAGAAGGCTCTCTATGGGTTGAAACAAGCTCCACGCGCGTGGTATGATCTCCTTTCAACATATCTCATTTCGGAAGGCTTCTCCAAAGGCAAGGTGGACCCCACTCTATTCACTCTCAAGGAAGACAACGACATGATACTGGTACAAATTTATGTTGATGATATAATATTTACTGCCTCTAACATAGAATTGTCAAACCGCTTTGAGAAAATAATGTCCACACGCTTTCAGATGTCAATGATGGGAAAATTTTCATTTTTCTTAGGATTACAAATTTCTCAGAATCCTAGAGGCATCTTTATTAATCAATCCAAATATGCTCTAGAATCATTAAAGAAATATAACTTTGAAAATTGTGACCCCGTGGATACTCCAATAGTGGAGAAATCCAAGTTAGATGAAGATAGGAATGGGATTGCTGTCGATCTGAAACTCTACCGTGGGATGATCGGCACCCTTCTCTATCTGACTGCTAGCAGGCCTGATCTACAATTTGCTGTATGCATGTGTGCCCGGTATCAGGCTCGGCCTACCGAAAAGTACCTACATGTTGTTAAAAGGATCTTTTGGTATCTCAAAGGAACACTTCATCGTGGTCTATGGTATCCGAAAGATTCCGCTATTGCTTTAATATCATATGCAGATGCCGATCATGCTGGGTGTCAAGACACTAGGCGTAGCACTTCTGGTTCTGTGCAACTCCTTGGAGACAGATTGATTAGTTGGTCTTCAAAAAGGCAGAAAAGCGCTACAATTTCAAGCACGGAGGCTGAATACATTGCCATGTCCAGTTGTTGTGCTCAAGTCCTTTGGATGAGATCACAACTAACTGACTACGGTCTTGGATTCAACAAAATCCCGGTGTATTGTGACAACAAGAGCGCCATTGCCCTTTGCTGCAACTACGTTCAACACTCTCGGGCAAAGCACATTGACATACGCTACCATTTTATTAAAGAGCAAGTGGAAAATGGAGTGATCGAGCTTTATTTTGTCACCACTGAGTATCAGCTGGCAGATATGTTCACAAAAGCCTTAGATCGAGGATGAATCGAGTTTTTGATCGACAAGCTTGGCATGAAATCCTTCTCTCCAGCGACTCTCAAAGAGTTGGCAGAAGAATCAGCAGAATAGTGGTGGTAAACTATTCATGCGTATCCTTTGATCGTGATCATGTATATTATCGTATATATATAAACCACAAAAAGAAAAATACAAAAATATAAAACCTACAAAAACCATAAAAAATATAAAACCAAGAAAAGCCAAAAATATTTTCGTCTTTTTAATCGGGCATGTCTTTTAGTACGGTAATATTTACGGCTTTAGAAATGTTGATTAATATTGACACGGCGCCATAAATAGAGTCCGTATAAAAGTTGTACATTTTTAAAACATGTCCATTATGGCTTGTAGTTATTTCAGACTACAACCCGTTTTTTCGCATTAAAGTCACGTATTTCCTTGGAAAACGTTGACTCACAACGGGAATTAATTTTCTCGGGTATGATTTACAAGCCAAATCATACAAAGAGGCCAAATTTACTTTATAACTCGGTCTAACATGATTTAGTGTACGTCTCAGTGCATTATTTTGCTTAAATAAGAGAAATCTTATTGCCACCTCGAATCAATTTTTCTATGACATTAATTGGAAAATTCTTTCATCAATATTTGTCTCGTTAAACAATGACTACAGCTCTTTCAATAGAAAACGGGTCATTGTTTAAGGGGGAGAATATATCAATTCATCTTCGCCATCAAAACGGTCTTCAAAAGTTTTCGAGAAAAATTAATCTGTTAAATGGCAAATGACTGGACTTTCTTTGGTATACGACTTGTGATTGTTCGTGATTTTTCGTGAGTTATAGGTTTCGGATATGTGCTATTAGGATAAAATGTTTAGGTTGTGTGCGGGAAAGGATAGTTAATACGATGGGATAGGCCTAACGCTTGTTAACTTTTTTAACAAATGTTATCCTAAAAGTTGTTATTAACTAAAAGGGAAAATAAAGGAAGTCAAGGGACTAAATGTGACAAATGGTGAAAGTTGCCAAAACATTTGACCTAAGTCAAACTCAAACCGTCTCTTTCTCTCTTCCTTCTCTTTTTTCTTTCCTGGCCGCCATTCACACACATAAAAACACACTAATATTCGCCATTCGTTTGCTCTTAATCTTCCAATCCGTTTCATTCATTCAAAAAGGTACAAACATCGATTCTTGATCTCTAATTCACCTAATTCATTATTTAAATCCAGGTAATTGCTTTGTTTAATTAATTCATCAAATTAGGGTTTTGCGAATTAATTAGGTTCAATTAAATTAGGGTTTATAAGTGGGTTTGGCTCGGATTAGGATTAGAACAACATTTGTTGCCTTAGATTGCCTTAAAACACACATGCGTTTAGGAATAGGGTGCGTTTTTAGGATTAAACTTAGTTTTCCGAATGAACGTATTTGTCCAAGAAAAAGAATTATTCCGCACGAGTGAACTTTTCCAAGTGGATATTCCGAATGAATGATATTCCGAATGAACCTTATTCCGGATGAACCTTATTCCGAATGAACAATATTCCGAATGAACGATATTCTGAATGAACCTTATTCCGGATGAACAATATTCCAGATGAACAATATTCCGGATGAACAATATTCCGGATGAACAATATTCCGGATGAACAATATTCCGGATGAACAATATTCCGGATGAACAATATTCCGGATGAAGGTTATTCCGGATGAAGGTTATTCTGGATGAAGGTTATTCCGGATGAAGGTTATTCCGGATGAAGGTTATTCCGGATGAAGGTTATTCCGGATGAAGGTTATTCCGGATGAAGGTTATTCCGGATGAAGGTTATTCTGGATGAAGTTATTCCGGATGAAGGCATTTCGGATGAAGCATATTCCGCATGAAGCATATTCCGCATGAAGGTGCTTATTCCGAATGAGCCACATTTTTCCGAATGAACCTAACCTATTCCGAACGAACAAATTTTTCCGAATGAAGGATCATTAGCTTGTTAAAAGTTTGTGTGTTATAATTGCTTGATGAATTGAGTCATGCTTAGAAGTAAAAACATAATGGTATATACATATATATATATATATATATATATATATATATATATATATATATATATATATATATATATATATATATATATATATATATATATATATATATATATATATATATATATATATATATATATATATATATATATATATATATATATATATATCTGTGTATCAACCTTTTATGTCTTATCTTAAGCAGAAACCATGACTAATCCAACCGTGCAACAACTCCAAGATGCTAGAGTAGCCGCAATTGCCGAGGCAAAAGAACTTAAGCTCATACCGAACAATTACCGGTTGAAGGAAGTCTCTCATTCCACTCACCTTGGATTCAAAGTCGCCTCAGCAATCCTTGATCAATCTCACTTCAAGAATGCATTAAGGAGTACTGCTTCGGTGCCATTTGATTACATGTACGAATTCTGGGCTACCAAGGAAAGGACTTCAAACAAGATCACCTTCTTCCTCGACAACAAGCAACAGACACTCACCGTTTCAGACTTTCACAGGATATTTGGAATTCGGGATACACCCAAGGGTATGACATTTTCAAAGAACCCTACCAAAGACGAACTCATGGAGATGTTCCTTGCTCTTGGATGTCCTGACCTACGAATAGTGTCCGAGTTCACCACAGCCAAAGTGGGTCAACCTTGGAGAGCTATCTTCGGTATCCTCAGTCGGTGTCTTACACCTAAAACAACTGGGCATGATGCTGTGCGTGGTCCAACTATGAGTATCTTCTATGGAATGTACAAAGGCATAAATGTAGATTATGCATCCTTGTTGTGGGAAGAGTTTAATTTTCAACTCTTCCAAAACACGAAGCAGAAGGCTAAAGTTTTTCCTTACCCTAGGTTCATCAAGCTTATCATTCATTACTTTATGGAAAATGATGCTTCTATTGATAAGCGTGCAGAAAGCCGTCACCACACTAAAGAGGCTGATGACCTTGTGGACCTAAGGCATGAAGGACCCTCTGGTGTTGTTAATCCTGGTCCTGTTCCTAGTCATCTCCTGACGGACAAAATTCTAGCTTCTGATGATTACAAGCAAATGCTAAGAGAAATCAGAAAACAGCAAGAACAAGTTCAGGCGGGAGAAGTCTCGTCAACTACAGTCAGAAGTAAAGGTAAACGTAAGCAAGAAGGTGTCTTACCTGAGCCTAAACCCAAGAAAACAAAGACTGTGGCTAAAAAGGATAAGCGCAAAGCTGAGAAGTTTGTCATTCGAGATGAAGATGTTGATGACGATGTTACTCCCGAGCAAATTCGCAAAGCTGAGAAAAAACAAATGAAAAAGGCTGTTGAAAGAAGTAGGAAAGACACAGGAGGTAGTGGTTCGGGTGTGCAGATAGAAGATGAAGAGGAAGTCGAGGAGCCGCATGACATTTTTGAGTATGGAACACCAGACAGGTACTCAACACCTAAAGAAACATCCATAGCAGATACCGCAAGCATCGAAAAGGAGTCCATTGCCACGACAGTCATAGTGACTACAAAGCCTATATCAACTCAACCTCCACCAATCCAGCCTCTGCCAACACAACCGTTGACGACTCAACTACTATCTCCTCCACCTCCAACTACTTCCGTCCTCAGTACTGTCATCACAATCGTGCCTATTCAACCGCCCTCGAGTAGCCCTGTGCCATCTTCATTTTCTGCACTCTTCATGGCAGAAATGATGGATAAACACATGGAAACTCAAAGAAAATAGATGGCTCAAATCCGAGAAGAGTTACTCAAACGAGTGCAAAGTGAATAGGCATCCAAGAAAGCTCAAGCCGAGATGCTAGCCAAGTTCAATGCAGAGATGGAGTCTACACGAAAATCTCATGCAGAAGAACTTGTTCATGTCAGAAAAGCTGAAGCTGATAAAAGTACAGCAAGGATCGCCAAACTCCGCGAATTAAAGAATAAGTATAAAGAGGAGAAAGAAACACTTGAAGCTTCACTTAATGATATGGTAAAGGAATCTGTTGAGTCTATTATGCCAAAGCTGTGAAAAGAGATGAAGAAAATTGCGGCTGATAAGTTGATGATTAAATCGTCAAACACTTCCAACTCCGCCTATAAAATTGCATATGACTTAACGGACTTTGAACTGAAGAAGATTCTCCACGCCCGCATGGTTGAAGTTGGATCTTTCGACAAATCCAAAATTCAGCGGACACTTCACAAGGCACTTAATGCAGCTATAAAGGAGGATGGCAGACTGTTTAAGACATTTGGAAGCGTGGTTCCTTACCATATTTTGTATAAAAAAGGAGACGAAGATGCCTCTGGTGAGGAGGATAGTGAGCAAGAAGAGAGTGGTGGTGAAGAAGACGATACGAGTGATGAAGATGATGATGATGATGATGGTGAAGGCGGTGATCGTAATGAGGATAGTAACGAGGATAGCAATAAGAACGACGGCGATGATGATGACAACGAGAACAGGGGTAGCGACAACAACGACAAGTCTGACGAGCCCGATCAGTCTGATGATGACGATATGGGTGACAATGCTGCCAGCAAGAAGAAACCGTCCAAGACCGGTGGCAAATCTCAGAAAGATGTTGCTCACAAGGATAAGTCCACATCTACAGAGACCAACGCACCAAGTGGCATCATGATGTGAATGCTACAACAGCATCTTCAATTCTCGGTACATCTGTTTCTAGCTCTATACATGTTACTGTTAATCATGTTAGTTCTTTGGTTGCTACCACAACTGCAGAACCAGAAACTGCATCTGCTCAACACTTAGTCATTCATGAAACCGCTGATGAACCTGAATCGGAACCGACACCCGTTCAAGTATCTACTGCTCCACCTAATGAACCAGTTCCTACAGTTCCTGAGTCACGCACATTAGATTGGGCTGATACATTACAGATCGATGAGACCGCACCAGAACAACCATGGATCACGGTAGATGCTGCATATGATCCAATCACAGATGCTGATGCAAATGTTCTGTATCTACGTATTCGCAATCCAATAGATCTGTGTGCATTTTGGTCTCATGAGTTTGGATCTTCGGTCACTCCGTCTTTGGTGAAGAGAGCGCTTAAGGACAAGAGACTTCGCGCTAAATCAATATTAAGCCGAATGGAGTATGAGTATTATGCTGATGAAATCTTGAAAGCTCTTAATACAGTTCAAAGGCCAGGCCTTCATGCTCTAGAAAGACCTCCTCTTCCACTTGATGCTACTCAAGACAATCAAATTGCACTTGACTTCTTTGTCACATATGATCTTGACTATCTTCTCAAGGGATCATCCAAGTACGCGACCTCCCTGACTTAGTTGAAAGCTGCTTCTTGGGGGTCAATACCTTGGATCGAAGAAAAGGTCAATCGCCTCTGGGTTCCAAAGATAAACCGTAATTATGACATGTATGTTACTATAGGAGCATCACATTGGGACGAGCGAGTGCGAAGGGCATACAGAGGTTGCTGCTTAGTCAACTCAGGTAGTATTGTCAGATCCAATCTTCGAATCACAAGTATATTAGGAATGAGGATTGAACCCAAGAATGGATATCATCATGTGACGGAAATTCGACTGAAAAGAGAAGATGATCGAGAATACAAGATACAGCAAGGAAGTTTTTCAATCATTCGCCTTGAAGATATAGAAGATATGTTGCTTTTCATGACCCGTGATCAGCTTACACATCTCACTCGTGAAGAAATCATTGCTCTGAACACAGTACTTCGTATGTTTACACGAAGCGTTGTCATCAAGAAACGTGTAGAAGACCTACAACTGGGAGTTGAAAGCTATCAACGCAAGCTTAACATGACTCTTCCACTTAATCAAGTATTACCTCAACATGCCGATAGATGTCCCTATACCGGCACAACTCTTCCGATGTGCGAGATTTTCTACTTGAACACTCGTGGGATCATGAAGTTTATGAGGGTAGCTGAGCTTCATAAGTACAGTGATGAGACTCTCTCACTCGTCAAAGACAAATTGGAGCATCTCAATTCTGGCGAGAAATTACCAGAAGTGATTGAGGATTGGCATCCGGGTTATCAGAAAATGGCTACATATGTGATCAAGAAGATTGATGAAAAGCTCAGGGAACGTAGGTTGATGAGGAGCTTAGAAAGGTTCGTGGGTGACAGACCGTATGGAGGGCACTTCAGACTTATGCAACGATCCATTTAATATGGGTCGTCTTTACTAAGGTCAACTCCATACTGTACGTTAATTGTGAATATGTGAATATGTAAATACTGTGAATATTGTGCTTTTGTGGCTTGATGTAGTGTGAAGGTATGATAATTTTTCAAGAATTTCTCACGAGATTCTAAATCTTTCAAAATATATCATACTCAAGCACTACAACCAACCCTCATTAATTTGAGGGGGACTTAATATGTTCTATGGCCATACATTGATTTCATTTTTTACCCAAAGACCGGTTAATCCATTCAATATCCCAAATATTAATGGTTAACATTTTGGATAAGGGGAGAAAATGGGATTAAGGAGACTTAATGATATTTGGCTAATGATGAAAAAGACTTAAAGATAATCCAACTTGTGTTAAGGGGGAGCGATTTTGATGAACAAAACACTTAAGGCACAAAAACTTTGATTATAATATCACAAGTGCCTCAAGTGATTTTCAAGGATTTTTCATGGTGAAAATACTTACCCATAACACACTTAATTCACGACGGATGTGGTGACAAAAGGGTGGTAGGTATAGGTATTAGTCCAATGATTCATCAGAACCGATGGAATCTTCCCAAGGACAATTCCCTAGATAGAATTAGAAGTCCTAGGAAAGATGGAGAATGATTGTGAACGTAGCTGAATGCAGACCAAGTACTTAAGCTAGCACTAGAACAATCACAACAAGGTGCTAGTGATGACGTATTGGTAAGAATTGAAGGGGTTGAAGAATGAAAAAGAATTGTAAAGATAAAGGGTGTAAAGAAAGAAGCCCTCCTTACAACTTTAGGCAGAAACCGGGTCAATACATATGCTATTGAGATCATTTGTTAATGATTCTCGATATTGAAGAAAGACATCATGGACCCAGTGATGCAATACACAACCCTCCCTAGCTAACCTAAATATCTCTCAAAAGGTATTTGTTTTAATCACACGGAGATCAACACGTTATCTATTGGTGTATTCACTCCAAATAGACTGCTATTGAATAGGTGGCACTCTTCTCCAGCCATCGCTCACTAAATCAAAACGCACTATCGAGTCTAGAGCCACGAGATCATCAGAAGTCTCATTAGGACACTTTCCATTTATTCCTTGCTTCTTCACATACTGTGAAAAGTAAGAGATCTTTATGAGTCCTACGCAGTATTCTTGTAATATTGCCAGAACATCTGAGTAATACGCAAGTACTACAATGAAGATGGAAATCCTGCTTGAGCCAACATCAAACAAGCTCATGGTACGTGACACGTGCGGTTCTTTAGAAACCAATCTTGTGAAAACTGGAAAGAAATAGTAGTTTAATTCTTATTTGAACTTAAACTCGTTCCAGGCATCTACGCATTATCATATGATCTTGACAGAACACTCAGAGTGACACTCTTTAGTGTTCATAGTGACAAGTGGAAATCCTTCTAGTGTTAACATCAAACAGCACTTGGTAGGTGACGTGCAAGATTCTATATGAATCAAGCTCGTGACAACTGGAAAGCAACAATGGTGAAAATCTTAATTGAGATTCACTTGTTCCAGGTTCATGAATTGACGGCTTCAATCACAAGGATAATTTATCCAAGTGTTTCACTCTTTATGTTCGCAGTCAGGCTTAGTGACGGTCGAGTAAAGAGAACAGGTTTACCCGCGAAATCCTGTTAGGAAGTTACTTAATTGAAACTATCCGTCACAGGTACGATATCTAATATCGTCCAACGGTCTTCATCGACCGGAGGTAAAATGCTACCGATTTAGAATGAAATGTTCTAAGCCATTTCATTCATGTCTTATTATGTTGCGGCATTCGAAGACGGTGGCGTTGCGGTGTACCGGATGAAGTCGTTACCACATGCTTATGTTTTCCCGCATTAATTTCAGCAAAATTCAAGAAAGCACAAAATGAAGTCTTCCGCTGTACCAAACTCTGAAGCTTTCATGGATTCAACAAAAACATAAGTGTGCGGAACATGGAGTCACGAGGAGGCAAAAATCACAAGAAGGCAAAGATCGCACGAGAGGGGTCAAAAGAACAATGCTCTAAAGCCAAAGCCTAAAAGATCAAAATCCACATATTCACAACAAAAAGGAAAAGATAAAAGAAGAAAGGACTACGAGCTGAAGAACGAAGACTTCGTATAGTATGCTAGGTTTAGGACTTTGTAACTTGGAGTGACCTCCCTTAGGGGGAGATTGTTGGAAATACGTTTTTAACGTATATTAGAAGTATCGGTCACTCCACGATTTTATTAAATGATATATAGCTCGTAGTTGAATGTTAAGTTACTTATTAAGTAAACCCGACCCATGGGCTTGTCATGGGTTGGAGGCCCAAGTCCATTAGTGACTTGGGTATATAAACCCCTTTCCACCTAACGAAAGGGGCTTGGTTGTTTTATTTTTGTTTCATTCAATATACATATTTTCTCTCACTTTCTCTCTCTAGTTTCTTTCTCTAGAAACATCAAACCACCTTATTGATTCACAAGATTATCACAAATCTACAGATTCTTTGTTTATCCAATTTGGCTAAACATTTCCTAAAACCTTTTATCTTCATTTCAAATCCTTGCCTTGTCTATTTTCTTTAAATTCTTCTCTTTTGGGAGTTCTTCTCTTCATCCCTCATAATGCCTAATTCTTCCTTTCCTAACCTTGACATTTCTTTGTCACAATCTTCTCAACCTAAAGCTTCTTCTTCTAAGCTTTCAAAGAAACCGAAAATCTCGGTTCGACCAGTTTGGATCAAAAAGAACAAGAATCCTCATGATTCTTCTTCTCCAAAATCCTCCAAGAATTCCTCTTTCTCTCCGATTCAATATTGGAATGAGACTTACTCTATAAATCCAATTACCGGAGAAAAGGAAATTCTTCCACCACCATCAAAACCTTTCAACTCTCCTCAACTCAATGACCTATCTTCTTTCCCTAATCTTACTAGGCATTGTGAAAACATCTCTTATCCATTATCTCCCTCTCCACCAACCTCTAATTTTGATGGATCTACCCCATCTAACGAATTTGTTTTGCATCATGGTTCCTCGTGTGCTTGTTGTCGTTTTCAACAAATTGAACTTGCTCATATCTATGACAAGCTAAATTTCCTTGAATTCCTCCTCACTCGACCTCCTCTCAATGTTTTCCTTCCCGTGAACAAAACTTCGAATGATGCTTCGTCGTCTTTCTTTTCCAACTAAGGCATATTTTGTACTTTAGTTGTTTGAGTCAATAAAACTTAAGCAATCTTGGAAGATTATCACTATTAGAGTAGTTTATGCTTTGTGGTTTATTTTCCATATTTTTTGCTTTAAATATCCATATTGTGTGTATGAATATTTCTCTTGTATGTTATTTCATATCTGTGTGATATGAATGTTATGTGTGTTATCTTTCCCACTAATTCTATTTCACACATTTGTTAAAGAGTTGATCATGGTTAAAACTTAAAATTAATTACGGGTGATTCCATAAATTCTAAATTTTAACCCCTTGACATTTTAAATCATCTTTGATTGGTTTGGATGTTTCTTTTCTTCCTTTATTCCACCAATTGAACTATGATGTTGTCAATACACACTCTTTGGACATACTTAGCAAATGTTTGCTTCTAATTTGAGATTTCTTTTCCTTCTCCCTCTCAAGTTAGGTAGTAGGTAGTGCACATACATACATTGGTGTTACTTTTCTTTCTTCTAACCTTTGTGTAGCATGTCAGCTTAGCTCATTTACTTGGTGCCCCAAGAAAGGGGGTAAGCACCAAGGGGAGCTACTAGCAAAGTCCGGTTCTTTTCTTCTTCAAAGACTTGTGCTAACCTTTTTGCTTCGACAAAGGGGGAGAAATGATAGTGATAAACTCGTTAATAATTCGAATAAACTTGTATTTTACGTAAATGAGTTTATAATTTGTCGTAATAAAAAAAAGGGGAGATTGTTAATGCAAAGCAATGCCTAAAACATTGTTAGTATTAATTAATCTTTCTTAGTTTTGATCACGACAAATTACAAAGACATTTATTGTCAAACACAATCATAAAACGAATTATCTAACAAACACTATCATCAAGGTAATAATCATTACACTAACATATCTTAATCATGCTTAGTGATCATAAAAGTGATTAGCCTTAAAACTCACTTTTATCAAATGTAACAAAAGATTTTTAATAAACTTTATTTTTAAGAAAATGTTTCATTAAAATGAAAATATAAATTTAAATATGGCATATTCCAAATGCCATAAGAATATCCTTTGAAGGTTTAAACAGCCTCAGATATTTCAAATTTTTCTAAAAGACAAAAAAGGAGCGAAGTCTACTCTTCGCGGTCCCTTAAGTGTCTACGCGGTTCCCTATCGATAAGGAACCGCCTGGGTAGTTAAGGAACCGCCCCCAGATAGCCGTTGGCATTTTTCTTCTATAAATAGTGGATCAAATCTGCATTTTCATTAAACTTTTTTGGACATCTCTTTCAGCCTTCTTTCTCCTATCTAATCCTAGTCAATTGTAAATGATAACTTAATGTGTTAAGTATGTTTACTTATGATTATCCTCTGGATCTCTTTCTTTACCTTATCCAAAGAGAAGATCACTCACACACTTGTGATGTGATTAAAAATGAAGCATTGATGAAGATCACCTTCTCCTAAAGATCTAGTCATGTTCATCATTTGTTTATTTGTGTCTTGTGTAGATCCAATGTATTTGTGAATACTTGAACTAGTTGTGTTCATCCAAGCTATTTGTGAATACTTGGATTAGAGTTGTGTAAATCCTTTGCACATGTGTGTGCTTGGATTTGTGTTGTGTAGATCCAAGCTACATGTGTGTACTTGGATATATTTAGTTGAGTTTTAATAAGTTTGTTAGTTCTCACTAAACTATAAAGTGATGTGGTTGTGTCTTGTGAGTTCTCACTAAACTATAAAGTGATATGTAGTTGTGTTGTGTGAAGTTCTCACTTAGCTTCAAAGTGAAGAGTCGTGAAGATTGGTTCTAGCTTTGGATTAAAACTCGACATCTAGCCTTGTGTCGGAAAATGGTTATGTACGCAACGATGTGAAGATTGGTTCTAGCTTTGGATTAGAACTCGACATCTAGCCTTGTGTCGAAAAATGTTGAAGTAGGCAACGTTGTGAATATTGGTTCTAGCTTTAGATTAGAACTCGATATCTAGCCTTGTGTCGTAAAATGGTTAAGTGGGCGACGTTGTGTAGATTGGTCCTAGCTAAGATTAGGTCTCGACATTTAGCTTAGTGTCGGAAAATAATGTAAGCGACGTTGTAAGGTTTTCTCCGCCAAGAAGGGAGCTTGTGGATATATTGGAAATCTCGAGTAAGGTGTACTCGAGGAGTGGAGTAGGAACGAGGATAGAGCCTCGTTGCCGAACCACTACAAATCTTGGTATCTTCCTACTAGGTTGTTTCTTTCCTTACTCATTGCTTACACTCATTATCATTATACTTACTACACATTGTTAATGCATTAGAATTGAACCTAATCATTATGCATCTAGCTTTCAAGTAAAAGATAATTTTTTGCACTCACCTAATTGAAAGGAATTTTAATTAGGAGATAAACCGATGAGAAACTATTCAATCCCCCCCCCTTCTAGTTTCTACAAAAACCTTTTAACTCTTTTAAACCCTAACTTAACCCACAGCCCAAATAAAACCCATCTAAACCCAGTTAAAGCCCAAACCCTAACCAGACATTAATATTAAACGTGTTTTATTTTTTAAAACTTGTTTTAATACTAATAAAACTTGGCGCCATACAAATCCTGTTCACCCTCACCCCCAAATCACAAACCCACAAACCCTAATTACTTTTTCTCTTGTTAAGTAAAATTAACAAGTAAATTTATCCAGAATCTTGATTCACCACTTTTCAAACCAAACCCCACCCTCAACAGCATCTCCACGTCACCCATATTCCCTCACCAATGGTCCCCTACACCTATCACTTTCCCCAACCCCAATGAGGAGACCAGATCCTCAACCATGGTTAATTCCTTCACCTCCAATTCAAAATGGACGACTGAGATTGTATTTAGACAACTGGCTCATCACAGACATCCAAGAATCACAGTAGGCATCTTCACATGGCTAAGTTTTGACCCATTTTTAAAGTTTGAACAAATCGTTTGCTAGGGTTTCTTATAGCTTTAGTATTCTAGAATGATCAGTAGCATAGTATAAAAGGAGCATACAACTTGTGTATTGCCCTTTGTTCCAGAATTTAACATTTTGTAAACCCTTTTTCATTAATAGTTAAAGTGTGATTTTGCCCTTGCAATTGTTTTTTCTGTGTTCCATTTTTATTCTAAGTAGTTTAAATTTGTATTGGTTTTATCTTTTCAAAGATTGATTTCATTGCACCAAAGATTTTGTCAAACTGTGTTTAAAAACTTTGGGACCCAATTGGTTATAAGCTAGTTAATTCCCTTATGATGACATCATAAGTGAAAGAACCAAGGTTATGACATCATAAGTGAAAGAATCGATTGTGATGATGATGAAGAAGAAGCCATATGATTTTGATTTTCTTTTAATCCGGATAATGGTCGAATGATTTTGTTATTTGATTTGATCTTGATAAGGATTTGTTAACGGGTAATGGTTATAATGAAAAGGGGAAAGGGTGAAAAGGGGGGAAGAGAGGCAAGGTGATGTGTAATTTTTTTCCAACGTGGCACCAAAGTGGCATGTATCCGGTAATAGGGGGTAATATGAAACACCTTAACAAGTTTCAAGGGGTAATCTGATATTTATATGAGTACATGGGTTAATCAAGGACAAAACATAAAGTATGTGGGTATTTTAAATCTTTTACCCTACCACCATCATTTGAGCATAAACTCAATCAACCAAACTCGACCCATTTTTTTCATCAAACAAAAAAATCCGTTTTTAAAAAATTAAATATCTTATAAACCGTTAATCGTTACGCAAAACGAAATATACCATCGTGACGAGAATTAAATCAGCTTTCTATTGAGGGGCACACGTATATACTTTCGACGATTTTTTTTCTCTGAGAAAATGATATGAATTATATGTGATTTTCTGAGAAAAAAAGAGTTTATCGAAAGTATACTACAGTTGCCCTCGATAAAAAGTTTCTTAAATTTATAAGGGTAAAAAAAAATACAAGTTATTAAACGGATTAAAACAATACACGGTAAGTGAAGAAATACACGAGATGAAAGCAAGTAAAAAATACGCGGATTTAAAGCAATTGGGAAATGATATTTACACAGAGGGTTTTTATTAGTACACAGATTTTTTTTGTGAAGTTACAACCCTACCCTCCATACCCCTTGCAAGTCAAAACAGCGTTACTCTAAACCCCAGCTCCTTTTTTCGAGATCAAGTCTTACGTAAACGAGTTAAAATTGAACTCGGCTTTTTTAAACTAGTCTCCAATATCAATATCAAAAGGTATATTCGAATAAATCAAGCAAAGACTGATACACGGGAATTCTTCTATTTCTCAGTTAATCGTGAAAGGAGGAGGTTGGATCCATACTATTAATTATTGAAGGACTTATTTCATGTCAATGATGAAAAACACGGTGCCATTCAGTTGCATACATTTTCGGCACATGGATCAGTTATCATGCCTATTAAACAAAACAAATTACAAAATGAAACGGTTCATCAACTTGGCTTCACTGTATTTTCTTTTCATATTGTGATTACTAAGAAGTAAAATGTAAATCAACTCATTAGTAAAGAAAAGAAGACTCGCAATAGTTGTTGCTGCTTTTTTGGTTCTCCCAAAAGAACGTATATACAATGAAAG
The DNA here is from genome assembly GCA_025667525.1 of Glebionis coronaria. Lineage (NCBI taxonomy): Eukaryota > Viridiplantae > Streptophyta > Magnoliopsida > Asterales > Asteraceae > Glebionis > Glebionis coronaria. The sequence goes on from CM046877.1 coordinate 458,104,350, forward strand.
ATTTTCTAAAAAAGACACCAGCAGACACGAGTACTTAAACATATATTACTTACAACTCATGAAGTCGTGAAAAAAACTAAACACATGTTGTTATGGGAAACGGAAATAGATATGACTATAGGAGTGAAAAACAGTTGACAACTAGATGCAGGGACGAAGCCAGGATTTTATATACGGGTGGGCCAAATATACACGTATCAATTAACCGATATACTGTCGTCGTGAAAAAGTATTATATACTCCGTAGTAAACATGGTTTGCACAATAAAACAAATATTTATAAAATAAATTTTTGATCTAAAATCAAATTTAAGTGTAATGAAATATATGCTCAGATATAAATGTAACGAAATATATGCTGTTATATGAGGCATCTAAATAGTGGTAATTCTTTTATATACATGTGAAAAATATAACTAAAGATACATGATTTGTGAAATATATATACACTTCCAGATAGAATAAATAAAATGTCACTATAAACGCCATAATTCAAACTAATTCAATTATACTACTGTATAATTTATGATCCTCGTATTTCAATATTTATAGAACTATTATCATTTTTAAGATTTTAATTGAGTTTTCAAGTTGTCTTTGAATGAGCCAATTTTAATCATAATATTAGCAACGTAATTTGGGATGGGCCAATTTGTCGTTTACATGCCCAATTTGAAATTAACAGTATGAAAATAAAACAATCTTGAAAATTTAGGGTGGGTTTTGGCCCACCCAACCTAAAGCATACCTCCGTCCCTGACTAGATGTACATGTGTTCGGTTAGGCGGTGCCGGAAAGTGATGTGCCAACGATAGACTGAAAATAGAAACCAAGCCATGCAGATGATTAGCCGGATTTTGACGTTTCGGTGAAGTTGTTAACTAAAAGGTGAAGTGATGATTTATAGTTGTATTGTTAAGTTTTGTAGATCAAAGAGATATGAGTAAACACATGGAGGGTAAAATAGTCAATACATCTTATTTTTATGTGTACGGATCAATTTGATCCGTGTGAATATCAGTTGCCAAAGCGATTAGTAAAAAATACAAGTCTGATTAATAATAACTTTGATCCCAAGTCTTATATTCCAACGGTAACTAAAAACTACACCACCGCCATAACCACAACAATCCTTATTTATAAGTTTCGACCCGCAATTGATTTATCATTATTCTGTCAATAGGATTTAATTAATCGCATATTTCTCTATCCTTATTTCTTTATCTGAAGTTTGTTAATCTGTGCAACTTTCTGTTGACACTATGAAGTCCCATGAAGGTTCAGTTCAAACAGTATTATCTTCTCCTCCAACAACACATGGTGTCAGAAAAATCGTGATACGTTTAAAGATTCCTGCAAAGAATACCAATATAAATGGCGAAAGTACTTCTTACGCCCACGACAAGGAGACGCAAACATCTTCTCTTTCTGATGCTCAAAAGATGAATCGTAAAAGATCAGTTCTTGACTTGGATTGCAAGACTCAATCTCAAGAAAAGATCAAGAAAGCCAAAAAGCATTCCACCTCCAACATTCTTTCTGATGAAATCAAGAAACGGTCTCATACGTTCAAGAAAAGGAATCTACTTTTTGAAAAACGAAATAATTTGCTTATGAGTATTGTAAATTCTCAAGGTGAATCAGCATGCCCTATATGCAGAATGAATTGTTGCTCGAATAAAACCCTTTATCAGCACATGGTTCTTCACGCGGATAAAGACTGGAAGACTTTCTTTAAAAGGGGTGAAAGTCAGAATCATGATGCCAAGGCCGCCGCGCTTGATTTGAGTAAGTTTTTATATGGGTGGGACGTGAAGACAGGCAAGAGAGGTCGTTTGGCGTCAAGCGTTGTTGACAAGGATATGCAAGAAGCAGCAGAGACTCTATTGCTCATCGCGTCTGGTCATCAATTGAAGGCCAAAACTAGTATAATGTTGCAGAGCCATGTACAAACAGTTAATGGTCCCATGTGCCTTGTTGATCCTTTTATGGTTGAATCAGGCACACAAGTTGAAGAACTCATGGCTACAAGCCTGACGAAACAGAGGAATTTACAAGTTAAAGAATCAGCTGATACAATCAGTGGTGAAAGAAAGGCTGTGTGTGGCTTTGATCTTAACGAACTTCCTGCATGTGAAGATGTTTAACAGCTTATTATGGTGTAATGTTATAAGAAAAAATGTATAAAGAATATATCTTCCTAGTAGTGTAGTTCTTTGTCCCTAACCTATCAATCAATATACACGTTTGAGGTCACCGAGTAATTCTTTTATTTATGTATGCACTTCGTGTTCTAATTTTGATTCTTTATGTGTTTCAGTCCCCCTGTATATGTCATCAAAACGAAAAAAATTCAATATTATAAGCAATAAATAACATGTAGTTCTGATTATGTAAAACTGAAAAAATTATCCAATAATTAAGTTAACTATCATCTGCGAATATTGAAGTTTGGCACAAGCAGTAAATGCAGATTCGTAACATGTGTAGTTTGTTCTTTGTCTACTTTACTCACTTAAAGTTATACTCATAATGAGCTAATACATGCCATGTTTCTTTTAACCCGCAATACAAATATCTTATTGTGAAAAACTACGGTTTGTATTCATTACACCTTTTGCGCTTTCTAGGTAGTTTCGATGTTCTTTATTTGTTCTTTCTGTGTCTTGAAACTGGTTTTAAGTGCTGATTTTGTCGTCTTGTGTAGTTTTTTGAGGCTTTTTTTTTTCTTGTTTCAACCTGATTTTTGCTACTGAATTCTAGTGCTGTTATATGCTGTTTTTAGTTCTGATTTTGCTGTTTTCAGTGCTGATTTTGAGCAGTTTTGTGTGTTTTGCAGTTTTTTTTGTGCTGTTTTTGAGCTGAATTCTGTGCGGTTTTGTGTTTCGTTCTTGTGCTGTTATTATGCTATTTGTTGTCTTTAGTCGTTTATGTGCGGTTTTCCAATGGGTAATTTCTTAGTTACTATACAAAATTCCAAGGTCAGAAGTGAGATAGATTTTAAATTAAGTCAACCGAAAATGCAACATGATTTTAATTTCCAAAATTTACTACTCTAGAATCTAAAATTCTGAAGAATTTAAAACTCATGAACCAAATGCCACCTAAGGCTAAGTCTTACTATTTTTCTTCCGGTCTTGCTGGTCTTTCTGCTGGTACGGGCATTCTGCCGCAATTGAATCCTCAACAAGTTACGACTAAAGACAAGCGAAGCAGTTTCGGCTTATCTATTAATAAGTTGGTGGATTTAGGTTGTGTATTATCTCAAATGGGTTTAAACATGTTCTAATTATTTTCCTACTGCTTAATGGGGAATGGGTCAATTGGGCTGAACCAGAATATGTCAATTATACTCTTTTCTATTAAGATTTGGATTATTATCGCGTAAAAGATTATATCGTTTTTTCAATCATTAACAAATTAATTATTTATAAAAATTCATCATGGACAAGATTGTTTGCGGATCTATCTGACCCGGCCGATTTGGTGCGTTTCGACCCGTTACAAAAACAACCAAAACTTTTTGTAGGAATTATTTTCACTGAAGCTCTGGCTCTTTACGGCTTATTGTTGCCATTGATCCAGAGCAGACTAGAAGAACTCACACCCTGCTCTTATAAGTGTATTACTACTTGGAAGTGAGCATTAAAATTCTTATCTTTTGGTTAGAGACTTAGAGTCGTGGTTTGTTTTAAGTGTCTTTGGTGGTGAGGCGAGACTGGCTGATTGGTGTGTGTCGGGCTAGGTCGTAGTCTAGATTCCCCTTCAATAAAGTTGTTATTTTATAGTATTATTTGTTGAATTTTTGCAAAAAGGACATGATGTTCTTGTATTAAGATCTGGAAATCATGAATGGTTATTTATTTGTATTTTACAACTCATTAATAAGATGGTTTCCGATTAGTTGAAGTTTCATTCCTTGTGGCGCCTTATAAGAAATGGGGTAATTGCTTGGTCGAGATTTTAGATTAATGGAAGATTGGTAGATTTATGGGTAGTTCCATTGGCCGCTTCCCCGTTTTACTTCGGTGAATGTATGATGCATGTCATGTAATCTCAGGCATGGCTAAATTAACAAATATTAACGCAAAGATCAGACTTAATGAAAACGTTTCTCAGCAAGTTTATATATGATAATTTTCTTCTGCAAAATTCTGGCTGAATCTGATTCATATCATGATAAGTTTGCAAGACCAAGAACCAATCACATAAGCTCGATTTCACGTTCTGTATATGGTAGTGTCGTTTTCCAGGTCTTATGTGGGGTGTCTTCTTCTTGTTTTGTGGTTTTAGATATTTGGTTGGAGTTCATTCTTTTGTCAGCATTTAAGAGACATTGTCTCATTTTCATATGTTGGATTGATTATTAGCCATTAGTGCCATGTTCAAGTAAGTTGTCTGCATTGGAACGTTTGAAACTTATGACCGCGCCGTCTATGATATACTTTCAAAAAATAAAAAAACCCCGATAATACATGATGCGCTATCTCTCCAATCGTGTAATATTTTTTTTTGTTGCTTCTAGCTTCTTGATAGATTCGTGCGTTCAAAAAATAAAAATAAAAATGATGTGCTAGAAAATGAGTTTAGCTAGATTTGAGTTCTGACAACAAGGGACCTAAAAGCTTTTGACAGTTTAATAGTTAATGGTTAAGCTCGTTAGAAATTTAACTAATTCCATCCTTAAAATTTAATATTCAAAGTATAAGTACCAATAATGGTAGAAACAACATATTTTAGAGGCACGAAATTGGTTTGCTTTCTAATCGGCGCAAACAATATAAAACACGACTTGAAGTGTGAAAGTTTTATGGACTTATATTTAAATAGTCGTGTGTTAGGATCGAACTCGGGATTACGGGATTGCACACATTACGTAAAGGGTTAATTTATTTAATAAATATATTTTATATTTATTAAATTAAACCGAAGCTTAACTAACGATTGTTAATAATTAAAAGTTAAGTATAAACGACCGTTCTGGAATTAAATAGAAGAAAAAAGAAGGAAACGGAAAAGTTCCGGAAGCCCCTTGGGTGGGCTTTGTAACCGTCGGCCATAGAGACCAAAAGGAAGGAAGAAAAGATTTTCTTTCTTTAATTGTTTATTACTTAGAGGAAAAGTTTTGCCAAAGCCTATATAAACAGTCTCATACCCTTCATAATTTTGATCTCCTTCTCTTTTTCTCTTCTTCTCCTGCGATCACATAGCCAAACGCACCTTAGGGTTTCGTTTGGTTTATGTGATTTGTTTGGTTTCTTTGTTTGATCAACTCCAAAGGAAAAACATCTTTTTTAGGGTTCCTTTTATCCTTTTGTTTTGGTTTAGCAATAATCTAGTCCTAGCCCTCTCTAGGGTTGCTTGGTAGATATTCCACAAGCGTAGAAGCTCGGTTTACACGTGCTAGAATCACGGTTAGCTCGTTGTATTACGTGTGTACAAGAACGTAATGTAGTCTTACTTTAGACTACATCTTGGTTATGTTCGTCATAAACCCTAATTGGTGATTCGTTGGTGATCGTGTGGATCTTCACTAGGATAAAGGTATGTAACCCATATTCATTCAATTATAATTGTGTTATTATTATGATCTTGTTAAATCGCTTCCGCTATGTGTGCTTTGATCCATATTAGGGTTTTTAATAATTGTTATGAACTTCATAAACCATCAGTGGCATCGAGAGCCGTTTTAACATGTTATAATTATCGAGATCTAAAGATTGTTTTAACTAATAATTTTTTGAGTTAAAACTTCATGTTTTTTTTGAAAAGAAAATTTAGGGTTTTGGTTTTGTTTTTTTTTTAAATTCGATTTAAAAAAAATAAAGGGGTCGGTTTGTTTTGTTTTTTTAGCCGATTATAAAAAAAAGATAGTTTTTTTTTTGTGAAACCCTAAAATTGCATGTTTTGATCTTTAGATAATTACATGATTAATTGTTATGTCATGTATTTAAGGTTACGATCCGTAGAGATTTTATTAATTTGTTAAGTAATTTGGGTGGAACTTTGATGAATTGCATATGTTATGTGAATTAATGTTTCGATCCGTAGAGATTTAATTGTTAAGTTATGTGGGAGATCCGTGATGAACATGCATGTTTTTCATGGATCATATGTTTTATGTGGTAATTGTTACGTGTTTTGCTAAATGTTTTATTTGATTCAATAAATCTAAAATTAAGGAAGACTTTTATATGAATATAATAACCTAGATTTGATATTATTTATTGAATAAATCGTATGCATGTGGCTATTTGATGTATTTATTGCACATATAAATTGTTATTATATGTTTATGATTTAGTTTTTTTTGTTCCTACTTGTTTTCATACGTTTTATATTGATTGTATGTTGTAAACAAAGGTAATTTTTTCCAAGAAAAATTAATATGGACTAAATCATATCAAAATAAATGAATTGTTTTGAGATCTAATTGACATATGATTTGCGTTGATTGGAATTGCAATAATAACTTAACAGCCTACTCAACTTTGACAAACTATAAAGTGGGTATAACGCACTGCTGATCATGTACCCGGTTAAGAAAGGAGGTGTTATGCTTCGGCGCTGACCAAATTCCCGGCTTGCCTGTGCGTCAAAGTTGGAATTACCTACGGTTATTATTTACATAATTCCTTAAGGTTGATTTACTGCAAATTCACATCCGAAACACAATGAATAAGGTTATTGCTTTGTGCTCTAGTCGAGTTCTAGGAGACGTACGTTGTGAATAGTTGTGGGTAAAGTCTTTAATTGGTTTAACCAATACCTCAACTTGCAATATATATGGCGAAAAATTAGTCTCGCCAAAAAGTTTACTAAAAGTTTTTATTAAACTAATGCTATGGAGATGTATGCATGCTTCTCCATGCATGATTTTGACATCGAAATTTATACCCTAAAATTTAAGTCTTATGCCATCTAATTGACGAACACTTGAAGTCACAATTGTCGTCATATGAGATTTTGGACGATGTTGTAATGGAGAGAAAAACTTCATGACTGAATAAGATTGCACATGAAGGTTTTACGTTCTTTAGATTAGTCGACTTAATTGAGTTACTCTGTAAGATCTGGAAACTTAAGGCATAAAGAAGGGATGAAACATGTTTACAATGCAAAATGACTTTTGGCAATATAAATCCCTTAAATATCTAGAAATTGCAAATTTTTTTGTCAATCATTGTTCGACAAGTTACCATCTTGAATACTTTCATTGCTAGCAGATCAACTGATGTGATGAAATTATGTCAATTTGGATTCTAGTTTTCAAGAAAAATACTATGGTTATTATTACCAGGGTAATATTATTTTCTTGAATGGTATTATCGAAAATACTAAAACTGAATTTTGTAAATTCTTTTACAAATGTATTAATGCAACGTTACACCGTAAACGTGGTTTATTCATTTATTGATCTAAAACCGTATGGTTGAGGATAGAGTCAATTTAAAAGATAAACCTAAACTCTTTCCATGAGTGAAGAAGGAGTAATAAGGATTTTAGAAATGTCTAATTCAAAATACATAACTCATAGCAAACTTTAATAGTTAAGAAAAGTGCATATTTTGAGTTATTAAAAGTTACCGCTAATTGGTTATAAGGCAAACTAGCATACTTGTCTAGTGGTTGTGCTTTGACCATTTATAGGCACTACATACCATTGTGGGGTTGGTAGACCTATTAAGGAAGAAATTGTGTGTCAAGTCTTTCAAGTTAAAAAGCATTTGATGGATAAGTCATCATTTACGAAGTAGAGTACGCTCTTAAACACTATAAGTAAGTGTTACGAATGTGTTTTTCAAAAGTGTAAGAAAGTAAACACAACACTAATTATTTTCACCGATTATGAAACATTTTCATTGTTGTCAAGTTCAGTGGGAGAATTGTGTTGTATTACTGATTTTGAGTCTATTAAAACATTCTCTAATTCTGTGGGAGTTACAAGCCTTGTTGTCTTGGTAATAACCCATATTATCTTTAGTATGTTCTAAAATAATTACTTTCGAATTGTTGACACTAATATCTTCAAAGATAGTTATGTACTGATTCTTGTTGATTAAGTGATTCTACATCTACTTGTAAAAAGCTAATATATGTGGCACAATCATATTTTGTATAGACGAACGTTAGACGTGATGTTTATCTAATATATGAGGTTGTTCAATGCACAAGTGGGAGAAATGAACATTGTGTGCAAGAAACAAACTCATAAAGATATGATTCTCTTGAATTCAAGATAAGAGACTAACAATCTAATTAATAATTAGATGAAAGTTAGATCACGTGTCAATATGATTAAAAGACTACTTAAAAGTATATATATCATTCACGTTAAGAGACACTTATTGTTTTGATTTAGTCATGAGAAAGCTTGGACTAAATTGTAAACACAAGGGTAAAATATCCACATGTCGTAAGATCGGGCGTGGAATGTTTTGTAGTTTCTTAAAATGGACAATTCATGGAATGACATAAGATACATAGAGTAATCTTATACTACTAATGAAACCTAGTGGTGTTCATATCGTAGTATAGTAGTGAATTAACTTGAAAAGATTAATGAAACCTAGTGGTGTTCATGATTTACTTTAGTTATACATGTTTATGTTTTATTGTATAAAGTCACAAACATAAAGTCTTGAAAGACGTATAATATAAAGTAAGACGTTAATGTATTGTCTCTATTTCACTAAAGACATATACATGTAACGTGTAATGGACATATAACTTTATGAAGTGACTTTGTGCTAGAAGTACTTGAGTTATAAAACATGCAAAATGGTTAGGAAATCTGTTATACCATTAAGATGATTTAGTTGGTATATACGTAAGCCTAAAGATATATATTTATCTTAAATATTGTTAAGATTGACTTACAATATTTCCTTAAATGAAATACATAATTGTTATGGTATGTTCATTAGGAGAATCAAACTCTCAATATGATGGTGATGTTTGATTCAAGATAACTATATCTTCCTTTTCTTCCAAAAAGATATCAAGGTTAGAAAGTTGAGTATGACTTGATCTAAGAAGATTAATAAGATACCATTATATATGGAATGTGATGAATCACGTTATACCTTAAATGAAGTTCGGATTTTGCTAAACTACTTATGAAGTGGATTGTTTAGAAAATAAAGAGTATGGAACTATCATTGTGTTTTGTAATGTCCCATATAGATAACGTTGGAGTGTTGATCTATATGCTATGAATTTAAAGAGTAATTTTAAGTTACTAAAAGCAAGTGGTAGTTTTGATCTTGAAAGATAAAATTACAAGATACATAATCTTCTGAAATACACTAGTAATTATCATGAGGAAGGCTTGTAAATGCTAACTCTCAAGATAAAGGAATTTACGTCATAGGTCCGTAAGGATATCTCGGATATGTGATTTATATGCTGAGAATTATGAGTTACAAATAATTGTTGTGGTTTGTTACCAAATATTGTTTTGGGTAAACTACTCATACTATGATTGTTATAGATGTTGTCCAACAAGATAATCAAATTTCGGTTTTGGTTTATCTTAAATAGTTTGACTAGAAATCGGAGATGCGTTTCGTCAAAGGAAGAAAAACACCAATTGTGCTGGTTTAATCTTTGTGTCGAAATTATATGGACAAAATTGTACACATTTTTAATGTATGTATTATGAATAGATTATTAATCACACTTAAGTAAATTAATTGTGATTGAGTATTCTTTCCTAAACACATTAAATGTATAAAGATTTTGATGGTCATATTTTAAATTGAAAATTTTGGATATGTATGAACTATTTCTTGAATGACTACTTGAGGAATGACTTAAGTAATCGAAATGAGTTTATTACTTCAAAATAAATCTTAGGAAAAGTACAAAATGCAATTATCCATTAATGGATAAAAGCATGCATCTAGGAGATTATTCTTATGTTTAATTTGAAATCCAAGATTGGAATTAAATTTGCATAAGATGATTTCTGAGTATTCCTAAAAGCTAGTGGGAGTATTATGATTATTTTCTTAAATTATATGTGTCAAATAGACATGTAAGAAAGTAAGATTTCATTCAAATTAAATGTTGATTTGGTTTAGATTTGAGATGAAACTTTACTTTGAAGATTTAGAAAATAAGATGCACATAACCTTGAAGAAATCTAAATTTGGTTTGAGAAATTTTCATGTGTATGAAGTTGTATTTATATCATGCTTAAAAGCAAGATGTTTTGAATATATTAATCTATTTAATAACTTATGTAATTAATATTCTGAATGAATATGTTTGGAAATAGAATAACATCCTAAATCTTGGATCAGCTTCCATATTCTATGGATGAGTAATTTGTCAATAGTTGTGCAAATTATCACAGCCAACAAACTTAGAGGTTTGGTTGGAATCAAACATTACATAATAGATATTAAAGGTAACGTATTTATATCTTTTATGACAAGTTGTAAAACTTGAAAAGATATAATTGAGGTAACACTCAATATTAGTCATGAGATCTTTTGGAGATGACATGTTGATTAAAGTTGCATTATACATTAAAGAATTAGAATACTTTGAACTTCAAATGTGTTTTGGAAGTTTAGGAAATTGGTGATTAATGATGTTTCAAAATTTGATACTATGTTGCAATATCAAATTGTTTGAATGCACATGTACAAGAGTTTATATGAATTGAATTCTTGAAGAAAGTATTCTCAAAATTCCAATAGGTCAAGATTGGTTATTTTATACTTTGCCAAACAAGTATGAATGTCATTGCTAGAGGCATGATGCATGTACCAATTTTATGCATTAATCTATTTTGGTATTTGGATAAAGGATGTTAAGACATTATTGAATTGATGAAATAAAGATTAGGTTTCGTTTATTTTTCTGTTATTTGATTTTGTATCCTATTTTACATGTTTTAATCCATGAATATTATGATATTTCTAAATGTCCGTTGTCGATTAATAATATGAGAATATTATTAATCTAAGACAATTCAAAATAGTGACAGAGTATACTTGAAAGTATATTGGTCAATTTTGGATGATATTTGATGAATCAAATATTGGACTTATCCCAACTATATGATTTTACTTTATGGATCTTTGTCATCAAGTAAATCATAAATAGTTATCCTTAGACCTGAGATACCAGGAAACTGTCGTGGATCTAGTGCATTTCTGTGAAATAATCTAACGCTAAACGTAACTGGTAGCTATAAGGGTTATTTTCAGAAGTGTTGCAAAATTCATAAGTTTTGCTTGTAATCAATATGGGATTTGTTTCCTTCAAATTATTTTTGATGTATAATACAGCTGGGCCCCTCGGGGAAGTAGTAAGATATTTGTGCGGCCGCACCCAAATTTGTTTTGGTGATCTTGCTGTTTCCGTAAACGAGAAACATAATGGTTAATGTACGGAATGACTGAGATCCATATCCTATTAACGTTGTATTTGAAATGAAAGGATAATAATAATTATATTAAATCATTAAAAGGTTTTATCCAAGAGAGCTTACACGAGATCGGACTAGGGCATTGGCGTGTAACTAGACGCTAACCAATGTGATCACGATATTTTGAAATATGTCCAAGTGGGAGCTGAAAGTTTTATAGACTTATATTTAAATAGTCGTGTGTTAGGATCGAACTCGGGATTACGGGATTGCACACATTACGTAAAGGGTTAATTTATTTAATAAATATATTTTATATTTATTAAATTAAACCGAAGCTTAACTAACGATTGTTAATAATTAAAAGTTAAGTATAAACGACCGTTCTGGAATTAAATAGAAGAAAAAAGAAGGAAACGGAAAAGTTTCGGAAGCCCCTTGGGTGGGCTTTGTAACCGTCGGTCATAGAGACCAAAAGGAAGGAAGAAAAGATTTTATTTCCTTAATTGTTTATTACTTAGAGGAAAAGTTTTGCCAAGGCCTATATAAACAATCCCATAGCCTTTATAATTTTGATCTCCTTCTCTTTTTCTCTTCTCCTCCTGCGATCACATAGCCAAACGCACCTTAGGGTTTCGTTTGGTTTATGTGATTTGTTTGGTTTCTTTGTTTGATCAACTCCAAAGGAAAAACACATTTTTTAGGGTTCCTTTTATCCTTTGGTTTTGGTTTAGCAATAATCTAGTCCTAGCCCCTCTCTAGGGTTGTTGGGTAGATATTCCACAAGCGTAGAAGCTCGGTTTTGTACGTGCTAGAATCACGGTTAGCTCGTTGTATTACGTGTGTACAAGAACGTAATGTAGTCTTACTTTAGACTACATCTTGGTTAGTTCGTCATAAACCCTAATTGGTGATTCGTTGGTGATCTTGTGGATCTTCACTAGGATAAAGGTATGTAACCCTAATTCGATCAATTATAATTGTGTTATTATTATGATCTTGTTAAATCGCTTCCGCTATGTGTGCTTTGATACATATTAGGGTTTTTAATAATTGTTATGAACTTCATAAACCATCAAACTGTACCTTAAGCTCGAGCTCATTTGTATAAAATTAATTAAATACAAAGACATACACTTACAGTTATACGTCTATGATAGATTTTTTCATATAGGGACATTTATTTCTCTAGCTTGTTTTAGCATACAAGTTTTGTCTAGCTTTGAGTATGGAGTTGGAGCTTGAAATTGTTTACTCAGAGGCCTTAAACAAGGCTTCAGGTTCAAGCTGGTTTATGCTTGGACGATTTTAAGATTTTTTAAGCTTGGCTTGTTTTAAGGCGAACTCGAGTGTAAGGAATCAGACTCAAAACACGCATGAGCACAAAACTTATGATCGTAATTGATCCGCGTTTTTTCATAGTTATTTCGTATCTATATTCTGAATATTTAAATTTTCATGGTACTATTCAACACCGCTAAGAGATCTGGGATGATTGAGGCCCGTGGATGGTGTCATGAGAAAAAAAGTGTGACACGTAGGCAAAAAATTGCATATGACACCTATTTTAGTATCAAAAATTAGCATTAACTGCCTTTAGATTAAGGGTGTAAACGAGTCGAGACAGCTTATAAGTTACTCGAGATCGACTCATAAACTACTTGAAACGTCGAGCTCGAGTTCGAGCTACTAGAGTATATATTCGAGTCGAGTTCGAGCTCCAATATACTCGGCTCAAGAAGCTAAAGAGCTTTATCGAGCATTAATTAAATTATTTTTTATTTTTTTATAAATAAATTGAGTCGAATCGAGTATTTATCGAGTTTAAGCATCACATTTGAAAATAATCGAGCTTATGCCGAGTAGACTTAAAACATAAGCCTGAAATAATAAGCTCGTAAGCTAAAAAATAAGCTCAAACATACTTTTTTTAGTTTATTTTATTAGTTTGTGAAAGATATAGGTTGGCTGAGTAGAGCGAGAAAGTTTAAGTGACGTTGAGATATCGGTTTTGAGTTTACCTCCTAATTCCATCAAGCCTTAGCTACATTTTGACTTAAAACATAAGCCTAAAATAAAATAAGCTCGTAAGCTCAACATAAGCTAAAACAAACACTTCCATAAGCTTAAACTTCCACCTTCCATAAAATTCCCCAAAAAAACCCATCATCACAAACTGACACTCCAAATGGAATCCCTCACCCACTTGAGAATCCCATTTCCCTTAACCCCATTCCCACTCTCAACCACCACCACCAAAAAACACCATAACAAACCTAACGCCGTCAACACCACCAACAACCTTAACGGGCCAACCAACAACACCTTCTCCGCCAGCAAATGGGCCAACCGCTTACTCGCCGACTTCCAGTTCCTCCCAACTACAACCACAGACTCTCCTGACGCCGCGAGTAGCCATCACGCGCCTCCGTATCCACCTTCAGTTCCTGAGGACCGCCACGTGTCTATTCCGTTAGATTTTTATAAAATACTCGGAGGTGAGGCGCATTTTCTAAGCGATGGGATAAGGCGGTGTTACGAAGCTAGGGTTAACAAGCAGCCGCAGTTTGGGTATAGTGACGAGGCCTTGATTAGCCGTAGGCAGATTCTTTTGGCGGCTTGTGAGACGTTAGCGAATCCGACTGAGAAGAGGGAGTATAATCAGGGGATTGCCGAGGATGAGTTGAGGACGATTTTGACAGATGTTCCGTGGGATAATGTGAGTGAGACTCGCCAACTAATTTAATTGAATTCTAATAAGCTATGCCTATTGAAATGTATCCCCTACGTGGCCAATGTAGGGTAGTGACATATTGATAAACTCCGTTTTAATAGTTTTAGAAATGTGCTTGTTAATAGTTTTTATAGTTTTACTATGTGACCTTTTTTGTTAGCTATAAGCTATGCCTATTCAAATGTATCCCATAGTTTATAAGCAACCGCGAATCCTATACTTGCCGATGTAACATAGGGTGTGTTTAGCGCGAAGCGTTTAGGAGCGGCAAGCAGGGACAGAACTTCTAAGGGGCCGACATAAATTGTGCCCCCCCAAATTTCCACTCTATGTACATTTTATACCTTTTTAATAAGTTTTTAGTCATTTTTAATTAAAAAAAATTATGCATAGTGTATATCGCCCCCCTAATATAAGTATTTTTCAAGTTAGCCCCTCCGCAAAAAACGTTCAAGTTCCGTCCCTGGCGGCGAGCGTTAAGCGTTGTGATCTTTAATGCTTGTTTGGCAAGCTACAAGTAGCTTTATGTATTTTTTCGGAATGCTCATTTTCCAATGCTCCATGAAGTAGAGTGTTTAGCATTTAGGAGCTGTTTTACACATTATGATTACACCTGCAAATAGAAAAAATAGTTGTAGATATGTAGGATTGTGACATATTCATACCACTCCGTTTTAATAGTTTTCAGACATGTGCTTGTTAATTCAATCCTAAGAGTGGTTATATGTGTACTTGGTTCGCCTTATATATGCGGCTTATCGCTTATTTGGTTTTGGACTTATGTTTTGTTAGCTCACTTTTTATGGCTTATTTTGAAATTTTCCGGCTTATATAAGTTTACAACAATATCATTTCATAATAAACTTAAGTTTATTATGTCATAGTAATAAACCTACATAAGCGGGAAAGTTTCAAAATAAACCACAAAAAGTGAGTTTACGAAACATAAGCCCAAAACCGAATAAGGCATAAGCCCACTATATAAGCCGAAACAAACACCCCGATGGCTTAACAAATCTACAATTAATGCAGTTTTACATACAATTCATTTTTTTATTTTCCTATTCCACCACTTCCCTTGTAATCACGTCATTAAAGATTGCAAAGTGAAATGCATAAAATAGGAAGATTAAGTTGATTCCAAGTGATAGGAAAAAAGTTTGATCCGCGCTAGGGATGAGCACGGTACCGGTCCCTTACCCATCCCGAATTAGTGGTACCGATTTTTTCCCGAGCATAAACTAGTGGTACCGGTACCATACCGAACGGGATTCGGATATCGGTACCAGTACGGGTATGGGTACCGGTACCGGGAAATCGGGTTTTTCCCTTTTTTTGGGAGTTTCCCAATTTGGTACCGGTCCCATACCGGATTAGTGGTACCGATTTCTTTTTCACTTTATTTCGTAGTCCCGGTACCGCACCGAACGGGATTCGGATACCGGGAATCGGTACGGTTTCGGGATTCGGGTCGAAGTGCTCATCCCTAATCCGCACAATTTTTATTTTTAGTCGAGTTTGATGCATTTTTTTTACCAATCACGACTGTAGTCAAAGTAAAATGGGAAACTACAAAAGTTGTTTTAGAAGTGAAAACTTTTTTGTACAAACAAAGTAAAATATACCGTCGGCATTTGTTTTGGGATGGAGTGAGTAATTATTAGTTCCTATATATATTAAGACAAGGGGGTGGAATAGTTGTTTGCTTGTTATTAAGGTTGTTTGTACTTTGTTCAATGCAAATAGAAATAGGAAATTGGTCACACAAATCCCTTATCATAGATATCCCTTTTTTAATAATAGGGACGCTTAACTTGGAATATTAAAGAAATAGGCCAGAGTTATGAATTACATAATGGTATTTTACAGTTTCTATAGCTGCTGCCAAATTGATTGTTATTGCGGCTGTGGAATATTATGTATGAATTATACTAGGAACAGTTTAGGAATTAAAAAAACGTAAGAGGAAGATGATGATTGTACACACTAGCCCTACTTATGGTTTTTTAAGAAACGAGATTGACTAGTGGTGAATTCATATGTAAAATGTTTAGGTTCCGGGAGCCTTATGTGTGTTGCAAGAAGGTGGAGAGGATGAATTGGTGCTTCAAATTGGTGAGAGCTTGCTAAAAGAAAGACTACCCAAATCATTCAAGCAGGATGTTGTGTTGGCAATGGCATTGGCGTATGTTGAAATCTCAAGGGACACTATGGCTATGTCTCCTCCGGATTATATCAAGGGCTGTGAATTGCTGGAGAGGGCGCTAAAGTTATTGCAGGTAAGACTTTTGAATGTTTAGTTTTGAGCCTTAGTTTCTGTAAAATGGGGATTTGGGTTCTTGAAACTGCATGATTAAGATACATGCTTACGAAATATCTGGTTTTTGTTTATTTGATGCCATGTAGGAAGAAGGCGCAAGCAGCCTTGCACCAGATTTGCAAGCACAAATTGATGAAACTTTGGAAGAGATAAACCCACGTTATGTGCTTGAGCTGTTAGCTTTACCTCTTGATGATGAGTACCGAGCAAGAAGGACGGAAGGTCTTCAAGGTGTGCGTAATATTTTGTGGTCTGTTGGAGGCGGCGGTGCGGCTGCTGTGGCTGGTGGATTCACGCGTGAGGATTTTATGAATGAAGCCTTTTTACGGATGACATCAGAGGAGCAGGTGAGAAATACTTTGTTGAATGTTGAGACACCTGCAATTCGATTATCTTATCCCGACGGTGGCCATTTGACCCATTATTTCTAAATATGGGCCGTGGTTCAAACAATTAAAGTCGCAAAGTTCGTATAAAAAGAAGTGTCAAATGAGTCAAAATGTCAAATGTGTCGAAACTCATCCAATTTGTATCTGTTAAGCATAAAACTTCCTAAATGTTTTAAATCAATTATAAGGAAATTACAATTGTTTACAAGTGTTTGAGGTCAAACCCGTCCTGGCCATACCAAGAAGCTACCTAATTTGACCCGTTACCCAACCTGCCCAACTCGTCCAGTTTTGCCACCTCTACAGATTAATAATTCCCAGTTGTGATTATAATTTTCTTTCAACTCTGCTCTTGATTTGTTTCTATCTTTTCTAATTTTAGGTTGAGCTCTTTACTGCCACACCATATAACATACCAGCCGAAAGTTTTGAAGTGTATGGAGTTGCTTTAGCTCTTGTTGCTCAAGCTTTCTTGGGTAAAAAGCCTCATCTGATTAAAGATGCTGACAACTTAATCCGACAACTTCAACAAATCAAAGTAACGGCCTTAGGAAATTCATCTAATATGTACAATGTGAGAGAAAGTCGTGAAGTAGACTTTGCACTGGAAAGGGGTCTCTGTTCCCTTTTAGTAGGGGAGGTTGACGAATGTCGTTCTTGGTTAGGCCTAAACGACGAAAATTCACCATATAGAGATCCATCCATTGCTACTTTTGTCATGGAAAATTCTAGGGATGATCCTGAGAACGATCTCCTTCCTGGTCTTTGTAAGTTGTTGGAAACTTGGTTAATGGAGGTTGTCTTCACTAGATTTAGAGAAACAATGGATGTGCAGTTTAAGCTCGGGGATTACTATGATGATCCTATTGTACTGAGGTATCTAGAACGACAAGAGGGCGTTGGGGGTTCTCCTTTAGCTGCAGCTGCTGCTATTGCTAGGATCGGAGCGGAAGCTACTGCAGTTCTTGATAGTGTGAAGATTGGTGCAATTCAGGCATTGCGGAAGGTTTTTCCTGTTGGTCAGGAGGAACAGAGTGTCAGACGTAATGATAACAGTGAGTTTGATGATTCTTCAGTAGTGGGTACAGAGTTTAACAGTATTCCTGGTGATATAATTACTGTTCCTGAGGAAAATAGTTTGAATGAGAATCAAGAACAAGAAATGATTACTTACCGGATAAAAGATGCAGCTGTCAAGATCATGTGTGGTGGGGTGGTGATTGGATTGTTGACTCTGGCTGGTTTAAAGTTTGCGTCGTCTAAGAGAGGCTCTCCTACCCCTCCTAAAGAAGCTGGTTCAGCTATGGCTTCAGATGTCATCAATGTGGGTATGATCTAACTGGACACTGTACACTGTAGGACATATAGGGTTGGTCTAGAGGTGTCAACTTTGTTTGATTTACGTATGAATGTGTTGATTCGGTCAAGTTTTTATCTGCTGGGTCAAATGTAATTAGCTTTTAAAAACGGGAACAGGTAGAAGTCGCATAATTGGATACAACCTAGATCGTTATAGAAACAAGAAAAAGTTATAATTACAATAAGTCAATACTTTACAGTTTAGATGACGATCTGTTTTGGCCTGTTACTCTGTCTGCCCATTTTGCCAACTCTAGTGATGAGCAAGTGAACTATTGATGATTTTATTAGGTGGGTGTTGTCTTTGGAATGAGCCTATTAAGAGTTCATCTATTAAAACAACTGGATCATTGAGCTTTATATTAATCAATTGTCTTCCTACTATTAATCTTATAATGTCTGTTCTTTCTTGCAGGGGACTCTATGACTGAAATTCCTGAAGAAATACCTAGAATGGATGCCAGATTTGCCGAAGGTCTAGTTCGCAAGTGGCAGGACATTAAATCCCAGGCCCTTGGGCCTGATCATTGTCACGAAAAATTGTCAGAGGTAAAGTAGCTATTCCTTCGTATCTGACTGCTAAGTAGGCAAGTAGCTTATTTTTAATTATTTTGACACTGGAGAAAGTTTGCACTAAGTTTACTGTTATGATCCCTCATCGGCCAAAAATGGGATTGGTTGATGGTTTATAAAGCGTAGGTGTCCCCTCCTCAAACAAGCTAGCTTTTTGAGTGAGTTCTACACTTGGACTTATGAACCGATTACGAGTCTAGTATGGGATAGGTTCGTATCAATTGGTATCAGAGCTAGCCCTACCTTTCAAGGTTCCAACACTCGGAGTGGTGGCCTATGGAGTGGTGGCTTGGACCCAAAGGGGGTACCAACCGTGACCAACATAGCCGTGACCAACGAGCTCGGAGTGGTGGCTTGGACCCAAAGGGGGTGCCAACCGTGACCAACATAGCCGTGACCAATGAGGACGTTGGTACTTCAAAGGGTGGGGTAGTGTTATGATCCCACATCGGCCAAAAATGGGATTGGTTGATGGTTTATAAAGCCTAGGTGTCCCCTCCTCAAACAAGCTAACTTTTTGAGTGAGTTCTACACTTGGACTTATGAACCGATTACGAGCCTAGTATGGGATAGGTTCGTATCATTTACTTTAAGGGTTAATTGCACTATATATCACTTTTTTCAGTTTTGTACAACTTCCTTATGCCATTATGTGTAGCTTACTGACATTTACATGCAATTGCATAACAAAAGTTGAAAGTATGTTAGTACTCGTAGGAAGTAGGAAAAAAGAAGTGAAAGTATGTTAATTTTGCTGCAGTTAAATCTTCTATCGAATCAACTTTGTTATGGGGCCAATATTATCAACATAATGAAAGATGTATCTTGAGTGCGAGTGATGGGCAGGCTTCATCTGAAATTACATCTTACTGTTTGTCAAGAAAATATGGATCATCAAACACTTGTAGTGGTTTCTTAAATCAAGAACTTCGCAAGTGACCCCTAACACACCCGTAAATAATAGAATAAAAAGATAGAACCTTTGCTTCCTGAACTATTTAGTGTGAAAACAGTTGACTTAGAACATTGTTTAGGGACAATTGTTTTTGTCTAAGCCAGTGTAATACTTGTGCGTTTCTTAATACCTCCTTCAAAATAAATAATGCTTTTATACTCTTAGAGACGTGTCCAAAATGTTTTGAATTGTGATGAATTTGTTTTTCTCCCTGCTTTATTGTTTTATTGTATCATCGCATTCGAGAATTTAGCTTAAAATGCTACAAACAAAAATAAGTATTTATTATTAAAATACCTAATTTAGAAAAAATAAAAAAAACTTCAATTTCTCCCTTTATATGATAGGTGTAATATAATGATAAAAATAATTGTGTTATAAATTTAGCTATCTCTACCCACATGACTCTGGCTGGTTGCTGGTAAAACATTTATCATGTTAATATATATTATCACTTTTAAGTACTTTCGATTCAGTTTTGTTTTCAATCTAAAGAACATAAAATACCTAAAAGATGAACGATTTTGACTGTCAGAAAGATTTCTTTAGTTGATGCATTGTCACGGCAACATCATTTTTTTCAGTCTAGTTGTACTTCACAGAATCACAGGGTCAGCTAAAAGAAATACCACCATAGTACCTCTTTCTTTTGATTTTTGTTTATGGTAACGTGCTTTCAAATTTTACCCATAATAGGGTTCTAAGTACTTGTGTGGACAAATAGCTAATCATAATTCAATTACTTCCCAGAAGAGAGAAATGCTGCTATGTTTATCGGTTTGAGAGGACAGAGGTTTGCCAACTCATAAAACTTTCAAATATTGCAGGTATTGGACGGTCAAATGCTTAAAATCTGGCTAGAACGAGCAACCGAAATTGCCCAACATGGTTGGTTCTGGGACTACTCTCTTTTAAACATAACGATTGACAGTGTCACCATTACACTTGATGGCCGCTTAGCTGTGGTGGAAGCAACCCTTGAAGAGTCGGCCAAGTTGACCGATTTGACCCACCCAGAAAACAACGACTCTTACAGTTCAACCTACACAACGCGCTATGAGATGTCATATGCTAAATCAGGATGGAAAATCACAAAGGGGGCTGTCCTAAAATCATAGGCTGCAATCATATCATGTAATCCTTTCTATCTCCTCTTATGTCTTATCATTGTTAGATCACTAATGAGAGTTGAATGATATGTTATTCCTGCATATCAATCACAAGTGTGTTAGGGGCTCTGTGCTCATTAAAATGAAACAAAATAGAAGTTTGTATAGGTAGGGGTGTTTAGATTTCTGTTTTGGAACTGAATATTTTGATTTGAAGCTTCAATGTTACTTCTTAATATTTCAATGAACTCTTTATGGTTTCCAATTACCTGATTTATACAAGCTGAAAATAGCTTATTATCATAAAACTAATAAAAATAATCTTTCCCCTCTTATAGCTTCCGTTTAACATACCTTCTGGGTCATCTTATTAATTACTAACTCAAATATTCAGAATATGTCCAACACTCAAAGATCTAATATCTGATATTTTAAACAACATAAGCACATTAAAACCACTAGTATGTATAACCCATAATGGGCGCTGGTTATCTAATTTTAAGTTCTATAATATCCCATAATCACTTTCAAATCACACATCCAAACATCCTCATAATGTCAGTAAGGCATGAAAAGTACAATTTGATAATGAATTGTGAATAACAAAGGTGATACATGCCATGGGTACTTGACCCATCTGGTACATGCCATGGGTTTGACCCATCTTGCAGTGGAACAAAGATTATTCTAAATGAGAGTAAGGTATATCAGATGGCAAAATTTGACTTGAAGATAACAGTAGTATGATTATACAACAATAGTATATAACTATATACTATATTGGTAATATATACATGCATTATATATATCTAAGTAAGATGATTTGTCTTCCTTTCCAATTATAGTTACTTTAATATCTCAGCAAGGAGAGACTGTCTCTCCAGCTGAAGCGTGTGGTGTTAGTTTCTTGCTTGGGAGCGATGGTCAAGGCAAATAATTCCGTTGGCGTTTTGTTTGGTTCGATGAGCCCAACCAGTTTCGCGACAATCTCAGCACTGTCGCTAATATGCTTGATGTCATCTGTTTTTGTCCATAATAGTTGAGCCAGTTGATACCTCCTGTTTCTGGATTCCAAATCAATACCCCACTCAACAAACACATCCTCTCTTTCCTTTGACGTGAACTTCTTTAAAAGTTTCCTGCTCAACATCGCCCTCTCGAGATTCAGTGCTCTTGCGCTGTTAAAGAATGAAGATGGTTAGGGTCCTACCATAACATAAGTAATATTCGCAATTAACTTGCAAAAACATAACTAATATTTACTTTATAAAAAACAGGCGATCTTTAGAAACTAGATTAATCTGAGAAATGTTTTAAGTTTTTGTTTTGCAATATGGCTACCATTATTTCGAGGTAGCAAGATGGGCAGGTTGGTTATATATCTAGTTTGTGTTATTGCTATTAGCAATATACAATCCCAATAACATTAAATTTTAATGAGTGAGAAAATTTAGGAGTTTGTATACATTTTGGGCAACTCTGATATGATTAACTTTTTACGTACGCATCCAAGACCACTGAATAAAAGAAATGTACCTTGCAACATGATCAACTGTTTGCTTAAGGAAAGACAGTCGTCTAAGCTCGACCTCAATGTAGACAGAGTCTGATGGATCGCCTTTGATCAGCAAGAAAAAGTAGGTTCTGTGAAGTAACGGTATGTTGCATTCATCCCAGAGTGTAACTATCTTGGTTCTTTGCTCCTCAAACGCCAAAGACCAGTCTTTATCAGAATCAAAACTGTCTTTTATAGCATTCTGTGAATCAACGGCTTTCGGTGTAGGGATCTGACATGAGAACAATAGGAATGACATTGTTCTTGTAATAACAAAAGGCAGTGTAAACTGCCCTGATATAAAGAATAATTGTCAGATGGGTCAAAATGGGGTGTATAAAATGCAAAAATAATCCTAAGAATGATCATATTAAGAAATAAATTTCATTGAGATAGTATAAGTTTTATCATCATATTAAACATACTGAGTATTTACTAAAATCTAACATTTTCGAACAAAATGTTTCTGGTCAGTGCCATCCGTCGAAATAAAAAGTTATCAGTAACGCAACTCGTCTAATAGTTATAATATTTGAGAAATAGTTTTCTAAAAACATGCATATTTGACAAAAGCATTTATAAAGAATTCAATTTTTTGGACACATAATGTTGGGCCAACCCAGACCCCTCTCAACCCGTATAAGAATTTTACCATTTTTACCCACTACCCAATTCGTCATGTTACCAACATGAATGAAAATTGATACTGTAATTGTTTGAGAGTAGCATCCTTACCGTGTAATCCTTGTATCCTTTAAGATCGTACTTCATGACTTTCTCGAGTGTTTTACTTGATGGAGAAAGAAAAACATCCTCTTCCGTCTCCTGCATTTCTTTCTCGTCAGCAATCGTTCTTGAATTCTGAGAATCTTGTTTGCATAGGTTTTTAATATTTGAATCTGATTTTGATTCAGTTATACTCTCAACTATCACATTCTCTTCACACACATCATTTCCTGATTCACCCTCAATAATTGCCGAACAACTTGTGCTTCGCTTTACACTTGCTGTTCTTGAATAAGACACTTCTTTAACCGGTGAACGGGGATCTTGCTCTATATTTTTATTTTCAAAATCAGCCTCATCTTGGTTTTGATCATTTTGATCATAGATATCATCATCTGCATGATCTTTCTCAATACATTCCACTTCTGTACAGCTATCTACCGAATTTGTTCTTGTTCTAATTTTTTGGGACATTTTTCGTGAGGTTTTCCCCAATTCCTGAACTGGGTCAGGCCCAAAATACTGATTTATAAAATCCCTTGGGGTGATATTATCAAAAAAGTATTGGTCTTCACCCGAAATTTGTAGTTGACGTTTCTGTGGAAAACTATATGTGTTGACTGAAGCATTAGAGCGAAGAGGAGCATCAATCAACACCTCAGACATGTCTGATGTGGAATGACCGTCCCATGAAGAGCTTCGTAGGTGTTCAGGTGTAGCACTTCCATCATATGAACTATTTTCGATCTACATGATAAAACGTAGGTAAAAAAAATAAAGATTGCATGTTGTTTTGTTACTTAATTAGGTTTATTGTTTTGATTTGAAGTTAGATAATATACCCATGGTATTAAACTTTCATCGACACCAGCTGCTCTTAATATTTCCTCAAGTCGAGTTCGAGCTAGATCTCGTTCTTGAGTTAAACCTACTATCTCTTGCTCCATCTGAGGAATAAAAAAAAATGACTAAGTTGAGTCTTTAAATTAACTAATTTTTTCACATATAACCCATGAGAGGTGGAATTATACGTGGGATGAAATGGGGTTCGTGTTAGAACATTTGAAAGTACGGATTTAAACAGGCCACGTCAAGTTGACGTGCAAACACCTTTTTATCCTTAGGATTTATTAATAAACAAGACATTAATTTTGACCCAAGTACATGCTGTTAACATAATACAGTAACTTTTATGAGAATTATACTAATACTAATAATAATATTATTATCATTAGTAATAATAAAACTAGAAATGGTGATATATAAAATGGCATTACTAACTTGCCGTTTGACCCACTTGACCAGTTCCCAACTTGGCCATTTTTTATTGTTGACCAGTCTGACCCGTTTCAGATAGGAGAAAACCCAAATATACTCGGTCATAACTACATTGGTCGAAATTGCCACCTCGATCATTGACTTTATGGTGCTTTATGCATCACAAGAAACAAGTGTACATGCTTGTGTTTAGCTAGTTATGTAATTGCTGACCTTTTGTATGTGGAGTTCCTTTTCTTTGATAATTGACTCAGATTCGGTTGTGTCAGACATATTCTTTAACTCTTTTTCCAAACGAGCCATTTCTCGTTGCAACTGTTTGACTAATGCCTTTTCTGACATGACCACATTGACCTGGGCACTGGTCCTGACATCCTTTGCGCAAACGGCAAACAAAAGTGTGTTTCTTGACTGCTCAACATGAGTATGTGCTGGGCTTAAAGTGCAGATTATGGCCGTTCTTGCATTGCCTCCAAGAGAGTTTTGTAGTATACGTGTTAGTTTCGAGTCTCTGTACGGAATATGACCATTTCGCGTTTTGCTACATCCAGTTAACAAAATAAGTCGATTAAGGTAAGGGGGGGAGGTAGTAAAATGGGTGGTCAGTTAACACGGTCAAATGAGTTCATATCAAAATAGGTAACTTTGGTACGGGTTAGGTTGACCAAGTACACTTTTTGCTCATAAGTTTTGGCTGGAGGTTTTTATACATTAAAGATACACTTCACGGGACTTTCAGCCCTAACAATCAAACCTAAACGAGCCTAAGGTGAAGAGAACAGTTATAAGTTCAAAATGGAAACTATGTATGATATTCATTGAAATAGTGCAAACAGTAGTTCTACTTTTTAAAGAAAGGAAAATGAGTGTCTTGCCTACGACAAGAGAATGTCGAATGGAAAAGTCAACTGATAAGTAGAATAGGCATGACTTTGGGTAGACATTTTAGATCTCCCTATTATCTTTAAAAAAGAAAATGAAATGTAACTACTGGTAGATCAAACCTCAATTTGCGGATAACAGTTCCTAGTGTTAGTAAACTGCGATTTATGTGACCTCCTTCTTTGAGCCGTGTACCAGCAGATTTCGTTTGAGAAGCACGCTCACTTCCTGCTAGATCTATAAAATTCTACAAAAAGGAACCAAATATTTATATTTTTCATTATTGCTTTATGAATCTCTAATAAGTCAAAGGATCAAAAGGAAATACTTAATATAATGGTTAACTAAAGTAAGAACCCGTACCACAGTAGCTGTAAGAGTGCTCGCGCAGTCAATTCCTGCAAATTCGCTGGGAGAACTTTCAATTGTCTGTAAAATAAATAATGAGTTATGATCTAAGAAACTTTAGTTCATGTTGATAAGTAAAATTATGAAGAGATTACCAGTCGAATAATCTGATGAGATCTTGAACTCATTTCATTCATTGATGTCTCCCCGATTCTTCTTTGAGCTAGATACATGCAATTTCAAATCCATTAGAGGTTGCAATCTCAACTGATTTGCTGTTCAATGAGTCAATTTGATTTATGGTTTGTTTCTAAGTTTCAACTGAAAATTAACTAAGAGTAATGGGTCAAACAGTTAAAAATCATCCAACATGTAATATCAGTGCATACAACCTCATAAAGCATGTTATCCTAATATTTAGATTATGTTGGACAAGGTGTTTCAGGTTCACCCGATTAGACCTTAGTAGTACCCGACATTTTCTTCACCCTTGAAAGTACCTGTTTTTTACCTGTTACCCAACCCACCCATTTTTCCAATCATATTACCTTCACATACGGCAAGAAGTTCCATAAGATGGGTCCAGTCCGTCAAAAGAATTTCTGTGAGTTTATCTACGACTGTCCCTTTCTGATAACAGCAAAAGCCATTGATGAACTTTAACATGTTTATACCAATAAACCTTTTGTGATTAACAGAAAAATACTCACCTCTGGATCATCGAGGAGTCTAAGTGGAGTACCATCTGCGCTAAGAAGGTCTCTAACACATTCATTATAGATTTCTATGGCAGAAAATTTCAACACGAATTCTCTATCAACTTGCTGAAATATAAACATGTCCTTAAGATTAAGCTCTAAGACAAAATGACTCAAAATATATTCAAATCATTTCTCTTGGATCACCTGTGTTATGTAGTCGAATATATCTGATATGGCATATTGGGTGACACCGGTCATAGTGTACGTCTTACCACTGCTTGTCTGCCCATATGCGAATATACTTGCTGAAGAGACAGTTTAGTTTACAACTCTACTGATAATAGGTTTTAATATCAGTTTAGAAAAGTTACTAATGGTACTCACAGTTAATGCCGTTAAGAGCTGAAAGAGCAACTCTTTTGGCTCCTTCCTCATACACTTGTCTTGTTGTACTTTCACTCCCATAGACTCGGTCTGTTTACAAAAGAGAATGATCATTGTGAAGATATAATTAAATATAAGCATATGGGTAATTAGGGCAATGGTAAGACACTGAATAATGCCGATTGAACACCAGCACGTGCTCATTATTTTTATGCTTATATGATTACACATTCTGTAGGATATGAACCTAATATTTACATCTACATGAATATTGCTTACCAAATGTGTAGGCATTTGGGTAGTTTGATTTTTCTGTTGCACTATTCTTGTATATGATGGTGTCATTGCTCACGCATTCCCAAACAGAAGTATCATTCTTGGCGTTTTCTTTTGCATTCATAGGTCTCACCCTGACAGAGACAAATATCTTCTCATCCTGAGCACCTGAGTCTTCTCCATCGCTGAAACTTATATCTTCCGCACTATATGACCTCATTGTATTTTTCTTTAACAAGAGCACACGGACACGGAGAGTTTATAAAGGTTAATGAACCTGATGTATAATTTGTTTCCCCTCTCTTCACAAGGACAGAGAGGGAAGAAAACTCAAAAGCCTTGATATCTTTTATATACGGAAAAAGTATAATTATATCTGCAAAATAATAGAAAAAATATGCTCAATTGATGCATAAGGACCTGCTATGTAATTGTTTTAATACGATATACATGGCATGGAAGGGTTAAGGGGTCTTTGCAATTGCTTATTAAAACTATTTCTCTGGTTATCACGTTTTGATATAGTTGATGAACACCTCTGAGCGTGTTTGGATTGCTTATGTTAGTATGAAATACTACCTGTTGAAAAGCAACCTGCAATTGCTGATCATGAAATGCCTATTTCTATAATAAATCCTAAACACCCCCCTTACTATCTACAAAAGTTTCAGCTGGAACAAGGAAAAATCTTGGTAATCTGGTATGATATATGATGTTCACTCATGTCTTTCTTTTCAGCTGCTATCGTATCTCCAACTAAGATTCACCTTATAGATATAGAAAAAACCCTAACATGATCGGCACTGTCTATGATTACCATGAAATCCATGATTAAAAGATCTAATTTGATAATCCAGATTCCATATTCATAAATTTACAACAAAAATTCCCCAAATTTGGTTCTTTTATAAACCATGAAAATCAAATTAAGCCTCAGCTCTCGTTCACACAATACCAATTTAAATATTGGCGACGATGAAAATCATATCTTTAAAATGTTCTAGGGATCAAGAATGCATACACAATTTGAATGAAATGAAAACAATTCACCTCGATGAAGCTAGCTGATATATGCAGCGAAAACACGATGTAAAATTGCTCGATAAGATAATTGACATGATTCTAAAGAGAAAAGAATAGAAAAGAAACAGAAGAGAAGATATTTGTGGCAGTGAAGATTAATGAACGAAAACAATGGAGAACCAACAAAGAATTTGGTTTCATTATATTTCAAAATAGACCGCCAATTTTAACGAACCCCTTTACCTGAATTTATAAATTAATGATCCTTTTGATTAAATTGTTAAATTGATTTACTTAAATTAACTAGTTTTAATTTCCGTGCACGCACGAGACTTAAACATAAAAGATAAATTAAAATTAAATAATAATTTTGTTATTAGGATTTTATGTAATGTTATATATGTTTTTTTAAATATCTAATGTTTGATTATGTTGTTGTTCTAGTGTGCACTGTATAGTGTATACACTAATATAAACTCACTTCAATTTTTGTTTTTAGTGTCAAAATAAAAGTAGACAATAATTTGTGTTTTTATTTCAATGTTTATAATTATGTGATTTGTTGATTTTTTTTAATATAACATATATGTTTTATTTTTAAATATAAAATCTAAAGATTATAAAGTTTAAGGAGGTATCTTGTTTATTTTATAAACTTATTAAAAAATATGTAGAATTATAAGTTTACACTTAAGTCCACCTAATTTATTTAAAATTCAACCACTAACGTTTTATTAATCCTTTCCTCCTTTTTTAAGTTTTTATTTTCACAAATTTGACACATATATATTTTTGTGTTTTCATCAAATTTCTCTACCAAAATTTTTAATTTTGACTAAATTGAATTTAATTTTGACTTTTTCCACCAATCACATCGCTTGATTTTGCTTATGTGTCAAAATCAAGTCATTTGATTGGTCTAATTGTTTTTTCTACAACCTCCACTTTTTACTAAAATCCTCTAATAATCTAATTCTTTTATTATATAAAAGATTGGGGAAACATGTATTTAAAGATGCTAAGAAACATGTTAACAAATTGGATATCGACATAGTAGTATTGGAGTTAAGATTTATATAGATCCTTAAATTAACATAAACCTATTCAACCAATTATAATCACTCATTTTTAAAAAAACCCACTTCTCACCACTTTTTTAAAAATTAAATATCTCACAAATGATAAATCGTCAAACGAAAAAAAAATACATCATTACGACGAGAATTAAATCATCTTTCTATCGAGGGGCACATGTATATACTTTCGACGAACTTTTTTTTCGATTTTTTTACTTAAGTCACGTCTGGAGAGAATCATATATGATTCGTCACGAATCATATATGATTTTCAGAAAAATATGAATCATATATGATTTTTCTGAAAATCATATATGTTTCGTGACGAATCATATATGATTCTCTCCAGACGTGACTTAAGAAAAAAAGTCGAATAAAAAGTTCGTCGAAAGTATATACATGTGCCACTCGATAGATAGATGATTTAATTCTCGTCGCGATGATATGTTTTGTTTTACGTAACGATGAACGGTTTGTGAGATATTTAATTTTTAAAAAATGAGTTTTTTTTGTTACATGATAAAAATGAATGATTGTGATTGGTTGATTGAGTTTATGCTAAACTAAAGGTATATGTTGAACTTTTTCCTAAAATGCATTTAATACTCGGTAATAGTTAATTATCCTTTCCGTTTATCACTTTCGACCAGACCACTCTCACCCAAAAAAAAAAAAAAGTATCTAGCTTAGTGAAAAAGAAATACCAGTCTCATATGATTGTTTCGTCAATTAATGTTCCCTATAACTCGTGAATGAATGAGCTGCGATGGTGCATCTAATGTTTAGTAGAAACATTGGTAGTTCATTGTCAACTTTAAAATCATTCTTAACTTCTTAACTTCTTAACTTATAGGGCTAATGACTTAAAAATGCATCTAACTTGACACTTTTTTACGTTTTGTGTAGCCATCTTTTTTCTTTCTCATTATGGTAATCAAACTTTCAAAAGTCGGTCATTGTGTGTATTTTGTCACTATTTTACCATGTAAAATAACCATTTTACCCTTTAAAATTTCGAAAAAATAAGGGTAAAATGGTCACAAAAAACACAGAATGATCGACTTTTGAAAGTTTGATGACCATAATGGAAAAGAAAAAAGACGACTTCACAAAACGCAAAAAAGTGTCAAGTTAGATGCATTTTTAAGTCATTTGCCCTAACTTATAACATGACGGAAAGAAACCAACCTTTATACAATGCACATAGATCTTCTTCACGAAGTACAGATCTAGAGCATGGGCAATTCCTCGACATTGGGTGGAAGATTCATGAGTATGCTAAGTGCAAACAATAAAGCCCTTGTGATATGTGACTACGAACGAGTATAAAATATCATAAAGCCTTAAATAGCTATACGGTTCACCAACCTTGAAGTAAGTCCATTGGGTTAGCTGACGTGGCAGTTATTACAACACGAGCACATCCGAGAAGTAAGATAGGGCTGAGTTCAACATCCTCTCTGGAAAATAGATGTAAAACATGTATAATGACAGTAAAAATAGAAAATTTGAAAACTATAAAGATAAAGCTTAATAGTCGCCCACATAAAAGTCACGAGTGTATGGAGACAAAATGAACAAACACAGCCCATTACTTATGACTACATCACAAGAAAATCATTTAAAACCTTTAACTCTGTTTCCTACATGCAGGGCCGTCCCGTGGATTTTGGGGGCCCTGTGCCATCTTTTCAAACAAAAATATTTGAACACGAAAAATTTAGGTATGTGAAAACATATATTGAAAAAGAACACATAGAAAAACCGTGTATAGCATATATTTGTCATCTTAATGTTATACGACAACAGATTAAGCTTTTTAATAGAGAATAATTTGAATATTTTCAATTTCAAAAATAAATCAAGCCATTCTTTTTTTGGACATAAATGAACTCATTCAACATCTTTAGTTAGACGTGAAGTGATTTAAATTAAACCAATTATACTTGTTGAGAAATAAAACCAAATGACTATAACAAAATGTAAAGTTAATAAACCTGCGGGTGAAAAGTAAATATATTTCATATTTTTTATCATCTTCTCCAAGACTCCCAACATAAAACTTCTGCAAATCTGTTTTTTCATCTTCTTCTGGACATAACGTACGGACCATCTGTTTTCTCCAGTTTTCATAACATAAAACTTTCATTGTTTGTCATGCTATCATTTTAAATTTTCCAGAGCTATATACATGCATGACCATGACCACCTAGTTATGGAGGTACCATAACCATGACACTTGAGGCACCGGTGTCATGACTCTTCCGTGACGAGAGTGATTTATCGCGGCATCCCTTCAGTTTACATGGGCCATTATTATGATTATTTTGGGGTGTATGGGTGCATCATAGTTACATGTTTGCACGTACAAGGTGATTGTTGGTGTGTGCACTACATCCATCACATTGGAGTTGATCCCTCCACCCAGATTATTATTTATCAGAGGCCACCCCTCTAATTGAATGACGAGGTCACCCCTCTATATATTCATGCACGTTGATAATATGTTATGAATTATATGAGCTCATGGGAATTTAATTATGTTGCATGCATTAACTTAAGAGATTTTAAAAATATTTCTTTTGTTTATCAATCATCTTTCAGGTTTTCCAGGACATACACATATTCCGCTGCATTTCATAACTTTTACTCGTATTTTCAGTTATTCTTATTATGTCATTATATTCGTTCACTGAGTGTATTGCTCAATCGTATCTTCTTTTTCATGTCTCATACGACAGGTACCGAAGGCTGATATTGGGCATCGCGAGTATGTGTTTAGGAGGAGAGCTAACTTAGTTTTCTTTCCTTATGCATTTTAATACTTATACTTTAGTTGGACATATGTTTTGTCCTTTAGCCTTCTTTATTTTTATTTATGCTGAGTTTATGTGGAGAGCTGATGTTTGATTCCGGCTTTTCTGTTGGTCTTTTATGTCTTTATGACGTTATGCCTTTATTATGCTTTGATGACACACCATAAATGTGACATAACGGTCTACTTGTCGAAGTGGGTCGCTAAAATTCTGGTATCAGAGCTAAGGCTTCGACATGTAGGCTCTAAGACTTGACCTGTGACTAGTGTGTAGTCACCAGGATCTTTCTAAACCGATGTTTGTTATTTTCCATGTACTAATATTTTCAGAAACTTTGTTGGTTTTAATCATGATGTTTTCTTTTGAAGTTTTATTAAGTATGGATTGAACCATAGTCGTCCATACTTAGTCACACGTTGTTGATTCCTATTTATGATGTTTTCCCTTGAATTTTTGACTAGTATGGATTGAACCATAGTCGTCCATACTTAGCCCCATGTTTATTCCCTTTTGAATTTTGACTAGTATGGATTGAACCATAGTTGTAGGGTTATGTAAATATTGCTTATAATCTAGAGAGAGAAAGAAATAGAGAGATGGTGAGAACACACACACTTTTAGAGAGAGAAAGTGAAAGAAAACACCTTTCTACTATGTAAAATATTATGTGAACCATACCCTCTCCAACTAAGGAGAGGGTTTATATACCAAGCCCATGAGATGGGCTTGGACTTTACATTGGGCCGCTGGCCATACAAGTTATGGACCAGACTTTGGCTTGTTTGATAAATAATAGTTACTAGGACTACAAGCTACTTCACTAATATATTGCCGGAGTGACCGATCCTTCTAAATACGTAAAAACAAATTTCCAACAATCTCCCCCTAAGGGAGGTCACTCCAAACAAGGGTGTTACCCGAGTTAAAATAATAAAATAAACCTAGCATACTATGCTTGTCTTGAGCTCGTAGTCTTCTCTTTCTTTTTTTTTCTTTTCTGGTGAACAAGTTGATGTGATATTTGATATTTATCTGGAGCATTAATCTCTTGCCTTGATCTTGTGCATCCATCACTTGTGATATTCGCCTCTTGGTGACTTCATGTCCCACATACTTATACCTTCGTAATTCTTGAAAGCTTCACAGTTCGATACAGCAGAAGACTTGACTTTTAGGCTTTCTTGAATTAGATGAAGTATTAAGTGCATAAAGTATAAGCATGCGGGGACGACTTCTTCTCGGACTCCGCAACACCACCGTCTTCAAATATAGTAACATAAGTAGACACAAAAGAAATGGATTTGACATTTCATTCTAGGTCGGTAGCATTTTACCTCCGGACGGTGAAGACCGTTGGACGATATAAAATATCGTACTTGTGGCAGGTAATTTCAATTAAGAACATCCTTTACAAGATTTCGCGGGAAAACCCGTTCTCTTTACTCGACCGTCCAAAGCTGGCTGTGAACGTAATGAGTGAATCATTTGGATAAAATTTTCCGCATGATTGAAGTCGTCAATTCTAATTCTTGGAAAAAGTTTGATTCATTAAAGAATCGCACCATCGTTGCTTTCTAGTTATCATGAGCTTGATTCATATAGAATCTTACAAGTTACCTACCAAGTGCTTTCCAGTTATCCGTTGATCCTGAATTTTAGGAACTTCAGAGGTCGCATCATGAATGGTGACTAGAAAGTCTTCGCAGTTATAGGATAATAATTCACGTGCTTGTAAAGCTGAAGTAATTTGTACTGATTTTTTTCTGACAAAACAAGATGAAAATTATTTAGGATTTAGTAAGACGGACCTCGTCTTCAACTGGAAGGAAAAACCTTTATAAAATATGGGTGATACTATCAAATCTTTTCTGGATGGGGGGTAGATAATACATGATTTAAGATAAAGCTGACATACGAATACGTGAAGTAAACGTGGCAAATCTCACTGAATGTGTTCGTTTGTAACCTCACAGAACGAACACCGCGTGTCTAATCTGGACAATACTCCAGTGGTGGTAACTGAACTTTTTATGGTCTGATTTATGCGTGGCATAACAGAACGGGTATATCCCCTTGGAGGGTACCCTGAATTTCTGAGGGCCTGGTTCAGAAAACATACAGAGTTATGAGTCTTGAGAAAATATTCGTAAGACATATATCATGATTGGTGTCATGGTAGGTGTCTTCCGAATTGATACTTGAGACCTATGTCTTGACTGTCGTCTTGACATGTGTTTTCGTAGGTGGATCTTGATGAGACTGCTTTTATACATAGTCTCATCGTCCAAAACGGACTTAAAATGGTTAAAATATCATAAAATGTGCCAAATATATACTTGTGTTTGTTCAATGTGTATTTTAGGTACGAATATTGAGAAAATGGCAAAAGATCAAAAGAAACAAGCAAAAACGAACACGGGAAACGAAGCGGCACAAAGAACCGAGCCCTAGAGTTGATTTTCCAAAAATAGTCCTTGAAGAATTGAAGATTGTACAAGAAGGGTCCTTCATTATTGAATAATTTACACTTTAAACCCTTGTATATTCATAATTACAAGTTTGGTCCTTAAAGTTTGTCAAAATTACAAAAAGGACCCTCAACTTTGAAGAATTAGCAAGAATGGTCCCTCAATTATAAAGACTTGTCAATATTAGTCCTCCACAAATTCAACAATACAAGTCAAGACCTTGAAGATTGAAGACATTACAAGATTGGTCCTTCAAATATCATGAATAGGCAAAACAAGTCCTTGGTAAAACCTTTGTAAAGTTTTTGGGGGAAAAAGTATGAAAAACCAAACTTTATTTACAAAGGGAAATCTGATTTGCAAGTTTAATACACAAAAGACAACAAGAATGAAGAAGGGGGGTTAAAGCTGCCAAGACAAAGAACTTACCTAGACCAGTGCTGGCTTGACACGTGCCCCACTATCTCCCCACAGCCAATCACAACACACCATTCCTCCATGTCACCAATCCACTTAGCCGGTTTTAACTAATTTTATTAATTAGTTAAAAACACGCGCTAAACACCTCTTTTAAATCCTAACAAGATCAAAAACATGTTCTTCATGTTCTTAATCCGAATTGGGCATTTACTAAATACTTGAAATTAATTGTTAATGTTTTCCAGATTTAACATTAAGGTCATATTAACCAAAACCCCACCCTTAAACCCTTTGCCACATCACTCACATGCTCACATGAAACCTCCCCTGCCTCACTTTTGGGGAAGAAGACAAAACTTGGCAGCAAATCAACAAACCACATTCTAGCTTGCAAACTAAGCTTACTTAGAGCCCTTAGATCAAATTGCAATCACTGGCATTCAAACTGCAAGGGAAAATTTGGAAGATCATATGCTAGGGTTTCCTTTATTTTTCAGCTTCTTATCTTTCATTGTAGCCTATATAAGGCATTAGGATTACAACATTGTTCTTTGTTCTTGGATTCCTAGATCAAAAATATGTAAAGCCTTGTTTTCTAAGTGAATAAAAAAAGTGTTTGATTTTGTGACGAATTCCAATCTTTATATCTCATTTTTATTGTTATATGTTTGTGATTTTGAAGTCTCAAAGTTTGGTTTTAAGGATTGTGCAAGTTTGCAAAAGTTTTCAAAAAACTGATTATTTTTCTAAATCTTAGTTCAAACACCCCTAATAAGGAGATTATCAAGGTGTAGTGAGCTTGTGGTTTGGGAGGATTCAAGGAGTGGGGAACAAGCTTAAATCAAATAAGTTTCATTTTCCATTTTTTCTATATAATCTGTTTACTACTCATCTTGTTGTTCTTATCAGCTATTGGAAGCTTGTGCCTTGTTTAGCTAGGTACATAAGCTCAAAAATTCGTGAGTGTGGATGTACATTCATGAGGTTTGAACCCTTTTTACCAAAAATCTGTTGAAAAGTGGTTTTATGTGATTTTGTGATTCTGCTGTTGTATGTGTTGTTCTTGTGGCTTGAATCTTGTTCTAAGTGCACGAGGATGTTGTTATGATGCTTATTTGAGCTTGGATTAACGTGTTATACACTTTGGCTTTGTTAAATCTTGGATTAAAAATTTTAAGGGGTGTTTGGGTTTACTGATTTAAGTTTTGTATGTGATTTTGAGTAGGAGTTAAGTGTTTATTTGAGTTGGTATCTGATAATTAGGTGTTTCTATGCTTTTATCTGCATATCTTGTGCTTTGAACATCAAATTTGAATTATTGCTATAACTTACTTGATTTTTCCTGTTTTGATCTAAAATCTTTGGAATACTTAGAGTGTATGCATATTTAGGATTAAAAAGTGCTTAAACATAGTTTGTGTAACCTGTTTGAAAGATTTGAGGGTTTGAAATTGGATCTGTGGTCAAGTATATCAGCAAAGGTCACTTGTGTTCATCTTTGTGTTCATCAGTAATATTCATAAGCTTGAATCTTGGTCTAAACTTTAAACCAGTGTATGAAACAAGTTTATTTATGCTTATTTGAGTTTATTATAGCTTATGTATGCATTTGGTTCAATTTGGTTGGCTTAATCTTGCTTAACCTGCTTATTTGTTCAAAACTGCTTATTTTCATATCTGGGCAATGTCTGGTGACTGTTTGAATTAACTGTACTAATTGGCTAAGTGTTTTTGTGATTTGTTGCTTGTTATTGACTCTTTATAACCCACTGGTTATAAGGGTGCCTTGTTTGTTCTTTGATTCCAACAAAAGCTCACTAAAGACAAAAAGTCAATTAAGTCAAGCAGTGGAAACTTTTCCCACTGCTGGACACCCAAAACTAGCCACTGCTAGTTTTATTTTATCAGACAGCTTATCAAAACGCTATAATAGCTTATTTAGACTTGCAACAACTTTGTTTTTGTAATCAATCTTCTTTAATTGACCCATTTGACTATTCTAGAGCATTTGAGACTTTGACTTTTAGGTTTGACTAGAGAACCAACTTAGTTGACTTTTACATAAGTGATTATTTGCTTTTCCAGCTTATTCATTGTGCTTTTTGGAAATCTTTTTGATTATAAGCTTATTTAAGTGATTTGAAACATTTTGTAAAAAGAATCAGCCCTTGAATTGGTCTAGAACTCGAAAACGACTATTTTGTCGTTTTGTGTAGAGAGCTTTTGCTTATTTCAGGCTTATTTCTTGGTCTTATTCAAAAATTCTTTATACAAACAGCTTTATTAGGTCAAGAGAAGGATGTGTGTCAAATTGCAGCTTATGGCATTAGCTTATGGCTTAATGGGCCAAAAAGCCCATTAAGAATAAGCTGAATTTCATTAAACTGTGATAAGCTTACTTTCAGCTTTTGGGCCTTTAGAGTTTTGTGTTTAAAATTGAATTTTAAGCTAGACTGGAAGTTTTGAGCTTATTTGGACAACTTTTTCTTATTGGGCCTTAAATAAGCCCAATAAGTGGACTGTTTGGACTTTTAGCCCATTTGGAGGCCCATTAGGGGTATTTTTGTAATTTCAAGTTCATTTTCTGTTTATTTACGTTAAATTAAACTAGTTTGCAAGTTTTTAGAATTTTTTATAAATTTTAGATTTTTAATAATATTTTATTATTAAAATTAGTTTTTAATATTTTGCAACTTTTTCATTTTCCTAGGTTAAAAACATTAAGTTAGGATTTTTAAAATTTTTAGATTACTTTTCTTGTCATTTAATTAATTTTTAGGATTATTTTAATATTTTTATAGTTTTTAATCATTTTTAAATAGTTTTAATTAATTTTAAATTTTCTAAAAATAGTTTTTAGTTTAATTAAGTTATTCTTGAGGTTTACAAATTGAAAAATCTCACTTTGGGCTTTTTATTAATTAAATTGATTTTTGGGGCTTTAATTAGCATTAAAAAAATATTATTTAATTAAATAAAAGGTTTGAGTGATTTTTGATTTTTTATAAACTCTAATTACATTTTTTCGATTTATTGCAATTTTCTAGGTATTTTTAGGATAATTTTTAAATTTCGTCATATTTTACGGTTTTACGTGTACGACTTTCGTCTTAGTGTAATTTTAATCGTAACCGTCATCCTTTTCTCTTTTCTTTCTTCATAATCCTAATCAAAAACATTTATTCATCTCTTAATACAACACACTAGCCTCCTTGAGAATGATCCCACAAAAAGGGTCATAAGTGCTTACGTTTTCCTAAACGTTCACTTAGTACTTACCGCTTTTACCTCGTTTTCCTAAACGAGTGTCAATTTACAACTATCATTTTAGCGCCGCTGCCGGGGAGGCGTGTTGTGTTTTGATTTGACAAAATTTTGTTTTTATATTAACCATAATAACTATTTGTGTGATTAGCACTCTAATCATACGTATTATCGGTTTTTCGTTTTTGTGTGAATATTATTACTATATTTTATACGTATCACAATAAATTCACAAGTAATCCAAAAGTGTGAAAACACAACCTTGATTTTGGATTTCATCACTCAATCATTGTATTCGAATATCAAACAAAGAAAAAAAAGGCAAAATAGATAATTACTTTCGTGAAGCTTAATTTTGAAAAACACAAACTATAAGGTGGGTATAAGGCGGTTGTATTTCACGACCTAAAGGAAAAAGGCTCTTAAGTGCTTAGTGCCGCCTCGTTTCCTCCGCTTGCTTGTACGTGTTTAGATAAAAAGGGCTAATCGAGGGTTTGCCAACCAAAGTATTATCTACGTATCTATATATTTTCTTGGTTTCAAAAGATTAAACCCTCTTGAATGTTTTGGTGTTCCACCAATGTTCTAAAGTCATCGAAGGCGTTCACTTCACGTGATCGTTTTTATTCCTTGAGGCTCCTTTAATCGAGAGATTTGATTTGAGGAGAGATTTGTAGATTTTTGTCTACGTAATACATCACAAAAATCCAAAAAAAAGTAAAAACAATCAAAAGCACAAAAAAATAGTAAAAGTTAAAAACACCCAAAAGAATCTTCTTTGCTCATCCCCACGTTGTACGTGACGTTTATGCAAACTCGTAACCAAGCAAGAAATGCACGTAAACGTAGAAACCGAAAGGAAGGAACGCCTTCTAGTGAAGAATATCCTATTGACGAACCGATCGTAGAAAAAGAAGCAATCATGGCTAGTCGTACTATGATGTAGTTACTTCAAGCACCCATTGAGGGTTATGGAGAGGCTATTGTGATTCCCGCCATCCTTGCTGAGAATTTTGAAGTTAAGACGGGTTTGTTGTCGATGATCCAAAACAACAAATTCCGTGGTGATGAAAAGGACAACCCTCACAACCATATCCGCCAATTTAATCGTCTTACCGCCACTTGCAAGTTTAAGGACGTCTCGAATGACTCGATTAAGATGATGCTTTTTCTGTATTCCTTAACGGGGCCCACTAAAATTTGGTTAGAGAAAGAGCCACCCAATTCTATATTGACGTGGAAGGATCTCGTTTCGATGTTCGTGAACCAATTTTTCCCGCCCTCTAAGACTACGCATTTGAAAAACGATATTTCAAAGTTTTCACAAGAGTTTAATGAGAGTTTTTCTACGGCTTGGAATCGCTTTAAGGAAATGTTACATGAGTGTCCTCATCATGGTTTTTCCGACTTGCATTAAATTGACACATTTTACAATGGATTGAACGATCATGAGCGCATAAAATATTTAAGAGTAGATGGTCGGTATTTATCTACTTCTTTTTCTCTTTTTGATCGCGTGTATCTTTTATGACTACCTTTTGACAGAGAATTGTGTATCTTTTATGCGTGAATCACCTTTAGTATCTTCGCATTAAATAAAACATATAAATATAAAATTTAGTCTTAGGATCATGTTATCATTGCCAAGGAATAACTACAAAGACATAAACAACGTATCAAATAAAGAAATCATGTATATACAATTCGCACAACAAATTTGCAGCTCTAAAGTTTAGAAACCGTTTTTCGTTGCAATATTATTATCTTAATGCCGCCGCGGGTGGTAATTTTTTGTGTAAAACGGTCGAGGAAGCGTTGTTGATTATTGAGAATAGGTCTAAGGTCTATATCCCTTGTAGCACATCGAGTGTTAGCAAGGCTTCCTCTTCACCTTCATTGTCACGTACCATCGATGCTTGCCAACATGAGGCAAATTTGAAGAACAAAATCTTTGATAAGCTTAAGGGATTGTTAATTGAGTTTAAAGTTGGTGAACAACCCACTCCCGCTACGGCTAAAGCGGTTGAGGTTTCTTGTATGTATTGTGGTGGAGGTCATGATTTCTCCGAGTGCATTACCAACGGTGGTAACGCTTCGAGTGCCTACGCGGCCACGAGAACTTATAACCAAAACGGTCAAGTTACCCGCACTAATCAATTGACTCCACCGGGTTTTGCACCAAATCAAAATGCTAACAATTATCAAAACAATCAAGTTGGTTACCAAGGAAATCAAAGGAACAATTACAAGGGTAATAACAACTATGGGAATCAAGGGGCTAATAATCAAGTGCAAAACAAAAATCAAAACCATGATTTTCAAAACAACAACAAGGGTTTGCAAAACTTGAAGATCTTCCAAACGAATTTGTTGAATATGCAAATGGTAATGATACTAGGTTTGATAATATACCAAGGGAGATCATTAGCCTAAGATCCGAGTTTAAGAATGACTTGAAAAATGAGTTGAAAAATGAGTTAGCAAATGAACTTAAGTCTCATGCAAACAAAATGGAGAGTAATGTGCAAAGGTTACAACAAAACCAACAAAAGATGGAACAAGCCCAACATGAGATAAAACAAGAGATGCTTAAGGCCGATAAGAGGCAATCTATGTTTGAGTATAAAATTTCATCTATGTTTGTGGCTATAATGTGTAAACCGTCTTCTTCGAGTAGTCTTCCTAGTAACACCATATCGAACCCTAAGGGAGAGATGAAAGTGATTACCACACGTAGTGGTAAGACCTTTAAGGAACCGACTCCTCAACCAATTACTCCAACGGTGGAGGAAATTGAGGAAGAATCCGAGGTGGTGGTCGAAGAGGAGCATATCCCAATCCCACGAAGTACCGCTCAAACCACACCTACGGTTGACCCATTACCATCATTGTAACCCGAGATTCCAAAGGCTATGCCTATGACTCAACCCAAACCACCTTTGCCTTACCCATCGAGACTTTGTAAGGAGAAACAGCAAGAGCGTGAGAATTACCAATTTGAGCTTTTTATGAAAATGTTTCGTGATTTTCATTTTAACATAAGTTTTGCTGACGCTTTGGTCATGATGCCTCGATTTTTCGCTAACTTTAAGAGTATGTTAAACAACAAGGAGAAATTGCAACAATTGTCTAGTTGTTCATCGGTTTATCTTAACCGCATACCTCAAAAAGTCGGTGATCCCGGTAAATTCTTGATTCCATGTGCTATTCAAGATATGGAAGAATGCTATGCATTGGCCGATCTTGGTGCTAGTATTAACTTGATGCCTCTTGCAATCTTCAAGTCGCTCAATCTTCCTAATCTTACTCCTTCAAGAATGTCTATCGAATTGGCCGATCATTCCACGATTCCCGCATGTGGATTGGCCGAAGACGTTTTTATGAAAGTGGGAAAGTTCTATTATCCGGTAGACTTTATCGTTGTCGATATTCCCACGGATCCTCAAGTTCCTCTTATTTTAGGTCGTTCGTATTTGGATACGTCAATGGCGTTGATTGATGTGCATGCTAGGAAAATCACCTTACGTTTCAACGACGAGGAACTTGTTATAAACGCAACATAAAACTCTCAACTTTCTCATGTTTATTCCGTCGCGACTATAAACCTCTTTGATATGATCGATGTCGTTTACGAGGAATTTTCACAAGAATTTTTAGGTTTTGGTGACGATGAAAATAGTGGCAATCCCACTATGCTCGATCCTATTCTTGATAATTCGACACCGTCCTTCACTCCATTTGAAGGTTGTGGTTTTACGTTGGAAGAATTTGATGTTCCTCGTACTTGTAACGAAGACCTCGACAACGCTGAGGACTTCTCGATTATCAAGGATTTTCTCAACGATTTCCCATTTCCTCCGCCCGAGGAGGTTATGAGTATCGAAGCCAAATCTTCAATTGAGGAACCACCAATCCTCGAGTTGAAAGATTTACCTCCTCATCTTGAATACGTATTCTTGGAAGGAGACGATAAGTTACCGGTGATTATTGTAAAAGATCTTTCGGATGATGAAAAAACCGCACTTATCGATGTTATAAAGGACCACAAAGGGGCTATTGCGTAGAAATTATCCGACATTAAGGGGATCGATCCTAAATTTTGTACCCACAAAATCTTAATGGAGGAAGACTACAAGCCCGCAATCCAATGTCAAAGGAGGGTGAACCCCAAAATTCACGACGTCATCAAAAGGGAAGTCCTTAAACTCCTTGACGCGGGAATGATTTACCCTATTTCTAATAGCCATTGGGTGAGTCCTATTCATTGTGTCCCTAAGAAGGGAGGAATGACCGTTGTGCCTAATGATGACAACGAGTTAATTCCAACTCGACTTGTGACCGGTTGGAGGGTGTGTATCGACTATCGTAAGTTGAATGACGCCACTCGTAAAGACCATTTTCCCTTGCCCTTCATGGACCAAATGTTGGAGCGTCTTGCGGGAAACGATTTCTATTTCTTTTTAGATGGTTTTTCCGGTTACTTCCAAATCCCCATTGATCCTCGTGATCAAGAAAAAACTACGTTTACGTGTCCATATGGAACGTTTGCCTATCGTAGAATGCCATTCGGACTTTGTAATACACCGGGAACTTTTCAAGGGTGTATGATGGCTATTTTTCATGACATGATCGAGAAAATGATGGAAGTCTTTATGGATGATTTTTCCGTGTTTGGTTGTTCATTCACTTCTTGTTTGTCGAATCCTAAGAGAATGTTAAAACGTTGTGAGGAAACCAACCTTGTGCTCAATTGGGAAAAATGTCATTTTATGGTTAAGGAAGGAATCGTCTAAGGGCACAAGGTCTCGAAAGCGGGGATTGAGGTAGACAAAGCTAAGGTAGACGTCATCGCCAAATTACCTCATCCCAAAACCGTTAAGGGAGTTAGGAGTTTCCTAGGCCACACAGGCTTTTATCGTCGATTCATCAAGGATTTTTCGAAGATATCTCGACATATTACACACCTCCTCGAAAACGATGCTCCTTTTGTCTTTAACGAAGATTGTGTACGAGCCTTTGAGATCCTTAAGTGGAAACTTACCGAAGCTCCCATTCTTGTTGCTCCCAATTGGAACCTCCCCTTTGAACTCATGTGTGACGCAAGTGATTACGCTATTGGGGCCGTTTTGGGGCAACGTCATGAAAAGTACTTCTTGCATATTCACTATGCTAGAAAGACGATGACCGGGGCTCAACTTAAGTATACCACAACGGAAAAGGA
Organism: Glebionis coronaria; assembly: GCA_025667525.1. Classification (NCBI taxonomy): domain Eukaryota; kingdom Viridiplantae; phylum Streptophyta; class Magnoliopsida; order Asterales; family Asteraceae; genus Glebionis; species Glebionis coronaria. The sequence goes on from CM046877.1 coordinate 458,147,610, forward strand.
ATTCCTTGCCATGGTGTATGTATTTGAGAAATTCCGACCTTACCTCGTATTGAATAAATGCATAGTGTATACGGATCACTCGGCAATCAAGTATTTCATGGCTAAACAAGATGCAAAGCCGAGATTTCTTCGTTGGATGCTCCTCCTACAAGAATTTGATGTCACAATCCTTGACAAAAAAGGAGCCGAGAATCTAGCGGCCGATCATATTTCTCGCTTGGAAGATCCTCACCAAAGTGTGTAAGAGAATAAGGAAATCACCGAAACATTTCCTCTCGAGACACTTGGTGTAGTGAATTATAAGATTGACTCATCTACCCCATGGTTTACGGACATCGCAAATTACCATGCGGACAACTTCATCATTAAGGGTATGACGACTCAACAAAAATGAAAATTCTTTCGTGACGTCAAGTTCTACTTTTGGAACGACCCTTACCTCTTTCGGACTTGTGCGGATCTAATTATTCGACATTGTGTTTTTGGCACCGAAGCTTCTAATATTCTTAGAGCTTGTCACGAGGGACCCACAGGTGGTCACCATGGTGCTAATCTCACGGCAAAGAAGTTCTTTGATGCTGGTTTCTTTTGGCCTACTATTTACCGAGATGCACATGCACTTGTCAGGTCATGCGACTCATGCCAACGACAAGGAAAAGCCTCACAAAACGATGAAATGCCACAAAACATCACCCAAGTGTGTGAGATCTTTGACGTTTGGGGAATTGATTTTATGAGGCCGTTCCCATCATCTCGTGGTAATAAGTACATCCTTGTCGCCGTTGACTACCTATTGTTGGGCCAATTTAGAGCCTAAATTGTCCCTGTACTGATTTGAATGAAATATACCCTAAGTATTTTATAGGTTGGTAAACTTAAGTTAGTTTACCGAGTCATCCTCAAGATGTTCTTAGAAGTCCACAGAGACTCCTTCACTACTGCAGCGGATCTGAGCCAGTGAAGACAAGAACCAAGATCAGGATGATGGAGTTAGTGAGTAATGACAATGACTCACTAACTCCCGAAGACCAACTCTGATATGAAGACCTGAAGTATTTATACTGAAGACATAGTGGGAACTTCCTTTGGTGAAAAAGGAAGAATATAAAGTACAAGGTGGTTACTTGACTTTATTGAAGCTTCCAAAGGAAGCTTCACTTTCCCACTATATATAGTGGTCTCATGACTTAGAGTTTGGTAGAGATTTCCATTCCACCAAAATACACATAGTGTTAGTGTTAGGATTTCCTCCTCCCAAAATGGGAGTTTAGTTTGTCATCATCGCCCGGTTGTTATTCCGCAAACAACCGGGCAACACTTGTATATTTGTTGATTCATATATTAATAAGATATACAAATGATGAAAAGTACAAGCTATTGTTATTAGTTAGTCAATTGGTTAATTGTGCATGTTGTTCTTCATAGATCTTTATAGATTCAATATGTGCACAAGATTATTGGACCAACAAGTGGTATCAGAGCGTGTTGGATTTTCTCTATCCAGATCCGTTCGAATGGCTACTAATAACTTTTTTTTTGCATCGTCAAAATCATCAGTGTGTTCATAAACTGCACTTACAGTAGCAGTTTTTAAGGGAAAAAATACACTGCTATTGACTATTGCTAAAACAACACCCACCAAACCTTATCCTCGTACCATTCAACCACCCACCACCAACAATAAACAAACAAAAATCCCCATCCACCATCACTTTTCATCTCAAAACCAAATCACTTTAACAAAACAATTCATATCTATCTCTCCTCACAATCCTACCATCATAAAAAATAAGCAGATCCAAAAATCACGTCTCCCATTCACAAATCATCATAAACAAAAATCCAAATCCAGTACCCTCAACAAATCCATCATCACGTTTTTTTTACAAACAACAAAACCCACACATTCTATTGCAAACAGTTCACTAATACCTCTGTTCAAGTACCGATTGAAATCTACAAACATCAAGCCCAGATCGAAATCGATCTTGATCTCAGAAAAATTAAAACGGACATAAATTGATTCATTTATTGTGGCCGCATAAATGAATTTGATTATTATTGATTAACGAATGGTATTTTTACTGAGATGGGTAAACAAATAGGAGTTTAAGTGTGTAGGTTTATGGATGACGAAAGTGGGTTGTCATCCGTACGTGTACTGGTGTTGATTTGACCGGCTTTAATTGTTTGCAGTTAAGGGATGTTGTGAATCAGAAGATTGGTTGCTCATAAGTGGTTTTGTTATTGTTTGCTTTCGTTTATATACGAATGATGACAGGATCGTTGATTGTAGTGATTTTTAGTCGTTTACTATCTTTTAGGAAAAAGAAAGCAAAAACCAAAGTCGTAGCAAGTATTAGTAATTACGTTTTGTGAAAAACGTAAATACCGACAATCGAGTTCGTTCTCGGTGGAGGTATGGTGTTTAGCCAACAATTATAGATGATATTAATTCGAGTGATTACGTTTTGGAAAGAAATAAAGAAAGAAAAACGTAGACGAGTTACGCTCGAAACGGACGAAAACGCGCGAACGTAAAAACGCGACCTAACGAAAAATTCAACCTAAAAAATAATTAAAAATTACTAGAATGTTCTAAAAATCCTAACTAAGAAAAATATATAAACCAAAAAATTTTAAGACTATTTAATTAATTTATATTAATATTTAAAGTTAATAAAAATCCTAAACAAAAGAAAATAACTAAGAAAAAGACAAAATAAAAACTTTTTTTTTTGTAAACCTAAAATATAACTAATAAAAGTTAGAAAAGATTTTTTTTTGAAAATAAAAACTTAATTTAACTATTTTTTATGACTTTTCTCAAATTTAAAACTAAAATAATCCTAGAAAATGGAATAATAAAAAGAAAATTATGAAATTTATACTATACAAAATCCAATTTATTTTTTTATACGTCCTATATGACAAAAGAAAATTTTCAGAAAAAGAATTATATTTTTTCGACTTTTAAATTATTTTTTATGAATTAAATACGAATTTAATAAAAAAAATGCTTAAAAAATACTAAATTATTTTTCTAAAATCCTAAAAAAATTATTGAAGATGTTAAATACTATTTAAAAGCTAGAAAAAATAAAACCCAAAAAAAATAAGCTCGAATAAGCTGCGAAATAAGCTAAATAAGCTGAAAAGCTAGAATAATAAAAGAAACAAAAACAGTTTAAATAAATCTAATTGTAAACACTTAACAAAAATGACCATTAGAGGAGATGGTTGGGGTGTTAGGCTGTTGAACAGGATGTCACGGGTTCAAGCCCCACCTGTGACAATTTTTTTGTTATTTCTTTATTACAGCCTAAACACGAAAAAACAAAGGGTGTAAAACAAAAATAAAAGAAAGATTAAACAAAACAATCTACTAGAGCAGATTGTGATTCTCTGGTGGTGCTGCGTCTGACACTTGTCTGAGGTCAGGGGTTCTACTCCCACTTGTGTCACGTTTTACTCTCTTTTTGCAATTATTTTGACAGCTTTTGGACTTTGGCTATGTTGCAGAGATCAGCAACAATAATCACACAGCTCTTTAAATATACCAAGCAGAAAATTACATGAATTTAAAAGAAAACAAAGGAACAACTGCAGCAAAGAGTAAGTATTCTGCTTAAAAAAAAATCATAATAAGCTCTAAATTCTTTTTTTTTTTTTCAAAACAGTGAAGCACTACCCTCTATACTACTTGTGTGACGATTCACATCTTCCAAAACTACCTACTGAATTCATGAACCCATCTGATGCAAGTGATTCTATTAAGGCCAAATTTGAACAAGTGCAGACTACTTTCAAGCACATACACTCAAAACATTCAATTATCTTGTTCAAACAATGGGTTTATGCTTAAGGTTGTTTGGTATTTAGAACAAAAGGCGCAAGTACGAACCCGCAGCACAGCCGAAATACTAACACAATCACAAAACACAAACTCACTCCAAATAATTTCTGCTTGGACAATGGGGCACTTAAATTTCTAACGCAGACCTAAAACTCTTACAAAGCTAGCCACAAATCGAATTTGTGCACAGTGGGCACCACAGCGAGCAGGTCACACTTGACCCCTTTTGTTTACTTACTTCCTAGGTGGCGTTTTGCTGTTAGTTCCAAAGAGCATCCCACTTGGTTTACTTGGGTGCACAATCACTGTATTCCTAAAACACAAGCCAATTCCAATACAATCACAGGAAAACGGCTGGATCAAGCGAGATCAATAGGCAACAAAATGGTCTGTTCATATAGATGAACAGTAGCTACCTAAGTGCGCTAGTATTAAAATCAAGCTTAAAATTCAGGATACTTCAAGTCTATAGAACCTCGACATAAATTAAGACAACAAAATCTATAGCACTAATATTATCCGCCTACTGAAAATCACGCTAAAAAAACTCAACAATAACACGATATGGCTGCTGGTGCGTTTGCCTATAAACTTGGTCAAAAATGACCAAGTTGAGTTCATAAATTTGAGACTAAAGATATTCTACCATAGTTAACAATTGTAAACACATTAGGCTCATTAAACCTAACATACTCCAAGCAAAAACGAGCAGGAAAAGCAATACCTACTGCTCATCCTACACCTACTGATTTTAAATATGCAGAAAATTTAAGGAACTCATATATATATTTTTTTGATTTTTTTTCAGTTTTTGGTGTTAAGCGGGAACGTAAACAAGCTACTCTAAGCCTCCAAGAACTGATGCAATAAAGCTTAGCTCCTAGATAAAAAGTATGTCGGACTAAAATGCTAATCCAAACAGCCCTGAAAACTAACAGAATGCAATCTTAACAAAGAATTTTGGAATTTAAAAGCAAATAAAGGCAAAATAAAAACATGAACAAGGTAATAAGCATTAAAAAAAACACAAATAAGCAATAAATAACAAGTAAATAAGCAAGGATAAGCAAAAGTCACATAAGCACTCAGTTAACAAGTTAATATGTGACATAAAAAGTAAAAAGGGTTGAAACCATACTTGTATTGAGTCTCAGGGGAATCCACAGCCTAATCTTACTACAAGGAACTTTTTGAACTTAATCTTCACGGAACATCAACTTATCTTGAAGCTTATCAACAAACATCAACAAAAATCTACGAAACATCTACCATTTATCTCTCTTGGAATTACTTCAACCTGAACAAAATAGCAAACATAAAAGGTAAAAGGCACAAGCTGATGAGTAGCTTTTTGGGGCTTATGTGTCAAATAAGCCTCAATAAGCTAGCTTATCAGTGTAAATAAAACTTTTGGACAGAAAATAAATTTCACAAGAAAATTTAAATTTGACTTAATTTTAACACTTGAACTTAAACAACACCAATAAGCTGAGGTGTCAACTCAGCTTATCAACAACTTAAGCTAAAATGGTTCTTCAAAAAAAAACTTTTAATTTCTCAAAAATCTTTTTGAATAAACTGAAAATTAAATTTGCAAGAAAGTAAAGTATTTAAAAGACAATGGAACTCAATGATTCTTTCATTAAAATTCGTATCAATTACAAATCAAAAAAGAGAAAAATTGGAACAACTTTTCTGCTAACATAAACTGAACTACTTATAGACTATTACAAGGAGTACAAACATAAACCCTAGCAGTCTTCTAACTCCCCAAAATGCCCTTGGATCTTTTGAGAATATGCCGTTGAAGATGCCATGAATTCAAACGTTCTTGAAGCTTCTGATGAATCTGGATGGTTGATTTGTTGTGCGCAGCAAGTAAATAAATCAAAGCCTTTGATTTAGTCAAGATTCTTGTCCCATTGTGGTACTCCCGTGATTTGAAGCTATCAATTGGGTCCCATGAGAATGAGCTGGATGAAAACGAGCACATGGGTCTTGTTCCTTGTGGGGTTAATCTTCATTTTCTTCAAACAATTTTAGAAAACCCTTTGAATTGTTGATTAGGGTTTTGGGAGGATTAAGAATGATGAGCACAGGTTTAATCCATTTAGGATATGGATTATTATTTCCCACGATCTTTTTTTTTGTGCCATTTAAAACATAATTAAATGTTTAAACTTTGTAACTTGGCAACTTCGACCCTCCATGTTTTTCAATTCTTTTGAGCAGATTTCTTTTGAAAATGCTTTGAGTCTTTGGCAAAAATAATCCTTATATTTTGTTGAAACTTGGTAAAGGACTATTTATGCATAATCTTGAATCTCCAAGGGGTGAATATGTAAGGTCTTGAAACATTAGGTACCAATCTTGTACATCTTCAAAACTTCAAGGTCTTTTTGGAAAATTCATTGCTCGGGTCCGGTTCTTTGTGCGGCTCGTTTCCCGTGTTCGTTTTTGCTTCATTCTTGCAATCTTTTGGTGAATTCACGATATCCGTACCTGAAATACACAATGAACAAATACAAGCACATTTTTGGGTATTTTGATGATATTTTAAGCGTTTTAAGCCCGATTTGGACGATGAGACTATGTATAATTACAGTATCATCACTCCCCCATACTAAACCATTGCCGTGTCCCCACGCAATGCTAGAATTAAGTATCATAGCACTTCCAAAATTCATTTTATGATGACTTTTATTGAAGACATAAATTTAAATAAACTACTACACGTGTTTTAGACATAATGTATTGTTTTCATCACGATAAAGTGACTTTTGGGATCATAGAATAAGAACACGTGAATGCTTCGTTAGAAATAATTTCGTCGTCCTCGATTTTCACCCAATTCCATGCTAAGCGTGTAACGAGATCATTGTTATTATAAGTTAGCAACACGATCACATCTCATGAGTGTTAATTACGAACCTAACTCCCTTATTCCTACTTGGTATCTCTTATATTTTATTTTTGTCTTAATGATCACGAGGATACATCATTGACTTATGCGTGAATAGAGATTAAGTCTAAAAATAGAGTTTTAACGGTGTAACCAAAATCATTAAATTAATAATTCATCCTAATAGACAACGATGTCAAAAAATTAAGTCAACAAGAAGGATCGATAAACACGGTTTTATAACGGTTTTGAACATGAGACTTATTACCATGACTTTTATTATCCGCCTCATCATCGGTGGTTTTATTATCATGGTTTACCTCCATCTTTTATTCAACTTCGCCATGAAGCTTTTATTATGACTTCGGTCTTGCCTTGCCTTTTATTATCCGCCTCATCGGTGGTTTTATTAGCCAAAGACGTATATCCTCACGCTAAAGCGAATTTTGGATCTTTAAAGCTTCGAAGATTAAGGCTTGATTCACTTTCAATTTTGCATAGATTTTAGGCCTTGTGGGGCTTCAAATTGTTTGCTAGATTTTGGTGAGCACTTGAAATCTTATTATTAGGTGAAGCTTTCGATTATTCGGGTGCCAATACTTCAAAACCGTGACGCTGACGATACCTTAATGTTTTCCCAATTTAATTACATGGAAGCTACTAAAACAAATTAGAAACCAACAATAGTGACAAAACCGCCAAATCAATATTTATTAACAATTATTATGCAAAAGCGTGGGGAGAATGAGCTAATAATTACTACACATGAGATCGTGACGATTACGAGACTTATAAATAACTCTATCATTTCTCGTCCTCATTTAAGAGAGTTAGCCTAAAAAGTTAAGGAATCGAAGCTAAGTGCTCAACACGCACGGTCGAGTAAAAAATTACTCTTATTCTCACCATCGGAAAACCTACATTCGTGTCTTAAACACTTATGAAAAATACGAAAAATTTTAAAATTTGGCCATTTTTAGCCTTATTTGCAACAAAACGATAACAAAAAGATGAATATTGGATTGCCTGGTGACGTAAGCAAGGTGAAGTATCTACTCACCCCCCCATACTAAAACTAAACATTGTCCTCAATGTTTCGAGTCTAGGGGTGAAAACACCCCCATACTAGAGACGAAGTCGAATGCTTAATCTCGAGCATGGAAAGGGCAAAACGAATAACCTAAAAGCCGTTTATGAATTATGCTAATAAGATAAACGTTAGATCATAAAAGGATATCATCGGATATCGGAATCTCCAAAGGCAACGATCGAAGCTCGAGTGATCCGTAAAACGAACATGAGAGGCTTCAATGATGACGATGAACCTAATAAATCACAATCACAAACAACCACGAAACAAAGGTTGGAAGAGCACAAGTCCCCGCATTAGGTTAATCTAAAAAGCAATAATATTTACAAGGATAAGCATGAGAATCCCCCACGAGGCACCTTGTTTTTGATAACCGAGTCAAAAGCTCGACTCGAATCCTCATAAATGTGATCATTTAGGGATTATCTTGGTTCGGTCATTTTTGGTGGGACTTACATGTAATCAAGGCCCAAAAGCAACCGTGAATAAAGGCAAAGCCTTTATACCGGGATCGAAGATCGTATCCTCACATTTTGCTGAAAATAAAACACGCAAAGCCGGAGGATACGTCTTGTAAGGAAGAAAACTCCTTACGACGTAGGTAAACTCATCATAACCGAGGGGGTGGGTTGGCTCACTTTGAAACAAAGGTAAAATAGAAAAAGAATTGTCAATAATAGGAGTTTCAAAATTTCCCCCCGGATCAAAGGCAAAAGCCTCATTAAAATCCTCACTCTCATCGAGAGGCGGTCCATCGATGAACCCCTCGAGAATGGAAACGTCATGAGTAGAAAGAGTAGTCTCAACCGTATGAGACGTCGGGTGGGTGACTAGCAAATCCGGCTCATCGAGTTTAGGATCCTTAGAATCCTCACTCTCGATGTCCTCGAACGTCTCATCAAAGAGAGGATTTACGTCACCAAAGATGAACGCGTCATCAAATTCGAATAAAGGGTTCGAAAAGATTTTATAATCGGTATTTTGAACATCCTCGTCGATTAGTGACTCGTCATCACTAGCGGAAAAATCATCGTCATTGAAAAGCGGGTTCGAAAAAGTCGTTGATTCTCTCCCCGAAGTGTCAATGGGAGAGACATCATCACAAGAAATCGATTCACACTCACTATTGTGATTTGCCTCGTTAGAATCTTCGTAGAAAAATTCATCGAGAGCAAAATCACATACCTCATCTTCGAAGAAAACCGTAGGCTCACTTTGGATTGGAATAGGGATCTCGACACTAGGATTAGTGCTAAGATTCGTCTCCCCCATACTTAGAGAGGCATCGGTTTCCGAAGTGGGTATAGGAGTAAAAGGCTCTTCATTTGAAGATTTTGCCTTAGTAGTTTCGACATCGGCGTCGAAAAACGTATCAATGTGAGTAAGGCCATCGGCGAACTTCTCACATGATAAATCCATAATCTCACACGGTGTGGGATTAGGAATAAAAGGCTCGTCACTTGACGTTGTAGCCTTGATGGTTTCAAGTTGGTCCTTCGGAGGGATCGAATGCGGGTTTTCAAAAGACGTGGAAATAGTAGTAACGCGTCCCTCCGGAATTAAATTTTGATACTCTTCAAAAATCGAGGGGTCAATGATTCTCCTTAAAACCTTATCAATTTCTTCTTTTTCAAAATCACTTAACGGACTATCTTCGTCAAAATCTTGTGTATTTTGATTTCGAAAATCTTTGATAATTTTAACTTCATTAGAAAAATTAGGTTCTAAAGGTTTAACATTCATCGTTCCAACACGTGCTACGAGTTTTTCTTGTTGTTTATCTTCAAAAACATTTTCAAAAACCTCGTTCGTTGACACCCTCGTTTTTTCATCTTCGATGCTCTTTTCAACCTCTTCAACAATTGGGTTATTATTTCTTTCCATAATTAGTTGAAAGAGCATATCAAGTCGTTCACTGAAACGATTAGAACTTTCGTCGATGCGACTACAACACTCGTCGATGCGGCTAGAACCGAGATCATCATCGAAAATATGTTGTGGAGATGATTGGTCAAAATTGGAATCGTAACATGGATCGGGCTCATGGGAATTTTGAGGATCGAGATTGTATGGTGGGGCCTCAAAATTATCAAAAACGGAATTATCGTATGAATTGGGCTCATCATAATCCATTGGTTGGCAAAAAAAAGTATCGTGAGGCCCCCCACAATTATCGCAACACGGATTTTGAGAAAAATCCGGTTCGTCGTATGGATAACCACCCCCATTGTCGTAATTGTAACCCATGTCGTGTGATTCGTCAAAACCGGAAAATTGATTGTCGAAATACGTATTTTGGTTCATCGGTTGACAATTGTACCCATAGTGAGGTTCATCTCCACAATACTCACATGACGGTGAGTATTGCGAAGATTGGTCAACAAAATTCGGATTAGGCTCGTGATTGTGACCATTTGGGTATTGAATTGGACACTTATAGTGCCAATGGGAAGGGCTTCCACAATATAGGCAATGGATGTGACGTTCTTCATTAGAAGTATACAAACAATTGGTCGGATTACATGAGGGACAAGATCTAAAATCTACATAGTCGATATGATATCCGCACCTTTCGCATATACACCATGGACATGATACGGAGTTAAACAATCGTCTCCCACAACCTAGGCAATGAAAATCCATGAAGAATTAAAATTTAGAGGGATTGAGAAAAAGAATTATGAAAATAGAGGGAAAAATCGAAGAATCTTTTTGTGTTTTTGGTTTTTTAATTTTTTTTTGGAATTTTGGTGTATTACGTAGAAATTAATCTACAAAAACTATCCACTAATCAAAGGTCTCGATTAATGAATCCAAGAAGAATGAAGGTAATTACGTGAAGTAAAAACCCTCGTCGACTTTGAAACGTTGGCGGAACGCCAAAACGTTTCGAGGTTCAATAATTAAAACTCACAAAAATAGATTAATAATACTTGATTTGGCAAACCCCTAATTAATCGTCACTTTCAAAATACGCACAAGCGAGCGGAGAAAACGAGGCGGCGCGAAGCACTTAAGAGCCTTTTTTCCTTAGGTCGTGAAATACAACCGCCTTATACCCACCTTATAGTTTGTATTTATCGAGATTTAACCAATTAAGAGTATTTATCTATTTTGCCTTTGACTTCGTTTGAATTCGATACAACAATAGCGACCGGAACGCTCAACTATTGAGGTGCGATTTCTCGCGTATTTGGATAATTATTGTGTATTAGTTGTTCTACGTAAATACAATATAGTATGCACAATAAAAACGAGAAAACGATTTTGTGTTAATAGAGTTCTATTTAACACTATTTATTTTGTATGGCTAATAGTATAGAAAAATAAAAAGAAGTATTTACGATAAAACGTAAACACTCAAACAAACACGATAAATAAGTATGGCTAAACACACCTCCCCGGCAGCGGCGCCATTTGATTGTAGTGATTTTTAGTCGTTTACTATCTTTTAGGAAAAAGAAAGCAAAAACCAAAGTCGTAGCAAGTATTAGTAATTACGTTTTGTGAAAAACGTAAATACCGACAATCGAGTTCGTTCTCGGTGGAGGTATGGTGTTTAGCCAACAATTATAGACGATATTAATTCGAGTGATTACGTTTTGGAAAGAAATAAAGAAAGAAAAACGTAGACGAGTTACGCTCGAAACGGACGAAAACGCGCGAACGTAAAAACGCGACCTAACGAAAAATTCAACCTAAAAAATAATTAAAAATTACTAGAATGTTCTAAAAATCCTAACTAAGAAAAATATATAAACCAAAAAATTTTAAGACTATTTAATTAATTTATATTAATATTTAAAGTTAATAAAAATCCTAAACAAAAGAAAATAACTAAGAAAAAGACAAAATAAAAACTTTTTTTTTTGTAAACCTAAAATATAACTAATAAAAGTTAGAAAAGATTTTTTTTTGAAAATAAAAACTTAATTTAACTATTTTTTATGACTTTTCTCAAATTTAAAACTAAAATAATCCTAGAAAATGGAATAATAAAAAGAAAATTATGAAATTTATACTATACAAAATCCAATTTATTTTTTTCTACGTCCTATATGACAAAAGAAAATTTTCAGAAAAAGAATTATATTTTTTCGACTTTTAAATTATTTTTTATGAATTAAATACGAATTTAATAAAAAAAAATGCTTAAAAAATACTAAATTATTTTTCTAGAATCCTAAAAAAATTATTGAAGATGTTAAATACTATTTAAAAGCTAGAAAAAATAAAACCCAAAAAAAATAAGCTCGAATAAGCTGCGAAATAAGCTAAATAAGCTGAAAAGCTAGAATAATAAAAGAAACAAAAACAGTTTAAATAAATCTAATTGTAAACACTTAACAAAAATGACCATTAGAGGAGATGGTTGGGGTGTTAGGCTGTTGAACAGGATGTCACGGGTTCAAGCCCCACCTGTGACAATTTTTTTGTTATTTCTTTATTACAGCCTAAACATGAAAAAACAAAGGGTGTAAAACAAAAATAAAAGAAAGATTAAACAAAACGATCTACTAGAGCAGATTGTGATTCTCTGGTGGTGCTGCGTCTGACACTTGTCTGAGGTCAGGGGTTCTACTCCCACTTGTGTCACGTTTTACTCTCTTTTTGCAATTATTTTGACAGCTTTTGGACTTTGGCTATGTTGTAGAGATCAGCAACAATAATCACACAGCTCTTTAAATATACCAAGCAGAAAATTACATGAATTTAAAAGAAAACAAAGGAACAACTGCAGCAAAGAGTAAGTATTCTGCTTAAAAAAAAAAATCATAATAAGCTCTAAATTCTTTTTTTTTTCTTTTCAAAACAGTGAAGCACTACCCTCTATACTACTTGTGTGACGATTCACATCTTCCAAAACTACCTACTGAATTCATGAACCCATCTGATGCAAGTGATTCTATTAAGGCCAAATTTGAACAAGTGCAGACTACTTTCAAGCACATACACTCAAAACATTCAATTATCTTGTTCAAACAATGGGTTTATGCTTAAGGTTGTTTGGTATTTAGAACAAAAGGCGCAAGTACGAACCCGCAGCACAGCCGAAATACTAACACAATCACAAAACACAAACTCACTCCAAATAATTTCTGCTTGGACAATGGGGCACTTAAATTTCTAACGCAGACCTAAAACTCTTACAAAGCTAGCCACAAATCGAATTTGTGCACAGTGGGCACCACAGCGAGCAGGTCACACTTGACCCCTTTTGTTTACTTACTTCCTAGGTGGCGTTTTGCTGTTAGTTCCAAAGAGCATCCCACTTGGTTTACTTGGGTGCACAATCACTGTATTCCTAAAACACAAGCCAATTCCAATACAATCACAGGAAAACGGCTGGATCAAGCGAGATCAATAGGCAACAAAATGGTCTGTTCATATAGATGAACAGTAGCTACCTAAGTGCGCTAGTATTAAAATCAAGCTTAAAATTCAGGATACTTCAAGTCTATAGAACCTCGACATAAATTAAGACAACAAAATCTATAGCACTAATATTATCCGCCTACTGAAAATCACGCTAAAAAAAACTCAACAATAACACGATATGGCTGCTGGTGCGTTTGCCTATAAACTTGGTCAAAAATGACCAAGTTGAGATCATAAATTTGAGACTAAAGATATTCTACCATAGTTAACAATTGTAAACACATTAGGCTCATTAAACCTAACATACTCCAAGCAAAAACGAGCAGGAAAAGCAATACCTACTGCTCATCCTACACCTACTGATTTTAAATATGCAGAAAATTTAAGGAACTCATATATATATTTTTTTGATTTTTTTTCAGTTTTTGGTGTTAAGCGGGAACGTAAACAAGCTACTCTAAGCCTCCAAGAACTGATGCAATAAAGCTTAGCTCCTAGATAAAAAGTATGTCGGACTAAAATGCTAATCCAAACAGCCCTGAAAACTAACAGAATGCAATCTTAACAAAGAATTTTGGAATTTAAAAGCAAATAAAGGCAAAATAAAAACATGCACAAGGTAATAAGCATTAAAAAAAACACAAATAAGCAATAAATAACAAGTAAATAAGCAAGGATAAGCAAAAGTCACATAAGCACTCAGTTAACAAGTTAATATGTGACATAAAAAGTAAAAAGGGTTGAAACCATACTTGTATTGAGTCTCAGGGGAATCCACAGCCTAATCTTACTACAAGGAACTTTTTGAACTTAATCTTCACGGAACATCAACTTATCTTGAAGCTTATCAACAAACATCAACAAAAATCTACGAAACATCTACCATTTATCTCTCTTGGAATTACTTCAACCTGAACAAAATAGCAAACATAAAAGGTAAAAGGCACAAGCTGATGAGTAGCTTTTTGGGGCTTATGTGTCAAATAAGCCTCAATAAGCTAGCTTATCAGTGTAAATAAAACTTTTGGACAGAAAATAAATTTCACAAGAAAATTTAAATTTGACTTAATTTTAACACTTGAACTTAAACAACACCAATAAGCTGAGGTGTCAACTCAGCTTATCAACAACTTAAGCTAAAATGGTTCTTCAAAAAAAAACTTTTAATTTCTCAAAAATCTTTTTGAATAAACTGAAAATTAAATTTGCAAGAAAGTAAAGTATTTAAAAGACAATGGAACTCAATGATTCTTTCATTAAAATTCGTATCAATTACAAATCAAAAAAGAGAAAAATTGGAACAACTTTTCTGCTAACATAAACTGAACTACTTATAGACTATTACAAGGAGTACAAACATAAACCCTAGCAGTCTTCTAACTCCCCAAAATGCCCTTGGATCTTTTGAGAATATGCCGTTGAAGATGCCATGAATTCAAACGTTCTTGAAGCTTCTGATGAATCTGGATGGTTGATTTGTTGTGCGCAGCAAGTAAATAAATCAAAGCCTTTGATTTAGTCAAGATTCTTGTCCCATTGTGGTACTCCCGTGATTTGAAGCTATCAATTGGGTCCCATGAGAATGAGCTGGATGAAAACGAGCACATGGGTCTTGTTCCTTGTGGGGTTAATCTTCATTTTCTTCAAACAATTTTAGAAAACCCTTTGAATTGTTGATTAGGGTTTTGGGAGGATTAAGAATGATGAGCACAGGTTTAATCCATTTAGGATATGGATTATTATTTCCCACGATCTTTTTTTTTTGTGCCATTTAAAACATAATTAAATGTTTAAACTTTGTAACTTGGCAACTTCGACCCTCCATGTTTTTCAATTCTTTTGAGCAGATTTCTTTTGAAAATGCTTTGAGTCTTTGGCAAAAATAATCCTTATATTTTGTTGAAACTTGGTAAAGGACTATTTATGCATAATCTTGAATCTCCAAGGGGTGAATATGTAAGGTCTTGAAACATTAGGTACCAATCTTGTACATCTTCAAAACTTCAAGGTCTTTTTGGAAAATTCATTGCTCGGGTCCGGTTCTTTGTGCGGCTCGTTTCCCGTGTTCGTTTTTGCTTCATTCTTACAATCTTTTGGTGAATTCACGATATCCGTACCTGAAATACACAATGAACAAATACAAGCACATTTTTGGGTATTTTGATGATATTTTAAGCGTTTTAAGCCCGATTTGGACGATGAGACTATGTATAATTACAGTCTCATCAATCGTTGTTGTCGTTTGATGGGTACGATTGGTTGTAGATCGAGATGAATAGAGAGATATCAGCAGCGGCTAATATATTGGCATCACCTTGGTGTGCATTAATTTGGTTGTTTGATCTCGGGCTTAGCCTAAAAGTGAGGAATAAGGTTGTGTTCGTTCAACTGATATTAACATCAGTGAAAAAAGTGTATACAGCGTTCTTCGAGTTAGTGGCGAGGACTCATATGGTTTAGATAAAAGCATCATCTGTTTGTGTAACTGATGGTATCACTCCCAGTAGCTGATGAAAATTATCAGCCAATGGTTTGTCCTAGACAGCCATATAATGGTATGGTCGATCATACATTGGGTTTGCTTTAAAATGAAGCTGAAAAAATGGTTGAAGTCCATATCGTCTGTAGTTTTCATACTGGTTCAATAAACCCCACCAGCTGGCCCTTACCTGTGAACCTGTCGCTGTGCTCAGTGAATCGAAGGGATGGCTGGTAATAACAGAAAACGGTTCAGTGGTTAATACTTAAGGATACAAGTGGAATGACCCCTTGGGCATTGAACGTTAGAGGTTGACGTGATGAACCGAACTAGACAAAAATCTGACCCCCAGAGATCGCTGGAAGAACCCAGGGGTCAATGAACCCAGAGGTTTGAACCCCCTGGTCTGTACCAGCGAACCCCCAGCACACCAGTGAACTTCCTCACACCAGCGAACCTGGTCATTAACTGTCGCTGTGTGAACCCCAAACCAGCGGACAAAGGTCAAAGACCTTTATCAGAGGTTGCACCAAATTGCTGAACCCTCTGTGGACCCCTGTCCCTGTGAACCTCCCAACCACTGAACTTAGCTGTGAACCTTCCAGCAAGACTGAACCAGCAATCTCTGAACCTTCTCACCTTCTGTCTTTGAACCACCCGCTGTTCTGGACCCTCACCCACTAGCTAAAACAGCTCGCTGGATGAACCTGCCACAAAGGTCAGAGATTATAGTCAAAGACAAGTTAATCAACAAACCCAGGTCTGAGGACACCCAGATCTTTATACCTTTCCACCTAGCTGCTGAAATGAACTCACAGGTTGCTGTGTCAAGCCCAGATATCAGCAACCTCAGCTCAGCATAACACCAGTTAAGAGACCATCAGAGGTCCGACTCACAAACTCTCATCAAATCAGAACTCTTAAAAGCTTAATCACGACACTACTCAAATGATTGCAACCAAAGATTTGAGATCATTTGTGATGCAAGGGCAGTTGATTGAAAGTTCTGTAGCACCATTGATGGAGTTTAAATGGTGAAGGTCAGGGGTTTGAATGATTGATGAACAAAGTGTGTCTTGATGCAAAAGCTGCTTATACGCAACTTTTGAGGGGGAGAGAACACACTTATCAAAGTGTTTACACATTCATAGATCATCATCATGTACACATACACTTATACTTCTACTTTTGATCGTGTATTCCTGTATAACAATACAACCTGGCGCCAAAACCCTATACAACACCAATACCTCACCAAACCCAAACCAAAACCCAAAACAAAAATTTTTTCTCCTTCACAAAAACAAAACCTTTTCACAACTTTCAGGGATTTAGATTTATGATATGTGAACTTGTTTTACGGAACCAAATCCTAGGGTACAATATGACATCAGAAGTTAGTAGTTGAACACCCTTTGAGAGCCACACCAAGTACTACTACTGGGCATATACCAGCAAAGGTTCGAGTGCAAGACACTCAATATGCTATTTCCTCACACCAAGATAAAGAAAGAAGATACCTAAGACAAAGTCCAGGATTCATGTCATCTTTACGAAGCCTCATTCAGGACTTGGTCAATCAGGTACATGTTATTACCTCAAACCAAGGCAAAGAAAGGAGACGACATCTGGTCTATTTGTATACCTCCAACAGTCCTAAACAACCATCAGAACCTCTCCTCTTTCACATCAGAAGCTTGCACCACTAGAGGTCACCATCAGAGGACTGCACCCATCAAAGGTTTGCACCCATTAGAGGTCGCCACCCATTAGAGGTCGCCAACCATCAGAGGTCGCCACCAGATCTCGCACCATCAAAGGTGTAACCAGAGACCTCTGGACCTCAGGACCTCAGGTACCCATTTGTTGCTAAAAATTTTCAAAGACTTATTTTTCATACTTAAACTTTTTATCAAAAAGATTTCAAAGGTTAAGTGATTTTAAAAGTTAAAAGTCAGAATTTTTACAACATCAAAAGCTTAAGCTTTACAAAATCAGCTTTTAAGTTTATAAAACTTAAAGCCAATCCGAGTAAAGTCGGAATAGATAGGAAGAATCTCCTTGCCTTAAGGCTAAAGCATCACAGATCCTTGAACGGGATAGCCCAAGGCTGAAAGTTCACCAAGTGTCGGTTTCACCACCACACCATAAATGGTCATCAATTCACCATGTCTAACCAACAATAAAGAATTGGCTATTCCAGAGTTAAACGGCTAACCGGTAAAGAATCATCAAATCCGTTGATGGCTGATAGTTTGCCAAAAACTATAGAACCAGCTAAGTTGGTTAAGTCTCTGGGCTTCAACCAGAGAATACACATGGGTATTCAAACACCCTCAAAAATCTAAGGTTCAAACCTTAGTATCAAAGCAATTCGATCAAGGGATTCAATCCCTAAAATGGAGAATAACAGGAGTGTATAATGGTTTCAAAAATCACTTCTTGGGAAGAATTTGTTGAGGGGGAGAAAGACACACTCCCTGATGAAGACAATGAAGACACATCCCTGATAATTGAACATTAGATACATCCTCACCATACTATAACACAACCACCCCACCACTACCATACAACCTCTCAAAACACAACAAAATAACAAAACCAATCACATACAAAAAAAAAAATCAAAATTTTATCCAGGAGCATCACAAAAAAAATCTGTCACATTTCATTAATAGGTATCGACGGGTATCTGGTGAATGTTTGAAGAAAGAAATGATGAAGCTGGTATTGGTAATGTGTTTGAACAGGTTAGAGGTTTTATTGATTGAAAGAAGTTGGTTACGGTGTAGAAGAGATTGTGTGCATCTGATGTATGTCAACATCAGATATGTGAGCAAGTGTTCTAGGATTCGATGGTATACTTGGGTACTTAGTAGTTTGGAGTAAAGTTCATGTCGTGTCTGATCACCACTGTTTGAAGAAAGTCTCTGAAACACCAAGATAATTTGAGTAGCTGAAGATGTTCATCAGAGATGACACAATCATGAAGATGAAGATCTGGTCTGAACACATGTTACATTTTTTCAACAACAAAGGATCAGAAGATTGTTATATTTATTATGTCACTTTGTTGTGTCTTAGTATGTAAGAAGAAGCCGTTATGCTCACTTACTACTAAAAGACTTAAGCTATATTTCTATTCAAATAGGGGGAGATTGTTGGGCTAATTTAGAGCCTAAATTGTTCCTGTACTGATTTGAATGAAATATAACCTAAGTATTTTATAGGTCGGTAAACTTAAGTTAGTTTACCGAGTCATCCTCAAGATGTTCTTAGAAGTCCACAGAGACTCCTTCACTACTGCAACGGATCTGAGCCAGTGAAGACAAGAACCAAGATCAGGTTGATGGAGTTAGTGTGTAATGACAATGACTCACTAACTCCCGAAGACCATCTCTGATATGAAGACCTGAAGTATTTATACTGAAGACATAATGGGAACTTCCTTTGGTGAAAAAAGAAGAATATAAAGTGCAAGGTGGTTACTTGACTTTATTGAAGCTTCCAACGAAAGCTTCACTTTCCCACTATATATAGTGGTCTCATGACTTAGAGTTTGGTAGAGATTTCCATTCCACCAAAATACACATAGTGTTAGTGTTAGGATTTCCTCCTCCCAGAATGGGAGTTTAGTTTGTCATCATCGCCCGATTGTTATTCGACAAACAACCGGGCAACACTTGTATATTTGTTGATTCATATATTAATAAGATATACAAACGATGAAAAGTACAAGCTATTGTTATTAGTTAGTCAATTGGTTAATTGTGCATATTGTTCTTCATAGATCTTTATAGATTCGATATGTGCACAAGATTATTGGATCAACACCTATCTAAGTGGGTGGAAGCTAAGGCTTTGCCCAGGAACGATGCTCGTGTGGTAGTCAAGTTTTTGAAGCAATTGTTTTCTCGGTTTGGAACCCCTCGTGCAATCATAAGCTATCGTGGAACCCATTTTTGCAATGACCAATTTGAAAGAGTTTTGAAGAAATATGGGGTTACACATCGGATTTCTACGGCTTATCACCCACAAACGAGTGGGCAAGTAGAGGTTTCAAACCGAGCGTTGAAGAGGATCTTGGAGAGATCGATAGGAGAAAACCGACAATCATGGTCGGATAAGTTAGATGATGCTTTATGGGCCTTTCGTACCGCTCATAAGATGCCCATTGTGTGCACTCCTTACAAGCTCGTGTATGGGAAGAATTATCACTTACCAATTGAACTCGAACACAAAGATTAATGATGACATTGAGACCGCGGGAAAACACCAGAAAATGAAACTTAATGAATTGGATGAATTGAGAGATATTGCTTATGAAAATTCATTGATTTACAAAGAGAAAACCAAAAAGTTTCAAGATTCTAAAATTAAAAACCGGGTTTTTAACATTGGAGATCAAGTGTTGCTTTTTAACTCAAGATTGAAAATATTTTCCGGCAAGTTGAAATCCCGTTGGTCCGGTCCATTCACTGTTACCCAAGTGTTTCCATATGGGACCATCGAGCTAGCTCAAAATGATGGCCCTAATTTCAAGGTGAATGGCCATAGGTTGAAGCACTACTTTGGTGGAGAAGTTCCTTCTTTGAACTACCTCAACCAAGTCACGTTCCCCAATGATAATTAGTATTGAGGGGATCGAGTCGAGCTCATGACTCGGTAATTAAAAACGAGGTGCCTCGTGGGGGATTCCCATGCTTATCCATGTACATATTATCGCTTTGTAATGTAGCTTACGTGAGGGGATTTATGCCCTTCCAACCTTTGTTCCGTGGTTGTTTGTGATATGTGGTTTTTAGATGATCATTATCTTCACGATTGGAGCCTCTCGTGTTCGTTTTATGGGAGCACTCGATCGTTTGCTTTGAATAATTTCTCGATATCCACATGATATATCCTTATATGTTCTAACCTTAGGTTTTTAGCACACTTCATAAATGGCTATTGATTTAATGGTTACACCCTTTCCATGCTAGATTAAGCATTCGACTACATCTCTAGTATGGGGGTATCCTACCCTTAGACTCGAAACATTGAGGACAGTGTTTAACTTTAGTATGGGGGGGGGGGGGGGGTGAATAGATACTTGCCTTGCCAAACCTTCACGCTTTCCAAAGTTTATCTTTTTGTTTATCTTTTTTTTTGCAAAATAAGGCTAAAAATGGCCAAACTTTAAACTTTTTCTCATGTTTTATAAGTGTTTGAAGACACGAATGTATATTTTCCGTTGGCGAGAATAAGAGTAATTTTTGACTCGACCGTGCGTGTTGAGCACTTAGCTTCGATTCCTTAACTTTTTATTAGACTAAGTCTCTTAATTGAGGACGAGAAATGATAGAGTTAATTATAAGTTACTATGCTAAACGCAGAGTACTCGTATTCTTTCAAAAACTCATGTGTTCTCGTTGTTTGCTTATTCTCCCTTCGCTTGTATATATATTTTGCTAATAAGTATTGTCTTAGCGGTTTAGTCTTGATTGTTGGTTTCTAGTCTTTTCTAGTAGCTTCCATGTAATTAAATTAAGAAGACATTAAGGTATCGCCGGCGTCACGGTTTTGAAGTATTGGCAACCCGAATAATCGAAAGCTTCACCTAATAATAAGATTTCAAGTGTTCACCTAAATCAAGCAAACAATTTGAAGCTCACAAGGCCGAAAAATCTATGCGAAATTGAAAGTGAATTATGCCTTAATCTTTGAAGCTTTAAAAATCCAAAATTCGCTTTAGCATGAGGATATACGTCTTTATCCATAATAAACAGCTCATGGTGAGGTTAAATAAAAGGCAAGGCAAGACCAAAGTCATAATAAAAGCTTCATGGCGAAGTTGAATAAAAGATGGAGGTAAACCTATGATAATAAGGCCCATCCGTTAGGGGGCTTATAAAAGTCTTGGTAATAAGTCTCATGTTCAAAACCGTTATAAAACCACGTTTATCGATCCTTCTTGTTGACTTAATTTTTGACATCGTTGTCTATTAGGAGGGGTTATTAATTCGATGGTCTTGGTTACACCGTTATGACTCTATTTTTAGACCTAAATCTCTATCATCGCATAAGTAAAAAATATATCCTCGTGAACATTCAAGACAAAAATAAAATATAAGAGATACCACTTAGGAAAATGGGAGTCTAAGTACGTGATTAGAGCATATGAGTAGTGTTAGCATTACCCACTTATAATGACAATGATCTCGGTACACGCTTTGCATGGAATTGGGTGAAAATCGAGGACGACGAAATTATTTCTAACGAAGCATTCACGTGTTCTTATTCTATGAACCTAAACGTCCCATTTTGCGATGAAAATCCTACATTATGTTTAAAACGCAAGTAGTAGCAATAGTAGTAGTATAGTAAGTTTATGTTTCAATAAAAGTGCATAAAAATTAATTTTGGAGGTGCTATGATACTTTATTTTAGCATTGCGTGAGGGCACGACAATGGTTTAGTATGGGGGAGTGATGAGACTGCTTTTATACATAGTCTCATCGTCCAAAACGGGCTTAAAATGGTTAAAATATCATAACATGTGCCAAATATATACTTGTGTTTGTTCAATGTGTATTTTAGGTACGAATATTGAAAAAATGGCAAAAGATCAGAAGAAACAAGCAAAAACGAACACGGGAAACGAAGCCGCACAAAGAACCGGGCCCTAGAGTTGATTTTCCAAGAATAGTCCTTGAAGAATTGAAGATTGTACAAGAGGGTCCTTCATTATTGAAGAATTGACACTTTAAACCCTTGTATATTCATAATTACAAGTTTGGTCCTTAAAGTTTGTCAAAATTACAAAAAGGACCCTCAACTTTGAAGAATTGGCAAGAATGGTCCCTCAATTATGAAGACTTATCAATATTAGTCCTCCACAAAGTCAACAATACAAGTCAAGACCTTGAAGATTGAAGACATTACAAGATTGGTCCTTCAAATATCATGAATTGGCAAAACAAGTCCTTGGTAAAACCTTTGTAAAGTTTTTGGGGGCAAAAGTATGAAAAACCAAACTTTATTTACAAAGGGAAATCCGATTTGCATGTTTTAAACACAAAAGACAACAAAAATGAAGAAGGGGGGTTAAAGCTGCCAAGACAAAGAACTTACCTAGACCAGTGCTGGCTTGACACGTGCCCCACTATCGCCTCACAGCCAATCACAACACACCATTCCTCCATGTCACCAATCCACTTAGCCGGTTTTAACTAATTTTATTAATTAGTTAAAAACACGCGCTAAACACCTCTTTTAAATCCTAACAAGATCAGAAACATGTTCTTCATGTTCTTAATCCGAATTGGGCATTTACTAAATACTTGAAATTAATTGTTAATCTTTTCCAGATTTAACATTAAGGTCATATTAACCAAAACCCCACCCTTAAACCATTTGCCACATCACTCACATGTTCACATGAAACCTCCCCTGCCTCACTTTTGGGGAAGAAGACAAAACTTGGCAGCAAATCAACAACCCACATTCTAGCTTGCAAACTAAGCATACTTGGAGCCCTTAGATCAAATTGCAACCTCTGGTATCCTTACAAAACGCCAAGAAGACTTCACATGTGAAATTCTTTCCAGATTTAACATTAAAGAATTTTTGTAAAAAGAATTTCAGGATTATTTCTTGGGCTTATTCAAAAATTCTTTTTACAAACAACTTTATTAGGTCAAGAGAAGGATGTGTGTCAAATTTCAGCTTATGGCATTAGCTTATGGCTTAATGGGCCGAAAAGCCCATTAAGAATAAGCTAAATTTCATTAAGCTGTGATAAGCTCACTTTCAGCTTTTGGGCCTTTAGAGTTTTGTGTTTAAAATTGAATTTTAAGCTAGACTGGAAGTTTTAAGCTTATTTGGACAACTTTTTCTTATTGGGCCTTAAATAAGCCCATTAAGTAGACTGTTTGGACTTTTAGCCCATTTAGAGGCCCATTAGGGGTATTTTTTTAATTTCAAGTTCATTTTTTGTTTATTTAAGTTAAATTAAACTAGTTTGCAAGTTTTTATAATTTTTTATAAATTTTAGATTTTTAATAATATTTTATTATTAAAATTAGTTTTTTTAATATTTTGCAACTTTTTTATTTTTCCTAGGTTAAAAAAATTAAGTTAGGATTTTAAAAATTTTTAAATTAATTTTCTTGTCATTTAATTAATTTTTAGGATTATTTTAATATTGTTATAGTTTTTAATCATTTCTAAATAGTTTTAATTAATTTTAAATTTTCCAAAAATAGTTTTTAGTTTAATTAAGTTATTTTTGAGGTTTGAAAATTGAAAAATCTCATTTTGGGCTTTTTGTTAATTAAATTGATTTTTTGGGCTTTAATTAGCATTAAAAATTATTATTTAATTAAATTAAAGGTTTGAGTGATTTTTGATTTTTTGTAAACTCTAATTACATTTTTTAGATTTATTTCAATTTTCTAGGAATTTTTAGGATAATTTTTAAATTTCGTCATATTTTACGGTTTTACGTGTACGACTTTCGTCTTAGTGTAATTTTAATCGTAACCGTCATCATTTTCTCTTTTCTTTCTTCATAATCATAATCACAAATATTTAATCATCTCTTAATACAACACACTAGCCTCCTTGAGAACGATCTCACAAAAAAGGTCATAAGTGCTTACGTTTTCCTAAACGTTCACTTAGTACTTACCGCTTTAAGGTTGAAATTTTTTGGTTATTGTTAGGATTGGCGGACCGGTTAGACTGCTGACCTCTGTATTTCTGGTCACGTCCGTTCCGGAGTACCGATGGCTACTGACTGATTGATTATAAGCACGGTGGTTGTCATTACCGCCTTGTCTATCAGTTCTATGACTGTCGTCATTCTAACCGTGGTTCATGTAACTATTCAACTGGGTGGCGGACTGGATACCGGTTCACACTCTTCTGGCTGAAAGAAAATAGCTGAGTGACGTGTTGCATTTAACTGAGGAGGTAAAGGCATGGAATGGGATGGTAGCATCTGATGTGTGGAGTATATTCTTTATCTGGAATTTTAAATCTATAGTTTTCGTCCGTGCTTTGTAGAATCTTCTATGAATAGTATCAACATCTTGTGGAATCTCCAAAGTAACAGCAGCATCAGCATTCGTAAGGTCTCCTAAGTGTTATCAGCATCAATATCTAGTAAAATCCTCAACTCACGAGTAGCATCAACATCTGGTAGATTATCGACAAGTGGAAACGCCTGAGATGATTGAGGATTGATTAACAATACACATGGAGTAAGGTACATGGAGTACACCTGGAATACTGTACATTAAGTACACATGAAATACGTACATGGAGTACACCTGAGATATTGTACACGGAGTACACATGAAATACTTTACATGGAGTACACATGGAATACTGTACATGGTACCGATGGCAATTTCATGAGATGATCGATACTGGTGTCAACCATCTGACATGATCAAAGGGAAAATAAATTGATTTAACTGGTTGGCAAACTGAACTGAAACGAGTAACATGATAGGCTGACAATTTCTGTGTAGACTTTATGCTGGTTGTATAGAGGCTCAAAAGTATGATTAAACGAAGTTTCAACAATGGTCAGCATGAAGACATGATTGATGAAGACCAAACATGATTTATCATGAAAATAGAATTTTACTGTAATCCTTCCGTATTTTAGCATGAAAACATAATCACCCAGCTAAAAACATAATCCTCATAAGGAGACATGAAACTTAATTAGCATGAAAACGACGTCCACGTGAGAGTATGAAAACTTGATATGTTACAGGAAAAAAAGTATAACCAACTGAGGTTTAACATCAAAGGGTGCGGATGGTTGTGGTTCAATCCACAAAATTCTGAGAAAACATGTGACTAAGTATGAACAATTCTGGTTTGATCCATACTTGTCAAATTTTACGAGAACTGTCATGTATAGAAATCTACAATCTGGGACTAAATGTGGATGGCTGTTATCTAATCATACTAGTCAAACTTTAATGAAACATCATGATATGAGCAAAGGTGAACGCTTATGGGTCGGTTATGTGACAATCCGTCAATTTATGGTTGATATTTTTATTCTCAAGTATGATTTAAAAACATTATTTTAATGTTATATTATGAACTCACTCATTTATGGGAAGAAATTTGAGTTTACGTCTTAAAGTAGCATCGACTACGTCTAAACCGGAGGACTCTACGTTACGTGCTTACGTTTACATACACCGTGTTTGGTGACAGACCGACACTTCAGGAAATAAATTTATCTGTAAATATTAATTTGGAATTTTAAATTTGTGTTGGTTCATAAACTCACAAATTTACGAGAAGAGATTAGGACTTACGTGAATAATCTAACGTCTTTTACGATTTAGGATTACGTATTTACGTTTTTGAACTCCGTTTTTTATGAGACAATTTTTAGTAGATTCGTTTTGTGCCGTTGATTCATAATTTATAAAAACGTTTTTCGTAAAACGACCCGAGGGCACGCAAATCGAGGAAACTAGAATCGAGGAGTACCCGTAAATTAATAGGGATGGGAAGAGTTTACACTTGCCCACCCCTATACAATTGGCATCCAAGAGTACACAACACACTCTTGATGTGTCAAGTTTACTTAAATAAACAAGGACACTTGTCCTTGTTTCTTTCCAAACCACTAGCAACACAAAACTAGCTAAGACTAAACCATTATCTCATTTACAACATGCAAAACCACACATTTTCCTCACTATCTCTTCTTGTTGCCGTCCCATTTATCATCACCACCACCATTCATCCAAAAATTTCTACCACAAATCATATGTATAACTTACATATGATGGAAACCCATTGAAGATATATTGATTGGAGGTGATTTTAACAACTAGTAAGGAGTTTCCATAAAGATCAAGGGCTGATTTTTGAAAAAGTCTACAACTATTTGGTGATCCTAGAAGTGGTGTTGATATGTCATAAGATTGGTTACCCAAAACCAAGTCTTGTTCATCATCAATCCCATTTTTTCATCACTTTGGTGGTATAAAGATTGTTCTTCCTATCCTTTTGTTATTTTGAATATGTAATCTTGTATTTTCTTTATTTATGTATATGTATATAATGATGAATGATGATAAAAATATTGTGTGGGGATCATGTGTTGATAAACATGATTAAAAAGATGGAAAACCATATGTAAAAGGTTAAAATCTTGCTTAATTTAGTTGGTTGTATAAAAATAAACAGTAAACAACCATATGTTAAACTGATAAAATGGAATAGTTGAATCAATATACAGTAAGTATTAAGTCTTGTACACATGTGAGAGTTGTCCATGCAATGAAATCATTATAATGAGTGAGATATGATCAAAACAATATTGAAGTGTAAATCTGCATAGACTGTTTTGACGAATTTATTAAAATACTTAGAGGCTGATTCATCAGTAGCTATAAAAGTGTTAAATGTTGCACATATCATGTAGCTTCTACTATAAAAATTTGGGGTCCTATCTGTTTATAGAACTCTAGATATGGACATTTTAGTGGACTGAATATTTAGGACAGATTTTATAAAATAAATAGTATATAATATAAGCACTCAAAATTATGTATTTATAAAATATACATATATAAAACCCACTAGTTACTAATAATAATTATAAATGTGAGTTATATATATTGATATTAAAATGAGACATTTTATATAAATTACAAGTATAAATGTTTTTCCAAGTTATAAAACTATATACATAAGTTTTACGTCTTTTCGGCTAAAACCGAAAGATTAACGTTTTTGTCAAATAAAACTTAGACAGTCGGACCCGTCTAATGTAAACTTTTGTAAACTCACATACTGATGTATAAAATTATATAGCAAGTAAAAACCGATAAAACCCAAGCTTTATAACATATGGACATTAACGGGCCAAAATAGCCTTATTGGACTATTAACCCGACAAGTTTGGCTAAACAATAATGGACTTACTTATTGGGCTTAACCCACTTGGGCCCAACATGTAAGCATAGGACTGATGTTAAAAGTATAAAATGGACTAATATAAGGTAATGGGCTTGATAGGTGTGTAAACACCCATCCTTTCTACCACTTAATTACAATAATAACCGGACCAAAACGTGTATTTTATGTCTTTTATGTCGGAATTATGCGTGGTTTGCGTTTTTGTTGTGATTTAGGACGAAAAGGTGAAAAGTGGAGAAAACACGGGAATTCACGGGCATTTACGGACTTTTATTGAAGAAAAAGATGAAAGACGAAGTCAAGAAGTCAAGAGTGCAAAAAGAACGGAAGTCCAAGACCAATTCTGAAGATTTATCAAAGAAAAAGTCAAAAGACGGAAGTTTATCAAAAGCCGAAGAATTCAAGTCTATTTTATTGAAGAATTTAAAGACGAGTTCAAAAGAAATCCCGAAGCCAAAAGTCCTTAAAGTTCAAGTTTAAAGAAGATTAGAAGAATAAAGGACTAATGGTGCAATTAATGAAGATTAAAGAAGGAAGGACCTAATCTTGTAATTAAGAGAAAAGGAAAGAGGGGAGGAAGCTTCCTTAATCCTCCCCTATAAATAGTCATTAGTTGTAATCATTTTCTCTTGTTGGCTAATAGTGAGAATTAGTTCTTCCACTTTTAATTACCTTGTCATTTAAATACTTGTCAAATTTAAATTCTTGTCTTGCACCTTAATTACCATTTAATTTCAAGTAAGTTTTCCTTTTTAATTCTTGTTAATCTTTATCTTTATCTTGTTAATCTCATTCTACCTTTCTTTAATCTTTGTGTTGATTTGTTTATGTTCATGAACTTAATTTTGTTGATTTATTTAAGTGGGTTTTGATTATCTTGATCTTTATTGTTAGTTTTGTTGTTTTGGATTGATTGTTTATGCTTAATAGATGTTTTGTTATTAGTTTGGTTTAATCTTTTTGTTGATTTGGTTAAGTTTTTGTTAAATCCGTGCTATCTTTATTTCCCTTGTTCTTCGTATTTCTTGTTACTGATCTTTCCCAGGATACAGCCAAGCCCAGCAATATTCCGAGTAAGCTTTTCATTGGATGACTATTCGGAATATTGAATATTCCGAATAGTGGTGTTATTCCAAGTTGGCAGGTTATTCCGCTTAGAGGAATTTTCCGAATAGGTATTTCGAGTAAGGACTGTTATTCCGAATAGGCTCAAGATTCCGCATAGGAGTATTATTCAGGATAGGGTGTGTATTCCGGATAGGAGGATATTCCGAATAGGACTTTATTCCGCAAAAGAGGTGTTATTCCGAATAGGCAGACATTCCGCATAGGGGACTTATTCCGAATAGGTGACAATATTCAGGGTAGGGAACTTATTCCGAGTAGGCCATTTTATTCCGAATAGACTCACTATTCCGGATAGAGTTTTATTCCGAATAGAGATCTTTTTTAGTTTCTTTAATTTCAACTTTTGAGTTTCTGCTTTTTAATTTCGAGCTTCATTTTTCCCGCCTTTTTCCTTACTCGCACTTTAAGTTTAATTGCCTTAGATTTATTTTAGTCTTGCCTTAGTTTAAGATTTAGTTTTAGTTGCGTTTTAAGTTTGCCTTAGTTAGATTTAAGTTTGCGTATTTTCATTTAGTGCCTTTTAATTCTCGTCTCGCTTTTAATTACTTGCACCATTTATCTTTAAATTAGACTTAGATTTACTTTTAAGTCATTTACTTTAATTGTTTTGCACCTTTATTTTAAACACTACAACGACACATCTTTGTTCCACCAGAATAAAACTGAGTCACACATTAAAGACAAGTTTTTCAATTTGAAGAGATTGGTACAACGAATCTTTTTAACCAGAGTAAAATCGAGTTATCAAATGGCGCCGCTGCCGGCTCTTTTCGTAAAGATTAACGGTTTTCTGTGAAAGACGCGTTGCTTTTTGGGATCCGTTCACTTGTGAGCGTTATTTTTCTTGCATAAAAAATTCAAAAAAAAAATCATAAAAATTAAAAGTTTCAAAAATCCAAAAAGATTTTATCTTTATTGTGTGTATATATATTGTCTTTGTGTCTGGTTTTGTTTTCTTTTGCATTTTCAGGTGTATGCGTACTAGATCTTCTAATTATCAAGAGCCCGAGCCTCAAGAAGATTTAGCTATGTCAGGTATCAACAACAACATTCCACCGCACCTCAATAATAATAACACTAACAACAATGTTCTTCCACAGCCCGATCTTCGGACCATGGAGGAACTTTGTCAACCTACAATGTTTGGACGAGGAGGACCGATTGCGCCGATGCAAATCAACGCTCCTGAGTTTTCGTTGAAGCACCACATGATTCAGCAAGTACAAACAAACCCATTCCGTGGATTGCCTGATGATGATGCCAACAAACACCTCGACAAGTTCATTACAATCACTCAAAGCATGAAGTTTCCTGGGGCCACAATGGATGTTCTTCGCCTACAACTCTTCCCACATACTCTATCGCATCATGCCGAGAAATGGTTTGATCGTCTCCCGAATAATTCTATTCACACTTGGGATGATATGACTCAACGCTTTTTGTCGCGCTACTTTCCACCATCCATGGTCACAAGCCTTCGCAATCAGATCAACGGTTTCATGCAAGACCCTGATGAATCTCTTTTTGACGCTTGGGAGCGATATAATGTCTTGATCGATAGATGTCCAAACCATAACATGCTTCCCGTCACATTAATCGATACTTTCTACAACGGATTGACTTTTCGAGATCGTGATACGATTAATGCAGCCGCCGGTGGCACATTCATGAAAAGGAGACCTAAGGAGTGTAGAGAGTTAATTGAGAACATGACTACTCACCACAAAAACTGGGATTCCTCTGCTTCTTCAAGGAACAACCCGAGAGTCAATGTTTCTTCCACCTCAGCAAACCCTGAGATGACCGAACTCACCCGCATGATGACTGAAATGAGCAAAAGTATTACGCTTCTCGCTTCAAACCAACAACAACAACAAGTTAAAGCGGTTGCTAATCCTTGTGAAACATGTGGCGGTCCTCACTCATACACCGATTGTCCTTCGACACAAGGAAATCCGGAAAATGTGTATGCTGCTTACGGTAATTATTCACCGGAAAATTACCAAGCTAGACAACAAGGGGATAGAAATCTGCTGAGTTACCGATCCAACAATTACCTTTCACCCGGTTTTTCTCCTCAAAACCAAAACCCCACCAACAACTACAATAGAAGCAACCAAATCCCACCAAGAGCTTCTAATCCTTATCACCCACCCGCCCAACAAACCCCACCCAGTAATCCGGATGTTGAGGCCATCATGAGAACCCAAGGTGAGCAAATCAAGAATTTGCAGAGCCAAATTATCAATCTTAAAGGAGATATTACCAAGCAAGGAAACGAGATAAGATCCGAGCTTTGAGATAATATTCAATCATCCTTCAGCAATCAAACCAATGATTTGAAGAATATGCTTGCTAGTTTCTTGCCCGCCGCTCAACCTTCTTCTTCGAGTTCTCTACCTTCAAATACCGTCACTAATCCGCGAGCCAATGTGAGTGCTATTACTACTCGTAGTGGAGTCACCACCGTAGGACCACAAATCCCACCACCATCATCTACACCTCCTCCACCACCATTTATCCCTACTCCTCCTACACCTGGTATTAGTGCACCATTACCGTCTCCGCCTCCTCATGACGATGTACCTAGGAAGGACCCTTCAACATCTCAACCTTTACCACCTACACCTGCACCTTCACCACCCAAACCCAATATCCCTTATCCCTCTCGTATAGGCAAGACCAAAATGCTAACTAAAGAGGACTCCGACGTGACACGCTATGTGAAGATGATTTCTCAAATGAACTTCAACATTAGCTTTCTTGAAGCACTTGTCCACATGCCCAAATTTGTTAAAGCATTTAAGGAATTGCTTAACAAGAAGGAGAAGCTGATTGAACTCGCCAACACACGATTAAATGAAAACTGCTCCGCAGTTATTCTTAAAGAACTTTCGGAAAAGCTTGGAGATCCCAGTCGTTTTGTGTTGCCTTGCGTGTTCAACAAAACTGAAGAATTTACTGCCCTTGCTGATCTCGGGGCTAGTATTAATCTTATGCCTTTGAGTGTTTGGAAAACACTATCATTACCCGACCTCACTCCAACTAAGATGACTCTTGAACTTGTAAATCGCACTCTCGCTTACCCTGTTGGTATAGCCGAAGACGTGTTCATTAAAGTTGGCGCATTTACTTTCCCGGTCGATTTTATCGTAGTTGATTATGAAATGGACCCTCGTATTCCTTTAATACTTGGTCGGCCATTCTTGAGAACCGGACGTGCTTTAGTGGATGTTGCCGAAGGTGAGTTAATCTTAAGAGTCGGGAATGACTCACAAATTTTCAAAATGGGGAAGCTTACAGGAAAATATTATGGACGAGAATCAGTGAATATGATTAATGTGCTCGATGACTTTACCGTCTATGACAATCCTCTATTCGATTCTTCCATCGATAATCCACTCTTTGACGATGATGTGGATGATTCTCGGTCCACTTTGGAACCTTCTCCCATTTATGATTCGCCACCGGTCTTTGATGCTTATGATGATGATTCTAGCTCAGATTCGGATGATTATGATGACCTTACTTCTGAGTATCCCGAGCTGCCCACGTATGATGATTTCGATGAGGCTGATACTCTTTCGAGCGATTCTTCACGTGATGAAGATCCTCCGCCATCACTCGATCCTACTTTGGACGATTACTCATTTGAGGAAGATTTCTCTGAATTTCTCAACACTTACTTCCCTCATGATAGTGATGCTCCTCCTTATGACTTTGAAGATTATCGTCTTGATCCTACTTTGGATTTGAAGAACATTATGTCAAAGGAGAAGAAACCGGTTGACACCAATATCCGTTGCACATATGATTTGACACCTCTTTGTCCCCCTTCTGAGGACGAGGTTGTGCTTCTTTGCGGATCTTCTTCACACTCGGCTGAGCCTGAGTGCTATTTTCCCCTAAAGGAAAAGGTGTTCGACCCCCGTATTGAAGTCTTTAAGCCATCTCAGTATCCACCTGATGAAATAAAAGGAAAAATCTTTGGAAATATTGAAGACATGCTTACACCACTTCACCCTTGCTTCCACCGTGCTCCATCGCTGCTAAAGGGAACCTTGCCTACTCTTCTTTGGCTTGCCTTGTTCGCCTTTAGCTTGTGCTATTTGATGGACGAAAACTATGTCTTTGATCCTGGTGGATATGTTTCATGCTTCTTCCGTTGATGATCAAGATCGAGTCAGGCTCACGACTCGGTTAACAAAAACCAAGCACTTCTTGGGAGGCAACCCATGCATCTATCTTTTCGCTTTCTTTATCTTAAGTGTATGGGGGACTTCTATCGAAGTTAAGTGGTCTTTTCCTTGTATTTGTCCTCATTTTAACCGGAAAATCAATTTTTCGTCATTTTTTCAAAATTTTTGATCTATTTTGGCCTATTGGTTTTACCCTTTGTATAGTTATTTCCTTTCCTTATTAGAATAAATGTTTAATAAGTGGTTTTAATTTTGAAAACGTTGTGAATATTTTGACTCAACCCGAGTTTACTTGTCTAAGTTACTCTAGCTAGTATCCTTAACGTGTTTAAGTCAAGTTTTGCTAGGCTTTTATATAGGGAGCTATAAAACGCGAAAGTCTTAACTCTCACGGGTTAAGAACAAGAACTTTTCGCAAGTTCCTATAATTGATCCTAGAGATTCGTTTATCAAGGGAACTTTAAAATGCGATTTCTAAAACTTGAAAAAGTCTAAGAATTTGCAAGATCCTATAGGCGACTCGAAAACCCAAAACTTTGATTTAATAGGCTAAGCATCCACGAGTATCATTACTTGAGATTTTAAACTGTGGAGAACCGATAGAGCCAATTATAAGTTCGGTATTCTTTCGTGAATTTATGTGAGTTAATTATAAACCTATTCTCCCATCGCTTGCTAATAAATTTATCTGCTAATAAATAAGGTTGTACGATTTGAAAAGTTACTTAGCTTCTAGCCCAAGATCGTTTAAAAGTTGCTCGGTATGGATTAGAGTTCATAGCCAAGGCATAACTTATTGAAGCGGGATGCGAAGATTGGCGAGTCCGAAAAGGCCCTAACAAGGCACAAGGGCTATATTTTGTTGCTAAAGATCCAAAAGTGATGTGAAGAATCATTTATCGAAAATCAATATGAAGGATCGAGACACACGACGAAAAGCAAATACTCCCCAAAAGTCATGGAGAAGTGTATCCGAAAAGACCTTAACAAGGTATGAGGATAAATAGATCCAAGTCATAAAAGGAGGCGGATCGTTGTATATCAAAGTCCAAAATAAAGATTGGAGAAAAATGAAGAAGTCGTGGTCCAAGTATGAATCTCTCAAAACTTCAAGTGAAGAAATTCCATTATGAAGAGAAGACCATTATTTCATGAACGTCTCTCAAGGTTTGAAGTATGAAGTCGCTGCCAAATATCGGTCCGAGAAAGGTCTCAAATCGCGAAACGAGTTATGCCAAGATATGAACTTTATGAGGTCCCGAGAAGCAGTTTTAAAAGATTTTGTCCTTTAGCTAACTATTGATTAAATCATTCACTTTATTTTCGGCCTAATAAACTATCGAAATAAGTCAAACAATGCATCTTCGTGATCATTCAAGACAATAATAAAATATAAGAGATACCTCTAGGAATAAGGGAGTCTAAGTGAGTAATTGGCCCACATGAGTTCGTGTTAGTCTACTAACTTATAATAACAATGATCTCGTTTTTAAGCTTGGTTTGGAGAAAGTGAAAACTTGAGGATGATGATTATTCATGACATTTCCAAAACCCAAGGTATGCTTTTGATTTCTTCATTTTAATTTTCTATCTCTTTAATAAAGGCCAACGTGGATTGATTATGATGAAAAATGTAAACGTGCTTTGTAACTAATGCATTGCATGAGGACATTGCAATGGTCAAGTGTAGGGGATTTGATAGGTGTGTAAACACCCATCCTTTCTACCACTTAATTACAATAATAACCGGACCAAAACGTGTATTTTATGTCTTTTA
This sequence comes from Glebionis coronaria, assembly GCA_025667525.1. Lineage (NCBI taxonomy): Eukaryota > Viridiplantae > Streptophyta > Magnoliopsida > Asterales > Asteraceae > Glebionis > Glebionis coronaria. The sequence goes on from CM046877.1 coordinate 458,182,366, forward strand.
TGTCGGAATTATGCGTGGTTTGTGTTTTTGTTGTGATTTAGGACGAAAAGGTGAAAAGTGGAGAAAACACGGGAATTCACGGGCATTTACGGACTTTTATTGAAGAAAAAGATGAAAGACGAAGTCAAGAAGTCAAGAGTGCAAAAAGAACGGAAGTCCAAGACCAATTCTGAAGATTTATCAAAGAAAAAGTCAAAAGACGGAAGTTTATCAAAAGCCGAAGAATTCAAGTCTATTTTATTGAAGAATTTAAAGACGAGTTCAAAAGAAATCCCGAAGCCAAAAGTCCTTAAAGTTCAGTTTTAAAGAAGATTAGAAGAATAAAGGACTAATGGTGCAATTAATGAAGATTAAAGAAGGAAGGACCCAATCTTGTAATTAAGAGAAAAGGAAAGAGGGGAGGAAGCTTCCTTAATCCTCCCCTATAAATAGTCATTAGTTGTAATCATTTTCTCTTGTTGGCTAATAGTGACAATTAGTTCTTCCACTTTTAATTACCTTGTCATTTAAATACTTGTCAAATTTAAATTCTTGTCTTGCACCTTAATTACCATTTAATTTCAAGTAAGTTTTCCTTTTTAATTCTTGTTAATCTTTATCTTTATCTTGTTAATCTCATTCTACCTTTCTTTAATCTTTGTGTTGATTTGTTTATGTTCATGAACTTAATTTTTGTTGATTTATTTAAGTGGGTTTTGATTATCTTGATCTTTATTGTTAGTTTTGTTGTTTTGGATTGATTGTTTATGCTTAATAGATGTTTTGTTATTAGTTTGGTTTAATCTTTTTGTTGATTTGGTTAAGTTTTTGTTAAATCCGTGCTATCTTTATTTCCCTTGTTCTTCGTATTTCTTGTTACTGATCTTTCCCAGGATACAGCCAAGCCCAGCAATATTCCGAGTAAGCTTTTCATTGGATGACTATTCGGAATATTGAATATTCCGAATAGTGGTGTTATTCCAAGTTGGCAGGTTATTCCGCATAGAGGAATTTTCCGAATAGGTATTTCGAGTAAGGGCTGTTATTCCGAATAGGCTCAAGATTCCGCATAGGAGTATTATTCAGGATAGGGTGTGTATTCCGGATAGGAGGATATTCCGAATAGGACTTTATTCCGCATAAGAGGTGTTATTCCGAATAGGCAGACATTCCGCATAGGGGACTTATTCCGAATAGGTGACAATATTCAGGGTAGGGAACTTATTCCGAGTAGGCCATTTTATTCCGAATAGACTCACTATTCTGGATAGAGTTTTATTCCGAATAGAGATCATTTTTAGTTTCTTTAATTTCAACTTTTGAGTTTTTGCTTTTTAATTTCGAGCTTCATTTTTCCCGCCTTTTTCCTTACTCGCACTTTAAGTTTAATTGCCTTAGATTTATTTTAGTCTTGCCTTAGTTTAAGATTTAGTTTTAGTTGCGTTTTAAGTTTGCCTTAGTTAGATTTAAGTTTGCGAATTTTCATTTAGTGCCTTTTAATTCTCGTCTCGCTTTTAATTACTTGCACCATTTATCTTTAAATTAGACTTAGATTTACTTTTAAGTCATTTACTTTAATTGTTTTGCACCTTTATTTTAAACACTACAACGACACATCTTTGTTCCACCAAAATAAAACTGAGTCACACATTAAACACAAGTTTTTCAATTCGAAGAGATTGGTACAACGAATCTTTTTAACCTGAGTAAAATCGAGTTATCAGGGCTTATAATGGGCTTATTGGGCCTTGATAAGTAAAGAAGTTAAACTAGTGAAACTAGTATGAAAATTTACCAACACATAACACTATAATGAGTGAATAAAGATGTACAATCCCACTTGATCATCATCATATTTATAAAGTCATCATATATATACATAGCCATTGTTTTTATAAAGTAATTGGACAAGAGTCTAAAACGAGTATTATTTGTCTAGGTTTCCGTGATTGAAGCACGTACCGTACATCCAAATCGCCGATAACCCGCCTTCCCACATGAACGTGAGTTCATAGCCTCGCACTCTTTTAAATGTTTTATGAAATGTTTTATAAACCCGCGAGGGAGATAACATGTTAGTTTTAATAAAATAGGACACCAGTTTTCCCGACTGTTTGCTTATTGATTTGGACCCGAATGATTGAATGACCCGATGAATGATTATATGACCCGATGAATGAAATGAGATGGATTATTATTAGTTAGGTTATGTCACTAAAAGTCCCATTAGCATGAATTGTGAACTACCGGGATTTGGTAGACGCTTATGCATATAATAGTACTATTTGGGGAAGATCACCCCAGTTCGCGCCTTGACGGTTGATCCCCGTCGTGCCACATTGATTGGTATGCGAATTTATGTATGAGAAGACTTATATAAGCGTGATTATTGTGACGACACGCTGTTTTAGATGGACAAGAAGGAAATTACGGGCTAGCTACACGTTGTTTGTTATAGTAAGGTAGCAATGTCATGCGGCTTATGATAATCCAATAACGAAAATACTGCTATACGCATTGAATTACAATATATTTCCTGACTAGCAATACGGGGTCTTAGTATTAATATTATGTTCGTGTTTTGGTTTTTCATAACCGCATTCATATAACGGTTTTTATTTAACTCTATACAACGTTATAAGACGTATTGTATGATGTTTTTGCGACATTGGTTCGTATAATGGTTTTGAAGGCAAAAGCCTATAGTACGATTTACAACAAAGATTTGTATAAAATGTTTTTGGCTTATTTTATGGCCTACGACAAAGAATTGTACAAAATGATTTTCGGTAATAATTTTATACCGATGATATATTAACGGATTTCATTAAACTCTATGAATTCACTCAGCGTTTTCGCTGACCTTTTCTTTAAACATGTTTTATCTCAGGTAATTGAAGGTAATTCTCAGGAAGACGACAAGAATTCATGGCCCACACTTAAATAAAAATTTCCATTCAAATGTTTTGTAAAAATTGTATGAAGTACTATGACTTGGGACCTATGTAAATTTGATATTTATGAATGGAAATGCTTTATTATTAAACGACGCGATTTTAAGCGTTGTCTATGATGTGAGTAATGTGCTATCCCGTAACACCAACGACTCTTCCGCTGAAATAAAGTATGAATATATCAGGGTGTTACAGTTTGGTACCAGAGCTCTCGTTATAGAGAACGAAAGATTTTTAAAACCAAGGTTTTGAATAAACCATTTCAAAATCTTTTAACTATAAACATTTTTCTCCAAATGTCTAAAAATCTTTTGACTATAACGGTGCCAAAGAATTCCCGAGTTACCGACAAGGCCAGACTGAGAAGTGTTATTTTAATATATATATATATATATATATATATATATATATATATATATATATATATATATATATATATATATATATATATATATATATATATAACTTGGATTATATATATATGTTGTGATTTGATTACATGATTGTTTGATGATTATTTTAATAATTATACGAGGTATTTATACGATGTAGATTGTCACAAGAAACCCTAACTCCCCTAGCAAATCAATCGAAGCCATTCCCGTAGGAATTCTAGCTATTCTAGATCTAAACCAAGTTGTGGATATTTATGATCCCAGCAAAATGGTTGATATTCGTAGAAATGTTGATACTAGTTTATTGTGATGTTGAAGAAGAATTGGCGAGATTAAATCTGATATCGATGTCATGACGATCTTTCCTTATAGAGTGGAGTTTGACAAAACCTTACCACCTGGAATGGTGTCATCTGATTCGGTGTCACCCAATTCTTAATTTGAAATCGAAAGGGTGAATGTTGCACTTGAGGCTGTCATTGGAGCCTTTACCCAAAAGCCTCATGCCACTAGTACCTTTCCAAGAAGTCTAATTGAATGTGTGAGTCATTTCATACTAGTGACTCATTTGATAACTATTGTTGTAAAAGCTATAAGATTGGAAATTAAGTGTTGTTCATGTAGAGATTTTATTGCCCTTTCAAAGTCTAAGAATAAGGTTGAAAGAATTGGAGAATGAGGTAGGATGTCGAATTGAGTATAAGTTGGTTGAAACTTGAATAAAGTCAAATTTAACTCGTATGGAATATGAGATTGTTAAGAGGAAGTTGTTAAGTTCTGTGATTGAATTATAAGGTTTTAAATGATTGTTGGTTCGTGTTAAGGGTTGTTCCTAGGCCATTGTCCACTGACAAGGATGTCCAGTGTCCAAGAAATAAATTGAAGAAATCTTCTTCTGAATTGAGACCGATGGATCTTCTGGGACAGGTGGAACACCTAATGACTCTTGTAGATTAGTATTCATTGTGGTATCTTTTAAAATCCCTAACTTAACTGAGACATCAGTTAGTAGGATGAGTTCTTGGAATTGTATGACATAGTGACACGTAATGTGTTACGGTACAATTTTGACTTGTTTGTGATTAATGAAAAGACTACCTTTGATTGCTAAATCCTACATGTATCGATGTTATCTATCCTTTATTGCTTACCCTAATGTTCGCATTAGTGATGCAACCATTGAACAAGTACTCATTTCGGATAGAGTTGTGTTGTAGATTCTTCTCTTTATATTCATGAGTGCCATCGAGGTCATGAACCTCATGATTATTTGGCTAAGCTCGTTTCCTATCATATCGTGATTAGTTCTTGGTGAACATATTTTTATCACTCTTTTGCTGATCACTCATTGTTTTTATAAGTTAAAACAGTATCCCTTGAGAAAAATTGAATTTTCATCACCATGTGGATTATTTAAAGTGAGACTTATAAGTAATCATTATCGAAGTAAAGTTTTTTATTAAACCCTTTGGAAAACTTAATTGTTTTCATAATAAAGAACATCCCTGTAAATTCATTTTGATTCTTATTCAAGAATTAAGCATGAAAATATTTTTATTTTAAACATGATGACAAAGTTTTGACGAACTGAGTATTGCATTGTTAAATCTTAAAGTTGTATATAGTTGCGTGCCTACATACAATTTGGAAGGGACCATGCAAGGCTGATTAGTAGTCACCATAAAAGTGTTAATAAACACTACATTTTCTTTGAAGTTATGAAAGATAAAAATTTATGAGATCTGCAAGAAGTGCAAAATAGGGACATATTGTTAGTGACACCTACATATGTGCCCGTACTATTTATTCTTCTGAATCGGATTTAATCATCTGTGGAAATTGTCTTAATTGACAATTGATATCCCCTCCTTGACAAATTTTCCCATGGCGAGATTCTTTGGAAAAGTATCTGATTATCGAGTGTTGATACCCGACTGGATGTATTGACGTTCCTATCATTTCTTTTGATTAGATTTCATTTGAATGACCTGGGTAACGATCCGAGGAGCTTTCGAATGCGTACTCAAATTATGAAAACATGGGATATGTTCATATTCGTTAATATTTTCGTCTTGATCTGCTTTGAAATTCTCTCGCGTAAATCATGCGTTGACCTTACTCTTTTAAGGATTAGCTATGTCTCCAAATATCCTGGAATTTGTGAAAGGATTATGAGTTGTTATTAGTCTTTTGAGAAGTTCACATCTTATCAAAGGTAATGAAACTGGAAAGTTGATAGTGCAAGTAGAATGGATTGATTGATTATGACATGACGACATTGTCTTAATTGATGGGAACTCGAGTAGAAATCCCCTAAAAGATAAGATGCTGATTATTAAAAGTGATCTAAATAATTCCCGATGGATGACCATATCATGCATTTAGGCTTGAAATTATAACATGAATGGTTATAAACTGATCATAGATCTTGTAATCTAGAAAGAACTTAAAGTAGATGTATTAAAATATGTTCAGGTTATTTGAAACTTTAGGAGGTATTTGCTGATGAATTATCTAGACTTTCGCCATTAAGGCAAGTTGAACTTGGTAATTATATTCCCGATGCTGCACCTGTGGCGTGTGCACTATACGTCAGCACCATCTGAATTAAAAGAATTACCGTACAACTGAGAGAGTTGTCGGAGAAGGATTTTATTCTACCGAGCTCGTCATCATGAAGAGCTATGGTGTTATCATTCCTTATATTTATTGGTTACCGTGAACTAAGTAAAATTGACGATCGAAATCGATATCCATTACCCAAGATGAAAGAATTGTTCGATCATTTACAAAGTTCTAGCGTATAATCAAAAATTTGATCCAAGGCATGGTTATCATCAACTTTGAGTCCGCAAAGAAGATTATCTATTCCAATCACTACATCCGGAACTCGTAATGAACATTAGGAGTTTCATGTTATGTTGTTTGGATTGACCAATGCACATGTAGCATCCATAAATTTGGTGAACCACATGTGTAGGCTGTAATTTGTTAAATTCATGCTGGTGATCATTATGGACCATCTGTTTGTTTATAAGAATAGGAAGGAGTTAATAATTATTTATATACTTCCCGGAGTTGTCCAAGCAATGAAAACCTGTATCTTGAGTATTTAACATGTGATTTAAGACTTAATCCTTTACATTATTTGACCATGTGATTAATAGATTATGGAATCTATATTGACTTTTCAAAGATTAGAGCCATTAAGGCTTTGGGGTTATATCAAAAAGAAAGTGCAAAAATGTTTTGAAAAATATTTATCAAAGGAATTTTAAGGAATCATTTCCTTAAACCTAAATCATTTAACTAAACTCCTTTAGGGGTAAATGTTTGTGTATACCTCAAGACGATCTAATAGGAATTGAGGAAACCATTTAAACCATGACTTGAAATTTGAATCGACAACTTTTGCTTTCAACTAAGAAAATTTTGACCAAAGTATAAACAAAGATTTTTCGAACATTTACGGATCTTATTAATTATTTTAATTATTTTCGATAAATCAACAAAAATCTTGTTAATTAAATTCAAATTTATTTTGAACATTTTTATATAATTGGTCGAACTGAGAAATTTAAAATTTTTTACGTTGACGTTTCATACAAATTAAATATTTATTATTTAATTACTCGTAATATTTATCGACGCTTTAAACGTCAGATTGAGCAAAACTGATGAAAATAATAATTGAGACGAAATTAATACTTAGAAAATATGAAGAAAGAATTTCTGAGTAAATTGTAGTCATGATAATTATTTCATCAGGAAAGGTGAATGTAGATACTGACACGTTATGTAGAAAGGATAAAGAATCAATTAGGATGCGTTCCTTAGTATTAAATGTGCAAAATAATTTGCCCGAGAAATTTAAAATATAGCCGATGCTTGTAAAAAGAATAATATAGATAATAAAAGGGGTTCACGGCTAATGTGAACCATGAGAATTGAGAAGCTGATGGCGTTAAATGTTTTAAAGGCCGCTTGTGGTTGCCTAAATATGGAGGATTTTGAGATGTAGTCATGTTGGAATCTCGTAAGTATAAGTATTCTATTCATGTCATTTCTGATTAAATGTATCTTTATCTGAAGAAGTTGTACTGATGGCAAATTATGAAGGCAGACATCGCCTCATACATTAGTAAACGTCTAACTATTGCAAAGGTCATCATCTGAATTTGATTCGATTTGGGTCATCGTCGATAAACTGACCAACTCTGCTAATATCATTCTTGTTAATGATAGATTCTCGATGAAGAAATTGACTCTTTGTATTTAAAGGAGTTGTGTAAACATAGTGTACATGTATTGATCATCGCTATCAAGATCCTCGTTTCGCATTGAGTTTCTAGAGATTTGGTCAGAAGTCATTGGGAACGAACCTTGATGAGAGTATTGTTTACCACCCCAATCGAAGGGACGAGGTAAAGTAACGATACAAAACACTAGAAGTATTGTTTTATGCTTGAATGATTGACCTTTGGTAATAAACCGTATAATCTCTTTCCTTTGGAGAGATTATCATTGATAATTATCGTATTAGGATCGAGATTGAATCTAGTGAGGATCTAAATATGAGAGCATTTGTAAGCAGGAGTTGGGAGGAAGACACCCGACATACGCACATTGTGAGTTGGACATGTCTTTTAGGTTTAAGGTTGCCTATGATGACAAACCTAACCTTACAAAATACCCGACCCGCGAAACCTGAAATGAATGTTGAAATTAGGATCTGATTATTGACTGCCGGTAGTGGGCAGGAGGTTATGTGAATATGAAATGTAGATCTTGAAGTGCAGGATGGGTAGCGAAGTTATGCCAAAAAATTTCACCTTGGAAAAATGAAATGATGATCTGAAAGATCATTGGAAATAAGTCCCCTTTGTATGGGACCACTGAGATAATGTAAATGTTGGATTGAAAGGCATATAAGCTGGATCTACCCTAGGACTTCAAGGGTTGCGTGAATTATGTTTCGTATATCGAACTTGATAAAATGTCTATCAAGTGAAATTCTGATTATTTCTTGATGAAGTTTAGATCGGTGAAAAGTTGCATTCATAAAAAACCCGTGAACATCATGGATAGAGAAAGTAAGTCAACATTAAGCCTGATCTTATTCCCGTAGTTATGTTTGATGAAACTCGCGTATTGTAATGAATTACACTCGGATGTGGAGGAAATACTCACGTGGCTTTAACTCTATAAGAAGCGAGTAGTAAGATAAATCGATCTTTGAGGACAAAGATCCTGTTTAGGGGTAAATGCTGTGACAATCCGTCAATTTATGGTTGATATTTTTATTCTCAAGTATGATTTAAAAACATTATTTTAATGTTATATTATAAACTCACTGGATGATTTAAAAACATTATTCTCAAGTATGATTTAAAAACATTATAAACCACGCATAATTCCAAACAAATGACATTAAATACGCGTTTTGGTCTTGTTTTAGCAAGAAATAAGTGGTAAAAGGATGGGTGTTTTCACACCTATCACCCCATTATTTCTACAGACTTCTCCAAAATCGCGAAGTAAACCAAGGATCTCTGTCCGAGATGATACTGGATGGAGCACCATGAAGTCTCATGATTTCCTTCTTTTAAGTGTCAGGGAGTTTGCTAACCGGATCATCCTTGCGGATCGGTAAGAAATGAGCTGACTTAGTAAGTCGATCAACGATAACCCAAATCGCATCATGCTTCCTCTTGGTCTGCGGAAGACCGGTAACAAAATCCATGGTGATCTTGTCCCACTTCCACTCTGGAATGTCTAACGGTTGTAGTAGACCACTAGACCGCTGATGCTCGATCTTAACCTGCTGGCAGGTAAGACATTTGGAGACATAAGTAGCAACATCCTTTTTCATACCACTCCACTAAAAGTACTGCTTGATGTCGTGGTACATCTTGGTTGAACTAGGATGAATGGAGAATGGGGAGCTATGAGCTTCAGCCAATAACGCTTCCGTGAGTGTAGAATCATCAGGAACACAAAGTCTGGTGCCCTGCCATAAGATACCGTCGTCATCCAACCGAAACTCCGTCTGATGCTCTAAGTTCTGAATGATTGCCCAAATTTCACCATCATCCTTCTGAGCTTCCTTGATCCTAGAGAGTAATTCAGGTTCTACTCTAAGATTAGCCCAGTAACCGTGCTGTCTACGTACCCTGATCTCGATGTCTAGTCGCTCCAAATATCTTATAATCTCTTCCTTTATCCTGATGCCGTTGATCATACCCGACTTTCTACTAAGAGCATCTGTTACTACATTCGCCTTGCCGGGATGATACCGCATATTAATGTCATAATTCATCAACAGCTCTAACCATCTTCTCTGCCTCATGTTCACTTCACGCTGAGTGAAGATGTATTTCAGGCTGTTGTGATCTGTGAAGATATCACATGATTCGCCATACAAGTAGTGTCTACATATCTTCAGTGCAAACACGACAACTGCAAGTTCCAAGTCATGCGTAGGGTAGTTCTCCTCATAAGGCTTAAGCTGCCGTGATGCGTAAGCAATCACTTTCCCATGTTGCATGCGAACACAGCCAAGTACCTTCCCTGAAGCATCACTATAGATTTGAAATCCACTTGTACCAGATGGGAGAGTAAGAATCAGTGCAGATACCAGCCTCTGCTTTAGGTCTTCAAAGCTCTCCTCTCTTTCTTCAGTCCAGACGAATTTCTCCCCTTTCCGCATTAGTTTGGTTAATGGCAGTGCTAAACGGGAAAAGTTCTCTATGAACCTATGGTAGTAACCAGCTAAACCTAGGAAACTGCGAACTTCAGTCGCTGATGTCAGTCTTGGCCACTTGGTAATAGCCTCAAACTTTGCTAGATCCATGGCTATTCCTTCTGATGATACAATGTGGCCTAGAAATGCCAGGTTTTCTAACCAGAAGTCACATTTGGAGAATTTGGCATACAACTGCTTCTGGCGAAGTATCTGTAATACAGTACGAAGATGGTCTTCATGTTCCTCCTTTGACTTAGAGAAAATGAGGATGTCTTCAATGAAGACAATGACGAACTTGTCCAGAAACTCATGGAAGATACGGTTCATCAAATCCATGAAAATAGCTGGAGCATTGGTAAGGCCAAATGGCATGACTACAAATTCGTAGTGCCTATAACGTGTACGGAAAGCAGTCTTGGCGATGTCCTGCTCTTTAACCCGTAACTGATGATAGCCCGACCTTAGATTAATCTTGGGGAAATGTTTGGCCCTTTGGAGTTGGTCAAACAGATCCTCAATGCGTGGTAATGGATATCTATTCGTGATGGTGATCTTGTTAAGCTCACGGTAATCTATACAAAGACGCATACTACCGTCCTTCTCCTTTACGAATAAGACCGGTGCGCCCCATGGAGAAGCACTAGGTCGGATGAAACCGTGTTTCAATAGTTCATGTAGTTGTTCCTTTAACTCCTTTAGCTCTATGGGAGCCATGCGATAAGGAGCCTTAGAGATTGGCTCAGCTCCTGGGATGAGCTAAATATTAAACTCCACTTCACGGGCAGGTGGTATGCCCGGAAGTTCTTCTAGAAACACGTCTGTGAATTTTGACACGATTGGCTGATTCTGGATAGATAGAGATTCAGCCTCCAAATCATGAACATTAGCAAGATAGCCTTCGCAACCATGTGACAGTAATGCACGTGCTTGTAAGGTTGAAATTATTTATACAGACCTTCCGGGTATAAAACCGTTGTGAATGTACTCTAGTGCATTTACATCACCGAAGATGACCCGATATGAATGGCAGTCAATGGTGGCATGATGTTTGGATAGCCAGTCCATGCCTAATATCATGTCAAATCGCACATGTCCAAAGGAAGTGCATCATCTGGGAGAATTTTATCATCAAACTAGAGGGGAAGGCTCTTGTACCCATGGGTTATGCGTACAAAGTCTCTTAAGGGTGTGGAAATGTTTAATATATTCTCTAATGGCACAGGGGATATCCTAACATTCTTGGCATAAGCAGTAGAAATGACCGAATGAGTAGCACCCATGTCAAATAAAACACATGCAGCTTGACCATACATATACAAGATTCTAGTGATGGTAACTGTTGACTTGTTGGCCTGATCACGCGAGGTCGTGTAAACCTGTCCAGTAGTAGGAGGTGGCTTGGAATCGGCATGTCTAGATGTGCCCTCTATCTCACCCTTGTGGCAGGCCTTCATGCGATGGACTGACTGGCCACACTTGAAGCAAGCATCGCTGTCGCTGCGACATGGACCTGGGTGCATACGGTTGCAGGTAGTGCAGAGAGGGTGAGTATACCCTCCAACAAGTGCCCTTACTGGCTGGGAGCCTGTTTAGAAAAGTATACATGAGACATGGATTTTGGGTACAAACAGGACAATGCAGAAAATCGTAAGACATACTACCAGTAACAGCTGCACGGTTACGCTATGAACCGCTGCGGTCCTGCTCCCTTCCGTTGCCATGATTCCTGGTAGAAGATATTGAAGTGTTAGAATTATGAATTTTAAGTATGGGTAACATAAGAAATGAGTAAGTTTAGGGACCTGCTGTGTTGGAGTTGCTAACGTCGTTATGGTAATTATCATTATCGCCATGCCTATCCGAAGCAGAACGGTCTTGGGTCTGACCGTTACCCTTGTTCTGACTAGGCTGCTGTTGAGTAGCCGGTTGAGACCGGTCCCAGTCTTCTGCCTGAAAGATGAAATTTATAGAGAAAGATAAATATTTGGATAGTACTAAATGAATTGAAATGATCACCACTGAGTGACGAAATATACCACTTCTCGGGTCTCTATGCCTCTCCAAACTCATCTCTCTCCTGCAGCATCTCCAACTTACGTGTTGCATCAGCTACTTGTGCCACCGTGTTGAAGTTAGCACACACCAAGTTATTGGCGACCGATGTAGCCGGTTCTGACTAGCCTGCTGTTGAGTAGCCGGTTGAGACCGGTCCCCAGTCTTTTGCCTAAAAGATGCAATTTATAGAGAAAGATAAATATTTGGATAGTATTGAATGAATTGAAATGATCACCACTAAGTGACGAAATATACCACTTCTCGGGTCTCTATGCCTCTCCAAGCTCATCTCTCTTTTGCAGCATCTCCAACTTACGTGTTGCATCAAGTTATTGGCGACCGATGTACGAAGAGGCCAGCGAAAGTGGTACGCTTGCTCTTCGGCAGTACCTGTTGCTGCGCCAAGCAAACCAGCCAAATGAAGAAACCGCTGCATGAACTCGTTGTTGTTCTCCCCAGCTCTCTGCCTAATCCTATGTTAATCCCTCTTCAGCTTATCCTGCTCAGCCTTGGGGAAGAACTGTCCCATCACCAACTCCCTGAATTGAGCCCAAGTCAAGCCAGTCACCTAATTGTCACCTCCCTCAGACTGCTTCACTAACTTCCACCATCCAAGCACGTCTCCTTCCAACTTGTAACAAGCCAACCTTGCCTTGAAGATAGGGTCGCAAACCATTGCATCAAATATCTTCTCGATATGAGCTAGCCAGCTCTCAGCCTCATTGGGGCTATTAGTCTTCTCGAAGGATCGAGGACGTTGCTTGTTGAATCGCTCCAGCCCTGATCAGTGTAGTTGGAGGAGGAGGAGGAGGATTCTGATGCTGGTGCTGGTGCTGATTGTAGGCAACTTGCACCTCGGCCTTGATTTCATTCCTCAGTTGAGGAAGCATGGCCTGCATCGCAACTTGAACTGCTGCATTGAGTTGTTCCTGCTCGCGTGTGAGAACCATCTGACAGTATAAAACAAAATGCATGATTAAACTGATTAAAACATAATATATGTACATGAAAAAAAAATTATGCAAATAAATCCCAGAAAATTTTTATGCATGAAAATAGTGTATGAATGCATGATGATGAAATAACACTGGTTGGGTGAACGCCTTTGGGTCGATTCACCTAAACAAAATGACATGACGAAGATGAACGCATATTGGTCGGTTCATCAAAACAACATGATAGATAAAAGCACATGCGACTAAATATGGCCAGTCATGTACCAACCATTACTTAGTCAAAATTCCTGCGATAATGATACATGATATAAATGCATAAAAACAAACTGTCAGTTCTAGGAAGACCATGGTGATTACCCACTAATCACAGGTCATGTTTTGAGAGCCAACAAGTCGAAGCCTTGGCTCTGATACATAATTGTAATACCCCATTTTGGTAAAAGTAATGTCACGCGTGATTATGGCGTGTCATCAAAGCATACAAGGTAAATGTCTTAAACGCATTAAATGACCATGAATGGAAATACCGAAAACAAACATCGGTAGTCCAAGTATAAGCTTATCATACACAAACATAAGTACTGTAAAGGAAAAGGACTAAAAAATGTCCACAGAAATAAGTAGCAAAATATATGATGAAATGCATAAAGTAGAGAAGGCTAGATAGCTTCCAATCCATATGTACGCTTAAAGTCTACGAGCGCCCTTGAGTACTTGCCGTTTGGGAACATGAAAGGAAAACGGCTGAGCATAACGCCCAGCGAACGGATATACAAGTATAGAATGGAATAACATAAGCATAAAAGACTAATAGCAGCGGAAATATATAAGTCCTAAGTAACATGGTAACATGTTCATAAAACTGGTTTTATAGTTTGAAAAGACTTATATTTTTATGTAAAATCTGTATTAATTAGCCAATAGCCCATATAGGTCATGAGGTTCCACCGTGCATGAATACCTGGAGGGGATACCTCGTCATGCAATTAAAGGGGTTGCCTCTAATTAAATAGTCTTGGTAGGAGGGATCAACTCCTTGTGAAGGATGCAAGGCACACATCGTATTTACCATGAAAATCCGGTAAAAACATGTAACTAGGATGCACCATACGCCTCACTTGATAATATAATAACAATGGCCAAATAACTGAAAGGGACGCCACGAGCAATCACTCCGCCGTGGGGAAGTCATAACACTAGTGCCTCTAGTGTTATGGTTATGGCACCTCCATAACTAGGTGACACTGATCATGCATGTATATGGCTTAGGCGATTATTCTAACATAAGTATCAAACATATAAAACAAATACTGGGAAAACAGTTGGCTGCAAATGGGGAATCCTAATAAGGAAAGAATGTCAATACTAAAGGACGGGAAATCCGTACCTCATGTCCAGTGAACGAAGAAAGACGAAAGGATGAAAGCCTACTCCAATCTCACTAATGCTACATAAATAGGGGACATGTATAAGTATTCTGTCTACTGAGTACGTAACTGATTATATCATGTTTTAGCTTGTTTTATATGTTCTTGTCTTGTTTTAGTGATTTTAATGTTATACTGTGTTTATCATGTATTCTATGTATTAACTTGTATTCTTGTATTATTATACCGTTGTGTAACAATAAGTAACTTTCTAAAAATAGCAGGTTTCCTAAAATAGGAAGTTTCCAAAAATATAAAGTTTCGAAAAATAGAAAGTTTCCAAAAATAGATTAGCTTCTAAAAATAGACCAGTTTCCAAAAATAGAAAGTTTCCAAAAAAGTAAGTTTCCTGAAATAGCAAGTTTCCATATTTAGAAATAAGCTGGATTAATAAGCTGGATTAATAAGCTAATAATATAAGCTTAAGTTTACTGGTTAAATATCATAAGTCATGTAATTATTTGTATAGTTTATTAATAGTATCATGTTAATTAAATAAACTATAGGTTATACGATTTAATTGAATATAAGCATGATTTAATTAAATTAAAGTATATAAAATACTTAGGTTAAACATGTATTAATATTATATTAATTATAACCTAAGTCCTGTTTATTAAATTATAGTCCATGTTTTAAATAATTAATTAATACTATAGTCTAAATTAAGTGATAAAAATACTTAGGTTAAAACATGTATTATTTACTAAATAATACTAACCTAAGTCCATGTTAAATTAAGTTAATTATTAGCCATGATTTAATTAATTTATTTTTCTTGCTAAAATAATATAACTTGTAAAAAAATAATAACTTGTAAAAATTAGACATGAACCGAACCCGTGTTTTTAATTTATACCAACCGTGAACCGGACCAAACTTCCCATGAACCAGACCGAAACAAACACCCCTTTAGCAGTGGCTAACCGGCCTAGCCGGTTGCCACTGTTAGTGTAAATTCACCATCGGCTTAAGCCGGTGGTTTGCCCCTGCCCTGTTTTATGTTCCCACCGATAGACCACAACAGCCACTGGCTTAAACCGGTGGTGCTGTTGCTGCTGCGCTGAGGCCACAAAGACCACAAGGCGACCCCGACTCACGTCGGGGTCCCTTGGTACCTGCTGTTGACCAACCACCAGCCACGCCACCTTGGGTCTCGGTGGGGGTGTGATTAAACCAAGCCGAGAGCTACGGCTCTCGGTTCGTGTGATTCGGCCGAACAAACCCCCAACCCAAATCTATTCTTTGATTTCTAACATGTTATTACTTGTTTTAATAAATCCCATGTTCATGTGTTCTTGATATAAATAAAAAGAATAAAAGAAAAGGAATTAAGGTTTGCCGAATGCGTGAATCAAATGTGAACAATAACACGAATACTAACACTTGTTTTTCAATCACCAAGATCAAACAACCACCCCTTTGGTGTTGCTATAGCCGGCGGCAAAGAGAGGAGGCTAGTGTTTTATTTTTTTTATCAAAACTTTGTAGAATGAAAAAGGTTTTCCCTTTTTTGTTTATTATAGTTAAAACCAAATTAGGCCTGGGCCTCCCTTGTCTTGTGTGTCCGCGGCTATGAGGGCCCACGAGGGGAAACCCGTACGTTTTTCATGTCTAATATTTTACGTGTTCATACGTTAGCGTTTTCGTGTTATATCTTAATTAATTCTTCGTGTTATATTTAAATACTGGTACATAAATGATATTTATCGTATTATAATAAATACGTACGTAATTACATGTACGTGATTTAACGTTCATGATTTCATGTTCGTGATTATAATTATTATGGTTAATAATTATAGTGTAATATCACGTACTTAATACTTATCGTGTAATAACACGTACGTAGTTTCTGAAATTAATACTCGTGACACGTGTTCATGCTATAAAAGGAAAGTTTTAGTTTGTACATACGTTTACCAAGTGTACTGTTCATGGTAAACGTATGCGGGTTTTACACTAAATAGCAAAATAAAGCATATCTGTTTAGCCTAGGTAGGAACCATTAGCTGCTAGCAAGTGCGACTTGCCCAGATAGGAGATGTCAGTCTCCAATAATACTATTCACAATATCAGCGCTCATTAAATGATTAGCGGTCCACGATTAAAAAGGGGCTTAACCGCAACAAGTAAACGTAGTGTAAATATTCATATAGGAAGCATACAAAAACACTTGTATTCTAGTTTTAACATATATCCCATCCCCCTCATGGGTTTTCAAATCACTAATAAAACTTTAAAAGTGAGGCTATGAACTCACCTTAGCCTAGAGAGTCTTGATTAAATCAGTTATACCCAATCACAACCTTCTCACAATATCTGAGTTAACACACAATATATAGATATATCAAGTCATACTCTCTGAGTTCAATATTTTATTATTTCATGTATTTATTCTTTGATTCTTATATTTTGTTATTATAGTATCATTTTTCGGGCCATTATACTTAGAAGTCATTCTATAAACGTTTGAGGATCGAGGACACTTTAAATCGTAAACCCAACCACTCAGTGAGAACGTAATATCGTGATAGAACATCTTTATACAAAGATCCATACTAACATGACACATTATATTTTATTACATTTGTTCTTTAGTTTCAATATTGTCAAGAATAGTCCTTATAGTTATATTTTGGCATAATTACACTTTTTACCCTTTAAGTATATAGTTTCATTATATTGCAATTTAATCCTTCAATATTTAACCTTAGGGTCTCAAACTTTCCAAATTTTATTATTATAGCTTTAACTTTCATAAAAAGAAACTTTTGGCCCAAAATGTCAAATAGTTTCAAAAATGACAGTTTTGGTCCCTATACTTGTAAACATCATATAACTTCTTCAAAAATGTACCAAATGATCTAGGATTTTAAAAAAAAGTTTAAAAACATATTTATAATCATAATAACTACATTTTATCAGAATTATAGCTCTTGATATGGATTTTAGGTCATTATTTCATGTCAAATACAAAACTAGGGTTTTAAGACATCTTTAGCTTATAACTTCCATTTAAATTGATGAAATAACCTAGTTCTTTTTGGATTGTATTTCTAACATAATTTTGGCATTATAAAAAGTTTTATAATTCAATATAACAACATCAAAGTTTGTTTAGTATAGAAATTACCTAGGTAGCTCCAAAATGGCTCCTTATGGCTTCCTATGAACACTACTTGCTATCAAAGCTTCAAGGGATTCAATGGCTACCTTCTATACCTGGTTTTTGGTCTTTTAGGATGTCATAAGATGTTTATAGAAGTGGAAATGGATAACGGGTAGGAGATACTAAGAAAACGGGGTGCAAGTCTTCATACTATGCCATACGACTCTATTTATAGTACTAGCAACACTTAGGCTCCAAGTTTGGCATCTAAACGTATAAGAAGGATAGATATATTACTAATGAAGGCTAGTGAAGCTCTACATATTTTTATAGGTCCTAGCTTTGATCTAATCTTCTCGTGTGGCTAGAAATGTGTCACGACAAGGTTTAGATGAGAATGGTGATGTGTAGCAAGAAAGGAGGTGATGCACCTACTTGTCACCACTCCTAAAATATCTTACAAGTTTTAAATATCTGATATTTGAATTTGGAATGGAGGGGAAATGGTTGAAAAATGGGGTTTGGAGGGAAAATATAAATCCGGGTCCTAAATCTAGGGCTTGTAACTTATGGTTTGTGTTTTTATGATTAGGGACTTAGGAAAGTGATTAGTGAATGATTAAGGCTTACTTAGGGTTTAGACATTCTGTTTAGGATATTTGGGTCCTTGGTTTGAAGTTTAACAAAGGTTTGATGTGAAAATGGGGAGTATACTTTTGTAGATTAGGGTTTTCTAATGATATAGGGTTTAATCTTAGCAAATGTGATTATCCTCCTCTTAGATACTGATTTAAACTTAATTTAGGTCCTAGACATTGTTTATTAAGTGTCCAAAGAGTTCTCACACTTGGTTTAATGGTTTAGTTTAGGTAAACATGGCTAAAGAGTGAAAATACCTATTTCGACCTAATTTACAAGTCATGCATTGAAATCTTGTACCTTGTGCATTAGGGTACTTGTACATTATCTTAACATAATCTTATAATCTTAATGAAGTCCTATGAGTGTTTGTAGACTTTTCCTAAAAGACTAGGTTGTGAATCCATGTAGATTTCTTAATATAAGGGTTTCTATATCATTAAGCCTAATGACTTTCTATTTTGGGTAATTAGGGTTTGTATCTTAATGTAAGCTTATTCTAAGTCTTATTTAGTATGTTTATGACTTCTATGGGTTCTATGTTCTTACTTTAAGGGTTTATATAGGTTGATCATATTCTAAGGTTATTTAAGTAAGCTTAAGGTTCTATGCTTTGAAAACTTGTACTTTATGCTTTAATAATTTGTAACTTATTTTAAGATAAATGTATGATTTTATTATGGTACTTAGTTAAGTTTTATAATTTGTTGCAAAAGATTAGAGTTTAATTCGTTATAGATTGGATTTTATATGCTAATCTTGGTTTTAGGTAATTTTCTTGTAATTAGCTTGTGATTAGTGAATATTAGTGTTTTGTGATCATTTACTGTTGATCCCCTTTGAATAGATCTATCTCCTGCTAAGAATTTTTACAATAGCTTGTAATCAAACTAGAGCACTTGAGAATTCTTACTCAACTAAACAAGTTATGCGGAATCAAACATATAAAGCAAAGAAGAACATAATTACTCTAACTATTCGATCTTCTATTAATCGACTTTTCAATGAGGTACATAAAACTCATCGTACCTATGTTCCATTATAGTGTAAGGAACCCTAGAATATTCTATTATGATAAGTATATCACATACGATATATTATCAATATTCTAAGCTATTAAGTATATCACATAAGATATACTCTAACTATAACTATGACATATCTTTTCTAAAGATATATTCGTCCTAATCTTCTTAGCAGTACTTACATTATAACTAACGATACTTGACATATACCGCGTTAACACTAACGGTACTTGCTAACACTAATAGTACTTGTACTTGTACTAACAGTACTTGGTACTTTACAAATAATTCCCAACAATCCTCCCCTAAACAAGAATGATAACTTCTTGTCTTCTTGTTTCTATGTGTGTTAAATGTATAAGAATACATGTCTTCAAACTTGGATTGAACTTGGTAATCTTTGTAGTTGTAAACCAACTGAATCTAGCCAAACACTTTATGCAGATCTTCTTCTGCTATGACAATCTTCAAGTCTTCATGAATATCATCTTTGTCTTCAAATTATGATTCTTGTTTCTTTTAAACATTCTTTGCAGCAACTATGTTGTCTTCACATAGAGAAATCTGTCATCTTTAAGCTTTTGGACCAACAGTCTTCCCCTATTTGATGATGGCAAAACTTCCTTGTGATATTGAACATACATGAATCTCCTTGAACATGTTTGTTTATGAATCAACATTCCTGCTTATGCCTTCTCACCTGAAATAAAATAGTTAACAACAAACCAAACTGTATTGGCATCATGATTGTTAGCAAATCATCAGCTATCAACGGATTTGATTTATTCTTTACCAATTACCCGCACACTCTAGAATAGCTAATACTTTATACATAAAGAATAAGGTGTACTGATAACCCTATAATTTTTGGTAAAATGTCAACCATTGACGGATTTGATAGAGTCTTTACCTAGAATCGTTTGCCCTAGGAATAGCTAACTCTTCACTTCTAAGTATGGTGAGTTAATGACCATGTAGTTTTAGAAAACTACCAGCTATCAACGGATTTGAGAAGTCTTTACCACAAACCGTTTGATTATGGACTAGCCAGTTATTATGTTTGTTAGACATGGTGAACTGAGAACCATTTGTGAAGTGTGACTAAGAGTCAAACACTCAAGGCTCCTTCTCAGCTTCTTCTTCTTTCTCCAAATCCTTGAGTTGCTGTTTGATTATCCTAATCAACTCTAAAGCACCATTAGATTCCTTTGAAACCTCTAGTTATTGTTCCAACATCCTTTCTGACAACCTTCTTCCAAAAGGATATCTTTTCTCTTGAAGCATATAGTATGTCACATCATCAACATCTAGTGTATGTATTCCACATGATCTATAGTATCTCTAGTAAGTAGGAACCTGATTCTCTAAATCCTTCAACATTCCATGATCACAGTTGTGGGGTTCATACATAAACTTCAATTCTCTTCCTAATAGTGATATCTCTTCTTGATCTTCACTTCCTCCTTGAACAAATCTGTTAAGGTCTTAAATGTCTTGTCTGTCAAGAATATGAAGAATATCTTCTAATAACCCGAACATCCAAAATGTGCCATCTGTTCTAGTTATTCCATGAGCTTCTAGTCCTTGTCACATAGCACCTGTCCATCTTATGATTGATGACTTCTTTCTAAAGATTTCTGTATCAATACATTGATATTCAAATTTGACTATCTTCAAGTACTTTTTGCAGCTCTCATCATCATAACTATCTTGATCTATAGATTTTGCCTTTTTCTTAGCTTCTTGCTTTTTCCTGGTTGATCTCTTTTTCTTAATACCATTGGAGGTTCCTTCAATTTTAATGGATCCTTCAACCAAATCTTTATGTACCGTTTCTTCAAGTACTATTGACTGTGTATGTACTGCTTGTACATTTTCAGTCTCTTTAACACTTTGAGCTACATTTCCCTTATCCATCCTTTGAGCAGTCTTTGCTTCCTTTGAAACTTCCTTCACCTTTTTGTTCTTCCTAGCATATGTAGTCTTGATAGGTGGAGATGCTTGTTTCTGTCCAATAGTACTTGCATCAAATCTGGGGGTACTTCCAAATTGCCTTTGTTGTTGTAGATGTTTCTTGACATCTTCAATGTCCTTTTTGGCCTTTTCAGATCCAATCTCAACAAAGTTCAGTTTTCTCCTCTTGTGTTGCTCATACAAAGTCTTTATTTCATCAAAAGTTTTCCTAACTAATTGAGCATGGGTGAAATGCTTAACCTTCTTGAGGTAGGACATCATCTGATTTCTATATTGCATAGTAGTTGGAGGCTTTACTCTTTCTTTTCTTCTCTTTTCAGCAAAGAATCTTTGTTGCTCCCTTACCAAATCATTAATTAATTTATCCTTTTCTTCTTCATCATAAGCATCTCTTTCTTCAGCTATTAAAGATTCTTCTAGAAGTTCACTTCCCATTAGTTCAGCCTGAATTCTATCATACTCTGCTATGTTCCATTCTTGCTGTACTCTCTGAGCTTCAAGCAATTGTTGCTTGGCTGCAAGTTCTTATTGTAAATCTTCTTCACGCATTTGTGCTTGTAACCTAAGACCTACTTCTTCATCATGCTCCATTTGATGAAACTTGTTCATGACTTTGCTCATATCATCATCTGAATCACTTTCACCTTCAGACTCATATTTTAGTTTCTTTTTGCCTTTATCCTTTGTATTTATCTTAGGTAATTTCTTCAATAATCTTGAAGATCTTCTTTCTTCATCTTCATTAGATTGTTGCTGAATAATAATACCTTTTGTAGTGGGCTGTGAAGCTTGTACTTTCTTACCTTTGTCTTTACCTTAACTGGCAAGATTTTCTTGTTGTGTCTTCATTTCTTCTTCTACTAGCCTTGCCTTTTCAACTGAGCTCTTTTCTTTGAGATCAAGCAACACTTGTGCTTATGTCTCATCTTCTCCAAAAGATGAAGTTTGGATTTCTTCAGAAGATGGTCGTGAAGCTTTTTCACCAACAGTACTTGTAGTTGGCTGAGCAGTACTTGGTTCTTCAGCAGTATTTACTTCACCCATTTTAGACACGCTTCTTTATCCTATCACCAAAGTATCTCCAGATACTTTATCTCCTTTAGAAGTTGTCTTCTCAAAATCTAACTCCTCAGTCTTGTTTGTTTCAACATTTATCCTTGATCTTGACAGTACTTGGAAAGACTGTTTCTCATGTAACTAGAATTGTCTTTGTGGTGGAGTTGTAGACACAGGAAACTTAATAGTTATTTCCTCTAGCTTCTCATTAAACTACCCAATTAGCTTGTAGTTTAGGTGATTAGGGTTGTGGCTGAGTTTCCATCATATCTTCATCAACATAGGGTTGTGGTTCCTCAACATATGGTTGTGGTTATGGTTCCTCATATTGAAGCTCCATATGTGTATGCTCCAAACTTGTATTATCCACATAATTCTCAATGACATCATCAGCTTCAAAATTGATGTCATTTTCAGAGTTTGCTTGAATATCAGAAGAAGGTCCATGTTCTTCATTTTCCTCCCCTGTTTGGTTGTATTCAGTTTCTTCCTCCTGAAGTTTCTGAGCTTTTTCTTCTTAAGATTGGCTTGCTGAATTGCCTTGTGATGCCACATCCAAGGAGTAACTTTATTCCTTAGCTTTGTTAGATTGGCCTCCAAGTCTGCAATTTTCTTATCTTGTTCAAGATTTTCCTTTTTTAAAACCTGTACCTGTTTGGACAAGCTTGTGCACAAAGCAGTTAAATTTGCAACATCCACCACCTATGTTGTTGTTGCCTGTGGAGAACCACTTGCAGCAATTGAAGCAGCAGGTGTATGGATCATCTCATCAGAATTAGGTTGATTACCACCATGATGAGAATAAGATGGTGAATCTTTAGATGGTTGAGGACTCTGGTTAGAAGGAGTTTGCTGAGAAGAACTAGCTGAGCTAGGTTACTCACCTTCTTGATTAGCTCGATGGGCTAACATACTAGCAAATACTGGTGATACTGTCCTTGAAAAAGAGATACCATTCTTTGTCAAGAAAAAAAGTTCTCTTGGTGAAAGAGGGGACATCCCATGTATCTGTTAAGTCTGGTAGGTTTAGGATTTGGTCTTGGACTAAAGCCTGAATAAATCTTGGATACATTAAAAACTTTTTAGATCCTTCCAAATTCCTAGTCATGTCTTCAAAAATTAACCTTGAAAAGTTAAAAATTATTTTGTTTGCTAGACAAATACCAGCTAATGCTAAAGCAACAGGGATTTTATCAAAAGATGTACTTTTTGAGCTTAAACAATGAATTATAGCATGAAAAAGTAATTTCCATTGTTGTGAAAATAAACCTTTAAAGAAAGTAAGACTTTCATACCTCCCTCATAACCCATGGCTGCAAGGCCATCATGTATTTCAGTGTTAGTCAACATACTAGTTCCATTTGCACCATCAAGTCTTAAACTATCCCTAAGCAATACTTCAATCACATAAATGTTCCTATTATTAATCGCAGCCCTTATGCAAGCTTGATTATGACGAGTACCTATAACAACAATATTCCAAAATTGTGTAACAATAGGAATAGAAACAACAAGACTTAAAGTAAGTGCAAAACGTACGTAACTTCAAGATAGAAAGTCAAGTATCTCATGAAAACAAAGAGAATCATCATTCTGAGTAAGATTAGCAACCTGGTTGTGCTTAGAGATCACTTGTAGAGCAACCATTAGATTTTTTGATGACCGAAAAATTAGAGAGAAGGTTATAGAATCGAGGTATAAAAATAAAAGATTAGGTGTAACACTTGTGTATTAGGGTTTGTATTTATATGAAAAACAAAACCAAGCACGAAGAAACCGAACAATTTTACAAAAAAGACCCTCAACGGTACAACGTTTATGTAGCGGTACATGGAACATACATTGTACTTCAAATTTTGCTTAGCGATACTTGGTTCCAAAATGGTACCTCAAAAATTAGACCGGTTCATGCATTCCACTATCATTTTAATCTCTTTTATCTTAATCTAACAACCTACAATCACATCAAAAACCAAAACAAACAGTATACAATAACAATTAGAATAATAATTGTACAGCTGTTACCTCCCCTTAAGAAATGCAGGAGTTATTGGTTTAGCATACCAATATGTGTTACCAAGAACTCAAATGTCTTTGTTTCAAACGCCTTGGTTAATAAATCAACTACAATGTTATCTGTATGGATCTTCAAAACCTGAATAAGCTTTTTGTCATAAGCATCTCTTATAAAGTGATGTCGTATTTCAATATGCTTGGTTTTGGAGTTAAAGACTAGATTTTTGACAATGCATATGGTACTTTCATTATCAATATAGATTTTGGTGTTCATAAAGTTGAAACCATAATCTAACAACTGATTTTGGATCCAATGTACTTGTCCATAGCAATGTGCAGCAGCTACATATTCAGCTTCAGTTGTAGAAGTAGCAACAATGGTTTGCTTCTTACACTGCCATGATATGAGTCTTTTGCCTAGGAATTGACAACCTCCTCTTGTGGATTTCCTATCATGATTAGCTCCAGCATAATCACTGTCTGAATAAGCTTCTAAGTCAAATGTAGAATTCTTAGGATACCATAATCTTAGAATAGGTTGACCTTTAAGATACTTAAAAATCCTTTTCACAACATGTAGATGTGAAACCTTTGGATTGACTTGAAACCTTGAACAAGCACATACAACAAACATAATATGTGGTCTTGAAGCAGTAAGATACATCAATGAACCAATCATTGATCTATACAATTGAATATCAACATTTTCACCATGTTCATCTTTTGAGAAAGACTTCTTAGCTTCAAAAGATGTACTTGCACTCCTTGTATCCATACTTGAAAATTTCTTTAAGATCTCAACAACATACTTATCTTGGCTGATAAATATTCCATATTTCCTTTGTTTGACTTGAAGTCCTAAAAAGAAAGTAAGTTCTCCCATAGAACAAATTTGAAATCTTCCTTTCATTAAAGCTTCAAACTCTTCACACCATGACCTTTTGGTTGAACCAAAAATGATGTCATCAACATATCCCTGAACTAGGATAATATCCTTAGCATTCTTTTTGATAAAAAGAGTCTTGTCAATGGTCCCTCTCCTATATCTATGTTCTAAAAGAAATTTGGACAAAGTTGCATACCAAGCTCTAGGAGCTTGATGAAGACCATAAAGAGCTTTAATAAATTTGTAGACACTGTTGGGGAACTTAGGATATACAAAACCTGGAGGTTGTGAAACATATACCTCCTCTAAAATAGTGCCATAATAAAAAGCACTTTTCACATCAATTTGATAGACTATAAATCCTATATATGATGCAAAGGCCAAAAATAACCTAATGGCTTCTATCCTTGCCACTGGTGCAAAACCTAATCATAGTCTATCCCTTCTTCCTGTCTATAGCCTTGAGCAACAAGCCTAGCCTTGTTCCTTACAACAACACCTCTTTCATCCTTCTTAAGTCTGAAAACCCATCTAGCACCAATTACTCTCTTTTCAGAAATGAGATCCACAAGAATCTAAACCTTTTGTAGTTCAAATTGCATTAATTCTTCTTGCATGTTTTATATAAATTGCATAACTCTCTTTTCAGAAATGAGATCCACAAGAACCACCGAGCTGAGATCAGATGAGGGAGAGCCTGTGATTGAAAAATCCCCGCTTGACTTCCACAACGAAGATGGTGGAGAATTGCTGCTTGAGGGCACTGTGCCGTACTAGGAGGAAGCAGAAGAAGAAGATTTCACCAACCCTGCTGACAACCGCACTGGTGAGGATGAAGAAACTACCCAAGCCTACATCCAGAAAAAGAAAGACTACCAGGAGGGTAGAAAAAACTCTAGGGGACGGGGCGGGGGCACATAATGCTCCTCCGAAGAAGCTAAGGAAAGACCATCCGCAGTTCCAGGAAGGAAGCAGCACCGCTACGGCCCAGGTCGACCCCTCACCGCGCCCGGATGAGCAAGTCTGGATGGCCACCCCCGTGAATGCTGTAGCTCCCACCATCACGGAACCCATCACTGGCACTACGTAAGTGCCTTTTGTTAAGACTCAAAGTAAATTGATAACCAAAACTAATGTGTGTTAATAACAGGGCGGATCCGTCGACCGTGGCCCAAGAGAAGGAGGTGGAAAGGGAACCCTCTCCCGTGACATCAATGAGACCTCCATCCCCTCCGGTGACCCATACTGAGGAGCCACATTCTGAGGAACCCGACACCAGCCTACGCCTAGCATGGAATTTATCTAGCTTAACAAGGTTGGAGGCGGAGTCCGAGTGCTCTGAATTTATTGAACATATCACTCCTCCAGCACTAGCGCAGGATTTGGACGAGCTGGAGCATGAGATGTTACAGGAGCAGTTTGATGTGTCCTCTGCACACCAAGTAACGGTTGGTGCGGCCTTAAGACGCCGTCTGATCAAGGCTTTGACTAATGTTAGCCGTGCTGACAAGAAGATAGCTCACCGTGAAGCACTGGTGGGTAAGCACGAGAAAACCATCACGTCTCTACAGGCAGCCTTGGTCGTGGCTGAGTCAACCGTTAAGGAGCAAGCATATCACGCCAACGCCCGTGAAGAACGTATTGCCGAGATGGTGGCCCTTTTAGCTGCATCCAACGAGAAGGTATGCTCTCACATTTAATGCTTATTTTGTGCATATAAAAAACCATATTGTCCCTTTAATAACTCTAAGTATCATATATAGGTATCCGCAGCCGAAGCTACTACTAAAGCCGTAACCGTACAAGCCTTCACTATTTCTCAAGAGCGCGACGCGCTGAAGGATGAGCTAAACCAGGCGCGGACTACCTTGGACGAGCAAGCTGCAGCAGCTGAGGGTGAACTAAGCCAGATGGCCACGGACTGTGCTGAAATGATATGTCCTCCTTTGCTCACAGCCATAGCTGGGCGCAGATGGATGGTTGGCCAGGGAATGCGGCTGGTCGTGAGCAAGGTGACAGGAGCTCCTTACCTGTTGAAGGCCTTTGCGGACGTTGTATCAGACGGTATAGACCGTGGTAGGCACGAGGGGCTGACGAAAGCGGTGGAGCTGATAGGCAAGAAGAAAGATATCACCCAGCATGCCTACCACAACCCTCTAGCCGCAGATAAGATGAATGCGTCAATGGATGCTCTTGCTGAAATCCAACACCCCCTCCTAGACGAGCTAGAAGCGCTAAAGGATGCTCCTAATGAGGTAATAATGTCCAAGCTCACTGCTGATCCCATCCAACTGACTTTTCCCACCTACGACTCTGTGTCGAAGGTGATGAAAGGTGAAAAGTTGTTGGTCGAGGCGTTGGATGCGAATATGACCAGGACACAAGATGGGAAGAATGCTCACGGGGAGGCCCTCCGCACCTTGATTGAAGAAGGGAAGAAGGAGATAGGGGAGTTCCTACCTTCGTTGTAATTTACATTGTAAACATTTGTATAATTTTATTCGTCCGTGTATGTATACGGCTAAAACTGATGTTGTAATAACTTGTCATATGTATGCAAGCAAGTCCGTGATGACCACGGCTATTTTGGTGTTATGAATTTGAAACTTGTGTATTTTTTTGTTAGATATCATATACCTGTACTGCATGACATGTCACGTCTTACTCAAAAAAGTACAATCAAGTCTATACTTTACTAGACGTGCGGCGTGCGTCTTTACCATGCAAAGCACTGCGTGAGCGCGACATATGGAAACTTATCACAACGTCTTGTGAGTAAGGTTTCTAGTAAGGATACGTGATCCGCGTCACTGGGGTTGCATCTCTCATATGTGACAAGTTGAATTATTAGGTTCACTTAATCCTCTAACCCCACCTGGAGGCGCATTGTACATGTACGGTATTGAATGAATGCATATGAATAAGATATAGCACATTGTGGTAACAACAACTAAATCTATATGACAATAAGAAAATCTAAAGAATAAAAACAATTTGCACAAGAACGAGTCGTGGAGCTAGCTAGGCACCACGACATTTTATTAGAACGTTTACGATTTTTTTTAACAAGAATGGGAAATCCTAAAAACAAAAGGAACCTAGAAAGCATAGAAAACAAAACAAAGAGAACACATGGATCTTCATTGAAGCCAGATATAGCGAAGTGTCAATGCAAAATCCGTAGCTTTCAAAGATAGCACCTTTTAAGATTGTAGATATTCCATGTGTGTTCCAGATCGCGGCCATCCATGTCACGTAACTTGTACGCTGATACAAGGCTTTTTGCCCGTATAAAAATTAAGTTCGTTGTGTTGGCCTAATCGAATTGATCTAGGTTCTATGTGTGACTCAGTCATTCTTTGGTGAAACAAATGTTTGTGTCGTTGTAGTATAATTAAAATGTGCAAAGACTTAAAAGTAAATGTCGTTAAAGTAAAATGACGTTAATTAAATCTAAAACTAATTTAAAAGTAAAAGGTGTGAAATTTAAAAACTTTGAAAGGTTAATTAATTAAAATGACTAGAAATTAAAGCGTGACGAGAATTAAAATTTGACAAAGTATAAAAATGAAAATGTAAAAATTAAACAAAACAAAACGTGGAAAATACCCCAGATCGGAATATATTCCGATCAGACCTCGTCGGAATATACTACCTTTGCCTGTCGGAATGCAGATCGTAAAACACCAATCAGAATATGTCACTTAATCTGATCGGAATAACCAAACTTAAACCCCCAGATCGGAATGTACAGAACCAACACTGATCGGAATATGGAAGAGATCTGGTCGGAATGCTGATCGGAACCTGATCGGAATATCAAATCAACACCTCGATCGGAATGAGGCAAAGAGCACCAATCGGAATAACTGTCACTTATCTGATCGGAATACCCACACCTGCCCAGATCGGAATACCAAAGTCTCCCAAATCGGAATGCTGTTAGGAATATAAAAACCCTAATCCGATTACTTCAATCGGAATGTATAACCCTTTTCCGATCTACCCAATCGGAATACGTAGAAAGAAATGCAAAATAAGCTAGAAAAATAAGCTACTAACCAAATAAGCACACAACGAAAATCCTAAGGTAAACCGTATAAAAATAAGCTACTAAACTGAAATTTAACAACTTTTAAGACACGAAATGAATAAGCTTTACGAAAAACAACTTTTATACGAAAATAACTTTTACAAAAACTTTAAAAACTTAAAGATAAACACAATAAGCTATGCAAATCAATGATCTAAAACAATCAAAAGTATAAAAACACAATCTTTAATCAAATAAGCAAGACAATGAACACATAAACATAAAGATCAAGCAAGAAAGAAAGGTAGAATGAGAGATTAAAAGCAAGAAAATTAAAGAACACTTACTTGGAAATTAAATGTATTAAAAGTGCAAGACAAGGTAAATAAATGTGCAAGTAATTAAAGGTGCAAGGTAAATAAAAGTGGAAGACTAATTGTCACCTTAGCCAACAAAAATGAAAATGAGATACTAATGGTCTATTTATAGGAGATTAGGAGAGTGGTTAGAGGAAGCTTCCTCCTCTCCTTCCTTTCTTGTTAATTGCACCATTAAGTCCTTCCTTCTTAGTCTTTTGTTAATCTTGGACTTTAAGGACTTTTTGGCTCGGGATTTCTTTAAACTCGTCTTTTAATCCTTCAATAAATAAGACTCGAGTTCTTCGGCTTTTTGGTAAACTTCCGTCTTTTGACTTTTTCTTCGATAAATCTTCAGAATTGGTCTTGGACTTCCGTTCTTTTTGCACTCTCGACTTCTCGACTTCATCTTTCATCTTTTTCTTCAATAAAAGCCCGTAAATGCCGTGTTTTCTCCACTTTTCACAATTTCGTCCTAAATCATAACAAAAACACAAACCACGCATAATTCCGACATTAAAGACATAAAATACATGTTTTGGCTCGGTTATTATTGTAATTCAGTGGTAGAAAAGATGGGTGTTTACACACCTATCAAATCCCCTACACTTGACAATTGCAATGTCCTCATGCAATGCATTAGTTACAAAGCATGTTTACACTTTTCATCATAATCAATCCATAGTGGCCTTTATTAAAGAGATAGAAAACTATAAACATTCAAAGTAAAGAAATCAAAAGCATACCTTGGGTTTTTGAAATGTTGTGAATGATCATCATCCTCAAGTTTTCACTTTCTCCAAACCAAGCTTAAGAACGAGATCATTGTTATTATAAGTTAGTAAACTAACATGAATTCATGTGGGCCAATTACTCACTTAGAATCCCTTATTCCTAGGTGTATCTCTTATATTTTATTGTTGTCTTGAATGATCACGAGGATGCATTTTTGACTTATTTCGATAGTTATTTAGTCCGAAAATAAAGTGAACGATTTAATCAATAGTTAGCTAAAGGACAAAATCTTTTAAAACTGCTTCTCGGGACCTCATAAAGTTCATATCTTGGCATAACTTGCTTCGCGATTTGAGACCTTTCTCGGACCAATATTTGGCAGCGACTTCATACTTCAAACCTAGAGAGACGTTCATGAAATTATGGTCTTCTCTTCATAATGGAATTTCTTCACTTGAAGTTTTGAGAGATTCATACTTGGACCACGACTTCTTCATTTTTCTCCAATCTTTATTTTGGACTTTGATATACAACGATCCGCCTCCTTTTATGACTTGGATCTATTTATCCTCATACCTTGCTAGGGTCTTTTCGGATACACTTCTCCATGACTTTTTGGGAGTTTTGCTTTTCGTCGTGTGTCTCGATCCTTCATATTGATTTTTGATAAATGATTCTTCACATCACTTTGGATCTTTAGCAACAAAATATAGCCCTCATGCCTTGTTAGGGCCTCTTCGGACTCGCCAATCTTCGCGTCCCGCTTCAATAAGTTATGCCTTGGCTATGAACTCTAATCCATAGCGAGCAACTTTTAAACGATCTTGGGCTAGAAGCTAAGTAACTTTTCAAATCGTACAACCTTATTTATTGCAGATAATTTATTAGCAAGCGATGGGAGAATAGGCTCATAATTAACTCACATAAATTCCCGAAAGAATACCAAACTTATAATTGGCTCTATCATCTCTCGTTCTCCACAGTTTAAAATCTCAAGGAATGAGACTCATGGATGCTTAGCCTATTAAATCAAAGTTTTGGGTTTTCGAGTCGTCTATAGGATCTTGCAAATTCTTAGACTTTTTCAAGTTTAGAAATCGCGTTTTAAAGTTCCCTTGATAAACGACTCTCTAGGATCAATTATAGGAACTTGCGAAAAGTTCTTGTTCTTAACCCGTGAGAGTTAAGACTTTCGCGTTTTATAGCTCCCTATATAAAAGCCTAGCAAAACTTGACTTAAACACGTTAAGGATACTAGCTAGAGTAACTTAGTTAAGTAAACTCAGGTTGAGTCAAAAGATTCACAACGTTTGAAAATTAAAACCACTTTATTAAAGATTTATTATAGTAAAGGAAGAAATTAACTATACAAAGGGAAAAACTAATAGGCCAAAATAGATCAAAAATTTTGAAAAATGTCGAAAAATTGATTTTCCGGTTAAAATGAGGACAAATACAAGGAAAAGACCACTTAACTTCGATAGAAGTCCCCCCTACACTTAAGATAAACATTGTCCTTAATGTTTAAGCATGTGGGAGTAAACTCCCCTACACTTAGGACATTGTGCACTTTGTTTAAATCTTGCTAAGGAAAAGACAACTAAAGAGATTCCTATTTTAATATTGAGAAAATATAAAATAGTGAATCGAAAAGAGTTTAGGATAGAACCGGGAAGAAGTGAACACGGAATCACGGGTCGTCAAGAATCATCAAGAGTGGATCATTGAAGCTCGAATCCCTGATTATAAGAAAGGAGAGGAGAGGAAAGCAAACCAAAGGGTCTCCCCCTACACTTATGATAAAGAAAGTGAAAAGATAGATGGAAGGGTTGCCTCCCAAGAAGCGCTTGATTTTTGTTAACCGAGTCGTGAGCCTGACTCGACCTTGATGATCAACGGAAGAAGCATGAAACATATCCACCAGGATCAAAGACATAGTGTTCGTCCATCAAATAGCACAAGCTTAAGGCGAACAAGGCAAGCCAAAGAAGAGTAGGCAAGGTTCCCTTAAGCAGTGATGGAGCACGGTGGAAGCAAGGGTGAAGTGGTGCAAGCAGATTTCCATAAGTTCCAAAGATTTTTCCTTTTATTTCATCAGGTGGATACTGAGATGGCTGCAGAATATCGATACCGGGGTCAAACACCTTTTCCTTTAAGGGAAAATAACACTCAGGCTCAGCAGATTGGGAAGAAGATCCGCGAAGAAGCACAACCTCGTCCTCAGAAGATGGACAAAGAGGTGTTAACTCATACGTGCTGCGGATATTGGTGTCGACCGGTTTCTTCTCCTTTGAAAGAATATGCTTCAAATCCAAAGTAGGATCAAAACGATAATCTTCAAAATCATAAGGAGGAGCATCACTCTCATGAGGGAAGTAAGTGTTGAGAAACGTAGAGAAGTCTTATTCAAATGAGTAATCGTCCAAAGTAGGATCGAGTGATGGCGGGGGATCTTCATCATGTGAAGAATCGCTCGAAAGAGTATCAGCCTCATCAAAATCATCATATGTGGGCAGCTCGGGATACTCGGAAGTAAGGTCATCATAATCATCCGAATCTGAGCTAGACTCATCATCATAAGCATCAAAGACCAGTGGAGAATCATAAATGGGAGAAAGTTCCAAATTGGACCGAGAATCATCCACATCATATTGAAAAAGTGGATTATCGATGGAAGAATCGAATAGAGGATTGTTGTAGACAACAAAGTCATCATGCACATTAATCATATTCACTGATTCTCGGCCTCCAAAGGTTGTACTTGTGAGCTTCCCCATTTTGAACACTTGTGCATCATCCCCGACTCTTAAGATTAACTCACCTTCGGCCACATCCACTAAAGCTCGTCCGGTTCTCAAGAATGGCCGACCAAGTATTAAAGGAATACGAGGGTCCATTTCATAATCAACAACGACAAAATCGACCGGGAAAGTAAATGTGCCAACTTTTATGAACACGTCTTCGGCTATACCAACGGGGTAAGCGAGAGTGCGGTTTGCCAGTTCAAGAGTCATCTTTGTTGGTGTGAGGTCGGGCAATGATAGTGTTTTCCAAACACTCAAAGGCATAAGATTAATACTAGCCCCGAGATCAGCAAGCGCAGTAAATTCTTCAGTTTTGTTGAACACGCAAGGCAACACAAAACGACCGGGATCTCCAAGCTTTTCCGGAAGTTCTTTAAGAATAACTGCAGAGCAGTTTTCATTTATGCGTGTGTTGGCGAGTTCAATCAGCTTCTCCTTCTTGTTAAGCAATTCCTTAAACGCTTTAACAAATTTGGGCATGTGGACAAGTGCTTCAAGAAAGCTAATGTTGAAGTTCATTTGAGAAATCATCTTCACATAGCGTGTCACTTCAGAGTCCTCCTTGGTTAGCAGTTTGGTCTTGCCTAAATGAGAGGGATAAGGGATATTGAGTTTGGGTGGTGAAGGTGCAGGTGTAGCAGGTAGAGGTTGTGATGTTGAAGGGTCCTTCCGAGGTACATCGTCATGACGAGGCGGAGACGGTAATGGTGCACTAATACTAGGTGTAGGAGGAGTAGGGATAAATGGTGGTGGAGGAGGTGTAGATGATGGTGGCGGGATTGGTGGATCGACAATTGTAATTCCACTACGCGTAGTAATAGAACTCACATTAGCTCGCGGATTGGTGACGGTGTTTGAAGGTAGAGAACTCGAAGTAGAAGGTTGAGCTGCGGGCAAGAAACTAGCAAGCATATTCTTTAGATCATTGGTTTGATTGCTGAGGGAAGATTGAATATTATCTCGAAGCTCGGATCTAATCTCATTTCCTTGCTTTGTGATATCTCCTTTAAGATTGATAATTTGGCTCTGCAGATTCTTGATTTTCTCACCTTGGGTTCTCATGATGGCTTCAACATCGGGAGTAATGGGTGGGCTTTGTTGGGTGGGTGGGTGATAAGGATTAGAAGCTCTTGGTGGGATTTGGTTGCTTCTATTGTAGTTGTTGGCGGGGTTTTGGTTTTGAGGAGAAAAACCGGGTGAAAGGTAATTGTTGGACCGATAACTCAGCAAGTTTCTATCCCCTTGAGGTCGAGCTTGGTAATTTTCCGGTGAATAATTACCATAAGCTGCATACATATTTTCCGGATTTCCTTGTGTCGAAGGACAATCGGTGTATGAGTAAGGACCGCCGCATGTTTCACAAGGATTAGCAACCGCTTTAACTTGTTGTTGTTGTTGGTTTGAAGCGAGAAGCGTGATACTTTTGCTCATTTCAGTCATCATACGGGTAAGTTCGGTCATCTCAGGGTTTGCTGAAGTGGAAGAAACATTGACTCTCGGGTTGTTCCTTGAAGAAGCGGAGGAATCCCAGTTTTTATGGTGAGTAGTCATGTTCTCAATAAGCTCTCTACACTCCTCGGGTCTCCTTTTCATGAATGTGCCACCGACGGCTACATTAATCGTATCACGATCACGAAAAGTCAAACCGTTGTAGAAAGTATCAATTAAGGTCACAGGGAGCATGTTGTGGTTTGGACAACGATCCATCAAGACATTATATCTTTCCCAAGCATCAAAGAGAGATTCATCGGGATCTTGCATGAAACCGCTGATTTGATTGCGAAGGCTCGTGACCATGGATGGTGGAAAGTAGTGCGATAAAAAGCGTTGAGTCATGTCATCCCAAGTGTGAATTGAATTCTTCGGGAGACGATCAAACCATTTCTCGGCATGATGCGATAAAGTATGTGGAAAGAGTTGTAGGCGAAGAACATCCATTGTGGCACCAGGTAAGTTCATGCTTTGGGTGATTGTAATGAACTTGTCGAGGTGTTTGTTGGCATCATCATCAGGCAATCCACGGAATGGATTAGTTTGCACTTGCTGAATCATGTGGTGCTTCAACGAAAACTCAGGAGCGTTGATTTGCATCGGTGCAATCGGTCCTCCTCGTCCAAACATGGTAGGTTGACAAAGCTCCTCCATTTTCCGAAGATCGGGCTGTGGAAGAACATTGTTGTTATTATTGAGGTGCGGTGGATTATTATTGTTAACACCTGACATAGCTAAATCTTCTTGAGTCTCGGGCTCTTGATAATTAGAAGATCTAGTACGCATACACCTGAAAATGCAAAAGAAAAAGAAACCAAACACAAAGAGAATATATATACACAATAAAGATAAAATCTTTTTGGATTTTTTAAATTTTAAATTTTTACGGATTTTTAACAATTTTTAGTTTTTATGATTTTTTGAATTTTTTATGCAAGAAAATAACGCTCACAAGTGAACGGATCCCAAAAAGCAACGCGTCTTTCACAGAAAACCGTTAATCTTTACGAAAAGAGCCGGCAGCGGCGCCATTTGATACAAGGCTTTTTGCCCGTATAAAAATTAAGTTCGTTGTGTTGGTCTAATCGAATTGATCTATGTTCTATGTGTGACTCAGTCGTTCTTTGGTGAAACAAATGTTTGTGTCGTTGTAGTATAATTAAAATGTGCAAAGACTTAAAAGTAAATGTCGTTAAAGTAAAATGACGTTAATTAAATCTAAAACTAATTTAAAAGTAAAAGGTGCGAAATTTAAAAACTTTGAAAGGTTAATTAATTAAAATGACTAGAAATTAAAGCGTGACGAGAATTAAAGTTTGACAAAGTATAAAAATGAGAATGTAAAAATTAAACAAAACAAAACATGGAAAATACCCCAGATCGGAATATATTCCGATCAGACCTTGTCGGAATATACTACCTTTGCCTGTCGGAATGCAGATCGGAAAACACCAATCGGAATATGTCACTTAATCTGATCGGAATAACCAAACTTAAACCCCCAGATCGGAATGTACAGAACCAACACTGATCGGAATATGGAAGAGATCTGGTCGGAATGCTGATCGGAACCTGATCGGAATATCAAATCAACACCTCGATCGGAATGAGGCAAAGAGCACCAATCGGAATAACCGTCACTTACCTGATCGGAATACCCACACCTGCCCTGATCGGAATACCAAAGTCTCCCAAATCGGAATGTTGTTAGGAATATCAAAACCCTAATCCGATTACTTCAATCGGAATGTATAACCCTTTTCCGATCTACCCAATCAGAATACGTAGAAAGAAATGCAAAATAAGCTAGAAAAATAAGCTATTAACCAAATAAGCACACAACGAAAATCCTAAGGTAAACCGTATAAAAATAAGCTACTAAACTGAAATTTAACAACTTTTAAGACACGAAATGAATAAGCTTTACGAAAAACAACTTTTATACGAAAATAACTTTTACAAAAACTTTAAAAACTTAAAGATAAACACAATAAGCTATGCAAATCAATGATCTAAAACAATCAAAAGTATAAAAACACAATCTTTAATCAAATAAGCAAGACAATGAACACATAAACATAAAGATCAAGCAAGAAAGAAAGGTAGAATGAGAGATTAAAAGCAAGAAAATTAAAGAACACTTACTTGGAAATTAAATGTATTAAAAGTGCAAGACAAGGTAAATAAATGTGCAAGTAATTAAAGGTGCAAGGTAAATAAAAGTGGAAGACTAATTGTCACCTTAGCCAACAAAAATGAAAATGAGATACTAATGGTCTATTTATAGGAGATTAGGAGAGTGGTTAGAGGAAGCTTCCTCCTCTCCTTCCTTTCTTGTTAATTGCACCATTAAGTCCTTCCTTCTTAGTCTTTTGTTAATCTTGGACTTTAAGGACTTTTTGGCTCGGGATTTCTTTAAACTCATCTTTTAATTCTTCAATAAATAAGACTCGAGTTCTTCGGCTTTTTGGTAAACTTCCGTCTTTTGACTTTTTCTTTGATAAATCTTCAGAATTGGTCTTGGACTTCCGTTCTTTTTTCACTCTCGACTTCTCGACTTCATCTTTCATCTTTTTCTTCAATAAAAGCCCGTAAATGCCGTGTTTTCTCCACTTTTCACAATTTCGTCCTAAATCACAACAAAAACACAAACCACGCATAATTCTGACATAAAAGACATAAAATACACGTTTTAGCTCGGTTATTATTGTAATTAAGTGGTAGAAAAGATGGGTGTTTACACACCTATCATACGCGCCCCGTCCTAAGGCTTCCGTAACCTCATACGGTCCTTCCCACTTAGGGCCCAGCTTTCCTGTATTCTCCGCTCGACTTGCCTCGTTAGCACGATAGACATAATCTCTCGGTCGAAAAAAAACACCGTTAACCTTGGCGTCATAATAAGCCTTCATCCGTGCCTTGGACTTGGCCTCATTGATAGCCGCTATCTCCCTTTTTTCCTCCAACAAATCCAGATTGATCCGGAGTTGCTCGTCGTTTGTGACGACATTAACCTCCGCTGTGCGGATGGTAGGCATTCCTATTTCTGCTGGTATAACAGCTTCAGTGCCCTAGGCCAATGCGAATGGGGTGTCCCCGTTGGCTGTTTTGATCATAGTCCTATGTGCCCATAGAACATGTGGTATTTCGTCCACCCATTTGGCACTTCATTCCTCCAGGCGTGCCTTGATGCCTTCACCCAAGCTTCTATTTTCTCGTTCCACAAGACCATTTGTCTACGGGTGTTTAACAGATGTGAAGCGCCGTTTGATATTCAATGCTGCGCACCAGTCCTTGAATGGATTATTCGCGAACTGCTTCCCGTTGTCCGAGATGATTTCTCCTGGTAGGCCAAAACGGCACACGATGTTCTCCCAAACAAACTTTTTAACTTGTTTGCCTGTGATGGATTTGACTGCCTTGGCCTCTATCCAGCGTGTAAAGTAGTCCATTGCGACAATCAAGAACTTAACTCCCCCCGTAGCTACGGGAAAAGGTCCTGCGATATCGATCCCCCACTTATAGAATGGCCACGGGGATGTAATGGGTGTAAGTTCCTGCTGCGGATGTCGTGGTACTGGTCTGTGCACTTGGCAATCACTACACTTGCGAATCATGTCGCGTGCATCCCTATGCATGGTAGGCCAATAAAATCCTGTGCGTAGAGCTCGGGCTACTACGGATCGGGGACCCGCGTGCATGCCACATAACCCTTCATGTATCTCACTGATCACATAAGTAGGCTGGCGTGGCCCAACACACCGCAACCACGGCTGTAAGAAAGAGCGCTTGTAAAGAATACCTTATCGAAGCTCGAAGTGATGCGACTTCCTTCTGATGCGCCATGCCGCCTTTTCCTCGTCTAGAAGGGTTTCATTAGTCAAATAGTTGATGATCGGGGTCATCCATGTAGGTCCATCTTCCTCAACTATAGCTGCGACTTCCCCTTCCGTTATAGACTTTTCTTTTAGTATTTCCACCAAGACTTGCTTGGATAAGTGGGCGAAACTTGTAGACGCGATCTTGCTAAGAGCGTCGACCTTCTTGTTTTCACCTCTTGGTACCTGCTTGATGGAAAACTTGCTGAAAGCCGCGATGAGTGACTTGACTTTCTCCAAGTATCGAACCATGTTATCCTCCTTAGCTAGGTATCCCCCAGAATTTGGTTCGCGACAACCCGTGAGTCCACGTAGGCCTCAAGGTTGCGGACTCCCATTCTAGCGGCGATTTTTAAACCCGTAATCAACGCTTCATATTCTGCCTCATTGTTGGTGGCTGTGAACTCAAGGCGCAGGGCGTACGTAAACTCTATTCCTTCCGGATTCGTAAGAATGAGACCAGCTCCTGATCCATCCGTGCACGAAGATCCGTCCGTAAATAATACCCATGGTTCTGCTGGAGTTTCCTCCTGTTGTGCTATTGGTTGCTCCTCTTCCGGCTTCTCTATCAAGAAATCTGCCAAGATTTGGCCTTTAACAGCCGTCCTTGGTCTATAAGATGTGTTATGTTCTCCCAATAAAATGCTCCACTTCTGTAGCCTGCCAGCCACATATGGTCTGGAGATGACTTGTTTTATTGGTTGATCAGTAATCACTACAATTGGGTGCGCCTGGAAGTACCGGCGTAACCGTTTCGTAGCAAACACTAATGCCAGAACCAATTTCTCCATGGAAGAATAATTCAACTCCGGCCCTTGTAGTGTTATACTTATAAAGTAGATCGGAGTTTGGACTGTGTCCCTATCCGTCATGAGTACCGCACTTATTGCTCCATGTGTGGCTGACAGATACATTATGAGCTCCTCCTTGGGTCGAGGGGCCACTAGCATGGGAAGAGATGCAAGGTGTTGCTTGAGTTGACCAAAGGCTTCCTCAGCTTCCTTTGTCCACCGGAAGTCTCCCTTCTTGATGCACTTCTTGATCATTTTGAATAGAGGGAGTGACTTCTCTGCAGACTTTGATAAGAACCTGTTTAGCCCGGCCAACTTCCCATTTAAGGATTGCACCTCTTTCCGTGTCTGAGGAGATGGTAACTGTATCACTGCGTCCGTCTTTTCCGGGAAAGGCTTGATGCCATTTGGATCAATCATATATCCAAGGAACATTCCTTCAGTTGCCCCAAACGTGCATTTCTTTGGATTTAGTTTCATATTAATCCTCCTCAATGTGTCAAATGTCTCTTGGACGTCTCGGAGAAGTGCATCCTCCGTATGACATTTGATGACTAAATCATCAACATAGACCTCTAGGTTGCGGCCTATCTATGAGTCGAAGGCTTTGTCAACAAGCCGCTGATATGTTGCCCCGGCGTTCTTTAGTCCGAATGGCATTTTTGTATAACAGTATACGCCTTGGCTAGTATGGAACGCCGTCTTCTCTGTGTCCTCTTCCGCCATCTGGATCTGGTGGTATCCTTTATATGCATCTAAGAAGCACTTAAATGGATATCCACATAGGGATTCCACCTTCCAATCAATCTCCGGTAATGGGTAGCAGTCCTGCGGACAGGCTTTGTTTAGATCCGTGAAATCCACGC
Source organism: Glebionis coronaria (assembly GCA_025667525.1). Classification (NCBI taxonomy): domain Eukaryota; kingdom Viridiplantae; phylum Streptophyta; class Magnoliopsida; order Asterales; family Asteraceae; genus Glebionis; species Glebionis coronaria. Next base: position 458,222,539 of record CM046877.1, read on the forward strand.
ACATGCGCCAGCTCCCATCATGCTTTTTGACCATGACTGGGTTGGATAACCACTCGTGGTAGTATACTTCACGCATGATACCTGCATCCACCAATTTCCGTACTTCATCCAATATTACTTGGCTACGTTCGGGCGCCTGACCGCGCTTCTTTTGCTTAACGGGGGGGGGGGGGTATCCCTGGAAGATTTGGAGCTTGTGTTCTGCTATCGCACGCGGTACGCCCGTCATATGCTTGGGCTCCCATGCGAATACATCTAAGTTTGCTTTCAGGAGAGAGCACATAGCCCTCTTGCCGCTATCCGAGAGTGTTCCCCTATGGATACCTCTTGTTCCGGATAATCAGGATGGATTGCCACCTTCATATTGGGAGGTCGTGATCCGTCCTTGGGGGAAACAGGTGGAACCGGTGTTGTCACGACATGGCACTCAGATGCTGGTATGATTGTGTTATAGATAGTGATGATTCCTCCTTCCACAGGGAATTTAATCATCCCGTGTGCCGTGGAAGGTACTGCCCGTATGGCCAAGATACCTGGTCTGCCTATGATCCCATTATATGGAGAGTGTAAGAGTATCACCATAAAGTTCATCCACGCCGTGGTGGAGTGCTCTTCATTCTCAATGGTGACAAGCAGACGCAACTGTCCTATAGGCCAGATGGTGTCTCCACTAAAACTGATGAGCGGCGCCGTAATTGGTACTAATTGGCTTCTTGTTTCTGGTCGTAACTGTACGAAACAGTGTTCGTATAGTAATTCTGCCGATGACCCTCCATCCACATACATACGACGGACATTGTGTGTTCCAATGCTTATCTCAATAGTGAGAGGCGCATCAATCACATCACTTGCCGTGATGGGAGGGAATGAGATTTCTCTGCCGCGTGAAAATTTTTGACTAATTTTCTGCCTTGTGCGGTGCTTCCTGGATTGGATCATGTATATAGTTGAAGGTTTGTCTTTTTGGGGATCCTTCTTGTCATACTTCTTGTTGTCTTTTCCATCCTTCCAATCCTTTACCAAATGCTTGAGTTTGCCTGACTTGATCAGTGACTCAATGTGCTTCTTGAGCTGGATACATTCCTCCGTGCCGTGGCCCTTGTCGTTGTGGAATTCGCAAAAGCGATTTCCTTGACGACGGTCCAGCGGAGTCGTCATCGGGGGAGGTCTCGGGAAGTTGGCCCCTTCTGTCAGCAAGATCTCCCGGTAGGACATCTTTAGAGGGGTAAATTTGTCCTCCGACCGTCCTCCTTTGTTTTGGCTCTTGTAATCTGAGCCCCTCCCACTGCTCTGGTTGTTTTGACCGCCCGACTGTCTCCTGGACTGGTCGTTCGATCGGCAGCTGTTTCCTTTTGAAGGGTAAGCCGCGGCTACCGCGGTTTCTCCCTCTATGAAGTTTCTGACCCTTTCCATAAGGTCGTCATACCTCTCCGGACGTTTGTCATTGAGACGTTTGATTAATTCCCTGTCTGTTATGGCGTGCATATAATCGGAAATTTTCAGAAGTTCCGGCATTGTCTTTGTGCGTGTGCACTCGTCATTGAAGCGTTCAGTGAAGGCCTTCGTAGATTCCCCCGGCCGTTGCTTGACGGTTGCCAATGAGACCGGGTCCCTATTATACTTCTTTTGCTGAGTATAATTATTCTTGAACGCAGTACGTAGTTTAGTGAAGCTATCAATGCTTCGCGGAGGAAGTCCCTCAAACCAATCACGAGCATTGCCGATCAAGGTTGAATTAAACATTTGGCACCATATAGGCATGGGCCATCATTCAATTTTCGCCTACGTGTCGAATATCTTTAGGTGATCATCCGGATCACCAGTCCCATCATAAGTCTTGACACACGCCGGCATGCGACGCTTTGTATCCTCAGAGTAATTCCGTATGCGGAGAGTGAAAGGATCTTCCCTGGGATCAGCCCACGGACGGGTGAGATTAGGGTCACACCACGGGCGGGGAAGATCTTCTGCTTCCGCCTCTCAATAATGGGGGCCGCCATAGTATTCTTCATTGTCTGGTGGCGGTGGAGGAGTACACCTAGGTAGCGATGCTTGGGTGGATGGTCATCCGAGTCCTCTTCTGATGGACCGGGAGAAGGGGGTGGTGCCCCATCCTTTGGGTGAGGACCGCTCTTGTGAGAAGAGATAGGAGCCTTCTTCCCGGTATTCATCCTATCCCACACGCTTGTGCAGCGATTAGCCCTGTTAGCTCCAGATCTGGTCGTTCGGGCGAACCGTCGGACCTCTCTCCCTCCTCACGGGATTGTATTAGTTCCTGCATGAGACGATCCCCTATGCGTTCGAACACATTCCTGGGTTGGGGAGTTTCCTCAAAGAGGTTCCGCTCCTGAGGTCGTGTCCTTCACTTCCTTTGAGTTTGAGAAGAGGTGCCTGGTCCGGCGTTGCCAAAGTTAAGCCTAGATTGGAGGTCCCTCCCTAGGTTCAACCTTGATGCGATTCCTGGGACGATCCTCTCGAAGTTCTGCGTGAGAACTCGAGTGAGATCTTCCTCACTAAGTGGTTCGACCTCTACTTCTTCCTCAGTCGATGGTCTGCGCGGCTCCTTGTTAGGGGGCTAGGCGCACTCCCTGGATCAGGGTTATCCAAGGTCGAAGTAGGTGGTTGGGTGACAGAGAACGTGCTTGTCATACCCATGGAATGAAGACCACTTCGGTTGTTTGGTCCATCGGCTTGGTTACTAGGGGATCGATTGGGAATGAGTATCCCTTCCCCTGGGGATTTCCGATTCCCAGGATTTGTGTTCCTGGGGTTTCCTTGCGGATGCCCCTTCGTCATTGAGAAATCGAGATGAGCTTTTGCTCTAGCTTAGTGTAATGGTCCCACGGATGGCGCCGACTTGTTGATACAAAAGTTGGGTGATCCTTGCTAGACCCGAATTAGGATTAATTCGGGTTGGCTGGACTCCGGCTCATGCACCAAGTGAATTATCTGGTTGGGATCCTGCACATTAAAACAACACGCGTTAGGCTTACCGTGGGAATGTTTCCCACGATTAGACTCCAACGTGAGAGTAAGTAGTCGGTTAGGATTATAGGAATCGGATAAGATGTGAGTGTGTAGAATGTAAAACCTCTGTGGAACCCTTGGGGGTTCCTTATATAAGGAGTGAAACCCTAATGGGTTGTCACTGATGCTTCGGCCCCAAGGAAAGGATATTTAGATTGATTTTTATCTTCTAATTATGGTGAGTGAATATCCTTTCCTTTGGGATAAATCCTAATCATAGTAGGAGTATGATTCTGTCTAACCCTGCATCGGGCATGCCGGGCCGTGGACCGCACACGTGTGTGTGGTTACTGTTCATCCAAGCCCATAAGCTCAAATAACATTATTCCCACCCATCCGTGATGGGCCGGATATGGGTAGTACCCGTGGGTCGGGTTCATGACCCTGCTGGGGACTATACATCATCAGCATCTACCCAACTTTCTTCATCAAGAGCTTGAGAAATATTATTAGGCTCTTCTTGTGATAAGAAACAGGAAAAAAAACAATGCTAAGTATCTTTATGATTTGTTCTCTACTGTTGTTTGACATAACTCACAAGTGCACGAGTTTCAACACTAGCTTGAAGTTGTCTTCTGGTTTCCACAGCAGACTTTGGTTTCCAATAATCTGAATTATAGGATGGTTGTTTTTGACTATATGAGTGGGTATAGAACTGACTGATATTTCAGTTTATAAATTGTTGAAGCCAGTCACTTCACCGTGCTCATCATAGGAAGCATTTAAGAATATTTCTTCTTTGGGACTAGTAAAACCATCTTCATTATCTATTTCTTGAAGAATGTCTTCAAGTGAATCAACAGATGTTGCAAAATTCGGCTTAGCAGTACTTACAGATGAAGTACCGCTAGGTTGCAAATGTACTGCAAAACTTTGTGATTCCAAGTGTTCTTCTCTAGAATGCTTAGCACTTGCTCTAGCATTCTTTTCATGATCCATAAGCCTCTGGATTTCATCACGTGAGGCTTGAGCATCATTTGGTATCACTGGTTGCTTCTTTTGTGGGTTAAAAACTGTTTGTGAGATAGTAGGCAAATGTGGTACATAGATATGAACCTCATTATCATCTTGAGGATCTGATGAAGAAGGACTTTCCTTCTGAGTACATGAACTAGTTGTGCTAGTTTCTTTAACTGCATTGTTAGTTTGGCAGTCTTGTTGCACATAATAGTAATCCATTGAGTTAGTTAGATAATCTAAATCAAACATCCAAGTATAACCTATTCTTAGGACATTGGGCTTATTCTCTAAGAAATTGACATGGACATTTTCTTCAACTTTCCCTGATGTCAAATTAAAGACTCTATATGCCCTACTTTGCAAAGAATATCCTGCTAGATATCTTGGATCAAACTTTCCATCAAACTTACCCAAATGATCAAGAGTATTTAAAAGAGACACATGACACCCAAAAGGTTTTAAGTAACTCATGGTTGGCTTAATACCAGTCAAAAGTTCATAAGGTGTTTTGTTTTGAGGCTTGGTTACTAAAACTCTATTTAGCACATAACATGCTGTATTGATTGCTTCTGCCCAAAAGGTATTTGGCAAAAGAGAATCAGCCAGCATAGTCCTATCAGCCTCAATTAAAGTCCTATTTTTCCTTTCAGCTACCCCATTTTGTTGTGGATTCCTAGGATTACTAAATTTTCTCTTGATACCTTTAGACCTACAGAAGTCATCAAATTCAGTATTCTTAAATCCTGTCTTATTATCTGTCCTAATGACTAAGACTTGTTTATTGAACTATTTTTCAACTAAGGTAACAAAGTCATTAAGTAATTCATTTGTTTCACTTTTAAGTTTTAAAAAGAAACCCCAACTGAATCTACTATAATCATCAATTATAACTAGGCAAAAGATCTTGTGACTAATACTCCTAAGAGAAACTGGACCAAACAAATCCATATGTAAGAGTTGCAAAGGCGTAGTCACAAAATTGATAGTCTTGGTCTTACAAGAGGCTCTATGTTGCTTTCCTTTTTGACAAGTAGTACATGTGAGATCATTTTGAAAAGATTTGGTAGGTAACCCTCAACCAAATTTCCCTTAACAAGTTTGTTTAGGTTCTTGAAATTCACATGACCTAACCTCCTATGCCATAAATTAGACTCATCATTAGAAGCTTTAGCTAATAAGCATGTAATACCACATGTTGGAGTAATAGTATGAAGATTAAAGGTATACATATTTTCTTGCCTGGGTACTTTAAGCAGTACTTGAGATTCTTTTGGCATCTCAAAATCTTTGGACTGTACCAAGCAGTCAGAATCTGTAAAAAGCACCTTGTTCTTCTTATCACACATTTGTGATACAGAGAAGATATTGAACTCATTCAATTCTTTCACAAAGAACACATCTTCAAACTCTAATTTTCCTATGTTGATTTTCCCTTTGCTAGTAATCCTGCCTTTACTTCTACCAAAGGCTACTGGTCCACCATTGAATTCTTCAAATTCAGCTAGGAAATCTTTGATCCTTGTCATGTGCCTTGAGCATCAACTATCAACTATGCCTTTATCCTTCAATTCATTAATTAGATGCTCCTGCACATAAACAAAACACATTAGTGTTTAACAAGGACCCAAACCACATTTGGCTCAGATCTTGTGGGACCTACATACTTGAGTGTTTGATAAGTAGTTTTACCAGTTAGACTACAAAACTCTTATATTTCATTGTTCCAGTTAAGTAGTAAAAAACATAAGTAGGTTTTGTATTTTTAGACTCTCTAGGCTTAAGTACTATTTTAGAAGTACTTAGTGGAACAAGTGACTTTTGTCCTTTAGGAACCCACATTTGCACTAGTTTCTCATAAGGCTTACTCCTAGGGGACTTAACAATCTCAAATAAATCCTTAGAAGTTTTGTTAGACTTTGATTTCCTAGATGGAAGTCCAACGGTACTTGTCTTAGTTTTAGCAGTACTTGCAGATTTTGATCTACCAGTACTTGGAGAACTTGACTTCAAAGGTACTAGACCTTGTTTCATAAGTACTGCTCTAGGTACAAAGTCCTTATTGGTATGAGGGCGACTTATCTTATTTGACTTATTTTTCTCATTTACCCTTTGAGCATGACCCCACTTAGGTGTGTCATCTCTTGATCCCAATTGTCTTTTTCCCTGTGCAATCTTTTCATGCCCTTTCATTGTGACCCTATTTGAAGCTTTTTGTTTAGCTATTTTATCTTCATGCACAGTACTGTCTTTGATAAACTGATCTAAGCTACCACACACATAACATCCTTTTCTTCTCAAAGAAGATCCAAAGGGTGATTCTGATCTAGTGTTTTCAAAACCTAGCCCACCCCTTTTGATACTACCATGATGTTTTGCATTGTTATCCATTGCATTACTAGAAGATTTTACCTGCTTGGGAGTAGAACTAGTCGTAGACATATGTCCTTCTGGCACAAATGCACTTATTAAAGGTGGATAGACAACCTTTTTTGTCACAACTGGTTCACCCTGGGTCAAAGTACTAGAGTATGATTACGAATCATCAGTATTTTTACCATAAACAACTTTTGACTCATCTAACTATAACCTTGAATAACTGACATTAGTAATGTCTGAGCAATGATGCGTGAGATATACTAAAATGTAGTTCGTGAACGATTGTGAACATGATACGTGAACAATGGTGAACATAATACGTGGAGATAAGGCAAATGTAATATGAGAAATATAGAGTGGACGTGATACCTGCAACATATCATGGACATGATATGAGAAACGTGGAATGAACATGGTATATGAAACATATCATGAATGGAGATCACTGAGGAGGTAAAACGAAATGATATGAGGTGAGACGTGAAATGTGACGTGAAACGTTCGTTCGAGGATGGAAACTTTATTAAAGTTGAGTGTGGTCTCCCAAGCTTTCTACAAAGATCTTTCCAGAATGAGATGTGAAAAACGCAAATCGTAAGCTAGAATGCGATCATGAACGTGAAGAGTGTCATGAACGTGAGTGCGAAAGCACATCGTAAAATTGAACAAGGACGAGAACGTAGATAATGAACGTGAACGTGAATCTTTATCTGATTTGATAGCTGAAGGAGTGTCGTGTAATCATACGATCTTAGGCTGGAAAATGTCGAATAATCTGCTAACCGTGAAATTCTTGCAGATGGAGGGGTATGCAGACTTGGTCAAACTGTTGACGACAACTCAGATAGCATCATGCTTCTTTTGAGGCTGCGGTAGTCCGGTGACAGAATCCATGGAGGTCTTGTCCCATTTCTGTTTGAAAGTTTATGCTGGTTGAAATGAACTACTAGCATGTTGGTGTTCAATCTTAACCTGCTGGTATGTCAGGCAACTAGATATGAACGTAACTGTAGCTTGTTTCACTAGGAACTGGATACCTAGAAGTTAGGAAACTATGAGTCTCTGTAAATTTGACTTCTCTTAGCGTAGGATCCTCTGAAACACATAACCTATTGTAGGATTCTCTCATTTATGCGTAAGCTTAGTCATGGTAAAATTAGCCGTGAGAATAATGCGATTCAGCGTGTCACTTAAGTCACCAAAAATTCGTATTGAAAAATATTTTAGGGTTAAGTTTCTTCCGTCGTAGAATTGTAACATAAAGCGAATATGCTCTTCGTGCTCTTCTCTAGGCTTGGAGAGAAGCAAGATGTCATCAATGAAAACAAATAACGAATTTGTCTGTGATTTCATGGAAACTCCGTTCATCAAGTTCATAACTGTTGCTGGAGCATTCATGAGATCCAAAATAAATTCCTTAAATTAGCATGACCAAATCGTGCACGAATAGTAGTCATGGACATTAACTGCTTTTCACTCGCCACTGTTGGCAGTATGATCAGAAATCAATCTTGGAAAAGTGTTTGACACCCGGTAGTCGATCGGACACGTCGTCAATACGGGGAAGAGGAGAACGGTTATGAATGGTGATTTGTTATACAAAATCTCATGTTACTGATGGTTGTAGTAATGCGTCTTTTAGGAAAAAGAGCGTAAACGTGGTAAGTATTAAACAAACGGTTTAGGAAACCAAGTGTTTATGACCCTTGATGGTGGGATCGTTCTCAAGGAGGCTAGTGTGTTTTGTAAAGAAATGATAAAATATTTGTGATTATGATTATGAGAAAATAAAAGAGAAAAGGATGACGGTTATGAATAAAATTACACTAAGACAAAAGTCGTGCACGTAAAACCGTAAAATACGACGAAATTTAAAAATTAACCTAAAAATTCCGAGAAAATTGCAATAAATCCTAATAAAATGTAATTAGAGTTTACAAAAAATCAAAAATCACTTAAACCTTTTATTTAATTGAATAATATTTTTTAATGCTAATTAAAGCTCAAAAAATCTATTTAATTAACAAAAAGCCCAAAATGAGATTTTCCAATTTGTAAACCTCTAAAATAACTTAATTAGACTAAAAACTATTTTTGGAAAATTTAAAATTAAATAAAACTATTTAAAAATGATTAAAAACTATAAAAATATTAAAATAATTATAAAAATTAATTAAATGACAAGAAAATTTATCTAAGAGTTTTAAAAATCCTAACTTAATGTTTTTAACCTAGGAAAAATGAAAAAGTTGCAAAAATCTTAAAAACAATTTTTAATAATAAAATAATAATAAAATATTAATAAAAATCCAAAATTTATAAAAAATTCAAAAAACTTGCAAACTAGTTTATTTTAACCTAATTTAAACAGAAATGAACTTGAAATGACCAAATTACCCCTAATGGGCCTCCAAATGGGCCAAAAACCCAAACAGTGAGCTTAATGGGCTAACTTTGGCCCAATAAGAAAAATGACCTCCAAATAAGCCCAAAATCACCTATCTGACTCAAAATTTGATTTTAAGAACAAAAGTCTAAAAGCCCAAAAGCTGAAAATGTGCTTATCACAGCTTAATAGTCAACAACTTATTCTTAATGGGCTTTTTGGCCCATTAAGCCATAAGCTAATGCCATAAGCTCTAATTTGACATACAAGCTTCTTTTAGGATACTAAAGAGATCAATAAAAAGAAATTTTAAAAAAGCCCAAGAAATAAGCTTGAATTAAGCAAAAGCTCTCTACACAAAACGACAAAATAGTTGTTTTCGAGTTCTATACGGTTTCAAGTGCTGATTCTTTTTGCAAAAGGTTTCAAATGACTTAATTAAGCAAAATCAACAAAAAGTTTTCAAAAAGAACCACGCAATAAGCTGGAATAAGCAAATAAGCACTTATGAAAAAGTCAAGTCAATTGGTTTACTAGTCAAACCTAAAAGTCAAACCCTAAAAAGCTCCATATTAAACAAATGGGTCAAATGATGAAGATTGATCAAAAAATCAAAGTTGTTGCAGGCCTGGATAAGCTATTATAGCTTATTAATAAGCTGACTGAAAAATTACACTAGCAGTGGCTAGTTTTGGGTGTCCAGCAGTGGGAAAAGTTGCCAGTGCTTGACTTGTTTGACTTTTTGTCTTATATGGATTTTTGTTGGATTCAGAGAACACAAAGGCACCCTCATAACCAGTGGGTTATAAGGAGTCAATAACAATCAAACAAACACATATCCAACCAGCCAATTAGTACAGTTTAAACAATTAAGCATCAGACATTGCCCAGACATGAACATAAGCAGTTTTGAACAATATAAGCAGTTTAAGCAATATTCAACCAACCAAATTGAACCAAATGCATACAACATCTTAAATAAATTCAAATGAACACAAATCAACTTGTTTCATACACTGATTTAAAGATTAGAGCAAGATTCAAGCTGATGAATGTTACTGATGAACACAAAGATGAACACAAGATCCTTTTACTGATGTATTTGACCACAAATTCAAGCCACAAGAACACCTCAAATAACATTAACATGCAATATAAACCAGATTCAAGCCACAAGAACACCTCAAATAACAGCAGATCACAAAATCACTCAATATCACTTTTTTAACAGATTTTTGAGCTTATGTGTCTAGCTTAACAAGGCACAAGCTTCCAATAAGCTGCTAAGAACAACAAGGTTAGAACTAGCAGATTATATAAAACAGAAAATGGAAAATAAAAGCTGATTAATTTAAGCTTGTTCCCACTCCTTGAATATCCCCAAACCACAAGCTCACTACACCTTGATAAGCTCCTTATCAAGGTGCTATGACCACTTGTAATCCAAAAATTTCAAAGGTTTGAACCAAGACGTAGAAAAATATCAGATTTTGGAAAAACTTGCAATTTCTTGCACAATCTTTGAAAACAGGTTTTGAAACTTCAAAATCACAATCATGAATCAATAACAACAATATATTAAAGGTGGCACTTGGACTTCGTCAAACAATTCAAACACTTTTTCATTAATCTTGAAACAAGGATTTACAGAATGTTGACCAAAGAAAAACCAAGAGCAAGTTGTAATGTTGTAATGCTAATGCCTTATATAGACGACAATAAACCTAAAATGCTGTATAAAAATAACATAAACCCTAGTTGGTGAAGTTCCAGAAGTGCCCTTGAGGTTTGAAATTGAGTATATTGAAGTTCGTTTCTCTTGATTCTTGACCAATTGAAAGTCCTAAAAATCTCAAGTTTATTATTGTTCTTGGTTGATAGAGTTTTTTAGATATTCTATGTCTATTTCAAACGACAAGTAAAAACGGTGAAAAATATTAAGCTATTTTATCCGTAAAACACTTTGCAATTACCAAATTTTTATTCACAAAAGGACAAAATGTAAAAATATAAAAGTAATGTGCTCAAAATGTAAAGAAATAGAAAGTATAAAGCTTGAAATGTAAATTCTAGAAAGTAAAAGGACCAAAAGTGAAAATTCCAACAACTTTGTAACTAATTTCAACAAACTAACAAATAACCTAACTGAAAATGACAAGTTCCGAAAGTTTAAGGGTGAAATAGTTGCAAACCCTAATTACTTGCACAATTAGCTTCAAATGAAACCAGGTACAAACTCTAGGGACCAAGGTGCAAATAATGGGACATTTTAATCAAAAACGGGCATTCAACAAACAATAAGCTCGTATGAGCTTAATACTGAACCAAATAAGTTCAAACAAGTTTTAAAATGCTTAAAATTGAAAATCACCTAGACTTGTATAAGGAAAATGCTTGAAACAAAGTAAAACTCAAATAAGCTCAAACCAATAAGCCATGAATAAGCTAACTGAAAATTGAGACATGCACATTCAGATTTTTAAGCTCAAACTTGTTAAACAGCTTATTAAGAGTATGGGATGTCTTTCCTTTTTGAATATGATCAAGTAAATAAGTAGGAAAATGGAATTAAGCTGAAATGTAGCTTATTTGACTTTTGTTGACCAAAAATGAAAAAAGCTCAAATTTTCCAAAACTACTCAACACAAGTTTGTAAACAAGGTTATGAAAGAAAATAGCCAGTTTTATGAAGTGGAATTGGCTGTATAAGAAAACAGTCCACCTCTTGTTACAGAAACTTGATTTAGCCTAGGAGCTTATTAATAAGTTGATTACTAGCTTAATTCAAAATAATGTAGAATTTCCTTGCACAGAGTTGAACATTAGATGTTAAGCTATATCTAGAAACTTGTTTCAAGGAATTTGGTTAAGAATTGAAGAAATGACATTGATTTGAAAAGAGCAAGTTTTCTGATTAACTAAATCCACAGACTTGACCCAAACCTTTTCTTGACCAATTGCCTTTTTGAACAGAACTTTGACCACAAAACTTAATACAAATGTTACCAAAAGTCTATTGAATATGAATGAGCAAAACTTAACAGTTTTAACAAACTTTTATCACAAAAACTTGGCAGATCCAAACATTAGTTAACAAGCTTAAACTTTTACAAAGCAGATTTCAATTAAAGTATGGATTAAGCTAAGACTGATATCCTAACAGGTTCTATGAGTAAAATGAAGGGCAATGAAACTGAAATCAAACTTGTAAACAGACTTTAACACAAAGTGCACTCTAATCACTATGACTGACGAATATCACACTAAAATTAAGTGAAACTCAGACTAAGGCTACAAGATTACTAACAATGTTATCAAAACTATCAAGAATACTCTAAATCAAACCAAAGCACATGATCAGAGCAGCATATTATGTTTACACTAGAATTGAGCAGGCAATTGACTTTTGAGTAGAATTTAAAAACAGGATGAACAAATATTTTAGCTAAAGCCTCCTTTGATGGAGGAGTGTGGCGCTGAGCCAACTCAAATCTTCAAAAATACCATAAGACCACCACCATTAACCCATTTATCACCTCCAAAATCCATTGTTGAACACATCAAACCAAACTGCATCAAATTGCTACTCCTGAACTGAACTGGACTGATTGAGCTGGATAGAACATATTAAGCTTCCAAGATATATCAACCACACTACATTGATCATTCAAGATCAGTGAAATCTCAAAGTAGTAACAGTATTGGAGAATGAGTAAGTGACAATGAAGATCAGATAAGAGGAAATGAATTTTTTTGTGTTTTTATTGATTGATGAAGGTAAATCTGTTACAACTGCTTAACTGAATCTACAACTAACTCTCAAGAGTGTGTCAAACTCTTGAGAGAAGTTTAATAGCTGAATGAATAACATAATTGAGAGAGAAATCAAAGGTGTGTGTGTTTTTGCATAGCTACTTGCTACAAATGAGGCCCTATGTGTCTATTTATAGAGTGAAAGTGAGAAGTGGTTGGGGGTAGTGACGTGTCTTGACCAATCAATTGCTGCCAAGTGTCATAAATCTGGTAATTGAAACTAGCTGTTGAACTTTTGAATTTGGGCGTTTCTTTTTGGTTGACTTTCAGGATGATTGAGTGAGTGGGTTGAAATCCTTGCTTCAAAGCGATCACTTTTCATGTATAAAACTTTCTATGAAATGCACTGTAGCTCTTGATCGATTTTGGATATATTGAGAGGTTGAAGATGCCGCATGGTGTAATGTGGTTGGTTGGAATTATGGCACACGAATCATTATCTGTTTCCTCAAATTCTATTGGTGGATCAGTAAAAGTGGAAGTTATTAATTGGAGAGATAATAAGTGGGTTGGGTTGGCAATCCGAGTAGAGTTCTTTCTTGTTTCTCATTGGTTGGTTTGCAAGCACATGGATCAAGCTTTATATTGACTTCCAAAAATGGTAGTTTTAGCCCCTTGACTTTGGCAGTTTGATGTTTTGAGCTAATATCTCCATTCTTATAGCAAAATCAGTCCTTTCACTTGCATACTTGAACATTTGAGCCCTTTTGACTTGGTTGACTTGAGAGTTGACCATGTTTGAGTTTGATCTTGACTTTATCCAAATTGCACTTTATCCCCTCAACTCTTGAGTATTGTCAAGATAGGTCCTTCATTTTCAATTGACTTGTCATCTTTGATCCTTCTCTTGTCTTTTCATCATAAATGAGATTGATTTCCTCTTGTTTGCTTGAAAATGTATCCTTGTTACCTATTTAAGCACAAACACAAAACACACCACATAATTCTGCCTTATAGCACAAAAGTTAGGTATTTTCCATGTGTTTTAGGGTGATTTGTTGATTAATTGATATAAGATTTTTCTCATATCAAATCCCCTACACTTGAACATTGCCATGACCTCATGCAATGCTATATTTTAAAGCACAAATTTACATTTTCCTCATAATTAACCCACCTTGGCCAATATGGAATGCTTTTACACTACTCTACACTATATGATGCATGATTTTGATTTTGTACATTGCGATGCAAAGAAAAAAATTCTATTTATATATTTTTGATTTTCTTGAAGTGGTTTTGATGGAAAAACTCATAAAGAAATCAATGACTTAAATTAGGGCTTTGGTACCATGGACACTTATCACCCTCAAGTTTCACTTTCCCCATACCAAGCTTAAAAAGATGGGATCATTGTATTCACAAGTAAAAAGGTGCATCAACTTATTCATAACAATTAAATGTGGAACCGGTTATTATTTGACAAAATTGCTTGTAGGCAAATTCGTCATTATTTGAAGCGTGAAATAGAAGAAGTGTAAAATCCAAAAATAAGGAAGCACGGTTTTAATCCTAAGTAATCCTCTCATCCATTACTTGAAAAACCGCTCACAATTAATATAAGTCCGTTTCAAGAGTAATAAGTCATTCTCCTTATGTGTAAAATCCTCATGTCATGCATTAATAAGTAGCTACACACTCGCTAAGGAAAGAAAAATAAAACTCACGCAATAATTTACATCCTCCGCCTTTTTGAGACTTTGTATCTTCAATCCCGCAACCCGTCAAGGTAATATTGGATTGGAGCAACTATTAAATCCCCGCAACCCGTCAAGGTAATATTGGAATCTAATAGTTACTATAATTAACACTTCACTGCCCCTCTTGGGAGTCTTGTATAATTATTTTTTTTCTTTTTTTTCTTTTTTTTCTAGCCACTCATTTTTTTTCATAAGCCGCTCTTATTTTTCTTTATTACTCACAAAGAAATTTGAAAAGAATAAAAGGAAAAACACCCGCTGAATATTAAGCATGACATAAGTCTAGTACACATAAAATGTTCTAACTTAGAATCTTAATACGTACTTATACCAACCATGAATGATTAGACAACAATGCATAAGAGACTACAAACCAATTAAAACCGTTCTTGATTATTTATTAACATATAAAAATGCGAAGAAATTAGAGGTAAAGAAGAGAAAGGTTTAGCCACAAGTAATTATCATGAAGTTTATCTATCCCGTTTATACTTGCTTCAACTCTATCTTCTCCCATTCTCCACAAATTTAAATCTCAAATAATGAAAGTGGTGGATGCTTAGCCTAATAGACCAATGAAGGACTACATGGTTAAGGATACTAGCTAGAGTAAGATTAGATAAGAAAACTCGGGTTGAGTCAAAGTATCCATGGCGGGCCTAATATGTCAAAGATGGCTAAATTTGTTAAACCATGTCCTTATTATATTTTTTTTCCTTTTTCAATATTTTTCATAAAGAACAAAAGAAGAAATATATACAATGCAAATGTGTTATGCAAATGAAAAAATGATTGATCCAAAAATTATGAATGCATATTTTTGTGGCCAAAGTAGATCAAAAATTTGAAAAATGTTTGAAAAATTAATTTTCCATGTTATCATGAAGGTCAATGACAAGGTCTAGGTAAGGTCACTTCGATAGAAGACCCCCTACACTTAAGCTAAACATTATCCTCAATGTTTAAGAGCATGGAAGTAGAAACTTCCCCTACACTTATGACAATGAATAGACTTTGCTTAACCCAAGCTAAGGAAAGATCAACTATAGTGAATTCATTTTTTAAGCACAATGTGTCTATGAAAAATCACAATAGTAACAAAGTAAACCGGATACAAGGGCCTCCTCCATAAGCTCCAAAGCATGTGATGAGTGAGCAACCCTACAAACAACATGAAGAAAAAAGAAAGGTCTCCCCTACACTTCTCATCAACTCTATATCCTTATTTCTAACCTACTACACTCTAAGTCTAAAACTTCTAAACCTAGTTATTCAAGCTTGATTTAAGGAGTCTCTAGCTCGACTCTTCCCACACTTAAAAGTGTCTAAAACCTATCATGGAGAAGAAAAGTAATACAAGGTTTTTAGCCAAGTATAAAAGAGTTATCGTCTGATTTTTTCGAATTGATTACTAGTTAAGAGTGCGACTCAGTCATTCTTGGTGGAAAATAAAAAGGTTTGATTATCTATTTTAAGCTAAAAATGAAAATGTCGTTGAGTAAATAAGTAAAAATGAAAGCATGAAAATATCTTAAACTAAAATTAAAGACTTTAAAAATTGAAAAGTAAATGATTAAAACTAGTAAAAATGTAAACTTTAAAGATTAAACTAAAACAAGCCAAGTTGAAATAATTCTAAGTAAAAAGGCGGGAAAAATAAAACTTAAATTTAAAACTAGGAATTACAAAACCTTATCCGGAATGTTATCCGGAATGAAGAAATGTAGCTTATCCGGAATCTGAATTTGGTGACTATCCGGAATATGGAAAACGAAGCTATCCTGAATATTTTCTTCTTAGGCTTATCCGGAATGACTTATCCGAAATGTCTTATCCATAATACTATCCGGAATACAAAAATGCAACTTATCCGAAACTTATCCGGAATATGGAGTCTTGAGGCTTATCCGGAATGCTACTACTGAGGCTT
This sequence comes from Glebionis coronaria, assembly GCA_025667525.1. NCBI lineage: Eukaryota > Viridiplantae > Streptophyta > Magnoliopsida > Asterales > Asteraceae > Glebionis > Glebionis coronaria. The sequence goes on from CM046877.1 coordinate 458,238,731, forward strand.
ATCCGGAACGATGAACTTGTGATGCTTATCCAGAATGCATAAAAGGGGACTTATCCGGAATCCTTCTTCTTGGGCTTATCCGGAATAATTAGAAATGCTTATCCGGAATGTTTTACAACTTGGGCTTATTCGGAATTCATCTTAGGACTCTCATCCGGAATAAACTGAGGAAGCTTATCCGGAAAAATTGAAAGATACGCAATCCGGAATAAAGGTTTTAATGCTATATCCGGAATACATTATTGAAGGCTTATCCGGAATGTTTGAAGGTGCAGCTATTCGGAATAATGGAAACGCAGCTTATCCGGAATAATTAAGGGGTGTTCGGAATAAAGGTGTTTAAGAACTCGTATTACACAAAAACTTAAACAAATAAGCAAATCTAAAATAAGCACTTACCAAAACTTAACCTAAAAAGATTTTTAAGAAAAACTAATAAGCCTCAAATTAAAAACTATTAAAACACTAAATAATCTAAATATTGAAAATCAACTTTTTATCAAAATATTAAACTTATCAAAATCAACTATTTTTAAGAACTATTAAGCATTAAGATTAAGAAAATAAGCACTTTAATATAGAAACTTTTAAGATCACCAATAATTTAATAAGCACAACCAAACAAGCTACACAATCAAATCATCAACAAAATTAAAATAAACTACATGATTATCAAGATTAAAAAGATTAAGAAAGGTAGAATGTGAATTAAGGAAATAAGCTTGATTTGATTAAAGATTAATATCAAAAGATTACAAGATTAAAGTAAAGACTTAATAAGTTTGAGAGAAAAACTAGAGAGAAAATGAAAACACACTTAATAAAACTAAAAATTAACTATTACTCACTAACATCTAACCACTAACACCCTCCTAATGACATATTTGGAGGGTATTTATAGAAGGTGGGGAGGTTAAGTGCTTAAGCTTTCTTCTTTCTTTCTTCTCGTCTCGACTCGATTTAATTTCTTTGCCTTTCTCGACGTCGTCTCGGGATTTGTCGATATAAGTTAAACTCGTCTTATAATCTTCTTCTATAATTAGAATTGAGTTCTTCGACTTCATTAAACTTCCGTCTTTAGACTTTTTCTTCGATAAATCTTCAGAATAGGCCTTGGACTTCCGTTCTTTTTGCACTCTCGATCTTTTGACTTCGTCTTTTGTCTTTTTCTTCGATAAAAGCCCGTGAGAGCCCATGTTTTCTTCCTTTTGCATATTTTTATCCTGAAACACAATTAAAACACAAACCACACATAATTTTGACTTTTACCACATAAAATACACGTTTTGGTCTTGTTATTATTGGAAATAAGTGGTAAAAGGATAAGTGTTTTCACACTTATTAAATCCCCTACACTTGACCATTGCAATGCCCTCATGCAATGCATTAATTTCAAAGCACAGATTACATTTCCCATCATAAATAACCCACATTGGCCTTTATTAAATACTAAATACTAAGGAAACTAAAAGAACAAAACAAGTAAAGAAATCAAAGACTTACACTGGGGTTTTGGCCGTCATGAATGTTCATCATCCTCATGTTTCACGTTCCCCATACCAAGCTTAAAAACGAGATCATTGTTATTATAAGTTAGCTGACTAACACGAACTCATGTGGCCCAATTATTTACATAGACTCCCTTATTCCTAGGTGTATCTCTTATATTTTAATATTGTCTTAAATGATCACGAGGATGCATTGTTTGACTTATTTTGATAGTTTATTAGGCCAAAAATAAAGTGGGACGATTTAATCAATAGTTAGCTAAAGGACAAAATCTTTTAAAACTTCTTCTCGGGACCTTTCAAAGTTCATATCTTGGCATAACTCGCTTCACGATTTGAGACCTTTCTCGGACCGATATTTGGTAGCGACTTCATACTTCAAATCTTAGAGAGACATTCTTGAAATTATGGTCTTCTCTTCATAATAGGAATTTCTTCACTTGAAGTTTTGAGAGATTCTTCATACTTGGACCACGACTTCTTCATTTTTCTCCAATCTTTATTTTGGACTTTGATATACAACGATCTGCCTCCTTCTAGGACTTGGATCTATTTATCCTCATACCTTGTTAGGGCCTTTTTGGATAGACTTCTCCATGATCTGTTGGGGAGGATTTGCTTTTCGTCGTGTGTCTCGATCCTTCATATTGATTTTTGATAAATGATTCTTCACATCACTTTTGGACCTTTAGCAACAAAATGTAGCCCTCATGTCTTGTTAGGACCTTTTCAGACTCGCCAATCTTCGCATCCCGCTTCAATAAGTTATGCCTTGGCTATGAACTCTAATTAATACCGAGCAACTTTTAAACGATCTTAGGCTAGAAGCTAAGTAACTTTTCAAATCGTACAACCTTTAGGCTTATAATCAACTCACATAAATTCACGAAAGAATACCAAACTTATAATTGACTCTATCATCTCTCGTTCTCCACAATTTAAAATCTCAAGGAATGAGACTCGTGGATGCTTAGCCAATTAAATCAAAGTCTTAGGTTTTCGAGTCGTCTATAGGATCTTGCAAACTCTTAGACTTTTTCATGTTTAGAAATCGCATTTTAAAGTTCCCTTGATAAAAGACTCTCTAGGGTAAATTATAGGAACTTGCGAAAAGTTCTTGTTCTTAACCCGTAAGAGTTAAGACTTTCGCGTTTTAAAGTTCCCTATATAAAAGCCTAGCAAAACTTGACTTAAATATGTTAAGGATACTATCTAGAGAAAACTTAGATAAGTAAACTCGGGTTGAGTCAAAATATTCACGACTTTGAAAAATCTAAAACCACTTTATTAAACTTCTATTTTAGCAAGGAAAGTAAATAACGATAGCAAAGGAAAATTACAAGGCCAAAATAGATTAAAATTTTTGAAAAATGTCGAAAAATTAGATTTTCCGGTTATAATGAGGACAAATTTATGGAAAAGACCACTTACTTCGATAGAAGTCCCCCCTACACTTGATATAAACATTGTCCCTAATGTTTAAGCATGTGGGAGTAAACTCCGCTACACTTATGACATTGTGCACTTTGTTTAAATCTTGCTAAGGAAAGGACAACTATAGTGATTTCAATGTGAACATATAATATATGAAATATTGAATCACGACAGTTTAGGATAGAACCGGGAAGACGGGTACACGGGATCACGGTTCGTCAAAGTCATCGAGAATGGATCTTTGAAGCTTAAATCCCTGCACAAAAAATAAGAAACAAGACAACAAACACATACGGGGCTCCCCCTACACTTATTATGAAAACGCTAAAGGATAGATCAACGGGTTGCCTCCCGAGAAGCGCTTGTTTTTGTTAACCGAGTCACGAGCCTGACTCGACCCAGAACTAATTCAAGGGAAACGTGGTGAGGGATGGAATCATCTGATGAGAGATGTCCTCACCAAAGTACAACTTCACGCGCTGGCCATTCACCTTAAAATTGGGCCCATTTGGATGGGAAAGCTCAATGGTGCCATATGGGAAGACTTTGGCGACGGTGAATGGACCAGACCAACGGCTCTTCAGCTTGCCCGATAAGATCTTCAACCGAGAGTTATAGAGTAAAACTTGATCACCAACGTGGAACTCTCGGTTCTTAATCCTAGCATCATGGATGATCTTGGTATTCTCCTTGTAGATCAATGAGTTCTCATAAGCTTCATTCCTTAGTTCATTTAGCTCATTGAGTTGAATCTTCCGAAGATCGCCGGCTTTGTTGATGTCGAAGTTAGCCCACTTCAAGGCCCAGTATGCCTTATGTTCTAGCTCGATAAGGAGGTGGCATGCTTTCCCGTACACAAGACGATATGGAGTGCAATCAATCGGGGTCTTATATGCGGTACGGAAAGCCCACAAAGCATCATCTAATTTATCGGCCCAAGAGGCGCGATGCTCTCCCATAGTACGCTCCAGAATTCCCTTCAATCCACGGTTAGATATCTCGGCTTGACCATTTGTTTGAGGATGATAAGCGGTGGAAAGACGGTGATTGACACCGTACTTAGCCATGACTCGAGCAAATTGATCATTGCAAAAATGAGTCCCGCGGTCACTGATTATAGCACGAGGAACACCGAATTGAGCAAAAAGCTGCTTCAAAAAGTTCACAACCACCCTCGCATCGTTCGTAAGGAGAGCCTTAGCTTCAACCCATTTAGAGACGTAGTCAACGGCTACGAGGATGTACTTGTTCCCTTTAGATGAAGGAAATGGCCCCATAAAGTCGATGCCCCATACATAAAAGATTTCATATTCTTGTATGAAATTTTGAGGCATCTCATCTTTATGTGTGATCTTGCCTTATCGTTGGCAAGCATCACAATGCTTAACCATTTCGTGAGCGTCACGATAAATGGTAGGCAAATAAAATCCAGAGTCGAACACTTTCTTCGCGGTGTAGTTGGGACCAAAGTGACCATCGGTGGGTCCTTTATGGCAAGCTTTGAGAATGTCTAAAGCTGCGGGTCCATCAACACACCAACGAATAATCAGATCAGCACATTGTTTGAAAAGGTAAGGGTCGTCCCAAAAATAGTGTTCAATGTCTTTAAAGAACTTTTTCTTTTGTTGGGACGTTAACCCTTCCTTGAGAATTCCACCCGCTAAGTAGTTTGCAATGTCCGCAAACCACGGGGTGTCATAAAGATTGGAATTGATAGACATTATGGTCTCAAGGGGAAAAGAGTCGTTGATCTCTTGATTCGGATGATCCCCTTGATAAGGATCCTCAAGTCTACTTAGATGATCCGCGGCTAGGTTTTCGGCTCCCTTCTTGTCACGAATTTCAATTTTAAATTCTTGAAGGAGCAAAACCCAACGAAGAAGTTTTTGCTTAGAATCTTGTTTAGTCAACAAGTACTTCAACGCAGAATGATCGGTGTACACGATGGTGGTAGAAAGGACAAGATAGGGGCGGAATTTGTCAAGCATACACTACAGCTAAAAGCTCTTTTTCGGTAGTGGTATAATGCAATTGAGCCCCCGTCATTGTCTTGCTAGCATAATGGATTGGTTGGAAGTGTTTGTTCACTCTTTGTCCCAAAACCGCTCTAATAGCGAAGTCGCTAGCATCGCACATCAATTCAAAAGGTAGCTCCCAATTAGGGGTAACCAAGACCGGTGCCTTAGTTAGCTTATCCTTAAGAAGATAGAAGGATTCAAGACACTCTTTGGAAAAGATGAAAGGAGTATCTTTTTCCAAGAGGTGGGTCATCGGGCGAGTGATTTTAGAAAAATCTTGAATAAATCGACGATAGAAGCCCGCATGACCAAGGAAACTTCTCACACCCTTCACGGTTGAAGGTGGAGGTAATTTGGCTATGACATCCACTTTAGCACGTTCCACTTCAAGACCGGCTTTTGAGATTTTATGTCCAAGCACAATGCCTTCTTTTACCATGAAATGGCATTTTTCCCAATTTAGAACAAGGCGAGTGTCTTCACACCGCTTAAGCATGCGTTCTAAATTAGCAAGGCAATGAGAGAAAGAATCACCATAGACCAAGAAATCATCCATGAAGACTTCCATAGTTTCTTCAACCATGTCATGGAAGATCGCCATCATACACCTTTGGAATGTCCTAGGAGAATTGCATAAGCCGAAAGGCATTCTTTTATAAGCAAATGTTCAATAAGGGCAAGTGAATGTGGTTTTCTCTTAGTCTTTGGGATCGATGGGAATTTGAAAATACCCGGAGAAACCGTGTAAGAAGCAATAATAATCATTACCCGCTAGACGTTCAAGCATTTGATCCATAAAAGGAAGGGGAAAATGATCCTTTCTCGTAGCATCATTGAGTTTGCGATAGTCTATACAAACTCTCCACCCTGTAACGAGACGAGTAGGAATTAACTCGTTGTTTTCATTGGGCACAACGGTGATTCCGCCTTTCTTAGGCACATAATGGACGAGACTAACCCATGGTGAATCCGAGATAGGGTAGATCATTCCCGCATCAAGAAGTTTGATAACATCTTTTTTGATAACGTCATGGATCTTGGGATTCACCCTTCTTTGGCTTTGAATAGTGGGTTTAAAGTCGTCCTCCATAAGAATTTTATGTGTGCAAAAGTGAGGATCAATTCCACGAATATCAGATATTTCTACGCAATCGCTTTCTTATGATTCTTCAGCACAACGATAAGTCGGGATTTTTCGTCTTCTTTCAGATCCTTTGCGATGATGACGGGTGACTTCTTATTTTCGTCAAGGAACACGTATTCGAGATGAGACGGTAGGTCCTTAAGGTCTAAATCCGGAGGATTTTTGATGGAAGGCATAGTCAAATTTGGTTCATCGATAGAGATATCCTTAGGAGATGGTGGAGAAATATGGTCTTCATTGAGAAGTTTCTCAATGGTACGAATGTCTTCATCCCAATTGGAGGGAGAATCGTCATATTGTAAGTCCACATCTCCCAAAGTTTCTTCAAATTCTTTCATAAGTAACTCACTTTCTCTAAATGGAGTTAGTGAGGGAGCAATGGAGGCAACGGTCTCAACAAAGGGTAGAGAAGAAGAACCACTTTTACAAGCGTCTTTGAAATGTTCTTCACAAGCCTCATCAAGAACGTCAATGAAATTAACACTCTCGTTTTCAGAAGGCTGCTTAGAAAGTTTACCCATGTTGAAGACGATTTTATCGTCACCAACTCTCATGATTAATTCGCCCGCGGCTATATCAATGAGAGTGCGACCGGTCCTTAAGAATGGACGCCCAACGATTAATGGAACACGGGGGTCCATCTCGTAGTCAAAGACAACAAAATCCGCCGGAACGGTGAATTTGTCGACACCGACGAAGACGTCTTCGGCTATCCCACCGGATAAGCAACCGTACAGTTGGCTAATTCCAAAGTCATTCGTGTGGGGACTAGCTCGGGTAGAGACAGTTGTTTCCAAACGCTTAAAGGCATTAAGTTTATACTAGCACCTAGATCGGCTAGGGCCATACAATTCTCTACCCCGGGGAAGTTGCAAGGAATGAGAAAGCGAACCAAATCACCAAGTTTGGTGGGTAATTTCCTTAAGAGCACTGCGGAGCAATTCTCGTTAAGTTGGGTCTGAGCAATGTCAAGAAGTTTCTCCTTATCACTGAGAAGATCTTTAAACATTTTAGCATATTTGGGACTGTGAGCGAGAGCCTCAGCAAAGGAGATAATGAAATTCAGTTGTTTAAACATTTTAAGAAAGTTAGAAACCTGAATATCATCCTTGTTCTTCAATTTCTCTTTCCTCAACCTTGAAGGATAAGGTATATTGTGTTGAGATGAAGGCTTTGTAATGGAATTCTCACTCACATCCTTGGGTGGTGGAGGGGTGGAAGTAGAAGGCGGTGGAATTGGAGAAGTAGAAGTTGGAGGAATTGAAGAAGGGGACTCGTTTTCCTTTGTCACAATCACCGATGTAGGTGTAGGAAGCTCGGGTTCCTTTAAACCTTTTCCACTTCGAGTGGTGATTGCTTTCATCTCCCCTCTTGGATTAGCAACGGTGTTACTCGGAAGAGAACCCGAACCAGAGGCTTGATTACTTGGGAAGAAACTAGCCATCATGTTCCTTAAGTCATTCGTTTGACTTGCCAAAGAGTTTCGCATATCGGCTCGAAGATCATTCCCTTGTTTCACCATATCTGCTTTCAAGTTGATCATCTCCCGCTGAAGATTTTGCACTATCACATCATTAGTCCTCTTGTAAGTGTCAACCTCTTGATTAAATGTGGTGGGTTGGGTGGGAGGAAGAGCATGGTAGGTGGTTGATAAGCGGGTGGTTGGTTAACTTGATTGTTTCTTTGAGGTGGATATGAGTATCTTTGGGTTTGATATTGATTTGGAGCTCGAGGTTGATTTTGATTGTTACGATTGAGATTGTTTGGGTTGTGAGGTGGAAAAACGGGTGGTGAAAGAAAGTTGTTTGAGCGATAGCTGAGCAAATTGCGGTCACCTTGAGGTCGTGATTGATAGCCTCCCGTAGAAATGTTACCGTTGGCGGCATACACATTTTCCGGATTGTCATGAGTCGAAGGACAATCAGTGTATGAATGAGATCCCCCGCATATTTCACATGACTGACTCATAGCATTAACTTGAGCATTGATAGTTTTGGTGTTGTTAGCGGTTTGGAGAGCAAGTGTTTCAACAAGCGAAGTAAGCTTATCAATTCTCTTGTCGCTCTCATTAGTGCTAGCACTAGCCACATTAGTCCGAACACTCTTGGTTTGCACTCTAGACTTATTCTCAATAATGTCCCATGCAGCATTAGAAGACTTAACCAAAATATTACCCGAGGCACTATTTAGTGAAACTTGGTCATTCATGCTTAAACCATTGTAAAAAGTATTAATTTGATGTACTTTTGTGAAACCATGTTGTGGACACTTTCTTAAAAGTTCCTTAAAACGGTCCCAAGATTCACTAAATGTCTCACCGTACTTTTATTCAAAGGTAATGATTTCATTCCGCAAAACGGTAGTACGTGAGGGTGGGAAAAAGTAGTGGATGAATTTGGTCTCTAAATCCGTCCACGTAAGAATACTTTGTGGCGGTTCCTTATCAAGCCAAATCCGGGCTTGTCCCTCTAAGGAGAAAGGAAAAAGTTGTAAGCGAATTACCTCTTGTGAAACCCCATTATACTTAACCGTATTAGTAAGTTGAAGAAACCTTTTAATATGGTCATGAGGATCATCAAGCGAACGCCCCAAGAAAGGTTGAGCAGAGACCATTTGAATGAAGCCGGATTTGAGCTCAAAATTGTTGGCTCCAATCTCAGGTATGACAATAGCATCGGTGTTTCCCTCTACGTGCGATTGCAAAAGCTCGATCATTGGTTGATTGTCCATGGTGACAATAGGTGGAGTAATGACTTCGGCTTGAGCTGCTTTCTTCTTCCGAGCACGAGTACGCATGCACACCTACAAAAGGAAAAGAAAAATAGCCAAGAAATATTTTTGGTTTTTTATGTTTTTATATTTTTTATTGGATTTTTGAAAATTTTTAATTTTTAAGGATTTTTGGAAATTTTTAAGCAAGAAAAATAACGTGCAAAAGTGAACGGATCCCAAAATCCAACGCGTCCTTAAAACCGTTAATCTTAACGAAAAGAGCCGGCAGCGGCGCCATTTAATATAAGGTTTTTAGCCAAGTATAAAAGAGTTATCGTCCAATCTTTTCGAATTGATTACTAGTTAAGATTGCGACTCAGTCGTTCTTGGTGGAAAATAATAAGGTTTGATTATCTATTTTAAGCTAAAAATGAAAATGTCGTTGAGTAAATAAATAAAAATGAAAGCATGAAAATATTTCAAACTAAAATTAAAGACGTTAAAAATTGAAAAGTAAATGATTAAAACTAGTAAAAATGTAAACTTTAAAGATTAAACTAAAACAAGCCAAGTTTAGATAATTCTAAGTAAAAAGGCGGGAAAAATAAAACTTAAATTTAAAATTGGGAATTACAAAACCTTATCCGGAATGTTATCCGGAAAGAAGAAATGTAGCTTATCCGGAATCTGAATTTGGTGACTATCCGGAATATGGAAAACGAAGCTATCCGGAATCTTTTCTTCTTAGGCTTATCCGGAATGACTTATCCGGAATGTCTTATCCGGAATACTATCCGGAATACAAAAATGCAACTTATCCGGAAACTTATCCGGAATATGGAGTCTTGAGGCTTATCTGGAATGCTACTACTGAGGCTTATCCGGAACGATGAACTTGTGATGCTTATCCGGAATGCATAAAAGGGGACTTATCCGGAATCCTTCTTCTTGGGCTTATCCGGATTAATTAGAAATGCTTATTCGGAATGTTTTACAACTTTGACTTATCCGGAATTCATCTTAGGACTCTTATCCGGAATAAATTGAGGAAGCTTATCCAGAAAAATTGAAAGATACGCAATCCGGAATAAAGGGTTTAATGCTATATCCGGAATACGATATTGAATGCTTATCCGATATTTTTGAAGGTGCAGCTATTCGGAATAATGGAGACGCAGCTTATCCGGAATAATTAAGGGGTGTTCGGAATAAAGGGGTTTAAGAACTCGGATTACACAAAAACTTAAACAAATAAGAAAATCTAAAATAAGCACTTAACAAAACTTAACCCAAACATATTTTTAAAAAAAACTAATAAGCCACAAATTAAAAACTATTAAATACTAAATAATCTAAATATCGAGAATGAACTTTTTATCAAAATATTATACTTATCAAAATCAACTATTTTTAAGAACTATTAAGCATTAAGATTAAGAAAATAAGCACTTTAATATAGAAACTTTTAAGATCACCAATTTAATAAGCACAACCAAACAAGCTACACAATCAAATCATCAACAAAATTAAAATAAATTACATGATTATCAAGTTTAAAAAGATTAAGAAAGGTAGAATGAGAATTAAGGAAATAAGCTTAATTTGATTAAAGATTAATATCAAAAGATTACAAGATTAAAGTAAAGATTTAATAAGTTTGAGAGAAAAACTAGAGAGAAAATGAAAACACACTTAATAAAAAAAATTTAACTATTACTCACTAACATCTAACTACTAACACCCTCCTAATGACATATTAGGAGGGTATTTATAGGAGGTGGGGAGGTTAAGTGCTTAAGCTTTCTTCTTTCTTTCTTCTCGTCTCGACTCGATTTAATTTCTTTGTCTTTCTCGACGTCGTCTCGGGATTTGTCGATATAAGTTGAACTCGTCTTATAATCTTCTTCTATAATTAGACTTGAGTTCTTCGACTTCAGTAAACTTCCGTCTTTATACTTTTTCTTCGATAAATCTTCAGAATAGGCCTTGGACTTCCGTTCTTTTTGCACTCTCGATCTTTTGACTTCGTCTTTTGTCTTTTTCTTCGATAAAAGCCCGTGATAACCCATGTTTTCTTCCTTTTGCATATTTTTATCCTGAAACACAATAAAAACACAAAACACTCATAATTCCGACTTTTATGACATAAAATACACGTTTTGGTCTTGTTATTATTGGAAATAAGTGGTAAAAGGATAAGTGTTTTCACACTTATTAAAAAGTTTTGCCCTTTTTAAGAAAAATCTCCATGATGAGGTAAAGCAAGTTTTCAATTATCAAAGCTCCATAAATATCCCCCGGATCAAATACATAATTACCATCCCACTTGTAACACAATCCAACATCTAACTTCCCAAGTAATAGTGAAAATGGTAAGGTGTTGTTCTCCAACATGGTGGCCCATATGTTCGTCAAAAGGTGATAGGTTGATACTATCAAATCTTTCACAAGTTTTCCTTTTGTTGCATCAGGCGGATACTGAGATGGTTTAGCAAGCTCTATACCATGATCAAAAATCCGTTCCTTGATGGGAGAACAATAATTGGTGGTTGCCTTAGAAGATTCTCTCTTGTAAGTCACATGGCGAGAGAAAGTTGGTGGAGAAATGGGTAACAACAAGCTCTGGGAAGGAACCATCATGACTTGTTTTCCTTTTTCACTTTGATAGGTTGAGGTGGACAAGGAAGAAGGTAAAGGATCTTCATGCAATAGAGATTCTAGAAAAAGTATGTCCCCCTCCTCATCAACATATCCAGGAGTGTACTCAAAAGGTATATCTTCCTCTAAAAACTCATCACTCTCATCCATGATAAAATCCTCCACATCACCATAAACATCATAGATTGGTCTATCAAAGATTGGTGATTCCTCAAAACCTAAGGAAGTGTGATCATCAACAAATGGAGAGTCACAAGTAGAGATCTAATCATCACTATAATCATTATATGTTGGTGTATCACAAAGAAGGGATTCATCATCACTAAAATCCTCATTAATGTCTTCATCATGGTGGAAAAGTGGGTTATCATATGAGGTTTCAAAGAGAGGATTGGAATAAATCACAAAATCATCAAAGTTAAGCTCTTGAGGATCATGAAAATCCAAGGATGAAGTAATGGAAGCAATGGTCTCAACATGAGGTAAATCATAATCTCCACTTGAGCAAGCTTCATAAAAATATTCATCACAAACTTCATTAAGGATATCATCTTGAGTTTCCTCATTCACAACATCAATATGCTTCACCGCTTCGGGCTCATTAGACTTCTTTGACAAATTTCCAAGTTAAACACAACTCTTTCATCTCCTACCCTCATTGTAAGTTCACCCTCCGCCACATCTATAAGAGTTCGACCCGTTCTCAAAAATGGCCTACCAACAATCAAAAGAACTCTCGGATCCATATCATAATCAACTACCACAAAATCCGCAGTAAAGGTAAATCTATCAACCCCAACAAAAACATCCTCCGCAATTCCCACCGGATAAGCTATAGTACGGTTGGCCAACTCAAGAGTCATCTTAGTAGGAGTGAGCTCGGGAAGTGAAAGTCTCTTCCAAACCGATAATGGCATGAGATTTATGCTTGCTCCTAAAGCCGCTAATGCCATGCAATTTTCCACCCCCGGGAAATTGCAAGGAATCAAAAACCTCCTCGGATCTCCAAGCTTAGTAGGCAACTTCTTAAGCAAAACCACGGAATAATTTTCGTTTAAGGAAGCATTAGGCAAATCTACCAATCTCTCATTGTTAGAAAGTAAGTCCTTGATCATCTTAGCAAACTTAGTCATATTGGCTAAGGCTTCCACAAAGGAGATATTTATGTTAAGTTGCTTGAACATCCTTAAAAAGTTTGAGACTTGTATATCATCCTTGTTCTTAAGCTTGTCCTTTCTCAATCTTGATGGAGAAGGGAGACTTGGTTTTGGTTGTGGTTGAGTAGTTGATGAAGTATTTTCCTTGTTGGTTTCTTCATGAATAGGTGTGGAGGGTAAAGGAGAAGTGAGTATAGGTTGGGAGGATGTGAGTGGTGAAGTAGTAGAACTTGAGGATGGTGAACTAGATGTAGAAGGTTTATCAGAAGAAGGAATCATAGTAGGCTTTACCAAAGTAGGTTTGGGTGGTGAAGGATCATGAGTTGTTTTTCCACTTCGTGTTGTGATAGCATTGACATTGGCCCTCGGGTTTGTTTGTGTGTTAGAGGGTAAAGCTCCTTGTGGTCTTTGATTGAGAAGCATCATAAACTTTTTGTTTGTTTCCTCATGCATTTCCCTCATTATTTTCTCATTATCTTGGAACCTCCTTTCATTCTCTTGATTCATTTTGTGAAGAAGCTCAATGGTGTTACAATCATGTGGCACATTCCCTTGAAAACCTTGGGGTTGGAAAGGTGGAGGTTGATTGTAAAACCCTTGGTTGTTGCCTTGAAAGGTATTTCCTTGATTGTGAAAGGTATTTGGTGCTCTATAGTTGTTCCCTTGGTATTGTGGCCTCGGCCCTTGGTTCCTTTGTAAAAATTTAGGAGGATTGTGTTGAGGTTGGGCGGGTGGTTGGGGTGGGAATCCTGGTGGAGCAAGGTAGTTTTGAGACTTGTAAGAAAGATTTGTTTGGATTGATGTTGGGTTTGAAATGTTCTCGATGTTCTTCTTGGTAAGCATAACACTCCCCTTGATAACCTTGAACTTTGTCGCATTGTTGATATGAATGGGGACCTCCACAAGTCTCACATGAAAGAGTAATAGCATGCACATCATTGGTGGAATTGTTCAAGGAAAGGCCCTTAATGGCTTGTATTAGTTCTTGATTTGCCTTAAGATTCATCTCATGATCCCTATCTATTCTTTGGAGTATCTCTTGGTGACGCTTGAGGATTTGGTTATGATGAGATGGCATTTATACATGATCTCATCGTTCTTTTCGGGCTTTAAATGCATAAAAATGTCATAAAATACCATATATATGCTTGTGTTTGTTTACTTGTGTATTTTAGGTATGGATATCGTGAAAAAGACAAAAGATCACAAGATACAAGGAAAAACGGACACGAGAAACGAAGCCGTACAAAGAACCGGGCCCTAATCATGTAATTTTCAACAAATACCCTTGAAGACTTGAAGACAAACAAGATTGATCCTCCATTAATGAAGAAATGACACTTAAAACCCTTGTATATTGATAATTACAAGTTTGGTCCCTTAAGTTTGTCAAAATTGCAAAAAGGTCCTTCAACTTTGAAGAAATGACAAGATTGGTCCCTCAATAAAATCAATTTGTCAATTATGGTCCCTCATGAAGTAAAAGACACAAAGAAGACCTTTGAAGATCAAGATTGTCCAAGATCAGCCCTTGAATTATTCAAAAATACCAAAAACAACCCTTGATAACCTTTATGAGAAGTTTGGTGCCAAAATTGTCAAGATGTGAAAGTTATTTACAAAGCAAAACGGGTTTTAGGGCTGAAAACCTTTAAATGCCAAAAACTTCAAAACACAAGGACTGAATATGTGCAACCCAAACATTCAAACCAAAACTGGCGCCTAACACCTTTTTTCCCCCAAATACGGATCAAAGGAGTTACTGTGCTCCTTTTACACCTCCAGTTTTCACCTCAACTTAAACAAGGGTAAAATGCAATTAATCTTGCACACACTTGATTCACACCCACTAAAACCCATCCCACGCATAAAAACCCCAATCCCACCACTGTGGACCCTACCCCCAATTCTCCTCTCCACCAATCAGCATTCACCTTAGGCTCCAAGGCATATGACGTGTCCCAAATCAACAGTGGAGGATTTATGCTTACTCACAACGCAAAAAGGAACGTCCAGGATCCATTTTGACAACTCATCACTCAAAAACGTCAAGGGCATATTTGGGATTTTCTAGTGATTAGGGTTTTGTGTTTAAGCAGCCTAGAATGTTCATTAGACTAGTATAAATAGAGGCATCAACCTGTGATGACCCTTTGTTCCAATTTCTCTTCAAAATTTTGTAATCCTTTTTAAGATAAAATAAAAGTTTGGTATTTGTTTTTAAGCATTATAATTCCTTTTTATGTTTATTTAAAGTGGTATTTACTGTTGAAGAGAGGTTGAGTTCCATTTTTATATTGGTTAAGTAATTTTTGATTTTCAAAAATTATTTAAAGGTTTGAGGAATTTGAAATTTTTGGTAAGGATTGTTTCAGGTTTTGATGTTTAGAGGATTAGTGTAATTGGTGATTGAGAGTATTTGAAAACGTTTTAAGAAGGTTTAAAAGTTTTTGGAATAGGTTAAGGAAGAAAGAAAAAGTTAAAACAGATTGTATACATAGTGTTGTATTATCTTGTTTTTCTTTTTGATTTGTCTTAAACAGGTGTGAAGGTTGTTGATTTTTGATCTGCATGCACCCGGGTGCATAAGGAAGTGGATTTTCATCCACCAAGGGCTTGGATGTAAGCCCTTGAGGTAAAATCCTTTTACCTTTTTGAAAAATCTCAGAAATAGCAGTTTATGTGATCTGGTGTGATTAAGTGTTGATTGTTGTTTAAACTGTTAGATTAGTGTTCATTTGTGATATATTGCATATTGGAAGCTAAGTGAATCAAATTTGATTAAGTTTGTAAGGTTTTTGTTTGAGAAAAGTGTGAAAACAGATTATAAAGTGGTGTTTGGATCCAAGTGTTAGCAGGGCAAAAGTTTTAAATAGTGATTTTAAAAGGTGTTAGAAGGTTGATAAAAGGTTGAGTTAGGGTAGTAGTTAGTAGGTAGCTAGTTTAGAACAGTTTGGTAACAAATTTGTGTGTTAAAAAAGGAAAAGAGTTGCTCAAATCTGCATATCATCTATTCTGTTCATTGTTATAAGATTTTGGAGTTTGATTCTTAAAATCTGTCGAGTGTAAGGGTGATTGCAGTTTGGAGTTGGCTTGTATGCTAGTTGTTAAGTTTGTGTGCAAAATCTGAGCTTTTGAAAGTGTAATCTGTGCAAGTTGAAAAGCCTAGAAGTCCACCAGACCTTGTTCCATTGTCACAGAAAACTTGTTTTGCTTAATGTGATTGATTTGTTTGAGCATTGTGTGCTAAGTGCTTATTCCTTGATTGCCTTGACTCCTTGTGCTTCAATAAGCACAAGGGTGCCCCATTGTTCCAAAATCATCTATCAAATAAGCCCACAAGCCAAGTCCTCTTGGCTTGCATCACTTTTGGAAAAAAGCAAGAACACATAGCCAACTGCTTGTGTTCAACAATAAGTCTGGCCACGTTTTTGGATTATAATTTGTTCAAATCTTGCATAAAAAAGGATACTGGATTGAGTTTCTAGCTTATTAGAGGTCACATATTGATAAGAAAAAGAAAAAAATAAAAAAGGAAAAAAAGAGCAAAAACTCACCCGCAGTGGGCTCGAACCCCAGACCTCTCGATTGGAGGAGTAGGGGAACTACCACTGATCTAGATGGTTTTTTACGTGATAGTTTGTTTTCAAACTTTATTTAACCTTGTTTTTTCTTTGTTAGCTTATTAAAAGCCGTAGCTTTTTCTTCCATTTTCTAGCTTATTTGTTAAGCAATTTCGTTTCCTTTTATTTTTTTTAGGATAATATTAGACTTAGAGATTTTTCTAGCCTATTTTCATAATTTTCCCTTTATTTTATTATTTTCTAGGATTTATTTAATACCCGGTTTTTATTAATTCAATAAAAAATAGAAATAATAGTTTTAATTTTTAGGAAAAATAATTTTTAGTTTTTAAAATAATATTTTGAGGTTTACATCTAATTTGGGTTTTATAAACTTTAATTTTTAATTTTATATTATTTTAGGGTTTTTTATAAACTTTAAACATTTTTATAAAATTATTAAAAAGGTTTTAGGAACTTAAATTTGTGTTTTTCTCTTAGTTATATTATTTAGGATTTTTATAAATTTTTTAGAATTAATTTTATAAACTTTTTATTTTTAGTATTATTTTAATATTATTTTATTATTAATTTTTCAAAATTTTATTTTTCTTTCTTTTTCATTTTTCTTAGGATCTTTATCATTAATTAGGACCTTTTCCATTTTTAGAATATTTTTATAGCTTTTAGATTTATTTTTATAATTATTTTAAGTTTTATTAGTTTTTAATCATTTTAAATCATTTTTAGAATTTTAAAAATAGTTTCATTAGCTTTTAATTTTTAGAAAATTACTTTTTAGTCTCATAATAATATAAGTTGAGTAATTATTCAATAAAATCATATTTTGGACATTTTTATTGGTTGTATTTAATTTTAGAGCTTTAATTAGCATTTAAAATTAAATATTTAATTAATAAAAGGTTTTAAAATATCTTTGTTGGATTTTTAACTTTATTTATATTATTTTAGACTTCTTTTTAGTCTTTTTAATTCTTGATTTTGTTTTTGGTTTTATAAAATTTTTTAATTTGGGTAGTTTTTAACGACTTTACGTTTACGTCTTTTACGTCGTAGTTTAATTCTAACGTAACCGTCTTTTCATCCTTTCATCCCCATTCTCTTAATATTAATCTCAAATAAATACAAGTTAATTCACAACACTTATACCTCCTTGGGAAACGAACTTTCTCTCTTTTTATTTGATTAAGGGTCATTTGTGCACGGTTTTCCTAAACCGTCGTACTTAATACTTTCCACTATTTTGTGTTGCTTTGTTTTTCCTAAAATAAAGTATACATAAAAAGACTACAATCATTTTGGCGCCGCTGCCGGGGAGGTGTGTTGTGCTTTAATTTGGAAGCTTTTGTTTTTGATATTATCCATAATAAGTATTTGTGTTAAGTGGAACTCCCTTAACACGTATTATCGGTTTTCTTGGTTTTTCTTGTACAAATATTATTAATATATTATATTAAGTATCACAATCAAAATACAATATCTCCAAAGTGTGAAAACACAACCTTAATTGGGATTTGATCTCCTAATTATTGTATTCGAATCTCAAACAAAAAGAAAAAGGCAAAAATAGATAAATACTTTCGAGAAGCTCGATTTTGAAAAATACAAACTATAAGATGGGTATAAGGCGGGTATTATAAAATATACCCTAAGGAAAAAGGCTCTTAAGTGCTTCGCGCCGCCTCGTTTCCCCGCTTGCTTGTGAGTATTTTGACATTGAAGGCTAATCGAGGGTTTTGCCGCCCAAAGTATTATTACGTATACTATATTTGCTTGGTTTCTTTGTGATTAAACCCTCGTGAACAATTTGGTTTTCACCAAAGTTCTAAAGTCATTCGAAGGCGTTCACTCCACGTGATCGTTTTCATTCCTTTGAGGCTTCTTTAATCAAGAGTTTGATTCGAGGAGAGATTTTGTAGATTGTTGTCTACGAAGATACACCAAAATCCAAAAAAATTAAATATCATCAAAAACACAAAAAAATTGAAAATTCACAAAACAACCAAAAAGAATCTTCTTTGCTCACCTCCCATTCTTCGTGAAGTTTATGATCACTCGTAATCAAGCAAAACGAGCTCGTAAACGTCTTCAAAAACAAGCAAATCAAGGATCGTTGATTGTTGAAGAACCTCCAATTGTTGAACCTATTGTAGAACAAGAAGTCGTCATGGCTAATCGTACTATGATGGAGTTGCTACAAGCACCCACCGAGGGTTTTGGAGAGGCTATTGTTATTCCCGCCATCCTTGCGGAGAATTTCGAGATTAAGACGGGTTTAATGTCGATGTTGCAAGCAAATAAGTTTAGAGGTCACGAGAAAGACAACCCGCATTACCATATTAGGAATTTCAACCGTCTCACCGCTACTAGCAAATTTAAGGATGTTCCACATGACGCCATTAAGATGATTTTGTTTCCATACTCGTTGGATGGACCCGCAAAAATTTGGCTCGAGAAAGAACCGCCAAATTCGATTTTGACATGGGCCGATCTCGTTTCTAAGTTTGTGAACAAGTTTTTTCCACCATCTAAAACAACACACTTAAAAAATGAGATTTCACGATTTGTGCAACGTAATAATGAAAGTTTTTCAATGGCATGGGAACGATTTAAAGAGATGTTACATGAATGTCCTCACCATGATTTTTCGGAATTGCATCAAGTGGATACTTTTTATAATGGGCTTAATGATCATGAACGAGATTATTTGAACGCCGCCGCGGGTGGTAATTTTTTGTGCAAGACGAAAAATGAGGCTTTACAAATCATTGAAAATCGATCTAAGGTTTATAGCCCTCGTAACACACCGAGTGTTGCCAATATGGGTTCGTCATCTTCGTCACAATCGTCTCGTAGCATTAACGCCTTACATGATGAAGCTAATGAGGAAAATCGGTTTTTTGATAGATTTGCTAATCTAATGTCCCATTGGAAGGCTCAAGAAGCTTCCAATTCTGCTTCGGTTAAAGCGGTTGCTAAGAGTTGTTTATCTTGTGGGGGAGCTCATGATCTTTCCGAGTGCATTACCGCGGATGGTAACACTTCGAGTGCTTATGTAGCAACGGGAACTTACAACCAAAACGGCCAAGGTTCCCGCCAAAATCAAGCTCCACCAAACCAAAATGTTAACAATTATCGAAACAACAACCAAGGTAATTACCAAGGCAACACACGCAATTACAACAAAGGGAATTATCAAAGTGGGAATGGACAAATCTCTAATCAAAATCAAAACCGTGATTTTCAAAACACTACACAAGGTTTTCAAAATGCTCACACGAAAAATTTGCAAGGAGAATTTTTGGATTATGCAAAAGCAAATGATGCTAAATTTGATAATATGCAACGTGAGATGATTAGCTTAAGATCCGAGTTGAAAAACGAGCTTAAAAATGAACTTGCTAATGAACTTAAAACTCATGCAAATAAAATGGAAGGAAATGTCCAACGTCTTCAACAAAACCAACAAAAGATGGAATTAGGACAACATGAGATTAAGCAAGAGTTATTGAAAGCGGATGCTAGGCAATCAAAATTTGAGGACCGAATGGCTAAGATGTTTGAAGCTATCATGTGTAAGCCCTCTTCTTCGGGTGGTCTTCCTAGTGATACCATTAACAACCCGAGGGGAGAATTGAAGGTTGTTGCTACACGAAGTGGTAAAAATTTCAAGGAACCAATCTCTCGTCCAAGTACTTCTACGGAGAAGGAAATCGAGAAAGAACCCGAGGTGATGGTCGAAAAGGAGCATATTACAATCCCACGAAGTACCGCTCAAACCACACCTACGGTTGAACCTATACCAATTGTGGAACCCGAGATTCCAAGGCCGTTGCCTAATGACCAACCCACACCACCTTTACCATACCCTTCGAGACGAAACAAAGAGAAAGCACAAGAACGGAACAATTATCAATTTGAGCTATTTATGAAAATGTTTCGTGATCTACATTTTAACATAAGTTTTGCCGACGCTCTTATCATGATGCCTCGATTCGCCGCAAACTTCAAAAGTATGCTAAACAACAAAGAGAAGTTACAACAATCGTCTAGTTGTTCATCGGTTTTTCTAAGCCGCATACCACAAAAAGTCGGTGATCCCGGTAAATTTTTGATTCCGTGTGCAATTCAAGATATGGAGGAATGCTACGCCTTGGCCGATCTTGGTGCTAGTATTAATTTAATGCCTCTCGAGATTTTCAAATCGCTTTCTCTTCCGGCTCTTACTCCTTCGAACATGTCCATCGAGATGGCCGATCATTCTACGATCATGGCATGTGGAGTAGCCGAGGATGTTTTTGTTAAAGTCGGAAAGTTTTACTATCCCGTTGACTTTATCGTTGTAGACATTCCCATCGATCGAAAAGTTCCTCTCATTTTGGGTCGTTCATTTTTGGATACATCAAGAGCACTTATCGATGTTCATGCTCGAAAAATCACCCTTCGTTTCAATGAAGAAGAACTTGTCATCAATGCAACGCAAAACTCCAATCTTTCTCATGTCTATTCTATTGCAACTTTAAACCATGGTGACTCGACCAATGTCATTTGCAAAGAATTTTCACCAAGAGTTTTAGGAAATGTCTCCAAAAACAATTTACCATTTCCTCCGCCGGTGGAGGTTATGAGTGCTAAGCCTACAAAGAAGAAACCATCAATACTTGAATCGAAAAATCCTTCGCCTCATCTCGAACATTCATTCTTGAAAAGTGTTGATAAGTTGCCGGTTTCTACGGAAGATCTTTCGGATGATGAATATGTAGACCCCGATGGGGAGGTTTTCTTCATCGATAAACGTTTTGAGAACTTGCCACCACCAAAACCAAAACGGTTTCAAAATATGAGAATTTTTAGTGTGACTAACATCGTCTTAGAAACACCGAATATTTTCGACATAATCAAAAAGGGTTTTCATAAGGAGAGTTTAAGAGATAAAAAAGGAAATGATCTTAAATGTGATTTAATTGATTTTTCTACAAATCTAACTCCGTCATCACACCGTGATTTGAGTGCTACAAACTCGTCTACTCCTTTTGACGATGCTTTGTGTGGTTCTAGTATGGGGGAAGCCCCTTATGTTCCTTCATCCTTGTCCACCGAGGACGAGATATTCGATCCCGGAATTTCATGTAAAGGGAAATCTCGGTCTTCCACCGATGCAATAAATGGAAACTATATCTATTTGCTTGGTGCGAGTCTACCTCGAGTAGCTCAAACGTTTGTCTTACCAATTGTCTCACCCTTCTACTTCTCATCTATTTTCTTCAAACTCTTTGAGTTTATGGCACATGTTGAAGTGGCGTTAAATTGTTTTTCCCATAAAAATGAGAACGCCATCTTCGACCCCGGTATTTTGCATCATTTAAGGACTTAGTCCTTTATACCGGTTGCTTTTTGGGCCTTGTTTATCATGTAAGCCCCATCAAAAATTGACCACACCATGATATCCCTAAATGTTCACATTTTGAGGGGATCGAGTCGAGCTCATGACTCGGTAATCAAAAACGAGGTGCCTCGTGGGGGAAATCCCATGCTTATCTTTTATATTCACTAATAAGGGGACTTGTACCCTTCCAACTCGTTGTCTCGTGGTTTTTTGTGATTGTGTTATCTAGATCATCATCATCATCTACGATTGAAGACTCTCGTGTTCGTTTACGTGAGCCTCCATCGTTCGTTTGAAGAAGTTTTTTACGAATCCATGACATATCCTTTATTGTTCTAACAATTATCTTTTAGCATAATTAATAAACGGCTTTAGATATATTGTTGATCACCCTTTCCATGCTAGATCCTAAGCATTCGACTCTTCGTCTCTAGTATGGGGGTGCTCTACCTTTAGACTCGAAACATTGAGGACAATGTTTACTTTTAGTATGGGGGGGTGAATAGGTACTTGCTTTGCTACGCCCTCACGTTTTCCAACTTTCAATGTTTTGTTTTGCTAATAAGGCTAAAAATGGCCAAATTTTAAAATTTTTCTTAGTTTTCATAAGTGTTTTTAAGACACGAATGTAAATTTTCCGATGGGTAGAATAAGAGTTAATTTTTGACTTGATGGGCATTTGGAGCCATTTACATTCCTTAACCCGCTCAATTCAAGTTTTGCTAGACTTTTATATAGGGAGATTTAAAACGCGAAAGTCTTAATTCATTCGGGTTAAGAACAAGAACTTTTCGCAAGTTCCTATAATTGATTCTAGAAAGTCACTTATCAAGGGAACTTTAAAACGCATTCTCTAAACTTGAAAAAGTCCAAGAAAGTGCAAGATCCTATAGGTGGCTTGAAAACCCAAAACTTTGATTTGATATAGTCTTAATGAAAGCTAATCCAAATTTGGCTTAATTTTGACTTGCATGGCTAAGTATTCACGAGTCTCTTTAATTAGAGGTCTTTATATAGTGAAGAACGAGAAATGATAGAGTTAGACAAGTGATCATGCTAAACGTAGAACATGAAAATGTTCTTTCAAAAACTCATATGTTTTTAATTGTGGCTTTTTCTTCCCATAAGATCAATGCATTAGGAATAAATCATAATTGCAATAAGTAAGGTCGTACGATTTGAAAGGTTACTTAGCCTCTAGCGCAAGATCGTTTAAAAGTTGCTCGGGGTTGAATAGAGTTCATAGCCAAGGCATAACTTATTGAAGCGGGACGCGAAGATTGGCGATCATCCAAAAAGGCCCTAACAAGGCATGAGGAGCTCTATTTTTGCTAAAGATCCAAAGATTATGTGAAGTATCATTATTCCAAAATCAATATGAAGGATCGAGAC
Organism: Glebionis coronaria; assembly: GCA_025667525.1. Classification (NCBI taxonomy): domain Eukaryota; kingdom Viridiplantae; phylum Streptophyta; class Magnoliopsida; order Asterales; family Asteraceae; genus Glebionis; species Glebionis coronaria. Next base: position 458,261,724 of record CM046877.1, read on the forward strand.
ACACGACGAGAAGCAATTACTCCCCTAAAGAATGGAGAAAGTCTATCCAAAAAGACCCTAACAAGGTATGAGGATAAATATATCCAAGTCCGAAAAGGAGGCGGATCGTTGTATATCAAAATCCAAAGTAAAGATTGAAGAAAAATGATGAAGTCGTGGTCCTATATGAAGAATCTCTCAAAAACGTCAAGTGAAGAAATTCCAAAAAATGAAGAGAAGACCATTATTTCAAGAACGTCTTCCCAAGATTTGAAGTATGAAGTACATGCCAAATATCGGTCCGAGAAAGGTCTCAAATCGTGAAACGAGTTATGCCAAGATATGAACTTAAGGAGATACACGAGAAGCCGTTTTAAAAGATTTTGTCCTTCGGCTAACTATTGATCAAATCGTGCTACTTTGCTTTCGGATTAATAACTACTCAAATATGTCAATATGAATCACTTGTGATCCATGACAAATAGATAAAAAAATGCTAGTAACCCATTTCCTTTTATAATAACTAGGATTGCGGGGAGAAAAAGTATTACACAATTTGGACGTATGAGTAGTGTTAGCATTGTGACTTGTACCAACAATGATCTTGTTTTTGCACTTAGCATGAAATGTATGACAATCAAGGATGACGAAGTTTACTCTAAGGGACATTAACTTGCTTCTATTCTTTGACCCTAAAAGTCACCTTTTGGTGATGAAAATCATACATTATGTCTTTACACATTCTCGTAGTATGTTGCAAGTCTTTACTCTTCAATAAAGGTTAATAAAATTGAACTTTGGTGATGCTTAGATACTTTATTCTAGCATTGCGTGAGGGCACGACAATGGCTTAGTATGGGGGAGTGATGAGATGGCATTTATACATGATCTCATCGTTCTTTTCGGGCTTTAAATGCATAAAAATGTCATAAAATACCATATATATGCTTGTGTTTGTTTACTTGTGTATTTTAGGTATGGATATCGTGAAAAAGACAAAAGATCACAAGATACAAGGAAAAACGGACACGAGAAACGAAGCCGTACAAAGAACCGGGCCCTAATCATGGAATTTTCAACAAATACCCTTGAAGACTTGAAGACAAACAAGATTGATCCTCCATTAATGAAGAAATGACACTTAAAACCCTTGTATATTGATAATTACAAGTTTGGTCCCTTAAGTTTGTCAAAATTGCAAAAAGGTCCTTCAACTTTGAAGAAATGACAAGATTGGTCCCTCAACAAAATCAATTTGTCAATTATGGTCCCTCATGAAGTAAAAGACACAAAGAAGACCTTTGAAGATCAAGATTGTCCAAGATCAGCCCTTGAATTATTCAAAAATACCAAAAACAACCCTTGATAACCTTTATGAGAAGTTTGGTGCCAAAATTGTCAAGATGTGAAAGTTATTTACAAAGCAAAACGGGTTTTAGGGCTGAAAACCTTTAAATGCCAAAAACTTCAAAACACAAGGACTGAATATGTGCAACCCAAACATTCAAACCAAAACTGGCGCCTAACACCTTTTTTCCCCCAAATACGGATCAAAGGAGTTACTGTGCTCCTTTTACACCTCCAGTTTTCACCTCAACTTAAACAAGGGTAAAATGCAATTAATCTTGCACACACTTGATTCACACCCACTAAAACCCATCCCACGCATAAAAACCCCAATCCCACCACTGTGGACCCTACCCCCAATTCTCCTCTCCACCAATCAGCATTCACCTTAGGCTCCAAGGCATATGACGTGTCCCAAATCAACAGTGGAGGATTTATGCTTACTCACAACGCAAAAAGGAACGTCCAGGATCCATTTTGACAACTCATCACTCAAAAACGTCAAGGGCATATTTGGGATTTTCTAGTGATTAGGGTTTTGTGTTTAAGCAGCCTAGAATGTTCATTAGACTAGTATAAATAGAGGCATCAACCTGTGATGACCCTTTGTTCCAATTTCTCTTCAAAATTTTGTAATCCTTTTTAAGATAAAATAAAAGTTTGGTATTTGTTTTTAAGCATTATAATTCCTTTTTATGTTTATTTAAAGTGGTATTTACTGTTGAAGAGAGGTTGAGTTCCATTTTTATATTGGTTAAGTAATTTTTGATTTTCAAAAATTATTTAAAGGTTTGAGGAATTTGAAATTTTTGGTAAGGATTGTTTCGGGTTTTGATGTTTAGAGGATTAGTGTAATTGGTGATTGAGAGTATTTGAAAACGTTTTAAGAAGGTTTAAAAGTTTTTGGAATAGGTTAAGGAAGAAAGAAAAAGTTAAAACAGATTGTATACATAGTGTTGTATTATCTTGTTTTTCTTTTTGATTTGTCTTAAACAGGTGTGAAGGTTGTTGATTTTTGATCTGCATGCACCCGGGTGCATAAGGAAGTGGATTTTCATCCACCAAGGGCTTGGATGTAAGCCCTTGAGGTAAAATCCTTTTACCTTTTTGAAAAATCTCAGAAATAGCAGTTTATGTGATCTAGTGTGATTAAGTGTTGATTGTTGTTTAAACTGTTAGATTAGTGTTCATTTGTGATATATTGCATATTGGAAGCTAAGTGAATCAAATTTGATTAAGTTTGTAAGGTTTTTGTTTGAGAAAAGTGTGAAAACAGATTATAAAGTGGTGTTTGGATCCAAGTGTTAGCAGGGCAAAAGTTTTAAATAGTGATTTTAAAAGGTGTTAGAAGGTTGATAAAAGGTTGAGTTAGGGTAGTAGTTAGTAGGTAGCTAGTTTAGAACAGTTTGGTAACAAATTTGTGTGTTAAAAAAGGAAAAGAGTTGCTCAAATCTGCATATCATCTATTCTGTTCATTGTTATAAGATTTTGGAGTTTGATTCTTAAAATCTGTTGAGTGTAAGGGTGATTGCAGTTTGGAGTTGGCTTGTATGCTAGTTGTTAAGTTTGTGTGCAAAATCTAAGCTTTTGAAAGTGTAATCTGTGCAAGTTGTAAGCCTAGAAGTCCACCAGACCTTGTTCCATAGTCACACAAAACTTGTTTTGCTTAATGTGATTGATTTGTTTGAGCATTGTGTGCTAAGTGCTTATTCATTGATTGCCTTGACTCCTTGTGCTTCAATAAGCACAAGGGTGCCCCATTGTTCCAAAATCATCCATCAAATAAGCCCACAAGCCAAGTCCTCTTGGCTTGCATCACTTTTGGAAAAAAGCAAGAACACATAGCCAACTGCTTGTGTTCAACAATAAGTCTGGCCACGTTTTTGGATTATAATTTGTTCAAATCTTGCATAAAAAAGGATACTGGATTGAGTTTCTAGCTTATTAGAGGTCACATATTGATAAGAAAAAGAAAAAAATAAAAAAGGAAAAAAAGAGCAAAAACTCACCCGCAGTGGGCTCGAACCCCAGACCTCTCGATTGGAGGAGTATGGGAACTACCACTGATCTAGATGGTTTTTTACGTGATAGTTTGTTTTCAAACTTTATTTAACCTTGTTTTTTCTTTGTTAGCTTATTAAAAGCCGTAGCTTTTTCTTCCATTTTCTAGCTTATTTGTTAAGCAATTTCGTTTCCTTTTATTTTTTTTAGGATAATATTAGACTTAGAGATTTTTCTAGCCTATTTTCATAATTTTCCCTTTATTTTATTATTTTCTAGGATTTATTTAATACCCGGTTTTTATTAATTCAATAAAAAATAGAAATAATAGTTTTAATTTTTAGGAAAAATAATTTTTAGTTTTTAAAATAATATTTTGAGGTTTACATCTAATTTGGGTTTTATAAACTTTAATTTTTAATTTTATATTATTTTAGGGTTTTTTATAAACTTTAAACATTTTTATAAAATTATTAAAAAGGTTTTAGGAACTTAAATTTGTGTTTTTCTCTTAGTTATATTATTTAGGATTTTTATAAATTTTTTAGAATTAATTTTATAAACTTTTTATTTTTAGTATTATTTTAATATTATTTTATTATTAATTTTTCAAAATTTTATTTTTCTTTCTTTTTCATTTTTCTTAGGATCTTTATCATTAATTAGGACCTTTTCCATTTTTAGAATATTTTTATAGCTTTTAGATTTATTTTTATAACTATTTTAAGTTTTATTAGTTTTTAATCATTTTAAATCATTTTTAGAATTTTAAAAATAGTTTCATTAGCTTTTAATTTTTAGAAAATTACTTTTTAATCTCATAATAATATAAGTTGAGTAATTATTCAATAAAATCATATTTTGGACATTTTTATTGGTTGTATTTAATTTTAGGGCTTTAATTAGCATTTAAAATTAAATATTTAATTAATAAAAGGTTTTAAAATATCTTTGTTGGATTTTTAACTTTATTTATATTATTTTATACTTCTTTTTAGTCTTTTTAATTCTTGATTTTGTTTTTGGTTTTATAAAATTTTTTAATTTGGGTAGTTTTTAACGACTTTACGTTTACGTCTTTTACGTCGTAGTTTAATTCTAACGTAACCGTCTTTTCATCCTTTCATCCCCATTCTCTTAATATTAATCTCAAATAAATACAAGTTAATTCACAACACTTATACCTCCTTGGGAAACGAACTTTCTCTCTTTTTATTTGATTAAGGGTCATTTGTGCACGGTTTTCCTAAACCGTCGTACTTAATACTTTCCACTATTTTGTGTTGCTTTGTTTTTCCTAAAATAAAGTATACATAAAAAGACTACAATAAGGTTATCACAAGGTGTTTGAGAACTATTTTGCACAGCATGAACCCTTTCTTCAAATTGAGTGTTAGTTTGCACCATTGATTTGGTCTCAATAATGTCCCAAGCTTCTTGAATGGACTTAGCAAGAATATTTTCTCCCGCGGAAGCATTGAATGAATCTTGGTGGTGTGGTCTCAATCCATCATAGAAAGTATTGATTTGGTGAACCTCATTGAATCCATGATTTGGGCATCTCCTCAATAACTCCTTGAACTCCTCCCAAGCATCACTAAAGGTTTGACTAGGTTTTTGTTGAAAGCCTATTATTAAGTTCCTCAAATCCGTGGTCTTAGATACGGGAAAGAACTTGTTCAAAAACTTCTTAGTGAAATCATCCCATGTAGTAATGCTCTCGGGTGGTTATGTATCTAACCAATGCTTAGCATTTCCCTCTAGTGAAAATTGGACCAATATCAACTTAATGGCATCATGGGGCAATCCATTATACTTAATGGTGTTGCAAAGAGCAAGAAATTTCTTAAGATGATCATGTGGATTATCATTATTATTCCCAAAAAATGGTGTGTTTGAACCCAAGTTAATCATTGATGTCTTTAGCTCAAATGTGTTTGCGGGAATATCGGGTATCTTGATAGCATCGACATATCCTTGCACATTGGATTGCAAGTGCTCCATCAAAGGTCGAGTGTCAACTCCGGCCATGGCTTCTTGTTTTGTGTAGATCAAAGCACGATTCTCGGGATCGGCTTGATGGACGGTGGTGTTTCTACTCTTTCTCTTTTTCTTCCTTTTGGGAGGAAGGGGTTATACACCAATCGGTATTTGTGCACGCCCGCGAGTGAGCATGCAACTCAATACAAGGAGTGAGAGAGAAGCTCTCGTTCGACTTTGAAGAAGAAGGGATTATCCTCTTCGAGATACAATATAAAATATCCACAAGAAAGTATAATATATGTAATTACTACTTGGGTGTAAGACCCCCAATCAAGCCTTCCTTCTTAGAATATGCACTAGTGAACGGGGGGGTTAGGTGGCGCGAAGCACTTAAGTACCTATTAACCCTTAGATGGCATTTTATAGCACATCACCTTTCTATTCACTTTGTCGTTTGTATTCTTTGAATTATTGCCTATTGGAAGTATTTATCTATTCTTTCTTAATTAAATTTGATCGATACACGTGCCAAGGACCGGAACGCTCCCTAACACGGTGTATTGCAAAAGCAATACTTATGGAGATATGTGTATTGGTTGTTCGTATATGTATACGTATCTACATATAATAATATAGAGAAAATATTTTTGTATTTATTGGGTTTTTTTTAAAGAAAATACTATATGTACGTAAAAACCGAGGAAATCCAATAATATATATTTTCGGGTGCAATCTCTTAGGAAAAAGATTGCTTTTTTGAGTTTTTTTATTTTTTTGGTCAATTCTTTAAGAAAAGAATTGTTTTTGTTATTTTTTAGTTTTTATATATTTTTATATTTTTGATCTTTTATGTTTTTGATTTATGATACGTAAAAATAACGTTCACGAGGTGAACGGATCCCAAAAGCCAATGAATACCGTCAATCGATAGTCTCTCATAAAGTCAAAGAACCGGCAGCGGCGCCATTTGTAATTGAGTATATTGAAGTTCGTTTCTCTCGATTCTTGGCCAATTGAAAGTCCTAATAATCTCAAGTTTATTATTGTTCTTGGTTGATATAGTTTTTTTGGATATTCTATGTCTATTTCAAACAACAAGTAAAAACGGTGAAAAATATTAAGCTATTTATCCGTAAAACACTTTGCAATTACCAAATTTTTATTCACAAAAGGACAAAATGTAAAAATATAAAAGTAATGTGCGCAAAATGTGAAGAAATAGAAAGTATAAAGCTTGAAATGTAAATTCTAGAAAGTAAAAGGACCAAAAGTGAAAATTCCAACAACTTTGTAACTAATTTCAACAAACTAACAAATAACCTAACTGAAAATGACAAGTTATGAAAGTTTAAGGGTGAAATAGTTGCAAACCCTAATTACTTGCACAATTAGCTTAAAATGAAACCAGGTACAAACTCTAGGGACCAAGGTGCAAATAATGGGACATTTTAATCAAAAACGGACATTAAACAAACAATAAGCTCGTATGAGCTTAATACTGAACCAAATAAGCTCAAACAAGTTTTAAAATGCTTAAAATTGAAAATCACCTAGACTTGTATAAGGAAAATGCTTGAAACAAAGTAAAACTCAAATAAGCTCAAACCAATAAGCCATGAATAAGCTAACTAAAAATTGAGACATACACATTCAGATTTTTAAGCTCAAACTTGTTAAACAGCTTATTAAGAGTATGAAATGTCTTTCCTTTTTGAATATGATCAAGTAAATAATCAGGAAAATGGAATTAAGCTGAAATGTAGCTTATTTGACTTTTGTTGACCAAAAATGGAAAAAGCTCAAATTTTCCAAAACTACTCAACACAAGTTTCTAAACAAGGTTATGAAAGAAAATAGCTAGTTTTATGAAGTGGAATTGGCTGTATAAGAAAATAGTCCACCTCTTGTTACAGAAACTTGATTTAGCCTAGGAGCTTATTAATAAGCTGATTTCTAGCTTAATTCAAAATACTGTAGAATTTCCTTGCACATAGTTGAACATTAGATGTTAAACTAAATCTAGAAACTTGTTTCAAGGAATTTGGTTTTGAAGAAATGACATTGATTTGTAAAGAGCAAGTTTTTTGATTAACTAAATCCACAGACTTGACCGAAACCTTTTCTTGACCAATTGCCTTTTTGAACAGAACTTTGACCACAAAACTTAATACAAATGTTACCAATAGTCTACTGAATATGAATGAGCAAAACTTAACAGTTTTAACAAACTTTTATCACAAAAACTTGGCAGATCCAAACACTAGTTAACAAGCTTGATAAGAACCTTTACAAAGCAGATTTCAATTAAAGTATGGATTAAGCTAAGACTAATATCCTAACAGGTTCTATGAGTAAAATGAAGGGTAATGAAACTGAAATCAAACTTGTAAACAGACTTTAACACAAAGTGCACTCTAATCACTATGACTGATGAATATCACACTGAAATCAAGTGAAACTCAGAATAAGGCTACAAGATTACTAACAATGCTATCAAAACTATCAAGAATACTCTAAATCAAACCAAAGCACATGATCAGAGCAGCATATAATGTTTACACTAGAATTGAGCATGCAATTGACTTTTGAGTGGAATTTAATAACAGGATGAACAAACTTTTTAGCTAAAGCCTCCTTTGATGGAGAAGTGTGGCGCTGAGCCAACTCAAATCTACAAAAATACCATAAGACCACCACCATTAACCCATTTATCACCTCTAAAAGCCATTGTTGAACAAATCAGACCAAACTACATCAAACTGCTACTCCTGAGCTGAACTGGACTGTTTGAGCTGGATAGAACATAACAAGCTTCCAAAATATATCAACTATACTTCATTGATCATTCAAGATCAATGAAATCTCAAAGCAGTAATAGTATTGGAGAATGAGTAAGTGAAATGAAGATTGGATAAGAGGAAATGAATGTTTTTATGTTTTTATTGATTGATGAAGGTAAATCTGTTACAACTGCTTAACTGAATCTACAACTAACTCTCAAGAGTGTGTCAAACTCTTGAGAAAAGTTTACTAACTGAATGAATAACAGAATTGAGAGAGAAATCTAAGGTGTGTGTGTTTTTGCACACTTAGCTACTTGCTACAAATGAGGCCCTACGTGTCTATTTATAGAGTAAAAGTGAGAAGTGGTTGGGGGTAGTGACGTGTCTTGACCAATCAATTGCTGCCAAGTGTCATCTGGTAATTGAAACTAGCCGTTGAACTTTTGAATTTGGGCATTTCTTTTTGGTTGACTTTCAGGATGATTGAGTGAGTGGGTTGAAATCCTTGCTTGAAAACGATCACTTTTCATGTATAAAACTTTCTATGAAATGCACTCTAGCTCTTGATCGATTCTAGATATATTGAGAGGTTGAAGATGCCACGTGGTGTAATGTGGTTGGTTGGAATTATGGCACACGGATCATTATCCGTTTCCTCAAGTTCTATTAGTGGATTAGTTAAAGTGGAAGTTATTAATTGGAGAGATAATAAGTGGGTTGATTTGGCAATCCGAGTAGAGTTCTTTATTGTTTCTCATTGGTTGGTTTGCAAGCACATGGATCAAGCTTTATATTGACTTCCAAAAATGGCAGTTTTAGCCCCTTGACTTTGGCAGTTTGATGTTTTGAGCTGATATCTCCTTTCTTATGGCAAAATCAGTCCTTTCAATTGCATACTTGAACATTTGAGCCCTTTTGACTTGGTTGACTTGAGAGTTGACTAGGTTTGACTTTGATCTTGACTTTATCCAAATTGCACTTTAGCCCCTCAACTCTTGAGTATTGTCAAGATAGGTCCTTCATTTTCAATTGACTTGTCATCTTTGATCCTTCTCTTGTCTTTTCATCATAAATGCGCTTGATTTTCTCTTGTTTGCTTGAAAATGTATCCTTGTTACCTATTTAAGCACAAACACAAAACACACCACATAATTCTGCCTTATAGCACAAAAGTTAGGTATTTTCCATGTGTTTTAGGGTGATTTGTTGATTAATTGATATGAGATTTTGCTCATATCAAGGTTTTGAAAAATCTTGAACATGTAAAGGCTTCTTGGCGTCTTGTGAAGTTTCTAGTTGTGTGGAATTTGATCAAAGGTCTCAAAACAAGCTTAAAATGTAAGCTTGTTTGTGGATGGTTGATTTGCTGGCACATTTTTTGCTTCTTCCTCAAAAGTATATAGCAGGGTGGTTCATGTGAGCTTTGAGGTGAGGTGGAAAAAGGTTTATGAGTTGGGTTATGTTTATTAGTCCCCTAATCTTAAATCTAGAAAAGATTAAGGGTTAATTCCATGTAATTAAGAAATCCCCAAATGTGTTCTTATGATGAATAGTTGAAGGTTTGATCCAGATTATGTTTTTGAAAAGTGTTTAACGCGTGTTTTAGTAACTAATTAAATTAGTTATTAAACTCGGTTGAGTGGGATTGTGACATGGCAACTAGGAGTGTTGTGATTGGCTGAACGGAGATAGTGGGACACATGGCATGTTGTCACTGGTCTATGTATCTTTGGATGTTTGACAGCTTACATCCTCCTTCTTTCTTCTTTCTTTCATTCCTTGTTTAATAGCACAAATCTGAAAATCCTTTGTAATTGAAGTTTCATTTCTTCGATTTTGGCAACAAAACTTTTGCAAGAGTATTTCAAAGGGTATTTCTTGCCATTTGATGATTCTTCAAGGACCAAACTTGTAATGTCTTCAATCTTCAAGGTCTTGACTTGTATGCTTGACTTTGTGGAGGACTAATATTGCCAAGTCTTCATAATTGAGGGACCATTCTTGCCAATTCTTCAAAGTGGAGGGTCCTTTTTGCAATTTGACAAACTTTAAGGACCAAACTTCTAATTATGAATATACAAGGGTTTAAAGTGTCAATTCTTAAATTTTGGAGGACCCTTCTTGTACAATCTTCAATTCTTCAAGGGTTATTCTTGGAAAATCAACTCTAGGGCCCGGTTCATTATACGGCTTCGTTTCCCGTGTTCGTTTTTGCTTATTTCTTGTGATCTTTTGCCATTTTCTCAATATCCGTACCTAAAATACACATGGAACAAACACAAGCATATATTTGGCACATTTTATGATATTTTATGCATTTTAAGCCCATTTTGAACGATGAGACTATGTATAAAAGCAGTCTCATCATTACCGTCCTTCAACTGATCCTTTAAATGATCCTTCAACTCTTTTAGCTCAAGGAAGTCGTACGGTAAAGAGTCTTGGAAACTGGTTCTCCTCCCTAACATGCTCAATGTTAAGTTCCACCTTGCGGATAGGAAGTATACTCAGAAGTTCTTCTGGAATACATCTGGGAAAATTCTGAAATAATCTACTGATTATGAGTAAAAGAACTTCAGAAGTCATGTCATAAATGATAGCTAGAGAATCTTCACAGTCATGTAATAATAAAACACGTGCTTATAAAGCAGGAAGTTTTTCACAGCTGTCCTGATGGAAACCATGATGAATGTATTCAGGAACCTAAATGTCGCTGAATAAAATCTTATATGAATGGCGATAAATTGTAGCGTGGTGTGCTGTCAATAGTCCAAACTTAGAATCATATTGAATTCATGTTGGAAATACGTTTTTCGTATTAAGAAAGGATCGGTCACTCCAATAATATAGTTATAGGGTCATAGTAGTGTTTAAGTAATATTTATGTTTAGCCCAACCCATGAGCATGTTCATGGGCCAGAGGCCCAAGTCCACTTAGGGACTTGGGTATATAAACCCCTTTCCACCATGGAAAGGGGTGTTGGTTGTTTCATTTTCACAAGTAATAAACATAGTTTTTCTTTCACTTCTCTCTCTACTTTCTCTCACTAGAAAACAACAACCCTCTTGAAATACAAAGATTATCACGATTCTACAATTGGTATCAAGAGCTATGGGATGAAATATAGGTTGGTATTTGTGTTGTTCATGCTTATTTAAGCATTGCGTGGGTTATTTGATCTTTTTTTACAAAAGCTTCAATTTTTTTTTTCGAGTTTTTAGTGTTCTTCATAGTCGTATACCTTCTTTATAGTGGTATTAGTGATTTGGGTACTTTGGTTTGGGTTAAAACACTAATCTCTTGGCTTAAAGTTGCGAATTTCTTTGGCTAAACTTTCCGAAATTCATCTTTCCATTGCAACAGACTTCATCGGACTAACACAGGTAAGTACAACTTGATCGCAATAACCCTAGGGTTTTACTTTGCGATCACAGGTATTGCAATAACCTTATTCCGACGTATATTTCGATCGCTCATTACGATCGTGGATTGCGACGGGATCAAGGTTTATTGAAACGTCACTCTGCCAAAAATTTCATTTCCATATTGCGATAGTTCTCATATTCCGATAGGTGTTACATTGCGATACTTGTTTCATTCCGATACGAGTATTCATTGCGACAGATCTCATATTCAGACAGTGAACTTATTGCGATAGAAGGGGTATTCCGACACACCTTACATTCCGACAATGGACTCATTGTGATAGAAGGGGTACTCCGACGGATCTTATATTGCCACAGTGGATATTCCGATACTAGAGACATTCCGATAGAATTTGCTTTTTGGGATAAAAATGTTGCATAACTTAGAGAATTTATCTACTGTGCATTAATTTGCTAATTTTCAAAAACACACACAACAAAAAGATAACAACATCTTTCATTCAACAATATAAAAACAGATAACCTTATTTCATTGCTCGATCATTTTTGATAATCTTTATTCAAGGGATCTTAAAATGAATTCTAATTCACATATGCCAACAATGACATCGCTTATCGATATTTCAATTATCTCGGGTACCGATACCCGCTCACCGTTGCTCATCAAGGACTTATTCGAAGCATGGAAAGGTCGCATGAGAACTTACATTATGGGTAAACCACATGGGAGACTCATGGTTCAATCCCATTGAGAAAGGTCCACTCGATTGGGGAGAAGTTACTGTCGACAATGTGACGCGGACAAGATTGTATCATGAGTTAACGGATGCTAACAAAGTCATTGCTGATGCGGATGAAAGAGCTGTTCAGACCATACTTCAAGCTCTTCCACCCGATATTTATCGAATGGTAAGCGAACACACAGTGGCAAAGGATCTTTGGGATAGTTTATCTGTTTTGTTACAAGGGACTTCACTAACTAAACAAGAACGAGAGTGTCAATTGTATGACTTGTGTAACACCCCCAAATTACCACGCAGAAGAATACCACTTTGGGGCGCTACTCATAGCACATCGCACACAATTATAGACACTGACCTCAAAAGAGACGTTAAAATAATATACAACATTGTCTAAAAGTGTTTCCCATCCCGATATATAAAATCAGAGTAGCGTTTAGTCCCAAAAACTGTTACCAATCACAATACATTCATCAACAACTTAAAAGTCATTTATTCATTTTAAAGGATGGAAAATAATATAAACTTTAGACAATTAAGCACCAACTCCATCCTCGCATGCCCCGTTGCTATCCATCTTGGTTACCTAAAATACATGCTTAAAATCATCAACACAACGGTTGAGCAAGTCTATAGGTTTTGCAAATCATAATTTGAACACAAGAATTTTAATCATCTCAAGCTTGTCACACAGACAAGTCATATATATATCGATAAATGCCTTAAGCTCCTGCAACTGAACGTTAACCAACACGTCAAACCGAGTCATTTACGGCTCCCCTACAACATGTAATATTGTCATATACCAGCGACCTCTTATAAATAATATCCCTTTCAGGTGATCACAAGGATACATACCCTAGGATAAGGCTGTCAAACCAAATAGATCTATCATATGTATTAGCGTTTACCTCGCAAGGTAATTAACAGTTCATCAAATTCAGGGACTTCATAAGACAATGTACTTAGGCATTTATCCTCATATTCGGGTCCAGCATACCGAAAACAACTTGTGTTCATTTTATAAAACAGCATGTATTCCCCCTCACGGGTTAAAATCATTTACAAGGTAATATAAAAGCGAGGCTATAGACTCAGCTGATATAGCTATTAAACGTAGATCAAGGAACAAACGTCCAATAGTCGATACACGACTTCACGAGATACCAATCGCTCGTTGATCGAGAGCAAGATGCTCAACGGTCAACATATGACCGAACGTGACCTAAAATGACGAGACGTGTCTTAGGCTCGAGACAAGAAATAAATCATACATATATGTAAATATTTCACTTTAGTAGGTTTGGACATTGTATAAGTTTTATAAAACTTTCCACAAGACTTTTGATAACAATTTACAATATATTTTCCCATTTTTACAATTAAGCCCATTAAAGCTCATTAGTGGCCCATTACAAGTTATTATGACTTTAGTACATTTCAATCTCAGTATTAAACTCTAAACATGTTATAAATCTCAGGCCCAATAATGGCCTAATAGCAATTACAAGTGTAAGTCAGACTTTCGTGGCCCAAATCCACTTTATATGCATTACGGGTTCTAAAATGCCTCAAAACAATGTCCACTTAATATTCCATGTTGGTCGGGTCTCGGATTCTCAAACCATCAGTATATAAACAGGTCTCGACTTCCCGACAAGTAGATCCTACCAACTCGGGTTTTATAAAAATGTTCTAGTTATACGTTCTATTACTATGGTTCAATTTCGCTAAGTTTACGACATGTCTTGATAATTAAAGCATTTCTTTTAAAACTTATATCTTCTAAACAAGTTATTTATATCAAAATGATCATGAGCTTATACACTTTACAGATCCTAAGTCCATATAACATAAATTTATATTTAACATAGTCTAAATGTCCAATTTACAACTTGGAAGCCATGGCTGTGATTCACAGCCTACTTCAGTCCCACTGTTTTGCCCGCCATTTCCAAACCGTGATGAAATGGTGGACTGTCCAATTGATTCTATTTCTTCATATTTTTATCCACAATCTATAGTTTTACCTTTTTCAATGATTCTGAGTTCTTATTAGAGTTTTCAGTCGGTTTATACAGCATGTTTAGATTTGGCACTTTTTATCGTTTCGGTCATATCTAATTTATCGGGTATCGTCACGAGACAAGCCACCCGGCCAAATCACCGCAATAAATAGGCCTATCCACCTATATGTGTTTTGAAGTCCCAATACCTACTGAGCCAGCATGTATAATACGTTTTATTACTGATATGAAAATAGTTCCAAAAATAAGTTGCAAAACCATGTCTCCAAATGATTAAAATCTCTTATCACCTTAGACAATGTCTCAACTTTAAATAATAGTCAACAAAGCATACATATACTTTGAAATATGAAAATAATACATATATGATCAAATTAAATAAGAACAATAATAAGCAAGTTACAATCCTTACAAAAGATGGATGGCGAAAGAAATTGACAAGAATCAATCTTCAAACCAAGCTTTCTCCAATCAAGAGTATAGCAATTTTATTAAGCTATGAATCAAAATAAACTCTTGTATACCCTTGTCATGACTATCAAAATCAGTCCAACCACAATACAAAAAAGATGACGACGTTGATAAGGATTGATGGTGATGTTATTTTGTGAGTTACACTTGCTTCTAAAAGAAGACGAAGGGTGTGTTATACTCGTTTAATAAGATGTAAAAAAATGAAATATGATATATTGATATTATAAAGCAATGTGTGCATGTTATCTTAGATGAACATCTGTCCATTTCATAATGATTATGTACATCATACGTGTAATTGTAATTTAGTGGATGAAGTTATATAATTTTGTCTCACAATTTGCTAAAGCGGGTATTATCGACGCTCGATATTTTAAAAGTTACGTGATTTGAAAGATACGCGTAAAACATGAAAAATAAAGGCTCAATATAAAATAAAAACATTTACACTCGGAGAACGTTGATATTTTAATAAATAAACAAGGGCTTATAATTTAATAAACGTTAACACGTTGTATATACAAATGACGTCTAAAGGCTTAACTTAAATTACGAAGAATGCTCATGAAATGAGAAATTAAAAATGTCGACATATAATAAATGACACATATTCGATATGTTAAAGCCTTAACCTTGTCGGTTAGCTAATTAATCAATATTATTCGTAGAACGAACATGAAAAATGAA
The DNA here is from genome assembly GCA_025667525.1 of Glebionis coronaria. Lineage (NCBI taxonomy): Eukaryota > Viridiplantae > Streptophyta > Magnoliopsida > Asterales > Asteraceae > Glebionis > Glebionis coronaria. The sequence goes on from CM046877.1 coordinate 458,277,132, forward strand.
AGTCGACTAATAAATATTGATCTGACTACTAGGAATAATATTAGATCTCAGTCTAAATGTTGATTTTAAATTTCGGGTTATTACATCATCTAACCCTTTAGGAAGCGACGTCCCGACGCTTAATTCGTCTCAGTAGTCTTCAGTCTAACAGTGAAGAGTGAAAAACAAGCAAGTCATCATCTAGGTTTCCAAGGAAGGTCAAAAATATTATAAGGTACGTGTTCTCCATGATCGTACGTCATTGGACAATGTCGTCTCAAGTTCGCACTACTTACGATCATTCGATTGGATCACATACTATATAAGTACCTAAAAAGCAAAGGCCGAACATAAACATCCAATATAGATCTCCACTGTTTATCTTCGAGAAAACCTTGAATGAACCCTTCGATAATAGCAAGAAAATTTACAAAATCTTCACATCCACGATAAGTCGCCGTTGATAACTTGATGCTCAGTCAATCCACAAGTACACACATAAATCCTGGTGACACTTACATAAGTCGCCTATTCTCTGAATGGTCAACGGTTCTTAACGATTAGCTTATAAAGCTCGCGATCATCGAGACACATTAGAAATGGTCCATCAAAATAAATCTCAACTCGAGAGAAGTCTAACGGGTTACTCATACATAGATGATAATCGACGATCATCATAATGACGACGGCACTGAACGATTCACACCAACAAAACACGATTCGAAGGAAGACATACGCACACCAAACATCCACAAATCGAGCCAGGCATACTTGAACCCACTCATTTATAACTCCTTGTCTACATCAAAAGGCGTCTCCTTTCATGTATACAAGAGTTTATAAATTTACGGTTCGGGAACTTATAACTTTCTTGTTCAAATGAAAAGGCGTCCCAATCCATTTCAACGAGACGATTATAAGTCATCCTACTCAAGTATTACTATCTCTCAACACGATATCATATCCAAATTCCATAGTAAATACAAGATGTCAATAAACTTACATCATGATTTCTGTATTCAAACGTCCCATTCCATTTGAATAAGGAAAACACAACAATATAAGGTCTAGTGGTTTAAAATTTTCTTATTCAAATGTCCCAACCCATTTCAATAAGACAACCTTAAACGACTCATAGTTGGGCGAGTTAAAATCTCTATATCTAAATGTCCCATTCGATTTAGATTCAAGATATTAAGTCACTCAACCGAATGACTACTACGAGCATATCTTTGTTGTACCCAAACTATATATTTGGTTAGGATATATATATCTTAGGTCTAACATTGGCATCCTCTTTTTCGCCAATAAAACATAGTCATATAAAATCAAATCACACGTCGCATTACATAGAAGATGTCACCTCGGATAAATGATTCTTCAAAATCATAAGAAGTGCTTGGAACATGAATATCACATCAATCAATTACGTTTCGAATGGAGATGTCCTAAAATGGCATATCGCGGTCCGATGACAATAATCGAGCTTAAACAAGTCGATATGCAATAAATTACGAAACAATATATACATACTCAAAGTATCAAGCGAGTTCCACACTCGTATTCAGATAATACATAATTATCAAGATCGGTGATTTGCAGTGAGGCTAAATCTTATACAAAACCGTATTATAAAATTTACGACAATCATCCAAGGACCATTGCTCCACGCGCAATGCCTTTAAATACCATAGTATATGAATACATATACATACTACCATTACTACATACACATAGGTTCACATAATCACAATTAATCATAAAGTAATACTAGAATAGCTTTACCGGAGCCATGCAGAGTAGTTGTGCGCTTAAAACTTTTTAGAACACACCAAAGTTATAGTTTAGGTTTTTCAAAATCGACCTAGTTCTCTATAACTTGTGGCTCTGATTACCATTTTGTAACACCCCCAAATTACCACGCAGAGGAATACCACTTTGGGGCGCTACTCATAGCACATCGCACACAATCATAGACACTGACTCAAAAGAGACGTTAAAATAATATAGAACATTGTCTAAAGTGTTTCCCATCCTGATATATAAAATCATAGTAGCGTTTAGTCCCAAAAACCGTTACCAATCACAATACATTCATCAACGACTTAAAAGTCATTTATTCATTTCAAAGGATGGAAAAATAATATAAACTTTAGACAATTAAGCACCAACTCCCTCCTCGCATGCTCCGTTGCTATCCATCTTGGTTACCTGAAATACATGCTTAAAATCATCAACACAACGGTTGAGCAAGTCTATAGGTTTTGCAAATCATAATTTGAACACAAGAATTTTAATCATCTCAAGGTTGTCACAAAGACAAGTCATATATATATCGATAAATGCCTTAAGCTCATGCAACTGAACGTTAACCAACACGTCAAACCGAGTCACTTACGGCGCCCCTACAACATGTAATATTGTCATATACCAGCGACCTCTTATACATAATATCCCTTTCAGGTGATCACAAGGATACATACCCTTGGATAAGGCTGTCAAACAAAATAGATCTATCATATGTATTAGCGTTTACCTCGCAAGGTAATTAACAGTTCATCAAATTCAGGGACTTCATAAGACAATGTACTTAGGCATTTATCCTCATATTCGGGTCCAGCATACCGAAAACAACTTGTGTTCATTTTATAAAACAGCATGTATTCCCCCTCACGGGTTAAAATCATTTACAAGGTAATATAAAAGCGAGGCCATAGACTCACCTGATATAGCTATTACATGTAGATCAAGGAACAAACGTCCAATAGTCGATACACGACTTCACGAGATACCAATCGCTCGTTGATCGAGAGCAAGATGCTCAACGGTCAACATATGACCGAACGTGACCTAAAATGACGAGACACTTCTTAGGCTCGAGACGAGAAATAAATCATACATATATGTAAATATTTCACTTTAGTAAGTTTGGACATTGTATAAGTTTTATAAAACTTTTCACAAGACTTTTGATAACAATTTACCATATATTTTCCCATTTTGACAATTAAGCCCATTAAAGCTCATTAGTGGCCCATTACAAGTTATTATGACTTTATTCCATTTCAATCTCAGTATTAAACTCTAAAAATGTTATAAATCTCAGGCCCAATAATGGCCTAATAGCCATTACAAGTGTAAGTCAAACTTTCGTGGCCCAAATCCACTTTATATGCATTACGGGTTCTAAAACGCCTCAAAACAATGTCCACTTAATATTCCATGTTGGTCGGGTCTCGGATTCTCAAACCATCAGTATATAAACAGGTCTCAACTTCCCGACAAGTAGATCCTACCAACTCGGGTTTTATAAAAATGTTCTAGTTATACGTTCTATTACTATGGTTCAATTTCGCTAAGTTTACGACATGTCTTGATAATTGCATTTCTTTTAAAACTTATATCTTCTAAACAAGTTATTTATATCAAAATGATCATTAGCTTATACACTTTACATATCCTAAGTCCATATAACATAAATTTATATTTAACATAGTCTAAATGTCCAATTTACAACTTAGAAGCCATGGCTGTGATTCACAGCCAACTTCAGTCCCACTGTTTTGCCCGCCATTTCCAAACCGTAATGAAATGATGGACTATCCAATTGATTCTATTTCCTCATATTTTTATCCACAGTCTATATTTTACCTTTTTTCAATGATTCTGAGTTCTTATTAGAGTTTTCAGTTGGTTTATACAGCATGTTCAGATTTGGCACTTTTTATCGTTTCGGTCATATCTAATTTATCGGGTATCGTCACGAGACAAGCCACCCGGCCAAATCACCGCAATAAATAGGCCTATAAACCTATATGTGTTTTGAAGTTCCAATACCTACTGAGCCAGCATGTATAATACGTTTTGTTACTGATATGAAAATAGTTCCAAAAATAAGTTGCAAAACCATGTCTCCAAATGATTGAAATCTCTTATCACCTTATACAATGTCTCAACTTTACATAATAGTCAACAAAGCATGCATATACTTTGAAATATGAAAATAATACATATATGATCAAATTAAATAAGAACAATAAGAAGCAAGTTACAATTCTTACAAAAGATAGATGGCGAAAGAAATTGACAAGAATCAATCTTCAAACCAAGCTTTCTCTAACTCAAGAATATAACAATTTTATTAAGTTATGAATCAAAATAAACTCTTGTATACCCTTGTCATGACTATCAAAATCAGTCCAACCACAATACAAAAAAGATGACGATGTTGATAAGGATTGATGGTGATGTTATTTTGTGAATTACACTTGCTTCTAAAAGAAGACGAAGGGTGTGTTATACTCGTTTAATAAGATGTGAAAAACTGAAATATGATCTATTGATATTATAAAGCAGTGTGTGCATGTTATCTTAGATGAACATCTGTCCATTTCAAAATGATTATGTACATCATACGTGTAATTGTGATATAGTGGATGAAGTTATATAATTTTGTCTCACAATTTGCTAAAGCGGGTATTATCGACGCTCGATATTTTAAAAGTTACATGATTTGAAAGATACGCGTAAAACATGAAAAATAAAGGCTCAATATAAGATAAAAACATTTAAACTCGGAGAACGTTGATATTTTTATAAATAAACAAGGGCTTATAATTTAATAAACGTTAACACTTGTATATACAAATGACGTCTAAAGGCTTAACTTAAATTATGAAGAATGCTCATGAAAAGAGAAATTAAAAATGTCGACATATAATAAATGACACATATTCGATAAGTTAAAGCCTTAACCTTGTCGGTTAGCCAATTAATCAGTATTATTCGTAGAACGAACATGACAAATGAAAGTCGATTAATAAATATTGATCTGACTACTAGGAATAATATTAGATCTCAGTCTAAATGTTGATTTTAAATTTCGGTTTATTACAACTTGTTTGATAGGTTCAAATATATTCCAGAGCAAACTCTTCATGACTACTACTGGCGTTTCACCACTTTGATGAATGATATGAACGTGTATAATCTAAGGATTGCTCAGTTTTAACTAAACACCAAGTTCTTGAAGGTGTTACCCCCAGAGTGGAGCCAATATGTCATCGATGTTAAAATGATTCAAGATTTGCACAAGAAAAATTTAGATCAACTCTATGCTTTCTTACAGCAACACGAGAAGCACGTGATCCAAAAATGCATCTCTCAGGGATCTTACCAAGAACCATTGGCATTACTGACAAATCATCCAACATTGTGATATCACAACTCTCCATTTGCTTTGGGACACCAATCTTCCTCTCAACCTTTGTATCAAACCCCAAGCTTTCCACAGTATTCAATCTTGCCACAACCACCAACATCTTATCAGCAACAATACAAGCAACCGCAACATCATCACAAGGAGATTCACATCATTTACCTTATGCTTCTCAACCATATTCACCTTATCAACCACTAACAAACCCTGCCATCCCCTATCAACAACATGAGGCTCCTCAACCCCATTACTCACAACATGTTAGTGCTCCTTCCAATCAGTCTGTAGCTCAACCAGCATCAGTATTCTATTGTGATGACGAGATTCCAGTACCTGAGTTTAGACAAGGGGATAATCCTACTGATATACTTGCTCAAATGTCTGCATACATCACTCAAGCTTTGAACAAACGAGGTTATAGAGGACCATCTCCAACAAACAATCAGTTGAGGAACTCTTCTAACTCTCGACGACAAGCTACAATTCAAGATGGCAGAGTAACAGTGCAACCACTTCAGGGGAGACCAAGTTCATCTAATGTTGGTGCACGTCCATCTAACACTGCTGCTACAAGGGGTAATAACACTGGCAAAATGAAGATGATAATATGATATAACAGCAAAGGGGAAGGGCACATGGCTCGAGAGTGTAACCGGCCCAAGAGGAAAAGGGATAGCACATGGTTTCAGGAGAAGATCTACTTGGTGAATGCTCAAGCCCAAGGACGTGAGCTCGATGACGAAGAGTTAGCATTTCTCGCAGATCCAGGAGTTGCGGACACTGACGGTCTCACAGAAGCCATCACAAATAGTGTCACATATCATTGTGATGATCTGGATGCATACGACTCTGATTGTGATGATCTCAACACCGCCAAGGTAGCTCTCATGGAAAATCTTTCACTTTATGGAGCTGACACAATTTCTGAGGTACCAAATACTTCCATGGATACTAGTATTGTACCTTATCAAGTTGAGCAAGTGTCTGAGTATCCGAAACAGCCTCCGGTGGTTAGTAACTCAAACAAGGAGACAAACAATGATAGCAATATGAATACAAGTCCCCAGACTTTGAGTGAACCACAACCGGGAGCTATTACGACTACGAATTCGTTTGCTCAATCCGATTTGGTTAGGGTGTCGGCATCTATGCTTAGCCAAATGAATGATGCGATAAATTACACCCGCGGGATTAATCAGAAATTATCTGAAGAGTTTGCTTGGAATTAATTCCAATGACCACTACCTTAACCAATCCTGAATTTGATAGGTTTAGGAAAGTCCAAATGGATAACCTGCTTGAAATTGAAAGTTTAAGAGCAAATCTTTCAAAAGAACTTAAAGAAAAAGAGTCAGTCGTTAATAATTTTCAACAACTACAAACGGATTTCGAAATTCTTGAGTCTAAAAGGGTTGAAACGGAAACTAAGACGTCTGAGAGAATTAAACAAACTGAAATTAAGCTGTTAAAATAATACTCTGCTTCACACCTAATACACTTGTTTCATGCATCGTTTGAGGAATTCACTTTATCTCGTCTAATAGACCTACCACATAACCCGGGGTATGCAAAGCAAGCATTTAACCACAACCCATGACTTTACGATGCTACCAAGTTAGGTTTGGTATTAGATCCATTTGTGTTTCCAAATGAATCCGAGAATTCATCACTACATGAAGAGAATCAGTTAAAAATGATTGTTACATATCCTGAGTATGATTATGCTCAGCTTAATGTAGAAAATGAAAAAATAGATCGGAGGATTCGCTTTAATATGCAAAGGGAATTTATGCGTACACCAATTTACATGCCTACTAAAGAAAGTCTTAGTATACTTCCTATACTTGTCAATTTGGATGCACCTAAGGAATTTCCAAAAGATCTTCCACCAGTAAGTACGGTATTGCTAAACTTGAAAGAGATTTGGCAATATCTTTCCAACTTTGACAAGGTCATCACGGAATGTACGACTTCAACGGCTCAAACCGCTGGAGAATGGACTTTCGAACTGTAGCAATTCATAATTTTCGGACCAATATTTATAATCCACCTTTTATTTATCATGTTTGTTTTTTTTATATAAAAAAAAATAAAAAAATAAAAAATAAAATAAAATTATATATATATTGAATTTTCGGTTGACCGATAATGTTATGGATTTAACGTATAAAAAATGTGCCTTTTATTATTTATTGGCAAAGTTTATGTCCGTCATCGACCATAAATATATCTGTTATGACATAGAAATATTTTTGTTGTCGTCGTTCTAATTTTTCATTTTATGAGCATTCTTCATAATTTACGTTAAGCCTTTAGGCGTCATTCGTTTATACGACGCGTTAACGTGTATTAAATTATAAGCCCTCGTTTATTTATCAAAATATCAAAGTTCTCTGAATGTCAAAGTTTTTATTTTATATTGAACGTTTATTTTTCGTGTTTAACGGGTATTTTTCAAATCGTGTAACTTTTAAAATATCGGACTTCGCTAATACCCGCTTATAACCCAATTACTAAACTACACACTAGAAAAGAAAATAAATAATAAAAAGAATTAATGGTATATGCGTGTCAAAGAGAGATACACGTGTTTCTCTAATATTAATATGTATCTAAAAATTGCTAGTTTCTATATGTAAAATATAATTTTTACTACGTAGTACCTAAGAGTTTAACATCTTTGATAATATTATATTTAGACTAGGACTTTGTTTTGAACATATTTGATAGAGCAAAAGCTATATATAACAGTAGTATTGTATATGCTATCTACTCGTCAAGTAATGAAGGCATGTTTTGCCGCTATTAAATTAAAATTTTGAGTTTAATGTAAGAATACATATTAATTTGCTAATATGAGTTTCTCGGCTTCTCGTCGCGTTAACTTTCATCATGTCCATCGTTTTATTTAAGGTGAGTTCATAGCCTCGCTTTTATTACTTTAATTATTTTATTAAACCCGCGAGGGGGATACATGCTACTTTTTACGAATGGACGCAAGTGCTTGAACTGTATGCTTATTTTGTCCCATTTTGTCATGAACCGTTAATTACTTGGACCGACTGTACTGGTCGAGTAAACGCGAATGCTGTGAATAGATCTATTGGGATTGACCTCTCCGTCCGGGTTTAATGGAAAACCGACTGGACGCACTGTATTTGAAACTTGAACGGAATAACGGATGTTAATGTTCGGTTTCATGAGCTAAATGCGATAACTGATGCTATCTGACTTTGGAAACTGAATACTTGAATCTTGTGGTCCACTGCTTTTATTTTCAAATCTATGAATTCACTCAACGTTTGTGTTGATGGTTTTAGCATGTTTATCTCAGGTACATAGATTTAATAGCAACTGGAGCATGGAGTCACACGGGATATTTTGAAGGCAATAAAATACTAATTACCATTCGATAAACTTTTTGAAACTGTTTATTATTCCATTATTGTTGGGACCTGTCTATAAACTCTTATTTTATATTATTGAATGGGTTAAACTTTTTAAACGCCTCTTTTTGAGTCGTTCTCATTTACATGTGCTTGTGACTATGAAGTAGCATCCAAAAGTGATATTCTGCTGCGCTGTTGTGAAATTGAGGGTGCTACACGAACACATGAAAACGGTGTTTGAGAAAGAGATCGTTCCATTTGTAAATAATGTTAAAGAGGGTCTTCTAGATCTTGGGGAAAATTTTAACTTTGAATTGGGTGAAGTTCGAAAAGTTTTTAATGAAATGGATGATGCTTATGAACAACATCTAATTGAAAAATAAAAGATTTTGTCCGAATATGACCGATTCTTGGAACATATAGTGTCTCTCGAAGTGATGCAAGTTGTTACTAATGAATATGCTCTTGAGATTACATCTGCTGTGAATAAATGTGATGATGTGCATGATATTTCTGTGAATATTGTTGCACCTGTGAATAATGTAGATAATCATTCTTGTCACGAATCTAACACTGAATTTTTAAAGATTCAAGATTCTTATCATTTACTTTCAGAACGTTTTGACAAGGTTGAAAAACACTCTATGGCTCTTGAACTTGAAAATCAAACTCTTTCAAAACTAAATGTTTGTGAAAACAACGTCTCGCGGCAGGGTGGCTCACAAAATTCTGGTTCAATAGAAGAACGCCTCGCTTTTAATGCGACAGAGCAAAAGTTCTTAATTGACCAACTGAACAAGAAATGTGAGGAAATCTCTGACCTAAATTGTGACAATCCGTCAATTTATGGTTTATATTTTATTCTCAAATATTATTTAAAAACATTATTTTAATGTTATATTATGAACTCACTTATTTTTGGGAAGAAATTTGGATTTACGTCTGGAAGTAGCATCAACTACGTCTAAACCGGAGGATTCTACGTTACGTTCTTACATTTTCATACACAGTCTTTGGTGACAGTCCGACATTTCAGGAAATAAATTTATCCGTGAATATTATTTTGGGATTTTAATTTTGAGTTGGTTCATAAACTCACAAATTTACGAGAAGAGATTAGGACTTACGATTTTAATTTAACGTCCTTTACGACTAAATCGGAAACCTTAGGATTACGTATTTACGTTTTCGAACTACATTTTTGATGAGACAATTTTTATTAGATTCGTTTTGTGCCGTTGATTCATAATTTATAAAAATGTTTTTCGTAAAACGACCCGAGGGCACGCAAATCGAGGAAACTAGAATCGAGGAGTACCCGTAAATTAATGGGGATGGGACAAGTTTACACTTGCCCACCCCCATACATGTGGCTTCTAAATAAGCTACAACACACACCATATGTGTCAAAACTTCCTAAAGAAGTTTACCACTTGTCTTATAATTCCTTGAAACCACTTTTCCTAAACCATTTCTCACATCCCATCTCATGCAAACCACTCATACTCTCCTCCCTCACTCTCTCTATTTCGTCCCATATTCACCCAAAACAACCCTCATTTGATCAAATTTAACCATGGAATCATATGTTATTCACACATATGATGAAGCCTTTTTGAAGCTATATGGATTGGTGGTGATTTTAACATCCAAGGAGAAGATTTGGTGATGTTCAAGGGCTGATTTCTACATGAAGTTTACAAGTATTGGTGGCCATGAAGATTGGTGTTGATCTATCACAAGTTCTTCCATCAAAAATCCAAGCCTTGATGAATACCTACACAATCTTGGTGGTATAAAGATTTTTCTTCCCATCCTCTTGTTATTTTGATTATGTAATCTTGTATTTTATTTATTTATTTATATGTATATGATGATGAATGATGATAAAAATATTATGTGGGGATTTGGTGTTGATAAACATGGGTAAAAAGATGGAAAAACCACATGTAAAAATGGTTAAATCTTGCTTAATAAGATGGCTGTATAAAAACAGTAAGTAACCAAATAATAAACTGATAAAATGATATAGTGGAATCATGTTACAGTACGTATTAGGTGTTATACACATGTGAGAGTTGGCCATACAATGGAATCATAAAAATGAGTGAGATATGATCAAAACAAGATGAGTGTACCAATCTGAATAGTCTGTTTTGTAGGGACTGTTAAGGATAGTTAGACATAGAATGAGCAGTAGCTATAACTAACTTATTTATAGCACATAATATGAAGTTTATGCCATCCAAAAATGAGCTTCTATCTCCTTATAGAACTCACGATATGATAAAAATGGTGAAGATGAAACTAAAAATCAGATTTTGAAGAATTAATGTTTAATAGTATTATATAAGCACTCAAACTAATATAGTATAAAATGTGAATTAAAACCCACTAACTTATAAATTTCATTTATATAAATATGTATAAGGTTAAATAAATGGACACTTTATAAAAATGGTAGTTGAATAAGATTTATTAGTTATAAAAACTATAAACATGATTTTTACGACTTTTTCGGCTATTACCGTAAAATTAACGTTTTTCGCCAATTAAAACTTAGACGATCAAACCCGTCTAATGTAAAGGTTTTAAAAGTCATATACTGATATATAAGTACCTAATACAAGTAAAAACCGATAAAACCCGAACTATATGACATACGGACATTAACGAGCTAAGTTAGCATATTTGGACTAATAATTTAACTAAATAAGTTAAACACTTATAAAAATTATTTATTGGGATTAACCCATTTGGGCCCAACATGTAAAATGTAAATACTGATAATATAAGTATAAAATGGATTAATACAAGTTAATGAACTTATAATAGGCTTATTGGACCTAAAACATGTAAATAGGTAAAACTAGCAAACTAGTAAAAAGTTACCAATGCATAAACACTAAACTGAGTAAATAAGAATATATAAACCCACTTGATCATCATCATATGTACAAAATCATCATATGTATATTTGTTATTTTGATAAAGTCATTGGACAAGAGTCTAAGACGAGTATTATTTGTCTAGGTTTCCGTGATTGAAGCACGTACCGTACATCCAAATCGCCGATAACCGCCTTCACACATCAACGTGAGTTCATAGCCTCGCACTCTTTTAAATGTTTTTATGAAATGTTTTATAAACCCGCGAGGGAGATAACATGTTAGTTTTTATGAAATAGGACACTAGTTGTCCCGATTGTTTGTTTGTTGATTTGGACCCGAATGATTGTATGACCCGATGAATGATTAAATGACCCGATAGATGAAATAAAATGGATTATTAAAGTTAGGTTATGTCACTAAAAGTCCCATTAGCATGAATTGTAAACTACCGGGATTTGGTAGACGCTTATGCATATAATAGTACTATTTGGGGACGATCACCCCAGTTCGCGCCTTGACGGTTGATCCCCGTCGTGCCACATTGATTGGTAAGCGAATTTATGTATGAGAAGATTTACACAAGCGTGATTATTGTGACGACACGCTAACTTAGATGGGAAAATTGAGCTTCGGGCTAGCTACCCGTTGTTTGTTGTAGTAAGGTAACAATGTCATGCGGCTTATAATAATCCAAGTAATGAAATACTGCTATACGCAATAAATTACGATATATTGCCTGACTAGCAATACGAGGTCTTATTATTGATATTATGTTCGTGTTTTGGTTTTCATAACCATATTCATATAACGGTTTTTGTTTAACTCTATACAACGTTATAAAACGTATTGTATGATATTTTTACGACATTGGTTCGTATAATGATTTTGAAGGCGAAAGCCTATATTATGATTTTGATAAGGATTTGTATAAAATGACTTTGGCTATTTTATGGCCTACTACGAAGATTTGTACAAAATGATTATCGGTAATAAATATATACCGATGATATATTAATGGTTTTCATTAAACTCTATGAATTCACTCGGCGTTATCGCTGACCTTTTCTTTTAACATATTTTATCTCAGGTACTTGAAGGTAATTCTCGGGAAGACAACAAGAATTCATGGCCCGCACTTAAATAACAATTTCCATTCAAATGTTTTGTAAAAATTGTATGAAATACTATGACTTGGGACCTATGTAAATTTGATATTTATGAATGGAAATGCTTTATTATTAAACGATGTGATTTTTATGCGTTGTCTATGATGTGAGTAATGTGCTATCCCGTAACACCAACGAGTCTTCCGCTGTATTGAATTGTGTAAATTTTGGGGTGTTACATAAATATTCAGCTCATAGACAAAAACATGGTTATAGCTGAATTAAAGGAGACACTTCAACTCAAAGGACGAGAAAGTGTTGATAATCCAGCTACAGTCTCTGCCCCGACCTCTAGTGCTCCAAAAACCAACAAGGTGGTGATCACTGAGAACCCGTACCATAAGAACAATCCACTATCATATAAGTCCTATATGGAGCATGCAGTTGAGTACGCGAATCTTGATAGGGAAGAGTTAGATGATCTCTATGAACTTGCACCTAGGAATAGTCACTATTACCATGCTCATGCTTTCATTGAGAGGGTACAACATTTCTTAAAGCACTTGAAGTACATAGGACAACCGGGTTCTGCACCACTTAAACAACAAACCCCCACCATTGCTATAACTCCATTAAATAATACCCCAGGAGCTAAGCCTGTTTTAAACACATCCATCAAGGCTAAGTCAAATTCTGTGACTAATGTTCCCTTGGCTTCTATAGGAGTAATTATCTCTACTAAGGCTAAAGGATCTCAAGACAAGAAAGATAGGATCAAGCCTTCCACTAGTAGGACTGTGAAGAAGAAAGTAGAAGTTCACCCTAGGAATGTTATTTTAGCTTTAAATAAAAATAATCATGTAGCTAAGACAAAAGGTTCTTCCTCTGAGTGGAAACCTAAACAAAATGTGAATTCTGATTTGAAATGTTGGAATTCTAATGAATGCATGTTTTCTCAGCGTCATGATTTATGCCTTGTTGACCATGTTAATGAAATGCATGCCATTAGAAACAATCTTGAATGGAAACCAACGGGGAAGAAATTCACCCAGGTTGGATGGCAATGGTTACCCACTGGTAGGACCTTTACTGCAAATGGAACGAAGTGCCCTTTAACTAGGATCACATCCACTGAATTTAGGTCTCAACGTCCTTTAAAAAGGAACACAAGCACTAAAAAATGGAAAAAAACGCCCTTTCACTAGATCTGCCTCCACTATTGTGCCTACCAGTGATAAAGTCCCCAGTCAAAAAGTACCTCAGAACACTAGACAACTAGAATCTAAGCCAACAGCTAGTAAGCAAATTTGGAAGCCTAAAAATTCTTCTGATAGCAAATCTAAGATAATTATATCTGTACCTGCTAACTCAGAGGAACAATTAGATTCCGATACATCGTCTTTGTTTGGTGATATTTTCACGTCGTCCAAATTATTCTTTGGTATTTGGACTCGGGGTGCTCCAAACATATGACTGGAGACCGCTCGATGCTTAGAAATTTCGTCAGCAAGTTTCTAGGAACGGTGAAATTCGGCAACGACCATATTGCGAAGATCATGGGTTATGGTGAATATCAAATTGGGAATGTTACGATTTCAAGGGTATATTATGTGGAGGGACCTGGTCATAATTATTTTTCAGTGGGACAATTTTGCGATTCAAACCTTGAGGTTGCTTTTCGACAACATACTTGCTTTATTCGCGATCTGGCAGGAAATGATCTGTTAAAAGGTTCTCAAGGGGATAATCTCTATACACTGTCCATTCAAAACATTATGGCCGCCTCTCCCGTATGCCTACTCTCCAAAGCTTCTAAGACCAAGTCATGGTTGTGGCATCATCGTTTATCTCATCTTAACTTTGATGCTATAAACCATTTGGCTAAAAACGAACTTGTTCGTGGTCTCCCAAAACTTTAGTTTCACAAGGATCATTTATGTTCCGCGTGTTCTTTGGGGAAAAGCACCAAGAAATCATACAAACCGAAAGCTAAAGAAACCAACCAAGAACCACTGTATCTTTTGCACATGGATCTTTGCGGGCCAATGCGTACGGCTAGTGTGAGTGGTAGAAAATACATCCTCGTCATGGTGGATGATTTCTCAAGGTTTACATGAGTAAAGTTCTTATTAACCAAGGATCAAGCTCCAGATTATATTATTACTTTCTTAAAGATGATCCAAGTACCTCTTAATGCTACTGTTCGCCGCATTCGTACTGATAATGGAACTGAGTTCGTTAATCAAACTCTATGAAACTATTATGAAGAGGTCGGTATTTCACATGAAACTTCTGTTGCTCGCACTCCACAACAAAACGGTGTCGTGGAAAGACGTAATCGTACACTAATGGAAGCTGCTAGAACTATGTTGATTTATGCGAATGCTCCTTTATTCTTATGGGCTGAAGCTGTGGCAACCGCATGTTATACCCAAAACCGCTCCATCATTCGTAAGCGCCATGGAAAAACTCCATATGAGCTACTTCATGGACATAAACCTGATATTTCATTTCTTATGTGTTTGGTGCACTGTGTTATCCAAATACTAACAGTGAGAATTTAGGCAAACTTCAACCGAAGGCTGATATTGGAATTTTCATTGGTTACTCACCCGCAAAGAAAGCTTACCAAATTTATAACCGTCGTCTTGGCAAGATAGTAGAAACTTTGGATGCCGATTTCGATGAGCTGACAGCGATGGCTTCTGAGCAACACAACTCTGAACCCGCATTACATGAGATGGGAACTGGTACGTGATATGTGTGTAAACACCCATCCTTTTTACCACTTAATTACAATAATAACCGAGCCAAAACGTGTATTTTATGTCATTTATGTCGGAATTATGCGTGGTTTGTGTTTTTGTTGTGATTTAGGACGAAAAAGTGAAAAGTGGAGAAAACACGGGCATTCACGGGCTTTTATCGAAGAAAAAGACGAAAGACGAAGTCAAGAAGTCAAGAGTGCAAAAAGAACGGAAGTCCAAGACCAATTCTGAAGATTTATCGAAGAAAAAGTCAAAAGACGGAAGTTTACTAAAAGCCGAAGAACTCATGTCTTATTTATGAAGAAATGTCAAGACGAGTTTAAAGAAATACCGAGTCAAAGTCATTAAAGTCCAAGATTTAAGAAGATTAAAGACTTAAGGACTTAATGGTGCAATTAATAAAAGATGAAGGAGGGGAGGAAGCTTCCTAAGCACTCCCTAATCTCCCCTATAAATAGATTAGGATTTATTTCATTTTCCTTTGTTGGCTAGAGTGACACTAGTTCTTCCACTTTTAATTACCTTGTCATTTAATTTCATGTCCATTTAAATACCTTGTCTTGCACCTTAAATAAATTTAATTTCAAGTAAGTTTCCTTTTAATTCTTGTCAATATTTATCTTTATTGTTTGATCTCCTATCTACCTTTCTTAATCTTTGATCTTTATGTTTATTTGTTCATGTTCATGTTCTTATTTTTGTTGATTTGATTAAAGTGGGTTTTGATTATTTTGATTAGTTTTGTTAGTTTTATTGATTTGGATTGTTTGTTTATGATTAGTAGATGTTATTTGGTTAGTTTGATTTAATCTTGTGGTTGATTCTGATTAGTTTTTATCTAGATCCGTATTATTTCCTTTCTCCTTGTTCTTCGTTGTGTTACTGTATTCCCAGGTATTCCGAATCAAAGCTAGTGTTCGGAATCAAAGGTTTGTGCAAGTTTGTTCCGGATCAAGGGTTGTTCATCCGGAATATTAGACATTTCGGATCAGAAGTGTTTATTCGTTATTATTCTGGATCAAACCGTTCATCAGGAATATTAGACATTCCGGATCAACCTTTCATTCCGAATCAACCAAACATTCCGGATCAAGCTAAAAGTTCCGGATCAACCAAACATTCCGGATCAAGGAGATATTCCGAATCAAAAGCTTCCATCCGGAATAAGTGACATATTCCGGATCAAGGAGTTTTATTCGGAATAATATTCCGGATCAAGGCGTTATTCCGGATCAAGCTTAAGTTCCGAATCAAGACTTTATTCCGGATAAGTGACATATTCCGGATAAAGGATTTATTCCAGATCAAGGGTTTTGGCTAATATTCCGAGTGAAGAAGAATCATTCCGAACGAAGGTGACATTCCGGATGAGTGATTATTCCGAACGAAGGATTATTCCGGATAAGCTGTTTTCAGGTTCTTTTTAGTTTCAGTTTTTAACTTTCTGTTTTTAATTTTCAAGCTTTATTTTTCCCGCCTTTTTCCTTAGTCGCACTTTAAGTTTACCTGCCTTAGATTTATTTTACCCTTGCCTTAGTTTTAAGTTTTAGTTGCGTTTTAAGTTTGCCTTAGTTAGATTTAAGTTTGCGTTATTTACTTTTAGTGCCCTTTTAATTCTCGTCACGCTTTTAATTTCTTGTCTTTTATTTTAAATTAGAGTTAGATTTACTTTAACGTCATTTTACTTTTACGTCTTGCACATTTTATTTTAAAACATCCAAAAATATTTGTTTCACCAAAAACAATTGAGTCGTACTTTGAACCGGAAATCAATTCGTTAAGATACCGAGAAACGAACTTTTTCACCTAGCAAAATATATGTATCAAATGGCGCCGCTGCCGGCTCTTTTCGTAAAGATTAAAGGTTTTCTGTGAGAGACGCGTTGCTTTTTGGGATCCGTTCATTCGTGAGCGTTATTTTTCCTGCTTAAAAAATTCCAAAAACCAAAAAAATTAAAAATGTTAAAAATCCATAAAAATTAAAAAATTTCAAAAATCCAAAAAGATTTTATTTTTATTGTGTATATATATTATCTATTGCTTTGGTATTGTTTTCTTTTGCCTTTGTAGGTGTATGCGTACTAGATCTTCTAATTATCAAGAGCCCGAGACTCGAGAAGATTTAGTTATGGCAGGTGTTAACAACAACAATAATCCACCGCACCTCAATAAAAGCAACAACAATGTTCTTCCATAGCCCGATCTTCGGACAATGGAGGAGCTTTGTCAACCTACCATGTTTGGACGAGGAGGACCGATTGCGCCGATGCAAATCACGGATCCGGAGTTTTCGTTGAAGCACCACATGATTCAGCAAGTGCAAACAAATCCATTCGCCGGAATGCCTGATGATGATGCCAACAAACACCTAGACAAGTTCATTACAATCACTCAAAGCATGAAGTTGCCCGGTGCCACAATGGATGTTCTTCGCCTTCAACTCTTTCCACATACTTTATCACACCACGCCGAGAAATGGTTTGATCGTCTTCCAAAGAATTCCATTCATACTTTGGATGACATGACTCAACGCTTTTTGTCGCGCTACTTTCCACCATCCATGGTCACGAGCCTTCGCAATCAAATCAGCGGTTTCATGCAAGAACCCGATGAATCTCTCTTTGATGCTTGGGAAAGATATAATGTTTTGATCGATCGTTGTCCAAACCACAACATGCTCCCGGTGACCTTAATTGATACTTTCTACAACGGATTGACTTTTCGTGATCGTGATACGATTAATGCAGCCGCCGGTGGCACATTTATGAAAAGAAGACCCGAGGAGTGTAGAGAGCTTATTGAAAAATGACTACTCATCACAAAAACTGGGATTCCTCCGCTTCTTCAAGGAACAACCCGAGAGTCAATGTTTCTTCTACTTCAGCAAGCCCCGATATGACCGAATTCACCCGCATGATGACTGAAATGAACAAAAATATCTTGCTTCTCGCTACAAACCAACAACATCAAGTTAAAGCGATTGCCAATCCTTGTGAGACATGCGGCGGTCCTCACTCATACACTGATTGTCCTTCTACTCAAGGAAATCCAGAAAACGTGTATGCGGCTTATGGTAATTATTCACTGGAAAATTACCAAGCTCGACCTCAAGGGGATAGAAATTTTCTGAATTACCGGTCAAACAACTACCTTTCACCCGGTTTTTCTCCTCAAAACCAAAACCCCGCCAACAACTACAATAGAAGCAACCAAATCCCACCTAGAGCTTCTAATCCTTATCACCCACCCGCTCAACAAGCCCCACCCATGAATCAAGACGTTGAAGCCATAATGAGAACCCAAGGTGAGAAAATCAAGAATCTACAAAGCCAAATTATCAATTTGAAAGGGGATATTACCAAGCAAGGGAATGAAATTAGATCCGAGCTTCGAGATAATATTTAATCCTCCTTCAGCAATCAAACGAATGATTTGAAGAATATGCTTCCTAGTTTCTTGCCCACAACTCAACCTTCTACTTCGAGTTCTCTACCTTCAAACACCGTCACCAATCCGCGAGCGAATGTGAGTGCTATTACTACCCGTAGTGGAGTTACCATAGTAGGACCACCTATCCCGCCCCCATCATCTACACCTCCTCCACCACCATTTATCCCTACTACTCCCACACCTAGTATTAGTACACCATTACCGTCTCTGCCTCATCATGACGATGTACCTAAGAAGGACCCTTCAACATCTCAACCTTTACCTACTACACTTGCACCTTCACCACCCAAACCCAATATCCTATACCCTTCTCGCTTAGGCAAGACCAAAATGCTAACCAAGGATGACTCTCAAGTGTCGAGCTATGTGAAGATAATCTCTCAAATGAATTTCAACATTAGCCTTGTTGAAGCACTTGTCCACATGCCGAAATTTGTCAAAGAATTCAAGGAATTGCTTAACTAGAAGGAGAAGATGATTGAGCTCGCCAACACACGCTTAAATGAAAACTTTTCTGCAGTTATTCTTAAAGAACTTCCGGAAAAACTTGGATATCCCGGTCGTTTTGTGTTGCCTTGCATCTTTAACAAAACCGAAGAATTTACTGCCCTAGCTGATCTCGGGGCCAATATTAATCTGATGCCTTTAAGTGTTTGGAAAACACTATCATTACCCGACCTTACTCCAACAAAGATGACTCTTGAGCTTGCAAATCGCACTCTCGCTTACCCCGTTGGTATTTCCGAAGATGTGTTCATTAAAGTTGGCACCTTCACTTTTCCGGCCGACTTTGTTGTTGTTGATTATGAAATGGACCCTCATATTCCTTTAATACTTGGTCGGCCATTCTTGAGAACCGGACGAGCTTTAGTTGATGTTGCCGAAGGTGAGCTCATCATAAGAGTCGGGGATGATGCACAAGTTTTTAAAATGGGGAAGCTTACATGCAAATTCTATGGACGAGCATCTACGAATATGATTAATGTGATCGATGATTTTGTCATCTACAACAATCCTCTATTCGAGTCTTGCATTGATAATCCACTTTTTCAAGATGATGTGGATGATTCTCTATCCAATTTGGAACCTTCACCCATTTATGATTCTCCACCGATCTTTGATGCTTATGATGATGATTCTAGCTCAGATTCGGATGATTATGATGACCCTACTTTCGAGTATCCCGACATGCCCACTTTCGATGATTTTGATGAGGCTGATACTCTTTCGAGTGATTCTTCACATGATGAAGATCCTCCGCCATCCATGCTTAATCTTACTTTGGATGATTACTCTTTTGAGGAAGACTTCTCTACTTTTCTCAATACTTACTTCCCTCATGAGAGTGATGCTCCTCCTTTAGATTTTGATGATTATCGTCTTGATCCTACTTTAGATTTGAAGAAAAGTCTTTCAAAGGAGAAGCAACCGGTCGACACCAACATCCGCAGCACGTATGAGTTAACACCTCTTTGTCCACCTTCTGAGGACGAGGTTGTGCATCTTCTTCGCGGAACATCTTCAAATTCTGCTGAGCCTGAGTGCTATTTTCCCTTAAAGGAAAAGGTGTTCGACCCTGGTATCGATATTATTCAGCCATCTCAGTATCCGTTTGATGAAATAAAAGGAAAGATTTTTGGAACTACTGAAGATATGCTTGCACCACCTCACCCTTGCTCCCACCGTGCTCCATCTTTGCTTAAGGGAACCTTGCCTACTCTTCTTTGGCTTGCCTTGTTCACCTTAAGCTTGTGCTATTTGATGGACGAAAAGTATGTCTTTGATCCCGGTGGATATGTTTCATGCTTCTTCCTAGGATAATCAAGGTCGAGTCAGGCTCACGACTCGGTTAACAAAAATCAAGCGCTTCTTGGGAGGCAACCCATGTATCTATCTTTTAGCTTTCTTTATCCTAAGTGTAGGGGAGACCCGTTGGTGTTTGCTATTTCCTCTCTTCTACTAATCAGGGATTCGAGCGCTCAATGATCAACTCTGGATGATTTTTGACGACCCGTGATTCTGTGTTTCCATTTTCCCGGTTCTATCCTAAACTCTTCTCGATTCACTATTTTATATTTCTCAATATTAAAATAGGAATCTCGTTAGTTGTCTTTTCCTTAGCGAGATTTAAACAAAGTGCACAATGTCCTAAGTGTAGGGGAGTTTACTCCCACATGCTTAAACATTGAGGACAATGTTTATATTAAATGTAGGGGGACTTATATCGAAGTTAAGTGGCCTTATCCTTGTATTTGTCCTCATTTTAACCGGAAAATCAAATTTTTGACATTTTTCAAAATTTTTGATCTATTTTGGCCTATTAGTTTTACCTTTGTATAGTTATTTTCTTTCTTTGCTAGAATAAATTTTTAATAAAGTGGTTTTAATTTTCAAACGTTGTGAATCTTTTGACTCAACCCGAGTTTACTTATCTAAGTTTACTCTAGCTAGTATCCTTAACTTGTTTAAGTCAAGTTTTGCTAGGCTTTTATATAGGGAGCTTTAAAACGCGAAAGTCTTAACTCTCACGGGTTAAGAACAAGAACTTTTCGCAAGTTCCTATAATTGATCCTAGAGAGTCGTTTATCAAGGGAACTTTAAAATGCGATTTCTAAACTTGAAAAAATCTAAGAGTTTGCAAGATCCTATAGATGACTCGAAAACCCAAAACTTTGATTTAATAGGCTAAGCATCCACGAGTCTCATTCCTTGAGATTTTAAATTGTGGAGAACGAGAGATGATAGAGTCAATTATAAGTTTGGTATTCTTTTGTGAATTTATGTGAGTTAATTATAAGCCTATTCTCCCATCGCTTGCTAATAAATTTATCTGTAATAAATAAGGCTGTACGATATGAAAAGTTACTTAGCTTCTAGCCCAAGATCGTTTAAAAGTTGCTGGGTATGGATTAGAGTTCATAGCTAAGGCATAACTTATTGAAGCGGGATGCGAAGATTGGCGAGTCCGAAAAGGCCCTAACAAGGCATGAGGGCTACATTTCGTTGCTAAAGATCCCAAGTGATGTGAAGAATCATTTATCAAAAATCTATATGAAGGATCGAGACACACGACGAAAAGCAAAAACTCCCCAAAAGTCATGGAGAAGTCTATCCAAAAAGGCCCTAACAAGGTATGAGGATAAATAGATCCAATTCCAAAAAGGAGGCGGATCGTTGTATATCAAAGTCCAAAATAAAGATTGGAGAAAAATGAAGAAGTCGTGGTCCAAATATGAAGAATCTCTCAAAACTTCAAGTGAAGAAATTCCTATTATGAAGAGAAGGCCATTATTTCATGAACGTCTCTCAAGGTTTGAAGTATGAAGTCGCTGCCAAATATCGGTCCGAGAAAGGTCTCAAATCGCGAAGCGAGTTATGCCAAGATATGAACTTTATGAGGTCCCGAGAAGCAGTTTTAAAAGATTTTGTCCTTTAGCTTACTATTGATTAAATTGTTCACTTTATTTTCAGCCTAAATAACTATCGAAATAAGTCAAACAATGCATCCTCGTGATCATTCAAGACAACAATAAAATATAAGAGATACACCTAGGAATAAGGGAGTGTAAGTGAATAATTGGCCGACATGAGTTCGTGTTAGTTTGCTAACTTATAATAACAATGATCTCGTTTTTAAGATTGGTTTGGAGAAAGTGAAAACTTGAGGATGATGATCATTCATGACATTTTCAAAACCCTAAGGTATGTTTTTTATTTCTTTACTTTTAATGTTTATAATTTTCTATTTCTTTAATAAAGGCCAATGTGGATTAATTGTGATGAAAAGTGTAAACGTGCTTTGTAACTAATGCATAGCATGAGGACATTGCAATTGTCAAGTGTAGGGGATTTGATATGTGTGTAAACACCCATCCTTTTTACCACTTAATTACAATAATAACCGAGCCAAAACGTGTATTTTATGTCATTTATATCGGAATTATGCGTGGTTTGTGTTTTTGTTGTGATTTAGGACGAAAAGGTGAAAAGTGGAGAACACACCTGCATTCACGGGCTTTTATCGAAGAAAAAGACGAAAGACGAAGTCAAGAAGTCAAGAGTGCAAAAAGAACGGAAGTCCAAGACCAATTCTGAAGATTTATCGAGGAAAACGTCAAAAGACGGAAGTTTACTAAAAGCCGAAGAACTCAAGTCTTATTTATGAAGAAATGTCAAGACGAGTTTAAAGAAATCCCGAGTCAAAGTCATTAAAGTCCAAGATTTAAGAAAATTAAAGACTTAAGGACTTAATGGTGCAATTAAGAAAAGATGAAGGAGGGGAGGAAGCTTCCTAAGCACTCCCTAATCTCCCCTATAAATAGATTAGGATTTATTTCATTTTCCTTTGTTGGCTAGAGTGACACTAGTTCTTCCACTTTTAATTACCTTGTCATTTAATTTCATGTCCATTTAAATACCTTGTCTTGCACCTTAAATACATTTAATTTCAAGTAAGTTTCCTTTTAATTCTTGTCAATCTTTATCTTTATTGTTTGATCTCCTATCTACCTTTCTTAATCTTTGATCTTTATGTTTATTTGTTCATGTTCATGTTCTTATTTTTGTTGATTTGATTAAAGTGGGTTTTGATTATTTTGATTAGTGTTGTTAGTTTTATTGATTTGGATTGTTTTTTTATGATTAGTAGATGTTATTTGGTTAGTTTGATTTAATCTTGTGGTTGATTTTGATTAGTTTTTATCTAGATCCGTATTATTTCCTTTCTCCTTGTTCTTCGCCGTGTTACTGTATTCCCAGGTATTCCGAATCAAAGCTAGTGTTCCGAATCAAAGGTTTGTGCAAGTTTGTTCCGGATCAAGGGTTGTTCATCCGGAATATTAGACATTCCGGATCAGAAGTGTTTATTCGGAATAATTTATTATTCCGGATCAAACCGTTCATCCGGAATATTAGACATTCCGGATCAACCTTTCATTCTGAATCAACCAAACATTCCGGATCAAGCTAAAAGTTCCGGATCAACCAAACATTCCGGATCAAGGAGATATTCCGAATCAAAAGCTTCCATCCGGAATAAGTGACATATTCCGGATCAAGGAGTTTTATTCAGAATAATATTCAGGATCAAGGCATTATTCCGGATCAAGCTTAAGTTCCGAATCAAGACTTTATTCCGGATAAGTGACATATTCCGGATAAAGGATTTATTCCGGATCAAGGGTTTTGGCTAATATTCCGAGTGAAGAAGAATCATTCCGAACGAAGGTGACATTCCGGATGAGTGATTATTCCGAACGAAGGATTATTCCGGATAAGCTGTTTTCAGGTTCTTTTTAGTTTCAGTTTTTAACTTTCTGTTTTTAATTTTCAAGCTTTATTTTTCCCGCCTTTTTCCTTAGTCGCACTTTAAGTTTACTTGCCTTAGATTTATTTTACCCTTGCCTTAGTTTTAAGTTTTAGTTGCGTTTTAAGTTTGCCTTAGTTAGATTTAAGTTTGCGTTATTTACTTTTAGTGCCCTTTTAATTCTCGTCACGCTTTTAATTTCTTGTCTTTTATTTTAAATTAGAGTTAGATTTACTTTAACGTCATTTTACTTTTATGTCTTGCACATTTTATTTTAAAACATCCAAAAATATTTGTTTCACCAAAAACAATTGAGTCGTACTTTGAACCGGAAATCAATTCGTTAAGATACCGAGAAACGAACTTTTTCACCTAGCAAAATCTATGTATCAGTACGATTAGTTCTGGATTAACTCCCAACAATCCTGTTTCTCCATCATTCACACCACCTACAAGGTCCGAGTGGGATGCGTTATTTCAACCTATGTTTGATGAATTCTTTGATCCACCTAGTGATGATTCTCCAACACCTGTAGCAGTAGCTCCGATTCTCGAAGTTGTTGCTCAAGATAATGGAAATCTGTCTGATGCATCTATTGTTACTATTGCACCAGATGCACCATCCCCGACCAATTCTCAAACTACACCCGAATCATCACCACCACTCGTTCCTAATGATGTTGAAGAGGATTTCTTTGATCACGATTTAGAAATAGCTCACCTACAAGATCTTCCATTCTTTGGTTCACAAATACCCAAAAACCCTAACGGTGCGTCTACCTCAGAGGAAGCTCCTGTAATCGTTCCCTCCCGACCACCACGGATTGAAAATCACAACACCAAATGGACAAAGGATCACCCAATCCGCAATCATATTATTGACAACATCGATAGACCAGTCTTAACACGCCACCAACTCCAAGAACATGCATTATATTGCTACTTTGATGCATTTCTTTCCGATATTGAACCTAAAAATTAGAAACAAGCCATGACACAATCATCTTGGATTGAAGCCATGCAAGAGGAACTTAATGAATTTCAACATCTTGAAGTGTGGGAATTAGTTCCTTTACCAAACAACGTTGACATCCTTACATTGTTGTGGGTATATAAGGTTAAACTCGATGAGTTAGGTAGAGTGTTAAAGAGCAAAGCTAGATTGGTTGCTAGAGGTTACAAACAAGCTTTGGGTATTGACTTTGAAGAATCCTTTGCTCCTGTTGCATGATTGGAGGCGATTAGACTATTCCTTGCTTATGTTGCTCACATGCATATGATCGTCTACCAAATGGATGTTAAGACGGCATTTCTTAATGGTGAATTGAGGGAAGATGTCTACGTAAGCTAGCCGAATGGATTTTTTAACTCGGAGTATCCTAATCATGTGTACAAGCTCAAGAAGGCTCTTTATGGGTTGAAACAAGCTCCACGCGCATGGTACGATCTCCTATCGTCTTATCTGATCTCAGAAGGCTTCTCCAAAGGCAAAGTGGACCCAACATTATTCATTCTCAAGGAGGAAAACGACATGATACTGGTACAAATTTATGTTGACGATATAATATTTGCTGCCACTACTCAAAGACTGTCTGGCCATTTTGAGAAAATCATGTCCACACGTTTTAAGATGTCGATGATGGGAAAATTTTCGTTTTTCTTAGGGTTGCAAATTTCTCAAAATCCTAGAGGCATCTTCATTAATCAATCCAAATATTCTCTAGAATCTTTGAAAAAGTATCATTTTGAAAACTGTGACCCCGTCGATACTCCAATGGTGGAGAGATCCAAGTTAGATGAGGATAGGGATGGGATTGCTATCGATCCTAAACTTTACCGTGGAATGATTGGCACCCTTCTCTATCTGACTTCCAGCAGGCCTGATTTGCAATTTGCAATATGCATGTGTGCCCGGTATCAGGCTCGGCCTACCGAAAACACTTACATGTTGTGAAAAGGATCTTTCGGTATCTTAAAGGAACACTTAATCGTGGTCTGTGGTATCCGAAGGACTCCTCTATTGCACTAATATCATATGCAGATGCGAATTATGCTGGGTGTCAAGATACTCGACGTAGCACTTCTGGCAGTGTGCAACTTCTTGGAGAAAGACTGATTAGACGGGCATCAAAAAGGCAGAAAAGCGATGCGATATCAAGTACAGAGGCTGAATACATTGCTATGTCCGGTTGTTGTGCTCAAATTCTTTGGATGAGATCACAATTAACTGACTACGGTCTTGGATTCAACAAAATCCCGATGTACTGTAACAACAAAAGCGCCATTGCCCTTTGCTGCAACTACGTTCAACATTCCCGGGCGAAGCACATTGACATACGCTACCATTTCATCAAAGAGCAAGTGGAAAATGGAGTAATCGAGCTATATTTTGTCAACACTGAGTATCATCTGGCGGACATATTCACAAAGGCCTTAGATCGAGGATGTATCGAGTTTTTGATCGAAAAGCTAGGCATGAAATCATTCTCTCCAGCGACACTTAAGGAGTTGGCTGAAGAATATGCAGAATAGTGGTGGTAAACTATTCTAAAGTATCCTTTTATCGTGATCTTGTATATTATCAAAAGAAAAATACAAAAATATAAACCTACAAAAACCATAAAAATTATAAAATTCAGAAAATCCAAAAATATTTTTCATTTTAAATCGGGCATGTCTTTTAGTACGGTAATATTTACGACCTTAGAAATGTCGATTAATATTGACACGGTGCCATAAATAGAGTCCGTATAAAAGTTGTAAATATTTTAAAAACATGCCCATAATGGCTTGTAGTTATTTCTGACTGCAACCCGCTTTTCGCATTAAAGTCACGTATTTCTTATGAAAACGTTGGCTCACAACGGGAATTAATTTTCTCGGGCAAGGTTTACTTTAAAACCTTGTAAGGGACCAAGTTTACTTTATAACTTGGTCTAACACAAATTAGTGTACGTATCAGTGCACTTATATTGTAAAAATAAGAGAAATCTTATTGCCACCAGAATCGTTCCATAAAACCACTAAAACGGAAAAGGTCTTAATGGATATTTGCTTCATTAAAAACAATGACTACAGCTCTTTAATTAGAAAATGGGTCTGTGTTTAAGGGGATCAAATATTAAATCTTCTTGGAATTAAAATTGGTCTTCAAAAAGGGTTTTTAGAAAATATAAACTGATCATCGTCATCATTATATGCTATGTGTGCTTTATTTCGAATATGGTTTGAGGTATAGGTTGTTTGCAATTAAGCGTTAAGTGTAAGTGTTCGTGTTTGTGTGCGGGTTAGTACCTCGTTAAGTCATTCGGTTAATCCTAGTGTTCTTAACAAACCTTACTAACTGGGGGACTGACATTGCAATATTTGCAAATAGGGGGTCTCATGTGTTATTTTGGCACAAAGTTGACCAAGTCAATTAGTATACTCCCTCCCCCTCCCCGTCTTCTTCTTTTCCATCTCAAAACACAAACACAAACATCAAACCGCCATTGCGAAACCTTCATCCTTGATTTTTTTGCTTGCTATTCGTCCATCCATCTAGGTATCTTTTATTTGACTCTATGTTTATTATGTTTCTAATCTTAACATAGCTCACAAACCTCTAAATCATGCTTTAATCAAGATTAAGGTTTTAAAACTTTTGCGATAAAAATGTTAATTGATTGGTGGGATTTGTTTCTATGGCTTAGATAAACATAGGTCTTGCCCAGTTTTGCCTAATACACTTCAAATCTCCCGTAATCGCGAAGTCAAACTTAAAATCGAATCCATGTCTCAGATTGCGATGAATATTGCGACAATTACATCGCGATGCATGGTCATCGCGATGAGTCATTCCGATGGCTCATTGTGATGGGTTATTGCGATGGGTCATTCTGATGGCTCATTGCGATGGCTCATTGCGATGGGTCATTACGATGACACATTGCGATGGCATATTGCGATGGTGCACTTCGAGGCATCATTGTGATGTCATCGTAATGGTATTGCGGTCGGGACATATTGCGATAGTTATTCAACATTGCGATGGAAACACAAATATTGCAATGATTGTGAGATTGCGGTAGGACAGGATTGTGATGGTTCAACATTGCGATGGTTGTAGGATTACGATGGATAGTTAGATTGCGATGGATTTAGGATTGTGATGAAGTTATAATTCCGATGACTTGAAAGATTGCGATGAGTAGTCTTGGTAAACATTGTGATAGATTATAGTATTATGTTAACACTATAAGATTGTGATGAGTGATAGGATTGTCATGCTAGTATTACGTTAGGTGGCACCTATAGATATGTGACTAGATCAAGTTATAGTCGCTCAATAAATGTAATATGCTAATGTTTGTTGTGTGTTACTGCAAATGCTACAGCTTGACATGGATTTAAGATATATATGTTTGTGTATATCATTTGTGTTTATGTCAACTAAGCAGGAAGATGTCGATCACAAAAGAACAACAACAACAACTTGATCTCGCACTTGTTTCACTCAGCAACAGGCAACCATATGCTGAGAACAACTCTCGTTTGCAAGAGGATTTTGATCCGTCTTTAGCAGCTTTCAAAATCGCCACGGATATCCTTGACATCTCACCTATCAAAGATGCATTCAGACTTACTGCCTCTGTTCCCGAAGTCTACATGCACGAATTCTGGACCACTACAACACTTTTACAGGGTCAACTGTCTAAAAATATTGTCTCATTCCAACTAAACAAAACGCCAATGGTACTTAACTTGAGCATCTTTAGGCAACTGTTTAACTTTCCTAAGTTAGCAAAAGGAGAACACTTTGTGGCTAACCCAAACACCGATGAAATGCTTCGAGTTATTCGTGCTCTGGATTATGAAGGTGAAATCCACAACCTATCACAGTTCACTACATCACACATAGGGAAACCCTAGAAAGCACTGATCACCATTATTGTCAAATGTCTTACTCCAAAGACGCGGGGCTCTGACGTAATGAGATAACCTCAGGCTCACATATTTTGGGGACTTTACACGGGATCTAAAGTGGACTATGCACTACTTATCTGGCAAGAATTTTGTTATCAATTTACTGTAACCAAGAAGAAATCCGTGCATCTTCCATTCCCAAGATTCACCAAGCTCATTATCAATCATTTTATGAAGAGTGACCCAAACATTGATACTCGCGGGAATTTCTTCTACCACACAAAAGATGATGACTATGTGATTCTACAAATGAATGCGGATACTCAATCCACAAAGTATTCATTACGTCCAGCTCTAGTACCTGATGCAATGATCAATGAAGGAATCAAGGAAAGTGATAAATATCAAGAGATGCTCCAGGATATTGACACACTGTTTCGACGAGCAAATTCACTTCCCTTAGAGAAGCAAAAAGGTAAACGAAAGAAAAGAGTTTCCAAGCGCCAATCGACCGCTTCTTCAAAAGATAAAGGCACAGGGAAAGAGAAATTAGTTGATGATGATGAAGATGAGATGATCCACACTGAGGATGACCACGAAGAAGTACCACTAAGAAGGCCAAAGAAAGCAAAGCAAACCAAAGGTAAAGAAGCACTTGTTGCTTCAGATGAACCAACTCAACAAACCATTTCTGAAGCCAAACAACTGCGTATTACTCTTTAGCAAAGCAGATAGGAGGCTTTTGCAACATCCAAAGGATCAAGTTCAACACTGTTTGAGGACTTAGAGGAATTTGGTAATCCTGATGCCGATATTTCCTTTTATGAAGATCCTAACGATGAAGATGTTGATAACTTCAATTTTGAAATTCGTGAGCAGAGTGAAGAGGACATTGGCAGTGACAACATAAAAACAAATTTGCTGTATCACGATGCCAATATCACCACATCCTTACCAAAACCAACTCACACTATGATAAACGACCATGCTCATGCAACTTTCATACCAGGAATTCAACTTTAAAGTAAGTCTACTTCCGGCTCTGATGATGTTATGAAATATCTTAATTTTGAAGGGGAGGGTGTCGAGGTCACAAATACTGATCCATCGACAAATGAAAATATGGTGGATGTTCCTATAACTTTTGTTACATCAACTACCATTCCACCACTATCCACCCCGGTCATCACTAATGTCATCACACCAACTATCACACCCATACCTGTTGAACAACATGTATCAACTACCGCCCCAATGACTGAATCTACACCATCATCAATCGTTGAACAACCTGTATCAACTACCACCCCGATGACTGAACCTACAACATCACCTATCCTTGAACAACCTGTATCATCCACCACCACTCTAACACTCGTGGTTACACCTCCACCATCAGTACAACAAGTATCATCCACCTCTAACCCATTCCTCACAGTCAGTGATCCACTGATTCAGTCTCTTCAACAACAGCTGGAGGCTCAAGCTAAACAAATAGCCGCACTGAATGAAAGAATCACCAATCTTGACACACAAACCCTCAAGGAACAACACCCTGACGAACCTACACTTAAGAAAATATCTGACAGCGTGTCTAAACTTAAAAGACAACATAAAACATTTCTTGGAGAACATAAAACTAGTGACAAAGAGAATGCTGTCTTTCTTGGGTCAATTAATGATAATATGACCAACATCATTCGATGAGAAGTAAATTCATATGTTGATCAGGAGCTACCAACTCTTTTCAGTACTGGTTTATCTACCCTTCAACTAATGAATTTGTTGCAAGTACGTCTGAAAGATATGGGGCCTTGTAAATTGAAATAGAAACGAAAGGTTCAGCAATATCTCAACAAAGCAATTATTTAAGATACACCTGCAGATACTGAAGACTCTGAGTCTGAGAATGAAGAAGAGCTCGAGGAGGCAGATAAAGAGGGTAACGGTGATGAGGATGATCAAAATAAGGAAGAGGATGAGGAAGAAGAGGATAAGATAAGGATGAAGATGAAGATGAGGACGAGGATACAGATGGGGATGACGATGATGATAATAATGACGACGGGAATGGAACCAAAAAGGGTGATAAGAATGACAAAACGGGTACGAATGGAGACGAGTCAAATAAGGGTAAAGGTGATAAGGAAATTGAGAAAGGCATTGAGGAAGCTGAAGAAAGCGTTGCTGAAACTGCAGAAAAGACGGTTGACGCTACTGTACCAGAATCTCAGCATACTGACACAGGTATATCTGCTGAACCAGTTTTTAATACTGCTTCTCACAACGAATCTGTAGAACATATGCTAGAAGACGAAATTCTAGTCTCTATGCCCAATGATGATATACCGATGACACAAGAACAACCTTCAACACCATCTGAAGATCAACACAATTCTGATATGGAAGTTGAAGACTTATATGTGCCAACGTTTGCTAAATCTCTTATCATCGATGACACGGTACAGGAGCAACTCTGGCTTACAAATGTAGCACCACAACATCCTTTCGCCACAACAATAGAAATGGAGCTCACTGAATACCTAAACAATCCAATTGATTTCTCGGCCTTTCTAAGGTATCATCATGGGAAACCGACAATGACTCCGGATCTTATCAAAATGGCAGCCGCAGATGTGGACTTCTTTGACACTTTGAAGATCAGTCATAATGAGGCTGAATATCACTTAAATGAGCTTACAAAGGCCATGAGAGCGACGACTACGGGAATTCAGACTCCAATGTTACGACCTCTTACACCCACAATCATCGCCAGTTCTGCAACGATTTCAATATAACACTTCGTATCTCATGATCTCGAGTATCTTGAAAAGGTGCGAAGAAATATGCCACATCGCTTACTATGCTCAAGGCTATCAATCTGGAGAACGTACCATGGATTGAAGATAAAGTACCTGATGCGTTATGGAGAAGGAAGTTGCTCAAGTTTTATGATACTTTTGCATCACTTGGCATCTCTCACTGGAATGCAAAGAAAAGGTTAGCTTACAATCACTTCCATCGTCCAAAGAGAGGTTTTTCTATTGTTTCAGATTATAGAATTAAAAGTATACAAGGAGCAACTACTCAGACTGTATTCAGTTATGATTACTTAAATGTAATTGTGTTCAAACGTACTGATGAAAAAGAATACCGAATTGACGAAAGTGATCTCCAGTACCTTCGCCTTGAAGACATCGAAGATCTTCTGTTGCTATTGGCTCAGGAAAAAGTCGACCATTTACAACCTGAGATTGTCATTGCGTTGAGCTCCAACCTTCGTCAATATGCTAGAAAAATCGTCATCAAACACCGGGTGGAAGATTTTCAACTTGGAGTGGAGAGCTATCAAAAGTAACTAAACTTGCAACGAGCCTATACAACTCTGCTCAGTAATTTCCACAAGGACAAAAAGCCTTACATGGGAACCACTACACCGGAAGCAGGGATATTTTATCCGAATGAGACTGGCGTCATGCAGTTTATGCGATTCTCCGAACTGCACAAATTCAACGATGGTACGATCAAACATGTTCGTGATGATCTGACGGTTCTCAATGCCGACCTACCGCTTCCAGCAATCAAGTACACCTGGACGAGCCAATGCAAAAAAGGAGCCAAGTACGCGATCAAAAAGATCGAGGAACTTCTAAGGAAGCGCCGGTTACTAAGAAGTGTGGAATGATTCGTAGGTGGAAGACCATATGGAGCTCACCATAGGTTCACAGAACGATCTATTTAATTATGGATCGTCTTCTATCAGGTCAACTCCATATGTCTATTACTGTGAATATGTTAATTTTTGTTAAATCAACTTTTGTGGCATGTTGTAGTGTGAAAGTATGATATTTTTCAAGAATTTCTCTCGATATTCTAAATCTTTCAAACATATAGTACTCGAGCACTACAACTAACCCTCATTAATTTGAGGGGGAGCATTGATATGTTCTTTGGCCACCATCTAATTTCATTTTATTACCCAAAGACCGGTTAATCCATTAATATCCAAAATATTAATGGTTAATATTTTGGATAAGGGGAGAAAATGGGATTAAGGAGACTTAATGATATTTGGATAAAAAATGAAAAAATACTTAAAAGATAAACCAACTTAATATGTGTAATGCACATGTTAAGGGGGAGCGTTTTTTATGAACAAAACACTTAAGGCACAAAAACTTTGATTATAATATCACAAGTGCTTTAAGTGATTTTCAAGGATTTTTCATGGTGACAATACTTACCCAAAACACACTTAATTCACGATGGATGTGGTGACAAATGGGTGGTAGGATTAGGCATTAATCCAATGATTCATCAGAACCGATGGAATCTTCCCAAGGACAATTCCCTAGATAGAATTAGAAGTCCTAGGAAAGTTGGAGATGATTGTGAACGTAGCAGAGTACCGACTAATTACTGATGCTAGCACTGGAACAATCACAACAAGGTACTAGTGATGATGTATTGGTAAGTACTGAAGGGGTTGAAGAATGAAAAAGAAATGTAAAGATAAAGGGTGCAAAGAAAGAAGCCCTCCTTACAACTTAGGACAGAAACCGGGTCAACACATCTATTATTTCATTTTTTAAATGATTCTTAATATTGAAGACAAGATATCATGGACCCAGTGATGTCATGCACAACCCCTCCCAGCTAACTCAAATATCTCACAAAAGATTTTTGTTTTAATCACACGGGGCTCAACACGTTATCTTTTGGTTTATTCACTCCGAATAGACTGATATTAAATAGGTGGCAATCCTCTCTAGCCATCGCTCACTAAATCAAAACGCACTATCGAGTCTAGAGCCACGAGATCATCAAAAGTCTCATTAGGACACTTTCCATTTATTCCTTGCTTTTTCACACACTGTGAAAAGTAAGAGATCTTTATGAGTCCTACGCAGTATTCTTGTAATATTGCTAGAACATCCGAGTGATACGCAAGTATTACAATGAAGATGGAAATCCTGCTTGAGCCAACATCAAACAAGCTCATGGTAGGTGACACGTGCGGTTCTTTAAGAACCAATCTTGTGAAAACTAGAAAGAAACAGTAGTTTAATTCTTAACTGAACTTAAACTCGTTCCAGGCCTCTACACATTATCATATGATCTGGCCAGAACAGTCAAAGTGGCACTATTTAGTGTTCACAAAGAAGATCGGAAATCCTTCCAGTGTCAACATCAAACAGCACTACGGTAGGTGACAAGCAAGATTCTGTTTGAATCAAGCTCGTGACAACTGGAAAGCAACAATGGTGAAAATCTTAATTGAAATTCACTTGTTCCAGGTTTCATGAATTGATGGCTTCAATCATAAGGATTTTTAATCCAAATGATTCACTCTTTATGTTCGCAGTCAGCTTTGGACGATCGAAAAAAGAGAACGGGTTTACCCGCGAAATCTTGTCAAGGAGATCTTTAATTAGAGCTACCTGTCACAAGTACGATATTTATTATCGTCCAATGGTCTTCACCGACCGGAGGTAAGATGCTACCGAATCAGAATAAAATGTCAAATCCATTTTATTCGTGTCTTATTATGTTGCTGCATTTGAAGACGGTGGCATTGCGGTGTACCAGTTGAAGTTGTTCTCGCATACTTATTCCTTCTGCATCAAATATTTCAGCAAATTCATGAAAGTCTGACCTAAAAGTCGTCCGTTGTATCGACTCTGAAACTTTCAAGAATTCAACAAAGGATAGGTATGTGGGACATGAAGTCACGAAGAGGCGAATATCACAAGAAGACAAAGATTGCACGTGAAAGGCCAAAAGAACATGTTCCAAGCAAAATCTTGATGTTATTCAACACATATTCACAAAAAGAAGAAAAGTTAAAGAAGAAAAGAGAAAGTGGACTACGAGCTCAAGAACGAAGATCTAACATGCTAGATTAGGACTTTGTAAATTTGGAGTGACCTCCCTTTGGGGGAGATTGTTGGAAATACGTTTTTCGTATTAAGAAAGGATCGGTCACTCCAACAATATAGTTATAGGCTCATAGTAGTGTTTAAGTAATATTTATGCTTAGCCCGACCCATGAGCATGTTCATGGGTCGGAGGCCCATGTCCACTTAGGGACTTGGGTATATAAACCCCTTTCCACCATGGAAAGGGGTGTTGGTTGTTTCATTTTCACAAGTAATAAACATAGTTTTTCTTTCACTTCTCTCTCTACTTTCTCTCACTAGAAAACAACAACCCTCTTGAAATACAAAGATTATCACGATTCTACAATTCGCATCTGCCCGGAGGAAATGCGTCAACTGGACGACTCTTGTCATAAAACTCTAAGGGAAGACCTCTGTACACATGTGTAATGCGAACAGAGTCTCTCAAGGGCGTGGATATGTTTAAGTCTTTATCCAATGGCATAGGGGTTTTCCTAATAGGAGAAACATAAGTAGTGGATATGACTGAATGAGTTGCACCCGTATCAAATAACAGTAAACACACAGCCAGTTGTAGGTGGTGGTTTCTAATCAGCATGTCCTGAAGTACCAACAATCTCACCCTTCCTGTAGTCCTTCATCTGATGCCCAATTTTCCCACATTTGAAACAGGTGCCCGTAACACGACGGCATGGTCCCGGGTGCCTATACCAGCAGGTGGTACATATAGGGTGAGTATACCCTCCTATGGATGCTCTAGCCTGCCAAGAGCCTGATTCAGAAGATATGCGTGAGACATGATTACTAGAACATAAACATGACTACATAGAAGGTTTAGATTATAATACCAGATAAAGCTGAACGATTGGGCTGCTGACCTCAGTGGTCATTGTCCTGCCCGTTATCTATGTTCTCATGCTGAAGGTTAGCATATACGTTACACGACAGTTTAATATTGCGAAGTTCAATGAAGCACATGTGGCTGCCAGAATAGTTGGAGTTACCACGGTAGTTGTCACTACCGCCTCTCCTGTCTGATATGTTACGGTCAAAAGACTGACCTTGATTTTTATAGACATGATGCTGTCTAGCCGACTGTGATTAGTCTCTTCCTTTCTGTCTGAAGGATATAATTGAATAATGCATGTTATATAATGAAAAGTAAGAACATGAGTTGAAATGTTTATGTCTGAAGAATGAAGTATACCTCTTCTCAGGTCACTCCAAGTTCTCGAGCTCATCCCTTTCGTAGAGCATCTCTAAGCTACGTGTTGCGTCCGCCACTTGCGACACATTGGTAAAAGTGGCACTAAGTAGCCGGTCAGCAGTCGTGGAGTGAAGAGCCCAACGAAAGTGTTTAGCTTGCTCTTCAGCTCGACCTGCAGCACCTAGAAATCCAACTAACCTGAGGTAGCGCTGCATAAACTCCGTATTGTTCTCTTTCGTCTTCTGACGGATAGAGTGAAACTCTCTCTTCAGCCTCTCCTGCTCAACATGAGGAAAGAAATGATCATAAAACAATGTCTTGAACAATGTCCATGTCACTGTGAGCAGCCATTCATCGCCTACATTTGTCAGCTTATACGCTCTCCACCATGCTAGGGTGTCGCCCTCAAACTTGTAGACAGCTAAGCTGACTTTGAAGGCTTCCCCGCAGCCCATAGCATCAAAGATTTTCTCCATGTGAGAAATCCAATTTTTTGCATCTGCAGGAATCACTATTTGCTCAAATGAACGTGGTTTTTGCTTGTTGAACCATTCCAGCCAGGTAGCTAGAGTAACTCGTGAAGGAGGAGGATTATTCTAGTTCTGAGGACGTGGTCCATTTTGGAATTCAGCCCGAATTTCATCTCGGATCCGCGGGAGCATGGCTTGCAGAGCTGCTTAGACAATTGCAGCGATTTCCTCATTGTTGCGTTTGTTCACCATCTGAAAGTTTTAAGAGGAATTTAAATGATTAACCTGTTAGAAGCATGGAGTAAATAACCTGGAATATGCATGGAATAGTTATGAAGGCATAGCCGACGAAATTTTGAAATCAGCAAGGTGAACGCCTATGGGTCGGTTCACAAAACAACATTCGACTGAAAAACATGAAATTTGACATGAGCAAGGGTGAACGCCTATGGGTCGGTTCACAACATAAAATTTGAATGAGTAAAGGTGAACGCCTATTGGTCGATTCACAAAACGAAATTCACAGAATAGCAAATGCGACTAAGTATGGCTAGTCATGTTCCAACCTTTTACTTAGTCAAAATTTAAAAATTGAAAGATAAAATGAATGAGAAACATAGAAGATAACAAACGCCAAAATTTAGGAAGTTCCTGGTGACTACCCACTAGTCACATGTCAAGTTTTAGAGCCTACAGGTCGAAACCTTGGGCTCTGATACCATAATTGTAACACCCCACTTGGATAAGTGGACCGTTACGTGTATTTATGGCGTGTCATCAAAGCGTGCAAGGTAAATGTCGTAAAAACATTAAATGACCATAAAGGGAAATACCGGAATCAAACATCAGTAATCCAAACATAAGCTCAAACATGTAAAAGTAAATGCTGAAAGAAAGGACTAAACAATGTCCAAACAAGCAAAGTAAAGTATGAAGTGCATAAAATAAAGAAGTCTGGATAGCTTCCATCAAAAATGTACATACTCTCAAAATCTTAAGTGCGTCCCTGGGTACCTGCCGTTTTGGGACATGGAAAGTAAAGTAACGGCTAAGAAATACGATCAGTGAACGGATATATATAACATGATATGAATGACTAAAACATAAGTAAAGACTGGAAAGAAGCGGATTAAGTGTAAGTCCTAGAAACCTGGAACACGTTTATAAACTAGTTTAAATTATGAAAACTTATGTTTATATCTGAGAACTGTATTTTAATTTGCCAAGAGCCCATATAGGTCATGAAGGTATCAACTGGCATGAATACATAGAGGGGTGACCTCATCATGCATTAGAGGGGTGACCTCTAATTATACTGGTCTGTGTAGGAAGGATCAACTCCTTGTGAAGGATGTAGAGCACACACCGCATTCACCTGATAACTATAAGTTGGAAACTAGGATGCACCCATACACCCCACATGATAATACTGATAATGGTCAAAATGAAACTAAAGGGGCGCCACGAGAAATCACTCCCTCGCAGAGGAGTCATAACACCGGTGCCTCAAGTGTTATGGTTACGGTACCTCCGTAACTAGATGACATGGTCATGCATGTATATCGATCAGGCATTTTAAAATAAACATAAGTATTACTGAATGATATATAAGTACTGGGGAAAACAGACTGTAAACGGGGAATTCTAATCATGCATACGAAGGAAATATCCATACTGAAGGACAGAATATCCGTACCTCATGTCGAGTAATGAAGTGAGAATGAAAGTTGAAGGATCTACTCCGACTTCACGGATACTAAATAAATAAGGGACGTGAATGAGTTGTCTGATTACTATATACTTTACTGGTTCTGAGTGTTCTTAGCTTGTTTAACATGTTCTTATCATGTTTTACCGTTTCATGTATTATCTTGTAAATATTTATGGTTTCCATGTATTCTGATTACTGTATTTCATGTATCCATGTGTTATTATACTTGTTGTATCATAATAAGTAATGTTCTAAAAATAGCAGGTTTCCATAAATAGTAAGTTTCCAAAAATATAAAGTTTCCAAAAATAGTAAGTTTCCAAAAATAGAAAGTTTTCATATATAATTATAAGCTTGATTAATAAGTCCAAAATATAATCTAGAGCTTAATAGTCATAATTTATAGGTCATGATGATTAAATTGTAAAGTTTATAAAATAATTACCTAGGCTAAAATGATGGTTATTAATTAATAACATAAAACATGGTTTTTAAATCTGGATTATTAATTAATAACATAACGTGGTTTATTTTAATAAAACTTTACCTTAGCCAAATAATTAAATTAAAGTATGGTTATTAACTTAATTATGTCATAATAAAATACTTAGGTTAATC
Source organism: Glebionis coronaria (assembly GCA_025667525.1). NCBI lineage: Eukaryota > Viridiplantae > Streptophyta > Magnoliopsida > Asterales > Asteraceae > Glebionis > Glebionis coronaria. Next base: position 458,316,049 of record CM046877.1, read on the forward strand.
TCATGAATTATTTCATTTAATAATTATAACCTAAGTTTTCATGAATAATTATATTTTAAATAAATATATCTTAAATCATGTTTAATTTAATTAATATTTCAAGTCATGATTAATTAAATTAATAAGTGTAATTTAATCAAACATATCCTTGTGTACCCGAGCCTACCGAGTCCCCGTGTCCCGGTCGCACTAACCAATCAAACAAAACATTAAACAAAACCACAGCCTGATTCACGACAGAAATCTCTGTCGCGAATCTGCCAAAGGGAAATCTGCGACAGAATTTCTGTCGCTGATTCTGTCGCTAAACTGGGAAAACAAAACAAACCTAGCCCCTGCTTTAATCTTGGTTTCCCTCGCCCGGCCTGAATACCCACCGAGAGCCATGAGGATCTCGGGTTCCCACTGTTTTCATTCCATCCCCACTGTTTGGGGTTTTTGGCTAGCGGCTCACTAAAGAACTCCAACACCGACCCTAGTGAGGGTGCGGCTGTTTGGATAAATATACCACCGAGAGCTGTGGGCTCTCGGTTTCCATGTCAAACCAACCCAAAGACCCGAATCATTCCTTGTTTTAAATCTTTTATCAACATGTTCATATATTAAATTAGTGGATTCATGATGTTAAAACATAATAATAAAAGGGATATTAAGAATTGGTGTTACCGATTGTGATTGATGCAAGGATGAAAGACGCGAACACGTACTTAAGATTAATTCAAGAATCAAAATCGACCTCCTCCCTTGTTTCTTTTTCTGCCGGCGGCACCCCCCAAGACAAACCCTAAATTGTTTCCTTGTTTTGTGAAAATGAAATGTGTGAACTTCTTGATTGTTTAGTATTCAAGTGGGCTGGGCCTAAGCGCATTTTGTTTTCTCTTTTGTAGCCGCAGCCCACACAACACACACATATATTTATGTTTTCATTTCGTGCTTTAATATTCAACATACGTGTTCGTATTTTAAATTCTCGTGTTAAATTCTGACATTTATTATTTATTTACTGAATAAATAATAATATACGTAATACTTGAATAAATAATATTATTTATTATTCTGAAATAAATAATAATTACGTAACGTTTTAATTAGATATGTGATTGCGCGTAATTAATGTTTCATGGATTTTAAAGCGGGTTTCACACATTGGCATTTTCAACCATTGCCAAGATTTTTAGAATGACCATCTTGTCGACTCGTAACATAGAAAAAGGCTTTTTTTTGGTTGATTTTGACGAGTATTGGAGGCGTGGTATTTTTCAACATCAAGAAGCAGATATTATTGCATCTGCTGTTGATCATCGCCATCATCCGATTGTTGCACAAGGCGAAAGAAGAAGACTCCGTGCCCTTGGTGACATTACAAATCTCAGACCGCATGTGTCAATAAACCAATTACTAAGGCAAAGCCTACTGTAACCAAAAAGCCTTCCAAGTCACTATCATCAGTTCTTACTGCGCGTAGAAAGGCTGCTAGTGGAATCCCTACTACAAAACCAAACACTCCTGTCATCATCAATATTGATGAATTTGATAAGAATAATGAGCTAGCTGAGGTTGAATATGTGGAGGAATTCTATAAGTTTTACAAGCTCTCCGAGACCCAAGGATGTTTGAGACATGGATGATTTTCAACCTGATATCAATGCTAGAATGCGAGCTATCTTGCTTGACTAGCTAGTACAAGTTCACAGTAACTATGACTTGATGCCAGAGACTCTATTTCTCACTATCAATATTGTTGATAGATACTTGTCGCTCACAACTGTTGCTAGAACTGAACTTCAATTGGTTGGCATCAGCGCGTTGCTTATATCTTCCAAGTATGAGCAAATATGGCCGATAGCGGTTGATGATATGATTACTATGTCGGAATATACATATTCAAGAGACCAAATTCTTGCTATGGAAAAGGCTATTCTTAGTTGTTTAGGTTGGTATCTGACGGTACCAACACCGTATGTGTTCATAGTTCGGTATGCTAAAGCCTCACTTCCAACTGACAATGAGATGGAGAATATGGTGTTCTTTTTCACTGAGCTCGGTTTGATGGACTACTTGATTACCATAAGGAATAACCCTTCGATGCTTGCTGCTTCAGCTGTGTACGCTGCTAGGTGCACCCTTATAAGACACCTGCTTGGACTGAAACACTCCAACAGTACACCGGATATACACGGAAGATCAACTACGAGACTGTGCTAAGAGTTTGGTGAGCTTTCATGCTAGTGCAAGAGATAATCAGTTCAACACTGTGTACAAGAAGTATTTGAACCCTGACAGGGGTGCGGTGGCTCGTTTTCCTCCAGTGACGAGTCTGTTTGTAGTGAATCGTCATAAGTAACGCTGTTTTGAAGATAGGTTGGTTGACTGCTCAGATTAGGAAGTCTATTACTGTATTGTGATTGTAAATTTGTAATTGCATAAGTTTCGTATTATGACCCAAACATGACTAATCTTTTATGTTTCTCTCCTTTTTTTTGGTGTTTTGTTAAAATTTCCAACTGAAACATCAGTATATTGACATGTTTTTCCCCAAACATAAGTTTTGAAAATTATACAATCACACATTAAAACATAAGTAAAATAAGAAGATAACTTTACAGTATCATCATATCGGTAAAAACACATTAAGTTGGTCAAGTAAAACTTGTATACATATAACATGTATACTGTAGTTAATCGCGTTACAAGACACAACTTTATATATCGGGTAGCACGTATATATCATCTCAAATTCTCACTTCAAGCTATTAACTAATACAATAATGGATATCAGATGAATGTGGCTCCCTTCAGCTCTAAACAGTGGAGCTTCATCTGTATATTCTGTATATTATTATTGGTCAATGATAATTTGGGCATTGAAACAACATCACGATTATAAGAAATGTATGTTGTAACTGAAAAAATATTACTGTCTTGATTTGTCTTAACACGGATGAAGTTTTTCCATGACGCCGAGTCTTTGACTCAGATGGCCTAACCGAAGTGACCCTTTCCTAACCATTTCTGCAGGCACCGTCAAGATGAAAATTGATGACCGATAAACTTGCACTGAAGATAGAACTGAGGAATCCTGGTCACCCCTAAACAGCACTTTAAAAACTGCAAAATCAGAACCTAAACATCACACAAAACTGCTCAGAATCAGCACTGAAAACAGCAAAATCAGAACTAAAACAGCATAAAACAGCACTAGAATTCAGTAGCCATAATCATGTTGAATCAGGACAAAAAACAGCCTCAAAAAACTGCACAAAACGACAAAATCAGCACTTAAAACCAGCTTCAAGACAGAAAAATTCAGCAAAAAGAACAAATAAAGAACATCACTAAACTACCTAGAAAGCGCAAAAGGATACAAACCATAGTTTTTCAAAATAAGATATTTCTATTGTGGGTTAAAAGAAACATAGCATGTAACCAGCTGAGCTAGCTCAGTTGGCCACCAAGGGTAACCTTGGGGATGTATTCTTGGAGAGGCCTCGAGTTCGAGTCTCACCAAGAACATTCAGGCGCCCGAATTAAGAAGCAGGAGTGGGGTTTATCCCCTAAGGAGAAGGTTCGAGGCTTGCATACTGCCCAATTGGATGTCATTGTAAGCTCGAATCACTAACTACTAACTCGCCGTTCAAAAAAAAAATGAAACATAGCATGTATTAGCTCGTTATGAGTATAACTTTAAGTGAGTAAAATAGACAAAGAACAAACTACACATGTTACGAATCTGCATTTACTGCTTGTACCAAACATCAATACTCGGCTACTCGCAGATGATAGTTTTGGATAATTTTTTCAGTCTTACATGCTATTTATTGCTTATAATGTTGAACTTTTTTTCGTTTGAATATCAATCAGATGACATATATAGGGGGACTGAAACACATAAAGAATCAAAATAAGAACACGAAGTGCATACATAAATAAAAGAATTACTAAGTGGCCTCAAACGTGTATATTGATTGATAGGTTAGCGACAAAGAACTACAAGGAATAAACTACAACTCTAACCACAAAATAAGAATAATAATGCTCAATTCAGCGGCAAAAATCAGGTTGAAACATGACAAAAAACAGCCTAAAAACTGCACAAAAACGACAAAGTCAGCACTTAAAACCAGCTTCAAAACACAGCAAAAATCAGCAAAAGAACAACTAAAGAATCGGAACTAGAATATTGAACTTTTTTTTCATTTTGAATATCAATCAGATGACATATAGGGGGACTGAAACACATAAAGAATCAAAATAAGAACACGAATTGCATACATAAATAAAAGAATTACTCAGTCACCTCAAACGTGTATATTGATTGATAGGTTAGGGACAAAGAACTACACTACTAGGAAGATATATTCTTTATACATTTTTCTTATAACATTACACCATAATAAGCTGTTAAACATTTTCAAATGCAGGAAGTTCGTTAAGATCAAAGCCACACACAGCCTTTCTTTCACCACTGATTGTATCAGCCGATTCTTTAACATGAAAATTCCTCTCTTTCGTCAGGCTTGTAGCCATGAGTTCTTCAACGTGTGTGCCTGATTCAGCCACAGGTGGAAGAAAAGGATCATCAAGGCACATGGGGCCATTAACTGCTTGTACATTGCTCTGCGCCATTATACTAGTGTTGGCCTTCAACTGGTGACCAGACGCAATGAGCAATAGAGTCTTGGCTGCTTCTTGCATATCCTCGTCAACAACGCTTGACACCAAACGACCTCTCTTGCCTGTCTTCACGTCCCACCCATATAAAAACTTACTCAAATCAAGCGCGGCGGCCTTGGCATCATGATTCTGACTTTCACCCCCTTTAAAGAAAGTCTTCCAGTCTTTATCCGCGTGAAGAACCATGTGCTGATAAAGGGTTTTATTCGAGCAACAATTCATTCTGCATATAGGGCATGCTGATTCACCTTGAGAATTTACAATACTCATAAGCAAATTATTTCGTTTTTCTAAAAGTAGATTCCTTTTCTTGAACGCATGAGTCGGTTTCTTGATTTCATCAGAGGTGGAATGCCTTTTGGCTTTCTTGATCTTTTCTTGAGATGCAGTCTTACAATCCATGTCAAGAACTGATCTTTTACGATTCATCTTTTGAGCATCAGAAAAAGAAGATGTTTGTGTCTCCTTGTCATGGGCGTAGGAAGTACTTTCGCCAATCATATTGGTAGGAGTCTTTAAACGAATCACGAGCTTTCTGACACCATGTGTTGTTGGAGCAGAAGATTGAAGTGTATGAACTGAACCTTGTTGGGACTTCATTCTTATGTGTCAACAGAAAGTTGCACAGATTAACAAAATTCAGATAAAGAAATAAGGATAGAGAAATATGCGATTAATTAAATCCTATTGACAGAATAATGATAATCAATTGGGGGTCGAACCTTATAAATAAGGCTTCTGGTAATGGCGGTGTAGTTTTTAGTTACCGTTGGAATATAAGACTTGGGATCAAAGTTATTATTAAGATTTAAGTTCTTTTGGATACCAAAGTTTTTCTAGGATACAAGGGGACTCATCCCCACCATCCATCTCCATCTTATTCAAGGGCTGAGATTAAATCCCCAATTTACACAACTTTCTCCTTTCTTTCTCATAAAAACACACACCCGTTCTTTCACTTCTCTCTCTACCCCGATCTACTTTCTCTCTCTAAAATTTGAAGCGAACAATCACAACATCATCATGAATCCATCACAATCGATTAATTAGATCGAACTTAACATGAATTCATATCAGGTTTGTATTCTTATAATCTATGCTTATTTTTTTTAGCTTATTTGATTTTGAATAAGCTTATTAGTTTATTTTCATTAGCTTTGTTGAACGAAATATGCCGATTGATAGTTCTTATTTTGATCAATTTATTCTAATTAGCTTTTAATTAGGTGATTTATGTGAATAAGCTTATTTGTTTGAATAAGATTTTTAACTAGATGAGAGTTATAAATAATCTTGAGAATTAGATAGGAGTTATGTGAATAAGCTTACAAATTACACGAGAGTTATGAATAAGCTAGCTTATTAGCTTAGGTTGACAAATCGTAAGGTATTTTATGTAAGTTGGATTAAGTTTGCTGATGTAGGCTGCAATAAGCTTGATATATCATGTATGATATATATATATCATATATGATATATCACCACTTTTCATATATGATAGATATATCATATATGATAACTGATGATATATCATATATGATATAACTATCATATATGATATATCAAATAAACCATAGGAAAAAACAGATTCTGTATGAGTATTTTTTAGAAAATCAATATAAACTCTTGAAACTTGTCTTCTATCATATATATGAGTAATTTATTTTGGTGTTAAAATGTTGCATAATATGTTCTTTTTATCTTTTATAAATGCAGTCAGACAGAGATGGTGCGATTGGCAGCTTTGGAGCAAAGCAGAGAGGGATGTTGATTATAACAAGAGGATGTGCATGGATATGTTTTAAGGATCAAGACGGAGTAGGCGTTGTTCATGAATTCATCATCTGATAATCTGTTTTTTTTCCATTTTTTTGATTTTGTATAAATTGTTATCATATATGATATCAGAGGTATATCATATATGATTTTACATTAGGTTACGTTCGGTTTGAATTATCATATATGATTCTGTTCAAAAGTACATTTTTATGTTATGAACAAGTGTTTGATTATTAATTGTGCATACTCTTTGTTGTAATCATGAATTCATCAGATTCTTTATTTAATAAATCCAAGTTTTTCTTGAGTGTCATATATGATAGTGCATGATCATATACTCCGTATGACTTAATTTATAAAAACCACCATGACATAATACCAAGAAAGTTAAATCATATTAACAAGATGTTGTACGAGATACCAATTGATTACAAAATCGTCCATATACTTCAAAACTCCATTAGGAGATTACAAGAAAAAACAAACAATAAACGTAAAAGAAAAATTCACGAGCTTATTCATTAAGCTTCTTGGCCTTTTGGATGCTTGTAATGTTCAACACGCCTTGTAAACAACCTTCTCTACACAAAAAAGAAGATTTAATTCAATTTTCAAGCACATAATCATATATGATATATTTGATCATATATGATATTTAGCTTATATCATATATGATATAGCATATCATATATGATACTTCATTAGCAAGTCATACTAAATATGTTCAGCCAGATTAATCCATTAAAAAAAGAGTTAACTCAATTTTCAACCACATTATCATATATGATATATCTCATCATATATGATATTTTAGCTTATATCATATATGATATAGTATATCATATATGATACTTCACAAACAGGTTACACTAAATATGTTCAGCGAGATTAAGCTAAAAAACCTTATAATTCATGAAAATAAGCTAATAAGTTAGCTTATAATTCATCATAATAAAGGTGATGATTATCAATAAGCTTATTCACATTAAGCATCAAGTTACCTTATCATTTGACATGTTAAATTCATGTAACTTATCAAATAAGCTATAAAAAATAAGATGAGTTATAAGCTTATTCAGATCGAATAAGCTAAAAAAGATGAATCGAAACAGATCGAATGAACTTTACCTTATTTATGAAGAGGATGATCGATTTGTGATGGTGATGATCGATGGATTTGATGTTTGTGTTGATAAATTAAGATGTAAATATGTGTGTGTGTGTGTGTGTGTGTGTGTGTGTTTATGTGTGTTTTAAAGAGAAGAAGAAGAAGAAATCGATCCCAGATTTGTGAGAGTGGTAGGTGGTGTTAGTGGGAGGGGTAAAATGACGAAACTACCCCTCCGCTTTTTTTTTTGTTTTTAATATGAGTTGTTGGATGAGATGAGATGGACGGTCCAGATTTGTCCCCTTGTATCCAAAGGATACAAGGTATCTTAAATAACCGGACTCTATTATTAATCAGACTTGTGGTAAAGTGGTTTAGTACCGCGTGTATTTTTAGTTGGTTTAATCCGCCTATTTTTTAGTTGGTTTAATCTCGCGTATAAAATTTAGGAAAGTTATCCTTTTATTAAATTTAGGAAAGTTATGAAATATTTTTTGTTCCACTTAATGTAAAGTATTTTCAATTTTTTTTGCAGGTTTGCATCAAGTTTTCCAAGATACCGGTTAAAAAGTTTGAAAACCAGAAAAAGATTCTACAAGGCATATTTTCTTAAGCGATTGAGTCGTATAATAACAACGCACTTTTCCAAACGTATCGATTTGGTATCTGATTTTCTTTTTTAATTACGGGAAATTACAAAAAAAACTATAAAAGATTTAAAATTACCAAAAAATATAAACTTTTTTTTACCTAAAATAGTTTTTATAAAACACCCCCTAAACAACTATTTTTTTAAAAGAAAAAATTAGTTTTACCTCCGGTCCAAATTATAAATACTACCCCTCATATTAATTTCACACAACAAAAAAACACACATTTAGACACTTTCACAATGAATCAAAATCAACTTGGTCGAACCGTTTTCGATATCGATGATGAAACCAACGTTTACTATTTTACAACAAGCTTTTGATTATCACCAATGGCTACTACAACAAGAAAATCAACCACGAGTGACCCGCACCCCAATTTTTCGTGATCGTGAAGATGTCGAGCGCCGTCTACGGGCCTATTATTTTGATGATCACTATTGGTATCCTTTATATTATTTTAGTAGAATATTTCGTATAAGCCGTAGACTTTTTCTAAAATTATCAATGCAGTTATAACTTATCCCCTTGATCCTCTCCCACAACATTTTCATTTATTTTATCTCGACTACATTGTATGGGTCGACTGAGTATTAGTGCTCTTATGAAGTGCATGACGTCTATACGCCAATTCGCACACGGTAACACACCCGATGCGTTAGATAAAAATATTTACAAATGAGTGAGCCTACTGCACGAGACGAGATGCTCTAACTTTTTTTTATAATATGTTCATCACTGAATTGTACATGTCGAAGTATTTAAGAAAGCCAACATCCTAAGACATTGTAAAGATATAACAAAAGCATAACAATGTCCATGGTTTTCGGGGAATGCTTGAAAGTATTGATTGTATGCACTAGGAATGGAAAACTTATCCAGTGTCATGGCATGGTAAATATGTAGGGGTGATAAAAAAAACACCGTACTGCTAGTATAATGCTAGAAGTTGTAGCTTCGCAATATTTGTGGATTTGGCATGTGCTTTATGGGATAGAGGGTGCGAATAACGATATTTTGTTTTGGATTAATTTCATGTTGTCCCATGTATTTGTGATGATTAAGCAATGAAGAAAGAAAGAAAATAGATGAAGAAGAGATGAATTCCTAGAGAGAGAAAGTAGAGAGAGAAAGTAGAGAGGAGATGATTAACTTGGTGAGATTAGATTAGAGAAGAGATTTGTTACAAATGACCATCCACCCTCCTAACATGCTAGGAGGGTAGTATATATAGTCCACCCACATGCGGGCTTTAATGGACTATATATTGGGCCGGGCTTGTCTTTTGGACTTTAATTAGTTTAAATCCAAGCCCGTGAACCACGACTAAATAACTACTTATTACAACGTTCTAATAAATATTACAATAGAAACCTATGACCGAACATTCTTGTTTGACTCAATATTTTGAGGCTAACAATCTCCCCCAATGTGAGGTCATTCCTCTTTGATATTTGGATTCCAATGGAGATTTATGAATTTCGTCATAAATGAGTCTTGAACGTGTAACAGTAGTTTTGTTCCTTCATGCTATGATCTTTGAGCCTTTGTCGTTGTCTTTCGACTTTGTCTTTTAATCTTGAGATCTTCAAATCATCCCTGACTTGTCATTGCCATCTTGCGATCTTGTGTCTTTGTCCACATGCTCACACTATCAATTGTTGGATAAGTCTTTGGGCATGAATATGTGGTTGTGAATCTTTGACTTTGCTGAGTACACCGTGACGCCACCTTCTCGAGACAAAACATAGACACGGACTGAATGGCTTTGACATTCGTCCTAAATCGGTAGCGTTTTACCTCCGGTCGGTGAAGACCGTTATACGATATTAAATATCGTACCTGTGATCAGGTAGATTCAATTAAGAATCTCCTTGACAGGGTTTCGCGGCAGTACTAGCCGTTCTCTTTACTCGACCGTCTCAAAGCAAGACTGCGAACATAAAGAGTGAATCAATTGGAAAAATATCCGCTTGATTAAAGTCGTCAATTCAAATTCCTGGAACAAGTTTGATTCATTAAGAATCTTACCATTGTTGCTTTCCAGTTGACACAAGTTTGATTCATAAGAATCTCACAAGTCACCTACCGTAGCGCTGTTTGATGTTGACGCTAGAAGGATTTCCATTCGTCACTGTGAATATTAATAAATATCACTCTGAATGTTCTGGCAAGACCATAAAGATATTGCGTAGAAACCTGAAACGAGTTTGAATCAATTCAGAATCAAACCACTGTTGCTTTTCAGTTTTACATATGTTCAATTCATAAAGAATCTTGCATATGACCTACCGCAGTGCTGTTTGATGTTAACACTGGAAGGATTTCCACTCATCATTGTGAATACTAAGTAGTATCACTCTGAGTGTTCTAGCAATATCGCAAGGATATAGCGTAGGACTCTCTTGATCTTCATCCGTGTGTCCTAACGAGATTTGATTGATCTCTTGGCTCTAGACTCGATTTGTGCACTTTTAGTGGTCGGAGGCTGGAGCAGATGCCACCTATTCAATATCAACTATCTCGGAGTGAGAAAGTCAATAGAAGTCGTGTTGATCTCCGTGACAATAAAACAAACTTCTTTTGAGAGAAGCCTGAGTAGCTAGGAAAGGGTTGTGCTTCACATCACTGGGTCCATGATGAGTTTGTCTTCATGATGAGTTGACCCGGTTTCTGCCTAAGTTGTATGGAGGGCTTCTTTCTTTACACCCTTTATCCTTACATTTCTTTTTCATTCTTCAACCCCTTCAATGCTTACCAAGACATCATTAATAGCACCTTGTTGTGATTGTTCCAGTGCTATCATCAGTACTTAGTCGGCATTCAGCTACGTTCACATTCTACTCCATCTTTCCTAAGGACTTCTAATAATCTATTGGATTGTCCCTGGGAAGATCCCTCCGGTTCTGGTTGGATCATAGGACTTAAACCTAACCACCCTTTTGACACCAATAACGTCGTGAAATTAAAGATGTTGTGGGTATTTGATCGTAACCATGAAAACCACTTTAAATTCTAACAAAGTGTTTGAAAAACATTTAACACCTTGCTAGTTTTGTCGTTTCAGAAAAGCTCCCCCTTCACATGTGCATCGATAATCGAAAGTGTTTCGCACATGTGGGTAAGAGTTAAAGTGATTGAGTCTTATATATGATCACATTTTAATCACATTTTCTCCCCCTATCTCTAATATATAAAATCTTTTGATATTAGAGATACCAAATTTGATTAAAATATATTTTGAAAAATAGTCTTGAAAATCTTCGGGAGAAAGATGTGTTAATCTTTTGCATGAAGTTAAAAATGCTCCCCCTCAAAAATTGATCCAATGGAATTGTCATTACGAGGATTTGATCCACATTAAACTTTTGAGGATAGGAGTTGTTGAACACACAATTTTTGAAAGATTTTGAATATCATTGAGAAATTCTTGAAAAAATTGTGTTCAACGCTTTTTGAAAAATCAATTCTTTTTGACGAAAAGGTTTTTCTAAAGCATAAACTTGAGTTCATAGACTTTGAATGTCTTGACGAATCCACTCAAGTGTAAGAAGATTTAACTTCTTTTGCTAAGGGTAAGAGTACAAAAGCGTACACTCCCCCGTGAATTTAGATCCGGGTTGCAATCTGAAAGTGATTACAAGCCATTGTGTTGAGCTCAAAACGTTGAATGTTTTGTGACAAGCTCAACCCAAGATAGATTGCTCTACCCGTTGTTGGAAATATTGTCCAAAATAAACAATTTCCTTTTGAAAAGATAGAAATGACATGTTTTGAAAAATATTTACAACTTTCATTCGAGCTTTATGTACACACCCGTGTCGTTATTGAGCGACATTTCTAGGTACGTCCATATTATCGATACTGAAAGACATGTCGAGAAGAATATTTTTGGATTATCAAAGATTTTTTAATTTTGTATTTTGCTTTTTGATTAATATTTACAGGTAGATGTTTGATAGATGAATCAAGCAGGCTTCTTTGCCAGAACCTCCAGTTCTGCTGGAGTCAAACATCTCATACCAATTTGCCTAACTAGATACGCAAACCTTTCTTTCGAAAGAGCTTTTGTAAACAAGTCAGCTAATTGGTAATCAGTTCCAACAAAGTATAATTCAACAATACCTCTTTCAACTTGTTCCTTAATGAAGTGATATCGGACATCGATGTGCTTCGTGCGGGAATGCTGTACCGGGTTGCAGGAGATGGCTATGGTAGACTTTGAGTCACAGTACATAGGTACTTTATCAAAATGGAAGCCATAATCCGTGAGTTGTGTTCTCATCCAAAGAACTTGAGCACAACACGCAGATAGAGACACATACTCCGCTTCGGCTGATGAAAGTGACGTGCAATCCTGCATCTTGGAAGACCATCCCACAAGCTTGTCTTGACCTAGAAATTGTGCACCACCAGAAGTACTTTTACGTGTATCAAGACACCCTGCATGATCAGAATCTGAATAGGCCGTTAGAAAGAAACCGGTTTCCCTCGGATACCAGAGTCCCATGTGAATGGTATTCTTAAGGTACCGAAAGATCCGTTTAACCTCCTTGAGGTGCTTGTCAGTGGGTCGTGCTTGATATCGTGCACAATAGCATGTAGCATGATGAATATCAGGTCTACTTGCTGTCAAGTACATGAGGGATCCGATCATGGAACGATATCTCGTTTGATCTATGGGTAATCCCTCCAAATCAGCATCTAGGGATGTGGTTGATAATGGTGTCCCAACGGGGTCACATGAGGTCATACCATGCTTTTTGATTATCTCTTGACAATACTTAGCTTGGTTAATAAAGATACCACTTGGGGATTGGTGAACTTGAATTCCTAGAAAGAATTTTAGTTCGCCCATCATAGACATTTCAAATCTGCTGTGCATTACTTTTTCAAACCATTTTGAAAGTTTTGGGTTTGTAGACCCGAAAATAATGTCATCAACATAAATTTGCACAAGCAGAATGTCATCCCCATATTTATAAGTGAACAAAGTTAGATCAATGGAACCTTTTGAGAAACCTTTGGAGACCAGAAATTTCGAGAGTTCGTCGTACCACGCCCTTGGAGCTTGCTTGAGTCTATAAAGTGCTTTGTGGAGACGATACACCTTGTCAGGATAATGAGGATTGACGAATCCTTCTGGCTGCGTGACATAGACTTCTTCCTTCAAAGGACCGTTAAGAAACGCCGTCTTTACGTCCATTTGATAGACAATGAATCCCTTATGTGCCGCATAAGCAAGAAAAATCCTGACTGCTTCCATACGAGCTACTGGTGCAAATGATTCTTCAAAATCAATACCCTCTTTCTGTCCATACCCTTTAGCCACTAGCCTAGATTTATTCTTGATGATCGTGTTTTCTTCATCCATCTTGTTTTTCCAGATCCATCGAAGATTTAATGGTGTTACATCGTATGGTCTGTCAACAAGTTCCCAGACTTTAAGTCTTTCAAATTGTTGAAGTTCATCCGTCATTGATTCAATCCAAGCATGATCAGCTAATGCTTCTTTGATGTTTTTCGGTTCGGCTGAACTCACGGTGAGTGCGAACATACAAACATCGCCATCGGTGTGAAGCTGTCGTCTTGTACGAACGGGCTGTGAAGGGTTTCCAATTACATGAACCAAAGGATGATCTCGGGTCCAATGATGTGTTGAAGGATGTCGTTGGTAGAACGTATGCATATTTGACGGATCAACATGGCGAGTAGAAGACTCTCCAGTTTCGTGTACCGGTGTACCGAATGGGTTGATGAATTCGTCTTCGTCAGATAATGCATTGTCTGCTTGATTTGTGTTCTCTGGAGCAATGACAGTAGTTGTGGATGTTGTAGGATCGATTGTTGAAGTAAGATTCTGAGGAGGTAAATCTGCAGCAACCCGTGTTGAAGTAGATGAAGTTGTATCTTGTTGTTGACGATGATCGGTTTCATCATTCTTATCATGAGTGACAGCGGAAGACTTCGATACAACTTGTTTCTCCCCCGTGAAATATTCATCATACATTGGTCCATATAACATTTCCAACTCTTCAATTGTCGTGTCGACTGTCATATCAGCTCTAGGAACATTTTCTGGAACCAGCGTTGAACTTGACGGTTCATTGCTGTGGTCTTGAGCTTCGAGTTCCGTGCGGTTGTGAACGGAAGTCGTTTGTCGTTGTGGGTCGGGACTTAAACTGTTTTGTTCAAGTGCCATTTCTTGAGATTCATCAAATCGGATGTGAATTGTCTCGACAATCAATTTTGTTCTGTTGTTGTATACTCTATATCCTTTTGACTGAGTTGCATATCCCACAAGAATACATGCATCACCTTTCTCTTTCATCTTATCCAAATTTTCACCATCTCGAATAATGTAGCAAGTACATCCAAAAACATGAAGATGTTTGAGTGAAGGTTTTCGATCATGAATTATGTGATATGGTGTCTTTTCATGTCTTGGGATAATTAAGGAACGGTTTTGTGTATAGCATGCGGTTGACACAGCTTCGGCCCAAAAGTACAGTGGAAGTTTTGAAGCGGATAATAATGTTCGAGCAGCTTCAACCAAAGTACGGTTTCGTCTTTCAACAACGCCGTTTTGTTCGGGTGTTCGAGCAATAGATGTTTCATGTTCAATCCCTTCGGCTTCAAAATACTTTCTCAGATTTGAATTCAAAAATTCTGTACCTCTGTCAGTACGAACCACTTTAACTTGAGCTTGAAGACCACGTTGTATCAGTTTAAGAAAGCTGATGAGAACTTCAGGTGTTTCATCCTTGGACCTCAAGAAGTGAGCCCATGTGTACCTTGAGTAATCATCGACAATTACCAGAATATATTTCTTTCCATTGATACTCTGAACACGCATGGGACCACACAGATCCATGTGAAGAAGATCTAACCGTCCTTTAGAGCTTGGTGTGGTCTTTGTTTTGAAGCTACTTCGTTTAGCTTTACAAAGTTCACAAGAAGAACAAAGATGATCTTTGATGAATTTCAAACTTGGAAGGCCTCTCACAATATCTTTCTTGGAAAGCAAGTTAATGGTATCAAAGTTGAGATGAGAAAGACGTTGATGCCATAACCATGCCTGAGTCGTTGAAGCTTTAGCCATGAAGCAAATTGGAGTTGATGAAGTTGTGTCTTGAAGTGAAATTGTATAAAGATCAGTACCCCGTGTACCGGTAAGTAAGTCATTCCCATCATAATCACGAACAAAACATGTCTTCTTTCTGAAAGCAACTTCCAAATCCGCATCACAGAATTGACCAACCGAGAAAAGATTGTGATTGAGCCCTTCGACGTAGTATACCCTTTTAATCGTGATATTCCCCTGAACCAAATCTCCATATCCTAGGATCGGTGCAAATTGATCATTTCCGAATCGGACCGTACCTAGGAACTTCTCCACGAAGTTAATTAGAAGCTTGAGATTCCCCGTCATGTGCTTCGTGCATCCGGAGTCCATTATGAAGAGAATTATTTGTATCACCTGCAGAAGAGTTAGAACACGATGGAGCATTTGCTAAATTGGATACCACAGTAGTTGTGATAGTAGAATCATTAGTGTCCTTATCAACATTTAAAGGCAAACTAACACTCGTTTTCACATTTTCTGTCCTAACTTTTGGCATCCATTTATATCCGGGAGGACATTGATTAGCAAACCACCATTTCCAAGACTTACTGGCAGACTCATATAATTCCTTAATTTTGCTTCTAGGATTCTTAGTGGTGGAGTCTGATGCATTACTTTTCTTAGTGGGGGTTGCACCAGAATGGTTCACTTTGCGTTTGGGTTTACTAGCTCTAATAGGCATTGCAACTTGCTTCTTAGTTCTAGTATCTACGCCTTTGACTTTATTTATAGCACACATAGAATGATTAGCATTAGCACACTTGCCACATTTGACACAAACAAATTTCACATTCATAGCATTCAAAGTCGAATCATTCAAATCGTCATGACACGCGATTACAGACGTTTTATTCTTAGAAACATTGAAAATCCTAGGGTGTTCTTCTACTTGCTTCATCTTCCCTTGATTCTTGTGTTTCCAGACCTTATCATTCACTTGAGTGCTCTTAAGCTGAGGCCGGCTAACACTAGTAGTGGAGACTATTCCTGTAGTAGAAGACACATGAATATTAGTGTTTCTAGAAGTCTGAGGCGAGTGAGTATCTTTGTTTGTGGGCTTAGTGGGCATTCTATACATCCCTGGTTTAATCACATTATTGTGCTTAACGCTTGGTGCTACAGGATTCCTTATGGGTTGAGCTTGTGGTAACCTTTCCTTTCCATCCATCTTGGGGGCAAACACAGGTTTTGCAAACGAGGAATTAGATAAAGCAGATGGTTTTCCCAAGATAGAGGATCTATTCTCTTTAGAGGCATTGGGTTGTCTAACAACATTTTTCTTAATGCTAGGTTCCACAATTTTCCCACCCATTTTAGCAATGAGTTTCTGCAACTCAGCTATCGCTCTGTCCCTGTCTTGTAATTGAGCTTTCAACCCTTTAATTTCCAAATTTTGTTCATTCATTTCTCGAAATGTTTGGGAAAGTTTTTCTTGTAATTTATTATCATGTGGAAAACGACCAACGTCTTTTTGCAAAGCAAGTTCAAGTGAATGACAATGTTTTTGAAGGAAATCAGTTTTGTGTTGAAGTAACTCAAAAGCCTTTTTGTCAACATTTTCTTTCCGTTTCGAAAGCTCAATTTCAAGACGTTCACATTCTTTGAGCTTTTCAAGATATTGGCATGCAACTTCAGAATATTCATCAATATCAGCACAAGATGTAAAATAAGCACACATAATATCTTTAGAAACGCATTCTTGCAAGAGTAAATCATATTCATCAGAAAAAACGGACTTGTCCATTTGAAGATCATCAATTGCTTTCTCAAGAGACTCAACATATTGTAAATCATCAAACATTTCAGACCGAATTAAGCTTTCGAATTTAAGAACATTTTCTTTTAGTGTGGCCGCGTTCGGTATTAAGATTTGTTTGACAAGCACAGTTATGTCTTGAGGAATTGGTTTCTTCCACTCGTCATTTTGTCGTTGTTTCCAATCATTATCAATAATGGACTTAATATTATCTATGTAATGAGTAAGAAACCCAAATATCTGCCTACTCTTGCTTTTAGAAGCATCTAGGGGCAAGTAGTTGATGAACTTAGAAACGTTTGTTTTCTTAGTGGCAAACGCTTTCTTCCATTGAATTCTCTTTTCCCTGCATTCTAAAAATACTTCCTCACGAGATTTCTGAGTTTGTTTGTGGAACAGACCATAAAGACTATTCTCATAAGCATAATTATATGGTTTCACAAACTCCTTATTGACTGATGGTTGACTATCAGCATCCCAAAGGGCAGTCTCTTCACTATTGGCACTTAGAGGCATGCAATCAAGATCTGTCCTTTCAGTCTCATCAAGATAAAGATGCGGGTTCGCAGCTTGAGCTTTGGCAAGGTACTCAGGACTTGCAAAGCTAGCTTGACCCTTAAACATCGATGGAGGTGCTAGCATTCTTACGGATTGAATAGAATCATGCGTTTTATAAACAACGTTCTTCAAAAAGTCGACTTGTGCTTCTAGTTTCGTAACTTTTTCGGTTTCTTTATCATATCTACTTTTGAAGTCTTGTTTTAACCATCTACCTCTTGTTTCTTATCCTCTAGAATTTTAGCAGAATCAGTAGTGGTCATAGAGAGCTTTTGTTCAAGTTCATTAACTTTGGTATTGGCAAGGTACGTTTTTTGACGTTCATCCATTAAGAAAACATTATATTGACGCTTCTCTTTAGCTAATAACTCAAGAGTGGTATTATATTTGTTTTCAAAATCGTCCTTTTGACTTTTTAACGCACTTCCCTTGTACCCCTCAAGCTCTTTGGTTTTCTGAAGGAGCTCATCTCTATAGCTTTCAGTCATCTCAGTAGATTTGATAAGAGCAGCTTTGCATTCTTCAAAACTTTGAGTGAGCGTAGCGTTTGCCTTCTTTAATTGCTTTTGACACTTTTTATTTTCAGTGACATCTTTTTGTAAAGTAGCAATTAAATTAGCAAGCGCAATACGTTCCTCTTCATCATATTCATTTGCATGTTGATCATCCTCAGACTCATTATTGCACATGTCTGATGAATCGGGTGTGGTATTACTATCAACCGTTTCCATCATACACGTGTCATTAATAGCATTGGGTAGATCACTATGCTCAGGAATATCACCAAACACATTATATTCATCAGTAGTGTGTACCTTATCGATTGGCTCAGTGTCAAAGATAGGACCATTGTCATCTTCAGTGACTTTGAGAACTTCTTCAACATGTGCCATGTACGAGTAATGTGCTTCTAATTCCTGGTCGGAGGCTTCATCATCAGTGTCATCAAGCATAGCTCCTTCCTCAGCTGACAGTTTGACCCCTGCTTCCATCTTCTTGCATAGCAGCATCTTTTCCTTATGGTAGCTAGAGTCCCTAACCCGTTTCGGCTTCCTACATTCCTTTGCCATATGCCCATAACCTTGGCAATTAAAACATTGAATCCCGCTTTGCTGAACCACTTGACTTCCAACCGTTTCCCTATTCCCAGTAGCAGCAGCAATCCTCTGAGTATCATACTTTGCAGTTTGTCGATCATATCTTGCAGAACCCTCAACATGCGTTGGATTATGTCGATCATACCTAGAAGGACTTTCACCACGTCGACGTGTGTCATACCTTGGAGGACTCGCAACATATCGGTTCTTTGTGTTAGATGATGTTCGAAGATTGTTGTTGGTGGGTTTGTAGATCTTCTGGTAAGTCTTCATAATGAAAGCAATTTGTTGTTTCATCTCACGATTCTTCTGAGCTTGATCTTCATCACTATCTTCTTCTGAAGATGACTCAGATGGTGGTGAAGGTGCTCTTGGTGCTTTGCCGCGTGATCTTGTGGATGATGAAGACTTGGATGATGTGGAATATCATGGTGAGGAGGATGGGCTAGAGTATGGCTTTGGAGCACGAGATCGATGATCTTGAACATTTTGAGTGGTAGTTAATAAAGCAAGTGGATTAGCCGTCTTTGCAACTCGTTCAGCTCGAATCTCATTTGCTTCATGCTGAAATTGTTTCAAGATATCAAAGAGAGTGTGATAGTTTACCTTGTCTAACTGCTTCTGTTGTTTCACCAAAGTGACAAAACGTGTCCACTCTGGTTGGAGTTGTTGTAGAAATTGCACATTGACTTGCATGGTGGATACTTCCAAGTTGTTTCTTGTCATATCATTCATCATCTTGTAAAATCTTGAATAATAGGACTCAATTGATTCTCCATCCAATGCAGTAAACTTACCAAAGTTCCAAAACAAGTTTGTTTTGACATCTTGCTTGTTGAGAGACTCTCCTTGTTGCAAGCGTTCAATGGCCGTCCACATTTCTTGTGCTGTAGGACATGCATCGACTGTGGAATAAATATCATCTCCAATTCCACTTAGGATCATATAGATCGCTTCTTTTTCTGCATCATGCCAAGCACGTTTCTCGGGTGTAAGGTCAGATAAAGTTTCCTTTTTCTTTGTTGCAGGTACTTCTGGACATGTGTCTGTGGCTGGTGTATAAGGAACATCAATTTCAGAAAAGACATATGGGCCATTGTTAATACATTGTCTCAAGGCATCACCATTAGGTCTTGTATCAAGATAGCGAAGAAAGCGTGATTCCCATTGAGCATATCGACCAGCCACAAGCATTGGTGGTCTCTCTTTATTACCCGCGACCATGATGTTGTTGTTCGTCACACGATATTCTGCAGTAGAATCCATCTCAAAATTCTCTGAAATGATGAAGTGAATATGGATCTTAAGTAGATTTGTTGTGATTGTTGTTGTGGTTTAAATTCCGAAAATTGCAATTTTTCTCCAGGCCGACAATAAATTCTCCAGTCCGACTTAAACGGTAGTCCAAAAATTTTGTAATCGCCAAAATTTGAAATCGAGCTAGAAATGTCCTAAAACTAGTATGGAAAAAATTTGAATTTACTTGACGAAAAAATTTTAACTCTTTTTTTTTTTTTTTTTTTTTTTTTTTTTTTTAAATCTTCGTGGAAACGATATTCTAAAACTAGTGTAGATGGTGGCTAAGTCTAAAAAATACTCAAACAAAATTTAGCAAAACACATCATCGGAATGTTATCGGAATAACCAATCGGAATGTCATCGGAATAACCAATCGGAATGTCAATCTGAATCACCAATCGGAATGTCAATCTGAATCACCAATCGGAATGACAATCTGAATCACCAATCGGAATGTCAATCTGAATCACCAATCGGAATGACAATCTGAATCACCAATCGGAATGTCAATCTGAATCACCAATCGGAATGTCAATCTGAATCACCAATCGGAATGACAATCTGAATGTACCAGTCGGAATGCCAATCTGAATGTACCAGTCGGAATGCAAATCTGAATACACCAATCTGAATCAATAAACCCTTTTCAGATTACACCAATCGGAATGTATCCCCCTTTTCTCGGACAAAACTCAACCAATACGTGATTTTAAGCCAAAAAATGATCAAAAAACCCAAAAATTTTGTGTTTTTAGCCAAAGTAAATATACCAAATCACTACTACAACTATGTAGAAGATGTAGATGAAGAAGTAGAGCACGAAATACAAAAAAAAATTTGAATCCGAGATGATTTATGGATTAAATCATTCGAATCAAATATACTAACAATAACCAATCACAAAACTACCCCGTGGCGATTGATACCAAATGTTGTCCCATGTATTTGTGATGATTAAGCAATGAAGAAAGAAAGAAAATAGATGAAGAAGAGATGAATTCCTAGAGAGAGAAAGTAGAGAGAGAAAGTAGAGAGGAGATGATTAACTTGGTGAGATTAGATTAGAGAAGAGATTTGTTACAAATGACCATCCACCCTCCTAACATGCTAGGAGGGTAGTATATATAGTCCACCCACATGCGGGCTTTAATGGACTATATATTGGGCCGGGCTTGTCTTTTGGACTTTAATTAGTTTAAATCCAAGCCCGTGAACCACGACTAAATAACTACTTATTACAACGTTCTAATAAATATTACAATAGAAACCTATGACCGAACATTCTTGTTTGACTCAATATTTTGAGGCTAACATTTCATATATCACCTTACTTTTCAAATCAATTTCATATATACCTAAAATGCAACTATTGAATGAATGATGTACAATGATTTTTAAGCATGTTTGGGTATATATGAAATTGATTTGAAAAGTAGGGTGATATATGAAATTGCCCCTTTTGTTTTAGATAATTCTCCGTTATTCGACGAATTGTTAGATGACTTAGGTCATGTGGTTCTGTATGTTGTAAAAAGTGTTGAGTATTGTAATGGGTATTACTTGTCCGATGGAATTTACCCAGAGTGGGCAAATTTTGTCAAGTCGTTCACGGTTGCAAATGATCCGAAGCATACGTACTTTAAACAACGTCAAGAAAGTTCACGAAAAAGTTATCGAACGTGCTTTCGGTGTTCTCCAGGGATGTTGGGGACTTATTTAACAACTGGCCCGTACATACGAAGTCAACACATTACCTAGAATCCCGTATGCAGGTATCATCATGTATAATATGATTTTAGAAGATCAACAGATGTCAGTTGTTGACTGGAAGCATGTTTATTATAATCCAGCAAGGTCAATACAAACAGCGTGGATCGATCTATGTGCAACCCAATGTCGTCAAGCAAAAGAAATACGTGACAAAGATACGCATCATAGTCTCCAACAAAACCTTATGAGCCATATTTGGCGTGAAGTCGAGGAAGCTCAAGAAAAGAAGAAGAAGAAGACTAGTCGTCCGGGCGTGTATTTTTTTAATAATTTCGAATGTTTTTTAAGTGTGTTTTTTTAAGTATTGCAATTTGTCTTTTTAGTTTATGAATGAAATGGGTAGTTTGGTTGATAAATGAAATAATTGTTGAGAGGATTTTATGAAAATAAGGAGGTGAGTAGTCTTGGTTGGTTTTATGATTAGAGGAGTTGGTGTTGTTTTTGTGTTATTCTGATGTGGCGCTAAGGTTAGTAGTATTTTTGGGATGATGTGTTGTTGTTTTGGTGTTACTACACCTAGGGCTCTTATAGCGATTGATGTAGTAGTTTTAGTAACTTGTCTTATGAAAAACAAGAAACACGACAAGTATTAGTTTCCACGTTTAGGAAAACGTAAAAACCGACAAGTAAGTTTGTTCAAGGAAGTGCGTTTTTGTGAGCCAAGTTCAAAAAGCATTTTTGGATTAGTTCGTTTTTGGTGAGAGAAATGGTTGAAAAAGAAAGACGGATTACGCTAAAATTAAACTAAGATGAATACGCGTTTCCACGCGAATCGAGACGAAAAAATAAAATACATCTAAAAAATTATTAAAAATTTCAAATAACTCCTAGAAAATATAATTAAGGTTGAAAAATTAACATAACTTCTTTAAAAAATTTAATTATTTATTATTAAATTTTAAAATCTAATTAAAGACCTAAAATTCAAAATAATTACGAAAAAGCCCAAACAAAGACTTTATCAATTGTATACCTTAAATATATTTATCTAATGCTAAAATTTATTTTTCTAAAAATTAAAAACAACTTTAACTATTTTAATGACTTTAATAAAAACTGAAATTAAAATAATGATTAAAAATAATCTACAAACAATAAAAATATGGAACCACTTTTGAAAGATCCTAAAAGTAAATTACTACAAAGGAAAAATATAAAGGACACGAAAAGCTAGCTAGATAAGCATAAAATTTGTAAATAAGTCACGGCTTATATTTGCAAACGGAAAACAAAAAGAGTATAAAGGAAAAACGGGGCAAAGCTAGGCAAGAATAACCAACTATGACAATGGTAAAACTTGTTACTCATGTTCAGCAGGTCGTAGGTTCGAGCCATGCTAGCATTGGTTTTTGATATTGTAATTTTTTTTGTGTTTTGTTTTTTCGACAAGAAACCCCCAATAAGCAGTGGCTTATTGAGGTGATAATAAGCAATAAAAATAACAATAAGCTCAAAAACAAACAATCAAATAGTCCAGATAAGCACAAGACACATTAGACAGTCAACCAGTGGTAACAATCAACAAATTAACTAATACTGTCTAAAATGCTAACGCTGACAGTGGTAATAAAATTACCAATGTTAGTGTTAAATGTAGATAGACTTTATGACTGAACTATTTGGTATAAAAACGAACTTTGAGCACACTAAACTACCAAATAAACTTAACAAAATTACAATTCAAGGATTAACAGCCCTAGATGAGCACAGGAACTAACAACTCCCTAAATTACAGAATCTAAGACTCAAAATTCAATAAGGAACTATATTTGGTATGTTATGCAGGGTTTTGGGTAGAAATCTTTTGCAAGTAAAACTTTACATACATCAAATTCAACTCAAAAGGCATATCAGACAACAAAATCTTAGCTTCTACACTTAACCAATATCAGATAAAGGACCAATCATGAAATCAGACAAAATAAACTATTCTATGATAGATTTTTGCAAAGATATGAAAATTGAACTTTCAAACTAAAACAACTGATTTTGAACCAAAAATCAATCACTCTAAACTAGACGAGCATGTGCAGAATCTAAACAGCTAAAACCTTAGTCACATTCAGTCCCAAATGCTTAGTACCAAACACCCTTTTACTGATTATTATTAATATTTAACAAAGATATTTTGAATTAACAGCAAACTAAGGCACAGATTTAACATGAACACTGATAAAAACATAACACAACAAGAATAAGCCTAAACTATAGCTAACAAGCACTATACTTAGAAATATCAAATAGACAAGAAAACTTCCAAGGTAAAATGGTTCAAGCTTTTTACCTATTGTGGTGTACATCCACACCACAATAAAAAGGGCTGATGCCTTATTATCCTACTAAGCTTTCTGGCCTTGAAATTGAAAGTGAGAGCTGTTGCAATGAGAAAGAAGATGGAGTACCGCATTACTCACCAAGTAGACTACTTTAGTCAAAACTTGGTGATGTCTTGGTTTCTATTGGAAACACAACACCATAAACAAACAATACAAGTTCCAAAACCTCAGTCAAAAGCTTTATGTCAAGCAGCTTTTGATTAAGTTTATGAAACTGTGAGACAAAGGAAGCAATAACATAATACTAAAATCCTTGGATAAAAGATTTTTTTTTCAAAAATTAAGTAAAACAAGAAAGCAACTCAAAGATATAAACTCACCATTGTTTGATCTTGTTAAAATCAAACGACTATGATCTTTTATATCTCCAAGGGTCCCAAAATAATTCTTCAAAAATCTTCACAACTTCTGATAAAACTTTGGTAAAAAGAAAATGTGAACTTGCAAAAAAAGCAAAGCACGAATTTAAATGATTCAATTACTAATGTATAATGAAACTCAGTATGGAATTTGCATTGACCCAAAAAGTTTACTAAATTATATTAAAAATTAAAGGTTACAAATTACAACTGGAACAAAGAAAAATAAGAAAAATACTATGCCCTTATATATTGGGTTAAAGAAGATTCTAGAAACATGAAAATGTAAACCCTAATCTGTTGTTGAAACCCCAAAATGCCCTTGGTTTAAATTTCAAAAATCTTGCCCAAAATTGCTATGTGAAGGATTCTATGATCATGTGAATAGTCAGTTGTGTAGAACTTGATCTGAGCCCTTGGATAAATGCGAGGAGGAAGGAATTACCCACAACCATAGATTCACTGTGGTATTACAAAAAATGGTGGAACAAAGGGGCATGGGAGGGTCCCACAGCTCACATGGGTGAGTTGTGGTGAGTTTTGGGGGTTAGGGTTTGCTAACGGGGAGTTGAATTAAATATCTGGAGCAAGGTTCATCCTAATACTTTGTTTTATGGATTATCAAAAATTAGGGTTTGTGGTTAATTTTCATGGTGTTTGACCTGGATTAGCCAAACTGTGAAAGTTTACCGCCCAATATTAATATTATTTAATTAGGTCAAAACCCAATTAATAATAGTAAAAACGGGTAATGGGAATTGGGTTTTGGGCTTGTGGGTTAATGGAGTAGACTAGATCGGGTCAGAGGGGTAAACGGGTTTCATTGTGGCAGATTTGGACCCCAAACTTTGGATGCTTTTGAATTTTCTTCCACACAACTTTGCAAACAAATTTAGGGCTTATTCCTTTGTTAATAACTTTGATCAAATGTCACATTTGGTCCTTGTTTGTTCCAAGAACATAAATAAGGACTGGTTTTGCAATTTGACAATTCTTCAAGGGCTATAATTGACAACTCTTGAAAATATAAGGACCCAATTGTAAGTTTGAGATTTACAAGGGTATAAAGGGACAAGTCTTCAAACTTGTGGGACCACTCTTGTACATTCTTTAAACTTCAAGGACTTTTCTTAGAAAATAAATGCTTTGGTCTGGTTCTTTGTGCGGCTTTATTTCCCGTGTACATCTTTGCTTGATTATTGTGATATGTTAATTTCACGATATCCGAACCTACAAACACACAATGAACAAATACAAAGGGTTTTGCACGGTTTTTATGATATTTTTGCACATTTTAATCCCGATTTAAGCAATGAGAATATGTATAATTATGGTCTCATCGTCGACCATCTTCAACATCAAGGGTGAAATTACGTAAAAGGCTCATGTGCATGTTTAAAACTATTAAACGTATATCTCGTCTTCATAATATTATTTAATCTCTTGTCTTTTACCTCTTGGGCGCAATGGTTAAACGAAGTTAGATATAACTCACGAGGTGAGTTAAAAACCCAAGCGCACGTTGTTGGTCTAGTCGGCTAAATTCGCACGTAATTTTGGCTTTGAAAGACACGAAGAAACACAACTTTGTGAGTTTGTATAAAAGTGAGATCCATTTGCTAGTATTCGTTGCAACCAGTGGCGGAACCAAGAAACTAAATTGTGGAGGGAAATATTTTTTGCCAATAGCACGGTGGAAAAAACAAGGATATCTATGAAAATTCGAGTATTCTTAAGATTTATAAGGTTTTAGAATGTTAAATGTTGGATTTCAGTGTGTGAGTGGGGGCATTTTGAGTTTGAGTGGAGTCAATTTAAAAAATGCTTAAAATCATAAAAAATACTAAAATCTCATATTATTGGGCAAGTCATAGACACACCACCCCTACACTTTATACATGCATCCTGTGACAGCCGTGGTTTTGAGGTTCGTCACTTGGTCTTATTTTAAGGTTAATTTATATGTGACTATATGATTAGCGTGTTTACATGTTTATTTTGCGTGAACGAGGTTGGTGTGGATATCGTATATGGGTATAAAGTACTCATAAGTAAATCGAGGAACGGTTATTTCATGTTCATGCGCTCACAATTAGTGACTATGAAATGAAATGGTGTTATTTTGGTGTTTCGTATACGTATAAGTATTATAGTAAATTGTATTTTTTTTAGGATTTGGGGTTTAGCATTTAGAGGTCTCGGGTAAGGTGTTTAGTCACGGGAGTATTTCTTTTGGGATGGTGTTAAGTCATTTAGGACTTAGTTAATTAGTTTGTTTCATATTTCAAGAGTTTTTATAAAACTATATATTTTACATCTTTATGGTATACGCGTAAATTTGACTAGTTTTACGGTTTTGAGGTTTTGAAGGCTTTAGGGCTGAAATAAATTAAGGAAAATTAAGGTAATATTGTTATTATAATTATTAATTAGTTAGATAAAAAAACGAAATTATGGGGGGTAAGGGTCGGTTAAAACAAAAGGAAGGAAAAAAAGAAAAAAAGGAAAGTGGGCAATTATACTTGGGCTAGGACTTGTCAATAACTATATAAGGTGTAAATAAGATGGAAAAGACATAATCCCTGGAGCAAAAGAAAAAAACGACGGCCAATTGAGAAAAGTTAGGGTTCTTCAAAAAAATCTTGGTTTCCATTAATCTTAAGGTAAAACCTTCAAATCCCTTTTTAATTAAAGTGTTTTAATTCTTTCTCAATCATCTTATGGTGGATTTAGGTTAGGGTTTAAATTAAAATCTGTATATTAATGATATTATAATGATTAGGTGAATTAGGGCTTGTAATTAGTAGAGTTATGGGTAATTATTAAGTTAATTTAATTGAATTCGTAATTAAAAACTGGGTAGAATTTTTGGTCCATTGTTTTGACCATATATAGAGTTCTACAAACTCTTATTTTGAGATCCAAGTATCCCTGGAAAATTAATTGAGTTGGATTTCAAATGAAAGAAACGAGAACTAAATTGGAGGTTGGGAAGTCGGTCAAAAGCAGGTTACAACAGTCGGAGGTCAAAACAGTTTTGAAATCAGTCGGGTTTAATTTAATGTTTTAAGATAGTTAGGGTACTTAGGAGTACAATTGGACGTTCAAACGAACATGAGGGTTGATTTATATGTTATATAAGATATCTGGCAGAGGGCTAATCCATTGGGATAGTGGAAGACCCTCTGATCATTACCAACTTTTCATATGTTAAGAATCAGTAAAATCCGGATAGACAAAAGTATATATATATATATATATATATATATATATATATATATATATATATATATATATATATATATATATATATATATATATATATATATATATATATATATATATATATATATATATATATATATATATAGTGGAGTGCTATTTACAGAACCTCTTATCTGGTACAGAACCTACAGAACCAAGGTTTTTACATCTATTAATGCATGATGTATCTCCTATTAATGCAAGATGGCATTTTTGAAATTATATAGTACTCATTTTAGAAAAGAAAATTTCAAAAAGGGCAGATTAGGTATTTACAACTCCCTAAAAAATTGATGAATTATACTAGTACATATTTTAATATACGTGACTTCTTGATATAAACTAGATCCCACCTAAGATAAGTACCCCTTTCTCTCTCTCCCGTTAGATCGCCGGAAAAAAATCACTCACTCGAACTTTATATTTGGTTTTGATTAAAAAATAAAGTTCTGACTTTTATGATCGTTGATTTAAAGTTGCTTCATGTTTTAGATCCGGTTATGGTGATATCCGATGATTAAACCGTAGAAGAACCACCATCCATGGCAGCCAATCCGACCACCAGCGCCGAGTCACCACCAAAACAAAAAACTATCACAACCAGCGTCGATCCGACCACCAGCGCCCACCTAAGATAATTGGTTCAGATCTGTAACGCGGGTTCATAGTTGTTAATAAAACAAAAAACTATCACCAACTTATGTGGTTAAAGGTTGTAACGTGGGTTCACCGCTTATTCTCACAGTCGATTGCCATAGTTTTATAATGGAGATTGCAAATGTTTAGACGGTAAGTTAAGTACTAATGGTTTCTTTTTTTTACATACTAATGATTTCTTTTTTTTACATACTAATGATTTCTTTTTTTTACATATATGGTTATTTTATTCAAAGGGGTTACGGTTGTCAAGAAGGTACAAGAGCTATGACTTATTGGGTCACCATAGTTAGGGTTTGTACAGGTTGGTTTACTTATTTTTATGTTAAATCTTTTTGTTTAAATATTTTTGTGGTATATGTGGTTTGCAATGCTAAACATTAAATGGTTAGATATTAAGTTTTGATATAAAAAAATTCAGATAGCATTCTTGACACCATTAGTTAACAATCTAAATAATAAGTACGTAGTACAATTTACAAGTCAATAGTTAATTTACAAGTCAATAGTTAAAGTAATACGGTAACAATTTAATCCACGCACACATTTGGTTGCTATATTAATTTGTGCCAGAAAATTCATATACAAAGGGCCCAAGAGCTACAAACTCTATATGGCTATTAATTAATATTTGTTTTGGTTACTTATGTAACTATTTTTTTGGTTGCAGTACAGATATGTTTTGGGCGAGTGTACAGATATGTTTGGGGCGACTGGCACATAAATTCTAATATTTTTGACGGGAAAACTTTGTGTGCATATATGTTTTTAGAAGGGTTGTTATTGTTCTACTAAATTTGACAACAAAACTAAAGAAAAGAGAACAAAAGAAGAAAAGCGAAAGCAAATACGACTTTCAACATCATTTCGTAGAAGAGTGCACACATGTTCTAATGAGTTTTATGAGAAATTTTACCGTGCACATATGTTCTTGGAGGAGGTTCATATATGTTCAAATGAATTGTAATTGTATCAATTTTTGTGTAAATTATATACGTTCTTTGTTTTGTTAGGAATATTTGGAATTATATGTTTGTTTACGTTCTTGTCATAAATTTTGAGAATCAAGGAATCTATACTATATAAACATACATGCAATTACTATGCAAAGCAATTAAGTTTGTTGTTTCGATAAGTATGAAATTAACTGTATTGGTAAAAAACATATATGTACTTGCTTTGTTTTAGAAAAAACATATATGTTGGAAAAATATAAAACTACTTTTTTTTAATTCCGAAATTTATGGAGCTTAAAAAAACGTTTTTTTAATTATAAATGATAAAAAAACATTAAAATATGTTTTTCCTATTATACCCTTTTGATTTAAATAAAAGATACTTTATATAACTAAATTGTGATTGGCTGAAAATGATTCTGTAAGTTCTGTACCAAAAAACTGGTTCTGCATATAGCGTGCCCCTATATATATATATATATATATATATATATATATATATATATATATATATATATATATATATATATATATATATATATATATATATATATATATATATATATATATATATATATATATATATATATATATATATATATATATATATATATATATATATATATATATATATATATATATATATATATATATATATATATATATATATATATATATATATATATATATATATATATATATATATATATATATATATATATATATATATATATATATATATATATATATATATATATATATATATATATATCGGGTCCTTAACAGTAGCTTTAAGGTTGGGGAAAAGGGGAGTAGTTATCTAACATATGTAAGGGCATAGGGTTTCCTTTACAGAGGTCATGGGTATGGTTAGGTGGGCGTTTGGCTTATATTTTGGAGACCTAAATGTTGGGACTGTTTTGTGTAAAATATGAACAGGATAGGTATCAAACTTAACCAAGTTAAGGACTTGTTAGGGAAGGGTAATGGGGTGTTTAGAGCATATGAATGAGGAACATATATGGGAGAAGGCTACATGTCCATCATAGGTTGATGAGCTATTTTAGAGATTGGTTCATGTTTTGATTTTGTGTTTTTGTTTATTAGCTTTTTACTAGTGCACAGATTATTGGGAGAAGCTCAATCAGGTGAGTTTCATAGTCCTATATCTTTTAATGATTTTGACTTCCAGATGGGATGGAAGAGACCCTTGTTATGGTTTTGTAAATTGTTGTTGTGAATGTTTTATGATTGGTGATGGACTTGTGTTTACTTATGTGATTAACTACTAATTGATTCATGATTGTTTTGTGATTTGACTTGGTACCAAGGGGATGTTGACAAGGTGGGGCCTTGGGGAGGTACATAGATGTGTGAGCATCTATGGGACCAATGGATAGTGACAAGGCGGGGCCTTGGGATTGGTACATAGGTGTATGGGCGCCTATGGTACCATGGTGTTTGGTAAGGCTGGGAGCCTTGGATTTTGTTTTGGACTGATTAATCTTGAATGTTAGTTGTTAATGCATATTTGTAGCACACTGTCCATATGTGTAGTGGTTTATGGTTGTTCACAGCTTATTATAATCTGTTTTCAGTTGGAGTCTAAACCTATGACTCTCACCAACATTATGTTGACGTGTTTTAGTGTCTCTTTCAGGTGAGAATGTGGTTAAGCTTGAGAATAGAAGTGGCTAGTTTTGAAGGCATTAGGATTGCATTTAGAAGGAGATCTTTGTTCCTTCTTAGTTTATTTCTATGTGTTTTGAATAAGTGATACTTTTTGGACACCTTTATGATGTTTTGTTTGTGGTAATTGTTTGTCTTGGGTAAGAGGTAGGACTGTTACCTACTTGCCTAGACTCCTTCATTTTGTGGAGATATTGTCATGACATTTGTGTCACCATTTTATGACATTTCCATTTCATTTAGTTATCTCTATAGACACGCCATGTTGTGATGATATACATACGTCGCGCCCCATATTCCCCCATGTTGGGGTGTGACGGAATAGTATCAGAGACAATGGTTATAGAGAATTAGGTTGCCTAGCCTAGTCTATAGCTTAAGGATCCCTGCATATAGGCGTTATAGGATTACATGTGGTCTTGATTGTGTTTTCCTAAATTTTATTTTTGTGAATTTTGACTAGTATGAGTTGAATTGTAGTTGCCCATACTTAGTCACCTGTTAATTTCTGTTTTGCTTTTGATATATAAATTACTTTAACCATACTAAGTTATTTGGTGTACCTAATGTATAGTATTTTTCTTTTGATGTTTAAGTCATGTTCCCTAAGAATTATGTGGTGATTCGAGTTACTAGGAGTAGGTGGATAGGAAGGATTTTAAGTTGTTTCCACTCTTATGGGCGACATGTCTTATAACTGTTTATGTTTTCGTTTTGGATTTAGTCTATGCTGTTTTAGCTAGACTAGGTATTTATGTATTTCAAGAGTTTGACTATGTTATTTTAATGGATGGAGTTTTGGACTTTTTTTGTTATGTGGTTATGAGCTGATGTGAGTAGATGGATGTATGTGTTATGTGTTGTATTGATTCTTATAAGTGTCATCATAGGAGGGAGTGCATTGGGGAACGGGTAATTGTATAAGTATGGTGGCCAACATAGTTATACAAGTACCACAACTTCAATGGATTCCTAAGTATGATTGCATGAAAAAGGGTTAGTACATGCTTGTATAGTAGATGTTAGACGGATTTAAGTATATGTATCCCGATATGCCTATATATGTATGATCCCCTACAATTATCGATTGTATCCTTAGGAGGGTGGCTAGCTCGCTTTTTTTATATTAAACCTCCGTTGTAGCGTATTCTTTGAGTTTCGTATTTCACGTGTACGTTTTAAAATGGTGTTCTTGGTTTTAAGTCTATTGAAATAACTTGGGATTTCTTTTGAGATAATGAAATCTTTTGTGTTGGGTCTTACATTTCTTTTGGTCGGTATATATTGAAAAAAAAGGGACTTGGAAATCTACTATAGAGTTAGATAGTTGAAACAAGATGTAACATAAGATTTTTTTTAATCAACACTTATTTATTTCAAATTCTAAAAGACTTTCTTTAAAATAAAGCGAAATAAAATTTCTTTCTACTTAAATAGTTTATATAAGTGAGCTTAATCAATATACGTCATTTATAATTATTTATGCAAGACTAAACAAAGTTCATGAAAATTTCACATACATTTATTTCTTTTCATTTAAATAGGATTACGTTAATTACTAAGAGGATTCTTTAGTTTTTTTTAAAAACAACTAGTATAAAACTGTTTTGGTCATAACTTGTTCGTTTTTAAAGCTTTTTGGGTGATTCAAAAGCCTAAAATTATGTACTCGGAATGTACTTTTCAAATATTTGGTATGTATAGTCATGGGGTGTCAGTAGCTTGATAGAAATTTTGTACAAGTGACGGGTTCAAGGTTGAGTTTTGAATAGTAGTTTTTTTTATGATTTGGGATGCACGGGATACCTAGTCTTTGAGTTTAGTTTTGAGATTATCTAGAAGGTTGTTTGTAGATTGTTTGAGTCACATAGATGTGGTGAGGAAAGAAAAAAAATATTCTTTTGGAAAATTCGATCTTGTGCACGGTTTAAATAATATGTCGCGGGGCATAAGATGTTTTGGTTGCCATTAAGTGTTTCTTGGATCATTTTTCGTTGTCATGAGTCATTTGAATTGGTACATGTTTGAGTTTTCCTTTTGAGTTTTCGTGGTTTTGGTATGTTTTAACTCGTGCACGTGAAATGTCGTTAGTTATCCGTGGGTTTGATTCGTTGATCGTATCTAGTGGATTCAGGATGTAGTTTTGGGTTCGTATTGATTGGGAGCGTTGTGGTAGACATATGAAAGACTTGGTCGCGCCTACACGATTAAGTAGGTGGCCCTGAGAGAATGGTCGGAATGCTCTTAGTGGGGATGAAAGAGTTAAAAGTTCGTAGACGAACTAATGTGGTCATGAGGTCTCTTAGGAGTGACAAGGGAGATGAATAGAGATTTGTATAATGTATGGATATTGGCACAAGTAACGCGCCATAGAGAGTGTTGGAAGGGGATATAATACCTCAAAGTTATTTATGATTGTTCGTAAGGCATGTAAGTTTTCCGAAAATTTCCTGAGATTTAGTAGGTTTGCCTATTACTGTGAGGTAGAACCATAAATAGAGCAAGTAGGAGAAGTGAGAGGAGTTGTAGTTAGTGCCTTTCCAAGGAAATTGTTGATGGAATGATTTTAAGAGAAAGAGTTGTTAGAAATTGCAACGGATGCAAGGTAAAATTTGAGTTGCTTAGTAGTAGATTGGCTGTGAAAAGCGGTTGAGTGGTCTGATAAGAGAATTTATTGGTCTTTTAGAATACCTGTAGATTTTCGCGAGTAGAACGAGGTAGAAATTTATTCGTATTGCTTCTAAGAGAGGGTGCAAGGAGGACGTAGTTGAAACTGCTAAGGATGTTGTATGAACGCTTTGGGTTTACGGTTATGATTTTGGCTTCGCCGAGGCGCTAGCAGTTTTCATGGAGTCAATGAACCGGGGGTGCATGACAATATATAAACGAGTTGTCATCGGGAGCATCGACGACATCTTGATCTACTCAAATCTAAGAAGGAGAGTGAGGCAAATTATGAGTTGGTTTTGGAGTTGTTAGGAAAGGGAATTATATGTGAGATTTTCAAGTGTGAGTTTTAGGATTAAGTTGGCCAGGACGAGTAGTCAGAGATGATGGCATATCGTGGAACCAGCAAGGGGCAAAGTGAAGAAGGGTGAGGAAGCGTTTTGGAGGCTGAAGAGGTGGATTGGATAATGAGCAGATCTTGGAATTATCGGAAGGACTGGATGAATTCGCGAAGCATGACGATACGTGGAGCAAGGATGTGGATGTATAGAACGACAAAGAAAGGCGGTTGTTTATACATTGTGGGAACTAAAGATTTGGAAGAACTAGATAGACTTAGTTAGTGGAGCTGGATTTTTATATCTGCCTAGAATGCTAGAGGCATTTGGGGTACGAGACGTAGAGAATGATCTATACAGATCATGAACACCTCCAACACATATTTAATCATCTCGATTGAACATTTGGAAAAAGGTGATGGGTGGAGTTAAGTGATGAAAGAAAATTGCAAGGCCAAGTACCATCTGGGAAAGGTAAGCATGGTTGATGAGACATGGAATAAGAAGAATGAAGTGAAGCTGAGACGAACTTGAACTATATGGATGACGTATTAGGGTGGTTTGGATGAAGGATGTAGTTGCACGAGTTGAGTTGTCTAAAGCAGAGAACGCGTCAACATGTATGTTACGTGGCTTGGACAATCATATGGAGAAAAGGGACGTAGACTATACTTCCTACATAGATAGGAGTAGCTTAGAAAGGGCGATGTATGGACGAAGTTGGTGAAAGGGATACATAATGGGGTGGAGGAATAAGTATGACGAGAGTTGGGTGATAGTCGATACATTGACTAATTCATCTCATATTTCAAGAGGAATGAGAAGTCACGTAGTTGAGAAGTTGGAAGGATTTCGTACGGATGTGATGGAATAGAGGGTTTTGCGTAAAAGTTAGCCTAATATGTATGGAATGCCTTATGAAGGATTATGGCAAGGGAAGAAACGATGGGAAGCAAGCGTAGTATACCGTTGATAGACTAATGTTTGGTATGAGCTACTACTATAGGGGTAATTGAGAAAGACGCCTAGAGCATTGGCGTGAGATTTGGAGATAGTTGGAGAACGTATTATATTAGGAAGAATTCTCCTACAAAGAGAGAGTCACCGGCGAGAGGGGCATCTTCCCTATTGATGAGGATGTAAGGAATAAAGGAGGAAACACCTAAATTATATGCTGAAGACGGGATATAAGATGCTATGGAAATTAAGATTGTGGAGAGACAAGCAAAAAGTAGTATGGAGGAAGGATGATTCGAGGGAGCAAGAGGTTGTGAAGATAGTGGGGTGATATTGAAGAGAACCCGTTAGAGCAAGAGGTTAGTAGTCACGAACAATGGAACGTCCACCTAGAGAAAAGGTGTAACACATGTTAGTATGAAGGATGGTTAGTTACTTGGTGCCGAGCATTGGAAAGCAAGGATGAGGTGGTGGTTATGACATGTTTCTTGTGAATATTATTGGAAGCTTTTGGTTATGCAATCCTGCATATACTATTGGATGTGTTTAAAGTTGGGAGAACTTTCGAATGATGGAAAATCCGTAGAGGATAGAAGCCGTTAGGTATGGTGATAGGAATTGTAGTAGAAACTGCTGGAGTTAATTTATAGGAGATGATGTGGATCACTGTTACAGTGGGATGAAGTTAGAAGCGGCCAACGTATTGGACCGGAGGTGGATCGGAAAACTATGGAGGTGGTGGCAGTGACTAAGTAGAGGTTGAAAATAGCAAAGAACCGACAAGAGAGCTATGCGGACAAGAGGCGTAAGCCGTTGAGATTTGAGATAAAGTCATGCTAAAGGTTTCACCATGGAAAGGGGTGATGCGGTTTGAAAAGAAAAGGGAAGTTAGCACCTAGATTTGTGGGTCCATTTGAAATCCTTGAAAGGATTGGGCTAGTGGCGTATAGGTTGAGATTACCGGAGGAATTGAGTAGTGTGCATGACATATTTCGTGTATCAAACTTGAGGAAATGCTTAGCAAGAACTGACTTGCAAGTACCGTTAGATGATATTAGTATGGATACGAGTCTTCGTTTATCGAAGAGCCGATAGAGATTTTGGGTCGTGAAGTTAGGACGTTGGATAAAAAGGGTAATATACCGTAGTTATGGGTAGATGGAATTTGGAACGTGGACTAGAGTTCACGTGGGAACGGGAAGGATTTATGAGGAGCAAGTATCCTCAGCTAATTGATAATGACGATCCTAAGGAGTAAATCTCGGGACGAGATTTCTATTAGGAGGGAGTGATGTGACAACCGTGGTTTTGAGGTTCGTCACTTGGTCTTTTTTAAGGTTAATTTATATGTGACTATATGATTCGCGTGTTTACATGTTTATTTTGCGTGAACAAGGTTGGTGTTGGTATCGTATATGGGTATAAAGTACTCATAAGTAAATCGAGGAACGGTTATTTCATGTTCATGAGCTCACAATTAGTGACTATGAAATGAAATGGTGTTATTTTGGTGTTTACGTATACGTATAAGTATTATAGTAAATTGTATATTTTTTAGGATTTGGGGTTTAGCATTTAGAGGTCTCGGGTAAGGTGTTTAGTCACGGGAGTATTTTTTTTTTTGATGGTTTTAAGTCATTTAGGACTTATTTACTTAGTTTGTTTCATATTTCAAGAGTTTTTATAAAACTGTATATTTTACGTCTTTTACGGTATACGCGTAAATTTGACTAGTTTTACGGTTTTGAGGTTTTGAAGGCTTTAGGAGCTGAAAAAAATTAAGAAAAATTAAGGTAATATTTTTATTAAAATTATTAATTAGTTAAATAAAAAAAATGAAATTATGGGGGGTAAGGGTCGGTTAAAACAAAAGGAAGGAAAAAAAAGAAAAAAAAATAAAAAAGGAAAGTGGGCAATTATACTTGGGCTAGGACTTGTCAATAACTATATAAGGTGTAAAAAAAGATGGAAAAGACATAATCCAAGTTAGGGTTCTTCAAAAAAATCTTGGTTTCCATTAATCTTAAGGTAAAACCTTCAAATCCCTTTTTAATTAAAGTGTTTTAATTCTTTCTCAATCATCTTATGGTGGATTTAGGTTAGGTTTTAAATTAAAATATGTATATTAATGATATTATAATGATTAGCTGAATTAGGGCTTGTAATTAGTGGAGTTATGGGTAATTAATTAGGTTAATTGAATTCGTAATTAAAAACTGGGCAAAAATTTTGGTCCATTGTTTTGACCACATATAGAGTTCTACAAACTCTTATTTTGCGATCCAAGTATCCCTGGAAAGATAATTGAGTTGGCTTTCAAATGCAAGAAACGAGAACTAAATTGGAGGTCGGGAAGTGGTTCAAAAGCAGGTTACAACAGTCGGAGGTCAAAACAGTTTTGAAATCAGTCGGGTTTAATTTAATGTTTTAAGATAGTTAGGGTACTTAGGAGTACAATTGGACATTCAAACGAATATAAGGGTTGATTTATATGTTATATAAGATATCCGGAAGAGGGCTAATCCATTGGGATGGTGGAAGACCCTCTGATCATTACCAACTTTTCATATGTTAAGAATCAGTAAAATCAGGATAGACAAAAGTATATATATATATATATATATATATATATATATATATATATATATATATATATATATATATATATATATATATATATATATATATATATATATATATATATATATATATATATATATATATATATATATATATATATATATATATCGGGGCCTTAACAGTAGCTTTATGGTTGGGGCAAAGGGGAGGAGTTATCTAACATATGTAAGGGCATAGGGTTTCCTTTACAGAGGTCATGGGTATGGTTAGGTGGGCGTTTTGCTTATAGTTTGGATACCTAAAAGTTGGGACTGTTTTGTGTAAAATATGAACGGGATAGGTATCAAACTTAATCAAGTTAAGGACTTGTTAGGGAAGGGTAATGGGGTGTTTAGAGCATATGAATGAGGAACATATATGGGAGAAGGCTAGATGTCCATCATAGGTTGATGAGCCATTTTAGAGATTGGTTCATGTTTTGATTTTGTGTTTTTGTTTGTTAGCTTTTTGCTAGTGCACGAATTATTGAGAGAAGCTCAATCAGGTGAGTTTCATAGTCCCATATCTTTTAATGATTTTAACTTCCAGATGGGATGGAAGAGACACTTGTTATGGTTTTGTAAATTGTTGTTGTGAATGTTTTATGATTGGTCATGGACTTGTGTGTACTTATGTGATTAACTGCTAATTGATTCATGATTGTTTTGTGATTTGACTTGGTACCAAGGGGATGTTGACAAGGCGGGGCCTTGGGGAGGTAGATAGATGTGTGAGCATTTATGGGACCAATGTATAGTGACAAGGCGGGGCCTTGGGATTGGTACATAGGTGTATGGGCGCCTATGGTACCATGGTGTTTGGTAAGGCTGGGAGCCTTGGATTTTGTTTTGGAATGATTAATCTTGAATGTTAGTTGTTAATGCATATTTGTAGCACATTGTCCATATGTGTAGTGGTTTATGGTTGTTCACAACTTATTATAATCTGTTTTCGGTTGGAGTCTAAACCTATGACTCTCACCAACATTATGTTGACGTGTTTCAGCGTCTCTTTCAGGTGAGAATGTGGCTAAGCTTGAGAATAGAAGTGGCTAGTTTTGGAGGCATTAGGATTGCATTTAGAAGGAGATCCCCGTTCCTTCTTAGTTTATTTCTATGTGTTTTGAATAAGTGATACTTTTTGGACACCTTTATGATGTTTTGTTTGTGGTAATTATTTGTCTTGGGTAAGAGGTAGGACTGTTACCTACTTGCCTAGACTCCTTCATTTTGTGGAGATATTGTCATGACATTTGTGTCATCATTTTATGACATTTTCATTTCATTTAGTTATCTCTATAGACACGCCATGTTGTGATGATATACATACGTCGCGCCCCATATTCTGCCATGTTGGGGTGTGACACATCCGCCCTGCTTTCACGTGTCACGTTTCTCGAGTGGTGATTGAGACACAAATGCTAATCACCACCACCAGCCAACACGGTTGCAACTTTGACATCACCACCACCTATTTGTGTTGCAACCCCAATGTCACAACTACAAAAAACACAGCATGTTACATTATATTCTAACATTAAATGCATGTTACATTTTTATTTGTATGCATCCAAAACCATTTCGTGCTCATTTGATAGTCTATTTTGTTAAACAAAAGAAACAAATCCTAAGAAAAAACTCTAATAGTTGTTAACTTTTTTTAAAAAACTCAAGAAAAGCACGTTCATTTATAATGCATAACGTCTTGGCATTTGATAAATTCTTCAATCATGCTAGTTTAAACTTTGCTTTAATTTTCAAAGATCCTAAATGTTCTAGTGATTACTTGCTTATGACGCACATTATTATCAACTTATTCATTACATTAGCTTGAAATTCAATAATATGTGGAAGTAAAAGTTCCATGAAAATTGTGTGACTATTAGCGATAGAGTGCATACAAAATATGGAGTGTGTATTTATTGTGTATTGAGTTCCTGAATACATAAGTTCAAATGCTATGAATTTCATCTCAAAATAAGTGTTTGATTTAATTTTAGAGTTAAACGTGTATAATTTTATCTTCAACTAAATTTTATTGTATGATTGTAAAACCCGCTTAAAATGTCATTAAATTAAAACTTTTAGTATTTAGTTTACTCACGACAAGTAACTACGTATATTAAATATGGTACTATTAGATATGACACGACATTAAAAATTATAAATGCACGACAAGTAATAACGGATATTTTGTTTACAAAACCAAAAATATATAATTAGATAAGTCACGACAAGTATTACATAAAAGTAATAATACATGACAAGTTATAACACGAACTTAATTTACGTATATACGACACGTACAAGAATACAAATTTAAGACACGAAAATATAAATGGCCCATGTAATTAAATAAACCTTACAAGACTGTTAATAAAATCCCTACAAAGAACAAAAGGGCCCAAGGCCTGGTCCACCAAAAGTAGTAAAAACCACTATACGTATGTTTTCATTCTTTTTCAACAAAACATAAAATAAAGAAAACAATATGTTGTCTCACTATGGCCGCCGGCAAGAAAGGAAGAAAACGAGAAAAAGAAAATTTGTTTTGATCTTGGTTTCATTACGGGGTGTTTGTGCTCATCTTTTTCTATTGTACTTGTTTCGGTAATCATCAAATCTCATTTATTATTTATTTTTCTAGAATCACGAATTTAATTAAATTATATTAAATGAATGATCACATGTTCTTTAATTAAAAACAAGAATAAGAATCACGGGTTTGTTTGGTTTGAATTGCACAGAAACCCAGAGCACCATGCTCTCAGTGGGATTTCTGACAAAGCAGCCGAGAGGCTGCTGCTCCCGGTGGGTAATACTGGCTAGCAACCACAACTCCATAAGGGGCCACAGTGGCTGGTGTGGCAAGGCAGTGGCAACCGATTGTACAACCGATGGGGTTAAGAGTGTTGTCGTGGGGAAAAGGGAAGCAGTCGGTGGGTGTTTTGCTCAGGCAGCGGCAAGTTACAAGGGGGCCGCAGTGGGTATTGTTGCTTGGAAGCAGGTGGCCCAAAGGGGGTGTTTGTTTTCTGTTTGGCTCGGTTAACCGAGAGGCCAAAGGGGTGTTGGTTCGGAAATTATGAGAACCAAAATGGGATATTTAGATTTATTTATTCGACTTGTTAAACTGGCGTATTAAGTTTTAGACTTATTAAAATTTATTATTGAGTTTTACTTAATTACTCATGGCTAATTAAATCATGACTTAAACTAGGTTTACTTATTGTTAGATTAAATAATTTTCGGCTTGTTTGATACTTTGCTTATTGATTCAAGATTTATTAAGATATGTTTATTAAATTAAACTTAATTGTTATGGGCTTAGTAATATTGACTTAATTATTTTAGCTTATTGTATCATCGACTTATTAAAAGAACTTATCAAGTTTAAAGCACAATCAATAATCAAACATAATCAGTGACATATTATCATTTATATTTATAATTAATTATAAATATAATCCATGACATATTATAACTTAATATCTAATTATAAAATTATGACCTATTATTAATTAATAATTATTTACATATTCATGACATATGCAAGTTATTAGCCTCAAGGCCCACCCAATGGGCGGCTAGCTTAAAGATTCTTTGAAATATAATAGTAAAATGCTTGATTAAATAGGATTAAAATAGATATAATGTTAAAATGAAAAATAAAGTTATGTTCTCAATAACTGTAAGAAAAATTTACATATAAGAAAAAAAATAAATTTATTATCTATAATGAACTTGATAGACAACATTGCTCGTAGATTTGATGATGTGATTTGCTCTCTCACATGACCACCAACAAACGTCTTATCATATTTTCTTAAAGAAGATGGGTAATTATTCTTTATCAAGAACAAATCCTTTTAAAGCACCTACAAAATTTGTACAAAGTAAACTTGAGTTGACAAATTCCATATAAATTTGTTAAACAACCGTATGTGCATCATTTTTTTTAGAAACATATGCAATATGACATCCTTTATATAACGTACAACCTCTTGATGGAATACTTGTCATTTAGTCAGTGCTTGTGACATGTTCAAGATAAAAAAATTTGACATCATTGTTAAGAAGTCAGAGTCATGTTTAGATCATTATTGTAAAATAATGCTCTAATAAACAATACGAAGTTGCTCTTTGTTAATTTAGATACAAAACATACACATTTGGAAACAAATGGAATCCATGTGGAACTAAGTATATGCATTGATGTGTGACTTAAAAGAACAATTTTAATATGCTTTGATTATGAAAAAACATGAATAAGGCTAAATGATAGAATTCTAGTAATACATGCAGATAGAAAATTATCCCAAAAAGGCTCTACATGTTGCAATTATAATATAAGCAAAGACAATGTACATCACTATATAATGATAAAAAAACAATGCACTGCTGAAACTTAAGACGTTTTGAATAAATGTATTCCACTTACAAACACTATAGGTTCAAAAAGCGCAAGACCTTATTCATACACGTCAACAACAACAATTACTGCAAATTCGTCATTGCAAAGCATACAATACAATAAAGCATACAATACAATAAAGGATCATAAACAGACCTTATAACATTAAATAGATCATTACCTCTGTCTTAAGGTATATCTTCATTTGTCAATACAGGTGGTGAGCGAAGTAACCTCTTAGGCGGGGCTTCCTTTTGGACATGCGTTTATGATAAAACTTGTATGTAAAGTGTTGAATGAACCTCCTGGCGAGATAAAAATACATTTGGTCTGTGCAAGCCCACTTTTGCACGTCTTGCTTCCCAGATTTAACTTTTTTTCCCTAAGTTACATGGTCTTGTTTCCCAGATTTTAACTTCTTTTTTTCCTATGTTACAATTGTTTGACACATTGCATTTTTAGATGGTATATAATCTGTTTCTAGTGTTTGGGTATAATGAATCCATGTCTGGTTATTAAGGGTCAGATAAACAACATATCGATTCCAAGCACTCAACGGGTGTTCTTGATTGATTAATTTATAGAAGTTTTCAATGCAAAAAGGTAAGCAATTTCAAATAGAGCATTGGTTAATATAACACAAGCAGAAAGCAATTGCAAAGGTCCACTAAAATTGTTTGTCTTGTTATTACATTTTTATATAAGCAAATGTCCATTAAAATTGTTTTTTTAACTATTACTACATTGTACCTAAGAAAACAATCAGGAAGCATGCTGACTCTGAAAATAGTTATAACCTCGCGAACATGAAAAGTTCATAAGATGTTATATTTCAAATTTATGTTTCAGTTATATTTAAAAGCATGAAAAATTCATAAGTTCACTTTTAAAATTAATTGCAGGCTAAGAGAGCAACTGCAGCTACACTACAATGGGTGTTCATCGGTTCGGTTTTCGGATTTGTGGGTTGTTTGGTTCGGGTTCCTCGGTTTTGAGATTTTTAAAATCAAAACCAAAACCAAACCAAACCAATTATAAAGCACGTAAAACCAAACCATACACCAAATTAAAATTCGGTTTGGTTTCGGTTAAAACAAAGAAACCCAAATTCAAAAAATTTTAAAAGAAAACCAAATGGTACGGCATGTGTGTATATATAGGAGTTAATTAGGTTTAACATTCTTATTGAATATACATTATATTCTTGTTTCAGGATTATCAATTTAAAAATATTTTAAAAAACACCGGAGAGTATGTTAAGGATAAAAAAGTTTATACATATATATAGAATTTAATTTTTTTTGTACATAAATAAAGTTATTCAGTTTTTTCGGTTTGGTTTGGTTTTCTATTTATTAAAACCAAAACCAAACCATACACCAATTAAATACTTCGGTTCGGTCTCAAACCAAACCATACACCATTTAAAAATTTCAGTCTGGTTTTATTCAGTTTCGGTCTGGTTTCTTTTTCGGTTTGTTCGGTCTCAAACCAAACACTGAACACCGTCTGAAAATAGTTATAACCTCGCGAACATGAAAAGTTCATAAGATGTTATATTTCAAATTTATGTTTCAGTTATATTTAAAAGCATGAAAAATTCATAAGTTCACTTTTAAAATTAATTGCAGGCTAAGAGAGCAACTGCAGCTACACTACAATGGTGTTGTCCCTGGATCATTGCCCATGACATAGTCTGGTTGTTTTGTGATTCCAGTTGTTTAAAACCAACATCTGGTTCATATCCCGGATAATTTTCTTTGATTGACATGTATGTATGTGTGTAAAGGCATTCATCGCTGTCATAGGTTGTGAAATCTACGAAGTGGGAACCTGTAAAAGAACATCTTTTATGGATTAACGTGCAAGTTTACATGGACTTAGGCCTTGCAAGGTAAGGTATGCTCCTATTTCTTTTAAGTACTTATATGCCTTTATATTTCTTACTTTTTGTGACAAAATTAAGCTCATTTATACTAAGTATCATGTTGGTATTTTAGTAGCAGAAGCAACTATGGTAAATAATAAAGCAATTGCAAAGGTCCACCGAAATTGTTTGTCTTGTTATTACATTTTTATATAAGCATTTTAACACTAAGCAACTATAAGCTACTTATGAAAAACTATCTATATAACAAATAATCATATAAGCAGTTTGAAAAAAGCAATCCCAAACCCACTTAAAACTACTTTTGTAATGTATCAGCAGTATTCTGAACCAATCTAAAAAAACCCTTAAGGTTGCTGGTTTTATTACTTGCAATGTTTAATCTAACTCAACGCGCCATTATTACTACTAAATCGTATTATCTGACTTCAAGGACTATCTTCTGTAATTATTAATCTTACAACTATTTTTGGGCAACCGTGGTTTCTAGGCCTATGAGTTTGGGGATACTATTTGCTACAATTATTTTTCACAAGGAAAGATACAACACTATGAGTTTGAGGATACTATTTGCGGCTCTGCACTCATTCTAAATATCCTCAAGATCTATAAACTATAATGAAATTCCATCAATTGAGTTCTTGTTGCCTGAAATAAATTACAATTTTGATGAACATACTGCGTTTAGACATTTAAGGCACACCACATATAATGAGAAATATTTCACCTTATGGAATTCGTTGAAGACATCCTTCTTTAGAGTCTCACAGTGAATCTCAACATCAAGTAAGTCATGATGATGTCACACTCGACATCTTCGAGAGATCCTTTAATCACACCCTACACAAAGTTTTGAAT
This sequence comes from Glebionis coronaria, assembly GCA_025667525.1. Lineage (NCBI taxonomy): Eukaryota > Viridiplantae > Streptophyta > Magnoliopsida > Asterales > Asteraceae > Glebionis > Glebionis coronaria. The sequence continues at coordinate 458,360,864 of CM046877.1, forward strand.
TGTTTAGCCATATTAATTATCATCCATATTATCACTCAATCAAAACTATCTTACAATCATAGCAACATATTGAGTACATTCTAAAACACCAACTCTTAAAAACGTACCATTAAGATGGTTATGCCTTAAAATTATAAAATATTATATTAGTTGCGAACTTATGCCAAATATGAACTATAATATTAATTACAAACTTAAAGAGAGGCATGCCTTAGAAGGCCGTCAAATCAAAAAAACAATTCTCGGGGTATCTGAAGAGAATTAGAAAAAACATTTATAAGAGAGATTCCCGCCAATAGCATAGCAAATATTTGATAATTATTCAAACATGTAACCTAAGGCATGCACAAAGATGTTTAACTTATAAACACATTGAGTATTCCACCGGTTTGCTAATAATATGTAGCTTAGAAACTCACACCCCCATTTATCATAGACCAAGATAAAACAATATATTTAAAGAGTAATTTATATAGATAGAACACAATCATGCCTCTGCAAAGTAATGTGTTTTTCAAAGTATCCTAATCGATAAACTCTTTTGCCAACTTCATGTATCCTAATCGATAAACTTTTACTAAAGCCCGCTTCTTCTTTTCACGTAAAAATGTCATTTTGATGTCGAATTGGAAAAATTAAAAAATTACGAATGTGTAAATTGTGATAACAAATACACACCCAAACACTACAATTGCTATATTATTTATCACAATTTACACATTCGTAATTTGTATTTTGATCCACTTTATTTATTTGTGTAAAAATATTATAAGAGTAAAAGTATAAAAATAGTAAAAACAAGCGGATCAAAATACAAACATCATACATTTGATCAAAATACAAATTATTATAAGATGTATGATGTTTGTATTTTGATCCACTTTATTTATAAAAAAAAGAGAATTAGGTTAATATTGTTTTGAAATTCAATAATTCCCAGTTGTAAGCTAAGCGAAGAATTTCATTGACTTCACACGAAAAAAGGCTATAATCATTGGATTAGTTCACCAGTTTTAAGAAGGAACGTTTTTTTTTTCAATAAAATCAGTTTAAAACATTTTGATTATACCATCTATTGTCAAACGTTTACCCAATTTATCCGGCTTATAATTAAAATAAAATCATAACAGTTGAAATTCAAGGTAAAATGATACATATTGATGTAACAAAAATAAAACTTGCAGTAATCAATTCCCAAACTAAAAAATATAATTCAAACCTGTAACATGAAATGCGACGATGTACAAACAATTGTTTATAAGAGTTAAAAAGAATCAAAACCCATACAGATTCACATCCACCGATACTTTTTATGTTTTTCATGATCATTACTAATTGTTTTTTGATGAAGTTTATTAATTGTAACGATTTGATTGAGGATGGGGAAAAATTAGGGTGGGGTGAATTAGGGTGGGGTTGATTGACGGGGTTAATTGTAACGACATATTATTAATGATATGCTAATTGATCTTGTGGTTATGTGACCCAAAAATTGCCTAGCGAAAGTAGTTAATGATATGCCTAATTCACTCGATGATCGAATCGATAATCCAGGAACTTGGTCGGGTTGAACCAGTCGAACCTGTGCGCATTGACGCGATAGAGAGCAGGAACTTCATTGGCTTATGCTTTCTTATTTTTTCTTCTTCTGCCTTGCTTAAATAGTCTCTTCCTGATGCGTTTCACCATCTTCGTGGCTAAATCTTAAGACACTTTCACTTCTTCATCAACTTCTTCCTTATTTTCCGTATCTTTTGTATGTTTCCTTCCTTCAGACTCCTTTGTCAAGAACCGGATCTATTGCAGCATTGTAAGTCTGCACAACAAAGTATTTTTTTCTATATAACAAATACACAACAACATCGATTCGATGAAGTCGCAATAATCAGGCTTTAATGTTTTGACAGTAGAAATATGCTTTCTATTAACTTTGGATAATCAGTTTCCTACGTTGTGTAGTTTGCTCCTGTATCTTAGCATTCAAAATCGATTCTGCCTCTTGCAATAAACAAAACTACAAGTTCGTAAAAGCATGATGCTAATCTTTTTCACCCTCTTGGCTATCAGTGGAGGCTACTTTTTTTATCTTTGTTATGTGAGATGCTATTACCCTCCTGGCTACGAAAATCGTTGGTTTCTACCATGCCAAAAACTTGTACAAATTTCAATTGTGTACCTTGTTGTAAGTTTAAAACAATGATGAGGTGTAATAACCATATGATGGAGGACCATAAAAGAGCATATTTCTGAACGGTGCCTGATGTAGTTTTGTATTGGCGGTTGCACCAGCTAGCTGTGTAATTTGCTTCTCTCTAGCTGTGCAATTCGCTTCTGGAGAGCTAGATTAAGAATGACTTCACCAAATGCTTGCCCATTTTAGCATTTGCTCCCTTCTGACCATCACGTGATAGAGTGCTTAAGCCACTAGAAAAGAATCCCGACCATGGATATTTTGCTCTAGAAGATTCACTGATCAATGATGGTTGTCCCAATATTATTCTGTCCACATAGCCCCAGACCACCCTAGCACCTTCTCTGCAATTAATGACAGAATCTATGTCAGTAGGAACTAAACCTAATGGGAAAGAACATACAACATTCACATTTCATATATGTGAAGCTAGATCAGCACTCAACTAAGTCTACGGTAGATGACATTCGAAAAGTGTCCAATGGAGCACCAAGGATATATCAGAGTGAGTGTTACACCTTGTTGTATAGATTCCTGCAGCAAGAGCTGTAACACCCCCAACAGCTACAATCAGCTTGTTTTGATCAGTTAATATTGCACGCAGTCCCCCTGGATGACAGATGAATTTACAAGGCTTGTTAATCAACAATCACTATCAAAACAAACGATGTTTTGCATGCGCGCAGTCGTGGGGGTGGGTGGCAGACAGTTTGGAATGGTCGAAACGGATTTTGGTCGAGTCATTCTAGTACTGTTTATATAATTGGTCAAGTCAGGTTGACCCAAAATCACTATATTGAAGGATTTTATAAATAAAACTATATGGTTAAAAAAGTACAAAATTGCAACTACAACCTAATTTTTTAAAACTGGGATAACATGTAAGCATCGAAATAGACTTTGGGATATTTTCACCCATCTGAGTCACTCGACCTATGTGATACAATCCACCTTCGGATAATTTAAATTATTTGATATTACAAGACCAATGGTTGTGTGTTTGAGGCTAGCAGCTAAAGTTACGCCCACTTCAACCTTTTTATAAAGAAAAAAAATGTTACACCTATTTTTTATGATAAGGAGTACTTCCTATGTGATCAAAAGTGGTGTTAATTGCAGAAACCCATTTCTCTCTTTCTGCATTCGCACGTTCTATAAACATCCATTTATTGATGTCTTCAGCCAATTTGGCTTCATGGGCTCTTCCTTCTGCTTCAGCCATCGCCCTCACCCTCACCCTGATTGTTTCTCGCTCAATCTCAGCTTTCTCCCTTTCTGTTTGTCTACGTTGTGCTTGTATTTGCTCTTCGGTTGCTCGTCTAGCTTGTTCTCTCCTAACAGATGACTCTTCTTACATTTTTACAAGCTCTTGATTTCTTGTTCTGTGATGTTCGTTTTCTGTATTTGAAATGTTCACCATTAAACCCCACGATAATAAAAAATAACTGCATCAAACATCAATTAAACAGAGGGAACATGCATGCATCCACTTCCTTGCCAGTTCATCCTCATAACGAGCCATCAAACATCAATTAAACAGAGGGAACATGCCTGCATCCTCTTCCTTGCCAGTTCATCCTCATAACGAGCCATCTGTGATTTTACTTGTGCTTGTAGCTGAGCTAGCTTTTCTGTTCCTCATATATTACCCTTTGTCTCTCCTGGCAAAAAGAAGGAAGAAAAACATTCAACATTATGCAAAACAAAGGGTTTTACATAGAGATTGTTCCACATATAACTTAACATGATGATTGAACAATTCTGAGTATATTAGGGCATCTTGTGTGGTGCGTAACTTATGATATCGAGACTAAGCATACTATCTAAGATGCGTTTACTAATTACATGTAGATATTTTGCTGGCATCATACACTTATGTGCTGATAACAATAAGAAACAATAGATATGATCAACCCCGATTTATTAACAGGGAAGGTGGACAGGACGAGGATAAAAACACATAATTATAGACAAGCTACATATATTGCCTTTTATTTCAAACTTTCAGAAGCTCCGAGTTTCATTAACTATCAGTAAACATATTTCCACATCAAATTTGTAAGCGACCTAAAATCGCATCAGGATGATCTCAGTGTGCATTAATCATTAAATTTCTGCGTGATTGAGCATTACACCTTCCAACTGGACCAGCTTTAAAGTTCAATATCGGACACCTAAAAATAAACTTCAAATCCTGAAACTTGTATCAACATCTCACATAATTAAAACTCAACTCTTACTTCCTATAAGAATCATACATAATTTGTCTTAATTATTTTAAAAGGTACTACCTTTGAAGCAATCATTATAATCATCTTATGTACCATATCAACTTGAGTTCGACTTTACCGAAAAAAAAGAAAAAAACAAATCATCTTATGCACGCACCATTAAAATATAAAATTTAAAAACATATTGAATGAGTACTAAATTTTCAGTTACATGTTCCTAATAAAAATATATCACACTTTTGATGTATTTTGATCGTAACTCTAATTACAGTCATGCAGATGAACCATCGCCACATCATTTTTCAAAGTAATCTAATATCACTCGCCGTGCGGGCACGCTCCTAGTAATTATTGCGGAGTACTAATTAATTCACAACGTTCATTCAAATCATTTAAGCATATAAAATCTAACAAGTGTTCAATTCGATGATACTAAATATGCACACATTACGAGAAACATCTGTTTCTATTTATAAAACCTTAAATACTTTCAATTGACTGGAAATATGTGCATGAGTGCAGATATAAACCAATACACGATATGTACTTGCACTACACTTAAATCAGCTGGTCGAAACATCTAATGAGGTAAAACCAAACACTTGATTTAGCATCCATGAAAGATACATTGTAATATAATCATAAAAGCAACGACAGTGCCAGACTTACAGTTTCTGACTAAGCTTGCAGTGCTTTAAACTCAACCTTCGCCGCTAATTCTGCCTGCCTAGTCTCTTCTTGCTTCTTCATCAACTCAAATGAGTGAAACCACCAACACAAATTATCACCACAAAACAAATAAACACATCAACAATCACAATAGAAAAAAAGAACTTAAATTGATTGAAAACGCAACCTATTTTCGAATTCTCGTCATTACACGCAATAAACCACTACCTTTTTACTATTATATGACTACCTTGTTACCACATGTTACACCAACCAGTAAAGACAATCATGGTAACAATGTAAAGGTCACGTATTTGAGAACAACGAAAACGTAGAGTTTTGTTACTTTCGCGCATAATTCCCCCTAAAGAAACATAATTTTACATCTAATAAAACTAAAATCTATACAATAACTTACACAAAAGATCAATAAATCAAACAAAACAAAGATTAAAATTTTCTACGTTTTTGTCATTGTATTTAAATAACTTGGTTTTTCACCAATTGATCTTAACAAAGTTCTATTATTATCTTTATATGCTAAAAAATATACAAAAATGACAAAAAACATTATAAATCATTAACTTATCCTATAATTCTCCATAAAAATACTTAATTCACCATCTAAAAACCTCAATTCATCACAATATCACTCAAACAAAAGAAAAACATAAAAAGAAATCCACCTTTTTAACATCAAGAACACTAAATTCATCACAAACACATAATTAAAATAAAATAAAAAACCAATAAATAGAAAGAAAAACCCATAAATAGAAATAGCACCTTTTTAGCTTCTTTAGAAGCAGCAATTTCTTTAAGAGCCTTAACACCTCTTTCAAGCGCTTCTGGATCAAACCCGGATGACGTAGTCCTAGGGTTAGGATAGTTACATAAAGTTTGAAGCTTGATTTTGCAGTCAGGCGGTACACGCCGTTTCCAGAAACCAAGATCTTTGCTGGAAAACCAGGGGTGAGATATGGATGAGTTTCTGGATCAAAATTAGACTTGTTAGGTTTATAGAGGGAGGTTAGGTTTCTGATTTATGAGGCGCACACACCAAAATCACACAAAACCATCAAAATCAACTAAAACCACCATAACCACCAAAACCACCGTGTCCACCTAGCCCACCGGAAATCAACTACAGAACCATTAGACTGTATTGACCTCGGCAAACGGCAGATACGGTAGTGACGGCTGTAAGTGTTTCGTTTAGAGAGATGGATGTGGCGAGGATGGTGGCGGCAGTTTGGTTATTAGGGATGTGTGTGTATTAGGTCAAGAGAGGAGTGGTTTATGTATTAAAAAGTTTCAGAAGTCACAACATGGCTGGCATACACGAATTTTGAATGACTCCCAATTGTCAACTATGTAACTTTGGAATGCTAGTAAATTTTTTCCTATATTTCCCTATATAAATTCCTATATTTCCCTATATAATTCCTATATTCCAAATATAAGTGTACTTAAAAAATAAGTCCTATATCCTTTATAAGTAGTAGGGAAGTATATTATGAAAATGGACTTTATTTAATATTTGAGTTATTAAATCATGACTTATTAATATAATAAGTTATAATTAATCATGACTTATAAGAATTTACTTATTTAATATACTTATTAATCCATGACTTATATAATCATTTTGTTCAATGAACAAGGTAAATTATTAAGTATATTGAACGAGTTATTACTATTTTTAGAAACTTACTATTTATAGAAACTTACTATTTTTGGAAACTTACTATTTATAAAAACTTACTATTTTTGGAAAGTTACTATATATGGAAACCTGCTACTTTTGGAAAGTTACTATATATAGAAACCTGCTATTTTTGGAACGTTACTATATATGGAAACCTGCTATTTATGGAAAGTTACTAATTATGGAAATACCAAGTATAATATGTCACACCCCCAAACCAGAGTTTGGTAATAGTCGGGGCCATGTGACTTCATGAACATCATACAATCAGAATATAAAGAACGACCTCTACATAAGTTGTTTTGGAAAATTTCTCGTTGATTTAATTAACTTTAACAAGATTACAAGATTTCATAAGTTCAGATCAGAGATTACAGAAGCATATAAAGTTTTAAAATAACAAGAGATAATAGTTTTAAATGGCATATGTATCCGAAGACAAAATCATGATGCATGCAGACTCCAGATTACTTAATATAGCAAGCAGCTTAATCACTTGAGATAAAACATTGCTAAAAGTGTCAACACAAAGGTTGTTGAGTTCATAGGTTTATTTAAATTGATAAGTCGGAACATAAGAAGCTACGTTATACATATCATCCATTGTAAATGATATAATGACACATGTAAAAATAAATACTATTAATGTCCCAAGCTCATGACACCAAGACTTTAACATTAGTATGCCCTAGTTTCATTGTTTCACAGTTTCCAGAATTTCAAATGCACGCGATGGCCATATGACCTGCCAATCCCAGATGTGGGCGTCACCCCAAAATAGATCTATCCACCTTCATTCACGCTTACTCTCATTAACTAACAGTTCATCATTAGGGGCACAGTTTACAGTTTCAGATTCAGCTACTTAGGCAACATCAATAGTTAAGTTTTCGTTTCCTGTTCTGCTTATGTCCGACAGTTTAAAACGAGCAATGTATCTCACCCAAAGATTTCATAAAGCGATATAAATAAGTTAAAGTGGGGGCTATAAACTCACCTTAAATGATAGGCAAGTAAGTTCAACAAGTAGGAAGCACAGAGATAATACCCGCAAATTATTCCCACTTTAATCTGCAACCTAGCATGAGCAATAACTATCTAAATAAGTAATGCAACTAAATAATTACTTCGTCGTTACATTATACTTGCCTTTATAAATTATTTATGTAAAACATTTTCTTTTTATTAAAAAGTAAAAGTCAATTAAAAAGGTCGAATTCATGGGTTAACACACACAAAATAGTTTAGACGACTCAAAGACAAACTTTTAGAAAAATAAAAACAGTAGATAGTTACAATTTAATTCGGTTAAATGGCAGTTGGTCGCTAAATAAGTCCACTATTTTTCTAAGTCCAAGTCCAGCACAGTCTAGAAATAATACGGTCATATCCTAATTTTGTCCAACAATGATATCAGTCCTTTACGTTTTATTTATTTTCTTTGTGTTCATTTATTAATAGATTAATAGGTCAATAATATAGCAAAGATCCCTTTTGGTTCATCTACGAATAAATCATGAGGCCCTTGTCTGGGAACCGCTTAATCGGGTCTTTTTGTTCGATTAGAGCCAATGGGACTCAGCATATACGAATAACACGAAGAATGCTTAATCCCACGCTCCACGCGCTAACTGTGACACCAATTTAGTCCGGGTTAAATTATTAGAGTCAATGGGACTCGACATATACGAATAAATCGAAGAATGCATAATCCCACGCTCCATGGACAAATTGTGATACCAATTTAGTCCAAGTTAAATTATACTAGTTACTTTTATTATTTATTACGTTTTAAATAATACCTAAAGGTCTAGTATAGGTAAATTTATAATTAATAGGGGTTTAATTTATTTCCTAGTATAAAACATATACTATGTCCTATGTCTCCCTCAAAGTACATTATCCAAATGGTCCCCTTTCTCTTTTCTGTTTGTCTGACGCAGCAACACAGGGAACAAAAGAAACATATACTATTCCAAATATTCCAAAATTTGTACTTTCATTTTTGTTCATCACTCTCTCTCGTCGCTTAAAAGCAACACAAAGAAACCATGGTTCATAAAACTCAACTCGCGACTTATTGTTCACCTTACGACTTTGATACTCGACGGTTTTTGAAAATTCGAGTTGCATGATAAACCTTACGAACCCGACTACAAATCCCAGAACAAAAACAACACATTTGAACGTGAATTGATCCATTATTTTAGGAACAAAAGTCACATGTTTTTACACAACTTCGAACTGGTTATTTTTGGACTCTCACGACTCAATTGTGTAAAAGTGATCCATTTAGACTCGTATGATAGGTTTAAATGAATTACATAAAAGCATTTAAGTTTCCTTCGTTTTCTAGTACCTCACTACTTGGTACAAATATCATGATTTCATGTTTATAAACGGTTTAGGTGACACTGTGTTCGAGACTCATACTCTTGGAAACACATTAGTTTAAAAACTCGTCTTTGTAACTCAACCCTTACTCACGTGAAACATTATTCGTTCATGAATTTGCTCACGTACCCAACACACCCTTAGATTAAATATACTTTTAGTCATTGTGCTTAAGTCAACAACGGTTTGATAGCAAGTATACGTAACGACGACAATAAAAAAAGGAAATGTGGCTTACAAAGCTATGAACGATGAGACGTAAGGATAATAACCCACGAGCTTCTAACTTATGAGCAAACCCTAAACTTAGCTCGAAACTCAATCAACCCACGTCGGAACTATGAAACTCACTATCAAAAACATGAAACCCACGTTGGAATGACAAGGAACCCACGAAATTATACAGTTTGCTCGAAAACCCTAGTCGATTTATAGGATGTGTTCTTGTTTTGTTTGGCTTAGTGAAGTAAGAGGTTTAGAGTTTGGTTGCATGTTATTATAAAGATGATGGAGGTTTTTAGGTGTTGAAAAGAAAAGTAGAGTAGTCACTTTTGATCCGAATGAACAAGGATGTTGAAAGTGTTTTTGTTTGAGCGTTTTCTTTTCTAAACGAGAGGGGAGATATATAATTTTCAATTGGTGTTTATTGTGTAAGTTAAAAGAAAGTGTGTGTTACTCACGGAGATAGGATGAAAAAGTTAAGCAAGTCAAAGTATGAATTTATCTATCCCTTTATGGCAACTGGCAAGAAACAAAAGCATGTATGTTGACAGTACATAGATGATAGGTATGAGTTTGATTTTTTATGGTCCAAGGCTTGATTAAAGTAACTTTATGATGGTTAAGTTTGGTAACTATGGTAAAGTTTATTTTCATTTGGTAATTTTGTAAGTTAATGTATAAAGTAGGGTAAGTGGATGCCTTTTGGTATTGATTTAAATAGGATGGAGAAGTGAATGGTATTATTAGGATAAAAGTGTTTATTTGGGGTATTTTAGTTTATATGTAGAATAATTAGGCGGACACTATTTATATTTACGGAAAATAAAGCGATAAATAACGTTTCGTAAAAAAATACTTAGTTAAATTATTTATAACAATAATAATGAAAAATAGTTATGCGCACAATATTTATATATCTAGATGAGCATCCAACAATTAATTCGCAGATAGTTTGCGAAAATGTCACACAAATAAATCCTACACAGGATATGCACAAGATTTTCCTATTGCCTCTGCAATTGCTATGTAAAACTAAAAATATCCCAAGAAAATCTAATGCACATGATATTCCATAATAATGATATCACTTCTTAGTTGCTAAACCGACATTCACAACTTAAAATTAATAATAACGAGCTAACTAAAGGTGGGAAGATTGACGATTATCACAGTCTCCTAAGGTTAGAGAATTTTGTCCGCAAAATTAATTCGTTTATATTCGTAATAAGTATTTAGAACGAGCATAATAGTATCAGATTAAATAATAATCTATCAGCCTATATTCGTTACTTTGTCGGTTCACATGATGGCGTTCTTAGCCGTAAGGGTAGTGACGGATAATAGCAAGTAAAAATATCATAAATATTTAGTAGTCATTAATAGGGACGTACCCTTATTTATGCTCAGTCTCCGAGATTCCAGTCCTTACACCTAATTGGTATACCCTCGGGCGGGTTTCTTCAGTTTCAACAGGAATTATAGCTCCGAGATTCTTCCCCTTGGGGCACTCACTCTTGTAGTGTCCCTTTTCCCCGCATGCAAAGCAAGTGACATTAGCCTTATTAGTCTTGCGACACTCCTCAGTTTTATGGCCAACATGTCCACACTTTCCACACTTCTGACCACATGCTCCAAGATGATGAAGTCTACATTTGGAATAGTAGGGTGCCTTTCCATTGTACCCACTCTTGTTCTCAGCTCTTGTTGTATAAACCCTAACAATGTCTTGTCGTTTGTTCTGCTAGTTAGACTGGCTATGATTGTTGCTTTGATGGTTGTTAGTTCCTTCCCACCTCCTCTTATTTTCAACAGCCTTAGTAACTTGTGCTCTCACTTTCTTGTTGTTGATCTCTTGAGCCATACGCATGGCTTCTCGAATCTTAGCAGGTTTTGAGACAATGACATTCCCTTGAATGTCATCAGTCAATCCCCATATGTACCTTTCGATTTTCTTCTTTCCCGTAGGTACCACACTAGGACATAGTAATGCCAACTCCTGAAACCTTCGGGTATAACCCCTTACATCTGCTCCCTGCACCGTTGTAAAACCCGTAAAAACAAGGTCATAATTTAATTCTATTTTCAATTATTTTGAAGTATTTTATAACGTTAAATATTATTATGTTTAACGGTTTAAGTTGAAACCGATATCAAATATTATATTTTAATATTTTGACGATTAACGAGGACTACTAGTGATCGCGATACCGACGGATGCCTAAAATTTTATATTTTATTATCGATCGTTTCCATATTTAATACTTTCGACGATATCGTTTTAATTACGTATCGAGTCGTTATATTATTATTTTTCGTGTGCGTTTAAACTTTTAAAAAGTATTTTTACGAAACCCGAGTCTCATAAATATTTAAAAATTTACAATTTACATTTTCTACCCTTTTAAACTATTTTATTACATTTTGGACCAAAACTATCACAAATTGGCAAAAAGTACCCTAACCTTGGACTATATATAAAATTTCCACTAGCAACTTTTCATTTTTAAAATCATTAAATAAAAATCACCACCACTTTCCTCCTTCTCCTTCTTTTGGCCGTACAACCCATACACCAAAACCATCAAAAATTTTGATGATCCAATTTGAATCAATCCAAACTAAAACAAGTCCCATTCCTAATTTTTTGAAGGTGATTCTAATGATACTAATTTTCTTACATGCATTAAGTTTTTAATTTTGATAAAAACTAGGCTTGTTAGGTGGAGATTTTGATCATGCATGTGTTGCTAGTGATGATCAAATGATGTTTATGTTATGTTTTTGTTAAAAAGATGAATTTTAATTTTTGAGTTTTTGATTTTGATGATGATACAAGTGTTAGGATTGGTTTATGATGATATTAGGGGCTTAGAATGATGATAAAAGTTGTTGGTTTTAATCAAAAAACTTGATTTTGTAAGAGATTTTGAAAGGTAATTTTGGGCAGTAGGTTTGAGGCCATTTTCGAGGGTCTTAAGTCTGAATATAGGATGATATGATGGGATTATGTTGTAGAGAATTTCGTTAGCTTCGATTTGATATAAAGTAGGCCTTCCAACTCCAAACGAGGTGGAAGATACACTAGTTTGATTTTCGTGTACCGGGAGACGAGTGTTGACACAATCCGAAAATTGTTGCCGATATTTGGATCGAATCTCGGGGACTATAAAAAGAGTTTCAAAATGATTCAAGGGCTGTACTCAGGCTCAAAGTTTAGTATTTTGAGTCTATTTTTAGAATCAAGTGTCTGTTTTCTAAATGGAGTTGTTTAGAATGGCCAAAATGGTTTCGTAAGTCAAGGTCGCTAAACTGTCTGGATTTTGTGATTCAAAGATGAGTCGGGCAGGGAACTTTAGAAGTAAATTCTTTTAATGGGCTCTTGGGAGGACTTTCTACATATAGTAAGTAAGTTCTCTGAGTAGTATCATAAAAATTTGATGTGTTTAAGTATGGGAAAACGGCTTGGACATTCGGTATGTTCCGGCAGATTTTTATTAAAGGCATAGAATAATAAAATGAATATATAGGAGAGTATAATAGAATCACTTGTATCGTTTTCTCTCGAGTTTGTCGTGATTATATGAGTCGAGTTGTATATTCTTATGTATGGTTTATTTCTCGAGTCTATTATTAATGAACGCACCTTATTTGATAGGTTGCGGTTCTCGTGTTTGAAAGGCATCATCTATCGTCGGCGATCGTCTCATTACCATTATTGGCTAAGGTGAGTCTATAGCCTCGCTTTATACTAGTTATTAAATGATTTTAAACCCGCGAGGGGGAATACATGTTTTTATAAACCTAGAACACAAGTCTTTTATGGTATGCTTGTCCCTCTTTGAATGGACCCGTGGTTGCCTTTAAAATGCATTAAGTGATTGCCATTGTTAAATCCTCAATTATGGACCGTTAATTAACCTATGATGGGTTAACCGCTAGTACAATTAATAGATCTATGGGGGAAGCCGCCCCGGTTCAGTTTGTGTGGACTTGTCACAGAAGCTTAGGCCCGACCTCCACACTGTTTGGACATATTGTATTGAGAAGTCAGGTATACGGCAATGTACCAATAATCTGGAGGTAACCGACAATTAATAAATCTCCTGTCTTATTAGACCTCTAAAAGGAGTGTTTAAGGGCTCGGTTCCATGAGCTTATTGCAATTAATTCTATATACAATTATCATTGTTGATGCAAATTATTATTTGATGCTTATTAAGCATGCCACAAACTTATAATCTTTGCTTGTGTTCAAATTGATCATATAAACCTATAGATTCACTCGGCATTTTTGCTGATTGTTTTACTCACATGTATTTCAGGTAATCAAGAAGTGGAAGCTTAGAGGTCACGGGAATGAAGTTATGCACCGCTTTAGTTGTCCAAACTCTTTGATTTATTTATCGTTCCATTTTTTAAAACAAACTAATATGTTGTTTTAACTTATATTTTGGTAACGATTACTTGGGACTACGCTACCCTGATAAATGTTTTAGGAACGATAAATTTGAAACCTCTCTTTTCGAGTCGTTCTTTATAAAATATGTGTTGTATCATTGTTTAGCACCCAAAGATGTATTCCGCTGTGTGTAAATTTAGGGGTGTTAAAGATTGGTACCAGAGCCATGAGTTATAAAGAACTAGGTCTTTATTTCAAAAACCTAAACATAACTGCCAGTTTTTATTTTTCAAAGAGTCGGTGCACCGAACTTCGCGTGACTTCATGTTCAAGCTACTTCTGAGATTACAATTTTAGTATGCGTTATTACGTATACCTTATTGGCAAGTATTTATAAATAAATACTATGATCCATTTATGGATATATATTTATATCTAGGATCCCTTTATCGATATATATTTATGTCGTTAAACTTTTCGATAAAAGTTTATCATTTATTAATGATTAACTTAAATAAATACAATGAATTTTCAAGATCTTTCTGTATTTATTTTTGAAGTATTTAAATTGCTTTTATTGCAAAATTTTATATTATGACCTTACATACCTTCATCTGCGCGCGTTACTTTCATTGTTTAACCCTTTGAGATTTCTATAGATATCCAAGTCGCTTTTCGGCTGTTTGTGCTTGGACGTCTTAAAACGTAATCTCTAGACCATTGTGTAGCTCAATGTGTCCTTGGAATAGACTAACCGCTATCGTGTGAGTCACACATTTTGAAACACTTCCTATAATCGTGTTGAATAATATCATGGTTTTTCATAATATTTTGTTGATTTTTATCACCGTTTTACACGGCATGTGAAGATTTAATCCATTGACATTTATATGTATCGTCTGAAGTGTATTGTTCGCTTATATCTCGGTAACGTCATCGTCATTTTATAAATCATCGTCTAGATTATGGCGCTAGATTGGAATACGATTTTACATCTAGAAACTTGTATTATCCTCTTTCATTAACCTTCTTGCTCCCGGAGTGCAACCCGTTAATGTTCCATTCTTTTTTTTTGTTATGTTTAGTGATTTTGGATAATCGTGGCACCAAGGAGATTTGTCTACCTTACATTTTGAAATCTAAATTATGAACGTCATTCATCATTTTGCTTCCTAAATTTCGTGTTGGATACCTTGAAGCATCTCTTGTCATTCATTATGCTATATTTTTATTTGATGCTCATTATGAGATTTATTTTTCGTTGTTGTAAAATCCACAAGACATGTGTGTATATATATATTTTGAGCCGTTAGGAAGTGTCGAAAAATATATTTAATTGGGAAACTGCAGGGGGTGTATAAACAGGTCAAAACATAAAAGTAAAACCTGCGTTTTTAAAATAAAATATTCAAACCTGCACAGAACTTGTAGGGGTATTTTGGTCATTTTATATTGGGTTTCAGGTCTCGGGTAAAACTAGAAAGTCGTCTGAAACGTCGTTTTGCATCAAAATGCTTTAGACTCCGAGTCTTGGAGATGTCGTTTATCGGGTCAATAAATCGGCTCATATTAAAAGTTAAGTCTGATAGAAAATTCAGAACATGAGTTTTAAACGTTTCTAAGCAGTTTTGAGTTCATTTGAGATCGTAAAATTTTAACGAATATTATTTTACAATTAACGAATACTAGTTGCATGTGAAAATGTTTAAAAATAGAAACATTACAGGATTAACAATTACCGGATTAATGGTGTAATTTGAAAATGAATAATATACTTTCTTAAAAGCATGTTGTGTCGAGTATCTTAAGTAATACACATATGGATTGATTTATTCTTTTTATATATATGACTCAATTGTCATTCAAGGTTATTTTATTTTTATTTTCTTCTAACCTTCCACTGATTTGGGTTAAGTTTTGAAGTTTTGCCTTCACATTCTTCGTCGACATTCTCATCACGTGTCTCTTGGCGTTTTCGTCTAAACCTTATAACTTTTTGCAAACCTTTGGCTACTTTATACGTTGTCGTAATGTCACATTATTAATAAATCTGATATTGTTTTACGATTATTTTCACCAATTGTTTTTACTTTGGTCTTATAAAATACTTTTCGTAACATTAAAAGTTGCTTATTGAGTATCTCACAAATGACTTGTATCCTATAAATTTATAAACTATTTTTAAATTCCATTTTACAAATGGCATGGTTTATATATAAACATAAGAAACGTAATACTTTTCGACGAAATGGAGCACTGCATTGCTAGCCCTAAATTATACATGGCTTGATCACCTATGTCTAATTTAGAAGGAGCCATGCTAGGCTGAATAGTAGTCACCTTAAAAATCTTGATAATAAAGAACTTTTTACTTGTATTTACTGATAAAGATAAATAAAATGAAATAAAGTGAAAAGAAGTTTTGAAAACCTTTATATTTTATGCAAGTGGCGCAATTTCTATGCATCCGCATACGTTTTCTTACCTTTTCTTGAACGTATTACGCGCTTACGAATACGTTTTTACTTGACGATCGTTTTTCTACTTGTGACCTCATTTTGTCTTATAACTGATTTCTTTTGACCGTTCGTCTAATTACTGACTGTTGATAATTGACTTGAAAGTCTCGATGTTGTATCCTTCCTTCTTGTCCAATCTTCTTTATGCGACTGGGTAGATCTTTGGAATGTCTCCGCACGTGAATAATGAATTATCACTAGAGTGATTTCCGTATATCCGGGATGACGTCCGTCACTCTCGTTTGTCTCGAAATCCACTCTTGTGAATCGTGCTTTGACTTCTCTCATTAAACACTAACATCGTTCATTTGATTTATTTTGATTACAAGTGATTATTAGGAATTTTATTTTATTAAAAATTTTTGTATGGATCTTATTTCCGATCATGTATCGACCATCGGTAAGTTAACGAGCTGATGTTGGTGAACCACCGACCGCACTAACAAAATTGACAACATGTTTAATCTACTGTTTCTTATCGTCTTACCATCAATGCCTTTATTGTATTATTCTCTTTAAGAATCCATACGACATTTGTTTCGTCCCCTTTTGTACCATTGATTTCGTACTGATTGTTGACTATTAATTCCATTCCTATTCGTTTATTATCTTGTCACATTTTGAAATCGAATATATCCCATGTTTATTTTGAATTAATAAACACCTTTATGTATTCTACAACGTATTATAAAATTTTTATGGAACTTTTACACATTTTTCTAATGATTTTCAATTATCGAAATAACCATCACAAGTAAAAGGTCCAATTTATACATCATATTTTGTATAACTAAAACTAATGTTTAAAATGAAATTATGTTCTACCTTTTGAACTAATTGACTTATCATACTTTACTTTAAATGTAATGAAATTATCGGTTTAATTTATATTCCTAATTGTGATTTGATTTGGAAATTATATTTTCTAATTGTAACCATCAATATGAGTTTAATTAATAAATTCTTGTCATTCTTTCAAAGTTTCTTAAGACAACAAAAATAAATTATGAATCCTATTTTGATATATCATCCTTATCAAGAAAGTACCTCAACTGAGTTTTAAGGTAATACCAAATCCGGGACGGATAATTGTGACAAACGTTATTTTAATGTTAATATTTAATTCATTCTTTGCTCTCATTTTTTTAGTATTGTGAATTATTAAGTTTTACGGTTACGTGAGTCGAGATCCCTCGTCGATCGTTACCTTAAATCCTTTTACCAAATCTTGTCCGTTTATGCGTTTATTGAATTCATTTTTATCTCGTTCTGTTCCTCGTATTGAAGATCACTCTTTTATTCCGAGTTTAAAATGAATCTCGGTAAGCAGTGTATAAGAAGAAACGATAAGTGTCACCAGGATCTATGCGTGTACTTGTGGAATGATTGAGGACCGAGTTATCAATGGCAACATATCATGGATATGAAGGTTTTTTGTAATTTTACTTGCTACTATCGAAGGATCATAGAAGACTCTGGAGATCAAGTGGTTATTATCAAGGGTTCGTTCAAGGTTTTCTCGATGATTAACGGTGGAGATCTATACTCAATGTTTATGTTAGACCTTTTATTTTATTTACTTATGTGGTATGTGATCTAGTCAAATGATCGTAAGTTGTGAGAACTTGAGACGGCATCATCTGATGACGTCCGATCATGTAGAACACATATTATGAAATATCTTTTTGACTTTCAACGACGATGTTTATTGAGTCTTTAATGCGCATTGGCGAAAGTGAGATGGTGTCTTTGTATTATCTTTTGAGTAGGGACCCGCGTGTGAGCACCCTCCGATGACGAAAATGTTTTTCCTGTTAGTTCTTTTGATGTGTGTCCATGGCTATCCGACCAGTGGCTATCCTTTAAATTGCAACATTCCTTTTTAACTCGACTTACCCGAAAACCCTGTCATCTGTTCTTGTCGTCGAATGAGCTTCGTGTGATTCATAAAATTTTCATGTGTCGAGCTTGACGGGTGACTGGTGGATAAGGATTTATTTATTCCTTTTTGGTGAGATTCAACTTGACGACAAGTTGTGTTTTGTAAAAGAACCAGTGGAGATCGTGGATCGAGATTCACGTGGGGACGTGAGGACTTCTTACTAAGAAATGCCCTCATCCTTCCGGGTAGAACAACTCGTGTATGAAGAGAGTTGAGCGCCGGGACGTCGCTCCCTTAAGGTGGTGAGGATGTAAAACCCGTAAAAACAAGGTCATAATTTAATTCTATTTTCAATTATTTTGAAGTATTTTATAACGTTAAATATTATTATGTTTAACGGTTTAAGTTGAAACCGATATTAAATATTATATTTTAATATTTTGACGAGTAACGAGGACTACTAGTGATCGCGATATCGACGGATGCCTAAAATTTTATATTTTATTATCTATCGTTTTGATATTTAATACTTTCGACGATATCGTTTTAATTACGTATCGAGTCGTTATATTATTATTTTTCGTGTGCGTTTAAACTTTTAAAAAGTATTTTTACGAAACCTGTAACACTCTCATTTTTCGTATCGGTACAGCGGAAGGGTCTTTCAGAGTGTTACGGGATAGCACAATAACTCCAATCATAGACAACACATAAAAATGGTTGTACAAGGTTTAACAAACATTCATTCGATAAAAAGTTTCAAAAGCGTACAACAGGTCCCAAATTATACAGGTCATTAAGTTTACAAAACACAGATCGAATGAACATTTTTAATATTAAGTGTAGGCCATCAGAGTCGATCTCCATCCGGATTACCTTCAAGCACCTGAGATAAAAAAATGCAAAAATCATATCAGCGAATGCCGAGTGAATTCATAGAGTTTAATAAAAACAGTTATATAAAAACAATCATTTACATTCATTTAAAATCAGAACACAAGTATAATATCGGAAGTAAGTCCTCATATTGCTAGTCAGGCAATATATATCAAGCATACATCTTAAACCGTCCATGAGACCGTAGTCTCTATATTACCATGATAGGTAATATATTCGTCGTTAATAGCGTCGTTATCATATATAGGATACATTTTTATTTAGATTAGGTAGGTTGTATAGGTTGTAGGATTATTATTAGCCGCATGACATTATTACCTTACTATGAAAACAGCGGGCCGCGAACCCGACAAACAATTTGCCCATCTAATTTAGCGTGTCGTCACAAAAATCACGCTATGGAATCTTCTCATACATAAATTCGCTTACCAATCAATGTGGCACGACGGGGATCAACCGTCAAGGCGCGAACTGGGGTGATCGTCCCCAAATAGTACTATCAAATGCATAAGCGTCTACCAAATCCCGGTAGTTCACAATTCATGCTAATGGGACTTTAAGTGACATAACCTAACTACTAATAATCCTTTTAGTCTTGAATATAGGGTCATAGCATCATTCGGGTCCATATCATTTAGCATACAATCGGGACTACTTGTGTTCTATTTTTATAAAAATATAGCATGTTATCTCCCTCGCGGGTTTACAAATCATTTTATAAAACATTTAAAAGAGTGCGAGGCTATGAACTCACGTTGTTAATGAAAGGCGGATTATCGGCTACGGGCGTGCTTCGGTCACGGAAACCTATATAAATAATAATCGGTCTTAGACTCGGTCCAATGACTTTTATCAAAATAACAATATACATATGATGATTTTGTACATATGATGATGATCAAGTGGGTTTATACATCCTTGTTTACTCATTTTAATGTTTACGTCTTGGTAACGTCTTACTAGTTCACTAGTTTTACCGATTTTACCTATTTTAAGTCCATTAAGCCTTTTATACTTTTCATGTTGGGCCCAAATGGGTTAAGCCCAATAAGCTCTTTTTACAAGTTTTTATCTTATTAAGTCCAATTATAAGTCCAATATGTTTAGTTAGCTCGTAAATGTCCGTATTTCTTATAGTTCGGGTTTTATCGGTTTTTACTTGTATTAGTTACTTATACATCAGTATATGACTTTTATAAACTTTACATTAGACGGGTTTGGTCGTCTAAGTTTTATTTGGCGAAAAACGTTAATTTTACGGCGATAGCCGAAAAAGTCGTAAAAATCAAGTTTATAGTTTTTATTACTTATAAATATTATTTTACCACCATTTATATAATTTACACATTTAATTAACCTTTTATACATTTATATAAATAAGTTTTATAAGTTAGTGGGTTTATATTTTTACATTTTATACATTATAATGTGAGTGCTTATATAATAATAATAAACATTATTTCCAAAAATCTGATTTTTAACTTCATGTTCACCATTTTTAACATATCTAGAGTTCTATAATGAATTAGAAGCTCATTTTTGGATGGAATGATCTTCATAATATGTGCTACATTTAAATTAGTTATAGCTACTGCCCATTTTGAGTTTAACTTGCCTTAACAGTCCCTACAAAACTGCTTATTCAGATTATACCACCTAACTTGTTTTGATCATATCTCACTCATTATTTTGATTGCATTGCATGGCCAACTCTCACATGTGTATAACATCTTCTACTTACTGTAAATGGATCAAACCATGCAATTTTATCAGTTCATCTTTTAGTTATCTACTGTTTTTATACAGCCAACTAAATAGTCGAGATTTTAGCTTCATTTCTTATGGTTATCATCATTTTTAAGCATATTTATCAACACTTGATCCACACACAACATTTTTATCATCATATATACATCATATACATATACAAAATGAAAGAAAATACATTTGTTCTTTACAAAATAACAAGAGAAAAATGGAGAGGATGATCTTCTTTACCAATCCAAGTGGATTTCTTGTTTTAGGAAGACAAGAACTTGATGAACACAACAAGTATCTCCAAGACCATCAAATATCAAGAACATAGGTTGGAAAATCAGCCCTAGGACACAAGCAAATCACCTCCAAAGTTGTTGATATGGCCACCAATGATCAAGGCTTCAAGAGAACACCTTAATAGAACTAGTAAACATGTGGTTTATGGCTAGAAAAGATCAAATGGGTGTTTGTTGGTTTATAGTGGACGACAAAGAGATGGAGTTTGAGAGGATTTGATGTTGGTTTTGCATGTGAGAATGATGGAAATGAAACAAGTAGCTAGTTTTGGTGTGTTAGTGGAGAAAGTTAGCTTAAAGGGTAAGCTTATGCTTACACTTGGAAGGTGTAAGCTAAACTTGATGCCACCTTGTGTTGTGGTGTCAAGTTAGCCGTCCCATACAAGCTAGTGGGGTGGGACAAAGTGTTTTGTCCCATCTCACTAGTTTACGGGTATTTCTCGATTCTAGTTTTCTCGATTTGCGTGCCCTCGGGTCGTTTTACGAAAAACGTTTTTATAAATTATGAATCACCGTCACAAAACGAATCCAATAAAAATTGTCTCATCAAAAACGGAGTTCAAAAACGTAAATACGTAATCCTAAGGTTTCCGGTTTTGTCGTAAAAGACGTCAAATTATGCACGTAAGCCCAAATTTAAATCCGTAAATTGTGAGTTCGTCAACCAACACAAAAATAAGTTTCAAAATATTATACGAGAAAATATTTCACTACCTGAAAATGTTAGATTTGTCACAGCTTTTCCTCCTAAAAGGGATCAACGTCCTCGTGATCCATTTCATTTGGATGTCCGTATCTTATTGAAATCGAAGAGGTGCGGATATTTCTTCCACATTTCATCCTCTCGTTCCCAAGTATACTCCGGTCCATGCCTTGAATTCCATCGGATTTTGACAATAGGTATCCGACTTTGTTTCAGTTGCTTTACCTCACGGTCCATAACTTCTACGGGCTCTTCGATAAAATGCAACTTCCCATCTATTCGAACCTTACCTAACGGAATTTTCTCATCACTCACTGCTAGACATTTCTTCAGATTAGATACATGGAATGTGTTGTGAACACCATGAAGTTCTGGGGGTAACTCTAGTTTGTAAGCCACCGGACCTACTCTAGATAAAATCTTAAAGGGTCCAATATAACGGGGATTCAATTTTCCTCGCTTTCCAAATCTTATAACGCCTTTCCATGGCGATACTTTCAACGTTACTCGGTCACCCACTTCAAACTCCATTGGCTTCCGCCGCACATCCGCGTAACTTTTCTGTCTACTACGGGCAGTCAACAACCTCTTCTTAATCTGAACTATCATCTCCGTAGTCTCCCGGATCAATTCCGGTCCCGTGAGCTGGGTATCCCCAACTTCACTCCAACATACAAGAGATCTACACTTCCTACCATACAAAGCTTCAAACGGTGCAGCCTTAATACTAGAATGGTAACTATTGTTATACGAAAACTCTGCTAACGACAAATGTTTATCCCAATTCTTACCAAAATCTAACACACAAGCTCTCAACATATCTTCTAGTGTTTGTATCGTCCTTTCACTCTGCCCATCAGTCTGGGGGTGATAAGCAGTGCTCATATCGAGATTCGTTCCCAAAGATCTTTGGAGAGATTTCCAAAAATTCGATGCGAATCTAGGATCTCGATCTGAAATGATCGATACAGGCACTCCATGCTTGCATACAACATTATCAAGGTATATTCGAGTCAGCTTCTCCAGTGAGAACTGCTCCTTAACCGGAATGAAGTGTGCTGATTTGGTCAGTCTATCGACAATAACCCAAATCGAATTGTTTCCAGATGATGTTCTAGGAAGCTTGGTGATAAAGTCCATTGTAGTTCGCTCCCACTTCCATTCAGGAATCTTTGGTTGTTGAAGTAGTCTTGATGGCTTTTGATGTTCCGCTTTAACTCTAGCACAAGTCAAGCATTGAAGAACATACATAGCTATGTCAGCTTTCATATTCGGCCACCAGTACAACTTCTTCAAATCATGGTACATCTTATCAGATCCCGGATGAATGGAATACTTAGATTTATGGGATTCTAACATTATCAAATCTCTTAAGCCTCCAAACTTAGGTATCCACATACGACCTCTAAATCATTTCACTCCATCAGCTCTAACCTCTAAAGGATCTCCTTCTCCTCGGAACCCTTCATTAGCAAAATTCTCCTTCTTACAAGCTTCTATTTGCGCATTTCTAATTTGCTCTGGCAAATTATTATGCACGGTCAAAACTAGAGAACGCACCCTGATAGGCTCTCTATCTTTCCTACTTAACGCATCAGCAACAACATTGGCTTTTCCTGGGTGATATTTTATATCACAATCATAATCACTTAACAACTCTATCCATCTTCGTTGCCTCATGTTCAATTCCTTCTGGTCGAGAATATACTGTAGGCTTTTGTGATCGGTGAATACCGTACACTTGGTGCCATATAGATAATGTCTCCACAACCTAAGAGCAAAGACTACAGCTCCTAACTCAAGATCATGAGTCGTATAATTCTCCTCATTCTTCCTCAATTGCCTAGAAGCATAAGCTATCACTTTCTCTCTCTGCATCAAAACAGCTCCATAACCTCTAAGAGATGCATCACAATACACTACAAAATCTTCACTCCCGTCGGGTAATGATAAGATTGACGCACTACATAACTTTTGCTTCAATGTCTGAAATGCTCCATCTTCATCACGTCCCCAAACGAAAGGTTTATTCTTCTGAGTAAGCTTAGTCAAGGGTTTAGCTATCAAAGAAAATTCTTTAATGAATCGCCTATAATAGCCAGCCAATCCTAAGAACTGTCGCACTTCCGTTGGCGTTGTCGGTGCAGACCAATTCTTAATAGCTTCAACCTTTGCAGGATCAACATGAATTCCATCTCTGTTAATCACATGACCAAGAAATTGCACAGAATCTAACCAGAAATCACATTTCGAAAACTTAGCATACAACCTTTCATCCTTCAATAAGTTCAAAACAATCCTCAAATGTTCTCTATGTTCATCTTCATTCTTAGAATAGATTAGAATATCGTCAATAAACACAATCACAAATTTATCCAAGTAGGGCTTGCACACTCGATTCATTAAATCCATGAAAACCGCAGGTGCGTTAGTTAACCCAAATGGCGTTACTTGAAATTCATAGTGTCCATAACGAGTTCTAAATGCAGTTATAGGAATATCTTCTTCACGGACGCGAAGTTGGTGATATCCTGACCGCAAATCTATCTTAGAATACACACTAGATCCTTGCAGTTGATCAAACAAATCATCAATTCTAGGTAAAGGATATCGATTTTTAATTGTCAACTTATTCAGTTCCCTATAATCAATGCACATACGAAAAGATCCATCCTTCTTCTTAACGAACAAGACTGGAGCTCCCCAAGGCGACGAGCTCGGTCGAATAAAACCTTTATCAGACAACTCCTTAAGTTGCTCAGATAACTCCTTTAATTCAGAAGGGGCTAATCGGTAAGGCGCACGTGCCACCGGTGCAGCACCAGGAATTAAATCGATTCGAAACTCTACTTGCCTTATCGGTGGAAGTCCGGGTAAATCTTTAGGAAATACCTCAGGAAATTCACAAATAATAGGTACATTTTCCAATCGTTTCTCCCTAGACTCATTCCGGTCACTTGAGGTAAGAATAACTCACAACCGTTCCTGATGTACTTTTGGACTTTAATACATGAAACGATTTTCAAACGGGATTCACCTCGACTACCATCAATTACTAACGTCCTATTCCTAAGAGGAATCTTAACCTTCTTCTCTCCACATAAAATAGTAGCATTATTCAACGACAACCAATCCATACCAATAATAATATCAAAACTACCTAATTCTATCAACATCAAATAAATCGGAAAGGAATGGTTCAAGAGATTTAGAGAGCATCCTTCTAATAGCTTATTAGTTTTCACTAATTTACCATCAGCCAATTCCACCTCGTAACTGGTACTTATCTCAACAGGTTCAATATCAATAAGGGCACTAAATTTAGTGGATACAAAGCTCCTATCGGCACCCGAATCGAATAAAGCAACAGCATAATGATTGTTGAGTAAAAACGTACCGGTAACGACATTCGGATCCTCTTTCTTCACCTCAATTGTTCCAAGTTGGTAGATACCACCCTGGGGGTTTCTTCCAGGTACAATCGCTTTCAACTTGGGGCATTCCGATTTCCTATGACCTTCTTCATTACAGTTGAAGCAAATGGTTCCCTTCTTACACCTTTTAACCTTGTGTCCAAGCTTTCCGCAATTTCGGCACTTCCAGCAGTCGCCAGCATGCCTCTTGTTGCCACACTTAGGACATCTATTATCGTTGCGCGATGTGTTGTAGGTAAGAGCATTTGCATTCCCCTTTCTCTGGTTCTGACGGCGATTGAAATTCTTCCTATTATCACCTCTATCTACACGATCACCGTCTCCCTTTCTTTTCTCACCTACACGGGCTTCATCTTCCTTATCCTGAATTATCTGTCCAATGAGTCGGTAAGCCATTCGAACAGCATCATCAATGGTCAGTGGTTTCGATGATGTTACGTCCCCCCGGATATTCCTGGTCAACCCTTTAACATATTGCTTAATTCGGATCTCTTCGGGTTCAACCAATCGAGGACATAGCAAGGCCAACTCATGGAATCGATTCGTGTAACTATCAATGTCCACACCTTTCATTCTCAAATGAATCAACTCTTGTTCTAACCTAATAATCACACTACGAGGACAAAACTCCAAAGTCATCCACTTCTTAATTTCAGCCCAAGGAGAAGCATTAGCAGCATCAAGACCCATGAAAGCAATTCTCCCGTTCCACTAAGTCAACGCACGACCTTTAAGAGTAGCCATAGCAAAAGTCACCTTATCTTCCTCCTTACACTTACTGATCCTAAACACCGATTCAATCTTCTCAATCCACTGGCTTAATCCTACAGCACCTTCAGTTCCATTAAAAGGTAGAGGTTCACACTTCATGAACGTCACATAAGTACAACCACCAACTTCAGGTGCATTCGTTCCAAGTCCTCCTACATTTCCTCCAGTATTAGTATTCACATTATTAGCATTCACATTCACATTAGTACCGCCAATTCCACTACCGCCAGCTCCACTACCGCCAGCTCCACTACCGCCAGCTCCACTACCGCCAGCTCCACTACCGCCAGCTCCACTACCGCCAGCTTCATTTCTAGCATTTGCCATAAATTCAGTCATAGATGCGGTAACTTGCTCCGTAATAATCCTACGTACATCATCCTCAGTCACAGCCTTCTTGGGCGACATAGTTCTATAATTTCGCAATTTCAAAGTATTAAGCATTCATCCAACCAAGGATTCATATAATATGGATCGAATTCATAATCAAGATAAAAATAAGGCACAATATGGAATTCAAGACAAGATACATATTTCATTCGATCTGAAACAAAAGTATTGTCTTAGTACATCCTATATCAAAGTTCTAGCACTATATACACTCAAAATCCGTGCTAAGTCTACTACTAACAAGTCGGTTCAGTCAAAGCTACAAGCACAAAAGATATAAAGGTCACTACTAAACACAGACTGGTCTACTGAGAACCGCCAGATGGTCCGTCATCCATCGTCTTCTGAATCTTCGTCGGACGATCACTAGACACATCTTCAGCTGGGCGCTTACAGATTACTCCTCTTTCAACCATATCAGCATAAAATCTACTATTCCATCCCACGGATATATTCAGCTCCTTTTCGGCTTTCTCACGCATCGCACGAGCCACACTCAACTGAATCTCCATAGAATTCACCTTTCTCTTCATAGCAGCATACTCACCACTTTCTAACACTGATAACCTCCTAAAAGCCTCATTCAAACCACGCTCAACATCACTCAAATCCAAACTATGCAACTCCCGCTCTTTCTCGCCAACCTTAGTCTTCGACTCCAAATAAGCAACCTGAGTCTGAACAACACCTAATCCGACCTCTGTCACACAACTCTTAACACGGGAAGCATCTAGATCACGTCTCAAGGCCCATGGTGCAAGACCATCAATATGAGTAGCCTCTCGAGTACTAGACGACTCTCCTATCTCACATCTACGAGTAGCTATACCATCAGTACCGTCAGGTGCATCATCATCCTCATCCTCCTCTGATTCAGAATCAGATTCAGACGATTCAGACATTTCATCCCTAGGTAACTCATCCTCAGAATCAGACAAACAAACTGGTGGGGGCAAAGGCTCGCCCTCTGGAACATCGTACGGATAAATAAGCTCACCTTCCTCATCGTCATCAACCTCAACATCTATACCTACATCCTCCTCGACATCCTCGTCGTCAATCTCATCATCTAAATTATCTAACCCAATCTCATCATCGTTCTCAATATCAGCATTCTCAATATCCACATTCTCAATATCCACATCCTCAATATCCACATTCTCAATCTCATTCTCTACTAAGTCAACCTGAGGGGCAATCTGATCTCCTAGTCCTAACTCGGGCTCGGGATCCTCAAATGGTTCCTCCTCATCATCAATATCATAATCTACTAAGTCTAAATAAGGATCATCTTCTATATTAGGTTCGGGAATAGCATGGTTTTCTACAGGAATATTAGGGCCAGCCATGACAATATGCATTTATATATATATCTCGTATTAGGATAACATACTAGTTAAACAATTACATAATGAAATCAAGATATATACATATATATAAATTATATTATATATATTAAAATATATATTTTCTCAATAGGGCTTGTTGGTAACGTCGGAGATCTCTGGCACCGTTATAGTCAAAAGATTTTTCAAATATTTTCTCAAATGTTCATTGTCAAAAGATTTTGAAAAGTTTTGTTCAAAAACTTGGTTTTTAAAATCTTTTGTTCTCTACAACGAGAGCTCTGGTACCAAACTGTAACACTCTCATTTTTCGTATCGGTACAGCGGAAGGGTCTTTCAGAGTGTTACGGGATAGCACAATAACTCCAATCATAGACAACACATAAAAATGGTTGTACAAGGTTTAACAAACATTCATTCGATAAAAAGTTTCAAAAGCGTACAACAGGTCCCAAATTATACAGGTCATTAAGTTTACAAAACACAGATCGAATGAACATTTTTAATATTAAGTGTGGGCCATCAGAGTCGATCTCCATCCGGATTACCTTCAAGCACCTGAGATAAAAACATGCAAAAATCATATCAGCGAATGCCGAGTGAATTCATAGAGTTTAATAAAAACCGTTATATAAAAACAATCATTTACATTCATTTAAAATCAGAACACAAGTATAATATCGGAAGTAAGTCCTCATATTACTAGTCAGGCAATATATATCAAGCATACATCTTAAACCGTCCATGAGACCGTAGTCTCTATATTACCATGATAGGTAATATATTCTTCGTTAATAGCGTCGTTATCATATATAGGATACATTTTTATTTAGATTAGGTAGGTTGTATAGGTTGTAGGATTATTATTAGCCGCATGACATTGTTACCTTACTATGAAAACAGCGGGCCGCGAACCCGACAAACAATTTGCCCATCTAAGTTAGCGTGTCGTCACAAAAATCACGCTATGGAATCTTCTCATACATAAATTCGCTTACCAATCAATGTGGCACGACGGGGATCAACCGTCAAGGCGCGAACTGGGGTGATCGTCCCCAAATAGTACTATCAAATGCATAAGCGTCTACCAAATCCCGGTAGTTCACAATTCATGCTAATGGGACTTTAAGTGACATAACCTAACTACTAATAATCCTTTTAGTCTTGAATATAGGGTCATAGCATCATTCGGGTCCATATCATTTAGCATACAATCGGGACTACTTGTGTTCTATTTTTATAAAAATATAGCATGTTATCTCCCTCGCGGGTTTACAAATCATTTTATAAAACATTTAAAAGAGTGCGAGGCTATGAACTCACGTTGTTAATGAAAGGCGGATTATCGGCTACGGGCGTGCTTCGGTCACGGAAACCTATATAAATAATAATCGGTCTTAGACTCGGTCCATTGACTTTTATCAAAATAACAATATACATATGATGATTTTGTACATATGATGATGATCAAGTGGGTTTATACATCCTTGTTTACTCATTTTAGTGTTTACGTCTTGGTAACGTCTTACTAGTTCACTAGTTTTACTGATTTTACCTATTTTAAGTCCATTAAGCCTTTTATAAGTTCTTTAACTTGTTTTATTCCCTTTTATACCTATATTATCAGTATATATACTTTTCATGTTGGGCCCAAATGGGTTAAGCCCAATAAGCTCTTTTTACAAGTTTTTATCTTATTAAGTCCAATTATAAGTCCAATATGTTTAGTTAGCTCGTAAATGTCCGTATTTCTAATAGTTCAGGTTTTATCGGTTTTTACTTGTATTAGTTACTTATACATCAGTATATGACTTTTATAAACTTTACATTAGACGGGTTTGGTTGTCTAAGTTTTATTTGGCGAAAAACGTTAATTTTACGGCGATAGCCGAAAAAGTCGTAAAAATCAAGTTTATAGTTTTTATTACTTATAAATATTATTTTACCACCATTTATATAATTTACCCATTTAATTAACCTTTTATACATTTATATAAATAAGTTTTATAAGTTAGTGGGTTTATATTTTTACATTTTGTACATTATAATGTGAGTGCTTATATAATAATAATAAACATTATTTCCAAAAATCTGATTTTTAACTTCATGTTCACCATTTTTAACATATCTAGAGTTCTATAATGAATTAGAAGCTCATTTTTGGATGGCATGATCTTCATAATATGTGCTACATTTAACTTAGTTATAGATACTGCCCATTTTGAGTTTAACTTGCCTTAACAGTCCCTACAAAACTGCTTATTCAGATTATACCACCTAACTTGTTTTGATCATATCTCACTCATTATTTTGATTCCATTGCATGGCCAACTCTCACATGTGTATAACATATTCTACTTACTGTAAATGGATCAAACCATGCAATTTTATCAGTTCATCTTTTAGTTATCTACTGTTTTTATACAGCCAACTAAATAGTCAAGATTTTAGCTTCATTTCTTATGGTTATCATCATTTTTAAGCATATTTATCAACACTTGATCCCCACACAACATTTTTATCATCATATATACATCATATACATATACAAAATGAAAGAAAATACATTTGTTCTTTACAAAATAACAAGAGAAAAATGGAGAGGATGATCTTCTTTACCAATCCAAGTGGATTTCTTGTTTTAGGAAGACAAGAACTTGATGAACACAACAAGTATCTCCAAGACCATCAAATATCAAGAACATAGGTTGGAAAATCAGCCCTAGGACACAAGCAAATCACCTCCAAAGTTATTGATATGGCCACCAATGATCAAGGCTTCAAGAGAACACCTTAATAGAACTAGTAAACATGTGGTTTATGGCTAGAAAAGATCAAATGGGTGTTTGTTGGTTTATAGTGGACGACAAAGAGATGGAGTTTGAGAGGATTTGATGTTGGTTTTGCATGTGAGAATGATGGAAATGAAATAAGTAGCTAGTTTTGGTGTGTTAGTGGAGAAAGTTAGCTTAAAGGGTAAGCTTATGCTTACACTTGGAAGGTGTAAGCTAAACTTGATGCCACCTTGTGTTGTGGTGTCAAGTTAGCCGTCCCATACAAGCTAGTGGGGTGGGACAAAGTGTTTTGTCCCATCTCACTAGTTTACGGGTATTTCTCGATTCTAGTTTTCTCGATTTGCGTGCCCTCGGGTCATTTTACGAAAAACCGTTTTATAAATTATGAATCACCGTCACAAAACGAATCCAATAAAAATTGTCTCATCAAAAACGGAGTTCAAAAACGTAAATACGTAATCCTAAGGTTTCCGGTTTAGTCGTAAAAGACGCCAAATTATGCACGTAAGCCCAAATTTAAATCTGTAAATTGTGAGTTCGTCAACCAACACAAAAATAAGTTTCAAAATATTATACGAGAAAATATTTCACTACCTGAAAATGTTAGATTTGTCACAAAACCCGAGTCTCGTAAATATTTAAAAATTTACAATTTACATTTTCTACCCTTTTAAACTATTTTATTACATTTTGGACCAAAACTATCACATATTGGCAAAAACTACCCTAACCTTGGACTATATATAAAATTTCCACTAGCAACTTTTCATTTTTAAAATCATTAAATAAAAATCACCACCACTTTCCTCCTTCTCCTTCTTTTGGCCGTACAACCCGTACACCAAAACCGTCAAAAATTTTGATGATCCAATTTGATTCAATCCAAACTAAAACAAGTCCCATTCCTAATTTTTCAAGGTGATTCTAATGATACTAAGCTTTCTTACATGCATTAAGTTTTTAATTTTGATAAAAACTAGGCTTGTTAGGTGGAGATTTTGATCATGCATGTGTTGCTAGTGATGATCAAATGATGTTTATGTTATGTTTTTGTTAAAAAGATGAATTTTAGTTTTTGAGTTTTTGATTTTGATGATGATACAAGTGTTAGGATTGGTTTATGATGATATTAGGGGCTTAGAATGATGATAAAAGTTGTTGGTTTTAATCAAAAACTTGATTTTCTAAGAGATTTTGAAAGGTAATTTTGGGCAGTAGGTTTGAGGCCATTTTCGAGGGTCTTAAGTCTGAATATAGGATGATATGATGGGATTATGTTGTAGAGAATTTCTTTAGCTTCGATTTGATATAAAGTAGGCCTTCCAACTCCAAACGAGGTGGAAGATACACTAGTTTGATTTTCGTGTACCGGGAGACGAGTGTTGACACAATCCAAAAATTGTTGTCGATATTTGGATCGAATCTCGGGGACTATAAAATGAGTTTCAAAATGATTCAAGGGCTGTTCTCAGGCTCAAAGTTTAGTATTTTAAGTCTATTTTTAGAATCAAGTGTCGGTTTTCTAAATGGAGTTGTTTAGAATGGTCAAAATGGTTTCGTGAGTCAAGGTCGCTAAACTGTCTGGATTTTGTGATTCAAAGATGAGTCGGGCAGGGAACTTTAGAAGTAAAATATTTTAATGGGCTCTTGGGAGGACTTTCTACATATAGTAAGTAAGTACTCTGAGTAGTATCATTAAATTTTGATGTGTTTAAGTATGGGAAAACGGCTTGGACATTCGGTATGTTCCGGCAGATTTTTATTAAAGGCATAGAATAATAAAATGAATATATAGGAGAGTATAATAGAATAACTTTTATCGTTTTCTCTCGAGTTTGTCGTGATTATATGAGTCGAGTTGTATATTCTTATGTATGGTTTATTTCTCGAGTCTATTATTAATGAACGCCCTTATTTGATAGGTTGCGGTTCTCGTGTTTGAAAGGCATCATCTATCGTCGGTGATCGTCTCATTACCACTATTGGCTAAGGTGAGTCTATAGCCTCGCTTTATACTAGTTATTAAATGATTTTAAACCCGCCAGGGGGAATACATGTTTTTATAAACCTAGAACACAAGTCTTTTATGGTATGCTTGTCCCTCTATGAATGGACCCGTGGTTGCCTTTAAATTGCATTAAGTGATTGCCATTGTTAAAGCCTCAATTCTGGACCGTTAATTAACCTATGATGGTTTAACCGCTAGTAAAATTAATAGATCTATGGGGGAAGCCGCCCTGGTTCAGTTTGTGTGGACTTGTCACAGAAGCTTAGGCCCGACCTCCACATTGTTTTGACATATTGTATTGAGAAGTCAGGTATACGGCAATGTACCAATAATCTGGAGGTAACCGACAATTAATAAATCTCATGTCTTATTAGACCTCTAAAAGGAGTGTTTAAGGGCTCGGTTCCATGAGATTATTGCAATTTATGCTATATACAATTATCATTGTTGATGCAAATTATTATTTGATGCTTATTAATCATGCCACAAACTTATAATCTTTGCTTGTGTTTAAATTGATTACATAAACCTATAGATTCACTCAGCATTTTTGCTGATTGTTTTACTCACATGTATTTCAGGTAATCAAGAAGTGGATGCTTGGAGGTCACGGGAATGAAGTTGTGCACTGCTTTAGCTGTCCAAACTTTTTGATTTATTTATCGTTCCATTTTTTAAAACAAACTAATATGTTGTTTTAACTTATCTTTTGGTAACGATTACTTGGGACTACGCTACTCTGATAAATGTTTTAGGAACGATAAATTTGAAACGTCTCTTTTCGAGTCGTTCTTTATAAATTATGTGTTATTGTATCATTGTTTAGCACCCAAAGATGTATTCCGCTGTGTGTAAATTTGGGGGTGTTAAAGATTGGTACCAGAGCCATGAGTTATAGAGAACTAGGTCTTTATTTCAAAAACCTAAACTATAACTGCCAGTTGTTATTTTTCAAAGAGTCGGTGCACCGGACTTCGCGTGACTTCAGGTTGAAGCTACTTCTGAGATTACAATTTTAGTATGCGTTATTACGTATACCTTATTGGCAAGTATTTATAAATAAATACTATGATCCATTTATGGATATATATTTATATCTAGGATCCCTTTATCGATATATATTTATGTCGTTAAACTTTTCGATAAATGTTATCATTTATTAATGATTAACTTAAATAAATACAATGAATTTTCAAGATCTTTCTGTATTTATTTTTGAAGTATTTAAATTGCTTTTATTGCAAAATTTTATATTATGACCTTACATACCTTCATCTGCGCGCGTTACTTTCATTGTTTAACCCTTTGAGATATCTATAGATATCCAAATCGCTTTCCGGCTGTTTGTGCTTGGACGTCTTGAAACGTAATCTCTAGACCATTGTGTAGCTCAATGTGTCCTTGGAATAGACTAACCGCTATCGTGTGAGTCACACATTTTGAAACACTTCCTATAATCATGTTGAAAAATATCATGGTTTTTCATAATATTTTGTTGATTTTTATCACCGTTTTACACAGCATGTGAAGATTTAATCCATTGACATTTATATGTATCGAACGAAGTGTATTGTTCGCTTATATCTCGGTAACGTCATCGTCATTTTATAAATCATCGTCTAGATTATGGCGCTAGATTGGAATACGATTTTACATCTATAAACTTGTATTATCCTCTTTCATTAACCTTCTTGCTCCCGGAGTGCAACCCGTTAATGTTCCATTCTTTTTTTTTATGTTTTGTGATTTTGGATAATCGTGGCACCAAGGAGATTTGTCTACCTTACATTTTGAAATCTAAATTATGAACGTCATTCACCGTTTTGCTTCCTAAATCTCGTGTTGGATACCTTGAAGCATCTTCTGTCATTCATTATGCTATATTTTTATTTGATGCTCATTATGAGATTTATTTTTCGTTGTTGTAAAATCCACAAGACATGTGTGTATATATATATTTTGAGCCGTTAGGAAGTGTCGAAAATATATTTAATGGAGAAACTGCAGGGGGTGTATAAACAGGTCAAAAAATAAAAGTAAAAACCTGCGTTTTTAAAATAAAATAGTCAAACCTGCACAGAACTTGCAGGGGTATTTTGGTCATTTTATATTGGGTTTCAGGTCTCGGGTAAAACTAGAAAGTCGTCTGAAACGTCGTTTTGCATCAAAATGCTTTAGACTCCGAGTCTTGGAGATGTCGTTTATCGGGTCAATAAATCGGCTCATATTAAAAGTTAAGTATGATAGAAAAGTCAGAACATGAGTTTTACACGTTTCTAAGCAGTTTTGAGTTCATTTGAGACCGTAAAATTTTAACGAATATTATTTTACAACTAACGAATACTAGTTGCATGTGAAAATGTTTAAAAATAGAAACATTACAGGATTAGCAATTACCGGATTAATGGTGTAATTTGAAAATGAATAATATACTTTCTTAAAAGCATGTTGTGTCGAGTATCTTACGTAATACACATATGGAATCATTTATTCTTTTTATATATATGACTCAATTGTCACTCGATGTTATTTTATTTTTATTTTCTTCTAACCTTCCACTGATTTGGGTTGAGTTTTGAAGTTTTGCCTTCACATTCTTCGTCGACATTCTCATCACATGTCTCTTGGCGTTTTCGTCTAAACCTTATAACTTTTTGCAAACCTTTGGCTACTTTATACGTTGTCGTAATGTCACATTATTAATAAATCTGATATTGTTTTACGATTATTTTCACCAATTGTTTTTACTTTGGTCTTATAAAATACTTTTCGTAACATTAAAAGTTTCTTATTGAGTATCTCACAAATTACTTGTATCCTATAAATTTATAAACTATTTTTAAATTCCATTTTAGAAATGGAATGGTTTATATATAAACATAAGAAAAGTAATACTTTTCGACGAAATGGAGCACTGCATTGCTAGCCCTAAATTATACATGGCCTGATCACCTATGTCTAATTTAGAAGGAGCCATGCTAGGCTGAATAGTAGTCACCTTAAAAATCTTGATAATAAAGAACTTTTTACTTGTATTTATGATAAAGATAAATAAAATGAAATAAAGTGAAAAGAAGTTTTGAAAACCTTTATATTTTATGCAAGTGGCGCAATTTCTATGCATCCGCATACGTTTTCTTACCTTTTCTTGAACGAATTACGCGCTTACGAATACGTTTTTACTTGACGATCGTTTTTCTACTTGTTACTTCATTTTGTCTTATAACTGATTTCTTTTGACCGTTCGTCTAATTACTGAGTGTTGATAAATGACTTGAAAGTCTCGATGTTGTATCCTTCCTTCTTGTCCAATATTCTCTATGCGACTGGGTAGATCTTTGGAATGTCTCCGCACGTGTAATGTCTCCCGCCATGTATAATTTAGGGAAGGTTCGTTCCACTCGGTCGGCAATCAACTGCTCCAGTTCGGGAAGGTTCGTTCCACTCCTAGTAGCGGGAGGCATGATCTTCAAAAGCAAAGCATACGATTAGTCTTCTTATAGGCACGAGAATTTTCAAGATTAAGGAGGAGGCATTTATATACACTTGTGACATAAAAAATATAACGTATTCAATTACTTATAAGGCGCATACGTAACAATAATTACATAAACATAAGCAATTTGTTACATTTAGAGAGTTAATATGCAACTTACCCAAATCATATGAGTCTTACCCGTCATTGAGGAAATTAATCAAAAACCTTAAGCTAAGTAACATTTAGAACTTAACTCCACCTCGCAACCCAATCAAATAAGAACAACCTTGAGGTCTTATTAAGTTCTATTACTCATCTCAACCTTTTTGATGAATTTTCTCATCGACGGGGACTACTCATAAACATATAAGTCATATAATCATGTAATACTATTCAAGGAATAAACTAAAACTCACATAAAATATGTATGATGAAATGAATACATGCGAATGAGAATCAATTATAGCCTAGAGTTACTAATGCAACCTAGTTCTCTATAACTAAGGCTCTGATAGCAATCTGTCACACCCCCAAAATCAGAGTTTGGTAATAGTCGGGGCCATGTGACTTCATGAACATCATACAATCAGAATATAAAGAACGACCTCTACATGAGTCGTTTTGGAAAATTTCTCGTTGATTTAATTAACGTTAACAAGATTACTAGATTTCATAAGTTTAGGTCAGAGATTACAGAAGCAAATAAAGTTATAAAATAACAACGAGATAATAGTTTTAAATGGCATATGTATCCGAAGACAAAATCATGATGCATGCAGACTCCAGATTACTTAATATAGCAAGCAGCTTAATCACCTGAGATAAAACATTCCTAAAAGTGCCAACACAAATGCTGGTGAGTTCATATGTTTATTTAAATTGATAAGTCGGAACATAAGAAGCTAAGTTATACATATGATCCATTATAAATGATATAATGACACATGTAAAAATAAATACTATTGATGTCCTAAGCTCATGACACCGAGACTTTAACATTAGTATGCCCTAGTTTCATTGTTTCACAGTTTCCAGAATTTCAAATGCACCCGATGGCCATATGACCTGCCAATCCCGGATGTGGGCGTCACCCCAAAATAGATCTATCCACCTTCATTCACGCTTACTCTCATTAACTAACAGTTCATGATTAGGGGCACAGTTTATAGTTTCAGATTCAGCTACTTAGGCAACATCAATAGTTAAGTTTTCGTTTCCTGTTCTGCTTATGTCCGACAGTTTAAAACGAGCAATGTATCTCACCCAAAGATTTCATAAAGCGATATAAATAAGTTAAAGTGGGGGCTATAAACTCACCTTAAATGATAGGCAAGTAAGTTCAACAAGTAGGAAGCACAGAGATAATACACGCAAATTATTCCAACTTTAATCCGCAACCTAGCATAAGCAATAACTATCTAAATAAGTAATTGAACTACATAATTACTCCGTCGTTACATTTTACTTGCCTTTATAAATTATTTATGTAAAACATTTGCTTTTTATTAAAAAGTTAAAGTCGATTAAAAAGGTCGAATTCATGGGTTAACGCACACAAAATAGTTACGACTACTCAAAGATAAACTTTAAGAAAAATAGACACAGTAGATAATTACAATTTAATTCGGTTAAACGGCAGTTGGTCGCTAAATAAGTCCACTAATTTTCTTAGTCCAAGTCCATCACAGTCCAGAAATAATACGGTTCTAATCCTAATTTTTGTCCAACAATGATATCAGTCCTCTACGTTTTATTTATTTTCTTTGTGTTCATTTATTAATATATTTATAGGTCAATAATATAGCAAAGATCCCTTTTGGGTCATCTAAGAATAAAATATGAGGCCCTTGTCCAAGACCCGCTTAACCGGGTCTTTTAGTTTGGTTAGAGCCAATGGGACTCGGCATATACGAATAACTCGAAGAATGCTTAATCCCACGCTCCACACGCTAACTGTGACACCAATTTAGTCCGGGTTAAATTATTAGAGTCAATGGGACTCGACATATATTAATAAATCGAAGAATGCTTAATCCCACGCTTCATGGACGAACTGTGATACCAATTTAGTCCAAGTTAAATTATACTAGTTACTTTTATTATTTATTACGTTTTATAAGTAAAGTTTAAATTATACCTAAAGCTCTAGTATAGATAAATTTATAATTAATAGGGGTTTAATTTATTTCCTAGTGTAAAACATATATTATGTCTAATGTCTCCCTCAAAGTACATTACCCAAATGGTTCCCTTTCTCTTTTCTGTTTTTCTGACGCAGCAACACAGGGAACAAAAGAAACATATACTATTCCAAATATTCCAAAATTTGTACTTTCATTTTTGTTCATTACTCTCTCTCGTCGCTTAAAAGAAACAAAAAGAAACCATGGTTTATAAAACTCAACTCGTGACTTATTGTTCACCTTACGACTTTGATACTCGACGGTTTTTGAAATTTCGAGTTGCATGATAAACCTTACAAACCCGACTACAAATCCCAGAACAAAAACGACGCATTTGAACGTGAATTGATCCATTATTTTAGGAACGAAAGTCACAAGTTTTTACACAACTTAGAACTCGTTATTTTTGGATTCCGACTCAATTGTGTAAAAGTGATCTAGTTAGACTCGTATGATAGGTTTAAATGAATTACGTAAAAGCTTTTAAGTTTCCTTCGTTATCTAGTACCTCACTACTTGGTACAAATATCATGATTTCATGTTTATAAACTGTTTAGGTGACACTGCATTCGAGACTCATACTCTTGAAAACACATTAGTTTGAAAACTCGTCTTTGTAACTCAACCCTTACTCACGTGAAACATTATTCGTTCATGAATTTGCTCACGTACCCGACACACCCTTAGTTTAAATATACTTTTAGTCATTGGGCTTAAGACGACAACGGTTTGATAGCAAGTATACGTACCGACGGCAATAAAAAAAGGAAACGTGGCTTACAAAGCTATGAACGATAAGACGTAAGGA
Source organism: Glebionis coronaria (assembly GCA_025667525.1). NCBI lineage: Eukaryota > Viridiplantae > Streptophyta > Magnoliopsida > Asterales > Asteraceae > Glebionis > Glebionis coronaria. Next base: position 458,399,946 of record CM046877.1, read on the forward strand.
TAATAACCCACGAGCTTCTAACTTATGAGCAAACCCAAAACTTAGCTCGAAACTCAATCAAACCACGTTGGAACGATGAAAATCACAATCAAAATAATGAAACCCACGTTGGAATGACAAGGAACCCACAAAATTATATAGTTTGCTCAAAAACCCTAGTCGATTTATAGGATGTGTTCTTGTTTTGTTTGGCTTAGTGAAGTAAGAGGTTTAGAGTTTGGTTGCATGTTATTGTAAAGACGATGGAGGTTTTTAGGTGTTTAAAAGAAAAATGGAGTAGTCACTTTTGATCCGAATGAACAAGGATGTTGAAAGTGTTTGTTTTTGAGCGTTTTATTTTCTAAGCGAGAGGGGAGATATATAATGTTCAAGTGGTGTTTATTGTGTAAGTTAAAAGAAAGTGTGTGTTACTCAAGGAGATAGGATACAAAAGTTAAGCAAGTCAAAGTACGAATTTGTCTATCCTATTATGGCAACTGGCAAGAAACAAAAGCATGTATGTTGACAATACATAGATGATAGGTATGAGTTTGATTTTTCATGGTCAAAGGCTTGATTAAAGTAACTTTATGATGGTTAAGTTTGGTAACTATTGTAAAGTTTATTTTCATTTGGTAATTTTGTAAGTTAATGTATAAAGTAGGGTAAGTGCATGCCTTTTGGTATTGATTTAAATAGGATGGAGAAGTGAATGGTATTATTAGGATAAAAGTGTTTATTTGGGGTATTTTAGTTTATATGTCGAATAATTAGATGGACACTATTTATATTTACGGAAAATAAAACGATAAATAACGTTTCGTAAAAAATACTTAGTTAAATTATTTATAACAATAATAATGAAAAATAGTTATGCGCACAATATTTATATATCTAAATGAGCATACAACAATAAATTCACAGATAGTTTGCGAAAATGTCACACAGATAAATCCTACACAGGATATGCACAAGAGTTTCCTATTGCCTCTACAATTGCTATGTAAAACTAAAAAAATCCCAAGAAAATCTAAGGCACATGATATTCCATAATAATGAGATCACTTCTTAATTGCTAAATCGACATTCACAACTTAAAATTAATAATAACGAGCTAAATAAAGGTGGGAAGATTGACGATTGTCACATAATAACACAATAAACATGTAATATAATAATCAAGAACGCATGAAACATATAATATTAAGGGAAAGACACCATAAACATGAACAAGTAAAACAAGTCATGAACAAGTAACTAAAAACCAAGAACAAGTAACTTATTAATGCACAAGCAACTCATACACGTCCTTTATTATGTAGCTTACGTGAAGTCAGAGTAGTATTCTTCCGTTGTTCATCTCTTTCACCGATTACTGGACATAAGGTACGGATATTCCGTCCTTCAGTAAGGACATCTCTTTCTATGCATGATTAGGATTCCTCTTTTGCTGCCATCTGTTTTCTCCAGTTTTCATAACATAAAACTTTCATTGTTTGTCATGCTATCATTTTAAATTTTCCTGAGCTATATACATGCATGACCATGACCACCTATGTAACACCCTATTTAATAGGATAGAGTGCTACAGTAGATTATGGCGTATCATCAAAGCATGCAAGGTAAATGTCTAAACATTCATGACCATAAATAGAAATATCAGAATCAAACATCGGTAGTCTAGTAACTCACAAACAAGCAATATAAGTACTGTAAATGGAAAGGACTAAACAATGTCCAAAAGATGTAAAGTATGATAAAGTAGGAATAAATGCATAAGGTAAAAGAGGCCGGATAGCTTCCAATCCGAATGCACATACTCTGGAGTTCATACTTGAGTCCTTGGGTACCTGCCGTTTGGTAACATGGAAAAGTAGACGGCTGAGCATAAAACTTAGTGCATAGATATACAATAAAGCATGGAAATCCATAGAATATGGAAGCATATAAAGAGTATAAATTATGAATGGCAACGGAAATGAATAAGTCCTGGAAAACCTAGTTGTTTGTCATGTTTACTGGTTTTAGTTCTAAAAACATAGCTTATGTTACTTATGAAAATCTGTATTAGTTTATGTACCATAATAGCCAATATAGGTCATGAGTTCAACAACGTGCATGGATACTTGGAGGGGAGACCTCATCATGCAATTAGAGGGGTTGCCTCTAATTAACTTGTAAGTGGGTTGGAGGGATCAGATCCTTGTGAAGGATGCAAGGCACACACCACATTCACCATGAATTCTTGACTGAAACATGTAACTAGGATGCACCAATACGCCCCACATGATAATATAATAATATAATGGCCAAATAACTGAAAAGGGACGTCACGAGCTATTACTCCGTCGTGGTGAAGTCATAACACTATTGCCTCTAGTGTTATGGTTATGGTACCTCCATAACTAGGTGAAACTGGTCATGCATGTATATGGCTAAGGTAACTAATAAACATAAGCATTTAATCTGTAATACTGGGGAAAACAGTTGGCTGCATACGGGAAATCCTAATGAAAGAAGAGATTGTCCTTACAGAAGGACGGGAAATCCGTACCTTATGTCCAGTAGAAGCTAACGGAAACGATGAAGACTAATCCGCCTTGACGGATAACACTACATAAGAAATATGGACGTGTATGAGTTGTCTGAATTACATGTGTTTTACTAGTTCCGTGTGTTATTTTCTTGTTATACGTATTCTGTCATGTTTTACTGTTTATAGTGTTAGCTGTAGTTATTATGATATTTTGTTGTGCATTATTCATGTATTAGTGTATTATTCATGTATTAGTGTATTATAATACTTGTATTGTAATACTAAGTAAATTTCTAAAAATAGCAGGTTTTCATAAATAGTAAGTTTCCAAAAATAGAAAGTTTCCAAAAACAGAAAGTTCCAAAAAATAGTATGTTTCCATAATTAGAATTAAGCTGAGTTATAAATAATAAGTGAAGTTAAATTAGTACAATACAAGTCATGGTTATAGTTGGTTAATTAAATAACTGGTTAATTTAATTAAACTATACGTTATATGATTTTAATTAAAATACATATTTAATTAAAATGACTAAGTATAATTAGCTTACATGAATTAATTTTAATAAATTAATTAACCAAAAGTTTAATATGACATGACTCATAAAAATAGTTTTTAAAATACCCGAATCCCGAGCCCATGTTTTAATATAAATCGAAACAAATAAGCTATAAACAAGTCCCACCGAGACCTTGGAAAGGATCTCGGTTGACACTACTTAATCAACTAAACATGTAAACATAACCCAACCTATTGTCGGGGTTTCTTTGGTCTCGGGTCCGATCAAACAAAACCAACCGAACACCCCTTGGGGTCTCGGTGGTGTCTTGGCTCCACATAAACCGAAAACAAACACACCTCGACCCATGGTCGGGGTTCCCTTGCTGCGCCGACCCAACATCAAACGAAGCCGAGAACTTTATGGTCTCGGTGGTGGTGATTAAAATAAACCGAACACCTCCTTTGGGTACTCGGTGTCTCGGCCGAACCACAAACCACAAACCAATCACCCTCTTGACCAAAATTAATTAATCCTAGTTATTCCTTGTTATATTCATGTGATTAATTAATTTTTAAACATGTAATCATATGAAAATAAAATAAAAAGAAAAGGTTTTAGAATATACCAATGCGTGCAGAATGAAAAGGTGATCACGAATAATTAAATAATTACAAAAAAATCGTCCGGGTTTTCCCTTGTTCTTGTGGTGGCCGGTGGCTATGGTGAAAACAAGGAGGAAGAAGACAATTTTCTGTAACCTAAAAATATGAGAATAATAATCCTCCAGGTGTATTTATTAAAATAGGCTTTGGGCCAAAAGGCCCTCTTGGCCTCCCTCTCTTGTCTTGCCGCGGCTATGGGGCCCACATGGGGTAAACCCGTAGTTTTTCGAGTGTTAATTTATTTATGTGCGTGTTCGTGATTTATTACTCGTGATTCTGGTATTCGTGATCGTGTCACATTTATAATATTCGTGATTGTTCGTTATTTATTGTCATGACAAGTGTATTAATATTATAAATGGAAAGTTTAAATCTTACCGTGTTTTCGTATATTACCGTTCACGTGTACTGTTCATAGGTTTTTAATGCGGGTTTTACAACTCTTCCCCTCTAAAAGAATAATTCGTCCTCGAATCGGAGAAACGTAAACTAAAAGAAAACATACCCGAATTAGAATTGGAAAGGAGGGTAAGAAGTCCGTATAAACTCCTCCGTCTCCCAAGTGGCTTCCCGCTCAGGATGATCCCTCCAGAGGATTTTGACGAAAGGGATCGTCTTCCTCCGCATGACACGGTCTTGTCGTTCAAGAACTCTCTCGGGTTCTTCCACATATGAAAGATCCTCTCGAATCTGATCATGTGGATACTGGAAAAAATGAACTGGAAGATAGTTGTATCCTCTGAGTAAGGACACATGGAACACGTTGTGAACGTGTGATAGCTGAGGCGGTAACACTAAACGGTATGACACTTCACCAACGCGTTCTATGATGTCGAACGGTCCGATGAAGCGAGGACTGAGCTTCCCTCTGATTCCAAAACGTCTAACTCCTCGTGCAGGTGATACCTTAAGGAAAAGATGATCACCTACGTTGAAAGACACATCTCTACGACGTTTATCAGCATTGCTCTTCTGACGAGCACGAGCTTCCTGAAGCTTTGCGTTGGCGACAAAGACCTTATCATTGGCCACTTCAATCATCTCTGGACCTTCAAGCAGTCGTTCACCCAATTGATCCCAACAGATTGGGGCACGACACTTCCTGCCATACAACATCTCAAAGGGAGCACACTTGATGCTAGCGTGCTGAAACTAGGATTTTTAGTCCTTTTAATTAAGTTCGTTTTTCCTCGATTCGACTCGAATTTGATTTCCGGTTTTACGTTTCAACTTTACTTGTTTTTGGTAAAATCTCTTTTAGGTATTTTTAAGCTAACTTAAATCTATTTAATGTAAAGCTATTAAAGACTTAAATCTATTTTAAACTAAATTTAATAAAACTAATTTAAAGAAAATAAAACTTTTAAATAAAAATTATTTAAATCTAATTTAACTAAGACAAAATAAAGAAAAACTTTTAAATGACTTTTAAAAACCTTTAAAATGAAAACTTAACTAAATCTAAAAGTAATCAAAAATTAAAATTTAAAGAAAAATATTTAAACTAATTTGAAAGTTTATTTGAAATAAAAATATTTGAACTAATTTAAATTTAAAAATAAAAGTAAATCTATTTTAGATAAAATGAATACAAATTTAAATTTATAAAAGTAAATAAAATTATTTTTGTCTTTTTTTTTTGTATTTTTATAAAAATTGAATAAAAACGAAATTAAAATAAATCAATTATAAAAACTATTTAATTAAATTTTAACAAAACTTAACATTAATTAAACTATTTAAAACTGCTAAATTCTAAAACCCTATATTAATTTAACAAAGCAGAAATAAACCAAAGAAAGGACCTAGCTCAGATGGTTGGGGAGTATTGTTGTTATGCGAGAGGTCCTGGGTTCGAGTCCCAGGACAGACAAAATTTTGACAATTCTTTTTGCTGAACTTTTTATTTTGGACAAGAAAAATACCTCAGACCAATTGGGTCTGAGATATGCAATAAGCAAAACGAAACACTCCAAAAACCAAGCTAAAATTCAAATAAGCAGATTACAAATACGCAGGAATGAAATAAGCCAAATTAAAACTGAGATAAATAAGCAGCATGAACTGAACAGAATAAGCAGTAAAATATCAAAAGCTAAATGAATCCAAGACCAATAAGCAAACAACTAGAAGCAAACTAAGCAGGAACCAAATAAGCTAACATCTAGACGAACCAATTATAAGCAGTAAAAACGATTCTAAATAAGCAGAAACCAACACTATAAACTTATCAGTCCTAATATTAATCGAAATACAGAAACAAACAGACTTAAACAAATTATCAAATGAAACACATTAAAACAATTAAGCACCTCCTTATATCGAAACTAACTTAAACAAATCCTATTTAAACAAATAACCCCAATGCAAATAACCCAAAACACAAGCAGATTAAAATAAATCACTAACAAATTATATTAAACTAATTTTTAACAAATAATAAAAAGAAATTCAAACCTATTGTAGAACCCTTTGAGAAGAAGCGTCGGGCTGAGCGAGCTTAATGAACCGAAACAATCACCATTTTAACCACCAAACTTAAACACCATCTCGTACCAACAATCCGAAACGAAGAATGCCCAACAGTAGCTTTTTATAATCTTCCCAGTAGGGGAAGATCTTATCACTTTTCTTTATATATATATATATATATATATATATATATATATATATATATATATATATATATATATATATATATATATATATATATATATATATTTTTAATAATAAAACGACGAACAGTAATAATATATATATATATATATAAACAGATTAAAATTTAGAATAAGAACAGTAACAGAAATTAAATTGAGACTTGAATTAAAACTAAATTTAATATTTCATTAATTAAATTTAAACTTACAATACTGGAATTAAAATTACAATATTAAAAACCCTAATCTATTTTTTACTGAAAATTAAAAAAATAAATAAAGAAAAAGCCTGCCAATTACATGATAGATTGGGGTTTTTATAGAGGAACCCCATGAAACCCTAATCATAGCTTCATTAGTAAGCTTCCAAAATCCACCGTTGATTCTTCAATAATCTTCTCTTTCTTCTATTTCTTTTGATCATGCGGCTCAGAATCATCCTTGTGCACACGGATTGCCACCGTGGCACAAGGATGTGTTTGTTGTGCTTCTTGATAGGTGATGTGGCATGATATCATTGGGGGGATTGGTGATGGAGAGGTGGCATAGCCAATGATTTGGCCATGTAGGATAGAGAGGATGTGTGGATGGAGCGATTTTCATGGGGTTTTTATTTATTTGGGTGTGAATTAACACACAAAGGTAAAATGCCCAAATTTGAGTGAGTTAATTTTACTGTGTAAAAAATTAGGGTTTGTGTTGCCTGCGTGTTTTTGGGGGAAAATGGAAGTGGGAGAGAGATGATTTCACTTCGTGTGTATCGAAGTGAATATGGGGAAAAGATAAATGTTTTATTATTTATTTGGGGTGAGTGTAAAAGTGGGTAAGAGTGGGGTGTACACGTGGGTAAAAGGAACGGTTTTGGTGAGTTGATTGGTGAGAGTTGACAAGTTTGACCAAGCAAAAATCACTTTAATCCATTCGTTTGTTATTTTTGTGTAACTGGGCCTTGGATCCATTGGTTTTTAAACAGCTTTAAAATCCCACGTTTCTTTATTTAGAAAAGTTGGGCTTGGACCCAAGTCTTAAATATTACTTCATCCGTCTATTTAATTATGGTTTTGGGCCTATTGGGCTTTGATCAAACAAATAACTTCTTAAGTCCATAAATGGGCTTAAAGGCCCAATAAGCTTGTGTGGGCCCCATTTGTCTTTAAACTTTACCAAATCCGCGAATAAAACGACTTGTCTTTTGGCCTTGATAAAAATCTTCAAATCTCATATCGGTTTTTCGTGAACTTGGGCACACTTTTGGTCTTTTGATCTTGTCTTCGACTCTATCTTGACTTTTCTTCGACATTTGACCGTGAAATCCCGTGTTTTCTCTTCTTTTGATCATTTGTACCTATTTAACACACAAAACACAAAACCACGCGTAATTCCGACATTTATGACATTAAACACATGATTAGGTCTTGTTTTTACTTGATTTTAGTGGCAAAAGGATAAGTGTTTACACACTTATTAAATCCCATAGACTTGACCTTTGCAATGACCCCATGCAATGCATAGTTTTAAAGCATAAGTTACATTTTTCTCATAATCAATCCATCTCGGCCTTTATTATAATTACTACTACTACTACGACGAAAAGATAAAAGCTTTAAAGGAAACAAAAGTTATAATCATTTATTATCCTGGAAATTATTAGATGGAAGAAACTTGTAAAGAAATCTAAGACTTAGATTAGGGCTTTGGTGTCATGAATATAAATCACCCTCGAGTTTCACGTTCCCCATACCAAGCTTAAAAACGAGATCATTGTTACTACAAGTTAGCACAACTAACACTTACTCATGTGGTTTAGTTAATCACTTAGACCCCCTTATTCCTACGGTGTATCTCTTGTATTTTATTTTTGTCTTGAATGATCACGAAGATGCATTTTTGACTTATTTCGATAATTTATTAAGGCCGAAAATAAAGTGGGAAGATTTATCAATAGTTAGCTAAAGGACAAAATCTTTTAAAACGGCTTCTCGAAACCTCAAAAAGTTCATATCTTGGCATAACTCGTTTCACGATTTGAGACCTTTCTCGGACCGATATTTGGCTTGTACTTCAAACTTCAAATCTTGAGAGACGATCTTGAAATTATGGTCTTCTCTTCATTTTGGTGTACATCTTCATAAGGAGTGAAAGATGCTTCAAACGTTGACCACGACTTCTTCATTTATCCTCTTCTTTATTTAGGATTTTGATATACAACGATCCGCCTCCTTTTCGGACTTGGATCTATTTATCCTCATACCTTGTTAGGGTCTTTTTGGATAGACTTCTCCATGATCTTTAGGGGAGTAATTGCTTCTCGTCGTGTGTCTTGATCCTTCATATTGATTTGGATTAATGATCTTCACATCATCTTAGGATCTTCAACAAAAAGTGAATCCTCATGCCTTGTGAGGGCCTTTTTGGACTCGGGTATCCTCATGCCTTGTTAGGGCCTTTTTGGATAAGCCAATCTTCGCGTCCCGTTTCAATAAGTTATGCCTTGGCTATGAACTCTAATTAATACCGAGCAACTTTTAAACGATCTTGTGCTAGAAGCTAAGTAACCTTTTAAATCGTACAACCTTATTTATTGCAAATATATTTATTAACAAGTGATGGGAGAAAAAGTTCATAACTAACTCACATAAGTTAATGAAAGAATACCAAACTTATAATTAACTCTATCATCTCTCGTTCTCCACAATTTAAAATCTCAAGGAATGAGACTCGTGGATGCTTAGCCTAATAAACCAATTAAGGTCCATATGGTTAAGGATACTAGCTAGAGTAAACTTGGATAAGTAAACTCGGGTTGAGTCAAAATATTCACGACGGGCCTAATATATCAAAGATATCTAAACTTATTAAAACCATTTTATTTATATATTTTTTTTAACTTTATTCTTGAAATGGAAATTATTACGATGCGATAATAAAAGGAAAGAAATTAAATAAAAATACTACTAGGCCAAAATAGATCAAAAATTTGAAAAATGTTGAAAATTTTTAAAATTTTCCGGTAAAATGGGGTCAAATTCATGGAAAAGGCCACTAAAATTCGATAGAAGTCCCCCTACACTTAATATAAACATTGTCCTCAATGTATAAGCATGTGGGAGAATAAACTCCCCTACACTTAGGACATTGAGTACGTTGTTTAAAATCGAGCTAAGGAAGGGACAACTAAAGTGATTGCATTTATTCGTTTTATTTATATACAAGTATGAATCACAATAGTTTTGATAGAACCGGGTACACGGGAACACAGGATCACGGGATCACGGGTCTCATCAAAAGTACCAAAAGTGGATCATCAAAGCACAGGTCCCTGCACACAATCACCACACACAAACAACCTACTTGGCTCCCCCCCTACACTTTGGTGGACATGGATGAAGGCGAAAAAGGGTGGAAAGGATGGTAAAGGTAAAAATCTAACCTAGTTATACGATGCTTGATTTATTTATCACGAGTCTCTAGCTCGACTCGATTTCCCGAATTAATTCAAGGGAAATGTGGAGAGGGATGGAATCATCTCGTAGAGATGTCCTCTCCATAGTACAACTTAACCCGTTGGCCAATCACCTTAAAGTTGGGCCCATTTGGTTGGGATAACTCAATGGTGCCATAAGGGAAGACATGGGCTACGGTGAATGGACCGGACCAACGGCTCTTAAGTTTACCCGAAAAGATTTTCAACCGAGAGTTAAATAATAAAACTTGATCACCAACATGGAACTCTCGGTTTTTAATCTTGGAATCATGAATGAGCTTAGTTTTATCTTTGTAGATTAATGAATTTTCATAAGCCTCATTCCTAAGTTCATTAAGTTCATTGAGTTGGATTTTCCTATTATCACCGGCTTTGTTTATGTCAAAATTAGCCCATTTCAAGGCCCAATAAGCCTTATGTTCCAACTCAATGGGGAGGTGGCATGCCTTTCCATACACAAGGCGATAAGGGGTACAACCTATAGGTGTCTTATAAGCGGTACGGAAAGCCCACAAAGCATCATCTAATTTATCGGCCCATGAGGCACGATGCTCTTCCACGGTTCGCTCTAAGATTCTCTTAGGACCACGGTTAGAAACCTCGGCTTGTCCATTAGTTTGAGGATGATACGCGGTGGAAAGTCGGTGATTGACACCATACTTAGCCATGACTCGTGCAAATTGATCATTGCAAAAATGAGTCCCGCGATCACTAATAATAGCACGAGGCACACCGAATCGAGCAAACAATTGTTTCAAGAAGTTAACAACCACCCTCGCATCATTAGTAGGTAAAGCTTTTGCTTCAACCCATTTTGATACGTAGTCAACGGCTACGAGGATGTACTTGTTTCCCTTCGATGATGGAAACGGCCCCATAAAGTCGATGCCCCATACGTCAAAGATTTCACATTCTTGGATGAAATTTTGAGGCATCTCATCTTTATGTGTGATCTTGCCTTGCCTTTGGCAAGCATCACAATGTTTAACCATTTCATGTGCATCATGATAAATGGAGGGCCAATAGAATCCGGAGTCGAAAACTTTTTAGTGGTGTAATTAGGACCAAAGTGACCACCGGTGGGTCCTTTATGGCAAGCTTCAAGGATTTGTAAAGCTGCCGGCCCATCAACACATCTACGAATGATTAAGTCCGCACATTGCTTGAAAAGATAAGGGTCGTCCCAATAGTACGTTTTAACGTCCTTGAAGAATTTTTTCTTTTGTTGGGACGTTAATCCTTCGATAAGAACACCACCCGCCAAATAGTTTGCAATGTCGGCAAACCATGGGGTATCATCAAGATTGGAATTAATAGACATTAAGGTCTCAAGGGGAAAGGATTCATTAATCTCTTGATTTGGAGATTCCCCTTGATACGGATCCTCAAGTCTACTAAGGTGATCCACGGCTAGGTTTTCTACTCCTTTTTTATCACGAATTTCGATTTTAAATTCTTGTAGGAGCAAAACCCAACGAAGGAGTCTCGTTTTAGCATCTTTCTTGGTCAACAAGTATTTCAAGGCGGAATGGTCGGTGTAAACGATGGTGGTGGAAAGCACAAGATAGGGGCGGAATTTCTCAAAAGCATACACTACAGCTAAAAGCTCTTTTTCGGTAGTGGTATAATGCAATTGAGCCCCCGTCATTGTCTTACTAGCATAATGAATGGGTTGGAAATGTTTGTTAACTCGTTGACCTAAAACCGCTCCTACCGCGAAATCACTAGCATCGCACATGAGCTCGAAAGGTAACTCCCAATTTGGGGAGACTAAGACCGGTGACTTAGTTAATTTACCTTTAAGAAGTTCGAAAGAGTCGAGACATTCTTGAGAGAAGATGAAAGGAGCATCCTTTTCTAAGAGATGAGTCATTGGACGAGCTATTTTCGAGAAATCTTGGATGAAACGTCGATAAAATCCCGCATGGCCTAAAAAAATCTAACTCCTTTGACGGTGGTAGGCGGAGGTAACTTAGCAATGACGTCAACTTTAGCACGGTCGACTTCGATACCGGCTTTGGAAATTTTATGACCGAGGACGATGCCTTCTTTTACCATGAAATGGCATTTTTCCCAATTAAGAACGAGACGAGTGTCTTCACACCGTTGGAGCATACGTTCTAAATTAGCAAGGCAAGAAGAGAAAGAATCACCATAGACTGAGAAATCGTCCATAAAGACTTCCATAGTTTCTTCAACCATGTCATGGAATATCGCCATCATACACCTTTGGAAAGTCCCGGGAGCATTGCATAAGCCCAAAGGCATTCTTTTGTAAGCAAATGTTCCATAGGGACAAGTGAATGTGGTTTTCTCTTGGTCTTTTGGATCGATAGGGATTTGAAAATATCCGGAAAAGCCATCTAAGAAACAATAGAAATCATTACCCGCTAAACGCTCGAGCATTTGATCCATGAAAGGAAGAGGGAAATGATCCTTACGAGTGGCATCATTGAGCTTACGATAGTCGATGCAAACTCGCCAACTCGTTACAAGTCGAGTAGGAATCAACTCGTTGTTTTCGTTGGGAACAACGGTGATTCCGCCTTTCTTAGGCACACAATGGACGGGACTAACCCATGGCGAATCCGAGATAGGGTAAATCATTCTGACATCGAGAAGTTTGATAACTTCTTTCTTAATGACTTCATGAATTTTTGGATTAACCCTTCTTTGATTTTGGATTGCGGGTTTAAAGTCATCTTCCATGAGAATTTTATGAGTACAAAAATTAGGATCAATTCCGCGAATGTCGGAGATTTTCCAAGCAATTGCTTTCTTATGATTCTTAAGCACATCGATAAGTCGGGATTTTTCATCTTCTTTTAAGTCCTTAGCAATAATGACGGGCAACTTATTATCCTCCTCTAAGAAAACGTACTCTAGATGAGACGATAAATCTTTAAGTTCTAAATCCGGCGGATTGTCAATGGAAGGCTTAGTCAAAGTAGGATCATTGTTTGTAACTTCTTTAGGAGTAGGTGGAGAGATATTGTCCTCATTGAGAAGTCTCTCAATAGTACGAATGTCTTCATCCCAATTGGTGGGAGAATTATCATAGTTAATCTCGAGAGGACCCAAGCTAGCTTCAAACTCATCTAAATCATTTTCTCCAAATGGAGTCAATGAAGGAGCAATAGAAGCTACGGTCTCAACATGAGGTAAAGGAGAAATCCCGCTCTTACAAGCCTCGTGAAAATGTTTTTCGCATGCTTCGTCGAGCACATCGATGAAATTCACGGATTCGGGCTCATCGGGAAGTTTGGAAAGTTTACCCATGTTAAAGACGATTTTGTCATCCCCGACCCTCATGATAAGTTCACCCGCGGCTACATCGATTAATGTACGCCCGGTTCTCCAGAAGGGTTGTCCTACAATTAAGGGAACACGGGGATCCATTTCATAGTCGACGACGACGAAATCGGCAGGAAAAGTGAATTTGTCGACTTCTACGAAAACATCCTCGGCTATCCCCACCGGATAAGCAACCGTACGGTTAGCTAATTCCAATGTCATACGAGTGGGGACTAGCTCGGGTAAAGATAATTGTTTCCACACGGACAATGGCATAAGATTGATACTCGCTTCGAGATCCGCCAAGGCCATACAATTCTCAACACCCGGAAAATTACAAGGAATAAGGAATCGACCGGGATCTCCTAACTTAACCGGTAATTTTCTCAAAAGAACCGCGGAACAATTCTCATTCAATTGGGTATTGGCAATATCAAGCAACTTTTCCTTATCACTTAAAAGATCCTTAAACATCTTAGCGTACTTAGGCATGTGAGCGAGCGCCTCGGCAAAGGTGATATTAAAATTCAATTGTTTGAACATTTTTAGGAAGTTCGAAACTTGAATATCATCCTTATTCTTCAATTTCTCTTTCCGCAACCTTAAGGGATAAGGTATATTGGGTTGAGATGAAGGCTTTAGAGTGGATTGCTCACTCACATCCTTTGGAGGAGGAGGAGGAGTAGAAATAGAAGGTGAAGGACCCAGTTTTGGAACCGAAGGTGGGGTATAAAATTTGGGTATCGGTGGAACATAAGGTGTAGACGAATGCATAACGGGAGGTATGTCACAAGTGGAAGAAGAAGGAGGTTGTGTCGAAGAAGAAGGAATCTCGGGTCCTTGGTTAGGTGGGGAAGGTTCTACGGTGGTCTTACCGCTTCTAGTAGTGATAGCATTAACATTAGCCCTAGGATTGGTCACGGTGTTCGAGGGAAGGGTACCTTGGGGACGAAAGGTTTGAATCATAGTCAAAAACTTCTTATCGGTCGATTCTTGCATCTCTCTCATCATTCGTTCATGGTCGGATAATTTTTGTAAAACCAAGTCCATTTGAGGATTATGCATGTTCATTTGATTATAACCTTGATTATTAAAACCTTGGTTTTGATATTGATTAGAACCTTGATTAAATCCTTGATTTTGAAAACTTTGATTATTATATCCTTGATTATTTAACCCTTGGTTTTTCCCTTGAAAATTCCATTGATTTTGATTAAAACCCCGTTGATTAGTATTTCCTTAAAAATTACCCCGTTGAGGACCTTGGTTCCTATTTTGGGCGGGTGGGGGTGGTCTTTGTGGTGCTACAAAACCCGGGGGAGCCAAATAGTTATTAGACTTGTAAGACAAATGGTTAACATCAACATTTGGTTTGAATTGAACCCGTTCAGTTTTATTGTTGTTATAAGCATAAACTTCTTGTTGATCATTGTAAACCTTGTCACAATTAAAGTATGAATGTGGTCCACCACAAGTCTCACACGTCTCACTTTTTTCTTTCACGGCATGCACATGTGTAGTGAGGGCGTCGGTTCTTAGAGCAAGGGTTTTCACAATTGAAGTAAGCTCCTTAATTTGATCATTTACCTCATTATTAATCGTACTAGCACTTGCCATATTAGCCCTAACACTTTTGGTTTGTACTTTTGCCTTGTTCTCAATAATGGCCCAAGCCTCGTTCATGGTTTTCACAAGAATATTGCCCCCCGCGGCACTATTAAGTGAGTCTTGGTCGTTTAGAGTTAAACCATTATAAAACGTGTTGATTTGATGCACTTTAGTAAAACCGTGTTGTGGACATTTCCTCAAAAGATCTTTAAAACGATCCCAAGCCTCACTAAACGTTTCCCCATATTTTTTGCTCAAAGTTGATTATTTCATTCCTTAAGGAAGTGGTCCGTGATGGTGGGAGAAAGTAGTTAATGAACTTGGTCTCTAAGTCGATCCATGTGGTAATACTTTGGGGTGGTTCCTTATCAAGCCAAATCCGGGCTTGTCCCTCGAGGGAAAAAGGAAAAAGTTGGAGGCGAACGGCCTCTTGGGGCACCCCATTGTATTTGACGGTATTAGCTAATTGGATGAAACGTTTGATATGAGCTTGTGGGTCATCATTAGTACGGCCTAAAAATGGTGTAGCGGAAACCATTTGAATAAAACCCGATTTCAGTTCGAAATGATTTGCTCCAATATTTGGCACCACAATCGCGTCATCGTTTCCTTCAACGTGAGATTGTAGAATCTCAATCATTGGTCGATTATCCGTTGCCATCGTATTGTCGAAAGCTCGATTCTCGGGATCGGCTTTAATGACGGTCTTTTTGTTTTTCTTCTTCTTCTTTTTAGAAGAATTAGAAGTATTTGGTACACCAATCGGTATGTATGTATGCGCGCGAGTGCGCATACAATTAAAACTTTGGAATGAGGTAGGTGACCTCGGTCGACTTTGAGAGGAAAAGGATTTTCCCTCTCGAGGAGCAATATGAAAAATCTACAAAAATATATACGTAAATACTACTTGAGTTGGCAAACCAATAATCGGTCGACCCTCTCAATATACGCACAAGCAAGCGGGGAAACGAGGTGGCAAAAAGCACTAAAAAACCTTTTTCCTTAGACGGCCTTTTATAGCGCGTCACCTTATACCCACCTTATAGTTTGTATATGTCGAGTTCAAACGTCTTACTAGTATTTATCTATTTTGCCCTTTTCTCTTGTTATGGATTCGAATACAATAGTTAGGTGATGAAATACTAACTAAGGCTTATTTGATAAGTAGGTAATTTTATTGTGCTACGTAATATAATATAATAAAATGAAAAATCTTTTTGTATTTTTTAGAAAAATATATATTCACAATAAAAATAGAAAGAAATCGAAATAAAAATTAACACTAATACGTAATATTTTTGGTATAATACTTTTAGGAAAAAGTATTAATTTTGATTTTTTTTTTAATTTTTTTGTTGCAATTCTTAGGAAAGAAATTGCTTTTGTGATTTTTTAATTTTTTTGTAATTTTATGTTTTTGATTTTTTAGATTTTTGATTTTTTTGTGCAAGAAACGTAACGTTCAAAGGATGAACGGATCCCAAAATCCAAACGTCTTCACGAAAAAATCGTCAATCGTACGAGCGAAGCGGCAACAGCGCCAATTTGAAACTAGGATTTTTAGTCCTTTTAATTAAGTTCGTTTTTCCTCGATTCGACTCGAATTTGATTTCCGGTTTTACGTTTCAACTTTACTTGTTTTTGGTAAAATCTCTTTTTGGTATTTTTAAGCTAACTTAAATCTATTTAATGTAAAGCTATTAAAGACTTAAATCTATTTTAAACTAAATTTAATAAAACTAATTTAAAGAAAATAAAACTTTTAAATAAAAATTATTTAAATCTAATTTAACTAAGACAAAATAAAGAAAAACTTTTAAATGACTTTTAAAAACCTTTAAAATGAAAACTTAACTAAATCTAAAAGTAATCAAAAATTAAAATTTAAAGAAAAATATTTAAACTAATTTGAAAGTTTATTTGAAATAAAAATATTTGAACTAATTTAAATTTAAAAATAAAAGTAAATCTATTTTAGATAAAATGAAAACAAATTTAAATTTATAAAAGTAAATAAAATTATTTTTGTCTTTTTTTGTATTTTTATAAAAACTGAATAAAAACGAAATTAAAATAAATCAATTATAAAAATTATTTAATTAAATTTTAACAAAACTTAACATTAATTAAACTATTTAAAACTGCTAAATTCTAAAACCCTATATTAATTTAACAAAGCAGAAATAAACCAAAGAAAGGACCTAGCTCAGATGGTTGGGGAGTATTGTTGTTATGCGAGAGGTCCTGGGTTCGAGTCCCAGGACAGACAAAATTTTGACAATTCTTTTTGCTGAACTTTTTATTTTGGACAAGAAAAATACCTCAGACCAATTGGGTCTGAGATATGCAATAAGCAAAACGAAACACTCCAAAAGCCAAGCTAAAATTCAAATAAGCAGATTACAAATACGCAGGAATGAAATAAGCCAAATTAAAACTGAGATAAATAAGCAGCATGAACTGAACAGAATAAGCAGTAAAATATCAAAAGCTAAATGAATCCAAGACCAATAAGCAAACAACTAGAAGCAAACTAAGCAGGAACCAAATAAGCTAACATCTAGACGAACCAATTATAAGCAGTAAAAACGATTCTAAATAAGCAGAAACCAACACTATAAACTTATCAGTCCTAATATTAATCAAAATACAGAAACAAACAGACTTAAACAAATTATCAAATGAAACACATTAAAACAATTAAGCACCTCCTTATATCGAAACTAACTTAAACAAATCCTATTTAAACAAATAACCCCAATGCAAATAACCCAAAACACAAGCAGATTAAAATAAATCACTAACAAATTATATTAAACTAATTTTTAACAAATAATAAAAAGAAATTCAAACCTGTTGTAGAACCCTTTGAGAAGAAGCGTCACGCTGAGCGAGCTTAATGAACCGAAACAATCACCATTTTAACCACCAAACTTAAACACCATCTTGTACCAACAATCCGAAACGAAGAATGCCCAACAGTAGCTTTTTATAATCTTCCCAGTAGGGGAAGATCCTATCACTTTTCTTTATATATATATATATATATATATATATATTTTTTTTTATAATAATAAAACGACGAACAGTAATAATATATATATAAAAAAACAGATTCAAATTTAGAATAAGAACAGTAATAGAAATTAAATTGAGACTTGAATTAAAACTAAATTAAATATTTCATTAATTAAATTCAAACTTACAATACTGGAATTAAAATTACAATATTAAAAACCCTAATCTATTTTTTACTGAAAATTAAAAAAATAAATAAAGAAAAAGCCTGCCAATTACATGATAGATTGGGGTTTTTATAGAGGAACCCCATGAAACCCTAATCATAGCTTCATTAGTAAGCTTCCAAAATCCACCGTTGATTCTTCAATAATCTTCTCTTTCTTCTATTTCTTTTGATCATGCGGCTCAGAATCATCCTTGTGCACACGGATTGCCACCGTGGCACAAGGATGTGTTTGTTGTGCTTCTTGATAGGTGATGTGGCATGATATCATTGGGGGGATTGGTGATGGAGAGGTGGCATAGCCAATCAAATCCAATGATTTGGCCATGTAGGATAAAGAGGATGAGTGGATGGAGCGATTTTCATGGGGTTTTTATTTATTTGGATGTGAATTAACCCACAAAGGTAAAATGCCCAAATTTGAGTGAGTTAATTTTACTGTGTAAAAAATTAGGGTTTGTGTTGCCTGCGTGTTTTTGGGGGAAAACGGAAGTGGTAGAGAGATGATTTCACTTCGTGTGTATCGAAGTGAATATGGGGAAAAGGTAAATGTTTTATTATTTATTTGGGGTGAGTGTAAAAGTGGGTAAGAGTGGGGTGTACACGTGGGTAAAAGGAACGGTTTTGGTGAGTTGATTGGTGAGAGTTGACAAGTTTGACCAAGCAAAAATCACTTTAATCCATTCATTTGTTATTCTTGTGTAACTGGGCCTTGGATCCATTGGTTTTTAAACAGCTTTAAAATCCCACGTTTCTTTATTTAGAAAAGTTGGGCTTGGACCCAAGTCTTAAATATTACTTCATCCGTCTATTTAATTATGGTTTTGGGCCTATTAGGCTTTGATCAAACAAATAACTTCTTAAGTCCATAAATGGGCTTAAAGGCCCAATAAGCTTGTGTGGGCCCCATTTGTCTTTAAACTTTACCAAATCCGCGAATAAAACGACTTGTCTTTTGGCCTTGATAAAAATCTTCAAATCTCATATCGGTTTTTCGTGAACTTGGGCACACTTTTGGTCTTTTGATCTTGTCTTCGACTCTATCTTGACTTTTCTTCGACATTTGACCGTGAAATCCCGTGTTTTCTCTTCTTTTGATCATTTGTACCTATTTAACACACAAAACACAAAACCACGCGTAATTCTGACATTTATGACATTATACACATGATTAGGTCTTGTTTTTACTTGATTTTAGTGGCAAAAGGATAAGTGTTTACACACTTATTACGTGCCAGTTGTTGTTGTTTGCGAATTCTACTAGGAATATATAATCATCCCAGCTTCCTGACCATTCTAGAGCACATGATCGCAGCATGTCCTCCAATGTCTGAATGGTACGTTCCGACTGTCCGTCGGTCTGAGGATAAATGGCAGTGCTGAGCATAAGTCTGGTTCCCCAAGCTTTCTGCAGACTCTACCAGAAACGTGATGTGAAACGGGGATCTCTGTCAGAGATGATTTCTGATGGAGTACCATGCAGTCTCATGTGCTAACCGGATGCTCCTTGTGAATCAGCAGAAAATGAGCAGATTTAGTCAACCTATCCACAATGACCCAGATAGCGTCATTCTTCTTCTGAGTAACCAGAAGACCAGTAACAAAATCCATGGGGATTTTGTCCCACTTCTATGTTGGAATATCTAATGGTTGTAATAAACCACTAGCTCACTGGTGTTCGATCTTTACTTGTTGGCAGATCATACACTTAGAAACGAAGGTGGTAACATCCTGCTTCATACCACTCCACCAAAAGTGTTGCTTGATGTCGTGGTACATCATGGTAGAACCAGGATGTATGGTAAATGGAGAACTGTGAGCCTCAGTCAACACACCTTCCCTGAGAGTGAGTCACCAGGAACCACTAGTCTAGTGCCCTGCCATAAGATACCGTCGTCATCAACACGAAACTCCGTCTGCTGATCAAGGTTCTGAATGATAGCCCAGATATCACCATCGTCCTTCTGAGCTTCTTTGATCCTAGAATGTAAGTCTGGTTCCACTATAAGATTAGCCCAGTAACCGTGCTGTCCTCGTACACAAAACTCAATGTCAGTCATCTCTAGGTCACGAATGATCTCCTTCGCAATCCAAATCCCAGCAATCATACCTGCCCTTCTGCTTAGAGCATCTTCCACCACATTCGCCTTACCAGGATGGTACTAAATGTTGGTGTCGTAGTCCTTCAATAGCTCTAACCATCTCCTCTGTCTCATGTTCAGTTCCTTCTGGGTGAAGATGTACTTGAGACTCTTGTGGTTGGTGAATATGTCACATGATTCACCATACAAATAATGTCTCCAGATCTTCAACGTGAACACAACTACTGCAAGCACTAAATCATGAGTAAGATAGTTTTATTCATAAGGTTTCAACTGTCGTGATACGTATGCAATAACCTTCCCATGTTGCATGAGAACGCAGCCTAAACCCTTTCCTGAAGCATCACTATATATCTGAAATCCACCTGAGCCAGATGGGAGAGTAAGAATGGGTGCAGTCACTAACTTCTGCTTAAGATCTTCAAAGCTCTTCTCTCGCTCTTTCGTCCAGATGAATTTTTCTCCTTTCCTCATCAGCTTAGTCAAAGGTACAGCTAACCGTGAAAAGATCTCTACAAACCTGCGGTAGTAGCCAGCAAAACCCAGAAAACTTCTAACTTCTGTTGCAGATGTAGGTCTCGGCCATTTAGTGATAGCTTAAACCTTGGTAGGATCCATGGTGATCCACTCTGCAGATACAATATGGCCTAGAAATGCCACCTTGGTTAACCAGAACTCACACTTAGAGAACTTGGCGTACAACTGCTTCTGATGAAGAATATGTAAGACTGTACGAAGGTGTTTGATGAGATGCCTTTTATACATGATCTCATCATCGAAAACGGACTTTAAATGCATTAAATATCGTGAAATATGCCAAATATATGCTCGTGTTTGTTACTTGTGTATTTTTAGGTACGGATATTGAGGAATTGGCAAAAGAATACAAGAATCATTCAAAAACGAACACGAGAAACGAAGTCGCACAATGAACCAAGCTCAAATTTGGAATTTTGCAAAAAGGCCCCTCAAGTTTGAAGAATTGGCAAAAATGGCCCCTCATCTTTGAAGAACTTGACACTTTCAACCCTTCAAAATGTTAAAAGTGCAAGTGTGACCCTTGAAGATTGAAGAATGTGCAAAATCAGCCCTTGGAAATTAATCTACATTGCTAAAGTTAAGCAAAAAGGTCAAAAGGACTTAACTTGAAAATCATTTTGGACTGGTTGTGAAAGAAAGTTAACAAGATATTGCATTTTGGACTAACCATGCAAAAAGATAACCAGTTACTACGGGACTGGACTTGCAAAACCTAACCATTAGCCCACCAACAACCCAAAGCCCAATCCCATCATTTTTTAAACCGGTTTATTAAAGGGTCAAACTCGGTCAACCCACTTAAATCCCCTTTATTCCCTCCTTAACACATTTTTAAAATGTGCTTAATATCAAAACAAATCAAAACCCCCCTTTTTACCCAACGAACCCTAAATCATCCCCAGTTTAATTAAGCCATAATTCAAAGGGGTTTTAGCCTAAAGAGTCCAGATCTTTAATTGACACTATCCTCAACCTAACCCACCACTCACCAACGTGCCACCTGTCCTTGTGGTCCTTCCCCAACCTCCCCTGTCAACATCCCTTTTCCCTAAACCCAAAAACCCGACAAGATCAACGGTTTTAAGCAATTCCTTTGCCTCCAAGAAGATTTAAACGTCCAAGATTGGTCTTCCCAAGCTGTCAAGTCACATGGGTGCCATTTTGACCCAAGATCAGTCAAAGAGAGAGGGCATTATTGAGATTTTCCAATTAGGGTTTTCAAGCCTTGTATTTTTTAATTGTTATTCTAGAATAGTCCATTAGGGGCTATAAAAAGAGGAGCATGTTCCTCTTTTTCATTGTTCCAGTTTTTGCACAACTTGTAATCCCTTTTTTATAAAATTGAAGTTTGGTATTTGTTAAAGTTCATTGTAATTCCTTTTAATATTTATAAAAAGTTTGTGTATTGTTGTTTGCAAAAGGCTGAGTTCCATCTTATTTGTTAAGGTTTGTTGAATTTTGAGAAATTCAAAAAGTTTTTGAAGGTTTGGAAAAGCAACAAATTTTCAGAAAATTTAAAGGGATTGGGAAGTGAAAGTGGACTAATCCCTTTGATTTTCTAAGTTTAAGTAGTTTTAGAAACGTGGTGTTTAATTTGAAAGAATTTGATAAAGTTTTTAAGAAAAGAAAAAGAAAGAAGATAGAATATTGGATATTTTTTGTCTTGCTTTGATTTCTTGTTGGCAGGGTTTAAGTTGTTGATTGGTTGAAGGATTCAGCTCCAACCCGAGTTGGAAAGGAAGTGGTTTTTCAACCACCAAGGTTTTGGATGTGAAACCTTAAGGTAAAAATCTTTTTACCTTTGTAATTTCAGAAAATTTGAAGGTTGCATGCTCATGGTTTGATTCTGTGATTCCAGTGTGTTTGACCTACTTGGATTGTGTTTTTCCTGAGTTGGTATGCATGTTAGAATAGTATTGAATCAGTTTGCTAAGCTTTGGAGTTGTTTTTGTTTGATAAAAACGTTTTTCAAAATTTTACAAGGGTGTTTGGCAACTAGTTTAAGCAGGGTAGAGTTCTTGAATTAGTGTTTTGCTAGGTGTTAGAAGGTGATTAATTGGTTAAGTTAGTTGTTAAATAGTTGGTAGATTAATTTGGAAGCAAGTTGGAGGAAATTTGTGAGGTTTTAAAGAGAAAAGGATAGTCAAAATCTGCATATGAAATTTTCCACTTAATTTTGTGAGATTTTGTTGCTCAATCTTGATTTTCTGTGAAGTAATAGGGTAATTTATGGTTTGGTTTGGCTTGTATGCTAGTTTTGAAAGTTGTGTGCCAAGTTTGAGTCTTTGAGTGCCATTTGAGTGCAAGTTATCAACCATAAACCCACCAGAACTGCATGTTTTATCACAGAGAATAGCATAGGCTGTGTGAGCTTCATTTTGTGATTTTGTTGAGTGTTTATTGCTTAATCTTGTTGATTTTGACTCCTTGAGCTTCACTGAGCTCAAGGGTGCCATTATTGTCCAATATAAGCTACCAAAAAAGGGTCACTTAGCCAAGTCCTCTTGGCTACAATCATAGCAAAACACAAAGTGAAATCTGTTAAGTGAAAGTCCAGTCGTTATACAAGTTGCGGCGCAAGCCACCAGCGTTGCGGCGCAAAAGAAAGGAGCTTAAGATCTAGTTGCTATCGTCTCACTTGTTGCGGCGCAAGCCACAAGTCTTGCGGCGCAAAATAAAAAAAAAAAGTAAAAAGGGTGCCAGGACTCGAACCCGTGACCACCCGTTCACAACACCAACACCTCAACCAACGCGCCCTGGGGACTTTGATTACTAACCTTGGTTTTGAATTATACTTAAGGAGTATTTGAGTTTAGCTTTTCTAAATAAGCCGTGGGCTTATTGCTTATTTTTAGCTTATTCATTAAGCTTTCTAGCTTCTTTTCATTTTTCCTAGGATATTAATAGGTTTAGGGATTTTTTTGTCCAAAAATATTATTTTTTCTTTTATTAAATTATTTAATAGGATTATTTTTAGTTTTTAATTTAGAAAGTCATTTAAAAATATTAAACAGTAGTAAAAAAATACAAAAAAATAGTTTTTAGGTTTCTAGTGATATTTTTGAGGTTTACATGTGAAAAAGTTTTCAAAAACTTTAATTTTTGATTTTATTTAATTTTAGGGTTTTTTAGCAACTTTAAAAATTAATATAAAATTAACTAAGAGGTTTTAGGAACTTTAATTTACATTTTCTTCTTAGTTAGATTATTTAGGATTTTTGAGAATTTTTTAGAATTTATTTTAGGACTTTTAATTTTTTTTGATTATTTTATTATTATTTTATTCATTAAAATAAAAAGTTTTATTTTAATTTCTTTTTCATTTTTCCTAGATTCTATATCATCAATTAGGACTTTTACCATTTGTAGAATAATTTTTAGGCTTTTCAATTAATTTTTAGAATTAATTTAAGATTTAACAGTTTTTAATAGTTTTTAGGAGTTTAAAAATAGTTTAATTTGTTTTTAAAATTTTTAAAAATAGTTTTTAGTTTAATTAAGTCATTTTTGAGGTTTACAAACTATAAAATCTTGTTTAGGGCTTTTTAATATTTAAAAGTGATTTTTAGGGCTTTAATTAGCATTAAAAAGTCATTATTAAATTAATTAAAAGGTTTTGGCAAGTTTGAATTTTTTGTAAACCCTTAGAACATTATTTGGGAGTTTTTAGTAATTTTTAGGAATTTTTAGGTTTAAATTTTAAATTTTGTGTTTTTCTCGTGCTTCGTCGTAACTTTCTAATAGTGTTTTGCCTTATTTTTCTAATTTTTTCGTCTTCGTCATTTTCTTCTTTTCTTCTCATTAATAATCAAAAACATAATCAATCATTCATTACACAACACACGTGCCTCCTCGAGAGAACGAACTCACTTTTAGGGTCATTTACACACGGTTTTCCTAAATCGTCGTGCTTACCCTATTTAGTTGCTTGTTTTTCCTAAAGCAAGTATCTAATTCTACTACTATCAATTTTTGGCGCCGCTGCCGGGGAGGCGTGTTGTGTTTTGATTGACCATTGTTGTTTTTATATATTAGCCATAAATATATTTGTATTAATAGCACTCTATTAATACGTATTATCGGTTTTTCGTTTTTTGTGAATATTATTACTATATTGTATACGTAGAACAATAAATTTACAAGTACTCCAAATACGTGAGCAATCACAACCTTGACTTGGGAGGTCATTACCCAATCATTGTATTCGAATCTCAAACCAAAGAAAAAAGGCAAAAATAGATAAATACTTTCGTGAAGCTTGATTTTGATAATACAAACTATAAGGTGGGTATAAGGCGGTTGTATTTCACAACCTAAAGGAAAAAGGCTCTTAAGTGCTTCGCGCCGCCTCGTTTCCTCCGCTTGCTTGTGCGTATTTGATTTTGAGAGTGAATCGAGGGTTTTGCCGCCCAAAGTATTACTACATATCATATATATTTTCTTGGTTTCATTTGATTAAACCCTCTTGAACGATTTGGTGTTCCACCATCGTTCTAAAGTCATCGAAGGCGTTCACTCCACGTGATCGTTTTCATTCCTTGAGGCCTTTTTAATCAAGAGATTTGATTAGTGAGGAGATTTGTGGACTCATTGTCTACTTAATACATTCACCAATTCCAAAAAAAGTTAATACCATCAAAAACCACAAAAAAATTGAAAAAACACAAAAAACCAAAAAGAATCTTCTTTGCTCGCCTTCTCGTTGTACGTGACGTTTATGCAAACTCGCTCTAAAGCTAGACGTGCTCGTAAACGAAGAAACAAATCGACTACTCCTTCTAGTGAGGAGACTTCAATTGAGGAACCTATTATAGAACAAGAAGCTATCATGGCTAATCGTACTATGATGGAGTTGCTTCAAGCACCCACCGAGGGTTTTGGAGAGGCCATTGTGATTCCCGCCATCCTTGCGGAGAACTTTGAAATCAAAACGGGTTTAATGTCTATGTTGCAAGCAAACAAGTTTCGCGGTCATGAAAAAGACAACCCACATTATCACATTAGGCAATTTAATCGTCTCACCGCGACAAGCAAGTTTAGGGATGTACCACACGATGCCATTAAGATGATGTTGTTTCCTTACTCGTTAGATGGACCCGCCAAGATTTGGCTTGAGAAAGAACCGCCGAATTCGATTTTGACATGGGCCGATCTCGTGTCTAAATTTGTGAATCAATTTTTTCCACCATCTAAGACAACACATTTGAAAAACGAGATTTCACGTTTTACACAAAGACCTAATGAAAGTTTTTCAATGGCTTGGGAGAGATTTAAAGAAATGCTACATGAATGTCCACACCATGATTTTTCCGAATTGCATCAAATTGACACCTTTTATAATGGGCTTAATGAACATGAAAGAGATTATTTAAATGCCGCCGCGGGTGGTAATTTTTTGTGCAAAACGACCAATGAGGCTTTGAAAATCATAGAAAATAGGTCTAAGGTCTATAGCCCTCGTAACACACCGAGTGTTGCCAATTTGGGCTCGTCATCATCTCGTTCCATTAATGCCTTGCAAGATGAAGCAAATGAGGAGAATCGGTTTTTCGATAGGTTTTCGACTCTTATGTCTCATTGGAAAGCTCAAGAAGCTTCAAGCACCGCTTCGGTTAAAGCGGTTTCTAAAAGTTGTTTGTCGTGTGGGGGAGCTCATGATTTATCCGAGTGCATTACCGCGGATGGTAACACTTCGAATGCTTTTGTAGCCACGGGAACTTATAACCAAATAGGTCAAGGTTCACGTTCAAATCAAGCTCAACCCAATCAAAATGCTAATAATTATCACAACAACAACAATCAAGGTGGAAATTACCAAGGAAATCAAAGAAATTATAACAAAGGTAATTACCAAAGTGGAAATGGGCAAATTTCAAACCAAAACCAAAACCGTGATTTTCAAACTAATGCCCAAGGTTTTCAAAACGATCACACCAAAAATCTTCAAGGAGAATTTTTGAATTATGCTAAGGCTAATGATGCTAAGTTTGACAACATGCAACGTGAAATGGTTAGCTTAAGATCCGAATTGAAAAATGAGCTTAAAACCGAACTTGCTAATGAACTTAAAACTCATGCTAATAAAATGGAAGGAAATGTCACACGACTCCAACAAAATCAACAAAAAATGGAGCAAGGACAACATGAGATTAAGCAAGAGTTGTTGAAAGCGGATGCTAGGCAATCTAAGTTTGAAGATCGTATGGCTAAAATGTTTGAAGCTATCATGTGTAAGCCTTCTTCTTCGGGTGGTCTTCCTAGTGATACCATCGTGAACCCGAAAGGAGAATTGAAGGTTATTGCCACTCGTAGTGGTAAAACTTTCAAGGAACCCATTTCTCGTCCAAGTACTTCTATGGAGAAGGAAAAAGAGAAAGAACCCGAGGTCGTGGTTGAAAAGGAGCACATCTCAAGCCCACAAAGTACCGCTCAAACCACACCTACGGTTGAACCAATACCCATTATGGAACCCGAGATTCCAAGGGCGATGCCTATGCCTAATTTGCCCCAACCCACACCACCTTTACCCTACCCATCAAGACGAGACAAGGAAAAGGCACAAGAACGAAATAATTATCAATTTGAGCTTTTTATGAAAATGTTTCGTGACTTGCATTTCAATATAAGTTTTGCCGATGCCTTAGTCATGATGCCTCGATTTGCCGCGAACTTCAAAAGTATGTTGAATAACAAAGAGAAATTGCAAAAATCGTCTAGTTGTTCTTCGATTTTTCTAAGCCGCATACCTCAAAAAGTCGGTGATCCTGGAAAGTTTTTAATCCCATGTGCTATCCAAGACATGGAAGAATGCTACGCCTTGGCCGATCTTGGTGCTAGTATTAATTTGATGCCTCTCGAGATTTTTAAGTCGCTCAATCTTCCAAATCTCACTCCTTCAAGAATGTCAATCGAAATGGCCGATCATTCTACGATTCTAGCTTGTGGAGTTGCCGAGGACGTCTTTGTGAAAGTTGGGAAATTCTATTCCCGTGGACTTCATAGTTGTTGATATTCCCATCGATCCTAAAGTTCCGTTAATTTTAGGTCGATCTTTTTTGGATACCTCGAGAGCACTTATCGATGTGCATGCAAGAAAAATCACTCTTCGTTTCAATGAGGAAGAACTCGTCATTAATG
Source organism: Glebionis coronaria (assembly GCA_025667525.1). Taxonomy (NCBI): domain Eukaryota; kingdom Viridiplantae; phylum Streptophyta; class Magnoliopsida; order Asterales; family Asteraceae; genus Glebionis; species Glebionis coronaria. The sequence goes on from CM046877.1 coordinate 458,427,692, forward strand.
CAACCCAAAACTCCACTCTTTCTCATGTTTATTCGATCACATCTTTGTACAATGTCAATCCCATCAAAAACATGTGTCAAAGGATTTCTAATAGAGTTTTAGGAGTTGATAAAAATGAAGTTCCGTCCCCTCCGCCGATGGAGGTTAAGAGTGTTAAGCCTTTGATACCAATCTCGAGTGATTCTTCGGATGATGAATACGTTGATCCCGATGGGGAGGTTTTCTTTGTTGACAAAAGATTTGAAAACTTGCCACCACCTAAACCAAAACGCTTTCAAAATGTGAGGATTTTTAGTGTGACTAATATTGTTTTAGATACACCAAATATTTTTGACATAATTAAATCGGGTTTTCACAAGGAGAGTATTAAAGATGAAAAAGGAAAAGATTTTGAATCTAATTTGAAAGATTTTTCTAAAATCCTAACTCCGTCATCACCGCGTGTCTTGAGTACTACAAGCTCGTCTTCTCCTTTTGACGATGCTTTGTGTGGACCAAGTGTGGGGGAAGCCCCTTATGTTCCCTCATCCTTGTCCACCGAGGACGAGATATTCGATCCCGGAATTTCATGTAAAGGGAAATCTCGGTCTTCCACCGATGCAATAAATGGAAACTATATCTATTTGCTTGGTGCGAGTCTACCTCGAGTAGCTCATGTTTTTAGAGACTTACCCATTGTCCCACCCTTCTATTTCTTCTTATCTATTTTCTTGAAACTCTTTGAGTTTGTGTTGACACACGACAAAGTGGCGTTGATTTGTTTTTCCAAAGAAAACGAGAACGCCATCTTTGATCCCGGTATTTTGCATCATCAAAGGACTTAGTCCTTAATACCGGTTGTTTTTGGGCCTTGTTTATCATGTAAGCCCCACCAAAAATTGACCAAACCATGTTTATCCCTAAATGATCACATTTATGGGGATTCGAGTCGAGCTTTTGACTCGGTTATCAAAAACAAGGTGCCTCGTGGGGGAGACCCATGCTTATCCATGTACATATTATTGCTTTCTAATTAGTTTAATGTGAGGGGATTTGTGCCCTTCCAACCTTTGTTCCGTGGTTGTTTGTGAATTGTGTCTTTTAGATCATCATCTTTACGATTGGAGCCTCTCGTGTTCGTTTCATGGGAGCACTCGATCGTTTGCTATGGAGGCCTTTCCCAATATCCACATATGATATCCTTTTATGTTCTAACCTTAGGTTTTTAGCACACTTCATAAACGGCTATTACTTAATGGTTACACCCTTTCCATGCTAGATTAGGCATTCGACTACGTCTCTAGTATGGGGGTGTTTGCACCCCTAGACTCGAAACATTGAGGACAATGTTTAACTTTAGTATGGGGGGGTGAATAGATACTTGCCTTGCCAAACCTTCACGCTTTCCAAAGTTTATCGTTTTGTTATCGTTTTGTTGCAAAATAAGGCTAAAAATGGCCAAATTTTAAAATTTTTCTCATGTTTCATAAGTGTTTGAAGACACGAATGTAGATTTTCCGATGGCGAGAATAAGAGTAATTTTTGACTCGACCGTGCGTGTTGAGCACTTAGCTTTAGTTCCTTAACTACACATTAGGCTAAGTCTCTTAAATGAGGACGAGAAATGATAGAGTTAATTATAAGTTACTATGCTAAACGTAGAGTACTCGTATTCTTTCAAAAACTCATGTGTTCTCGTTGTTTGCTTATTCTCCCTTCGCATGTAAATATTTTTTGCTTAATAAATATTGATTTAGCGGTTTAGTTTTGATTGTTGGGTTTCTAGTCTTTTCTAGTAGCTTCCGTGTAATTAAATTGGGAAGACATTAAGGTATCGCCAGCGTCACGGTTTTGAAGTATTGGCAACCCGAATAATCGAAAGCTTCACCTAATAATAAGATTTCAAGTGCTCACCTAAATCTAGCAAACAATTTGAAGCCCCACAAGGCCTAAAATCTATGCAAAATTGAAAGTGAATCAAGCCTTAATCTTCGAAGCTTTAAAGATCCAAAATTCGCTTTAGCGTGAGGATATACGTCTTTGGCTAATAAAACCACCGATGAGGCGGATAATAAAAGGCAAGGCAAGACCGAAGTCATAATAAAAGCTTCATGGCGAAGTTGAATAAAAGATGGAGGTAAACCAAAGATAATAAGGTCCTTCCGTTAGGGGGCGTATAAAAGTCTTGGTAATAAGTCTCATGTTCAAAACCGTTATAAAACCGTGTTTATCGATTCTTCTTGTCAACTTAATTTTTTAACATCGTTGTCTATTAGGAGGGGTTATTGATTTGATGGTCTTAGTTACACCGTTAGGACTCTATTTTTAGACCTAAATCTCTATTATCGCATAAGTCAACAATGTATCCTCGTGATCATTAAGACATAATAAAATATAAGAGATACAACTTAGGAATAATGGGAGAATAAGTACGTGATTAGGGCATATGAGTAGTGTTAGCATTACTAACTTATAATGACAATGATCTCGTTGCACGCTTGGCATGGAATTAAGGTGAAAATCGAGGACGACGAAATTATTTCTAACGAAGCATTCACGTGTTCTTATTCTATGAACCTAAACGTCCCATTTTGCGATGAAAATCATACATTATGTCTAAAACGCAAATAGTAGCAATAGTATAGTGTAGCTAGTTTATCATTTCAATAAAGTCATAAAATTAAATTTTGGAGATGCTTTGATACTTTATTCTTAGCATTGCGTGAGGGCACGGCAATGGTTTAGTATGGGGGAGTGATGAGATGCCTTTTATACATGATCTCATCATCGAAAACGGACTTTAAATGCATTAAATATCGTGAAATATGCCAAATATATGCTCGTGTTTGTTACTTGTGTATTTTTAGGTACGGATATTGAGGAATTGGCAAAAGAATACAAGAATCATTCAAAAACGAACACGAGAAACGAAGTCGCACAATGAACCAAGCTCAAATTTGGAATTTTGCAAAAAGGCCCCTCAAGTTTGAAGAATTGGCAAAAATGGCCCCTCATCTTTGAAGAACTTGACACTTTCAACCCTTCAAAATGTTAAAAGTGCAAGTGTGACCCTTGAAGATTGAAGAATGTGCAAAATCAGCCCTTGGAAATTAATCTACATTGCTAAAGTTAAGCAAAAAGGTCAAAAGGACTTAACTTGAAAATCATTTTGGACTGGTTGTGAAAGAAAGTTAACAAGATATTGCATTTTGGACTAACCATGCAAAAAGATAACCAGTTACTACGGGACTGGACTTGCAAAACCTAACCATTAGCCCACCAACAACCCAAAGCCCAATCCCATCATTTTTTAAACCGGTTTATTAAAGGGTCAAACTCGGTCAACCCACTTAAATCCCCTTTATTCCCTCCTTAACACATTTTTAAAATGTGCTTAATATCAAAACAAATCAAAACCCCCCTTTTTACCCAACGAACCCTAAATCATCCCCAGTTTAATTAAGCCATAATTCAAAGGGGTTTTAGCCTAAAGAGTCCAGATCTTTAATTGACACTATCCTCAACCTAACCCACCACTCACCAACGTGCCACCTGTCCTTGTGGTCCTTCCCCAACCTCCCCTGTCAACATCCCTTTTCCCTAAACCCAAAAACCCGACAAGATCAACGGTTTTAAGCAATTCCTTTGCCTCCAAGAAGATTTAAACGTCCAAGATTGGTCTTCCCAAGCTGTCAAGTCACATGGGTGCCATTTTGACCCAAGATCAGTCAAAGAGAGAGGGCATTATTGAGATTTTCCAATTAGGGTTTTCAAGCCTTGTATTTTTTAATTGTTATTCTAGAATAGTCCATTAGGGGCTATAAAAAGAGGAGCCTGTTCCTCTTTTTCATTGTTCCAGTTTTTGCACAACTTGTAATCCCTTTTTTATAAAATTGAAGTTTGGTATTTGTTAAAGTTCATTGTAATTCCTTTTAATATTTATAAAAAGTTTGTGTATTGTTGTTTGCAAAAGGCTGAGTTCCATCTTATTTGTTAAGGTTTGTTGAATTTTGAGAAATTCAAAAAGTTTTTGAAGGTTTGGAAAAGCAACAAATTTTCAGAAAATTTAAAGGGATTGGGAAGTGAAAGTGGACTAATCCCTTTGATTTTCTAAGTTTAAGTAGTTTTAGAAACGTGGTGTTTAATTTGAAAGAATTTGATAAAGTTTTTAAGAAAAGAAAAAGAAAGAAGATAGAATATTGGATATTTTTTGTCTTGCTTTGATTTCTTGTTGGCAGGGTTTAAGTTGTTGATTGGTTGAAGGATTCAGCTCCAACCCGAGTTGGAAAGGAAGTGGTTTTTCAACCACCAAGGTTTTGGATGTGAAACCTTAAGGTAAAAATCTTTTTACCTTTGTAATTTCAGAAAATTTGAAGGTTGCATGCTCATGGTTTGATTCTGTGATTCCAGTGTGTTTGACCTACTTGGATTGTGTTTTTCCTGAGTTGGTATGCATGTTAGAATAGTATTGAATCAGTTTGCTAAGCTTTGGAGTTGTTTTTGTTTGATAAAAACGTTTTTCAAAATTTTACAAGGGTGTTTGGCAACTAGTTTAAGCAGGGTAGAGTTCTTGAATTAGTGTTTTGCTAGGTGTTAGAAGGTGATTAATTGGTTAAGTTAGTTGTTAAATAGTTGGTAGATTAATTTGGAAGCAAGTTGGAGGAAATTTGTGAGGTTTTAAAGAGAAAAGGATAGTCAAAATCTGCATATGAAATTTTCCACTTAATTTTGTGAGATTTTGTTGCTCAATCTTGATTTTCTGTGAAGTAATAGGGTAATTTATGGTTTGGTTTGGCTTGTATGCTAGTTTTGAAAGTTGTGTGCCAAGTTTGAGTCTTTGAGTGCCATTTGAGTGCAAGTTATCAACCATAAACCCACCAGAACTGCATGTTTTATCACAGAGAATAGCATAGGCTGTGTGAGCTTCATTTTGTGATTTTGTTGAGTGTTTATTGCTTAATCTTGTTGATTTTGACTCCTTGAGCTTCACTGAGCTCAAGGGTGCCATTATTGTCCAATATAAGCTACCAAAAAAGGGTCACTTAGCCAAGTCCTCTTGGCTACAATCATAGCAAAACACAAAGTGAAATCTGTTAAGTGAAAGTCCAGTCGTTATACAAGTTGCGGCGCAAGCCACCAGCGTTGCGGCGCAAAAGAAAGGAGCTTAAGATCTAGTTGCTATCGTCTCACTTGTTGCGGCGCAAGCCACAAGTCTTGCGGCGCAAAATAAAAAAAAAAAGTAAAAAGGGTGCCAGGACTCGAACCCGTGACCACCCGTTCACAACACCAACACCTCAACCAACGCGCCCTGGGGACTTTGATTACTAACCTTGGTTTTGAATTATACTTAAGGAGTATTTGAGTTTAGCTTTTCTAAATAAGCCGTGGGCTTATTGCTTATTTTTAGCTTATTCATTAAGCTTTCTAGCTTCTTTTCATTTTTCCTAGGATATTAATAGGTTTAGGGATTTTTCTGTCCAAAAATATTATTTTTTCTTTTATTAAATTATTTAATAGGATTATTTTTAGTTTTTAATTTAGAAAGTCATTTAAAAATATTAAACAGTAGTAAAAAAATACAAAAAAATAGTTTTTAGGTTTCTAGTGATATTTTTGAGGTTTACATGTGAAAAAGTTTTCAAAAACTTTAATTTTTGATTTTATTTAATTTTAGGGTTTTTTAGCAACTTTAAAAATTAATATAAAATTAACTAAGAGGTTTTAGGAACTTTAATTTACATTTTCTTCTTAGTTAGATTATTTAGGATTTTTGAGAATTTTTTAGAATTTATTTTAGGACTTTTAATTTTTTTTGATTATTTTATTATTATTTTATTCATTAAAATAAAAAGTTTTATTTTAATTTCTTTTTCATTTTTCCTAGATTCTATATCATCAATTAGGACTTTTACCATTTGTAGAATAATTTTTAGGCTTTTCAATTAATTTTTAGAATTAATTTAAGATTTAATAGTTTTTAATAGTTTTTAGGAGTTTAAAAATAGTTTAATTTGTTTTTAAAATTTTTAAAAATAGTTTTTAGTTTAATTAAGTCATTTTTGAGGTTTACAAACTATAAAATCTTGTTTAGGGCTTTTTAATATTTAAAAGTGATTTTTAGGGCTTTAATTAGCATTAAAAAGTCATTATTAAATTAATTAAAAGGTTTTGGCAAGTTTGAATTTTTTGTAAACCCTTAGAACATTATTTGGGAGTTTTTAGTAATTTTTAGGAATTTTTAGGTTTAAATTTTAAATTTTGTGTTTTTCTCGTGCTTCGTCGTAACTTTCTAATAGTGTTTTGCCTTATTTTTCTAATTTTTTCGTCTTCGTCATTTTCTTCTTTTCTTCTCATTAATAATCAAAAACATAATCAATCATTCATTACACAACACACGTGCCTCCTCGAGAGAACGAACTCACTTTTAGGGTCATTTACACACGGTTTTCCTAAATCGTCGTGCTTACCCTATTTAGTTGCTTGTTTTTCCTAAAGCAAGTATCTAATTCTACTACTATCAGTGTTCCTTATGTTCCTCCTTGGATTTGGAGAATATCAGGAAGTCATCAATGAACACAATAACGAACTTGTCCAGAAACTCATGGAAGATACGATTCATCAAATCCATGAAGACAACTGGAGCATTAGTGAGTCCGAATGGCATGACTACGAACTTGTAGTGCCCATAACGTGTACGGAAAGCAGTCTTAGAAATATCCTGCTCTTTGACCCGTAACTGATGGTAGCCGGACCTCAGATCGATCTTGGAAAAAGGTATGGCGCCCTGAAGTTGATCGAATAGGTCATCAATTCGCGGCAAAGGATAACGATTCCTGATAGTGATCTTGTTCAACTCACGGTAGTCTATACATAAACGCATGCTGCCGTATTTCTTCTTCACGAACAGTACCAGTGCACCCCATGGCGATGCACTGGGATGGATGAAACCTCGTTCCAGAAGTTCCTTAAGCTCTATAGGATCCATACGGTAAGTAGCGTTGGAAATTGGCTATGTACGTGGTATGAGCTCGATTCCAAACTCGACTTCACGAACAGGTGGTATGCCCGGAAGTTCATCTGGAAATACATCAGGAAACTCTGACACAGTAGGCTGATCTTGGATCGATGGAGACTCGGTAGTAATGTCATGAATATTGGCTATGAAGCTCTAACAGCCGTGTGATAGCAATGCACGCGCCTCCATGGATGAAATAATCTGTACTGACCTCCATGGCAGAAAACCATGGTGTATGTACTATAGAGATTTAACATCACCGAAGATAACCCGATAAATGTGGCAGTCAATCGTGTCCTGGTATTTGGATAACCAGTCCATGCCCAAAATCAAGTCAAAATCGCACATGTCCAAAGGAAGTGCGTCAACTCTACGGATCTTGTCATCAAATTCTAGGGAAGATCTCTGTACACTTGAGTGATTCGTATAGAGTACCTAAGTGGTGTGGAAACGCATAAGGCGTTATCTAATGGCATCGGGGAAATCCTAACACGTACAACAAAAGTAGTGGACATGACTGAATGCGTCACTCCAGTATCAAATAGAACACATGCTGCCAAACCATTCATAAAGAGATTTCCGGTGATAGTACCTGAAGTCTTATTCGCCTGATCTCGAGTAGTAGTGAACACGCGACCAGAAGTAGGAGGTGGCTTGGTGTCGGCGTGTCCAGAGGTGCCTTCTATCTCACCCTGACGACAGTCCTTCTGCTAATGGACTTGTTGGCCACATTTGAGACATCCTCCCGTACATCAGCGGCAAACACCTGAATGCCTGAGCGGACAATTAGGATAGATTGGGTGCATGGAGCTCGCAGAAGGCCTTCTAACTAGCGGAGAGCCTATGGCCAGATTTCATGCATGAGACATGATTGTGGAACACAAACATGATTACATACAAGGTTTGAGCATTACCTGGTGTTGAAGGATGGTTCAACTGCGTACCTCCGCGGTCCTGGTTCCTATTGTAACCATTTTTCCTGATTATAAGCGCTAGTGTGTCAGAATAGTGAAATGTACGCAGCTTAATAACATTGAATGTAAAGGTGCGAACCTATACTCTTTAACATCATTTTGGTAGCCGAAAATACCTTTCTCTTCAGAGGATTGTTGTTGAGCAGCCGGAGGATTCCGTGCCTCAGTCTTCTGTCTAAAATGAGAAATTTGAACAGAGAATGAAGTAAAATGACATATTGAAAACTTCACCGGTTAACTAATGGTGATTTAACATACCTTTTAGCTGGGTTGTCCTCACCATACATCCCTTGCTCCTGCAGCATCTCATACTTCCGGGCTGCATCGACCACCTGTGCCATCGTGCTAAAAGTGGAATCTACCAACTCATTGGGGACCGATGTACGAAGAGCCCATCGGAAGTGGTGTGCTTGCTCTTCAGCAGTATGTGTTATTGTGCGAATAGAGTCGGCCAGCCGAAGAAAACGTTGCATGAACTCGCTGCCGCTCTCCTTAACTCCTTGCCTAATTCCATAGTACTCCCTCAACAGCTCATGCCTCTCAGTCTTGGAAAGGGATGGCGGCGGTGGAGGATTGTTATTGTTGCTGCCATGAGCCTGAAATTCCGCACGAACTTCGTTTCTGACTTCATTGCGAAATTGGGGAAGTAGGGCTTGCAGAGCTGCATTGACAGTTGCTGTCAAATCTGGAGTATTGCGATTTTTCACCATTTGATAGTTTAAAACAACAAAATGCAATATAAATTATAAATTTGAAATGAGATAACATAAGAATGCATGAACATTGTGTAAATCAAAGAAGCAGTTTATAATGCATGAAACAATGTAAAAATGCATGATGCAGTTTATAAAACTTTTGTATGAACGGGAGTGAACGCCTATGGTGAGTTCACTCAAGAAAAAATACATGGAGAAGGGACGCCAATGGGTCGGTCCCAAAGTTAAAAGTTTCGATAAAAGCACATGCGACTAAATAGGGCCAGCCCTGTACCAACCATTACTTAGTCATAAACCTGCTACAATGATATGAATGCATGAAATGAAAATAAATGAATGCATGAAAACCAATAGTCAGTTCTAGGAAGACACTAGCGACTACCCGTAAGTCACATGTCATTTTTATAGAGCTACAGGTCGAAAACTTGGGCTCTGATACCATAATTGTAACACCCCATTTAATAGGATAGAGTGCAATAGTAAATTATGGCGTATCATCAAAGCATGCAAGGTAAATGTCTAAAAATTCATGACCATAAATAGAAATATCGGAATCAAACATCGGTAGTCTAGTAACTCACAAACAAGAAATATAAGTACTTTAAATGGAAAGGACTAAACAATGTCCAAAAGATGTAAAGTATGATAAAGTATGAATAAATGCATAAGGTAAAAGAGGCCGGATAGCTTCCAATCCAAATGCACATACTCTGGAGTTCCTACTTGTGTCCTTGGGTACTTGTCGTTTGGGAACATGGAAAAGTAGATGGCTGAGCATAATGCTCAGTGCACGGATATACAATAAAGCATGGAAAACATAGAATATGGAAGCATATAAAGAGTATAAAGCATGAATGGCAGCGGAAATGAATAAGTCCTGGAAAACCTAGTTGTCTGTCATGTTAACTGGTTTTAGTTCTAAAAACATAGATTATGTTACTTATGAAAATCTATATTAGTTTATGTACCATAATAGCCAATATAGGTCATGAGGTCAACAACATGCATGAATACTTGGAGGGGAGACCTCATCATGCAATTAGAGGGGTTGCCTCTAATTAACTTGTCAGTAGGTAGGAGGGATCAGATCCTTGTGAAGGATTCAAGGCACACACCACATTCACCATGAAATCCTGACTGAAACATGTAACTAGGATGCACCCATACGCCCTACATGATAATATAATAATATAATGGCCAAATAACTGAAAAGGGACGCCACGAGCTATCACTCCGCCGTGGTGAAGTCATAACACTAAAGCCTCTAGTGTTATGGTTATGGTACCTCCATAACTAGGTGAAACTGGTCATGCATGTTTATGGCTAAGGTAACTAATAAACATAAGCATTTAGTCTGTAACTACTAGGGAAAACAGTTGGCTGCATACGGGAAATCCTAATAAAGGAAGAGATTGTCCTTACTAAAGGACGGGAAATCCGTACCTTATGTCCAGTAGAAGTTAACGGAAACAATGAAGACTAATCCGCCTTGACGGATAACACTACATAAGAAATATGGACGTGTATGAGTTGTCTGAATTACATGTGTTTTACTGGTTCCGTGTGTTATTTGCTTGTTATACGTATTCTGTCATGTTTTACTGTTTACAATGTTAACTGTAGTTATTATGATGTTCTGTTGTGTATTATTCATGTATTAGTGTATTATAATACTTGTATTGTAATACTAATTAACTTTCTAAAAATAGAAGGTTTCCATAAATAGTAAGTCTCCAAAAATAGAAAGTTTCCAAAAATAGAAAGTTCCCAAAAATAGTAATTTTCCATAATTAGAATTAAGCTGAATTATAAATAATAAGTGAAGTTATATTAGTACAATACAAGTCATGGTTATAGTTGGTTAATTAGATAACTTGTTAATTTAATTAAACTATATGTTTTATGATTTTAATTAAAATACATGTTTAATTAAAATGACTAAGTATAATTACCTTAGGTTATACATGAATTAATTTTAATAAATTAATTAACCTAAAGTTTAATATGACATGACTTATAAAAATTGTTTTTATAAAAATCCGAATCCTGAGGCCGTGTTTTAATATAAGCCGAACCAAATAAGCTATAAACAAGTCCCACCGAGACCTTGGAAAGGATCTCGGTTGACACTACTTAATCAACTAAACATGTAAACATACCCCGACCTAGTGTCGGGGTTTCTTTGGTCTCGGGTCCGATCAAACAAAACTAACCGAGCACCCCTTGGGGTCTCGGTGGTGTCTTGGCTCCACATAAACCGAAAACAAACACAAGCCAACCCATGGTCGGGGTTCCCTTGCTGCGCCGACCCAACACCAAACCAAGTCGAGACCTTGATGGTCTCGGTGGTGGTGATTAAAACAAACCGAACACCCCCTTTGGGGTCTCGGTGTCTCGGCCGAATCACAAACCACAAACCACAAACCACAAACCAAACACCCTCTTGATAAAAATTAATTAATCCTAGATATTCCTTGTTATATTCATGTGATTAATTAATTTTTTAAACATGAAATCATAAGAAAATAAAATAAAAAGACAAGGTTTTAGAATATACCAATGCGTGTAGAATGAAAAGGTGATCACGAATAATTAAACAATTACAAAAAAAATGGTCCAGGTTTGCCCTTGTTCTTGTGGTGGCCGGCGGATATGGTGAAAACAAGGAGGAAGAAGACAATTTTCTGAAACCTAAAAATATGAGAATAATAATCCTTCTGGTGTTTTATTAAAATAGGTTTTGGGCCAAAAGGCCCACTTGGCCTCCCTCTCTTGTCTTGCCGCGGCTATGGGGCCCAGATGGGGTAAACCCGTAGTTTTTCGAGTGTTAATTTATTTACGTACGTGTTCGTGATTTATTACTCGTGATTCTGGTATTCGTGATCGTGTCACATTTATAACATTCATGATTGTTCGTTATTTATTGTCATGACACGTGTAATAATATTATAAATTAAAAGTTTAAATTTTACCGTGTTTTCATATATTACTGTTCATGTGTACTGTTCATAGGTTTTTAATGCGGGTTTTACAACCTAGTTATGGAGGTACCATAACCATGACACTTGAGGCACTAGTGTCATGACTCTTCCGCGACGAGAGTAATTTTTCGCGACATCCCTTCAGTTTACATGGGCCACTATTATGATTACTTTTGGGCGTATGGGTGCATCCTAGTTACATGTTTGCAGGTACAAGGTGATTTTTGGTGTGTGCACTACTTCCATCACATTGGAGGTTGATCCCTCCACCCATATTATTATTTATTAGAGGCCACGCCTCTAATTGCATGACAAGGTTGCCCCTCTATATATTCATGCACGTTGATAATATGTTATGACTTATATGAGCTCGTGGGCATTTAATTATATTGCATGCATTAACTTAAGAGATTTTCAAAATATTTCTTTTGTTTATCAATCATCTTCCAGGTTTTCTAGGACATACACATATTCCGCTGCATTTAATAACTTTTACTCATATTTTTAGTTATTCTTATTATGTCATTATATTCGTTCACTGAGTGTATTGCTCAGCCGTATCTTCTTTTTCATGTCTCATACGACAGGTACCGAAGGATATTATTGGGCATTGCGAGTATGTGCTTAAGGGAGAGATACCTTAGTTTTGTTTCCTTATGCATTTTAATACTTATACTTTAGTTGGACATATGTTTTGTCCTTTAGCCTTCTTTATTTCTTATTTATGTTGAGTTTATGTGGAGAGTCGATGTTTGAATCCGGCTTTTCTGTTGGTCTTTTATGTCTTTATGAAGTTATGCCTTTATTATGCTTTGATGACATGCCATAAATGTGACATAACGGTCTACTTGTCAAAGTCGGTCGTTAAAATTATGGTATCAGAGCTAAGGCTTCGACCTTTAGGCTCTAAATCTTGACCTGTGACTAGTGGGTAGTCACCAGGATCTTCCTAAATCGACGTTTGTTATTTTCCATGTACTAATATTTTCAGAAACTTTGTTGGTTTTAATCATGATGTTTTCTTTTGAAATTTTATTAAGTATGGACTGAACCATAGTCGTCCATACTTAGTCACACGTTGTTGATCCTATTTATGATGTTTTTCCCTTGAATTTTTGACTAGTATGGATTGAACCATAGTCGTCCATACTAAGTCCCATGTTTATTCCCTTTTGAATTTTGACTAGTATGGATTGAACCATAGTTGTAGGATTATGTAAATCTTGATTATAATCTAGAGAGAGAAAAAGATAGAGAGATGGTGAGAACATACACACTTTTAGAGAGAGAAAGAGAAAGAAAATACCTTTCTACTATGTAAAATATTATGTGACCCACACCCTGTCTAACTAAGGAGAGGGTTTATATACCAAGCCCATGAGATGGGCTTGGGCTTTACATTGGTCCACCGGCCATAAAAGTTATGGACCGGACTTTGGCTTCTTTGATAAATAATAGTTACTAGGACTATGAACAAGGGCGTTACCCGAGTTAAAATAATAAAATAAACCTAGCTTACTATGCTTGTCTTGAGCTCGTAGTCTTCTCTTTTTTTTCTTTTATAGTGAACATGTTGATGTGATATTTGATATTTATCTTGATCATTAATCTCTTGCCATGATCTTGTGCATCCATCACTTGTGATATTCGCCTCTTGATGACTTCATGTCCCACATACATATACCTTCGTAATTCTTGAAAGCTTCAGAGTTCGATACAGCGGAAGACTTGACTTTTAGGCTTTCTTGAATTAGATGAAGTATTAAGTGCATAAAGTATAAGCATGCGGGGACGACTTCTTCTCGGACTCCGCAACGCCACCGTCTTCAAATATAGTAACATAAGTAGACACGAAAGAAATGTATTTGACATCTAATTCTAGGTCGGTATCATTTTACCTCCGACCGATGAAGCCCGTTGGACGATATAAAATATCGTACTTGTGACAGGTAGTTTAAATTAAGAACCTCCTTTACAAGATTTCGCGGGAAAACCCTTTCTCTTTACTCGACCGTCCAAAGCTGGCTATGAACGTAATGAGTGAATCATTTGGATAAAATTATATGCATGATTGAAGTCGTCAATTTCGATTCCTGGAACAAGTTTGGTTCATTAAAGAATCGCACCATCGTTGCTTTCTAGTTATCACGAGCTTGATTCATATAGATTCTTACAAGTTACCTACCAAGTGCTTTCCAGTTATCCGCTGATCCTGAATTTTAGAAATTTCAGAGGTCGCATCATGAATGTGGCTAGAAAGTCTTCGCAACTATAGGATAATAATTCACGTGCTTGTAAAGCAGAATCAATTTGTACTGATTTTTTCTGACAAAACCGAGATGAAAATTATTTAGGATTTAGTACGACGGACCTAGTATTCAACTGGAAGGAAAAACCTTTATAAAATATGGGTGATACTATGAAATCTTTTCTGGCTGGGGGGTAGATAATACATGATTTAAGATAAAGCTGGCATATGAATACGTGAAGTAAACGTGGCAAATCTCACTGAATGTGTTCGTTTGTAACCTCACAGAACGAACACCGCGTGTCTAATCTGGACAATACTCGAGTGGTGGTAACTAAACTTTTTATGGTGTGATTTATGCGTGGCATAACAGAACATGTATATCCCCTTGGAGGGTACCCTGAATTTCTGAGGGCCTGGTTCAGAAAACATACAGAGTTTGTGGAAACCTTGGTTTCCTCGGATCTTTAAGAAACTAGGTATAATCATTGTTCATATGATATAAATCATAGCGGAAAATAACAATAATCATGAAACAAGGTGTTTGGGCACAAAGAACACAAAGATTACTCAACGATTGTTCATTATATTAATAATAAATAACCACTAGACATGTATACATTTAATCCCAAGTCTAGTGCAACACACGCTTTAGGTTTACATTGTGAATGAAAGTTATATGAATAAAACCTAAGACCCTTGTTCCTTTTATAAAGTAAGGATTAGGGTTTACAAGAGATAAGTATGAATAAACATGTATATCTTCTATTTAGATAACTATATAATGAATATATCATAAATAATATACTCAATATATTCCCTAATTAGAAGATTCTATTAGCCCGTAGACGTCCATCAGCGCTTGACATTTGTTAGCGTCTAAAATAAATGTGTCAGCGTCAAGCTTTCACATGTCAGTGTGTCTTGAACAAACGTCTTGATGTTTCTTCATTTCGAGTTTCTGCCACATCAACTTTTTAACCAACAATCTTCCCCTAGTTGATGTCGGCAAAACGCTTTGTGTATCTCTTGTTAGTGGTACATCATCTTCAAATTGCTTCCCCTCAAGTGTAGCATGCATATCTTCCCCTTTTTGTCACATCAAATAGTGAAGGAAACAATGTATGCAATCGAAGATTCTCCAAATATAGGCTCTGTTTAATGATCTTAAAGAAAAATAAATAAAATAATCTTGATGTAGAAGTAGTATAACCCAAACCTATGTTCTATGTCTTGTATTAATCACGTGATGTTGAACTTATACGAATAGAGAAATATAATTAGACCTCGATCCCATTGTCAAAATCCTCATCCTTTGTGAGACACTAAGCACGCTAATGTAACTCCTTCAAGTGATATCAAGGTATCTAATTGCTAGATTTTGACAAGTCTTCGTCACCAACCATTAAAGCATGAACAAGTTATCTTGAAAGTTAGTTGTTATGCTAATTACTTTTAAGATATGATAGAACATAACCTCGCGAAAATCTACTTCAATCATCAAATTTACCATATGAATTCTTCCCCTTAAGCCAACACCTCTTCATGATGAATCATAATGAAATAACATCTTCATACCATATGTAAAAGTTTTGGAACAGATAACTCTTTCACAAGGCTACCCTGATTACATAATCTAATATCAATCAGATTCTCCATGAATTGTTGCTGTGACACCCCCAAATTGAGTCAACGCAGCGGAAAATAATATTTGGGTGTCACGTAGGTGGATCAACAGCAGACATAACATAGAGCAACAGATAAAAGATTATCCTTACATTTATTACATGATTGAAAGTGCAAATAGTATTACAGTAGTCTTTAACATTGTTTTAAAGTTTGAATTTATTCCCAATTTATAAAACCCCAGATGAGTTCTATAAATGCAATCTATCATGATGCTTGACTTCCTGCACACCATTACCTGCTTCAGTTACCTGAGAAAACATGCTTAGAAAGTCAACATAAAGTTGGTGAATTCACAGGTTTAATTAAGTAAATTTTTGGACAGTAGATATTCCCAGAAGTAGTAATGCACAAAGCAATAATACTTAAAAGTAATTACATTTCCATATTGCCCGAAACTGAAACTTGACAGTTAAGTCCTTAACAGATAAGGACCCTTCGCCTTATCATTATCAAGGCACCCATAACAAAAATAAGTGCTGACATGTGAAACATCTGTTGTCCCGGCCGAGGCACAGTGAGCATGACTCACCCAGATGGGGACGGTCAATCCCAAATAGATCTATTTATAACATTCAGGTAATTCAATAATTCTAACAGTTTCGGATGCACGGGTCATGCTGTTCATCTACAATAGGCATGGTAATCAAATGTTTCACAGTTCAATCTATGTCCATAAAAATCAAATATGTTGCATGTTTTCTTCCCCATTAAATGGTTTAAAAGTTTGTCAATATATAAAGTGGGGCCATGAACTCACCTCAGTTTTACAGCAATAAGTCAGAAGATAAATCTGATAAGGATGCTCACGATACAGTCAACGACCTAAATAATTATAAGGTCTCAGTAAGTGCATAACATAATGCATAAAAGTTCCAGAATAAATCTGTACATGTTTAAACGGGTTTAAGTATTTAATTACAATACTTGTAATTTGTTCGTCGTAGTATAAGTTCTAATAGTATTTATTTTAGGTATAAAATAAATAATAAGGTTTAATTAATTAATTCATTTAATTAATATTTTGTACTTACGTTGTTTATAAAACACTTTAAATATTCATATAGGATGGTTTTATATACATTTAAAGTGATGGGAAAATAAATATAATTAATATATTTATTTTATAAGTTAACCACTTTCATTTTATATTTAATATATAAATAAGGTTTATAAATGTATAACATTTATTTAAAATCCAAGTTTACGTAAGATTTACATTTATTAAGTTATAGGTTTGAAAAATAACAATTGTTACATTTATTCAAGTTTTATGTTTAAATAATGACTTAAAATATATAAGATTTTAAGGTTCGTAATAATTGTATAAAAATACGTTTTAGTCCTTTTAAATAAACGGATACTCGCGATTAAATTACTTTTATACCCCTAGGGTTTCTAAATCTTTCAAGTATTTACAGTTTTGGTCCCTCCTAGTTACACGTGTAACTAGGGTTTCTTAAAGTTTCATAAAATGTCAATTTTGGTCCTTATAGTATGCGGCATATTCTAGGGCTTATAATAGTTTCACTTAATGGAAATTTTGGTCCCTATAGTTTCGGCTAATAATAGGGTTTATTATAAGTTACATGTATGCCCCCTAGGGCTTGTATAGGTTTCGGCTTTAGGCAGGTTTAGTCCCTAGGGTTGCTTAGGGTTTTATTAGGTTTAGTAACTTGACACTTTTAGTCCCTAAGGTTTATTTTAGGTCGCGGCTTGTGTCCAACATAGTCCTTAGGCTTTCCAAAATTTACACAACTTACCCTAATATTTTAGTAATCTCTTTTTAGTCCTTTTTAACTTTACAAAGTTTCGAATATGTTCAAAACACACCCTTGAACTCTCGACATATTTTTAAAAGTGGATTAAAGTTTATGTTTTTGAAATACCAAGTTCTACACTTATTCATTTAGATCCCTTTTACTTACTAAAATTATATTTTAGTCCGAAAGTATTATTTGTGCCATTTTTAACCCGAAAGTTTATATATATATACTATTTTAGTCCAAAGCTTCTTAGATCTATCATTTAAATCCAAAATAATCATAGATCTATATTTTTAACATGTAACTTTATAAACTCATATTTTTGACACTAAAAGTCATATAAAACATTTATTTAATAAAAATGATTGTTTATCTAGGAAAAGTATTATAGTGAGCCTAAACTAATCTTATGAGGCCTAGTAGTGATCTTAATATTTTAAGGCACCTAATAACATGAAGCTAATATTTCTAGTTATATCTAAACATTACAAGATCACTCAAAATCATAATATGAGCTTAAAACTCACGTCCAATATTATTTGCATGGTTAGGTTTTCATGATTTTACAAGTTAAACAAAATCATGTTGATGTGTTCTTCAAGGTTGACAAGTTTTTACATCAAGTTTTGTTATATATAAAATTTAGCCGTGGGTTTTACTTATGTTTTTAGGGTTTCCATACTTGTTTAAATGTTAACTTTACCAAAATAAACATGTACACATCAATATATATAAATGTAATGTATTAGAAAAGATAGGTTTTAACTTGGACTTACTTGTTTAGTTAGGTTTAGGAATGATATGAGAATAGATAGAAACAAGTGACAAGCTTTCAACAATGGAGGTCTAGGAAAACATAAGCATGCCGTGGGCTTCAAGGAGTCTTCTAGGGTTCTTGTTCTTGCTTCAATGATCAAGGTTTCTTATAGGTTGAGCTTCGGATTAACCTTTAGGTTGTAGAAGACATAGTATAGGAGTAGTAGTAAAGCTTGAAGGTTTAAAAATGGTGGTTTGGGGTGTTTAGCCGTAGGTTTTAGAGAGATAGAGTGAAGTGAGATTGGAAAATATAATGTGTTGTGTGTTATGTGTTTGTTTCGGCTTAAGAAGAAAGAGAGACAAGATTTGGTGAATCTTGTACCTAGTACTAAGATCAAACCAAGATATGATGTATCTAGTTGGGATATTTCTTGGTTGATTTCAACATGTGGCAAAAACTAGCAACTCCTTTCCTTTCCTTTTTGAGTTTGCAACCGTGTGGTTTGATAAGTCAAATGGGGGGACAAGTTCTTACATGGCATAGTAGTATGCATGAGGTTTGAGTGTGTAAGTGTCTAAGTATGCTTTGTGTAAGCAAAAGCATGGTTAGTTATAAGTAAAGTAAGGCTTATGCATGTATAAGTATAGGGTATTAGTGGAGTGTATGATTACACTAGGTTACTTGTAGCTAGTTAAATCAAATGATGGTAGTGCATGCATGCATACATACACACGTTTTAATATAGGCATGGGAAGGGTTTTGGGTAAATTTTGCCAAGTGTTGTATGATAATAATAGTCTTTGTATATTATTATAGGTACTTGTTGTGTTGTAGGTATTTTTGTTGAAGCTTTTAGATAACTTAGTGAAAGTGTATTATTAAATACATTACTAAAATTAATTTACTTTATTAAAGTAAATAGGTGACAATGTAAAATAATATACATTATTTTTAAAGTGTTTAGGCATTTAATCCTTTTAAGTATTATATGTAAATATGTACATATAAAAATAATTCAAGTACTTAATAAAATAAATTAAGTAAGGTTACAGTTTTATCTCAAATATGTACTGAGGTGATGAATTTCATTATTCAATCAAGTGGCCAGTCAATTGCCAAGGTAGTCAACAAATGACTAAAGGTTCATATATTATTCAATCAAGTGGCCAGTCAATTGCCAAGGTAGTCAATAAATGACTAAAGGTTCATATATTATATAAAATAAATATGAAAGGTAGTATGACAATAGGTATATGATAATTAATAAGTCATATAAAAGTGAAATTATATAAATTCCAAATATAAATAGTACTACAGTTGACAGAGTCAATGAGGGTAAAAACAGAGGTTTTACAGCACCATCCCGTTATTTTAGCTTTGTCCTCAAAGCTTAAGATGAAGCCATTGGTCAGGTGAACAAGTGTGGATACTTGGTCTTGAACGAGTCTTCTCGTTCCCAAGTGAACTCAGGGCCTCTCCTAGAGTTCCAACGTACTTTGACCAACGGGATGTGACTGCGTTTCAACTTCTTAACTATCCTCTCCATGATTTCTACTGGTTCTTCAACAAACTGGAGTTTGTCGTCAAATTGAACTCCTTCCAATGGCATAGCCAATGGTTCTTCAGCATAGCACTTCTTTAGGTTAGAAACATGAAAGGTAGAGTGTACCTGACTCAGTTGCTGGGGCAACTCTAAACGATACGCTACTTCCCCGATCCTGGCTATCACTTTGAAAGGGCCAACATAACGGGGATTCAGTTTCCCACGTTTGCCAAAACGTACAACACCCTTCCAAGGTGATACCTTGAGCATAACACGGTCACCTACCTCAAATTGCATAGGTTTGCATTTCAGGTCTGCGTAGCTCTTTTGTCGATCGCGAGCAGCATGAATTCTTTGTCTGATGAGGATGATCTTGTCAGTAGTCTCCTGGATTAACTCGGGTCTAGTGAGCTGAAATTCACCTACTTCTGCCCAGCACACAGGCGAACGGCATTTGCGACCGTACAGTGCTTCAAAAGGGGCAGCCTTAATGCTCGCATGATAACTGTTGTTGTAGGAGAATTCCACTAAAGGAATATGGTCAACCCATCCATTTCCAAAATCAATCACACATGCTCGTAGCATGTCCTCTAGAGTTTGGATGGTTCGTTCACTTTGACCATCAGTCTGTGGATGATAAGCAGTGCTCATATCCAAATTGGTACCTAAGGCTCGTTGAAAAGCCTTCCAAAAGTTTGACGTGAACCTACCATCTCGATCACAGATTACCGACACTGGTATTCCATGTTTGGTCACAATCTCCTTCAGGTATGTCTTTGCTAGTTTGGCAAGGGGATCATTCTCCCTAATCGGCAGGAAATGAGCGGACTTGGTGAGTCGATCGACGATTACCCATATAGTATCGTAACCGTGAGATGACTTTGGGAGTTTGGTAACAAAGTCCATAGTGATGTTTTCCCATTTCCATTCCGGTATCTTGGGTTGTACAAGTAAACCCGATGGTCTCTGGTGTTCAGCTTTGACACGAGCACAGGTCAAACATTTCTGAACGTAGGTGGCAATGTTGGCTTTCATATTCGGCCACCAATATAACTTCTTCATATCCTGATACATCTTTTCAGATCCAGGATGTATAGAATATTTAGACTTATGAGATTCGTGCATGATCAAGTTCCACAAATCTCCATAACAAGGTAACCAACTTCGTCCGTGAAGGCATAGGGTTCCGTCTGCTCTAGGTTCTAACTTTTCTTTGCTAAGATCAGTTCTGAGCATTCCCCCGACATCTTCCTTCACGAGGTTTTCAGGCAATTGGGCTTGAGTCTGAGCTTCTAAAATTTTTTTGGGTAGATCCAAACTGATTGTCATCACCAATGCCCGAACTCTCATAGGAGGGTCCATTTCCTTACGACTTAAAGCATCAGCAACCACGTTTGCTTTTCCCGGGTGGTATTTGATCTCGTAGTCGTAGTCACTCAGTAACTCAATCCAACGGCGTTGTCTCATGTTCAACTCCTTCTGATCCAATATGTGTTGCAAACTTTTGTGGTCAGTATGCACTGTGCACTTTGTTTCGTATAGGTAATGTCTCCAGATTTTGAGAGCAAAAACTACGGATCCAAGTTCTAGATCGTGAGTGGTGTAATTCTTCTCATGCTTCTTCAATTGCCTTGAAGCGTAGGCAATCACTTTCATCCTCTGCATCAATACGGCTCCTAAGCCTTTGTGCGAGGCATCACAGTATACAACGAAATCATCGTTGCCTTCAGGCAAGGCCAGTATAGGTGCACTGCATAACTTCTGCTTGATCAGTTGGAAAGCTGATTCTTCCTTCTCTCCCCACTCGAACTTTATTCCCTTCTGTGTGAGTTTGGTCATCGGTTTGGCTATCTTGGAAAAATCTTCAATGAATCTACGGTAGTATCCGGCAAGGCCTAAAAATTGGCGGATCTCCGTCGGTGATTTAGGAGATACCCAATCCTTGACAGATTCGACCTTTGCTGGATCCACATGAATACCGTCACAATCGATGACATGAGCAAGGAATTTCACTCTAGGAATCCAAAATTCACATTTAGAGAATTTGGCATAGAGCTGCTCCTCCTTGAGTACCTTTAGTACTTGTGCAAGATGTTCCCCATGTTCTTGTTCGTTCTTGGAATAAATGAGTATGTCGTCGATGAAGACTATCACGAATTTATCCAGGTAGGGTCTGCACACACGGTTCATAAGGTCCATGAAAGTAGCTGGTGAATTGGTCAACCCAAATGGCATAACCTGGAATTCGTAATGGCCGTAACGGGTTCTAAAAGCTGTCTTTGGAATATCTTCCTCCCTGACTCGTAGCTGGTGGTATCCAGATCTCAAGTCAATCTTGGAATACACACTTGACCCTTGCAGTTGGTCAAATAGGTCGTCAATGCGAGGAAGCGGATAACGATTCTTCACAGTTAACTTATTCAGCTCTCTGTAATCGATGCACATCCGAAAAGAACCATCTTTCTTTTTGACAAATAACACAGGAGCTCCCCATGGTGAGGAACTGGGTCGTATGAATCCTTTGTCAGACAGCTCTTGAAGTTGTTCAGCTAATTCCTTCATCTCTGATGGTGCCAACCGGTATGGAGCTTTAGCTACAGGTGCTGCTCCGGGAACCAAATCAATTTGAAATTCCACTTGTCGATTCGGTGGTAAGCCTGGCAACTCATCAGGAAAGACTTCTGGAAAATCTCGGACAATGGGTACGTCCTTGATCTGCTTCTTCTCGGGTTTTTCTTTTTCATCTGTTTGAGAAATATGGGCCAAGAAGATAGGACATCCTCTCAACAAATATTTCTGAGCTTTGGTACAAGAGATAACACTAAGTCTAGTGTCAGCGAGGTCGATGTTACCGTTACCTCGAATGATTAGAGTTTCGTTTCCCCACTGAATACGGACTAGCTTCTCGTCACAAACAATGACTGCGCGGTATCTCGCTAACCAGTCCATGTCGATAATAATATCAAAACTACCAAGGTTTACGGGGATAAGGTCAATGTTGAACGGGTGTTTGGAAAGATTTAAGGTGCAACCTCTAATGATAGTGTCAGCATCTACAGTTTTACCGTCAGCTAATTCAACAGAGTAACGGTGATCTAAGCTTGTAGGGACAACTTCTAGTATTTGACTAAATTCAGTGGATATAAAACATCGGTCTGCTCCAGTATCAAATAAGACAGATGCATAACGATTGTTCAATAGAAACGTACCAGTTACGACATTTGAATCGGGGTTAGCTTTTACATTGCCGACCACGTACACTCTAGATGAAGCTCCTCCACTGTTCTTGTTCTGGCTTGCCCGCTTAGGGCAACTTGGTCTCGTGTGTCCTGGTGCTCCACACTCGTAGCACACAACTCCCTTCTTGGGTCTATTGTTGTTTCCTCCAGTAGCATTGCGGTTCCCCTGCTGTCCATTCCCGTTCCCACGGGCATTGTATCCACCCCTGTTGTTGTAGCTTCCAGTGTTTTGATTGGGTCGGGCCTAGGTGACAGCATTAACTCGACAGGTTTTAGCAAAGTGACCTACTTGTCCACATCTGTAGCAGGTCTGGCAAGGGCTATCAAAAGTATGATGATAGTTGCACTTTGAGCACAAAGGTTTGGCGCCCACGTACGAGTTAGTTCCTGCAGTAGTAGCACTGTAAACTTGCCCAGCATTCTGCTTCTTAGGATGCTGTTGGTGCTGATTGCGGAAGTGCTCGTCTGCCTTTCGCTTGTTGTCAGTCTGCCTCTCGGATAGGGTACAGACTCTTTTGTTTATCAACTCAGTAGCGAACTCAATGGCGCTCTCGACGGTAGTAGGTCGAGATGCGAGCACGCTGTCGTGAATGGCGTCTGGGAGTCCACCCATGTACTTCTCAATCTTTTCATCCTCCTCTACAAACATCCTGACGCACATTAGGGTCAACTCTTGGAACCTTTGGTTGTACGCAGTGATGTCATTGTTCTTGCATCTGAGATCCCATAACTCGATCTCCAGCTTCTTCATTTCTCCCCTTGGGCAGTATTTCTCAGTCATCCTCTCTTTCAACTCAGTCTAGTTGAGAGCATAGGCAGCATCGTGTCCAAGAGTAGCAACAACAGAGTTCCACCAAGTAAGAGCACTCTCAAGTAGGGTGCAGGCGGAAAACTTCACTTTGTTCTCTTCTGCACAATCACTGATGCGAAATACCGTTTCCAACCTCTCAAACCATTGCATCAGTTCCACCACTCCTTCTTTGCCCTTGTAATAGGAAGGTTTACATTTCAAGAAGTCGGGGTAAGAGCAACCCCTGGTGGTCTGATTATTCCGGCGGTTGTTGGAATTTTGACTGTCATCTACGTTCCTGCTGGCAGCCATCGCAGATGCGATGCCTTGGTCAATCATTTCCCTTTATTGGGCAGCAGTGACGTTTTGGGTAGTCTCGACATTGATGGGGTTCGTTCTAGTGTTTACCATTTTTCTATAATTATACAAAAAAATGAAATCATTAGTTCAAGGTGTTAGCACAGTTTTATATAATTACACGAAAAGGAATTTCATGCATATACTTTGCAACAAATTAGATAACATGTTTAAAGTTCACAATATAATACAGTACGGATATAACAAAAGCTAATGAGTACATGCCATAAGTCTAGAATAGGAATACAGTACAAAATGCACAACCTAATCCAAGACAGAGCACAGCCCGCCTGTCTGGGATGGTGGTACATGAAATCTAAAGTACATCATCTACGAATCCCTAATCTAAATAGTACAGTACAAGAATACAACTGACTAAAGAAAAGTACAAATACAAGAGATCCTATATCATGATAGCCGGGGTGCAACCCTAGTAGCTTATCATGATGTACAAAAGATCTAGCACATCTAATCTACTGATGCCTAACTGACTCCTCGGATACGGCTGGCGCCACAGGCGGAGACGAGACAGCCGGTGCCTGCATGGCATCCTGCATCGCGATCATAGCAGTCTTGGTCTCTCTGAGCAGTTGGAGTGCCTCACGGAACTGGTCTCTGAGAGTCTGCTGAACTCCCCGGAGATGAGCGGTCTCTGACGTCAACCCCTGATGGCGGACATCCTGGAGGTCGAAGAATATGGCAAGAGTTTGCTCCATGGTCATAAGGGCGGTGTGAGTCTTTGTCTGCTGACTCTACAGTAGGTAGATCTGCTCTCGAAGGAACTCGTTCTCATCCAGCAACCACTGGAGAGAATGGTAAGTAGTCGACCACACTCCTCGGGCAGCGTGTGCCTCTGAGCTCACGGTCCACGATAAAAGGTCCTGGCGCTGCTGTAGAACAGTGCGCTCAGTCTGTCCGGCCGCTAGCAGAGCAAGAATGTCTGCTACGTCTTGGGCCTGGCGTGCAACAAGTGCCGTGATCTGGGCCTGGACAGGATCAGCATGTCTGGCCCGGGAGCCCTCACCGATCTCAAAGGTGGAATCGAGAGGTGCCTCGTATCTCCTCTTACGAGGTGGCAGAGACTCGGATGCATGCTCCCGTAGTGCAGTCACGAGTGGTACATGTGGTGTAACAGTAGGAGGCTGGACCTCTTCCCCAGCGGGGGAAACAGGTGGTGAAGAAATAAGCGCCTCAATGGATGCAGCGTCGACATATGCGTGACTATCGCCGGAGTCACTAGCAGATAACCATCCACACAAGACGGTCGTCAGAGATACGGCGACAGGTGTATCAGTAGGTGAAGTCATGATAAATCTGAAAGTAATATAGTTTTAATTGATATAAGTATAAACTTACTCAAGTTATAATTTTTGAGAAATATAATTTAAAATTATATAATAATGCCATTTAACACTCGCCATGCTAAAGGTTACGTTAATACTTATAAGATCAATTAACCGGATGTTAATAATCAATGCACAGGCAATCACACAATCGATGTATGCTCTACGGTCTATATGCTTAACTATTCTAGTCCCGAAAATCCCAAAAGATTTTTAAAACAGTTATAGTTCAGATTATATAAAAATTTTATTTTTATATTTATTTTAAACTTGGTTCTGATTCTCTATAACTATCGCTCTGATACCATTTCTGTGACACCCCCAAATTGAGTCAACGCAGCGGAAAATAATATTTGGGTGTCACGTAGGTGGATCAACAGCAAACAGAACATAGAGCAACAGATAAAAGATTATCCTTACATTTATTACATGATTGAAAGTGCAAATAGTATTACAGTAGTCTTTAACATTGTTTTAAAGTTTGAATTTATTCCCAATTTATAAAACCCCAGATGAGCTCTATAAATGCAATCTATCATGATGCTTGACTTCATGCACACCATTACCTGCTTCAGTTACCTGAGAAAACATGCTTAGAAAGTCAACATAAAGTTGGTGAATTCACAAGTTTAATTAAGTAAACTTTTGGACAGTAGATATTCCCAGAAGTAGTAATGCACAAAGCAATAATACTTAAAAGTAATTACATTTCCATATTGCCCGAAACTGAAACTTGACAGTTAAGTCCTTAACAGATAAGGACCCTTCGCCTTATCATTATCAAGGCACCCATAACAAAAATAAGTGCTGACATGTGAAACATCTGTTGTCCCGGCCGAGGCACAGTGAGCATGACTCACCCAGATGGGGACGGTCAATCCTAAATAGATCTATTTATAACATTCAGGTAATTCAATAATTCTAACAGTTTCGGATGCACGGGTCATGCTGTTCATCTACAATAGGCATGGTAATCAAAGGTTTCACAGTTCAATCTATGTCCATAAAAATCAAATATGTTGCATGTTTTCTTCCCCATTAAAAGGTTTAAAAGTTTGTCAATATATAAAGTGGGGCCATGAACTCACCTCAGTGGTACAACAATAAGTCAGAAGATAAATCTGATAAGGATGCTCACGATACAGTCAACGACCTAAATAATTATAAGGTCTCAGTAAGTGCATAACATAATGCATAAAAGTTTCAGAATAAATCTGTACATGTTTAAACGGGTTTAAGTATTTAATTACAATACTTGTAATTTGTTCGTCGTAGTACAAGTTCTAATAGTATTTATTTTAGGTATAAAATAAATAATAAGGTTTAATTAATTAATTCATTTAATTAATATTTTGTACTTACGTTGTTTATAAAACACTTTAAATATTCATATAGGATGGTTTTATATACATTTAAAGTGATGGGAAAATAAATATAATAAATATATTTATTTTATAAGTTAACCATTTTAATTTTATATTTAATATATAAATAAGGTTTATAAATGTATAACATTATTTAAAATCCAAGTTTACGTAAGATTTACATTTATTAAGTTATAGGTTTGAAAAATAACAATTGTTACATTTATTCAAGTTTTATGTTTAAATAATGACTTAAAATATATAAGATTTTAAGGTTCGTAATAATTGTATAAAAATACGTTTTAGTCCTTTTAAATAAACGGATACTCGCGATTAAATTACTTTTATACCCCTAGGGTTTCTAAATCTTTCAAGTATTTACAGTTTTGGTCCCTCCTAGTTACACGTGTAACTAGGGTTTCTTAAAGTTTCATAAAATGTCAATTTTGGTCCTTATAGTATGCGGCATATTCTAGGGCTTATAATAGTTTCACTTAATGGCAATTTTGGTCCCTATAGTTTCGGCTAATAATAGGGTTTATTATAAGTTACATTTATGCCCCCTAGGGCTTGTATAGGTTTCGGCTTTAGGCAGGTTTAGTCCCTAGGGTTGCTTAGGGTTTTATTAGGTTTAGTAACTTGACACTTTTAGCCCCTAAGGTTTATTTTAGGTCGCGGCTTGTGTCCAACATAGTCCTTAGGCTTTCCAAAATTTACACAACTTACCCTAATATTTTAGTAATCTCTTTTTAGTCCTTTTTAACATTACAAAGTTTCGGATATGTTCAAAACACACCCTTGAACTCTCGGCATATTTTTAAAAGTGGATTAAAGTTTATGTTTTTGAAGTACCAAGTTCTACACTTATTCATTTAGATCCCTTTTACTTACTAAAATTATATTTTAGTCCGAAAGTATTATTTGTGCCATTTTTAACCCGAAAGTTTATATATATATATATATACTATTTTAGTCCAAAGATTCTTAGATCTATCATTTAAATCCAAAATAATCATAGATCTATATTTTTAACATGTAACTTTATAAAATCATATTTTTGACACTAAAAGTCATATAAAACATTTATTTAATAAAAATAATTATTTATCTAGGAAAAGTATTATAGTGAGCCTAAACTAATCTTATGAGGCCTAGTAGTGATCTTAATATTTTAAGGCACCTAATAACATGAAGCTAATATTTCTAGTTATATCTAAACATTACAAGATCACTCAAAATCATAATATGAGCTTAAAACTTACGTCCAATATTATTTACATGGTTAGGTTTTCATGATTTTACAAGTTAAACAAGATCATTTTGATGTGTTCTTCCAGGTTGACAAGTTTTTACATCAAGTTTTGTTATATATAAAATTTAGCCGTGGGTTTTACTTATGTTTTTAGGGTTTCCATACTTGTTTAAATGTTAACTTTACCAAAATAAACATGTACACATCAATATATATAAATGTAATGTATTAGAAAAGATAGGTTTTAACTTGGACTTACTTGTTTAGTTAGGTTTAGGAATGATATGAGAATAGATAGAAACAAGTGACAAGCTTTCAACAATGGAGGTCTAGGAAAACATAAGCATGCCGTGGGCTTCAAGGAGTCTTCTAAGGTTCTTGTTCTTGCTTCAATGATCAAGGTTTCTTATAGGTTGAGCTTAGGATTAACCTTTAGGTTGTAGAAGACATAGTATAGGAGTAGTAGTAAAGCTTGAAGGTTTAAAAATGGTAGTTTGGGGTGTTTAGCCGTAGGTTTTAGAGAGATAGAGTGAAGTGAGATTAGAAAATATAATGTGTTGTGTGTTATGTGTTTGTTTCGGCTTAAGAAGAAAGAGAGACAAGATTTGGTGAATCTTGTACCTAGTACTAAGATCAAACCAAGATATGATGTATCTAGTTGGGATATTTCTTGGTTGATTTCAACATGTGGCAAAAACTAGCAACTCCTTTCCTTTCCTTTTTGAGTTTGCAACCGTGTGGTTTGATAATTCAAATGAGGGGACAAGTTCTTACATGGCATAGTAGTATGCATGAGGTTTGAGTGTGTAAGTGTCTAAGTATGCTTTGTGTAAGAAAAAGCATGGTTAGTTGTAAGTAAAGTAAGGCTTATGCATGTATAAGTATAGGGTATTAGTGGAGTGTATGATTACACTAGGTTACTTGTAGCTAGTTAAATCAAATGATGGTAGTGCATGCATGCATACATACACACGTTTTAATATAGGCATGGGAAGGTTTTTGGGTAAATTTTGCCAAGTGTTGTATGATAATAATAGTCTTTGTATATTATTATAGGTACTTGTTGTGTTGTAAGTATTTTTGTTGAAGCTTTTAGATAACTTAGTGAAAGTGTATTATTAAATACATTACTAAAATTAATTTACTTTATTAAAGTAAATAGGTGACAATGTAAAATAATATACATTGTCTTTAAAGTGTTTAGGCATTTAATCCTTTTAAGTATTATATGTAAATATGTACATATAAAAATAATTCAAGTACTTAATAAAATAAATTAAGTAAGGTTACAGTTTTATCTCAAATATGTACTGAGGTGATGAATTTCATTATTCAATCAAGTGGCAAGTCAATTGCCAAGGTAGTCAACAAATGACTAAAGGTTCATATATTATTCAATCAAGTGGCCAGTCAATTGCCAAGGTAGTCAATAAATGACTAAAGGTTCATATATTATATAAAATAAATATGAAAGGTAGTATGGCAATAGGTATATGATAATTAATAAGTCATATAAAAGTGAAATTATATAAATTCCAAATATAAATAGTACTACAGTTGACAGAGTCAATGAGGGTAAAAACAGAGGTTTTATAGTTGCTAACTTACGTATAAATCATTGATCCCCTTTAAAAATATCTGAGCCATTAATATCAAAACGATATTCTTAATAAAATAGAGATTCCATGTACCTTCGTGTGTAAATACCTCGTTTTGTGTGCCAAAACCTATCCAAGTTTCCAAACAGCAGCATTTCCTTTGTCATCCAATAACCTTCTTTATCCAAGATATTATCATTGTGTGTTGTCCAATATCAGACAACACTTGTCAGCGTTTGAAAAATTATATATCAGACAACACTATGTTTTTCTGTCAGCGCCTATATACAACCTTGTCAGCGCCAACTTTATACTTGTCAGTGCCTGGCCATCAGCGTCTCATCCATGCCTTGTCATCGCCAATGACAACCACTGACAACCATATCTATCAGCGTCTGGATAACACACGTCAGCGGCTAATCGATCTAGGGTTTTACAAACCCTAAATCATGATTTTATGTAAAGATCATATTCTACAGCGAACTTTGACATCGAATATCTTCTTCATGAAAGCTCAGATCTAATATCCCTTCAGTGAGATCCTAGACACAAGTGCCAAGAACCTACAACGCGAATTTCACGACGATCCAATAGTTAACGAAGTAGAATTCGCGTTTTTACTATTACTTTTCATAGAAAACCACATATGACCACTGCTGACTTTGACGCTTAATAACTTTTTCTTGGGGATAGATCTCGACAATCCCTCTGGTGGATATCTAGATATATGTGTGTAGAACATATAAAAAAAATTCGTGGCGATCCAACGCTTCAATAAAAAGTTATGGCCTTCTGAATACTACTGCGCACACAAAACCGCCCAGAAAAATCCTATACAGATTTTTCTTCCTTCTCACAATATGAACACCTTGTTGGTCCTAGCATCACGAGCCACGAGGCTCTGATACCAACTGTGGAAACCTTGGTTTCCTCAGATCTTTAAGCAACTAGGCATAATCATTGTTCATATGATTAAATCATAGCGAAAAAGAACAATAATCATGAAACAAGGTGTTTGGGCACAAAGAACACAAAGATTACTCAATGATTGCTCATTATATTAATAGTAAATAACCACTAGACGTGTATACATTTAATCCCACGTCTAGTTCAACACACGCTTTAGGTTTACATTGTGAATGAAAGTTATATGAATAAAACCTAAGACCCTTGTTCCTTTTGTAGAGTAAGGATTAGGTTTTACAAGAGATATGTATGAATAAACATGTATATATTCTATTTAGATTACTATATACCGAATATATCATAAATAATATACTCAATATATTCCCTAATTAGAAGATTCTATTAGCCCGTAGACGTCTATCAGCGCTTGACATTTGTCAGCGTCTAAAATACATGTGTCAGCGTCAAGCTTTCACATGTCAGTGTGTCTTGAACAAACGTCTTGATGTTTCTTCATTTTGAGTTTCTGCCACATCAACTTTTTAATCCCCTAGTTGATGTCGGAAAAACTCTTTGTGTATCTCTTGTAAGTGGTACATCATCTTCAAATTGCTTCCCCTCAAGTGTAGCATGCATATATCCATGTGATTTCCCCTAGGGTTATGTGTTTTTTGTAAACACGCGTAAGATAAAGAAAACTTACTGTTTAAATGGTACTATCATATATCCATGTGATTTCCCCTTTTAATTCAACTCCACGTCCAAAAAGATAGGGTCAAAAAGAATCCCTATAATTTAGCCAATATCCACACCTAGAAAATATTTGCAATAATATTCTGTCAAATCCTTGCAGCCCTTGTTAACCATAAACCCACGTGACATGACATCCTTAAAATCAGCATAGTAACTGACTCTTAGAATATTCGTGAACAAACAGATCACGTCCTAAAATAAATTGCTGTTGAAGACCCTACGTGACTCTCGACCAACAAATTGAAAACCTTGCCCAAGATTTAATAAACGAAGTAGTAACCATTTAGATCAGTTTTTCATCTTAAAGATGAATCTGCTTCGCTGCAACAAAATCACAACATCACGTCTTTGTCATATTTTTCTGCGTTCATGATCTTTGGACCACTTCTCTTGTTTCTTGACATCGACAAACACACAAGAAAAAACATTGCCACACTAGGTACAATCAAATAGCAGATCAAACAGCCAGCAACATGTCATTAAATCTATCATGATCACAGATCTAGGGTTTGTTACAAAAACCCTAACAATCAATATCACAGCCATGATGAATAACTCTCTTGCTGCAGTTTTAAATTGATCTAGGGTTTGAGGAAACCCTATAATGAGAATCATAAGAACAGCAAGAACATAGGCCGATTACACCATACTAGGGTTCATCATGAATCTACACATTCACTCACCAAAGCTAGTACACTATATCATCAACAACATGCCATCTTTTTTTGTTTAATAACAATCTAGGGCTTGTAGTAACCCTAAAACATAATTTGAAGCAAAACAGAAAAATTGTAAATCACCTCTGCAGCCTACTTTGACTGCCTATAACTTTTTCTTGAAGATAGATCTGAACAATCCCTCCGGTGGATATCTAGATATATGTATGTAGAACAAACCAAAAATTTTCGTGACGATCCAACGGTTCAATAAAAAGTTATGCCTTACTGAATACAGTTGCGCACACAAAATCACCCAGAAAAACCCTAGACGGATTTTTCTTTTCTTCTCAAAACACGAACACCTTGTTGGTCCTAGCATCATGAGGCACGAGGCTCTGATACCAACTGTGGAAACCTTGGTTTCCTCGGGTCTTTAAGCAAATAGGCATAATCATTGTTCATATGATATAAATCATAGCGGAAAAGAACAATAATCATGAAACAAGTTGTTTGGCACAAAGAACACAAAGATTACTCAACGATTGTTCATTATATTAATAATAAACAACCAGTAGGCGTGTATACATTTAATCCCACGTCTAGTGCAGCACACGCTTTAGGTTTACATTGTGAATGGAAGTTATATGAATAAAACCTAAGACCCTTGTTCCTTTTATAGAGTAAGTATTAGGGTTTACAAGAGATAAGTATGAATAAACATGTATATCTTCTATTTAGATAACTATATACTGAATATATCATAAATAATATACTCAATATATTCCCTAATTAGAAGATTCTATTAGCCCGTAGACGTCCATCAGCGCTTGACATTTGTCAGCGTCTAAAATACATGTGTCAGCGTCAAGCTTTCACATGTCAGTGTGTCTTGAACAAACGTCTTGATGTTTCTTCATTTTGAGTTTCTGCCACATCAACTTTTTAAC
This sequence comes from Glebionis coronaria, assembly GCA_025667525.1. Classification (NCBI taxonomy): domain Eukaryota; kingdom Viridiplantae; phylum Streptophyta; class Magnoliopsida; order Asterales; family Asteraceae; genus Glebionis; species Glebionis coronaria. The sequence goes on from CM046877.1 coordinate 458,460,565, forward strand.
CCAACAGAGTTATGAGTCTTGACTCGTGTCTTGAGAGAATATTCGTATGACATATATCATGACTGGTGTCCTGGTAGGTGTCTTCCGAATTGATACTTGAGACCTGTGTCTTGACTGTCATGTTGACATGTGTTTTCGTAGGTGGATCTAAATAAGGTAAAAAAAATTGGTTACTGTTAGGATTGGTGGACCGGTTAGACTGTTGACCTCTGTATTTATGGTCACGTCTGTTCTGAAGTTTCGATGGCTACTGACTGATTGATTATAAGCACGGTGGTTGCCATTACCAACTTGTCTATCAATTCTATGACTGTCGTCATTCTAACCGTGGTTCATGTAACTATTCTGCTGGGTGGCCGGCTGGGTACCGGTTCACACTCTTCTGGCTAAAAGAAAATAGTCGAGTGACGTGTTGCATTTAATTGAGGAGCTAAAGGCATGGAATGGGATGGTAGTGTCTGATGTGTGAGTATATTCTTTGTCTGGAATTTTAAATCTATAGTCTTCGTCAGTGCTTTGTAGAATCTTCATATTATGAATAGTATCAGCATCTTCTGGAATCTCCAAAGTATCAGCAACATCAGCATTCGTAAGGTCTCCGAAGTGTTAGCAGCATTAGTATGTGGTAAAATCCTCAACTCACGAGCAACATCAACATCTGGTAGATTATCGACAAGTGGAAACGCCTGAGATGATTGAGGATCGATTAACAATACACATGGAGTAAGGTACATGGAGTACACCTGGAATACTGTACATGAAGTACACATGAAATATTGTACATGGAGTACATCTGAGGTATTGTACATGGAGTACACATGAAATACTGTACATGGATTACGCATGGAATACCGTACATGGTACCGATGGCAATTTCTTGAGATGATCGATACTGGTGTCAATCATCTGACATGATCAAAGGGAAAATAAATTGATTTAACCGGTTGGAAAACTGAACTGAAACGAGTAGCATGATAGGCTGACAATTTCTGCGTAGACTTGATGCTGGTTGTATAGAGGCTCAAAAGTATGATTAAACGAACTTTCAACAATGGTCAACATGAAGACATGATTAATGAAGGCCAAACATGATTTATCATGAAAATAGGATTTTACTGTAATCCTTCCATATTTTAGCATGAAAACATAATCACCCTGCTGAAAACGTAATCCTCATAAGGAGACAAGAAACTTAATCAGCATGAAAAGACGTCCACGTGAGAGTATGAAAACTTGATATGTTATAGGAACAAAAGTATAACCAACTGAGGTTTAACATCAACTGGTGTGGATGGTTATGGTTCAATCCACAAAATTCTAATGAGAAAATATGTGACTAAGTATGGACGATTCTAGTTTGATCCATACTTGTCAAATTTTACGAGAACTGTCATGTATAGAAATCTACAATCTGGGACTAAATGTGGATGGCTGTTATCCAATCCATACTAGTCAAACTTCTATTGGGTCGAAATTATGAGTTGATGCATCAAAAACAACAAAATAAGAAGACAAGGGCTAAAGTATACAAGTTACAAAAGAACAAGCCGTTGGAGTCTTTTTATTACTTTAGCTTTCTTTGTAAGCTATGTTTTCTATTATATAAAGAAAATATAGACCGTAGGTTTTACATAATTATTCATTCACAATGTAATACAACAAGCTTTGATCTCTAGGCATGGGATTCAATGTATACATGCCTAGAGTTGTTTGTGTTAATCATTAATACAAACACACTTTGGGAGAATTCATCTTGTTAACATCTTGTTCATATTAATGTTCTATTCCGCTATGTTTCATATGAACATTGATAATCCTAGATATAATGGTTCTTAACCATTGAGTTGAACGATCATAGGACTCCACAATTGGTATCAGAGCCTAAGGATCGTGATATCTAGGAGATACAAGGTGTTACGTTCGTGTTCGTTGCTGTGAAGCTGCTATCCAGAATTCGTGACAGTTTTAGTGACAGATTAGCGACGGTTTGCAAGATCTGTGACAGATTTGCAACAGAATTAGTGTCGCTAAAGATCTGAATTTTAGGGTTTAGTTAATAAACCCTAGGTTGACGATTTGTGGTGCTGTGAAGACGAGTGTGTAGGGTTCTTTTTATTTGTGAACCCTTAATACATAGCTAGTTTCGTATGGCTGCTGTGATTTTCGTTTTTAGGGTTTGCATAAACCCTAGATCCGTCTTGATGAAACATAGTAGCAGCCTGTTGTGATGATCGTGGTTATGATGTTACAAGAGTTTAGTAAAATTCATACGAAGCAACTAGGGTTTTGGTATAATCTTTTTGGTTCAAAGAGTGAAGTTGTTGGTGTAGTCCTATGTTTCTGTGATTCTATGATACTGATCATTCTTGTTCATCTTGTTGACGATTAAGCTGCTGATACAAAAGGTTTGAAGTTGTCAATGTTTGATGGGTATTCAAGCATGATTTACTGTGTTGCAGCAGTACTCTATCGTGGTATAAGCCTGTTCAAGATAAAGACGTTGTGGTCTTGAGGATGATAGCAAAAGTAATATTGAATGTGACAATGATATCACGTGTGGAGTTTGCATGTGTTTCTGTGATGTTGATGTCAAGGGAACATATAAAGCAAAAGTGAAAGTGCAAACAAGGAATAAAAAGGTTGTTGTCAAAGGCTTTGTGATTATTTTATTCTCAAAAGTTGTACATGGGATTTAGACGCAAGGGAAGTGCACGTGATGGATCAACATATTGTATAGTATACAATGTTTTGAAGATTGATGATCTCTGTCTGTGTTCGTTCCAAGAAAGAGACGTAGGTCGCTTTTGATGTCTTTGGTTTGCTCGAAAGAGAAACAGTCTGCCGTAATAAAGACATATGAAGAAGAGATGTCAATACTGGTCCCAAGGTTTTCTTTTGCTCGTTTACATTGGACACAGAATAAAGGTTTAATATTCAGTTGGTTCAATGTAATGTACTTGTGGTCCCGTGACTTTCTAACATATGACAAGAGTGGGCTCACTGTTACATAATATTATATGGGTTGCGACTTATGGTAAATGTTGTGGTCCACGAGAAGGTGTGCTGCTTATTATATGGATGATTGAGAGTGCTTTGCATTGGAGGTATATGACGTATTATGATTCCAGTACTGTTGGTATATTTTATAGCCATTATTATGTCAGTGGGTTGCTTTAGACGCTGACATATGAAATCGAGCCACAGTCATATGATTTTCAGACGTTGTCATATTTATCCGCTGACACGTGAAACCTAGCCGCTGACACGTGAAATTTCATCGCTGACACGTGTATTTAAGCCGTTGACAATATTGTTCGTAGACGCTGATAGAAAGTTTTGGAGATTTTTGGTTTGGAGTTCGGTTTATTCACAGCAACTAGTTCTTAAAAGGTATAAAGGCTCGTTTTATTTCAATTGATTACGAAGAAAAGTTTTTATTATTTATTTGAAGACGAAGTAGATTTTCGCGAGTTTTTGTTCTATCATATCTTAAAGTCAAGAACTCCCAGTCATTGACTTTTAAGGTAACTTGTTCGTGCTTTTAATGGTTGGTGACGAAGACTTGTCATAACACTTGAAGGAGTTACATTATCGTGCTCAGTGTCTCACAAAGGATGAGAATATTGACAAGGGATCGAGGTCTACTAATACTTCGCTTTTGGCTAGGTATAAAATCTTTATCGTCCGAATCCTTTCGAATTGAAAACCGGTCTTAAGTGCGACTCAATCGTCTTTTGGTGAATCAAGAGAATGGTTTGGTTTTGATTATCTATTTTAAAATAATAACAAGAAATTAAAGTGTCGTTGAGTAAAACGGAAGAATAAAGATTAATACTAAAATGATAAGTAAAAATAAATGCACGGAAACTTAAAGGCAACAATGGAAAAGTACTAGCACACTAAATAAAACTAACACTTGGAAAACTCTCTAAAAATAAGAACTTAGTTGAAAAGTACTAAAAGAAAGTAAGATCGGACTACGCCAAAACAACTCAATCGGAATAAGCCAAAACAGCCCCAGATCGGAATGTATTCCGATCTGGTGGTCGGAATATGGGGGAAATGCACACAATCTGAATGAAGCAAAATTACCAATCGGAATGTATTCCGATTGGTTGATCAGAATATGGTGAAATTGAGAGCAATCGGAATATAAGCTAGGCTACCAATCGAAATATTGGGAAAACTTCTATAATCGGAATACTAGACAGAAACCCCCAATCGGAATAAGCAACAGGGCAACCGTCGGAATGTAAAAGCCCTAATCCGATCACTATGATCGGAATACAGGGGTGCCAATCGGAATCTACAAACCCTTTTCCGATTGGTCAATCGGAAAAGGGGAGGCTGGCTGCTCGGAAAGACACCAATCGGAAAGGGGTTTATCACCCTTTCTAAAATCTAAGGGATTCGGTTAAGCTAGATAATAAGCTAACTTTAATAAGCTAATATCCAAACCTTAACAAACCAAATAATTAACCGAATCAAATAAGCACTTATCAACTTATCTAACTCGAAATTAAACAACTTTTTGGATCAAACAATCAAAACATGAACTTTTTAAGGAAAACTTTTATAAGTAAATAAACTAATCATAAAAATAAGCCAATAAGCACAAAAGTCTTAAAGCTTAATCAAATGAAAACTTATGAAATGATCAAAAGACTCACTTTTTAAGCACGAAATCAATTAGAAGAACACGGATCATATGATAATCGCACCAAAATCAATCTAGATCAAAGAAAAGTTGAATGAGATTAAGGATTAAAAGCTTAAAATAGAACTTTGATTAATGAAATAAGCAATACAAAAGTGTTTAATCTTGAAAGATTAAGAAAAAGATGAAACTTAGTGAGAGAAATAATATTTTTCTTTTTAGTTCGTTTTTCTCGGTATCGATTCGAATTGATATAACAATTCTAAGCTTGACTTAATTGTTTTTGGTGAAAAAGACTTGTTTGGTAATCTATTTCTAATTGGCACAAAGCATTCAAAAAGGTAAAAATATTATCTACTACTACGTATATGTACTAAGCTAAAAACACATGGCAATTACGTAAAACATTTAAATGCACGAAATATAAAATGTAAAACACTAATTTATACAACAATTATAAAAAACAAAATTACGAAATGTAAAGCTAATAAGAACTAAAAATGCAATTTTATAAGATCTAATTTTGAGCTAATCTCCTAGAACACAATTGGACTTAAATTGTAAATCTTAGTTAATCCTATTTTTTTGAATTACACAAAGCCCAGAGTGAAAGCCCACAACTAATGATCCACCAATCCCTACATCTAACTGAAGGGACTTAAATCGTGAATGCCAAGTTAACTATCCTGAATAAGGACTGTGAGTGTAATGTATATTCACAAAATGAAGGACTAAAGGTGTTCAATGAGTAAATTCGTATACAGTAATATGGAACACAGCTAAACAAACTTAACAAACTATCATAAGCCCAACAAACTACTGGATTGTAACAGTGACAAATCAAACTAAACCAATAATAAACCAAACTGTAGAACTTTGAATTATGCTGATGAAATAGTCATCAAAGTAACATTTAAAAGTGCAAACTTCAGAAAGCTAAAAGGCTAAAAATCGAAAACTGAACTGATACAGGCATCAAACATGCACAACTATCACTACAAGCAGATTACTCAATTCTCTACACTATTATTAACCACTAGAAAAGTTATACTGAGAATGCAGAATTAGAAAATGCACTTAGCTAAATTACACTAAACAAAGAAGTTAAACATTTAGCACATAAGCAGTTCAAACATAAGCAGTTCATGCAAATTCACACTAAGAGTTTGCAGAAAATCAAAAGGTGCTTAACCGTCACATCCAGGCCAGACCGTTGTTGCCGAAGCGCGGCGCTGAGCCGGCTTAAAACAAAACACACCTGCTAACTAACTGCTTCTAGGATCGAGCTGAGTCTAGAAACCTGCATAGAAAATGAACGAACAAAACACTGTTATTGTGGATTAAGCTTCAATTCTGCTGAATTCGAAACTTGACTTTCCGAAAACAAGAACCTGCAAAATCAAAACAAAACAGGATACCAAAGTATACGCTATCTATTTTATCAGTTTTATCAGAAACTCCTAACAGTTACTACCTTTTCATTAGCAATTATAAACTCCATTACTCCTAAGCTGCAAAATTAAAAAGCTCGTTTAATTGAACTAATACTAGCTCTACAATAGCTCCTAGAATACTCCAACACCAACTGAATCGATAAGAAAAGCGTCTAAACTTTAAAACCTACTCTTACCATGAACACTGTACTAATTTTCAATATTATCAAATCCAAAAACTCAACTGAATTTGAGAACTATGCATCTGAACTTTTTCAGTTATCAACCTAGCAAATACAAACACTGCTAATGAAAAGCAAACCTCTAGAATTCATATCAGTATCGAAACACAATATACTCCTGTTCGTGAACAGTAAGTGTAACAGAAATCAGTCGTATATTATATTATGAACAGTTCGCATAACAGACTTCAAAAGAAAAGAAGATTAAGAAAGCTTTGAAGAAAAAGAAAATTCATTAATGGTGGAAAACTGATTCAGTTACAAAACTAACTAATTTGGTTACAAAAGTAAACAAGAAAGATGAAAGAATAGTAAACTAACTAACTATCCTAACTACTATGTGTAACTAACACCTAGTCTAACCATTTGCAAATGAGGTCTTCATCTTCTTTTATAGGAGTCGAGAGAGGGTGTTGTGACGTGTTCTCGCCAATGAGAAGTGGACACGTGGAAAATACGAGGATAACTCGTTCTTCATCTTCAATCCAGAATTGGGGGTTTCTTCATCTTCAACTTTTGATCTAATTCATTTATACCATCTTGTAGAGGATAACGAGAGGAATCTTTTTGTAGTTGAAAGCTTCGACTGAATCTTCTTGGATCGTTTGTTATATGAGTTTGCAGGTTTGGAGATGAAAAAGATGAAACCGTCTCATTTTCTCTCTCTTTGTTTCTGTGAAGAAGAAAGTATACGCGTGTGATGGGTGTTTTGACCGGTTTGGTCAAATTGATCAAAGTAAATAATACTTTCCAAACTTTGCCATTTAGTCCTTTGTCTTTGATCTCTTTCATCAAATGCAAAAGCTTTTAAGAGATTTTCCATTTCATCCTTTATCTCATGAAACTTGCAAGTTAAGCCCTCCATCTTGGTGAATAATGGCAGATATGGTCCTTGAAAGCATCTTTCATCTTTTTCTTCGTCTTTTGATCAAATAAGTCCTTGAAAACTCGTCTTTGTTCCAAAATGTATCTTTCTTACCTGAAAACACATGAAACACAAATACACGCATAATTCTGATATTTTAAAGTTAAAATAATGTATCTGACTGTGTTTTGAGTGGTATTTGGATCATTATTGATGAGTGTTTTCACACTTATCAAGAAAGTTTAAGACTTTCTCTCTCTAAAACTAGAGAAAACTAAGAAAAAGATGAAAAATAGCTAAATTAACTAACCACCCTCCTAATGACTATTAGGAGGGTATTTATAGGGAAGGTGGAAGGAGTGCATGTGTTGCATCTTCTTTCTTGCTTTCTTCACGTTTTCTCGACTCGACTTTAATTCTTTGTCTTTGTCGTCTCGGGATTTGAACTTGTCTTTTAATTTTCTTCTTCTATTAGACTTAAGTTCTTCGACTTCGTTTAAACTTCCGCCTTTAGACTTTTTCTTCGATAATTCTTCAGAATAGGCCTTGGACTTCCGTTCTTTTTGCACTCTTGATCTTTTGACTTCGTCTTTTCCCGTTTTCTTCGATAAAAGCCCGTGAAAACCCGTGTTTTCTTCCTTTTTCACATTTTGGTCCTAAAACACAATAAAAACACAAACCACGCATAATTCCGATTTTTACGACATAAATCACACGTTTTGGTCTTGTTATTATTGGAAATAAGTGGTAAAAGGATAAGTGTTTTCACACTTATTAAATCCCCTACACTTGACCATTGCAATGCTCTCATGCAATGCATTAATTTTAAAGCACGGTTTACATTTTCCATCATAAACAACCTACTTTGGCCTTTATTAAATACTAAACATAAAAAGTTAGAAATAAGTAAAGAAATTAAAAACTTACATTGGGTTTTGGCAGCCATGAACGTTTATCATCCTCAAGTTTCACGTTCCCCATACCAAGCTTAAAAACGAGATCATTGTTATTATAAGTTAGCAAACTAACACGAACTCATGTGGGCAAATTACTCACTTAGACTCCCTTATTCCAAGGTGTATCTCTTATATTTTATTTTTGTCTTGAATGATCGCAAGGATGCATTGTTCGACTTATTTCGATAGTTATTTAGGCCGAAAATAAAGTGAACGATTTAATCAATAGTTAGCTAAAGGACCAAATCTTTTAAAACTGCTTCTCGGGACCTCATAAAGTTCATATCTTGGCATAAATCGCTTCACGATTTGAGACCTTTCTCGGACCGATATTTGGCAGCGACTTCATACTTCGAATCTTTGAGAGACGTTCTTGAAATAATGGTCTTCTCTTCATAATAGGAATTTCTTCACTTGAAGTTTTGAGAGATTCTTCATCTTTGGACCACGACTTCTTCATTTTTCTCCAATCTTTATTTTGGACTTCGATATACAACGATCCGCCTCCTTTTAGGACTTGGATCTATTTATCCTCATACCTTGTTAGGGTCTTTTCGGATAGACTTCTCCATGACTTTTGGGGAGTTCTTGCTTTTCGTCGTGTGTCTCGATCCTTCATATTGATTTTCGATAAATGATTCTTCACATCACTTTTGGATCTTTAGCAATAAAATGTAGCCCTCATGCCTTGTTAGGGCCTTTTCGGACTCGCCAATCTTCGCATCCCGCTTCAATAAGTTATGCCTTGGCTATGAACTCTAATCCGTACCGAGCAACTTTCAAACGATCTGGGGCTAGAAGCTAAGTAACCTTTTAAATCGTACAACCTTATTTATTGCTGATAAATTTATTAACATGCGGAGGGAGAATAGGCTTATAATTAACTCACATAAATTCACGAAAGAATACCAAACTTATAATTGACTCTATCATCTCTCGTTCTCCACAATTTAAAATCTCAAGGAATGGGACTCGTGGATGCTTAGCCTATTAAATCAAATTTTTGGGTTTTCGAGTTGCCTATAGGATCTTGCAAATTCTTAGACTTTTTCAAGTTTAGAAATCGCATTTTAAAGTTCCCTTGATAAACGACTCTCTAGGATCAATTATAGGAACTTGCGAAAAGTTCTTGTTCTTAACCCGTGAGAGTTAAGACTTTCGCGTTTTATAGCTCCCTATATAAAAGCCTAGCAAAACTTGACTTAAACACGTTAAGGATACTAGCTAGAGTAAACTTAGGCAAGTAAACTCGGGTTGAGTCAAAATGTTCACGACTAATAAAAATTCTAAACCACTTTATTGAAAATCTATTCTAGCAAGGGAAAGAAAATAAACATAACAAAGGCAAATACAACTATACAACTAGGCCAAAATAGATTAAAAATTTTGAAAAATGTCGAAAAATCAAATTTTCCGGTAAAATGAGGGCAAATTCATGGAAAAGACCACTTACTTCGATAGAAGTCCCCCCTACACTTGGGATAAACATTGTCCTCAATGTTTAAGCATGTGGGAGTAAACTCCCCTACACTTAGGACATTGTGCACTTTGTTTAAATCTTGCTAAGGAAAGGACAACTAAAGTGAATTCAATGTGAACATATAAAATATGAAGTATTGAATCACAAGAGTTTAGGATAGAACCGGAAAGATGGGAACACGGTATCACGGTTCGTCAAAAGTCATCAAGGTGGATCTTTGAAGTTTTAATCCCTGCACAACACAAGAAACAAGACAACAAACACATACGGGGCTCCCCCTACACTTATTATGAAAGCAGTAAAGGATAGATCACAGGTTGCCTCCCGAGAAGCGCTTGTTTTTGTTCACCGAGTCACGAGCCTGACTCGACCCAATTTTAGTTCATGGGGAACGTGGTGAGGGATGGAATCATCTCCTGAGAGATGTCCTCACCAAAGTACAGCTTCAGACGCTGGCCATTCACCTTGAAATTGGGCCCATTCGGCTGAGAAAGCTCAATGGTCCCATATGGAAAGACTTTGGTGACGGTGAATGGACCAGACCAGCGGCTCTTCAACTTGCCAGAGAAGATCTTCAACCGAGAGTTAAAGAGTAAGACTTGATCACCAACGTGGAACTCTCGGTTCTTGATTTTTGCGTCATGAATGATCTTCGTCTTCTCCTTGTAGATCAGCGAGTTCTCATAAGCTTCATTCCTCAGTTCATGTAGCTCGTTGAGTTGAATCTTGCGATGATCACCGGCTTTGTTGATGTCGAAGTTAGCCCACTTCAAGGCCCAGTGCGCCTTATGTTCCAGCTCGATTGGGAGGTGGCAGGCTTTCCCGTACACAAGACGATAAGGTGTACAACCGATCGGGGTCTTGTAAGCAGTACGGAAAGCCCACAGAGCATCATCTAACTTATCGGCCCACGCGGCGCGATGCTCTCCCACAGTACGCTCCAAAATTCTCTTCAAGCCATGGTTGGATATCTCGGCTTGCCCATTGGTTTGGGGTTGATAGGCGGTGGAAAGACGGTGAGTGACACCATACTTAGCCATGACTCTTGCAAATTAATCGTTGCAAAAATGAGTCCCGCGGTCACTGATGATAGCACGAGGAACGCCAAATCGAGCGAAAAGCTGCTTCAAAAAGTTCACAACCACCCTCGCATCATTCGTAGGGAGAGCCTTGGATTCAACCCATTTAGAAACGTAGTCGACGGCGACGAGGATGTACTTGTTCCCTTTGGAGGATGGAAATGGCCCCATAAAGTCGATGCCCCATACATCAAAGATTTCACATTCCTGTATGAAATTTTGAGGCATCTCATCCTTATGTGTGATCTTGCCTTGACGTTGGCAAGCATCACAATGCTTAACCATTTCGTGAGCGTCACGATAAATGGTGGGCCAGTAGAATCCAGAATCAAACACTTTTTTAGCGGTGTAGTTGGGACCAAAGTGACCACCGGTGGGTCCTTTGTGGCAAGCTTGGAGGATGTCAAAAGCTGCCGGTCCGTCAACACATCGACGAATGATCAGATCAGCACATTGTTTGAATAGAAAAGGGTCATCCCAAAAGTACGTCTTAACATCATTTAAGAACTTCTTCTTTTGTTGGGATGTTAACCCTTGGATGAGAATTCCGCCCGCTAAGTAGTTTGCAATGTCAGCAAACCACGGGGTGCCATCAAGATTGAGATTTATAGACATTAAGGTCTCAAGGGGAAAGAGTCATTGATCTCTTTGTTCGGATGAACCCCTTGATATGGATCCTCAAGTCTGCTCAGATGATCCGCGGCCAGGTTTTCGGCTCCCTTCTTGTCACGAATTTCAATGTTGAATTCTTGAAGGAGTAAAACCCAGCGAAGAAGTCTTGGCTTAGAATCATTCTTTGTCATTAAGTACTTCAACGCGGAATGGTCCGTGTATACGATGGTGGGGGATAAAACAAGATAGGGGCGAAATTTTTCAAAAGCATAGACAACAGCTAAAAGTTCTTTTTCGGTTGTCGTATAATGCAATTGAGCCCCCGTCATTGTTTTGCTAGCATAGTGGATTGGTTGGAAGTGTTTATTCACTCGTTGGCCCAAAACCGCACCAATAGCAAAGTCGCTAGCATCGCACATTAATTCAAAAGGCAGCTCCCAATTAGGGGTAACCAAGACCGGTGCCTTAGTTAGCTTATCCTTAAGAAGATTGAAGGCTTCGAGACACTCTTTAGAAAAGATAAAAGGAGTATCTTTTTCCAAGAGGTGGGTCATCGGGCGAGCGATTTTAGAGAAATCTTGAATGAATCGACGATAGAAGCCCGCATGACCCAGAAAACTTTTCACACCCTTCACGGTTGAAGGTAGAGGTAATTTAGCTATGATATCTACTTTAGCGCGGTCGACTTCAAGACCGGCTTTAGAGATTTTGTGTCCTAGCACAATGCCTTCTTTTACCATAAAATGGCATTTTTCCCAAGAACAAGGCGAGTGTCTTTGCACCGCTTAAGCATTCGTTCCAAATTGGCAAGGCAAGAAGAGAAGGAGTCCCCAAAGACCGAGAAATCATCCATGAAGACTTCCATGGTTTGCTCAACCATGTCATGTAAGATAGCTAACATGCACCTTTGGAAAGTCCCGGGGGCATTGCATAAGCCAAAAGGCATTCTTTTATAAGCAAAGGTGCCATAGGGACAAGTGAATGTTGTCTTCTCCTGATCTTGGGGATCGATGGGTATTTGGAAATAACCCGAGAAACCATCAAGAAAGCAGTAATATTCATTACCCGCTAAACGTTCAAGCATTTGGTCCATAAAAGGTAGAGGGAAATGATCCTTTCTCGTGGCATCATTGAGTTTGCGGTAGTCTATACAAACTCTCCACCCAGTAACGAGACGGGTAGGAATCAACTCGTTGTTTGCATTGGGCACAACGGTGATACCGCCCTTCTTAGGCACACAATGGACTGGACTAACCCATGGTGAATCCGAAATAGGGTAAATCATACCCGCATCAAGAAGTTTGATAACCTCTTTTTTGATGACTTCATGGATTTTAGGATTCACCCTTCATTGGCTTTGAATTGTGGGCTTAAAGTCGTCCTCCATGAGAATTTTATGTGTGCAAAAGTGAGGATCAATTCCACGGATGTCAGAGATTTTCCAAGCGATAGCTCGTTTATGCTTCTTCAACACATCGACAAGTCGGGATTTTTCGTCTTCTTTCAGATCCTTTGCGATGATGACCGGTAGCTTCTCGTTGTTTTCCAGGAAAACGTACTCAAGATGAGGAGGTAGGTCCTTAAGCTCGAGAGTAGGAGGATCCTCAATAGATGGTGAAACTAACGATGGATCATCATTAGTCACCTCTTTAGGAGCAGGAGGAGAGAACGGGTCCTCATTGAGAAGTCTCTCAATAGTACGAATGTCTTCATCCCAATTGGTGGACAAATTATCATACTTAATATCGAGAGGACCCAAACTAGCTTCGAAATCATCCAAGTCACTTTCTCCAAAAGGAGTCAATGCTGGAGCAATTGAGGCAACGGTCTCAACATTGGGTAGAGAAGAAAGAGTACTTTCGCAAGCATCATGAAAATGTTCTTCACAAGCCTCATCGAGAACATCAATAGCATTAACATTCTCATATGAATAAGGTTGCTTAGAAATCTTACCCATGTTGAAGACAATTTTATCGTCACCAACTCTCATGATTATTTCGCCCGCGGCTACATCAATAAGAGTGCGACCGGTCCTCAGGAATGGACGTCCAACGATTAATGGAACACGGGGATCCATCTCGTAATCAACGACAACAAAATCCACCGGGAAGGTGAATTTGTCGACGCCAACAAAGACATCTTCGGCTATCCCCACTGGATAAGCAACCGTACGGTTGGCTAATTCCAAAGTCATTTTGGTGGGGACTAGCTCGGGGAGAGATAATTGCTTCCAAACACTTAAAGGCATTAAGTTAATACTGGCACCTAGATCGGCTAGGGCCATGCAATTCTCTACTCCCGGGAAATTGAAAGGAATCAAGAAGCGACCCGGATCACCAAGTTTGGTGGGCAGTTTCCTTAAGAGCATTGCGGAGCAGTTCTAATTAAGTTGGGTCTGAGCAATGTCAAGAAGCTTTTCCTTATCACTTAGAAGATCTTTAAACATCTTAGCGTATTTGGGCATGTGAGCGAGAGCCTCGGCAAAGGAGATGTTAAAATTCAATTGTTTAAACATTTTTAGAAAGTTTGAAACCTGAATATCATCCTTTCTCTTTTGCTTCTCTTTCCTCAACCTTGAAGGATAAGGTATATTGGGTGAAGAAGAAGGCTTTAAGGGAATAGGATCACTCACAACCACGGGTGGTGGGGAAAGGGGGATAGAAGGTGAAGGAGGTGGGGAAAGTTGCTCTTTTTCCTTGTTCACAATCACGGGTGGAGGTGTAGGAAGCTCGGGTTCCATATAACCTTTTCCACTACGAGTGGTGATTGCTTTCATCTCCCCTCTTGGATTCGCAACGGTGTTACTCGGAAGAGTACCCGAAGAAGAGGGTTGATTACCTTGGATGAGCGAACCAATCATATCACGAAGGTGAACCGCTTGATTATTGAAAGAGTTTTGCATGTTTGCATTAATTTCATTGCTGTGTTTGGCCATGTCATTCCTTAGCTCGTCTCGAATATCGCTCCCTTGTTTCACCATGTCATTCTTCAAGTTGACAAATTGACTCTAATGATTCGTCACCATCTCACGATTAGTCTTCATGAACGTCTCGACGTCTTGGTTTACTGCCATCGGTTGATTGAGAGGTGGAGCTTGGTAAGCTTGAGAATTTCCTTGAGTTGGGTATGGGTTTCTTTGGGATTGATATTGATTTTGAGCACGAGGTTGGGATTGGTTGTTTCGGTTATAGCTTTGTTGTTGGTTTTGGTTTGCAGGAGGGAAACCGGGAGGAGCAAGATAATTGTTGGAACGATAACTTAGCAAGCCACGGTCTCCTTGAGGGCGGGCTTGATAGCCTCCCGTGGGATAAGTGCCGTAAGCTGCGTTAACGTTTTCAGAAAAATTGGCTTGGGTAGAAGGACAATCATTATACGAATGAGGGCCACCACATGTATCACAAGAAATAGCAACAGCTTTAGCTTGTTGAAAGTGGTTTGTGGCCATGCACATGAAATTCTTGTTCATCTCAGCGAGTTGTCGAGAAATTTCAGTCATTTCAGGATTGGAGGTAGTAGAAGAAACATTGACTCTCGAGTTAGATCTTGCGGATGCGGATGAATCCCAATTCTTGTGGTGAGTAGTCATGTTTTCGATCAACTCTCGGCACTCCTCCGGTCTCCTTTTCATAAAAGTACCACCGGCGGCGACATTGATCGTGTCACGATCACGAAAGGTGAGACCATTGTAGAAGGTGTCAATGAGAGTGACGGGAAGCATATTGTGATTTGGACAGCGGTCGATCAAATCATTATACCATTCCCAAGCATCAAAGAGCGATTCATCATTCTCTTGCATGAATCCACTGATTTGGTTACGAAGGCTAGTGACCATGGATGGGGGAAAGTAGCGCGATAAAAAGCGTTGAGTCATGTCGTTCCACGTATGAATAGAATTCTTAGAAGACGGTCAAACCATTTTTCGGCATGGTGAGAAAGCGAGTGGGGAAAAAGTTGGAGGCGAAGGTCATCCATAGAAACACCGGAGCACTTCATGCTTTGAGTTATGGTAATGAATTTGTCGAGGTGTTTGTTGGCATCATCATCCGGAATTCCACGAAATGGGTTTATTTGCACTTGTTGAATCATGTGATGCTTCAACGAAAACTCCTGAGCTATGACGTGCATTGGCGCAATCGGGCCTCCGCGTCCGTTCATGGTGGGTTGACACAATTCCTCCATCGTCCGTAAATCAGGTAGGAGGACATTGTTGTTGTTGTTGTTGTTGTTATTATTATTCAAATTGGGTAGACGTGGGTTATTATTGTTGTTATTAACACCAGCCATATCTAGATCTTCACGAGTCTCGGGCTCAGAATAGTTCGAAGATCTAGTACGCATACACCTGCAGAAGAAAAATATAAACAAAGAATATCTATATAATCTTTTTGGTGCAAAACCTTTTGAAAAGAATTGCTTTTTAATGATTTTTCAATGTTTTTGTATTTTTGAAGAGTTTTATATTTTTTAGGATTTTTGAAAAAAATTTAAAGCAAGGAAAATAACGTTCAAAGAACGGATCCCAAAATTCAATGCGTCTCTCACTAGAAACCGTTTATCGTAACGAAAAGAGCCGGCAGCGGCGCCATTTAATACTTCGCTTTTGGCTAGGTATAAAATCTTTATCGTCCGAATCCTTTCGAATTGAAAACCGGTCTTAAGTGCGACTCAATCGTCTTTTGGTGAATCAAGAGAATGGTTTGGTTTTGATTATCTATTTTAAAATAATAACAAGAAATTAAAGTGTCGTTGAGTAAAATGGAAGAATAAAGATTAATACTAAAATGATAAGTAAAAATAAATGCACGGAAACTTAAAGGCAACAATGGAAAAGTACTAGCACACTAAATAAAACTAACACTTGGAAAACTCTCTAAAAATAAGAACTTAGTTGAAAAGTACTAAAAGAAAGTAAGATCGGACTACGCTAAAACAACTCAATCGGAATAAGCCAAAACAGCCCCAGATCGGAATGTATTCCGATCTGGTGGTCGGAATATGGGGGAAATGCACACAATCTGAATGAAGCAAAATTACCAATCGGAATGTATTCAGATTGGTTGATCGGAATATGGTGAAATTGAGAGCAATCGGAATATAAGCTAGGCTACCAATCGGAATATTGGGAAAACTTCTATAATCGGAATACTAGACAGAAACCCCCAATCAGAATAAGCAACAGGGCAACCGTCGGAATGTAAAAGCCCTAATCCGATCACTATGATCGGAATACAGGGGTGCCAATCGGAATCTACAAACCCTTTTCCGATTGGTCAATCGGAAAAGGGGAGGCTGGCTGCTCGGAAAGACACCAATCGGAAAGGGGTTTATCACCCTTTCTGAAATTTAAGGGATTCGGTTAAGCTAGATAATAAGCTAACTTTAATAAGCTATTATCCAAAACTTAACAAACCAAATAATTCACCGAATCAAATAAGCACTTATCAACTTATCTAACTCGAAATTAAACAACTTTTTGGATCAAACAATCAAAACATGAACTTTTTAAGGAAAACTTTTATAAGTAAGTAAGCTAATCATAAAAATAAGCCAATAAGCACAAAAGTCTTAAAGCTTAATCAAATGAAAACTTATGAAATGATCAAAAGACTCACTTTTTAAGCACGAAATCAATTAGAACAACACGGATCATATGATAATCGCACCAAAATCAATCTAGATCAAAGAAAAGTAGAATGAGATTAAGGATTAAAAGCTTAAAATAGAACTTTGATTAATGAAATAAGCAATACAAAAGTGTTTAATCTTGAAAGATTAAGAAAAAGATGAAACTTAGTGAGAGAAAGTTTAAGACTTTCTCTCTCTAAAACTAGAGAAAACTAAGAAAAAGATGAAAAATAGCTAAATTAACTAACCACCCTCCTAATGACTATTAGGAGGGTATTTATTGGGAAGGTGGAAGGAGTGCATGTGTTGCATCTTCTTTCTTGCTTTCTTCACGTTTTCTCGACTCGACTTTAATTCTTTGTCTTTGTCGTCTCGGGATTTGAACTTGTCTTTTAATTTTCTTCTTCTATTAGACTTAAGTTCTTCGACTTCGTTTAAACTTCCGCCTTTAGACTTTTTCTTCGATAATTCTTCAGAATAGGCCTTGGACTTCCGTTCTTTTTGCACTCTTGATCTTTTGACTTCGTCTTTTCCCGTTTTCTTCGATAAAAGCCCGTGAAAACCCGTGTTTTCTTCCTTTTTCACATTTTGGTCCTAAAACACAATAAAAACACAAACCACGCATAATTCCGATTTTTACGACATAAATCACACGTTTTGGTCTTGTTATTATTGGAAATAAGTGGTAAAAGGATAAGTGTTTTCACACTTATTATCTACTTATACTTTGTGCCATGAGTATAAGTTCTTTGTTACATCTTTAATACAAGACATGGAATGCAAGTTCGGGTTATTCTACTTCATCATCAAGTAAGTCGTAATTAGATTTCTTCATATGTAATCATTACATAAAGCCTACAGAATTTGAAGATTCAAGAATGATTGGCACAATTTAAGGGGAAGCTAAATTGTTGAAGTGTTGGTCATTCAAATATGACATTAAGGTGAAGGTTTTTGTCACTGCTCATTAGTATTATTACAACTAATATAAGTTTTCTATTTCTCAAATTCATTATAATGCATCACCTGTGCTTCATGGAGGGAAATTTGAGAAGTTGAAAACTTGGGTTAGAAGTGTGATATTGGTTAGTAGTGGTCGAAATCAAGGTTGCTTATATACAAGACCCCTATTTGGATCATGTCAAAAAGGGGAAGAAGTCTACACAATGCAATCTGTTGATCCTTGGTGTTATATGATTTACAAAGAATGCGAGCTTAAGGGGAAGTGTTTTTGACATCATCAACTAGGGGAAGATTGTTGGGTCGAAATTATGAGTTGATGCATCAAAAACAACAAAATAAGAAGACAGGGGCTAAAGTATACAAGTTACAAAAGAACAAGTCGTTGGAGTCTTTTTATTACTTTAGCTTTCTTTGTAAGCTATGTTTTCTATTATATAAAGAAAACATAGACCGTAGGTTTTACATAATTATTCATTCACAATGTAACCTACAACAAGCTTTGATCTCTAGGCATGGGATTCAATGTATACATGTCTAGAGTTGTTTGTGTTAATCATTAATACAAACACACTTTGGGAGAATTCATCTTGTTAACATCTTGTTCATATTAATGTTCTATTCCGCTATGTTTTATACATATGAACATTGATAATCCTAGATATAATGGTTCTTAACCATTGAGTTGAACGATCATAGGACTCCACAACTTCAATGAAACATCACGATATGAACAAAGGTGAACGCTTATGGGTCGGTTCACAAAACAACATTCGACTGAAAACATGAATCTGACATGAGCAAGGGTAAACGCCTATGGGTCGGTTTACCAAAACAAAAACTTAAGGAGCAAAGGTAAACACCTATGGGTCGGTTCACCAAAACAAAATTCGACTGAAAAGCACATGCGACAAAATATGGCCAGTCTTGTACCAACCTTTTACTTAGTCAAAAGTTTAAGAAAACTGACTGATAAATGCATGAGAAACATGGAAGATAACAAAGCCAAATCCTAGGAAGTTCCTAGGGACTACCCACTAGTCGCAGGTCAAGTTTTAGAGACTACATGACAAACCTTGGGCACTGATACCATAATTGTAACACCCCACTTTGATAACTAGACCGTTACGTATATTTATGGCGTGTCATCAAAGCATACAAGGTAAAATGTACTAAAACATACATGACCAAAAATGAAAACCGGAATCAAACATTGGCTTCCAAACATAAGCCCAAAACATAATTAAAGTAACTGAAATAAGAAGAAAAAAACAATATGAAGGCAAAAGGAGAAGAAGTCCAAGGCAGCTTCCATCCAATGCACGTCCTCCAAATGCTCAAGTCTGTCCTTCGGTACCTGCCGTTTTGGGACATGGAAAGGAAAGTAACGGCTGAGAAATACGTTCAGCGAACGGATATAGTGACATGATAATAATATCTGGAATATATATGTTAGATCTGGAATACTAAGCAGAACAGATAATAGTAGTGAAACTAAAATACTAATAAGTAAAATGCAGCAGAAAACTGTGTATGTCCTAAAAAAACCTAGTTTATAACTAGTAAAGCTGAACGGTTAACTATTTAATATGAAAAAAAGTAATTACTGTATTTTAAGTGCCAAGAGCTTATATAGGTCATGTACAGTAACAATGTATGCATGAATACATAGAGAGGTGACCTCGTCATGCTGTAGAGGGGTGACCTCTAACTGATAAGCTGGGTGGAGGGATCAACTCCAATGTGAAGGATGTAGAACACACGCCACATTCACCTGATAAGCTGTAAACTGATAACCTAGGATGCACCCATACGCCCCACTTGATAAATGGCCAAGTTGAAATAAAGAGACGATGCAAGAAATCACTCCCCCGCAGAGGAGTCATGACACTGATGCCTCAGGTGTCATGGTTACGGTACCTCCGTAGCTAGTAATAACTGGTCATGCATGTATATAAATCTCTGGCAATTTAACATAGTTATTAAAGTAATTAATGTGAAGTTTATAATATATACTGGGGAAACATTTGGCTGCAGACGGGGAATCCTAATCATGCATAGGAAAAGAAGACAATACTGAAGGACGGGAAATCCGTACCTCGTGTCCAGTAATGAATTGAGAATGAAAGCTGAAGAATCTACTCTGACTTTACGGATACTACACACATAAGGGAACGTGAAATGACTTGACTGATTACTATTTACTGTTACTGATTCTTTCTGTTCTTAACTCGCTTTATATGTTCATGTATTGTTTTACTGTTTCATGTATAATCTGGTAACTCTGAGTGTTCTCTGGTATTTACTGATTAGTATAATCTCCTGTACTCTAATTAGTATATTTTACTATATTCTGATTAATGTATAACTTGTATTTTTATATAATTGTACTGTTATAAATAATCTGCTAAAAAAATAGAAAGTTTCTTGAAATAGAAAGTTTCCTAAAATAAAACGTTTTCAAAATGGTAATAAGCTGATTTAATAAACCTATTGTATTAGTTGAGACTTATTTAATATATATGATAAGTCTTGAATAATTAAATATCAGAGAAGAGTAAAGTTTATTTAATAAAATCTAACACGTCATAAACTTCTAGTTAATTTATTAACTAATAAAATAACACGGTTTAACCGATTATAAATTAATAAAACGTGGTTAAAGTTAATATAATTATATCATGCTTAAAATGAAGGTAAATAAATAAGTTAAGTCCCTGATTTTATTTAATTGAATAAGCCATGTATAACTTTCGTGAATAACTACATGAATTAACTTTTAATAATGTTTAAATTAACTTAGCCAGTTTGGTCAATATCCCCGTGTTTCAGTTTAGCCGAGATCCTAAAATTATGCCCACCGAGACTTATGTCTCGGTTGCACTTAACTCAAAACAAAAACAACGCAACGCAACCCAACACCACAACCCCTGCGGTTGTGGTTCCTGCCACTGGCTGACCCACAACCACTGGCTGTTGCCGGTTTCCCCTGCTGATCAGACCCCAACCGCTGGCTGGCCACTGCCAGCTTTGGCCTGCCATTGAGTGCAGTCGACTCCAACCGCTGGTCAAACCTTCCCATCGAGATAGAAGTCTCGGTTAGCCACTGGCTGGGTAATTTCCCCACTGATGGGTTGTTTCCTGCGACTGTTCAGAGAATCCAGCCACTGGCTGCTGTTAATACCACCAAGAGCACCAAGCTTGGTTCTCGGTTCTTGTACCCAATCCAAACAAACTCGACCTGATCTCAATCAACTACTATAACAAGATTCCCATATAATTTGTTAATTAAATTCGTGGCTAGAGCTTTATAGTGGAGAATAAAATTAAAAGGATTACCAAATACTTGTAGATGAAAGATAACAACCACGAACACCAAATCCGAATACAAAATGAGATCAAAACTCTTTTTTTTGTTTTTGTTCTTGATCTAGGTCGGCGACACATAAAGGGGATTAGTTTTCTCTTTTTTTATGAACTTGACAAATGAAAGGAATGTAAACCTTTTGCTAGTTAAATTATTAATGGGCCGGGCCTTGGCCCATTTCCTGTTTCTTTATAAATGAGCCGCCAAAACAGCCCATAATCACACTTGTTTTGTTTTTCATGTTTGTTAATCCTCGTTTATTACCCTCGTGATTTGGTTCGTGATTTATCGTGTCATGATTGTTTATTATTTAACATTGATACTTGTCGGTTCATTAATTATTCTTGAATGCGTATCGTGTATTAGATTAATGCAACGTTATAATTAAATTCGTGAATGCGTGTAATTAAATTCATGGATTTAAAGCGGGCTTTACAGTAGTTTTCGCACGTGGAAAATTTGAGGCACCATCTCTACAGCGAGTCATGTGACAACTCAGAGGAGGCATGATGCTATCAGAGTTGCTGACGATCGTTGACAAAGTCTGCACATCTCCTCCCTATCTGTAAGAATTATGCAGTTAACCAGTTGACATGGATATTTCAACATGAGATCGTACGATTTCACGGTATTCCATCAACAACACATCAGACAGAAATTTACGTTCACGTTCACGTTTACGTTTATGTTCACATTTACGTCTCACGTTCGCGATCACGACCTTGTTCGCGTTCATGTTCTGTTTCATCTCTCGATTCACATTTCACGTCTCATTCTGGGAAGGGTTGCAGAAAGCTTGGGAGACCAAACTCAAGTTTAGCATAACTTTCCATCCTCAGACAGACGTTTCACGTCAGATTTAACGTCTCATCTCGTATCGTTGGCGTTACCTCCTCCGTTATCATACGTTCATGATATATTTCACGTATCACGCTCACCATATGTTTCATATGTCACATTCACCATATGCTCACGTATCACGTTCACAATTTTTCATGTAATACGTTTACAGTTGTTCACGTATTATGTTCACAATATATAACATCCAGTAGTTTTGACTAATGTAATATCTTTGTTTATAAATAAGAGGTGATTTTACTAAGAAATTTTTCTTTTTATTATGATATGTGACTGAATTTTTGAATATATGGATACTCACTATCTCATTTATCACTTCCACATATGCCTATATGTTATATAGATTATGTATATATCAAGTCTGAGTTGTAAAGATAACAATATGTGTAAACAATGAATAAGAACAACTCAAATCGAACAATGATACCCTAAATAGCCATAGAAACCCTAGAAATCCCTTGTAAACTAATATTCGAAGCAATATAACTACATAAACACATTATACTAATTTTAATCTACCATATAAAGAAAAGTTAAATAATCACAAAACACTAATATTCACTAATCACAAGCTAATTACAAGAAAATGACCTAAAACCAAGATTAGCATATAAAATCCAATCTAAAATGAATTAGACTTTAATATTTTGCAACAAATTATAAAACTCAACTAAGTATCATAATAAATTAAATATTTATCTTAAACCAAGATACAAATTATTAAAGCATAAAGTACAAGTTTTCAAAGCATAGGACCTTAAGCTTACTTAAATAACCTTAGAATATGATCAACCTATATAAACCTTTAAACTAAGAATGTAGAACCCATAGAAGTCATAAACATATTATATAAGACTTAGAATGATCTTACATTAAGATACAAACCCTAATTACCTAAAATAGGAAGTCATTAGGATTAATGATATAGAAACCCTTATATTAAGAAATCTACATGGAATCATTACCTAGTCTTTTAGGATAAGTCTACAAATACTCATAGGACTTCATTAAGGTTATAAGATTATGTTAAGACAATGTACAAGTACCCTAATGAACAAGGTACAAGATTTCAATGCATGACTTGTAAATTAGGTCAAAATAGGTATTTTTACTCTTTAGACATGTTTACCTAAACTAAACCATTAAACCAAGTGTAAGAACTATTTGGACACTTAAGACACAATGTCTAGGACCTAAATTAAGTTTACATTCGTATCTAAGAGGAGGATAATCACTTTTACTAACATTAAACCCTAGATCATTAGAAAACCCTAATCTACAAAAGTATACTTCCCATTTTCACATCAAACCTTTGTTAAACTTCAAACCAAGGACCCAAATGTAACACCCCATTTTACCTTATAGCAGCAGAAGCTAATTTTTGGGGTATTACTATCAAAGTATCATAGTCATAATAATAGAAAATGCTCAAAAACATTTTTATAAATATTAACGTCATCATTCATTTATTTAGAATTAAATAAAAACAATTGTACAATAATGTACATTACAGGTTTTTCCAAAGATCCAGTTTTATTTTCTAGAATGATAACTTTATTCAAGACACCACCATCCACAGCCCGCCAGTCGTCATTCACCTGAAATATATGCCTTATAGTCAACACAATGGTTGAGTGAATTCATAGGTTTTTAAACAATATTTGAATACAAGTACGACTACAGGGCTACATTACTATACACCCAACTTTTTAAATTCATCAATTCATATTGCACTAGCTCATGACCCCGCAACTAGACAATATCCGGAAAACCCAACTAATTTGCGCTTAGGAAGGAAGTTTGCCGGACTATCCTAAATAGTAAAATAAAGCATATCTGTTTAGCCTATGTAGGAACCATTAGCTGCTAGCAAGTACGACTTGCCCAGATAGGTATTCCAAGTATAAGCTCATCACACGCAAACATAAGTAATGTAAAGGAAAAAGACTAAAAAATGTCCAAAGAAATAAGTAGCAAAATGTATGATGAAATGCATAAAGTAGAGAAGGCTAGATAGCTTCCAATCTATATGCACGTACACTTAAAGTCTATGAGCGCCCTTGAGTACTTTTCGTTTGGGAACATGAAAGGAAAACGTCTGAGCATAACGCCCAGTGAGCGGATATACAAGTATAGCATGGAATAACATAAGCATAAAAGACTAATAGCAGCGGAAATATATAAGTCCTAATTAACATGGTAACATGTTCATAAAACTGGTTTTATAGTTTGAAAAGACTTATGTTTTTATGTAAAATCTGTATTAATTAGCCAATAGCCCATATAGGTCATGAGGTTCCACCGTGCATGAATACCTAGAGGGGAGACCTCTTCATGCAATTAAAGGGGTTGCCTCTAATTAAATAGTCTGGGTAGGAGGGATCAACTCCTTGTGAAGGATGCAAGGCACACATCGCATTCACCATGAAAATCCGGTAAAAACATGTAACTAGGATGCACCCATACGCCCCAATTGATAATATAATAACAATGGCCAAATAACTGAAAGGGACGCCATGAGCAATGACTTGCCGTGGGGAATTCATAACACCGGTGCCTCTAGTGTTATGGTTATGGTACCTCCATAACTAGGTGACACTATGATGCATGTATATGGCTTAGACAATTATTCTAACATAAGAATCAAACATATAAAGCAAATATTGGGAAAACAGTTAGCTGCAAACGGGGAATCCTAATAAGGAAAGAATGTCCATACTGAAGGACGGGAAATCCGTACCTTGTGTCCAGTGAAA
This sequence comes from Glebionis coronaria, assembly GCA_025667525.1. Classification (NCBI taxonomy): domain Eukaryota; kingdom Viridiplantae; phylum Streptophyta; class Magnoliopsida; order Asterales; family Asteraceae; genus Glebionis; species Glebionis coronaria. The sequence goes on from CM046877.1 coordinate 458,485,455, forward strand.
GAAGAAAGACGAAAGGATGAAAGCCTACTCCGATCTCACTAATGCCACATAAATATGAGACATGTATAAGTATTCTGTCTACTGAGTACGTAACTGATTTTATCATATCTTAGCTTGTTTTATATGTTCTTGTCTTGTTTTACTGATTTTAATGTTATACTGTGTTTATCATGTATTCTATGTATTCTGTTTACTTATTAACGTGTAATCTTGTATTCTTATACTGTTGTGTAACAATAAGTAACTTTCTAAAAATAGCAGGTTTCCTAAAATAGAAAGTTTCAAAAAATAGAAAGTTTCCAAAAATAGGATGTTTCCAAAAATAGATTAGCTTCTAAAAATAGATCTGTTTCCAAAAACAGAAAGATTCCAAAAACTAGTAAGTTTCCTGAAATAGAAAGTTTCCATATTTATAAATAAGTTGGATTAATAAGATAATAATATAAGCTTAAGTTTACTGGTTAAATATCATAAGTCATGTAATTTTTTGTATATTTTTTTTGTAATATCATGTTAATTAAATAAACTATAGGTTATTCGATATAATTAAATATAAGCATGATTTAATTAAATTAAAGTATATAAAATACTTAGGTTAAACATGTATTAATATTATATTAATTATAACCTAAGTCTTGTTTATTAATTAATTATAGTCCATGCTTTAAATAATTAATTAATACTATAGTCTAAATTAAGTGGTAAAAATACTTAGGTTAAAACATGTATTATTTACTAAATAATAATAACCTAAGTCCATGTTAAATTAAATGAATTATTAGCCATGATGTAACTAATTTAATTTTCTTGCTAAAATAATATAACTTGTAAAAAATAATAACTTGTAAAAATTAGTCATGAACCGAACCTTGTTTTTAATTTAGACCAACCGTGAACCAGACCGAAAACACCCCATGAACCGGACCAAAACAAACACCCCTTTAGTAGTGGCTAACCGGCCTAGCCGGTTGCCACTGTTAGTGTAAATTCACTACCGGCTTAAGCCGGTGGTTTGCCCCTGCCCTGTTTTGTGTTCTCACGGATAGACCACAACAGCCACCGGCTTAAGCCGGTTGTGCTGTTGCTGCTGCGCCGAGGTCACAAAGACCACAAGGCCACCCATACTCACGTCGGGGTCCCTTGTTGCCTGTTGTCGACCAACCACCAACCACGCCGAGACCTTGGGTCTCGGTTGTGGTGTGATTAAACCAAGCCGAGAGCTACGGCTCTCGGTTCGTGTGATTCGGTCGAACAAACCCCCAACCCAAATCCATTCTTTTTATTAACCCTTGATTTATAACATGTTTATTACTTGTTTTAATAAATTCCATGTTCATGTGTTCTTGATTTAAATAAAAAGAATAAAAGAAAAGGAATTAAAGGTTTACCGATGCGTGTCGGCATAACTCTTCTGATGTGCACGAGCTTCTTGTAATTTCGCCTTAGCTACAGCGACCTTCTCGTTGGTCAACACTATCATCTCCGGTACTTCAAGTGTTCGCTCACCAACCTGATCCCAGCAGATTGGGGCGTGACACTTTCTGCCATACAACATCTCAAACGGTGCACACTTAATGCTGACGTGCTAACTGTTGTTGTATGCAAATTCTACCAAGCAGATATAATCATCCCAATATCATGTCCACTCCAATGCACATGCTCGAAGCATGTCTTCTAATGTCTGAATAGTATGCTCCGAATGTCCGTCTGTTTGAGGATGAAAAGCCGTGCTAAATTTAAGTTTTGTACCCCAAGCTTTCTACAGACTTCTCCAAAATCGCGATGTAAACTGAGGATCTCTATCCGAGATGATACTGGATGAAGCACCATGAAGTCTCATGATTTCCTTCTTGTAAGTGTCGGCGAGTTTCCTAACCAGATCGTCCTTGCGGATCGGTAAGAAATGAGCTGACTTAGTAAGTCGATCAATGATAACCCAAATCGCATCATGCTTCCTCTTGGTCTGTGAAAGACCAGTAACAAAATCAATGGTGATCTTGTCCTACTTCCACTCTAGAATGTCTAACCGTTGTAGTAGACCACTATACCGCTGATGCTCGATCTTAACCTGCTGGCAGGTAAGACATTTGGAGACATAAGTAGCAACATCCTATTTCATACCACTCCACCAAAAGTACAGCTTGATGTCGTGGTACATCTTGGTTGAACCAGGATGAATGGAGAATGGGGAGCTATGAGCTTCAGCCAATGATGCTTCCCTGAGTGTAGAATCATAAGGAACACAAAGTCTGGTGCCCTGCCATAAGATACCATCTTCATCCAATGAAACTACATCTGCTGCTCTAAGTTCTGGATGATTGCCCAAATTTCACCATCATCCTTCTGAGCTTCCTTGATCCTAGAGAGTAGTTCAGGTTCTACTCTAAGATTAGCCAGGTAACCGTGCTGCCCACGTACCATGATTTCGATGTCTAGTCGCTCCAAGTCTCTTATAATCTCTTCCTCTATCCTGATGTCGTTTATCATACCCGACTTTATACTAAGAGCATTTGCTACTACATTCGCCTTGCCAGGATGATACTGCAGATTAATGTCATAATCCTTCAACAGCTCTAACCATCTTCTTTGCCTCATGTTCAATTCACGCTGAGTGAAGATGTATTTCAGGCTCTTGTGATTTGTGAAGATATCACATGATTCACCATACAAGTAGTGCCTCCATATCTTTAGTGCAAACACGAGTGCTGCAAGTTCCAAGTCATGCGTAGGGTAGTTCTACTCATAAGGCTTAAGCTGTCGTGATACGTAAGCAATCACTTTCCCATGTTGAATGAGAACACAGCCACGTCCCTTCCCAGAAGCATCACTGTAGATTTGAAATCCACCTATACCAGATGGGAGAGTAAGAATAGGTACAGTTACCAGCCTCTGCTTAAGATCTTCAAAGCTCTTCTCTCTTTCTTCAGTCTAGACGAACTTCTACCCTTTCGGCAGCAGTTTGGTCAATGGTAGTGCTAAACGGGAAAGTTCTCTACGAACCTACAGTAGTAACCAGCTAAGCCTAGGAAACTATGAACTTCAGTCGCCGATGTCGGTCTTGGCCACTTGGTAATAGCCTCAACATTTGCTGGATCCATGGTTATTCCTTCTGCTGATACAATGTGGCCTAGGAATGCCACCTTGTCTAACAAGAATTCACATTTAGAGAATTTGCCATATAGCTGCTTCTGGCGAAGTATCTGTAATACGGTACAAAGATGGTCTTCGTGTTCCTCTGTTGACATAGAGAAAATCAGGATGTCGTCAATGAAGACAATGACGAACGTGTCCAGAAACTCATGGAAGATACGGTTCATCAAATCAATGAAAACAGCTGCAGCATTGGTAAGGCCAAATGGCATGACTACAAATTCGTAGTGCCTATAACGTGTACGGAAAGCAGTCTTGGTGATGTCCTGCTCTTTAACCCGTAACTGATGATAGCCCGACCTTGGATCAATCTTCGAGAAATGTTTGGCCCCTTCGAGTTGGTCAAACAGATCATCAATGCGTGGTAATGGATATGTATTCCTGATGGTGATCTTGTTAAGCTAACGGTAATCTATATAGAGACGCATACTGTCGTCCTTCTTATTTACGAATAAGACCGGTGTACCCCATGAAGAAGCACTAGGTCGGATGAAACCGCGTTCCAATAGTTCCTGTAGTTGTTCCTTTAACTCCTTCAGCTCTATGGGAGCCATGCGATAAGGAGCCTTAGAGATTCGCTCAGCTCCTGAGATGAGCTCTATATTAAACTATACTTCACGAGCAGGTGGTATGCCCGAAAGTTCTTCTGGAAACACGTCTGTGAATTCTGACACGATTGGCTTATTCTGGATAGATAGAGATTCAGCCTCCAAATCATGAACAGTGGCAAGATAGCCTTCGCAACCATGTGACAATAATGCACGTACTTGTAAGGTTGAAATTATTTGTACAGACCTTCCGGGTATAAAACCGTTGTGAATGTACTCTGGTGCATTTACATCACCCAAGATGACCCGATATGAATTGCAGTCAATGGTGGCGTGATGTTTGGATAGCGAGTCCATGCCTAATATCATGTCAAAATCGCACATGTCCAAAGGAAGTGCGTCAACTGGGCGAATTTTATCGTCAAACTCGAGGGGAAGGCTCTTGTACCCATGGGTTATGCGTATAAAGTCTCTTAAGGGTGTGGAAATCTTTAATACATTCTCTAATGGCATAGGGGATATCCTAATATTCTTGGCATAAGTAGTAGAAATGACCGAAAGAGTAGCACCCGTGTCAAATAAAACACATGCAGCTTGACCATACATATACAAGATTCTAGTGATGGTACATGTTGACTTGTTGGCCTGATCACGTGAGGTCGTGTACACCCGTCCAGTAGTAGGAGGTGGCTTGGAATCGGCATGTCCAGATGTGCCCTCTATCTCACCCTTACGGCAGTCCTTCATGCGATGGCCTGACTGGCCACACTTGAAACAAGCATCGTTGTCGCGGCGACATGGCCTTGGGTGCTTACGGTTGCAGGTAGTGCAGAGAGAGTGAGTATACCCTCCAACAGGTGCCCTTGCTGCACGGTTTGGCTGTGAACCTTTGCGGTCCTCTCCCTTCCGTTGCCATGATTCCTGGTAGAAGATACTGAAGTGTTAGAATTATGAATTGTAAGGATGTAACATAAGAAATGAGTAAGTTTAGGGACCTGCTATTGTTGGAGTTGCTAGCGTTGTTACGGTAATTATTTAACACCCCCAAATTACATTGCGCAGCGGAAATACACATTTGGGTGCTAAATACAAACATTGTTACAAAAGACATTTTGAACAAACTCAAAATGATAAATTTGAATTATATAAGGATTTAAATTAACCATTGTCTAAAACTTTCAATTCCAATTAAAACAATTTTAGAAATATCAGAGTTACATTTAGGTCCCCTAAAGACTTTATCCAATCCACAGACACTTTACCAAAGTACTCTACCGTACGGTATTATTTTTATGACAAAAGGGAAAGAAATCTGTTTTAGACCAATCACTACAAAAGCAATCCCACAATCCTTCTCCAGCAAGCTCCGCAATTCCTCAACTTCAATACCTGAAATACATGCTTAAAATCATCAACACAACGGTTGAGCGAGTCTATAGGTTTTCCAAATCAACATTTGAGCACAAGAGAAAAATCAACCAAGATCATTTAATAGAATTGCTGATCATTACAATCTATTTTTCTGGTAATCTGGCATATAGCAATAGCTATAGAATTGTATTAAGCTCATGACAGCGACCCCTTAACTTAGTCACCCACGCTTAAATCCGGCATGACTAGATGAAATTTCAGTGCCCCTACTAGGGTATCCATTGCAAGAATACCAATTCTCATCCTCGTAAAATTATCCTTCCCAGTGGGTTACTCAGCGTAAAACCCTGGTCTCAGATAGGGTCGTCAGCCCAATAGTACTATTATTAGAATAACCGGCTATTCCCAACTCACAACATCAATTCAGAAGATAGTTAACGGCTCATGAATTTAGGGACTTTTGCAATGTAGGTACTTATACAATTCAAAACAACAAAGGCAACAAAGGAAACATTCGGGTCCAAACAATCAATCATGACTTGTGTTCATTTTACTTTCAAATAGCATGTATCCCCCTCGCGGGTTTTAAAATCATTCAAAACAATTACAAAAGCGAGGCTATAGACTCACCTGGAGTAATAGAAGTAGTAAGAGGATCTTCGATGATAGTTGATGCCCGATAAACACAAAAACCGCAACCTATCAAATAAGGCGCGTTCATCAATGATAAACTCGAATAAAATCCATACTTACTAACATCAAACTCAAAATCATAAAAATCACACTCAACCCAAAATGAAAACCATACAAGTGACCTATTACTTCATTCTATATGTTTACATTAGTTAATTCTTTCGATAATAATCTGCCGGTACATACCAAATGTACGAGCTCGTTTACCCCACTTAAACACATCATATATTTATGATACTAATCAGAGACCTCACTTACTATATATAGAAAGACCTGTTAAAAGCCCATCAAAAGATTTTACTTTTAAAGTTCCCTGTCCGACACATCTATGAACTACAAAAGTCGGACAGTTTTACGTCACCGACTCATACAACCATTTTGACGATTCTAAACAATCCCGTTTACAAATCCGACACTTGAGTTTGAAAATAGACTCACAACCCTAAGTTTAGAACCAAACATCAGTCCTTGACCATTTTTACAACTCATTCTATAGTCCCGGAGATTCGATCCAAATATCGACAACAACTTCGGATTGTGTCGATACTCGTCTCCCGGTACACGAATAATCAAACTAACGTAACTTCGCGCTCGTTTGGAGCTAGAAGCTCTATCTTATATCAAATCGAAGCTAAAAGAATTCTCTACAACCTCATCTTAATGGTTTGTTCATTTTAAAACAGTAAGTTATCCAAAATTGGGCTTGAACCTACTGGTCTAAATTGCCTTTCAAAATCTCCCACCAAATCATATTTTTAATCAATTCCAACCATTTTTATCATCATCCTACACCCCTAATATCATCCTAAATAATTCATCTAACCCATAAAACCCTTGTATGATCATACAAAAATTTATCCACTCAAAAATTCAAACATGCAATAATTAAAATATGTATATAATAATACTAACAACAAGTATATAACAAGAAAATTGATCAAACCTCCATGGATCATCATCAAATTTTTGAAAGTTCTTGCATGTTGTTTTTTTTACACCAAAATGATCTTTGTTGAATTTCCTAGATGGGTTATTGTTTAGTTTTCATTGATTCAAAGTAGATTTTCAAAATCAAATGGGTTTTGGTGTTGGAGTGGACGGCTAAAACAAAGAACAAGAGAGAGAGATTTGTTTGTTTTGTTTAAATGAATTTTATATTAAAAGTGGATAGTGGAAAATCTATTTATAGTGGGGTGGAGGGGTAGATTTTGCCAATTTGTGATAGTTTTGGTCCAAAATGCAATTAAATAGTTTACAAGGTTGAAAATGTAAATTGTAAATTTTGAAAATATTTACGAGGCTCGGGTTTTGAAAAAATACTTTTCAAAAATTAAAATGCACTCAAAATATGATGATAATATGATCCCGGTTCGACTTAATACGAACTTAAAATAAAAACGTCAAAAATATAAACATCGAGACAACAAATGATAAAACATAAAATCTCGGGCATCCGTCGATATCGTGGTCACTAATAATCCTCTCTATTAGTAAAAAGATAAAAATAAGACCTCCAACGTCGGTTTTAAATAAAACCATCAATCGTCATTTCATTCAACTCATCAAAAATTTCAAAATTATTCGTAAAAATAATATTATATAATATTAAATAAATGACCTCGGATTTGGGTTGTCACATCCTACCCTCCTAAAAGAGAGCGACGTCCCGGCGCTCGGCCCTTCTTATATTTACATTCCATACCTCCAAAACAAAAGAACTCTTTTTCCTTAAAGAAATCCTCATGCTTCCTTCACGAATTCAAATCCATTCCTAGAATTCTTGTATCTTCACAATGTAATTCTCACTATGTTTCGTCCTCCTAAGAACTCTTCACAGTTCTTTCTTTGAAAAGCAACTTATCTTCAAGTTGAATTCTTTCCTTGTTGTTCTCAAAACAAATTTCACCCGCCATAACAACACCTTAAGCATAACCACGTTTCCCAATTTCAAACTCCATCGATTTCCTTCGATTGTCGACATAACCCTTCTGACAATTCCTTGTTACTAATAAACGACCTTTAACCCACACAATCTTATCAATATTGCCGATATCACTTCTAGTTTACTCATTTAATTCCACCTACATTTCTGCAATGCACCAAAAGCCTAATCTTACGTCCACAATTCACAATCTTTAACCTTCACAAATGGAAGTTCTTTATGTACCATCAATAGTACAGCCTCACTACTACTAGCATGACAATCATCGTCATATAAAAATTCTAACAATTTCTATGTCAATCACACATGTACAAGCATACCGTTCAATGTTCGAATCGTCCTTTCACTCTATCCATCAGTCTCTGTATAACACACAGTACTCAATTCAACTTTCACCTTTACCCAAACCAAAACGTATCAATTACTTGACTTGTGAGATTCCTTCATCACTAAGTCTCACTCTCTCAACTTAGATATGTTAGGAGTGCTCAATATACCATGCCTAACTTGGCTTTACAACAAAATCCTTTCCATAAGTTCGATAAAATGTTGAAATCACTTATCTTGACCTCCTTCTCAAATCAGACCACTAACTTAAAATTTCATATCCTTGCTATCAAGCCCACACTTCTTGTCATTACCAAAACTCAAATCATAAAAGATTTTCCCTTTTTATCCCTGATAAGTGCATTAGCTACCACATTCGCCTTTCCCGGATGGTAGCGAATCCCGTAGTCATAATCACTCACAGTCGTAATCATCAACATACTCAAGTACTCGAAATATATAACTAATAATCCTCTACTCAGTTCCTTTATCATCCCAGGAAATTAATTATGGAGCAACTTTTATGATCCTTTATCACTACACACTTGATTCCCTAAAAGTAATATTCCTACAATCTCAAAGCAAACACTACAACTACATAACCCTTATGAGACGCATCACAACAAACTATAAATCCTTCAGGTCCTTTCAATAATGACAACATCGATGTAGAACACAACTTACCCTTCAGTGTTCAGAATACATCTTCCTCATCTGATGGGGATCAGATCTCAAAACTTACAATTTAGATGTATAAGTGGGTCTCACACACCCAACTCTTCTTAGTCAGCTTAATCAATGGTTTAACAATCAGTGAAAACCTTTCGATAAACCTCCGATTATTCCCAGCTTAAACCAAGGAATTAACAGATTTCCGTCGGCGTCGTTGGTACGGACCCATCATTGATCGTTTCAATCTTGGCAAGATCTTCACGAATACCTTTGTTGTTAATCTACTACCTTAAAAAAGCAAATATTTCAACCAACATTCATACATCTGAAACTTTACATACAGTTTCTCTTCTTCCAACCATCCCAAAAATTATCCTCATATGCCACTTATGTTCCTCCTTTCCCCTTGGAATAAAATAGAATATCTTCAATAGATATAATGACTAACTCATCCTAGCACATCTTACACACAAGATTCATCCAGTCCATGAATACGGCATGCGCGTTTGTCAGTTCCAAAAACACCACTTGAAACTTAAAGTACCCACATCAAGTACAAAGAACAATTATAGGAATATCTTCCTTCCTAACTCTTAGTTAAGGATAACCAGGACTCAAAGCGATCTTTGAGTACACACTGGATCTAGACAAGTTGCAAGGATCACATGAATCATCAATCCTCGGTAATGGATACCGATTCTTGGCTGTTAATTGTTAAGCTCTCGATAATCAATACACATCCGAAACAATCCATTTTTCTTGACAAACAACACAGGTGATTGTCATTGCAACGAAACTTAATATAATACATCTCTTATCCATCACTTCTCTCAGTTGACCGAATAACTCATTCCACTCTGACGGTGCCAAATGATAAGGCATACAAATACTACTCAACAAAACGCAGCAGCACTACACAACGAAACGCAGAAGCAGTACACCTATTGTTTACAACACTCAATCGACACGAACTCCACTTCATGAGGCGGCAGCAACTCTGCAAAACTTCAGGAAAACTTCATAATACTCTCAAATAATTAACAGATCTCCAAACTTCTCCTTAACTACCCTATCACTAATTACCTGGGCTAGGAATACATCACATTCCTCTTCCACATACTTCCTTGTTTCCAAACAAGATACTTCTCAAATGGGAAATTCATTCATCACCTCTCATAGTCAACACTCAGCTTTGCAGCAAAATCTAAGCCAGCAGCTATCAATTTACAGTGAAGATTAGTTCAATCTCAAGCATTAGCACTTCGCACCACTAACCAATTTATACCAATAATCCACATCCAAAGATTCCAACTCTTTGAGCATCAAGTCGATACTAAACACCAACTTTCCTAAATTCAAGGAACACACTCTTAGTGTAAAACTAACACTAGCAACCTTTCCATCGGTTAACTCCACATCATATTTAATTGTTAATCTTATTGAATCTCCGTTGATAAAACAACTGAATATATACATTTCTACAGTTTCTACCTGATCTGAAACCAAACAACATACTGACATAAAGAATCTCAAGTAAGAATATACCATTTACAACATCCAAACCATAAGGTTTGTCAGCATCACTCAAACTTAAGCTAGAGCGGAAGCATTCCTATCTTGTCAATTTCCTTTCCTTGGACAATTGCTTTGTTTGTATTCTTTCTCGCCACAGCTAAATCATATCACAACTCCAGGGATACTAATTACAATGACTAATCCTCTTGTTCTTCACTTTGCAGCTTTATGACCAGGTTTTCCTAACTCTAGTCGCATTTGTGGTAAAATTACCTACATGGTATATAGTACAGCAACACACTCGAGATTTATCTTGTCACTTCTAGACACAGTGGCAGCACGAATTCCATCATTCCTTCCAGGGTTTAAATACTGATTTCGGTTCTGTCTTTGGTTATTGTTAGTACTGTAATCCTTACAATTCTGACCTTGATTCGGGTTAAACTAAACAGATTCCCACTTTCTCTTATTGTTTCAACCATGTTACCTTTCCTAACTTGCACTTTCACGTCCATTAAATCAAACGTCCTCTGAACAGCTTCATCGAAAGATTCACAAAATTATCAGGACATAGCAATTATAGCTCAGAAAATTTCCCAGTAAACAGTAATATCATCGTCCCTTAGCACTAATTATCTTAATTCGGATTCCAACTGTCCTAGTTCCTTCTTGGGACAAATCCTAGAAGTCAATAGTCCTTTCATCACGATCCATGCCTTACTATTAGTCACAACTAATCCTAAAGTAGTCACTTGGTATTCCACCATCTTAGTGTATCATCCTGAAATATAGCAACAACAAATTTCACCTTATTAATTTCTGAACACCGAATAATCTCAAAATACTCTCTATCTTATCAATCCAACTATGCAATTCTAATGCACTACTAATACCACCAAACAGCGCAGAACCACACTTCTGAAAACTAACATAAGTACATTCTTCTTGAACTTACAGAACAACAACAACACTATCATCTGGATCAGCAGCATCCTCATCTTTGTCTGTAGCATCACCATTATTTTCAGCAGCATCATCATTATTCTCAGCAGCATCATCATTATTCTCAGCAGCATCAACGGCAGCACCATTATCTCCAGCACAACTAACTCCAGCATCTTTTAATTCCTGGCAGCACGATCAGCTCCAAATGCTCTAGCAATAACTTGTTCAATCATAGTGTTTACTATAGCAGTCGTTAGTTTTGGCAACATATTTCAAGAAACTTGGTCACGTAGCGATCTACTAATGACAGAAATATGATTCCCTTACTCCTTTTTCCATCATCACGGAAGAAAGAAACATGATAAGTATACATATCAAGAATAAAGAAGGGATTCTTTATCAGGATGTCTCATGAATACTACATGCACGAACAACACAAGCTACAATGGTTCATCAACCAAAACTCAAAAGAGTTAATAAAGGCACATCATAGATCATGAGGGTAATTTAGATTGCGTTGAGGATTCAACAAAATAGTGGCACTGTCTGTCACTACAATCGTCTACCGAACAAACTTAAAAGATAATAAGTTCCATCACAATGCTACGAAACAAGGGTTTAAATAAGTCCAATCACAAAAGAAAATAAGATACAAAGAAATCCATTACGCGTTTAGTTCCTTAGACAGTAGCTCCTCATCCACTTTAACATTGTTGTCAGCTTCTTCACACTCGTCTATTTCCCTTTTCACACCTCAATGTCAAATCCTTAACCTGATGGCAGCTCATTCTCAAAATCCAAATACTCACTGCTACACGCCAGAATAATCACAAGACAAGTCTCAGTACGACTTTCAACATTCCTAAGCTTCCAAACTCCAATCAGAATTGATCTCACATGAGACTCCACTCACTCATCCTTTCAAAGCTTACCTACTTCTCTTTAAACCTTTCAATTCAAGCACACAGATTCATCTAATCGACCCAAGACTAGCAATCTCATCCATTTTCCAAGTCCTAACAAACTCAATTCTCCACATACTAAATACAACCTTTTAAAACCACATTTCTTTCACATCAACCTTCTAATCACATCAATTCAACCACATATCTATCATACATCAACTAATCAAACTTCTTCATACCCGATACAAGTCGCAAGAATTCAGTTGTAAAATCGTTCATCATCTGGTCTATTGTTCTAGACCCTCGGCGGTATACAAGGTCATTATTTAAAATTATATACATATGCATTACATAAAGAAATTACGATAAGAAGTACTCAACGTACTTTCAACAACATCAATACATCATCAATACATCATCAATACATCATCATAGTATTTACTTAATAAATAATGTAAAAATCAATTCAATTTTAAGGGATACATCAACTATAAAACAATACAAAACAAATAATCTTACCGGAGCCTTGCGGAGAAGTTGCGTTGCTTTTGTGAGATATTTTTGACACCAAAGTTATAGTTTAGGACATTTTTCAAAAATCGACCTAATTCGCTATAACTAAAAAGCTCTGATTACCAATCTTTAACACCCCCAAATTACATTGCGCAGCGGAAATACACATTTGGGTGCTAAATACAAACATTGTTACAAAAGACATTTTGAACAAACTCAAAATGATAAATCTGAAATATAAAAGGATTTAAAGTAACCATTGTCTAAAACTTTCAATCCTAATTAAAACAATTTTAGAAATATCAGAGTTACATTTAGGTCCCCCAAAGACTTTATCCAATCCACAAACACTTTACCAAAGTACTCTACCGTACGGTATTATTTTTATGACAAAAGGGAAAGAAATCTGTTTTAGACCAATCACTACAAAAGCAATCCCGCAATCCTTCTCCAGCAAGCTCCGCAATTCCTCAACTTCAATACCTGAAATACATGCTTAAAATCATCAACACAACGGTTGAGCGAGTCTATAGGTTTTCCATATCAACATTTGAACACAAGAGAAAAATCAATCAAGATTATTTAATAGAATTGCTGATCATTACAATCTATTTTTCTGGTAATCTGGCATATAGCAATAGCTATAGAATTGTATTAAGCTCATGACACCGACCCCTTAACTTAGTCACCCACGCCTAAAGCCGGCATGAATAGATGAAATTTCAGTGCTACTACTAGGGTATCCATTGCAAGAATACCAATTCTCATTCTCGTAAAATTATCCTTCCCAGCGGGTTACTCGGCGTAAAGCCCTGGTCTCAGATAGGGTCGTCAGCCCAATAGTACTATTAATAGAATAAGCGGCTATTCCCAACTCACAACATCAAGTCAGAAGATAGTTAACGACTCATGAATTTAGGGACTTTTGCAATGTAGGTACTTATACAATTCAAAACAACAAAGGAAACAAAGGAAACATTCGGGTCCAAACAATCAATCATGACTTGTGTTCTTTTTACTTTCAAATAGCATGTATCCCCCTCGAGGGTTTTAAAATCATTCAAAACAATTACAAAAGGGAGGCTATAGACTCACCTGGAGTAATAGCAGTAGTAAGACGATATTCGACGATAGTTGATGCCCTATAAACACAAAAACCACAACCTATCAAATAAGGCGCGTTCATCAATGATAAACTCGAATAAAATCCATACTTACTAACATCAAACTCAAAATCATAAAATCACACTCAACCCAAAATGAAAACAATACAAGTGACCTATTACTTCATTCTATATGTTTACTTTAGTTAATTCTTTCGATAAAAATCTGCCGGTACATACCAAATGTACGAGCTCGTTTACCCCACTTAAACACATCAAATATTTATGATACTAATCACAGACCTCACTTACTATATATAGAAATACCTGTTAAAAGCCCATCAAAAGATTTTACTTTTAAAGTTCCCTGCCCGACACATCTATGAACTACAAAAACCGGACAGTTTTACGTCACCGACTCATATAACCATTTTGACCATTCTAAACAATTCCGTTTACAAATCCGACACTTGAGTTTGAAAATAGACTCACAACCCTAAGTTTAGAACCAAACATAAGTCCTTGAACATTTTTACAACTCATTCTATAGTCCTCGAGATTCGATCCAAATATCGACAACAACTTCGGATTGTGTCGATACTCGTCTCCCGGTACACGAATAATCAAACTAACGTAACTTCGCGCTCGTTTGGAGCTAGAAGCTCTATCTTATATCAAATCGAAGCTAAAAGAATTATCTACAACCTCATCTTGTTAGTTTGTTCATTTTCAAAGAGTAAGTTAGCCAAAATTTTGCTTGAACCTACTGGTCTAAATTTCCTTTCAAAATCTCCCACCAAATCATATTTTTAATCAATTCCAACCATTTTTATCATCATCCTACACCCCTAATATCATCCTAAATAATTCATCGAACCCATAAAACCCTTGTATGATCATACAAAAATTTATCCACCCAAAAATTCAAACATGCAATAGTCAAAATATGTATATAATAATACTAACAACAAGTATATAACAAGAAAATGGATCAAACCTCCATGGATCATCATCAAATTTTTGAAAGTTCTTGCATGTTGTTAAAAATTACACCAAAATGATCCTTGTTGAATTTCCTAGATGGGTTATTGTTTAGTTTTCATTGATTCAAAGTAGATTTTCAAAATCAAATGGGTTTTGGTGTTGGAGTGGACGGCTAAAACAAAGAACAAGAGAGAGAGATTTGTTTGTTTTGTTTAAATGAATTTTATATTAAAAGTGGATAGTGGAAAATCTATTTATAGTGGGGTGGAGGGTTAGATTTTGCCAATTTGTGATAGTTTTGGTCCAAAATGCAATTAAATAGTTTACAAGGTTGAAAATGTAAATTGTAAATTTTGAAAATATTTACGAGGCTCGGGTTTCGTAAAACTACTTTTCAAAAATTAAAACGCACTCAAAATATGATGATAATATGATCCCGGTTCGACTTAATACGAACTTAAAATAAAAACTTAAAAAATATAAACATCGAGACAACAAATGATAAAACATAAAATCTCGGGCACCCGTCGATATCTTGGTCACTAATAATCCTCGCTATTAGTAAAAAGATAAAAATAAGACCTCCAACGTCGGTTTTAAATAAAACCATCAATCGTCTTTCATTCAACACATAAAAAATTTCAAAATTATTCGTAAAAATAATATTATATAATATTAAATAAATGACCTCGGATTTGGGTTGTCACATCCGCTACGCCTATCCGAAGCAGAACAGTCTTAGGTCTGACCGTTACCCTTGTTCTGACTAGGCTGCTGCTGTGTAGCCGGTTGAGACCGGTCCTCAGTCTTCTTCCTGAAAGATGCAATTTATAGAGAATGATAAATATTTGGATAGTATTGAATGAATTGAAATGATTACCGTTGAGTGACGAAATATACCTCTTCTCGGGTCTCTCTGCCTCTCCAAACTCATCTCTCTCCTGTAGCATCTCCAACTTACGTGTTGCATCAGCTACTTGTGCCACCGTGTTGAAGGTAGCACACACCAAGTTATTGGCGACCGATGTACAAAGATCACAGTGAAAGGAGTACGCTTGCTCTTCGGCAGTACCTATTGCTGCGCCAAGAAAACCAGCCAAACAAAGAAACCGTTGTATGAACTCGTTGATGTTCTCCCCAGCTCTCTGCCTAATCCCTTGTTAATCCCTCTTCAACTCATCCTGCTCAGCCTTGGGGAAGAACTATCCCATCACCAACTACCTGAACTGAGCCCAAGTCAAGCCAGCCACCCAATTGTCACCTCCCTCAGACTGCTTCACTGACTTCCACCATCCAAGCACGTCTCCTTCAAACTTGTAACAGGCCAACCTTGCCTTGAAGACAGGGTCGCAACCCATTGCATCAAATATCTTCTCGATATGAGCTAGCCAGCTCTCAGCCTTATTGGGGTTCTCAGTCTTCTCGAATGATCGAGAGCGTTGCTTGTTGAATCGCTCCAACCATGTGACAGCATAGCTGGAGGAGGAGGAGGATTTTGATGCTGGTGCTGGTGCTGATTGTTGGCAGCTTGCACCTCGGCCCTGATTTCATTCCTCAGTTGAGGAAGCATGACCCCACTTAGGTGTGTCATCTCTTGATCCCAATTTTCTTTTTCCCTGTGCAATCTTTTCATGACCTTTCATTGTGACCCTATTTGAAGCTTTTTGTTTAGCTATTTTATCTTCATGAACAGTACAGTCTTTGATAAACTGATCTAAATCTCAAAGAAGATCCAAAGGGTGATTCTGATATAGTGTTTTCAAAACCTAGCCCACCCCTTTTGATACTACCATGATGTTTTGCATTGTTATCCATTGCATTACTAGAAGATTTAACCTGCTTGGGAGCAGAACTAGTCGTAGACATATGTCCTTCAGGCACAAATGCACTAATTAAAGGTGGATAGACAACCTTTTTGGTCACAACTGGTTCACCATGGGTCAAAGTACTAAAGTCTGATTCTGAATCATCAGAATTTTTACCATAAACAGCTTTTGACTCATCTAACTCTAACCTTGAATAACTGACATTAGTAATGTCTGAGCAATGATGCGTGAGACATACTAAAATGTAGTACATGAACGATTTTGAACGAGATACGTGAACATGGTGAACGTGATACGTGGAGATATGGCGAATGTAATATGAGAAACATATAGCGGACGTGATACGTGCAGCATATCGTGGACATGATATGAGAAATATGGAATGAACATGGTATATGAAACATATCGTGAATGGAGATCACTGAGGAGGTAAAACGAAACGATATGAGGTGAGACGTGAAATGTGACGTGAAACGTTCGTCTGAGGATGGAAACTTTATTAAAGTTGAGTCTGGTCTCCAAAGCTTTCTGCAAAGATCTTTCCAGAATGAGATGTGAAAAACACAAATCGTAAGCTAGAATGCGATCATGAACGTGAAGAGTGTCATGAACGTGAGTGCGAAAGCACATCGTAAAATTGAACAAGGACAAGAACGTAGATAATGAACGTGAACGTGAATCTTTATCTGATTTGATAGCTGAAGGAGTGTCGTGTAATCATACGAACTTAGGCTGGAAAATGTCGGATAATCTGCTAACCTTGAAATTCTTACAGATGGAGGGGTATGCAGACTTGGTCAAACTGCTGGCGACAACTCAAATAGCATCATGCTTCTTCTAAGCCTGCGGTAGTCCGGTGACAAAATCCATGGAGGTCTTGTCCCATTTCTGTTTGAAATTTTATGCTGATTGAAATGAACTACTAGCATGTTGGTGTTCAATCTTAACCTGCTGGTATGTCAGGCAACTAGATATGAACGTAACTGTAGCTTGTTTCACTAGGAACTGGATACCTAGAAGTTTAGAAACTATGAGTCTCTGTAAATTTGACTTCTCTTAGCGTAGGATCCTCTGAAACACATAACCTATTGTAGGATTCTCTCATTTATGCGTAAGCTTAGTCATGGTAAAACTAGCCTTGAGAATAATGCGATTCAGCGTGTCACTGAAGTCACCAAAAATTCGTACTGAAAAATATTTCAGGGTTAAGTTTCTTCCATCGTAGAATTGTAACATAAAGCGAATATGCTCTTCGTGCTCTTCTTTAGGCTTGGAGAGAAGCAAGATGTCATCAATGAAAACAAATAAAGAATTTGTCTGTGAGTTCATGGAAACTCCGTTCATCAAATTCATAACTGTTGTTGGAGCATTCATGAGATCCAAAATAAATTCATGAATTTAGCATGACCAAATCGTGCACGAATAGTAGTCATGGACATTAACTGCTTTTCACTCGCCACGGTTGGCAGTATGATCGGAAAATCAATCTTGGAAAAGTGTTTGGCACCCGGTAGTCGATCGGACACGTCGTCAATACGTGGAAGAGGAGAACGGTTATGAATGGTAATTTGTTTAAGTTAACGGTAGATGATACAAAATCTCATGTTACCGTCCTTTAACTGATCCTTCAACTGATCCTTCAACTCTTTTAGCTCAAGAAAGCCGTGTGGTAAAGAGACTTGGAAACTGGTTCTCCTCCCTAACATGCTCGATGTTAAGTTCCACCTTGCGGATAGGAAGTATACTCTGAAGTTATTCTAGAATACATCTGGGAAAATTCTGAAATAATCTGTTGATTATGAGTAAAAGAACTTCAGAAGTCGTGTCATAAATGATAGCTAGACAATCTTCGAAGTCATGTAATAATAAAATACGTGCTTGTAAAGCAGAAATTTTTTCACAGCTTTCCTGGTGGAAACCATGATGAATGTATTCAGGAACCAAAACGTCGTTGAATAAAATCTAATATGAATGGCGATAAATTGTAGCGTGGTGTGCTGTCAATAGTCCAAACTCAGAATCATATTAAATTCGCATCTGTCTGGAGGAAATGTGTCAACTGGAAGAATCTTGTCATCAAACTTTAAGGGAAGATCTCTGAACACATGTGTAATACGAACAGAGTCTCTCAAGGGCGTGGATATGTTTAAGTCTTTATCCAATGGCATATGGGTTTTCCTAATAGGATAAGCATAAGTAGTGGATATGACTGAATGAGTTGCACCCATATCAAATAACACACAAGAAGCATTTCCATACTTAAATAAAATTCCAATTATGGTAAATGATGACTTGTTTGACTGATCCCTGGTGGCCGTAAACACATGGCTAGTTGTAGGTGGTGGTTTCTAATCAGCATGTCCTGAAGTACCAACAATCTCACCCTCCCTGTAGTCCTTCATCTGATGCCCTGTTTGCCCATATTTGAAACAGGTGCCAGTAGCACGACGGCATGATCCCGGGTGCCTATACCCGTAGGTGGTGCAGATAGGGTGAGTATACCCTCCTGTGGATGCTCTAGCCTGTCGAGAGCCTGATTCAGAAGATATGCATGAGACATGATTACTGGAACATAAACATGACTACATAGAAGGTTTAGATTATAATACCAGATAAAGCTGAACGATTGGGCTGCTGACCTTAGTGGTCATTGTCCTGCCCGTTATCTTTGTTCTCATGTTGAAGGTTAGCATATACGTTACACGACAGTTTAATATTGCGAAGTTCAAAGAAGCACATGTGGCTGCCAGAATAGTTGGAGTTACCACGGTAGTTGTCACTACCGCCTCTCCTGCCTGATCTGTTACGGTCATAAGACTCACCGTGATTTTTGTAGACATGTTGATGTCTAGCCGACTGTGATCGGTCTCCTCCTTTCTGTCTGAAGGATATAATTGAATAATGCATGTTATATAATGAAAAGTAAGAACATGAGTTGAAATGTTTATGTCTGAAGAATGAAGTATACTGTTAATCCCACTTCAATCTATAACACAATATAAGATGATATTTAGAGAGATAAAGAGTAGAAAAGTAGAGAGAGAAATAAGAGAGATTATGGATGAAAAAACAATTTTAGAGAGAAATACGAGAGATTATGGATGATTAAACAATTTTAGAGAGAAACAAATGCTAACCAACACCCTCTTCCACACATGGAAGAGGGTATATATACCCTAGGCTTTGTTGGGCCGTGGGTTAATTAACATGGGTCGGGCTTGGCTTTGTTTTGGGCTTACGCCCCTAACTTATACAATATTAGCTTAAAGTCCAAGCCCGGTTTTCCCGACTAACCTATTACAATACAAGACCAATAACGACTAAGATGACCTATTACATTCTTGCTCGACTATATAAAATATACGGCTAACAATCTCCCCAAAGTATCGGTCATCTTAAAAAGCTTAAAAAGCATAAGATGATTGATTGAATACATTCTTGTAGAGGAGATCTTCCTGCTTTGGTCTTGTATCTTGGTCTTGATCTTGTTTGTAACAGCTTTGTTCCTTCATGCTTTTGTGATCTTTATCTGAGCCTTTGTCATTTGACTTTGAGTGCTTGAGATCTTCAATCTATTCTTGATAGTGTTCATCTTGAGCTCTTGTGACAAGATAACCTATTACATTCTTACATTATTAAGTATCTTGAATATCGCCACCTTGTTGTGATTGTTCCAGTTCTAACTTAAGTACTTGGTCCGCATTCAGCTTCATTCAACTCCATCTTTCCTAAGGACAACTATTTCTAGCTATGAAATATCCTTGGGTAGATCCCTCCGGTTCTGGTTGGATCATAGGACTTAGTTTCCTATCCTAAACCACCTTTTGACTCCATCGTTCCATCGTGGATAGTAGGTTGTTTTAGGTATAGATCGTAACCATAAACCATTGAAAACCATTCAAAGTGTTTGATCAAAACTCTTAACACTTGAAAGTTTTACATTTATGAAAAGTTCCCCCTACACACATGCATCGATATACGAAATAGTTTGACATGTGAAGGAAAGAGTTGCACTTGAGTCTTTAGGATAACATGTTGCGATATATTACATTTTAATCACATTTTCTCCCCTATCTCTAAGATAAAAATATAATATTAGAGATACCAATTGATTAAAAATATGACAATTTCCGAAAAATCGACGGGAGAGAAACATGTGTGCACCCATGAATCATGGAACATTTTTAGTCGGGTCGCTCCCCCTCAACAATATATGTGTGTCTTGAGACAAAATTTGACAAAATTTTAGAAAAATGACACCACAAAATATGTTGAGGTACTGAGTTGAGATGCCTTTACCGATAATATATATGACAAATTTAATATCATTTTCGGAATGTGTTGGATACATAAAATATGACAATTTTAGAGATGTACCCAACAACATTAAAAGGCTTGATTTTAAAACGCCCCCCCTCAAAAATTGATCAAAATAACATAAGACAATTTTGAGATATGAAAACCACTTACGAGGAAGGGAGTGTTGAACACACAATTTTGAAAGATTTAGAGAAATCTTTTTGAGAAATTCTTGAAAAATTGTGTTCAACGGTTTTAAAATAAATTCCAATTTACATGAGCTCAAAACTTTGAATGTTTTGTGACTAGCTCATGACCGAGAAAAATTAATTTCCCGTTGTGGAGGATAAGTTATCATCCGAGATAAACTTTCCTTAGTTGAGGTCCGAGTCCTAAGCTGTGATGCGCTTAGAAGTCATTATGAGAGAAAAGTCAAGCAGCTTCATTTGCCAAAACCTCCAAGTCTTATGGAGTCATATACTTCATACCAAGACGGCCAACGAGATACGCAAACCTATCTTTCGAGAGAGCTTTTGTAAACAAGTCTGTCAGCTGGTACTCAGTTCTGACAAAGTATAATTCCACGATGCCGCGTTCCACTTGTTCCTTGATGAAGTGATATCTGACATCGATGTGCTTGGTGCGGGATTGCTGAACCGGATTGCAAGATATGGCTATGGCCGACTTTGAGTCACAATACATAGGTATTTTATCAAAGTGGAAGCCATAATCCGTGAGTTGAGTTCTCATCCAGAGGACTTGAGCACAGCACGCGGATAGAGCCACATATTCTGCTTCAGCTGATGAGAGCGAAGTGCAATCCTGCTTCTTTGACGACCAGCTGACAAGCTTGTCTTCCCCTAGACATTGTATGCTACCAGAAGTTATTTTTCGACTATCAAGACAACCTGCGTGATCAGAATCTGAAAAAGATGTTAGATGAAAACCGGTTTCCCTCGGATACTAGAGTCCCATGTGAATGGTATTCTTAAGGTACCGAAAGATCCGTTTAACCTCTTTGAGGTTGTTTTGAGTAGGTCTGGCTTGATATCGTGCACAATAGCATGTGGCATGATGAATATCAGGCCTGTTGGCTGTAAGGTACATAAGTGACCCGATCATACTGTGATATCGCGTTTGGTCTACGGGATACGAGTACAAGTCAGCGTCAAGGGATGTGGTCGACAATGGTGTACGAACGCGAGCACATGAGGTCATACCATGCTTTTTAAGTATTTCTTGAGCATACTTAGCTTGGTTAATGAAGATACCACGTGGGGATTGATGAACCTGGAGGCCTAAAAAGAATTTTAGCTCCCCCATCATTGACATTTCAAATCTGCTGTGCATTAATTTTTCAAAACGTTTTGAATGTTTTGGGTTCGTAGAACCAAAAATAATGTCATCAACATAAACTTGCACCAGCATTATGTCATCCCCATATTTATTAGTAAAGAGAGTAGGATCAATAGAACCTTTGGAGAATCCTTTGTACACCAAGAAGTTTGAAAGTTCTTCGTACCATGCCCTTGGAGCTTGTTTAAGTCTATATACAGCCTTCTTGAGACAATAGACTTTGTCAGGATGATGAGGATCGATGAATCCTTCCGGCTGATTCACATACACTTCTTCCTTCAAATGAACGTTGAGAAAAGCAGTTTTAACGTCCATCTAAAAAACCGTGAAGCCCTTATGTGCAGCATAAGCAAGGAATATCCTGACTGCTTCCAAACAAGCGACTGGAGCGAATGATTCATCCTAGTCTATGACTTCTTGTTGACGGTATCCCATAACCACAAGACGAGATTTGTTTTTGATGATGGTTTGTTCTTTATCCAGTTTGTTTTTCCAGATCCATTTGAAATCTAAAATTGACATTCCATAGGGTCGGTCAACAAGTTCCCAAACATTTAGGCATTTAAACTGATGAATTTCATCTTGCATTGATTCAATCCACGCATGATCAGTCATGGCTTGTTTGATGTTTGTAGGTACAGTTGAACTCACGGTGAGTGCATACATACACACATCGCCATCGGTTTTGAGTTGTCTGCGTGTTCGAACCGGTTCTGAAGGATTTCCAATGACTTGCTCCAATGGATGATCACGTGTCCAATGGTGAGTGGATGGATATGGTTGCTAGAATGTATGCATGTTGGACGGATCAACATGTTGAGTAGAAGACTCTCCGACTTCGTGTATCGATGTACCGAACGGATTGATAAATTCTTCTTCGTCGGGTTGTGCATCGACTGCTTGATTGTTGTTTCCTCCTTCAGCATTGACGGTTGGTGATGTTGGTTGTATGACTGTTTCTTGAGTATTTTGAGTATTCACTGGAATTTTCTATTGAGCAACGGTTGCTGAAGTAGATGTAGTTGTGTCTTGTTGACTTTGTTCGGGTGCATCAGCAGTATTGACAGCGGAAGGCTTTGACACAACCGCTTTGTTTCCATAGTAATATTCATCAAACATTGGATCATATAAATCAACCAACTCATTCATTTGTGTCGTATTCGTCGAGTCTGCTGTAGGAGTACTTTGTTGACATTCTTGCACGGGACGTACACTGTTTTGTGTAGGTGCCATAGCTGGACAATGAGGTGCGGGACTTGAGCTGTTGTGTTCAAGTACCATGTGTGGCAATTCGTCAAAGTTCACATGAATTGTTTCTATAATAATCTTTGTTTTCTTGTTGTAAACTCGATATCCTTTCGACAATGTAGCATCACAAAAATACATGCAGCACCTTTTTCTTTCATCTGTCGAGATTTTCACCGTCTTTAAGAGTGTAGCATAAAGATCCAAATACGTGAAGGAATTTAACTGTACGTTTCCTGCCATTGATGATGTGGTAAGGTGTCTTTTCATGTCTTGGGATGACGAGAGAACGATTTTGAGTATAACAGGCAGTTGCAATTGCTTCAGCCCAGAAGAATAGTGGTAATTTTGAAGCAGAAAGCATTGTTCGAGCTGCCTCAACCAAGGTGCGGTTCCATCTTTCGACAACGCCGTTTTGTTCAGGAGTTCGAGCAATAGACGTTTGATGTTCGATGCCTTCTTCTTGAAAGTAAGATTGCAAATTCTTGTTCAAAAATTCAGTACCCCTATCCGTTCTTACGGTTAAGACTTGAGCTTGAAGATTGCGTTGTATCATCTTGAGAAAGTTTTTGAGAACCTCTGGTGTTTCATCCTTGGACCTTAAGAAGAAAGTCCATGTGTATCTAGAGTAATCATCAACAATCACGAGAATATACTTTTTCCCATTAATACTCTCTACACGCATGGGACCACATAAATCCATGTGTAGAAGTTCCAATCGTCCTTTTGAGCTTGGGGTAGTCTTTGTTTTGAAAGACTTCCGTTTTGCTTTCCCCAACTCACAAGAAGAACAAAGATGGTCTTTGACGAATTTTAATTTAGGAAGACCAGTCACAATATCATTCTTCGAAAGCAAGTTGATGGTGTCAAAGTTGAGATGTGACATTCGTTGATGCCATAACCATGCTTGAGAGGATGTAGCTTTCGCCATTAAGCAAATTGGATTTGTTGAAGATGTATCTTGAAGAGTTACTGTGTAGAGATCAGAACCACGAGAACCTGTAAGAAGGTCATTCCCATCGTAGTCTCTAACATAGCAAGTAGTTTTCCGAAAAGAGACTTCCAAATCCGAATCACAAAATTGACCAACCGAGAATAAATTGTGATTCAGTCCCTCGACGTAATAAACCCGTTTTATAGTGACATGCCCTTGAACCAAGTCTCCATATGCGAGTATCAGTGCAAATTGATCATTTCCAAACCGTACCGTACCCAGAAACTTCTCCACGAAGTTAATTAGAAGTTTGAGATTGCCCGTCATGTGCTTTGTGCACACAGAGTCCATTATGAAGAGAATGATCTCGACGAGCTGCATAAGCATTAGAAGACAATGTAGAGTTTGACAAATGGGAGCCCTTGATAGAAGTGGGTTCCAAAATATTAGTAGACATAGATTCAAAAGGTAAACTAACATTCATTAACCCAATTAGAATAGTGGTTGTCTTAGGTACCCATTTGTATCCAGGTGGTGTAAATCTTGAGTACCCCTGTTTACATGTCCTACTCATGTTCTCATAAAGCTTCTTTAACATTTTTTGTTTACGTAGAGTAGTGGATTCTAACGCACTTAGCTTCTTAAGAGGTTGAGCAGTGGATTGATTCAAAGTTCTTGTGGGTTTTCTAGTACTAGTGGGCACAAGAATAGGCTTCCTAGTTCTAGCATTCACGCCATTATGATTAAAATCACAAGCATCATGATTGAAAGTAAGAACACATTTTCCGCATTTAACACAAACAAATTCAACATTCGAAGTCTTAACATTCAAACTGTCATTACATGCAGTTACAGACGTTTTATTCTTAGAAAACTTAAAATTCCTACGGTGATCTTCTACTTCCTTCTTCTTCCCTTGACTATTGTTAGGCATGACTCTATCTTTAATTCTAGTTCTCTTAAGCTGTGGTCCGCTAACGCTAGTAGTGGGAGTTACTCCTGTAGAAGAAGACACACGTTGATTAGTTTTCCTAGTATTTTGAGGTAACCCCGATGTTCCAGTTTGAGTGGACCTAGTGTTCGTCTTGTACATTACAGGCGCTATCATGTTTGTGCTCTTATCAGTTCCTAGCTTAGGCAAAGTCTGTGGGGGTTTGCCCAAAATAGATGATTTAGGGAATTTAACCGCATTCGGTTGACGAACGACGGATGGTTTACCCAAATCAGACTTTCCTTTTAGTTTCTCAATGAGCTTTTGTAACTCACTGATTGCCATGTCTCTTTCTTGTATTTGAGCTTTCAAATCCTTTATTTCAAAATCTTTTTCATTTAAAATACGAAACGAAGATGCTGCTATTTCTTGACAATTTTTATTAATATGAGATTTATCACCTTTTTGTAAAGCAAGTTCAAGAGAAATGGAGTGTTTCTCAAGTTGGGAAAAACTTTTCGAAAGTTTGTTATATAACTGTGTTTGTTTCGAAAGCTCTACTTCAAGATTGCGACATTTCTCGTCTGATTCTAACACAAGACATGCTACATGACAATATTGATCAAGATCGGTATACACACCAAGTATAGCATTCATATGGTCAGCATAAAAGTATTCCTTAGAAAGTCGATCAATTTCGTTAGAAAGTTGGTGTTCTTGTGTCTTTAATTTAATTTGAAGAAAATCAACTTCATCTTCAAGAGATTTGACATAGCTTAAATCAGTTAACATTTCCTCAGTGAGAGCATTATAAAACATTTCCACATTTTTTGAAAGATCGTCAATGGTTGGAACAATGCATTGTTGAATGACGACTTCTACTTGTGGGTTAGGTTTAATATTCCAAATGGTATCCCTAGAAACTTTTTCATAGTTGACGACAACTTTGTAGAAATTTAAAACCCCTTTTTTTATAAACTCAAATTGCTGAACACTTTTAATTTTCTCATCCCATTTTTGTTTTTCTTCTGAAATTTGTTTTTCTAACAAAATTGATTGCTTTTTGAAACTCCTTTTTAAAGAAACTTTTTTTTGGGGTTCATCACTTGGTGGTGGAACACTATTGTACATCTTTTGTTCTTTGGAAAGTTCTTTTTGAGGAACAAACTTAATAAAATTATTTGAATCAGAAAGGTTTATTAAATCACTAAAGTTTGATCGACTTTCTTCTTGTTGACGAATGATTTCGTCGCAGTCAGGGGAAAGCATAAGAGCAAGATTATCAACATAACAACCGATATCATAAAGAGCAGGCTTGGTACTTTGAACTTTCTTGAGATATTCAGGCTTGACAAAACTCGTTTTCATATTTCTATTGAGCATATTCATAGTTTGAATAGACTGGCCCGTATTGTAAACAATGTTGTTTAACGTGTAGACTCTCTTTTCCAAAGCAAGAATTTTTTCAATATCCTTTTCTTCACGAGTTTTATAAAGCTCAGTTTGTTCTTTGTTAACCGACTCTAATTCAGTAATTTGGAGTTTATGTAGCAGCAGTTGTTCTTCAAGGTCCAATATCTTTGTTTTGACATATGAATTTCGTGTGTTACTTCAGAACAATATTGTTCATTGAGCACCTTACATTCATATACCAAACCATTAGCTATCGCAACCCGTCGATCAGCTTCTTTTACATAATCACACTCTTTAAGTCTGTCTATCTCCTCGGCTAAGGATGTGTTTGCTTGCTTCAAACGTTTATTAGCCTCTTTGTTTTCCTTAGTTTCATGTTTTAAAGAATCAATTATAGACGCAATCAAATCACGGTCCTCATCCGAGTCAGTATCCTGAGCAGCATTACCTTCATCATTACACATATTCTGTGAATCCGTAGAGATATTGCTATCCTCCGTGTCTATTATATATGTGTCATTGATGCTTTCGGGTTGCTCAGGATGCCTTCGTGCATTAGCAAACACATTATAGTTATCATATGTTGGTACCTTTTCAATTGGCTCAGTATCAAAGATAGGTCTAGAAGTATCAGCATTCTCTGGAAGCACTTCTTGAATCTTTTCCATGTACACATAATGTGCCTCTAGATCTTGATCATCGGCTTCATCATCAGTGTCATCACGCCAGTCAACTTCATCTGCTGTGAGTGGAATTCGTGCTTCTTCTTTCTTACACAATAGCATCTTTTCCTTGTGATATCCCGAATCCTTAACCCGTTTTGGCTTCTTGCATTCCCTAGCCATGTGCCCAAATCCCTTGTAATTGAAGCGTTGAATCCCAGTATTCTGCACAACCGGAGTGCCTACAGTATCTCTAGCCCCAACTTGATTCGGCATCCTCTGATTATCATACCTAGCCTCACGATCATACCTAGGTGCATGATCAACTTCCTAATATCGAGTATTGGATGATGATCTGAGGTTGTTGTTGGTAGGTTTGTAGATCTTCTTATAAGTTGTGGTGAGTAGAGACATGAGTTCTTCAATCTTCTTGTCCCTTGAAGTTTGTTCATCATCACTGTCTCCATCTGACTCGGTGTCATACTTTGGAGGTGGAGTGGGGACAATTGCTTTTGCCTTTTTAGCAGTAGCTGGAGGTTTGGTGGATGAGCTTAATGACTTTGAGGAATGAGTAGGTGGTTGTTGACGGTGTACGGGTTTTGTTGAGGTAGTAGCCACAAAAGCAATAGAGTTAGCAGACCGTTCTGCCTTTTCAGCCCTTAGTTCATTTACTTCATTCTGATGTTGTTTCAGGATATCATAAAGTTTGTGATATGAGATGGTCTTGATATCTTCCCTTTGTTTAACCAAAGTCACAAACCTTTGCCATTCCGGTTTGAGTTGAAGTAGAAACTGAAAATTGGCATGATGATTGGAGATGGTGCACTAATTTTTAACAAGCTCATTCATCATTTTGTAGAATCTCGAGTAATATGAGTCAATGGATTCACCATCTTCAGATG
This sequence comes from Glebionis coronaria, assembly GCA_025667525.1. Lineage (NCBI taxonomy): Eukaryota > Viridiplantae > Streptophyta > Magnoliopsida > Asterales > Asteraceae > Glebionis > Glebionis coronaria. Next base: position 458,513,691 of record CM046877.1, read on the forward strand.
TGAATTTTCCAAACTCCCAAAGTAGATTAGTCTCGAGATCTTGAACATTGATTGACTCACCTTGCTTCAATCGATGAATTGCATTCCACATTTCCATAGCATTGGGACATGCATCAACCGTGGAATAGATATCGTTATCAATTCTAGTGAGTATAAAGTTTACAGCATCAGCTTCAGCTGGGAGGAGTTTCTTTTTCTCAGCAGAACATGTGTCGAAATCTTCCATAGCTCGTATAGTTGATGAAGTACCATCCTTTGCTTGTGTGGTAATGGGTCTGAATTCAAAAACTGGAGGTGGGTTCTCAAGGCAGTGACAAAGAGCAGTTCGGTTCTCTTTTCCATCGAGAAATCTGAGAAAGCGAGTTCTCCATTGAACATAACAACCGGCAGTGAGCACAGGTGGATTTCCATTGCCACCTTGTTCCAAACGAATTTGATTTGCAGTCGCATTGCTGATATTGTTGTTAGACATTGTCGATGATTGTGAATGGATTTGGATCTTAGTGGATGTGTTGTGATGAGGTGTGGTTGATGTTGTTGAGAAAAGATGTTAAAAACCCCTAAGAATTGTCTCTCTAAAAACCAAAAATTCCAAGGCCAAAAAACACACGTAAAAATTTTCACTTTTTCAGAAAAATGTGTATCTTCGGAATAATGAGTATCTTCAGAATAATGACTTTTTCAGAGAATTGATGATTTTCGGAAAAATTGACTTTTTCAGAAAAAATGGATATTTTCGGAATACTTGACTTTTTCGGAATAATCTTCGGATTAATCCATTCTTCGGAATAATCTTCGGAAAAATCCTTTCTTCGAAATAATCCTTGGAAAACACACTTCTTCGGAAAAATATTCGGAAAATCCTTTCTTCGGAATAATCTTCGGAAAAGGCTCTTTTTCGGAATTTTCACTTCTTCGGAATATTGAGGTTTTCAGAAAAAACAACTTCTTCGGAATATGGATGTTTTCATAAAACCAACTTCTTCGGAATAACTAGTTTTTTAGAAAATTCACTTTTTCGGAATATTCACCTTTTCAGAATTAACACTTCTTCGGAAAAAACTTCAGAATATGCTCTTTTTCGGAATAAAAGTTTTTCAGAGAAAAACCACTTCTTCGGAATAATTTTCAGAAAAACACAACTTTTTCAGAGAAATAAACCCTTTTCCGAAAAAAATTCTTCGGAATAAGCCCAGAATTTCAGAAAAACTAAACCCTTTTCCGAAATTCTTACTGTTGATCGATATCACGTGTTTCTCATAACAAACTTGCAAAGAAACGTAACTTTATGCCATGATTTGATCCAAAAACCTAAAAAAAATTGTGTTTTTACCCAAATAAACAGTACCAAGATGATTTGAATCAAGAAAAATAAACCATAAAAAACACAAAAGAAAAAATTGGATCAGGGATTATGGATCAAATACCTTATGAAATCAATAAGAACATGAACCACGAATCTTCAATCACCTATCCACTATACGCTCTTGATACCAAATGTTAATCCCACTTCAATCCATAACACAATATAAGATGATATTTAGAGAGATAAAGAGTAGAAAAGTAGAGAGAGAAATAAGAGAGATTATGGATGATTAAACACTTTTAGAGAGAGAAACAAATGCTAACCAACACCCACTTCCACACATGGAAGAGGGTATATATACCCTAGGATTTGTTGGGCCGTGGGTTAATTAACATGGGTCGGGCTTGGCTTTGTTTTGGGCTTACGCCCCTAACTTATACAATATTAGCTTAAAGTCCAAGCCCGGTTTTCCTGACTAACCTATTACAATACAAGACCAATAACGACTAAGATGACCTATTACATTCTTGTTCGACTATATAAAATATACGGCTAACATATACCTCTTCTCAGGCTACTCCAAGTTCTCGAGCTCATCCCTTTCGTAGAGCATCTCTAGGCTACGTGCTGCATCCGCCACTTGCGACACATTGGTAAAAGTGGCACTAAGTAGCCGGTCAGCAGTCGTGGAGTGAATAGCCCAACGAAAGTGTTTAGCTTGCTCTTCAGCTCGACCTGCAGCAGCACCTAGAAATCCAGCTATCCTGAGGTAGCGCTGCATAAAATCCGTACTGTTCTCTCCCGTCTTCTGACGGATAGAGTGGATGTAACACCCCATTTAATAGGATAGAGTGCTACAGTAAATTATGGCATCTCATCAAAACATGCAAGGTAAATGTCTAAACATTCATGACCATAAACAGAAATACCGGAATTAAATATTGGTAGTCTAGTAACTCACAAACAAGCAATATAAGTACTGCAAATGGAAAGGGCTAAACAATGTCCAAAATAATGTAAAGTATGATAAAGTAGGATTAAATGCATAAGGTAAAAGAGGTCGGATAGCTTCCAATCCGAATGCACATACTCTGGAGTTCCTACTTGCATCCTTGGGTACCTGCCGTTTGGGAACATGGAAAAGTAGACGGCTGAGCATAACGCTCAGTGTACGGATATACAATAAAGCATGGAAAACATAGAGTATGGAAGCATATAAAGAATAGTAAGCATGAATGGCAGCATAAATGAATAAGTCCTAGAAAACCTAGTTGTTTGTCATGTTAACTGGTTTTAGTTCTGAAAACATAGCTTATGTTACTTATGAAAATCTGTATTATTTTATGTACGAAATTAGCCAATATAGGTCATGAGGTCAACAACGTGCATGAATACTTGGAGGGGAGACCTCATCATGCAATTAGAGGGGTCGCCTCTAATTAACTGGTCAATGGGTAAGAGGGATCAGCTCCTTGTGAAGGATGCAAGGCACACACCACATTCACCATGAAAATCCTGACTGAAACATGTAACTAGGATGCACCCATACGCCCCACATGATAAAATAATAATATAATGGCCAAATAACTGAAAAGGGACGTCACGAGCTATCACTCCGCCGTGATGAAGTCATAACATTAGTGCCTTTAGTGTTATGGTTATGGTACCTCCATAACTAGGTGAAATTGGTCATGCATGTATATTGCTAAGGTAACTAATAAACATATGAATTTAATCTGTAACTACTGGGGAAAATAGTTGGCTGCATACAGGAAATCCTAATGAAGGAAGAGATTGTCCTTGTTGAAGGACGGGAAATCCGTACCTTATGTCCAGTAAAAGCTAATATAAACGATGAAGACTAATCCGCCTTGACGGATAACACTATATAAGAAATATGGACGTGTATGAGTTGTCTGAATTACATGTGTTTTACTGGTTCCCTGTGTTATTAGCTTGTTATACGTATTCTGTCATGTTTTACTGTTTGCTGTGTATTCTCTAGTTATTCTGATGTTCTATTGTGTATTATTCATGTATTAGTGTATTATAATACTTGTATTGTAATACTAAGTAACTTTTTAAAAGAAGCAGGTTTCTATAATTAGTAAGTTTCCAAAAATAGTAAGTTTCCATAATTAGAATTAAGCTGGATTATAAAAAAATAAGTGAAGTTAACTTAGTACAATACAAGTCATGATTATAGTTAGTTAATTAAATAGCTGGTTAATTTAATTAAACTATATGTTATATGGTTTTAATTAAAATACATGTTTAATTAAAATAACTAAGTATAAATACCTTAGGTTATACATGAATTAATTTTAATAAATTAATTAACCTAAAGTTTAATGTGACATGACTTATAAAAATAGTTTTTATAAAAACCCGAATCCCAAGCCAGTGTTTTACTATAAGCCGTATCAAATAAGCTATAACAAGTCCCACCGAGTCCTTGGAAAGAACCTCGGTTGACACTACTTAAAAACTAATCGTACAATCATACCCCGACTCGAAGTCGGGGTCCCCTTGTCTCGGGTTCGATCAACCAAAACCAACCGAGCACCCCTTAGGGTCTCGGTGGTGTCTCAGCTCCACCCTAAACCGAAAACAAACCCACCCCGACCCAAGGTCGGGGTTCCCTTGCTGCGCCGACCGAAGACCAACCAAGCCGAGACCTGGCATGGTCTCGGTGTTGGTGATAAAACAAACCGAACAACGCCTTTGGGGGTTTCGGTGACTCGGCCGAACCACAAATCCAACCAAACGTACCCTTGATCGTAATTTAATTAATCTAGGTTATTCTTTTTACATGTTCATGTGATTGGTTAAATTAATACTTGAATCAAAAGAAAAAAAAGGAAGGGTTTTTGAATATACCATTATGCTTAGCATCACGAGATGATCACAAAAAATTAAACAACCAAGAAAATTTTCCGGTTTTCCCTTGTGTTCTTGTGTAGGCCGGCGGCTATGGTGAACCAAGGAGGAAGGAGACAAAAATTTTATAAACCTAAAATATAAGAAAGAATAATCTCCTAATGTTTTTAATTAAATGAGTTTTGGGCCAAAAGGCCCATCTTGGTCCTCCTCACTTGTTGCCGCGGCTATGGGGCCCACCATGGGTAACCCGTAGCTTTTCTCGAGTCTAATTATTTACATGCGTGTTCGTGATTTATTATTTGTGATTTTGGTGTTCGTGATCATGTCACATTTATAATATTCATGATTATACGTTATTTATTGTCGTGAGACGTGTATTAATATTATAAATGGAAAGTTTAAATTTTACCGTGTTTTCGTAAGTTACTGTTCACGTGTACTGTTCATAGGTTTTTAATGCGGGTTTTACAACTCTTCCCCTCTAAAAGAACAATTCGTCCTCGAATTGGAGAAAGTAAACTGAAAGAAGACATACCCGAATTAGAATTGGAAATGAGGGTAAGAAGTCCGTATAGACTCCTCCGTCTCCCAAGTGGCTTCCCGCTCATGATGATCCATCCAAAGGATTTTGACGAAAGGGATCGTCTTCCTCCGCATGACACGATCTTGTCGCTCAAGAACTCTCTCGGGTTCTTAGACATATGAAAGATCCTCTCGAATCTGATCAAGTGGATACTAGACAACATGAACTAGATGATAGTTGTATCCTCTGAGTAAGGACACATGGAACACGTTGTGAACGTGTGATAGCTGGGGCGGTAACGCTAAACGATATGAAACTTCACCAACGCGTTCTATGATGTCGAACGGTTTGATAAAGCGAGGACTGAGCTTCCCTTTGATTCCAAAACGTCTAACTCCTCGTACAGGTGATACCTTGAGGAAAACATAGTCACCTACGTTGAAAGACACATCTCTACGACGTTTATCAGCATAGCACTTATGACGAGCACGAGCTTCCTAAAGTTTTGACTTGGCGATAGCGACCTTCTCATTGGTCACTTCAATCATCTCTGGACCTTCAAGCAGTTGTTCGCCCACTTGATCCCAGCAGATTGGAGCGCGACAATTTCTGCCATACAACATCTCAAAGGGAGCACACTTGATGCTAGCGTGCCAGCTGTTGTTGTATGCGAATTCTACTAGGAATATATAATCATCCCAGCTTCCTGACCATTCTAGAGCACACGATCGTAGCATGTCCTCCAATGTCTGAATGGTACATTTCGACTGTCCGTCAGTCTGAGGATGAAAGGCAGTGTTGAGCTTAAGTCTGGTGCCCCAAGCTTTCTTCAGACTCTGCCAGAAACGTGAGGTGAAACGGGGATCTCAGTCAGAGATGATTTCTGATGGAGTACCATGCAGCCTCATGATCTCCCTCTGGAATGTGTCTGCTAATTTGCTGACCGGATGCTCCTTGCGAATCGGCAGAAAATGAGCAGATTTAGTCAATCTATCCACAATGACCCAGATTGCGTCATTCTTCTTCTTAGTAACCGGAAGACCAGTAACAAAATCCATGGAGATTTTTTCCCACTTCCAGGCTGGAATATCTAATGGTTGTAGTGACCCACTAGCACGCTGATGTTCGATCTTCACCTGTTGGTAGATCATACACTTAGTAGTTTGATGTCGTGGTACATCTTGGTAGAACCAGGATGTATGGTAAATGGAGAACTATGAGCTTCAGTCAACACAGCTTCTTTGAGAGTAGAGTCATCAGGAACCACTAGTCTAGTGCCGTGCCATAAGATACCGTCGTCGTCAACACGAAACTCCGTCTGCTGATCAAGACTTTGAATGATAGACCAAATCTCACCATCGTCCTTCTGAGCTTCCTTGATCCTAGAATGTAAGTCTGGCTCCACTCTAAGATTAGCCCAGTAACCGTGGTGTCCTCGTATGAAAAACTCAATGTCAGTCATCTCTAGGTCACGAATGATCTCCTTCGCAACCCATATGCTAGCAATCATAACCGACCTTCTGCTTAGAGCATATGCCACCACATTCGCCTTACCAGGATGGTACTGAATGTTGGTGTCGTAGTCCTTCAACAGCTCTAACCATCTCCTCTGTCTCATGTTCAGTTCCTTCTGGGTGAAGATGTACTTGAGACTCTTGTGGTAAGTGAATATGTTACATGACTCATGATACAAATAATGTCTCCAGATCTTCAACGCGAAAACAACTGCTGCAAGCTCTAAATCATGAGTTGGATAGTTTTCTTCATAAGGTTTCAGTTGTCGTGATGCGTATGTAATAACCTTCCCTTGTTGCATGAGAACGCAGCCTAATCCCTTTCCTGAAGCGTCACTATATATCTGAAATCCACTTGAGCCAGATGAGAGAGTAAGAATAGGTGCAGTCACTAACTTCTGCTTAAGATCTTCAAAGCTCTTCTCTCTCTCTCTCTTCCGTCCAGACGAATTTCTCTCCTTTCCTCATCAGCTTAGTCAAAGGTAAGGCTAACCGTGAAAAGTTCTCTACAAACATGTGGTAATAGCCAACTAAACCCATAAAACTTCTAACTTCTGTTGTAGATGTAGGTCTCGGCCATTTAGTGATAGCTTCAACCTTGGTAGGATCCATGGTGATCCCCTATGCAGATACGGTATGGCCCAGAAATGACACCTTGGTTAACCAGAACTCACACTTAGAGAACTTGGTGTACAACTGCTTCTGACGAAGAATTTGTAAGACTATACGAAGGTGTTCCTCATGTTCCTCCCTGGATTTGGAGAAAATCAGGATGTCATCAATTAACACAATAACGAACTTGTCCAGAAACTCATGGAAGACACGGTTCGTCAAATCCATGAAGACAGTTGGAGCATTAGTGAGTCCAAATGGCATAACTACGAACTCGTAGTACCCATAGCGTGTACAGAAAGCAGTCTTGGATATATCCTGCTCTTTAACCCGTAACTGATGGTAGCCGGACCTCAGATCGATCTTGGAGAAATGCATGTTGCCCTGAAGTTGATCGAATAGGTCATCAATTCGCGGCAAAGGATAACGATTCCTGGTCATGATCTTATTCAGTTCACGATAGTCTATACATAAACGCATGTTGTCGTCTTTCTTCTTCACGAACACTACCGGTGCACCCCATGGCGATGTATTGGGACAGGTGAAACCTCTCTCCAGAAGTTCCTGCAGCTGATCTTTTAGTTCCTTAAGCTCTATAGGAGCCCTATGGTAAGGAGCTTTGGAAATTGGCTCTACACCTGGTATGAGCTCGATTCCAAACTCGACTTCACGAACAGATGGTATGCCCGGAAGTTCATCTGGAAATACGTCCGAAAACTCTGACACAATAGGTTGATCTTGGATCGATGGAGACTCGGTAGTAATGTCATGAATATTGGCTATGAAGCCCTGCCAGCCGTGTGATAGCAATGCACGCGCCTCCATGGATGAAATAATCTGTACTGACCTCCCTGGCAGAAAACGATGGTGTATGTACTCTGGGGATTTAACATCACCGAAGATAACCCGATAAGTGTGGCAGTCAATTGTGGCCTTGTGTTTGGATAACCAGTCCATGCCCAAAATCAAGTCAAAGTCGCACATGTCCAAAGGAAGTGCGTCAACCCTACGGATCTTGTCATCAAATTCTAAGGGAAGATCTCTGTACACTTGAGTGATTCGTATAGAGTCCCTCAGTGGCGTGGAAATGCATAAGGCATTATCTAATGGCATCGGGTAAATCCTAACACGTACAGCAGAAGTAGTGGACACGAATGAATGCGTCGCTCTAGTATCAAATAGAACACATGCTGTCAAACCCTTCATAAAGAGATTTCTAGTGATGGTACCGGAGGTCTTATTCACCTGATCTCGAGTAGTAGTGAACATGACCAGAAGTAGGAGGTGGCTTGGTGTCGGCGTGTCCAGATGTAACGCCCCACCATGGCGGAATATGGGGCGCGACGTATGGATATCATCACAACAAACGGTGTCTCTATAGAGAAAACTAAAATGCAACTATAATGTCATAAAATGGTGACACAAATGTCATGAAAATATCTCAACAACACAGGAGTCTAGATAAGTAGGTAACAGTCCTACCTTTTACCCAAGACAAACAAATAACACTAACAATCACATATAGGTGCCAACAATATCACTACCGAAACAATCAGAAAGAAAATAAACTAAGAAGGAACCGAGATCTCCTTCTAAATGCATTCCTACTCGACTCCAATCCTAGCCACATAAGTTCTCACGTTTAACCATGTATCACCTGAAAGAGACACTAAAACACGTCAACATAAAGTTGGTGAGAGTCATAGGTTTAGACTCCAACGCTAAATCAGTTACAAGCTGTGAATAACAACCATCAACACAATAACATATGGACAATGCGCTACAAGTATGCATTAACAACTAGCATTCATGTTCAATCAATCATCACAATACCAAGGCATCACGCCTTACCAACAACCACAATTTCCAAGCATCACGCCTTACCAACAACCATAATTTCCAAGGCATCACGCCTTACCAAACACCATGGTACCATAGATGATCACACTATGTACCTATCCCAAGGCCACTACCTTGTCATTATCCATTGGTCCCATAGACGATCACGCTATGTACCTATCCCAAGGCCCCTACCTTGTCAAACCACAATAACTGAGACAGCACGTGTCCCCCGATCCAAATCATACACAATCAAGAATCACATAGCAGTTAATCACATAATGTACACACAAGTCCATCACAAACCTTAAAACATTCACAACATAAATTTATAAAATAACTCAACACAGTGTCTCTTCCATCCCATCTGGAATTCAATATCAATAGTAAACATGGGACTATGAAACTCACCTGATTGAGCTCCTCTAAGAGTCCGCGCACTAGCAAAAGCTAACAAACCAAAAACACATAATCAATACACGAACCAATCACCAAGCTGGCTCATCAACCTATGATGGACATTTAACCTACTCCCATATATACACCTCATCTATATGCTCTAAGCATCCCATTACACCCCTCTATAAAGCCCTTAACTCGTTTTATTTTATAACACATCCCGTTAACATTTTATCAAAAACAGTACCAGTTTTAGGTCTCCAAACTATAAGACAAACGGCCACCTAAACACACCCATGATCTCTGTAAAGAGAATATCATACTTTTACATACGTTAGCTAACACCTCCCACTTGCCCTAACCTTAAAGCTACTGTTAAGGCCCCGATATATTTATATATATTATCGTCATTCCAGATTGACTGATTTTAGACGTATGAAAAGTTTGTTATGATTAGGGGGTCTTACCCTAAACCACAACCTTAGCCCAAGTGCAGATACTTACTATAATATATAAACCATCTCTCATGTTCGTTAGAAGATCCCAATGCAACCCTAAGTACCCCAAACAACCCAAAACTTAAAAAGAAAACAGGCTGAATTCAAAACTGATTTGACCTCCTACTGTTGTAACCTGTTTTTGACCCACTTCCCAACCTCCGATTCAGTTCTCGTTTCTTGATTTAGAAAGCCAACTCAATTACCTATCCAGGGCTAGCTTGATCGCATCTTGAATGTTCCTAGAACTCTAGATATGATCAAAACAATAGACTCAAAATTCTGCCCAGTTTTGAAAAACGGGTTTAACAAAATTAACCTCATTAATTAACCCTAATCCCTCTAATTACAAGCCCTAACTTATTTAATCATTAAAATATGATTAATATACTGTTTTTAATTAAACCCTAACCTAAATCCATCATAAGATGGTCATAGAACATTAAAAACAATTTATATGAAAAGGGTTTTGAAGATTTACCTTTAAATTAATGGAAGATGAGAAAAACCCAATTTTTGAAGAACCCTAATTGGCCACCATTGTTAAAATTCGACTATGAGATGTTATGGGGGTGAAAAACCTGATTATTTTGGTTATGGGATGGGTTTGGTTAAGTCCTAAAGGCCTCCTAATCCCATTACAAGTCCATTGGGCCTGTTTTTGGGCTTTTTGTTATTTTCTTTCTTCCTTTTCTTTTAATCATAATAACTGACCCTCCCCTCTTAGATTTCGTTTTTTATTTATTTTAATTATTAATAATTGTATTAATAATATTACTTTAATTTTCCTTAATTTATTTCAGCTCCTAAAGCCTCCAAAACCTCAAAACCGTAAAACTAGTCAAATTTAGGCGTTTTACCGTAAAAGACGTAAAATATACACTTTTATAAAAAATCTAAAATTTTGAAATAAACTTTATAACTAAGTCCTAAATGACTTAAAACCATCCCGAAAAATATCCATATGACTAATTACCTCATCCGAGACCTCTAAATGCTAAACCGTAAATCGTAAAAATACGATATTCTATAATACATATACGTATACATAAAACCATTAAATAACACCATCTCACTTCATAGTCACTACCATGTGAACTCATGAACATGAAATCATCACACATCGTTTCACTCACAAGGTACCCCGTACCAGAAACGATATCCAAACCACATATTATACACACCAATAAGCACATAAACACGTAAAGACACGTAACTAGCACTAAAATAAAACTAAGTGACGAACCTCAAAACCAGGGTTGTCACACCAGAGGTGCCTTCTATCTCACTCAGGCGAGAATCCTTCTGTTGATGGCCTTGTTGGCCACACTTGAAGCAACCACCAGTACCTCGGCGACAAATACCCGAATGTCTGCGCGAACAAGTAGGACAGATAGGATGCGTGAATCCTCCAGGCATCCTAGTTATCTGAGAGTCTGTTCAAGGATTACATGCATGAGACATGATCGTGGTACATAAACATGATTACATAGAAGGTATAAAAATTACCAGATGAGGTAGAACGGTTAGGCTGTGAACCCCTACGGTCCTGATCCCTGCCGTTACCATTGTTCCTAATTTAACAATTGTTGGAGTGTCAGAATATCATAGCATAAAATAGTTGAACATGAAAGAAGGTTAATGTAGGGACCTGCTGTTGTTCGAGTTGTTAACGTTGTTACGGTAACTATTGTTACCGTCACGCCTATCAGAACCCGAACGATCGTTAGTCTGACCGTTTCCCTTGGATGCTTGCTGTTGAGCGGCCGCAGGCTTACGACCGTCAGTCTTCTGCCTGGAATATATAAATTTTTGAACATAGGTTTAAATGAAATAAATAATACTGATGGAAATGAATTTTTAACAATTGGTGATTGAAGATACCTCTTCACTGCTCTGTCATCACCGAACTCCTCTCGTTCCCGAAGCATCTCGAGCTTACGGGCTGCATCGGCCACCTGTGCCAATGTAGTGAAAGTAGCACAAACCAGGTTGTTGACAACCGAAGTACGAAGTGCCCAACAAAACTTCTCAGCCTGCTCCGCAGCAGTTCCTACGGCTCGAGTCAGAAAACCAGCTAACCGGAGGAACCTTTGCATGAATTCATTGCTGTTTTCAACAGAAATCTGCCGAATATTGTGGTAGTACCTCTTGAGTTTCTCTTGCTTAGCATGTGGAAAGTACTGATTAACGAAGAGCTCCTTAAACCAGTCCCATGTCAGCTGTGCAACCCAATTGTCACCACCGTTGGACTGCTTGACCGATTTCCACCACTGCAACACATCACCTTCAAACTAATAGCAAGGTTGTGGGTTCAAGTCTCGGTGGAGACATGTGAGATAGAAATTGTGAGATAGTTATGTGAGTTGTAAAAATTGCCGTTCTAAAAAAAATAAAAAAATAGCAAGCCAGCCTTGCCTTGTAGACACTATCAAAACCCATTGCATCGAAAATCTTCTCGATGTGAGTAATCTAAGCTTCAGCCTCGTTGGGGTTGTCATTCTGCTCAAACGAACGGGGTCGTTGTTTGTTGAATCTCTCCAACCAAGTCATAAGAGTAACCGGTGGAGGAGGAGGAGGGTTGGCGTGATTACCATGAGCCTGGAATTCCGCCTGAAGTTCACCCCTGATTTCATTGTGAAGTTGGGGAAGTAGGGCTTGCAGAGCTACATTGACAGCTGCTGTCAAATCTGGAATATTGCGATTGTTCACCATCTAACAGTTTGAACAACAAAATACAACATAAATCATAAACCTAAAATAAGATAACATAAGAATGCATGAACAATGTATAAATCAAAGAAGCAGTTTACAATGCATGAAACAATGTAAAAATGCATGATGAAGTTTAAAAAACTTTTATATTAACAGGAGTGAACGCCTATGGTCAGTTCACCCAAAACGAAAAACATGGTGCGGGGACGCCAATGGGTCGGTCCCAAAGTTAAAAGTTTCGATAAAACCACATGCGACTAAATAGGGCCAGTCCTGTACCAACCATTACTTAGTCATAAACCTGCTACAATGATATGAATGCATGAAATAAAAATTAAAATGAATGAATACATGAAAACCAACTGTCAGTTCTCGGAAGACACTGGTGACTAGCCGTAAGTCACAGGTCATTTCTATAGAGCTACAAGTCGAAACCTTGGCTCTGATACCATAATTGTAACACCCTATTTAATAGGATAAAGTGCTACAGTAAGTTATGGTGTATCATCAAAGCATGCAAGGTAAATGTCTAAACATTCATGACCAGTGATGGTACCTGAGGTCTTATTCGCCTGATCTCGAGTAGTAGTGAACACGTGACCAGAAGTAGGAGGTGGCTTGGTGTCGGCGTGTCCAGAGGTGCCTTCTATCTCACTCTGGCGACAGTCCTTCTGTTGATGGCCTTGTTGGCCACACTTGAAGCAACCACCAGTACCTCGGCGACAAATACCCGAATGTCTGCGCGAACAAGTAGGACAGATAGGATACGTGAATCCTCCAGGCGTCCTAGTTATCTGAGAGCCTGTTCAAGGATTACATGCATGAGACATGATCGTGGTACATAAACATGATTACATAGAAGGTATAAAAATTACCATATGAGGTAGAACGGTTAGGCTGTGAACCCCTACGGTCCTGATCCCTGCCGTTACCATTGTTCCTGATTTAACAATTGTTGGAGTGTTAGAATATCATAACATAAAATAGTTGAAAATGAAAGAAGGTTAATGTAGGGACCTGTTGTTGTTCGATTTGTTAGCGTTGTTACGGTAACTATTGTTACTGTCACACCTCTCAGAACCAGAACGGTCGTTAGTCTGACCGTTTCCTTTGGATGCTTGCTGCTGAGCGGCCGCAGGCTTACGGTCGTCAATCTTCTACCTGGAATATATAAATTTTTGAACATAGGTTTAAATGAAATGAATAATATTGATGGAAATGAATTTTTAACAATTGGTGATTGAAGATACCTCTTCACTGCTCTGTCATCACCGAACTCCTCTCGTTCCTGAAGCATCTCGAGCTTACGGGATGCATCGTCCACCTGTGCCACTGTAGTGAAAGTAGCACAAACCAGGTTGTTGGCAACCAAAGTGCGAAGTGCCCAACGAAACTTCTCAGCCTGCTCCGCAGTAGTTCCTACGACTCGACTCAGAAAACCAGCTAACCGGAGGAACCTTTGCATGAATTCATTGTTGTTTTCACCAGCAATCTACCGAATATTGTGGTAGTCCCTCTTGAGTTTCTCTTGCTCAGCATGTGGAAAGTACTGATTAAGGAAGATCTCCTTAAACCGGTCCCATGTCAGCTGTGCAACCCAATTGTCACCACCGTTGGACTGCTTGACTGATTTCCATCACTGCAACACATCACCTTCAAACTTATAGCAAGCCAGCCTTGCCTTGTAGATACTATCACAACCCATTGCATCGAAAATCTTCTCGATGTAAGTAATCCAAGCTTCAGCCTCGTTGGGGTTGTCAGTCTGCTCAAACGAACGGGGTCCCTGTTTGTTGAATCTCTCCAACCAAGTCATAAGAGTAACCGGTCGAGGAGGAGGAGGGTTGGCGTGCTTACCATGAGCCTGGAAATCCGCCTGAAGTTCACCCTTGATTTCATTGTGAAGTTGGGGATGTACGGCTTGCAGAGCTACATTAACAGCTGCTATCAAATCTGGAATATTGTAATTGTTCACCATCTGACAGTTTGAACAACAAAATACAACATAAATCATAAATCTAAAATAAGATAACATAAGAATGCATGAACAATGTATAAATCAAAGAAGCAGTTTATAATGCATGAAACAATGTAAAAATGCATGATGAAGTTTAAAAACTTTTATATGAACAGGAGTGAACGCCTATTGGCAGTTCACCCAAAACGAAAGACATGGCGCGGGGACGCCAATGGGTCGGTCCCAAAGTTAAAAGTTTCGATAAAAGCACATATGACTAAATAGGGCCAGTCCTGTACCAACCATTACTTAGTCATAAACCTGCTACAATGATATGAATGCATGAAATAAAAATGAAAATGAATGAATGCATGAAAACCAACTGTCAGTTCTAGGAAGACACTGGTGACTACCCGTAAGTCACAAGTCATTTTTACAGAGCTACAGGTCGAAACCTTGGCTCTGATACCTTAATTGTAACACCCTATTTAATAGGATAGAGTGCTACAGTAAATTATGGCGTATTATCAAAGCAAGCAAGGTAAATTTATAAACATTCATGACCATAAATAGAAATACCGGAATCAAACATCGGTAGTCTAGTAACTCACAAACAAGCAATATAAGTACTGTAAATGGAAAAGACTAGTGCCCATAGCGTGTACGGAAAGCAGTCTTGGATATATCCTGCTCTTTAACCTGTAACTGATGGTAGTCGGACCTCAGATCGATCTTGGAGAAATGCATGTTGCCCTGAAGTTGATCGAATAGGTCATCAATTTGCGGCAAAGGATAACGATTCCTTATCGTGATCTTATTCAGTTCACGATAGTCTATACATAAACGCATGTTTCCCTCTTTCTTCTTCACGAACAGTACCGGTGCACCCCATGGCGATGCACTAGGACAGATGAAACCTCGCTCCAGAAGTTCCTGCAGCTGATCTTTTAGTTCTTTAAGCTCTATAGGAGCCACATGGTAAGGAGCTTTAGAAATTAGTTCTTTAAGACTCGACAGTAATGTCATGAATATTGGCTATGAAGCCCTGACAACCGTGTGATAGCAATGCACGCGCCTCCATGGATGAAATAATCTGTACTGACCACCCTGGCAGAAAACCATGGTGTATGTACTCTAGGGATTTAACATCAGCGAAGATAACCCGATAAGTGTGGCAGTCAATCGTGGCCTTGTGTTTGGATAACCAGTCCATGCCGAAAATCAAGTCAAAGTCGCACATGTCCAAAGGAAGTGCGTCAACCATGGTGTATGTACTCTAGGGATTTAACATCAACGAAGATAACCCGATAAGTGTGGCAGTCAATCATGGCCTTGTGTTTGGATAACCAGTCCATGCCGATAATCTGTACACTTGAGTGATTTGTATAGAGTCCCTAAGTGGCGTGGAAATGCATAAGGCTTTATCTAATGGCATCAGGGAAATCCTAACACGTACAAAAAATTTAGTGGACACGATTGAATGTGTCGCTCGAGTATCAAATAGAACACATGCTGCCAAACCCTTCATAAAGAGATTTCCAGTGATGGTACCTGAGGTCTTATTCGCCTGATCTCAAATAGTAGTGAACACGTGACCAGAAATAGGAGGTGGCTTGGTGTCGGCGTGTCCAGAGGTGCCTTCTATCTCACCCTGCCGACAGTCCTTCTGCTGATGGCCTTGTTGGTCACACTTGAAGCAACCACCAGTACCTCGGCGACAAATACCTGAATGTCTGCACGAACAAGTAGGACAGATAGGATGCGTGAATCCTCCAGCAGGCGTCCTAGTTATCTGAGAGCTTGTTCAAGGATTACATGCATGAGACATGATCGTGGTACATAAACATGATTACATAGAAGGTATAAAATTTACCAGATGAGGTAGGACGGTTAGGCTGTGAACCCCTACGGTCCTGATCCCTGCCGTTACCATTGTTCCTGATTTAAAAATTGTTGTAGTGTCAGAATATCATAACATAAAATAGTTGAACATGAAAGAAGGTTAATGTAGGGACCTGTTGTTATTCGAGTTGTTAGCGTTGTTACAGTAAATATTGTTACCGTCACGCCTCTCACAACCAGAACGGTCGTTAGTCAGACCGTTTCCCTTGGATGCTTGCTGCTGAGCGGCCGTAGGCTTACGGCCGTCAGTCTTCTGCCTGGAATATATTAATTTTTGAACATAGGTTTAAATGAAATGAATAATACTAATGGAAATGAATTTTTAACAATTGGTGATTGAAGATACCTCTTCACTACTGTGTCATCACCGAACTCCTCTCGTTCCTGAAGCATCTCGGGCTTATGGGCTGCATCGGCCACCTGTGCCACTGTAGTGAAAGTAGCACAAACCAGGTTGTTGGCAACCGAAGTGCGAAGTGCCCAACGAAACTTCTCAGCCTGCTCCGCAGCAGTTCCTACGGCTCGACTCAGAAAACCAGCTAACCGGAGGAACCTTTGCATGAATTCATTGTTGTTTTCACCAGCAATCTGCCGAATATTATGGTAGTCCCTCTTGAGTTTCTCTTGCTCAGCATGTGGAAAGTACTGATTAAGGAAGAGCTCCTTAAACCGGTCTCATGTCAGCTATGCAACCCAATTGTCACCACCGTTGGACTGTGATGAGACTGCTTTTATACATAGTCTCATCGTCCAAATCGGGCTTAAAATGCATTAAATGTCATCAAAATACCCAAATATATGCTTGTGTTTGTTGCTTGTGTATTTTAGGTACGGATATTGAGAAAATGACAAAAGATCACAAGAATCAGTCAAAAACAAACACGGGAAACGAAGCCGCACGATGAACCAAGCCCTAATGAAGAATTTTTCAAAGAAAACCCTTGAAGATTTGAAGAATTATGAAGATTGGTCCTCCAAGTTTGAAGATTGACACTTTATACCCTTGTATCTTCATAATTACAAGTTTGGTCCCTAAAGTTTGTCAAAATTACAAAAAGGACCCTTAACTTTGAAGAATTGGCAAATTTAGTCCCTCAACAAAACTAAATGGTCAATAATGGTCCTCCAAGAAGTCAACAAACAAGTCAAAGCCTTAAAGTATGAAGACATGTCAAGAACAGCCCTTGAATGTTGAAGAATTTACATGTTTAGTCCTTGTTTCAAGTTTGGAAGTATTTGTGCCAAAAATGACAACTGCCCCAAAGTTGTTATGTGTAAAAGTGGCGTTGATAGCCATTTTATACAACATGATCAAAGAATGAAACATGAGGGGTCAAACCTGCCAGACAACCAAACCTAAACCCTTCACTCATAGCACGCCACATCACCCACTTCCACCCCACACCCAATCAAAACGTCCCTCCCCACCATGTCACCTCTCCACTCACTCAAACTGATTTAATTAATCAGTTTAATTTTCCCACCCAAACACTTAATTTAAAAACTATTAACCCCAAACCGGATTAAACTCACCCTAATTAAACACATAAACCCTAATATCTCCAGGATGAACTTGAATTAAAACAAAGGGTTTTTGGGTAATATTTTCCAGATCAATAATTAACCTAACCCTAATCCCATCCCCACTCCCAAAAAACGTCACCCTCATCCTCACATGCTTGTACCACCCTCCCCTGCCCTACTATTCACTCCCCAACAAAAAAATGCCAGAGAATCAACGGATCAAAGCATCAACGTGTTCCCAAAGCTTTGTTTAAGGGTTGAGATGCATTCAAGACAGCTGGCTACTTCAACATCATCACATGGATGAATTTTGACCAAGAACTTCAAGGGGCATTCTCGGATTTTTACCCATTAGGGTTTTAGGCTTTGAATTTCTTGTAATATTTTATTCAAGTTTCTACACTCTTCTACTAGTTAGTATAAATGAGACGTATGTGTCTCATTTTAGGTTGTTCTTTTTTCTCCTTTTTCACAACTTTGTAAGTCCTGTTTTTTATGAATGAAAAAAGGTTAAAGATTGTTGATGAGAAGAAAGAGCCAACTTTATTTTACATTGTTTGATTGTGTTTAAGTTCCAAGTTTGTTTATTTTTCAAGTTTTTAAAATTCAGTTTGTTTTTCAAAGTTTCTGAAATTTTGATGTGGTTTGGTTAAAATCTTGTTCAAGATTTGGTTTCCAAGGTTGTTATCTGGATTTTGTAAGTGTTTTCAAAGGAAGTGTAAGGAAGTTTTGTGAAAAGTTTTTAAAAAAGTTTCAAGAAAAATCAGATCATTGCATATTATCTTTGTTTATTTTTCTTAGCAGGAAAGTTTTTTTTACGCTTGTTTGATTGTCAAGGGTTCAGCACAAGCCCGAGCTTGTGGGAGGTGACATAGCAGTCACTGTTGGGCCTGGATGTAGGCCCAACAAGGTAGCATACTTAATCCTTTTTCAGTTTTCAGTTATTTTTTTATTTTGCATGAATTTGTTAAGAAATTGTTTGACTACTTGTAACCTGTTTGATTTGAGTTCATTTGGTATGTTATGCATGTTATAAGTGATTAGGATATATTTGGTTATGGTTTGAAGGCATTTGGTTTGTAAAAACATCATAATCAGATATTAAGGGGTGTTTGGGATAAGTGTTTAACTTGGATTAATGGTTTAAATCTTGGCTAAATCCTGTTTAGAATCACTTATTAGGGTGTTGTTAGGTTGAATGTTAGTATAGGTTTTCAATTGAACAAGTTTTGAACACATTTGAATGATAAAAAAGTGAGCAAGTAGCTAAAAACAGTCAACTGCTTTTGTGTCTGCTTTTGTGTTGATTTTGTGTTCAATTTTGGTAAGCTGTTAGAGGCAAGGTTTAAGCAGGATTGTGTATTGGTTACATGCTACTTGGTGTCATTGTGTGCAAGTTTTGGTGCATTAAATCTCAATTCTGTGCCATTTGAATCAGACATTTGTTCATCAGATACAAAGGTCTTAAACAGAAACTTGGTGCTTGGTTTGTGTGATTCTTTGCTAGTACTTGCCTGCTTTTCTTGTTTGCTTGACTCCCTACACTCCAACTGGGTGTAGGGGTGCCCTTTTTGTCCAACAAACATCCATAAAAAAACAAGATCAAGTCCTCTTGATCCTATTTTCACAAGTGAAGAAACACCCATTTGTTCATCAGTTATTCAGTCCTATCTGGGCACGTTTTTGATCATTGGAAGCTTGATTCTTATTTATTTTTGGTTAAAGGTTTGATTTAGAGTAAGTGGATTACTGATTTTTGTGTTTTTAAAGTTTAAAAAAGAAAAAAAAAATAAAAAGTAAAAAGGACGTGGCCAGGACTCGAACCTGCGCCACTCCTCTCACACACAAACGTCTTAACCATTGCGCCCTAGGGACTTTGACTGATAGGTTCCATTTCATTATTTATTTAAGTGGTATTTGGTTTGTAGCTTATTTACATAACAGCTTAATAATAAGCTTTTTCCAGCTCATTCCTTTAAGTTCTTTACTGTTTAGCATTTTTCTTACATTTGTATTAGGTTTAGGGACTTTTTTGTTTAAAAAGTATATTTTTCCCTTTATTAATTAATTTTCTAGGAATATTTTAAGTTTTAATTTTAAAAAGTAATTTAAAAATAGGAAAAGGTATATTAAAAATTTGAAAAAATAGTTTTTAGGTTTTTAATCATATTTTTGAGGTTTTCAGCTATTTAAGTTTTCAATTTAGCTTATTTTTGATTTTATAAGATTTTAGGGTTTTTAACTAACTTTAAAATTCAATATAAAATTATTAAATAGGTTTCAGAAAATTTGGATTGCATTTTTGTTTTAGATACATTATTCTAGATTTTTGGTAATTTTTTAGAATTTTTTATAAACTTTGAATTTTTTTTAATATTTTATTATTAAAAATTGAAGTTTGATTTTTTTTAGTTTTTACATTTTTCCTAGGTTAAGGACACTTAATTAGGAGTTTTGTCACTTTCCAAATATTTTTAGGACTTTTCAATTATGTTCTAGAATTAATTTAAGATTTAATTGATTTTAATAGTTTTTAAGTGTTTAAAAATAGTTTAATTTTTTTAAAAAATTTTTAAAAATATTTTTAGCTTAACTAGGATATATTTGAGGTTTACAAACTATAAGATCTTGTTTAGGGATTTTTAACAATTAATTGTGATTTTTAGGGCTTTAATTAGCATTAAAAAGTCATTATCTAATTAATTAAAAGGTTTTATCAAGTTTGGATTTTTTGTAAACTCTTAGAATATTATTGGGGATTTTTTGTAATTTTTAGGAATTTTTAGGTTAAAATTTTAATTTTGGTACTATTTACGGTTTTACGTGATCGCCTTTTTCGTCTTAGTTTAATTCGTCTTCGTAACTGTCTTTCTCTTCTAATCCCATTTCTTTCTCAATCATATAATCACAAATCAATATCAATTCAATTCACAACACACTAGCCTCCTCGAGAACGAACTCACTTAGGGTCATTTACACACGGTTTTCCTAAACCGTTGTGCACACTTGCCCTATTTATTGCTCTTTTCCTAAAGAGTGGTAAAAATTCCAACATCATTTTGGCGCCGCTGCCGGGGAGGCGTGTTGTGTTTTGGTTGAGCAATTGTTGTTTTTATATATAGCCATAATTAGTATTTGTATTAGTAGCACTCTACTAATACGTATTATCGGTTTTTCGTTTTTTGTGAATACTATTACTATATTGTATACGTAGAACAATAAATTTACAAGTACTCCAAATACGTGAGAAATCACAACCTTGACTTGGGAGGTCATTACCCAATCATTGTATTCGAATCTCAAACCAAAGAAAAAGGCAAAAATAGATAAATACTTTCGTGAAGCTCGATTTTGAAAAATACAAACTATAAGGTGGGTATAAGGCGGTTGTATTTCACGACCTAAAGGAAAAAGACTCTTAAGTGCTTCGCGCCGCCTCGTTTCCTCCGCTTGCTTGTGCGTATTTTGATTTTGAAAGCTAATCGAGGGTTTTGCCGCCCAAAGTATTAATTAAGTATCATATATATTTTCTTGGTTTCTATTGATTAAACCCTCTTGAACGATTTGGTGTTCCACCATCGTTCTAAAGTCATCGAAGGCGTTCACTTCACGTGATCGTTTTCATTCCTTGAGGCTTCTTTAATCGAGAGATTTGATTAAGGAGGAGATTTTTAGATTTGTGTCTACCTAATACATTCCAAAAATCCAAAAAAAGTAAAAACAATCAAAAACCACAAAAAATTGAAAAAGTAAAAACACCAAAAAGAATCTTCTTTGCTCGCCTTCTCGTTGTACGTGACGTTTATGCAAACTCGCTCCAAAGCAAGACGTGCTCGTAAACGAAGAAACAAATCAATCACTCCTTGATGAGATGGCATTTATACATGATCTCATCGTTCTTTTCGGGCTTTAAATGCATTAAAATGTCATAAAATACCATATATATGCTTGTGTTTGTTTACTTGTGTATTTTAGGTATGGATATCGTGAAAAAGACAAAAGATCACAAGATACAAGGAAAAACGGACACGAGAAACGAAGCCGTACAAAGAACCGGGCCCTAATCATGGAATTTTCATCAAATACCCTTGAAGACTTGAAGACAAAACAAGATTGATCATCATTTATTGAAGAAATGACACTTAAAACCCTTGTATATTAATAATTACAAGTTTGGTCCCTTAAGTTTGTCAAAATTGCAAAAAGGTCCTTCAACTTTGAAGAAATGGCAAGATTGGTCCCTCAACAAATTCAAATTGCCAATTATGGTCCCTCATGAAGTTTAAGAGACATTGAAGACCTTTGAAGATCAACTTTGTCCAAGTTCAGCCCTTGAAATACTCAAAATAGCAAGAAAAGTCCTTGGAAACATTTTGGAGAAAGTTTGTGCCAAAAGTGTCAATTGATGGAAGATATTAACAAAGGAAAGGAGATTTTAGGCTGAAAATCTTTAAAAGCCAAAAATTCCAAAAGACAAGGACCAAATTCGCCATTTTTGAAACATTTAAAAAAAATGCGCCTAACAACTATCCCACCCCCAAAATTCGGATCAAATGAGTACTATTCACCTTCTTACCACCCCAGATTTTACCCTCACATTTACTTGGGTAAAACTCAATTAAACTTGCACACACTTAATTCACACACTCCAAAACCCTTCCCACTCCTAAAAACCTGCATCCCACTCATGTGCACCAAAACCCCAATTCCCCAATCCACCAATCACATCATTTCTTAACCTCCAAGACTAGTGACGTGGCAAAATGAACGTCCAAGATGATATGCTTGCTCACAAAGCAAAATTTAAAGGCCAAGATCAAATGGACAGCTCATATGCACTCAAAATCATTCAAGGGCACAATTGGGATTTTCTATGTATTAGGGTTTTATGTTTTTATGCATTCTAGATTGTTCTTAGGACTCTATAAAAGGAGCTCACAACTTGTGTGAAGCCCTTGTTCCAGTTTCTAGTCTCTCACATGTAATTCCTTTTTAAAGAAATAAAAAGTTTGGTTTTTGAAATATTCAAGTGTAATTCCTTTTTTATTGTTTTTAAAAGTTTGTGTGTTGTGAGGAGATTGATTCTGAGTTCCACTTTTATTTGGTTAAGCAACTTTGATTTTCAAAGTTGTTTGAGGTTTTGAGATTTTGAGAGATTTTGGTAAAATCTTCTCAAAAGGTTTTTGTTGTTAGGAGTTCATGTTTGTTGATGATTTAAGTGTTATAGAAACATTTTAAGAAGATTAAAAAGGTTTTGAAAGTATTTTGGAAAGAAGAAAAAGGAAACAAAAAAAAATATATATATTGCTATATTATTTTGTTGTTTTCTCGTTTTGTGTTCAAATAGGTTGAAGGCTTGTTGATTTAGTTCAGCTCCAACCCGAGTTGGATTGGAGGAGGATTTTCATCCTCTAGGTTCTTGGATGTAAGAACCTAAGGTATCTTCCTTTTACTCTTGAAAAGTTCAAAAATAGCTAGTTGTGTGATTTTGCTTGATTGATTGATTAAGTGTGTTATAGATAGTTGATTTGTGTTCTCAAGTGTTGTTATGCATGTTTTAAGATGTTGGAACAAGTTTAATCAAGTTTTGTAAGGTTTTGGTATGTTAAAAGTTGGTTTTTAGATTTTAAAAGGGTGTTTGGCAACAGGTTTAAGCAGGACATCTAGATTTGTTTTGATAATTAAAAGGTGTTAGATTGCTTGTTTAGGGTTGATTAAGGTTATTAGTAAGTAGTTAATTAGTTTGGAACAAGATTTGAACAAGTTTGTTAGGTTTCTAAGGAAAGAGTAAGTTAAAAATCTGCATAAGTGTTAATTTGCTTGATTTGTGATGAACTTTGTGCATGATCTTTGATTGTTGATGTTTGATTCTTGTTGTTATTTGTGTTGTTCTTGACTTCTTGTGATCAAAGGATCACAAGAGTGCCCTCTTGTACCAAAAAGCATATCAAAATAAGCCAAGGTCAAGTCCTCTTGGCCAAACTCATAAACACACAAGTTCAACCTGCTGGTGCAATAGTTCATAACCAGGTTCGTCATACAAGTTGCGGCGCAAGACAACATGTTGCGGCGCAACTGAAGTACCTGCAGATTTTGGTTTTCCCGTTTCACAAGTTGCGGCGCAAGACAGAAGCACTGCGGCGCAAGACAGTGTTTTAATATTATTTTAATTTTCAAAATTTTATTTTTCTTTCTTTTTCATTTTTCCTAGGTTCTTTGTCATTGATTAGGACTATTTCCATTTTTAGAATAATTTTCTAGCTTTTAGATTTATTTTTATAATTATTTTAAGTTTAATTAGTTTTTATTTATTTTAAATCATTTTTAGAGTTTTAAAAATAATTTTAATAAGTTTTAATTTTTAGAAAATTACTTTTTAGTCTTATAATAATATAAGTTGAGTAATTATTCAATAAAATCATATTTTTGACATTTGAATTAATTAAATTTAATTTTAGGGCTTTAATTAGCATTTAAAATTAATTATTTAATTAATAAAAGGTTTTAAAATATCTTTATTGGATTTTTGTCTTAATTTATATTATTTTAGACTTGTTTTAGTCTTTTTAATCTTTTTCTTGATTTTGTTTTTGGTTTTAATAAATTTTTAATTTTAGTAGTTTTTCTACGGTTTTACGTTTTCGTCGTATCCGTCTTTTCTTCTTCTCACCCCCATTCTTCTTAATATTAATCTCAAATAAATACAAGTTAATTCACAACACCATACCTCCTTGGGAAACGAATCTTTTCATCTTTTTTAAGTGATTGAGGGTCATTACTTGTGGTTTTCCTAAATCACTCGTCGATACTTACCGCTCATATACGTTCTTTTGTTTTCCTAAACAAGAGTCGTGTTTTTACTACTATCAATTTTGGCGCCGCTGCCGGGGAGGTGTGTCGTGATTTAATTTGGAAAATTTTGTTTTTGATATTATCCATAATAGTACTTGTGTTAAGTGGAACTCCCTTAACACGTATTATCGGTTTTCTCGGTTTTTCTTTGTGAATATTATTAATATATTGTATTAAGTATCACAATAAAAATACAATATCTCCAAAAGTGTGAAAACACAACCTTGATTCGGGATTTCATCACTCGATCATTGTATTCGAATCTCAAACAAAAAGAAAAGGCAAAAATAGATAAATACTTTCGAGAAGCTCGATTTTGAAAAATACAAACTATAAGGTGGGTATAAGGCGGGTATTATAAAATATACCCTAAGGAAAAAGGCTCTTAAGTGCTTCGCGCCGCCTCGTTTCCCCGCTTGCTTGTGAGTATTTTGATTTTGAAGGCTAATCGAGGGTTTTGCCGCCCAAAGTATTAATACGTATACTATATTTGCTTGGTTTTCTTTGTGATTAAACCCTCGTGAACAATTTGGTTTTCACCAAAGTTCTAAAGTCATTCGAAGGCGTTCACTCCACGTGATCGTTTTCATTCCTTTGAGGCTTCTTTAATCAAGAGTTTGATTCGAGGAGAGATTTTGTAGATTGTTGTCTACGAAGATACACCAAAAACCAAAAAAATTAAATATCATCAAAAACACAAAAAAATTGAAAATCCACAAAACAACCAAAAAGAATCTTCTTTGCTCACCTCCCATTCTTCGTGAAGTTTATGATCACTCGTAATCAAGCTAAACGAGCTCGTAAACGACTTCAAAAGCAAGCCAATCAAGGATCGTTAATTGTTGAAGAACCTCCAATTGTTGAACCTATTATAGAACAAGAAGTCGTAATGGCTAATCGTACTATGATGGAGTTGCTACAAGCACCCACCGAGGGTTTTGGAGAGGCCATTGTTATTCCCGCCATCCTTGCGGAGAATTTCGAGATTAAGACGGGTTTAATGTCGATGCTACAAGCAAACAAGTTTCGAGGTCACGAGAAAGACAACCCGCATTACCATATTAGGAATTTCAACCGTCTCACCGCCACTAGCAAATTCAAAGATGTTCCGCATGACGCCATTAAGATGATGTTGTTTCCATACTCGTTGGATGGACCCGCTAAAATTTGGCTCGAGAAAGAACCGCCAAATTCTATTTTGACATGGGCCGATCTCGTTTCTAAGTTTGTGAACAAGTTTTTTCCACCATCAAAAACAACACACTTAAAAAATGAGATTTCACGATTTGTGCAACGTAACAATGAAAGTTTTTCAATGGCATGGGAACGATTTAAGGAAATGTTACATGAATGTCCTCACCATGATTTTTCGGAATTGCATCAAATTGATACATTTTATAATGGGCTTAATGATCATGAACGAGATTATTTGAATGCCGCCGCGGGTGGTAATTTTTTGTGCAAGACGACAAATGAGGCTTTACAAATCATTGAAAATCGATCTAAGGTTTATAGCCCTCGTAACACACCGAGTGTTGCCAACATGGGTTCGTCATCGTCGTCACAATCGTCTCGTAGCATTAATGCCTTACATGATGAAGCTAATGAGGAAAATCGGTTTTTTGATAGATTTGCTAATCTAATGTCCCATTGGAAGGCTCAAGAAGCTTCCAATTCCGCTTCGGTTAAAGCGGTTGCTAAGAGTTGTTTATCGTGTGGAGGAGCTCATGATTTATCCGAGTGCATTACCGCGGATGGTAACACTTCGAGTGCTTACGTAGCAACGGGAACTTACAACCAAAACGGCCAAGGTTCCCGCCAAAATCAAGCTCCACCAAACCAAAATGCTAACAATTATCGAAACAACAACCAAGGTAATTACCAAGGCAACACACGCAATTACAACAAAGGGAATTATCAAAGTGGGAATGGACAAATCTCTAATCAAAACCAAAACCGTGATTTTCAAAACACTACACAAGGTTTTCAAAATGCTCACACAAAAAATTTGCAAGGAGAATTTTTAGATTATGCAAAAGCAAATGATGCAAAATTTGATAATATGCAACGTGAGATGATTAGCTTAAGGTCCGAGTTGAAAAACGAGCTTAAAAATGAACTTGCTAATGAACTTAAAACTCATGCTAATAAAATGGAAGGAAACGTCCAACGTCTTCAACAAAACCAACAAAAGATGGAATTAGGACAACATGAGATTAAGCAAGAGTTATTGAAAGCGGATGCTAGGCAATCAAAATTTGAGGACCGTATGGCTAAGATGTTTGAAGCTATCATGTGTAAGCCCTCTTCTTCGGGTGGTCTTCCTAGTGATACCATTGCAAACCCGAAGGGAGAATTGAAGGTTGTTACTACTCGAAGTGGTAAAACTTTCAAGGAACCAATCTCTCGTCCAAGTACTTCTACGGAGAAGGAAATCGAGAAAGAACCCGAGGTGATGGTCGAAAAGGAGCACATTACAATCCCACGAAGTACCGCTCAAACCACACCTACGGTTACACCAATACCAATTATGGAACCCGAGTTTCCAAGGCCGTTGCCTAATGACCAACCCACACCACCTTTACCTTACCCTTCGAGACGTAACAAAGAGAAAGCACAAGAAAGGAACAATTATCAATTTGAGCTATTCATGAAAATGTTTCGTGATTTGCATTTTAACATAAGTTTTGCCGATGCTTTAATCATGATGCCTCGATTCGCCGCAAACTTCAAAAGTATGCTTAACAACAAAGAGAAGTTACAACAATCGTCTAGTTGTTCATCGGTTTTTCTAAGCCGCATACCACAAAAAGTCGGTGATCCCGGTAAATTTTTGATTCCGTGTGCTATACAAGATATGGAGGAATGCTACGCCTTGGCCGATCTTGGCGCTAGTATTAATTTAATGCCTCTCGAGATTTTCAAATCGCTTTCGCTTCCGGCTCTTACTCCTTCGAACATGTCCATCGAGATGGCCGATCATTCTACGATTTTGGCATGTGGAGTAGCCGAGGACGTTTTCGTTAAAGTCGGAAAGTTTTACTATCCCGTTGACTTTATCGTTGTAGACATTCCCATCGATCGAAAAGTTCCTCTCATTTTGGGTCGTTCATTTTTGGATACATCACGAGCACTTATCGATGTTCATGCTCGAAAAATCACCCTTCGTTTCAATGAAGAAGAACTTGTCATCAATGCAACACAAAACTCCAATCTTTCTCATGTATATTCTATTGCAACTTTAAACCATGGTGACTCGACCAATGTCGTTTGCAAAGAATTTTCACCAAGAGTTTTAGGGAATGTCTCCAAAAACAATTTACCATTTCCTCCGCCGGTGGAGGTTATGAATGCTAAGCCTACAAAGAAGAAACCATCAATACTTGAATCGAAAAATCCTTCACCTTCATTCTTGAAAAGTGTTGATAAGTTGCCGGTTTCTACGGAAGATCTTTCGGATGATGAATTTATGGACCCCGATGGGGAGGTTTTCTTCGTCGATAAACGTTTTGAGAACTTGCCACCACCAAAACAAAAACGGTTTCAAAATGTGAGAATTTTTAGTGTAACTAACATCGTCTTAGAAACACCGAATATTTTCGACATAATTAAAAAGGGTTTTCATAAGGAGAGTTTAAAAGATAAGAAAGAAAAAGATCTTAAATGTGATTTAATTGATTTTTCTACAAATCTAACTCCGTCATCACCACGTGATTTGAATGCTACAAACTCGTCTACTCCTTTTGACGATGTTTTGTGTGGTTCTAGTATGGGGGAAGCCCCTTATTTTCCCTCATCCTTGTCCACCGAGGACGAGATATTCGACCCCGGAATTTCATGTAAAGGGAAATCTCGGTCTTCCACCGATGCAATAAATGGAAACTATATCTATTTGCTTGGTGCGAGTCTACCTCGAGTAGCTCAAACGTTTGTCTTACCAATTGTCTCACCCTTCTACTTCTCATCTATTTTCTTCAAACTCTTTGAGTTTATGGCACATGTTCAAGTGGTGTTGAATTGTTTTTTCCATGAAAACGAGAACGCCATCTTCGACCCCGGTATTTTGCATCATTTAAGGACTTAGTCCTTTTTACCGGTTGCTTTTTGGGCCTTGTTTATCATGTAAGCCCCATCAAAAATTGACCACACCATGATATCCCTAAATGTTCACATTTTGAGGGAATCGAGTCGAGCTCATGACTCGGTAATCAAAAACGAGGTGCCTCGTGGGGGAGATCCCATGCTTATCTTTATGCTTTTCTTGTTCACTAATAAGGGGACTTGTACCCTTCCAACTCGTTGTCTCGTGGTTGTTTGTGATTGTGTTATCTAGATCATCATCATCGTCTACGATTGAAGACTCTCGTGTTCGTTTACGTGAGCCTCCATCGTTCGTTTGAAGAAGTTTTTCACGAATCCATGACATATCCTTTATTGTTCTAACAATTATCTTTTAGCATAATTAATAAACGGCTTTAGATATATTGTTGATCACCCTTTCCATGCTAGATCCTAAGCATTCGATTCTTCGTCTCTAGTATGGGGGTGCTCCACCTTTAGACTCGAAACATTGAGGACAATGTTTACTTTTAGTATGGGGGGGTGAATAGGTACTTGCTTTGCCACGCCCTCACATTTTCCAACTTTCAATGTTTTGTTTTGCTAATAAGGCTAAAAATGGCCAAATTTTAAAATTCTTCTTAGTTTTCATAAGTGTTTTTAAGACACGAATGTATATTTTCCGATGGGTAGAATAAGAGTTAATTTTTGACTTGATGGGCATTTGGAGCCCTTTACATTCCTTAACCCGCTCAATTCAAGTTTTGCTAGACTTTTATATAGGGAGCTTTAAAACGCGAAAGTCTTAATTCATTCGGGTTAAGAACAAGAACTTTTCGCAAGTTCCTATAATTGATTCTAGAAAGTCACTTATCAAGGGAACTATAAAACGCATTCTCTAAACTTGAAAAAGTCCAAGAAAGTGCAAGATCCTATAGGTGGCTTGAAAACCCAAAACTTTGATTTGATATAGTCTTAATGAAAGCTAATCCAAATTTGGCTTAATTTTGACTTGCACGGCTAAGTATTCACGAGTCTCTTTAATTAGAGGTCTTTAAATAGTGAAGAACGAGAAATGATAGAGTTAGACAAGTGATCATGCTAAACGTAGAACATGAAAGTGTTCTTTCAAAAACTCATATGTTTTTAATTGTGGCTTTTTCTTCCCATAAGATCAATGCATTAGGAATAAAACATAATTGCAATAAGTAAGGTCGTACGATTTGAAAGGTTACTTAGCCTCTAGCGCAAGATCGTTTAAAAGTTGCTCGGGGTTGAATAGAGTTCATAGCCAAGGCATAACTTATTGAAGCGGGACGCGAAGATTGGCGATCATCCAAAAAGGCCCTAACAAGGCATGAGGAGCTCTATTTTTGCTAAAGATCCAAAGATGATGTGAAGTATCATTGTTCCAAAATCAATATGAAGGATCGAGACACACGACGAGAAGCAATTACTCCCCTAAAGAATGGAGAAAGTCTATCCAAAAAGACCCTAACAAGGTATGAGGATAAATATATCCAAGTCCGAAAAGGAGGCGGATCGTTGTATATCAAAATCCAAAGTAAAGATTGAAGAAAAATGATGAAGTCGTGGTCCTATATGAAGAATCTCTCAAAAACGTCAAGTGAAGAAATTCCAATTATATGAAGAGAAGACCATAATTTCGAGAACGTCTTCCCAAGATTTGAAGTATGAAGTACATGCCAAATATCGGTCCGAGAAAGGTCTCAAATCGTGAAACAAGTTATGCCAAGATATGAACTTAAGGAGATACACGAGAAGCCGTTTTAAAAGATTTTGTCCTTCGGCTAACTATTGATCAAATCGTGCTACTTTGCTTTCGGACTAATAACTACTCAAATAAGTCAATATGAATCACTTGTGATCCATGACAAATAGATAAAAATGCTAGTAACCCATTTCCTTTTATAATAACTAGGATTGCGGGGAGAAAAAGTATTACACAATTTGGACATATGAGTAGTGTTAGCATTGTGACTTGTACCAACAATGATCTTGTTTTTGCACTTAGCATGGAATGTATGACAATCAAGGATGACGAAATTTACTCTAAGGGACATTAACTTGTTTCTATTCTTTGACCCTAAAAGTCACCTTTTGGTGATGAAAATCATACATTATGTCTTTACACAATCTCGTAGTATGTTGCAAGTCTTTTACTCTTCAATAAAGGTTAATAAAAATGAACTTTGGTGATGCTTAGATACTTTATTCTAGCATTGCGTGAGGGCACGGCAATGGCTTAGTATGGGGGAGTGATGAGATGGCATTTATACATGATCTCATCGTTCTTTTCGGGCTTTAAATGCATTAAAATGTCATAAAATACCATATATATGCTTGTGTTTGTTTACTTGTGTATTTTAGGTATGGATATCGTGAAAAAGACAAAAGATCACAAGATACAAGGAAAAACGGACACGAGAAACGAAGCCGTACAAAGAACCGGGCCCTAATCATGGAATTTTCATCAAATACCCTTGAAGACTTGAAGACAAAACAAGATTGATCATCATTTATTGAAGAAATGACACTTAAAACCCTTGTATATTAATAATTACAAGTTTGGTCCCTTAAGTTTGTCAAAATTGCAAAAAGGTCCTTCAACTTTGAAGAAATGGCAAGATTGGTCCCTCAACAAATTCAAATTGCCAATTATGGTCCCTCATGAAGTTTAAGAGACATTGAAGACCTTTGAAGATCAACTTTGTCCAAGTTCAGCCCTTGAAATACTCAAAATAGCAAGAAAAGTCCTTGGAAACATTTTGGAGAAAGTTTGTGCCAAAAGTGTCAATTGATGGAAGATATTAACAAAGGAAAGGAGATTTTAGGCTGAAAATCTTTAAAAGCCAAAAATTCCAAAAGACAAGGACCAAATTCGCCATTTTTGAAACATTTAAAAAAAATGCGCCTAACAACTATCCCACCCCCAAAATTCGGATCAAATGAGTACTATTCACCTTCTTACCACCCCAGATTTTACCCTCACATTTACTTAGGTAAAACTCAATTAAACTTGCACACACTTAATTCACACACTCCAAAACCCTTCCCACTCCTAAAAACCTGCATCCCACTCATGTGCACCAAAACCCCAATTCCCCAATCCACCAATCACATCATTTCTTAACCTCCAAGACTAGTGACGTGGCAAAATGAACGTCCAAGATGATATGCTTGCTCACAAAGCAAAATTTAAAGGCCAAGATCAAATGGACAGCTCATATGCACTCAAAATCATTCAAGGGCACAATTGGGATTTTCTATGTATTAGGGTTTTATGTTTTTATGCATTCTAGATTGTTCTTAGGACTCTATAAAAGGAGCTCACAACTTGTGTGAAGCCCTTGTTCCAGTTTCTAGTCTCTCACATGTAATTCCTTTTTAAAGAAATAAAAAGTTTGGTTTTTGAAATATTCAAGTGTAATTCCTTTTTTATTGTTTTTAAAAGTTTGTGTGTTGTGAGGAGATTGATTCTGAGTTCCACTTTTATTTGGTTAAGCAACTTTGATTTTCAAAGTTGTTTGAGGTTTTGAGATTTTGAGAGATTTTGGTAAAATCTTCTCAAAAGGTTTTTGTTGTTAGGAGTTCATGTTTGTTGATGATTTAAGTGTTATAGAAACATTTTAAGAAGATTAAAAAGGTTTTGAAAGTATTTTGGAAAGAAGAAAAAGGAAACAAAAAAAAAATATATATTGCTATATTATTTTGTTGTTTTCTCGTTTTGTGTTCAAATAGGTTGAAGGCTTGTTGATTTAGTTCAGCTCCAACCCGAGTTGGATTGGAGGAGGATTTTCATCCTCTAGGTTCTTGGATGTAAGAACCTAAGGTATCTTCCTTTTACTCTTGAAAAGTTCAAAAATAGCTAGTTGTGTGATTTTGCTTGATTGATTGATTAAGTGTGTTATAGATAGTTGATTTGTGTTCTCAAGTGTTGTTATGCATGTTTTAAGATGTTGGAACAAGTTTAATCAAGTTTTGTAAGGTTTTGGTATGTTAAAAGTTGGTTTTTAGATTTTAAAAGGGTGTTTGGCAACAGGTTTAAGCAGGACATCTAGATTTGTTTTGATAATTAAAAGGTGTTAGATTGCTTGTTTAGGGTTGATTAAGGTTATTAGTAAGTAGTTAATTAGTTTGGAACAAGATTTGAACAAGTTTGTTAGGTTTCTAAGGAAAGAGTAAGTTAAAAATCTGCATAAGTGTTAATTTGCTTGATTTGTGATGAACTTTGTGCATGATCTTTGATTGTTGATGTTTGATTCTTGTTGTTATTTGTGTTGTTCTTGACTTCTTGTGATCAAAGGATCACAAGAGTGCCCTCTTGTACCAAAAAGCATATCAAAATAAGCCAAGGTCAAGTCCTCTTGGCCAAACTCATAAACACACAAGTTCAACCTGCTGGTGCAATAGTTCATAACCAGGTTC
This sequence comes from Glebionis coronaria, assembly GCA_025667525.1. NCBI lineage: Eukaryota > Viridiplantae > Streptophyta > Magnoliopsida > Asterales > Asteraceae > Glebionis > Glebionis coronaria. The sequence goes on from CM046877.1 coordinate 458,546,722, forward strand.
GTCATACAAGTTGCGGCGCAAGACAACATGTTGCGGCGCAACTGAAGTACCTGCAGATTTTGGTTTTCCCGTTTCACAAGTTGCGGCGCAAGACAGAAGCACTGCGGCGCAAGACAGTGTTTTAATATTATTTTAATTTTCAAAATTTTATTTTTCTTTCTTTTTCATTTTTCCTAGGTTCTTTGTCATTGATTAGGACTATTTCCATTTTTAGAATAATTTTCTAGCTTTTAGATTTATTTTTATAATTATTTTAAGTTTAATTAGTTTTTATTTATTTTAAATCATTTTTAGAGTTTTAAAAATAATTTTAATAAGTTTTAATTTTTAGAAAATTACTTTTTAGTCTTATAATAATATAAGTTGAGTAATTATTCAATAAAATCATATTTTTGACATTTGAATTAATTAAATTTAATTTTAGGGCTTTAATTAGCATTTAAAATTAATTATTTAATTAATAAAAGGTTTTAAAATATCTTTATTGGATTTTTGTCTTAATTTATATTATTTTAGACTTGTTTTAGTCTTTTTAATCTTTTTCTTGATTTTGTTTTTGGTTTTAATAAATTTTTAATTTTAGTAGTTTTTCTACGGTTTTACGTTTTCGTCGTATCCGTCTTTTCTTCTTCTCACCCCCATTCTTCTTAATATTAATCTCAAATAAATACAAGTTAATTCACAACACCATACCTCCTTGGGAAACGAATCTTTTCATCTTTTTTAAGTGATTGAGGGTCATTACTTGTGGTTTTCCTAAATCACTCGTCGATACTTACCGCTCATATACGTTCTTTTGTTTTCCTAAACAAGAGTCGTGTTTTTACTACTATCACTCCTTCTAGTGAGGAGTCTCCTATTGACGAACCCATTGTAGTGAAAGAAGCACCCATGGCTAATCGAACTATGATGGAGTTGCTTCAAGCACCCACCGAGGGTTATGGAGAAGCTATTGTGATTCCCGCTATCCTTGCGGAGAATTTTGAGGTTAAGACGGGTTTGTTGTCCATGATTCAAAACAACAAGTTTCGTGGTGACGAAAAGGACAACCCTCATAACCACATTCGCCAATTTAATCGTCTCACCGCCACTTGCAAGTTTAAGGACGTCTCAAGCGACTCGATTAAGATGATGCTTTTTCCGTATTCCTTAGCGGGGCCCGCAAAAATTTGGTTAGAGAAAGAGCCACCCAATTCTATATTGACGTGGAAGGATCTCGTTTCAAAATTCGTGAACCAATTTTTTCCGCCCTCTAAGACTACGCACTTGAAAAACGAGATTTCAAAGTTTTCACAAGAGTATAATGAGAGTTTTTCAACGGCTTGGAATAGGTTTAAGGAAATGTTGCACGAATGTCCTCATCATGGTTTTTCCGACTTGCATCAAATAGACACATTTTACAATGGCTTGAACGATCATGAGCGTGATTATCTTAATGTCGCCGCGGGTGGTAATTTTTTGTGTAAAACGGTCGAGGAAGCATTGTTAATCATTGAGAATAGGTCTAAGGTCTATAGTCCTCGTATCACGTCGAGTGTTCGTAAGGCTTCGCCTTCGCCTTCGCCTTCATTGTCACACACCGTTGATGCTTGCCAAATCGAGGCTAATTTGGAGAACAAGATTTTTGATAAGTTGAAAGGATTGTTAATTGAGTTTAAAGTTGGTGAACAACCCACTCCCGCTACGGATAAAGCGGTTGAGGTTTCTTGTATGTATTGTGGTGGAGCTCACGATTATTCCGAGTGCATTACCAACGGTGGTAACACTTCGAATGCCTTCGCGGCCGCAGGAACTTATAACCAAAACGGTCAAGTTCCTCGCACTAATCAATTGACTCCACCGGGTTTTCCACCAAATCAAAATGCTAACAATTATCGAAACAATCAAGTTGGTTACCAAAGCAATCAAAGGAACAATTTCAAGGGTAATAACAACTATGGAAATCAAGGAACTAGTAGCCAATTGCAAAATCAAAACCAAAACCGTAATTTTCAAAACACGAGTCAAGGTCTTCAAAATGTTTACACTAAAGAACTACCAATGGACTTTTTGAATTACGCCACGGAAAATGATAAGATTTTGGAAAACATTCAAGAGCAATTGGCTAGTCAAGCTAGGGACACGGCTAAAAACACCAAGGAATTGGCTAATTTTGTGAAGGAAAATCTTAACATGAGAAATGAATTGAAAAATGATTTTGCTAATCAAATTAGAGGTCAAAACAATAAGATTGAACAAAGTCATGCTAGGCTTGAACAAAGAATTGACCAAAAAGCCGCTAGTCAAGATTTGAAGTTTAATGGTCAAGATGCTAAGCTTAATGCAATTTTAGAAGCCGTCATGGGAAACAAAGCCTCTACTTCGAGTGGTCTACCTAGTAACACCGTTTCAAAACCGAAGGGAGAGATGAAAGTGATTACCACACGTAGTGGTAAGACACTTAAAGAACCGACTCCTCAACCAATTACTCCAACGGTGGAGGAAATTGAGGAAGAACCCGAGGTGGTGGTCGAAAAGGAGCATATTTCAAGCCCATAAAGTACCGCTCATGCCACACCTACGGTCGACCCTTTACCAACATTGGAACCCGAGATTCCAAAGGCTATGCCTATGCCCCAACCCACACCACCCTTGCCTTACCCATCAAGACTTAGAAAGGAGAAACGACAAGAGCGCAACAACTATCAATTTGAGCTTTTTATGAAAATGTTTCGTGAGTTGCACCTTAATGTGAGTTTCGCCGATGCTTTGGTCATGATGGCTAGATTTGCCGCTAACTTTAAGAGTATGTTGAACAACAAGGAGAAATTGCACCAATTGTCTAGTTGTTCATCGGTTTATCTTAATCGCATACCTCAAAAAGTCGGTGATCCCGGTAAATTTTTTATCCCTTGTGCAATTCAAGATATGGAAGAATGCTATGCCTTGGCCGATCTTGGTGCTATCATTAACTTGATGCCACTTGCAATCTTCAAGTCGCTCAATCTTCCTAATCTTACTCCTTCACGAATGTCTATGGAGTTGGCCGACCATTCCACGATTCTCGCATGTGGTTTGGCGGAGGACGTTTTTGTGAAAGTGGGGAAGTTCTACTATCCCGTAGACTTTATCGTTGTTGATATCCCCACGGATCCTCAAGTTCCTCTTATTTTAGGTCGTTCGTTTTTAGATACGTCTATGGCTTTAATTGATGTGCATGCTAGAAAGATCACCTTACGTTTCAACGACGAGGAACTTGTTATAAACGCAACTCAAAATTCTCAACTTTCTCAAGTTTATTACGTTGCTACCATAAACCTCGTTGATATGATCGACGTGGTTTGCGAGGAATTTTCACAAGAAGTTTTAGGGTTTGGTGATGAAGAAACTAGTGGCAATCCCACTATGTTAGATCCAATTCTTGATAATTCGACACCAACCTTCACTCCTTTTAAAGGTGGTGGTTTTATGTTGGAGGAATTCGATGTTCCACGTACTTGTGACGAAGACCTCGACAACGATGAGGACTTCTCGATTATCAAGGATTTTCTCAACGATTTCCCATTTCCTCCACCCGAGGAGGTTATGAGTATCGAGCCCAAATCTTCACTTGAGGAACCACCTATCCTTGAGTTGAAAGATTTACCTCCTCACCTCGAATATGTCTATTTTGAGGAGGACGACAAGTTGCCGGTTATTATTGCGAAGGATCTTTCGAATGATGAAAAAACCGCACTTGTCGATGTTCTTAAGGATAACAAAGGGGCGATTGCGTGGAAGTTATCCGACATTAAGGGAATCGATCCCAAGTTTTGTACCCACAAAATCTTAATGGAGGAGGATTTCAAGCCCACAATCCAAAGTCAAAGAAGGGTGAACCCTAAAATTCACGACGTCATCAAAAAGGAGGTCCTTAAACTCCTTGACGCGGGAATGATTTACCCTATTTTCGATAGCCCTTGGGTGAGTCCTATTCATTGTGTCCCTAAAAAGGGAGGGATGACCGTTGTGCCAAACGATGCCAACGAGTTGATTCCCACTAGACTCGTGACCGGATGGAGAGTGTGCATTGACTATCAAAAGTTGAATGAAGCCACTCAAAAAGACCATTTTCCCTTGCCCTTCATGGACCAAATGTTGGAGCGTCTTGCGGGAAACGATTTCTATTGCTTTCTTGATGGTTTTTCCGGTTACTTCCAAATTTCCATCGACCCTCGTGATCAAGAAAAAACTACGTTTACGTGTCCATATGGAACGTTTGCCTATCGTAGAATGCCATTCGGACTTTGTAATGCACCGGGAACCTTTCAAAGGTGCATGATGGCTATTTTTCATGATATGATCGAGAAGACGATGGAAGTCTTCATGGATGACTTTTCCGTGTTTGGTGATTCTTTCACTTCGTGTTTATCGAACCTAGAGAGAATGTTAAAACGTTGTGAGGAAACCAACCTTGTGCTCAATTGGGAAAAATGTCATTTTATGGTTAAGAGTGGAATCGTCTTAGGGCACAAGGTCTCGAAAGCGGGGATTGAGGTAGATCAAGCTAAGGTATACGTCATCACCAAATTTCCTCATCCCAAAACCGTTAAGGGAGTTAGGAGTTTCCTAGGCCACGCGGGCTTTTATCGTCGATTCATCAAAGACTTTTCAAAGATTTCTCGACCTATTACACATCTTCTTGAAAAAGGGGCACGTTTTGTCTTTGACGAAGATTGTGTACGAGCCTTTGACATCCTTAAGAGGAAACTTACCGAAGCTCCCATTCTTGTTGCTCCCAATTGGAACCTCCCCTTTGAGCTTATGTGTGATGCTAGTGATTACGCTATTGGGGCCGTTTTGGGGCAACGTCATGATAAGCACTTCTTGCCTATTCACTATGCTAGCAAGACGATGATCGAGGCTCAACTAAAATACACTACAACGGAAAAGGAGTTCCTTGCCGTGGTGTATGCATTTGAGAAATTCCGACCTTACCTCGTCTTGACGAAATGCATAGTGTATACGGACCATTCGGCTATTAAGTATCTCATGGCAAAGCAAGATGCTAAGCCAAGATTACTTCGTTGGATTCTCATCCTTCAAGAATTTGATCACAAAATCGTTGACAAAAAAGGAGCCGAGAATCTAGCGGCCGATCATCTCTCTCGTTTGGAAGATCCTCACCAAAGTGTTTACGAGCCCAAGGAAATCACCGAAACATTTCCGCTCGAGACACTTGGTATAGTGAATTCTAAACTTGATTCTTCTACCCCATGGTTTGCGGATTTTGCAAATTACCATGCGGGTAACTTCATCATTAAGGGTATGACGACTCAACAAAAACGAAAATTCTTTCGTGACGTCAAGTTCTACTTTTGGAACGACCCTTACTTGTTTCGAACTTGTGCGGATCAAATCATCCGACGTTGTGTTTTTGGCACCGAAGCTTCTAATATCCTTAGAGCTTGTCATGAGGGACCCACGGGTGGTCACCACGGTGCTAATCTCACGGCTAAGAAGGTGTTTGATGCCGGTTTCTTTTGGCCTACTATTTACCGAGATGCACAAGATCTTGTGAAGTCGTGTGATGCATGCCAACGACAAGGAAAGCCTCACAAAAAGATGAAATGCCACAAAATATCATTCAAGTATGTGAGATCTTTGACGTTTGGGGTATAGACTTTATGGGGCCGTTCCCATCATCTCGTGGTAATAAGTACATTCTCGTTGCGGTTGACTACCTTTCTAAGTGGGTGGAGGCAAAGGCCTTTCCCACCAATGATGCTCGTGTGGTAGTCAAGTTTTTGAAGCAATTGTTTTCTCGGTTTGGAACCCCTCGTGCTATCATAAGCGATCGTGGAACCCATTTTTGTAACGACCAATTTGAAAGGGTTCTAAGGAAATATGGGGTTACACATCGTCTTTCTACGGCTTATCACCCACAAACGAGTGGGCAAGTCGAGGTTTCAAACCGAGCGTTGAAAAGGATCTTGGAGAGATCCGTTGGGGAAAACCGACAATCTTGGTCGGATAAGTTAGACGATGCTTTATGGGCCTTTAGGACCGCTCATAAGACGTCCATTGGGTGCACTCCCTATAAGCTTGTGTATGGAAAGAATTGTCATTTGCCTATCGAGTTAGAACACAAGGCTTATTGGGCCCTAAAGCATTGTAATGATGATATGGAGACCGCGTGAAAACACCGGAAAATGCAATTGAATGAATTAGATGAATTGAGGGATATTGCTTATGAAAATTCATTGATTTATAAAGAGAAAACTAAAAAGTTGCATGATTCTAAAATTAAAAACCGGGTTTTTAACATTGGGGATCAAGTATTGCTTTTTAATTCAAGATTGAAAATCTTTTCTGGTAAGTTGAAATCCCGTTGGTCCGGTCCATTCACCGTGATTCAAGTATTTCCGTATGGGACCATCGAGCTAGCTCAAGATGATGGTCCTAACTTCAAGGTGAATGGACATAGGTTGAAGCACTACTTTGGCGGGGAAGTTCCATCCTTGAACTACCTCGACCAAATCACTTTCCCCAATGATAATTAGTATTGAGGGGATCGAGTCGAGCTCATGACTCGGTAATCAAAAACGAGGTGCCTCGTGGGGGAGTCCCATGCTTATCCTATGTACATATTATCGCTTTCTAATGTAGCTTACGTGTGGGTATTTGTGCCCTTCCAACCTTTGTTTCGTGGTTGTTTGTGAATTGTGGTTTTTAGATCATGATCTTCACGATTGGAGCCTCTCGTGTTCGTTTTATGGGAGCACTCAATCGTTTGCTTTGGAGACATTTCTCAATATCCATGATATATCCTTTGATGTTCTAACCTTAGGTTTTTAGCACACTTCATAAACGGCTATTAATTTATTGGTTACACCCTTTCCATGCTAGATTAAGCATTCGACTACGTCTCTAGTATGGGGGTGTTTGCACCCCTAGACTCGAAACATTGAGGACAATGTTTAACTTTAGTATGGGGGGTGAATAGATACTTGCCTTGCCAAACCTTCACGCTTTCCAAAGTTTATCTTTTTGTTTATCGTTTTGTTGCAAAATAAGGCTAAAAATGGCCAAATTTTAAAATTTTTCTCATGTTTTATAAGTGTTTGAAGACACGAATGTAGGTTTTCCGATGGCGAGAATAAGAGTAATTTTTTACTCGACCGTGCGTGTTGAGCACTTAGCTTTGATTCCTTAACTCACATTAGGCTAAGTCTCTTAAATGAGGACGAGAAATGATAGAGTTAATTATAAGTTACTATGCTAAACGTAGAGTACTCGTATTCTTTCAAAAACTCATGTGTTCTCGTTGTTTGCTTATTCTCCCTTCGCATGTAAATATTTTTTGGTTAATAAATATTGACTTAGCGGTTTAATTAGGATTGTTGGGTTTCTAGTCCTTTCAGTAGCTTCCGTGTGATTAAATTGGGAAGACATTAAGGTATCGCCAGCGTCACGGTTTTGAAGTATTGGCACCCGAATAATCGAAAGCTTCACCTAATAATAAGATTTCAAGTGCTCACCTAAATCTTGCAAACAATTTGAAGCCCCACAAGGCCTAAAATCTATGCAAAATTGAAAGTGAATCAAGCCTTAATCTTTGAAGCTTTAAAGATCCAAAATTCGCTTTAGCGTGAGGATATACGTCTTTGGCTAATAAAACCACCGATGAGGCGGATAATAAAAGGCAAGGCAAGACCAAAGTCATAATAAAAGCTTCATGGCGAAGTTGAATAAAAGATGGAGGTAAACCAAAGATAATAAGGCCCTTCCGTTAGGGGGCGTATAAAAGTCTTGGTAATAAGTCTCATGTTCAAAACCGTTATAAAACCGTGTTTATCGATTCTTCTTGTCAACTTAATTTTTTAACATCGTTGTCTATTAGGAGGGGTTATTGATTTGATGGTCTTAGTTACACCGTTAGGACTCTATTTTTAGACCTAAATCTCTATTATCGCATAAGTCAAACAATGTATCCTCGTGAAACATTCAAGACAAAATAAAATATAAGAGATACAACTTAGGAATAATGGGAGGATAAGTACGTGATTAGGGCATATGAGTAGTGTTAGCATTACTAACTTATAATGACAATGATCTCGTTGCACGCTTGGCATGGAATTGGAGTGAAAATCGAGGACGATGAAATTATTTCTAACGAAGCATTCACGTGTTCTTATTCTATGACCCTAAACGTCCCATTTTGCGATGAAAATCATACATTATGTCTAAAACACAAGTAGTAGTAATAGTAGTAGTGTAGCTAGTTTATCATTTCAATAAAGTGAATAAAAATGAATTTTGGAGATGCTATGATACTTTATTCTAGCATTGCGTGAGGGCACGGCAATGGTTTAGTATGGGGGAGTGATGAGACTGCTTTTATACATAGTCTCATCGTCCAAATCGGGCTTAAAATGCATTAAATGTCATCAAAATACCCAAATATATGCTTGTGTTTGTTGCTTGTGTATTTTAGGTACGGATATTGAGAAAATGACAAAAGATCACAAGAATCAGTCAAAAACGAACACGGGAAACGAAGCCGCACGATAAACCAAGCCCTAATGAAGAATTTTCCAAAGAAAACCCTTGAAGATTTGAAGAATTATGAAGATTGGTCCTCCAAGTTTGAAGAATTGACACTTTATACCCTTGTATCTTCATAATTACAAGTTTGGTCCCTAAAGTTTGTCAAAATTACAAAAAGGACCCTTAACTTTGAAGAATTGGCAAATTTAGTCCCTCAACAAAACTAAATGGTCAATAATGGTCCTCCAAGAAGTCAACAAACAAGTCAAAGCCTTAAAGTATGAAGACATGTCAAGAACAGCCCTTGAATGTTGAAGAATTTACATGTTTAGTCCTTGTTTCAAGTTTGGAAGTATTTGTGCCAAAAATGACAACTGCCCCAAAGTTGTTATGTGTAAAAGTGGCGTTGATAGCCATTTTATACAACATGATCAAAGAATGAAACATGAGGGGTCAAACCTGTCAGACAACCAAACCTAAACACTCCACTCATAGCACGCCACATCACCCACTTCCACCCCACACCCAATCAAAACGTCCCTCCTCACTACGTCACCTCTCCGCTCACTCAAACTGATTTAATTAATCAGTTTAATTTTCCCACCCAAACACTTAATTTAAAAACCATTAACCCCAAACCGGATTAAACTCACCCTAATTAAACACATAAACCCTAATATCTCCAGGATGAACTTGAATTAAAACAAAGGGTTTTTGGGTAATATTTTCCAGATCACTAATTAACCTAACCCTAATCCCATCCCCACTCCCAAAAAACGTCACCCTCATCCTCACATGCTTGTACCACCCTCCCCTGCCCCACTATTCACTCCCCAACAAAAAAATGCCAGAGAATCAACGGACCAAAGCATCAACGTGTTCCCAAAGCTTTGTTTAAGGGTTGAGATGCATTCAAGACAGCTGGCTACTTCAACATCATCACATGGATGAATTTTGACCAAAACTTCAAGGGGCATTCTCGGATTTTTACCCATTAGGGTTTTAGGCTTTGAATTTCTTGTAATATTTTATTCAAGTTTCTACACTCTTCTACTAGTTAGTATAAATGAGACGTATGTGTCTCATTTTAGGTTGTTCTTTTTTCTCCTTTTTCACAACTTTGTAAGTCCTGTTTTTTATGAATGAAAAAAGGTTAAAGATTGTTGATGAGAAGAAAGAGCCAGCTTTATTTTACATTGTTTGATTGTGTTTAAGTTCTAAGTTTGTTTATTTTTCAAGTTTTTAAAATTCAGTTTGGTTTTCAAAGTTTCTGAAATTTTGATGTGGTTTTGTTAAAATCTTGTTCAAGATTTGGTTTCCAAGGTTGTTATCTGGATTTTGTAAGTGTTTTCAAAGGAAGTGTAAGGAAGTTTTGTGAAAAGTTTTTAAAAAAGTTTCAAGAAAAATCAGATCATTGCATATTATCTTTGTTTATTTTTCTTAGCAGGAAATTTTTTTTTAAGCTTGTTTGATTGTCAAGGGTTCAGCACAAGCCCGAGCTTGTGGGAGGTGACATAGCAGTCACTGTTGGGCCTGGATGTAGGCCCAACAAGGTAGCATACTTAATCCTTTTTCAGTTTTCAGTTATTTTTTTTATTTTGCATGAATTTGTTAAGAAATTGTTTGACTGCTTGTAACCTGTTTGATTTGAGTTCATTTGGTATGTTATGCATGTTATAAGTGATTAGGATATATTTGGTTGTGGTTTGAAGGCATTTGGTTTGTAAAAACATCATAATCAGATATTAAGGGGTGTTTGGGATAAGTGTTTAACTTGGATTAATGGTTTAAATCTTGGCTAAATCCTGTTTAGAATCACTTATTAGGGTGTTGTTAGGTTGAATGTTAGTATAGGTTTTCAAATGAACAAGTTTTGAACACATTTGAATGATAAAAAAGTGAGCAAGTAGCTAAAAACAGTCAACTGCTTTTGTGTTGATTTTGTGTTCAATTTTGGTAAGCTGTTAGAGGCAAGGTTTAAGCAGGATTGTGTATTGGTTACATGCTACTTGGTGTCATTGTGTGCAAGTTTTGGTGCATTAAATCTCAATTCTGTGCCATTTGAATCAGACATTTGTTCATCAGATACAAAGGTCTTAATCAGAAACTTGGTGCTTGGTTTGTGTGATTCTTTGCTAGTACTTGCCTGCTTTTCTTGTTTGCTTGACTCCCTACACTCCAACTGGGTGTAAGGGTGCCCTTTTTGTCCAACAAACATCCATAAAAAAACAAGATCAAGTCCTCTTGATCCTATTTTCACAAGTGAAGAAACACCCATTTGTTCATCAGTTATTCAGTCCTATATGGGCACGTTTTTGATCATTGGAAGCTTGATTCTTGTTTATTTTTGGTTAAAGGTTTGATTTAGAGTAAGTGGATTACTGATTTTTGTGTTTTTAAAGTTTAAAAAAGAAAAAAAAAATAAAAAGTAAAAAGGACGTGGCCAGGACTCGAACCTGCGCCACTCCTCTCACACACAAACGTCTTAACCATTGCGCCCTAGGGACTTTGACTGATAGGTTCCATTTCATTATTTACTTAAGTGGTATTTGGTTTGTAGCTTATTTACATAACAGCTTAATAATAAGCTTTTTCCAGCTTATTCCTTTAAGTTCTTTACTGTTTAGTATTTTTCTTAGATTTGTATTAGGTTTAGGGACTTTTCTGTTTAAAAAGTATATTTTTCCCTTTATTAATCAATTTTCTAGGAATATTTTAAGTTTTAATTTTAAAAAGTAATTTAAAAATAGTAAAAGGTATATTAAAAATATGAAAAAATAGTTTTTAGGTTTTTAATCATATTTTTGAGGTTTTCAGCTATTTAAGTTTTCAATTTAGCTTATTTTTTATTTTATAAGATTTTAGGGTTTTTAACTAACTTTAAAATTCAATATAAAATTATTATATAGGTTTTAGAAAATTTGGATTGCATTTTTGTTTTAGTTACATTATTCTATATTTTTGGTAATTTTTTAGAATTTTTTTATAAACTTTGAATTTTTTTTAATATTTTAATAATATTTTATTATTAAAAATTGAAGTTTGATTTTTTTTAGTTTTTACATTTTTCCTAGGTTAAGGACACCTAATTAGGAGTTTTGTCACTTTCCAAATATTTTTTGGACTTTTCAATTATGTTCTAGAATTAATTTAAGATTTAATTGATTTTAATAGTTTTTAAGTGTTTAAAAATAGTTTAATTTGGTTTTAAAATTTTTAAAAATAGTTTTTAGCTTAACTAGGATATTTTTGAGGTTTACAAACTATAAGATCTTGTTTAGGGCTTTTTAGTAATTAATTGTGATTTTTAGGGCTTTAATTAGCATTAAAAAGTCATTATCTAATTAATTAAAAGGTTTTATCAAGTTTGGATTTTTTGTAAACTCTTAGAATATTATTGGGGATTTTTAGTAATTTTTAGGAATTTTTAGGTTAAAATTATAATTTTGGTACTATTTACGGTTTTGCGTGATCGCCTTTTTCGAATTTAATTCGTCTTCGTAACCGTCTTTCTCTTCTAATCCCATTTCTTTCTCAATCATATAATCACAAATCAATATCAATTCAATTCACAACACACTAGCCTCCTCGAGAACGAACTCACTTAGGGTCATTTACACACGGTTTTCCTAAACCGTCGTGCACACTTGCCCTATTTATTGCTCTTTTCCTAAAGAGTGGTAAAAATTCCAACATCAGACTGCTTGACCGATTTCCACCACTGCAGCACATCACCTTCAAACTTATACCAAGCCAGCCTTGCCTTCTAGACACTAGCACAACCCATTGCATCGAAAATCTTCTCGATGTGAGTAATCCAAGCTTCAGCCTTGTTGGGGTTGTCAGTCTGCTCAAACGAACGGGGTCGCTGTTTGTTGAATCTCTCCAACCAAGTCATAAGAGTAACCATTAGAGGAGGAGGGGGGTTGGCGTGATTACCATGAGCCTGGAATTCCGCCTGAAGTTCATCCCTGATTTCATTGTGAAGTTAGGGAAGTAGGGCTTACAGAGCTACATTGACATCTGCTGTCAAATCTGGAGTATTGCGATTGTTCATCATCTGACAGTTTAAACAACAAAATACAACATAAATCATAAATCTAAAATAAGATAAAATAAGAATGCATGAACAATGTATAAATCAAAGAAGCAGTTTATAATGCATGAAACAATGTAAAAATGCATGATGAAGTTTAAAAAACTTTTATATGAACATGAGTGAACGCCTATGGTCAGTTCACGCAAAACGAAAGACATGGCGCGAGGACGCCAATGGGTCGGTCCCAAAGTTAAAAGTTTCGATAAAAGCACATGCGACTAAATAGGGCCAGTCCTGTACCAACCATTACTTAGTCATAAACCTGCTACAATGATATGAATGCATGAAATAAAAATGAAAATGAATGAATGCATGAAAACCAACTGTCAGTTCTAGGAAGACACTGGTGACTACCCGTAAGTCACAGGTCATTTTTACAGAGCTACAGGTCGAAACCTTGGCTCTGATACCATAATTGTAACACCCCATTTAATAGGATAGAGTGCTACAGTAAATTATGACGTATCATCAGAGCATGCAAGGTAAATGTCTAAACATTCATGACCATAAATAGAAATACCAGAATCAAACATCGGTAGTCTAGTAACTCACAAACAAGCAATATAAGTAGTGTAAATGGAAAAGACTAAACAATATCCAAAAGAATGTAAAGTATGATAAAGTAGGAATAAATGCATAAGGTAAAAGAGGCCGGATACCTTCCAATCCGAATGCACATACTCTGGAGTTCCTACTTGCGTCCTTGGGTACCTTCCGTTTGGGAACATGGAAAAGTAGAGGGATGAGCATAACGCTCAGTGCACGGATATGCAATAAAGCATGGAAAACATAGAGTATGGAAGCATATAAAGAATAATAAGCATGAATGGCAACGTAAATGAATAAGTCCTGGAAAACCTAGTTGTTTGTCATGTTAACTGGTTTTTGTTCTGAAAACATAGCTTATGTTACTTATGAAAATCTGTATTAGTTTATGTACCAAATTAGCCAATATAGGTCATGAGGTCAACAACGTGCATGAATACTTGGAGGGGAGACCTCATCATGCAATTAGAGGGGTTTCCTCTAATTAACTGGTCAATGGGTAGGAGGGATCCGCTCCTTGTGAAGGATGCAAGGCACACACCACATTTACCATGAAAATCCTGACTGAAACATGTAACTAGGATGCACCCATACGCCCCACATGATAATAATAATATAATGGCCAAATAACTGAAAAGGGACGCCACGAGCTATCACTATGCCGTGGTGAAGTCATAACACTAGTGCCTCTAGTGTTATGGTTATGGTACCTCCGTAACTAGGTGAAACTGGTCATGCATGTATATGGCTAAGGTAACTAATAAACATAAGCATTTAATCTGTAACTACTGGGGAAAACAGTTGGCTGCATACGGGAAATCCTAATGAAGGAAGAGATTGTCCTTACTGAAGGACGGGAAATCCGTACCTTATTTCCAGTAAAAGCTAATGTAAACGATGAAGACTAATCCGCCTTGACGGATAAGACTACATAAGAAATATGGACATGTATGAGTTGTCTGGATTACATGTGTTTTACTGGTTCCGTGTGTTATTAGCTTGTTATACGTATCCTGTCATGTTTTACTGTTTACTGTGTATTATGTAGTAATTCTGATGTTCTGTTGTGTATTATTCATGTATTAGTGTATTATAATACTTGTATTGTAATACTAAGTAACTTTCTAAAAATAGCAGGTTTCCATAATTAGTAAGTTTCCGAAAATAGAAAGTTCCCAAAAATAGTAAGTTTCCATAATTAGAATTAAGATGGATTATAAATAATAAGTGAAGTTAACTTAGTACAATACTAGTCATGATGATAGTTAGTTAATTTAATTAAACTATATGTTATATGATTTTAATTAAAATACATGTTTAATTATAATAACTAAGTATAAATACCTTAGGTTATACATGAATTAATTTTAATAAATTAATTAACCTAAAGTTTAATGTGACATGACTTATAAAAATAGATTTTATAAAAACCCGAATCCCGAGCCCGTGTTTTAATATAAGCCGAATCAAATAAGCTATAACAAGTCCCACCGAGTCCTTGGAAAGAACCTCGGTTGACACTACTAAAAAAACTAATCGTACAATCATACCACGACTCGAAGTCAGGGTCCCCTTGTCTCGGGTCCGATCAACCAAAACCAACTGAGCACCCCTTGGGGTCTCGGTGGTGTCTCGGCTCCACCTTAAACCGAAAACAAACCCACCCCGACCCAAGGTCGGGGTTCCCTTGATGCGTCGACCGAAGACCAACCAAGCCGAGACCTGGCATGGTCTCGGTGGTGGTTATATAAAACAAACCGAACACCCCCTTTGGGGGTTTCGGTGCCTCGGCCGAACCACAAACCCAAACAAACGTACCCTTGATCATAATTTAATTAATCTAGGTTATTCTTTTTACATGTTCATGTGATTAATTAAATTAATACTTGAATCAAAAGAAAATAAAAATAAAAAGGAAGGGTTTTTGAATATACCACTATGCTTAGAATCACGAGATGATCACAAATAATTAAACAACCAAGAAAATTGTCTTGTTTTGCCTTGTGTTCTTGTGTAGGCCGACGGCTATGGTGAACCAAGGAGGAAGGAGACAAAAGTTTTATAAACCTAAAATATGAGAAAGAATAATCTCCTGATGTTTTTAATTAAATGAGTTTTGGGCCAAAAGGCCCATCTTGGTCCTCCTCTCTTGTTGTCGCGGCTATGGGGCCCACCATGGGTAACCCGTAGCTTTTCTCGAGTCTAACTATTTACATGCGTGTTCGTGATTTATTATTTGTGATTTTGGTGTTCGTGATCATGTCACATCTATAATTTTCATGATTATACGTTATTTATTATCGTGACACGTGTATTAATATTATAAATGGAAAGTTTAAATTTTACCGTGTTTTCGTAAGTTACTGTTCACGTGTATTGTTCATAGGTTTTTAATGCGGGAACTCTCTCTTCAGCCTCTCCTGCTCAACATGAGGAAAGAACTGATCATAAAACAATGTCTTGAACTATGTCCATGTCACTGTGAGCAGCCATTCATCGCCTCCATATGTCAGCTTATACGCTCTCCACCATGCTAGGGTGTCGCCTCAAACATGTAGACAACTAAGCTAATTTTAAAGGCTTCCCCGCAGCCCATAGCATCAAAGATTTTCTCCATGTGAGAAATCCAATTTTTTGCATCTACAGGAATCACTGCTTTCTCAAATGAACGTGGTTTTTGCTTATTGAACCATTCCAGCCAGGTGTCTAGAGTAACTCGTGGAGGAGGAGGAGGATTATTCTAGTTCTGAGGATGTGGTCCATTTTGGAATTCAGCCCGAATTTCATCTCGGATCTGCGGGAGCATGGCTTGCAGAGCTGCTTGAATAGTTGCATCGATTTCCTTATTGTTGCGTTTGTTCACCATCTGAAAGTTTTAAGAGGAATTTAAATGATTAACATGTTAGAAGCATGGGGTAAATTACCTGGAATATGCATGGAATAGTTTATGAAGGCATAGCCGACGAAATTTTGAAATGATCAAGGTAAACGCCCATGGGTCAGTTCACCAAACAACATTTGACTGAAAAACATGAAATTTGACATGAGAAAGGGTGAACGCCTATGGGTCGGTTCACAACACAAAATTTGAATGGTAGAGGTGAACGCCTATTGGTCGATTCAAAAAACAAAATTCACAGAATAGCAAATGCGACTAAGTATGGATAGTCATGTACCAACCTTTTACTTAGTCAAAATATAGAAATTAAAAGATAAAATGCACGAGAAACATGGAAGACAACAAACGCCAAAATTTAGGAAGTTCCTGGTGACTACCCACTAGTCACAGGTTAAGTTTTAGAGCCTACAGGTCGAAACCTTGGGCTCTGATACCATAATTGTAACACCCCACTTGGATAAGTGGACCATTACGTGTATTTATGGTGTGTCATCAAAGCGTGCAAGGTAAATGTCATAAAAACTTTAAATGACCATAAGGGAAATACCGGAATCAAACATCGGTAATCCAAACATAAGCTCACACATGTAAAAGTAAATGCTGAAAGAAAGGACTAAACAATGTCCAAACAAGCCAAGTAAAGTATGAAGTGCATAAAATAAAGAAGTCTGGATAGCTTCCATCCAAAATGCACATACTCTCAAAATCCTAAGTGAGTCCCTGGGTACCTGCCGTTTTGGGACATGGAAAGTAAAGTAACGGCTAAGAAATACGACCAGTGAACGGATATATATAACATGATATGAATGACTGAAACATAAGTAAAGACTGGAAAGCAGCGGATTAAGTGTAAGTCCTAGAAACCTGGAACATGTTTATAAATTGGTTTAAATTATGAAAACTTATGTTTATATCTGAAAACTGTATTTTAATTTGCCAAGAGCCCATATAGGTCATGAAGGTATCAACTGGCATGAATACATAGAGGGGTGACCTCATCATGCATTAGAGGGGTGACCTCTAATTATACTGGTCTGTGTAGGAGGGATCAACTCCTTGTGAAGGATGTAGAGCACACACCGCATTTACCTGATAACTGTAAGTTGGAAACTAGGATGCACCCATACACCCCACATGATAATACTGATAATGGTCAAACTAAAACTGAAGGGACGCCACGAGAAATCACTCCCTCGCAGAGGAGTCATAACACCGGTGCCTCAAGTGTTATGGTTACGGTACCTCCGTAACTAGATGACATGGTCATGCATGTATATAGCTCAGGAATTTTAAAATAAACATAAGTATTACTGAAAAGCTGAATAATATATAAGTACTGGGGAAAACAGATGGCTGTAAACGGGGAATCGTAATCATGCATACGAAGGAAATGTCCATACAGAAGGACAGAATATCCGTACCTCGTGTCCAGTAATGAAGTGAGAATGAAAGCTGAAGGATCTACTCCGACTTCACGGATACTACATAAATAAGGGACGTGAATGAGTTGTCTGATTACTGTATACTTTACTGGTTCAGAGTGTTCTTAGCTTGTTTAACATGTTCTTATCATGTTTTACTGTTTCATGTATTATCTTGTAAATATTTATGGTTTCCATGTATTCTGATTACTGTATTTCATGTATCCATGTGTTATTATACTTGTTGTATCATAATAAGTAATGTTCTAAAAATAGCAGGTTTCCATAAATAGTAAGTTTCCAAAAATATACAGTTTTCAAAAATAGTAAGTTTCCAAAAAAAGAAAGTTTTCATATATAATTATAAGCTTGATTAATAATTCCAAAATATAAGCTAGAGCTTAATAGTCATAATTTATAAGTTATGATGATTAAATTGTAAAGTTTATAAAATAATTACTTAGGCTAAAATGATGGTTATTAATTAATAACATAAAGCATGGTTTTTAAATCTGCATTATTAATTAATAACATAACGTGGTTTATTTTAATAAAACTTTAACTTGGCCAAATAATTAAATTAAAGTATGGTTATTAACTTAATTATGTCATAATAAAATACTTAGCTTAATCTCATGAATTATTTCATTTAATAATTCTAACCTAAGTTTTCATGAATAATTATATGTTAAATAAATATATCTTAAATCATGTATAATTTAATTAATATTTCAAGTCTTGATTAATTAAATTAATAAGTGTAATTTAATAAAACATATCCTTGTGTACCCGAGCCTACCGAGTCTCCGTGTCCCGGTCGCACTAACCAATCAAACAAAACACTAAACAAAACCACAGCCTGATTCACGACAGAAATCTCTGTCGCGAATGTGCCAAAGGGAAATCTGCGACAGAATTTATGTCGCTGTTTCTGTCGCTAAACTGGGAAAACAAAACAAACCTAGCCCCTGCTGTAATCTTGGTTTCCCTCGCCCGGCCTGAATACCCACCGAGAGCCATGAGGATCTCGGGTTCCCACTGTTTTCATTCCATCCCCACTGTTTGGGTTTTTTGGCTAGCGGCTCACTAAAGAACTCCAACACCGACCCTAGTGAGGGTGCGGCTGTTTGGAGAAATATACCACCGAGAGCTGTGGGCTCTCGGTTTCCATGTCAAACCTACCCAAAGACCCGAATCATTCCTTGTTTTAAATCTTTTATCAACATGTTCATATATTAAATTAGTGGATTCATGATGTTAAAACATAATAATAATAAAAGGGGTATTAAGAATTGGTGTTACCGATTGTGATTGATGCAAGGATGAAAGACACGAACACGTA
The DNA here is from genome assembly GCA_025667525.1 of Glebionis coronaria. Taxonomy (NCBI): domain Eukaryota; kingdom Viridiplantae; phylum Streptophyta; class Magnoliopsida; order Asterales; family Asteraceae; genus Glebionis; species Glebionis coronaria. Next base: position 458,565,537 of record CM046877.1, read on the forward strand.
CTTAAGATTAATTCAAGAATCAAAATCGACCTCCTCCCTTGTTTCTTTTTCTGCCGGCGGCACCCCCCAAGACAAACCCTAAATTGTTTTCTTGTTTTGTGAAAATGAAATGTGTGAACTTCCTGATTGTTTAGTATTCAAGTGGGCTTGGCCTAAGCGCATTTTGTTTTCTCTTTTGTAGCCGCAGCCCACACAACACACACATATATTTCTGTTTTCATTTCGTGCTTTAATATTCAACGTACGTGTTCGTATTTTAAATTCTCGTGTTAAATTCTGACATGTATTATTTCTTTTACTGAATAAATAATAATATACGTAATACTTGAATAAATAATATTATTTATTATTCTGAAATTAATAATAATTACGTAACGTTTTAATTAGATATGTGATTGCGCGTAATTAATATTTCATGGATTTTAAAGCGGGTTTCACACATTGGCATTTTCAACCATTGCCAAGATTTTTAGAATTACCATCTTGTCGACTCGTAACGTAGAAAAAGGCTTTTTTTTGGTTGATTTTGACGAGTATTGGAGGCGTGGTATTTTTCAACATCAAGAAGCAGATATTATTGCATCTGCTGTTGATCATCGTCATCATCCGAATGTTGCACAAGGCGAAAGAAGAAGACTCCGTGCCCTTGGTGACGTTACAAATCTCAGACCGCATGTGTCAATAAACCAATTACTAAGGCAAAGCCTACTGTAACCAAAAAGCCTTCCAAGTCACAATCATCAGTTCTTAGAAAGGCTGCTAGTGGAATCCCTACTACAAAACCAAAAATTCCTGTCATCATCAATATTGATGAATTTGACAAGAATAATGAGCTAGCTGAGGTTGAATATGTGGAGGAATTCTGTAAGTTTTACAAGCTCTCCGAGACCCAAGGATGTTTGAGACATGGATGATTTTCAACCTGATATCAATGCTAGAATGCCAGCTATCTTGCTTGACTGGCTAGTACAAGTTCACAGTAACTATGACTTGATGCCAGAGACTCTCTTTCTCACTATCAATATTGTTGATAGATACTTGTCGCTCACAACTGTTGCTAGAACTGAACTTCAATTGGTTGGCATCAGCGCGTTGCTTATATCTTCCAAGTATGAGCAAATATGGCCGATAGCGGTTGATGATATGATTACTATGTCGGAATATACATATTCAAGAGACCAAATTCTTGCTATGGAAAAGGCTATTCTTAGTCGTTTAGGTTGGTATCTGACGGTACCAACACCGTATGTGTTCATAGTTCGGTATGCTAAAGCCTCACTTCCAACTGACAATGAGATGGAAAATATGGTGTTCTTTTTCACTGAGCTCGGTTTGATGGACTACTTGATTACCATAAGGAATAACCCTTCGATGCTTGCTGCTTCAGCTGTGTACGCTGCTAGGTGCACCCTTAATAAGACACCTGCTTGGACTGAAACACTCCAACAGTACACCGGATATACGGAAGATCAACTACGAGACTGTGCTAAGAGTTTGGTGAGCTTTCATGCTAGTGCAAGAGATAATCAGTTCAACGCTGTGTACAAGAAGTATTTGAACCCTGACAGGGGTGCGGTGGCTCGTTTTCCTCCAGTGACGAGTCTGTTTGTAGTGAATCGTCATAAGTAACGCTGCTTTGAAGATAGGTTGGTTGACTGCTCAGATTAGGAAGTCTATTACTGTATTGTGATTGTAAATTTGTAATTGCATAAGTTTCGTATTATGACCCAAACATGACTAATCTTTTATGTTTCTCTCCTTTTTTTTGGTGTTTTGTTAAAATTTCCAACTGAAACATCAGTATATTGACATGTTTTTCCCCAAACATAAGTTTTGAAAATTATACAATCACACATTAAAACATAAGTAAAATAAGAAGATAACTTTACAGTATCATCATATCGGTAAAAACACATTAAGTTGGTCAAGTAAAACTTGTATACAGGCATATAACATGTATACTGTAGTTAATCGCGTTACAAGACATAACTTTATATATCGGGTAGCACGTATATATCATCTCAAATTCTCACTTCAAGCTATTAACTAATACAATAATGGATATCAGATGAATGTGGCTCCCTTCAGCTCTAAACAGTGGAGCTTCATCTGTATATTCTGTATATTATTATTGGTCAATGATAATTTGGGCATTGAAACAACATCACGATTATAAGAAATGTATGTTGTAACTTAAAAAATATTTCTGTCTTGATTTGTCTTAACACGGATGAAGTTTTTCCATGACACCGAGTCTTTGACTCAGATGGCCTAACCGAAGTGACCCTTTCCTAACCATTTCTGCAGGCACCGTCAAGATGAAAATTGACGACCGATAAACTTGCACTGAAGATAGAACTGAGGAATCCTGGTCACCCCTAAACAGCAGTTTAAAAACTGCAAAATCAGAACCTAAACATCACACAAAACTGCTCAGAATCAGCACTGAAAACAGCAAAATCAGAACTAAAACAGCATAAAACAGCACTAGAATTCAGTAGCCAAAATCATGTTGAATCAGGACAAAAAATAGCCTCAAAAAACTGCACAAAACGACAAAATCAGCACTTAAAACCAGCTTCAAGACAGAAAAATTCAGCAAAAAGAACAAATAAAGAACATCACTAAACTACCTAGAAAGCGCAAAAGGATACAAACCATAGTTTTTCAAAATAAGATATTTCTATTGTGGGTTAAAAGAAACATAGCATGTAACCAGCTGAGCTAGCTCAGTTGGCCACCAAGGGTAACCTTGGGGATGTATTCTTGGAGAGGTCTCGAGTTCGAGTCTCACCAAGAACATTCAGGCGCCCGAATTAAGAGGCAGGAGTGGGGTTTATCCCCTAAGGAGAAGGTTCGAGGCTTGCATACCGCCCAATTGGATGTCATTGTAAGCTCGAATCACTAACTACTAACTCGCCGTTCAAAAAAAAACGAAACATAGCATGTATTAGCTCATTATGAGTATAACTTTAAGTGAGTAAAGTAGACAAAGAACAAACTACACATGTTACGAATCTGCATTTACTGCTTGTACCAAACATCAATACTCGGCTACTCGCAGATGATAGTTTTGGATAATTTTTTCAGTCTTAGTTAATCAGAACTACATGCTATTTATTGCTTATAATGTTGAACTTTTTTTCGTTTGAATATCAATCAGATGACATATATAGGGGGACTGAAACACATAAAGAATCAAAATAAGAACACGAAATGCATACATAAATAAAAGAATTACTCAGTGACCTCAAACGTGTATATTGATTGATAGGTTAGGGACAAAGAACTACAAGGAATAAACTACAACTCTAACCACAAAATAAGAATAATAATGCTCAATTCAGCGGCAAAAATCAGGTTGAAACATGACAAAAAACAGCCAAAAAAACTGCACAAAAATGACAAAGTCAGCACTTAAAACCAGCTTCAAAACACAGCAAAAATCAGCAAAAGAACAACTAAAGAATCGGAACTAGAATATTGAACTTTTTTTCATTTTATATATCAATCAGATGACATATAGTCACCTCAAACGTGTATATTGAATTGATAGGTTAGGGACAAAGAACTACACTACTAGGAAGATATATTCTTTATACATTTTTCTTATAACATTACACCATAATAAGCTGTTAAACATTTTCAAATGCAGGAAGTTCATTAAGATCAAAGCCACACACAGCCTTTCTTTCACCACTGATTGTATCAGCCGATTCTTTAACTTGAAAATTCCTCTCTTTCGTCAGGCTCGTAGCCATGAGTTCTTCAACGTGTGTGCCTGATTCAGCCACAGGTGGAATAAAAGGATCATCAAGGCACATGGGGCAATTAACTGCTTGTACATTGCTCTGCGCCATTATACTAGTGTTGGCCTTCAACTGGTGACCAGACGCAATGAGCAATAGAGTCTTCGCTGCTTCTTGCATATCCTCGTCAACAACGCTTGACGCCAAACGACCTCTCTTGCCTGTCTTCACATCCCACCCATATAAAAACTTACTCAAATCAAGCGCGGCGGCCTTGGCATCATGATTCTGATTTTGACCACTTTTAAAGAACGTCTTCCAGTCTTTATCTGTGTGAAGAACCATGTGCTGATAAAGGGATTTTTTCGAGCAACAATTCATTCTGCATATAGGGCATGCTGGTTTACCACCTTGAGAATTTACAATACTCATAAGCAAATTATTTCGTTTTTCTAAAAGTAGATTCCTTTTCTTGAACGCATGAGTCGGTTTCTTGATTTCATCAGAGGTGGAATGCCTTTTGGCTTTCTTGATCTTTTCTTGAGATGCAGTCTTGCAATCCATGTCAAGAACTGATCTTTTACGATTCATCTTTTGAGCATCAGAAAAAGAAGATGTTTGTGTCTCCTTGTCGTGGGCGTAGGAAGTACTTTCGCCAATCATATTGGTAGGAGTCTTTAAACGAATCACGAGCTTTCTGACACCATGTGTTGTTGGAGCAGAAGATTGAAGTGTATGAACTGAACCTTGTTGGGACTTCATTCTTATGTGTCAACAGAAAGTTGCACAGATTAACAAAATTCAGATAAAGAAATAAGGATAGAGAAATATACGATTAATTAAATCCTATTGACAGAATAATGATAATCAATTGGGGGTCGAACCTTATAAATAAGGCTTCTGGTAATGGCGGTGTAGTTTTTAGTTACCGTTGGAATATAAGACTTGGGATCAAAGTTATTATTAATCAGACTTGTGGTAAAGTGGTTTAGTACCGCGTGTATTTTTAGTTGGTTTAATCCGCCTATTTTTTAGTTGATTTAATCTCGCGTATAAAATTTAGGAAAGTTATGATCCTTTTATTAAATTTAGGAAAGTTATGAAATATTTTTTGCTCCACTTAATGTAAAGTATTTTCAAATTTTTTTGCAGGTTTGCATCAAGTTTTCAAGGATACCGGTTAAAAAGTTTGAAAACCAGAAAAAAGATTCTACAAGGCATATTTTCTTAAGCGATTGAGTCGTATAATAACAACGCATTTTTCCAAACGTATCGATTTGGTATCTGATTTTCTTTTAATTACGGGAAATTACAAAAAAAACTATAAAAGATTTAAAATTACCAAAAAAATATAAACTTTTTTTACTTAAAATAGTTTTTATAAAACACCCCCTAAACAACTATTTTTTAAAAGAAAAAATTAGTTTTACCTCCGGTCCAAATTATAAATACTACCCCTCATACTAATTTCACACAACAAAAAACACACATTTACACACTTTCACAATGAATCAAAATCAACTTGGTCGAACCGTTTTCGATATCGATTATGAAACCAACGTTTCTATTTTACAACAAGCTTTTGATTATCACCAATGGCTACTACAACAAGAAAATCAACCACGAGTGACCCGCACCCCAATTTTTCGTGATCGTGAAGATGTCGAGCGCCGTCCACGGGCCTATTATTTTGATGATCACTATTGGTATCCTTTATATTATTTTAGTAGAATATTTCGTATAAGCCGTAGACTTTTTCTAAAATTATCAATGCAGTTATAACTTATCCCCTTGATCCTCTCCTACAACATTTTCATTTATTTTATCTCGACTAGATTGTATGGGTCGACTGAGTATTAGTGCTCTTATGAAGTGCATGACGTCTATACGCCAATTCGCATACGGTAACACACCCGATGCGTTAGATAAAAATATTTACAAATGAGTGAGCCTACTGCACGAGACGAGATGCTCTAACTTTTTTTTATTAATATGTTCATCACTGAATTGTACATGTCGAAGTATTTAAGAAAGCCAACATCCGAAGACGTTGTAAAGATATAACAAAAGCATAACAATGTCCATGGTTTTCGGGGAATGCTTGGAAGTATTGATTGTATGCACTAGGAATTGGAAACTTGTCCAGTGTCATGGCATGGTAAATATATAAGGGTGATAAAAATCACCCTACTGCTAGTATGATGCTAGAAGTTGTAGCTTCGCAAGATTTGTGGATTTGGCATGTGTTTTATGGGATAGAGGGTGCGAATAACGATATTTTTGTTTTGGATTAATTTCATATATCACCTTACTTTTCAAATCAATTTCATATATACCCAAAGTGCAACTATTGAATGCATGATGTACAATGATTTTTAAGCATGTTTGGATATATATGAAATTGATTTGAAAAGTAGGGTGATATATGAAATTGCCCCTTTTGTTTTAGATAATTCTCCGTTATTCGACGAATTGTTAGATGACTTAGGTCATGTGGTTCTGTATGTTGTAAACAGAGTTGAGTATTGTAATGGGTATTACTTGTCCGGTGGAATTTACCCAGAGTGGACAAGTTTTGTCAAGTCGTTCACGGTTGCAAATGATCCGAAGCATACGTACTTTAAACAACGTCAAGAAAGTTCACGAAAAAGTTATTGAACGTGCTTTCGGTGTTCTCCAGGGATGTTGGGGACTTATTTAACAACTGGCCCGTACATACGAAGTCAACACATTACCTAGAATCCCGTATGCAGGTATCATCATGTATAATATGATTTTAGAAGATCAACAGATGTCAGTTGTTGACCGGAAGCATGTTATTATAATCCATCAAGGTCAATGCAAACAACGTGGATCGATCTATGTGCAACCCAATGTCGTCAAGCAAAAGAAATACGTGACAAAGATACGCATCATAGTCTCCAACAAAACCTTATGAGCCATATTTGGCGTGAAGTCGAGGAAGCTCAAGAAAAAGAAGAAGAAGACTAGTCGTCGGGGCGTGTATTTTTTTAATAATTTCGTTTTTTTTTAGTGTGCTTTTTTAACTATTGTAATTTGTCTTTTTAGTTTATGAATGAAATGGTAGTTTGGTTGATAAATGAAATAATTGTTGAGAGGATTTTATGAAAATAAGGAGGTGAGTAGTCTTGGTTGATTTTATGATTAGAGGAGTTGGTGTTGTTTTTGTGTTATTCTGATGTGGCGCTAAGGTTAGTAGTATTTTTTGGATGATGTGCTGTTGTTTTGGTGTTACTCACCTAGGGCTCTTATAGCGATTGATGTAGTAGTTTTAGTCACTTGTCTTATGAAAAACAAGAAACACGACAAGTATTAGTTTCCACGTTCAGGAAAACGTAAAAACCGACAAGTAAGTTTGTTCAAGGAAGTGCGTTTGTGTGAGCCAAGTTCAAAAATCATTTTTGGATTAGTTCGTTTTTGGTGAGAGAAAAAGTTGAAAAAGAAAGACGGATTACGCTAAAATTACACTAAGATGAATACGCGTTTCCACGCGAATCGAGACGAAAAAATAAAATACATCTAAAAAATTATTAAAAATTTCAAATAACTCCTAAAAAATATAATTAAGGTTGAAAAATTAACTAAACTTCTTTAAAAAAATTTAATTATTTATTATTAAATTTTAAAATCTAATTAAAGACCTAAAATTCAAAATAATTACGAAAAAGCCCAAACAAAGATTTTATCAATTGTAAACCTTAAATATATTTATCTAATGCTAAAATTTATTTTTCTAAAAATTAAAAACAATTTTAACTATTTTAATGACTTTAATAAAAACTGAAATTAAAATAATGATTAAAAACAATCTACAAACAATAAAAATATGGAACCACTTTTGAAAGATCCTAAAGGTAAATTACTACAAAGGAAAAATATAAAGGACACGAAAAGCTAGCTAGATAAGCATAAAATTTGTAAATAAGTCAGGGCTTATATTTGCAAACGGAAAACAAAAAGAGTATAAAGGAAAAACGGGGCAAAGCTAGACAAGAATAACCAACTAGCACAATGGTAAAACTTGTTACTCCTGTTCAGCAGGTCGTAGGTTCGAGCCATGCTAGCATTGGTTTTTAATATTATAATTTTTTTTGTGTTTTGTTTTTTGGACAACAAACACCCAATAAGCAGTGGCTTATTGGGGTGATAATAAGCAATAGAAATAACAATAAGCTCAAAAACAAACAATCAAATAGTCCAGATAAGCACAAGACACATTAGACAGTCAAGTAGTGGTAACAATCAATAAATTAACTAATAGTGTCTAAAATGCTAACGCTGACAGTGGTAATAAAATTACCAATGTTAGTGTTAAATGAAGAGAGACTTTATGACTGAACTATTTGGTATAAAAACGAACTTTGAGCACACCAAACTACCAAATAAACTTAACAAAAATACAATTCAAGGATTAACATCCCTAGATGAGCACAGGAACTAACAACTCCCTAAAGTATAGAATCTAAGACTCAAAATTCAATAAGAAATTATATTTGGTATGTTTTGCAGGGTTTTGGGTAGAAATCTTTTGCAAGTAAAACTTTACATACATCAAATTCAACTCAAAAGGCATATCAGACAACAAAATCTTAGCTTCTACACTTAACCAATATCAGATAAAGGACCATTCATGAAATCAGACAAAATAAACTATTCTATGACAAATTTTTGCAAAGATATGAAAATTGAACTTTCAAACTAAAACAACTGATTTTGAACCAAAAATCAATCACTCTAAACTAGACGGTCATGTGCAGAATCTAAACGGCTAAAACCTTAGTCACATTCAGTCCCAAATGCTTAGTACCAAACACCCTTTTACTGATTATTATTAAGATTTAACAAAGATATTTTGAATTTAACAGCAAACTAACGCACAAATTTAACATGAACACTGAGAAAAACATAACACAACAAGAATAAGCCTAAACTATAGCTAACAAGCACTATACTTAGCAATATCACATAGACAAGAAAACTTCCAAGGGAAAACGGTTCAAGTTGTTTACGTATTGTGGTGTACATCCACACCACAATAAAAAGGACTGATGCCTTATTCTTCCACTAAGCTTTCTGGCCTTGAAATTGAAAGTGAGAGCTGTTGCAATGAGAAAGAAGATGGAGTACCACATTCCTCACCAAGTAGACTACTTTAGTCAAAACTTGGTGATGTCATGGTTTCTATTTGAAACACAACACCATAAAACAAACAATACAAGTTCTAAAACCTCAGTCAAAAGCTTTATGTCAAGCAGCTTTTGATTAAGTTTATAGTTTATGAAACTGTGAGACAAAGGAAGCAATAACATAATACTAAAATCCTTGGATAAAAGATTTTTTTTTCAAAAATTAAGTAAAACAAGAAAGCAACTCAAAGATATAAACTCACCATAGTTTGATCTTGTCAAAATCAAACGACTATGATCTTTTATATCTCCAAGGTCCCAAAATAATTCTTCAAAAATCTTCACAACTTTTGATAAAACTTTGGTAAAAAGAAAATGTGAACTTGCAAAAAAAACAAAGCACGAATTTAAATGATTCAATTACTAATGTACAATGGAACTCAATATGGAATTTGCATTGACCCAAAAAGTTTACTAAATTATATTAAAAATTAAAGGTTACAAATTAAAACTGGAACAAAGAAAAATAAGAAAAATCCCATGCCCTTATATATTGGGTTAAAGAAGATTCTAGAAACATGAAAATGTAAACCCGAATCTGTTGTAGAAACCCCAAAATGCCCTTGGTTTGAATTTCAAAAATCTTGCCCAAAATTGCTATGTGAAGGATTCTATGATCATGTGAATAGCCAGCTGTGTAGAACTTGATCTGAGCCCTTGGATAACATGTGAGGAGGAAAGAATTACCCACAACCATAGATTCATTGTGGTATTACAAAAAAAATGGTGGAACAAAGGGGCATGGGAGGGTCCCACAGCTCACATGAGTGAGCTGTTGTGAATTTTGGGGGTTAGGGTTTGCTAATGGGGAGTTGAATTAAAGATCTGGAGCAAGGTTCATCCTAATACTTTGTTTTATGGATTATCAAAAATTAGGGTTTATGGTTAATTTTCATGGTGTTTGATCTGGATTAGCCAAGCTGTGAAAGTTTACCCACCTAATATTAATATTATTTAATTAGGTTTAAACCTAATTAATAACACTAAAAACGGGTAATGGGAATTGGGTTTTGGGTTTTGGGCTTGCAGGTTAACGGAGTGGACTAGATCGGGTCAAAGGGGTAAACGGGTTTCATTGTGACAGATTTGGACCCCAAACTTTTGATGCTTTTGCATTTTCTTCCACACAACTTTGCAAACAAATTTAGGGCTTTTTCCTTTGTTAATAACTTTGATCAAATGTCACATTTGGTCCTTGTTTGTTCCAAGAACATAAAAAAGGACTAGTTTTGTAATTTCACAATTCTTCAAGGGCTATAATTGACAACTCTTGAAAATATAAGGACCCAATTGTATGTTTGAAATTTACAAAGGTATAAATTGACAAGTCTTCAAACTTGAGGGACCACTCTTGTATATTCTTAAAAATTCAAGGACTTTTCTTAGAAAATCAATGCTTTGGTCGGGTTCTTTGTGCGGCTTCATTTCCCGTGTACATTTTTGCTTGATTATTGTGATATGTTAATTTCACGATATCTGAACCTACAAACACACAATGAACAAATACAAAATGTTTTGCACGGTTTTTATGATATTTTTGCACATTTTAATCCCGATTTAAACAATGAGACCATGTATAATTATGGTCTCATCATCGACCATCTTCAACATCAAGGGTGAAATTACGTAAAAGGTTCATGTGCATGTTTAAAACTATTAAACGTATATCTCGTCTTCATAATATTATTTAATCTCTTGTCTTTTACCTCTTGGGCGGAATGGTTAAACGAAGTTAGATATAACTCACGAGGTGAGTTAAAAACCCAAGCGCACGTTGTTGGTCTAGTCGGCTAAATTCGCACGTAATTTTGGATCAGATCCTTGTGAAGGATGCAAGGCACACACCACATTCACCATGAAAATCCTGACTGAAACATGTAACTAGGATGCACCCATACGCCCCACATGATAATATAATAATATAATGGCCAAATAACTGAAAAGGGACGCCACGAGCTATCACTCCGCCGTGGTGAAGTCATAACACTAGTGCCTCTAGTGTTATGGTTATGGTACCTCCATAACTAGGTGAAACTGGTCATGCATGTATATGGCTAAGGTAACTAATAAACATAAGCATTTAATCTGTAACTACTGGGGAAAACAGTTGGCTGCATACGGGAAATCCTAATGAAGGAAGAGATTTTCCTTGCTGAAGGACGGGAAATCCGTACCTTATGTCTAGTAAAAGCTAATGTAAACGATGAAGACTAATCCGCCTTGACGGATAACACTACATAAGAAATATGGACGTGTATGAGTTGTCAAAATTACATGTGTTTTGCTGGTTACATGTGTTATTAGCTTGTTATACGTATTCTGTCATGTTTTACTGTTTACTGTGTATTCTGTAGTTATTCTGATGTTCTGTTGTGTATTATTCATGTATTAGTGTATTATAATACTTGTATTGTAATACTAAGTAACTTTCTAAAAATAGGAGGTTTCCTTTATTAGTAAGTTTCCGAAAATAGAAAGTTCCCAAAAATAGTAAGTTTCCGTAATTAGGATTAAGTTGGATTATAAATAATAAGTGAACTTAACTTAGTACAATACAAATCATGATTATAGTTAGTTAATTAAATAACTGGTTAATTTAATTAAACTATATGTTATATGGTTTTAATTAAAATACATGTTTAATTAAAATAACTAAGTATAAATACATTAGGTTATACATGAATTAATTTTAATAAATTAATTAACCTAAAGTTTAATGGTACATGACTTATAAAAATAGTTTTTATAAAAACCCGAATCCCGAGCCCGTGTTTTAACATAAGCCGAATCAAATAAGCTATAACAAGTCCCACCGAGTCCTTGGAAAGAACGACGGTTGACACTACTTAAAAACTAATCGTAGAATCATACCCTGACTCGAAGTCAAGGTCCCCTTGTATCGGGTCCGATCAACCAAAACCAACCGAGCACCCCTTAAGGTCTCGGTGGTGTTTCGGCTCCACCCTAAACCGAAAACAAACCCACCCCGACCCAAGGTCGGGGTTCCCTTTCTGCGCCGACCGAAGACCAACCAAGCCGAGACCTGGCATGGTCTCGGTGGTGGTGATACAAAACAAACCGAACACCCCCTTTAGGGGTTTCGGTGCCTCGGCCGAACCACAAACCCAACCAAACGTACCCTTGATCATAATTTAATTAATCTAGGTTATTCTTTTTACATGTTCATGTGATTAGCTAAATAAATACTTGATTCAAAAGAAAATAAAAAAAGGAAGGGTTTTTGAATATACCACTATGCTTAGAATCACGAGATGATCACAAATAATTAAACAACCAAGAAAATTGTCCGGTTTTGCCTTGTGTTCTTGTGTAGGCCGGAGGCTATGGTGAACCAAGCAGGAAGGAGACAAAAATTTTATAAACCTAAAATATGAGAAAGAATAATCTCCTGATGTTTTTAAATAAATGAGTTTTGGGCCAAAAGGCCCATCTTGGTCCTCCTCTCTTGTTGCCGCGGCTATGGGGCCCACCATGGGTAACCTGTAGCTTTTCTCGAGTCTAATTATTTACATGCGTGTTCGTGATTTATTATTTGTGATTTTGGTGTTCGTGATCATGTCACATTTATAATATTCATGATTATACGTTTTTTATTGTCGTGACACGTGTATTAATATTATAAATGGAAAGTTTAAATTTTACCGTGTTTTCGTAAGTTACTGTTCACGTGTACTGTTCATAGGTTTTTAATGCGGGTTTTACAACTCTTCCCTTCTAAAAGAATAATTCGTCCTCGAATTGGAGAAAGTAAACTGAAAGAAGACATACCCGAATTAGAACTGGAAATGAGGGTAAGAAGTCCGTATAGACTCCTCCGTCTCCCAAGTGGCTTCCCACTCAGGATGATCCATCCAGAGGCTTTTGACGAAATGGATCGTCTTCCTCCGCATGACACGATCTTGTCGCTCAAGAACTCTCTCGGGTTCTTCGACATATGAAAGATCCTCTCGAATCTGATCAAGTGGATACTGGACAACATGAACTGGATGATAGTTGTATCCTCTGAGTAAGGACACATGGAACAAGTTGTGAACGTGTGATAGCTGAGGCGGTAATGGTAAATGATATGACACTTTACCAACGCTAACTATGATGTCGAACGGTCCGATAAAGCGAGGACTGAGCTTCCCTTTAATTCCAACACGTCTAACTCCTCGTGCAGGTGATACCTTGAGGAAAACATGGTCACCTATGTTGAAAGACACATCTCTACGACGTTTATCATCATAGCTCTTCTGACGAGCACGAGCTTCCTGAAGTTTTGACTTGGCGACAACGACCTTCTCATTGGTCACTTTAATCATCTCTGGACCTTCAAGCAGTCGTTCGCCCACTTGATCCCAGCAGATTGGAGCGCGACACTTTCTGCCATACAACATCTCAAAGGGAGCACACTTGATGCTAGCGTGCTAGCTGTTGTTGTATGTGAATTCTACTAGGAATGTATAATCATCCCAGCTTCCTGACCATTCTAGAGCACACGATCGTAGCATGTCCTCCAATGTCTGAATGGTACGTTTCGACTGTCCGTCAGTATGAGGATGAAAGGTAGTGTTGAGCTTAAGTCAGGTGCCCCAAGCTTTCTGCAGACTCTGCCAGAAACGTAAGGTGAAACGGGGATCTCTGTCAGAGATGATTTCTGATGGAGTACCATGAAGTCTCATGATCTCCCTCTGGAATGTGTCTGCTAATTTGCTGACCGGATGCTCCTTGTGAATTGGCCGAAAATGAGCAGATTTAGTCAATTTATCCACAATGACCCAAATTGCGTCATTCTTCTTCTGAGAAACCGGAAGACCAGTAACAAAATCCATGGAGATTTTTTCCCACTTCCAGGCTGGAATATCTAATGGTTGTAGTAACCCACTAGCACGCTGATGTTCGATCTTCACCTGTTGGCAGATCATACACTTAGTAGTTTGATGTCGTGGTACATCTTGGTAGAACCAGGATGTATGGTAAATGGAGAACTATTAGCTTCATTCAACAAAGCTTCTCTGAGAGTAGAGTCATTAGGAACCACTAGTCTAGTGCCCTGCCATAAGATACCATCGTCGTCAAGACGAAACTCCGTCTGCTGATCAAGATTCTGAATGGCAGACCAAATCTCACCATCGTCCTTCTGAGCTTCCTTGATCCTAGAATGTAAGTCAGGTTCCACTCTAAGATTAGCTCTGTAACCATGTTGTCCTCGTACGAAAAACTCAATGTCAGTCATCTCTAGGTCACGAATGATCTCCTTCGCAACCCATATGCTAGCAATCATACCCGACCTTCTGCTTAGAGCATCTGCCACCATATTCGCCTTACCAGGATGGTACTGAATGTTGATGTCGTAGTCCTTCAACAGCTCTAACCATCTCCTCTGTCTCACGTTCAGTTCCTTCTGGGTGAAGATGTACTTGAGACTCTTGTGGTCAGTGAATATGTCACCTGACTCACGATACAAATAATGTCTCCAGATCTTCAACGCGAAAACAACTACTGCAAGCTCTAAATCGCGAGTTAGATAGTTTTCTTCATAAGGTTTTAGCTGTCGCGATGCGTATGCAATAACCTTCCCATCTTGCATGAGAACGCAACCTAATCCCTTTCCTGAAGCGTCACTATATATCTAAAATCCACTTGAGCCTGATGGGAGAGTAAGAATAGGTGCAGTCACTAACTTCTGCTTAAGATCTTCAAAGCTCTTCTCTCGATCTTCCGTCCAGACGAATTTCTTTCCTTTACTCATCAGCTTAGTCAAAGGTAAGGCTAACCGTGAAAAGTTCTCTACAAACCTGTGGTAGTATCCAGCTAAACCCATAAAACTTCCAACTTCTGTTGCAGATGTAGGTCTCAGCTATTTAGTGATAGCTTCAACCTTGGTAGGATCCATGGTGATCCCCTCCGCATATACGATATGGCCCAAAAATGCCACCTTCGTTAGCCAGAACTCACACTTAGAGAACTTGGTGTACAGCTGCTTCTGACGAAGAATATGTAAGACTGTACGAAGGTGTTCCTCATGTTCCTCCCTGGATTCGAAGAAAACCAGGATTTCATCAATTAACACAATAATGAACTTGTCTAGAAACTCATGGAAGACACGATTCATCAAATCCATGAAGACAACTGAAGCATTAGTGAGTCCGAATGGCATAACTACAAACTCGTAGTGCCCATAGCGTGTACGGAAAGCAGTCTTGGATATATCCTGCTCTTTAACCTGTAACTGATGGTAGCCGGACCTCAGATCGATCTTGGAGAAATGCATGTTGCCCTGAAGTTGATCGAATAGGTCATCAATTTGCGGCAAAGGATAACGATTCCTTATCGTGATCTTATTCAGTTCACGATAGTCTATACATAAACACATGTTGCCGTATTTCTTCTTCACGAACAGTACTGGTGCACCCCATGGAGATGCACTAGGACAGATGAAACCTCACTCCAGAAGTTCCTGTAGCTGATCTTTTAGTTCTTTAAGCTCTATAGGAGCCACACAATAGGTTGATCTTGGATTGATGGAGACTCGACAGTAATGTGATGAATATTGGCTATGAAGCCCTGACAGTCGTGTGATAGCAATGCACGCGCCTCCATGGATGAAATAATCTGTGCTGACCTCCCTGGCAGAAAACCATGGTGTATGTACTCTAGGGATTTAATATCACCAAAGATAACCCGATAAGTGTGGCAGTCAATCGTGGCCTTGTGTTTGGATAACCAGTTCATGCCCAAAATCAAGTCAAAGTCGCACATGTCCAAAGGAAGTGCGTCAACCCTATGGATCTTGTCACCAAATTCTAAGGGAAGATCTCTGTACACTTGAGTGATTCGTATAGAGTCCCTAAGTGGCGTGGAAATGCATAAGGCTTTATCTAATGGCATCAGGGAAATCCTAACACGTACAACAAAAGTAGTGGACACGACTGAATGCGTCGCTCTAGTACCAAATATAACACATGCTGCCAAACCCTTCATAAAGAGATTTCCAGTGATGGTACCTGAGGTCTTATTCGCCTGATCTCGAGTAGTAGTGAACACGTGACCAGAAGTAGGAGGTGGCTTGGTGTCGGCGTGTCTAGAGGTGCCTTCTATCTCACCCTGGCGACAGTCCTTCTGCTGATGGCCTTGTTGGTCACACTTGAAGCAACCACCAGTACCTCGATGACAAATACCCGAATGTCTGTGCGAACAAGTAGGACAGATAGGATGCGTGAATCCTCCAGCAGGCGTCCTAGTTATCTGAGAGCCTGTTCAAGGATTACATGCATGAGACATGATCGTGGTACATAAACATGATTACATAGAAGGTATAAAATTTACCAGATGAGGTAGAACGGTTAGGCTGTGAACCCCTACGATCCTGATCCTTTCCGTTACCATTGTTCCTGATTTAACAATTGTTGGAGTGTCAGAATATCATAACATAAAATAGTTAAACATGAAAGAAGGTTAATGTAGGGACCTGCTATTGTTCGAGTTGTTAGCGTTGTTACAGTAACTATTGTTACCGTCACGCCTCTCACAACCAGAACGGTCGTTAGTCTGACCGTTTCCCTTGGATGCTTGCTGCTGAGCGGCCGTAGGCTTACGGCCGTCAGTCTTCTGCCTGGAATATATTAATTTTTGAACATAGGTTTTAATGTAATGAATAATACTGATGGAAATGAATTTTTAACAATTGGTGATTGAAGATACCTCTTCACTGCTCTGTCATCACCGAAATCCTCTCGTTCCTGAAGCATCTCGAGCTTATGGGCTGCATCGGCCACCAGTGCCACTGTAGTGAAAGTAGCACAAACCAGGTTGTTGGCAACCGAAGTGCAAAGTGCCCAACGAAACTTCTCAGCCTGCTCGGCAGCAGTTCCTATGGCTTGACTCAGAAAACCAGCTAACCGGAGGAACCTTTACATGAATTCATTGTTTTTTTCACCAGCAATCTATCGAATATTGTGGTAGTCCCTCTTGAGTTTCTCTTGCTCAGCATGTGGAAAGTACTGATAAAGGAAGAGCTCCTTAAACCAGTCCCATGTCAGCTATGCAACCCAATTGTCACCATCGTTGGACTGCTTGACCGATTTCCACCACTACAGCACATCACCTTCAAACTTATAGCAAGCCAGCCTTGCCTTGTAGACACTAGCACAACCCATTGTATCGAAAATCTTCTCGATGTGAGTAATCCAAGCTTCAGCCTCGTTGGGGTTGTCAGTTTGCTCAAACGAACGGGGTCGCTGATTGTTGAATCTCTCCAACCAAGTCATAAGAGTAACCGGTAGAGGAGGAGGAGGGTTGGTGTGATTACCATGAGCCTGGAATTCCGCCTGAAGTTCATCCCTGATTTCATTGTGAAGTTAGGGAAGTAGGGCTTGCAGAGCTACATTGACAGCTGCTCTCAAATCTGGAGTCTTGCGATTGTTCACCATCTGACAGTTTAAACAACAAAATACAACATAAATCATAAATCTAAAATAAGATAAAATAAGAATGCATGAACAATGTATAAATCAAAGAAGCAGTTTATAATGCATGAAACAATGTAAAAATGCATGATGAAGTTTAAAAAACTTTTATATGAACATGGCGCGAGGACGCCAATGGGTCGGTCCCAAAGTTAAAAGTTTCGATAAAAGCACATGCGACTAAATAGGGCCAGTCCTATACCAACCATTACTTAGTCATAAACCTGCTACAATGATATGAATGCATGAAATAAAAATGAAAATGAATGGATGCATGAAAACCAACTGTCAGTTCTAGGAAGACACATGTGACTACCCGTAAGTCACAGGTCATTTTTACAGAGCTACAGGTCGAAACCTTGGCTCTGATACCATAATTGTAACACCCCATTTAATAGGATAGAGTGCTACAGTAAATTATGGCGTATCATCAAAGCATGCAAGGTAAATGTCTAAATATTCATGACCATAAATAGAAATACTGAAATCAAACATCGGTAGTCTAGTAACTCACAAACAAGCAATATAAGTACTGTAAATGGAAAGGACTAAACAATGTCCAAAAGAATGTAAAGTATGATAAAGTAGGAATAAATGCATAAGGTAAAAGAGGCCGGATAGCTTCCAATCCGAATGCACATACTCTGGGGTTCCTACTTGCGTCCTTGGGTACCTTCCGTTTGGGAACATGGAAAAGTAGACGGCTGAGCATAACGCTCAGTGTACGGATATACAATAAAGCATGGAAAACATAGAGTATGGAAGCATATAAAGAATAATAAGCATGAATGGCAACGGAAATGAATAAGTCCTGGAAAACCTAGTTGTTTGTCATGTTATCTGGTTTTAGTTCTGAAAACATAGCTTATGTTACTTATGAAAATATGTATTAGTTTATGTACCAAATTAGCCAATATAGGTCATGAGTTCAACAACGTGCATGAATACTTGGAAGGGAAACATCATCATGCAATTAGAGGGGTTGCCTCTAATTAACTGGTCAATGGGTAGGAGGGATCAGATCCTTATGAAGGATGCAAGTCACACACCACATTCACCATGAAAATCCTCACTGAAACATGTAACTAGGATGCACCCATACGCCCCACATGATAATATAATAATATAATGGCCAAATAACTGAAAAGGGACGCCACGAGCTATCACTCCGTCGTGGTGAAGTCATAACACTAGTGCCTCTAGTGTTATGGTTATGGTACCTCCATAACTAGGTGAAACTGGTCATGCATGTATATGGCTAAGGTAACTAATAAACATACGCATTTAATCTGTAACTACTGGGGAAAACAGTTGGCTGCATACGGGAAATACTAATGAAGGAAGGGATTTCCTTACTGAAGGACGGGAAATCCGTACCTTATTTCCAGTAAAAGCTAATGTAAACGATGAAGACTAATCCGCCTTGACGGATAACACTACATAAGAAATATGGACATGTATGAGTTGTCTGAATTACATGTGTTTTACTGGTTCCGTGTGTTATTAGCTTGTTATACGTATCCTGTCATGTTTTATTGTTTATTGTGTATTCTGTAGTTATTCTGATGTTCTGTTGTGTATTATTCATGTATTAGTGTATTATAATACTTGTATTGTAATACTAAGTAACTTTCTAAAAATAGCAGGTTTCCATAATTAGTAAGTTTCCAAAAATAGAAAATTACCAAAAATAGTAAGTTTCCATAATTAGAATTAAGGTGGATTATAAATAATAAGTGAAGTTAACTTAGTACAATACAAGTCATGATTATAGTTAGTTAATTAAATAACTGGTTAATTTAATTAAACTATATGTTATATGATTTTAATTGAAATACATGTTTAATTATAATAACTAAGTATAAATACCTTAGGTTATACATGAATTAATTTTAATAAATTAATTAACCTAAAGTTTAATGTGACATGACTTATAAAAATAGTTTTTATAAAATCCGAATCCCGAGCCCGTGTTTTAATATAAGCCGAATCAAATAAGCTATAACAAGTCTCACCGAGTCCTTGGAAAGAACCTCGGTTGACACTACTAAAAAAACTAATCGTACAATCATACCACGATTCGAAGTCGGGGTCCCCTTGTCTCGGGTCCGATCAACCAAAACCAACCGAGCACCCCTTGGGGTCGTGGTGGTGTCCCGGCTCCACCTTAAACCGAAAACAAACCCAGCCCGACCCAAGGTCGGGGTTCCCTTGATGCGTCGACCGAAGACCAACCAAGCCGAGACCTGGCATGGTCTCGGTGGTGGTGATATAAAACAAACCGAACACCCCCTTTGGGAGTTTCGGTGCCTCGGCCGAACCACAAACCCAAACAAACATACCCTTGATCATAATTTAATTAATCTAGGTTATTCTTTTTACATGTTCATGTGATTAATTAAATTAATACTTGAATCAAAAGAAAATAAAAATAAAAAGGAAGGGTTTTTGAATATACCACTATGCTTAGAATCAGAGATGATCACAAATAATTAAACAACCAAGAAAATTGTCTGGTTTTTCCTTGTGTTCTTGTGTAGGCCGACGGCTATGGTGAACCAAGGAGGAAGGAGACAAAAGTTTTATAAACCTAAAATATGAGAAAGAATAATCTCCTGATGTTTTTAATTAAATGAGTTTTGGGCCAAAAGGCCCATCTTGGTCCTCCTCTCTTTTTGCCGCGGCTATGGGGCCCACCATGGGTAACCCGTAGCTTTTCTCGAGTCTAACTATTTACATGCGTGTTCGTGATTTACTATTTGTGATTTTGGTGTTCGTGATCATGTCACATTTATAATTTTCATGATTATACGTTATTTATTGTCGTGACACGTGTATTAATATTATAAATGGAAAGTTTAAATTTTACCGTGTTTTCGTAAGTTACTGTTCACGTGTATTGTTCATAGGTTTTTAATGCGGGTTTTACAGTGGAACTCTCTCTCCAGCCTCTCCTGCTCAACATGAGGAAAGAACTAATCATAAAACAATGTCTTGAACTATGTCCATGTCACTGTGAGCAGCCATTCATCTCCTCCATTTGTCAGCTTATACGCTCTCCACCATGCTAGGGTGTCGCCCTCAAACTTGTAGACAGCTAAGCTAATTTTAAAGGCTTCCCCGCAGCCCATAGCATCAAAGATTTTCTCCATGTGAGAAATCTAATTTTTTGCATCTGCAGGAATCACTGCTTGCTCAAATGAACGTGGTTTTTTCTTATTGAACCATTCCAGCCACGTGTCTATAGTAACTCGTGGAGGAGGAGGAGGATTATTCTAGTTCTGAGGATGTGGTCCATTTTGGAAATCAGCCCGAATTTCATCTCGGATCTCCGGTAGCATGGCTTGCAGAGCTGCTTGAACAATTGCATCGATTTCCTCATTGTTGCGTTTGTTCACCATCTGAAAGTTTTAAGAGGAACTTGAATGATTAACATGTTAGAAGCATGGAGTAAATTACCTGGAATATGCATGGAATAGTTTATAAAGGCATAGCCGACGAAATTTTGAAATGAGCAAGGTAAACGCCCATGTGTCGGTTCACAAAACAACATTCGACTGAAAAACATGAAATTTGACATGAGAAAGGGTGAACACCTATGGGTCGGTTCACAACACAAAATTTGAATGAGTAGAGGTGTACGCCTATTGGTCGATTCACAAAACGAAATTCATAGAATAGCAAATGCGACTAAGTATGGATAGTCATGTACCAACCTTTTACTTAGTCAAAATTTAGAAATTGAAAGATAAAATGCATGAGAAACATGGAAGACAACAAACGCCAAAAGTTAGGAAGTTCCTGGTGACTACCCACTAGTCACAGGTCAAGTTTTAGAGCCTACAGGTCGAAACCTTGGGCTCTAATACTATAACTGTAACACCCCACTTGGATAAGTGGACCGTTACGTGTATTTATGGTGTGTCATCTTAGCTTGTTTAACATGTTCTTATCATGTTTTACTGTTTCATGTATTATCTTGTAAATATTTATGGTTTCCATGTATTTTGATTACTGTATTTCATGTATCCATGTGTTATTATACTTGCTGTATCATAATAAGTAATGTTCTAAAAATAGCAGGTTTCCATAAATAGTAAGTTTCCAAAAATATATTGTTTCCAAAAATAGTAAGTTTCTAAAAATAGAAAGTTTTCATATATAATTATAAGCTTGATTAATAATTCCAAAATATATGTAGAGCTTAATAGTCATAATTTATAAGTTATGATGATTAAATTGTAAAGTTTATAAAATAATTACTTAGACTAAAATGATGGTTATTAATTAATAACATAAAGCATGGTTTTTAAATCTGTATTATTAATTAATAACATAACGTGGTTTATTTTAATAAAACTTTAACTTGGCCAAATAATTAAATTAAAGTATGGTTATTAACTTAATTATGTCATAATAAAATACTTAGCTTAATCTCATGAATTATTTTATTTAATAATTATAACCTAAGTTTTCATGAATAATTATATGTTAAATAAATATATCTTAAATCATGTTTAATTTAATTAATATTTCAAGTCTTGATTAATTAAATTAATAAGTTTAATTGAATAAAACATATCCTTGTGTACCCGAGCCTACCGAGTCTCCGTGTCCCGGTCGCACTAACCAATCAAACAAAACACTAAACAAAACCACAGCCTGATTCACGACAGAAATCTCTGTCGCGAATCTGCCAAAGGGAAATCTGCGACAGAATTTGTGTCGCTGTTTCTGTCGCTAAACTGGGAAAACAAAACAAACCTAGCCCCTGCTGTAATCTTGGTTTCCCTCGCCCGGCCTGAATACCCACCGAGAGCCATGAGGATCTCGGGTTCCCACTGTTTTCATTCCATCCCCACTGTTTGGGGTTTTTGGCTAGCGGCTCACTAAAGAACTCCAACACCGACCCTAGTGAGGGTGCGGCTGTTTGGAGAAATATACCACCGAGAGCTGTGGGCTCTCGGTTTCCATGTCAAACCAACCCAAAGACCCGAATCATTCCTTGTTTTAAATCTTTTATCAACATGTTCATATATTAAATTAGTGGATTCATGATGTTAAAACATAATAATAAAAGGGGTATTAAGAATTGGTGTTACCGATTGTGATTGATGCAAGGATGAAAGACACGAACACGTACTTAAGATTAATTCAAGAGTCAAAATCGACCTGCTCCCTTGTTTCTTTTTCTGCCGGCGGCACCCCCCAAGACAAACCCTAAATTGTTTTCTTGTTTTGTGAAAATGAAATGTGTGAACTTCCTGATTGTTTAGTATTCAAGTGGGCTTTGGCCTAAGCGCATTTTGTTTTCTCTTTTGTAGCCGCAACCCACACAACACACACATATATTTCTGTTTTCATTTCGTTCTTTAATATTCAACGTACGTGTTCGTATTTTAAATTCTCGTGTTAAATTCTGACATGTATTATTTATATTACTGAATAAATAATAATATACGTAATACTTGAATAAATAATATTATTTATTATTCTGAAATAAATAATAATTACGTAACGTTTTAATTAGATATGTGATTGCGCGCAATTAATATTTCATAGATTTTAAAGTGGGTTTCACACATTGGCATTTTAAACCATTGCCAAGATTTTTAGAATTACCATCTTGTCGACTCGTAACGTAGAAAAAGGCTTTTTTTGGTTGATTTTGACGATTATTGGAGGCGTGGTATTTTTCAACATCAAGAAGCAGATATTATTGCATCTGTTGTTGATCATCGTCATCATCCGAATGTTGCACAAGGCGAAAGAAGAAGACTCCGTGCCCTTGGTGACGTTACAAATCTCAGACTGCATGTGTCAATAAACCAATTACTAAGGCAAAGCCTACTGTAACCAAAAAGCCTTCCAAGTCACAATCATCAGTTCTTAGAAAGGCTGCTAGTGGAATCCCTACTACAAAACTAAAAACTCCTGTCATCATCAATATTGATGCATTTGACAAGAATAATGAGCTAGCTGAGGTTGAATATGTGGAGGAATTCTATAAGTTTTACAAGCTCTCCGAGACCCAAGGATGTTTGAGACATGGATGATTTTAAACCTGATATCAATGCTAGAATGCGAGCTATCTTGCTTGACTGGCTAGTACAAGTTCACAGTAACTATGACTTGATGCCAGAGACTCTCTTTCTCACTATCAATATTGTTGATAGATACTTGTCGCTCACAACTGTTGCTAGAACTGAACTTCAATTGGTTGGCATCAGCGCGTTGCTTATATCTTCCAAGTATGAGCAAATATGGTCGATAGCGGTTGATGATATGATTGCTATGTCGGAATATACATATTCAAGAGACAAAATTCTTGCTATGGAAAAGGCTATTCTTAGTCGTTTAGGTTGGTATCTGACGGTACCAACACCGTATGTGTTCATAGTTCGGTATGCTAAAGCCTCACTTCCAACTGACAATGAGATGGAGAATATGGTGTTCTCTTTCACTGAGCTCGGTTTGATGGACTACTTGATTACCATAAGGAATAACCCTTCGATGATTGCTGCTTCAGCTGTGTACGCTGCTAGGTGCACCCTTAATAAGACACCTGCTTGGACTGAAACACTCCAACAGTACACCGGATATACGAAAGATCAACTACGAGACTGTGCTAAGAGTTTGGTGAGCTTTCATGCTAGTGCAAGAGATAATCAGTTCAACGCTGTGTACAAGAATTATTTGAACCCTGACAGGGGTGCGGTGGCTCGTTTTCCTCCAGTGACGAGTCTGTTTGTAGTGAATCGTCATAAGTAACGCTGCTTTGAAGATAGGTTGGTTGACTGCTCAGATTAGGAAGTCTATTACTGTATTGTGATTGTAAATTTGTAATTGCATAAGTTTCGTATTATGACCCAAACATGACTAATCTTTTATGTTTCTCTCCTTTTTTTTGGTGTTTTGTTAAAATTTCCAACTGAAACATCAGTATATTGACATGTTTTTCCCCAAACATAAGTTTTGAAAATTATACAATCACACATTAAAACATAAGTAAAATAAGAAGATAACTTTACAGTATCATCATATCGGTAAAAACACATTAAGTTGGTCAAGTAAAACTTGTATACAGGCATATAACATGTATATTGTAGTTAATCGCGTTACAAGACACAAATTTATATATCGGGTAGCACGTATATATCATCTCAAATTCTCACTCCAAGCTATTAACTAATACAATAATGGATATCAGATGAATGTGGCTCCCTTCAGCTCTAAACAGTGGAGCTTCATCTGTATATTCTGTATATTATTATTTGTCAACGATAATTTGGGCATTGAAACAACATCACGATTATAAGAAATGTATGTTGTAACTTAAAAAATATTTCTGTCTTGATTTGTCTTAACACGGATGAAGTTTTTCCATGACACCGAGTCTTTGACTCAGATGGCCTAACCGAAGTGACCCTTTCCTAACCATTTCTGCAGGCACCGTCAAGATGAAAATTGACGACCGATAAACTTGCACTGAAGATAGAACTGAGGAATCCTGGTCACCCCTAAACAGCAATTTAAAAACTGCAAAATCAGAACCTAAACATCACACAAAACTGCTCAGAATCAGCACTGAAAACAGCAAAATCAGAACTAAAACAGCATAAAACAGCACTAGAATTCAGTAGCCAAAATCATGTTGAATCAGGACAAAAAACAGCCTCAAAAAACTGCACAAAATGACAAAATCAGCACTTAAAACCAGCTTCAAGACAGAAAAATTCAGCAAAAAGAACAAATAAAGAACATCACTAAACTACCTAGAAAGCGCAAAAGGACACAAACCATAGTTTTTCAAAATAAGATATTTCTATTGTGGGTTAAAAGAAACATAGCATGTAACCAGCTGAGCTAGCTCAGTTGGCCACCAAGGGTAACATTGGGGATGTATTCTTGGAGAGGTCTCGAGTTCGATTCTCACCAAGAACATTCAGGCGCCCGAATTAAGAGGCGGGAGTGGGGTTTATCCCCTAAGGAGAAGGTTCGAGGCTTGCATACTGCCCAATTGGATGTCAGTGTAAGCTCGAATCACTAACTACTAACTCGCCGTTCAAAAAAAATGAAACATAGCATGTATTAGCTCATTATGAGTATAACTTTGAGTAAAGTAGATAAAGAACAAACTACACATGTTACGAATCTGCATTTACTGCTTGTACCAAACATCAATACTCGGCTACTCGCAGATGATAGTTTTGGATAATTTCTTCAGTCTTACTTAATCAGAACTACATGCTATTTATTGCTTATAATGTTGAACTTTTTTTTGTCTGAATATCAATCAGATGACATATATAGGGGGATTGAAACACATAAAGAATCAAAATAAGAACACGAATTGCATACATAAATAAAAGAATTACTCAGTCACCTCAAACGTGTATATTGATTGATAGGTTAGGGACAAAGAACTACCAGGAATAAACTACAACTCTAACCACAAAATAAGAATAATAATGCTCAATTCAGCGGCAAAAATCAGGTTGAAACATGAAAAAA
Source organism: Glebionis coronaria (assembly GCA_025667525.1). Classification (NCBI taxonomy): domain Eukaryota; kingdom Viridiplantae; phylum Streptophyta; class Magnoliopsida; order Asterales; family Asteraceae; genus Glebionis; species Glebionis coronaria. The sequence continues at coordinate 458,591,478 of CM046877.1, forward strand.
AACAGCCAAAAAAACTGCACAAAAATGACAAAGTCAGCACTTAAAACCAGCTTCAAAACACAGCAAAAATTAGCAAAAAAACAACTAAAGAATCGGAACTAGAATATTGAACTTTTTTCATTTTATATATCAATCAGATGACATATAGGGGGACTGAAACACATAAAGAATAAAAATAAGAACACGAATTGCATACATAAATAAAAGAATTACTCAGTCACCTCAAACGTGTATATTGAATTGATAGGTTAGGGACAAAGAACTACACTACTAGGAAGATATATTCTTTATACATTTTTCTTATAACATTACACCATAATAAGCTGTTAAAAATTTTCAAATGCAGGAAGTTCGTTAAGATCAAAGCCACACACAACCTTTCTTTCACCACTGATTGTATCAGCCGATTCTTTAACTTGAAAATTCCTCTCTTTCGTCAGGCTTGTAGCCATGAGTTCTTAGACATGGCCGGTGTACCACCTCCAAACAATAATAACAACAACAACCCACCTTTCAACAACATGAACAATAACAACCACAATGAGCCCCTTCCGGATAATCGCTCGATGATTGAATTGCTGCAAGCTCATGTAGATGGCAACACTGACCCAATTGTTATACCACCAATTGCCGCCAACAATTTCGACCTAAAATCAGGCTTTATCCAGATGGTCTCCGCTCAACCATTCTTGGGACGAACCATTGATGATCCACACGACCACATCAAGAGATTCTTGCAACTCACCAACACGGTCAAATTCAATGGCGTTCCACAAGAGGTTATAAGGTTACAACTTTTTCCCTTTTCTTTAGAGGGACAAGCCCGACATTGGCTTGCTAAGGAACCACCACAGAGTATTCTCTCATGGACGGATTTGGAAACAAATTTTATCAATTACTTTTTCCCACCCTCTCGTACTACCGCTTTGCGGAATGAAATCATAAATTTTGAACAAAAGTACGATGAGTCGTTCAGTGAATCTTGGGATCGCTTTAAAGATCTTTTAAAAAAATGCCACAACATGGTTTTACCAAAGTACATCAAATTAATACTTTTTACAATGGTTTAAGCATGAGTGACCAAGATTCACTGAACAGTGCCTCGGGGGGTAATCTATTGGCTAAGACTTCCAATGCTGCTTGGGACATCATTGAGAATAAATCTCGTGTGCAAACCAAGAGTGTTCGGACCAATGTCGCTAGTGCTAGCACTAGTGACAGCGACAAGCGATTGGACAAAATCACTACGCTTCTTGAATCGCTTGTCACCCACACCGTCAGCAACAACAACAACAACAACGCTAAAAACGCCCAAGTTAACGCTGTCAGCCAACCTTGTGAGATATGCGGTGGTCCTCACTCTTACACCACTTGTACCGCCACCCGAGACTACCCTGCTGAGAATGTGAATGCAGCATATGGCACCTATCCTCAACCTGCTTATCAAGCTAGACCCCAAGGTGACCGTAATTTGCTTAGCTATCGCTCTAACAATTATCTTTCCCCACCTGGTTTTCCTCCTACCAACCCAAACCAACAACAAAACCTCAATCGCCCTCCTCAACAACAACAACAACCTCGACAACCATACATCCCTCCTCACAAGCATCAACAACCACCTCAACGTAACAACCAAGTTTACCAACAACCTGCTTATCAACCACCCGCATACAATGCTCCTCCCAACCAATCCACCGCTCTACACCAAGAAGTGCATACCTACATGAGGACAAACGATGTGATCATGGAAAATCTTCAGCGTGAAGTGATCAATTTGAAAGCAGACTTGGTCAAGCAAGGAAACGATTTGAGAGTCGACATGAGAAATACGTTGGATAGCCAAACAAATGACTTGAGGAACATGATGGATAGTTTCTTCCAAGGTAATCAACCCTCTCCTTCGGGTACTCTTCCGAGTAACACCGTTGCGAATCCAAGAGAGGAGATGAAAGCAATCACTACTCGAAGTGGTAAAGGTACCAAGGAACCCGAGCTTCCTATACCTCCACCGGTGGTTGTGACTAAGGAGAACGAGTCACCTGCTCCTATTCCTCATCCTTCTCCTTCCCCAATTTCTCCACCTCTTCCTTCTACCCCTCCTCCACCCAAGGATGTGAGTGATCCTATTCTTCCAAAGCCTTCCTCTTCTTCCAATATACCTTATCCATCTAGGTTGAGGAAAGAGAAGCTCAAAAGCAAGAACGATATTCAGGTTTCAAATTTCCTTAAAATGTTCAAACAACTGAATTTCAATATCTCCTTCGCTGAGGCTCTCGCTCACATGCCTAAATACGCAAAAATGTTTAAAGATCTTCTGAGCGATAAGGAAAAGCTCCTCGATATTTCCAACACCCAACTTAATGAGAATTGCTCTGCAGTGCTCTTAAGGAAATTGCCAACTAAGCTTGGTGATCCGGGTCGATTTCTTATCCCTTGCAATTTCCCGGGTGTAGAGAATTGCATGGCCCTAGCCGATCTAGGTGCCAGTATTAATCTTATGCCTCTAAGCGTTTGGAAGCAATTATCTCTCCCAGAGCTAGTCCCCACCAAAATGACTTTGGAATTAGCCAACCGTACGGTTGCTTATCCAGTGGGGATAGCCGAAGACGTCATTGTAGGAGTCGACAAATTCACCTTTCCTGCTGATTTCGTTGTCGTCGACTACGAGATGGACCCTCGTGTACCACTAATTGTTGGTCGTCCATTCTTGAGGACCGGTCGCACTCTCATTGATGTTGAAGCCGGTTAGCTTATCATGAGAGTGGGTGACAATAAAGTAGTCTTCAACATGGGAAAGTTGTCTAAACAGCCTTATTCATATGAGAGTGTTAATTGTATTGACGTTCTTGATGAGGCTTGTGAAGAACACTTTAATGATGCTTGCAAAAGTATTCTTGCCTCTCTTCCCAATGTTGAGACCGTGTCCTCTATTGATTCATCATTGTCTCTATTTGGAGATAGTGATTTATTTTGGAACAATCTTGAAGATACCATGGGAGATGTGAATTTAGCTACTAATGATTCTCCCACCGATGGGGATGAAGACATGAATTTCTTTGACAATCTTCTCACCGAAGACAATCCTTCTCCTCCATCTCCGACGGTCATTGCTATCGATACTCCGACTTTAAATACGCCTCCCGTCGAAAATCCTCCGGATTTAGAACTTAAGGAGTTGCCGCCCCATCTTGAGTATGTATTCCTTGAAGAAGAGAAGAAGTCGCCAGTCATCATTGCTAAGGACCTAAAGGAAGAAGAAAAAGCCTGACTTATCAACGTGTTGAAAGATCACAAGAAGGCTATTGCTTGGAAGATTTTTGATATTCGTGGAATTGATCCTCACTTCTGCACACAAAAATTCTCATGGAGGACGACTTTAAGCCCACAATTCAAAGCCAACGAAGGGTGAATCCAAAAATAAATGAAGTCATCAAAACAGAGGTTATCAAACTTCTTGATGCGGGTATGATTTACCCTATTTCGGATTCACCATGGGTTAGTCCAATCCATTGTGTGCCCAAGAAGGGCGGAATAACCGTTGTTCCCAATGAACACAACGAGTTGATTTCCACTCGTCTCGTTACTGGGTGGAGAGTTTGTATAGACTACTGCAAACTCAATGATGCCATGAGAAAGGATCATTTCCCTCTACCTTTTATGGACCAAATGCTTGAACGTTTAGCGGGTAATGAATATTACTGCTTTCTTGATGGTTTCTCGGGTTATTTCCAAATACCCATCGATCCCTAAGATCAAGAGAAGACTACATTCACTTGTCCCTACGACACATTTGCCTACAAAAGAATGCCTTTTGGCCTATGTAATGCGCCCGGGACTTTCCAAAGGTGCATGTTAGCTATCTTCCATGACATGGTTGAACAAACCATGGAAGTCTTCATGGATGATTTCTCGGTCTTCGGGGATTCCTTCTCTTCTTGCCTTGCCAATTTGGAACGTATGCTTAAGCGGTGCGAAGACACTCGCCTTGTTCTGAATTGGGAAAAATGCCATTTTATGGTAAAAGAAGGCATCGTGCTGGGACACAAGATTTCCAAAGCCGGTCTTGAAGTAGACCGTGCTAAAGTCGATGTTATCGCCAAGTTGCCTCCACCTTCAACCGTGAAGGGTGTGAGAAGTTTTCTGGGTCATGCGGGCTTCTACCGTCGATTCATCAAAGATTTTTCTCAAATCGCTCGCCCGATGACCCACCTCTTGGAAAAAGATACTCCTTTTCTCTTTTCCAAAGAATGTCTTGAAGCCTTCAACTCGCTTAAGGATAAGCTAACTAAGGCACCCGTCTTGGTTACCCCTAATTGGGAGCTTCCCTTTGAGTTGATGTGCGATGCTAGTGATTTTGCTATTGGAGCGGTTCTGGGACAAAGAGTGAACAAACACTTCCAACCAATCCATTACGCTAGCAAGACAATGACGGGGGCACAATTGCATTATACGACAACCGAAAAAGAGCTTTTAGCTGTTGTCTATGCTTTTGAAAAATTTCGCCCCTATCTTGTCCTTTCTACAACAATTGTGTATACCGATCATTCCGCGTTGAAGTACTTGTTGACAAAGCAAGATTCCAAACCAAGACTTCTTCGCTGGGTTTTGCTGCTCCAGGAATTTAAAATCGAAATTCGCGATAAAAAAGGAGTTGAAAACCTAGCCGCGGACCATCTCAGCAGACTTGAGGATCCTTACCAAGGGGATCATCCGACCAAAGAAATCAATGATTCTTTTCCCTTGGAGACCTTAGTGTCTATAAATTCGAATTCTAATGAAACCCTGTGGTTTGCGGACTTTGCAAACTACTTGGCGGGTGGAATTCTCAAGGAAGGGTTGACGTCCCAACAAAAGAAAAAGTTCTTCACCGACATTAAGACTTACTTTTGGGACGAACCTTACCTATTCAAACAATGTGCCGACCTGATTATCCGCCGATGTGTTGATGGACCGGCAGCGTCAGAAATCCTTGATGCTTGCTACAAAGGACCCACCGGTGGTCACTTTGGTCCCAACTACACCGCTAAAAAAGTGTTTGATTCGGGATTTTATTGGCCCTCCATATATCGTGACGCTCACGATATGGTTAAAAGATGTGATGTTTGCCAAAAACAAGGCACGATCACACATAAAGACGAGATGCCTCAGAATTTCATTCAAGAGTGTGAAATTTTTTATGTTTGGGGTATCGACTTTATGGGGCCATTCCCTTCTTCTAAAGGAAACAAATACATCCTTGTAGCCGTTGACTACGTTTCCAAGTGGGTTGAAGCCAAAGCTTTACCCACTAATGACGCAAGGGTGGTTTGTAACTTTTTGAAAGCTCTTTTCGCTAGATTCGGTGTGCCTCGTGCCATTATTAGTGATTGTGGGACTCATTTTTGCAATGACCAATTCGCAAGAGTCATGGCTAAGTACGGTGTAAATCATCGTCTTTCCACAGCCTACCACCCACAAACTAATGGCCCGGCTGAAATATCCAACCGAGGTCTTAAGCGAATTCTGGAAAGAACCGTGGGAGAGCATCGTGCCTCATGGGCTGATAAACTTGATGATGCTTTGTGGGCTTTCCGTACTGCTTACAAGATCCCGATCGGCTGTACGCCTTATCGTCTTGTGTACGGGAAAGCGTGCCACCTCCCCATTGAGTTGGAGCACAAGGCTTACTGGGCCTTGAAGTGGGACAATTTTGATATTAACAAAGCTGGTGACCTACGCAAGATCCAACTCAATAAGCTCAATGAACTCCGTAATGAGGCTTATGAAAATTCTTTAATATATAAGGAAAGGACTAAGCTCATTCACGACTCTAAGATTAAGAACCGAGAGTTCCATGTTGGAGACAAAGTCTTACTTTTTAACTCTCGGTTGAAAATCTTCTCGGGAAAGCTCAAATCTCGTTGGTCCGGCCCATTCACCATTGCCCAAATTTTTCCATATGGTACTCTCGAGCTCGCTCAACCTAATGGACCTAATTTTAAGGTGAATGGCCAACGAGTGAAGTTGTACTTTGGTGAGGACACCTCTCAGGAGGTGATTCCATCCCTCACCACGTTCCCCATGAACTAATTTTGGGTCGAGTCAGGCTCGTGACTCGGTTATCAAAAACAAGCGCTCCTCGGGAGGCAGCCCGAGTATCTATCCTTTATGTTTTAACCTCCTAAGTGTAGGGAGACTTCTATACGTGTTTGTCTTTGTGTGGTGATGTGATTACAGGGATAAGTGCACTCTTAGAATCTTTGAAGAACCGTGCTCCCGTGTTATCCAAAATCCGGTTCTATCTCTCAACTATCGTGATTCAATTTTTCTTCATACTCACATTTGAAATTGATCACTTTAGTCGTCTCTTCCTTAACTTGAGTTAACCAACGTGCACAATGTCATAAGTGTAGGGGAGATTTTTCCCACATGCTTAAACATTGAGGACAATGTTTATCTTAAGTGTAGGGGGGACTTCTATCGAAGTTTTAAGTGGACTTTTCCATGAAAATGCCTTCATTTAACCGGAAAATCATATTTTTCAACATTTTTCAAATTTTTTATTAACTTTGGCCATTTAGTCGTAATTTTTAAATTTTTATCGTTGCTTTCATATGTATATATCCCGCAATAAAGTCAAATTTTAATAAAGTGGTGTAGCTAGTTTAGAAGTCTTTGACATATTAGGCCCGTTGCGTTTATTTTGACTCAACCCGAATAGACTTATCCAAGTTTATTCTAGCTAGTATCCTTAACCATGTAGACCTTAATTGGTTTATTAGGCTAAGTGTCCACGAGTCTCGTTTATTTTGACTCAACCCGAATAGACTTATCCAAGTTTATTCTAGCTAGTATCCTTAACCATGTAGACCTTAATTGGTTTATTAGGCTAAGTGTCCACGAGTCTCATTTTTTGAGATTTTAAATTGTGGAGAACGAGAAATGATAGAGTCAATTATAAGTCGGTATTCTTGCGCAAGCTCACTTGGTGTAATTATTTGCCTTTTCTCCCATCACTTACTAATAATTTATCTTCAATATGTAAGGTCGTACGATTTGAAAGGTTACTTAGCTTCTAGCCCAAGATCGTTTAAAAGTTGCTCGGTAATGATAACAGTTCATAGCCAAGGCATAACTTATGAAGCGGGGCGCGAAGATTGGCGAGTCTGAAAAGGCCCTAACAAGGCATGAGGATTCCATTTTATTGCTAAAGATCCAAGGTGATGTAAAAAGCATTATTCCCAAATTCAATATGAAGGATCAAGACTCACGACGAAAAGCAATCAACTCCCATAAAGATCGTGGAGAAGTCTATCCGAAAAGACCCTAACAAGGTATGAGGATAAATAGATCCAAGTCCGAAAAGGAGGCGGATCGTTGTATCTCAAAATCCCAATTAGAGATTGAAGAAATAATCATGAAGTCGTGGTCAACAAAGTTGGAGTACCCCTCAAAAGTCTCCATTGTGAAGAAACTCTATTACGATGAGAAGACCATTATCTCAAGCACGTCTCTCAAGATATGAAGTATGAAGTACATGCCAAATATCGGCCTGAGAAAGTTCTCAAATCGTGAACCGAGTTATGCCAAGATATGAACTTTTTGATATCCCGAGAAGCAGTTTTAAGAGATTTTGTCCTTTAGCTAACTATTGATCAAATCGTCCTACTTTGCTTTCAGCCTAATTAAACTATCGAAATAAGTCCCAAAAATGCATCTTCATGATCATTCTAAGACAAAAATAAAATATAAGAGATACACCTAGGAATAAGGGAGTTTAAGCATTTAATTAAGCCATGTGTGTAAGTGTTTGAATTGCTAACTTATAATAACAATGATCTCGTTTTTAAGCTTAGTTTGGGGAACGTGAAACTTGAGGGTGATAAATCTTCGCAGCACCGAAGCCCTAATGTAAGTCCTTGATTTCTTTGCAAGTTATTTCCATCCTTTTGTTTATTTTAAAGTTTTAATTTCTATTAATATTTTAATTTTTGTTTAGTAGTATTTAAATAAGGCCAAAGTTGATTAATTATGAGAAAAGTGTAAAATTGCTTTATCACTAAGCATTGCATGAGGGCATGGCAATGGTTAAGTGTAGGGGATTTGATAGGTGTGTAAACACCCATCCTTTTACCACTTAATTCTGAGTAAAACGAGACCAAAACATGTATTTAATATCATTTGTTTGGAATTATGCGTGGTTTTTGTGTTTATTGTGTTTTCAGAGCCAACCGGATGATTATTGAAGAAAACATGGGATTGCACGGGTTTTACTGAAGAAAAGGACTCAAGATAAAGTCTATTGTCCAAGAGATGCAAAAGATTTGAAGTCACTGGGCCGATTCGAAGATTTATCGAAGAAAAGGACCAAAGATGGAAGATTTATATAAGTCGAAGAAACTCAAGTCTATTAAACGAAAAAATTAAAAGACGAGTTGAATTTAATCGACGACAAATCCCGAATCAGAATCGAAAACGTCAACTTTTCTGAAAAGACGAGAAGACAAGAAGAACGGGAGAAAGCCCACTCACTAACCAAAAGACAAGGCTATATAAAGCCCACCCCTAACACTTTCCTTCCAGTTAGTTTTAGTTTTCTTCTCCCCCACTTTTCTCTTCTTCCTGTTTCGTAGCATCACCATCACCACTAGGGTGATTGGTGATTTTGATCTTTGTTTTCCCAATCTAGTTATTTTAATCCTTGTTATATCTTGTTAAAACTTTAATCATCAATACAAGTTCTTGTTTAATCTTTCCATTTCATCTTGTTCATCATCATTTTTCTTTCCTAGTTCTTAAGTTCCTATTTTCTTGATTTGATCTTCAAAAGTTGTTGGGTTTTGTGTTTTTGTTGATGGGATTTGTAGTTATTGGTTAGTAAATCATTTGTGTTAAGTTGTATTTAAGTTTTTGGTGAAAAACTTGGTGATTTTTGGATTAAAATTAGTTTCCTTGTTCTTCGGGGTTAGTTACTGTACCTGTGTTTCCAGACTTCCGGATGAACACCAATCTTCCGGATGAACATAAAAGTTCCCAGTGAACTGCTTAGTTAAAAGTTCCGAATGAATAAAAAAGTTCCGAATGAGTCTTTTGTCTAAAAAGTTCCGAATGAATTAAAAAGTTCCGGATGAACACTTAAGTTCTGAATCAACTTCTTTATCAAAAGTTCCGAATGAGTCTCTAAGTTCCGAATAAACTTCTTTTCCAAAAATTTCCGAATGAGTGCAAGTTCCGGATGAACCAAACTTCCGAACGAAGTTACGAACCAAGTTCCGGGTGAAAGTTCCGAATAAACTTCCAAAGAAAGTTCCGAATGAAGGATTTCTAAAAGTTCCGAATGAGACTTCCGGGTGAAAAGTTCCGAATCAAGGACAAAACATCCGAATCAATTTGTTTTGGGTATTTTTAAGATTTCTTTACTGTTTCTTTACTATTCCCTTATTTCATATTTATATTTGACCTGTTTCCTTATTACATTTAAGCTTACACTTTAGAGCATTTGTCACTTAGTAGTTTAAAAATCCAAACTTTTTTTTAGTACCAAGAACAATCATTCCACTTAAAGCCGAGATCAATTCGAGAGGACTGAGAGAGAACTTAATTGAACCCAATGAAAATGCGTGTATCAAGAACCATGTGCTGATAAAGGGATTTTTTCGAGCAACAATTCATTCTGCATATAGGGCATGCTGGTTTACCACCTTCAGAATTTACAATACTCATAAGCAAATTATTTCGTTTTTCTAAAAGTAGATTCCATTTCTTGAACGCATGAGTCGGTTTCTTGATTTCATCAGAGGTGGAATGCCTTTTGGCTTTCTTGATCTTTTCTTGAGATGCGGTCTTGCAATCCATGTCAAGAACTGATCTTTTACGATTCATCTTTTGAGCATCAGAAAAAGAAGATGTTTGTGTCTCCTTGTCATGGGCGTAGGAAGTACTTTCGCCAATCATATTGGCAGGAGTCTGTAAACGAATCACGAGCTTTCTGACACCATGTGTTGTTGGAGCAGAAGATTGAAGTGTATGAACTGAACCTTGTTGGGACTTCATTCTTATACGCCAATTGGCATACGGTAACACACCCGATGCGTTAGATAAAAATATTTACAAATGAGTGAGCCTACTGCACGAGACGAGATGCTCTAACTTTTTTTATTAATATGTTCATCACTGAATTGTACATGTCGAAGTATTTAAGAAAGCCAACATCTGAAGACGTTGTAAAGATATAACAAAAGCATAACAATGTCCATGGTTTTCGGGGAATGCTTGGAAGTATTGATTGTATGCACTAGGAATTGGAAACTTGTCTAGTGTCATGGCATGGTAAATATATAGGGGTGATAAAAAAACACCCTACTGCTAGTATAATGCTAGAAGTTGTAGCTTTGCAAGATTTGTGGATTTGGCATGTGTTTTATGGGATAGAGTGTGCGAATAACGATATTTTTGTTTTGGATTAATTTCATATATCACCTTACTTTTCAAATCAATTTCATATATACCCAAAGTGCAACTATTGAATGCATGATGTACAATGATTTTTAAGCATGTTTGGATATATATGAAATTGATTTGAAAAGTAGGGTGATATATGAAATTGCCCCTTTTGTTTTAGATAATTCTCCGTTATTCGACGAATTGTTAGATGACTTAGGTCATGTGGTTCTGTATGTTGTAAACAGAGTTGAGTACTGTAATGGGTATTACTTGTCCGATGGAATTTACCCAGAGTGGACAAGTTTTGTCAAGTCGTTCACGGTTGCAAATGATGCGAAGCATACGTACTTTAAACAGCGTCAAGAAAGTTCACTAAAAAGTTATTGAACGTGCTTTCGGTGTTCTCCAGGGATATTGGGGACTTATTTAACAACTGGCCCGTGCATACGAAGTCAACACATTACCTAGAATCCCGTATGCAGGTATCATCATGTATAATAAGATTTTAGAAGATCAACATATGTCAGTTGTTGACTGGAAGCATGTTTATTATAATCCAGCAAGGTCAATGCAAACAACGTGGATCGATCTATGTGCAACCCAATGTCGTCAAGCAAAACAAATACGTGACAAAGATACGCATCATAGTCTCCAACAAAACCTTATGAGCCATATTTTGCGTGAAGTCGAGGAAGCTCAAGAAAGAAGAAGAAGAAGACTAGTCGTCGGGGCGTGTATTTTTTTAATAATTTTGAATGTTTTTTAAGTGTGCTTTTTTAAGTATTGTAATTTGTCTTTTTAGTTTATGAATGAAATGGGTAGTTTGGTTGATAAATGAAATAATTGTTGAGAGGATTTTATGAAAATAAGGAGGTGAGTAGTCTTGGTTGGTTTTATGATTAGAGGAGTTGGTGTTGTTTTTGTGTTATTCTGATGTGGCGCTAAGGTTAGTTCGTTTTTGGTGAGAGAAAAAGTTGAAAAAGAAAGACAGATTACGCTAAAATTACACTAAGATGAATACGCGTTTCCACGCGAATCGAGATGAAAAAATAAAATACATCTAAAATATTATTAAAAATTTCAAATAACTCCTAAAAATATAATTAAGGTTGAAAAATTAACTAAACTTCTTTAAAATATTTTAATTATTTACTATTAAATTTTAAAATCTAATTAAAGACCTAAAATTCAAAATAATTACGAAAAAGCCCAAACAAAGATTTTATTAATGGTAAACCTTAAATATATTTATCTAATGCTAAAATTTATTTTTCTAAAAATTAAAAACAATTTTAACAATTTTAATGACTTTAATAAAACTGAAATTAAAATAATGATTAAAAATAATCTACAAACAATAAAAATATGGAACCACTTTTGAAAGATCCTAAAGGTAAATTACTACAAAGGAAAAATATAAAGGACACGAAAAGCTAGCTAGATAAGCATAAAATTTGTAAATAAGTCACGGCGTATATTTGCAAACGGAAAACAAAAAGAGTATAAAGGAAAAACGGGGCAAAGCTAGACAAGAATAACCAACTAGCACAATGGTAAAACTTGTTACTCCTGTTCAACATGTCGTAGGTTCGAGCCATGCTAGCATTGGTTTTTGATATTATAATTTTTTTTTGTTTTGTGTTTTGGACAACAAACACCCAATAAGCAGTTGCTTATTGGGGAGATAATAAGCAATAGAAATAACAATAAGCTCAAAAACAAACAATCAAGTAGTCCAGATAAGCACAAGACACATTAGACAGTCAAGTAGTGGTAACAATCAATAAATTAACTAATAGTGTCTAAAATGCTAACGTTGACAGTGGTAATAAAATTACCAATGTTAGTGTTAAATGAAGAGAGACTTTATGACTGAACTATTTGGTATAAAAACGAACTTTGAGCACACCAAACTACCAAATGAACTTAATAAAGTTACAATTCAAGGATTAACAGCCCTAGATGAGCACAAGAACTAACAACTCCCTAAATTATAGAATCTAAGACTCAAAATTCAATCAGAAACTATATTTGGTATGTTTTGCAGGGTTTTGGGTAGAAATCTTTTGCAAGTAAAACTTTAGATACATCAAATTCAACTCAAAAGGCATATCAGACAACAAAATCTTAGCTTCTACACTTAACCAATATCAGATAAAGGACCAATCATGAAATCAGACAAAATAAACTATTCTACGACAGATTTTTGCAAAGATATGAAAATTGAACTTTCAAACTAAAACAACTGATTTTGAACCAAAAATCAATCACTCTAAACTAGACGAGCATGTGCAGAATCTAAACAGCTAAAACCTTAGTCACATTCAGTCCCAAATGCTTAGTACCAAACACCCTTTTACTGATTATTATTAAGATTTAACAAAGATATTTTGAATTTAACAGCAAACTAAGGCACAAATTTAACATGAACACTGAGAAAAACATAACACAACAAGAATAAACCTAAACTATAGCTAACAAGCACTATACTTAGCAATATCACATAGACAAGAAAACTTCCAAGGGAAAATGGTTCAAGTTGTTTACGTATTGTGGTGTACATCTACACCACAATAAAAAGGACTGATGCCTTATTCTTCCACTAAGCTTTCTGGCCTTGAAATTGAAAGTGAGAGCTGTCGCATGAGAAAGAAGATGGAGTACCACATTCCTCACCAAGTAGACTACTTTAGTCAAAACTTGGTGATGTCTTGGTTTCTATTTGAAACACAACACCATAAAACAAACAATACAAGTTCTAAAACCTCAGTCAAAAGCTTTATGTCAAGCAGCTTTTGATTAAGTTTATAGTTTATTAAACTGTGAGACAAAGGAAGCAATAACATAATACTAAAATCCTTGGATAAAAGATTTTTTTTTCAAAAATTAAGTAAAACAAGAAAGCAACTCAAAGATATAAACTCACCATAGTTTGATCTTGTCAAAATCAAACGACTATGATCTTTTATATCTCCAAGGTCCCAAAATAATTCTTCAAAAATCTTCACAACTTTTGATAAAACTTTGGTAAAAAGAAAATGTGAACTTGCAAAAAAAACAAAGCATGAATTTAAATGATTCAATTACTAATGTACAATAGAACTCAGTATGGAATTTGCATTGACCCAAAAAGTTTACTAAACTATATTAAAAATTAAAGGTTACAAATTAAAACTAGAACAAAGAAAAATAAGAAAAATCCTATGCCCTTATATATTGGGTTAAAGAAGATTCTAGAAACATGAAAATGTAAACCCTAATCTGTTGTAGAAACCCTAAAATGCCCTTGGTTTGAATTTCAAAAATCTTGCCCAAAATTGCTATGTGAAGGATTCTATGATCATGTGAATAGCCAGCTGTGTAGAACTTGATCTGAGCCCTTGGATAACATGTGAGGAGGAAAGAATTACCCAAAACCATAGATTTACTGTGGTATTACAAAAAAATGGTGGAACAAAGGGGCATGGGAGGGTCCCACAGCTCACATGAGTGAACTGTTGTGAGTTTTGGGGGTTAGGGTTTGCTAATGGGGAGTTGAATTAAAGATCTGGAGCAAGGTTCATCCTAATACTTTGTTTTATGGATTATCAAAAATTAGGGTTTATGGTTAATTTTCATGGTGTTTGATCTGGATTAGCCAAGGTGTGAAAGTTTACCACCTAATATTAATATTATTTAATTAGGTTTAAACCCAATTAATAACACTAAAAGCGGGTAACGGGAATTTGGTTTTGGGTTTTGGGTTTTAGGTTTTGGGCTTGTGGGTTAACGGAGTCGACTAGATCGGGTCAGAGGGGTAAACGGGTTTCATTGTGACAGATTTGGACCCCAAACTTTTGATTCTTTTGCATTTTCTTCCACACAACTTTGCAAGCAAATTTAGGTCTTTTTCCTTTGTTAATAACTTTGATCAAATGTCACATTTGGTCCTTGTTCGTTCCAAGAACATAAAAAGGACTGGTTTTGCAATTTCATAATTCTTCAAGGGCTATAATTGACAACTCTTGAAAATATAAGGAACCAATTGTAAGTTTGAAATTTACAAGGGTATAAATTGACTAGTCTTCAAACTTGAGGGACCACTCTTGTATATTCTTAAAAATTCAAGGACTTTTCTTAGAAAATCATTGCTTTGGTCTGGTTCTTTGTGCGGCTTCATTTCCCGTGTACATTTTTGCTTGATTATTGTGATATGTTAATTTCACGATATCTGAACCTACAAACACACAATGAACAAATACAAAGGGTTTTGCACGGTTTTCATGATATTTTTGCACATTTAAATCCCGATTTAAACAATGAGACCATGTATAATTATGGTCTCATCATCGACCATCTTCAACATCAAGGGTGAAATTACTTAAAAGGTTCATGTGCATGTTTAAAACTATTAAACGTATATCTCGTCTTCATAATATTATTTAATCTCTTGTCTTTTACCTCTTGGGCGCAATGGTTAAATGAAGTTAGATATAACTCACGAGGTGAGTTAAAAACCCAAGCGCACGTTGTTGGTCTAGTCGGCTAAATTCGCACATAATTTTGGCTTTGAAAGACACAAAGAAACACAACTTTGTGAGTTTGTGTAAAAGTGAGATCCATTTGCTAGTATTCGTTGCAACCAGTGGCGGAACCAAGAAACTAAATTGTGGAGGGCAATTTTTTTTGCCAATAGCACGGTGGAAAAACAAGGATATCTATGAAAATTCGAGTATTCTTAAGATTTATAAGGTTTTAGAATGTTAAATGTTGGATTTCAGTGTGTGAGTGGGGGCATTTTTAGTTTTGAGTGGAGGCAATTTAAAAAATGCTTAAAATCATTAAAAAAATACTAAAATCTCATATTATTGGGCAAGTCATAGACACACCACCCCTACACTTTATACATGCATCCGCCCAACTTTCACGTGCCATGTTTCTCGAGTGGCGATTGAGACACAAATGTTAATCACCACCACCACCCAGCACGTTTGACGTCACCACCACATATTTATGTTGCAACCCCAACGTCACAACTACAAAAAACACAGCATGTTACATTATATTAAAACATTAAACTAATACTAGGGTTTTGCAATCCTATTTTTAACAATGAATGTTCCTTTTTCCTCGACTTACTCGAATTGATTTCCGTTTAATCGTAAAACTTAATTTTGTTTTTGGTAACGATATTTTTGATATTTTAAACTAAACTATTTAATTAAAAAAAACTAATTTAAAATTTAAATAAAACTAAAAAGACTTTGAAACTAATTTAAACTAATTAAAAATAATAAGACTATTTAAAAGCTTAAACAAAATTTAAATCTAATTTAATTCAAAACCAAATTAAAAACAAAGACTTTTAAATGTAAACTATTTTAAGTAAACTAAATGGAAAACTAAAATTTAAAACTCAATTTAAAAACCTAAAAGAAAACTATTTGAAATGAAAGCAAATTTAAAACTATAAAAAACTATTTTTAAATGAAACTAAAACGAAAACTAATTTAAAATTTATAAAAGTAATTAAAATTGAAATATTTTTTATCTTTTTATAAAAAAAACTGAATTGAAGAAAAATAATTAAAGTAAATAAACTTAAAAACTTGTATTAAACCTAATAAATAAAAACTGCCAGTTTAAAAGACCCTATATTAATTAAAAGGTGTAAAGATGAACATAAAAGTAGACTAGAAGAGTTGGTTGGGGTGCTTGGCTATTATGCGAGAGGTCTGGGGTTCGAAACCTAGACCAGACAAAATTTATGCTATATATATTTTTTTTTACATGGAACTTTTTTTTTAATTAAAAACTTATAGATCAATTGATCTGTAGTATAAGCAGTAAATCAGCAACATTAAAAAGCAAATAAACAGGAAAGCTGAACAAATAAGTCGACGAGAAATCCCAAACAAAATAAGCAGATATAACATAAGATTTTGCAAATAAGCTAAAACTTAACAAAACGAATAAGCAGACAGAAATAAGCTATAAGTCCTAGTACTACTCGAATCAAAACAACAAAATAATTCGAAACCTAAGTAGATTCCTATAAACTAACAAAATCAAAAGCATATATAAACTTAATCAGCAACTAAATATACTTAACATATATGCGAATAAAATGAACCAAATCAAAAGCAGATAAAAACTAATCTATATCAAAACACAATAAGACAATAACATGAGCAGATTAACAAACTAATTAATAAAAACGTAACAAAAATAATCCAAACAAAAGCATATCAAAACAGATTAAGCAGATAAATTAAATAAACAAAAAAAAAATTAAAAAGAATATTAAAACCTGATGGAGATACCGTTGCGACGAAGATCGGCGCTGAGCCGTCTTAATGACTAAACCGAACAAACACCTTAAATCATCACCTCGAATTATCACCATCAAACAGCTACTCGAATGAACCAAGAACATGAACAGTACCAAATATCATACTCGAACAGTAACTTTAAATATCTTCCCAGTAGGGGAAAATAATTACACTCTTTCTTTTATATTTTATTTTTTTATTTTTTTCGAATAGTAATAATAATGAAAAACAGTATCAAAAATAGTAATCGAATAATAATATGACGAACAGTATCAAAAACAGGATTTAAAGATTTGACAGGAATTAAAATGAGACGAGAATAATTTAAACTAACTTTTCATTAATTTATAATCAAAAATTACATAAACTGAAAAAAATACATTAATCCTAAAACTACTTTACTGAAAATTAAAATAAAGAAAAAAGTGCTAACTTAAAGTTAAAGATTAGGGGTTTTTATAGGAAAACCCTAGGAAACCTTCTTCTTAGCTTCCATAGTAAGCATTTAATCCTTGCCATTAAATCCTTCATTCTTCTTTCTCTCTCTTGATCATCGGCTAAAAATACTCCACTATCACACGGATCCCCACCTTGGAAGGGGTTTGTGCTAGTTGTGTTTCTTGGTGGCTGAGGTGGAGAAATTTAATGGATATGTGTTCCATCCAATCACAACATAGTAATAGGCCATGTCGGATTGGAGTAGAGGACCACAGGTTGGTGATTGATCCGAAAAAGATGTGGATTTAATCCCCATCCGTGTGAATTACACACTTGTAACAAAAGCCCCAAATATTTGAGTAATATTTTTTCTATGGTAAAATTAGGGTTTTGAGATGGTGAGTGTGAAAATGGGAGAAGAAGAAAGAGGGTGTGGGTTTTTTTTTCACTTTGGTTATATCGAATGACTAAATGTGGGTAAGTGGGTAAATAAAAAAAACGTTTTATTTAGAACGAGTGAAGTGAGGGTAGTTGTACACGTGTGTAGTGAGTGGGGTATTGAGATGGGGTTACGTTTAATAAACGTGTAAGTTTATTTGTTTTATGGATTTGAAATGTGGGGTAAATTGCTAGGGTTGACCGGGTCTATAAAGTGTGGGGATTTGACCAAGAAATTGACCAAGCATTTACAAAGTGAATACTTAACTTATCCGTCCCTTTTTTTGTCCATCAAATGGGCTTGGCCCAAAGTATTTTTTCATCCGTTTTATTTTTGTGTAAGATAATGGGCTTGTGGCCCTAACATCTTTATCCGTATATTAGAATTGGGATCTTGTTGGGCTAATTAGCAAATTGTGGATAACTTAAATCCTTAAATGGGCTTTTGAGCCCATTTATCCAATGTGGGACCCACAAGACTCGAATATCTTCAAAAAGATTTAATCCACTAAAAACGAACTTGATTTCGGCTTCTTTGATCATTTCTACAAAATCGTGTCGATTTTGCCGATTTTCGTGATCTCTTGCACACTTTTGATCTTTTGACTTTGTCTTCGTCTCTTTTTGGACTTTTCTTCAACATTTGACCGTGAAATCCCGTGTTTTCTCTTCTTTTGATCATTTGTACCTATTTAACACACAAAACACAAAACCACGCGTAATTCCGACTTTTACGATATAAAACACATGATTAGGTCTTGTTATTCCTTGATTTTAGTGGCAAAAGGATAATTGTTTACGTACTTATTAAATCCCCTACACTTGACCATTGCAATGACCCCATGCAATGCATTATTTTAAAGCATAAAGTTACATTTTTCCCGTTATCAACCCATCTTGGCCTTTATTTAAGATATACTATTACTACTACGACGGAAAGATAAAAACTTTAAAGGAGACAAAAGTTAAATGATTTATTACTTGGAAATTATATGATGGAAGAAACTTGTAAAGACATCTAAGACTTTAATTAGGGCTTTGGTGTCATGAATATGAATCACCCTCAAGTTTCACGTTCCCCATACCAAGCTTAAAAACGAGATCATTGTTTACCATAAGTCCTTAGGTTAAAACCACTTATATAAGACAATTGTGTAATAATGTTTCTCCAATTCCTACTTTGTATCTCTAGATTTTATTGATTGTCATTCACCCGTAGGCTCATTTGACTTATTTGATAATTATTATTCCAAAAATGAAGGCCAAACGGTGCAAACCCGACACTCAAAACCTAACCTCGTCCTCAAAAACGTTGTCACTAAAGTAAGCCCAAATCAAGGATGATTTAACACGATTTGGGGAATAAATTCCCGGACCCAAAATTTGGCCAATAGTACTACTTATTAATTATTCCTCCAAAGTCATATTGACTTTATGTGGAGTTTAGCAAGTTCACATCATATACCCTTAGGCTCTTTAAGATGTAAAAATGCTCCCCGTCTATTGTCCACACCCTAAGGCTCCTTGAACGATAAACGAGGGAATTGATTTTTGAATCAATTTTTATTCAACACTTACCATGCCATACACCCTAAGGCTCTAATGACAAGGTTCGTGCTACATGCCCCACATCCTAAGGATCCTTGAGGTCATGTTTTAATCTTATTCTTTCTTTATTCATGATATATATAGTAGGCCAAATTCCGCGGTCCCATGGTCTGAATACCTCCTACTTAGTGGTTATGAGCCACCTTAGTCGGAAGTCCACAACGCTGGCACCCTCAATGTGTTCATGCTTTAATAACAAGGAGAATAAAGATTTGGCTAAGAGTTAAGATATCGAATCGAAACCGCAAAAATCCTCATTTATTAAGCAATTGAATATACAAGCGGGAAGAAAGAGCCACAAAAACCATATAAGCAAAAATTAACCCTTAAACTTATTATCAACTCTATCATCTCTCGTTCTCCACAATTTAAAATCTCAAAGACTGAGACTCGTGGATGCTTAGCCTAATAAACCAATTAAGGTCCATATGGTTAAGGATACTAGCTAGAGTAAACTTGGATAAGTAAACTCGGGTTGAATCAAAATATTCACGACGGGCCTAATATATCAAAGATATCAAAACTTGTTAAAACCATTTTATTAATTTATCATTTTGATTTTATTCTTGAAACGGAAATATAAATACGATGTGATGACAAAAGGAAAGAAAATAAATGAAAATACTACTAGGCCAAAATAGATCAAAAATTTGAAAAACGTTGAAAAATTTTAAATTTTCCGGTTAAATGGGGTCAAATTTATGGAAAAGCCCACTAAAATTTCGATAGAAATCCCCCTACACTTAATATAAACATTGTCCTCAATGATTAAGCATGTGGGAGAATAAACTCCCCTACACTTAGGACATTGAGTACGTTGTTTAAAGTCGAGCTAAGGAAGGGACAACTAAAGTGATTACATTTATTCATGTTTATTTATATACAAGATTGAATCACAATAGCAAAAACTTATCGAAGGAACCGCGTACATGGGAAACACGGGAACACGGGTCTCGTCAAAATTACCAAAAGTGGATCATTAAGCACATGTCCCTGCACACAACATCACAACACAAACAACCTACTTGGCTCCCCCCCTACACTTATTGGTGAAAATGGGTGAAGGTGAAAAAGGTGGAAAGGATGGAAAAGGTAAAAATCTAACCTAATTAAACGATGCTTGATTTATTTATCACGAGTCTCTAGCTCGACTCGATTTCCCGAATGTCATCATTTAAATGGGAAAAACATGGAACAAACCGAGATTTCCAAGGGAGGATAATCTCTCTATGATAAAGGTAAAACAAAGTCATATAAGGCATACCCCATGAAAATCCACCCGGGTCAAACACATAATTTCCATCACAAAAGGAAATATACCCCGAGGTGGTACGCAAGTCAAAGAAAAGTGGGGTATCCTTGGTCAAAAGTCTCTTACAAGGAAAGGTAAGGTGGTATGGAAATGAAAGCACAAAAGTCTCTATTCCGGGATCAAACACCAGTTCCTTAACGGGAAAATAGCAAGAGGTGTTGACATTTAAGCTCAAAATATCATCAAAATCCAAAGTGGGAAGGTCGTCCTCTTCCAAACTCGATGTGAAAACATAAGTATCATCGGAGTCATAGGAAAACTCTTCCTCATGAGGAAAATAGGTATTTAGAAAGATATCTAAATCCTCCTCAAATGGAATAACCTCTAAACTAGGAATGATCTCCAAGAGTGGAGGATCCTCCTCAATAGTCATGACTTCTAAAATTGGAGTATAAAAGTCAAAAGGAGTTTCCATGGAAGAATCACTCATAGGGATATGAGGTGCATTAAGATCATGGGGTGGGTCATCAAAATTAATGAGATCCTTTAAAGAAGTTTCATCATCGTAGGTATCAAAGATTGATGGATCATAAATGGGTGGGTCAAAAGTGGGTGGGTCAAAAGTGGAGTCGTCTAAGCCGAAGATAGTGTGATCACTTGAAAAAGTGTCATCACTATCGGTGTCATAAATGGGAGTTTCAAAAATTTGAGGATCTAAGGGAAGGGATGAGTTTATCACAAAATCATTTTGATTAGACGTTTTAATTCCAAAAGGATTAATAAAAATCTCTTCATTATCATAATTAAGAACATCAATCATATTGACCGACTCTTTTCCATGTGATTTTGTTGTGATTTTTCCCATTTTAAAAACTTGTTGTTCATCCCGAACCCTAAGAATTAACTCCCCTTCGGCTACGTCAACTAAGGCTCTTCCGGATCGTAAGAATGGTCTACCAAGTATTAACGAAATACGAGGATCCATTTCATAGTCTACGATGACAAAGTCCACGGGAAAAGTAAATGTACCAACTCGAACAAAAACATCTTCGGCAATACCAACGGGGTATGCGAGAGTTCGATTAGCTAACTCTAGAGTCATACGAGTCGGTACAAGGTCGGGTAATGACAATTGTTTCCAAACCGAAAGTGGCATAAGATTGATGCTAGCGCCGAGATCCGCTAAAGCCATACAATCATTTATTTGAGGAAACGAGCAAGGTAAAACGAATCTTCCGGGATCTCCTAGCTTTTCGGGGAGCTCATTGAGAAGAATCGTGGAACAATTATCATTTAAACGGGTGTTAACGAGCTCAGCTATTTTTTCTTTCTTATTAAGCAATCTTTAAACATTTTGACAAATTTTGGCATTTGAGCAAGTGCTTCAATAAGACTAATGTTAACATTCACATTGGAAATCATTTTCAAAAAGTTAGAGACATGAACGTCTTCTTTGGTGAGCACTTTAGCCTTGTCTAACCTAGATGGATAAGGAATATTAGGCTTAGACTTTGAAGGTTGAGAAGGAGAAGGACTCGCTTCTTGAACAACCATAAGGATAGGCTCTTTCGGCAATGGAGCACTAGTACTAGGAGTGGTAGTGGGAGGAATCACCGAAGGGGGAGTAGGATTACTCATTATGACCTCCGGGCCTTGTCTCTCCTTTATGGGCGAAGAGATGGAAGGTCCCACTAAAGTGGCTCCACTTCGAGTATTAATAGCACTCACATTAGCACGAGGGTTAATCTCGGTATTGGATGGTAAGGCACATTGGGGTCTAAGGGCTTGAATCATTGTCAAAAATCTCTTACCGTTAGACTCTTGCATTTGTCTAGTAGATTCTTGCATTTGTTTCATAATTTTCTCATGTTAGGTCAATTTTTGTAGAACCAAGTCCATTTAGGATTTTGCATGTTCATTTGATTAAACCCTTGATTAGAAAACCTTGGTTTTGATATTGAGGTTGAAAACCGTTGTTATTATAAAAACCTTGGTTATTATTTTGAAAACCTTGATTTTGACCATTTAAATTCCCTTGATTTGCATTCCCTTGAAAATTACCAATTTGAGGACCTTGGTTCCTATTTTGGTATTGGGTATTTTGGGCGGGTGGGGGTGGTCTTTGTGGTGCAACAAAACCCGGGGGAGCCAAGTAATTAGTACTCTTGTAAGACAAATGGTTAACATCAACATTAGGTTTAAATGGAACCCTTTCATTAGCATTAAAAGCACAAACTTGTTGTTGTTGATTATTGTAAACCTTGTCACAATTGAAATATGAATGTGGTCCACCACAAGTCTCACACGTTTCACTAGTTTCTTTCAAGGCATTCACTTGACCATTTAGGGCATCGGTTTTTAGAGCAAGTTTTTCAACAAGCGAAGTGAGTTTATCGATTCTCTTGTCACTCTCACTAGAACTAGCACTCGCCATAGTGGCCCTAACACTTTTGGTTTGTACTTTAGCCTTGTTTTCAATTATAGCCCAAGCCTCGTTCATGGTTTTCACAAGAATATTGCCCCCGCGGCACTATTAAGTGAGTCTTGGTCATTTAGAGTTAAACCATTGTAAAACGTATTAATTTGATACACTTTGGTGAAACCGTGTTGTGGGCATTTTCTCAGAAGCTCTTTAAATCGATCCCAAGACTCACTAAAAGTTTCCTCATATTGTTGCTCAAAAGTAATGATTTCATTCCTCAAAGAGGTGGTCCCTGATGGTGGGAAAAAGTAGTTAATGAACTTGGTCTCTAAGTCGATCCATGTGGTAATACTTTGGGGTGGTTCCTTATCAAGCCAAATCCGAGCTTGTCCCTCGAGGGAAAAAGGAAAGAGTTGTAAACGAATGGCCTCTTGTGGCACCCCATTGTATTTCACCGTATTAGCCAATTGTATGAAACGTTTGATATGAGCGTGTGGATCATCATTAGTACGGCCTAAAAATGGTGTAGCGGAAACCATTTGAATAAAACCCGTTTTAAGTTCAAAATGATTAGCTCCAATATCCGGCACAACAATCGCGTCATCGTTTCCTTCAATGTGAGATTGTAGAATCTCAATCATTGGTCGATTATCCGTTGCCATCGTTATGTCGAAAGCTCGATTCTCGGGATCGGCTTGAATGACGGTCTTTTTGTTTTTCTTCTTCTTCTTCTTTTTGGAAGAATTGGAAGAATTTGGTACACCAATCGGCATGTATGTATGCGCGCGAGTGCGCATACAATTAAAACTTTGGAATGAGGTAGGTGACCCCGGTCGACTTTGAGAGGAAAAGGATTTTCCCTCTCGGGGTGCAATTGTAAAAATCTACAAAAATATATACTTAAGTACTACTTGAGTTGGCAAACCAATAATCGGTCGTCCCTCTCAATATACGCACAAGCAAGCGGGGAAACGAGATGGCACAAAGCACTTAAAAACCTTTTTCCTTAGACGGCCTTTTATAGCGCGTCGCCTTATACCCACCTTATAGTTTGTATATATCGAGTTCAAACGTCTTACTAGTATTTATCTATTTTGCCTTTTTATTTCGTTATGGATGCGAATACAATAGCTAGGTGATGAAATCCCAACAAAGGCTTATTTGAAAAGTAGATAAATTTATTGTGCTACGTAATATAATATAATAAATGAAAAATCTTTTTGTATTTTTTTAGAAAAATATATTCACAATAAAAACGAAAGAAATCGAACTAAAAAAAATTAACACTAATACGTAATATTTTTGGTGTAATACTTTTAGGAAAAAGTATTACTTTTTGAATTTTTTAATTTTTTTGGTGCAAATCTTAGGAAAGAATTTGCTTTTTGTGATTTTTTAAATTTTTTTTGTATTTTTAAGTTTTTGATTTTTTTGTATTTTTGATTTTGTTACCAAGAAACGTAACGTTCAAAGCGAACGGATCCCAAAATCCAAACGTCTTCACGAAAAATAGTCAATCGTACGAGCGAAGCGGCAGCGGCGCCATTTTAATATTAGGGTTTTGCAATCCTATTTTTAACAATGAATGTTCGTTTTTCCTCGACTCACTCGAATTGATTTCCGTTTAATCGTAAAACTTAATTTTATTTTTGATAACGTTATTTTTGATATTTTAAACTAAACTATTTATATAAAAAAACTAATTCAAAATTTAAATAAAACTAAAAAGACTTTGAAACTAATTTAAACTAATTAAAAATAATAAAACTATTTAAAAGCTTAAACGAAATTTAAAACTAATTTAATTCAAAACCAAATTAAAAATAAATACTTTTAAATGTAAACTATTTTAAGTAAACTAAATGGAAAACTAAAATTTAAAACTCAATTTAAAAACCTAAAAGAAAACTATTTTAAATGAAAGCATATTTAAAACTATAAAAAACTATTTTTAAATGAAACTAAAACGAAAACTAATTTAAAATTTATAAAAGTAATTAAAATTAGAATATTTTTTTATCTTTTTATTTTTTATAAAAAAACTGAATTGAAGAAAAATAATTAAAGTAAATAAACTTAAAAACTTGTATTAAACCTAATAAATAAAAACTGCCAGTTTAAAAGACCCTATATTAATTAAAAGGTGTAAAGATGAACATAAAAGTAGACTAGAATTGTTGGTTGGGGTGCTTGGCTATTATGCGAGAGGTCTGGGGTTCGTATAACACCCCCAACAATTGCTATGCGCAGCGGAACTACAACATTTGGGTGCTACGTAGTTATCATCACACATAAGCTATATTAAACGATTCAAAGAGACGTAAAAGTTTAAACATAAATTTAACATTATTAAAAACATACAAGTCTACAGTTTTCCAAATCCCAAGATAATACAAAACAGAGTTAGCGTTTTGGTCCCCATTGAATCTCAACCCAAAAGTACATTTTCGTTCACATGACATAATATAAAATATTTAAGTGCTAAAAGGGAGGAAAACAAAGTAGACCGCCAAGCCACAACAACTTCCATCCTCGCATGCTCCGCTGCTATCAATCTTGGTTACCTGAAACACATGCTTAAAACTGTCAACACAAAGGTTGAGCGAATCTATAGGTTTATCAAATCATAGGTTGAACATAAGTATTAAAACCAATCATGATCATTCAATAGCATTGTCGTACTCACAATCTATTATTCAAGGATATTATCTTTAGCAATAGCTAATAATTGTGTTTAAGCTCGTGACACTAATCCGTTAACTCAATCACCCGCGTATATTTACCGGTATGATTAAGATGAAATCAGTGCCCCTTCTAAAGGCATCAGTTGCAATTATACCTTATTTCTTATCACAAGTTATCCGTCCGCAGAGGGTACTCAACGTACTAGCTCTCGTCTCGGATAGGGTCGTCAACCCCATAGTACTATCAATTGTATAAGCGGCTATCTCCAACTCACACATGGGCAAGACAATAGTTAATAGTTCACGAATTTAGGGACTTTTGCAACTAGGTACTCAACACAATTCAAGGCAACATTCGGGTCCAACAATCATTCATGACTTATGTTCATTTTCATTTAAATAGCATGTATCCCCCTCGCGGGTAAAAACATTTGAAATAAGTAAAGAGCGAGGCTATAGACTCACCTTGCGTAGTAGTAGTGGTTCTAGCGAAGACGTAACGAGAAATGTCACCAACGACGTGGATGCCTCCGAGAAATCAAATACAACACCTAACGAATAAATACTTAATGAATAAACTCCTTCAAGTACTTTCAAGTACTGTATGTATATAATTAAAGTCACTCAAAGTTTGTATAAAATCACGCCAAAAATCCATTCAAGTGATTATTACTAGACTCATACTATCTATCTATGTAATTAGAAATATTTCAAATTTTATAACTTTGCCGGTACTTACCAAAAGTACGGGCTGTTTTCTATGACTTAAGCATTTCTATAAATTACAAGAAAATTTTTAAAAATCCCTTATGACCTGTAGAAAACCCATTTTAAATCCCATAAAAAGTTTCCACTTTTATGACCCATTACTCATTACATCACTAGATGTACCCTTTTCGGACTGATTTTGCACTTGTACAACGTAAGACTTGTTTGACTCATTTAAAAGACACCATTAGCTAATTTGACCATTAAGTATAAAAATAGACTCTAAAATGCAGGTTTGAAACCAATGAAAAACTTTCAATCATTTATAAAACTCTATCTATGTTCCCCGGGATTTGACCCAAAACCAAACATAATTTCGGATTATGTTGATTCTCATCTCCCGGTACACGAACTTTCAAAATAGCATAACTTTTTACTCGTTTGGACTTAGAAGCTCTTCTTTATACCGAAAGAAAGCTTGAGACGAACCCTACAACTACATTCTAATCTTAGGACCTGTACAAAAGTATAAAACCACGAAAACACCCTCTAGACCTGCTGTCCTAAAAACACCCCTTTCAAAACCTTAACAATCATCATTCCAACACTTCTCATCACTTCCTAAACCTATACCAACATCATTAAATCAATATAATACAACCTAACTACCCTTAATCACTTGTATGAATATTTCTCATAAAAACCCAAATCAAAAATTAGACATGCAATGTAATTAAACAATTTAAAAATGATAAAAACATGAATATGAATACATACCCATCTTATTTAAGATCAAACACCCAAGAACACCCAAAACCCCAATAATTTCGTGGGTTTTGGGGCTGTATAACACCAAAGACATAAATCCCCACCTTGTTTAATTAATTATCTTCACTCCTAAACATAAGATTTAAACATACATTAAGAAAAATTAGATCAAACCCCACTTGTTCATAAGAATAATTTTTTGTAAAAATTAAAGATGATGCATGTGTGATATTATTGGTGGGATTCACTTACAAGATGATTATAAACATGGGTCTTTGATTAGTTTTTCAAGAAATCAAGTTTTGTGGCGGTTTTTGGTGGTGGAGTGGTGGTGGCCGGCGGCTAGGAGAAAAAAGGGGAGAGAAAACCCTAATTTTTGAAAGTAAAAATGAAGTGTGTGTGTGTTAGTGGTTCCTTCTGTAAAAATGGAGGGACCAATTTTGACATAGTGGCTATCTTTTGGCCTTAGTGGCAAATCTACTTTTAAAGACCGGGATTATGACATACTAGTCGGTTTTAAAATTTTACGAGAGTCAAGTTTCGTCCCGGCTACCTCAAATTACTTTTAAATGGTTCAAACGCACACAAAACGAATATACACCTGGTTCCGACTCGACTTAACACGTAATAAAAATAAAATCTCGAAAAACACAAATATCGATCAATCGATAATAAAAGATAAATTTTGGGCATCCGTCGGTATCGTAGTCGTCATCGGTTCTTCTTAAACAGTCAAATGTTAAAATTACGACCGTAAACGTTGGTTTCAACTTAAACCGTCAAATATATAACAAACGAAATTTCTTAAAAATTTCAAAAATATTCGTAAAATAGGATTAAATAAATGACGTTGGGCTCAAGATATCACATCCACAAGTGAGCCACAACTTAAGAGTGGTGCTCATACTGAACAGATCTTGAGACAATAACTTAGCATTATATGGCACATTCACGGGTATTACATCCGCCCCTCCTTACGGGAGCGACGTCCCGGCGCTCTCTGATTCTTATACTCGCATTTCGTACTACTAGAAAGATGAGGGTACTTCTTACTAAAGAGGTTTTCACGTTCCAATGTGGACTTCGGTTCACGTCTCGGGTTCCATCACACCTTCACAATGAGTATTATACCTTGCTTCAATTCTCTTAAAATCTCGATCCATGATCTCCACTTCAATTTCCCAAATTCTTCCTACGGTTATCAACACGTCTCTTTTCAAAGCTTCTCGCGGTTAGCAAGTGATTCTTAATCTACCCCATCTCTTTCGTAGCCTCTCGAATCATTTCAAGTCCATTCAACCAACTTTTTCCTACTTCATTCTATCCAACTGGCGATCTACATTTTCATCAACATTTTCTTCAAATCTTGTAGCTTCATTGTTAACATGGTAAATGTCGTTGTACAAATGTACTACCAACGGCAAGTGTCGATCTCAACAATTTTCAAAATCAATCACACACGTTCGGAGCATGTCTTCTAACGTTCGAATCGTCCTTTCACTTAGTTTCATCGTCTCATAAAATAATTATTCACAAAATAAAACCGCACGGGTCGCACATAACCCTATTGAAAACGTTCATAATATACCAGACGAAGTAATTAATATTAGTCGTACAAAATAACCTTATTGCAATATTACGTACATACAACCCTAGCTCATCGAAAATGAACCCATCGATACGGAAATCATTCGACGTATACATAACTCTCTCGAAAACATCACAATCCAATCAAACACAAAAGCCATAATAAAACACATACAACCACATTACGACATGTTTGCGACATATCCAAACCATCCCAAGTCAATCTGTTCAATCAAGTTAACCCACGCTTGCTAATCAGCCAAGCCATGATAAAATAAGAATATTTGACATGATTCTCGGATGAGTCCAGTCAAAAGAAAATTGCAAGTTAAAGAAGGTTCACGAGCTTGCTAGCTATGGATGCATATCCAAAAAGAAAGAAAAATACATACATATGTCATCGCAGGGTACTCACACACGGATCCATACCCCAAATATATATATATATATATATATATATATATATATATATATATATATATATATATATATATATATATATATATATATATATATATATATATATATATATATATATATATATATATATATATATATATATATATATATATATATATATATATATATATATATATATATATACATATATAAAATACAAGAACACCATCTTACTTCCATCTCAAACGTGGTCAAAATCTCAATATATATCATCGTTCACAGTAAAAAAATATATCACATGGCATGTGTTCTCCATGATCGGACTTCATTGGACAATGTCGTCTCAAGTTCTCACAACTTACGATCACTCGACCAGATCACTTACCGCATAAATACATAAAAGGCAAGGGTTTACCACAAAAAACATCAACTATGGCTATCTATCGTTTAACCATCGATGATCAAAGAAAATCGAGTCAAGCAAAGAGGATTCCTTACTTTGAATAAACGAAGACGGAAATGGAATTGTCTTCCAATTACCGATGCACAGTTGGTAAACTTCAACATTTTATCGCATGTCGTTAAACATATCAAAAGAACGAGAAAAGAAAATAAATAAGGTATAATACATTTGATGTAGGAGAAGTCTTCTTCATTTCCCTCAGAGTTATTCGAAATCGGATTTCCTCTACTTCGGTAGTCTTCTATTTTTGTTAAAATTCCTTCTCAGTGTCGATACGAGTCCCTTTGGTATTTCATCAACTCCCTCGTGATTCCGATGAAATTCGCACGTTACACACACACATAAAAACATTTTCCAAAATTACTCGGCCACAGTGACTTACTAAGTCAACGCCAAAAAAAAAGAAAAGATTTCAAGGAACACAAGAAAATTCAAAAATTTCTTTAGGAATCAAAGGAAATACGATTACTTGCATAAGGATCCATCATTTTAAAAATGTTCTCATCCAAACATCTATCAAAAACACTACCGGTTTTAAAGATGACCAATTGATTTGAAACTACATTGCCCTTCCAAAACTATGCATAACTAGCTAGATCATGCATACTTGAGGACCAAGCAACAACAATTAACAAAACAGGACTCTTCCCGAATTATGCATAGTTAGCTAAGCTATGCATAATTGAGGATCGAGTGACGACACAAACATTATTATTACATACCAAATATGACTATGAAAGTTTTCGACCTAATCTTCAAAATAATTAAATCGTTTGAAATGAAATTTGATATGGGAAAAATATTGCTACCATCATTTTAAGGAACACATCAAACATTTTTCATCTACTTTGGAAACATACTATTACTTTGCCTATTTATGAGAAAAATGAATAAATAATGAAGTAAATAAATCGACACCATTTACATTTGGTTAAACGAAACATTTCACACACTCATACATATTTTCAAAATAGACTACTCACCAATCAATGGTAAGGTGGTTCAGGATTAAAGATCATTGCAAGCACAACAAGTAATAAAATCAAAATCAATGAGATCGAACGAGGTAAACGAGCAATATAATTGCCAACTAGAATTTAACTACTTTAGAAAAGAAAATACTTCAAATATATGACAAAAGTCTCGGGATAACAACATCGATCTACGAATACATAGAGTAAAAATTGAATATCAACACAAGCATCAAAAATAAAACAACGATCATAATTCCCATCGTCTCGAGTTGCACACACATTCCACCAAGGGTATACGGGGAGAGGAGAATAATCACTTGGTCGAATAGAAGCAATTTCACCAGGAAGATCGAGTTCTTTCACCTCTACAATTTGGTAAAGCGGCTTCGCCTCCTCGCTTTTGTTCAATATAAATAAATAACCAATTTAATGAAGATTTATAGCATCATTAAAGTAAATATAGAATTTTAGGTTCGATTAACCGAAAGAAGAAAAGTCACGACGTCCATGAAGAGGACAAAAATACACCGGGTGACATACTCTCATTATCAAGTACTAGCGAAGTAGCAATCCAAAAATAGATATAATAATAATGGGTTCATACCATAGACAATATTAAAATAAACAATCACATGACTACTCAAGTTTAGATATAGACTTGCAAAATCAAAGAAGTGATGTTGTACGATCGAACCATCGTGACTCAAAACATTAGATATACATCCTTATTAAATAGCATACAAGTAGGCGTGTGTTAGGTAATCCATTTTTATTTTCTAATTAATTTTATCTTGTATATTGTAAAAGCAAATATTGCACATTTTTAATCTGCGTTACACTGTTTAAGAATTTATACCTTTCATGTTTCAATCTTTACAATGTTTTTATTTCTGGAAAATTTCAATCTCTAGGAAATTATTAACATTAGTAGATGCGGTGACTCAGTTATCATAATCGACAAAATCATTATGTTTGAAAGTCTCGCTACTTGTGTCAAAATGTCATTAATGTTCATATCTTAAGTACCAAAAACGTACATAGTAAGAATTTTCAAAGTTTTACGTTATTATTATTACGACTTAGATATCACAAATATACACGTATCCAACATGACTCAAACTAGTCCAATTAACTCTTAAAAATCAACCTTTGACTTTTTATTATACACATGTCTTCCTTAAAACTGATTTGTTAAATCGTATTTGCACAATTTGACTCAAATGCTAAAGAGGTTTCACGTAGTATTATCTTAGATAACTTACCGATTTTATTCGAGACTTGAATCTTGATAATAATAATAAAATAATAAATAATTAAGATGCTTATTTCAATAATTCAATGATATATAAAATTCAATTTTTAATCATTAGCCCATTATCAAACGATTTTAAAATTAACTCACCTCGCAACGGAATAAAATAACGTTCCATCAACATTTAATAATTTATTTCAAACGTTAGAATTTCTCACTTAAAGTGTACATTCCGATTTTTATCCCAGTTTATTCACTACAACAAGTAACGTGTTCTAGTTTATACCAATGCATACGTAAACATAATCTTATGTTTAAAATAAAACCAATTTTACAAAGTTTTTAGCTCCAAAATACATGACCAATTCTTCTACTCGTGTTTTATATTACAAGATACGCCAAAAGTTTGCTACATTGACCCAAAAATTAATTCATACTAAATCCAAACTACATATACTCAACAGTCATATCGAAAATTTTATTATAAACTCCAATTATATTAAACAAATTCTTGACAAATCCATCACAAGCTTCTAGTATCAAATTATTAATATATGAAAACAAGGATTTTACGAGTAATGTAAATTACTTATTATGATCTACCAACCAAGGTTAAAAGAAAAATAATTTAACTTTATTCATTTATTCTCTACACATATCTTACTGGTTACAAGACACATCATAGGTCGATTTTTATCCAAAAGTTTCATTCACCATTTATTTAATATGTAAAACACTTTATGTTTAAATCATTCAATCAACAAAATTTGATGCTTATTTAACTCGCACAAATGCCGGACCTCGTCATGTATTCGAATTCAAAATAATGAAACAATAAAAAAAATGAAATAAACGAAGCGAGAATACGTATGTCAACTAAGTGTTGTTATCGGCCTCGGATGAGTCTCGAAATCGTACTCCACAAAATTAACACAAAAACCAACCAAATTCCAAGTTATCGCGATTGATCACAACGCTAGTCTATTTTTAAAATGCATATTTAAATTCAAGTAGGGTGATAAAAACGATTAAATGGCGATACACCTCAACCACGTTTCATAAGATACACACATGATTCGTCGCTGCGATGCACGCATCGTTGATTATACTTCGTCTATATTATAGTTGTGCCAACTAACATATCAAACCCATAAGGGATAAAGGAAATACAGTAATACGATAGTAATTTACGTTCCAAAAAGAAGATGTCCCGAAATGACACATCACGGTGCGATAACGACAATCGAGATCAATCTAGTCAATATATAATATGTTACGAAGAATCATTTACGTATCTAGAGTATCAAACGAGGTTCACACTCGGTTATTCGAACAATAAATTAATTATCAAGATTGATAATTGGCGGTGAGGCTGAATTCTCAACAAAGCCGCATTTTAAATGTACAATAATCACGCAAGGACCATTGCTTCGCGTGCAATGCCTTTAAATACTATAGCATATACATACTTATACATACAATCATTCCTACATACACGTAGGATTACAACGCAGTGTTGCCATGTAATGCAATGTAGCCCGTTATGCCAACTACATGCAACATATAAGATAGTCTTACGAGAATTTGTAAATTACGATAAGTACTCAACGTACAAAACAATATATCTTAATATATATCATAGTATTTACTTACTAAATACTAGGGAATTCGTGTCAGTTTGAGGGATACATCTAAAATATAAAGCAATGCTAAAGAAATCTTACCGGAGCCATGCAGGATAGTTGTGTGCTTGGACAATTTCTTACGACACCAAAAGTTATAGTTTAGGATTTTTCAAAATGACCTAGTTCTCTATAACTCATGGCTCTTATACCAATCTATAACACCCCCAACAAATGCTATGCGCAACGGAACTACAACATTTGGGTGCTACGTAGTTATCATCACACATAAGCTATATTAAACGATTCAAAGAGACGTAAAAGTCTAAACATAAATTTAACATTATTCAAAACATACAAGTCTACAGTTTTCCAAATCCCAAGATAATACAAAACAGATGCTTAAAACTGTCAACACAAAGGTTGAGTGAATCTATAGGTTTATCAAATCATAGGTTGAACATAAGTATTAAAACCAATCATGATCATTCAATAGCATTGTCGTACTCACAATCTATTATTCAAGGATATTATCTTTAGCAATAGCTAATAATTGTGTTTAAGCTCGTGACACTAATCTATTAACTCAATCACCCTCGTATATTTACCGGCATGATTAAGATGAAACCAGTGCCTCTTCTAAAGGCATCAGTTGCAATTATACCTTATTTCTTATCACAAGTTATCCGTCCGCAGAGGGTACTCAACGTACTAGATCTCGTCTCGGATAGGCTCGTCAACCCCATAGTACTATCAATTGTATAAGCGGCTATCTCCAACCCACACAAGGGCAAGACAATAGTTAATAGTTCACGAATTTAGGGACTTTTGCAACTAGGTACTCAACACAATTCAAGACAACATTCGGGTCCAACAATCATTCATGACTTATGTTCATTTTCATTTAAATAACATGTATCCCCCTCGCGGGTAAAAACATTTGAAATAAGTAAAGAGCGAGGCTATAGACTCACCTTAAGTATAAAAATAGACTCTAAAATGCAGGTTTGAAACCAATGAAAAACTTTCAATCATTTATAAAACTCTATCTATGGTCCCCGGGATTTGACCCAAAACAAAACATAATTTCGGATTATGTTGATTCTCATCTCCCGGTACACGAACTTTCAAAATAGCATAAATTTTTACTCGTTTGGACTTAGAAGCTCTTCTTTATACCGAAAGAAATCTTGAGACGAACCGTACAACTACATTCTAATCTTAGGACCTGTACAAAAGTATAAAACCACGAAAACACCTTCTAGACCTGTTGTCCTAAAAACACCCCTTTCAAAACCTTAACAATCATCATTCCAACACTTCTCATCACTTCCTAAACCTATACCAACATCATTCAATCAATCTAACACAACCTAACTACCCTTAATCACTTGTATGAACATTTCTCATAAAAACCCAAATCAAAAATTAGACATGCAATGTAATTAAACAATTTAAAAATGATAAAAACATGAATATGAATACATACCCATCTTATTTAAGATCAAACACCCAAGAACACCCAAAACCCCAATAATTTCGTGGGTTTTGGGGCTGTATAACACCAAAGACATAAATCCCCATCTTGTTTAATTAATTATCTTCACTCCTAAACACAAGATTTAAACATACATTAAGAAAAATTAGATCAAAACCCACTTGTTCATAAGAATAAATTTTTGTAAATATTAAAGATGATGCATGTGTGATATTATTGGTGGGATTCACTT
This sequence comes from Glebionis coronaria, assembly GCA_025667525.1. Classification (NCBI taxonomy): domain Eukaryota; kingdom Viridiplantae; phylum Streptophyta; class Magnoliopsida; order Asterales; family Asteraceae; genus Glebionis; species Glebionis coronaria. Next base: position 458,626,556 of record CM046877.1, read on the forward strand.
ACAAGATGATTATAAACATGGGTCATTGATTAGTTTTTCAAGAAATCAAGTTTTGTGGCGGTTTTTGGTGGTGAAGTGGTGGTGGCCGGCGGCTAGGAGAAAAAAGGGGAGAGAAAACCCTAATTTTTGAATGTAAAAATGAAGTGTGTGTGTGTGTGTTAGTGGTTCCTTTTGTAAAAATGGAGGGACCAATTTTGACATAGTAGCTAACTTTTGGCCTTAGTGGCAAATCTACTTTTAAAGAGCAGGATTAAGACATACTAGTCGGTTTTAAAATTTTACGAGAGTCGGGTTTCGTCCCGGCTACCTCAAATTAATTTTAAATGGTTCAAACGCACACAAAACGAATATACACATGGTTCCGACTCGACTTAACACGTAATAAAAATAAAATCTCGAAAAACTCAAATATCGATCAATCGATAATAAAATATAAATTTTGGGCATCCGTCGGTATCGTAGTCGTCATCGGTTCTTCTTAAACAGTCAAATGTTAAAATTACGACCGTAAACGTTGGTTTCAACTTAAACCGTCAAATATATAACAAACGAAATTTCTTAAAATTTTCAAAAATATTCGTAAAATAGGATTAAATAAATGACGTTGGGCTCGAGATATCACATCCACAAGTGAGCCACAACTTAAGAGTGGTGCTCATACTGAACAACTCTTGAGACAATAACTTAGCATCATATGGCACATTCACGGGTATTACAGTTCGAAACCCAGACCAGACAAAATTTATGCTATATATATATTTTTTTTACTTGGAATTTTTTTTTTTGAATTAAAAACTTACAGATCAATTGATCTGTAGTATAAGCAGTAAATCATCAACATTAAAAAGCAAATAAACAGGAAAGCTGAACAAATAAGTCGACGAGAAACCCCAAACAAAATAAGCAGATATAACATAAGATTTTGCAAATAAGCTAAAACTTAACAAAACGAATAAGCAGACAGAAATAAGCTATAAGTCCTAGTACTACTCGAATCAAAACAACAAAATAATTCGAAACCTAAGCAGATTCCTATAAACTAACAAAATCAAAAGCATATATAAACTTAATCAGCAACTAAATATACTTAACAAATATGCGAATAAAATGAACCAAATCAAAAGCAGATAAAAACTAATCTATATCCAAACACAATAAGACAATAACATGAGCAGATTAACAAACTAATTAATAAAAACTTAACAAAAATAATCCAAACAAAAGCTGATGGAAACAGATTAAGCAGATAAATTAAATAAACAAAAACAAATTAAAAAGAATATTAAAACCTGATGGAGATACCGTTGCGACGAAGATCGGCGTTGAGCCGTCTTAATGACTAAACTGAACAAACACCTTAAATCATCACCTCGAATTATCACCATCAAACAGTTACTCGAATGAACCAAGAACATGAACAGTACCGAATATCATACTCGAACAGTAACTTTAAATATCTTCCCAGTAGGGGAAAATAATTACATTGTTTCTTTTATTTATTAATTTTTTTAGTTTTTTCGAATAATAATAATAATAATGAAAAACAGTATCAAAAACATTAATCGAATAATAATATGACGAACAGTATCAAAAACAGGATTTAAAGATTTGACAGAAATTAAAATGAGACGAGAATAATTTAAACTAACTTTTCATTAATTCATTATCAAAAATTACATAAACTAAAAAAAATACATTAATCCTAAAACTACTTAACTGAAAATTAAAATAAAGAAAAAAGTGCTAACTTAAAATTACAGATTAGGGGTTTTTATAAGGAAACCCTAGGAAACCTTCTTCTTAGCTTCCATAGTAAGCATTTAATCCTAGCCATTAAATCCTTCATTCTTCTTTCTCTCTCTTGATCATCGGCTGAAAATTCTCCACTATCACACGGGTCACCACCTTGGAAGGGGTTTGTGCTAGTTGTGTTTCTTGGTGGCTGAGGTGGAGCAATTTAATTGGAGGGATTGGGATGGATATGTGTCCATCCAATCACAACATAGTAATAGGCCACGTCGGATTGGAGTAGAGGACCACAGGTTGGTGATTGATCCGAAAAAGATGGGGATTTAATCCCCATCCGTGTGAATTACACACTTGTAACAAAAGCCCCAAATATTTGAGTAATATTTTTTCTATGGTAAAATTAGGGTTTTGAGATGGTGACTGTGAAAATGGGAGAAGAATAAAGAGGGTGTGGGTTTTTTTTTTCACTTTGGTTATATCGAATGACTAAATGTGGGTAAGTGGGTAAATAAAAAAAACGTTTTATTTAGAAAGAGTGAAGTGAGGGTAGTTGTACACGTGTGTAGTGAGTGGGGTGTTGATATGGGGTTACGTTTAATAAACGTGTAAGTTTATTTGTTTTAGGGATTTGAAATGTGGGGTAAATTGCTAGGGTTGACCGAGTCTATAAAGTGTGGGGATTTGACCAAGAAATTGACCAAGCATTTACAAAGTGAATACTTAACTGATCCGTCCCTTTTTTGTCCATCAAATGGGCTTGGCCTAAAGTATTTTTTCATCCGTTTTATTTTTGTGAAAGATAATGGGCTTGTGGCCCTAACATCTTCATCCGTATATTAGAATTTGGCTCTTGTTGGGCTAATTAGCAAATTGTGGATAACTTAAATCCTTAAATGGGCTTTTGAGCCCATTTATCCAATATGGGACCCACAAGACTCGAATATCTTCAAAAGGATTTAATCCACTAAAAACGAACTTGATTTCGGTTTCTTTGATCATTTCTTCAAAATCCTGTCGATTTTGCCGATTTTCGTGATCTCTTGCACACTTTTGATCTTTTGACTTTGTCTTCGAATCTTTTTGGACATTTCTTCAACATTTGACCGTGAAATACCGTGTTTTCTCTTCTTTTGATCATTTGTACCTATTTAACACACAAAACACAAAACCACGCGTAATTCCGACTTTTACGATATAAAACACATGATTAGGTCTTGTTTTTCCTTGATTTTAGTGGCAAAAGGATAAGTGTTTATACACTTATTATAAACGCATGTTACATTTTTATTTGTATGCATCCAAAACCGTTTAGAGCTCATTTGATCGTTTATTTTGTTAAACAAAAGAAACAAATCCTAAGAAAAACTATCCTAGTTGTTAACTTTTAAAAAAAACTCAAGAAAAGCACGTTCGTTTATAATGCATAACGTCTTGGCATTTGATAAATGCTTCAATCATTCTAGTTTAAACTTTGCTTTAATTTTCAAAGATCCTAAATGTTCTAGTGATTACTTGCTTATGACGCACATTATTATCAACTTATTCATTACATTAGCTTGAAATTCAATAATATGTGGAAGTAAAAGCTCCATGAAAATTGTGTGACTATTAGTGATAGAGTGCATACAAAATGAGGATTGTGTGTTATGGTGTATTGAGTTCCTGAATACATAAGTTCAAATGCTATCAATTTCATCTCAAAATAAGTGTTTGATTTAATTTTAGAGTTAAACTTGTATAATTTTATCTTCGACTAAATTTTATTGTATGATTGTAAAATCCGCTTAAAATGTCATTAAATTAAAACTTTTAGTATTTAATTTACTCACGACAAATAACTACGTATATTAAATACGGTACTATAAGATATGACACGGCATTAAAAATTATAAATGCACAACAAGTAATAACGGATATTTTATTTACAACACCAAAAGTATATAATTAGATAAGTCACGACAAGTATTACATAAAAGTAATAATACATGACAAGTTATAACACGAACTTAATTTACGTATTTACGACACGTACAAGAATACAAATTTAAGACACGAAAATATAAATGGGCCCATGTAATTAAATAAACCTTACAAGACTGTTAATAAAATCCCTACAAAGAATAAATGGGCCCAAGGCCCGGTCCACCAAAAGTAGTAAAAACAACTATACGTATGTTTTCATTCTTTTTCAACAAAACAGAAAATAAAGAAAACCCTATGTTGTCTCACTATGGCCGCCGACAAGAAAGGAAGAAAAGGAGAAAAAGAAAATTTGTTTTGATTTTGGTTTCATTACGGGGTGTTCGTGCTCATCTTTTTCTATTGATACTTGTTTCGGTAATCATCAAATCTCATTTATTATTTATTTTTCTAGAATCACGAATTTAATTAAATTATATTAAATGAATGATCACATGTTCTTTAATTAAAAACAAGAATAAGAATCACGGGTTTGTTTGGTTTGAATTGCACGTAAACCGAGAGCACCATGCTCTCAGTGGGATTTCTAACAAATCAGCCGAGAGGTTGCTGCTCCTGGTGGGTAATACTGGCTAGCAACCACAACTCCATAAGGGGCCCCAGTGGCTGGTGTGTGCAAGGCAGTGGCAACCGATTGTACAGCCGATAGGAAAAAGACTGTTGTCGGGGGGGGGGGGGGGGGGGGGGGGGGGGGGGGGGGGGGGAGGGAAGCAGTCGGTGTGTGTTTTGCTCAGGCAGCGGCAAGCCACAAGGGGGCCGCAGTGGGTATTGTTTTTTTTTTTTTTTGCTTAAAGGTAAATTTTATTAAGCAGGAAGAAATGTAACAAAGAATAAGCACAAAGACTAAAAAATTAGGACAAACCCCTAATAATTAGCTTCGGCATCAAAAAACAAATGGCAATGGCAATGGACAAGACCCATGCTCATTACATACAAAATAAAACAACTAAAAACCATAGAAGTTCTAGTTGCTATCCCAAACACTTGATCCCAATTAGCAAAGACCAAGACCCTGCACATCAATGGCACACCAAAAAAATACCAACACTTAACTCACATAAGCAGTCCACTTCTGAATCCATGGATGCCCTAAATTCAGTCCACAAAGGGAAAGAACTAGGAACATCCAATCCATCACAATAGACCACTTACTAAAGCTAAGTGAAATAGCAGCAGGAACAAGTAAACTTACAAAATTCACCATCTGAAACTGCAGAGATAAACAAGAGAGTTGCCAGTGTAGCAGTCCACATTCCCTTGCCTCCTCAAAACCCCCTCCAAGTAAAACCCAATGGGAAACCTTGGAAGGGGAAAGAGTACAACAAGAACATGGACACTCTCAATATGATGCATAAAAATACCTATAAAGAGCTTATTGATTCATGACACTAACCAAGCAAGGTATAAAGGGAAGGACTAAGCATCAAACAGGCTTGGAACCTAAAAATTGTACATATGGGTATATCAAAAGAAAGTAACCACGCTAGCATAGAAGGCACATCTCACAGCACACTCTAGCAAGGGATAGCTCACTTCCAAGACATAACCATACATCCACTAATAGTACATCAAACCTGCATCCACAACATCCAAACAGTCCTCCCCCATAGCTCCCCAAAATAGGGAGATGATGACATAAGGTAGAAAAACTTACCTTTAATAAGCAAAACTTGAAAGAGTCCAGTTCTAGGCAGAGATGAACCCAACATCTATTACACGCCCATAAACCAGTCCCAGCATAGGACCAGAATCCCCAAATCTCAACCTTAAAATCTCTCGCCATCAATATCCATTGGATCAGTAAAAAACTCATCCCCAATATCATTCAAGTCAATATCAGCTTTATCATTAGCTAAAACAGGGAAACCCCAAATCCTAGCAGCAAGAAAAGATTCCGGAGAATCTTTAATAGTAAGACTACACATTCTATTCTTAACAGATAGAATGATAATCCCAAACAGATCTTCCTCAGTCCTAAAACTCTTCTCAAAAAACCTAATGTTACGCTCTTGCCATATGAAGTACACAACAGCACCTAACACTAATCTTTGAATTATACTCCAAACCGAATTCCTAGCAGGCTTATTGGCAATAAAGGAAATAACTTGAGGCCAAGAGTTAGGGATACCATTAAGATTAGACATACCTTTAATCGCTCCCAAAGTCTTCTGGTAAAATCACACTCAAAGAAAAGGTGTGAGTGCGAATCTTTGCAGGTAGAACAAAAATGGCAGAACATATCTGGAATATTAAGCCACTTAGATAATCTATCCTGCGTCTTCAATCTGCATTTAATGGCCATCCAGAGCACAAACGCATGCCTAGGAATGCATTGACTAAACCAGACATGATTATGCCAAATAACTTTTGGAGCATCACTTCTAATAGCCTTCCAAACTTCACGAACATTAAAAGCAACATTCTTACCATCTTTACGGGTCCAAATAACCTTATCAGAAACATCTAAATCCAAATTAGGAGCAGGAATGTTAATGACTTCATTAAACCTGGAAATCCATCTTCTTGGCCAAGTCCATCTACCATCGATTACCAAATCAGCAACTTTAGAACATCTAGCAGCAGGATCATGAGCAAGGAGACAAGGATCAATAAGAATACATAATTCTTGACCATTGTACCATCTATCAAACCAGAAATAGCAATTTTTTCCATTACCAAGTTTAATATAAACAAATTTCTTGACTTTGTCTCTTAATAAAAGAAGCTGCTTCCAACACCAAGAAATATGCTGAATATTCTTGGCTGCCCAGAAACTATCTCCTTTAAGCCATTTAGCTTTAACCCATTTCACCCAAATAGAATCTCTATCAATAACAATGTTCCAAATATGTTTAATCATGAGAGCCTCATTCCATTCAAAGAAAGACTTAAGCCCAAGACCTCCCTCATCTTTCTGCTTACAGACTTCCTTCCAAGCAACACAATGCATATAACCTTTCTTGCCTTCATCATTCCATAAAAAAATTTTGAAAATCTTGTCAATGTCATCACACACTCCCTTTGGTAAGACAAAGATAGAAGCCCAGAACACATTAATCGAGCTAAGCACAGAAGCAATCAATTGAAGTCTACCAGCAAACGAGAGCTTCTTATTTCTCCAATTCTGAATTCTCTTTTTTACTTTATCAAGTAACACAGTACAATCACTCTTAGCAATTCTCCTAGCATCTAACGGAATACCTAAGTATCTTACCGGAAGACTACCTTCTTGAAATGGCATCACCATTTTAATCTTTTCTTTATCATCATCAGGAACATTGCCAAAATAACAAGTACTCTTAGCCATACTAGGCCTAAGACCAGAAGAAATACAAAACTCATCCAATGCTCTTCTAAGAACAGAAGCCGAGACCAGGTCACCATGACAAAACATCATGAGATCATCAGCAAAGCAAAGATTTACAATACCCAGCTTTTTGCAACCCCAATGATATCTAAACTTCCTCTCATTCATAACCTGCCTCTTAAGCATTAAGGTAAAGACTTCCATTACAAGAGTAAAAAGATATGGCGAAATGGGACCCCCCTGCCTAAGCCCCCTTTTAGCCTTAAAAAAACCATGCGACTCCCCATTAACACAAACCGAGAATGAAGCAGATTTTAAACAGACCATAATCCAATCTACCATAACTTTATGAAAACCAAATTTAGTTAGACAAGATTCTAAAAAGACCCATGATACTGTATCATAGGCCTTTTGGATATCAATCTTAAAGGAACATCTAGCAGGCTTCTTAATGGCTGAATATCCACACATTAATTCTTGAGCTAACATAATATTATCATGAATCTGCCTACCCTGCACAAATGCACTTTGATTTGCATCAATAAGACTACCCAAAACAGTTTTCAGCCTATTAGTTATGACCTTACTAATACATTTATAGACTACATTACAGCATGCTATAGGTCTATAATCCGTAATTTTGATAGGAATGTTGCACTTGGGGATAAGCGATATAATCGTAGTATTAATCTCACCTAAGATCTTACCAGAGCTAAAAAATTCTTTCACAGCAGCACATAGATCATCACCAATAATACTCCAAGCAGATTTAAAAAACTTGGAGGTAAATCCATCAGGGCCCGGCGCCTTATCATCTTTAATGTCAAACAATGACATTTTAATCTCTTCATTAGTTACATCTCTAATCAAATGCAACGCCATATTATGATCAAGTTTAACCTTAAACAGAGTCTCCGGTAACTCAATGGGGAAAACCTCATCAACAGAACCAAGAAACCGTTGAAAGTGTTTAACAAACTGATCAGCCACATCATCATTACTAAACTCCACCCCTTCCTCATTTTTAACGCTAATAATCCTACTCTTCTTCAACCTTCCCTTCAGAAAGTTATGAAAGTAAGCCGTATTTTGATCACCTTCTTTAAGCCACTCCACTTTAGATTTCTGTTTGAGTACTCTCTCTTCATCAAGAACAGCTTCTTTATAAGCAGCATTGAAGACCATCTCAATTTCTTTTAATTCCCCGTTCTGTGGATCACCATCAAGCTCAGACTGAACAAGTTTAAGCTCATTTCTTAACATAGCAGTTTTCTCAAAAACATTACCATTCTGCCTATTCAATCTTCTCATATGAGTCTTCATGTTTTTAAGTCTTCTAGTAAAAGAAAACATAGCATAGCCCTCAATAGGGATACTCCAATTCTCTTTAACAGTGGTCAAAAACTCTTTTTTATAAACCAAGTAGTTCATGAACCTAAACGATCTTCTCCTCTTTATTATTACATCACTTAGAACCAGAAGAGATGGGCAATGGTCAGAAGTAACATAGGGAAGGAATTTAGCAAAACATGTACTAAACAGATCCATAAAACTACCATTCCCCATAATTCTATCTAATTTCTACATAATTCCACTTTCAGGATCCCTTCTTTTCTGCACCCAAGTATAAAACAAACCAGTCATAGGCAAATCATCCATATCAAGGTGCTCAACACATTCACGAAAGTCCCTGGTAGCATGATACTTGTCAGTATCACCAATTGAGTGTTCCTCCGCACTCAAGATTACATTAAAATCCCCTAGAATAACCCATGGTTCATTATTAACAAAAGCCATATGACCATCTAAATTCTTCCACAACCTAACTCTATCTTTAGGATTAACTTCACCATAAATAAAAGAAATAAAGAACTTCCTTCTATCATGGACTAACCTAACCTCAAAATGAATCACTTGATCAACAATGGACAATACTGAAGCATGAATAACCTCAGCATCCCATCCAACCACAATTCTACACCCTTTCCTACTTTCCGACGAATTTGAGACCCAATCCCATCTATCAAATAAACTATCACAAACAGGCTTAACTCTTTTTTTATTAAGATGAGTTTCAATAACCGCACACATTTTTAAGTTATTTTCACTAATAAGAAGCCTAACTTCATCTTGCTTAGAGGTATCACACATACCTCTAATATTCCACGCTGCTAAATTGATACTCATTGGACAGTAGACGATGAAGCACCATCACCATTCCCAAATACATTTACCATCTCAGCATCAATCGGCCCCGACACAACATTCTGAACCATGAAATCTGCATGAGGTGATTTATCATTACTCACTTCTTCTACAATACTATCCACAAAATTCGAAACATCTTTAGCCTTATCCTCATAAGTTCTAGTCTTATGATGAGCTCTCATAATTTCAGACCAATGGCTAACATCCCCACACGAAGGTACTAAACCCGTCAACAAGTACAAGTCAACCTCATAACAATCTTTTTTCAGATTCATTTTATGAATTTCTTCTTTTTCAGCCATCATTGCTTCATTATATATAGCATCACTAGTCTGATTCTTGGATCGGCTAGATCTAGTCATCACAGAAGACACATTCGCCTTAACAACATTATTAACATTTTCCTCAACCATTTGCTTCCTTATCTTAATATCACCCTCTAGCTTTTTGATTTTATTCCTTACTAACTGAACTTTCACCTTCTTATCTAGGCTCTTCCACCTATTTTTATAGTATCCTTGAATTTCATTAGGCCATTGTTGTACCATTTCTTCATCATATAGTAATCCCCCCTCAAAAGCAACATCAATATCCATCTTAATTTGATCTATTTTCCTTTTAATGTTTTCTCCATCATCCTCATTGTTATCATCCACAAGAGCCTCAAAGCTGTTCTTTGTAGTAATATCATTCTTAGCAATGTGTTTAACAACAGTAACTTTAGGGTTTTTTGTAGGAACCTCATTAGCATTCTTCTTCACATTGTTATTAACTGAACCCTCATTAGCATTCTTTTTCATATTGTTATTAACTGGACCCGTGGTATTCTGATTATTATTTCCATTCTCTACATTACCCATATTGTATCCACCTCTGCCTGACATCATACCACCCCTGCCATATGGATTACCTCTACCTCTATTACTCCATCCACCTCTGTTCATATTATACCCACCTCTGTTGCTAAAATTACTTCCTCTAACATTGGACCCAGACTCTATATTAACTTGACCCTCTTGCGGTTTAACTTGACTATTACTATTAGAAGTAGTATTCCTCATCGGCACAGACTGCCAACCATCCTTGCTAGTTTTAACTTGTTCCTCTTTAACATCCTTGCGAACACCATTGCCTGTCATATCTGTCTTCTCATTATCACTTCTAACCCGGATCTTACATAACTTGAAGTCATGACCAAACACCTTACAATGCTTGCAGCAAGGAGGCTGCCAAGCATATTCAACCCTCAATTCCATACTTCTATTAAGATTCTCATACCATATTTCCACCTTGTCAATTAATCCATCTGCAGCATCCACTTCTACTAGTACCCTAGCAAAACTTGCCCTTCCAAATCCTTTTTCACACATTGAGGTAGTGACCTTATCCATGATAACCGGAGTACCAATTCTACTGGCTATTCTGCTAATACCCTCTCTAGTCCATGCTTCAAGTGGGATATTGAAAATTCTCACCCACAAAGGAACCCTAGCAGGTTCAGCTTTGTCCAGACAAATCCCCGGGGCCCATTTTTGAACAAACAAAGGTCTCTGGTCAACCAACCAAGGCCCATTCTCTATTACAGACTGCAAACCATCTTCTGATTTAAACTTAAAGAAATAGAGACCCTCATTGACAATGACCTCAGTTAGTTGATATGGTCTCCACATCCTTCTTAAATGACCTAAAATTTCTCTATAACTCATCTTGAAGCCCACAAAGTATCCAACCACAGTTAATTCCCACTTCTTGCTTCCATCCTCAATAATCGGGTCCATTTTAACAACAAGCCTACCATCTCTATCAACACAAGGAACCTTCATGAGCTTATTATCATATGTTACACCATTCCCTTGAACCGCATTACTAAACGAAATTGACTTTTTAAACCCACTACTCTCCTTTTGAGACTCAACTTGCACATCCATATCCTTAACTTCATCAGGATTACTGGCTACCCTATCACTACCTATATCACCCTTCATAATTCCAATATTATCCTTAGCACTCATTTCCATTAAAACACTCTTCATACTATCAACCTTAACAGCACTATTACATTTCATACTACTAGGAACAGCATTAACTAATAAACTATCATCCACAACCTTAGATTTCAAAACACTAGACCTAAGTTCAGGAAACATAGCATTAAAATTACTTGAATCAATATTCATATCATCCTTACCAGCCTTATCTTCATTAGTAACATCATCCTGCTTATCCCCATCACCTAACACATCACTTACGTCATCAGCAATAACACCCCCTTCTTTCTTCTCCTTAGAGCTATTATGAGTGACTCCTTCCTTAATATTGACCTGATTGACAGATTCTCCTAATAATTCCACCGTAGCATGTTTCATAGTAACCCTAGGATCAGGGTTCATCGTCCTGGTTGTTTGCTTAGTTTTGAGAGCTTTGGAGCTAGATTTCTTCACAGGGGGATTACTCACCGGAGGAGGTGAAATAATTCCAGGATCAATCATGGTATTAGATGTAGGATTAGACATAATACATAGTAGAAATAGAAGCGGGTTTAAGGTTTAAATGAAAAGGAAACAGTGGAAACGAATTAAACAAGGTAAAAAGGGGGAAAGGTTCAATGAACAGGAACCCAGAAAGTATAATAAAATGAATTTAAAAGGTTTAAAAGGGGTGATTTATGGTGAAATGATATATCAATAGAAAGGGAATGAAATGAAAAACAAGGATCTAAAATAAAATTCAAGATCCCATGGTTGGATCTTAATTAGATGATGATTCAATGAATACATTCGCAGTGGGTATTGTTGCTGGGCAGCATGTGGCCCAAAGGGGGTGTTTGTTTTATGTTTGGCTCGGTTAACCGAGAGGCCAAAGGGGTGTTGGTTCGGAAATTAAGAGAACCAAAATAAGATATTTGGATTTATTTATTCGACTTGTTAAACCGGCGTATTAAGTTTTAGACTTATTAAAATTTATTATTGAGTTTTACTTAATTACTCATGGCTAATTAAATCATGACTTATTAAAAGAGAATTATTAAAACTAGGTTTACTTATTGTTGGATTAAATAATTTTCGGCTTGTTTGATACTTTGCTTATTGATTCAAGATTTATTAAGATATGTTTATTAAATTAAACTTAATTGTTATGGGCTTAGTAATATTGACTTAATTATTTTAGCTTATTGTATCACCGACTTATTAAAAGAACTTATCAAATTTAAAGCATAATCAATAATCAAACATAATCAGTGACATATTTTCATTTATATTTATAATTAATTATAAATATAATCCATGACATATTATAACTTAATATCTAATTATAAAATCATGACTTATTATTAATTAATAATTAATTACATATTCATTTCATATGCAAGTTATTATGAAAATGGACTTTATTTAATATTTGAGTTATTTTAATATAATAAGTTATAATTAATCATGACTTATAAGAATTTACTTATTTAATATACTTATTAATCCATGACTTATATAATCAGTTTATTCAATGACAAGGTAAATTATTAAGTATATTAAACGAGTTTATTACTATTTTTGGAAACTTACTATTTATAGAAACTTACTATTTTTGAAAACTTACTATTTAAGAAACTTACTATTTTTGGAAATTTACTATATATGGAAACCTGCTACTTTTGAAAAGTTACTATATATAGAAACCTGCTATTTTTGGAACGTTAGTATATATGGAAACCTGCTATTTATGGAAAGTTACTAATTATGGAAATACCAAGTATAATAACACAATAAACATGTAATATAATAACAAGAACACATTAGACATATAATATTAAGGGAAAGACACGATAAAACATGAACAAGTAAAACAAGTCATGAACAAGTAACTAAAAACCAAGAGCAAGTAACTTATTAATGCACAAGCAACTCATACACGTCCTTTTTTATGTAGCTTACTGAAAGTGAGATTTTGCTAGGTTAAAAGTTCGTTGTTCACGGCTTCTAATCGAATTGATCACGATTAAATGCGCGACTCAGTCGTCTTTGGTGGATAAAAGAAAAGTTTTGTCGTGTGTATAACTATTTAAAGATAAAAATAAAGACTTAAAAAGATTAAACTAAAAATAAATGACTTTAAAAATAAATGACAAAATAATAAAAGAACTTAAAATAAAAATAGAAACTTAAATGTAAATGACAAAATATTAAAACTCAAAGTAAAGATTTAAATAAAATAGCAAGTAAAATAAACTAATTAAAAGCAATTTTAAAAACTTAAAACTTTATGAAAAAGTAAACGCTAAACTACGACACTTTAAAAATAAACTAAGAAAAGACAAGTTAAAATAAAGCTTAAGAAAAATAAGACAAAATAAGTAAAAACAAGACTTAAGAAAATGGCGTGAAAAATAAATTTGAAAATTAATTTGGACAAAAACTAATTAATTCCGCAATATAAAAAAATTGAAATAATTCCGCAATATGTAATATTGGTATGATTTCGCAATACCCAAAATTGATTCGATTTCGCAATGCTTAAAAAGATTCAAATTCGCAATACACAAAAAAGATTCAATTTCGCAATACACAAAAAAAGATTCATTTCGCAATACACAAAAATGATTCAATTTCGCAATACACAAAAAATGACTCAATTTCGCAATACACAAAAATATTTCAATTTCGCAATACACAAAAATGACTCAGTTTCGCAATACACAAAAAATGATTCAATTTCGCAATACACAAAAAAGATTCAATTTCGCAATACACAAAAAAGTTCAATTTCGCAATTCACAAAAAGTTCAACTTCGCAATTCACAAAAAAAGTTCAATTTCGAAATTCACAAAAAAGTTCAATTTCGCAATTCACAAAAAAGTTCAATTTCGCAACACACAAAATTGCTAAATTGAATCAGATTTTCCTAAAAAAGGGGAACTCGTAAAAGGACGAATTTAAGCACTATTTTCGCAACTTTTTAGGGACAATAAGCTAACAAAAACACCAATAAGCTAAACAAGAATACTAGATGAATGATAAAACTTGAAAAACTTTAAACCACGAACCAATAAATGTAAAAAGATATGAACTTTATGTAATAAATGACGAAATAAACGAAGATTAAGAACACGAAATCAACGCGAACAAAGATGATTAAAAAGATTAAGATAAAAAAAAGATGAAAGGTAGAATGAGATGATTAAAAAGCTTAAAATTAAAGATAAAGATTAAACAACACAAAATTAAAATTTACTTGAAATAATCTTGAAATTAAAGAACAATTAAGTAAATGATAATATGAAAGTGCAAGTAAAATAAAATAAAAAGACTAATGTGTCAAATTAGCTAACACCTCCTAATCTGTCATAAGGAGGGTAATAGGAGGATTAACATGTGTTGATGCTTTCTTCTTTCTTCTCGTCTTTTCGTCTTTTAAATTCTTCGACTTTCTCGACGTTGTCTTGGGATTTGTCGATATAAATTGAACTCGTCTTATAATTTTCTTCTTTTATTGGACTTGGTTCTTCGACTTCATTAAACTTCCGTCTTTAGAATTTTTCTTTGATAAATCTTCAGAATAGGCTTTGGACTTACGTTCTTTTAGCACTCTTGATCTTTTGACTTCGTCGTTTGTCTTTTTCTTTGATAAAAGCCCGTGAAAGCCCGTGTTTTCTTCCCTTTTCACATTTTGGTCCAAAAACACAATAAAAACACAAACCACGCATAATTCCGACTTTTACGACAATAAATACACGTTTGGCTTGGTTATTATTATAATTAAGTGGTAGAAGGATGGGTGTTTTCACACCTATCAAATCCCCTATACTTGACCATTGCAATGCCCTCATGCAAAGCATTAGTTACAAAGCAAGATTTACATTTTCCATCATAATTAACCCACCTTGGCCTTTATTAAATACAAGACATTAATGAAACTTAAAGGGATAGAAAATTACAAAATATTTAAAAAAAGAAAACAAGTAGAGATATCGAAGACTTACATTAGGGATTTGGGTGGTTATGAATGTTTATCACTCTCAAGTTTCACGTTCCCCAAACCAAGCTTAAAAATGAGATCATTGTTATTATAAGTTAGCAAACTAACAAAAACTCATGTGGCCCAATTATTCATTGATATTATAAGTAGGGCTTGCAGAGCTACATTAACAGCTGCTGTCAAATCTAGAATATTGCGATTGTTCACCATCTGACAGTTTGAACAACAAAATACAACATAAATCATAAATCTAAAATAAGATAACATAAGAATGCATGAACAATGTATAAATCAAAGAAGCGGTTTATAATGCATGAAACAATGTAAAAATGCATGATGAAGTTTAAAAAACGTTTATATGAACAGGAGTGAACGCCTATGGTCAGTTCACCCAAAACGAAAGACAAGGCGCGAGGACGCTAACGGGTCGGTCCTAAAGTTAAAAGTTTTGATAAAAGCACATGCGACTAAATAGGGTCATTCTTGTACCAACCATTACTTAGTCATAAACCTGCTACAATGATATGAATGCATGAAATAAAAATGAAAATGAATGAATGCATGAAAACCAACTGTCAGTTCTAGGAAGACAATGGTGACTACCCGTAAGTCACAAGTCATTTTTACAGAGCTACAGGTCGAAACCTTGGCTCTGATACCATAATTGTAACACCCAATTTAATAGGATAGAGTGCTACAGTAAATTATGGCGTATCATCAAAGCATGCAAGGTAAATGTCTAAACATTCATGACCATAAATAGAAATACTGGAATCAAACATCGATAGTCTAGTAACTCACAAACAAGCAATATAAGTACTGTAAATAGAAAGGACTAAACAATGTCCAAAAGAATGTAAAGTATGATAAAGTAGGAATAAATGCATAAGGTAAAAGAGACCGGATAGCTTCCAATCCGAAGGCACATACTCTGGGGTTCCTACTTGCGTCCTTGGGTACCTTCCGTTTGGGAACATTGAAAAGCCGACGGTTGAGCATAACGCTCAGTGTACGGATATACAATAAAGCATGGAAAATAGAGTATGGAAGCATATAAAGAATAATAAGCATGAATGGCAACGGAAATGAATAAGTCCTGGAAACCTAGTTGTTTGTCATGTTAACTGGTTTTAAATCTGAAAACATAACTTATGTTAGTTATGAAAATATGTATTAGTTTATGTACGAAATTAGCCAATATAGGTCAAGAGGTCAACAACGTGCATGAATACTTGGAGGGGAGACCTCATCATGCAATTAGAGGGGTTGCCTCTAATTAACTGGTCAATGGGTAGGAGGGATCAGATCCTTGTGAAGGATGCAAGGCACACACCACATTCACCATGAAAATCCTGACTGAAACATGTAACTAGGATGCACCCATACGCCCCACATGATAATATAATAATATAATGGCCAAATAACTGAAAAGGGACGCCACGATCTATCACTCCGTCATGGTGAAGTCATAACACTAGTGCCTCTAGTGTTATGGTTATGGTAACTCCATAACTAGGTGAAACTGGTCATGCATGTATATGGCTAAGGTAACTAATAAACATAAGCATTTAATATGTAACTACTGGGGAAAACAGTTGGCTGCATACGAGAAATCCTAATGAAGGAAGAGATTATCCTTGCTGAAGGACGGGAAATCCGTACCTTATGTCCAGTAAAAGCTAATGTAAACGATGAAGACTGATCCGCCTTGACGGATAGCACTACATAAGAAATATGGACGTGTATGAGTTGTCATAATTACATGTGTTTTGTTGGTTGTGTGTGTTATTAGCTTGTTATACGTATTCTGTCATGTTTTACTGTTTATTGTGTATTCTGTAGTTATTCTGATGTTCTGTTGTGTATTATTCATGTATTAGTGTACTATAATACTTGTATTGTAATACTAAGTAACTTTCTAAAAATAACAGGTTTCTATAATTAGTAAGTTTCCAAAAATAGAAAGTTCCCAAAAATAGTAAGTTTCTGTAATTAGAATTAAGTTTGATTATAAATAATAAATGAACTTCACTTAGTACAATACAAGTCATGATTATAGTTAGTTAATTAAATAACTGGTTAATTTAATTAAACTATATGTTATATGGTTTTAATTAAAATACATGTTTAATTAAAATTACTAAGTATAAATACCTTAGGTTATACATGAATTAATTTTAATAAATTAATTAACCTAATGTTTAATGTGACATGACTTATAAAAATAGTTTTTATAAAAACCCGAATCCCGAGCCCGTGTTTTAATATAAGCCGAGTCAAATAAGCTATAACAAGTCCCACTGAGTCCTTGGAAAGAACCTCGGTTGACACTACTTAAAAACTAATCGTAGAATCATACCCCGACTCGAAGTCGGGGTCCCTTTGTCTCGGGTCCGATCAACCAAAACCAACCGAGCACCCCATGAGGTCTCAGTGGTGTCTTGGCTCCACCCTAAACTGAAAACAAACCCACCCCGACCCAAGGTCAGGGTTCCCTTGCTGCGTCGACCGAAGACCAACCAAGCCGAGACCTGGCATGGTCTCGGTGGTGGTGATACAAAACAAACCGAACACCCCCTTTGGGGGTTTCGGTGCCTCGGCCGAACCACAAACCCAACCAAACGTACCCTTGATCATAATTTAATTAATCTAGGTTATTCTTTTTACATGTTCATGTGATTAGTTAAATTAATACTTGAATCAAAAGAAAATAAAAAAAGGAAGGGTTTTTGAATATACCACTATGCTTAGAATCACGAGATGATCACAAATAATTAAACAACCAAGAAAATTGTCCGGTTTTGCCTTGTGTTCTTGTGTAGGCCGGCGGCTATGGTGAACCAAGAAGGAAGGAGACAAAAATTTTATAAACCTGAAATATGAGAAAGAATAATCTCCTAATGTTTTTAATTAAATGAGTTTTGGGCCAAAAGGCCCATCTTGGTCCTCCTCTCTTATTGCCGCGGCTATGGGGCCCACCATGGGTAACCCGTAGCTTTTCTCGAGTCTAATTATTTACATGTGTGTTCGTGATTTATTATTTGTGATTTTGGTGTTCGTGATCATGTCACATTTATAATATTCATGATTATACGTTATTTATTGTCGTGACACGTGTATTAATATTATAAATGGAAAGTTTAAATTTTACCGTGTTTTCGTAAGTTACTGTTCACGTGTACTGTTCATAGTTTTTTAATGCGGGTTTTACAACTCTTCCCCTCTAAAAAACAATTCGTCCTCGAATTGGAGAAAGTAAACTGAAAGAAGACATACCCGAATTAGAACTAGAAATGAGGGTAAGAAGTCCGTATAGACTCCTCCGTCTCCCAAGTGGCTTCCCGCTCATGATGATCCATCCAGAGGCTTTTGACGAAAGGGATCGTTTTCCTCCGCATGACACGATCTTGTCGCTCAAGAACTCTCTCGGGTTCTTCGACATATGAAAGATCCTCTCGAATCTGATCAAGTGGATACTGGACAACATAAACTGGATGATAGTTGTATCCTCTGAGTAAGGACACATGGAACATGTTGTGAACGTGTGATAGCTGAGGCGGTAACGCTAAACGATATGACACTTTACCAACGCGTTCTATGATGTCGAACGGTCCGATAAAGCGAGGACTGAGCTTCCCTTTGATTCCAAAACGTCTAACTCCTCGTGCAGGTGATAAATTGAGGAAAATATGGTCACCTACGTTGAAAGACACATCTCAACGACGTTTATCAACATAGCTCTTCCGACGAGCACGAGCTTCCTGAAGTTTTGACTTGGCGACAACGACCTTCTCATTGGTCACTTCAATCATCTTTGGACCTTCAAGCAGTCGTTCGCCCACTTGATCCCCAACAAATTGGAGCGCGACACTTTCTGCCATACAACATCTCAAAGGGAGCACACTTGATGCTAGCGTGCCAGCTGTTGTTGTATGCGAATTTTACTAGGAATTTATAATCATCCCAGCTTCCTAACCATTCTAGAGCACACGATCGTAGCAAGTCCTCCAATGTCTGAATGCTACGTTTCGACTGTCCGTCAGTCTGAGGATGAAAGGCAGTGTTGAGCTTAAGTCTGGTGCCCCAAGCTTTCTGCAGACTCTACCAGAAACGTAAGGTGAAACGGGGATCTCTGTCAGAGATGATTTCTGATGGAGTTCCATGCAGTCTCATGATCTCCCTCTGGAATGTGTCTGCGAATTTACTGACCGGATGCTCCTTGCGAATCGGCAGAAAATGAGCAGATTTAATCAATCTATCCACAATGACCCAGATTGCGTCATTCTTCTTCTGAGTAACCGGAAGACCAGTAACAAAATCCATGGAGATTTTTTCCCACTTCCAGGCTGGAATATCTAATGGTTGTAGTGACCCACTAGCACGCTTATGTTCGATCTTCACCTGTTGGCAGATCATACACTTAGTAGTTTGATCTCGTGGTACATCTTGGTAGAACCAGGATGTATGGTAAATGGAGAACTATGAGATTTAGTCAACACAGCTTCTCTGAGAGTAGAGTCATCAGGAACCACTAGTCTAGTGCCCTGCCATAAGATACCGTCGTCGTCAACACGAAACTCCGTCTGCTGATCAAGATTCTGAATGATAGACCAAATGTCACCATCGTCCTTCTAAGCTTCCTTGATCATAGAATGTATGTCTGATTCCACTCTAAGATTAGCCCAGTAACCGTGCTGTCCTCGTACGCAAAACTCAATGTCAGTCATCTCTAGGTCACGAATGATCTCCTTCGCAACCCATATGCTAGCAATCATACCTGACCTTCTGCTTAGAGCATCTGCCACCATATTTGCCTTACCAGGATGGTACTGAATGTTGGTGTCGTAGTCCTTCAACAGCTCTAACCATCTCCTCTGTCTCATGTTCAGTTCCTTCTGGGTAAAGATGTACTTGAGACTCTTGTGGTTAGTGAATATGTCACTTGACTCACGATACAAATAATGTCTCCAGATCTTCAACGCGAAAACAACTGCTGCAAGCTCTAATTCGTGAGTAGGATAGTTTTCTTCATAAGGTTTCAGCTGTCGCGATGTGTATGCAATAACCTTCCCATGTTGCATGAGTACGCAGCCTAATCCCTTTCCTGAAGCGTCACTATATATCTGAAATCCACTTGAGCCAGATGGGAGAGTAAGAATAGGTGCAGTCACTAACTTCTGCTTAAGATCTTCAAAACTCTTCTCTCGCTCTTCCGTGCAGACGAATTTCTTTCCTTTCCTCATCAGCTTAGTCAAAGGTAAGGCTAACCGTGAAAAGTTCTCTACAAACCTGTGGTAGTATCCAGCTAAACCCATAAAACATCCAACTTCTGTTGCAGATGTAGGTCTCAGCCATTTAGTGATAGCTTCAACCTTGGTAGGATCCATGGTGATCCCCTCTACAGATACGATATGGCCCAGAAATGCCACCTTCGTTAACCAGAACTCACACTTAGAGAACTTGGCGTACAGCTGCTTCTAACAGAGAATCTATAAGACTGTACGAAGGTGTTCCTCATGTTCTTCCATGGATTTGGAGAAAATCAGGATTTCATCAATTAACACAATAACGAACTTGTCCAGAAACTCATGGAAGACACGATTCATCAAATCCATGAAGACAGCTGGAGCATTAGTGAGTCTGAATGGCGTAACTACGAACTCGTAATGCCCATAGCGTGTACGGAAAGCAGTCTTGGATATATCCTGCTCCTTAACCCGTAACTGATGGTACCCGGACCTCAGATCGATCTTGGGGAAATGCATGTTGCCCTGAAGTTGATCGAATAGGTCATCAATTCGCGGAAAAGGATAACGATTCCTGATCGTAATCCTATTCAGTTCACGATAGTCTATACATAAACGCATGTTGCCGTCTTTCTTCTTCACGAACAGTACCGGTGCACCCCATGGCGATGCACTGGGACAGATGAAACCTCGCTCCAGAAGTTCCTGCAGCTGATCTTTTAGTTCCTGAAGCTCTATAGGAGCCACACGGTAAGGAGCTTTGGAAATAGGCTCTACACCTGGTATGAGCTCGATTCCAAACTCGACTTCACGAACAGGTGGTATGCGCGGAAGTTCATCTGGAAATACGTCAGGAAACTCTGACACAATAGGTTGATATTGGATCGATGGAGACTCGGCAGTAATGTCATGAATATTGGCTATGAAGCCCTAACAGCCGTGTGATAGCAATGCACGCGCCTCCATGGATGAAATAATTTGTACTGACCTCCCTGGCAGAAAACCATGGTGTATGTACTCTGGGGATTTAATACACCGAAGATAACCCGATAAGTGTGGCAGTCAATCGCGCCCTTGTGTTTGGATAACCAGTCCATGCCCAAAATCAAGTCAAAGTCGCACATGTCCAAAGGAAGTGCGTCAACCCTACGGATCTTGTCATCAAATTCTAAGGGAAGATCTCTGTACACTTGAGTGATTCGTATAGAGTCCCTAAGTGGCGTGGAAATGCATAAGGCATTATCTAATGGCATCAGAGAAATCCTAACACGTACAACAAAAGTAGTGGACCCGACTGAATGCGTCGCTCTAGTATCAAATAGAACACATGCTGCCAAACCCTTCATAAAGAGATTTCCAGTGATGGTACCTGAGGTCTTATTCGCCTGATCTCGAATAGTAGTGAACACGTGACCAGAAGTAGGAGGTGGCTTGGTGTCGGCGTGTCCAGAGGTGCCTTCTATCTCACCCTGGCGACAGTCCTTCTGCTGATGGCCTTGTTGGTCACACTTGAAGCAACCACCAGTACCTCGGCGACAAATACCCGAATGTCTGTGCGAACAAGTAGGACAGATAGGATGCGTGAATCCTCCAGCAGGCGTCCTAGTTATCTGAGAGCCTGTTCAAGTATTACATGCATGAGACATGATCGTGGTA
The DNA here is from genome assembly GCA_025667525.1 of Glebionis coronaria. Taxonomy (NCBI): domain Eukaryota; kingdom Viridiplantae; phylum Streptophyta; class Magnoliopsida; order Asterales; family Asteraceae; genus Glebionis; species Glebionis coronaria. Next base: position 458,648,673 of record CM046877.1, read on the forward strand.
CATAAACATGATTAAATAAAAGGTATAAAATTTACCAGATGAGGTAGAACGGTTAGGCTGTGAACCCCTATGCTCCTGATCCCTGCTGTTACCATGGTTCCTGATTTAACAATTGTTGGAGTGTCAGAATATCATAACATAAAATAGTTGAACATGAAAGAAGGTTAATGTAGGGACCTGCTGTTTTTCGAGTTGTTAGCGTTGTTACGGTAACTATTGTTACCGTAACATCTCTCACAACCAAAACGGTCGTTAGTCTGACCGTTTCCCTTGGATGCTTGCTGCTGAGCGGCCGTAGGCTTACGGCCATCAGTCTTCTGCCTGGAATATATAAATTTTTGAACATAGGATTAAATGAAATGAATAATACTGATGGAAATGAATTTTTAACAATTGGTGATTGAAGATACCTCTTCACTGCTCTGTCATCACCGAACTCCTCTCGTTCCTGAAGCATCTCAAGCTTATGGGCTGCATCGGCCACCTGTGCCACTGTAGTGAAAGTAGCACAAACCAGGTTGTTGGCAACCGAAGTGCGAAGTGCCCAACGAAACTTCTCAGCCTGCTTCGCAGCAGTTCCTACGGCTTGACTATGAAAACCAGCTAACCGGAGGAACCTTTGCATGAATTCATTGCTATTTTCACCAGCAATCTGTCGAATATTGTGGTAGTCCCTCTTGAGTTTCTCTTGCTCAGCATGTGGAAAGTACTGATTAAGGAAGAACTCCTTAAACCGGTCACATGTCAGCTATGCAACCCAATTGTCACCACCGTTGGACTGCTTGACCGATTTCCACCACTGCAGCACATCACCTTCATACTTATAGCAAGCCAGCCTTGCCTTTTAGACACTATCACAACCCATTGCATCGCAAATCTTCTCGATGTGAGTAATCCAAGCTTCAGCCTCGTTGGGGTTGTCAGTCTGCTCAAACGAACGGGGTCGCTGTTTGTTGAATCTCTCCAACCAAGTCATAAGAGTAACCGGTAGAGGAGGAGGAGGGTTGGCGTGATTACCATGATCCTAGAATTCCGCCTGAAGTTCATCCCTGATTTCATTGTGAAGTTGGGGAAGTACGGCTTGTAGAACTACATTGACAGCTGCTGTAAAATCTGGAGTATTGTGATTGTTCACCATCTGACAGTTTAAACAACAAAATACAACATAAATCATAAATCTAAAATAAGATAAAATAAGAATGCATGAACAATGTATAAATCAAAGAAGTAGTTTATAATGCATGAAACAATGTAAAAATGCATGATGAAGTTTAAAAAACTTTTATATGAACATGAGTGAACGCCTATGGTCAGTTCACCCAAAATGAAAGACATGGCGCGAGAAAGCCAATGGGTCGGTCCCAAAGTTAAAAGTTTCGATAAAAGCACATGCGACTAAATAGGGCCAGTCCTGTACCAACCATTACTTAGTCATAAACCTGCTACAATGATATGAATGCATGAAATAAAAATGAAAATGAATGAATGCATGAAAACCAACTGTCAGTTCTAGGAAGACACTGGTGACTACCCGTAAGTCACATGTCATTTTCATAGAGCTACAGGTCGAAACCTTGGCTCTGATACCATACTTGTAACACCTCATTTAATAGGATAGATTGCTACAGTAAATTATGGCGTATCATCAAAGAATGCAAGGTAAATGTCTAAACATTCATGACCATAAATAGAAATACTGGAATCAAACATCGGTAGTCTACTAAATCACAAACAAGCAATATAAGTACTGTAAATGGAAAGGACTAAACAATGTCCAAAAGAATGTAAAGTATGATAAAGTAGGAATAAATGCATAAGGTAAAAGAGGCCGGATACCTTCCAATCCGAATGCACATAATCTGGAGTTCCTACTTGCGTCCTTGGGTACCTTTCGTCTGGGAACATGGAAAAGTAGACGGCTGAGCATAACGCTCAGTGCACGGATATACAATAAAGCATGGAAAACATAGAGTATGGAAGCATATAAAGAATAATAAGCATGAATGGCAACGGAAATGAATAAGTCCTAAAAATCCTAGTTGTTTGTCATGTTAACTGGTTTTAGTTCTGAAAACATAGCTTATGTTACATATGAAAATATGTATTAGTTTATGTACCAAATTAGCCAATATAGGTCATGAGGTCAACAACGTGCATGAATACTTGGAGGGGAGACCTCATCATGCAATTAGAGGGGTTGCCTCTAATTAACTGGTCAATGGGTAGGAGAGATCAGCTCCTTATGAAGGATGCAAGGCACACACCACATTCACCATGAAAATCCTGACTGAAACATGTAACTAGGATGCACCCATACGCCCCACATGATAATATAATAATATAATGGCCAAATAACTGAAAAGGGACGCCATGAGCTATCACTCTGCCGTGGTGAAGTCATAACACTAGTGCCTCTAGTGTTATGGTTATGGTACCTCAATAACTAGGTGAAACTGGTCATGCATGTATATGGCTAAGGTAATTAATAAACATAAGCATTTAATCAGTAACTACTGGGAAAAACAGTTGGCTTTATACGGGAAATCCTAATGAAGGAAGAGATTGTCCTTACTGAAGGACGGGAAATTCGTACCTTATTTCTAGTAAAAGCTAATGTAAACGATGAAGACTAATCCGCCTTGATGGATAACACTACATAAGAAATATGGACATGTATGAGTTGTCTGAATTACATGTGTTTTACTGGTTCCGTGTTTTATTAGCTTGTTATACGTATCCTGTCATGTTTTACTGTTTACTGTGTATTCTGTAGTTATTCTGATGTTCTGTTGTGTATTATTCATGTGTTTGTGTATACTTGTATTGTAATACTAAGTAACTTTCTAAAAATAGCAGGTTTCCATAATTAGTAAGTTTCCAAAAATAGAAAGTTCCCAAAAATAGTAAGTTTCCATAATTAGAATTAAGCTAGATTATAATTAATAAGTGAAGTTAACTTAGTACAATACAAGTCATGATTATAGTTAGTTAATTAAATAACTGGTTAATTTAACTAAACAATATGTTATATGATTTTAATTAAAATAAAGTTTTAGTTATAATAAGTAAGTATAAATACCTTAGGTTATACATGAATTAATTTTAATAAATTAATTAACCTAAAGTTTAATGTGACATGACTTATAAAAATAGTTTTTATTAAAACCCGAATCCCGAGCCCGTGTTTTAATATAAGTCGAATCAAATAAGCTATAACAAGTCCCACTGAGTCCTTGGAAAGAACCTCGGTTGACACTACTAAAAAACTAATCGTACAATCATACCACGACTCGAAGTCGGGGTCCCCTTGTCTCGGGTCCGATCAACCAAAACCAACCGAGCACCCCTTGGGGTCTCGGTGGTGTCTCGGCTCCACCTTAAACCGAAAACAAACCCACCCCGACCCAAGGTCGGGGTTACCTTGATGCGTCGACCGAAGACCAACCAAGCCGAGACCTGGCATGGTCTCAGTGGTGGTGATATAAAACAAACCGAACACCCCCTTTGGGGGTTTCGGTGCCTCGGCCGAACCACAAACCCAAACAAACGTACCCTTGATCATAATTTAATTAATCTAGGTTATTCTTTTTACATGTTCATGTGATTAATTAAATTAATACTTGAATCAAAAGAAAATAAAAATAAAAAGGAAGGGTTTTTGAATATACCACTATGCTTAGAATCACGAGATGATCACAAATAATTAAACAATGAAGAAAATTGTCTGGTTTTGCCTTGTGTTCTTGTGTAGGCCGGCGGCTATGGTGAACCAAGGAGGAAGGAGACAAAAGTTTTATAAACCTAAAATATGAGAAAGAATAATCTCCTAATGTTTTTTGGGCCAAAAGGCCCATCTTGGTCCTCCTCTCTTGTTGCCGCGGCTATGGGGCCCACCATGGGTAACCCGTAGCTTTTCTCGAGTCTAACTATTTACATGCGTGTTCGTGATTTATTATTTGTGATTTTGGTGTTCGTGATCATGTCACATTTATAATTTTCATGATTATACGTTATTTATTGTCGTGACACGTGTATTAATATTATAAATGGAAAGTTTAAATTTTACCGTGTTTTCGTAAGTTACTGTTCACGTGTATTGTTCATAGGTTTTTAATGCGGGTTTTATGGTGGAACTCTCTCTTCAGCCTCTCCTGCTCAACATGAGGAAAGAACTGATCATAAAACAATGTCTTGAACTGTGTCCATGTCACTATGAGCAGCCATTCATCGCCTCTATTTGTCAGCTTATACGCTCTCCACCATGCTAGGGTGTCTCCCTCAAACTTGTAGACAGCTAAGCTGATTTTAAAGGCTTCCCCGCAGCCCATATCATCAAAGATTTTCTCCATGTGAGAAATCCAATTTTTTGCATATGCAGGAATCACTGCTTGCTCAAATGAACGTGGTTTTTGCTTATTGAACCATTCCAGCCCGGTATCTAGAGTAACTCGTGGAGGAGGAGGAGGATTATTCTAGTTTTGAGGATGTGGTTCATTTTGGAATTCAGCCCGAATTTCATCTCGGATCTGCGGGAGCATGGCTTGTAGAGCTGCTTGAACAGTTGCAGCGATTTCCTCATTGTTGCGTTTGTTCACCATCTGAAAGTTTTAAGAGGAATTTAAATGATTAACATGTTAGAAGCAAGGAGTAAATAACCTGGAATATGCATGGAATAGTTTATGAAGGCATAGCCGACGAAATTTTGTAATGAGCAAGGTAAACGCCCATGGGTCGGTTCACAAAACAACATTCGACTGAAAAACATGAAATTTGACATGAGAAAGGGTGAACGCCTATGGGTCGGTTCACAACACAAAATTTGAATGAGTGGAGGTGAACGCCTATTGGTCGATTCACAAAACGAAATTCACAGAATAGCAAATGCGACTAAGTATGGATAGTCATGTACCAACCTTTTACTTGGTCAAAATTTAGAAATTGAAAGATAAAATGCACGAGGAACATGGAAGACAACAAACGCCAAAATTTAAGAAGTTCCTGATGACTACCCACTAGTCACAGGTCAAGTTTTAGAGCCTAGAGGTCGAAACCTTGGGATCTGATACCATAATTGTAACACCCCACTTGGATAAGTGGACCGTTACGTGTATTTATGGTGTGTCATTAAAGCGTGCAAGGTAAATGTCGTAAAAACTTTAAATGACCATAAGGGAAATACCGAAATCAAACATCGGTAATCCAAACTTAAGCTCACACATGTAAAAGTAAATGCTGAAAGAAAGGACTAAAAAATGTCCAAACAAGCCAAGTGAAGTATGAAGTGCATAAAATAAAGAAGTCTGGATAGCTTCCATCCAAAATGCACATACTCTTAAAATCCTAAGTGAGTCCCTGAGTACCTGCCGTTTTGGGACATGGAAAGTAAAGTAACGGCTAAGAAATACGATCAGTGAACGGATATATATAACATGATATGAATGACTGAAACATAAGTAAAGACTGGAAATCAGCGGATTAAGTGTAAGTCCTAGAAACCTGGAACATGTTTATAAACTGGTTTAAATTATGAAAACTTATGTTTATATCTGAAAACTGTATTTTAATTTGCCAAGAGCCCATATAGATCATGAAGGTATCAACTGGCATGAATACATAGAGGGGTGACCTCATCATGGATTAGAGGGGTGACCTCTAATTATACTGGTATGTGTAGGAGGGATCAACTCCTTGTGAAGGATGTAGATCACACACCGCATTCACCTGATAACTGTAAGTTGGAAACTAGGATGCACCCATACACCCCACATGATAATACTGATAATGGTCAAACTAAAACTGAATGGACGCCACGAGAAATCACTCCCTCGCAGAGGAGTCATAACACCGGTGCCTCAAGTGTTATGGTTACGGTACCTCCGTAACTAGATGACATGATAAACATAAGTATTACTGAAAAACTGAATAATATATAAGTACTGGGGAAAACAGATGGCTGTAAACGGGGGATCCTAATCATGCATACGAAGGAAATGTCCATACTGAAGGACAGAATATCCGTACCTCGTGTCCAGTAATGAAGTGAGAATGAAAGCTGAAGGATCTACTCCGACTTCACGGATACTACATAAATAAGGGACGTGAATGAGTTGTCTGATTACTGTATACTTTACTGGTTCTGAGTGTTCTTAGCTTGTTTAACATGTTCCTATCATGTTTTACTGTTTCATGTATTATCTTGTAAATATTTATGGTTTCCATGTATTCTGATTACTGTATTTCATGTATCCATGTGTTATTATACTTGTTGTATCATAATAAGTAATGTTCTAAAAATAGCAGGTTTCCATAAATAGTAAGTTTCCAAAAATATAAAGTTTCCAAAAATAGTAAGTTTTCAAAAATAGAAAGTTTTCATATATAATTATAAGTTTGATTAATAATTCCAAAATATAAGCTAGAGCTTAATAGTCATAATTTATAAGTTATGATGATTAAATTGTAAAGTTTATAAAATAATTACTTAGACTAAAATGATGGTTATTAATTAATAACATAAAGCATGGTTTTTAAATCTGCATTATTAATTAATAACATAACGTGGTTTATTTTAATAAAACTTTAACTTGGCCAAATAATTAAATTAAAGTATGGTTATTAACTTAATTATGTCATAATAAAATACTTAGGTTAATCTCATGAATTATTTCATTTAACATGAATAATTATATGTTAAATAAATATATCTTAAATCATGTTTATTTTGATTAATATTTCAAGTCTTGATTTATTAAATTAATAAGTGTAATTTAATAAAACATATCCTTGTGTACCCGAGCCTACCGAGTCTCCGTGTCCTGGTCGCACTAACCAATCAAACAAAACACTAAACAAAACCACAGTCTGATTCACGACAGAAATCTCTGTCGCGAATCTGCCAAAGGGAAATATGCGACAGAATTTATGTCGCTGTTTCTGTCGCTAAACTGGGAAAACAAAACACACCTAGCCCCTGCTGTAATCTTGGTTTCCCTCGTCCGGCCTGAATACCCACCGAGAGCCATGAGGATCTCGGGTTCCCACTGTTTTCATTCCATCCCCACTGTTTGGGGTTTTTGGCTAGCGGATCACTAAAGAACTCCAACACCGACCCTAGTGAGGGTGCGGCTGTTTGGAGAAATATACCACCGAGAGATGTGGGCTCTCGGTTTCCATGTCAAACCAACCCAAAGACCCGAATCATTCCTTGTTTTAAATCTATTATCAACATGTTCATATATTAAATTAGTTGATTCATGATGTTAAAACATAATAATAAAAGGGTATTAAGAATTGGTGTTACCGATTGTGATTGATGCAAGGATGAAAGACACGAACACGTACTTAAGATTAATTCAAGAATCAAAATCGACCTCCTCCCTTGTTTCTTTTTCTGCCGGCGGCACCCCCCAAGACAAACCCTAAATTGTTTTCTTGTTTTGTGAAAATGAAATGTGTGAACTTCCTGATTGTTTAGTATTCAAGTGGGCTGGGCCTAAGCGCATTTTTTTTCTCTTTTGTAGCCGCAGCCCACACAACACACACATATATTTCTGTTTTCATTTCGTGCTTTAATATTCAACGTACGTGTTCGTATTTTAAATTCTCGTGTTAAATTCTGACATGTATTATTTATTTTACTGAATAAATAATAATATACGTAATACTTGAATAAATAATATTATTTATTATTCTGAAATAAATAATAATTACGTAACGTTTTAATTAGATATGTGATTGCGCTTAATTAATGTTTCATGGATTTTAAAGCGGGTTTCACACATTGGCATTTTCAACCATTGCCAAGATTTTTAGAATTACCATCTTGTGGACTCGTAACGTAGAAAAAGGCTTTTTTTTTGTTGATTTTGACGAGTATTGGAGGCGTGGTATTTTTCAACATCAAGAAGCAGATATTATTGCATCTGCTGTTGATCATCGTCATCATCCGAATGTTGCACAAGGCGAAAGAAGAAGACTCCGTGCCCTTGGTGACGTTACAAATCTCAGACCGCATGTGTCAATAAACCAATTACTAAGGCAAAGCCTACTGTAACCAAAAAGCCTTCCAAGTCACAATCATCAGTTCTTAGAAAGGCTGCTAGTGGAATCCCTACTACAAAACCAAAAACTCCTGTCATCATCAATATTGATGAATTTGACAAGAACAATGAGCTAGCTGAGGTTGAATATGTGGAGGAATTCTATAAGTTTTACAAGCTCTCCGAGACCCAAGGATGTTTGAGACATGGATGATTTTCAACCTGATATCAATGCTAGAATGCGAGCTATCTTGCTTGACTGGCTAGTACAAGTTCACAGTAACTATGACTTGATGCCAGAGACTCTCTTTCTCACTATCAATATTGTTGATAGATACTTGTCGCTCACAACTGTTGCTAGAACTGAACTTCAATTGGTTGGCATCAGCGCGTTGCTTATATCTTCCAAGTATGAGCAAATATGGCCGATAGCGGTTGATGATATGATTACTATGTCGGAATATACATATTCAAGAGACCAAATTCTTGCTATGGAAAAGGCTATTCTTAGTCGTTTAGGTTGGTATCTGACGGTACCAACACCGTATGTGTTCATAGTTCGGTATGCTAAAGCCTCACTTCCAACTGACAATGAGATGGAGAATATGGTGTTCTTTTTCACTGAGCTCGGTTTGATGGACTACTTGATTACCATTAGGAATAACCCTTCGATGCTTGCTGCTTCAGCTGTGTACGCTGCTAGGTGCACCCTTAATAAGACACCTGCTTGGACTGAAACACTCCCAACAGTACACCGGATATACGGAAGATCAACTACGAGACTGTGCTAAGAGTTTGGTGAGCTTTCATGCTAGTGCAAGAGATAATCAGTTCAACGCTGTGTACAAGAAGTATTTGAACCCTGACAGGGGTGCGGTGGCTCGTTTTCCACCAGTGACGAGTCTGTTTGTAGTGAATCGTCATAAGTAACGCTGCTTTGAAGATAGGTTGGTTGACTGCTCAGATTAGGAAGTCTATTACTGTATTGTGATTGTAAATTTGTAATTGCATAAGTTTCGTATTATGACCCAAACATGACTAATCTTTTATGTTTCTCTCCTTTTTTTGGTGTTTTGTTAAAATTTCCAACTGAAACATCAGTATATTGACATGTTTTTCCCCAAACATAAGTTTTGAAAATTATACAATCACACATTAAATCATAAGTAAAATAAGAAGATAACTTTACAGTATCATCATATCGGTAAAAACACATTAAGTTGGTCAAGTAAAACTTGTATACAGGCATATAACATGTATACTGTAGTTAATCGCGTTACAAGACACAACTTTATATATCGGGTAGCACGTATATATCATCTCAAATTCTCACTTCAAGCTATTAACTAATACAATAATGGATATCAGATGAATGTGGCTCCCTTCAGCTCTAAACAGTGGAGCTTCATCTGTATATTCTGTATATTATTATTGGTCAATGATAATTTGGGCATTGAAACAACATCACGATTATAAGAAATGTATGTTGTAACTTAAAAAATATTTCTGTCTTGATTTGTCTTAACACGGATGAAGTTTTTCCATGACACCGAGTCTTTGACTCAAATGGCCTAACCGAAGTGACCCTTTCCTAACCATTTCTGCAGGCACCGTCAAGATGAAAATTGACGACCGATAAACTTGCACTGAAGATAGAACTGAGGAATCCTGGTCACCCCTAAACAGCAGTTTAAAAACTGCAAAATCAGAACCTAAACATCACACAAAACTGCTCAGAATCAGCACTGAAAACAGCAAAATCAGAACTAAAACAGCATAAAACAGCACTAGAATTCAGTAGCCAAAATCATGTTGAATCAGGACAAAAAACAGCCTCAAAAAACTGCACAAAACGACAAAATCAGCACTTAAAACCAGCTTCAAGACAGAAAAATTCAGCAAAAAGAACAAATAAAGAACATCACTAAACTACCTAGAAAGCGCAAAAGGATACAAACCATAGTTTTTCAAAATAAGATATTTCTATTGTGGGTTAAAAGAAACATAACATGTAACCAGCTGAGCTAGCTCAGTTGGCCACCAAGGGTAACCTTGGGGATGTATTCTTGGAGAGGTCTCGAGTTCGAGTCTCACCAAGAACATTCAGGCGCCCGAATTAAGAGGCAGGAGTGGGGTTTATCCCCTAAGGAGAAGGTTCGAGGCTTGCATACTGCCCAATTGGATGTCACTGTAAGCTCGAATCACTAACTACTAACTCGCCGTTCAAAAAAAAAAATGAAACATAGCATGTATTAGCTCATTATGAGTATAACTTTCAGTGAGTAAAGTAGACAAAGAACAAACTACACATGTTACGAATCTGCATATACTGCTTGTACCAAACATCAATACTCGGCTACTCGCAGATGATAGTTTTGGATAATTTTTTCAGTCTTACTTAATCAGAACTACATGCTATTTATTGCTTATAATGTTGAACTTTTTTTCGTTTGAATATCAATCAGATGACATATATAGGGGGACTGAAACACATAAAGAATCAAAATAAGAACACGAAGTGCATACATAAATAAAAGAATTACTCAGTGACCTCAAACGTGTATATTGATTGATAGGTTAGGGACAAAGAACTACAAGGAATAAACTACAACCCTAACCACAAAATAAGAATAATAATGCTCAATTCAGCGGCAAAAATCAGGTTGAAACATGACAAAAAACAGCAAAAAAACTGCACAAAAATGACAAAGTCAGCACTTAAAACCAGCTTCAAAACACAGCAAAAATCAGCAAAAGAACAACTAAAGAATCGGAACTAGAATATTGAACTTTTTTTCATTTTATATATCAATCAGATGACATATAGTCACCTCAAACGTGTATATTGAATTGATCGGTTAGGGACAAAGAACTACACTACTAGGAAGATATATTCTTTATACATTTTTTTTATAACATTACACCATAATAAGCTGTTAAACATTTTCAAATGCAGGAAGTTCGTTAAGATCAAAGCCACACACAGCCTTTCTTTCACCACTGATTGTATCAGCCGATTCTTTAACTTGAAAATTCCTCTCTTTCGTCAGGCTTGTAGCCATGAGTTCTTCAACGTGTGTGCCTGATTCAGCCACATGTGGAATAAAAGGATCATCAAGGCACATGGGGCCATTAACTGCTTGTACATTGCTCTGCGCCATTATACTAGTGTTGGCCTTCAACTGGTGACCAGACGCAATGAGCAATAGAGTCTTCGCTGCTTCTTGCATATCCTCGTCAACAACGCTTGACGCCAAACGACCTCTCTTGCCTGTCTTCACATCCCACCCATATAAAAACTTACTCAAATCAAGCGCGGCGGCCTTGGCATCATGATTCTGATTTTGACCACTTTTAAAGAACGTCTTCCAGTCTTTATCTGTGTGAAGAACCATGTGCTGATAAAGGGATTTTTTCGAGCAACAATTCATTCTGCATATAGGGCATGCTGGTTTACCACCTTCAGAATTTACAATACTCATAAGCAAATTATTTCGTTTTTCTAAAAGTAGATTCCTTTTCTTGAACGCATGAGTCGGTTTCTTGATTTCATCAGAGGTGGAATGCCTTTTGGCTTTCTTGATCTTTTCTTGAGATGCAGTCTTACAATCCATGTCAAGAACTGATCTTTTACGATTCATCTTTTGAGCATCAGAAAAAGAAGATGTTTGTGCGTAGGAAGTACTTTCGCCAATCATATTGGTAGGAGTCTTTAAACGAATCACGAGCTTTCTGACACCATGTGTTGTTGGAGCAGAAGATTGAAGTGTATGAACTGAACCTTGTTGGGACTTCATTCTTATGTGTCAACAGAAAGTTGCACAGATTAACAAAATTCAGATAAAGAAATAAGGATAGAGAAATATGCGATTAATTAAATCCTATTGACAGAATAATGATAATCAATTGGGGGTCGAACCTTATAAATAAGGCTTCTGGTAATGGCGGTGTAGTTTTTAGTTACCGTTGGAATATAAGACTTGGGATCAAAGTTATTATTAATCAGACTTGTGGTAAAGTGGTTTAGTACCGCGTGTATTTTTAGTTGGTTTAATCCGCCTATTTTTTAGTTGGTTTAATCTCGCGTATAAAATTTAGGAAAGTTATGATCCTTTTATTAAATTTAGGAAAGTTATGAAATATTTTTTGTTCCACTTAATGTAAAGTATTTTCAAATTTTTTTGCAGGTTTGCATCAAGTTTTTCCAGGATACCGGTTAAAAAGTTTGAAAACCAGAAAAAGATTCTACAAGGCATATTTTCTTAAGCGATTGAGTCGTATAATAACAACGCACTTTTCCAAACGTATCGATTTGGTATCTGATTTTCTTTTAATTACGGGAAATTACAAAAAAAACTATAAAAGATTTAAAATTACCAAAAAATATATACTTTTTTTTACTTAAAATAGTTTTTATAAAACACCCCCTAAACAACTATCTTTTAAAAGAAAAAAATTAGTTTTACCTCCGGTCCAAATTATAAATACCACCCCTCATACTAATTTCACACAACAAAAAACACACATTTACACACTTTCACAATGAATCAAAATCAACTTGGTTGAACCGTTTTCGATATCGATGATGAAACCAACGTTATTATTTTACAACAAGCTTTTGATTATCACCAATGGCTACTACAACAAGAAAATCAACCACGAGTGACCGGCACCCCAATTTTTCGTGATCGTGAAGATGTCGAGCGCCGTCTACGGGCCTATTACTTTGATGATCACTATTGGTATCCTTTATATTATTTTAGTAGAATATTTCGAATAAGCCGTAGACTTTTTCTAAAATTATCAATGCAGTTATAACTTATCCCGTTGATCCTCTCCCACAACATTTTCATTTATTTTATCTCGACTAGATTGTATGGGTCGATTGAGTATTAGTGCTCTTATGAAGTGCATGACGTCTATACGCCAATTCGCATACGGTAACACACCCGATGCGTTAGATAAAAATATTTACAAATGAGTGAGCCTACTGCACAAGACGAGATGCTCTAACTTTTTTTATTAATATGTTCATCACTGAATTGTACATGTCGAAGTATTTAAGAAAGCCAACATCCGAAGACGTTGTAAAGATATAACAAAAGCATAACAATGTCCATGGTTTTCGGGGAATGCTTGGAAGTATTGATTGTATGCACTAGGAACGGAAAACTTGTCCAGTGTCATGGCATGGTAAATATGTAGGGGTGATAAAAAAACACCCTACTGCTAGTATAATGCTAGAAGTTGTAGCTTCGCAAGATTTGTGGATTTGGCATGTGTTTTATGGGATAGAGGGTGTGAATAACGATATTTTGTTTTGGATTAATTTCATATATCACCTTACTTTTCAAATCAATTTCATATATACCCAAAGGCAACTATTGAATGCATGATGTACAATGATTTTTAAGCATGTTTGGGTATATATGAAATTGATTTGAAAAGTAGGGTGATATATGAAATTGCCCTTTTGTTTTAGATAATTCTTCGTTATTCGACGAATTGTTAGATGACTTAGGTTATGTGGTTCTGTATGTTGTAAACAGAGTTGAGTATTGTAATGGGTATTACTTGTCCGATGGAATTTACCCAGAGTGGACAAGTTTTGTCAAGTCGTTCACGGTTGCAAATGATCCGAAGCATACGTACTTTAAACAACGTCAAGAAAGTTCACAAAAAAGTTATTGAACGTGCTTTCGGTGTTCTCCAGGGATGTTGGGGACTTATTTAACAACTGCCCGTACATACGAAGCAACACATTACCTAGAATCCCGTATGCAGGTATCATCATGTATAATATGATTTTAGAAGATCAACAGATGTCAGTTGTTGACTGGAAGCATGTTTATTATAATCCAGCAAGGTCAATGCAAACAACGTGGATCGATCTATGTGCAACCCAATGTCGTCAAGCAAAAGAAATACGTGAAAAAGATACGCATCATAGTCTCCAACAAAACCTTATGAGCCATATTTGGCGTGAAGTCGAGGAAGCTCAAGAAAGAAGAAGAAGAAGACTAGTCGTCGGGGCGTGTATTTTTTTAATAATTTCGAATGTTTTTTAAGTGTGCTTTTTTAAGTATTGTAATTTGTCTTTTTAGTTTATGAATGAAATGGGTAGTTTGGGTGATAAATGAAATAATTGTTGAGAGGATTTTATGAAAATAAGGAGGTGAGTAGTCTTGGTTGGTTTTATGATTAGAGGAGTTGGTGTTGTTTTTGTGTTATTCTGATGTGGCGCTAAGGTTAGGATTATTTTTTGGATGATGTGCTGTTTTTTTGGTGTTACTACACCTAGGGCTCTTATAGCGATTAATGTAGTAGTTTTAGTCACTTGTCTTATGAAAAACAAGAAACACGACAAGTATTAGTTTCCACGTTTAGGAAAACGTAAAAACCGACAAGTAAGTTTGTTCAAGGAAGTGCGTTTGTGTGAGCCAAGTTCAAAAAGCATTTTTGGATTAGTTCGTTTTTGGTGAGAGAAAAGGTTGAAAAAGAAAGACGGATTACGGTAAAATTACACTACGATGAATAAGCGTTTCCACGCGAATCGAGACGAAAAATAAAATACATCTAAAAAATTATTAAAAATTTCAAATAACTCCTAAAAAATATAATTAAGATTGAAAAATTAACAAAACTTCTTTTAAAAATTTTAATTATTTATTATTAAATTTTAAAATCTAATTAAAGACCTAAAATTCAAAATAATTACGAAAAAGCCCAAACAAAGATTTTATCAATTGTAAACCTTAAATATATTTATCTAATGCTAAAATTTATTTTTCTAAAAATTAAAAACAATTTTAACTATTTTAATGACTTTAATAAAAACTGAAATTAAAATAATGATTAAAAATAATCTACAAACAATAAAAATATTGAACCACTTTTGAAACATCCTAAAAGTAAATTACTACAACGGAAAAATATAAAGGACACAAAAAGCTAGCTAGATAAGCATAAAGTTTGTAAATAAGTCACGGCTTATATTTGCAAACGGAAAACAAAAAGAGTTTAAAGGAAAAACGGGGCAAAGCTAGACAAGAATAACCAACTAGCACAATGGTAAAACTTGTTACTCATGTTCAGCAGGTCGTAGGTTCGAGCCATGCTAGCATTGGTTTTTGATACTATAATTTTTTTTTGTGTTTTGTTTTTTGGACAACAAACCCCCAATAAGCAGTGGCTTATTGGGGTGATAATAAGCAATAGAAATAACAATAAGCTCAAAAACAAACAATCAAATAGTCCAGATAAGCACAAGACACATTAGACAGTCAAGCAGTGGTAACAATCAATAAATTAACTAATAGTATCTAAAATGCTAACGCTGACAGTGGTAATAAAATTACCAATGTTAGTGTTAAATGAAGAGAGACTTTATGACTGAACTGTTTGGTATAAAAACGAACTTTGAGCACACCAAACTACCAAATAAACTTAACAAAATTACAATTCAAGAATTAACAGCCATAGATGAGCACAAGAACTAACAACTCCCTAAATTACAGAATATAAGACTCAAAATTCAATAAGAAACTATATTTGGTATGTTTTGCAGGGTTTTGGGTAGAAATCTTTTGCAAGTAAAACTTTACATACATCAAATTCAACTCAAAAGGCATATCAGACAACAAAATCTTAGCTTCTACACTTAACCAATATCAGATAAAGGACCAATCATGAAATAAGACAAAATAAACTATTCTATGACAGATTTTTGCAAAGATATAAAAATTGAACTTTCAAACTAAAACAACTGATTGTGAACAAAAAATCAATCAGTCTAAACTAGACGAGCATGTGTAGAATCTAAACAGCTAAAACCTTAGTCACATTCAGTCGCAAATGCTTAGTACCAAACACCCTTTTACTGATTATTATTAAGATTTAACAAAGATAGTTTGAATTTAACAGCAAACTAAGGCACAAATTTAACATAAATTTAACATGAACACTGATAAAAACATAACACAACAAGAATAAGCCTAAACTATAGCTAACAAGCACTATACTTAGAAATATCAAATAGACAAGAAAACTTCCAAGGGAAAATGGTTCAAGCTTTTTACCTATTGTGGTGTACATCCACACCACAATAAAAAGGGCTGATGCCTTATTATCCCACTAAGCTTTCTGGCCTTGAAATTGAAAGTGAGAGCTGTTGCAATGAGAAAGAAGATGGAGTACCGCATTCCTCACCAAGTAGACTACTTTAGTCAAAACTTGGTGATGTCTTGGTTTCTATTTGAAACACAACACCATAAAACAAACAATACAAGTTCCAAAACCTCAGTCAAAAGCTTTATGTCAAGCAGCTTTTGATTAAGTTTATAGTTTATGAAACTGTGAGACAAAGGAAGCAATAACATAATACTAAAATCCTTGGATAAAAGAATTTTTTTTTCAAAAATTAAGTAAAACAAGAAAGCAACTCAAAGATATAAACTCACCATAGTTTGATCTTGTCAAAATCAAACGACTATGATCTTTTATATCTCCAAGGTCCCAAAATAATTCTTCAAAAATCTTCACAACTTTTGATAAAACTTTGGTAAAAAGAAAATGTGAACTTGCAAAAAAAACAAAGCACGAATTTAAATGATTCAATTACTAATGTACAATGGAACTCAGTATGAAATTTGCATTGACCCAAAAAGTTTACTAAATTATATTAAAAATTAAAGGTTACAAATTAAAACTGGAACAAAGAAAAATAAGAAAAATCCTATGCCCTTATATATTGGGTTAAAGAAGATTCTAGAAACATGAAAATGTAAACCCTAATCTGTTGTAGAAACCCCAAAATGCCCTTGGTTTGAATTTCAAAAATCTTGCCCAAAATTGCTATGTGAAGGATTCTATGATCATGTGAATAGCCTGCTGTGTAGAACTTGATCTAAGCCCTTGGATAACATGTGAGGAGGAAAGAATTACCCACAACCATAGATTCACTGTGGTATTACAAAAAAATGGTGGAACAAAGGGGCATGGGAGGGTCCCACAGCTCACATGAGTGAGCTGTTGTGAGTTTTGGGGGTTAGGGTTTGCTAATGGGGAGTTGAATTAAAGATCTGGAGCAAGGTTCATCCTAATACTTTGTTTTATGGATTATCAAAAATTAGGGTTTATGGTTAATTTTCATGGTGTTTGATCTGGATTAGCCAAACTATGAAAGTTTACCACCTAATATTAATATTATTTAATTAGGTTTAAACCCAATTAATAACACTAAAAACGGGTAATGGGAATTGGGTTTTGGGTTTTGGGATTGTGGGTTAACGGAGTGGACTAGATCGGGTCAGAGGGGTAAACGGGTTTCATTGTGACAGATTTGGACCCCAAACTTTTGATGCTTTTGCATTTTCTTCCACACAACTTTGCAAACAAATTTAGGGCTTTTTCCTTCGTTAATAACTTTGATCAAATGTCACATTTGGTCCTTCTTTGTTCCAAGAACATAATCAAGGACTGGTTTTGAAATTTCACAATTCTTCATGGGCTATAATTGACAACTCTTGAAAATATAAGGACCCAATTGTAAGTTTGAGATTTACAAGGGTATAAATTGACAAGTCTTCAAACTTGAGGGACCACTCTTGTATATTCTTTAAAATTCAAGGACTTTTCTTAGAAAATCAATGCTTTGGTCTGGTTCTTTGTGCGGCTTCATTTCCCGTGTATATTTTTGCTTGATTATTGTGATATGTTAATTTCACGATATCCGAACCTACAAACACACAATGAACAAATACAAAGGGTTTTGCACGGTTTTTGTGATATTTTTGCACATTTTAATCCCGATTTAAGCAATGAGACCATGTATAATTATGGTCTTATCATCGACCATCTTCAACATCAAGGGTGAAATTACGTAAAAGGTTCATTTGCATGTTTAAAACTATTAAACGTATATCCCGTCTTCATAATATTATTTAATCTCTTGTCTTTTACCTCTTGGGCGCAATGATTAAACGAAGTTAGATATAACTCACGAGGTGAGTTAAAAACCCAAGCGCACGTTGTTGGTCTAGTCGGCTAAATTCGCACGTAATTTTGGCTTTGAAAGACACAAAGAAACACAACTTTGTGAGTTTGTATAAAAGTGAGATCCATTTGCTAGTATTCTTTGCAACCAATGGCGGAACCAAGAAACTAAATTGTGGAGGGCAATTTTTTTTGCCAATAGCACTGTGGAAAAACAAGGATATCTATGAAAATTCGAGTATTCTTAAGATTTATAAGGTTTTAGAATGTTAAATGTTGGATTTCAGTGTGTGAGTGGGGGCCATTTTAGTTTTGAGTGGAGGCAGTTTAAAAAATGCTTAAAATCATTAAAAAAAACTAAAATCTCATATTATTGGGCAAGTAATAGACACACCACCCCTACACTTTATACATGCATCCGCCCTGTTTTCACGTGCCACGTTTCTCGAGTGGCGATTGAGACACAAATGTTAATCACCACCACCACCCAACACGGTTGCAACTTTGACGTCACCACCACCTATTTGTGTTGCAACCCCAACGTCACAACTACAAAAATCTCAACATGTTACATTATATTAAAACATTAAACGCATGTTACACTTTTATTTGTATGCATCCAAAACCGTTTAGAGCTCATCTGATCGTTTATTTTGTTAAACAAAAGAAACAAATCCTAAGAAAAAACTGTAATAGTTGTTACTTTTTTAAAAAAACTCAAGAAAAGCACGTTCGTTTATAATGCATAACGTCTTGGCCTTTGTTAAATGCTTCAATCATTCTAGTTTAAACTTTGCTTTAATTTTCAAAGATCCTAAATGTTCTAGTGATTACTTGCTTATGACGCACATTATTATCAACTTATTCATTACATTAGCTTGAAATTCAATAATATGTGGAAGTAAAAGCTCCATGAAAATTGTGTGACTATTAGCGATAGAGTGCATACAAAATGAGGATTGTGTGTTCTAGTGTATTGAGTTCCTGAATACATAAGTTCAAATGCTATGAATTTCATCTCAAAATAAGTGTTTGATTTAATTTTAAAGTTAAACTTGTATAATTTTATCTTAGACTAAATTTTATTGTATGATTGTAAAATCCGCTTAAAATGTCATTAAATTAAAACTTTTAGTATTTAATTTACTCATGATAAATAACCACGTATATTAAATACGGTACTATAAGATATGACACGGCATTAAAAATAATAAATGCACAACAAGTAATAACGGATATTTTATTTACAACACCAAAAGTATATAATTAGATAAGTCACGACAAGTATTACATAAAAGTAATAATACATGACAAGTTATAACATGAACTTAATTTACGTATTTACGACACGTACAAGAATACAAATTTAAGACACGTAAATATAAATGGGCCCATGTAATTAAATAAACCTTACAAGGCTGTTAATAAAATCCCTACAAAGAATAAAAGGGCCCAAGGCCCCGTCCACCAAAAGTAGTAAAAATAACTATACGTATGTTTTCATTATTTTTCAACAAAACAGAAAATAAAGAAAACCCTATGTTGTCTCACTATGGCCGCCGGCAAGAAAGGAAGAAAGGAGAAAAAGAAAATTTGTTTTGATTTTGGTTTCATTACGGGGTGTTCGTGCTCATCTTTTTCTATTGATACTTGTTTCGGTAATCATCAAATCTCATTTATTATTTATTTTTCTAGAATCACGAATTTAATTAAATTATATTAAATGAATGATCACATGTTCTTTAATTAAAAACAAGAATAAGAATCATGGGTTTGTTTGGTTTGAATTGCACGTAAACCGAGAGCACCATGCTCTCAGTGGGATTTCTAACAAATCAGCCGAGAGGCTGCTGCTCCCGGTGGGTAATACTGGCTAGCAACCACAACTCTATAAGGGGACCCAGTGGCTGGTGTGTGCAAGGTAGTGGCAACCGATTATACAACCGATGGGAAAAAGACTGTTGTCAGGGGAAAAGGGAAGCAGTCGGTGTGTGTTTTGCTCAGGCAGCGACAAGCCACAAGGGGGCCGCAGTGGGTATTGTTGTTGGGCAGCAGGTGGCCCAAAGAGGGTGTTTGTTTTATGTTTGGCTCGGTTAACCGAGAGGCCAAAGGGGTGTTGGTTCGGAAATTAAGAGAACCAAAATATGATATTTGGATTTATTTGTCCAACTTGTTAAACCGGCGTATTAAGTTTTAGACTTATTAAAATTTATTATTGAGTTTTACTTAATTACTCATGGCTAATTAAATCATGACTTATTAAAAGAGAATTATTAAAACTAGGTTTACTTATTGTTGGATTAAATAATTTTCGGCTTGTTTGATACTTTGCTTATTGATTCCAGATTTATTAAGATATGTTTATTAAATTAAACTTAATTGTTACGGGCTTAGTAATATTGACTTAATTATTTTAGCTTATTGTATCACCGACTTATTAAAAGAACTTATCAAGTTTAAAGCATAATCAATAATCAAACATAACCAGTGACATATTTTCATTTATATTTATAATTAATTATAAATATAATCCATGACATATTATAACTTAATATCTAATTATAAAATCATGACTTATTATTAATTAATAATTAATTACATATTCATGACATATGCAAGTTATTATGAAATTGGACTTTATTTAATATTTGAGTTATTTTAATATAATAAGTTATAATTAATCATGACTTATAAGAATTTACTTATTTAATATACTTATTAATCCATGGCTTATATAATCAGTTTATTCAATGAACAAGGTAAATTATGAAGTATCTTAAACGAGCTTATTACTATTTTTGGAAACTTACTATTTATAGAAATTTACTATTTTTGAAAACTTACTATTTATGAAACTTACTATTTTTGGAAAGTTACTATATATGGAAACCTGCTACTTTTGGAAAGTTACTATATATAGAAACCTGCTATTTTTGGAACGTTACTATATATGGAAACCTGCTATTTATGGAAAGTTACTAATTATGGAAATACCAAGTATAATAACACAATAAAGATGTAATATAATAATCAAGAACGCATGAAACATATAATATTAAGGGAAAGACACGATAAAACATGAACAAGTAAAACAAGTCACGAACAAGTAACTAAAAACCAAGAGCAAGTAACTTATTAATGCACAAGCAACTCATACACGTCCTTTTTTATGTAGCTTACTGAAAGTGAGATTTTGCTAGGTTAAAAGTTCGTTGTTCACGGCTTCTAATCGAATTGATCACGGTTAAATGCGCGAAACAGTCGTCTTTGGTGGATAAAAGAAAAGTTTTGTCGTTGTGTATAACTATTTAAAGATAAAAATAAAGACTTGAAAATATTAAACTGAAAATAAATGACTTTAAAAATAAATGACAAAATAATAAAAGAACTTAAAATAAAAATGGAAAATTAAATGTAAATGAAAAAATATTAAAATTCAAATTAAAGATTTAAATAAAATAGCAAGTAAAATAAACTAATTAAAAGCAATTTTAAAAACTTAAAACTTTATGAAAAAGTAAACGCTAAAATAAGACACTTTAAAATTAAACTAAGAAAAGACAAGTTAAAATAAAGATTAAGAAAAATAAGACAAAATAAGTAAAAACAAGACTTAAGAAAATGGCGTGAAAAAAAATTTTGAAAATTAATTTCGACAAAAACTAATTAATTCCGCAATATAAAAAATTTGAAATAATTCCGCAATATGTAATATTGGTATGATTTCGCAATACCCAAAATTGATTCGATTTCGCAATGCTTAAAAAGATTCAATTTCGCGATACACAAAAAAGATTCAATTTCGCAATACACACAAAAAGATCATTTCGCAATACACAAAAATGATTCAGTTTCGCAATACACAAAAAATGATTCAATTTTGCAATACACAAAAATGATTCAATTTCGCAATACACAAAACTGATTCAATTTCGCAATACACAAAAAATGATTCAATTTCGCAATACACAAAAAAGATTCAATTTCGCAATACACAAAAAAGTTCAATTTCGCAATTCACAAAAAGTTCAATTTCGCAATTCACAAAAAAGTTCAATTTCGAAATTCACAAAAAAGTTCAATTTCGCAATTCACAAAAAAGTTCAATTTCGCAATACATAAAAATTGCTAAATTGAATCAGATTTTTCTAAAAAAGGGGAACTCGTAAACGGACAAATTTAAGCACTATTTTCACAACTTTTTAGGGACAATAAGCTAACAAAAACACCAATAAGCTAAACAAGAATACTAGATGAATGATAAAACTTGAAAAACTTTTATCCACGAACGAATAAATGTAAAAAGCTATGAACTTTATGTAAAAAAATGACGAAATAAACGAAGATTAAGAACACGAAATCAACACGAACAATGATGATTAAAAAGATTAAGATAAAAAAAGATGAAAGGTAGAATGAGATGATTAAAAAGCTTAAAATTAAAGATAAAGATTAAACAACACAAAATTAAAACTTACTTGAAATAATCTTGAAATTAAAGAACAATTAAGTAAATGACAATATGAAAGGGCAAGTAAAATAAAATTAGAAAGACTAATGTGTCAAATTAGCTAACACCTCCTAATCTGTCATTAGGAGGGTATTTATATGAGGATTAACATGTGTTGATGCTTTCTTCTTTCTTCTCGTCTTTTCTTGTTTTAAATTATTCGACTTTCTCGACGTTGTCTTGGGATTTGTCGATATAAATTGAACTCGTCTTATAATTTTCTTCTTTTATTGGACTTGGTTCTTCGACTTCATTAAACTTCCGTCTTTAGACTTTTTCTTCGATAAATCTTCAGAATAGACCTTGGACTTACGTTCTTTTAGTACTCTTGATCTTTTGACTTCGTCGTTTGTCTGTTTCTTCGATAAAAGCCCGTGAAAGCCCGTGTTTTCTTCCCTTTTCACATTTTGGTCCTAAAACACAATAAAAACACAAACCACACATAATTCCGACTTTTACGACATTAAATACACGTTAGGCTTGGTTATTATTATAATTAAGTGGTAAAAGTATGGGTGTTTTCACACCTATCAAATCCCCTATACTTGACCATTGCAATGCCCTCATGCAATGCATTAGTTACAAAGCAAGATTTACATTTTCCATCATAATTAACCCACCTTGGCCTTTATTAAATACAACACATTAATGAAACTTAAAGGGATAGAAAATTACAAGATATTTAAAAGAAGAAAACAAGTAGAGATATCAAAGACTTACATTAGGGCTTTGGGTGGTAATGAATGTTTATCACTCTCAAGTTTCACGTTCCCCAAACCAAGCTTAAAAACGAGATCATTGTTATTATAAGTTAGAAAACTAACAAAAACTCATGTGGCCCAATTATTCACTTAGACTCCCTTATTCCTAGGTGTATCTCTTATATTTTATTGTTGTCTTGAATGATCACGAGGATGCACTGTTGACTTATTTTGATAGTTATTTAGGCTAAAAATAAAGTAGGACGATTTAATCCATAGTTAGCTAAAGGACAAAATCTTTTAAAACTGCTTCTCGAAACCTCATAAAGTTCATATCTTGGCATAACTCGCTTCACGATTTGAGACCTTTCTCGGATCGATATTTGGCATTGACTTCATACTTCAAATCTTGAGAGATGTTCTTGAAATAATGGTCTTCTCTTCATAATAGGAATTTCTTCACTTGAAGTTTTTGAGAGATTCTTCATACTTGGACCACGACTTCTTCATTTTTCTCCAATCTTTATTTGAGATTTTGATATACAACGATCCGCCTCCTTTTAGGACTTGGATCTATTTATCCTCATACCTTGC
Source organism: Glebionis coronaria (assembly GCA_025667525.1). NCBI lineage: Eukaryota > Viridiplantae > Streptophyta > Magnoliopsida > Asterales > Asteraceae > Glebionis > Glebionis coronaria. The sequence goes on from CM046877.1 coordinate 458,672,510, forward strand.
TAGGGTCTTTTCGGATAGACTTCTCCATGATCTTTAGGGGAGTATTTGCTTTTCGTCGTGTGTCTTGATCCTTCATATTGATTTTTGATAAATGATTCTTCACATCACTTTGGATCTTTAGCAACAAAATGTAGCCCTCATGCCTTGTTAGAGCCTTTTCGGACCCCAATCTTCGCATCCCGCTTCAATAAATTATGCCTTGGCTATAAACTCTAATTAATACCGAGCAACTTTTAATCGATCTTGTGCTAGAAGCTAAGTAACTTTTCAAATCGTACGACCTTACTTATTGCAATTAAATTTATTAACAGGCGATGGGAGAAAAGCTTATAATTAACTCACATAAATTCATGAAAGAGTACCAAACTTATAATTGACTCTATCATCTCTCGTTCTCCACAATTTAAAATCTCAAGGAATGCGACTCGTGGATGCTTAGCCTCTTAAATCAAAGTTTGGGTTTTTCAAGTCATCTATAGGATCTTGCAACTTCTTAGACTTTTTTCAAGTTTAGAATTCGCATTTTAAAGTTCCCTTGATAAACGACTTTCTAGGATCAATTATAGGAACTTGCGAAAAGTTCTTGTTCTTAACCCGTAAGAGTTAAGACTTTCGCGTTTTTGAGTTCCCTATATAAAATCCTAGCAAAACTTAATTTAAACACGTTAAGGATACTAGCTAGAGTAAACTTGGATAAATAAACTCGGGTTGAGTCAAAAGATTCATGACGGGCCTAGTATATCAAAGACATCTAAACTTATTAAAATCATTTTATTAAAATTTATTATAATGAAAGAAAATTAACGATAACAAAGGAAAATACTAATATGCCAAAATAGATTATAAATTTTGAAAAATGTCGAAAAATCAATTTTACGGTTAAAATGAGGACAAATTAATGGAAAAGCCCACTTAACTTCGATAGAAGTCCCCCTACACTTGATAGAAACATTGTCCTCAATGTTTAAGCATGTGGGAGTAAACTTACCTACACTTAGGACATTGTGCACTTTGTTTAAATCTTGCTAAGGAAGAAACAACTAAAGTGATTCCTATTTCAATCATAAATGATAAAATAATGAATCAAAAGAGTTTAGGATAGAATCGGGAAGACGGACACACGGAATCATGGGTCGTCAAAAGTCATCAAGAATGGATCTTTGAATGCTCGAATCCCTGCACAGCATAAGAAAGAAAACAACAAATACATACTAGGGTCTCCCCTACACTTATTATAAAAAATGGATAATAAGGATAGATACTCGGGTTGCCTCCCGAGAAGCGCTTGTTTTTGTTCACCGAGTCGTGAGCCTGACTCGACCTTGATTAGCATGGTAAAAACCTTGAAGAACATCCACCGGGATCAAATACATGGTTTTCATCCAACAAATAGCACAAGCTTAAGGTGAACAAGACAAGCCAAAGAACAGTAGGCAAGGTTCCCTTAAGCAGTTGTTGAGCACGGTGGTACAAAGTAGGATGAAGTGTAAGCATAGCTCCATTGTTTCCAAAAATATGTCCTTTTATTTCATCAGATGGATACTGAGATGGCTTGAAAATTCTAATACCAGGATCGAACACCTTTTCCTTTAGGGGAAAATAACACTCAGGCTCAGTAGACCTTGAAGAACATCTGCTCATAAATCTCACAATCTCATCCTCAGAAGGTGGGTAAAGAGGTGTCGGAACATAAGTACTGCGGATGTCGGTAGTTTCGGGTTTCTTCTCCTTTGAAACGGGTTTCTTCATATCCGAAGGAGGATAAAGACCATAATCAAAGTCCAAAGGAGGAGAATCATTCTCATTGGGGAAGTAAGTATTGAGAAAAGTAGCAAAATCTTCCTCAAATGAGTAGTCATCGAAAGTAGGATCAAGTATTGTTGGCGGAGGATCTTCATAAAAAAATAGGAGCTGTCACCATTTGAAGAATCACTCGAAAGAGTATCAACATCATCAAAGTCATCATAAGTTGGCATGTCTTTATACTCTGAAGAAAAATGATAGAATCATCCATATCAGAACTAGAATCATCATCATAGTCATCATAGATTGGTGGAGACTCATAAATTGGTAGGGGATCTAAATTGGAGAGAGAATCATCAGAATCATCCACATCGTCTTGGAAAAGTGGATTATCATAGCAAGACTCGAAAAGAGGATTATCATATACAACAAAATGAGCAAGCTTTATACTCTCCAAATTAGTAGTAATCTCTTCTTGAAGCACATTATTCATTTTCACTGATTCTTTTCCATTTGATTTACTTGTAATTTTCCCCATCTTAAAGACTTGTGCATCATTCCTGACCCTTAATATTAGTTCACCTTCGGCAACATCGAGTAAAGCTTTTCCGGTTCTCAAGAATGGTCGTCCAAGTATTAACGGAATACGAGGGTACATTTCATAATCAACAACAACAAAATCAACCAGAAAAGTGAAGGTACCAACTTTAACAAAGACATCTTCGGCAATTCCAACGGGGTAAGAGAGAGTTAGATTTGCTAGCTCAAGAGTCATCTTTGTTGGTGTAAGATCGGATAATGATAACTTTTTCTAAACACTTAAAGGCATCAAATTATACTTGCCCCGAGATCGGCTAAGGCAGTAAATTCTTCGGTTTGGTTAAAAGTACATGGTAGCACAAAACGACCGGGATCTCCAAGTTTTTCCGGAAGTTCTTTAAGAAGGACTGCACAAAACGAAAAGAGCCGGCAACGACGCCATTTGAAAGTGAGATTTTTCTAGGTTAAAAGTTCGTTGTTCACGACTTCTAATTGAATTGATCACGGTTAAATGCGCGACTCAGTCGTCTTTGGTGGATAAAAGAAAAGTTTTGTCGTTGTGTATAACTATTTAAAGATAAAAATAAAGACTTGAAAAGATTAAACTAAAAATAAATGACTTTAAAAATAAATGACAAAATAATAAAAAGAACTTATAATAAAAATGGAAACTTAAATGTAAATGACAAAATATTAAAACTCAAAGTAAAGATTTAAATAAAATAGCAAGTAAAATAAACTAATTAAAAGCAATTTTAAAAACTTAAAACTTTATGAAAAAGTAAACGCTAAAATAAGACACTTTAAAAATAAACTAAGAAAAGACAAGTTAAAATAAAGCTTAAGAAAAATAAGACAAAATAAGTAAAAACAAGACATAAGAAAATGGCGTGAAAAATAACTTTGAAAATTAATTTGGACAAAAACTAATTAATTCCGCAATATAAAAAAATTGAAATAATTTTGCAATATGTAATATTGGTATGATTTCGCAATACCCAAAATTGATTCGATTTCTCAATACACAAAAAAGATTCAATTTCGCAATACACAAAAAAAGATTCAATTTCGCAATACACAAAAATGATTCAATTTCGCAATACACAAAAAATAATTCAATTTCGCAATACACAAAAATGATTCAATTTCGCAATACACAAAATTGATTCAATTTCGCAATACACAAAAAATGATTCAATTTCGCAATACACAAAAACGATTCAATTTCGCAATACACAAAAAAGTTCAATTTCGCAATTCACAAAAAAGTTCAATTTCGCAATTCACAAAAAAGTTCAATTTCGCAATTCACAAAAAAGTTCAATTTCGCAATACACAAAATTGCTAAATTGAATCAGATATTCCTAAAAAAGGGGAACTCGTAAAAGGACGAATTTAAGCACTATTTTCGCAACTTTTTAGGGACAATAAGCTAACAAAAACACCAATAAGCTAAACAAGAATACTAGATGAATGATAAAACTTGAAAAAGTTTTAACCACGAACCAAGAAATGTAAAAAGCTATGAACTTTATGTAAAAAATGACGAAATAAACGAAGATTAAGAACACGAAATCAACACGAACAAAGATGATTAAAAAGATTAAGATAAAAAAAAGATGAAAGGTAGAATGAGATGATTAAAAAGCTTAAAATTAAAGATAAAGATTAAACAACACAAAATTAAAACTTACTTGAAATAATCTTGAAATTAAAGAACAATTAAGTAATTGACAATATGAAGGTGCAAGTAAAATAAAATTGGAAAGACTAATGTGTCAAATTAGCTAACACCTCCTAATGTGTCATTAGGAGGGTATTTATAGGAGGATTAACATGTGTTGATGCTTTCTTCTTTCTTCTCGTCTTTTCGTATTTTAAATTCTTCGACTTTCTCGACGTTGTCTTGGGATTTTTCGATATAAATTGGACTCGTCTTATAATTTTCTTCTTTTATTGGACTAGGTTCTTCGACTTCATTAAACTTCTGTCTTTAGACTTTTTCTTCGATAAATCTTCAGAATAGGCTTTGGACTTCCGTTATTTTAGAACTCTTGATCTTTTGAATTCGTCTTTTGTCTTTTTTCTTCGATAAAAGCCCGTGTTTTCTTCCCTCTTCACATTTTGGTCCTAAAACACAATAAAAACACAAACTACGCATAATTCCGACTTTTACGACCTTAAATACACGTTTGGCTTGGTTATTATTATAATTAAGTGGTAAAAGGATGGGTGTTTTCACAACTATCACTTACGTGAAGTTAGAGTAGTATTCTTCCGTTTTTCATCTCTTTCACCGATTACTGGACATAAGGTACGAATATTCCGTCTTTCAGTAAGGACATCTCTTTCTATGCATGATTAGGATTCCTTGTTTGCTGCCATCTGTTTTCTCCAGTTTTCATAACATAAAACTTTCATTGTTTGTCATGCTATCATTTTAAATTTTCCTGAGCTATATACATGCATGACCATGACCACCTAGTTATGGAGGTACCATAACCATGACACTTGAGGCACCAGTGTAATGACTGTTCCACGACGAGAGTGATTTCTCGCGGCATCCCTTCAGTTTACATGGGCCATTATTATGATTATTTTGGGGCGTATGGGTGCATCCTAGTTACATGTTTGCAGGTACAAGGTGATTATTGGTGTGTGTACTACATCCATCACATTGGAGTTGAGCCCTCCACCCAGATTATTATTTATTAGAGGCCACCCCTCTAATTGCATGACAAGGTTGCCCCTCTATATATTCATGCACGTTGATAATATGTTATAACTTATATAAGCTCATGGGCATTTAATTAAATTGCATGGAGATCCAATGTTTGATTCCGGCTTTTCTGTTGGTCTTTTATGTCTTTATGACGTTATGCCTTTATTATGTTTTGATGACACACCATAAATGTGACATAACGGTCTACTTGTCAAAGTGGGTCATTAAAATTATGGTATCAGAGCTAAGGCTTCGACCTGTAGGCTCTAAAACTTGACTTGTAGCTAGTGGGTAGGCATCAGGATCTTCCTAAATCGACGTTTGTTATTTTCCATGAACTAATATTTTCAGAAACTTTGCTGGTTTTAATCATGATGTTTTCTTTTGAAATTTTATTAAGTATGGATTGAACCATAGTCGTCCATACTTAGTCACACGTTGTTGATCCTATTTATGATGTTTTTCCCTTGACTATTTGACTAGTATGGATTAAACCATAGTCGTCCATACTAAGTCCCATGTTTATTCCCTTTTGAATTTTGACTAGTATGGATTGAACCATAGTTGTAGGGTTACGTAAATCTTGCTTATAATCTAGAGAGAGAAATAGATAGAGAGATGGTGAGAACACACACACCTTTATATTGAGAAAGTGAAAGAAAACACCTTTCTACTATTTAAAATATTATGTGAACCACACCCTCTCCAACTAAGGAGAGGGTTTATATACCAAGCCCATGAGATGGGCTTGGGCTTTACATTGGGCCGCCGGCCATAAAAGTTATGGACCAGACTTTGGCTTGTTTGATAAATAATAGTTACTAGGACTACGAACAAGTGCGTTACCCGAGTTAAAATAATAAAATAAACCTAGCTTACTATGCTTGTCTTGTGCTCGTAGTCTTCTCTTTCTTTTTTTTCTTTTATGGTGAACATGTTGATGTGATATTTGATAGTTATCATGAGCATTTAACTCTTGCCATGATCTTGTGCATCCATCACTTGTGATATTCGCCTCTTGGTGACTTCATGTCCCACATACATATACCTTTGTAATTCTTGAAAGCTTCAGAGTTCGATACAACGGAAGACGTGGCTTTTAGGATTTCTTGAATTAGATGAAGTATTAAGTGCATAAAGTATAAGCATGCGGGGACGACTTCTTATCGGACTCCGCAACGACACCGTCTTCAAATATAGTAACATAAGTAGACACGAAAGAAATGGAATTGACATTTCATTCTAGGTCGGTATCATTTTACCTCCGACCGGTGAAGCCCGTTGGACGATATAAAATATCGTACTTGTGGCAGGTAGTCTCAATTAAGAACCTCCTTTACAAGATTTCGTGGGAAAACCCGTTCTCTTTACTCGACCGTCCAAAGCTGGCTGTGAACGTAATGAGTGAATCATTTGAATAAAATTATCCGCATGATTGAAGTCATCAAATCCGATTCCTGGAACAAGTTTGGTTCATTAAAGAATCGCACCATCGTTGCTTTCCATTTATCACGAGCTTGATTCATATAGATTCTTACAAGTTACCTACCCAGTGCTTTCCAGTTATCCACTGATCCTTAATTTAAGGAACTTTAGAGGTCGCATCATGAATGGTGACTAGAAAGTCTTCGCAGCTATAGGATAATAATTCACGTGCTTGTAAAGCAGAAGCAATTTGTACTGATTTTTCTGACAAAAACGAGATGAAAATTATTTAAGATTTAGTAACACGGACCTAGTCTTCAACTGGAAGGAAAAACCTTTATAAAATATGGGTGATACTATGAAATCTTTTCTGGCTGGGGGGGGGGGGTAGATAATACATGATTTAAATAAAAGCTGACATATGAATACATGAAGTAAACGTGGCAAATCTCACTGAATGTGTTCGTCTGTAACCTCACAAAACGAACATCGTGTGTCTAATCTGGAAAATACTCCAGTGGTGGTAACTAAACTTTTAATGGTATGATTTATGCGTGGCATAACAGAACGGGTATATCCCCTTGGAGGGTACCCTGAATTTCTAAGGGCCTAGTTCAGAAAACATACAGGGTTATGAGTCTTGACTCGTGTCTTGAGAAAATATTCGTATGACATATATCATGATTGGTGTCCTGGTAGGTGTCTTCCAAATTGATACTTGAGACCTGTGTCTTGACTGTCGTGTTGACATGTGTTTTCGTAGGTGGATCTGAATAAGGTTAAAAAAAAATTGGTTACTGTTAGGATTGGCGAACCGGTTAGACTGCAGACCTCTGTATTTCTGGTCACATCAGTTCTGGAGTTTCGATGGCTACTGACTGATTGATTATAAGCACGGTGGTTGACATTACCAAAATTGTCTATCAGTTCTATGACTGTCGTCATTCTAACCGTGGTTCATGTAACTATTCTGCTGGGTGCCCGGCTGGGTACCGGTTCACACTCTTCAGGATGAAAGAAAATAGATGAGTGACGTGTTGCATTTAACTGAGGAGCTAAAGGCATGTAATGGGATGGTAGCGTCTGATGTGTGGAGTATATTCTTTGTCTGGAATTTTAAATCTATAGTCTTCGTCCGTGCTTTGTAGAATCTTCATATTTTGAATAGTATCAGCATCTTGTGGAATCTCCAAAGTATCAGCAACATCAGCATTCGTAAGGTCTCCGAAGTGTTAGCAGCATCAGTATCTGGTAAAATCCTCAACTCACGAGCAACATGAACATCTAGTATATTATCGACAAGTGGAAACGCCTGAGATGATTGAGGATCGGTTAACAATACACATGTTGTAAGGTACATGGAGTACACCTGGAATACTATACATGAAGTACACATGAAATACTGTACATGGAGTACACCTGAGGTATTATACATGGAGTACACATGAAATATTGTACATGGAGTACACATGGAATACTGTACATGGTACCGATGGCAATTTCATGAGATGATCGATACTGGTGTCAATCATCTAACATGATCAAAGGAAAATAAATTGATTTAACCAGTTGGCAAACTGAACTGAAACGAGTAACATGATAGGCTGACAATTTCTGTGTAGACTTTATGCTGGTTGTATAGAGGCTCAAAATTATGATTAAACGAAGTTTCAACAATGGTCAACATGAAGACATGATTAATGAAGACCAAATATGATTTATCATGAAAACAGGATTTTACTATAATCCTTCCATATTTTAGCATGAAAACATAATCACCCTGCTAAAAACGTAATCCTCATAAGGAGACATGAAACTTAATCAGCATGAAAAAGACGTCCACGTGAGAGTATGGAAACTTGATATGTTATAGGAACAAAATTATAACCAACTAAGGTTTAACATCAACTGGTGTGGATGGTTAATAAATGGGTTTTTGCTAGCATTTGTGTACTCGATATCGTTCTCGGAATCTAATCGAATTGATCACGGTTAATGGTAGAATTAATGGTGTTGGTCACTAAAAGGGGGAGCTTTAATTTATCTATTTCTATAAAGATGACAAGTTAACAAAGCTAAGGTAAAAGACTTACACAAACTAGCAAGGAATTAAAGTAATTAAAAACTAATTTAAAAGAAATTTTAAAAATAAAATAAAGTAACGTTAAGCTAAGATAAAACTTGTTTAAAAATAACACTAAGTAAAAATGCAGGAAAAATTAAATTGGAAATTAAAATAAAATTAAGAATAGAAAATAGAAACTAAAAATCTATCGGAATATCCCACACCCACCTTATAGTTTGTATATGTCGAGTTCAAACGTCTTACTAGTATTTATCTATTTTGCCCTTTTTTCTCGTTATGGATGCGACTACAATAGTTAGGTGATGAAATCTCAACTAAGGCTTGTTTGAAAAGTAGGTAAATTTATTGTGCTACGTAATATAATAAATGAAAAATCTTTTTTTTGTATTTTTGTAGAAAAATATATATTCACAATAAAAACGAAAGAAATCGAACTAAAAATTTAACACTAATACGTAATATTTTTGGTGTAATACTTTTAGGAAAAAGTATTACTTTTTGATTTTTTAATTTTTTGGGTGCAAATCTTAGAAAAGAATTTGCTTTTTGTTGATTTTTTAATTTTTTTTGTATTTTTAAGTTTTTGATTTTTTTTGTATTTTTGATTTTGTTAACAAGAAACGTGACGTTCAAAGCGAACGGATCCCAAAATCCAAACGTCTTCAAGAAAAATCGTCAATCGTACGAGCGAAGCGGCAGCGGCGCCATTTTAATACTAGGTATTTTTGCTCAATTAAGTTCGTTTTTCCTCGACTCGACTCGAATTGATATCCGGTTTAACGTAAAATTAATTTGTTCTTGGTTACTAAAACTTTTGGAATTTTTAAACTAAAATCTAAATAATAAAAACTATTAAAGCAATTTAAATAAAACTAATTTTAAAATAAAACTTAAATCTAAATTGAAATTAATTTTAAATTAAAGACTTTTAAAAACTTTAAATGAGATCTAATTTTAAATCTAATTAATTTTTTTTATTTTTTTTAAACTAAAAACTTTTTTAAAAACTTTAAAAGAAATCTATTTTAAAATAAGACTTACTTAATTGAAATAAACTAATTTAAAAATCTATTGAAAACTAAATCAAAATTATAAAAGGAATTTAAATAAAATATTTTTTTTGACTTTTTATATTTTTATCATTAAATTAAAGAAAAATGAAATAAAACTTTTATATAAATTTAGTTAAACTAAAAACTTGATTTAATCTATTTAATTTAAAACTGCCAAATTAAAAATTCATATATTAATTAAACTGTAAAGAAATAAACACAAGAAAGAGCCTAGCACTAGTAGTTATGTCGTTTGGCTCCTAGACTGGAGGTCCAGGGTTCGAATCTGGGCAGAGACAGATTATGCTATTAATTTTTTGGAACTTTTTTTTGGACTTTTGGAGTAACAGATCAAGTGGATCTGTCACTTTAACAGAGTAATATCAGCAAAAGTAATAACCAAATAAGCTAAGACAGATATGGCAGATAAGCAGATGATAACACACAAATAAGCTAGAAAATATAAAAAAACGAGACAACTAAGCAGGAAAGCAGATAATATTATAAACCGTATAAGCTAAATCTTGATAAGAACTAATAAAAACTGAAAAGAAATAATAGAGCAGATAAGTATGATATATCTAAAATAAGCTAAACATGTCAAGATAAAACAAAGCAGATCCAATATAACTGAAATTAAAGCAGGTTCAACAGCTTTAATACCCAAATAAGCAGAATCAAACTCACTGAAATACAAGCAGATTAAATCAGAACAAAATAAGCAGATCCAAATTAATACCAAATCCAAACGAAACTAACAAAAACTACTCAAACCTAATATAGCAGATAACTAACTAGCAGATTCAGACGACTCTAAACTTAAACCGAAAACTGAATAGCAGACAACAATTCCAACAGTAATCTAAAACCAAGCAGATACCCAAAATAAAGCAACTAAAATATAAACAAGCAGAAAACTGAAACCTAGCAGATAAGCAACCTTAAGCAGATAAACCATAAACTAAATAACATTAACATAAAAATAAAAACAAGGACAAACCTATGAAGATAACCGTTGGGCAGTAGGGTGGGCGCTGAACCCCCTATTGAACCGAAACAAACGAATCAACCACCACCGTTTTTACCCAATCTCATCATCACCATCGGATACCATAACAGTAACAGCAACCATATATTTTTTTTCTCTTTTTATCTTTCCTGTGGGGAAAGAGTTTATCTCTTATCTTTTTATTTTAACAATTATTAAATCAAAATAAAATTAAAATTAAGTGCAATAATAATAAAACGCAGCAAGAATTTAACAAAACTGAAATTTCATAATATAAAACTTTGATTACAATACTTTAAAAAAAGAAAAATACAATAACCCTAATTCTATTTTTTCAGAAATAAAAATTAAAATAAAGGAAAAGCACACAAAATTACAGATATGAAGGGGTTTTTATAGGCAAACCCCTTGGAAACCCTCTTGTTAGCTTCCATAGTAAGCATCCAATCTGAGCCGTAGAATCCATCTTTCTTCTTCTCTCTCTTCTTTTTCTTCAATCTTGCGATGGAAAAACGTCCTTGCATCACTTGGATTGCCAGCATGGTACTTTTGTGCTAGTTGTGCTTGTTTGAGGGTGAGGTGGATGATTTTGATTGGTGGGAGGGTTTGTGGTGATGTGGGATATCCAATCACAACACAAGGATTGGCCACGTAGATGATGGGAGAGGACCACAAGTGAGTGCATGATCCGAAAATTATGGGGATTTAATCCCAATCCGTGTGAATCATATGAATTGGGTAAAACCCCCAATTTTGGTCCTTACATAATCCGTGGCCTTTTATCCATGGTAAGTTAACAAATTTGTTAAATGGGCTTGTGGGCCAATTAAGAAAATATGGGACCCACAAAGCCCAAAAATCTTCAAAAGGATTAAATCCGCTAAAGTCGAGCTCGATTTCAGCTTCCTTGATCATTTCTTCAATTCCATGATGATTTTGACGGTTTTCGTGATCTTGGCACACTTTTGGTCTTTCGACTTTGTCTTTGTCTCTTTCTTGGACTTTTCTTCAACATTTGACCATAAAATCCCGTGTTTTCTCTTCTTTTGATCATTTGTACCTATTTAACACAAAAACACAAAACCACGCGTAATTCCGACATTTACGATATAAAACACATGATTAGGTCTTGTTTTTCCTTGATTTTAGTGGCAAAAGGATAAGTGTTTACACACTTATTACCAATCTCATGGGCTTGGTATATAAACCCTCTCCTTAGTTGGAGAGGGTGTGGTTCACATAATATTTTACATATTAGAAAGGTGTTTTCTTTCACTTTCTCTCTCTAAAAGTGTGTGTGTTCTCACCATCTCTCTATCTCTTTCTCTCTCTAGATTATAAGCAAGATTTACATAACCCTACAACTATGGTTCAATCCATACTAGTCAAAATTAAAAAGGGAATAAACATAGGATTTAGTATGGACGACTATGGTTTAATCCATACTAGTAAAAAATTCAAGGGAAAAACATCATAAATAGGATCAACAACGTGTGACTAAGTATGGACGACTATGGTTCAATCCATACTTAATAAAATTTCAACAGAAAACACCATGATTAAAACCAACAAAGTTTCTGAAAATATTAGTACATGGAAAATAACAAACGTCGATTTAGGAAGATCATGATGACTACCCACTAGCCACAGGTCAAGTTTTAGAGCCTACAGGTCGTTATGTCACATTTATGGCGTGTCATCAAAGCATAATAAAGGCATAACGTCATAAAGACATAAAATACCAACAGAAAAGCCAGAATCAAACATCGGCACTCCATATAAACTCAACATAAATAAGAAATAAAGAAGGCTAAAGGACAAAACATATGTCCAACTAAAGTATAAGTATTAAAATTCATAAGGAAACAAAGCTAAGGTAGCTCTCCTCCTAAGCACATACTCGTGATGCCCAATATTGTCCTTCGTTACTTGTCGTATGAGACATGAAAAAGAAGATACGGCCGAGCAATACACTCAGTGAACGGATATAATGACATAATAAGAATAACTGAAAATATGAGTAAAAGTTATGAAATGTAGCGGAATATGTGTATGTCCTGGAAAACCTGGAAGATGATTGATAAACCAAAGAAATATTTTGAAAATCTCTTAAGTTAATGCATGCAGTATAATTAAATGCCCACGAGCTCATATAAGTCATAACATATTATCAACGTGCATGAATATATAGAGGGGCAACCTTGTCATGCCATTAGAGGGGTGGCCTCTAATAAATAATAATCTGGGTGGAGGGATCAACTCCAATGTGATGGATGTAGTGCACACACCAACAATCACCTTGTACCTGCAAACATGTAACTAGGATGCACCCATATGCCCCAAAATAATCATAATAATGGCCCATGTAAAGTGAAGGGATGCCACAAGAAATCACTCTCGTCGCGGAAGAGTAATGACACCGGTGCCTCAAGTGTCATGGTTATGGTACCTCCATAACTAGGTGGTCATGGTCATGCATGTATATAGCTCAGGAAAATTTAAAATAACAACATGAAAAACAATGAAAGTTTTATGTTATGAAAACTGGAGAAAACAGGTGGCAGCAAACAAGGAATCCTAATCATGCATAGAAAGAGATGTCCTTACTGAAGGACGGAATATCCGTACCTTATGTCTAGTAATCGGTGAAAGAGATGAACAACGGAAGAATACTACTCTGACTTCACGTAAGCTACATAATAAAGGACGTGTATGAGTTGCTTGTGCATTAATAAGTTACTTGTTCTTTGTTTTTAGTTACTTGTTCATGACTTGTTTTACTTGTTCATGTTTTATCGTGTCTTTCCCTTAATATTATATGTTTCATGCGTTCTTGATTATTATTACATGTTTATTGTGTTATTATACTTGGTATTTCCATAATTAGTAACTTTCCATAAATAGTAGGTTTCCATATATAGTAACGTTCCAAAAATAGCAGGTTTCTATATATAGTAACTTTCCAAAAGTAGCAGGTTCCCATATATAGTAACTTTCCAAAAATAGTAAGTTTCATAAATAGTAAGTTTCCAAAAATAGTAAGTTTCTATAAATAGTAAGTTTCCAAAAATAGTAATAAGCTCGTTTAATATACTTAATAATTTACCTTGTTCATTGAATAAACTGATTATATAAGTCATGGATTAATAAGTATATTAAATAAGTAAATTCTTATAAGTCATGATTAATTATAACTTATTATATTAATAAGTCATGATTTAATAACTCAAATATTAAATAAAGTCCATTTTCATAATAACTTGCATATGTCATGAATATGTAATTAATTACTAATTAATAATAAGTCATGATTTTATAATTAGATATTAAGTTATAATATGTCATGGATTATATTTATAATTAATTATAAATATAAATGATAATATGTCACTGATTATGTTTGATTATTGATTATGCTTTAAACTTGATAAGTTCTTTTAATAAGTCGATGATACAATAAGCTAAAATAATTAAGTCAGTATTACTAAGCACATAACAATTAAGTTTAATTTAATAAACATATCTTAATAAATCTTGAATCAATAAGCAAAATATCAAACAAGCCTAAAATTATTTAATCCAACAATAACTAAACCTAGTTTAAATAATTCTCTTTTAATAAGTCATGATTTAATTAGCCATGAGTAATTAAGTAAAACTCAATAATAAACTCTAATAAGTCTAAAACTTAATACGCCGGTTTAACAAGTCGAATAAATAAATCTAAATATCCCATTTTGGTTCTCCTAATTTCTGAACCAACACCCCTTTGGCCTCTCGGTTAACCGAGCCAAACACAAAACAAACACCCCCTGTGGGCCACCTGCTGCCCAGCAACAATACCCACTGCGGCCCCCTTGTGGCTTGCCGCTGCCTGAGCAAAACACCCACCGACTGCTTCCCTTTTCCCCCAGACAATAGTCTTTTTCCCATCGGCTGTACAATCGGTTGCCACTGCCTTGCACACACCAGCCATTGCGGCCCCTTATGGAGTTATGGTTTCTAGCCAGTGTTACCCACCGGGAGCAACAGCCTCTTGGCTTCTTTGTCAGAAATCCTATTGAGAGCATGGTGCTCTCGGTTTCCGTGCAAATCAAACCAAACAAACCTGTGATTCTTATTCTTGTTTTTAATTAAAGAACATGTGATCATTCATTTAATATAATTTAATTCAATTCGTGATTCTAGAAAAATAAATAATAAATGAGATTTGATGATTACCGAAACAAGTATCAATAGAAAAAGATGAGCACGAACACCCCGTAATGAAACCAAAATCAAAACAAAATTTCGTTTTCTCCTTTTCTTCCTTTCTTGCCGGCGGCCATAGTGAGACAACATAGGGTTTTCTTTATTTTCTGTTTTGTTGAAAAAGAATGAAAACATACGTATAGTGGTTTTTACTACTTTTGTTGGACCAGCCCTTGGGCCCTTTTGTTCTTTTTAGGGATTTTATTAACAGTCTTGTAAGGTTTATTTAATTACATGGGCCCATTTATATTTTCGTGTCTTAAATTTTTATTCTTGTACGTGTCGTAAATACGTAAATTAAGTTTGTGTTATAACTTGTCATGTATTATTACTTTTATGTAATACTTGTCGTGACTTATCTAATTATATACTTTTGGTGTTATAAATAAAATATCCGTTATTACTTGTCGTGCATCTATAATTTTTAATGCCGTGTCATATCTTATAGTACCGTATTTAATATACATAGTTACTTGTCGTGAGTAACTTAAATACTAAAAGTTTTAATTTAATGACATTTTTAAGCGGATTTTACAATCATACAATAAAATTTAGTTGAAGATAAAATTATACAAGTTTAACTCTAAAATTAAATCAAACACTTATTTTGAGATGAAATTGATAGCATTTGAACTTATTTATTCAGGAACTCAATACACCAGAACACACACTCCTTATTTTGTATGCACTCTATCGCTAATAGTCACACAATTTTCATGGAGCTTTTACTTCCACATATTAATGAATTTCAAGCTAATGTAATGAATAAGTTGATAATAATGTGCGTCATAAGCAAGTAATCACTAGAACATTTAGGATCTTTGAAAATTAAAGCAAAGTTTAAACTAGCATGATTGAAGCATTTATCAAATGCCAAGACCTTATGCATTATAAACGAACGTGCTTTTCTTGTGTTTTTTTAAAAGTTAACAACTATTACAGTTTTTTCTTAGGATTTGTTTATTTTGTTTAACAAAATAAACGATCAAATGGGCACTAAACGGTTTTGGATGCATACAAATAAAAATGTAACATGCGTTTAATGTTTTAATATAAGTAACATGCTGTGTTTTTTGTAGTTGTGATGTTGGGGTGGTGTGCCTATGACTTACCCAATAATATGAGATTTTAGTATTTGTTTTATGCTTTTAATAATTTTTTATGTTGCCTTCACTCAAAACTCAAAATACCCCCACTCACACACTGAAATCCAACATTTAACTTTCTAAAACCTTATAAATCTTAAGAATACTCGAATTTTTATAGATATCCTTGTTTTTTCCACTATGCTATTGGCAAAAAAAATTGCCCTCCATAATTTAGTTTCTTGGTTCCGCCACTGGTTGTAAAGAATACTAGCAAATGGATCTCACTTTTATACGAACTCACAAAGTTGTGTTTCTTCGTGTCTTTCAAAGCCAAAATTACGTGCGAATTTAGCCGACTAGACCAACAACGGGGTTTTAACTCACCTAGTGAGTTATATCTAACTTCGTTTAACCATTACGCCCAAGAGGTAAAAGACAAGAGATAAAATAATATTATGAAGACGAGATATACGTTTAATAGTTTTAAACATGCACATGAAACTTTTACGTAATTTCACCCTTGATGTTGAAGATGGTCGATGATGAGACCATAATTATACATGGTCTCATTGCTTAAATCGGGATTAAAATGTGCAAAAATATCATAAAAACCGTGCATAACCCTTTGTATTTGTTCATTGTGTGTTTGTAGGTTCGAATATCGTGAAATTAACATATCACAATAATCAAGAAAAAATGTACACGGGAAATGAAGCCGCACAAAGAACCAGACCAAAGCATTAATTTTCTAAGAAAAGTCCTTGAAGTTTAAAAAATGTACAAGAGTGGTCCCTCAAGTTTAAAGACTTGTCACTTTATACCCTTGTAAATCTCAAACTTACAATTGGGTCCTTATATTTTCAAGAGTTGACAATTATAGCACTTGAAGAATTGTCAAATTGCAAAACCAGTCCTTGTTTATGTTCTTGGAAAAAACAATGGAACAAACAAGGACCAAATGTGACATCTGATCAAAGTTATTAACAAAGGAAAAAGCCCTAAATTTGTTTGTAAAGTTGTGTGGAAGAAAATGCAAAAGCATCCAAAGTTTGGGTCCAAATCTGTCACAATGAAACCCGTTTACCCCTCTGACCCGATCTAGTCCACTCCATTAACCCACAAGCCCAAAACCCAAAAATCAATTCCCATTACTCGTTTTTAGTATTATTAATTGGGTTTAAACCTAATTAAATAATAATAATATTAGGCGGTAAACATTCACAGTTTGGCTAATCCAGATCAAACACCATGAAAATTAACCATAAACCCTAATTTTTGATAATCCATAAAACAAAGTATTAGGATGAACCTTGATCCGGATCTTTAATTCAACTCCCTATTAGCAAACCCTAACCCCCAAAACTCACAACAGCTCACCTATGTGAGCTGTGGGACCCTCCCATGCCCCTTTGTTCCAACATTTTTTTGTAATACCACATTGAATCTATGGTTGTGGGTAATTCTTTCCTCCTCACATGTTATCCAATGGCTCAGATCAAGTTGTACACACCTGGCTATTCACATGATCATAGAATCCTTCACATAGCAATTTTGGGCAAGATTTTTGAAATTCAAACCAAGGGCATTTTGGGGTTTCTACAACTGATTAGGGTTTACATTTTCATGTTTCTAGAATCTTCTTTAACCCAATATATACGGGCATAGGATTTTTTTTATTTTTCTTTGTTCCAGTTTTAATTTGTAACCTTTAATTTTTAATATAATTTAGTAAACTTTTTGGGTCAATGCAAATTCCATACTGAGTTCCATTGTACATTAGTAATTTAATCATTTAAATTCGTGCTTTGTTTTTTTTGCAAGTTCACATTTTCTTTTTATCAAAGTTTTATCAAGAGTTGTGAAGATTTTTGAAGAATTATTTTGGGACCTTGGAGATATAAAAGATCATAGTCGTTTGATTTTGACAAGATCAAACTATGGTGAGTTTATGACTTTGAGTTGCTTTCTTGTTTTACTTAATTTTTGGAAAAAAATCTTTTATCCAAGGATTTTATTATTATGTTATTGCTTCCTTTGTCTCACAGTTTCATAAACTATAAACTTAATCAAAAGCTGCTTGACATAAAGCTTTTGACTGGGGTTTTGGAACTTGTATTGTTTGTTTTATGGTGTTGTGTTTCAAATAGAAACCAAGACATCACCAAGTTTTGACTAAAGTAGTCTACTTGGTGAGGAATGTGGTACTCCATCTTCTTTCTC
The DNA here is from genome assembly GCA_025667525.1 of Glebionis coronaria. Taxonomy (NCBI): domain Eukaryota; kingdom Viridiplantae; phylum Streptophyta; class Magnoliopsida; order Asterales; family Asteraceae; genus Glebionis; species Glebionis coronaria. The sequence continues at coordinate 458,690,646 of CM046877.1, forward strand.
ATTGCAACAACTCTCACTTTCAATTTCAAGGCCAGAAAGCTTAGTGGAAGAATAAGGTATCAGTCCTTTTTATTATGGTGTGGATGTACACCACAATAGGTAAACAACTTGAACCATTTTCCCTTGGAAGTTTTCTTGTCTATGTGATATTGCTAAGTATAGTGCATGTTAGCTATAGTTTAGGCTTATTCTTGTAGTGTTATGTTTTTCTCAGTGTTCATGTTAAATTTGTGCCTTAGTTTGCTGTTAAATTCAAAATATCTTTGTTAAATCTTAATAATAATCAGTAAAAGGGTGTTTGGTACTAAGCATTTGGGACTGAATGTGACTAAGATTTTAGCTGTTTAGATTCTGCACATGCTCGTCTAGTTTAGAGTGATTGATTTTTGGTTCAAAATCAGTTGTTTTAGTTTGAAAGTTCAATTTTCATATCTTTGCAAAAATCTGTCATAGAATAGTTTATTTTGTCTGATTTCATGATTGGTCCTTTATTTGATATTGGTTAAGTGTAGAAGCTAAGATTTTGTTGTCTGATATGCCTTTTGAGTTGAATTTGATGTATGTAATGTTTTACTTGCAAAAGATTTCTACCCAAAACCCTGCATAACATACCAAATATAGTTTCTTATTGAATTTTGAGTCTTAGATTCTGTAATGTAGAGAGTTGTTAGTTCTTGTGCTCTTCTAGGGCTGTTAATTCTTGAATTGTAATTTTGTTAAGTTTATTTGGTAGTTTGGTGTGCTCAAAGTTCGTTTTTATACCATATAGTTCAGTCATAAAGTCTCTCTTCATTTAACTCTAACATTGGTAATTTTATTACCACTGTCAGCGTTAGCATTTTAGACACTATTAGTTAATTTGTTGATTGTTACCACTGTTTGACTGTCTAATGTGCCTTGTGCTTATCTGGACTATTTGATTGTTTGTTTTTGAGCTATTGTTATTTCAATTGCTTATTATCACCAATAAGCCACTGCTTATTGGGGGGTTTCTTGTCCAAAAAACAAAACACAAAAAAAATTATAATATCAGAAACCAATGCTAGCATGGCTCGAACCTACGATCTGCTTAACAGGAGTAACAAGTTTTACCATTGTGCTAGTTGGTTATTCTTGTCCAGCTTTGCCCCGTTTTTCCTTTATACTCTTTTTGTTTTCCGTTTGATAATATAAGCCGTGACTTATTTACAAATTTTATGCTTATCTAGCTAGCTTTTCGTGTCCTTTATATTTTTCCTTTGTAGTAATTTACTTTTAGGATCTTTCAAAAGTGGTTCCATATTTTTATTGTTTGTAGATTATTTTTAATCATTATTTTAATTTCAGTTTTTATTGAAGTCATTAAAATAGTTAAAATTGTTTTTAATTTTTAGAAAAATAACTTTTAGCATTAGATAAATATATATAAGGTTTACAACTGATAAAATCTTTGTTTGGGCTTTTTTGTAAATATTTTGAATTTTAGGTCTTTAATTAGATTTTAAAATTTAATAATAAATAATTAAAAAGTTTTAACGAAGTTTTGTTAATTTTTCAACCTTAATTATATTTTTTAGGAGTTATTTGAAATTTTTAATAATTTTTTAGATGTATTTTATTTTTCGTCTCGATTCGCGTGGAAACGCGTATTCATCTTAGTGTAATTTTAGCGTAACCCGTCTTTCTTTTTCAACCTTCTCTCACCAAAAACAAACTAATCCAAAAATGTTTTTGGAACTTGGCTCACACAAACGCACTTCCTTGAACGAACTTACTTGTCGGTTTTTACGTTTTCCTAAACGTGGAAACTAATACTTGTCGTGTTTCTTGTTTTTCATAAGACAAGTGACTAAAACTACTACATCAATCGCTATAAGAGCCCTAGGTGTAGTAACACCAAAACAACAGCACATCATCCAAAAATACTACTATCGTAGCGCCACATCAGAATAACACAAAACAACACCAACTCCTCTAATCATAAAACCAACCAAGACTACTCACCTCCTTATTTTAAAATCATCTCAACAATTATTTCATTTATCAACCAAACTACCCATTTCATTCATAAACTAAAAAGAGAAATTACAATACTTAAAAAAACACACTTAAAAAACATTCAAAATTATTAAAAAAATACACGCCCCCACGACTAGTCTTCTTCTTCTTCTTTTCTTGAGCTTCCTCGACTTCACGCCAAATATGGCTCATAAGTTTTTGTTGGAGACTATGATGCGTATCTTTGTCACGTATTTCTTTTGCTTGACGACATCGGGTTGCACATCGATCGATCCACGTTGTTTGCATTGACCTTGCTGGATTATAATAAACATGCTTCCAATCAACAACTGACATGTGTTGATCTTCTAAAATCATATTATACATGATGATACCTGCATACGGGATTCTAGGTAATGTGTTGACTTCGTATGTACGGGCCAGTTGTTAAATAAGTCCCCAACATCCCTGGAGAACACCGAAAGCAGGTTCAATAACTTTTTCGTGAACTTTCTTGACGTTGTTTAAAGTACGTATGCTTCGGATCATTTGCAACCGTGAACGACTTGACAAAACTTGCCCACTATGGGTAAATTCCATCGGACAAGTAATACCCATTACGATACTCACCTCTGTTTACAACATACAGAACCACATGACCTAAGTCATCTAACAATTCGTCGAATACCAGAGAATAATCTAAAACAAAAGGGGCAATTTCATATATCACCGCACTTTTCAAATCAATTTCATATATACCCAAACATGCTTAAAAATCATTGTACATCATGCATTCAATAGTTTCACTTTGGGTATATATGAAATTGATTTGAAAAGTAAGGTGATATATGAAATTAATCCAAAACAAAATATCGTTATTCACACCCTCTATCCCATAAAACACATGCCAAATCCACAAATCTTGCGAAGCTACAACTTCTAGCATTATACAAGCAGCAGGGTGTTTTTTTTTATCACCCATACATATTTACCATGCCATGACACTGGACAAGTTTTCCATTCCTAATGCATACAATCAATACTTCCAAGCATTCCCCGAAAACCATGGACATTGTTATGCTTTTGTTATATCTTTACAACGTCTTTGGATGTTGGCTTTCTTAAATACTTTAACATGTACAATTCAGTGATGCACATATTATAAAAAAAGTTAGAGCATCTCGTGAAGTAGGCTCACTCACTTGTAAATATTTTTATCTAATGCATCGGGTGTGTTACCGTATGCGAATTGGCGTATAGACGTCATGCACTTCATAAGAGCACTAATACCCAGTCGACCCATACAATCTAGTCGAGATAAAATAAATGAAAATGTTGTGGGAGAGGATCAAGGGGATAAGTTATAACTGCATTGAAAATTTTATAAAAAGTCTACGACTTATACGAAATATTCTACTAAAATAATATAAAGGATACCTATAGTGATCATCAAAATAATAGGCCCGTAGACGGCGCTCGACATCTTCACGATCACGAAAAATTGGGGTGCGGGTCACTCGTGGTTGATTTTCTTTTTGTAGTAGCCATTTGTGATAATCAAAAGCTTGTTGTAAAATAGTAAACGCTGGTTTCATCATCAATATCGAAAACTGTTCGACCAAGTTGATTTTGATTCATTGTGAAAGTGTGTAAATGTGTGTTTTTTTGTTATGTGAAATTAGTATGAGGGGATGTATTTATAATTTGGATCGGAGGTAAAAATAAAATTTTCTTTTAAAACATAGTTGTTTAGGGGATGTTTTATAAAAACTATTTTAAGTAAAAAAAAAGTTTATATTTTTTGGTAATTTTAAATCTTTTATAGTTTTTTTTTGTAATTTCCCGTAATTAAAAAAGAAAATCAGATACCAAATCGATAAGTTTGGAAAAGTGCGTTGTTATTATACGACTCAATCGCTTAAGAAAATATTCCTTGTAGAATCTTTTTCTGGTTTTCAAACTTTTTAACCGGTATCCTGGAAAACTTGATGCAAACCTGCAAAAAATTTTGAAAATACTTTACATTAAGTGGAACAAAAAATATTTCATAACTTTCATAAATTTAATAAAAGGATCATAACTTTCCTAAATTTTATACGCGAGATTAAACCAGCTAAAAAATAGGCGGATTAAACCAACTAAAAAAAAGTCTGATTAATAATAAATTTGATCCCAAGTCTTATATTCCAACGGTAACTAAAAACTACACCGCCATTACCAGAAGCCTTATTTATAAGGTTCGACCCCCAATTGATTATCATTATTCTGTCATTAGGGTTTAAGTAATCTCATATTTGTCATCATTATTTCTTAATTCAAAGTTTGTTAATTTGTGCAACTTTCTGTTGATACATAAGAATGAAGTCCCAACAAGGTTCAGTTCATACAGTTCAATCTTCTGCTCCAACAACACATGGTGTCAGAAAGCTCGTGATTCGTTTAAATACTCCTACCAATATGATTGGCGAAAGTACTTCCTACGCCCACGACAAGGAGACACAAACATAAAGATCAGTTATTGACATGGATTGCAAGACTGCATCTCAAGAAAAGATCAAGAAAGCCAAAAGGCATTCCACCTCTAATGAAATCAAGAAACCGACTCATGTGTTCAAGAAAAGGAATATACTTTTAGAAAAACGAAATAATTTGCTTATGAGTATTGTAAATTCTGAAGGTGAATCAGCATGCCCTATATGCAGAATGAATTGTTTCTCGAAAAAATCCCTTTATCAGCACATGGTTCTTCACACAGATAAAGATTGGAAGACGTTCTTTAAAAGTGGTCAAAATCAGAATCATGATGCCAAGGCCGTCGCGCTTGATTTGAGTAAGTTTTTATATGGGTGGGACGTGAAGACAGGCAAGAGAGGTCGTTTGGCGTCAAGCGTTGTTGACGAGGATATGCAAGAAGCAGCGAAGACTCTATTTCTCATTGCGTCTGGTCATCAGTTGAAGGCCAACACTAGTATAATGGCGCAGAGCAATGTACAAGAAGTTAATGGCCCCATGTGCCTTGATCATGATCCTTTTAATCCACCTATGGTTGAATCAGGCACAGAAGTTAAAGAACTCATGGCTACAAGCCTGTCGAAACAAAGGAATTTACAAGTTAAAGAATCAGCTGATACAATCAGTGGTGAAAGAAAGGTTGTGTGTGGCTTTGATCTTAACGAGCTTCTTGTATTTGAAGATGTTTAACAGCTTATTATGGTGTAATCTTATAAGAAAAATGTATAAAGTATATCTTCCTTGTAGTTCTTTGTCGCTAACCTATCAATCAATATACACGTTTGAGGTCACTGAGTAATTCTTTTATTTATGTATGCACTTCGTGTTCTTATTTTGATTCTTTATGTGTTTCAGTCCCCCTATGTATGTCATCTGATTGATATTCAAACGAAAAAAAGTTCAATATTATAAGCAATAAATAGCATGTAGTTCTGATTAAGTAAGACTGAAAAAATTAAGAATAGATAAATTAACCCCGTTAATCGACGATTAACAACCAAAAAATTAGTTCCCAAGCCAGGATTTAAGAAACCCCCAAAAAAGTTTGAAACCCTAGTTTTAAGAAAAAGTAAAAAATTATAGATCTGTAGTAAAGTAAACCAATGACAAGTTTTTTCAAAAAACGTTTATCCCAAAGAACAGAGCCTTAAGCTCTGATACCATGTTAAATAATATGAAATCAAAAAACACCAGATATTTTTCCCAAAACTTTATTAACCAAACAAGAACAGTCCCCAAACGGATGCTGTTCAACATATAAAAGAAAATAGATAGTCCCCAAACGGATGCTATCTCAAATCATACATCAAGAACAAAAATAGAAACATAAGCAGCTAAACTACATAAGATCCAAACATCTACATCTTAGATCGTTTGGATCTATTTAGGATCAATTATAAGTTAAACGAGTGGAGTGGGTGAAGGATGTGAAGTATGAGTTTTGACAGAGAGTTTGGGTGAGAGAGTTGTGTGTGTGAGTTGTATCCAAGAAGCTGTGTATCCACCAAATATAAAACCCTAGTCAATGCCAACGTTCAGTCAACAAAAGAGTTTCCCAAGTGACGCCTTTGGTCCCTGCACAAAGTAAAAACAGACAAACAAAGCCTAACAGCTATAATGATATAAAAAAGATACACAAGCAGTCCCTCAAGCTTATGGACTTGCCATAAACACAAACAATATTTTCAACAATCCAAAACTATCATCTGCGAGTAGACGAGTATTGATGTTTGGTACAAGCAGTAAATGCAGATTCGTAACATGTGTAGATCTCATTTTGGACTTGTGACTTATTTTCTTGATGTGTACATAGCTAGATCTATTTTTGTAACACTTATAAATTACATGCAACCTTAAAATGAGACTTGACTTATCTTAATAAGCTATAACTAATTATAGCCGTGAGATATAAGCTCCTATTAGGGCTTATGACTTACTTGCAACCTTATGACACACCTAGATCTAATTTGGTACATCACATAAAACAAATTATAAGTTTTATTCTTCTATTTAGATTTAAAACTAAATATGAATAAGCTAATAATAACCTTATAAGAATATCCTAAGTTAAAACTTACATAAAATGTAAAGTAGTGTTAATAGACTATTTAAGCCCATGAGATGTTAATCCAAAACTTAAGGGACCCAATAAGCCCATTTAATAAATCCTAGTAACTTAATGGACTTAAGATTACACTTAGACCCATTTAAATAAATTAGTGGACTTGAGATATATTTAAGCCCACTAAAGTATCCCATTAGATGTTTAGCCCATTTAATGAGCCCACATAAAGTTTGAATGTTAAAATAAAAGTTTTTATGATAAAATATAACTTATAAAAACTTTTTGGTTGAAAATGACAATTTATGAAACTTAAGGACTAAAACCGTAACTTATGAAACTTGTTTTGATAAACTAGTAAACACAAGGACTGAAAATGTAAATATCCAAAAGTCTAGGGTTTAATAAATACTATCCATGGTAAATTAAACCCTAGGGACCATTTTGGGAATTTTCTAAAAGTTATTTTGTCATTTTATAACCCTAAGGACCATTCTTGTAAATTGTTGAACTTAAAGAAGCCCTAGGGGCTGTTTTTGTAATTTTAGTAAAGTTACAAAACCTAGATATAACTAGGGGGACTAAATCTGCCATAAGCCGAAACTAAAACAAGCCCTAGGTACTAAATATATAAAATTCGAAAGTTATACTTGTTTAAAATATAGAGGGACTAGTTTTGCCATGTTCTGAAACATTAACAAGCCCTAACTCTAAAAGCTATTTTTAATTATAATAAAACATAATTAAAATACTTAGACCATAAGAAATAATGTATAAATTCTTAAGTTTAAATTATTTCATAAATGTTAAAAATAATTTATGAAAACTTTAAAGTTAAATAAAATGTTATATTTTATTTTTCAAAATAAAATATTTATATTTACTTTAGGAAATAATTGTATAAACAATTATGAATATGTATTACTCATACATAAACTCATATACTTTTAGAAAATAAAAACTATATGAACGGTGGATAAATTGAATGTTAATATTTAAGTAGAACATCTTACGTCCACTTAAAATATGAAACTTAATATTCAAGCTTAAATGAATGATTATAATACATGAACTACGAACGTGAACTAATATTAAGTAGAATTTTTATGTTTACTTAATAATGAAACTTAATAGTAAATGAGTGATTATGATACTTGAACGGAAAACGTAAATTAATATTTGAAGTAAGACATTATATGTCCACTTAAATAAGTAACTTAATTGTAAGTTGAATGATTATTATATATGCTAACTGATATTAATAGTTAAACATTTTATGTTTACTTAGAAATGAAACTTATATAAATAAGTTTAAATGAATATTGTTGATACTTGAACTATGGTTATTTAGATAAATACCGTAGCATAAATGAACTGACTAAAATCTGTATAAGTATACATATATGTTCTTTGTACTATCTATTAAGACTGTACTACTTGATTAGGCATAACTTTGGCGTGAGCTTTATTTGGATATTCGTATTAAATAGCTATTGCCTACTCCCAGGTGAGTTTACAGCCCCATATAAACTTTTGATAAAACTTTCCCATTTGGGAAAGATAATATGCAAACACTTAATGGACATAACAGGATTGTATAAACTTGACTATGATTGATTATTATTGGAACTGTTAAATTGTTTTAAATCGCTTGAATGTTATAAATAGATCTATTAGGGATTGACCATCCTCGTTTGGGTGAGTCATGCTCACTGTGCCTTGGCCGGGACAACAGACGTATACCATGTTGGAAATGGAATGGGTGTCTTTTTTTAAGACACTACGTCCTCATCTGTTGAGGACTATGGAAGGTTAAGATTCAGTTTCTAATAATAAACAAATGTTATCTACATTTTTGTAAGAATGCTTTGTGCATTGTTACTTCTATGATTAATGTATGTCCAAACTAATTAATTGTTAAAACATGTAAATTCACCAACTTTATGTTGACCCCTTTAGTATGTTTTGCACAAGAATATGAAGTTAGTACGTGGTGTGTGCATGGTCTCCAGCATCTTAGTAATCTGCATCATAGGATTCGTCAGGGGTTCTATTTGGGAAACATAAACAATCTCCTCACGACATGTTAAAAACAATTTTTATTTATTTGTTTAATAAACATGTAATCTGATTTGAATAACTCTTTATCTTATGCTTTATGGACTATATGCTATCGATCCACCCTAGTGACATCTCCGTGGATATTTCCGCATATTTTGACCCTACCCGGGGTGTCACATAATAGCTTGAAGTGAGAATTTGAGATGATATATTCGTGCTACCCGATATATAAAGTTGTGTCTTGTAACACAATTAACTACAGTATACATGTTATATGCCTATATTCAAGTTTTACTTGATCAACTTAATGTGTTTTTACCGATATGATGATACTGTAAAGTTATCTTCTTATTTTACTTATGTTTTAATGTGTGATTCTATAATTTCAAAAACTTATGTTTGGAGAAAAACATGTCAATATACTGATGTTTCAGTTGGAAATTTTAACAAAACACCAAAAAAAGGAGAGAAACATAAAAGATTAGTCATGTTTGGGTCATAATACGAAACTTATGCAATTACAAACTTACAATCACAATACAGTAATAGACTTCCTAATCTGAGCAATCAACCAACCTATCTTCAAAGCAGCGTTACTTATGACGATTCACTACACACAGACTCGTCACTGGAGGAAAACGAGCCACCGCACCCCAGTCAGGGTTCAAATACTTCTTGTACAAAGTGTTGAACTGATTATCTCTTGCACTAGCATGAAAGCTCACCAAACTCTTAGCACAATCTCGTAGTTGATCTTCCGTATATCCAGTGTACTGTTGGAGTGTTTCAGTCTAAGCAAGTGTCATATTAAGGGTGCACCTAGCAGCGTACACAGCTGAAGCAGCACGCATCGAAGGGTTATTCCTTATGGTAATCAAGTAGTCCATCAAACCGAGCTCAGTGAAAAAGAACACCATATTCTCCATCTCATTGTCAGTTGGAAGTGAGGCTTTAGCATACCGAACTATGAACACATACGGTGTTGGTACCGTCAGATACCAACCTAAACGACTAAGAATAGCCTTTTCCATAGCAAGAATTTGGTCTCTTTAATATGTATATTCCGACATAGTAATCATATCACCAACCGCTATCGGCCATATTTGCTCATACTTGGAAGATATAAGCAACACGCTGATGCTAACCAATTGAAGTTCAGTTCTAGCAACAGTTGTGAGCGACAAATATCTATCAACAATATTGATAGTAAGAAAGAGAGTCTCTGACATCAAGTCATAGTTACTGTGAACTTGTACTAGTCTCTCAAGCAAGATAGCTCACATTCTAGCATTGATATCAGGTTGAAAATCATCCATGTCTCAAACATCCTTGGGTCTCGGAGAGCTTGTAAAACTTATAGAATTCCTCCACATATTCAACCTCAGCTAGCTCATTATTCTTGTCAATTTCATCAATATTGATGATGACATGAGTTTTTGGTTTTGTAGTAGGGATTCCACTAGAAGCCTTTCTAAGAACTGATGATAGTGACTTGGAAGGCTTTTTGGTTACAGTAGGCTTTGCCTTAGTAATTGGTTTATTGACACATGCGGTATGAGATTTGTAATGTCACCAAGGGCACGAAGTCTTCTTCTTTCGCCTTGTGCAACAATCGGATGATGACGATGATCAACAACAGATGCAATAATATCTGCTTCTTGATGTTGAAAAATACCACGCCTCCAATACTCGTCCAAATCAACCAACAAAAAAATAAAATCCTTTTTCTACGTAACGAGTCGACAAGATGGTAATTCTAAAAATCTTGGCAATGGTTGAAAATGCCAATGTGTGAACCCGCTTTAAAATCCATGAAACATTAATTACGCGCAATCACATATCTAATTAAAACGTTACATAATTATTTTTTATTTCAGAACAATAAATAATATTATTTATTCAAGTATTACGTATATTATTATTTATTCAGTAAAATAAATAATACATGTCAGAATTTAACACGAGGATTTAAAATATGAACTCGTACGTTGAATATTAAAGCACGAAATGAAAATAGAAATATATGTGTGTGTTGTGTGGGTTGCGGCTACAAAAGAGAAAACAAAATGCGCTTAGGCCCAGCCCACTTGAATACTAAACAATCAGGAAGTTCACACATTTCATTTTCACGAAACAAGAAAACAATTTAGGGTTTGTCTTGGGGGGTGCCGCCGACAGAAAAAGAAACAAGGGAGGAGGTGGATTTTGATTCTTGAATTAATCTTAAGTACGTGTTCGTGTCATTCATCCTTGCATCAATCACAATTGGTAACACCAATTCTTAATACCCCTTTTATTATTATGTTTTAACATCATGAATCCACTAATTTAATATATGAAAATGTTGATAAAAGATTTAAAACAAGGAATGATTCGGGTCTTTGGGTTGGTTTGACATGGAAACCGAGAGCCCACAGCTCTCGGTGGTATATTTCTCCAAACAGCCGCACCCTCACTAGGGTCGGAGTTGGAGTTCTTTAGTAAGCCGCTAGCCAAAAATCCCAAACAATGGGGATGGAATGAAAACAGTGGGAACTCGAGATCCTCATGGCTCTCGGTTGGTATTCAGGCCGGGCGAGGGAAACCAAGATTACAGCAGGGGCTAGGTTTGTTTTGTTTTCCTAGTTTAGCGACAAAATCAACGACATAAATTCTGTCGCAGATTTCCCTTTGACAGATTCGCGACAGAGATTTCTGTCGTGAATCAGGCTGTGGTTTTGTTTAGTGTTTTATTTGATTGGTTAGTGCGACCGGGGCACGGGGACTCGGTAGGCTCGGGCACACAAGGATATGTTTTATTAAATTACACTTATTAATTTAATTAATCAAGACTTGAAATACTAATTAAATTAAACATGATTTAAGATATATTTATTTAAAATATAATTATTCATGAAAACTTAGGTTATAATTATTAAATGAAACAATTTATGAGATTAACCTAAGTATTTTATTATGACATAATTAAGTTAATAACCATACTTTAATTTAATTATTTGGCTAAGGTAAAGTTTTATTAAAATAAAGCACGTTATGTTATTAATTAATAATCCAGATTTAAAAACCATGCTTTATGTTATTAATTAATAACCATCATTTTAGTCTAAGTAATTATTTTATAAACTTTACAATTTAATCATCATGACTTATAAATTATGACTATTAAGCTCTAGCTTATATTTTGGAATTATTAATCAAGCTTATAATTATATATGAAAACTTTATATTTTTGGAAACTTACTATTTTTGGAAACTTTATATTTTTGGAAACTTACTATTTATGGAAACCTGCTATTTTTAGAACATTACTTATTATGATACAACAAGTATAATAACACATGGATACATGAAATATAGTAATCAGGATACATGGAAACCATAAATATTTACAAGATAATACATGAAACTTTAAAACATGATAAGAACATGTTAAACAAGCTAAGAACACTCAGAACCAGTAAAGTATACAGTAATCAGACAACTCATTCACATCCCTTATTTATGTAGTATCCATGAAGTCGGAGTAGATCCTTTAGCTTTCATTCTCACTTCATTACTGGACACGAGGTACGGATATTCTGTCCTTCAGTATGGACATTTCCTTCGTATGCATGATTAGGATTCCCCATTTACAGCCATCTGTTTTCCCCAGTACTTATATATTATTATGCTTTTCAGTAATACTTATGTTTATTTTAAAATTCCTGAGCTATATACATGCATGACCATGTCATCTAGTGTGACACCCCTGGGTAGGGTCAAAATATTCGGAAATATAAACGGATATGTCACTAGGGTGGATCGATAGCATATAGTCCATAGAGCATAAGATAAAGAGTTATTTAAATCAGTTTACATGTTTGATAACAAATAAAATAAAATTGTCTTAAACATGATAGAAGATGATTGTTTATGTTTCCCAAATAGAACCCCTGACGAGTCCTATGATGCAGATTTCTAAGATGCTGGAGACCATGCACACACCACGTACTAACTTCATATTCCTGTGCAAAACATACTAAAGGGGTCAACATAAAGTTGGTGAATTTACAGGTTTTTAACAATTCATAAGTTTGGACATTCATTAATCATAGAAGTAACAATGCACAAAGCATTCTTACTAAAATGTAGATTACATTTGTTTATTATTAGAAACTGAAGCTTAACCTTCCATAGTCCTCAACAGATGAGGACGTAGTGTCTTAAAAAAAGACACCCATTCCAGTTCAAGCATGGTATACGTCTGTTGTCCCGACCAAGGCACAGTGAGCATGACTCACCCAGACGGGGATGGTCAATCCCTAATAGATCTATTTATAACATTCGGGCGATTTACAACAATTTAAGAGTTCCAATAATAATCAATCATAGTCAAGTTTATACAATCTAGTTATGTCCATTATGTGTTTGCATATTTTCTTCCTCAAAAGGGAAAGTTTTATCAAAAGTTTATAGGGGGCTGTAAACTCACCTGAGAGTAGGCAATTGCTGTTTAATACGAATATCCAAATAAAGCTCACGCCAAAAGTTAAGCCTAATCAGATAGTACAGTCTTAATAGATAGTCCAAAGAACATATATGTATGCTTATACAAATTTTAGTCAATTCATTTATGCTACGGTATTTATCTAAATAACCGTAGTTCAAGTATCAACAATATTCATTTAAACTCATTTATATAAGTTTCATTTTTAACTAAACAAAAAAATGTTTAACCATTAATATCAGTTAGCATATATAATAATCATTCAACTTACAATTAAGTTTCTTATTTAAGTGGACATATAATGTCTTACTTAAAATATTAGTTTACGTTCGTAGTTCATATATTATAATCATCCATTTAAACTTATTATTAAGTTTCATAATTAAGTAAACGTAAGTTGTTCTACTTAAATATTGGTTTTTAATTTATCCAACGTTCATATAAATTTTATTTCTAAAAGTATATGAGTTAATGCATTAATAACAATAATACATATCATAATTGTTTATATAGTTTATTCCCTAAGCAAATATAAATATTTTACTTTTAAAAAAATATGTGATACCCTAGAACCGAGGTCACTAACATTACCCTAAATTACGCTTATTTTTGAAATTTTTAATAAATTTTAATTGCTATATATTTTAGTATTTTGGTTGAAACCGATGTTCGAGGTTATAATTTTGACGATTGACGATTTAAGAAGGACGATGACGAATACGATCCCGATGGATGCCCAAATTTCTATAATTATTGACGTTTTATCGATAATGTAATTTTTCGAGAATTTTACTTACGGTTCGTGTTAAGTTGAGTCGGGTGAGTTTTATTGTTTTCCGGGTACATTTAAAGTATCCCAAAAGTATTTTGGAGTGTTTGGGATGATTCCCGACTCCCGTAAAATTTTCTAAAATGACTAGTGAGTCAATCCCGCAAAGTTTTGGTGTCGTTTTTGCTTAAGGCCAAAAGAATGCTTAAATTGCACTTAGGTCCCTCCCATTTCACAAAAAGGAGACCAACACACACACACACAAAACATTTTTACAAAAAAAAAAGATCAAAACCCCCTCCCTTGTGTTCTTAGGCCGACGACCAAACACCAAAAACCACCACCACACCATTTTTTTTAGTTTTGATCCATTCTAATCAAAGACCACCTTCTAAAATCATCTAGTGAGTGTTAATCCATGATCATTTCACACATGCATTAACAAAAATTCTTCCAAAAATTTCAAGATTTTTCAAATTCGTTTTTGATGTTAATTGAGCATTTGCATGTTTAATTCATGCTAAAAGGATGCTAGAACACCAAACAAATCAACCAAAATTAATTTGGTTGGTGGGTTTTGATCACTCAAACCCCACGGCTCAATGGGGGGTGTTTGGGGATCATGGTGGTTCATGTTTTGAGCTTGATTTTGTGTTTAACATTATGTTTTTAGATGTTTTAGATGGGTACATTTACTTGCATGCTTGTTTTTAGGATTTTGATTCTATGAGGTTGATGATCAATAGGGGTTAGGGACTGAAAACATTGTTTGGTTGTGATTAGGGATGCTTAGGATGATGTCTAGTGATGATAAATGGGTTTGGAAACGAGCGTTAGTGTGATTTTGGTATGGTTGATTTTAGGCAGAAAATTTAAGGCATTTTCGTAAAAATTATTTTGAAAACAGGTCTTGTGGATAGGATAGATTTGTATAGCATCTTCTTAGCTTCGATTTGGTATAAGGTAGAGCTTACGACTCCTAACGAGTCAAAAGTTACGACGTTTTGAAATTCGTGTACCGGGAGATGAAAACCGTCATAATCCGAAATTATGCTTGGTTTTAGGTCAAATCCCGGGGACTATAAGTCTAGTTTGGTAAATGGTCAAGGGCTGAATTTTGGTGTCAAACCTGCACATTTGAGTCTATTATAGGACATAGGTGTCAAATGGGTCAATAGAGTATTTTAAACGGGTTAAACGAGTCCGACTTGGTCAAAGTATAATTTCAGTCCGAAAAACGTAGTTTTGGAAAAGTGTTGAGTAACGGGTCGTAGAAGTAAAAATTTTTGATGGGATTAAATATGTGTTTTCTACAGGTCTTATAGTATTTTTGAGAATTTTCTCAAATTTTATAAAAATGGTTAAGTATAGTAAAATAGTCCGTACTTTCGGTAAGTATCGGCGAAAATGAGTAAAAATGGATAACGTTAATAATAAGGACAAATAGTATAAAACGAGTAACACTTGTCGTTTTGTTTTGGCGTGAGTTGTAATTGTCACAAGTGAATAGTATTTATGTATTTTATACAGTACCATAAGGTTTAAAATAAGATTACTCATTACGCGTTATTTGGTTTGATAGGTGTTGGATTACCCGGGCATCCGTATCGTCGTCAGTGACCGTCTCTCGAACTATCGACTACTTGTTATATAAGGTGTGAATTTATAGCCTCGCTTATTATTATTTCAAACTGTTTTAACCGCGAGGGAAATGCATGCTAGTTTTTAAAATGAACATATGTCATGAATGATTGTTGGACCCGAATGTTGCCTTTGAAATTGTGTTGAGTACCTAGTTGCAAAAGTCCCTAAATTCATGAACTATTAACTATTGTTTAGTCCTAGCGTGGATTAGAAATAGCCGCTTATACAAAGTGATAGTACTATGGGGTTGACTACCCTATCCGAGACGAGGGCTAGTACGTTGATACCCCCTGCGGACGGATAATTTGTGATAAGAGATAAGGTATAATTGCAACTGATGCCTTAGTAGGGGCCTTGGTTTCATCTGAATCACGCCGGTAATTATTACGCGGGTGATTGAGTTAACGGTTTAGTGTCATGAGCTTAAACACAATTGTCAGTATCTTGAATAGAGATTGTTTGATCGACAAGTCTATGAATGATCGTGAATGGTTTTTATTTCACATATGTTCAAAATGAATTGTAAAACCTATGAATTCCACTCAACGTTTTCGTTGACCAAATTTAGCATGTGTTTCAGGTAACCGTTGAAGTGTAGCATGGAGCGTGCATTGGATGGATGTTGTGTGTATGGCTTGGAGTCTGCTTGTTTTTCCTCCCGTTATTACTTAAACATTTTTTAACTTTGATGTCATGTTGTTGTGAAAACTGTAACTTTTGGGTTGAGATTCATGGGGACCGAAAACGCAAAACTCTGTTGTATCTTTTGGGGTTGGAAAAACCGTAGACATGTATCTTTTAACAATTTTTAATTTAAGTTTTAAATTGACGTCTCTTTGGAGTCGTTCGATATATCTTGTGTGCGATGATAACTGCCTAGCACCCAAATGTTGTAGTTCCGCTGCGCATAGCATTTGGTGGGGTGTTAGAGATTGGTATCAGAGCCATGAGTTATAGAGAACTAGGTCGTTTTGAAAATTCCTAAACTATAACTTTTGGTGTCGTAAGAAATTGTCCAAGCACACACAACTATCCTGCATGGCTCCGGTAAGGTTTATTTTTGTATTCATGGCATTTGACGTATGCTTTTGAGTTGAGGTATATATATGGGTATTTATTACGTAAGTATGGAAATTACTATATGTAAACGTTGAAATTATACGTGGAATACCCGACACCGTAATTTTTGTATTAATCATGCATGAGCATCATATTATTGCATTTTGGGCATATGTACCACCTTTGCATTGCATTTGCATGCATGTATTTATAAATATTGTATAGTTATCTTACGTACCCTCCAAAATTCTCTGTTATTGCAGGAATGGCCGAGGTACCGCCTAATGGTAATGGAAACGATTACGTCGTGGGTCACGAAGGGGGAAATGTTGGGACAGCTGCCGAAGGACAGACCGAGGCGAACAATGTGCAAGCCCATGACCTTGACCAAAGGAGGACTATTCACCCACAACGTACTTCTCATCTGGTTGGCGCACCAGGTATCCCCAGGAGATCCGAAGGTGCATCGAGCGCAAATTTTCTTCATCAGGGCATCTCAAAAGTTTGCTGCCCCGGACCGAGAGCTTATCATAATGTACGGCGTGTTGTGAGAAGATTGGATGAATCGATGGCCGAGCGGTACATAGTGGAATCGAGGGTGATCGACAGATTCGACGAGAACGAGAGAGCACACCAAGGATTGTTGGCAAGGAATTCGAGAATTGAGTATGATGGAAATGCAAACAAGAGTGATATCAACAGTCTAAGATCGATGATCGCGAACTTGAGCGCCAGTCTTGATCGTGTTAGGGAAGATCAAGTGAGATTGTCTAGGATGCAGAGTTGGGAGCATCGAGTGAGAGCATCATTGCCCCCAGATTGGAGATTTGTGGACGATTTGGAAATGGAAGCTAATGACTTCATGATCCAGCCACCTGCCAGAGGTGCTTGTATCACTGTGGGAAATCATGTAGCGGTTGAGTGTGGGTCTACGTCAGGGACGGAAAAGGAGACTGACTGTGGGCCGAACGACAAAGGAAAGAGAAAAATGGATGAAGTGGACGAGGATGATAGCAATGAGGAACCCGAGGAAGATGATGATGAACCGCCATCCAAGAGGCCGTGTGGATCACCACATGCCTAGTTGCTTGTCTTGTATTTTATCTTTGATCGTTATAATAGAACTGTTTTAGACTTTTGTATGATGGCATTATGACGAAAAACTTGAGGACTTAAGTTTTATGGTGAATGGTTGTAGTGGCAATACTTGTCACAATTTTGGTTGATTATCAATACAATCCATGTTTACCTTTCATGATTTGTGATATGTCTTTAATTTGATCTTTTGTGATGTGAATTGATGAATATTAGTAACTCTGTAGTGATGTGTCGTTGTATTTATATTATGTCTTGAAAGAGAAATCCATCTTAATCTTGATGTGTATACTTACATTGTTTTTCTATTTTCCCTGTCTTTGCAGAGAGGTGTATTTGATAACGCACCATGCCTCCAAAACTAACCGCAACCCGTGTGAACACGATGATTCAGGAAGCCATTGCGAATGCGCTAGAAGCAGACCGAGCAGGAAGGAATCCAGACCAGGGCAGAAATGCGGGGAGACAGCAAGCCCCAAGAGAATGTACTTACTCTAGTTTCATAAAATGTGGTCCTACGCAATTTCGTGGAACTGGTGGAGCTCTAGAACTCAGGAGATGGTTAGAAAAGGTTGAAGTACTTTCGAGATTAGTGGTTGTTCAGAAGCGAACAAGGTCAAGTTTGCGGCTGCTACATTTCTTGACGATGCATTGAGTTGGTGGAACACCCAAGTAGCCACTGTTGGATTGGCAGTAGCGAATGCAAGAACATGGACTGCTACTAAAGCTCTTTTGACCAAGAAGTTCTGTCCTGAAGAGGAGTTAGGTCAATTGGAAGATGAGTTGAGGCACCTGACTTTGAAAAACAATGATATCACTGCTTACACCAGGAGGTTTAATGAACTAAGCCTTTTGTGTCCAGACACCTTTGCCGATGATACCAAGAAGATGAAACAGTACATCAAAGGTCTCTCCAGTAATATCAAGGGTGAGACGACTTCGTCTAAACCTGGGTCGTTTGATGAAGCGGTCCAGATGGCTCACGCGTTGATGGATGTCAAACTCCAAGACAAGAAGAACTTCATTGCTGAAGGAAATAAGAGGAAGTGGGAAGCGACACAGAGCAACCAATCCCAGAGTCAAAGCCGAGGTGGAAACTGAAACAACAATGGTCAGAACCGCAATCAGCAGTTTAACCAGCGAAGGAATGAAGGGATGAGAGCTGTGACAAACCCCAGAGGAGCGAAGGTGAATCCCCACTGTGGTCGATGCAACTTGTATCATGTACGGCATTGCCCGCCTGCATGCGGAAAATGTGGAAAAGCAGGTCATAGGATGTCTGATTGCCGAACAAAAGGGGTAGCCGCTGGGGCGAATGCTACCAGAGTGATGAGTTGTTTTGGATGTGGAGAAAGAGGCCATAAGCAAGGAAATTGCCCGAAGGCAGGAAACAAGCAAGGAGGTAACAATGTTGCTGCCGTGTATCAAGTAGGGACGGCTGATAAACCACAGGGTCCTAACGTGGTTACCGGTACGTTTTTGCTAGATGCTTGTTATGCTAGTATTTTGTTTGATTCTGGTTCCGACAAGAGTTTCGTAGATGTTAAATTTAGTCGTCATATCGATAGAAAACCGGTGTTGTTAGCGACTAGTTATAGCGTGGAATTAGCTGATGGGAAAATTGTTAGTATGAATTCTATACTGAAAGGGTGTACCATGAAGTTAGGAAATTACGCTTTTAAAATCGACTTGATGCCTATAGAGCTAGGATCGTTTGACGTGATTGTGGGAATGGATTGGCTAATGGCGCACAGTGCTGTGATCGTCTGTGGAGAGAGGTTAGTTCAGATCCCGTTGAGGAATAAAGTCTTGACCGTGAAAGGAGACGAATGCACTTCTCGTTTGAAAGTAATTTCTTGTTTGAAAATGATGAAGTATGTAGAGAGTGGATGCGATGTGTTTTTGGCACAAGTTTCGAGTGATGGTGATTTAGAGGCGAGGATTGAAGAGGTACCTGCAATCTGCGACTATCCAGAAGTTTTTCCAGACGAGTTGCCGGGTTTACCACCCACCTGTGAGGTCGAGTTTCGAATCGATTTGGTGCCAGGAGCTGCGCCGGTTGCGCGTGCACCCTATCGATTAGCACCATCAGAGTTAAAGGAGTTATCAGATCAACTGAAGGAGTTGATGGACAAAGGATTTATTAGGCCGAGCTCATCACCATGGGGAGCGCCAGTGTTGTTTGTGAAGAAGAAAGATGGTTCATATCGGATGTGTATTGACTATAGAGAACTCAACAAGCTGACGGTTAAGAATCGGTATTCATTGCCGAGGATTGACGATTTGTTTGATCAATTGCAAGGTTCCTGTGTATACTCAAAGATCTACTTAAGATCAGGGTATCATCAACTACGTATAAGAGAGGAGGATATTCCTGTAACTGCCTTTCGTACGCGGTATGGACACTTTGAATTTCGAGTGATGCCGTTTGGGTTGAAAAACGCTCCTGCTGTATTCATGGACCTTATGAATCGTGTATGCAAGCCGTATCTAGATAAGTTTGTTATTGTTTTTATCGATGATATTCTTATTTACTCTAAGAGTAAGGAGGAGCACGAGAAGCACCTGAGAAAGATATTGGATCTGCTGAAGAAAGAGAAGTTGTATGCGAAGTTCTCGAAGTGTGAGTTTTGGTTAGAGTCTGTGCAATTCCTTGGTCACGTGATTGATAGCAAAGGAGTTCGCGTGGATCCTGCCAAGGTCGAAGCGATCAGGGAATGGTCGGCACCGACAACGCCGACTGAAGTTCGACAATTCCTTGGTTTAGCTGGGTATTATCGGAGATTCATTGAAGGATTTTCGTTGATTGCGAAGCCATTAACAAAGCTTACGGAAAAGAATAGGATGTATGAATGGGGAGATGAGGAAGAATTCGCTTTCAAAACGCTTAAGGACAAGTTATGTTCAGCACCGATTTTGTCATTACCTGAAGGAACCGAAGACTTTGTAGTGTATTGTGATGCATCTCGTAAAGGTTATGGAGCGGTGTTGATGCAGCGTGAAAAGGTGATAGCTTACGCGTCGAGACAACTGAGGAAGAATGAGGAGAACTACACGACGCACGATTTGGAATTAGGAGCTGTAGTCTTTGCGTTGAAGTTGTGGAGACATTATTTGTATGGGACGAAGTGTGTTGTATTCACTGACCACAAGAGTTTACAACACATTTTAGATCAAAAGGAGTTGAACATGCGACAGAGACGATGGGTAGAATTACTGAGTGACTATGACTGTGAAATTCGCTACCATCCTGGCAAGGCGAATGTTGTAGCTGATGCACTTAGTAGGAAGGATCGAGAGAAACCTTTGAGAGTCAGAGCATTGGTGATGACTGAGAGTGTTGACTTGACCGAAACTATATTGAAGGCTCAAGAGAGGGGATTAATGAAAGAGAATGTTGATGTTGAGAACTTGGGAAGAATGTTGAAACCTCTTTTTGTGATTAGGTCAGACGGACTGAGATATTTCGAGAATCGGATTTGGTTACCGTTGTGTTCATCTGAGGAAGGAAAGCCTGGAGTACGAGAATTGGTTATGAACGAGTCTCATAAGTCGAAGTATTCGATACATCCTGGATCGGATAAAATGTATCATGACCTGAAGAAAGTTTATTGGTGGCCGAATATGAAGGCGGATATCACTCGTTACGTTAGTAAGTGTTTGACTTGCGCGAAGGTTAAAGCAGAACGTAAGAAACCGTCTGGGTTGTTGGTACAACCAGAGATCCCAGAATGGAAATGGGAGAAAATCGCTATGGATTTCGTGACGGGTTTACCCAGAACTCCTAGTGGATGTGATATGATTTTGGTAATAGTGGATAGATTGACGAAATCTGCTCATTTCTTACCTATGAAGAAGACAGATAGTATGGAAAAGCTGGCCAGTGTGTATGTGAAGGAGATCGTTTGCAAACATAGAGTACCGTTATCGATCATTTCGGATCGCGATGGTAGATTTACTTCGGAATTTTGGAAATCGCTTCAACGTACGATGGGCACTGAATTGAATTTAAGTACGGCTTATCATCCGGAGACTGACGGCCAGAGTGAACGAACTATTCAGACGATGGAGGACATGCTCCGAGCTTGCGTGATCGATTTTGGAGGAAGTTGGGAACGCCACTTGCCTCTAGTGGAGTTTTCGTATAATAATAGTTACCATGCGAGTATCAAGGCAGCACCGTTCGAAGCATTATATGGAAGGAAGTGTAGATCGCCTGTGTGTTGGAGTGAAGTAGGAGAAAGTCAATTGACTGGACCCGAAATGGTTTTAGAAACGACAGAGAAGATTGTGCAAATCAAGAACCGACTACTTACTGCGAGAAGCCGACAGAAGAGTTACGCCGATAACAGAAGAAAACCGTTGGAATTTGAAGTCGGAGATATGGTTATGCTTAAGGTATCGCCGTGGAAGGGTGTAATTCGTTTTGGGAAGAAAGGAAAGTTGAGTCCGAGGTATATTGGACCATTTAAGATCGTTAAACGAATTGGACCAGTAGCGTACAAGTTAGAGTTGCCGAGCGAGCTTAGTGCTATTTACGACACGTTTCATGTATCGAACTTGAAGAAGAGTTTGGCGGAGAAGGAATTGGTGATTCCTTTGGACGAGATTCAACTGGACGACAAAATGCATTTTGTGGAAGAACCCGTGGAAATTATGGACCGAGAGGTCAAGAGGCTGAAGCGTAGTAGAATTCCTATTGTGAAGGTTCGATGGAATTCTAGGCGTGGACCGGAATACACTTGGGAACGTGAGGACTTTTTCAAGGAAAGGTATCCTCATTTGTTCCAGCGGCACGAAATGTGAGTATAAGAAGAGGCGAGCGCCGGGACGTCGCTCTCTTTAAGGAGGGGTGGATGTGATACCCTAGAACCGAGGTCACTAACATTACCCTAAATTACGCTTATTTTTGAAATTTTTAATAAATTTTAATTGCTATATATTTTAGTATTTTGGTTGAAACCGATGTTCGAGGTTATAATTTTGACGATTGACGATTTAAGAAGGACGATGACGAATACGATCCCGATGGATGCCCAAATTTCTATAATTATTGATGTTTTATCGATAATGTAATTTTTCGAGAATTTTACTTACGGTTCGTGTTAAGTTGAGTCGGGTGAGTTTTATTGCTTTCCGGGTACATTTAAAGTATCCCAAAAGTATTATGGAGTGTTTGGGATGATTCCCGACTCCCGTAAAATTTTCTAAAATGACTAGTGAGTCAATCCCGCAAAGTTTTGGTGTCGTTTTTGCTTAAGGCCAAAAGAATGCTTAAATTGCACTTAGGTCCCTCCCATTTTACAAAAAGGAGACCAACACACACACACAAAACATTTTTACAAAAAAAAAATATCAAAACCCCTCCCTTGTGTTCTTAGGCCGACGGCCAAACACCAAAAACCACCACCACACCATTTGTTTTGAGTTTTTATCCATTCTAATCAAAGACCACCTTCTAAAATCATCTAGTGAGTGTTAATCCATGATCATTTCACACATGCATTAACAAAAATTCTTCCAAAAATTTCAAGATTTTTCAAATTCGTTTTTGATGTTAATTGAGCATTTGCATGTTTAATTCATGCTAAAAGGATGCTAGAACACCAAACAAATCAACCAAAATTAATTTGGTTGGTGGGTTTTGATCACCCAAACCCCACGGCTCAATGGGGGGTGTTTGGGGATCATGGTGGTTCATGTTTTGAGCTTGATTTTGTGTTTAACATTATGTTTTTAGATGTTTTATATGGGTACATTTACTTGCATGCTTGTTTTTAGGATTTTGATTCTATGAGGTTGATGATCAATAGGGGTTAGGGACTGAAAACATTGTTTGGTTGTGATTAGGGATGCTTAGGATGATGTCTAGTGATGATAAATGGGTTTGGAAACGAGCATTAGTGTGATTTTGGTATGGTTGATTTTAGGCAGAAAGTTTAAGGCATTTTCATAAAAATTATTTTGAAAACAGGTCTTGTGGATAGGATAGATTTGTCGAGCATCTTCTTAGCTTCGATTTGGTATAAGGTAGAGCTTACGACTCCTAACGAGTCAAAAGTTACGACGTTTTGAAATTCGTGTACCGGGAGATGAAAACCGTCATAATCCGAAATTATGCTTGGTTTTAGGTCAAATCCCGGGGACTATAAGTCTAGTTTGGTAAATGGTCAAGGGCTGAATTTTGGTGTCAAACCTGCACATTTGAGTCTATTATAGGACTTAGGTTTCAAATGGGTCAATGGAGTATTTTAAACGTGTCAAACGAGTCCGACTTGGTCAAAGTACAATTTCAGTCCGAAAAACGTAGTTTTGAAAAAGTGTTGAGTAACGGGTCGTAGAAGTAAAAATTTTTGATGGGATTAAATATGTCTTTTCTACAGGTCTTATAGTATTTTTGAGAATTTTCTCAAATTTTATAAAAATGGTTAAGTATAGTAAAATAGTCCGTACTTTCGGTAAGTATCGACGAAAATGAGTAAAAATAGATAACGTTAATAATAAGGACAAATAGTATAAAACGAGTAACACTTGTCGTTTTGTTTTGGCGTGAGTTGTAATTGTCCCAAGTGACTAGTATTTATGTATTTTATACAGTACCATAAGGTTTAAAATGAGATTACTCATTACGCGTTATTTGGTTTGATAGGTGTTGGATTACCCGGGCATCCGTATTGTCGTCAGTGACCGTCTCTCGAACTATCGACTACTTGTTATATAAGGTGTGAATTTATAGCCTCGCTTATTATTATTTCAAACTGTTTAACCCGCGAGGGAAATGCATGCTAGTTTTTAAAATGAACATATGTCATGAATGATTGTTGGACCCGAATGTTGCCTTTGAAATTGTGTTGAGTACCTAGTTGCAAAAGTCCCTAAATTCATGAACTATTAACTATTGTTTAGTCCTAGCGTGGATTAGAAATAGCCGCTTATATAAAGTGATAGTATTATGGGGTTGACTACCCTATCCGAGACGAGGGCTAGTACGTTGATACCCCCTGCGGACGGATAATTTGTGATAAGAGATAAGGTATAATTGCAACTGATGCCTTAGTAGGGGCCTTGGTTTCATCTGAATCACGCCGGTAATTATTACGCGGGTGATTGAGTTAACGGTTTAGTGTCATGAGCTTAAACACAATTGTCAGTATCTTGAATATAGATTGTTTGATCGACAAGTCTATGAATGATCGTGAATGGTTTTTATTTCACATATGTTCAAAATGAATTGTAAAACCTATGAATTCCACTCAACGTTTTCGTTGACCAAATTTAGCATGTGTTTCAGGTAACCGTTGAAGTGCAGCATGGAGCGTGCATTGGATGGATGTTGTGTGTATGGCTTGGAGTCAGCTTGTTTTTCCTCCCGTTATTACTTAAACATTTTTTAACTTTGATGTCATGTTGTTGTGAAAACTGTAACTTTTGGGTTGAGATTAATGGGGACCGAAAACGCAAAACTCTGTTGTATCTTTTGGGGTTGGCAAAACCGTAGACATGTATCTTTTAACAATTTTTAATTTAAGTTTTAAATTGACGTCTCTTTGGAGTCGTTCGATATATCTTGTGTGCGATGATAACTGCCTAGCACCCAAATGTTGTAGTTCCGCTGCGCATAGCATTTGGTGGGGTGTTAGAAAATAAAATAAAATATTTTATTTAACTTTAAACTTTCCATAAATTATTTTAGCATTTATAAAATAATTTAAGCTTAAGAATTTATACATTAATTCTTGAAAAAAGAAAAACCCTAAAATAAAAGCAGATCCAAAGAAACCCTAAAAACATTACCCAAAGAAACCCTAAAATTACTTCAATCGAATAAAGAGAAATTAAAATGAAGTCTTAAATGTTAAAACATCCTACGGTTCATATATGATCATTCTAGTGATAGGGACCGACCGAAGTCGAAAGCCTAAGTCAGTCACAGGGATAGGGCGAACATGATATGATGCGGTCTAAGTATTTAATTATGTTTTATTATAATTAAAAATAGATTTTAGGGTTAGGGCTTGTTAATGTCTTGGAATATGGCAAAACTAGTCCCTCTATATTTTAAACAAGTATAGCTTTCGGATTTTACATATTTAGTACCTAGGGCTTGTTAAAGTTTCGGCTTATGGCAGATTTAGTCCCCCTAGTTATATCTAGGTTTTGTAACTTTACTAAAATTACAGAAACAACCCCTAGGGCTTCTTTATGTTTCGACAATTTACAAGAATGGTCCTTTGGGTTATAAAATGACAAAATAACTTTTAGAAACTTCCTTAAATGGTCCCTAGGGTTTAATATACCACAGGTAGTATTTATTAAACACTAGACTTTTGGATATTTACATTTTCAGTCCTTGTGTTTACTAGTCTATCAAAACAAGTTTCATAAGTTACGGTTTTAGTCCTTAAGTTTCATAAATTGTCATTTTAATCCAAGAAGTTTTATAAGTTATATTTTATTATAAAAACTTTTATTTAACATTCAAAATAGTATATGGGCTCATTAAATGGGCTAAACATTCTAATGGGATATCTAGTGGGCTTAAATATATCCCAAGTCCACTAACTTATTTAAATGGGCTTTTAAATCAATTATTGGATTTTAATACATTTTTAAAGTCCCTTTAATTAGTTAAATGGGCCTAAGTGTAATCTTAAGTCCATTAAATCTTGGATTAACATTTCATGGGCTTAAATAGTCCATTAACACTACTTCACATTTTAATGTAAGTTATAACTTAGGATATTCTTATAATCTTATTATTAGTTTATTCATATTTAGTTTTAGATCTAAAATAGAAGAATAAAACTTATAGTTTGTTTTATGTGATGTACCAAATTAGATCTAGGTATGTTACAAGGGTGCATGTAATTATAAGTATTTTACAAACATAGATCTTGCTATGTACAAATTAAGAAAACGAGTCATAGTCTATGTACACCAAATATATATATATATATATATATAGCCTACGGCTAGACCCTTAAATCTTGGTATTTCCAAGATGAGGTTTTTAGTTAATCTTATGATTTATATACATTCATAAACTTGAATTCAATCATGTAATCTTATTGCATGTTTCCAAGATCTTTCATAAACCCACCTAGACAACATATAGCCCACAGCTAGTTTGTCTTTTCCCAAAAATCCCCATTAGATCTTTATGCTAGTTTCATGTTTACCATTTAACCATAGATCTAGGTTCTACATTAGCATGCATGTACACCAAAAGACCATCTAAGTACATATAACATTTTAGTGATTTTTAATAGTCCATTTAACATGTAATGATACATATCCCATCATTTAAACTTAGCACATAACTCATATATACATTATTCATGTATGCCGTGACCTTCAAGGTCATGATTTTTCCATGTCTTTTGAGTTACACAAGCTTAATTTGTGAGATCCATGATTATTAGTTAACCAATATTCCAAAAAGTAAGATTTGTAACTTATGCTACATTTGAATCCATAAAATGGTTCATATGATTTTTAGTCATGTTAAAACATAGAGTACAAGCCTTAGGGTTCCTTTATTAAAAAAAGTTTTAACCATGGCTATAGTGGTCTAAAATATGTCGTGACCTAGAATGGCCATGGCTTTACCAAAACTTGATTTTTAACAAGGTATATACACATGTGTTTGTAGATGGATGATTATGCATGCAAGTGAAAATGTAGAAACATAAGAAGTATACCTTTCTTACCTAAATGTTACCAAGGAAGATCTATATGAACAAGGAGGCTAGAGATCTAGTCAAGATGGTGAAGAAAACCCTAAAGATAACTAAGCCATGGCCTTTATAGATTCGGCTAGGGCTTGTTACAATACTTCCAAAGATGACGATGATGCTACCAAACATTTAGTGATTACTATAGGACAATGATCTAGTAGGTTAGATGAACAAACTTGTATTTTTGTAGCTTATAGTCGAATCATTTGAGAGAGAGATATGAAGAAGGAGTAAGATCTAGTTGAGAGGGAATGTGAAGAGCGAGAGTGTGTTTTCGGCTAAAAGGGGGGAGAGAGAATGCAAGGAAAGAGTGTGATTACCTTGGTAAGAACATTTGTGCCAAGTGTTGACACTTGTGTTTCCAAGGCATCCCTTCACCTTCCACATAAGGGGGTGCGTGTCATTCTTAGCAAAAAGAGAAATGGGCTCATGTTGTGGGCTTGTGTTGGGCAAGCACCAAAAGGTAAAGGATTTTGGGCTAGTCCAAGGTGTGCATGAATGCCTAAGATGTATACATATACATAGATGGAATAAATACTTATCACAACATATTTCCATGTTTTGGTAAATGTTGCATTCATAGATTTGTTTCATATATATATATATAGTTCATTATTTGTTCTCTTACTCTTATATACAAGATCCAAGTTATGTAATCCATCACAAAAACAAAATGATTGTAGATGTAAAAATACATAATGATAAGTTCACACACACATCTTATAGGATTATAATACATGAGTGATCGCTCTTAAGATCTTTAGATGAAACATCTTTA
This sequence comes from Glebionis coronaria, assembly GCA_025667525.1. NCBI lineage: Eukaryota > Viridiplantae > Streptophyta > Magnoliopsida > Asterales > Asteraceae > Glebionis > Glebionis coronaria. The sequence goes on from CM046877.1 coordinate 458,718,825, forward strand.
CATAAAATCATGGTAAAATCATGGATTTTACAGCACCACCCCGTTGTTTTAGCTTTTTCCTCAAAGCTACTAAAAATGTAGTTATCTTTTAAGTGAAAAGATGAGGGTACTTGGCTTTGAAGATGTGTTCACGTTCCCAGGTGTACTTGGGGCCTCACTTCGAGTCCCATCGTTCTTTGATTAACGGGATGCGGCTACGTTTCAACTTCTTGGTTATTCTCTCAATGATTTCCACAGGTGTCTTCGTGTATTGGAGATGGTCATCGATATGGACCCCCTCTAAGGGCATAACCAAAGGTTCCTCTGCGTAGGACTTCTTCAGATTTGATACATGGAAGGTGGGGTGTATCTAACTTAACTGTGGCGAAAGTTCCAAACGGTAAGCCACTTCCCCGATCTTGGCTATCACTTTGAAAGGACCCACATATCGTGGATTCAACTTTCCCCGCTTTCCAAATTGTATAACTCCCTTCCATGATGATACTTTTAGCATGACATGATCTCATACTTTGAACTGCACGGGTCTGTGTTTCTGATTTGTGTAGCTCTTTTGTCGATCACGAGCAGCTTGCAGTCTCCGCTTTATGAGGACAATTCGGTCTGTAGTCTCCTGAATCAATTCAGGCCTAGTGAGTTGGAACTCACCTACCTCTGCCCAACATACAGGAGATCGACATTTCCTTCCATAAAGGGCTTCAAAAGGGGCGGCCTTGATACTGGCGTGATAGCTATTGTTGTAGGAGAACTCAACCAAAGGTATATGCTCGACCCAACTATTTCCAAAATCAATTACACATGCCCTTAGCATATCCTCTAGAGTTTGGATGGTTCGCTCACTCTGACCATCCGTTTGTGGATGATAGGCGGTACTCATATCCAGTTGGGTACCCAGGGCTCGTTGGAGAGCCCTCCAGAAGTTGGAGGTGAATCTCTTGTCCCTGTCGTAGATTATTGAGACTGGTACTCCATGTTTGGTTACAATTTCCTTAAGGTAGGTCCTTGCCAACTTAGATAGGGAGTCAGATTCCTTGATGGGTATGAAATGAGCAGACTTGGTGAGTCGGTCGACTATCACCCAAATGGCATCATATCCACGTGATGATTTTGGGAGTTTGGTCACAAAATCCATGGTGATATTTTCCCACTTCCATTCAGGTATTTCAGGCTGTACCAGTAAACCGGATGGCCTCTGGTGTTCTGTTTTGACACGTGCGCATGTCAAACATTTCTGGACGTAAGTGGCGATGTCAGCCTTCATGTTTGGCCACCAATCTAATTTCCTCATATCTTGATACATCTTTTCGGATCCCGGATGTATTGAATATTTGGATTTATGTGACTCGTGCATAATTACGTCCCTCAAATTCCCATAACGGGGTAACCAACTCCTCCCGTGCAAGCACAATGTTCCGTCCGCCCTTGGTTCCAGTTTCTCTTTAGAAAGGTTAGTTCGAAGCATTCCTCCTATGTCTTCATTCCAAAGGTTTTCGGGTTTCTGTGCTTGGGTTTATGCTTCAAGGATTTTCTTGGGCACATCCAGATTGATGGTCATGGTTAAGGCTCAAAGCCTCATGGGTGGGTCTTTATCTTTACGGCTCAGTGCATCAGCAACTATGTTTGCTTTACCTGGATGGTATTTGATTTTAAAATCGTAATCGCTTAACAGTTTGATCCAACGATGCTGCCTGATATTAAGCTCTTTTTGATCTAATATATGTTGCAGACTCTTGTGGTCGGTGTACACTGTACATTTTGTTCCGTAAAGGTAATGCCTCCAAATTTTTAAGGCAAATACTACCGCTCCAAGTTCTAAGTCATGGGTAGTGTGGTTCTTTTCATGCTTATTTAATTGCCTAGAAGCGTAGGCAATCACTTTCTTTCTTTGCATCAATACTGCTCCCAATCCCTTATATGATGCGTCACAATATACCTCAAAGTCATCATTGCCCTCGGGCAAGGATAAGAGAGGCACACTGCACAACTTTTGTTTTATCAACTGGAAAGCTGATTCCTCCTTTTCTCCCCAATTAAATTTTACTCCTTTCTGAGTGAGTTTAGTAATTGGTTTGGCTATCTTGGAGAAGTCTTCGATGAACCGACGATAGTAACTGGCAAGGCCTAGGAATTGGCGGATCATTGTTGATGATTTGGGAGATTCCCAACTCTTAACGGATTCAACCTTTGTAGGATCTACGTGAATACCATCTCTGTCAATGACTTGTCCTAGGAAATGGACTCTGGGTATCCGGAACTCACATTTGGAAAATTTTGCATATAGCTACTCTTCCTTGAGTACTTTTAGCACTTGGGCCAGATGCTCAGCATGGTCTTGCTTGTTCTTGGAGTAAACAAGTATGTCGTCGATGAAGACTATCACGAATTTATCAAAATAGGGTTTACATACCCGGTTCATGAGATCCATGAATATTGCCGGTGCGTTTGTCAACCCAAAAGGCATAACTCTAAATTTGAAATGACCATAACGAGTTCTTAAAGCTGTCTTAGGAATATCTTCTTCCCGGACACTCAGTTGATGGTAACCAGACCTCAGATCAATCTTAGAATACATAGTTTATCCCTGGAGTTGATCAAATAAGTCGTCGATGCGACGTAATGGATAGCGATTCTTTATCGTTAGTTTATTCAATTCTTGGTAAGCGATTCACATTTGAAAAGAGCAGTCTTTCTTCTTGACAAACAGAACATGGGCTCCCATGGAGAAGAGCTAGGCCTAATGAATCCTTTTTCTGATAGTTCATGGAGTTGTTTGGCTAGTTCCTTCGATTTTGATGGTGCTAGCCGGTAGGAAGCCTTAGCTACAGGTGCAGCCCCAGGAATATAATCAATTTGGAATTCTATCTGTCGCACTGGGGGCACACCCGACAGTTCCTCAAGAAATACCTCGGGAAAATCTCGGACAATTGGCACGTCCTCGATTCGTGTCTCCTCGGGTTTGTCTTCTTCCCCGATTTTGGAGATGTGTGCTAGGAAGATAGAGCATCCTCTGGTCAAGTATCTTTGTGCTCTGGTGCAAGAAATGACACTAAGTCTAGTGTTGATTATATAAGGGTTACCATCCCCTCGTATAATCAAGGTTTCATCTCCCCAAAGTATATGGACCAGTTTTTGATCACATAAGATGACTGCATGGTACTTTGACAGCCAATCCATGCCAATGATGAAATCAAAGCTACCAAGACTTATTGGGATCAAATCGATGTTGAACGGGCGATTGGAGAGGTTTAAGATACAACCTCGAATGATGGTGTCAACTGTCAAAATTTTTCCGTCAGCTAGTTCTACAATATAGTAGGAGTCTAAAACTGATGGAGTAATTTGCAATACTCTACTAGATTCCGTTGATATAAAGCTTCGATCTGCCCCGGTGTCAAATAGGACATATGCATATCGTTGGCTTAGTAGAAATGTACGGGTGACGATGTTGGAATTTGGATTGGCTTGGGCATCGCCAACCATATATGCTTGTGAGGAAGTTCCCTTGTTGTCCTTCTTCCAGTTGGCCAACTTGGGACAGTCAGGTCTCACATGTCCAGGGGTTCCACACTCGTAACATACTACAGCTTTCTTTGGCCCATGGTTACTTCCACTTGCGGGGTTTCGGTTTCCCTTGCATTGTTTTCCAGCAACATGATGATAGTCGCACTTTGAACACTTAGGTTTGGACCCTGAGTAGTTCCTAGTGCGGGTTGTAGGAGTATTGTCATCAGTTTGCTCAACATTTTGTCTTTTGGAAGACTGCTGGTGTTGGCTACGAGCATTTTTATCCGACTTTCTCTTGTTGTCCGTTTGTATTTCAGAGAGGTTGTGAGCTCGCTTGTTGATCAGCTCTGTCGCAAATTCCATTGCGCCTTCCACGGTAGTGGGACGTGAAGCTATCACATTGTAATAAATTTTGTCAGGGAGTCCGCTGACATACTTCTCAATCTTGTCACTCCTTAGAGGGAATATTCCGGTGCACATCAAGCTTAACTCTTGAAATCTTGTGTTGTACCAAAGGATATCATTGTTCTCAAACTTTAGATCCCACAGCTCGACTTCCAACTTCTTCATTTCTCCTCTGGGACAATACTTCTCAGTCATTCTCTCCTTGTGGTTGGCCCAAGTGAGAGTATAAGCAATGTCATGTCCAAGGATGGCGACCAGAGTTCCACCAAGTAAGGGCGCTCTCGGGTAGGGTGCATGTAGCAAACTTAACTCTGTTCTCGTCAGCACAACCGCTGATGCAGAAGACTGTCTCTAGTCTTTCAAACCACTACATTAATTCAACAACTCCTTCTTTTCCTTGGTAGTATAAGGGTTTACATTTTAAGAAGTCGGGGTAAGAGCAACCCCTGTTGAAGTTGTTTTTGTGCATGTTGTGGTTTGGATCATCATTCACATTAGCTTCTCTGGCTGCCATAGCTGCCGTAATACCTTCATCAATCATCTCCCTGAGTTGAGCAGCGGTAACATTATGAGTAGCTTAAGGAACTACGGTATTTGCGGTGTTGGAAGCAGTTGCATTATTGGGGTTTGATCGCGTAATCACCATTTGTCTATAATCATACACAAAATGAGATTATTAGATCAAACGTTAGTACAATTTTTATATTATTTGCAAGAGATTATTTCATGCGTAAAATTCATAAAAAATTTGGATAACCTGTCAGGATTTCATAATATAATACTTTGCATAACAGATATAACATAAGAGAGTGATTACATGCAAATTTCCGTAGGGAATTAAACATTCATCTAGCATATCAAATCCGAGACAAAGACTTAGCTAGCCTTGTCCTTGGTAGTGATACACATTGTCTTAAGTACATCAAATCCAAAATACATGCCAGAAAAAGAGAGATACAGTACAAGGATACATCACCAAAAGCTTGAAAAGGATTAAAAGTACGAAGGTCTTATATCATGATAGCCGGGATACAACCCATAAGCTTGTCATGATGTACAAGAAGTTTAGTACATCTATACTAATACTGCCTAGATGGTCCACTAGATAAGGCCGGTGCTGATGGTGCTGATGGAGCTGGTGGAGCTGCAGATGGTCTTCGGGAACCATGTAATGTCCGAATCATTGCTCGAGTCTCCTTGAGCATATGGAATGCTGTCAGCAAATGGGTCCGGAGTCTATTGGTGGCTCCTCGGAGATGAGTCATCTCTACAGTAATCCCGTCATGCCAGACGGTGGCAAGATCACCGAAAATAGATAACGATTGCTCCTGAGCAGATATGGCAGTATGGGTCTGATGCTGAGGACCCTTAATACAAGGGATTGCCTTGTATGAAAGTTCGTTGTTCCAGTCTTTTCGAATTGATTACTAGTAGAAAGTGCGACTCAGTCGTTCTTGGTGGAAAATTAAATGGTTTGGTTATCTATTTTAAACTAAGAGTAAATATGAAAATGTCGTTGAGTAAAATAAAAGCTTTAAAAATTAAACTAAAAATTACTAGAAAAACACTTTGTAAAAATAGAGATTTCGGGAAGCGTGCAATTTTTGAAAATTAAAACGTAATGAATTTAAAACTTGAAAACTTTGTAAAAACAAGAAATTAAACCCGTCGGAATGTTGCCATCGGAATCAGATCGGAATGTCAAAGGAAGAATCCTATCGGAATACCAACATCGGAATATAGTCGGAATGTCCAAAAGGAATCTTATCGGAATGTGCATAAAATAAAACTATCGGAATAAAGGAAACAAGCACACCATTGGAATGATGGTCGGAATCCCAATCAGAATAACAAAACCCCTTTCCGATCCTTTGATCGGAATAAAAGGGTTGCTTGTCGGAATATACTAAACCCTATTCCGATCCTTGTGATCGGAATACAAATGAACAGATCAGAATAAAGAGCTCTGGTCGGAATACACAATCGGAAAGGGGTTTACCCTATTCCGATTACTTACACTTCGAGAAAAGCAATCCAAATAAGCAAAGTTTATAAGCTACTTTCAATAAGCACAAACCAAGACTTAATCAAATTAATAATAAGACGAACTAATAAGCATAAAATAAGAACTTTTTAAACTTTAAATAAGCAAAACTTTTAAATCAAAATTTAAAAAGACTAAAACTTTAATAAAACTTAAAACGTAAATAAGCTAAACACAAACTAAGCCAATAAGCATGAAAAGCTCAAAACTTAATCCGTATTAAAACTTAGAGATGAATAAAAAGACAAACTTTTTATTCACATAAGCATCAAGATGAAACAAAATCAAAGATTATCACTAATCAAGATCAAAATTAAAAACAAGAAAGGTAGAAGAAGATTAAAGATCAAAACAAGATTAAACTCTCAAAAGTAAAGATTTGATTCAACAAGAAAGGAATAAAAAGATGAAGTTTTTCCTAGTGAGACGAAGTTAAACACTTTCTCTCTTTAAGAACTAAACTACTAAAATTGAAATTGAACTAATTAACTAACACCCTCCTAATGTGTCATTAGGAGGGTATATATAGGAGGTGGGGAGGTGCATGTGTTGCTTCCTTTTTCTTTCTTCACGTCTCGAATCGATTTAAATTCTTTATCTTTCTCGACGTCGTCTCGGGAGTTGAACTTGTCTTATAATTTTCTTCTTCTATTAGACTTGAGTTCTTCGACTTCATTAAACTTCCGTCTTTAGACTTTTTCTTTGATAAATATTTAGAATAGGCCTTGGACTTTCGTTCTTTTTACATTCTTGATCTTTTGACTTCGTCTTTTCCCGTTTTCTTCGATAAAAGCCCGTGATAGACCATGTTTTCTTCCTTTTGCATATTTTTATCCTAAAACACAATAAAAACACAAACCACGCATAATTCCGACTTTTTCGACATAAAATACACGTTTTGGTCTTGTTATTATTGGAAATAAGTGGTAAAATGATAAGTGTTTTCACACTTATTAAATCACCTACACTTGATCATTGCAATGCCCTCATGTAATGCATTAATTTTAAAGCACGGTTTACATTTTTCATCATAAATAACCCACCTTGGCCTTTATTAAATACTAAACTTTAAGGAAACTAAAAAGATAGAAATATGTACAAAACAAGTAAAGAAATTAAAGACTTACATTGGGGTTTTGGCCGTCATGAATGTTCATCATCCTCAAGTTTCACGTTCCCCAAACCAAGCTTAAAAACGAGATCATTGTTATTATAAGTTAGCAAACTAACACGAACTCATGTGGCCCAATTATTTACTTAGACTCCCTTATTCCAAGGTGTATCTCTTATATTTTAATATTGTCTTGAATGATCACGAGGATGCATTGTTTGACTTATTTCGATAGTTTATTTAGGCCGAAAATAAAGTGGGACGATTTAATCAATAGTTAGCTAAAGGAAAAAATCTTTTAAAACTGCTTCTTGGGACCTCTTAAAGTTCATATCTTGGCATAACTCGCTTCACGATTTGAGACCTGGACCGATATTTGGTAGCGACTTCATACTTCAAATCTTGAGAGAGGTTCTTGAAATAATGGTTTTCTCTTTATAATAGGAATTTATTCACTTGAAGTTTTGAGAGATTCTTCATATTTGGACCACGACTTCTTCATTTTTCTCTAATCTTTATTTCAGACTTTGATACACAACGATCCGCCTCTTTTTAGGACTTGGATCTATTTATCCTCATACCTTGTTAGGGCCTTTTGGATAGACTTCTCCATGATCTTTAGGGGAGTATTTGCTTTTCATCGTGTGTCTCGATCCTTCATATTGATTTTTGATAAATGATTCTTCACATCACTTGGGATCTTTAGCAACAAAATGTAGCCCTCATGCCTTATTAGGGCCTTTTATGGACTCGCCAATCTTCGCATCCCGCTTCAATAAGTTATGCCTTGGCTATGAACTCTAATTAATACCGAGCAACTCTTAAACGACCTTGGGCTAGAAGCTATGTAACTTTTCAAATCGTACAACCTTATTTATTGCAATTAAATTTATTAGCAAGCGATGGCAGAAAAAGCTTATAATCAACTCACATAAATTCATGAAAGAATACCAAACTTATAATTGACTCTATCATCTCTCGTTCTCCATAATTTAAAATCTCAAGGAATGAGACTCGTGGATGCTTAGCCAATTAAATCAAAGTTTTGGGTTTTCAAGTCATCTATAGGATCTTGTAAATTCTTAGACTCTTTCGAGTTTAGAACTCGCATTTTAAAGTTCCCTTAATAAACGACTTTCTAGGATCAATTATAGGAACTTGCGAAAAGTTCTTGTTCTTAACTCGTGATAGTTAAGACTTTCGCGTTTTAAAGTTCCCTATATAAAAGCCTAGCAAAACTTGACTTAAACACGTTAAGGATACTAGCTAGAGTAAACTTAGATAAGTAAACTCGAGATGAGTCAAAATATTCATGACTTTGAAAAATTTAAAACCACTTTATTAAAAAATTATTTTAGCAAAGAAAGTAAATAACGATAGCAAAGGAAAATACTACTATACAACTAGGCCAAAATAGATTAAAACTTTTGAAAAATGTCGAAAAATCAAATTTTCCGGTTCAAAAGAGGGCAAATTCATGGAAAAGACCACTTACTTCGATAGAAGTCCCCCCTACACTTGATATAAACATTGTTCTCAATGTTTAAGCATGTAGGAGTAAACTCCCCTACACTTAGGACATTGTGCACGTTGTTTAAATCTTGCTAAAGGAAGGACAACTATAGTGATTTCAATATGAATATATAAGATATGAAATATTGAATCATGATAGTTTAGGATAAAACCAGGAAAACGATTACACGGGATCACGGTTCGTGAAAAGTCATCGAGAATGGATCTTTGAAGCTTTAATCTATGCACATCATAAGAAACAAGACAACAAACACATTCGAGGCTCCCCGCTACACTTATTATGAAAACAGTTAAGGATAGATCAACGGGTTGCCTCCCGAGAAGCGCTTGTTTTTGTTAACCGAGTCACGAGCCTAACTCAACCCATAACTAATTCAAGGGAAACATGGTGAGGGATGGAATCATCTCATGATAGATGTCCTCACCAAAGTACAGCTTCACGCGCTGGCCATTCACTTTGAAATTTGGCCAATTTGGCTGAGAAAACTCAATGGTGCCATATAGGAAGACTTTGGCGATGGTGAATGGACCAGACCAACGGCTCTTCAGCTTGCCGAAGAAGATCTTCAACCGAGAGTTAAAGAGTAAAACTTGATCACCCACGTGGAACTCTCGGTTCTTAATCCTTGCATCATGAATGATCTTGGTCTTCTCCTTGTAGATCAATGAATTCTCATAAGCTTCATTCCTCAGTTCGTTGAGCTCGTTGAGTTGAATCTTCCGAAGATCGCTGGCTTTGTTGATGTCGAAGTTAGCCTACTTCAAGGCCCAGTACGCCTTATGTTCCAGCTCAATAGGGAGGTGGCATGCATTCCCGTACACAAGACAATAAGGTGTACAACCAATAGGGGTCTTATAAGCGGTACGGAAAGCCCACAAAGCATCATCTAACTTATCGGCCAACGAGGCACGATGCTCTCCCACAATACGCTCAAGAATTCGCTTCAATCCACGGTTAGATATCTCGGCTTGACCATTTATTTGGGGATGATAAGCGGTGGAAAGACGGTGATTGACACCGTACTTAGCCATGACTCGAGCAAATTGATCATTGCAAAAATGAGTCCCGCGGTCACTGATGATAGCACGAGGAACACCGAATCGAGCAAAAAGTTGCTTCAAAAAGTTCACAACCACCCTGCATCGTTCGTAGGGAGAGCCTTTGCTTCAACCCATTTGGAAACGTAGTCAACGGCTACGAGGATATACTTGTTCCCTTTAGATGATGGAAATGACCCATAAAGTCGATGCCCCATACATCAAAGATTTCACATTCTTGTATGAAATTTTAAGGCATCTCATCTTTATGTGTGATCTTGCCTTGTCTTTGGCAAGCATCACAATGTTTAACCATCTCGTGAGCGTCACGATAAATGGTAGGCCAATAGAATCCCGAGTCAAACACTTTTTTCGCGGTGTAGTTGGGACCAAAATGACCACCGGTGGGTCCTTTATGGCAAGCTTCAAGGATTAGTAACGCTGCCGGCCCATCAACACACCGACGAATGACAAGATCCGCACATTGTTTGAAAAGGTAAGGGTTGTCCCAAAAATAGGGTTCAATGTCTTTAAAGAACTTTTTAGTTTGTTGAGACGTTAACCCTTCCTTGAGAATTCCACCCGCTAAGTAGTTTGCAATGTCCGCAAACCACGGGGTGTCATCAAGATTGGAATTGATAGACATTAAGGCCTAAAGGGGAATAGAGTTATTGATCTCTTGAGTCGGATGATCCCCTTGATAAGGATCCTCAAGTGTACTTAGATGATCCGCGGCTAGGTTTTCGGCTCCCTTCTTGTCACGAATTTCGATTTTAAATTCTTGAAGGAGCTGTTGATCCCAAAACTTAGATAGATTTAGCTTTATGTATACGAGATTAGATCAAGTTATACACGTAGAGAAACCTTTGTATATGTATATGACAATCTAAGTGTCATGCGGAATTAACACTTAATCAAGAACACACAAGATGTAAACAAACTTTCGCTTGATTAATGATAATAAACTTGCTTACAATGAAAGTGTTTAACGTATGAAAACTTATATTGAACAATAACCTAAAGGTCTTCTTTTATAGACATAAGAAGCCTTGTACAATAATCTACGTATCAACTATTCTAGGTAAAGATAAATATAGAAAATACATTGTTGTTCCTATCTTTACTAGAAGTAATCTAGAACATAATAAACGCGTAGATGATATCCTTCCATCAGTGCTGGTCTTCAATGTATCAACGCTTGACTTCTTCTTGTCAACGCTTGATTTGTCAGCGTTTGTTTTCTTCATATAAACACTTGTTTTACTCTTGTCAGCGCTCAAGTAGACTGGCTATATTTTATTCCAAACAATCCTCCCCTAAACTTGATATCTACTCTAGTAATCAAGTTTCTGAATAAACATTAAGAACTAGGAGGAATCTTACAACACTTATCATATTGGTAATAAATAAATCTGATCAAATCTTTGGCCATGTTACTTGAATAATCAATTTCCAGCTGTGTAGTCTTCATCTTCTCTAAGACTTCCTTGGACATGGAATATTGAGCATCTACAAGAAGATACTCAGAAAACTTTGTAGAACTTAAGTAATATACACCAGCAGCTGAATACAAACGCCATTGAAGACCACTGAGGTCATCTTCAAGATCCTTCCAAATAGCAGGATCTTCATCTCTTGGTCCATACATTCTCTTGAATGTTGACCACAGTTTTATTGCATTAACTGAAGTAGGATCTTTAGTCTCATACTTGGCCTCTAACAACCTCCATAGGTCTACCAAGTCTTCTCTATCAAAACTTGCAAACAAAGATATAAGAGTGGTAAAAGTATGAACCTTTTTTCCATACCTGCCAATCTTCCAAAACCCACATTCATCTTCTTCATAGCTTATAATAGGGTTTATGGAATCAAGTGGTAATACTTGTACCATATCTGAAGCTTCCAATGGTGAGAGCTTGAGGCTCCTTCTTATAACAGCTTCACTTGGATTCAACCTATCCATATCTTTGGGAAACTCAAGAGGGACTCCCTTCTTCACAGGTCTGGGAACAATCATTGCCTTCTTAAGCTCCATTTCTTCTGCAACTTCTTCTTTTCTTTCATCAGAAAGAAGTCTTAGAGTGATGGATGAACTGTTGGTAAGGTAGATGGTAATACCTGTGAAGAAACCTCTTTGATGATGGATGATGACTGGAATACATCAACCTCATTTGCAGGTCTGTCAACGCTCAATTTTGCTTTGTCAGCGCCCAAGTTACTCATGTCAGCGTTCAAATCTTGCTTGTCAACGCCCGTGTTACCTGTCTCAGCGCCTCTTGTAATTTCCTCCAACATAGCTGTAAAAGACACATTTAAGTTTGTAGGAGAGACTAGAGACGTATCAAAACCTCTCTGTTTCTTCAAACTAGTTAGGGCTTCAGCAACACCCAAATATTCACCATCATGTGAGCCTTTATCACTCATATTTATCTGTTCATCCTCCCCTTTGGAAGATACCTCCATCCCTCTCCTTGTGCTAGCATTTTCCAAAATAACAATCCTCTCCCTCAATTGCTTGAGTTCAAGGCCTTGTGTACTGACAATTTGTACCAAGTATGCATTTTGCTTTTGCAAGCTAATGCAGACAACCGTCAATTCCATTAAGGTCATTGGTTCCAATCTGCCCTCCTCTAAAATGGGAATTTGACTTCCCAAGTTAGATTCATTGGGCATGGATGAGGTCTTAATAATGGTATTACTGTCTTGGCCAGCTTCTAAGCCAGAACTAATAGTCCCAGCCTCATCCATAACACCAACCACACTTGTGGTGGTGGTTCTCTCTGCTACATGGCTAGGACCATTAGAGGAGAACACTCTAGTAGTCCGTTGGCGTTTTTGCAACCTATATTGTGTTGGGGGAGAAGATGATGTGGATTGGGTGGATGTGGGTTGGTTAAGGGGTGTTTGGGTATGTGAAGGATTGGTGTCAACGTTTGGAATAGGCATGTCAACGCCAACATTTAATGTGTCAGCGTCGAAGGGTTCTTGGTAAATTTGCATGTGTTGTGGTGAAGGGTGTGGTTCAGGTATTGGATCAAGTTGGGGTTGTGGGTCTGGTTGGGGTTGTGCTGCTTCAATGACAGCAATCATAGCTGGGGTGAGGGGTAAGTCACGATGTGGGGGTGAGTTCATCTTTGTAAAAATTGCTTTCATTTGCACAGGGATCTCATAAAAGTCATCATGATCCCTTGTGCAGTAATTTTGTACCTCAAAAACCATTTGTAAAAATCTGGGATAAGCTAAAGTCATTTTATTCCCTTTATTTTTACACATGCCCTCAAAAATCATTTTGGAATAATTAAACTTTTGCCCAGTAGCAATGCACACAATAGCACTAGCAATAGATCTATTGATCTCATTGTGTGCAGTACACTTGGGACTCAAACATTGCAAGAGGACATGTATTAGGTACTTCCAGGCTGGGGAAAACTGTTGTTTATGATATTTATTTAAAGTTCCCTCATCAAAGAAAGGATAAACCAAAGCCCTTAGTCCTTGTTCTATTTCATGGATGGGGAGGATGGTTATACCATCTGCATCATCAAGATGCAAAGCTTGGCGAACCAAAGCTTCAGTAACCACCCATGTGCGCCCATGAACAATAGATGATAATGTAGTCACTCTATTAACTGTTAAGGAACTAACATTGTTCCAAAACTGTTTAATATTTGTGACAGGAATGAGTGGAGCATGAGAAAGAGCATACCTAATTGGGGATGCATTCAAACACGCCACCATTTGTGTGTATTGGGGAAACAGAGTGTCGTCAGCGTCCAAATATGCTACCATGTTGTGTTGACTCCTGAACCCCAATTCCAAATCACTTGGTTTAAATCTTGGTGCCATTGTTGAAAGCTGTTTGAATGATTGATAAAGATGAAGTTATAGGAGAAAATATGGTTAGACAAGAATGATAGGTACCCTGTTTAAAATAGGAGCCAAATATATAGGAGAAAAAGATGCATGTGATTGGTAAAAAATTAGGCAACTATTTTCAAAATACAATCATGAAAATATTGAAAAGAAATAAGTTTATCTCATGCATTAAATGAGAGTTATCTGCTCCCTAAATTACGGCCCAAAAATATGTCAAATAGTAACAATAGGGTAGGTCCCATTGAGTGTCAACGATAAAAAATAACCCATCAACGCCCAACGACAATATTCTTGTCAACGTTTATCAAAGCCATGTCAGCGTCTAAATTGGTCACAATAACGCTTGGAAAAATACTTGTCAGCATCCAAAAATAAAAATTTATAAAAATGAAAATGACCTTAACAAAGTAATTTATCCTAGAGAAGATAACCTATAAGTTGATAATTATTATAGGGCGGCAAGCACTGTCCAGTTATGCACACTTGCTTATGCAAGATAGACATAACAGTCCTCTAGTGTCCCTTGCTAACCAAAACTCTTAACAACTAAGTTACCTCATAAAATTCCTTGTTACTCCAAGGTAAAATCCATGATAAAATCATTCCCAAGTCTCCCAACAGACCACAACCAATTCTAGGCCAAAAATATCTTCGCAACATGCATAGTATATCAACTTTGCATGCTATAGTGCCTCATGAGTTAGAAAAACTAACTCATACTCACCTGTGGACACAATCTAGAATTGTGATAAGAGTATCATAAGGATACCCAAAAGTCCTAAAGGTTCCTAAAACCTCCCCTTATACTGTGATACATATGTTGCCAAAAATATGCATGAACAAAAAAATAAATTTATGTCAAGATAGGAATAGAAAATTCCAACCATCATCCATAAATAAAAACATGCTCAAATGATTCTCCAATGATCCATAAGCAACTCTGTATCCAATGGTATAATGCTAACACCACCTGCACATTTAGATTAAAAACCACAAAACTAACATTGTTGCTGACAACGCCCCGATAACACTTGTCAGCGTTAAGAAAAGCTTTGTCAGCGTTAGACAAATATATTGCTGACAACGTCACAATGACACTTATCAGCGTTAAAGTAACCTTTGTCAGTGTTAGAAAAATATAGTGGAAAATCTAAATTCACAAAAGACCAATAACAATGCATTTATCCTGTACATACGTTTACAAAAGACCCCAAAACACATATTATGTGAGATTGATCATTCCAATACTTGTTACCAAGTATTGAAATCTTCCAGCATCAAAAGGTTTAGTGAGTAAATCAGCCACATTTTCCTCTGTGTCAACCCTATCTGGTTGTATTAAACCCTTTTCAAAACAATCTCTTATAAAATGGTGTCTAATTTCTATGTGTTTAGTTTTAGAATGATGCACAGGATTCTTAATAATGCATAAAGTGCTGTTATTGTCAACAAATATCTTGGTATTCATGAAATTATACCCATAGTCAAACAGCTGGTTCTGTATCCATAAAACTTGTCCACAACAAGTAGCTACAACAACGTACTCTGCTTGGTTCTGTATCCATAAAACTTGTCCACAACAAGTAGCTACAACAACGTACTCTGCTTCAGTTGTAGAATTAGCCACCACTGTTTGTTTCTTGCATTGCCAAGAGATCAACCTGCTCCCAAGAAACTGACATCCACCAGTTGTGGATTTTCTATCAAACTTATCACCTCCATAGTCACTGTCTGAATATGCAATAAGCTCCAAAGGTGAAGCTTTTGGGTACCACAAGCCAATACTAGGATAACATCTTAGGTACCTAAAGATTCTCTTGACAGCATAAAGGTGACATTCTTTGAGAGTCACTTGATGGCGTGCACATGCATACACAGCAAACATGATGTCAGGTCTGGAGGCTATAAGATACATCAATGAACCAATCATTGATCTATAGTGCCTGACATCCACATCCTTTCCATATCCAATCTTTCCCCAAGGGTGTTCTCTATCCATAGGAGTAGTAGCCCTCTTTTCATATGGAGAAAAGCCAAACTTCTTCAAGATCTCTGCCACATATTTATCCTGAGAGATGAAGATACCATCTTCTTTCTGCTGAACTTGTAACCCTAGAAAGAAGTTCATCTCCCCCATTGCACTCATCTTGAATTTGTCTGTCATAAGCTTGGAGAAATCCTCACTCATCTTTGGATTTGTAGATCCAAAAATGATATCATCAACATAAACTTAAACAAGCAAGACATCCTTACCAGCCTTCTTGGTAAATAATGTCTAGTCTATGGTGCCCCTTTTGAATCCATTTTCCACCAAATAAGTGGACAATGTACAATACCATGCTCTTGGGCTTGATGAAGTCCATACATAGCCTTCTTGACTCTATACACCTTGTCTGGATTCTCTGGATCCTCAAAACCAAGAGGCTGCATCACATACACCTCCTCAACAATTGTTCCATAGAGGAGGCACTCTTCACATCCATTTGATAGACAGTGAAGCCCATGCAAGAAGCATAGGCTAGAAATATCCTTATAGCTTCAATCCTTGCAACTGGTGCAAAGACCTCCTCAAAGTCTATCCCCTCCTCTTGTATATATCCCTGAGCCACTAAACGTGCCTTGTTTCTGACCACAATACCTCTTTCATCTCTCTTGTTTCTTAGAACCCATCTTGTCCCAATAGGTCTGACATACTTGGGACAATCAACCAGCTCCCAAACATCCTGAATTGCAAATTGGTGAAGCTCATCCTGCATTGCTTCCACCTAACTTGGTTCTTCGAGAGCATCAAATATCTTCTTGGGTTCCTGTTGTGACAGAAAACAGGCAAACAGGCATGATTGAACAAGAGGGGTATCAACCTTCTTGTGTATATTGGCAATGAATCCACCAAGATTATGATGAGATCTTCTAGTCTGAACATGAGTCATAACATCCCCAGTAATCTGTGATGGAGGATGATTCTTCATGGTAGAAGTGAGAACTCCTCCTTCAAAAAGTCTGTTGTCCTCAATCTCATTCTCCAAGTTGCCAATATCTTCTTCTTCAGACTCTCTTTCATCAACATGAGAATGAACCTCTTCATATAAATTGGAAGGTTCACCCTGTTCAAAATTAAAAGAGAAAAGATGCCCAAAAGTGTTGTCAACGCCTGAACCTTGGTTGTCAGCGTTTGAGCTGTCAACGCTTGAAATGTTGTAGTCAACGTTTGAGCCATCAACGTCTGAATTTGTCCTGTCAGCGCTAGATTTGCCTTTGTCAGCGCCTGAAGGACCATGCATGTTGATAACTGGTGATACTTGGGGACCACCATTATCCTTTCCAGCAGCAGCAGCAGTAGCAAAAGCATCTGTCCATATGGGAAGTGTGACATACTCTTGTATAGGAGAAGACTTTTCTGCTTGTGATCCAGTCTCTTCATTAATCTGTGTACCTGAAACATCAACAACGTTCTTCCATTACATTTGAAGTTACCTTCACAATGTCTGGATTAGTAAGAGGCATATAATTTAAAGTTCTAGATAGAGGTTCCAAGTCAAACAACCAATTTGGACCACTTTCAGGATCACTAGGTTTACTCTCTAAAAACCTAACATGTACTCTTTCAAGTATACGTTTTTCCTTTTTAAGATAAACCCTATATCCGTTGCTCTGCACTGAATACCCCATGAAATAGCCTTCATCACCTTTTGCACTAAATTTACCTAAGGCATCACTAGTATCAAGTATAACTACATGACAACCAAAAGGTTTAAGAAAACCAATATTAGGTTTCCTTCCCCAAAGCAATTCATAAGGTGTTTTGTTATGTATCTTGTTAACCAATGCTCTATTTTTAACAGAGCATGTTGTATTCACAGCCTCAGCCCAAAAAGCTATGAGAAAATGAGCATCAGCCAACATAGTCCTGGCTGCTTCAATTAGGGTTCTATTCTTCCTCTCAGCAACCCCATTTTGCTGTGGGGTTCTGGCAACACTAAACTGCCTAGTAATCCCTTTCTTGACACAAAAATCATCTAAAAGTTTATTTCTAAACTCACCACCATTGTCACTTCTAAGCATTTTAACTTCATTACCAGTTTTCTTCTCAATCTGAGTAATAAAATCAATTAAAGTATCAGCAGTATCACTCTTCATAGCTAAGAAGAAAGTCCAAGTAAACCTAGAAAAGTCATCTGTGATGACAAATCAGTATGATTTACCATTCAAACTCTCTATATTAGTTGGACCAAATAGGTCCATATGCAGCAAGTGAAGTAGTCAAGTACTAGAGTGCACCTGTTTAGACTTGAATGAGACCTTGTGCTGCTTGACTTTAAGACATGCAACACAAGAGTGGTCATTGTAGAAAGCCTTTTCAGGCAAACCATCAACCAAGCCAAGTCTCACAAGTCTGTTTATATTCTTAAAGTTTATGTGCCCTAGTCTCTTGCGCCATAGATTACTCTCATCTACTAAAGTTTTAGCATAAAAACATGACATATTGTTATTCATCCTAATCCCATTCATATTCACATTCTATATGTCTTTATGTCTAGGTGTTCTATAGTCAATATATTTCTCATCTGGGATCTTATAATCCTTGCTTAACACCAAGCATTCAGTATCAGTAAACAAAACTTTATTTTTGTTATCACAAACTTGTGATACACTAAATAGATTGTAATTAAGTTCCTTTACCAGAAATACGTTTTCAAAATGCAAGTTCTTGGTGAGAAGAGTTCCTTTGCATGTGATAGTTCCATATCCGTCTCCAAAGTAAACCTTATCACCATCCTTAATGGGAGTGAAGTTAGTCAGATAATCTTCCTTCTCTGTCATGTGCCTTGAGCATCCACTGTCCCAATATCCATAATCATTGACCTGTTTTTAAATGCCCTGCACATAAAGAAAACAAGTTAGTTTTCTTTGGGAACCCAAGCCTTAGCAGACCTGGATTCATCTGGTTGTTCAACAAGAACATACTTAGTTCTCATAACAACCCCTTTTTCATCCCTCTTTGGATGAAATACCCAATTAACCCCAATAGGTTTAGTAATGACCTTTGAAATGTAATTAAATCTGTTGCAGGTCATAGAAATCCCATTATCATTAGGGTTTTGATCTGTCTTTGGTCTCCATGTCAAGCTTGAAGAAGCTTTAGACCCCTTACCTTGTGGTTGCAAATATTTAGGTCTGGTCACGTTTCTGTCAGCGTTGGATTTTGCCTTGTCAACGCTGAAATTACCGTTGTCAGCGTTGAACCTAGGGTTTGCTACAGAAACCCATTGCCTATTAGACCAAGTATTTGTCTTTTGAAATGGTCTTTGTCCATGAGTGTTAGACCCTCTAGTAAAGAATGGGGCAGGTCTAACAACTTGTGGACTTTGCTGCACACAAGGTTTGGGTCTGACAACGTTTGAATTTTTAACAGCGTTGACCTTGGAAGCATTGACACACTTATATGCTAAGTGTGAAAAGCTACCACAAGTGTAACAGGCTTTTCTAGACACAACCCTAGGTCTAGAAGAGAAGAAGCCTGTTCCATCATTACTAACTTGGCTTTTAGGTGACCTAGTATTCCTATACATTTCTGCATACTTGACACTAGGTTTTCTATCAGTGTTTGAGCCAAGGTCAAGAGCCTTACTAGTGATTGGGTTTGTTACCTTAATAGGGGTTGACTCATTTGGACTTTCACATAACAAGCCACCCTTAACAAATAAGGTAGGATTGGCTTTCTTCCATTCATTCAAGTCAGTCAACTTCTGTTGATACTCTTAAACTGGGGTAATGACTCTTGGTGGAGGGATAAATTCCTCCTCTTGGAGTTCTGGCAGACCAGTCCAAGATAGGTCCTTTCTTTGGACACCGTAGAAGTCACCAGCTGGTGGTGGAACCACAGTATAGTCTTTCATCCCAATCCCAGTCATGTCCTTAGGATCCCTTTGTTTATTAACACATTCTCCTAAGGTTTGTGTGGCCTTATCAAATCTCTGAATTTTAAGGCCAACATTATCCTTATTCTTAATGACCTCATCTAACTTAGCCTGTAATTCACCATTAACCCTTTCCATGATGCTCCTAACATCATTACTAGCATTTAACTCATGTTTTAAGATATTGATTTTATCTTTTAAGTTAAATTCCATTTTCTTGTATTTAGAAACTGTCTTCTCAGTTTGAGTGAGAGCTAGTTGGTAATTAGACAGTTTTCATCTTTCAGTACTCACATCATCTAATAATCTTAACACCTCTTTGTTAAGTTTTTCAGTATTTAACCTACAACCCTTACTACAAAAAGCATCATCGTATACCTCATTATCTGATGAAGAGGAGGAGTGTGCCATGAGAGCATATTGAACATGCTCTTCTTCTTCTATTTCAGCAACCAAAGCTTTATCCTCTTCCACATCCTTAGCACAATAGCTCCAGTCCCATCCCATACCATCAATTTCTTGCACTGCAACCATGACCTTAGGATCCTGAGCCTTAACAATTTGGCTTGAAGGTTTGCCAGCATCAATTCTTCTTGGAGATCTGCATTCCCGCATGAAGTGCCCCATACGATGACAATCGTAGCACTCAACTTTGGATTTATCAAATCCAGCAGTGTCCTTTGCATTGAAGGTCATCTTCTTCTTAAACCTTCTATTCCACCTGTTTGCTCTTATACTAGCAAGAGCCATGTTCTACTTAATATCCATCTCCTCCAAGTGCTCATCACTTATCTGCTCAAGGTCCTCATATGTAATCACAGAACCATTGGGCAAAGAAGCAATGTAAGCACATACAGTATCCAGATCCAAACCAGCAGGTTTAACTCTTGGTGAGTCACTTTTGTATGTGTCAGCGTCTGAATATGAGGCGTTGACAGGACATGTTCCAGTGTTGACACATGTTGATCCAGTAACTGGATGCATGTAAGAGTCCTTCTGATTGAATTGACCTTCACTATGTGAGAAGAAGGCCATGTTGCTGTTGGTAGACTTGCTTCCATGCTCCAAAAGAGTTTCATTCTCCAACAGCCTCAGTTTGTTGTAGATATCATCAAAATTAGAACTTTTGTGAGTGTTGTTGGCAAGTATAGATCTTGCCTCAATCTTCCATGCTTCACCAAGGCTTTTAAGAAAAGTAGCAATGGTGTCAACGTCACCAACTTGTGTCCCCATGAAGGACAATTTGCTAGTAATATCAAGGAGTCTGCTTCTAACACTGCTAAGCTTCTCATTAGGTTGAGCTTTGAAAACAGCATACTCATGCATGAGTTGTTTCTTCTTCTCTTCCTTAGTATCATCATTGCCACCATATGCAACTTCAAGATCTGCCCAAAGGTCCTTTGCAGATTCATAACCTCTGTATTTATGCTGGTTCTCTTGTCCCAAAGAGAGTTTCAGAATATTTAGGGTTTTCATATCAACCCTTTTCTTTGCTATGTCTTTAGCAGACACAGCTCTACCATCATCAGGTTTTTCTTTCTTATCTGCTTCTAAACATCCAGCCACAGCTGATCTTTGAGCAATGGCATCAGCAATCTTTTGAGCTTTATTGAATGTGTTTCCATATTCAATAATCTCCCAGAGTGTGTAGTCATAGATCCCCAGATATTGCTCAAAGTTGAATTTCCACAATTCAAAGTTGGTTGCATCAAGCATGGGAATCTTGATGTTTGGTAAAGGTGAAGAGGAGGAGGTTACTTCTGGATTTGACATGATGTTTTTGGGGTTTTGTGAAAATTAGGTTTTTGGTGATTTTAGGGTTCTTGTGTTCTTTAAGATCAAAAGTTCCTCAACAAGCTCTGATACCACTTGTTGATCCCAAACTTAGACCGATTTAGCTTTATGTATACGAGATTAGATCAAGTTATACACGTAGAGAAACCTTTGTATATGTATATGACAATCTAAGTGTTATGCGGAATTAACACTTAAACAAGAACACACAAGATGTGAACAAACTTTCACTTGATTAATGATAATAAACTTGCTTACAATGAAAGTGTTCAACGTATGAAAACTTATATTGAACAATAACCTAAAGGTCTTCTTTTATAGACATAAGAATCCTTGTACAATAATCTACGTATCAACTATTCTAGGTAAAGATAAATATAGAAAATACATTGTTGTTCCTATCTTTACTAGAAGTAATCTAGAACATAATAAAAGCGTAGATCATATCCTTCCATCATTGCTTGTCTTCAATGTATCAACGCTTGACTTCTTCTTGTCAACGCTTGATCTGTCAGCGTTTGTTTTCTTCCTATCAACGCTTGTTTTACTCTTGTCAGCGCTCAAGTAGACTGGCTGTATTTTATTCCCAACAGGAGCAAAACCCAACGAAGAAGTCTTGGCTTAGAATCTTGCTTAGTCAACATGTACTTCAACGCGGAATGGTCGGTATAGACAATGGTGGTGGAAAGGACAAGATAGGGGCGAAATTTTTCAAAAGCATACACTACAGCTAAAAGCTCTTTTTTGGTAGTGGTATAATGCAATTGAGCCCCCGTCATTGTCTTGCTAACATAATGGATTGGTTGGAAGTGTTTGTTCATTCTTTGGCCCAAAACCGCTCCAATAGCAAAGTCGCTAGCATCACACATCAATTCAAAAGGTAGCTCCCAATTAGGGGTAACCAAGACCGGTGTCTTAGTTAGCTTGTCCTTAAGAAGATTGAAGGATTCAAGACACTCTTTAGAAAAGATAAAGGGAGTTTCTTTTTCCAAGAGGTGGGTCATCGGGCGAGCGACTTTAGAAAAATCTTGAATGAATCGACGATAGAAGCCCACATGACCAAGGAAACTTCTCACACCCTTCACGGTTGAAGGTGGAGGTAATTTGGCTATGACATAAACTTTAGCACGGTCCACTTCATGAGCGACTTTTGAGATTTTATGTCCAAGCACAATGCCTTCTTTTACCATGAAATGGCATTTATCCTAATATATAACAAGGCGAGTGTCTTCACACCGCTTAAGCATGCGTTCCAAATTGGCAAGGCAAGTAGAGAAAGAATCACCATAGACCAAGAAATCATCCATGAAGACTTCCATAGTTTCTTCAGCCATGTCATGGAAGATAGCCATCATACACCTTTGGAAAGTCCCGGAAGCATTGCATAAGCCGAAAGGCATTCGTTTGTAAGCAAATGTTCCATAAGGACAAGTGAAATGTGGTTTTCTTTTGGTCTTTAGGATCTATGGGAATTTGAAAATACCCGGAGAAACCGTCTAAGAAGCAATAATAATCATTACCCGCTAGACGCTCAAGAATTTTATCCATAAAAGGAAGGGGAAAATGATCCTTTATCGTAGCATCATTGAGTTTGCGACAGTCTATACAATCTCTCCACCCTGTAACGAGACGAGTAGGAATCAACTCGTTGTTTTCATTGGGCACAACGGTGATTCCGCCTTTCTTAGGCACACAATGGACCGGACTAACCCATGGTGGATCCGAGATAGGGTAGATCATTCCCGCATCAAGAAGTTTGATAACCTCGTTTTTGATAACGTCTTGGATCTTGGGATTCAGCCTTCTTTGGTTTTGAATAGTGGGTTTAAAGTCGTCCTCCATGAGAATTTTATATGTGCAAAAGTGCGGATCAATTCCACGAATATCGGAGATTTTCCAAGCAATTGCATTCTTGTGATTCTTCAGCACGACGATAAGTCGAGATTTTTCATCCTCTTTCAAGTCCTTTGCGATGATGACGGGTGACTTCTTATTGTCTTCAAGGAAAACGTACTCGAGATGAGACGGTAGATCCTTAAGCTCTAAATCCGGAGGATTTTAGATGGAAGGTATAGTCAAATTCGGATCATCGATAGAGGTTTCCTTAGGAGATGGTGGAGAAATATTGTCCTCATTGAGAAGTTTCTTAATGGTACGAATGTCTTCATCTCAATTGGAGGGAGAATCATCATATTGCAAGTCCACATCTCCCAAAGTTGCTTCAAATTCTTTCAAAATGAAATAACTTTCTCCAAATGGAGTTAGTGATGGAGAAATAGAGGCAACGGTCTCAACAATGGGGAGAGAAGAAGAACCACTTTTACAAGCGTCTTTGAAATGTTATTCACAAGCCTCATCAAGAACGTTAATGAAATCAACTCTCTCGTTTTCAGAAGGCTGCTTAGAAAGTTTACCCATGTTGAAGACGATTTTATCGTCACCAACTCTCATGATTAATCCGCCCGCGGCTACATCAATGAGAGTGCGATCGGTCCTCAAGAATGGACGTCCAACGATTAATGAAACATGGGGATCCATCTCGTAGTCAACGACAACAAAATCCGCCGGAAAGGTGAATTTATCGACACCCACGAAGAGATCTTCGGCTATCCCTACCGGATAAGCAACCGTACGGTTAGCTAATTCCAATGTCATTCGTGTGGGGACTAGCTCGGGTAGAGATAATTGTTTCCAAACACTTAATGGCATTAAGTTTATACTAGCACCTAGATCAGCTAGGGCCATACAGTTCTCTACACCGAGGAAGTTGCAAGGAATAAGAAAGCGACCCGGATCACCAAGTTTGGATGGTAATTTCCTTAAGAGCACTGCGGAGCAATTCTCATTAAGTTGGGTCTGAGCGATATCAAGAAGTTTCTCCTTACCACTAAGAAGATCTTTAAACATTTTAGCATATTTCGGCATGTGAGTGAGAGCCTCAGCAAAGGAGATGTTGAAATTCAGTTGTTTAAACATTTTAAGAAAGTTAGAAACCTGAATATCATCCTTGTTCTTCAACTTCTCTTTCCTCAACCTTGAGGGATAAGGTATATTGGGTTGAGATGAAGGCTTTGGAATGGAATTCTCACTCACATCCTTGGGTGGTGGAGGGGTGGAAGTAGAAGGTGGAGGAATAGGAGAAGGGGACTCGTTTTCGTGTGTCACAATCACCGGTGTAGGTATAGGAAGCTCGGTGTGACAATCCGTCAATTTATGGTCGATATTTTGTTCTCAAATATTATTTAAAAACATTATTTTAATGTTATATTATGAACTCACTCAATTATGGGAAGAAATTTGGGTTTATGTCTTGAAGTAGCATCGACTACGTCTAAACCGGAGGATTCTACGTTACGTGCTTACGTTTACATATACCGTTTTTGGTGACAGTCCGACATTTTAGGAAATAAATTTATCCGTGAATATTATTTTGGAGTTTTAAATTTGTGTTGGTTCATAAACTCACAGATTTACGAGAAGAGATTAGGACTTACGATTATAATTTAACGTCCTTTACGACTAAACCGGAAACCTTAGGATTATGTATTTACGTTTTCGAACTCCGTTTTTATGAGACAATTTTTATTAGATTCGTTTTGTGCCGTTGATTCATAATTTATAAAAATGTTTTTCGTAAAACGACCTATGGCACGCAAATCGGGGAAACTAGAATCGAGGAATACCCGTAAATTAGTGGGAAGAGACAAAAACAAGTTTTGCCTCACCCTACACATGGGACGGCCAAAGTAGCTCCACCACACCCATGAGGTGTCAACTTGTGGTTACAAGTTGCTACACATGTCTTACTTAGCTTAACAAATAAGCTTCACACATCAAAACCACCAAACATCTAAACCACTTCTCATTTATCTCATACAAAAACCACCAAATGCTCTCCTTTCTCTCTCAATGTGACGTCTCACTCTCACCCTAAAATCCCATTCTGATCTTGATTCCACCATAAATCATGTGTTATTCATACACATGATGATGCCCCTTTGAAGCCTTGAAGATTGGAGGTGATTCTAACATCCAAGATGGTGATTTGGTGATGTCCAAGGGCTGATTTCTACAAGAAGTTTACAAGTATTGGTGGTCTTGAAGATTGGTGTTGATCTATCACAAGTTTTGCCATAAAAAATCCAAGCCTTGATCATAAACTACTTAATCTTGGTGGTATAAAGATTGTTCTTCCTATCCTCTTGTTATTTTGATTATGTAATCTTGTATTTTCTTTATTTATGTATATGTATATGATGATTAATGATGATAACAATATTATGTGGGGATTTGGTGTTGATAAACATGGGTAAAAAGATGGAAAACCACATGTAAAATGGTTAAAATCTTGCTTAAAAATGATGGCTGTATAAAAACAGTAAGTAACCAAATGATAAACTGATAAAATAGCATAGTGTAATCAATTTACAGTAATTATTAGATGTCATACACATGTGAGAGTTGGCCATGCAATAGAATCATCAAAATGAGTGAGATATGATCAAAACAAAATTAGTATACCAATTTGAATAGTCTGTTTTGTAGAGACTGTTAAGGATACATAGACATAGATTTAGCAGTAGCTATAACTAACTTAATTGTAGCACATAATATGAAGTTTATGTCATCCAAAAATGAGCTTCTATCTCCTTATAGAACTCAAGATATGATAAAAATGGTGAAAGTGAAACTAAAAATCAGATTTTGTGAAATTAAAGTTTAATAGTATTATATAAGCACTAAAAATAATATAGTATAAAATGTGAAATTAAAACCTACTAACATATATATTTCATTTATATAAATATGTATAAGGATAAATAAATGGACATTATATAAAAATGGGAGTTTGGTAAGTTTTATAAGTTATAAAAACTATAAACATGATTTTTACGTCTTTTCGGCTAGTACCGTAAAATTAACGTTTTTCGTCAATTAAAACTTAGACGATCGGACCCGTCTGATGTAAACTTTCTAAAAGTCATATACTTATATATAAGTACTTAATACAAGTAAAAACCGATAAAACCCGAACTAAATAACATATGGACATTAACGGGCTAAGTTAGCATTATTGGACTATTAACCCGACTAGTTGGTAAAACACTTATAAACTTACTTATTGGGCTTAACCCACTTGGGACCAACATGTAAATTATAATACTGATATTAAAAGTATAATTGGGCTGATGAAAAGTATTGGGCTTGTAATAGGCTTATTGGGCCTAAAACATGTAAATAAGTAAAACTAATAAACTAGTATAAAAGTTACCAATACATAACACTAAAATGAGTGAATGAGAATGTATAAACCCACTTGGTCATCATCATATATATAAAATCATCATATGTATACATAATTGTTATTTTTATAAAGTCATTGGACAAGAGTCTAAGACGAGTATTATTTGTCTAGGTTTCCGTGATTGAAGCACGTACCGTACATCCGAATTGCCGATAACCCGCTTTCCCACATCAACGTGAGTTCATAGCCTCGCACTCTTTTAAATGTTTTTATGAAATGTTTTATAAACCCGCGAGGGAGATAACATGTTAGTTTTTATGAAATAGGACACTAGTTGTCCCAATTGTTTGTTTATTGATTTGGACCCGAATGATTGTATGACCCGATGAATGATTATATGACCCGATGTATGAAATAAAATGGATTATTAAAGTTAGGTTATGTCACTAAAAGTCCCATTAGCATGAATTATGAACTACAGGGATTTGGTAGACGCTTATGCATATAATAGTACTATTTGGGGACGATCACCCCAGTTCGCGCCTTGAAGGTTGTTCCCCGTCGTGCCACATTGATTGGTAAGCGAATTTATGTATGAGAAGATTTCTATAATCGTGATTATTATGACGACACGCTGTTTTAGATGGGCAAATGATTGTCGGGTTAGCTACCCGTTGTTTGTGGTAGTAAGGTAATAATATCATGCGGCTTATAATAATCCAAATAACGAAAATACTACTTTATGCATTGAATTACGATATATTGCCTGACTAGCAATACAGGGTCTTATTATTGATATTATATTCGTGTTTTGGTTTTACATAACCATATTCATATAACGGTTTTTATTTAACTTTATACAACGTTATAAAAAGTATTGTATGATGTTATTACGACATTGGTTCGTATAATGATTTTAAAGGCAAAAGCCTATATTATGATTTTGATAAGGATTTGTATAAAATGACTTTGGCTATTTTATGGCCTATTATAAAGATTTGTACAAAATGATTTTTCGGTAATAATTATATACCGATGACATATTAATGGTTTTATTAAACTCTATGAATTCACTCGGCGTTATCGCAGACCTTTTCTTTTAACATGTTTTATCTCAGGTACTTGAAGGTAGTTCTCGGGAAGACAACAAGAATTCATGGCCTGCACTTATATAATAATTTCCATTCAAATGCTTTGTAAAACTTGTATAAAAAAAATGACTTGGGACCTATGTAAAATTTGATATTTATGAATGGAAATGCTTTATTATTAAATGACATGATTTTTAAGCGTTATCTATGATGTGAGTAATGTGCTATCCCGTAACACCAACGAGTCTTCCGCTGTATTGAATTGTGTAAATTAGGGGGTGTTACAGTTTGGTATCAGAGCTCTCGTTATAGAAAACGAAAGATTTTTAAAACCAAGGTTTTGAATAAAACATTTCAAAATCTTTTAACTATAAACATTTTTCTAAAAATGTCTAAAAATCTTTTGACTATAACGGTGCCGAAGAATTACCGAGTTACCGACAAGGCTAGACTGAGAAGTGTTATTTTAATATATATATATATATATATATATATATATATATATATATATATATATATATATATATATATATATATATATATATATATAACTTGGATTATATATATACATATGATGTAATTTGATTACATGATTGTTTGATGATTATTTTATTACGTATACGAGGTATTTATACGACGTAGATTGTCACAATGAACCCTAAATCCCCTAGCAAATCAATCGAAGCTATTCCCGTAGGAATTCTAGCTATTCCAGATCTAAACCAAGTTGTGGATATTTATGATCCCAACAAAATGGTTGATACTCGTAGAAATGTAGATATTAGTTGATTGTGATATTGAAGAAGAATTGGCGAGATTAAAACTGATATCGATGTCATGACGATCTTTCCTTATAGAGTGGAGTTTGACAAAACATTACCACCTGGAAAGGTGTCATCTGATTCGTTGTCACCCAATTCTTAAATATGAAATCGAAAAGGTGAATGTTGCACTTGAGGCTGTCATTGGAACCATTACCCAAAAGCCTCATGCCACTAGTACCTTTCCGAGAAGTCCGATTGAATGTGTGAGTCATTTCATACTAGTGACTCATTTGATAATTGTTTTTGTAAGAGCTATAGGATTGAAAATTAAGTGTTATTCATATCGAACTTTATTGCCCTTTTAAGGTTTATGAATAAGGTCGAAAGTATTGGAGAATGAGGTGGGATATCGCATTGAGTATAAGTTGGTTAAAACTTGAATAAAGTAAAATTTAACTTGTATAGAATAAGAGATTGTTAAGAGGAAGTCGTTAAGTTTTGTGATTGAATTATAAGGTTTTAATTGATTTTTGATTCGTGTTAAGGGTTGTTCCTTGGCCATTGTCCAATGACGAGGATGCCCAGTGTCCAATAAATAAATTGAAGAAATCTTCTTCTGAATTGGGACCGATGGATCTTCCGGGACAGGTGGGACACCTAATGACTCTTGTAGATTAGTATTCATTGTGGTATCTTTTAAAAATAATCCCAAACTTAACTAAGACATCAGTTGGTAGGATGAGTTCTTTGAATTGTATGACATAGTGACACGTAATGTGTTACGGTACAATTTTGACTTGTTTGTGATTAATGAAAAGACTACATTTGATTGCTAAATCCTACATGTATCGATGTTATCTATCTTTTATTGCTTCACCCTAATGCTCTCATTAGTGATGCAACCATTGAACAAGTACTCATCTCGATTTGAGTTACGTTGTGGATTATTCTTTTGAGCGCCATCGAGGTCATGAACCTCATGATTAATTGGCTAAGCTCATTTCGTATTATATTGTATTTAGTTCTTGGTGAAAAACTTTTCATCACTCTTTTGCAGATCACTCATTGTTTTTATAAATTAAAACAGTATACCTTGAGAAAAATTGAATTTTCATCACCGTATGGATTATTTGAAGTGAGACTTACAAATAATCGTTATC
Source organism: Glebionis coronaria (assembly GCA_025667525.1). Classification (NCBI taxonomy): domain Eukaryota; kingdom Viridiplantae; phylum Streptophyta; class Magnoliopsida; order Asterales; family Asteraceae; genus Glebionis; species Glebionis coronaria. Next base: position 458,748,305 of record CM046877.1, read on the forward strand.
GAAATAAAGTTGTTTATGAAACACCTTGGAAAACTAAATTGTTTTCATATCAAAGAACATCTCTGTAAATTCATTTTTGAATTAAGCATGAATATGTATTTTAAACATGATGACAAAGTTTTGACGAACTGAGTATTGCATCGTTAATCTTGAAATTGTATATAGTTACGCGCCTACATACAATTTGGAAGTGACCATGCAAGGCTGATTAGTAGTCACCATGAAATTACTAATAAACACTAAATTTTCTTTGAAGATTGTGAAAGATTAAATTTTATGAGATCTACAAGGAGTGAAAAATAGGGACATATTGATAGGGACACCTACATATGTGCCCGTACTATCTATTCTTCTAAGTCGAATTTACTCATCTGTGGATATTGTCTTATTTGACAATTGACAACTCTTTCTTGTCCAATTCTCCCGTGGTGAGAATATTTGGAAAAGTATCTGATTTCCGAGTGTTGATACCCGATTGGATGTATCGACGTTCCTTTCTTTTGATTAGATTTCATTTGAATGACCTGGGTAACGATCCGAGGAGCTTTCAAACGCGTACTCAAATTATGAAAACATGGGATATATTCATATTCATTAAATGTTTTCATCTGTATCTGATTTGAAATTCTCTCGCGTAGATTATGCGTTGACCTTACTCTTTTAATGTTAGTTATGTCTCCAGATATCCTTGAATTTGTGAAGGATTATGAATTATTATTAGTCTTTTGAGAAGTTCACATCTTATCAATGGTAATGAAACTGGAAAGTTGATAGTACCAGTATTATGGATTTATTGATTATGACATGACGATATTGTCTTAATTGATGGGAACTCGAGTAGAAATCCCCTAAAAGATAAGATGTTGATTATCAAAAGTGATCTAAATAATTCTTGGTGGATGACCATATCCTGCATTTAGACTTGAAATTATACCGTGAATGGTTGTGAATTAGTCATAGATATTATAATCTAGAAAGAACTTAAAGAAAACTTATTAAAAGATGTTCCTGCTATCTGAAACTTTAGGAGGTAATTGCTGGTGAATTACTAAGGCAAGTTGAAATTAGTATTGATTATATTCCCGGTGCTGCACCTGTGGCTTGTGCACTGTACGTCAGCACCATCTGAATTAAAAAGAATTACCGTACAACTGAGAGAGTTGTCGGAGAAAGCTTTTATTTTATCAAGCTCGTCATCATGAAGAGCTATGGTGTTATTATTTCTTATATTTATTGATTACCGTGAACTAGGTAAATTAACGATTAAAAATCTATATCCACTACCCAAGATGATAGATGTGTTCGATCATTTACAAGGTTCTAGCGTATATTCAAGATTTGATCCTCGGCATGGTTATCATCAACTTCGCGTCCGCGAAAAAGATTAACTATTCCAATCACTACATCCAGAACTTGTAATGAAGATTATGAGTTTCATGTGATGTCGTTTGGATTGACCAATACACATGTAGCATCCATAAATTTGGTGAATCACGTGTGTAGGCTGTAATTTGATAAATTCATGCTTGTGATCATTAAGGACCATATGTTTGCTTATAAGAATAAGAATGAGTTAATAATTATTTATGGAGTCCCCTGAATTGGCCGAACAATGAAAACCTGTACCTTGAATATTTAACATGTGATTTAAGGCTTGATCCTTTACATAAAATGACCGTTTGATTAATGATGGTAAGATATATATATTGACTCTTCCAAAAATTAGAAGTCATTTAAGACTCTGGGTTTTACCAAAAAGAAAGTGTAAATATGTTTTGAAAAATGTTTTATCTAAAAGAACTTTTGAGGGATTATTCCCTTATACCCAGAACATTTAACTAAACTTCTGTTTAGGGGTAAATGTTTGGGTATATCTCAAGACAACCTAAGAGGGATCGAGGAAAACATTTAAAACATGACTTGAAATTTGAAACGACAATTTTTGCTTTTCAACTAAGAAAATTTCGACCCAAGTATAAATAAAGAATTTTTCGAACATTTATGAATCTTATTAATTATTTTCGATAAATCAATAAAGATCATGTTAACTAAATTCAAACTCATTTTGAAACATTTTTCTGTAATTGGACGAACTGATAAATTAAAAATTTTTGACGTTGACGTTTCATAAAAATTAAATATTTATTATTTGATTACTTGTAATATTTATCAACGCCTTAAACGTCGGATTGAGCAAAACTAATAAAAATAATAGTTGAGACGAAACTAAAACTTAGAAAATATGAAGAAAGAATTTATGAGTAAATTGTGGACATGATAATTATTTCATCAGGAAAGATGAATGTAAATACTGACGCATTATGTAAAAAGGATAAAGAATCAATTAGGATGTATTCCTTAATAATGACTGTGCAAAATAAATAGCCGAGCAATTTAAAATATAGCCGATGCTTATAAAAAGGATAATATAGATAATAAAAAGGGGTTCACGGCTAATGTGAACCATTAGAATTGAGAAGCCGATGGCGTTAAATGTATAAAAGGCCGTTTATGGTTGCCTAAATATGGAGATTTTGAGATGTTGTCATGTTGGAATCTTGTAAGTATAAGTATTCTATTCCTGTCATTTCTGATTTAACGTATCTTCATCTGAAGAAGTTGTACTGATGGCAAATTATGAAAGCATACAACACCTCATACATTAGTAAACGTCTAACTATTGCAAAGGTCATCATCTGAATTTGATTCGATTTGGGTCATCGTCGATAGACTGACCAAATCTGCTAATATCATTCCTGTTATTGATAAATTCTTGATGAAGAAACTGACTCTTTTGTACTTAAAAGAGTTGTGTAAACATAGTGTGCATGTATCGATCATCTCTATCAAGATCCTTGCTTCGCATCGAATTTCTAGAGATTTACTCAGAAGTCATTGGGAACGAACCTTGATGAGAGTACTGTTTACCACCCCAATCGAAGGGACGAGGTAAAGTAACGATACAAAACACTAAAAGTCTTGTTTTATGTTTGAATGATTGACCTTTGGTAATAAACCGTATAATTTTTTTTCCTTTGGAGAGATTATCATTGATAATTATCGTATTAGGATCGAGATTGAATCTTGTTAGGATCTATATATAAGAGCATCTGTAAGCAGGAGTTGGGATGAAGACATCCGACATACACCCATTGTGAGTTGGACATGTGTTTTAGGTTTAAGGTTTTCTATAACGACAAACCTAACCTTACAAAATACCCGAATCGTGAGACTTGAATTGATTGTTGAAATTAGGATCTGATTATTGACTGCCGGTAGTTGGTAGGAGGTTATGCGAATATGAAATGTAGATCTTGAAGTGCAGGATGGGTAGCGAAGTTATGCCAAAAAATTTCACCTTGGAAAAATGAATTGATGATCTGAAAGATCATGGGAAATGAAGTCCCCATTGTATGGGACCATTGAGATGATGTAAAAGTTGGTTTAAAAGGCATATAAGCTGGTTCTACCCTATGACTTCAAGGGCTGCGTGAATTATGATTCGTACATCTAACTTAATAAAATGTCTATCAATTGAAAATCTGTTTGTTTCTTAGTAAAGTTTAGATCGGCGAAAAGTTTCATTCATCGAAAACCCGTGAACATCATGGATAGAGAAAGTAAGTCAACATTAAGCCTGATCGTATTCCCGTAGTTTTGTTTGATGAAACTCGCGTATTGTAATGAATTACACTTGTGAGAAAAGACCGAATGTGGAGGAAATACCCACATGGCTTTAACTCTATAAGAAGCGAGCAGTAAGATAAATTGATCTTTAAGGACAAAGATCCTGTTAAGGGGTAAATGCTGTGACAATCCGTCAATTTATGGTCGATATTTTATTCTCAAGTATTATTTAAAAGCATTATTTTAATGTTTATGAACTCACTCAATTATGGGAAGAAATTTGGGTTTATGTCTTAAAGTAGCATCGACTACGTCTAAACCGGAGGATTATACGTTACATGCTTACGTTTACATATACCGTTTTTGGTGACAGTCCGACATTTCAGGAAATAAATTTATCCGTGAATATTATTTTGGAGTTTTAAATTTGTGGTGGTTCATAAACTCACAAATTTACGAGAAGAGATTAGGACTTACGATTATAATTTAACGTCCTTTACGACAAAACCGGAAAGCTTAGGATTATGTATTTACGTTTTCGAACTCCGTTTTTTATGAGACAATTTTTATTAGATTTGTTTTGTGCCGTTGATTCATAATTTATAAAAATGTTTTTCGTAAAACGACCCGAAGGCACGTAAATCGAGGAAACTAGAATCGAGAAATACCCGTAAATTAGTGGGATGAGACAAAAACAAGTTTTGCCTCACCCTACACATGGGACGGCCAAAGTAGCTCCACCACACCCATGAGGTGTCAACTTGTGGTTACAAGTTGCAACACATGTCTTACTTGGCTTAACAAATAAGCTTCACACATCAAAACCACCAAACATCTAAACCACTTCTCATTTATCTCATACAAAAACCACCAAATGCTCTCCTTTCTCTCTCAATGTGTCGTCTCACTCTCACCCTAAAATCCCATTTTGATCTTGATTCCACCATAAATCATGTGTTATTCATACACATGATGATGCCCCTTTGAAGCCTTGAAGATTGGAGGTGATTCTAACATCCAAGATGATGATTTGGTGATGTCCAAGGGCTGATTTCTACAAGAAGTTTACAAGTATTGGTGGTCTTCAAGATTGGTGTTGATCTATCACAAGTTTTGCCATCAAAAATCCAAGCCTTGATCATAAACTACTTAATCTTGGTGGTATAAAGATTGTTTTTCATATCCTCTTGTTATTTTGATTATGTAATCTTGTATTTTCTTTATTTATGTATATGTATATGATGATGAATGATGATAAAAATATTATGTGGGGATTTGGTGTTGATAAACATGGGTAAAAAGATGGAAAACCACATGTAAAATGGTTAAAATCTTGCTTAAAAATGATGGCTGTATAAAAACAGTAAGTAACCAAATAATAAACTGATAAAATGGCATAGTGGAATCAATTTAAAGTAAGTATTAGATGTCATACACATGTGAGAGTTGGCCATGCAATAGAATCATCAAAATGAGTGAGATATGATCAAAATAAAATTAGTATACCAATCTGAATAGTCTGTTTTGTAGGGACTGTTAAGGATACTTAGACATGGATTGAGCAGTAGCTATAACTTTAATTGTAGCACATAATATGAAGTTTATGTCATCCAAAAATGAGCTTCTATATTCTTATAGAACTCAAGATATAATAGAAATGGTGAAAGTGAAACTAAAAATCAGATTTTGTGAAATTAAAGTTTAATAGTATTATATAAGAACTCAAAATAATATAGCATAAAATGTGAAATTAAAACCCACTAACTTATATATTTCATTTATATAAATATGTATAAGGATAAATAAATGGACATTATATAAAAATGGTAGTTTGGTAAGTTTTATAAGTTATAAAAACTATAAACATGATTTTTACGTCTTTTCGGCTAGTACCGTAAAATTAACGTTTTTCGTCAATTAAAACTTAGAAGATCGGACCCGTCTAATGTAAACTTTTTAAAAGTCATATACTTATATATTAGTACTTAATACAAGTAAAAACCGATAAAACCTGAACTAAATAGCATATGGACATTAACGGGCTAAGTTAGCATTATTGGACTATTAACCCGACTAGTTGGTAAATCACTTATAAACTTACTTATTGGGCTTATCCCACTTGGGCCCAACATGTAAAGTATAATACTGATATTAAAAGTATAATTGGGCTAATGAAAAGTATTGGGCTTGTAATAGGCTTATTGGGTCTAAAACATGTAAATAAGTAAAACTAGTAAACTAGTATAAAAGTTACCAATACATAACACTAAAATGAGTGAATGAGAATGTATAAACTCACTTGATCATCATCATATATATAAAATCATCATATGTATACATAATTGTTATTTTTATAAAGTCATTGGACAAGAGTCTAAGACGAGTATTATTTGTCTAGGTTTCCGTGATTGAAGCACGTACCGTACATCCGAATTGCCGATAACCCGCTTTCCCACATCAACGTGAGTTCATAGCCTCACACTCTTTTAAATGTTTTTATGAAATGTTTTATAAACCCGCGAGGGAGATAACATGTTAGTTTTTATGAAATAGGACACTAGTTGTCCCAATTGTTTGTTTATTGATTTGGACCCGAATGATTGTATGACCTGATGAATGATTATATGACCCGATGTATGAAAAAAATGGATTATTAAAATTAGGTTATGTCACTAAAAGTCCCATTAGCATGAATTGTGAACTACCGGTATTTTGTATACGCTTATGCATATAATAGTACTATTTGGGGACGATCACCCCAGTTCGAGCCTTGACGGTTGATCCCCGTCGTGCCACATTGATTGGTAAGCGAATTTATGTATGAGAAGATTTCTATAAGCGTGATTATTATGACGACACGCTATTTTAGATGGGCAAATGATTGTCGGGTTAGCTACCCGTTGTTTGTTGTAGTAAGGTAACAATATCATGCGGCTTATAATAATCCAAATAACGAAAATACTGCTTTATGCATTGAATTACGATATATTGCCTGACTAGCAATACAGTGTCTTATTATTGATATTATATTCGTGTTTTGGTTTTACATAACCATATTCATATAACTGTTTTTATTTAACTTTATACAACGTTATAAAACGTATTGTATGATGTTTTTACGACATTGGTTCGTATAATGATTTTAAAGGAAAAAGCCTATATTATGATTTTGATAAGGATTTGTATAAAATGACTTTGGCTATTTTCTGGCCTATTATAAAGATTTGTACAAAATGATTTTTCGATAATAATTATATACCGATGACATATTAATGGTTTTATTAAACTCTATGAATTCACTCGGCGTTATCGCTGACCTTTTCTTTTAACATGTTTTGTCTCAGGTACTTGAAGGTAATTCTCGGGAAGACAACAAGAATTCATGGCCCGCACTTAAATAATAATTTCCATTCAAATGCTTTGTAAAACCTGTATGAAATACAATGACTTGGGACCTATGTAAAGTTTGATATTTATGAATGGAAATGCTTTATTATTAAACGACACGATTTTTAAGAGTTATCTATGATGTGAGTAATGTGCTATCCCGTAACACCAACGAGTCTTCCGCTGTATTAAATTGTGTAAATTTGGGGGTGTTACACTCGGGTTCCTTTAAAACTTTTCCACTGCGAGTGGTGATTGCTTTCATCTCCCCTCTGGGATTAGCAACGGTGTTACTCGGAAGAGAACCCGAACCAGAGGCTTGATTACTTTGGAAGAAGCTAGCCATCATATCCCTTAAGTCATTCGTTTGACTGCTCAAAGAGTTTCGCATATCAGCTCAAAGATCGTTCCCTTGTATCACCATATCTCCTTTCTAGTTGGCCATTTGCCGCTGAAGATTCTGCACAATCGCATCATTAGTCCTCATGTAAGTTTCCACCTCTTGATTAAATGTGGTGGGTTGGTTGGGAGGAAGAGCATGGTAGGCAGGTGGTTGATAAGTGGGGGGTTGGTGAACTTGATTGTTCCCTTGAGGTGGATATGGGTTTCTTTGGGTTTGACATTGATTTGGAGCTCGTGGTTGATTTTGATGGTTGCGATTGAGGTTGTTTGGGTTTTGAGGGGGAAAACCGGGTGGTGAAAGAAAGTTGTTTGAACGATAACTGAGCAAATTGAGGTCACCTTGAGGACGTGCTTGATAGCCTCCCGTAGAAAAGTTACCGTTGGCGGCATACACATTTTCTGGATTGTCATAAGTCGAAGGACAATCGGTGTATGAATGAGATCCCTCGCATATTTCACATGACTGGCTCATAGCATTAACTTGTGCATTGATAGCTTTGGTATTGTTAGCGGTTTGGAGATCAAGTGTTTCAACAAGCGAAGTAAGCTTATCAATTCTCTTGTCGCTCTCATTAGTGCTAGCACTAGCCACGTTAGTCCGAACACTCTTGGTTTGCACTCTAGACTTATTCTTAATAATGTCCCATGGGGCATTAGAAGACTTAACCAAAATATTACCCCCCCCCCCCACCCCCCCCCCCCCCCACCCCCCCGAGGCACTATTTAGTGAATCTTGGTCATTCATGCTTAAACCATTGTAAAATGTATTAATTTGATGTACTTTTATGAAACCATGTTGTGGACACTTTCTTAAATGTTCCTTAAAACGGTCCCAAGATTCAGTAAATGTCTCACCCTACTTTTGTTCAAAGGTAATGATTTCATTCCGCAAAGCAGTAGTACGCGAGGGTGGGAAAAAGTAGTTGATGAATTTAGTCTCTAAATCCGTCCACGTAAGAATACTTTGTGGCGGGTTCTTATCAAGCCAATGGCAGGCTTGTCCCTCTAAGGAGAAAGGAAAAAGTTGCAAGCGAATCACCTCTTGTAAAACCCCATTATACTTATCCGTATTAGTGAGTTGAAGAAACCTTTTTATATGGTCATGAGGATCATCAAGTGTTCGCCCCAAGAATGTTTAAGCAGAGACCATTTGAATGAAGCCGGATTTGAGCTCAAAGTTGTTGGCTCCAATCCCAGGTATGACAGTAGCATCGGTGTTGCCCTCCACTTGCGATTGCAAAAGCTCGATCATTGGTCGATTGTCCATTGTGACAATAGGTGGAGTTACGACTTCGGCTTGAATTTCTTTCTTCTTACGAGCACGGGTACGCATACACACCTACAAAAAGAAAAGAAAAATAGACAAGAAATATTTTTGGTTTTTTATGTTTTTCTATTTTTTTGAATTTTTGAAAATTTTTAACTTTTATGGATTTTTTGAAAATTTTTGGCAAGAAAAATAACGTTCAAAAGTGAACGGATCCCAAAATCCAACGCGTCTCTCACTAAAAACCGTTAATCTTAACTAAAAGAGCCGACAACGGTGCCATTTAATACAAGGGGTTGCCTCGTATGAAAGTTCATTGTTCCTGTCTTTTCGAATTGATTACTAGTAGAAAGTGCGACTCAGTCGTTCTTGGTGGAAAATTAAATGGTTTGGTTATCTATTTTAAACTAAGAGTAAATATGAAAATGTTTTTGAGTAAAATAAAAGCTTTAAAAATTAAACTAAAAATTACTAGAAAAACACTTTGTAAAAACAAGAAATGAATTTAAAACTTGAAAACTTTGTAAAAACAAGAAATTAAACCCGTCGGAATGTTGCCATCGGAATCAGATCGGAATGTCAAAGGAAGAATCCTATCGGAATACCAACATCGGAATATAGTCGGAATGTACAAAAGGAATCTTATCGAAATGTGCATAAAATGAAACTATCGGACTAAAGGAAACAAGCACACCATCGGAATGATGGTCGGAATCCCAATCGGAATAACAAAACCCCTTTCCGATCCTTTGATCGAAATAAAAGGGTTGCTTGTCGGAATATACTAAACCCTATTCCGATCCTTGGGATCGAAATACAAATGAACAGATCGGAATAAAGAGCTCTGGTCGGAATACACAATCGGGAAGGGGTTTACCTATTCCGATTACTTACACTTCGAGAAAATCAATCCAAATAAGCAAAGTTTATAAGCTACTTTCAATAAGCATAAACCAAGACTTAATCAAATTAATAATAAGACGAACTAATAAGCATAAAATAAGAACTTTTTAAACTTTAAATAAGCAAAACTTTTAAATCAAACTTTAAAAAGACTAAAACTTTAATAAAACTTAAAATGTAAATAAGCTAAACACAAACTAAGCCAATAAGCATGAAAATATCAAAACTTAATCCGTATTAAAACTTGGAGATGAATAAAAGGATAAACTTTTTATTCACATAAGCATCAAGATGAAACAAAATCAAAGATTATCACTAATCAAGATCAAAATTTAAAACAAGAAAGGTAGAAGAAGATTAAAGATCAAAACAAGATTAAACTCTCAAAAGTAAAGATTTGATTCAACAAGAAAGGAATAAAAAGATGAAGTTTTCCTAGTGAGAGAAAGTTAAACACTTTCTCTCTCTAAAAACTAAACTACTAAAATTAAAAATGAACTAATTAACTAACACCCTCCTAATGTGTCATTAGGAGGGTATATATATGAGGTGGGGAGGTGCATGTGTTGCTTCCTTTTTCTTTCTTCACGTCTCGACTCGATTTAAATTCTTTATCTTTCTCGACGTCGTCTCGGGAGTTGAACTTGTCTTATAATTTTCTTCTTCTATTAGACTTGAGTTCTTCGACTTCATTAAACTATCGTCTTTAGACTTTTTCTTCGATAAATCTTTAGAATAGGCCTTGGACTTCCGTTCTTTTTACATTCTTGATCCTTTGACTTCGTTTTTCCCGTTCTCTTTGATAAAAGCCCGTGATAGACCATGTTTTCTTCCTTTTGCATATTTTTATCCTGAAACACAATAAAAACACAAACCACGCATAATTTCGACTTTTAGGATATAAAATACATGTTTTGGTCTTGTTATTATAGGAAATAAGTGGTAAAAGGATATGTGTTTTCACACTTATTAACCCTCCATGACCTGAATACGTTGGTGAAGACGACGGTTCTCCTCTATGAGCCACTTCAATACTTTATCAGTCTGGCTTGGACACCCTTAGTGGCCTGGGCTTCTCTCCTCATGACGCAGGAAAAAGTGTCAATACGATCATGGATGATGGTGTGGCCTTGTCGACCGGCTATCACTAGGCTGCGGAGGTCCGATATCTCATTCTCCTGGCGTGCAGCCAGTGCGGCAATCTAAGCCTTGACGGAATCGAAACGTCTCGCTCCGAAGCCTTCCCCGGTCTCATAAGTGGAGACGGGTACGGACCCGGAGAAATAGCCCGATGATAAGAATGGAGGCACGTAATATGGTATGCTAGGAAGAACCTGGTCCTCCTCCATAGAGGTCGGGGCCAGTATAGCTGATGCGGAGATAGGAAATGGGTCCTCTAGGAGTACAACTTCGATAGTTGGGTCATCCTCTAAATCTGAGGCTGATAACCATCTATATTGCGTCGATCGAGGAGATGAACGAACAACTGGAGTAGTAGCTACTACGGGTACAAGAGTCGAGGATGCAGTAGGCGGAGTCATGATGCTCTGAAATAATATTATTTTATGTTTGAAGTGAGTATAAGCTTACAAACAACGAACAATATCATTTTAGATTACATGTTTTATGAAATATATCCCTTTAAAACAATTAATATAATGTTTCAAGGTTACATATATTAATACTTATATATATATATATATATATATATATATATATATATATATATATATATATATATATATATATATATATATATATATATATATATATATATATATATATATATATATATATATATATATATATATATATATATATATATATATATATATATATATATATATATATATATATATATATATGTGTGTTATCATTTAAGCAGTCCATTTAACAATTCGTAAGTGCAAGGTTTGTTTTAACATTACCTATATTTTCATTTCAGTATTTTACTATGTAATGTAAAATTTTCAAGTTTAGCATATCTTAACATTTTTCATAGCAATATTTCACTAAACAATATTAATAATCAAGTTTATTAACAATATATATACTTAGTTTATATAGCATAAAATACCCTAAGACCTATATGCTTAAATAATACGGTCCCAAAATAAAATCCCAAAAAGATTTTTATAAGTTATAGTCCAGTTTTAAATAAAAGAAAAATCATTTTATTTTTATTTTATTTAAAAATTTATCTGGTTCTCTATAACTAATGCTCTGATACCATTCTCTGTGACACCCCTGTGTAGGGTCAATATATGCGGAAATATCCACGGAGATGTCACTAGGGTGGATCGATAGCATATAGTCCATAGAGCATAAGATAAAGAGTTATTTAAATCAGTTTACATGTTTGATAACAAATAAAATAAAATTGTCTTAGACATGATAGAAGATGATTGTTTATGTTTCCCAAATAGAACCCCTGACGAGTCCTATGATGCAGATTTCTAAGATGCTGGAGACCATGCACACACCACGTACTAACTTCATATTCCTGTGCAAAACATACTAAAGGGGTCAACATAAAGTTGGTGAATTTACAGGTTTTTAACAATTAATTAGTTTGGACATTCATTAATCATAGAAGTAACAATGCACAAAGCATTCTTACTAAAATGTAGATTACATTTGTTTATTATTAGAAACTGAAGCTTAACCTTCCATAGTCCTGAACAGATGAGGACGTAGTGTCTTACAAAAAGACACCCATTCCAGTTCCAACATGGTATACGTCTGTTGTCCCTGCCAAGGCACAGTGAGCATAACTCACCCAGACGGGGATGGTCAATCCCTAATAGATCTATTTATAACATTCGGGCGATTTACAACAATTTAACAGTTCCAATAATAATCAATCATAGTCAAGTTTATACAATCTAGTTATGTCCATTATGTGTTTGCATATTTTCTTTCCCAAAAGGGAATGTTTTATCAAAATTTTATAGGGGCTGTAAACTCACCTGGGAGTAGGCAATTGTTGTTTAATACGAATATCCAAATAAAGCTCACGCCAAAAGTTATGCCTAATCAGATAGTATAGTCTTAATAGATAGTACAAAGAACATATATGTATGCTTAAACAGATTTTAGTCAGTTCATTTATGCTACGGTATTTATCTAAAGAACCGTAGTTCAAGTATCAACAATATTCATTTAAACTCATTTATATAAGTTTCATTTTTAAGTAAACAATAAAATATTTAACCATTAATATCAGTTAGCATATATAATAATCATTCAACTTACAATTAAGTTTCTTATTTAAGTGGACATATAATGTCTTACTTAAAATACTAGTTTACGTTCATAGTTCATATATTATAATCATCCATTTTGTAACAACCCATAAACCGTGGTCATTATTTAATAATATTTTTACGTATATTTTTGAAATTTTTGACGAGGTTGATTTTCATGACGATTGGTAATTTGGTTGGGATGATGTTGAAACTTATATTTTTACGTTTTGACGAGTTGCGAGGATTATTAGTGATGACGATATCGACGGATGCCCGAGAAATTTTACATTTTATTTTAAACATGTCGTTGTTTAATATTTTGACGTTTTTATTTTAATGTCGTATTAAGTCGTGCCGGGACTATATAATATCATATTTTGTGTGTGTTTTAAATTTTGAGAAGCATTTTTATGAAACCCAAGACGTGTAAAAATTTTCAAAAGTGAATAATAGTCATTTCCCGCTTTTAACAAAGTATTTGCACTTTGGTCCAAAAGAATCACAATTGGCAAAAACTACCCTAAACTTTTCCCATATAAGAGGAAAAATAAACACACAAACACATAAAAAATTCCACTCACCACAAAATCACTCTCTCTCCCTCCTCTCCCCTTTTCTTCCCGTCAACCCACAACCACCATACACCCTTGATTTTTCAATTTTGAGTTTGAATCCATCTAAACTAATCAAAGACCCATTCCTAGTTTTTGATTCTCTACACATTCGTATGTGATGTTGGTGTTTTTACTACCCTTTAGGAAAAGAGCAATAAATAGGGCAAGCGTGCACGACGATTTAGGAAAACCGTGTGTGAATGACCCTAAAAGTGAGTTCGTTCTCTCGAGGAGGCACGTGTGTTGTGTAATGAATTGATTTTGATTGTGATTTTACTATAATGAGAAGAGAAAAGAAAAGAAAAATAATAGAAATAAGAAAGTAAAGACGGTTACGAAGACGGATCGAGCTAAGACGAAAAGGTCGTTTATGTAAAACCGTAAAAACTACAAAATTAAAAATTTTAACCTAAAAATCCCTAAAAATTACTAAAAATCCACAATAATATTCTAAGAGTTTACAAAAAATCCAAAATTGCTAAAACCTTTTAATTAATTAGATAATGACTTTTTAATGCTAATTAAAGCCCTAAAAATCACAATTAATTATTAAAAAGCCCTAAACAAGATCTTAAAGTTTGTAAACCTCAAAATTGACCTAATTAAGCTAAAAGGTATTTTTCAAAATTTTAAAATCAAATAAAACTATTTTTAAGCACTTAAAAACTATTAAAATCAATTAAAACTTAAATTAATTCTAGAAAATAATTGAAAAGTCCTAAAAAGATTTGGAAAGTTACAAAATTCCTAATTTAGTGTCTAAAATCTAGGAAAAATGAAAAAACTTTGAAAGTTAAACTTTTAATTTTTAATAATAAATCAATAAAAAAATAATCAAAAAATTCAAAGTTTATAAAATAAATCTAAAAAATTACCAAAAATCTAGAATAATGTAAATAAGCCAAAAATGCAATTAAAAGTTTCTAAAACCTATTTAATAATTTTATATTAAATTTTAAAGTTGGATAAAAACCCTAAAATCCAATAAAATCAAAAATAAGCTAAATTGAAAACTTTTTGTGATGTAAACCTCAAAAATATAAATAAAAACCTAAAAACTATTTTTTCAGATTTTTTAAATACTTTTTCCTATTTTTCAATTACTTTCTAAAATATAAACTAAAAATAATCCTAGTAAATTAAATAATTACGGGAAAAATGATATTTTTAAACCAAAAAGTCCCTAACCTATTAAATATCAATAGATAAATGCTAAAAGGAAAAAAACTTAAAGGAATAAGCTGAAAACAGCTTATTAATAACCTGTTAGTTAAATAAGTCACAAAACAAACAATCCTTAAGTACAAATTGAAATGAACACTTAGCAGTCAAAGACCCTAGGGCAGAGATGGTTAACGCGTTTATGTGTGGGAGGAGTGGCGCAGGTTCGAGTCCTGACCACGTCCTTTTTGCTTAAACTTTTTTTTTATCTTTTTAAAACTTTAAAACACAAAACCAGTAACTCTTTATACTTCAAAAACACAAATACAAAACCAAATTAAACAAGATTGAGCCCTAAGAATATAAAAACGTGCCCAGATAGGACTGAGTTTCTGATGAACACAAGGGTGTGTTCTTCACTTGTGAAAATAAGGACAAGAGGACTTGATCCTTTGGATTTGTGATGTTTTGTTGGACAAATGGGGCACCCCTATACTCAGTTGAGTATAGGGAGTCAAACAAATGCACAAAACAAGCAAGTACTTAGCCAAAATCACACAAAAATGCACCAAACAAGTTTCTGATATGGTTTGCACAAGTCTGGGGTGTTTTCTGATGCAATTGACACAAAGAGTGAGATTTAAAAGCCCATATCTTGCACACAAGTTCACCAAACAGCATATAAGCAATCCACAATCCTACTTGGGCCTAACTCCTAACAGTCAATCAAGCTTGAAGGTCAAAATCATACAAAAACAGGCACAATAGGCAGTGTTTCTGATTAATGCTATGTTTTCAATATTTTTCACATGCAAATGCTTTTAAACCTTACCAAACTTAAATACAAGCTAGCATATATACTACTAGCAACCTAGTGAATAGATATAACAGGTTTCAAGCTAGGATTAACAACAATCACACCAACTAAAACCTAAATCCAAACACTCCTTTAAGTTCTGAAATGCAAATTTTTCAAACAAAATCTCATACAATCCACACCAAAGTGATTCTATAGACTACTAACATGCATATCATACCAATTAAACTCAAATAAAACCACATAAACAACACTTGAACAACAAATCACAAATAGCATGCAAAATCACACAAATTTAGTAAATCAAGAAAACTAAAAATGGAACAAGGAAGTACCTTGTTGGACCTACATCCAGGCCCAACCAAGGCTGCTTAGCCTTCTCCAAATAGGCCCGGGCCTATGCTGAGCCTTGATCAACAAGCAAGCAACAATCCTGCTAAGAATCAAAATGAAACAAGCAAATATACAATATCTGATTTTTTTACTTTTTAAAACCTTTCTCACAATCTTTTCTCAAATGATTTTCCTTTCTAAATCACTTATAACAAATACACTTTCAATCCTGCAAACCTGAATCTTTCAGAACAAGATTTTACCAAAATCACCAATTTTCAGAAACTCTTTCTGAAAATCTCAAACACAAAATGTTTGAGTAAAAATTCAAATGGAACTCAGAATCTAGTTCAATACCATACCAACTTTTACAAAACAAAAGGAATTACAATTTTTAAATAAAAATACCAACTTTATTTTAATAAAAAGGAATTACAAAGTTTGAAACTAGAAACTGGAACAAGAGCTTAAAATGAGACACATACATCTCATTTATACTAGCTAATGGATAATTCTAGAAAGCTAATAAAATATTACAATGTGTAAAACCCTAGTCCTTAAAAATCCGAAATTGCCCTTGAGTTCTTGGTCAAATCGTCCATGTGATGGCCAGTTGTTGGAATCTTGATCTTGGACGTTAAATACTCCTTGGAGGCCAAGTAGAAGAATCCTGGACGTTTAATTGGTCGGGTATTGGGTTTGGGTGAAAGTGATGTTGCATGGGAGGGACCACCAAGACACATTGTTGTGTCTTGGGGTGATTTGGGATGTGGGATTAGGTGACAAAGTGACCAATTAACAATCTGGAAAGATTCAACAAGAAACCCTTTGATTTGAAATTAATTGGACTTGGGATTAAATAGGGTTTATGGGTAATTAGGGGGTGTGTTTAATCCATTTTGGGAAAAAAAGATTTTAAAAAGGTGTTAGGGAGGGAAAGTGGGAAAGGGTTGACTGGGGTTTGACCCAGTATTTAAATAAAACCGGTTGGGTTTGGGTGGGTATTGGGTTGGTTTAGTAGGTAGGGTCGGGTTGTGTGGTGAGGTGTCAAGTTCTGGTTGGTGGTGAGAGTTTGGCTGTTTGGCAGTATTGGCCCCCAAGCTTCTTTGTTTCTTTCATGTTGTAATAATTAGCTAACAACTCATTTTCCCTTTGTAATAAGTTTGCAATACTTGTCATTTTTGGCACAATATTTTCACAAACTTGTTTCAAGGACATTTTATGCATTTTTCTTCATTTTCAAAGGGCTTTTCTTGTACAATCTTCATTACTCAAGGACCATTCTTGCAAAACTTGATTTCTTCAAGGTCTAATCTTGCCAAGTCTTCAAAAATGAGGGACCAAACTTGCCAATCTTCAATTCTTCAAGGGCATTTTTGTAAAATCCAAACTTGGGCCCGGTTCATTGTGCGGCTTCATTTCCCGTGTTCGTTTTTGAATGATTCTTGTGATCTTTTGCCATTTCCTCAATATCTATACCTCAAAATACACAAGCAACAAACACGAGCATATATTTGGCAGTTTTAATGATATTTTATGCTTTTTAAGCCTGATTTGGATGATGAGACCATGTATAAAAGCAGTCTCATCACTCCCCCATACTAAACCATTGCCGTGCCCTCACGCAATGCTAGAATAAAGTATCATAGCACCTCCAAAATTTAATTTTATTCACTTTATTGAATGATAAACTAGCTATACTACTACTATTACTACTACTTGCGTTTTAGACATAATGTATGATTTTCATCGCAAAATGGGACGTTTAGGTTCATAGAATAAGAACACGTGAATGCTTCGTTAGAAATAATTTCGTCGTCCTTGATTTTCACCTTAATTCCATGCCAAGCGTGCAACGAGATCATTGTCATTATAAGTTAGTAATGCTACCACTACTCATATGCCCTAATCACGTACTTATTCTCCCATTATTCCTAAGTTGTATCTCTTATATTTTATTTTGTCTTGAATGTTTCACGAGGATACATTGTTTGACTTATGCGATAATAGAGATTTAGGTCTAAAAATAGAGTCCTAACGGTGTAACTAAGACCATCAAATCAATAACCCCTCCTAATAGACAACGATGTTAAAAAATTAAGTTGACAAGAAGAATCGATAAACACGGTTTTATAACGGTTTTGAACATGAGACTTATTACCAAGACTTTTATACGCCCCCTAACGGAAGGGCCTTATTATCTTTGGTTTACCTCCATCTTTTATTCAACTTCGCCATGAAGCTTTTATTATGACTTCGGTCTTGCCTTGCCTTTTATTATCCGCCTCATCGGTGGTTTTATTAGCCAAAGACGTATATCCTCACGCTAAAGCGAATTTTGGATCTTTAAAACTTCGAAGATTAAGGCTTGATTCACTTTCAATTTTTGGATAGATTTTAGGCCTTGTGGGGCTTCAAATTGTTTGCTAGATTTAGGTGAGCACTTGAAATCTTATTATTAGGTGAAGCTTTCGATTATTCGGGTGCCAATACTTCAAAACCGTGACACTGGCGATACCTTAATGTCTTCCCAATTTAATTACACGGAAGCTACTAGAAAAGACTAGAAACCCAACAATCCTAACTAAACCGCTAAGTCAATATTTATTAAGCAAAAAATATTTACAAGCGAAGGGAGAATAAGCAAACAACGAGAATACATGAGTTTTTGAAAGAATACGAGTACTCTACGTTTAGCATAGTAACTTATAATTAACTCTATGATTTCTCGTCCTCATTCAAGAGACTTAGCCTAATGTAAGTTAAGGAATTAAAGCTAAGTGCTCAACACACACGGTCGAGTCAAAAATTACTCTTATTCTCGCCATCGGAAAACTTACATTCGTGTCTTCAAACACTTATAAATCATGAGAAAAATTTAAAATTTGGCCATTTTTAGCCTTATTTTGCAACAAAAACGATAACAAAAAGATAAACTTTGGAAAGCGTGAAGGTTTGGCAAGGCAAGTATCTATTCACCCCCCCATACTAAAGTTAAACATTGTCCTCAATGTTTCGAGTCTAGGGGTGCAAACACCCCCATACTAGAGACGTAGTCGAATGCCTAATCTAGCATGGAAAGGGTGTAACCAATAAATTAATAGCCGTTTATGAAGTGTGCTAAAAACCTAAGGTTAGAACATCAAAGGATATATCATTTGGATATTGAGAAATGTCTCCAAAGCAAACGATCGAGTGCTCCCATAAAACAAACACGAGAGGCTCCAATCGTGAAGATCATGATCTAAAAACCACAATGCACAAACAACCACGGAACAAAGGTTGGAAGGGCATAAATCCCCTCACATTAACTAATTAGAAAGCAATAATATGTACATGGATAAGCATGGGTCTCCCCCACGAGGCACCTTGTTTTTGATAACCGAGTCAAAAGCTCGACTCGAATCCCTATAAATGTGATCATTTAGGGATATCATGGTGTGGTCAATTTTTGGTGGGGCTTACATGATAAACAAGGCCAAAAAACAACCGGTATAAAGGACTAAGTCCTTTGATGATGCAAAATACCGGGGTCGAAGATGGCGTTCTCGTTTTCATTGGAAAAACAAACCAACGCCACTTCATCATGAGTCAACAAAAACTCAAAGAGTTTCAAGAAAATAGATGGGAAGAAATAGAAGGGTGGGACAATGGGTAAGTCATGAAAACGTTGAGCTACTCGAGGTAGACTCGCACCAATCAAATGAAAAGATTTTCCATTTATTGCATCGGTGGAAGACCGAGATTTCCCTTTATAAGCAATTCCAGGATCAAATATCTCGTCCTCGGTGGAGAAAGGGGAGGGAACATAAGGGGATTCCCCCACACTAAGTCCACACAAAGCATCGTCAAAAGGAGAAGACGAGCTTGTAGTACTCAATACACGTGGTGATGACGGAGTTAGAATTGTAGAAAAATCTTTTAAATTCAATTAAAAATCTTTTCCTTTTTCATCTTTTACACTCTCCTTGTGAAAACTCGATTTAATTATGTCAAAAATATTTGGTGTTTCTAAAACAATGTTAGTCACACTAAAAATTCTCACATTTTGAAATCTTTTTGGCAAAGGTGGTGGCAAGTTTTCAAAACGTTTGTCAACAAAGAAAACTCCCCCATCGGGATCAACGTATTCAACATCCAAAGAATCACTCGAGATTGGAATCGTAGGCTTAACACTCTTAACCTCCACCGGCGGAGGGGACGAAACTTCATTTTTCTCAACAACTCCTAAAACTCTTTTGGAAATCTTTTTGCAAATGTTTTTGGTGGAATTGACATTGTACAAAGATGTGATCGAATACACATGAGAAAGTGTGGAGTTTTGGGTTGCATTAATGACGAGTTCTTCCTCGTTGAAACGAAGAGTGATTTTCCTTGCATGCACATCGATAAGTGCTCTCGAGGTATCCAAAAAAGATCGACCTAAAATTAACGAAACTTTAGGATCGATGGGAATATCAACAACAATAAAGTCTACAGGATAGTAGAACTTTCCAACTTTCACGAAGACGTCCTCGGCTACTCCACAAGCTATAATCCTAGAATGATCGGCCATTTCGATTGACATTCTTGAAGGAGTGAGATTGGGAAGATTGAGCGATTTAAAAATCTCAAGAGGCATCAAATTAATACTAGCACCAAGATCGGCCAAGGCGTAGCATTCTTCCATTTCTTGTATAGCACATGGGATTAAAAACTTTCCAGGATCACCGACTTTTTGAGGTATGCGGCTTAGAAAAACCGATGAACAACTAGACGATTTTTGCAATTTCTCTTTGTTATTCAACATACTTTTGAAGTTCGCGGCAAATCGAGGCATCATGACTAAGGCGTCGGCAAAACTTATATTAAAATGCAAGTCACGAAACATTTTCATAAAGAGTTCAAATTGATAATTATTTCGTTCTTGTGCCTTTTCCTTGTCTCGTCTTGAAGGGTAGGGTAAAGGTGGTGTGGGTTGGGGCATAGTAGGCATAGGCAATGGCCTTGGAATCTCGGGTTCCATGATTGGTGTATGTTCAACCGTAGGTGTGGTTTGAGCGGTACTTCGTGGGCTTTGAATTTGCTCCTTTTCCACCACAACCTCGGGTTCTTTCTCTTTTTCCTTCTCCATAGAAGTACTTGGACGAGAAATGGGTTCTTTAAAAGTTTTACCACTACGAGTAGCAACAACCTTTAATTCCCCTTTCGAGTTTACGATGGTATCACTAGGAAGACCACCCGAAGAAGAGGGCTAACACATGATAGCTTCAAACATTTTTCCCATTCGGTCTTCAAACTTAGATTGCCTAGCATCCGCTTTTAAAAACTCTTGCTTAATCTCATGTTGACCTTGCTCCATTTTTTGTTGATTTTGTTGGAGTCTTTGAACATTTCCTTCTATTTTATTAGCATGAGTTTTAAGTTCATTAGAAAGTTCGTTTTTAAGCTCGTTTTTCAACTCGGATCTTAAGCTAACCATTTCACGTTGCATATTGTCAAACTTAGCATCGTTTGCCTTAGCATAATTCAAAAATTCTCCTTGAAGATTTTTGGTGTGATCATTTTGAAAACCTTGTGTGGTAGTTTGAAAATCACGGTTTTGGTTTTGGTTTGAAATTTGCCAATTTACACTTTGATAATTACCCTTGTTATAATTCCTTTGATTTCCTTGGTAATTTCCACCTTGGTTGTTGTTTCGATAGTTATTAGCATTTTGATTTGGTGGAGCTTGATTTTGGCGGGAACCTTGACCGATTTGGTTATAAGTTCCCGTGGCTACATAAGCACTCGAAGTGTTACCATCCGCGGTAATGCACTCGGAAAGATCATGAGCTCCACCACACGACAAACAACTTTTAGAAACCGCTTTAACCGAAGCAGAATTCGAAGCTTCTTGATTTTTCCAATGGTTCATAAGGTTAGCAAATCTATCAAAAAATCGATTTTCTTCATTTGCTTGATCATGTAAAGCATTAATGCTACGAGACGATGACGAGCCCAATTTGGCAACACTCGGTGTGTTACGAGGGCTATAAACCTTAGACCTATTCTCAATTATGACCAAAGCTTCTTCAACCGTTTTACACAAAAAGTTACCACCCGCGGCGGCATTTAAATAATCTCTTTCATGATCGTTAAGTCCATTGTAAAACGTGTCGATTTGGTGCAAGTCGGATAAACCGTGATGAGGACATTCATGCAACATCTCCTTAAACCTATTCCAAGCCGTTGAAAAACTTTCATTTGATTCTTGTGAAAATCTAGAAATCTCATTTTTCAAATGCGTAGTCTTATAGGGCGGAAACAATTGGTTCACAAATTTCGAAACGAGATCCTTCCACGTCAATATAGAATTGGGTGGCTCTTGCTCTAACCAAATTTTAGCGGGCCCCGCTAAGGAATACGGAAAAAGCATCATCTTAATCGAGTCATTCGAGACATCCTTAAATTTGCACGTGGCGGTAAGACGATTGAATTGGCGGATATGGTTGTGGGGATTGTCCTTCTCATCTCCATGGAATTTGTTGTTTTAGATCATCGATAACAAACCCGTTTTCACCTCAAAATTCTCCGCAAGGATAGCGGGAATCACAATAGCTTCTCCATAACCCTCGGTGGGTGCTTGAAGTAACTCCATCATAGTTCGATTCGCCATGGTTGGTGCTTCTCGTACAATGGGTTCGTCAATAGGAGACTCCTCACTAGAATGATTTGGAGTGGGAGTTTTGTTCTTTCGTCTACATGCACGTTTTGCTTGATTACGAGTTAGCATAAATGTCACGTACAACGAGGAGACGAGCAAAGAAGATTCTTTTTGGTGTTTTGTGTTTTTCAATTTTTTTGTGGTTTTTGATGGTATTATCTTTTTCGGAAATTGGTGAGATGTATTAAGTAGACAAAAATCTACAAATCTCCTCCTTAATCAAATCTCTCGATTAAAGAAGCCTCAAGGAATGAAAACGATCACGTGGAGTGAACGCCTTCGATGACTTTAGAATGATGGTGGAACACCAAATCGTTCAAGAGGCTTTAATCAATGAAACCAAGAAAATATATATGATATGTAATAATACTTTGGGCGGCAAAACCCTCGATTCACTCTCAAAATCAAATACGCACAAGCAAGCGGAGGAAACGAGACGGCTCGAAGCACTTAAGAGCCTTTTTCCTTTAGGTTGTGAAATACAACCGCCTTATACCCACCTTATAGTTTGTATTATCAAGATTAAGCTTCACGAAAGTATTTATCTATTTTTGCCTTTTTTCTTTGGTTTGAGATTCGAATACAATGATCGAGTGATGAAATCCCGAATCAAGGTTGTGATTGCTCACGTATTTGGAGTACTTGTGAATTTATTGTTCTACGTATACAATATAGTAATAATATTCACACAAAAACCAAAAAACGATAATACGTATTAGTAGAGTGCTACTAATACAATTAGCTATTTATGGCTAGTAAAAAAAACAATGGTTCAATCAAAACACAACACGCCTCTCCGGCAGCGGCGCCAAAATGATGTTGGTGTTTTTACTACCCTTTAGGAAAAGAGCAATAAATAGGGCAAGCGTGCACGACGATTTAGGAAAACCGTGTGTGAATGACCCTAAAAGTGAGTTCGTTCTCTCGAGGAGGCACGTGTGTTGTGTAATGATTTGATTTTGATTGTGATTTTACTATAATGAGAAGAGAAAAGAAAAGAAAAATAATAGAAATAAGAAAGGAAAGACGGTTACGAAGACGGATCGAGCTAAGACGAAAAGGTCGTTTACGTAAAACCGTAAAAACTACAAAATTAAAAATTTTAACCTAAAAATTCCTAAAAATTACTAAAAATCCACAATAATATTCTAAGAGTTCACAAAAAATCCAAACTTGCTAAAACCTTTTAATTAATTAGATAATGACTTTTTAATGCTAATTAAAGCCCTAAAAATCACAATTAATTATTAAAAAGCCCTAAACAAGATCTTAAAGTTTGTAAACCTAAAAAATGACCTAATTAAGCTAAAAAGTGTTTTTCAAAATTTTAAAATCAAATAAAACTATTTTTAAGCACTTAAAAACTATTAAAATCAATTAAAACTTAAATTAATTCTAGAAAATAATTGAAAAGTCCTAAAAAGATTTGGAAAGTTACAAAATTCCTAATTTAGTGTCTACAATCTAGGAAAAATGAAAAAACTTAAAAAATTAAACTTTTAATTTTTAATAATAAAATAATAATAAAATAATCAAAAAATTCAAAGTTTATAAAATAAATCTAAAAAATTATCAAATATCTAGAATAATGTAACTAAGCCAAAAATGCAATTAAAAGTTTCTAAAACCTATTTAATAATTTTATATTAAATTTTAAAGTTGGATAAAAACCCTAAAATCCAATAAAATCAAAAATAAGCTAAATTGAAAACTTTTTGTGATGTAAACCTCAAAAATATAAATAAAAACCCAAAAACTATTTTTCAGATTTTTTAAATACTTTTTCCTATTTTTAAATTACTTTCTAAAATATAAGCTAAAAATAATCCTAGTAAATTAAATAATTACGGGAAAAATGATATTTTTAAACCAAAAAGTCCCTAACCTATTAAATATCAATAGAAAAATGCTAAAAGGAAAAAAACTTAAAGGAATAAGCTGAAAACAGCTTATTAATAAGCTGTTAGTTAAATAAGTCACAAAACAAACAATCCTTAAGTACAAATTGAAATGAACACTTAGCAGTCAAAGACCCTAGGGCAGAGATGGTTAACGCGTTTGTGTGTGGGAGGAGTGGCGCAGGTTCGAGTCCTGGCCACGTCCTTTTTGCTTAAACTTTTTTTTATCTTTTTTAAAACTTTAAAACACAAAACCAGTAACTCTTTATACTTCAAAAACACAAATACAAAACCAAATTAAACAAGATTGAGCCCTAAGAATATAAAAACGTGCCCAGATAGGACTGAGTTTCTGATGAACACAAGGGTGTGCTCTTCACTTGTGAAAATAAGAACAAGAGGACTTGATCCTTTGGATTTGTGATGTTTTGTTGGACAAATGGGGCACCCCTATACTCAGTTGAGTATAAGGAGTCAAACAAATGCACAAAACAAGCAAGTACTTAGCCAAAATCACACAAAAATGCACCAAACAAGTTTCTGATATGGTTTGCACATGTCTGGGGTGTTTTCTGATGCAATTGACACAAAAAGTGAGATTTAAAAGCCCATATCTTGCACACAAGTTCACCAAACAGCATATAAGCAATCCACAATCCTACTTGGGCCTAACTCCTAACAGTCAATCAAGCTTGAAGGTCAAAATCATACAAAAACAGGCACAATAGGCAGTGTTTCTGATTAATGCTATGTTTTCAATATTTTTCACATGCAAATGCTTTTAAACCTTACCAAACTTAAATACAAGCTAGCATATATACTACTAGCAACCTAGTGAATAGATATAACAGGTTTCAAGCTAGGATTAACAACAATCACACCAACTAAAACCTAAATCCAAACACTCCTTTAAGTTCTGAAATGCAAATTTTTCAAACAAAATCTCATACAATCCACACCAAAGTGATTCTATAGACTACTAACATGCATATCATACCAATTAAACTCAAATAAAACCACATAAACAACACTTGAACAACAAATCACAAATAGCATGCAAAATCACACAAATTCAGTAAATCAAGAAAACTAAAAATGGAACAAGGAAGTACCTTGTTGGACCTACATCCAGGCCCAACCAAGGCTGCTTAGCCTTCTCCAAATAGGCCCGGGCCTATGCTGAGCCTTGATCAACAAGCAAGCAACAATCCTGCTAAGAATCAAAATGAAACAAGAAAATATACAATATCTGATTTTTTTACTTTTTAAAACCTTTCTCACAATCTTTTCTCAAATGATTTTCCTTTCTAAATCACTTATAACAAATACACTTTCAATCCTGCAAACCTGAATCTTTCAGAAACAAGATTTTACCAAAATCACCAATTTTCATAAACTCTTTCTGAAAATCTCAAACACAAAATGTTTGAGTAAAAATTCAAATGGAACTCAGAATCTAGTTCAATACCATACCAACTTTTACAAAACAAAAGGAATTACAATTTTTAAATTAAAATACCAACTTTATTTTAATAAAAAGGAATTACAAAGTTTGAAACTAGAAACTCGAACAAGAGCTTAAAATGAGACACATACATCTCATTTATACTAGCTAATGGATAATTCTAGAAAGCTAATAAAATATTACAATGTGTAAAACCCTAGTCCTTAAAAATCCGAAATTGCCCTTGAGTTCTTGGTCAAATCGTCCATGTGATGGCCAGCTATTGGAATCTTGATCTTGGACGTTAAAAACTCCTTGGAGGCCAAGTAGAAGAATCCTGGACGTTTAATTGGTCGGGTATTGGGTTTGGGTGAAAGTGATGTTGCAGGGGAGGGACCACTAAGACACATGGGTGTGTCTTGGGGTGATTTGGGATGTGGGATTAGGTGACAAAGTGACCAATTAACAATCTGGAAAGATTCAACAAGAAACCCTTTGATTTGAAATTAATTGGACCTGGGATTAAATAGGGTTTATGGGTAATTAGGGGGTGTGTTTAATCCATTTTGGGTAAAAAAGATTTAAAAAAGGTGTTAGGAAGGGAATGTGGGAAAGGGTTGACTGGGGTTTGACCCAGTATTTAAATAAAACAGGTTGGGTTTGGGTGGTTATTGGGTTGGTTTAGTGGGTAGGGTCGGGTTGTGTGGTGAGGTGTCAAGTTCTGGTTGGTGGTGAAAGTTTGGCTGTTTGGCAGTATTGGCCCCCAAGCTTCTTTGTTTCTTTCATGTTGTAATAATCAGCTAACAACTCATTTTCCCTTTGTAATAAGTTTGCAATACTTGTCATTTTTGGCACAATATTTTCACAAACTTGTTTCAAGGACATTTTATGCATTTTTCTTCATTTACAAAGGGCTTTTCTTGTACAATCTTCATTCCTCAAGGACCATTCTTGCATAACTTGAGTTCTTCAAGGTCTAATCTTGCCAAGTCTTCAAAAATGAGGGACCAAACTTGCCAATCTTCAATTCTTCAAGGGCATTTTTGTAAAATCCAAACTTGGGCCCGGTTCATTGTGCGGCTTCGTTTCCCGTGTTCGTTTTTGAATGATTCTTGTGATCTTTTGCCATTTCCTCAATATCCGTACCTAAAAATACACAAGCAACAAACACGAGCATATATTTGGCAGTTTTAATGATATTTTATGCATTTTAAGCCCGATTTGGACGATGAGACCATGTATAAAAGCAGTCTCATCAGTATGAAATTTAGCTACATGCATTGACATTTTTATAAAACCCATTTTTAGATGAAAATTATGTGTTTTGATCTTATATTGTTGTTGTATGTAGGTGTTTATGCTTATATATATATGTTTTTATAATTACATGTTATTTTTTTGAGTTGGGTTTTTAAATTTGATCATCTAGGATGATTTAAGGTGTTATGATATGAACTAGTAATGTAGGAATGATTATAGTGGTAAAAATAGGGTTAAAATATGGTGAAAAATTAATTTTGAGTGATATTTAAAAATATATTTTATAGCATATTATTAAATTTAATTTATTGAAAATATGAGTTTGAGTTTGAGATGAACTAGTTAGATATTGTTGTAGAGGATGTTTTTATCTTCGTTTTGGTATAAGGTAGGACTTGTAGCTTGATTGTAGAGTTTTACTACTCTTTAGGAAAAGAGCGTAAATAGGGAAAGTATCAAGCGATGATTTAGGAAAATCAACACTAATGACCCTTGATGGATTCCAAGTTCGTTTACCAAGGAGGTATATGTGTGTGAGAAATTCGTTAAATGTTTGTGATTAATGATTGGTTTAGAAGGGGATTAGAAAAGAAGATGACGAAAACGTAAAAATAAAAATTAACAAAAAAAACACTACTAGAAAGTTAAAACGTAGAACCTTAAAAACCACAAAAATAAAAATAAATTCTAAAAATTACCAAAAATTCACCAAAAATAAAAAATAATAAACTAAGAGCTTACCAATGATCAAAACTTTTTCAAACCTTTAAATAATTAAATATTCAATTTTTAAATGTTAATTAAAGCCCTAAAAATCAAATAAATTATCAAAAAGCCCAAATAAAGATTTTTCAATTGGCAAACCTCTAAAATTACTTAAAAAGATTAAAAACTATTTTTAGAAATTTTAAAACTAATAAAAACTATTTAAAATGAATTAAAAACTATTAAAAATTAAAATAATTATAAAAATTAATCTAAAAGAGATAAAATTATTCTAAAAGTTGCTAAATTCCTATTATAATGTATTTAACCTAAGGAAAATGTAGAAAGTTGGAAAATGTGAAATTTTAAAAATAATAATAAAATAATAATAAAATAATATTAAAAATCCAAAAATTATAAAAAATTCTAAAAACTTGCAAACTAGTTTATTTTAACATAAATAATCAGAAAATCAAAGTGAAATTACCAAAATACCCCTAATGGGCCCTCAAATGGGCCAAATCCAAAAACAGTCAACCTAAATGGGCTTTTGTGCCCAAAAAGTCAAACTTGGCCCAATTGACTTGGGAAAGCCATATCTGACTTAAAAATCAATTCTAAGAACAAAACTCTAAAGGCCCAAAAGCTGAATATGAGCTTATCACAGCTTATTAAACACAAAGCATATTCTTATTGAGCTTTTCAGCCCATTAAGCCATAAGCTAATGCCATAAGCTCTAATTTGACACACAACCCTCTTTTAGGATGCTTAAGAGATCTGTCAAAAGAAATTTCCAAAAAGCACACTCAATAAGCCAGAAAATAGAAAAGCAAAAATCCACAAAACGACAAAATAGTCGTTTTTGAGAAATAATGCACCTCAGGACTTGATTCAACTTGCAAAAGCTTTCAAATGGACTCAATAAGCAAAATCAATAAAAAAAATCCAATAAGCACAACCAATAAGCCAGAATAAGCACAAATGAACTTATGTAAAAGTCAAAGGAGTTGGTTTTCTAGTCAAACCTAAAAGTCAACCACCCAAATGCTCCAGTATGAACAAATTGGTCAAAATATGAGCACCTATTACAAAAACAAAGTTGTTGCTGGTTGGAATAAGCTATTATAGCTTATTGATAAGCTGACACCAAATTTACACTATCAGTGGCAACCAGCAGGGGAAAGGAGTTCCCACTGCTTTGACTATTTGACCAAGCTTATATGAGAGTTCTGGATTGATTCAATTGGAAACAAGGGCACCCTTGTGATCAGTGAATCACAAGGAGTCAATAGCAACAATAAAATCACAAAATGGTTCACACAATAAGCCACAATAAGCCAAACAGTTACCAGATATGCTCCAGATATGCAAATAAGCAGTTAAGCACTTAATAAGCAGATTTAGCCACAATAAGCCAACCAAACTTAACAGGATGCATACACAAGCTATGTAAACTAAGAACAAACACAAAGCAACAAGAATCAAACACTGAAACAAAGTAAATAGCAAGATCAAAGCACAAAATGTTTCTGATGAACAATGAACATATGTAGAAACAAGTTTGCTTATATACTTGACACTTGATCCAATTTCAAGCCTCAAATCCTTCTTCCCTGGTGTGATTAACTATGATTTAGCACTTGTTAGCCCTAGCCTATACTTAGATCTAGGTGTCCTCAAAATCCTAGCCAATTTTACCAAGTTTTAAAGATTTTTTAGCCAAAACAAGAATCTATGTGATCAAAACCTCAAAACCTGCAAACAGATGAACATATGCACCTAACAAACAGATACCAACTCTTGCAACCACAACACAAGCACTTAGCAAACCACAAATCCAACTTATGCAGTAATCCCAAACACTCCTTAATATACCACTTAACAAAGGAACTTGTAATTTTAACTAATAACCTACTGATTTTAATGATAAAAAACACTTAAACAATAGCAACTAACACAATCAAACTCAAAAATCACCAGCACAAACACCAATACTCAAAATCAAAGCACAAAATCCAAAACAGTCATAAACATGAAATTTTTAGGGGAATCTTAACAAGAGCTTATACCTGCCTTCCACAACATCCTAGGAAGGCCAACAATGCTCCTTGGACCTTGTTCAACAACTAGAACAAGACCAAGGTACTTCAACAAAGATGATCAAAGCCTGCTGATGTTCAAAGCAGAACAAGGCTTTGATTATGATATTTCTTCAACACAAGCAACAAACAAACTCAACCAAAGGCTTAGAATCCTTCTCAGGCTTGGTGTCAACAAGCTTGAAAGAACTCAAGGCTTAAGGCTAAGGGTTAGTACACAAATAATAACCAAATTCAGAAACAAGGACTTCAAGGTTTTTGAACCTTGAAAACCTTTCAAACCTAGACGTGCCTTAACCACAAGATTAAGGTAGGCCTCAACAATCAAATGGAACTCAGAA
Organism: Glebionis coronaria; assembly: GCA_025667525.1. Classification (NCBI taxonomy): domain Eukaryota; kingdom Viridiplantae; phylum Streptophyta; class Magnoliopsida; order Asterales; family Asteraceae; genus Glebionis; species Glebionis coronaria. The sequence goes on from CM046877.1 coordinate 458,778,497, forward strand.
TTAGGCTACTCAAACACCAAACTTTTAACTAAATCAAAAAGAGATTTCAAAATTCAGAAATTCAAATTTTATTTAACTTAAAAAGGAATTACAAAGATTGATAGCCTAAAACTGGAACAAAGGGACTCTCACATGTTGAGGTCTCCTTTTATAGGCAAATGCCTGGCTAAACACTATTCACAAACCCTAGAACTGAATTCCCTATTATGCCCTTGAGTCTTCTAGACGTTTTCTGAATTTGAGCTGTCCAAGTTGATCCTGGATGTTCATTTTAGCTTTGGAATGAAGCAATGAATCATAGCTGTTGATTTGGACACGTCACATAACTTGGAGGCTAAGTTGCATTCTGATTGGTGGAAAGGGAATTGGGGGTAGGGTCCATAGTGAGTGGGATTAAGGGTTTTTGGTGTGGGATAGGTTTCTGCACATGTGAATCAAGTGTGTGCAAAGGGAATTGATTTTTACCCTAAGTTTAAGTGGATTAAAAACTGGGGGTGAAGAAGGGTAAACAGTAGTTCATTTGATCCGAAATTGGGGGAAAAGAGTTGTTTGGCGCATTTTCTGATTTGAAAGTTTGAAAGTGGCAACTTAGGTCCTTGTGTTTTGAGATTTTTGGTAAATAAGGTATTTCAGCCTAGAAAACGTATTTCCCTTTATATTAACTTTCACCACTTGTCACTTTTGGCACCAAACTTTGGAAAAAGGTTATCAAGGGTTATTTTTGACACTTTTTCATATTTCAAGGGCTGATTTTGGACATTGTTGATCTTCAAAGGTATTCATTGTATCTTTGGCTTGATGAGGGACCATAATTGACAATGTTGAATAGTTGAGGGACTAAACTTGCCATTTCTTGAAAGTTGAAGGACCTTTTGTGTAATTTTGACAACTTAAGGGACCAAACTTGTAATTATGAATATACAAGGGTTTTAAATGTCATTTCTTCAATAAATGAGGATCAATCTTGTTTGTCTTCAAGTCTTCAAGGGTATTTGTTGAGAATTCCATGATTAGGGCCCGGGTTCATTGTATGGCTTCGTTTCTCGTGTCCGTTTTTCCTTGTAACTTGTGATCTTTTGCCTTTTTCACGATATCCATACCTAAAATACACAAGTAAACAAACACAAGCATATATATGGTATTTTATGACATTTTTATGCATTTAAAGCCCGAAAAAAACGATGAGATCATGTATAAATGCCATCTCATCACTCCCCCATACTAAGCCATTGCCGTGCCCTCACGCAATGCTAGAATAAAGTATCTAAGCATCACCAAAGTTCAATTTTATTAACCTTTATTGAAGAGTAAAAGACTTGCAACATACTACGAAGATGTGTAAAGACATAATGTATGATTTTCATCACAAAAAGTGACTTTTAGGGTCAAAGAATAGAAACAAATAAATGTCCCTTAGAGTAAACTTCGTCATCCTTGATTGTCATACATTCCATGCTTAGTGCAAAAACGAGATCATTGTTGGTACAAGTCACAATGCTAACACTACTCATATGTCCAAATTGTGTAATACTTTTTCTCCCCGCAATCCTAGTTATTATAAAAGGAAATGGGTTACTAGCATTTTTTATCTATTTTTCATGGATCACAAGTGATTCATATTGACTTATTTGAGTAGTTATTAGTCCGAAAGCAAAGTAGCACGATCTGATCAATAGTTAACCGAATGACAAAATCTTTTAAAACGGCTTCCCGTGTATCTCCTTAAGTTCATATCTTGGCATAACTCGTTTCACGATTTGAGACCTTTCTCGGACCGATATTTGGCATGTACTTCATACTTCAAATCTTGGGAAGACGTTCTCGAAATTATTGTCTTCTCTTCATATATTTGGAATTTCTTCACTTTACGTTTTTGAGAGATTCTTCATATTGGACCACGACTTCATCATTTATCTTCAATCATTACTTTGGATTTTGATATACAACGATCCGCCTCCTTTTCGGACTTGGATATATTTATCCTCATACCTTGTTAGGGTCTTTTTGGATAGACTTTCTCCATGATCTTTAGGGGAGTAATTGCTTCTCGTCGTGTGTCTCGATCCTTCATATTGATTTAGGAATAATGATACTTCACATCATCTTGGATCTTTAGCAAAAATAGAGCTCCTCATGCCTTGTTAGGGCCTTTTTGGATAATCGCCAATCTTCGCGTCCCGCTTCAATAAGTTATGCCTTGGCTATGAACTCTATTCAACCCCGAGCAACTTTTAAACGATCTTGCGCTAGAGGCTAAGTAACCTTTCAAATCGTACGACCTTACTTATTGCAATTATGATTTATTCCTAATGCATTGATCTTATAGGAAGAAAAAGCCACAATTAAAAACATATTAGTTTTTGAAAGAACACTTTCATGTTCTACGTTTAGCATGATCACTTGTCTAACTCTATCATTTCTCGTTATTCACTATATAAAGACCTCTAATTAAAGAGACTCGTGAATACTTAGCCATGCAAGTCAAAATTAAGCCAAATTTGGATTAGCTTTCATTAAGACTATATCAAATCAAAGTTTTGGGTTTTCAAGCCACCTATAGGACTTTGCACTTTCTTGGACTTTTTCAATTTTAGAGAACGCGTTTTATAGTTCCCTTGATAAGTGACTTTCTAGAATCATTTATAGGAACTTGCGAAAAGTTCTTGTTCTTAACCCGAATGAATTAAGACTTTCGCGTTTTAAAGCTCCCTATATAAAAGTCTAGCAAAACTTGAATTGAGCGGGTTAAGGAATGTAAATGGCTCCAAATGCCCATCAAGTCAAAAATTAACTCTTAGTCTACCCAACGGAAAATATACATTCGTGTCTTAAAAACACTTATTAAAACTAAGAAAAATTTTAAAATTTGGCCATTTTTAGCCTTATTAGCAAAACAAAACATTGAAAATTGGAAAGCGTGAGGGCGTAGCAAAGCAAGTACCTATTCACCCCCCCCCCCCCCCCATACTAAAAATAAACATTGTCCTCAATGTTTCGAGTCTAAAGGTGGAGCACCCCCATACTAGAGACGAAGAGTCGAATGCTTAGGATCTAGCATGGAAAGGGTGATCAACAATATATCTAAAGCCGTTTATTAAGTATGCTAAAAGATAATTGTTAGAACAATAAAGGATATGTCATGGATTCGTGAAAAACTTCTTCAAAGGAACGATGGAGGCTCACGTAAACGAACACGGCCAAAATGATTGTAGAGTTTTACTACTCTTTAGGAAAAGAGCGTAAATAGGGAAAGTATCAAGCGATGATTTAGGAAAATCAACACTAATGACCCTTGATGGATTCCAAGTTCGTTTCCCAAGGAGGTATATGTGTGTGAGAAATTCGTTAAATGTTTGTGATTAATGATTGGTTTAGAAGGGGATTAGAAAAGAAGATGACGAAAACGTAAAAATAAAAATTAACAAAAAAACACTACTAGAAAGTTAAAACGTAGAACCTTAAAAACCACAAAAATAAAAATAAATTCTAAAAATTACCAAAAATCAAAAATAATAAACTAAGAGCTTACCAATGATCAAAACTTTTTCAAACCTTTTAAATAATTAAATATTCAATTTTTAAATGCTAATTAAAGCCCTAAAAATCAAATAAATTATCAAAAAGCCCAAATAAAGATTTTTCAATTGGCAAACCTCTAAAATGACTTAAAAAGATTAAAAACTATTTTTAGAAATTTTAAACTAATAAAAACTATTTAAAATGAATTAAAAACTATTAAAACTTAAAATAATTATAAAAATTAATCTAAAAGAGATAAAATTATTCTAAAAGTTGCTAAATTCCTATTTTAATGTATTTAACCTAAGGAAAATGTAGAAAGTTGGAAAATGTGAAATTTTAAAAATAATAATAAAATAATATTATAAATCCGAAAATTATAAAAAATTCTAAAAACTTGCAAACTAGTTTATTTTAACCTAAATAATCAGAAAATCAAAGTGAAATTACCAAAATACCCCTAATGGGCCCTCAAATGGGCCAAATCCAAAAACAGTCAACCTAAATGGGCTTTTGGGCCCAAAAAGTCAAACTTGGCCCAATTGACTTGGAAAAGCCCTATCTGACTTAAAATTCAATTCTAAGAACAAAACTCTAAAGGCCCAAAAGCTGAATATGAGCTTATCACAGCTTATTAAACACAAAGCTTATTCTTATTGGGCTTTTCAGCCCATTAAGCCATAAGCTAATGCCATAAGCTCTAATTTGACACACAACCCTCTTTTAGGATGCTTAAGAGATCTGTCAAAAGAAATTTCCAAAAAGCACACTCAATAAGCCAGAAAATAGAAAAGCAAAAATCCACAAAACGACAAAATAGTCGTTTTTGAGAAATAATGCACCTCAGGACTTGATTCAACTTGCAAAAGCTTTCAAATGGACTCAATAAGCAAAATCAATCAACAAAAATCCAATAAGCCAGAATAAGCACAAATGAACTTATGTAAAAGTCAAAGGAGTTGGTTTTCTAGTCAAACCTAAAAGTCAACCACCCAAATGCTCCAGTATGAACAAATGGGTCAAAATATGAGCACCTATTACAAAAACAAAGTTGTTGCTGGTTGGAATAAGCTATTATAGCTTATTGATAAGCTGACACCAAATTTACACTATCAGTGGCAACCAGCAGGGGAAAGGAGTTCCCACTGCTTTGACTATTTGACCAAGCTTATATGAGAGTTCTGGATTGATTCAATTGGAAACAAGGGCACCCTTGTGATCAGTGAATCACAAGGAGTCAATAGCAACAATAAAATCACAAAATGGTTCACACAATAAGCCAGAATAAGCCAAACAGTTACCAGATATGCTCCAGATATGCAAATAAGCAGTTAAGCACTTAATAAGCAGATTTAGCCACAATAAGCCAACCAAACTTAACAGGATGCATACACAAGCTATGTAAACTAAGAACAAACACAAAGCAACAAGAATCAAACACTGAATCAAAGTAAATAGCAAGATCAAAGCACAAAATGTTTCTGATGAACAATGAACATATGTAGAAACAAGTTTGCTGATATACTTGACACTTGATCCAATTTCAAGCCTCAAATCCTTCTTCCCTGGTGTGATTAACTATGATTTAGCACTTGTTAGCCCTAGCCTATGCTTAGATCTAGGTGTCCTCAAAATCCTAGCCAATTTTACCAAGTTTTAAAGATTTTTTAGCCAAAACAAGAATCTATGTGATCAAAACCTCAAAACCTGCAAACAGATGAACATATGCACCTAACAAACAGATACCAACTCTTACAACCACAACACAAGCACTTAGCAAACCACAAATCCAACTTATGCAGTAATCCCAAACACTCCTTAATATACCACTTAACAAAGGAACTTGTGATTTTAACTAATAACCTACTGATTTTAATGATCAAAAACACTTAAACAATAGCAACTAACACAATCAAACTCAAAAATCACCAGCACAAACACCAATACTCAAAATCAAAGCACAAAATCCAAAACAATCATAAACATGAAATTTTTAGGGGAATCTTAACAAGAGCTTATACCTGCCTTCCACAACATCCTAGGAAGGCCAAAATGCTCCTTGGACCTTGTTCAACAACTAGAACAAGACCAAGGTACTTCAACAAAGATGATCAAAGCCTGCTAATGTTCAAAGCAGAACAAGGCTTTGATTATGATATTTCTTCAACACAAGCAACAAACAAACTCAACCAAAGGCTTAGAATCCTTCTCAGGGTTGGTGTCAACAAGCTTGAAAGAACTCAAGGCTTAAGGCTAAGGGTTAGTACACAAATAATAACCAAATTCAGAAACAAGGACTTCAAGGTTTTTGAACCTTGAAAACCTTTCAAACCTAGACGTGCCTTAACCACAAGATTAAGGTAGGCCTCAACAATCAAATGGAACTCAGAATTAGGCTACTCAAACACCAACCTTTTAACTAAATCAAAAAGAGATTTCAAAATTCAGAAATTCAAATTTTATTTAACTTAAAAAGGAATTACAAAGATTGATAGCCTAAAACTGGAACAAAGGGACTCTCACATGTTGAGGTCTCCTTTTAAAGGCAAATGCCTGGCTAAACACTATTCACAAACCCTAGAACTGAATTCCCTATTATGCCCTTGAGTCTTCTAGACGTTTTCTGAATTTGAGCTGTCCAAGTTGATCCTGGATGTTCATTTTAGCTTTGGAATGAAGCAATGAATCATAGCTGTTGATTTGGACACGTCACATAACTTGGAGGCTAAGTTGCATTCTGATTGGTGGAAAGGGAATTGGGGGTGGGGTCCATAGTGAGTGGGATTAAGGGTTTTTGGTGTGGGATAGGTTTCTGCACATGTGAATCAAGTGTGTGCAAAGGGAATTGATTTTTACCCTAAGTTTAAGTGGAGTAAAAACTGGGGGTGAAGAAGGGTAAACAGTAGTTCATTTGATCCGAAATTGGGGGAAAAGAGTTGTTTGGCGCATTTTCTGATTTAAAAGTTTGAAAGTGGAACTTAGGTCCTTGTGTTTTGAGATTTTTGGTAAATAAGGTATTTCAGCCTAGAAAACGTATTTCCCTTTATATTAACTTTCACCACTCGTCACTTTTGGCACCAAACTTTGGAAAAAGGTTATCAAGGGTTATTTTTGACACTTTTTCATATTTCAAGGGCTGATTTTGGACATTGTTGATCTTCAAAGGTCTTCATTGTATCTTTGGCTTGATGAGGGACCATAATTGACAATGTTGAATAGTTGAGGGACTAAACTTGCCATTTCTTGAAAGTTGAAGGACCTTTTGTGTAATTTTGACAAACTTAAGGGACCAAACTTGTAATTATGAATATACAAGGGTTTTAAGTGTCATTTCTTCAATAAATGAGGATCAATCTTGTTTGTCTTCAAGTCTTCAAGGGTATTTGTTGAGAATTCCATGATCAGGGCCCGGGTTCTTTGTATGGCTTCGTTTCTCGTGTCTGTTTTTCCTTGTAACTTGTGATCTTTTGTCTTTTTCATGATATCCATACCTAAAATACACAAGTAAACAAACACAAGCATATATATGGTATTTTATGACATTTTTATGCATTTAAAGCCCGAAAAAAACGATGAGATCATGTATAAATGCCATCTCATCATAGCTCCAAACGAGCGAAAAGTTACGTTAGTTTGATTATTTCGTGTACCGGGAGACGAGTACCGACACAATATATAATTGTTGTCGATATTTGGTGTAACACCCCCAAATTACCACGCAGCGGAATACCACATTGGGGCGCTACTAATAGCACATCGCACACAATTATAGACAACGACCTCAAAAGAGACGTTAAGTTAATATAAAATCTTGTCCAAAAAGTTTCCCATCCCAATATATATAAAATCAGAGTAGCGTTGGTCCCAAAAACCGTTACCAAATACAATACATTAAATGCTTAAAAGCAGTTTATTTATTTCAAAGGATGGAAAATAATATAAAGTTTAGACAAGTAAGCACCAACTTCCTCCCTGCATGCTCCGCTGCTATCCATCTTGATTTCCTGAAATACATGCTTAAAATCATCAACACAAAGGTTGAGCAAGTCTATAGGTTTTACAAATCATAATTGAACACAAGAATTTTAATCATCTCAAGCTTATCACACAGATAAGTCATATATATATATATCGATAAATGCCTTAAGCTCATGCTACTGAACCTTAACCAACACGTCAAACTGTCTCACTTACGGCGCCCCTACTGAAAGGTAATATTGTCATATACCAGCGACCTCTTATACATACTATCCCTTTCAGGTGCTCACAAGGATACATACCCTAGGATAAGGTTTGTCAAACTCAAATAGATCTACCATATGTATCAGCGTTTACCTCGCAAGGTAATTAACATCATATGACATTCAGGGACTTCATAAGACAATGGTACTTAGGCATTTATCATCATATTCGGGTCCAGCATACCGAAAACAACTTGTGTTCCTTTTATAAAAACAAGCATGTATTCACCCTCGCGGCTTTAAAAATCATTTACAAGATAGTATAAAGCGAGGCTATAGACTTACCTTAGATGGGATACGAAGCTAGTAGTAGTAGTGATCGCCGAAGTGAAGATGCCGCCCGAATATATACACATCAAAAGCCTCCACCTAACAAATAAGGTGCGCGCTTAGCCACATACTTAAGTATCTCAAACATACTTAATATAATAAAATCATCGACTCAAAATAGTATGTACATAGACATGACCAATCAATGCAAGTGATTCCTTCTAACTTCACAACAAGTACTAGCTTTCCGAGACTAGCACCTTCGATATTGATCCATCTTAAGATGCCAAATCAATACGGTTCAAGTACCCTAAATGGGTCTCCAATCTCAGAATATCCACCCACACATAAGACTTATATCCTTCTAGAACTTTGAGAAGCTAATAGATTAGCCTCTCGTCTCAAACTATGACGCGAGGTTAAGTACCTCCCAAAAATACTCAGCCGGTACTTACCAAAAGTACACGCTGTTTTACCATACCTAATCAACTCTGTTTTCGACGAAACTTGGTGACAAACTCATTTATAATCTGTAGAAGACTCAGTTTAAATTTCATCAAATGATTCACATTTTAGAACCACCTGCTCGATGCATCTTTAGACATTAAAAACCGGACAGTTTTACACACTTGCATCGTAAAACCATTTTGACCTTGTTAAACATTTCCATTTATTAAATCGCCACTTGACTTTGATAATAGACTCAAAATGCTAAGTTTAGAGCCTCACAATAGCCTTTTAGCAGTTTTAAAACTCAACTTATAGTCCCCGAGATTCGATCCAAATATCGACAACAATTTCGTATTGTGTCAATACTCGTCTCCCGGTACACGAATATTCAAACTCGCATAACTTTTGACTCGTTAGGAGTTAAAAGCTCTATCTTATATCGAAACGAGCGTCTCGACGACTAATACAACAATATCTAATAATATCAAACTTTTTCCAACATCTACTGTATGAAAAACGGCCTTAAACCTACTGATGTAAAATGACTTTTTAAAAATCATACCAACAACCATTTTGACCCATTTTTAACATCATCTACAACTCAAATATGCTATACCCATCATCAACAACATCTCATATCATCCCTAAATCACTTGCATGATTAATACTTTTAAAACGCACATCAAAAATCAAGCATGCAATAACAAAAATAAATTATATAATAATAATACCACATCCTACAACAATAAAAATAGATCAAACATTACTTGATCATCATGAAAAGCTTTGAAAATTAAAAGTTAATGCATGTATGTAAAAATCATACTATTAGAATCTCCATTGAATTTGGGGAATGGGACTTTGATTGGATTTGCAAGATCATAAAATTTGATGGTGGATTTGGGTGGTGGTGGTGCCGTGACATAGAGAGAAGAAAAAAGGGAGACAAAATTTTTCAAGTGTAAGAAATGAGAGTGTGTGTGAAATTGTTGTTTATATATAGTGGAAGGAGGACCAAGTGTGTAAATAAGGCTATCTTTTGGTCTTTGTTGTTAATATTAGTTAAAAAGCGGGAAATGACTACCAGTCAATTTTAAAAATATTTACGAGAGTCGGATTTTGTCCCGGGTTCATAAAAATATAAATCTCGTTTGTTAAATCGATCGTTTTAATAATTAAACGCACACAAAACGAAATAATAAAGTTCGACTCAACTTAATACGTAATGAAATAAAAATTTCACAAATATTAAATATCGAAATAATCGATATCAAAATATAATATTTGGGCATCCATTGGCATCACGATCACTATTAGTACTTTTTAATCGTCACAACAATTAATTATAGTCACACATTACTGGTTTCAACTAACACCGTCAAATATAATAATACTCATCATTACTTAGAAATTAAAAATCCGTTATATAATTAGGATATAATAATGACGTCAAGTTCGGGTTATTACATCCTCACCACCTTAAAGGAGCGACGTCCCGACGCTCACCTCGCCTCATATTCGTATTGCATTCCACTAGGAAAGATAAGGGAAGTTTCTTCTAAAGAAGCTCTCACGATCCCACTTGAACCTTGATCCACGATCTCCACTGGTTCTTCTTACAGAACACAACTTATCATCAAGTTGTATCTCACCAAAGAGGATGAATAATTCCTTATACACCAATCACTCCTTCAAGCTCGACACATGAAAACTTTATGAAATATACGAAGCTCATTTGACAACAAGAACAAATGACAGGATTTTTGGGTAAGTCCAGTCAAAAGGAAGGTTTCAAATTGAAGGATATCCACTGGCCGGATAGCCATGGACACACATCAAAAAGAACTAACAAGAAAATATTTTCGTCATCGGAGTGTGCTCACACTCGGATCCATACTCAAAAGATAATACGAAGACACCATCTCACTTCCGCTCACGCACATTAGAGTCTCAGTAAAGATCGCCGTTGAAAGTCAAAAAGATATTACATGATATGTGTTCTACATGATCGGACGTCATCGGATGATGTCGTCTTAAGTTCTCACAACTTGTGATCATTTGACTATATCACACACCATATAAGTACATAAAAGAAAAGGTCAAACATAAACATCAAATGTAGATCTCCATTGTTGATCATCGAGAAAACCTTGAACGAAGCCTTGATAATACGACTTGATCTCCAAAATCTTTCCACATGCGGTGTCGGTTACAATATAGTCCTCGAGTGATAACGAATTAATTAATTCCAACCGAAATTCGGTCCATTGGCAAAGATTCACCACATATCGGCGTACCATTAACTCCTGCTCCAGTGTTCAATATACAAAAGCGTCCCACTAACTTCTGCTTCAGTGTTCATCATAAAAAAGCATCCTTCTACTTCATCATTCATCATACAGAGGTGTCCTAATAGTTTCTACTTCAGTGCTCAAGGTGATGCATCATCTTCCTTGTTTAGTTCGTCATACTAGCCCCAAGAGTTTCGTCATCAAGAAAAGTCTTCGGTTACCCTTCGATAATAGCAAGTAGAATTACAAAATCTTCACATCCATGATGAGTTGCCGTTGATAACTTAATCCTCAGTCAATCAACAAGTACATGCATAAATCTTGGTGATGCTTAAACAAGCCGCCTATTCTCGGAACGGTCAACGATTCTTAAAGCTCGCGATCATCGAGACACATTAGAAATGGTCTATCAAAACAAGCCACAACTCGAGAGAAGTACAATGGGTTATTCGTACATAGATGATAATCGACGATCATCATAATGATGACGACACTGAACGATTCTTACCAACGAAACACGATTCAAAGGAAGACGTACGCACACCAAACACTCACAAATCGAGCTAGACATACTTGGGCCCAATCCTTTATAACTCCTTCTCTACATCAAAAGGCGTCCCCTTTCATGTATACAAGAGTTTATAAATTTATGGTTCGGGAACTTATAACTTTCTTGTTCAAATGAAAAGGCGTCCCAATCCAATTCAACAAAACGATTATAAGTCAACCTACTCAAGTATTACTACCTCTCAACACGATATCGTATGAAAATACCATGGTAAATACAAGGTGTTAATAAACTTATATCATGATTTCCGTATTCAAACGTCCCATTCCATCTGAATAAGGAAAACACGACAATCTAAGGTCCAGTAGTTTAAAATTTTCTTATTCAAATGTCCTAATCCATATATCTAAATGTCCCATTCCATTTAGATACACAGTAATAAGTCACTCAACCAAATGACTACTATGAGCATATCATTGTTGTACCCAAACTATATATATTTGGTTAGGATATATATATCTTAAGTCCAACATTGGCATCCTTCTTTTCGCCAATAAAACGTGGTCATATATAATCAAATCACACGTCGCATTACGTAGAAGATGTCGACTCGGATAAATGATTCTTCAAAATCATAAGGAGTAACGAAAACACGAACATCGCATTTATCAATTACGTTTCGAAAGAAAATGTCCAAAAATGGCACATCGCGGTCCGATGACAACAATCGAGCTTAAACAAGTCGATATGCGATAGATTGCGAAAAAATATATACATACTCAAAGTATCAAACGAGTTTCATACTCATATTCAGATAACATAATCATCAATATCGGTGATTGGCAGTGAAACCAATTCCAATACAAAACCGTATTATTAAATGAACGACAATCATTCAAGGAACATTGCTTCGTGTGCAATGCCTTTAAATACCATAGTATGACCATACATATACATATTACCATTCCTACATACACATAGGTTCACATAATGACAATAAATCATAAAGTAATACAAGAATAGCCTTACCGGAGCCATGCGGAGTAGTTGCGTGCTTAAAACCTTTTAAAACATACCAAAAGTTAAAGTTTAGGACATTTTCAAAATCGACCTAGTTCTCTATAACTTGTGGCTCTGAAACCAATTTGTAACACCCCTAAATTACCACGCAGCGGAATACCACATTGGGGCGCTACTAATAGCACATCGCACACAATCATAGACAACGACCTCAAAAGAGACGTTAAGTTAATATAAAATCTTGTCCAAAAATTTTCCCATCCCAATATATATAAAATCAGAGTAGCGTTGGTCCCAAAAACCGTTACCAAATACAATCATTAAATGCTTAAAAGCAGTTTATTCATTTCAAAGGATGGAAAATAATATAAAGTTTAGACAAGTAAGCACCAACTTCCTCCCTGCATGCTCCGCTGCTATCCATCTTGATTTCCTGAAATACATGCTTAAAATCATTAACACAAAGGTTGAGCAAGTCTATAGGTTTTACAAATCATAATTGAACAAAAGAATTTTAATCATCTCAAGCTTATCACACAGATAAGTCATATATATATCGATAAATTCCTTAAGCTCATGCTACTGAATCTTAACCAACACGTCAAACCGTCTCACTTACGGCGCCCCTACTGAAAGGTAATACTGTCATATACCAGCGACCTCTTATACATAATATCCCTTTCAGGTGCTCACAAGGATACATACCCTAGGATAAGGTTTGTCAAACTCAAATAGATCTACCATATGTATTAGCGTTTACCTCGCAAGGTAATTAACAGCACATGAAATTCAAGGACTTCATAAGACAATGGTACTTAGGCATTTATCATCATATTCGTGTCCAGCATACCGAAAACAACTTGTGTTCCTTTTATAAAAACAAGCATGTATTCCCCCTCGCGGGTTTAAAAATCATTTACAAGATAGTATAAAGCGAGGCTATAGACTTACCTTAGATGGGATACGAAGCTAGTAGTAGTAGTGATCGCCGAAGTGAAGATGCCGCCCAAATATATACACATCAAAAGCCGCCACCTAACAAATAAGGTGCACGCTTAGCCACATACTTAAGTATCTCAAACATACTTAATATAATAAAATCATCGACTCAAAATAGTGTGTACATAGACATGACCAATCAATGCAAGTGATTCCATCTAACTTCACAACAAGTGCTAGCTTTCCGAGACTAGCACCTTCGATATTGATCCATCTTAAGATGCCAAATCAATACGGTTCAAGTACCCTAAATGGGTCTCCAATCTCAGAATATACACCCACACATAAGACTTATATCCTTCTAGAACTTTGAGAAGCTAATAGATTAGCCTCTCGTCTCAAACTATGACGCGAGGTTAAGTACCTCCCAAAAATACTCAGCCGGTACTTACCAAAAGTACACGCTGTTTTACCATACCTAATCAACTCCGTTTTCGACGAAACTTGGTGACAAACTCATTTATAATCTGTAGAAGACTCAGTTTAAATTTCAACAAATGATTCGCATTTTAGAACCACCTGCTCGATGCATCTTTAGACATTAAAAACCGTACAGTTTTACACACTTGCATCGTAAAACCATTTTGACCTTGTTAAACATTTCTATTTATAAAATCTCCACTTGACTTTGAAAATAGAATCAAAATGCTAAGTTTAGAACCTAACAACAGCCTTTTATCAGTTTTAAAACTCAACTTATAGTCCCCGAGATTCGATCCAAATATCGACAACAATTTCGTATTGTGTCAATACTCGTCTCCCGGTACACGAATATTCAAACTAGCATAACTTTTGACTCGTTAGGAGTTAAAAGCTCTATCTTATATCGAAACGAGCGTCTCGACGACTACTACAACAATATCTAATAATATCAAACTTTTTCCAACATCTACTGTATGAAAAACGGCCTTAAACCTACTGATGTAAAATGACTTTTTAAAAATCATACCAACAACTATTATGACCCATTTTTAACATCATCTACAACTCAAATATGCTATACCCATCATCTACAACATCTTATATCATCCATAAATCACTTGCATGATTAATACTTTTAAAACCAACATCAAAAATCAAGCATGCAATAACAAAAATAAATTATATAATAATAATAACACATCCTACAACAATAAAAATAGATCAAACATTACTTGATCATCATGAAAATCTTTGAAAATTAAAAGTTAATGCATGTATGTAAAAATCATACCATTAGAATCTCCATTGAATTTGGGGAATAGGACTTTGATTGGATTTGCACGATCATGAAATTTGATGGTGGATTTGGGTGGTGGTGGTGGTGCCTTGACATAGAGAGAAGAAAAAAGGGAGAAAAAAATTTTCAAGTGTAAGAAATGAGAGTGTGTGTGAAATGGTTGTTTATATATAGTGGAAGGAGGACCAAGTGTGTAAATAAGGCTATCTTTTGGCCTTTGTTGTAAATATTAGTTAAAAAGCGGGAAATGACTACCTGTCAATTTTAAAAATATTTACGAGAGTCGGGTTTTGTAGCGGGTTCATAAAAGTATAAATCTCGTTTGTTAAATCGATCGTTTTAATAATTAAACGCACACAAAACGAAATAATAAAGTTCGACTCGACTTAATACGTAATGAAATAAAAATTTCAGAAATATTAAATATCAAAATAATCGATATCAAAATATAATATTTGGGCATCCATTAGCATCGCGATCACTATTAGTACGTGTAACACCAGAGAATTTTCCTTACTATAAATAATAATAATATATATTAATTATTATTCGAAATTTAATTTTGAGCGCTACCAAACTTATTCGATTTGAAAACGGAACATATTTTGACAAAGTTTGAAAAATCGCACAGTCTGCGTACCGACACAGTAAAAAAATTAAATTTTTATCTTTAATTGTCATGAGATATGTAATCAAATAATTTATTAAATTATTTAATTATAACGTTTGATAAAACGAACCTTGTATGAGAAACCTGATTAATAATTAGCATTTAAACGGATTTATGATCGATTTACGAAATACTTGTCATATAAACTATCCATTTTCATGGAAAAAGTATTTTAAAAACAACGGTAAAAACTTCGGATCGTGAATCTACTTTTATCAAACCCGATCGAGTCTCGAGACGCGTTTAAACAAGATAAAAGAAAATTTTATTAACTATTTACATTTTCAACCCTAAACTATATACAACTTATCAGTTACTTTTAACAACTTTCTTTTTATTCATATATTTACAAAACTTAAACATTTTCTTTCATTTTCCATCAAAACAAAACACACACATACAAACCCTCATACATTTATCTTCTCTCTCTCAAGAATCCGGCCAGCCTCCATATTTCCTGGCAATCGGAAAATATTTCCGGCCAACTTTCCGACGAACACCAAAATTACTCCTCAACAACCGATCTATCCGATCTTCATGGATACACGCTGCCACGCGCCACCACTACTCCGACGGCTCCCCTTCATCAGCCGCCGTCGTCGCTATTTGACCCTGCCACCAGAACCGTCCTACCAACCACCAGATGCACGACCATGAACAGCCTGGTTTTCAACCACAAACGCAATCACGAAACACCACCTTGGTTATCACCCGTCGACCTCATCACCACCCTTTTTACCTCCGACGTATAGGTCTACACTCCCACTATCCGCCACGCCAAGCCCTCACAAACGAACGGCTGTTGTCGTCACCGAACACCAGCAAACCACCATAGTAACATCACCACCAGTCGATCCATTCACCACTCGACGTGGTGTTATTATACTTGTTGCTTTGGTTACCACGGCACCACCACGAAGTTGTGTTCGTGTGTGTCGTTGACCACCACAGCCGCACCGATGGCGGTGTTGAGCTCGTGGTTGTCGTGTTCTTTTTTTCAATTTCATCTCTTTGGTATAATTGTTGTGTATAGATCCAAAAAGGGTATTATGATGTTTCTTGTGATTTAACGACTGTTGGTGTTGTTTGGTTAACTTTAACAGCCGTTAGGGACTTTTGTTATGATCAAAATCAGTTTATAGGGTGTTTGGCAACATGTTTAACAGCCCAACAGGGGGCGTTTGGATATGGGTTTTGTGACAGTTTTAAGGGCGTTTGGGTTTGTGACTAAAAAGATAAAAGTGTTTGGTTGAAAGTGTTGATTTGGTTTCGGCTTGGTTACCGGTGAATTCATTTTATTTATTGTTACGATCCGACAACGATCATTTTGATATAATAGAAATATGTGCACAATTGAAACGCGGATTGATTGTGAAAGTGAAGATGTTTTTGATATTTTGTGATTACGGGAAACGTTATAAAAACAAATAGGTCATGCCGAAATTTTTATAAATTTAATATTTATTTAGTTTTATTAAATATTATTTAGAAACTAAAACCCTCTTTTTAGAAATATTAAATGGATAATAATGAAACAACGATTTATAAAATATTATTTTATAAAATCATAATTATTGTATATACTTTTGAAACTGCATTTGAAACTCTAAAACGTGTGCCCTCTTTTTTAATTGATTTATACTTAAATGAATAGGTGATTTTAAAAGTGTGTCGAATTATTTAAGTTTATTTTATTTTGCAAGGTATTGCATGCTTGGATTATTTTATTCTTTTGTTGTCATCTTCTTGAGTTTTAAACATGTCGCGTGTCATTTATATTCTGAGTGATTCGTGCGTTGTCTGTTCTTGTTATATAATTCAAGCTATGAATTATATACATGTTCCGTTCTTTCGTGTGTAACATATACTAGGTGTATATATTACATACATGGTGGTATCCTCCGATTCACCTCACCGAACCGATCACTGAACCGATTACTGAACCGATTACCGAACCGATTATGAGCTGATTACCGAACCGATTATCAAACCGATAACTGAACCGATTATCGAATGATTTTGACATGGGATTTAAACGGTTTACGAACCGATGGTATTGAAGAAACCTTTCATCGAGAAAGCTTGGATGCATCGATTTGGGATGCTGGGATATGATCGATAAGATAAACTGCGACTTCTAGTATCGAGCAGTTCTGGCTTACGTTATGCTGCTTTTGGTATTCGCATTTCTGCTAATTGATCTGCAACATTGATGTGAGTTCATACCCCCTCTTTCTCTTTTCAAATTGCTTTATAAATGTTTTGAATCTCTTTGGGGGAGATACATGCTTGTCGATGTCAAATACGTGTTTGTGCCTTTCAATGATTGTTTGCGATTTACATGACTATACTTTTCAAGTAATATTGTGATACATAGACGTTGATATCTTTTTGAAGATTGTTTATATTGTGTACGTGCTTGTACTTCTGATGATTGTTTACGTAAGATATGAGTTTACACTTCTGATTGTTGATGATTTACACTTGTGAATATCTGAGCTATCCCATAGCTCCTTTTAAACTGCTTTGTATGTTTAATACTGTGAAGTGAAATGACTGCTTGTACTTGCTTGTGGACGCAAAAACAGATTTCTATGAACGCTCAGTGAACTTTGTAATTAGCCTAAGTAGCGTTAGCCATAGTCCCCACTATCATGAATCGTTAATTACTCTGCTGGAGTAAGCTCTTATGTTATGGATAGATCTATTGAGGCTTGACAACCTCCACTCGGGAATTCTGACGCCGGACGAGTGTATATCATTTGTGTGAACTTGGGTAGTCTTGGCTAGACTCTCACTTGGGGCAACTTATATGTACATTGTGGTGTACGTACTGGATCATTAGCTTCGATGTCATGAGCTTAGCGCTATCATAAACACTGAAACACCCGATTTATCCTACACTTGGAAGTATATCTCCTATAGTTGCCTTGGGTACTTGAACTGAACTTTTGCGGTCCTTCTTGCTATGAATCTTTAATATGATCTTGATATGAATCTTGAATATGATCTTGCTATGAATCTTGAGTATGATCTTGCTATGATCTTAAATATGATCTTGTCGTGAATCTTTAATGTGATCTTTTACTATGAAACTTGGATGTGAATCTTGATTATGATCTTGCTATGAACTTAAATGTGAATCTTGACTATGATCTTGCTATCCTCTTGAAAGTGATTAATGAACGTGATATTGATATGAATCTTGACTGCGATCATGTAATGATCTGACGGTGATATCGATATGAATCGTGACTGTAGTAAGGTAAGGCTTTTGACATGAATTTATTATGTGATTCTGACATGATTCTTACATGAGATATAATATGACTATTGTACGTGGATTGATATAATCCTTATGTGTGGTATTGATGTGATTCATGCATGTAGTTTTGATATGATGCTTATATGATGGTTATACGATGGTTTGATATGATACTTATATGCTGGATTGATATGATACGTATATGCATTTTGCCATGATTTTTATATGTGATCTTGATTGTGATATTGACATGAACCTGGAATATGATATTGTTATGTATGTTGACCGTGACTATTGAATTAAACTAGGATATGAATTGGATCATGAACTTAAGATTGAACTGAAATTAAATGTGAGCGTGAACCACAACTTGCCTATGAACTGAAGTATTTGTGTTAGCTGTAATGCTTTTGCTAAACATTGATTTGTGACCGAACCTTGTAGTAACGTTTCTTTTATTACGAAACTATTGATTTCTAAACGTTTTGAAATGCTACTTTTGATAGTGATCCTTTTAAACTTTTAAAGTTTCGTAAACATTTTAATAAAACTTATGAACTCACCAACCCTTGTGTTGACACTTTTAAGCATGTATTCTCAGGTAGTTGACTGTATGATTATTTGGAGTCTGTGTTGTGATATTTCGCATAGAGGTCGTTCTCTCGGATCAAGACTCGGATAATCATGACGTAAAAGGCCCCAAAACTCATGGGCTTCAGCTGGGCTAATTTGGGGGTGTTACAGATTGGTATGAGAGCCTTGGTTATAGAAAACTAGGTGTTATTGTATAGGCATAGACTATAACCGATGCTCTCTTGTGTATTAGCATGTCGTTATGCTTATTCCTCTGATATATGAATACGTGCTTCACATAATATGATTTCTTATCCGCTGCTATATGAAAAATTTCCATGCATGTTTGCGATCTCTCGTTCCGCTGTTATATGAATGTTTACTTTACATGTTGTGATTGTTTCATGCGCTGTTATATGGGTATTTGACCTACATGTTTGTTATTACCTTATGTGTTGCTCATAAAGTAATATATCATATATTTCGTTAATTTTATTCTTGGATTGTTTAGATCTCTGCATGCTGTCACTTATCATGTGTTTTCTTGAAAAATGAAAGAAGTAAACTTTTTTTTCTTCTACATTGTATCTTCTAGATCTATATATTTTTATGACCGATTTACTAAATCTATATATTTTAAAAACATAAATATAGTTTTTATAAAAATATAAGTTGTAGTATTTATAGAATCTATGGATGGAAGTATGTTTTTGATAAATCACTTGTGTTTATGAGTTTTGGGTGTAAGCTAGTAGTGTTGCTATAAGTGGGTGTGTTTAAAAGTGGTTAAAATATATTTTTACAAAAGTTATACATTCTGTCCTAAGTTTATATTGAGCTTAAAGCGTTATAAAAATTGTTTTGACACTAGATTAGCACGAGATTATGAAAATACAAGTTAATACCTTCGTTTTGATATATTATGAGCAAACATCAAATTTGAAATGAGCAGGATATGTGTGTTTGAAATTTGTTGTCGGAAAATTTAATTTTTGTGGAAACGCTAAAAGTTTACTTGCTGTCTATTATTTAAATATGGTCGAAAGAACGTTATTGAGTTAAACTGAGCTATTTTGAGTGTCGAAATGAGTATAAAATGTTGTATATGATTGCTGGAAACGTTTTGAAAAGGGGTAAAAGCGTGTATTGGACTTAATTGGCAATTGTTATTACGTGAACGTTGTAAGTGAGTATTTTGTGGAAAATAAGCTATTGGTTGACTGTGATTGGAGAAAGTGTTGAAAATATGAGACTTTGATCGAGATTTGAGTACATACTAAAAATGGCAAATTTTGAAATGGCGCCGAAAGGCTGTCGAATTTTCCGTAAAAAGTGTGTTGCGAAATTTACTAAATTAAATTTGGGTAAATTAAAAATTTACATCGAAAGAATTTCGAAATTACGTCGAGTCAAAAATAAACATTTTTGCCTAAGTATAAGATACTAATATTAACTATATGATTTCAATGAGTCATATTTATTTGTAAAACTAAGCACATGATTGGCAAGTGACATACGTGATAAACTTATGTGATTTAAATTGTTCGCGCCTGAATATAGTATTATGTTTAGGTCGCTGCTAGTACTGTTTGCTTTTACTTGCCTTACTTGTGCGGATGATCTTTGCTTGAGACGAGTTTATATTCCCTATTATACGGCTTTATAATGTTTTGGGATGCAATTGAAGCTTGATTTGCGTGTTTGCTGTTATTTTATATACCGCTACATGACTTATGCTTGCTATTGCTTTACGCACCATACAGATCGTTGCCTTATCTGTTATGATTGCTTTAGATGCTGCCACCTAACTATATGCATTAAGTAGTTATGACTGTTTTATATATACATTCGTACTTATTTACGAGTCTCCCTCGACGATGAGTGAGACTCATGTAATCGACTAATTCCTTTAATTATTTGATAACTATTATAAGATATCATTATGTTATATACGGGTTCCTTGTTTGGTACGTGTTATTGCACACGTTATTGCGTGACTCGCATTTATTTTCTCCCGCTTATGAATTTGAACGTCTATTATGGAAAGCAACTCATTGACGACTCCTACGCTTGCTTTGGATAATTTAACCTAATAACGTTTTAGAGATTATAACTATTTTCAATGAGATTTTTCCGCTGATAACCATTATGATATATTATCCTCTTGATTACGATTTATGACCTTACACTCCATACACGTCTACACTCAAGTTATCGCAAACGCCTATTATTCGAGTGTAACTGGTCGACGTCTCGTTTTGATTATCTGATGTAATTTTATGTGATATCATTTGGATAGTTTGCCTGTCTAAATGTTGTGATGTGACTTCAATCAGGGTACTTATGGTTTCATATTTAAATGTAATGGGACGTTTGAATATGGAACATGAGTCTCCTGACGACAAGTTAGTTATGATTTTGTATTTAGTTGGTATGAGACGTCCAAATGTGAAATCATAAGCCACTAGACCCGAAGCTTATTTATGGTTCCGTATTGAGATGGTATGGGACGTTTGAATACGGAAGGTGTAAATAAACTGACCCTAAACTCTCTTGGTAGTATATATTTTCTTAGATATTTTATCTACTCCGATGGTAACTCTTGTCGAGAATATTTTAGTAAGATGAGTTATGAGGTCTGTATTGAATGGATTGGGACGCCTTTACATTTGAATAAAGAAGTCATAAATCGCTTAAAGACGCCTATGTATGTAAATGTGGATTATAAACAAGTGGTCTTAAGCACATCTGACATCATTTCATATTTACGTTATTATTCTAGTATTCTAGTTATGGAATGTGTTTGTTTTGAATATGATTCGTCCGTATGATTTTAATCATTGTTTTCTCTTCTTACCCCGTCATTTTCACATTTTGACGAAAGATTACATAAACATCATTTGATTCGCAAATTGTTGCATAAATTCGTTCGAATGAACATCGATCGACGTGAGCCTAACGAGCTTACTGCAGTGAACCCTATCCTGACTTTTTAGAGTCGACGACTTGCTAAGATTCTTCACTTCTAATTGTCCTTTATTTACTCTATGAAATCTTACAACATTTAAGATGTTGGCGACTTGTTGAACTTTTCACTTCTAGCTGTCCTTATCTGTCTTATGGACATTTGTCGCTTTGTCAAATAGACACATTGAAACATTCAGATACTATCCAGTGTTACCCACTGCTTTTCGACACAACCTTATGTGAATGACCCAAAAAAAAACCAGGAAGATTAAAATGACCGGTTATAAGTTTATTCGACTTAACTTTTGAGCACAACATCGTATTTTCCTTTTCTTGACACTTCTTAACTCGGGTAACAACGAACGAGTTTTGAGGACAAAACCCAAAATAACACGTGGATGATGTAACACCAGAGAATTTTCCTTACTATCAATAATAATAAATTATATTAATTATTATTCGAAATTTAATTTTGAGCGCTACCAAACTTATTCGATTTGAAAACGGGACATATTTTGACAAAGTTTGAAAAATCGCATAGTCTGCGTACCGACACAGTAAAAAAAATAAAATTTTCTCTTTAATTGTCATGAGATATGTAATCAAATAATTTATTAAATTATTTAATTATAACGTTTGATAAAACGAACCTTGTATGAGAAACCTGATTAATAATTAGCATATAAACAGATTTATGATCGATTTACGAAATACTTGTCATATAAACTATCCATTTTCATGCAAAAAGTATTTTAAAAACAACGGTAAAAACTTCGGATCGTGAATCTACTTTTATCAAACCCGATCGAGTCTCGAGACGCGTTTAAACAAGATAAAAGAAAATTTTATTAACTATTTACATTTTCAACCCTAAACTATATACAACTTATCATTTACTTTTAACAACTTTCATTTTATTCATATATATACAAAACTTAAACATTTTCTTTCATTTTCCATCAAAACAAAACACACACATACAAACCCTAATACACTTTATCCTCTCTCTCTCTCAAGAATCCGGCCAGCCTCCATATTTCCCGGCAATCGGAAAATATTTCCGGCCAACTTTCCGACGAACACCAAAATTACTCCTAAACAACCGATCTATCCGATCTTCATGGACACACGCTACCACGCGCCACCACTACTCCGGCGGCTCCCCTTCATCAGCCGTCGCCGTCGCTATTTGACCCTGCCACCAGAACCGTCCTACCACCCACCAGATGCACGAAAATGAACAGCCTGGTTTTCAACCACAAACGCCATCACGAAACACCATGTTGGTTATAATCCGTCGACCTCATCACCACCCTTTTTACCTCCGACGTATAGGTCTACACCACCACTATCCGCCATACCAAACCCTCGCAGACGAACGGCTGTTGCCGTCACCGAACACCAGCAAACCAACATAGTAACATCACCACCACCACAAGACGTTACCGAAACCAAGCCACCGCTGTTTGTTCATTTCAACACCATGACCAGATCCCTCTACCGCGACCATCATTATCAGCCCGTTGTCACCACCGCGGCTGAGCCACTGAGTCCAACCACCACCACAAGTCGATCCATTCACCACTCGACGTGGTGTTATTATTCTTGTTGCTTTGGTTACTACGGCACCACCACGAAGTGGTGTTCGTGTGTTTCGTTGACCACCACAGCCGCACCGATGGCGGTGATGAGCTCGTGGTTGCCGTGTTCTTTTTTTCAATTTCAACTCTTTGGTATACTTGTTGTGTATAGATCCAAAAAGGGTATTATGATATTTCTTGTGATTTAATGACTGTTGGTGTTGTTTGGTTAACTTTAACAGCCGTTAGGGACTTTTGTTATGATTAAAATTAGTTTATAGGGTGTTTGGCAACATGTTTAACAGCCCAACAGGGGGCGTTTGGATATGCGTTTTGTGACAGTTTTAAGGGCGTTTAGGTTTATGACTAAAAAGATAAAAGTGTTTGGTTGAAAGTGTTGATTTGGTTTCGGCTTGGTTACCGGTAAATTCATTTTATTTATTGTTACGATCCGACAACGATCATTTTGATATAATAGAAATATGTGCACAATTGAAACGCGGATTGATTGTGAAAGTGAAAATGTTTTTGATATTTTGTGATTACGGGAAACGTTATAAAAACGAATAGGTCATGCCGAAATTTTTATAAATTTAATATTTATTTAGTTTTCTTAAATATTATTTAGAAACTAAAACCCTCTTTTTAGAAATATTAAATGGACAATAATGAAACAACGATTTATAAAATATTATTTTATAAAATCATAATTATTGTATATACTTTTGAAACTGCATTTGAAACTCTAAAACGTGTGCCCTCTTTTATTAATTGATCTGTACTTAAATGAATAGGTGATTTTAAAAGTGTGTCGAATTATTTAAGTTTATTTTATTTTGCAAGGTATTGCATGCTTGGATTATTTTATTCTTTTGTTGTCATCTTCTTGAGTTTTATACATGTCGCGCGTCATTTATATTCTGAGTTATTCGTGCGTTGTCTGTTCTTGTTATATATTTCAAGCTATGAATTATATACATGTTCCGTTCTTTCGTGTGTAACATATACTAGGTGTATATATTACATACATGGTGGTATCCTCCGCTTCACCTTACCGAACCGATCACTGAACCGATTACTGAACCGATTACCGAACCGATTACTGAACTGATTACCGAACCGATTATCGAACCGATTACTGAACCGATTACCGAACGATTTTGACATGGGATTTAAACAGTTTACGAACCGATGGTATTGAAGAAACCTTTCATCGAGAAAACTTGGATGCATCGATTTGGGATGCTGGGAAATGATCGATAAGATAAACTGCGACTTCTAGTATCGAGCAGTTCTGGCTTACGTTATGCTGCTCTTGGTATTCGCATTTCTGCTAATTGATCTGCAACATTGATGTGAGTTCATACCCCCTCTTTCTCTTTTCAAATTGCTTTATAAATGTTTTGAATCTCTTTGGGGGAGATACATGCTTGTCGATGTCAAATACGTGTTTGTGCCTTTTAATGATTGTTTGCGATTTACATGACTATACTTTTCAAGTATTATTGTGATACATAGACGTTCATATCTTTTTGAAGATTGTATATATTGTGTGCGTGCTTGTACTTGTGATGATTGTTTACGTAAGATATGAGTTTACACTTCGGATTGTTGATGATTTACACTTGTGAATATCTGAGCTATCCCATAGATCCTTTTAAACTGCTTTGTATGTTTAGTAGTGTAAAGTGAAATGACTGCTTGTACTTGCTTGTGGACACAAAAACTGATTTCTATGAACGCTCAGTGAACTTCGTTTATGATTAGCCTAAGTAGCGTTAGCCATAGTCCCCACTATCATGAATCGTTAATTACTCTGCTGTAGTAAGCTCTTATGTTATGGATAGATCTATTGAGGCTTGACAACCTCCACTCGGGAATTCTGACGCCAGACGGGTGTATATCATTTGTGCTAACTTGGGTAGTCTTGGCTAGACTCTCACTTGGGGCAACTTATATGTACATTGTGGTGTACGTACTGGATCATTAGCTTCGATGTCATGAGCTTAGCGCTATCATAAACACTGAAACACCCGATTTATCCTACACTTGGAAGTATATCTCCTATAGTTGCCTTGGGTACTTGAACTGAACTTTTGCAGTCCATCTTGCTATGAATCTTTAATATGATCTTGCTATGAATCTTGGATATGATCTTGCTATGAATCTTGAATATGATCTTGCTATGATCTTAAATATGATCTTGTCGTGAATCTTTAATGTGATCTTTTACTATGAAACTTGGATGTGAATCTTGATTATGATCTTGCTATGAACTTAAATGTGAATCTTGACTATGATCTTGCTATGCTCTTGAAAGTGATTAATGAACGTGATATTGATATGAATCTTGATTGCGATCATGTAATGATCTGACGGTGATATCGATATGAATCGTGACTGTAGTAAGGTAAGGATCTTGACATGAATTTATTATGTGATTCTGACATGATTCTTGCATGAGATATAATATGATTATTGTACGTGGATTGATATAATCCTTATGTGTGGTATTGATGTGATTCATGCACGTGGTTTTGATATGATGCTTATATGATGGTTATACGATTGTTTGATATGATAATTATATGCTGGATTGATATGATACGTATATGCATTTTGACATGATTTTTATATGTGATCTTGATTGTGATATTGACATGAACCTGGAATATGCTATTGTTATGTATGCTGACCGTCACTATTGAATTAAACTAGGATATGAATTGGATCATGAACTTAAGATTGAACTGAAATTAAATGTGAGCATGAACCACAACTTGCCTATGAACTGAAGTATTTGTGTTAGCTGTAATGCTTTTGCTAAACATTGATTTATGACCGAACCTTGTAGTAACGTTTCTTTTATTACGAAACTATGGATTTCTAAACGTTTTGAAATGCTACTTTTGATAGTGATCCTTTTAAACTTTTAAAGTGTCCTAAACATTTTAATAAAACTTATGAACTCACCAACCATTGTGTTGACACTTTTAAGCATGTATTCTCGGGTACTTGACTGTATGATTATTTGGAGTCTATGTTGTGATATTTGGCATAGAGGTCGTTCTCTCGGATCAAGACTCGGATAATCATGACGTAACAGGCCCCAAAACTCATGGGCTTCAGCTGGGCCAATTTGGGGGTGTTACAGTACTTTTCAATCGTCACAACAATTAATTATAGTCACACATTACTGGTTTCAACTAAAACCGTCAAATATAATAATTCTCATCATTACTTAGAAATTTAAAATCCGTTATATAATTAGGATATAATAATGACGTCAAGTTCGGGTTATTACATTTGGATCGAATCTCGGGGACTATAAAATGGATTTACAAATATGTCAAGTACTGATTTTTAAGGTTAAGTATGAAGATGTCGAGTTATTTTCAAAGTTGAGTGTCGGTTTGATAGACGGAGAAAAATAAATGTGTTAAAAGACTATAAGTGTTGTTGACGTAAAACTGTCTAGTTTTTGTAGTTCAAAGATGAGTCGGGCAGGGAACTTTAAATGTGAAATCTTTTGATGAGTTTTTAACAGGGCTTTCTATATATAGTAAGTGAAGTTTCTGATTAGTATCATAAAACTTTGACGTGATTAAGTGGGGTAAATGAGCTTGTACATTTGGTGTGTACCGGCAGATTTTTATCGAAGGAGTCAACTAATAGTAAATATATAGAATGAAATAAAAAGGTCACTTGTATTATTTTTATTTTGGGTTGGTTTTGATTTTATGATTTTGAGTTTGATATTACTAAGTATGGATTTTACTCGAGTATTATTGATGAACGCGCCTTATTTGATAGGTTGTGGTTTTTGTGTTTATCGGGCATCAACTATCGTCGAAGATCGTCTTACTACTGCTATTACTTCAGGTGAATCTATAGCCTCTCTTTCTACTTGTTTTAATGATTTTATAACCCGCGAGGGGGATACATGCTATTTGAAGTAAAATGAACACATGTCATGAGTAATTGTTGGACCCGATGTTGCCTTTGATGAGATGAATTGTATAAGTACCTAATTGCATAAGACCCTAAATTCATGAGCCGTTAACTATCTTCTGACTTGATGTTGCGAATTGGTAATAGCCGCTTATTCTAATAATAGTACTATTGGGCTGACAACCATATCTGAGACCAGGGATTTACGCTGAGTAACCAGATGGGAAGGATAATTTTACGTGAATGAGAATTGGTATTTTTGCAATTAATACCCTGGTAAGGGCACTGGTAATTTTTCTAGTCATGCTGGCATTTGGCGTGGGTGACTAAGTTAAGGGGTCAGTGTCATGAGCTTAATACAATTCAATAGCTTTTGGTATATTATATACTATACCTGATTGATAGATTGTATGGCCACAATTCTATTAAACAATTGTGAATGATTTTTACGATGTGTTCAATTATGTTTTGTAAAACCTATAGACTTGCTCAACCTTTGTGTTGATGATTTTAAGCATGTATTTCAGGTACTTGAAGTTGTTGATTTGCGGAGCTTGCTGGAGAAGGATTGCGGGATTGCTTTTGTAGTAATTTGATCTAAAACAGATTTCTTTCCCTATTGTCGTAAACATATAGTAAATGCTCAAGTATTTTGGAAAAAGGTTTTTTGTTTTGATTAAGATCCTAGGGGAAACCTGTACGCTACTCTGATATATTTTAAACTGATTTTTACTTGGGATTGAAGGTTTTAGACATTGATTTAAGTTATTTCCATATTTATTCTTAAATATACTGTAAATTGGGTCATTCAAAGAGTTGTGAAATGAAGTTTGTGAATAACACCCAATTGTGTATTTTCCGATGCGCAATGTAAATTGGGGGTGTTAAAGATTGGTAACCAGAGCTTTTTAGTTATAGCGAATTAGGTCAATTTTTGAAAATGTCCTAAACTATAACTTTGGTGTCGAAACTATTTTATAAAAGCAACGCAACTTCTCTGCAAGGCTCCGGTAAGATTATTTATTTTGTTATGATTTGTTATTATAGATGTATCCCTTATAATTGTTGTGAATTCTTGAGTATTTATTAAGTAAATACTGCAATGAGGTATTGGTATTAATGAAAGGACGTGGAGTGCTTTCATCATAATTTCATTTTTATGAGTATTGTATAATTATCATTTGCATTGCATTTTATTGCATCGCATACATATATATTTGGCATACATAATTCATTTGAATTTGCATGATTATGCATTGCATATATATTTTTGAATAATGACCTTATGTACTTTTGAATTTTCTGTGATTTCAGAAAATGTCTGACATACCATATTACGTCAAGAAAGGGGGATTTGTTGTAGGTCAATGGAGTTTGCAGAATCAGTATGTAGGTGATCATAAGATTTCAGGTGGATGGTTAGATTACGAGGATGATACGAATGATAAGAAAAATGTTGTAGAATCTGATAGTGATAATTATATGACTGAGAGTGAGGTTGGAAGAACTGAGGTTAGAGCAGAAGTGAGAAGTTATGGGACTGATTTTGAGAAGTATCAGAAAGAGATAGATAGGCTTCATAGGTTAAGTGAATATGTAGCTCATCTTGGGCCGTATCTTGAGCCACATTGGAAGTTTCAGGATAGTGAGGTGTATGCTAATTCTCATTATATGATAGATCCGCCGTGTCAAGGAGGGATTTTGAAGTTTGGATTTAGGAATCCACCATGTTTAGATCCAAAAGGGAGGTGCTGCAAGTTAGGACTAGTTGAAGATGAAGCAGGAATGAGCCAAGTTGGAGAAATTGATGGACCACATCCTATGGAGTGATGTAGTGATGGATTGTTGTTCTATTTTAGTTTATGTATTGTTGTATTGTATTTGGATTATCTAGATGTTGTGAGGTAGTTTTGTGATGGATTATTATTATTATTGTTGTTGTTGTTTAGGATGGTAAGGGTAAGTGACATTAGCGACAAGGTTTTGTTGCGATTTTCTCGGATTTATGGATGATATCTACTATTACCCTTTAGTATTTTGATGTGTCCTTGTATCTTTTCTTTTGAGATGATTGTGGAATTTAGGTAGTATTGTGTTGTTGGCGTATGTAGTATTCATATTATATCTTGATGAAAAGATCCTGTTCTTTCTATCTCGATGTGTGTACTCATTAAGTCTCTTTCGCATGTGATAACAATGGAAAGAGTTGAGTGAGATATGTTTTTGTCATTAGAAGGGATTCCTGTGTATGTGACTGGGTTTCTTGAAATATGTCTCCAAAGGTTGCCAACCATTAGGGTAGATTATATGATTGTGGGAATAGTTGTTAGATTGTTTGAAGCTGATAGTGCTGAGAAGAGACGAGATGCTGCTGAGATTGAAAATACTGCTGTTTTAGTTGAAGATGCTGCTGAGACTGAAGATGTTGCTGATATTGAAGATGTTGTTGTTCCAGTTAGAGATGCTTCTGTCATTCTGCAAGATTTTAAAAGGGATGTATGTGTATTGGATTTTTAGGAATGAGAAGAGATACGGTGAAGAGTGCCGTATGGATATTAATGGTAATTGGAAAGGTGCAACTATATGGATAAGTTTGAGTAACTAATGGATGTTTAATATATCGATAGTCATTTAGGAATGTTCAACTAGACGAAACGAGATGGTAATTTAAAGATTGATCCTGATTCGAAATGAAGTGTGGCAGAAGAGGGTAAAGAAATGGTATTGTTGCGAATGACAATAAGGATAGGAATTTATTTCCTCTAATAGAAGGTAAACTTGAAATTTAATAGTCTAAGATAAGAAGAGATGGTATTCAAGCAGTTGTTATGAATCGGGTAAGTAGGAGGAAGTAGGATGTGTAGATCACATGTATTTTATACCACTTAAGTAATTATCTATTTACTTGATGTAAGTATGGACTAGCTGGAGGTCGAGCTGCTAAAGGAATAACAAGGAGTGTAGTATATGAATTGGTATTTCTGTGGTAATGAAATGTTTTCATTTCGGTAAAGGAGATTGAATAAAGGAATTATTCAGATAATGGAAGATCAATATGAAGGGAATGTTGTTGCTATTACAACCTATATTTTGGAAATGCTGATAAGATTTGAGCTTTAGATGCAGTAAATCATGTGTTCTTATTTGGTAATCATTGAGTTAGAATTTTATTGAAATTCTAAAAGTGTTATTGATGGTGTATCTAAATTCTGAAGGTGTTGTTGAGGATATATTGAGATATGAAGATGTTAGATTTTAGCAGAACTGAGGACGAGAAATCAACGAGAATTTGTGATTGGTTGAAATGAAAAATTCACCGACGGAAGTGTAATATATATATATATATATATATATATATATATATATATATATATATATATATATATATATATATATATATATATATATATATATATATATATATATATATATATATATATATATATATATATATATATATATATATATATATATATATATATATATATATATATATATATATATATATATATATATATATATATATATATATATATATATATATATATATATATATATATATATATATATATATATATATATATATATATATATATATATATATATATATTAAGGAAATATTGTCTGAGCTTATGAAATTAAGAAGTACAGCGCAATCAATTAAAGTAGAGTTGTGAGAAAGTTAACCGGGATAAGGATGAATATCATAGGATATGATAAATAAAGGTGGAAAGAATTAAATTGGAGTGTTGTTGAACATTGAGTACTGATTTCAGGGAGTAATCAGTGGAATTTCTATTTGACGATTTTATTGGTCAATGATGAGAAGGTATGTAGTAGGAAACTACAATAAGTCAAATTTTCTGTGCTCTTTACTAGTAGTAGTCGGAAAAGAATGAGAAGATGAGTTAGTACTTGAGGACACTATGTGATTGTTCTGCGGAATCATAGAGTTCACTGTCGTCATGGGAAAAAGGAAGCTTTGTGTTAGCTTGGTGATAGGAGTTATGCAATCTGATTGTATATTTTATTATATGGCATTATCAGGAAGTTAAGGATGGTAATATGATTGATTGTAAGGATTGGCAGATGAGACAATAAGGATAATCTGATTTGACTGGAAGGGTAAGTCGTCCGAGAAGTAATAACGGAAGAAAGTAAAGAAGCTGGATGTTTTGTGAATAAGATGATTGTTGTGGGGTTGAACAAACTAAGCACCAGATATCAGTGTCCATTATTGACTGTGAATGTTTAGGGTGATGAATAGATGATTGAAGGAATGAAAAGTATTCTCTAACAATTGGAAAATTGTTATTAAAGGAAGAATGGTGTGTAAAAATTCTTTGGATAAGAATTTTAGTTGGAGTAATATAGATGTTTTAGAATTTACGATCTATGGCTGAAGTAATCGTGAAAATCTGACTAGATTGAAACGATTGAGGCTTTGTCGATACCGACGAAACCGACTGAAGTTTGTCAATTCCTTTGTGTAAGTTGAGTATTATCGGAGGTTTTGTTGGAAATACGTTTTAACGTATATTAGAAGTATCGGTCACTCTAACAATATTGTAATACGTTTAGTAGCTCGTAGTTAATGGTTAAGTTATTTTAATGTTTAACCCGGCCCATGGGCTTGTCATGGGTCGGAGGCCCACGTCCATTAAGGACTTGGGTATATAAACCCCTTTCCACCATGGAAAGGGGTGTTGGTTGTTTCACTTTTATTATTAATAAAACACATTTTCTCTCACTTTCTCTCACTTTCTCTCACTAGTTTCTCTCTCTAGAAACATCAACCCACCTTATTGATTCACAAGATTATCACAAATCTACAATTGTTATCAAGAGCCATGGGGTGATTTAAGGTAATGATTTGTGTTATTTTTTAGTTTTTGATTGTATTAGTGGTTTTCAGTAAAATCTATCTTGAATTTTGAAGTTTTTGGTGATTTTGTTGTTGGGATTAGTAGATAAGTATTGGGTTTTACTTATTTTGGTTGAAATCACAAAACTTTTCGTGTAATTTGGTAAAAATATGTGTTTGTTCTTGATATTCATACGACTGTTTATACGAACAAGTTCTTCCAGTTTATTCCGAACCAACAAGTCATGCCGGATAAACAAGTTATTCCGGATAAAAAAGTTATTCCGGATAAACAAGTTATTCCGGATAAACAAGTTATTCCGGATAAACACGTTATTTCGGATAAAGTGATATTCCGAACGAAGCACCTTATTCCGGATCAGTGATATTCCGAACGAAGCACCTTATTCCGGATCAGTGATATTCTGAACCAAGGTAGGTATTCCGAATCAAGCTTTTCCGAATCAACTTATTCCGGATCAGTGATATTCCGAACCAAGGTAGGTATTCCGAATCAACTTATTCTGGATCAGTGATATTCCGAACCAAGGTATTCCGAACAAAGCTTATTCCGAATCAAGAGATTTTTCTGAATCAAGGTAATTATTCCGAACCAAGGTCTTTTTCCACATAAAGGTAGTTTTATTCCGAATCAACTTAATTATTCCGAGTCAAGGGATATTATTCCGAACCAAGGGATATTTTACGAGTTTTTTCGACGATTTTTAGAGGATTTAATCTTGGTTTCTTACACACGTTTTACTTCAAGAACACAACAAAACTCACAACCTTACTTCACTGCTCGATAAACCGTTAATCTTTGATTCTTTAAAGTGATCAAAATGAATCCGAGTTCATTAATGCCTCAAATGACATCACTTACGGATATTTCTGTCATAACAGGAACGGATAATCGCCCTCCAATGCTTATTAAAGTAGTCTTTGAAGCATGGCAAGGCCGTATGATGTCATACATTAAGGGAAAACTGACATATGGGAGGCTTATGGTCAAGTCAATTCTAAATGTCCACTTGATTATGGTACCATCGTTGTTAAGAATGTGACTCGACCACGGGAGTTTGAAGAACTTACGCCAGCTCAACAACTTATTGCCGATGCAGATGAAAAGGCTCTTCAAACCATTCTCCAAGCTCTTCCACATGACATCTATCGAATGGTAAGTCAATATACGGTCGCAAAGGAGTTATGGGAACGTCTATAGGTTTTGCTACAAGGTACGTCTCTTACTAAGCAGGAACGCGAATGTCAGTTGTATGACCTGTTTGATAGGTTCACATACAGTCCCGGGGAAACGCTTCACGACTACTACTTCATTTTCACTACTCTCATGAATGATTTGAATGTGTACAATCTCGTGATTGCTCCATTCCAGGTTAACACCATGTTTTTGAATACTTTACCTCAAGCTAAATGGGGTAAGTATATTACTGATGTTAAGTTAACTAGGGATTTGCATAAGTCCAATTTGGATCAACTTTATGCTTTTCTCCAGCAGCATGAGAAACACGTGATCATGCACCGTATGGCTCGAGGTATGTACCCTGAACCTTTAGCTTTGATGGCAAATCAACCAAGCTTGTCATATAACAACACTCCTTATATCATGGGACACCAAGCTTATCATCCATCTCCGTACATGACTCCAAGCTTCCCCCAATATTCGATTCTACCTCAACCACCTACCTCACATCAGCAACAATATCGGTTTAGTGCACCTTTGTCTCAGAGAGAACCACATGCATCACAATTTACTCCACAACCTCACCCATATTCACCAGCAAGCATTGCACCCTATGCTCAATCATCATACTCACCATATCAAGAAAATGCAGCATATCCACCAAGCTATTCTGACCACATAAGTACTCCTTCTAGTGCTTATGCCGCTCAACAAGACCAAGCAATGTATTTTGATAATGATGAGGTTCCCATTCCTGAATTCAAACAAGGAACTGACCCAGCTGAAGTGTTAGCCACTATGTCTGCTTACCTCACAAGGACATTGAGCAAACTAGGATTTAGAGGACCATCTCCTACTAACAATCAGTTGAGGAATTCATCTAATTCTCGACAACAAGCTACCATTAAGAATGGCAGGGTAATGGTTCAGCCTATTCAACCTTATCAGGGGAAACCCACTACATCAACCACTAATGCACGCATGGTCAATCCTGCTGCAATGGTCAACACTGCTCCAATGGTTACCGCTCCACGGGCTAATTCTACAGGTAAGTTGAGAATGATTACATGCTACAACTGTAAGGAAGAAGGTCACATGTCTAGGGATTGCACAAAACCAAAGAGGAGAAGGGATGGTCAATGGTTTGCAGAGAAGATTTATTTGGTGAACGCTCAAGCACAAGGACAGGAACTTGATGAAGAGGAGCTAGCATTCCTTGCTGATCCAGGGATTGTGGAACAAGAAGTTCTCACTAGACAGAATGCAGCATACCAAGCAGATGATCTGGATGCTTACGATTCAGACTGTGATGATCTTCAATATGCTCAGGCAGCTCTTATGGCAACTATATCTAGCTTTGGGTCAGATCAAATATCTGAGGTACTTACTAATACCACTGATACTAGTATTCAACCAAATCAATGTGGGCAAGAGGATGCTAATCCGAATGAGTCTTCGGTGGTGAGTCTTTCAAATGAGGAGACAATCAATGATAGTAATATCAATGCAAGTCCCCAGACTTTGAGTGAGTCACAACCGAGAGTCATTTCGCATACGCATATTCCTGCACAACAAGATTTGGTCATGGTTCCTTCAAAGTTACTTAGCCAAATGAATACTGCACTCTTACAAACCCTAGCTACGAATAAGAATCTGTCTGCTGAGCTTGCCTTGTGCAACGAAAAAGTTCAAACTTTGGAATTAGTTCCTTCATCCAATGTTCTAACAAATCCCGAATATGATCATTTTTGAAACAAACAAATGGGTCATTTGCAAGAAATTGAAACCTTAAGAGCAAATCTTTCCAACGAACTTAAAGAAAAAGAGTTAGTGGTCACTAATTTTCACAAACTTCAAACGGATTTCGAACTAATCGAGTCTAAAAAGAATGAAATGGAAATTAATGCGGCTAATAGGATTAAAAGTTTAGATTATTTGCTTTTAAGACAATACGCTGCCTCTCAACTAGTGCACTTATTTGACTCATCGTTTAGAGATTTTAACTTATCGCGTCAAAGAGACCTTCCCCCTAACCCACGGTATGCAAGATAAGCTTTTATCCATAATATAAGACTTTATGATGCAACCAAATTAGGATTGGTCTTAGATCCGATTGTTATTTTCGAGGATCGCAAGAATAAGGGTCTAGTTGATGAGAGTCGGTCATACAACTTTACAAAATATCCTCAGTGTGATTATTTTAAAATGAATCAGGAGTTTGCAAAAAAGGACTTTAGAATTCGCTTCCATATTGATAAAGATCTCATCACAACACCAACCTACATGTTAAATGAAGAAAACCCTAGTACACGTCCTACACTTGTCAAAATGGAAGGACCTAAGGAAATTCCAAAGGATCTTCCACCTATTAGCACTGTATGGATAAACTTGCAAGAGATTAATCAATACTTTGCTAGTTTTGACAAGGTCATCCGGGAATGTACGACTTCAAACGGTCTAAACGCCGGAGAATGGGCTTTCGAACACATGAACGAGGTGTTTAAGAATGAGATCAACCCTTTTGTCGAAAATCTAAAAGGAAGTTTTGCATCTCTTTCGGAAAATCTCGATTTTGAAATTAAAGAAGTTCAAAAAGTGTTTTATGAAATGGACACCGCTTACGAATTACAATTAATTGAAAAGGAAAAGATTTTATCCGAATATGACCGATTCTTGTCCCAAGTAATATCGTGTGATGTGCGTACTACTGTGAATGTTAATTATTCGAATGAGCTTACATCCGCTAAGAATAAATGTGATGTTGTGAATATATGTGATGATGTGCATGATCTCTTTGTAAATATTGCCGAGACTGTAAATGACGTAGATAATCATTCTTGTCACGAGTCTAACGCTGATTTTTTAAAGCTTCAAGATTCTTACAATTTACTTGCAAAACGTTTTAATCAACTTGAACAACATTGTATATCTTTAGAATTAAAACACCAAACTCAAAATGAGGATCTTTTGGTAAAAAAATGGTTGTGAAAACAGTGTTGAGACGAGTGACAAGATGATTGAGATAGTTAAGGCATTAGAGGAAGAGATTATGAGATTAAAGAGAGACTTATCATCGAACGAAACACTAAATTTGGAACTAGAGGCTGCAGAGTCTAAAAACCAGTACTTAGAAACTACACTTTCGTCTATTCTAGGGGAGATGGAACGTGCAAGACAGGGAATGTCCACTCTTTATGGTTCACATAAAGAACGCTTCGCTTTTAATGTGGCACAGCAACACTCTTATGTTGAACAATTGAACCAAAAGTGTGAGGAAATCTCTGACTTAAATATCCAGCTCATTGACAAAAACATGGTCTTGGCCGAGTTAAAGGAGACACTTCTTCTCACCCGACAAGAAGTTGTTAATAACTTAGCTACCAACTCTGCACCGTCCTCTAGTGCTCCATCAACCAATTCATTGGTGATCTATAAGAACCCGCACCATAAGCAAAATCCGGATACTTACGATGTTTATATGATGAATGCAATTAAGCACGTGGATCTTGTTAGGGATATTTTAGATGATTTGTATGCGTTAGATCCCTCAAGCAGTTACTATTATTCAGCTCATGCGTATATTCAGCGAGTTCAATATTGCTTAGCATATTTGCAATACATAGGAAAACCGGGTTCTGCACTACTCACTAATCGACCCATTGTTGTAACTCCATTCAATAAGACCCCAAGAGCAAAACCGTCATTGACACCATCAACTAAGGCACCTTTAAAATCTGTTGCTAATGTTACCACTTTGCCTTCTACAGGAGTAAAAGAGTCTACTAAGGCTAAAGGATCACAAGTCAAGAAAGATAGGATCAAGCCCTCCACTAGTAGTACCATCAAGATGAAACTAGAAGCTCACCCTAGGAATGTTATTTCAGATTTAAATAAAAGAATCATGTTGCTAAGACTAAAAGCTCTGCGCCTGTGCAGAAGCCTAAGCCATTTGTGAATTCTAATTTGAAATGTTGGAATTGTAATGAATGCATGTTTTCTCAGCGTCATGATTTGTGTCTTATTGATCATGTGAATGAAATAAATGCCATTAGGAATGATCTTGAATGGAAGCCAACTGGGAGAACTCGTACCCAAGTTGGATGGCAAAGGCATCCCACTGGTAGGACCTTTACATTAGATGGAAAAATGTGCCCTTTAACTAGGAATGCATCCATTGAGGTTAGGTCTCAACGTCCTATAATTAGGCAAACTAGCACTAAAGTATGGAAACCACGCCCTTTAATTAGGTCAGCCCCCACTATAGTTCCTATCAGTGAAGAAATACCTCAGGATTTAAGCCAACTTGAATCTACACCACCAACTAGGAAGAAGGATAGGAAATCTAAGAAACCTAATGTTAGCAAATCTAAGATCATTAAATCTGTACCTGCTAATAACAAAGAACATTCAGATTCCGAAACCTATACATTGTCCTCGTCTGGTGATATTTTTAGGTGGTCCAAATCATCCACTGGTATTTGGACTCCGGTTGCTCAAAGCATATGACCGGAGATCGCTCGATGCTTAGAAATTTCGTCAGCAAGTTTCTTGGAACGGTTAGATTCGGTAATGATCATATTGCAAAGATAATGGGGTATGGTGAATATCAGATTGGAAATGTCACTATTTCAAGGGTATACTATGTAGAAGGTCTTGGTCATAATTTATTTTCAATAGGACAGTTATGTGATTCCAACCTAGAGGTTGCTTTTCGACAACACACTTGTTTCATCCGCAACTTGGAAGGAAAAGACTTGTTGAAGGGGTCTCGTGGTGCAAATCTTTATACTTTGTCCCTACAAGACATGATGGCCGCCTCTCTAGTATGTCTTCTCTCCAAAGCATCTAAGACCAAGTCATGGTTATGGCATCGCAGATTATCTCATCTCAACTTTGATGCTATTAATCATTTGGCTAAAAACGAATTAGTTCGTGGTCTTCCAAAGCTCAAATTTCACAAGGACCATTTATGTTCAGCGTGTTCAAGGGGGAAAAGCACCAAGAAATCATACAAGCCCAAAGCTGAAGACACCAATAAAGAAAAACTTCATCTTTTGCATATAGATCTTTGTGGGCCAATGCGAACCGAAAGTGTGAGTGGTAAGAAATTCATCCTTCTTATTGTGGATGATTTCTCCAGGTTTACAAGGGTTAGATTTCTACGTACAAAGGATGAAGCACCGAAGGCTATCATCACTTTCCTGAAATACATTCAGGTACGTTTAAATACTACTGTCCGCCGTATTCGTACTGATAATGGAACAGAGTTCGTCAACCAGACTCTTCGTGATTACTATGAAGAAGTTGGTATCTCACATGAAACATCCGCTGTACGTACTCCACAACAAAATGGTGTCATTGAAAGACAAAATCATACGCTTATGGAAGCTGCTAGGACTATGCTGATTTATGCGAACGCTCCATTATTCTTATGGGCAGAAGCTGTATCTACTGCATGTTACACCCAAAACCGCTCTATCATTCGGAAACGCCATGGAAAAACACCTTACGAGCTTCTACATGATCGTAAACCCGATGTTTCATTCTTTCATGTGTTTGGTGCTCTTTGTTATCCAAACATTAATAGTGAGAATTTGGGCAAACTTCAACCGAAATCCGATATAGGTATTTTCATTGGTTACTCACCCTCAAAGAAAGCATACCGAATTTACAACTGTCGTCTTGGTAAGATAGTAGAAACTATTGATGCAGATTTTGATGAGCTGACAGCGATGGCTTCTGAGCAACGCAACTCTGAACCCGCGCTTCACGAGATG
Source organism: Glebionis coronaria (assembly GCA_025667525.1). NCBI lineage: Eukaryota > Viridiplantae > Streptophyta > Magnoliopsida > Asterales > Asteraceae > Glebionis > Glebionis coronaria. The sequence goes on from CM046877.1 coordinate 458,817,862, forward strand.
GGAACTGGTGCTATTAGTTCTGGATTATTTCCCAATAATCCTACTTCTACATCATTTATACCACCTACAAGGCCCGAGTGGGATGAACTATTTCAACCTTTGTTTGATGAATTCTTTGATCCCCCAAGTGATGAAGTTCCAGCACCTGTAGTGATAGCTCCAATCCCTGAAGTTGTTGCTCAAGCTAATGAAGCTTCATCAAATGCTTCTTCAATTAACATTGAACCGGATGCACCTCCACCAAGTAATTCTCAAACTACACTTGAATCTTCACCCTTACTTGTGCCTAATGATGATGAAGAGGATTCTGTTGATCACGATTTGGAATATGCTCACCAACAAGAGCTTCCATTCTCTGGTATACCGATACCTGAAAATCCTTCAGCCGCGTCTACCTCAGAAGAAGCTCCTACAATCGTTCACTCCTGACCACCACGGATTGAAAATCACAGCACCAAATGGACAAAAGATCACCCAATTAGGAATATTATTGGAGGTCTCAAATGACCAGTCTCGACACGCCATCAATTACAAGAGTGTGCACTCTATTGCTATTTTGATGCATTTATCTCCGAAGTTGAACCTAAAAACTGGCAACATGCTATGAATCAATCATCTTGGATTGAAGCCATGCAAGAGGAACTAAATGAATTCCAAAGACTTGAAGTATGGGAATTAGTTCCTCTCCCTGACAAGGTTAACATCCTTACTTTATTGTGGATTTATAAGGTTAAACTCGATGAGATGGGTGGAGTTTTGAAGAATAAGGCTAGATTGGTTGCTAGAGGATACAAACAAGCCTTGGGTATCGACTTTGAAGAATCTTTTTATCCGGTTGCACGATTGGAGGCTATTAGACTTTTCCTTGCGTATGCTGCTCATATGAACATGATCGTCTATCAAATGGATGTGAAGACGACATTTTTGAATGGTGAACTAAGGGAAGAAGTCTATGTTAGTCAGCCGAGTGGGTTCGTTAGCACGGAGTTTCCTAATTATGTGTACAAGCTTAAGAAGGCTCTCTATGGGTTGAAACAAGCTCCACGCGCGTGGTATGATCTCCTTTCAACATATCTCATTTCGGAAGGCTTCTCCAAAGGCAAGGTGGACCCCACTCTATTCACTCTCAAGGAAGACAATGACATGATACTGGTACAAATTTTTGTTGATGATATAATATTTGCTGCCTTTAACATAGAATTGTCAAACCGCTTTGAGAAAATAATGTCCACACGCTTTCAGATGTCAATGATGGGTAAAATTTCATTTTTCTTAGGATTACATATTTCTCAGAATCCCAGAGGCATCTTTATTAATCAATCCAAATATGCTCTATAATCATTAAAGAAATATAACTTTGAAAATTGTGACCCCGTGGATATTCCAATGGTGGATAAATCCAAGTTAGATGAAGATAGGAATGGGATCTGTCGATCCGAAACTCTACCGTGGGATGATCGGCACCCTTCTCTATCTGACTGCTAGCAGGCCTGATCTGCAATTTTCCGTATGCATTTGTGCTCGGTATCAGGCTCGGCCTACCGAAAAGCACCTACATGCTGTTAAAAGGATCTTTCGGTATCTCAAAGGAACACTTCATCGTGGTCTATGGTATCCGAAAGATTCCTCTATTGCTTTAATATCATATGTAGATGCCGATCATGCTGGGTGTCAAGACACTAGGCGTAGCACTTCTGGTTCTGTGCAACTCCTTGGAGACAGATTGATTAGTTGGTCTTCAAAAAGGCAGAAAAGCGCTGCAATTTCAAGCACGGAGGCTGAATACATTGCCATGTCCGGTTGTTGTGCTCAAGTCCTTTGGATGAGATCACAACTAACTGACTACGGTCTTGGATTTAAAAAAATCCCGATGTATTATGACAACAAGAGCGCCATTGCCCTTTGCTGCAACTACGTTCAACACTCTCGGGCAAAGCACATTGACATTCGCTACCATTTCATTAAAGAGCATGTGTAAAATGGAGTGATCGAGCTGTATTTTGTCAACACTGAGTATCAGCTGGCAGATATGTTCACAAAAGCCTTAGATCGAGGACGAATCGAGTTTTTGATCGACAAGCTTGACATGAAATCCTTCTCTCCAACGACTCTCAAAGAGTTGGCAGAAGAATCAGCAGAATAGTGGTGGTAAACTATTCATGCGCATCCTTTGTTCGTGATCATGTATATTATTGTATATATATAAACCACAAAAAGAAAAATACAAAAATATAAAACCTACAAAAACCATAAAAAATATAAAACCTACAAAAACCATAAAAAATATAAAACCAAGAAAACCCAAAAATAGTTTCGTCTTTTTAGTCGGGCATGTCTTTTAGTACGGTAATATTTACGGCTTTAGAAATGTCGATTAATATTGACACGGCGCCATAAATAGAGTCCGTATAAAAGTTGTACATTTTTTTAAAACATGCCCATTATGGCTTGTAGTTATTTCAGACTGCAACCTGTTTTTCGTATTAAAGGCACGTATTTCCTTATAAAACGTTGGCTCACAACGGGAATTAATTTTCTCGGGTATGATTTACAAGCCAAATCATACAAAGGGATCAAGTTTACTTTATAACTTGGTCTAACACGAATTAGTGTACGTCTCAGTGCATTAATTTGTTTAAATAAGAGAAATCTTATTGCCGCCACGAATCAATTTTTTTCTAAGACATTAATTGGAAAATTATTTCATCAATATTTGACTCGTTACACAATGAATACAGTTCTTTAAATAGAAAACGAGTCATCGTTTAAGGGGGAGAAAATATTAAATCATCTTCGTCATCAAAACAGTCTTCAAAAGTTTTCAAAAAATTAATCTGTCAAATGGTTAATAACTGGAGTTTCTTTGGCATACGACTTGTGATTGTTCTGATTTATCGTGAGTTTTAGGTCTTGGATATTTGCTAATAGGATACAATGTTTAAGTTGCGTGAGGGCTAGAATAGTTAATACAATGAGATAGGCCTAACGATTGTTAATTAATTTAACGGATGTTAACCTAAAAGGAGTTATTAACTAAAAAGAAAAGAAAAGAAAATTAAAGGGACTAAATATGACTAAGTGTGAAAGTTGTAAAAATGTTGACCTAAGTCAAACAAACACCCCGTCTTCTTTCTTTTTCTTTCTTTCTATTCTTTCTGGCCGCCATTTTCACACACAGAAAACACACACGAGCTCGTAATTTTCCTCGTTCTTGATCTATCAATCCGTTTCACTCGTTCAAACTAAGGTACAAACATCGACTCTTGGTTTTAATTCGCCTAATTCATTCTTTAAATCAAGTTAATTGCCTTGTTTTAATTAATTCATCACATTAGGGTTTATGAATTAATTGGATGAAATAAATTAGGGTTTATAAGTGGGTTTGGCTCGAATTAGGATTAGAACGACATTTGTTGCTTTAGATTGCCTTAAAACACTCATGCGATTAGAAAGATTCATCATAGGGTGCGTTTAGGATTAAACCTGTTTTTCTGAATGAACGTATTAGTCCAAGAAAAAGATTATTCCGCATGAGTGAATATACCGAATGAACGATATTTTGAATGAACCTCATTCCAAATAAACAATATTCCGGATGAACAATATTCTGGATGAACAATATTCCGGATGAACAATATTCCGGATGAACAACATTCCAGATGAACAATATTCCGGATGAACAATATTCCGGATGAACAATATTCCGGCTGAACAAAATTCCGGATGAACAATATTCCGGATGAACAATATTCCGGATGAACAATATTCCGGATGAAAGTTATTCCAGATGAAGGTTATTCCGGATGAAGGTTATTCCGGATGAAGGTTATTCCGGATGAAGGTTATTCTGGATGAAGGTTATTCCGGATGAAGGTTATTCCGGATGAAGGTTATTCCGGATGAAGGTTATTCCGGATGAAGGTTATTCCGGATGAAGGTTATTCCGGATGAAGGTTATTCCAGATGAAGGTTATTCCGGATGGAGGACATACCGGATGAAGGACATTCCGGATGAAGGACATTCCGGATGAAGGACATTCCGGATGAAGGACATTCCAGATGAAGGACATTCCGGATTAAGGACATTCCGGATGAAGGACATTCCGAATGAAGGCATTCCGAATGAAGGTTTTTCGAATGAAGGATTGTTGGATTGATAATTGTTTGCTTGTTATAATTACTTGATGAATTGTGTCATGATAATGGTATATATATATATATCTGTGTATCTACCTTTTATGTCTTATCTTAAGCAGAATCCATGACTAATCCAACAGTGCAAGAACTCCAAGATGCTAGAGCAGCCGCAATTGCCGAGGCAAAAGAACTTAAGTTCATACCGAACAATTACCGGCTGACAGAAGTTTCTCATTCCACTCACCGTGGATTCAAAGTCGCCTCAGCAATCCTTGATCAATCTCACTTCAAGAATGCATTAAGGAGTACTGCTTCGGTGCCATTTGATTACATGTACGAATTCTGGGCTACCAAGGAAAGGACGTCAAACAAGATCACCTTCTTCCTCGACAACAAGCAACAGACACTCACCATTTCAGACTTCCGTAAGATTTTTGGAATTCGGGATACACCCAAGGGTATGACATTTTCAAGGAACCCTACCAAAGACGAACTCATGGAGATGTTCCTTGCTCTTTGATGTCCTGACCTACGAATAGTGTCCGATTTTACCACAGCCAAAGTGGGTCAACCTTGGAGAGCTATCTTCGGTATCCTCAGTCGGTGTCTTACACCTAAAACAACTAGGCATGATGTTGTTCGTGGTCTAATTATGAATATCTTCTATGGAATGTACAAAGGCTTAAATGTAGATTATGCATCCTTATTGTGGGAAGAGTTTAATTTTCAGCTCTTCCAAAACACGAAGCAGAAGGCTAATGTTTTTCCTTACCCTCGGTTTATCAAGCTTATAATTAATTACTTTATGGAAAATGATGCTTCTATTGATAAGCGTGCAGAAAGTCGTCACCACACTAAAGAAGCTGATGACCTTGTGGACCTAAGGCATGAAGGACCCTCTGGTGCTATTAATCCTGGTCCTGTTCCTAGTCATCTCCTGACGGACAAAATTCTAGCTTCTGATGATTACCAGCAAATGCTAAGAGAAATCAGAATACAGCAAGAAAAGGTTCAGGCGGGAGAAGTTTCGTCAACTACAGTCAAAAGCAAAGGTAAACGTAAGCAAGAAGTTGTCTTACCTGAGCCCAAACCCAAGAAAACAAAGACTGTGGCTAAAAAGGATAAGCGCAAAGATGAGAAGTTTGTCATTCAAGATGAAGATACTGATGACGATGTTACTCCCGAGCAGATTTGCAAAGCTGAGAAAAAACAATTGAAAAAGGCTGTTGAAAGAAGTAGGAAAGACACAGGAGGTAGTGGTTCGGGTGTGCAGATAGAAGATGAAGAAGAAGTCGAGGAGCCGCATGACATTTTTTAGTTTGGAACACCAGACAGGTACTCAACAACTAAAGAAACATCCATTGCCGATACAGGAAGCATCGAAAAGGAGTCCGTTTCTACGACAATCTTTGTAACTCCAAAGCCTTTATCTACTCAACCTCCACCAATCCAGCCTCTGCCAACACAACCGTTGACTACTCAACTACTATCCCTTCCACATCCAACTACTTCTGTCCTAAGTACTGTCATCACAACTGTACCTATTCAACCGCCCCAGAGTAGCCCTGTGCCATCTTCATTTTCTGCACTCTTAATAGCAAAAATGATGGATAAACACATGGAAACTCAAAGAAAAGAGATGGCTCAAATCCGAGAAGAGATACACAAACGAGTGCAAAGTGAAGAGGCATCCAAGAAAGCTCAAGCCGAGATGATAGCCAAGTTCAATGCAGAGATGGAGTCTACACGAAAATCTCATGCAGAAGAACTTGTTCATGTCAGAAAAGATGAAGCTGATAAAAGTACAGCAAGGATTGCCAAACTCCGCGAATTAAAGAATAAGTATAAAGAGGAGAAAGAAATACTTGAATCTTCACTTAATGATAGGGTAAACGAATTTGTTGAGTCTATTATGCCAAAGCTGCGAAAAGAGGTGACGTAAATTGCGGCTGATAAGTTGATAATTAAATCGTCAAACCCTTCCAATTCAGCCTATAAAATTGCATATGACTTAACGGACTTTGAACTAAAGAAGATTCTCCACGCCCGCATGGTTGAATTTGGATCTTTCGACAAATCCAAAATTCAGCGGACACTTCACAAGGCACTTAATACATCTATAAAGGAGGATGACAGGCTGTTTAAGACATTTGGCAGCGTGGTTCCTTACCATATTTTGTATAAAAAAGGAGATGAAGATGCCTCTGGCGAGGAGGATAGTGAGCAAGAAGAGAGTGGTGGTGAAGAAGACGATGCGAGTAATGAAGATAAGGGTGATGATGATGATGATGATGATGATGGTGAAGGCGGTGATCATAATGAGGATAGTGACGATGATAGCAACAGGAACGATGATGATGATGATGACAACGAGAACAGGGGTAGCGACAACAATGACAAGTCTAACGAGCCTGATCAGTCTGATGATGATGATATGGGTGACAATGCTGCCAGCAAGAACAAAACCGTCCAAGACCGGTGGCAAATCTCAGAAAGATGTTGCTCACAAGGGTAAGTCCACATCTACGGAGACAGGACGCACCAAGTGGCACCATGATGTGAATGCTACAATAGCATCTTAAATTCTCGGTACATCTGTTTCTAGCTCTATACCTGTTACTGTTAATCCTATTAGTTCTTTGGTTGTTACCACAACTGCAGAACCAGAAACTGCACCTGCTGCTGATGAACCTGAATCAGAACCGGCACCCGTTCAAGTATCTACTGCTCCACCTAATGAACCAGTTACTACAGTTCCTAAGTCGCACACACTAGATTGGGCTGATACATTGCAGATCGATGAGACCACACCAGAACAACCATGGATCACGGCAGCTGCTGCATATGATCCAATCACAGATGCTGATGCAAATGTTCTGTATCTACGTATTCGCAATCCAATAGATCTGTATGCATTTTGGTCTCATGAGTATGGATCTTCGGTCACTCCGTCCTTGGTGAAGAGAGCACTTAAAGACAAGAGACTTCACGCTAAATAAAGATTAAGCCGAATAGATTATGAGTATTATGCTGATGAAATCCTGAAAGCTCTCAATACAATTCAAAGGCCAGGCCTTCATGCGCCAGAAAGACCTCCTCTTCCAATTGATGCTACTCAAGACAATCAAATTGCACTTGACTTCTTTGTCACATATGATCTTGACTATCTTCTCAAAGGATCATCCAAGTACGCGACCTCCCTGACTTTGTTGAAAGCTGCTTCTTGGGGGTTAATACCTTGGATCGAAGAAAAGGTCAATCGCCTCTGGGTTCCAAAGATAAACCGTAATTATGACATGTATGCTGCTATAGGAGCATCACATTAGGACGAGCGAGTCCGAAGGGCATACAGAGGTTGCTGCTTAGCCAACTCAGGTAGTATCGTCAGATCCAATCTTCGAATCACAAGTATATTAGGAATAAAGATTGAACCCAAGAATGGATATCATCATGTGACGGAAATTTTACTAAAAAGAGAAGATGATCGAGAATACAAGATACAGCAAGGAGATTTTTAATACATTCGCCTTAAAGATATAGAAGATATGTTGCTTTTCATGACCCGTGATCAGCTTACACATCTCACTCGTGAAGAAATCATTGCTCTGAACACAGCATTTCGTATGTTTACACGAAGCGTTGTCATCAAGAAACGTGTAGAAGACCTACAACTGGGAGTTGAAAGCTATCAACGCAAGCTTAACATGACTCCTCCACTTAATCAAGTACTACCTCAACATGTTGATAGATGTCCCTATACCGGCACAACCCTTCCGATGTGCGGGATTTTCTCCTTGAACAGTCGTGGGATCATGAAGTTTATGAGGGTAGCTGAGCTTCATAAGTACAGTGATGGGACTCTCTCACACGTCAAAGCCAAAGTAGAGCATGTCAATTCTGGCGGGAAATTACCAGAAGTGATTGAGGATTGGCATCCGGGTTATCAGAAAATGGCTACCTATGTGATCAAGAAGATTGATGAAAAGCTCAGGGAACGTAGGTTGATGAGGAGCTTAGAAAGGTTTGTGGGTGGCAGACCGTATGGAGGGCACTTCAGACTTATGCAACGATCCATTTAATATGGGTCGTCTTCACTATGGTCAACTCCATACTGTACGTTAATTGTGAATATGTGAATTTGTAAATACTTGAATATTATGCTTTTGTGGCTTGATGTAGTGTGAAGGTATGATAATTTTTCAAGAATTTCTTACGAGATTCTAAATCTTTCAAAATATATCGTACTCAAGCACTACAACTAACCCTCATTAATTTGAGGGGGAGCATTAATATGTTCTATGGCCATACATTGATTTCATTTTTACCCAAAGACCGGTTAATCCATTCAATATCCAAAATATTAATGGTTAACATTTTGGATAAGGGGAGAAAATGGGATTAAGGAGACTTAATGATATTTGGCTAATGATGAAAAGGACTTAAAGATAATCCAACTTAATATGTGTAATGCATGTGTTAAGGGGGAGCAATTTTGATGAACAAAACACTTAAGGCACAAAAACTTTGATTATATTATCACAAGTGCCTTAAGTGATTTTCAAGGATTTTTCATGCTGACAATACTTACCCACAACACACTTAATTCACGATGGATGTGGTGACAAAAGGGTGGTAGGTATAAGTATTAGTCCAATGATTCATCAGAACCGATGGAATCTTCCCAAGGACGATTCCCTAGATAGAATTAGAAGTCCTAGGAAAGATGGAGAAATTGTGAACGAAGCTGAATGACGACCAAGTACTTAAGCTAGCACTGGAACAATCACAACAAGGTGCTAGTGATGACGTATTGGTAAGCATTGAAGGGGTTGAAGAATGAAAAAGAATTGTAAAGATAAAGGGTGTAAAGAAAGAAGCCATCCTTACAACTTTAGGCAGAAACCGGGTCAATACATATGCTATTGAGATCATTTTTTAATGATTCTCGATATTGAAGAAAGACATCATAGACCCAGTGATGCAATGCACAACCCTTCCCAGCTAACTCAAATATCTCTCAAAAGGTATTTGTTTTAATCACACGGAGATCAACACGTTATCTATTGGTTTATTCACTCTGAATAGACTGATATTGAATAGGTGGCACTCCTCTCCAGCCATCGCTCACTAAATCAAAACGCACTATCGATTCTAGAGCCACGAGATCATCAAAAGTCTCATTAGGACACTTTACATTTATTCCTTGCTTTCTCACACACTGTGAAAAGTAAGAGATCTTTATGAGTCCTACGCAGTATCTTGTAATATTGCCAGAACATCCGAGTGATACGCAAGTATTACAATGAAGATGGAAATCCTGCTTGAGCCAACATCAAACAAGCTCATGGTAGGTGACACGTGCGGTTCTTTATGAACCAATCTTGTGAAAACTGGAAAGAAACAGTAGTTTAATTCTTAATTGAAATTAAACTCGGTCCAGGCCTCTACGCATTATCGTATGATCTTGCCAGAACACTCAGAGTGACACTCTTTAGTGTTCACAATGACAAGTGGAAATCCTTCTAGTGTTAACATCAAACAGTACTTGGTAGGTGACGTGCAAGATTCTTTATGAATCAAGCTCGTGATAACTGGAAAGCAACGATGGTGAAAATCTTAATTGAAATTCACTTGTTCCAGGTTTCATGAATTGACGGCTTCAATCACAAGGATAATTTATCCAAGTGATTCACTCTTTATGTTCGCAGTCAAGCTTAGTGATCGTCGAATAAAGAGAACGGGTTTACCCGCGAAATCCTGTCAGGAAGTTACTTAATTGAAACTATCCATCACAGGTACGATATCTAATATCGTCCAACGGTCTTCACCGACCGGAGGTAAAATGCTACCGATTTAGAATGAAATGTTCTAAGCCATTTCATTCGTGTCTTATTATGTTGCTGCGAAGACGGTGGCGTTGCGATGTACCAGATGAAGTCATTTCCACATGCTTATGTCTTTCTACATCAAATTTCAACAAAATTCAAGAAAGTTCAAGATGAAGTCTTCCGCTTTACCAAACTCTAAAGCTTTCAAGAATTCAACAAAAACATAAGTGTGTGGAACATGGAGTCACGAGGAGGCAAGAATCACAAGAAGGCAAAGATCGCACGTGAAGGGTCAAAAGAACAATGCTCTAAAGCCAAAGCCTAAAAGATCAACATCAACATATTCACAATGAAAATAAAAGATAAAAGAGAAAGGACTACGAGCTGAAGAACGAAGACTTAGTATAGTATGCTAGGTTTAGGACTTTGTAATTTGGAGTGACCTTCCTTAGGGGGAGATTGTTGGAAATACGTTTTAACGTATATTAGAAGTATCGGTCACTCCAACAATATTGTAATACGTTTAGTAGCTCGTAGTTAATGGTTAAGTTATTTTAATGTTTAACCCGGCCCATGGGCTTGTCATGGGTCGGAGGCCCAAGTCCATTAAGGACTTGGGTATATAAACCCCTTTCCACCATGGAAAGGGGTGTTGGTTGTTTCACTTTTATTATTAATAAAACACATTTTCTCTCACTTTCTCTCACTAGTTTCTCTCTCTAGAAACATCAACCCACCTTATTGATTCACAAGATTATCACAAATCTATAGGTTTTCACTGATTGTGTGAAATCCATTCATATGTTTAAGTTGTGGTTGTGAGATCTGATTTTGTAGTTGAGGAAGTTATGTATAAACACTGAGGATAGATTGAAGTTCTGTGTCTGTATAGTTTTTATTGGAGGAATCTGAAGGAATTATAGAGCTGCGATGATGATATTTGGATAATATCAAGTGGAAAGAAAAGCAATAGTAGTGTGTTTACTTGAATAAAGAAGTGTAATGGGATTTATATGATCATGAGATTGGACATTGTGGTATTTGTTTTGGGATTGAAAAGTATTACTTGTATGGAATCAAGTATGAAGAAAATAAGAATAACAAGGACTTGTTTAAAAACGCCATTTGGGGATTTTGAAAGGAAGGAGTTAAGGATTACTTAATAATGACGGGGAAATAATAATCGGTAACTTTTAGACGGGATATGTTATAGTTCTGTATTATGAAGTATGTTTCAGATTATGAAGGATAAGTGTGGATATTTTCACTATCAACTAGTGAGTATTTAGTAAGAAGGAAAAGGAAAAGAGTTTATAAAGTTTCTGAAGTAATTGAGAATTGACTCTTAAGTTTTGAGATAATTGGAATATTAGTAACAACAAGCAGAATGGATGGGATGGAAAGAAAGTCAGAATCAAGGTAATAAACTAATGGAAAAGGAATATCAAAGAAGGAAGATCAATAGATTGTTGGAAATTTTGAAATATAATGGTAATAGAAATGAGAAAGTCGAGATGTATGTTTTTGTGGGACAAAAACGGTTATTGTGATTATTTAATTTTTCTCCTATTAGAACATAGAGTATGTGAAGAATGCAAGGACTAGTGGTGAATGAATTGTTCAGATCAAAAAGAGAATTTCATTATTCTTAGAGTGCTGAGAGTGTCGCATGTAGTATTGAAGGGATTTTACAAATTGAAGTATTGATACAGAATGGTTGGAATAAAATATATTATGATATCAGGAAGTGATTTGACCATTATATATTTCAGATTTGAATATATGAGGCTAACAGAGTTATTTAAACAGTAATATGATATGAGGAAGATGTAATAATGTACTATGGAAGGTACAGTAATTCAGTGATCTAGCAATCACTACACTCGGGACATAGAGATTGTTAGATTGAATGAAAGTGGAAGATAAGAACAGGAAGTATATAAGTGGCTGGATAGAATTATGGATAATCTCATTGTATTTAGTTTGAGTGTAAAATCAGGGCATAGAGGTAGAGTAATTTTTGAATACTGGAAATCGTTGTGATAAAGTATGAGTATTGATTAAGGTTTGAACATATTATATGTGAACCAGAGATTTGAATTGAGTTTTGGATATCAGAGTTTTCTACAGAAAGTGTGAAGAATTGAGTTAAGAAGGAATATTGCTTATTTTTGGAAAGTAATGGACAGAGCGAAAGGATGAATTGAACGATGGTAATTGAAATTGGTATCAATCACATCAACATATTATAGAAACTTGGGATGATGATATCTAAATATTTTACTATGACGACTAATGGAAATTAGTGAAGATGGATTCTTTATGCGATGATAATAGTCATATCAGTAGTTAAGAGGTGTAATATGACAACTTGAATCACAACTATGTATGTTGTCTGAATTATGGGGTATGTGTTGGGTCAAAAAGTTGATGTGGCAGCAACTCAAAAACGAAAAAAACATGAAGGCATTTGTCTAAGCGTTGACAAGTGTATTCCAGGCGTTGTCAAGAACAAATCAGGCGTTGACAGAAGCAAGCATTGCCATGTGCAATTCAAGCATTGTCACATGCAATCAAAGCATTGACAGAAACATTGACAAGAAGCCTTTGGAAGCTTCTATTTGGATATATATGCAGGATATATTCTGTATATGTTTATTTGAATAGAAGATTTACATGTTTATTTGATATTATCTCTTGTAAAACCCTAATCCTTCACTATAAAAGGAACCAAGGGTTATTAGGTTTTTCATATAACTTTCATATACAATGTAAACCTAAAGCGTGTGTCGACTAGGTGTGGGATTCAATGTATACACACCTAGTGATTGTTGATTATTAATATAATTAGCAATCCATTTGTTTTAATTCATGTTCTTTGTGTCCAAACACCTTGTTAATGTGTCGTGTTCTAATTCCGCTTTGATTATCTAATCATATGAACATGATGCATTCCTAGTAGCTAAAAGATCCGTGAATCTTAGGATTCCACAATTGGTATCAGAGCCTCGTGGCTCGTGATGCTAGGACCAACAAGGTGTTCGTGTATGGTGAAGAAAAGAAAAATCCGTCTAGGGTTTTTCTGGACGTTTTTGTGTGCGCAGCAGTATTCAGAAGGCCATAACTTTTTATTGAACCGTTGGATCGCCACGAAATTATTTTGTGTGTGTTCTACACACATATATCTAGATATCCACCGGAGGGATTGTCGAGATCTATCCCCAAGAAAAAGCTATTAAGTGTCAAAGTCAGCAGTGATCATATGCTGTTTTCTGTGAACAATAATAGTAAAAACGCGATTTCTCCTTCGTTAACCGTTGGATCGTCGTGAATTCGATCTGTAGGTTCTTGACACTTGTGTCTAGGATCTCACCGAAGGGATCTTCGATCTGAGCTCTCATGTAGAAGATATTCGATGTCAAAGTTCACTGCAGTTTATGGTTTTCACATAAAATCATTATTTAGGGTTTAGAAAACCTTAGATCTATTACCCGCTGACATGTGTTATTTAGACGCTGATGGCCAGGCGCTGACAGGTACAAAGTTGGCGCTGACAGGAGTAAGTTAAGCGCTGTTGGGAAGCGCTGACACTTGTTGTCCGATATATACATTTTCAAACGCTGACAAGTGTTGTCTGATATTGGACAACACACAGTGTTGATATCTTCGATAAAGGAAGATGTTGGAAAACAAAGGAATAGCTGCTGTTTGGAAAATTGATACGATTTTAGCACACAGAAAGAGATATTTACACGCAAAGGTACATGGAATCTCCGTTTTTATATAGAATATCAAGTTGATATTTATGGCTCGGATATTTTTAAAAGGGATTAATGATTTTAATGCGAATTAGCAACTATTCATTGGAATTTGATGGATATTTTATTATGTAATCGGGATAGCCTTGTGAAAGAGTTATCCATATTTGTAGCTTTTACATATGGTATGAAGATGTTATTCCATTAAAATTCATCATGAAAAGGTGTTAGCTTAAGGGGAAGAATTCTTATGGTAAGTTTGATGATTGAAGAAGATTTTCGCGAGTTTGTGTTCTATCATATCTTAAAGACGTGCACTTCCAGTCATTGTCTTTTAAGATAACTTGTTCGTGCTTTAAATGTTTGGTGATGAAGACTTGTCATAACACTTGAAGGAGTTACATTATCGTGCTCAGTGTCTCACAAAGGATGCGAATGTTGACAAGAGATCGAGGCCTACTTATACTTTCCAGTTTTCTTATAAGTTCGACGTCACGTGGATAGTACAAGACATGGAACACAAGGTTGGGTTATTCTACTTCTACAGCAAGAATATTTTATTTATTTTTCTTCAAGATCATTACACAGAGTCTACATTTGGAGAATCTTCAAGATTGCATACATTGTTTACTTCCCTGTTGATGTGACAAAAAGGGGAAGATATACATGCTACACTTGAGGGAAGCAATTTGAAGATGATGTACAACTTATAAGAGATACACAAAGAGTTTTGCCAACATCAACTAGGGGAAGATTGTTGGGTCAAAAAGTTGATGTGGCAGAAACTCAAAAACGAAGAAAACATGAAGGCATTTGTCTAAGCATTGACAAGTGTAATCCAGGCGTTGTCAAGAACAAATCAGGCGTTGACAGAAGCAAGCATTGTCAAGTGCAATTCAAGCATTGTCACATGCAATCCAAGCATTGACATAAACATTGACAAGAAGCCTTTGGAAGCTTCTATTTGGATATATATGCAGGATATATTCTGTATATGTTTATTTGAATAGAAGATTTACATGTTTATTTGATATTATCTCTTGTAAAACCCTAATCCTTCACTATAAAAGGAACCAAGGGTTATTAGGTTTTTCATATAACTTTCATATACAATGTAAATCTAAAGCGTGTGTCGACTTGGTGTGGGATTCAATGTATACACACCTAGTGATTGTTGATTATTAATATAATTAGCAATCCATTTGTTTTAATTCATGTTCTTTGTGTCTATACACCTTGTTAATGTGTCGTGTTCTAATTCCGCTTTGATTATCTAATCATATGAACATGATGCATTCCTAGTAGCTAAAAGATACATGAATCTTAGGATTCCACAATTGGTATCAGAGCCTCGTGGCTCGTGATGCTAGGACCAACAAGGTGTTCATGTATGGTGAAGAAAAGAAAAATCCGTGTAGGGTTTTTCTGGACGTTTTTGTGTGCGCAGCAGTATTCAGAAGGCCATAACTTTTTATTGAACCGTTGGATCGCCACGAAATTTTGTTGTGTGTGTTCTACACACATATATCTAGATATACACCAGAGGGATTGTCGAGATCTATCCCCAAGAAAAAGTTATTAAGTGTCAAAGTCAGCAGTGATCATATGTTGTTTTCTGTGAACAGTAATATTAAAAACGCTATTCTTCCTTCGTTAACCGTTGGATCATCGTGAAATTCGATCTGTAGGTTCTTGACACTTGTGTCTAGAATCTCACCGAAGGGATCTTCGATCTGAGCTCTCATGTAGAAGATATTCGATGTCAAAGTTCACTGCAGTTTATGGTTTTCACATAAAATCATGATTTAGGGTTTATAAAACCCTAGATCTATTACCCGCTGACATGTGTTATTTAGACGTTGATGGCCAGGCGCTGACAGGTACAAAGTTGTCGCTGACAGGAGTAAGTTAAGCGCTGTTGGGAAGTGCTGACACTTGTTGTCCGATATATACATTTTCAAACGCTGACAAGTGTTGTCCGATATTGGACAACACACAGTGTTGATATCTTGGATAAAGGAAGATGTTGGACAACAAAGGAATAGCTGCTGTTTGGAAATTTGATACGATTTTAGCACACAGAAAGAGATATTGGCACGCAAAGGTACATGGAATCTCCGTTTTTATATAGAATATCAAGTTGATATTTATGGCTCAGATATTTTTAAAAGGGATTAATGATTTTAATGCGAGTTAGCAACTATTCATAGGAATTTGATGGATATTTTATTATGTAATCGGGATAGCCTTGTGAAAGAGTTATCCATATTTGAAGCTTTTACATATGGTATGAAGATGTTATTCCATTAAAATTCGTCATGAAAAGGTGTTAGCTTAAGGGAAAGAATTTTTATGGTAAGTTTGATGATTGAAGAAGATTTTCGCGAGTTTGTGTTCTATCATATCTTAAAGACGTGCACTTACAGTCATTGTCTTTTAAAATAACTTGTTCGTGCTTTAAATGTTTGGTGACGAAGACTTGTCATAACACTTGAAGGAGTTACATTAGCGTGCTCAGTGTCTCACGAAGGATGAGAATGTTGACAAGAGATCGAGGTCTACTTATACTTTCCAGTTTTCTTATAAGTTCGACGTCACGTAGATAGTACAAGACATGGAACACAAGGTTTGGTTATTCTACTTCTAAAGCAAGAATATTTTATTTATTTTTCTTCAAGATCATTACACAAAGTCTACATTTGGAGAATCTTCAAGATTGCATACATTGTTTACTTCCCTGTTGATGTGACAAAAAGGGGAAGATATACATGCTACACTTGAGGGGAAGCAATTTGAAGATGATGTACAACTTATAAGAGATACGCAAAGAGTTTTGCCAACATCAACTAGGGGAAGATTGTTGGGTCAAAAAGTTGATGTGGTAGAAACTCAAAAACGAAGAAAACATGAAGGCATTTGTCTAAGCGTTGACAAGTGTATTCTAGACGTTGTCAAGAACAAATCAGGCGTTGACAAAAGCAAGCATTGTCAAGTGCAATTCAAGCATTGTCACATGCAATCCAAGCATTGACAGAAACATTGACAAGAAGCCTTTGGAAGTTTCTATTTGGATATATATGCAGGATATATTCTGTATATGTTTATTTGAATAGAAGATTTACATGTTTATTTGATATTATCTCTTGTAAAACCCTAATCCTTCACTATAAAAGGAACCAAGGGTTATTAGGTTTTTCATATAACTTTCATATACAATGTAAACCTAAAGCGTATGTCGACTAGGTGTGGGATTCAATGTATACACACCTAGTGATTGTTGATTATTAATATAATTAGCAATCCATTTGTTTTAATTCATGTTCTTTGTGTCCAAACACCTTGTTAATGTGTCGTGTTCTAATTCCGCTTTGATTATCTAATCATATGAACATGATGCATTCCTAGTAGCTAAAAGATCCATGAATCTTAAGTGCAATTCAAGCATTGTCACATGCAATCCAAGCATTGACAGAAACATTGACAAGAAGCCTTTGGAAGCTTCTATTTGGATATATATGCAGGATATATTCTGTATATGTTTATTTGAATAGAATATTTACATGTTTATTTGATATTATATCTTGTAAAACCCTAATCCTTCACTATAAAAGGAACCAAGGGTTATTAGGTTTTTCATATAACTTTCATATACAATATAAACCTAAAGCGTGTGTCGACTAGGTGTGGGATTCAATGTATACACATCTAGTGATTGTTGACTATTAATATAATTAGCAATCCATTTGTTTTAATTCATGTTCTTTGTGTCCAAACATCTTGTTAATGTGTCGTGTTCTAATTCCGCTTTGATTATCTAATCATATGAACATGATGCAATCCTAGTAGCTAAAAGATGCGTGAATCTTAGGATTCCATAGTATGTTGTCAGAGTATTGGGGCAGGAATGAAACTGAGAAAGTAATGCTGAAGAAGTATGAATGATGAAGGAATATTAGCATAATAGAAGGTGAAATTGAAAGTTGAAGTGTAGTAATAGTTGTGGAAATGTTGATATTATAAGAATTGAGATGGACTGGTGTGGAAGACGTGAGTATCTCTTGAGGATAAGAGGTCACGTTAACTCTAGAAGTGAGGAAGTACGGATGTGAGGCGGGTTGAGCGCCGGGACGTCGTTCTCTTTTAGGAGGGTAGGATGTAACAACCCAAAAACCGTGGTCATTATTTAATTATATTTTTACGTATATTTTTGAAATTTTTGACGAGGTTGATTTTCATGACGATTGGTAATTTGGTTTGGATGATGTTGAAACTTATATTTTTACGTTTTGACGAGTTGCGAGGATTATTAGTGATGACGATATCGACGGATGCCCGAGAAATTTTACATTTAATTTTAAACATGTCGATGTTTAATATTTTGACGTTTTTATTTTAATGTCGTATTAAGTCGTGTCGGGACTATATAATATCATATTTTGTGTGCGTTTTAAATTTTGAGAAGCATTTTTATGTAACCCGAGAACCGTAAAAATTTTCAAAAGTGACTAATAGTCATTTCCCGCTTTTTAACAAAGTATTTACACTTTGGTCCAAAAGAATCACAATTGGCAAAAACTACTCTAAACTTTTCCCATATAAAAGGAAAAATAAACACACAAACACATACAAAATTCCACTCACCACAAAATCACTCTCTCTCCCTCCTCTCCCCTTTTCTTCTCGTCAACCCACAACCACCATACACCCTTGATTTTTCAATTTTGAGTTTGAATCCATCTAAACTAATCAAAGACCCATTCCTAGTTTTTGATTCTCTACAAATTGGTATGAAATTTAGCTACATGCATTGACATTTTTATAAAACCCATTTTTAGATGAAAATCATGTGTTTTGATCTTATATTGTTGTTGTATATAGGTGTTTATGCTTATATATATATATATATATATATATATATATATATATATATATATATATATATATATATATATATATATGTTTTTATGATTGCATGTTATTATTTTTGAGTTGGGTTTTTATGATTTGATCATCTAGGATGATTTAAGGTGTTATGATATGAACTAGTAATGTGGGAATTATTATAGTGGTAAAAATGGGGTTAAAATGTGGTGAAAAATTAATTTTGAGAGATATTTAAAAATATATTTTATAGCAGATTATTAAATTTAATTTCCTGAAAATATGAGTTTGAGTTTGAGATGAACTAGTTAGATATTGTTGTAGAGGATGTTTTTACCTTCGTTTTGGTATAAGGTAGGACTTGTAGCTCCAAACGAGCGAAAAGTTACGTTAGTTTGATTATTTCGTGTACCGGGAGATGAGTACCGACACAATATATAATTGTTGTCGATATTTGGATCGAATCTCGGGGACTATAAAATGGATTTTCAAATATGTCAAGGACTGATTTTTAAGGTTAAGTATGAGGATTTCGAGTTATTTTCAAAGTTGAGTGTCGGTTTCATTGACGGAGAAAAATAAATGTGTTAAAAGACTATAAGTGTTGTTGACGTAAAACTGTCCGGTTTTTGTAGTTCAAAGATGAGTCGGGCACGGAACTTTAAATGTGAAATCTTTTGATGAGTTTTTAACATGGCTTTCTATATATAGTAAGTGAAGTTTCTGATTAGTATCATAAAAATTTGACGTGATTAAGTGGGGTAAATGAGCTTGTACATTTGGTGTGTACCGACAGATTTTTATCGAAGGAGTCAAGTAATAGTAAATATATAGAATGAAATAAAAAGGTCACTTGTATTATTTTTATTTTGGATTGGTTTTGATTTTATGATTTTGAGTTTGATATTACTAAGTATGGATTTTACTCGAGTATTATTGATGAATGCTCCTTATTTGATAGGTTGCGGTTTTTGTGTTTATCGGGCATCAACTATCGTCGAAGATCGTCTTACTACTGCTATTACTTCAGGTGAGTCTCTAGCCTCGCTTTCTACTTGTTTTAATGATTTTAAAACCCGCGAGGGGGATACATGCTATTTGAAGTAAAATGAACACATGTCATGAGTAATTGTTGGACCCGATGTTGCCTTTGATGAGATGAATTGTATAAGTACCTAATTGCATAAGACCCTAAATTCATGAGCCGTTAACTATCTTCTGACTTGATGTTGCGAGTTGGGAATAGCCGCTTATTCTAATAATAGTACTATTGGACTGACAACCCTATCTGAGACCATGGCTTTACGTTGAGTAACCCGCTGGGAAGGATAATTTTAGGTGAATGAGAATTGGTATTTTTTCAATTAATACCCTAGTAGGGGCACTGGTAATTTTTCTAGTCATGCTGGCATTTGGCGTGGGTGACTAAGTTAAGGGGTCGGTGTCATGAGCTTAATACAATTCAATAGCTTTTGCTATATTATATATTATACCTGATTGATAGATTGTATGGCCACAATTCTATTAAACAATTGTGAATGATTTTTACGATGTGTTCAATTATGTTTTGTAAAACCTATAGACTTGCTCAACCTATGTGTTGATGATTTTAAGCATGTATTTCAGGTACTTGAAGTTGTTGATTTGCGGAGCTTGCTGGAGAAGGATTGCGGGATTGATTTTGTAGTAATTTGGTCTAAAACAGATTTCTTTCCCTATTGTCGTAAACATATAGTAAATGGTCAAGTATTTTGGAAAAAGGTTTGTTGTTTTGATTAATATCCTAGGGGAAACCTGTACGCTACTCTGATATATTTTAAACTGATTTTTACTTGGGATTGAAGGTTTTAGACATTTATTTAAATTATTTCCATATTTATTCTTAAATATACTGTAAATTAGGTCATTTAAAGAGTTGTGAAATGAAGTTTGTGAATAACACCCAATTGTGTATTTTCCGTTGCGCAATGTAAATTGGGGGTGTTAAACATTTAAACTTATTATTAAGTTTCATAATTAAGTAAACGTAAGTTGTTCTACTTAAATATTGGTTTTTAGTTTATCCAACGTTCATATAAATTTTATTTTCTAAAAGTATATGAGTTCATGCATTAATAACAATAATACATATCATAATTGTTTATATAATTTATTCCCTAAGCAAATATAAATAGTTTACTTTCAAAAAAATAAAATAAAATATTTTATTTAACTTTAAACTTTCCATAAATTATTTTAGCATTTATAAAATAATTTAAGCTTAAGAATTTATACATTAATTCTTATGGTATAAGTATTTAATTATGTTTTATTATAATTAAAAATAGATTTTAAGGTTAGGTCTTGTTAATGTTTCGAAATATGGCAAAACTAGTCCCTCTATATTTTAAACAAGTATAACTTTTGGATTTTACATATTTAGTACCTAGGGCTTGTTAAAGTTTCGGCTTATGGCTGATTTAGTCCCCCTAGTTATATCTAGTTTTTGTAACTTTACTAAAATTACAGAAACAACTCCTAGGGCTTCTTTATGTTTCGGCAATTTACAAGAATGGTCCTTAGGGTTATAAAATGACAAAATAACTTTTAGAAACTTCCTAAAATGGTCCCTAGTGTTTAATTTACCACAGGTAGTATTTATTAAACCCTAGACTTTTGGATATTTACATTTTCAGTCCTTGTGTTTACTAGTCTATCAAAACAAGTTTCATAAGTTACGGTTTTAGTCCTTAAGTTTCATAAATTGTCATTTTAATCCAAGAAGTTTTTATAAGTTATATTTTATTATAAAAACTTTTATTTAACATTCAAAATAGTATATGGGCTCATTAAATGGGCTAAACATTCTAATGGGCTATCTAGTGGGCTTAAATATATCCCAAGTCTACTAATTTATTTAAATGGGCTTTTAAATCAATTATTGGATTTTAATACATTTTTAAAGTCCCTTTAATTAGTTAAATGGGCCTAAGTGTAATCTTAAGTCCATTAATTTGATTAACATTTCATGGGCTTAAATAGTCCATTAACACTACTTCACATTTTTATGTAAGTTTTAACTTAGGATATTTTTATAAGCTTATTATTAGTTTATTCATATTTAGTTTTAAAACTAAAATAGAAGAATAAAACTTATAGTTTGTTTTATGTGATGTACCAAATTAGATCTAGGTATGTTACAAGGTTGCATGCAATTATAAGTGTTTTATAAACATAGATCTAGCTATGTACAAATTAAGAAAACGAGTCATAGTCTATGTACACCAAATATATATATAGCCTACGGCTAGACCCTTAAATCTTGGTATTTCCAAGATGAGGTTTTTAGTTAATCTTATGATTTATATACATTCATAAATTCCAATACAATCATGTAATCTTATTGCATGTTTCCAAGATCTTTCAAAAACCCACCTAGACAACATATAGCCCACAACTAGTTTGTCTTTTCCTAAAAATTCCCATTAGATCTTTATGCAAGATTAATGTTTACCATTTAACCATAGATCTAGGTTCTACATTAGCATGCATGTACACCAAAAGACCATCTAAGTACATATAACATTTAAGTGATTTTTAATAGTCCATTTAACATGTAATGATACATATCCCATCATTTAAACTTAGCACATAACTCATATATACATTATTCATGTATGTCGTGACCTTCAAGGTCCTGGTTTTCCATGTCTTTTGAGTTACACAAGCTTACTTTGTGAGATCCATGATTATTAGTTAACCAAGATTCCAAAAAGTGAGATTTGTAACTTATGCTACATTTAAATCTATAAAATGGTTAATATGATTTTTTGTCATGTTAAAACATAGAGTACAAGCCTTAGGGTTCCTTTATTAAAAAAAATTTTAACCATGGCTATGGTGGTCTAAAATATGTCGTGACCTAGAATGGCCATGGATTTACCAAAACTTGATTTTTAACAAGCTATATATACATGTGTTTGTAGATGGATGATGATGCATGCAAGTGAAAATGAAGAAACATAAATGTTAGGACCATTGGAAGAGTTATTTTTGATAGGTAGACTAGGAGGTATGTAGTTCCTCCTGGTCATAGTAGTAGTAGGAGCAAGCCGTGCTCCTGGTCTTATAGAAAGTCAAAATTTATTATTTAGTTATTATTCTGTTAGGATATGCATGAGATATGTTAGGAAAGGATATGCATATCAGTTTTACACGTTTTGGTTAATGATGTATTAGGGTTTCCTTGTAGCATAAAAGGAACATTAGGTAGAAGGGTTATACACACCTTCATCAAATATAATTCTAGTTCTCATTAATATTAGAAATCCTTAGAAAAGGATCAAGTCGTTATAGTTATTCTGTTCTTCATATTCATAGTATTTGTATTCCACACTTATATTATGTGATTTGTATAGAGTCTCTCTGTGAATATACTTGTGATTACAGAAGTCGTTCATCGTTCCTAACAGGCTGCAAGATCCACATCTAGTGGACCCAACAAGTGGTATCAGAGCTTGTTGGCTCTCGATCTGGTTGATCTACAAGGTTTTCGTTGTTATGTTATTTTCTATTTTTGAATAAATAATGTTCCTGCTGATCTAGGGTTTTTCCCAACAAACCCTAGATGATCATTGTTGTTCATCTGATGTTGTTACTATGATGTTGCTGCTTGTATTGTGATGTTGATTATACTAGCTTTGGTGAGTTGATTTTCAATCAATGATGAACCCTAGTGTTTCGTGACTACTAGTGGTTGAAGGTGATACGGCTACTGTAAGGATCTTAAATTCGTTTAGGGTTGTAAAACCCTAGATTCATTTTTATGGAAGCCAGGTTCGTGTTTGATTTCACTCCTTCGTGATATGAAACAAGAATACAAATTAGGGTTTCTTTTGTAAAAGTCTGCTGGTTATTCAACAAGCTCTAAATATGGACGATTGCATGCAAGTATGATGTGGACGTTTAAGGTTTTGTCAAAAGCAGACGAGTGGGCAGTTGTTGATGCATCGTTGAAGGAGTACTTGTCAGTAGTGTCTTGTGGTCCCGGATCTGACTGCCAAAGGAACAAGTAAAAAGGTTGGTTGCTGATTTTTAGGAAGTCAATATATATCCTTAATATATTCATCTTGGTAATTTTAATACAAAGCCAACGTGGGTTATGGACTGCTTGCACACGCTTTTGACTCAGCACGTGATGAGAGATTCTTATAAGAGGAAATGGTTACTTGTTCCTAAAAATATGCAAGACACGTTTTTCTTGTACGCTGGATGAGGTTTTATGGAAAATTATTGGCTGCATATAATTTTGGAAACAAATATGGTATGTGTTTTCTCCACTTTTCTTTATTTTATATGGACAAATCATCAACGTGTGATATTTGGAAGATGGTTTATGTTCTGCGTAATTTTTGGGACGTGATATCCAAAAGTCAGATGTTCGAGATTGATTGGGACACACGGTTTAGTGGTCCTAAAATTTAGGGATTGAATTTTGACTCACTCAAATAATATCTCCTCTATTTTTGGAACGTAATGTGCTAAAACGTGTGAATATTGGTGCCATAAATAGTTCCTGGTTTATTTGTCATGTTTTGCTTGGTTTGAGGAGGAAAATAAGGAAAAGATTATATTTAAACATGGGAGATAATGAGGAAGTATATTGAACGTGTGCTAGTATGGTCTCATCTATTTCAGGCATTTCTTTATTTGTCGATTGGTTGATTTCTTATTAAATATAGGATATACATTTTGGACGTAAAGAAGAGATGACATAGCAAAAGTTGACAAAAGTCCAATCACGTTTGTATTATTATATGGGTTATGTGATATGGGCTGGATAATGTATTAAACGTGTTGGACTAAGGTTTGTGATAGCAAATCAGCAACAGTATTAATGACAGTTCTTGTGTCACTAAAAGTTTGGAGGAAGAAGATGTGTTTGATATTAGCAACAGCTTTAGCAACAGTGGTGAAAGAATGTGAAAAAAAACTGTTGGGTCCACTAGATGTGGATCTTGCAGCCTATCAGGAACGATGAACGACTTGATTTAAGTCTTCGACCCAAAAACTAACAACCACCAGTAGTAGATTTTCTGTCATTATTAGCACCTGCATAGTCACTATCACTATATGCTTCAAGAACAAAAGGTGATTCTTTAGGATACCATAACCCTAGCATGGGTTGAGCCTTGATGTACTTGAAAATCTCCTTGACTGCATTCAAGTTAGAAAACGTTGGAGCCACCTGATTTCTAGAACAAGCACTTAGTGCAAACATAATATCCGGACGTGATGCAGTCAAATACATGAGTGAGCCAATCATGGACCTATACATGTGAACATTTACCGGAGGATCTGGCTCATTCTTGAGTTTGACTTTAGCTACTTCACAAGGTGTTGCTGCTGGTCTAAGAGGATCCATATAAAACTTCTAAAGGATCTCATGAACATATTTATCTTGACTTATGAAGATTCCATCCGACTGTTGCTTGACTTGAAGACCAAGGAAAAATGTAAGCTCTCCTATAGCACTCATCTGAAATTCGCCCTTCATCAGATGTTCAAACTCATCACACCCTTTTTAGTAGAACCAAAGATAATATCGTCCACATAAACCTGAACAAGGATAATGTCCTTGGTATTCCTCTTAAGAAATAGTGTTTTGTCAATTGTGCCTCTTTTATAGCCATGTTTCAACAAGAAAGTAGAAAGACGCTCAAACCAAGCTTTAGGAGGCTGATGAAGTCCATAGAGAGCTTTGTCCACCTTGTAAACTTTCTTGGGATGAAGTGGATCTACAAAGCCCTTAGGTTGAGTGACATAAACTTCCTCATCAATCTTGCCATAGAGAAATGCACTCTTGACATCCATCTGAAAAACTGTAAAGCCCACATAAGAAGCAAAAGCAAAAAACAGACGAATGGCCTCAATCCTAGCAACAGGAGCAAAAACTTCAGTGTAGTCAATGCCTTCAGGTTGTGTATGACCTTGTGCAACCAACCTCGCCTTATTTCTCACCAAAATTCCCCTTGCATATTTCTTGTTTTAGAGAATCCATTTGGTACCAATTGCCGTTTTCCCATCTGGCAAATCAACTAGGATCCAAACATTCTGAAACAAGAACTGCTGCATCTCCTCCTGCATAGCCTCCACCCAACTTTGATCCTCAAGAGCATGAGAGACTGATCTAGGTTACACCTGTGAAAGAAAACAAGCAAACAAACAATGTTGAAAGTTCGTATGATTATTACGCTTTTGGTCCTTAATATAGCTCACAAGAGCATGATAATCAGACGTGGCTTTCTTATGCATTATGTGAGTCTTGATAGTAGAACCAGGATCTCCAATGATTTGAGTAGTAGGATGGTCTTTGTGTGACTGCAACACTGGATTGGAAGCTACTTCCACTTCTGGTGCCAAGTTATTAAGATCCCCAACAAAGTCATCATCATATGAAGCAGAGTCGAAAATGCCATCTATTGGTTGCTTATGAATATCATCTAGCTTGGTAGAAGACTTATTTTGATAGTTTCCCAGGTCAGAAGGACTAGAGAATCTAGTAGAGGAAGTGGAAGCACTAGCCGGACTACCAATAGGTGATAAAGTAGCACTAGGAGTAACAGTTGGAGTACTAGGAGTAGCTTTGACAGCAGAAGTACTCAAAGGAAACTCAAAGCCACTTTGAGCAGCTGCTGTAGTAGCCTCTAGTTGTTGCTTGAGCAATGTGTCAAGAGCTCCTTGTGAGTCCAAAATATCTGATGGAGTAGCATGACTAGGAGTATTAAGAGAGACTGTGGTGGAATATGATGGAACAACAAAAATATCATCCTCGTCATCTGAGTCTGAAAGACTAGAATGAGCACCTGCACTAAAAGTTGCAAACACTTGTGGACCTGCATCATGATTAGTTTTGAAACAAAAATATCCCAATGAATCACTAAGATAATCAAGATCAAAATACCATTCAGGACCCTTGCCTTGTATGTTTGACTTCACCTCAAATACCTGAGATTTATAGTTTCAATTACTCGCTTGGCTTGGAGATTGTAGACACGATAAGACCGAGAGTGAGCTGAATATCCTACAATGTATCCTTCATCTGCCTTGCCATCAAATTTCCCCAAATAGCCACTAGTGTTCAGAATGGTGACAGGACACCCAAATGGCTTCAAATGAGCAATGTTTGGTACTTTAGCTGTGAGTAGCTCATAGGGAGTCTTCTTGTGAGGATTAGTAATAGAAACTCTATTCAAAACATAACTTGCAGTATTGACAGCTTCTGTCCAGAACATGGTTGGAAGCTTGGAATCGGCAAGCATTGGTCTCGCAGCTTCTATTAGAGCCCTGTTCTTTCTTTCTGCCACGCCATTCTGTTGAGGAGTTCTTGCTGCACTATAATCTCTTTTGATGCCTTTGGAATTACAAAGTGCTATGAGGTCTGCATTTTTGAATTCCGTTCCATTATCACACCGAATAGATTTAACCTTCTTGGACAACTGATTCTCAATAAGTGTAATAAAGTCCTTGCGAATTGAGTAGGTCTCACTCTTGGAAGCCATGAAGAAAACCCACGTGAACCTGCTATACCCATAAATTACCACAAGGCATAATTGTTTGTGGTCAATGCTCCTAATAGAGGTAGGACCAAATAAATCATTGAAGGATGCTTTATGTTGTTTGCCTTTGCTGCATGCAAGGCAATTGATATCATTTCTGAATGTTTTGGGAGGTAGACCAGAGACCAAATTAAGATTTGCTAATTTGTGAATGGTCTTGAAGTTCACATGTCCCATCCTTTGGTGCGATTTAGTGGCTTCATCTTCTGAGGCTTTAGCAACCAAACAATGCTAGTTGACCAGTAGGATTGACTTCATTCAACTTGATACTATAGAGATTGTGTCTTTTAGGGATTCTGAGCAGAACCTGTGAGTCATCCGGGAGTTTAAAGTCTTTGGATAACACTAGTGCATCAGTATTCGTAACGAGGACAAACTGCTTCTTGTCACAAATCTGAGAGACAGATATCAAGTTGAAGTGTTGAAGTGCTTCCACATAGTAGACCTGCTCAAAGTTAAGATTAGGCGTCTTATTCGTTCCTTTGCCAGTTATCCTTCCTTCACCTCCTCCAAAATAGACCTTTCCGCCTTGAAATGGTACAAAGTTAGATAGAAAACTTTTATTTCATGTCATGCTCCTAGAGCATCCACTATCAACAATTCCTAGAGTAGGATCTTGGTATGGAGTAACCTACAACAACAAGAAAAGATATATGCAAAAATTAGTGTCTTAAGGGGACCCAAACCTTTTCAGGTTTGAGCCTGCCTTGTGGATCTTTAGTAGATAGCGAAGAAGATTGATGAGATCCACCGTTGTTCTTAGGTTGCCTATTCATCATATGGGTGTTATTGTTTGACCAAGAACAACCTGCCGAGGGCTTAACAACAGTTCCTAAATTTCCCAACCCAAAATACATGTGGTCAAAATTAAATGCATAATTTGGATTAAAATTCTGAAAATAGTTACTGGTTGGTCTATTTGGTATTAATCCAGTGTTTCTCCAATGATCAGAAGCTAATGGAGAGGTCCTTCTAGAAGAAGAAAAAGATTGGGCACATGGGTTTAGTCTTCTAGAAGAATATGGAACAACTCCTGGTAGACCAGGAGGAGGAAATATTTGATAAACAGAAGAATGTTTGTCATAAAAATCACAATCCTTAATCAAATGAAATTCACCTCCACAAACAAAACATGTTTTAAACGACCTTTTATTAGAATGACATTGTTTCATACTGCTAACTTTATTACACATAATTCTAGGAGAAACATTCTTCCTAGGACTCAATAAACCAGGACTAGACACTGTTGAAGTAAAAGCAACTCTCTCTTCACTCTTCCTAGCACTAGTAGCAGCATGGTCATTTGACTCGGAACTTGCAGGTCTCGACTCTTCGCTTGAACCACATGATGTAGAGTCACTGGCTTTGTCACTGAAAGTACACGAGACAAAATCATTAGTATTAGTAGAACTTTTTGGGGACTCATGCATCTGTGATCCATCCAAGTCATTATGCCTAGTAATGGGCATGAAAGTTCCTGAAAGAGGTGGAGGGATAGCATGCATTTCTGTTGCTGGTTTAAACCTAGTGAAGCTAGGTGTTCCCACTTCCTCCTTGTTAGGATCAAAGACACTTGAAAAAGATAAATCAAACACATCTTCTAAATCAATATATTTATCAAACCCTAACCCTATTTTAGTCCTACCAGACATACTACTATCAATTAATTTTGAAAGATTCTTAGGTGCCTTTTGCAGTTTTTCAAATCTTAGAAGTGTAGCATCTAATTTTTCCTTCATGTCTTGTTTATCTTTGATACTGTCATCTTTTACCTTTTTAGTGTATTTAAGCATATTTGTTGTGTTTTCTAAATCAATGTTCAGAATCCTAATTTTATCCTCGTACTCTCGTTGAGTATCTTGAAGCCACCTCTTTTGTTGTTCCAATGTTCTTAAAGAATCCTTATATGCTTGAACTTCTAAAAAATACTTATCATTCTGATCATTTAAGTCATTATATTGAGACAACAATTCTAAATATTTATCATGACATCCAAGAGGAAAATGTTGTACCTGAGGTGAGATGCCCATAAGAGAAAACTCGTCTGCTTCCTTGGCATCGGACAGATTCCCAGCAATCATTGCAAATACGTTAGTAGAAGGTTTAGCTGTTTCCAGGGTAGCATTCTGATGATCATTCCAGTTGACCATAGAGTCAACAGACACCAACGCCTTCTTGTCATCCTTCACCTCCTGAATCTTGAAAGCTGATTATCTACTCTTCTCCTGGTCATGCTTGTTAGGGCATTCCCTTACAAAGTGACCTTGCTGCTGGCAGTTATAGCATCTAACCTTGCTTCTGTCAAACCTTGTTGGCTCTCTTTGGTTATAGTTAAATTTTCGACCGGCTTTCTTCTCAAACTTGTGAACCCTAAAAGTGAGCATGGCCATCTGCCATTTGAGATCCATTTCATCCAGGTCAAGTTTATCAACCTGTTTGAAGTCATCAAAAGCAAGTTGTTGTTGAGCATCTACGTCAGCAACAAAAGAGTGAAGAACAGCTTCTACCATGCTACCAGACTTGGCTTTTGGTTCAGGAGTAGAAGTATGCTGAAAAGTATGTTGAGAAGACACAGTATTGCTTGGGCTACTAGCATAGGACATGGGACTAGATCCCATAGAACTCACAAAGGCAGAGTTAGCAGGAGTAGGAAAAGAATCACTTGAGTATCCCCTCACATGAGGTTCAAAAGTTTTGAGCTTATGAAACAAATCATCAAAATTAAGATAGTCAAGCCCACCTTTTGCTTTGAGAGAGATTACCACCTGATTCCATGAATAGGGTAAGGCTCTAAGAAACCTTGCATTGATATCACCATTGTCAGGTTTCGACCGAAGTTGATTCAACAGGTTCAGTATCTTTTAGAACCTGTCATACCCTTGATGGATACCTTCAGTTTCTGAGATCTTGAAGTCTGTGAATTCATCTCTCAGTATGGACCTTCGCATTTTCTTTGACTCCTCATTCCCACTAAACCTTGCTTTTATTCCATTCCAGATTTCTCTAGCATCATCCAGATGATAGAAGTCACCCATGTGATCATCAGGAAGAGACTGAAGCAAAATGGTTTTTGCATTGATCTCCTTCTGGACAGCTGTGATTTCTTCATGAGTTTTAGGATCAAGAAGAATAATATTACCATTCTTGTCTCTTCTAGTCAACTTCCTGATGTTTCCATTCAGAATAATCTTCCAAAGGTCTTGATCAGTGTTGGTGATCCAACATTCCATCTTCATCGCCCAACTATCATACTCGTCCTTTTTCAGAAGAGGAAACTTACCATTTGTGTTGGAAACCGTAGCAATGATCTGCTGAGGTTGCTGTGTTTTAGGGGTACTATCTTCTCCTGTTTGTGTAGAACTTGAGGCAGACATGATTAAATAAAGATGTTAGTAATGAGAAAAATTGATTCTTCTTGTACAGAGACTCTCCCAGGATCTGATACCACTCGTTGAGTCTTAGGATCTAGACTCATCTAGGATATCATGATCATGATTATAATAAGCACAGCGGAACATAAATAACACAATCATAACCAAGAACAAGGCTTTCACTAATAAAGATTATTATTAATAATGCTACTAACTACTACTCCTGATGCCTTATAGGCTTGACACCAGGAGGAACGCACACACACCTTTAGTTTACATTGTATATGAATCCGTGAATTACCATGTGTGCCTAATCCTCTTTATATAATAGAGGTACTAGGGTTACATCACAACCCTAGCTTACTTACAAAGCTACCTATTTATTATTAAGTCCTTCATCTTCTTTTGTCATATCAACTCAAGATATATAAGTCCCAACAATAAAGAGTATACCTTTTTTTGCCTAAATGTTACCAAGGAAGATCTATATGAACAAGGAGGCTAGAGATCTAGTCAAGGTGGTGAAGAAAACACTAAAGATAACTAAGTCGTGGCCTTTATAGATTCAGCTAGGGCTTGTTACAATACTTCCAAAGATGATGATGCTACCAAACGTTTTGTAATTACTATAGGACAAGGATCTAGTAGGTTAGATGAACAAACTTATATTTTTGTGGCTTATAGCCGAATCATTTGAGAGAGAGAGAGACAGAGATGAAGAAGGAGTGAGATCTAGTTGAGAGGGAATGTGAAGAGTAAGAGAGTGTTTTCGGCTAAAAGGGGGAGAGATAATGCAAGGCAAGAGTATGATTACCTTGGTAAGAACATTTGTGCCAAGTGTTGACACTTGTGTTTCCAAGGCATCCCTTCACCTTCCACATTAGGGGGTGCGTGTCATTCCTAGCAAAAAGAGAAATGGGCTCATGTTGTGGGCTTGTGTTGGGCTAGCACCAAAAGGTAAAGGATTTTGGGCTAGTCCAAGGTGTGCATGAATGTCTAATATGTACACATATACATAGATGGTATAAATACTTATCACAACATATTTCCATGTTTTGCTAAATGTTGCATTCATATATTTGTTTCATATATATAGTTCATTATTTGTTCTCTTACTCTTATATACAAGATCCAAGTTATGTAATCCATCACAAAAATAAAATGATTGTAGATGTAAAAATACATAATGATAAGTTCACACACACATCTTATAGGATTATAATACATGAGTGATCGCTCTTAAGATCTTTAGATGAAACATCTTTACATAAAATCATGGTAAAATCATGGATTTTACATCTAGTTACGGAGGTACCGTAACCATAACACTTGAGGCACCGGTGTTATGACTCCTCTGCGATGGAGTGATTTCTCGTGGCGTCCCTTAAGTTTTAGTTTGACCATTATCAGTATTATCATGTGGGGTGTATGGTTACATCCTAGTTTCCAACTTACAGTTATCAGGTGAATGCGGTGTGTGCTTTACATCCTTCACAAGGAGTTGATCCCTGCTACACAGACCACTATAATTAGAGGTCACCCCTCTAATGCATGATGAGGTCACCCCTCTATGTATTCATGCCAGTTGATACCTTCATGACCTATATGGGCTCTTGGAAAATTAAAATACAGTTTTCAGATATAAACATAAGTTTTCATAATTTAAACCAATTTATAAACATGTTCCAGGTTTCTAGGACTTACACTTAATCCGATGCTTTCCAGTCTTTACTTATGTTTTAGTCATTCATATCATGTTATATATATACATTCACTGATCGTATTGCTTAGCCTTTACTTTACTTTCCATGTCCCAAAACGGCAGGTACCCAGGGACGCACTTAAGATTTTAAGAGTATGTGCATTTTGGATGGAAGCTATCCAGACTTCTTTATTTTATGCACTTCATACTTTACTTGGCTTGTTTGGACATTGTTTAGTCCTTTCTTTCAGCATTTACTTTTACATGTGTGAGCTTATGTTTGGATTACCGATGTTTGATTCCGATATTTCCCTTATAGTCATTTAATGTTTTTACGACATTTACCTTGCACGCTTTGATGACACGCCATAAATACACGTAACGGTCCACTTATCCAAGTGGGGTGTTACAATTATGGTATCAGAGCCCAAGGTTTCGACCTATAGGCTCTAAAACTTGACCTGTGACTAGTGGGTAGTCACCAGGAACTTCCTAAATTTTGGCGTTTGTTGTCTTCCATGTTTCTCATGCATTTTATCTTTCAATCTCTAAATTTTGACTAAGTAAAAGGTTGGTACATGACTAGCCATACTTAGTCGCATTTGCTATTCTATGAATTTCGTTTTGTGAATAGACCAATAGGCGTTCACCTTTACTCATTCAGATTTTGTGTTGTGAACCGACCCATATGCGTTCACCCTTTCTCATGTCAAATTTCATGTTTTTCAATCGGATGCTGTTTTGTGAACCGACCCATAGGCGTTCACCTTGGTCATTTCAAAATTTCGTCGGCTATGCCTTCATAAACTATTCCATGCATATTCTAGGTTATTTACTCCATGCTTCTAACTTGTTAATCATTTAAATTCCTCTTAAAACTTTCAGATGGTGAACAAATGCAACAATGAGGAAATCGCTGCAATTGTTCAAGCAGCTCTGCAAGCCATGCTCCCGCAGATCCAAGATGAAATTCGGGCTGAATTCCAAAATGGACCACATCCTCAGAACTAGAATAATCCTCCTCCTACATGAGTTACTCTAGCCACCTGGCTAGAATTGTTCAATAAGCAAAAACCACGTTCATTTGAGCAAGCATTGATTCCTGTAGATGCAAAAATTTGGATTTCTCACATGGAGAAAATCTTTGATGCTATGGGTTGCGCGGAAGCCTTTAAAGTAAGCTTAGATGTCTACAAGTTTGAGGGCGACACCCTAGCATGGTGGAGAGCGTATAAGCTGACAAATGTAGGCGATGAATGGCTGCTCACAATGACATGGACATAGTTCAAGACATTGTTTTTTGATCAGTTGTTTCCTCATGTTGAGCAGGAGAGGCTGAAGAGAGAGTTCCACTATAAAACCCGCATTAAAAACCTATGAATAGTACACGTGAACAGTAACTTACGAAAACACAGTAAAATTTAAACTTTCCATTTTTAATATTAATACACGTGTCACGACAATAAATAACGTATAATCCTGAATATTATAAATGTGACATGATCACGAACACCAAAATCACAAATAATAAATCACGAACACGCATGTAAATAATTAGACTCGAGAAAAGCTACGGGTTACCCATGGTGGGCCCCATAGCCGCGGCAACAAGAGAGGAGGATCAAGATGGGCCTTTTTGGCCCAAAACTCATTTAATTAAAAACATCAGGAGTTTATTCCTTCTCATATTTTAGGTTTATAAAATTGTTGTCTCCTTCCTCCTTGGTTCACCATAGCCGCCGGCCTACACAAGAACACAAGGCAAAACCAGACAATTTTCTTGGTTGTTTAATTATTTGTGATCATCTCGTGATTCTAAGCATAGTGGTATATTCAAAAAGACTTCCTTTTTATTTTTATTTTCTTTTGATTCAAGTATTAATTTAATTAATCATATGAAAATGTAAAAAGAATAACCTAGATTAATTAAATTATGATCAATGGTACGTTTGGTTGGGTTGTGGTTCGGCCGAGGCACCGAAACCCACAAAGGGGGTGTTCAGTTTTTTTTGTATCACCACCACCGAGACCATGCTAGGTCTCGGCTTGGTTGGTCTTCGGTCAACGCAGAAAGGGAACCCCGACCTTGGGTCGGGGTGGGTTTGTTTTCGGTTTAAGGTGGAGTCGAGACACCACCGAGACCCCAAGGGGTGCTCGGTTGGTTTTGGTTGATCAGACCCGAGACAAGGGGACCCCGACCTCGAGTCGGGGTATGATTGTACGATTAGTTTTTTAGTAGTGTCAACCGAGGTTCTTTCCAAGGACTCGGTGGGACTTGTTATAGCTTATTTGATTCGACTTATATTAAAACACGGGCTCGAGATTCGGGTTTTTATAAAAACTATTTTTATAAGTCATGTCACATTAAACTTTAGGTTAATTAATTTATTAAAATTAATTCATGTATAACCTAAGGTATTTATTCTTAGTTATTTTAATTAAACATGTATTTTAATTAAAATCATATAACATATAGTTTAATTAAATTAACCAGCTATTTAATTAACTAACTATAATCATGACTTGTATTGTACTAAGTTAACTTCACTTATTATTTTTAATCCAGCTTAATTCTAATTATGGAAACTTACTATTTTTGGGAACTTTCTATTTTTGGAAACTCACTAATTATGGAAACCTGCTATTTTTAGAAAGTTACTTAGTATTACAAGTATTATAATACACTAATACATGAATAATACACAACAGAACATCATAATAACTATAGAATACACAGTAAACAGTAAAACATGACAGAATACGTATAACAAGCTAATAACACACGGAACCAGTAAAACACAAGTAATTCAGATAACTCGTACACATCCATATTTCTTATGTAGTGTTATCCGTTAAGGCGGATTATTCTTCATCGTTTCCATTAACTTTTACTGGACATAAGGTACGGATTTCTCGTCTTTCAGTAAGGACAATCTCTTCCTTCATTAGGATTTCCCATATGCAACCAATTGTTTTCCTAGTAGTTACAGATTAAATGCTTATGTTTATTAGTTACCTTAGCCATATACATGCATGACCAGTTTCACCTAGTTATGGAGGTACCATAACCATAACACTAGAGGTACTAGTGTTATGACTTCACCACAGCAGAGTGATAGCTCGTGGCGTCCCTTTTCAGTTATTTTGCCATTATATTATTATATTATCATGTGGGGCGTATGGGTGCATCCTAGTTACATGTTTCAGTCAGGATTTTCATGGTGAATGTTGTGTGTGCCTTGCATCCTTCAAAAGGAGCTGATCCCTCCTACCCATTGACCAGTTAATTAGAGGCAACCCCTATAATTGCATGATGAGGTCCCTCCAAGTGTTCATGCACGTTGTTGACCTCATGACCTATATTGGCTAATTTGGTACATAAACTAATACAGATTTTTATAAGTAACATAAGCTATGTTTTCAGAACTAAAACCAGTTAACATGACAAACAACTAGGTTTTCCAGGACTTATTTATTTCCGCTACCATTCATCCTTATTATTCTTTATATGATTTTATACTCTATGTTTTCCATGCTTTATTGTATATCTGTGCACTGAGTGTTATGCTCAGCCGTCTACTTTTCCATGTTCCCGAACGGCAGGTACCCAAGGACGCAAGTAGGAACTCCAGAGTATGTGCATTCGGATTGGAAGCTATCCGACCTATTTTACCTTATGCATTTATTCCTATTTTATCATACTTTACATTCTATTGGACATTGTTTAGTCCTTTACATTTACAGTAATTATATTGCTTGTTTGTGAGTTACTAGACTACCGATGTTTGATTCCGGTATTTCTATTTATGGTCATAAATGTTTAGACATTTACCTTGCATGCTTTGATGATACGCCATAATTTACTGTAGCACTCTATCCTATTAAATTGGGTGTTACAATTATGGTATCAGAGCCAAGGTTTCGACCTGTAGCTATGTAAAAATGACCTGTGACTTACGGGTAGTCACTAGTGTCTTCCTAGAACTGACAGTTGGTTTTCATGCATTCATTCATTTTCATTTTTATTTCATGCATTAATATCATTGTAGCAGGTTTATGACTAAGTAATGGTTGGTACAGGACTGGCCCTATTTAGTCGCATGTGCTTTTATCGAAACTTTTAACTTCGGGACCGACCCATTGGCGTCCCCGCACCATGTCTTTCGTTTTGGGTAAACTGACCATAGGCGTTCACTCCCGTTCATATAAAAGTTTTTTAAACTTCATCATGCATTTTTACATTCTTTCATGCATTATAAACTGCTTCTTTGATTTATACATTGTTCATGCATTCTTATGTTATCTTATTTTAGATTCATGATTTATGTTGCATTTTGTTGTTTAAACTGTCAGATGGTGAACAATCGCAACACTCCCGATTTGACAGCAGCTGTCAATGCAACTCTGCAAGCCCTACTTCCCCAACTTCACAATGAAATCAGGGATGAACTTTAGGAGGAATTCCAGGCTCATGGTAATCACGCCAACCCTCCTCCTCCTCCACCGGTTACTCTTATGACTTGGTTGGAGAGATTCAACAAACAACGATCCCGTTCATTTGAGCAGACTGACAGCCCCAACGAGGCTAAAGCTTGGATTACTCACATCGAGAAGATTTCTGATGCAATGGGTTGTGATGGTGTCTACAAGGAAAGGCTGGCTCGCTATAAGTTTGAAGGTGATGTGCT
This sequence comes from Glebionis coronaria, assembly GCA_025667525.1. Classification (NCBI taxonomy): domain Eukaryota; kingdom Viridiplantae; phylum Streptophyta; class Magnoliopsida; order Asterales; family Asteraceae; genus Glebionis; species Glebionis coronaria. The sequence goes on from CM046877.1 coordinate 458,854,824, forward strand.
GCAGTGGTGGAAATCGGTCAAGAAATCCAACGATGGTGACAATTGGGTTGCACAGGTGACATGGGACCGGTTTAAGGAGATCTTCCTTAATAAGTACTTTCCACATGCTGAGAAAGAGAAGCTCAAGAGGGACTACCACAATATTCGACAGATTGCTGGTGAAAACAGCAATGAATTCATGCAAAGGTTCCTCCGGTTAGCAGGTTTTCTGAGTCGAGCCGTAGGAACTGCTACGGAGCAGGCTGAGAAGTTTTGTTGGGCACTTCGCACTTCGGTTGCCAACAACCTAGTTTGTGCTACTTTCACTACAGTGACACAGGTGTCCGATGTAGCCCGTAAGCTCGAGATGCTTCAGGAACGAGAGTAGTTCGGTGATGACAGAGCAGTGAAGAGGTATCTTCAATCACCAATTGTTAAAGATTCATTTCCATCACTATTATTCATTTCATTTAAACCTCTGTTCAACAATTTATATATTCCAGGCAGAAGACTGACGGCCGTAAGCCTGCGGCCGCTCTGCAGCAAGAATCCAAGGGAAACGATCAGACTAACGACCATTCTGGTTCTGAGAGGCGTGACGGTAACGATAGTTACCGTAACAACGCTAACAACTCGAACAACAGAAGGTCCCTACATTAAACTTCTTTCATGTTTAACTATTTTATGTTTTGATATTCTGACACTCCAACAATTGTTAAATCAGGAACAATGGTAACGGCAGGGATCAGGACCGTAGGGGTTCACAGCCTAATCGTTCTACCTCATCTGGTAAACTTTATACCTTCTATGTAATCATGTTTATCTACCACGATAATGTCTCATGCATGTAATCCTTGAAGAAGCTCTCAGATAACTAGGAAGCCTGTTGGAGGATTCACGCATCCTATCTGTCCTACTTGTTCGCGCAGACATTCGGGTATTTGTCGCCGTGGTACTGGTGGTTGCTTCAAGTGTGGCCAACAAGGCCATCAGCAGAAGGACTGTCGCTAGGGTGAGATAGAAGGCACCTATGGACATGCCGACACCAAGCCACCTCCTACTTCTGGTCACGTGTTCACTACTACTCGAGATCAGGCGAATAAGACCTCAGGTCTCATCACTGGAAATCTCTTTATGAGGGTTTAGCATCATGTGTTCTATTTGATACTAGAGCGCCGCATTCAGTCGTGTCCACTACTTTTGCTGTACGTGTTAGGATTTCCCCGATGCCATTAGATAATGCCTTATGCATTTCCACGCCACTTAGGGACTCTGTACGAATCACTCAAGTGTACAGAGATCTTCCCCTAGAATTTGATGACAAGATCCGTAGGGTTGACACACTTCCTTTGGACATGTGCGACTTTGACTTGATTTTGGGCATGGATTGGTTATCCAAACATAAGGCCACGATTGACTGCCACACTTATCGGGTTATCTTCGGTGTTGTTAAATCCCCAGAGTACATACACCATGGTTTTCTGCCAGGGAGGTCAGTACAGATTATTTCATCATTGGAGGCGCGTGCATTGCTATCACACGACTATAATGGCTTCATAGCCAATATTCATGACATTACTGCCGAGTCTCCATTGATCCAAGATCAACCTATTGTGTCAGAGTTTCCTGATGTATTTCCAGATGAACTTCCGAGCATACCACCTGTTCTTGAAGTCGAGTTTGGAATCGAGCTCATACCAGGTATAGAGCCAATTTCCAAAGCTCCTTACCGTATGGCTCCTATAGAGCTTAAGGAACTAAAAGATCAGCTGCACGAACTTCTGGAGCGAGGTTTCATCTGTCCCAGTGCATCGCCTTGGGGTGCACCGGTACTGTTCGTGAAGAAGAAAGATGGAATCATGCGTTTATGTATAGACTATCGTGAACTGAGTAAGATCACGATCAGGAATCGTTATCCTTTTCTGCGAATTGATGACCTATTCGATCAACTTCAGGGAAACATGCATTTCTCCATGATCGATCTGAGGTCCGACTACCATCAGTTACAGGTTAAAGAGTAGGATGACTGCTTTCCGTACACGCTATGGGAACTACGACCTCGTAGTTATGCCATTCGGACTCACTAATGCTCCAGTTGTCTTCATGGATTTGATGAACCGTGTCTTCCATGATTTTATGGACAAGTTTGTTATTGTGTTCATTGATTACATCCTGATTTTCTCCAAATTCAAGGAGGAACATGAGGAACACCTTCGTACAGTCTTACAGATTCTTCGTCAGAAGCAGGTGTACGCCATGTTCTCTAAGTGTGAGTTCTGGTTAACCAAGGTGGCATTTTCGGGCCATATCGTATCTGCAGAGGGGGTCACCATGGATCCTACCAAGGTTGAAGCTATCACTATATCACCGAGACCTACATCTGCAACAGAAGTTAGAAGTTTTCTAGGTTTAGCTGGCTACTACCGCAGGTTTGTAGAGAACTTTTCACGGTTAGCCTTACCTTTGACTAAGCTGATGAGGAAAGGAGAGAAATTCATCTGGACGGAAGAGCGAGAGAAGAGCTTTGAAGATATTAATCAGAACTTAGTGACTGCACCTATTCTTACTCTCCCATCTGGCTCAGGTGGATTTCAAATATATAGTAACGCTTCAGGAAAGGGATTAGGCTGCGTTCTCATGCAACATGGGAAGGTTATTGAATACGCATCGCGATAGATGAAACCTTATGAAGAAAACTATCCTACTCACGATTTAGAGCTTGCAGCAGTTGTTTTTGCGTTGAAGATCTGGAGACATTATTTGTATGGTGAGTCATGTGACATTTTCACTGACCATAAGAGTCTCAAGTACATCTTCACCCAGAAGGAAATGAACATGAGACAAAGGAGATGGTTAGAGCTGTTGAAGGACTACGACACCAACATTTAGTACCATCCTAGTAAGGTGAATGTGGTGGCAGATGCTCTAAGCAGAAGGTCGGGTATGATTGCTGGCATATGGGTTGCGAAGGAGATCATTCGTGGCCTAGAGATGACTGACATTGAGTTTTGCTTACGAGGACAACACGGTTACTGGGCTAATCTTAGAGTGGAACCTGACTTACATTCTAGGATCAAGGAAGCTCATAAGGACGATGGTGAGATTTGGTCTATCATTCAGAATCTTGATCAGCAGACGAAGTTTCGTGTTGACGACGACAGTATCTTATGGCAGGGCACTAGACTAGTGGTTCCTGATGACTCTACTCTCAGAGAAGCTATGTTGACTGAAGCTCAAAGTTCTCCATTTACCATACATCCTGGTTCTACTAAGATGTACCACGACATCAAACTACTAAGTGTATGATCTGCCAACAGGTGAAGATCGAACATCAGCGTGCTAATGGGTTACTACAACCATTAGATATTCCATCCTGGAAGTGGGACAAAATCTCCATGGATTTTGCTCAGAAGAAGAATGACGCTATCTGGGTCATTGTGGTTAGATTGACTAAATCTGCTCATTTTCTTCCGATTCGCAAGGAGCATTCGGTCAACAAATTAGCAGACACATTCCAGAGGGAGATCATGAGACTGCATGGTACTCCATCATAAATCATCTCCAACAGAGATCCCCGTTTCACCTCACGTTTCTGGCAGAGTCTGCAAAAAGCTTGGGGCACCATTCAGAATGACGGACAGTCGAAACGTACCATTCAAACATTGGAGGACATTCTACGATCGTGTGCTCTAGAATGGTCAGGAAGTTGGGATGATTATATATTCCTAGTAGAATTCGCATACAACAACAGCTGGCACGCTAGCATCAAGTGTGCTCCCTTTGAGATGTTGTATGGCAGAAAGTGTCGCGCTCCAATCTGCTGGGATCAAGTGGGCGAACGACTGCTTGAAGGTCCAGAGATTATTGAAGTGACAAATGAGAAGGTCGTTGTCGCCAAGTCAAAACTTCAGGAAGCTTGTGCTCGTCAGAAGAGCTATGCTGATAAACGTCGTAGAGATGTGTCTTTGAACGTAGGTGACCATGTTTTCCTCAAGGTATCACCTGCACGAGGAGTTAGACGTTTTGGAATCAAAGGGAAGCTCAGTCCTCGCTTTATCAGACCGTTCGACATCATAGAACGCGTTGGTGAAGTGTCATATCGTTTAGCGTTACCGCCTCAGCTATCACACATTCACAACGTGTTCCATGTGTCCTTACTCAGGGATATAACTATCATCCAGTTCATGTTGTCCAGTATCCACTTGATCAGATTCGAGAGGATCTTTCATAAGTCGAAGAACCCGAGAGTTCTAGAGCGACAAGATCGTGTCATGCGAACGATGACGATCCCTTTCGTCAAAATCCTCTGGATGGATCATCCTGAGCGGGAAGCCACTTGGGAGACGGAGGACTCTATACGGACTTCTTACCCTCATTTCCAGTTCTAATTCGGGTATGTCTTCTTTCAGTTTACTTTCTCCTATTCGAGGACGAATTGTTCTTTTAGAGGGGAAGAGTTGTAAAACCCGTATTAAAAACCTATGAACAGCACACGTGAACAGTAACTTACAAAAACACGGTAAAATTTAAACTTTCCATTTATATTATTAATACACGTGTCCCGACAATAAATAACGTATAATCATGAATATTATAAATGTGACATGATCACGAACACCAAAATCACAAATAATAAATCACGAACACGCATGTAAATAATTAGACTCGAGAAAAGCTACGGGTTACCCATGGTGGGCCCCGTAGCCGCTGCAACCAGAGAGGAGGACCAAGATTGGCCTTTTGGCCCAAAACTCATTTAATTAAAAACATCAAGAGATTATTCTTTCTTATATTTTAGGTTTATAAAATTTTTGTCTCCTTCCTCCGTGGTTCACCATAGCCGCCGGCCTACACAAGAACACAAGGCAAAACCGGACAATTTTATTGGTTGTTTAATTATTTGTGATCATCTAATGATTCTAAGCATAGTGGTATATTCAAAAACCCTTCCTTTTTATTTTTATTTTCTTTTGATTCAAGTATTAATTTAATTAATCACATGAACATGTAAAAAGAATAACCTAGATTAATTAAATTATGATCAAGGGTACGTTTGGTTGGGTTTGTGGTTCGGCCGAGGCACCGAAACCCCCAAAGGGGGTGTTCGGTTTGTTTTGTATCACCACCACCGAGACCATGCCAGGTCTCGGCTTGGTTGGTCTTCGGTCGGCGCAGCAAGGGAACCCCGACCTTGGGTTGGGGTGGGTTTTTTTTCGGTTTAGGGTGGAGCCAATAAACCACCGAGACCCCAAGGGGTGCTCAGTTGGTTTTGGTTGATCGGACCCGAGATAAGCGGACCCCGACTTTGAGTCGGGGTATGATTGTACGATTAGTTTTTTAGTAGTGTCAACCGAGGTTCTTTCCAAGGACTCGGTGGGACTTGTTATAGCTTATTTGATTTGACTTATATTAAAACACGGGCTCGGGATTCGAGTTTTTATAAAAACTATTTTTATAAGTCATGTCACATTAAACTTTAGGTTAATTAATTTATTAAAATCAATTCATGTATAACCTAAGGTATTTATACTTAGTTATTTTATGTAAACATATATTTTAATTAAAACCATATAACATTTAGTTTAATTAAATTAACCAGTTATTTAATTAACTAACTATAATCATGACTTGTATTGTACTAAGTTAACTTCACTTATTATTTATAAATTAGCTTAATTCCAATTATGGAAACTTACTATTTTTGGGAACTTTCAATTTTTGAAAACTTACTAATTATGGAAACTTGCTATTTTTAGAAAGTTACTTAGTATTACAATACAAGTACTACAATACACTAATACATGAATAATACAAAACAGAACATCAGAATAACTACAAAATACAAAGTAAACAGTAAAACATGCTAATAACACACGAAACCAGTAAAACACATGTAATTCAGATAACGTATACACGTCCATATTTCTTATGTAGTGTTATCCGTCAAGGCGGATTAGTCTTCATCGTTTCCATTAGCTTTTACTGGACATAATGTACGGATTTCCCTTCCTTCAGCAAGGACAATCTCTTCCTTCATTAGGATTTCCCGTATGCAGCCAACTGTTTTCCCCAGAAGTTACAGATTAAATGCTTATCTTTATTAGTTACTTTAGCCATATACATGCATGACCAGTTTCACCTAGTTATGGAGGTACCATAACCATAATACTAGAGGCACTAGTGTTATGACTTCACCACGGCCGAGTGATAGCTCGTGGCGTCCCTTTTTAGTTATTTGGCCATTATATTATTATATTATCATGTGGGGCGTATGGGCGCATCTTAGTTGCATGTTTTAGTCAGGATTTTCCTGGTGAATGTGGTGTGTGCCTTGCATCCTTCACAAGGAGCTGATCCCTCCTACCCATTGACCAATTAATTAGAGGCAACCCCTCTAATTGCATGATGAGGTCTCCCCTCCAAGTATTCATGCACGTTGTTGACCTCATGACCTATATTGGCTAATTTGTTACATAAACCAATACAGATTTTATAAGTAACATAAGCTATGTTTTCAGCACTAAAAACAGTTAACATGACAAACAATTAGGTTTTCCAGGAATTATTCATTTCTGCTGCCATTCATGCTTATTATTATTTATATGCTTCCATACTCTATGTTTTCCATGCTTTATTGTATATCCGTGCTCAGAGCATTATGCTCAGCCGTATACTTGTCCATGTTCCCAAACGGCAGGTACCCAAGGACGCAAGTAGGAACTCAAGAGTATGTGCATTCGGATTGGAAGCTATCCGGTCTCTTTTACCTTATGCGTTTATTCCTAATTTATCATACTTTACATTCTTTTGGACATTGTTTATTCCTTTCCATTTACAGTACTTATATTGCTTGTTTGTGAGTTACTAGACTACCGATGTTTAATTCCGGTATTTATAATTGTGGTCATGAATGTTTAAACATTTACCTTGCATGCTTTGATGATACGCCATAATTTACTTTCACACTCTATCCTATTAAATGGGGTGTTACATCCACTCTATCCGTCAAAAGACGGGAGAGAACATTACGGAGTTTATGCAGCGCTACCTCAGGATAGCTGGATTTCTAGGTGCTGTTGCAGGTCGAGCTGAAGAGAAAGCTAAACACTTTCGTTGGGATCTTCACTCCACGACTGCTGACCAGCTACTTAGTGCCACTTTTGCGAATGTGTCGCAAGTGGCGGACGCAACACGTAGCTTAGAGATGCTCTGCGAAAGGGATGAGCTCGAGAACTTGGAGTGACATGAGAAGAGGTATACCTCATTCTTCAGACATAAACATTTCAACTCATGTTCTTACTTTTCATTATATAACATGCATTATTCAATTATATCCTTCAGACAGAAAGGAGGAGACCATTCACAGTCGGCTAGACAGCAACATGTCTACAAAAATCACGGTCAGTCTTATGACCGTAACAGATCAGACAGGAGAGGCGGTAGTGACAACTACCATGGTAACTCCAACTATTCTGGCAGCCACATGTGCTTCTTTAAACTTCGCAATATTAAACTGTCGTGTAACGTATATGCTAACCTTTAGCATGAGAATAGAGATAACGGGTAGGACAATGACCACTGAGGTCAGCAGCCCAATCGTTTAGCTTTATCTTGTATTATAATCTAAACCTTCTATGTAGTCATGTTTATGTTCCAGTAATCATGTCTCACACATATATTCTGAATTAGGCTCTCGGCAGGCTAGAGCATCTACATGAGGGTATACTCACCCTATCTGCACCACCTGCGGGTATAGGCACCCAAGACCATGTCGTCGTGCTACTGGCACCTGTTTCAAATGTGGGCAAACAGGGCATTAGATGAAGGACTACAAGAAGGGTGAGATTGTTGGTACTTCAGAACATGCTGATTAGAAACCACTACCTACAACTGGCCATGTGTTTATTGCTACTAGGGATCAGTCAAACAAGTCATCAGGTACCATAACTAGAACTTTATTTAAGTATGGACATGCTTCTTGTGTGTTATTTGATAAGAACTTAAACATATCCACGCCCTTGAGAGACTCATTCAGTCATATCCACTAATTATGCTGCTCCTATTAGGAAAACCCCTATGCCATTGGATAAAGACTTAAACATATCCACGCCCTTGAGAGACTATGTTCGTATTACACATGTGTACATCGTCCAGTTGACGCATTTCCTCCGGAAAGATGCGAATTCAATATGATTTATCGCCATTCATATTAGATTTTATTCAGCGACGTTTAGGTTCCTGAATACATTCATCATGGTTTCCACCAGGAAAGCTGTGAAAAAATTTCTGCTTTACAAGCACGTCTTTTATTTTTACATGACTATGAAGATTGTCTAGCTATCATTTATGACACGACTTCTGATGTTCTTTTACTCGTAATCAACAGATTATTTCAGAATTTTCCCAGATGTATTCCAGAAGAACTTCTGAGTATACTTCCTACCCGCAAGGTAGAACTTAACATCGAGCACATTAAGGAGGAGAAACAATTTCCAAGACTCTTTACCGCACGGCTTCCTTGAGCTAAAAGAGTTGAAGGATCAGTTGAAGGACGATAACATGAGATTTTGTATCGACTACCGTCAATTTAAACAAATCACCATTCATAACCGTTCTCCTCTTCCACGTATTGACGACGTGTCCAATCGACTACCGGGTGCCAAACACTTTTCCAAGATCGATTTTCGATCATACTGCCAACCTGGCGAGTGAAAAGAAGTTAATGTCCATGACTACTATTCGTGCACGATTTGGTCATGCTAAATTCATGAATTTATTTTGGATCTCATGAATGCTCCAACAAGAGTTATGAATTTGAAGAACGGAGTTTCCATGAACTCACAGACAAATTTGCTATTTGTTTTCATTGATGACATCTTGCTTCTCTCCAAGCCTAGAGAAGAGCACGGAGAGCATCTTTGCTTTATGTGACAATTCTACGACGGAAAAAACTTAACCCTGAAATATTTTTTAGTACGAATTTTTGGTGACTTCAGTGACACGCTGAATCGCATTATTCTTACGGCTAGTTTTACCGTGACTAAGCTTACGCATAAATGAGAGAATCCTACAATAGGTTATGTGTTTCAGAGGATCCTACGCTAAGAGAAGTCAAATTTACAGAGACTCATAGTTTCCAAACTTCTAGGTATCCAGTTCCTAGTGAAACAAGCTACAGTTACGTTCATATCTAGTTTCCTGGCATACCAGCATGTTAAGATTGAACACCAACATGCTAGTAGTTCATTTCAACCAACATAAACTTTCAAACAGAAATGGGACAAGACCTCCATGGATTCTGTCACCGGACTACCGCAGGCTCAGAAGAAGCATGATGCTATCTGTGTTGTCGTCAACAGTTTGACCAAGTCTGCATACCCCTCCATCTGCAAGATTTTCAAGGTTAGCAGATTATCTGACATTTTCCAGCCTAAGATCGTATGATTACACGACACTCCTTCAGTTATCAAATCAGATAAAGATTCACCTTCACGTTCATTATCTACGTTCTCGTCCTTGTTCAATTTTACGATGTGCTTTCGCACTCACGTTCATGACACTCTTCACGTTCATGATCGCATTCTAGCTTACGATTTGCGTTTTTCACATCTCATTCTGGAAAGATCTTTGTAGAAAGCTTGGGAGACCATACTCAACTTTGATAAAGTTTCCATCCTCGGACGAACGTTTCACGTCACATTTCACGTCTCACCTCATATCATTTCGTTTTACCTCCTCAGTGATCTCCATTCACGATATGTTTCATATACCATGTTCATTCCACGTTTCTCATATCATGTCCACGATATGCTGCACGTATCGCGTCCACTATATGTTTCTCATATTACATTTTCTATATCTCCACGTATCACGTTCACCATTGTTCACGTATCTCGTTCCCAATCATCCACGTACTACATTTTAGTATGTCTCACGCATTATTACTCAAACATTAATAATGTTAGTTATTCAAGGTTAGAGTTAGATGAGTAAAAAGCTGTTTATGGTAAAAATTTTGATGATTCAGAATCAGACTCTAGTAGTTTGACCCAGGGTGAACCAGTTGTGACCAAAAAGGTTGTCTATCCACCTTTAATAAGCGCATTTGTGCCTGAAGGACATATGTCTAAGACTAGTTCTGCTCCCAAGTAGGTTAAATCTTCTAGTAATGCAATGGATAACAATGCAAAACATCATGGTAGTATCAAAAGGGGTGGGCTAGGTTTTGAAAACACTAGATCATAATCACCTTTTGGATCTTCTTTGAGAAGAAAAGGATGTTATGTGTGTGGTAGTTTAGATCAGTTTATCAAAGACTATACTGTTCATGAAGATAAAATAGCTAAACAAAAAGCTTCAAATAGGGTCACAATGAAAGGGCATGAAAAGATTGCACAGGGAAAAAGACAATTGGGATCAATAGATGACACACCTAAGTGGGGTCATGCTTCCTCAACTGAGGAATGAAATCAGGGCCGAGGTGCAAGCTGCCAACAATCAGCACCAGCACCAGCATCAGAATCCTCCTCCTCCTCCTCCAGCTACACTGATCACAAGGCTGGAGCGATTCAACAAGCAACGTCCTCGATCATTCGAGAAGATTGACAACCCCAATAAGGCTGAGAGTTGGTTAGCTCATATCGAGAAAATATTCGATACAATAGGCTGCGACCATGTCTTTAAGGCAAGGTTGGCCTGTTACAAGTTTAAAGGAGACGCGCTAGGATGGTGGAAGTTAGTGAAGCAGTCTGAGGGAGGTGACAATTGGGTGGCTGGCTTGACTTGGGCTCAGTTCAGGTAGTTGGTGATGGGACAGTTCTTCCCCAAGGCTGAGCAGGATAAGCTTAAGAGGGATTAACACGAGATTAGGCAGAGAGTTGGGGAGAACATCAACGAGTTCATGCAACGGTTTCTTCGTTTGGCTGGTTTTCTTGGCGCAGTAATAGGTACTGCCGAAGAGCAAGCGTACCACTTTCGCTGCGCTCTTAGTACATCGGTCGCCAATAACATGGTGTGTGCTACCTTCAACACGGTGGCACAAGTAGCTGATGCAACACATAAGTTGGAGATGCTGCAAGAGAGAGATGAGTTTGGAGAGGCAGAGAGACCCGAGAAGAGGTATATTTCGTCACTCAACGGTGATCATTTAATTCATTCAATACTATCCAAATATTTATCTTTCTCTATAAATTGCATCTTTCAGGCAGAAGACTGGGGACCGGTCTCAACCGGCTACACAACAGCAACCTAGTCAGAACAAGGGTAACGACCAGACCTAAGACCGTTCTGCTTCGGATAGGCGTGGCGGTAATGATAATTACCGTAACAACGCTAGTAATAAGCGTGTAAAAAATTATTCTTTTGCCACTAAAATCAAGGAAAAACAAGAACTAATCATGTGTTTAATATCGTAAAAGTCAGAATTACGCGTGGTTTTGTGTTTTTGTGTGAAATAGGTACAAATGATCAAAAGTAAAGAAAACACGGGATTTCACGGTCAAATGTTGAAGAAAAGTCCAAGAAAGAGACGAAGACAAAGTCAAAGACCAAAAGTGTGCCCAAGTTCACGAAAACCGGCGAAAAAGACACGAGATTAAAGAAAAATCGAGGAAGCCGAAAATCAAGATTCAATTTTGTTCACGGATTCAAGTCTTTGAAGGATTTTTGTCGTGTGGGTCCCACATTGAATAAATGGGCTCAAAAGCCCATTTAAGGATTTCAAGTATCCACTTATTTGCTAATTAGCCAAAAAGGCCCAAATACAAAATATTATGGGACGGATTGGAAAGAAAATTAAACAACTTGGGCCAAAGCCCATATTTGAGACGTGAAGTATTCAGCATGGGATGCCAAGCCCATTTTGGTTAAATGACTTGGACGGTGGATGTTAATAAGTGAAAAAGATTTCACTTGGCTGTTTATCACAACACCCCCACATACGATTTATTTATTTTTTTACCCATTCCCCTCAGACCCCACTTGACGTTACAAACTAGAAAAAACACTCTCACCTTACTCATCTCTCCCAAAATATGCAGCTTTTACCAAACCCTAATTCATCTTCATCACAAAATTTACCCAAGTTAAATTGGGGGTTTTTATGGATTTGTGTGATTCACACGAGGGACAATAAAACCCCCAATATTTCGGTGCTTAACTATGGTGGTCCAAATCCTACGTGGCTAAATCCCTCCTCCTGATTGGTCTCACCACCTCACCACAACCCCTTCACCAATCAAAACAACCCACCTTGGCGATCCGTGGCACAAGAAAGTTTTTCAACCGTTGTTGAAGAAAATGAAGAAAGATAAAATAAAGAGCGGCTGTAATTGATTGCCGTGCTCACCAAGTTTACCAAGAAGCCTTGCGGGTTGGCTATAAATACCCCCATCATTCTGTAATTTTAGTTTGCTTCTTTTTATTTTAATTTCTTTTATTTTCTGCAAAATAGATAATAGGATTATTGTGATTTTCTTTAATCAGGTATTGTACTCAGTTTTTTAGTATTAATGAAATTTAAATTTTCGGTTAAATTTTTGTCTTATTAATTATTATTGCAAATTTTTCTTAATTCTGTTTTAATTATTATAAAAGTTATTGAAATAAAAAGTGGTAAATATTTTCCCCCACTGGGAAAGTACTTAAAATTGGTTCGAAGGGTGATTTATTGGTTCGAGAAGCTTATTGGAGATTAATTAGGAGATTTTTACTAGTTGAAAGTTCGTTATTCTCGGTATCTTCTCGAATTGATTTCCGGTTAATTGTGTGAGATTAGTTGTTCTTGGTGAAACAAATATTTTTGGTTTTGGTAAAATAAATGTGCAAGACTTAAAATAAATGACAAGTAATTAAAACTACAACTAGTTAAAACGTAAATCGGTGCAATATTTAAAACTTTAAATATAAATGACACGAAATTAAATGACGTAAAATTAAAGGCTTGACGAAAAGTAAATTGACAATAAAATAAAAATGCGGAATGAAATTAAAATAGACTTAAAATAAAACGAGGAAAATTAACATTTAAACTAAAGCAAAATATTAAAACAAAACAAAACGTTCCATCGGAATACACCCGATCGGAATCCATAAGGATCCGATCGGAATGTACCCGATCGGAATGAGCATGATTGGAATAAGAAAAAGTAACTCAATCGAAAAGATGGAAAGGAGTCCAATCGGAATCCCCTAAAATGACCAATCGGAATAAATTGAAAAGAAGCAATCGGAATGTGCTGCAACCTACCAATCGGAATATGCTGAAATGGTGTAAATCGGAATACTGGTGGGTGCCAATCGGAAAAACTATAAACCCTTTTCCGATCATAAGATCGGAAAGAGGGGTGGCAGGTCGGAAAGTAGCGATCGGAAAGGGGTTTAAAAACCCTTTCCGATTTGTCTCTTGGACCGAAAATAAAGGCAAGGTTATAAGCTTATTAGATTAAGCTCAAACCAAAACTAGGACGAATCTAAAGTGAAATAAATCGAATAAGCACAAATATAACTTAACAAAACTTAAAATCAACAAACTTTTAGAATCAAAGTATAAAAAGATGAACTTTAAAGATCAAAACTTTAAATAAGAACTTGATGACAAAGATGAAAGAAAACAAGATGAAGATTAACAAGAAAGATTAATAACATGAAGATTAAGACATGATTAAGCTTAAAAAGTAAAAGTTTGATTGAAAACAAGAAAGATTAAAAGATGAAAGATTAAAGTTCTAGAGAGAGAAACTGTCACTTTCTCTCTCTAAACTAAACTACTCCTACTCCTAACTAAAACTAAAAAATGACTAACTCCTTCATGTGGTGAAATGAAGGGTATTTATAGGAAAGGGAAGTGGTTGGTGTCCTCTTCTTTTCTTTCTTTCTTTCTTCACGTCTTTTCGTCTTTAAAGTTCTTCGACTTTTTTCGACTTTGTCTCGGGATTAATTAAAACTCGTCTTATAATTTGTTTATTTATTAGACTCGAGTTCTTCGGCTTTATGAAACTTCCGTCTTTAGACTTGTTCTTCGATAAATCTTCAGAATTGGTCTTGGACTTCCGTTCTTTTTCCTCTCTTGATCTCTTGACTTTGTCTTTTGTCGTTTTCTTCGATAAAAGCCCGTGAAATCCCGTGTTTTCTCCACTTTTCACCTTTTCGTCCTAAATCACAACAAAAACACAAACCACGCATAATTCTGACATAAATGACATAAAATATACGTTTTGGCCCGGTTATTATTGTAATTAAGTGGTAAAAAGGATGGGTGTTTTCACACCTATCAAATCCCCTACACTTAACCATTGCAATGTCCTCATGTAATGCATTAGTTACAAAGCAAGATTACATTTTCCATCATAATCAATCCATGTTGGCCTTTATTAAAGAGATAGAAAATTATAAACATTCAAAGTAAAGAAATTAAAAACATACCTTGGGTTTTGGAAATGTCGTGAATGATCATCATCCTCAAGTTTTCACTTTCTCTAAACCAAGCTTAAAAACGAGATCATTGTTATTATAAGTTAGCAAACTAACACGAACTCATGTGGGCCAATTATTCACTTAGACTCCCTTATTCCTATGGGTATCTCTTTTATTTTATTGTTGTCTTGAATGATCACGAGGATGCATTTTTGACTTATTTCGATAGTTGTTTAGTCCGAAAATAAAGTGAACGATTTAATCAATAGTTAGCTAAAGGACCAAATCTTTTAAAACTGCTTCTCGGGACCTCATAAAGTTCATATCTTGGCATAACTCGCTTCGCGATTTGAGACCTTTCTCGGACCGATATTTGGCAGCGACTTCATACTTCGAATCTTTGAGAGACGTTCTTGAAATAATGGTCTTCTCTTCATAATAGGAGTTTCTTCACTTGAAGTTTTGAGAGATTCTTCATCTTTGGACCACGACTTCTTCATTTTTCTCCAATCTTTATTTTGGATTTTGATATACAACGATCCGCCTCCTTTTAGGACTTGGATCTATTTATCCTCATACCTTGTTAGGGTCTTTTTGGATAGACTTCTCCATGATCTTTTGGGAGTACTTGCTTTTCGTCGTGTGTCTCGATCCTTCATATAGATTTTCGATAAATGACTCTTCACATCACTTTTGGATCTTTAGCAACAAAATATAGCCCTCATGCCTTGTTAGGGCCTTTTCGGACTCGCCAATCTTCGCATCCCGCTTCAATAAGTTATGCCTTGGCTATGAACTCTAATCCGTACCGAGCAACTTTTAAACGATCTGGGGCTAGAAGCTAAGTAACCTTTTAAATCGTACAACCTTATTTATTGCAGATAAATTTATTAACAAGCGGAGGGAGAATAGGCTCATAATTAACTCACATAAATTCCCGAAAGAATACCAAACTTATAATTGACTCTATCATCTCTCGTTCTCCACAATTTAAAATCTCAACTAATGAGACTCGTGGATGCTTAGCCTATTAAATCAAAGTTTTGGGTTTTCGAGTCGCCTATAGGATCTTGCAAACTCTTAGACTTTTTCAAGTTTAGAAATCGCATTTTAAAGTTCCCTTGATAAACGACTCTCTAGGATCAATTATAGGAACTTGCGAAAAGTTCTTGTTCTTAACCCGTGAGAGATAAGACTTTCGCGTTTTATAGCTCCCTATATAAAAGCCTAGCAAAACTTGACTTAAACACATTAAGGATACTAGCTAGAGTAAACTTAGGCAAGTAAACTCGGGTTGAGTCAAAAGATTCACAACGTTTGAAAATTAAAACCACTTATTTAAACATTTATTCTAGCAAGGAAAGAAAATAACTATACAAAGGGATAAACTAATAGGCCAAAATAGATCAAACATTTTGAAAAATGTCGAAAAATGGATTTTCCGGTTAAAATGAGGACAAATACAAGGAAAAGGCCACTTAACTTCGATAGAAGTCCCCCCTACACTTAAGATAAACATTGTCCTCAATGTTTAAGCATGTGGGAGTAAACTCCCCTACACTTGGGACATTGTGCACGTTGTTTAAATCTCGCTAAGGAAAAGACAACTAACGAGATTCCTATTTTAATATTGAGAAATATAAAATAGTGAATCGAAAAGAGTTTAGGATAGAACCGGGAAGAAGGGAACACGGAATCACGGTTCGTCAAAAGTCATCAAGAGTGTGTCTTTGAAACTCTAATCCCTGCACATGATAAGAAAGAGAACAAGAAACACCACGGGGCTCCCCCTACACTTATGGTAAAAAGAGATAGATAATTGGGTTGCCTCCCAAAAAGCGCTTGTTTTTGTTGACCGAGTCACGAGCCTGACTCGTCCCCGAATTAAATGGTCCATGGGGAAGCCTCGAATGTGATACCGGGATCAAAGACCTTGTCCTCGTTCCCGGTTGACATCAACAAAGGAGAGGCGGGGGGTAAAGCAAGCACATTGTCGTCCCCCAAGGACAATAGATGCTGAGCAAGCGGCAAAGCCGTATTGTTATCAATTATAGCATAAGCAATGTCACCTCCCGGGTCAAAGCACTCATCCTCCGAGATAGTCTCTAAAGGGGAGGATGAAAGGTGCTCGGGAGGGGGACTTGGGACAATACCTTCAAGTAGCAAATTATCAAAAATAATGTCCCCCTCCGTGTCATAATCATCAATACCTGGAGGGATGGAGTGGATGTCAATTTCTTCCAGCAATGGGTCATTATCTTCAACGGTAGGAGGAGATGGAGGTAAAGGCTTGGAAATAGGAGAAGTCAACTCTTCGATTTGAGCAATAAGAAGGTGCACTTTCCTTAATCTATCGCGAAGAAGCACGTCTTCCACCTCATCCACAAGATCATGATGATCGGTGAACTTTTCGTAAACCGGAGAGAATAAATCGTCATTGCCCGCATCTCCCGGTGGAGATTGAGAAATTTCAAAAGTGAAATTCTCATAGCAAAGAGAAGAATCGTCATCACTAAGATCGACCTCTTCCGTAAGAGTAGCGTCGTCCTCAGGCTCCATAGCAGGTAAGTCACAAACCGCATCATCCAATACTTTGTTGAGAACAACATCACTAAGCTCATTCAACGAATCTAGATCCTTAGATGCAGTAGGAACATCGACAGTAGGAGCGGCAACTTCAGAAGATTGGTTGAAAGTGTAGACATCATCGTCGTCGTCATCATCATAATAGATGGGACGAGTCCAGTTAGGAGTGACGTAGTCGGCTAACTCTTCCTTGATAACCTCCACATCTTTAAGAAGCTCATGCAGCAACTTTTGTGAAAACACCCATCCTTTTTACCACTTAATTACAATAATAACCGGGCCAAAACGTATATTTTATGTCATTTATGTCAGAATTATGCGTGGTTTGTGTTTTTGTTGTGATTTAGGACGAAAAGGTGAAAAGTGGAGAAAACACGAGATTTCACGGGCTTTTATCGAAGAAAACGACAAAAGACAAAGTCAAGAGATCAAGAGAGGAAAAAGAATGGAAGTCCAAGACCAATTCTGAAGATTTATCGAAGAACAAGTCTAAAGACGGAAGTTTCATAAAGCCGAAGAACTCGAGTCTAATAAATAAACAAATTATAAGACGAGTTTTAATTAATCCCGAGACAAAGTCGAAAAAAGTCGAAGAACTTTAAAGACGAAAAGACGTGAAGAAAGAAAGAAAGAAAAGAAGAAGACACCAACCACTTCCCTTTCCTATAAATACCCTTCATTTCACCACATGAAGGAGTTAGTCATTTTTTAGTTTTAGTTAGGAGTAGGAGTAGTTTAGTTTAGAGAGAGAAAGTGACAGTTTCTCTCTCTAGAACTTTAATCTTTCATCTTTTAATCTTTCTTGTTTTCAATCAAACTTTTACTTTTTAAGCTTAATCTTGTCTTAATCTTCATGTTATTAATCTTTCTTGTTAATCTTCATCTTGTTTTCTTTCATCTTTGTCATCAAGTTCTTATTTAAAGTTTTGATCTTTAAAGTTCATCTTTTTATATTTTGATTCTAAAAGTTTGTTGATTTTAAGTTTTGTTAAGTTATATTTGTGCTTATTCGATTTATTTCACTTTAGATTCGTCCTAGTTTTGGTTTGAGCTTAATCTAATAAGCTTATAACCTTGCCTTTATTTTCGGTCCAAGAGACAAATCGGAAAGGGTTTTAAAACCCCTTTCCGATCGCTACTTTCCGACCAGCCACCCCTCTTTCCGATCTTATGATCGGAAAAGGGTTTATAGTTTTTCCGATTGGCACCCACCAGTATTCCGATTTACACCATTTCAGCATATTCCGATTGGTAGGTTGCAGCACATTCCGATTGCTTCTTTTCAATTTATTCCGATTGGTCATTTTAGGGGATTCCGATTGGACTCCTTTCCATCTTTCCGATTGAGTTACTTTTTCTTATTCCAATCATGCTCATTCCGATCGGGTACATTCCGATCGGATCCTTATGGATTCCGATCGGGTGTATTCCGATGGAACGTTTTGTTTTGTTTTAATATTTTGCTTTAGTTTAAATGTCAATTTTCCTCGTTTTATTTTAAGTCTATTTTAATTTCATTCCGCATTTTTATTTTATTGTCAAATTACTTTTCGTCAAGCCTTTAATTTTACGTCATTTAATTTCGTGTCATTTATATTTAAAGTTTTAAATATTGCACCGATTTACGTTTTAACTAGTTGTAGTTTTAATTACTTGTCATTTATTTTAAGTCTTGCACATTTATTTTACCAAAACCAAAAATATTTGTTTCACCAAGAACAACTAATCTCACACAATTAACCGGAAATCAATTCGAGAAGATACCGAGAATAACGAACTTTCAACTAGTAAAAATCTCCTAATTAAAATGGCGCCGCTGCCGGCTCTTTTCGTAAAGATCGAAGGTTTTTTGTGAGTGACGCGTTGGCTTTTGGGATCCGTTCACTTGTGAACGTTATTTTTCTTGTCAAAAATTTTCAAAAATCCAAAAACATTTGAAAAATCATAAAAAGCATTTCTTTTTCAAAGTTTTGCAACAAAAATATTCTTCTTGCTTATCTATCTTTCTTTATGGATTTTTATATCCATTGCGTCCGGTGTGGGAAGCAATTCTCTGGGAACAACTCTTGTCAATGGTGTACATGTGAGCGGTGCGGAAACGATATCGACTACACACAATCCGGATTTTGTCCTTTGTGCAACTCGACTAATTCGTACTTTTTGAACCTACCTCCTGTTCCCCCGTGCATCTATTGTGGAAGCGATTCTCATTGGCATGTTTCGTGCCCGGTTCAATACCCGTATAGACACGGGCAAGAACTGGGGTACAATTATGACAATGATAATAGCTATCAACAAGAGGCACCAAGTTTTTCTCCATACCCATGGTGCTATATTTGTGGGGGCCCTCATGATGCTTCTTCTTGTGATCCGTCGCAAATCTTTGAAAAAGTACCGTGCTATCATCCTAGTGTCTATAACCGTGAGCCCCCCCATCACACCCTCAATCATCAATCCAATGAGCAAACTCGTCTTGATCAACAACTCACTTCTTTAAATGGCATTCTAGAAAGTCTAGCTCAACTTCGAGCTGACTTGCATCAGGAAAGGCAACCGTTGCTTGATAAGGACGAAACCTTGAAAACCACCGACACCTTTTTGAGCCAATTTAGTCGTTTTCCCTTCTTTTCTACACCAAAATGTTTAATTACAGCGTGGGATAGAATTGGTGAAATTGAACATACTCGGGGCGATGAACAACAAAAGTTGTTGCATGAGCTTCTTAAAGATGTGGAGGTTATCAAGGAAGAGTTAGCCGACTACGTCACTCCTAACTGGACTCGTCCCATCTATTATGATGATGACGACGACGATGATGTCTACACTTTCAACCAATCTTCTGAAGTTGCCGCTCCTACTGTCGATGTTCCTACTGCATCTAAGGATCTAGATTCGTTGAATGAGCTTAGTGATGTTGTTCTCAACAAAGTATTGGATGATGCGGTTTGTGACTTACCTGCTATGGAGCCTGAGGACGATGCTACTCTTACGGAAGAGGTCGATCTTAGTGATGACGATTCTTCTCTTTGCTATGAGAATTTCACTTTTGAAATTTCTCAATCTCCACCGGGAGATGCGGGCAATGACGATTTATTCTCTCCGGTTTATGAAAAGTTCACCGATCATCATGATCTTGTGGATGAGGTGGAAGACGTGCTTCTTCGCGATAGATTAAGGAAAGTGCACCTTCTTATTGCTCAAATCGAAGAGTTGACTTCTCCTATTTCCAAGCCTTTACCTCCATCTCCTCCTACCGTTGAAGATAATGACCCATTGCTGGAAGAAATTGACATCCACTCCATCCCTCCAGGTATTGATGATTATGACACGGAGGGGGACATTATTTTTGATAATTTGCTACTTGAAGGTATTGTCCCAAGTCCCCCTCCCGAGCACCTTTCATCCTCCCCTTTAGAGACTATCTCGGAGGATGAGTGCTTTGACCCGGGAGGTGACATTGCTTATGCTATAATTGATAACAATACGGCTTTGCCGCTTGCTCAGCATCTATTGTCCTTGGGGGACGACAATGTGCTTGCTTTACCCACCCCACCTCCCGTGGATCTTGAATTCACATACTATACGTATGTTGAAAGGACCTTTCTCCCTTTCAAGACTTATCCCCCCGCCTCTCCTTTGTTGATGTCAACCGGGAACGAGGACAAGGTCTTTGATCCCGGTATCACATTCGAGGCTTCCCCATGGACCATTTAATTCGGGGACGAGTCAGGCTCGTGACTCGGTCAACAAAAACAAGCGCTTTTTGGGAGGCAACCCAATTATCTATCTCTTTTTACCATAAGTGTAGGGGGGAGCCCCGTGGTGTTTCTTGTTCTCTTTCTTATCATGTGCAGGGATTAGAGTTTCAAAGACACACTCTTGATGACTTTTGACGAACCGTGATTCCGTGTTCCCTTCTTCCCGGTTCTATCCTAAACTCTTTTCGATTCACTATTTTATATTTCTCAATATTAAAATAGGAATCTCGTTAGTTGTCTTTTCCTTAGCGAGATTTAAACAACGTGCACAATGTCCCAAGTGTAGGGGAGTTTACTCCCACATGCTTAAACATTGAGGACAATGTTTATCTTAAGTGTAGGGGGGACTTCTATCGAAGTTAAGTGGCCTTTTCCTTGTATTTGTCCTCATTTTAACCGGAAAATCCATTTTTCGACATTTTTCAAAATTTTTGATCTATTTTGGCCTATTAGTTTATCCCTTTGTATAGTTATTTTCTTTCCTTGCTAGAATAAATGTTTAAATAAGTGGTTTTAATTTTCAAACGTTGTGAATCTTTTGACTCAACCCGAGTTTACTTGCCTAAGTTTACTCTAGCTAGTATCCTTAATGTGTTTAAGTCAAGTTTTGCTAGGCTTTTATATAGGGAGCTATAAAACGCGAAAGTCTTAACTCTCACGGGTTAAGAACAAGAACTTTTCGCAAGTTCCTATAATTGATCCTAGAGAGTCGTTTATCAAGGGAACTTTAAAATGCGATTTCTAAACTTGAAAAAGTCTAAGAGTTTGCAAGATCCTATAGGCGACTCGAAAACCCAAAACTTTGATTTAATAGGCTAAGCATCCACGAGTCTCATTAGTTGAGATTTTAAATTGTGGAGAACGAGAGATGATAGAGTCAATTATAAGTTTGGTATTCTTTCGGGAATTTATGTGAGTTAATTATGAGCCTATTCTCCCTCCGCTTGTTAATAAATTTATCTGCAATAAATAAGGTTGTACGATTTAAAAGGTTACTTAGCTTCTAGCCCCAGATCGTTTAAAAGTTGCTCGGTACGGATTAGAGTTCATAGCCAAGGCATAACTTATTGAAGCGGGATGCGAAGATTGGCGAGTCCGAAAAGGCCCTAACAAGGCATGAGGGCTATATTTTGTTGCTAAAGATCCAAAAGTGATGTGAAGAGTCATTTATCGAAAATCTATATGAAGGATCGAGACACACGACGAAAAGCAAGTACTCCCAAAAGATCATGGAGAAGTCTATCCAAAAAGACCCTAACAAGGTATGAGGATAAATAGATCCAAGTCCTAAAAGGAGGCGGATCGTTGTATATCAAAATCCAAAATAAAGATTGGAGAAAAATGAAGAAGTCGTGGTCCAAAGATGAAGAATCTCTCAAAACTTCAAGTGAAGAAACTCCTATTATGAAGAGAAGACCATTATTTCAAGAACGTCTCTCAAAGATTCGAAGTATGAAGTCGCTGCCAAATATCGGTCCGAGAAAGGTCTCAAATCGCGAAGCGAGTTATGCCAAGATATGAACTTTATGAGGTCCCGAGAAGCAGTTTTAAAAGATTTGGTCCTTTAGCTAACTATTGATTAAATCGTTCACTTTATTTTCGGACTAAACAACTATCGAAATAAGTCAAAAATGCATCCTCGTGATCATTCAAGACAACAATAAAATAAAAGAGATACCCATAGGAATAAGGGAGTCTAAGTGAATAATTGGCCCACATGAGTTCGTGTTAGTTTGCTAACTTATAATAACAATGATCTCGTTTTTAAGCTTGGTTTGGAGAAAGTGAAAACTTGAGGATGATGATCATTCACGACATTTCCAAAACCCAAGGTATGTTTTTAATTTCTTTACTTTGAATGTTTATAATTTTCTATCTCTTTAATAAAGGCCAACGTGGATTGATTATGATGGAAAATGTAATCTTGCTTTCTAACTAATGCATTACATGAGGACATTGCAATGGTTAAGTGTAGGGGATTTGATAGGTGTGAAAACACCCATCCTTTTTACCACTTAATTACAATAATAACCGGGCCAAAACGTATATTTTATGTCATTTATGTCAGAATTATGCGTGGTTTGTGTTTTTGTTGTGATTTAGGACGAAAAGGTGAAAAGTGGAGAAAACACGGGATTTCACGGGCTTTTATCGAAGAAAACGACAAAAGACAAAGTCAAGAGATCAAGAGAGGAAAAAGAACGGAAGTCCAAGACCAATTCTGAAGATTTATCGAAGAACAAGTCTAAAGACGGAAGTTTCATAAAGCCGAAGAACTCGAGTCTAATAAATAAACAAATTATAAGACGAGTTTTAATTAATCCCGAGACAAAGTCGAAAAAAGTCGAAGAACTTTAAAGACGAAAAGACGTGAAGAAAGAAAGAAAGAAAAGAAGAAGACACCAACCACTTCCCTTTCCTATAAATACCCTTCATTTCACCACATGAAGGAGTTAGTCATTTTTTAGTTTTAGTTAGGAGTAGGAGTAGTTTAGTTTAGAGAGAGAAAGTGACAGTTTCTCTCTCTAGAACTTTAATCTTTCATCTTTTAATCTTTCTTGTTTTCAATCAAACTTTTACTTTTTAAGCTTAATCTTGTCTTAATCTTCATGTTATTAATCTTTCTTGTTAATCTTCATCTTGTTTTCTTTCATCTTTGTCATCAAGTTCTTATTTAAAGTTTTGATCTTTAAAGTTCATCTTTTTATATTTTGATTCTAAAAGTTTGTTGATTTTAAGTTTTGTTAAGTTATATTTGTGCTTATTCGATTTATTTCACTTTAGATTCGTCCTAGTTTTGGTTTGAGCTTAATCTAATAAGCTTATAACCTTGCCTTTATTTTCGGTCCAAGAGACAAATCGGAAAGGGTTTTAAAACCCCTTTCCGATCGCTACTTTCCGACCAGCCACCCCTCTTTCCGATCTTATGATCGGAAAAGGGTTTATAGTTTTTCCGATTGGCACCCACCAGTATTCCGATTTACACCATTTCAGCATATTCCGATTGGTAGGTTGCAGCACATTCCGATTGCTTCTTTTCAATTTATTCCGATTGGTCATTTTAGGGGATTCCGATTGGACTCCTTTCCATCTTTCCGATTGAGTTACTTTTTCTTATTCCAATCATGCTCATTCCGATCGGGTACATTCCGATCGGATCCTTATGGATTCCGATCGGGTGTATTCCGATGGAACGTTTTGTTTTGTTTTAATATTTTGCTTTAGTTTAAATGTCAATTTTCCTCGTTTTATTTTAAGTCTATTTTAATTTCATTCCGCATTTTTATTTTATTGTCAATTTACTTTTCGTCAAGCCTTTAATTTTACGTCATTTAATTTCGTGTCATTTATATTTAAAGTTTTAAATATTGCACCGATTTACGTTTTAACTAGTTGTAGTTTTAATTACTTGTCATTTATTTTAAGTCTTGCACATTTATTTTACCAAAACCAAAAATATTTGTTTCACCAAGAACAACTAATCTCACACAATTAACCGGAAATCAATTCGAGAAGATACCGAGAATAACGAACTTTCAACTAGTAAAAATCTCCTAATTAATCACACAAGTGAACGGATCCCAAAAGCCAACGCGTCACTCACAAAAAACCTTCGATCTTCACGAAAAGAGCCGGCAGCGGCGCCATTTTAATTAGGAGATTTTTACTAGTTGAAAGTTCGTTATTCTCGGTATCTTCTCGAATTGATTTCCGGTTAATTGTGTGAGATTAGTTGTTCTTGGTGAAACAAATATTTTTGGTTTTGGTAAAATAAATGTGCAAGACTTAAAATAAATGACAAGTAATTAAAACTACAACTAGTTAAAACGTAAATCGGTGCAATATTTAAAACTTTAAATATAAATGACACGAAATTAAATGACGTAAAATTAAAGGCTTGACGAAAAGTAAATTGACAATAAAATAAAAATGCGGAATGAAATTAAAATAGACTTAAAACAAAACGAGGAAAATTGACATTTAAACTAAAGCAAAATATTAAAACAAAACAAAACGTTCCATCGGAATACACCCGATCGGAATCCATAAGGATCCGATCGGAATGTACCCGATCGGAATGAGCATGATTGGAATAAGAAAAAGTAACTCAATCGGAAAGATGGAAAGGAGTCCAATCGGAATCCCCTAAAATGACCAATCGGAATAAATTGAAAAGAAGCAATCGGAATGTGCTGCAACCTACCAATCGGAATATGCTGAAATGGTGTAAATCGGAATACTGGTGGGTGCCAATCGGAAAAACTATAAACCCTTTTCCGATCATAAGATCGGAAAGAGGGGTGGCTGGTCGGAAAGTAGCGATCGGTAAGGGGTTTTAAAACCCTTTCCGATTTGTCTCTTGGACCGAAAATAAAGGCAAGGTTATAAGCTTATTAGATTAAGCTCAAACCAAAACTAGGACGAATCTAAAGTGAAATAAATCGAATAAGCACAAATATAACTTAACAAAACTTAAAATCAACAAACTTTTAGAATCAAAATATAAAAAGATGAACTTTAAAGATCAAAACTTTAAATAAGAACTTGATGACAAAGATGAAAGAAAACAAGATGAAGATTAACAAGTAAGATTAATAACATGAAGATTAAGACAAGATTATGCTTAAAAAGTAAAAGTTTGATTGAAAACAAGAAAGATTAAAAGATGAAAGATTAAAGTTCTAGAGAGAGAAACTGTCACTTTCTCTCTCTAAACTAAACTACTCCTACTCCTAACTAAAACTAAAAAATGACTAACTCCTTCATGTGGTGAAATGAAGGGTATTTATAGGAAAGGGAAGTGGTTGGTGTCTTCTTCTTTTCTTTCTTTCTTTCTTCACGTCTTTTCGTCTTTAAAGTTCTTCGACTTTTTTCGACTTTGTCTCAGGATTAATTAAAACTCGTCTTATAATTTGTTTATTTATTAGACTCGAGTTCTTCGGCTTTATGAAACTTCCGTCTTTAGACTTGTTCTTCGATAAATCTTCAGAATTGGTCTTGGACTTCCGTTCTTTTTCCTCTCTTGATCTCTTGACTTTGTCTTTTGTCGTTTTCTTCGATAAAAGCCCGTGAAATCCCGTGTTTTCTCCACTTTTCACCTTTTCGTCCTAAATCACAACAAAAACACAAACCACGCATAATTCTGACATAAATGACATAAAATATACGTTTTGGCCCGGTTATTATTGTAATTAAGTGGTAAAAAGGATGGGTGTTTTCACACCTATCAGAGATGATATTCGGTGGTGTTTGATTCGGATAAAAGGGGGCTCAGCGCTTCATCCCTTCTTCCCAACGGTTGTCATCACTAGATTTGATTCTCTATTTTTATTTTTTTTATGTTTGGTTAATTTTGTTAAGTTTGAATCTCCTTAACTTTTTTAGTTAATGTTACTGTTTGGCTTTGCGAACTGTTTTGAATCTGCTTAATTTTTTTTTGGTTTATGTAGTCTTATTTAAGTTTTAAATCTTGTCTTAATATTTGTTTAAGTAGTTAAACTAATTTTTGTTCTGCTTATTTAAGTTGTCTTGATTGGATCTACTTATTTTTAGTAGTCTGCTTGTTTGTTCTTGCTTATATGTGCTTATTGTTTGCCTACTGAGTTAAATAGATCTGCTTAGTTTTTATAATTTTTGTTACTGTTTTTTATCTTATGCTTATTTGATTTTCTTATTTTCTTTTTAATTTTTATTTTTTATCTGATTCAGCTTTTAGACTGCTTATATGATTCTTTGTTTCAGCTTATTTGGTATTTATCTGTATTGCTATTGAGCTACATAAGAAACATATCCTTTTGATCTGTTTACTTTTAAATTCCAAAAAAAAAGTCAAATAAAAATAAATAGCAAAAAATATAGCAAATTCGTCCCCCCTGGGACTCGAACGCGTGACCTCACGCTTAGCAGTCATGCACCATAACCAACTTAGCTAGACTTTCTTTTGTGTTTGAGTATTCATCTTTTAATTTATATAGGGTATTCTAGATCTGGCAGTTTTAATTAAATAGATTTTAATTAAGTTTTGTAGTTTAAATTTTGATTAAAAAGTTTTATAGAAGTTGTTAGTTTAAGTAATTTTATATAAAAAGTTTTTATAAATTTTCTTTTATTCAGTTTTTATAATTAAATAAAAAGATAAAAAAAATATTTTATTTTAATTACTTTTATAATTTTAAATTATTTTTATTTAAAAAAAAAGATTTCATATAAAACTTTTAGTTTAAAAATTAATTAGTTAATTAGAGTAAAGTTTTAATTAAATTTAAAATAGTTTTCTCACATTTGTTTAAAAAGTTTTAAAATAGTTAAATTAGTTTTAGTCAAGTATTATTTCTTTTAATTAGATTAATTAGTCTTAATTAATATTAAATAGTTTTTAGTTTTAAAAATACCCAAAAATACGTTTCACCAAGAACAACTCAATCCACGTTAATTTGAGACCAATTCGAGTGAGTCGAGGAAAAACGAACATCAATAGACATAAAAAAGAGTTTGTAAAAATTCCTATATAAAAAAGATTTTGTTAAAATGGCGCCGCTGCCGCTTCGCTCGTTACGATTGACGATTTCGTGAGACGTTTTGGATTTTGGGATCCGTTCGGTTTTAAACGTTACTTTTTTGTTAACAAAATCAAAAACACAAAAAAATCAAAAATTTAAAAATACAAAAAAAAATAAAAAATCACAAAAGCAAACTCTTTTCTAAGATTTGCAACAAAAAAAATTAAAAAATCAAAAAGTAATACTTTTTCCTAAAAGTATTACACCAAAAATATTAAGTATTAGTGTTATTTTTCTTAGTTCGATTTCTTTCGATTTTTATTGTGAATATATATTTTTCTAAAAAAAAATACAAAAAGACTTTTCTTTTGTTACGTAGAACATTAATTTACCTACTTTTCAAATAAGGCCTTAGTTGGGATTGCATCACCTAACTATTGTATTCGCATCCTAAACGAAATAAAAGGGAAAAATAGATAAATAATAGTAAGACGTTTGAACTCGATATATACAAACTATAAGGTGGGTATAAGGCGACGCGCTATAAAAGGCCGTCTAAGGAAAAAGGTTTTTAAGTGCTTTGTGCCACCTCGTTTCCCCGCTTGCTTGTGCGTATATTGAGATGGACGACTGATTATTGGTTTTCCAACTCAATTAGTAATTAAGTATATATTTTTGTAGCTTTTTCATATTGTACCTCGAGAGGGAGAATCCTTTTCCTCTCAAAGTCGACCGAGGTCACCTGCCTCATTCCAAAGTTTTAATTGTATGCGCACTCGCGCGCGTACATACATACCGATTGGTGTACCAAATACTTCTAATTCTTCCAAAAAGAAGAAGAAGAAAAACAAAAAGACCGTCAATCAAGCCGATCCCGAGAATCGAGCTTTGAACAACACGATGGCAACGGATAATCGACCAATGATTGAGATTCTCCAATCTCACGTTGAAGGAAACGATGACGCGATTGTGGTGCCGGATATTGGAGCAAATCATTTTGAATTTAAAATGGGTTTTATTCAAATGGTCTCCGCTACACCATTTTTAGGCCGTACTAATGATGACCCACACGCTCATATCAAACGTTTAATACAATCGGCAAACACCGTCAAATACAATGGGGTGCCACAAGAGGCTATTCGTTTACAACTCTTTCCTTTTTCCCTCGAGGGACAAGCCCGGATTTGGATTCATAAGGAAACACCCCAAAGTATTACAACATGGATTGATTTAGAGACCAAGTTCATTAATTACTTTTTCCCACCATCACGGACCACCTCTTTAAGGAATGAAATCATTACTTTTGACTAACAATATGGGGAAACGTTTAGTGAGTCTTGGGATCGATTTAAGGAGCTTTTAAGAAAATGTCCACAATATGGTTTCACTAAAGTGCATCAAATTAATACGTTTTACAATGGTTTAACTCTAAATGACCAAGACTCACTTAATAGTGCCGCGGAGGGAAATATTCTTGTGAAAACAATGAACGAGGCTTGGGCCATAATTGAAAACAAGGCTAAAGTACAAACCAAGAGTGTTAGGGCCACTATGGCAAGTGCTAGTTCTAGTGAGAATGAAAAAAGAATTGATAAACTTACTTCACTTGTTGAATCAACTGCTTCACAAACCCAAGCCATAAAAGGTCAAGTGAATTCCTTGAAAGAAACTAGTGAAACGTGTGAGACTTATAGTGGACCACATTCATATTTTAATTGTGACAAGGTTTACAATCAACAGCAACAAGTTTGTGCTTATAACACCAATGCTAATGAGAGGGTTCAATTTAAACCAGATGTTCATGTTAACCATTTGTCTTACATGAGTACTAATTGTTTGGCTCCCCCAGGTTTTGTAGCTCCACAAAGACCACCCCCAACCGCCCAAAATACCCAATACCAAAATAGGAACCAAGGTCCTCAAATGGGTAATTTTCAAGGGAATGCAAATCAAGGGAATGTTAATGGTCAAAATCAAGGATTTCAAAATAATAACCAAGGTTTTCATAATAACAACGGTTTTCAATATCAATATCAAAACCAAGGTTTTCCTAATAAAGGGTTTAATCAAATGAACATGCACAATCCTCAAATGGACTTGGTTCTACAAAAGTTGACCGAACATGAGAGAATTATGAAACAAATGCAAGAATCTACTAGAAAAATGCAAGAATCGACTGATAGAGATTTTTGACAATGATTCAAGCCCTTAGACCCCAAGGAGCCTTAACTTCAAATACCGAGATTAACCCTCGTGCTAATGTGAGTGCTATCACTACTCGAAGTGGAGCCACTTTAGTGGGACCTTCCATCTCTTCGCCCATAAAGGAGAGACAAGGCCTGGAGGTCATAATGAGTAATCCTACTCCCCCTTCGGTGATTCCTCCCACTACCACTCCTAGTACTAGTGCTCCATTACCGAAAGAGCCAATCCCTATGGTTGTTCAAGAAGCGAGTCCTTCTCCTTCTCAACCTTCACCATCTAAATCCAATATCCCTTATCCCTCTAGATTGAACAAGGCTAAAGTGCTCACCAAAGATGACGTTCATGTTTCCAACTTTTTGAAAATGATTTCCAACGTCAATGTTAACATTAGCCTTATTGAAGCACTTGCTCAAATGCCAAAAATTTGTGAAATTGTTTAAAGATTTGCTTAATAAGAAAGAAAAAATGGTTGAGCTCGTGAACACCCGTTTAAACGAGAATTGTTCCGTGATTCTTCTCAAAGAGCTTCCCGAAAAGCTAGGAGATCCTTGACGATTCGTGTTACCTTGCTCGTTTCATCAAATCGATGATTGTATGGCTTTAGCGGATCTCGGCGCTAGCATCAATCTTATGCCACTCTCGGTATGGAAACGATTATCATTACTCGACCTTGTACCAACTAGCATAACTCTCGAGTTAGCTAATAGAACTCTCGCATACCCCGTTGGTATTGCCGAAGACGTTTTTGTTCGAGTTGGTACATTCACTTTTCCCGTGGACTTTGTCGTCGTCGACTATGAGATGGATCCTCGTATTCCGTTAATACTTGGTAGACCGTTCTTAAGAACCGGAAAAGCTTTAGTTGATGTAGCCGAAGGGGAATTAATTCTTAGGGTTGGGAATGATCAACAAGTGTTTAAAATGGGAAAAATGGTTAATAAATCAAATGAAAAAGAATCGGTCTATATGATTGATGTGCTTAATTTTGATAATGAAGAAAGTTTTATCAATCCTTTTGAAACTAAAAAGTTTAACCTTAATGATTTTGTGGTACATTCAAATCCACTTTTTGAAACTTCAAATGATAATCCACTTTTTGAAGAAAATGAGGAAGCTAATGATGCCTCTTCTTTAAGTGATCATTCCACTTCGGATTTTGAGGATGCCCCACTCTATGATACCTATAGTGATGACACTTCTTCAAGTGCTCACTTTCCTTTCGATCTTAGGGAGACACCTTTAGATCCTCCAATCTTTGATACTCCAATCTACGATGACTACGATGACGACACTTCTTTAAGTGATCTCATTTCTTTGGGATTTGACGAGAAACCTAGTGAGCCTAATGATCCTATTATCTCTATGAGTGATTCTCCCATTCTTGAGTCTCCCTTTGACTCTTATATTCCTAAATTAGGGGTTACGACTTTTGAAAAGGATCCTCCACCTTTAGAGGTTGCCCCTATTTTAGAGGATACTCCATTTGAGGAGGATTTAGATAACTTTCTAAACTCCTATTTTCCTCACGAGGATGAGTTTACTTATGACTCCGATGATACTTATGTTTTCACATCGAGTTTGGAAGAGGACGACTCCCCCACTTTGGATCAAAATGACATTTTGAGCTTAAATGTCAACACCTCTTGCTATTTTCCCGTTAAGGAACCGGTGTTTGATCCCGGAATAGAGATTTTCGTGCTATCATTGTCTTATCACCATAACACCTTTCCTCGTAAGAAATTTTTTCCTAAGGATACCTTACTCTTCTTTGACTTGCGTGATTTTACCACCTCGAGGTTTATTTCCTTTTGTGATGGAAATTATGTGTTTGACCCGGGTTGATTTACATGGGGTATTCCTTATATGACTTTGCCTCACCCTTTATCATGGAGAGATTTTCCTCCCTTAGAAATCTCAGTTTTCCCATGATTTTCCCATTTGAATGAAGACATTTGGGAATTCGAGTGGAGCTAGAGACTCGTGTTAAATAAATCAAGCATCGTTTAACTAGGTTAGATTTAGATAGGTGTGAAAACAACCATCCTTTTTACCACTTAATTACAATAATAACCGAGCCAAAACGTGTATTTTATGTCATTTATGTCAGAATTATGCGTGGTTTGTGTTTTTGTTGTGATTTAGGACGAAAAAGTGAAAAGTGGAGAAAACACGGCATTGACGGGCTTTTATCGAAGAAAAAGACGAAAGACGAAGTCGAAAGATCAAGAGTGGAAAAAGAACGGAAGTCCAAGACCAATTCTGAAGATTTATCGAAGAAAAAGTCAAAAGACGGAAGTTTACTTAAAGCCGAAGAACTCGAGTCTAATTTAAGAAGAAAATTCAAAGACGAGTTTAAAGAAATCCCAAGACAAAATCATTAAGTCCAAGATTAACAAATAATTAAGAGGAAAAGGGCTTAAGTATGCAAATAAGGAAAATAGGAAAGAGGGAGGAAGCTTCTTAAGCTCCTCCCTAATCACCCCTATATATAGTTTAGGCTAGCTTCATTTTCATGTTGTTGGTGGCTTGACAAGCCACACTTCCACCATTTTCATTTCTTGTCATTTAATTTCTTGCAATTTAATTTCATGTTATGCACTTTTAATTTCTTCAATTCAAGTAAGTCTTTTTATTTTGGAATCTTTTCTTTTAATCAAGTTCTTATCTTTAATCATCTTCTTCTCCCTTTCTTACTTTGCTTCTCTTTGATTCATGTTCATCCTTGATTTGTTTTCATCTTAATGCTTATTTGATCTAAAGTTTTCTTAAAAAGTTCATCTTTTTAAAAGTTTGATTTGAAAGTTTGCTTATTTTTAAGTTTGATAAGTTGTTATTCATGCTTATTAAGTCAATTTCGATTTAGATTCGTGCAAGTTTTAGTTTGAGCTTATTAACCATGAGCTGAGATCAACATAGACCTTCTTTTTAGCATAGACCATATCAACCAATCACATTCATTCAAATTAACTTTTCACCTTTTTCTTAAAAAATAAATAACTCACAAACGGTAAATCGTCAAGTGACAAAAAATACACCATTACAACGAAAATTAAATCATCTTTCTATCGAGGGGCACATATATATACTTTCGACGAACTTTTTTTTCGACTTTTTTTCTTAAGTCACGTTTGAGAGAATCATATATGATTCGTCACGAAACATATATGATTCGTCTCGAAACATATATGATTCGTCACGAATCATATACGATTCGTCACGAAACATATATGATTCGTCACGAATCATATATGATTCGTGATATGAATCATATATGATTTTCTGAAAATCATATATGTTTCGTGACGAATCATATATGTTTTGTGACGAATCATATATGTTTCGTGACGAATCATATATGATTCTCTCAGACGTGACTTAAGAAAAAAAGTCGAAAAAAAAGTTTGTCGAAAGTATATACATGTGCCCCTCGTTTGAAAGATGATTTAATTCTGGTCACGATGGTATGTTTCGTTTTGCGTAACGGTTAACGGTTTGTGAGATATTGAATTTTTAAAAAATATATTTTTATTGTTAGATGAAAAAATGGGTGGTTGTGATTGGTTGATTGAGTCTATGCTAAAAAAAGGGTCTATGTAGAACTTTTTCCTATTAACCATAGCTTATTGCTTTTGCTTAATTTTCGGATATAAAAGTTAGATCAGAAAGGATAAACCCCTTTCCAATCACGTATTCCAATCACCTTGATTGGAAAAGGGTTTTACATTCCAATCAGCATTCCAATCAACATTCCAATCAACATTCCAATTAGCATTCCTATTAGCATTCCAATCAACATTCCAATCAGCATTCCAATCAGCATTCCAATCAACATTCCAATTAACATTCCAATCAGCATTCCAATCAACATTCCAATCAGCATTCCAATCAACATTCCAATCAACATTGCAATCAACATTCCAATTAGCATTCATATTAGCATTCCAATCAACATTCCAATCAGCATTCCAATCAGCATTCCAATCAGCATTCCAATCAGCATTCCAATCAACATTCCAATTAGCATTCCAATCAACATTCCAATCAGCATTCTAATCAACATTCCAATCAGCATTCCAATCAACATTCCAATCAGCATTCCAATCAACATTCCAATTAGCATTCCTATTAGCATTCCAATCAGCATTCCTATAAGCATTCCTATCAGCATTCCTTTTAGCATTCCTTTCAGCATTCCTTTTACTTATCGCAATTTACATTTTCATTTTACTTAGTAATAGATAACCAAACCATTTTCATTTCCACCAAGAACAATTGAGTCGCACTTTGAACCGGAAATCAATTCGAGAAGATACCTGATGAGACTGCTTTTATACATGGTCTCATCGTCCAAAACGGCCTTAAATTGCATAAAATATCATAAAACATGCCAAATATATGCTCGTGTTTGTTACTTGTGTATTTTTAGGTACGGATATTGAGGAATTGGCAAAAGAACACAAGAATCAATCAAAAACGAACACGGGAAATGAAGTCGCACAATGAACCGGGCCCAAGTTTGGAATTTTGCAAAATGACCCTTGAAGAATTGAAGATTGGCAAAAATGGCCCCTCATCTTTGAAGAACTTGTCACATTTGACCCTCAAATTATCAAATGTACAAGTATTATCCTTAATGTTTGAAGATATTACAAGTCCAGCCCTTGGGAATCAAGTTTATACAAGTTTAAACCCTTGGAAAAGTTTTTTGGAAAGTCTTGTGCCAGTTTTGACAAGTTTCCAAAGTTGACAAGGCACAATATGGGCGCTGATAGCTTTATTTACAAAGTGAAGAGATGTTTATACCTTGGGGACCAATCCTGTCAATACACCATACTCCCACAACCAACCACAACCTGACACATCAACCCTACCCACCCACCAACCCAATACCCTACCCTACCCGACCCTACACCCATTAACCAAACCCGTTTTAATTTAATAACCCCAGTCAAAAAGTCAAACCCCACCACTAATCCTCACACTTCCCTCCATAACATATTTTTAAATTAAATTAAACCCCAAACCGGATCAAAAACCCACCTTAATCCCATATAAACCCTAAACACCCCCAGATTAATTATCACTCAAATCAAAGGGTTTTTAGTTAAATCCCTCCAGATTGTTGATTAATGTCACTCTCACCAAAACCCACCTCACCCAACACCTCCACATGGTCTGTGGGACCCTCCCCAAGCATCCCCTGCTCCATCGTTTTCACCTCAAAACCCTCACCCGACCAGTTTAACACTCAGGATCATCCCCTTGGTCCCAAAGTTTCATCCAACGACTCAAGATGAAGATTCCAAGCTGGCACCAATACAAGCATCACATGGGACGATTTTTGACTAAAATTCAGTCAAAGACTCAAGGGTCTTTTAGGCAATTCAGTTAGCTAGGGTTTAAGGATTCTAGTATGTTCTTTTTAGTTCTATTTAAAGAGATGTGAGCCTGTTCACACTCTCTTGTTCCAGTTTTTAGCAAAAATCCTTTGTAATTCCTTTTTTAAGAAATAAAGTTTGGTATTTGAGAAAATTCAATTGTAATTCCTTTTATATTTTTAAAAAGTTTGTGTGTTTGGATTTGCTATAACTGAGTTCCATTTAAAATTGAGAAAGAATTTGGTGTTGAAGTTTCATTTTTCAAAAAGGAGTTTTAAAGAAATCTTGAATTCAGAAAGTGAAGGTTTTGGAAAGTGAAAGTGGACCTAAACCTTGATTTTCTGAGTGTAAAGGTTTGTTTAAAACGTGTTAAGTTTCTTGGTTCATTGTTTTAAAGTTTTTAAGGTTTGAAAGTGGTATTTTCTTGTTTTTCTTTTGTTCTTGATTTGCAGGTTACTTTGTTGATTCAGTTCTGCATGCAACCCCGTGCATAAGGAGGTGGATAATCATCCACTAGGGCTTTGGATGTAAAGCCCTAAGGTATTTTCTTTTTACTTTTGGAAATTTTCAGAAAAGTTGAGTTTGAATGATCTTGCATGATTATTTGGAAAGTGTTGTTTAAGCTGGTTGTTTTGTGTTTCTATATGTTGTTATGCATGATAGATGTTGTTAGAATCAATTTGACTAGGTTTGTGAAGGTTTTGATTAGAAAAAAGTGCATAAAGATTTTTAAAAGGGTGTTTGGAAACAAGTTTTAGCAGGGTAGAAGGTTTTAATTTGTGATTAAAAAGGTGTTAAAGTAATTGGAATAGGTTGAACTAAGTTTGTTATATAGCTGTAAGTCAATTTGGATCAGTTTGGAAGCAAAGTGTTGAGTTTAAAAAGAAAAAGTGAAGCCAAAATTTGTTATTGCCATAATCTGCCTGGATTTTCATGAATTGTGTGCTTGATCTTTGAAATTTGTGAAGTGATAGGGAGATTTTAAGTTTGTTATTGATTGTGCATGATTTGAAGTTGTTGTGTGCTAACTTTTGGCTTTTGAATCTCTCTAAGTTGCTAGATATAAGCTTGTAAGACCCCAGACCTTCATTTTTTATATCAGAACTTGATATAGCTTTTGATGTGCTTGATTTGATCTTGTTGGTGTGCTAAGTGATTTACTCTTGTTGTTACTGACTTCTTGTGCTCCAAAGAGCACAAGAGTGCCCCCCTTGTCCAGAATACACCCACAAATCAAACACACCAAGTCCTCTTGGTTCAAAATTTTGCAAGTGTGAAAACACACTTGTTTTTCAGAAACATAAGCAGACCTGGCAATGTTTTTGATCATAACTTGTTAAATCTTGGGTAAATTTGGAAGTTGGATTGTGTTTGGAAGCTATTAAGGGTCATTGATCAAGTGTTTAAAATCTAAAAAGAAAAAAAATAAATATCAAAAAGGACGTGGCCAGGACTCGAACCTGCGCCACTCCTCTCACACACATACACTCTTACCATTGCGCCCTGGGGACTTTGATTGATAGTTTTGATTCTAAATTATACTTAAGGTCTATTTGATTTAAGCTTTTATAAATAAGCCGTGAGCTTTTTAGCTTATTCTGGCTTATTTATCAAGCCTCTTGGCTTCTTTTCATTTTTCCTGGATTAGTAATAGCATTAGGGATTTTTCTAGCTTATTTTCTTATTTTTCCATTTAATTAATTATTTACTAGGATTTAATTAATAGCCGTATATTAAAAAGTCATTAAAAAATAGTTAAAAGTAGATTTAAATTAGGGAAAAATCATTTTTAGGTTTTATTTAATATTTTTGAGGTTTACATGTGAAAAAGTTTTCAAAAACTTTAATTTTTGATTTTATTTGATTTTAGGTTTTTTATTAAACTTTGAAAATTAATATAAAATTCATTAAGAGGTTTTAGAAACTTTTGTTTACATTTTCTTCTTAGTTAGATTGTTTAGGATTTTTGAGAATTTTTTAGAATTTATTTAAGGACTTTTAATTTTTTAGGATATTTTAATATTATTTTATTCAATAAAATAAAAAGTTTTATTTTAATTTCTTTTTCATTTTTCCTAGATTCTATAGCATTAATTAGGACTATCTCCATTTTTAGAATAATTTTTAGGCTTTTCAATTAATTTTTAGATTTAATTTAAGATTTAATAGTTTTTAATAGTTTTTAGGAGTTTAAAAATAGTTTAATTTGGTTTTAAAATTTTTAAAAATAGTTTTTAACTTAATTAGGTCATTTTTGAGGTTTACAAACTATAAAATCTTGTTTAGGGCTTTTTAATATTTAAAAGTGATTTTTAGGGCTTTAATTAGCATTAAAAAGTCATTATTAAATTAATTAAAAGGTTTTGGCAAGTTTGAATTTTTTTTGTAAACCCTTAGAATATTTTTTGGGAGTTTTTAGTAATTTTTAGGAATTTTTAGATTAAAATTTTAAATTTTGTGTTTTTCACGTTCTTCGTCGTAACTTTCTAGTAGTGTTTTGCCTTATTTTTCTAATTTTTTTTCGTCTTCGTCATTTTCTCTTCTTTTCTTCTCATTAATAATCAAAAACATAACCAATCATTCATTACACAACACACGTGCCTCCTCGAGAACGATCCCACCTCATTGAGGGTCATAAGTGCTTGGTTTTCCTAAACCGACGCTTAACGCTTACCGCTTTTTGTGTTGCTTTGTTTTTCCTAAAATAAAGTATATACAAAATCACTAACATCAAAATGGCGCCGCTGCCGGGGAGGCGTGTTGTGTTTTGATTGACCATTGTTGTTTTTATATATTAGCCATAAATATAATTGTATTAATAGCACTCTATTAATACGTATTATCGTTTTTCGGTTTTTGTGAATACTATTAGTATATTGTATACGTAGAACAATAAATACACAAGTACTCCAAATACGTGAGCAATCACAACCTTGATTCGGGATTTCATCACTCGATCATTGTATTCGAATCTCAAACCAAAGAAAAAGGCAAAAATAGATAAATACTTTCGTGAAGCTTAATCTTGATAATACAAACTATAAGGTGGGTATAAGGCGGTTGTATTTCACAACCTAAAGGAAAAAGGCTCTTAAGTGCTTCGCGCCGCCTCGTTTCCTCCGCTTGCTTGTGCGTATTTGATTTTGAGAGTGAATCGAGGGTTTTGCCGCCCAAAGTATTATTACATATCATATATATTTTCTTGGTTTCATTTGATTAAACCCTCTTGAACGATTTGGTGTTCCACCATCGTTCTAAAGTCATCGAAGGCGTTCACTCCACGTGATCGTTTTCATTCCTTGAGGCCCTTTTAATCAAGAGATTTGATTAAGTGAGGAGATTTGTGGACTTGTTGTCTACTCAATATATTCACCAATTCCAAAAAAGTTAATACAATCAAAAACCACAAAAAAATTGAAAAAACACAAAAAACCAAAAAGAATCTTCTTTGCTCGCCTTCTCGTTGTACGTGACGTTTATGCAAACTCGCTCTAAAGCTAGACGTGCTCGTAAACGAAGAAACAAATCGACTACTCCTTCTAGTGAGGAGACTCCAATTGAGGAACCTATTATAGAACAAGAAGCTATCATGGCTAATCGTACTATGATGGAGTTGCTTCAAGCACCCACCGAGGGTTTTGGAGAGGCCATTGTGATTCCCGCCATCCTTGCGGAGAACTTTGAAATCAAAACGGGTTTAATGTCTATGTTGCAAGCAAACAAGTTTCGCGGTCATGAAAAAGACAACCCCCATTATCACATTAGGCAATTTAATCGTCTCACCGCGACAAGCAAGTTTAAGGATGTACCACACGATGCCATTAAGATGATGTTGTTTCCTTACTCGTTAGATGGACCCGCCAAGATTTGGCTTGAGAAAGAACCGCCGAATTCGATTTTGACATGGGCCGATCTCGTGTCTAAATTTGTGAATCAATTTTTTCCACCATCTAAGACAACACATTTGAAAAACGAGATTTCACGTTTTACACAAAGACCTAATGAAAGTTTTTCAATGGCTTGGGAGAGATTTAAAGAAATGCTACATGAATGTCCACACCATGATTTTTCCGAATTGCATCAAATTGACACTTTTTATAATGGGCTTAATGAACATGAAAGAGATTATTTAAATGCCGCCGCGGGTGGTAATTTTTTGTGCAAAACGACCAATGAGGCTTTGAAAATCATAGAAAATAGGTCTAAGGTCTATAGCCCTCGTAACACACCGAGTGTTGCCAATTTGGGCTCGTCATCATCTCGTTCCATTAATGCCTTGCAAGATGAAGCAAATGAGGAGAATCGGTTTTTCGATAGGTTTTCGACTCTTATGTCTCATTGGAAAGCTCAAGAAGCTTCAAGCACCGCTTCGGTTAAAGCGGTTGCTAAGAGTTGTATTTCATGTGGTGGAGCTCATGATTTTTCCGAGTGCATTACCGCGGATGGTAACACTTCGAATGCTTTTGTAGCCACGGGAACTTATAACCAAATCGGTCAAGGTTCACGTTCAAATCAAGCTCCACAAAATCAAAATGCTAATAACTATCGAAACAACAATCAAGGTGGAAATTACCAAGGAAATCAAAGGAATTATAACAAGGGTAATTACCAAAGTGGAAATGGGCAAGTTTCTAATCAAAACCAAAACCGTGATTTTCAAACTCCTACTCAAGGTTTTCAAAATGCTCACACTAAAAATTTGCAAGGAGAATTTTTAGATTATGCTAAGGCTAATGATGCTAAGTTTGGCAACATGCAACGTGAGATGATTAGCTTAAGATCCGAGTTGAAAAACGAGCTTAAAACCGAACTTGCTAATGAACTTAAAACTCATGCTAATAAAATGGAAGGAAATGTCACACGACTCCAACAAAATCAACAAAAAATGGAGCAAGGACAACATGAGATTAAGCAAGAGTTGTTGAAAGCGGATGCTAGGCAATCTAAGTTTGAAGACCGTATGGCTAAAATGTTTGAAGCAATCATGTGTAAGCCCTCTTCTTCGGGTGGCCTTCCTAGTGATACCATCGTGAACCCGAAAGGAGAATTGAAGGTTATTACCACTCGTAGTGGTAAAACTTTCAAAGAGCCCATTTCTCGTCCAAGTACTTCTATGGAGAAGGAAAAAGAGAAAGAACCCGAGGTCGTGGTTGAAAAGGAGCACACTACAAGCCCACGAAGTACCGCTCAAACCACACCTACGGTTGAACCTATACCCATTATGGAACCCGAGATTCCAAGGCCGATGCCTATGCCTAATTTGCCCCAACCCACACCACCTTTACCCTACCCATCAAGACGAGACAAGGAAAAGGCACAAGAACGAAATAATTATCAATTTGATCTCTTTATGAAAATGTTTCGTGACTTGCATTTCAATATAAGTTTTGCCGACGCCTTAGTCATGATGCCTCGATTTGCCGCGAACTTCAAAAGTATGTTGAATAACAAAGAAAAATTGCAAAAATCGTCTAGTTGTTCTTCGGTTTTTCTAAGCCGCATACCTCAAAAAGTCGGTGATCCTGGAAAGTTTTTAATCCCATGTGCTATCCAAGACATGGAAGAATGCTACGCCTTGGCCGATCTTGGTGCTAGTATTAATTTGATGCCTCTCGAGATTTTTAAGTCGCTCAATCTTCCAAATCTCACTCCTTCAAGAATGTCAATCGAAATGGCCGATCATTCTACGATTCTAGCTTGTGGAGTTGCCGAGGACGTCTTTGTGAAAGTTGGGAAATTCTATTATCCCGTGGACTTCATAGTTGTTGATATTCCCATCGATCCTAAAGTTCCGTTAATTTTAGGTCGATCTTTTTTGGATACCTCGAGAGCACTTATCGATGTGCATGCAAGAAAAATCACTCTTCGTTTCAATGAGGAAGAACTCGTCATTAATGCAACCCAAAACTCCACGCTTTCTCATGTTTATTCGATCACATCTTTGTACAATGTCAATCCCATCAAAAACATGTGTCAAAGGATTTCAAATAGAGTTTTAGGAGTTGATAAAAATGAAGTTCCGTCCCCTCCGCCGATGGAGGTTAAGAGTGTTAAACCGATAATTCCAATCTCGAGTGATTCTTCGGATGATGAATACGTTGATCCCGATGGGGAGGTTTTCTTTGTTGACAAAAGATTTGAAAACTTGCCACCACCTAAACCAAAACGCTTTCAAAATGTGAGAATTTTTAGTGTGACTAACATTGTTTTAGATACACCAAATATTTTTGACATAATCAAATCGGGTTTTCACAAGGAGAGTGTTAAAGATGAAAAAGGAAAAGATTTTGAATCTAATTTAAAAGATTTTTCTACTATTCTAACTCCGTCATCACCGCGTTTCTTGAGTACTACAAGCTCGTCTTCCCCTTTTGACGATGCTTTGTGTGGACCAAGTGTGGGGGAAGCCCCTTATGTTCCCTCCCCTTTCTCCACCGAGGACGAGATATTTGATCCTGGAATTGCTTTTATAAGGAAATCTCGGTCTTCCACCGATGCAATAAATGGAAAATCTTTTCATTTGATTGGTGCGAGTCTACCTCGAGTAGCTCAATGTTTTGACTTACCCATTGTCCCACCCTTCTATTTCTTCTCTCCTATTTTCTTCTATCCCATTGGGATTTGTGTTGAAGTTGTTTTATCTCGTTTATCATCCGAAAACGAGGACGCTATCTTTGACCCCGGTATACGTTTATCGGATTTTTAAAGTACTCCACGTACTTTTGGGCCTTGTTTATCATGTAAGCCCCACCAAAAATTGACCAAACCATGATTATCCCTAAATGATCACATTTATGGGGATTCGAGTCGAGCTTTTGACTCGGTTATCAAAAACAAGGTGCCTCGTGGGGGAGACCCATGCTTATCCATGTACATATTA
Source organism: Glebionis coronaria (assembly GCA_025667525.1). Lineage (NCBI taxonomy): Eukaryota > Viridiplantae > Streptophyta > Magnoliopsida > Asterales > Asteraceae > Glebionis > Glebionis coronaria. Next base: position 458,896,522 of record CM046877.1, read on the forward strand.
TTGCTTTCTAATTAGTGTAATGTGAGGGGATTTGTGCCCTTCCAACCTTTGTTCCGTGGTTGTTTGTGCATTGTGTCTTTTAGATCATCATCTTCACGATTGGAGCCTCTCGTGTTCGTTTCATGGGAGCACTCGATCGTTTGCTATGGAGGCCTTTCCCAATATCCATCATGATATATCCTTTTATGTTCTAACCTTAGGTTTTTAGCACACTTCATAAACGGCTTTTAAACTTAATGGTTACACCCTTTCCATGCTAGATTAGGCATTCGACTACGTCTCTAGTATGGGGGTGTTTGTACCCCTAGACTCGAAACATTGAGGACAATGTTTAACTTTAGTATGGGGGGGTGAATAGATACTTGCCTTGCCAAACCTTCACGTTTTCCAAAGTTTATCGTTTTGTTATCGTTTTCTTGCAAAATAAGGCTAAAAATGGCCAAATTTTAAAATTTTTCTCATATTTCATAAGTGTTTGAAGACACGAATGTAGATTTTCCGATGGCGAGAATAAGAGTAATTTTTGACTCGACCGTGCGTGTTGAGCACTTAGCTTTGGTTCCTTAACTACACATTAGGCTAAGTCTCTTAAATGAGGACGAGAAATGATAGAGTTAATTATAAGTTACTATGCTAAACGTAGAGTATTCGTATTCTTTCAAAAACTCATGTGTTCTCGTTGTTTGCTTATTCTCCCTTCGCATGTAAATATTTTTTGCTTAATAAATATTGATTTAGCGGTTTAATTTTGATTGTTGGGTTTCTAGTCTTTTCTAGTAGCTTCCGTGTAATTAAATTGGGAAGACATTAAGATATCGCCAGCGTCACGGTTTTGAAGTATTGGCACCCGAATAATCGAAAGCTTCACCCAATAATAAGATTTCAAGTGCTCACCTAAATCAAGCAAACAATTTGAAGCCCCACAAGGCCTAAAATCTATGCAAAAATTGAAAGTGAATCAAGCCTTAATCTTCGAAGCTTTAAAGATCCAAAATTCGCTTTAGCGTGAGGATATACGTCTTTGGCTAATAAAACCACCGATGAGGCGGATAATAAAAGGCAAGGCAAGACCGAAGTCATAATAAAAGCTTCATGGCGAAGTTGAATAAAAGATGGAGGTAAACCAAAGATAATAAGGTCCTTCCGTTAGGGGGCGTATAAAAGTCTTGGTAATAAGTCTCATGTTCAAAACCGTTATAAAACCGTGTTTATCGATTCTTCTTGTCAACTTAATTTTTTAACATCGTTGTCTATTAGGAGGGGTTATTGATTTGATGGTCTTAGTTACACCGTTAGGACTCTATTTTTAGACCTAAATCTCTATTATCGCATAAGTCAATGATGTATCCTCGTGATCATTAAGACATAATAAAATATAAGAGATACACCTTAGGAATATGGGAGAATAAGTACGTGATTAGGGCATATGAGTAGTGTTAGCATTACTAACTTATAATGACAATGATCTCGTTACACGCTTGGCATGGAATTAAAGTGAAAATCGAGGACGACGAAATTATTTCTAACGAAGCATTCACGTGTTCTTGTTCTATGAACCTAAACGTCCCATTTTGCGATGAAAATCATACATTATGTCTAAAACGCAAGTAGCAATAGTGTAATGTAGCTAGTTTATCATTTCAATAAAGTCATAAAATTAAATTTTGGAGATGCTTTGATACTTTATTCTTAGCATTGCGTGAGGGCACGGCAATGGTTTAGTATGGGGGAGTGATGAGACTGCTTTTATACATGGTCTCATCGTCCAAAACGGCCTTAAATTGCATAAAATATCATAAAACATGCCAAATATATGCTCGTGTTTGTTACTTGTGTATTTTTAGGTACGGATATTGAGGAATTGGCAAAAGAACACAAGAATCAATCAAAAACGAACACGGGAAATGAAGTCGCACAATGAACCGGGCCCAAGTTTGGAATTTTGCAAAATGACCCTTGAAGAATTGAAGATTGGCAAAAATGGCCCCTCATCTTTGAAGAACTTGTCACATTTGACCCTCAAATTATCAAATGTACAAGTATTATCCTTAATGTTTGAAGATATTACAAGTCCAGCCCTTGGGAATCAAGTTTATACAAGTTTAAACCCTTGGAAAAGTTTTTTGGAAAGTCTTGTGCCAGTTTTGACAAGTTTCCAAAGTTGACAAGGCACAATATGGGCGCTGATAGCTTTATTTACAAAGTGAAGAGATGTTTATACCTTGGGGACCAATCCTGTCAATACACCATACTCCCACAACCAACCACAACCTGACACATCAACCCTACCCACCCACCAACCCAATACCCTACCCTACCCGACCCTACACCCATTAACCAAACCCGTTTTAATTTAATAACCCCAGTCAAAAAGTCAAACCCCACCACTAATCCTCACACTTCCCTCCATAACATATTTTTAAATTAAATTAAACCCCAAACCAGATCAAAAACCCACCTTAATCCCATACAAACCCTAAACACCCCCAGATTAATTATCACTCAAATCAAAGGGTTTTTAGTTAAATCCCTCCAGATTGTTGATTAATGTCACTCTCACCAAAACCCACCTCACCCAACACCTCCACATGGTCTGTGGGACCCTCCCCAAGCATCCCCTGCTCCATCGTTTTCACCTCAAAACCCTCACCCGACTAGTTTAACACTCAGGATCATCCCCTTGGTCCCAAAGTTTCATCCAACGACTCAAGATGAAGATTCCAAGCTGGCACCAGTAAAAGCATCACATGGGACGATTTTTGACTAAAATTCAGTCAAAGACTCAAGGGTCTTTTAGGCAATTCAGTTAGCTAGGGTTTAAGGATTCTAGTATGTTCTTTTTAGTTCTATTTAAAGAGATGTGAGCCTGTTCACACTCTCTTGTTCCAGTTTTTAGCAAAAATCCTTTGTAATTCCTTTTTTAAGAAATAAAGTTTGGTATTTGAGAAAATTCAATTGTAATTCCTTTTATATTTTTAAAAAGTTTGTGTGTTTGGATTTGCTATAACTGAGTTCCATTTAAAATTGAGAAAGAATTTGGTGTTGAAGTTTCATTTTTCAAAAAGGAGTTTTAAAGAAATCTTGAATTCAGAAAGTGAAGGTTTTGGAAAGTGAAAGTGGACCTAAACCTTGATTTTCTGAGTGTAAAGGTTTGTTTAAAACGTGTTAAGTTTCTTGGTTCATTGTTTTAAAGTTTTTAAGGTTTGAAAGTGGTATTTTCTTGTTTTTCTTTTGTTCTTGATTTGCAGGTTACTTTGTTGATTCAGTTCTGCATGCACCCCAGTGCATAAGGAGGTGGATAATCATCCACTAGGGCTTTGGATGTAAAGCCCTAAGGTATTTTCTTTTTACTTTTGGAAATTTTCAGAAAAGTTGAGTTTGAATGATCTTGCATGATTATTTGGAAAGTGTTGTTTAAGCTGGTTGTTTTGTGTTTCTATATGTTGTTATGCATGATAGATGTTGTTAGAATCAATTTGACTAGGTTGGTGAAGGTTTTGATTTGAAAAAAGTGCATAAAGATTTTTAAAAGGGTGTTTGGAAACAAGTTTTAGCAGGGTAGAAGGTTTTAATTTGTGATTAAAAAGGTGTTAAAGTAATTGGAATAGGTTGAACTAAGTTTGTTATATAGCTGTAAGTCAATTTGGATCAGTTTGGAAGCAAAGTGTTGAGTTTAAAAAGAAAAAGTGAAGCCAAAATTTGTTATTGCCATAATCTGCCTGGATTTTCATGAATTGTGTGCTTGATCTTTGAAATTTGTGAAGTGATAGGGAGATTTTAAGTTTGTTATTGATTGTGCATGATTTGAAGTTGTTGTGTGCTAACTTTTGGCTTTTGAATCTCTCTAAGTTGCTAGATATAAGCTTGTAAGACCCCAGACCTTCATTTTTTATATCAGAACTTGATATAGCTTTTGATGTGCTTGATTTGATCTTGTTGGTGTGCTAAGTGATTTACTCTTGTTGTTACTGACTTCTTGTGCTCCAAAGAGCACAAGAGTGCCCCCCTTGTCCAGAATACACCCACAAATCAAACACACCAAGTCCTCTTGGTTCAAAATTTTGCAAGTGTGAAAACACACTTGTTTTTCAGAAACATAAGCAGACCTGGCAATGTTTTTGATCATAACTTGTTAAATCTTGGGTAAATTTGGAAGTTGGATTGTGTTTGGAAGCTATTAAGGGTCATTGATCAAGTGTTTAAAAGCTAAAAAGAAAAAAAAATAAATATCAAAAAGGACGTGGCCAGGACTCGAACCTGCGCCACTCCTCTCACACACATACACTCTTACCATTGCGCCCTGGGGACTTTGATTGATAGTTTTGATTCTAAATTATACTTAAGGTCTATTTGATTTAAGCTTTTATAAATAAGCCGTGAGCTTTTTAGCTTATTCTGGCTTATTTATCAAGCCTCTTGGCTTCTTTTCATTTTTCCTGGATTAGTAATAGCATTAGGGATTTTTCTAGCTTATTTTCTTATTTTTCCATTTAATTAATTATTTACTAGGATTTAATTAATAGCCGTATATTAAAAAGTCATTAAAAAATAGTTAAAAGTAGATTTAAATTAGGGAAAAATAATTTTTAGGTTTTATTTAATATTTTTGAGGTTTACATGTGAAAAAGTTTTCAAAAACTTTAATTTTTGATTTTATTTGATTTTAGGTTTTTTATTAAATTTTGAAAATTAATATAAAATTCATTAAGAGGTTTTAGAAACTTTTGTTTACATTTTCTTCTTAGTTAGATTGTTTAGGATTTTTGAGAATTTTTTAGAATTTATTTAAGGACTTTTAATTTTTTAGAATATTTTAATATTATTTTATTCAATAAAATAAAAAGTTTTATTTTAATTTCTTTTTCATTTTTCCTAGATTCTATATCATTAATTAGGACTATCTCCATTTTTAGAATAATTTTTAGGCTTTTCAATTAATTTTTAGATTTAATTTAAGATTTAATAGTTTTTAATAGTTTTTAGGAGTTTAAAAATAGTTTAATTTGGTTTTAAAATTTTTAAAAATAGTTTTTAACTTAATTAGGTCATTTTTGAGGTTTACAAACTATAAAATCTTGTTTAGGGCTTTTTAATATTTAAAAGTGATTTTTAGGGCTTTAATTAGCATTAAAAAGTCATTATTAAATTAATTAAAAGGTTTTGGCAAGTTTGAATTTTTTTTGTAAACCCTTAGAATATTTTTTTGGGAGTTTTTAGTAATTTTTAGGAATTTTTAGATTAAAATTTTAAATTTTGTGTTTTTCACGTTCTTCGTCGTAACTTTCTAGTAGTGTTTTGCCTTATTTTTCTAATTTTTTTTCGTCTTCGTCATTTTCTCTTCTTTTCTTCTCATTAATAATCAAAAACATAACCAATCATTCATTACACAACACACGTGCCTCCTCGAGAACGATCCCACCTCATTGAGGGTCATAAGTGCTTGGTTTTCCTAAACCGACGCTTAACGCTTACCGCTTTTTGTGTTGCTTTGTTTTTCCTAAAATAAAGTATATACAAAATCACTAACATCAATACCGAGAAAACGAACTTTTTCAACGAGCAAAACCTTACATTAAAATGGCGCCGCTGCCGGCTCTATTCGTGAAGATTAACGGTTTTTTATGAGAGACGCGTTAGCTTTTGGGATCCGTTCACTTGTGAACCTTATTTTTCGTGTCCAAAAATTTTCAAAAATCACAAAAACATTTGTAAAATCATAAAAAGCATTTCTTTTTCAAAGTTTTGCACCAAAAATATTCTTCTTGCTTATCTATCTTTCTCCATGGATTTTTATGTCCATTACGTCGGGTGTGGGAGAAAACTGTACGGGAACGACTCTTGTCAATGGTGTACATGTGAGCGGTGCGGAAACGATATCGACAACACACAATTTGGATTTTGTCCCTTGTGCAACTCGACTAATTCATTCTTTTTGAACCCACATCCTGTTCCCCCGTGCATCTATTGTGGAAGCGATTCTCATTGGCATGTTTCGTGCCTGGTTCGATACCCGTATGGTCACGGGCAAGAACCGGGGTACAATTATGACAATGAAAATAGCTATCCACAAGACGCACCCAGACTTTTTCCTCACCCGTTTTGCAACAACTGTGGGGGTCCTCACGAAAGTTTTCACTGCCCTACAGGGGATCAAAATTACTATAATTATACCCCTTCCAGTTTTGACCAACCCCTGCAATACCCAATTGATCATCAGCCTCGTCACGAGATAAGTTACCAAGAACCATTTGACGATCTTGCTACAGCCTTTCAAGAACAAAGAAACGATCTTGCTATAGCTTTTCAAGAACAAAGCAAAGAGCTTTTACACACGCTGCAAACTTGTATGGAGTCATTTTTACAGCAGCGAGATCAGACGAGTACTCATATCCCTGAGCTTATAATTGTCCCTTTAGGTAATGAGGAGAGCGATGACGATATTGAGGTTATTTTTGACGAGGAGGAATTTCTAAAGCAAAGTAAGACTTCTTCCCTCCCTCCTTCGTCTATTGCTATCACACCCGAGGAGCCCGTTGGCTCTCTCATCATGGAGGATGAGCATATTGACGTTATCTCGGCAACTGAATCGGACAAATTCCTAAAGTCTCGTGTCGAGGAACTTGTCGTCATCCCAAGTGAGCCCGCAGGTATTCCGGAAAATCTGTGTGATGTTTCGACTTTTGCAGAGCTTAAGGACGAGGTCATTTGACAGTCATTGATCACATAATCACAAATCCACAAGCGCTAATTGATTTTCCCAACAAGAGTTCAACATGTGGTGAGTATGATGATTTCATCTTCGAGCCCGAGATTGAGGAAATTATCGACCGAGAGCTAGCTCTTTTACCTCTGCTTCCTCCTACAAGCGAGGTCGAATTTTCCAACATCGATGCCGAACTTGATGAGTTGGAACGTCTTATTTTTCATAATAATGACGAACCAACTAACATGCCCAAACATCCTATTCTCGAGGAGTTACCTAATCAACACTCCTCTTATGAGAATTACGTTTACCACATTCGTGAGGATTTAACTTATCAACAATCCCCACAAATGAATGATGGTTTCGTACTTGATCGTGATCTTTTCAACCGAGTTTCTACACTCCTTATCCACGATGATATTCACAAGATCTACTTTCATGAGGATCAATGCTTTGACCCGGGAGGTGACATGGACCATTCTATTATTGATAACTTTACTGATTTGCCAATTGATCTGCATCCATTGTCTTTGGAGGATGACAATGTGATTCCCTTACCCACCCCACCTCCCGTCAATCTGGATTTCACTTGCTTTTCTTATATTGAGCAGACTTTCCTACCATTCAAGACTTATCCTCCCGCCTCTCCTTTGTTAATGTCCTCCAGGAACGAGGACAAGGTCTTTGATCCCGGTATCACATTCGAGGCTTCCCCATGGACCATTTAATTCGGGGACGAGTCAGGCACGTGACTCGGTTAAAAAAAACAAGCGCTTTTTGGGAGGCAACCCAATTATCTATCTATCTTTCCTGTTTTCACCATAAGTGTAGGGGGAGCCCCGTTGGTGTTTCTTGTTCTCTTTCTTATCATGTGCAGGGATTAGAGCTTCAAAGACACACTCTTGATGACTTTTGATGAACCGTGATTCCGTGTTCCCTTCTTCCCGGTTCTATCCTAAACTCTTTTCGATTCACTATTTTATATTTCTCAATATTAAAATAGGAATCTCTTTAGTGGTCTTTTCCTTAACGAGATCTAAACAAAGTACACAATGTCCTAAGTGTAGGGGAGTTTACTCTCACATGCTTAAACATTGAGGACAATGTTTATATTAAGTGTAGGGGGACTTCTATCGAAGTTAAGTGGTCTTTTCCTTGAATTTGTCCTCATTTTAACCGGAAAATCAATTTTTCGACATTTTTCAAAATTTTTAATCTATTTTGGCCTAGTTGTAGTCTCCTTTATTTTTGTTACTTTCTAGCATTTTAATAAAATGGTTTTAACAAGTTTAGTTATCTTAGATATATTAGGCCCGTTGTGAATTTTTTGACTCAACCCGAGTTTACTTATCCAAGTTCACTCTAGCTAGTATCCTTAACCGTGTAGACCTTAATTGGTTTATTGAGCTAAGCATCCACGAGTCTCATTCCTTGAGATTTTAAATTGTGGAGAACGAGAAATGATAGAGTTGGTTACAAGTTTGGTATTCTTTCATTAACTTATGTGAGTTAATTATGATCTTTTTCTCCCCTCCCTTGTAAATAAATAAATGCAATAAGTAAGGTCGTACGATTTGAAAAGTTACTTAGCTTCTAGCCCAAGATCGTTTAAAAGTTGCTCGGTAATGATAAGAGTTCATAGCCAAGGCATAACTTATGAAGCGGGGCGCGAAGATTGGCGAGTCCGAAAAGGCCCTAACAAGGTATGAGGATTCAATTTTATTGCTGAAGATCCAAAGTGATGTGAAAAGCATTATTCCCAAAATCAATATGAAGGATCAAGACTCACGACGAAAAGCAATCAACTCCCATAAAGATCATGGAGAAGTCTATCCGAAAAGACCCTAACAAGGTATGAGGATAAATAGATCCAAGTCCGAAAAGGAGGCGGATAGTTGTATCTCAAAATCCCAATTAGAGATTGAAGAAATAATCATGAAGTCGTGGTCAACAAAGCTGGAGTACCCCTCAAAAGTCTCCAAGTGAAGAAACTCTATAACGAAGAGAAGACCATTATCTCAAAAACGTCTCTCGAAGATATGAAGTATGAAGTACATGCCAAATATCCGCCCGAGAAATGTCTCAAATCGTGAACCAAGTTATGCCAAGATATGAGCTTTTTGATATCCCGAGAAGCAGTTTTAAGAGATTTTGTCCTTTAGCTAACTATTGATCAAATCGCCCTACTTTGCTTTCAGCCTAAATAAATTATCGAAATAAGTCAACAATGCATCCTCGTGATCATTCAAGACATCAATAAAATATAAGAGATACTCGTAGGAATAAGGGAGTTTAAGTGATTAATTGAACCACATGAGTAAATGTTTGTTATGCTAACTTGTACTAACAATGATCTTGTTTTTAAGCTTGGCATGGGGAACGTGAAACTTGAGGGTGATGAACATTCAAGACACACAAGCCCTAATGTAAGTCTTAGATTTCTTTACAAGTTTCTTCCTTGTTGTATCTTGTTATTTTCTATCTTTTTGATTTTCCTTAATTGTTTAATAAAGGCCAAGGTAGGTTGATTATAATGGAAAGTGTAAAACGTGCTTTTAACTAATGCATTGCATGAGGACATTGCAATGGTTAAGTGTAGGGGATTTGATAGGTGTGAAAACACCCATCCTTTTTACCACTTAATTACAATAATAACCGAGCCAAAACATGTATTTTATGTCATTTATGTCGGAATTATGCGTGGTTTGTGTTTTTGTTGTGATTTAGGACGAAAAAGTGAAAAGTGGAGAAACCACGGCATTCACGGGCTTTTATCGAAGAAAAAGACGAAAGACGAAGTCGAAAGATCAAGAGTGGAAAAAGAACGGAAGTCCAAGACCAATTCTGAAGATTTATCGAAGAAAAAGTCAAAAGACGGAAGTTTACTTAAAGCAGAAGAACTCGAGTCTAATTTACGAAGAAAATTCAAAGAAGAGTTTAAAGAAATCCCAAGACAAAATCATTAAGTCCAAGATTAACAAACAATTAAGAGGAAAATGGTTTAAGTGTGCAAATAAGGAAAAGAGGAAAGAGGGAGGAAGCTTCCTAAGCTCCTCCCTAATCACCCCTATATATAGTTTAGGCTAGCTTCATTTTCATGTTGTTGGTGGCTTGACAAGCCACACTTCCACCATTTTCATTTCTTGTCATTTAATTTCTTGCAATTTAATTTCATGTTATGCACTTTTAATTTCTTCAATTCAAGTAAGTCTTTTTATTTTGGAATCTTTTCTTTTAATCAAGTTCTTATCTTTAATCATCTTCTTCTCCCTTTCTTACTTTGCTTCTCTTTGATTCATGTTCATCCTTGATTTGTTTTCATCTTAATGCTTATTTGATCTAAAGTTTTCTTAAAAAAATCATCTTTTTAAAAGTTTGATTTGAAAGTTTGCTTATTTTTAAGTTTGATAAGTTGTTATTCATGCTTATTAAGTCAATTTTGATTTAGATTCGTGCAAGTTTTAGTTTGAGCTTATTAACCATAGCTTATTGCTTTTGCTTAATTTTCGGATCAAAAAGTTAGATCGGAAAGGGTAAACCCCTTTCCAATCACGTATTCCAATCACCTTGATTGGAAAAGGGTTTTACATTCCAATCAGCATTCCAATCAACATTCCAATCAACATTCCAATTAGCATTCCTATTAGCATTCCAATCAACATTCCAATCAGCATTCCAATCAGCATTCCAATCAATATTCCAATCAACATTCCAATCAGCATTCCAATCAACATTCCAATCAGCATTCCAATCAACATTCCAATCAACATTCCAATCAACATTCCAATTAGCATTCCTATTAGCATTCCAATCAACATTCCAATCAGCATTCCAATCAGCATTCCAATCAGCATTCCAATCAACATTCCAATCAGCATTCCAATCAACATTCCAATCAGCATTCCAATCAACATTCCAATCAGCATTCCAATCAACATTCCAATCAGCATTCCAATCAACATTCCAATTAGCATTCCTATTAGCATTCCAATCAGCATTCCTATCAGCATTCCTATCAGCATTCCTTTTAGCATTCCTTTCAGTATTCCTTTTACTTATCGCAATTTACATTTTCATTTTACTTAGTAATAGATAACCAAACCATTTTCATTTCCACCAAGAACAATTGAGTCGCACTTTGAACCGGAAATCAATTCGAGAAGATACCGAGAAAACGAACTTTTTCAACGAGCAAAACCTTACATTAATTTTTACCTTTACCATCCTTTCCACCTTTTTCACCTTCACTCATTTCCACCAATAAATGTTGGGGGAGCCAAGTAGGTTGTTAGTGTTGTGATGTTGTGTGCAGGGATGTGTGCTTTCATGATCCACTTTTGGTACTTTTGACGCGAACCGTGATCCCGTGTTCCCGTGTACCCGGTTACTTCGATAAGATTTTGCTATTGTGATTCATACATGTATATAAATAAAACGAATAAATATAATTACTTTAGTTGTCTCTTCCTTAGCTCGATTTAAACAATGTACACAATGCCCTAAGTGTAGGGGAGTTTATTCTCCCACATGCTTAAACATTGAGGACAATTTTTATATTAAGTGTAGGGGGATTTCTATCGAAATTTTAGTGGGCTTTTCCATGAATTTGACCCCATTTAACCGGAAAAGTTAAAAAAATTTCAACGTTTTTCAAATTTTTGATCTATTTTGGCCTAGTAGTATTTCCATTTATTTTCTTTCGTTTTTTATCTCCCATTTCAAGAATAAAGTCAAAAATAAATAAATGAATAAAATGGTTTAAACAAGTTTAGATGTCTTTGATATATTAGGCCCGTCGTGAATATTTTGACTCAACCCGAGTTTACTTATCCAAGTTTACTCTAGCTAGTTTCCTTAACCATATGGACCTTAATTGGTTTATTAGGCTAAGCATCCACGAATCTCATTCCTTGAGATTTTAAATTGTGGAGAACGAGAGATGATAGAGTTGATAATAAGTTTAAGGGTTAATTCTTCCTTATATGAGTTTTTGTGGCTCTTTCTTCCCGCTTGTATATTTAATTGCTTAATAAATAAGGATTTTTGCGGTGTCGATTCGATATCTTAACTCTTAGCCAAATCCTTTATCTCCTTGTAATTAAAGCATGAACACATTGAGGATGCCAGCGTTGTGGACTTCCGACTAAGGTGGCTCATAACCACTAAGTATGAGGTATTCAGACCATGGGACCTCGGAATTTGGCCTAATATATATATCATAAATAAAGAAAGAATAAGATTAAAACATGACCTCAAGGAGCCTTAGGGTGTGGGGCATGTAGCACGAACCTTGTCATTAGAGCTTTAGCGTGTATGGCATGGTAAGTGTTGAATAAAAATTGATCAAAAAAATCAATTCCCTCGTTTATCGTTCAAGGAGCCTTAGGGTGTGGACAATAGATGAGGAGCATTTTTACATCTTAAAGAGCCTAAGGGTATATGATGTGAATTTGATAAACTCCACATAAAGTCTACATGACTTTGGAGGAATAATTAATAAGTAGTATTATTGGCCAAATTTTGGGTCCGGGAATTTATTCCCCAAATCGTGTTAAATCATCCTTGATGTGGGCTTACTTTAGTGACAACGTTTTTAAGGACGAGGTTAGGTTTTGAGTGTCGGGTTTTCACCATTTTGCCTTCATTTTTGGACTAATAATTATCAAATAAGTCAAATGAGCCTACGGGTGAATGACAATCAATAAAATCTAGAGATACAACGTAGGAATTGGAGAAAGAGTATTACACAATTATCTTATATAAGTGGATTTAACTTGAAGACTTATGAGAAACAATTATCTCGTTTTTAAGCTTAGTATGGGAAACGTGAAACTTGAGGGTGATTAATATTCATGACACCAAAGCCCTAATCTATGTCTTAGATTTCTTCACGAGTTTCTTCCATCAAATAATTAATAAATTGTTATAACTTTTGTCTCCTTTTAAATTTTTATCTTTTCATCGTAGTAGTAGTAGTAATAGTAATAAAGGCCAAGATGGGTTAATTATGAGAGAAATGTAAATTTATGCTTTAAAATAATGCATTGCATGGGGTCATTGCAATTGTCAAGTGTAGGGATTTAATAAGTGTGTAAACACTTATCCTTTTGCCACTAAAATCAAGGAAAAACAAGACCTAATCATGTGTTTAATATCATAAAAGTCGGAATTACGCGTGGTTTTGTGTTTTTGTGTGAAATAGGTACAAATGATCAAAAGGAAAGAAAACACCGGATTTCACGGTCAAATGTAGTAGAAAAGTCCAAGAAAGAGACGAAGAAAAGTCAAAGACCAAAAGTGTGCCCAAGTTCACGAAAACCGGCGAAAAAGACACGAGATTAAAGAAAAATCGAGGAAGCCGAAAATCAAGATTCAATTTTGTTCACGGATTCAAATCTTTGAAGGATTTTTGTCATGTGCGTCCCACATTGAATAAATGGGCTCAAATGCCCATTTAAGGATTTCAAGTATCCACTTTTTTGCTAATTAGCCCAAAAAGGCCCAAATACAAAATATTATGGGACGGATTGGAAAGAAAATTTAACAACTTGGGCCAAAGCCCATATTTGAGACGTGAAGTATTCAACATGGGGTTGCCAAGCCCATTTTGGTTAAATGACTTGGACGGTGGAAGTTAATAAGTGAAAAAGATTTCACTTGGCTGTTTATCACAACACCCCCACACACGATTTATTTATTTTTTACCCATTCCACTCACACCCTACTTGACGTTACAAACTAGAAAAAACACTCTCACCTCACTCATCTCTCCCAAAATACGCAGCTTTTACCAAACCCTAATTCATCTTCATCACAAAATTTACCCAAGTTAAATTGGGTGTTTTTATGGATTCGTGTGATTCACACGAGGGACAATAAAACCCCCAATATTTCGGAGCTTAAATATGGTGGTCCAAATCCTACGTGGCTAAATCCCTCCTCCTGATTGGTCTCACCACCTCACCACAACCCCTTCACCAATCAAAACAGCCCACCTTTGCGATCCGTGGCACAAGAAAGTTTTTCAACCGTTGATGAAGAAAATGAAGAAAGAGAAAAGAAAGAGCGGCTCTGATTGATTGTCGTGGTTACCAAGTTCACCAAGAAGCCTTGGGGGTTGGCTATAAATACCCCCATCATTCTGTAATTTTAGTGTGCTTCTTTGTATTTTAATTTCTTTTATTTTCTGCAAAATAGATAATAGGATTATTGTAATTTTCTTTAATCAAGTATTGTACTCAGTTTTTTAATGAAATTTAAATTTTCGGTTAAATTTTTGTCTTATTAGTTATTATTGCAATTTTTCTTAAATCTGTTTTAATTATTATGAAAGTTATTGAAATAAAAAGTGGTAAATATTTTCCCCCACTGGGAAGGTACTTAAAATTGGTTCGAAGGGTGATTTATTGGTTCGAGAAGCTTATTGGAGATGATATTCGGTGGTGTTTGATTCGGATAAAAGGGGGCTCAGCGCTTCATCCCTTCTTCCCAACGGTTGTCATCACTAGGTTTGATTCTCTATTTTTATTTTTTTTTATGTTTGCTTAATTTTGTTAAGTACAAATCTGCTTAATTTTTTTAGTTAATGTTACTGTTTGGCTTTGGGAACTATTTTGAATCTGCTTAATTTTTTTTGGTTTATATAGTCTGATTTATGTTTTAAATCTTGTCTTAATATTTTTTTATGTAGTTAAACTAATTTTAGTTCTGCTTATTTAAGTTGTCTTGATTGGATCTGCTTATTTTTAGTAGTCTGCTTGTTTGTTCTTGCTTATATGTGCTTATTGTTTTCCTACTGAGTTAAATAGATCTGCTTAGTTTTTTGTAATTTTTGTTACTGTTTTTTATCTTATGCTTATTTTATTTTCTTATTTTCTTTTTAGTTTTTATTTTTTATCTGATTTAGCTTTTAGACTGCTTATTTGATTCTTTGTTTTAGCTTATTTGGTATTTATCTGTATTGCTATTGAGCTACATAAGAAACAGATCCTTTTGATCTGTTTACTTTTAAATTCCAAAAAAAAAAGTCAAATAAAAATAAATAGCAAAAAAAATAGCAAATTCGTACCCCCTGGGACTCGAACGCGTGACCACACGCTTAGCATTCACGCACCATAACCAACTTAGCTAGACTTTCTTTTGTGTTTGAGTATTCATCATTTAATTTATATAGGGTATTCTAGATCTGGCAGTTTTAATTAAATAGATTTTAATTAAGTTTTGTAGTTTAAATTTTGATTAAAAAGTGTTATACAAGTTGTTAGTTTAAGTAATTTTATATAAAAAAATTTTATAAATTTTCTTTTATTCAGTTTTGATAAAAAAATAAAAAGATAAAAAAATTATTTTATTTTAATAACTTTTATAATTTTAAATTATTTTTATTTAAAAAAAATAGATTTCATATAAAAGTTTTAGTTTAAAAATTAATTAGTTAATAAGAGTAAAGTTTTAATTAAATTTAAAATAGTTTTCTCACATTTGTTTAAAAAGTTTTAAAATAGTTCAATTAGTTTTAGTCAAGTATTATTTCTTTTAATTAGATTAATTAGTATTAATTAATATTAAATAGTTTTTACTTTTAAAAATACCCAAAAATATGTTTCACCAAGAACAAATCAATCCACGTTAATTTGAGACCAATTCGAGTGAGTCGAGGAAAAACGAACATCAATAGACATAAAAAAGAGTTTGTAAGAATTCCTATATAAAAAAGATTTTGTCAGCTAGCAACTCCAACAATAGCAGGTCCCTTAACTTACTCATTTCTTATGTTACATGCTTACAATTCATAATTCTAACACTTCAGTATCTTCTACCAGGAATCATGGCAACGGAAGGGAGAGGACCGCAAAGTTTCACAACCTAACCGTGCAGCTAATACTGGTATGGTGTCTTATAATTTTCTGCATTGTCCTGTTTGTACCCATAAACCATGTCTCATGTATACTTTTCTAAACAGGCTCCCAACCAGCAAGGGAACCTGTTGGTATACTCACCCTCTTTGCACTACGTGCAACCGTAAGCACCCAGGGCATGTCACCACGACAGCAATGCTTGCTTCAAGTGTGGCCAGTCAGGCCATCGCATGAAGGACTGCCGCAAGGGTGAGATAGAGGGCACATCTGGACATGCCGATTCCAAGCCACCTCCTACTACTAGACGGGTGTACACGACCTCACATGATCAGGCCAACAAGTCAACAGGTACCATCACCGGAATCTTGTATATGTATGGTCAAGCTGCATGTGTTTCTTTTGACACGTGTGCTACTCTTTCGATCATTTCTACTGCTTATGCCAAGAATATTATGATATCCCCTATCCCATTAGAGAATGTATTAAAGATTTCCACACCCTTAAGATACTTTTTATGCATAACCCATGGGTACAAGACCCTTCCCCTCGAGTTTGATGATAAAATTCACCCAGTTGACGCACTTCCTTTGGACATGTGCGATTTTGACATGATATTAGGTATGTAATGGCTATCCAAACATCATGCCTGTGAGATCTCGTATTTTCCTGGAAATTATTTTACTCGTATTCATTATTTTAATCATTGTTGGTACTTATTCGACATTATAAAATTATTTTTATTTTATAATTCCATATTTATTTAAATCAACTATTTTGATTTAAAAATCACCCACGTGCATTTTTACAAACGTTTACTTGAATCAATGGAACGAGAACCGAGGGCTAAATCTTTCGACTTAAAGATATTCTTTACATTCTATTAAGTCTAGACTAATAACGGGCACAATAATAAATTCTTGTATTTCATATTTTTACTGTCGATTTCAATGTTCGACGTTTTTGATGTTTTCTTTTAATGTCGTGATAAGTCGAGTCGGGAGTCTATATTATCTTTTCGGTGCGTTTTAACTTTTGAGGAGTATTTTTACGAAACCCGAGCCCCGTAAATATTTGTAAATTTGACTAATAGTCATTTCCCACTTTTTTAACTAAACTATTTATTTTGTGGTCCTAAAGTTTCAAAAATTGCCACAATGGTCCTCCACTTAACTAACCATACATAAAATAATCTTTTCACTTCCACTACCACTCACCAACCATTTTAATAAAAAAAAACACCAACACCTCCTCATTCCCTTGTTGCCGTGAGAACCATCCCCCAAAACACCCAATCTTCATCAATTTCCATCTTGATCAATCCAAAACTAAATAAAGACCACTTCCTAATTTTGAAAGGTGCATCTTTTGGTACAAGAATTTTGTACATGCAACAAGTTTTCAAGTTTTGGTGATTTCTTGGTGGGGATGATGTTTGATCATTGTTTGTAGCATGATCATGGTTAAATTCTATGGTTTTGATGTTTAAAAGTATAAAGTTTTGATTTTGATCTTTTGATTTTGATGCATGCAAGGGCTTATGATGTTTAAAGATGATATTTGGATGATTATATGAGTGGGAAATTGATTAGATTTTGTTGTAAACCTTTTTTACATGATTTTTAAAGTGCCAATTTTAGGCAGAAAGTTGAGGAAGGTTTTGGGTAACTTAATCTTATTTTATTATAAAAACAAATAAGATAGGGATGTAGATATTTTTCTTAGCTTCAATTTGATATAAATTAGAGCTTCCAACTCCAAACGAGTTGGAAATGACGTTCGTTTGATTATTCGTGTACCGGGAGACGAGTATCGACACAATCTAAAATTGTTGTCGATATTTGGATCGAATCTCGGGGACTCTAAATTGAAGTTTTGAAATGTGTAACCTACTTATAATGAGGTGTTTACCTTAGAGGTCGAGTTTACTTTAAAACCCGAGTGTCGGTTTTGTAAACGGAGTCGTTTAAATAAGTTAAAACGGTTGTATGAAAAATTAACGTAAATCTGTCTAGATTTTGTAACCCGAAGATGTGTCGGGCAGTGAGTCTTAGAAGTAAAAACTTTTGACGAGATTTTTATATGTCTTTCTATAGATGTTAAGTGAGCTTCTCAGTTAGTACCATAAACATTTGACGTGTCTAAGCGAGGTAAATCAGCCCGTACATTTGGTATGTGCCGGCAGTTTTTATCGAAAACATTATCTAATAAAATTGTACTTTTAGATGGAGTCTAGAAGTACCCCTTGCATGGTTTTTCTTATGTGTCATTATTTAGTTATGTACTCATTTATTTCAAGTGTTTTTATAAACATTTACTTCGTGTCTTCTAAACTTTCGCGTCCCGTTATCGTAGGTCTCGGATGACTTAACGTTGCTTGACTTTCCGTTGTTACTACTGAGCCCTCCAGTTTCGTGTTGATTCGACCTTATAGCTTAGGTGAGTTTATAGCCCCTCTAGATACTTGTTTATTGTTTTAAAACACGGGGTGAGATTAACATGTTGGAACACAATCTTTTAAATTGTATGCTATTCAGAATTTTATTATTCCAGATGAATTTAATGATATTATTGCATTTAGACGTTAGCCTTGAGTTTCCTCTATTTATCATGAATCGTTAATTGTCCCGTATGCTTTGCGCTAAGCGCGAATGTTGTGGGTGGATCCATCGGGATTTACAATCCCCGTCCCGTTTACTTTGGCGCACTTACATTTGTTTATACTTGAGTGTTTAGGTTGAATACTCCCTAGAGGAACTTACTTCGAGTTAAGCTTCGGTTCATGAGACTAAATAGCAATAATGTTCATCGTGACTATGGACGATGTACATAGTTATCCCCCCCATTACGTGATTTACAAATTCTATTCCGTTCCATTACTATTCTTCCTAAACCTATGAATATCACTCAACTTTTTGTTGACGGGTTTTACATGTTTTAATCTCAGGTAATACTGCTTAATGGGCTTGGACGAGGTACCGCAGGATGTTGGCAGCTTGCAAAGATCTGTGTTGTGATATGTTATGCTTTTGTTATAAATGACGTGGTTAAAGTCTTCCACTGATCTTTTGTTATCCTAAAACTTTAAACTATTATGTTATGGTACTTTATGTTTCAAAACTTATGGGACTGAAGTTTCTAAACTCTGATAAATTGTGATGTAATATATGTGTCTTTTATTGCATCATTTTTGTGTCATTTATAACTCATTGTTACTTGTACATTGACGTGTGATCCTCTCGTTGCCTAGTTGTTCCATGTCTGATTCTGGGGGTCTCACAGATTGGTATCAGAGTGATGGTTATAGAGAACTGAGTCATTTTCAAAACTTGGTCTATAACTAAATATCAAGATATTCATGCTTTACAAATGTCAAACACAGATTCTGCCAATGTTGTTCAATATCTGCGTGGGTAACTCTCTAATCCTTATTGTTTACCTTAATTATTGATATAATTTTTCATACCTTGATTTAATTTGAAATATTACATTGGTTTCATTGTGATACGTATTACCTCCTTCCAAATCCCCTCTAGCTTAATATTATATATATTTTCCTCCTTAGTGTTGCATTCCTTGTTGACAATCAGTTATGCATATCTAAAATCTCTTCTTATTCTATTTTCTCTATTTCATGAATCTTGAAATAGCATAATTATACAAGTTCACACTGAATTTTGTATTGTGTTGTTGATAGAAACATGCCGCCTACCAGAATTCGTAGAGCTGATGGACCCAGGAGATCCCGTCGGGCTACTATAGGGAGAGTTATTGCAAAAAGGGTAAAGAAAGTTGTTGCTGAATACGAAAAGAGCCGAGAGACTCAAACTAAAACTGAAGGTTCTTCAAGCACAAAAGGATGTTCACACAAGACCTTCATGTATGGAAAACCCCACTCCTTCAAAGGGACCGAAGGTGTCGTTGGTTTGACACGATGGTTTGAAAAGATGGAGCAAGTATTTGGAACTTGCAAGTGTGCTGAAGAGGATAAGGTAATTTATAATACTAGTACTTTGGAAGGTATAGCACTCACCTGGTGGAATGGAAATATTAAAACTTTAGGTCTTGATAATGCAAACCAAATTCCTTGGAGCGAGTTCAAAACAATGATGATGATTGAGAATTGCCCTGAGACTGAGATAGCTCGGATGGAACACAAGCTATGGAACTTACAAATGAAGAATGATGATATTGAAGCTTACACTAATAGGCTTCATGAGTTGGCCTTAATGTGTCATGAACTGGTTCTAGATGAGAAGAAGAAAATAAAAAGGTATGTCAAGGGATTTCCTGAAAGGATTAAAGGACACATTACTTCATCAAAACCCTCTTCCCTACATGAAGCAGTAAACATGGCTCGTGAATTGGTCGAGCAGTCTGTGGAAGGTAAAGCTGTTAAGTTAGATGTTGATAATAAACAAAAATTGGAGGATAATAAAGGAAAGAATCAAGGGAATAATCAGGGCAATAACCGAAACAACAACCGAGGTAACAATAGAAACTCCAACAGGAATAATAACCGACAAGCCAACAAGATACAAGAGACAGCAACCATGTACGCAGCCGCTCCTACTGCTCCTGCTGTTCCTGCTGTTCCTGCTACTCCTGTTATTCTTGCTGCTCCTATTACTCCTGCTACTCCTGCTGGCAAACGAGATTATACTGGGAATCTGCCTAAGTGTGATCAGTGTAGCTGGCATCATGTTGGTGTGTGTCCTCCTAAGTGTGCAATTTGTAAAAAGGTTGGCCATAGGGATGTATACTGCAATTCGTGCTACAACTGTGGTGAAAAAGGTCATTTACAGAATAGGTGTCCAAAGGCTAAGGATTCGCAGAACAATGGAGCTCGAGGCAGAGTGTATCATGTGGGAAATAAAACTCAGCAGAATCCTCAGGTGGTCGCGGGTACGTAGGTTCTTAACGATCATTATGTTAGTGTTTTATTCGATTCCGGTGCTGAGAAGAGTTTCGGTTCTTCTGCTTTCACACCTTTCATTGATATCACTCCTTCTGCTTTAGACACTAGTTATGAAGTAGAATTAGCAGACGGTAAGATTGTTAGTACCAATACAGTCTTGCGTGGCTGTACCCTTGATTTGCTTGGTCATTTGTTTTTAATTGATCTTTTACCGACGCGTCTCGGTAGTTTTGGTGTTATTGTTAGTATGGATTGGTTAGCGTCTCATCGTGTTGTCATTGTTTGTTCTGAGCGAATCTTGCGTATTCCTCTTTCTTTGGGTAAAGACTTAGAACTTCGCGGTGAGAATCCGGATGACAATCCTAATTCTCTTCTTTCTATCAAGGCTGATCAGAAAAAGCTTGATGACATTCGTATCGTTTGTGAATTTCCTAGAGTTTTCCTAGACGACTTGCCGAGATTACCTCTTGTGCGTGAAGTTGAATTCCGTATCGATCTTATTCCAGGTGCACTACCTGTTGCCAAATCGCCTCATCGTTTAGCCCCGTCTAAGATCAATGAATTATCGAATCAGCTTAAGGAATTACAAGAGAAAGGTTTCATCAGACCGAGTCATTCGCCGTGGGGAGCGCATGTGCTCTTTTTTTAGAAAAAGGATGGTGCAATGAGAATGTGTAAAGACTACAGGGAATTGAATAATCTGACCATCAAGAATCGTTACCCTCTCCCTCGTATAGACGACTTCTCCCTCGTATAGACGACTTATTTGACCAATTGCAAGGTGCTTGTTGTTTTTCCAAGATAGATCTTCGTTCAGGTTATCATCAGTTAAGAGTGCATGAAAGTGACATCTCCAAAACCGCATTCAGAACTCGTTATGGACACTTTGAATTTACCGTTATGCCATTCGGTCTTACCAATGCTTCTACAGTTTTTATGGATCTAATGAACCGTGTCTGCAAACCCTACCTTGATAAGTTTGTTATAGTTTTTATTGACGACATCCTCATTTACTCGAAATCAGAAAAAGATCATGAAAATCATCTTAGAACAATCTTAAGTCTTCTGGAGAAAGAAAAGTTGTATGCCAAATTCTCTAAGTGTGAATTTTTGTTGAAAGAGGTTCAGTTTTTAGGACACGTGGTAAATCAGGAAGGTATACACGTGGATTCTAGTAAAGTTGAAGCTGTTAAGAATTGGAAATCTCCTAAATCGCCTACTGAGGTCTGTTTATTTCTCGGGTTAGCCAGATATTATCTCAGATTCATTGAAAACTTCTCCAAAATTGCTAAGCCTTTAACCTTGCTTACACAAAAGAAAAGGAATACATTTGGAATGAAGAGAAAGAGCAAGCCTTTTGCTTATTAAAGGACAAATTATGTAATGATCCAGTGTTAACACTTCCTGATGGACCGGATGATTTTGTTGTTTATTGTGATGCATTCCATCAAGGTTACGGTTGTGTCTTAATGCAGCGAGGAAAAGTGATTGCTTATGCCTCCAGACAACTTAAAACTAATGAACAGAACTATACTACTCACTATTTGGAGTTAGGTGCAGTAGTATTTGCCTTGAAAATATGGAGACATTATCTTTATGGGACGAAAAGTGTGATATACACTGATCATAAGAGTCTCCAGTATATCTTTAACCAAAAGGACTTGAACATGCGACAAAGACGTTGGTTGGAACTTCTTAGCGACTATGAATGTGATATTAAGTATCACCCAGGAAAGGCTAATGTTGTAGCTGATGCCCTAAGTCGAAAGGAAAGACTTAAACCTAAGAGAGTGCGTGCTATGAGCATAACCATTAAATCTAGTCTCAAGGCTAAGATTTTAGAAGCACAACAAGAAGCTGGAAAGGACTTTTAAGGCTCCACCAGAATTGTTGCGAGGATTAGATGCTTAGTTTGAAAGGAAAGATGATGGAACAATTTACTTTGTTGGACGATTATGGATTCCATTAGTTGGAGGATTAAGATAGGTAATAATGGACGAAGCTCACGCATCAAGATATTCGATTCACCCTGGTACAGACAAGATGTACTACGATTTAAGGGATATTTACTGGTGGCCAGGTATGAAAAAGGACATAGCAGAATACGTTAACAAGTGTCTGACTTGTTTAAAGATTAAAGCAGTACATCAGAAACCCTCAGGTCTTTTACAACAACCAGAAGTCCCAGAATGGGAATGGGAAAAGATTACAATGGACTTAGTCACAAAGCTGCCTAGAAGCAGTGGTGGTTTTGATGCAAATTGGGTAATTGTTGATAGATTAACCAAATCTGCTCATTTCCTTCCTATTCGTGAGGATTATAAAACCGATAGGTTAGCTCGAATCTACATCAATGAGATTGTTGCAAAGAACGGAGTGCCAATATCAATTATTTCTGATAGGGATGGTCGTTTTGCATCTCAATTCTGGAAAGCACTTCAAAAGGCGTTGGGTACGCAAGTATTAATGAGTACAGCATATCACCCAGAAACGGATGGACAAAGTGAACGCACTATTCAGACTCTAGAAGACATGCTGCGAGCATGTGTTATGGATTTTGGTGGTAGCTGGGACACTCATATACCTTTAGTCGAATTTTCCTATAACAATAGTTATCATAAAAATGTTAAGTGTTAACCATTCGAGGCTTTATAAGGACGTAAGTGCAGATCGCTAGTGATATGGAACGAAGTTGGTGAAAGTCAACTGATAGGGCCTGAATTAGTTTTAGAAACTACAGACAAGATTGTTCAGATTAGGGAAAGACTGAAAACTGATAGAAGTCGTCAAAAGAGTTACGCAGACAAAAGACGCAGACCTCTTGAGTTTCAAGTCGGAGATCGTGTGCTGTTACGTGTATCTTCATGGAAGGGTATTGTGAGGTTTGGTAAAAGAGGAAAACTTGCGCCACGTTTTGTAGGACCATTTGAGATCGTCGAGCGTATTGGTTCGGTAGCTTATCGACTGAAGTTACCCAAGGAATTAAGTTGTGTTCACGATGTATTCCATGTTTCCAATCTTAAGAAATGTTTAGCCAAATCAGATGTTCAGAAGCCGTTAGAAGAAATAAGGGTGGACGAGAAAATGTACTTGATTGAAGAACCAATAGAGATCGTGGATCGCCAAGTCAAGAAGCTGAAACAAAGTTGGATTCCTATCGTTAAAGTTCGTTAGGATTCACGTCGGGGCGCTGAGTTCACTTGGGAAAGTGAAGACCAAATCAAGAATAAGAATCCCCATTTGTTCTCATCTTCTTCTTCCATCTCCAGTTAAACTGTGAGGGACCAGAGTTCCTTTAGGGGGGAAGACTGTGAGATCTCGTATTTTCCTGGTAATTATTTTACTCGTATTCATTATTTTAATCATTGTTGGTACTTATTAGAAATTATAAAATTATTTTTATTTTATAATTCCATATTTATTTAAATCAACTATTTTGATCTAAAAATCACCCACGCGCATTTTTACAAACGTTTACTTGAATCAACGGAACGAGAACCGAGGTCTAAATCTTTCGACTTAAAGATATTTATCTTTACATTGTATTAAGTCTAGACTAATAACGGGTACAGTAATAAATTCTTGTATTTCATATTTTTACTGTCGATTGTTTCAATGTTCGACGTTTTCGATGTTTTCTTTTAATGTCGTGATAAGTCGAGTCGGGAGTCTATATTATCTTATTTTGGGTGCGTTTTAACTTTTGAGGAGTGTTTTTACGAAACCCGAGACCCGTAAATATTTGTAAATTTGACTAATAGTCTTTTCCCACTTTTTTAACTAAACTATTTATTTTGTGGTCCTAAAGTTTCAAAAATTGCCACAATGGTCCTCCACTTAACTAACCATACATAAAATAATCTTTTCACTTCCACTACCACTCACACATCCATTTTAATAAAAAAAACACCAACACCTCCTCCTTCCCTTGTTGCCGTGAGAACCAACCCCAAAAACACCCAATCTTCATCAATTTCTATCTTGATCAATCCAAAACTAAATAAAGACCACTTCTTATTTTTGAAAGGTGCATCTTTTGGTACAATAATTTTGTACATGCAACAAGTTTTCAAGTTTTGGTGATTTCTTGGTGGGGATGATGTTTGATCATTGTTTTTAGCATGATCATGGTTAAATTCCATGGTTTTTATGTTTAAAAGTCTAAAGTTTTGATTTTGATCTTTTGATTTTGATGCCTGCAAGGGTTTAGGATGTTTAAAGATGATATTAGGATGATTATATGAGTGGGAAATTTATTAGATTTTGTTGTAAACTTCATTTGACATGATTTTTAAAGTGCCAATTTTAGGCAGAAAGTTTAGGAAGGTTTTGGGTAACTTAGTTTTGTTTTATTATTAAACAAATAAGATTGGGATGTAGATATTTTTCTTAGCTTCGATTTGATATAAATTAGAGCTTCCAACTCCAAACGAGTTGTAAATGGCGTTAGTTTGATTATTCGTGTACCGGGAGACGAGTATCGACACAATGTAAAATTGTTGTCGATATTTGGATCGAATCTCGGGGACTCTAAATTGAAGTTTTGAAATGTGTAACCTAATTATAATGAGGTGTTTACCTTAGAGGTCAAGTTTACTTTAAAACCCGAGTGTCGGTTTTGTAAACGGAGTCGTTTAAATAAGTTAAAACGGTTGTATGAAAAATTAACGTAAATCTGTCCGGATTTTGTAACCCGAAGATGTGTCGGCCAGTGAGTCTTAGAAGTAAAAACTTTTGAAGATAATTTTATATGTCTTTCTATTGATGTTAAGTGAGCTTCTCAGTTAGTACCATAAACATTTGACGTGTCTAAGCGAGGTAAATCAGCCCGTACATTTGGTATGTGCCGGTAGTTTTTATCGAAAACATTATCTAATAAAAGTGTACTTTTAGATGGAGTCTAGAAGTACCCCTTGCATGGTTTTTCTTATGTGTCATAATTTAGTTATGTGCTCATTTATTTCAATTGTTTTTATAAACATTTACTTCGTGTCTTCTAAACTTTCGCGTCCCGTTATAGTAGGTCTCGGATGACTTAACGTTGCTTGAATTTCCGTTGTTACTACTGAGCCCTCTAGTTTCGTGTTGATTCCACCTTATAGCTAAGGTGAGTTCATAGCCCCGCTAGCTACATGTTTATTGTTTTAAAACACGGGGTGAGATTAACATGTTGGAACACAATCTTTTAATTTGTATGATATTCAGAATTGTATTCTGCCAGATGAATTTAATGATATTATTGCATTTAGACGTTAGCCTTGAGTTTCCTCTATGTATCATGAATCGTTAATTGTCCCGTATGCTTTGCGCTAAGCGCGAATGTTGTCGGTGGATCCATCGAGTTTGACAATCCCCGTCCCGTTTACTTTGACGCACTTACATTTGTTTATACTTGAGTGTTTAGGCTGAATACTCCCTAGAGGAACTTACTTTGAGTTAAGCTTTGGTTCTTGAGACTAAATAGCAATAATATTCATCGTGACTATGGACGATGTACATAATTATCCCCCCCATTACGTGATTTACAAATTCTATTGTGTTCCATTACTATTCTTTCTAAACCTATGAATATCACTCAACTTTTTGTTGACGGGTTTTACATGTTTTAATCTCAGGTAATACTGCTTAATGGGCTTGGACGAGGTACCGCAGGATGTTGGCAGCTTGGAAAGATCTGTGTTGTGATATGTTATGCTTTTGTTATAAATGACGTGGTTAAAGTCTTCCGCTGATCTTTTGTTATCCTAAAACTTTATACTATGATGTTATGGTACTTTGTTATGTTTCAAAACTTATGGGACGGAAGTTTCTAAAATCTGATAAATTGTGATGTAATATATGTTTCTTTTATTGCATGATTTTTGTGTCATTTATAACTCATTGTTACTTGTACCTTGACGTGTGATCCCCTCGTTGCCTAGTTGTTCCATGTCAGATTCTGGGGGTCTCACAATGCCACCATTGACTGCCATTCATATCAGGTCATCTTCGGTGATGTAAATGCACCAGAGTACATTCACAACGGTTTTATACCCGGAAGGTCTGTACAAATAATTTCAACCTTACAAGCACGTGCATTACTGTCACATGGTTGCGAAGGCTATCTTGCCACTGTTCATGATTTGGAGGCTGAATCTCTATCTATCCAGAATAAGCCAATCGTGTCAGAATTCACAGACGTGTTTCTCGAAGAACTTCCAGGCATACCACTTGCTCGTGAAGTAGAGTTTAATATAGAGCTCATCCCAGGAGCTGAGCCAATATCTAAGGCTCCTTATCGCATGGCTCCCATAGAGCTGAAGGAGTTAAAGGAACAACTACAAGAACTATTGGAATGCGGTTTCATCCGACCTAGTGCTTCTCCATGGGGTGCACCGGTCTTATTCGTAAAGAAGAAGGACGGAAGTATGCGTCTCTTTATAGATTACCGTTAGCTTAACAAGATCACCATCAGGAATAGATATCCATTACCACGCATTGATGATCTGTTTGACCAACTCCAAGGGGCCAAACATTTATCCAAGATTGATCTAAGGTCGGGCTATCATCAGTTACGGGTTAAAGAGCAGGACATCTCCAAGACTGCTTTCCCTACACGTTATGGGCACTACGAATTTGTAGTCATGCCATTTGGCCTTACCAATGCTCCAGCTGTTTTCATAGATTTGATCAACCGTATCTTCCATGAGTTTCTGGACAAGTTCTTCATTGTCTTCATTGACGACATCCTGATTTTCTCTAAGTCAACAGAGGAACACGAAGACCATCTTCGTACCATATTACAGATACTTCGCCAGAAGCAGCTGCATGGAAAATTCTCCAAATGTGAATTCTGGTTAGACAAGGTGGCATTCCTAGGCCACATTGTATCAGCAGAAGGAATAACCATGGATCCAAGAAACGTTAAGGCTATTACCAAGTGGCCAAGACCGACATCGGCGACTGAAGTTCACAGTTTCCTAAGCTTAGCTGGTTACTACTTTAGGTTCGTAGAGAACTTTTCCCGTTTAGCACTGCCATTGACCAAACTGATGCGGAAAGGGGAGAAATTCGTCTGGACTGAAGAAAGAGAGAAGAGCTTTGAAAACCTAAAGCAGAGGCTGGTATCTGCACCGATTCTTACTCTCCCATCTGGTACAGGTGGATTTCAAATCTAAAGTGATTCTTCAGGGAAGGGACGTGGCTATGTTCTCATTCAACATGGGAAAGTGATTGCTTACGTATCACGGCAGCTTAAGCCTTATGAGGAGAACTACCCTACGCATGACTTGGAACTTGCAGTAGTCATGTTTGCACTGAAGATATGGAGGCACTACTTGTTTGGTGAATCATGTGATATCTTCACAGATCACAAGAGCCTGAAATACATCTTCACTCAGCGTGAATTGAACATGAGGCAAAGAAGATGGTTAGAGTTGTTGAAGGATTAGGACATTAATCTACAGTATCATCCTGGCAAGGAAAATGTAGTAGCAGATGCTCTTAGTAGAAAGTCGGGTATGATCAACGACATCAGGATAGAGGAAGAGATTATAAAAGACTTGGAGCGACTAGACATCAAAATCATGGTACGTGGGTAGCACGGTTACTGGGCTATTCTTAGAGTAGAACCTGAATTACTCTCTAGGATCAAGAAAGCTCAGAAAGATGATGGTGAAATTTGGGCAATCATTTAGAACTTAGAGCAGCAGATGGAGTTTCAGTTGGATGACGATGGTATCTTATGGCAGGGCGCCAGACTTTGTGTTTCTGATGATTCTAAACTCTGGGAAGCGTCATTGGCTGAAGCTCATAGCTCCCCATTCTCCATTCATCCTGGTTCAACCAAGATGTACCACGATATCAAGCAGTACTTTTGGTGGAGTGGTATGAAACAGGATGTTGCTACTTATGTCTCCAAATGTCTTACCTGCCAGCAGGTTAAGATCGATCATCAACGGTATAGTGGTCTACTACAACCGTTAGACATTCTAGAGTGGAAGTAGGACAAGATCACCATTGATTTTGTTACTGGGCTTTCGCAGACCAAGAGGAAGCATGATGTGATTTGGGTTATCGTTGATCGACTTACTAAGTCAGCTCATTTCCTACCGATCCGCAAGGATGATCCGGTTAGCAAACCCGCCGACACTTACAAGAAGGAAATCTTGAGACTTCATGGTGCTCCATCCAGTATCATCTCGAATAGAGATCCTCGGTTTACTTCGCGATTTTGGAGAAGTCTGTAGAAAGCTTGGGGTACAAAACTTTAGCTTATCACGACTTTTCATCCTCAAACAGACGGACAATCGGAGCAAACTATTCAGGCATTAGAAGACATGCTTCGAGCATGTGCATTGGAGTGGACATGATATTGGGATGATTATATCTTCTTGGTAGAGTTTGCATACAACAACAGTTGGCACGCTAGCATTGAGTGTGCACCGTTTGAGATGTTGTATGGCAGAAAGTGTCGCGCCCCAATCTCCTGGGATCAGGTTGGTGAGCGAACACTTGAAGGACCGGAGATGATAGAGTTAACCAACGAGAAGTTCGCTGTAGCTAAGGCGAAATTACAAGAAGCTTGTGCACGTTAGAAGAGTTACGCCGACACGCATCGGTAAACCTTTAATTCCTTTTCTTTTATTCTTTTTATTTAAATCAAGAACACATGAACATGGGATTTATTAAAACAAGTAATAAACATGTTAGAAATCAAGGGTTAATAAAAAGAATGGATTTGGGTTGGGGGTTTGTTCGCCCGAATCACACGAACCGAGAGCCGTAGCTCTCGGCTTGGTTTAATCACACCACAACCGAGACCCAAGGTCTCGGCGTGGCTGGTGGTTGGTCGACAACAGGAAACAAGGGACCCCGATGTGAGTATGGGTGGCCTTGTGGTCTTTGTGGCCTCGGCGCAACAGCAACAGCACAACCAGCTTAAGCCGGTGGCTGTTGTGGTCTATCGATGAGAACACAAAACAGGGCAAGGGCAAACCACCGGCTAAAGCCGGTGGTGAACTTACACTAACAGTGGCAACCGGCTAGGCCGTTTAGCCACTAGTAAAGGGGTTTTTGTTTTGGTCCAGTTCATGGGGAATTCGGTCCAGTTCATGGGGTGTTTTCGGTCCGGTTCACGGTTGGTCTAAATTAAAAACACGGGTTCGGTTCATGACTAATTTTTACAAGTTATTATTTTTTTACAAGTTATATTATTTTAGCAAGAAAATTAAATTAGTTAAATCATGGCTAATAATTAATTTAATTTAACATCGACTTAGGTTATTATTATTTAGTAAATAATACATGTTTTAACCTAAGTATTTTTACCACTTAATTTAGACTATAGTATTAATTACTTATTTAAAGCATGGACTATAATTAATTAATAAACAATAGGTTATAATTAATATAATATTAATACATGTATAACCTAAGTATTTTATATACTTTAATTTTATTAAATCATGCTTATATTTAATTAAATCGTATAACCTATAGTTTATTTAATTAACATGATATTATTAATAAACTATACAAAAAATACATGACTTATGATATTTAACCAGTAAACTTAAGCTCTTATTAATCCAGCTTATTTCTAAATATGGAAACTTTCTATTTCAGGAAACTTACTATTTTTTGGAAACTTTCTATTTTGGAAACAGATCTATTTTTAGAAGCTAATCTTTTTTTGGAAACTTTCTATTTTTGGAAACTTTCTATTTTTAGAAACTTTCTATTTTAGGAAACCTGCTATTTTTAGAAAGTTACTTATCGTTACACAACAGTATAAGAATACAAGAAAGCAAGTTAATAATTAAACAAAATACATAGAATACATGATAAAAACAATATAACATTAAAATCAGTAAAACAAGACAAGAACATTTAAAACAAGTTAAGACATGATAAAATCAGTTACGTACTCAGTAGACAGAATACTTAAACATGTCCCCTATTTATGTGGCATTAGTGAGATCGGAGTAGGCTTTCATCCTTTCGTCTTTCTTCGTTCACTGGACACAAGGTACGGATTTCCCGTCCTTCAATATGGACATTCTTTCCTTATTAGGATTCCCCGTTTGCAGCCCACTATTTTCCCAATATTTGTTTTATATGTTTGATACTTATGTTAGAATAATTGCCTAAGCCATATACATGCATGACAGTGTCACCTAGTTATGGAGGTACCATAACCATAACACTAGAGGCACCGATGTTATGACTTCCCTACGGCAGAATGATTGCTCGTGACGTCCCTTTCAGTTATTTGGCCATTTTTATTATATTATCAATTGGGGTGTATGGGTGCATCCTAGTTACATGTTTTTACCAGATTTTCATGGTGAATGTGATGTGTGCCTTGCATCCTTCACAAGGACTTGATCCCTCCGACCCAGACTATTTAATTAAAGGTAACCCCTCTAATTGCATGACGAGGTCTCCCCTCCAAGTATTCATGCACGGTGGAACCTCATGACCTATATGGGCTATTGGCTAATTAATACAGATTTTACATAAAAACATAAGTCTTTTCAAACTATAAAACCATTTTTATGAACATGTTACCAGGTTACTTAGGACTTATATATTCCGCTGATATTAGTCTTTTATGCTTATGTTATTCCATGCTATACTTGTATATCCGTTCACTGGGCGTTATGCTCAGCCATTTTCCTTTCATGTTCCCAAACTACAGGTACTCAAGGGCGCTCATAGACTTTAAGTGTACGTGCATATGGATTGGAAGCTATCTAGCCTTGTCTACTTTATGCATTTCATCATACATTTTGCTACTTATTTCTTTGGACATTGTTTAGTCCTTTTCCTTTACATTATTTATGTTTGTGTGTGATGAGCTTATACTTGGACTACCTATCTGGGCAAGTCTCACTTGCTAGTAGCTAATGGTTCCTACCTAGGCTAAATAGATTATTTTGCTATTTAGGATTGTCCGTCAAACTTCCTTCCTAAGCACAAATTCGTTGGGTTTTCCAGATAATGTCTAGTTGCGAGGTCATGAGCTAGTGCAATATGAACTGATTAATTTAAAAAGTTGGGTGTATAGTAATGTAGCCTTGGAGTCGTACTTGTATTCAAATATTGTTTAAAAACCTATGAATTCACTCAACCATTGTGTTGACTTTAAGGCATATATTTCAGGTGAATGACGACTGGCGGGCTGTGGATGGTGGTGTCTTGAATAAAGTTATCATTCTATAAAATAAAACTAGATCTTTGGAAAAAACCTGTAATGTACATTATTGTACAAATGTTTTTATTTAACTCAAAATAAATGAATGATGACGTAAATATATATAAAAATGTTTTTGAGCATTTTCTATTATTATGACTATGATACTTTGTAATAACCCAAAAATTAGCTTCTGCTGCTATAAGGTAAAATGGGGGTATTACATTTGGGTCCTTGGTTTGAAGTTTAACAAAAGTTTGATGTGAAAATGGGATGTATACTTTTGTAGATTAGGGTTTTCTAATGATCTACAGTTTAATCTTAGTAAAAGTGATTATCCTCCTCTTAGATACGAATGTAAACTTAATTTAGGTCCTAGAAATTGTGTATTAAGTGTCCAAAGAGTTCTCACACTTGGTTTAATGGCTTAGTTTAGGCAAACATGTCTAAAGAGTATAAATACCTATTTTGACCTAATTTACAAGTCATGCATTGAAATCTTGTACCTTGTTCATTAGGGTACTTGTATATTGTCTTAAGATAATCTTAAAACCTTAATGAACTCCTATGAGTATTTGTAGACTTATCCTAAAAGACTAGGTAATGATTCCATGTAGATTTCTTAATATAAGGGTTTCTATATCATTAAGCCTAATGACTTTCTATTTTGGGTAATTAGGGTTTGTACCTTAATGTAAGATCATTCTAAGTCTTATATAATATGTTTATAACTTCTATGGGTTCTACATTCTTAGTTTAAGGGTTTACATAGGTTGATCATATTCTAGGGTTATTTAAGTAAGCTTAAGGTCCTATGCTTTGAAAACTTGTACTTTATACTTTAATAATTTGTATCTTGGTTTAAGATAAATGTATTAATTTATTATGATACTTTGTTGAGTTTTATAATTTGTTGCAAAATATTAAAGTCTAATTCATTATAGATTGGATTTTATATGCTAATCTTGGTTTTAGGTCATTTTCTTATAGTTAGCTTGTGATTAGTGAATATTAGTGTTTTGTGATTATTTAGCTTTTCTTTATATGGTAGATTAGAATTAGTATAATGTGTTTTTGTAGTTATATTGCTTGGAATATTAGTTTACAAGGGATTTCTAGGGCTTCTATGGCTATTTAGGGTATCCTTGTTGTATTTGAGTTGTTCTTATTCATTGTTTATACATATTGTTATCTTTAAAACTCAGACTTGATGTTATATATTGTGAACATAATACGTGAACAACTGTGAATGTATTACGTGAAAAATTGTGAACGTGATACGTGAACATACGGTGAATGTGACATATGAAACATATGGTGAGCGTGATACGTGAAATATATCATGAACTTATGATAACGGAGGAGGTAACACCAACGATATGAGATGAGACGTGAAATCTGACGTGAAACGTCTGTCTGAGGATGGAAAGTTGTGCTAAAATTGAGTTTGGTCTCCCAATCTTTCTGCAACCCTTCCCAGAATAAGACGTGAAATGTGAATCGAGAGATGAAACGAGAACATGAACGCGAACAAGGTCGTGATCGCGAACGTGAGACGTAAATGTGAACGTAAACGTAAACGTGAACGTGAACGTGAACGTAAATTTCTGTCTGATATGTTGTTGATGGAATACCGTGAAATCATACGATCTCATGTTGAAATATCCATGTCAACTGGTTAACTGCATAGTTCTTACAGATAGGGAGGAGATGTGCAGACTTTGTCAACGATCGTCAGCAACTCTGATAGAATCATGCCTCCTCTGAGTTGTCACATAACTCGCTTTTGAGATGGTGCCTCAAATTTTCCGCGTGCGAAAACTACTGTAAAGCCTGCTTTAAATCCATGAATTTAATTACACGCATTCACGAATTTAATTAAAACATTGCATTAATCTAATACACGACACGCATTCAAGAATAATTAATGAACCGACAAGTATCAATGTTAAATAATAAACAATCATGACACGATAAATCACAAACCAAGTCACGAGGGTAATACACGAGGATTAACAAACATGAAAAACAAAACAAGTGTGATTATGGGCTGTTTTGGCGGCTCATTTATAAAGAAATAGGAAATGGGCCAAGGCCCGGCCCGTTAATATAACTAGAAAAAGGTTTACATTCCTTTCATTTGTCAAGTTCAATAAAAAGGAGAAACCCTAATCCCCTTTATGTGCCGCTGAACTAGATCAAGAATAAAAACAAAAAAAGAGTTTTGCTCTCGTTTTGTGTTCGGATTTGGTGTTTGTGGTTGTTATCTTTCATCTTCAAGTATTCAGTAATCCTTTTAATTTTCTTCTCCACTATAAAGCTCTAACCACGAATTTAATTAACAAATTATATGGGAAACATGTTATAGTAGTTGATTAAGATCATGTCGGGTTTGTTTGGATTGGGTACAAGAACCGAGAACCAAGCTTGGTGCTCTTGGTGGTATTAACATCAACCAGTGGCTAGATTCTCTGAACAGCCGCAGGAAACAACCCATCAGTGGGGAAATTACCCAGCCAGTTGCTAACCGAGACTTCTGTCTCGTTGGGATGGTTTGATCAGCGGTGGGAGTCGACTGCACTCAGTGGTAGGCCACGGCTTGTAGTGGCCAGCCAGCGGTTGGGGTCTGATCAGCAGGGGAAACTAGCAACAGCCAGTGGTTGTGGGTCAGCCAGTGGCAGGAACCACAACCACAGGGGTTGTGGTGTTAGGTTGCGTTGCATTGTTTTTGTTTTGAGTTAAGTGCAACCGAGACATAAGTCTCGGTGGGCGTAATTTTACGATCTCGGCTAAACCGAAACATGGGGGTATTGACCAAATTGGCTAAGTTAATTTAAACATTATGAAAAGTTAATTCAAGTAGTTATTCACGATAGTTATACACAGCATATTCAATTAAATAAAATTAGGGACTTAGCTTATTTATTTACCTTCATTTGAAGCATGATATAATTAAATTAACTTTAACCACGTTTTATTAATTTATAATCGGTTAAACCATGTTGTTTTATTAGTTAATAAATTAACTATATGTTTATGACATGTTAGATTTTATTAAATAAACTTTACTCTTCTCTGACATTTAATTATTCAGGACTTATCATATATATTAAATAAGTCTCAGCTAATACTATAGGTTTATTAAATCAGCTTATTACCATTTTGAAAACGTTTTATTTTAGGAAACTTTCTATTTCAAGAAACTTTCTATTTTTTTAGCAGGTTATTTATAACAGTATAATTATATAAGAATACAAGTTATACATTAATCAGAATATAGTAAAATATACTATTTAGAGTACAAGAGATTACACTAATCAGTAATACCATAGAACAGTCAGAGTTACCAGATTATACACAAAACAATAAAACAATACAAGAACATATAAAGCGAGTTAAGAACAGAAAGAATCAGTAACAGTAAATAGTAATCAGTCAACTCATTTTACGTTCCCTTATGTATGTAGTATCCGTGAAGTCAGAGTAGATTCTTCAGCTTTGATTCTCTATTCATTACTGGACACGAGGTACGGATTTCCCATCCTTCAGTATGGACTTCTTTTTCTATGCATGATTATGATTCCCCGTCTGCAGCCAAATATTTTCCCCAGTATATGTTATAAACTTCACATTAATTACTTTAATAACTATGTTAAATTGCCAGAGATTTATATACATGCATGACCAGTTATTACAAGTTACGGAGGTATCGTAACCATGACACTTGAGGCATCAATGTCATGACTCCTCTACGAGGGAGTGATTTCTCGTAGCGTCCCTTTATTTAAGCTTGGCATATTTATCAAGAGGGGCGTATGGGTGCATCCTAGGTTATCAGTTTACAGCTTATCAGGTGAATGTAGCGTGTGCTCTACATCCTTCACATTAGAGTTGATCCCTCCAGCCCGCTTATCAGTTAGAGGTCACCCCTCTACAACATGACGAGGTCACCCCTCTATGTATTCATGCATACGTTGTTACGGTACATGACCTATATAAGCTCTTGGCACTTAAAATACAGTAATTACTTGTTTTCATATTAAACAGTTAACCGTCCAGCTTTACCAGTTATAAACTATGTTTTTAAGGACATACACAGTTTTCCGCTGCATTTTACTTATTAGTCTTTCAGTTTCAGTAATATTACCTGTTCAGCTTAGTATTCCAGATATATCATATATATTCAAGATATTATTATCATGTCACTATATCCGTTCGCTGAACGTATTTCTCAGATGTTACTTTCCTTTCCATGTCCCAAAATGGCAGGTACCGAAGGACAGACTTGAGCGTTTGGAGGGCGTGCATTGGATGGAAGTTGCCTTAGACTTCTTCTCCTTTTGCCTTCATATTGTTTTTTCTTCTTATTTCAGTTACTTTAATTATGTTTTGGGCTTATGTTTGGAAACCCATGTTTGATTCCGGTTTTCATTTTTGGTCATGTATGTTTTATTATTTTACCTTACATGCTTTGATGACACGCCATAGATATACGTAACGGTTCACTTATCAAAGTAGGGTGTTACAATTATGGTATCAGAGCCCAAGGTTTGACCTGTAGGCTCTAATACTTGACTTGTGACTAGTGGGTAGTCCCTAGGAACTTCCTAGGATTTGGCGTTTGTTATCTTTCATGTTTCTCATGCATTTATCAGTCAGTTTTCATAAACTTTTGACTAAGTAAAAGGTTGGTACAGGAATTGCCATATTTAGTCGCATGTGCTTTTTAGTCAAATTTTGTTTTGGTGAACCGACCCATAGGCGTTCTGTAACACCCCACTTGGATAAGTGGACCGTTACGTGTATTTATGGCGTGTCATCAAAGCATAAGGTAAATGTCCTAAAACATTAACTGACCATAAAGGAAATACCAGAACCAAACATCGGTAATCCAAACATAAGCTCAAAACATGAAAAGTAAAATACTGAAGGAAAAGACTAAACAATGTCCAAATAAGCAGAATACTGTAAGAAGTGCATAAAGTAAGAAGTCTGGATAGCTTCCATTCAATGCACATGCTCTCAGAATCCTAAGGGCGTCCTGGTGTACCTGCCGTTAGAACATGAAAGGAACTACGGCTGAGCATAACGCTCAGTGAACGAATATAAAGCATGATAAGTAATTACTAAAATGAAACAGATGATAAAATATTTGAGCTGTAAGACTGATAAGTAAAGTTGCAGCAGAAATATGTGTATAATCTATAAAGTCTGATTGCTATATAATAAAGCTGAACTGTTATCTGTTAAATATGAAAACTTGTATCTACTGTATTTTAATTGCCAGAGTTTATATAGGTAATGTGCTGTAACAATGGTGCATGAATAACTGGAGGGGTGACCTCATCATGCTGTAGAGGGGTGACCTCTAAATACTGTGTAGGGTGGAGGGATCAGCTCTAATGTGAAGGATGTAGAGTACACACCACATTCACCCTGATAACTTGTAAACTGATAAGCCTAGGATGCATCCATACGCCCCACTAAAAATACTGATAAAATGGCCAAACTGAACTGAGTGGCACGATGTAGGATATCACTCTCCTACATGTGAGTCACGACACTGGTGCCTCTAGTGCCATGGTTACGGTACCTCCGTAACTAGTACATAAACTGGTCATGCTTGTATATAATGCTCAGGCAATTTATTTAGTTATTAACATGATTACTGATAAGCTTAAACACATACTGAGGAAAATATTTGGCTGCAGACGGGGAATCCTAATCATGCATAGGAAAGGAAGTCCTTACTGAATGGACAGAAAATCCGTACCTCGTGTCCATAAAGTGATAAAAAATTAAAGCTGACGGATCGACTCTGACTTCACGGATACTATATAAATAATGGACGCGAAAATAAGTTGACTGATATCCATTTATTATTATTGATTTTAACTATTCTTGGCTTGATATATATTATATTTATATCACTGTTGGTATATAATCTTAAATTCTGACTGTTCAATAATGTTACTGATAAGTGTATTCCTGTATTGCTGGTTATTGTATAATATGCTTTCTGAATTTATGATACTAATAAAATAGAAATATGCTATAAACACAAAGTTTCTTGAAATAGAAATGGTTTCCAATTTAGTTTCTTTGAAAAGTAAATCGTTAACGAAATCCCACGTTTTAAGTAGTTAAAAGAAAAGATAAAGTTAATATCAATATAATTTTACTAATCAGATTTAATAAAACAAAACAATATATTTAACTTTATCTTTTAAACTTATTTATAAATTTATTTAATTCATTTAATAATCCCGTGGTTCCCACTATTTGCATATAATTTCCCACTGTTTTCCTACAGTTCCCACTGCTAGATATAATTTCCCCCTGTTAGCTATATGGTTCCCACTGTCTGGTATACAGTTCCCACTATCTAGTATACAGTTCCCACTGTTAGTGTTTCTGACGGACCCAAATACCCTCTTAAGGTTTATACACACTTTTTGCGAATCCAAACACCCCCTGTCTATATACCTCAGCCCCGGTTGGGTTTGTTTGTTTCCTGTTGGTTGACCACAGCCCCCAAGCCGACCATGGTGGTCACGGCTGGGCAGCGAAAAGGGTATTACCAAGACCTCTTGGTCTTGGTTTCTTGAACCACAACACACCCGACACCCCCTTTGATCACATACCCCCTGCATGGGGTGGTTTCTTTTCGCGGCTGGCCAAAAGGAAGCACCACCGAGACATGGTGGTGTCTCGGTTTCTGTGCAGCCATCCAATCCGACATCCTTTTTTTATTTCTTCATTCTGATTTTATTATTCATCACTATTTTAGATTCCTGATAAAAACTGAAAATGAAAGAATGATTACCTTACAATGGTTTAAGGAGATAGATACATATACACGGGTGAATGGACATACGAATCAGGAAACCCTCCCTTTTTTTTACTTGGCGGCCACAACCCTTGAAACCTTAAGCGTAGATATATTTTTTTTGTTTTCTGCTTGGACAAGAAGGGCTTTACACCCGTGTTTTCTTTTCTTTTACAAAATCGGGGCTAATCCCATTAAGTCCCTCTTTTTTTTAAAAGAACCGGCACCTTATAGTCTTATATAATCTTCATCTTTTTTTTTGAAAAATCTTATTCGTACTTTCTCGTTTAATTTCCGCGTTTTATTTTTCCGAAGCGAAACTAACTCATCTGTGTACTTTCGTAATATTTGTTTTCTTGAATAATTGTATAAAGTTTATAATAGATCAAAACTGCGTATTTAATATTTTAAATTTTAAATACGGGTTTTACAATTCTTCCCCTCTAAAAAGAATAATTCGTCCCCGAATTAAGGATACGACTATACTGGGTTTTACAATTCTTCCCCTCTAAAACGGTGAAATTCGTCCTCGAATTAAAGGTAATTAGTTGTTGAAGCTATGAGAACTGAAAGGACACCTAAGCTAAAAAGACATGTAAGCTGAAGGATATTTCATATTCTAATTAAGACATAATGTTGTTGATAGGTATAAACATGACATGACTGAAGTGATCATGTAACATGACATGGCTGAAGAGGGCATGGAACGTAACATGACTGAAAGAACATAACTATATTTATTTAAGGAAAAGGAAAGAGAGGTCCAGATGTACTCCTCCGTTTCGAGTGGCTTCCCGCTCGAAACTATTCCTTCAAAGGTCTAAACATAATGAACAAATCTTGGTCTTGATGACCCTGTCCTGATGATGCTAAATAGTTTCTGGTTCTAAACTTAAGATGGATTTTCTGAACCTGAATGAATAAGCTATAGCATGTAGTATACATTAAACGGTACGTACAATTATTCTGAAAAGATAACATTTATATCTCTGAGCAAGCTGCTGAAAAAATATAGGGACGAACAACGTGAAAAATTGTGAACGTGCTACGTGAGCAACTGTGAACGTGGTTCACGATTATATGAGGAACACTGTGCATGGAGTATATCGTGAATGTGATACGTGAAACATAATGTGAACGTGACACTAGAACATAGAATGAACGTATGCTGATTGAGGATGAATGCCAAACGATACGGACTGAGACGTGAAACATCTGCCTGGTTATGGATTAGCTGTCCTAAACTTGATTCTGGTTTCTCAAGCTTTCTGTAACCATATTCGGTAATAAACTGTGAAACGTGTATTGTGAAATGGCACACGAACTTGAACGTGAACCATGTTATGAACGCTAACGTGAGCTTAAATCATGAGATTGCACAAAACATGAACTGATACAGCATCATGTTGCGAATGAGACGTAAACGTGAAAGTGAAAATAAACATGAAAGTAAAGTGAACGTAAACATACACGTGATCGTGAACAAGAATTCTGTCTGATATGATGGTCGATGGAATGCCTTGAAATCGTACGATTTACTACTGAATTTTCTGCAGGTCCGCTACTGCGTAATCCTTCCGGGTGAAAGAAAATGTGTAGGTTGATTACATGGTCGACAATGAATTAGATAGTATTATACTTTCTCTAAGCCTGTGGTAGCTGATAACAATTTCATGGAATTTCGTCTCATTTCTCTTCAGAAATTTCTAAGGGTTGTAGTAACTCATTAACATGACGGTGTTCTATCTTGAACCTGCAGTAGGTCAGGCATCTAGATATGAACATAGCTGCATTAATGTGTGATGCGGATTCTATCAAAGTTTTGTCTGGGATTATGGAACATTCTGGTGGAAATCTAGTTGAATAGTCAAAAAACATTTTTAGTGAGAACTGTCGGCAATTTCTGCGGTAGTAGTCAATTGAGTTCTAGAAAATTTTGTACTTCGTTCTCAGTCGTTGGTCGGGACCATCAGTTGATGGCCTTCACCTTCGCAGCATTGTTTGAAATTTCTTTAAGGTAGAAAGGCTCAGAAACGCCACTTTGTTCAATTGGAACTTATTTTTGTATAGCTGCGTATAAAATTATCTTCTATGGAAGATTCTGCACAACTAGGAGAAGATAATTCTCTAGTACTTCTCATAGAATTTAGCAGATCAGAATGTTATCAATGAATATACTAAGAATTTTGTCTGAGATGTCATTTAAATTTTATTCATATATTTCATACTCTAGCTAGAGTATTAGGGAGCTCAGAAGTATAAGTCAAAATTTTAGAGAGACTAAAACGTGTGCAACAGCAGTCTGGAACATCTCATGTTCCTTCTCTCACCACTGCTGGTGACATGATCGTGAATTATTCTAGAAAATATTTTAGACATCGTAGCAGATCAGATAAACCTGCTATTCATGGAATGAACTTTGATTAACAATGGTTGTCTTGTAAAAATTTCAGTGATCGATACATGACCTCATGATACCGGCCTTCTTACTAATAGACAGAAACGATGCACTTCCTGGTGGTGCGACAGGGCAAATAAAGCCTCGTTCCGGTAATTCTTGCAACAAATGTTGTCACTCTTTTAACTTAGCTGCAGCCCTGCAACAAGGAGTTTTAAAAAAAACAGGTTCTGTTCTTGAGACAAGCCCGATGTATAATTCTGTCTCGTGGTTAGAAAGAATTTCTGAAAAACTTTCTGAAATTACGTTTGGGAACTCTGGAGAAATCTTCTGGTCATGAATTAAGGAAGTTCAGAAGTGAATTTATAATTGGTAGCTGAAAGGTCTTCGTAGCTTTGGAATAATAAGTCACGTGCTGTATAGTATAACAACTTGTACTGATTTTTTTGGTAGAAAATAAAATGACTATATTTGGAATTTAGTAAGACGGATCTCGTCGTTAGCTAAAAAGAAAAATTTAATAATTATAGGTGATACTGTGGAGTCTTTCTGGCTGGGAGTTAGGTAATACCTGATTTAAGATAAACCTGACATAGGAATACGTGAAGTAAACGTGACAACTTTCACTGATTGTGTTCATCTGTAACCTCACAGAATGAACACAGCGTGTCTCACCTGAATAGTACTCCGGTGGTGATAACTGAATTGTATTGGTCTGTATTTATGCGTGGCATAACAGAACGGGTATACCCCCTTGGAGGGTACCCTAAATTCCTAAGGGCATGGTTAGAAGACATACTGGAGTTATGAGTTTTGACTCGTACCTTGAGAAGATATTCATATGACGTGTACTATGATTGGCGTCCTGACATGTGTCTTCCGAAATGATACTTGAGACCTGTGTCTTGGTTGTTGTCTGGACAAGTATTTTAATGGGCGAGTCTGAATAAGGTTAAGAATTTCTGGTAACTGCTAGGGTTGGCGGACCGGTTAGACTACTGACCTCTGTATTTTTGGTCACGTCCGTTCTGGAGTTCCGATGTTTACTGACTGATTTAATTATAAGCACGGTGGTTGTCACTACTGCTTTGTCTGTCAATTTATGACGGTATTATCATGACCGTGATTCATGTAACTATTTTGCTGGGTGGCCGGCTTGTTCCGGTTCCCACTCTTCTGAATGAAGGTTAGCTAGGTGAAGTGTGACATCTAGCTGAGAAAGCAAAAGCATGGGATAGAATGGTAGTGTCTGATGATTGAAGTTTATTTTTGTTAGAGATTTCAAACTTATAGTTTTTGTCCTTGTTCTGCAGAGTCTTCATAGCATAAATAGCATAAACATCTTGAGAAATCTCCAAAGTATCAGCAACATCAGCATTTGTGAGGTCTTTAAAGTGTTAGCAGCATCAGCATCTGGTAAATTCTTCAACTCACGAGCAGCATCAGTGATTG
This sequence comes from Glebionis coronaria, assembly GCA_025667525.1. Taxonomy (NCBI): domain Eukaryota; kingdom Viridiplantae; phylum Streptophyta; class Magnoliopsida; order Asterales; family Asteraceae; genus Glebionis; species Glebionis coronaria. The sequence continues at coordinate 458,938,853 of CM046877.1, forward strand.
TAGTAAAATACGACCTTTAGGAAAAGGAAGTAAAAATAGTGGTAGTATTAAGTGTCGGTTTAGGAAAACCGAGCACTAATGACCAAGCAAGTTCGTTTCCCAAGGAGGCAAGTGCGTTGTGTTGAGAGTTGATATAAGATGTTTGTGATTATGAACAAGAAGAAAAGAAATTAGAAAGGAAAGAAGAGACGGTTACGATTACGAATTAAACTATGACGAAAAAGGCGTACACGTAAAGTTGCAAAAAGATACAAAATTAAAAATTTCAACCTAAAAGTTAATTATAAGCTAAAACAAGTCTAAAACAATATAAATAAGGAATAAAATCCAATAAAAATATTTTAAAACCTTTTATTAATTAAATATTCAATTTTAAATGCTAATTAAAGCCCTAAAATTAAATATAATTAATCAAAATGTCCAAAATATGATTTTATTGAACAAATAACTTACTTATAATATTTATAAACTAAAAAGTATTTTTCCTAATTTTTAAATACTATTTTTCTATTTTTAAATTACTAAAAACTATTTTAAAACTAAATAATTATAAAAATAATAAAATAATGCCAAAATTAATTTAACAATTTTTAAAAATCCTAAATTACCCTAATGAATAGTAGAAAATTGAAAAAGTTTGAAAAAAGTAAAAATTTGCACTAAAAGACAAAACAGTTTATTAATTAAACCCTAATTAAACTAATTTAATTATAAAAAATAATTAAAAAGTGAACAGTAACTAATTTTTAAACTAAAAATCTTAAATTAATATTCTAAATCTAAGAAAAATTTAAATCTGAAAAATATGTATTTTTGTCACTAAAAGACAAAAACAGAATAATAAAAAGTAAATTAAATTAGCTATTTAATATAGAAAATAGTAAATGAACAGTAGCACAAAAATAAACTAGACTGAAAAATCACAATTTAAATAAGAAAAATAATAACACTAGATTAAAACCCTAATTCCTAAAATTAACCACTAAAGACAAAAAAGTTATGAAACTGATAGTGACACTTTTGACACTTTTGGCAGTTAGCTAAGCAGTGGGAAAAAAGAGCCAAGCAGTGGGAACTTGGTTCCCACTGGCAATACAAAAATTGAGGTCTGGGCACAAAAGTGCTTGGATCTTGATGATTACTTGGATTCTTTTGGAACAAGAGGCACCCCCACAACCAGTTGGGTTGTGGGGAGTCGAATGAGCAATAAAAACACCAAGTCACTTACAAAATTAACACAAAAATAGGCAATTGAAGTTACTGTTAACAAGAAATGGGTCTGAGGGTGTTGTTTGCTGATGCAAATGGCACAATGGTGAGTTTCAAAGGCCAAAAGCTTGCTCAATTAACAACCAAATCACACAAGACTAATACAAAGCCCTAGATGGTACCAAATCCTAGCAGATTTCAAAGATGGTGGGCAAAACTTAGCTAAAACAAACAGAAAAATGATCTTGCTGTGTTTATGCTAGTATTACCAAGATAAGAACATGCAATATGCTATAAAAGCCTATCAAACTAGAAGATTACCAACAAATACTACTAATACTCACATGTAAGGCATATTCAAACAGGTTTTATCCAACAATTTGTCACCAATTATCAGTTTAAACCTAGTCCCAAACACCCCTTTGATTTCTGAAACCTAAAAATAACAAAGCAAAAGCTATCTAATCTTACCCAAATCGATTAAAATCTACCTAAACATGCATATAGAGCATATACAAACAGAATCGAGCAATCAAATTAACCAAAGAACAGATTTTCACAAATTCACAAAAACATCACATAAATTCCAATAACCTATACTTTTTGGGTTCAAGCCAAACCTAGGTCGGCTGATGCCTTCAAAAAGGTGGTAGAAGAGCTTATGGAAGCTTGTGAGAAGTTCAAGAACCCTGCTGAGGTTCAACAACAGAACCAGGGTGCAATATGTCTTCACTTGGACTGAAATGAGATTGAAATGCAAATGGATGAGACTTACTTTCACTCCTTGCTTCCTGCACAACAACACAAGACCAAAGAGAGGCTACAAGCTTGTAAAGCTGAGCTCATAAGTTATTGTTAAGTGGCTTATGGACTAGCTTGTACAAGCAGTAAGTGTAAGAAGATATAGGACTGATTTTTGAAACTTACTTGATGATCCAAAAATTCTTAACTTGTTTTGAAACTAATACTGAAATAAACAAAATTCAATTCAACACACTATTAAACCCAAGCTTCCACTTTCATTTTCACTTGGACTTAATGGAGAGTTCTGAAAATCTAAAAAAAAAACATAAACTTGCTTGTTAACACTTTTAAAAAAAACGTTCACCCTTTGAAAACCTTTACTCAGCTTGCACTAATAAAACTCATTACACTAAAACATGAAATGTGGAACTCAGAATTGCACACTTTAAAACTTTCATTTTCATTAGTAAAAAAAGTACAAAATCTGGAACCAAGAGATACAAGTCACAAGACGACTTGTATTTATACTATCAATGGAAAATACTAGAAGAATAATAAAATAATACAAGTAAAATAAAATTCTAAACCCTAACAAGCTCTCTTCCAAAATTGCCCTTGGGTCAAATTGGTCTTCAAGGCCTCTTGTGATCGTCCTTGGTGTTGCCAGTTGGATTGGTGCATCTTGGACGTTCATTTTGAGTGAGGAATACGTTCTTCATCTCAACCATCCATCTTGTCGCACTTTTGGGAGTTTGGGGAAAGTGACGCAACAGGGGAGGTGGGTCTTGGCCATGTGGGTATGTTGGGGAGTTTCTGGAAGGTGGGTTTGGTTTGTGATGGGGTTAATCACTATTCTGGAGCATTAGGGGATAAACCCCTTTGATTTGAGTGATAGTGGGATTAGGGTTTATGTAGGTTAGGGAAAGTAGCAGTTGGGTTTAATCCAATGAAAGGGTGATTAGTTTTTTAAAAACTTGTTTCCCCCACAAAACATGTTTAATAAAAAGAAAAGGTTCAAAAAGGATTAGTGATAGGGTCGAGTTTGGTTGTGGACTGGTTCGTTTGGATTGTGGACTGGCAGAGGTGACGTGTAAGGTTTCTAATGGCTGGTGGGGTTTTTGTTTTGTCCACGAAAACCCCCTGAACTCCCAAACTTCTTCACTTCAAGTTTTCATCAGCCCAAACATTCATTCCCTTGTAAATAACTTTACTCAGCTTGTCATTTTTGGCACCAAAGTTTTCAAAACTTGTATCAAGGATTAACTATGCAATTAATGTATTCTTCAAGGGCCATTCTTGTAATGTCTTCAAACTTCAAGGTCTTTGACTTGTTTGTTGACTTCTTGGAGGACCATTATTGACAATTTAGATTTGTTGAGGGACTAAATTTGCCAATTCTTCAAAGTTAAGGGTCCTTTTTCTAATTTTGACAAACTTTAGGGACCAAACATGTAATTATGAAGATACAAGGGTATAAAGTGTCAATTCTTCAAACTTGGAGGACCGATCTTCAATATTCTTCGAATCTTCAAGGGTTTTCTTTGGAAAATTCTTCATTTGGGCTTGGTCCATCGTGCGGCTTCGTTTCCCGTGTTCGTTTTTGCATGATTCTTGTGATCTTTTGTCATTTTCTCAATATCCGTACCTAAAATACACAATCAACAAACACAAGCATATATTTGGGTATTTTGATGATATTTAATGCATTTTAAGCCCAATTTGGACGATGAGACTATGTATAAAAGCAGTCTCATCACTCCCCCATACTAAACCATTGCCGTGCCCTCACGCAATGCTAGAATAAAGTATCGTAGCATCTCCAAAATTCATTTTTATTCACTTTATTGAATGATAAACTAGCTACACTATTACTATTACTACTACTTGTGTTATAGACATAATGTATGATTTTCATCGCAAAATGGGACGTTTAGGTTCATAGAATAAGAACACGTGAATGCTTCGTTAGAAATAATTTCATCGTCCTCGATTTTCACTTCAATTCCATGCCAAGCGTGTAACGAGATCATTGTCATTATAAGTTAGTAATGCTAACACTACTCATATGCCCCAATCACGTACTTATCCTCCCATTATTCCTAAGTTGTATCTCTTATCGTGTGACGCTGAGTCGGGGTTTGGTGAACCAACAGGTCGCTCCTCTAGTTGAAGTATCGGGCCCCTTTTTTGTTGTCCATGTCCGAAGGGATCCAGTGCCCAACTACCGACTCCTCCCGGAATTGCGTTATCGGAGCCGAGCCAGGAATGGCCGTTAGTGGACACCCACCTTCACTGGTTAGAGAGGCCCTCTTTAATATATTAAGAAAAGATGTTCACAGGGGCCAGAAAGACTCGGTCATAGGAACTTAGACCACCTACGCGCTGGTGAAAACCACCTCGACCGGATCAGAGTAAACAACAATGTCGAATCAGGCCGCCCCTTGCCTTGAAAGAATTCACACGCGGCCACCAGCTTTCCCAAAATAAGGGGGGATCTGCTGCTTACTGCTCACGGAAACATCCGACCTATACTATAAGTCGTCCGCCTATTTTTCTGATCTCCTTTCCTTCTATTAATCATATTTTTGGCTTTGACCCATTCAAGCTGAAAAATGGGGTTGATGGTTTTGGCTAAAAAAGAGGGAGAGAGGAGAGCCTCGGGGTACGCTCACTTCTGCATTTTTGTTTAGGTTCTCGAGATTCTCAATCGCTCTTTTTTTAGTGGGGGTGGGGGGTAATAGTGCGTGAATGAAGATTCTCAGACGAGGGAATCGTTCCTCTCTAAATAAAAAGAAGCTAGTTCTATTGATAGAGCTTTCACGTCTGCGCATAGAAGACTTTTTTTCCCTTCCATTCCGTTCTTACCATATCATGGGCAGTTGGGTTGGAATCCGTGTGATGGTTCGAAAGTGCTTTCAAATATTTTCTTCGCATCCCCAGAGAGAGACATTGTTTCCATTGTGACTTGGTCGTCAAAAGGGGCACTACTAGTGTTGTGTACTTTTCATTGGAGCACACCTTTCGCTAGGAAGGGATAAGTTACGAGTACCAAATGCTTTTCACATACAAGTCGGATAGCGCGATAAGGCAGTTACACTCCTCCGCCTGGCATTCCAGTTCAAATACTAGTGTCGCTTGTCTGACATGATCAAAGAAATATATTGATTTTAAACGGTAGTAAACTGAACTGAGAATAATTAACATGATAGGTTGTAATTCCTGCGTCGACTTATTGTTGGTTGTATAGAGGCTGAAACGTATGATTTAACAGAGGTTCATCAATGTTCAGTATGAACACATGATTGATGAAGACCAGAATATGATTTATCATGAAATAAGATTTTACTGTAACCCTTCTGTATTTTAGCCATAAAGAATCATCACCTTGCTGAAAACTAATCAGCGTCAAGAGACCTGAGACTTAATCAACATGAAAACGATGTCCACGTGAGAGTATAAAACTTGACTGATACAAAGAACATAGTCGGATAATCGACTGAGGTTTAACATCAACTGGTGTGGATGACTATGGTTCAATTCACAGAATTAACAAGAGAAAGCATGTGACTAAGTATGGGCGATCCTAGTTCGATCCATACTTCTCAAAATTTTCTGAGAACTGTCATGTATAGAATTTACAATCTGGGACTATATATGGATGGTTGTAGTCCAACCACACTTGTCGAAACTTTATAAAATGTCAAGATATGAGCAGAGGTGAACAATTGTGGATTGGTTCACAAACATCATTCGACTGAATAACATAAAAATATTTGATCTGAAAAATAGTGAATGTTTTTGGGTTGGTTCACCAAGTAATATTCGACTGAAAACATGAATCTGACATGAGTAAGGATGAACGCCTATGGTCAGTTCATCTATACAAAATCTGAACGGGAAAGGGTGAACGCCTATGGTCAGTTCACCAAAACGAAATTTTCGCTAAAAAAGCACATGCGACTAAGTATGTCCAGTCCTGTACCAACCTTTTACTTCAAAGTTTAGAAAACTGACTGATAAAATACATGAGTAACATGAACGATAACAACGCCAAAATACAGGAAGTTCTTGGTGACTACCCAATAGTCACAGGTCAAGTTTTAGAGCCTACAGGTCGAACCTTGCGCTCTGATACCATAATTCTAACACCCCACTTGGATAAGTGGACCGTTACGTGTATTTATGGCATGTCATCAAAGCATAAGGTAAATGTCCTAAAACATTAACTGACCATAAAGGAAATACCAGAACCAAACATCGGTAATCCAAACGTAAGCTCAAAACATGAAAAGTAAAATACTGAAGGAAAAGGACTAAACAATGTCCAAATAAGCAGAATACTGTAAGAAGTTGTTAGCCTCAAAATATTGAGTCAAACAAGAATGTTCGGTCATAGGTTTCTATTGTAATATTTATTAGAACGTAGTAATAGGTAGTTATTTTAGTCGTGGTTCACGGGCTTGGATTTAAACTAATTAAAGTCCAAAAGACAAGCCCAGCCCAATATATAGTCCATTAAAGCCCGCATGTGGGTGGACTATATATACTACCCTCCTAGCATGTTAGGTGGGGTGGATGGTCATTTGTAACAACTTCTTTTCTTAATCTAATCTCACCAAGTTAATCATCTCCTCTCTACTTTCTCTCACTACTTTCTCTCTCTAGGAATTCATCTCTTCTTCATCTATTTTCTTTCTTTCTTCGTTGCTTAATCATCACAAATACATGGGACAACATTTGGTATCAATCGCCATGGGGTAGTTTTGTGATTTGTTGATGATTTTACTTGGTTCGTGTGATTTTCTTTCATAATCATCTCGAATTCAAAGTTTTTTTGTGTTTTCCGTGCTTTACTTCTTCATCTACATCTTATACATAGTTGTAGTAGTGATTTGGTACATTTACTTTGGCTAAAAACACAAAATTTTTGGGTTTTTTGATCATTTTTTGGCTTAAAATCACGTATTGGTTGAGTTTTGTCCGAGAAAAGGGGGATACATTCCGATTGGTGTAATCGGAAAAGGGTTTATAGATTCCGATTGGGATTCCGATCAACATTCCGATTGGACTTCCAACATTCCGATTGGACTTCGTACATTCCGATTGGACTTCGAATATTCCGACTGGACTTCAGATATTCCGATTTGGCATTCCGACAAGGTATTCCGATTTGTCATTCCGATCATACATTCCGATCATCCATTCCGATCATACATTCCGATCAGACATTCCGATCAGACATTCCGATCATACATTCCGATCATACATTCCGATTGGACATTCTGATTAGTCATTCCGATCATACATTCCGATTGGACTTTCCGACGAAGTGATTCTGATGACATGTTTTTGCTTTGTTTGAGTATTTTTTAGACTTAGCCACCATCTAGACTAGTTTCGGAATATCGTTTCCACGAAGATCAAAAAAAAGAAAAAAAAAAAAAAACAAGTTAAAAATTTTTCGTCAAGTAAATTCAAATATTTCCATACTAGTTTTAGGACATTTCTAGCTCGATTTCAAATTTTGGCGATTACAAAATTTTTGGACTACCGTTTTAGTCGGACTGGAGAATTTATTGTCGGCCTGGAGAAAAAAATTGCAATTTTCGGAATTTAAACCACAACAACAATCACAACAAATCTACTTAAGATCCATATTCACTTCATCATTTCAGAGAATATTGAGATGGATTCTACTGCCGAATATCGTGTGACGAACAACAACATAATGGTGGCGGGTAACAAAGAGAGACCACCAATGCTTGTATCTGGTAGGTATGCTCAATGGCAATCACGTTTCATACGATATCTTGATACAAGACCTAATGGTGATGCCTTGAGGAAATGTATTACTCATGGACCATATATATTTAAGAAGATCTCAGTTCCTCCAAGAGCAGCCACAGATACTACTGATCCAATACCTGCAAGTGCACGTGATGAAACAAGAGCTGATCTCACACCTGAAAATTGTGCTTGGCATGATGCGGAGAAGGAAGCCATCTATATGGTTTTAAGTGGGATTGGAGATGATATTTACTCCACGGTTGATGCATGCCCGACAGCACATGAAATGTGGACTGCTATTGAACGCTTGCAACAAGGAGAATCACTCAACAAACAAGATGTCAAAACAAACTTGTTTTGGAATTTTGGCAAGTTTACTTCAAGGGATGGAGAATCAATTGACTCTTACTACTCCAGGTTTTATAAGATGATGAATGACATGACAAGAAATAACCTGCAAGTCTCCACCATGCAAGTCAATGTTCAATTTCTTCAACAACTTCAACCCGAGTGGACACGGTTCGTCACTTTGGTGAAACAACAAGAAAAGTTAGACGAGGTCTCATATCATCGACTCTTTGACATCTTAAAGCAATTTCAGAATGAAGCAAATGAGATTCGAGTTGAACGTGTTGCCAAGACGGCTAATCCACTTGCTTTACTGACTACCACTCAACATGTTCAAGATCCTCACTCTCGTGCTCCTAAGCCATACTCCAATACATCCTCTTCACCACGATATTCCACATCATCTAAGTCTTCATCTTCAACAAAATCTCGAGGTAAAGCGCCAAGAGCACCATCACCACCATCTGAGTCCTCATCTGAAGAAGATAGTGATGAAGACCAAGCTCAAAAGAACCAAGAGATGAAACAACAAATTGCTTACATAATGAAGACTTACAAGAAAATCTACAAACCCACCAACAACAATCTTCGCACATCATCTAACACAAAGAACCGATATGTTGAGAGTCCTCCAAGGTATGACACACGTCGACGTGGTGAAAGTCCTTCTAGGTATGATCGACATAATCCAACGCATGTTGAGGGTTCTGCAAGATATGATCGACAAACTGCAAAGTATGATACTCAGAGGATTGCTGCTGCTACTGGGAATAGGGAAACGGTTGGAAGTCAAGTGATTCAGCAGAGTGGGATTCAATGTTTTAATTGCCAAGGTTTTGGGCATATGGCAAAGGAATGCAGGAAGCCGAAAAGGGTTAGAGACTCCAGCTATCACAAGGAAAAGATGTTGCTATGCAAAAAGATGGAAGCAGGGGTTAAATTGTCAGCTGAGGAAGGAGCCATGCTTGATGATACTGATGATGAAGATTCTGATAAAGAGCTTGATGCACATTACTCGGACATGGCAAAGGTTGAAGAAGTTCTCAAAGTCACTGAAGATGACAATGGCCCTATCTTTGACACTGAGCCAATCGATAAGGTACACACTACTGATGAATATAATGTGTTTGGTGATATTCCTGAGCATAGTGATCTACCCAATGCCATTAATGACACGTGTATGATGGAAACGGTTGATAGCAATACCACACCCGATTCCTCAGACATGTGCAATAATGAGTCTGAGGATGATCAACATGCAAATGAATATGATGAAGAGGAACGTATTGCGCTTGCTAATTTAATTGCTACTTTACAAAAAGATGTCACTGAAAATAAAAAGATTCAAAAGCAATTAAAGAAGGCAAACGCTACGCTCACTCAAAGCTTTGAAGAATGCAAAGCTGCTCTTATCAAATCTACTGAGATGACTGAAAGCTATAGAGATGTGAAGTAAACCCGATATTCCAAACTTGAAACTGAAGTACAATCCCCCAAATTTGTTACTTAAGCTTACACTTATGTCGATTGAAGAACGGTGTAGAAACAAGTCTCTTATACCTCTTGAAGTTATCCACACGAGCAACTGCGTATGACACCCAAAAATGATAGTAATCCATGTCGTCGACCATCCACCCCTTGACAGTGGAAACTAGATAATTCAAGTCTCAATCATAAATTTTATCGCCCAAGCAAGTCATCAATCGATAGACTGGGTTTGAAGAAAAGGGGTAGAAAAATAGAAGGAAGGCTCGATGATGAAATAAGTAGACGCCTTCATGAAATCCCACTTCAACTTCAAATAAAGAATACCAAATCCACTTCGTGATCACTTGTCTTTGTAGAATCAAAACTAGCCGTTTGTCGTTAAAGAGAATCTTATATCGGATCGTTTCAGCGTTAAGTGTTTTGTTTGCTTTGGTGTTGTGTTGTGAATGTCGTTAACTAGAACAAATTCTGAAATGAATTGTCATTAAGGGAAAAAATTTGTCTAGATAACTTGTCGTTGAAGCCCAACGTCAGTCATATACCCACCTGATGCGCGGATCGACCTCACCGCGGTGAGGTCGTCGAAATTTTTTCGAAAATATTAGGTTTAAAACCTAAAATTTTCTTTGTCGTTGAGGCACTTTCGATCGTCACATAACGAATACCCGGCATCAATGATAATGTCATCATAGCCCAAATAATACTCGGTCCAATCTTTATATCACTTGGCCAAATTATAAGAGTTACCAAATCTAAACTCCTCCAATACTCGGCCCTTAATATCCAATCTAAGCCTATGTGTAGCATGTATTCAGCCCAATTAGATTTGTAGCAAACACTCGGCCCATAACAAAGTAATAATGCCAGATGATATATATAAGATTAGTTACCCTAGCATTTCTCATATAAACCTAATCCACTTCTGTTATCTCATCAGCCGCACTCTTTTCCTTCAATTTCATAAAACTCCGCCCCCATTCACTATCTCTCCATCTCAAATCATCATCTCCTTAGAGCATGAAACCAGAAACATAACGTTCGTCATTTAAGCCAATCCCAAAAACCTTCTTGTTTTCATTCTGTTATCGAATCTCATCAAGAACACTTCTATAAGATCTTAATAGTGAAGGTCTCAGGTAGGTTTGTTATGGTTATTGCATGTGATTGATTTAGTCGTTTTAAAACCAAATCGAATCAAAGAATGATGATAACATATTTGTTATCCATCAAACTTTATATTCGGATATTAAAAGGTTTAATCCAACATAGATCTGTGATGATGATTTCGTGATGGATTTGAAAAGATCTTGGCTTGCATGTTTGATAATCAAGAAATGAATCTGAGATCTTTGTTTTCTGTTTGTAAATCGAGTCTAGATGGGGTTATAGGAGACGATGGGTGAGGATAGTATTGAGAAGTTGATTGTGGAGTGATAAGGCTGTGATTTGTAGACTCACTGAGTTGACATGGTCAGCTCGGTAATTACTGAGTTGACTCGGTGAATGAAGTTGGTTGAGTTTTGGTGTAAGATGATTCATTGCAATCCTTTTTAAAACCATCACAGAGTCGCAATCTTTTAAAAAAAAAAGAAACCCTCACAAAGTTTTACAATACAATCCATCAAAATATGAATCCATCGGAATGTTAATACAGCATCCATCGGAATATAAATACAGAATCCATCGGAATGTTGTGTAAAGTGTCCATTGCAATAAGTCAAACCATCAGAATGATTTATACATCCATCGGAATGTTTCTAAATAATCCAGCGGAATGTAAGTAATCCATCGGAATATTTCATCGGAAAAACTCATCGGAATAATCATCGGAATGAGCATCAGAATGAGCTTCATCAGAATCACTATAGGAATCCCCATCGGAATCATCATCGGAAAAGGGTTTTGACTTTTTTATTTGTTATAAAAAAAAAATTCTTTGGTGGTTCCGAAAATACTGGATCTGTTCCGTCATTTTTTTTTCATATCATCTTTTACCCACAAATAAAAAACCAGATCTTATGCATTGGGAAAAGAGAATAACAATAGTATATCCGAAAAAATGAATACAACATAAACCAGTGACCAATCTTACAGCTTTTCAGAAAAGCTGATATAAAAAATAGATCACAAGGAAGGAAAGAGAGAGAAAAGTGGGACTTTGACTGAATTTATGACAAACAAGCAGAATGGGAAAGAATATGTGACTGATAATCAAGAACAAGATCTACGTGACTAAACAGCTTAAAGAATAAGCATAAATGAGCTGCTAAAAGCCACGAACACCAAGAAATAAGCAAACACAAACACAAAACACCCCCGGTTAGCTCTGATACCAATTATTAACCTTATAAGATTCAAGCTAACAAGAGGTGATCTGGAGGTCGGGGAGGATAAAAGAAATGTTTAGACATTTTTAGAGAGAGAGTAAAGCTTGAATGTAGTGTGTGTATTTAGAGAGAGAAAGGGAAATACACAAATAAGAAGAATCCTCACCCCTCCATGGAAGTATGGAGGGGTATATATAGGCTAGACAAGAGGTCACTTTGACAACATGTCAATAGTAGTCCCTCTACGTTTTGCCTATCTGAATAAAATGTAATTCCGTAAATGGCGCTCACATTTTAGGGCTAACAGAAGTGCATAAAGTAAGAAGTCTGGATAGCTTCAATTCAATGCACATGCTCTCAGAATCATAAGGGCGTCCTGGTGTACCTGCCGTTAGAACATGAAAGGAATTACGGCTGAGCATAACGCTCAGTGAACGGATATAAAGCATGATAAGGAATTACTGAAATGAAACAAATGATAAAATACTGGAGCTGTAAGAATGATAAGTAAAGTTGTGGCAAAAATCTGTGTATAATCTATAAAGTCTGATTTATACATAATAAAGCTAAACTGTTACCTGTTAAATCTAAAAACATGCATTTACTGTATTTTAATTGGCAGAGCTTATATAGGTCATGTGTTGTGACAACGGTGCATGAATAACTAGAGGGGTGACCTCATCATGTTGTAGAGGGGTGACCTCCAAATAACTGTAGAGGGGTGACCTCTAAATACTGTGCTGGGTGGAGGGATCAGCTCCAATGTGAAGGATGTAGAGCACTCACCACATTCACCCTGATAACTTGTAAACTGATAAGCCTAGGATGCATCCATACGCCCCACTAAAAAAACTGATAAAATGGCCAAACTGAACTGAGTGGGACGATGCAGGATATCACTCTCCTGCATGTGAGTCACGACATTAGTGCCTCTACTGCCATGGTTACGGTACCTCCGTAACTAGTACATAAACTGGTCATGCTTGTATATAATGCTCAGGCAATTTTTTAGTTATTAACATGATTACTGATAAGCTTAAACACATACTGGGGAAAACATTTGGCTGCAGACGGGGAATCCTAATCATGCATAGGAAAGGAAGTCCTTACTGAAAGGATGGAAAATTCGTACCTCGTGTCCATAAAGTGATAAAAAATTAAAGTTGACGGAATGACTCTGACTTCACGGATACTACATAAATAATGGACGCGAAAATAAGTTGACTGATATCCATTTATTATTACTGATTTTAACTATTCTTGGCTTGATATATTTTATATTTATATCACTGTTGGTATATAATCTGATAATTCTGACTGTTCAATAATGTTACTGATAAGTGTATTCCTGTATTGCCGATCACTGTATAATATGCCTTCTGAATTTATGATACTAATAAAATAGAAATCTGCTATAAACACAAAGTTTCCTGAATTAGAAATGGTTTCCAATTTAGTTTCTTTGAAAAGTAAATCGTTAATGAAATCCCACGTTTTAAGTAGTTAAAAGAAAAGATAAAGTTAATATCAATATAATTTTACTAATCAGATTTAATAAAACAAAACAATATATTGAACTTTATCTTTCAAACTTATTTGTAAAATTATTTAATCCATTTAATAATCTCGTGGTTCCCACTGTTTGCATATAATTTCCCACTGTTTTCCTACAGTTCCCACTGCTAGTTACAATTTCCCCCTGTTAGCTATATGGTTCCCACTGTCTGGTATACAGTTCCCACTGTCTAGTATACAGTTCCCACTATTAGTGTTTCTGACAGACCCAAACACCCTCTAAAGGTTTATACACACTTTTTGCGAATCCAAACACCCCTTGTCTATATATCTCAACCCCGGTTGGGTTTGTTTGTTTCCTGTTGGTCGACCACACCCCCCAAGCCGACCATGGTGGTCACAGCTGGGCAGCGAAAAGGGTATTACCAAGACCTCTTGGTCTTGGTTTTTTGAACCATAACACACCCGACACCCCCTTTGATCACATACCCCCCTGCGTGGGGCGGTTTCTGTTCGCGGCTGGCCAAAAGGAAGCACCACCGAGACATGGTGGTGTCTCGGTTTCTGTGTAGCCATCCAATCTGACAGTCTTTTTTTATTTCTTCATTCTGATTTTGTGATTCATCACTATTTTAGATTCGTTTTTTTTTGGGTAATGGGTTTCCCCGGTAAATCTATTATCCAAAAAAACAATGAAGTACAAATGGAATGTGGCTGAGATACCACATTAACCTCGAGCTTACAAGCTTGATAAACCACCTAATTTAGTGCTTATGACACGCCATAACCACTTACACTTCTAGAAACATAAAATGCACCTAGAACATAACATAATGAACCAGTCTAACCAATATCAGTAGTGGAGTAGGAACATCCACCTGTTTTAGAGTTGAGAAGATTAGTCGATTCATCATAAATAAGAGCAACCTCTTCTTCATTTTCATCTAAAGCTGAGTACGAATTAGATGTGGTCACATTACCATCAAATGAAAAAAGATCTACTTCCTTCCTCTTGGAAGATGCATCATTACCAACATATGTACCACCTTTCTTCGATTCACTAGAAGCTGCTTTGGGAACAAACTTGACATTCGGTTGAACCGACGGACCAGTAAACTTAGACTTGGACTTCCTATTCCTACTTTTCTTCTTACCCACTAATTGAAATCCATCATTAGATGTCTCAACAAGCGCACTAGTATGAACCATAGAAGTACTAGGAATAGTCACAACCTTCTCTGGGCACAAATCAATGTCATGACCAAAAATCTTGCATGTATCACACCTCAACGGCTTACATTCATATTCAACTCGGATTGTTTCTTTGGTATACTCATCACTAGTAAGAGACGAAACACCAATAGTAACAATCTCAACCAAATCAACATAAGAATTAATTTCAATGAGACACCTAGCAAAACTACTCCTACCCCATGAATCTTTGCACATAGAGCTAGTAAACGAGTCAAACATAATTGGCTTACCAAGAAAAGAAGCAATTAAATTAATTCCTTCCTCTTCAAAAACCTGAATTGGAACATCATGTAGTTTCACCCAAATTGGAATGTGAGTCAGTTCTTCTTTAACCAAGCGAGTCCCCAATGACCATGTCTTGAGAATGATAGGAGTTTTGCGAATCAACCAAGGGCCACCTTCCAAAACAGCCTCCAAACCAGCTTGAGAATCAAACTTGAAGAAGAAAAATCCCTTGTTATTCATCATAATTCGTTTTAACCCATGTTTATCCCAATTGCTCCTAGCAAAATACTCAACATCTGGATACGCCAATCTCTGACAGAGAAAATAACCATACAGTGTATATTCAAAGCGAGAACCAACCTTTTGAACCACTCTTCGAGGAACAGAAACATCAACCCCTTCTAAAACAGCATCAGCCACAATACAAATCTCATTATTAACATCCGCAGACTTAATAATAGGCTCCTCAACATCTTGCTGCTCAAGAAAGCTCAAATGTTGATCAATAATCTTAATGATTCCACCACGATTCTCTTGTGACAAACATTCCCACAACTGATTTGAACCCACATCAAGCTCCTTAAAAAAAACATCTATCTCCTCAAGAGAATTAAGCGAAACACAAAAAAACTTAGCAACATCACTAATTTTCGTAATAAGAAAATTATTAGCCTTTGGTGGTGAGTTCTTCAAATCAGACCTCGCAGCTTGAACACTGCCTAGATGGCCATTATTCATAAGCTCTATAAGCTCGACGAACCCCCCCCCCCCCCCCCCCTCATTAATCTGATTGAAACCCTCTATATACGAGAAAACCAATTCCACCACAAAAAAACCCTAATAAAAAATTAGGGTTTAAACTAAATCACAGCAACCACCTAGTCGACCTTCATGACAGAAACCAACACTTTTAGATATGAATTTTAAGACCTACAATCTGACGGCAGAAACCCTAAAACCTAATAGGAACCCTAAATCCAACCACTCCTCCCTCTAATCACAAATACGTTCGCACCACCAATCCCTCAACCAGATCAAATTTAAACGTTTGATCTTCCAGGATATCCACCACAAACGGATTCGTAGTAAGAAACCCTAGAAAAAAGTCAGAAATCTAACACGATGCAAGTGGAGGAAAAGAAGTAACGAGCAATCTATAATCAAAGGAAAAAGGAGAAAAGACAAAAGAGTTTAGATCAGGATATGAATTAGAACCGCCAAAATGCACCAAAAGTTGGCTTCCATTTTTAGGGTTTTTTTACAGCCAAGCATAAACTCTACTGTGCTGTTTGCCTTAAGCCACTATTTTAGATTCGTGATAAAAACTAAAATACGAAAGAATGATTACCTTACAATGGTTTAAGGAGATGGATACATATACACGGATCAATGGACATACGAATCTGGAAACCCTCCATTTTTTTTACTCGGCGGCCACAACCCTAGAAACCTTAAGCGCAAATATATTGGTTTTTTTTGTTTTCTGCTTGGACAATAAGGGCTTTACACCCGTGTTTTTCTTTTCTTTTACAAAACCGGGCCTAAGCCCGTTAAGTCCCTCTTTTTTTTAAAAGAAACAGCCCCTTATAGTCTTATATATTTTTCATCATTTTTTTAAATCTTATTCGTACGTTCTCGTTTAATTTCCGCATTTTATTTTTCTGAAGCGAAACTAACTTTTCTGTGTACATTCGTAATATTTATTTTCTTGAATAATTGTATAAAGTTTATAATAGATCAAAACTGCGTATTTAATATTTTAAATTTTAAATACGGGTTTTACACGTTCACCTTTGCTCCTTCAGATTTTGTTTTGGTAAACCGACCCATAGGCGTTTACCCTTGCTCATGTCAGATTCATGTTTTCAGTCGAATGTTGTTTTGTGAACCGACCCATAAGCGTTCACTTTTGCTCATATCATGATGTTTCATTGAAGTTTGACTAGTATGGATTGGATATCAGCCATCGACATTTAGTCCCAGATTGTAGATTTCTATACATGATAGTTCTCGTAAAATTTGACAAGTATGGATCAAACTAGAATCGTCCATACTTAGTCACATGTTTTCTCATTAGAATTTTGTGGATTGAACCACAACCATCCACACCAGTTGATGTTAAACCTCAATTGGTTATACTTTTGTTCCTATAACATATCAAGTTTTCATACTCTCACGTGGACGTCTTTTTCATGTTAATTAAGTTTCATGTCTCGTTATGAGGATTACGTTTTTAGCAGGGTGATTATGTTTTCATGCTAGAATATGGAAGGATTACAGTAAAATCCTGTTTTCATGATAAATCATGTTTGATCTTCATTAATCATGTCTTCATGTTGACCATTGTTGAAACTTCGTTTAATCATACTTTTGAGCCTCTATACAACCAGCATCAAGTCTACGTAGAAATTGTCAGCCTATCATGCTACTCGTTTCAGTTCAGTTTGCCAACTGGTTAAATCAATTTGTTTTCCCTTTGATATGTCAGATGATTGACACCAGTATCGATCATCTCATGAAATTGCCATCGGTACCATGTACAGTATTCCATGTGTACTCCATGTACAGTATTTCATGTGTACTCCATGTACAATACCTCAAGTGTACTCCATGTACAGTATTTCATGTGTACTTCATGTACAGTATTCCAGGTGTACTCCATGTACCTTACTCCATGTGTATTGTTAATCGATCCTCAATCATCTCAGGCGTTTCCACTTGTCGATAATCTACCAGATGTTGATGTTGCTCGTGAGTTGGATTTTACCAGATACTGATGCTGCTAATACTTCAGAGACCTTACGAATGCTGATGCTGCTGATACTTTGGAGATTCCACAAGATACTGATACTATTCATAATATGAAGATTCTACAAAGCACGGACGAAGACTATAGATTTAAAATTCCAGACAAAGAATATACTCCACACATTAGACGCTACCATCCCATTCCATGCCTTTAGCTCCTCAGCTAAATGCAACACGTCACTCCGCTATTTTCTTTCAGCCAAAAGAGTGTGAACCGGTACCCAGCCGGCCACCCAGCAGAATAGTTACATGAACCACGGTTAGAATGATGACAATCATAGAACTGATAGACAAGTTGGTAATGGCAACCACCGTGATTATAATCAAGCAGTCAGTAGCCATCGAAACTTCAGGACGGACGTGACCAGAAATATAGAGGTCAATAGTCTAACCGGTCCGCCAATCCTAACAGTAAGAAATTTTTTTAACCTTATTCAGATCCACCTATGAAAACACATGTCAACACGACAGTCAAGACACATGTCTCAAGTATCAATTTGGAAGACACCTACCAGGACATCAGTCATGATATATGTCATACAAATATTTTATCAAGACACGAGTCAAGACTCATAACTCTATTGGGTTAAAAAGTTGATGTGGTAGAAACTCAAAATGAAGAAACATCAAGACATTTGTTCAAGACACATTGACATGTGAAAGCTTGACGCTGACACATGTATTTTAGACGCTGACAAATGTCAAGCGCTGATGGAAGTCTACGGGCTAATAGAATCTTCTAATTAGGGAATATATTGAGTATATTATTTATGATATATTCAGTATATAGTGATATAAATAGAAGATATACATGTTTATTCATACTTATCTCTTGTAAACCTTAATCCTTACTCTATAAAAGGAACAAGGGTCTTAGGTTTTATTCATATAACTTTCATTCATAATGTAAACCTAAAGCGTGTGTTGCACTAGACATATGATTAAATATATACACGTCTAGTGGTTGTTTATTATTAATATAATGAACAATCGTTGAGGAATCTTTGTGTTCTTTGTGCCCAAACACCTTGTTTCATGATTATTGTTCTTTTCCGCTATGATTTATATCATATGAACAATGATTATGCCTAGTTGCTTAAAGATCCGAGGAAACCAAGGTTTCCACAGTTGGTATCAAGGCCTCGTGGCTCGTGATGCTAGGACCAACAAGGTGTTCGTGTTTTGAGAAGAAAAGAAAAATCCGTCTAGGGTTTTTCTAGGTGATTTTGTGTGCGCAGCAGTATTCAGGAAGGCATAACTTTTTACTGAACCATTAGATCGTCACGAAAATTTTTGTGTGTGTTCTACATATATATATCTAGATATCTACCAGAGTGATTGTTCAGATCTATCTTCAAGAAAAAGTTATAGGCAGTCGAAGTAGGTTGTAGAGG
The DNA here is from genome assembly GCA_025667525.1 of Glebionis coronaria. Classification (NCBI taxonomy): domain Eukaryota; kingdom Viridiplantae; phylum Streptophyta; class Magnoliopsida; order Asterales; family Asteraceae; genus Glebionis; species Glebionis coronaria. Next base: position 458,957,952 of record CM046877.1, read on the forward strand.
TGATTTACAATTTTTTTGTTTTGCTTCAAATTATGGTTTAGGGTTACTACAAGCCCTAGATTGTTTTTAAACAGAAAAAGATGGCATGTTGTTCATGATATACTATACTAGCTTTGGTGAGTGAATGTGTAGATTCATGATGAACCCTAGTATGGTGTAATCGGCCTATGTTCTTGCTCTTCTTATGATTCTCATTATAGGGTTTCCTCAAACCCAAGATCTATTTAAAACTGCAGCAAGAGAGTGATTCATCATGGCTGTGATATTGATTGTTAGGGTTTTTGTAACAAACCCTAGATCTGTGATCATGATGGATTTAATGACATGTTGCTGGCTGTTTGATCTGCTATCTGATTGTACCTAGTGTGGCAATGTTGTTTCTTTTGTGTTTGTGGATGTCAAGAAATAAGAGAAGTGGTCCAAAGATCATGTACGAAGAAAAATATGACAAAGACGTGATGTTGTAATTTTGTTGCAGCGAAGCATATTCATCTTTAAGACGAAAAACTGATCTAAATGGTTACTACTTCGTTTATTAAATCTTGTGCAAGGTTTTCAATCCGCTGGTCGAGAGTCTCGTAGGGTTCAACAACAATTTATTTTTGGACGTGATCTTTTTGTTCACAAATATTCTAAGAGTCAGTTACTATGCTGATTTTTAGGATGTCATGTCACGTGGGTTTATGGTTAAAAAGGGCTGCAAGGATTTGACATAATATTATTGCAAATATTTTCTAGGTGTGGATATTGGCTAAATTATAGGGATTGTTTTTAACCCTATCTTTTTGGACGTGGAGTTGAATTAAAAGGGGAAATCACATGGATATATGATAGTACCATTTAAACAGTAAGTTTTCTTTATCCTAGGCGTGTTTACAAAAAACACATAACCCTAGGGGAAATCACATGGATATTCATTCTAGACTTGAGGGGAAGCAATTTGAAGATGATGTACCACTTACAAGAGATACACAAATAGTTTTGCCGACATCAACTAGGGGATTAAAAGTTAATGTGGCAGAAACTCAAAATGAAGAAACATCAAGACGTTTGTTCAAGACACACTGACATGTGAAAGCTTGACGCTGACACATGTATTTTAGACGCTAACAAATGTCAAGCGTTGATGGACGTCTACGGGCTAATAGAATCTTCTAATTAGGGAACATATTGAGTATATTATTTATGATATATTCAGTATAGAGTAATCTAAATGGAATATATACATGTTTATCATACATATCTCTTGTAAACCCTAATCCTTACTCTATAAAAGGAACAAGGGTCTTAGGTTTTATTCATATAACTTTCATTAACAATGTAAACCTAAAGCTTGTGTTGGACTAGACGTGAGATTAAATGTATACACGTCTAGTGGTTGTTTATTATTAATATAATGAACAATCGTTGAGTAATCTTTGTGTTCTTTGTGCCCAAACACCTTGTTTCATGATTATTGTTCTTTTCTGCTATGATTTATATCATATGAACAATGATTATGCCTAGTTGCTTAAAGATCTGAGGAAACCAAGGTTCCCATAGTTGGTATCGGAGCCTCGTGGCTCGTGATGCTAGGACCAACAAGGAGTTCGTATTGTGAGAAGGAAGAAAAATCCGTATAGGGTTTTTCTGGGCGGTTTTGTGTGCGCAGCAGTATTCAGAAGGCCATAACTTTTTGTTGAAGCGTTGGATCGCCACAAATTTTTTTTGTATGTTCTACACACATATCTAGATATCCACGGGAGGGATTTTTAAGATATATCCCCAAGAAAAAGTTATTAAGCGTCAAAGTCAGCAGTGGTCATATGCTGTTTTCTGTGAACAATGATAGTAAAAACGCGAATTCTCCTTCGTTAACCATTGGATCGTCGTGAAATTCGCGCTGTAGGTTCTTGGCACTTGTGTCTAGGATCTCACCGAAGGGATATTCGATCTGAGCTTTCTGAAAAAGATATTCGATGTCAAAGTTCGCTGCAGAATATGATCTTTACATAAAATCATGATTTAGGGTTTGTAAAACCCTAGATAGATTAGCCGCTGATGTGTGTTATCTAGACGCTCATAGATATGGTTGTCAGTGGTTGTCATTAACGCTGACAAGGCATGGATGAGACGTTGATAGCCAGGCACTGACAAGTATAAAGTTGGCGCTGACAAGGTTGTATATAGGCGTTGACAGAAAAACATAATGTTGTCCGATTTATAATTTTTCAAATGCTGACAAGTGTTGTCCGATATTGGAAAACACACAGTGATGATATCTTGGATAAAGAAGGTTATTGGATGACAAAGGAAATGCTGCTGTTTGGAAACCTGGATAGGTTTTGGCACACAAAACGAGGTATTTATACACGAAGGTACATGAAATCTCTATTTTATTCAGAATATCGTTTTGATATTAATGGCTCGGATATTTTTAAAGGGGATCAATGATTTTTATGTAAGTTAGAAAGAATTCATGAAGAATCTGACTGATATTAGATTATGTAATCGGGGTAGCCTTGTGAAAGAGTTATCTGTTCCAAAACTTATACATATGGTATGAAGATGTTATTTCATTAAGATTCATCATGAAGAGGTGTTGGCTTAAGGGGAAGAATTCATATGGTAAATTTGATGCTTGAAGTAGATTTTCGCGAGGTTATGTTCTATCATATCTTAAAAGTAATTAGCATAACAACTAACTTTCAAGATAACTTGTTCGTGCTTTAATGGTTGGTGACGAAGACTTGTCAAAATCTAGCAATTAGATACCTTGATATCACTTGAAGGAGTTACATTATCGTGCTCAATGTCTCACAAAGGATGAGGATTTTGACAATGGGATCGAGGTCTACTTATATTTCTCTATTCGTATAAGTTCAACGTCACGTGGATAATACAAGACATGGAACATAGGTTTGGGTTATTATACTTCTACATCAAGATTAATTAATTTATTTTTCTTCAAGATCATTACATAGAGCCTACATTTGGAGAATCTTCGATTGCATACATTGTTTCCTTCCCTATTTGATGTGACAAAAAGGGGAAGATATGCATGCTACACTTGAGGGAAGCAATTTGAAGATGATGTACCACTTATAAGAGATACACAAAGAGTTTTGCCGACATCAACTAGGGGAAGATTGTTGGGTTAAAAAATTGATGTGGCAGAAACTCAAAATGAAGAAACATCAAGATGTTTGTTCAAGACACACTGACATGTGAAAGCTTGACATTGACACATGTATTTTAGACCCTGACAAATGTCAAGCGCTGATTGACGTCTACGGGCTAATAGAATCTTCTAATTAGGGAATATATTGAGTATATTCTTTATGATATACTTATCTCTTGTAAACCCTAATCCTTATTCTATAAAAGGAACAAGGGTCTTAGGTTTTATTCATATAACTTTAATTCACAATGTAAACCTAAAGCGTGTGTTTCACTAGACGTGGGATTAAATGTATACACGTCTAGTGGTTATTTATTGTTAATATAATGAACAATCGTTGAGTAATCTTTGTGTTCTTTGTGCCCAAACACCTTGTTTCATGATTATTGTTTTTTTCGCTTTGATTTATATCATATGAACAATGATTATGCCTAGTTGCTTAAAGATCCGAGGAAACCAAGGTTTCCATAAAATCTGTATGTTTTCTGAACCAGGCCCTCAGAAATACAGGGTACCCTCCAAGGGGATATACCCATTCTGTTATGCCATGCATAAATCAGACCATTCAAAGTTTAGTTACCAACACTCGAGTATTGTCCAGATTAGACACGCGGTGTTCGTTCTGTGTGGTTACAGACGAACACATTCAGTGAGATTTACCACGTTTACTTCACGTATTCATATGTCAGCTTTATCTTAAATCATGTGTTATCTACCCCCCAGCCAGAAAAGATTTCATAGTATCACCCATATTTTATAAAGGTTTTTCCTTCCAGTTGAAGACTAGGCCCGTCTTACTAAATCCTAAATAATTTTCATCTCATTTTTGTCAGAAAAAAATCAGTACAAATTGCTTCTGATTTACAAGCATGTGAATTATTATCCTATAGTTGCGAGGACTTTCTAGTCACCATTCATGATGCGACCTCTGAAGTTCCTTAAATTCAGGATCAGCGGATAACTAGAAAGCACTTAGTAGGTAACTTGTAAGAATCTATATGAATCAAGCTCGTGATAACTGAAAGCAACGATGGTGCGATTCTTTAATGAACCAAACTTGTTCCAGGAATCAGAATTGACGACTTCAATCATGTGGATAATTTTATCAAATGATTCACTCATTACGTTCACAGTCAGCTTTGGACGGTCGAGTAAAGAGATCGGATTTTCCCGCGAAATCTTGGAAAGAGGTTCTTAATTGAAACTACCTGCCACAAGTACGATATTTTATATCGTCTAACGGGCTTCACCGGTCGGAGGTAAAATGATACCAACCTAGAATGAAATGTCAAATCCATTTCTTTCATGTCTACTTATGTTACTATATTTGAAGACGGTGGCGTTGCGGAGTCCGAGAAGAAGTCGTCCCCGCATGATTATACTTTATGCACTTAATACTTCATCTAATTCAAGGAAGCCTAAAAGTCAAGTCTTCCGCTATATCAAACTCTTAAGCTTTCAAGAATTACGAAGGTATATGTATGTGGGACATGAACTCACCAAGAGGCGAATATCACAAGTGATGGATGCAGAAGATCATGGCAAGAGATTAATGCTTAAGATAAATATCAAATATCACATCAACATGTTCACCATAAAAGAAAAAAAAGAAAGAGAAGACTACGAGCTCAAGACAAGCATAGTAAGGTAGGTTTATTTTATTATTTTAACTCGGGTAACGCTTGTTCATAGTCCTAGTAACTATTATTTATCAAACAAGCCAAAGTCCGGTCCATAACTTTTATGGTCGGTGGCCCAATGTAAAGCCCAAGCCCATCTCATGGGCTTGGTATATAAACCCTCTCCTTAGTTGGACAGGGTGTGGGTCACATAATATTTTACATAGTAGAAAGGTGTTTTCTTTCACTTTCTCTCTCTAAAATTGTGTGTGTTCTCACCATCTCTCTATCTTTTTCTCTCTCTAGATTATAAGCAAGATTTACATAATCCTAAAACTATGGTTCAATCCATACTAGTTAAAATTCAAAAGGGAATAAACATGGGACTTAGTATGGACGACTATGGTTCAATCCATACTAGTCAAAAATTCAAGGGAAAAACATCATAAATAGGATCAACAACGTGTGACTAAGTATGGACGACTATGGTTCAATCCATACTTAACAAAATTTCAAAAGAAAACATCATGATTAAAACCAATAAAGTTTCTGAAAATATTAGTACATGCAAAATAACAAACGTCGATTTAGGAAGATCCTGGTGACTACCCACTAGTCACAGGTCAAGTGTAGATCCTACAGGTCGAAGCCTTAGATCTGATACCATATTTTTAACGACCCACTTTGACAAGTAGACCGTTATGCCACATTTATGGCATGTCATCAAAGCATAATAAAGGCATAACGTCATAAAGACATAAAAGACCAACAGAAAATCCGGAATCAAACATCGACTCTCCACATAAACTCAACATAAATAAGAAATAAAGAAGGCTAAAGGACAAAACATATGTCCAACTAAAGTATAAGTATTAAAATACATAAGGAAACAAAACTAAGGTAGCTCTCCTCCTAAGCAAATACTCACGATGCCCAATATCGTCCTTTGGTACCGGTCATACGAGACATGAAAAAAAAAGATACGGCTGTGCAATACACTCAGTGAACGGTTATAATGACATAATAAGAATAACTGAAAATATGAGCAAAAGTTATTAAATGCAGCGGAATATGTGTATGTCCTGGAAAACCTGGAAGATGATTGATAAACAAAAGAAATATTGTGAAAATCTCTTAAGTTAATGCATGCAATATAATTAAATGCCCGCGAGCTCATATAAGTCATAACATATTATCAACATGCATGAATATATAGAGGGGAAACCTTGTCATGAAATTAGAGGGGTGGCCTCTAATAAATAATAATCTGGGTGGAGGGATCAACTCCAATGTGATGGATGTAGTGCATACACCAACAATCACCTTGTACCTGCAAATATGTAACTAGGATGCACCCATACGCCCCAAAATAATCATAATAATGGCCCATGTAAACTGAAGGGATGACGCGAGAAATCACTCTCGTCGCGGAAGAGTCATGACACCGGTGCCTCAAGTGTAATGGTTATGGTACCTCCATAACTAGGTTGTAAAACCCGCATTAAAAACCTACGAACAGTACACGTGAACAATAATATACGAAAACACGCTAAAATTTAAACTTTCCATTTATAATATTAATACACGTGTCATGACAATAAATAACGAACAATCACGAATATTATAAATGTGACACGATCACGAATACCAGAATCACGAGTAATAAATCACGAACACGCACGTATATAAATTAACACTCGAAAAACTACGGCTTTACCCTATGTGGGCCCCATAGCCGCGACAAAACAAGAGAGGGAGGCCAAGTGGGCCTTTTGGTCCAAAACCTATTTTAATAAAAACAGCTGGAGGATTATTATTCTCATATTTTTAGGTTACAGAAAATTGTCTTCTTCCTCCTTGTTTTCACCATAGCCGCCGGCCACCACAAGAACAAGGGCAAACCCGGACGATTTTTTTTGTAACTGTTTAATTATTCGTGATCACCTTTTTATTCTACACGCATTGGTATATTCTAAAACCTTGTCTTTTTATTTTATTTTCTTATGATTTCATGTTTAAAAATTAATTAATCACATGAATATAACTAGAAATAACTAGGATTAATTGATTTTGGTCAAGAGGGTGTTTGGTTTGTGGTTTGTGGTTCGGCTGAGACACCGAGACCCCAAAGGGGGTGTTCGATTTGTTTTAATCACCACCACCGAGACCATCAAGGTCTCGAATTGGTTTGGTGTTGGGTCGGCGCTGCAAGGGAACCCCGACCATGGGTCGGGGTGTGTTTGTTTTCGGTTTATGTGGAGCCGAGACCACCGAGACCCCAAGGGGTGCTCGGTTGGTTTTGTTTAATCGGACCCGAGACCAAAGAAACCCCGACACTAGGTCGGGGTATGTTTACATGTTTAGTTGATTAAGTAGTGTCAACCGAGATCCTTTCCAATGTATCGGTGGGACTTGTTTATAGCTTATGTGACAATCCGTCAATTTATGATTGATATTTTATTCTCAATATTTATTTGAAAACACTATTTTAATATTACATTATAAACTCACTTATTTTTTGGAAGTAAATTGGATTTACGTCTTGAAGTAGCATCGACTACGTCTAAACCGGAGGATTCTACGTTACGTGCTTACATTTGTATACACCGTTTTGGTGACAGTCCGACATTTCAGAAAAATAAATTTATCCGTGAATATTATTTTGAGATTTAAATTTGTGTTGGTTCATAAACTCACAAATTTACGAGAAGAGATTAGGACTTACGATTTTAATTTAACGTCCTTTACGACTAAACCAGAAACCTTAGGATTACGTATTTACGTTTTCGAACTCCGTTTTTGATGAGACAATTTTTATTAGATTTGTTTTATTCCGTTGATTCATAATTTATAAAAACGTTTTTCGTAAAACGACCCGAGGGCAGGCAAATCGAGGAAACTAGAATTGAAAAATAGCCGTAAATTAGCGAGATGGGACAAAACAAGTTTATCCCACCCCACTAACTTAAGGGGCAGCCAAGGAAGACACCACATCAAAGATGTGGCATCTTTACACTTAATAAGCTTACACTTGTAAGCATAGCTTCACACTTAAGCTACTTCACCCACCAAAACAAGTAAAACCACTAACCCTTTACCATTCACTCCATTTTTCATGCAAACTACTCTCCTCTCTCTCTCAAATTCGTCCCAAAATCACCAACAAAAACCCTTATTTGATCTATTTTAGCCATAAAATCATGTGTTATTCATACACATGATGATGCTCCTTTGAAGCCTTGAAGATTGGAGGTGATCTTAACATGTAAAAAGGAGTTTTCAAGGGACTTTGGGGCTGATTTCTCAAGGAGTTTTCATGAAGAACAAGGGCTGATTTTTGGAGGAATCTACAAATACTTGGTGACCCTAGAAGTGGTGTTGATATCTCATAAGATTGGTTACCCAAAACCAAGTCTTGTTCATCAAAAACCTCATCTTTTCATCACTAATGGTGGTATAGAGATTGTTCTTCCTATCCTCTTGTTATTTTGATTATGTAATCTTGTATTTTCTTTATTTATGTATATGTATATGATGATGAATGATGATTAAAAATATTATGTGGGGATTTGGTGTTGATAGATTTGATAAACATGGGTAAAAGATGGAAAAACAACATGTAAAAATGGTTAAATCTTGTTTAAATGGTAGGCTGTATAAAAACAGTAACTAACCACATGTTAGACTGATAAAATGATGAAGTAGAATCCATTTACAGTAAGTACAAGATGTTATACACATGTGAGAGTTGGCCATGCAATGGAATCATTATAATGAATGAGATATGATCAAAACAAGATGGGTGTGCTAATCTGAATAAGCTGTTTTGTAGGGACTGTTAAGCATAGATAAACTTAAAATGAGCAGTAGCTATAACTAAGTTTAATGTATCACATAATATGAAGATCATGCCATCCAAAAATGAGCTTCTAATTCATTGTAGAACTCTAGATATGATAAAAATGGTGAAGATGAAAATAAAAATCAAATTTTGAGATTAATGTTTATTACTATTATATAAGCACTCAAAATTATATTGTATAAAATGTAAAATTAAAACCCACTAACTCATGAATTTTATTTATATAAATATGTTAAAGGTTAAATAAATGGATAAATTATAAAAATGGTAGTGGAATAATATTTATAAGATATAAAAACTATAAACTTGATTTTACGACTTTTTCGGCTATTACCGTAAAATTAACGTTTTTCGCCAGTTAAAACTTAGACGATCAAACCCGTCTAATGTAAAGTTTTTAAAATTTATATACTGACATATAAGTACCTAATACAAGTAAAAACCGATAAAACCCGAACTATAGGACATACGGACATTAAGGAGCTAAGTAAACATATTGGACTAATAATTGGACTAAATAAGTTAAACACTTATAAAAAGAACTTATTGGGCTTAACCCATTTGGGCCCAACATGGGAAGTATAGATACTGATAATATAAGTATAAAATGGATTAAAACAAGTTAAAGAACTTATAATAAGTTTATTGGACCTAAAACACGTAAATAGGTAAAACTAGTAAACTAGTATAAAAGTTATCGACACATAACACTAAAACGAGTAAATGAGAATATGTAAACCCACTTGATCATCATATATATAAAATCATCATATGTATACATAATCGTTATTTTTATAAAGTCATTGGACATGAGTCTAAGACGAGTATTATTTGTCTAGGTTTCCGTGATTGAAGCACGTACCGTACATCCGAATTGCCGACAACCCGCCTTCCCACATCAACGTGAGTTCATAGCCTCGCACTCTTTTAAATGTTTTTATGAAATGTTTTATAAACCCGCGAGGGAGATAACATGTTAGTTTTATAAAATAGGACACCATTTGTCCCGATTGTTTGTTTATTGATTTGGACCCGAATGATTGAATGACCCGACTGTATGACCTGATAAATGATTAAAGGACCCGATAGATGAAATTAAATGGATTATTAAAGTTAGGTTATGTCACTAAAAGTCCCATTAGCATGAATTGTGAACTACCGGGATTTGGTAGACGCTTATGCATATAATAGTACTATTTGGGGACGATCACCCCAGTTCGCGCCTTGACGGTTGATCCCCGTCGTGCCACATTGATTGGTAAGCGAATTTATGTATGAGAAGATTTCCATAGCGTGACCTTTGTGACGACACGCTAATTTAGATGGGCAAATTGAGTATCGGGCTAGCTACCCGTTGTTTGTTTTATTAAGGTAACAATGTCATGCGGCTTATAATAATCCAAATTAACAAAATACTGCTATACGCTCCGAATTACGATGTATTGCCTGACTAGCAATACGGGGTCATACTATTGATATTATGTTCGTGTTTTGGTTTTATATAACCATATTCATATAACGGTTTTAATCTTTACAACATTGTAAAACGTATTGTATGATGTTTTTACGACATTGGCTCGTATAATGATTTTTTAGGCAAATGCCGATATTATGATTTTCGATAAAGATTTGTATAAAATGATTTTGGCTATTTTATGGCTTATTACAATGATTTGTACGAAATAATTTTTGGTAATAATTTTATACCAAAGTTATATTGATGTAATTTAATAAACTCTATGAATTCACTCGGCGTTATCGCTGACCTTTTCTTTTAACATGTCTTATCTCAGGTACTTGAAGGTAATTCTCGGGAAGATAACAAGAATTCATGGCCCGCACCAAAATAATATTTTCCATTAAATACTTTGTAAAACCTGTATAAAATACAATGACTTGGGACTGATGTAACTTTGATATTTATGAATGGAAATGATTTATTATTAAACGACGCGATTTTTATGCGTTGTCTATGATGTGAGTAATGTGCTATCCCGTAACACCAACGAGTCTTCCATTGTACTGAGTTGTATAAATTTGGGGGTGTTACAGTTTGGTACCAGAGCTCTCGTTATAGAGAACGAAAGATTTTTAAAACCAAGGTTTTGAATAAAACATTTCAAAATCTTTTAACTATAAACATTTTTCTAAAAATGTCTAAAAATCTTTTGACTATAACGGTGCCGAAGAATTCCCGAGTTACCGACAAGGCCAGACTGAGAAGTGTTATTTTAATATATATATATATATATATAACTTGGATTATATATATATGATGTAATTTGATTACATGATTGTTGATGATTATTTTGATATTTATACGAGGTATTTATACGACATAGATTGTCACAAGGAACCCTAAATCCCCTAGTAAATTAATCGAAGCTATTCTCATAAGAATTCTAGCTATCCTAGATCTAAACCAAGTTGTGGATATTTATGATCCCAACAAATGGTTGATACTCGTAGAAATGTAGATATTAGTTGATTGTGATATTGGAGAGGAATTGGCGAGATTAAATCTGATATTGATATCATGACGATCTTTACTTATAGAGTGGAGTTGGACAAAACCATTACCACCTAGAAAGATGTCATATGATTCGGTGTCACCCAATTCTTAAATTTGGAAATCGAAAGGGTGAATGTTGCACTTGAGGCTGTCATTGGAACCATTACCCAAAAGCCTCATGCCACTAATACCTTTCTGAGAAGTCTAATTGAATGTGTGATTCATTTCATACTAGTGACTCATTTGATAAATATAGTTGTAAGAGCTATAGGATTGGAAATTAAGTGTTGATTATATCGAGATTTTATTCCCTATTAAGGCCTAAGAATAAGATTGAAAGTATTGGAAAATGAGGTAGAATATCACATTGAGTATAAGTTGATTGAAACTTGAATAAAGTAAAATTTAACTTGTATGGAATATGAGATTGTTAAGAGGAAGTTGTTGAGCCCTGTGATTGAATTATAAGGTTTTAAATGATTGTTAGTTTGTGTTAAGGGTTGTTCCTAGGCCATTGTCCACTAATGAGGATGCCCAGTGTCCAAGAAATAAATTGAAGAAATCTTCTTCTGAATTGGGACCGATATTTCGGGACATGTGGAACACCTAATGACTCTTGTAGATTAGTATTCATTGTGGTATCTTTTAAAAAAAATCCCTAACTTAACTGAGACATCAGTTGGTAGGATGAGTTCTTGGAATTGTATGACATAGTGACACATAATGTGTTACGGTACAATTTTGACTTGTTTGTGATTAATGAAAAAACAACCTTTGATTGCTAACTTCTACATGTATCGATGTTATCTATCTTTTATTGCTTCATTCTAATGCTCGCATTAGTGATGCAACCATTGAGCAAGTACTCATCTCTATTTGAGTTACGTTGTGGATTATTCTTTTTGAGTGTCATCGAAGTCATGAACCTCATGATTATTTGGCTAAGCTCATTTCCTATCGTATCGTAGTTAGTTCTTGGTGAACAACTCTTCATCACTCCTTTGCAGATCACTCATTGTTTTTATAAGATACAATAGTATCCCTTGAGAAAAATTTAATTTTCATCACCATACGGATTATTCAAAGTAAGATTTATAAATAATCATTATCGAAATAAAGTTGTTTATGAAAAGCTTTGGAAAACTTGATTGTTTCCATGATAAAGAACATATATGTAAATTCATTTTGAATAAAGCATGAATATATATATTTTAAACATGACGACAAAGTTTTGACGAACTGAGTATTGCATCGTTAATCTTGAAATTGTATATAGTTGCGCGCCTACATACAATTTAGAATGGACCATGCAAAACTGATTAGTAGTCACCATAAAACTAATGAATAAACACTAAATTTTCTTTAAATATTGTGAAAGATTTAAATTTTTTGAGATCTGCAAGAAGTGAAAATAGGGACATAGTGTTAGGGACACCTACATATGTGCCTGTAGCATCTATTCTTCTGAGTCGAATTTACTCATCTGTGGAAATTGTCTTATTTGACAATTGACAATTCTTTCTTGTTCAATTCTCCCGTAGTGAGATTCTTAGGAAAAGTATCTGATTATCGAGTGTTGATACCCGACTGGATGTATCGACGTTCCTATCATTTCTTTTGATTTTATTTCATTTGAATGACCAGGGTAACGATCCGAGGAGCTTTTGAATGCGTACTCAAATTATGAAAACATGTGATATATTCATATTCATTAAATGTTTTCGTCTGTATCTGATTTGAAATTCTCTCGCATAGATTATGCGTTGACCTTACTCTTTTAAGGTTAGTTATGTCTCCAGATATCCTTGAATTGTGAAGGTATATGAGTTATTATTAGTCCTTTGAGAAATTCACATCTTATCGACGGCAATGAAACTGGAAAGTTGATAGTGCCAGTAAAATAGATTGATTGATTATGACATGACGACATTTTCTTAATTGATGGGAACTCGAGTACAATTCCCCTAAATGATAAGATGTTGATTATCAAAAGTGATCTAAATAATTCTTGATAGGTGACTTGAAATTATACCATGAATGGTTGTGAATTAGTCATAGATATTATAATCTAGAAAGAACCTAATATGAATTTATTAAAAGATGCTCCTGCTATCTGAAACTTTAGGAGGTATTTGCTGGTGAATTACCTAGACTTTTGCCATTAAGGCAAGTTGAAATTGGTATTGATCATATTCCCGGTGCTGCACCTGTGGCATGTGCACTGTACGTCAGCACCATCTGAATTAAAGGAATTACCGTACAACTGAGAGAGTTGTCGGAGAATGATTTTATTCTACCGAGCTCGTCATCATGAAGAGCTATGGTGTTGTCATTCCTTATATTTATGGATTACTGTGAACTGAGTAAATTGACAATTGAAAACCATATCCATAACTCGAAATGGAAGATTTGTTCGATCATTTACAAGGTTCTAGCGAATGTTTTAAAAGTTTGATCCACGACTTGGTTATCATCAATTTCGCGTCCTCGAAGAAGATTATCTACTCCAATCACTACATCCGGTACTTGTAATGAACGTTATGAGTTTCACGTGATGTCGTTTGGATTGACTAATACACATGTAGCATTCATAAATTTGGTGAATCACGTGTGAACGCTGTAATTTGATAAATTCATGCCTGCGATCATTAAGGACCATTTGTTTGATTATAAGAATAAGAATGAGTTAATAATTATTTATAGATTGCCCTGAATTGGCCGAACGATAAAAACCTGTACCTTAAATAATTAACATGTGATTAAAAGACTAAATCCTTTATATTAATTGACCGTGTGAGTAATAGGTAATGGAATCTATATTGACTCTTCAAGAATTAAGAGCCCTTTTAAGACTTTTGGCTTTACCAAAAAGAAAGTGCAAATATGTTTTGACAAATGTTTTAACAAAGGATTTTTAAGGGATTATTCCCTTATACACAGATCATTTAACTAAACTCCTGTTTAGGGGTAAATGTTTGTGTATACCTCAAAACAACCTAAGAAGAATTGAGGAAACCATTTAAATCATGACTTGAAATTTGAAACGACACTTTTTGCTTTTCAACTAAGAAAATTTTGACCAAAGTATAAACCAAAGATTTTTCGAACAATTACGGATCTTATTAAATATTTTTGATAAATCAACAAAAATCTTGTTAATTAAATTAAAATTTATTTTTGAACATTTTATATAATTGGTCGAACTAAGAAATTTAAAATTTTTACGTTTACGTTTCATAAAAGTTAACTGATTATTATTTAATTAATTGTAATAATTATCGACGCTTTAAACGCTGGATTGAGAAAAACTGATAAAAATGATAGATGAGACGAAACTAAAACTTAGAAAATATGAAGAAAGGTGAACGTAATTACTGACGGATAATATAGCAAGAATATCTGAGTGAATTGTGGACATGATAATTATATCATCATGAGAAGTGAATATAGATATCGACGCATTATGTAGAAAAGATAAAGAACCAGTTAGGACATGTTCCTTAATAATGAAGGTGCAAAATAAATTGCCGAACGATATTAAAATAAACAATGTTTGTAAAAAGGATAATATAGATAATAAAAAAGGGTTCGCGGCTAATGTGAACCATTAAAATTGAGAAGCCGATGGTGTTAGATGTATAAAAGACCACTTGTGATTGTCTAAATATGGAGGATTGTGAGATATAGTTATGTTGGAATCTTGTAAGTATAAGTATTATATTTATGTCATTTCTGACTAAAAGTATCTTTGTCTGAAGAAGTTGTACTAATGGCAAATTATGAAGGCAGACATCGCCTCATACATTAGTAAACGTCTAGATATTGCAAAGGTCATCATCTGAATTTGATTTGATTTGGGTCATCGTCGACAGACTGACCAAATCTGCTAATATCATTCTTATTAATGATAGATTCTAGATGAAGAAATTGACTCTTTTGTATTTAAAAGAGTTATGTAAACATGGTGTGCCTATATTGATCATCTATATCAAGATCCTCGCTTCGCATCAAATTTCTAGAGATTTGCTCAGAAGTCATTGAGAACGAACCTTGATGAGAGTACTATGTAGCACCCCAATCGAAGGGTAGAGGTAAAGTAACGATACAAAATACTATAAGCGTTGTTCTATGTTTGAATGATTGACCTTTGGTAATAGACCGTATAATCGTTTTCCTTTGGAGAGATTATCATTGATAATTATCGTGTTAGGATCGAGATCGAATCTTGTTAGGATCTATATTAGAGCATCTGTAAGCAAGAGTTGAGATGAAGACACCCGACATACACCCATTGTGAGTTGGACATGTCTTTTAGGTTTAAGGTTTCCTATGATAGCGAACCTAACCTTACGAAATACTCGACCCGCGAGACCTGAAATGATTGCTGAAATTAGGATCTGATTATTGACTGCCGGTGGTGGGCAAGAGGTTATGTGAATATGAAATGTAGATCTTGAAGTGCCAAATGGGTAGCGAAATTATGCCAAAAATTTTAACCTTGGAAAAAAAAATGAATTAATGATCTGACAAATCATGGGATATAAGTCCCCGTTGTATGGGACCATTAAGATGATGTAAAAGTTGGGATTGAAAGGCATATAAGCTGGATCTACCCTAGGACTTCAAGAACTACGTGAATTATGTTTCGTAAATCGAACCTGATAAAATATCTATCCAGTGAATATCTGATTGTTTCTTAGTAAAGTTTAGATAGGCGAAAAGTTGCATTCATAAAAAACCCGTGAACATCATGGATAGAGAAAGTAAGTCAACATTAAGCCTGATCTTATTCCCGTAGTTATGTTTGATAAAACTCGCATATTGTAATGAATTGCACTTGTGAGAAAAGACCGAATGTGGAGGAAATACCCACATGGCTTTAACTCTATAAGAAGCAAGTAGTAAGATGATCTTTGAGGACAAAGATCCTGTTTAGGGGTAAATGCTGTGACAATCCGTCAATTTATGGTTGATATTTTATTCTCAATATTTATTTGAAAACACTATTTTAATGTTACATTATGAACTCACTTATTTTTGGGAAGTAAATTGGATTTACGTCTTGAAGTAGCATCGACTACGTCTAAACCGGAGGATTCTACGTTACGTGCTTACATTTGCATACACCGTTTTGGTGACAGTCCGACATTTCAGAAAAATAAATTTATCCGTGAATATTATTTTGAGATTTAAATTTGTGTTGGTTCATAAACTCACAAATTTACGATA
The DNA here is from genome assembly GCA_025667525.1 of Glebionis coronaria. NCBI lineage: Eukaryota > Viridiplantae > Streptophyta > Magnoliopsida > Asterales > Asteraceae > Glebionis > Glebionis coronaria. The sequence goes on from CM046877.1 coordinate 458,974,334, forward strand.
AGAGATTAGGACTTACGATTTTAATTTAACGTCCTTTACGACTAAACCGGAAACCTTAGGATTACGTATTTACGTTTTCGAACTCCGTTTTTGATGAGACAATTTTTATTAGATTCGTTTTGTTCCGTTGATTCAGAATTTATAAAAACGTTTTTCGTAAAACGACCCGAGGGCACGCAAATCGAGGAAACTAGAATCGAGGAATAGCCGTAAATTAGCGGGATGGGACAAAACAAGTTTATCCCACCCCACTAACTTAAGGGGCAGCCAAGGAAGACACCACATCAAAGATGTGGCATCTTTACACTTAATAAGCTTACACTTGTAAGCATAGCTTCACACTTAAGCTACTTCACCCACCAAAACAAGTAAAACCACTAACCCTTTACCATTCACTCCATTTTTCATGCAAACTACTCTCCTCTCTCTCTCAAATTCGTCCCAAAATCATCAATAACAACCCTTATTTGATCTATTTTAGCCATAAAATCATGTGTTATTCATACACATGATGATGCTCCTTTGAAGCCTTGAAGATTGGAGGTGATCTTAACATGTAAAAAGGAGTTTTCAAGGGACTTTGGGGCTGATTTCTCAAGAAGTTTTCATGAAGAACAAGGGCTGATTTTTGGAGGAATCTACAAATACTTGGTGACGCTAGAAGTGGTGTTGATATCTCATAAGATTGGTTACCCAAAACCAAGTTTTGTTCATCAAAAACCTCATCTTTTCATCACTAATGGTGGTATAGAGATTGTTCTTCCTATCCTCTTGTTATTTTGATTATGTAATCTTGTATTTTATTTATTTATGTATATGTATATGATGATGAATTATGATTAAAAATATTATATGGGGATTTGGTGTTGATAGATTTGATAAACATGGGTAAAAAGATGGAAAAACAACATGTAAAAATGGTTAAATCGTGCTTAAATGGTAGGCTGTATAAAAACAGTAACTAACCACATGTTAGACTGATAAAATGATGAAGTATAATCCATTTACAGTAAGTACAAGATGTTATACACATGTGAGAGTTGGCCATGCAATGGAATCATTATAATGAATGAGATATGATCAAAACAAGATGGGTGTGCTAATCTGAATAAGTTGTTTTGTAGGGACTGTTAAGCATAGATAAACTTAAAATGAGCAGTAGCTATAACTAAGTTAAATGTAGCACATAATATGAAGATCATGCCATCCAAAAATGAGCTTCTAATTCATTGTAGAACTCTATATATGATAAAAATGGTGAAGATGAAAATAAAAATCAGATTTTGAGATTAATGTTTATTACTATTATATAAGCACTCAAAATTATATTGTATAAAATGTAAAATTAAAACCCAATAACTCATGAATTTTATTTATATAAATATGTTAAAGGTTAAATAAATGGATAAATTATAAAAATGGTAGTGGAATAATATTTATAAGATATAAAAACTATAAACTTGATTTTACGACTTTTTCGGCTATTACCGTAAAATTAACGTTTTTCGCCAATTAAAACTTAGATGATCAAACCCGTCTAATGTAAAGTTTTTAAAAGTCATATACTGATATATAAGTACCTAATACAAGTAAAAACCGATAAAACCCGAACTATAGGACATACGGACATTAAGGAGCTAAGTAAACATATTGGACTAATAATTGGACTAAATAAGTTAAACACTTATAAAAAGAACTTATTGGGCTTAACCCATTTGGGCCCAACATGGGAAGTATAGATACTGATAATATAAGTATAAAATGGATTAAAACAAGTTAAAGAACTTATAATAAGTTTATTGGACCTAAAACACGTAAATAGGTAAAACTAGTAAACTAGTATAAAAGTTATCGACACATAACACTAAAACGAGTAAATGAGAATATGTAAACCCACTTGATCATCATATATATAAAATCATCATATGTATACATAATCTTTATTTTTATAAAGTCATTGGACATGAGTCTAAGACGAGTATTATTTGTCTAGGTTTCCGTGATTGAAGCACGTACCGTACATCCGAATTGCCGACAACCCGCCTTCCCACATCAACGTGAGTTCATAGCCTCGCACTCTTTTAAATGTTTTTATGAAATGTTTTATAAACCCGAGAGGGAGATAACATGTTATTTTAATAAAATAGGACACCATTTGTCCCGATTGTTTGTTTATTGATTTGGACCCGAATGATTGAATGACCCGACTGTATGACCCGATAAATGATTAAAGGACCCGATAGATGAAATTAAATGGATTATTAAAGTTAGGTTATGTCACTAAAAGTCCCATTAGCATGAATTGTGAACTACCGGGATTTGGTAGACGCTTATGCATATAATAGTACTATTTGGGGACGATCACCCTAGTTCGCGCCTTGACGGTTGATCCCCGTCGTGCCACATTGATTGGTAAGCGAATTTATGTATGAGAAGATTTCCATAGCGTGACCTTTGTGACGACACGCTAATTTAGATGGGAAAATTGAGTATCGGGATAGCTACCCGTTGTTTGTTTTATTAAGGTAACAATGTCATGCGGCTTATAATAATCCAAATTAACAAAATACTGCTATACGCTCTGAATTACGATGTATTGTCTGACTAGCAATACGGGGTCATACTATTGATATTATGTTCGTGTTTTGGTTTTATATAACCATATTCATATAACGGTTTTAATCTATACAACGTTGTAAAACGTATTGTATGATGTTTTTACGACATTGGCTCGTATAATGATTTTTAACGCAAATGCCGATATTATGATTTTCGATAAAGATTTGTATAAAATGATTTTGGCTATTTTATGGCTTATTACAATGATTTGTACGAAATAATTTTTGGTAATAATTTTATACCAAAGTTATATTGATGTAATTTAATAAACTCTATGAATTAACTCGGCGTTATCGCTGACCTTTTCTTTTAACATGTCTTATCTCAGGTACTTGAAGGTAATTCTAGGGAAGATAACAAGAATTCATGGCCCGCACCTAAATAATATTTTCCATTCAAATACTTTGTAAAACCTGTATAAAATACAATGACTTGGGACCGATGTAACTTTGATATTTATGAATGGAAATGCTTTATTATTAAACGACGCGATTTTTATGCGTTGTCTATGATGTGAGTAATGTGCTATCCCGTAACACCAACGAGTCTTCCGCTGTATTGAGTTGTATAAATTTGGGGGTGTTACAGCTTATTTGGTTCGACTTATATTAAAACACGGGCTCGGGATTCAGGTTTTTATAATAACTATTTTTATAAGTCATGTCATATTAAACTTTAGGTTAATTAATTTATTAAAATTATTTCATGTATAACCTAAGGTAATTATACTTAGTCATTTAAATTAAACATGTATTTTAATTAAAATCATATAACGTATATTTTAATTAAATTAACCAGTTATCTAATTAACCAACTATAAACATGACTTGTATTGTACTAATTTAACTTCACTTATTATTTATAATTCAGCTTAATTCTAATTATGGAAACTTACTATTTTTAGGAACTTTATATTTTTGGAAACTTGCTATTTTTGGAAACTTACTATTTATGGAAACCTACTATTTTTAGAAAGTTACTTAGTATTACAATACAAGTATTATAATACACTAATACATGAATAATACACAACAGAACATCATAATAACTACAGTTAACACTGTAAACAGTAAAACATGACAGAATACGTATAACAAGCAAATAACACACAGAACCAATAAAACACATGTAATTCAGACAACTCATACACGTCCATTTTTCTTATGTTGTGTTATCCGTCAAGGCGGATAACTCTTCATCGTTTCTGTTAGCTTCTACTGGACATAAGGTACGGATCTCCCGTCCTTCAGTAAGGACAATCTCTTCCTTCATTAGGATTTCCCGTATGCAGCCAACTGTTTTCCCCAGTAGTTACAAATTAAATGCTTATGTTTATTAGTTACCTTAGCCATATACATGCATGACCAGTTTCACCTAGTTATGGAGGTACCATAACCATAACACTAGAGGCACTAGTGTTATGACTTCACCACTGCGGAGTGATAGCTCATGGCATCCCTTTTCAGTTATTTGGCCATTATATTATTATTTTATCATGTGGGGCTTATGGGTGCATCCTAGTTACATGTTTTAGTCAGGATTTCATGGTGAATATGATGTGTTCCTTGCATCCTTCACAAGGAGTTGATCCCTCCTACCCACTGACCAGTTAATTAGAGGCAACCCCTCTAATTGCATGATGAGGTCTCCCCTCCAAGTATTCATGCACGTTGTTGACCTCATGAACTATATTGGATATTATGGTACATAAACTAATATAGATTTTCAAAAGTAACATAAGCTATGTTTTCAGAACTAAAACGAGTTAACATGATAGACAACTAGGTTTTCTAGGACTTATTCATTTACGCTACCATTCATGCTTTATACTCTTTATATGATTCCATGTTCTATGTTTTCCATGCTTTATTGTATATCCGTGCACTGAGCGTTATGCTCAACCGTCTACTTTTCCATGTTCCCAAACGGCAAGTACCCAAGGACGCAAGTAGGAACTCCAGAGTATGTGCATTCAGATTGGAAGCTATCCGGCCTCTTTACCTTATGCATATATTCCTACTTTATCATACTTTACATCTTTTGGACATTGTTTAGCCCATTCCATTTACAGTACTTATATTTCTTGTTTGTGAGTTACTAGACTACCGATGTTTGATTCCGGTATTTCTATTTATGGTCATGAATGTTTAGACATTTACCTTGCATGCTTTGATGATACGCCATAATTTACTATAGCACTCTATCCTATTACATGGGGTGTTACAATTATGGTATCAGAGCCCAAGTTTTCGACCTGTAGCTCTGTAAAAATGACATGTGACTTACGGGTAGTCACTAGTGTCTTCCTAGAACTGACAGTTGGTTTTCATGCATTCATTCATTTTCATTTCATGCATTCATATCATTGTAGCAGGTTTATGACTAAGTAATGGTTGGTACAGGACTGGCCCTATTTAGTCGCATGTGCTTTTATCGAAACATTTAACTTTGGGACCGACCCATTGGCGTCCCCGCACCATGTCTTTTGTTTTGAGTGAACTAACCATAGTCGTTCACTCCCGTTCATACAAAAGTTTTATAAACTGCATCATTCATTTTTACATTGTTTCATGCATTATAAACTGCTTCTTTGATTTACACAATGTTCATGTGTTCTTATGTTATCTCATTTCAGATTTATAATTTATGTTGCATTTTGTTGTTTTAAACAGTCAGATGGTGAACAATCGCAATACTCCAGATTTGATAGCAGCTGTCAATGCAGCTCTGCAAGCCCTACTTCCCCAATTTCGCAACGAAGTCAGAAACGAAGTTCGCGCGGAATTTCAGGCTCATGGCAACAACAATAACAATCCTCCACCGCCGCCATCCCTTTCCAAGACTGAGAGGCATGAGCTGTTGAGGGAGTACTATGAAATTAGGCAAGGAGTTGAGGAGAGCGGCAGCGAGTTCATGTAACGTTTTCTTCGGCTGGCCGACTCTATTGGCACAACAACACATACTGCTGAAGAGCAAGCACACCACTTCACATCGGTCCCCAATAAGTTGGCAGATTCCACTTTGAGCATGGTGGCACAGGTGGCCGATGCAACCCGGAAGTATGAGATGCTACAGGAGTAAGGGGTGTATGGTGAGGACAACCCAGCTAAGAGGTATCTTAAATCACCATTTGTTAACCGGTGAAGTTTTCAATATGTCATTTTACGTCATTCTCTGTTCAAATTTCTCATTTTAGACAGAAGACTGAGGCCCGGAATCCTCCGGCTGCTCAGCAACATTCCTCGGAAGAGAAAGGTGTTTTCGGCTACCAAAATGATGTTAACGAGTATAGGTCCTCACCTTTACATTCAATGTTATTAAGCTGCGTACATTTCACTATTCTGACACACTAGCGCTTATAATTAGGAACAATGGTTACAATAGGAACTAGGACCGCGGAGGTTCGCAGTTGAACCATCCTTCAACACCAGGTAATGCTCAAACCTTGTATGTAATCATGTTTGTGTTTCACGATCATATCTCATGCATGAAATCTGGTCACATGCTCTCCGCTAGTTGGAAGGCCTTCTGCTTGATCCATGCACCCAATCTGTCCTAATTGTCCGCTCAGGAATTTAGGTGTTTGCCGCCAAAGTACGGGAGGATCTCTCAAATGTGGCCAACAAGGCCATCAATAGAAGGACTGTCGCCATGGTGAGATAGAAGGCGCCTCTGGACACGCCGACACTAAGCCACCTCCTACTTCTGGTCACGTGTTCACTACTACTCGAGATCAAGCGAATAAGAATTCAGGTACTATGACCAGAAATATGTTTATGAATGGTTTGACAACATGTGTTCTATTTGATACTGGAGCGATGCATTCAGTCGCGTCCACTACTTTTGCTGTACGTGTTAGGATTTCCCCGATGCCATTAGATAATGCCTTATGCATTTCCACGCCACTTAGGGACTCTGTACGAATCATTCAAGTGTACAGAGATCTTCCCCTAGAATTTGATCACAAGATCCATAGAGTTGACGCACTTCCTTTGGACATGTGCGATGTTGACTTGATTTTGGGCATGGACTGGTTATCCAAACACCAGGCCACGATTGAGTGCCACACTTATCGGGTTATCTTCGGTGATGTTAAATCTCCAGAGTACATACACCATGGTTTTCTGCCATGAAGGTCAGTACAGATTATTTCATCCATGGAGGCGCGTGCATTGCTATCACACGGCTGTCAGGGCTTCATAGCCAATATTCATGACATTACTGCCGAGTCTCCATCGATCCAAGATCAGCCTACTGTGTTAGAGTTTCCAGATGTATTTCCAGATGGACTTCCGGGCATACCACTTGTTCGTGAAGTCGAGTTTGGAATCGATCTCATACCAGGTGCAGAGCCAATTTCTAAAGCTCCTTACCGTATGGCTCCTATAGAGCTTAAGGAACTAAAAGATCAGCTACAGGAACTTCTGGAACGAGGTTTCATCTGTCCCAGTGCATCGCCATGGGGTGCATCGGTACTGTTCGTGAAGAAGAAAGACGGCAACATGCGTTTATGTATAGACTATCGTGAGTTGAAAAAGATCACGATCAGGAATCTTTATCCTTTGCCGCAAATTGATGACCTATTCGATCAACTTCAGGGCGCCATGCATTTCTCTAAGATCAATCTGAGGTCCGGCTACCATCAGTTACGGGTCAAAGAGCATGATATTTCTAAGCCTGATTTCCGTACACGTTATGGGCACTACGAGTTCGTAGTCATGCCATTCGGACTCACTAATGCTCCAGCCGTCTTCATGGATTTGATGAACCGTGTCTTCCATGAGTTTCTGGACAAGTTCGTTATTGTGTTCATTGATGACATCCTGATATTCTCCATATCCAAGGAGGAACATGAGGAACACCTTCATACAGTCTTACAGATTCTTCGTCTGAAGCAGCTGTACGCCAAGTTCTCTAAGTGTGAGTTCTGGTTAACCAAGGTGGCATTTCTGGGCCATATTGTATCTTCAGAGTGGATCACCATGGATCCTACCATGTTTGAAGCTATCACTAAATGGCCGAGACCTACATCTACAACAAAAGTTAGAAGTTTTCTGGGTTTAGCTAGCTACTACCGTAGGTTTATAGATAATTTTTCACGGTTAGCCTTACCTTTGACTAAGCTGATGAGGAAAGGAGAAAAATTCATCTCGACGGAAGAGCGAGAGAAGAGATTTGAAGATCTTAAGCAGAAGTTAGTGACTGCACCCATTCTTACTCTCCCATCTGGCTCAAATGGATTTCAGATATATAGTGACGCTTCAGGAAAGGGTTTAGGTTGCATTCTCATGCAACGTGGGAAAGTTATTGCATACGCATCACGACAGCTGAAACCTTATGAAGAAAACTATCCTACTCATGATTTAGTGCTTGCACCAGTTGTTTTCGCGTTAATGATATGGAGATATTATTTGTATGCTGAATCATGTGACATATTCACCGACCACAAGAGTCTCAAGTACATCTTCACCCAGAAGGAACTGAACATGAGACAAAGGAGATGGTTAGAGTTAATGAAGGACTACGACACCAACATTCAGTACCATCCTGGTAAGGCAAATGTGGTGGCAGATGCTCTAAGTAGAAGGTCGGGAATGATTGCTGGATTTGGATTGCGAAGGAGATCATTCGTGACCTAGAGATGACTGATATTGAGTTTTGTATATGAGGACATCATGGTTACTGGGCTAATCTTAGAGTGGAACCAGACTTACATTCTAGGATCAAGGAAGCTCAGAAGGACGATGGTGATATCTAGGCTATCATTCAGAACCTTGATCAGCAGACGAAGTTTCGTGTTGACGATGACGGTATCTTATGGTAGGGCACTAGACTAGTGGTTCCTGATGACTCTACTCTTAGGGAAGCTGTGTTGACTGAGGCTCACAGTTCTCCATTTACCATTCATCCTGGTTCTACCAAGATGTACCACGACATCAAGCAACAGTTTTGGTAGAGTGGTATGAAGCAGGATGTTTCCACCTTCGTTTCTAAATGTATGATCTACCAATAAGTGAAGATCGAACACCAGCGAGCTAGTGGTTTATTACAACCGTTAGATATTCCAACATGGAAGTGGGACAAAATCAGCATGGATCTTGTTACTAGTGTTACGGTTACTCAGAAGAAGAATGATGCTATCTGGGTCATTGTGGATAGGTTGACTAAATCTACTCATTTTCTGCCGATTCACAAGGAGCATCCGATCAGCAAATTAGCAGATACATTCCAGAGGGAGATCATGAGACTGCATGGTACTCCATCAGAAATCATCTCTGACAGAGATCCCCGTTTCACATCACGTTTCTGGCAGAGTCTACAGAAAGCTTGGGGCACGAGACTTAAGCTCAGCACTGCCTTTCATCCTCAGACCGACGGATAGTCGGAACGTACCATTCAGACATTGGAGGACATGCTACGATCATGTGCTCTAGAATGGTCAGGAAGCTGGGATATATTCCTAGTAGAATTCACATACAACAACAGCTGGCACGCTAGCATCAAGTGTGCTCCCTTTGAGATGTTGTATGGCAGAAAGTGTCGCGCCCCAATCTGCTGGGATCAAGTGGGTGAACGACTGCTTGAAGGTCCAGAGATGATTGAAATAACTAATGAGAAGGTCGCTGTCGCCAAGGCAAAGCTTCAGGAAGCTCGTGCTCGTCAGAAGTGGTATGCTGATAAACGTTGTAGAGATGTGTCTTTCAACGTAGGTGATCATGTTTTCCTCAAGGTATCACCTGCACGAGGAGTTAGACATTTTTGAATCAGAGGGAAGCTCAGTCCTCGCTTCATCAGACCGTTCGACATCATAGAACGCGTTGGTGAAGTGTCATACCGTTTAGCGTTACCGCCTCAGCTATCACACATTCACAACGTGTTCCATGTGTCCTAACTCAGAGGATACAACTATCATCCAGTTCATGTTGTCCAATATTCACTTGATCAGATTCGAGAGGATCTTTCATATGTGGAAAACCCGAGAGAGTTCTTGAACGACAAGATCGTGTCATGCGGAGGAAGATGATCCCTTTCGTCAAAATCCTCTGGAGGGATCATCCTGAGCGGGAAGCCACTTGGGAGACGGAGGAGTCTATACGGACTTCTTACCCTCATTTCCAGTTCTAATTCGGGTATGTTTTCTTTCAGTTTACGTTTCTACAATTCGAGGACGAATTGTTCTTTTAGAGGGGAAGAGTTGTAAAACCCGCATTAAAAACCTATGAAGAGTACACGTGAACAGTAATATACGAAAACAAGGTAAAATTTAAACTTCCCATTTATAATATTAATACACGTGTCATGACAATAAATAACGAACAATCACGAATATTAAAAATGTGACACGATCACGAATACCAGAATCACGAGTAATAAATCACGAACACGCACGTAAATAAATTAACACTAAAAAAACTACGGGTTTACCCTATGTGGGCCTCATAGCCGTGACAAGACAAGAGAGGGAGGCCAAGTGGGCCTTTTGGCCCAAAATCTATTTTAATAAATACACCTGGAGGATTATTATTCTCATATTTTAGGTTACAGAAAATTGTCTTCTTCCTCCTTGTTTTCACCATAGCCGCCAGCCACTACAAGAACAAGGGCAAACCCGAACGATTTTTTTTGTAATTATTTAATTGTTCGTGATAACCTTTTCATTCTACGCGCATTGGTATATTCTAAAACCTTTTCTTTTTATTTTGTTTTCTTATGATTTTATGTTTAAAAAATTAATTAATCACATGAATATAACAAGGAATAACTAGGATTAATTAATTTTGGTCAAGAGGGTGTTTGGTTTTTGGTTTGTGGTTCGGCCGAGACACCGAGACCCCAAGGGGGGGTTCGGTTTGTTTTAATCACCACCACCAAGACAATAAAGGTCTCGGCTTGGTTTGGTGATGGGTCGCGCACCAAGGGAACCCCGACCATGGGTCGCGATGTGTTTGTTTTCGGTTTATGTGGAGTCGAGACACTACCGAGACCCCATGGGGTGCTCGGTTGGTTTTGTTTGATCAGACCCGAGACCAAAGAAACCCCGACACTAGGTCGGGTTATGTCTACATGTTTAGTTGATTATGTAGTGTCAACCGAGATCCTTTCCACGGTCTCGGTGGGACTTGTTTATAGCTTATTTGGTTTAACTTATATTAAAACATGGGCTCGGGATTCGGGTTTTTATAAAAACTATTTTTATAAGTCATGTCATATTAAACTTTAGGTTAATTAATTTATTAAAATTAATTCATGTATAACCTAAGGTAATTATACTTAGTCTTAATTAAACATGTATTTTAATAAAAATCATATAACATATAGTTTAATTAAATTAACCAGTTATCTAATTAACCAACTATAACCATGACTTGTATTGTACTAATTTAACTTCACTTATTATTTATAATTCAACTTAATTCTAATTATGGAAACTTACTATTTTTGGGAACTTTCTATTTTTGGAAACTTTCTCCTTTTGGAAACTTACTATTTATGGAAACTTGCTATTTTTAGAAAGTTACTTAGTATTACAATACAAGTATTATAATACACTAATACATGAATAATACACAACAGAACATCATAATAACTACAGTTAACACTGTAAACAGTAAAACATGACAAAATACGTATAACAAGCAAATAACACACGGAACCAGTAAAACACATGTAATTCAGACAACTCATACACGTCCATATTTCTTAAGTAGTGTTATCCATCAAGGCGGATTAGTCTTCATCATTTCCGTTAGCTTCTACTAGACATAAGGTACGGATTTCCCGTCCTTCAGTAAGGACAATCTCTTCCATCATTAGGATTTCCCGTATGCAGCCAACTATTTTCCCCAGTAAAACAGATTAAATGCTTATGTTTATTAGTTACCTTAGCCATATACATGCATGACCAATTTCACCTAGTTATGGAGGTACCATAACCATAACAATAGAGCCACTAGTGTTATGACTTCACCACGGCGGAGTGATAGCTCGTGGCGTCCCTTTTTAGTTATTTGGCCATTATATTATTATATTATCATGTGGGGCGTATGGGTGCATCCTAGTTACATGTTTCAGTCAGTATTTCATCGTGAATTGGTGTGTGCCTTGCATCCTTCACAAGGAGCTGATCCCTTCTACCCACTGACCAGTTAATTAGAGGCAACCCCTCTAATTGCATGATGAGGTCTCCCCTCCAAGTATTCATGCACGTTGTTGACCTCATGACCTATATTGGCTATTATGGTACATAAACTAATAAAGATTTTCATAAGTAACATAAGCTATGTTTTCAGAACTAAAACCAGTAAACATGACAGACAACTAGGTTTTCCAGGACTTATCCATTTCTGCTGCCATTCATGATTTATACTCTTTATATGCTTCTATATTCTATGTTTTCCATGCTTTATTGTATATCCATGCACTGAGCGTTATGCTCAGCAGTCTACTTTTCCATGTTCCCAAACGGCAGGTACCCAAGGACGCAAGTAGGAACTCCAGAGTATGTGTATTCGGATTGGAAGCTATCCGGTCTCTTTTACCTTATGCATTTATTCCTACTTTATTCCTACTTTACATATTTTGGACATTGTTTACTCCTTTCCATTTACAGTACTTATATTTTTTGTTTATGAGTTACTAGACTACCGATGTTTGATTCTGGTATTTCTATTTATGGTCATGAATGTTTAGACATTTACCTTGCATGCTTTGATGATACGCCATAATTTACTGTACCACTCTATCCTATTAAATGAGGTGTTACATAGGTGGTCATGTTCATGCATGTATATAGCTCAAGAAAATTTAAAATGATAGCATGACAAACAATGAAAGTTTTATGTTATGAAAACTGGAGAAAACAAATGGCAACAAAAGGGGAATCCTAATCATGCATAGAAAGAGATGTCCTTACTGAAGGACGGAATATCCGTACCTTATGTCTAGTAATCGGTGAAAGAGATGAACAACGGAAGAATACTACTCTGACTTCAAGTAAGCTACATAATAAATGACGTGTATGAGTTGCTTGTGCATTAATAAGTTACTTGTTCTTGGTTTTTAGTTACTTGTTCATGACTTGTTTTACTTGTTCATGTTTTATGGTGTCTTTCCCTTAATATTATATGTTTCATGCGTTCTTGATTATTATATTACATGTTTATTGTGTTATTATGTGACAATCGTCAATCTTCCCACCTTTATTTAGCTTGTTATTATTAATTTTAAGTTGTGAATGTCGATTTAGCAATTAAGAAATGATCTCATTTTATGGAATATCATGTGCCTTAGATTTTCTTGGGATTTTTTTAGTTTTACATAGCAACTGCAGAGGCAATAGGAAAATCTTGTGCATATCCTGTGTAGGATTTATCTGTTTGACATTTTCGCAAACTATCTGCGAATTAATTGTTGTGTGCTCATCTAGATATATAGATATTGTGCGCATAACTATTTTTCATTATTATTGTTATAAATAATTTAACTAAGTATTTTTTTATGAAACGTTATTTATCATTTTATTTTCCGTAAATATAAATTGTGTCCGCCTAATTATTTGACATATAAACTAAAATACCTCAAATAAACACTTTTATCCTAATAATATCATTCACTTCTCCATCCTATTTAATTCAATACCAATAGGCATCCACTTACCCTACTTTATACATTAACTTACAAAATTACCAAATGAAAATAAACTTTACCTTAGTTACCAAACTTAACCATCATAAAGTTACTTTAATCAAGACTTTGACCATGAAAAATCAGACTCATACCTATCATCTATGTACTGTCAACATACATGCTTTTGTTTCTTGCCAGTTGCCATAATAGGATAGACAAGAAAACGCTCAAACACAAACACTTTCAACATCGTTGTTCATTCGGATCAAAGTGACTACTCCACTTTTCTTTTCAACACCTAAAAACCTCCATCATCTTTACAATAACATGCAACCAAACTCTAAACCTCTTACTTCACTAAGCCAAACAAAACAAGAAACACATCCTATAAATCGACTAGGGTTTTCGAGCAAACTGTATAATTTCGTGTGATCCTTGTCATTCCAACGTGAGTTTCATTATTTTGATTGTGAGTTTCATAGTTCCGACGTGGGTTGATTGAGTTTCGAGCTAGGGTTTGCTCATAAGTTATAAGATCGTGGGTTATTATCCTTACTTCTCATCATTCATAGCTTTGTAAGCCACATTTCCTTTTTTTATTGCCGTCGGTACGTATACTTGCTATCAAACCGTTGTCGTCTTAAGCACAATGACTAAAAGTATATTTAAACTAAGGGTGTGTCGGGTACGTGAGCAAATTCATGAACGAATAATGTTTCACGTGAGTAAGGGTTGAGTTACAAAGACGAGTTTTCAAACTAATGTGTTTTCAAGAGTATGAGTCTCGAACGCAATGTACCCTAAACAATTTATAAACATGAAATCATGATATTTGTACCAAGTAGTGAGGTACTAGATAACGAAGGAAACTTAAAAGCTTTTATGTAATTCATTTAAACCTATCATACGAGTCTAAATGGATCACTTTTACACAATTGAGTCAGAGTCCAAAAATAACGAGTTCTAAGTTGTGTAAAAACATGTGACTTTCGTTCCTAAAATAATGGAACAATTCACATTTAAATGCGTCGTTTTTGTTCTGGGATTTGTTGTGGGGTTCGTAAGGTTTATCATGCAACTCAAATTTTCAAAAACCGTCGAGTATCAAAGTCGTAAGGTGAACAATAAGTCACGAGTTGAGTTTTATGAACCATGGTTTCTTTGTGTTTCTTTTAAGTGACGAGAGAGAGTGATGAACAAAAATGAAAGTACAAATTTTGGAATATTTGGAATAGTATATGTTTCTTTTGTTCCCTGTGTTGCTGCGTCTGACAAACAGAAAAGAGAAAGGGGACCATTTGGGTAATGTACTTTGAGGGAGACATAGGACATAGTATATCTTTTATACTAGGAAATAAATTAAACCCCTATTAATTATAAATTTATCTATACTAGACCTTTAGGTATAATTTAAACTTTACTTATAAAATGCAATAAGTAATAAAAGTAACTAGTATAATTTAACTTGGACTTATCACAGTTCATCCATAGAGCGTGGGATTAAGCATTCTTCGATTTATTCGTATATGCCGAGTCCCATTGACTCAAATAATTTAACCCGGACTAAATTGGTGTCACAGTTAGCGTGTGGAGCGTGGGATTAAGCATTCATTGAGTTATTCGTATATGCCAAGTCCCATTGGCTCTAACTAAACTAAAAGACCCGATTAAGCGGGTCCTAGACAAGGGCCTCACGATTTATTCGTAGATGACCCAAAAGGGATCTTTGCTATTTTATTGACCTATAAATATATTAATAAATGAACACAAAGAAAATAAATAAAACGCAGTGGACTGATATCATTGTTGGACAAAAATTAGGGTTAGGACCGTATTATTTCTGGACTGTGATGGACTTGGACTTAGAAAATTAGTGTACTTATTTAGCGACCAATTGTCGTTTAATCGAATTAAATTGTAATTATCTACTGTGTCTATTTAAAAGTTTGTCTTTGAGTCGTCTAAACTATTTTGTGTGCGTTAACCCATGAATTCGACCTTTTTAATTGACTTTGACTTTTTAATAAAAAGCAAATGTTTTACATAAATAATTTATAAAAGCAAGTATAATGTAACGACGGAGTAATTATTTTGTTGCATTACTTATTTAGATAGTTATTGCTTATGCTAGGTTACGGATTAAAGTTGGAATAATTTGCGTGTATTGTGCTTCCTACTTGTTGAACTTACTTGCCTATCATTTGAGGTGAGTTTATAGCCCCACTGTAACTTATTTATATCACTTTATGAAATCTTGGGGTGAGATACATTGCTCGTTTTAAACTGTCAGACATAAGCAGAACAGGAAATGAAAACATAACTATT
This sequence comes from Glebionis coronaria, assembly GCA_025667525.1. Taxonomy (NCBI): domain Eukaryota; kingdom Viridiplantae; phylum Streptophyta; class Magnoliopsida; order Asterales; family Asteraceae; genus Glebionis; species Glebionis coronaria. Next base: position 458,989,904 of record CM046877.1, read on the forward strand.
GATGTTGCCTAAGTAGATGAATCTAAAACTGTAACTTGTGCCCCTAATCATGAACCGTTAGTTACTGAGAGTAAGCATGAATGAAGGTGGATAGATCTATTTTGGGGTGACGCCCACATCCGGGATTGGCAGGTCATATGGCCATAGGGTGCATTTGAAATTCTGGAAACTGTGAAACAATGAAACTAAGGCATACTAATGTTAAATTCTCGGTGTCATGAGCTTAGGACATCGATAGTATTTATTTTACATGTGTCATTATATCATTTATAATGTATCATATGTATAACTTAGCTTCTTATGTTCCGACTTATCAATTTAAATAAACCTATGAACTCACCATCCTTTGTGTTGACACTTTTAGCAATGTTTTATCTCAGGTGATTAAGCTGCTTGCTATATGAAGTAATCTGGAGTCTGCATGCATCATGATTTTGTCTTCGGATACATATTCCATTTAAAACTATTATCTCGTTGTTATTTTAAAACTTTATTTGCTTCTGTAATCTCTGATCTGAACTTATGAAATCTTGTAATCTTGTTAACGTTAATTAAATCAACGAGAAATTTCCCAAAACGACTCATGTAGAGGTTGTTCTTTATATTCTGAGTGTATGATATTCATGAAGTCACATGGGCCCGACTATTACCGAACTCTGATTTTAGGGGTGTGACAGATTGGTATCAGAGCCTTAGTTATAGAGAACTAGGTTGCATTAGTAACTCTAGGCTATAATTGATTCTCATTCGCATGTATTCATTTCATCATACATATTTTATGTGAGTTTTAGTTTATTCCTTGAATAGTATTACGTGATTATATGACTTATATGTTTATGAGTAGTCCCCGACGATGAGAAAATTCATCAAAAAGGTTGAGATGAGTAATAGAACTTAATAAGACCTCAAGGCTTGATAGGTATGTAAACACCCATCCTCTTTACCACTTAATTACAATAATAACCGAGCCAAAACGTGTACTTTATGTCTTTTATGTCGAAATTGTGCGTGGTTTGTGTTTTTGTTGTGTTTTAGGACGAAATTGTGAAAAGTGGAGAAAACACGGCATTTACTGGCTTTTATTGAAGAAAAAGATGAAAGACGAAGCCAAGAAGTCAAGAGTGCGAAAAGAACGGAAGTCCAAGACCAATTCTGAAAATTTATCGAAGAAAAAGTCGAAAGACGGAAATTTATCAAAAGCCGAAGAACTCAAGTCTATTTTATTGAAGAATTAAAAGACGAGTTTAAAGAAATCCCGTGCCATAAGTCATTAAAGTCCAAGATTAACAAAATATTAAGAAGGGAAGGACTTAATGGTGCAATTAAGAAGAAAGGAAGGAGAGGAGGAAGCTTCCTCTAAACACCTTCCTAATCTCCTATAAATACTTCTCATTTTCATTTCATTAGCTTTTGTTGGCTAAGGTGACAATTAGTCTTCCACCTTTTAATTACTTGCACATTTACTTTATTGCACATTTAAATACTTGTCTTGCACTTTTAATACATTTAATTTTACAAGTAAGTGTTCTTTAATTTCCTTGTCTTTATCTCTCATTCTACCTTTCTTTCTTGCTTGATCTTTATGTTTACATGTTTATTATCTTGCTTGTTTGATTAAAGATTGTGTTTTTATGCTTTTGATTGTTTTAGATCATTGATTCTTATAGCTTAATTGTTTTCATCTTTAAGTTTTTAAAGTTTTTATAAAAGTTATTTTCGTGTAAAGCTTGATTTCGTAAACTTTTGTTCATTCCGTGATTTAAAAGTCTGTAAATTTCAGTTTAGTAGCTTATTTTTATACGGGTTACCTTAGGATTTTAGACTTGTGATTATTTGATTAGTAGCTTATTTTTCTAGCTTATTTTGTGTTCTTTCCTCCGTATTCCGATCTGGTAAATCGGAAAAGGGTTATACATTTCGATTGGAGTAATCGGATAAGGGTTTTAATATTCCTATCAGCATTCCGGTCTGGGGAGGTTTTGGTATTCCGATCAGGGGAGTTTTGGGTATTCCGATCAGGTAAGTGACAGTTATTCCGATTGGTGCTTTTTCCCTCATTCCGATCGAGGTGATTGTGTGGTATTCCGATCAGGTATAGCTTCGATATTCCGATCAGGGGTTCTGCTCAACATTCCGACCAAGTTCACTCCACATTCCGACGGGATCTATATTACGACCAGAAGAGTAAGTAAACATTCCGATCAGAGTTCTAACATTCCGATCGAGGGTGTTTTGATTATTCCGATGGTGAGTCTGATCGGAATATTTTCCGATTAGGGTAATTTTTACTACTTTGTCTTGTTTTATTTTTAAGTTATCATTTTTATACTTTGTCAATTTTAATTCTTGTCACGCTTTTTAATTTCAAGTCATTTAATTATTTTACTTTTCAAAGTTTTTAAATATTGCACCCTTTCGTTTAATTAGACTTAGATTTAGTTTAACGCCTTTTATTTCAACGCCATTTTACTTTAACGACATTTACTTTTAAGTCTTTGCACATTTAAATTTAAAATCAACCAAAAATATTTGTTTCACCAAAAAACAATTGAGTCGTACTTAAAGCCAGTAATCAATTCGATTAGACCACTTAAACGAATCTTTTTACCTGGCCAAAAGCCTTGTATCAAATGGCGCCGCTGCCGGCTCTTTTCGTAAAGATTAACGGTTTTCTGTGAGAGACGCGTTGCTTTTTGGGATCCGTTCACTTGTGAGCGTTACTTTTCTTGCACAAAAATTTACAAAAAACCATAAAAAAATTAAAAATTTCAAAAATCCAAAAAGATTTTATCTTTATTGTGTATATATATTGTCTTTGTGTTTGGTTTCTTTTTCTTTTGCATTTTCAGGTGTATGCGTACTAGATCTTCTAATTATCAAGAGCCCGAGACTCAAGAAGATTTAAGTATGTCAGGTGTCAACAACAATAATCCACCACACCTCAATAATAACAACAATGTTCTTCCACAGCCCGATCTTCGGACAATGGAGGAGCTTTGTCAACCTACCATGTTTGGACGAGGAGGACCGATTGCGCCGATGAAAATCAACGCTCCTGAGTTTTCGTTGAAGCACCACATGATTCAGCAAGTGCAAACTAATCCATTCGCCGGAATGCCTGATGATGATGCCAACAAACACCTCGACAAGTTCATTACAATCACCCAAAGCATGAAGTTGCCTGGTGCCACAATGGATGTTCTTCGCCTACAACTCTTCCCACATACTTTATCACATCATGCCGAGAAATGGTTTGATCGTCTCCCGAAGAATTCTATTCACACTTGGGATGACATGACTCAACGCTTTTTGTCGCGCTACTTTCCACCATCCATGGTCACAAGCCTTCGCAATCAAATTAGCGGTTTCATGCAAGATCCTGATGAATCTCTTTTTGATGCTTGGGAAAGATATAATGTCTTGATCGACCGTTGTCCAAACCACAACATGATCCCTGTGACCTTAATAGATACTTACTACAACGGATTGACTTTTTGTGATCGTGATACGATTAATGCAGCCGCCGGTGGCACATTCATGAAAAGGAGACCCGAGGAGTGTAGAGAGCTAATTCAGAACATGACTACTCACCACAAAAACTGGGATTCCTCTGCTTCTTCAAGGAACAACCCGAGAGTCAATGTTTCTTCCACTTCAGCAAACCCTGATATGACCGAACTCACCCGCATGATGACTGAAATGAGCAAAAGTATTACGCTTCTCGCTTCAAACCAACAACAACAACAAGTTAAAGCAGTTGCTAATCCTTGTGAAACATGCGGCGGTCCTCACTCATACACCGATTGTCCTTCGAATCAAGGAAATCCGGAAAATGTGTATGCAGCTTATGGTAATTATTCACCGGAAAATTACCAAGCTCGACAACAAGGGGATAGAAATATGTTGAGTTACCGATCAAACAACTACCTTTCACCCGGTTTTTCTCCTCAAAACCAAAACTCCGCCAACAACTAGAATAGAAGCAACCAAATCCCACCAAGAGCTTCTAATCCTTATCACCCACCCGCCCAACAAGCCCCACCCATTAACCCCGATGTTGAAGCCATCATGAGAACCCAAGGCGAGCAAACCAAGAATCTGCAGAGCCAAATTATCAATCTTAAAGGAGATATTACCAAGCAAGGAAATGAGATAAGATCCAAGCTTCGCGATAACATCCAATCCTCCTTCAGCAATCAAACAAATGATTTGAAGAATATGCTTGCTAGTTTCTTGCCCGCCGCTCAACCTTCTACTTGGAGTTCTCTACCTTCAAACACCGTCACCAATCCGCGAGCAAATGTGAGTGCTATTACTAGTCGTAGTGGAATTACCATTGTCGATCCACCAATCCCACCCCCATCATCTACACCTCCTCCACCACCATTTATCCCTACTCCTCCTACACCTAGTATTAGTGCACCATTACCGTCTCCGCCACGTCATGACAATGTTTCTAGGAAGGACCCTTCAACATCTCAACCTTTACTTGCTACACCTGCACCTTCACCACCCAAACCCAATATCCCATATCCTTCTCGTTTAGGCAAGACCAAAATGCTAAACAAAGATGACTCTGAAGTGGCACGCTATGTGAAGATGATTTCTCAAATGAACTTCAACATTAGCTTTCTTGAAGCACTTGTCCACATGCCCAAATTTGACAAAGCATTTAAGGAATTGCTTAACAAGAAGGAGAAGCTGATTGAACTCGCCAACACACGCTTAAATGAAAACTCCTCTGCAGTTATTCTTAAAGAACTTCCGGAAAAGCTTGGAGATCCCGGTCGTTTTGTGTTGCCTTACGTTTTCAACAAAACTGAAGAATTTACTGCCCTTGTTGATCTCGGGCCAGTATTAATTTGATGCCTTTGAGTGTTTGGAAAACACTATCATTACCCGACCTCACTCCAACAAAGATGACTCTTGAACTTGCAAATCCCACTCTCGCTTACCCCGTTGGTATATCCGAAGACGTGTTCATTAAAGTTGGCACATTTACTTTCCCGGTCGATTTTGTCGTTGTTGATTATGAAATGGACCCTCGTATTCCTTTAATACTTGGTCGGCCATTCTTGAGAACCGGACGAGCTCTAGTTGATGTTGCCGAAGGTGAGTTGATCTTAAGAGTCGGGGATGATGCACAAGTATTTAAAATGGGGAAGCTTACAAGTACAACCTTTGGAGGCCGTGAATCAGTGAATATGATTAATGTGCTCGATGACTTTACCGTCTACGACAATCCTCTATTCGACTCTTGCATCGATAATCCACTTTTTCATGATGATGTGGATGATTCTCGGTCCACTTTGGAACCTTCTCCCATTTATGATTCTCCACCGGTCTTTGATGCTTACGATGATGTGTCTAGCTCAAATTCGGATGATTATGATGACCTTACTTCTGAGTATCCCGAGCTTTCCACTTTCGATGATTTTGATGAGGCCGATACTCTTTCGAGCGATTCTTCACATGATGAAGATCCTCCGCCATCAGTCGATCCTACTTTGGACGATTACTCATTTGAGGAAGATTTCTCTGCTTTTCTCAACACTTACTTCCCTCATGAGAGTGATGCCCCTCCTTTGGACTTTGAAGATTATCGTCTTGATCCTACTTTGGATTTGAAGAACATTATTTCAAAGGAGAAGAAACCGGTCGACACCAATATCCGCAGCATGTATGAGTTAACACCTCTTTGTTTCCCTTCTGAGGACGAGGTTGTGCTTCTTCGCGGATCTTCTTCACACTCTGCTGAGCCTGAGTGCTATTTTCCCTTAAAGGAAAAGGTGTTCGACCCCGGTATTGATATTCTGCAGCCATCTCAGTATCCACCTGATGAAATAAAAGAAAAAATCTTTGGATCTATTAAAGACATGCTTACGCCACTTCACCCTTGCTTCCATCGTGCTCCATCGCTACTTAAGGGAACCTTGCCTACTCTTCTTTGGCTTGCCTTGTTCGCCTTAAGTTTTTGCTATTTGATGGACGAAAACTATGTCTTTGATCCTGGTGGATATATTTCATGCTTCTTCCTATGATGATCAAGGTCGAGTCAGGCTCACGACTCGGTTAACAAAAACCAAGCGCTTCTTGGGAGGCAACCCATGCATCTATCTTTTCGCTTTCTTTATCATAAGTGTAGGGGGGAGACCCGTTGGTTTGGTTTCCTCTCCTCTCTTAATCAGGGATTTGAGCTTCAATGATCCACTCTTGATGATTCTTGACGACCCGTGATTCCGTGTTCCATTATCCCGGTTCTATCCTAAACTCTTTTCGATTCACTATTTTATATTTTCTCATTATTAAAATAGGAATCTCTTTAGTTGTCTTTTCCTTAGCGAGACTTAAACAACGTGCACAATGTCTTAAGTGTAGGGGAGTTTACTCCCACATGCTTAAACATTGAGGACAATGTTTATGTTAAGTTTAGGGGGGACTTCTATCGAAGTTAAGTGGTCTTTTCCTTGTATTTGTCCTTATTTTAACCGGAAAATCAATTTTTCGACATTTTTCAAAATTTTTGATTTATTTTGGCCTATTAGTTTTGCCCTTTGTATAGTTATTTTCTTTCTTTGCTAGAATAAATGTTTAATAAAGTGGTTTTAATTTTCAAACGTTGTGAATCTTTTGGCTCAACCCGAGTCTACTTATCTAAGTTTACTATAGCTAGTATCCTTAACGTGTTTAAGTCAAGTTTTGCTAGGCTTTTATATAGGGAGCTATAAAACGCGAAAGTCTTAACTCTCACGGGTTAAGAACAAGAACTTTTCGCAAGTTCCTATTATTGATCCTAGAGAGTCGTTTATCAAAGGAACTTTAAAACGCGATTTCTAAACTTGAAAAAGTCTAAGAATTTGCAAGATCCTATAGGCGACTCGAAAACCCAAAACTTTGATTTAATAGGCTAAGCATCCACGAGTCTCATTCTTTGAGATTTTAAACTGTGGAGAACAAGAGATGATAGAGCCAATTATAAGTTCGGTATTCTTTCGTGAATTTATGTGAGTTAATTATGAGCCTATTCTCCCATGGCTTGTTAATAAATTTAACTGCAATAAATAAGGTTGTACGATTTGAAAAGTTACTTAGCTTCTAGCCCAAGATCGTTTAAAAGTTGCTCGGTATGGATTAGAGTTCAAATCCAAGGCATAACTTATTGAAGCGGGATGCGAAGATTGGCGAGTCCCAAAAGGCCCTAACAACGCATGAGGGCTATATTTTGTTGCTAAAGATCCAAAAGTGATGTGAAGAATCATTTATCGAAAATCAATATGAAGTATCGAGACACACGACGAAAAGGAAAATCTCCCTAAAAGTCATGGAGAAGTGTATCCGAAAAGACCCTAACAAGGTATGAGGATAAATAGATCCAAGTCATAAAAGGAGGCGGATCGTTGCATATCAAAGTCCAAACTAATGATTGGAGAAAAATGAAGAAGTCGTGGTCCAAGTATGAATCTCTCAAAACTTCAAGTGAAGAAATTCCATTATGAATAGAAGACCATAATTTCATGAACGTCTCTCAAGATTTGAAGTATGAAGTCGCTGTCAAATATCGATCCGAGAAAGGTCTCAAATCGCTAAGCGAGTTATGCCAAGATATGAACTTTATGAGGTCCCGAGAAGCAGTTTTAAAAGATTGTGTCCTTTAGCTAACTATTGATTAAATCGTTCACCTTATTTTCGGCCTAATAAACTATCGAAATAAGTCAACAAATGCATCCTCGTGATCATTCTAGACAAAAATAAAATATAAGAGATACCACTAGGAATAAGGGAGTCTAAGTGAGTAATTGGCCCACATGAGTTCGCGTTAGTTTGCTAACTTATAATAACAATGATCTCGTTTTTAAGCTTGGTTTGGAGAAAGTGAAAACTTGAGGATGATGATTATTCATGACATTTCCAAAATCCAAGGTATGTTTTTGATTTCTTAATTCTCTTTACTTTTAATTTTCTATCTCTTTAATAAAGGCCAAAGTTGATTGATTATGATGAAAAATGAAATCTTTCTTTGTAACTAATGCATTGCATGAGGACATTGCAATGATCAAGTGTAGGGGATTTGATAGGTGTGTAAACACCCATCCTTTTTACCACTTAATTACAATAATAACCAAGCCAAAACGTGTATTTTATGTCTTTTATGTCGGAATTATGCGTGGTTTGTGTTTTTGTTGTGATTTAGGACGAAATTGTGAAAAGTGGAGAAAACACGGCATTTACGGGCTTTTATTGAAGAAAAAGATGAAAGACGAAGCCAAGAAGTCAAGAGTGCGAAAAGAACGGAAGTCCAAGAGCAATTCAGAAGATTTATCGAAGAAAAAGTCGAAAGACGGAAGTTTATCAAAAGCCGAAGAACTCAAGTCTATTTTATTGAATAATTAAAAGACGAGTTTAAAGAAATTCTGTGCCATAAGTCATTAAAGTCCAAGATTAACAAAAGATTAAGAAGGGAAGGACTTAATGGTGCAATTAAGAAGAAAGGAAGGAGAGGAGGAAGCTTCCTCTAAACACCTTCCTAATCTCCTATAAATACTTCTCATTTTCATTTCATTAGCTTTTGTTGGCTAAGGTGACAATTAGTCTTCCACCTTTTAATTACTTGCACATTTACTTTATTGCACATTTAAATACTTGTCTTGCACTTTTAATACATTTAATTTTCCAAGTAATTGTTCTTTAATTTCCTTGTCTTTATCTCTTATTCTACCTTTCTTTCTTGCTTGATCTTTAAGTTTACATGTTTATTATCTTGCTTGTTTGATTAAAGATTGTGTTTTTATGCTTTTGATTGTTTTAGATCATTGATTCTTATAGCTTAATTGTTTTCATCGTTAAGTTTTTAAAGTTTTTATAAAAGTTATTTTCGTGTAAAGCTTGATTTCGTAAACTTTTGTTCATTCCGTGATTTAAAAGTCTGTAAATTTCAGTTTAGTAGCTTATTTTTATACGGGTTGCCTTAGGATTTTAGACTTGTGCTTATTTGATTAGTAGCTTATTTTTCTAGCTTATTTTGTGTTCTTTCCTCCGTATTCCGATCTGGTAAATCGGAAAAGGGTTATACATTCCGATTGGAGTAATCGGATAAGGGTTTTAATATTCCTATCAGCATTCCGATCTGGGGAGGTTTTGGTATTCCGATCAGGGGAGTTTTGGGTATTTCGATCAGGTAAGTGACAGTTATTCTGATTGGTGCTTTTTCCCTCATTCCGATCGAGGTGATTGTGTGGTATTCCGATCAGGTATAGCTTCGATATTCCGATCAGGGGTTCTGCTCAACATTCCGACCAAGTTCACTCCACATTCCGACGGGATATATATTCCGACCAGAAGAGTAAGTAAACATTTCGATCAAAGTTCTAACATTCCGATCGAGGGTGTTTTGATTATTCCGATGGTGAGTCTGATCGGAATATTTTCCGATTAGGGTAATTTTTACTACTTTGTCTTGTTTTATTTTTAAGTTATCATTTTTATACTTTGTCAATTTTAATTCTCGTCACGCTTTTTAATTTCAAGTCATTTAATTATTTTACTTTTCAAAGTTTTTAAATATTGCACCCTTTCGTTTAATTAGACTTAGATTTAGTTTAACGCCTTTTATTTCAACGCCATTTTACTTTAACGACATTTACTTTTAAGTCTTTGCACATTTAAATTTAAAATCAACCAAAAATATTTGTTTCACCAAAAACAATTGAGTCGTACTTAAAGCCAGTAATCAATTCGATTAGACCACTTAAACGAATCTTTTTACCTGGCCAAAAGCCTTATATCAAGGCTGTTCTTGTTTGATTGGGTTGCGAGGTGGAGTTAAGTTCTAAATGTTACTCAGCTTAAGGTTTTTGATTAATTTCCTCAAAGACGGGTGAGACTCATATGATTTGGATAAGTTGCATATTAACTCTCTAAATGTAACAAATTGCTTATGTGTATGTGATTATTGTTACGTATGCGCCTTATAAGTAATTTAATACGTTATTTTTCTATGTCACGATTGTATATAAATGCCTCCTCCTTAATCTTGAAAATTCTCGTGCCTATAAGAAGACTAATCGTATGCTTTGCTTTTGAAGATCATGCCTCCCGCTACTAGGAATGGAACGAATCTTCCCGAACTGGAGCAGTTGATTGCCGACCGGGTGGCTACAGCCTTGATTGCCTATGAGGCTAACCGAGCTAGTGACAGTGGAAACAGAACTCCCCGTGAAACAAGTAACACCTCTGGTGGAGAAAATCCCCCAACCCGACAGTGCTACTACAAAGATTTCTGAAACTGTAACCCGCAAGACTTCAAGGGAACCGAGGGTGCAATAGGACTGGCTCGTTGGTTCGAGAAGATAGAGTCTGTCTTTAATATCAGTAATTGTGTTGAAGCCTGCCAAGTTAAGTATGCCACTTGTACTCTACAAGGTGAGGCATTGACTTGGTGGAACTCTTTTGTGAAGACTGAGGGCCTGGAGACTCCTTATGCAATAAGATGGAAATAATTGAAGGAAATGATGATCGAGGAGTACTGCCCGAGCCATGAGATTCAGATCATAGAAGTGGAACTTTGGAATTTGACGGTGCGGGGAGCAGATGTAGGGGGTTATACCCAAAGGTTTCAGGAGTTGGCATTACTATGTCCTAGTGTGGTACCTACGGAATAGAAGAAAATCAAAAGGTACATATGGGGATTGACTGATGACATTCAAGGGAATGCCATTGCCTCAAAACCAGCTAAGATTGGAGAAGCCATCCGTATGGCTCAAGAGCTGAACAACAAGAAAGTTAGAGCACGAGCTACTAAGGCTGCTGAAAATAAGAGGAAGTGGGAAGGAACCAACAACCATCAAAGCAACAATTATAACCAGTCTAACCAGCAGAACAAACGACAAGACATTGTTAGGGTTTATACAGCAGAAGCTGATAACAAGAGTGGGTACAATGGAAAGGCACCCTACTGTGCCAAATGCACACTTCATCATTTTGGAGCTTGTCGTCAGAAGTGTGGAAAGTGTGAACGTCTTGGCCATAAAACTGAGGAGTGTCGCAAGACTAATAAGGATAATGTCACTTGCTTTGCATGCGGGGAAAAGGGACACTACAAGAGTGATTGCCCCAAGGGGAAGAATCTCGGAGCTATAATTCCTGTTGAAACTGAAGAAACCCGCCCGAGGGTATACCAACTGGGTATAAGGACTGGAATCTCAGAGACTGAGCATAACTAAGGGTACGTCCCTATTAACAACTACTAAATATTTATGATATTTTTACTTGCTATTATCCGTCACTACCCTTACTGCTAAGAACGGCATCATGTGAACCGACAATGTAACGAATATAGGCTGATAGATTATTATTTAATCTGATACTATTATGCTCGTTCTAAATACTTATTACAAATATCAACGAATTAATTTTTCGGACAAAATTCTCTAACCTTGGGAGACTGTGACAATAGTCAATCTTCCCACCTTTATTTAGCTCGTTATTATTAATTTTAAGTTGTGAATGTCGATTTAGCAATTAAGAAGTGATCTCATTATTATGGAATATCATGTGACTTAGATTTTCTTGGGATTTTTTTAGTTTTACATAGCAATTGCAGAGGCAATAGGAAAATCTTGTGCATATCCTATGTAGGATTTATTTGTGTGACATTTTCGCAAACTATCTGTGAATTAATTGTTGTATGCTCATCTAGATATATAAATATTGTGCGCTTAACTATTTTTCATTATTATTGTTATAAATAATTTAACTAAGTATTTTTTAACGAAACGTTATTTATCGTTTTATTTTCCGTAAATATAAATAGTGTCCGCCTATTTATTCGACATATAAACTAAAATACCCCAAATAAACACTTTTTTCCTAATAATACCATTCACTTCTTCGTCCTATTTAAATCAATACCAAAAGGCATCCACTTACCCTACTTTATACATTAACTTACAAAATTACCAATTGAAAATAAACTTTACCATAGTTACCAAACTTAACCATCATAAAGTTACTTTAATCAAGCCTTTGACCATGAAAAATCAAACTCATACCTATCATCTATGTACTATCAACATACATGCTTTTGTTTCTTGCCATTTGCCATAATAGGATATACAAATTCGTACTTTGACTTGCTTAACTTTTGTATCCTATCTCCTTCAGTAACACATACTTTCTTTTAACTTACACAATAAACACCAATTGAACATTATATATCTCCCCTCTCGTTTAGAAAAGAAAATGCTCAAACACAAACACTTTCAACATCCTTGTTCATTCGGATCAAAAGTGACTACTCTAGTTTTCTTTTCAACACCTAAAAACCTCCATCATCTTTACAATAACATGCAACCAAACTCTAAACCTATTACTTCACTAAGCCAAACAAAACAAGAACACATCCTATAAATCGACTAGGTTTTCGAGCAAACTGTATAATTTCATGGGTTCCTTGTCATTCCAACGTGGGTTTCATTATTTTGATTGTGATTTTCATAGTTCCGACGTGGGTTGATTGAGTTTCGAGCTAAGTTTAGGGTTTGCTCATAAGTTAGAAGCTCGTGGGTTATTATCCTTACGTCTCATCGTTCATAGCTTTGTAAGCCACATTTCCTTTTTTTTATTGCCTTCGGTACATATACTTGCTATCAAATCATTGTTGCCTTAAGCACAATGACTAAAAGTATATTTAAACAAAGGGTGTGTCGGGTACGTGAGCAAATTCATGAACGAATAATGTTTCACGTGAGTAAGGGTTGAGTTACAAAGACGAGTTTTCAAACTAATGTGTTTTCAAGAGTATGAGTCTCGAACGCAATGTCACCTAAACCGTTTATAATCATGAAATCATGATATTTGTACCAAGTAGTGAGGTACTAGATAACGAAGGAAACTTAAAAGCTTTTACGTAATTCATTTAAACCTATCATACGAGTCTAAATGGATCACTTTTACACAATTGAGTGGTGAGAATCCAAAAATAACGAGTTCTAAGTTGTGTAAGAACATGTGACTTTTGTTCCTAAAATAATGGATCAATTCACGTTCAAATGCGTCATTTTTGTTCTGGTATTTGTAGTTGGGTTGGTAAGGTTTATCATGCAACTCGAATTTTCAAAAACCATCGAGTATCGAAGTCGTAAGGTGAACAATAAGTCATGAGTTGAGTACAATGAACCATGGTTTCTTTGTGTTTCTTTTAAGAGACGAGAGAGAGTGATGAACAAAAATGAAAGTACAAATTTTGGAATATTTGGAATAGTATATGTTTCTTTTGTTCCCTGTGTTGCTGCGTCAGACAAACAAAAAAGAGAAAGGGGACCATTTGGGTAATGTACTTTGAGGGAGACATAGGACATAGTATATGTTTTATACTAAATAAATTAAACCCCTATTAATTATAAATTTACCTATACTAGACCCTTTAGGTATAATTTAAACTTTACTTATAAAACGTAATAAATAATAAAAGTAACTAGTATAATTTAACTTGGACTAAATTGGTATCACAGTTTGTCCATGGAGCGTGGGATTAAGCATTCTTCGATTTATTCGTATATGCCGAGTCCCATTGACTCTAATAATTTAACCCAGACTAAATTGGTGTCACACTTAGCGCGTGGAGCGTGGGATTAAGCATTCTTCGAGTTATTCGTATATGCCGAGTCCCATTGGCTCTAACCGAACTAAAAGACCCGATTAAGCGGGTCCCGGACAAGCGCCTCACGATTTATTCGTATATGACACAAAAGGGATCTTTGCTATATTATTGACCTATAAATATATTAATAAATGAACACAAAGAAAATAAATAAAACGTAGAGGACTGATATCATTGTTGGACAAAAATTAGGATTAGGACCATATTATTTCTGGACTGTGATGGACTTGGACTTAGAAAATTAGTGGACTTATTTAGTGACCAACTGCCTTTTAACCGAATTAAATTGTAATTATCTACTGTGTCTATTTTTCTAAAAGTTTGTCTTTGAGCCGTCTAAACTATTTTGTGTGCGTTAACCCATGAATTCGACCTTTTTAATTGACTTTGACTTTTTAATAAAAAGCAAATGTTTTACAAAATAATTTATAAAGGAAAGTATAATGTAACGACGGAGTAATTATTTAGTTGTATTACTTATTTAGATAGTTATTGCTTATGCTAGGTTGCGGATTAAAGTTGGAATAGTTTACGTGTATTATCTTTGTGCTTCCTACTTGTTGAACTTACTTGCCAATCATTTGAGGTGAGTTTATAGCCCCACTTTAACTTATTTATATCTCTTTATGAAATCTTGGGTTGAGATACATTGCTCGTTTTAAACTGTCGGACATAAGCAGAACAGGAAACGAAAACTTAATTATTGATGTTGCCTAAGTAGCTGAATCTAAAACTGTAAACTGTGCCCCTAATCATGAACCGTTAGTTAATGAGAGTAAGCGTGAATGAAGGTGGATAGATCTATTTTGGGGTGACGCCCACATCCGGGATTGGCAGGTCATATGGCCATCGGGTGCATTTGAAATTCTGGAAACTGTGAAACAATGAAACTAGGGCATACTAATGTTAAAGTCTTGGTGTCATGAGCTTAGGACATTAATAGTATTTATTTTTACATGTGTCATTATATCATTTATAATGGATCATATGTATAACTTAGCTTCTTATGTTCCGACTTATCAATTTAAATAAACCTATGAACTCACCAGCCTTTGTGTTGACACTTTTAGCAATGTTTTATCTCAGGTGATTAAGCTGCTTGCTATATGAAGTAATCTGGAGTCTGCATGCATCATGATTTTGTCTTCGGATACATATGCCATTTAAAACTATTATCTCGGTGTTATTTTAAAACTTTATTTGCTTCTGTAATCTCTGATCTGAACTTATGAAATCTTGTTAAGGTTAATTAAATCAACGAGAAATTTTCCAAAACAACTCATGTAGAGGTCGTTCTTTATATTCTGAGTGTATGATGTTCATGAAGTCACATGGCCCCGACTATTACCAAACTCTGATTTTGGGGGTGTGACATATTATACTTGGTATTTCCATAATTAGTAACTTTCCATAAATAACAGGTTTCCATATATAGTAACGTTCCAAAAATAGCAGGCTTCTATATATAGTAACTTTCTAAAAGTAGCAGGTTTCCATATATAGTAACTTTCTAACAATAGTAAGTTTTCATAAATATTATGTTTCCAAAAATAGTAAGTTTCTATAAATAGTAAGTTTCTAAAAATAGTAATAAGCTCGTTCAATATACTTAATAATTTACCTTGTTCATTGAATAAACTGATCATATAAGTCATGGATTAATAAGTATATTAAATAAGTAAATTCTTATAAGTCATAATTAATTATAACTTATTATATTAATAAGTCATGATTTAATAACTCAAATATTAAATAAAGTCCATTTTCATAATAACTTGCAGATATCATGAATATGTAAATAATTATTAATTAATAATAGGTCATGATTTTATAATTAGATATTAAGTTATAATATGTCATGGATTATATTTATAATTAATAATAAATATAAATGATAATATGTCACTGATTATGTTTGATTATTGATTATGCTTTAAACTTGATAAGTTCTTTTAATAAGTCGATGATACAATAAGCTAAAATAATTAAGTCAATATTACTAATCCCATAACAATTAAGTTTAATTTAATAAACATATCTTAATAAATCTTGAATCAATAAGCAAAGTATCAAACAAGCCGAAAATTATTTAATCCAACAATAAGTAAACCTAGTTTAAATAATTCTCTTTTAATAAGTCATGATTTAATTAGCCATGAGTAATTAAGTAAAACTCAATAATAAATTTTAATAAGTCTAAAACTTAATACGCCGGTTTAACAAGTCGAATAAATAAATCTAAATATTCCATTTTGGTTCTCTTAATTTCCGAACCAACACCCCTTTGGCCTCTCGGTTAACCGGGCCAAACACAAAACAAATACCCCTTTTGGGCCACCTGCTGCCCAGCAACAATACCCACTACAGCCGCCTTGTGGCTTGCCGCTGCCTAAGCAAAGCACCCACCGACTGCTTCCCTTTTCCCCACGACAACAGTCTTTTCCCCATCGGCTCTACAATCGGTTGCCACTGCCTTGCACACACCAGCCACTGCGACCCCTTATGGAGTTGTGGTTGCTAGCCAGTATTACCCACCGGGAGCAGTAGCCTCTCGGCTGCTTTTTCAGAAATCCTACTGAGAGCATGGTGCTCTCGGTTTCCGTGCAATTGAAACCAAACAAACCCGTGATTCTTATTCTTGTTTTTAATTAAGAACATGTGATCATTCATTTAATATAATTTAATTAAATTCGTGATTCTAGAAAAATAAATAATAAATGAGATTTGATGATTAACAAACAATTATCAATAGAAAAAGATGAGCACGAACACCCCGTAATGAAACCAAGATCAAAACAAATTTTCTTTTTCTCCTTTTCTTCCTTTCTTGCCAGCGGCCATAGTGAGACAACATAGGGTTTTTTTATTTCTGTTTTGTTGAAAAAGAATGAAAACATACGTATACTGGTTTTTACTTCTTTTGGTGGACCGGGCCTTGGGCCCTTTTGTCCTTTGTAGGGATTTTATTAACAGTCTTGTAAGGTTTATTTAATTACATGGGCCCATTTATATTTTCGTGTCTTAAATTTGTATTCTTGTACGTGTCGTAAATACGTAAATTAAGTTCGTGTTATAACTTGTCATGTATTATTACTTTTATGTAATACTTGTCGTGACTTATCTAATTATATACTTTTGGTGTTGTAAATAAAATATCCGTTATTACTTGTCGTGCATTTATAATTTTTAATGCCGTGTCATATCTAATAGTACCGTATTTAATAT
Organism: Glebionis coronaria; assembly: GCA_025667525.1. Classification (NCBI taxonomy): domain Eukaryota; kingdom Viridiplantae; phylum Streptophyta; class Magnoliopsida; order Asterales; family Asteraceae; genus Glebionis; species Glebionis coronaria. Next base: position 459,006,786 of record CM046877.1, read on the forward strand.
ACGTAGTTACTTGTCGTGAGTAAATCAAATACTAAAAGTTTTAATTTAATGATATTTTTAAGTGGGTTTTACAATCATACAATAAAATTTAGTTGAAGATAAAATTATACACGTTTAACTCTAAAATTAAATCAAACACTTATTTTGAGATGAAATTGATAGCATTTGAACTTATGTATTCAGGAAGTCAATACACCAGAACACACACTCCTCATTTTGTATGCACTCTATCGCTAATAGTCACACAAGTTTCATGGAGCTTTTACTTCCACATATTATTGAATATCAAGCTAATGTAATGAATAAGTTGATATTAATGTGCGTCATAAGCAAGTAATCACTAGAACATTTAGGATCTTTGAAAATTAAAGCATAGTTTAAACTAGCATGATTGAAGCATTTATCAAATGCCAAGACGTTATGCATTATAAACGAACGTGCTTTTCTTGAGTTTTTTAAAAAAAGTTAACAACTATTACAGTTTTTTCTTAGGATTTGTTTCTTTTGTTTAACAAAATAAACGATTAAAATGAGCACTAAACGGTTTTGGATGCATACAAATAAAAATGTAACATGCATTTAATGTTTTAATATAATGTAACATGCTGTGTTTTTTGTAGTTGTGACGTTGGGGTTGCAACACAAATAGGTGGTGGTGACGTCAAAGTTGCAACCGTGTTGGGTGGTGGTGGTGATTAACATTTGTGTCTCAATCGCCACTCGAGAAACGTGACACGTGAAAGCAGGGCGGATGCATTTATAAAGTGTAGGGGTGGTGTGCCTATGACTTGCCCAATTATATGAGATTTTTGTACTTTTATTATGATTTTAAGCATTTTTTAAATTGCCTCCACTCAAAACTCAAAATGCCCCTACTCACACACTGAAATCCAACATTTAACATTCTAAAACCTTATAAATCTTAAGAATACTCGAATTTTCATAGATATCCTTGTTTTTTCCACCGTGCTATTGGAAAAAAAAATTTCTCTCCACAATTTAGTTTCTTGGTTCCGCCACTGGTTGCAACGAATACTAGCAAATGGATATCACTATTATACAAACTCACAAAGTTTTGTTTCTTCGTGTCTTTCAAAGCCAAAATTACGTGTGAATTTAGCCGACTAGACCAACAACGTGCGCTTGGGTTTTTAACTCACCTCGTGAGTTATATCTAACTTCCTTTAACCATTGCGCCCAAGAGGTAAAAGACAAGAGATTAAATAATATTATGAAGACGAGATATACGTTTGCATGAAGCTTTTACGTAATTTCACCCTTGATGTTGAAGATGGTCGATGATGAGACCATAATTATACATGGTCTCATTGCTTAAATCAGGATTAAAATATGCAAAAATATCATAAAAACCGTGCAAAACCCTTTGTATTTATTCACTGTGTGTTTGTAGGTTCGGATATCGTGAAATTAACATATCACAATAATCAAGCAAAAATGTACACGGGAAATAAAGCCGCACAAAGAACCAGACCAAAGCATTGATTTTCTAAGAAAAGTCCTTGAAGTTTAAAGAATATACAAGAGTGGTCCCTCAAGTTTGAAGACTTGTCACTTTATACCCTTGTAAATCTCAAACTTGCAATTGGGTCCTTATATTTTCAAGAGTTGTCAATTATAGCCCTTGAAGAATTGTCAAATTGCAAAACCAGTCCTTTTTTATATTCTTGGGACAAACAAGGACCAAATGTGACATTTGATCAAAGTTATTAACAAAGGAAAAAGCCCTAAATTTGTTTGTAAAGTTGTGTTGAATAAAATGCAAAAGCATTCAAAGTTTGGGGTCCAAATCTGTCACAATGAAACCCGTTTACCCCTCTGACCCGATCCAATCCACTCCATTAACCCACAAGCCCAAAACCCAATTCCCATTACCCGTTTTTAGTATTATTAATTGGGTTTAGACCTAATTAAATAATATTAATATTGGGCGGTAAACTTCGACAGTTTGGCTAATCCAGATCAAACACCATGAAAATTAACCATAAACCCTAATTTTTAGTAATCCATAAAACAAAAGTATTAGGATGAACCTTGCTCCAGATCTTTAATTCAACTCCCCATTAGCAAACCCTAACCCCCAAAACTCACCACAGCTCACCCATGTGAGCTGTGGGACCCTCCCATGCCCCTTTGTTCAACCATTTTTTGTGATACCACAGTGAATCTATGGTTGTGGGTAATTCTTTCCTCCTTGCATGTTATCCAAGGGCTCAGATCAAGTTCTACACAACTGGCTATTCACATGATCATAGAATCCTTCACATAGCAATTTTGGGCAAGATTTTTGAAATTCAAACCAAGGGAATTTTGGGGTTTCTACAATAGATTAGGGTTTTCATTTTCATGTTTCTAGAATCTTCTTTAACCCAATATATAAGGGCATATGTTTTTTTCTTATTTTTCTTTGTTCCAGTTGTAATTTGTAACCTTTAATTTTTAATATAATTTAGTAAACTTTTTGGGTCAATGCAAATTTCATACTGAGTTCCATTGTACATTAGGAATTGAATCATTTAAATTCGTGCTTTGTTTTTTTTCTAAGTTCACATTTTCTTTTTATCGAAGTTTTATCAAAAGTTGTGAAGATTTTTGAAGAATTATTTTGGGACCCTTGGAGATATAAAAGATCATAGTCGTTTGATTTTGACAAGATCAAACAATGGTGAGTTTATATCTTTGAGTTTCTTTCTTGTTTTACTTAATTTTTGAAAAAAAATATTTTATCCTAGGATTTTAGTATTATGTTATTGCTTCCTTTGTCTCACAGTTTCATAAACTTAATCAAAAGCTGCTTGACATAAAGATTTTGACTGAGGTTTTGGAACTTGTATTGTTTATTTATGGTGTTATGTTTCAAATAGAAACCAAGACATCAACAAGTTTTGACTAAAGTAGTCTACTTGGTGAGGAATGTGGTACTCCATCTTCTTTCTCATTACAACAGCTCTCACTTTTAATTTCAAGGCCAGAAAGCTTAGTGGGAGAATAAGGCATCAGCCCTTTTTATTGTGGTGTGGATGTACACCATAATAGGTAAGCAACTTGAACCATTTTCCCTTGGAAGTTTGCTTGTCTATGTGATATTGCTAAGTATAGTGCTTGTTAGCTATAGTTTAGGCTTATTCTTGTTGTGTTATGTTTTTATGAGTGTTCATGTTAAATTTGTGCCTTAGTTTGCTGTTAAATTCAAAATATCTTTGTTAAATCTTAATAATAATAAGTAAAAGGGTGTTTGGTACTAAGCATTTGGGACTGAATGTGACTAAGGTTTTATTTGTTTAGATTCTGCACATGCTATTCTAGTTTAGAGTGATTGATTTTTGGTTCAAAATCAATTGTTTTAGTTTGAAAGTTTAATTTTCATATCTTTGCAAAAATCTGTCATAGAATAGTTTATTTTGTCTGATTTCATGATTGGTCCTTTATCTGATATTGGTTAAGTGTAGAAGCTAATAGTTTGTTGTCTTATATGCCTTTTGAGATGAATTTGATGTATGTAAAGTTTTACTTGCAAAAGATTTCTACCCAAAACCCTGCATAACATACCAAATATAGTTTCTTATTGAATTTTGAGTCTTAGATTCTGTAATTTAGGGAGTTGTTAGTTCCTGTACTCATCTAGAGCTGTTAATTGAATTGTAATTTTGTTAAGTTTATTTGGTAGTTTGGTGTGCTCAAATTTCGTTTTTATACCAAATAGTTCAGTCATAAAGTCTCTCTTCATTTAACACTAACATTGGTAATTTTAATACCACTGTCAGCGTTAGCATTTTAGACACTATTAGTTAATTTGTTGATTGTTACCACTGCTTGACTGTCTAATGTGTCTTGTGCTTATCTGGACTATTTGATTGTTTGTTTTTGAGCTTATTGTTATTTCTATTGCTTATTATCACCCCAATAAGCCACTACTTATTAGGGGTTTGTTGTCCAAGAAACAAAACACAAAAAAGTATTATAATATCAAAAACCAATGCTAGCATGGCTCGAACCTACGACCTGCTGAACAGGAGTAACAAGTTTTACCATTGTGCTAGCTGGTTATTCTTGTCTAGCTTTGCCCCGTTTTTCCTTTATACTCTTTTTGTTTTCTGTTTGCAAATATAAGCCGTGACTTATTTACAAATTTTATGCTTATCTAGCTAGCTTTTCGTGTCCTTTATATTTTTCCTTTGTAGTAATTTACTTTTAGGGTCTTTCAAAAGTGGTTCCATATTTTTATTGTTTGTAGATTATTTTTAATCATTATTTTAATTTCAGTTTTTATTAAAGTCATTAAAATAGCTAAAATTGTTTTTAATTTTTAGAAAAATAATTTTTAGCATTAGATAAATATATTAAGGTTTACAATTGATAAATCTTTGTTTGGGCTATTTCGTAATTATTTTGAATTTTAGGTCTTTAATTAGATTTTGAAATTTAGTAATAAATAATTAAAAAATTTCAAGAAATTTTGTTAATTTTTCAACCTTAATTATATTTTTAGGAGTTATTTAAAATTTTTGATAATTTTTTAGATGTATTTTATTTTTTTGTCTCAATTCGCGTGAAAACGCGTATTCATCTTAGTGTAATTTTAGCGTAATCCGTCTTTCTTTTTCAACCTTTTCTCTCACCAAAAACGAACTAATCCAAAAATGTTTTTTGAACTTGGCTCACACAAACGCACTTCCTTGAACGAACTTACTTTTTGGTTTTTACGTTTTCCTAAACGTGGAAACTAATACTTCTCGTGTTTCTTGTTTTTCATAAGACAAGTGACTAAAACTACTACATCAATCGCTATAAGAGCCCTAGTTGTAGTCACACCAAAACAACAGCACATCATCCAAAAAATACTACTACTTTAGCGCCACATCAGAATAACACAAAAACAATACCAACTCCTCTAATCATAAAACTAACCAAGACTACTCACCTCTTTATTTTCATAAAATCCTCTCAACAATTATTTCATTTATCAACCAAACTACCCATTTCATTCATAAACTAAAAAGACAAATTACAATACTTAAAAAATCACACTTAAAAAACATTTGAAATTATTAAAATAATACACGCCCCGGCGACTAGTCTTCTTCTTCTTCTTTTCTTGAGCTTCCTCGACTTCACGCCAAATATGGCTCATAAAGTTTTGTCGGAGAATATGATGCGTATCTTTGTCACGTATTTCTTTTGCTTGACGACATTGGGTTTCACATCGATCGATCCACGTTGTTTGCATCGACCTTGCTGGATTATAATTAACATGCTTCCATTCAACAACTGACATCTATTGATCTTCTAAAATCATATTATACATGATGATACCTGCATATGGGATTCTAGGTAATGTGTTGACATCGTATGTACGGTCCAGTTGTTAAATAAGTCCCAACATCCCTGGAGAACACCGAAAGCACGTTCAATAACTTTTTCGTGAACTTTCTTGACGTTGTTTAAAGTACGTATGCTTCGGATCATTTGCAACCGTGAACGACTTGACAAAACTTGCCCACTCTGGGTACATTCCATCGGACGAGTAATACCCATTACGATACTCAACTCTGTTTACAACATACATAACCACATGACCTAAGTCATCTAACAAATCGTCGAATAACGGAGAATTATCTAAAACAAAAGGGGCAATTTCATATATCACCCTACTTTTCAAATCAATTTCATATATACCCAAACATGCTTAAAATCATTTTACATCATGCATTCAATAGTTGCACTTTGGGTATATATGAAATTGATTTGAAAAGTCAGGTGATATATGAAATTAATCCAAAACAAAATATCGTTATTCGCACCCTCTATCCCATAAAACACATGCCAAATCCACAAATCTTGCGAAGCTACAACTTCTAGCATTATATTAGCAGTAGGGTGTTTTTTTTATCACCCCTATATATTTACCATGCCATGACACTGGACAAGTTTTCCATTCCTAGTGCATACAATCAATACTTCCAAGCATTCCCCGAAAACCATGGACATTGTTATGCTTTTGTTATTTCTTTACAACGTCTTCGGATGTTGGCTTTCTTAAATACTTCGATATGTACAATTCAGTGATGCACATATTATAAAAAAAGTTAGAGCATCTCATGCAGTAGGCTCACTCATTTGTAAATATTTTTATCTAACGCATCGGGTGTGTTACCGTATGCGAATTGGCGTATAGACGTCATGCACTTCATAAGAGCACTAATACTCAGTCGACCCATACAATCTAGTCGAGATAAAAAAATGAAAATGTTGTGGGAGAGGATCAAGGGGATAAGTTATAATTGCATTGATAATTTTAGAAAAAGTCTACGGCTTATACGAAATATTCTACTAAAATAATATAAAGGATACCTATAGTGATCATCAAAATAATAGGCCCATAAACGGTGCTCGACATCTTCACGATCACGAAAAATTGGGTTGCGGGTCACTCGTGGTTGATTTTCTTGTTGTAGTAGCCATTGGTGATAATCAAAAGCTTGTTGTAAAATAGTAAACGTTGGTTTCATCATCGATATTGAAAAAGATTCGACCAAGTTGATTTTAATTCATTGTGAAAGTGTGTAAATGTGTGTGTTTTTTGTTGTGTGAAATTAGTATAAGGGGTAGTATTTTTAATTTGGACCGCGGGTAAAAATAATATTTTTTTTTAAATATAGTTGTTTAGGGGGTGTTTTATAAAAACTATTTTAAGTAAAAAAAAAGTTTATATTTTTTGGTAATTTTAATTCTTTTATAGTTTTTTTTGTAATTTCCCGTAATTAAAAAAGAAAATCGGATACCAAATCATACGTTTGGAAAAGTGGGTTGTTATTATACGACTCAAACGCTTAAGAAAATATGTCTTGTAGAATCTATTTCCGGTTTTCAAACTTTTTAACCGGTATCCTGGAAAACTTGGTGCAAACCTGCAAAAAAATTTGAGAATACCTTACATTAAGTGGAATAAAAAATAGTTCATGTATGCTGGTATATTAGTAAAAGTAAGTTTCCGTACAAGTTAAACATTTATTAAAAATCACATGAAAACCACAAATTCAAATTCGAGTTGATATCAATATCCAATTTGTTCATGTTTCTTTCCCCAATTAATAATTTAATTAAATATTTTTAGCAATTTAATAAAAGGATCATAACTTTCCTAAATTTTATACACGAGATTAAACCAACTAAAAAATAGGCGGATTAAACCAACTAAAAATACACGCGGTACTAAACCACTTTACCACAAGTCTTATTAATAATAACTGATCCCAAGTCTTATATTACAACAGTAACTAAAAACTACACCGCCACTACCATAAGCCTTATTTATAATGTTCGACCCCGAATTGATTATCATTATTCTGTCATTAGGGTATAAGTAATCTCATATTTTTCATCATTATTTCTTAATTCAAAGTTTGTTAATGTGTGCAACTTTCTGTTGCCACATAAGAATGAAGTCCCAACAAGGTTCAGTTCATACAGTTCAATCTTCTGCTCCAACAACACATGGTGTCAGAAAGCTCGTGATTCGTTTAATGACTCCTACCAATATGATTGGCGAAAGTACTTCCTACGCCCATGACAAGGAGACACAAACATCTTCTTTTTCTGATGCTCAAAAGATGAATCGTAAAATATCAGTTCATGACATGGATTGTAAGACTGCATCTCAAGAAAAGATCAAGAAAGCCAAAAGGCATTCCACCTCTGATGAAATCAAGAAACCAATTCATGCGTTCAAGAAAAGGAATCTACTTTTAGAAAAACGAAATAATTTGCTTATGAGTATTGTAAATTCTGAAGTGAAGGTTTATGAAGTTCATAACAATTATTAAAAACCCTATATGGATCAAAGCACACATAGCGGAAGCGATTTAACAAGATCATAATAATAACACAGTTATAATTAATTGAATTAGGGTTACATACCTTTATCCTAGCGAAGATCTACAAGATCACCAACGAATCACCAATTAGGGTTTATGACGAACAATACCAAGATGTAGTCTAAAGTAAGACTACATTACGTTCTTGTACACACGTAATACAACAAACTAACCATGATTCTAGCACGTGTAAAACGAGCTTCTACGTTTGTGGAATATCTACCCAACAACCTAGAGAGGGGCTAGGACTAGATTATTGTTAAACCAAAACCAAAAGATAAAAGAAACCCTAAAAAGTGTGTTTTTCCTTTGGAGTTGATCCAACAAAGAAACCAAAAGGTTAAAAGGAACCCTAAAAAAGGTGTTTGCCTTTGGATTTGATCGCAGGAAAGATAGAGAGAGGGATGGAAAATTATGAAGGCCAAGGATTGTTTATATAGGCTAGCAAATCTTATTCTCCTAGTAATAAACAAATTAGGAAACAAAATCCCCCGTTGGGCCTTGTATAACCGGCGGTGGAAGCCCACCTATGGGGCTTCCGGAACTTTTCGTTTTTCTTCTTTTCTCTTCTATTTAATTCTACAACGGTCATTTATACTTAAATTTTAATTATTAATGTTCGTTATTTAAGCTTCAGTTTAATTTAATAAATATATTAAATATATTTAATAAATAAAATTAACCCTTTACGTAATGTGTGCAATCCCGTAATCTCGAGTTCGATCCTAACACACGACTATTTAAATATAAGTCCATAAAACTTTCAGCTCCCACTTGGACATACTTCAAAATATCGTGATCACATTGGTTAGCGTCTAGTTACACGCCAATGCCCTAGTCCGATCTCGAGTAAGGTCTCTTGGATAAAACCTTGTAATGATTTACTATCATTATTATTATCCTTTCATTTCAAATACAACGTTAATAGGATATGGATCTCAGTCATTCCTTACATTAACCATTCTGTTTCTCGTTTACGGATATAGCAAGATCACCAAAACAAATTTGGGTGCGGCTGCACAAATATCTTACTAGTCCCCCGAGGGGCCCAACTGTATTATACTTCAAAATAATTTTGAAGGAAACAAATCTTATATTGACTAGAAGCAAAACTTATGAATTTTGCAACACTTCTGAAAATAACCCTTATAGCTACCTGTTACGTTTAGCGTTAGATTATTTAACAGAAATGCACTAGACCCACGGTAGTTTCCTGGTATCTCAGGTCTAAGGATAACTATTTATGATTTACTTGATGACAAAGATCCATAAAGTAAAATCATATAGTTGGGATAAGTCCAATATTTGATTCATCAAATATCATCCAAAATTGACCAATATACTTTCAAGTATACCTTGTCACTTTATCTTAGTTTAATAATATTCTCATATTATTAATCGACAACGGACATTTAGAAATATCATAATATTCATGGATTAAAACATGTAAAATGGGATACAAAATTAAATAACAAGAATAAACGAAACCCAATCTTTATTTTGTTAAATAATAATGTCTTGACATCCTTTATCCAAATACTAAAAGTAGATCAATGCATAAAACTGGTACATGCATCATGCCTCTAGTAATGACATTCATACTTGTTTGGCAAAGCATAAAATAACCAATCTTGACCTATGGAATTTTGAGAATACTTTCTTCAAGAATTCATTTCATTAAAACTCTTGTACATGTGCATTCAAATAGTTTGATATTGCCACATAGTATCAAAATTGTGAAACATCCTTGATCACCAATTTCCTAAACTTCCAAAACATATTTGAAGTTCAAAGTATTCTAATTCTTTAATGTATAATGCAAATTTAATCAACATGTTATCTCGAAAAAGCCCATGAATAATATCGAGTGTTACCTCTATTATATCTTTTCAAGTTTTACAACTTGTCATAAAAGATATGAATACGTTACCTTTAATATCTATTATGTAATGTTTGATTCCAACCAAACCTCCAAGTTTGTTGGCTACAATAATTTGCACAACTATTGACAAATTACTCATCTATAGAATATGAAAGCTAATCCAAGATTTAGGATGTTATTCTATTTCCAAACATATTCCTTGAGAATATTTATTACACAAGTTATTTAATAACTTTTAAATAGATCAATATATTCAAATCATCATGCATTTTATGCATGATATAAATACAACACGACACACATGAGAATTTCTCAAACCAGATTTAGATTTCTTCATGTCCTAAATATCCATGTAAACTTACTACATGGCATATTACGTTGTATTTCCACCGTATATATAAACAAATAGTATTTGTTCCAAGGTTATGTACATTTTATTTCCTAAATCTTCAAAGTAAAGTTTCATTTCAAACCAAATCAACATTTAATTTGAATGAAATCTTACTTTATTACATGTCTATTTGACACATATAATTTAAGAAAATAACCATAATACTCCCACTAGCTCTTAGGAATATTCAGAAATCATCTTATTCAAATTTAAATCCAATATTGGATTTCAAATTAAACATAAGAATAATCTCCTAGATGCATGCTTTTATCCATTCATGGATAATTGAAATTTGTACTTTTCCAAAGATTTATTTTGAAGTAATAAACTCATTTTGATTACTTAAGTCCTTTCTTAAGTAGTCATACAAGAAATAGTTCATACATACCCAAATTTGTCAATTAAAATATGACCATCAAAATCTTTATATATTTAATGCATTTAAGAAAGAATACTCAATCACAATTAATTACTTAAGTGTGACTAATAATCTATTCATAATACATATATTAAATGTGTGTACAATTTTGTCCATATAATTTCGACACAAAGATTAAACCACCACAATTGGCGTTTTTCTTCCTTTGACGAAACTCATCTCAAATTTCTAGTCAAACTATTTAAGATAAACCAAAACCGAAATTTTATTATCTTGTTGGACAACATCTATAACAATCATAGTATGAGTAGCTTACCCAAAACTAATATTTCGTAACAAATCACAACAATTATTTGTAACTCATAATTCTCATCATATAAATCGCATATCCGAGATATCCTTATGGACCTATGACGTAAATTCCTTTATCTTGAGAGTTAGCATTTACAAGCCTTCCTCATGATAATTAATAGTGTATTTAAGAAGATTATGTATCTTGTAATTTTATCTTTCAAGATCAAAACTCCCACTTGCTTTTAGTAGCTTAAAATTACTCTTTAAATACATAGCAAATAGATCAACATTCCAACGTTATCTATATGGGACATTACAAAACACAATGACAGTTCCATACTCTTTATTTTCTAAACAATAAGTAGTTTAGCAAAATTCGAACTTCATTTAAGATATAACGTGATTCATCACATTCCATATATAATGGTATCTTATTAATCTTCTTAGCTCAAGTCATACTCAACTTTCTAACCTTGATATCTTTTTGTAAGAAAGGAAGATATAGTTATCTTGAATCAATCATCATATTGATTCTCCTAATGAACATAACATAACAATGATGTATTTTATTTAGGGAAATATTGTAAGTTAATATAAAAATATTAAGATAAATATATATCTTTTGGCTTACCTATATACCAACTAAATCATCTTAATGGTATAATAGATTTCCTAACCATTTTGCATGCCTTATAACTCAAGTACTTTTAACACAAAGTCACTTCATAAAAGTGATAAGTCCATTACACGTTTCATGTATATGTCTTTAGTGAAATATAGACAATTCATTAACGTCTTTACTTTATATTATACGTCTTTCAAGACTTTATGTGTGTGACTTTATTCAATAAATCATAAACATGTATAACTAAAGTAAACATGAACACCACTAGGTTTCAATAATCTTTTCAAGTTAATTCACTACTATGTCTATTTATGTAATTTCAAGAATACACAAATATTTAACTTTAGTAGAATAAGATTACTCTATATATTTATGTCATTCAAGGAATTGTCCATTTTAAGAAACTACAAAATAATCCACGCCCGATCTTTCGACATGTGTGTATTTTACCTTTGTGTTTACAATTTAATCCAAGCTTTCACATGACTAAATCAAAACAACAAGTGTCTCTTAACGTGAATGATATATATACTTTTAAGTAATCTTTTAATCATATTGACACATGATCTAACTTTCATCTAATTATTAGTTAGATTGTTAGTCTCTTATCTTGAATTCAAGAGAATCATATCTTTATGAGTTGTTTCTTGCACACAATATTCATTTCTTCCACTTGTGCATGGAACAACCTCATATATAAGATAAACATCACGTCAAACGTTCGTCTATACAAAATATTGTGCCACATATATTAGCTTTTTACAACTAGATGTAGGAATCACTTAATCAACAAGAATTAGTACATAACTATCTTTGAAGATATTAGTGTCTACAATTTGAAAGCAATTATCTTAGAACATATTAAAGATAATATGGGTTATTACCAAGACAACAAGGCTTGTAACTCCCACTGAATTAGAGAATGTTTTAATAGACTCAAAATCAGTAATACAACACAATTCTCCCACTGAACTTGACAACATTGAAAATGTTTCATAATCGGTGAAAATAATTAGTGTTGTGTTTACTTTCTTACACTTTTGAAAAACACATTCGTAACAATTACTTATAGTGTTGAAGAGTGTACTCTACTTTGTAAATGATGACTTATCCATCAATTGCTTTTAACTTGAAAGACTTGACATGCAATTTCTTCCTTAATAGGTCTACCAACCCCACAATGGTATGTAGTGCCTGGAAATGGTCAAAGCACAACAACTAGACAAATATGCTAGTTTGCCTTATAACCAATTAGCGGTAACTTTTAATAACTCAAAATATGCACTTTTCTTAACTATTAAAGTTTGCTATGAGTTATGGATTTGAATTTGACATTTCTAAAATCCCTATTACTCCTTCTTCACTCATGGAAAAGAGTTTAGGTTTATCTTTTAAATTGACTCTATCCTTAACCATACGGTTTTAGATCAATAAATGAATAAACAACGTTTACGATGTAACGTTGCATTAATACATTTGTAAAAGAATTTAAAAAATTCAATTTTAGTATTTTTGATAATACCATTCAAGAAAATAAAATTACCCCGGTAATAATAACCATAGTATTTTCCTTGAAAAACTAGAATCCAAAATGACATAATTTCATCACATCAATTGATCTGCTAGCAATGAAAGTATTCAAGATGGTAACTTGTCGAACAATGATTGACAAACAAATTTGCAATTTCTAGATATTTAAGGGATTTACATTGCCAAAAGTCATTTTGCATTGTAAGCATGTTTCATCCCTTCTTTATGCCTTAAGTTTCCAGATCTTACTGAGTAACTCAATTAAGTCGACTAATCTAAAGAACGTAAAACCTTCATGTGCAATCTTATTCAGTCATGAAGTTTTCTTTCCATTACAACATCGTCCAAAATCTCATATGACGAAAATTGTAACTTCAAGTGTTCGTCAAGTAGATGGCATATGACTTTAAATTTAGGGTATAAATTTCGATGTCAAAATCATGTATGGAGAAGCATGCATACATCTCCATAGCATAAGTTTAATTAAACTTTTAGTAAACTTTTTGGTGAGACTAAAATTTCATCATATATTTGCAAGTTGAGGTATTGGTTAAACCAATTAAAGATTTTACCCACAACTAAATTCACACCGTACTTTTTATAGAACTTAGCTAAAGCACAAAGCAATAACCCTATTCATTGTGTTTCGGATGTGAATTTTTGCGGTTAAATCATCATTAAGGAATTATGTAAATAATAACCGTAGGTAATTCCAACTTTGACGCACAAGCAAGCCGGGAATTTGGTCAGCGCTGAAGCATAACACCTCCTTCCTTAACTGGGTACATGACCAGTAGTGCGTTATACCCACTTTATAGTTTGTGAAAGTTGAGTAGGTCGTTAAGTTATTATTGCAATTCCAATCAACACAAATCATATGTCAATTAGATCTCAAAAAACAATTCATTAATTTTTATATGATATAGTCCATAATAATTTTCTTGTAAAAAAGAACATACAATTAAAACAAAAACGTACGAAAACAAGTAGGTACAAAAAAAACTAAATCATAAACACATAATAACAACTTATATGTGTAATAAATAAATCAAATAGCCACATGCATACGATTTATTCAATAACAACAAATCTAGGTTTTTATATTCATATAAAAGTCTTCCCTAATTTTATATTTATTGAATCAAATAAAGTATGTAACAAAACACGTAACAATTACCACATAAAACATATGATCCTTGAAAAACATGCATGTTCATCACGGATCTCCCACATAACTTAACAATTAAATCTCTACGGACCGAAACATTAATTCATATAACATATGCAATTCATCAAAGTTCCACCCAAATCACTTAACAATTAATTAAATCACTACAGATCATAACCTTAAATACATGACATAACTAATAATCATGTAATTATCTAAAGATCAAAACATGCAATTTTAGGGTTTCACAAAAAAATTTTTTTTTTTTATTTTATAATCAGCCATAAAAAACAAACCGATTTTTTTTAAATCGAATTTAAAAAAAACAAAAACAAAAACCCTAAATTTTCTTTTAAAAAAAAAACATGTAGTTTTAACTCAAAACAATTATTAGTTAAAAAACAATCTTTAGGTCTCGATAATTATAACATGTTAAAACGGCTCTCGATGCCACTGAAGGTTTATAAAGTTCATAACAATTATTAAAAACCCTAATATGGATCAAAGCACACATAGCGGAAGCGATTTAACAAGATCATAATAATAACACACTTTTAATTAATCGAATTAGGGTTACATACCTTTATCCTAGCGAAGATCCACAAGATCACCAATGAATCACCAATTAGGGTTTATGACGAACAATACCAAGATGTAGTCTAAAGTAAGACTACATTACGTTCTTGTACACACGTAATACAACGAGCTAACCGTGATTCTAGCACGTGTAAACCGAGCTTCTACGTTTGTGGAATATCTACCCAACAACCCTAGAGAGGGGCTAGGACTAGATTATTGTTAAACCAAAACCAAAGGATAAAAGGAACCCTAAAAAAGGTGTTTTTCCTTTGGAGTTGATCCAACAAAGAAACCAAACCGAAGGTTAAAAGGAACCCTAAAAAAGGTGTTTGCCTTTGGTTTTGATCGCAAGAAAGATAGAGAGAGGGATGGAAAATTATGAAGGCCAAGGATTGTTTATATAGGCTACCAAATCTTATTCTCCAAGTAATAAACAAATTAGGAAACAAAATCCCCCCTTGGGCCTTGTATAACCGGCGATAGAAGCCCACCCATGGGGCTTCCGTAACTTTTCCTTTTTCTTCTTTTCTCTTCTATTTAATTCCACAACGATCGTTTATACTTAACTTTTAATTATTAATGATCGTTATTTAAGCTTCGGTTTAATTTTATAAATATATTAAATATATTTAATAAATAAAATTAACCCTTTACGTAATGTGTGCAATCCTATAATCTCGAGTTCGATCCTAACACATGACGATTTAAATATAAGTCCATAAAACTTTCATGAAGGTGAATCAGCATGCCCTATATGCAGAATGAATGGTTGCTCCAAAAAATCCTTTTATCAGCACATGGTTCTTCACACAGATAAAGACCGGAAGACGTTCTTTAAAAGTGGTCAAAATCAGAATCATGATGCCAAGGCCGCCGCACTTGATTTGAGTAAGTTTTTATATGGATGGGACGTGAAGACAGGCAAGAGAGGTCGTTTGGCGTCAAGCATTGTTGACGAGGATATGCAAGAAGCAACGAAGACTCTATTGCTCATTGCGTCTGGTCACCCGTTGAAGGCCAACACTAGTATAATGGCGCAGAGCGATGTACAAGCAGTTAATGGTCCCATGTGCCTTGATGATGATCCTTTTAATCCACATATGGTTGAATCAGGCACAGAAGTTGAAGAACTCATGGCTACAAGCCTGACGAAACAGAGGAATTTACAAGTTAAAGAATCAGGTGATACAATCAGTGGTGAAAGAAAGGTTGTGTATGGCTTTGATCTTAACGAGCTTCCTGCATTTGATGATGTTTAACAGCTTATTATGGTGTAATCTTATAAGAAAAATGTATAAAGTATATCTTCCTTGTAGTTCTTTGTCGCTAACCTATCAATCAATATACACGTTTGAGGTCACTGAGTAATTCTTTTATTTATGGGTTTCAGCCCCCCTATATATGTCATCTGATTGATATTTAAACGAAAAAAATTTCAATATTATAAGCAATAAATAGCATTGTAAATCTGATTAACTAAGATTGAAAAAATTATCCAAAACTATCATCTGCGAGTAGCTGAGTATTGACGTTTAGGTTTTGATTTTGCAGTTTTTAAAGTGCTGTTTAGGAGTTACCAGGATTCCTCAGTTCCATGTTTAGTGCAAGTTTATCGGTACTCAATTTTCATCTTGACGGTGCCTGCAGAAATGGTCCGGAAAGGGTCACTTCGGTTAGGCCATCTGAGTCAAAGAGTCGACGTCATGGAAAAACTTCATCCGTGTTAAGACAAATCAAGACAAAAATATTTTTCAGTTACAACATACATTTCTTATAATCTTGATGTTGTTTCAATGCCCAACTTATCATTGACCAATAATAATATACAGAATATACAGATGAAGCTCCACGGTTTAGAGCTGAAGGGAGCCACATTCATCTGATATCTATTATTGTATTAGTTAATAGCTTGAATTGAGAATTTGAGATGATATATATATGTGCTACCCGATATATAAAGTTGTGTCTTGTAACGCGATTAACTACAGTATACATGTTATATGCCTGTATACAGGTTTTACTTGACCAACTTAATGTGTTTTTACCGATATGATGATACTGTAAAGTTATCTTCTTATTTTACTTATGTTTTAATGTGTATGTGATTGTATAATTTCAAAAACTTATGTGTGGGGAAAACACGTCAATATACTGATGTTTCAGTTGGAAATTTTAACAAAACACCAAAAAAAGGAAAGAAACATAAAAGATTGGTCATGTTTGGGTCATAATAGGAAACTTATGCAATTACAAATTTACAATCACAATAGTAATAGACTTCCTAATCTGAGCAGTCAACCAACCTATCTTCAAAGCAGCGTTAATTATGACGATTCACTACAAACAGACTCGTCACTGGAGGAAAATGAGCCACCGCACCCCTGTCAGGGTTCAAATACTTCTTGTACATTGCGTTGAACTGATTATCTCTTGCACTAGCATGAAAGGTCACCAAACTCTTAGCACAGTCTCGTAGTTGATCTTCCGTATATCTGGTGTAATGTTTGAGTGTTTCAGTCCAAGCAGGTGTCTTATTAAGGGTGCACCTAGCAGCGTACACAGCTGAAGCAACAAGTATTCAAGGGTTATTCCTTATGGTAATCAAGTAGTCCATCAAACTGAGCTCAGTGAAAAAGAACACCATATTCTCCATCTCATTGTCAGTTGGAAGTGAGGCTTTAGCATACCAAACTGTATACACATACAGTGTTGGTACCGTCAAATACCAACCTAAACGACTAAGAATAGCCTTTTCCATAACAAGAATTTGGTCTCTTGAGTATGTATATTCCCACATAGTAATCATATCATCAACCACTATCGGCCATATTTGCTCATACTTGGAAGATATAAGCAACGCACTGATGCCAACCAATTGAAGTTCAGTTCTAACAACAGTTGTGAGCGACAAGTATCTATCAACATATTGATAGTGAGAATGAGTCTCTGGCATCAAGTCATAGTTACTTTGAACATGTACTAGCCAGTCAAGCAAGATAGCTCGCATTCTAGCATTGATATCTGGTTGAAAATCATCCATGTAATCTCTCAAACATCCTTGGGTCTCGGAGAGCTTGTAAAACTTATAGAATTCCTCCACATATTCAACCTCAGCTAGCTCATTATTCTTTTCAAATTCATCAATATTGATGGTGACAGGAGTTTTTGGGTTTGTAGTAAGGATTCCACTAGCAGCCTTTCTACGCGCAGTAAGAACTGATGATAGTGACTTGGAAGGCTTTTTGGTTACAGTAGGGTTTGCCTTAGTAATTGGTTTATTGACACATGCGGTCTGAGATTTGTAATGTCACCAAGGGCACGGAGTCTTCTTCTTTCGCCTTGTGCAACAATCGGATGATGACGATGATCAACAGCAGATGCAACAATATATGCTTCTTGATGTTGAAAAATACCACGCCTCCAATACTCATCAAAATCAACCCAAAAAAAGCCGTTTTCTAGGTTACGAGTCGACAAGATGGTAATTCTAATAATCTTGGAAATGATTGAAAATGCCAATGTGTGAAACCCGATTTAAAATCCATGAAACATTAATTACGCGCAATCACATATCTAATTAAAACATTACGTAATTATTATTTATTTCAAATAATAAATAATATTATTTATTCAAGTATTACGTATATTATTATTTATTCAGTAAAATAAATAATACATGTCAGAATTTAACACGAGAATTTAAAATGCAAACACGTACGTTGAATATTAAAGCACGAAATGAAAGCAGAAATATATGTGTGTGTTGTGTGGGCTGCGGCTACAAAAGAGAAAACAAAATGTGCTTAGGCACAGCCCATGAATACTAAACAATCAGGAAGTTCACACATTTCATTTTCACAAAACAAGAAAACAATTTAGGGTTTGTCTTGGGGGGTGCCGCTGGAAGAAAAATAAACAAGGGAGGAGGTCGATTTTGATTCTTGAATTAATCTTAAGAACGTGTTCGTGTCTTTCATCATTGCATCAATCACAATCGGTAACACCAATTCTTAATAACCCTTTTATTATTATGTTTTAACATCATGAATCCACTAATTTAATATATGAACATGTTGATAAAAGATTTAAAACAAGGAATGATTCGGGTCTTTGGGTTGGTTTGACATGGAAACCAAGAGCCCACAGCTCTTGGTGGTATATTTCTCCAAACAGCCGCACCCTCACTAGGGTCGGTGTTGTGTTGGTGCTCTTTAGTGAGCCGCTAGCCAAAAACCCCAAACAGTGGGGATGGAATGAAAACAGAGGGAACCCGAGGTCCTCATGGCTCTCGGTGGGTATTCATGCCAGGCGAGGGAAACCAAGATTACAGCAGGGGCTAGGTTTGTTTTGTTTTCCTAGTTTTGCGACAGAATCAGCGACATAAATTCTGTCGCAGATTTCCCTTTGGCATATTCGCGACAAAGATTTTTGTCGTGAATCAGGCTGTGGTTTTGTTTAGTGTTTTGTTTGATTGGTTAGTGCGACCGGGACACGGGGTCTCGGTAGGCTCGGGTACACAAGGATATGTTTTATTAAATTACTCTTATTAATTTAATTAATCAAGACTTGAAATATTAATTAAATTAAACATGATTTAATATATAATTATTTAAAATATTATTATTCATGAAAACTTAGGTTATAAATATTAAATGAAATAATTCATGAGATTAACCTAAGTATTTTATTATGACATAATTAAATTAATAACCATACTTTAATTTAATTATTTGGCTAAGGCAAAGTTTTATTAAAATAAACCATGTTATGTTATTAATTAATAATCCAGATTTAAAAACGATGCTTTATGTTATTAATTAATAACCATCATTTTAGCCTAAGTAATTATTTTATAAACTTTACTATTTAATCATCATGACTTATAAGTTATGACTATTAAGCCCTAACTTATATTTTGGACTTATTAATCAAGCTTATAATTATATACGAAAACTTTCTATTTTTGGAAACTTACTATTTTTAGAAACATTCTATTTTTGGAAACTTACTATTTATGGAAACCTGCTATTTTCAAAACATTATTTATTATGAACAACAAGTATAATAACACATGGATACATGAAATAAAATAATCAAAATACATGGAAACCATAAATATTTACAAGATAATACATGAAATAGTAAAACATGATAAGAACATGTTAAACAAGCTAAGAACACTCAGAACCAGTAAAGTATACAGTAATCAGACAACTCATTCACGTCACTTATTTATGTAGTATCCGTGAAGTCGGAGTAGATCCTTAAGCTTTCAATCTCACTTCATTACTGGACACGAGGTACGGATATTCCGTCCTTCAGTATGGATATTTCCTTCGTATGCATGATTAGGATTCCCCTTTTACAGCCATCTATTTTCCCCAGTACTTATATATTATTCAGCTTTTCAGTAATACTTATGTTTGTTTTAAAATGCCTGAGCTATATACATGCATGACCATGTCATCTAGTTACGGAGGTACCGTAACCATAACACTTGAGGAACTGGTGTTATGACTCCTCTGCGAGGGAGTGATTTCTCGTGGCGTCCCTTCAGTTTTAGTTTGACCATTATCAGTATTATCATGTGGGGTGTATGGGTGCATCCTAGTTTCCAGCTTACAGTTATCAGGTCAATGCGATGTGTGCTCTACATCCTTCATAAGGAGTTGATCCCTCCTACCCAGACCAGTATAATTAGAGGTCACCCATCGAATGCATAATGAGGTCACCTGTTATTTCACTTTAATCCATAACACAATATAAGATGATATTTTAGAGAGAGAAATAGACGAAGGTAGAGAGAGAAACTAGAGAGATTATGGAAGGTTAAACATTACTAGAGAGAGAAAGTAAATGGTAACCAACACCCTCTTCCACACATGGAAGAGGGTATTTATATGCCACGGCCTTAAGGATTTAGTGGGCTTGTTCATGGGCCGGGCTTGGCTTTGCTTGGGCTTACGCCCCTAACTTAGACAATATTAGCTTAAAGTCCAAGCCCGGTTTTCCCGACTAACCTATTACAATACAAGACAAATAACGACTAAGATGACCTATTACATTCTTGTTTGACTATATAAAATATTGGGCTAACAATCTCCCCAATGTATCGGTCATCTTTAAATGCATAAGATGATTGTGTGAATACATCTTTGTGGAGGTGATCTTCATTCTTTGATCTTGTATCTTGGTCTTGATCTTGTTTGCAGTGGCTTTGTTCCTTCTTGATTTTGTGATCTTTATCTTGAGCCTTTGTCATTTGACTTTCGGTGCTTAAGATCTTCATCTTGTGCTCCTTGTGACTAAGATGACCTATTACATTCTTACAGTCTTAGGTATCTTGATTATCGCCATCTTGTGCTATTGTGACTTCTAAATCGACATCGGTTAGTACACAGCTACGCCGCCTTCTTGATATGCAGCAACATATATAGACACGGATAAAATTGCTTTGAACATTTCATCCTAACTCGGTAGCGTTTTACCTCCGGTCGGTGAAGACTGTTAGACGATATCAGATACCGTACCTGTGATCGGGTAGATTCGATTAAGAATCTCCTTGACAGGGTTTCCCGACGGTAGTAGCCAGTTCTCTTTACTCGACCGTCTCAAAGCAGACTGCGAACGTAAAGAGTGAATCATAAGGATAAATTATTCGTCTGATTAGAGTCGTCGATTCAGAATTCCTGGAACGAGTTTGATTCTATAAGAATCGCACCATTGTTTCTTTCCAGTTTGTCACAAGCTTGATTCATAGAGAATCTTGCGAGTTACCTACCGTAGTGTTGTTTGATGTTGACACTGGAAGGATTTCCATTCGTCACTGTGAGCACTAGAGAGTGTCACTCTAAATGTTCTGGTAAGATCACACGGATTTTGCGAAGAAACATGGAATCAAGTTTGAATCAATTAAGAATCCAAACTTAGTTGCTTTCCAGTTTTCACAAGTTTGATTCGTGTAGAATCGCACAAGTTACATACCATGAGCTTGTTTGATGATGGCTCAAGTAGGATTTCTATCTTCATTGTGAATCATATCACTCAGATGTTCTGGCAATATCATAAGTATAACGCATGAATCATGGAACTTTTTCAGTCGGGAAGCTCCCCCTTAACAATATATGTGTGTCTTAAAACAAAAATTTTGACAAAATTTTGGAAAAACGACACCACAAAATATGTTGAGGTGCGGAGTTGAGATGCCTTGTCCGATATAATTTATTACTTATGATTGTTTTAAACCATTTTCGGAATGTGTTGGATACATAAAATATGACAGTTTCTTAGATGTAGCCAATAGCATTAAAGGCTTGATTTTAAAACGCTCCTCCTCGAGAATTGATCAAAATAACATATGACAATTTTGAGATATAAAACCCATATTATGAGGAAGGGAGTGTTGAACACACAATTTTGAAAAATTTAGAAAAACCTTTTGATAAATTTTTTAAAAATTGTGTTCAATGGTTTTAAAATAATCAGGTTAGAAGACTTCTCTTCTATTGCAAACAGAAAGCGCATGGAAACGTACACTTCCCTTTCGGATCCGTTTTTAATGAGCTCAAAATTTTGATAGTTTTGTGACTAGCTCATGACCGAGAAAAATAAATTTCCCGTTGTGAAGGATAAGTTATCATCCGTGATAAACTTTACTTAAGTTGAAGTTCGAGTTCTAAGCTGACATTTACTTAGAAATCATTTTTCATGAACTTAAAAGCTTAGATGTTTTTATGAGTAGCTCATGACCAAGAAATATGAATTTCTCATTAAGAAGGATAAGTTATCGTCCGTGATAAACTTTCCTTATTTGAGGTTCGAGTCCTAAGCTGTGATGTGCTTAGAAGTCATATACACGAGCTTAAAACTTTTGAATAGTTTTAATGTAAGCTCGTTTCCAAGAAAAATCGAATTTATCGTTTTGAGGATAAGTCATACTCGGGATGAACTTTTCTGTCTTTGAAGAACGAGTTACAGCCTATAATTTAACTATAAGTCATTACACGAGCTTAAAACTTTTGAATATTTTTAAGAGAAGAAAATGTGCCCGAGAAATATTAATTTCTCGTTTTGAGGGTAACTTATCATTGAATAGATAGAGTTCCATTTCTTTGACGTTCGAGTTACAATCTGATATGTGACTTTAAGTCATTGTGAGGCTTACTTGTGAAACCCCTAAGACACGTATTTCTCTGATATCTGCTTCTTCAGCAACCAAACTCTGAGAGTGTCTTTTGTTGAACGGTATGAATATGGAAAACCTTTGTGTTTTTGTTGAACCTTTACTTTTTAACCTGCACTTTCATCAGTAGTTTGTATGCTTGCATGTGGGTTAGTGATATCTTTGTGAGAACCATGTTGGGGTTCACCTTGAACCTTTTTCGTGCTAGAGGGAATATCTTTCCAGTAGGAACCCACCTAAGACCAATTGTTTTAAAGGTTCTACCCGTTGGTATTCACCTAACACAGGGTCTAGGAGTCATAGATTTCTCATGCACAGCGGAAGACTTAGTTGGAGAAAACCTATTTCCTGTAGGGTTCCGTCTTTGAGATGATCTTGCTTTGTGGTTCACCTTGTTCAGGACTTGCGTTATACAATCATCATGAATGGCATTAAACACGCATTTGTTACATTTATTGCAAACAAAGTGCTTAGCATCTGAGAAGGCTCTAGAGTTCCTAGGGTTGGCAAAATTGGGCACATCATAGGAGGGTCTAGAATTCCTAGATGTGTGAACAACGCTCCTAGGTTGTGGTTTGGTCCTATCTTTTGCTTGTGTATTTTTCTGAGCATCCTCTAGATAGATTTTATGACCCGTGTCATTTGAACTACGCCTAGGCATGTTCTTTGAACTAGTTCTACAGTTGCTAGATACAATCATGTGATCGGGTTTTGCAGATGGAGTGTGTTTTAAGGAGGGTAGAGATTGTGGAGTGACTGGTTTTGGCAAATTTCTACACGTGTCAGCTTGGGAGGCAAACCTCTTGTTCGACGTTTTAGGTCGTTCAGACTTAAACGCATTCGGTTGTGTAGCAACTGAGCGTGGTCTGATTGGTTGAGAAGGAGGTTTCCCCGAGACAAACTGTTTGGCAAACTTAGTATCCACACTATTTCCTTTTAACTTCCTTAATTCGTTTTTCACAGCTGTAAGTGCAAAAATCTTTTCCTGAATCTGAGCTTTTAATTGCTCATTTTGTAGAAGTAATTGAGCAACGCGTTGTTCTAACTTAATGTTCATATTATCAAATATGTCGTTATCAGCATTCTCGTCATTACTATCTACATCGTCGATAGGTTGCACAGAATTTCACTTAATGAAGCATGCAGTTTGGTTCACAAAATGTTCTTTTTCTGCATTAAAATCTTGAATCCTACGATCCAGTTTTTGTTCAAGAACAACATTTGCTTTTTCAAGTTTTTCAAAATAGGCCTCAAATTTGTTATTTTTCTTTGAAAAATCGAGTTTGGCATCCTCAAAATCGTTTTTCTTCTAAGCTAACAGAATTTCAAGCTCGTGAATCTTAGAATCAACATCTTGGGCACTTTCTCCTCCATTAGTACTCGTATCTGATGAATCAGGTGTGGTATTGCTATCAACCTTTTCCACTAGATACTTGTCAAAAACGGGTTCAGATTGCTCAGTATGTTGATGAACATCGTATTCAGCATTTAGTTGTACCGTAGGCATTGGCTCATCATCATAAAGGGGTCTGATATCTGCATCATTGGCTGTGTGATCATTCCCTGAGCTGTTGATGGTATGCTTCTTTTCCGATTCTGTACCGCTCCTTTCTGTATCAACCGAACAAGCATCCAATGCTTGACCCTTATCGACGTTGTTGTCTCTCGTCTGCATCAGTCGTTTATTCACCCTTCGTTCAAATTGCCTTTCATGGCGTAGTCTTTCAGCAATTGACGTATTTAGATTACTCAAATGTTGAATAAGTGACTCTTTGAACGCTTGAGGATCTACGAGAGTATATTTGGTAAAATATGTACTTGGGAACTCTCGATCATTGTTGGATAAGCCACTCGAGTCAATGAATTGCAGGAACTGAATGTTGAGAGATTCAAGGATGTCCATTGATTAAGTCTCGTGAAGATCATCGTTGTCAAGTTCGAGTTGAAGATGGTCCATATTAAGTAGCATCGATCTGGTGAATTTCTCAACATGTTGACCAAATAGTAGAACGAATACCCGTTTGAATCTAATTTCAAGACGAGTGCCTTTTAGGTCTTCTCTTGAAAGAACCTGAAGGTGTGATTGAAGAAACTTTAAGTGTTCCATGCATCTTTCTTTTGCTTTTGACATCTTGTATTTGATTGCATGAACGGTTTTGGTTGTAGAATCCTTGTTAGAAGGGTTACGGATTGGAGTCTCAGTTTTTGTCTGAACCTTTGGATTCTGCATCTTCTCTTTATTCATCTCAGTCATGGCCGTTGTTTTTGTTGAATCCGTGAAGATGTCCATTGAACGTGATGTAGTAAGAGGATATGGTGTGTATGGATATGGATGTTAGTGGATGTGTTGTGATGAGGTCGTGGTTGAAAGTCCGAAAATTCCGATTTTTTCTCAGTCCGACAATAAGTTCCTCAGTCCGATAAAACGGTAAACCGAAAATTTTTGAATTATCAAATTTTGAAATTGAGTTCGAAATAGACAAAAACTAATATGGAAAAATTTTGAAAAATGACAATTTTAACAAAAAATAAAACCTAAAAAATTTGAAATTTGGCCTAAAAATTTGAATTTTGGTCCGAAAGTTTGAATTTTTTCTCGAAAAATTTTTCGCATCGCCAAAATTTGAAATCGAAGCTTAAATGGCCTAAAAAGGTTCGGGATATGGCTATTTCGGATAAAATTGATTTTCGGATAAATGAGTATTTTTGGAAAAGTTGAGTATCTTCGGATAAAGGTATATCTTCGGAGTAATGATGATTTTCGGATGAAGTAGTGTTTTGGAAAAAGTTAGGTTTTCGGATAAACTAACCTTTTCGGAATAAGTGAAATCTTCGGATAACTGTTTTCGGATAAAAGAAGATTTTCGGAATAAATGGGGAATTCGGATAAACTGACCTTTTCGGAATAAGTGAAATCTTCGGATAAACACCCCTTTTTCGGAATAAATCTTCGGATAAACACCTTTTTCGTAATAACTATGTTTTTCGGAAAAATGGATTCTTCAGATAAATGATGAATCCTCAGAATAAGTGATTTTTTTCGGAATAATAACCCTTCTTCGGAATTAATTGGCTTTTTCGGATAAAATCATTGTTTTTGGATAAATCACTTTTTCGGAGTACTGGGGTCTTCAGAATAATGGAAATATTCGGATAAAGTAATATTTCGGAATAAATGA
Source organism: Glebionis coronaria (assembly GCA_025667525.1). Classification (NCBI taxonomy): domain Eukaryota; kingdom Viridiplantae; phylum Streptophyta; class Magnoliopsida; order Asterales; family Asteraceae; genus Glebionis; species Glebionis coronaria. The sequence continues at coordinate 459,032,887 of CM046877.1, forward strand.
GATACTCGGAAAAATTTACCTGTTTCGGAAAAATGACAGATCTTCGGATAAATCAATCTTCGGATAACCCTTCTTTTTCGGAATTAGCACACTTTTTCGGATAAACAACAAATCTTCGGAAAACAGAAACCCTTTTCGGAAAATAGTATTTCAGAATAAGCCCACTTCTTCGGATAATCAAAACCCTTATCCGAATATACAACTGTTGATCGAGAAACCATTTTTCTCGGATCAAACTTGTAAAAACCGTAACTTTTTGCCAAAAATTGACCCAAATACCCAAAAATTTTATGTTTTTACCCAAAGAAACAATGCCAAATCTATACCACTACTATGTAGAAGATTTGTATCAAGATTAAACCATAAAAAACACAAAAATAAAAAATTTAGATCAAGGATAATGGATCAAATACCTCACAAAATCAATAAGAACACAACCACAGATCTTCAATCACCTATCCACTATAGGCTCTTGATACCAAATATTATTTCACTTTAATCCATAACACAATATATGATGACATTTTAGAGAGAGAAATAGATGAAGGTAGAGAGAGAAACTAGAGAAATTATGGAAGGTTAAACATTACTAGAGAGAGAAAGTAAATGGTAACCAACACCCTCTTCCACACATAGAAGAGGGTATTTATATGCCATGACCTTAAGGCTTTAGTGGGCTTGTTCATGGGCCGGGCTTGGCTTTGCTTGGGCTTAAGCTCCTAACTTAGACAATATTAGCTTAAAGTCTAAGCCCGGTTTTCCCGACTAACCTATTACAATACAAGACCAATAACGACTAAGATGACCTATTACATTCTTGTTTGACTAATAAAATATAGGGCTAACATCACCCCTCTTTGTATTCATGCCAGTTGATACCTTCATGACCTATATGGGCTCTTGGCAAATTAAAAAACAGTTTTCAGATATAAACATAAGTATTCAGAATTTAAACCAGTTTATAAACATGTTCCAGGTTTCCAGGACTTACACTTAATCCGCTGCTTTCCAGTCTTTACTTATGTTTCAGTCATTCATATCATGTTTTTTTTATATATATATATATATATATATATATATATATATATATATATATATATATATATATATATATATATATATTATATATATATATATATATATATATATATATATATATATATATATATATATATATATATATATATATATATATATATATATATTCGTTCACTGAGCGTATTGCTTAGCCGTTACTTTACTTTCCATGTCCCAAAACGGCAGGTACCCAGGGACGCACTTAGGATTTTGAGAGTATGTGCATTTTGGATGGAAGCTATCCAGACATCTTTACTTTATGCACTTCATACTTTACTTTGCTTTTTTGGACATTGTTTAGTCCTTCCTTTCATCATTTACTTTTACATTTGTGAGCTCATGTTTGGATTACCGATGTTTGATTCCGGTATTTCCCTTATGGTCATTTAATGTTTTTACGACATTTACCTTGCATGCTTTGATGACACGCCATAAATACACGTAACGGTCCACTTATCCAAGTGGGGTGTTACAATTATGGTATCAGAGCCCAAGGTTTTGACATGTAGGCTCTAAAACTTGACTTGTGACTAGTGGGTAGTCAGTAGGAACTTTCTAAATTTTGGCGTTTGTTGTCTTCCATGTTTCTCTTGCATTTTATCTTTCAATTTCTAAATTTTGACTAAGTAAAAGGTTGGTACATGACTAGCCATACTTAGTCGCATTTGCTTTTCTGTGAATTTTGTTTTGTAAATCGACCAACAGGCGTTCACCTTTACTCATTCAAATTTTGTGTTGTGAACTGACCCATAGGCGTTCACCCTTGCTCATGTCAAATTTCATGTTTTTCAATCGAATGCTGTTTTGCGAACAGACCTATAGGCGTTCACCTTGCTCATTTCAAAATTTCGTCGGTTATGCCTTCATAAAATACTCCATGCATATTCCAGGTTATTTAATCCATGATTTTTATAGGTTAATCATTTAAATTACTCTTAAAACTTTCTGATGGTGAACAAACGAAACAACGAGGAAATCACTGCAACTGTTTAAGCAGCTCTGCAAGCCATGCTCCCCCAGATCCGAGATGAAATTCGGGCTGAATTCCAAAATGGACCACATCCTCAGAACCAGAATAATCCTCCTCCTCCTCCACCAGTTACTCTAGCTACCTGGTTGGAAAGGTTCAATAAGCAAAAACCACGTTCATTTGAGCAAGCAGTGATTCCTGCAAATGCAAAAATTTAGATTTCTCACATGGAGAAAATCTTTGATGCTATGGGTTGCGGGGAAGCCTTCAAAGTCAGATTAGCTGTCTACAAGTTTGAGGGTGACGCCCTAGCATGGTGGAGAGCGTATAAGCTGACAAATTGAGGCGATGAATGACTGCTCAGAGTGACATGGACACAGTTTAATACATTGTTTTATGATCAGTTCTTTCCTCATGCTGAGCAAGAGAGGCTGAAGAGAGAGTTCCACTCTATCCGACAGAAGACGGGAGAGAACAGTACGGATTTTATGCAGCGCTACCACAGTGTTAATGCAAGTGATGCCTAAAAACATTATTAGTGTTAACTAATCTTTCTTAGTTTTGATCACAACAAACCATACAACACATTTAGTGTAAAACACAAAATGAATTATTTAACTAACACTATCATCAAGGTAATAATCATATCACTAACCTTTCTTAATCATACTTAGTGATCATCAAAATGATTATTCTTAAAACTCACTTTTGATAATATGACAAAAGACTTTTTAATAAACTTTCTTTTTTAGAAAATGTTTTATTAAAATGGAAAATGAAAAATTGAAAATAGCATATTCCAAATGCTGTTAAAATATCCTTTGAAGGTTTCAAATACCTCAGATATTCCCACCCCACTAAAAGACAAAAAACGGAGCGTAGTCTAGTGGCGGTACCTTAAGTACCTACGCGGTTCCTTAGCGATATGGAACCGCGGGATGAGATAAGGTACCGCGCACAGCTAGCCGTTATAGATCCGTTATACTTTGTCTCCTTTAAATAGTGGGTCAAATCTCATTTTCCAGTAAGCCTCTTGAACGTTTTTCTCAGCCCTCTTTCTAGTTTCTATAGCATAATCATTAGTAAATGATCACTTAAATTATTAAGGATGTTTACATATGATTATCCTCTTGATCCCCTCCTTTACCTTGTCCAATGAGAAGATCACTCACTCACTAGTGTTGTGATAAAGATGAATCTATGAGCTAGTCATATTCATCATGATAACCTTTTTGTTTTAGGTTAATCTAATGTATTTATGAATACTTGGACTAGTTGTGTTCATCCAAGTAATTTATGGATACTTGGATTTGTTGTGCACATCCATTGCATATGTGTTTGCTTGGATTTGTGTTGTGTAAATCCAAGCTACATGTGTGTACTTGGATAAGTCTAGTTGAGTTGTAATAGATTTGATTAGAAGTTCTCACTAAACTATAAAGTGATGTGGTTGTGTCTTGTGAGTTCTCACTAAACTTAAAAGTGATTAGTAGTTGTGTTGTGTGAAGTTCTCACTTAGCTTCAAAGTGAAGAGTCGTGAAGATTGGTTCTAGATTTTGATTAGAACTCGAAATCTAGCCTTGTGTCGTAAAATAGTGAAGTAGGCAACGTCGTGAAGATTGGTTCTACCTTAAGATTAGAACTCGACATCTAGCCTTGTGTCGTTAAATTGTGAAGTAGGCAACGTTGTGTACATTGGTCCTAGCTAAAGATTAGGTCTCGACATTTAGCTTAGTGTCGGAAAATAATGTAAGCAACGATGTAAGGTTTTCTCCGCCGAGAAGGGAGCTTGTGGATATAGTGGAAATCTCGAGTAGGTGTACTCGAGGAGTGGAGTAGAAACGAGGATAGAGCCTCATTGTCGAACCACTATAAATCTTGGTGTCTTCCTACTAGGTTGTCTCCTTCCTTACTCTTTACTTATTTCATTATCATTACACTTACCTATTATCTTTGCTAGTGCATTTGAATTGAACATAATCATTATGCAACTTAGCCCCAAGTAAAAGATAGTTTTGATATAAACCAAATTGAAAGTAATTTTAATTTGGTCACCAATCGAAGAGAAACTATTCAACCCCCCCCCCCTCTAGTTTCTACAATTGGTATCAGAGCGATGGTCACTCAAGATCTTTGAAGTATATTGTACTTTGAAACTTGGATCGATTCATTGTCTCCTCAAATTAGAAGGTCAAGTTGTACTAAAGTTTCTCGTTGGTCAAAACTATGTTTTCTTTGAAAATAGGTCTTTTAATTGATAATATTGCATCCCACTTAAGATTAGTAGCCTTTATGCATTTTAGATATACTCTTGAAATGTATCTACTAGTTTGCATCTCGCTTTGTGTAGTACTCATGAAGATCAATCACTTAATTGGTTGTGGATTGAGTTACTTGCACTTGTAGAAGACTCATCTTCATTGATCTTTAACATCTTTGAATGATGGTACCAAGATGATTGGGAATGATACTAGTCCTTGAAGACTTAGTACTCATCATAGTCATTTATTGGGCATAGCACTTATTCCTTCATGGATTGCTCTTTGTGGCCAAGGTACGCTTTCGTTCTCCCACACGCCCTTTGATCATTCTTTTGATCATTACTTGACTATGTGCTTGTTCTTGGCATCCTTGCCTTGACATTTGTTTGTGGTTTGTGATTCTTTCTTTTATCCTCTCAAACCTTCATTGCTTGGATACTTGACTCACTATGGTGATGTAGAGTGAGTTAGTAGAAGCTTAAAGTATCAAGCATGATTTCCATGGTTTGCACCCATACGGTTAGTAGGCCCTTTGTGGTAGAGAAAGTGAATTAATACCTTGCTCATATTTTGGTTTAGACTAAGACTATTATTGAAAGTGATCTTAGTCTATACATGAATAATTGCTTTGTATTTATTCATTACCAAAGCCGTTTAACATTTCGCCGGAAAGGCACGTCTTAAACCACTATATATTACACAAGCTCTTCGTTACCACTATTTGAAGATTGTCATTAATCCCTTGAGGATTGGTCCTAGTCTTGATTCACTTCCCTTGACTTCTCTCCACTTTACCGTTTTGCTACGAGTAGTCGTTTGTCCGTTTCGGTTCTTTTCGATCTTGATTTAACTCGTAATCCTTCGTTAAGGCATATTGCTTAGTGTTATGATGATCCAGTGATATTCTAAAAGGCTCATGATTTAATTTTAAGTATTTTAGAAAAACTTGGTTTTCAAAATTTGGCGTTTTTCATAGATAAAAACCTGCCTCTGTAGGCGGTTCCTTATCTAGGCGGCTCAAACCTGCGGTACCTTATCGATAAGGAACCGCGGGCAGAAACTTTTGTCAGAGAGCTAGTTTGATTTCTTTATTATTTTTCAAACCACTATCTCTCTCTCCCAAAAACACACAGCCGACGGGTTTCTTGTTTTCCACCATTGTTGAAGCTTCCAAAACCTTCAATCACTCAAATTAATTGATTCCAAGTTGTGGGTTTCACTCATCCTTCATCTAACATCAATTAATTGTAAGTATTTTCTTTCAATTTCATCTATTTTGTTCTAGGGTTCATCCTTTCATAATTGGGGATTTTTAAAATTGAAATTGAATTAAAACCTTAATAGGAATGTGGGTTGACATGGTTATTTTACTATGATTCCTTAGGTTCATATTCATTAAGATTTCACTAAAACCCACTTGTAGAACAAATCCGAATTTAGGCTAAATGATTTTGGTTGAAAGATGGATTTGAGATGAACCCATGAACAAGTAGGTAATGACATTGTTAATGTTTACCTAAAAACCTTGTTTTGAAAAACCAATGTTCTAATCCATTGTTGATCTAACATAGATCATGTGTTCTTCGTTAATGATTGAATAGACACATTGTGAACATGAGAACGATATGGATTCAATCCTATGTTTGTCAAGAAATTGATATAACACATTCTCATATTTTTTATCTTTGATTTTATTTTTCATATGAGTGATTGGAGAAATATTTTCATGTATTTATTTAGGTACTAATCATGCCTTATCAATATCAAAAAGATCATCAATTCACTAGAAACTATATGCCGGACATTTCCTGTTAGCCTCAAAATATTGAGCCAAACAAGAATGCTCGGTCATATGTTTATTATGTATCGTATTTTAGAACGCTGTAATAGGTAGTATATTAGTCGTGTTATACGGGCTTAACTTTAGGGTAAAGTTCATTAATAAGTAACTAAAGCCCAAAAGGAAAGCCCGGCCCAAACCATATAGTCCATAAAGAAGCCCGCATGTGGGTGGACTATATAAACTACCCTCCTAGCATGTTAGGAGGGTTGGTGGTTCATTTTCTCATTCCTTAATCTAATATTCACAAGTTAATCCTCTCCTTCTCTCTCTTTTCTCTCTCTAGTTTCTCTCTCTACAATTCATCTCATTTCTTCCTTTCTTTCTTCTTTAATTCGTATTATATAATCATCACATATTAGGGACAATAATTGGTATCAATCGCCATGGGGTAGTTTTGTGATTGGTTGTTGTGTTTTCATATGATTCGTGTGATTTAATCCATAAATCATCTCGAATTCGAATTTTTTTTGTGTTTTTCGTGTTCTATCTCTTGCTACAAATCTTCTATACACTTGTTGTAGAGATTTGGTTGTTTTGGTTTGGTTAAAAACACGATCTTGTTGCCTAAAAGTTGCTAAATTTGTTGCCTAAAAGTTGCTAAATTTGTTGCCTAAAAGTTGCTAAAATCGTTGCCTAAAAAGTTGGAAAAAAGGTCCCTTATTGTGACAGCTTAAATTTCGGAAAAGGTAAGTACGGTTTCGATCGCAATAACCCTAGGGTTTTACTTTGCGATCAGTTGCGATAGCCCCCTTATTCCGACGCTTATTGCGATCGTTATTGCGATCTGGATTGCGACGGATTTAAGGCAAATCTTGGAACGTTACTCTGCCCACATTGCGACAGCCACATTGCGATAGGTACACATTCCGATCTGGGATTTCGATAGGTACACATTGCGATCTGAACATTCCGATCTAAAAGATTTCGACAAGTACACATTCCGATCTAAGGATTCCGACAGGTGCACATTGCGATCAAAAGGACATTCCGATCTAAGCAACATTCCGATGGGCATTCCGATGGCACATTCCGATGACATGTTTAGCTAAATTTTGTTTGAGTATTTTTTAGATTTAGCCACCATCTAGACTAGTTTCGGAACGTAGTTTACACGAAGATTAAAAAAAAAAAAAAAACTTCAAATTTTTAGGTCAAGTAAAATCAAATTTTTTCCATACTAGTTTTAGGATATTTCTAGCTCAATTTCAAAATTTGGTGATTACAAATTTTTTAGGTCTACCGTTTTGTCGGACTGAGGAATTTATTGTCGGGCTGAGAAAAAATCGCAATTTTCGGAATTTCAACAACCAAACAATCACAACACAACTACTTAAGATCCACATTCGATTCATCATTTCAGAGAATATTGAGATGGATTCTACTGCCGAATATCATGTGACGAACAACAACATAATGGTGGCAGGTAACAAAGAAAGACCACCAATGCTTGTGTCGGGTCGATATGATCAATGGAAATCCCGTTTTATACGTTACCTTGACACAAAACCTAACGGTGATGCTTTAAGGCAATGTATTTTGGAAGGACCCTCTAAACTCTCAAGGATTCAAGTTCCTGCTGTACCAGCCACAGACACAAGTAATGCACAACCCGCATATGAACGTGATGAAAAGAGGACTGACCTCACCCCAGAGAACCGTGCGTGGTTTGATGCAGAGAAGGAAGCAATCTACTTAATTCTCAGTGGCATTGGAGATGAGATTTACTCTACGGTTGACGCATGTCCTACTGCTCAAGAAATGTGGACGGCCATTGAAAGATTGCAACAAGGTGAATCACTTAACAAACAAGATGTGAAAACTAAGATGTTTTGGAACTTTGGCAAGTTTACATCAAAGGATGGGGAATCAATTGATTCTTATTACTCCCGATTCTACAAAATGATGAATGATATGACCAGAAACAACTTGCAAGTTTCCACCATGCAAGTCAATGTCCAATTTCTACAGCAACTTCAACCAGAGTGGACACGATTTGTCACCTTGGTCAAACAACAACAAAAGTTAGACGAAGTTTCATATCACAAGCTCTTTGACATCTTGAAACAATTTCAAAATGAGGCAAATGAACTTCGGGCTGAACGAGTTGCAAAGATTTCCAATCCACTTGCTTTGGTGTCTACCACTCAACATTACCCAGATTATCACTCCCGTACTTCAAAGACCTACTCTACTCAATCATCATCACCACGATCATCCATTGTCTGTAAGTCACATGCTCCAACACGATCCCGAGGCAAAGAAGTTGCCAGAGCACCATCACCCATACCTGAGCAATCATCCGAAGAGGACAGTGATGAAGAAGTAGCTCAAAGGGATAGGGAATTCAAGCAACAAATGGCTTTCGTTATGAAGCAATATAAGAAAATCTACAAACCCACCAACAACAACCTTCGAACATCTTCAAACTCGAGGAACACCCATGCACAGAGTCCTCCAAGGTATGACACACGAAGACGTGCTGAGAGTCCTCCAAAGTATGATCGACAACCCAAGTATGATAATCAGAGGGTGGCCACTGTTGTTGGAAATAGGGAAACTGTTGGTACTCAAGTTGTGCAACAAAGTGGGATTCAGTGTTTTAACTGCAGAGGTTTTGGGCATTTGGCAAGGGAATGCAGACAGCCAAAGAGGGTTAAAGATTATGGTTATCATAAGGAAAAGATGTTGTTGTGCAAGAAAATGGAAGCTGGAATCAAGTTATCAGCTGAGGAAGGAGAAATGCTTGACGACACAGATGATGAACTCTCCGACCAAGAACTCGAGGCACATTATTCATACATGGCAAATATTCATGAGGTCCTTAACGTCACTAAAGATGACAATGGTCCTATCTTTGATACCGAGCTAATTGATAAGGTACAAGATGATGCTGAATATAATGTGTTTGGTGATACACATGAGCATAGTGATCTACCAACAACAGTTACTGACACGTGTATGATGGAAACGGTTGATAGCAATACCACACCCAATTCATCAGACATGTGCAATAATGAGTTTGAGGATGATCAACATGCAAATGAGTATGATGACGAGGAGCGTGTCGCGCTTGCTAATTTAATTGCTAGTTTACAAAAAGATGTCAATGAAAATAGAAAGAATCAAAAGCAATTAAAGAAGGCAAACGCAACGCTCACTCAAAACTTTGAAGAATGCAAAGCCGCTCTTATAAAATCTAGTGAGACTATTGATAGTTATAGGGCTGAGCTTCTTCAAAAGACCAACGAGCTTGAGGGGTACAAAAGTCGTGTCATCAATGTTAAAAAGGACGATTTTGAAAATAAATACAATGAAGCTGTTGCTTTGTTAACTAAAGAAAAACGACAATTTAATGTTTTATTAAGTGATGAACGTCAAAAAACGTACCTTGCAACAACAAAAGTTAATGAACTTGAACAGAGGCTTTCTATGAACACCACCGATTCTGCTAAAATTCTTGACGAGAAGAAACAAGAGGTTGAAACATTAAAACAAGATTTCAAAAATAGACAAAGCAAAGATACTGAAAAAGTAAAGGATCTCGAAGAACAAGTCGAATTTTTGAAAAAAGTTGTTTATAATACACATGACTCTATTCAAACCGTAAGAATGATAGCACCTCGGTCGTTTTTCAAGGGTCAACCTAGCTTTGCGACCCCCATGTACCTCAAACAAGCTCAAGCTGCAAACCCCCATTTATATCTTGATGAGTCCGAATGGACCAATCATGATTGCCCTGTAGCTAATCTCGATAGTGAAGAGCCGTCCCTTTGGGATGAGGAGAGTAGATCACCGGTCAATAAAGATTTTGTGAAACCATATAACTATGCTTATGAAAACAGTCTTTATGGTCTTTTCACTCCACAAAAACAGAAGTCTCGTGAGGAATTATTTTTAGAATGCAAACAAAAAAGAATTCAATGGAAAAAAGCTTTTACCACTAAGAGGAAAACTAATGTTTTTAAATATATTAATTATTTGCCTCTAGATGCTTCTAAAAGCAAAAGTAGAAAAATACTTGGTTTTCTTAAACACCACGTTAATAATGTTCAATCAATTGTTGAAAGCGATTGGGAGAAACGTCAAAAGGATAAGTGGAAAACCGAGATTCCTCACGACATAACTGTGCTTGTGAAAGAACTTTTAATACCAAATACGAAGATAATAAAAGAACATGTTCTTGAGTTTGAAAATTTAATTCAGTCTGAAATGTTTGATGATTTGAAATATGTTGAGTCTCTTGAAAAAGAAATTGATGACCTTCAAAATGACAAATTAGAATTTTCAAACGAATATGATCTACTCTTAGAAGAATGTCTCTCCAAAGATATTTTGTGTGTTACTCTTCAATCTTGTGCTGGTATCGATGAATATTCTGATGTTGCATGCAAATATCTTGATAAAATCAAAGAGTGTGAGCGTCTTGAACTTGAGCTTTCGAAACATAAAGAAAATGTTGATAAAAAGGCTTTTGAGTTACTTCAACACAAAACTGATTTCCTTCAAAAACATTGTCATTCTCTTGAACTTGCTTTGCAAAAAGACGTTGGTAGTTTTCCACATGATAATAAATTGCAAGAAAAACTTTCCCAAACGTTTCGAGAAATGAACGAACAGAATTTGGAAATTAAAGGGTTGAAAGCTCAGTTACAAGACAGGGACAGAGCGATAGCAGAGTTGCAGAAACTCATTGCTAAGATGGATGGGAAGATTGTGGAACCTAGTGTTAAGAAACCTGTTGTAAGACAACCCAATGCTCAAAAAGTGACTAGACCCTCTGTCTTGGGAAAACCATCTGTTTTCTCTAATTCTGCATTTGCAACGGATGGGAAGGATAGGTTACCACAAAACACTCCCAAAACAAATATTCGATCACAAAGCATTAAGAACACAAATGTGGTTAAACCAGGGATGTATAGATTGACCACTAAACCCACACAAAACAAAGAAAGTCAATCACCTCAGACTTCTAGAAACACTAATAGACGTGTGTCTTTTACTACAGGAGTAGTCTCCACTGCTAGTGTTAGCCGGCCCCAGCTTAAGAGCACTCGCATGAATGAAAAGGTCTGGCAAAACAAAAGTCAAGGGAAGATGAAGCAAGTAGAATACCACCCTAGGATTTTCAATGTTTCTAAGAATAAAACGTCTGTAATCGCGTGTAATGACGATTTGAATGATTCGACTTTGAATGTTATGAAAGTTAACTTTGTTTGTGTGAAATGTGGAAAGTGTGCTAATGCTAATCATGCTATGTGTGTTTCGAATAATATCAAAGGCGTAGAAACTAGAACTAAGAAGCAAACTGTGATGCCTATTAGTGCTAGAAAACCCAAACGCAAAGTGAACCATTCTGGTGCAACCCCCCTAAGAAAAGTATTGCATCAGACTCCACCACTAAGAACCCTAGAAGCAGAATTAGGGAATTATATGAGTCTGCTAGCAAGCCTTGGAAATGGTGGTTCGCTAATCAATGTCCTCCAGGATATAAATGGATGCCTAAGGTTAGGATAGAAAATGTGACTACGAGCGTTAGTGTGCCTCTAAGTGATGAAACTAGGGAAACTAATGAATGAAATCACAACTAACATGGAATCCATATTAGCAAATGCTCCATCGTGTTCTAATTCTTCTGCAGGTGATCAAAGTAATTCTCTTCATAATGGACTCCGGATGCACGAAGCACATGACGGGGAATCTCAAGCTTCTAATTAACTTCGTGGAGAAGTTCCTGGGTACGGTCCGATTCAGAAATGATCAATTTGCACTGATCTTAGGATATGGAGACTTGGTTCAGGGGAATATCACTATCAAACGGGTTTACTACGTCGAAGGGCTCAATCATAATCTTTTCTCGGTTGGTCAATTCTGTGATGCGGATTTGGAGGTTGCTTTTAGAAAGAAGACAGGTTTTGTTCGTGATTATGATGGGAATGACTTAGTTACCGGAACACGGGGTACTGATCTCTACACTATTTCACTACAAGACTCCACATCTTCAACTCCAATCTGTTTCATGGCTAAAGCTTCAACGACTCAAGCTTGGTTATGGCATCAACGTTTATCTCATCTTAACTTTGACACCATCAACTTGCTTTCCAAGAAAGATATTGTGTGAGGCCTTCCTAACTTGAAATTCATCAAAGATCATCTTTGTTCTTCTTGTGAGCTTTGTAAAGCTAAACGGAGTAGTTTCAAGACAAAGACTAAACCAAGCTCTAAAGGACGGTTAGATCTTCTTCATATAGATTTGTGTGGTCCTATGCGTGTTCAAAGTATCAATGGGAAGAAATACGTTATGGTAATTGTCGATGACTACTCAAGGTACACATGGACTCACTTCTTGAGATCCAAGGATGAAACACCCGATGTTCTCATCAGCTTCCTTAAAGTGATACAACGTGGTCTTCAAGCTCAAGTTAAAGTGGTTCGTACTGACAGAGGTACTGAATTTTTGAATTCAAAACTGAGAAACTATTTTGAAGCTGAAGGAATTGAACATGAAACATCTATTGCTCGAACACCCGAACAAAACGGCGTTGTTGAAAGACGAAACCGTACTTTAGTTGAGGCTGCTCGAACATTATTATCCGCTTCAAAACTTCCACTATACTTTTGGGCCGAAGCCGTGTCAACCGCATGCTACACACAAAACCGCTCCTTAGTTATCCCAAGACAAGAAAAGACACCATATCACATAATTAATGATCGCAAACCTTCACTCAAACACCTTCACGTTTTTGGATGTACGTGTTACATTATTCGAGATGGTGAAAATCTAGACAAGATGAAAGAGAAAGGTGATGCATGCATTTTAGTGGGATATGCAACTCAGTCTAAGGGATACAGAGTGTAAAACAAGAGAACAAAATTGATAGTCGAGACTATTCATATCAGATTTGATGAATTGCAAAAAATGGCACTTGAACAAAGCAGTTTAAGTCCCGATCCACAACGACAAACGACTTCCGTTCACAACCACACGGAACTCGGAACTCAAGACCACAGCAATGAACCGTCAAGTTCAAAGCTGGTTCCTGAACATGTTCCTAGAGCAGATATGACAGTGGACACGACACTTGAAGAGTTGGAAATGTTATATGGACCAATGTATGATGAATATTTCACGGGGGAGAAACAAGTTGCATCGAAGTCTTCCGCTGTCACTCATGATAAGAATGATGATACCTATCATTATCAACAAAAGGATACAACTTCATCTACTTCAACACGGGTTGTTGCAGATTTACTTCCTCAGAATATCACATTAACAATCGATCCTACAACATCCACAACTACTGTCATTGCTCCAGAGAACACACATCAAGCAGACGATGCATTATCTGACGAAGACGAATTTAACAACCCATTCGGTACATCGGTACACGAAACTGGAGAGTCTTCTACTCGCCATGTTGATCCGTCAAATATGCATACGTTCTATCAACGACATCCTTCAACACATCATTGGACCCGAGATCATCCTTTGGTTCACGTAATTGGAAACCCTTCACAGCCCGTTCGTACAAGACGACAACTAGCCACCGATGGCGATGTTTGTATGTTCGCACTCGCCGTGAGTACGACTGAACCGAAAAACATCAAATAAGCCATGGCTGATCATGCTTGGATTGAATCGATGACGGATGAACTTTAACAATTTGAAAGACTTAAAGTCTGGGAACTTGTTGACAGACCATACGATGTGACTCCACTAAATCTTCGTTGGATCTGGAAAAACAAGATGGATGAAGAGAATACGATCATCAAGAACAAAGCTATGCTAGTGGCTAAGGGGTATGGCCAGAAAGAGGGAATTTATTTTGATGAATCATTTGCACCAGTTGCTCGCATGGAAGCGGTCAGGATTTTCCTTGCTTATGTTGCACATAAGGGATTCACGGTCTATCAAATGGACGTAAAGACGGCATTTCTTAACGGTCCTTTGAAGGAAGAAGTCTATGTCACGCAGCCGGAAGGATTCGTCAATCCTCATTATCCTGACAAGGTGTATCGTCTCCACAAAGCACTTTATGGACTCAAGCAAGCTCCAAGGGCGTGGTACGACGAGCTCTCAAAATTTCTGGTATCTAAAGGTTTCTCAAAAGGTTCCATTGATCTAACTTTGTTCACTTATAAATATGGGGATGACATTTTGCTTGTGCAAATTTATGTTGATGACATTATTTTCGGGTCTACAAACCCAAAACTTTCAAAATGGTTTGAAAAAGTAATGCACAGCAAATTTGAAATGTCAATGATGGGCGAACTAAAATTCTTTCTAGGAATTCAAGTTCACCAATCCCCAAGTGGTATCTTTATAAACCAAGCTAAGTATTGTCAAGAGATAATCAAAAAGCATGGTATGACTTCATGTGACCCCGTTGGGACACCATTATCAACCACATCGCTAGATGCTGACTTGGAGGGAAATGCCATCGATCAAACGAGATATCGTTCCATGATTGGTTCCCTCATGTACTTGACAGCAAGCAGACCTGATATTCATCATGCTACATGTTATTGTGCACGATATCAAGCACGACCCACTGAAAAGCACCTCAAGGAGGTTAAACGGATCTTTCGGTACCTCAAGAATACCATTCTTTGGGACTCTGGTATCCGAGGGAAACCGGTTTCTTTCTAACGGCCTATTCAGATTCTGATCATGCATGGTGTCTTGATACACGAAAAAGTACTTCTGGTGGTGCACAATTTCTAGGTCAAGATAAGCTTGTGGGATGGTCTTCCAAGAAGCAGGATTGCACTTCACTTTCATCAGCCGAAGCGGAGTATGTGTCTCTATCTGCGTGTTGTGCTCAAGTTCTTTGGATGAGAACACAACTCACGGATTATGGCTTCCACTTTGATAAAGTACCTATGTACTGTGACTCAAAGTCGGCCATAGCCATATCTTGCAATCCGGTACAACATTCCCGCACGAAGCACATCGATGTCAGATACCACTTCATAAAGGAACAAGTTGAAAGAGGTATCGTTGAATTATACTTTGGTGGAACGGATTACCAGTTAGCCGACTTGTTTATGAAAGCTCTGTCGAAAGATAGGTTTGAGTACCTCGTTAGGCAAATTGGTATGAGATGTTTGACTCCAACAGACCTGGAGATTCTGGCAAAGGTGCCTGCTTGATTTATCTATCAAACATCAACTTGTAAATATCTTTGAAAAAGCAAAATACAAAAATATAAAACACATAAAACCAAAACACAAAATTAAAAATCTTTCAAAATCCAAAAATATTCTTCTCGACATGTCTTTCAGTATCGATAATATGGACGTGCCTAGAAATGTCGCTCAATAACGACACGGGTGTGTACATAAAGCTCGAATGAAAGTTGTAAATATTTTTCAAAACATGTCATTTCTTCTTTTAATAAAGGAAATTGTCTATTTTGGACAAATATTTCCAAACAACGGGTAGAGCAATCTATCACGGGTTGAGCTTGAGACAAAACATTAACCGTTTTGAGCTCAACACAATGGCTTGTAATCACTTTCAGATTGCAACCCGGATCAATATTCACGGGGGAGTGTACGATTTCGTGCTCTTACCCTTAGCAAAAGAAGTTAAATCTTCTTACACTTGAGTGGATTCGTCAAGACATTCAAAGTCTATGAACTCAAGTTTATGCTTTAGAAAAACCTTTCGACAAAAAGACTTGATTTTTCAAAAAGCGTTGAACACAATTTTTTTTTCAAGAATTTTTCAATGATATTCAAAATCTTTCAAAAATTATGTGTTCAACAACTCCCATCCTCAAAAAGCGAAATGTGGATCATATCCTCACAATGACAATTCAATTGGATCAATTTTTGAGGGGGAGCATTTTAACTTCATGCAAAAGATTAACACATCTTTCTCCCAAAGATTTTTAAGACTATTTTTCAAAATATATTTTAATCAAATTTGGTATCTCTAATATCAAAAGATTTTATATATTAGAGATAGGGGAGAAAATGTGATTAAAATGTGATCTAATATAAGACTCAAGCACTTTAACTCTTACCTACATGTGCGAAACACTTTCGATTATCGATGCACATGTGAAGGGGGAGCATTTCTAAAACGACAAAACTAGCAAGGTGTTAAATGTTTTTCAAACACTTTGTTAGAATTTAAAGTGGTTTTCATGGTTACGATCAAATACCCACAACATCTTTAATTCACGACGTTATTGGTGTCAAAAGGGTGGTTAGGTTTAAGTCATATGATCCAACCAGAACCGGAGGGATCTTCCCAGGGACAATCCAATAGATTATTAGAAGTCCTTAGGAAAGATGGAGTAGAATGTGAAAGTAGTTGAATGCCGACTAAGTACTGATGATAGCACTGGAACAATCACAACAAGGTGCTATTAATGATGTCTTGGTAAGCATTGAAGGGGTTGAAGAATGAAAAAGAAATGTAAGGATAAAGGGTCTAAAGAAAGAAGCCCTCCATACAACTTAGGCAGAAACCGGGTCAACTCATCATGAAGACAAACTCATCATGGACCCAGTGATGTGTAGCACAACCCTTTCCTAGCTACTCAGGCTTCTCTTAAAAGAAGTTTGTTTTATTGTCACGGAGATCAACACGACTTCTATTGACTTTCTCACTCCGAGATAGTTGATATTGAATAGGTGGCATCTGCTCCGACCTCCGACCACTAAAAGTGCACAAATCGAGTCTAGAGCCAAGAGATCAATCAAATCTCGTTAGGACACACGGATGAAGATCAAGAGAGTCCTACGCTATATCCTTGTGATATTGCTAGAACACTCAGAGTGATACTACTTAGTATTCATAATGATGAGTGGAAATCCTTCCAGTGTTAACATCAAACAGCATTGCGGTAGGTCATATG
The DNA here is from genome assembly GCA_025667525.1 of Glebionis coronaria. Classification (NCBI taxonomy): domain Eukaryota; kingdom Viridiplantae; phylum Streptophyta; class Magnoliopsida; order Asterales; family Asteraceae; genus Glebionis; species Glebionis coronaria. The sequence goes on from CM046877.1 coordinate 459,049,906, forward strand.
CAAGATTCTTTATGAATTGAACATGTGCAAAACTGAAAAGCAACAGTGGTTTGATTCTGAATTGATTCAAACTCGTTTCAGGTTTCTACGCAATATCTTGATGGTCTTGCCAGAACATTTAGAGTGATATTCATTAATATTCACAGTGACGAATGGAAATCCTTCTAGCGTCAACATCAAACAGCGCTACGGTAGGTGACTTGTGAGATTCTTATGAATCAAACTTGTGTCAACTGGAAAGCAACAATGGTAAGATTCTTTATGAATCACACTTGTTCCAGGAATTTGAATTGACGACTTTAATCAAGCGGATATTTATCCAATTGATTCACTCTTTATGTTCGCAGTCTTGCTTTGAGACGGTCGAGTAAAGAGAACGGCTAGTACAGCCGCGAAACCCTGTCAAGGAGATTCTTAATTGAATCTACCTGATCACAGGTACGGTATTTAATATCGTATAACGGTCTTCACCGACCGGAGGTAAAACGCTACCGATTTAGAACGAATGTCAAAGCCATTATGTCCGTGTCTATGTTTTGTCTCGAGAAGGTGGCGTCACGGTGTACTCAGCAAAGTCAATGATTCAGAAACCACATACTCATGCCTAAAGACATATTCAACAATTAATAGTGTGAGCATGTGGATGAAGACACAAGATCGCAAGATGGCAAAGACAAGTCAAGGATGATTTGAAGATCTCAAGCTTAAAGACAAAGTCGAAAGACAACGACAAAGGCTCAAAGATTACAGCATGAAGGAACAAGACTACGATTACACGTTCAAGACTCATTTATGGCGAGATTAGTAATCTCTACAAATTTCCTAAATGACTAAGGTTTATGACCTCTCATTGGGGGAGATTGTTAGCCTCAAAATATTGAGCCAAACAAGAATGTTCGGTCATATGTTTATTATGTATCGTCTTTTAGAACGTTGTAATAGGTAGTATATTAGTCGTGTTATACGGGCTTAACTTTAGGCTAAAGTTCATTAATAAGTAACTAAAGCCCAAAAGGAAAGCCCGGCCCAAACCATATAATCCATAAAGAAGCCCGCATGTGGGTGGACTATATAAACTACCCTCCTAGCATGTTAGGAGGGTTGGTGGTTCATTTTCTCATTCCTTAATCTAATATTCACAAGTTAATCCTCTCCTTCTCTCTTTTTTCTCTCTCTAGTTTCTCTCTCTACAATTCATCTCATTTCTTCCTTTCTTTCTTATTTAATTCGTATTATATAATCATCACATATTAGGGACAACAATTCCCAAACCTATGCTTCCCCTCAACTTCAAAACTCTTTTCCATCCCTTTCCACTCGAAATTTCCATGAGGGTAGGGTTGTGGATACAAGAATAACGGGGTATAGATATATCAACTCTATGTTTGAGCATATTGGATTTGATTGCTTGCTCTTCATAGACGAAGAAATTTATCCCTTGTTTCTTCTTGAATTCTTTAGCACCTACTCCATGGTCGAAATCAATGGCCAAATTTTTATTCGCTTCATGTTGAATGATCAAATCATTCAATATTCCCTCGATGATTTTGGTGATATTCTTGGTGTGCCATATAGAGGCACTTGTCATTTTACGGACAAATGGAGACTTGATGCTCTCGTGGAGTACAACGATAAACCTTTAGATGACATCACCGAAGTTGATCTAAATTTCATCCTTGATATCATCTCGAAAGAGCGTGATGGAAATGTTGTGAGAAGCCTTCATACTAATGTGCGAAATGTGAATCGCTATGAAGTGCTCTCAAGAGACCTTAAGGATTTCATGGTCTAATGGGCTAACATCCTTAGGGAGAATGTGTTTTGTCTTGGTGGAAACCGAGATCATATCCCGGCGTGTATGGTGCATATGTTGTTTTGCATCTTTACATCAACCGAGTACAACTTAGCATTCTACATCGCTCGACGTATAAATTATGCTCTTTCCAAACTCAAAACAAACCTTCCCTATTTTATGCTTCTTACTCGCCTTTTTAGAAGGGTTGGTGAAGATTTTCCTCATCTCGATCTTTCTCGCTTTCACCCGGTTCAACGGGTTATGTTACCTATTCAAGAGGTATATGAACGAAAGCCTAGAAGTGACCGAGGTTCACGAAAATCCTATCATCAAGAGATGGATGATGAGGACACCCAAATGCCAACAAGTGATGGTGATGGCGTCGGTACTAGTTCTCATTTCCACTCTTCGAGTAATTCCCATCCATCCCCAAGCCCATTCGAGGATGAATTTGAAGACCTAGCTCCCCCACCTCATTACTCCTCTAGTGAAGTACCGGAAGATCTTAACATGGAGCATCTTTACCGTGAAAACCTTAGGACTATAGGTGAATTGCATGAACACCGGGTTGAATCAAGGAAGGGTTTCAAGTTCTTGGGGAATATGATCAAGGGATTGGGCAAAAAGAGAAGGTGAAAGCTTTGAAGTATTTCAAAGAATGCATGTTGGTAAACATGTAATGTTGAACATTTTTTTATCTTGGATGTGTATTAACTTATGCTACTTGTTTGTATTATTATTTATTTTGATCCTAAATGTTGCTTATGCAATGATGTTTGTGATTTACATAGCTTTGTGCATGCCTTGTGATAGTTAGCTTATTAGATTATGATCTGTAGTTAACTTTGGCTTGTGAATCTTTTGGTAAAAACCTGGGTTTATCAAAAACTGGGATGGGAAATTTTTGAAAGCCCTCTGCTCGCGGTTCTATATCGACCCGCGGATCCTTATCGATAAGGTACCTCCGGTCCTAGATAAGGAACCGCCGGCCACTGTGCACGACAACATCTTTTGCTTTACAGTTTTCTTAAATCTCTGTAAACCTTGCATGATTTTCAGTAATAAAATGCACATTTCCTAAACTAGCTTACCTAAATTCATTATTCACCTAAAATGATTTTAACCCATTACTAGTTTAGATCATCCCCTCGCCCATTTAAACCCACCTTGTTAGTCATGTTCTTCACACATCAAAACATCCTTCCCTAAACCTTAAACCACCCTTGTCAACCATGGTGTGTACCAAAACCTCAAACACTTCCAAGACCTCCACCCCAAGGAAAACACTCAAAATAAGGATTAAGGTAGCCAAGCCTAACTCTTTACCTTTCTACACACCTAAGAATGAGATGGTTCCTATCCTTATTTCTTCATCACCTTCCCCACCTCTTGCACCATGCAAGACATCATCCACCAATGGTACTAACCACTCCATTGGTTCTACCTCCTCTTCATTTAACTCAAGAATGAATGAGCTCTCTTCACCCTTCACTCCAAGTGCACCCTTAGATGTGACCACACAACCCCAAACAATCCAAAGCATTTCTTTTGTGAATGACTTTGATGATAACTTGGTGACTTCACCATTTACCCCTCATAACTCACCTATTTCACCAACCTTGGAGAATTTACCTCCACACTCACCCATTTCCCCTTTAGGGAACATGCCTCCACTCTCACCCACATCACCCTTGGAGAACATACCTCCTCCACCTCCACCCAACTCAAACATTCCAATTTTGGGTGTTCCACTTTCCCTCCTTTTGGGTGATCCATACTATGGGTTTCAACAAACACATGGTCCTAGTTGTCCATGTTGTCTTTACAACCACTACATCATCCATAACCTTAGGATTGATATATATGGACTACATAGGAGGTTGCAAGAGTTCTTGCTTGCCTTGTTCTCCATGCCTCCTCCTAGGAGATGAATGATGGAGTTTTCTTAATAAGAGTTTTCAACAAAACCAAGCCAAAGAAGACTACTTATCTAGATTTAATGTTAAGCTAGCTATGTATTAGTTCGTTTTATTTGTCATTGTACTTGCTTCCTTCATGAATGTTTCATGTTGTTGATATATGGATTTAGCTTTGTGTGTTTCTATCCTTTTGTGCACACTAATCAACTTTAATTCGAAATTAAAATTGAACCTAAATCTACCACAACCTCTAAAAACATGACTAAAATTGGTTCAAAATGATATCTAAATTATTTTGTCACCCTTTGTCAAGACATTCTTTGTGAATGTGCTGCTTTATGCAACCCTAGCATAATTTGGTGCTAATAGAGGTAAAATTCCAAGATTTTCAACTTTTTGAAAAAGTCTTAGTTTTTCTCAAAAACCTGTAAAAACTTGGTTTCAAGTCCACTGGATGCGGATCCTTAAAGCCCCGCGTTTCCCTAGCGATATGGAACCGCCGGTCCCTTTAAGGTACCGCGAGCAGAAATCAGTTTTTGACGAATTTTTGGTCAAAACTTTTAAAACCCTATACCCTGTCAAGATTCCTTGTTTACTCAAATTGACTAAACATCCGTTGACACTTCACATTTTGTATTCAAATTCTTACCTTGATTACATTTTACTTATACCCCAACCTTGAGATTTCATTCTCACACCTTCCCAACCTTGAGATTTCATTCTCACACAACCTTGAGATTTCATTCTCACACTCTCACAATGCCTAACTCCTACATTCCTAACCTTGACATTTCTTTGTCACAACCCCACTCACCCAAAGCTTCCTCATCCAAGCTTTCAAAGAAACCGAAAATCTCGGTTCAACCTATTTGGGTTAAGAAGAATGAACCATCTTCGTCCAAACCACCCAAAAACCCTACCTTCTCTCCAATCAAGTATTGGAATGAGACTTATACCATAAACTCCATCACCGGAGCAAAAGAAAATGTTCCCCCACCACCACAATCCTTTACCACCCCTCAACTCAATGACCTTGCAACCTTCCCAAACCTCACAAGGCATTGTGAAAACATTCCCAAACCCATTACCCCACCACCACCAAACCCTAAGTTTGATGTCATACCCCCATCAAACGATGTCGTGTTGCATCATGGATCCTCGTGTGCTTGTTGTCGATTTTAACAAATTGAACTTTCTCATGTGTATGAGAAGTTAAATTTTCTTGAATTCCTCCTCACTCGACCTCCTATTCAAGTTTTCGTTCTGGTGGACAAAACTTCGAATGATGCATCATCGTCTTTTTAGTCTTTTATTTTTTTAGCAATCTTGGAAAATATCACTATTAGACTAGCTTATGCTTAGTGGTTTATTTTCCATATTTATTGCTTTTAGACACTCATATTGTGTGTATGACTATCTTCTTTGTTGTGTCTTTTTCTTTTATGTAACCTTTGTGTTGTTTGTGTGTTATTTCATTAGTTCTATTTTGAGTTGATCATGGTTAACTTTTAGAATTGCTTATGGGTGATTCCATCAATTCTAAACTTTAACCCATTGACAAGCCTATCATCTTCAATGGATTGAAGTTTGATTTTGTCAATTACCTCTTTGGACATACTTAGCAAAATACTTGCTTCTAATTTAAGATTTCTTCTCTCTCTCCCTCTCAAGTTACTTAGTAGGTAGTGATCATATATACATTGGAGTTTCTTTCCTTTCTACTAACCTTTGTGTAGCATGTCACCTTAGCTTACAAACTTGGTGCCCCAAGCAAGGGGGAGCAACCACCAAGGGGGAGCTACTAGCAAAGTTCGATGTTCTTCGAAGACTTGTGCTAACCTTTTTGCTACGACAAAGGGGGAGAAATGATAGTGATAAACTAGTTAATAATTCGATATTTTGTGTTTCTACGTAAATGAGTTTATCGTTTGTCGTAATAAAAAAGGGGGAGATTGTTAATGCAAGTGATGCCTAAAAACATTATTAGTGTTAACTAATCTTTCTTAGTTTTGATCACATAAAACCATACAACACATTTAGTGTAAAACACAAAATTAATTATTTAACTAACACTATCATCAAGGTAATAATCATATCACTAACCTTTCTTAATCATACTTAGTGATCATCAAAATGATTATTCTTAAAACTCACTTTTGTTAATATGACAAAAGACTTTTTAATAAACTTTCTTTTTCAGAAAATGTTTTATTAAAATGGAAAATGAAAATTTGAAAATAGCATATTCCAAATGCTGTTAGAATATCCTTTGAAGAATTCAAATACCTAAGATATTCCCATCCCACTAAAAGACAAAAAACGGAGCGTAGTCTAGTGGCGGTACCTTAAGTACCTACGCGGTTCCTTAGCGATACGGAACCGCGGGGTGAGATAAGGTACCGCGTACAGCTAGCCGTTATAGATTCGTTATACTTTGTCTCCTTTAAATAGTGGGTCAAATCTCATTTTCCAGTAAGCCTCTTGGACGTTTTTCTCAGCCCTCTTTCTATTTTCTATAGCATAATCATTAGTAAATGATCACTTAAATTGTTAAGGATTTTTACATATGATTATCCTCTTGATCCCCTCCTTTACCTTGTCCAATGAGAAGATCACTCACTCACTAGTGTTGTGATAAAGATGAATCTATGAGCTAGTCATATTCATCATGATACCCTTTTTGTTTTAGGTTAATCCAATCTATTTATGAATACTGGGACTAGTTGTGTTCATCCAAGTTATTTATAGATACTTGGATTTGTTGTGTACATCCATTGCATATGTGTTTTCTTGGATTTGTGTTGTGTAAATCAAAGCTACATGTGTGTACTTGGATAAGTCTAGTTGAGTTGTAATAGATTTGATTAGAAGTTCTCACTAAACTATAAAGTGATGTGGTTGTATCTTGTGAGTTCTCACTAAACTTAAAAGTGATTATTAGTTGTGTTGTGTGAAGTTCTCACTTAGCTTCAAAGTGAAGAGTCGTGAAGATTGGTTCTAGCTTTCGATTAGAACTCGACATCTAGCCTTGTGTCGTAAAATGGTGAAGTAGGCAACGTCGTGAAGATTGGTTCTACCTTAATATTAGAACTCGACATCTAGCCTTGTGTCGTTAAATTGTGAAGTAGGCAACATTGTGTAGATTGGTCCTAGCTAAAGATTAGGTCTCGACATTTAGCTTAGTGTCGGAAAATAATGTAAGCAACGATGTAAGGTTTTCTCCGCCGAGAAGGGAGCTAGTGGATATAGTGGAAATCTCGAGTAGGTATACTCGAGGAGTGGAGTAGAAACGAGGATAGAACCTCGTTGTCGAACCACTATAAATCTTGGTGTCTTCCTACTAGGTTGTCTCCTTCCTTACTCTTTACTTATTTCATTATCATTACACTTACCTATTATCTTTGCTAGTGCATTTGAATTGAACCTAATCATTATGCAACTTAGCCTCAAGTAAAAGATAGTTTTGATACAAACCAAATTGAAAGTAATTTTAATTTGGTCACCAATCGAAGAGAAACTATTCAACCCCCCCCCATTCTAGTTTCTACACACAGGTTAGCTGGATTTCTAGGTGCTGCTGCCGGTCGATCTGAAGTGAAAGCTAAACACTTCCATTGGGGTCTTCACTCCACGACTGCTGACCGGCTACTTAGTGCCACTTTTACCAATGTGTCGCAAGTGGCGGACGCATCACGTAGCTTAGAGATGCTCTACGAAAGGGATGAGCTCGAGAACTTGGAGTGACCTTAGAAGAGGTATACTTCATTCTTCAGACATAAACATTTCAACTCATGTTCTTACTTTTCATTATATAACATGCATTATTTAATTATATCCTTCAGACAGAAAGGAGGAGACTGATCACAGTACGCTACATAGCAGCATGGCTACAAAAATCATGGTTAGTCTTATGACCGTAACAGATCGGACAGGAGAGGCGGTAGTGTACAACTACCGTGGTAACTATAACTATTCTGGCAGCCACATGTGCTTCTTTAAACTTCGCAATATTAAACTATCGTGTAACGTATATGCTAACCTTCAGCATGACAACAGAGATAACGGGAAGGATAATTACCATTGAGGTCAGCAGCCCAATCGTTCAGCTTTATCTGGTATTATAATCTAAACCTTATGTGTAGTCATGTTTATGTTCTTGTAATCATGTCTCATGCATATATTCTGAATCAGGCTCTCGGCAGGCTAGAGCATCCACATGAGGGTATACTCACCCTATCTACACCACCTGCGGGTATAGGCACCCAGGACCATGTCGTCGTGCTACTGGCGCCTGTTTCAAATGTGGGAAAATAGGGCATCAGATGAAGGACTGCATGAAGGGTGAGATTGTTGGTACTTCAACACATGCTGATTAGAAACCACCACCTACAACTGGCCGTGTGTTTACTGCCACTAGGGATCAGTCAACTAAGTCATTAGGTACCATCACTGGAATTTTATTTAAGTATGGACATGCTTCTTGTGTGTTATTTGATACGGGTGCAACTCATTTAGTTATATCCACTGCTTATGCTGCTCCTATTAGGAAAACCCTTATGCCATTGGATAAAGTCTTAAACATATCCACGCCCTTGAGAGACTCTGTTCGCATTACACATGTGTACAGAGATCTTCCCCCAGAGTTTGACGACAAGATTCGTCCAGTTGATGCATTTCCTCCGGACATATGCGAATTCAATATGATTCTGAGTTTGGACTATTGACAGCACACCACGCTACAATTTATCGCCATTCATGTCATATTTTATGCAGCGATGTTTAGGTTCCTGAATACATTCATCATGGTCTCCACCAGGAAACCTGTGAAAAAATTTCTTCTTTACAAGCACGTAATTTATTATTACATGACTGCGAAGATTGTCTAGCTATCCTTTATGACACGACTTCTGAAGTTCTTTTATTCATAATCAACAGATTATTTCAGAATTTTCCCAGATGTATTTCCAGAAGAACTTCTGAGTATACTTCTTATCCGCAAGGTGGAACTTAACATTGATCATGTTAGGGAGGAGAACCAGTTTCCAAGACTTTTTACCGCACGGCTTCCTTAAGCTAAAAGAGTTGAAGGATCAGTTGAAGGAGCAATTGAAGGATGGTAACATGAGATTTTGTATCGACTACCGTCAACTTAAACAAATCACCATTCATGACCGTTCTCCTCTTCCACGTATTAGCGACGTGTCTGATCGACTACCAGGTGCCAAACACTTTTCCAAGATCGATTTCCGATCATACTGCCAACAGTGGCGAGTGAAAAGCAGGACATGTCCATGACTACTATTCGTGCACGATTTGGTCATGCTAAATTCATAAATTTATTTTGGATCTCATGAATGCTCCAGCAACAATTATGAATTTGATGAACGGAGTCTCCATGAACTCACAAACAAATTCGTTATTTGTTTTCATTGATGACATCTTTCTTCTCTCTAATCTTAGAGAAGAGCAGGAAGAGCATATTCGCTTTATGTTACAATTCTACGACGGAAGAAACTTAACCCTGAAATATTTTTCAGTACGAATTTTTGGTGACTTCAGTGACACGTTGAATCGCATTATTCTCACGGCTAGTTTTACCATGACTAAGCTTACACGTAAATGAGAGAATCCTACAATTGGTTATGTGTTTCAGAGGATCCTACGCTAACAGAAGTCAAATTTATAGAGACTCACAGTTTCCAAAATTCTAGGTATCCAGTTCCTAGTGAAACAAGCTACAGTTACGTTCATATCTAGTTGCCTAACATACCAGCAGGTTAAGATTGAATACCAACATGCTATTAGTTCATTTCAACCATCATAAATTTTCAAACAGAAATGAGACACGACCTCCATGGATTCTGTCACCGGACTACCGCAGGCTCAGAAGAAGCATGATGCTATCTGAGTTGTCGTCAACAGTTTGACCAAGTCTGCATAGCCCTCCATCTGCAAGAATTTCGAGGTTAGAAGATTATCCGACATTTCCCAGCCAAAGATCATATCATTACAAGGCACTCCTTCGCTATCAAATTAGATAAAGATTCACGTTCACGTTCATTATCTTCGTTCTCATCCTTGTTCAATTTTATGATTTGCTTTCGCACTTACGTTCATGACACTCTTCACGTTCATGATCTCATTCTAGCTTACGATTTGCGTTTTCACATCTCATTCTGGAAAGATCTTTGCAGAGAGCTTGGGAGACCAGACTCAACTTTAATAAAGTTTCCATCCTCGGACGGACGTTTCACGTTACATTTCACGTCTCACCTCATATCGTTTAGTTTTACCTCCTCAGTGATCTCCATTCACGATATGTTTCATATACCACGTTCATTCCACGTTTCTCATATCATGTCCATGATATGCTACACGTATCACGTCCACTATATGTTTCTCATATTACATTCGCCATATCTCCATGTATCACGTTCACCATTGTTCACGTATCACGTTCACAATTGTTCACGTACTACGTTTCAGTATGTCTCACGCATCATTGCTCAGACATTACTAATGTCAGTTATTCAAGGTTAGAGTTAGATGAGTCAAAAGTTGTTTATGGTAAAAATTCTGATGATTATGAATCAGACTCTAGTACTTTGACCCAGGGTGAACCAGTTGTGACCAAAAAGGTTGTCTATCTACCTTTAATAAGCGCATTTGTGCCTGAAGGACATATGTCTAGGACTAGTTCTGCTTCCAAGCAGTTTAAATCTAGTAAAGCAATGGATAGCAATGCAAAAAATCATGGTAGTATCAAAAGGGGTGGGCTAGGTTTTGAAAACACTAGATCAGAATCACCCTTTGGATCTTCTTTGAGAAGAAAAGGATGTTATGTGTGTGGTAGTTTAGATCAGTTTATCAAAGACTGTACTTTGCATGAAGATAAAATAGCTAAACAAAAAGCTTCAAATAGGGTCACAATAAAAGGGCATGAAAAAATTGCATTGGGAAAAAGACAATTGGGATCAAGAGATGACACACCTAAGTGGGGTCATGCTCAGAGGGTAAATGAGAAAAATAAGTCAAATAAGATAAGTCTCCCTCATACCAATAAGGACTTTGTACCTAGAGCAGTACTTATGAAACAAGGTCTAGTACCTTTGAAGTCAAGTTCTCCAAGTACTAGCATAACAAAATCTGCAAGTACTGCTAGAACTAAGACAAGTACCGCTGGACTACCATCTAGGAAATCAAAGTCTAACAAAACTTCTAAGGATTTATTTGAGATTGTTAAGTGCCATAGGAGTATGACTTATGAGAAACCAGTGCAAATGTGGGTTCCTAAAGGACAAAAGTCACTTGTTTCACTAAGTACTGCCAAAACAGTACTTAAGCCTAGAGAGTCTAGAAATACAAAACCTACTGATGTTTTTGACTACTTAATTGGAACAATGAAATATAAGAGTGTTTGTAGTCTAACGGGTAAAACTACTTATCAAACACTTAAGTATGTAGGTCCTATAAGATCTGAGCCAAATGTGGCTTGGGTCCCTGTTAAACACTAATGGGTTTTGTGTATGTGCAGGAGCATCTAATTAATGAATTGAAGGATAAAGGCATAGTTGATAGTGGATGCTCAAGGCACATGACAGGTAACAAAGATTTCCTAGCTGAATTTAAAGAATTCAGAGGTGGACAAGTAGCCTTTGGTGGAAGTAAAGGCAGGATTACTGGCAAAGGGAAAATCAACACAGGAAAAATGGAGTTTGAAGATTTGTTCTTTGTGAAAGAAGTTAATGAGTTCAATCTCTTCTCTGTATCACAAATGTGTGATAAGAAGAACAAGGTGCTTTTTACAAATTCAGACTACTTGGTACTTGTGCCAACCCAAAACCGTGGTCATTATTTAATTATATTTTTTTACGTATATTTTAGAAATTTTTGACGAGATTCATTATCATAACGATTGGTGATTTGATTTGTATGAATGATTGAAAGTTATATCTTTACGTTTTGACGAGTTGCAAGGATTATTAGTGATGACGATATCAACGGATGCCCGAGAAATTTTACGTTTTATTTTAAACATGTCGATGTTTAATATTTTGACGTTTTTATTTTTAATGTCGTATTAAGTCGTGTCGCGACTATATAATATCATATTTTGTGTGTGTTTTAAGTTTTGAGAAGTACTTTTATGAAACCCGAGACCCACAAATATTTTCAAAAGTGACTAATAGTCATTTTCCGCTTTTTAACAAAGTATTTGCACTTTGTTCCACAAGAATCACAACTAGCAAAAACTACCCTAAACTTTTTCCATATAAAATGGAAAAATAACACACAAACACACACAAAAATCCACCACATGAAAAATCTCTCTTCCCACCCCTCCTCCTCTTTGTTTCCGTCAACCACACCACCACCAAAACCACCATTTCACAAAAATTTAGCTTGAATCTTTAAATTCTAATCAAAGACCCATTCTAGTTACTTGATTCTCATCACATTGGTATGAAAATTTCATACATGCAAGAACATTTTTGAAAAACATATTTTTGATGAAAAATCATATGTTTTGATCTTAAATTGTTGTTGTATGTAGGTGTTTATGTGCTTATATATTAATTTTGATGATTGCATGTTGAAAATTTTTAGTTGGGTTTTTATGATTTGATCATCTAGGATGATTTAGTGTGTTATGATTGAAAGTAGTAATATTAGGATGATTATAGTGGGAAAAATTGTGTTAAAATGTGGTGAAAAATTAATTTTTAATGATTTTTATGAAGGTATTTTTAAACAGATTATTAAAGTTAATTTTCTGAAAATATGAGTTTGAGTTTGAGATGAACTAACTAGATATTTTTGTAGAGGATGTCTTAAGCTTTGATTTGATATAAGGTAGAGCTTCTAGCTCGAAACGAGCGAAAAGTTACGTTAGTTTGATTATTCGTGTACCGGGAGACGAGTATCCGCACAATATATAATTGTTGTCGATATTTGGATCGAATCTCGGGGACTATGAAATGGATTTTGAAATATTTCATGGACTTATGTTAAGTGTTAAGTATGAGGATGTTGAGTTATTTTCAAGGTTACGTGTCGGTTTTGGAAACGGAGAAAAATAAATGAGTTAAAAAGACTATATGAGTTGTTGACGTTAAACTGTCCGGTTTTTGTAGTTCGAAGATGAGTCGGGCAGGGAACTTTAAAAGTAAAATCTTTTAACCAACTTTTGGGAGGTCTTTCTATATATAGTAATTGATATCTCTGATTAGTAATATAAGAATTTGATGTGTTTAAGTGGGGTAAATGAGCTTGTACATTTAATGTGTACCGGCAGATTTTTATCGAAAGAATTAACTAATAGAATAAACATATAGGATGGAGTAAAAGGTCACATGTATTGATTTCATTTTGGGTTGGTTGTGATTTTATGATTTTGAGTTTGATGTTACTAAGTATGGATCTTTACTCAAGTTTATTATTGATGAACGCGCCTTATTCGATAGGTTACGATTTTTGTGTTTATCGGGCATCAACTATCGTCGAAGATCGTCTTGCTACTTCTATTACTCCAGGTGAGTCTATAGCCCCGCTTTTGTAATTGTTTTGAATGATTTTAAAACCCGCGAGGGGGATACATGCTATTTGAAAGTAATATGAACACAAGTCATGATTGATTGTTTGGACCCGAACGTTGCCTTTGTTGCCTTTGTTGTTTTGAATTGTATAAGTACCTAAATTGCAAAAGTCCCTAAATTCATGAGCCGTTAACTATCTTCTGACTTGATGTTGTGAGTTGGGAATAGCCGCTTATTCTAATGATAGTACTATCGGGCTGACGACCCTATCTAAGACCAGAGCTTTACGTTGAGTAACCTCTGGGAAGGATAATTTTACGAGAATGAGAATTGGTATTCTTGCAATTGATACGCTAGTAGGGGCACTAGAATTTCATCTAGTCATGCAGGCTTTAGGTGTGGGTGACTAAGTTAAGGGGTCGGTGTCATGAGCTTAATACAATTCAATAGTTATTGCTATATGCCGGAATTCCTGACTAATAGATTGTATGCGCACAATTCTAATAAATGATCTTGATTGATTTTTCTCTTGTGTTCAATTGTTGATTTGGAAAACCTATAGATTCGCTCAACCGTTGTGTTGATGATTTTAAGCATGTATTTCAGGTAGTTGAAGTGGTTTGCTGTTGGAGCTTGCTGGAGAAGGATCGCGGATTGCTTTTGTGGTGTTTGGTCTAAAACAGATTTTTTTCCCTTCTGTTGTAAAAATAATAATGTACGGTCATGTACTTTGGTAAATGGCTTGTTGATTTGATAAAATCTTTGGGGGACCTAAATATGACTCTGATATATTTTTAGACTGATTTTACTTGGGATTGAAGGTTTTAAACATTGATTTAAATTATTTCCTTATTTATTCCTAAATATACTGTTTTTGGGTTGTTTAAAGAGTTTGTGAAATGAAGTTTGTGAATTATACCCAATTGTGTATTTCCGATGTGCAATGTAATTTAGGGGTGTTAAAGATTGGTAACCAGAGCTTTTTAGTTATAGCGAATTAGGTCGATTTTTGAAAATGTCCTAAACTATAACTTTGGTGTCAAAAGTATTTTATAAAAGCAACGCAACTTCTCTGCAAGACTCCGGTAAGATTATTTATTTTGTTATGCTTTGTTATTATAGATGTATCCCTTAAAAATTGTCCTGAATTCTTGAGTATTTATTAAGTAAATACTGCGATGAGGTATTGGTATTAATGAAAGGACGTGGAGTGCTTTCATCATAATTTCATCATAATTTCATCTTTATGAGTATTGTATAATTATCATTTGCATTACATCGCATACATATATATTTGGCATACGTAAATCATTTGCATTTGCATGACTATGCATTGCATATATATTTTTGAATAATGACCTTATGTACTTTTGAATTTTCTATGATTTTAGAAAATGTCTGAGATACCATATTACGTCAATAAGGGGGGATTTGCTATAGGTCAACGGTGTTTGCAGTATCAGCGAGTAGGTGATCTTAAGAATTCAGGTGGATGGTTAGATTATGAGGATGATACGGATGATAAGAAAATTGTTGTAGAATCTGATAGTGATAATTATAGGACTGAGGGTGAAGTTAGAAGAACTGAGGTTAGAGCTAAAGTGAGAAGTTATGGGACTGATTTTGAGAAGTACCAGAAAGAGATAGATAGGCTTCGCAGGTTAAGTGAATATGTAGCTCATCTTGGGCCGTATCTTGGACCGCATTGGAAATTTCAGGATAGTGAGGTGTATGCTGATTCGCATTATATGATAGATCCGCCGTGTCAAGGAGTGCATTTGAGGTATGGATTTGAGAATCCGTCGTGCTTTGATCCAAAAGGGAGTTGCTGCAAGTTAGGACCAGATGAAGATGCAGCAGGGACGAGCCAAGTTGGAGAAAGTGATGGACCATATCCTATGGAGTGATGTAGTAATGGATCTTTGTTGTATTTCATTTTAAGTATTGTTATGTTGTATTTGAATTATCTAGATGTTGTGAGGTAGTCTTGTGATGGATTATTATTGTTGTTATTTAGGATGATAAGGGTAAGTGACATTAGTGACAAGATTTTGTTGTGATTTTCTCGGATTTATGGATGAAATCTACTATTACCCTTTAGTATTTGATGTGTTTTTGTTATTCTCTCTTTTGTGAGATGATTGTGGAATTGAGGTAGTATTGTGTTGTTGGTGCATGTAGTATTCATGATATATCTTGATGAAAAGATCATATTCTTTCTATCTCGATGTGTATACTTATTAAGTTTCTTTCTACTGATATCGCATAGAAAGAGTTGAGTGAGATATGTTTCCGTCATTAGCAGGGATTCCTGTGTGATTGAGTATCTTGAAATATGTTTCCAAAGGTTGTTAACATTAGGGTAGATTATATGATTGTGGGAATAGTTGTTAGATTGTTTGAAGCTGATAGAGATGCAAGGAGACGAGGTGCTGAGATTGAAGATCATGTTGTTTCAGTTGAAGATGTTGTTGTTCCATTTAGAGATGCTGCTGCTATTCTGCAAGATTTAGAAGGAAGCCTGTGTGTTAGAATTCTAGGAATGAGAAGAGATGCGGTGAAGAGTGTTGTACGGATATTAGTGGTATCTGGAACGGTGCAATTATATGGACAAGTTCAAGTAACTGATGGATGTTTGATATATCAATTGTCATTTAGGAATGTTCAACTAGACGAAAAGAGATAGTAATTTAAAGATTGATCTTGATTTGAAATTAAGTGTGGCAGAAAAAGGTAAAGGAATGATATTATAGCGAATGACGGCAAGGAATAGGAATTTATTTCCTCTAATAGAAAGTAAACTTGGAATTTAATAGTCTAAGATAAGAAGATATGGTATTCAAGCAGTTACTATAAATCAGGTAAGCAGGAGGAAGTATGATGTGTAGACCACATATATTTTATACCACTTAAGTAATTATCTATATACTTGACGTAAGTACGGACTAGCTGGAGGTCGAGCTACTGAAGGAATATCAAGGAGTGTGGAATAGGAATTAGTATTTCTGTGGTAATGATATGTTTTCATTTCGGTAAAGGGGACTGAATAAAGGAATTGTTCGGATAATGAAAATCAATATGAAAGGAATGTTGCTGCTATTACAGCCTATGTTTTGGAACTGCTGATAAGATTTGAGATTCAGATGTTGTAATTTGTGTATTCTAATCTGATAATTATTGAGTTAGAATTTCATTGGAATCTTGAAGGTATTATTGTTGGTATATTGAAATTCTGAAGGTATTATTAATAGTGTATTGAAATCCTGAAGGTGTTATTGATGGTGTATTTAAATTCTGAAGGTGTTATTGAGGATATATTGAGATTTGAAGATGTTAGATTTTAATTGACCTGAGGACGAGAAATAAACAAGAATTTGCGATTGGTTGAAATGAGAAATTAACCGATGGAAGAATTTATAATATATATATATATATATATATATATATATATATATATATATATATATATATATATATATATATATATATATATATATATATATATATATATATATATATATATATGAAGGGAATATTTTCTGAGCTTATGGCATTAAGAGGTATCGAGCAATTAACTGAATTAGAGTTGTGAGAAAATTAACCGGGATAAGAATGAATATCATAGGATATGATAAATAAAGATGGAACGAATTAAATTGGAATGTTGTTGAGCATTGAGTACTGATTTCAGGAAGTAATCAGTAGAATTTCTATTTGAAGATTTCATTGGTCAATGATGAGAAGGTATGTAGGAGGAAACAGTAATAGATTGAATTTTTTGTGCGCTTTACCAGTAGCAGTCGGAAAGTAATAAGAAGATGAGCTAGTATTTAAGGATATTATGTGATTGTTCTGCGGAATTGTAGAGTTCACCGTCGTCTTGGGAAAAAGGAAGCTTTGTGTTAGCTTAGTGATAGGAGTTATGCAATCTGATTGTTTATTTTGTTATATGGCATTATCAGGAAGTTGAGGATAGTAATATGATTGATTGTAAGGGTTGGAAGATGAGACAATAATGATAATCTGATTTGACTAGAAGGGTAAATCATCATAGAAGTAATAATGGAAGTAAGTAAAGAAGCTGGATGTTTTGTGAATAAGATGATTGTTGTGAGGTCGAACAAACTGAGCACCAGAAATCGGTATCCATTACTGATTGTGAATGTTTAGTGTGATGAATAGATGATTGAAGGAAAGGAAAGTATTTGATAACAATTGGAAATTGTTATTGAAAGAGGAATTATGTTTGAAATTCTTTGGATATGAATTTTTGTTGGAGTAATATAGATGTTTTAGAATGTGCAATATATGGGTGAAGTGATCGTGAAAATCTGACTAGATTTAAACGATTGAGGCTTTGTCGATACCGACGAAACCGACTGAAGCTTGTCAATTCCTTTGTGTAAGCTGAGTATTATCGGAGGTTTATCAGGAGGTTTTCACTGATTATTGAACCAATTATAAAGCTGACAAAGAAGAACTAGATGTGTGAATGGAAAATATGTCTAAGTTTTAGTTTTGAGATCTGATTTTGTAGTTGAGGAAGTTGTTCATGAACGCTGAGGATAGATTGAAGTTCCGGGTTGTATAATTAGTATTGGAGGAATCTGAGGAACTATAGAGCTGTGATGATGATATTTGGATAATATCAAATGGAAGGGAAGTAATAGTAGTGTGTTGACTTAAATAAAGAAGTGTAACGGTGTTTATATGATCATTAGATTTGACATTGCGGTACTTGTTTTGGGATTGTAAAGTACTACTTGTATGGAATCAAGTATGAAGAAAATAAGAATAAGAAGGACTTGTTTATAAATTCCATTCGGGTATTTTAAAAGGAAGTAGTTAAGGATTACCTAATGATGACGGGGAAATAATAATTGGTAAATTATAGATGGGATATTGATGAGACTGCTTTTATACATAGTCTCATCGTCCAAATCGGGTTTAAAATGCATAAAATATCATTAAAACTGCCAAATATATGCTCGTGTTTGTTGCTTGTGTATTTTAGGTACGGATATTGAGGAAATGACAAAAAGATCACAAGAATCAATCAAAAACGAACACGGGAAACAAAGCCGCACAATGAACCGGACCCGAATCATAAATTTCCAAAGAGGTCCTTGAAGTTTGAAGATTTGTCAAGAATGGCCCCTCAACTATTGAAGACTTGTCATATTAAACCCTTGTAAATCTCACATATTACATATGGGTCCCTAATATTTCAAGAATATACAATATAAGCCCTTCAAGAATGGTAAAATTGCATGAATAGTCCTTGTTTAAAGTTTGAGAATATGCTGTGCCAAAATTGACAAGTGGAGCAAAGTTGTTATAAAGGAAAATAGAGTTGTTAGCTATTTTTCACAAAGTAGCAAGACAAGGAAAGATGAGGGCCATATCTGCCCAGACAACAAACCTCACCCCATCCACTCCCAGCCTTACACGTCACCTCTTTCCACCCATTTACCAATCAAAACGCATCATCACTCCACGTCCACTTTCCACCAAAAAGTTAATAAACTGAATTTGTTTATTACTTAATTTCCCACCAAAACATTTATTTAAATCCCTTAAACCCCAAAATCAGATTAAACCCCACCCCTAATCCTCCCAAGAACCCTAGTTAATCCCAGGTCCAATTAACTTAAATACAAAGGGGTTTTTGTTATAACTTTCTAGAAACCTAATTGACCATATCCCCATCCCATCCAACACCTAAAACGTGAACCCAACACACCCATGTGAGTGTGGGGGCCTCCCCTGCACGTCACTTTCCCCTCAAAACCCAAAACCCGACATGATCAATGGCTGAAGACTATTCCTTGTTTCCAAAGTACTCTATGAAGGGCCAAGATTGTTTTTTGCTAGCTGGAAGTCCATAAACATCACTCTCCAAGTACAAGATCACAAGATGGAACAAGACCAATTTTGAAATTCGTTTGGCCCAATGGCATTATAGGCAGTTCATGTAATAGGGTTTTTAGCATCTAGAATTTTCTATTAGCTTGTATAAATGGGACGGCTTATGTCCCATTTTCATTGTTCCAGATTTTGCTAGTTTTTCTTGTAATTCCTTTTTAATATATAAAAGTTGGTATTTTTTAAAAGTAATTCCTTTTTATTGTTGTTAAAAGCTGGTGTGAAAGATAACATAATCTGAGTTCCAATTCTATTCAGTTAGGTTAGGTTTTGAAAAGTGGTGTTTTGAGAAGGCATTTTCAGAAAACTTATAATTTCAAGGATTGTTGAAAAAGGTTTTTGAAAAAGGGTAAAATCAGTGCTATGATGAAGTGATAATGGATTCATAACTTTGGTTTTACATTTGTGTAACTTTTTGTCAAAAAATCTTGGTTGGTTACAAATTTTCAGGTTTTTCAAAGATTTTCCAAGAAAAATCTTATTTCCTTATTTTTTATTCACACTTACTGTTTAATAAGCTAAAACCAATAAGCCTGATAAACTTATTGGCTTCAAGCTTATTAAACTTGTAGTGTCTTCTTGGTTGTCTGTTTTTGTGCAGGGTCAAAGCAAGTACAAAGACATCATCATCATCATCTTGCATACCAGCAGCCCAAAAGGTTCAGCTCAGGCCCCAGCCTGAAAGGAGGTGGCTTTTCAGCCATTGTGGGACCTGGATTGTAGGTCCCACAAGGTAACTTGGCTTGAACTTTGATTTCAGTTTTCAAAATTTGTGATTTATGTGATTTGGTGAAATTTGCATGGAATTTGTCTAATTGTTAGTTTATATGTTTGTTCATGTTTATTTTAGGTTTATATGCATGTTAGATTAAGTTTAAATCAGTTTGGTTGATTTGTGAATGAATTTGGTGTGTAAAACTCATATTCAGAAAGATAAGGGTATGTTTGGATTTGTGTTTTAGGTAGGATTTGTAACAAATTCTTGGCTTGAAACCTATCTAGACATGTTTCTTTTGATGGTTTTAGGAGATATTACTCTTAGGTTGTTAGTTTGAGTAGGATTCAAACAAGTTTTCATGATAAAAATTGGTAAGTAGCATAAAAATCAGCAAGTGCCTTGATCTGCCTGTTTTTGTTGGAATTTGCTCATCAAATCTTGCAAACTGTTAGATACTAGGTCCAAGTAGGGATTGAAATCAGTTTTATGTGATTTGGGTAGCTTGTGTGCAAGTTTTAGCTAATTGAAATCCATTTTTGTGCAAGTATGTTCAGGTTACCCTTCATCAGTAACCTTAGCCTTCATCAGTAACATTCTTTGGCATTTTGTGCTTAATTTTGTGAAGATACTTGTGTGTTTTTGTATTTTAATAGACTCCCTACACTCAGCTGAGTGTAGGGGTGCCTTATTTCCCCAAGAAAAAGCTCACATTAAGCTTTCCTAAGCTTATTTCTCAACTGACCAAAATTTAACACTACCAGTGGGAACCAATTTCCCACTGCTAGTATTAAAGTTACCCCTGCTCAGCTAAAGGACAAATCCAAGCACATGTCACTATCAGAAACTTAGGATTTTTGTCTTTTGTGGACTTATTTAGGAATTAGGTCTTGAAATTTGTTTCATTATTTTTCTAATTTAATTTGTGATTTTTCAGTTTAGTTAGTTTTTAATTTACTGTTCATTTAATATTTTTTAGGTTAAATAGCTATTTTTAATTAACTTTTTAATTTCTATTTTTGTCTTTTAGTGACAAAAATAATTATTTTTCAGTTTCAAAAATTTTCATAGACTTAGAAAAATGTTTTAAGATTTTTAGTTCAAAAAGTTTTTACTGTTCATTTTTTATTTAATTTTTAGAATTAATTTAGTTTAATTAGAGTTTAATTTCAAACTGTTCTTGTCTTTTAGTGGAAAATTTTATATTTTTCAAACTTCTTCATTTTTCTACTGTTTTTAGAGTAAATTAGGATTTTTAAAATTGTCAAATCATTTTTGGCATTATTTTATTATTTTTTATGATTATTTTAGTTTAAAAATAGTTTTTAGCCTTTTAAAAATAGAAAATTAGTTTTGAAAATTTAGGAAAAATAATTTTTAGTCCTTAAATAATATAAGTAACTTATTAGTTCAATGAAATTATATTTTGGACATTTTGTTAATTATATTTAATTTTAGGGCTTTAATTAGCATTTAAAATTGAATATTTAATTAATAAAAGGTTTTAAAATATTTTTGTTGAATTTTTATTCTTATTTATATTATTTTAGACTTAGTTTTAACTTTTAATTAATTTTTAGGTTTAAAATTTTTAGTTTGTAGCTTTTTACGGTTTTACGTGAACGACCTTTTCGTCTTAGCTTAATCCGTCTTCGTAACCGTCATTCTCTTCTTACCCCATTTCTATTTTCTTTTTCTCAATATAATCACAAACTATTAATCAATTCATTACACAACGCTCTAGCCTCCTTGGGAAACGAACTTGAACTTATTTGGTCATTAGTGCTCGGTTTTCCTAAACCGACACTTAACGCTTACCACTATTTTGCCTTCCTTTTCCTAAAGGGGTAAAAACTCTACATCAATTTTTGGCGCCGCTGCCGGGGAGCCGTGTTGTGTTTTGACTTGAACAATTGTTGTTTTTATATAGCCATAATAGTATTTGTATTAGTAGCACTCTACCAATACGTATTATCGGTTTTCGTTTTTTGTTGTTAATACTATTACTATAGTGTATACGTAGAACAATAAATTCACAAGTACTCCAAATACGTGAGAAATCACATCCTTGACTTGGGAGGTCATTACCCAATCATTGTATTCGAATCTCAAACCAAAGAAAAAGGAAAAAACAGATAAATACTTTCGTGAAGCTCAATATTGAAAAATACAAACTATAAGGTGGGTATAAGGCGGATATTATAAAATATATCCTAAGGAAAAAGGCTCTTAAGTGCTTCGCGCCGCCTCGTTTCCCCGCTTGCTTGTGAGTATTTGATTTTGAGAGCTAATCGAGGGTTTTGCCGCCCAAAGTATTACTAAGTATCATATATATTTTCTTGGTTTCAATTGATTAAACTCTCTTGAACGTTTTGGTGTTCCACCAACGTTCTAAAGTCATCGAAGGCGTTCACTTCACGTGATCGTTTTCATTCCTTGAGGCTTCTTTAATCAAGAGATTTGATTAAGGAGGAGATTTGTAGATTTGTGTCTACTTAATACATTCACCAAATTCCAAAAAGGTTAATACAATAAAAAACCACAAAAAAATTGAAAAAATACAAAACACCAAAAAGAATCTTCTTTGCTCGTCCCCTCGTTGTACGTGACGTTTATGCTAACTCGTAATCAAGCAAGACGTGTACGTAAACGAAAGAAAAAAACTCCCACTCCCAATATTTCTAGTGAGGAGTCTCCTATTGACGAACCCATTGTAAGAGAAGCACCAACCATGGCGAATCGAACTATGATGGAGTTACTTCAAGCACCCACCGAGGGTTATGGAGAGGCTATTGTGATTCCCGCTATCCTTGCGGAGAATTTTGAGGTGAAAACGGGTTTGTTGTCGATGATCCAAAACAACAAATTCCGTGGTGATGAGAAGGACAATCCACACAACCATATCCGCCAATTCAATCGTCTTACCGCCACTTGCAAATTTAAGGATGTATCGAATGACTCGATTAAGATGATGCTTTTTCCGTATTCCTTAGCGGGGCCCGCTAAAATTTGGTTAGAGAAAGAGCCACCCAATTCTATATTGACGTGGAAGGATCTCGTGTCTAAATTTGTGAACCAATTTTTTCCGCCCTCTAAGACTACGCACTTGAAAAACGAGATTTCAAAATTTTCACAAGAATTTAGTGAAAGTTTTTCAACGGCTTGGAATAGGTTTAAGGAGATGTTACATGAATGTCCTCATCACGGTTTTTCCGACTTGCATCAGATTGACACGTTTTACAATGGACTTAATGATCATGAAAGGGATTATTTAAATGCCGCCGCGGGTGGTAATTTTTTGTGTAAAACGGTTGAGGAAGCTTTGGTGATAATCGAGAATAGGTCTAAGGTTTATAGCCCTCGTAACACACCGAGTGTTGCCAAATTGGGTTCATCATCATCATCTCGTAGCATTAATGCCTTACATGATGAAGCTAATGAGGAAAATCGGTTTTTTGATAGATTTGCTAATCTTATGTCCTATTGGAAAGCTCAAGAAGCTTCAAATTCCGCTTCGGTTAAAGCGGTTGCTAAGAGTTGTTTGTCTTGTGGTGGAGCTCATGATCTTTCCGAGTGCATTACCGCGGATGGTAACACTTCGAGTGCTTATGTAGCCACGGGAACTTATAACCAAAACGGTCAAGGTTCCCGCCAAAATCAAGCTCCACAAAATCAAAATGCTAACAACTATCGAAACAACAATCAAGGTGGTAATTATCAAGGCAATCAACGTAACTGCAACAAAGGGTAATTATCAAAGTGGAAATGGGCAAATTTCAAACCAAAACCAAAACCGTGATTTTCAAACTACCACTCAAGGTTTTCAAAATTATCACACCAAATATCTTCAAGGATAATTTTTGAATTATGCTAAAGCAAACGATGCTAAGTTTGATAATATGCAACGTGAAATGGTTAGCTTAAGATCCGAGTTGAAAAACGAGCTTAAAAACGAACTTGCTAATGAACTTAAGACTCATGCTAACAAAATGGAAGGAAATGTTCAACGACTCCAACAAAATCAACAAAAAATGGAGCAAGGTCAACATGAGATTAAGCAAGATTTGTTCAAAGCGGATGCTAGGCAATCTAAGTTTGAAGACCGAATGGGAAAAATGTTTGAAGCTATCATGTGTAAACCTTCTTCTTCGGGTGGTCTTCCTAGTGATACCATCGTAAACCCGAAAGGAGAACTGAAGGTTATTACTACTCGTAGTGGTAAAACTTTCAAAGAACCCATTTCTCGTCCAAGTACTTCTACGGAGAAGGAAAAAGAGAAAGAACCCGAGGTGGTGGTAGAAAAGGAGCAAATTCCAAGCCCTCGAAGTACCGCTCAAACCACACCTACGGTTGAACCAATATCAATAGTGGAACCCGAGATTCCAAGGCCTTTGCCTATGCCCCAACCCACACCACCCTTACCTTACCCTTCAAGACGAAACAAGGAAAAGGCACAAGAACGAAATAATTATCAATTTGAACTTTTTATGAAAATGTTTCGTGACTTGCATTTTAATATAAGTTTTGCCGACACCTTGGTCATGATGCCTCGATTTGCCGCGAACTTTAAAAGTATGTTGAATAACAAAGAGAAATTGCAAAAATCGTCTAGTTGCTCATCGGTTTTTCTTAGCCGGATACCTCAAAAAGTCGGTGATCCCGGCAAGTTTTTAATCCCATGTGCTATACAAGATATGGAGGAATGCTACGCCTTGGCCGATCTTGGTGCTAGTATTAATTTGATGCCTCTTGAGATTTTTAAGTCGCTCAATCTTCCCAATCTCACTCCTTCAAGAATGTCAATCGAGATGGCCGATCATTCTACGATTCTAGCTTGTGGAGTAGCAGAGGACGTCCTCGTGAAAGTTGGAAAGTTCTACTATCCCGTGGACTTTATTGTTGTTGATATTCCCATCGATCCTAAAGTTCCTCTAATTTTAGGTCGATTATTTTTGGATACCTAGAGAGCACTTATCGATGTGCATGCTAGGAAAATTACTCTTCGTTTCAATGAGGAAGAACTCGTCATAAATGCAACTCAAAACTCCACGCTTTCTCATGTGTACTCTATCACGTCTTTGAACAATGTTAAACCCATCAAAAACATTTGTGAAAGGATTTCCAAAAGAGTTTTAGGAGTTGATGATAAAAACGATTTTCCGTCCCCTCCGCCGGTGGAGGTTAAGAGTGTTAAGCCTACGATTCCAATCACAAATGATTCTTCGGATGATGAATATGTTGATCCCGATGGGGAAGTTTTCTTTGTTGTCAAACGTTTTGAGAACTTACCACCACCTAAACCAAAACGGTTTTCAAATGTGAGAATTTTTAGTGTGACTAACATTGCTTTAGAAACACCAAATATTTTTGACATAATTAAGTCGGGTTTTCATAAGGAGAGTTTAAAAGATGAAAAAGGGAAAGATTTTAAATTGGATTTAAAAGATTTTTCTACAATGCTAACTCCGTCATCACCTCGTGTTTTGAGTGCTACAAGCTCGTCTTCTCCTTTTGACGATGCTTTGTGTGGACTTAGTGTGGGGGAAGCCCCTTATGTTCCCTCCCCTTTCTCCACCGAGGACGAGATATTTGATCCCGGAATTACTTATAAAGGGAAATCTCGGTCTTCCACCGATGCAATAAATGGAAAATATTTCTATTTGATTGGTGCGAGTCTACCTCGAGTAGCTCATGTTTTTTATGACTTACCCATTGTACCACCCTTCTACTTCTTCTCATCTATTTTCTTGAAACCCTTTGGGTTTGTGTTGACACATGATGAAGTGGCGTTGATTTGTTTTTCCAAAGAAAACGAGAACGCCATCTTCGATCCTGGTATTTTGCACCATCAAAGGACTTAGTCCTTAATACTGGTTGTTTTTGGGCCTTGTTTATCATGTAAGCCCCACTAAAAATTGACTATACCAAGATAATCCCTAAATGATCACATTTATGGGGATTCGAGTCGAGCTTTTGACTCGGTTATCAAAAACAAGGTGCCTCGTGGGGGAAACCCATGCTTATCCATGTACATATTATTGCTTTCTAATTAGTTTAATGTGAGGGGATTTGTGCCCTTCCAACCTTTGTTCCGTGGTTGTTTGTGAATTGTGGTTTTTAGATCATGATCATCACGATTGGAGCCTCTCGTGTTCGTTTTATAGGAGCACTCGATCGTTTTCTTTGAAGACTTTCTCAATATCCAAATGATATATCCTTTGATGTTCTAACCTTAGGTTTATATCACACTTCATAAACGGCTATTAATTTATTGGTTACACCCTTTCCATGCTAGATTAGGCATTCGACTACGTCTCTAGTATGGGGGTGTTTGCACCCCTAGACTCGAAACATTGAGGACAATGTTTAACTTTAGTATGGGGGCTGAGTAGATACTTTCCTTGCCAAACCTTCACGCTTTCCAAAGTTTATCTTTTTGTTTATCGTTTTGTTGCAAAATAAGGCTAAAAATGGCCAAATTTTAACTTTTTCTCATGTTTTATAAGTGTTTGAAGACACGAATGTAGGTTTTCCGATGGCGAGAATAAGAGTAATTTTTGACTCGACCGTGCGTGTTGAGCACTTAGCTTTGATTCCTTAACTACACATTAGGCTAAGTCTCTTAAATGAGGACGAGAAATGATAGGGTTAATTATAAGTTACTATGCTAAACGTAGAGTACTCGTATTCTTTCAAAAACTCATGTGTTCTCGTTGTTTTCTTATTCTCCCTTCGCATGTAAATATTTTTTGCTTAATAAATATTGACATAGCGGTTTAGTCTTGATTGTTGGGTTTCTAGTGTTTTCTAGTAGCTTCCGTGTAATTAAATTGGGAAGACATTAAGGTATCGCCAGCGTCACGGTTTTGAAGTATTGGCAACCCGAATAATCAAAAGCTTCACCCAATAATAAGATTTCAAGTGCTCACCTAAATCTAGCAAACAATTTGAAGCCCCACAAGGCCGAAAAATCTATGCAAAATTGAAAGTGAATCAAGCCTTAATCTTCGAAGCTTTAAAGATCCAAAATTCGCCTTAGCATGAGGATATACGTCTTTGGCTAATAAAACCACCGATGAGGCGGATAATAAAAGGCAAGGCAAGACCGAAGTCATAATAAAAGCTTCATGGCAAAGTTGAATAAAAGATGGAGGTAAACCAAAGATAATAAGGCCCTTCCGTTAGGGGGCGTATAAAAGTCTTGGTAATAAGTCTCATGTTCAAAACCGTTATAAAACCGTGTTTATCGATTCTTCTTGTCAACTTAATTTTTTGACATCGTTGTCTATTGGGAGGAATTATTAATTTAATGATTTTGGTTACACCGTTAAGACTCTATTTTTAGACTTAATCTCTATTCACGCATAAGTCAATGATGTATCCTCGTGATCATTAAGACAAAATAAAATATAAGAGATACAACTTAGGAATAATGGGAGGATAAGTACGTGATTAGGGCATATGAGCAGTGTTAGCATTACTAACTTATAATGACAATGATCTCGTTGCACGCTTGGCTTGGAATTGGGGTGAAAATCGAGGACGGTGAAATTATTTTTAACGAAGCATTCACGTGTTCTTATTCTATGAACCTAAACGTCCCATTTTGCGATGAAAATCATACATTATGTCTAAAACGCAAGTAGAAGTAATAGTAGTAGTGTAGCTAGTTTATCATTAAATAAAGTGAATAAAAATGAATTTTGGAGGTGCTACGATACTTTATTCTAGCATTGCGTGAGGGCACGGCAATGGTTTAGTATGGGGGAGTGATGAGACTGATTTTATACATAGTCTCATCGTCCAAATCGGGTTTAAAATGCATAAAATATCATTAAAACTGCCAAATATATGCTCGTGTTTGTTGCTTGTGTATTTTAGGTACGGATATTGAGGAAATGACAAAAAGATCACAAGAATCAATCAAAAACGAACACGGGAAACGAAGCCGCACAATGAACCGGACCCGAATCATAAATTTCCAAAGAGGTCCTTGAAGTTTGAAGATTTGTCAAGAATGGCTCCTCAACTATTGAAGACTTGTCATATTAAACCCTTGTAAATCTCACATATTACATATGGGTCCCTAATATTTCAATAATATACAATATAAGCCCTTCAAGAATGGTCAAATTGCATGAATAGTCCTTGTTTAAAGTTTGAGAATATGCTGTGCCAAAATTGACAAGTGGAGCAAAGTTGTTATAAAGGAAAATAGAGTTGTTAGTTGTTTTTCACAAAGTAGCAAGACAAGGAAAGATGAGGGCCATATCTGCCCAGACAACAAACCTCACCCCATCCACTCCCAGCCTTACACGTCACCTCTTTCCACCCATTCACCAATCAAAACGCATCATCACTCCACGTCCACTTTCCACCAAAAAGTTAATAAACTGAATTTGTTTATTACTTAATTTCCCACCAAAACATTTATTTAAATCCCTTAACCCCCAAAATCAGATTAAACCCCACCCCTAATCCTCCCAAAACATTTGTCAAAAAATCTTGGTTGGTTACAAATTTTCAGGTTTTTCAAAGATTTTCCAAGAAAAATCTTATTTCCTTATTTTTTATTCACACTTACTGTTTAATAAGCTAAAACCAATAAGCCTGATAAACTTATTGGCTTCAAGCTTATTAAACTTGTAGTGTCTTCTTGGTTGTCTGTTTTTGTGCAGGGTCAAAGCAAGTACAAAGACATCATCATCATCATCTTGCATACCAGCAGCCCAAAAGGTTCAGCTCAGGCCCCAGCCTGAAAGGAGGTGGCTTTTCAGCCATTGTGGGACCTGGATTGTAGGTCCCACAAGGTAACTTGGCTTGAACTTTGATTTCAGTTTTCAAAATTTGTGATTTATGTGATTTGGTGAAATTTGCATGGAATTTGTCTAATTGTTAGTTTATATGTTTGTTCATGTTTGTTTTAGGTTTATATGCATGTTAGATTAAGTTTAAATCAGTTTGGTTGATTTGTGAATGAATTTGGTGTGTAAAACTCATATTCAGAAAGTAAAGGGTATGTTTGGATTTGTGTTTTAGGTAGGATTTGTAACAAATTCTTGGCTTGAAACCTATCTAGACATGTTTCTTTTGATGGTTTTAGGAGATATTACTCTTAGGTTGTTAGTTTGAGTAGGATTCAAACAAGTTTGCATGATAAAAATTGGTAAGTAGCATAGAAATCAGTTTTATGTGATTTGGGTAGCTTGTGTGCAAGTTTTGGCTAATTGAAATCCATTTTTGTGCAAGTTTGTTCAGGTTACCCTTCATCAGTAACCTTAGCCTTCATCAGTAACATTCTTTTTGCATTTTGTGCTTAATTTTGTGAAGATACTTGTGTGTTTTTGTGTATTAATAGACTCCCTACACTCAACTGAGTGTAGGGGTGCCTTATTGCCCCAAGAAAAAGCTCACATTAAGCTTTCCTAAGCTTATTTCTCAACTGACCAAAATTTAACACTACCAGTGGGAACAAATTTCCCACTGCTAGTATTAAAGTTACCCCTGCTCAGCTAAAGGACAAATCCTAGCACATGTCACTATCAGAAACTTAGGATTTTTGTCTTTTGTGGAATTAATTAGGAATTAGGTCTTGAACTTTGTTTCATTATTTTTCTAATTTAATTTGTGATTTTTCAGTTTAATTAGTTTTTAATTTACTGTTCATTTAATATATTTTAGATTAAATAGCTATTTTTAATTAACTTTTTAATTTCTGTTTTTATCTTTTAGTGACAAAAATAATTATTTTTCAGTTTCAAAAATTTTCATAGACTTAGAAAAATGTTTTAAGATTTTTAGTTCAAAAAGTTTTTACTGTTTATTTTTTATTTAATTTTTAGAATTAATTTAGTTTAATTAGGGTTTAATTTCAAACTGTTTTTGTCTTTTAGTGGAAAATTTTATATTTTTCAAAAATTTTCATTTTTCTACTGTTTTTAGAGTAAATTAAGATTTTTTAAATTGTCAACTCATTTTTGGCATTATTTTATTATTTTTTATGATTATTTTAGTTTAAAAATAGTTTTTAGCCTTTTAAAAAAAGAAAATTAGTTTTGAAAATTTAGGAAAAATACTTTTTAGTCCTTAAATAATATAAGTAACTTATTAGTTCAATAAAATTATATTTTGGACACTTTGTTAATTATATTTAATTTTAGGGCTTTAATTAGCATTTAAAATTGAATATTTAATTAATAAAAGGTTTTAAAATATTTTTGTTGAATTTTTATTCTTATTTATATTATTTTAGACATAGTTTTAACTTTTAATTAATTTTTAGGTTTAAAATTTTTAATTTGTAGCTTTTTACGGTTTTACGTGAACGACCTTTTCGTCTTAGCTTAATCCGTCTTCGTAACCGTCATTCTCTTCTTACCCCATTTCTATTTTCTTTTTCTCAATATAATCACAAACTATTAATCAATTCATTACACAACGCACTAGCCTCCTTGGGAAACGAACTTGAACTTATTTGGTCATTAGTTCTCGGTTTTCCTAAACCGACACTTAACTCTTACCACTATTTTTCCTTCCTTTTCCTAAAGGGGTAAAAACTCTACATCAGATATGTTATAGTTCTGTATTACGAAGTATGTTTCAGATTATGAAGGATGAGTGTGGATACTTTCACTATCGACTAGTAAGTATTTAGTAAGGAGGAGAAGGAAAAAGGGCTTATAAGATTTCTAAAGTTATTGAGAATTGACTCTTGAGTTTTGAGATAGTTGGAATATTGGTAACAACAAGCAGAATGGATGGAATGGAAAGAACCTTAGAATTGAATTGAAAAACTAATGGAAAAGGAATGCAAAGAAAGAAGATCAATAGATTGTTGGAAATTTTAAAATATAATGGTAATAGAAATGAGAGAGTTGAGATGTATGTTTTTGTGGGACAAAAACGGTTATTGTGATTATCTAATTTTTCTTCTATTAGATCAGAGAGTGTGTTAAGAATGCAAGGACCAGCGGTGAATGAATTTTCAGATTAAGGAGAATTTAATTACTCTAAGAGTGCTGAGAGTGTCACAAGTATTATTGAAGGAATTTTACAAGTTGAAGTATTGATATAGTCTGATTGGAATAAGCTGTATTACGAAATTAGACTACAAGTTATAGAACTTGGGGTAAATAAAATGTATTATGATATCAGGAAGTGATCTGACCATTATACATTTCATAGTTGAATATATGAGACTAACTGTAACACCCCCAAATTTACACAATTCAATACAGCGGAAGACTCGTTGGTGTTACGGGATAGCACATTACTCACATCATAGACAAAGCTTAAAAATCGCGTCGCTTAATAATAAAGCATTTCCATTCATAAATATCAAATTTTACATAGGTCCCACGTCATAGTATTTCATACAATTTTTACAAAGCATTTGAGATATTCAAGTACCTGAGATAAAACATGTTAAAAGAAAAGGTCAGCGAAAACGCCGAATGAATTCATAGAGTTTAATGAAATCCATCAATATAACATCGGTATAAAATTATTACCAAAAATCATTTTGTACCAATCTTTGTTATAGGCCATAAAATAGCCAAAGTCATTATATACAAATCCTTATCGAAAATTATAATATAGGCTTTTGCCTTCAAAATCATTATACGAACCATTGTCGTTAAAAACATCATACAATACGTTTTATAACGTTGTATAGAGTTAAATAAAAACCGTTATATGAATATGGTTATGAAAAACCAAAACACGAACATAAAATCAATAATAAGACCCCGTATTGCTAGTCAGGCAATTCATTATAATTCAGTGCGTATAGCAGTATTTCGTTAATTAGATTATTATAAGCCGCATGACATTGCTACCTTACTATAACAAACAACGGGTAGCTAACCCGAAACTCATTTGCCCATCTAAAACAGCGTGCCGTCACAATAATCACGCTTATATAAATCTTCTCATACATAAATTCGCTTAACAATCAATTTGGCACGACGGGGATCAACCGTCAAGGCGCGAACTGGGGTGATCGTCCCCAAATAGTACTATTATATGCACAAGCGTCTACCAAATCCCGGTAGTTCAAAATTCATGCTAATGGGACTCTTAGTGACATAACCTAACTTTAATAATCCATTTCATTTCATCTATCGGGTCATTTAATCATTCATCGGGTCATACAATCATTCGGGTCCAAATCAATAAACAGACAATCGGGACAACTAGTGTCCTATTTTATAAAAACTAACATGTTATCTCCCTCGCGGGTTTATATGACATTTCATAAAATCATTTAAAAGAGTGCGAGGCTATGAACTCACGTTGATGTGTGAAAGCGGGTTATCGGCAATTCGGATGTACGGTACGTGCTTCAATCACGGAAACCTAGACAAATAATACTTGTCTTAGACTCTTGTCCAATGACTTTATAAAAATCATAACTATGTATATATATGATGATTTTATAAATATTATGATGATCAAGTGGGATTGTACATCTTTATTCCACATTATAATGTTATGTGTTGGAAATTTTCAAGACTAGTTACACTAGTTCAACTTGTTTACATTTTGAGGCCCAATGGGCCCATTACAAGCCCAATATATTATATTAGCCCAATTATACTTTTATTATCAGTATTATACTTTACATGTTGGGCCCAAATGGGTTAAGCCCAATAAGTAAGTTTATAAGTGTTTTACTAACTAGTCGGGTTTATAGTCCAATAAGGCTACTTTGGCCCGTTAATGTCTATATGTTGTAAAGCTCGGGTATTATCGGTTTTTACTTGTTATATAAGTTCATATATCAGTATGTGAGTTTATAAAAGTTTATATTAGACGGGTCCGACCGTCTAAGTTTTATGTGACAAAAACGTTAATCTTTCGGTTTTAGCCGAAAAGACGTAAAACTTAGTATATAGTTTTATATCTTATAAAACTTACCAAACTACCATTCTTATATAATGTCCATTTATTTATCCTTATGCATATTTATATAAATGAAATATATAAGTTAGTGGGTTTTAATTCACATTTTATACTATATTTATTTGAGTGCTTATATAATAATATTAAACTTTAATTTCACAAAATCAGAACTAAATTTTAAGTTCACTAAAATGTCCATATCTAGAGTTATATAATGAGATAGGACCTCAAATTTTTATCACAGAAACTACATGACATGTGCTTCATTTTATTCTTTTATAGCTACTGATGAATCAACCTCTAAATATTTTAATAAATTCGTCCAAAACAGTGTAGGCAGATTTGCACTCTAAACTTGTTTTGATCATATCTCACTCATTTTGATATTTCCATTGCATGGCCAACTCTCACATGTGTATAACACCTAATACTTACTGTATATTGATTCCACTTTACCATTTTATCAGTTTAACATTTGTTTACTTACTGTTTTAATACAACCATCACATTAAGCAATATTTTAACCATTTTACATGTGGTTTTCCATATTTTTACCCATGTTTATCAACACCAAATCCCCACATAATATTTTTAATCATAATTAATCATCATATACATATACATATACATAAATAAAGAAAATACAAGATTACATAATCAAAATAACAAAAGGATAGGAAGAACAATCTCTATACCACCATTAGTGATGAAAAGATGAGGTTTTTGATGAACAAGACTTGGTTCCTTGTTAACAAACCTTCAACTTTAACAAGGAAACTTATTAAGTCCTTCAAATGGATGAACACCTCCATTAAATCAGCCCTAAACTCCTTCTTGAAAATCAGCCCAAAGACCTCCATGAAAACTCCTTTTCATAGGTTAGGATCACATCCAATCTTCATATCTTCAAAGGGTATTCAACTTGTGCAAGTTAAACACATGATTAATGGTTGAATTTGTGATCATATGGTGGTTTATGAGGGTATATGGGGCTTTCACAGAGAGAGAACAAGAGAGAGTTGTGTGTTTGCATGTAGAAATTATGAGTTAGTGGTTTATGCTAGTTGTTTTAAGGTTATATGGTTTGGTGTAAAGATTAGGACAAGTGTCCTAGTCTTCTCATGTAAAGTTGGCACACCTCAAGTGTGTTGTATACTCTTGGATGCCACATGTAGGGGGTGGGGCAAGAGTTATCTTGTCTCATCCCCATTAATTTACGGGTATTCCTCGATTCTAGTTTCCTTGATTTGCGTGCCCTCGGGTCGTTTTACGAAAAACGTTTTTATAAATTATGAATCAACGGCACAAAACGAATCTAATAAAAATTGTATCATCAAAAACGGAGTTCAAAAACGTAAATACGTAATCCTAGGGTTTCCAGTTTAGTCGTAAAGGACGTTAAATTATGCACGTAAGCTCTAATTTATTCTCGACGTAAATTTGTGAGTTTATGAACCAACACAAATTTAAATTCCCAAAATAATATTCAAGAATAAATTTATTTCCTGAAATGTCGGACTGTCACCAAAAACGGTGTATGTAAACGTAAGCACGTAACGTAGAATCCTCCGGTTTAGACGTAGTCGATGCTACTTCAAGACGTAAATCCAAATTTCTTCCAAAAAAATAAGTGAGTTCATAATATAACATTAAATAATGTTATTAAATAACACTTGAGAATAAAATATCAACCATAAATTGACGGATTGTCATAGCATTTACCCCTAAACAGGATCTTTGTCCTCAAAGATCATTTTATCTTACTACTCGCTTCTTATAGAGTTAAAGCCATGTGGGTATTTCCTTCATATTCGGTCTTTTCTCCAGAGTGTAATCCATTACAGTACGCGAGTTTCATCAAACATAACTACGGGAATAATATCAGGCTTAATGTTGACTTACTTTCTCTATCCATGATGTTCACGGGTTTTTGATGAATGCAACTTTTCTCCGATCTAAACTTCATTAAGGAATAGTTAGATTTTCACTTGATAGACATTTTATCAAGCTAGATATACGAATCATAATTTACGCAGCCCTTGAAGTCCTAGGGTAGATCCAGCTTATATGCCTTTCAACCAAATTTTTACATCATCTCAATGGTCCCATTCAACGGGGACTTATTTCCCATGATCTTTCACATCATCTATTCGTTTTTCCAAGGTAAATTTTTTTTTGCATAAGTTCGCTACCCATCAGGCACTTCAAGATCTACTTTTCATATTCATATAACCTCCTTCCTACTACCGGCAGTCAATAATCAGATCCTAATTTCAACAATCATCTTAGGTTTCATGGATCGGGTAATTTGTAAGGTTAGGTTCGCCATCATAGGAAACCTTAAACCTAAAAGACATGTACAACTCACAATGGGTGTATGTCGGGTGTCTTCATCCCAACTCCTGCTTACAGATGCTCTAACATTTATCCTCACAAGATTCGATCTCGATCCTAATACAATAATTATCAATGATAATCTCTCCAAAGGAAAGCGATTATACGGTTTATTACCAAAGGTCAATCATTCAAGCATAAAACATCACTTCTAGTGTTTTATATCGTTACTTTACCTCGCCCCTTTGATTTGGGGTGGTAAACGGTACTCTCATCAAGGTTCGTTCCTAATGACTTCTGAGCAAATCTCTAGAAATTCAATGCGAAACGAGGATCTTGATAGAGATGATCGATACAGGCACATTGTGTTTACACAACTCCTTTAAATATAAAAGAGTCATTTTCTTCATCGAGAATCTATCATTAACGAGAATGATATTAGTAGATTTGGTCAGTCTATCGACGATGACCCAAATCGAATCAAATTCAGATGATGACCTTTGCAATAGTTAGACGTTTACTAATGTATGAGGTGATGTCTGCCTTCATAATTTGCCATCAGTACAACTTCTTCAACTAAAGATACATTAAATCAGAAATGGCATGAATAGAATACTTAACCTTGTGAGATTCCAACATAACTAAATCTCTAAATCTCCATATTTAGGCAATCACAAGTGGCCTTTTATACATTTAACGCTATCGGCTTCTCAATTCTAATGGTTCATATTAGCCGCGAACCCCTTTTATTAATATTACCCTTTTTACAAGCATCAACTATTTTTAATTGCTCGGAAATTTATTTTGCACAGACATTACTAAGGAACACATCCTAATTGATTCTTTATCCTTTCTATATAATGTGTCAGTATTAACATTCACCTTTCCGGATGAAATAATTATCATGACCACAATTCACTCAGAAATTCTTTCTTCATATTTTCTAAGTTTTAGTTTCGTCTCAATTATCATTTTTATCCGTTTTGCTCAATCCGGCGTTTAAAGCGTCAATAATTACTACAAGTAATTAAATAATAAATATTTAATTTTTATGAAACGTAAACGCAAAAAGTTTTTAAATTTTCTCAGTTTGTCCAATTATATAAAAATGTTCAAAATAAATTTGAATTTAATTAACACAATTTTTGTTGATTTATCGGAAATAACTAGTAAGATCCGTAAATGTTCGAAAAACCTTCGTTTATTCTATGGTAAAAATTTTCTTAGTTTAAAAGCAAAAATTGTCGTTTCAAATTTTAAGTCATGGTTTAACAGTTTCCTCAATCCTTCTTAGGTTGTTTTGAGGTATACACAAACATTTACCCCTAAACAGGAGTTTAGTTAAATGATTTGTGTATAAGGGAATAATCCCTTAAAAATCCTTTGTTAAAACATTTGTCAAAACATATTTCCATTTTCTTTTTGGTAAAACCCAAAACCTTAATGGTTCCAATTTTTGAAGAGTCAATATATTCCATTTTCTATTAATCAAACGGTCAAATAATGTAAAGGATTAAGTCTTTCATCACATGTTAAATATTCAAGGTACAAGTTTTCACTACTCGGCCAACTCAGGGCAGTCTATACATGATTATTAACTCCTTCTTATACTTATAAACAAACAAATGGTCCTTAATGATCACAAGCATGAATTTATCAAATTACAGCCTACACACGTGATTCACCAAATTTATGGAGGCCACATGTGCATTGGTCAATCCAAACAACATAACATGAAACTCATAATGTTCATTACGAGTTCTGAATGTAGTGACTGGAATAGATAATCTTTTTCGCGGACGCGAAATTGATGATAACCATGCCGTGGATCAAATTCCTGAATATGCGCTAGAACCTTGTAAATGATCGAACAAATCTATCATCTTGGGTAGTGGATATCGATTCCGATCGTCAATTTACTTAGTTCACGGTAATCAGTAAACATAAGGAATGATAACACCATAGCTCTTCATGATGACGAGCTCGGTAGAATAAAATCTTTCTCCGACAACTCTCTCAGTTGTACGGTACTTCCTTTAATTCATATGGTGCTGACGTACAGTGCACATGCCATAGGTGCAGCACCGGGAATATAATCAATACCAAATTCAACTTGCCTTAATGGCGAAAGTCTAGGTAATTTACCAGCAAATACCTCCTAAAGTTTCAGATAACAGAAACATCTTTTAATAACTTTTCTTTAAGTTCTTTCTAGATTATAGTATCTATGACTAATTCACAACCATTCACGGTATAATTTCAAGTCTAAATGCAGGATATGGTCATCCATTAAGAATTATTTAGATCACTTTTGATAATCAACATCTTATCTTTTAGGGGAGTTCTACTCGAGTTCCCATCAATTAAGACAATGTCGTCATGTCATAATCAATGAATCCATTCTACTGGCACTATCAACTTTCCAGTTTCATTACCGATGATAAGATGTGAATTTCTCAAAAGACTAATAATAACGCATAATCCTTCACAAATTCAAGGATATATGGAGACACAACTACCATTAAAAGAGTAAGTTCAACACATAATCTATGCGAGAGAATTTCAAATCAGATACAAACGAAAACATTAACGAATATGAGTATATCCCATGTTTTCATAATTTGAGTACGCATTCGAAAGTTCCTCGAATCGTTACCCAGGTCATTCAAATGAAATCAAATCAAAAGAAATGATAGGAATGTCGATACATCCGGTCGGGTATCAACACTCGGTAATCAGATATTTTTCCTAAGAATCTCGCCACGGGAGAATTGGACAAGAAGGGAATATCAATTTGTCAAATAAGATAATCTCCACAGATGAGTAAATTCGACTCAGAAGAATAGATGCTATAGGCACATATGTAGGTGTCCCTAACACTATGTCCCTATTTTTCACTTCTTGCAGATCTCATAAAATTTAATCTTTCACAATCTTTAAAGAAAATGTAGTGTTTATTAATTGGTTTTATGATGAATACTAATTAGCCTTACATGGTCCACTCCAAATTGTATGTAGGCGCGCAACTATATACAATTTCAAGATTAACGATGCAATACTCAGTTCGTCAAAATTTTATCATCAAGTTCATAATAAAAACATTTTCATGCTTAATTCTTAAATAAGAATCAAAATAAATTTACAAAGATTTTCTTTGTTATTAAAACAATTAAGTTTTCCAAGGTGTTTTATAAACAACCTCATTTCGATAACAATTATTTATAAGTCTCACTTTAAATAATCCAAATGGTGATGAAAATTCAATTTTCTCAAAGGATACTGTTTTATCTTATAAAAACAATGAGTGATCTGCAAAAGAGTGATGAAAAGTTTTTCACCAATAACTAGCTACAATATGATAGGAAATGAGCTTAGCCAATTAATCATGAGGTGCATGACCTCGATGGCGCCCAAAAAAATAATTCACAACGTAACTCAATTCGAGATGAGTACTTGTTCAATGGTTGCATCACTAATGCGAACATTAGGATGAAGCAATAAAAGATAGATAACATCGATACAAGTAGAATTTAGTAATCAAAGGTAGTTTTTTCATTAATCACAAACAAGTCAAAATTGTACCGTAACACATTGCGTGTCACTATGTCATACAATTCCAAGAACTCATCCTACCAACTGATGTCTCAGTTAAGTTAAGGATTTTTAAAAGATACTACAATGAATACTAATCTACAAGAGTCATTAGGTGTCCCACCTGTCCCCGAAGATCCATCGGTCCCCATTTCAGAAGAAAATTTCTTCAATTTATTTCTTGGACACTGGGCATCCTCGTTAGTGGACAATGGCCTAGGAACAACCCTTAACAAGAATCATTTAAAACCTTATAATTCAATCACAGGACTTAACGACTTCCTCTTAACAAGCTTGTATTCCATACGGGTTAGATTTTACTTTATTCAAGTTTTCAATCAACTTATACTCAATTCGATATCCTACCTCATTCTCCAATACTTTCATCCTTATTCTTAGACCTTAAAAGGGCAATAAAAGCTCGATATGTATAACACTTAATTTCCAATCCTATAGCTCCTTCATCAACCGTTATCAAATGAGTCACTAGTATGAAATGACTCACACATTGAATTAGACTTCTCGGAAAGGTACTAGTGGCATGAGGCTTTTGGGTAATGGTTCCAATGACAGCCTCAAGTGCAACATTCACCCTTTCAATTCTCAAATTTAAGAATTGGGTGACAACGAATCAGATGACACCTTTCCAGGTGGTAGCGTTTTGTCAAACTCCACTCTATAAGGAAAGATCGTCATGACATCGATATCAGATTTAATCTCGCCAATTCTTCTTTAATATCACAATCAACTAATGTCTACATTTCTACGAATATCAACCATTTTGTTGGGATCATAGATATCCAAAACTTGGTTTAGATCTAGGATAGCTAGAATTCCTACGAGAATAGCTTTGATTAATTTACTAGGGGATTTAGGGTTCCTTGTGACAATCTACGTCGTAAAAATACCTCGTATAAATATCAAAATAATCATGTAATAAAATTACATCATATATATATAATCCAAGTTATATATATATTAAAATAACACTTCTCAGTCTGGCCTTGTTGGTATTTCGAGAATTCTTCGGCACCGTTATAGTCAAAAGATTTTTAGACATTTTTAGAAAAAATTTTATAGTTAAAAGATTTTGAAATGTTTTATTCAAAACCTTGGTTTTAAAAATCTTTCGTTCTCTATAACGAGAGCTCTGGTACCAAACTGTAACACCCCCAAATTTACACAATTCAATACAGCGGAAGACTCGTTGGTGTTACGGGATAGCACACTACTCACATCATAGACAACGCTTAAAAATCGCGTCGTTTAATAATAAAGCATTTCCATTCATAAATATCAAATTTTACATAGGTCCCAAGTCATAGTATTTCATACAATTTTTACAAATCATTTGAGATATTCAAGTACCTGAGATAAAACATGTTAAAAGAAAAGGTCAGCGAAAACGCCGAGTAAATTCATAGAGTTTAATGAAATCCATCAATATAACATCGGTATAAAATTATTACCGAAAATCATTTTGTACCAATCTTTGTTATAGGCCATAAAATAGCCAAAGTCATTTTATAGAAATCCTTATCAAAAATTATAATATAGGCTTTTGCCTTCAAAATCATTATACGAACCATTGTCGTTAAAAACATCATACAATACGTTTTATAACGTTGTATAGAGTTAAATAAAAACCGTTATATGAATATGGTTATGAAAAACCAAAACACGAACATAAAATCAATAATAAGACCCCGTATTGCTAGTCAGGCAATTCATTGTAATTCAGTGCGTATAGCAGTATTTCGTTAATTAGATTATTATAAGCCGCATGACATTGTTACCTTACTATAACAAACAACGGGTAGCTAACCCGAAACTCATTTGCCCATCTAAAACAGCGTGTCGTCATAATAATCACGCTTATATAAATCTTGTCATACATAAATTCGCTTACCAATCAATGTGGCACGATGGGGATCAACCGTCAAGGCGCGAACTGGGGTGATCGTCCCCAAATAGTACTATTATATGCACAAGCGTCTACCAAATCCCAGTAGTTCACATATCATGCTAATGGGACTTTTAGTGACATAACCAAACTTTAATAATCCATTTTATTTCATCTATCGGGTCATTTAATCATTCATCGGGTCATACAATCATTCAGGTCCAAATCAATAAACAGACAATCGGGACAACTAGTGTCCTATTTTATAAAAACTAACATGTTATCTCCCTCGCGGGTTTATATGACATTTCATAAAAACATTTAAAAGAGTGCGAGGCTATGAACTCACGTTGATGTGGGAAAGCGGGTTATCGGCAATTCGGATGTACGGTACGTGCTTCAATCACGGAAACCTAGAAAAATAATACTTGTCTTAGACTCTTGTCCA
This sequence comes from Glebionis coronaria, assembly GCA_025667525.1. Lineage (NCBI taxonomy): Eukaryota > Viridiplantae > Streptophyta > Magnoliopsida > Asterales > Asteraceae > Glebionis > Glebionis coronaria. The sequence goes on from CM046877.1 coordinate 459,090,975, forward strand.
ATGACTTTATAAAAATCATAACTATGTATATATATGATGATTTTATAAATATGATGATGATCAAGTGGGATCGTACATCTTTATTCCACATTATAATGTTATGTGTTGAAAATTTTCAAGACTAGTTCAACTTGTTTACATTTTGAGGCCAAATGGGCCCATTACAAGCCCAATATATTATATCAGCCCAATTATACTTTTATTATCAGTATTATACTTTACATGTTGGGCCCAAATGGGTTAAGCCCAATAAGTAAGTTTATAAGTGTTTTACTAACTAGTCGGGTTTATAGTCCAATAAGGCTACTTTGGCCCGTTAATGTCTATATGTTGTAAAGCTCGGGTTTTATCGGTTTTTACTTGTTATATAAGTTCATATATCAGTATGTGAGTTTATAAAAGTTTATATTAGACGGATCCGACCGTCTAAGTTTTATTTGACAAAAACGTTAATCTTTCGGTTTTAGTCGAAAAGACGTAAAACTTAGTATATAGTTTTATAACTTATAAAACATATCAAACTACCATTTTTATGTAATGTCCATTTATTTATCCTTATGCATATTTATATAAATGAAATATATAAGTTATTGGGTTTTAATTCACATTTTATACTATATTTATTTGAGTGCTTATATAATAATATTAAATTTAATTTCACAAAATCAGTCCTAAATTTATGTTCACTAAAATGTCCATATCTAGAGTTCTATAATGAGATATGACCTCGAATTTTTATCACAGAAACTACATGATATGTGCTTCATTTTATTCCTTATAACTACTGATGAATCAACCTCTAAATATTTTAATAAATTCGTCCAAAACAGTGTAGGCAGATTTGCACTCTAAACTTGTTTTGATCATATCTCACTCATTTTGATGATTCCATTGCATGGCCAACTCTCACATGTTTATAACACCTAATACTTACTGTATATTGTATCCACTTTACCATTTTATCAGTTTAACATTTTGTTACTTACTGTTTTTATACAACCATCACATTAAGCAATATTTTAACCATTTTACATGTGGTTTTCCATATTTTTACCCATGTTTATCAACACCAAATCCCCACATAATATTTTTAATCATCATTAATCATCATATACATATACATATACATAAATAAATAAACTACAAGATTACATAATCAAAATAACAAGAGGATAGGAAGAACAATCTCTATACCACCATTAGTGATGAAAAGATGAGGTTTTTGATGAACAAGACTTGGTTCCTTGTTACCAAACCTTCAACTTTAGCAAGGCAACTTATTGAGTCCTTCAAATAGATGAACACCTCCATGAAATCAGTCATAAACTCCTTCTTGAAAATCAGCCCAAAGACCTCCATGAAAACTCCTTTTCAAAGGTTAGGATCACCTCCAATCTTCATATCTTCAAAGGGTATTCAACTTGTGCAAGTTAAACACATGATTAATGGTTGAATTTTTGATCAAATGGTGGTTTATGAGGGTATATGGGACGTTCACGTAGAGAGAACAAGAGAGAGTTGTGTGTTTGCATGTAGAAATTATGAGTTAGTGGTTTATGCTAGTTGTTTTGAGGTTATTTGGTTTGGTGTAAAGATTAGGACAAGTGTCCTAGTCTTCTCATGTAAAGTTGACACACCTCAAGTGTGTTGTATACTCTTGGATGCCACATGTAGGGGGTGGGGCAAGAGTTATCTTGTCTCATCCCCATTAATTTACGGGTATTCTTCGATTTTAGTTTCCTTGATTTGCGTGCCCTCGGGTCGTTTTACGAAAAACATTTTTATAAATTATGAATAAACGGCACAAAACGAATCTAATAAAAATTGTCTCATCAAAAACGGAGTTCAAAAACGTAAATACGTAATCCTAGGGTTTCCGGGTTAGTCATAAAGGACGTTAAATTATGCACGTAAGCTCTAATTTCTTCCGACATAAATTTGTGAGTTTATGAACCAACACAAATTTAAATTCCCAAAATAATATTCAAGAATAAATTTATTTCCTGAAATGTCGGATTGTCACCAAAAACGGTGTATGTAAATGTAAGCACGTAACGTAGAATCCTCCGGTTTAGACGTAGTCGATGCTACTTCAAGACGTAAATCCAAATTTCTTCCAAAAAAATAAGTGAGTTCATAATATAACAACAAAATAATGTTTTTAAATAACACTTGAGAATAAAATATCAACCATAAATTGACGGATTGCCACACTAACGGAGTTATTTAAATAATATATGATACGAGGAAGATGTAATAATGTACTATGGAAGGTACAGTAATTCAGTGATCTAGCAAGCATTACACTCGGGATATAGATATTGTTAGAATGAATGAAAGTGGAAGATGAGTATAGAAAGTATATAAGTGACTGGTCAGAATTATGGATAATCTCATTATGTTTAGTTTGAGTGTAACCTCGGGACATAGAGGCAGAGAAATTTTTGAAAACTAGAAATCGCTGTGATAAAGTATGAGTATTATTAAGGTTTGAACATATTATATGTAATTCAGAGATTGAGATTAACTTTTAAATATTAGAGATTTTTATAGAATGTGTGAAGAATTGAGTTAAGAAGGAATATTGCATATTTTCGGAAAGCAATGGACAGAGTGAAAGGATGAATTGAACGATGGTAATTGAATTTGGTATCAATCACATCAACATATAATTGAAACTTGGGATGATGATATCTTTAATATTTCACTATGAGGACTAATGGAACCTAGTGAAGATGAAATCTTTATGCGATGATAATCGTCATATCAGTAGTTAAGAGGTGTAATTTGAGAACTTACATAGTCGTGGGTCAGGTTGTCAGAATATTGGGGCAGGAATGTAACTGAGAAAGTGATGAAGAAGGAGTATGAATGATGAAGGAATATTAGCATAATAGAAGATGAAATTGAAAGTTGAAGTGTAGTAATAGTTGTGGATATGGTGATATCATAAGAACTGAGTTGGGCTGGTGTGAAAGACGTGATTATCTTTTGAGAATAAGAGGTCACGTTGACTCTAGAAGTGAGGAAGTGCGAGTATGAGGCGGGTTGAGCGACGGGACGTCGCTCTCTTTTAGGAGGGTAGGATGTGACAACCCAAAACCGTGGTCATTATTTAATTATATTTTTTTACGTATATTTTTGAAACTTTTGACTAGAATGATTATCATAACGATTGGTAATTTGATTTGGATGAATGATTGAAAGTTATATTTTTACGTTTTGACGAGTTGCGAGGATTATTAGTGATGACGATATCAACGGATGCCCGAGAAATTTTACGTTTTATTTTAAACATGTCGATGTTTAATATTTTGACGTTTTTATTTTTAATGTCGTATTAAGTCGTGCCAGGACTATATAATATCATATTTTGTGTGCATTTTATGTTTTGAGAAGTATGAAACCCGAGACCCGTAAATATTTTCAAAAGTGATTAATAGTTATTTCCCGCTTTTTAACGAAGTATTTGCACTTTGGTCCAGAAGAATCACAATTGGCAAAACTACCCTAAACGTTTTCCATATAAAATGGAAAAATAACACACAAACACACACAAAAATCCACCACATGAAAAATCTCTCTCCCCACCCCTCCTCCTCTTTGTTTCGGTCAACCACACCACCACCAAAACCACCATTTCTCAAAAATTTAGCTTGAATCTTTAAATTCTAATCAAAGACCCATTCTAGTTACTTGATTCTCATCACATTGGTATGAAAATTTCATACATACTAGAACATTTTTGAAAAACCCATTTTTGATGAAAAATCATATGTTTTGATCTTAAATTGTTGTTGTATGTAGGTGTTTATGTGCTTATATATTAATTTTGATGATTGCATGTTGAAAATTTTTAATTGGGTTTTTATGATTTGATCATCTAGGATGATTTAGTGTGTTATGATTGAAAGTAGTAATATTAGGATGATTATAGTGGGAAAAATGGTGTTAAAATGTGGTGAAAAATTAATTTTGAATGATTTTTATGAAGGTATTTTTAAACAGATTATTAAAGTTAATTTTCTGAAAATATGAGTTTAAGTTTGAGATGAACTAACTAGATATTGTTGTAGAGGATGTCTTAAGCTTTGATTTGATATATGGTAGAGCTTCTAGCTCCAAACGAGCAAAAAGTTACGTTAGTTTGATTATTCATGTACCGGGAGACGAGTATCAGCACAATATATAATTGTTGTCGATATTTGGATCGAATCTCGGGGACTATGAAATGGATTTTGAAATATATCATGGACTGATGTTAGTGTTATGTATGAGGATGTTGAGTTATTTTCAAGGTCGAGTGTCGGGTTTTGTAAACGGAGAAAATAAATGAGTTAAAAAGACTATATGAGTTGTTGACGTAAAACTGTCCGGTTTTTGTAGTTCGAAGATGAGTCGGGCAGGGAACTTTAAAAGTAAAATCTTTTAACCAACTTTTGGGAGGTCTTTCTATATATAGTAAGTGATATCTCTGATTAGTGACATAAGAATTTGATGTGTTTAAGTGGGGTAAATGAGCTTGTACATTTAATGTGTACCGGCAGATTTTTATCGAAAGAATTAACTAATAGAATAAACATATAGGATGCAGTAAAAGGTCACATGTATTGATTTCATTTTGGGTTGGTTGTGATTTTATGATTTTGAGTTTGATGTTACTAAGTATGGATCTTTACTCAAGTTTATTATTGATGAACGCGCCTTATTCGATAGGTTGCGGTTTTTGTGTTTATCGGGCATCAACTATCGTCGAAGATCGTCTTGCTACTTCTATTACTCCAGGTGAGTCTATAGCCCCACTTTTGTAATTGTTTTGAATGATTTTAAAACCCGCGAGGGGGATACATGCTATTTGAAAGTAAAATGAACACAAGTCATGATTGATTGTTTGGACCCGAATGTTGCCTTTGTTGCCTTTGTTGTTTTGAATTGTATAAGTATCTAAATTGCAAAAGTCCCTAAATTCATGAGCCGTTAACTATCTTCTGACTTGATGTTGTGAGTTGGGAATAGCCACTTATTCTAATGATAGTACTATCGGGCTGACGATCCTATCTGAGACCAGATCTTTACATTGAGTAACCTCTGGGAATGATAATTTTACGAGAATGAGAATTGGTACTCTTGCAATTGATACCCTAGTAGGGGCACTGGAATTTCATCTAGTCATGCCGGCTTTAGGCGTGGGTGACTAAGTTAAGGAGTCGGTGTCATGAGCTTAATACAATTCAATAGTTATTTCTATATGCCGGAATTCCTGACTAATAGATTATATGCGCACAATTCTATTAAATGATCTTGATTGATTTTTCTCTTGTGTTTAATTGTTGATTTTGAAAACCTATAGATTCGCTCAACCGTTGTGTTGATGATTTTAAGCATGTATTTCAGGTAGTTGAAGTGGTTTGTTGTTGGAGCTTGCTAGAGAAGGATTGCAGATTGCTTTTGTGGTGTTTGGTCTAAAACAGATTTCTTTCCCTTTTGTTGTAAAAATAATAATGTACGGTCATGTACTTTGGTAAATGGCTTGTTGATTTGATAAAATCTTTGGGGGACCTAAATATGACTGATATATTTTTAAATTGATTTTACTTGGGATTGAAGGTTTTAGATATTGATTTAAATTATTTCCTTATTTATTCCTAAATATACTGTTTTGGGTTGTTTAAAGAGTTTGTGAAATGAAGTTTGTGAATAACACCCAATTGTGTATTTCCGCTACGAAATGTAAATTGGGGGTGTTAAAGTATTGTCCGAAGATTTTGTGATGCCAAAAGAATCTCAAGTAATGCTTAAAGTACCTAGGCAAGAAAATATGTATACCTTTAATCTTCATACTATTACTCCAACAGGTGGTATTACATGCTTATTAGCTAAAGCTTCTAATGATGAGTCTAATTTATGGCATATGAGGTTAGGTCATGTGAATTTCAAGAACCTAAACAAACTTGTTAAGGGAAATTTGGTTAGAGCGTTACCTACCAAATCTTTTCAAAATGATCTCACATGTACTGCTTGCCAAAAAGGAAATCAACATAGAGCCTCTTGTAAGACCAAGACTATCAATTCTGTGACTACGCCTTTGTAACTCTTACATATGAATTTGTTTGGTCCAGTTTTTTTTAGGAGTATTAGTCACAAGACCTTTTGCCTAGTTATAACTTATGATTATAGTAGATTCAATTGGGGGTTCTTTTTAAAAATTAAAAGTGAAACCAATGAATTACTTAAAGACTTTGTTACCTTAGTTGAAAAACAGTCCAATAAACAAGTCTTAGTCATTAGGACAGATAATAAGTCAAAATTTAAGAATGCTGAATTTGATGACTTCTGTAGGTCTAACGATATCAAAAGACAATTTAGTAACCCTAGGACTCCACAACAAAATAGGGTAGTTGAAAGGAAAAATAGGACTTTAATTGAGGCTGCTAGGACTATGCTGGCTGATTCTTTTTTGCCACATACCTTTTGGGCAGAAGTAATCAATACGACATGTTATGTGCTAAATAGAGTTTTAGTAACCAAGCCTCAAAACAAAACACCTTATGAACTTTTGACTTGTGTTAAGCCAACCATGAGTTACTTAAAACCTTTTGGGTGTCATGTGTCTATTTTAATTACTCTTGATCATTTGGGTAAGTTTGATGGAAAGTTTGATCCAGGATATCTAGTAGGATATTCTTTGCAGAGTAGGGCATATAGAGTCTTGACATCGGGGAAAGTTGAAGAAAATGTCCATGTCAATTTCTTAGAGAATAAGCCCAATGTCCCAGGAATAGGTTATGTTTGGATGTTTGATTTAGATTATCTAACTAACTCCATGGATTACTATTCTGTGCAACAAGACTGTCAAACTAACAATGCAGGTAAAGTAACTAGCACAACTAGTTCAGGTACTCAGAAGGAAAGTCCTTCTTCATCATATCCTCAAGATGATAATGAAGTTCATATCTATGTACCACATTTTCCTACTGTCTCACAAACATTTGTTAACCCACAAAAGAAGCAACCAATGATAACAAATCTCACATGATGAAATCCATAGGCTTATGGATCATGAAAAGAATGCTAGAGCAAGTGCTAAGCATTCAATAGAAGAACACTTGGAATCACAAAGTTCCGCAGTATATTTTCAACCTAGCGGTACTTCATCTGTAAGTACTGCTAAGCCGAATTCTGCAACATCTGTTGATTCACTTGAAGACATTCTTCAAGAAATGGATAATGAAGATGGTTTTACTAGTCCCAAAGAAGGAATCTTCTTAAATGCTTCCTACGATGAGCACGGTGAAGTGACTGACTTCAAAAATTTATAAACTGAAATATCAATCAGTCCTATTCCTACTCATATAGCCAATAACAACCATCGTATAACACAGATTATTGGAAACCCAAAGTCTGCTGTGGAAACCAGAAGATGACTTCAAGCTAGTGCTGAAACTCATGCACTTGTGAGCTATGTCAAATAACAGCAGAGAACAAATCATAAAGATACTCAACATTGTTTGTTTGCCTAATTCTTATCAAAAGTAGAGCCTTAGAATATTTCTCAAGCTCTTGATGAAGAAAGTTGGGTAGATGTCATGCAAGAAGAATTAATGCAATTTGAACTACAAAAGGTTTGGATTCTTGTGGATCTCTTTTCTAGAAAGAGAGTAATTGGTACTAGATGGGGTTTCAGACTTAAGAAGGATGAAAGAGGTGTTGTTGTGAGGAACAAGGCTAGGCTTGTTGCTCAAGGCTATAAACAAGAAAAAGGGATAGACTATGATGAGGTTTTTGCACCAGTGGCAAGGATAGAAGCCATTAGGTTATTTTTGGCCTTTGCATCATATATAGGATTTATAGTCTATCAAATGGATGTGAAAAGTGCTTTTCTTTATGACACTATTTTAGAGGAGGTATATGTTTCACAACCTCCTAGTTTTGTAGATCCTAAGTTCCCCAACAGAGTCTACAAAGTTATTAAAGCTCTTTATGGTCTTCATCAAGCTCCTAGAGCTTGGTATGCAACTTTGTCCAATTTTATTTTGGAACATAGATATAGGAGAGGGACCATTGACAAGACTCTTTTTATCAAAAAGAATGTTAAGGATATTATCCTAGTTCAGGTATATGTTGATGACATCATTTTTGGTTCAACCAAAAGGTCATGGTGTGAAGAGTTTGAAGCTTTGATGAAAGGAAGATTTCAAATGAGTTCTATGGGAGAACTTACTTTCTTTGTAGGACTTCAAGTCAAACAAAGGAAAGATGGAATATTTATCAGCCAAGATAAGTATGTTGCTGAGATCTTAAAGAAATTTTCTAGTATGGATACAAGGAGTGCAAGTACATCTTTTGAAGCTAAGAAGTCTTTCTTAAAAGATAAACATGGTGAAATTGTTGATCTTCATTTGTATAGATCAATGATTGGTTCATTGATGTATCTTATTACTTCAAGACTAGATATTATGTTTGTTGTGTGTGCTTGTTCAAGGTTTCAAGTCAATCCAAAGGTTTCACATCCACATGCTGTGAAAAGGATTTTTAAGAATCTTAAAGGTCAACCATTTCTAGGATTATGGTATCCTAAGGATTCTACATTTGACTTAGAAGCTTATTCAGACAATGATAATGCTGGAGCTAATCATGATAGGAAATCTACAAGAGAGGGTTGTTAATTCCTAGGCAGAAGACTCATATCATGGCAGTGTAAGAAGCAAACCATTGTTGCTACTTCTACCACTAAAGCTGAATATGTAGATGTTGCTCATTGCTGTGGACAAGTACTTTGGATCCAAAATCAGTTGTTAGATTATGGTGACAACTTTATGAACACCAAAATCTATATTGATAATGAAAGTACCATATGCATTGTCAAAAATCCAGTCTTTCACTCCAAAACCAAGCATATTGAAAGACATCACTTTATAAGAGATGCTTATGACAAAAAGATTATTCAGGTTTTGAAGATCCATATAGATAACAATGTAGCTGATTTATTAACCAAGGCGATTGAAACAAATAGATTTTAGTTCTTGGTAACACATATTGGTATGCTAAACCAATAACTCCTGTATATGTTATGGGGAGGTAACAGCTATACAATTATTATTCTAATTGTTATTGTATAGTATTTGTTTTGGTTTTTGATGTGATTGTAGGTGATTAGATTAAGATAAAAGAGGTTACAATGATAGTGGAATTCATGAACCGGTCTAATTTTTGAGGTACCGTTTTGGAACCAAGTATCGCTAAGCAAAATTTAAAGTATCTTGTATGTCCATGTACCGCTACATAACCGTTGTAACGTTGAGTGTCTTTTTTGTAAAATTGGCGGTTTCTTCGCGCTTGGTTTTGTTATTCATATAAATACAAACCCCAATGCACAAGTGTTTCACCTAATCTTTTATTTTTATACCTCGATTCTATAACCTTCTCTCTAATTTTTCGATCATCAAAAATGTGGATCCCTATAATCGTTCGACTCAATGGTTAGGAACCATATATCTAAGTTTGATCATCGTTCATATGATAACATAGCGGAAAAGAACAATGATCATGACAAGGTGTTTAGGCACAAAGAACACATGAATTAAAACGATTGGGATGTTCATTATATTAATAACAAACATCCACTAGACGTGTATACATTGAATCCCACGTCTAGTGCGACACACACTTTAGGTTTACATTGTTAATGAATAATATTATATAAAACCTACGTCCTATGTTTTCTTTATATACTAGAAAACATAGCTTACAAAGAAAGCTAAAGTAATAAAAAGACTCCAACGGCTTGTTCTTTTGCAACTTGTACTTTTTAGCCCTTGTCTTCTTATTTTGTTGTGTTTTGACTTATCAACTCAATAATTCGACCCAACAATCTTCCCCTAGTTGATGATGTCAAAACACTCCTCTTAAGCGTGAATCCTTTGTATGTAGTACATGATCTCCAAGAAGCTTCCCCTTAAGTATAGCACATATTCTTCCCCTTTTTGACACATCAATAGGGAATATGTGAAAGTATGCAATCTTGTAGATTCTCCAAAAGTAGGCTCTGTGTAATGATCTTGAAGAACAATCAATAAAGTATTCTTGATGTAGAAGTAGAGTAACCCAAACCTATGTTCCATATCTTGTTGAATCCATGCGACTTCAAAACTCACGGCTATAATGAGCAGACTTAAAAACTCACGGCTATAATGAGTAGTCTCTTGACAAAAAGAGTTCTCTAGCAAATATGAGCATAGAGCATCTTAAGAAAAATCCCATACCTTTGCTATCTTTTTATCAAGTCCGTTGTCACCAATTATATAAGCATGAACAAGTTATCTTCAAACCCGCTGAAAGTTTGAAGATATGATAGAACACAAACTCACGCAAATCTTCTTCAATCATCAATCTTACCATAAGAATTCTTCCCCTTAAGCTAACACCTCTTCATGAAGAATCTTAATCTTCATATCATATGTAAAAGCATTAAGACGGATAACTCTTTTACAAGGCTACCCCGATTACATAATCAACTCCAATAAATTTCCTCACGAATTGTTGTCAACTCGCATTAAAATCATTAATCCATTTAAATATATCCGAGCCATAAATATCAACTTGATATTCTATATTAAAACGGAGATTCCATGTACCTTTGTGTGTATAATCCTCCTTTTTGTATGCTTAAAACGTACCAGTTTTCTCAAACAGCAGATATTCTTTTGTTATCCGAGAACCTTCTTTGTCCAATATCTTTTCTATGTGTACTGTCACATATCGGACAACACCTATCAACGCCTGAGCAAGCGTTTCTCGGACAACTCATGTCAACGCCTATTCTGTCAGCGTCAAACTTATTCTCGTCAGCGTCAAAATAACAAACGTCAGCGTCTTCTTCTGTCAGCGTTGCACTAAGACCTTGTCAGCGTCAAACTAGCAACGTAAATATTCTCTTTTGTTTGCACAATACCTCACGTGAATAAATCAAATCTTTTCTTTATATGTATCCCATGCACATGTGATGACAATAATACCGTCCATAATATACCTTTGTCTCTTTCTTAATTAGAAAGACCAAATCCACGTGAAGTTACAAACGTCAAGTGATGTTAAGATATCATATCTTGTCCAAAAAGGTGTTAATGTTTCTTTGTGATCCCACGTGACAAACATAGAACAGCCATCACGTCATGTCCCTTTTAACTTTAGAAACCACACGCCTCTTTCATTCTGCTTGGTCTCACGTTAACATTGGCCCCACCACTTTTGTAATTCCACGTGATCCCTTACTTTGTGGTAACAAAATCACATGATTGCTTTTGCACTTACTTCCATAACTGCATCAATCCAAGCAGATTGGGGACCACTGCCATAGCACCCTTTGATCCACACATGGTACAAATCGAACAGTAACCATATTCTGTTGTTCCTTTTGTCTTGCTAATAACTGTTTTATACCTGGACCACAGTTGTACTTGTAATCACAGCAGCTCACGTCCCTTTCAAACAATATAGCAAACCATCACATGTTTTTGTCCACCAATTAGAAGGCTAGAACCATGTGAACACACAACTTTCCACCAATAAGAATGGAGTGGCTCATGGGAATACCATGGACTAGCACGTAGAGAATTTTAGCATCGTGTGAACACACATCTTTGTCACTCGTCAATTGTAACCCTTCGACACATCCTGTCTTCTTTAACTGCTACCCTTTTTTTTATTAATCAAATAATGATATAGGGTTTCGTAATAATCCCTGCTTGATTTCTTTTCCATCAGAATGAACACAATCATATTACTCAAACTAACATGAAGATCATCAGCAGTGTTTATGAACAGATCTAGGGTTTGAAAATCGACCTCAGTTTGAATCTTATATCATCATGCGTTATAACAGCCACACATCACATATTTTTCTGCTTTAAAGTCGATCTAGGGTTTAGAGGAACCCTAGTTACGTTCATGATTTCATGTGAATAAAGCAAAAACGTTAATACCTTAACCAGCAACCTTTAACCTTGAATAACTTCTTCACTAGGGCTCAGATCAAAGATCGCTTCGGTGAGATTCTAGACACATGTTCCAAGAATCTACAGTTCAAAAATCACAATGATCCAACGGTTAACGAAGGAGAGATCGTGTTTTGAACATGGCTGTCCACAGAAAACTGCATATACCCTGCTGCTGACTTTGACGCTTAATAACTTTTGCCTGGGGATAAAACTCGACAATCCCTCCGGTGGATGTTCAGATCTATGTATGTAGAACACACATATAAAATTTCGTGATGATCCAACGGTTCAATCAAAAGTTATGACCTTCTGAATACTGCTGTGCACACAAAAACGTCCAGAAAAACTCCATACGAATTTTTCTTCTTCACCATACACGAACACCTCGTCGGACCTAGATATCACGAGCCTTAGGCTCTGATACCAATTGTGGATCCCTATAATCGTTCGACTCAATGGTTAGGAATCATATATCTAAGTTTGATCATCGTTCATATGATAACATAGCGGAAAAGAACAATGATCATGACAAGGTGTTTAGGCACAAAGAACACATGAATTAAAACGATTGGGATGTTCATTATATTAATAACAAACATCCACTAGACGTGTATACATTGAATCCCACGTCTAGTGCGACACACACTTTAGGTTTACATTGTTAATGAATAATATTATATAAAACCTACGTCCTATGTTTTCTTTATATACTAGAAAACATAGCTTACAAAGAAAGCTAAAGTAATAAAAAGACTCCAACGGCTTGTTCTTTTGCAACTTGTACTTTTTAGCCCTTGTCTTCTTATTTTGTTGTGTTTTGACTTATCAACTCAATAATTCGACCCAACAAAAAATTCTAATGGCTGCTCTACAAGTGATCTCTAAGCACAACCAGGTTGCTAATCTTACTCAGAATGATGATTCTCTTGGTTTTCATGAGATACTTGACTTTCTATCTCGAAGTCACGTACGTTTTGCACTTACTGTAAGTCCTGTTATCTCTATTCCTATTGTTACACAATTTTGGAATACTATTGTTATAGGTACTCGTCATAATCAAGCTTGCATAAGGGATAGGGTTAATAATAGGAACATTTATGTGACTGAAGTACTACTTAGGGCTAGTTTAATACTTGATGATGAAAATGGAACTAGTATGTTGACTAACACTGAGATACATTATGGCCTTGCAGCCATGGGCTATGAGGGAGGTAGGGAAAGTCTTACTTTCTTTAAAGGTTTATTTTCACAACAATGGAAATTACTTTTTCATGCTATAATTCATTTTTTAAGCTCAAAAAGTACATCTTTTGATAAAATCGCTGCTGCTTTAGCATCAGCTGGTATTTATCTAGCAAACAACAAAATTTTTAACGTTTCAATGTTAATTTTTGAAGGCATGACTAGGAATTTGGAAGGGTCTAAAAAGTTTTTAATGTATCCAAGATTTATTCAGGCTTTATTCCAAGACCAAATCCCAAACCTACCAGACTTAACAGATACATGGGATGTCCCCTCTTTCACCAAGAGAACTTTTTCTTTCTTGACAAAGAATGGTAGCTCTTTTTCAGGGACAGTAACACCAGTATTTGGTAGTATGTTAGCCCACCCAACTAATCAAGAAGGCGAGGAACCTAGCTCAGCTAGTGCTTCTCAGCAAACTCCTTCTAGCCAGAGTCCCCAACCATCTAAAGATTCACCATTTTCTTCTCATCATGGTGGTAATCAACCTAATTCTTATGAGATGATCCATACACCTGCTGCTTCAATTGTTGCTAGTGGTTCTCCACAGGCAACATCAACAGAGGTGGTGGATGTTGCAAATTTAACTGCTTTGTGCACAAGATTGTCCAAACAGGTACAGGTTTTGCAAAAGGAAAATCTTGAACAAGATAAGAAAATTGCATACTTGGAGGCTAATCTAACAAAACTAAGGAATAAAGTTACTCCTTGGATGAGGTATCACAGGGCAATTCAGCAAGCCAATCTTAAGAAGAAAAAGCTCAGAAACTTTAGGAGGAAGAAACTGAATGCAACCAAACAAGGGAGGAAAATGAAGAACATGGACCTTCTTCTGATATTCAAGCAAACTCTGGAAATGACATCAATTTTGAAGCTGATGATGGCATGGAGAATTATGTGGATAATAAAAGTTTGGAGCATACACATATAGAGCTTCAACATGAGGAACTACAACCACAACCACAACCATCTGTTGAAGAACCACAACCCTCTACTGATGAAGATATGACGGAAACTTAGCCACAACCCCAATCACCAAAACTACAAGCTAATTAGAGTAGTTTAATGAGAAGCTAGAGGAAATAACTATTAAGTTTCCTGTGTCTACAACTCCACCACAAAGACAATTCTAGTTACATGAGAAACAGTCTTTCCAAGTACTGTCAAGATCAAGGATAAATGTTGAATCAGACAAGACTGAGGAGTTAGATTTTGAGAAGATAGATTCTAAAGGAGATAAAGTATCTGGAGATACTTTGGTGATAGGAGAAAGAAGTGTGTCTAAAATGGGTGAAGTAAATACTGCTAAAGAACCAAGTACTGCCCAGCCAACTACAAGTACTGCTGGTGAATAAGCTTCACTACCATCTTCTGAAGAAAGCCAAACTCCATCTTTTGGAGAAGATGAGACATTAGCACAAGTACTCCTTGATCTCAAAGAAAAGAGCTCAACTGAAAAGGCAATGCTAGTAGAAGAAGAAATAAAGACACAACAAAAAAATCTTACCAGTTAAGGTAAATACAAAGGTAAGAAAGTAGAAGCTTCACAGCCCACTACAAAAGGTATTATTATTCAGCAACAGTCTAATGAAGATGAATAAAGAAGATCTTCAAGATTATTTAAGAAATTACCTAAGATAAATCCAAAGGATAAGGGCAAAAAGAAACTACAATATGAGTCTAAAGGTGAAATTGATTCAGATGATGATATAAGCAAAGTCATGAACAAGTTCCATCAAAGGGAGCATGATGAAGAAGTAGCTCTTAGGTTACAAGCACAAATGCGTGAAGAAGAGTTACAATAAGAACTTGCAGCCAAGCAACAATTGCTTGAAGGTCAGAGAGTATAACAAGAATGGAACATAGCAGAGTATGATAGAATTCAGGCTGAACTAAAGGGAAGTGAACTTCTAGCAGAATCTTTAATAGCTGAAGAAAGGGATGCTTATGATGAAGAAGAAAAGGATAAATTAATTAATGATTTGGTAAGGGAGCAACAAAGATTTTTGCTGAAAAGAGAAGAAAAGAAAGAGTAAAGCCTCCAACTACTATACGATACAAAAATCAGATGATGTCCTACCTCAAGAAGGTTAAGCATTTCACCCATGCTCAATTAGTTAGGAAAACTTTTGATTAATAAAGCGTTTGTATGAGCAACACAAGAGGAGCAAACTAAACTTTGTTGAGATTAGACCTGAAAAAGACAAAAAGGACATTAAAGATGTCAAGAAACATCTACAACAACAAAGGTAATTTGGAAGTACCCATAGATTTGATGCAAGTACTGCTGGACAGAAAGAAGCATCTCCACCTATCAAGACTACATATTCTAGGAAGAACAAAATGGTGAAGGAAGTTTCAAAGGAAGCAAAGACTGTTCAAAGGATGGATAAGGGAAATGTAGTTCAAAGTGTTGAAGAGACTGAAAATGTACAAAAGTACATACACAGTCAATAGTATTGGAATTGAAAGAAAAAGAGATCAACCAGGAAAAAGCAAGAAGCTTAGAAAAAGGAAAAATCTACATATCAAGATAGTTATGATGATGAGAGCTGTAGAAAGTACTTGAAGATGATCAAATTTGAAGATCAATGTATTGATACAAAAATATTTGGAAAGAAGTCATCAATCACTAGATGGACAGGTGCTATGAGACAAGGTCTAGAAGCTCATGAAATAACTAGAACAGATGGCACATTTAGGATGTTTGGGTTAGAAGATATTCTTCATATTCTTGACAGACAAAACATTCAATACCTTAACAGATTAGTTCAAGGAGGGAGTGAAGATCAAGAAGAAATATCACTATTGGGAAGAGAATTGAAGTTTATGTATGAACCATACAACTGTGATCATGGAATGTTGAATGATTTAGAGAATCAGGTTCCTACTTACTAGAGATATTATAGATCATGTGGAATACATACACTAGATGTAGATGATGTGACATACTATATGCTTCAAGAGAAAAGATATCCTTTTGGAATAAGGTTGTCAAAAAGGATGTCGGAACAACAACTAGAGGTTTTAGAGGAATCTAATGGTGCTTTAGAGTTGATTAGGATGATCAAACAACAACTCGAGGATTTAGAGAAAGAAGAAGAAGTTGAGAAGGAGCCTTGAGTGTATGACTCTTAGTCACATTTCACAAATGGTTCTCAGTTCACAATGTCTAACAAACATAAGAACTGGCTAGTCTATAAGCAAACGTTTGTGGTAAAGTGTTAGCCCTATATTTCATATAGTAGAACAAGAATGTAATAGGTCATCTTAGTCGTTAAAAGGTCTTGTATTGTAATAGGTTAGTCGGGAAAACCGGGCTTGGACTTTAAGCTAATATTGTATAAGTTAGGGGCGTAAGCCCAAAGCAAAGCCAAGCCCGGCCCAAGATGAAGCCCACAAAGGCCTTAGGCCGTGGCATATATAACCCTCTTCCACATGTGGAAGAGGGTGTTGGTTACCATTTTGTTTCTCTCTCTAAAAGTGTTTAACCTTCCAAATTCTCTCTTGTTTCTCTCTCTACTTTCTTCTCTTTCTCTCTCTAAATATCTCTTCTAAATCTTGTGTTATGGATTGAATGGGAACAACATTTGGTATCAAGAGCCTATAGTGGATAGGTGATTGAAGATTAGTGTGGTGTGTTCTTGATTTTTCGTGGTCATTTTGATCTTTATATCACGTCCAAAAAAAAAAAAAAATTTCTTGTGTTTTTTTATGGTTTTTTCTTGATACAAATCTTCTACATAGTTCTAGTAGTGATTTGGTATATTTACTTTGGCTAAAAACACAAAATTTTTGGGTGTTTTGATCATTTTTTGGCTTAAAATCACGTATTGGTTGAGTTTTGTCCGAGAAAAGTGGGATATATTCCGATTGGTGTAATCTGAAAAGGGATTATATATTCCGATTGGTGTAATGGAAAAGGGATTTGATATTCCGATTGGCTTTTCGATCAGTGGCATTCCGATCAGTGGCATTCCGATCAGTAGCATCATTCCGATTGGACAACAACATTCCGATTGGCATTCCGATTGCATTCCGATCAGTGGCATTCCGATCAGTAGCATCATTCCGATTGGACAACAACATTCCGATTGGTCATTCCAATTTGAACATTCCGATTCGTCATTCCGATTTGTCATTCCGATTTGTCATTCCGATTTGTCATTCCGATTAGGGTATTCCGATTAGTATTCCGATTGGACATTCCGATTGGGTATTCCGATTCGACATTCCGATTGGTCATTCCGACAAGGTTATTCCGATGGGTATTCCGATGGATATTTTTTTTGAGTAATTTTTAGACTTAGCCACTATCTAGAATAGTTTAGGAACATCGTTTACACGAAGATCAAAAAAAAAAAAAAAAAAAAAAAAATTTTAGACTTAGCCACTATCTAAAATTTTTAGGTCAGATAAAATCAAATTTTTTTCCCTATTAGTTTTTGGCTATTTCTAACTCAAATTCAAAATTTGGCGATACAAAATTTTTCGGCTTACCGTTTTGTCAGACTGAGGAATTTATTGTCGGACTGAAAAAAAAAAAAAAAAAAAAAAAAAATTTCTGGAAATTTCGGAATTTCAATTTTAACCACACATCATCACAACAAATCCACTAAGATCTGCAATTCATTCACAAGTATTCACCATGTCTAACAACAACATCAACATTGCAACTGCTAATCAAATTCGTTTGGAACAAGGTGGCAACGGTAATCCACCTGTGCTCACTGCCGGTTGCTACGTTCAATGGAAATCTCGTTTTCTCAGATTTCTCGACGGAAAAGAAAACCGAACTGCTCTTCGTCACTGCCTTGAGAATCCACCTCCAGTTTTTGAATTCAGACCAATTACCACACAGGCAGAGGATGGTACTTCATCAACTATACGAGCTATGGAGGATTTTGACACATGTTCTGCTGAGAAAAAGAAACTCCTCCAAGCTGAAGCTGATGCTGTAAACTTCATACTCACTGGAATTGATAACGATATCTATTCCACAGTCGATGCATGTCCTAATGCTATGGAAATGTGGAATGCAATTCATCGATTGAAGCAAGGTGAGTCGATCAATGTTCAAGATCTCGAGACTAATCTACTTTGGGAGTTTGGAAAATTCACATCTGAAGATGGTGAATCCATTGACTCATATTACTCGAGATTCTACAAAATGATGAATGAGCTTGTCAGAAATCAGTGCACCATCTCCAATCATCATGCCAATGTTCAGTTCTTACTTCAACTCAAACCGGAATGGCAAAGGTTTGTGACTTTGGTCAAACAAAGGGAGGATATCAAGACTATCTCTTACCACAAACTTTATGATATCTTGAAACAACATCAGAATGAAGTGAATGAACTAAGGGCTGAAAAGGCAGAACGATCTGCTAATTCTATTGCTTTTGTGGCTGCTACTTCAACAAAACCCGTTCCCCGTCAACAACCACCTACTCATTCCTCAAAGTCATCAAGCTCATCCACCAAACCTCTAGTTGCTGCTAAACACAAAGCAAAAGCAATTGTCCCCACTCCACCTCCAAAGTATGACACCGAGTCAGATGGAGACAGTGATGATGAACAAACTTCAAGGGACAAGAAGATTGAAGAACTCATGTCTTTACTCACCACAACTTATAAGAAGATCTACAAACCTACCAACAACAACCTCAGATCATCATCCAATGCTAGATATAAGGAAGTTGATCATGCACCTAGGTATGATCGTGATGCTAGGTATGATAATCAGAGGATGCTGAATCAAGTTGGGGCTAGAGATACTGTAGGCACTCCGGTTGTGCAGAAGACTGGGATTCAATGCTTCAACTGTAAGGGATTTGGGCACATGGCTAGGGAATGCAAGAAGCCAAAACGGGTTAAGGACTCAGGGTATCACAAGGAAAAGATGCTGCTGTGTAAGAAAGAAGAAGCAGGAATTCCACTCACAGCAGATGAAGTTGACTGGCGTGATGACACTGATGATGAAGCCGATGATCAAGAGCTAGAGGCACATTATGTGTACATGGCAAAGATTCAAGAAGTGCTTCCAGAGACTACTGATACTTCTGGACCTATCTTTGATACTGAGCCAATTGAAAAGGTACCAACAAATGATAACTATAATGTGTTTGCTAATGAACGACGGCATCCTGAGCAACCCGAAAGCATCAATGACACATATGTAATGGACACGGAGGATAGCAATATCTCTACGGATTCACAGCATATGTGTAATGATGACGGTAATGCTGCTCAGGATACTGACTCGGATGAGGACCGTGATTTGCTTGCGTCCATAATTGATTCTTTAAAACATGAAATTGAGGAAAACAAAGATGCTAATAAACGTTTGAAGCAAGCAAACACATCCTTAGCCGAGGAGATAGACAGGCTTAAAGAGTGTGATTATGTAAAAGAAGCTGATCGACGAGTTGCAATAGCTAATGGTTTGGTATATGAACGTAAGGTGCTCAACGAACAATATTGTTCTGAAGTAACACACGAAATTCATATGTCAAAACAAAAGATATCAGAACTTGAAGAACAACTACTGCTACATAAACTCCAAATTACTGAATTAGAGTCGGTTAACAAAGAACAAACTGAGCTTTATAAAACTCGTGAAGAAAAGGATATTGAAAAAATTCTTGCTTTGGAAAAGAGAGTCGACACGTTAAACAACATTGTTTACAAAACGGGTCAGTCTATTCAAACTATGAATATGCTCAATAGAAATATGAAAACGAGTTTTGTCAAGCCTGAATATCTCAAGAAAGCTCAAAGTACCAAGCCTGCTCTTTATGATATCGGTTGTTATGTTGATAATCTTGCTCTTATGCTTTCCCCTGACTGCGACGAAATCATTCGTCAACAAGAACAAAGTCGATCAAACTTAAGTGATTTAATAAACCTTTCTGATTCTAACAATCATATTAAGTTTGTCCCTCAAAAAGAACTTTCAAAAGAACAAAAGATGTATAATAGTGTTCCACCACCAAGTGATGAACCACAAAAGAAAGTTTCTTTAAAAAGGAGTTTCAAAAAGCAATCAATTTTGTTAGAAAAGCGAATTTTGGATGACAAACGTAAATGGGATGAGAAAAGCAAAAGTGTTCAGCAATTTGAGTTTATAAAACAAGGGGTTTTAAATTTGTACAAAGGTGTCGTTGACTATGAAAAAGTTTCTAGGGATACCATTTGGAATATTAAACCTAACCCACAAGTAGAAGTCGTCATTCAATAATGTATTGTTCCAACCATTGATGATCTTTCAAAAAATGTGGAAATGTTTTATACAGCTCTCACTGAGGAAATGTTAACTGATTTAAGTTATGTTAAATCTCTTGAAGATGAAGTTGATTTTCTTCAAACTAAATTAAAGACACAAGAACACCAACTTTCTAACGAAATTGATCGACTTTCTAAGGAATATTTTTATGCTGACCATATGAATGCTATACTTGGTGTGTATACCGATCTTGATCAATATTGTCATGTAGCATGTCTAGTGTCAGAATCGGACGCGAAATGTCGCAATCTTGAAGTAGAGCTTTCAAAACAAATTCAGTCATATAACAAACTTTCGAAAAGCTTTTCTCAACTTGAGAAACACTCCATTTCTCTTGAACTTGCTTTAGAAAAAGGTGAAAAATCTCATAATTATAAAAAGTGTCAAGAAATGTCAGCTTCTTCGTTTCGTCTACTGAATGAAAAAGATTCGAAATAAATGATTTGAAAGCTCACCTAAAAGAAAGGGACATAACCATAAGTGAGTTACAGAAACTCATTGAGAAAATCAACGGAAAGTCTGTTTTGGGTAAACCATCCGCCGTTCGTCAACCGAATGCGGTTAAATGCCCTAAAACATCTATTTTGGGACAATCCCCACAGACTTTGCCTAAGATAGGAAATGATAAGAGCACTAATGTGATAGCACCTGGAATGTATAAGATGAACACTAGGTCCACTCAAACTGGAACAACGCAGTTACCTCAGAATACTAGGAAAACTAATCAACGTGTGTCTTCTTCTACAGGAGTAAATCCCACTACTAGTGTTAGCGGACCACAGCTTAAGAGCACTAGAGTTGAAGATAGAGTCATGCCTAACAATAGTCAAGGGAAGAAGAATGAAGTAGAAGATCACCGTAGGAATTTTAAGTTTTCTAAGAATAAAACGTCTGTAACTGCATGTAATGACAGTTTAAATGCTAAGACCTCGAATGTTGAATTTGTTTGTGTTGAATGTGGCAAATGTGTTCGTACTTTCAATCATGATGCTTGTGCTCTTAATTATAATGGCGTGAATACTAGAACTAGGAAGCCTATTCGTATGCCCACTAGTACTAGTAAACCCACAAGAACTTTGAACCAATCCACTGAGCAACCACTTAAGAAACTAAGTGCGTTAGAATCCACTACTCTACGTAAACAAAGCAGGTTAAAGAAGCTTTATGAGAACATGATTAGGACATGTACACGGGGGTATTCAAGATTTACACCACCCGGATACAAATGGGTACCTAAGACAACCCCCATTCTAATTGGGTCTATGAATGTTAGCTTGCCTTTAGAATCTAGGTCCACTACTATTTTGGAACCCGTTTCTATCATGGGCTCCCATTTGTCAAATGCTACATTGTCTTCTAATTCTTCTGCAGCTCGTCGAACTCATCCTATTCATAATGGACTCCGGGTGCACAAAGCACATGACGGGCAATCTCAAGCTTCTCATTAACTTCATGGAGAAGTTTCTGGGTACGGTACGGTTTGGAAATGATCAATTTGCACCGATACTTGGATATGGAGACTTGGTTCAAGGGAATATCACTATAAAACGGGTTTATTACGTCGAAGGACTGAATCACAATTTATTCTCGGTTGGTCAATTTTGTGATGCGGATTTGGAAGTGGCTTTTCGGAAATCTACTTGCTATGTTAGAGACTACGATGGGAATGACCTTCTTACAGGTTCTCGTGGTTCTGATCTCTACACAGTAACTCTTCAAGACACATCTTCAACAAATCCAATATGCTTAATGGCTAAAGCCTCATCATCTCAAGCATGGTTATGGCATCAACGATTGTCACATCTCAACTTTGACACAATCAACTTGCTTTCTAAGAATGATATTGTGACCGGTCTTCCTAAGTTGAAATTCGTCAAAGACCATCTTTGTTCTTCTTATGAGTTGGGGAAAGCAAAACGGAAGTCTTTCAAGTCAAAGACTACCCCAAGCTCAAAAGGACGATTAGAACTTCTACACATGGATTTATGTGGTCCCATGCGTGTAGAAAGTATTAACGGGAAAAAGTATATTCTCGTGATTGTTGATGATTACTCTAGATACAAATGGACTTTCTTCTTAAGGTCCAAAGATGAAACACCAGAGGTTCTCAAAAACTTTCTCAAGATGATACAACGAAATCTTCAAGCTCAAGTCTTAACCGTAAGAACGGATAGGGGTACTGAATTTTTGAACAAGAACTTGCAATCTTACTTTCAAGAAGAAGGCATCGAACATCAAACGTCTATTGCTCGAACTCCTGAACAAAACGGCGTTGTCAAAAGACGGAACCGTACTTTGGTTGAGGCTGATCGAACAATGCTTTCTGCTTCAAAATTACCGCTATTCTTCTGGGCTGAAGCAATTGCAACTGCCTGTTATACTCAGAATCGTTCTCTCGTCATCCCTAGAGATGAAAAGACACCTTACCACATCATCAATGGCAGGAAACCTACTGTCAAATTCTTTCACGTATTTGGATCTTTATGCTACATCCTTAAAGACGGTGAAAATCTCGACAAGATGAACGAAAAAGGTAATGCATGTATTTTTGTGGGGTATGCTACATTGTCGAAAGGATATCGAGTCTATAACAAGAGAACAAAGATTATTGTCGAAACAATTCATGTGAACTTTGACGAATTGCCACTAATGGTACTTGATCACAACAGCTCAAGTCCCGCTCCTCAATGTCCAACAATGGCACCTACACAAAACAGTGTACGTCCCGTGCAAGAATGTCAACAAAGTTCTCCTACAGCAGACTCGACGGATACAACTCATATGAATGAGTTGGTTGATTTATATGATCCAATGTTTGATGAATATTACTATGGAAACAATCAAGTTGTGTCAAAGCCTTCCGCTGTCACCACTACTGATGCACCCGAAGAAAGTCAAAAAGACACAACTGCATCTACTTCAGCAACCGTTGCTCAAGAGACAATTCCATTGGATACTCAACAAACTCAAGAAACAGTCATACAACCAACATCACCAACCGTCAATGCTGAAGGAGAAAACAACAATCAAGCAGTCGATGCACAACCTGATGATGAAGAATTTATCAATCCGTTCGGTACACCGGTACACGAAGTCGGAGAGTCTTCTACTCAACATGTTGATCCGTCCAACATGCATACATTCTACCAACCATATCCATCCACTCACCATTGGACACGTGATCATCCATTGGAGCAAGTCATTGGAAATCCTTCACAACCGGTTCGAACACGCAGACAACTCGAAACCGATGGCGATGTGTGTATGTATGCACTCACCGTGAGTTCAACTGTACCAACAAACATCAAACAAGCCATGACTGATCATGCGTGGATTGAATCAATGCAAGACGAAATTCATCAGTTTGAACGCCTAAATGTTTGGGAACTTGTTGACCGGCCCTATGGAATGTCAATTTTAGATTTCAAATGGATCTGGAAAAACAAACTGGATGAAGAACAAACCATCATCAAAAACAAATCTCGTCTTGTGGTTAAGGGGTATCGTCAACAAGAAGGGATAGATTTCGATGAATCATTCGCTCCAGTCGCTCGTTTGGAAGCAGTCAGGATATTCCTTGCTTATGCTGCACATAAGGGCTTCACGGTTTTTCAGATGGACGTCAAAACAGCTTTTCTCAACGGTCATTTGAAGGAAGAAGTGTATGTGAATCAGCCGGAAGGATTCGTCGATCCTCATCATCCGGACAAAGTCTATCGTCTCAAGAAGGCTGTATATGGACTTAAACAAGCTCCAAGGGCATGGTACGAAGAACTTTCAAACTTCTTGGTGTCCAAAGGATTCTCCAAAGGTTCTATTGATCCTACTCTCTTTACTAATAAATATGGGGATGACATAATGCTGGTGCAAGTTTATGTTGATGACATTATTTTTGGTTCTACGAACCCAAAACTTTCAAAACGTTTTGAAAAATTAATGCACAGCAGATTTGAAATGTCAATGATGGGGGAGCTAAAATTCTTTTTAGGCCTCCAGATTCATCAATCCCCACGTGGTATCTTCATTAACCAAGCTAAGTATGCTCAAGAGATACTTAAAAAGCATGGTAGGACCTCATGTGCTCGCGTTGGTACACCATTGTCGACCACATCCCTAGACGCTGACTTGTACTCATATCCCGTAGATCAAACGCGATATCGCAGTATGATCGGGTCACTTATGTACCTTACAGCCAGCAGGCCTGATATTCATCATGCCACATGCTATTGTGCACGATATCAAGCCAGACCTACTCAAAAGCACCTCAAAGAGGTTAAACGGATCTTTCGATACCTTAAGAATACCATTCACATGGGACTCTGGTATCCGATGGAAACCGGTTTTCATCTAACGGCTTTTTCAGATTCTGATCACGCAGGTTGTCTTGATAGTCGTAAAAGCACTTCTGGTAGCATACAATTTCTAGGGGAAGACAAGCTTGTCAGCTGGTCGTCAAAGAAGCAGGACTGCACTTCGCTCTCATCAGCTGAAGCAGAATATGTGGCTCTATCCGCGTGTTGTGCTCAGGTCCTCTGGATGAGAACTCAACTTACGGATTATGGCTTCCACTTTGATAAAATACCTATGTATTGTGACTCAAAGTCGGCCATAGCCATATCCTGCAATCCGGTTCAGCACTCCCGCACCAAGCACATCGATGTCAGATATCACTTCATCAAGGAACAAGTGGAACGCGACATCGTGGAATTATACTTTGTCATAACTGAGTACCAGCTGGCAGACTTGTTTACAAAAGCTCTATCGAAAGATAGGTTTGCGTATCTCGTTGGCCGTCTTGGTATGAAGTATATGACTCCAGAAGACTTGGAGGTTTTGGCAAATGAAGCTGCTTGATATTCTCTCACTATGACTTCTAGGCGCATCACAGCTTAGAACTCGGACATCAACTAAGGAAAGTTTATCTCGGACGATAACTTATCCTTCTCAACGAGAAATTCATATTTCTTGGTCATGAGCTTCTCATAAAAACATTCAAAGTTTTTAAGTTCATGAAAACGATTTCTAAGTAAATGTCAGCTTAGAACTCGAACTTCAACTTAAGGAAAGTTTATCACGGATGATAACTTATCCTTCACAACGGGAAATTTATTTTTCTCGGTCATGAGCTAGTCACAAAACAATCAAAGTTTTGAGCTCATGAAAAACGGACCCGAAAGGGGAGTGTACGTTTCAGTGTGCTTTCCCTAATCAATAGAAGAGAAGTCTTCTATCCTGATTATTTTAAAACCGTTGAACACAATTTTTCAAGAATTTCTCAAAAGGTTTTTCTAAATCTTTCAAAATAGTGTGTTCAACACTCCCTTCCTCATAATATGTTTTTATATCTAAAAATGTCATATGTTATTTTGATCAATTTTTGAGGGGGAGAGTTTTAAAATCAAGCCTTTTAATGTTGTTGGGTACATCTCTAAAATTGTCATATTTTATGTATCCAACACATTCCAAAAATGATATAAAATTGTCAAATGTAATATATTATATCGGAAAAGGCATCTCAACTCCGTACCTCAACATATTTTGTGGTGTCGTTTTTCTAAAATTTTGTCAAATTTTGTCGCAAGACACACATATATTGTTGAGGGGGAGCGACCCGACTGAAAATGTTCCATGATTCATGCGTGCACACATGTTTCTCTCCCAACGATTTTTCGGAAAATGTCATATTTTAATCAATTGGTATCTCTAATATTATATTTTTATATTAGAGATAGGGGGAGAAAATGTGATTAAAATGTAATATATCGCAACATGTGATCTTAAAGACTCAAGTGCAACTCTTTCCTTCACATGCCAAACTATTTCGTATATCGATGCATGTGTGTAGCGGGAGCTTTTCGGAAATGTAAAACTTTCAAGTGTTAAAAGTTTTGATTTTTATCAAGCACTTTGAATGGTTTTCAATGGTTTTATGGTTACGATCTTTACCCAAAACAACCTACTATCCATGACGGAACGATGGAGTCAAAAGGTGGTTTAGGATAGGAAACAAAGTCCTATGATCCAACCAGAACCGGAGGGATCTACCCAAGGACATTCCATAGCTAGAAATAGTTGTCCTTAGGAAAGATGGAGTGGAATGAAGCTGAATGCGGACCAAGTACTTAAGTTAGCACTGGAACAATCACAACAAGGTGCTAATGATGACGTATTGGTAAGCATTGAAGGAGTTGAATATTCTATGCAACTTAGGTAGAAACCGGGTTAACACATCTTTTGAAGACAAGTGTCATGGACCCAGTGATGCGATGCACAACCCTTCCGCAGCCATTCGAGTTTCTCTCAAAAGAAACTTGTCTTATTGTCACGGAGATCAACACGTATCTATTGACTTTCTCACTCCGAGTCAGTTAATATTGAAAAGGTGGCAGTCTGCTCCAGCCTCCGATTACCAAAATGCACTTATTGAGTCTAGAGCCAAACGAGATCAATTTATCATCTCATTAGGACACAATCGAGTCCTACGCATTATCCTTGTGATATTGCCAGAACATCTGAGTGATACGATTCACAATGAAGATGGAAATCCTGCTTGAGCCAGCATTAAACAAGCTCATGGTAGGTAACTTGTGCGATTCTACACGAATCAAACTTGTGAGAACTGGAAAGCAACTAAGTTTCGATTCTTAATTGATTCAAACTTGATTCCAGGTTTCTTCGCAAAATCCATGTGATCTTGCCAGAACATTCAGAGTGACACTCATTAGTGTTCACAGTGACGAATGGAAATCCTTCCAGTGTCAACATCAAACAGCACTGCGGTAGGTAACTCGCAAGATTCTCTATGAATCAAGCTTGTGACAAACTGGAAAGCAACAATGGTACGATTCTTTTAGAATCAAACTTGTTCCAGGAAATCTGAATTGACGACTCTAATCAGACGGATAATTTATCCTTATGATTCACTCTTTACGTTCGCAGTCTGCTTTGAGACGGTCGAGTAAAGAGAACTGGCTACTACCGCCGGGAAACCCTGTCAAGGAGGTTCTTAATCGAATCTACCTGATCACAGGTACGGTATTTAATGCCGTTTAACGGTCTTCACCGACCGGAGGTAAAACGCTACCGAGTTAGGGTGAAATGTTCAAAGCCATTTCATCCGTGTCTATATATGTTGTTGCATATCAAGAAGGTGGCGTAGCTGTGCAACCGATGTCGATTCAGAAGTCACAAGAGCACAAGATGGCGATAATCAAGATACCTAAGAATGTAAGAATGTAATAGGTCATCTTTGTCACAAGGAGCAAAGATGAAGATCTCAAGCACTCTAAGTCAAATGACAAAGGCTCAAGATAAAGATCACGAAAGCATGAAGGAACAAAGCTGTTACAAACAAGATCAAGACCAAGATACAAGACCAAAGCAGGAAGATCTCCTCTACAAGAATGTATTCACTCAATCATCTTATGCTTTTTAAGCTTTTTAAGATGACCGATACATTGGGGGAGATTGTTAGCCCTATATTTCATATAGTAGAACAAGAATGTAATAGGTCATCTTAGTCGTTAAAAGGTCTTGTATTGTAATAGGTTAGTCGGGAAAACCGGGCTTGGACTTTAAGCTAATATTGTATAAGTTAGGGGCGTAAGCCCAAAGCAAAGCCAAGCCCGGCCCAAGATGAAGCCCACAAAGGCCTTAGGCCGTGGCATATATAACCCTCTTCCACATGTGGAAGAGGGTGTTGGTTACCATTTTGTTTCTCTCTCTAAAAGTGTTTAACCTTCCAAATTCTCTCTTGTTTCTCTCTCTACTTTCTTCTCTTTCTCTCTCTAAATATCTCTTCTAAATCTTGTGTTATGGATTGAATGGGAACAACATAAAGACTTCTCAAATCCGTTGATAACTGGTAGTTTGCAAAAAACTACATGGTCATTAACTCACCATACTTAGAAGTGAAGAGTTAGCTAGTCCTAGGGAAAACGGTTCTAGTTAAAGACTCTATCAAATCCGTTAGTGGTTGACAGTTTACCAAAAATTGTAGGGTTATCAGTACACCTTGTTCTTTATGAATAAAGTATTGCCGATTCTAGAGTGTACGACTAACTGGTAAAGAATAAATCAAATTCGTTGATAGCTGATGATTTGCTAACAATCATGATCCCAATACAGACTGGTTTATTATTAACTGTTTTATTTTAGGTGAGAAGGCATAAGCAGGAATGTTGATTCATAAACAGACATGTTCAAGGAGATTCATGTATGTTCAAGATCACAAGGAAGTTTTTTAATCATCAAATAGGGGAAGACTGTTGGTCCAAAAGCTTAAAGATGACAGAGTTCTCTATGTGAAGACAACATAGTTAATGCAAAGAATGTTCATAAGACACAAGAAGATCATAATTTAAAGATAAAGATGATATTCATGAAGACTTAAAGATTTTCATATCAGAAAAAGATCTGCATAAAGTGTTTGGCTAGATTCAGTTGGTTTATAACTACAAAGATTACCAAGTTCAATCCAAGTTTGAAGACATGTATTCTTATACATTTAACACACAGAGAAACAAGAAGACAACAAGTTATCATTCTTGTTTAGGGTAGGATTGTTGGGAATTATTTGTAAAGTACCAAGTACCGTTAGTACAAGTACAAGTATCGTTAGTGTTAACACGGTATATGTCAAGTACCGTTAGTTATAATGTAAGTACTGCTAAGAAGATTAGGACGAATATATCTTTAGAAAAGATATGTCATAGTTATAGTTAGAGTATATCTTACGTGATATACTTAATAGTTTAGAATATTGATAATATATCGTGTGTGATATACTTATCATAATAGAATATTCTAGGGTTCCTTACACTATAAAAGGAACATAGGTATGATGAGTTTTATGCACCTCATTGAAAAGTCGATTAATAGAAGATCGAATAGTTAGAGTAATTATGTTCTTCTTTGTTATAAGTTTGATTTCGCATAACTTGTTTAGTTGAGTAAGAGTTCTCAAGTGATCTAGTTTGATTACAAGCTATTGTACAAATTCTTAACAGGATATAGATCCATTCAAAGGGGATCAACAGTAAATGATCACAAAACACTAATATTCACTAATCACAAGCTAATTACAAGAAAATTACCTAAAACCTAGATTAGCATATAAAATCCAATCTATAATGAATTAGACTCTAATCTTATGAAAAAAGTTATAAAACTCAACTAAGTATCATAATATAATCATACATTTATCTTAAACTAAGTTACAAATTATTAAAGCATAAAGTACAAGTTTTCAAAGCATAGAACCTTAAGCTTACTTAAATAACCCTAGAATATGATCAACCTATATGAACCCTTAAACTAAGAACGTAGAACCCATAGAAGTCATAAACATACTAAATAAAACATAGAATAAGCTTAAATTAAGATACAAACCCTAGTTACCCAAAATAGAAAGTCATTAGGCTTAATGATATAGAAACCCTTATATTAAGAAATCTACATGGAATCATAACCTAGTCTTTTATGACAAGTCTGCAAACACTCATAGGACTTAATTAGTATTATAAGATTATGTTAAGACAATGTACAAGTACCCTAATGCACAAGGTACAATATTTCAATGCATGACTTGTAAATTAGGTCGAAATAGGTATTTTCACTCTTTAGACATGTTTACCTAAACTAAACCATTAAACCAAGTGTGAGAACTCTTTGGACACTTAAGACGCAATCTATAGGACCTAAATTAAGTTTAAATCAGTGGCTAAGAGGAGGATAATCACATTTGCTAAGATTAAACCTTAGATCATTAGAAAACCCTAATCTACAAAAGTATACTCCCCATTTTCACATCAAACCTTTATTAAACTTCAAACCAAGGACCCAAATCTCTTAAACAAAATGTCTAAACGCTAATTAAGCCTTAATAATTCACTAATCACTTTCCTAAGTCCCTAATCACAAAAAACACAAACCATAAGTTACAAGCCCTAGATTTAGGACCCGGTTTTGTATTTTTCCTCCAAAACCATTTTTAAACCATTTTCCTCCATTACAAATTCAAATATCAGATATTTACAACTTCTAAGATATTTTAGGAGTGGTGACAAGTAGGTGAATCACCTCCTTGCTTGCTAGACATCACCATTCTCATCTAAACCTTTTGGTGACACATTTCTAGCCACAAGAGAAGATTAGATCAAATCTAGGACCTATAAAATTCACTAGCCTTCATTAGTCATCTATATGTCCTTCTTACACGTTTAGATGGCAAACTTGGAGCCTAAGTGTTGCTAGTACTATAAATAGAGCCGTATGGCTTCATATGAAGACTTGCACCCTGTTTTCTTAGTATATCCTACCCATTATCCATTTACACTTCTATAAACGTCTTAGGACATCCCACAAGACCAAAAAACAGGTCTAGAAGGTAGCCATTGAATCCCTTGAAGCTTTGATAGCAAGTAGTGTTCAATGGAAGCCATAAGGAGCCATTTTGGAGCTACCTAGGTAATTTCTATACTAAACAAACTTTGATGTTTTTATATTTAATTATATGACTTTTTATAATGCCAAAATTATGTTTGAAAGACAATCCAAAAAGAACTAAGTTATTTTATCAATTTAAATGAAAGTTATAAGCTAAAGATGTCTTAAAACCCTAGTTTTTTATTTTACATAAAATAATGACTTAAAATCCATATCAAGAGCTATAATTCTGATAAAATGTTTTTATTATGATTATAAATATGTTTTGAAACTTCATTTTAAAATCCTAGACCATTTGGTACATTTTTGAATAAGTTATATGATTTTTACATGTATAGGGACCAAAACTGTCATTTTTGAAACTATTTGACATTTTGGGCCAAAAGTTTCATTTTATGAAATTTAAATATATAATAATAAAAGTTGGAAAGTTTGAGACCCTAAGGTTAAATATTGAAGGATTAAATTGCAATATAATGAAACTATATACTTAAAGGGTAAAAAGTGTAATTATGCCAAAATATAACTATAAAGACTATTCTTGCCAATATTGAAACTAAAGAGCATAAAGTGTAATAAAATATAACGTGTCATGTTAGTAGGGATCTTTGTACAAAGATGTTCCATCTCGATATTACATTCTGACTGAGTGGTTGGGTCTACGATTTAAAGTGCCCTCGCTCCTCAAACGTTTATAGAATGTCTTCTAAGTATGGCCCAAACAATGATACTATAATAACAAAATATTAGAATCAAGGAATAAATACATGAAATAATAAAGTATTGAACTCAGAGAGTATGACTTGATATATCTATATATTGTGTGTTAACTCAGATATTGTGAGAAGGTTCTGATTGGGTAAAACTGATTTAATCAAGACTCTGTAGGCTTAGGTGAGTTCATAGCCTCACTTTTAAAGTTTTATTAATGATTTGAAAACCCATGAGGGGGATATATGCCAAAACTAAAATACAAGTGTTTTTGTATGCTGCCTATATGAATATTGACACTACGTTTACATGTTGCGGTTAAGCCCCTTTTTAATCGTGGACTGCTAATCATTTAATGAGTGCTAATATTGTGAATACTATTACTGGAGACTGGTATCTCTTATCTGGGCAAGTCGCACTTGCTAGCAGCTAATGGTTCCTACCTAGGCTAAACAGATATACTTTATTTTGCTATTTAGTGTAAAACCTATAACACCCCCAAATTTTTACAATTCAATACAGCGGAAGACTCGTTGGTGTTACGGGATAGCACATTACTCACATCATAGACAACGCTTAAAAATCGCTTCGTTTATTAATAACGCATTTCCATTCATAAATATCAAATTTACATAGGTCCCAAGTCATGGTATTTCATACAATTTTACAAAACATTTGAATAGAAATTTTTATTTAAGTGCGGGCCATGAATTCTTGTTGTCTTGCCGAGAATTACCTTCAAGTACCTGAGATAAAACATGTTAAAAGAAAAGGTCAGCGATAACGCCGAGTGAATTCATAGAGTTTTAATTAAATCCATCAATATAACATCGGTATAAAATGATTACCAAAACTCATTTTGTACAAATCTTTGTAATAGGCCGTAAAATAGCCAAAGTCATTTTATACAAATCCTTATCAAAAATCATAATATAGGCGTTTGCCTTCAAAATCATTATATGAACCATTGTCGTAAAAACATCATACAATACGTTTTATAACGTTGTATAAAGTTAAATAAAAACCGTTATATGAATATGGTTATATAAAACCAAAACACAAACATAACATCAGAAAGACCCCGTATTGCTAGTCAGGCAATACATCGTAATTCAATGCGTATATCAGTATTTTCGTTATTTGGATTATTATAAGCCGCATGACATTGTTACCTTACTATACCAAACAACGGGTAGCTAACCCGAAACTCATTTGCCCATCTAAATTAGAGTATCGTCACAATAATCACGCTTGTGTAAATATTCTCATACATAAATTCGCTTACCAATCAATGTGGCACGACGGGGATCAACCGTCAAGGCGCGAACTGGGGTGATCATCCCCAAATAGTACTATTATATGCATATGCGTCTACCAAATCCCGGTAGTTCACAATTCATGCTAATGGGACTTTTAGTGACATAACCTGACTTTAATAATCCATTTCATTTCATCTATCGGGTCATATAATCATTCCTCGGTCATACAATCATTCGGGTCCAAATCAATAAACAGACAATCGGGACAACTAGTGGCCTATTTTATAAAAACTAACATGTTATCTCCCTCGAGGGTTTATCAAACATTTCATAAAAACATTTAAAAAGAGTGCGAGGCTATGAACTCACGTTGATGTGGGAAAGCGGTTATCGGCGATTCGGATGTACGATACGTGCTTCAATCACGGAAACCTAGAAAAATAATACTTGTCTTAGACTCTTGTCCAATGAATTTATAAAAATAAAAATTATTTATACATATGATGATCTTATACATATGATGATGATCAAGTGGGTTTATACATTCTCATTTACTCATTTTAGTGTTATGTATTGGTAATTTTTATACTAGTTTACTAGTTTTACCTATTTACATGTTTTAGGTCCAATAAGCCTATTATAAGCCCAATACCTTATATTAGTCCATTTTACACTTTTATTATCAGTATTACACTTTACATGTTGGGCGCAAGTAGGTTAAGCCTAATAAATAAGTTTATAAGTGTTTTACCAAACTAATCGGGTTAATAGTCCAATAAGGCTAACTTAGCCCGTTAATGTTCGTATGTTAAATAGTTCGGGTTTTATCGGTTTCTACTTGTATTAAGTACTTATATATCAGTATATGACTTCTAAAAATTTTACATTAGACGGTTCCGATCGTCTAAGTTTTAGTTGACGAAAAACGTTAATTTTACGGTATTAGCCGAAAAGACGTAAAAATCATGTTTATAGTTTTTATAACTTATAAAACTTACCAAACTACCATTTTTATATAATGTCCATTTATTTATCCTTATACATATTTATATAAATGAAATATATAAGTTAGCGGGTTTTAATTACACATTTTATACTATATTATTTTAAGTGCTTATATAATACTATTAAACTTTAATTATACAAAATCTGATTTTTAGTTTCACTTTCACCATTTTTATCATATCTTGAGTTCTATAAGGAGATAGAAGCTCATTTTTGGAGGAAATAAACTTCATATTATGTGCTACAAATAAGTTAGTTATAGCTACTGCTCAATCCATGTCTAAGTATCCTTAACAGTCCCTACAAAACAAACTATTCAGATTTGTATACTAATTTTGTTTTGATCATATCTCACTCATTTTTATGATTCCATTGTATGACCAACTCTCACATATGTATAACACCTAATACTTACTGTATATTGATTCCACTTTACCATTTTATCAGTTTAACATATGGTTAGTTACTGTTTTTTTACAGCTAACTTATTAAGCAAGATTTTAACTTTTTACATATGGTTTTCTATCTTTTTAACCATGTTTATCAACACCAAATCCCCACATAATATTTTTAATCATCATTCATCATCATATACATATACATAAATAAAGAAAATACAAGATTACATAATAAAAATAACAAGAGGATAGGAAGAAACAATCTCTATACCACCATTAGTGATGAAAAGATGAGTTTTTGATGAACAAGGCTTGGATTTTGATGGCAAAACTTGTGATAAACCAATATCATCTTCAAGTCTACCAACCTTTATAAACTTCTCATGGAAAATTAGCCCTATGACACCAAAAAATCTTCTCCTTGGATGTTAGAATCACCTCCAATCTTCAAAGCTTCAAAGTAGCATCATCATGTGTATTAGTAACACATGATTTTATGGCTAACATAGATCAAATGAGGGTTGTTTTTTATGATGGTTGGATGAATTTTAGAGAGAGAGGAAAGGAGTGAGAGTGGTTTGCATGAGTTTCTAGTTGCAAATGGTAAAATGAAGTGCTTTTGAGTGGTTTTGTGGTTTAGTGGGATAAGTAGCTTACTTGTTAAGCTTATGCTTACAAGTGTAAGCTATTTTGTTACAAGGGTGCCATATCAAATGATGTGGTGTCCCTTTGGTCGTCCCTTTTAGTTAGTGGGGTGGGATAAACTTGTTTTGTCCCATCCCGCTAATTTATGGGTATTCCTCGATTCTAATTTCCTCGATTTGCGTTCCCTCGTGTCGTTTTACGAAAAATGTTTTTATAAATTATGAATCAACGGCACAAAACGAATCTAATAAAAATTGTCTCATCAAAAACGGAGTTCGAAAACGTAAATACGTAATCCTAAGGTTTTTGGTTTAGTCGTAAAGGACGTTAAATTATTCGCGTAAGTCCTAGTCTCTTCTCGTAAATTTGTGAGTTTATGAACTAACTCAAATTTAAAATCCCAAAATAATATTCACGGATAAATTTATTTTCTGAAATGTCGGACTGTCACCAAAAACGGTATATGTAAACATAAGCACGTAACGTAGAATTCTCCGGTTTAGACGTAGTCGATGCTACTTCAAGACGTAAATCCAAATTTCTTCCCAAAAATGAGTGAGTTCATAATATATAATTAAAATAATTTTTTTAAATAATATCTGAGAATAAAATAACAACCATAAATTGACGGATTGTCACAAAACCCGCCTACTTTTACCATCAACAATACACTTAGTAAACGTATGTACAAACTAAAACATTCCTTTTATAGCATGAACACGTGTCACGAGTATTAATTTTAGAAACTATGTACGTGTTATTACACGATAAGTATTAAGTACGTGATATTACACGATAATTATTAACCATAATAATTATAATCACGAACATGAAATCATGAACGTTAAATCACGAACATGTAATTACGTACGTATTTATTATAGTACGATAAATATCGTTTACGTACAAGTATTCAATTATAACATGAACAATTAATTAAGATATAACACGTAAACGATAACGTATGAACACGTAAAATTTTAGACATGAAAAACGTATGGGTTTCCCCTCGTGTGCCCTCATAGCCGTGGACACACAAGACAAGGGAGGACTAAGTCCAATTTGGTTTTAACTAAAATAAACAAAAAAGGGAAAAACATTTTCATTCTACATAGTTTTGATAAAAAAAAAAAAAAACCCTAGCCTCCTTGCCTCCTTTCTTTGCCGCCGGCTATAGCAACACCAAAGGGGTGGTTGTTTGATCTTGGTGATTGAAAAACAAGTGTTAGTGTTCGTGTTATTGTTCTCGTTTGATTCACGCATTCGATAAACCTTTAATTCCTTTTCTTTTATTCTTTTTATTTAAATCAAGAACACATGAACATAGGATTTATTAAAACAAGTAATAAACATGTTAGAAATCTAGGGTTAATAAAATGAATGGATTTGGGTTGGGGGTTTGTTCGGCCGAATCACACGAACCGAGAGCCATAGCTCTCGGCTTGGTTTAATCACACCACCACCAAGACCCAAGGTCTCGGCGTGGCTGGTGGTTGGTCGACAGCAGGCAACAAGGGACCCCGACATGAGTCGGGCTGGCCTTGTGGTCTTTGTGGCCTCGGTGCAGCAACAACAACACCACCGGCTTAAGCCGGTGGCTATTGTGGTCTATCGGTGGGAACACAAAACAAGGCAGGCAAACCACCGGCTTAAGCCGGTGGTAAATTTACACTAACAGTGGCAACCGGCTAGGCTGGTTAGCCACTGCTAAAGAGGTGTTTGTTTCGGTCCGGTTCATGGGGAATTCGGTCCGGTTCACGGTTGGTCTAAATTAGAAACACGGGTTCGGTTCATGACTAATTTTACATCTTATTATTTTTTTACAAGTTATATTATTTTAGCAAGAAAATTAAATTAATTAAATCATGGCTAATAATTAATTTAATTTAACATGGACTTAGGTTATTATTATTTAGTAAATAATACATGTTTTAACCTAAGTATTTTAACCACTTAATTTAGACTATAGTATTAGTTAATTATTTAAAACATGGACTATAATTAATTAATAAACAGGACTTAGGTTATAATTAATATAATATTAATACATGTTTAAGCTAAGTATTTTATAAAGATTAATTTAATTAAATCATGCTTATATTTAATTAAATCCTATAACCTATAGTTTATTTTATTAACTTGATATTATTAATAAACTATACAAACAATTACATGACTTATGATATTTAACCAGTAAACTTAAGCTTATATTATTATCTTATTAATCCAGCTTATTTCTAAATATGAAAACTTTCTATTTCAGGAAACTTACTATTTTTTTGGAAACTTTCTATTTTTGGAAACTGGTCTATTTTAGAAGTTAATCTATTTTGGAAACTTTCTATTTTCTTGGAAAGTTTCTATTTTAGGAAACTTTCTATGTTACAAAACCTGTTATTTTTAGAAAGTTACTTATTGTTACACAACAGTATAATAATACAAGAATACAAGTTAATACTTAAATAAAATACATAGAGTACATGATAAACACAGTATAACATTAAAATCAGTAAAACAAGACAAGAACATATAAAACAAGCTAAGACATGATATAATCAGTTACGTACTCAGTAGACAGAATACTTGTACATGTCCCCTATTTATGTAGAATTAGTAAGATCGGAGTAGGCTTTCATCCTTTCGTCTTTCTTCGTTCACTGGACACAAGGTACGGATTTCCCGTCCTTCAGTATGGAGATTCTTCCTTATTAGGATTCCCCGTTTGCAGCCAACTGTTTTCCCAGTATTTGTTTTATATGTTTGATACTTATGTTAGAATAATTGCCTAAGCCATATACATGCATGACCAGTGTCACCTAGTTATGGAGGTACTATAACCATAACAATTGAGGCACCAGTGTTATGACTTCCCCATGGTGGAGTGATTGCTCGTGGCGTCCCTTTCACTTATTTGGAAATTGTTATTATATTATCAAGTGGGGCGTATGGGTGCATCCTAGTTACATGTTTTTACCGGATTGTCATGGTGAATGCAATGCGTGCCTTGCATCCTTCACAAGGAGTTGATCCCTTCTACCCAAACTATTTAATTAGAGGCAACCCCTCTAATTGCATGATGAGGTGTCCCATCCAATTATTCATGCACGGTGGAACCTCATGACCTTATGGGCTATTGGCTAATTAATACAGATTTTACATAAAAACATAAGTCTTTTCAAACTATAAAAACCAGTTTTATGAACATGTTACTAGGTTACTTAGGACTTATATATTTCTGTTGCTATCAGTCTTTTATGCTTATCTTATTCCATGCTATACATGTATATCCGTTCACTGGGTGTTATGCTCAATCGTTTTCCTTTCATGTTCCCGAACGATAGGTACTGAAGGGCACTCGTAGACTTTAAGCGTACGTGCATATGGATTGGAAGCTATCTAGCCTTCTCTTAATGCATTTCATCATACATTTTCCTACTTATTTGTTTGGACATTGTTTAGTCCTTTTCCTTTTCATTACTTATGTTTGTGTATGATGAGCTTATACTTGGACTACCGATGTCTGTATCTTATATTTCAATTCATGGTCATTTAATGTTTTTAAGACATTTACCTTGTATGCTTTGATGACTCGCCATAATCACGCTTGACATTCCATTTACCAAAATGGGGTGTTACAATTATGGTATCAGAGCCAAGGCTTCGACCTATAGGCTATCAAAACAAGACATGTGATTAGTGGGTAATCACCATACTCTTCCTAGAACAGACAGTTTGTTTTCATGCATTTATATCATGTATCATTGTCGATGGAATTTTGACTAAGTAATGGTTGGTACATGACTGGCCATATTTAGTCGCATGTGCTTTTATTTATCGTGTTGTTTTGATGAACTGACCCATAGGCATTCATCTTCGTCATGTCTTTTTTAGGTGAATCGACCCAAAGGCGTTCACCCAAACCCATGTTATTTCATCATCATACATTCATACATTATTTTCATGCATAAAATTTTTCTCATAATTTATTTGCATAATTTTTTATGTATATATATTATGTTTTAATCAGTTTAATCATGTATTTTGTTTTATACTGTCAGATGGTTCTCACACGCGAGCAGGAACAACTCAATGCAGCAGTTCAAGCTGCGATGCAGGACATGCTTCCTCAACTGAGGAATGAAATCAGGGCCGAGGTGCAAGCTGCCAACAATCAGCACCAGCACCAGCATCAGAATCCTCCTCCTCCTCCTCTAGCTACACTTATCACATGGTTGGAGCGATTCAACAAGCAACGTCCTCGATCCTTAGAGAAAATTGACAACCTCAATAAGGCTGAGAGTTGGCTAGCTCATATCGAGAAGATATTTGATGCAATGGGCTGCGACCCTGTCTTCAAGGCAAGGTTGGCCTATTACAAGTTTGAAGGAGACGTGCTTGGATGGTGGAAGTTAGTGAAGCAGTCTAAGGGAGGTGACAGTTGGGTGGCTAGCTTCACTCGGGCTCAGTTCAGGTAGTTGGTGATGGGACAGTTCTTCCCCAAGGCTGAGCAGGATAAGCTGAAGAGGTAGTAACACGGGATTAGGCAAAGAGCTAGGGAGAACATCAACGAGTTCATGTAGCGGTTTCTTCGTTTGGCTGGTTTTCTTGGCGCATCAACAGGTACTGCCAAAGAGCAAGCGTACCACTTTCGCTGGGCTCTTCGTACATCGGTCGCCAATAACTTGGTGTGTGCTACCTTCTACACGGTGGCACAAGTAGCTGATGCAACACGTAAGTTGGAGATGCTGCAGGAGAGAGATGAGTATGGAGAGGCAAAGAGACCCGAGAAGAGGTATATTTCGTCACTCAGCGGTGATCATTTCAATTCATTCAGTACTATCCAAATATTTATCTTTGTCTATAAATTGCATCTTTCAGGCAGAAGACTAGGGACCGGTCTCAACCGGCTACACATCAGCAGCCTAGTAAGAACAAGGGTAACGGTCAGACCCAAGATCGTTCTGCTTCGGATAGGCGTGGCGGTAATGATAGTTAACGTAACAACGCTAGAAACTCCAACAACAGCAGCTCCCTAAACTTACTCATTTCTTATGTTACATGCTTACAATTCATAATTCTAACACTTCAGTATCTTCTACCAGGAATCATGGCAACGGAAAGGAGAGGATCGCAAAGGTTCACAGCCCAACCGTGCAACTATTACTAGTATTATGTCTTACGATTTTCTACATTGTCCAGTTTGTACCCATAAACCATGTCTCATGTATACTTTTCTTAACAGGCTCCCAGCCAGCAAGGGCACTTGTTGGAGGGTATACTCACCCTCTCTGCATTACCTGCAATCGTAAGCACCCAGGGCCATGTCGCCGTGACAACGATGCTTGCTTCAAGTGTGTCCAGTGAGGCCATCGCCTGAAGGACTGCCACAAGGGTGAGATAGAGGGCACATCTGGACATGCCGATTCCAAGCCACCTCCTACTACTAGACGGGTGTACACAACCTCGCGTGATCAGGCCAACAAGTCAAAAGGTAACATCACTGGAATCTTGTGTATGTATCGTCAAGCTGCATGTGTTTTATTTGACACGGGTGCTACTCTTTCGGTCATTTCTACTGCTTATGCCAAGAATGTTAGGATATCCCCTATGCCATTAGAGAATGTATTAAAGATTTCCACACCCATAAGATATTTGTTCTCGTAATCCGTGAACTTCTTTCTCAGTTAGTTCGTGGGATCGGCATCTCCTGAATGGACTTTGTACGTATAACCCATGGGTACAAGAGCCTTCCCCTCGAGTTGGACGATATAATCGCCTAGTTGACGCACTTCCTTTGGACATGTGTGATTTTGACATGATATTAGGCATGGACTGGCTAACCAAACATCATGCCACCATTGATTTCCATTCATATCGGGTCATCTTCGATGATGTAAATGCACTTGAGTACATTCACAACGGTTTTATACCCGGAAGGTCTGTACAAATAATTTCAACATTACAAGCACGTGCATTACTGTCACATGGTTGCGAAGGCTATCTTGCCACTGTTCATGATTTGGAGGCTGAATCTCTATCTATCCAGAATAAGCCAATCGTGTCAGAATTCACAGACGTGTTTCCAGAAGAACTTCTGGACATACCACCTGCTCGTAAAGTAGAGTTTAATATAGAGCTCATCCCAGGAGTTGAGCCAATCTCTAAGGCTCCTTATCGCATGGCTCCCATAGAGCTGAAGGAGTTAAAGGAACAACTATAGGAACTATTGGAACGCGGTTTCATCTGACCTAGTGCTTCTCCATAGGGTGCACCGGTCTTATTCGTAAAGAAGAAGGACGGCAATATGCATCTCTGTATAGATTACCGTTAGCTTAACAAGATCACCATCAGGAATAGATATCCATTACCACGCATTGATGATCTGTTTGACCAACTCCAAGGGGCCAAACATTTCTTCAAGATTGATCTAAGGTCGGGCTATCATCTGTTACGGGTTAAAGAGCAGGACATAGACAACACTGCTTTTCGTACACGTTATGGGCACTACGAATTTGTAGTCATGCCATTTGGCCTTACTAATGCTCCAGCTGTTTTCATAGATTTGATGAACCGTATCTTCCATGAGTTTCTGGACAAGTTCATCATTGTCTTCATTGACGACATCTTGATATTCTCTAAGTCAACGGAGGAACACGAAGACCATCTTCGTACCGTATTACAGATACTTCACCAGAAGCAGTTGTATGACAAATTCTCCAAATGTGAATTCTGGTTAGACAAGGTGGCATTCCTAGGCCACATTGTATCAGCAGAAGGAATAACCATGGATTCAGCAAAGTGTGAGGCTATTACCAAGTGGCCAAGACCGACATCGGCGACTGAAGTTCACAGTTGCCTAGGCTTAGCTGTTTACTACCGTAGGTTCGTAGAGAACTTTTCCCGTTTAGCATTGCCATTGACCAAACTGATGCGAAAAGGGGAGAAATTCGTCTGGACTGAAAAAGAGAGAAGTGCTTTGAAGACCTGAAGCGGAGGATGGTATCTGCACCGATTCTTACTCTCCCATCTGTTACAGGTGGATTTCAAATCTACAGTGATGCTTCAGGGAAGGACGTGGCTGTGTTCTCATGCAACATGGGAAAGTGATTGCTTACGTATTACGGCAGCTTAAACCTTATGAGGAGAACTACCCTACGCAAGACTTCGAACTTGCAGTAGTCATGTTTGCACTAAAGATATGGAGGCACTACTTGTATGGCGAATCATGTGCTATCTTCACAGATCACAAGAGCCTGAAATACATCTTCACTCAGCGTGAACTGAACATGAGGCAAAGAAGATGGTTAGAGCTGTTGAAGGATTATGACATTAATCTGCAGTATCAGATGCTCTTAGTAGAAAGTCGGGTATGAGTAGAAAGTCGTGTATGATCAACGGCATCAAGATAGAGGAAGAGATTATAAGAGACTTGTAGCGACTATAAATCAAAATCATGGTACGTGGGCAGCACAGTTACTGGGATAATCTTAGAGTAGAACCTGAATTACTCTCTAGGATCAAGGAAGCTCAGAAGGATGATGGTGAAATTTGGGCAATCATTCAGAACTAAGAGCAGCAGACGGAGTTTCAGTTGGATGACGACGGTATCTTATGGCAGGGCACCAGAATTTGTGTTCCTGATGATTCTACACTCAGGGAAGCGTTATTGGGTGAAGCTCATAGCTCCCCTTCTCCATTCATCCTGGTTCAACCAAGATGTACCACGACATCAAGCAGTAATTTTGGTGGAGTGGTATGAAACAGGATGTTGCTACTTATGTCTCTAAATGTCTTACCTGCCAGCAGGTTAAGATCGAGCATCAACGGTATAGTGGTCTACTACAATCGTTAGACATTCCAGAGTGGAAGTAGGACAAGATCATCATGGATTTTGTTACTGGTCTTTCGCAGACCAAGAGGAAGCATGATGCGATTTGGGTTATCATTGATCAACTTACTAAGTCAGCTCATTTCTTACCGATCCACAAGGATGATCCAGTTAGCAAAATCGCCGACACTTACAAGAAGGAAATCATGAGACTTCATGGTGCTCCATCCAGTATCATCTCAAACAGAGATCCTCGGTTTACTTCACGATTTTGGAGAAGTCTGTAGAAAGCTTGGGGTACAAAACTTAAGCTTAACACGGCTTTTCATGCTCAAACAGACGGACATTCGGAGCGAACTATTCAGACATTAGAAGAAATGCTTCGAGCATGTGCATTGGAGTGGACAGGATATCGGGATGATTATATCTGCTTGGTAGAGTTTTCATACAACAACAGTTGGCACACCAGCATTAAGTGTGCACCATTTGAGATGTTGTATGGCAGAAAGTGTCACGCCCCAATCTGTTGTGATCAGGTTGGTGAGCGAACACTTGAAGGACCGGAGATGATAGAGTTGACCAACGAGAAGGTCACTGTAACTAATGCGAAATTACAAGAAGCTCGTGCACGTCAGAATAGTTATGCCGACAAGCATCGTAGGGACTTACTTTTCAATGTCGAAGATCATGTCTTTCTTAAAGTATCACCGGCACATGGTGTTAGATGCTTTGGAATCAAAGGGAAACTCAGTCCTCTATTCATCGGACCGTTAGATATCATCGGGCGCGTCGGTGAAGTATCATTGTAAAACCCGTAAAAATAAGGTCATAATTTAATTCTATTTTCAATTATTTTGAAGTATTTTATAACGTTAAATATTATTATGTTTAACGATTTAAGTTGAAACCAATATTAAATATTATATTTTAATATTTTGACGAGCAACGAGGACTACTAGTGATCGCGATACCGACGGATGCCCACAATTTTATATTTTATTATCAATCGTTTCGATATTTAATATTTTCGACGATATCGTTTTAATTACGTATCGAGTCGTTATATTATTATTTTTCGTGTGCTTTTAAACTTTTAAGTATTTTTACGAAACCTGAGTCCCGTAAATATTTTTAAAATTGACTTTTAGTCATTTCCCGCTTTTTAACTAATATTTACATTTTGGACCAAAACTATCACAAATTGGAAAAAACTACCCTAACTCCACACTATAACTAACACATCCACTAACACTTTTCCTTTAATAAATTCATTTAACCAAAAACCACCAACTTTCTCTTCTCCCTTGTTTTTAGCCATCCACCATTAACAACACAAACACCATGATCAAAATTTTTCTAGCTTGATCCAAGAGAAACCAAGAAAAGTCCCATCCTCTATTTTCAAAGGGCTACAATTTGGTA
The DNA here is from genome assembly GCA_025667525.1 of Glebionis coronaria. Classification (NCBI taxonomy): domain Eukaryota; kingdom Viridiplantae; phylum Streptophyta; class Magnoliopsida; order Asterales; family Asteraceae; genus Glebionis; species Glebionis coronaria. The sequence goes on from CM046877.1 coordinate 459,135,212, forward strand.
TAAAATTTTCATACATGCAACCATATAAATTTTTCAAGAAAAGTTGGTTATGTTTGATCCAAATTTGTTGTATGCATGTGTTAGTAGTGATTATCAAAAGATTTTCATGCTATGTTTTTGTTAAAAAGTTGATTTTTAATTTTTGGGTTTTTGTTTTTGATGATGATGCAAGTGTTAGGAATGGTTTATGATGATATTAGGGGTGTAGGATGATGAGAAAAGTTGTTAGCATTGATCAAAAACATGATTTTGTAAGAGATTTTAATAGTCAATTTTGGGCAGTAGGTAAACTAAAAAATACGAATTTTTATGTTTTGAAAATGACTTAACTTATAGCCTAGGGTTGTAGATAATTTCCTTAGCTTTGATTTGATATAAGGTAGAGCTTCTAGCTCAAAACGAGCGCGAAGTTATGATGTTTTGAATGATCGTGTACCGGGAGACGAGTGTCGACAGAATCCAAAAATTTTTGTCGATATTTGGATCGAATCTCGGGGACTATAAAATGAGTTTCAAAATGATTCAAGGGCTGTTCTCAGGCTCCAAGTTTAGTATTTTGAGTCTATTTTTAGAATCAAGTGGCGGTTTACAAATGGAGTTGTTTAGAATGGTCAAAATGGTTTCGTAAGTCAAGGTCGCTAAACTGTCCAGATTTTGTGATTCAAAGATGAGTCGGGCAGGGAACTTTAGAAGTAAAATCTTTTAATGGGCTTTTGGGAGGACTTTCTATATATAGTAAGTAAGTTCTCTGAGTAGTATCATAAAAATTTGATATGTTTAAGTATGGGAAAACGGCTTGGACATTCGGTATGTTCCGGCAGATTTTTATTAAAGGCATATAATAATAAAATGAATATATATGAGAGTATAATAGAACCACTTGCATCGTTTTCTCTCGATTTGTCGTGATTTTATACTTGAGTTTGATTTTATTAAGTATCATTTATTTCTCGAGTCTATTATTAATGTACGCACCTTATTTGCTAGGTTGCGGTTGTCGTGTTTTTCGGGCATCTACTATCGTCAGTGATCGTCTTCAACTACTATAAGTACTAAGGTGAGTCTATAGCCTCGCTTTATACTAGTTATTAAATGATTTTAAACCCGCGAGGGGGAATACATGTTTTTATAAACTTAGAACACAATATTTTTAAGGTATGCTTTGTCCCTCTATGAATGGACCCGTGGTTGCCTTTAAATTGCATTAAGTGATTGCCTTAGTTAAAGCCTCAATTATGGACCGTTAATTAACCTATGATGGGTTAACCGCTAGTACAATTAATAGATCTATGGGGGAAGCCGGCCCGGTTCAGTTTTTGTGGACTTGTCATAGAAGCTTAGGCCCGACCTCCACACTGTTTGAACATATTGTATTGAGAAGTCAGGTATACAGCAATGTACCAATAATCTGGAGGTAACCGACAATTAATAAATCTCTCGTCTTATTAGACTGATATGGGAGTGTCTAAGGGCTCGGTTCCATGAGCTTATTGCAATTTATGCTATATACAATTATCATTGTTGATGCAAATTATTATTTGATGCTTATAAGCATGCCACAAACTTATAATCTTTGCTTGTGTTCAAATTGATTACATAAACCTATAGATTCACTCGGCACTTTTGCTGATTGTTTTACTCACATGTATTTCAGGTAATCAAGAAGTGGAAGCTTGGAGGTCACGGGGAATGAAGTTGTGCACTGCTTTTGTTGTTCAAACTCTTTGATTTATTTATCGTTCCATTTTTAAAACAAACCAATATGTTGTTTTAACTTATCTTTTGGTAACGATTACTTGGGACTACGCTACTCTGACAAATGTTTTAGGAACGATAAATCTAAAACGTCTCTTTTCGAGTCGTTCTTTATAAATTATGTGTTGTTGTATCATTGTTTAGCACCCAAAGATGTATTCCGCTGCGTGTAAATTTGGGGGTGTTAAAGATTGGTACCAGAGCCATGAGTTATAGAGAACTAGGTCTTTTTCTAAAAACCTAAACTATAACTGTCGGTTTTATTTTTCAAAGAGTCGGTGCACATGATTTCGCGTGACTTCAGGTTCAAGCTACTTCTGAGATTACAATTTTAGTAGGTGTTATTACGTATACCTTATTGGCAAGTATTTATAAATAAATACTATGATCCATTTATGGATATATATTTATATCTAGGATCTCTTTATCGATATATATTTATGTCGTTAAACTTTTCGATAAAAGTTTATCATTTATTTATGATTAACTTAAATAAATACAATGAATATCAAGATCTTTTTGTATTTATTTTTGAAGTATTTAAATTGATTTTATTGAAAATTTATTTATATTATGACCTTACATACCTTCATCTACGCGCGTTACTTTCATTGTTTAACCCTTTGTGATATCTATATAGATATCCAAATCGTCTCCCGGCTATTTGTGCTTGGACGTCTTTTGTGACAATCCGTCAATTTATGGTTGATATTTTATTCTCGAATATTATTTAATAACAATTTACAATATGAACTCACTTATTTTTGGGAAGAAATTTGGATTTACGTCTTGAAGTAGCATCGACTACGACTAAACCGGAGGATTCAACGTTACGTGCTTACGTTTACATACACCGTCTTTGGTGACAGTCCGACATTTCAGAAAATAAATTTATCCGTAAATATTATTTTGGAATTTTAAATTCGTGTTGGTTCATAAACTCACAAATTTACGAGAAGAGATTAGGACTTACGATTTTATTTTAACATCCTTTACAACTAAACCGGAAACCCTAGGATTACGTATTTACGTTTTCGAACTCCGTTTTTGATGGAACATTTTTTATTGGATTCGTTTTGTGCCGTTGATTTATAGTTTATAAAAACGTTTTTCGTAAAACGACCCGAGGGCACGCAAATCGAGGAAACTAGAATCGAGGAGTACCCGTAATTAAATGGGGATGAGACAAGAATAAACTTGCCCCACCCTCACTTTTGGACGGCAAGAATGAGCCACACCAACACATTTTGTGTCAACATTTTATAAGTAACAAGGACACTTGTCCATTTTATGCTTACAAAGTAAGCTACTTCTTACCAAAAACCATTAGCTTCTTCACTTCTTCATTTTGTACATGCAAAACCACAAACTTTCCTCTCTACTCTCTCTTGGTGCCGTCCAACATCCCAAACAAAACTCCCATTTGATCCAAATTTCACCACAAATCTTATGTTATTCTTTCATAATATGATGTCCTTTTGAAGACCTATTGATTGGAGGTGATCATAACATCCATGGAGGAGTTTTCTTGGTGTCTTGGGGATGATTTTCCACAAGGAGATTAGGAAGATTGGTGGTCATGAAGATGGTCTTGGTGCATCACAAGTTTCTCCATCAAAATCCATGTTTTGATCACAACCTACATCATCATGGTGGTATAAAGATTGTCCTCCTCATCTTCTTGTTATTTTGATTATGTAAAAATGTATTTTATTTCCTATTGTATATATTTATGATGATTATATGATGATAAAAATGTTATGTGGGGATTTGGTGTTGATAAACATGATTAAAAAGGTGAAAAACCATAAGAAACAAGGTTAAAATCTTGGTTAAATTTGATGGCTGTATAAAAAAGTAAAGAACCATATGGTAATCTGATAAAATGATGAAGTAGAATGGATTTACAGTAAGCTATGGGTCTTGTACACATGTGAGAGTTGGCCATGCAATGGAATCATTGTAATGAGTGAGATATGACCAAAACAAGTTTAGGGTATAAATCTGAAGTTACTGTTTTGGACGATTTTTAGAAAATATTTAGAAGATGATTCAACATTATCTATAATATAGTTAAATGTATCACATATCACGTAGTTTATGTGATAAAAATTTGAGCTTCTATCTCCATATAGAACTCAAGATATAGCAGTTTTGGTGAAAGTGAAGATAAAAATCAGATTTTGGAAAATAATGTATAATACTATTATATAAGCACTCAAAATTTAATAGTATAAAATATAAATGAAAACCCACTAACTTATGGATTTTATTTATATAAGTATATAAAAGGTTAAATAAGTGGAAATTTTATAAAAATGGTAACTTGTTAAGTTTTATAAGTGATAAAACTATAAACATGATTTTTACGACTTTTTCGGCTATTGCCGTAAAATTAACGTTTTTGCTAAATAAAACTTGGATGGTTGGACCCGTCTAATGAAAACTTTATAAAACTTATATACTGATATATAGACATGTATAACAAATAAAAACCGATAAAAACCCGAACTATAGGACATACGGACATTAACGAGTTAAATAAACATATTGGACTAATAAATGGACTAAATAGGATAAAAACTTGTAAAAAGATCTATTGGGCTTAACCCATTTAGACCCAACTTGTAAAGAATAGATACTGATAATATAAGTATAACAAGGATTAATACAAGTTAAGAACTTATAATAGGCTTATTGGACCTAAAACACGTAAATAGATAAAACGAGAAAACTAGTATAAAAGTTATCGACACATAACACAAAAATGAGTAAATGAGGATATGTAAACCCACTTGATCATCATACATATATATAATCATCATATGTATACATAATTGTTATTTTTATAAAGTCATTGGACATGAGTCTAAGACCGATTATTATTTGTCTAGGTTTCCGTGATTGAAGCACGTACCGTACGTCCGAATTGCCGATAACCCGCCTTCCCACATCAACGTGAGTTCATAGCCTCGCACTCTTTTAAATGTTTTTATAAATGTTTTATAAACCCTCGAGGGAGATAACATGTTAGTTTTTATTAAATAGGACACCATTTGTCCCGATTGATTGTTTATTGATTTTGGACCCGAATGATTGAATGACCCGATTGTATGACCCGATAAATGATTAAAGGACCCGATAGATGAAATCAAATGGATTATAAAAGTTAGGTTATGTCACTAAAAGTCCCATTAGCATGAATTGTGAACTACCGGGAGTTGGTAGACGCTTATGCATTTAATAGTACTATTTGGGGACGATCACCCCAGTTCGCGCCTTGACGGTTGATCCCCGTCGTGCCACATTGATTGGTAAGCGAATTTATGTATGAGAAGATTTCCATAGCGTGACCTTTGTGACGACACGCTACTTTAGATGGGCAAAATTGGTATCGGGTTAGCTACCCGTTTTGGTTTAGTAAGGTAACAATGTCATGCGGCTTGTAATAATCCAAAAATTAACGAAATACTAATAGACGCTCCGAATTACGATGTATTGCCTGACTAGCAATACAGGGTCATACTATTGATATTATGTTTGTATTTTGGTTTTCATAACCATATTCATATAACGGTTTTTATTTGATTTTATACAACGTCATAAGACGTATTGTATGATGTTTTTACGACATTGGCTCGTACAATGATTTTTAAGGCAAATGCCTATATTATGATTTTCGATAAGGATTTGTATAAAATGATTTTGGCTATTTGATGGCCTATCAAAACGATTTGTACAAAATGATTTTTAGTAATACTTTTATACTGATATTATATTGATGGAATTTATTAAACTCTATGAATTCACTCGGCGTTATCGCTGACCTTTTTCTTTTAACATGTTTTGTCTCAGGTACTTGAAGGTAATTCTCGGGAAGACAACAAGAATTCATGGCCCGCACTTAAACAATATCTTCCATTCAAATACCTTGTAAAACTTTGTATGAAATAATATGACTTGGGACCGATGTAACTTTGATGTTTATGAATGGAAATGATTTATTATTAAACGAAGCGATTTTTATGCGTTATCTATGATGTGAGTAATGTGCTATCCCGTAACACCAACTAGTCTTCCGCTGTACTGTGTTGTATAAATTTGGGGGTGTTACAGTTTGGTACCAGAGCTCTCGTTATAGAGAACGAAAGATTTTTAAAACTATGGTTTTGAATAAAACTTTTCAAAATCTTTTAACTATAAACATTTTTCTAAAAATGTCTAAAAATCTTTTGACTATAACGGTGCCGAAGAATTCCCGAGTTACCGACAAGGCCAGACTGAGAAGTGTTATTTTAATATATATATATATATATATATATGATGTAATTTGATTACATGATTGTTTGATGATTATTTTGATATTTATACGAGGTATTTATACGACGTCGATTGTCACAAGAAACCCTAAATCCCCTAGTAAATTAATCGAAGCTATTCTCGTAGGAATTCTAGCTATCCTAGATCTAAACCAAGTTGTGGATATTTATGATCCCAACAAATGGTTGATATTCGTAGAAATGTAGATATTAGTTGATTGTGATATTGGAAAAGAATTGGCGAGATTAAATCTGATATCGATGTCATGACGATCTTTCCTTATAGAGTGGAGTTTGACAAAACATTACCACCTAGAAAGATGTCATCTGATTCGTTGTCATCTAATTCTTAAATTGAAATCGAAAGGGTGAATGTTGCACTTGAGGCTGTCATTGGAACCATTACCCAAAAGCCTCATGCCACTAATACCTTTCCGAGAAGTCTAGTTGGATGATCAAGTCATTTCATATTAATGACTCATTTGATAATTGTTGTTGTAAGAGCTAATAGGATTGGAAATTAAGTGTTGATTCATATTGAGATTGTATTGCCTTTACAAGGACGAAGAATAAGGTTGTAAGTATTGGAATATGAGGTAGGATATTGAATTGAGTATAAAATTGGTTGAAACTGGAATAAACTAAAATTTAACCCGTATGGAATATGAGATTGTTAATAGAAGTTGTTAAGTTTTGTGATTGAATTATAAAGTTTTAATTGATTATTGATTCGTGTTAAGGGTTGTTCCTAGGCCATTGTCCACTAATGAGGATGCCCAGTGTCCAAGAAATAAATTGAAGAAATCTTCTTCTGAATTGAGACCGATGGATCTTCCGGGACAGGTGGAACCCCCATAACTCTTGTAGATTAGTATTCATTGTGGTATCTTTTAAAAATCCCTAACTTAACTGAGATATCAGTTGGTAGGATGAGTTCTGATAATTGTATGACATAGTGACACGTAATGTGTTACGGTACAATTTGACTTGTTTGTGATTAATGAAAAGACTACCTTTGATTGCTAAATTCTACATGTATCGATGTTATCTATCCTTTATTGCTTCATCCTAATGTTCGCATTGGTGATAAAACCATTGAACAAGTACTCATCTTGAATTGAGTTACGAATTATTCTTTTTGAGTGCCATCAAGGTCATGAACCTCATGATTATTTGGCTAAACTCATTTCCTATCATATTGTAGTTAGTTCTTGGTGAACGACTCTCCGTCACTCTTTTGCAGATCACCCATTGTTTTTATAAAGATAAAACATTATTCCTTGAGAAAAATTGGATTTTTCATCACTATATGGATTATTTAAAGTGATATTTATAAGTGATTGATATCAAAATGAGGTTGTTTATGAGACGCTTTGGAAAACCTAATTGTTTTCATAACAAGGAAGATCTTTGTAAATTTATTTTGATTCTTATTTAAGAATTAAGCATGAAAATGTTTTTATTATAGACATGATGATAAAATTTTGACGAACTGAGTATTGCATCGTTGATCTTGAAATTGTATATAGTTGCGCGCCTACATACAATTTGGAATGGACTATGCAAGACTGATTAGTAGTCACCATAAAACTAATGAATAAACACTACACTTTCTTTGAAGATTGTGAAAAGATTAAATTTTTATGAGATCTGCAAGAAGTGAAAAATAGGGACATAGTGTTAGGGACACCTACATATGTGCCTATAGCATCTATTCTTCTGAGTCGAATTTACTCATCTTTGGAAATTGTCTTAATTGACAATTGACAATTCTTTCTTGTCCAATTCTCCCGTAGTGAGATTTTTAGGAAAAGTATTTGATTACCGAGTGTTGATACCCGACTGGATGTATCGACGTTCTTATCATTTCTCTTGATTTGATTTCATTTGAGTGACCTGGGTAACGATCCGAGGAGCTTTCGAATGCGTACTCAAATTATGAAAACGTGGGATATATTCATATTCGTTAAATGTTTTCGTCTGTATCTGATTTGAAATTCTCTCGCATAGATTATGCGTTAGCCTTACTCTTTTAAGGTTAGTTATGTCTCCTGATATCCTTGAATTTGTGAAGAATTATGAGTTATTATTAGTCTTTTGAGAAGTTCACATCTTATCGACGGCAATAAAACTGGAAAGTTGATAGTGCCAGTAGAATGGATTGATTGATTATGACATGACGACATTGTCTTAATTGATGGGAACTCAAGTAGAATTCCCCTAAATGATAAGATGTTGATTATCAAAAGTGATCTAAATAATTCTTGATGGATGACTTGAAATTATACCGTAAATGGTTGTGAATTAGTCATAGATATTATAATCTAGAAGGAACCTAATATGTATTTATTAAAAGATGTTTATCTTATCTGAAACTTTAGGAGGTATTTATTAGTGAATTACCTAAACTTTCGCCATTAAGGCAAATTGAAATTGGTATTGATTATATTTCCGGTGCTGCACTTGTGGCTTGTGCACTGTACGTCAGCACCATCTGAATTTAAGGAATTACCGTACAACTGAGAAAGTTGTCGGAGAAAGATTTTATTATATCAAGCCTGTCATCCTGAAGGGCTATGGTGTTATCTTTCCTTATATTTATAGATTACTGTGACTGAGTAAATTGACAATCGAAAACGATATCCATAACTCGAAATGGAAGATTTGTTCGATCATTTACAAGGTTCTAGTGTATGTTTTAAAGATTTGATCCACGGCATGATTATCATCAAACTTCGCATCTGCGAAAAAGATTATCTATTCCAATCACTACATCTGGTGCTTGTAATGAACATTATGAGTTCCACGTGATGTTGTTTGGATTAACCAATGCACATGTAGCATTCATAAATTTGGTGAATCACGTGTGTAGGCTGTAATTTGATAAAATTCATGCTCGTGATCATTAAGGACTATTTGTTTGTTTATAAGAATAAGATTGAGTTAATAATTATTTATAGACTGCCCTGAATTGGCCGAACAGTGTAAACCTGAACCTTGAATAATTAACACGTGATTAAAGACTTGAACCTTTACATGATTTAACCATGTGATTAATAGATAATGGAAGCTATATTGACTTTTCAAGGATTAGAACCATTAACGCTTAGGGATTAAAAACTTAATCCTCTACAGAAAATGACCGTAGGATTAATGATGGTAAGGTATATGCATATAGACTCTTTAAAAATTAAGAGCCCTTTTAAGACTTTGGATTTTACCAAAAAGAAATGGAAATATGTTTTGACAAATGTTATAACAAAGAATTTTAAGGGATTATTCCCTTATACACAAACCATTTAACTAAACTTCTGTTTAGGGGTAAATGTTTGTGTATACCTCAAGATAACTTAAAAAGGATTGAGTAAAACCATTTAAAACATGACTTGGAATTTGAAACGACAATTTTTGGTTTTCAACTAAGAATACTTTGACCAAAGTATAAACAAAGGTTTTCGAACATTTACGAATCTTATTAATTATTTTCGATAAATCAACAAAAATCTTGTTAATTAAACTCAAATTTATTTTGAACATTTTTTTTATATAATTGGTCAAACTAAGAAAATTTAAAATTTTTACGTTTACGTTTCATAAATAATAACTAATTATTATTTAATTAATTATAATAATTATCGACGCTTTAGACGCCGGATTGATAAAAACTGATAAAAACAATAGTTGAGATAGAATTAAAACTTAGAAATTATAAAGAAAGGTGAACGTAATTACTGACATATTATATAGAAAGTATAAAGATTCAATTAAGATATATTTCTTAATAATGATTGTGCAAACTAAATTGCCAAATAATATAAAAATAAACGATTTTTGTAAAAAGGATAATATAGATACTAAAAGAGGTTCGCGGCTAATGTGAACCATTAAAAATTGAGAAGCCAATAGCGTTAAATGTTTTAAAGGGCCGTTTATGGTTGCCTAAATATGGAAAATTGTGAGATATAGTTATGTTGGAATTTGTAAGTATAAGTATTATATGTATGTCATTTATGACTAAAAGTATCTTTGTTTAAAGAAGTTGTATTGATGACGAATTATGAAGGCAGACATCGCCTCATACATTAGTAAACGTCTAGCTATTGCAAAGGTCATCATCTGAATTTGATTCGATTTGGGTCATCGTTGACAGACTGACCAAATCTGCTAATATCATTCCCGTTAAATGATAAATGCAAAAGAATTGTGTAAACATGGTGTGCCGTATCGATCATCTCTATCAAGATCCTTGATTCGCATCAAATTTCTTGAGATTTGCTCAGAAGTCATTGTGAAAGAATCTTGATGAGAATACTATGTACCACCCCAAATCGAAGGGACGAGGTAAAGTAACGATACAAAATACTATAAGTGTTGTTTTATGTTTGAATGATTGACCTTTGGTAATAGACCGTATAATCATTTTCCTTTGGAAAGATTATCATTGATAATCATCGTATTAGGATTGAGATCGAATCTTGTTAGAATCTATATTAGAGCATCTGTAAGCAGGAGTTGAGATAAAGACACCCGACATACACCCACTGTGAGTTGGACATGTCTCTTAGGTTTAAGGTTTCCTATGATGGCGTACCTATCCTTGCAAAGTATCCGACCCGCGAGATCTGAAATGATTGTTGAAATTAGGATTTGATTATTAACTGCCGATAGTGGGCAAGAGGTTATGTGAATGTGAAATGTAGATCTTGAAGTGCCAAATGGGTAGCGAAGTTATGCCACAATTTTTAACCTTGGAAAAATGAATTCATGATCTGACAAATCATGGGATATAAGTCCCCGATTGTATGGGACCATTGAGATGATGTAAAAGATTGGTTTGAAAGGCATATAAGCTGGATCTACCCTAGGACTTCAAAGACTGCGTGAATTATGTTTCGTATATCGAACTTGATGGAATATCTATCAAGTGAAAATCTGATTGTTCTTAGTAGATCGGCAAAAATTTGCTTTCATCAGAAACCCGTGAACATCATGGATAGAGAAAGTAAGTCAACATTAAGCCTGATCTTATTCCCGTAGTTATGTTTGCTGAAACTCGCGTGCTATAATAGATTGCACTTGTGAGAAAAGACCGAATGTGGAGGAAATACCCACATGGCTTTAACTCTATAAGAAGCGAGTAGTAAGGTAAGATGATCTTTGAGGACAAAGATCATGTTTAGGGGTAAATGCTGTGACCATCCGTCAATTTATGGTTGATATTTTATTCTCGAATATTATTTAAAAACAATTTACAATATGAACTCACTTATTTTTGGGAAGAAATTTGGATTTACGTCTTGAAGTAGCATCGACTACGACTAAACCGGAGGATTCAACGTTACGTGCTTACGTTTACATACACCGTCTTTGGTGACAGTCCGACATTTCAGAAAATAAATTTATCCGTAAATATTATTTTGGAATTTTAAATTTGTGTTGGTTCATAAACTCACAAATTTACGAGAAGAGATTATGACTTACGATTTTATTATAACATCCTTTACAACTAAACCGGAAACCCTAGGATTACGTATTTACGTTTTCGAACTCCGTTTTTGATGGAACAATTTTTATTGGATTCGTTTTGTGCCGTTGATTTATAGTTTATAAAAACGTTTTTCGTAAAACGACCCGAGGGCACGCAAATCGAGGAAACTAGAATCGAGGAGTACCCGTAATTAAATGGGGATGAGACAAGAATAAACTTTCCCCACCCCCACTTTTGGACGGCAAGAATGAGCCACACCAACACATTTTGTGTCAACATTTTATAAGTAACAAGGACACTTGTCCATTTTATGCTTACAAAGTAAGCTACTTCTCACCAAAAACCATTAGCTTCTTCACTTCTTCATTTTGTACATGCAAAACCACAAACTTTCCTCTCTACTCTCTCTTGGTGCCGTCCAACATCCCAAACAAAACTCCCATTTGATCCAAATTTCACCACAAATCTTATGTTATTCTTTCATAATATGATGTCCTTTTGAAGACCTATTGATTGGAGGTGATCATAACATCCATGGAGGAGTTTTCTTGGTGTCTTGGGGATGATTTTCCACAAGGAGATTAGGAAGATTGGTGGTCATGAAGATGGTCTTGGTGCATCACAAGTTTCTCCATCAAAATTCATGTTTTGATCACAACCTACATCATCATGGTGGTATAAAGATTGTCCTCCTCATCTTCTTGTTATTTTGATTATGTAAAAATGTATTTTATTTCCTATTGTATATATTAATGATGATTATATGATGATAAAAATGTTATGTGGGGATTTGGTGTCGATAAACATGATTAAAAAGGTGAAAAACCATAAGAAACAAGGTTAAAATCTTGGTTAAATTTGATGGCTGTATAAAACAGTAAAGAACCATATGGTAATCTGATAAAATGATGAAGTAGAATGGATTTACAGTAAGCTATGGGTCTTGTACACATGTGAGAGTTGGCCATGCAATGGAATCATTGTAATGAGTGAGATATGACCAAAACAAGTTTAGGGTATAAATCTGAAGTTACTGTTTTGGACGATTTTTAGAAAATATTTAGAAGATGATTCAACAGTAGATATAGGAGAGTTAAATGTAGCACATATCATGTAGTTTATGTGATAAAAATTTGAGCTTCTATCTCCATATAGAACTCAAGATATGGCAGTTTTGGTGAAAGTGAAGATAAAAATCAGATTTTTGAAAATAATGTATAATACTATTATATAAGCACTCAAAATTTAATAGTATAAAATATAAATGAAAACCCACTAACTTATGGATTTTATTTATATAAGTATATGAAAGGTTAAATAAGTGGAAATTTTATAAAAGTGGTAACTTGTTAAGTTTTATAAGTGATGAAACTATAAACATGATTTTTACGACTTTTTCGGCTATTGCCGTAAAATTAACGTTTTTGCTAAATAAAACTTAGATGGTTGGACCCGTCTAATGAAAACTTTATAAAACTTATATAATGATATATAGACATGTATAACAAATAAAAACCGATAAAAACCCGAACTATAGGACATACGGACATTAACGAGTTAAATAAACATATTGGACTAATAAATGGACTAAATAGGATAAAAACTTGTAAAAAGATCTATTGGGCTTAACCCATTTAGACCCAACTTGTAAAGAATAGATACTGATAATATAAGTATAAAAAGGATTAATACAAGTTAAGAACTTATAATAGGCTTATTAGACCTAAAACACGTAAATAGATAAAACGAGAAAACTAGTATAAAAGTTATCGACACATAACACAAAAATGAGTAAATGAGGATATGTAAACCCACTTGATCATCATACATATATATAATCATCATATGTATACATAATTGTTATTTTTATAAAGTCATTGGACATGAGTCTAAGACCGATTATTATTTGTCTAGGTTTCCGTGATTGAAGCACGTACCGTACGTCCGAATTGCCGATAACCCGCCTTCCCACATCAACGTGAGTTCATAGCCTCGCACTCTTTTAAATGTTTTTATAAATGTTTTATAAACCCGCGAGGGAGATAACATGTTAGTTTTTATTAAATAGGACACCATTTGTCCCGATTGATTGTTTATTGATTTTGGACCCGAATGATTGAATGACCCGATTGTATGACCCGATAAATGATTAAAGGACCCGATAGATGAAATCAAATGGATTATTAAAGTTAGGTTATGTCACTTAATACAAGGCTTTTACCTAGTAAGAATTATCGTTCTAGTCCTGTCTAATCGAATTGATCTACGTTTTCTATGTGACTCAGTTTTATTTTGGTGAAAACAAATAATTTTGGTTGGTTTTAAATTTAAATGTGCAAGACTTAAAAGTAAATGTCGTTGAAAGTAAAGTGGCGTTAAAGTAAAGTGCGTGAAAATAAATCTAAGTCTAATTAAAAAGAAAGGTGCGATATTTAAAAGCTTTTTGAAAAGTAAATTAATTTAAATGACTTAAAATAAAGCGTGATGGAAATTAAAGTTAAACAAGTATTAAAAACTTAAGCTAAAAATTAAACAAGTCAAAATAAGAGAAAAGTACCCCAATCGGAATATATTCTGATCAACCACGATCGGAATTACGAACCAAACCTGATCGGAATAACTGTCTAACTTACACTGATCGGAATGTTTCACAGCTCCCCAATCGGAATATTTCCTTTTTACTGATCGGAATATAGTAAGACCCTGGTCGGAATGCTGATCGGAACTTAAGATCGGAATAGTGTCACTCTTACCCTGATCGGAATGCCAATCAAGCATCTCAATCGGAATGTTCAAATAAGGATTCGGATCGGAATCCTGTCACAACGCCCTGATCGGAATACTCAAACATCCATAGATCGGAATACCAAGAATCTCCCACCAATCGGAAAGTAAAACCCTTTTCCGATTGGACCCCAATCGGAATACGCAGAAGAAAACTAAAAATAAGCTACGTAGATAAGCTATAATCCTAATAAGCACTAGACGAAAAACTTAGCTAAAACCAAGTAAAAATAAGCTATAACACTGAAAGTTAAAAACTTTTAAGACACGAAAAAGATAAACTTTAAGAAAAACAACTTTTATATAAAACTAACTTTTATAAAAACTATATAAACTTGAAAATAAATCAAATAAGCTATGAAAACAAATGATTTAAAACAATCAAAAGCATAAAAATCAAACCTTTAACAAATCAACAAGATAAAATCGCGTGTAAATCAAAGATCAAAGAAAGGTGAAGAAGATGAACAAGATAAAGTAAAGGTGCGAGTAATGAAAGAAACACTTACTTGAATTTAAAAGGTAATTAAAGTGCAAAACATGTATTTAAATGTGCAAGTAATTAAATGTGCATAAATGAAAATGGAAGAATGGTTTGTCACGCCACCAACCATGGAAGAACTAATTGTCACGATTAGTCAACAAGAGTAAATGAATGAAAATGAAATGTTTATATAGGTGATTAGGGAGTGGTTAGAGGAAGCTTCCTCTATCCTTCCTTTCTTGTTAATTGCACCATCAAGTCCTTCCTTCTTAATCTTTTTTGTTAATCTTGGAATGTGATGACTTTTGGCTCGGGATTTCTTTGGACTCGTCTTTTAATTTTTCGATAAATAAGACTTGAGTTCCTCGGCTTTAAGTAAACTTCCGTCTTTTGACTTTTTCTTCGATAAATCTTCAGAATTGGTCTTGGACTTCCGTTCTTTATCCACTTTTGACTTCTTGACTTCGTCTTTCATCCTTTTCTTCAATAAAAGTCCGTAAATGCCCGTGAATTCCCGTGTTTTCTCCACTTTTCACCTTTTCGTCCTAAATCACAACAAAAACACAAACCACGCATAATTCCGACATAAAAGACATAAAATACACGTTTTGGTCCGGTTATTATTGTAATTAAGTGGTAGAAAAGATGGGTGTTTACACACCTATCAAATCCCCTACACTTGACCATTGCAATGTCCTCATGCAATGCATTAGTTACAAAGCATGTTTACACTTTTCATCATAATCAATCCACATTGGCCTTTATTAAAGAGATAGAAAATTATAAAAATTCAAAGCAAAGAAATTAAAAGCATACCTTGGGTTTTGAAAATGTCATGAATAATCATCATCCTCAACTTTTCACTTTCTCCAAACCAAGCTTAAAAACGAGATCATTGTTATTATAAGTTAGTAAACTAACACGAACTCATGTGGGCCAATTATTTACTTAGACTCCCTTATTCCTATGGGTATCTCTTATATTTTATTGTTTGTCTTGAATGATCACGAAGATACATTGTTTGACTTATTTCGATAATTATTAAGTCTGAAAATAAAGTGCACGATTTAATCAATAGTTAGCTAAAGGACCAAATCTTTTAAAACTGCTTCTCGGGATATCAAAAAGTTCATATCTTGGCATAACTTGGTTCGCGATTTGAGACCTTTCTCGGGCCGATATTTGGCAGCGACTTCATACTTCAAATCTTGAGAGACGTTCATGAAATAATGGTCTTCTCTTCATAATTGGAATTTCTTCACTTGAAGTTTTGAGAGATTCATACTTGGACCACGACTTCTTCATTTTTCTCCAATCTTTATTTTGGACTTTGATATACAACGATCCGCCTCCTTTTATGACTTGGATCTATTTATCCTCATACCTTGTTAGGGTCTTTTCGGATACACTTCTCCATGACTTTTGGGGAGTTTTGCTTTACGTCGTGTGTCTCGATCCTTCATATTGATTTTCGATAAATGATTCTTCACATCACTTTGGATCTTTAGCAACAAAACATAGCCCTCATGCCTTGTTAGGGCCTTTTCGGACTCGCCAATCTTCGCGCCCCGCTTCATAAGTTATGCCTTGGCTATGAACTCTCGTCATTACCGAGCAACTTTTAAACGATCTGGGGCTAGAAGCTAAGTAACTTTTCAAATCGTACAACCTTATTTATTAGCAAATAAATTATTAGCAAGCGATGGGAGAATAGGCTCATAATTAACTCACATAAATTCATGAAAGAATACCGAACTTATAATTGGTTCTATCATCTCTCGTTCTCCACAGTTTAAAATCTAAAGTAATGAGACTCGTGGACGCTTAGCCTATTAAATCAAAGTTTTGGGTTTTCGAGTCGCCTATAGGATCTTGCAAATTCTTAGACTCTTTCAAGTTTAGAAATCGCATTTTAAAGTTCCCTTGATAAACGACTCTCTAGGATCAATTATAGGAACTTGCGAAAAGTTCTTGTTCTTAACCCGTGAGAGTTAAGACTTTCGCGTTTTATAGCTCCCTATATAAAAGCCTAGCAAAACTTGACTTAAACACGTTAAGGATACTAGCTAGAGTAAACTCGGATTGAGTCAAAAGATTCACAACGTTTGAAAATTTAAAACCACTTATTGAAGATTTATTCTAATAGGGAAAGAAAATAACTATATAAAGGGAAAAACTAATAGGCCAAAATAGATCAAAAATTTTGAAAAATGTCGAAAAATTGATTTTCCAGTTAAAATGAGGACAAAAACAAGGAAAAGACCACTTAACTTTGATAGAAGTCTCCCCTACACTTAAGATAAACATTGTCCTCAATGTTTAAGCATGTGGGAGTAAACTCCCCTACACTTAGGACATTGTGCTCGTTGTTTAAATCTCGATAAGGAAAAGACAACTAAAGAGATTCCTATTTTAATATTGAGAAAATATAAAATAGTAAATCGAAAAGAGTTTAGGATAGAACCGGGAGAAAGTAGAACACGGAATCACGGGTCGTCAAGAATCATCAAGAGTGGATCATTGAAGCTCGAATCCCTGATTAAGAAGTGAGGAGAGGAAATAGCAATCCAAAGGGTCCCCCCTACACTTATGGTAAAGAAAGCGAAAAGATAGATGCATGGGTTGCCTCCCAAGAAGCGCTTGATTTTTGTTAACCGAGTCATGAGCCTGACTCGACCTTGATCATCAACGGAAGTAGCATGAAACAAATCCACCAGGATCAAAGACATAGTTTTCATCCATCAATAAGCAAGAGCTTAAGGCGAACAAGGCAAGCCAAAAGAGAAGTGGCAAGGTTCCCTTAAGCAGCGATGGAGCATGGTGGAAGCAGAGATGAAGTGGTGCAAGCATGTCTTCAATGGTTCCAAGGATTTTTCCTTTTATTTCATCAGGTGGATACTGAGATAGCTTAAAGACTTCAATACCGGGGTCGAACACCTTTTCCTTTAAGGGAAAATAGCACTCAGGCTCAGCCGAATGTAAAGAAGATCCGCAAAGAAGAACAACCTCATCCTCAGAAATGGGACAAAGAGGTGTCAAATCATACGTGCAACGGATTTCGGTGTTGACCGGTTTCTTCTCCTTGGACAAAATACTCTTCAAATCCAAAGTAGGATCAAGACGATAATCTTCAAAGTCCAGAGGAGGTGCATCACTCTCATGCGGGAAGTATGTATTGAGAAACATAGAGAAGTCTTCCTCGAATGAGTAATCGTCCAAAGTAGGATCGAGTGATGGCGGAGGATCTTCATCATGTGAAGAATCGCTCGATAGAGTATCAGCCTCATCAAAATCATCGAAAGTAGGCAGCTCGGGATACTCAGAAGTACAATCAAACTCATCCGAATCTGAGCTAGAATCATCATCATCATAAGCGTCAAAGACCGGTGACGAATCGTAAATGGGAGAAGCTTCGAAAGTAGGGAGAGAATCATCCACATCATTATGAAAAGGTGGATTATCGATGCAAGAGTCGAATAGAGGATTGTCGTAGACGGTAAAGTCATCTAGCACATTAATCATATTCACTGATTCTCGGCCTCCAAAAGTTGAACTAGTAAGCTTCCCCATTTTGAAAACTTATGCATCATCCCCGACTCTTAAGATTAACTCACCTTCGGCAACATCCACTAAAGCTCGTCCGGTTCTCAAGAATGGCCGACCAAGTATTAAAGGAATACGAGGGTCCATTTCATAATCAACTACGACAAAATCGACCGGGAAAGTAAATGCGCCAACTTTAATGAACACGTCTTCGGCTATACCAACGGGGTAAGCGAGAGTGCGATTAGCAAGTTCAAGAGTCATCTTTGTTGGAGTGAGGTCGGGCAATGATAGTGTTTTCCAAACACTCAAAGGCATCAAATTAATACTAGCCCCGAGATCAGCAAGGGCAGTAAATTCTTCAGTTTTGTTGAACACGCAAGGCAACACAAAACGACCGGGATCTCCAAGCTTTTCCGGAAGTTCTTTAAGAATAACTGCAGAGCAGTTTTCATTTAAGCGTGTGTTGGCGAGTTCCATCAGCTTCTCCTTCTTGTTAAGCAATTCCTTAAATGCTTTAACAAATTTGGGCATGTGGACAAGTGCCTCAAGAAAGCTAATGTTGAAGTTCATTTGAGAAATCATCTTGATATAGTTAGTTACTTGAGCGTCCTCCTTGTTTAGCATTTTGTTCTTGCCCAAGCGAGAAGGATAAGGGATATTAGGTTTGGGTGGTGAGGGTGCAGGTGTAGTAGGTAAAGGTTGAGATGTTGAAGGATCATTCGTGGGAACTTCATCACGTCGAGGCAGAGGCGGTAATGGTGCACTAATACTAGGTGTAGGAGGAGTAGGGATACAGGGTGGTGGAGGAGGTGTAGATGATGGGGGTGGGATTGGTGGTCCTACGATGGTAACTCCACTACGAGTAGTAATAGCACTCACATTGGCTCGCGGATTAGTGACGGTGTTTGAAGGTAGAGAACTTGAAGAAGAAGGTTGAGCGGCTGGCAAGAAACTAGCAAGCATATTCTTCAAATCATTGGTTTGATTGCTGAAGGATGATTGAATATCATTTCGAAGCTCGGATCTTATCTCATTTCCTTGTTTTGTGATATCTCCTTTAAGATTGATAATTTGGCTCTGCAAGTTCTTGATTTGCTCACCTTGGGTTCTCATGATGGCCTCAACATCGGGATTAATGGGTGGGGTTTGTTGGGTGGGTGGGTGATAAGGATTAGAAGCTCTTGGTGGGATTTGGTTGCTTCTAGTGTAGTTGTTGGCGGGATTTTGGTTTTGAGGAGAAAAACCGGGTGAAAGGTAATTGTTGGAACGGTAGCTCAGCAGATTTCTATCCCCTTGTTGTCTAGCTTGGTAATTTTCCGGTGAATAATTACCATAAGCTGCATACACATTTTCCGGATTTCCTTGTGTCGAAGGACAATCGGTGTATGGGTGTGGACCGCCGCATGTTTCGCAAAGAGTAGCAACAGCTTTAACTTGTTGTTGTTGTTGGTTTGAAGCCAAGAGTTGATCTAGGTTTTCTATGTGACTCAGTTTTATTTTGGTGAAAACAAATAATTTTGGTTGGTTTTAAATTTCAATGTGCAAGACTTAAAAGTAAATGTCGTTGAAAGTAAAGTGGCGTTAAAGTAAAGTGCGTGAAAATAAATCTAAGTCTAATTAAAAAGAAAGGTGCGATATTTAAAAGCTTTTTGAAAAGTAAATTAATTTAAATGACTTAAAATAAAGCGTGATGGAAATTAAAGTTAAACAAGTATTAAAAACTTAAGCTAAAAATTAAACAAGTCAAAATAAGAGAAAAGTACCCCAATCGGAATATATTCCGATCAACCACGATCGGAATTACGAACCAAACCTGATCGGAATAACTGTCACACTTACACTGATCGGAATGTTTCACAGCTCCCCAATCGGAATATTTCCTTTTTACTGATCGGAATATAGTAAGACCCTGGTCGGAATGCTGATCGGAACATAAGATCGGAATAGTGTCACTCTTACCCTGATCGGAATGCCAATCAAGCATCACAATCGGAATGTTCAAATAAGGATTCAGATCGGAATCCTGTCACAACGCCCTGATCGGAATACTCAAACATCCATAGATCGGAATACCAAGAATCTCCCACCAATCGGAAAGTAAAACCCTTTTCCGATTGGACCCCAATCGGAATACGCAGAAGAAAACTAAAAATAAGCTACGTAGATAAGCTATAATCCTAATAAGCACTAGACGAAAAACTTAGCTAAAACCAAGTAAAAATAAGCTATAACACTGAAAGTTAAAAACTTTTAAGACACGAAAAAGATAAACTTTAAGAAAAACAACTTTTATATAAAACTAACTTTTATAAAAACTATATAAACTTGAAAATAAATCAAATAAGCTATGAAAACAAATGATTTAAAACAATCAAAAGCATTAAAATCAAACCTTTAACAAATCAACAAGATAAAATCGCGTGTAAATCAAAGATCAAAGAAAGGTGAAGAAGATGAACAAGATAAAGTAAAGGTGCGAGTAATGAAAGAAACACTTACTTGAATTTAAAAGGTAATTAAAGTGCAAAACATGTATTTAAATGTGCAAGTAATTAAATGTGCATAAATGAAAATGGAAGAATGGTTTATCACGCCACCAACCATGGAAGAACTAATTGTCACGATTAGTCAACAAGAGTAAATGAATGAAAATGAAATGTTTATATAGGTGATTAGGGAGTGGTTAGAGGAAGCTTCCTCTCTCCTTCCTTTCTTGTTAATTGCACCATCAAGTCCTTCCTTCTTAATCTTTTTTGTTAATCTTGGAATGTGATGACTTTTGGCTCGGGATTTCTTTGGACTCGTCTTTTAATTCTTCGATAAATAAGACTTGAGTTCCTCGGCTTTAAGTAAACTTTCGTCTTTTGACTTTTTCTTCGATAAATCTTCAGAATTGGTCTTGGACTTCCGTTCTTTATCCACTTTTGACTTCTTGACTTCGTCTTTCATCCTTTTCTTCAATAAAAGTCCGTAAATGCCCGTGAATTCCCGTGTTTTCTCCACTTTTCACCTTTTCGTCCTAAATCACAACAAAAACACAAACCACGCATAATTCCGACATAAAAGACATAAAATACACGTTTTGGTCCGGTTATTATTGTAATTAAGTGGTAGAAAAGATGGGTGTTTACACACCTATCATCACTAAAAGTCCCATTAGCATGAATTGTGAACTACCGGGAGTTGGTAGACGCTTATGCATTTAATAGTACTATTTGGGGACGATCACCCCAGTTCGCGCCTTGACGGTTGATCCCCGTCGTGCCACATTGATTGGTAAGCGAATTTATGTATGAGAAGATTTCCATAGCGTGACCTTTGTGACGACACGCTACTTTAGATGGGCAAAATTGGTATCGGGTTAGCTACCCGTTTTGGTTTAGTAAGGTAACAATGTCATGGGGCTTGTAATAATCCAAAAATTAACGAAATACTAATAGATGCTCCGAATTACGATGTATTGCCTGACTAGCAATACAGGGTCATACTATTGATATTATGTTTGTATTTTGGTTTTCATAACCATATTCATATAACGGTTTTTATTTGATTTTATACAACGTCATAAGACGTATTGTATGATGTTTTTACGACATTGGCTCGTACAATGATTTTTAAGGCAAATGCCTATATTATGATTTTCGATAAGGATTTTTATAAAATGATTTTGTCTATTTGATGGCCTATCAAAACGATTTGTACAAAATGATTTTTAGTAATACTTTTATACTGATATTATATTGATGGAATTTATTAAACTCTATGAATTCACTCGGCGTTATCGCTGACCTTTTTCTTTTAACATGTTTTGTCTCAGGTACTTGAAGGTAATTCTCGGGAAAACAACAAGAATTCATGGCCCGCACTTAAACAATATCTTCCATTCAAATACCTTGTAAAACTTTGTATGAAATAATATGACTTGGGACCGATGTAACTTTGATGTTTATGAATGGAAATGATTTATTATTAAACGACGCGATTTTTATGCGTTGTCTATGATGTGAGTAATGTGCTATCCCGTAACACCAACTAGTCTTCCGCTGTACTGTGTTGTATAAATTTGGGGGTGTTACATCTTTTAACGTAATTTCTAGACCATTGTGTAGCTCAATGTGTCCTTGGAATAGACTAACCGCTATTTATTGACATTTATATGTATCGACTCCGAAGTGTATTGTTCACTTATATCTCGGTGACGTCATCTTCATTTTATAAATCATCGTCTAGATTATGGCGCTAGAATTGGAATACGATATTACTTATATAAAATTGTATCATTTGTTTTTCATTAACCTTCTCGCTTCTAGAGTGTAGCATGTTAATGTTACATTCTTTTCTTGTTATGTTTTGTGTTTTTGGACAATCGTGGCACCAAGGAGATTTGCCTACATTGCCCCTTGAAACTTAAATTACGAACGTCTTTCACCGTTTTGCTTCCTAAATTTCGTGTTGAAGACCTTGAAGCATTTTCTGTCATTCATCATGCTATATTTTATTTGATGCTCATTACGAGATTTATTTTTCCTTGTTATAAAATCCACAAGACATGTGTGTATATATGTATATATTTTGAGCCGTTAAGAAGTGTCGAAAAATATATTTTATGTAGAAACTGTAGGGGGCAGTATAAACAGGTCAAAACATAAAAGCAAAACATGCGTTCTTAAAATAAAATAGTCAAACCTGCACAGAACTTGCAGGGGTATTTTAGTCATTTTATATTGGGTTTCAGGTCTCGAGTAAAACTAGAAAGTCGTCTGAAACGTCGTTTTACATTAAAATGCTTTAGACTCCGAGTCTTGGAGATGTCGTTTATCGGGTCAATTAATCGGCTCATACTTAAAAGTCAAATCTGATAGAAAATTCGGAACATGGGTTTTAAACGTTCTAAGCTGTTTTGATTTCATTTGAGATCGTAAAATTTTAACAAATATTATTTTACAACTACGAACACTAGTTGCCTGTGAAAGTGTTTAAAATAGAAACATTACAGGATTAGCAATTACCGGATAAATGGTGTAATTTGAAAATGAATAATATACTTTCTTAAAAGCATGTTGTGTCGAGTATCTTACATAGAATACACATGTGGATTGTTTTATTCTTTTCATATATATGACTCATTTGTCATTCTATGTTATTTTATTTTCGTTTTCTTCTAACCTTCCACTGATTTGAGTTGAGTTTTGAAGTTTTGTCTTCACATTCTTCGTCGATATTTTATCGCGTGTCTCATGGCGTTTTCGTCTAAACCTTATAACCTTTTGAAACCTTAACAACTTGTAACCATTTCATTGGTTGTTTTATGAGCTACTATTTGCCACTTTTTGCAAAACTTTGACTACTTTATACGTTGTCATAATGTCATATTATAAATGAATCTGATATTGTTTTACGATTATTTTCACCAATTGTTTTTACTTTGGTCTTATAAAATACTTTTCGTAACATTAAAAGTTGCTTATTGAGTATCTCACAAATTACTTGTATCCTATAAATTTATAAACTATTTTTAAATTCCATTTTACAAATGGCATGGTTTATATAAACATAAGAAACGTAATACTTTTCGACGAAATGAAGCACTGCATTGCTAGCCCTAAATTTTACATGGCCTGATCACCTATGTCTAATTTAGAAGGAGCCATGCTAGGCTGAATAGTAGTTACCTTAAAAACCTTGATAATAATCAACTTTTTACTTGTAATTATGATAAATATAAATAAAATGAAATAAATTGAAAAGAAAGTTTTGAAAACCTTTATATTTTATGCAAGTAGCATAATTTCTATGCGTCCGCATATGTTTTCTTACCTTTTGTTAAACGAATTACGTGATTATAAGTACGTTTTTACTCGATGATTGTTTTTCCACTTGTTACTTCATTTTGTCTTATAACTGATTTCTTTTGACTGCTCGTCTAATTATTGACTGTTGATAAAAGACTTGAAAGTCTCGATGTTTTATCCTTCTGTCTCGTCCAATCTTCTTTATGCGACTGGGTAGATCTTTGAAATGTCTCCGCACGTGAATAATGAATTATCATTAGAGTGATTTTCGTATATCCGGGATGACGTCCGTCACTCTCATTTGTCTCGAATCCACTCTTGTGAACCGTGCTTTGACTTCTCTCTTTAAACACTAACATCGTTCATTTGATTTGTTTTAATTACAAGTGATTATTAGGAATTTTCTTTGATTAAAATTTTTGTATGTAACTTATTTCCGATCGTGTATCGACCACCGCTGAGTTAACAAACTGATATTGGTGAACCATCGACCGCACTAACAAAATCGACAACTTGTTTAATCTATCATTTCTTATCGTCTTACCATCAACGCCTTTATTTTATTATTATCTTTAAGAATTCATACGACATTTGCTTCATTTTCTTTCGTACAGCTGATTTCGTACTAATTGTTGACCATTATTTCCATTCGTATTCATTTGTTATCTTGTCACATTTTGAAACCCAAATATATCCCATGTTTATTTTGAAATAATAAACACCTTTATGTATTTCTACAACGTATTATAAAAATTTTATGTTTATACATTTTCCAATGATTTTCAATTATCGAAATAACTATCATAAGAAAAAGGTCAAATTTATACATCATATTTTGTATAAATAAAACTAATGTCTAACATGAAATTATACTATATCTTTTAAACTAAGTGACTTATCATACTTTACTTTAATGTAATAAAATTACCGGTTTAAATTATATTCCTAATAATGATTTAATTTGGAAATTATATCTTCTAATTGTAACCAACAATATGAGTTTAATTAGTAAATTCATGTCATTCTTTCAAAGTTTCTTAAGACGACCAAATAAATTTTGAAACTATTTTACTTCTATTTTTAATATATCATCTTTATCAAGAAGGTACCTCAACTGAGTCTTAAGGTAATGCCAAATCCGGGACGGATAATTGTGACAAACGTTATTTTAATGTTAATATTTAATTTATTCTTCGCTCTCATTTTTCTAGTATTGTGAATTATTATGTTTTACGGTTACGTGATTCGAGATCCCTCGTCGATCGTCAACCTTAAATCATTTTACCATATCTAGTCCGTTTATGCGTTTATTGAATTTATTTTTATCTCGTTCTGTTCCTCGTACTGAAAATCACTATTTTATTCTGAGTTTAAAATGAATATTGGGAAGCCGTGTATAAGAAGAAACGATAAGTGTCACCAGGATTTACGCGTGTACTAGTGGAATGATTGAGGACCGAATCTCTTAATGAATGGAGTTAATAAATTTGTTACAACCTCGAGGAGCATGTTGAAGCCGACACCGCAAGTGGAAAGACTCTTGTGATCAAGTAGTTATTGTCAAGGGTTCGTTTAAGGTTTTCTCGATGATTAACGGTGGAGATCTATACTCAATGTTTATGTTCGACTTTTTCTTTTATGTACCTATATGGTGTGTGATCTAGTCAAATGATCTTAAGTTGTGAGAACTTGAGACGACATCATCCGATGACGTCCGATCATGTAGAAACATATTATGTAATATCTTTTTGACTTTCAACGACGATGTTTATTGAGACTTTAATGTGCGTTGGCGAAAGTGAGATATTGTCTTTGTATTATCTTTTAAGTAGGGACCCGCGTGTGAGCACCCTCCAATGACGAAAATGTTTTTCTTGTTAGTACTTTTTGATGTGTGTCCATGGCTATCCGACCAGTGGCTATCCTTTAAATTGCAACATTCTTTTTAACTAGACTTACCCGAAAATCCTGTCACATATTCTTGTCGTTGAATGAGCTTCGTGTGATTCATAAAATTTTCATGTGTCGAGCTTGACGAGTGACTGGTGGATAAGGATTTATTCCTTTTTGGTGAGATACAACTTGACGACAAGTTGTGTTTTGTAAAAGAACCAGTGGAGATCGTGGATCGAGATTCACGTGGGATCGTGAAGACTTCTTTATAAGGAATGCCCTCATCCTTCCGGGTAGTGAACAACTCGTGTATGAGGCGAGTTGAGCGCCGGGACGTCGCTCCCTTAAGGTGGTGAGGATGTAAAACCCGTAAAAATAAGGTCATAATTTAATTCTATTTTCAATTATTTTGAAGTATTTTATAACGTTAAATATTATTATGTTTAACGGTTTAAGTTGAAACCAATATTAAATATTATATTTTAATATTTTGACGAGCAACGAGGACTACTAGAGATCGCGATACCGACGGATGCCCACAATTTTATATTTTATTATTAATCATTTCGATATTTAATATTTTCGACGATATCGTTTTAATTACGTATCGAGTCTTTATATTATTATTTTTCGTGTGCGTTTAAACTTTTAAGTATTTTTACGAAACCCGAGTCCCCTAAATATTTTTAAAATTGACTTTTAGTCATTTCCCGCTTTTTAACTAATATTTACATTTTGGACAAAAACTATCACAAATTGGAAAAAAACTACTACCCTAACTCCACACTATAACTAACACATCCACTAACACTTTTCCTTTAATAAATTCATTTAACCAAAAACCACCAACTTTCTCTTCTCCCTTGTTTTTAGCCATCCACCATTAACAACACAAACACCATGATCAAAATTTTTCTAGCTTGATCCAAGAGAAAACAAGCAAAGTCCCATCCTCCATTTTCAAAGAGCTACAATTTGGTATAAAATTTTCATACATGCAACCATATAAATTTTTCAAGAAAAGTTGGTTATGTTTGATCCAAATTTGTTGTATGCATGTGTTAGTAGTGATTATCAAAAGATTTTCATGTTATGTTTTTGTTAAAAAGTTGATTTTTAATTTTTGGGTTTTTGTTTTTGATGATGATGCAAGTGTTAGGAATGGTTTATGATGATATTAGGGGTGTAGGATGATGAGAAAAGTTGTTGGAATTGATCAAAAACATGATTTTGTAAGATTTTTTAATAGTCAATTTTGGGCAGTAGGTAAACTGAAAAATACGAATTTTTATGTTTTGAAAATGACTAAACTTATAGCCTAGGGTTGTAGATAATTTCCTTAGCTTTGATTTGATATAAGGTAGAGCTTCTAGCTCAAAACGAGCGCGAAGTTATGATGTTTTGAATGATCGTGTACCGGGAGACGAGTGTCGACACAATCCGAAACTTTTTGTCGATATTTGGATCGAATCTCGGGGACTATAAAATGAGTTTCAAAATGATTCAAGGGCTGTTCTCAGGCTCCAAGTTTAGTATTTTGAGTCTATTTTTAGAATCAAGTGGCGGTTTACAAATGGAGTTGTTTAGAATGGTCAAAATGGTTTCGTAAGTCAAGGTCGCTAAACTGTCCGGATTTTGTGATTCAAAGATGAGTCGGGCAGGGAACTTTAGAAGTAAAATCTTTTAATGGGCTTTTGGGAGGACTTTCTATATATAGTAAGTAAGTTATCTGAGTAGTATCATAAAAATTTGATATGTTTAAGTATGGGAAAACGGCTTGGACATTCGGTATGTTCTGGCAGATTTTTATTAAAGGCATATAATAATAAAATGAATATATAGGAGAGTATAATAGAACCACTTGCATCGTTTTCTCTCGAGTTGTCGTGATTTTATACTTGAGTTTGATTTTATTAAGTATCATTTATTTCTCGAGTCTATTATTAATGTACGCACCTTATTTGCTAGGTTGCGGTTGTCGTGTTTTTCGGGGATCTACTATCGTCGGTGATCGTCTTCAACTACTATAAGTACTAAGGTGAGTCTATAGCCTTGCTTTATACTAGTTATTAAATGATTTTAAACCCGCGAGGGGGAATACATGTTTTTATAAACTTAGAACACAAGATTTTTAAGGTATGCTTTGTCCCTCTATGAATGGACCCGTGGTTGCCTTTAAATTGCATTAAGTGATTGCCTTAGTTAAAGCCTCAATTATGGACCGTTAATTAACCTATGATGGGTTAACTGCTAGTACAATTAATAGATCTATGGGGGAAGCCGCCCCGGTTCAGTTTTTGTGGACTTGTCATAGAAGCTTAGGCCCGACCTCCACACTGTTTGAACATATTGTATTGAGAAGTCAGGTATACGACAATGTACCAATAATCTGGAGGTAACCGAAAATTAATAAATCTCTCGTCTTATTAGACTGATATGGGAGTGTCTAAGGGCTCGGTTCCATGAGCTTATTGCAATTTATGCTATATACAATTATCATTGTTGATGCAAATTATTATTTGATGCTTATAAGCATGCCACAAACTTATAATCTTTGCTTGTGTTCAAATTGATTACATAAACCTATAGATTCACTCGGCATTTTTGCGGATTGTTTTACTCACATGTATTTCAGGTAATCAAGAAGTGGAAGCTTGGAGGTCACGGGGAATGAAGTTGTGCACTGCTTTTGTTGTTCAAACTCTTTGATTTATTTATCGTTCCATTTTTAAAACAAACCAATATGTTGTTTTAACTTATCTTTTGGTAACGATTACTTGGAACTACGCTACTCTGACAAATGTTTTAGGAATGATAAATCTAAAACGTCTCTTTTTGAGTCGTTTTTTATAAATTATGTGTTGTTGTATCATTGTTTAGCACCCAAAGATGTATTCCGCTGCGTGTAAATTTGGGGGTGTTAAAATCATACCGTTTAGAGTTACCTCTGCAACTTTCTCACGTTCATGATGTTTTCCATGTGCCTTACTCAGAGGTTACAATTACCATCCCCTTCACACGGTTCAGTATCCACTGGAACATATTCGTGAAGATCTTACCTTCATAGAGGAACCGGGCGAGTTCTTGAAAGACAAGAACGTGTCATTAGGAAGAAGATGATTCCATTCGTCAAAATCCTTTGGATGGATCATACCGAACGGGAAGCCTCTTGGGAAACAGAGGAGTCTATCCGGGCTTTTTACCCTCATTTCAAGTTTTTAATTCGGGTATGTTACTCTTCCAGTTTACTTTATCTATAATTCGAGGACGAATTATTCTTTTTATGGGGGAACAGTTGTAATACCCGCATACTTTTAACATGAATAGTACACTTAGTAAACTTATGTACAAACTAAAACTTTCCTTTTATAGCATGAACACGTGTCACGAGTATTAATTTCAGAAACTACGTACGTGTTATTACACGATAAGTATTAAGTACGTGATATTACATGATAATTATTAACCATAATAATTATAATCACGAACATGAAATCATGAACGTTAAATCACGAACATGTAATTACGTACGTATTTATTATAATACGATAAATATCGTTTACGTACAAGTATTTAATTATAACACAAACAATTAATTAAGATATAACATGAAAACGCTAACGTATGAACACATAAAATAGTAGACTTGAAAAACGTACGGGTTTCCCCTCGTGGGCCCTCATAGCCGCGGACACACAAGACAAGGGAGGCCCAGGCCTAAGTTGGTTTTAACTAAATAAACAAAAAAGGGAAAACCTTTTTCATTCTATTGAGTTTTGATAAATAAAAAATGAAAACCCTAGCCTCCTTGCCTCTTCTCTTTGCCGCCGACTATAGCAACACCAAAGGGGTGGTTGTTTGAACTTGGTGATTAAAAAACAAGTATTAGTGTTCTTGTTATTGTTCTCGTTTGATTCACGCATCGGTAAACCTTTAATTCCTTTTCTTTTATTCTTTTTATTTAAATCAAGAACACATGAACATGGGATTTATTAAAACAAGTAATAAACATGTTAGAAATCAAGGGTTAATAAAAATAATGGATTTTGGTTGGGGGTTTGTTCGGCCGAATCACAAGAACCGAGAGCCATAGCTCTCGGCTTGGTTTAATCACACCACCACCAAGACCCAAGGTCTCGGCGTGGCTGGTGTTTGGTCGACAACAAGAAACAAGGGACCCCGACGTGAGTATGGGTGGCCTTGTGGTCTTTGTGTCCTCGGCGCAGCAGCAACAGCACCACCGGCTTAAGCCGGTGGCTGTTGTTGTCTATCGGTGAGAACATAAAACAGGGCAGGGGCAAACCACCGGCTTAAGCCGGTGGTTAATTTACACTAACAGTGGCAACCGACTAGGCCGGTTAGCCACTGCTAAAGGGGTGTTTGCTTCGGTCCGGTTCATGGGGAATTCGGTCCGGTTCACGGTTGGTCTAAATTAAAAACACGGGTTCGGTTCATGACTAATTTTTAGAAGTTATTATTTTTTTACAAGTTATATTATTTTAGCAAGAAAATTAAATTAATTAAATCATGGCTAATAATTAATTTAGTTTAACATGGACTTAGGTTATTATTATTTAGTAAATAATACGTGTTTTAACCTAAGTATTTTTACAACTTAATTTAGACTATAGTATTAATTAATTATTTAAAGCATGGACTATAATTAATAAACAGGACTTAGTTTATAATTAATATAATATTAATATATGTTTAACCTAAGTATTTTATATACTTTAATTTAATTAAATCATGCTTATATTTAATTAAATCGTATAACCTAAGTTTATTTAATTAACATGATATTACTAATAAACTATACAAAAAATTACATGACTTATGATATTTAACTAGTAAACTTAAGCTTATATTATTATCTTCTTAATCCAGCTTATTTCTAAATATGGAAACATTCTATTTCAGGAAACTTACTATTTTTTGGAAACTTTCTATTTTTGGAGACAACTCTATTTTTAGAAGCTAATCTATTTTTGATAACTTTCTATTTTTGGAAATTTGCTATTTTTTTGAAACTTTCTATTTTAGGAAACCTACTATTTTTAGAAAGTTACTAATTGTTACACAACAGTATAAGAATACAAGAATACAAGTTAATAATTAAACAGAATACATAGATACATGATAAACACAGTATACCATTAAAATCAGTAAAACAAGACAAGAACATATAAAACAAGCTAAGACATGATAAAATCAGTTACGTACTCAGTAGACAGAATACTTATACATGTCTCCTATTTATGTGGCATTAGTGAGATTAGAGTACGCTTTTATTCTTTCGTCTTTCTTCGTTCACTGGACACAAGGTACGGATTTCTCGTCCGTTAGTATGGACATTCTTTCCTTATTAGGATTCCCCGTTTGCAGCCAACTGTTTTCCCAATATTTGTTTTATATGCTTGATACTTATGTTAGAATAATTACATAAGCCATATACATGCATGACTAGTGTCACCTAGTTATGGAGGTACCATAACCATAACACTAGAGGCACCGGCGTTATGACTTCCCCACGGCAGAGTGATTGCTCGTGGCGTCCCTTTCAGTTATTTGGCCATTGTTATTATATTATCAATTGGGGCGTATGGGTGCATCCTAGTTACATGTTTTTACCGGATTTTCATGGTGAATGCGATGTGTGCCTTGCATCCTTCACAAGGAGTTGATCCCTCCTACCCAGACTATTAATTAGAGGTAACCCATCTAATTGCATGACGAGGTCTCCCCTTCATGTATTCATGCACGGTGGAACCTCATGACCTATATGGGCTATTGGCTAATTAATACAGATTTCATAAAAACATAAGTCTTTTCAAACTATAAAACAATTTCTATGAACATGTTACCACGTTACTTAGGACTTATATATTTCCGCTGCTATTAGTCTTTTATGCGTATATTATTCCATGCTATGCTTGTATATCCGTTCACTGGGCGTTATGCTCAGCCGTTTTCCATTCATGTTCCCAAACGACAGGTACTCAAGGGCGCTCATAGACTTTAAGTGTACGTGCATATGGATTGGAAGTTATCTAGCCTTCTCTATTTTATGCATTTCAATACATTTTGCTACTTATTTCTTTGGACATTATTTAGTCCTTTTCCTTTACATTACTTATGTTTGTGTGTGATGAGCTTATACTTGGACTACCTATCTGGGCAAGTCGCACTTGCTAGCAGCTAATGGTTCCTACCTAGGCTAAACAGATATGCTTTATTTTGCTATTTAGGATAGTCCAACAAACTTACTACCTAAGCGCAAATTCGTTGGGTTTTCTTGATAATGTCTAGTTGCGGGGTCATGAGCTAGTGCAATATGAATTGATGAATTTAAAAAGTTGGGTGTATAGTAATGTAGCCCTGGAGTCGTACTTGTATTCTAATATTGTTTAAAAACCTATGAATGCACTCAACCATTGTGTTGACTTTAACGTACATATTTCAGGTGAATGACGACTGGCGAGCTGTGGATGGTGGTGTCTTGAATAAAGTTATCATTCTAGAAAATAAAACTAGATCTTTGGGAAAAACCTGTAATGTACATTATTGTACAGTTGTTTTTATTTAACTCTAAATAAATAAATGATGACGTTAATATTTATAAAAATATTTTTGAGCATTTTCTATTATTATGACTATGATACTTTGATAGTAATACCCCAAAAATTAGCTTCTGCTCCTATAAAGTAAAATGGGGGTGTTACATTTGGGTCCTTGGTTTGAAGTTTAACAAAGGTTTGATGTGAAAATGGGAAGTATACTTTTGTAGATTAGGGTTTTCTAATGATCTAGGGTTTAATCTGAGTAAAAGTGATTATCCTCCTCTTAGATACTAATGTAAACTTAATTTAGGTCCTTGACATTGTGTCTTAAGTGTCCAAAGAGTTCGCACACTTGGTTTAATGGTTTAGTTTAGGTAAACATGTGTAAAGAGTAAAAATACCTATTTTGACCTAATTTACAAGTCATGCATTGAAATCTTGTACCTTGTTCATTAGGGTACTTGTACATTGTCTTAACATAATCTTATAACCTTAATGAAGTCCTATGAGTATTTGTAGACTTATCCTAAAAGACTAGGTAATGATTCCATGTAGATTTCTTAATATAAGGGTTTCTATATCATTAAGCCTAATGACTTTCTATTTTGGGTAATTAGGGTTTGTATCTTAATGTAAGATTATTCTAAGTCTTATATAATATGTTTATGACTTTTATGGGTTCTACATTCTTAGTTTAAAGGTTTATATAGGTTGATCATATCCTAGGGTTATTTAAGTAAGCTTAAGGTCCTATGCTTTGAAAACTTGTACTTTATGCTTTAATAATTTGTATCTTGGTTTAAGATAAATGTATTAATTTACTATGATACTTAGTTGAGTTTTATAATTTGTTGCAAAATATTAAAGTCTAATTCATTATAGATTGGATTTTATATGCTAATCTTGGTTTTAGGTCATTTTCTGGTAATTAGCTTGTGATTAGTGAATATTAGTGTTTTTTGATTATTTAACTTTTCTTTATATGGTAGATTAGAATTAGTATAATGTGTTTAATAATAGTACATAGTTTTTTATGTAGTTATATTGCTTGGAATATTAGTTTACAGGGGATTTCTAGGATTTCTATGGCTATTTAGGGTATCCTTATTGTATTTGAGTTGTTCTTATTCATTGTTTATATATATTGTTATATTTAGAACTCAGACTTGATATATACATAATGTATATAACATATAGGCATATGTGGAAGTGATAATTGAGATAGTGAGTATCCATATATTCAAAAATTCAGTCACATATCATAATAAAAAGAAAAAAATTCTTAGTAAAATCACCTCTTTATTTATAAACATAGATATTAAATTAGTCAAAACTACTGGATGTTATATATTGTGAACATAATACGTGAACAATTGTATATGTATTACGTGAAAAATTGTGAACGTGATAAGTGAACATATGGTAAATGTGACATATGAAACATATGGTGAGCGTGATACGTCAAATATATCATGAACGTATGATAACGGAGGAGGTAACGCCAACGATACGAGATGAGACGTGAAATCTGACGTGAAACGTCTGTCTAAGGATGGAAAGTTGTGCTAAACTTGAGTTTGGTCTCCCAAGCTTTCTGCAACCCTTCCTAGAATGAGACGTGAAATGTGAATCGAGAGATGAAACGAGAACATGAACGCGAACAAGGTCGTGATCGTGAACGTGAGACGTAAATGTGAACGTAAACGTAAACGTGAACGTAAATTTCTATCTGATATGTTGTTGATGGAATACCGTGAAATCGTATGATCTCATGTTGAAACATCCCTGTCAACTGGTTAACTGCATAATTCTTACAGATAGGGAGGAGATGTGCAGACTTTGTCAACGATCGGCAAAAACTCTGATAGCATCATCCCTCCTCTGAGTTGTCACATGACTCGCTGTAGAGATGGTGCCTCAAATTTTCCGCGTGTGAAATCTACTGTAAAGCCCGCTTTAAAAACATGATTTTAATTACACGCATTCACGAATTTAATTAAAACGTTGCATTAGTCTAATACACGACACGCATTCAAGAATAGTTAATGAACCGACAAGTATCGAGGTTAATACACGAGGATTAACAAACATGAAAAACAAAACAAGTGTGATTATGGGCTGTTTTGGCGGCTCATTTATAAAGAAACAGGAAATGGGCCAAGGCCCGGCCCGTTAATAATTTAACTAGCAAAAGGTTTACATTCCTTTCATTTGTCAAGTTCAAAAAAAAGGAGAAACCCTAATCCCCTTTATGTGTCGCCGACCTAGATCAAGAACAAAAACAAAAATTAAAGAGTTTTGATCTTGTTTTGTATTCGGATTTGGTGTTCGTGGTTGTTATCTTTCATCTACAAGTATTCGGTAATCCTTCTAATTTTCTTCTCCACTATAAAACTCTAGCCACGAATTTAATTAAAAAATTATATGGGAAACATGTTATCGTAGTTGATTGAGATCAGGTCGGGGTTGTTTGGATTGGGTACAAGAACCGAGAACCAATGGTTCTCGGTGGTATTAACAGCAGCCAGTGGCT
This sequence comes from Glebionis coronaria, assembly GCA_025667525.1. Lineage (NCBI taxonomy): Eukaryota > Viridiplantae > Streptophyta > Magnoliopsida > Asterales > Asteraceae > Glebionis > Glebionis coronaria. The sequence continues at coordinate 459,170,366 of CM046877.1, forward strand.
GGATTCTCTGAACAGCCGCAGGAAACAACCCATCAGTGGGGAAATTACCCAGCCAGTGGCTAACCGAGACTTCTGTCTCGGTGGGAAGCTTTGACCAGCAGTGGGAGTCGACTGCACTCAGAGGCAGGCTACGGCTGGCAGTGGCCAGACAGCGGCTGAGGTTTGATCAGCAGGGGAAACCGACAACAACCAGTGGTTGTGGGTCAGCCAGTGGCAGGAACCACAACCGCAGGGGTTGTGGTGTTGGGTTGCTAATACATGATTTTGCTAGGTTAAAAAGTTCGTTTTCTCGGTGTCTTAACGAGTTGATATCCGGTTAAATGTGTGACTCAGTCGTTTTTGGTGAATAAAAGAAAAGTTTGGTTATCTATTTCTATTTGAAAGGTAAAAGCGAAAAGTAATAAAAATAAGCCAAAAACAAATAACTAATAATAAAGGAGCAAAACAAATAATTAAAATGTAAATTAAAACGAAACAATTAATAAAAATAAAATTAAAAGACGAAATTAACTATCGACTTGAAAATAAAGTTTACTTAATGAAAAAGAAGAGAATAAAACTAAAATGGTACTTTAAAACTAAACGAGACAAAAGCTAAAGCGGGTATTAATAAAAGATAAAACTTAAACTTTTGGAAAAAATACTAATAATAAAAACTGACAAAAAAATTCAACTAAAAATACGTAACTTTCAGAAATAAAATCGGAACAACTTTCAGATTAAACTAAACAATTACGGAACAAAATAATAAATAAACAAGCTAGCAGGCAGCTAGCTTAAGCTAGCAACCTACTAGCTCAATTTTTGGCGGGAAAGAAAGTAACCTAGCAAGTAGGCATGACAATTATTAATTCCATCGGAATGTTTATTGTTGAATCCATCGGAATATGTATGTTTCTATCGGAATGTCTTTTTTTTATTGTAAACTATCGGAATGTGGTAAAAGAGAATCTATCGGAATGTTAAAAAAGAAACTGTCGGAATATCAACTAAAAAAAGTATCGGAATACTAATTATAGAAAATTATCGGAATGTATTTATAAAGAAAAGTATCAGAATATCTATCACAATATGACTGTCAAAATTTGGGCAGCATTTCGTCACATTAAGCCTTATACCCGATCGCAAAGTACGATGCCAGGGGCGATCGCAACCTACAATCGGAATAAGTGATCGGAAAAACTATCACAATAAGCTGTCACAATGTAGAAACCCTATTGTGATGGAAAAATCACAATATTCGGATGGATGAGCATAAGCTGAAAGTCAAATAAGCACTTTTCAAGAACTAAACCAAAACAATAATAAGAAGAATAAAATAAGCTACGAATTTAAAAACTTTCAAGATGCCAAATAAGCAAAATTTATAAATTGAACTAAAAGAGAAAGATTAAACTTTTGAAAAGATAAAATCTTTAAAGACACTTAAGTGAAAATAAGCTAGACACCAATTAAATAAAAAGCACAATAAGCTAAGACCATGAATCACACGAAAATGATAATAACAAAAAGATAAGAACTTTAATCAAATTAAACATAAAGATCAAAACTTTAAGATTAATCAAACAAGACAGTAGCTTTTTTTTAAAAAAAACAAGAAGAGAAGAATGAGATGATTATGAAAAACTTGAAATTAAAGATGAAGATTAAAGATTCAAAAGTACAAGATTAAAGAAAAAGCTTGAAAAACATTAAGAAAAACTAGAGAGAGAAACTGAAAACTAGAGAGAGAAAGTAATCTACTCATACTCCTAAACTAATCTAACTAACCACCTCCTAATGAAACATTAGGAGGGTATTTATAGGAGGAGTAGAATGTTGGTGCTTTCTTCCTTCTTTCTTCTTGTCTCGACTCGATTTAAATTCTTTGTCTTTCTCGACGTCGTCTCGGGATTTGTTGATATACTTTGAACTCGTCTTATAATTTTCTTCTTTAATTAGACTTGGTTCTTCGACTTCATTAAACTTCCGTCTTTATACTTTTTCTTCGATAAATCTTTAGAATAGGCCTTGGACTTCCGTTCTTTTTGCACTTTTGATTTTTTTGACTTCGTCTATTCTCGTTTTCTTCGATAAAAGCCTGTGAAAGCCCGTGTTTTCTCCCCTTTTCACTTTTTGATCCTAAATCACAACAAAAACATAAACCACGCATAATTCCGACATTTACGACATAAAATACACGTTTTGGCTTGGTTATTCTTATAATTAAGTGGTAAAAGGATGGGTGTTTTCACACCTATCAAATCCCCTACACTTGACTATTGTAATGCCCTCATGCAATGCATTAATTACAAAGCATCTTTTACATTTTTCATCATAATTAACCTACCTTGGCCTTTATTAAACATAATTAAAGGAAGAAAAACAAATAAAGAGATTAAAGACTTACATTGAGGCTTTGGAATGTCATGAATATTTATCATCCTCAAGTTTCACGTTCCCCAAACCAAGCTTAAAAACGAGATCATTGTTATTATAAGTTAGCAAACTAACACAAACTCATGTGGCCCAATTATTCACTTAGACTCCCTTATTCCTAGGTGTATCTCTTATATTTTATTGTTGTCTTAAATGATCACGCGTATGCATTGTTGACTTATTACGATAGTTATTAGGCTGAAAATAAAGTAGGACGATTTAGTCAATAGTTAGCTAAAGGACAAAATCTTTTAAAACTTCTTCTCGGGACCTCATAAAGTTCATATCTTGGCATAACTTGCTTCACGATTTGAGACCTTTCTCGGACCGATATTTTGCAGTGACTTCATACTTCAAATCTTGAGAGACGTTCTTGAAATTATGGTCTTCTCTTCATAATAGGAATTTCTTCACTTGAAGTTTTTGAGAGATTCTTCATACTTGGACCACGACTTCTTCATTTTTGTCCAATCTTTATTTGGGATTTTGATATACAACGACCCGCCTCCTTTTAGGACTTGGATCTATTTATCCTCATACCTTGTTAAGGCATTTTTGGATAGACTTCTCCATGACCTTTACGGGAGTATTTGCTTTTCGTCGTGTGTCTCGATCCTTCATATTGATTTTTCATAAATGATTCTTCACATCACTTGGGATCTTTAGCAACAAAATGTAGCCCTCATGCCTTATTAGGGCCTTTTCGGACTCGCCAATCTTCGCATCCCGCTTCAATAAGTTATGCCTTGGCTATGAACTCTAATTAATACCGAGCAACTTTTAAACGATCTTGGGCTAGAAGCTAAGTAACTTTTCAAATCATACAACCTTATTTATTGCAATTAAATTTATAAACAAGCGATGGGAGAAAAAGCTTATAATCAACTCACATAAATTCATGAGAAAATACCAAACTTATAATTGACTCTATCATCTTTCGTTCTCCATAATTTAAAATCTCATGGAATGAGACTCGTGGATGTTTAGCCTAATAAACCAATTAAGGTCCATTTGGTTAAGGATACTAGCTAGAGTAAACTTGGATAAGTAAACTCGGGTTGAGTCAAAATATTCACGACGGGCCTAGTTTATCGAAGATATCAAAACTTGTTAAAACCATTTTATTTATTTATTTTATTTTTGACTTTATTCTTGAAATGGAATTTATTCATACGATGCGATGACCAAAGAAAATAAATGAAAATAAATGGAAAATACTGCTAGGCCAAGATCAAAAATTTGAAAAACATCGAAAAATCAAATTTTCCGGTTAAAATGAGGACAAATACAAGGAAAAGCCCACTTAACTTCGATAGAAGTCCCCCCACACTTAATATAAACATTGTCCTCAATTTTTAAGCATGTGGGAGTAAACTCCCCTACACTTAGGACATTGTGCACTTTGTTTAAATCTTGCTAAGGAAGAGAGAACTAAAGTGATTCCTATTTTAATATTGAAGAATCTAAAATAGAGAATCAAAAGAGTTTAGGATAGAACCGGGAAGACGGGTACACGGAATGACTGGTCGTCAAAAGTTATCAAGAATGTATCTTTGAAAGCTCGAATCCCTGCACATGATAAGAAAGAAAATAACAAACACATACAAGGGTCTCCCCCTACACTTATTATAAAAAACAGATAAAGATAAATAGATAATCGGGTTGCCCCCTGAGAAGCGCTTGCTTTTGTTAACCGAGTCACGAACCTGACACATCCCCGAATTAATGGTCCATGGGGAAGCCTCGAATGTAATACCGGGATCAAAGACCTTGTCCTCGGTCCCAGAGGAACATAATAAATGAGAGGCAGGAGGATAAGTTTTGAAGGTTAGAAAAGTCCTCGTAACATACGAAAAGTATGTGAGGTGGTGATCCACGGGAGGTGGGGTGGGTAAAGGAATCAAAATGTCATCCCCAAAAGACATATGATTATCACTGAGCGGCAAAGCCGTAAAGGTGTCAATCATGGAATGGTCAATGTCACCCCCGGGTCAAATCACTCATCCTCCGTAATGGTGTCTAAAGGTTGGGATAAAATGTGCTCGGGAGGGGGACTTGGGACAATATCTTCATGCAGCAAATTATAAAAAATAATATCCCCCTTCGTATCATCATCATCAAAACCCGGAGGTATTGAGAGAATGTCGATTTCCTCCATAGCTGTATCATTATTCTCAACTGAAGTAATAGACGGAGGTAAAGACTCAGTAATAGGAGCAGAATTCAACGCTTCAATTTTAGCAATAAGAAGATGCACTTTCAGTAATTTGTCGCAAAGAATAACGTCTTCCACCTCATCTACAAGACCAAGTTCAGTGGTGAACTTCTCGTAAGTTGGAGAGAATAAATCAACATTGCCCTCATCGCCCGGAGGAGATTGAGAAATTTCAAAGGTGAAATTCTCATACCATGGAGAAAAATCATCATCGTTAAGAGCGACCTCGTCCGTAGGCTCAACAAAAAGTAGGGACATCACAAACCTCATCAAAGAATTTATCAAGACCAAAATCACTAATCTCACTCGATGTATCACTATCCTTAGACGCGTTAGGGATATGAAGAGTAGGAGTAGTAATCTACGAAGATGGGTTGAGATCATAGATATCATCCTCGTCATCATCATAATAGTAGTATGGACGCACAATAGGAGGAGTATAATCACTAAGATTAGCTACTTGCTCTTGTCGGCTTTCGTCATGCAAGCTAGCTTGGAGTCGATTTAATCTCTCTATAATTTCAGCCATACTAATGAGTTGTTGCTCAAAACTAATTTCCTGAGAGGGATGATGATCGAGGGTAGGTTGTGGGGCTCAAAATTTTGAAAACCGGAATTATAGCACGGATGTGGCTCATAGTAATTCATCGATTGAGAAGAATTAGAACACGGATTTGGTTCATAATAATCCATCGGTGAAGAAAATTGAGGACACGAATTTGGCACATAATAATTCATTGGCTGACAATAAGAAGTATCGTGAGGGCCCCCGCAATTGTTGCAATACGGGTATTGAGGAAACCCCGGTGCTTCTTGTAGATAGTTATTACCATTGTCATAGTTGTAACCCAGTTCTTGCTCGCCATGAGGCGGGTATCGAATTGGACACGAAACATGCCAATGAGAATCACTTCCACAATATATGCAAGGGGGGAGAGTAGGTGGATTAGAAGAAAAGGATGAATTAGTCGAATTGCACGTTGGACAAAATCCAAATAGTGAATCGGTTGAAATGGGTGGAAGATCTTTTCCGCATTGCTCGCATGAACACCATTGACATGATTCACACCCATATAATCGTCTCCTACACCCTACGCAATGGACATAAGAATCCATGAAGAATTAAAAATTAGAGGGGTTGAGAAAAAGAATTAAAACACAATAGAGGGTTAAGAGGAATATTTTTGGTGCAAAGCTTTGAAAAAGAGATGCTTTTTAAATGTTTTTGTATTTTTGAAATTTTTGATTATGGATTTTTTTGAAATTTTTTTTTGAAAAATGTAAGAAAAATAACGTTCACGAGTGAACGGATCTCAAAATCCAACGCGTCTCTCACAATAAACCGTTATTCACGAAAAGAGCCGGCAGCGGCGCCATTAAATACATGATTTTGCTAGGTTAAAAAGTTCATTTTCTCGGTGTCTTAACGAATTGATTTCCGGCTAAATGTGTGACTCAGTCGTTTTTGGTGAATAAAAGAAAAGTTTGGTTATCTATTTCTATTTGAAAGGTAAAAGCGAAAAGTAATAAAAATAAGCCAAAAACAAATAACTAATAATAAAGGAGCAAAACAAATAATTAAAACGTAAATTAAAACGAAGCAATTAATAAAAATAAAATTTAAAGACGAAATTAACTATTGACTCGAAAATAATGTTTACTTAATGAAAAAGAAGAGAATAAAAGTAAAATGGTACTTTAAAACTAAACGAGACAAAAGCTAAAGCGGGTACTAAATAAAAGATAAAACTTAAACTTTTGGAAAAAATACTAATACTAAAAATTGACAAAAAATTCAACTAAAAATACGTAACTTTCAGAAATAAAATCGGAACAACTTTCAGATTAAACTAAACAATTACGGAACAAAATAATAAATAAACAAGCTAGCAGGCAGCTAGCTTAAGCTAGCAACCTACTAGCTCAAATTTTTGGCGGGAATGAAAGTAACCTAGCAAGTAGGCATGACATTTATTAATTCCATCGGAATGTTTATTGTTGAATCCATCGGAATGTGTATGTTTCTATCGGAATGTCTTTTTTTTATTGTAAACTATCGGAATGTGGTAAAACAGAATCTATCGGAATGTTAAAAAAGAAACTGTCAGAATATCAACTAAAACAAACTATCGGAATACTAATTATAAGAAAAGTATCGGAATGTGTTTATAAAAAAAAGTATCGGAATATCTATCACAATATGACTGTCAAAATTTGGGCAGCATTTCGTCACAATAAGCCTTATACCCGATCGCAAAGTACGATGCCAGGGGCGATCGCAACCTACGATCGGAATAAGTGATCGGAAAAACTATCACAATAAGTTGTCACAATGTAGAAACCCTATTGTGATGGAAAAATCACAATATTCGGATGGATGAGCATAAGCTAAAAATCAAATAAGCACTTTTCAAAAACTAAACCAAAACAGTAATAAGAAGAATAAAATAAGCTACGAATTTAAAAACTTTAAAGATGCCAAATAAGCAAAATTTATAAATTGAACTAAAAGAAAAAGATTAAACTTTTGAAAAGATAAAACCTTTAAAGACACTTAAATGAAAATAAGCTAGACACCAATTAAGCAAAAAGCACAATAAGATAAGACCATGAATCACACGAAAATGATAATAACAAAAAGATAAGAACTTTAATCAAATTAAACATAAAGATGAAAACTTTAAGATTAATCAAACAAGACAATAGCTTTTTAAAAAAAACAAGACGAGAAGAATGAGATGATTATGAAAAATTTGAAATTAAAGATGAAGATTAAAGATTCAAAAGTACAAGATTAATGAAAAAGCTTGAAAAAAATTAAGAAAAACTAGACAGAGAAAGTGAAAAGTAGAGAGAGAAAGTAATCTACTCCTACTCCTAAACTAATCTAACTAACCACCTCCTAATGACACATTAGGAGGGTATTTATAGGAGGAGTAGAATGTTGGTGCTTTCTTCCTTCTTTCATCTTTTCTTGACTCGATTTAAATTCTTTGTCTTTCTCGACGTCGTCTCGGGATTTGTTGATATACTTTGAACTCGTCTTATAATTTTCTTCTTTAATTAGACTTGGTTCTTCGACTTCATTAAACTTCCGTCTTTAGACTTTTTCTTCGATAAATCTTCAGAATAGGCCTTGGACTTCCTTTCTTTTTGCACTCTTGATCTTTTGACTTCGTCTTTTCTTGTTTTCTTCGATAAAAGCCTGTGAAAGCCCGTGTTTTCTCCCCTTTTCACTTTTTGATCCTAAATCACAACAAAAACACAAACCACGCATAATTCTGACATTTACGACATAAAATACACATTTTGGCTTGGTTATTATTATAATTAAGTGGTAAAAGGATGGGTGTTTTCACACCTATCAGTTGTGTTGCGTTGTTTTTGTTTTGAGTTAATTGCAACCGAGACATAAGTCTCGGTAGGCGTAATTTTGGGATCTCGGCTAAACTAAAACACGGGGGTATTGACAAAATTGGCTAGGTTAATTTAAACATTATTAAAAGTTAATTCAAGTAGTTATTCACGAAAGTTATACATGGCATATTCAACTAAATAAAATCAGGGACTTAGCTTATTTATTTACCTTCATTTTAAGCATGATATAATTAAATTAACTTTACTAACGTTTTATTAATTTATAATCGGTTAAACCATGTTATTTTATTAGTTAATAAATTAACTAGAAGTTTATGACATGTTAGATTTTATTAAATAAACTTTACTCTTCTCTGACATTTAATTATTCAGGACTTATCATATATATTAAATAAGTCTCAGATAATACTATAGGTTTGTTAAATCAGCTTATTACCATTTTGAAAACGTTCTATTTTAGGAAACTTTATATTTCAAGAAACTTTCTATTTTTAGCACGTTATTTATAACAGTATAATTATATAAGAATACAAGTTATACATTAATCAGAATATAGTAAAATATACTAATTAGAGTACAGGAGATCACACTAATCAGTAAATACCAGAGAACAGTCAGAGTTACCAGATTATACACGAAACAGTAAAACAATACAAGAACATATTAAGCGAGTTAAGAACAGAAAGAATCAGTAACAGTAAACAATAATCAGTCAACTCATTTCACGTTCCTTTATGTATGTAGTATCCGTGAAGTCATAGTAGATCTTCAGTTTTCATTCTCAATTCATTACTGGACACGAGGTACAGATTTCCCGTCCTTCAGTATGGACTTCTTTTCCTATGCATGATTAGGATTCCCCGTCTGCAGCCAAATATTTTCACTAGTATATGTTATAAACTTCACATTAATTACTTTAATAACTATGTTAAATTGCATGAGATTTATATACATGCATGACAAGTTATTACTAGTTACGGAGGTACCGTAACCATGACACTTGAGGCATCGGTGTCATGACTCCTCCGCGGGTGAGTGATTTCTCGCAGCGTCCCTTTATTTCAGCTTGGCCATTTCTCAAGCGGGGCGTATGGGTGCATCCTAGGTTATCAGTTTACAGCTTATCAGGTGAATGTGGCGTGTGCTCTACATCCTTCACATTGGATTTGATCCCTCCACCTAGCTTATCAGTTAGAGGTCACCCCTCTACAGCATGACGAGGTCACCCCTCTATGTATTCATGCATACGCTGTTACAGTACATGACCTATATAAGCTCTTGGCACTTAAAATGCAGCAATTACTTGTTTCATACTAAACAGTTAATCGTTCAGCTTTACCAGTTATAAACTAGGTTTTTCAAGACATACACAGTTTTCCGCTGCATTTTACTTATTAGTCTTTCAGTTTCAGTACTATTATCTGTTCAGCTTAGTATTCCAGATCTATCATATATATTCCAGATATTCTTATCATGTCACTATATCCGTTCACTAAACGTATTTCTCAGTCGTTACTTTCCTTTCCATGTCCCAAAACGGCAGGTATCGAAGGACAAACTTGAGCATTTGGAAGACGTGAATTAGATGGAAGCTGCCTTAGACTTCTTTTCTTTTTGCCTTCATATTGTTTTGGTCCTCTTATTTCAGTTACTTTAATTATGTTTTGGGATTTTGTTTGGAAACCGATGTTTGATTCCGGTTTTCCTTTTTGGTCATGTATGTTTTAGTACATTATACCTTGCATGCTTTGATGACACGCCATAAATATACGTGACGGTCCACTTATCAAAGTGGGGTTTTACAATTATGGTATCAGAGCCTAAGGTTTGACATGTAGGCTCTAAAACTTGACCTGTGACTAGTGGGTAGTCCCCAGTAACTTCCTAGGATTTGGCGTTTGTTATCTTCCATGTTTCTCATGCATTTATCAGTCAGTTTTCTTAAACTTTTGACTAAGTAAAAGGTTGGTACAAGACTGGCCATATTTAGTCGCATGTGCTTTTCAGTCGAATTTTCATTTGGTGAACCGACCCATAGGCGTTCACCTTTGCTCCTTCAGATTTTGTTTTTGTAAACCGACCCATAGGCGTTTACCCTTGCTTATGTTAGATTCATGTTTTTAGTCGAATGTTGTTTTGTGAACCGATCCATAAGCGTTCAACTTTGCTCATATCATGACGTTTCATTGAAGTTTGACTAGTATGGATTGGATAACAGGCATCCATATTTAGTCCAAGATTGTAGATTTCTATACATGACAGTTCTCGTAAAATTTGACAAGTATGGATCAAACTAGAATCGTCCATACTTAGTCACATGTTTTCTCATTAGAATTTTGTGGATTGAACCACAAACATTAATAAGTATGAAAACACTTATCCTTTTTCCACTTATTTCCAATAATAAAATAACCAAAACGTGTATTTTATGTCGTAAAAGTCGGAATTATGCGTGGTTTGTGTTTTTATTGTGTTGGAGGATAAAAATATGAAAAAGGAAGAAAACACGGGTCATCACGGGCTTTTACCTAAGAAAAAGACAAAAGACAAGTCAAAAGATCAAAAGTGCAAGAAGAACGGAAGTCAAAGGCCTATTCTGAAGATTTATCGAAGAAAAAGTCTAAAGACGGAAGTTTAACAAAGTCGAAGAAACAAGTCTACTAAAAGAATAAAAATAGAAGACGAGTTCAGGTTATCATTCGACTAATCCCGAGACAAAGTCGAGAAAGACAAGAAATTAAAAGACGAGAAAGAGAAAGAAAGAAGGAAGCAACATACCTCCCCTCTCCTATAAATACCCTCCTAATGCTTCATTAGGAGGGTGTTAGTTAGTTTTTTAGTCACTTTTCATTTTTCTAGTTTTTTCATATCTTTAGAGAGAAGTAGGTGCTTTCTACTTTCTCTCTCTAGATTTCTTCATCTTTTCTTTCAAGATTTAAGCTTTCATTTTATCTTGTATTTTAGAATCATTAATCTACAAGTTCAAGTTTAAGCTTTTCATCATTAATCTCTTTCTACCTTTCTTGATTTTTATTACTTTTGATCCGAAATATCATGCTTCTAGTTTCATCTTAATGTTTGATTGATTAAAAAGTTTATCTTTTTGTTCATATCTAAGTTTTTGTACAATTTGGGCTTTGATCTTATCATGCTTATTGGCTTATTTTGCACTTAGCTTAATTACTTTTAAGTTTTCTTAAAAGTTTCGTCTTTGTATGGTTTGTTTTAAAAGGTTTGCTTATTTAGTGTTTTGAAAACTTCCTATTCTTGCTTATTTAGTTTCTTCATTATTGATTTGGTTAAGTGTTGGATTCTGCTTATTAAAAAGAAGCTTATTCATTTTGCTTATTACGGTTTACAAACCATCAGAAAAGGGTTTACCCTTTCCGACCATTATTGCGACTCTACCATCGGATTAGGGTTTTACATTTCGACGATTTATTCCGATCTTTTTATCGGAAAAGGGTTTTGTGATTCCGATCGTTATTTCGATCGGGATTCCGACAGCAGTGATCATCCATTTTGTAACACCCCCAAATTTATACAACTCAATACAACGGAAGACTCGTTGGTGTTACGGGATAGCACATTACTCACATCATAGACAACGCATAAAAATCGCGTCGTTTAATAATAAATCATTTCCATTCATAAATATCAAAGTTACATCGGTCCCAAGTCATTATATGTCATACAAAGTTTTACAAAGTATTTGAATGGAAAATATTGTTTAAGTGCGGGCCATGAATTCTTGTTGTCTTCCCGAGAATTACCTTCAAGTACCTGAGATAAAACATGTTAAAAGAAAAGGTCAGCGGTAACGCCGAGTGAATTCATAGAGTTTAATAAAATCCATCAATATAATATCAGTATAAAAATTATTACTGAAAATCATTTTGTACAAATCATTGTAATAGGCCGTAAAATAGCCAAAATCATTTTATACAAATCTTTATCAAAATCATAATATAGGCATTTGCCTTAAAAATCATTATACGAGCCAATGTCGTAAAAAAAACATCGTACAATACGTCTTATGACGTTGTATGAAAATAAAAACCGTTATATGAATATGGTTATGAAAACCAAAACACGAACATAATATCAGTAGTATGACCCTGTATTGCTAGTCAGGCAATACATCGTAATTCGAAGCGTCTAATAGTATTTCGTTAGTTTTGGATTATTATAAGCCGCATGACATTGTTACCTTACTAAACCAACAACGGGTAGCTAACCCGATACTCAATTTGCCCATCTAAAGTAGCGTGTCGTCACAAAGGTCACGCTGTGGAAATCTTCTCATACATAAATTCGCTTACCAATCAATGTGGCACGACGGGGATCAACCGTCAAGGCGCGAACTGGGGTGATCGTCCCCAAATAGTACTATTAAATGCATAAGCGTCTACCAAATCCCGGTAGTTCACAATTCATGCTAATGGGACTTTTAGTGACATAACCTAACTTTAATAATCCATTTAATTTCATCTATCGGGTCCTTTAATCATTTATCAGGTCATACAATCGGGTCATTCAATCATTCGGGTCCAAATCAATAAACAAACAATCGGGACAAATGGCGTCCTATTTTATAAAAACTAACATGTTATCTCCCTCGCGGGTTTATAAAACATTTATAAAAACATTTAAAAGAGTTCGAGGCTATGAACTCACGTTGATGTGGGAAGGCGGGTTATCGGCAATTCGGTCGTACGGTACGTGCTTCAATCACGGAAACCTAGACAAATAATACTCGTCTTAGAATCATGTCCAATGACTTTATAAAAATAACAATTATGTATACATATGATGATCAAGTGGGTTTACATATTCTCGTTTACTCATTTTAGTGTTATATGTCGATAACTTTTATACTAGTTTACTAGTTTCACCTATTTTCGTGTTTTAAGTCCAATAAACTTATTATAAGTTCTTTAACTCTTATTAATCCTTTTCACACTTATATTATCAGTAGTTAAACTTTACAAGTTGGGCCCAAATGGGTTAAGCCCAATAAGTTCTTTTTACAAGTTTTTATCTTATTAAGTCCAATTATTAGTCCAATATGTTTATTTAGCTCGTAAATGTCCGTATTTCTTATAGTTCGGGTTTTATCGGTTTTTACTTGTATTAGTTACCTATACATCATTATATGACTTTTATAAACTTTACATTAGACGGGTTTGGTCGTCTAAGTTTCATTTGGCGAAAAACGTTAATTTTACGGCGATAGCCGAAAAAGTCGTAAAAATCAAGTTTATAGTTTTTATTACTTATAAATATTATTTTACCACTATTTATATAATTTATCCATTTAATTAACCTTTTTACATATTTATATAAATAAGTTTTATAAGTTAGTGGGTTTTAATTTATATTTTATACTATTTAAATTTTGAGTGCTTATATAATAGTATTATTCTTTAATTTCCAAAAATCTGATTTTTATCTTTACTTTCACAAAAACTGCCATATCTTGAGTTCTATATGGAGATAGAAGCTCAAATTTTTATCACATAAACTAAATGATATGTGCTACATTTAACTCTTATAGCTACTGTTGAATCATCTTCTAAATATTTTCTAAAAATCGTCCAAAACAGTGAACTCAGATTTATACCTTAAACTTGTTTTGATCATATCTTACTCATTACTTTGATTCCATTGTATGGCCAACTCTCACATGTGTACAAGACTCATAGCTTACTGTATATCAATTCTACTTCATCATTTTATCAATTCATAACATGTTTCTTTACTGTTTTATACAGCCATGTAAATTAATCAAGATTTTAACCTTGTTTCTTATAGTTTTTCACCTTTTTAATCATATTTATCAACACCAAATCCCCACATAAAATTTTTATCATCATATAATCATCATATACATATACAATAGGAAATAAAATACATGTTTACATAATCAAATTAACAAGAGGATGAGGAGGACAATCTTTATACCACCATGATGATGTAGGTTGTGATCAAAACATGGATTTTGATGGAGAAACTTGTGCATAGCCAAGACCATCTTCAAGACCACCAATCTTCATGATCACCTTGTGGAAAATCAGCCCTAATACTCCATGGAAACTCCTCCTTGGATGTTATAATCACCACCAATCTTCATCTCTTTTGAAGGAGATTAACATATGTAAGTTATAACAATAGTTTGTGGTTAAATTTGGATCAAATGGGGTGTTTATGGGGTGATATAGGACGAAATAATAGAGGGAGGAAGAGAGGATTTAGTTGTTTGCATGAGTGGAAATGTGAGAAAGTGGTTTGGCTAGTGGTTTTGAGGTAATATGGCTTAAAGTGTAAGCTTACTTACACTTGTAAGTTTTATGCTAACATGATGCCACATCCTAAGATGTGGTGTCATGTGTGCCATCCCATGTTTATTAGTGGGGTGGGATAATGTATTTTGTCCCACCTCACTAATTTACGGGTATTCCTCGATTCTAGTTTCCTCGATTTGCGTGCCCTCGGGTCGTTTTACGAAAAACGTTTTTAAAAATTATGAATCAACGGCACAAAACGAATCTAATAAAAATTGTCTCATCAAAAACGGAGTTCAAAAACGTAAATACGTAATCCTAAGGTTTCCGGTTTAGTCGTAAAGGACGTTAAAATAAAATCGTAAGTCCTAGTCTCTTCTCGTAAATTTGTGAGTTTATGAACCAACACAAATTTAAAACTTCAAAATAACATTCACAGATAAATTTATTTTTTGAAATGTCGGACTGTCACCAAAGACGGTGTATGTAAACGTAAGCACGTAACGTTGAATCCTCCGGTTTAGACGTAGTCGATGCTACTTCAAGACGTAAATCCAAATTTCTTCCCAAAAATAAGTGAGTTCATATTGTAACATTAAAATAATGTTTTCAAGCAAATATTGAGAATAAAATATCGACCATAAATTGACGGATTGTCACAGCATTTACCCCTAAACAGGATCTTTGTCCTCAAAGATCATCTTACCTTACTACTCGCTTCTTATAGAGTCAAAGCCATGTGGGTATTTCCTCCACATTCGATCTTTTCTCACAAGTGTAATTCGTTACAATACGCGAGTTTCATCAAACATAACTACGGGAATAAGATCAGGCTTAATGTTGACTTACTTTCTCTATCCATGATGTTCACGGGTTTTTGATGAATGCAACTTTTCGCCGATCTAAACTCTACTAAGAATAATCAGATTCTCACTTGATAGATATTCCATCAAGTTCGATATACGAAACATAATTCATGCAGTCTTTGAAGTCCTAGGGTAGATCCAGCTTATATGCCTTTCAAACCAATCTTTTATACCATCTCAATGGTCCCATACAACGGGGACTTATATCCCATGATTTGTCAGATCATGAATTCATTTTTCCAAGTTTAAAAATTGTGGCATAACTTTGCTACCCATTTGGCATTTCAAGATCTACATTTCATATTCACATAACCTCTTGCCCACTACCGGCAGTCAATAATCAGATCCTAATTTCAACAATCATTTCAGATCTCGCGGGTCGGGTATTTTGCACGGTTAGGTTCGTCATTATGGGAAACCTTAAACCTAAAAGACATGTCCAACTCACAATGGGTGTATGTCGGGTGTCTTCATCTCAACTCTTGCTTATAGATGCTCTAAGATTTAGATCCTAACAAGATTCGATTTCGATCCTAATACGATAATTATCAATGGTAATCCTTCCAAAGGAAAACGATTATACGGTTCATTACCAAAGGTCAATCATTCAAACACAAAACAGCATTTATATTACCATGTATTGTTACTTTACCTCGTCCCTTCGATTTGGTGTGGTACATAGTACTCTCATCAAGGTTCGTTCTCAATGATTTCTGAGCAAATCTCTAGAAATTCGATGCGAAGCGAGGATCTTGATATAGATGATCGATACATGCACGCTATGTTTACATAACTCTTTTGCATTTATCATTAACGAGAATGATATTAGCAGATTTGGTCAGTCTGTCGACGATGACCCAAATCGAATCAAATTCAGATGATGACCTTTGCAATAGCTAGACGTTTACTAATGTATGAGGCGATGTCTGCCTTCATAATTTGCCATTAGTACAACTTCTTCTGACAAAGATATTTTTAGTCATAAATGACATAAATAGAATACTTATACTTACAAATTCCAACATAACTATATCTCACAATCTCCATATTTAGACAATCACAAATGGACTTTTATACATCTAACGCCATCGGCTTCTCAATTTTGATGGTTCATATTAGACGCGAACCCCTTTTATTATCTATATTATCCTTTCTTACAAGCATTGTTTATTTTTATATTGTTCGGCAATTTATTTTGCACCTTCATTATTAAGGAACATGTCCTAACTGGTTCTTTATCTTTTCTACATATTGCGTCGGTATCTATATTCATTTCTCATGATGATATAGTTATCATGTCCACAATTCACTCAGGTATTCTTTCTTCGTATTTTCTAAGTTTTAGTTTCGTCTCGACTATCATTTTTCTTAGTTCGACCAATTATATAAAATGTTCAAAAATAATTTGAATTTCATTAACAAGATTTTTGTTGATTTATCGAAAATATTTAATAAGATTCGTAAATGTTCGAAAAACCTTTGTTTATACTTTGGTCAAAGTTTTCTTAGTTTGAAAAGCGTAAATTGTCCTTTCAAATCTCAAGTCTTGGTTTAAATGGTTTCCTCAATTCTTCTTAAGATGTCTAGAAGTATACACCAACATTTACCCCTAAACAAGAGTTTAGTTAAATGTTTTGGTTATAAGGGAATAATCCCTCAAAAGTTCTTTTCGATAAAACATTTGTCAAAACATGTTTCCATTTTCTTTTTGGTAAAACTCAAAGTCTTAAAAGGGCTCTTAATTTTTGAAGAGTCAATATAGATTCCATTATCTTTTAATCACATGATCAAATAATGTAAAAGGTTAAGTCTTAAATCTCATGTTAAATATTCAAGGTACATGTTTTAATTGTTCGACCAATTTAGGGCAATCTATAAATAATTACTAACTCCTTTTTATACTTATAAACAAACAAATGGTCCTTAATGATCACAAGCATGAATTTATCAAATTACAGCCTACACACGTGATTCACCAAATTTATGAATGCTACATGTGCATTGGTCAATCCAAACGACATCACGTGGAACTCATAATGTTCATTACAAGCACCGGATGTAGTGATTGGAATAGATAATCTCTTTCGCAGATGCGAAGTCGATGGTAACCATGCTATGGGTCAAATTTGCTAGAACCTTGTAAATGATAGAACAATTCTTCCATTTCGAGTTATGGATATCGTTTTCGATTGTCAATTTACTCAGTCACAGTAATCTATAAATATAGGGAAAGATAACACCATAGCTCTTTAGGATGACAGGCTTGGTATAATAAAATCTTTCTCCGACAACATTCTCAGTTGTACGGTAATTTCTTAAATTCAGATGGTGCTGACGTGCAGTGCACAAGCCACAGGTGCAGCACCGGGAATATAATCAATACCAAATTCAACTTGCCTTAATGGCGAAAGTCTAGGTAATTCACCAACAAATACTTCCTAAAGTTTCAAATAAGATAAATATCTTTTAATAAATTCATATTAGGTTCTTCTAGATTATTAACTAGTTCACAACCATTCATGGTAATATTTCAAGTCTTAATACAGGATATGGTCATCCATCAAGAATTATTTAGATCACTTTTGATAATCAATATCTTATCATTTAGGGAATTCTACTCGAGTTCCCATCAATTAAGACAATGTCGTCATGTCATAATCAATCAATCCATTCTACTGGCACTATCAACCGTCCAGTTTCATTACTGTCGATAAGATGTGAACTTCTCAAAAGACTAATAATAATTCATAATCCTTCACAGATTCAAGGATATATGGAGTCACAACCACAATTAAAAGAGTAAGGTTGACGCATAATCTATGCGAGAGAATTTAAAATCAGATACAAACGAAAACATTTAACGAATATGAATATATCCCATGTTTTCATAATTTGAGTACGCATTCGAAAGCTCCTCGGATTGTTACCCAGGTCATTCAAATGAAACCAAATCAAAAGAAATGATAGGAACGTCGATACATCCAGTCGGGTATCAACACTCGGTAATCAGATACTTTTCCTAAGAATCTCACTACGGGAGAATTGGACAAGAAAGAATTGTCAATTGTCAAATAAGACAATTTCCATAGATGAGTAAATTCAACTCAGAAGAATAGATGCTGCCGGCAAATATGTAGGTGTCCCTAACACTATGTCCCTATTTTTCACTTCTTGCAGATCACATAAAATTTAATTTTTCACAATCTTTAAAGAAAATGTAGTGTATATTCATTAGTGTTATGGTGACTACTAATCAGCCTTGCATGGTCCATTCCAAATTATATGTAGGCGCGCAACTATATACAATTTCAAGATTAACGATGCAATACTCAGTTCGTCAAAATTTTATCATTATGTTTATAATAAAAACATTTTCATGCTTAATTCTTAAATAAGAATCAAAATAAATTTACAAAGATTTTCCTTGTTATGAAAACAATTAAGTTTTCCAAGATGTTTTATAAACAACTTCATTTCGATAACAATCACTTATAAATCTCACTTTGAATAATCCTTATAGTGATGAAAATTAAATTTCTCAAAGGATACCGTTTTAACTTTATAAAAACAATGAGTGATCTGCAAAAGAGTGATGAAAGCTTGTTCGCCAAGAATTAACTACGATATGATAGGAAATGAGCTTAGCCAATTAATCATGAGGTTCATGACCTCGATGACACTCAACAAGAATACTTCACAACGTAACTCAAATCGAGATGAGTACTTGATCAATGGTTGCATCACTAATGCGAACATTAGGATGAAGCAATAAAAGATAGATAACATCGATACATGTAGAATTTAGCAATCAAAGGTAGTCTTTTTATTAATCACAAACAAGTCAAAATTGTACCGTAACACATTACGTGTCACCGTGTCATACAATTCTCAGAACTCATCCTACCAACTGATATCTCAGTTAAGTTAGGGATTCTTAAAAGATACCACAATGAATACTAATCTACAAGAGACATTAGGTGTTCCACATGTCCCGAAAGATCCATTGGTCCCAATTCAGAAGAAGATTTCTTCGATTTATTTGTTGGACACTGGGCATCCTCATAGTGGACAATGGCCTAGGGACAACACTTAACACGAATCAACAATCATTTAAAACCTATTAATTCAATCACAGAACTTAATAATTTCCTCTTATCAATCTCATATTCCATATGTGTTAAACTTTTCTTTATTCAAGTTTTAACAAATTTTATACTCAATTCAATATCCTACCTCATATTCCAATACTTTCAATCTTATTCTTAGGCCTTAATAGGCAATAAAAGCTCGATATGATCAATACTTAATTTCCAATCCTATAGCTCTTACAACAACAATTATCAAATGAGTCACTAATATGAGATGACTCATACATTCAACTAGACTTCTCGGAAAGGTATTAGTGGCATGAGGCTTTTGGGTAATGATTCCAATGACAGCCTCAAGTTCAACAATCACCCTTTTGATTTCAATTTAAGAATTGGATGACAACGAATCAGATGACATCTTTCTAGGTGGTAACGTTTTGTCAAACTCCACTCTATAAGAAAAGATCGTCATGTCATCGACATCAGATTTAATCTCGCCAATTCTTTTTCAATATCACGATCAACTAATACCTACATTTCTACGAATATCAACCATTTGTTGGGATCATAAATATCCGCAACTTGGTTTAGATCTAGGATAGCTAGAATTCCTACGAGAATAGCTTAGATTAATTTACTAGGGGATTTAGGGTTTCTTGCGACAATCTACGTCGTATAAATACCTCGTATAAAAATCAAATTAATCATCAAACAATCATGTAATAAAATTACATCATATATATATATAATCCAAGCTATATATATATTAAAATAACACTTCTCAGTCTTGGCCTTGTCGGTAACTCGGGAATTCTTCGGCACCGTTATAGTCAAAAGATTTTTAGACATTTTTAGAAAAATGTTTTTAGTAAAAAAATTTTGAAAAGTTTTATTCAAAACCTTGGTTTTAAAAATCTTTCGTTCTCTATAACGAGAGCTCTGGTACCAAACTGTAACACCCCCAAATTTATACAACTCAATACAGCGGAAGACTCGTTGGTGTTACGGGATAGCACATTACTCACATCATAGACAACGCATAAAAATCGCGTCGTTTAATAATAAATCATTTCCATTCATAAATATCAAAGTTACATCGGTCCCAAGTCATTATATGTCATACAAAGTTTTACAAAGTATTTGAATGGAAAATATTGTTTAAGTGCGGGCCATGAATTCTTGTTGTCTTCCCGAGAATTACCTTCAAGTACCTGAGATAAAACATGTTAAAAGAAAAGGTTAGCGGTAACGCCGAGTGAATTCATAGAGTTTAATAAAATCCATCAATATAATATCAGTATAAAAATTATGACTGAAAATCATTTTGTACAAATCATTGTAATAGGCCGTAAAATAGCCAAAATCATTTTATACAAATCTTTATCAAAATCATAATATAGGCATTTGCCTTAAAAATCATTATACGAGCCAATGTCGTAAAAAAAACATCGTACAATACGTCTTATGACGTTGTATGAAAATAAAAACCGTTATATGAATATGGTTATGAAAACCAAAACACGAACATAATATCAGTAGTATGACCCTGTATTGCTAGTCAGGCAATACATCGTAATTCGAAGCGTCTAATAGTATTTCGTTAGTTTTGGATTATTATAAGCCGCATGACATTGTTACCTTACTAAACCAACAACGGGTAGCTAACCCGATACTCAATTTGCCCATCTAAAGTAGCGTGTCGTCACAAAGGTCACGCTGTGGAAATCTTCTTATACATAAATTCGCTTACCAATCAATGTGGCACGACGGGGATCAACCGTCAAGGCGCGAACTGGGGTGATCGTCCCCAAATAGTACTATTAAATGCATAAGCGTCTACCAAATCCCGGTAGTTCACAATTCATGCTAATGGGACTTTTAGTGACATAACCTAACTTTAATAATCCATTTAATTTCATCTATCGGGTCCTTTAATCATTTATCAGGTCATACAATCGGGTCATTCAATCATTCGGGTCCAAATCAATAAACAAACAATCGGGACAAATGGCGTCCTATTTTATAAAAACTAACATGTTATCTCCCTCGCGGGTTTATAAAACATTTATAAAAACATTTAAAAGAGTGCGAGGCTATGAACTCACGTTGATGTGGGAAGGCGGGTTATCGGCAATTCGGTCGTACGGTACGTGCTTCAATCACGGAAACCTAGACAAATAATACTCGTCTTAGAATCATGTCCAATGACTTTATAAAAATAACAATTATGTATACATATGATGATTATATATATATGATGATCAAGTGGGTTTACATATTCTCGTTTACTCATTTTAGTGTTATATGTCGATAACTTTTATACTAGTTTACTAGTTTCACCTATTTTCGTGTTTTAAGTCCAATAAACTTATTATAAGTTCTTTAACTCTTATTAATCCTTTTCACACTTATATTATCAGTAGTTAAACTTTACAAGTTGGGCCCAAATGGGTTAAGCCCAATAAGTTCTTTTTACAAGTTTTTATCTTATTAAGTCCAATTATTAGTCCAATATGTTTATTTAGCTCGTAAATGTCCGTATTTCTTATAGTTCGGGTTTTATCGGTTTTTACTTGTATTAGTTACCTATACATCATTATATGACTTTTATAAACTTTACATTAGACGGGTTTGGTCATCTAAGTTTTATTTGGCGAAAAACGTTAATTTTACGGCGATAGCCGAAAAAGTCGTAAAAATCAAGTTTATAGTTTTTATTACTTATAAATATTATTTTACCACTATTTATATAATTTATCCATTTAATTAACCTTTTTACATATTTATATAAATAAGTTTTATAAGTTAGTGGGTTTTAATTTATATTTTATACTATTTAAATTTTGAGTGCTTATATAATAGTATTATTCTTTAATTTCCAAAAATCTGATTTTTATCTTTACTTTCACAAAAACTGCCATATCTTGAGTTCTATATGGAGATAGAAGCCCAAATTTTTATCACATAAACTAAATGATATGTGCTACATTTAACTCTTATAGCTACTGTTGAATCATCTTCTAAATATTTTCTAAAAATCGTCCAAAACAGTGAACTCAGATTTATACCTTAAACTTGTTTTGATCATATCTCACTCATTACTTTGATTCTATTGTATGGCCAACTCTCACATGTGTACAAGACTCATAGCTTACTGTATATCAATTCTACTTCATCATTTTATCAATTCATAACATGTTTCTTTACTGTTTTATACAGCCATGTAAATTAATCAAGATTTTAACCTTGTTTATTATAGTTTTTCACCTTTTTAATCATATTTATCAACACCAAATCCCCACATAAAATTTTTATCATCATATAATCATCATATACATATACAATAGGAAATAAAATACATGTTTACATAATCAAATTAACAAGAGGATGAGGAGGACAATCTTTATACCACCATGATGATGTAGGTTGTGATCAAAACATGGATTTTGATGGAGAAACTTGTGCATAGCCAAGACCATCTTCAAGACCACCAATCTTCATGATCACCTTGTGGAAAATCAGCCCTAATACTCCATGGAAACTCCTCCTTGGATGTTATAATCACCACCAATCTTCATCTCTTTTGAAGGAGATTAACATATGTAAGTTATAACAATAGTTTGTGGTTAAATTTGGATCAAATGGGGTGTTTATGGGGTGATATAGGACGAAATAATAGAGGGAGGAAGAGAGGATTTAGTTGTTTGCATGAGTGGAAATGTGAGAAAGTGGTTTGGCTAGTGGTTTTGAGGTAATATGGCTTAAAGTGTAAGCTTACTTACACTTGTAAGTTTTATGCTAACATGATGCCACATCCTAAGATGTGGTGTCATGTGTGCCATCCCATGTTTATTAGTGGGGTGGGATAATGTATTTTGTCCCACCTCACTAATTTACGGGTATTCCTCGATTCTAGTTTCCTCGATTTGCGTGCCCTCGGGTCGTTTTACGAAAAACGTTTTTAAAAATTATGAATCAACGGCACAAAACGAATCTAATAAAAATTGTCTCATCAAAAACGGAGTTCAAAAACGTAAATACGTAATCCTAAGGTTTCCGGTTTAGTCGTAAAGGACGTTAAAATAAAATCGTAAGTACTAGTCTCTTCTCGTAAATTTGTGAGTTTATGAACCAACACAAATTTAAAACTTCAAAATAACATTCACGGATAAATTTATTTTTTGAAATGTCGGACTGTCACCAAAGACGGTGTATGTAAACGTAAGCACGTAACGTTGAATCCTCCGGTTTAGACGTAGTCGATGCTACTTCAAGACGTAAATCCAAATTTCTTCCCAAAAATAAGTGAGTTCATATTGTAACATTAAAATAATGTTTTCAAGCAAATATTGAGAATAAAATATCGACCATAAATTGACGGATTGTCACACATTTATTCTGACAGAGTTGTTTTCCGATAGTTGTGATTCTGATATTCTTCAATGTTTATTATTCCGATACTTTAGTAGTCATTCCGACAGGATTCCGACAGGATTCCGACAGGATTCCTTTTGAGACTTTCCGATCAACATTCCGATGGGATTCCTATAGTGGGATATTCCGATAGAATTTTAGTTTCTATTTTCTTTTTTTATTTTTATTTTAATTTCCAATTTAATTTTTCCCACATTTTTACTTAGTGTTATTTTTAAACAAGTTTTATCTTAGCTTAACGTTACTTTATTTTATTTTTAAAATTACTTTTAAATTAGTTTTTAATTACTTTAATTCCTTGCTAGTTTGTGTAAGTCTTTTACCTTAGCTTTGTTAACTTGTCATCTTTATAGAAATAGAAAAATTAAAGCTCCCCCTTTTATTGACCAACACCATTAATTCTACCATTAACCGTGATCAATTCGATTAGATTCCTAGAATGATATCGAGTACACAAATGCTAGCAAAAACCCATTTATTAAATGGCGCCGCTGCCGGATCTTTTCGTAAAGATTAGCGGTTTTTTGTGTGAAAATTTGGATTTTGGGATCCGTTCTTTTAGGAACGTTCTTTTCTAGTTCAAAAATCCTAAAAAAATATAAAATTTTCAAATATCCAAAAACAATAAAAAAGATAAAAAAACCAAAAATATTTTATTTCATTTTAGTGTATGCGTACTCGATCTATGTCTTATTGTGAGCCCGAGACTCTCAGAGACTTAGATATGGCCGGTGTGCAAAATAATAATAACAACCCACCCCACAACAACATGAACAATAATAACAATCAAGGCCCACAACCTGACCTTCGCACAATGGAGGAGCTTTGTCAGCCAACAATGAACGGACGCGGAGGACTGATTGCGCCGATGCAAATCACTGCTCCTGAGTTTTTGTTGAAGCATCACATGATTCAGCAAGTTCAAAATGCTTGTTCTTTTCGCGGATTACCGGATGATGATGCCAACAAACACCTCGACAAATTCATTACCGTCACTCAAAGCATGAAACTGCCCGGTGCTTCCATGGATTTTCTTCGCCTTCACCTTTTTCCATACACTTTATCCCACCATGCCGAAAAATGGTTTAATCGTCTTCCCAAAAACTCAATTCATACATGGAATGACATGACTCAAAAAGTTTTGTCGCGCTACTTTCCACCATCCATGGTCACTAGTCTTCGCAACCAAATCAGTGGTTTCACTCAAGAATCTGATGAATCGCTTTTTGATGCTTGGGAACGTTACAATTTCTTGATCGACCAATGTCCGAACGATAACATGCTCCCCGTTACTTTGATTGATACTTTCTATAATGGTTTAACTTTTCGTGATCGTGATACGATTAATGCTGCCGTCGGTGGTACATTCATGAAGAGAAGACCTGAGGAGTGTAGAGAGCTTATAGAGAACATGACCACTCACCCCAAAAAATGGGATTCATCCGCTTCTTCAAGGAATAACCCAAGGGCCAATGTTTATTCTACTTCATCAACCCCAGATATGACCGAATTCACTCGCATGATGGCCGAAATGAACAAAAATATTCTACTCGTAGCTACGAATCAACAACAACAAGCTAAAGCTGTAGCAACTTCTTGTGAGATTTGTAGCGGTTCTCATTCATACACCGATTGTCCTTCTACTCATGAAAATCCGGAAAATGTGTATGCCGCTAACGGTAACTTTTCTACGGGAGGCTATCAAGCTCGTCCTCAAGGTGACCGCAATTTGCTCAGTTATCGTTCAAACAACTTCCTTTCACCACCCGGTTTTCCTCCTCAAAACCAAAACAACTTTAACCGCAACAATCAAAACCAAACTCGATCTCCAAATCAATATCAAACCCAAAGAAACCCATATCCACCTCAAGGAAATAACAAAGTTTACCAACAACCCGCTTATCAACCACCTGCCTACCATGCTCCTCCTTCCAACCAACCCACAACACAATCAAGAGGTTGAAACTTACATGAGGACTAATGACGCGCTGGTAAAGAATCTTCAGAGTCGAATCATCAACTTGAAAGGAGATATGGCGAAACAAGGGACTGATCTTCGAGCCGATATAAGAAACTCTTTGAGCAGTCAAACGAATGACTTAAGGGATATGATGGCTAGATTCTTCCCAAATAATAAAGCCTCTGGTTCGGGTTCTCTTCCGAGTAACACCGTTGCTAATCCAAGAGGGGCGAAGAAAGCAATCACAACCCGAAGTGGCAAAGGTTTAAAGGAACCCGAGATTCCTACACCTACACCGGTGATTGTGACAAAGGAAAACGAGCCCCCTTCACCAATTCCTCCACCTTCTATTTCTACCCCTCCACCACCCAAGGATGTGAGTGAGAATTCCATTCCAAAGCCTTCATCTCAACCCGATATACCTTATCCCTCAAAGTTGAGGAAAGAGAAGTTGAAGAACAAGGATGATATTCAGGTTTCGAACTTTCTTAAAATGTTTAAACAATTGCAACATCTCCTTTGCTAAGTATGTCGCTCACATGCGGAAATATGCTAAAATGTTTAAAGATCTTCTCGGTGACAAAGAAAAGCTTCTGGATATCGCTCAGACCCAACTTAATGAGAATTGCTCCGCAATGCTCTTAAGGAAATTACCAACCAAACTTGGTGATCCGGGTCGTTTTCTCATTCCTTGCAACTTCCCAGGGGTAGATAATTGCATGGCCCTAGCCGATCTAGGTGCTAGTATAAACTTAATGCCGTTAAGCGTTTGGAAACAATTATCTCTCCCTGAGCTAGTCCGCACAAGAATGACCTTGGAATTAGCTAACCGTACGGTTGCTTATCCAGTGGGGATAACCGAAGAGGTCTTCGTCGGCGTCGACAAATTCACCTTTCCGGCAGATTTTGTTGTCGTTGACTACGAGATAGATCCCCGTGTTCCATTAATCGTTGGACGTCCATTCTTAAGGACCGGTCGCACTCTCATTGATGTAGCCGCGGGCGAATTAATCATGAGAGTTGGTGACAATAAAATCGTTTTCAACATGGGTAAACTTTCTAAGCAACCTTATGAAAACGAGAGCGTTAATTTCATTGACGTACTTGATGAGGCTTGTGAAGAGCATTTTAAAGACGCTAGTAAAAGTGGTTCTTCTTCTCTACCCATTGTTGAGATCGTTGCCTCTATTCCTCCATCACTAACTCCATTTGGAGAAAGTGATTTTCTTTTGAAATAATTTGAAGCAACTTTAGGGGATGTGGCCTTAAAATATGACGATTCTCCCACCGATTGGGAAGAAGACATTCGTACCATTGAGAAACTTCTCAATGAGGACCATATTTCTCCACCTTCTCCTAAGAATGTTACAATCGATGATCCGAATTTGACTAAACCTTCCATCAAAAATCCACCGGATTTAGAGCTTAAGGATTTACTGTCTCATCTCGAATAAGTTTTCCTTGAAGACAATAAGAAGTTACCCGTCATCATCGCAAAGGACTTGAAAGAAGAAGAAAAATCTCGACTTATCGACGTGCTGAAGAATCATAAGAAAGCAATAGCTTGGAAAATTTCTGATATCCGCGGAATTGATCCGAACTTTTGTGCTCATAAAATTCTCATGGAAGATGACTTTAAACCCTCAATCCAAAGCCAAAGAAGGGTTAATCCTAAAATTCATGACGTCATTAAGAAAGAGGTTATCAAACTTCTAGATGCCAGAATGATTTACCCTATTTTGGATTCGCCATGGGTTATTCCCGTCCATTGTGTGCCTAAGAAAGGTGGAATAACCGTTGTTCCCAATGAAAATAACGAGTTGATACCTACTCGACTTGTCATGGGTTGATGAGTTCGCATAGTCTATCGCAAGCTCAATGATGCCACTCGCAAGGATCATTTTCCTCTCCCTTTCATGGATCAAATGCTCGAGCGTTTAGCGAGTAATGACTATTATTGCTTCTTAGACGGTTTCTCCGGGTATTTTCAAATTACCATCGATCCTAAAGACCAAGAGAAAACCACATTCACTTGTCCTTATGGAACATTTGCTTACAAAAGAATGCATTTCGGCTTATGCAATGCTCCCGGGACTTTCCAAAGGTGTATGATGGCTATATTCCAAGACATGGTTGAAGAAACTATGGAAGTCTTCATGGATGATTTCTCGGTCTATGGTGATTCATTCTCTACTTGCCTTGCCAATTTAGAACGTATGCTCAAACGGTGTGAACACACTCGTCTTGTTCTTAATTGGGAAAAATGCCATTTCATGGTAAAAGAAGGCATTGTTCTTGGTCATAAAATTTCCAAAGCCGGTCTTGAAGTCGACCGTGCTAAAGTTAAAGTGATTGCTAAATTACCTCCACCCTCAACCGCGAAGGGTGTGAGAAGTTTCCTTGGTCATGCGGGCTTCAATCGTCGTTTCATTCAAGATTTTTGTAAGATCGCTCGCCCGATGACCCACCTCTTGGAAACAGATACTCCTTTTATCTTTTCTAAAGTGTTTATTGAATCTTTCAATCTTCTTAAGGATAAATTAACTAAGGCACCTTTCATGGTTACCCCTAGTTGGTAGTTACCTTTTGAATTGATGTGTGATGCTAGCGATTTTGCTATTGGAGCGGTTTTGGGACAAAGAGTGAACAAACACTTCCAACCAATCCATTATGCTAGCAAGACAATGACGGGGGCTTAATTGCATTATACCACTACTGAAAAAGAGCTTTTAGCTGTTGTCTATGCTTTTGAAAAATTTCGCCCCTATCTTGTCCTTTCCACCACAATCGTGTACAGCGATCATTCCACGTTGAAGTACTTGTTGACAAAGCAATATTCTAAGCCAAGACTTCTTCGTTGGGTTTTGCTCCTTCAAGAATTTAAAATTGAAATTCGTGAAAAGAAGGGATCCGAAAACCTAGTCGCGGATCATCTAAGTAGACATGAGGATCCTTATCAAGGGGATCATCCGAATCAAGAGATCAATGACTCTTTTCCCCTTGAGGCCTTGATGTCTATTAACTCCAATCTTGATGAAACCTCATGGTTTGCGGACATTGCAAACTATCTGGTTGGTGGAATTCTCATGGAAGGGTTAACGTCTCAACAAAAGAAAAAGTTCTTTAAAGACATTAAGCACTATTTCTGGAACAACCCTTACCTTTTCAAAGCGGATCTTGTCATTCATCGGTGTGTTGATGGGCCGGCAACTTTATTAATCGTTGAAGCTTGCCATAAAGGACCCATCGGTGGTCACTTTGGTCCCAATTACACCGCGAAAAAAGTTTTCGACTCTGGATTTTATTGGCCCACCATTTATCGTGATGCACACGAAATGGTTAAGCATTGTGATGTTTGCCAAAGACAAGGCAAGATCACACATAAAGATGAGATGCCTCAAAATTTCATACAAGAATGTGAAATCTTTGACGTATGGGGTATCGACTTTATGGGGCCATTTCCATCATCCAAAGGGAACAAGTACATCCTCGTAGCCGTTGACTACGTATCTAAATGGGTTGAAGCAAAGGCTCTCCCTACGAACGATGCGAGGGTGGTTGTGAACTTATTGAAACAACGTTTTGCTGGATCCGGTGTTCCTCGTGCTATCATCAGTGACCGCGGGACTCATTTTTGCAATGATCAATTTGCTCGAGTCATGGCTATGTATGGTGTCAATCACCGTCTTTCCACCGCTTATCATCCCCAAACAAATGGTGAAGTCGAGATTTCTAACCGTGGACTGAAGAGAATTTTAGAGCGAACTGTGGGAGAGCATCGTGCCTCGTGGGCCGATAAGTTAGATGATGCTTTGTGGGCTTTCCGTACCGCCTATAAGACACCTATTGGTTTTACTCCATATCGTCTTGTGTACGGGAAGGCATGCCACCTCCCTATTGAGTTGGAGCATAAGGCGTATTGGGCCTTGAAGTGGGCCAATTTTGATATCAACAAAGCCGGTGATCTTCGGAAGATTCAACTCAACAAGCTAAATGAACTGAGGAATGAAGCTTATGAGAATTCATTAATCTACAAGGAGAAAACCAAGATCATTCATGATGCAAGGATTAAGAACCAAGAGTTTCACGTGGTGATCAAGTTCTACTCTTTAACTCTCGGTTTACGATCTTTTCGGGCAAGCTTAAGAGCCGTTGGTCTGGTCTATTCACCGTCTCCAAAGTCTTCCCCTATGGCACGATTGAGCTTTCGCAACTAAATGGGCCTAATTTTAAAGTGAATGGCCAGCGTGTGAAGTTGTACTTTGGTGAGTACATCTCTCATGAGATGATTCCATCCCTCACCATGTTTCCTTTGAATTAGTTCTGGGTCGAGTCAGGCTTGTGACTCGGTTAACAAAAACAAGCGCTTCTCGGGAGGCAACCCGTTGATCTATCCTTTACCCATTTTCATAATAAGTGTAGGGGGAGCTACATAGGGTTTGTTGTCTTGTTTCTTATGATGTGTAGGGATTAAAGCTTCAAATAGCACTATTGATGACATTTGACGACCCGTGATCCCGTGTACCCGTCTTCCCGGTTCTATCCTAAACTGTCGTGATTCAATATTTCATATCTTATATGTTCACATTGAAATCACTATAGTTGTCTCTTCCTTAGCAGGATTTAAACAATGTGCACAATGTCCTAAGTGTAGGGGAGTTTACTCCCACACGCTTAAACATTGAGGACAATGTTTATATCAAGTGTAGGGGGGACTTCTATCGAAGTAAGTGGGCTTTTCCATTAATTTATCCTCATTTTAACCGGAAAATTTGATTTTTCGACATTTTTCAAATTTTATATCTATTTTGGCCTAATAGTATAGTAGTATTTTCCTTTGCTATCGTTATTTAATTTCTTTGCTAGAATAAATTTTGAATAAAGTGGTTTTTAATTTTTCAAAGTTATGAATCTTTTGACTCAACCCGAGTTTACTTATCAAAGTTCACTCTAGCTAGTATCCTTAACGTGTTTAAGTCAAGTTTTTCTAGGCTTTTATATAGGGAACTTTAAAACACGAAAGTATTAACTCTTACGGGTTAAGAACAAGAACTTTTCGCAAGTTCCTATAAATGATCCTAGAAAGTCGTTTATCAAGGGAACTTTAAAATGCCAATTCTAAACTTGAAAGAGTCTAAGAAGTTGCAAGATCCTATAGATGACTTGAAAACCCAAAACTTTGATTTTAATTTGTTAAGCATCCACGAATCTCATTCCTTGAGATGTTAAATTGTGGAGAACGAGAGATAATAGAGTCAATTATAAGTTTGGTATTCTTTCATGAATTTATGTGAGTTAATTATGAGCTTTTTCTCCCATCGCTTGTTAATAAATTTATTTGCAATAAATAAGGTTGTACGATTTGAAAAGTTACTTAGCTTCTAGCCCAAGATCGTTTAAAAGTTGCTCGATATTAATTAGAGTTCATAGCCAAGGCATAACTTATTGAAGCGGGATGCGAAGATTGGCGAGTCTGAAAAGGCCCTAACAAGGCATGAGGACTACATTTTGTTGCTAAAGATCCAAAGTGATGTGAAGAATCATTTGTCAAAAATCAATATGAAGGATCGAGACACACGACGAAAAGCAAATACTCCCGAAAAGATCATGGAGAAGTCTATCCGAAAATACCCTAACAAGGTATCAGGATAAATAGATCCAAGTCCTAAAAGGAGGCGGATCGTTGTATATCAAAATCCAAAGTAATGATTGGAGAAAAATGAAGAAGTCGTGGTCCAAGTATGAAGAATCTCTCAAAAACTTCAAGTGAAGAAATTCCTATTATGAAGAGAAGACCATAATTTCAAGAACGTCTCTCAAGATCCGAAGTATGAAGTCGCTGCCAAATATCGGTCCGAGAAAGGTCTCAAATCGTGAAGCGAGTTATGCCAAGATATGAACTTTAAGAGGTCCCGAGAAGCAGTTTTAAAAGATTTTGTCATTTAGCTAACTATTGATTAAATCGTCCCACTTTATTTTCAGCCTGAATAAACTATCGAAATAAGTCAAACAATGCATCCTCGTGATCATTTAAGACAAATATAAAATGCAAGAGATACACATAGGAATAAGGGAGTCTAAGTGAATAATTGGGCCACATGAGTTTGTGTTACTTTGCTAACTTATAATAACAATGATCTCGTTTATAAGCTTGGTATGGGGAACGTGAAACTTGAGGGTGATAATTGATGTAGTGTTTTTACTACTCTTTAGGAAAAGAGAGCAAAAGTAGGGCATGTATTAAGTGTCGGTTTAGGAAAACCAAGCACTAATGACCAATGAAGTTCAAGTTCGTTTCCCAAGGAGGCTAGTGTGTTGTGTAGAGAGATGATTAACTTTTGTGATTATAATTTATGAAGAAAGAAAATAGAAAAGAGATTAGGAGAGAATGATAGTTATGATTATGAATTAAACTAAGACGAATAGTCGTGCACGTAAAACCGTAAAAAGTGACAAAATTAAAAATTTACCCTAGAAATTCCTAGAAAATTGAAATAAATCAAAAAAATGTAATTAGAGTTTACAAAACGATCAAAAATCACTCAAACCTTTTATTTAATTAAATAATATTTTTTAATGCAAATTAAAGCACAAAAAGTCAATTTAATTAACAAAAAGCCGAAAATGAGATTTTTTCACTTGTAAACCCCTAAAATGACTTAACTAAATTTATAACTATTTTTGAAAATTTTAAAATTAATTAAAACTATTTAAAAACAATTAAAAACTATTAAAGCTTAAAATAATTCTAAAAATTAACCTAATGACAATAAAAATATTCTAAAAATTGTAAAATTCCTAACTTAATGTATTTGATCTAAGAAAAATGAAAAACTTGAAAAATCTAAATTTTAATTTTTAATAATAAAATAATATTAAAATAATAATAAAAATCCAAAATTTATAAAAAATTCTAAAAAGTTGCAAGCCTACTTATTTTAACCTAAATAATACAGAAATGAAGTTGTAATTACAAAAATACCCCTATTGGGCCTAGAAATGGGCTAAAAGTCCAAACAGTCCCTTAATGGGCTCAAATAGGCCCAATAAGAAAAATGTTGTCCAAATAAGCCCAAAAGGTCCTATCTGACTTAAAATTTGATTTTAAGAACAAAACTCTGAAGGCCCAAAAGCTGAAAACGTGTTTAAGCTAGCTTATTTCAAAGCAACTTATTCTTAATGGGCTTTTTGACCCATTGAGCTATAAGCCGATGCCATAAGATCAAATTTGACACACAAACTTCTTTTGAGTTACTTAAGAGATCTGTAAAAAGAAAATTGGAAAAAAGCACAAGAAATAAGCCTGAAATACGCCAAGACTCTCTTCACAAAACGACAAAATAGTCGTTTTTGAGTTCTAGACCACCTCAAGTGCTGATTCAACTTTAAAAAGCTTTTAAATGACTTAATTATGGTAAATAATCAAAAAAAATTCAAATAAGCACAAGCAATAAGCCAAAATAAGCAGATAAGCACTTGTTTAAAAGTCAACTTAATGAGTTTTCTAGTAAAAAGTCAAAGTCAAAGTCAAAGTCTAATAAGCTCTAGATTAAATAAATGGGTCAAATGAGGAAGATCTATCACAAAAAATAAGTTTTTGCAAGTCTGGATAAGCCAAATTGGCTTATGAATAAGCTGAATGATGTTTTACACTAGAAGGGGCTAGTTTTGGAGGTTGAGCAGTGGGAAGTTTTCCCCCTGCTTGACCTTTTTGACTTTTTGTTTTTTGTGACTTTTTTGTGGATTCAAGTTAAGAAAAGGAACCTAAATGATCAGTTAATCATAAGGAGTCAATATCAATCACAAAAACATAATTCCAATCAGCCAATTAGCACAGATTAATCAAAACATCATCGGATCAGTCACAGACATGAACAATAAGCAGTTTACACTCAATAAGCAGTTTTAGCAAAAATCAGCCAGCCAAACTTCACCAAATGCATACACAAGCTATAATTAATTCAAATGAACAAATCTAAACAGGTTTCATGCACTGATTCAAGGTTTAAATTAAGATTCGAGCACAAAATAGTTACTGATGAACAAGAACAAGCAGACTTTTTACTTTGCTGATATACTTGACCACCAAGCCAATTTTAAACACTCAAATCATCCAATTAGGTTACACAAACTTTGATTTAACACCTTTTAGCCCTAAACATGCATACACTCTAAGTGTTTCCAAAATCTTAGGTCAAAAACAGTCAAAACAAGTGAGTTATAGCACAATCTTTAATTTGAGATTACAAAGCTGAAAACTTGCAGGTTTTAGCATACAACCAAATGTCAAACAAATACAAACACAAATATCCAACAAACACAAACTCAATAGAAACTTATGCACTTAAACAGATAATCCCAAACACCCCTTATCTTTTTCAAATCAAGATTTAAACAAGTATAAGTGTATTTCAGTGTTACCCAAGCCCAATCAAACACAATATCTGTTATATTATGTAGTATCAAGCAAGATTAAGCCACATATTCAACAAGAACACAAGTAATGCACCAAATCACCAAAAATCAAGTATTAAAGCAGATTTTGGTTAAAAGGGGTCAAACCTCATGGATGTACATCCACACCCATGAATTTTTGAATTGATGTGCTAGCAAGAACAAGCACAAGCTTCCAACAACAACCCTGCTAAGATTCAACAAGGTGAGCACAAATAGATCAAAACAGAAAGGTGACAACTTAGAAAATAAACTTGATTAATGCAACCTTGTTCCCGCACTTGATTATCCACAAGTTATAAGCCTCACAACACCTTGATAACTCAATATCAGGATGCTATGATCCACTTATAGCCCAAGAATTCCAAGGTTTAAACCAAGACTTAGCAAAATATCAAATTTTGATCCTTTGTGCAATTTCTTGCACAAGGTTTAAAAATACGTTTTGAGATTCAAGATTAGTTAACATATAACATAAACAAGCAGAAATAAAATTGACACTTGACTTTTCTTCACAAAATTTAAACACTATTCATTAAACAATGAACAAGGATTTACAAAAATGTGAACTAGGAAAAATTCAAGAGCAAACTAAAAATGAAAGAGTCCTATGCCTTTTATAGGCTACAATGAACTACTACAATGCATAAAAACATAAAAACCTAGTTGCTTGAAGTCCCAAAAATGCCCTTGAGAATTTTGAATATCTTGTAATCATGTGACTTTCTTTGGTTGTTTGTATTAGTTGGCAAGCTGAAATAGTGATCAATGGCTCACAATGAATCTTAGGATGAAAGCTGAATACTGAGTGTTGATTCCCTGGCAAACTTTTGGCATTTTCCCAAAACGTATGAAGGAGGGTTTATCATGTGAGAAGGATAGTGATGTGGCATGGGTTCTAGTAGTTGGGTTATGTTTAGGGACACCATAATCTTAATTCATGAGAAGATTAGGGTTTAATTTTTGGTAATTAACAAATACCCAATTTGCTTCAAGAACATGAAGAACATGTGTTTAATTCGTTTTGTTTTTAAATGGGGTGTTTAGCACCTTAATTTAACTTAAATAATTAAGTTAGTTAGGCAGGTGTGAGTGGATGGTGATGTGGAAGGATGGTGAAAGCTGATTGGTTGTGGGAGGTGAGTGGGGCACGTGGCAGGGTGTGAGTGGCCTATGTAACTTTTGTTGTCTGCCAGTTTAAACCCCCCCTTCTCTTTTTCTCTTGTCACATGCAACTTTAAACAGCCAAAAACGAATTCCTTTGTTATTAAAGTTTTCTTTTTCACACTTTTGCCCCAAATACTTTTGCAAAGTATTTTCACGGGTATTTCTTGTCATTTGTTGATTCTTGAAGGGTTGTTTTGGCATTTTCTTCAAAGATAATGGTCTTGACTTGTATTGTTGACTTTTTGGATGACTAATATTGGCAAGTCATGATTTATGAGGGACCATTTTTGCCAATTCTTCAAAGTTAAGGGTCCTTTTTGTAAATTTGACAAACTTTAAGGACCAATCTTGTATTTATGAATAAACAAAGGTTTAAAGTGTCAATTCTTCAATATTGGAGGACCATTCTTTTATAATCTTCAAATCTTCAAGGGTTTTTCTTGGAAAATCTTCATTAGGGCTTGGTTCATTATGAGGCTTCGTTTCCCGTGTTCGTTTTTGCATGTTTCTTGTGATCTTTTGTCATTTTCTCAATATCTGTACCTAAAATACACAAGTAACAAACACAAGCATATATTTGGCCATTTTGATGATATTTAATGCATTTAAAGCCTGTTTTGGACGATGAGACTATGTATAAAAGCAGTCTCATCAATAATCATTCATGACAACCAAAACCCCAATGTAAGTCTTAGATTTCTTTACTTATTCTTCCTTTAAATATTTTGCAATTTTATATCTTTTTAAATTTCCTTATTGTTTAGTATTTAATAAGAGCCAAAGTGGGTTAATTATGATGAGGAATGTAAACTGCGCTTTGAAATTAATGCATTGCATGAGGGTATTGCAATGGTCAAGTGTAGGGTATTTAATAAGTGTGAAAACACTTATCCTTTTTCCACTTATTTCCAATAATAACATGACCAAAACGTGTATTTTATGTCGTAAAAGTCAGAATTATGCGTGGTTTGTGTTTTTATTGTGTTTCACGATAAAAATATGAAAAAGGAAGAAAACACGGGCTATCACGGGCTTTTATCAAAGAAAAAGACAAAAGACAAGTCAAAAGATCAAAAGTGCAAGAAGAACGGAAGTCAAAGGCCTATTCTGAAGATTTATTGAAGAAAAAGTCTAAAGACGGAAGTTTAACAAAGTCGAAGAAACAAGTCTACTAAAAGAAGAAAAATAGAAGACGAGTTCAAGTTATCATTCGACTAATCCCGAGACAAAGTTGAGAAAGACGAGAAATTAAAAGACGAGAAAGAGAAAGAAAGAAGGAAGCAACATATCTCCCCTCTCCTATAAATACCCTCCTAATGCTTCATTAGGAGGGTGTTAGTTAGTTTTTTAGTCACTTTTCATTTTTCTAGTTTTTTTATATCTTTAGAGAGAAGTAGGTGTTTTCTACTTCTCTCTCTAGATTTCTTCATCTTTTCGTTCAAGATTAAAGCTTTCAATTTATCTTGCATTTTGGAATCATTAATCTACAAGTTCAAGTTTAAGCTTTTCATCATTAATCTCTTTCTACCTTTCTTGATTTTTATTACTTTTGATCCGAAATATCATGCTTCTAGTTTCATCTTGATGTTTGATTGATTAAAAATTTTATCTTTTTGTTCATATCTAAGTTTTTGTACAATTTGAGTTTTGAGCTTATCATGCTTATTGGCTTATTTTGCACTTAGCTTATTTACCTTTAAGTTTTCTTAAAAGTTTCGTCTTTGTAAGGTTTGTTATAAAAGGTTTGCTTATTTAGAGTTTTGAAAGCTTCTTATTCTTGCTTATTTAGTTTCTTCATTATTGATTTGGTTAAGTGTTGGATTGTGCTTATAAAAAAGAAGCTTATTCATTTTGCTTATTACGGTTTTCAAACCATCGGAAAAGGGTTTACCCTTTCCGACCGTTATTTCGACACTACCATCGGATTAGGGTTTTACATTCCGACGATTTATTCCGATCTTTGTATCGGAAAAGGGTTTTGTGATTCCGATCGTTATTCCGATCGGGATTCCGACAGCAGTGATCATTCATTTATTCCGACAGAGTTGTTTTCTGATAGTTGTGATTCCGATATTCTTCAATGTTTATTATCCCGATACTTTAGTAGTCATTTCGACAGGATTCCGACAGGATTCCTTTTGAGACTTTCCGATCAACATTCCGATGGGATTCCTATAATAAGGTGAGGCGCTATAAAAGGCCATTTAAGGAAAAAGGTTTTTAAGTGCTTTGTGCCACCTCGTTTCCCCGCTTGCTTGTGCGTATATTGAGAGGGACGACCGATTATTGGTTTGCCAACTCAAGTAGTAATTAAGTATATATTTATGTAGCTTTTTCATATTGCTCCTCGAGAGGGAAAATCCTTTTCCTCTCAAAGTCGACCGAGGTCACCTACCTCATTCCAAAGTTTTAATTGTATGTGCACTCGCGCGCATACATACATACCGATTGGTGTACCAAATTCTTCCAATTCTTCCAAAAAGAAGAAGAAGACGAAAAACAAAAAAGACCGTCATTCAAGCCGATCCCGAGAATCGAGCTTTCGACAATACGATGGCAACGGATAATCGACCAATGATTGAGATTCTACAATCTCACGTTGAAGGAAACGATGACGCGATTGTGGTGCCGGATATTGGAGCTAATAACTTTGAACTTAAAACGGGTTTTATTCAAATGTTTTCCGCTACACCATTTTTAGGCCGTACTAATGATGACCCACACGCTCATATCAAACGTTTCATCAAATTAGCAAATACCGTCAAATACAATGGGGTGCCACAAGAGGCTATTCGTTTGCAACTCTTTCCTTTTTCCCTCGAGGGACAAGCCCGGATTTGGCTTGATAAGGAACCACCCCAAAGTATTACCACATGGATCGACTTAGAGACCAAATTCATAAACTACTTCTTCCCACCATCACGGACTACTTTTTTAAGGAATGAGATCATCACCTTTGAACAACAATATGGGGAAACGTTTAGTGAGTCTTGGGATCGATTTAAAGAACTTTTGAGAAAATGTCCACAACACGGTTTCACTAAAGTGCATTAAATTAATACGTTTTACAATGGTTTAACTCTAAATGACCAAGACTCAGTTAATAGTGCCGCGGGGGGCAATATTCTTGTGAAATCAATGAACGAGGCTTGGGCCATAATTGAAAACAAGGCTAAAGTGCAAACCAAGAGTGTTAGGGCTAATATGGCAAGTGCTAATACTAGTAATAATGAGGTGACTAATCAAATTAAGGAGCTTACTTCAATTGTGAAACACCTTGTTTTAAGAGATAACCCTCCCACTACACATGTGAATACCGTGAAAGAAAATTGTGAAACGTGTGAGACTTGTGGTGGACCGCATTCATACTTTAATTGTGACAAGGTTTACAATAATCAACAAGAAGTTTATGCTTATAATAACAATGAAAATGAGCGGATTCATTTCAAACCAAATGTTGATGTTAACCATTTGTCTTACAAGTCTAATAACTATTTGGCTCCCCGGGTTTTGTAGCACCACAAAGACCACCCCCACCCCGCCCAAAATAGGAACCAAGGTCCTCAACGGGGTAATTTTCAAGGAAATTCTAATCAACGGGGTTTTAATGAAAATCAAAGGAATTTTCAAGGGCAAAACCAAGGGTTCAATAACCAAAATCAAGGATTTAATAACCAAGGTTTTCAAAATCAAGGATTTAATCAAGGTTATAATGAATATCAAAACCAAGGTTTTCCTAATCAAGGTTTTCCTAATCAAGGTTTTCCTAATCAAGGTTTTAACAATCAAGGGTATAATCAAATGAACATGCATAATCCTCAAATGGACTTGGTTCTACAAAAATTGACTGACCATGAACGAATTATGAGAGAGATGCAAGAATCGACCGATAAGAAATTTTTGACTATGCTTCAAAACCTTCATCCCCAAGGTGCCCTCCCTTCGAACACCGTGACCAATCCTAGGGCTAATGTTAATGCTATTACTACTAGGAGCGGTAAGAACACCGTAGAACCTTCCTATTCCCCACCTAACCAAGGACCCGAGATACCTTCTTCTTCGACACAACCTCCTTCTTCTTCCACTTGTGACATACCACCCGTTATGCATTCGTCTACACCTTATGTTCCACCGATACCCAAATTTTCTACCACACATTCGGTTCCCAAACCGGTTCCTTCACCTTCCATTCCTCCTCCTCCACCAAAGGATGTAAGTGAGCAATCCACTCCAAAGCCTTCATCTCAACCCAATATACCTTATCCCTCAAGGTTGCGGAAAGAGAAATTGAAGAATAAGGATGATATTCAAGTTTCAAACTTCCTAAAAATGTTCAAACAATTGAATTTTAATATCACCTTTGCCGAGGCGCTCGCTCACATGCCTAAGTACGCTAAGATGTTTAAGGACCTTTTAACTGATAAGGAAAAGTTGCTTGATATTGCCAATACCCAATTGAATGAGAATTGTTTCGCAGTTCTTTTGAGAAAATTACCGGTTAAGTTAGGAGATCCCGGTCGATTCCTTATTCCTTGTAATTTTCCGGGTGTTGAGAATTGTATGGCCTTGGCGGATCTCGGAGCGAGTATCAATCTTATGCCATTGTCCGTGTGGAAACAATTATCTTTACCCGAGCTAGTCCCCACTCGTATGACATTGGAATTAGCTAACCGTACGGTTGCTTATCCGGTGGGGATAGCCGAGGATGTTTTTGTAGGAGTCGACAAATTCACTTTTCCCGCCGATTTCATCGTAGTCAACTATGAGATGGATCCCCGTGTTCCCTTAATTGTAGGACGACCCTTCTTGAGAACCGGGCGTACATTAATTGATTTAGCCGCGGGTGAACTTATCATGAGGGTCGGGGATGACAAAATCGTCTTTAACATGGGTAAACTTTCCAAACTTCCCGATGAGCCCGAATCCGTGAATTACATCGATGTGCTCGGCGAAGCATGCGAAGAACATTTTCACGAGGCTTGTACGAGCGGGTTTCTCCTTTACCTCATGTTGAGACCGTAGCTTCTATTGCTCCTTCATTGACTCCATTTGGAGAAAGTGATTTTCTTTTACAAGAATTTGAAGCGAGTTTAGGGGATGTGGATTTAAAATATGACAATTCTCCCACCGATTGGGAAGAAGACATTCGTACCATTGAGAGACTTCTCAATGAGGACCATATTTCTCCACCTACTCCTAAGGAAGTTACAAACGATGATCCTAATTTGACTAAACCTTCCATCGACAATCCACCGGATTTAGAGCTTAAGGATTTACCGTCTCATTTAGAGTACGTTTTCTTAGAGGAGGATAATAAGTTGCCCGTCATTATTGCTAAGGACTTAAAAGAAGATGAAAAATCCCGACTTATCGATGGGCTTAAGAATCATAAGAAAGCAATTGCTTGGAAAATCCCCGACATTCACGGAATTGATCCTAATTTTTGTACTCATAAAATTCTCATGGAAGATGACTTTAAACCCGCAATCCAAAATCAAAGAAGGGTTAATCCAAAAATTCATGAAGTCATTAAGAAAGAAGTTATCAAACTTCTCGATGCCGGAATGATTTACCCTATCTCGGGTTTGCCATGGGTTAGTCCCGTCCATTGTGTGCCTAAGAAAGGCGGAATCACCGTTGTTCCCAATGAAAACAACGAGTTGATTCCTACTCGACTCGTAACGGGTTGGCGAGTTTGCATCGACTATCGTAAGCTCAATGATGCCACTCGTAAGGATCATTTCCCTCTTCCTTTCATGGATCAAATGCTCGAGCGTTTAGCGGGTAATGATTTCTATTGTTTCTTAGATGGTTTTTCCGGATATTTTCAAATCCCTATCGATCCAAAAGACCAAGAAAAGACCACATTCACTTGTCCCTATGGAACATTTGCTTACAAAAGAATGGCTTTCGGCTTATGCAATGCGCCCGGGACTTTCCAAAGGTGTATGATGGTGATATTTCATGACATGGTTGAAGAAACTATGGAAGTCTTTATGGACGATTTCTCGGTCTATGGTGATTCTTTCTCTTCTTGCCTTGCTAATTTAGAAGGTATGCTCCAACAGTGTAAAGACACTCGTCTCGTTCTTAATTGGTAAAAATGCCATTTCATGGTAAAAGAAGGCATCGTCCTCGGTCATAAAATTTCCAAAGCCGGTATCGAAGTCGACCGTGCTAAAGTTGACGTCATTGCTAAGTTACATCCACCTACCACCGTCAAAGGAGTTAGAAGTTTTTAGGCCATGCGGGATTTTATCGATGTTTCATCCAATATTTCTCGAAAATAGCTCGTCCAATGACTCATCTCTTAGAAAAGGATGCTCCTTTCATCTTCTCTCAAGAATGTCTCGACTCTTTCGAACTTCTTAAAGGTAAATTAACTAAGGCACCGGTCTTAGTCTATCCAAATTGGGAGTTACCTTTCGAGCTCATGTGCGATGCTAGTGATTTCGCGGTTGGAGCGGTTTTAGGTCAACGAGTTAACAAACATTTCCAACCCATTCATTATGCTAGTAAGACAATGACAGGGGCTCAATTGCATTATACCACTACCGAAAAAGAGCTTTTAGCCGTAGTGTATGCTTTTGAGAAATTCCGCCCCTATCTTGTGCTTTCCACCACCATCGTTTACACCGACCATTCCGCCATGAAATACTTGTTGACCAAGCAAGATGCTAAACCGAGACTCATTCGTTGGGTTTTGCTCCTACAAGAATTTAAAATCGAAATTCGTGATAAAAAGGGAGCGGAAAACCTAGCCGCGGATCATCTTAGTAGACTTGAGGATCCTTATCAAGGGGAATCTCCAAATCAAGAGATTAATGAATCCTTTCCCCTTGAGACCTTAATGTCTATTAATTCCAATCTTGATGATACCCCATGGTTTGCGGACATTGCAAACTATTTGGCGGGTGGTGTTCTTATCGAAGGCTTATCGTCCCAACAAAAGAAAAAATTCTTCAAGACGTTAAAACGTACTATTGGGACGACCCTTATCTTTTCAAGCAATGTGCGGATTTAATCATTCGTAGATGTGTTGATGGGCCGGCGGCTTTACAAATCCTTGAAGCTTGCCATAAAGGACCTACCGGTGGTCACTTTGGTCCTAATTACACCACTAAAAAAGTTTTTGACTCCGGATTCTATTGGCCCTCCATTTATCATGATGCACATGAAATGGTTAAGCATTGTGATGCTTGCCAAAGGCAAGGCAAGATCACACATAAAGATGAGATGCCTCAAAATTTCATCCAAGAGTGTGAAATCTTTGACGTATGGGGCATCGACTTTATGGGGCAATTTCCATCATCCAAAGGAAACAAGTACATCCTCGTAGCCGTTGACTACGTATCAAAATGGGTTGAAGCAAAGGCTTTACCTACTAACGATGCGAGGGTGGTTGTTAACTTCTTGAAACAATTGTTTGCTCGATTCGGTGTACTGATATAATGATTTTGTATGGGTTCAATTTTGTCTCTCGATATCCTCTCGAATTGATCTCGGCCTTAAGTGGAATGATTTATTCTTGGTTACTAAAAAGGAGTTGGTTTGTTTATCTATTTTTAAACTAATAACACTTAAATGTAAATGACGTGAAGTAACTTAAAACTTTGGAAGATTAACTAAATTGACAAGTTAAAATTGAGTGCTTGAAAACGTAAAGGAAAGATTAGAAAATTACTTTAAAAACTAAATTGAATTAATGCTTAAAAACTTGTACTATCGGAATATCGAAAATTATCTCTATCGGAATGTAAGAAAATCAAAAGCATCGGAATGTACAAAAATGGTCCATCGGAATGTTTCTGTTAATCACCATCGGAATACTCAAAATGCAAGCTATCGGAATGATGTCCATCGAAATGCAGATCGTAATGTGGTAAATAAAAATTGGCCAGAGTTTCGTCTAGAAAAGGAACCTAAACCCGTCGGAATGTGCGATCGCAATATGCGATCGCAATCCCAGATCGGAATAGGGGTAACTTACAACCTATCGCAAAGTAAAACCCCTTTTGGGTTATTGCGATACCAAACAAGAGATCCGTCGGAATGTGGACAAACCCTAATATTGCGATGGAATGGAAACAGTTCCGAAAATGGTGGAAAGCTAAAAACTCAATAAGCAAAAGCAATAAGCCAAGGGATTCGAACTCGAACACTTCAAAGAGATTAAATTTGATAACTTTTGAAAGTAAGAAACTTTAAAACTTAATAAACAAAGCTTT
Source organism: Glebionis coronaria (assembly GCA_025667525.1). Classification (NCBI taxonomy): domain Eukaryota; kingdom Viridiplantae; phylum Streptophyta; class Magnoliopsida; order Asterales; family Asteraceae; genus Glebionis; species Glebionis coronaria. The sequence continues at coordinate 459,213,858 of CM046877.1, forward strand.
TGAATGATTAAAACTTGAAGAAATCCGAAAACAATGAACTTTAACAAACAATAAGCCAAAAAAGCATGGAAAGCTTATGGCTTATTCACGTAAAGTTTAAAAAGACTAGAAAGATCAAACTCTATTCACGAACACATCCACAATCCCAACCGTATGGTTTTAACAATCGGATCAAGGATTTGATAAATGAAGAAAAGTAGAAAAAGATTGAGGAACTTAAAAGCATAAACTTGATTAATATTAATGAAATCAAAAGTACAAGAAAGCTTAAATTTAAAAGATGAAATCAAAAGAAAAGTTTAGTGAGAGAAAGTATGGAACTTTCTCTCTCTAAAAACTAGAGAGAAAATGAAAAGCTAAAGACTAGCTAAAAACTAAGTGTCAAATTTTTGTGAGGTGAAGGCTTTATATAGGCGTGTGTATGGTGTTGATGGGCTCTTGATTGGGCTTTGATTCGGGCTTCTTTTTCTTCTTTCTTCTTAAGTCTTCACGCGTCTTTTAAATAAACGTTTCTGACTTGGATTTGAGAAGTGTCGGTGAATAATTCCAACTCGTCCTATAATATTTTATTTAATAGACTCGAGTTCTTCGACATATATGAATCTTCCATATTTGGCTCTATTCTTCGATAAATCTTCAAATAGGCACAATGACTTCAAATCTTTTGCATCTCTTGGACAATAGACTTCGTCTTGAGTCCTTTTCCTTGATAAAACCCGTGCAATCCCATGTTTTCTTCAATATTCATCCGGTTGGCTCTGAAAACACAATAGACACAAAAACCACGCATAATTCCAAACAAATGATATTAAATATGTGTTTTGGTCTCGTTTTAGCCCGAATTAAGTGGTAAAAGGATGGGTGTTTGCACACCTATCAAATCCCCTACACTTAACCATTGCCATGCCCTCATGCAATGCTTAGTGATAAAGCAAGTTTACACTTTTCTCATAATTAATCAACCTTGGCCTTATTTAAAATTCTACTAAACAGAAATTAAAGAAATAAAACTTCAAAGATAACAAAGGGATAGAAAACCATTTTCACGTGAAAATAGCTACATGGAAATAACTTGTAGAGAAATCGATGACTTACATTAGGGCTTTGGTGCTGGGAAGATTTATCACCCTCAAGTTTCACGTTCCCCAAACTAAGCTTAAAAACGAGATCATTGTTATTATAAGTTAGCAATTCAAACACTTACACACATGGCTTAATTAAATGCTTAAACTCCCTTATTCCTAGGTGTATCTCTTATATTTTATTTTTGTCTTAGAATGATCATGAAGATGCATTTTTTGGACTTATTTCGATAGTTTATTAGGGCTGAAAGCAAAGTAGGACGATTTGATCAATAGTTAGCTAAAGGACAAAATCTCTTAAAACGGCTTCTCGGGATATCAAAAAGTTCATATCTTGGCATAACTTGGTTCACGATTTGAGACCTTTCTCGGGCCGATATTTGGCATGTACTTCATACTTCATATCTTCGAGAGACGTTCTTGAGATAATGGTCTTCTCATCATAATAGAGTTTCTTCACTTGGAGACTTTTGAGGGGTTCTCCAACTTTGTTGACCACGACTTCATGATTATTTCTTCAATCTCTAATTGGGATTTTGAGATACAACGATCCGCCTCCTTTTCGGACTTGGATCTATTTATCCTCATACCTTGTTAGGGTCTTTTCGGATAGACTTCTCCATGATCTTTATGGGAGTTGATTGCTTTTCGTCATGAGTCTTGATCCTTCATATTGACTTTAGGAATAATGCTTTTCACATCACTTTGGATCTTCAGCAATAAAATTGAATCCTCATGCCTTGTTAGGGCCTTTTCGGACTCGCCAATCTTCGCGCCCCGCTTCATAAGTTATGCCTTGGCTATGAACTCTTATCATTACCGAGCAACTTTTAAACGATCTTGGGCTAGAAGCTAAGTAACTTTTCAAATCGTAAGACCTTACTTATTGCAGATAAATTATTAGCAAGTGATGGGAGAATAGGCAAATAATTACACCAAGTGAGCTTGCGCAAGAATACCGACTTATAATTGACTCTATCATTTTTCGTCCTCCACAATTCAAAATCTCAAGTAATGAGACTCGTGGACACTTAGCCTAATAAACCAATTAAGGTCTATATGGTTAAGGATACTAGCTAGAGTAAACTTGGATAAGTCTATTCGGGTTGAGTCAAAATAAACGCAACGGGCCTAATATGTCAAAGACTTCTAAACTAGCTACACCACTTTTATTAATATTTTTGACTTTATTGCGGGATATATACATATGAAAGCAACGATAAAAAATTTAGAAATTACAACTAAATGGCCAAAGTTAATTAAAAATTTGAAAAATGTTGAAAAATAGGATTTTCCGGTTAAATGAAGGCATTTTCATGGAAAAGTCCACTTAAAACTTCAATAGAAGTCCCCCCTACACTTAAGATAAACATTGTCCTCAATGTTTAAGCATGTGGGAAAAGTTTCCCCTACACTTATGACATTGTGCACGTTGGTTAACTCAAGTTAAGGAAGAGACGACTAAAGTGATCAATTTCAAATGTGAGTATGAAGAAAATTGAATCACGATAGTTGAGAGATAGAACCGGATTTCGGATAACACGGGAGCACGGTTCTTCAAAGTTTCCAAGGGTGCACTTATCCCTGTAATCACATCACCACACAAATACAAACACCGATGCAGGCCCCCCTACACTTAGGAGGTTAAAACGTAAAAAGATAGATGCTCGGGCTGCCTCCCGAGGAGCGCTTGTTTTTGATGACCGAGTCACGAGCCTGACTCGACCCAAAATTAGTTCATGGGGAACGTGGTGAGGGATGGAATCATCTCCTGAGAGATGTCCTCACCAAAGTACAGCTTCAGACGCTGGCCATTCACCTTGAAATTGGGCCCATTTGGCTGAGAAAGCTCAATAGTCCCATACGGAAAGACGTTGGCGACGGTGAATGGACCAGACCAGCGGCTCTTCAACTTGCCAGAGAAGATCTTCAACCGAGAGTTGAAAAGTAAGACTTGATCACCAACGTGGAACTCTCGGTTCTTGATTTTTGCGTCATGGAGGATCTTCGTCTTCTCTTTGTAGATCAGCGAGTTCTCATAAGCTTCATTCCTTAGTTCGTTGAGCTCGTTGAGTTGAATCTTGCGATGATCACCGGCTTTGTTGATGTCGAAGTTGGCCCACTTTAAGGCCCAGTGCGCCTTATGCTCCAGCTCGATGGGAAGGTGGCATGCTTTCCCGTACACAAGACGATAAGGTGTGCAACCGATCGGGGTCTTGTAAGCAGTACGGAAAGCCCACAGAGCATCATCTAACTTATCGGCCCACGCGGCACGATGCTCTCCCACAGTACGCTCCAAAATTCGCTTTAATCCACGATTGGATATCTCAGCTTGCCCATTGGTTTGGGGATGATAAGCGGTGGAAAGACGGTGATTGACACCATACTTGGCCATGACTCTTGCAAATTGATCGTTGCAAAAATGAGTCCCGCGGTCACTGATAATAGCACGAGGGACGCCGAATCGAGCGAACAGCGATTTCAAAAAGTTACAAACCACCCTTGCATCATTAGTAGGTAAAGCTTTGGCTTCAACCCACTTGGAGACGTAGTCAACGGCAACAAGGATGTATTTGTTTCCTTTAGATGAAGGAAATGGCCCCATAAAGTCGATACCCCAAACATCAAAGATTTCACACTCTTGAATGAAATTCTGAGGCATCTCGTCTTTATGTATGATCGTGCCTTGTTTCTGGCAAGCATCACATTTTTTAACCATATCGTGAGCGTCACGATAAATGGAGGGCCAATAGAATCCTGAATCAAACACTTTTTTGGCGGTGTAGTTGGGACCAAAGTGACCACCAGTGGGTCCTTTGTGGCAAGCATCAAGGATTTCGAAAGCTGCCGGTCCATCAAAACATCGGCGAATAATCAAGTCAGCACATTGTTTGAAAAGATACGGGTCATCCCAGAAGTAAGTCTTTATGTCTTTGAAGAACTTCTTCTTTTGCTGGGATGTTAACCCGTCAACGAGGATTCCACCCGCTAAGTAGTTTGCAATGTCTGCAAACCATGGGGTTTCGTCAGTAGTCGAGTTGATAGACATTAAGGTCTCCAGGGGAAAAGAATCATTGATTTCTTTGTTCGGATGATCCCCTTGATAAGGATCCTCAAGTCTACTAAGATGGTCCGCGGCCAAGTTTTCTGCTCCTTTCTTATCACGAATTTCAATTTTAAATTCCTGGAGCAGCAAAACACAGCGAAGAAGTCTTGGTTTGGAATCTTGCTTTGTCAACAAGTACTTCAGCGCGGAATGATCGGTATACACAATGGTGGTGGAAAGGACAAGATAGGGGCGGAATTTTTCAAAAGCATAGACAACAGCTAAAAGCTCTTTTTCTGTTGTCGTATAATGCAATTGTGCCCCAGTCATTGTCTTGCTAGCGTAATGGATCGGTTGGAAGTGTTTGTTCACTCTTTGTCCAAGAACCGCTCCAATAGCAAAATCGCTAGCATCGCACATCAACTCAAAAGGCAGCTCCCAATTAGGGGTAACCAAGACGGGTGCCTTAGTTAGCTTATCCTTAAGCGAGTTGAAGGCTTCAAGACACTCTTTGGAAAAGATAAAAGGAGTATCTTTTTCCAAGAGGTGGGTCATCGGGCGAGCGATTTGAGAAAAATCTTTGATGAAGCGACGGTAGAAGCCCGCATGACCCAGGAAACTCCTCACACCCTTCACTGTTGAAGGTGGAGGCAACTTTGCGATAACATCGACTTTCGCACGGTCAACTTCAAGACCGGCTTTGGAGATTTTGTGTCCTAGGACGATGCCTTCTTTTACCATAAAATGGCATTTTTCCCAATTCAGAACTAGGCGAGTGTCTTCGCACCGCTTGAGCATACGTTCCAAATTGGCAAGGCACGCAGAGAATGAATCGCCATAGACCGAGAAATCATCCATGAATACTTCCATAGTGTCTTCCACCATGTCATGGAAGATAGCCATCATACACCTTTGGAATGTCCCAGGAGCATTACATAAACCAAAAGGCATGCGTTTGTAAGCAAATGTTCCATAGGGACAAGTGAATGTGGTCTTTTCTTGGTCCTTGGGATCGATGGGAATTTGGAAATACCCGGAAAAACCGTCTAAGAAGCAGTAATAGTCATTACCAGCTAGACGCTCGAGCATTTGATCTATGAAGGGAAGAGGAAAGTGGTCTTTTCTCGTGGCATCATTGAGCTTGCGATAATCAATACAAACTCTCCACCCAGTAACGAGACGAGTGGGAATCAACTCGTTGTGTTCATTGGGAACAACGGTTATTCCGCCCTTCTTGGGCACACAATGGACGGGACTTACCCACGGCGAATCCGAAATAGGGTAGATCAATCCGGCATCTAGAAGTTTGATAACCTCTTGTTTGATGACGTCATGAATTTTAGGATTAACCCTTCTTTGGTTCTGGATTGTGGGTTTGAAGTCATCTTCCATGAGAATCTTGTGAGTACAAAAGTTCGGATCAATTCCGCGTATATCGGAAATTTTCCAAGCAATTGCCTTCTTATGAGCTTTAAGCACAGCGATGAGACGAGTTTTCTCTTCATCCTTCAAATCCTTAGCAATGATGACTGGCGACTTCTTCTCTTCTTCAAGGAACGCATACTCGAGATGGGGTGGCAACTCCTTAAGTTCCAAATCCGGAGGATTGTCGACGGGCGGCGTATTCGAAGTCGGAGTATCGATAGCAATGATAGTGGGAGATGGAGGAGAAGGGTTGTCTTCTTTGAGGAGGTTTGCAATGAAACTGAGATCGTCATCCCAAGTGGCAGTAGAATCGTCATTGTCTTGCTTCACATCTTTCAAGGTGGCTTCCAAATCTTTCCAAAGGAAACACTTTCTCCAAATAGAGATAGTGATGAGTCGATAGAGGAAACGGTCTCAACATTGGGAAGAGAGGTAGGAATGTTTTTACAAGCATCCTTGAAATGTTCTTCATAAGCCTCATCAAGAACGTCAATACAATTAACATTCTCGTAAGAAGAAGGCTGTTTAGATAACTTTCCCATGTTGAAGACTACTTTATCGTCACCCACTCTCATGATAAGCTCACCGGCTTCAACATCAATGAGAGTGCGACCGGTCCTCAAGAATGGACGACCAACAATGAGTGGCACACGGGGGTCCATCTCGTAGTCGACGACAACAAAATCAGCAGGGAAGGTGAATTTGTCGACTCCTACAATGACGTCTTCGGCTATCCCCACTGGATAAGCAACCGTACGGTTAGCTAATTCCAAAGTCATTTTGGTGGGGACTAGCTCTGGGAGAGATAATTGCTTCCAAACACTTAGAGGCATGAGATTAATACTGGCACCTAGATCCGCTAGGGCCATGCAATTCTCTACTCCCGGGAAATTGCAAGGGATAAGAAAACGACCCGGATCACCAAGCTTGATTGGCAATTTCCTTAAGAGCACTGCAGAGCAGTTCTCATTAAGTTGGGTGTTGGCGAGATCGAGGAGCTTTTCCTTGTCGCTCAGAAGATCTTTAAACATTTTCGCGTACTTAGGCATGTGAGCGAGAGCCTCAGCGAAGGAGATATTGAAATTCAATTGCTTGAACATTTTAAGGAAGTTCGAAACTTGAATATCATCCTTGCTTTTGAGCTTCTCTTTCCTCAACCTAGATGGATAAGGTATATTGGAAGAAGAGGAAGGCTTTGGAATAATAGGATCACTCACATCCTTGGGTGGAGGAGGGGTAGAAGGAAGAGGTGGAGAAATTGGGGAAGGAGAAGGGTGAGGAATAGGAGCAGGTGACTCGTTCTCCTTAGTCACAACCACCGGTGGAGGTATAGGAAGCTCGGGTTCCTTGGTACCTTTACCACTGCGAGTGGTGATTGCTTTCATCTCCCCTCTTGGATTCGCAACGGTATTACTCGGAAGAGTACCAGAAGAAGAGGGTTGATTACCATTGAAGAAACTAGCCATCATGTTCCTCAAGTCATTCGTTTGACTATCCATAGTGTTCTTCATATCAGCTCTTAGATCATTCCCTTGTTTCATCAGATCTGCTTTCAAGTTGCGCACTTCCTGTTGAAGATTATCCACGATCACATCGTTAGTTCTCATGTAGGTTCCAATGTCTTGATGTGATGCGGGGGTTTGGTTTGAAGGAGCAGTGTATGCGGGTGATTGATAAGCAGGTTGCTGGTAAACTTGGGTGTTTCGTTGTTGTGGTTGTTGCTGCTTATGAGGAGGGATGTATGGTGTGCGAGTTTGTTGTTGTTGAGGAGGGCGGTTGAGGTTTTGTTGTTGGTGTTGGTTGTTAGAGTTAAAACCAGGGGGTGAGAGATAGTTGTTGGAACGGTAGCTAAGCAGGTTGCGGTCACCTTGAGGTTTTGCTTGATAAGCAGGTTGAGTATAGGTGCCATATGCTGCATTCACATTCTCAGCAGGGTAGTCTTGGGTGGCAGTACAAGTTGTGTAAGAGTGAGGACCACCGCATATCTCACAAGGTTGGCTGACAGCGTTCACTTGTGCATTTTTGGCGTTGTTGCTGTTGTTGTTGCTGACGGTGTGGGTGACAAGCGATTCGAGAAGCGTGGTAATTTTGTCAAGTCGCTTGTCGCTGTCATTAGTGCTAGCACTAGCAACATTGGTCCTAATGCTCTTGGTTTGCACACGAGACTTGTTCTCAATGATATCCCAAGCAGCATTGGAAGTCTTAGCCAAGAGATTACCCCCTGAGGCACTATTCAGTGAATCTTGTTCATTCATGCTTAAACCATTGTAAAAAGTATTTATTTGATGAACTTTGGTAAAACCATGTTGTGGGCATTTTCTTAAAAGATCTTTAAAGCGATCCCAAGATTCACTGAATGACTCGTCGTACTTTTGTTCAAAGGTTATAATCTCATTCCGCAAAGCGGTAGTACGAGAGGGTGGAAAAAAGTAGTTGATAAACTTTGTTTCCAAATCCGTCCACGAGAGAATACTCTGTGGCGGTTCCTTAGCAAGCCAATGTCGGGCTTGTCCCTCTAAAGAAAAGGGAAAAAGTTGTAACCTTATCACTTCTTGTGGAACGCCATTGAACTTGACCGTGTTCGTGAGTTGTAGAAATCTCTTGATGTGATCGTGTGGGTCATCAATGGTTCGTCCAAAGAATGGTTGAGCTGAGACCATCTGGATAAAGCCTGACTTGAGCTCGAAATTGTTGGCGGCAATTGGTGGTATAACAATTGGATCCGTGTTGCCATCAACATGAGCTTGCAGCAATTCAATCATTGGGCGATTATCCGGTTGGTGCTCATTGTTGTTGTTATTCATGTTGTTGAAAGGCGGGTTGTTGTTGTTATTATTATTGTTCGGAGGTGGTATGTTATTGTTGTTTTGTACACCAGCCATGTCTAAGTTATCGAGAGGCTCGGGCTCTTGATAAGACGTGGATCGAGTGCGCATACACCTGCAAAAGAACGAACAAACAAAGCAAAAATATTTTTGGTTTTTATGTTTTTTACTTTTTAGGATTTTTGAAAATTTTATATTTTTTAGTGATTTTGAAAATTTTTATGAAAAAGTAACGTTCACGGGGAACGGATCCCAAAATCCAAATTCTCACAAAAAACTTTTGATCTTAACGAGAGGAGCCGGCAGCGGCGCCATTTGATATAATGATTTTGTATGGGTTCAATTTTGTCTCTCGATATCCTCTCGAATTGATCTCGGCCTTAAGTGGAATGATTTGTTCTTGGTTACTAAAAAGGAGTTGGTTTGTTTATCTATTTTTAAACTAATAACACTTAAATGTAAATGACGTGAAGTAACTTAAAACTTTGGAAGATTAACTAAATTGACAAGTTAAAATTGAGTGCTTGAAAACGTAAAGGAAAGATTAGAAAATTACTTTAAAAACTAAATTGAATTAATGCTTAAAAACTTGTACTATCGGAATATCGAAAATTATCTCTATCGGAATGTAAGAAAATCAAAAGCATCGGAATGTACAAAAATGGTCCATCGGAATGTTTCTGTTAATCACCATCGGAATACTCAAAATGCAAGCTATCGGAATGATGTCCATCGAAATGCAGATCGTAATGTGGTAAATAAAAATTGGCCAGAGTTTCGTCTAGAAAAGGAACCTAAACCCGTCGGAATGTGCGATCGCAATATGCGATCGCAATCCCAGATCGGAATAGGGGTAACTTACAACCTATCGCAAAGTAAAACCCCTTTTGGGTTATTGCGATACCAAACAAGAGATCCGTCGGAATGTGGACAAACCCTAATATTGCGATGGAATGGAAACAGTTCCGAAAATGGTGGAAAGCTAAAAACTCAATAAGCAAAAGCAATAAGCCAAGGGATTCGAACTCGAACACTTCAAAGAGATTAAATTTGATAACTTTTGAAAGTAAGAAACTTTAAAACTTAATAAACAAAGCTTTTGAATGATTAAAACTTGAAGAAATCCGAAAACAATGAACTTTAACAAACAATAAGCCAAAAAAGCATGGAAAGCTTATGGCTTATTCACGTAAAGTTTAAAAAGACTAGAAAGATCAAACTCTATTCACGAACACATCCACAATCCCAACCGTATGGTTTTAACAATCGGATCAAGGATTTGATAAATGAAGAAAAGTAGAAAAAGATTGAGGAACTTAAAAGCATAAACTTGATTAATATTAATGAAATCAAAAGTACAAGAAAGCTTAAATTTAAAAGATGAAATCAAAAGAAAAGTTTAGTGAGAGAAAGTATGGAACTTTCTCTCTCTAAAAACTAGAGAGAAAATGAAAAGCTAAAGACTAGCTAAAAACTAAGTGTCAAATTTTTGTGAGGTGAAGGCTTTATATAGGCGTGTGTATGGTGTTGATGGGCTCTTGATTGGGCTTTGATTCGGGCTTCTTTTTCTTCTTTCTTCTTAAGTCTTCACGCGTCTTTTAAATAAACGTTTCTGACTTGGATTTGAGAAGTGTCGGTGAATAATTCCAACTCGTCCTATAATATTTTATTTAATAGACTCGAGTTCTTCGACATATATGAATCTTCCATATTTGGCTCTATTCTTCGATAAATCTTCAAATAGGCACAATGACTTCAAATCTTTTGCATCTCTTGGACAATAGACTTCGTCTTGAGTCCTTTTCCTTGATAAAACCCGTGCAATCCCATGTTTTCTTCAATATTCATCCGGTTGGCTCTGAAAACACAATAGACACAAAAACCACGCATAATTCCAAACAAATGATATTAAATACGTGTTTTGGTCTCGTTTTAGCCCGAATTAAGTGGTAAAAGGATGGGTGTTTGCACACCTATCATGTACCTCGTGCTATTATTAGTGATCGCGGGACTCATTTTTGCAATGATCATTTTGCACGAGTTAAGGCTAAGTATGGTGTCAATCACTGACTTTCCACCGCGTATCATCCTCAAACTAATGGACAAGCCGAGGTTTCTAACCGTGGTCTTAAGAGAATCTTAGAGCAAACCGTGGGATAGCATCGTGCCACATGGGCCGATAAATTAGATGATGCTTTGTGGGCTTTCCGTACCGCTTATAAGACACCTATAGGTTGTACCCCTTATCGCCTTGTGTACGGAAAGGCATGCCACCTCCCCATTGAGTTGGAGAATAAGGCTTATTGGACCTTGAAATGGGCTAATTTTGACATAAACAAAGCCGGTGATCATAGGAAAATCCAACTCAATGAACTTAGGAATGAGGCTTATGAAAATTCATTAATCTACAAGGAGAAGACTAAGCTCATTCATGATTCCAAGATTAAAAACCGAGAGTTCCATGTTGGTGATCAAGTTTTAATTTTTAACTCTCGGTTGAAAATTTTTTCGGGTAAACTTAAGAGCCGTTGGTCCGGTCCATTCACCGTGGCCCAAGTCTTCCCTTATGGCACCATTGAGTTATCCCAACCAAATGGACCCAACTTTAAGGTGAATGGCCAACGGGTTAAGTTGTACTATGGAGAGGACATCTCTCATGAGATGATTCCATCCCTCTCCACATTTCCCTTGAATTAATTTGGGAAATCGAGTCGAGCTAGAGACTCGTGATAAATAAATCAAGCATCGTTTAACTAGGTTAGATTTTTACCTTTACCATCCTTTCCACCCTTTTTCACCTTCATCCATTTCCACCAATAAGTGTAGGGGGAGCCAAGTAGGTTGTTTGTGTGTTGTGATGATTGTGCAGGGACATGTGCTTTGATGATCCACTTTTGGTACTTTTGACGCGACCCATGATCCCGTGTTCCCGTGTACCCGGTTCTATTAAAACTATTGTGATTCATACATGTATATAAATAAAACGAATAAATGTAATCACTTCAGTTGTCCTTTCCTTAGCTCAATTTTAAACAACGTACTCAATGTCCTAAGTGTAGGGGAGTTTATTCTCCCACATGCTTAAACATTGAGGACAATGTTTATATTAAGTGTAGGGGGGACTTCTATCGAATTTTAGTGGGCTTTTCCATGAATTTGATCGCATTTAACCGGAAAAATAAAAAAAAGTTTTAACGTTTTTTAAATTTTTGATCTATTTTTGCCTTGTAGTATTTTTCATTTATGTCTTTCCTTTTATCATCGCATCTTATTTATATTTTCCATTTCAAGAATAAAGTAAAAAAATAAAAAATGAATAAAATGGTTTTAACAAGTTTTGATATCTTTGATATATTAGGCCCGTCATGAATATTTTGACTCAACCCGAGTTTATTTATCCAAGTTTACTCTAGCTAGTATCCTTAACCATATGGACCTTAATTGGTTTATTAGGCTAAGCATCCACGAGTCTCATTCTTTGAGATTTTAAATTGTGGAGAACGAGAGATGATAGAGTTGATAATAAGTTTAAGGGTTAATTTTTGCTTATATGGTTTTTGTGGCTCTTTCTTCCCGCTTGTATATTTAATTTCTTAATAAATGAGGATTCTTGCGGTGTAGATTCGATATCTTAACTCTTATCCAAATCTTTATTCTCCTTGTAATTAAAGCATGAACACATTGAGGGTGCCAGCGTTGTGGACTTCCGACTAAGGTGGCTCAAAACCACTAAGTATGAGGTATTCAGACCATGGGACCACGGAATTTGGCCTACTATATATATAATAAATAAAGAAAGAATAAGATTAAAACATGACCTCAAGGATCCTTAGGGTGTGGGGCATGTAGCACGAACCTTGTCATTAGAGCCTTAGGGTGTATGGCATAGTAAGTGTTGAATAAAAATTGATCAAAAAAATCAATTCCCTCGTTTATCGCTCAAGGAGCCTTAGGGTGTGGACAATAGACGGGGAGCATGTTTACATCTTAAAGAGCCTAAGGGTATATGATGTGAACTTGCTAAACTCCACATAAAGTCTACATGACTTTGGAGGAATAATTAATAAGTAGTACTATTTGGCCAAATTTTGGGTCCGGGAATTTATTCCCCAAATCGTGTTAAATCATCCTTGATGTGGGCTTACTTTAGTGACAACGTTTTTTAGGACGAGGTTAGGTTTTGAGTGTCAGGTTTGCACCGTTTGGCCTTCATTTTTGGAATAATAATTATCAAATAAGTCAAATGAGCCTACGGGTGAATGACAATAAATAAAATCTAGAGATAAAACATAGGAATTGGAGAAAGAGTATTACACAATTGTCTTATATAAGTGGTTTTAACTTGAGGACTTATGGTAAACACTGATCTCGTTTTTAAGCTTGGTTTGGGGAACGTGAAACTTGAGGGTGATTTATATTCATGACACCAAAGCCCTAATTCAAGTCTTAGATTTCTTTACGAGTTTCTTCCATCAAATAATTTCCAAGTTAATAAATCATTATAACTTGTGTCTTCTTTTAAATTTTTATCTTTTCGTCGTAGTAGTAGTAATAGTAATAAAGGACGAGATGGATTAATTATGAGAAAAATGTAAATTAATGCTTTAAAACTATGCATTGCATGGGGTCATTGCAATGGTCAAGTGTAGGGGATTTAATAAGTGTGTAAACACTTATCCTTTTGCCACTAAAATCAAGGAAAAACAAGACCTAATCATGTGTTTTATATCGTAAATGTCGGAATTACGCGTGGTTTTGTGTTTTTGTGTTAAATAGGTACAAATGATCAAAAGAAGAGAAAACACGGGATTTCACGGTCAAATGTTGAAGAAAAGTCCAAGAAAGAGACAAAGACAAAGTCGAAAGACCAAAAGTGTGCCAAGATCACGAAAACCGTCAAAATCAACATGGAATTGAAGAAATGATCAAGGAAGCCGAAATCGAGCTCGACTTTAGCGGATTTAATCCTTTTGAAGATTTTTGGGCTTTGTGGGTCCCACATTTTCTTAATGGGACCACAAGCCCATTTAACAAATTTGCTAACTTACCATGGATAAAAGGCCACGGATTGTGTAAGGCCAAAAGATCAAAAGTGACGGATTCAATGGTTATTGGGCCAAAGCCTATGATTGATATTGGGACGAATGAAAAGAATGAGTGAATTAACTTTTCACTTCATTGTTTGCCTGGTCAATGAAAGTGTCAACTCTCATCTCACAAACGTAACAACACCCAGTCCAACTCACCTCCCACGTGTTATCTTATCTCACCCCACACACAAATAAATAATTACCCACTCACACATTTCGTTACAAACAATGTGTGTTTTCACTACTCACTTTCTTCTCCCCATTTACACAGCCTCAACACCCAAACCCTAATTTTTACTATCAAAAATTAACTCACCCAAAATTGGGGGTTTTTACCCAATTCGTGTGATTCACCCGGATTGGGATTAAATCCCCAAAATTTTCGGATCATGCACTCACTTGTGGTCCTCTCCCATCATCTACGTGGCCAATCCTTGTGTTGGGATTGGATATCCCACATCACCACAAACCCTCCCACCAATCAAAATCATCCATCTCACCCTCAAAGAAGCACAACTAGCACAAAAGTGCCATGCTGGCAATCCAAGTGATGCAAGGACGTTTTTCCACCGCAAGATTTAAGAAAAAAAAGAGAGAGAAGAAGAAAGATGGATTCTACAGCTCAGATTGGATGCTTACTATGGAAGCTAACAAGAGGGTTTCCAAGGGGTTTGCCTATAAAAACCCCTTCATATCTGTAATTTTGTGTGGTTTTCCTTTATTTTAATTTTTATTTCTGAAAAAATAGAATTAGGGTTATTGTAATTTTCTTTTTTTAAAGTATTGTAATCAAAGTTTTTATATTAATGAAATTTCAGTTTTGTTAAATTCTTGCTGAGTTTTATTATTATTGCACTTAATATAAATTTATTTTGATTTAATAATTGTTAAAATAAAAAGATAAGAGATAAACTCTTTACCTACTGGAAAGATAAAAAGAAAAAAAAAATATATGGTTGCTGTTACTGTTATGGTATCTGATGGTGATGATGAGATTGTGTAAAAATGGTGGTGGTTGATTCGTTTGTTTCGGTTCAATAGGGGGTTCAGCGCCCACCCTACTGCCCAACGGTTATCGTCATAGATTTTTCCTTGTTTTTATTTTTATGTTAATGTTATTTAGTTTATGGTTTATCTGCTTAAGGTTTCTTATCTGCTAGGTTTCAGTTTTCTGCTTGTTTATATATTAGTTGCTTTATTTTTTGTATCTTCTTGGTTTTAGATTACTGTTGGAATTGTTGTCTGTTATTCAGTTTTTGGTTTAAGTTTAGAGTCGTTTGAATCTGCTAGTTAGTTATCAGCTATATTAGGTTTGAGTAGTTTTTGTTAGTTTCGCTTGGATTTGGTATTAATTTGGATCTGCTTATTTTGTTCTGATTTAATCTGCTTGTATTTCAGTGAGTTTGATTCTGCTTATTTGGGTATTAAAGCTGTTGAACCTGCTTTAATTTCAGTTATATTGGATCTGCTTTGTTTTATCTTGACATGTTTAGCTTATTTTAGATATATCATACTTATCTGCTCTCTTATTGCTTTTCATTTTTTATTAGTGCTTATCTAGATTTAGCTTATACGGTTTATAATATTGTCTGCTTTCCTGCTTAGTTGTCTCGTTTTTTATATTTTCTAGCTTATTTGTTTGTTATCATCTGCTTATCTGCCATATCTGTCTTAGCTTATTTGGTTATTACTTTTGCTGATATTACTCTGTTAAAGTGACAGATCCACTTGATCTGTTACTCCAAAAGTCCAAAAAAAAGTTCCAAAAAATTAATAGCATAATCTGGCTTTGCCCAGATTCGAACCCTGGACCTCCTGTCCAGGAGCCAAACGACATAACCACTAGTGCTAGGCTCTTTCTTGTGTTTATTTCCTTACAGTTTAATTAATATATGAATTTTTAATTTGGCAGTTTTAAATTAAATAGATTAAATCAAGTTTTTAGTTTTATTAAATTTATATAAAAGTTTTATTTCATTTTTCTTTAATTCAGTGATAAAAATATAAAAAGTCAAAAAAACATTTTATTTAAATTCCTTTTATAATTTTGATTTAGTTTTCAATAGATTTTTAAATTAGTTTATTTCAATTAAGTAAGTCTTATTTTAAAATAGATTTCTTTTAAAGTTTTTAAAAAAGTTTTTAGTTTAAAAAAAAATAAAAAAAAATTAATTAGTTTTAAAATTAGATCTCATTTAAAGTTTTTAGAAGTCTTTAGTTTAAAATTAATTTCAATTTAGATTTAAGTTTTATTTTAAAAATAGTTTTATTTAAATTGCTTTAATAGTTTTTATTATTTAGATTTTAGTTTAAAAATTCCAAAAGTTTTAGTAACCAAGAACAAATTAATTTTACGTTAAACCAGATATCAATTCGAGTCGATTCGAGGAAAAACGAAGTTAATTGAGCAAAAATACCTAGTATTAATGGGCTTGGGCTTTACATTGGGTCGCTGACCATAAAAGTTAGGGACCAGACTTTGGCTTGTTTGATAAATAATAGTTACTAGGACTACGAACAAGGGCGTTACCCGAGTTAAAATAATAAAATAAACCTAGCTTACTATGCTTGTCTTGAGCTCGTAGTCTTATCTTTCTTCTTTTCCTTTTATGGTGAACATGTTGATGTGATATTTGATATTTATCTTGAGCATTAATCTCATGCCATGATCTTGTGCATCCATCACTTGTGATATTCGCCTCTTGGTGACTTCATGTCCCACATACATATACCTTCGTAATTCTTGAAAGCTTCAGAGTTCGATACAGCAGAAGACTTGACTTTTAGGCTTTCTTGAATTAGATGAAGTATTAAGTGCATAAAGTATAAGCATGTGGGGACGACTTCTTATTGGACTCCGCAACACCACCGTCTTCAAATATAGTAACATAAGTAGACACGAAAGAAATGGATTTGACATTTCGTTCTAGGTCGGTATCATTTTACCTCCGACCGGTGAAGCCCGTTGGACGATATAAAGTATCGTACTTGTGGCGGGTAGTTTCAAATTAAGAACCTCCTTTACAATATTTCGCGGGAAAACCCGTTCTCTTTACTCGACCGTCCAAAGCTGGTTGTGAACGTAATGAGTGAATCATTTGGATAAAATTATCAGCATGATTGAAGTCGTAATTCCGATTCCTGGAACAAGTTTGGTTCATTAAAGAACCGCACCATCGTTGCTTTCCATTTATCACAAGCTTGATTCATATAGATTCTTACAAGTTACCTAGCAAGTGCTTTCCCGTTATCCGTTGATCCTGAAATTTAAGGAACTTCAGAGGTCGCATCATGAATGGTGACTAGAAAGTCTTCACAGCTATAGGATAATAATTCACGTGCTTGTAAAGGTAGAAGCAAATTGTACTGATTTTTTTCTAACAAAAATGAGATGAAAATTATTTAGGATTTAGTAAGACGGACCAAGTCTTCAACTGGAAGGAAAAACCTTTATAAAATATGGGTGATACTATGAAATCTTTTCTGGCTGGGGGGTAGATAATACATTATTTAAGTAAAAGTTGACATATGAATACGTGAAGTAAACGTAGCAAATCTCACTGAATGTGTTCGTCTGTAACCTCACAGAACAAACACCGTGTGTCTAATCTGGACAATACTCCAGTGGTGGTAACTAAACTTTTAATGGTCTGATTTATGCGTGGCATAACAAAACGGGTATATCCCCTCGGAGGGTACCCTGAATTTCTGAGGGCCTAGTTCAACATACAGAGTTATGAGTCTTGACTCGTGTCTTGAGAATATATTTGTATGACTTATATCATGATTCGGTCCGGGTAGGTGTCTTCCGAATTGATACTTGAGACCTGTGTCTTGACTGTCGTGTTGACATGTGTTTTCGTAGGTGGATCTGAATAAGGTTAAAAAAAATTGG
Source organism: Glebionis coronaria (assembly GCA_025667525.1). NCBI lineage: Eukaryota > Viridiplantae > Streptophyta > Magnoliopsida > Asterales > Asteraceae > Glebionis > Glebionis coronaria. Next base: position 459,231,221 of record CM046877.1, read on the forward strand.
TTACTGTTTGGATTGGCGGACCGGTTAGACTGCTGACCTCTGTATTTCTGGTCACATCAGTTCTAGAGTTTTGATGGCTACTGACTTATTGATTATAAGCACGGTGGTTTCCATTACCAAATTGTCTATCAGTTCTATGACTGTCGTCATTCTAATCGTGGTTCATGTAACTATTCTGTTGGGTGGCCGGCTGGGTACCGGTTCACACTCTTATGGCTGAAAGAAAATAGCTGAGTGACATGTTGCATTTAACTAAGGAGCTATAGGCATGGAATGGTATGGTAGCGTCTGATGTGTGGAGTATATTCTTTGTCTGGAATATTAAATCTTTAGTCTTCGTCCGTGCTTTGTAGAATCTTCATATTATGAATAGTATCAGCATCTTGTGGAATCTCCAAAGTATCAGCAGCATCAGCATTCGTAAGGTCTCCGAAGTGTTTGTAGCATCAGTATCTGGTAAAATCCTCAACTCACGGGCAACATGAACATCTGGTATATTATCGACAAGTGGAAACGCCTGAGATGATTGAGGATAGATTAACAATACACATGGAGTAAGGTACATGGAGTACACCTAGAATACTGTACATGAAGTACACATGAAATACTGTACATGGAGTACACTTGAGGTATTGTACATGGAGTACACATGAAATATTATACATGGGGTACACATGGAATACTGTACATGGTACTGATGGCAATTTCATGAGATGATCGATACTGGTGTCAATCATCTGACATGATCAAAGGGAAAATAAATTGATTTAACCGGTTGGCAAATTGAACTGAAACGAGTAACATGATAGGCTGACAATTTTTGCGTAGACTTTATGTTGGTTGTATAGAGGCTCAAAAGTATGATTAAACGAAGTTTCAACAATGGTCAACATGAAGACATGATTAATGAAGACCAAACATGATTTATCATGAAAACAGGATTTTACTGTAATCCTTCCATATTTTAGCATGAAAACATAATCACCCTGCTGAAAACGTAATCCTCATAAGGAGACATGAAACTTAATCAGCATGAAAAGACGTCCATGTGAGAGTATTAAAACTTGATATGTTATAGGAACAAAATTATAACCAACTAAGGTTTAACATCAACTGGTGTGGATGGTTGTGGTTCAATCCACAAAATTCTAATGAGAAAACATGTGACTAAGTATGGACGATTCTAGTTTGATCCATACTTGTCAAATTTTACAAGAACTGTCATGTATAGAAATCTACAATCTGGGACTAAATTTGGATGGCTGTTATCAAATCCATACTAGCCAAACTTCAATGAAACATCATGATATGAGTAAAGGTGAACGCTTATGGGTCGGTTCACAAAACAACATTCGATTAAAAACATGAATCTGACATGAGCAAGGGTAAACGCCTATGGGTCGGTTTATAAAAACAAAACTGAAGGAGCAAAGGTGAACGCCTATGGGTCGGTTCACCAAAACAAAATTCGACTGAAAAGTACATGCGACTAAATATGGCCAGTCTTGTACCAACCTTTTACTTAGTCAAAAGTTTAAGAAAACTGACTGATAAATGCATGAGAAACATGAAAGATAACAAATGCCAAATCCTAGGAAGTTCCTGGGGACTACCCACTAGTCACAGGTCAAGTTTTAGAGCCTACAGTTCAAACCTTGGGCTCTGATACCATAACTATAACACCCCACTTTGATAAGTGGACCATTACGTATATTTATGGCGTGTCATCAAAGCATGCAAGGTAAAATGTACCAAAACATACATGACCAAAAAGGAAAACCGGAATCAAACATCGGTTTCCAAACAAAAGCCCAAAACATAATTAAAGTAACTGAAATAAGAAGACAAAAACAATATGAAGGCAAAACGAGAAGAAGTCTAAGGCAGCTTCCATCCAATGCACGTCCTCCAAATGCTCAAGTTAGTCCTTCGGTACCTGCCGTTTTGGGACATGGAAAGGAAAGTAACGGCTAAGAAATACGTTTAGCGAACGGATATAGTGACATGATAAGAATATCTGGAATATATATGATAGATCTGGAATACTAAGCTGAACAGATAATAGTACTGACACTGAAAGACTAATAAGTAAAATGCAGCGGAAAACTGTGTTTGTCCTGAAAAACCTAGTTTATAACTGGTAAAGCTGAACGATTAACTGTTTAATATGAAAACAAGTAAATTCTTTATTTTAATTGCCAAGAGCTTATATACGTCATGTACTGTAACAACGTGTAACACCCCCACAATTGCTATGCGCAGCGGAACTACAACAATGGGTGCTACACAGTATTCATTGCACACAAGATACATCAAACGACGCTAAAAAGACGTCAACTTAAAACTTGAAATTAAAATTTTTAGATGATACATGTCCACGGTTTTTCCAACCCCAAATAGTACACAGAGTTTAGCGTTTTCGGTCCCCATGAATCTCAACCCAAGAATTTCAGTTTACAACAACATGACATTAACTTAAAAATTGTTTAAGTAGAAAAGGAGGGAAAAACAAGCGGACTCCAAGCCGTACACACAACATCCATCCCATGCATGCTCCATCCTACACCTCAGCGGTTACCTGAAACACATGCCAAAATTTGGTCAACGAAAACGTTGAGTGGAATTCATAGGTTTTTCAATCCATTTGAACGTATATATATAATAAAAACCATTCGTGATCATTTATAGTCTTGTCGATCAAACAAACTATAATCAGGATACTGACAATTGTGTTTAAGCTCATGACACTAATCCGTTAACTCAATCACCCGCGTAATAAATACCGGCGTGATTCAGATGAAACCAGTGCCCCTTCTAAAGGCATCAGTTGCAATTATACCTTATTTCTCATACAAAATAATCTACCGCAGAACTTACTAAAAGTACAGCTTCTCGGCTAGCATTGGGTCGTTAGCCCCGTAGTACTACAAATTGCATAAGCGGCTATTTCCCCCTACTCGAGGGCAGGACAATAGTTAATAGTTCATGATTTTAGGGACTTTTGCAACTTTGGTACTCAACACAATTTCTAAGGCAACTTTCGGGTATAACAATCATTCATGATATACGTTCCTTTTAAAAACTAGCATGCATTTCCCTCGCGGGTAAAACAATTTGAAATAAATATAAGCGAGGCTATAAATTCACACCTTATATCTTAAGTAGTCGGTAGTTCGAGGGATGATCACTGACGATGAAACGGATGCCCGGTTAACTCAACACCTATCATAAATAACGCGTAATGAGTAATCTCATTTTAATACTTACGGTACTGTATAAAATACATATATACTAGTCACTTAGGACAAGTATAACTCACGCCAAAAACAAAATAACAAGTATCACTCATTTTATACCATTCGTTCTCATTACTTACGTTGTCCATTTTTACTCATTCTCGCCGGTACTCGACTAAAGTACGGGCTGTTTTACCTTATTTAACCATACTTATAAAATTTGACAAAATTTCCAAAAATCCTATAAGACCTGTAGATAACATGTTTTTAAGCACAATAAAAGTTTTTACTTTTACGACCCGTTACGCAACGTTTTTCCAAAACTACATTTTACGGGCTGAAATTGCACTTCGACCAATTTTGACCTCTTTGACCTATATGAAATGCACATTTGACTTCGTTGACTCCTAAGTCAACTTATAGACTCATTTTTACAGGTTTGGGACCAAATTTTGACCCTTGACCATTTACCAATTTATATTTGTGACCCTCGGGATTTGACTAAAACTTTACGTAAATCCGGATTACGAAAGTCCTCGTCTCCCGGTACTCGATCTTTAAAACCTCATAACTTTTAGCTCGTTTTGAGTCACGGGCTCTACCTTATACCAAATTAAAGCTAAGAAGACCCTATATAACTACATTTTGTTTTCAAGACCTGGAAGAAAAATCATTTTTATGAAATGGACCCAAAGTTTCTGCCTAAATTTGGCTACTTCAAAAACACGCTTAGACTCGATTCCAAGCCTATCCATCACTACTAGGCATCATCCTAAGCCTCCTAAACATATCCAAACATAAAAATTCAGTCCTACCCCTATTGATCAACCAATCTCAAAATCAAAAATTCAAAGAAATGAACATGCATCTAATTTAACCTATGTAAAACATCCTAAAACAATAAACCAAACACAAGAATAACACTCAAAATCAACAACCACCATGGCTCCCCAAACACCCCTATTGCCGTGGGGTTTGGGTGACCCAATCACCACAACCAAATTGATTTTGGTGAGTTTTCTTGGTGTTTATACTTCCATAACTCATAAAATTAACATGCATTAGCACATTTAGCCACAAAAACGAATTTGGATCATCTTGAAAAATCTTGGAAAATTTTTGTTAGTGCATGTGGGATTTGAGCACATAGAAATGTAGGGAATGACCAAATTAGATGTGGTCTAACCTTAGTTTTTATGAAAATCAAGTGGAAAAAGATTTTTGGTGGATTTCTTGGTGTTTTTGGTGTAACCGTCGGCTAGAGAGCAAAGAGAGGAGAGTGTTTGATTTGTTTTGTCTAAATGTGTTTGTGTGTTTGTGTTTGTGTCAATTTGGCCCTTTTGGTGGATTGGGAGGGACCAAAATGGTAAATCTTGCTTTCTTTTGGCCTTAAGTAAAAACGCCACTATAACTTTGCGGTTTCGACTCATTTGTCAATTTTGAAAATTTTACGGGAGTCGGAAATCTTCCCGAACGCTCCAAAATATTTTTGGGATACTTTAAATGTACTCGGAAGGCTATAAAACTCACCCGACTCAACTTAACACAAACCATAAATAAAATTCTCGAAAAATTACATTATCGATAAATCGTCAAAAATTATATAAAATTGGGCATCCCTCGGGATCGTAATCGTCATCGTCCTTCTTAAAACGTCAATCGTAAAAATTATAACCTCGAACATCGGCTTTAACCAAAATACTTATAAATATAGAAATTATAATTTATTAAAAATTTCAAAAATTAGCGTAATTTAGGGTATCGTTAATGACCTCGATTCTAGGGTGTCACATCCACCCCTCCTTAAAGAGAGCGACGTCCCGGCGCTCGCCTCTTCTTGTACTCACATTTCGTTCTACTGGAACAGATGAGGATACCTTTCCTTGAAAAAGTCCTCACGTTCCCAGGTGTATTCCGGTCCACGCTTAGAATTCCATCGGACTTTCACAATAGGAATCCTACTACGCTTCAACCGCTTGACCTCCCGGTCCATAATTTCCACAGGTTCTTCCACAAAGTGAATTTTGTCGTCTAGTCGAATCTCGTCCAAAGGAATCACCAATTCCTTATCCGCCAAACTCTTCTTCAGGTTCGATACGTGAAACGTGTCATGAATAGCACTAAGTTCGGTCGGCAATTCTAACTTGTACGCTACTGGTCCAATTCGTTCAACGATCTTAAACGGTCCAATATACCTCGGACTCAACTTTCCTTTCTTCCCAAAACGAATTACACCCTTCCACGGCGATACCTTGAGCATAACCATATCTCCTACTTCAAACTCCAACGGTTTCCTTCGGTTATCGGCATAACTCTTCTGTCGGCTTCTCGCAGCAAGTAGTCGGTTCTTGATTTGCACAATCTTCTCTGTCGTTTCTAAAACCATTTCGGGTCCAGTCAATTGACTTTCCCCCACTTCACTCCAACACACAGGCGATCTACACTTCCTTCCATACAATGCTTCGAACGGTGCTGCCTTGATACTCGCATGATAACTATTATTGTACGAAAATTCCACCAGAGGCAAGTGGCGTTCCCAACTTCCTCCAAAATCGATCACGCATGCTCGGAGCATGTCCTCCATCGTTTGAATAGTTCGTTCACTCTGGCCGTCAGTTTCCGGGTGATAAGCCGTGCTTAAACTCAGTTCAGTGCCCATCGCACGTTGAAGCGATTTCCAAAATTCCGACGTAAATCTACTGTCGCGATCCGAAATGATCGATAACGGCACTCCATGTCTACAGACGATCTCCTTTACGTACACGCTGGCGAGTCTTTCCATGCTGTCCGTCTTCTTCATAGGTAAGAAATGAGCATATTTCGTCAACCTATCCACAATTACCCATATCATATCACATCCACTAGGAGTCCTAGGTAAACCCGTCACGAAATCCATTGCGATTTTCTCCCATTTCCATTCTGGGATTTCTGGTTGTACCAACAATCCAGATGGTTTCTTATGTTCTGCCTGAACCTTCGCGCAAGTCAAACACTTACTAACGTAACGAGCAATATCAGCCTTCATATTCGACCACCAATAAACTTTCTTCAGGTCGTGGTACATCTTATCCGATCCAGGATGTATCGAATACTTCGACTTATGCGACTCATTCATAACCAATTCTCGAACTCCAGGCTTTCCTTCCTCAGATGAACACAGTGGTAACCAAATCCGATTCTCAAAATATCTCAGTCCGTCAGACCTAATCACGAAAAGAGGTTTCAACATTCGTCCCAAGTTCTCGGCTTCAACATTCCCTTTCATTAGTCCTCTCTCCTGAGCCTTCAGTATGATTTCGGTTAAGTCAACGCTCTCACTCATCACTAAAGCTCTAACCCTCAAAGGTTTCTCCCGTTCCTTCCTACTCAGTGCATCCGCTACAACATTCGCCTTGCCAGGGTGGTAGCGAATTTCGCAGTCATAATCACTTAGTAGTTCAACCCATCGTCTCTGTCGCATATTCAACTCCTTTTGATCTAAAATGTGCTGCAAACTCTTGTGGTCAGTGAATACAACACACTTTGTCCCATACAGATAGTGTCTCCACAACTTCAACGCAAAAACTACCGCTCCTAATTCCAAATCGTGCGTCGTGTAGTTCTCCTCGTTCTTCCTTAGTTGCCTCGACGCGTAAGCTATCACCTTTTCACGTTGCATTAATACCGCTCCATAACCCTTACGAGACGCATCACAATACACTACGAAGTCTTCGGTTCCTTCAGGCAATGATAAAATCGGTGCGGAACATAACTTATCCTTGAGCGTTTCGAAAGCAAGCTCTTCCTCAATTCCCCATTCATACACCCTATTCTTTTCGGTAAGCATCGTCAATGGTTTTGCAATCAAAGAAAATCCTTCAATAAACCTTCGATAATACCCCGCTAAACCCAGAAATTGTCGAACTTCAGTCGGCGTCGTCGGCGCTGACCATTCCCTGATCGCTTCGATCTTGGCAGGATCTACACGAACTCCCTCACTATCGATCACATGACCTAGAAATTGCACTGATTCCAACCAAAACTCACACTTAGAGAATTTTGCATACAGCTTCTCCTTCTTTAACAACTCCAAAATCTTTCTCAGGTGCTTCTCGTGCTCCTCCTTACTTTTAGAGTAAATAAGTATATCGTCGATGAAAACAATAACAAACTTATCTAGATACGGCTTGCACACGCGATTCATAAGGTCCATGAATACAGCAGGCGCGTTCGTCAACCCAAACGGCATCACTCGAAATTCAAAGTGTCCATACCGCGTACGAAAGGCAGTTACAGGAATATCCTCCTCTCTTACACGCAGTTGATGATACCCTGATCTTAAATCGATCTTTGAGTATACACTGGAACCTTCCAATTGATCGAACAAATCATCAATCCTCGGCAATGGGTACCGATTCTTAACCGTCAGCTTATTGAGTTCCCTATAGTCAATACACATCCGAAACGAACCATCTTTCTTCTTTACGAACAACACTGGCGCTCCCCAAGGTGATGAGCTCGGCCTAATAAATCCTTTGTCCATCAACTCCTTCAGTTGATCCGATAACTCTTTTAACTCAGATGGTGCTAAGCGATAAGGTGCACGTGCAACCGGCGCAGCTCCTGGCACTAAATCAATTCGAAATTTGACCTCACGGGTAGGCGGTAAACATGGCAACTCGTCTGGAAAAACGTCCGGATACTCGCAAATAACTGGTACCTCTTCAATCCTCGCCTCTAAATCACCATCGCTCGAAACCTGTGCCAAAAACACATCGCATCCACTCTCTACGTACTTCATCATTTTCAAACACGAAATCACCTTCAAACGAGAAGTGCATTCGTCTCCCTTCACCGTTAAAACCCTATTCCTCAACGGAATCTGAACCAATCTCTCGCCACAGACGATCATAGCACTGTGCGCCATTAGCCAATCCATTCCCACAATCACGTCAAACGATCCTAGCTCTATAGGCATCAAGTCGATTTTAAAAGCGTAATTTCCTAACTTCAAGGTACACCCTTTCAGTATAGAATTCGTACTAACAATTTTTCCATCGGCTAACTCAACGTTATAACTAGTCGTTAACAACACCGGTTTTCTATCGATATGACGACTAAATTTAACATCTACAAAACTCTTGTCAGAGCCAGAATCAAACAAAATACTAGCATAACAAGCGTCTAGCAAAAACGTACCGGTAACCACATTTGGACCCTGTGGTTTATCAGCAGTTCCCACTTGATACACAGCAGCCGCATTATTACCTCCCCGCCTGTTTCCTGCCTTCGGGCAATTCGCTTGCACATGACCCCTTTCTCCACAACTATAACATCCTCTCATCCTGATAGCATTAGCCCCAGTGGCTACTCCTCCCGTTCGACAACCAGATGTCCTATGACCTGCCTTTCCACACTTGCCGCATACCGGCGGGCAATTTCCAACATGATACAAATTGCACTTACCACAATGGGGATTCACTTTCACACTTCTAGGGTTCGTCACTGCCCTCATCCCTTCATTCCTTCTTTGATTAAACTGCTGATTTCGGTTCTGACCATGGTTGTTTCGATTTCCACCTCGGTTCTGGCCTTGGGATTGATTGCCTTGTGCCGCTTCCCATTTCCTCTTGTTGCCTTCAGCAATGTAGTTCTGCTTGTCCTGAAGCTTAACGTCCATCAAAGCGTGAGCCATTTGAACCGCTTCATCAAACGTTCCAGGTTTTGACGAAGTTGTTTCACCTTTGATATTGCTAGATAAACCCTTAATATACTGCTTCATTTTCTTGGCATCATTGGCAAATATGTCCGGACACAAAAGACTTAATTCGTTGAATCTCCTGGTGTAAGCAGCTATATCGTTGTTCTTCAAGGTCAAGTGCCTCAACTCATCCTCCAATTGCCCCAATTCCTCTTCTGGGCAAAACTTCTTAGTCAACAAAGCTTTTGTCGCATTCCACGTCCTTGCATTCGCTACAGCCAATCCAACCGTAGCTACCTGGGTATTCCACCAACTTAACGCATCATCAAGAAACCTAGCAGCTGCAAACTTCACTTTATCCGCTTCTGCACAACCACTGATTTCAAACGTACTTTCAACCTTTTCCAACCATCGTCTAAGTTCTAAAGCTCCACCGTTCCACGGAACTGCGTGGGACCGCACTTCATAAAACTAGAATAGGTACACACCCTCGGGGCTTGCTGTCTCCCCGCGTTCCTTCCCTGGTCCTGATTTCTCCCAGCTCGGTCCGCTTCCAACGCATTTGCTATAGCTTCCTGAATCATGGTGTTAACACGATCGGCGGTCAACTTTGGAGGCATGGTGTTATCGAATATCTCTTTCTGCAAGACAAGAAAAATAGAAAAACAATGTAAGTATACATATCAAGTTTCCCAGACATAATATACATACAACGACACATCACTACGGAGTTACTAATATTTATCAATTCACACCACAAAAGATCAAATTTAAGACATATCACAGATCATGAAAGGTAACATAGATTGTATTGATAATTAACCAAAATCGTGACAAGTATTGCCACTACAATCGTTCACCATAAAACTTCAAGTACTTGAGTTTCTCGTCATAATACCATCATACAAAGGTCTAAAATAGTTCTATTACAATGATCAAAGAAAATACAAAACAAGTAACTAGGCATGTGGTGATCCACACGGCCTCTTGGATGGCGGCTCGTCGTCGTCTTCCTCGGTTTCCTCATCGCTAACGTCCTCATCCACATCATCCACTTTTCTCTTTCCCTTATCATCCGGCCCACAATCCGTTTCCTTTTTCGTCCCTGATGTGGATCCACACTCAATCACTACCTGATTTCCCACCGTAACACAAGCACCTCCAGTAGGCGGCTGAATCATGAAGTCATTCGCCTCCATCTCCAAATCGTCCACGAATCTCCAATCCGGGGGCAATGAATCTCTCACACGATGCTCCCAACTCTGCATCCTCGACAACCTCACCTGATCCTCCCTAACACGGTCAAGACTAGCACTTAAATTTGCAACCATTGATCTTAAACTGTTGATGTCACTTTTGTTCACATTCCCGTCATACTCAACTCTTGCAGTCCTTTCCAACAGTCTTTGGTCCGCCTTTTCATTCTCGTCGAATCTACTGACCACCCTTGATTCCACTACATACCTCATGCACATCGATCCTTCCAAACCTCTCACAGTCCGTCATACGTCATGATAAATCCTCGGTCCGGGACAGCAAATTCTTGGGATGCCTTGATGAAGAGAATTTGCGCTCATTGCACCTTCGGCTCTTCTGGGGATATCTGGTACACCAACCAGATGGGAAGTACGCATAGGCATGGGGCAAGTAATTCTCCTTGGGTCGGGGTCCTGGGCTTGTACATCGTTCGTCTCAGCTTGTCCTTCAGCTGCTGTTCCAACACTTCCCCCTTCGCGACCTACGACGTAATCGTTTCCATTATCGTTAGGCGGTACCTCGGCCATTCCTGCAATAACAGCGAATTTCGGAGGGTACATAAGTAATTATACAATAATTATAAATATATGCATGCAAATGCAATGCAAAGGTGGTACATATGCCCGAAATGTAATAATATGATGCTCATGCATGATTAATACAAAAATTACGATGTCGGATATTTCACGTAAAATTCAACGTCTACATATAGTAATTCCATACTTACGTAATAATTACCCACATATATACTTTACTCAAAAGTATACGTCAAATGCCATAAATACAACAATAAATCTTACCGGAGCCATGCAGGATAGTTGTGTGTGCTTGGACCATTTTCTTACGACACCAAAAGTTATAGTTTAGGATTTTCAAAAACGACCTAGTTCTCTATAACTCGTGGCTCTGATTACCAATCTCTAACACCCCCACAATTGCTATGCGCAGCGGAACTACAACAATGGGTGCTACACAGTATTCATTGCACACAAGATACATCAAACGACGCTAAAAAGACGTCAACTTAAAACTTGAAATTAAAATTTTTAGATGATACATGTCCACGGTTTTTCCAACCCCAAATAGTACACAGAGTTTAGCGTTTTCGGTCCCCATGAATCTCAACCCAAGAATTTCAGTTTACAACAACATGACATTAACTTAAAAATTGTTTAAGTAGAAAAGGAGGGAAAAACAAGCGGACTCCAAGCCGTACACACAACATCCATCCCATGCATGCTCCATCCTACACCTCAGCGGTTACCTGAAACACATGCCAAAATTTGGTCAACGAAAACGTTGAGTGGAATTCATAGGTTTTTCAATCCATTTGAACGTATATATATAATAAAAACCATTCGTGATCATTTATAGTCTTGTCGATCAAACAAACTATAATCAGGATACTGACAATTGTGTTTAAGCTCATGACACTAATCCGTTAACTCAATCACCCGCGTAATAAATACCGGCGTGATTCAGATGAAACCAGTGCCCCCTTCTAAAGGCATCAGTTGCAATTATACCTTATTTCTCATACAAAATAATCTACCGCAGAACTTACTAAAAGTACAGCTTCTCGGCTAGCATTGGGTCGTTAGCCCCGTAGTACTACAAATTGCATAAGCGGCTATTTCCCCCTACTCGAGGGCAGGACAATAGTTAATAGTTCATGATTTTAGGGACTTTTGCAACTTTGGTACTCAACACAATTTCTAAGGCAACTTTCGGGTCTAACAATCATTCATGATATACGTTCCTTTTAAAAACTAGCATGCATTTCCCTCGCGGGTAAAACAATTTGAAATAAATATAAGCGAGGCTATAAATTCACACCTTATATCTTAAGTAGTCGGTAGTTCGAGGGATGATCACTGACGATGAAACGGATGCCCGGTTAACTCAACACCTATCACAAATAACGCGTAATGAGTAATCTCATTTTAATACTTACGGTACTGTATAAAATACATATATACTAGTCACTTAGGACAAGTATAACTCACGCTAAAAACAAAATAACAAGTATCACTCATTTTATACCATTCGTTCTCATTACTTACGTTGTCCATTTTTACTCATTCTCGCCGGTACTCGACTAAAGTACGGGCTGTTTTACCTTATTTAACCATACTTATAAAATTTGACAAAATTTCCAAAAATCCTATAAGACCTGTAGATAACATGTTTTTAAGCCCAATAAAAGTTTTTACTTTTACGACCCGTTACGCAACGTTTTTCCAAAACTACATTTTACGGGCTGAAATTGCACTTCGACCAATTTTGACCTCTTTGACCTATATGAAATGCACATTTGACTTCGTTGACTCCTAAGTCAACTTATAGACTCATTTTTACAGGTTTGGGACCAAATTTTGACCCTTGACCATTTACCAATTTATATTTGTGACCCTCGGGATTTGACTAAAACTTTACGTAAATCCGGATTACGAAAGTCCTCGTCTCCCGGTACTCGATCTTTAAAACCTCATAACTTTTAGCTCGTTTTGAGTCACGGGCTCTACCTTATACCAAATTAAAGCTAAGAAGACCCTCTATAACTACATTTTGTTTTCAAGACCTGGAAGAAAAATCATTTTTATGAAATGGACCCAAAGTTTCTGCCTAAATTTGGCTACTTCAAAAACACGCTTAGACTCGATTCCAAGCCTATCCATCACTACTAGGCATCATCCTAAGCCTCCTAAACATATCCAAACATAAAAATTCAGTCCTACCCCTATTGATCAACCAATATCAAAATCAAAAATTCAAAGAAATGAACATGCATCTAATTTAACCTATGTAAAACATCCTAAAACAATAAACCAAACACAAGAATAACACTCAAAATCAACAACCACCATGGCTCCCCAAACACCCCTATTGCCGTGGGGTTTGGGTGACCCAATCACCAAAACCAAATTGATTTTGGTGGGTTTTCTTGGTGTTTATACTTCCATAACTCATAAAATTAACATGCATTAGCACATTTAGCCACAAAAACGAATTTGGATCATCTTGAAAAATCTTGGAAAACTTTTGTTAGTGAATGTGGGATTTGAGCACATAGAAATGTAGGGAATGACCAAATTAGATGTGGTCTAACCTTAGTTTTTATGAAAATCAAGTGGAAAAAGATTTTTGGTGGATTTCTTGGTGCTTTTGGGGTAACCGTCGGCTAGAGAGCAAAGAGAGGAGAGTGTTTGATTTGTTTTGTCTAAATGTGTTTGTGTGTTTGTGTTTGTGTCAATTTGGCCCTTTTGGTGGATTGGGAGGGACCAAAATGGTAAATCTTGCTTTCTTTTGGCCTTAAGTAAAAACGCCACTATAACTGCGGTTTCGACTCATTTGTCAATTTTGAAAATTTTACGGGAGTCGGAAATCTTCCCGAACGCTCCAAAATATTTTTGGGATACTTTAAATGTACTCGGAAGGCTATAAAACTCACCCGACTCAACTTAACACGAACCGTAAATAAAATTCTCGAAAAATTACATTATCGATAAATCGTCAAAAATTATATAAAATTGGGCATCCCTCGGGATCGTAATCGTCATCGTCCTTCTTAAAACGTCAATCGTAAAAATTATAACCTCGAACATCGGCTTTAACCAAAATACTTATAAATATAGAAATTATAATTTATTAAAAATTTCAAAAATTAGCGTAATTTAGGGTATCGTTAATGACCTCGATTCTAGGGTGTCACACAACGTATGCATGAATACATAGAGGGGTGACCTCGTCATGTTGTAGAGGGGTGACCTCTAACTGAGAAGTTGGGTGGAGGGATCAACTCCAATGTGAAGGATGTAGAGCATTCGCCACATTCACCTGATAAGCTGTAAACTGATAACCTATGATGCACCCATACGTCCTGCTTGATAAATGGCCAAGCTGAAATAAAGGGACGCTGCGAGAAATCACTCCCCCGCGGAGGAGTCATGACACCGATGCCTCAAGTGTCATGGTTACGGTACCTTCGTAACTAGTAATAACTGGTCATGCATGTATATAAATCTCATGCAATTTTACATAGTTATTAAAGTAATTAATGTGAAGTTTATAACATATACTGGGAAAACATTTGGCTGCAGACGGGGAATCCTAATCATGCATAGGAAAAGAAGTCCATACTAAAGGACGGGAAATCCGTACCTCATGTCCAGTAATGCATTGAGAATGAAAGCTGAAGAATCTACTCTGACTTCACGGATACTACATACATAAGGGAATGTGAAATGAGTTGACTAATTATTGTTTATTGTTATTGATTCTTTATGTTCTTACTCACTTTATATGTTCTTGTATTGTTTTACTGTTTCGTGTATAATCTGGTAACTCTGACTGTTCTCTGGTATTTACTGATTAGTGTAATCTCCTGTACTCTAATTAGTATATTTTACTATATTCTAATTAATGTATAACTTGTATTCTTATATAATTATACTGTTATAAATAACCTGCTAAAAAAATAGAAAGTTTCTTGAAATAGAAAGTTTCATAAAATAGAACGTTTTCAAAATGGTAATAAGCTGATTTAATAAACCTATAGTATTATCTGAGACTTATTTAATATATATGATAAGACCTGAATAATTAAATGTCAAACAAGAGTAAAGTTTATTTAATAAAATCTAACATGTCATAAACTTCTAGTTAATTTATTAACTAATAAAATAACATGGTTTAACCGATTATAAATTAATAAAACGTGGTTAAAGTTAATTTAATTATATCATGCTTACAATGAAGCTAAATAAATAAGCTAAGTCCCTGATTTTATTTAATTGAATATGCCATGTATAACTTTCGTGAATGACTAATTGAATTAACTTTTAATAATATTTAAATTAACTTAGCCAATTTTATCAATACCCCTGTGTTTCAGTTTAGCTGAGATCCCAAAATTACGCCCACCGAGACATATGTCTCGGTTGCACTTAACTCAAAACAAAAACAATGCAACCCAACACCACAACCCCTGCGGTTGTGGTTCCTGCCACTGGCTGACCCACAACCACTGGCTATTGTCGGTTTCCCCTGCTGATCAGACCCAGTCGCTGGCTGGCCACTACCAGCCGTGGCTTGCCACTAAGTGCAGTCGACTCCCACCGCTAGTCAAACCTTCCCACCGAGATAGAAGTCGCGGTTAGCCACTGGTTGGGTAATTTCCCCACTGGTGGGTTGTTTCTTGTGACTGTTCAGAGAATCCAGCCACTGGTTGCTGTTAATACCACCGAGAGCACCAAACTTGGTTCTCGGTTCTTGTACCCAATCCAAACAAACCCGACCTGATCTCAATCAACTACTATAACATGTTTCCCATATAATTTTTTAATTAAATTCGTGGCTAGACCTTTATAGTGGAGAAGAAAATAAAAGGATTACCGAATACTTGTAGATGAAAGATAACAACCACGAACACCAAATCCGAATACAAAACAAGATCAATACTTCTTAAATTTTTATTTTTGTTCTTGATCTAGGTCGGCTGAACATAAAGGGGATTAGGGTTTCTCCTTTTTTTTGAACTTGACAAATGAAAGGAATGTAAACCTTTTGCTAGTTAAGTTATTAACGGGTCGGGCCTTGGCCCGTTTCCTGTTTCTTTATAAATGAGCCGCCAAAACAACCCATAATCACACTTGTTTTGTTTTTCATGTTTGTTAATCCTCGTGTATTACCCTTGTGACTTGGTTCGTGATTTATCGTGTCATGATTGTTTATTATTTAACAGTGATACTGTCGGTTCATTAATTATTCTTGAATGCATGTCGTGTATAAGATTAATGCAACGTTTTAATTAAATTCGCGAACGCGTGTAATTAAATTCATGGATTTAAAGCGGGCTTTACAGTAGTTTTCGCACTCGGAATATTTGAGGCACCATCTCTACAGCGAGTCATGTGACAACTCAGAGGAGGCATGATGCTATCAGGGTTGCTGCCGATCGTTGACAAAGTCTGCAAATCTCCTCCCTATCTGTAAGAATTATGCAGTTAACCAGTTGACAGGGATATTTCAACATGAGATCGTACGATTTCACGGTATTCCATCAACAACATATCATACAGAAATTTACGTTCATGTTTACGTTTATGTTCACATTTACGTCTCACGTTCACGATCACGACCTTTTTCGCGTTCATGTTCTCGTTTCATCTCTCGATTCACATTTCACGTCTCATTCTGGGAAGGGTTGCAGAAAGCTTGGGAGACCAAACTCAAGTTTAGCACAACTTTCCATCCTTAGACAGACGTTTCACGTCAGATTTCATGTCTCATCTCGTATCGTTGGCGTTACCTCCTCCGTTATCATACGTTCATGATATATTTCACGTATCACGCTCACCATATGTTTCATATGTCACATTCACCATATGTTCACATATCACGTTCACAATTTTTCACGTAATACGTTCACAGTTGTTCACGTATTATGTTCACAATATATAACATCGAGTAGTTTTGACTAATGTAATATCTATGTTTATAAATAAAGAGGTGATTTTACTAAGAATTTTTTTCTTTTTATTATGATATGTGACTGAATTTTTGAATATATGGATACCCACTATCTCAATTATCACTTCCACATATGCCTATATGTTATATACATTATGTATATATCAAGTCTGAGTTCTAAAGATAACAATATGTATAAACAATGAATAAGAACAACTCAAATACAACAAGGATACCCTAAATAGCCATAGAAACCCTAGAAATCCCTTGTAAACTAATATTCCAAGCAATATAACTACATAAAAACTATGTACTATTCTAATCTACCATATAAAGAAAAGTTAAATAATCACAAAACACTAATATTCACTAATCACAAGCTAATTACAAGAAAATGACCTAAAACCAAGATTAGCAAATAAAATCCAATCTATAATGAATTAGACTTTAATATTTTGCAACAAATTATAAAACTCAACTAAGTATCATAATAAATTAATACATTTATCTTAAACTAATATACAAATTATTAAAGCATAAAGTACAAGTTTTCAAAGCATAGGACCTTAAGCTTACATAAATAACCCTAAAATATGATCAACCTATATAAACCTTTAAACTAAGAATGTAGAACCCATAGAAGTCATAAACATATTATATACGACTTATAATAATCTTACATTAAGATACAAACCCTAATTACCCAAAATAGAAAGTCATTAGGCTTAATGATATAGAAACCCTTATATTAAGAAATCTACATGGAATCATTACCTAGTCTTTTAGGGTAAGTCTACAAATACTCATAGGACTTCATTAAGGTTATAAGATTATGTTAAGACAATGTACAAGTACCCTAATGATCAAGGTACAAGATTTCAATGCATGACTTGTAAATTAGGTCAAAATAGGTATTTTTACTCTTTAGACATGTTTACCTAAACTAAACCATTAAACCAAGTGTGAGAACTCTTTGGACACTTAAGACACAATGTCTAGGACCTAAATTAAGATTACATTAGTATCTGAGAGGTGGATAATCACTTTTACTCAGATTAAACCCTAGATCATTAGAAAACCCTAATCTACAAAAGTATACTTCCCATTTTCACATCAAACCTTTGATAAACTTCAAACCAAGGACCCAAATATAACACCCCCATTTTACCTTATAGCAGTGGAAGCTAATTTTCGGGGTATTACTATCAAAGTATCATAGTCATAATAATAGAAAATGCTCAAAAATATTTTTATAAATATTAACGTCATCATTCATTTATTTAGAGTTAAATAAAAAAAACTGTACAATAATGTACATAACAGTTTTTTCCCGAAGATCTAGTTTTATTTTCTAGAATGATAACTTTATTCAAGACACCACCATCCACAGCCCGTCATTCGTCATTCACCTGAAATATGTGCCTTAAAGTCAACACAATGGCTGAGTGAATTCATAGGTTTTTAAACAATATTTGAATACAAGTACGACTCCGGGGCTACATTACTATACACCCAACTTTTTAAATTCATCAATTCATATTGCACTAGCTCATGACCCCGCAACTAGACATTATCAAGAAAACCCAACGAATTTGTGCCTAGGTAGGAAGTTTGTCGGACTATCCAAAATAGCAAAATAAAGCATATATGTTTAGCCTAGGTAGGAACCATTAGCTGCTAGCAAGTGCGACTTGCTCAGATATGTATTCCAAGTATAAGCTCATCACACATAAACATAAGTAATGTAAAGGAAAAGGACTAAACAATGTCCAAAGAAATAAGTAGCAAAATGTATGATGAAATGCATAAAGTAGAGAAGGATAGATAGCTTCCAATCCATATGCGCGTACACTTAAAGTCTATGAGCGCCCTTGAGTACCTGTCGTTTGGAACATGAAAGGAAAACGGCTGAGCATAACGCCCAGTGAACGGATATACAAGTATAGCATGGAATAACATAAACATAAAAGACTAATAGCAGCGGAAATATATAAGTCCTAAGTAACCTGGTAACATGTTCATAAAAATTGTTTTATAGTTTGAAAAGACTTACGTTTTTATTTAAAATCTGTATTAATTAGCCAATAGCCCATATAGGTCATGAGGTTCCACCGTGCATGAATACTTGGAGGGGAGACCTCGTTATGCAATTAGATGGGTTACCTCTAATTAAATAGTCTGGGTAGGAGGGATCAACTCCTTGTGAAGGATGCAAGGCACACATGGCATTCACCATGAAAATCTCCGGTAAAAACATGTAACTAGGATGCACCCATATGCCCCAATTGATAATATAATAACAATGGCCAAATAACTGAAAGGGAAGCCACGAGCAATCACTCTGCCGTGGGGAAGTCATAACGTCGGTGCCTCTAGTGTTATGGTTATGGTACCTCCATAACTAGGTGACACTAGTCATGCATGTATATGGCTTGGGCAATTATTCTAACATAAGTATCAAACATATAAAACAAATATTAGAAAAACAGTTGGATGCAAACGGGGAATCCTAATAAGGAAAGAATGTCCATACTGAAGGACGGGAAATCCGTACCTTATGTCCAGTGAACAAAGAAAGACGAAAGGATAAAAGCGTACTCCGATCTCACTAATGCCACATAAATAGGGGTCATGTATAAGTATTCTGTCTACTGAGTACGTAACCGATTTTATCATGTCTTAGCTTGTTTTATATGTTCTTGTCTTGTTTTACTGATTTTAATGTTATATTGTGTTTATCATGTATTCTATGTATTCTGTTTAATTATTAACTTGTATTCTTGTATTCTTATACTGTTGTGTAACAATAAGTAACTTTCTAAAAATAGCAGGTTTCCTAAAATAGAAAGTTTCAAAAAATAGAAAGTTTCCAAAAATAGAAAGTTTCCAAAAATAGATTAGCTTCTCAAAATAGATATGTCTCCAAAAATAGAAAGTTTCCAAAAAAATAGTAAGTTTCCTGAAATAGAAAGTTTCCGATTTAGAAATAAGCTGGATTAATAAGATAATAATATAAGCTTAAGTTTACTGGTTAAATATCATAAGTCATGTAACTTTTTGTATAATTTATTAATAATATCATGTTAATTAAATAAACTATAGGTTATATGATTTAATTAAATATAAGCATGATTTAATTCAATTAAAGTATATAAAATACTTAGGTTAAACATATATTAGTATTATATTAATTATAACCTAAGTCATATTTATTAATTAGTTATAGTCCATGCTTTAAATAATTAATTAATACTATAGTCTAAATTAAGTGGTAAAAATACTTAGGTTAAAACATGTATTATTTACTAAATAATGATAACCTAAGTCCATATTAAATTAAATTAATTATTAGCCATGATTTAATTAATTTAATTTTCTTGCTAAAATATTATAACTTGTAAAAAAATAATAACTTGTAAAAATTAGTCATGAACCGAACCCGTGTTTTTAATTTAGACCAACCGTGAACCGGACCGAATTCCCCATGGACCGGACCGAATTCCCCATAAACCAGACCAAAACAAACTCCCCTTTAGCAGTGGCTAACCGGCCTAGTCGGTTGCCACTGTTAGTGTAAATTCACCACCGGCTTAAGCCGGTGGTTTGGCCCTGCCCTGTTTTGTGTTCTCACCGATAGACAACAACAGCCACCGGCTTAAGCCGGGTGTGCTGTTGCTGCTGCGCCGAGGATACAAAGACCACAAGGCCACCCATACTCACGTCGAGGTCCCTTGTTGCCTGTTGTCGACCAAATACCAGCCCCGCTGAGACCTTGGGTCTCGGTGGTGGTGTGATTAAACCAAGCCGAGAGCTACGGCTCTCGGTTCGTGTGATTCGGCCGAACAAACCCCCAACCCAAATCCATTCTTTTTATTAACCCTTGATTTCTAACATGTTTATTACTTGTTTTAATAAATCCCATGTTCATGTGTTCTTGATTTAAATAAAAGGAATAAAAGAAAAGGAATTAAAGGTTTACCGATGCGTGAATCAAACGAGAACAATAACACGAACACTAACACTTGTTTTTCAATCACCAAGATCAAACAACCACCCCTTTGGTGTTGCTATAGCCGGCGGCAAAGAGAAGAGGCAAGGAGGCTAGGGTTTTATTTTTTTTTATCAAAACTCTATAGAATGAAAAAGGTTTTCCCTTTTTTTGTTTATTTTAGTTAAAACCAAATTGGGCCTGGGCCTCCCTTGTCTTGTGTGTCCGCGGCTATGAGGGCCCACGAAGGGAAACCCGTACGTTTTTCATGTCTAATATTTTACGTGTTCATACGTTAGCGTTTTCATGTTATATCTTAATTAATTGTTCGTGTTATAATTAAATACTTGTACGTAAACGATATTTATCATATTATAATAAATACGTACGTAATTACATTTTCATGATTTAACGTTCATGATTTCATGTTCGTGATTATAATTATTATGGTTAATAATTATCATGTAATATCACGTACTTAATACTTATCGTGTAATAACACGTATGTAGTTTCAGAAATTAATATTCGTGACACGTGTTCATGCTATAAAAGGAAAGTTTTAGTTTGTACATACGTTTACTAACTGTACTATTCATGGTAAAAGTAAGCGGGTTTTACAACTCTTCCCCCCTAAAAAGAATAATTCTTCCCCGAATTATAGATAAAGTAAACTGGAAGAGGAACATACCCGAATTCAAAACTTGAAATGAGGGTAAGAAGCCCAGATAGACTCCTCTGTTTCCCAAGAGGCTTCCAGCTCGGTTTGATCCTTCCAAAGGATTTTGACGAATGGAATCGTCTTCTTCCTCATGACGCGTTCTTGTCTGTCAAGAACTCGCTCTGCTCCTCAATGAAAGTAAGATCTTCACGAATATGTTCCAGTGGATACTGAACCGTGTGAAGGGGATGGTAATTGTACCCTCTGAGTAAGGACACATGGAAAACGTCATGAACGTGAGAAAGCTGCAGAGGTAACGCTAAACGGTATGATACTTCACTGACGCGCTCGATGATATCTAACGGTCCGATGAATCGAGGACTGAGTTTCCCATTGATTCCAAAACGTCTAACACCACGTGCCGGTGATACTTTAAGAAAGACATGATCTACGACGTTGATATGTAAATCCCTACGATGCTTTCGGCATAACTCTTCTGACGTGCACGAGCTTCTTATAATTTCGCCTTAGTTACAGCGACCTTCTCGTAGGCAACTCTATCATCTCCAGTCTTCAAGTGTTCGCTCACCAACCTGATCCCAGTAGATTGGGGCGTGACACTTTCTGCCATACAACATCTCAAACGGTGCACACTTAATGCTTGCGTGCCAACTTTTGTTGTATGCAAACTCTACCAAGCATATATAATCATCCCAATATCCTGTCCACTCCAATGCACATGCTCGAAGAATGTATTCTAATGTCTGAATAGTTCGCACCGAATGTCCGTCTATTTGAGGATGAAAAGTCGTGCTAAGCTTAAGTTTTGTACCCCAAGCTTTCTATAGACTTCTCCAAAATCGCGAAGTAAACCGAGTATCTCTGTCCGAGATGATACTGGATAGAGCACCATGAAGTCTCATGATTTCCTTCTTGTAAGTGTCCGCGAGTTTGCTAACCGGATCATCCTTGTGGATCGGTAAGAAATAAGCTGACTTAGTAAGTCGATCAACGATAACCCAAATCGAATCATGCTTCCTCTTGGTCTGCGAAACACCAGTAACACAATCCATGGTGATCTTGTCCTACTTCCACTCTGGAATGTCTAACGGTTGTAGTAGACCACTATACCGCTGATGCTCGATCTTAACCTGTTGGCAGGTAAGAAATTTGGATACATAAGTAGCAACATCCTGTTTCATACCACTCCACCAAAAGTACTACTTGATGTCATGGTACATCTTGGTTGAACCAGGATGAACGGAGAATCGGGAGCTATGAGCTTCAGCCAATAACGCTTCCCTGAGTGTAGAATCATCAGGAACACAAAGTCTGATGCCCTGCAATAAGATACCTTCGTCATCCAACTGAAACTTCATCTGCTGCTCTGAGTTCTGAATGATTGCCCAAATTTCACCATCATCCTTCTGAGCTTCCTTGATCCTAGAGAGTAATTCAGGTTCTACTCTAAGATTAGCCCAGTAACCGTGTTGCCCACGTACCATGATTTCGATGTCTAGTCGCTCCAAGTCTCTTATAATCTCTTCCTCTATCCTGATGTCGTTGATCATACCCGACTTTCTACTAAGAGCATCTGCTACTACATTCACCTTGCCAGGATGATACTATAAATTAATGTCATAATCCTTCAACAGCTCTAACCATCTTCATTGCCTCATGTTCAGTTCACGCTAAGTGAAGATGTATTTCAGGCTCTTGTGATCAGTGAAGATAGCACATGATTCGCCATACAAGTAGTGCCTCCGTATCTTCAGTGCAAACACGACTGCTGCAAGTTCCAAGTCATGTGTAGGGTAGTTCTCCTCATAAGGCATAAGTTGCCGTGATACGTAAGCAATCAGTTTCCCATGTTGCATGAGAACACAGCCACGTCCCTTCCCTAAAGCATCACTATAGATTTGAAATCCAGCTGTACCAGATAGGAGAGTAAGAATCGGTGCAGATACCAGCCTCTGCTTTAGGTCTTCAAATCACTTCTCTCTTTTTCAGTCCAAACGAATTTCTCCCCTTTCCGCATCAGTTTGGTCAAGGTCAGTGCTAAACGGGAAAATTTCTCTATGAACCTAAGGTAGTAACCAGCTAAGCCTAGGAAACTGTGAACTTCAGTCGCCGATGACGGTCTTGGCCACTTGGTAATAGCCTCAACCTTTGCTGGATCCATGGTTATTCCTTCTACTGATACAATGTGGCCTAGGAATGCCACCTTGTCTAACCAGAACTCACATTTGGAGAATTTTCCATACAGCTGCTTCTGGTGAAGTATTTGTAATACGGTACGAAGATGGTCTTCGTGTTCCTCCGTTGACTTAGAGAAAATCAGGATGTCGTCAATGAAGACAATGATGACTTGTCCAGAAACTCATGGAAGATACGGTTCATCAAATCTATGAAAAAAACTGGATCATTGGTAAGGCCAAATGGCATGACTACAAATTCGTAATGCCCATAACGTGTACGGAAAGCAGTGTTGGCGATGTCCTGCTCTTTAACCCGTAACTGATGATAGACCGACCTTAGATCAATCTTGGAGAAATGTTTGGCCCCTTGGAGTTGGTCAAACAGATCATCAATGCGTGGTAATGGATATCTATTCCTGATGGTGATCTTGTTAAGCTAACGGTAATCTATATAGAGACGCATATTGTCGTCCTTCTTCTTTACGAATAAGACCGATGCACCCCATGGAGAAGCACTAGGTCGGATGAACCGCGTTCCAATGGTTCCTATAGTTGTTCCTTTAGCTCTATGGGAGCCATGCGATAAGGAGCCTTAGAGATTGGCTCAGCTCCTGGGATGAGCTCTATATTAAACTCTACTTTACGAGCAGGCGGTATGCCCGGAAGTTCTTCTGGAAATACGTCTCTGAATTCTGACACGATTGGCTTATTCTGGATAGATAGAGATCCAGCCACCAAATCATGAACAGTGGCAAGATAGCCTTCGCAACCATGTGACAGTAATGCACGTGCTTCTAAGGTTGAAATTATTTGTACAGACCTTCCGGGTATGAAACCGTTGTGAATGTACTCTGGTGCATTTACGTCACCGAATATGACCCGATATGAATGGCAGTCAATGGTGGCATGATGTTTGGTTAGCCAGTCCATGCCTAATATCATGTCAAAATCGCACATGTCCAAAGGAAGTGCGTCAACTAGGCGAATTTTATCGTCAAACTCGAGGGGAAGTAATGTAAGAATTTTTACAGTCCTTTTAAAGCAATTAATGTTCGTTTTCCTCGACTCACTCGAATTGATCTCAAATTAACGTGGATTTATTTGTTCTTGGTAAAACGTATTTTTGGGTATTTTTAAAAGCTAAAAATTACTTAATTAAAATCTATCTAATTTAAATAAAAACTATTCAATTGAAAACTATTTAATTAACAAATGAGAAAACTATTTTAAACTAATTTAATAAAAACTATTTTGAATTTAAATAAAATTTAAAACTAATTTTATATAAAACTAAAGTAAAATAAAAACTTTTTAATGGAATCTACTTAAACTAATTGAAACTATTTAAAAAAAAACTAATTTTAAAATTAAACGAAATATTTTTTATCTTTTTATTTTTGTAAAAACTTTATAAAAGAAATATTAAATAAAAACTCTTTTAATTAAAATTAATAAACTAACAAAACTTAAAATTAATAAAAACTTAAACTTGTAATTTAAACTTAAATAATTAAAACTGCCAGCAGAGATTTAACCCTATATTAATTAATAGTTGTGTATTACTACACAAAATAGAGTGTAGAACAAATGGTAAAGGTTGTTGGCTTATGTACAGAGGTCCAGGGTTCGAAACCCAGGAGTGGACACTTTTTTCAAATATTAATATTTTTTGGACTTTTGAAATCTCAGACCAATTGTGTCTGAGATTTATCCAGTAAAACAGCAAAATCTCAACACCAAAATAAGCCTAATCAGCTAAAACAGATAAGCAGACAAAGCAGATAAGCTAAAAGAAAAGCTGAACAGGCAATAAGCAAATATGAGATTAAACTAAAAATGAACAAATAAGCTTTTAAAATAAGCAACTAGCAGATAATCTAAAATAAACCATAAGCTAAGTACCTAACGAATCGAATAAACAAACTGAACTCAAAATCAGACAAGCAACAAACGGATAATCTAAAGCCAAAACCAAATGAGCAACGCAGATAGAATCGTAAATAAACTAGCTAAAATCAAACATAAACCGAATAAATTTCAAACAGTAAGCAAAATAAATATAAGCTAAATCGAATAAGCAAATCCCAACTAAATTACTACTTAAAAACTAAACAGATTAATCAAAATAAACAATCTCAAAACTCAAAACTCAAAGCATAAACATAACATAAACAGATCCAAATAATCTCAAAAACAGAAATATAACCCTAGATTAAAACTTAACAAAATAAATAAAAAGATAAGCTAAAATAAATTAAGCTAACAATCCCTATCAAATTAAACAAAGCAGATCAAACAAACTGATTAATAAAAACTTATAAAATAAAAGAGGATCAAACCCTGATGACGATACCCGTTGAGAAGAAGGTGGACGCTGAACCCCCTTTGTGAACAAAGCCGAAACCGAACTCCACCCTTTTTCACCCGAACATCATCATCCTCGAACAATAACTTTCGAACCAGTTTTTGATAAACTTCCAGTGGGATGTTTATTTCCACTTTCTTTTTATTATTTTTTTAATTATATTAATAATAATAAAAAAACAGTAATAATAAAAACAGATTAAGGATTAAATTAAACTTGACAGAAATTTAAAGGAGGCGAAATTAATTAAAAATAACTTATCATTAATAAGATAAAAATTACAATAACTGGAAAATGAAAAATACAATAGTAAATCTGATTCTAAATTTGCAGAAGTTAAAACAAATAAATAAAAAGTGCACACTTGATTACATATGATGGGGGTTTTTATAGGGAAACCCCTAGAAACCTTCTTGTGATCTTCATGAGTAAGTAATCAAATCTGAGCCGCTCTTTCTTTTCTCTTTCTTCATTTTCTTCATCAACGGTTGAGAATGAGGCATCTCTCCCTCGGATCGCCAAGGTGGCAGTTTTTGTGCTTCTTGTGTTTGTTTATAAGTGATGTGGAGCCTTATTATTGGAAGGATTTTGGTGGTGATTTGTATCCACCAATCAAGAAAAAGGATTAGGCCATGTAGGATTTGGACCACCATAGTTAAGCTCCGAAATATTGGGGGTTTTATAGTCCCTCGTGTGAATCACACAAATCCATAAAAACCCCCAATTTAACTTGGGTAAATTTTGTGACGAAGATGAATTAGGGTTTGGTAAAAGCTGCGTATTTTGGGAGAGATGGGTGAGGTGAGAGTGTTTTATTGTTTGTAACGTCAAAAAAATGAATGGGGAGTGGGGTAAAGTTTATTTAGTGAAACGTGTGAGGTGATGGTTGTTGTGAGTTGTGTTGACTGAGGTTTTGACTAAGAGTGAAATAAAACTCTTTTTTTAACCGTTTTGCTAAGCAAGTGGGCTTGGGCCCAAATTGTTACAACACTCGTCCCATTTGTTTTGGATAATGGGCTTGGTAATTTGGGCTTTTATACCAAAAGTAAGTAACTTATACTCCTTAATGGGCTTTTGGGCCCAATTCTCAAATGTGGGACCCACAAAGCTCGAATATCTTCAAAAAGTTAAATCCGTTAAAAATCGAACTTGAATTTGACTTCCTTGATCTTTCTTTAAAATCGAGTCGATTTTGTCGGTTTTTGTGAACTTGGGTACACTTTTGGTCTTTGACTTTGTTTTCGTCTCTTTCTTGGACTTTTCTTCAACATTTGGCCGTGAAATCCCGTGTTTTCTTTCCTTTTGATCTTTTGTACCTATTTCACACAAAAACACAAAACCACGCGTAATTCCGACTTTTACGATATTAAACACATGACTAGGTCTTGTTTTTCCTTGATTTTAGTGGTAAAAGGATAAGTGTTTACACAATTATTAAATCCCCTACACTTGACCATTGCAATGACCCCATGCAATGCATTATTTTAAAGCATAAAGTTACATTTTTCTCATTAGGAATCCATCTCGGCCTTTATTAAGATATATTATTACTACTACGATGGAAAGATACAAAAATTAAAAGGAGACAAAAGTTTTAACAATTTATTAACTTGGAAATTATTTGATGGAAGAAATTCGTAAAGAAATCTAAGGCTTATATTAGGGCTTTGGTGTCATGAATACTAATCACCCTCAAGTTTCACGTTCCCCATACCAAGCTTAAAAACGAGATCATTGTTTACCATAAGTCCTTAGGTTAAAACCACTTATATAAGATAATTGTGTAATACTCTTTCTCCAATTCCTACATTGTATCTCTAGATTTTATTGATTGTCATTCACCCGTAGGCTCATTTGACTTATTTGATAATTATTAGTCCAAAAATGAAGGCCAAACGGTGCAAACCCGACACTCAAAACCTAACCTCGTCCTCAAAAACGTTGTCACTAAAGTAAGCCCACATCAAGGATGATTTAACACGATTTGGGGAATAAATTCCCGGACCCAAAATTTGGCCAAATAGTACTACTTATTAATTATTCCTCCAAAGTCACGTAGACTTTATGTGGAGTTTAGCAAGTTCACATCATATACCCTTAGGCTCTTTAAGATGTAAAAAGGCTCCCCATCTATTGTCCACACCCTAAGGCTCCTTGAACGATAAACGAGGGAATTGATTTTTTTATCAATTTTTATTCAACACTTACCATGCCATACACCCTAAGGCTCTAATGACAAGGTTCGTGCTACATGCCCCACACCCTAAGGCTCCTTGAGGTCATGTTTTAATCTTATTCTTTTTTTATTTATGATATGTATAGTAGGCCAAATTCCGCGGTCCCATGGTCTGAATACCTCCTACTTAGTGGTTATGAGCCACCTTAGTCAGAAGTCCACAACGCTGGCACCCTCAATGTGTTCATTCTTTAATTACAAGGAGATAAAATATTTGGCTAAGAGTTAAGATATCGAATCGACACCGCAAAAATCCTCATTTATTAAGCAATTAAATATACAAGCGGGAAGAAAGAGCCACAAAAACTCATATAAGGAAGAATTAACCCTTAAACTTATTATCAACTCTATCATCTCTCGTTCTCCACAATTTAAAATCTCAAGGAATGAGACTCGTGGATGCTTAGCCTAATAAACCAATTAAGGTCCATATGGTTAAGGATACTAGCTAGAGTAAAGTCGGATAAGTAAACTCGGGTTGAGTCAAAATATTCACGACGGGCCTAAAATATCAAAGATATCCAAACTTGTTAAAACCATTTTTTTTTACTTTATTCTTTAAATGAAAAATATAAATAAGATGTGAGGAAAGAAAATAAATGAAAAACTATTAGGCCAAATAGATCAAAAATTTGAAAAACGTTGAATTTTTTTAAATTTTCCGGTTAAATGGGGTCAAATTCATGGAAAAACACGCTAAAATTTTGATAGAAATCCCCCCTATACTTAATATAAACATTGTCCTCAATGTTTAAGCATGTGGGAGAATAAACTCCCCTACACTTAGGACATTGAGTACGTTGTTTAAATCGAGCTAAGGAAGAGACAACTAAAGTGATTACTTTTATTCATGTTTTATTTATATACAAGATTGAATCACAATAGCAAAAACTTATCGAAGGAACCGGGTACACGGGAAACACGGGAACATGGGTTGCGTAAAAAACACCAAAAGTGGATCATTAAGCACATGTCCCTACACAACATCACAACACACAAACAACCTAATTGGCTCCCCCCTACACTTATTGGTGAAAATGGGTGAAGGTGAAAAAGGTGGAAAGGATGGAAAAGGTAAAAATCTAACCTAGTTATACGATGCTTGATTTATTTATCACGAGTCTCTAGCTCGACTTGATTTCCCGAATGTCATCATTCAAATGGGAAATCATGGGAAAAACCGAGATTTCCAAGGGAGAAAAATCTCTCCATGATAAAGTGTTGTCCCATATATTTGTGATGATTAAGCAATGAAGAAAGAAAGAAAATAGATGAAGAAGAGATGAATTCCTAGAGAGAGAAAGTAGTGAGAGAAGTAGAGAGGAGGAGAGGATTAACTTGTGAATATTAGATTAAGGAATGAGAAAATGAACCACCAACCCTCCTAACATGCTAGGAGGGTAGTATATATAGTCCACCCACATGCGGGCTTTAATGGACTATATATTGGGCCGGGCTTGTCTTTTGGACTTTAATTAGTTTAAATCCAAGCCCGTAAACCACGACTAATTAACTACCTATTACAACGTTCTAACTAATGTTACAATAATAACCTATGACCCAGCATTCTTGTTTGACTCAATATTTTGAGGCTAACAATCTCCCCCAATGTGAGGTCATAAACCTTAGTCATTTAGGAAATTTGTAGAGATTACTAATCTCGCCATAAATGAGTCTTGAACGTGTAATAGTAGTCTTGTTCCTTCATGCTGTGATCTTTGAGCCTTTGTCGTTGTCTTTCGACTTTGTCTTTAAGCTTGAGATCTTCAAATCATCCTTGACTTGTCTTTGACATCTTGCGATCTTGTGTCTTCATCCACATGCTCACACTATTAATTGTTGAATATGTATTTAGGCATGAGTATGTGGTTTCTGAATCATTGACTTTGCTGTGTACACCGTGACGCCACCTTCTCGAGACAAAACACAGACACGGACTGAATGGCTTTGACATTCGTCCTAAATCGGTAGCGTTTTACCTCCGGTCGGTGAAGACCGTTATACGATATTAAATATCGTCCCTGTGATCAGGTAGATTCAATTAAGAATCTCCTTGACAGGGTTTCGCGGCTGTACTAGCCGTTCTCTTTACTCGACCGTCTCAAAGCAAGACTGCGAACATAAAGAGTGAATCAATTGGATAGATATCCGTTTGATTAAAGTCGTCAATTCAAATTCCTGGAACAAGTGTGATTCGTAAAGAATCTTACCATTGTTGCTTTCCAGTTGACACAAGTTTGATTCATAAGAATCTCACAAGTCACCTACCGTAGCGCTGTTTGATGTTGACGCTAGAAGGATTTCCATTTGTCACTGTGGATATTAATGAATATCACTCTGAATGTTCTGGCAAGATCATAAAGATATTGCGTAGAAACCTGAAACGAGTTTGAATCAATTCAGAATCAAACCACTGTTGCTTTTCAGTTTTACATATGTTCAATTCATAAAGAATCTTGCATATGACCTACCGCAGTGCTGTTTGACGTTAACACTGGAAGGATTTCCACTCATCATTGTGAATACTAAGTAGTATCACTCTGAGTGTTCTAGCAATATCGCAAGGATATAGCGTAGGACTCTCTTGATCTTCATCCGTGTGTCCTAACGAGATTTGATTGATCTCTTGGCTCTAGACTCTATTTGTGCACTTTTAGTGGTCGGAGGCTGGAGCAGATGCCACCTATTCAATATCAACTATCTCGGAGTGAGAAAGTCAATAGAAGTCGTGTTGATCTCCGTGACAATAAAACAAACTTCTTTTGAGAGAAGCCTGGGTAGCTAGGAAAGGGTTGTGCTTCACATCACTGGGTCCATGATGAGATGTCTTCATGATGTGTTGACCCGGTTTCTGCCTAAGTTGTATGGAGGGCTTCTTTCTTTACACCCTTTATCCTTACATTTCTTTTTCATTCTTCAACCCCTTCAATGCTTACCAAGACATCATTAATAGCACCTTGTTGTGATTGTTCCAGTGCTATCATCAGTACTTAGTCGGCATTCAGCTACGTTCACATTCTACTCCATCTTTCCTAAGGACTTCTAATAATCTATTGGATTGTCCCTGGGAAGATCCCTCCGGTTCTGGTTGGGTCATAGGACTTAAACCTAACCACCCTTTTGACACCAATAACGTCGTGAATTAAAGATGTTGTGGGTATTTGATCGTAACCATGAAAACCACTTTCAATTGTAACAAAGTGTTTGAAAAATATTTAACACCTTGCTAGTTTTGTCGTTTCAGAAATGCTCCCCCTTCACATGTGCATCGATAATCGAAAGTGTTTCGCACATGTAGGTGAGAGTTAAAGTGCTTGAGTCTTATATAAGATCACATTTTAATCACATTTTCTCCCCCTATATCTAATATATAAAATCTTTTGATATTAGAGATACCAAATTTGATTAAAATATATTTTGAAAAATAGTCTTGAAAATCTTCGGGAGAAAGATGTGTTAATCTTCTGCATGAAGTTGAATTGCTCCCCCTCAAAAATTGATCCAATGGAATTGTCATTACGAGGATTTGATCCACATTAAACTTTTGAGGATAGGAGTTGTTGAACACACAATTTTTGAAAGATTTTGAATATTATTGAGAAATTCTTGAAAAAATTGTGTTCAACGCTTTTTGAAAAATCAATTCTTTTGACGAAAAGGTTTTTCTAAAGCATAAACTTGAGTTCATAGACTTTAAATGTCTTGACGAATCCACTCAAGTGTAAGAAGATTTAACTTCTTTTGCTAAGGGTAAGAGTACTGATGTTGAAATACGCGTTTAGGAAAACAACGTATAAATGTGGTAAGTATTAAGTCTTACGCTTTAGGAAAAACGTAAAACCGAATAAAGTCCAAGTTCGTTCTCGAAGGAGGTGTGTGTGTTAATGTGCCAATATATAAAATAACAATGTTTGGATTAGTGACGTTTTTGGGTTTAGAAGAGAAAAAGTAAAGACGAGCTAAGACTACGATTTAAACTACGACGTTGACGTAAAACGCGAACGTAAATACGTAAAACGCGACAAAATTAAAAATAAAACCTAAAAATTAATTAAAAGATTAAACTAAGTCTAAAATAATATAAATAAGAATAAAAATCCAACAAATATATTTTAAAACCTTTTATTAATTAAATATTCAATTTTAAATGCTAATTAAAGCCCTAAAATTAAATATAATTAACTAAATGTCCAAAATATTAATTTATTGAACTAATAACTAACTTATATTATTTAAAGACTAAAAATTATTTTTCCTAAATTTTCAAAACTATTTTTCTATTTTTTAATCACTAAAAACTATTTTTAAACTAAAATAATCATAAAAAATAATAAAATAATGCCAAAATTAATTTGACAATTTTAAAAATCCTAAATTAATCTAATGAAAAGTAGAAAACTGAAAAAGTTTTAAAAAATGTAAAAATTTGCACTAAAAGACAAAACTGATTAATAATAAAACCCTAATTAACTTAAATTAATTATAAAAAATAATTAAAAAGTGAACAGTGAAAAACTTTTAAAATATAAGAAAAATTTTAAAAGTGAAAAATATAACTTTTCTGCACTAAAAGACAAAAACAAAATAATAAAAGTAAATTAAAATAGCAATTTAATCTAAAAATTACTTAATGAACAGTAACAGAAAATTAAATTATACTGAAAAATCAGAAATTAAAAAAGAAAAATATTGGAAAAAGTTTGAACCCCTAATTCCTAATTTGGGTCACTAAAGACAAAAATAAATGAAACTGAAAGTGACACTTTGCTTGTTTTTGGCAGTTAGCTAGGCAGTACTAACAGAAACACTAGCAGTGGGAACCTTGTTCCCACTAACTGAACAAAAAAACGGGTCTGGTGCTTTTGGAGCTTAGGAAAGCTCTTGCTATGATTTTCCTTGGACAATGGGGCATCCCCACACTCAGTAAAGTGTGGGGAGTCACAATAAACAAGAAAACAGGCAAGCTCTTCACAAAAATCACACAAAAAGAGGCAATTAAAGTGACTGATATGCTAAACAAGGGGTCTGATGAACAGTACTGGTGTTTATGGCAAGAAAATAGATTTTGGCAGCTGATTACTTGCACACAAACCAAACAAATTACACACAAACTATCTAGAAACCTAGATGTGACTAAACTCTACCAATCCACAAGATTTAATGGCAAATTTGCTCTAAATCTAAGACAGAAAGTGGACTTTCTGTTTAAGCTATGTTAGCCAAGAATTTTAGCATGCAATTTCTACTTCCTTCTACCAAACATGAAACAAAGCACAATAATAATAACTACTACCCTATTAGAGTGTATTTAAGCTGTTTTTAACCCAAGAATTTGTCAAATCCCCAGCCTAACAAGTAGACCCAAACACCCCTTTAAAAACTGAAATCTAATTTTTACAAGTTAAATGCTTATCAATCTAAGCTAAACTGATCCTAACACTTCTAACATGCATCAAAAGCCTAAACAAACATAATCAAGTAACAAGAACAGGTATATCAATAATATATTAACAATGCACAGATTCATACACAAAAAAAAAGCTAGTAGGGTTCAAGCCAATAGCTACCTGCTGATGCCTTCTACTTGACCCTTTTTAGAGCTGTTGTGTGCTATTGACAATATGTAGAGAGTACCCTGCTGGTAGAATCCACAAGGGACCCTAGGGTTAACAAAAATATCTTCAAACTGAACTGAAAATAGAAAGAAATGAGTGAATGATGGTCTTGTTCCTGCACAAGCACAAACAAACAAAGAAAAAGAATCCAAGTAGCATGAGCCTATCACAAGATTGTCAGGCTTTGTGATGAGCTTATGCTACATTAAGAGTGAGAAATAGAAAATGAAGATTTTTTAAGATAATCTTAAAAAAAATAAGGAAAACAATTTTTGAAACACACTTTCTGAAACTTTCAAACTGAAATAATAACTTATACAAGCTAATCAGCTTATTTGGTAGTCAACCAATTAAACTGATAAGCCTCTATAATGCTATAACAGAAAAACGGCTTTTGGCTTAAGTGTCCTTTCACCAAAAACCCTTTTCTTTGATAATCTTAACAAGGTTTTTGCAAGAATAAGTAAATGTTTAAACTACTAAAACAATACAACTTGGAACTCAGTATTTTGAACAATTTAAAAGTTTCATTGTCATTAATAATTTTAAAAATGTACAAAAACTGGAACAAAGAAAAAGGGGTACAAGCCACCCCTTTTTATACTAGCTAGGAAGATTCTAGATACACTAAAATATAATAAAAACCCTAGTTCATAAACTTCCAGGAATGCCCTCAAGTTTGAATATGCTTCTTGGTCAAAATCTTGAATCCGTGACCTTTGTATCTTCATGTGGGTGTGCCAGGCTGTTAGACTTAATCTTGAACGTCTATTAAGCCTTTGGGGCCAAGGAGATTCATCCAGCCGTTGGTTTGGTCGGGTTTGGGAAAAAGGGGGACAATGACGGGTCAGGGGACCAATGGGGAGTCACATGGGGTTGTCTGGTGAGGGGGTTTAGGTTGGGATGGGGTTGTATAACTGTTAATCACTTTTCTGGAAATGGGTAGAGTTTAATTTAGGGGATTAAGAATGGAGGTGATTAGGGTTCGTGGCTGGGATTAGGGGTGGTTTAGGATGGGATGATGCACAGTATTTGTTTCCCACTCAATTTTAATATTAAAAAACCGGTTTAAAATTTAGTTAATATAACTGAGTGAGTGGTTTGTGACGTGGAGGGTTTGATGAGGTGTGGAGTGTAGATTGGTTGGTGGGGCTGAGGTGGCAAGGTGATAGGTTGGGGGAAGTTTGCTTGTCTTGGCAAAAATAGTCCTTGGATTCTCAAAGTGTTGTCACTCAAGTTAAAACAGCCAACAAACCAATATCCTTTGTTATGCAAGTTTAATTTTTTCTACTTTTGCCACCAAACTTTTATCAAAAGTATTCCAAGGGCATTTTATGCATTTAATGCATACTTCAAGGGCTATATTGGTATTTTCTTGAAACTTAAGGACCAATCTTGTATTAATTGAGATTTACAAGGGTCAAAAGTGACAAGTCTTCAAAATTTGAGGGACCATTCTTGCCAATTCTTCAAACTTCAAGGACTTGAATAGAAATTCATGATTCCGGCCCGGTTCTTTGTGCGGCTTCGTTTCCCGTGTTCGTTTTTGCTTGATTCCTTTGATCTTTTGGTGAATTCACGATATCCGTACCTGAAATACACAATGAACAAACAGAGGCATATTTTTGGGTATTTTGATGATATGTTAAGCGTTTTAAGCCCGATTTGGACGATGAGACTATGTATAAATACAGTCACATCACTCCCCCATACTAAACCATTGTCGTGTCCCCACGCAATGCTAGACATAAGTATCGTAGCACTTCCAAAATTCATTTTAAGATGACTTTTATTGAAGACATAAATTTAAATAAACTACTACACGTGTTTTAGACATAATGTATTGTTTTCATCACGATTAAGTAACTTTTGGGATCATAGAACAAGAACACGTGAATGCTTCGTTAGAAATAATTTCGTCGTCCTCGATTTTCACCCAATTCCATGCTAAGCGTGTAACGAGATCATTGTTATTATAAGTTAGCAACACGTTCATATCTCATGAGTGTTAATTACGAACCTAAACTCCCTTATTCCTACTTGGTATCTCTTATATTTTATTTTTGTCTTAATGATCACGAGGATACATCATTGACTTATGCGTGAGTAGAGATTAAGTCTAAAAATAGAGTTATAACGGTGTAACCAAAATCATTAAATTAATAATTCACCCTAATAGACAACGATGTTAAAAAATTAAGTCAACAAGAAGGAACGATAAACACGATTTTATAACGGTTTTGAACATGAGACTTAATACCAAGACTTTTATACGCCCCCTAACGGAAGGGCCTTATTATCATTGGTTTACCTCCATCTTTTATTCAACTTCGCCATGAAGCTTTTATTATGACTTCGGTCTTACCTTGCCTTTTATTATCCGCCTCATCGGTGGTTTTATTAGCCAAAGACGTATATCCTCACGCTAAAGCGAATTTTGGATCTTTAAAGCTTCGAAGATTAAGGCTTGATTCACTTTCAATTTGGGCATAGATTTTTCGGCCTTGTGAGCTTCAAATTTTTGCTTAATTTAGGTGAGCACTTGAAATCTTATTATTAGGTGAAGCTTTCGATTATTCGGGTGCCAATACTTCAAAACCGTGACGCTGGCGATACCTTAATGTTTTCCCAATTTAATTACATGGAAGCTACCAAAACAAATTAGAAACCAACAATAGTGACTAAACCGCCAAATCAATATTTATTAACAATTTATTATGCAAAAGCGTGGGGAGAATAAGCTAATAATTACTACACATGAGATAGTGACGATTACGAGACTTATAAATAACTCTATCATTTCTCGTCCTCATTAAAGAGACTTAGCCTAAAAAGTTAAGGAATCGAGCTAAGTGCTCAACACGCACGGTCGAGTCAAAAATTACTCTCGTTCTCACCATCGGAAAACCTACATTCGTATCTTAAACACTTATGAAAAACAAGAAAAATTTTAAAATTTGGCCATTTTTAGCCTTATTTTGCAACAAAACGATAACAAAAGGATGAATATTGGATAACGTGGTGACGTAAGCAAGGTGAAGTATCTACTCACCCCCCCCCCCCCCCCCCCCATACTAAAACTAAACATTGTCCTCAATGTTTTGAGTCTAGGGGTGTAAACACCTCCATACTAGAGACGAAGTCGAATGCTTAATCTCGAGCATGGAAAGGGTAAAACGAATAACCTATAGCCGTTTATGAATTATGCTAATAAGATAAACGTTAGAACATAAAAGGATATCATCGGATATCGGAATCTCCAAAGGCAACGATCGAAGCTCGAGTGATCCGTGAAACGAACACGAGAGGCTTCAATGATGACGATGAACCTAATGAATCACAATCACAAACAACCACGGAACAAAGGTTGGAAGAGCACAAGTCCCCTCGTTACGTTAACTAAGAAAGCAATAATATGTACAAGGATAAGCATGAGAATCCCCCACGAGGCACCTTGTTTTTGATAACCGAGTCAAAAGCTCGACTCGAATCCCCATAAATGTGATCATTTAGGGATGATCTTGGTATGGTCATTTTTGGTGGGGCTTACATGATAAACAAGGCCCAAAAGTACGTGGAGTACTTTAAAAACCCGATAAACATATACCGGGGTCAAAGATAGCGTCTTCGTTTTCGGATGAAAGACGAAACAACGCCACTCCAACACAAACCCCAATGGGGTAGAAGAAAAGAGATGAGAAGTAGAAAGGTGGGGCAATGGGTAAGGCAACATAATGAGCTACTCGAGGTAGACTCACACCAAGCAAATAGATACGATTTCCATTTATTGCATCGGTGGAAGACCGAGATTTCCCTTTACAAGCAATTCCAGGATCGTAAATCTCGTCCTCGGTGGTAAAGTGTGAAGGAACATTTGGGTCTTCCCCCACACTAAGACCACACCAACCATCTTCAAAAGGAGTAGACGAGGTGGTAGTACTCATAACACGATGTGATGACGGAGTTAAACACGTAGAAAAATCTTTTAAAACATTTTTAATATCTTTTCCTTTTTCATCGTTCAAAAACTCTTTATGAAAACCCGATTGAATAATGTCGAAAATATTTGGCGTGTCAAATTCAAAATTAGTCGCGCTAAAAATCCTCACATTTAAGTCATTGGTGGGAGGGGGTGGCGGATTATATAAGTTCTCAAAACGTTTATCAATAAAGAACACCGCCCCCTCGGGGTCTACATACTCATCATCCTCATGAACGTCGATCTCATCGATTTCTTCATCAAAGATAGGCTTGTCAAACCAAGGTTTGTCATTCCCCTCCTTGAGTATCTTAGAAACTCTCTCGAAAAGATCACGATCAAGCACGAAACCATCATTCTTTTGTGGGGATCGTTGATAAGTTAGATCCTCACGAATGTGGTAAACGTCATTCTCAAATGAGGAGTGTTGATTAGGTAACTCCTCGAGAATTGGATTCTTAGTGGTCACATGAGTTGGTTCGTCATCGAAAATAAGACGTTGCAACTCATTTAGTTCATCCTCGATTTTGGAAAGATCGACCTCACTCGTAGGTGGAAGTGAAGGCATAAGAGCTAGCTCTCGTTCAATGATTTCCTCAATCTCGGGATCAAACTCATAATCATCGTACTTCACATGTTTCTTTTTAGGAGAATCAAAAATTGCATGTGGATTTCGAAGTACGTGATCGATCTCGGCAAAATCGCCATCGTCATCGTCAAAGAAAGAGTCGATGTGAGCACTCACAACCATGGACTTACAAGTCAAATGACTATGCTTAGGTGACTTTTCTAAGACGAGAGGATCGATGTCGATAAACCCTTTAGCCTCAACGGGTGTTGGGCTAGGCAAAGGAGGCACTTCGATGGAGTTAGAAGTTGAAGCCTCAAAGACGTGGTCCTTCGAAGGTGGTGAAGACGAGCCCATATTGGTCTTTGTCGTGATGGCACTAACGTCGCCCTTCGGAATTGGTGTTTCACTTGTTTCGCTAAAAACATCCCAAAGTGAGTTTTCATTCATAAATTTACACATACCCTTTTGAATAAGGTACACGTATTCTTTATCATTAAAATCATCATCTTTAAAACCGTTTTTCTTAATTCTTTCAAAACATGCATCAAGCTTCATTCTTTCCGCTAAAGTAAACATTTTGAAATCATTAGAATTTGAATCATTAGGTTTTGAAACCTCGGTTTTTTCATTCTCATTAAATCCTTGGGATTTTCTAGCGAAAAAGTCTATTTTCTCATCCCCATATCTCATAGTAAGTCTCCCCTCGTGAACGTCGATTATGGTTCGAGCCGTCGATAAGAATGGTCGGCCTAAAATAATGGGATATTTAGGGTCACACTCGTAATCGGATATAACGAAATCCGCGGGAAAAACAAACTTTCCAATCCTAACATAGACATCCTCGGCTATTCCAATTGGTATTAACGGTGTACAATTTACAAGCTCGATTGTCATGTTTGTGGGGGTAAGCGAAGGCAATCTCATCAATTTCCAAAGAGAATGAGGCATGAGATTGATGCTAGCACCTAAATCGGCAAGGGCTAAACATCCCTCAATCTCGGAAAAATCACAAGGTAGTAGAAATTGGCCCGGATCCTTTTCCTTTCTCGGCATACGCCTTTTGGGTTTTTTAAGAAGGATCGATGCACAAGTTTCTTCAAGGGTTACTTTGGTAAGGTCGACAAAGCTCTCTTTTTGAACCGTGGATGGAATTTGAGGTACACGAGGGTGTGCACTCTTTTCCTTGGTCGCCACGTTCACCCCATCGACTTTATAACAAGAAGACGTCTTAGAAGTCGAGGGTTGAGAGGGATAAACAACACAAAATCCTTCAAGGTTAGGGGTAATCACACGACCTTTCTCACGAGACGAGGCGGATTTACATTGTTCTTTCGGATTAGCAACGATGTCACTAGGTAACGAACTCGATGACGAACCCGAGGCTTTGTTCATAATGGCCGAAAACATCTTTTTAATATCAATTTGCCCTTGCTCAATCTTCGTGTTTTGCAATTTCAATGTATTAGAAAAGTCATTTTTCAAAGTACCAATTTCTCCCTCTAATCGTCTCATATTAGCCTCATTCATTTTCATGTAATTTTGAAAATCGTTTGACGAACTATTTTTATTTGAATTAAAGTTCCCTTGGTTTTGATTGTTTCTTTGAAAATTTCCTTGATTACCACTTGAAAAATTGTTGCCTTGATTGTTATTGTTTGAAAAATTCGAGTTTTGGTTATTGTCTCGATTTTGCCAAGTTATATTACGACCTTGATTATAACCTCCTTGATTTTGATTCGAAAAATTTCCTTGTTGATTATTTCCTTGAAAATTGTTACGATTTTGAAAATTGTTGCCTTGGTTATAATTACCTTGTTGTGATGGACCGGCGTTAGTTTGATTTTGATTAGAAAAATTGTTGTTTAACTCACTCACATTCGATGTTTGGCCATCCGTAGCCGCACACTCGTAATAATTATGAGGTCCACCACAAAACGTACACGAAACCTCAACCGCTTTCACCGTAGCGGGAGCGTCTTTCTTTTGCATCTAAACGAGAAAAGACGTGAACACATTCGTCAACTTGTCGACTTTTGCATCAACTCTCTCAATGTCGCGATTAGAACTACTAACATTGGCGACATTGGCAACACTCGGTGCATTGCGGAGTTGGTAAACCTTGGATCGGTTATTGATAATTATCAATGCATCTTTCGGAGTCTTACACAAAAAGTTGCCACCGGTGGCGGAATTCAACGAGTCTTGTTCGTGAAAATTAAGACCGTTGTAAAACGTATCGATTTGGTGCAACTCGGAAAAACCATGGTGAGGACATTGCCTAAGCAATTCCTTAAAGCGATCCCACGCGTCTCTAAAAGATTCATTCGGTTTTTGCTCAAATTTCGTAATCTCATTTTTGAAAAACGTCGTCTTAGACGGTGGGAAGAAATAATTAACGAACTTGGAAACGAGATCCTTCCACGTAGTTATCGAATTAGGTGGCTCTTTCTCGTACCAATCCTTGGCGGCACCATCGAGCGAGTAAGGAAAAAGCATAAGCTTGACGACATCGGTGTCGACGTTCTTAAACTTGCTCGTGGCTAAAAGACGATCAAAATTCCGAATATGGTCGTGAGGATTATCGGCTTCACGACCTCGAAACTTTGTGGCTTGGATCAACGAAAGCATTCCGCTCTTAATCTCAAAATTCTCCGCTTCGATAGCGGGAATTACGATCGCGTCTCGATAACCCTCGGTGGGCGCTTGGAGCAATTCCATCATAGAACGATTGTCGGCCATCTCCACTACGGTTTCTTCAACAACGATATTAGGAACGTCGGTTTCTAATTCTCGTCTACGTCGTCGATTCCTTCGATTACGATTGCGTCGATTCGAAGCTTCACTATAATTGGAATAATCCTTCGATCGAGTGCGCATGCACTAAGCGTAGAATGGGTGGTAGCAAAGAAGATTCTTTTTGCGGTTTTTCGATTTTTCAATTTTTTTTGGTTTTTTTATTGTTTTTTTTAATTTTTTTGGATTTTTTTTGTTGTATTACGTAGACACAAATCTACAAATCTCCCCTCGAATCGACTTTCTCGATTAAAGGAGCCTCAAAGAATGAAAACGATCACGTGGAGTGAACGTTCTCGATGACTTTAGAACGTTGGTGGAACACCAAAACGTTCAAGAGGGTTTAATCTTGAAAACACAAGCAAATATAATATACGTAGATAATACTTGGGCGGCAAACCCTCGATTAGCCCTCTTTCTCAAAACACGCACAAGCAAGCGGAGGAAACGAGGCGGCGCGGAGCACTTAAGAGCCTTTTTCCTTTAGGTCGTGAAATACAACCGCCTTATACCCACCTTATAGTTTGTGTTAATCAAAATTAAGCCTCACGAAAGTATTTATGTATTTTGCCTTTAAACTTTTGCTTTGGATTCGAATACAATGATCGAGTGATGAAATCCCGAATCAAGGTTGCGTTTTCACGCTTTTGGAGTACTTGTATATTTATTGTTCTTACGTAAATACAATATAGTAATAATATATTCACAATAAAAACGAAAACCAATATATCTACAATATAGTAAAAATTGTTGTGTGTTTAATTTAGGAAAATTAAACACGATTTATTTGGATACTATAATATAATAGAGAAAAATAACAAAAATGAGTATGTACGATATTCACGTTTTCCAAAAAATGAAAAGCAAAAACGCACTACTCACACAAACACGATACTAATAATAATGGCACACTAAACACCTCCCCGGCAGCGGCGCCAAAAATTGATGTAGAAATACGCGTTTAGGAAAACAACGTATAAATGTGGTAAGTATTAAGTCTTACGCTTTAGGAAAAACGTAAAACCGAATAAAGTCCAAGTTCATTCTCGAAGGAGGTGTGTGTGTTAATGTGCCAATATATAAAATAACAATGTTTGAATTAGTGACGTTTTTGGGTTTAGAAGAGAAAAAGTAAAGACGAGCTAAGACTACGATTTAAACTACGACGTTGACGTAAAACGCGAACGTAAATACGCAAAACGCGACAAAATTAAATATAAAACCTAAAAATTAATTAAAAGATTAAACTAAGTCTAAAATAATATAAATAAGAATAAAAATCCAACAAATATATTTTAAAACCTTTTATTAATTAAATATTCAATTTTAAATGCTAATTAAAGCCCTAAAATTAAATATAATTAACAAAATGTCCAAAATATTAATTTATTGAACTAATAACTAACTTATATTATTTAAAGACTAAAAAGTATTTTTCCTAAATTTTCAAAACTATTTTTCTATTTTTTAATCACTAAAAACTATTTTTAAACTAAAATAATCATAAAAAATAATAAAATAATGCCAAAATTAATTTGACAATTTTAAAAATCCTAAATTACTCTAATGAACAGTAGAAAATTGAAAAAGTTTAAAAAATGTAAAAATTTGCACTAAAAGACAAAACTGATTAATAATAAAACCCTAATTAACTTAAATTAATTATAAAAAATAATTAAAAAGTGAACAGTGAAAAACTTTTAGACTAAAAATCTTAAAATACTTTTCTAAATATAAGAAAAATTTTAAAAGTGAAAAATATAACTTTTCTGCACTAAAAGACAAAAACAGAATAATAAAAGTAATTAAAAATAGCAATTTAATCTAAAAATTACTTAATGAACAGTAACAGAAAATTAAATTATACTGAAAAATTAGAAATTAAAAAAGAAAAATATTGGAAAAAGTTTGAACCCCTAATTCCTAATTTGGGTCACTAAAGACAAAAATAAATGAAACTGAAAGTGACACTTTGCTTGTTTTTGGCAGTTAGCTAGGCAGTACTAACAGAAACACTAGCAGTGGGAACCTTCTTCCCACTGACTGAACAAAAAAACGGGTCTGGTGCTTTTGGAGCTTAGGAAAGCTCTTGCTATGATTTTCCTTGGACAATGGGGCACCCCCACACTCAGTGAAGTGTGAGGAGTCACAATAAACAAGAAAACAGGCAAGCTCTTCACAAAAATCACACAAAAAGAGGCAATTAAAGTGACTGATATGCTAAACAAGGGGTCTGATGAACAGTACTGGTGTTTATGGCAAGAAAATAGATTTTGGCAGCTGATTACTTGCATACAAACCAAACAAATTACACACAAACTATCTAGAAACCTAGATGTGACTAAACTCTACCAATCCACAAGATTTAATGGCAAATTTGCTCTAAATCTAAGACAGAAAGTGGACTTTCTGTTTAAGCTATGTTAGCCAAGAATTTTAGCATGCAATTTCTACTTCCTTCTACCAAACATGAAACAAAGCACAATAATAATAACTACTACCCTATTGGAGTGTATTTAAGCTGTTTTTAACCCAAGAATTTGTCAAATCCCCAGCCTAACAAGCAGACCCAAACACCCCTTTAAAAACTGAAATCTAATTTTTACAAGTCAAATGCTTATCAATCTAAGCTAAACTGATCCTAACACTTCTAACATGCATCAAAAGCCTAAACAAACATAATCAAGTAACAAGAACAGGTATATCAATACTATATTAACAATGCACATATTCATACACACAAAAAAGCTAGTAGGGTTCAAGCCAATAGCTACCTGCTGATGCCTTCTACTTGACCCTTTTTAGAGTTGTTGTGTGCTATTGACAATATGTAGAGAGTACCCTGCTGGTAGAATCCGCAAGGGACCTAGGGTTAACCAAAATATCTTCAAACTGAACTGAAAATAGAAAGAAATGAGTGAATGATGGTCTTGTTCCTGCACAAGCACAAACAAACAAAGAAAAAGAATCCAAGTAGCATGAGCCTATCACAGGCTTGTCAGGCTTTGTGATGAGCTTATGCTACAGTAAGAGTGAGAAATAGAAAATGAAGATTTTTCAAGATAATCAAAAAAACATAAGGAAAACAATTTTTGAAACACACTTTCTGAAACTTTCAAACTGAAATAATAACTTATACAAGCTTAATCAGCTTATTTGGTAGTCAACCAATTAAACTGATAAGCCTCTACAATGCTATAACAGAAAAACGGCTTTTGGCTTAAGTGTCCTTTCACCAAAAACCCTTTTCTTTGATAATCTTAACAAGGTTTTTGCAAGAATAAGTAAATGTTTAAACTACTAAAACAATAAAACTTGGAACTCAGTATTTTGAACAATTTAAAAGTTTCATTGTCATTAATAATTTTAAAAATGTACAAAAACTGGAACAAAGAAAAAGGGGTACAAGCCACCCCTTTTTATACTAGCTAGGAAGATTCTAGATACACTAAAATATAATAAAAACCCTAGTTCATAAACTTCCAGGAATGCCCTCAAGTTTGAATATGCTTCTTGGTCAAAATCTTGAATCCGTGACCTTTGTATCTTCATGTGGGCGTGCCAGGCTGTTAGACTTAATCTTGAACGTCTATTAAGCCTTTGGGGCCAGGGAGATTCATCCAGCCGTTGGTTTGGTCGGGTTTGGGAAAAAGGGGGACAATGACGGGTCAGGGGACCAATGGGGAGTCACATGGGGTTGTCTGGTGAGAGGGGTTTAGGTTGGGATGGGGTTGTATAACTGTTAATCACTTTTCTGGAAATGGGTAGAGTTTAATTTAGGGGATTAAGGATGGAGGTGATTAGGGTTCGTGGCTGGGATTAGGGGTGGGTTAGGATGGGATGATGCACAATATTTGTTTCCCACTCAATTTTAATATTAAAAAACCGGTTTAAAA
The DNA here is from genome assembly GCA_025667525.1 of Glebionis coronaria. Lineage (NCBI taxonomy): Eukaryota > Viridiplantae > Streptophyta > Magnoliopsida > Asterales > Asteraceae > Glebionis > Glebionis coronaria. The sequence continues at coordinate 459,276,165 of CM046877.1, forward strand.
TTTAGCTAATATAACTGAGTGAGTGGTTTGTGACGTGGAGGTTTGATGAGGTGTGGAGTGTAGATTGGTTGGTAGGGCTGAGGTGGCAAGGTGATAGGCTGGGGTAGTTTGCTTGTCTTGGCAAAAATAGTCCTTGGATTCTCAAAGTGTTGTCACTCAAGTTAAAACAGCCAACAAACCAATATCCTTTGTTATGCAAGTTTAATTTTTTCTACTTTTGCCACCAAACTTTTATCAAAAGTATTCCAAGGGCATTTTATGCATTTAATGCATACTTCAAGGGCTATATTGGTGTTTTCTTGAAACTTAAGGACCAATCTTGTAATAATTGAGATTTACAAGGGTCAAAAGTGACAAGTCTTCAAAAGTTGAGGGACCATTCTTGCCAATTCTTCAAACTTCAAGGACTTGAATAGAAATTCATGATTCGTGCCCGGTTCTTTGTGCGGCTTCGTTTCCCGTGTTCGTTTTTGCTTGATTCCTTTGATCTTTTGGTGAATTCACGATATCCGTACCTGAAATACACAATGAATAAACATAGGCATATTTTTGGGTATTTTGATGATATTTTAAGCGTTTTAAGCCCGATTTGGACGATGAGACTATGTATAAATACAGTCTCATAAAGTACAAAAGCGTACACTCCCCCGTGAATTTAGATCCGGGTTGCAATCTGAAAGTGATTAAAGCCATTGTGTTGAGCTCAAAACGTTGAATGTTTTGTGACTAGCTCAACCCGTGATAGATTGCTTTACCCGTTTGTTAGAATATGGTATCTTTAAAGATACACTTTCCTTTATTTGAGGTCCGAGTTACAGTCTGACATTTAACTGTAAGTCGTTTACATGAGCATAAAAACTTTGAATGTTTTTAATGAGAGCTCATGACCGAGAAAATTTATTTTCCCGTTGTTAAGGATAAGTTATCATTCGTGATCAACTTTCCTTTCTTGGAAGTACGAGTCACGATCTGAGGTAATTGTAAATCATTGAAATGACATGTTTTGAAAAATATTTACAACTTTCATTCGAGCTTTATGTACACACCCGTGTCGTTATTGAGCGACATTTCTAGGTACGTCCATATTATCGATACTGAAAGACATGTCGAGAGGAATATTTTTGGTATTTTGAAAGTTTTTCCATTTTTTAATTTGTTTTTCTATGGATATTTACGTTTTATTATATATTTTTTTTGATTTCTCATGGTTTTCGAAAATAATCCAAAATAGACTTTTGTACAGCATAAGAAGGTGATATCGAATGTACAGAATTGGAACCCTTTGAAGAAGGAGAAGTGGGTTCAGAATCCGCTGTTGTACCTGCAATCACAGAAGAAGAGTTTGCACAAATACTAGAATTAGGAGTAACAAATTCCTTTTCAGCGTGTGGAACAGTAGCATTAGTGCTGGTGCAGGTGTCATCACTCTTCTCTATTGGAATCCACTTAAGACCAACTTCCGTGAAGATCCGACCCGTTGGTTGCCACTGAAGACTAGATTTAGGAGTAGCTTTCTCTTGCACAGCGGAAGACTTCTTTGGAGAGAAACTATGTCCTTTTTGAATCCACGTTTCAGATTTGGTGTGGTTGCTTTTCTTTGCGACGGGTTTGTATCTCCTTGTTGTCTTATGGGATTCTGTATTCGATCTACGTTCAAAGGAACGAGATTTGACCTCATAGAGGTATTGCAAAATGCAATGGTCATGATTTACATTGTGAATGCCCTTTTTGCAAGTGGGACAAATAGGGAATTTGGGATTCACGAAAGTACTTGTATTCCTTTGTTTTCCAAATCGTTCAGGCGTAGTGTTTGAAACACGACTATTCATGGATGGTCTCCAATTCCTAGATTGCTGAAGAGGGATCCTAGGTTTTGGTTGACTACCATTAGGAGTGTGTGGAACTATGGCGGGATTTGGTGAACTAGGTTTTTCATATACGGGTTTGTCTTTCTGAATCTTCCCTTTTTGTTTCGTATCCTCTAGGTTGTGGGTATGAATGAGGTCATTTGAACCTACAAATTCCTTTGTGGACGTGAATGTCACACGTTTTGGAGGAGTCCTAGAAGTGCTAGGTGCATTCACATGGTTGGGTTTAGCAGCAGTGTGCTTTCTAAATGGAGGAACATAGGGTGATATGGATGGTTTTGGAACACTTGGTTGCACATCGGTCTTAGGGGGTAACCTAGATTTCATATGAGAAGAATTGGAGAACGGAGTCGGTTTTCCTAGGATAGAAGGCTTTGGATCCTTATAGGCATTGGGTTGTCGAACAACAGGTTTCTTAATGCTAGGTTCCACGATTTTCCCACCCATTTTAGTAACGAGTTTCTGCAACTCTGCTATCGCTCTGTCCCTGTCTTGTAATTGAGCTTTCAACCCTTTAATTTCCAAATTTTGTTCATTCATTTCTCGAAATGTTTGGGAAAGTTTTTCTTGCAATTTATTATCATGTGGAAAACTACCAACGTCTTTTTGCAAAGCAAGTTCAAGTGAATGACAATGTTTTTGAAGGAAATCAGTTTTGTGTTGAAGTAACTCAAAAGCCTTTTTGTCAACATTTTCTTTACGTTTCAAAAGCTCAATTTCAAGACGTTCACATTCTTTGATCTTATCAAGATATTGGCATGCAACTTCAGAATATTCATCAATATCAGCACAAGATGTAAAATAAGCACACATAACATCTTTAGAAACGCATTCTTGCAAGAGTAAATCATATTCATCTGAAAAATTAGACTTCTCCATTTGAAGATCATCAATGTGTTTCTCAAGAGATTCAACATATTTTAAATCATCAAACATTTCAGTCCGAATGAACTCCTCAAGTTGAAGAACAGTTTCTTTAATCAATGTCGTGTTTGAAATTAGGAGTTCTTTGACAAGCAAGGTAATATCGTGAGGAATCGGACGTGTCCACTCAGCATTTTCACGTTTTGCCCAGTCTCTTTCAACAATAGATTTAACATTATCTATGTGGTGTTTAAGAATACCTAATGTTTTCCTACTCTTGCTTTTAGATTCATCTAGAGGGAGGTAGTTTATGTATTTGTAAACATTAGATTTCTTAGGGGCAAATGCTTTCTTCCATTGAGTTCTCTTTTGTTTGCATTCAAGGAACACTTCCTCACGAGTTTTCTGAGTTTGTTTATTGAAAAGGCCATAAAGACTATTCTCATAAGCATAATTATATGGTTTCACAAACTCCTTATTAACAAGTGGTTGACTGTCATCGTCCCAAAGGGTAGTCTCTTCACTATTGGCACTAACAGGCATGCAATCAAGATCTGTCCTTTTAGTCTCATCAAGATAGAGACACGGGTTCGCAGCTTGAGCTTTGGCAAGGTACTCAGGACTTCCAAAGCTAGCTTTACCCTTAAACATCGATGGAGGTGCTAGCATTCTTATGGATTGAATAGAATCATGCGTTTTATAAACAACGTTCTTCAAAAAGTCGACTTGTTCTTCTAGTTTCGTAACCTTTTCGGTTTCTTTATCATATCTACTTTTGAAGTCTTGTTTTAACGCATCTACCTCTTGTTTCTTATCCTCTAGAATTTTAGCAGAATCAGTAGTGGTCATAGAGAGCTTTTGTTCAAGTTCATTAACTTTGGTATTGGCAAGGTACGTTTTATGACGTTCATCCATTAAGAAAACATTATATTGACGCTTCTCTTTAGCTAATAACTCAAGAGTTGTATTATATTTGTTTTCAAAATCATCCTTTTGATTTTTTAACGCACTTCCCTTGTACCCCTCAAGCTCTTTGGTTTTCTGAAGAAGCTCAGCCCTATTACTTTCAAGGGTCTCATTAGATTTAATTAGAGCGGCTTTGCATTCTTCAAAGTTTTGAGTGAGCGTTGCGTTTGCCTTCTTTAATTGCTTTTGACTCTTTCTAGTTTCATTGACATCTTTTTGTAAATTAGCAAGCGCGACACGCTCCTCATTATCATACTCATTTGCATGTTGATCATCCTCAAACTCATTATTGCACATGGCTGATGAATTGGGTGTGGTATTGCTATCAACCTTTTCCGTCATACATGTGTCAATAAGGTTTGTTGTTTGATCACTATGCTCATGCGTATTGGCATTGGCAAACATATTAAATTCAGCATTGTGTACCTCTTCCAATGGCTCAGAATCGTAAACAGGACCATTATCATAGGAAGGTGTATTGCTGATGACATTCTCAAAGTCGATGTGTTGTTTGTCAGAGCTGCTGTTGTCTTTCCCAGAGCTGTTATGATCATTCTGCTCACCATGCGTTGTTTTCCCTGTTCTGCAGCTGTCAGTTGCATTACTCGATATTGTCTCGTTACTTACAGTTGAAACTGGACTCGTATCCATTACATGAATCTTTGCAACCGTGCACTCTTGCATTTTCAGCCTTTTGTCAATCATCTTCTTGATCATGTCTTTTGCATGAAGTAGGCGTTCATCCAAAAGCCTCTCAATTGATTCCATGTTTCTAAATATCAAATCTCTAAATGATTTTGCTTCCATTGTAGTGTAGTCTTTGAAGTGTTGATTTGAATCTCGAACTTCTGACTCAAAGTTGGGATTCTTGAATAGCTGTGAAGCAAAGAATGGTTGAAACGGTGTTCTGAGTATTTTGAAGGCATTCTTGGAATTTGTCTCATGAAGGTTTTTGTTGAGTAATTCATTCTCAAGATTCTTCAAGTGGTCTCTTAAATCATAAGTGAACGTGCGATGATCATTTCCGAAAAAGGAATGAAAATCACGCATATACAAAGGATTGTACGAGAAGGTCTCTCTTTCTAGACGTTTTAGATTCGTTTTAAGATCACTGAAAGCTTGCATACAACGTTGTTTAAGGACTTGTTCTTGTAGTTGCATCTCTCGTTCTTCTCTGTCTGAACACGCATTGCTCGTTTCCATGATGATGGTGTCTCAGTTGATGAAGTGAAAATGGATCTTAAGTAGATTTGTTGTGATTGTGTTGTTGTTGAAATTCCGAAAATTTGAAATTTTTCTCAGTCCGACAATAAATTCCTCAGTCCGACTAAAACGGTAAACCGAAAAATTTTGAATAATCAAATTTTGAAAATGAGTTAGAAATAGCCAATAACTAGTAGGGAAAAAGTTTGAAAAATGAAAATTTTAACGAAAAATAAAACCTAAAAATGGCCTAAAAATTTGAATTTTGGTCCGAAAATTTGAATTTTTGGTAAAAAAAATTTCGCATCGCCAAAATTTGAAATTAAAGCTTAAATGGCCTAAAAATGGTATAGGAAAAAATAAATTTTACTTGGGTTTTCCCGCCAAAAATAAATTTTACTTGGATTTTCCCGCCAAAAATAAATTATTTTTTTTTTAATCTTCGTGTAATCGATATTCCGAAACTAGTCTAGATGGTGGCTAAGGCTAGGAAATACTCGAACAAAAGTTAGCAAAAACACAGCATCGGAATGTTCATCGGAATGTCCTTATCGGAAAGTCCTTATCGGAAAGTCCTTATCGGAATACACAAATCGGAATGTCCCCCTGATCGGAATACAATCGGAATGTCTTTGTCGGAATGTCGTCGGAATGACCTAATTGGAATACCCAAATCGGAATGTCTTTGTCGGAATGTTGTCGGAATGACTTAATCGGAATGCCAAATCGGAATATCTGAAGTCCAGTCGGAATATTCGAAGTCCAATCGGAATGTTGATCGGAAAAGCTGGTCGGAATGTTTAAACCCTTTTCCGATGCTACTGATCGGAATCACAATCGGAATCTTTAAACCCTTTTCCGATTACACCAGTCGGAATACTAGTACAGTTTCGAGATTTTGAGGTAAAAAGATGAATTTTTCGACAAAAATCCGCGATTTTAACCAACCAAATGCGACCAAATCCCTACCACAACTATGTAGAAGATTTATATCAAGATTTAGAGCATAGAAAACACAAAAAAATCTGGAATTCGAGATGATTATAAGAGAAAATCACACGAACCAAGTAAAATCAACAACGAATCACAAAACTACCCCATGGCTCTGATACTAATTGTTGTCCCATATATTTATGATGATTAAGCAATGAAGAAAGAAAGAAAATAGATGAAGAAGAGATGAATTCCTAGAGAGAGAAAGTAGTGAGAGAAGTAGAGAGGAGGAGAGGATTAACTTGTGAATATTAGATTAAGGAATGAGAAAAATGAACCTCCAACCCTCCTAACATGCTAGGAGGGTAGTATATATAGTCCACCCACATGCGGGCTTTAATGGACTATATATTGGGACGGGCTTGTCTTTTGGACTTTAATTAGTTTAAATCCAAGCCCGTAAACCACGACTAATTAACTACCTATTACAACGTTCTAACTAATGTTACAATAATAACCTATGACCGAGCATTCTTGTTTGACTCAATATTTTGAGGCTAACATAAAGGGGTGAAACAAAGTCATATAAGGCATACCCTATGAAAATCCACCCGGGTCAAACACATAATTTCCATCACAAAAGGAAATAAACCCCGAGGTGGTAAAATCATGCAAGTCAAAGAAGAGTGGGGTATCCTTAGGCAAAAGTCTCTCATAAGGAAGGGTAAGGTGATTTGGTAATGAAAGCACTAAAGTCTCTATTCCGGGATCCGACACCGGTTCCTTAACGGGAAAATAGCAAGAGGTAGTGACATTTAAGCTCAAAATATCATCAAAATCCAAAGTGGGAAGGTCGTCCTCTTCCAAACTCGATGTGAAAACATAAGTATCATCGGAGTCATAGGAAAACTCATCCTCGTGAGGAAAATAGGTATTTAGAAAGATATCTAAATCCTCATCAAATGGAATAACCTCTAAATTAGGAATGATCTCTAAGAGTGGAGGATCCTCCTCAAAAGTCATGACTTCTAAAATTGGAGTATAGAAGTCAAAAGGAGTCTCCATGGAAGAATCACTCATAGAGATATGAGGTGCATTAAGATCATGGGGTGGGTCATCAAAGTTAATGAGATCACTTAAAGAAGTGTCATCATCGTAGGTATCAAAGATTGGGGTATCATAAATGGGTGGGTCAAAAGGTGGGTGAAAAGATAGGTCGTTGATAGGTGTGAAAACACCCATCCTTTTACCACTTATTTCTTGCTAAAACGAGACCAAAACACGTATTTAATATCATTTGTTTGGAATTATGCGTGGTTTGTGTGTTTGTTGTGTTTTTAGAGCCAACCGGTTAAATATTGAAGAAAACATGGGATTGCACGGGTTTTATCGAAGAAAAAGACGAAAAGACGAAGTCTATAGTCCAAGAGATGCAAAAGATTTGAAGTCAATGGACCTATTCGAAGATTTATCAAAGAAAGGGACCAAAGATGGAAGATTTATATATGTCGAAGAACACAAGTCTATTAAATGAAGAAATTAAAAGACGAGTTGAATTTATTCGTCGACAAATCCCGAATCGAAATAAAAAACGTCAACTTTTCTGAAAAGACGAGAAGACAAAAAGAAAGAGAGAAAACCCACTCACCAACCAAAGACAAGGCCTATAAATATTTAACACCCCCAAATTTACACGCAGCGGAATACATCTTTGGGTGCTAAACAATGATACAACAACACATACTTTATAAAGAACGACTCGAAAAGAGACGTTTTAAATTTATCGTTCCTAAAACATTTGTCAAAGTAGCGTAGTCCCAAGACATCGTAACCAAAGTACAACCAAAACAAAAGATTTAAATTGTTTTGAACAAAAGGAACGACAAACATTCAAAGAGTTTATATTACAAAGTAGTGCACAACATTCATTCCCGTGGCTTCCAAGCTTCACCCTTCCTGATTACCTGAAATACATGTGAGAAAATCATCAGCAAAAATGCCGAGTGAATCTATAGGTTTATATAATCATTTTGAACACAAGCAAAGATTATAAGTTTGTGGCATGCTTAATAAGCATCGAATAATAATTTGCATCAACAATGATAATTGTATATAGCATAAATTGCAACAAGCTCATGGAACCGAGCCCTTAGACACTCCCTTTAGAGGTCTGATAAGACAGGAGATTTATTAATTGTCGGTTACCTCCAGATTATTGGTACATTGCCGTATACCTGGCTTCTCAATACAATATGTTCAACCAGTGTGGAGGTCGGGCCTAAGCTTCTATGACAAGTCCACACAAACTGAACCGGGGCGGCTTCCCCCATAGATCTATTAATTGTACTAGCGGCTAGCCCATCATAAGCTAGTTAACGGTCCAAAATTGAGGCTTTAATAAAGGCAATCACTTAATGCAAATTTAAAGGCAACCACGGGTCCATTCATAGAGGGACAAGCGTACCATAAAAATCTTGTGTTCTAAGTTTACAAAACATGTATTCCCCTCGCGGGTTCTAAAATATTTGAATGAGCTCAAACGAGGCTATAGACTCACCTTAGTACTTATAGTAGTTGAAGACGATCGCCGACGATAGTAGATGCCCGATAAACACGACAACCGCAACCTAGCAAATAAGGTGCGTACATTAATAATAGACTCGAGAAATAAATGATACTTAATAAAATCAAACTCAAGTATAAAATCACGACAACTCGAGAGAAAACGATGCAAGTGGTTCTATTATACTCTCTTATACGTTGACTTTATTATTCTATGCCTTTAATAAAAATCTGCCGGAACATACCGAATGTCCAAGCCGTTTTCCCATACTTAGACACATCAAAACTTCATGGTACTACTCAGAGAACTTACTTACTATATATAGAAAGTCCTCCCAAGAGCCCATCAAAAGATTTTACTTCTAAAGTTCCCTGCCCGACTCATCTTTGAATCGCAAAATCCGGACAGTTTAGCGACCTTGTCTTACGAAACCATTTTGACCATTCTAAACAACTCCATTTGTAAAACCGCCACTTGATTCTAAAAATAGACTCAAAATACTAAACTTGGAGCCTGAGAACAGCCCTTGAATCATTTTGAACTCATTCTATAGTCCCCGAGATTCGATCCAAATATCGACAACAATTTTCGGATTGCGTCGACACTCGTCTCCCGGTACATGAAAATCAAACTAGTGTATCTTCCACCTCGTTTGGAGTTGGAAGGCCTACTTTATATCAAATCGAAGCTAACGAAATTCTCTACGACATAATCCCATAATAACAACCTATAATCAGACTTAAGACCCCCGAAATTGGTCTCGAACCTACTGCCTAAAATTGATCATTTAAAAACCATACAAAATCAATTTTTCAACACAATTTACCCATTCCTATACCACTAATATGATCATACTATCATTCCTACACTATGATCAAACCTATAACACACTTGCATGTAACTTTTTACAAAAATTTTTCAAAAATTTAAACACAACAACTAGTAGAATCACTAGCCAATATAATATATAATATAATAAGATGATCATACAAGCATCATCTTGATCAAAATTCATCAAAAATAAAAATGTAATGCATGTAGGTAAATTTCATACCAAATTGTAGCCCTTGTGATTTCTAGGATGGGACTTGTTTTAGTTTTTGAAGATTCAAGTCTAAAATCAACAAATTTGGATGGTTTTGCTTGTTGGGAGTGTACGGCCAAGAAAGGAAAAAGGGGAGGAGGAGTGAAGATTTTGTTTTAATGAATTTTTAGTAAAATATAGATAGTGGAAATTATATATATAGTGTAGGGTTAGGGTAGTTTTTGCCAATTTGTGATAGTTTTGGTCCAAAATATAAATATTAGTTAAAAAGCGGGAAATGACTAAAAGTCAATTTTACAAATATTTACGGGGCTCGGGTTTCGTAAAAATACTTAAAAGTTTAAACGCACACGAAAAATAATAATATAACGACTCGATACGTAATTAAAACGATATCGTCGAAAATATTAAATATCGAAACGATCGATAATAAAATATAAATTGTGGGCATCCGTCGGTATCGCGATCACTAGTAGTCCTCTTTGCTCGTCAAAATATTTAATATCGGTTTCAACTTAAACCGTTAAACATAATAACATTTAATGGTATAAAATACTTCAAAAATATTTGAAAAGTAAGAATTAAGTAATGACCTTATTTTGTCGGTTTTACAAAATAGACCCTCCCTTCACAAATTTCAAGCTTATATGCCACAGGACCAACTCGATCAATAATCTTGAATGGACCAATATAACGTGGACTAAGCTTTCCTCGCTTACCAAATCGAATTACTCCTTTCCAAGGTGATACTTTCAGCATAACCATGTCGCCAATATCAAACTCCAATGGTTTTCTCCTCTTATCCGCATAACTCTTCGGTCTACTACGAGCTGTCAATAAACGATTCTTGATTTGCACGATCTTCTCAATTGTTTCTCTAATCAATTCAGGACCCGTCAATTGACTTTCTCCAACTTCACACCAACCAACTGGTGATCTACACTTTCGCCCGTAAAGTGCTTCAAAAGGCGCAGCCTTAATACTTGCATGATAATTGTTGTTGTATGAGAACTCCACCAAAGGTAAGTGTCGATCCCAACTACCTCCAAAGTCTATTACACACGCTCGTAACATATCCTCCAAGGTCTGAATAGTCCTTTCACTTTGTCCGTCTGTTTCCGGATGATACGCAGTGCTCAAGTCTAACTGAGTCCCCAAAGCTCGCTGAGCGATCTCCAAAACTCATATGTGAATCGACTATCTCGATCAGAAATAATTGACAAAGGAACTCCATGTCTACAAACAACTTCCTTCAAATACAACCGAGTAAGTTTGTCTAGTTCATCAGTTTTCTTTATCGGCAAGAAATGAGCCGACTTAGTCAACCGATCAACAATCACCCAAATCGTATCATAACCACTAGAAGTTCTCGGAAGTCCCAAAACAAAGTCCATAGTGATCTTCTCCCATTTCCATTCTGGAATTTTAGGTTGTTGCAGTAAACCCGAATGTCTCGTGTGCTCAAACTTCACCTTAGCACACGTCAAGCATTTACTAACATAAGTAGCAATGTTAGCCTTCATATTCGGCCACCAGTAGCATTTCTTCAAGTCTTGGTACATTTTATCCGATCCGGGGTGAATCAAATATTTAGACTTATGAGATTCGTGCATAATTAGATCTCTCAGTCCTCCATACACCGTTAACCATACACGATTCTCGAAATACCAAATTTCGTCATCACGAATTTCGAATATAGGTGTCATCCTTCTACCCAAGTCTTCATGTCTCACATTCTCTTCCTTCATCGCCTTTGTTTGAGCTTTAAGTATTCGATTAGATAAATCAGAATAAGTTTTCATGGCTAAAGCTCTAACCCTTTTGGTTATTTCTCTATCCTTCCTACTAAGTGCATCGGCAACTACATTCGCCTTGCCGGGATGGTAGAAAATTTGAATGTCGTAATCACTCAACAATTTTACCCATCTTCTCTGCCTCATATTGAGATCCTTCTGATCCAAAATATGTTGTAGGCTTCTATGATCGGTATATAACACACTTTTTGTACCGTAGAGATAGTGTCTCCAAAGTCTAAGAGCAAAGACAACAGCTCCTAATTCCAAATCATGTGTAGTATAATTCTCCTCATGCTTCCTCAATTGACGAGATGCATACGCGATCACTTTCTCCCTCTGTATCAACACAACACCAAAACCCTTACGTGATGCGTCACAATATAACACAAAGCCTTCAGCTCCGTTGGGCAAAGCCAAAATTGGTGCAGAACACAGCTTTCGCTTCAAAGTTTGGAATGCTTCTTCTTCTTTTGAACCCCACTCATACTTCTTGTTTTTCTCTATAAGTTTAGTAAGAGGTTTAGAAATTAAAGAGAATCCTTCTATGAATCACCGGTAGTACCCAGCTAATCCTAAGAATTGTCTAACTTCAGTCGGGGTCGTAGGCCTAGCCCAATCTCTAATAGCTTCAATTTTGAAAGGATCAACATGAACACCGCTACTATCGATCACGTGCCCAAGGAATTGGACTGAATCCAACCAAAAATCATACTTGGAGAATTTTGCATACTGTGACAAATCTAACATTTTCAGGTAGTGAAATATTTTCTCGTATAATATTTTGAAACTTATTTTTGTGTTGGTTGACGAACTCACAATTTACGGATTTAAATTTGGGCTTACGTGCATAATTTGGCGTCTTTTACGACTAAACCGGAAACCTTAGGATTACGTATTTACGTTTTTGAACTCCGTTTTTGATGAGACAATTTTTATTGGATTCGTTTTGTGACGGTGATTCATAATTTATAAAAACGTTTTTCGTAAAACGACCCGAGGGCACGCAAATCGAGAAAACTAGAATCGAGAAATACCCGTAAACTAGTGAGATGGGACAAAACACTTTGCCCCATCCCACTAGCTTATATGGGACGGCAAGAAGAGACCACCACACTTAGGTGGCACAAGTTTAGCTAAGCTTGCACAAGTGTAAGCTTATGCTTACACTTTAAGCTAACTACTTCCACCACTTAACAAAACTAACAAATGGTTTTCACTTAACCATTTCTTACATGCAATTCATTCTCAAAACTCTCTCTACCTCATCTTTGTGCCGTCCCACATCAAGCCACAAACACCCTCATTGATCTTTTCTAACTACAAACCACATGTTTACTAGTCCTATTAAGGTGTTTCCTTGAAGCCTTGATCATTTGGTGGCCATATAACCAACTTTGGAGGTGATTTTCTTGTGTCCTAGGGCTGATTTTCCAACATATGATCTTGATATTTGATGGTCTTGGAGATACTTGTTGTGTTCATCAAGTTCTTGTCTTCCTAAAACAAGAAATCCACTTGGATTGGTAAAGAAGATCATCCTCTACATTTTTCTCTTATTATTTTGTAAAGAACAAATGTATTTTCTTTCATTTTGTATATGTATATGATGTATATATGATGATAAAAATGTTGTGTGGGGATCAAGTGTTGATAAACATGCTTAAAAATGATGATAACCATAAGAAATGAAGCTAAAATCTTGACTATTTAGTTGGCTGTATAAAAACAGTAGATAACTAAATGATGAACTGATAAAAATTCATGGTTTGATCTATTTACAGTAAAGTAGGTGATGTTATACACATGTGAGAGTTGGCCATGCAATGGAATCAAAATAATGAGTGAGATATGATCAAAACAAGTTAGGTGGTATAATCTGAATAAGCAGTTTTGTAGGGACTGTTAAGGCAAGTTAAACTCAAAATGGGCAGTAGCTATAACTAAGTTATATGTAGCACATATTATGAAGAATTTGTCATCCAAAAATGAGCTTCTAAGTCATTGTAGAACTCTAGATATGGTAAAAATGGTAAACATGAAGTTAAAAATCAGATTTTGGAAATAATGTTTATTATTATTATATAAGCACTCACTTTATAATTTATAAAATGTAAAGTATAAACCCACTAACTTATAGAACTTAATTATATAAATGTATAAAAGGTTAATTAAATGGGTAAATTATATAAATGGTGGTAAAAATAATATTTATAAGTAATAAAAACTATAAACTTGATTTTTACGACTTTTTCGGCTATCGCCGTGAAATTAACGTTTTTCATCAAATAAAACTTAGACGACCAAACCCGTCTAATGTAAAGTTTATAAAAGTTATATACTGATGTATAAGTAACTAAGACAAGTAAAAACCGATAAAACCCGAACTATAAGAATTACGGACATTTACGAGCTAACTAAACCTATTAGACTAATAATTGGACTTAATAAGATAAAAATTTGTAAAAAGAATTATTTGGGCTTAACCCAATAGGGCCCAACATGAAAAGTATATATACTGATCATATAAGTATATAATGGGTAAAAACAAGTAAAAGAACTTATAAAAGACTTAATGAACTTAAAATAGGTAAAATCGGTAAAACTAGTGAACTAGTAAGACGATACCAAAACGTAAACACTAAAATAAGTAAATGAGGATTTATAAACCCACTTGATCATCATCATATGTACAAAATCATATATATGTATATTGTTATTTTGATAAAAGTCATTGGACCGAGTCTAAGACCGATTATTATTTATATAGGTTTCCGTGACCGAAGCACGCCCGTAGCCGACAATCCGCCTTTCATTAACAACGTGAGTTCATAGCCTCGCACTCTTTTAAATGTTTTATAAAATGATTTGTAAACCCGCGAGGGAGATAACATGCTAGATTTTTATAAAAATAGAACACAAGTAGTCCCGATTGTATGCTTAATGAGATGGACCCGAATGATGCTATGACCCTATATTCGAGACTAAAAGGATTATTAGTAGTTAGGTTATGTCACTTAAAGTCCCATTAGCATGAATTGTGAACTACCGGGATTTGGTAGACGCTTATGCATTTGATATTACTATTTGGGGACGATCACCCCAGTTCGCGCCTTGACGGTTGATCCCCGTCGTACCACATTGATTGGTAAGCGAATTTATGTATGAGAAGATTCCATAGCGTGATTTTTGTGACGACACGCTAACTTAGATGGGTAAATTGTTTGTCGGGTTCGCGGCCCGCTGTTTTCACAGTAAGGTAACAATGTCATGCGGCTAATAATAATCCTACAACCTAATTCAGATACCATGTATCCTAATACAATATAAGACATAAATAATAAACGATATGATAACGACGCTATTACGATGAATATATTACCTATCATGGTAATATAGAGACTACGGTCTCATGGACGGTTTCAGATGTATGCTTGATTTATATATTGCCTGACTAGCAATATGTGGACTTACTTCCGATATTATACTTGTGTTCTGATTTTAAATGATTGTAAATGATTGTTTTATATAACGGTTTTCATTAAACTCTATGAATTCACTCGGCATTCGCTGATATGATTTTTGCATGTTTTCTATCTCAGGTGCTTGAAGGTAATCCGGATGGAGATCGACTCTGATGGCCCACACTTAATATTAAAAATGTTCATTCGATCTGTGTTTTGTAAACTTAATGACCTGTATAATTTGGGACCTGTTGTACACTTTTAAACCTTTTTATCGAATGAATGTTTGTTAAACCTTGTACAACCATTTTTATGTGTTGTCTATGATTGGAGTTATTGTGCTATCCCGTAACACTCTGAAAGACCCTTCCGCTGTACCGATACGAAAAATGAGAGTGTTACAGTTTGGTACCAGAGCTCTCGTTGTAGAGAACAAAAGATTTTAAAAACCAAGGTTTTGAACAAAACTTTTCAAAATCTTTTTACAATGAACATTTGAGAAAATATTTGAAAAATCTTTTGACTATAACGGTGCCAGAGATCTCCGACGTTACCAACAAGCCCTATTGAGAAGATATATATTTTGATATATATAATTTAATTTATATATATGTATATATCGTGATTTCATTATGTAATTGTTTAACTAGTATGTTATCCTAATACGAGATAAATATATATAAATGCAGATTGTCATGGCTGACCCTAATATTCCTGTAGAAAACCATGCTATTCCCGAACCTAATATAGAAGATGATCCTTATTTAGACTTAGTAGATTTTGATATTGATGATGAGGAGGAACCATTTGAGGATCCCGAGCCCGAGTTAGGACTAGGAGATCAGATTGCCCCTCAGGAAGACTTAGTAGAGAATGAGATTGAGAATGTGGGTAATGAGAATGTGGATATTGAGAATGTGGAGATTGAGAATGTGGGTAATGAGAATGTGGAGATTGAGAATGCTGATATTGAGAACAATGATGAGATTGGGTTAGATGAGTTAGATGACGAGATTGACGACGAGGATGTCGAGGAGGATGTAGGTATAGATGTTGAGGTTGATGACGATGAGGAAGCTGAGCTTATTTATCCGTATGATGTTCCAGAGGGCGAGCCTTTGCCCCCACCAGTTTGTTTGTCTGATTCTGAGGATGAGTTCCCTAGGGATGAGATGTCTGAATCGTCTGAATCTGATTCTGAATCAGAGGAGGATGAGGATGACGATGCACCTGACGGTACTGATGGTATTGATACTCGTAGACGTGAGATAGGAGAGTCGTCTAGTGCTCGAGAGGCTACTCATATTGATGGTCTTGCACCATGGGCCTTGAGACGCGATCTAGATGCTTCCCGTGTTAAGAGTTGTGTGACAGAGGTTGGATTAGGTGTTGTTCAGACTCAGGTTGCTTATTTGGAGTCGAAGACAAAGGTTGGCGAGAAAGAGCGAGAATTGCTTAGTTGGGATTTGAGTGATCTAGAACGTGGTTTGAATGAGGCTTTTAGGAGGTTATCGGTGTTGGAAAGTCGTGAGTTATTGAAATGAAGAGAAAGGTAAATTCTATGTAGATTCAGTTGAGTGTAGCTCGTGCGATGCGTGAGAAAGCTGAGAAGGAGTTGAATATATCTATGGGATGGAATAGTAGATTTTATGTTGACATGGTTGAAAGAGGAGTAATCCGTAAGCGCCCAGCTGAAGATGTGTCTAGTGATCGTCCGGCGAAGATCCAGAAGACGATGGATGATGGACCATCTGGCGGTTCTCAGTAGACCAGTCTGTGTTTAGTAGTGACCTTTATATCTTTTGTGCTTTTGTAGCTTTGACTGAACCGACTTGTTAGTAATAGATTTGGCACGAATTTTGAGTGTATATAGTGCTAGAACTTTGATATGGGATGTACTAAGACAATACTTTTGTTTCAGATCGAATGAAATATGTATCTTGTCTTGAATTCCATATTGTGCCTTATTTGTATCTTGATTATGAATTCGATCCATGTTATATGAATCCTTTGTTGGATGAATGCTTAATACTTTGAAATTGTGGAATTATAGAACTATGCCGCCCAAGAAGGCTGTGACTGAGGATGATGTACGTAGGATTATTACGGAGCAAGTTACCGCATCTATGACTGAATTTATGGCAAATGCTAGAAATGAAGCTGGCGGTAGTGGAGCTGGCGGTAGTGGAGCTGGCGGTAGTGGAGCTGGCGGTAGTGGAATTGGCGGTACTAATGTGAATGTGAATGCTAATAATGTGAATGCTAATGCTGGAGGAAATGTAGGAGGACTTGGAACTAATGCACCAGAAGTTGGTGGCTGTACTTATGTGACGTTCATGAAGTGTGAACCCCTACCTTTTAATGGAACTGAAGGTGCTGTAGGATTAAGCCAGTGGATCGAGAAGATTGAATCGGTGTTTAGGATTAGTAAGTGTAAAGAGGAAGATAAGGTGACTTTTGCTATGGCTAATCTTAAAGGTCGTGCGTTGACTTGGTGGAACGGGAGAATTGCTTTCATGGGTCTTGATGCTGCTAATGCTACTCCTTGGGCTGAAATTAAGAAGTGGATGACTTTGGAGTTTTGTCCTCGTAGTGTGATCATTAGGTTAGAACAAGAGTTGATTCATTTGAGAATGAAAGGTGTGGATATTGATAGTTACACGAATCGATTCCATGAGTTGGCCTTGCTATGTCCTCGTTTGGTTGAACCCGAAGAGATCCGAATTGAGCAATATGTGAAAGGGTTGACCAGGAATATCCGGGGGGACGTGACATCATCGAAACCACTGACCATTGATGATGCTGTTCGAATGGCTTACCAACTCATTGGACAGATAATTCAGGATAAGGAAGATGAAGCCCGTGTAGGTGAGAAAAGAAAGGGAGACGGTGATCGTGTAGATAGAGGTGATTATAGGAAGAATTTCAATCGCCGTCAGAACCAGAGAACGGGGAATGCAAATGCTATTACCAACAATGCACCGTGCAACGATGATAGATGTCCTAAGTGTGGCAACAAGAGGCATCCTGGCGACTGCTGGAAGTGCCGAAATTGCGGAAAGCTTGGACACAAGGTTGAAAGGTGTAAGAAGGGAACGATTTGCTTCAACTGTAATGAAGAAGGTCATAGGAAATCGGAATGCCCCAAGTTGAAAGCGATTGTACCTGGAAGAAACCCCCAGGGTGGTATCTACCAACTTGGAACAATTGAGGTGAAGAAAGAGGATCCGAATGTCGTTACCGGTACGTTTTTACTCAACAATCATTATGCTGTTGCTTTATTCGATTCGGGTGCCGATAGGAGCTTTGTATCCACTAAATTTAGTGCCCTTATTGATATTGAACCTGTTGAGATAAGTACCAGTTACGAGGTGGAATTGGCTGATGGTAAATTAGTGAAAACTAATAAGCTATTAGAAGGATGCTCTCTAAATCTCTTGAACCATTCCTTTCCGATTGATTTGATGTTGATAGAATTAGGTAGTTTCGATGTTATTATTGGTATGGATTGGTTGTCGTTGAATAATGCTACTATTTTATGTGGAGAGAAGAAGGTTAAGATTCCTCTTAAGAATAGAACGTTAGTAATTGATGGTAGTCGAGGTGAATCCCGCTTGAAAATCGTTTCATGTATTAAAATCCAAAAGTACATCAGGAACGGTTGTGAGTTATTCTTAGCTCAAGTGACTGGGAATGAGTCTAGGGAGAAACGATTGGAAGATGTACCTATTATTTGTGAATTTCCTGAGGTATTTCCTAAAGATTTACCAGGACTTCCACCGATAAGGCAAGTAGAGTTTCAAATCGATTTAATTCCTGGTGCTGCACCGGTGGCACGTGCGCCTTACCGATTAGCCCCTTCTGAATTAAAGGAGTTATCTGAGCAACTTAAGGAGTTGTCTGATAAAGGTTTTATTCGACCGAGCTCGTCGCCTTGGGGAGCTCCAGTCTTGTTCGTTAAGAAGAAGGATGGATCTTTTCGTATGTGCATTGATTATAGGGAACTGAATAAGTTGACAATTAAGAATCGATATCCTTTACCTAGGATTGATGATTTGTTTGATCAACTGCAAGGATCTAGTGTGTATTCTAAGATAGATTTGCGGTCAGGATATCACCAACTTCGCGTCCGTGAAGAAGATATTCCTATAACTGCATTTAGAACTCGTTATGGACACTATGAATTTCAAGTAATGCCATTTGGGTTAACTAACGCACCTGCGGTTTTCATGGATTTAATGAATCGAGTGTGCAAGCCCTACTTGGATAAATTTGTGATTGTGTTTATTGACGATATTCTAATCTATTCTAAGAATGAAGATGAGCATAGAGAACATTTGAGGCTTGTTTTGAAGTTGCTGAAGGATGAAAAGTTGTATGCTAACTTTTCGAAGTGTGATTTCTGGTTAGATTCTGTGCAATTTCTTGGTCATGTGATTAACAGAGATGGAATTCATGTTGATCCTGCAAAGGTTGAAGCTATTAAGAATTGGTCTGCACCGACAACGCCAACGGAAGTGCGACAGTTCTTAGGATTAGCTGGCTATTATAGGCGATTTATTAAAGAATTTTCTTTAATAGCTAAACCCTTGACTAAGCTTACTCAGAAGAATAAACCTTTCGTTTGGGGAAGTGATGAAGATGGAGCATTTCAGACATTGAAGCAAAAATTATGTAGTGCGCCAATCTTATCATTACCCGAAGGGAGTGAAGATTTTGTAGTGTATTGTGATGCATCTCTTAGAGGTTATGGAGCTGTTTTGATGCAGAGAGAGAAAGTGATAGCTTATGCTTCTAGGCAATTAAGGAAGAATGAGGAGAATTATGCTACTCATGATCTTGAGTTAGGAGCTGTGGTCTTTGCTCTTAGGTTGTGGAGACATTATCTGTATGGCACCAAGTGTACGGTATTCACCGATCACAAAAGCCTACAGTATATTCTCGACCGGAAAGAGTTGAACATGAGGCAACGAAGATGGATAGAGTTGTTAAGTGATTATGATTGTGATATAAAGTATCACCCAGGAAAAGCCAACGTTGTTGCTGATGCGTTGAGTAGGAAAGATAGAGAGCCTATCAGGGTGCGTTCTCTAGTCTTGACCGTGCACAATAATTTGCCTGAGCAAATTAGAAATGCGCAAATAGAATCTTGTAAGAAGGAGAATTTTGTTAATGAAGGGTTCCGAGGAGAAGGAGATCCTTTAGAGGTTAGAGCTGATGGAGTGAAATGTTTAAGAGGTCGTATGTGGATACCTAAGTTTGGAGGCTTAAGAGATTTGGTTATGTTAGAATCCCATAAATCTAAGTATTCCATTCATCCGGGATCTGATAAGATGTACCATGATTTGAAGAAGTTGTATTGGTGGCCGAATATGAAAGCTGACATAGCTATGTATGTTCTTCAATGCTTGACTTGTGCTAGAGTTAAGGTCGAACATCAAAAGCCATCAGGACTACTTCAACAGCCAAAGATTCCTGAATGGAAGTGGGAGCGAATTACAATGGACTTTATCACCAAGCTTCCTAGAACATCATCTGGAAACAATTCGATTTGGGTTATTGTCGATAGACTGACCAAATCAGCACACTTCATTCCGGTTAAGGAGCAGTTCTCACTGGAGAAGCTGACTCGAATATACCTTGATAATGTTGTATGCAAGCATGGAGTGCCTGTATCGATCATTTCAGATCGAGATCCTAGATTCGCATCGAATTTTTGGAAATCTCTCCAAAGATCTTTGGGAACGAATCTCGACATGAGCACTGCTTATCACCCCCAGACTGATGGGCAGAGTGAAAGGACGATACAAACACTTGAAGATATGTTGAGAGCTTGTGTGTTAGACTTTGGTAAGAATTGGGATAAACATTTGTCGTTAGCAGAGTTTTCGTATAACAATAGTTACCATTCTAGTATTAAGGTTGCACCGTTTGAAGCTTTGTATGGTAGGAAGTGTAGATCTCATGTATGTTGGAGTGAAGTTGGGGATACCCAGCTCACGGGACCGGAATTGATCCGGGAGACTACGGAGATGATAGTTCAGATTAAGAAGAGGTTGTTGACTGCCCGAAGTAGACAGAAAAGTTACGCGGATGTGCGGCGGAAGCCAATGGAGTTTGAAGTGGGTGACCGAGTAATATTGAAAGTATCGCCATGGAAAGGCGTTATAAGATTTGGAAAACGAGGAAAATTGAATCCCCGTTATATTGGACCCTTTAAGATTTTATCTAGAGTAGGTCCGTTGGCTTACAAACTAGAGTTACCCCCAGAACTTCATGGTGTTCACAACACATCCATGTATCTAATCTGAAGAAATGTCTAGCAGTGAGTGATGAGAAAATTCCGTTAGGTAAGGTTCGAATAGATGGGAAGTTGCATTTTATCGAAGAGCCCGTAGAAGTTATGGACCGTGAGGTAAAGCAACTGAAACAAAGTCGGATACCTATTGTCAAGATCCGATGGAATTCAAAGCATGGACCGGAGTATACTTGGGAACGAGAGGATGAAATGTGGAAGAAATATCCGCACCTCTTCGATTTCAATAATTAACGGACATCCAAATGAAATGGATCACGAGGACGTTGATCCCTTTTAGGAGGAAAAGCTGTGACAAATCTAACATTTTCAGGTAGTGAAATATTTTCTCGTATAATATTTTGAAACTTATTTTTGTGTTGGTTGACGAACTCACAATTTACGGATTTAAATTTGGGCTTACGTGCATAATTTGGCGTCTTTTACGACTAAACCGGAAACCTTAGGATTACGTATTTACGTTTTTGAACTCCGTTTTTGATGAGACAATTTTTATTGGATTCGTTTTGTGACGGTGATTCATAATTTATAAAAACGTTTTTCGTAAAACGACCCGAGGGCACGCAAATCGAGAAAACTAGAATCAAGAAATACCCGTAAACTAGTGAGATGGGACAAAACACTTTGCCCCATCCCACTAGCTTATATGGGACGGCAAGAAGAGACCACCACACTTAGGTGGCACAAGTTTAGCTAAGCTTGCACAAGTGTAAGCTTATGCTTACACTTTAAGCTAACTACTTCCACCACTTAACAAAACTAACAAATGGTTTTCACTTAACCATTTCTTACATGCAATTCATTCTCAAAACTCTCTCTACCTTATCTTTGTGCCGTCCCACATCAAGCCACAAACACCCTCATTGATCTTTTCTAACTACAAACCACATGTTTACTAGTCCTATTAAGGTGTTTCCTTGAAGCCTTGATCATTTGGTGGCCATATAACCAACTTTGGAGGTGATTTGCTTGTGTCCTAGGGCTGATTTTCCAACATATGATCTTGATATTTGATGGTCTTGGAGATACTTGTTGTGTTCATCAAGTTCTTGTCTTCCTAAAACAAGAAATCCACTTGGATTGGTAAAGAAGATCATCCTCTACATTTTTCTCTTATTATTTTGTAAAGAACAAATGTATTTTCTTTCATTTTGTATATGTATATGATGTATATATGATGATAAAAATGTTGTGTGGGGATCAAGTGTTGATAAACATGCTTAAAAATAATGATAACCATAAGAAATGAAGCTAAAATCTTGATTATTTAGTTGGCTGTATAAAAACAGTAGATAACTAAATGATGAACTGATAAAAATGCATGGTTTGATCTATTTACTGTAAAGTAGGTGATGTTATACACATGTGAGAGTTGGCCATGCAATGGAATCAAAATAATGAGTGAGATATGATCAAAACAAGTTAGGTGGTATAATCTGAATAAGCAGTTTTGTAGGGACTGTTAAGGCAAGTTAAACTCAAAATGGGCAGTAGCTATAACTAAGTTATATGTAGCACATATTATGAAGAATTTGTCATCCAAAAATGAGCTTCTAAGTCATTGTAGAACTCTAGATATGGTAAAAATGGTAAACATGAAGTTAAAAATCAGATTTTGGAAATAATGTTTATTATTATTATATAAGCACTCACTTTATAATTTATAAAATGTAAAGTATAAACCCACTAACTTATAGAACTTAATTATATAAATGTATAAAAGGTTAATTAAATGGGTAAATTATATAAATGGTGGTAAAAATAATATTTATAAGTAATAAAAACTATAAACTTGATTTTTACGACTTTTTCGGCTATCGCCGTGAAATTAACGTTTTTCATCAAATAAAACTTAGACGACCAAACCCGTCTAATGTAAAGTTTATAAAAGTTATATACTGATGTATAAGTAACTAAGACAAGTAAAAACCGATAAAACCCGAACTATAAGAATTACGGACATTTACGAGCTAACTAAACCTATTAGACTAATAATTGGACTTAATAAGATAAAAATTTGTAAAAAGAATTATTTGGGCTTAACCCAATAGGGCCCAACATGAAAAGTATATATACTGATCATATAAGTATATAATGGGTAAAAACAAGTAAAAGAACTTATAAAAGACTTAATGAACTTAAAATAGGTAAAATCGGTAAAACTAGTGAACTAGTAAGACGATACCAAAACGTAAACACTAATATAGGAAAATGAGGATTTATAAACCCACTTGATCATCATCATATGTACAAAATCATATATATGTATATTGTTATTTTGATAAAAGTCATTGGACCGAGTCTAAGACCGATTATTATTTATATAGGTTTCCGTGACCGAAGCACGCCCGTAGCCGATAATCCGCCTTTCATTAACAACGTGAGTTCATAGCCTCGCACTCTTTTAAATGTTTTATAAAATGATTTGTAAACCCGCGAGGGAGATAAAATGCTAGATTTTTATAAAAATAGAACACAAGTAGTCCCGATTGTATGCTTAATGAGATGGACCCGAATGATGCTATGACCCTATATTCGAGACTAAAAGGATTATTAGTAGTTAGGTTATGTCACTTAAAGTCCCATTAGCATGAATTGTGAACTACCGGGATTTGGTAGACGCTTATGCATTTGATAGTACTATTTGGGGACGATCACCCCAGTTCGCGCCTTGACGGTTGATCCCCGTCGTACCACATTGATTGGTAAGCGAATTTATGTATGAGAAGATTCCATATCGTGATTTTTGTGACGACACGCTAACTTAGATGGGCAAATTGTTTGTCGGGTTCGCGGCCTGCTGTTTTCACAGTAAGGTAACAATGTCATGCGGCTAATAATAATCCTACAACCTAATTCAGATACCATGTATCCTAATACAATATAAGACATAAATAATAAACGATATGATAACGACGCTATTACGATGAATATATTACCTATCATGGTAATATAGAGACTACGGTCTCATGGACGGTTTCAGATGTATGCTTGATTTATATATTGCCTGACTAGCAATATGTGGACTTACTTCCGATATTATACTTGTGTTCTGATTTTAAATGATTGTAAATGATTGTTTTATATAACGGTTTTCATTAAACTCTATGAATTCACTCGGCATTCGCTGATATGATTTTTGCATGTTTTCTATCTCAGGTGCTTGAAGGTAATCCGGATGGAGATCGACTCTTATGGCCCACACTTAATATTAAAAATGTTCATTCGATCTGTGTTTTGTAAACTTAATGACCTGTATAATTTGGGCCCTGTTGTACACTTTTAAACCTTTTTATCGAATGAATGTTTGTTAAACCTTGTACAACCATTTTTATGTGTTGTCTATGATTGGAGTTATTGTGCTATCCCGTAACACTCTGAAAGACCCTTCCGCTGTACCGATACGAAAAATGAGAGTGTTACACATACAACTTCTCCTTCTTCAACAACTCCAAAATAATCCTCAGATGACCTTCATGCTCCTCTCAACTTTTGGAATAAATCATAATATCGTCGATAAATACAATCACAAACTTGTCGAGGTATGGTTTACACACACGATTCATTAAGTCCATGAATACCGCAGGTGCGTTTGTTAACCCAAACGGCATCACTTGAAATTCAAAGTGTCCATAACGCGTCCGAAAAGCTGTAATAGGTATGTCCTCCTCTTTAACACGAAGTTGATGATAACAGGACCTCAAGTCGATCTTCGAGTACACACACGAACCTTGAAGTTGATCGAACAAATCATCGATCCTAGGAAGTGGATAACGATTTTTGATAGTTAACTTGTTCAACTCTCGGTAGTCTATGCACATTCTGAACGATCTGTCCTTCTTCTTCACGAACAATACTGGAGCTCCCCAGGGTGACGAACTTGGTCTAATGAACCCCTTCTCCATTAAGTCCTTCAACTGACCTGCCAACTCCTTCAACTCAAACGGTGCCAAACGATATGGTGCACGCGCCACCGGTGCAGCTCCTGGCACTAGATCAATCTTGAATTCGACTTCTCACTGAGGCGGAAGCCCTGGCAAGTCATCGGGAAATACTTCAGGAAAATCACGAATAACTGGAACATCCTCCACACGCCTAACCGGTAGTTCTTTCTCCACTACTTGAGCCAAGAACAGGTGACAACCTCTTTCTACATATTTCCTCGCCTTGATACAAGATATCACCGTCAGACGAGATCTACCGACATTACCTTTAACTACTAACACCTTGCCCTTCACCGGTATGTGAACAACTTTCTCCCCACATACAATCACCGCATCATGAGCAACCAACCAATCCATACCAACAATCACATCAAACGAACCCAACTCTATCGGCATCAAATCAATTTCAAACAAATGATTTCCTAACTTCAAAGGACACCTCTTAAATATGGTGGTAGTACTAACTAATTGTCCATCAGCTAACTCGACCTCATAACTAGTATTTAGGCTTGTTGGCTCAACATCAATTAAACGACTAAAGGAAGTGCTTATAAAGCTCCTATCAGATCCTGAGTCAAACAACACACTAGCATAACGATGGCTGAGTAAGAACGTACCCGTCACCACATTTGGACCTTGTGCCTGATCAACATCCTTAACAACATAAACTGCCCCAGCAGCTTCACCTGCTTTCTTGTTCTTCCACTTCGGACATTGAGGGCGAAGATGATCATGTTCTCCACATTCAAAACAAGTCATGATCGAAATAGCATTCGCTCCAGAGGCAGGGACCCTTGTCTTGCATTTCTCCACAACATGACCAACCTTTCCACACTTAGTGCACCTTGGTGGACAATCACCAAAGTGGCAAGCACCACAGCTCCTACATTTCTGGGCTGGTCCCCCTTGGTCAGCATTATTATCCTTGTTAGTCGCAGCTCTAGCCCCATCATTTCTCTTCTGATTGTACTGCCTATGGCGGCTACTACCTTGATTACCACTCTGCGAATTCTCCCATTTCCTTTTACTACCCTCAGCAACTCTCTCAGCCCTATCTTGAACCTTCTGCCCCATAAGTGTATGAGCCATTCTCACAGTTTCAACAAAGTTCTTGGGTCGAGATGAAGTTGTCTCACCTTTAATGTACCCAGGCAGCCCTTTAATGTATTGATCCATCTTTTTCTTCTCAATAACAAAAGCATTTGGACACAACAAAACCAACTCATTGAATCGGCTAGTGTATGCAGCAATGTTATTGTCTTTCAGCTTCAGGTGCCTCAACTCATCCTCCAAAGCAGATAACTCTTCTTCTGGACAGAACTCTTCTTTCAACAACCTTTTAATTTCATCCCAAGGTTTCCTATTTGCAGCTTCTAAACCAACTGTAGCAACTTGAGTCTTCCACTAGCTTAAAGCTCGATCCTTGAAAGTAGCAACTGCGAACTTAACCTTGTTCCTTTCTGAGCAATCACTAATCTCAAATGTTGTTTCTGTTTTCTCAATCCACCTGAATAATTCCAGTGCTCCACCAGTTCCTTGAAATGTAGTAGGTCCACACTTCATGTATCCAACAAAAGTACATTCTTTAACCGCAGCAGCAGCCGGAGCAACCTCATCTCCAGGATTCTCAGCTACACCTGCTCCTCCAACAGCTTCTGGTCTAGCAGGTTCACCTTCACCTTCAGCACCCGCACCTCCAGAGCCACCTGCTCCTTCAGTGTTAACACGTGCAGCTCTATCTGCAGCTAATGCTTTCGCAACCTCTTCAGCAACTAGCCTTGCAATGGCATCATTTGTCATTCTCCTAGGTGGCATGATTCTGTCATATCACAAAGAGAAGATAAAATGAATGAGTTAATTGTAATCATGGTATAGTCATATCATGTACAAAATCAAATGCATACACATTCTCTATACAAGAATCCACAATCATTATAAGGATCAAAGGAAACTATTATCATCGATCAACAAGGAATGATCTTAAAGACAAATAGAGTACAATGACACAAAATAATATACACTAGTCACGTGGGGATCCACATGGCTTAGTTGACTGTGACTCCCTTGCAGCAGTGAAACCTGCTTCCTCCTCATCGAAGACGTAATATGACGGTGGTAAATTTACAAAATAGGTATAAGGTCATAACAAAATGAAATAGAATAATTTCCAAAATTTTAAATAAATATAGAAAATCCTTCAAAATAATTACAGGAAAATTTTAGAAATTTATTTAAATAAGTCATTAATAAATGATAACTTTTATCGAAAAGTTTAACGATATCAATATATATCGATAAAGGATTATAGTATTTATTTATAAATACTTAGCAATAAGGCATACATAATAATGTATACTAAAGTTGTAATCCCAGAAGTAGCTTAAACTTGAAGTCACGCGAAATCATGTGCACCGAATCTTTGAAAAATAAAACCGACAGTTATAGTTTAGGTTTTCAGAAAAAGACCTAGTTCTCTATAACTCATGGCTCTGGTACCAATCTTTAACACCCCCAAATTTACACGCAGCGGAATACATCTTTGGGTGCTAAACAATGATACAACAACACATACTTTATAAAGAACGACTCGAAAAGAGACGTTTTAAATTTATCGTTCCTAAAACATTTGTCAGAGTAGCGTAGTCCCAAGACATCGTAACCAAAGTACAACCAAAACAAAAGATTTAAATTGTTTTGAACAAAAGGAACGACAAACATTCAAAGAGTTTATATTACAAAGTAGTGCACAACATTCATTCCCGTGGCTTCCAAGCTTCACCCTTCCTGATTACCTGAAATACATGTGAGAAAATCATCAGCAAAAATGTCGAGCAAATCTATAGGTTTATATAATCATTTTGAACACAAGCAAAGATTATAAGTTTGTGGCATGCTTAATAAGCATCAAATAATAATTTGCATCAACAATGATAATTGTATATAGCATAAATTGCAACAAGCTCATGGAACCGAGCCCTTAGACACTCCCTTTAGAGGTCTGATAAGACAGGAGATTTATTAATTGTCGGTTACCTCCAGATTATTGGTACATTGCCGTATACCTGGCTTCTCAATACAATATGTTCAAACAGTGTGGAGGTCGGGCCTAAGCTTCTATGACAAGTCCACACAAACTGAACCGGGGCGGCTTCCCCCATAGATCTATTAATTTTACTAGCGGCTAGCCCATCATAAGCTAGTTAACGGTCCAAAATTGAGGCTTTAATAAAGGCAATCACTTAATGCAATTTAAAGGCAACCACGGGTCCATTCATAGAGGGACAAGCATACCATAAAAATCTTGTGTTCTAAGTTTACAAAACATGTATTCCCCTCGCGGATTTTAAAATATTTGAATGAGCTCAAACGAGGCTATAGACTCACCTTAGTACTTATAGTAGTTGAAGACGATCGCTGACGATAGTAGATGCCCGATAAACACGACAACCGCAACCTAGCAAATAAGGTGCGTACATTAATAATAGACTCGAGAAATAAATAATACTTAATAAAATCAAACTCAAGTATAAAATCACGACAACTCGAGAGAAAACGATGCAAGTGGTTCTATTATACTCTCTTATACGTTGACTTTATTATTCTATGCCTTTAATAAAAATCTGCCGGAACATACCGAATGTCCAAGCCGTTTTCCCATACTTAGACACATCAAAACTTCATGGTACTACTCAGAGAACTTACTTACTATATATAGAAAGTCCTCCTAAGAGCCCATCAAAAGATTTTACTTCTAAAGTTCCCTGCCCGACTCATCTTTGAATCACAAAATTTGGACAGTTTAGCGACCTTGTCTTACGAAACCATTTTGACCATTCTAAACAACTCCATTTGTAAAACCGCCACATGATTCTAAAAATAGACTCAAAATACTAAACTTGGAGCCTGAGAACAGCCCTTGAATCATTTTGAACTCATTTTATAGTCCCCGAGATTCGATCTAAATATCAAAATTCATACCAAATTGTAGCCCTTGTGATTTCTAGGATGGGACTTGTTTTAGTTTTTGAAGATTCAAGTCTAAAATCAACAAATTTGGATGGTTTTGCTTGTTGGGGGTGTACAGCCAAGAAAGGAAAAAGAGGGAGGAGGAGTGAAGATTTGGTTTTAATGAATTTTTAATAAAATATAGATAGTGGAAATTATATATATAGTGTAGGGTTAGGGTAGTTTTTGCCAATTTGTGATAGTTTTGGTCTAAAATGTAAATATTAGTTAAAAAGCGGGAAATGGCTAAAAGTCAATTTTACAAATATTTACGGGGCTCGGGTTTCGTAAAAATACTTAAAAGTTTAAACGCACACGAAAAATAATAATATAACGACTCGATACGTAATTAAAACGATATCGTCGAAAATATTAAATATCGAAACGATCGATAATAAAATATAAAATTGTGGGCATCCGTCGGTATCGCGATCACTAGTAGTCCTCGTTGCTCGTCAAAATATTTAATATCGGTTTCAACTTAAACCGTTAAACATAATAACATTTAATGTTATAAAATACTTCAAAAATATTTGAAAAGTAAAAATTAAGTAATGACCTTATTTTGTGGGTTTTACAAAATAGACCCTCCCTTCACAAATTTTAAGCTTATATGCCACAGGACCAACTCGATCAATAATCTTCAATTTTCTTCATACTAACATTTGAAATTGATCACTTTCGTTGTCTCCTCCTTAACTTGATTTAACCAATGTGCACAATGTCATAAGTGTAGAGGAGACTTTTCCCACATGCTTAAACATTGAGGACAATGTTTATATTAAGTGTAGGGGAGACTTCTATCGAAGTTTTAAGTGGACTTTTCAATTAAAGTGCCTTCTTTTAACCGGAAAATTCGATTTTTTGACATTTTTCAAAAATTTTAATCTATTTTGGCCTAGTTGTATAGTTATATTATCCTTTGTTATGTTTATTCTCTTTCCTTGCTAGAATAAAATTTCAATAAAGTGGTTTTAAATTTTTCAAAGTCGTGAATATTTTGACTCAACCCGAGTTTACTTATCTAAGTTTACTCTAGCTTGTATCCTTAACGTGTTTAAGTCAAGTTTTGCTAGGCTTTTATATAAGGAGCTTTAAAACGCGAAAGTCTTAACTCTCACGGGTTAAGAACAAGAACTTTTTGCAAGTTCCTATGATTGATCCTAGAGAGTCGTTTATCAAGGGACCTTTAAAACGCAAATTCTCTACTTGAAAGAGTCTAAGAAGATGCAAGATCCTATAGGAGACTCAAAAACCCAAAACTTTGATTTAATTGGCTAAGCATCCACGAGTCTCATTCCTTGAGATTTTAAATTGTGGAGAACGAGAAATGATAGAGTCAGTTATAAGTTTGCTATTCTTTCGTGAATTTATGTGAGTTGATTATAAGCCTATTCTCCCATCGCTTGCTAATAAATTTATCTGCCATAAATAAGGTTGTACGATTTGAAAAGTTACTTAGCTTCTAGCCCAAGATCGTTTAAAAGTTGCTCGGTATTAATTAGAGTTCATAGCCAAGGCATAACTTATTGAAGCGGTATGCGAAGATTGGCGAGTCCGAAAAGGTCCTAACAAGACATGAGAGCTACATTTTGTTGCTAAACCCTAAGTCACAATAAACTCATTAATATTTGGGGCTTTTTGATTAAATAATTAATTCACACCAAGGAGAATAAATCCCCCATGGTTTAAGGAAGAGAAAGTAAAGAACGAAGAGGCTACGTGGCAACCAATCATTGGCTTTGACACCTCATTCTTCCCATTCAACCAATCAAAGGGAAGAAAAGAAACACAACTAACACACGGATGCCATGTTGGCAATCCGTGTGCTAGTATGTGTCATCTCAACCATTTGATCAATCAAAGAGATAGAAAGATAAATTTCAAGGGCTGAAATCAGAGAAGAATATTCCTTGGAATATCCAAAGATGCTCCTCAGCAAGCCCTTGGGAAGGCTATAAAAACCCCCCAATTTACTTGTAAAAAATCATCCTTTACTTTTCTTTAAAGTTATTCTGTAGAAATAGATTTAGGATTAATCTTGTATTTCCTTTATAAAGTTTTGTGATATTTCTGAAAATTAATGAAAGTTTAATTATTTTAATTTTCATTCGTGTCTTATTTAATTTCTTTTACTTCTTTAAATTGATATACGAATTAAACCTATTAACTGTTTCATAAGGATAACGTTTGTGATGTTAAGAATAAGATAATTAATAGCTTATATTTCAATATTGAAAGTGAAAAAGGATTTAAGTAATTTTTCCCTACTGGAAAAATTAAATGAAAATGTTATGGTTCGATTGTCATTGGATGATGCTACTTGGTGGTACGATTGGTGATTGATGGTGAATGGTTCTAGTTTCGGTTCATAGGTTGCTCAGCGCAAACCTACGTCTCAAAGGAATACTTCAAAAAGGTGATTATTACTTTTAGTTTTCATGTTATTTAAATAAATCTAGTTTTAATGATTGCTTGTTTAAAATGTTTGGTATATCTTGCTTGTTTCATGTTTTATAAATCTGTTTGGTCTAACTGTTATTTACTGATAACGGATATCTGCTATGAGCTTCTATGTGTTTGGATAATCTTTGTTCTCTTTTTGGTGTGAGGTATATTACTGATTAATAATTTTTATGCTTCGGTTTTTGATACTGAGTTAGAATTTGACTGTTTCAGGTTTTGAATAACTGTTGGGATTAGCCTCTTGATGAATTTGTTTTACTGTGTTTTTATGTTAAAATTGGTGTCTGCTTATAATAGTTTGCTCATTTAAGTTCTTACTGAAAAGTTGAGTTTATATAATTGCCTGAGTATGTAATGTTAGTTACTTGTAGTTTAATCTATGTTAAATTGAGGGTTGCAAGCTAAGGTTGTACTGTTGTCAGCTTTTAAATCTTTGGTTAATTTAACTGATTAACTGATTGAATGTTTTAGACTGGTTTTGGATTGAGTTTTGGTGAACTTTTTGCTATTTGCTTGTGTTTGTTGCTGCATAAGTTGCACTTTAATCTCAGTATTGCTCAGCTAAGTTTTAGCTTGATAGTTCATTTTGTTTTGCTGATCTATAGTAAAAAGTATTTTGAGAATTTGTTGGATGATCATATACTGCTGAAATGATAAATGTTAGTTTAAAGTTAGATTGTTGCACTGTTAGATCTTCTATTTCCTGTTAACCTTGATTTTTGCTGAATGATTTGATCATTTTATGTCTGTGAAATTATTACTGCTTTCTGCATAATTGTTTACTTTCAGCTTTTCAGATTAACTGATCTGAAAAGCCCATAGAGCTGATTACCATCAGCTTAATCAGAATAAGCATATCAAAAGTCTCTCCTGAGACTCTTTTCCTTCATCTGTCAAAAAGGAATTTATTCACAAAAATATGCAGTTGCTGGGAATCGAACTCGTGACCCTCCCTTCACTTACCATGCGTGATAACCAGCTCGTCTGGGTTGTCTTTTTGTTTTAATTTCGCTTTATGGGATTAATATAGACAACTTACTCGTGTCAGTTTTTTTATTAAGTTTAATTTCATTGTTTTAATTAAATTTTGCAAATTAGTTTTATTTAGATAAAGGATATAATATAATTAAACAATATAAATAAAAATAAATATAAAAAAATGTTTTTATTAAATTTAAAAGTTTAACTAGTTAATTTTTATAATTAGATTTTAATAATTAAATAAAAATAGTTTTTAAATAAGATTTGTCTTAAAGTAATTTTTAATTAAGTAATTAGTTTAAAAAAAGTTTTAATTATATTTTTTAAAATAGAGTAAAAGTTATTTTTATTAAATAGATTTACTTTTATAGATTTTTAATTAGATTAATTTTTAAATAGTGTTTTAGTTTTTAAGTAATTAAGTGTTTGTAGATTTTTATTTTAGCGGGGTTACGATTCATGCACTTTAGGATATTTTTAAATAGTTTAAAATTGGTAGATTTTAATTGTAGTTTAAAAATCGAAAACCAATTCAAATCAATTGTCCAAATCAAAGCAAAACGTCTCAAATTCATAAGATCTTCGTGTACAACGAACTCGAGTCACCAACGTGTTTAATTGAATCCGTCATTGGTATTGTTAGTCTATTACTTTTTCCTAAAGGTAATTTTCTAATTTACCCTATAACGTATCTCAAATTACCACTATACATATCTCCGCACATCAAAAATTTTGGCGTCGCTGCCGGGGATCTTGTGTACGGTTCGTTTTTGTGGAGATTTGTTGATCGCTGATTTGAAGACCCTTTCCGTCCTCGGAAAGTTTTGTTATTTTTCTATTATATAGTATGTATCGTTTTTCTCGTTTTTTTTGAATAATATATTGTATTACGTAGCACAATAATTTTACATAGTTATCAAATAAGGCCTTAGTTGGGATTTCATCACCTAGCTATTGTAGTCGAATCCAAAACAAAAATAAAGGCAAAATAGATAAATACTAATAAGAAGTTTGAACTCGATTTATACAAACTATAAGGTGGGTACAAGGCGACGTGCTATAAAAGACCGTCTAAGGAAAAAGGTTTTTAAGTGCTTTGTGCCACCTCGTTTCCCCGCGTGCTTTTGCGTATATTGAGAGGGACAACCTATTATTGGTTTGCCGACTCAAGTAGTAATAAATCTTATTTTTGTTGTTTACTTATTGAACCTCGAGACGTTTAGGTTTTCACCTATCGTTTCAAAGTCGACCGAGGGTAATTTACTTCCATAGTAGTTATCCTTATTCCTTGTTTTTATCGATCATTATTGATTGAGCAATACCAAATAAATACCAAAAATAATCTTCTTCTTGTCTAATTTCTTTTCTTCAATCCTCTAAATTCTCGTCTTTGTAGTGTATGCAATTACGTTCTTCTCGTCTTGTAACCGATTTTAATAGGCTTGAAAATATTCCTCGTAGAAATAGAAATCGTCAACAACGAATAGTGGAACCCGAGCTTCCACCTATTGTTGTAGAGATGGCCGATAACCAAACAATGGAGGAATTGCTCCGTGCACCCACCGAAGGGTATGGGGAAGCAATCGTTGTGCCGGCTATTTTGGCGGATCATTTTGAGATTAAGACGGGTCTTTTATCGCTCATTCGTGCCGACCAATTTCGTGGCAATGAGACTGATAGCCCGCATTCTCACATTCGGAATTTTAATCGAATTACCTCGACTCTCAAGTTTAGAGATGTGCCGAATGACGTGATTAAGCTCATGCTTTTTCCGTACTCGCTCGAGGGTAATGCTAAGCTTTGGTATGCGAAAGAACCATCGGGTTCGATCTTAACATGGGATGATTTAGTGTCTAAGTTTATGAATTATTTCTTTCAACCTTCTAAGACAACACACTTTAAGAACGAGATCACTAGATTTGAACAAAAAGTGCATGAATCGTTTGGGGTAGCTTGGGAAAGATTTAAAGATTTTTTGAGACAATGTCCACACCACGGTTTCTCGGAATTGCATCAAATTAATACTTTCTATAATGGGCAAATATGATTGAACAAGATTCTTTGAATGCCGCCGCGGGTAGTAATCTTTTAAGAAAAACTCCGAGAGACGCGTGGAGAATAATTGAGGATAAGTCTAGAGCATAATATTCACGAAACACACCGGTTGCTTCCAATGTGAATTCATCTAATATCGAGATTGCTAGATTGGACTCTAAGATTAACACGCTTTTGATGAGTTTAGGAAGAATCCTCATGGATCGATTAATATGGTTGAGAATGTTTGTGTATCATGTGGTGGAGCACATCCTAATTATGTTTGTTTAAACACGGGGTTTGATCAAGCTAGTGCTTTTGTCGCGACGGGAATTTATGGCTCCAACGGTCAAGTTCCTCGTCAAAATCATGTTGCTCCACCGGGTTTTCCACCGGTTCAAAATAGGTACAACAATGGAAATAATGGGAATAATTTTAACCGTGGTAACCAAGGGAATTTTAATCAAGGAAATGGGTTTAATGCTAATCAAAACAATCAAGGTTTTCAAGGGAATAATCAAAATGATTTGTCAAGCTACATTAAGTCGAATGAGGCAAATTTGAAAGCTTTTCAAAATAACATTCAAGGACAAATGGCAACTTTGAAAAATGAGTTTCAAAATACGATTAAAGGGAAAAACAATAAGATTGAGCTTAATCAACAAAGACTTGAACAAAACCAAAATCGTTTTGAGCAAAGATTAGAGCAAAGTCATAATCGTATGCAACAAAGTTTGGAACAAGGTCAAAATAAATTGCTTTCGATGTTTGAGGGATTCATGTCTAAACCGTCATCTTCTTCGGGTTGCTTACCTAGTAATACCATTCCAAACCCGAAGGGAGAGCTTAAGGCCATAACCGTTTATGATGATTGTGAGAATTTAGATGAAGTTGAAGTGATTGAGTTTAAGCCTCCACCTAAGGAAACTTTTCTAGAAGTCACTAAGGATACTTTGAATGTGATTAGTACCTCGGTTTTCTTTGATTTCTTTCCCGAGAAATATAAAGATCCGGGTCAATTCTTGATACCTTGTGTTTTCAATGAGCTTGGGGTTTGCAAAGGCCTAGCCGATCTAGGAGCTAGCATTAACATAATGCCCCTAGCCCTTTGGAAGACTATTGACTATGCACCACTTAGTACCACTCGTATGATCATTGAGTTTGCTAATGGAACCACCACTCGACCGGTTGGTATAGCGGAAAATGTCATTATGAAAGTGGGGAATTTCTTGTACTTAGCCGATTTTGCTATAGTTGATTATGAGACCAATCCTCGTGTGCCTATTATTTTAGGACGACCATTTTTGTGCACGGCTCAAATTCAAGTTGATATGAGGAAAGAGGAAATTAAATTGTTTTATGGAGATAAAAGTATTGTTTTTAAACCAGAAAAGATTCCAAGATTTGCTCCTAAGAAAGTTGAAAGTTTAAAACTTGTTGAGACAATTGAAAATAACAAGAAAGCTCTTTTCGATAAAGGTGTTTTTCCAATTTTGGAAACTTCAATTTGTGATAAAGGAAAGTTAAAGTCTAATGAAGAAGCTTGCTTTGTTGAAACATGTTGTAACCTTTCCTCATCTACACTCACTCTACACGAGGATGATAGTGCTAAGATTTAAAAACAAATTGAGGATTACTTGAGTGAGCCATTTGATGCTAGTGAGTTTGTTAGTGAGAATTTTGATCCCGAGAGTGATATTGCTTTAATTGAACAAGCTTTGAAAATGGACTCATTTTCATTCTCTTCTAAGGATCATGTTAATGTTCCTAAGGCACAATCTTCCATTGAAGAGCCTTCGATTCCTAACTTCACACTGAGTGAGGTTAGCGACTATTCATGTGATAAGTTCATCGATGAACTTTTTGCTATCATTGATCCACTTCCACGGGGAAGTGAAGACGTCTCCGATCTCGAGATCGAGCGTGATTCTTGAGTTTTACCTACCATTCTCGAGGAATTTTCCGATGAATTGCCTTCTAATGAGAATGATGATCTTGTATCCGAGTGTGATACACTCGATACTTTGTCGGATATTTCTTATGATGACAAGGTTGACGACACTTTTGTGACTTACTCAAATCCTCTCTTTGAAGCTTCAATGAACAATAATCCATTGTTTCAAGAGTATTTTGAGAACATCATACCTCCTACATCTCACAACCTTTGTGATGATGATCTTCTAATGAAGGAGGTTGATGAATTTCTTTATATAAACATTCCTTCGGAATTTGAGGAAGAGTCTAATGACGGTGATGAAGACTCTTGGTTTGATCACCCGGTTTATGATGATGATAATGTTGACCCAGAGGGAGAAATTACTTTTTCTCCAATTATCCTTCCCACTCGCTTTGATCTTAATGTGCGGGTTTTCCATGCGACTCGTTTTGAGTACCATGATCCCTTTATTCACATTCATAAGAGTGATAAGATCAACAAAGTCATGCAAGTTGAAACCACTATGGTTGAGACTTTTATACCACCATTACCATGTGCTTTATATGATTTAGGATTAGCATGGGGGGAAGACACCTTGTTGTCTATTCCATTCTCCACCGAGGACGAGGTATTCGACCCCGGAATCGTTGATTTAGAGAAATCTCGGCCTTTCACCGATGCAATAATTGAAAGAATTTTTAATCATCTTGGTGCGAGTTTATCTCGGGGAGCATGCTATATCCATTTCGTGACTAGTTCCTTCCATCTCTTGTTAGAGATTTGTGTTGGAGTTTTATCCTTTCGTTTGTCATCGGACAACGAGGATGTAATCTTTGACCCCGGCATCGTGCTTCATATTGGTTTCTATTCCAATGTGCCGGTTTTCACCATTTTCCCTAAGGACCAATGAATGCGGGGATCGAGTCGAGCTCATGACTCGGTGAACAAAAACGAGGTGCCTTGTGGGGGAGTCCCATACATTCTATCTACTTTCTATTTTCTAACACTAATAAGGCTTGATCTTTCAAGCTCGTGCTCGTGTTGTGTTGTGTTGTGATCTTAGGTATGACCCTAATATTTGAAGACTCTCGTGTTTGGTTTTTGCCGGTCCACTTGATCTTCCATTCTTTGAATGCCAAAAAGGGGCACACTTTTACCCTTGATTTTTATTGACTAACGTTTTATCTTGAGGCATAATTAATAAACGGCTTATAGATTTGTGTACTCTTTCTATGCTAGGATGTTGCATTAGACTCTTCGTATTTTAGCAAGGGGGAGTTACTCTTGAGCTAAGAAACATTGAGGAGAATGTTTGGTTTTAGCATGGGGGAGTCAATCGATATAATCTCTTGCAACTGCTTTTGTCGTATCCAAGCGTATTGTTTTTCTCATTTTTCAATAAAATTTTAAATTTTTAGTGTTATTTTTAAGTTTTAATAAATAAAATAAGTGCTTTTGACACAAATGTAGGCTTTTCGTTGGTGAAAATAAGAATAGTTTTTGACTCGACTCGGTTTTTAACCTTAGCTTTTCCTTAACGTATTTGAATTAAGTTTTGCTAGGCTTTTATATAGGGAGCTTTAAAACGCGAAAGTCTTAATTCATACGAGTTAAGAACAAGAACTTTTCGCAAGCTCCTATAATTGATCCTAGAAAGTCGTTTATCAAGGGAACTTTAAAACACAAATTCTAAAACTTGAGAAAGTATAAGAAGATGCAAGATCCTATAGATGACTTGAAAACCCAAAACTTTGATTTAATAGGCTAAGTATCCATTGATTTCACATTTTCGAAATTTTAAAATATGGAGAACAAGAGATGATAGAGCCAATTATAAGTTTGGTATTCTTTCGGGAATTTATGTGAGTTAATTATAAGCCTATTCTCCCATCGCTTGTTAATAAATTTATTTGCAATAAATAAGGTTGAACGATATGAAAAGTTACTTAGCTTCTAGCCCAAGATCGTTTAAAAGTTGCTCGGTATGGATTAGAGTTCATAGCCAAGGCATAACTTATGGAAGCGGGATGCCAAGATTGGCGAGTCCAAAAAGGTCCTAACAAGACATGAGGGCTATGTTTTATTGCTAAAGATCTCAAGTGATGTGAAGAATCATTTATCAAAAATCAATATGAAGGATCGAGACACACGAAGAAAAGAAAATACTCCCCAAAAGTCATGGAGAAGTCTATCCAAAAAGACCATAACAAGGTATGAGGATAAATGAAGCCAAGTCCAAAAAGGATGCGGATCGTTGTATATCAAAATCCCAAATAAAGATTGGAGAAAAATGAAGAAGTCGTGGTCCAAGTATGAATCTCTCAAAACTTCAAGTGAAGAAATTCCTATATGAAGAGAAGACCATTATTTCATGAACGTCTCTCAAGGTTTGAAGTATAAAGTCACTGCCAAATATCGGTCCGAGAAAGGTCTCAAATCGCAAAGCAAGTTATGCCAAGATATGAACTTTATGAGGTCCCGAGAAGCAGTTTTAAAAGATTTTGTCCTTTAGCTAACTATTGATTAAATCGTTCACTTTATTTTCGGCCTAATAAATTATCGAAATAAGTCAACAATGCATCCTTGTGATCATTCAAGACAACAATAAAATATAAGAGATACACCTAGTAATAAGGGAGTCTAAGTGAATAATTGGCCCACATGAGTTCGTGTTAGTTTACCAACTTATAATAACCATGATCTTGTTTTTGCACTTGGCATGGAAAAGTGAAAAGTCGAGGACGATGAATCTATTTGAATTTTATGATCCTTAAATTTATTTTTCAATAATTCAAGCAATACATTATGTCTTTACAAAATAAGTGTCATAAGTTGAATAATGGTGTAGTTTTAGTTTTATTTTATCATTGCGTGAGGACACGGCAATTGCTTAGCAAGGGGGAATTTGATATGAGTGTAATTACTCATATCATTTGTATCTTAAAACAATGAAATTATGCATGAAATGTATCAAATATGCCTTGTATATTCTTGTTTCTTGTTTGAATGTGTGTAGGTACCAAGTTCGCGAAAACCGGCAATTATCGACACGAGTTTGAAAGAAAAAGATCAATGAAGCCAAAATCGAGCTCGACTTTAGCGGATTTTATCATTTATCGAGTTTATGAGCTAAGTGGGTCCCACATTGTGAAAATGGGCTTAAAAGCCCATTATTGAAGTAATGTTATGTTGATTTAAGTCAAGGCCCAATGCAAGGCCCATTTGGAAAGTTATTATTCACGGATGGGGGAAATAGAATTTGGGCCTCAAGCCCAATGTTATTTACTGAAATTAAAAGGAAACAAATGAATTGGGCTTTTTAGGTTTTCGTTTTACCAAACGTGTTTACACACGTTACATTTTCACAATAAATAAACAAATTATGGCTGGTCAAACTTTCTAAACCATTCACACGTTTTATTCCATTGGTTTAACCACACGTCATCTTCCACCAAGAAGATAAATAATCGTTTTCATTCACTCACCCACTCATTTTTACTTTTTCGTTATATTCTATGTATATCATCCCCTTCATCTCTCACCCTCACCAAAACCAGTAACAAATAAGTTACTATTCCCAAACCCTAAGTCACAATAAACTCATTAATATTTGGGCCTTTTTGATTAAATAATTAATTCACACCAAGGGGAATAAATCCCCCATGGTTTAAGGAAGAGAAAGTGAAGAACGAAGAGGCTACGTGGCAACCAATCATTGGCTTTGACACCTCATTCTTCCAATTCAACCAATCAAAGGGCAGAAAAGAAACACAACTAACACACGGATGCCACGTTGGCAATCCGTGTGCTAGTATGTGTCATCTCAACCATTAGATCAATCAAAGAGAGAGAAAGATAAAGATCAAGGGCTGAAATCAGAGAAGAATATTCCTTGGAATATCCGAAGATGCTCCTCAGCAAGCCCTTGGGAAGGCTATAAAAACCCCCCAATTTACTTGTAAAAAATCATCCTTTACTTTTCTTTAAAGTTATTCTGTAGAAATAGATTTAGGATTAATCTTGTATTTCCTTTATAAAGTTTTGTAATATTTCTGAAAATTAATGAAAGTTTAATCATTTTAATTTTCAATTGTGTCTTATTTAATTTCTTTTACTTCTTTAAATTGATATACGAATTAAACCTATTAACTATTTCATAAGGATAACGTTTGTGATGTTAAGAATAAGCTAATTAATAGCTTATATTTTAATATTGAAAGTGAAAAAGGATTTAAGTAATTTTTCCCTACTAGAAAAATTAAATGAAAATGTTATGGTTCGATTCTCATTGGATGATGCTACTTGGTGGTACGATTGGTGATTGATGGTGAATGGTTCTAGTTTCGGTTCATAGGTTGCTCAGCGCAAACCTACGTCTCAAAGGAATACTTCAAAAAGGTGCTTATTACTTTTAGTTTTCATGTTATTTAAATAAATCTAGTTTTAATGATTGCTTGTTTAAAATGTTTGGTATATCTTGCTTGTTTCATGTTTTATAAATCTGTTTGGTCTAACTGTTATTTACTGATAACGGATATCTGCTATGAGCTTCTATGTGTTTGGATAATCTTTGTTCTCTTTTTGGTGTGAGGTATATTACTGATTAATAATTTTTATGCTTCGGTTTTTTATACTGAGTTATAATTTGACTGCTTCAGGTTTTGAATAATTGTTGGGATTAGCCTCTTGATGAATTTTTTTTACTGTGTTTTTATGTTAAAATTGGTGTCTGCTTATAATAGTTTGCTCATTTAAGTTATTACTGAAAAGTTGAGTTTATATAATTGCCTGAGTATGTAATGTTAGTTATTTGTAGTTTAATCTGTGTTAAATTGAGGGTTGCAAGCTAAGGTTGTACTGTTGTCAGCTTTTAAATCTTTGGTTAATTTAACTGATTAACTGATTGAATGTTTTAGACTGGTTTTGGATTGAGTTTTGGTGAACTTTTTTCTATTTGCTTGTGTTTGTTGCTGCATAAGTTGCACTTTAATCTCAGTATTGCTCAGCTAAGTTTTAGCTTGATAGTTCATTTTGTTTTGCTGATCTATAATTAAAAGTATTTTGAGAATTTGTTGGATGATCATATACTGCTGAAATGATAAATGTTAGTTTAAAGTTAGATTGCTGCACTGTTAGATCTTCTATTGCCTGTTAACCTTGATTTTTGCTGAATGATTTGATCATTTTATGTCTGTGAAATTATTACTGCTTTCTACATAATGGTTTACTTTCAGCTTTTTAGATTAACTGATCTGAAAAGCCCATAGAGCTGATTACCATCAGCTTAATCAAAATAAGCATATCAAAAGTCTCTCCTGAGACTCGTTTCCTTCATCTGTCAAAAAGGAATTTATTCACAAAAATATGCAGTTGTTGGGAATCGAACTCGTGACCCTCCCTTCACTTACCATGCGTGATAACCAGCTCGTCTCGGTTGTCTTTTTGTTTTAATTTCGCTTTATGGGATTAATATAGACAACTTACTCGTGTCAGTTTTTTTATTATGTTTAATTTCATTGTTTTAATTAAATTTTGCAAATTAGTTTTATTTAGATAAAGGATATAATATAATTAAACAATATAAATAAAAATAAATATAAAAAAATGTTTTTATTAAATTTAAAAGTTTAACTAGTTAATTTTTATAATTAGATTTTAATAATTAATTAAAAATAGTTTTTAAATAAGATTTGTCTTAAAGTAATTTTTAATTAAGTAATTAGTTTAAAAAAGTTTTAATTAGATTTTTTAAAATAGAGTAAAAGTTATTTTTATTAAATAGATTTACTTTTATAGATTTTTAATTAGATTAATTTTTAAATAGTGTTTTAATTTTTAAGTAATTAATTGTTTGTAGATTTTTATTTTAGCGGGGTTACGATTCATGCACTTTAGGATATTTTTAAATAGTTTAAAATTGGTAGATTTTAATTGTAGTTTAAAAACCGAAAACCAATTCAAATCAATTGTCCAAATCAAAGCAAAACGTCTCAAATTCATAAGATCTTCGTGTACAACGAACTCGAGTCACCAACGTGTTTAATTG
Organism: Glebionis coronaria; assembly: GCA_025667525.1. Taxonomy (NCBI): domain Eukaryota; kingdom Viridiplantae; phylum Streptophyta; class Magnoliopsida; order Asterales; family Asteraceae; genus Glebionis; species Glebionis coronaria. Next base: position 459,318,592 of record CM046877.1, read on the forward strand.
AATCCGTCATTGGTATTATTAATCTGTTACTTTTTCCTAAAGGTAATTTTCTAATTTACCCTATAACGTATCTCAAATTACCACTATACATATCTCCGCACATCATAATGCTATTGATGTTCTCGATGAGGCTTGTGAAGAACACTTTCATGATGCTTGCAAAAGTAATCTCTCTTCTCTACCCAATGTTGAGACCGTTGCCTCAATTGCTCCGTCATTGACTCCTTTTGGAGAAAGTGACTTTCTTTTGGATGAATTTGAAGCTAGCTTGGGTCCACTTGATCTTAAGTATGATGATTCTCCCACCGATTGGGAAGAAGACATTCGTACAATTGAGAAACTTCTCAATGAAGACCCGTTTTCTCCTCCTTCTCCTAAAGAGGTGACTAATGATGATCCATCGTTAGTTACACCATCTAGTGAGGATCCTCCCACTCTTGAGCTTAAGGACTTACCTCCCAATCTCGAGTATGTTTTCTTAGAAGGCATTGATCAACTTCCCGTTATCATTGCTAAGGACTTAAAAGCCGATGAGAAAACTTGTCTCATTGAAGTTCTCAAGAAACATAAAAGAGCTATCGCTTGGAAAATCTCTGATATTCGCGGAATTGATCCTCACTTTTGCACACATAAAATTCTCATGGAGGACGACTTTAATCCCACAATTCAAAGCCAAAGAAGGGTGAATCCTAAAATCCATGACGTTATCAAAACAGAGGTTATCAAACTGCTTGATGCGGGCATGATTTACCCTATTTCGGATTCACCATGGGTTAGTCCAGTCCATTGTGTGCCTAAGAAAGGCAGAATCACCGTTGTGCCCAATGCAAACAACGAGTTGATTCCTACACGTCTCGTTACTGGGTGGAGAGTTTGTATAGACTATCGCAAACTCAATGATGCCACGAGAAAGGATCATTTCCCTCTTCCTTTTATGGACCAAATGCTTGAACGTTTAGCGGGTAATGAATATTACTGCTTTCTAGATGGTTTCTCGGGTTATTTCCAAATACCCATCGATCCCCAAGATCAAGAGAAGACAACATTCACTTGTCCCTATGGCACATTTGCTTACAAAAGAATGCCTTTTGGCTTATGCAATGCCCCCGGGACTTTCCAAAGGTGCATGTTGGCTATCTTCCATGACATGGTTGAGCAAACCATGGAAGTCTTCATGGATGATTTCTCGGTCTTTGGGGATTCCTTCTCTTCTTGCCTTGCCAATTTAGAACGTATGCTTAAGCGGTGCGAAGACACTCGCCTTGTTCTCAATTGGGAAAAATGACATTTTATGGTAAAAGAAGGCATTTTGCTAGGACACAAAATCTCAAAAGCCGGTCTTGAAGTAGACCGTGCCAAAGTGGATGTCATAGCCAAATTACCTCCACCTTCAACCGTGAAGGGTGTGAGAAGTTTTCTTGGTCATGCGGGCTTTTACCGTGAATTTATCAAAAAATTTTCTAAAATTGCTCGTCCGATGACCCACCTCTTGGAAAAAGATACTCCTTTTATCTTTTCCAAAGATTGTATTGAAGCCTTCAACCTTCTTAAGGATAAGCTAACTAAGGCACCGGTCTTAGTTACCCCTAATTGGGAGTTACCCTTTGAGTTGATGTGCGATGCTAGCGACTTTGCCATTGGAGCAGTTTTAGGCCAAAGAGTGAATAAACACTTCCAACCAATCCATTATGCTAGCAAGACAATGACGGGGGCTCAATTGCATTATACGACAACCGAAAAAGAGCTTTTAGCTGTTGTCTATGCTTTTGATAAATTTCGCCCCTATCTTGTTTTATCCACCACCATCGTATACACGGACCATTCTGTGTTGAAGTACTTGATGACTAAGCACGACTCTAAGCCAAGACTTCTTCTCTGGGTTTTACTCCTTCAAGAATTCAACATTGAAATTCGTGACAAGAAGGGAGCCGAAAACCTAGCCGCAGATCATCTAAGTAGACTTTAGGATCCATATCAAGGGGATCGTCCGAACAAAGAGATCAATGACTCTTTTCCCCTTAAGACCTTACTGTCTATTTGTGCCAATCTTGATGACACCCCGTGGTTTACCGACATTGCAAACTACTTAGCAGGTGGTGTTCTCATCAAAGGGTTAACATCCCAACAAAAGAAAAAGTTCTTGAATGATGTTAAGACTTACTTTTGGGATGACCCTTTTCTCTTCAAACAATGCGCTGATTTGATTATTTGCCGATGTGTTGACGGACAGGCAGCTTTAGACATTCTCGAGACCTGCCACAAAGGACCCACCGGTGGTCACTTTGGTCCCAACTACACCGCCAAAAAAGTGTTTGACTCGGGATTCTATTGGCCCACCATTTATCGTGACGCTCACGCAATGGTTAAAAACTGTGATGATTGCCAAAGACAAGGCAAGATCACACATAAAGATGAGATGCCTCAAAATTTCATACAAGAATGTGAAATCTTTGATGTATAGGGCATCGACTTTATGGGGCCATTCCCTTATTCTAAAGGAAACAAATACATCCTTGTCGCTGTTGACTACGTTTCTAAATGGGTTGAAGCCAAAGCTTTACCCACTAACGACGCGAGGGTGGTTTGTAATTTCTTTAAACAACTGTTTGCTCGATTCGATGTTCCTCGTGCTATAATCAGTGACCGCGGGACTCATTTTTGCAATGATCAATTTGCAAGAGTCGTGGCTAAGTATGGTGTCAATCACCGTCTTTCCACCTCTTACCATCCTCAAACCAACGGTCAAGCCGAGATATCCAACCATGGATTGAAAAGAATTTTGGAACGTACTGTGGGAGAGCATCGTGCCTCGTGGGCCGATAAACTTGATGATGCTCTGTGGGCTTTCCGTACCACATATAAGACCCCGATTGGTTTTACACCTTATCGTCTTGTGTACGGGAAAGCATGCCACCTCCCTATCGAGCTGGAACATAAGGCATACTGGGCCTTGAAGTGGGCTAACTTCGACATCGACAAACCCGGTGATCTTCGCAAGATTCAACTCAACGAGCTACATGAATTGAGGAATGAAGCTTACGAGAACTCATTGATCTACAAGGAGAAGACCAAGATTATCCACGATGCTAGAATTAAGAACCGAGAGTTCCACGTTGGTGATCAAGTCTTACTTTTTAACTCTCGGTTGAAGATCTTCTCGGGCAAGTTGAAGAGCCGCTGGTCTAGTCCATTCACCATCGCCAATGTCTTTCTCTATGGCACCATTGAGCTTTCTTAGCCAAATGGGCCTAATTTTAAGGTGAATGGCCAGCATTTCAAGTTTTACTTTGGTGAGGACATCTCTCATGAGATGATTCCATCCCTCACCACGTTTCCCATGCATTAGTTCGGGACCGAGGCAGGCTCATGACTCGGTTATAAAAAACAAGCGCTCCTCGGGAGGCAACCCGAGTATCTATCCCCCCCCTTTTTCCCGTTTTTCATCCTAAGTGTAGGGGGAGCTATATAGGTTGCTTGTGTTTGTATGGTGATGTGATTACAGGGATAAGTGCACTCTTGGAATCTTTCAAGAACCGTGCTCCCATGTTATCCGCAATTCTGGTTCTATCTCACCACTATCGTGATTCAATTTTCTTCAAACTCACATTTGAAATTGATCACTTTAGTAGTCTCCTCCTTAACTTGATTTAACCAATGTGCACAATGTCATAAGTGTAGGGGAGACTTTTCCCACATGCTTAAACATTGAGGACAATGTTTATATTAAGTGTAGGGGAGACTTCTATCGAAGTTTTAACTGGACTTTTCCATTAAAGTGCCTTCTTTTAACCGGAAAATTCGATTTTTCGACATTTTTCAAAGTTTTTAATCTATTTTGGCCTAGTTGTATAGTTGTATTATCCTTTGTTATGTTTATTCTCTTTCCTTGCTAGAATTAAATTTCAATAAAGTGGTTTTAAATTTTTCAAAGTCGTGAATATTTTGACTCAACCCGAGTTTACTTATCTAAGTTTACTCTAGCTAGTATCCTTAACGTGTTTAAGTCAAGTTTTGCTAGGCTTTTATATAAGGAGCTTTAAAACGCGAAAGTCTTAACTCTCACGGGTTAAGAACAAGAACTTTTCGCAAGTTCCTATGATTGATCCTAGAGAGTCGTTTATCAAGGGACCTTTAAAACGCAAATTCTCTACTTGAAAGAGTCTAAGAAGATGCAAGATCCTATAGGCGACTCGAAAACCCAAAACTTTGATTTAATTGGCTAAGCATCCACGAGTCTCATTCCTTGAGATTTTAAATTGTGGAGAACGAGAGATGACAGAGTCAATTATAAGTTTGGTATTCTTTTGTGAATTTATGTGAGTTGATTATAAGCCTATTCTCCCATCGCTTGCTAATAAATTTATCTACAATAAATAAGGTTGTACGATTTGAAAAGTTACTTAGCTTCTAGCCCAAGATCGTTTAAAAGTTTCTCGGTATTAATTAGAGTTCATAGCCAAGGCATAACTTATTGAAGCGGGATGCGAAGATTGGCGAGTCCGAAAAGGTCCTAACAAGACATGAGGGCTACATTTTGTTGGTAAAGATCTAAAAGTGATGTGAAGAATCATTTATCGAAAATCAATATGAAGGATCGAGACACACGATGAAAATTAAAAACTCCCCAAAAATCATGGAGAAATCTATCCGAAAAGACCCTAGCAAGGTATGAGGATAAATAGATCCAAGTCCTAAAAGGAGGCAGATTGTTGTATATCAAAGTCCAAAATAAAGATTGGAGAAAAATGAAAGTAGTCCTGGTCCAAAGATGAAGAATCTCTCAAAACTTCAAGTGAAGAAATTCCTATTATGAAGAGAAGACCATAATTTCAAGAACGTCTCTCAAAGATTCGAAGTATGAAGTCGCTGCCAAATATCGGTCCGAGAAAGGTCTCAAATAGTGAAGCGAGTTATGTCAAGATATGAACTTTATGAGGTCCCGAGAAGCAGTTTTAAAAGATTTTGTCCTTTAGCTAACTATTGATTCAATCGTCCCACTTTTGTTTTCAGCCTAAATAACTATCGAAATAAGTCAAACAATGCATCCTCGTGATCATTCAAGACAAAAATAAAATATAAGAGATACACCTAGGAATAAGGGAGTCTAAGTGAATAATTGGGCCACATGAGTTCGTGTTAGTTTGCTAACTTATAATAACAATGATCTCGTTTTTAAGCTTGGTATGGAGAACGTGAAACTTGAGAATCATGAACATTTATGACAACCTAAAACCCCAATGTAAGTCTGTAAATACTTTACGTGTTTTGTTCTTTTGGTTTCCTTAGTGTTTAGAATTTAATAAAGGCCAAGGTGGGTTATTTATAATGAGAAATGTAAACCGTGCTTTAAAATTATAGCATTGCATGAGGGCATGGCAATGGTTAAGTGTAGGGGATTTGATAGGTGTGAAAACACCCATCCTTTTACCACTTATTTCTTGCTAAAACGAGACCAAAACGCATATTTAATATCATTTGTTTGAAATTATGCGTGGTTTGTGTGTTTGTTGTGTTTTCAGAGCCAACCGGATAAATATTGAAGAAAACATGGGATTGCACGGGTTTTATCGAAGAAAAAGACGAAAAGACGAAGTCTATAGTCTAAGAGATGCAAAAGATTTGAAGTCAATGGACCTATTCGAAGATTTATCGAAGAAAAGGACCAAAGATGGAAGATTTACATATGTCGAAGAACTCAAGTCTATTAAATGAAGAAATTAAAAGACGAGTTGAATTTATTCGTCGACAAATCCTGAATCGAAATCAAAAACGTCAACTTTTCTGAATAGACGAGAAGACAAAAAGAAAGGGAGAAAGCCCACTCACCAACCAAAGACAAGGCCTATAAATAGACCTTCCTTTCACAAATTTCAAGCTAGTTCATTTTTCTGTTATTTTTTTTATTTCCTGTTTCGTAGGAACACCAACTCCCTTAAGGAGATTGGTGGTTTTTATTTTCTTTGATTCCTCCATAATCTTGTAAGTTTAATCTTTCCATTTTGTTTGTTTGAATCTTAATCCTTAATACTGTAGAATATTGATAATCTGTGAATCTATGAAGGGGGTTGATGATTTCTAGAGAGAGAAAGTTAGAGAGAGAAAGTGAGAGAAACTATGTGTTATTTCATTAAGTGGAAACTAGAAAATGACAACAACCAACCCCTTTCCATGGTGGAAAGGGGTATTTATACTTCCAAGCTACATGGGCTTGGGCCGGTCCATGACAAGCCCATGGACCGGTTCTTACTTAACTTAATAAGCAACTAATAACTATTTGTTAACTACGAGCTATTACAACATTAATAATATTGTGGAGTGACCGATACTTCTAATATACGTAAAAACGTATTTCTAACAATCTCCCCCTAAGGGAGGTCACTCCACGTTTACAACGTTCTAAACCTAGCATACTATACTAAGTCTTCGTTCTTTAGCTCGTAGTCTTTTCTTCTTTTCTTTCTTTTGTTGTGAATATGTTGGTTTGATCTTTTTGGCTTTGGCTTGAGAGCATTGTTCTTTGGCCTTTCACGTGCGATCTTTGCCTCTCTTGTGAATTTGCCTTCTCGTGACTCCATGTTCCACACACTTATGTCTTTTTTGTTGAATTCTCGAAAGTTTCAGAGTTTGGTACAGCGGAAGACTTTATCTTGTACTTTCTTGAATTTTTTGCTAAACTTTGATGCAGAAAAACATAAGCATGTGGGAACGACTTCTACAGGTACACCGCAACACCACCGTCTTCACTGGTACACAGCAACGCCACCGTCTTCAACAGGTACACAGCAACGCCACCGTCTTTAACAGGTACACAGCAACGACACGAATAAAATGGCTTTGAACATTTTATTCTAATTCGGTAGCATTTTACCTCCGGTCGGTGAAGACCGTTGGACGATATTAGATATCGTACCCGTGACGGATAGTTTCAATTAAGTAACTTCCTGACAGGATTTCGCGGGTAAACCCGTTCTCTTTATTCGACCGTCCAAAGCTGACTGCGAACATAAAGAGTGAATCACTTGGATAAATTGTCCTTGTGATTTGAAGCCGTCAATTCATGAAACCTGGAACAAGTGAATTTCTATTAAGATTTTCACCATCGTTGCTTTCCAGTTGTCACGAGCTCATATCATAAAGAATCTTGCACGTCACCTACCAAGTGCTGTTTGATGTTAACACTAGAAGGATTTCCACTCGTCACTGTGGTCAATAAAGAGTCACTCTGAGTGTTCTGGCAAGATCATATGATAATGCGAAGAGGCCTGGAACGAGTTTAAGTTCAATTAAGAATTAAACCACTGTTACCTTCCAGTTTTTCACAAGATTGGTTCTAAAAGAACCGCACGTGTAACCTACCATGAGCTTGTTTGATGTTGGCTCAAGCAGGATTTCCATCTTCATTGTAATATTTGCGTATTACTCGGATGTTCTGGCAGTATTACAGGAATACTGCGTAGGACTCATGAAAATCTCTTACTTTTCACAGTGTGTGAGAAAGCAAGGAATAAATGGAAAGTGTCCTAATGAGACTTTTGATGATCTCTTGGCTCTAGACTCGATTGTGCGTTTTGATTTAGTGAGTGATGGCTGGAGAGGAGTGCCACCTTTTCAATACTAGTCTATTCGGAGTGAATAAACCAATAGATAACGTGTTGATCTCCGTGTGATTAAAACAAATACCTTTTGAGAGATATTTGAGTTAGCTGGGAAGGGTTGTGCATTGCATCACTGGGTCCATGATGTCTTTCTTCAATACCGAGAATCATTAGAAAAAATGACCTCAATAGCATATGTATTGACTCGGTTTCTGCCTAAAGTTGTAAGGAGGGCTTCTTTCTTTACACCCTTTATCTTTACAATTCTTTTTCATTCTTCAACCCCTTCAATGCTTACCAATACGTCATCACTAGCACCTTGTTGTGATTGTTCCAGTGCTAGCTTAAGTACTTGGTCGGCATTCAGCTACGTTCACATTCTTTCTCCATCTTTCCTAGGACTTCTAATTCTTTCTAGGGAATTGTCATTGGGAAGATTCCATCGGCTCTGATGAATCATTGGACTAAACCTATTCCTACCACCCTTTTGTCACCACATCCGTCGTGAATTAAGCGTGTTTTGGGAAGGAATTGCCACCATGAAAACTCATTGAAAATCACCTAAAGTACTTGTGATATTGAAATCAAAAGTTTTGTACCTTAGGTGTTTTGTTCATCAAAAACGCTCCCCCTTAACACGTGCTTTACACATATTAAGTTGGATAATCGTTAAGTCTTTTTCATCTTTTAGCCAAGTATCACTTACGTCTCCTTAATCCCATTTTCTCCCCTTATCCAAAATGTTAACCATTAATATTTGGGATATTGAATGGATTAACCGGTCTTTGGGTAAAAATGAAATCGATGTTTGGCCATAGAACAAGTAATTGCTCCCCCTTAAGTTAATAAGGGATAGTTGTAGTGCTTTAGTATGATATATTTTGAAAGATTTAGAATCTCGTGAGAAATTCTTGAAAAATTATCATACCTTAACACTACATCAAGCCGTACAAGCACAATATTCACAAATATACATATTCACAATTGAAAACCAATATAAAGTGGACCTGAAGTGTACGACCCATTAGATGGATCGTTGCAGTAGCTTGTGGTGCACTAGATATGGTCTTCCACCAACGAATCTTTCCAAGCTCCTCATCAATCTACGTTCACGGAGCTTTTGATCAATCTTCTTGATCACATACTTGGCCATCTGCCGGTAACCCGGATGCCAATCCTCCGTCATCTCTGGCAAAGTCCCACCCGAGTTCAGATGCTCCAACTTTCCTCTGACTTGTAGAAGAGTCCCATCACTGTACTTATGGAGCTCACCCACCCTCATAAACTTCATTAAACCTCGACTGTTCAAGTAGAAAATGCTGTAATTCGGGACAGAAATGCCGGTATAGGGGCATCTTTCTACATGTTGAGGTAGCACTTGATTCACAGGACGGGTTAAATTGAGCTTCCTTTGGTAGCTTTCGACTCCCAACTGCAGATCTTCAACTCGTGTCTTGATGACAACGCTTCGTGTGAACATACGAAGTGCTGTATTCAAAGCAATGAGGTCTTCACGAGGAATATGTGTGAGTTGATCTCGGGTCATCAGAAGCAGCATATCTTCGATATCCTCAAGGCGAATGATGGAAAAATCTCCCTGCTGGATTTTGTATTCCCTGGCATCCTCCCTTTTCAAACGAATCTCCGTCACATGATAATAGCCGTTCTTGGCTTCAGTTTTCAACCCTAAAATGCTGGAGATGCGGATATCGGATCTAACGATACTTCCAGAATTGACTAGGCAGCAACCCCTGTACGCCCTTCGGACTCGTTCGTCCCAATGAGATGCACCTATGACAGCATACATATCATAATTACGATTTATCTTTGGGACCCAGAGTCGGTTTACCTTTTCCTCGATAAAGGGTATTGTCCCCCAGTTGGCAGCTTTCAGCAAGGTCAGGGAGGTTGCGTACTTTGATGACCCCTTCAGAAGATACACAAGATCATTGGTGACGAAGAAGTCAAGAGCAATCTGATTATCTTGAGAAGGATCCATTGGAGGTGGAGCTCTTTCTGATTCATGAAGGCCTGCCCGTTGAACGGTATTTAGAGCCTTCAGGATCTCATCGGCATAATACTCGAACTCCATTCGGGTTAACCGGGTTTTGGCACGAAGTCTCTTATCCTTCAGCGCTTTCTTCACCAAGGATGGAGTAACCGAAGTCTTATACTCATGAGCAAGGAATGCACATAAGTCAATCGGACTGCGGATACGGAGATATAACACATCTTTGTCAGCGTCTGTGATTGGATCATATTGTGCTGCTGCCGTGATCCAAGCCTGTGGTGGTGCAGTCTCGTCTATCTCCAACGTGTCTGCCCAGTCTCGTGTGCTTGGTTCAGGAACCGTAGATTGTTGTGCTTGTTGTAGAGGAGTAGAAGCTCGAACATCTGCTGGTTCTGATTCAGGCATTTCGGCAGTGTCGTGAACTGGTGAGTGTTGAGCAGCTTCGGGTTCCGTTACTGATTCTGCAATCACAGGAGCAACAACAACAGAACTAATGGGGTTAGTTGTAATAGGTAAAGATATAACGATAGAGGTACCGGGAACCGATGACGCTGTAGTGGCATTCACATCGTGGCGCCACTTAGATCGTCTTGATTCCGATGATGTTGATTTGTCCTTCTGTGCTGCATCTTTCTTGGACTTGGTTCCAGACTTAGCAGCTTTCTTGGAACTGGTAACCTTATCTCCCTCTTTAGGTTGTTCACCCCCATCATCATCCTGATTGTCATCCCCGTTGCTCCCCCTAGCACTCTCCTCATTCCCATCACCACCATCATCGCCATCATCATCATCATCATCATCGTCATCATCATCCTCATCCTTATCCTCATCATCACCATCATCGTCATCCTTTTCCTCTTCTTCTCCTTCTTCTTCCTCTTCCTCTTCACCAGTACCCTCTTCCTGCTCACTTTCTTCACTTTCTTCCTCAGGTAGAATGTGATAAGGTACCACACTTCCAAACGTTTTGAATAACCTATCATCCTCCATGATAGCGTCATTCAGGGATTTGTATAGAGCCCGTTGAATCCTAGACTTATCAAACGATCCAAGTTCCACCATACGAGCCTTAAGGATCTTCTTCAATTCAAAATCCGTTAACTCATAAGCAATTTTGTAGGCGAATTCTGAAGGATTGGATGACTTGATCATCAAGTTATCAGCTGCTAGCGTCTTCAATTCATCACGCAGTTTAGGCATAATGGATTCAACAGATTCTTGCACTCTTTCTTCCACAGAGGCTTCAAGTGCTTCTTTTTGCTCTTTATATTTATCCCTCATCGCTTGAAGTCTGGTGATACGTGCGGCATGCTTATCAGCCTCAGCCTGCTTAACCCGAGCTAGTTCTTCTGCATGTGCTTTTCGAGTCGACTCCATATCTGCAGCGAACCTAGCAATCATCTCCTCTTGGGCTCTCCTAGATGCCTCTTCACTTTGAGCTCGTCTTTGTAACTCTTGGCGAAGTTCATCCATTTCTCGTTTGTGATTATCCACATGTTTATCCAACATTTCGGCCATCACCAATGCAGCCATTGTAGATGTTGCAGAGCTGCTCTGGGTTGATTGAAGAGGCTCGATTGTTACTGCGGTACTAAGGATGGGAGTTATAGGTGGTGGAAGAAATGGTGTTGACGCCGGTCTGGTTGGTAAGGGTTGGATTGGTGGAGGTTGAGTTGCCAAAGGTTGAGTAGACACCATGATCGTAGGAGCAACAGACTCCTTTTCCACACTTGCTGAAATAGGGATTGATGGCTCCTTCGAAGTGGAATAATGTTCAGGTGACCCAAACTCATAAATATCATCTGGTTCCTGATACTCTTCTTCAACATTTACCCTTGCACCTGAACCACTACCGCCAGTATCCTTCCTACTCCTTTGAATTGCTATCTTCATCATTTGTTTCTCTGTCTTGTCAAGAGCAGGATCAACAACATCTTCTTCGTCACGTAGACGCATCTCATCAGCCTTACCCTTTCCCTTCTTACCCTCAGTCTTCTTCTTCTTGGTTTCGGGTTCAGGTAACGCAGCTGGTTGTTTGCGTTTACCTTTACTCTTGACCGTTGTAGAGGAGTCTTCTCCGGTCTGAAGGTTTGCTTTCAGCTTCTTGATTTCTAGCTGCAGTAGCTTGTAATCAGCAGAACCTTTGATTTTCTCCGTCAGAAGATAATCGGGAATAGGACCAGGAATCACACCAATAGACGGTCCTTCATGCCTCAGATCCACAGTATCATCAGCTTCTTCAGTGTGATAACGACTTGCTGCACGCCTATCAATAGTAGCATCATTTTTCATAAAATAATTAATGATAAGCTTGATAAACCTTGGATAAGGAAAGAAATTTGTCTTCAGCTTCTTGTTCTAGAAGAGTTGAAAGGTGAATTCTTCCCATATCAACAATGCATAATCTGCATTTGCAGCTTTATACATACCATAGAACAGGTTTATTATAGGACTGCGCAGAGCATCATGGCCACTTGTTTTTGGTGTAAGACATCTATTGAGAATACCCATCAATGCTCTCCAAGGTTGTCCTACTTTAGCAGTGGTAAACTCAGACGCAACTCGTATTTCCGGACATCCAAGAGCGTCAAATAACTCCATGAGTTCATCTTTAGTAGGATCCCTCGAGAATGACATGCCTTTGGGTGTATCCCGTATACCAAAAATCTTACGGAAGTCTGAAACTGTGAGCGTCTGCTGCTTGTTGTCGATGGTGAAGGTGATCTTGTTTGAGGTGATTTCCTTGGTAGCCCAAAATTCATACATATAATCATAAGGCACCGAGGCACTACTTCTTAAAGCGTTCTTAAAGTGGGATTGATCAAGGATTGCGATGGCTACTTTAAATCCATGGTGAGTGGATTTTGAGACTTGCTTCAGCCGGTAGTTGTTGGGTATAAACTTAAGGGTTCGTGCTTTAGCAATAGCGGCTTCTCTAGAGTCTTGGATTGCTTGTACTGTTGGATTAGTCATTGTATCTGCTTAAGATAAGACATGAAAGGTTGATGCACAAAAACATATAGATATATATCATTCTTACTTCTAAGCATAACACATTTCATAACATAATACAACAAGTACATATAACATGCAAAAAATAATAATCAAACAACTCTTCATCCGGAACTTTTCCTCATTCGGAACTTCTTCATTCGGAACATTCCTTCATTCGGAACTTCCTTCATCCAGAAGTTCTTCATTCGGAACTTCCTTCATCCGGAAGTTCTTCATTCGGAACTTCCTTCATCCGGAACTTCCTCATTCGGAACTTCCTTCATCCGGAAGTTCTTCATTCGGAACTTCCTTCATTCGGAAGTTCTTCATTCGGAACTTCCTTCATTCGGAAGTTCTTCATTCGGAACTTCCTTCATTCGGAAGTTCTTTATTCGGAACTTCCTTCATCCGGAAGTTCTTCATTCGGAACTTCTTCATTCGGAAGTCCTTCATTCGGAACTTCCTTCATTCGGAAGTTTTTCAGAAAAAAATCCTTCATTCGGAAGTCCTTCATTCGGAACTTCCTTCATTTGGAAGTCCTTCATTCGGAACTTCCTTCATTCGGAAGTCCTTCATTCGGAACTTCCTTCATTCGGAAGTCCTTCATTCGGAACTTCCTCATTCGGAAGTTTTTCAGAAAAAATCCTTCATTCGGAAGTTCATATCCATGTTCATCCGGAACTTTTTCAAACGAAGCTGTGATGATTAATCTATGCGCGTTTGTAAGTTTCTAAGGCAATCTAAGGCAATTAAACATCATCTAATGTAAATCCGCACAAAACCCACCACAAATCCTAATCAATTACAGTTTAATTAGACATAAAATCCTAATTTGGACTTAATCTAAATAAAACTAATCGTTTACCAGGAGATAGTGAAGAATTTAGACGAGTGATAATTTTAAATATTGATGAATTTACCTTATTAAGCGAATGAACAGGATCAAAATGGATGATTAACCGAGAGATTTTAGATCTTGTGAGAGAGTTTTAACAATGGCGGCAAGTGAATAAATAAACAGTGAAAAGGAAATAGGGGGGCGGGGGGGTTATATTTGACTAGGTCAAATTTTTGACAAGTTTCAACAGATTGTCACCTTAAGTCCCTCCAATTTCACTCCTTTTCCTTTTTGTTTCTAACTTTTTCAATTCATTTTACCTTTCCATTGATAATTTTAGTCAACTTAATTTTACTTAGTTAAACTTTACTCGACAATCTCACCCAACTTAAGTATCGCATCCAATTAGCATATCTCCAAGATCTAAAAGCAATGCCTATCACATAGAACGAACACAAGTCGTATTCTAAAGCAAAACCACTCAATTACCATTTAGCCATTAATTTTTCACACTCACTTTTGAAAATCAATTTAATGACGAAGATGATTTTACTATTTTCTCCCCCTTAAACGATGACCCGTTTTCTATTTAAAGAGTTGTAGTCATTGTTTAAAGAGTCAAATATTGATGAAAGCATTTCCAATTTATATCTTGAAAAAAGTTTGATTCGTGGTGTCAATAAGATTTCTCTTATTTTAACAAATTAATGCACTGAGACGTACACAAATTCGTGTTAGACCAAGTTGTAAAGTAAACTTGATCCCTTTGCATGATTTGGCTTGTAAATCACGCCCGAGAAAATTAATTCCCGTTCTGAGCCAACGTTTTCCAAGGAAATACGTGACTTTAATATGAAAACCGGGTTGCAGTCAGAAATAACTACAAGCCATAATGGGCATGTTTTAAAAATGTACAACTTTTATACGGACTCTATTTATGGCACCGTGTCAATATTGATCGACATTTCTAAGGCCGTAAATATTACCGTACTAAAAGACATGCCCGATTTAAAACGAAAAATATTTTTGGTTTTTCTTGATTTTATAATTTTTATGGTTTTTCTAGGTTTTATATTTTTTATGATTTTTGTTGGTTTTATATTTTTGTATTTTTCTTTTGTGGTTTATATATTTACTGTAATATACATGATCACGAACAAAGGATACTCTGAATAGTTTACCACGACTATTCAGCTGATTCTTCTGCCAACTCTTTGAGAGTCGCTGGAGTGAATGATTTCATGCCAAGCTTGTCGATCAAAAACTCGATTCGTCCTCGATCTAATGCTTTGGTGAACATATCCGCCAGCTGGTACTCAGTAGTGACAAAATACAACTCGATCACTCCGTTCTCCACCTGCTCTTTAATGAAATGGTAGCGAATGTCTATGTGCTTGGCCCGGGAGTGTTGAACATAGTTGCAGCAAAGGGCAATGGCGCTCTTGTTGTCACAATACATCGGGATTTTGTTGAATCCCAAACCGTAGTCAGTTAATTGTGATCTCATCCAAAGGACTTGAGCACAACAACCGGACATGGCGATGTATTCAGCCTCCGTGCTTGATATTGCAGCGCTTTTCTGCCTTTTTGAAGACCAACTGATCAATCTATCTCCAAGGAGTTGCACAGATCCAGAAGTGCTACGCCTCGTGTCTTGACATCCAGCATGATCGGCATCTCCGTATGATATTAAAGCAATAGAGGAATCTTTCGGATACCATAGACCACGATGAAGTGTTCCTTTTAGATACCGAAAGATCCTTTTCACAACATGTAGGTGCTTTTCGGTAGGCCGAGCCTGATACCGGGCACACATGCATACAGCAAATTGCATATCAGGCCTGCTAGCAGTCAGATATAGAAGGGTGTCGATCATCCCACGGTAAAGTTTTGGATCGACAATAGTCCCATTCCTATCTTCATCTAACTTGGATTTCTCCACCATTGGAGTGTCCACGGGGTCACAATTTTCAAAGTTATATTTCTTAAGAGATTCTAGAGCATATTTGGATTGATTAATAAAGATGCCTCTGGGATTCTGAGAAATCTGTAATCCTAAGAAAAATGAAATTTTTCCCATCATCGACATCTGAAAGCGTGTGGACATTATCTTCTCAAATCGATTTGACAATTCTATGTTAGTGGCAGCAAATATTATATCATCAACATAAATTTGTACCAGAATCATGTCGTTGCCTTCCTTGAGAGTGAATAGAGTGGGGTCCACCTTGCCTTTGGAGAAGCCTTCCGAAATGAGATATGTTGACAGGAGATCATACCACGCGCGTGGAGCTTGTTTTAACCCATAGAGAGCCTTCTTAAGCTTGTACACATGATTAGGAAACTCCGTACTAACGAACCCATCCGGCTGACTAACATAGACTTCTTCCCTTAGTTCACCGTTCAAAAATGCCGTCTTCACATCCATTTGATAGACGATCATGTTCATATGAGCAGCATACGCAAGGAATAGTCTAATAGCCTCCAATCTAGCCACAGGAGCAAAAGATTCTTCAAAGTCTATACCCAAGGCTTGTTTATATCCTCTAGCGACCAATCTAGCCTTATTCTTCAATACCGCACCCATCTCATCCAGTTTAACCTTATAAACCCATAACAAAGTAAGGATGTTGACCTTGTCAGGGAGAGGAACCAATTCCCATACTTCAAGTCGTTGGAATTCATTTAGTTCCTCCTGCATAGCTTCAATCCAAGATGATTGGGTCATAGCCTGCTGCCAATTTTTAGGTTCAACTTCAGAGAGAAATGCATCAAAGTAACAATAAAGTGCACTCTCTTGTAATTGATGGCGTCTAGAGACTGGTCGATCTAGATCTCCAATAACATTCCTAATTGGGTGATCTTTTGTCCATTTAGTGCTATGGTTTTCAATCCTAGGTGGTCTGGAGTGAACAATAGAAGGAGCTTCTTCTGAGGTAGACGCGGCTGAAGGGTTTTCAGGTATCGCTACACCAAAGAAAGGAAGCTCTTGCAGGTGAGCATATTCCAAGTCGTGATCAATAGAATCCTCTTTCACATCATTAGGCACAAGTAGGGGTGACGATTCAGGTGTAGTTTGAGAATCACTTGGTGAAGGTGCATCCGGTTCAATGTGAATTGTAGATGCATTAGATAAAGGTTCATTAGCTTGAGCAACCATTTCAGGGATTGGATCGATTACTACAGGTGCTGGAACTTCATCAGTCGGGGGATCGAAGAATTCATCAAACAACGGTTGAAACAGTTTATCCCACTCGGGCCTTGATGGTGGTAAAAATGATGTAGAAGTAGGATTATTGGGAACTAATCCGTAACTAATAGCACCGGTTCCCATCTCATGAAGCGCGGGTTCAGAGCTGTGTTGCTCAGAAGCCATCGCTGTCAGCTCGTCGAAATCTGCGTCCATAGTTTCTACAATCTTGCCAAGACGACGGTTATAGATTCGGTATGCCTTCTTGGACGTTGAGTAACCAATGAAAATACCTATATCGGCTTTCGGTTGAAGCTTACCCAAGTTCTCACTATTGATGTTTGGATAACAAAGAGCACCAAACACATGGAAAAATGAAACATCGGGTTTACGGTCATGTAAAAGCTCATAAGGTGTTTTTCCATGGCGTTTCCGAAGGATAGAACGGTTTTGGGTGAAACATGCAGTAGATATAGCCTCTTCCCACAAGAACAATGGAGCGTTCGCATAAATAAGCATAGTCCTAGCAGCTTCCATCAGTGTACGATTCCGTCTTTCAACGACACCGTTTTGTTGTGGAGTGCGTGCAGCGGATGTTTCATGTGAAATACCAACTCCCTCATAATAATCACGGAGAGTCTGGTTGACGAACTCTGTACCATTGTCTGTACGAATACGGCGGACAGTAGTATTCAAACGTACCTGAATGAATTTCAGAAAAGTGATGATAGCCTTCGGTGCTTCATCCTTTGTACGTAGAAATCTAACCCATGTAAACCTAGTGAAATCATCCACAATTACCAGAATGAATTTCTTACCGCTCACACTTTCAGTTCTCATTGGCCCACAAAGATCCATATGCAAAAGATGAAGTTTTTCTTGATTGGTGTCTTCAGCTTTGGGCTTGTAAGATTTCTTGGTACTTTTCCCCCTTGAACACGCGGAACATAAATGGTCCTTGTGAAATTTAAGCTTTGGAAGACCACGAACTAAATCGTTTTTAGCCAGATGATTAATAGCATCAAAGTTAAGATGAGATAATCTGCGATGCCATAACCATGACTTGGTCTTAGATGCTTTAGAGAGAAGACATACTGGAGAGGCGGCCATCATGTCTTGTAAGGACAAGGTATAGAGATTTGCACCACGAGATCCCTTCAACAAATCTTTTCCTTCCAAGTTGCGGATGAAACAAGTGTGTTGTCGAAAAGCAACCTCAAGGTTGGAATCACAAAACTGTCCTACTGAGAATAAATTATGACCAAGACCTTCTACATAGTATACCCTTGAAATCGTCACGTTTCCAATCTGATATTCACCATACCCCATTATCTTTGCTATATGATCATTCCCGAATTTAACCGTACCAAGAAACTTGCTGACGAAATTTCGGAGCATCGAGCGATTTCCGGTCATATGTTTTGAACAACCGGAGTCCAAATACCACAGGATGATTTGGACCACCTGAAAATATCACCGCACGAAGACAATGTAGAGGTATCGGAATCTGAGTGTTCCTTGTTATTAGCAGGTACAGATTTAATAATCTTAGATTTGCTAACTCTAGGTTTCTTAGATTTCCTAGCCTTTTTCTTCCTAATTGGTGGTGTAGATTCTAGTTGGCTTAAATCCTGAGGTATTTCTTCACTGATAGGCACTATAGTGGGGGCTGACCTAATTAAAGGGCGCTGTTTCCATACTTGAGTGCGAGTGTTCCTAACTAAAGGACGCTCAGACCTAACCTCAATGGATGCATTCCTAGTTAAAGGGCACATTTTTCCATCTAATGTAAAGGTCCTACCAGTGGGACGCCATTGCCAGCCAACTTGGGCACGAGTTCTACCCGTTGGCTTCCATTCAAGACCATTCTTAATAGCATTCATTTCATTCACGTGATCAATCAGACACAAATCATGACGTTGGGAAAACATACATTCATTACAATTCCAACAATTCAAATCAGAATTCACGAATGGTTTAGGCTACTGCACAGGCGCAGAGCTTTTAGTCTTAACATGATTCTTTTTATTTAAAACTGAACTAGCATTCCTATTGTGAACTTCTACTTTCTTCTTTGTGGCACTACTAGTGGAGGGCTTGATCTTATCTTTCTTGAGTGGCGATCCTTTAGCCTTAGTAGTCTCTTTTAATCCTGTAGAAGGCAAAGTGGGAACATTAGCAACAGATTTTAAAGGTGTCTTACTTGATTCTCCTGGAGTCTTATTAAATGGAGTTACAGCAATGGGCCTATTATTAAGTAGTGCAGAACCTGGTGTACCTATGTATTGCAAATATGCTAAGCAATATTGAACTCGCTTAATATATTCATGAGCCGAATAATAGTCGCTACTTGAGGGATCTAAGGCATAAAGATCGTCTAAAATATCCCTAAGAAGATCGACATGCTTAATGGCATTCCTCATATAATCATCATAGGTAACTGGGTTTCTCTTATGAAGCGGGTTCTTATAAAGCACTACTGACTTGGTTGTTGGAGCACTAGTGGACGGTGCAGAGTCGGTAGCTAAGTTATCAACAACTTCTTGTCGGGTGAGAAGAAGTGTCTCCTTTAACTCAGCCAAAACCATATTTTTGTCAATGAGCAGGATGTTCAAATCAGAGATTTCCTCGTACTTTTGGTTCAGTTGTTCAACATAAGATTGTTGCTGTGCCGCATTAAAAGCGAAGCGTTCTTCTAGTGAACCATAAAGAGCGGATAGTCCCTGTCTTGTCCGATCCATCTCCCCTAGAACAGACGAAAGTCTAATTTCTAAGACCTAGTTTTTAGACTCTGCAGCCTCTAGTTCCAATTTTAATGTTTCCTTTGATGACACATCTCTCTTCAATCTCATGATTTCTTCCTCTAATGTCTTAACAAATGCAATCATCTTGTCACTCGTCTCAACACCGTTTTCACAACCATTTGATATCAAAAGATCCTCATTTTGAATTTGTTGTTTTAATTCTAAAGATATACAATGTTGTTCTAGTTGATTAAAGCGTTTTGAAAGTAAATTGTAAGAATCTTGTAGCTTTAAAAACTCAGCGTTAGATTCGTGACAAGAATGATTATCTACCTCATTTACAGTATCAGCAACAGAGAGATCACAAACATCATCACATATATGCACAGCATCACAATTAATCATAGCGGATGTAAGCTCATTCGAATAATTAACATTTACAGTAGTAAGCACATCACACGAGATTACTGCAGACAAGAATCGGTCATATTCGGTTAAAATCTTTTCCTTTTCAATTAGTTGTAGTTCGTAAGCGGTGTCCATTTCATAAAACACTTTTTGAACTTCACCAATTTCAAACACAAGATTTTCCTTAAGAGATGCAAAAGTTCCTTTTAGACTTTCGACAAACGGATTGATCTCATTTTTAAACACCTCGTTCATATGTTCGAAAGCCCATTCTCCGGCATTTAAGCCATTTGAAGTCGTACAATCCAAAATGACCTTGTCAAAATTAGTAAAGTATTGATTAATCTCTTGCAAGTTTAACCATACAGTGCTAACAGGTGGAAGATCCTTTGGAATTTCCTTAGGACCTTCCATATTGACAAGTGTAGGAAATGTACTAGGGTTTTCTTCATCTAATATGTAGGTCGGTGCCGTTATGAGATCTTTGTCCATATGGAAGCGAATTCTAAAATCTGTTTTTGCAAGCTCCTTATTCAATTTAAAATAATCACACTCGGGATATTTAGCAGAATTGTATGACCGATCCTCATCAACTAGATCCTTACTTGTTTGATCATTGGGAAAAACAATCGGGTCTAAGGCCAATCCTAATTGAGTTGCATTATAAAGTCTAGGACTATGTCTTAAAGCTTGTTTTGCATATCGTGGATTAGGGGGAAGGCCTTTTTGACGAGATAAGTTAAATTCTCTAAACGAAGCATCAAATAAGTGCACTAGTTGAGAAGCAGCGTATTGTCTTAACAGTAAGTAATCTAAACTTCTAATCTTATTAGTGGTATTAATCTCCATTTCATTCTTCTTAGACTCGAGTGATTTAAAATCCGTTTGAAGTTTTTGAAAATTAGTGACCACTAACTCCTTTTCTTTAAGTTCATTAGACAGATTTGCTCTTAAGTTTTCAATTTCTTGCAAGTGGCCCATTTGTTTGTTTCTAAAATGATCATATTCGGGATTCGTTAGAACACTAGACGAAGGCACTAATTCCAAGGTTTGAACTTTCTCATTGCTTAAGGCAAGCTCATCAGACAAATTCTTATTCTTAGCTAAGGTTTCTAAGAGTGCAGCATTCATTTTGCTAAGTAATGTAGCAGGAACCATGACCAAATCTTGTTGAGCAGGAGTAGGCGTATGCGAAATGGGTCCCGGTTGTGATTCACTCAAAGTCTGGGGACTCACATTGATATTGCTATCATTGTTTGTCTCCTCATTTGAAAGACTCACCACCGAAGATTCATTCGAATCAGCACTCTCTTGCACAACTTGATGTGGTTGAATACTAGCATCAGTGGTATTATCGGTGGTATTAATAAGTACCTCAGATCTCTTTTCTGGCCCTAAGCTGGAGATAGTTGCCATGAGAGCAGCCTTTGCAGATTGAAAGTCATCACAGTCTGAGTCATACGCATCGAGATCATCTGCTTGGTATGTTGCATTCTGTGTGGTGATCGTGTCTTGTTCAGCAATCCCTGGATCAGCAAGAAATGCAAGCTCCTCTTCATCAAGTTCCCTTCCTTGTGCCTGAGCATTCACCAGATAGATCTTTTCTGCAAACCATTGTCCATCCGTTCTCCTCTTGGGTTTCTTACAATCCCTGGACATGTGACCCTCTTCCTTGCAGTTGTAGCATGTAATCATTCGCAACTTGCCCGTGGAATTAGCCCGTGGAGCAGGATTGGCCATTAGAGCCTGATTGACCGTGCGAGCATTTGTAGTTGATGTGGTAGGTCTCCCCTGATATGGTTGAATAGGCTGAACCATTACCCTGCCATTCTCAATAGTAGCTTGTTGGCGAGAATTGGATGAATTCCTCAACTGATTGTTGGTAGGAGCTGATCCCCTAAATCCTCGTTTGCTTAAAGTCCTTGTGAGATAAGCAGACATAGTGGTTAACACTTCAACTGGATCAGCACCTTGTTTGAATACAGGAACGGGGACTTCCTCATCATCACAGTACATTGCTTGGTCTTGAGCTGCATAATCACTAGAAGGAATACTCATTTGATCAGGGTAGCTTGTTGGATATGCTGCATTCTCTTGATAAGAAGAATATGAAGATTGAGCATAAGGTGATATACTTGCTGGGTGAGGTTGTGTAGCATATTGTGATGAAGGTGCACTGAACCGATATTGTTGCTGATGTGAGGTGGGTGGTTGTGGTAAAATCGAGTATTGGGGAAAGGTTGGTGTCATGTAAGGTGATGGATGATAGGCTTGATGTCCCAAAATATAAGGAGTGTTGTTGTGAGACAAGCTTGGTTGATTCGCCATCAAAGCTAATGAATCAGGGTACATACCTCGTGGAGAACGGTGCATGATCACATGTTTCTCATGCTGCTGAAGAAAAGCATATAGTTGATCCAAATTGCACTTATGCAGATCCCTGGTTAACTTAACATCGGTAATATACTCACCCCATTCAGCTTAAGGTAAAGTATTCAAGAATTTGGTGTTAACCTGGAATGGAGCAATCACCAGATTGTATACATTCAGATCATTCATGAGTGTGGTGAATCTGAAGTAATAATCGTGAAGCGTTTCCCCTGGGTTGTAAGTGAATCTGTCAAACAGGTCATACAACTGACATTCCCTTTCCTGTTTGGTGAGAGACGTACCTTGTAGCAACACCTTAAGACGTTCCCATAAATCCTTTGCCACCGTATACTGACTTACCATCCTATAGATGTCATGGGGAAGAGCTTAGAGAATTGTTTGAAGAGCTTTCTCGTCTGCATCGGCAACAAGTTGCTGAGCTGGTGTAAGTTCTTCAAATTCTCTTGGTCGAGACACATTGTTAGCCACGATGGTACCATAGTCAAGTGGACCATTTAAGATTGACTTAACCATAAGCCTCCCATAAACCGGTTTTCCCTTAAGATAAGACATCATCCGGCCTTGCCATGCTTCAAAAACTTCTTTGATTAGCATTGGCGGCCGATTATCCGTTCCCGTAATGACGGAAATATCCGTAAGTGATGTCATCTGAGGCATTACTGAATTCGGATTCATTTTGTAAACTTCAAAGAGACAAAGATTATCGGTTGATCGAGCAGTGAAGTAAAGCTTGTGAATTGAGTTGTGTTTTTGTTGTAAGAAACCAAGATTAAATCCTCTAAAAAATCGTCGAAAAAACAAGCAAAATAACCCTTGATTCGGAACTTTTGTTGATTCAGAAGTGTTGATTCGGAACTTCTTGGTTCGGAACTTTTGGCTTGATTCGGAACTTCTTGGTTCGGAACTTTTGGCTTGATCCGGAACTTCTTGGTTCGGAACTTTTTGGCTTGATCCGGAACTTCTTGGTTCGGAAGTTCTTGGTTCGGAACTTCTTGATCCGGAACTTCTTGGTTCGGAACTTCTTGATCCGGAAGTTCTTGGTTCGGAACTTCTTGATCCGGAACTTCTTGATCCGGAACTTCTTGATCCGGAACTTCTTGATCCGGAACTTCTTGATCCGGAACTTCTTGATCCGGAACTTCTTGATCCGGAACTTCTTGATCCGGAACTTCTTGATCCGGAAGTTCTTGGTTCGGAACTTTCCTTGGTTGATCCGGAACTTGTTGATTCGGAACTTTTGCTGGGTTAATCAGAAACCTTGTTCGATGAACAGTCGACCACTAAAATGAAGATTAAACCCAGATTTTGACCAAATAACCCAAAAAGTTTTGTGATTTCTACAATAATAAGTAAAAACTAATACTTATCCACTAATCCCAATCACAAAAACACCAAAACACCAAGAATCAAGATGAATCTTCTTAAAGAACACTAATACAATCAAAAACTAAAAAACCACACAAATCACTACCTTAAATCACCCCATTGCTCTGATACCAAATGTAGAATATTGATAATCTAAGAATCTATGAAGGGGGTTGATGATTTCTAGAGAGAGAAAGTTAGAGAGAGAAAGTGAGAGAAACTATGTGTTATTTCATTAAGTGGAAACTAGAAAATGACAACAACCAACCCCTTTCCATGGTGGAAAGGGGTATTTATACTTCCAAGCTACATGGGCTTGGGCCGGTCCATGACAAGCCCATGGACCGGTTCTTACTTAACTTAATAAGCAACTAATAACTATTTGTTAACTACGAGCTATTACAACATTAATAATATTGTGGAGTGACCGATACTTCTAATATACGTAAAAACGTATTTCTAACAAATACAAGTTTCTATTTCATCTTGTTCTTCTTTTTCTTATTGATTCAAAGTTCTAAGGTTTTTATTTTATTGGTTTTGATCTTCAAAAGTAAGTGGGTTTTGAGTTTTTGTTGATTTGGTTTGATGTTTATCATTAGTAAATGATTAGTGGTTAAATTAGTTTAAGTTTTGGTTAAAAACTTGGTGGATTTTGGTTAAATTCGTGGTGTTTGGTTTTCCCCTGTTCTTCGTCTTCATATACCTTCCCAGATTTCGAATGAAGGATTTGGGTTAAATATTCCGGATCAACGTTTTCTCCTTGTTATTCCGCATAAAGCTTATTATTCCGAGTAAAGGTTTCTTTTAAAACATTCTGGATAAAGTAAAATATTCCGAGTGAAGAGTTCTCTTTATTTATTCCGGATGAATGAAATGTTCCGGATGAGTCTTATGTGTTAATTATTCCGCATCAACAAGATATTCCGAACCAACTCTTTTAGTTTAATTATTCCGAGTGAAGCACTGTTCCGAATCAAGCAATATATTCCGAATAAACAATTTATTCCGGGTCAGTTGTTATTCTGAATCAGTGTCCTTTTGATTGTTCCGAATGAAGCAATATTTCGAGTGAAGCTAATTTATTCCGAGGGAAGCTAATTTATTCCGGATCAACATATTTATTCCGAGTCAATCAAATATTCCGGATCAACACATTTATTCCGAATCAAGCACATTCCGAATGAAGGAAGTTTGGTTGAACATTCCGAATGAAGCAATTTCAAGAGATTCTGGATGAAGGTTTTTGTCTAAGATATTCCGAATAAAGGTTATATTCCGGATCAAGCATTACATTCCGAATCAGCTGTTTTTCTTAGTTGAGGTATTTTACTATTTTAAGTTTTAAGTTTAATCCAGGCTTTATTATTATTAATTGCTTTTCGCATTTACCTTTTAAGTAGATATAGATCAAAAGCTCCCCCTTTTAGTTACCAAGAACAATTCCACTTTGAACCGTGATCGATTTGAGAAGATTTCAAGAACGAAACAACGACAAATATAATTGGGTACGAGCAACACAAAGAAAGATCTTGCAAAAGCTACATTTTTAATTGACTAAAATTCAGTTATTAGTCGTCTAAACCGAAGATAGTGTGATCACTTGAAGAAGTGTCATCACTATAGGTGTCATAAATAGGAGTTTCAAAAATTTGAGGCTCTAAGGGAAGGGATGAAGTTATCACAAAATCATTTTGATTAGACTTTTCAATTCCAAAAGGATTAATAAAAATCTCGTCATTATCATAATTAAGAACATCAATCATATTGACCGACTCTTTTCCATTTGATTTTGTTGTGATTTTTCCCATTTTAAAAACTTGTTGTTCATCCCGAACCCTAAGAATTAACTCCCCTTCGGCCACATCAACTAAGGCTCTTCCGGATCTTAAGAATGGTCTACCAAGTATTAACGGAATACGAGGATCCATCTCATAGTCGACGACGACAAAGTCCACGGGAAAAGTGAATGTACCAACTCGAACAAAAACATCTTCGGCTATACCAACAGGGTATGCGATAGTTCGATTAGCTAACTCGAGAGTCATGCGAGTCGGTACAAGGTCGGGTAATGATAATTGTTTCCAAACCGAGAGTGGCATAAGATTGATGCTAGCGCCGAGATCCGCTAAAGCCATACAATCATCGATTTGAGGAAACGAGCAAGGTAACACGAATCGTCCGGGATCTCCTAGCTTTTCGGGAAGCTCTTTGAGAATAATCTCGGAACAATTCTCATTTAAACGGGTGTTCACGAGCTCAACCATTTTTTCTTTCTTATTTAACAAATCTTTGAACATTTTCACAAATTTCGGCATTTGAGCAAGTGCTTCAATAAGGCTAAGGTTAACATTCACATTGGAAATCATTTTCAAAAAGTTAGAGACATGAACGTCATCTTTGGTGAGAACTTTAGCCTTGTCTAACCTAGAGGGATAAGGGATATTAGGCTTAGACTTTGAAGGTTGAGAAGGAGAAGGACTCGCTTCTTGAACAACCGTAGGGATAGGCTCTTTCGGCAATGGAGGACTAGAAATAGGAGTGGTAGTGGGAGGAATCACCGAAGGGGGAGTAGGATTACTCATTATGACCTCCAGGCCTTGTCTCTCCTTTATGGGTGAAGAGATGGAAGGTCCCACTAAAGTGGCTCCACTTCAAGTAGTGATAGCACTCACATTAGCACGAGGGTTAATCTCGGTATTAGATGGTAAAGCTCCTTGGGGTCTAAGGGCTTGAATCATTGTCAAAAATTTCTTATCGGTCGATTCTTGCATTTGTCTAGTAGATTCTTGCATTTGTTTCATAATTCTCTCTTGGTCGGTCATTTTTTGTAGAACCAAGTCCATTTGAGGGTTGTGCATGTTCATTTGATTAAACCCTTGATTAGGAAAACCTTGGTTTTGATATTGAGGTTGAAAACCGTTATTATTATAAAAACCTTGGTTATTATTTTGAAACCCTTGATTTTGACCATTAAAATTCCCTTGATTTGCATTCCTTTGAAAATTACCCATTTGAGGAGCTTGGTTCCTATTTTGGTATTGGGTATTTTGGGCGGGTGGGGGTGGTCTTTGTGGAGCTACAAAACCCGGGGGAGCCAAATAATTAGTACTCTTGTAAGACAAATGGTTAACATCAACATTAGGTTTAAATTGAACCCGTTCATTAGCATTAAAAGCACAAACTTGTTGTTGTTGATTGTAAACCTTGTCACAATTAAAATATAAATGTGGTCCACCACAAGTCTCACACGTTTCACTAGTTTCTTTCAAGGAATTAACTTGACCATTGAGGGCTTGGGTTTGTAAAGCAATTGTTTCAACAAGCGAAGTGAGTTTATCGATTCTCTTGTCACTTTCACTAGAACTAGCACTTGCCATAGTGGCCCTAACACTCTTGGTTTGTACTTTAGCCTTGTTTTCAATTATGTCCCAATCCTCGTTCATTGATTTCACAAGAATATTGCCCCCCGCGGCACTATTAAGTGAGTCTTGGTCATTTAGAGTTAAACCATTGTAAAACGTATTTATTTGATGAACTTTAGTGAAACCGTGTTGTGGACATTTTCTTAAAAGCTCTTTAAATCGATCCCAAGACTCACTAAACGTTTCCCCATATTTTTGCTCAAAAGTAATGATTTCATTCCTTAAAGAAGTGGTCCGTTATGGTGGGAAAAAGTAGTTTATGAACTTGGTCTCTAAGTCAATCCATGTTGTGATACTTTGGGGTGGTTCCTTATCAAGCCAAATCCGGGCTTGTCCCTCGAGGGAAAAAGGAAAGAGTTGTAAAAGAATAGCCTCTTGTGGCACCCCATTGTATTTTACCGTATTAGTCAAATGGATAAATCTCTTGATATGATCATGGGGGTCATCTTTGGAACGACCCAAAAATGGTGTAGCGGAAACCATTTTAATTAAATCCGATTTGAGTTCAAAATTATTTGCTCCAATTGAGGGGACAACAATAGCGTCATCTTTTCCCTCAACGTGTGATTGCAAAATCTCGAGCATAGGTCGGTTATCCGTTTCCATCGTATTTTCGAAAGCACGATTCTCGGGATCGGCTTGAATGAATTTGGTACACCAATCAGTATGTATATACGCGCGCGAGTGCGCATACAATTAAAACTTTGGAATGAGGTAGGAGACCTCGGTCGACTTTGAGAGGAAAAGGATTTTCCCTCTCGAGGTGCAATATGAAAAAGCTACAAAAATATATACTTAATACTAATTGAGTTGGCAAAACAATAATCGGTCGTCCCTCTCAATATACGCACAAGCAAGCCGGGAAACGAGGTGGCACAAAGCACTTAAAAACCTTTTTCCTTAGACGGCCTTTTATAGCGCGTCGCTTATACCCACCTTATAGTTTGTATAAATCGAGTTCAAACGTCTTACTAGTATTTATCTATTTTGCCTTTTTATTTCGTTTACGATTCGAATACAGTAGTTAGGTGATGAAATCCCAACTAAGGCCTTATTTGAAAAGTAGGTAAATTTTTTGTTCTACGTAATATAATATAATAAATGAAAAATCTTTTTGTATTTTTTAGAAAAATATATATTCACAATAAAAATCGAAAGAAATCAAACTAAGAAAAATAACACTAATACGTAATATTTTTGGTGTAAT
This sequence comes from Glebionis coronaria, assembly GCA_025667525.1. Lineage (NCBI taxonomy): Eukaryota > Viridiplantae > Streptophyta > Magnoliopsida > Asterales > Asteraceae > Glebionis > Glebionis coronaria. The sequence continues at coordinate 459,346,760 of CM046877.1, forward strand.
ACTTTTAGGAAAAAGTATTACTTTTTGATTTTTTAATTTTTTTGGTGCAAATCTTAGGAAAGAGTTTGCTTTTGTTGATTTTTTAATTTTTTTGTATTTTTTAAGTTTTTGATTTTTTTGTATTTTTGATTTTGTTGCAAGAAAATTAACGTTCAAAGAGAACGGATCCCAAAATCCAAACGTCTCACGAAATCCTCAATCGTAACGAGCGAAGCGGCAGCGGCGTCATTTTAATGTAAGAATTTTTACAATCCTTTTAAAGCAATTATTGTTCGTTTTCCTCGACTCACTCGAATTGATCTCAAGTTAACGTGGATTTATTTGTTCTTGGTAAAACGTATTTTTGGGTATTTTTAAAAGCTAAAAATTACTTAATTAAAATCTATCTAATTTAAATAAAAACTATTTAATTGAAAACTATTTAATTAACAAATGAGAAAACTATTTTAAACTAATTTAATAAAAACTATTTTGAATTTAAATAAAATTTAAAACTAATTTTATATAAAACTAAAGTAAAATAAAAACTTTTTAATGGAATCTACTTAAACTAATTGAAAGCTATTTAAAAAAAACTAATTTTAAAATTAAACGAAATATTTTTTATCTTTTTATTTTTTCTAAACTTTATAAAAGAAATCTTAAATAAAAACTCTTTTAATTAAAATTAATAAACTAACAAAACTTAAAATTAATAAAAACTTAAACTTGTAATTTAAACTTAAATAACTAAAACTGCCAGCAGAGATTTAACCCTATATTAATTAATAGCTGTGTATTACTACACAAAATAGAGTGCAGAACAAATGGTAAAGGCTGTTGGCTTGTGTACGAGAGGTCCAGGGTTCAAAACCCAGGAGTGGACACTTTTTGCAAATATTAATATTTTTTTGGACTTTTGAAATCTCAGACCAATTGTGTCTGAGATTTATCTAGTAAAACAGCAAAATCTCAACACCAAAATAAGCCTAATCAGCTAAAACAGATAAGCAGACAGAGCAGATAAGCTAAAAGAAAAGCTGAACAGGCAATAAGCAAATACGAGATTAAACTAAAAATGAACAAGTAAGCTTTTAAAATAAGCAACTAGCAGATAATCTAAAACAAACCATAAGCTAAGTACCTAACGAATCGAATAAACAAACTGAACTCAAAATCAGACAAGCAACAAACGGACAATCTAAAGCCAAAACCAAATGAGCAACGCAGATAGAATCGTAAATAAACTAGCTAAAATCAAACATAAACCGAATAAATTTCAAACAGTAAGCAAAATAAATATAAGCTAAATCGAATAAGAAAATCCCAACTAAATTACTACTTAAAAACTAAACAGATTAATCAAAATAAATAATCTCAAAACTCAAAACTCAAAGCACAAACATAACATAAACAGATCCAAATAATCTAAAAAACAGAAATATAACCCTAGATTAAAACTTAACAAAATAAATAAAAAGATAAGCTAAAATAAATTAAGCTAACAATCCCTATCAAATTAAACAAAGCAGATCAAACAAACTGATTAATAAAAACTTATAAAATAAAAGAGGATCAAACCCTGATGACGATACCCGTTGAGAAGAAGGTGGGCGCTGAACCCCCTTTGTGAACAAAGCCGAAACCGAACTCCACCCTTTTTCACTCGAACATCATCTCCTCGAACAGTAACTTTCGAACCAGTTTTTGATAAACTTCCAGTGGGAAGTTTATTTCCACTTTCTTTTTATTATTATTATTATTTTAATTATATTAATAATAATAAAAACAAACAGTAATAATAAAAACAGATTAAGGATTAAATTAAACTTGACAGAAATTTAAAGGAGACGAAATTAATTAAAAATAACTTTTCATTAATAAGATAAAAATTACAATAACTGGAAAATGAAAAATACAATATTAAATCTAATTCTAAATTTGCAGAAATTAAAACAAATAAATAAAAAGCGCACACTTGATTACATATGATGGGGGTCATTATAGGGAAACCCCTAGAAACCTTCTTGTGATCTTCATGAGTAAGTAATCAAATCTGAGCCGCTCTTTCTTTTCTCTTTCTTCATTTTCTTCATCAACGGTTGAGAATGAGGCATCTCTCCCTCGGATCGCCAAGGTGGCAGTTTTTGTGCTTCTTGTGTTTGTTTATGGGTGATGTGGAGCCTTATTATTGGAAGGATTTTGGTGGTGATTTGTATCCACCAATCAAGAAAAAGGATTAGGCCATGTAGGATTTGGACCACCATAGTTAAGCTCCAAAATATTGGGGGTTTTAAAGTCCCTCGTGTGAATCACACGAATCCATAAAAACCCCCAATTTAACTTGGGTAAATTTTGTGATGAAGATGAATTAGGGTTTGGTAAAAGCTGCGTATTTTGGGAGAGATGGGTGAGGTGAGAGTGTTTTATTGTTTGGAACGTATAAAAAATGAATGGGGAGTGGGGTAAAGTTTATTTAGTGAAACGTGTGAGGTGAGGGTTGTTGTGAGTTGTGTTGACTGAGGTTTTAACCAAGAGTAAAATAAAACTCTTCTTTTTTAACCGTTTTGCTAAGCAAGTGGGCTTGGGCCCAAATTGTTACAACACTCGTCCCATTTGTTTTGGATAATGGGCTTGGTAATTTGGGCTTTTATACCAAAAGTAAGTAACTTATACTCCTTAATGGGCTTTTGGGCCCAATTCCCAAATGTGGGACCCACAAAGCTCGGATATCTTCAAATAGTTAAATCTGTTAAAAATCGAACTTGAATTTGACTTCCTTGATCTTTCTTTAAAATCGAGTCGATTTTGTCGGTTTTCGTGAACTTGGGCACACTTTTGGTCTTTGACTTTGTTTTCGTCTCTTTCTTGGACTTTTCTTCAACATTTGACCGTGAAATCCCGTGTTTTCTTTCCTTTTGATCTTTTGTACCTATTTCACACAAAAACACAAAACCACGCGTAATTCCAACTTTTACGATATTAAACACATGATTAGGTCTTGTTTTTCCTTGATTTTAGTGGTAAAAGGATAAGTGTTTACACACTTATTAGGAAGGCCCTTGTACCCATAGGTTATGCGTACAAAGTCTCTTAAGGGTGTGGAAATATTTAATACATTCTCTAATAACATAGGGGATATCCTAACATTCTTGGCATAAGTAGTAGAAATGACCGAAAGAGTAGCACCCGTGTCAAATAAAACACATGCAGCTTGACCATACATATACAAGATTCCAGTGATGGTACCTTTTGACTTGTTGGCCTGATCACGCGAGGTCGTGTACACCCGTCCAGTAGTAGGAGGTGGCTTGGAATCGGCATGTCCAGATGTGCCCTTTATCTCACCCTTAAGGCAGTCCTTCATGCGATGGCCTGACTGGACACACTTGAAGCAAGCATCGCTGTTCTGGCGACATGGCCCTGGGTGCTTATGGTTGCAGGTAGTGTAGAGAGGGTGAGTATACCCTCCAACAGGTGCCCTTGCTGGCTGTGAGCCTGTTCAGAAAAGTATACATGAGACATGGTTTATGGGTACCAACAGGACAATGCAGAAAATCGTAAGACATAATACCAGTAATAGCTGCACGGTTGGGCTGTGAACCTTTGCGGTCCTCTCCCTTCCGTTGCCATGATTCCTGGTAGAAGATACTGAAGTGTTAGAATTATGAATTGTAAGCATGTAACATAAGAAATGAGTAAGTTTAGGGACCTATTGTTGTTGGAGTTGCTGGCATTGTTACGGTAATTATCATTACCGCCACGCCTATCTGAAGCAGAACGGTCTTGGGTCTGACCGTTACCCTTGTTCTGACTAGGCTGCTGTTGTGTAGCCGGCTGAGACCGGTCCCCATTCTTCTGCCTAAAAGATGCAATTTATAAAGAAAGATAAATATTTGGATAGTACTGAATGAATTGAAATGATCACCGCTGAATGACGAAATATACCTCTTCTCGGGTCTCTCTGCCTCTCCAAACTCATATCTCTCCTGCAGCATCTCCAACTTACGTGCTGCATCAGCTACTTGTGCCACCGTGTTGAAGGTAGCACACACCAAGATATTGGCGACCGATGTACGAAGAGCCCAGCGAAAGTGGTACACTTGCTCTTCGGCAGTACCTGTTGCTGCGCCAAGAAAACCAGCCAAACGAAGAAACCGCTGCATGAACTCGTTGATGTTCTCCCTAGCTCTCTGCCTAATCCCGTGTTACTCCCTCTTCAGCTTATCCTGCTCAGCCTTGGGGAACAACTGTCCCATCACCAACTACCTGAACTGAGCCCAAGTGAAGCCAGCCACCCAATTGTCACCTCCCTCAGACTGCTTCACTGACTTCCACCATCCAAGCACGTCTTCGTCAAACTTATAACAGGCCAACATTGCCTTGAAGACAGGGTCGCAGCCCATTGCATCAAATATCTTCTCGATATGAGCTAGACAGCTCTTAGCCTTATTGGGGTTGTCAGTCTTCTCGAAGGATCGAGGACGTTGCTTGTTGAATCGCTCCAGCCATGTGATCAGTGTAGCTGGAGGAGGAGGAGGAGGATTATGATGCTGGTGCTGGTGCTGATTGTTGGCAGCTTGCACCTCGGCCCTGATTTGATTCCTCAATTGAGGAAGCATGGCCTGTATCGCAGCTTGAACTGCCGCATTTAGTTGTTCCTGCTCGCGTGTGAGAACCATCTTACAGTATAAAACAAAATGCATGATTAAACTGATTAAACATAATATATATTGATTTTATGACTTTTGTGTGTTCAAGAAAGTGTTGTTCGTACTCGATTCAATTCGAATTGATCACAGGTTTAGGGTGGAGAAATCGTTCTTGGTAACTAAAAGGGGGAGCTTGGGATTATCTATTTCTACTTGTGAGATAAACACTAAAATAATTAAATAATAAGACAAAAATAAAGTAGAACAATCTAACCTTAATTGGCGGGAAAACGTGAAGATGAAATTGGAACTGAAATAAAAAGCTAATCTGGAATCAGTATTTGTGCAGCTATCCGGAATGCGTGCGTGACCTTTATCCGGAATTGGTGATGCTCAAGCTTATCCGGAATTGGTTCTCTTCCAACTGTCCGGAATCCGTGCTCCGAAAACGTATCCGTAATCCAACAATAACTAATTATCTGGAATCGCCAACTCTTACTAATCCGGAATCTGAAAATGAGCTCTTATCCGTAATTCGAAATGTATTGCTTATCCGGAATATGTAATTCGAAGGCTTATCCGGAATTGATGTTCTTTAGGTTATCCGGAATTTGAACAATATTCCTTATCCAGAATATGGTTTTGTAAGACTATCCGGAGTATGTGATTAAGATGTTATCCAGAATCCACGAATTTGCTTCTATCCAGAATCCATGATCTATATCTTATACGGAATTGGTGAATTTCAAACTATCCGGAATCAGTAAAACCTTTCTTATCTGGAATCTGTATTAATTTGCTTATCCGGAATTCTTATTAAGGTGACTATCCGGAATTCTAATTTAAGTAACTATCCGGAATGTGATGAAATACTAGTAATTCGGAATCCTTGATTGGTGGGTTATCCGTAATGTAAGAACTGCTTGCTATCCGGAATCTTAGGGTTTGTAAAATCCGAATTACACCAAAATAAGCAAAAATCATATAAGCACTTACCAAAACTTTTACCAAATCAATTTTTAGAAAAAGCTAATAAGACACAATTTAAAAACTTCTAAAAACATAAATAAGCAAAATTTAAAAATTGTTGGGAATAAATTACAGCCAGTCTACTTGAGCGCTGACAAGAGTAAAACAAGCGTTGATAGGAAGAAAACAAACGCTGACAGATCAAGCGTTGACAAGAAGAAGTCAAGCGTTGATACATTGAAGGCAAGCACTGATGGAAGGATATGATCTACGCGTTTATTAAGTTCTAGATTACTTCTAGTAAAGATAGGAACAACAATGTATCTTCTATATTTATCTTTACCTAGAATAGTTGATACGTAGATTATTGTACAAGGCTTCTTAAGTCTATAAAAGACGACCTTTAGGTTATTGTTCAATATAAGTTTTCATACGTTAAACACTTTCATTGTAAGCAAGTTTGTTATCATTAATCAAGTGAAAGTTTGTTTACATCTTGTGTGTTCTTGTTTAAGTGTTAATTCCGCATAACACTTAGACTGTCATATACATATACAAAGGTTTCTCTAAGTGTATAACTTGATCTACTCTCGTATACATAAAGCTAAATCGATCTATGTTTGGGATCAACTTTTTATAAAAAATAAACTATCAAAATCAACTTAGTTTAAAAACTATTAAACATAAAAATTAAGCAAAATAAGCACCTTAATCTCAAACTCTAAACACACCAACTCAATAAGCACAATCAAATAAGCAAAACAATCACATCATCAACAAAATTAAACCAACTACATGATTAATTAAGCACAAACAATAGATTAATAAGAAAGGTAGAATGAGAATTATGAAATAAACTTGATTAGATTAAAGATTAAGATCAAAGATTACAAGATTAATGAAGGCTTGATAAGCTTGAAAATATAGAGAAAAGAAAATTAAAAACACACTTAAAATATAAAACTAGACAATTAAGTAACTAACACCCTCCTAATGACACATTAGGAGGTATATATAGGAGGAGGGGAAGGTCTTGTGTCTTCTCTCTTTCTTCTTGTTTTCTCGACTCGATTTAAATTCTTTGTCTTTCTCGACGTCGTCTTGAGATTTGTCGATATAAATTGAACTCGTCTTATAATTTCCTTCTTCTATTAGACTTGAATTCTTCGACTTCATTAAACTTTCGTCTTTAGACTTTTTCTTCGATAAATCTTCAGAATAGGCCTTGGACTTCTGTTCTTTTTGCACTCTTGATCTTTTGACATCGTCTTTTGTCGTTTTCTTCAATAAAAGCCCATGATAGCCCGTGTTTTCTCCCTTTTTCATATTTTTATCCTGAAACACAATAAAAACACAAACCACGCATAATTCCGACTTTTACGACATAAAATGCACGTTTTGGTCTTGTTATTATTGGAAATAAGTGGTAAAGGATAAGTGTTTTCACACTTATTAAATCTCCTACACTTGATCATTGCAATGTCCTCATGCAATGCATTAATTTCAAAGCACGGTTTTCATATTTCATCATAAATAACCCACCTTGGCCTTTATTAAATACTAAACTTTAAGGAAACTTAAAAAGATAGAAATATGTACAAAACAAGTAAAGAAGTCAAAGACATACATTGGGGTTTTGGTGTCATGAATGTTTATCATCCTCAAGTTTCACGTTCCCCATACCAAGCTTAAAAACGAGATCATTGTTATTATAAGTTAGCAAACTAACACAAACTCATGTGGCCCAATTATTTACTTAGACTCCCTTATTCCTAGGTGTATCTCTTATATTTTCAGATTGTCTTGAACGATCATGAGGATGCATTGTTTGACTTATTTTGATAGTTTAATTAGGCTGAAAATAAAGTGGGGTGATTTAATCAATAGTTAGCTAAAGGACAAAATCTTTTAAAACTGCTTCTCGGGACCTCATAAAGTTCATATCTTGGCATAACTCGCTTCACGATTTGAGACCTTTCTCGGACCGATATTTGGCATCGACTTCATACTTCGGATCTTGAGAGACGTTCTTGAAATTATGGTCTTCTCTTCATAATAGGTATTTCTTCACTTGAAGTTTTTGAGAGATTCTTCATACTTGGACCACGACTTCTTCATTTTTCTCCAATCTTTATTTTGGATTTTGATATACAACGATCCGCCTCCTTTTAGGACTTGGATCTATTTATCCTCATACCTTGCTAGGGTCTTTTCAGATAGACTTCTCCATGATCTTTAGGGGAGTATTTGCTTTTCGTCGTGTGTCTCAATCCTTCATATTGATTTTTGATAAATGATTCTTCACATCACTTTTGGATCTTTAGCACCAAAATGTAGCCCTCATGCCTTGTTAGGGCCTTTTCGGACTCGCCAATCTTCGCATCCCGCTTCAATAAGTTATGCCTTGGCTATGAGCTCTAATTAATACCGAGCAACTTTTAAACGATCTTGTGCTAGAAGCTAAGTAACTTTTCAAATCGTAAAACCTTATTTATTGCAAATAAATTTATCAGCAAGCGATGGGAGAAAAAGCTTATAATCAACTCACATAATTTCATGAAAGAATACCAAACTTATAATTGAATCTATCATCTCTCGTTCTCTACAGTTTAAATCTCAAGAAATGAGACTCGTGGATGCTTAGCCAATTAAATCAATGTTTCGGGTTTTCAAGTCATCTATAGGATCTTGCAACTTCTTAGACTTTTTCAAGCTTAGAGTTCGCATTTTAAAGTTCCCTTGATAAACGACTTTCTAGGATCATTTACAGGAACTTGCGAAAAGTTCTTGTTCTTAACCCGTGAGAGTTAAGACTTTCACATTTTAAAGTTCCTTGTATAAAAGCCTAGCAAAACTTGACTTAAACACGTTAAGGATACTAGCTAGATTAAACTTAGATAAGTAAACTCGGGTTGAGTCAAAAGATTCACAACGTTGAAAAATTAAAACCACTTTATTCAAATTTTTATTTTAGTAAAGAAAGTAAATAACGCTAACAAAGGAAAATACTACTATACAACTAGGCCAAAATAGATTAAAAATTTTGAAAAATGTCAAAAAATTAGATTTTCCGGTTAAAATGAGGACAAATTCATGGAAAAGCCCACTTACTTCGATAGAAGTCCCCTACACTTGATATAAACATTGTCCTCAATATTTAAGCATGTGGGAGTAAACTCCCCTACACTTAGGACATTGTGCACGTTGTTTAAATCTCGCTAAGGAAGAGACAACTATAGTGATTTCAATGTGAACATAAAAGATATGAAATATTGAATCACGACAATTTAGGATAGAACCGGGAAGACGGGTACACGGGATCACGGGTCGTCAAATGTCATCAAAAGTGCTATTTGAAGCTTTAATCCCTGCACATCATAGGAAACAAGACAACAAACCCTATGTAGCTCCCCCTGCACTTATTATGAAAACGGGTAAAGGATAGATCAACGAGTTGCCTCCCGAGAAGCGCTTGTTTTTGTTAACCGAGTCACGAGCCTGACTCGACCCAGAACTAATTCAAGGGAAACGTGGTGAGGGATGGAATCATCTAATGAGAGATGTCCTCACCAAAGTACAGCTTCACACACTGGCCATTCACTTTAAAATTAGGCCTATTTGGCTGGGAAAGCTCAATGGTTCCATAGGGGAAGACTTTGGCGACGGTGAATGGACCAGACCAACGGCTCTTAAGCTTGCCCGAGAAGATCTTCAACCGAGAATTAAAGAGTAAAACTTGATCACCAACGTGAAACTCTCGGTTCTTAATCCTAGCATCATGAATGAGCTTGGTTTTCTCCTTGTAGATCAATGAGTTCTCATAAGCTTCATTCCTCAGTTCATTAAGCTCGTTGAGTTAAATCTTCCGAAGATCACCGGCTTTGTTGATATCAAAATTGGCCCACTTCAAGGCCCAATACGCCTTATGCTCCAACTCAATAGGGAGGTGGCATGACTTCCCGTACACAAGACGATATAGAATGTAACCAATGAGTGTCTTATATGCGGTACGGAAAGCCCACAAAGCATCATCTAACTTATCGGCCCACGAGGCACGATGCTCTCCCATAGTACGTTCTAAGATTCTCTTCAATCCACGGTTAGAAATCTCGGCTTGACCATTTGTTTGTGGATGATAAGCGGTGGAAAGACGGTGTTTCACATCGTACTTAGCCATGACTCGAGAAAATTGATCATTGCAAAAATGAGTCCAACAGTCACTGATGATAGCACGAGGAACACTAAATCGAGCAAAAAGTTGCTTCAGAAAGTTCACCACCACCCTCGCATCGTTCGTAGGGAGAGCTTTTGCTTCAACCCATTTAGATACGTAGTCAACGGCTATGAGGATGTACTTGTTCCCTTTGGATGATGAAAATGGCCCCATAAAGTCGATACCCCATACGTCAAGGATTTCACATTCTTGTATGAAATTTTGAGGCATCTCATCTTTATGTGTGATCTTGCCTTGGCGTTGGCAAGCATCACAATGTTCAACCATTTCATGAGCGTCATGATAAATGGTGGGCCAATAAAATCTAGAGTCGAACACTTTCTTCGCGGTGTAATTAGGACAAAGTGACCACCGGTGGGTCCTTTATGGCAAGCTTCAAGGATTAATAAAGTTGTCGGCCCATCAATACATCGATGAATGACAAGATCCGCGCATTGTTTTAAAAGGTAAGGGTCGTCTCAAAAATAGTGTTCAATGTCTTTAAAGAACTTTTTCTTTTGTTGGGACGTTAACCCTTCCTTGAGAATTCCACCCGCTAAGTAGTTTGCAATGTGCGCAAACCATGGGGTGTCATCAAGATTGGTGTTAGGCCAATGAAAGTTTTAACTATGGCCCAGTCTAGATTTGTTTTATTAGACTAAGTGTTTGCTGATTGCTGAGAGGACCAGTGACAGAGACTAGACCAGTGGAAGGCAAAGCCTCAGCTGGCACACCAAGAACATTCAAGTCAAAGACAACGTTAGAGAAATCGAAGACAATCTGAAGTCAGACTCACCAGCGATTATGGATAGCTGGGATGTTGAAGGAATGTACTGGTGTTCAAGGATCTCTGAGTTGACAACACTCAGAGATCACTTAAGAACCCTAGAAGTTTGGGATAAGCAAAGCTTATCCAATCCTTTATAGTTTAGGCGGGAGAATCTACCAAGTGTTTTGAGCAGGACAAAACAAGAGATTCAAGATAAAGCCTAGTACGACCTAGTGGGACAAAAGGTGAACAGTTGGCAGAACTGTTCACCTAAATTCGGTTAAAGGTATGTCTTGATTTGGACATGCATTTAATATGTTGTACTCCTCCATTCAGAAGGTGACACGTATCAACTACTCCCACTAAGGAATCAACCTCGTATACTATAAATAGGAGTAAGGAAGAATTAACTCAACCCTTGTGCTTGGATAATTTATCTAAGTTAATTCTCTTCTTGGAACCGTTGGGCCCTCAGCTGTCTACCAGCGTCTCATTGGTTCCCTTGTACACTTGAGTCTCGAAACTAGTTTACTTGTTTCTAGGGTTCATATCTTGTTGTCATTCAACGAGTGTATTTATAGCACTTATTAATACTTTGTTTATAATAATTAATAAAGCATTACGCGTTTGAAAAGTATTTCATTGTGTTTCTTGGTTACAAGAGTTATAGTTTATCAACAATTGTCATATTAAGGGACTTTCAATTGGTATCAGAGCGGTTTGATTTATAAAACTTTTCATAAACCGTTCTAGTTTTTAAAATCAAGATCTTAATATGGCTGATACTATACCTCCTCCACCTCTTGGTCAAACCAGTTTAGGTACCACTTCGACCACCATACCGACCACCACATCTACTACCATGCCTACACCAGTTGTAAGCACTAGTAATAATGATGATGACCTTCCCCAACTACTTGATGTTCGAGGGGGGTCACATGTGTCTAATGTACCAGCATTCGATAAAGAGGATTTCTCAAGTTGGAAAAGTGAATTTCTTATATATTTAGATGGCTTAGAACCATTCCTCATAGAAATCTTAGAAAATGGTCCATATGTACCACTGGCCGTTTCCTCTACCCCTGAGAGATCCATTAAGAAACCTGCTAAGCAATGGTCTCCAGCGGATAGACGTCTGGCTAACCAGGACAAGAGACTCAAAAGTATCATAGTCTCTTGCCTACCCAAGAAAATTATGAAGTCCATCATTAAATGCAACCCTGCTAAGGAGATGTGGACTGAATTAGTTCTAGGGTATGAAGGTCCAGAGAAAACAAAAGAAACCAAAATCCAAGCCCTTAGACTTAAGTTTAATGCTTTTAAAGCTTTGGAAACAGAAACTGTTGCACAAACTTATACTAGGCTTAAGATTTTATTGAATGATTTAGGAAACAATGGAGTTGTTCTACCTAAGGCTGAGGTTAATGCTACTTTTGTCAATAGCTTACCTAGAAAACGGCTTAGCCTGAATCAGACCGTAAGAGCTAATAATGCTATAAAGAATGATACTTTAGCCCAATTGTTTGGTAGATATAACTATGAAGAAGGGCTAAATGACTCCATTTATAAATCAGAGACTGACAGATTTACCACCAGTATCACTGGTTCAAAAGCTCTTGTTTCTAACCATTCCTTTCAGGACAGCGACTCTGACATTAAAGAGGACACCAGAAGTAGTCAAGAATTTCTTGATGAATTACATGCTGAGTTCCATGACAGAGCTCTTTTAGCTGATCAAAAGAGGTACTACAAGAGATCTGGCAGAGTTGGAGCTGCAAAGGTTGATAAATCCAAGGTGTCATGCTACACTTGTGGAAAGACTGGTCACTATCAAAAAGATTGTTGGTCAAACATAACCTCCTCTCCAAGCTTCCCTTCATCCAGCAGCAACAACAGCAAGAAGAAGTTTTCCAACTCTCATTTCAAGCAAACCTCTCTCTCTGACTCAGAAGGGAAGAAGGACTACAAAGTCAAATACAAAGCCTTGAAAGCTGAGTTGCTTAAACTCAATCAGAAAGCCGATGATGCAGCAAAGAAAAAGGATGTTAAGAAGATTGAAAAAGGTCTGATCGCTGCCTCATTCGACTGGGATGATGAACATCTCACTTCTGGGGATGAAGGTACCACCACCGTCAGAGCCTTTATGGCTGTCTCTGATGAAGAACCCGTTGTGGGTAAAAGTGAAGCAAGATCTAGTCAATGGGTGGATATCACCATGAAAAAGGTACAAAGAATGTTATCTATGACTGAAGGTCCTAATAGAGACCATGTCAGTGACTATACCTTGGTTGACCTCCACTTTGTGGAAGAGCAAAGAAAAAACCTGTTAAACAAATTTCACAGTCTTAAAACAGAGTTAAATCTTTGTCAATCTGAATTAACAAATCTTAAACCATTTGTGAATCTTGCTAATCAACTTCAAAATGAAATGATCAAATTATCCATTGAAAATGAGTCTTTGTCTGATGAAAATTCTGAACTAAGAAAAACCATTGAGAAATGGAATTTGGCTCAATCCACAGTGGAAGAAATAGTCGCTGGATCCATACCTGGTGATTTGGTTCAGGCTATTGGCGGAAAGGGTAGATTCAAAAAACATGTCCCTGTTCCCAATGTCAAATTTGTCCCTTCAGATGTCTCTTCTCCTTCTTCCACCTCTGTGGATGAGAAGAACTCTGACAAAGAATCAGAGGTACCAGCTCCACCTAGACCCGCTGGTGCCAACCCATCTGATTCCTTGCTTGGCCCTAAACCTCAAACCAAAACCCCTAGGAATTCAATTCTCAAAGTCGCTGACAAAGCGAATAAAAAGGTTTTTGTGGCTAAGGACTCCAACAAACCCACTCCTCCCCCTGAAGAGTTGTCTCCCACCAAATAACTTCTCCTCACCCTGATGGAAGAGGTGAAAGGGTTGAAAGAACAAATCAACCCCAGAGTTAATAGTCCATCTGTTAACTCTCTTGGTGAGGGGTCTAGTAGCTCCAAGGGGAGAGCATTGTTCAGACCTTGCAAACACTGTGGTTTCAAGAATCACTTATCTGAGGATTGCTCCAAGAAACCTAAGTGTATCACATGCGAGTCCTCTGAACACACATCCAGAGAGCATGAGGAGATCATAGCGGTTCAAAGAACTAGAACTCAAATGAGATCTAAAACTCCTCATCGACCCTCAAGAAAGGATGAGCCTAAGCCCAGAGATAACTCTCAGGGTTACAGACCTAACCACCCCTGCAAGTACTATGGTTTATTCGACCATCACTCTGATGAGTGCGAACATTATCCTGGATGTGACATATGTGGAAGCATGTGTCATGAACCCAGGGATTGCAACCAAAGAGGGGGAGGTAACCAGAGAAGGACCAATGTCGCTGGTCAGCGACAGCATGGACCCACTGGAAAGTGGGTTTATCATAGAAACTAATCTGGATTTGTTATATCTATACAGGAATATCTGAAGAAATCTGTTTGGTATCTGGACAGCGGGTGCTCCAGACACATGACAGGGGTTAAACAATATATGCATAGATATAAAAAGGAGTCTGGTCCTAAAGTAGTCTTTGGAGATTATTCCTCAGGGGCTACTAAGGGTTATGGCTCAGTGGATTGTAATGGAATAACCTTCACAAGGGTCGCTTATGTCAATGGACTGAAGCACAACCTAATCAGCATTAGTCAACTCTACGATGTTGGCTTCAAAGTTCTGTTCACCAAGACCCAAGGAACAATCTTCAATCAAAATGATGATGTTGTTCTTATTGCACCCAGGAGAAGGGATGTGTACGTCATCGACATGACATCTTGTCCAGAGGGGACAAACACTTGTCTCTATGCCAAAGCATCTGATAGTGAAAATTAGCTATGGCATAAGAGACTCTCCCATCTCAACTTCAAAAACATTAACAAACTGGCCAAGAATGATTAGTAGTTGGGCTTCCCTCTCTGACCTTCACCAAAGACAGACCCTGCTCAGCGTGCGAGAAAGGGAAGCACCACAGAGCCTCATTCAAGACTAAACAATCATTCTCCATAAATAAGTCCCTCCGTCTCCTTCACATGGACTTATTTGGACCAGTAAAACCTCAATCCCTAAATCACAACAAATATACACTAGTCATTGTAGATGAATTCTCCAGATACACTTGGGTATTCTTTCTCAAAAGAAAGAGTGATGCTGCTGAAAGAATAATGTCCTTCATCAGAGAAATTGAGAATCTCAATGATTGCAGAGTTAAGGCTATCAGAAGTGACAATAGCACTGAATTCAAGAATCATGCCATGGAAGCCTTTTGTGATGAAAACGGAATATCACAGAACTTTACCAACCCAGGCACCACTGAGCAAAATGGTGTCGCTGAAAGAAGAAACAGAACCCTCATAGAGGCTGCTAGAACAATGATCAGCGAATCAAGACTTCCTAAACAGTTTTGGGGTGAAGCAGTGAATACAGCTTGTCACACACAAAACAGATCCATTATTATGAAGAGACATGGCAAGACCTCTTATGAAGTATATAGGAAGAGAGCCCCTGATGTAAGCTACTTCTATGTCTTTGGTTGCCCTGTTTTCATTCACAACTACAGAGATCACCTGGGAAAATTTGATGAAAAGTCTGATGATGGATTCTTCGTTGGTTACTCTCTCACCTCTAGAGCTTACAGAGTGTTCAACATCCGTAGACAAGAATTAGAAGAATCCATCCATGTCACCTTCAATGAAGTAGACGCTGTCATCAACCACACCAACTCAGAAGAATGTGACATTGACTTCAATGAAGTTAAATCTTATCCAGAGGATGATTTCTCACATCCCAAGGAATCATCCAAGGGCGGTCACAAGCACTTCCCTTATGTTCATGCATTTGATCCTCATTCAATCTCTGACATCACTCCAGAAGTTGAAAATGCTGAATAAATCACTCCACCCACTACTGTGAATGCTGATCTTATTGAACCAATCTCTCCTCCTGATGATAAGATTATGGATGAAGAAATAATCTGTGAAGAACCCTCAGCATTCATTGAACCTGTTTTGACTCCTGAACCTACAGAGACTCCTGTTCCTCAATCTAAATGGAGTAGGAACCAAGATATTCTTCTGGTGAATATTCTTGGTGAACCCTCTGAATGAGTCACCACCAGAGGTAAATTAAGATCTCTGGAAACCGCCTCAGCGAATGAATGCCTTTTCGCTGATTTTCTGTCTGAGGATGAACCCGAGAATGTGGTTGTTGCGCTTCTAGATGAAGGGTGGGTTGTTGCAATGCAAGATGAGCTTAATCAGATCAAGAGAAACAAGGTGTGGACTTTGGTAAAAGCTCTTGCTGGAAAGCAAGTGGTTGGAACTAAATGGGTCTACAGAAATAAGAGGGATGAAGCTGGCATGATTGTCAAAAACAAGGCTAGGCTTGTGGTGCTGGGGTATAATCAATCTGAGGGGATTGACTATGATGAAACGTTTGCACCAGTAGCCAGATTGGAAGCTATCAGAATCTTCCTAGCCTTTGCAGCTTATATGGGGTTTACTGTGTACCAGATGGATGTGAAGAGTGCTTTCCTCAATGGAAAGCTTGTAGAGGAAGTATATGTCTATCAACCCCCAGGGTTTGAAAGCAGTAAGTATCCTGACCACGTCTACAGACTTCACAAAGCACTCTATGGGCTAAAACAAGCGCCTAGAGCCTGGTATGAAACCCTATCCAAATTCTTACTTAAAAATAAATTTTTCAGAGGTACCATTGATCAAACCCTGTTCACTTATAGGTCCAAGGGTGATGTCATTTTAGTACAGATTTATGTGGATGATATAATTTTTGGTTCAACCAATATTACATTGAGCAAACAGTTTGCCAAATTAATGACCAAAAAATATGAAATGAGCATGATGGGGGAATTAACCTTTTTCTTGGGTTTTCAAATTAAACAGAATTCAAAAGGAATTTCCATTTGTCAAGAAAAATATGTTAAGGATTTGCTCAAGAAGCATGATCTGTCTGATTGTGCATCAGTGAAATGCCCCATGCTTCCTCCCAACAACTTGGGAGCTGATACCTCAGGGGTCTCTATTAATGAGACCTTATATAGAGGCATGATTGGGTCACTGATGTACCTCACAGCAAGCAGACTAGACATACAATTTGCCACATGTCTCTGTGCTAGGTACCAAGCTAACCCCAAGGAATCCCACCTTGTAGCTGTCAAAAGAATTTTCAGGTACTTAAAAGGATCTCCCACATTGGGTCTCTGGTATCCTAATGAATCAAGCTTTGACCTCAAAGCCTACTCAGACTCTGACTATGCTAGGTGTTGTCTTGATAGAAAGAGCACCTCTGGGAGTTGTCAAATCCTTGGTGGAAAGTTAGTATGTTGGAGCGCCAAGAAGCAAAACTCTGTGGCCATGTCATCAGCTGAAGCTGAATATGTTGCGGCCGCTGGTTGTTGTGCTCAAGTTCTCTGGATGAAAAGTCAGCTGGCTGATTATGGGATCATTTATGAAAAGGTTCCCATATTCTGTGACAACACAAGTGCTATAGCCATCTCTAATAATCCGGTACTTCATTCCAGAACTAAGCATATTGACATCAGGTATCACTTTATCAGAGACCATATTTTAAAAGGTGATATTGAGCTCCATTTTATACCCACTGAATACCAGCTCGCTGATATATTCACCAAACCTCTGGCTGAGCCAAGTTTTACTAGGTTGGTTGTTGAGCTGGGTATGCTCAATATTGGTAAACAAATCTGATAAATGATCTCTGACCTCTGTCTCTGGGCATTAAAGGGAACTGAATGTGACGAGGTAGTTACATTCCAATGGGACTTAATATATTCTCATATTTAATTCAAATGATTAACCTTTATTGTCAACAACTTTCCCGCTTTCCAAGGGACAGAAATATCACATGAAGAGTCAAGGGGTCCCACTTTTCCTAAAAGGCAAATTTTTGCATTAAATGCTTTAATTGTAAAACGGCAAACCATTTTATCAAAACCCTTGACTCACTTTTCAAAACTCACATTCTCATAACTTTCACACACACACGACTATTCATCTTCTCAAAACCTTCATTTCTTCCACACTTCAACAATGGCGTCTTCATCGTCTAACACCGCTTTCACTGTTTTGGCCGCCTCGAACGTTGATTTTTGGATACACGATGGCAAAATTGCCTTGAACAACTGTGTAGCTCTCTTGGAACACACATATTCACTCTACCAACCTTTGTTCTCCTTCCTCAAAAACTCCACCATTTTTGAAGCCATAACCAGAGTACCCTCTACTTGCTACCACCAATATTTGAAGGAGTTCGGGTATAGCGCGGAAGTTGATCCAACCTCTTCTCACATCACCTTCAACCTTTCCACACGTCCCCAACCTCTCACCTTTTATCTTCATACATTTGCCAAAGTCATTGGACTTCCTGTCAATGAAGGTATGTCCACTGTGCCTGCCAGTGCCACTATGAAGAAGGCTCTTGCTACCCTTCGTCCTCATGACGACAATGATAAACCCTTCACCACACAAGGTTTCCAGACCAAATCCCTGATCAAGGTGAACTACTTCTCACCTATTTGGAGGACGCTGATGTTATATATTGTGAAATGTCTGGGTGGAAACCAGGGGTCTCATGATCAACTTAATGGAGCTCAGCAAGCTATTGCCTACAGCTTAATTTGGGGACAAGATATAGGGATCGCCCATATACTTTACTCTGACCTCATTGCTAAGCTAGAAAACAAAGGGAATAAGAACAGACTGGCCACCATCTGCTACACAAGATATCTCTCTCTTCTCTTAGAAGACATGTTGGGTGAAGGATACACCAATGATGAACTTCTCACTTTCTCTCCTTATCACATCACTGCTGCATCACTAAAGACCCCTCTGGAAGATGAAGTGCCTCTCAGCAGGCACATGATGCAGCTCGCTGGGTTATCGGTTGTTGATGGAGAGCCCTTGATCCCTCACAATGAGGTGAATGCTGAAAGAGCAACTGACAAGTCTTTGTTAAAGACCTCTGTGCAGTCTTCTTCTCAGCCCAAGGTGCCCAAGGAAAAGAAGAAAAAGAGGAAAGACATCCCCCTTTCCTTTGAAACCCCTTCTGTTAATCATTCCAAGCCCAAGAAGCCCAAGAAGAACCCATCCCCTTCTCTGATGGATGTGGTTGTAGAGCCTGCCGTTGACAAACAACGAGAGTCTAGCGTCTCCCAGTCAGCAGAGACGACTAAGAACCTTCTCAACACTGATATCTCTCAGGTATAAGTTTGTCATTTTATTCTTTTGGAGGCTCACAAACAATCACTCTCAACATTCTGTAGGAGAGAGTGATGAAGACTTAGGGTTTTCCTCAACCCATAGAGTGTCTATGTCAGCACCTAGATCCTTAGGATTATCTGTACACTCTGTCTTAACACAAGGATATGATTCATTTGTGCTCATAACGCACCCCGATGATCCTTCACCCTCTGGACTGTGCTCTTGTACATAACAACTTGAGCATGCTATAGGTCCCGACCCAGAGTCTCTGCACTTCACGCAGTCTCTGGGTCCCCTAATTAAAAAGAGTCCCAAAGAATTCATTCTTTTGGGGGGAATGAATAATCACCCTCAGTCTTCCTAGGGGCAGCGATAAAAGGCGACCATTACCTTCAAACAATTCACAACTAAAAGAGTCCCAAAGAATTTATTCTTTTGGGGGACTGAATAATCACCCTCAGTCTTCCTAGGGGCAGCGCTAAATGGCGACCTTTAACTTCCATGAATTCACAACTAAAAGAGTCCCAAGGAGCAATCCTTCAGGGGGAGCTGGATAATCACACCCAGCTATCCTAGGGGCAGCGAACGGCGACCATTCACCACATAATTTTTACAACTCAAAAGAGTCCCAAGGAGTAATCCTTATGGGGGAGCTGGATAATCACACCCAGCTATCCTAGGGGCAGCGAATGGAGACCCTTCAACATAACTATTTCACACTTAAAAGAGTCCTAAGGAGAAATCCTTAGGGGGGGCTGGATAATCACACCCAGCTTTCCTAGGGGCAGCGAATGGCGATCTATAAATTCATAATTTTTTCACAATTGGTTACTAACAAATGTCATAACAGGCTCATAATCTTCATGAAGAACAGCAGAATGATGATGCCTATTCTATTGCTGGTGATGAAAATGCTGAAGTCCCAAACATAGATCTTAATGCCATGTCAGACATTGATTCCATACCAGAGGATGAGGTCTTCATTATCGAAGAGGACTTGACTATTTCAGACTATGTTGATATGGATGCTGATGATGACCAAGTTACATCATATTTGAAACCCATCTCCTTCACATCATTGCCCAACGTGCAAGAACTAGCTGCTAAGCGGCTATTGGACCAGAGGCTCTGTGCACCAACCCCAGTTCCCTTCCCAACATTGCCAAATGTCATGGAACTAGGGGCCAAGCAACACTTAGAATATTCACAAAAGCTCAAGCCTGTCCATGTTCCTCGAATGAAAGATGTTCAGGAACTCGCTGCTGAGGCTCTCTGGATCAAGAGGGGTGAAATCAGTAAAACCAAGCCCAAAGTCACAAATGATGTCATCCTCTCTGAACTGCAAACCCTAACCCACGCTGCTGAGGAGCTCACCCCAACACTAGAGACTTCACTAACTTCATTTGTGGAGTCCTCTATGTCTGCCTTACTTCCACAACTACGGGGGAGTGCCTTGCAAGCTCACCTCCCAGCTGTTATTAACCAGACCCTCCAGCAATATATACCATCTGTCCTCTCTTCAGCTGTCAAAGCGAATGTTCCAGCTATTGCTAAGGCGTCTGAGCCTTCACGAACTGTTCTTCAAGAGCTGTTGCAAGAGGAACTTAAGGAAATCTGCCTATTTGTTCATCAAGAATTCAAGAAGTTCCTTAGTCCTGGTTCAGGCACAGCTACTACCGGCGCTATGCCTGAGGGGGAGAATTCAGCAACCTCCACCTTTAAAGAAAAAGAAGACACTGCCTCACCTAAGGGGGAGCAGTCACTCAAACAACCAAAACCCTCAACAGTAATTCCTACACCACAACCTCTTAGATCCTTCAACCCCAGCACTGATGCAATAAAGGATAGGGGTAAAGGAATTGCTATTGAACAGCCTGAAATAACCCTGCACTCCCACCAAGAAGAAGGTGGATCTACAGCAAGGCCCTCCAAAGACTCTAACCTAAACAAATTCAAGAGTGCTGATGAACCACCACTCACACCAGTGCAGGCAAAAGCTCAAATCTTGGAACACCAAAGGCTGGCAAACATCAGAGCGGCTGAACTCAAAAGCAAAGAAGCTCTGAACAAACTCTCTCCTGCTGCAAAGGAAGCTCAGCTGGTAAAGCTCAAAGAATTGGAAGTTAAAAGGAGCAACCTTCTAAAGGAATATGAAAGACTGGTAAACCAGAGAGCTGAACCTGGTCAAATCACCAAGTATGCATGTTACATTGACAAGAACAAAAAGGTGGTGATGACCCTTTACAGAGAGAACCAACTAACCAACTATAAAGTCTCCAGTGACTTTAAACTTAGAGATCTGGGCCTCTCTGAATGGTTAGAAATGCTGGCTCTTGCCCAAAAGAAGACTGGGCCTGGTGCTGCCCAAATGATGAAGAATATTCAAGCAAAGCTAAATTGGGTAAGAGACACGGCAAAGAAGCTGAAGGTACCCCTGCCTCCTCAACTTTCACAACAACAACCTTCTCAATGACAAAGGAAAAGGAAAACCCAAATGGGGCCTCTGGTGAAGAAGTTGGTTACTGAAAACATTATGGTTGATGGGATGCACAGAAACTTGGTTCTGCCCAAAGAGATCACCAAACCAGTAGGAGGCCAAGTATACTCAGAACCAGAGACATGTATGGTCTTCATGAATGGTAATTGTGAGTATTGCTTTCAGCGGATGAATGAACTACATCTGGCATCAACCATCCAACTTATCAGACTCAAATAGGACATCCTAAGGAATTGCAAAGCAGTTGAGGACTTTGAGTTTGAAGTTGAACTTGTCATCAACTCTAGGAGTGACAAGGTTGAAGCCTAGAGAATCTGTGATCAAGGCCTCGATCGCTGAAGAACCTTTTACTTTTTATTTATGTTTACACCTCTGGGTGCTTTTGTAATAGACTAGGTTCTTTATGCTTAATAAAACTTTGAGGTATGTTTGTAAATTATGTGTAAGAAGAAGTTGTATACTCACTTACAATAATTTTAGACTTAGTATAATTTATAAACAAATAGGGGGAGATTGTTGGGCCAATGAAAGTTTTAACTATGGCCCAGTCTAGATTTGTTTTATTAGACTAAGTGTTTGCTGATCGCTGAGAGGACCAACGACAGATACTAGACCAGTGGAAGGCAAAGCCTCAGCTGGCACACCAAGAACATTCAAGTCAAAGACAACGTCAGAGAAGTCGAAGACAATCTGAAGTCAGACTCACCAGCGATTATGGATAGCTGGGATGTTGAAGGAATGTACTGGTGTTCAAGGATCTCTAAGTTGAGAACACTCAGAGATCACTTAAGAACCCTAGAAGTCTGGGATAAGCAAAGCTTATCCAATCCTTTATAGTTTAGGCGGGAGAATCTACCAAGTGTTTTGAGCGGGACAAAACAAGAGATTCAAGATAAAGCCTAGTGCGACCTAGTGGGACAAAAGGTGAACAGTTGGCAGAACTGTTCACCTAAAGTTGGTTAAAGGTATGTTTCGATTTGGACATGCATTTAATACGTTGTACTCCTCCATTCAGAAGGTGACACGTATCAACTACTCCCACTAAGGAAGCAACCTCGTACACTATAAATAGGAGTGAGAAGGAAGAATTAACTCAACCCTTGTGCTTGGATAATTTATCTAAGTTAATTCTCTTCTTGGAACCGCTGAGCCCTCAGCTGTCTACCAGCGTCTCATTGGTTCCCTTGTAAACTTGAGTCTCGAATCTAGTTTACTTGTTTCTAGGGTTCATATCTTGTTGTCATTCAACGAGTGTATTCATAGCACTTTGTAATACTTTGTTTATAATACTTAATAAAGCATTGCGCGTTTGAAAGTATTTCATTGTGTTTCGTGGTTACAAGAGTTATAGTTTATCAACAACTGTCATATTAAGGGACTTTCAATTGGAATTGATAGACATTAAGGCTTCAAGGGGAAAGGAGTCATTGATCTCTTGATTCGGATGATCCCCTTGATAAGGATCCTCATGTCTACTTAGATGATCCGCGGCTAGGTTTTCGGCTCCCTTCTTGTCACGAATTTCAATTTTAAATTCTTGAAGGAGCAAAACCCAACGAAAAAGTCTTGGCTTATAATCTTGCTTTGTTAACAAGTATTTAAACGCGGAATGGTCGGTATAGACAATGGTGGTGGAAAGGACAAGATAGGGGCAAAAATTTTCAAAAGCATACGCTACAGCTAAAAGCTCTTTTTCAGTAGTGGTATAATGCAATTGAGCCCCCGTCATTGTCTTGCTAACATAATGGATTGGTTGGAAGTGTTTGTTCATTCTTTGTCCCAAAACCGCTCTAATAGCAAAATCGCTAGCATCACACATCAATTCAAAAGGTAACTCCCAATTAGGGGTAACTAAGACAGGTGCCTTAGTTAGTTTATCCTTAAGAAGATTGAAAGATTCAATACACTCTTTAGAAAATATAAAAGGAGTATCTTTTTCTAAGAGGTGGGTCATCGGGCGAGCGATTTTAGAAAAATCCTGAATGAATCGATGATAGAATCCCGCATGACCAAGGAAACTTCTCACACCCTTCACGGTTGAAGGTGGAGGTAATTTATCAATCACTTCAACTTTAGCACGGTCGACTTCAAGACCGGATTTGGAGATTTTATGACCAAGCACAATACCTTCTTTTACCATGAAATGGCATTTTTCCCAATTAAGAACGAGACGAGTGTCTTCACACCGTTTGAGCATACGTTCTAAATTGACAAGGCAAGTAGAGAAAGAATCACCATAGACCGAGAAATCATCCATAAAAACTTCTATAGTTTCTTCAACCATGTCATGGAAGATAGCCATCATACACCTTTGGAAAGTCCCGGGAGCATTGCATACGCAGAAATGCATTCTTTTGTAAGCAAATGTTCCATAAGGACAAGTGAATGCGGTTTTCTCTTGGTCTTTAGGATCGATGGGAATTTGAAAATACCCGGAGAAACCATCTAAGAAGCAATAATAGTCATTACCCGCTAAATACTCGAGCATTTGATCCATGAAAGGAAGAGGGAATGATCCTTGCGGGTGGCATCATTGAGCTTGCGATAGTCTATGCAAACTCGCCAAACCGTGACAAGTCGAGTTGGAATCAACTCGTTGTTTTCATTGGGAACAACGGTTATTCCGCCTTTCTTAGGCACACAATGGGCGGGACTAACCCATGGTTAATCCGAAATAGGTTAAATCATTCCGGCATCTAGAAGTTTGATAACCTCTTTCTTGATGACGTCATGAATTTTAGGATTAACCCTTCTTTGGCTTTGGATTGCGGGTTTAAAGTCATCTTCCATGAGAATTTTATGAGTACAAAAGTTCGGATCAATTCCGCGGATATCGGAAATTTTCCAAGCAATGCTTTCTTATGATTCTTCAGAACGTCGATAAGTCGAGATTTTTCATCTTCTTTCAAGTCCTTTGCGATGATGACGGGTAACTTCTTATTGTCTTCAAGGAAAACGTATTGGAGATGAGACGGTAAATCCTTAAGCTCTAAATCCGGAGGATTGTCGATGGAATGTTTAATTGTAAAACCCGCACGCTTTTACCATTAATAGTACCCTTAAGATCGTACGTATAGGATTAGAACTTTCCTTTTATAGCATGTTTACGTTCACGTATAAGAATTTCAAGTATTACGTACGTGTTAGAACACGATAAGTATTTATTACGTATGAACACACGATAATTATTCAAATAATAATTATAATCACAAGCATACGAACATGAAATCATGAACGTAAATTAATCACGAACTAATATTACGTATGTATATATATATTTATTACGAACACGAATAAATATATTAAGTCACAATCGATAACTAATTATGTAACACCCCCAAATTTATACAACTCAATACAGCGGAAGACTAGTTGGTGTTACGGGATAGCACATTACTCACATCATAGACAACGCTTAAAAGTCGCGTCGTTTTAGTAATAAAACATTTCCATTCATAAATATCAAAGTTACATAGGTCCCAAGTCATTGTATTTTATACAGGTTTTACAAAGCATTTGAATGGAAATTATTGTTTAGCTGCGGGCCATGAATTCTTGTTTTCTTCCCGAGAATTACCTTCAAGTACCTGAGATAAAACATGTTAAAAGAAAAGGTCAGCGATAATGCCGAGTGAATTCATAGAGTTTAATAAATTCCATCAATATAACTTTGGTATAAAATTATTACCAAAAATCATTTAATACAAATCCATGTAGTAGGCCATAAAATAGCCAAAATCATTTTATACAAATCCTTATCGAAAATCATAATATAGGCATTTGCCTTAAAAATCATTATACGAGCCAATGTCGTAAAAACATCATACAATACGTTTTATAACGTTGTATAGATTAAATAAAAACCGTTATATGAATATGGTTATATAAAACCAAAATATGAACATAATATCAATAGTATGACCCTGTATTGCTAGTAAGGCAATACATCGTAATTCGGTGCGTATAGCAGTATTTCGTTAATTGGATTATTATAAGCCGCATGACATTGTTACCTTACTAAACCAAACAACGGGTAGCTAACCCGATACCAAATTTTGCCCATCTAAAGTAGCGTGTCGTCACAAAGGTCACGCAATGGAAATCTTCTCATACATAAATTCGCTTACCAATCAATGTGGCACGACGGGGATCAACCGTCAAGGCGCGAACTGGGGTGATCGTCCCCAAATAGTACTATTAAATGCATAAGCGTCTACCAACTCCCGGTAGTTCACAATTCATGCTAATGGGACTTTTAGTGACATAACCTAACTTTAATAATCCATTTAATTTCATCTATCGGGTCCTTTAATCATTTATCAGGTCATACAATCGGGTCATTCAATCATTCGGGTCCAAATCAATAAACAAACAATCAGGACAAATGGTGTCCTATTTTATAAAAACTAACATTTTATCTCCCTCGCGGGTTTATAAAATATTTACAAAAACATTTAAAAGAGTGTGAGGCTATGAACTCACGTTATGTGGGAAGGCGGGTTATCGGCAATTCGGATGTACGATACGTGCTTCAATCACGGAGACCTAGACAAATAATACTCGTCTTAGACTCATGTCCAATGACTTTATGAAAGTAACAATTATGTATACATATGATGATTTTATATATATGATGATCAAGTGGGTTTACATATCCTCATTTACTCATTTTTGTGTTATATGTCGATAACTTTTATACTAGTTTACTAGTTTCACCTATTTTCGTGTTTTAAGTCCAATAAACTTATTATAAGTTCTTTAACTTGTTTTAATCCCTTTTATACCTATATTATCAGTATGTATACTTTCCATGTTGGGCTCAAATGGGTTAAGCCCACTAAGTTCTTTTTACAAGTTTTTATCTTATTTAGTCCAATTATTAGTCCAATATGCTTAATTAGCTCGTAAATGTCCGTATTTCTTATAGTTCGGGTTTTATCGGTTTTTACTTGTATTAGATACTTATATATCAGTATATGACTTTTATAAACTTTACATTAGACGGGTTTGGTCGTCTAAGTTTTATTTGGCGGAAAACGTTAATTTTACGGCGATAGCCGAAAAAGTCGTAAAAATCAAGTTTATAGTTTTTATGACTTATAAATATTATTTCATTACCATTTATATAATTTATCCATCTAATTAACTTTTTATATATTTATATAAATAAGTTTTATAAGTTAGTGGGTTTTTATTTTTACATTTTATACATTAAAATGTGAGTGCTTATATAATAATAATAAACATTAAATCCAAAAATCTGATTTTTATCTTCACTTTCACCAAAACTGCCATATATTGAGTTCTATATGGAGATAGAAGCTCCAATTTTTATCACATAAACTACATACTATGTGCTCCATTTAACTCTTCTATAGCTACTGTTGAATCATCCTTTAAGTATTTTCTAAAAATCGTCCAAAACAGTAACCTCAGATTTATACCCTAAACTTGTTTTGATCATATCTCACTCATTACAATGATTCCATTGCATGGCCAACTCTCACATGTGTACAAGACATATAGCTTACTGTAAATGGATTCTACTTCATCATTTTATCAGTCCATGACCTGTTTCTTTACTGTTTTATACAGCCAACAAATTTAACCAAGATTTTAACCTTGTTTCTTATGGTTTTTCACCTTTTTAATCATGTTTATCAACACCAAATCCCCACATAACACTTTTATCATTATATAATCATCATATATATATACAATAGGAAAGAAAATACATGATTACATAATCAAAATAACAAGAGGATGAGGAGAACAATCTTTATACCACCATGATGATGAAATGATGAGCTTTTGGATGAACAAGACATGGTTTTCGGTAACCAATATTATGAGATATCAACACCACTTCTAGGATCACCAAGTATTTGTAGATTCCTCCAAAAATCAGCCCTTGTTCTTCATGAAAACTCCTTGAGAAATCAGCCCCAAACTCCCTTGAAAACTCCTTTTTACATGTTAAGATCACCTCCAATCTTCATAACTTCAATGGGTTTTCATCATATGTGTGAATAACATATGATTTCATGGTTAAATCAAGATCAAATGGGTTATTTAGGGTGAGAGTAGGACGAATTTTTGAGAGAGAAATGGGAGGATGAGAGTGGTTTGCATGAGTGAAAATGGTGGTTATGAGTAGCTAGTTGTTTTTGTGGGATGAGTGGAAGAAACTAGCTTAAGTGTTAAGCTAGTGCTTACACTTGTAAGCTACAAGTTAACATGATGCCACATCTTTGATGTGGTGTCATGTTGTGCCATCCCATGTGTATTAGTGGGGTGGGATAATGTATTTTGTCCCACCTCACTAATTTACGGGTATTCCTAGATTCTAGTTTCCTCGATTTGCGTGCCCTCGGGTCGTTTCACGAAAAACGTTTTTATAAATTATGAATCAACGACACAAAACGAATCCAATAAAAATTGTTTCATCAAAAACGGAGTTCGAAAACGTAAATACGAAATCCTAAGGTTTCCGGTTTAGTCGTAAAGGACGTTAAAATAAAATCGTAAGTCCTAGTCTTTTTCGTAAATTTGTGATTTTATGAACCAACACAAATTTAAAACTCCAAAATAATATTCATGGACAAATTTATTTTCTGAAATGTCGGACTGCCACCAAAGACGGTGTATGTAAACGTAAGCACGTAACGTTGAATCCTCCGGTTTAGACGTAGTCGATGCTACTCCAAGACGTAAATCCAAATTTCTTCCCAAAAATAAGTGAGTTCATATTGTAACATTAAAATAATGTTTTTAAATAATATTCGAGAATAAAATATCAACCATAAATTGACGGATTGTCACAGCATTTACCCCTAAACAGGATCTTTGTCCTCAAAGATCATCTTACCTTACTACTCGCTTCTTATAGAGTTAAAGCCATGTGGGTATTTCCTTCACATCTGATCTTTTCTCACAAGTGTAATCCATCATAATACGCGAGTTTCATCAAACATAACTACGGGAATAAGATCAGGCTAAATGTTGACTTACTTTCTCTATCCATGATGTTCACGGGTTTCTGATGAATGCAACTTTTCGCCGATCTAAGCTCTACTAAGAATAATCAGATTCTCACTTGATAGATATTCCATCAAGTTCGATATACGAAACATAATTCACGCAGTCTTTGAAGTCCTAGGGTAGATCCAGCTTATATGCCTTTCAAACCAATCTTTTATATCATCTCAATGGTCCCATATAACGGGGACTTATATCCCATGATTTGTCAGATCATGAATTCATTTTTTTTTCCAAGGTTAAAAATTGTGGCATAACTTCGCTACCCATTTGGCACTTCAAGATCTACATTTCATATTCACATAACCTCTTGTCCACTATCGGCAGTCAATAATCAGATCTTAATTTCAATAATCATTTCAGATCTCGCGGGTCGGGTATTTTGCAAGGATAGGTTCGCCATCATAGGAAACCTTAAACCTAAAAGACATGTCCAACTCACAATGGGTGTATGTCGGATGTCTTCATCTCAACTCTTGCTTACAGATGCTCCAATATTTAGATCCTAGCAAGATTCGATCTTGATCCTAACACGATAATTATCAATGATAATCTCTCCAAAGGAAAACGATTATACGGTTTATTACCAAAGGTCATTCATTCAAACATAAAACAGCACTTATATTACCTTGTATCGTTACTTTACCTCGTCCCTTCGAATTGGGGTGGTACATAGTACTCTCATCAAGGTTCGTTCTCAATGATTTCTGAGCAAATCTCTAGAAATTCGATGCGAAGCGAGGATCTTGATATAGATGATCGATACAGGCACGCTATGTTTACATAACTCTTTTGCATTTATCATTAACGGGAATGATATTAGCAGATTTGGTCAGTCTGTCGACGATGACCCAAATCGGATCAAATTCAGATGATGACCTTTGCAATAGCTAGACGTTTACTAATGTATGAGGCGATGTCTGCCTTCATAATTGCCATCAGTACAACTTCTTTAGACAAAGATACTTTTAGTCATAAATGACATAAATAGAATACTTATACTTACAAATTCCAACATAACTATATCTCAAAATCTCCATATTTAGGCAACCACAAGTGGCCTTTAAAACATTTAACGCTATTGGCTTCTCAATTTTAATGGTTCACATTAGACGCGAACTCCATTTATTATCTATATTATCCTTTTTACAAACATCGTTTATTTTTATATTATTCGGCAATTTAGTTTGCACAATCATTATTAAGAAATATATCTTAATTGAATCTTTATACTTTCTATATAATATGTCAGTAATTACGTTCACCTTTCTTCATATTTTCTAAGTTTTAATTCTATCTCAACTATTGTTTTTATCAGTTTTTCTCAATCCGGCGTCTAAAGCATCGATAATTATTATATGTAAATTAACAATAATTATTTAATTTTTATGAAACGTAAACGTTAAAAGTTTAAATTTCTTAGTTCGACCAATTATATAAAATGTTAAAAATAAATTTGAATTTAATTAATTAGATTTTTGTTGATTTATCGAAAATATTTAATAAGATTCGTAAATGTTCGAAAAACCTTTGTTTATACTTTGGTCAAAGTTTTCTTAGTTTAAAAAGCAAAAATTGTCGTTTCGAATTTCAAGTAATAAGTTATATAGTTTCCTTAATTCTTCTTAGGTTGTCTAGAAGTATACACAAACATTTACCCCTAAACAGAGGTTTAGTTAAATGGTTTGTGTATAAGGGAATAATCCCTTTAAAATCCTTTGTTAAAACATTCGTCAAAACATATTTCCATTTTCTTTTTAGTATAACTCAAAGTCTTAAAAGGGCTCTTAATTTTTTTTGAAGAGTCAATATAGATTCCATTATCTATTACTCACACGGTCAATTAATATAAATGATTTAGTCTTTAATCACATGTTAAATATTTAAGATACAGGTTTTTATCGTTCGGCCAATTCAGGGCAATCTATAAATAATTATTAACTCATTCTTATTCTTATAAACAAATAAATGGTCTTTAATGATCACAAGCATGTATTTATCAAATTACAGGCTACACACGTGATTCACCAAATTTATGATTGCTACATGTGTATTAGTCAATCCAAACGTCACCACGTGAAACTTGTAATGTTCATTACAAGTACCGGATGTAGTGATTGGAATACATAATCTTTTTCGCAGATGCGAAGTTGATGATAACCATGCTGAGGATCAAAAACCTTGTAAATGATCGAACAAATCTTCCATTTCGAGTTATGGATATTGTTTTCGATTGTCAATTTACTCAGTTTATAGTAATCTATAAATATAAGAAATGATAACACCATAGCTCTTCATAATGACAGGCTTGGTATAAAAATATCTTTCTCTGACAACTCTCTCAGTTGTACGGTAATTCCTTTAATTTAGATGGTGCTGACGTACAGTGCACACACCACAGATGCAGCACCGGGAGTATAATCAATACCAATTTCAACTTGCCTTAATGGCGAAAGTCTAGGTAATTCACCAACAAATACCTCCTAAAGTTTCAGATAAGATAAACATCTTTTAATAAATTCATATTAGGTTCTTCTAGATTATAATATCTATGACTAATTCACAATCATTCACAATATAATTTCAAGTCTAAATACAGGATATGGTCATCCATCAAGAATTATTTAGATCACTTTTGATAATCAACATCTTATCATTTAGGGAATTCTACTCGAGTTCCCATCAATTAAGACAATGTCGTCATGTCATAATCAATCAATCCATTCTACTGGCATTTCCAACTTTCCAGTTTCATTGTCGTTGATAAGATGTGAACTTCTCAAAAGACTAATAATAACTCATAATCCTTCACAAATTCAAGGATATCAGGAGACATAACTAACCTTAAAAGAGTAAGGTCAACGCAAAATCTATGCGAGAGAATTTCAAATCAGATACAGACGAAAACACTTAACGAATATGAATATATTCCATGTTTTCATAATTTGAGTACGCATTCGAAAGCTCCTCGGATCGTTACCCAGGTCATTCAAATGAAATCAAATCAAAAGAAATGATAAGAACGTCAATACATCCAGTCGGGTATCAACACTCGGTAATCAGATACTTTTCCTAAGAATCTCACTACGGGAGAATTGGACAAGAAAGAATTGTCAATTGTTAAATAAGACAATTTTCACAGATGAGTAAATTCAACTCAGAAGAATAGATGCTATAGGCACATATGTAGGTTTCCCTAACATTATGTCCCTATTTTTCACTTCTTGCAGATCTCATATAATTTAAACTTTCACAATCTTCAAAGAAAATGTAGTGTTTATTCATTAGTTTTATGGTGACTACTAATCAGCCTTGCATGGTCCATTCCAAATTGTATGTAGACGCGCAACTATATACAATTTCAAGATTAACGATGCAATACTCAGTTCGTCAAAATTTTTATCATCATGTTTATAATAAAAACATTTTCATTCTTAATTCTTAAATAAGAATCAAAAATAAATTTACAAAGATTTTCTTTGTTATGAAAACAATTAAGCTTTCCAAGGTGTTTTATAAACAACTTCATTTCGATAGTGATTATTTACAAATCTCATTTTGAATAATCCTTTTGGCGATGAGAATTCAACTTTTCTCAAGGAATACTGTTTTAACTTATAAAAACAATGAGTGATCTGCAAAAGAGTGATGAAAGCTTGTTCACCAAGAACTAACTACAATATGATAGGAAATGAGCTTAGCCAATTAATCATGAGGTTCATGATCTCGATGGCACTCAAAAGAATAATCCACAACGTAACTTAATTCAAGATGAGTACTTGCTCAATGGTTGCATCACTAATGTGAGCATTAGGATGAAGCAATAAAAGATAGATATCATCGATACATGTAGAATTTAGCAATCAAAGGTAGTCTTTTTCGTTAATCACAAACAAGTCAAAATTGTACCGTAACACATTACGTGTCACTATGTCATACAATTCTCAGAACTCATCCTACCAACTGATATCTCAGTTAAGTTAGGGATTCTTAAAAGATACCACAATGAATACTAATCTACAAGAGTCATTTGGTGTTCCACATGTCCTAGAAGATCCATCGGTCTCAATTGAGAAGAAGATTTCTTCAATTTATTTCTTGGACACTGGGCATCCTCGTTAGCGGACAATGGTCTAGGAACAACCCTTAACACGAACTATCAATCAATCAAAACCTTATAATTCAATCACAGGACTTAACGACTTCTATTAACAATCTCATATTTCATACGGGTTAAATTTTACTTTATTTAAATTTTAACCAATTTTATACTTAATTCGATATCCTACCTCATTTTCCAATACTTTCAATCTTATTCTTAGGCCTTAATAGGCAATAAAAGCTCGATATGAACAACACTTAATTTCCAATCCTATATCTCTTACAACAAAAATTATCAAATGAGTCATTAATATAAAATGACTTGATCATTCAACTAGACTTCTCGGAAAGGTATTAGTGGCATGAGGCTTTTGGGTAACGGTTCCAATGACAGCCTCAAGTGCAACATTCACCCTTTCGATTTCAAATTTAAGAATTGGGTGACAACGACTCAGATGACATCTTTCTAGGTGGTAACATTTTGTCAAACTCCACTTTATAAGAAAAGATCGTCATGACATCGATATCAGTTTTAATTTCGCCAATTCTTCTTCAATGTCACAATCAACTAATATCTACATTTCTACGAATATCAACCATTTGTTGGGATCATAAATATCCACAACTTGGTTTAGATCTAGGATAGCTAGAATTCCTACGAGAATAGCTTCGATTAATTTACTAGGGGATTTAGGGTACATTGTGACAATCTACGTCGTATAAATACCTCGTATAAAAATAAAAATAATCATCAAACAATCATGTAATAAAATTACATCATATATATATATATATATATATATATATATATATATATATATATATATATATATATATATATATATATATATATATATATATATATATATATATATATATATATATATATATATATATATATATATATATATATATATATAATCCAAGTTATATATATTTATTAAAATAACAATTTCAGTCTTGGCCTTGTTGGTAACTCGGGAATTCTTCGGCACCGTTATAGTCAAAAGATTTTTAGACATTTTTAGAAAAATGTTTATAGTTAAAAGATTTTGAAATGTTTTATTCAAAACCTTGGTTTTAAAAATCTTTCGTTCTCTATAACGAGAGCTCTGATGCCAAACTGTAACACCCCCAAATTTATACAACTCAATACAGCGGAAGACTAGTTGGTGTTATGGGATAGCACATTACTCACATCATAGACAATGCTTAAAAGTCGCGTCGTTTTAGTAATAAAGCATTTCCATTTATAAATATCAAAGTTACATAGGTCCCAAGTCATTGTATTTTATACAGGTTTTACAAAGCATTTGAATGGAAATTATTGTTTAGCTGCGGGCCATGAATTCTTGTTTTCTTCCCGAGAATTACCTTCAAGTACCTGAGATAAAACATGTTAAAAGAAAAGGTCAGCGATAATGCCGAGTGAATTCATAGAGTTTAATAAATTCCATCAATATAACTTTGGTATAAAATTATTACCAAAAATCATTTAATACAAATCCATGTATTAGGCCATAAAATAGCTAAAATCATTTTATACAAATCCTTATCGAAAATCATAATATAGGCATTTGCCTTAAAAATCATTATACGAGCCAATGTCGTAAAAACATCATACAATAAGTTTTATAACGTTGTATAGATTAAATAAAAACCGTTATATGAATATGGTTATATAAAACCAAAACATGAACATAATATCAATAGTATGACCCTGTATTGCTAGTCAGGCAATACATCGTAATTCGGTGCGTATAGCAGTATTTCGTTAATTGGATTATTATAAGCCGCATGACATTGTTACCTTACTAAACCAAACAACGGGTAGCTAACCCGATACCAAATTTTGCCCATCTAAAGTAGCGTGTCGTCACAAAGGTCACGCTATGGAAATCTTCTCATACATAAATTCGCTTACCAATCAATGTGGCACGACGGGGATCAACCGTCAAGGCGCGAACTGGGGTGATCGTCCCCAAATAGTACTATTAAATGCATAAGCGTCTACCAACTCCCGGTAGTTCACAATTCATGCTAATGGGACTTTTAGTGACATAACCTAACTTTAATAATCCATTTAAATTCATCTATCGGGTCCTTTAATCATTTATCGGGTCATACAATCGGGTCATTCAATCATTCGGGTCCAAATCAATAAACAAACAATCAGGAAAAATGGTGTCCTATTTTATAAAAACTAACATGTTATCTCCCTCGCGGGTTTATAAAATATTTACAAAAACATTTAAAAGAGTGTGAGGCTATGAACTCACGTTGATGTGGGAAGGCGGGTTATCGGCAATTCGGATGTACGATACGTGCTTCAATCACGGAGACCTAGACAAATAATACTCGTCTTAGACTCATGTCCAATGACTTTATGAAAGTAACAATTATGTATACATATGATGATTTTATATATATGATGATCAATTGGGTTTACATATCCTCATTTACTCATTTTTGTGTTATATGTCGATAACTTTTATACTAGTTTATTAGTTTCACCTATTTTCGTGTTTTAAGTCCAATAAACTTATTATAAGTTCTTTAACTTGTTTTAATCCCTTTTATACCTATATTATCAGTATGTATACTTTCCATGTTGGGCCCAAATGGGTTAAGCCCAATAAGTTCTTTTTACAAGTTTTTATCTTATTTAGTCCAATTATTAGTCCAATATGCTTAATTAGCTCGTAAATGTCCGTATTTCTTATAGTTCGGGTTTTATCGGTTTTTACTTGTATTAGATACTTATATATCAGTATATGACTTTTAAAAACTTTACATTAGACGGGTTTGGTCGTCTAAGTTTTATTTGGCGGAAAAGATTAATTTTACGGCGATAGCCGAAAAAGTCGTAAAAATCAAGTTTATAGTTTTTATGACTTATAAATATTATTTCATTACCATTTATATAATTTATCCATCTAATTAACCTTTTATATATTTATATAAATAAGTTTTATAAGTTAGTGGGTTTTTATTTTTACATTTTATACATTAAAATGTGAGTGCTTATATAATAATAGTAAACATTAATTCCAAAAATCTGATTTTTATCTTCACTTTCACCAAAACTGCCATATCTTGAGTTCTATACGGAGATAGAAGCTCCAATTTTTATCACATAAAATACATACTATGTGCTCCATTTAAATCTTCTATAGATACTGTTGAATCATCCTTTAAGTATTTTCTAAAAATCGTCCAAAACAGTAACCTCAGATTTATACCCTAAACTTGTTTTGATCATATCTCACTCATTACAATGATTCCATTGCATGGCCAACTCTCAAATGTGTACAAGACATATAGATTACTGTAAATGGATTCTACTTCATCATTTTATCAGTCCATGACCTGTTTCTTTACTGTTTTATACAGCCAACAAATTTAACCAAGATTTTAACCTTGTTTCTTATGGTTTTTCACCTTTTTAATCATGTTTATCAACACCAAATCCCCACATAACACTTTTATCATCATATAATCATCATATACATATACAATATGAAAGAAAATACATGATTACATAATCAAAATAACAAGAGGATGAGGAGAACAATCTTTATACCACCATGATGATGAAATGATGAGCTTTTGGATGAACAAGACATGGTTTTCGGTAACCAATATTATGAGATATCAACACCACTTCTAGGATCACCAAGTATTTGTAGATTCCTCCAAAAATCAGCCCTTGTTCTTCATGAGAACTCCTTGAGAAATCAGCCCCAAACTCCCTTGAAAACTCCTTTTTACATGTTAAGATCACCTCCAATCTTCATAACTTCAATGGGTTTTCATCATATGTGTGAATAACATATGATTTCATGGTTAAATCAAGATCAAATGGGTTATTTAGGGTGAGAGTAGGACGAATTTTTGAGAGAGAAATGGGAGGATGAGAGTGGTTTGCATGAGTGAAAATGGTGGTTATGAGTAGCTAGTTGTTTTTGTGGGATGAGTGGAAGAAACTAGCTTAAGTGTTAAGCTAGTGCTTACACTTGTAAGCTACAAGTTAACATGATGCCACATCTTTGATGTGGTGTCATGTTGTGCCATCCCATGTGTATTAGTGGGGTGGGATAATGTATTTTGTCCCACCTCACAATTTACGGGTATTCCTAGATTCTAGTTTCCTCGATTTGCGTACCCTCGGGTCGTTTCACGAAAAACGTTTTTATAAATTATGAATCAACGACACAAAACGAATCCAATAAAAATTGTCTCATCAAAAACGGAGTTCGAAAACGTAAATACGAAATCCTAAGGTTTCCGGTTTAGTCGTAAAGGACGTTAAAATAAAATCGTAAGTCCTAGTCTTTTCTCGTAAATTTGTGAGTTTATGAACCAACACAAATTTAAAACTCCAAAATAATATTCATGGACAAATTTATTTTCTGAAATGTCGGACTGCCACCAAAGACGGTGTATGTAAACGTAAGCACGTAACGTTGAATCCTCCGGTTTAGACGTAGTCGATGCTACTCCAAGACGTAAATCCAAATTTCTTCCCAAAAATAAGTGAGTTCATATTGTAACATTAAAATAATGTTTTTAAATAATATTCGAGAATAAAATATCAACCATAAATTGACGGATTGTCACAAATTAAAACGCGTAAAACACGAACACGAGAACACACTTAATTAATTAGACATGGAAAATGTGCGGGTTACCCTATGTGGGCCCCATACCACGAAATTAGGAAGAGAAATGGGCTTAGCCCATCCAAAATTAGCTAACTTGGAAAAAGGAGGAAAACATGTTTCATTTTTGCAAAAATTAAAAAACAAAGAAAACCCTAATCCTCCTTCTTCCTCTTCTTTTAGCCGCCACCTATAAACACCATGAAGGGGTGTTCGGGTTGATTTTGATCTTGGAAATTATGCAAGGATTCGTGTATGTTCATGCTCGTTAGATCCACGCATTCGGTATACCTCTTTTTAATCCTTTTTCTTTTGTTTTGATTTAATAAATTAATAAGAACATGATGTTTTTAAAAACCTAATTAAAAACATAAATCAAACATGTAATTGGTTATCGGGTAAATCAAAAGGGATGTTTTTAGGGGTGTTTGTTTGGCCGACGCCTAAACCGAACCCCAAGGGGGTCTCAGTTTGGCTAATAGACCACCACCGAGACCATATGGTCCCGGTTTGGTGGTGTGGGTCCCACGGTAGCAGCAAACCAAAGGGAACCCCGAAGTGGTTCGGGGTATGGTGTCGATTTCAGGTCCGGTTCATGGTTTCTAGTCAAGATCCATTTCATGGTTTAGGTTAAGATTATTTCTTTTATAATCATATGTTATAAATTAAATTAATAAAATATGACATGATTAATTTAATAAAACATGACTTAGGTTATAGTTAATTATTAGATCATGAAATTATTAACCTAAGTATTTATATTTTTCTAGACTTATAATTAATTAATTATTTAAAAACCGTGGTTATAATTAATTAATTAACATGAATTAGGTTATATTATTAATAAATAATAATACATGTTTTAACCTAAGTATCTAACTTTATTTATTTAAAAACATGATATGTTTAATTAAATACTTTTAACCTATAATTTATTTAAATTACATGTAATAATTAATAAACTATACATTATATCATTATGACTTAGAAAATAATCAGAAAAACACTTAAGCTTATATACTAAGCTTATTTAACCAGCTTATATCTAATTATGGAAACTTTCTATTTTTAGAAACTTATTTAATTAAGGCAGCTAATCTATTTATGGAAACTTTCTATTTTTAGAAACTTATTTAATTTAGGCAGCTAATCTATTTATGGAAACTTTCTATTTTTAGAAACTTATTTAATTAAGGCAGCTGATCTATTTATGGAAACTTTCTATTTTTAGAAACTTATCTAATTTAAGCATTAATTCTATTTTTGGAAACTTTCTATTTTTGGAAACTTTCTATTTTTGGAAACTTTCTATCTTTGAAAACTTTCTATTTTAGGAAACTTGCTATTTTTGGAAAGTTACTTATTATTACTCAGTAAGTATAATAATACATGGAATACCAGAAATACTTAATCAGAATAGACAAAATATAAGATAAACACAATTTAAGGCTTAAAACAGTAAAACATGATATGAACATATAAAATAAGCTAAGACATGATATAAAACCAGTAACGTATTGAGTAATCAGATACTTATTCACGTATGTATTTATGTAGCATTAGTGATACCGAAGTAGGATTCTCCTCAGTTCATCTTCTTCGTTCACTGTACATAAGGTACGGATTCTCGTCCTTTCAGTATGGACATTCTTTCCTTATTAGGATTCCCCGTATGTAGCCAACTGTTTTCCCGTAGTATAAGTTTATATGTTTGATTTGCTTATGTTTAATTTAGAATACCTATAGCCATATACATGCATGACCAGTTTCACCTAGTTATGGAGGTACCATAACCATAACATTAGAGGCACTGATGTTATGACTTCACCACGGCGGAGTGATTGCTCGTGGCGTCCCTTCAGCTTTTGGCCATATTATTATATTTATCGTGTGGGGCGTATGGGTGCATCCTAGTTACATGTTTCAGTCAGGATTTCATGGTGAATGTGGTGTGTGCCTTGCATCCTTCACAAGGAGCTGATCCCTCCTACCCAAAACCAGTATATTAAATTAGAGGCAGCCCCTCTAATTTGCATGATGAGGTCACCCCTCCAAGTATTCATGCACGGTGGATTTTCATGACCTATATTGGCTAATGGTAAAATTATGTTAAACAGTTTTCATAAGATAAACATAAGGCTTTTCAAACTATAAAACCAGTTTTATGAACATGTTCCAGGTTTTCCAGGACTTATACATTTCTGCTGCTATTAAGTCTTTATTATGTTTTAGTCATTTATACTATGTCTATATCCGTGCACTGAGCATTTTGCTCAGCGGTTACTTTCCTTTCCATGTCCCAAAACAGCAGGTACCCTAGGAAAGACTCGAGTATTTGGAGGACGTGCATAGGATGGAAGCTGCTAGAGACTTCTTTTCCTTTTTGCCTTCATATACTTATGCTTGTTTAGTCTTTCATTCATTCTTTTTCTTTATTATGTTTTGGGCTTATGTTTGGGAACCGATGTTTGATTCCGGTTATCCCTATGGTCATGTAATGTTTTAGACATTTATCCGTGTATGATTTGATGACACGCCATAATTACGCGTGACATTCCATCATCAAAATGGGGTGTTACATTAATCAAATTCGGATCATCGATAGAGATTTCCTTAGGAGAAGGTGGATAAATATGGTCCTCATTGAGAAGTTTCTCAATGGTACGAATGTCTTCATCCCAATCGGAGGGAGAATCGTCATATTGTAAGTTCACATCCCCCAAAGTTGCTTCAAATTCTTTCAAAAGGAAATCACTTTCTCCAAATGGAGTTAGTGATGGAGCAATAGAGGCAACGGTCTCAACAATGGGTAGAGAAGAAGAACCACTTTTACAAGCGTCTTTGAAATGCTCTTCACAAGCCTCATCAAGAACGTTAATGAAATTAACGCTCTCGTTTTCATAAGGTTGCTTAGAAAGTTTACCCATGTTGAAGACAATTTTATCGTCACCAACTCTCATGATTAATTCGCCCGCGGCTACATCAATGAGAGTGCGACCGGTCCTCAAGAATGGACTCCCAACGATTAATGGAACACGGGGGTCCATCTCGTAGTCAACGACAACAAAATCCGCCGGAAAGGTGAATTTATCGACACCGACGAAGACATCTTCGGATATCCCCACCGGATAAGCAACCGTACGGTTAGCTAATTCCAATGTCATTCGTGTGGGGACTAGCTCGGGTAGAG
This sequence comes from Glebionis coronaria, assembly GCA_025667525.1. Classification (NCBI taxonomy): domain Eukaryota; kingdom Viridiplantae; phylum Streptophyta; class Magnoliopsida; order Asterales; family Asteraceae; genus Glebionis; species Glebionis coronaria. The sequence goes on from CM046877.1 coordinate 459,387,085, forward strand.
ATAATTGTTTCCAAACACTTAACGGCATTAAGTTTATACTAGCACCTAGATCGGCTAGGGCCATACAATTCTCTACCCCGGGGAAGTTGCAAGGAATGAGAAAACGACCCGGATCACCAAGTTTGGTTGGTAATTTCCTTAAGAGCACTACGGAGCAATTCTCATTAAGTTGGGTCTGAGCAATATCAATAAGCTTTTCTTTGTCACTGAGAAGATCTTTAAACATTTTAGCATATTTCGGTATGTAAGCGAGATCCTCAGCAAAGGAGATGTTGAAATTCAATTGTTTAAACATTTTAAGAAAGTTTGAAACCTGAATATCATCCTTGTTTTTCAACTTCTCTTTCCGCAACCTTGAGGGATAAGGTATATCGGGTTGAGATGAAGGCTTTGGAATGGAATTCTCACTCACATCCTTGGGTGGTGAAGGGGTAGAATTAGAAGGTGGAGGAATTAGAGAAGGGGACTCATTTCTCTTTGTCACAATCACCGGTGTAGGTGTAGGAATCTTGGGTTCCTTTAAACCTTTTCCACTTTGGGTGGTGATTGCTTTCATCTCCCCTCTTGGATTAGCAACGGTGTTACTCGGAAGAGAACCCGAACCAGATGCTTGATTACTTGGGAAGAAACTAGCCATCATATCCCTTAAGTCATTCATTTGACTGCTCAAAGAGTTTCTCATATCGGATCGAAGATCATTCCCTTGTTTCTCCATATCTCCTTTCAAGTTGATGATTTGACTTTGAAGATTCTTCACCAGCGCGTCATTAGTCCTCATGTAAGTTTCAACCTCCTGATTAAATGCGGTGGGTTGGTTAGAAGGAGGAGCATGGTAAGCAGGTGGTTGATAAGAGGGTTGTTGGTAAACTTGATTATTTCCTTGAGGTGGATATGGGTTTCCTTGGGTTTGATATTGATTAGGAGCTCGAGTTTGGTTTTGATTGTTGTGGTTGAAACTGTTTTGGTTTTGAGGAGGAAAACCGGGTGGTGAAAGGAAGTTGTTTGAACGATAACTGAGCAAATTGTGGTCACCTTGAGGACGAGCTTGATAGCCTCCCGTAGAAAAGTTACCGTTAGCAGCATACACGTTTTCCAGATTGTCATGAGTAGAAGGACAATCGGTGTATGACCCGCAAATCTCACAAGAAGTTGTCACAGCTTTAGCTTGTTGAAATTGGTTTGTAGCCATGGTTAAGAAGTTTTTGTTCATCTCGGCAATTTGGCGGGTAAGTTCGGTTATCTCTGGGTTTGATGATGTAGAAGAAACATTGGCCCTCGGGTTATTCCTTGAAGATGCAGATGAATCCCAATTTTTGGGGTGAGTGGTCATGTTCTCTATAAGCTCTCTACACTCCTCAGGTCTTCTCTTCATGAATGTACCACCGGCAGCAACATTAATCGTATCACGATCACGAAAAGTTAAAACATTGTAGAAAGTATCAATCAAAGTAACAGGGAGCATGTTATGGTTCGGACAACGGTCGATCAAGACATTATAACATTCCCAAGCATCAAAAAGCGACTCATCAGGTTCTTGAGTGAGTCCACTGATTTGGTTGCGAAGACTAGTGACCATGGATGGTGGAAAGTAGCGCGACAAAAAATTTTGAGTCATGTCATTCCATGTATGAATTGAGTTTTTAGGCAGACGATCAAACCATTTTTCGGCATGGTGGGATAAAGTGTGTGGAAAAAGGTGAAGGCGAAGAAAATCCATGGAAGCACAGGGCAGTTTCATGCTTTGAGTGACGGTAATGAATTTGTCGAGGTGTTTGTTGGCATCATCATCGGGTAATCCGCGAAAAGGACAAGCGTTTGAACTTGTTGGATCATGTGATGCTTCAACGAAAATTCAGGAGCCGTGATTTGTATCGGCGCAATCGGTCCTCCGTGTCCGTTCATGGTTGGTTGACAAAGCTCCTCCATTGTGCATAGGTCGGGTGGGGGAACATTGTTGTTGTTGTTATTGTTATTAGAATTGGGGTGAGGTGGGTTGTTATTATTGTTATGCACACCGGCCATATCTATGTCTCTAAGAGTATCGGGCTCAGGATAAGACGTAGATCGAGTACGCATACACTAAAATGAAATAAAATATTTTTGGGTTTTTTTATCTTTTTTATTGTTTCTGGACTTTTGAAGATTTTATATTGTTTAGGTTTTTTGAAAATTTGTGCTTGAAAATAACGTTCCCAAAAGAACGGATCCCAAAATCCAATTTTTCTCACTAAAAACCGTTAATCTTTACGAAAAGAGCCGGCAGCGACGCCATTTGATTTTATGACTTTTGCGTGTTCAAGAAAGTGTTGTTTGTACTCGATTCAATTCGAATTGATCACAGGTTTAGGGTGGAGAAATCGTTCTCGGTAACTAAAAGGGGGAGCTTGGGATTATCTATTTCTACTTGTGAGATAAACACTAAAATAATTAAATAATAAGACAAAAATAAAGTAGAACAATCTAACCTTAATTGGCGGGAAAACGTGAAGATGAAATTGGAAATAAAATAAAAAGCTAATCCGGAATCAGTATTTGTGCAGCTATCCGGAATGCGTGACTTGGCCTTTATCCGGAATTGGTGATGCTCAAGCTTATCTGGAATTGGTTCTCTTCCAACTATCCGGAATCCGTGCTCCGAAAACGTATCCGCAATCCGACAATAACTAATAATCCAGAATCGCCAACTCTTACTAATCCGGAATCTGAAAATGAGTTCTTATCCGGAATTCGAAATGTATTGCTAATCCGGAATATGTAGTTCGAAGACTTATCCGGAATTGATGTTCTTTAGGTTATCCGGAATTTGAACAATATTCCTTATCCGGAATATGGTTTTGTAAGACTATCCGGAATATGTGATTAAGATGTTATCCGGAAACCACGAACTTGCTTCTATCCGGAATCCATGATCTATATCTTATCCGGAATTGGTGAAGTTCAAACTATCCGGAATCAGTAAAACCTTTCTTATCCGGAATCTGTATTAATTTGCTTATCCGGAATTCTTATTAAGGTGACTATCCGGAATTCTAATTTAAGTAACTATCTGGAATGTGATGAAATACTAGTAATCTGGAATCCTTGATTGGTGGGTTATCCGGAATGTAAGAACTTCTTGCTATCTGGAATCTTAGGGTTTGTAAAATCCGAATTACACCAAAATAAGCAAAAATCAAATAAGCACTTACCAAAACTTTTACCAAACCAATTTTTAGAAAAAGCTAATAAGACACATTTTAAAAACTTCTAAAAACACTAAATAAGCAAAATTTAAAAATCAACTTTTTATAAAAAATAAACTATCAAAATCAACTTAGTTTAAAAACTATTAAACATAAAAATTAAGCGAAATAAGCACCTTAATCTCAAACTCTAAACACGCTAACTCAATAAGCACAATCAAATAAGAAAAACAATCACATTATCAACAAAATTAAACCAACTACATGATTAATTAAGCACAAACAATAGATTAATAAGAAAGGTAGAATGAGAATTATGGAATAAACTTGATTAGATTAAAGATTAAGATCAAAGATTACAAGATTAATGAAGGTTTGATAAGCTTGAAAAACTAGAGAGAAGAAAATTAAAAACACACTTAAAATATAAAACTAGACAATTAACTAACTAACACACTCCTAATGACACATTAGGAGGGTATATATAGGAGGAGGGGATGGTCTTGTGTCTTCTCTCATTCTTCTTGTTTTCTCGACTCGATTTGAATTCTTTGTCTTTCTCGACGTCGTCTTGGGATTTGTCGATATAAATTGAACTCGTCTTATAATTTCCTTCTTCTATTAGACTTGAATTCTTCGACTTCATTAAACTTTCGTATTTAGACTTTTTCTTCGATAAATCTTCAGAATAGGCCTTGGACTTCCGTTCAGAATAGGCCTTGGCCTTGGACTTCATTAAACTTCCGTATTTTGACTTTTTCTTCGATAAATCTTCAGAATAGGCCTTTGACTTCATCTTTTCTCGTTTTCTTTAATAAAAGCCCGTGATAGCCCGTGTTTTCTCCCTTTTGATATTTTTATCCTAAAACACAATAAAAACACAAACCACGCATAATCCCGACTTTTACGACATAAAATGCACGTTTTGGTCTTGTTATTATTGGAAATAAGTGGTAAAAGGATAAGTGTTTTCACACTTATTATATATACATAAAAAAATTATGCAAATAAATCATGAGAAAAATTTTATGCATGAAAACAGTGAATGCATGATGATGAAATAACATGGGTTTGGGTGAACGCCTTTGGGTCGATTCACCTAAACAAAAAGACATGACGAAGATGTATGCCTATGGGTCGGTTCATCAAAACAAAACGATAAATAAAAGCACATGCGACTAAATATGGCCAGTCCTGTACCAACCAATTACTTAGTCAAAATTCCATCGACAATGATACATGATATAAATGCATGAAAACAAACTGTCAGTTCTAGGAAGACTATGGTGATTACCCACTAATCACATGTCATGTTTTGAGAGCCTATAGGTCGAAGCCTTGGCTCTGATACCATAATTGTAACACCCCATTTTGGTAAACTGAATATCAAGCGTGATTATGGCGTATCATCAAAGCATACAAGGTAAATGTCTTAAAAACATTAAATGACCATGAATGGAAATATCGGGAACAAACATCGGTAGTCCAAGTATAAGCTCATCACACACAAACATAAGTAATGTAAAGGAAAACGACTAAACAATGTCCAAAGAAATAAGTAGCAAAATGTATGATGAAATGCATAAAGAGAAGGCTAGATAGCTTCCAATCCATATTTACGTATGCTTAAAGTCTACGAGCGCCCTTGAGTACCTGCCGTTTGGGAACATGAAAGGAAAACGGCTGATCATAACGCCTAGAGAACGGATATACAAGTATAGCATGGAATAACATAAGCATAAAAGACTAATAGCAACGGAAATATTTAAGTCCTAAGTAACCTGGTAACATGTTCATAAACTGGTTTTTTATAGTTTGAAAAGACTTATGTTTTTATGTAAAATCTGTATTAATTAGCCAATAGCCCATATAGGTCATGAGATTCCACCGTGCATGAATACTTGGATGGGAGACCTCGTCATGCAATTAGAGGGGTTGCCTCTAATTAAATAGTCTGGGTAGGAGGATCAACTCCTTGTGAAGGATGCAAGGCACACATTGCATTCACCATGAAAATCCGGTAAAAACATGTAACTAGGATGCACCCATATGCCCCACTTGATAATATAACAACAATTGCCAAATAAGTGAAAGGGACGCCACGAGCAATCACTCACCCGTGGGGAAGTCATAACACTGGTGCCTCCAGTGTTATGGTTATGGTACCTCCATAACTAGGTGACACTGGTCATGCATGTATATGGCTTAGGTAATTATTCTAACTTAAGTATCAAACATATAAAACAAATACTGGGAAAATAGTTGGCTGCAAACGGGGAATCCTAATAAGGAAAGAATGTCCATACTGAAGGACGGGAAATTCGTACCTTGTGTCCAGTGAACGAAGAAAGACGAAAGGATGAAAGCCTACTCCAATCTCACTATTTCTACATAAATAGGGGACATGTACAAGTATTTTGTCTACTGAGTACGTAACTGATTATATCATGTCTTAGCTTGTTTTATATGTTCTTGTCTTGTTTTACTGATTTTAATGTTATACTGTGTTTATCATGTATTCTATGTATTTTGTTTAAGTATTAACTTGTATTCTTGTATTATATACTGTTGTGTAACAATAAGTAACTTTCTAAAAATAGCAGGTTTCGTAAAATAGAAAGTTTCCAAAATAGAAAGTTTCCAAAAATAGAAAGTATCCAAAATAGATTAACTTCTAAAATAGACCAGTTTCCAAAAATAGAAAGTTTCCAAAAAAAATAGTAAGTTTCTTGAAATAGAAAGTTTTCATATTTAGAAATAAGCTAGATTAATAAGCTAATAATATAAGCTTAAGTTTACTGGTTAAATATCATAAGTCATGCAATTATTTGTATAGTTTATTAATAATATCAAGTTAATTAAATAAACTATAGGTTATACGATTTAATTAAATATAAGCATGATTTAATTAGATTAAACTATATAAAATACTTAGGTTAAACATGTATTAATATTATATTAATTATAACCTAAGTCATGTTTATTAATTAATTATAGTCCATGTTTTAAATAATTGATTAATACTATAGTCTAAATTAAGTGGTAAAAATACTTAGGTTAAAACATGTATTATTTACTAAATAATAATAACCTAAGTCCATGTTAAATTAAATTAATTATTAGCCATGATTTAATTAATTTAATTTTCTTGCTAAAATAATATAACTTGTAAAAAAATAATAACTTGTGAAAATTAGTCATGAACCGAACCCGTGTTTCTAATTTAGACCAACCGTGAACCGGACCGAATTCCCCATGAACCGGACCGAAACAAACACCCCTTTAGAAGTGGCTAACCAGCCTAGCCGGTTGCCACTATTAGTGTAAATTCACCACCGGCTTAAGCCGGTGGTTTTCCCCTGCCCTGTTTTGTGTTCCCACTGATAGACCACAATTGCCACCGGCTTAAGCCGGTGGTGTTGTTGTTGCGCCGAGGCCACCACGACCACAAGGCCAGCCCGACTCACGTCGGGGTCCCTTGTTGCCTGCTGTCGACCAACCACCAGCCACGCCGAGACCTTGGGTCTTGGTTGTGGTGTGATTAAACCAAGCCGAGAGATACGGCTCTCGGTTCGTGTGATTCGGCCGAACAAACCCCCAACCCAAATCCATTTTTTTTATTAACCCTTGATTTCTAACATTTTATTACTTGTTTTAATAAATCCTATGTTCATGTGTTCTTAATTTAAATAAAAAGAATAAAAGAAAAGGAATTAAAGGTTTACCGAATGCGTGAATCAAACGAGAACAATAACATGAACACTAACACTTGTTTTTCAATCACCAAGATCAAACAACCACCCCTTTGGTGCTGCTATAGCCGGCGGCAAAGAGAGGAGGCAAGGAGGTTAGGGTTTTATTTTTTTTATCAAAACTATGTAGAATGAAAAGGATTTTCCCTTTTTTTTTATTTTAGTTAAAACCAAATTGGGCTTGGGCCTCCCTTGTCTTGTGTGTCCGCGGCTATGAGGGCACACGAGGGGAAACCCGTACGTTTTTCATGTCTAATATTTTACGTGTTCATACGTTAGCGTTTACGTGTTATATCTTAATTAATTGTTCATGTTATAACTGAATACTTGTACGTAAACGATATTTATCGTATTATAATAAATACGTACGTAATTACATGTTCGTGATTTAACATTCATGATTTCATGTTCGTGATTATAATTATTATGGTTAATAATTATCGTGTAATATCACGTACTTAATACTTATCGTGTAATAACACGTACATAGTTTCTTAAATTAATACTCGTGACACGTGTTCATGCTATAAAAGGAAAGTTTCAGTTTGTACATATGTTTACTAAGTGTACTGTTCATGGTAAAAGTATGCGGGTTTTACACTAAATAGCAAAATAAAGCATATCTGTTTAGCCTAGGTAGGAACCATTAGCTGCTAGCAAGTGCGACTTGCCCAGATAGGAGATATCCGTCTCCAATAATAGTATTCACAATATTAGCGCTCATTAAATGATTAGCAGTCCACGATTAAAAAGGGGCTTAACCGCAACAAGTAAACGTAGTGTCAATATTCATATAGGCAGCATACAAAAACACTTGTATTTTAGTTTTGGCATATATCCCCCTCATGGGTTTACAAATCATTAATAAAACTTTAAAAGTGAGGCTATGAACTCACGTAAGCCAACAGAGTCTTGATTAAATCAGTTATACCCAATTACAACCTTCTCACAATATCTGAGTTAACACATAATATATAGATATATCAAGTCATACTCTCTGAGTTCAATATTTTATTATTTCATGTATTTATTCTTTGATTCTTATATTTTGTTATTATAGTATCATAGTTCGGGCCATTATACTTAGAAGACATTCTATAAACGTTTGAGGAGCGAGGGCACTTTAAATCGTAAACCCAACCACTCAGTCAGAACGTAATATCGAGATGGAACATCTTTGTACAAAGATCCCTACTAACATGACACGTTATATTTTATTACATTTTATGTTCTTTAGTTTCAATATTGGCAAGAATAGTCCTTATAGTTATATTTTGGCATAATTACACTTTTTACCCTTTAAGTACATAGTCTCATTATATTGAAATTTAATCCTTCAATATTTAACCTTAGGGTCTCAAACTTTACAACTTTTATTATTATAGCTTTAACTTTCATAAAATGAAACTTTTGGCCTAAAATGTCAAATAGTTTCAAAAATGACAGTTTTGGTCTTTATACTTGTAAAAAATCATATAACTTCTTCAAAAATGTACCAAATGATCTAGCATTTTAAAAAAAAGTTTCAAAACATATTTATAATTTATCAGAATTATAGCTCTTGATATGGATTTTAAGTCATTATTTTATGTAAAATACAAAACTAGAGTTTTAAGACATCTTTAGCTTATAACTTTCATTTAAATTGATGAAATAACTTAGTTATTTTTGGATTGTCTTTCTAACATAATTTTGGCATTATAAAAAGTCTTATAATTCAATATAACAAAATCAAAGTTTGTTTAGTATAGAAATTACCTAGGTAGCTCCAAAATGGCTCCTTATGGCTTCTGATAGGTGTGAAAACACCCATCCTTTTACCACTTAATTATAATGAAAACAAGACCATAACGTGTATTTTATGTCGTAAATGTCGGAATTATGCGTGGTTTGTGTTTTTGTTGTGATTTTAGGATCAAAATGTAAAAAGGGAAGAAAATACGGGCTTTCACGGGCTTTTATCGAAGAAAAAGACAAAAGACGAAGTCAAGAAATCAAGAGTGCAAAAAGAACGGAAGTCCAAGGCCTATTCTGAAGAATTATCGAAGAAAAAGTCCAAAGACGGAAATTTAATAAAGCCGAAGAACTCAAGTCTTATTTATGAAGAAATCACAAGACAAGTTTAAAGTAATCCCGAGACAAAAGTCGAAAAAGTCAAAGAATTAACAAGACTAAGGACTTAACGAGAAATAAGGAAAGAAGAAAGAGAGGAGTAAACTTCCAACCTCTCCTCCTCCCCTATAAATAGAAGTCATTAGTCATTTTTTATGTTGTTAGCTAATTTTGACAAAATTAGTCTCTCCATTTTAATTACTTGCACATTTATTTCATTGTCATTTAATTACCTTGTCTTGCACTTTAATTATCAAGTAAGTTTACTTTTTATGTTTATTGAATCTTTACTTTTCTTGTTAATCTCTCATCTACCTTTCTTGTTTTGATATTAATCTTCATGTTTATGTTTATGTTAAGTTCTTGAGTTTTCATTAATTTGATTAAGTGGGTTTTGATTATTTTGGTTATTATTGCTAGTTTTGTTGATTTGGATTGATAGGTTATCATTAGTAGATGTTTATTGATTAGTCTTGCTTAATCTTTTGGTTTAATTTGATTAGTTTTGGTTAGATTCGAGTTCTCTTTATTTTCCTTGTTCTTCGCATATTCTGTTTTCCCAGGTTATGTCGGATCAGCAATTTATTCCGAACCAGCAGTTTATTCCGGATAAAGGTTTTATTCCGGATCAAGTGTTTATTCCGGATGAACTAGTTATTCCGGATGAGCCCTCGTTATTCCGAATGAAATGATATTCCGAATGAACAGCTTTCATTCCGAGTGAAGCCCACTTTCCGAACGAAGCAAAATTTCGGATCAACCATTTATTCCGGATGAAGTAAACATTCCGGATGAGTATTTATTCCGGATGAAGGAAAGTTTCCAAATGAACAAATATTCCGAGTGGAGGCTTTATTCCGAATGCGTGTTTTGTCTTGATTATTCCGAACGAAAGACTTTTATTCTGGATGAAGGTTATCTTTTGGTTATTCCGAATGAGAGTGTTATTCTGGATGAAGGATTTATTCCGGATGAGTGATTTTTAGTTTCTCTAATTTTATAACTTAAATTTTTAAGCTTTAATTTTCCCGCCTTTTTACTTAGTCGCACTTTAAGTTTACTTGCCTTAGATTTATTTTAAGCTTGCCTTTATGATAGTTTTAAGTTTGCCTTTTAACTATTCGTCACGCTTTAATTTCTCGTCATTTATTTTCGATTAGGTTTAGACCAAATTACCTACCATTTACTTTAAAGTTTTTGCACCTTCCTTTACTACAACGACCAATCTATTTGTTTCCCACCAAGAGACAGCTGAGTCACACGGTTACCAATAATCAATTCGATTAGACCACTTCAACGAACTTAATTTTTATACTTGGTAAAAACCTTGTATTAAATGGTGTCACTGCCGGCTCTTATCGTAAAGATTAACGGTATTCTGTGAGAGACGCATTGATTTTTGGGATCCGTTCATTCGTGAGCGTTATTTTTCTTGCTTAAAAATTGTTAAAAATCCATAAAAATTAAAAATTTTCAAAAATCCAAAAAGATTTTATTTTTATTTTTATAGTGTATATATATTGTCTATTGCTTTGGTATCTTTTTCTTTTGCTTTTGCAGGTGTATGCATACTAGATCTTCAACTTATCCAGGGCCCGAGACTCGTGAAGATTTAGCTATGGAAGGTGTGAACAACAACAATAATCCACCGCACCTCAACAATAACAACAACAATGTTCTTCCACAGCCCGATCTTCGGACGATGGGGGAGCTTTGTCAACCCACAATGTTTGGACGAGGAGGACCGATTGCGCTGATGCAAATCACGGCTCCGGAATTTTTGTTGAAGCATCACATGATCCAACAAGTGCAAACTAATCCATTTCGTGGATTGCCGGATGATGATGCCAACAAGCACCTCGACAAATTCATTACTATTACCCAAAGCATGAAGTTGCCCGGTGCTACTATGGATGTTCTTCGCCTTCAACTCTTTCCACATACTTTATCCCACCACGCCGAAAAATGGTTTGATCGTCTCCCGAAGAATTCCATTCATACTTAGGACGACATGACTCAACGATTTTTGTCACGCTACTTTCCACCATCCATGGTCACGAGCCTTCGAAATCAAATCAGCGGTTTCATGCAAGAACCCGATGAATCTCTCTTTGATGCTTGGGAAAGATATAATGTTTTGATCGATCGATGTCCAAACCACAACATGCTCCTCGTTACGTTGATTAATACTTTCTACAATGGTTTGACTTTTCGTGATCGTGATACGATTAATGCAGCCACCGGTGGCACATTTATGAAAAGAAGACCCGAGGAGTGTAGAGAGCTTATTGAGAACATGACTACTCATCACAAAAATTTGGATTCCTCCGCTTCTTCAAGGAACAACCCGAGAGTCAATGTTTCTTCTACTTCAGTAAACCCCGATATGACCGAATTCACCCGCATGATGGCCGAAATGAACAAAAATATCTTGCTCATTGCTACAAACCAACAACAACAACAAGTTAAAGCTGTAGCAATTTCTTGTGAGACATGCGGCGGTCCTCATACACTGATTGTCCTTCTACTCAAGGCAATCTGGAAAACGTGTATGCGGCTTATGGTAACTATTCACCGGAAAATTACCAAGCCCGGCCTCAAGGGGATCGAAATTTGCTAAGTTACCGGTCGAACAACTATCTTTCACCCGGTTTTTCTCCTCAAAACCACAACCCCAACAATAGAAGAAACCAAATCACACCTCGAGCTTCTAATCCTTATCACCCACCCACTCAACACATCCCACCCATTAATCAAGATGTTGAAGCTTTAATGAGAACCCAAGGAGAGCAAATCAAGAATCTACAAAGCCAAATTATCAATTTGAAAGGGGATATCACTAAGCAAGGGAATGACATTAGATTCGAGCTTCGAAATGATATACAATCCTCCTTTAGCAATCAAACGAATGATTTGAAGAATATGCTGGCTAGTTTCTTACCAACCACTCAACCCTCTACTTCGGGTTCTCTACCTTCAAACACCGTCACCAACCCGAGAGCGAATGTGAGTGCTATTACTACCCGTAGTGGAGCAACTTTAGTAGGACCATCTACCCCACCCCCAGTTACACCATCTACACCTCCTCCACCACCATTTATCCCTACTACTCCCACACCTAGTATTAGTTCACCATTACCGTCTCCGCCTTGTCATGAAGAAGTACCCAAGAAGAACCCTTCACCAACCCCACCTTCCACCTATAAACCCAGCATTCCTTACCCTTCTCGACTCAACAAGGCTAGAATTTTGACTAAGAATGACGTTCAAGTCTCTAACTTTTTGGACAAGATTGTCGGCATGACCGTCACCTTTACCCTTGTTGAAGCTCTTGCCTAAGTTCCCAATTTGTCAAGATGTTTAAGGAATTGCTTAATAAGAAGGAGAAGATGGTCGAGTTTGTTAATACTCGATTGAATGAAAATTGTTCTACCGTCCTTCTTAAAGAACTTCCGGAGAAACTTGGAGATCCCGATCGTTTTGTGCTACCTTGTACTTTTAACCAAACCGACGAATTTACTGCCTTAGCCTATCTTGGGGCAAGTATTAATTTGATGCCTTTAATTGTTTGGAAAAAGTTATCATTGCCCGACCTTACACCAACGAAGATGATTCTTGAGCTTGCAAACCGCACTCGCTTACCCTCTTGGTATTGCCGAAGATGTGTTCAATAAAGTTGGCACATTCACTTTTCTGGTCAACTTCGTCGTTGTTGATTATGAAATGGAACCTCGTATTCCGTTAATACTTGGACGCCCATTTTTGAGAACCGGTAAAGCTTTAGTAGATGTGGATAGAGGTGAACTCATCTTAAGAGTCGTGGATGATGCACAAGTTTTTGAAATGGGGAAGCTTACAAGCAAATATAATGGAAGAGAATCGGCGAATATGACTAATGTGCTTGATGATTTTGTCGTCTACAACAATCCTCTATTCGATTCTTGCTTTGATAATCCACTGTTCCAAGACGATGTGGATGATTCTCTCTCCAATTCGGATCCTCCACCAATTTATGATTCTCCATCGATCTTTGATACTTATGATGACGATCCTAGTTCTAATGGAGATGATTATGATGATTTTACTTCTGAGTATCCAGACATGCCCACTTATGATGATTTTGATGAGGCCGGTACTCTTTCGAGTGATTCTTCACATAATGAAGATCCTCCGCCAACCATTCTTAATCCTACTTTGGATGATTACTGATGTGTCGTGGATAGTATATGTGATAATTTGATACGTTATAGGGTAAATTAGAAAATTACCTTTAGGAAAAAGTAATAGTCCAATAATACCAATGACGAATTCAATTAAACACGTGAGTGAGTCGAGTTCGTTGTACACGAAGATCTTATGAATTTGAGACGTTTAGCTTTGATTTGGACAATCGATTTGAATTGGTTTGTGGTTTTTAAACTACAATTAAAAACTACGAATTTTAAGCTATTTAAAATTACCCTAAAGTGCATGAATCGTTAAACCCCGCCTATTTAAAATAAATCTAACAATTAATTATTTAAAATTAAGACTATTTAAAAATTAAACTAATTAAAAATCTTAAAAATATTAATTCTACTTAATGAAATAACTTTTACACTAATTTACTTTATTATAAAAATTTACTTTAAAACTAATCTATTTAAAAACTAAATTTATCAAAATCTAGAGTTATAAAAATCTATCTAATTAAGATTTAAACTAATTAAACTATTTAAATAAAAACATTTTTATTTTTTTTTATATTATTATTTAAACTACCTTTTTTTATATAAAGAATTTACTTTAATATAAAGGAATGAAAAGTTATATTAAATAAAAAAACGTGAATAAGAAAATAAAACTAAAACGAAAGCTGCCAAGTTATTAATACTATATTAATGAAATAAGAGATATTAAAATCAAAAGAGCACTTGGCTCAGATGGCTATCACGTTGGGTGAGTGACCAGGAGGTCACGGGTTCAAGTCCCGTGAGGGACATTATTTTTTGGATTAATTTTTTTTGACAAATAAATGAACACAATCACAGGAGTGACTGTTTGAGACTGCTTAAAAGCCAGAAAAGCTGTGAGGGCAGCAGCTTATAAGCTTATCAGTCAATTGGACTGATAAGTTGTTATTAGATTATGCAGTAAATAAGCAGGTACAATCAAATATAAAACGAAGATATAGCAGTCAAGAAATTCAAACTAAACTTAAGCAGAAAAATTCTTAAAACCAAATAAACAAAACCTATAACTAAGCAGTAACAGATTACTAAACCATGTAATACGCAGGTAATTAAACGAATTCAAACAGAAAGCTAGAAATAAAAACTTAATCAATTCAGCAGACTCAAATAAATTCCCAAACAAGCAGGAAATCCATCAAACATTTATCAAAATCAAACATAACAAATCTCAATCTCTAAAATCAGCAAAGATAGATTGGAATATCAATCATTTCTTCACATCAGGCATCAATTTAAACACTCTCAACATTTCAAAATAAATCTACTAAAAAATTCACAATGTTTAACTAACAGATTACTCTTAACGAATTAACCTTAACTAAATCTCAACAGCAGAAAATCAAATCCAATCTAATTCCAACCAAATAAACTAAGCACTCCTAAATAATAGATTAGATTTTCTAAGTGATTCCAGTGTAATAATCAAACAGTGATGAGTGTCACAGCTAAACAATTTTCAGATCAATCCAAAACATCAATCCGAAACCAAAATCCTCATAGCTCAGATTAATAAACAGTAGCAATCAACCTACAAACTTTATTACTCCTCAACCAAACATCTTTTTCAATCATAAACTTACACACTTAAACCTTAATAAAAACAGTAATAAACACTAACTAGCATCTTATATATAAAAATCATTTAAACAGTTAAAGAAAAACTTTCATATAGCAGACTTAATACACCTATAAAACAAAAGAAAATAAATGAAAAAGAGATAGAACCTTTTGAGATAACCGTTGTGCCGAAGGTTGTGCTGTACAACCTTATGATCCGAAACTCGAACCACCATACACCATTTTCACCTTAGTCTGATCCATCAGCCGAACCATATAATATCATCGAACATTTATACTTTTCCAGTGGGAAAAAGTATTTTTAATCCTTTTACTTTAAATATTAAACTTAGACTATTAATTATTCTAAACTTAATACATCAATTATTATTAATGTTCAATAGTTAAAAGAGATTAATTCATATATTGCTTTAAACAGAAAATATAAAAAAAACGAGACACCACTTGGAAAAATTAAACTGATCTTTTATTACTTCTCAAAAGAAATTACAAGATTGAAAGAAAAATACAAGAACTAATTTCTACAACTAATTTGACAGCATAATAATAAAGTAAAGAAAAGGATGATCAAATACAAGTAATTTGGGGGTTTTTATAGCCAACCCCCGAGGCTCTTGGTGCGAATATTCGGATCTCCATAGGGATATTCCCTTTTCTTCTAAGCCCTTGATCTTGATTTTCTTTCTCTTTCTTCAAATGGATGGGTGAGATGATTCCAAATAGCACACGGATCGCCAACGTGGCATCCGTGTGCTAGTTGTGTTTCTTCTTTGGCTCCTGATTGGTGATTTAGGCTAGATGAGGTGTTTCGTCCAATATAAAGATGCCACGTATCACTTTTGATCCAGCCTTTCTCTTCCTATAAACTTGGGGGTTTTAATCCCTTTTTTGTGAATTAAAGGAATAAATAAAAAGCCCTAAATTAATTTGACTTTTTATCATCCTAGGGTTTATAGGAACAGTAGTTTTTTTACTGGTTTTGTTGTGAAAAAGATAGATGGGGAAGAAAGGTGAGACTTTGGTAACATCGAAATTATTGATGTGTGTGTGAGGTATGTGAGTGGGTAAAACGAGAAGTGTTTTATTTATTTATTGAGTGGGTGGGAAGTGACGTGTTTGTGGGGATAAAAGTGGGACAGTTTTATTTATCAAAGAAAATAATGTGTGATGATGAATGGATCGGTTTGTATATATTCATTGTGGAAAGTGAAATTGTTTGGAGAGAAAACGTGTTAATATACACGTTACAAAAACCTAAGGCCCATATACCATTCATTTTGTTTCACTGAAGCCCAAAACACACTTTCATTCGATTCTTATTACTTTGTGGAAAGTTGGGCTTTTGGCCCATCAAATGCACTTCATCCATTTAGATTAATCCCTAAATGGGCCTTGATTTTGGATTTGTCCAAGTTTATTCACTTAAAATCCATTATTGGGCTTTTCAGGCCCAATAAGCCCAGATGGGACCCACTTGGCCCATTTTACTTATTTAAATATTAAATCCCCTAAAGTTGAGCTCGGTTTTGGCTTCCTCGATCTTTTTCATCAATCTCGTGTCGGTTTTCGTCGGTTTTCGCGAACTTGGTACCTACACACATGAAAACAAGAAACAAGCATATCCAAGGCATTTTTGATATAAATCATGCATAATTTCATTGTTTTAAGCTACAAATGATATGAGTAAATACACTCATATCAAATTCCCCCATGCTAAGCAATTTCCGTGTCCTCACGCAATGATAAAATAAAACTATAGCTACACAATTATTCAACTTTTCGACAATTTATTTTGTAAAAACATAAAAGCTCAAATAGATTCATCGTCCCCGACTTTTCACTTTTCCATGCCAAGTGCAAAAACAAGATCATTGTTATTATAAGTTGGTAGACTAACACGAACTCATGTGGGCCAATTATTCACTTAGACTCCCATATTCCTAATTGTATCTCTTATATTTTATTGTTGTCTTAAATGATCACGAGGATGCATTGTTGACTTATTTCGATAATTTATTATGCCGAAAATAAAGTGAACGATTTAATCAATAGTTAGCTAAAGGACAAAGTCTTTTAAAACTGCTTCTCGGACTCTCATAAAGTTCATATCTTGGCATAACTTGTTTCGCGATTTGAGACCTTTCTCGGACCGATCTTTGGCAGTGACTTAATACTTCCAACCTTGAGAGACGTTCACGAAATAATGGTCTTCTCTTCATAATATTTCTTCACTTGAATTATTGAGAGATTCATACTTGGACCACGACTTCTTCATTTTTCTCCAATCTTTACTTGGGATTTTGATTAACAACGATCCGCCTCCTTTTTGGACTTGGCTTCATTTATCCTCATACCTTATTTTTGGTCTTTTTGGATAGACTTCTCCATGACTTTTTGGGAGTATTTTGCTTTTCGTCGTGTGTCTCGATCCTTCATATTGATTTTTGATAAATGAATCTTCACATCACTTGAGATCTTTAGCAATAAAACATAGCCCTCATGTCTTGTTAGGACCTTTTTGGACTCGTCAATCTTCGCATCCCGCTTCAATAAGTTATGCCTTGGCTATGAACTCTAATCCATACCGAACAACTTCTAAACGATCTTGGGCTAGAAGCTAAGTAACTTTTCAAATCGTTCAACCTTATTTATTGCAATTAAATTTTATTAACAAGCGATGAGAGAATAGGCTCATAATTAACTCACATAAATTCCCGAAAGAATACCGAACTTATAATTGGCTCTATCATCTCTTGTTCTCCATATTGTAAAATTCCAAGAATGAAATTAATGGATACTTAGCCTATTAAATCAAAGTTTTGGCTTTTCAAGTCATCTATAGGATCTTGCAACCTCTTATAATTTTGCAAGTTTTAGAATTTGCGTTTTAAAGTTCCCTTGATAAACGACTTTCTAGGATCAATTATAGGAGCTTGCGAAAAGTTCTTGTTCTTAACTCGTATGAATTAAGACTTTCGCGTTTTAAAGCTCCCTATATAATAGCCTAGCAAAACTTAATTCAAATACGTTAAGGAAAAGCTAAGGTTAAAAACCGAGTCGAGTCAAAAACTATTCTTATTGAAAGTCTAAATTCGTGTCAAAAACACTTATTTTATTATTAAAAACTTAAAAATAACACTAAAAATTTAAAATTTTATTGAAAAATGAGAAAACAACACGTTAGGACACGACAAAAGCAATTGCAAGCGATTATATCGATTGACTCCCCCATGCTAAAACCAAACATTGTCCTTAATGTTTCTTAGCTCAAGAGTAACACCCCCTTGCTAAGACACGAAGAGTCTAATGCAAACTCCTAGCATGGAAAGAGCACGCAAATCTATAAGCCGTTTATTAATTATGCCTCAAGAAAAACGTTAGTCGATAAAAATCAAGGGATAGAAAGTGTGCCCCTTTTTGGCATTCAAAGAATGGAAGATCAAGTGGACCGGCAAAAACCGAACACGAGAGTCTTCAAATATTAGGGTCGTACCTAAGATCACAACACAACAAAACACGAGCACGAGCTTGAAAGATCAAGCCTTATTAGTGTTAGAAAATAGAAAGAAGATAGAATGTATGGGACTCCCCCACAAGGCACCTCGTTTTTGTTAACCGAGTCAAGAGCTTGACTCGATCCCCGCATTCATTGGTCCTTAGGGAAAGTGGTGCAAACCGGCAATATGGAATAAAATCCAACATAAAGCACGATGCCAGGGTCAAAGATCTCATCCTCGTTGTCGGATGACAAACGAAAGGATAAAACTCCAACACAAATCTCTAAAAAGAGATGGTAGTCACAAACAATCGTATGGATGTAGCATGCTCCACGAGATAAACTCGCACCAAGATGATTAAAAAGTCTTTCAATTATTGCATCGGTGAAAGGCCGAGATTTCCCTAAATCAATGATTCCGGGGTCGAATACCTCGTCCTCGGTGGAGAAAGGAATAGACAACAAGGTGTCGTCCCCCCATGCTAATCCTAAGTCATATGAAGCACATAATAATGGTGGGATAAAAGTCTCAACCATGGTGGTTTCAACTTGCATGACTTTGTTGACCTTTTCACTCTTTTGAATGTGAATAAAGGGATCATGGTACTCAAAACGATTCGCATGAAAAACCCGCACATTAAGATCAAAGCGAGTGGGAAGGATAATAGGAGCAAAAGTAATTTCTCCCTCCGGGTCAACATTGTCCTCATCATAAATCGGGTGATCAAACCAAGAGTCTTCATCACCTTCATTAAACTCTTCCTCAAATTCCGAAGGAATGTCTATATAAAGAAACTCATCAACCTCCTTTATGAGAAGATCATCATCACAAAGGTTGTGAGATGTAGGAGGTATGATGCTCTCAAAATCCTCTTGAAACAACGGATTATTGTTCAATGAAACTTCAAAAAGAGGATTTGAGTAAGTCACGAAAGTGTCGTCATCCTTGTCATGACAAGACATATCCGACAAAGTATCGAGTGTGTCACATTCGGATACTAGATCATCATTCTCATTTGAAGGCAATTCATCGGCGAATTCCTCGAGAATGGTAGGTAAAACACAAGAATCACGTTCGATCTCGAGATCGGAAACGTCTTCACTTCCCCGTGGAAGTGGATCAAGGATAGCAAAAAGTTCATCGATGAACTTATCACATGAATAGTCACTAACCTCACTCGGTGTGAAGTTAGGAATCAAAGGCTCTTCAAATGAAGATTATGCCTTAGGAACATTCACATGATCCATAGAAGAGAGTGAAAATGAGTCCATTTTCAAAGATTGTTCAATTAAAGCAATATCACTCTCGGGATCAAAATTCTCATTAACAAACTCACTAGCATCAAATGGCTCACTCAAGTAATCATCTATTTGTTTTTCAATCTTAGCATCCTCGTGTGGAGTGAGTGTAGATGAGGAAAGGTTACAACAAGTTTCAACAAAGCAAGCTTCTTCATTTGATTTTAACTTTCCTTTATCACAATTAGAAGTTTCCAAAATAGGAAAAACACCTTTATCAAAAAGAGCTTTTTTATCACTTTCAATCGCTTCAACAAGTTTAACACTTTCAACCTTCTTAGGAGCAAACCTTGGAATCTTTTCTGGTTTAAAAACAATGCTTTTATCTCCATAAAACAACTTACTTTCCTCTTTCCTCATATCAACTAAAACATTGGCCGTGCACAAAAATGGTCGTCCTAGAATAATAGGCACACGAGGATTGGTCTCATAATCGACTATAGCAAAATCGGCTAAGTACAAGAAGTTTCCCACTTTCATAATGACATTTTCCGTTATACCAACCGGTCGAGTGGTGGTTCCATTAGCAAGCTCAATGATCATACGAGTGGTACTAAGAGGTGCATAATCAATAGTCTTCCAAAGGGCTAGGGGCATGATGTTTATGCTAGCTCCTAGATCGGCTAGGCCTTTGCAAACCCCAAGCTCATTGAAAACACAAGGTATCAAGAATTGACCCGGATCTTTATACTTCTCGGGAAAGAAATCAAAGAAAACCGAGGTACTAATCACATTCAAAGTAGCCTTAGTGACTTCTAGAAAAGTTTCCTTAGGTGGAGGCTTAAACTCAATCACTTCAACTTCATCTAAATTCTCACAATCATCATAAACGGTTATGGCCTTAAGCTCTCCCTTCGGGTTTGGAATGGTATTGCTAGGTAAGCAAGCCGAAGAAGATGACGGTTTAGACATGAATCCCTCAAACATAGAAAGCAATTTATTTTGACCTTGTTCCAAACTTTGTTGCATACGATTATGACTTTGCTCTAACCTTTGCTCAAAACGGGTTTGATTTTGTTCTAGCCTTTGTTGATTAAGCTCAATCTTATTATTTTGCCCTTTAATCGTATTTTGAAACTCATTTTTCAAAGTTGCCATTTGTCCTTGAAGATTATTTTGAAAAGCTTTCAAATTTGCCTCATTTAACTTAATGTAACTTGACAAATCATTTTGATTATTCCCTTGAAAACCTTGATTGTTTTGATTAGCATTAAACCCATTTCCTTGATTATAATTCCCTTGGTTACCACGGTTAAAATTATTCCCATTATTTCCATTGTTGTACCTATTTTGAACCGGTGGAAAACCCGGTGGAGCAACATGATTTTGACGAGGAACTTGACCGTTGGAGCCATAAGTTCCCGTCGCGGCAAAAGCACTAGCTTGATCAAAACCCGTGTTTAAACAAGCATAATTAGGATGTGCTCCACGACATGATACACAAACATTCTCAATCATATTAATCGATCCATGAGGATTCTTCCTAATCTCACTCAACAAAGTCGCAAATCCACTATCAATCTTAGAGTCCAATCTAGAAATCTCGGCATTAGATGAATTCACATTAGAAACAACCGGTGTGTTTCGTGAATATTGTACTCTAGACTTATCCTCAATTATTCTCCACGCGTCTCTCGGTGTTTTTCTTAAAAGATTACAACCCGCGGCGGCATTTAAAGAATCTTGTTCAATCATATTAAGCCCATTATAGAAAGTATTTATTTGATGCAATTCCGAGAAACCGTGGTGTGGACATTGTCTCAACAAATCCTTAAATCTTTCCCAAGCAACCCCAAACGATTCATGCACTTTTTGTTCAAATCTAGTGATCTCATTTTTAAAATGTGTTGTCTTGGAAGGTGGAAAGAAATAATTCATAAACTTTGACACTAAATCATCCCAAGTTAAAATCGAACCCAGCGGTTCTTTCTCATACCAAAGCTTAGCATTACCCTCGAGCGAGTACGGAAAAAGCATGAGCTTAATCACGTCATTCGGCACATCTCTAAACTTGAGAGTCGAGGTAATTCGATTAAAATTCCGAATGTGAGAATGCGGGCTATCAGTCTCATTGCCACGAAATTGGTCGGCACGAATGAGCGATAAAAGACCCGTCTTAATCTCAAAATGATCCGCCAAAATAGCCGGCACAACGATTGCTTCCCCATACCCTTCGGTGGGTGCACGGAGCAATTCCTCCATTGTTCGGTTATCGGCCATCTCTACAACAATAGGTGGAATCTCGGGTTCCACTATTCGTTGTTGACGATTTCTATTTCTACGAGGAATATTTTCAAGCCTATTAAAATCAACCACAAGACGAGATGAACGCAATTGCATACACTACAAAGACGAGAATTTAGAGGATTTAAGAAAAGAAATTAGACAAGAAGAAGATTATTTTTGGTATTTTATTTGGTATTGCTCAATCAAAAATGATCGATAAAAAACAAGGAATAAGGATAACTACTATGGAAGTAAATTACCCTCGGTCGACTTTGAAACGATAGGTGAAAACCTAAACGTCTCGAGGTTTAATAAGTAAACAACAAAAATAAGATTTATTACTACTTGAGTCGGCAAACCAATAATAGGTTGTCCCTCTCAATATACGCACAAGCAAGCGGGGAAACGAGGTGGCACAAAGCACTTAAAAACCTTTTTCCTTAGACGGCCTTTTATAGCACGTCGCCTTATACCTACCTTATAGTTTGTATAAATCGAGTTCAAACTTCTTATTAGTATTTATCTATTTTGCCTTTATTTTTGTTTTGGGTTCGAATACAATAGCTAGGTGATGAAATCCCAACTAAGGCTTATTTGAAAAGTATTTAAAATTATTGTTCTACGTAATATAATATATTATTCACAAAAAACGAGAAAAAACGAGAAAAAACGATACATACTACGTAATAGAAAAATAACAAAACTTTCCGAGGACGGAAAGGGTCTTCAAATCCACGATCAACAAATCTTCACAAAGACGAATCGTACACAAGATCCCCGGCAGCGGCGCCAAAAGTTTTGATGTGTCGTGGATAGTATATGTGATAATTTGATACGTTATAGGGTAAATTAGAAAATTACCTTTAGGAAAAAGTAATAGTCCAATAATACCAATGACGAGTTCAATTAAACACGTGAGTTAGTCGAGTTCGTTGTACACGAAGATCTTATGAATTTGAGACGTTTAGCTTTGATTTGGACAATCGATTTGAATTGGTTTGTGGTTTTTAAACTACAATTAAAAACTACGAATTTTAAGCAATTTAAAATTACCCTAAAGTGCATGAATCGTTAAACCCCGCCTATTTAAAATAAATCTAACAATTAATTATTTAAAATTAAGACTATTTAAAAATTAAACTAATTAAAAATCTTAAAAATATTAATTCTACTTAATGAAATAACTTTTACACTAATTTACTTTATTATAAAAATTTACTTTAAAACTAATCTATTTAAAAACTAAATTTATCAAAATCTAAAGTTATAAAAATCTATCTAATTAAGATTTAAACTAATTAAACTATTTAAATAAAAACATTTTTATTTTTTTTTATTCTTCCTTTTTTTTATATTATTATTTAAACTACCTTTTTTTTATATAAAGAATTTACTTTAATATAAAGGAATGAAAAGTTATATTAAATAAAAAACGTGAATAAGAAAATAAAACTAAAACGAAAGCTGCCAAGTTATTAATACTATATTAATGAAATAAGAGATATTAAAATCAAAAGAGCACTTGGCTCAGATGGCTATCACGTTGGGTGAGTGACCAGGAGGTCACGGGTTCAAGTCCCGTGAGGGATATTATTTTTTGGATTAATTATTTTTGACAAATAAATGAACACAATCACAGGAGTGACTGTTTGAGACAGCTTAAAAGCCAGAAAAGCTGTGAGGGCAGTAGTTTATGGGCTTATCAGTCAATTGGACTGATAAGCTGTTATTAGATTATGCAGTAAATAAGCAGGTACAATCAAAATATAAATCGAAGATATAGCAGTCAAGAAATTCAAACTAAAGTTAAGCAGAAAAATTCTTAAAACCAAATAAACAAAACCTATAACTAAGCAGTAACAGATTACTAAACCATGTAATACGCAGGTAATTAAACGAATTCAAACAGAAAGCTAGAAATAAAAACTTAATCAATTCAGCAGACTCAAATAAATTCCCAAACAAGCAGGAAATCCATCAAACATTTATCAAAATCAAACATAACAAATCTCAATCTCTAAAATCAGCAAAGATAGATTGGAATATCAATCGTTTCTTCACATCAGGCATCAATTTAAACACTCTCAACATTTCAAAATAAATCTACTAAAAAATTCACAATGTTTAACTAACAGATTACTCTTAACGAATTAACCTTAACTAAATCTCAACAGCAGAAAATCAAATCCAATCTAATTCCAACCAAATAAACTAAGCACTCCTAAATAATAGATTAGATTTTCTAAGTGATTCCAGTGTAATAATCAAACAGTGATGAGTGTCACAGCTAAACAATTTTCAGATCAATCCAAAACATCAATCCGAAACCAAAATCCTCATAGCTCAGATTAATAAACAGTAACAATCAACCTACAAACTTTATTACTCCTCAACCAAACATCTTTTTCAATCATAAACATACACACTTAAACCTTAATAAAAATAGTAATAAACATTAACTAGCATCTTATATATAAAAATCATTTAAACAGTTAAAGAAAAACTTTCATATAGCAGACTTAATACACCTATAAAACAAAAGAAAATAAATGAAAAATAGATAGAACCTTTTGAGATAACCGTTGTGCCGAAGGTTGTGCTGTACAACCTTATGATCCGAAACTCGAACCACCATACACCATTTTCACCTTATTCTGATCCATCAGCCGAACCATATAATATCATCGAACATTTATACTTTTCTAGTGGGAAAAAGTATTTTTAATCCTTTTACTTTAAATATTAAACTTAGACTATTAATTAGTCTAAACTTAATACATCAATTATTATTAATGTTCAATAGTTAAAAGAGATTAATTCATATATTGCTTTAAACAGAAAATATAAAAAAAACGAGACACCACTTGGGAAAATTAAACTGATCTTTTATTAATTCTCAAAAGAAATTACAAGATTGAAAGAAAAATACAAGAACTAATTTCTACAACTAATTTGACAGCATAATAATAAAGTAAAGAAAAGGATGATCAAATACAAGTAATTTGGGGGTTTTTATAGCCAACCCCCGAGGCTCTTGGTGCGAATATTCGGATCTCCATAGGGATATTCCCTTTTCTTCTAAGACCTTGATCTTGATTTTCTTTCTCTTTCTTCAAATGGACGGCTGAGATGATTCCAAATAGCACACGGATCGCCAACGTGGAATCCGTGTGCTAGTTGTGTTTCTTCTTTGGCTCCTGATTGGTGATTTAGGCTAGATGAGGTGTTTCGTCCAATATAAAGATGCCACGTATCACTTTTGATCCAGCCTTTCTCTTCCTATAAACTTGGGGGTTTTAATCCCTTTTTTGTGAATTAAAGGAATAAATAAAAAGCCCTAAATTAATTTGACTTTTTATCATCCTAGGGTTTATAGGAACAGTAGTTTTTTTACTGGTTTTGTTGGGATAAAGATAGATAGGGAAGAAAGGTGAGACTTTGGTAACATCAAAATTATTGATGTGTGTGTGAGGTATGTGAGTGGGTAAAACGAGAAGTGTTTTATTTATTTATTGAGTGGGTGGGAAGTGACGTGTTTGTGGGGATAAAAGTGGGACAGTTTTATTTATCAAAGAAAATAATGTGTGATGATGAATGGATCGGTTTGTATATATTCATTGTGGAAAGTGAAATTGTTTGGAGAGAAAACGTGTTAATATACACGTTACAAAAACCTAAGGCCCATATACCATTCATTGTGTTTCACTGAAGCCCAAAACACACTTTCATTCGATTCTTATTACTTTGTGGAAAGTTGGGCTTTTGGCCCATCAAATGCACTTCATCCATTTAGATTAATCCCTAAATGGGCCTTGATTTTGGATTTGTCCAAGTTTATTCACTTAAAATCCATTATTGGGCTTTTCAGGCCCAATAAGCCCAGATGGGACCCACTTGGCCCATTTTACTTATTTAAATATTAAATCCCCTAAAGTTGAGCTCGGTTTTGGCTTCCTCGATCTTTTTCATCAATCTCGTGTCGGTTTTCGTCGGTTTTCGCGAACTTGGTACCTACACACATGAAAACAAGAAACAAGCATATCCAAGGCATTTTTGATATAAATCATGCATAATTTCATTGTTTTAAGCTACAAATGATATGAGTAAATACACTCATATCAATTACTCATTTGAGGAAGACTTTGCTACTTTTCTCAACACATACTTCCCAAATGAGAGTGATGCTCCTCCTTTAGACTTTGATGATTATGGTCTTTATCCTACTTTGGATATGAAGAAACCCGCTTCAAAGGAGAACAAGCCGGCCGATACCGATATCAGCAGCACTTATGTCTTAACTCCTTTCTACCCTCCGTCTGAGGATGAGATTGCTAGATTTATGATCGGATCTTCTTCAAGATCTGCTGAGCCTGAGTGTTATTTTCCCCTGAAGGAAAAGGTGTTCGACCCCGGTATTGCAATTGTTAATCCATCTCAGTATCCATCTGATGAAATAAAAGGAAAGATTTTTAGAAACCAAGGAGATATGCTTGCACCTCTTATATGTGTGAAAACACACATCTTTTCTACCACTTAATTGCATTAATAACCGGACAAAACGTGTATTTTATGTCTTTTATGTCGGAATTATGCGTGGTTTGTGTTTTTGTTGAGATTTAGGACGAAAAGGTGAAAAGTGGAGAAAACATGGGAATTCACGGGCATTTACGGACTTTTACTGAAGAAAAAGATGAAAGACGAAGTCAAGAAGTCAAGAGTGCAAAAAGAACGGAAGTCCAAGACCAATTCTGAACATTTATCGAAGAAAAAGTCAAAAGACGGAAGTTTACTTAAAGCCGAGGAACTCAAGTCTTTATTGAAGAATTAAAAGACGAGTCCAAAGAAATCCTGAGCCAAAAGTCGTTAAAGTCCAAGATTAAAGAAGATTTGAAGGCTTAAGGACTAATGGCGCAATTAACAAAAAGATTAAAGAAGAGGAGGGACCAAAGCATGCAATTAAGGAAGAAAGGAAAGAGGGGAGGAAGCTTCCTCTAACCTCTCCCCTAATCACCTATATAAACCTCTCATTTTCATTTCATTAAGTTTTGTTGGATAGCTTGAAAAACTATCTCTTCCACTTTTATTTACTTGCACCTTTAATTACTTGCACATTTAAATACATGTTTTGCACCTTAATTACCTTTTAATTTCAAGTAAGTGTTTCTTTAATTACTCGCACCTTTACTTTATCTTGTTGATCTCATTCTACCTTTCTCTAATCTTTGATTTATATGCTTTTGATCTTGTTTATTTTTTAAAGATTTCATTTTTATGCTTTTGATTGTTTTAAACCATTTATTTTCATAGCTTATTTTGTTTATTTTCAAGTTTATATAGTTTTTTATAAAAGTTATTTTTATATAAAGTTGTTTTTCTTAAATCTTTTTCTTTTCGTGTCTTAAAAGTTGTTAACTTTCAGTTTCATAGCTTATTTTTACTCGGTTTTACCTTAGGATTTAGTCTTGTGCTTATTAGAATCATAGCTTATTTACTTAGCTTATTTTTGGTTCTTTCCTATGTATTCCGATTGGTCAAGATCTGAAAGGGGTTTTACATTCCGATTGGTATAATCGGAAAAGGGTTTGTATATTCCGATTGGGGTTGTACTTGGGTAGTCCGATCAGAAGTGTAAGAGATATTCCGATTGGAACAAGTGACAGATATTCCGATTGATGGTTTTCTTTGCCACATTCCGATTGAGGTGCGAACTTGGATATTCCGATCGTGTGTAGTGACAGTATTCCGATTATAGGGGTTCCGATTAGCATTCCGACCAGGTCACCATATTCCGATCAGGTAGGTTCATCATTCCGATCTGAGGGTCGTGGGTTATTCCGATTGGTGTAAGTGACATATTCCGATTGGACAACCTTGACATTCCGACAGGTTTGGTTTGATATTCCGATCAAGGTGTGATCGGAATATATTCCGATTGGAGGTTGTTTTCTCTTATTTTGTCTCGTTTAATTTTTAGCTATGTTTTTAATACCTTGTCTAATTTTAATTTCCGTCGCGCTTTAGTTTTAGTCATTTAATTATTTTACTTCCCGTCACGTTTTTAAATATCGCACCTTTCTTTTTAATTAGATTTAGATTTAATTTCACGCTCTTTTAATACTTGCCCTTTACTTCAACGACATTTACTTTTAAGTTTTGCACATTTAAATTAAAAACCAACCAAAAATATTTGTTTTCACCAAAATAAAACTGAGTCACATAGAGAACCTAGATCAATTCGATTAGACCAACACAACGAACATATAATTTTTATACGGGCCAAAAGCTAGTTATCAAATGGCGCCGCTGCCGGCTCTTTTCGTAAAGATTAACGGTTTTCTGTGAGAGACGCGTTGCTTTTTGGGATCCGTTCACTTGTGAGCGTTATTTTTCTTGCATTAAAAATTGATAAAAAACCATAAAAATTAAAAATTTCAAAAATCCAAAAAGATTTTATCTTTATTGTGTATATATATTGTCTTTGTGTTTGGTTTCTTTTTCTTTTACATTTTCAGGTGTATGCGTACTAGATCTTCTAATTATCAAGAGCCCGAGCCTCAAGAAGATTTAGCTATGTCAAGTGTCAACAACAACATTCCACCGCACCTCAATAATAATAATAATAATAACAACAATGCTCTTCCACAGCCCGATCTTCGGACCATGGAGGAGCTTTGTCAACCCACCATGTTTGGACGAGGAGGACCGATTGCGCCGATGCAAATCAATGCTCCTAAGTTTTCGTTGAAGCACCACATGATTCAGCAAGTACAAACAAACCCATTCCGTGGATTGCCTGATGATGATGCCAACAAACACCTCGACAAGTTCATTACAATCACCCAAAGCATGAAGTTGGCTGGTGCCACAATGGATGAACTTCGCCTACAACTCTTTCCACATACTTTATTACATCATGCCGAGAAATGGTTTGATCGTCTCCCGAAGAATTCTATTCACACTTGGGATGACATGACTCAACGCTTTTTGTCGCGCTACTTTCCACCATCCATGGTCACGAGCCTTCGCAATCAAATCAGCGGTTTCATGCAAGACCCTGATGAATCTCTTTTTGATGCTTGGGAGAGATATAATGTCTTGATTGATCGATGTCCAAACCACAACATGCTACCTGTGACCTTAATTGATACTTTCTACAACGGTTTGACTTTTCGAGATCGTGATACGATTAATGCAGCCGCCGGTGGCACATTCATGAAAAGGAGACCCGAGGAGTGTAGAGAGTTAATTGAGAACATGACTACTCACCACAAAAACTGGGATTCCTCTGCTTCTTCAAGGAACAACCCGAGAGTCAATGTTTCTTCCACCTCAGCAAACCCTGATATGACCGAACTCACCCGTGTGCTGACTGAAATGAGCAGAAGTATGCAACTCTTGGCTTCAAACCAACAACAACAACAAGTTAAAGCTGTTGCACCTTCTTGTGAAACATGCGGCGGTCCACACCCATACACCGATTGTCCTTCTACACAAGGAAATCCAGAAAATGTGTATGCAACTTATGGTAATTATTCACCGGAAAATTACCAAGCTAGACAACAAGGGGATAGAAATCTGCTGAGTTACCGATCCAACAATTACCTTTCACCCGGTTTTTCTCCTCAAAACCAAAACCCCGCCAACAACTACAATAGAAGCAACCAAATCCCACCAAGAGCTTCTAATCCTTATCACCCACCCGCCCAACAAACCCCACCCAGTAATCCGGATGTTGAGGCCATCATGAGAACCCAAGGTGAGCAAATCAAGAACCTGCAGAGCCAAATTATCAATCTTAAAGGAGATATCACAAAGAAAGGAAATGAGATAAGATCCGAGCTTCGAGATAACATTCAATCCTCTTTCAGCAATCAAACCAATGATTTGAAGAATATGCTTGCTAGTTTCTTGCCCGCTCAACCTTCTACTTCGAGTTCTCTACCTTCAAACACCGTCACCAATCCGCGAGCAAATGTGAGTACTATAACTACTCGTAGTGGAGTCACCATCGAAGGACCACCAATCCCACCCCCATCATCTACACCTCCTCCACCACCATGTGTCCCTACTCCTCCTACACCTAGTATTAGTGCACCATTACCATCTCCGCCTCGACGTGATGAAGTTTCCACGAATGACCCTTCAACATCCCAACCTTTACCGACTACACCTGCACCTTCACCGCCCAAACCCAATATCCCTTATCCTTCTCGCTTGGGCAAGAACAAAATGCTAACCAAAGAGGACTCCGAAGTGTCACGCTATGTGAAGATGATCTCTCAGATGAACTTCAACATTAGCTTTCTTGAAGCACTTGTCCACATGCCCAAATTTGTTAAAGCATTTAGGGAATTGCTTAACAAGAAGGAGAAGCTAATTGAACTCGCCAACACACGCTTAAATGAAAACTGCTCTGCAGTTATTCTTAAAGAACTTCCGGAAAAGCTTGGAGATCCCGGTCGTTTTGTGTTGCCATGCGTGTTCAACAAAACTGAAGAATTTACTGCCCTTGCTGATCTCGGGGCTAGTATTAATTTGATGCCTTTGAGTGTTTGGAAAACACTATCATTACCCGACTTCACCCCAACAAAGATGACTCTTGAACTTGCAAATCGCACTCTCGCTTACCCCGTTGGTATAGCCGAAGACGTGTTCATTAAAGTTGGCGCATTTACTTTCCCGGTCGATTTTGTCGTAGTTGATTATGAAATGGACCCTCGTATTCCTTTAATACTTGGTCGGCCATTCTTGAGAACCGGACGAGCTTTAGTGGATGTTGCCGAAGGTGAGTTAATCTTAAGAGTCGGGGATGATGCACAAGTGTTCAAAATGGGGAAGCTTACTAGTACAACTTTTGGAGGCCGAGAATCAGTGAATATGATTAATGTGCTCGATGACTTTACCGTCTACGACAATCCTCTATTCGACTCTTGCATCGATAATCCACTTTTTCATGATGATGTGGATGATTCTCTCCCTACTTTGGAAGCTTCTCCCATTTATGATTCTCCACCGGTCTTTGATGCTTATGATGATGATGATTCTAGCTCAGATTCGGATGATCTTGATGATTGTACTTCTAAGTATCCCGAGCTGCCCACATATGATGATTTTGATGAGGCCGATACTCTTTCGAGCGATTCTTCACACGATGAAGATCCTCTGCCATCACTCGATCCTACTTTGGACGATTACTCATTTGAGGAAGATTTCTCTGAATTTCTCAACACTTACTTCCCTCATAAGAGTGATGCACCTCCTTTGGACTTTGAAGATTATCGTCTTGATCCTACTTTGGATTTGAAGAAAATTTTGTCAAAGGAGAAGAAACCGGTCGACACCGAAATCCGTTGCACATATGATTTGACACCTCTTTGTCCCCCTTCTGAGGACGAGGTTGTGCTTCTTTGCGGATCTTCTTCACAATCGGCTGAGCCTGAGTGCTATTTGCCCCTAAAGGAAAAGGTGTTCGACCCCAGTATTGAAGACTGTAAGCCATCTCAGTATCCACCTGATGAAATAAAAAGAAAAATCTTTGGACATCTTGAAGACATGCTTGCACCACTTCACCCTTGCTTCCACCGTGCTCCATCGCTGCTTAAGGGAACCTTGCCTACTTTTCTTTGGCTTGCCTTGTTCGCCTTAAGCTTGTGCTACTTGATGAATGAAAACTATGTCTTTGATCCTGGTGGATATGTTTCATGTTTCTTCCGTTGATGATCAAGGTCGAGTCAGGCTCACGACTCGGTAAACAAAAATCAAGCGCTTCTTGGGAGGCAACCCATGCATCTATCTTTTCGCTTTCTTTATCATAAGTGTAGGGGGGAGACCCTTTGGTTTGCTTTCCTCTCCTAACTTCTTAATCAGGGATTCGAGCTTCAATGATCCACTCTTGATGATTCTTGACGACCCGTGATTCCGTGTTCTACTTCTTCCCGGTTCTATCCTAAACTCTTTTCGATTCACTATTTTATATTTTCTCAATATTAAAATAGGAATCTCTTTAGTTGTCTTTTCCTTAGCGAGATTTAAACAACGTGCACAATGTCCTAAGTGTAGGGGAGTTTACTCCTATATGCTTAAACATTGAGGACAATGTTTATATTAAGTGTAGGGGGACTTCTATCGAAGTTAAGTGGCCTTTTCCTTGTTTTTG
Organism: Glebionis coronaria; assembly: GCA_025667525.1. Classification (NCBI taxonomy): domain Eukaryota; kingdom Viridiplantae; phylum Streptophyta; class Magnoliopsida; order Asterales; family Asteraceae; genus Glebionis; species Glebionis coronaria. Next base: position 459,419,118 of record CM046877.1, read on the forward strand.
TCCTCATTTTAACCGGAAAATCAATTTTTCGACATTTTTCAAAATTTTTGATCTATTTTGGCCTATTAGTTTTGCCCTTTGTATAGTTATTTTCTTCCTTTGCTAGAATAAATCTTTGAATAAGTGGTTTTAATTTTCAAACGTTGTGAATCTTTTGACTCAACCCGAGTTTACTTATCTTAAGTTACTCTAGCTAGTATCCTTAACGTGTTTAAGTCAAGTTTTGCTAGGCTATTATGTAGGGAGCTATAAAACGCGAAAGTCTTAACTCTTACGGGTTAAGAACAAGAACTTTTCGCAAGTTCCTATAATTGATCCTAGAGAGTCGTTTATCAAGGGAACTTTAAAATGCGATTTCTAAACTTGAAAGAGTCTAATATTTGTAAGATCCTATAGGCGACTCGAAAACCCAAAATTTTGATTTAATAGGCTAAGCATTCACGAGTCTCATTACTTGAGATTTTAAACTGTGGATAACGAGAGATGATAGAGCCAATTATAAGTCCGGTATTCTTTCGCGAATTTATGTGAGTTAATTATAAGCCTATTCTCCCATCGCTTGCTAATAAGTTTATCTGCTAATAAATAAGGTTGTACGATTTGAAAAGTTACTTAGCTTCTATCCCCAGATCGTTTAAAAGTTGCTCGGTATGGATTAGAGTTCATAGCCAAGGCATAACTTATTGAAGCGGGATGCGAAGATTGGCGAGTCCGAAAAGGCCCTAACAAGGCATGAGGGCTATATTTTGTTGCTAAAGATCCAAAAGTGATGTGAAGAATCATTTATCGAAAATCAATATGAAGGATCGAGACACACGACGAAAAGCAAAAACTCCCAAAAGTCATCCGAAAAGACCCTAACAAGGTATGAGGATAAATAGATCCAAGTCAATAAAAGGAGGCGGATCGTTGTATATCAAAGTCCAAAATAAAGATTGGAGAAAAATGAAGAAGTCGTGGTCCAAGTATGAATCTCTCAAAAATTTCAAGTGAAGAAATTCCAATTATGAAGAGAAGACCATTATTTCATGAACGTCTCTCAAGATTTGAAGTATGAAGTCGCTGCCAAATATCGGTCCGAGAAAGGTCTCAAATCGCGAAGCGAGTTATGCCAAGATATGAACTTTATGAGGTCCCGAGAAGCAGTTTTAAAAGATTTGGTCCTTTAGCTAACTATTGATTAAATCGTTCACTTTATTTTCAGACTAAATAACTATCGAAATAAGTCAAACAATGCATCCTCGTGATCATTGAAGACAATAATAAAATATAAGAGATACCCCTAGGAATAAGGGAGTCTAAGTGAATAATTGGCCCACATGAGTTCGTGTTAGTCTACTAACTTATAATAACAATGATCTCGTTTTTAAGCTTGGTTTGGAGAAAGTGAAAAGTTGAGGATGATGATTATTCATGACATTTCCATAACCCAAGGTATGCTTTTTAATTTCTTTGCTTTGAATTTTTGTAATTTTCTATCTTTTTAATAAAGGCCAACGTGGATTAATTATGATGAAAAATGTAAACTTGCTTTGTAACTAATGCATTGCATGAGGACATTGCAATGGTCAAGTGTAGGGGATTTGATATGTGTGAAAACACACATCTTTTCTACCACTTAATTGCATTAATAACCGGACCAAAACGTGTATTTTATGTCTTTTATGTCGGAATTATGCATGGTTTGTGTTTTTGTTGAGATTTAGGACGAAAAGGTGAAAAGTGGAGAAAACACGGGAATTCACGGGCATTTACGGACTTTTATTGAAGAAAAAGATGAAAGACGAAGTCAAGAAGTCAAGAGTGCAAAAAGAACGGAAGTCCAAGACCAATTCTGAAGATTTATCGAAGAAAAAGTCAAAAGACGGAAGTTTACTTAAAGCCGAGGAACTCAAGTCTTATTTATTGAAGAATTAAAAGACGAGTCCAAAGAAATCCCGAGCCAAAAGTCGTTAAAGTCCAAGATTAAAGAAGATTTGAAGGCTTAAGGACTAATGGCGCAATTAACAAAAAGATTAAAGAAGAGGAGGGACCTAAGCATGCAATTAAGGAAGAAAGGAAAGAGGGGAGGAAGCTTCCTCTAACCTCTCCCCTAATCACCTATATAAACCTCTCATTTTCATTTCATTAAGTTTTGTTGGATAGCTTGACAAACTATCTCTTCCACTTTTATTTACTTGCACCTTTAATTACTTGCACATTTAAATACAAGTTTTGCACCTTAATTACCTTTTAATTTCAAGTAAGTGTTTCTTTAATTACTCGCACCTTTACTTTATCTTGTTGATCTCATTCTACCTTTCTCTAATCTTTGATTTATATGCTTTTGATCTTGTTTATTTGTTTAAAGATTTCATTTTTATGCTTTTGATTGTTTTAAACCATTTATTTTCATAGCTTATTTTGTTTACTTTCAAGTTTATATAGTTTTTTATAAAAGTTATTTTTATATAAAGTTGTTTTTCTTAAAGCTTTTTCTTTTCGTGTCTTAAAAGTTGTTAACTTTCAGTTTCATAGCTTATTTTTACTCGGTTTTACCTTAGGATTTAGTCTTGTGCTTATTAGAATCATAACTTATTTACTTAGCTTATTTTTGGTTCTTTCCTACGTATTCCGATTGGTCAAGATCTGAAAGGGGTTTTACATTCCGATTGGTATAATCGGAAAAGGGTTTGTATATTCCGATTGGGGTTGTACTTGGGTATTCCGATCAGAAGTGTAAGAGATATTCCGATTGGAACAAGTGACAGATATTCCGATTGAGGGTTTTCTTTGCCACATTCCGATTGAGGTGCGAACTTGGACATTCCGATCGTGTGTAGTGACAGTATTCTGATTATAGGGGTTCCGATTAGCATTCCGACCAGGTCACCATATTCCGATCAGGTAGGTTCATCATTTCGATCTGAGGGTCGTGGGTTATTCCGATTGGTGTAAGTGACATATTCCGATTGGACAACCTTGACATTCCGACAGGTTGGGTTTGATATTCCGATCAAGGTGTGATCGGAATATATTCCGATTGGAGGTTGTTTTCTCTTATTTTGTCTCGTTTAATTTTTAGCTATGTTTTTAATACCTTGTCTAATTTTAACTTTCCATCACGCTTTAGTTTTAGTCATTTAATTATTTTACTTCCCGTCACGTTTTTAAATATCGCACCTTTCTTTTTAATTAGATTTAGATTTAATTTCACGCTCTTTTAATACTTGCCCTTTACTTCAACGACATTTACTTTTAAGTTTTGCACATTTAAATTAAAAACCAACCAAAAATATTTGTTTTCACCAAAATAAAACTGAGTCACATAGAGAACCTAGATCAATTCGATTAGACCAACACAACGAACATATAATTTTTATAAGGGCCAAAAGCTAGTTATCAACCTCTTCACCCTTGCTCCCACCGTGCTCCATCTTTGCTTAAGGGAACCTTGCCTACTCTTCTTTGGCTTGCCTTGTTCGCCTTAAGCTTGTGCTATTTGATGGACGAAAACCATGTATTTGATCCCGGTGGATGTGTTTCATGTTTCTTCCTATGCTAATCAAGGTCGAGTCAGGCTCACGACTCGGTGAACAAAAATCAAGCGCTTCTTGGGAGGCAACCCAAGTATCTATCTTTTAGCTATTTCTATCCTAAGTGTAGGGGAGACCCGTTGGTGTTTGCTATTTCCTCTCTTCTCATATTCAGGGATTCGAGCGTTCAATGATCCACTCTTGCTGATTTTTGATGACCCGTGATTCCGTGTTCCCGTCTTCCCGGTTCTATCCTAAACTCCTTTCGATTCACTATTTTATATTTCTCAATATTAAAATAGGAATCTCTTTAGTTGTCTCTTCCTTAGCAAGATTTAAACAACATGCACAATGTCCTAAGTGTAGGGGAGGATACTTCCACATGCATAAACATTGAGGAGAATGTTTATATTAAGTGTAGGGGGACTTCTATCGAAGTTAAGTGGCCTTTTCCTTGTATTTGTCCTCATTTTAACCGGAAAATCAATTTTTCGACATTTTTCAAAATTTTTGATCTATTTTGGCCTAGTAGTTTTACCTTTGTATAGTTATTTTCTTTCTTTACTAGAATAAATTTTAATAAAGTGGTTTTAATTTTCAACGTTGTGAATCTTTTGACTCAACCCGAGTTTACTTATCTAAGTTTACTCTAGCTAGTATCCTTAACGTGTTTAAGTCAAGTTTTGCTAGGCTTTTATATAGGGAGCTTTAAAACGCGAAAGTCTTAACTCTCACGGGTTAAGAACAAGAACTTTTCGCAAGTTCCTATAATTGATCCTAGAGAGTCGCTTATCAAGGGAACTTTAAAACGCAAATTCTAAACTTGAAAAAGTCTAAGAGTTTGCAATATCCTATAGATGACTCGAAAACCCAAAACTTTGATTTAATAGGCTAAGCATCCACGAGTCTCATTCCTTGAGATTTTAAACTGTGGAGAACGAGAGATGATATAGTCAATTATAAGTTTGTTATACTTTCGTGAATTTATGTGAGTTGATTATAAGCCTATTCTCCCATCGCCTGTTAATAAATTTATCTGCAATAAGTAAGGTCGTACGATTTGAAAAGTTACTTAGCTTCTAGCCCAAGATCGTTTAAAAGTTGCTCGGTATTAATTAGAGTTCATAGCCAAGGCATAACTTATTGAAGCGGGATGCGAAGATTGGCGAGTCCGAAAAGGCCCTAACAAGGCATGAGGGATACATTTTGTTGCTAAAGATCCAAAGTTATGTGAAGAATCATTTATCAAAAATCAATATGAAGGATCGAGACGCACGACGAAAAGCAAAAAATTCCCCTAAAGATCATGGAGAAGTCTATCCGAAAAGACCCTGACAAGGTATGAGGATAAATAGATCCAAGTCCAAAAAGGAGGCGGATCGTCTAAAAGGAGGCGGATAGTTGTATATCAAAGTCCAAAGTAATGATTGGAGAAAATGAAGAAGTCGTGGTCCAAATATGAAGAATCTCTCAAAACTTCAAGTGAAGAAATTCCTATTATGAAGAGAAGACCATAATTTCAAGAACGTCTCTCAAAAATTTGAAGTATGAAGTCGCTGCCAAATATCGGTCCGAGAAAGGTCTCAAATTGTGAAGCGAGTTATGCCAAGATATGAACTTTATGAGGTCCCGAGAAGCAGTTTTAAAAGATTTTGTCCTTTATCTAACTATTGATTAAATCGTCCTACTTTATTTTCAGACTAATAACTATCGAAATAAGTCAACAATTCGTGATCATTCAAGACAATAATAAAATATAAGAGATACACCTAGGAATAAGGGAGTCTAAGTAAATAATTAGCCCACATGAGTTCATGTTAGTTTGCTAACTTATGATAACAATGATCTCGTTTTTAAGCTTGGTATGGGGAACGTGAAACTTGAGGATGATAATCATTCATGACATTCCAAAACCCTAAGGTAAGTCTTTGATTTCTTTACTTGTTTTGTTATTTTCTATCTCTTTAATAAAGTCCAATATGGATTAATTGTGATGAAAAGTGTAATCTTGCTTTGTAATTAATGCATTGCATGAGGACATTGCAATGGTCAAGTGTAGGGGATTTGATAGGTGTGAAAACATCCATCCTTTTACCACTTAATTATAATGAAAACAAGACCATAACGTGTATTTGATGTCGTAAATGTCGGAATTATGCGTGGTTTGTGTTTTTGTTGTGATTTTAGGATCAAAATGTAAAAAGGGAAGAAAACACGAGCTTTCACGGGCTTTTATCGAAGAAAAAGACAAAAGACGAAGTCAAGAAATCAAAAGTGCAAAAAGAACGGAAGTCCAAGGCCTATTCTGAAGATTTATAGAAGAAAAAGTCCAAAGACGGAAGTTTAATAAAGCCGAAGAACTCAAGTCTTATTTATGAAGAAATCACAAGACAAGTTTAAAGTAATCCCGAGACAAAAGTCGAAAAAGTCGAAGAATTAAGAAGACTAAGGACTTAACGAGAAATAAGGAAAGAAGAAAGAGAGTAGGAAACTTCCAACCTCTCCTCCTCCCCTATAAATAGAAGTCATTAGTCATTTTTTATGTTGTTAGCTAATTTTGACAAAATTAGTCTCTCCATTTTAATTACTTGCACATTTATTTCATTGCCATTTAATTACCTTGTCTTGCACTTTAATTATCAAGTAAGTTTACTTTTTATGTTTATTGAATCTTTACTTTTCTTGTTAATCTCTCATCTACCTTTCTTGTTTTGATATTAATCTTCATGTTTATGTTTATGTTAAGTTCTTGAGTTTTTATTAATTTGATTAAGTGGGTTTTGATTATTTTGGTTATTATTGCTAGTTTTGTTGATTTGGATTGATAGGTTATCATTAGTAGATGTTTATTGATTAGTCTTGCTTAATATCTTGGTTTAATTTGATTAGTTTTGGTTAGATTCGAGTTCTCTCTATTTTCCTTGTTCTTCGCATATTCTGTTTTCCCAGGTTATTCCGGATCAGCAATTTATTCCGAACCAGCAGTTTATTCCGGATAAAGGTTTTATTCCGGATCAAGTGTTTATTCCGGATGAACTAGTTATTCCGGATGAGCCCTCGTTATTCCGAATGAAATGATATTCCTAATGAACTGCTTTCATTCCGAGTGAAGCCCACTTTCCGAACGAAGCAAAATTCCGGATCAACCATTTATTCCGGATGAAGTAAACATTCTGGATGAGTATTTATTCCAGATGAGTATTACATTCCGGATGAAGGAAAGTTTCCGAATGAACAAATATTCCGAGTGAAGGCTTTATTCCGAATGAGTGTTTTGTCTTGATTATTCCGAACGAAAGACTTTTATTCCGGATGAAGGTTATCTTTTGGTTATTCCGAATGAGAGTGTTATTCCGGATGAAGGATTTATTCCGGATGAGTGATTTTTAGTTTCTCTAATTTTATAACTTAAATTTTTAAGCTTTAATTTTCCCGCCTTTTTACTTAGTCACACTTTAAGTTTACTTGCCTTAGATTTATTTTAAGCTTGCGTTTAGGATACTTTTAAGTTTTCCTTTTAAATTTTCGTCACGCTTTGATTTCTCGTCATTTATTTTCGATTAGGTTTAGACCAAATTACCTGCCATTTACTTTAAAGTTTTTGCACCTTCCTTTACTACAACGACCAATCTATTTGTTTCCCAACAAGACACAGCTGAGTCACACGTTTACCAATAATCAATTCGATTATACCACTTCAAATGAACTTAATTTTTATACTTGGTAAAAACCTTGTATTAGCTTCCATTGAACACTACTTGCTATCAAAGCTTCAAGGGATTCAATGGCTACCTTCTTGACCTAGTTTTTGGTCTTGTGGGATGTCCTATGACGTTTATAGAAGTGGAAATGGATAATGGGTAGGAGATACTAAGAAAACGGGGTGCAAGTCTTCATACTATGCCATGCGGCTCTATTTATAGTACTAGCAACACTTAGGCTCCAAGTTTGCCATCTAAACGTGTAAGAAGGACATATAGATGACTAATGAAGGCTAGTGAATTTTATAGGTCCTAGCTTTGATCTAATCTTTTCTTGTGGCTAGAAATGTGTCACAGCAAGGTTTAGATGAGAATGGTGATGTGTAGCAAGCAAGGAGGTGATGCACCTACTCGTCACCACTCCTAAAATATCTTAGAAGTTGTAAATATCTGATATTTGAATTTGGAATGGAGGAAAATGGTTTAAAAATTGGTTTTGGAGGGAAAATACAAAACCGGGTCCTAAATCTAGGGCTTGTAACTTATGGTTTGTGTTTTTGGTGATTAGGGACTTAGAAAAGTGATTAGTGAATTATTAAGGCTTAATTAGGGTTTAGACATTTTGTTTAAGAGATTTGGGTCCTTGGTTTGAAGTTTAACAAAGGTTTGATGTGAAAATAGGGAGTATACTTTTGTAGATTAGGGTTTTCTAATGATCTGACATTTAATCTTAGCAAATGTGATTATCCTCCTCTTACACACTTAGGCTCCAAGTTTGCCATCTAAACGTGTAAGAAGGACAGATAGATGACTAATGAAGGCTAGTGAATTTTATAGTTCCTAGCTTTGATCTAATCTTCTCTTGTGGCTAGAAATGTGTCACAACAAGGTTTAGATGAGAATGGTGATGTGTAGCAAGAAAGGAGGTGATGCACCTACTTGTCACCACTCCTAAAATACTTAGAAGTTGTAAATATCTGATATTTGAATTTGGAATGGAGGAAAATGGTTTAAAATTTGGTTTTGGAGGGAAAATACAAAACCGGGTCCTAAATCTAGGGCTTGTAACTTATGGTTTGTGTTTTTGGTGATTAGGGACTTAGAAAAGTGATTAGTGAATTATTAAGGCTTAAATAGGGTTTAGACATTTTGTTTTAGAGATTTGGCTCCTTGGTTTGAAGTTTAACAAAGATTTGATGTGAAAATAGGGAGTATACTTTTGTAGATTAGGGTTTTCTAATGATCTGAGGTTTAATCTTAGCAAATTTGATTATCCTCCTCTTACACACTTAGGCTCCAAGTTTGCCATCTAAACGTGTAAGAAGGACAGATAGATGACTAATGAAGTCTGGTGAATTTTATAGGTCCTAGCTTTGATCTAATCTTCTCTTGTGGCTAGAAATGTGTCACATCAAGGTTTAGATGAGAATGGTGATGTGTAGCAAGCAAGGAGGTGATGCACCTACTTGTCACCACTCCTAAAATATCATAGAAGTTGTAAATATCTGATATTTGAATTTGGAATGGAGGAAAATGGTTTAAAAACTAGTTTTGGAGGGAAAATATAAAATCGGGTCCTAAATCTAGGGCTTGTAACTTATGGTTTGTGTTTTTGGTGATTAGGGACTTAGAAAAGTGATTAGTGAATTATTAAAGCTTAATTAGGGTTTAGACATTTTGTTTAAGAGACTTGGGTCCTTGGTTTGAAGTTTAACAAAGGTTTGATGTGAAAATGGGGAGTATACTTTTGTAGATTAGGGTTTTCTGATGATCTGAGATTTAATCTTAGCAAATGTGATTATCCTCCTCTTAGCTTACTGATTTAAACTTAATTTAGGTCCTAGAAATTGTGTCTTAAGTGTCCAAAGAGTTCTCACACTTGGTTTAATAGTTTAGTTTAGGTAAACATGTCTAAAGAGTGAAAATACCTATTTCGACCTAATTTATAAGTCATGCATTGAAATATTGTACCTTGTGCATTAGGGTACTTGTACATTGTCTTAACATAATCATATAATTCTAATTAATTCCTATGAGTGTTTGTAGACTTGTCATAAAAGACTAGGTTATGATTCCATGTAGATTTCTTAAATAAGGGTTTATATATCATTAAGCCTAATGACTTTCTATTTTAGGTAATTAGAGTTTGTATCTTAATGTAAGCTTATTCTACGTCTTATTTAGTATGTTTATGACTTCTATAGGTTCTACGTTCTTATTTTAAGGGTTTATATAGGTTGATCATATTCTAGGGTTATTTAAGTAAGCTTAAGGTTCTATGCTTTGAAAACTTGTACTTTATGCTTTAATAATTTGTAACTTAGTTTAAGATAAATGTATGATTATATTATGATACTTAGTTGAGTTTTATAATTTGTTGCAAAAGATTAGAGTTTAATTCGTTATAGATTGGATTTTATATGCTAATCTAGGTTTTAGGTAATTTTCTTGTAATTAGCTTGTGATTAGTGAATATTAGTGTTTTGTGATCATTTACTGTTGCTCCCCTTTCAATGGATCTATATCCTGTTAAAAATTTGTACAATAGCTTGTAATCAAACTAGAGCACTTGAGAACTCTTACTCAACTAAACAAGTTATGCGAAATCAAACTTATAAAGCAAAGAAGAACATAATTACTCTAACTATTTGATCTTCTATTAATCGACTTTTCAGTTAGGTACATAAAACTCATCGTACCTATGTTCCTTTTATAGTGTAAGGAACCCTAGAATATTCTATTATGATAAGTATATCACACACGATATATTATCAATATTCTAAACTATTAAGTATATCACATAAGATATACTCTGACTATAACTATGACATATCTTTTCTAAAGATATATTCGTCCTAATCTTCTTAGCAGTACTTATATTATAACTAACGGTACTTGACATATACCGTGTTAACACTAACGGTACTTGTACTTGTACTAACGGTACTTGGTACTTTACAAATAATTCCCAACAATCCTACCCTAAACAAGAATGATAACTTGTTGTCTTCTTGTTTCTCTGGATGTTAAATGTATAAGAATACATGTCTTCAAACTTGGATTGAACTTGGTAATCTTTGTAGTTGTAAACCAACTGAATATAGCCAAACACTTTATGCAGATCTTCTTCTGATATGAAAATCTTCAAGTCTTCATGAATATCATCTTTGTCTTCAAATTATGATCTTCTTGTGTCTTATGAACATTCTTTGCAGCAACTATGTTGTCTTCACATAGAGAACTTTGTCATCTTTAAGATTTTGGACCAACAGTCTTCCCCTATTTGATGATGAAAAAACTTCCTTGTGATCTTGAATATACATGAATCTCCTTGAACATGTTTGTTTATGAATCAACATTCCTGCTTATGCCTTCTCACCTGAAATAAAACAGTTAACAATAAACCAATCATCAGCTATCAACGAATTTGATTTATTCTTTACCAGTTAGCCGTACACTCTAGAATAGCCAATACTTTATTCATAAAGAATAAGGTGTACTGTTAACCCTACAATATTTGGTAAACTGTCAACCACTAACGGATTTGATAGAGTCTTTACCTAGAACCGTTTGCCCCAGGACTAGCTAACTCTTCACTTCTAAGTATGGTGAGTTAATGACCATGTAGTTTTTAGCAAACTACCAGCTATCAACAGATTTGAGAAGTCTTTACCACAAACGTTTGCTTATGGACTAGCCAGTTCTTATGTTTGTTACACATGGTGAACTGAGAACCATTTGTGAAGTGTGACTAAGAGTCAAACACTCAAGGCTCCTTCTCAACTTCTTCTTCTTTCTCCAAATCCTTGAGTTGCTGTTTGATCATCCTAATCAACTCTAAAGCACCATTAGATTCCTCTAAAACCTCCAGTTGTTGTTCCAACATCCTTTTGGACAACCTTATTCCAAAAGGATATATTTTCTCTTGAAGCATATAGTATGTCACATCATCTACATCTAGTGTATGTATTCCACATGATCTATAATATCTCTAGTAAGTAGGAACCTGATTCTATAAATCATTCAACATTCCATGATCACAGTTGTGTGGTTCATACATAAACTTCAATTCTCTTCCCAATAGTGATATTTCTTCTTGACCTTCACTCCCTCCTTGAACTAATTTGTTAAGGTCTTGAATGTCTTGTCTGTCAAGAATATGAAGAATATCTTCTAATAACCCGAACATCCTAAATGTGCCATCTGTTTTAGTTATTCCATGAGCTTCTAGTCCTTGTCTCATAGCACATGTCCATCTTATGATTGCTGACTTCTTTCCAAATATTTCTGTATCAATACATTGATCTTCAAATTTGACTATCTTCAAGTACTTTCTACAGCTCTCATCATCATAACTATCTTGATATGTAGATTTTGCCTTTTTCTTAGCTTCTTGCTTTTTCCTGGTTGATCTCTTTTTCTTAATACCCTTGGAGGTTCCTTCAATTCCAATGGATCCTTCAACCAAATCTGTATGTACCGTTTCTTCAAATACTATTGACTGTGTATGTACTTTCGTACATTTTCAGTCTCTTCAACACTTTGAGCTACATTTCCCTTATCCATCCTTTGAGCAGTCTTTGCTTCCTTTGAAACTTCCTTCACCTTTTTGTTCTTCCTAGCATATGTAGTCTTGATAGGTGGAGATGCTTCTTTCTATCCAGCAGTACTTGCATCAAATCTGGGGGTACTTCCAAATTACCTTTGTTGTTGTAGATGTTTCTTGACATTTTCAATGTCCTTTTTGTCTTTTTCATATCCAATCTCAACAAAGTTCAGTTTGCTCCTCTTGTGTTGCTCATACAAAGTCTTTATTTCATCAAAAGTTTTCCTAACTAATTGAGCATGGGTGAAATGCTTAACCTTCTTGAGGTAGGACATCATCTGATTTCTGTATTGTATAGTAGTTGGAGGCTTTACTCTTTCTTTTCTTCTCTTTTTAGCAAAAATCTTTGTTGCTCCCTTACCAAATCATTAATTAATTTATCATTTTCTTCTTCATCATAAGCATCTCTTTCTTCAGCTATTAAAGATTCTGCTAGAAGTTCACTTCCCTTTAGTTCAGCCTGAATTCTATCATACTCTGTTATGTTCCATTCTTGTTGTACTCTCTGAGCTTCAACCAATTGTTGCTTGGCTGCAAGTTCTTATTGTAACTCTTCTTCACGCATTTATGCTTGTAACCTAAGAGCTACTTCTTCATCATGCTCCATTTGATGGAACTTGTTCATGACTTTGCTTATATCAGCATCTGAATCACTTTCACCTTCAGACTCATATTGCAGTTTCTTTTTGCCCTTATCCTTTGGATTTGTCTTAGGTAATTTCTTAAATAATCTTGAAGATCTTCTTTCTTCATCTTCATTAGACTGTTGCTGAATAATAATACCTTTTGTAGTGGGCTGTGAAGCTTGTACTTTCTTACCTTTGTATTTACCTTAACTGGCAAAATTTTCTTGTTGTGTCTTCATTTCTTCTTCTACTAGCCTTGCCTTTTCAGCTGAGCTCTTTTCTTTGATATCAAGGAGCACTTGTGCTAATGTCTCATCTTCTCCAAAAGATGGAGTTTGGCTTTTTTCAGAAGATGGTAGTGAAGCTTTTTCACCAGCAGTACTTGTAGTTGGCTGAGCAGTACTTGGTTCTTCAGCAGTATTTACTTCACCCGTTTTAGACACACTTATTTCTCCTATCACCAAAGTATCTCTAGATACTTTATCTCCTTTAGAAGCTATCTTCTCAAAATCTAACTCCTCAGTCTTGTCTGATTCAACATTTATCCTTGATCTTGATAGTACTTGGAAAGACTGCTTCTCATGTAACTAGAATTGTCTTTGTGGTGGAGTTGTAGACACAGGAAACTTAATAGTTATTTCCTCTAGCTTCTCATTAAACTACTCTAATTAGCTTGTAGTTTTGGTGATTCGGGTTGTGGCTGAGTTTTCGTCATATCTTCATCAGCAGAGGGTTGTGGTTCCTTAACAGATGGTTGTGGTTGTGGTTCCTCATGTTGAAGCTCTATATGTGTATGCTCCAAACTTTTATTATCCACATAATTCTCAATGCCATCATCAGCTTCAAAATTGATGTCATTTCTAGTGTTTGCTTGAATATCAGAAGAAGGTCCATGTTCTTCATTTTACTCCCCTGTTTGTTTGCATTCAGTTTCTTCCTCCTTAAGTTTCTGAGCTTTTGCTTCTTAAGATTGGCTTGCTGAATTTCCCTGTCATGCCTCATCCAAGGAGTAACTTTATTCCTTATCTTTGTTAGATTGTCCTCCAAGTCTGCAATTTTCTTATCTTTTTCAAGATTTTCCTTTTGCAAAACCTGTACCTGTATGGAAAAGCTTGTGCACAAAGTAGTTAAATTTGCAACATCCACCACCTCTATTGATGTTGCCTGTGGAGAACCACTAGCAGCAATTGAAGCAGCAGGTGTATGGATCATCTCATCAGAATTAGGTTGATTACCACCATGATGAGAAGAAGATGGTGAATCTTCAGATGGTTGGGGAATCTGGTTAGAAGGAGTTTTCTGAGAAGCACTAGCTGAGCTAGGTTCCTCGCCTTCTTCATTAGTTGGGTGGGCTAACATACTAGCAAATACTGGTGTTACTGTCTCTGAAAAAGAGCTACCATTCTTTGTCAATAAAGAAAAAGTTCTCTTGGTGAAAGACGGGACATCTCATGTATTTGTTAAGTCTGGTAGGTTTGGGATTTGGTCTTGGACTAAAGCCTGAATAAATCTTGGATACATTAAAAACTTTTTAGACCCTTCCAAATTCCTAGTCATGCCTTCAAATATTAACCTTGAAAAGTTAAAAAATTTGTTGTTTGCTAGATAAATACCAGCTGATGCTAAAGTAGCAGGGATTTTATCAAAAGATGTACTTTTTGAGCTTAAACAATGAATTATAGCATGAAAAAGTAATTTCCATTGTTGTGAAAATAAACCTTTAAAGAAAGTAAGACTTTCCCTACCTCCCTCATAACCCATGGCTGTAAGGCCATAATGTATCTCAGTGTTAGTCAACATACTAGTTCCATTTGCATCATCAAGTCTTAAACTAGCCCTAAGCAGTACTTCAGTCACATAAATGTTCCTATTATTAATCCTAGTCCTTATGCAAGCTTGATTATGACGAGTACCTATAACAACAATATTCCAAAATTGTGTAAAAATAGGAATAGAGACAACAGGACTTACAGTAAGTGCAAAACGTACGTGACTTCGAGATAGAAAGTCAAGTATCTCATGAAAACCAAGAGAATCATCATTCTGAGTAATATTAGCAACCCGGTTGTGCTTAGAGATCACTTGTAGAGCAGCCATTAGAATTTTTGATGATCAAAAAATCAGAGAGAATGTTATAGAATCGAGGTATAAAAATAAAATATTAGGTGAAACACTTGTGTATTGGGGTTTGTATTTATATGAATAACAAAACCAAGCGCGAAAAAACCGCCAATTTTATAAAAAAGACACTCAACGGTAAAACGGTTATGTAGCGGTACATGGAAGATACACGATACCTCAAATTTTTCTTAGCGATACTTGGTTCCAAAACGGTACCTCAAAAATTAGACCGGTTCATGAATTCCACTATCATTGTAACCTCTTTTATCTTAATCTAATCACCTGCAATCACATCAAAAACCAAAACAAATACTATACAATAACAATTAGAATAATAATTGTACAGCTGTTACCTCCCCGTAACATATGCAGGAGTTATTGGTTTAGCATACCAATATGTGTTACCAAGAACTCAAATCTATTTGTTTCAATCGCCTTGGTTAATAAATCAGCTACATTGTTATCTGTATGGATCTTCAAAGCATCTCTTATAAAGTGATGTCTTATTTCAGTATGCTTGGTTTTGGAGTGAAAGACTGGATCTTTGACAATGCATATGGTACTTTCATTATCAATATAGATTTTGGTGTTCATAAAGTTGAAACCATAATCTAACAACTGATTTTGGATCCAAAGTACTTGTCCACAGTAATGAGCAGCAGCTACATATTCAGCTTCAGTTGTAGAAGTAGACAATGGTTTGCTTCTTACACTGCCATGATATGAGTCTTCTGTCTAGGAATTAACAACCTCCTCTTGTAGATTTCCTATCATGATTAGCTCCAGCATTATCACTGTCTGAATAAGCTTCTAAGTCAAATGTAGAATCCTTAGGATACCATAATCCTAGAATAGGTTGACCTTTAAGATACTTAAAAATCCTTTTCACGGCATGTAGATGTGAAACCTTTGGATTGACTTGAAACCTTGAACAAGCACACACAACAAACATAATATCTGGTCTTGAAGCTATAAGATACATCAATGAACCAATCATTGATCTATACAAATGAAGATCAACATTTTCACCATGTTCATCTTTTGAGAAAGACTTCTTAGCTTCAAAAGATGTACTTGCACTCCTCGTATCCATACTTGAAAATTTCTTTAAGATTTCAGCAACATACTTATCTTGGCTGGTAAATATTCCATCTTTCCTTTGTTTGACTTGAAGTCCTACAAATAAAGTAAGTTCTCTCATAGAACTCATTTGAAATCTTCCTTTCATCAAAGCTTCAAATTCTTCACACCATGACCTTTTGGTTGAACCAAAAATGATGTCATGAACATATACCTGAACTAGGATAATATCCTTAACATTCTTTTTGATAAAAGGAGTCTTGTCAATGGTGTCTCTCCTATATTTATGTTCCAAAATAAAATTGGACAAAGTTGCATACCAAGCTCTAGGAGCTTGATGAAGACCATAAAGAGCTTTAATAACTTTGTAGACTCTGTTGGGGAACTTAGGATCTACAAAACTTGGAGGTTGTGAAACATATACCTCCTCTAAAATAGTGCCATAAAGAAAAGCACTTTTCACATCCATTTGATAGACTATAAATCTTATATATGATGCAAAGGCCAAAAATAACCTAATGGCTTCTATCCTTGTCGCTGGTGTAAAAACCTCATCATAGTCTATCCCTTCTTCTTGTCTATACCCTTGAGCAACAAGCCTAGCCTTGTTCCTCACAACAAAACCTCTTTCATCCTTCTTAAGTCTGAAAACCCATCTAGTACCAATTACTCTCTTTCTAGAAAGAAGATCCACAAGAATCCAAACCTTTTGTAGTTCAAATTGCATTAATTCTTCTTGCATGACATCTACCCAACTTTCTTCATCAAGAGCTTGAGAAATATTCTAAGGCTCTACTTGTGATAAGAAATAGGCAAACAAACAATGTTGAGTATCTTTATGATTTGTTCTCTGTTGTTATTTGACATAGCTCACAAGTGCATGAGTTTCAGCACTAGCTTGAAGTTGTCTTCTAGTTTCCACAGCAGACTTTGGGTTTCTAATAATCTGTGTTATAGGATGGTTGTTATTGGCTGTATGAGTGGGAATAGGACTGATTGATATTTTAGTTTATAAATTTTTGAAGTCAGTCACTTCACTGTGCTCATCGTAGGAAGCATTTAAGAATATTCCTTCTTTGGGACTAGTAAAACCATCTTCATTATCCATTTCTTGAAGAATGTCTTCAAGTGAATCAACAGATGTTGCAGAATTTGGCTTAGCGGTACTTACAGATGAAGTACCGCTAGGTTGCAAATGTACTGCGGAACTTTGTGATTCCAAGTGTTCTTCTATAGAATGCTTAGCACTTGCTCTAGCATTCTTTTCATGATCCATAAGCCTCTGGATTTCATCATGTGAGGCTTGAGCATCATTTGGTATCACTGGTTGCTTCTTTTATGGGTTAACAAATTTTTGTGAGACAGTAGGCAAATGTGGTACATATATATGAACCTCATTATCATCTTGAGGATCTGATGAAGAAGGACTTTCCTTCTGAGTGCCTGAACTAGTTGTGCTAGTTACTTTACCTGCATTGTTAGTTTGACAGTCTTGTTGCACAGAATAGTAATCCATGGAGTTAGTTAGATAATCTAAATCAAACATCCAAACATAACCTATTCCTGGGACATTGGGCTTATTCTCTAAGAAATTGACATGGACATTTTCTTCAACTTTTCCTGATGTCAAATTAAAGACTCTATATGCCCTACTTTGCAAAGAATATCCTACTAGATATCCTGGATCAAACTTTCCATCAAACTTACCCAA
Source organism: Glebionis coronaria (assembly GCA_025667525.1). Taxonomy (NCBI): domain Eukaryota; kingdom Viridiplantae; phylum Streptophyta; class Magnoliopsida; order Asterales; family Asteraceae; genus Glebionis; species Glebionis coronaria. The sequence goes on from CM046877.1 coordinate 459,436,478, forward strand.
ATGATCAAGAGTATTTAAAATAGACACATGACACCCAAAAGGTTTTAAGTAACTCATGGTTGGCTTAACACCAGTCAAACGTTCATAAGGTGTTTTGTTTTGAGGCTTGGTTACTAAAACTCTATTTAGCATATAACATGTTGTATTGATTTCTTCTGCCCAAAAGGCATTTGGCAAAAGAGAATCAACCAGCATAGTCCTAGCAGCCTTAATTAAAGTCCTATTTTTCCTTTCAGCTACCCCCATTTTGTTGTGGAGTCCCATGGTTACTAAATTGTCTCTTGATACCTTTAGACCTATAGAAGTCATCAAATTCAGCATTCTTAAATTTTGTCTTATTATCTGTCCTAATGACTAAGACTTGTTTATTGGACTGTTTTTCAACTAAGGTAACAAAGTCTTTAAGTAATTCATTGGTTTCACTTTTAATTTTTAAAAAGAAACCCCAACTGAATCTACTATAATCATAAGTTATAACTAGGCAAAAGGTCTTGTGACTAATACTCCTAACAGAAACTGGACCAAACAAATTCATATGTAAGAGTTACAAAGGCGTAGTCACAGAATTGATAGTCTTGGTCTTACAAGAGGCTCTATGTTGCTTTCCTTTTTGACAAGCAGTACATGTGAGATCATTTTGAAAAGATTTGGTAGGTAACCTTCTAACCAAATTTCCCTTAACAAGTTTGTTTAGGTTCTTGAAATTCACATGACCTAACCTCATATGCCATAAATTAGACTCATTATCAGAAGCTTTAGCTAATAAGCATGTAATACCACTTGTTGGAGTAATAGTATGAAGATTAAAGGTATACATATTTTCTTGCCTGTGTACTTTAAGCAGTACTTGAGATTCTTTTGGCATCACAAAATCTTTGGACAGTACCAAGCAGTCTGAATTTGTAAAAAGCACCTTGTTCTTCTTATCACACATTTGTGATACATAGAAGCGATTGAACTCATTCAATTCTTTCACAAAGAACACATCTTCAAACTCTAATTTTCTTGTGTTGATTTTCCCTTTGCCAGTAATCCTGCCTTTACTTCCACCAAAGGCTACTGGTCCACCTCTGAATTCTTCAAATTCAGCTAGGAAATCTTTGTTACCTGTCATGTGCCTTGAGCATCCACTATCAACTATGCCTTTATCCTTCAATTCATTAATTAGATGCTCCTGCACATACACAAAACACATTAGTGTTTAACAGGGACCCAAGCCACATTTGGCTCAGATCTTATGGGACCTACATACTTGAGTGTTTGATAAGTAGTTTTACCATTTAGACTACAAACACTCTTATATTTCATTGTTAAACATAAGTAGGTTTTGTATTTCTAGACTCTCTAGGCTTAAGTACTGTTTTGGCAGTACTTAGTGAAACAAGTGACTTTTGTCCTTTAGGAACCCACATTTGCACTGGTTTCTCATAAGGCATACTCCTATGGAACTTAACAATCTCAAATAAATCCTTAGAAGTTTTTTTAGACTTTGATTTCCTAGATGGAAGTCCAGCGGTACTTGTCTTAGTTCTAGCAGTACTTACAGATTTTGATCTGCTAGTACTTGGAGAACTTGACTTCAAAGGTACTAGACCTTGTTTCATAAGTACTGCTCTAGGTACAAAGTCCTTATTGGTATGAGGGCGACTTATCTTATTTGACTTATTTTGCTCACTTACCCTCTGAGCATGACCTCACTTAGGTGTGTCATCTCTTGATCCTAATTGTCTTTTTCCCAGTGCAATCTTTTCATGCCCTTTCATTGAGACCCTATTTGAAGCTTTTTGTTTAGCTATTTTATCTTCATGCACAGTACAGTCTTTGATAAACTGATCTAAACTACCACACACATAACATCCTTTTCTTCTCAAAGAAGATCCAAAGGGTGATTCTGATCTAGTGTTTTCAAAACCTAGCCCACCCCTTTTGATACTACCATGATGTTTTGCATTGCTATCCATTGCCTTACTAGAAGATTTAAACTGCTTGGGAGCAGAACTAGTCATAGACATAGGTCCTTCAGGCACAAATGCGCTTATTAAAGGTGGATAGACAACCTTTTGGTCACAAATGGTTCACCCTGGGTCAAAGTACTAGAGTCTGATTCAGAATCATCATAATTTTTACCATAAACAGCTTTTGACTCATCTAACTCTAACCTTGAATAACTAACATTAGTAATGTCTGAGCAATGATGCGTGAGACATACTGAAACGTAGTACGTGAACGATTGTGAACTTGATACGTGAACAATGGTGAACGTGATACATGGAGATATGGCGAATGTAATATGAGAACCATATAGTGGACGTGATACGTGCAGTATATCGTGGATATGATATGAGAAATGTGGAATGAACATGGTATATGAAACATATCGTGAATGGAGATCACTGAGGAGGTAAAACTAAACGATATGAGGTGAGACGTGAAATGTAACGTGAAACGTCCGTCCGAGGATGGAAACTTTATTAAAGTAGAGTCTGGTCTCCCAAGCTTTCTGCAAAGATCTTTCCAGAATGAGATGTGAAAAACGCAAATCGTAAGCTAGAATGAGATCATGAACGTTAAGAGTGTCATGAACGTGAGTGCGAAAGCAAATCGTAAAACTGAAGGACGATAACGTAGATAATGAACGTGAACGTGAATCTTTATCTGAGTTGATAGCGAATGAGTGCCTTGTAATCATATGATCTTTGGCTGGGAAATGTCGGATAATCAGTAAACCGTGAAATTCTTGCAGATGGAGGGGTATGCAGACTTGGTCAAACTGTTGAGGACAACTCAGATAGCATCATGCTTTTTCTGAGCTTGCGGTAGTCCGTTGACAGAATCCATGGAGGTCTTGTCCCATTTCTGTTTGAAAATTTATGCTGGTTGAAATGAACTACTAGCATGTTGGTGTTCAATCTTAACCTGCTGGTATGTCAGGCAACTAGATATGAACGTAACTGTAGCTTGTTTCACTAGGAACTGGATACCTGGAAGTTTGGAAACTATGAGTCTCTATAAATTTGACTTCTCTTAGTGTAGGATCCTCTGAAACACATAACCTATTGTAGGATTCTCTCATTTACGTGTAAGCTTAGTCATGGTAAAACTAGCCGTGAGAATAATGCGATTCAGCGTGACACTGAAGTCACCAAAAATTCATACTGAAAAATATTTCAGGGTTAAGTTTCTTCCGTCGTAGAATTGTAACATGAAGCGAATATGTTCTTCGTTCTCTTCTCTAGGATTGGAGAGAAGCAAGATGTCATCAATGAAAACAAATAACGAATTTGTTTGTGAGTTCATGGAAACTCCGTTCATCAAATTCATAACTGTTGCTGGAGCATTCATGAGATCCAAAATAAATTCATGAATTTAGCATGACCAAATCGTGCACGAATAGTAGTCATGGACATGTCCTGCTTTTTACTCGCCACTGTTGGCAGTATGATCGGAAATCGATCTTGGAAAAGTGTTTGGCACCCGGTAGTCGATCAGACACGTCGTCAATACGTGGAAGAGGAGAACGGTTATCAATGGTGATTTGTTTAAGTTGACGGTAGTCGATAAAAAATCTCATGTTACCACCCTTCAATTGATCCTTCAACTGATCCTTCAACTCTTTTAGCTTAAGGAAGTCGTGTGGTAAAAAGTCTTGGAAACTGGTTCTCTTCCCTAACATGATCGATGTTAAGTTCCACCTTGCGGATAAGAAGTATACTCAGAAGTTCTTCTGGAAATACATCTGGGAAAATTCTAAAATTATCTGCTGATTATGAATAAAAGAACTTCAGAAGTCGTGTCATAAAGGATAGCTAGACAATCTTCGCAGTCATGTAATAATAAAACACGTGCTTGTAAAGCAGAAATTTTTTCACAGGTTTCCTGGTGGAAACCATGATGAATGTATTCAGGAACCTAAACGTCGCTGAATAAAATCTAATATGAATGGAGATAAATTGTAGCGTGGTGTGCTGTCAATAGTCCAAACTCATAATCATATTGAATTCGCATATGTCCGGAGGAAATGCGTCAACTAGACGAATCTTGTCGTCAAACTCCAAGGGAAGATCTCTGTACACATGTGTAATGCGAACAGAGTCTCTCAAGGGCGTGGATATGTTTAAGACTTTATCCAATGGCATAGGGGTTTTCCTAATAGGAGTAGCATAAGCAGTGGATATGACTGAATGAGTTGCACCCGTATCAAATAACACACAAGAAGCATGTCCATACTTAAATAAACTTCCAGTGATGGTACCTAATGACTTATTTGACTGATCCCTGGTGGCAGTAAACACACGGCCAATTGTAGGTGGTGGTTTCTAATCAGCATGTCCTGAAGTACCAACAATCTCACCCTTCCTGCAGTCCTTCATCTGATGCCCTGTTTGCCCACATTTGAAACAGGTGCCAGTAGCACGACAACATGGTCCTGGGTGCCTATACCCACAGGTGGTGCAGATAGGGTGAGTATACCCTCATGTAGATGCTCTAGCCTGCCGAGAGCCTGGTTCAGAATATATGCGTGAGACATGATTACTGGAACATAAACATGACTACACATAAGGTTTAGATTATAATACTAGATAAAGCTGAACGATTGGGCTGCTGACCTCAGTGGTAATTATCCTTGCCGTTATCTTTGTTGTCATGCCGAAGGTTAGCATATACGTTACACGAGAGTTTAATGTTGCGAAGTTTAAAGAAGCACATGTGGCTGCTAGAATAGTTGGAGTTACCACGGTAGTTTTCACTACCGCCTCTCCTGTCCAATCTGTTACGGTCATAAGGCTGACCGTGATTTTTGTAGCCATGCTGCTATGTAGCCGACTGTGATTGGTCTCCTCCTTTCTGTCTGAAGGATATAATTGAATAATGCATGTTATATAATGAAAAGTAAGTACATGAGTTGAAATGTTTATGTCTGAAGAATGAAGTATACCTCTTCTCAGGTCGCTCCAAGTTCTCGAGCTCATCCCTTTCGTAGAGCATCTCTAAGCTACGTGATGCGTCCCCCACTTGCGACACATTGGTAAAAGTGGCACTAAGTAGCCGGTCAGCAGTCGTGGAGTGAAGAGCCCAATGGAAGTGTTTAGCTTGCTCTTCAGATCGACCTGCAGCAGCACCTAGAAATCCAGCTAACCTGAGGTAGCTAGAGTAACTAGTGGAGGAGGAGGAGGATTATTCTGGTTCTTAGGATGTGGTCCATTTTGGAATTCAGCCCGAATTTCATCTCGGATCTGGGGGAGCATGGCTTGTAGAGCTGCTTGAACAGTTGCAGCGATTTCCTCATTGTTTCGTTTGTTCACCATCTGAAATTTTTAAGAGTAATTTAAATGATTAAGCATGGAGTAAATAACTTGGAATATGCATGGAATAGTTTATGAAGGCATAGCCGACGAAATTTTGAAATGAGCAAGGTGAACGCCTATAGGTCTGTTCACAAAACAACATTCGATTGAAAAACATGAAATTTAACATGAGCAAGGGTGAACGCCTATGGGTCGGTTCACAACACAAAATTTGAATGAGTAAAGGTGAACGCCTGTTGGTCGATTCACAAAACGAAATTCATAGAAAAGCAAATGCGACTAAGTATAGCTAGTCATGTACCAACCTTTTACTTAGTCAAAACTTAGAAATTGAAAGATAAAATGCATGAGAAACATGGAAGACAACAAACGCCAAAATTTAGAAAGTTCCTGGTGACTACCCACTAGTCACATGTCAAGTTTTAGAGCCTACAGGTCAAAACCTTGGGCTCTGATACCATAGTTGTAACACCCCACTTGGATAAGTGGACCGTTACGTGTATTTATGGCGTGTCATCAAAGCGTGCAAGGTAAATGTCGTAAAACATTAAATGACCATAAGGGAAATACCGGAATCAAACATCGGTAATCCAAACATAAGCTCACACATGTAAAAGTAAATGCTGAAAGAAAGGACTAAACAATGTCCAAACAAGCAAAGTAAAGTATGAAGTGCATAAAGTAAAGAAGTCTGGATAGCTTCCATCCAAAATGCACATACTCTCAAAATCCTAAGTGCGTCCCTGGGTACCTGCCGTTTTGGGACATGGAAAGTAAAGTAACGGCTAAGCAATACGCTCAGTGAACGGATATATATATATAACATGATATGAATGATTGAAACATAAGTAAAGACTGGAAAGCAGCGGATTAAGTGTAAGTCCTGGAAACCTGGAACATGTTTATAAACTGGTTTAAATTCTAAAAACTTATGTTTATATCTGAAAACTGCATTTTAATTTGCCAAGAGCCCATATAGGTCATGAAGGTATCAAGTGGCATGAATACATAGAGGGGTGACCTCATCATGCATTAGAGGGGTGACCTCTAATTATACTGGTCTGGGTAGGAGGGATTAACTCCTTGTGAAGGATGTAGAGCACACATCGCATTCACCTGATAACTATAAGCTGGAAACTAGGATGCACCCATACACCCCACATGATAATACTTATAATGGTCAAACTGAAACTGAAGGGACGCCACGAGAAATCACTCCCTCGCAGAGGAGTCATAACACTGGTGCCTCAAGTGTTATGGTTACGGTACCTCCGTAACTAGATGACATGGTCATGCATGTATATAGCTCAGGCATTTTAAAATAAACATAAGTATTACTGAAAAGTTGAATAATATATAAGTACTGGGGAAAATAGATGGCTGTAAACGGGGAATCCTAATCATGCATACGAAGGAAATGTCCATACTGAAGGACGGAATATCCGTACCTCGTGTCCAGTAATGAAGTGAGAATGAAAGCTGAAGGATCTACTCCGACTTCACGGATACTACATAAATAAGGGACGTGAATGAGTTGTCTGATTACTGTATACTTTACTGGTTCTGAGTGTTCTTAGCTTGTTTAACATGTTCTTATCATGTTTTACTATTTCATGTATTATCTTGTAAATATTTATGGTTTCCATGTATTTTGATTATTGTATTTCATGTATCCATGTGTTATTATACTTGTTGTATCATAATAAGTAATGTTCTAAAAATAGAAGGTTTCCATAAATAGTAAGTTTCCAAAAATAGAATGTTTCTAAAAATAGTAAGTTTCCAAAAATAGAAAGTTTTCGTATATAATTATAAGCTTGACTAATAAGTCCAAAATATAAGCTAGGGCTTAATAGTCATAACTTATAAGTCATGATGATTAAATAGTAAAGTTTATAAAATAATTACTTAGGCTAAAATGATGGTTATTAATTAATAACATAAAGCATGGTTTTTAAATCTGGATTATTAATTAATAACATAACGTGGTTTATTTTAATAAAAGTTTACCTTAGCCAAATAATTATATTAAAATATGGTTATTAGTTTAATTATGTCATAATAAAATACTTAGGTTAATCTCATGAATTATTTCATTTAATAATTATAACCTAAGTTTTCATGAATAATTATATTTTAAATAATTATATATTAAATCATGTTTAATTTAATTAATATTTCAAGTCTTGATTAATTAAATTAATAAGAGTAATTTAATAAAACATATCCTTGTGTACCCGAGCCTACCGAGACCCCGTTTCCCGGTCGCACTAACCAATCAAACAAAACACTAAACAAAACCACAGCCTGATTCACGACAGAAATCTCTGTCGAATCTGCCAAAGGGAAATCTACGACAGAATTTGTCGCTAAACTAGAAAAACAAAACAAACCTAGCCCCTGCTGTAATCTTGGTTTTCCTCGCCCGTCCTGAATACCCACCGAGAGCCATGAGGACCTCGGGTTCCCACTGTTTTCATTCCATCCCCACTGTTTGGGGTTTTTGGCTAGCGGCTCACTAAAGAACACCAACACCGACCCTAGTGAGGGTGCGGCTGTTTGGAGAAATATACCACCGAGAGCTGTGGGCTCTCGGTTTCCATGTCAAACCAACCCAAAGACCCGAATCATTCCTTATTTTAAATCTTTTATCAACATGTTCATATATTATATTAGTGGATTCATGATGTTAAAACATAATAATAAAAGGGGTATTAAGAATTGGTGTTACCGATTGTGATTGATGCAAGAATGAAAGACACGAACACGTTCTTAAGATTAATTCAAGAATCAAAATCGACCTCCTCCCTTGTTTCTTTTTCTTCCCGTGGCACCCCCCAAGACAAACCCTAAATTGTTTTCTTGTTTTGTGAAAATGAAATGTGTGAACTTCCTGATTGTTTAGTATTCATGGGCTGGGCCTAAGCGCATTTTCTTTTCTCTTTTGTACCCACACAACACACACATATATTTCTGTTTTCATTTCGTGCTTTAATATTCAACGTACGTGTTCGTATTTTAAATTCTCGTGTTAAATTCTGACATGTATTATTTATTTTACTGAATAAATTATAATATACGTAATACTTGAATAAATAATATTATTTATTATTTGAAATAAATAATAATTACGTAACGTTTTAATTAGATATGTGATTGCGCGTAATTAATGTTTCATGGATTTTAAAGCGGGTTTCACACATTGCCATTTTCAATAATTGCCAAGATTTTTAGAATTACCATCTTGTCGACTCGTAACGTAGAAAAAGGCTTTTTTTGGGTTGATTTTAATGAGTATTGGAGGCGTGGTATTTTTCAACATCAAGAAGCAGATATTATTGCATCTGCTGTTGATCATCGTCATCATCCAATTGTTGCACAAGGCGAAAGAAGAAGACTCCGTGCCCTTGGTGACATTACAAATCTCAGACCGCATGTGTCAATAAACCAATTATTAAGGCAAACCCTACTGTAACCAAAAAGCCTTCCAAGTCACTATCATCAGTTCTTACTGCGCGTAGAAAGGCTGCTAGTGGAATCCCTACTACAAACCCAAAAACTCCTGTCATCATCAATATTGATGAATTTGACAAGAATAATGAGCTAGCTGAGGTTGAATATGTGGAGGAATTCTATAAGTTTTACAAGCTCTCCGAGACCCAAGGATGTTTGAGAGATTACATGGATGATTTTCAACCTGATATCAATGCTAGAATGCGAGCTATCTTGCTTGCTTGATGCCAGACACTCTCTTTCTCACTATCAATATTGTTGATAGATACTTGTCGCTCACAACTGTTGCTAGAACTGAACTTCAATTGGTTGGCATCAGCGCGTTGCTTATATCTTCCAAGTATGAGCAAATATGGCCGATAGCGGTTGATGATATGATTACTATGTGGGAATATACATACTCAAGAGACCAAATTCTTGCTATGGAAAAGGCTATTCTTAGTCGTTTAGGTTGGTATCTGACGGTACCAACACCGTATGTGTAAACAGTTCGGTATGCTAAAGCCTCACTTCCAACTGACAATGAGATGGAGAATATGGTGTTCTTTTTCACTGAGCTCGGTTTGATGGACTACTTGATTACCATAAGGAATAACCCTTCAATGCTTGCTGCTTCAGCTGTGTACGCTGCTAGGTGCACCCTTAATAAGACACCTGCTTGGACTGAAACACTCAAACATTACACCAGATATACGGAAGATCAACTACGAGACTGTGCTAAGAGTTTGGTGAGCTTTCATGCTAGTGCAAGAGATAATCAGTTCAACGCAATGTACAAGAAGTATTTGAACCCTGACAGGGGTGCGGTGGCTCATTTTCCTCCAGTGACGAGTCTGTTTGTAGTGAATCGTCATAAGTAACGCTGCTTTGAAGATAGGTTGGTTGACTGCTCAGATTAGGAAGTCTATTACTATTGTGATTGTAAATTTGTAATTGCATAAGTTTCCTATTATGACCCAAACATGACTAATCTTTTATGTTTCTTTCGTTTTTTTGGTGTTTTGTTAAAATTTCCAACTGAAACATCAGTATATTGACATGTTTTCCCCAAACATAAGTTTTTGAAATTATACAATCACATACACATTAAAACATAAGTAAAATAAGAAGATAACTTTACAGTATCATCATATCGGTAAAAACACATTAAGTTGGTCAAGTAAAACTTGTATACAGGCATATAACATGTATACTGTAGTTAATCGCGTTACAAGACACAACTTTATATATCGGGTAGCACATATATATATCATCTCAAATTCTCAATTCAAGCTATTAACTAATACAATAATGGATATCAGATGAATGTGGCTCCCTTCAGCTCTATACAGTGGAGCTTCATCTGTATATTCTGTATATTATTATTGGTCAATGATAATTTGGGCATTGAAACAACATCAAGATTATAAGAAATGTATGTTGTAACTGAAAAATTATTTCTGTCTTGATTTGTCTTAACACGGATGAAGTTTTTCCATGACGCCGAGTCTTTGACTCAGATGGCCTAACCGAAGTGACCCTTTCCGAACCATTTCTGCAGGCACCGTCAAGATGAAAATTGAGTACCGATAAACTTGCACTGAAGATAGAACTGAGGAATCCTGGTCACTCCTAAACAGCACTTTAAAAACTGCAAAATCAAAACCTAAACATCAATACTCAGCTACTCGCAGATGATAGTTTTGGATAATTTTTTCAGTCTTAGTTAATCAGAACTACAATGCTATTTATTGCTTATAATATTGAACTTTTTTTCGTTTGAATATCAATCAGATGACATATATAGGGGGACTGAAACCCATAAATAAAAGAATTACTCAGTGACCTCAAACGTGTATATTGATTGATAGGTTAGCGACAAAGAACTACAAGGAAGATATACTTTATACATTTTTCTTATAAGATTACACCATAATAAGCTGTTAAACATCTTCAAATGCAGGAAGCTCGTTAAGATCAAAGCCACACACAGCCTTTCTTTCACCACTGATTGTATCAGCTGATTCTTTAACTTGTAAATTCCTCTGTTTCGTCAGGCTTGTAGCCATGAGTTCTTCAACTTCTGTGCCTGATTCAACCATAGGTGGATTAAAAGGATCATCATCAAGGCACATGGGACCATTAACTGCTTGTACATCGCTCTGCGCCATTATACTAGTGTTGGCCTTCAACTGGTGACCAGACGCAATGAGCAATAGAGTCTTCGCTGCTTCTTGCATATCCTCGTCAACAACGCTTGACGCCAAACGACCTCTCTTGCCTGTCTTCACATCCCACCCATATAAAAACTTACTCAAATCAAGCGCGGCGGCCTTGGCATCATGATTCTGATTTTGACCACTTTTAAAGAACGTCTTCCAGTCTTTATCTGTGTGAAGAACCATGTGCTGATAAAGGGATTTTTTCGAGCAACAATTCATTCTGCATATAGGGCATGCTGGTTTACCACCTTCAGAATTTACAATACTCATTAGCAAATTATTTCGTTTTTCTAAAAGTAGATTCCTTTTCTTGAACGCATGAGTCGGTTTCTTGATTTCATCAGAGGTGGAATGCCTTTTGGCTTTCTTGATCTTTTCTTGAGATGCAGTCTTACAATCCATGTCAAGAACTGATCTTTTACGATTCATCTTTTGAGCATCAGAAAAAGAAGATGTTTGTGTCTCCTTGTCATGGGCGTAGGAAGTACTTTCGCCAATCATATTGGTAGGAGTCTTTAAACGAATCACGAGCTTTCTGACACCATGTGTTGTTGGAGCAGAAGATTGAAGTGTATGAACTGAACCTTGGGACTTCATTCTTATGTGTCAACAGAAAGTTGCACAGATTAACAAAATTCAGATAAAGAAATAAGGATAGAGAAATATGCGATTAATTAAATCCTATTGACAGAATAATGATAATCAATTGGGGGTCGAACCTTATAAATAAGGCTTCTGGTAATGGCGGTGTAGTTTTTAGTTACCGTTGGAATATAAGACTTGGGATCAAAGTTATTACAGTATTAATCAGACTTGTGGTAAAGTGGTTTAGTACCGCGTGTATTTTTAGTTGGTTTAATCCGCCTATTTTTTAGTCGGTTTAATCTCGCGTATAAAATTTAGGAAAGTTATGATCCTTTTATTAAATTGCTAAAAATATTTAATTAAATTATTAATTGGGGAAAGAAACATGAACAAATTGGATATTGATATCAACTCGAATTTGAATTTGTGGTTTTCATGTGATTTTTAATAAACGTTTAACTCGTACAATGGCAACTTACTTTTACAAATATACTAGCATACATGTAAAGGAAGGTAAGAATAGTGATGACTGATTGTGTGTCCATTACCTCATCATATGAATGATATATATACACAATACATTTAGGCTTGAGCCCAATAACAACTAGGATACAGCTATAATAATGATTAACAATTGATTGACTAATGACTAACCCCGTAGTTGGAGCGGGAGTTTTCCGGACGCTCAAACTGGATCTGAAATCAGCAAACAACGGGTACGGGAGTCCTTTTGTGAAAATATCTGCATACTGAAATCGTGAAGGAACATGAAGAACCCGAACATGACCTGCTGCTACTTTATCACGAACAAAATAAATGTCAATCTCTATATGCTTTGTGCGTTGATGTTGCACCAGGTTTGCAGACATGTATACAGCGATGACATTATCACAGTAGACCAAAGTCGCTATGGAAAGAGGGGTATGAAGCTCACGAAGGAGGTTTCGAAACCAAGATGTCTCTGCTACAGCATTTGCAACCCCGTAGTACTCAGCCTCGGCACTAGACTGAGACAACGTATCCTGGCGTTTGGAAGACCATGTCATAAGGTTGTCACCGAGAAACACACAGTAACCAGAGGTAGACCGGCGCGTAGCCGGACAACCTGTCCAATCAGCATTAGAGTAAGCAATAATTTGTGATGTAGTAGACTGAAATAACTGTAATCCAATATCAGTTGTTCCTCGAAGATATCGTAGAACACGCTTCCTTAGCATTAAGGTGTGGTTCTCGAGGATCATGCATGTAAAGACATAACTGTTGAACTGCATACGACAAATCGGGTCGGGTAAAGGTGAAGTACTGAAGTGCTCCGGCAAGGCTGCGATATAAAGTAGGATCAGCGACAGGTGATCCTTTAGGTCCAAGCTTCTTTTCGGTGTTAACTAGAGTCCTGCAAGGGTTACAATTGACCATGTGTGCTCGCTCAAGAATCTCTATAGCATATTTCTTTTGAGACAAGAATATGCCTGATGTAGTATGTGTGGCAGAGACACCAAGAAAATAATTGAGCGGGCCAAGGTCTGTCATAGCAAATTCCCCATGTAGCGAAGAGATGATACGTTGCATGAGTGTAGTAGAAGAAGCTATAAGAATGATATCATCCACATATAATAACAAGTAAGCTATGTTTGGTCCCTTGTGAAAGATGAATAGAGACGAGTCGGTTTTGCTATGATGGAAACCGGCTCGAATGGCATAGTTGGCAAATCGCTGAAACGAAGCACGAGGGGCCTGCTTCAGGCCATAAAGCGACTTTTTCAGAAGGCAAACATAATCAGGATGTGCTGAATCAGTAAATCCAGGTGGCTGATGCATGTAAACTGTCTCTGTAAGATGACCATGAATAAATTTGTTTTTCATGTCTAACTGATGAATAGGCAACTGGCGTGAAACCGAAAGGCTGAGAACAGTCCGTATAGTAGCAGGTTTGACAACAGGGCTAAATGTCTCATCGCAGTCGATACCTTATTGTTGACTTCGACCATTTGCAACTAGTCGAGCTTTGGACCGACTCAAGGACCCGTCTGCATTATATTTGTGTTTTATAACCATATGGAGCGGACAATGTTGACATTTGGTGGGCGAGGAACAAATACCCAAGTGTGATTGTCGATGAGAGCTTTTTATTCGTCATGCATTGCCTGTTTCCAATTTGGGTCTCGTAAGGCATGGAAAGGAGACTTAGGAATAGGGGAAGAAGTGGTAACATGAAAGTTGTATTTGGGGTTAGATTTTACAATTCTGACTTTAGAACGTGTGACCATAGGATGTTGCGAGGTGGGTGGTGGTGGTGGTAGCGGTGGTGAGGGTACCGATGGTGTTGGTGTTGGTGGCGGCGTTGAGGGTGCTTGTGTAGTGTTTAGTGGTGATGGTGTTATAGGTATGGGTATTGGTGTTGTTTGTGATGCGGTTTGTGGTGCGGTTTGTGGTGTGGTTTGTGGTAATGTTTGTTGATGAGAAGTAGGTGTGGTAAGTAGGTGACGTGCAATGGGAGAGGTGTCGAGATTATCATCTAGGAATTGATATGAGGGGGTTGAGTTGGAGTCATGGAACCGAAGGGAAAAGCAGATTCATCAAATGAGACATGACGAGAAATGATGATTTTGTTGGTGTTTAGGTCAAGGCACCGATAACCGCGATGATTAGATGGGTACCCGAGAAAGATACATGGTATGGTACGAGGGGCAAGTTTATGTGGTGGAAATACGTAAGGGTAACAAAGACATCCAAATGTACGAAGGTGGGTGAATGAGGTTGGTTTATTAAATAGTTTCGTGTAAGGGATGTCATAATTGATTGAGGTGGAGGGGAGTATATTAAGTAAATAGGTGACAGTGAGTAGTGCTTCGACCCAATACTCGGGAGGAAGACGGGCTTGGAAGAGGAGAGAACGTACGACATTATTGATGGTACGAATCATGCGTTCAGATTTGCCATTTTGTTGAGATGTACGTGGGCACGAGAAACGGAATTGAATGCCATTTGTGGAAAATAATTCATGAAGGGATTTGTTGTCAAATTCTCCACCATGATCACATTGAAAAGCTTTTATTTCACGGTTGAATTGAGTTTTTACAAATGCACGAAAGTGTAGGAGTTTTGATTGCGCATCAGATTTTCTATGAAGGGGGTAGACCCACAAAAATGTGAATAGTGATCTAAGAAAAGGACATAATATTTGTATCCACTTATGCTATAGACAGGAGATGTCCAAAGGTCTGAGTGAATTATGTCAAAGGGAGATGTGACAATAGAGTTATATCATTGAAAGGGAAGTTTGGTTTGTTTCCCTAGCTGACAAGCACGACACAAGTGGTGCGTGTTTTATTTATTGTAAGACACAAGACCACGGGATGATAATGTTTGAATAACCGAGTCACCGAGGTGACCAAGACGTTGATGCCAAAGGGAATGGTTATTAGTAGGTAGGGCAAAGGCTGAGGCGGAAACGGGTAAAGGGTACAAATCACACGTGCTGTCACAACGAAGAAGGGTTTGACGGGTGTGATAATCTCGTATGGTGAAACCATAGGGATCAAAATAAATGGAGCATTTATTATCGGTAGTAAAATTTCTTACCGAAACAAGGTTCTTAATTATATTTGGCGTGACAAGAACATTTCTAAGGTGGAGAGGACGATATGGATTATGGATTTGTGAATGGCCAGAATGGGTGACAGGTATAGATGATCCATTTCCAACGATAACTGAATGAAAAATACGATTAAGGAAAGAGTTTGAAGATTACCAGTGTGAGATGATAGATGAGAAGTTGCTCCAGTATCCATATACCATTGATGATCAACGGAAGCCATAATAATTTATTTTTTTTGCAAAATGATCGAAACGAAGTAATCAACCAAACACTTGTTCGGTATATATTGGGACCGAAAAATTTCGAATGCACCCTTTTCAATATTCAATAACTGATAACCCAACACTTCGGTAAATTCGAACCCCTTTTGTTTTTAGCTGCCAATTAAACTATTGATATAAAACCAAATAACCAATTAACCACTACACTTCCGTATGCACTGATCTAAATAAAGGAGATTGATTGGTTAATAGTGTATAATGTGACGGTGGGAGTTTGTAGGATATTGTAAATCTATGCTTAATCTAGAGAGAGAAAGAGATAGAAAGATGGTGAGAACACATACACACTTAGAGAGAGAAAGTATGAAAACACACTTTAACTAAGTTAACCACCACCCTCTCCAACTAAGGAGAGGGTTTATATACCCAAGCCCATGAGATGGGCTTGGGCTTACAATGGGCCGCCGGCCTCACACAAGTTGTGGGCTTGGCTTGGCCTTGTTTGAATAATAAAGTAAAACTAAACTATGAGTTATTACTTAGACTATTGTTGGAGTGACCGATCCTTTCTAATATGTAAAACGTATTTCCAACAATCTTCCCCTAAGGGGGGGTCACTCCAAACAAGGGCGTTACCCAATTTACAATAATAAAATAAACCTAGCATACTATGCTTGTCTTGAGCTCGTAGTCTTCGTCTTTCTTTTCTTTTTCTTTTCTGGTGAACATGTTGATGTGATCTTTGATATCAATCTTGAGCATTAATCTCTTGCCTTGATCTTGTGCATCTATCACTTGTGATATTCACCTCTTCGTGACTTCATGTCCCACATAATTATACCTTCGTAATTCTTGAAAGCTTCAGAGCTCGATACAGCGGAAGACTTGACTTTTAGGCTTTCTAGAATTAGATGAAGTATTAAGTGCATAAAGTATAAGCATGCGGGGACGACTTCTTCTCGGATTCCATAATGCCACCGTCTTCAAATGCCGCAACATAAGTAGACACGAACGAAATGGCTTTTAACATTTCATTCTAATTCGGTAGCATTTTACCTCCGGTCGGTGAAGACCGTTGGACGATATAAAATATCGTACTTGTGGCAGGTAGATTTAATTAAAAATCTTATTGACAAGATTTTGCGGGTAAACCCGTTCTCTTTACTCGGCTGTCCAAAGCTGATTGCGAACGTAAAGAGTGAATCATTTGGATAAAATTATCCGCATGATTGAAACTGTCAATTCTGATTCCTGGAACAAGTTTGATTCATTAAAGAATCGCACCATCGTTGCTTTCTAGTTGTCACGAGCTTGATTCATATTGAATCTTGCAAGTTACTTACCAAGTGCTGTTTGAGGTTAACACTAGAAGTATTTCCACTCATCATTGTGAACACTAAGGTGTCACTCTGAGTGTTCTGGCAAGATTACTGAGATATTACGTAGAGGCCTGGAACGTGTTTAAATTCAACTAAGAATTAAACAATTGTTGCTTTCCAGTTATCACAAGTTTGATTCGTAAAGAATCGCACAAGTCACCTACCATGAGCTTTTTGATATTTTCTCAAGAAGGATTTCCATCTTCATTGTAAATACTTTCGCATTACTCGGATGTTCAGGCAAGATCATGAAGATTTTACGTAGGACTCTTAAGATCTTTCTTACTTTTCACAGTGTGTGAAGAAGCAAGGAAATATGGAAGTGTATCATAATGAGATATTTGATGATCTCAAATGGCTCTAGACTCGATCGTGCATTTTGGATTTTTAGTGATCGAAGGCTGGAGAAGAGTGCCACCTTTTCAATATCAATATATTCGAAGTGAATAAATTGATAGATAATGCGTTGTCTCCATGTGAATAAAACAAATACCTTTTGAGAGATATCTGAGTTAGCTGGGATGGGTTGTGCATTGCATCACTGGGTCCTTGATGTCTATCTTCAATATCGAGCATCATTAAAATGATCTCAATAGCATATGTGTTGACCCGGTTTCTGCCTAAGGTTGTAAGGAGGGCTTCTTTCTTTACACCATTTATCTTTACAAATATTTTTCATTCTTCAACCCCTTCAATGCTTACCAATACGTCATAACTAGCACCTTGTTTTGATTGTTCCAGTGCTAACTTAAGTACTTGGTCGGCATTCAGCTACATTAACAATCTTTCTCCATCTTTCTAAGGACTACTATTTCTAGCTATGGAATGTCCTTGGGAATATTCCTCCGGTTCTAGAAGAATCATTAGATGATAACTTATCCTACCATCCTTATGTCACCACAATCTTCACTGTCGTGAATATAGATGTTTTGGGTAAGTGTATGTCACCATGAAATCCATTTTGATATAGCAAATCTATTTTTCTCCCCCTTAACATGTGCCACGATATTCTAAGACATTTCGCACATGTCGGGATGAGCTATCACATTAAGTCAAACTATTTTTGATTAATCATTTCCCATATTAAATCACATTTTCTCCCCCATATTAAGAATATTAACCCAACCGATATTTTTTATATCAATTGATTTAATGAAATTTTGACAAAATTTTTGGGAAGAAAAATGCAAATCCGTTTTACCTTCATGATACAAATGTGTGAGAAATGATACCGATTTGTAAAATAGTCACAGATTCACCATATTAGAATAAGTTGACAAGGTTGGGCCTGATTGATGAGAACATCATATGATAAGATCAAATGGTTCTTGTCGGCAAATATTTTTTGCCTTGTCACGTCTGAATTCATCGCTTGACACCACATGTACGATTGGTATTGTTATCTTGACACCAATTTTGAACTTGGCACGTTCGGTATCAAAGATTCTGAATGCTTGGCAATTGCTCCCCCTCAATTGTTGACTCGTGTTCTATTGAAAGAGTTGTAGTCGTCGTTTGAGTAGTCGCATCGTCGAGTATGTAGATACCAATTGTAGAGTGCTATGGTTGTAGAGATGATAACTTCATAAAAACAAGATTTATCTTGTTTTAACAAATAAATGCACTGATGCGTACATATATCCGTGTTAGACCAAGTTATAAAGTAAACTTGATCCCTTACAAGGTTTTAAAGTAAACCTTGCCCGAGAAAATTAATTCCCGTTGAGAGCCAAAGCTTTCATAAGAAATACTTGAATTAAATATGAAAAACGGGTTGCAGTCTGAAATAACTACAAGCCATATAGGCATGTTTTATGAAATATTTACAAATTTTGTACGAACTATATTTATGGCGCCGTGTCAATATTAATCGACATTTCTAAGGCTGTAAATATTATCGTACCAAAAGACATGCCTTTGAGAAATAAAGTAACAATATTTTTGAATTTTTTCAAATTTTTCAACTTTTATGGTTTTTATATGGTTTTATATTTTTGTATTTTGCTTTTGTGCATAAAAATATAAACAATATATACAGATGATCACCAAGGATACGGAGAATAGTTTACCACCACTATTCTTTTGCTTCATCTGCCAATTCCTTTAGAGTCTCGGGCGAGAATGTTCTCAAACCTAGCTTGTCGGCCCAAAATTCCATTCGAGCGCGATCTAAAGCCTTTGTGAAAATATCCGCCAATTGATACTCAGATCGGACAAAGTAAAGCTCGATCACTCCATTTTCCACTTGCTCCTTGATGAAGTGGTAGCGAATGTCAATATGCTTCGACCGGGAGAATTGAACATTGTTGCAGCATAAGGAAATTGCACTTTCGTTGTCACAGTACATAGAAATTTTGTTGAAACCTAGACCATAGTCGGTTAATTGCGATCTCATCCAAAGAATTTGAGCACAGCAACCAGACATAGCTATGTATTCTGCTTCCGTACTTGAAATTGCAGCGCTTTTCTTCCTTTTCGATGCCCAACTGATTAGTCGATCTCCTAGTAGTTGCAAAGTTCCACTTCTGCTATGTCGTGTATCTTGACAACCCGCATGATCCGCATCTGCATATGCCATGAGTGCAATCATAGAGTCCTTCGAATACCAAATTCCCCGATTAATGGTTCCTTTAATATAGAAAAAGATCCGTTTAACAGTAGCTAAGTGTAACTCAGTAGGTCGAGTTTGATACCGAGCACACATACATAGAGCCAATTGAAGATCAGGTCGACTAGTTGTTATATACAGAAGGGTACCGATCATTCCACGATAAAGTGTCAGATCGACGGCAATCCCGTGTGGATCTGCATCTAGCTTAGTTCGTGTAACACCCCCACAATTGCTATGCGCAGCGGAACTACAACAATGGGTGCTACACAGTATTCATTGCACACAAGATATATCAAACGACGCTAAAAAGACGTCAACTTAAAACTTGAAATTTAAAATTGTTAGATGATACATGTCCACGGTTTTTCCAACCCCAAATAGTACACAGAGTTAAGCGTTTTCGGTCCCCATGAATCTCAACCCAAAAACTTCAGTTTTACAACCACATAACATTAAACTTAAAATTTGTTTAAGTAGAAAAGGAGGGAAAAACAAGCGGACACCAAGCCGTACACACAACATCCATCCCATGCATGCTCCATCCTACACCTCAGCGGTTACCTGAAACACATGCCAAAAATTTGGTCAACGAAAACGTTGAGTGGAATTTATAGGTTTTTCAATCCATTTGAACGTATATATAATAAAAACCATTCGTGATCATTTATAGTCTTGTCGATCAAACAAACTATAATCAGGATACTGACAATTGTGTTTAAGCTCATGACACTAATCCGTTAACTCAATCACCCGCGTAATAATACCGGCGTGATTCAGATGAAACCAGTGCCCCTTCTAAAGGCATCAGTTGCAATTATACCTTATTTCTCATACAAAATAATCTACCGCAGAACTTACTATAAGTACAGCTTCTCGGCTAGCATTGGGTCGTTAACCCCGTAGTACTACAAATTGCATAAGCGGCTATTTCCCCCTACTCGAGGGCAGGACAATAGTTAATAGTTCATGATTTTAGGGACTTTTGCAACTTTGGTACTCAACACAATTTCTAAGGCAACTTTCGGGTCTAACAATCATTCATGATATACGTTCCTTTTAAAAACTAGCATGCATTTCCCTCGCGGGTAAAACAATTTGAAATAAATATAAGCGAGGCTATAAATTCACACCTTATATCTTAAGTAGTCGGTAGTTCGAGGGATGATCACTGACGACGAAACGGATGCCCGGTTAAATCAACAGCTATCACAAATAACGCGTAATGAGTAATCTCATTTTAAATACTTACGGTACTGTATAAAATACATATATACAAGTCACTTAGGACAAGTATAACTCACGCCAAAAACAAAAACAACAAGTGTCACTCATTTTATACCATTTGTTCTCATTACCTACGTTGTCCATTTTTACTCATTCTCGCCGGTACTCGACTAAAGTACGGGCTGTTTTACCTTATTTAACCACACTTATAAAATTTGACAAAATTTCCAAAAATCCTATAAGACCTGTAGATAACATGTTTTTAAGCCCAATAAAAGTTTTTACTTTTACGACCCGTTACGCAACTCTTTTCCACGACTACATTTTACGGGCTGAAATTGCGCTTCGACCAATTTTGACCTCTTTGACCTATATGAAAAATACCTTTGACTTCTTTGACACCTAAGTCAACATATAGACCCATTTACACAGGTTAGGGACCAAATTTGACCCTTGACCATTTACCAATTTATATTTGTGACCCTCGGGATTTGACTAAAACTTTACACAAATTCGGATTATGAAAGTCCTCGTCTCCCGGTACCCGATCTTTAAAATGTCATAACTTTTAGCTCGTTTTGAGTCACGGGCTCTACCTTATACCAAATTAAAGCTAGGAAAACCCTCTATAACTACATTTAGTTTTCAAGTTCTGGAAAAAAAATAATTTTTATGAAATGGACCAAATGTTTCTGCCTAAAAATGACCATACCAAAAACGCACTTAGGCTCGATTCCAAGCCTTCTAACCACCACTAAACATCATCCTAAGCCTTCCCAAACATATCCTAACATCAAATTTCAATCCTACCCCTATTGATCAACCAATCTCAAAATCAAAACTTCAAAGAAATGAACATGCAACTAGTGAAACCTATGTAAAACATCCTAAAACAATGAACCAAACACAACAATAACATTCAAAATCAACAACCACCATGGCTCCCCAAACACCCCCATTGCCGTGGGGTTTGGGTGACCCAATCACCACAACCAAATTAATTTTGGTGGGTTTTCTTGGTGTTCTTGCATCCATAACACATAAAATCAACATGCATTAGCTCATTTAGCCACAAAAACGAATTTGGATCATCTTGAAAAATCTTGAAAAATTTTTGTTAGTGCATGTGGGATTTGAGCACATGAACATGTGGGGAATGACCAAACTAGATGTGGTCTAACCTTAGATTTTAGGAAAATCAAGTGGAAAAAGATTTTTGGTGGATTTCTTGGTGGTCTAGGGGTGTCCGTCGGCTTTGGTGAGCAAGGAGGGAGAGAGAGTTCAAATTTTGGTGAAAGTTTTGTGTGTGTTTGTGTGTTTGTCACTTTTGGCCTTTTTGGTGGGTTGGGAGGGACCAAATGGCAATTTTTAGCTTCTTTTGTCCTTAAATGGAAAACGTCCTCAAAACTTTGCGGGTTCGACTCATTTGTCAATTTTGAAAATTTTACGGGAGTCGGAAATCTTCCCGAACGCTCCAAAATGTTTTTGGGATACTTTAAATGTACTCGGAAGGCTATAATACTCACCCGACTCAACTTAACACGAACCGTAAATAAAATTCTCGAAAAATTACATTATCGATAAATCGTCAAAATTATATAAAATTGGGCATCCCTCGGGATCGTAATCGTCATCGTCCTCCTTAAAACGTCAATCGTAAAAATTATAACCTCGAACATCGGCTCTAACCAAAATACTTATAAATATAGAAATTAAAATTTATTAAAAATTTCAAAAATTAGCATAATTTAGGGTATCGTTAATGACCTCGATTCTAGGGTGTCACATCCACCCCTCCTTAAAGAGAGCGACGTCCCGGCGCTCGCCTCTTCTTGTACTCACATTTCGTCTTACTGGAACAGATGAGGATACCTTTCCTTGAAAAAGTCCTCACGTTCCCAGGTGTATTCTGGTCCACGCTTAGAATTCCATCGGACCTTCACAATAGGAATCCTACTACGCTTCAACCGCTTGACCTCCCGGTCCATAATTTCCACAGGTTCTTCCACAAAGTGCATTTTGTCGTCTAGTCGAATCTCGTCCAAAGGAATCACCAATTCCTTATCCGCCAAACTCTTCTTCAGGTTCGATACGTGAAACGTGTCATGAATAGCACTAAGCTCGGTCGGCAATTCTAACTTGTACGCTACTGGTCCAATTCGTTCAACGATCTTAAACGGTCCAATATACCTCGGACTCAACTTTCCTTTCTTCCCAAAACGAATTACACCCTTCCACGGCGATACCTTGAGCATAACCATATCTCCAACTTCAAACTCCAACGGTTTCCTTCGGTTATCGGCATAACTCTTCTGTCGGCTTCTCGCAGCAAGTAGTCGGTTCTTGATTTGCACAATCTTCTCTGTCGTTTCTAAAACCATTTCGGGTCCAGTCAATTGACTTTCCCCTACTTCACTCCAACACACAGGCGATCTACACTTCCTTCCATACAATGCTTCGAACGGTGCCGCTTTGATACTCGCATGATAACTATTATTGTACGAAAATTCCACCAGAGGCAAGTGGCGTTCCCAACTTCCTCCAAAATCAATCACGCATGCTCGGAGCATGTCCTCCATCGTTTGAATCGTTCGTTCACTCTGGCCGTCAGTTTCCGGGTGATAAGCCGTGCTTAAACTCAGTTCAGTGCCCATCGCACGTTGAAGCGATTTCCAAAATTCCGACGTAAATCTACTGTCGCGATCCGAAATGATCGATAACGGCACTCCATGTCTACAGACGATCTCCTTCACGTAGCGAGTCTTTCCATGCTGTCCGTCTTCTTCATAGGTAAGAAATGAGCAGATTTCGTCAACCTATCCACAATTACCCATATCATATCGCTTCCACTAGGAGTCCTAGGTAAACCCGTCACAAAATCCATTGCGATTTTCTCCCATTTCCATTCTGGGATTTCTGGTTGTACCAACAATCCAGATGGTTTCTTATGTTCTGCCTGAACCTTCGCGCAAGTCAAACACTTACTAACGTAACGAGCAATATCTGCCTTCATATTCGGCCACCAGTAAACTTTCTTCAGGTCGTGGTACATTTTATCCGATCCGGGATGTATCGAATACTTCGACTTATGCGACTCATTCATAACCAATTCTCGAACTCCAGGCTTTCCTTCCTCAGATGAACACAATGGTAACCAAATCCGATTCTCAAAATATCTTAGTCCGTCAGACCTAATCACGAAAAGAGGTTTCAACATTCGTCCCAAGTTCTCGGCTTCAACATTCCCTTTCATTAGTCCTCTCTCCTGAGCCTTCAGTATGGTTTCGGTTAAGTCAACGCTCTCAGTCATCACTAAAGCTCTAACCCTCAAAGGTTTCTCCCGCTCTTTCCTACTCAATGCATCCGCTACAACATTCGCCTTGCCAGGGTGGTAGCGAATTTCGCAGTCATAATCACTCAATAGTTCAACCCATCGTCTTTGTCGCATATTCAACTCCTTTTGATCTAAAATGTGCTGCAAACTCTTGTGATCAGTGAATACAACACACTTTGTCCCATATAGATAGTGTCTCCACAATTTCAACGCAAAAACTACAGCTCCTAATTCCAAATCGTGCGTCGTGTAGTTCTCCTCGTTCTTCCTTAATTGCCTCGACGCGTAAGCTATCACCTTTTCACGTTGCATTAATACCGCTCCATAACCTTTACGAGACGCGTCACAATACACTACGAAGTCTTCGGTTCCTTTAGGCAATGATAAAATCGGCGCGGAACATAACTTATCCTTGAGCGTTTCGAAAGCAAGCTCTTCCTCATTTCCCCATTCATACACCCTATTCTTTTCGGTAAGCCTCGTCAATGGTTTTGCAATCAACGAAAATCCTTCAATAAACCTCCGATAATACCCCGCTAAACCCAGAAATTGTCGAACTTCAGTCGGCGTCGTCGGCGCTGACCATTCCCTGATTGCTACGATCTTAGCAGGATCTACACGAACTCCCTCACTATCAATCACATGACCTAGAAACTGCACTGATTCCAACCAAAACTCACACTTAGAGAATTTTGCATACAGCTTCTCCTTCCTTAACAACTCCAAAATCTTTCTCAGGTGCTTCTCGTGCTCCTCCTTACTTTTAGAGTAAATAAGTATATCGTCGATGAAAACAATAACAAACCTATCTAGATACGGCTTGCACACGCGATTCATAAGATCCATGAATACAGCAGGCGCGTTCGTCAACCCAAACGGCATCACTCGAAATTCAAAGTGTCCATACCGCGTACGAAAGGCAGTTACAGGAATATCCTCCTCTCTTACACGCAGTTGATGATACCCTGATCTTAAATCGATCTTTGAGTATACACTAGAACCTTGCAATTGATCGAACAAATCATCAATCCTCGGCAATGGGTACCGATTCTTAACCGTCAGCTTATTGAGTTCCCTATAGTCGATACACATCCTAAACGAACCATCCTTCTTCTTTACGAACAACACTGGCGCTCCCCAAGGTGATGAGATCGGCCTAATAAATCCTTTGTCCATCAATTCCTTCAATTGATCCGCTAACTCCTTTAACTCAGATGGTGCTAAGCAATAAGGTGCACGCGCAACCGGCGCAGCTCCTGGCACTAAATCAGTTCGAAACTCGACCTCACGGTTAGGCGGTAAACCTGGCAACTCGTCTGGAAAAACGTCCGGATACTCGCAAATAACTGGTACCTCTTCAATCCTTGCCTCTAAATCGCCATCGCTCGAAACCTGTGCCAAAAACACATCGCATCCGCTCTCTACGTACTTCATCATTTTCAAACACGAAATCACCTTCAAACGAGAAGTGCATTCGTCTCCCTTTACCGTCAAAACCATATTCCTCAACGGAATCTGAACCAATCTCTCACCACAGACGATCGTAGCACTATGCGCCATTAGCCAATCCATTCCCACAATCACGTCAAACGATCCTAGCTCTATAGGCATCAAGTCGATTTTAAAAGCGTAATTTCCTAACTTCAAGGTACACCCTTTTAGTATAGAATTCGTACTAACAATTTTTCCATCGGCTAATTCAACATTATAACTAGTCGTTAACAACACCGGTTCTCTATCGATATGACGACTAAATCTAACGTCTACAAAACTCTTTTCGGAGCCAGAATCAAATAAAATACTAGCATAACAAGCGTCTAGCAAAAACGTACCGGTAACCACATTTGGACCCTGTGGTTTATCAGCAGTTCCCACTTGATACACAGCAGCCGCATTATTACCTCCCCGCCTGTTTCCTGCCTTCGGGCAATTCGCTTGCACATGCCCTCTTTCTCCACAACTATAACATCCTCTCATCCTGATAGCATTAGCCCCAGTGGCTACTCCTCCCGTTCGACAACTAGATGTCCTATGACCTGCCTTTCCACACTTGCCGCATGCCGGCGGGCAATTTCCAACATGATACAAATTGCACTTTCCACAATGGGGATTCACTTTCACACCTCTAGGGTTCGTCATTGCCCTCATCCCTTCGTTCCTTCTCTGATTAAACTGTTGATTACGGTTCGGCCCATGGTTGTTTCGATTTCCACCTCGGTTCTGGCCTTGGGATTGATTGCCTTGTGCCGCTTCCCATTTCCTTTTGTTGCCCTCAGCAATGTAGTTCTGCTTGTCCTGAAGCTTAACGTCCATCAAAGCGTGAGCCATTTGAACCGCTTCATCAAACGTTCCAGGTTTTGACGAAGTTGTTTCACCTTTGATATTGCTAGATAAACCCTTTATATACTGCTTCATTTTCTTGGCATCATTGGCAAATATGTCCGGACACAAAAGACTTAACTCATTGAATCTCCTGGTGTAAGCAGCTATATCGTTGTTCTTCAAGGTCAAGTGCCTCAATTCGTCCTCCAATTGCCCCAATTCCTCCTCTGGGCAAAACTTCTTAGTCAACAAAGCTTTGGTCGCATTCCACGTCCTTGCATTCGCTACAGCCAATCCAACCGTAGCTACCTGGGTATTCCACCAACTTAACGCATCATCAAGAAACGTAGCAGCTGCAAACTTTACCTTATCCGCTTCTGCACAACCACTGATTTCAAACGTGCTTTCAACCTTTTCCAACCATCGTCTAAGTTCTAAAGCTCCACCCGTTCCACGGAACTGCGTGGGACCGCACTTCATAAAACTAGAATAGGTACACACCCTCGGGGCTTGCTGTCTCCCCGCGTTCCTTCCCTGGTCCTGATTTCTCCCAGCTCGGTCCGCTTGCAACGCATTTGCTATAGCTTCCTGAATCATGGTGTTAACACGATCGGCAGTCAACTTTGGAGGCATGGTGTTATCGAATATCTCTTTCTGCAAGACAAGGAAAATAGAAAAACAATGTAAGTATTCATATCAAGTTTCCCAGACATAAAA
The DNA here is from genome assembly GCA_025667525.1 of Glebionis coronaria. Taxonomy (NCBI): domain Eukaryota; kingdom Viridiplantae; phylum Streptophyta; class Magnoliopsida; order Asterales; family Asteraceae; genus Glebionis; species Glebionis coronaria. Next base: position 459,463,489 of record CM046877.1, read on the forward strand.
TACATACAACGACACATCACTACGGAGTTACTAATATTCATCAATTCACACTACAAAAGATCAAATTTAAGACATATCACAGATCATGAAAGGTAACATAGATTGTATTGATAGTTAACCAAAATCGTGACAAGTATTGCCACTACAATCGTTCACCATAAAACATCAAGTACTTGAGTTTCTCGTCATAATACCATCATACAAAGGTCTAAAATAGTTCTATTACAATGATCAAAGAAAATACAAAACAAGTAACTAGGCATGTGGTGATCCACACGGCCTCTTGGATGGCGGCTCGTCGTCGTCTTCCTCGGTTTCCTCATCACTAACGTCCTCATCCACATCATCCACTTTTCTCTTTCCTTTATCATCTGGCCCACATTCCATTTCCTTTTTCGTCCCTGATGTGGATCCATACTCAATCGCTACCTGATTTCCCACCGAGATACAAGCACCTCCAGTAGGCGGCTGAACCATGAAGTCGTTCGCCTCCATCTCCAAATCGTCCACGAATCTCCAATCCGGGGGCAATGAATCTCTCACACGATGCTCCCAACTCTGCATCCTCGACAACCTCACCTGATCCTCCCTAACACGGTCAAGACTAGCACTCAAATTCGCAACCATTGATCTTAAACTGTTGATGTCACTTTTGTTCACATTCTCGTCATACTCAATTCTTGCCGTCCTTTCTAACAGTCTTTGATCCGCCTTTTCATTCTCATCGAATCTGCTGACCACCCTTGATTCCACTACATACCTCATGCACATCGATCCTTCCAAACCTCTCACAGTCCGTCGTACGTCATGATAAATCCTCGGTCCGGGACAGCAAATTCTTGGGATGCCTTGATGAAGAGAATTTGCGCTCATTGCACCTTCGGCTCTTCTGGGGATATCTGGTACACCAACCAGATGAGAAGTACGCATAGGCGTGGGGCAAGTAGTTCTCCTTGGGTCGGGGTCCTGGGCTTGCACATCGTTCGTCTCAGCTTGTCCTTCAGTTGCTGTTCCAACACTTCCCCCTTCGCGACCTACGACGTAATCGTTTCCGTTATCGTTAGGCGGTACCTCGGCCATTCCTGCAATAACAGCGAATTTCGGAGGGTACATAAGTAATTATACAATAATTATAAATATATGCATGCAAATGCAATGCAAAGGTGGTACATATGCCCAAAATGTAATAATATGATGCTCATGCATGATTAATACAAAAATTACGATGTCGGATATTTCACGTAAAATTCAACGTCTACATATAGTAATTCCATACTTATGTAATAATTACCCACATATATACTTTACTCAAAAGTATACGTCAAATGCCATAAATACAACAATAAATCTTACCGGAGCCATGCAGGATAGTTGTGTGTGCTTGGACCCTTTCTTACGACACCAAAAGTTATAGTTTAGGATTTTCAAAAACGACCTAGTTCTCTATAACTCGTGGCTCTGATTACCAATCTGTAACACCCCCACAATTGCTATGCGCAGCGGAACTACAACAATGGGTGCTACACAGTATTCATTGCACACAAGATATATCAAACGACGCTAAAAAGACGTCAACTTAAAACTTGAAATTTAAAATTGTTAGATGATACATGTCCACGGTTTTTCCAACCCCAAATAGTACACAGAGTTAAGCGTTTTCGGTCCCCATGAATCTCAACCCAAAAACTTCAGTTTTACAACCACATAACATTAAACTTAAAATTTGTTTAAGTAGAAAAGGAGGGAAAAACAAGCGGACACCAAGCCGTACACACAACATCCATCCCATGCATGCTCCATCCTACACCTCAGCGGTTACCTGAAACACATGCCAAAAATTTGGTCAACGAAAACGTTGAGTGGAATTTATAGGTTTTTCAATCCATTTGAACGTATATATAATAAAAACCATTCGTGATCATTTATAGTCTTGTCGATCAAACAAACTATAATCAGGATACTGACAATTGTGTTTAAGCTCATGACACTAATCCGTTAACTCAATCACCCGCGTAATAATACCGGCGTGATTCAGATGAAACCAGTGCCCCTTCTAAAGGCATCAGTTGCAATTATACCTTATTTCTCATACAAAATAATCTACCGCAGAACTTACTATAAGTACAGCTTCTCGGCTAGCATTGGGTCGTTAACCCCGTAGTACTACAAATTGCATAAGCGGCTATTTCCCCCTACTCGAGGGCAGGACAATAGTTAATAGTTCATGATTTTAGGGACTTTTGCAACTTTGGTACTCAACACAATTTCTAAGGCAACTTTCGGGTCTAACAATCATTCATGATATACGTTCCTTTTAAAAACTAGCATGCATTTCCCTCGCGGGTAAAACAATTTGAAATAAATATAAGCGAGGCTATAAATTCACACCTTATATCTTAAGTAGTCGGTAGTTCGAGGGATGATCACTGACGACGAAACGGATGCCCGGTTAAATCAACACCTATCACAAATAACGCGTAATGAGTAATCTCATTTTAAATACTTACGGTACTGTATAAAATACATATATACAAGTCACTTAGGACAAGTATAACTCACGCCAAAAACAAAAACAACAAGTGTCACTCATTTTATACCATTCGTTCTCATTACCTACGTTGTCCATTTTTACTCATTCTCGCCGGTACTCGACTAAAGTACGGGCTGTTTTACCTTATTTAACCACACTTATAAAATTTGACAAAATTTACAAAAATCCTATAAGACCTGTAGATAACATGTTTTTAAGCCCAATAAAAGTTTTTACTTTTACGACCCGTTACGCAACTCTTTTCCACGACTACATTTTACGGGCTGAAATTGCGCTTCGACCAATTTTGACCTCTTTGACCTATATGAAAAATACCTTTGACTTCTTTGACACCTAAGTCAACATATAGACCCATTTACACAGGTTAGGGACCAAATTTTGACCCTTGACCATTTACCAATTTATATTTGTGACCCTCGGGATTTGACTAAAACTTTACACAAATTCGGATTATGAAAGTCCTCGTCTCCCGGTACCCGATCTTTAAAATGTCATAACTTTTAGCTCGTTTTGAGTCACGGGCTCTACCTTATACCAAATTAAAGCTAGGAAAACCCTCTATAACTACATTTAGTTTTCAAGTTCTGGAAAAAAAATAATTTTTATGAAATGGACCAAATGTTTCTGCCTAAAAATGACCATACCAAAAACGCACTTAGGCTCGATTCCAAGCCTTCTAACCACCACTAAACATCATCCTAAGCCTTCCCAAACATATCCTAACATCAAATTTCAATCCTACCCCTATTGATCAACCAATCTCAAAATCAAAACTTCAAAGAAATGAACATGCAACTAGTGAAACCTATGTAAAACATCCTAAAACAATGAACCAAACACAACAATAACATTCAAAATCAACAACCACCATGGCTCCCCAAACACCCCCATTGCCGTGGGGTTTGGGTGACCCAATCACCACAACCAAATTAATTTTGGTGGGTTTTCTTGGTGTTCTTGCATCCATAACACATAAAATCAACATGCATTAGCTCATTTAGCCACAAAAACGAATTTGGATCATCTTGAAAAATCTTGAAAATTTTTTGTTAGTGCATGTGGGATTTGAGCACATGAACATGTGGGGAATGACCAAACTAGATGTGGTCTAACCTTAGATTTTAGGAAAATCAAGTGGAAAAAGATTTTTGGTGGATTTCTTGGTGGTCTAGGGGTGTCCGTCGGCTTTGGTGAGCAAGGAGGGAGAGAGAGTTCAAATTTTGGTGAAAGTTTTGTGTGTGTTTGTGTGTTTGTCACTTTTGGCCTTTTTGGTGGGTTGGGAGGGACCAAATGGCAATTTTTAGCTTCTTTTGTCCTTAAATGGAAAACGTCCTCAAAACTTTGCGGGTTCGACTCATTTGTCAATTTTGAAAATTTTACGGGAGTCGGAAATCTTCCCGAACGCTCCAAAATGTTTTTGGGATACTTTAAATGTACTCGGAAGGCTATAATACTCACCCGACTCAACTTAACACGAACCGTAAATAAAATTCTCGAAAAATTACATTATCGATAAATCGTCAAAATTATATAAAATTGGGCATCCCTCGGGATCGTAATCGTCATCGTCCTCCTTAAAACGTCAATCGTAAAAATTATAACCTCGAACATCGGCTCTAACCAAAATACTTATAAATATAGAAATTAAAATTTATTAAAAATTTCAAAAATTAGCGTAATTTAGGGTATCGTTAATGACCTCGATTCTAGGGTGTCACAGTTCGTTCCACCATTGGAGTGTCCACGGGGTCGCAAGATTCCATCTTATATTTCTTAAGCGATTCAAGGGCATACTTGGATTGATTGATAAAGATGCCTCTAGGACTCTGAGATATCTGAAGACCTAAGAAAAATGATACCTTGCCTATCATTGACATCTTAAACTTAGAAGACATGAGTGTCCCAAACTCATCCGATAAAGTTTGGGTCAAGGCAGCAACTATAATACCATCAACATATATTTGTACTATAATCATATCATTACCTCGTTTCTGAATAAACAGCGTGGGATCCACCTTGCCTTTAGCGAAGCCTTGCGTAATGAGGAATTGTGATAATAGATCATACCACACGCGTGGAGCTTGCTTCAACCCATAGAGAGCCTTCTTAAGCTTGTGTGCATGATTAGGGTATTTAGAGTTCACAAAACCATCCGGCTGTTGAACATAGACCTCTTCCTTGATTTCACCATTAAGAAATGTCGTCTTCACATCCATCTGATAGATGATCATATTCATGTGGGCTGCATAAGCGAGGAATAGTCTAATAGCTTCCAAACGGGAAACAGGTGCAAAGGATTCCATAAAGTCGATGCCCAATAATTGCTTGTATCCACGAGCTATTAGTCGAGCCTTGTTCTTCAATATTCCGCCCAACTCGTCGAGTTTCACCTTGTAAACCCATTTCAAAGTGAGTAACTTCACTTGATCCGGGCATGGGACAAGTTCCCATACATCAAGACGTATAAATTCATTAAGTTCATCTTGCATAGCTTCTATCCAAAAAGATTGGGTAAATGCTTGTTGCCATGTCTTAGGTTCAACTTCACTGAGTAAAGCAACAAAATGACAAAACATTGCACTTTCTTGTAACTGACTTTGTGTGGATACCGGACAATTAGGGTCACCAATGATAGAATCTATAGGATGATCCTTTGTCCACTTGTTGTCATGTTCACGAATTCGTGGATTGAAGTAGACCGTAGTAGGAGGTTCCTTTGAGGTGGACGGCCTGTCTTGAGTAGAGTCGGGAATTGGTACACCAAAGAATGCAAGTTCACGCATTTGAGCGAATTCCAAATCGTGATCATCATCATCCTCTTCATCATCAATAGGCATGACATGGGTAGTTTATTCGGGTGTTGGTTGAGAATTACTCGTTGAAAGTATATCTTGACCAATTGTAGGTGTAGACGTATCTGATTGTGCTTCGATTGCTGGAGCGACCACTTCGGTAACCGGAGCTATTACCTCAGGTTCTGGAGCAACAATACTTGGAGGAGTAAAGAATTCATCAAAGAACGGTTGAAACAGCGTATCCCATTCATTCCTAGAAGGTGGTGTAAATGATGATGAAGAAAGGTTGTTTGGGACAAGACCAGAGCTAATGTTACTGGGTCTCATTTCATGAAGTGCGGGTTTAGAGCTGCTTTGCTCAGAAGCCATTGTTTTCAGCTCATCAAAATCAACATTCATAGTTTCGAGGATCTTACGAGAATTACGATTATAGATTCGGTATGCCTTCTTTGTGGGTGAATAACCAATGAAAATACCAATATCAGCCTTTGGTTGAAGTTTTCCCAAATTGTCACCATCATTATTTGGATAGCAAAGAGAACCAAATACATGATGTTAGGTCAATTCAGTACCTAATGACCTCCCTGAAGGATTTGAATAACAATCAGCCTAAGTGAATTATTAACCTTGAACATAACGAGGTCACTGAGTGAACAGTCACTCAGTGAGTTGCCTTCGAGTTCCTAGACTGAGTCTAAAAGAAAGACTCAAGCATTCAGAGAGGCGAAGCTCAACGAATGTCTTCTATGACAAAGAAGAAGGTGATGGGTTTAGTGAGTTGTGGCAATAGACTCACTAAACCCCATACGATCTCCCTGAAGAAAAGAAGCATTCTCCAAGACTAAAGAAAAGGCGGGATAAGTTGAATTGTGACAAGATGAAGTACATCACACAATTAGTGTGACTTACCCTTTTGGGATAGATGGGGTACTGACATGTGTAAAGTACTTAAGTCTTACTACTTAGAATAGGTTAAGACAAGATACTACACTGTACCAATAAGACAAGAATTGCACATGGGCAATTATTGTCTTCTACCCACTTTCCTTCTATAAATAGGATGCTTGTAATAGAGAGAAAATGAAGTTTGTGCAGTAAATGCTTTAGACATTCACAAACAAGTTTTTCTCTCCTCCAAACACGATCATACACTTGAGTTATAAACTCCTGTTGATAGAATCGTCAAGCTTAGCAATCGTTAGGATTGGACTAGCTTGTTAGTGAGGAGATCAAAAAACCACACATTGTCTATTCAATCCCTATTGTAGCTTCGTATACAATAGGGTATAATTCTTTAATAAAGCTAAGAGTTAAACGTTGAAAAACATTGTGTTATTTACTTACTTGTATTAATTTTATTGCATTACTTAACCATGGGTTAGGACTATACTTAGTTTACTTAAGTATAGTACTAATTACAAGGGACCAACAAGTGGTATCAGAGCGGTAGGATTATAAAACTTTTAACCACCGTCTCAAAGTTTTTAAAACCTTGATCCATTATGGCTGAAAGTAATGTACCTCAACTTGTTAACAAAAAAGGAGCGAGTTACTCTGTTAACGCTCCTAAGTTAGAAGTTGAAAGATTTAACAAATGGAAGAAAATAATGTTATGTTATTTGATGGGAATGGAACCTTATTACATAACTTGTATTAAGGATGGTCCATTCAAACCAAAAACAACAACTGGTGATGACAAACCTGAAAACCAATGGTCTGACGATGAAAGGAGAGTGGTCAATCAAGACCAACGTCTCAAAAGCATCATAATATCTTGTCTTCCTGACGATATTATGGAGGTTGTCATTGAGTGTGAGACGGCCAAAGAGACTTGGACAAATCTTGTTCATAGTTTCGAAGGACCATCTGACACAAAGGAAAATAGGATTATGGACCTGAAGTTAGAATATAACACTTTCAGGGCCAAAACATTTGAAACACTTCCTCAGACTTACACCAGGTATAAAACCTTGCTCAATGAGCTAACGAATGACGGGGTGAAACTGTCTAAGCATGAAATCAATGTTGGTTTTGTGAATAGTCTCCCTGAAAAATGGCTTGGTTTTTCTCAAGGACTGAGAAATGCTAATCACATACAGACTCAGGATCTTGCAGATATTTATGGGAGATTCATCTATGAAGATAATCTGATAAATAGAAGATATCTTGAGTCCAAGAAGGCCTTAATAACAGATACCTCAGCCAAACCCACTCAAATTGATAATGGCCCCATTTCAACTACTTTTTACTCAAATGCAATTGTTCATAATTTTTAGGAAACCTCAGATGATGAGGTGGATGAAAGATCTAGTACTGAATACATAAGAGATTTGAACAGGGAATATCATGAAAGGGCCATGTTGGCAAATACCAAACGTTATATCAAAAGAACTATATTTGCTGGTAACCAATCCACTGAGGGAGTGGATTGCTATCGATGTGGTAAAACTGGGCATTTTGCTAAATATTGTCTTTCAAAAATCCCTTTGGCCTCTTATAAAAATCAAATTTTTTCATCAGGGAATGACAATTTTCAACCCAAGTTTACACCAAAACTAATTCAGGCTTCTCCAATTAATCAAATTTTTCAGAATAGTAAGAAAATTGAGAAGGACTATAGGTTTTAGTATAAGAAGGTAAAAGCTAAACTTGCACTCTTGGAAGCTGAACCCACTATTGCTCAGACTCAAAAGCCTGCTCAAAACAAAGCCAAAGGTCTAGTAGCTGAAACTTTTGATTGGGATGATGAAGATTTGTCCTCAGAAGAGGAGGAAGTCAGGTATCAAGTGTTAATGGCTCTAGCTGATGATGAATTATCAGTTGGAAAGAATCATGCTCGAAATGGAGAATGGGTTGACATCACCATGAGAAAGGTAAACATGCTTCTCTCTATGGATGAAGAATCTGATTGGCAAAAATTCCTTAAGTATATTAACATTGATCTATCGTTTGTTGAAGAGCAGAGATTGAATCTTTTCTCAAAATATAATAAACTTGTTTTTAAATTAAACAAATGTAGAGATGATTTATTAGTTCTAAAACAAGCTAAACTTGAAGCAGTAAGTTGTCAACTTCAGAACACTGAACTCACTAAAATCAATCATGCTCTTCAAGAACAACTTAAGGAAGAAAAATGAATCAATGAGAAATGGACAAATAGCTCTACCTTAGCTTCTTAGTGTATAAACAGTCAAATACCTGCCCAAAAGAAGAAAATTCTTGGGGCACGACAACTCACTAAAAAGGCACCAACTAAGGAAATGAGTGAAAAGGCATTTCTCCCTGCTTCAGTTGGGTTTGATCATGAAATGATTCCTAAGTCAAATGACTGGGTTGAGAGATCAAACCCAGAGAGTGTTTTGCCTAACTTTGACACTGGAAAGATATTAATTCCTGAATCTCATGCTATTAATGAAAAGCTTGGTCTGAATGAAGAGACTGATAAAATTAGTAACACTAAAACATCTAGTATCGCTGAAAACATTCAGACTCCTCTACCTCCTTTGAAAAACCGTCAAGGAGCAAGTCCATAATCTGAACTAATTCCATTGTCTTATCAAGAACACTCACCTAGAGGAAGAGTTGGGTTAGGTTGTATTGAACAAACAAAGCCTGACTCAAAAATGATACCAGGTCACACTGAGTCAGGAACTGTCACTGAAAAGATTACCAAACCTATATCTTCCTCAGGGACTCCTAAACATTCAGTCATCTCTACTCCTATTGAAAATCAAGAGGAGTTAAGTAGATTATTCCAACTTTTCATGGAAGAGAAGCTGAACTCAGCCTCTAAAACTCAGGGTGAAACATCTGTGTCCTCACAGCCTGAATCATCAACAAGTAACAAAACTGAACCTGAGTCTTCCAAGAAAGTTAAAACAAAGAAACCTACATGTGAGCTATGTCACTATACAAATCACACCACTAACAACTGCTATAGAGTTCTCTATTGCATGAAATGTAAAAGTGAAGATCACAGGACAGCAGATCATGAGATGCACTTCTATTAAAAATGATAAAAGATACAATGCTCAGCCTTACAACTATGGTCCTACCTCAGAACAAACCAGAAAATCCAAGGCTAAGCCTTACCCACCTTATACACATTATGGGATTCTCGATCATAGACCTGATGATTGTGTATACTATCCGGAGTGTGAGATTTGTGGAAGCAATGACCACACTACCTCAGGACACAATAGAATCATCATGGTCAAAAGAGGAATGATAGCTGAGTCATCTCAAAGTACTGAATCATCAGTCGGACTAAGCTGCAAAACATGTGGAAGCAATGTTCATTCTACCTCAGACCACGCTGAGTTTGAGTACTTCAAACGAGGTGAAAGACGTCACGTTCTTCAAGCCAAAGGGCCTACTAAAAAGTGGGCTCACAAGAGAAACTAATCCACCTCGTTATTTGTGTAGAAACACTTCAAGGAGCTTGTCTGGTACTTAGACAGTGGGTGTTCAAGAAGTATGACAGGGGTCAAAAGTTATCTGCACAAATACGTGGAGCAACCAGGTCCTAAGGTAGTATTTGGTGATAATTCATCTTGTGTTACTGAGGGATATGGTTCAATTAAATGTGGTGGAATAGTTTTCTCAAAAGTGGCGTTTGTAAACGGTCTGAAGTACAATCTCATCAGTATCAGCCAACTGTGTGATGCTAAGTACATCGTTCAGTTTCATGATAAGCAAGGTACAATCTTTAATGCTAACAAAGAAATTGTGTTGACTGCTCCAGGAAGAAATGATGTATATGTCCTAGACATGTCATTTGTAACAAACTCAGGAGCATGTTTCTTTGCTAAAGCCTCAGACTCTGTCAATTGGCTTTGGCATAAGAGACTGTCACATCTAAACTTCAAAGATATGAAAAAACTTGCAAAACAAAACAAAGTTCTTGGCTTACCTTCTCTTATGTATGCAAAAGACAAACCTTGTTCAGCCTGTGAAAAAGGTAAACACAAGACAGCTTCTTTTAAGCCAAAACAAAACTTTTCTATCAGGAAGTGTCTTCATCTTCTTCATATGGACTTGTTTGGACCAGTCAGTCCAATGTCTATAAATCATGAGAAATACACTCTTGTGATTGTTGATGAATATTCTAGATACACTTGGGTATACTTCCTGAAAAAGAAAAGTCAAGCTCCTGAACTCATAATGTCTTTTATCAGGCAAGTAGAAAATCAAAATGATACTAAAGTTAAACAAATACGAACTGATAATGGAACAAAATTCAAGAACCAAGAGCTTGAGAGTTTTTGTGATGAGAAAGGAATTTATCAGAACTTCTCTTCTCCTTACACACCTGAACAAAATGGTGTGGCTAAAAGGAAGAATAGAACTCTCATCGAAGCTGCTCGAACCATGCTTAATGGATCCAATCTTTCAAAACACTTCTGGACTGAGGCTGTAAAAATAGCTTGCTATACTCAGAACAGATGTATCATCGTCAAAAGACATGATAAGACTCCTTATGAAATATTCAGGGAAAGGATTCTAGATATCAGCTACTTTCATGTGTTTGGTTGTCCTGTGTTCATTCACAATCAAGAGGACCATCTTGGTAAATTTGATGCCAAAGCTGATGATGGATACTTTCTAGGATACTCTTTTGTCTCCAAAGCCTTCAGGGTCTTTAACACAAGGAGACAACAGATTGAGGAGTCATTTCATGTCACCTTTGATGAAAGTATGGATGCCATTAACTTCACAAATCAATCAATGGAAGAAATAGGGATCAATGACTCATCAAGATATCCTCCTGATGAGTATGAACATTGTCCCTCAAAACAGTATCAAACTGATGCTGATATTTTCTTCCATATATCACCTCATAATAGGTCAATTGATAATTTAATCACATCCCAACATGTCCCTGAAGATATCACTTCTCAAGATAATGAATCAAACGGTTCACCCATCCATGAGAACACTGAAGGGACAAGTGATGAAAATATTGAACATCCTATTACTGAAAATCCTTCAGAAGAAGGTGATGTCCCAGTACAATGTACTGAATCTCTGGTCCCTGATAATCACCAACCATCAACAAGCTCTAATCCAAGTCCTCAAGACAGATGGTCAAGACAACAACACATAGAGCTTGTAAACATAATTGGTGATGTATCTGAGGGGATGCTCACACGCAGTCAGGCTGCTAAACTCTCTGCTGCCTCAGCCCATGAATGTCTATTTGCAGACTTTCTCTCTGAAATTGAACCAAAGAAGGTTTCAAAGGCCCTGACACATCCAGGGTGGGTTGAAGCCATGCAAGAAGAGCTCAACCAATTCCTCGGGAACAAAGTGTGGAAACTAGTTCCTCTCCCTAAAGGGAAATCAGCTCTTGGTACAAAATGGGTTTTTAAAAACAAGACTGATGAAGATGGAATTGTCATCAAAAACAAAGCTAGGCTGGTTGTTCAGGGGTGTGGTCAACTTGAAGGGATCGACTATGAGGAAACCTTCGCCCCTGTAGTAAGAATGGAAGCCATCAGGATCTTCCTGGCCTATGCTACCTACATGAACTTCAAATTTTTCCAAATAGATGTAAAAAGTGCCTTCCTGAATGGAAAGATCACTGAAGAAGTTTATGTTGCTCAGCCTCTTGGTTTTGAGAGTTCTGAGTTCCCAAACCATGTTTGTAATCTTGACAAAGCCCTTTATGGACTGAAACAAGCACCAAGGGCATGTTATGAAACTCTCTCTACATTCCTGATAATGAACAAATTTGTCAGGGGGAAGATAGACAACACCTTGTTTATCTTCAAAACCAAGGAGGATGTTCTACTAGTTCAGATATATGTTGATGACATCATATTCGGATCTACTAACTATGATCTTTGTAGAAAGTTTGAAAAACTTATGACAAAGAAATTTGAAATGAGTATGATGGGTGAATTAACATATTTTCTTGGACTACAAATCAAACAGGGGGACAAGGGGATCTCAGTCTGTCAAGAAAAATACACCAGAGAAATACTTAAGAAATATGATATCTCTGAGTGTGCTTCAGTAAAGACTTCCATGGTTCCCCCTAACAACTTAGGTCCTGATCTTGCTAGTAAACCAGTCAATCAAACCTTATTCAGGGGAATGATTGGATCATTAATGTACCTAACTGCAACCAGGCCTGATATTCAGTTCTCAACAATCTTATGTGCAAGATATCAGGCCAATCCCAAAGAATCACATCTTACTGCTGTTAAATGAATCTTCAGGTATTTGAAGGGTACTCCCTCACTGGGTCTATGGTATCCTCGTTGTTCAGGCTTCGATCTTAAAGGATACTCAGACTCAGACTATGATGGCTGCAACATGGATAGAAAAAGTACCTTAGGTGCATGTCAATTCCTTGGTGGCAAGCTAGTATGTTGGAGTGCAAAGAAACAGCATTCAGTCGCAATGTCCTCTGCTGAGGCTGAATACGTGGCAGCTGCTGGTTGTTGTGCAAACATCCTTTCGATGAAAAGTCAACTCAGGGTCTATAATGCGGAATATAAAGTAGTCCCTATCTTTTGTGACAACACCAGTGCAATTGCCATTTCAAATAATCCAGTCCTACATTCAAGGACTAAACACATTGACATAAGATATCACTTCCTCAGGGATCACATCTTAAAAGGAGATATTGAATTACGCTTCATCCCCACTGAATATCAGCTAGCTGATATTTTCACCAAACCTTTGGATGAACCAACGTTCACTAGACTGAAAGTTGAACTTGGTATCCTGAATATTGATTAATCAGGGGGTGTTTGATAGCCTCTTAATTGAACCATTAAGAAGAGAATCTATGAATCGGTCAGTTTCATGTTGTTTGTTAAAAAAATTGTTGCCACTATACCATTTGGAGAACCTCTAGATCATGTAGTGCTAAAATGATGCAAAACCATTCAGTGGCCCCTGCCTTTTCTATTTTATTATTTTTTGTCTATATTTCAGTATTCTTAATGTAGTACTTTCGTTTTTATGTGTTACACCAAGAAGAAACTTGTACTTCACTATAAATTGAAAAGTTTATTCAACACTATAAAAGTATTATTTTTAACTTATGGAAACGCTATGCAATTTGTATAACGTCATCAAACACTTCTTCTTTTACATAAGAATTTATCTTTATTGTAATACTACTATTAAGGAATCAAATTTTTATTTATACAAAGTTATATGAGAAAAAAATAGTAATAATATTAATTATTCAGAGCGTTGGTTTAGAAAATTGCCAAACGTTCATTTTCATTCAGAAACTAATTCACTCAGAACCTTTGAATTGTTCAGCACATTCTATTCATTCAGTGCTAAATCATATTATTTTATCAAACAAACCCTCAGTCTCCCTGATGACACTGGGTTCAGTATAATGTATATTCTTTATCTTCACTCTAAGTAAATATATCTTATTGTCCTCCCTTTGACACTGAGGTACATTAAATGATGTAACTAAATGCTCTAAGTGTTTAGTTACTTAATGTCCAAGGTTGGTGAGTCACAATATTAAATAAGGAACATATATTCCTTCAATAAATTGTCATAAACCAGTCAAAGGGTCACTCATGACAAGTATCCCACTAAGCATTAAAAGCTTACCCTTTTTCTAGCAAAATCCGTTGTAAAACGTCCTTTCAAATGCACGTAACCCCACGTCATCTCTGGAAAAAGCGTTATCTTTGCAGTAATGGAACAGTTGCCAAGAAAATAGGGGGACCACTTGTACGCTTTCATTAAATGCGGATGTGAAAAGAAATTATAAGCAAATAAAAATCTTCTTCACATCGGAGCCTATAAATACCCCACAACCACAACAAACACACACACAAAGAACTTGCAATTTTACTCTGCTAAAATTTTCTCTCAAAGAAAAAGTGTGTGTGTTCAAACTAATTTCCAGAAAAGGTTTCTTGTAAACAAGGCGATCACATTGATTACTCGTTTTATTGTTATATAGCACAAACAATCAAAGTTACCTATTGTTTATAACTCTTGATCCTTTTATAAGGCAAAAGTTCTCATTAGGTTACTTGGTGAATCTTGTTGTATTATAACAAGAAACAAGTCTTGATTTGATTTCCACAAATTGCCATTGTCCTTTTTTTCAAATATCTTTAATGGCAATGTCCAAGGCTATCAAATATGCCCCTCAGGCTGAACATCTCACCAATGAGGGTGTCCATTTTGTAGGAAACAACTATGAGGGAAATTTCAATTACCCTAGTAGTGTATCAGGCTACAAACCAATTTGCAAATTTTTGAAAAACTGTTATTGGGCTGATGCTTTTACAAAAAACCCTTCAGTCTTCTACCATGAATATCTCAGGGAGTTCTGGTATACGGCTGTGGTTGTAACCCCTACCCAAGGGCCTGAAGGATCTCAGGGGTCTGAGATCAAGTCACATAAGAACTGTGTCATCATGTTCACTGCAAACAATGGGAAGACACCATTGATTTTAGACTTCAAAACATTTTGTCAAAGCAGTGGACTTGATTATAACAATGGAAAGTATGTTGCACATCCTGACATGGAGTCAGTTAAAAAAGGACTAAAAGAAATCGGGGTCCCTGAGTTACTTGTGACTAAAACCCCATTGATAAAAACTGCTTTCCCCATGGCTTGGAGGATCCTGGTCACTTTTGTGATTCAGGTGATCGGTGGGAACTACTCATCTACTGAGCAAGTTAATTCTACTCAGCAGATGCTAATCTACAGTCTTATTAATGGACTGAAGATTGACATGGGAGAGATTGTTTATAATGATCTCGTAACCAGGATCCTGAAGGAGTCAAGGCAAAAATATGTTTCTTACCCAAGATTCATATCATGCGCCTTAGAACGGTTACTGGGTTCCCTTTACACTCTAGAAAAATTCAATGTTTTTTCTACTCCAATCCTGAGTTCCACAAACTTTTCAAAGAACCCATCTGAAGTCAACCCCATTGCATTGACGACTCACATGACTGAGGCAATCAGTCGTGAATCATCTGTGTCTCTCATTCCCTTCTTACCAAAGAAGGGGAACAAGAAGACTCAGACTGTGCCAAAGACCAAACCAACAAAGGCACAGGGCTCTGAGGCTTCCGAGGCACGACCCAAAAAGGCAAAGGCTAAAAAGACTACCCTTGTTCAGATCAAGCTTCAAATACCCCAAGGGAAAGAGCTTACGGGAGGCCCTGAACATCACAATCAGGGTCGACGGGCCAACCTACTGGTCCTCTTGATGGAGAAGGAAACAAACAACCTTCTTCTACGGGACTTCCTTCCACTCAGACCGATGAGGGCATTCGTAAATCACAACCTTTGCCTGAGGTCAAAACAAAGGCCAAAGACTCAGAGAGACACCTACGGGTAACACACCTCGCTGATAGGCCTATAACTTCTACCAAGTCCAATGAAGGCACACTAGCTCAAAAGTCTTTGCCTGAGGACCCAAAACTTGATTCTTTAGACTCAGAGGGACGCCCACGGGTAAAACACCCCGCTGATAGGAATCTCACTTCCACAACTCCCGATGAAGGCACACTAAAACAAAAGTCTTTGCCTGAGGGAACCAATCTTGATCCTAAAGACTCAGAGGGATGCCCACGGGTAAAACACCCCGCTGATAAGGATCCTACCTCCACCACTGATCAATCACAAACTGCCCCTGAGTATCAGTTAGCTAAATCCTAAGCCTCGGGATTTGGGGCAGGGAGTGACGACAACAAAGGTAAACCTTCTTCTGAAGGGGAGCTGGATAAACCTAAGGGGTCACTGAACTTTGGAGATTTTATAAGTTTACTTGAGAAGCCTGATGAGTTACTCCAAGGGTTCAGTGACGACGACGAAATCATTGAGGCTGGGGAAGAACCTGAAACTCAGGCCCCTCCTCAATCAGACCAGAAGCCACAGTCCCCTCCCTTGTTCGCAGACATACAGCCCTCCCCTGAGGCTCAACAAAAGCCCTCCCCTGAGGCATCTGAACAAAAAGAGCCCTCCCCTAAGGCACCGAAAAAGCCCTCCCATGAGGCAAAACTTGACACCTCTACATTGGGGACTCAGACTGTGGTTCTGGAAGAGGTAGCTTTGAAAGCCTTATAGGTTGAGGTAACTCAGGCTCATGAAGATTTGGCTTCAAAGGCTGATGAACTCCTTGATGAGTTCAGGACATATGGTGATAGGTTTGATGTGGCTAAGGAGAAGATGAGAATTCAGGTAGATAATCAAATGGAATTCATCAGCTCTGTTAACAACAGTCATGAGAATCAAGAAAAGAAACTCATCAACTTCCTTAACCATGCTCTTCCAACGGTCGAGGCAAATGTGTCCTTAAAGACAACTCTGGATGGACTGATCACTACCACCACTGAGTCCAATTCCAGAGTTGGTCAATTACTTGAGTTCCTGAAGGTGGACAGACTCACTGAGGTTTTCACTAGGTTAGACTCTCTCAAGTCTGACTTGGATGTGGTGAAAGGGAAATGCGATGCCATCTATGAGGATGTTCATATGGATGCTGAAGCAGAGTTCAGATTGTCAAGGGTTGTACAAGGATACAAGGCTAATGCCACCAATCTCTCTGACATCTCCAAATCCCTGAAAGAAGCTGATATTCCTAGGCTCAGGACAAGGATCACCACCATTGAAAACACTCAATCCCTTATTCAGTTAGATGTTCGAACTATCAAAGCAGACACTCAATCCATGAAGGAAATGGTGACTGAGATGTTTCAGGCTTTTAAGGGATCTTCCCCCACCTCAGGATCCTCACAAAGGGCAAAAGTTGGGATTAGTCAGGCTGATCCTTCAACTTTTGAGGGGGAGAATGTGCCACCAATGATGTTAACATGGAATGAACCTCCTTCTCACACTGAGGGGGAGTAGGAAAGACTAGCACAACCCCAACCCTTAAACTCAATTCCTCCCAACCTTGAGCCCTCAGTATCTAAGTCAGATAGGGGCAAAGGTATAGTTGATGAAACCCTTACACCTCCAAAGAAACTTGTAAAGGCTTCAAGGGAAGTAAGGCCCGACCCTGATGCTTTGGTCTTGGTACCATATGAGATTAATGGAATAGTGTACCAAATGACTCCTGATCAAATCCAAGTATATCTAGATAGAATTGATTCGGCTAAGGCTAACGAAGCAACAAAGGCTGAGATCTTGAAGGTGTCCACTGACTTTGTAAAAGAAGAGGGTGGTAACCCTGAGGTCTTGCTGAGCAAGAAAGGGGGAGAGGAGTTTATTCAGAAGCAGGAGGAGGAACTCAAGGCCATTCATGATGAAATGGTCTTGAAGCAAAAACAAAGAACCACACAACTCAAGAAGTTGTATGACCAATACACCAAAGTCGTCACCCAAAGAAGAAAGCCTGAACCAATCACTAATCTTCAGATCATTCCTCATACCACACCAGTCTCAGTATCTGTTTACAAAAACAATGATGAGAGGAACTTTGAAGTCATGAAGAAATTTTCATTTGGTGATTTCGGTCTCAGTGAGTGGGACGAAATGGGAAGGATTTTCAGGACTAAAACAAACAAGTGTGTCCCTGAGATACTCAACTCTCTCAGTAAGAGATATGAGAGGTTGAATCAAATGAAGGAACAATTGAGAATCACTGAAGATCTTCCTTTATCTGAACAGGATCCTACCAAAGCCCAGGGAAGAAAGAGAAAAAGAGTTGAGCTTGAAGCTGAGACTAAGATCTCTGGGTTAGAATGCAATCGTACTCTCCCTGAAAATTTCCCCTTTGTGAACAACATGGTTATAGAGGAACCTGAGTGGGGTATCTTCTTGATGTATTTGGGGATCAAGCATTTCAAAGAATGAGTGACATAGAGAAATGCACCACTGAGAGTGTTCTCATCTTTCTTGTGATGGCTGGACAAATTCAGACTGATGAGAATAAAAGATTTGGTGAGAAGCTCAGGGAGATAATTGCTAGGAGGCCTGACAAAGAAAAGGTGTTAAAGTCATCAAGGGTGAAGAGGGAAGCAATGGATTCCTGAATAACTGTAATCTTTTGTTTTTTATTTTTCTTGTATCAGACTATTCAGTCTTATGTAATGATGAATGAAAGTGAAGTACTTTGTTATATTTTAAGTCTTTTCATTAGGTAGAATAGTTTGTAATAAGAAGAAGCCTCTTTGCTCACTTATAACAATTTCACTTAGGCAAATTTTATATCCAAATAGGGGGAGATTGTTAGGTCAATTCAGTACCTAATAACCTCCCTGAAGGATTTGAATAACAATCAGCCTATGTGAACTATTAACCTTGAACATAACGAGGTCACTGAGTGAACAGTCACTCAGTGAGTTGCCTTCGAGTTCCTAGACTGAGTCTAAAAGAAAGACTCAAGCATTCAGAGAGGCGAAGCTCAACGAATGTCTTCTATGACAAAGAAGAAGGTGATGGGTTCAGTGAGTTGTGGAAATAGACTCACTGAACCCCATACGATCTCCCTGAAGAAAACAAGCATTCTCCAAGACTGAAGAAAAGGCGGGATAAGTTGAATTATGACAAGATGAAGTACATCACACAATTAGCGTGACTTACCCTTTTGGGATAGATGGGGTACTGACATGTGTAAAGGACTTACGTCTTACTACTTAGAATAGGTTATGACAAGATACTACACTGTACCAATAAGACAAGAATTGCACATGGGCAATTATTGTCTTCTACCCACTTTCCTTCTATAAATAGGATGCTTGTAAAGGAGAGAAAATGAAGTTTGTGCAGTAAATGCTTTAGACATTCACAAAGAAGTTTTTCTCTCCTCCAAACACGATCATACACTTTAGTTATAAACTCCTGTTGATAGAATCGTCAAGCTTAGCAATCGTTAGGTTTGGACTAGCTTGTTAGTGAGGAGATCACAAAACCACACATTGTCTATTCAATCCCTATTGTAGCTTCGTATACAATAGGGTATAATTCTTTAATAAAGCTAAGAGTTAAACGTTGAAAAACATTGTGTTATTTACTTACTTGTATTAAGTTTATTGCATTACTTAACCATGGGTTAGGACTATACTTAGTTTACTTAAGTATAGTACTAATTACAAGGGACCAACACATGAAGATATGATAAATCTGGTACTTTTGCATGGAGAAGCTCATAAGGTGTTTTACCATGGCGTTTTCGAATTAGTGACCGGTTTTGGGTGAACACTGCTGTAGATACTGCTTCTGCCCATTAAAACAATGGAGCCTTTGCGTAAATTAACATCGTTCGAGCAGCTTCCATAAGTGTGCGATTTCGTCTTTCAACGACATCGTTTTGTTGTGGAGTGCGAGCAACAGATGTTTCACGAGATATGCCAACTTCTTCTTAATAATCACGCAATATTTGATTCACAAATTCGGTTCTATTATCTGTACGAATACATCGGACAGTAGTGTTGAGACGCACTTGAATCATCTTGAGAAATCCGATGATGAATTTAGGTGCCTCATTTTTTGTTGTAAGAAATTTCACCCATGTAAACCGAGAGTAATCATCGACAATGACGAGGATGTACTTTTTACCACTAAGACTTTCAACACGCATTGGCCCACAAAGATCCATATGCAACAAATAAAGTTTCTCTTGGTTGGTGTCTTCAGTCTTGGGTTTGTATGATTTCTTAGTGCTTTTTCCCATTGTACATGCAGAACACAAATGGTCCTTGTGAAATGTAAGTTTTGGAAGACCACGAACAAGTTCGTTTTTCGCCAAATGATTAATAGCGTCAAAGTTAAGATGAGATAACCGCCGATGCCATAACTATGACTTAGTCTTCGATGCTTTGGAGAGAGGACATACGGGAGAAGTGGCCATCATGTCTTGTAGAGACAAAGTATACAAATTATTCCCTCGAGTACCTTTCAATAAATCAACCCATTCCAAATTACGAATGAAGCAGATATGCTCTCGAAAAGCAACTTCTAGGTTTGCATCACAAAATTGTCCCACAGAAAATAAATTTTGACCGAGACCTTCCACATAATACACTCTTGAAATTATAACATTCCCAATATGATATTCACCGTAACCCATTATCTTTGCAATATGATCATTTCCAAATCGAACCGTACCAAGAAACTTGCTGACGAAATTTCTGAGCTGAGAGCGATCTCCGGTCATATGCTTGGAGCAACCAGAGTCCAAATACCAGAGAACAATTTGGACCACCTGTTTTCAGTAACAACAGTAGACAATGCATTGGAAACTATTGGTTCTGGAGTGTTAGCAGATACAGATATAAAATTATCAGAAATGCTAACATTTGTGTTGTCCTTAGATTTCCTGCGTTTTCTAATGTGAGTTTTACCAATAACAGGTTTTATTGTTCCAACTTTCTGAGGTTTTGGATTATTAGCGGGCACTACAGTGAGATTAGACCTATTTAAAGGGAACTTGGTTCCTACAGTAGTGTTGGTGTTCCTAATTAAAGGACACGCTTGTCTTTTGGTAGCCTTGGTACTCCTAGTTAAAGGGCACGCTTTCTTCGCTTTAGTGGGAGTGATCCTAGTTAAAAGGCACACATTTCCTACTATAGTGAAAGTTCTACCAGTGGGACGCCACAACCAACCAACTTGGGTTAAGTGTAAGCCATGTTTTGTTGGGGAGTCATTGTTGAGAAACATACATGGCAAGTGGATCATGAACTTGAGGTGTTGACAACAGAGCTTTGATCACGTGGCATTCGTGTTATTGAAGAAAAGCTTGAAGTTGACCCACGTTGGTTTGATGCAAATCCTTAGCTAATTTAACAGCCGTCACGTACTTGCTCCATTCAGAAGGGAGAGTGTTCAAATACTTGGTGGTTAATTAAAACATAGGAATTGCCATGCCATAGATGTTAAGCTCATTCATTAAAAGAGTGAATCTCAAATAGTAATCACTGAGAGTCTCCCCGGGGACATGGGTAAACTTATCAAACGTATCATATAGCTTACACTCTCGTTCTTGTTTAGAACACGAATTCTATCCCATCACTCTTTGGCAACTTTATGTTTACTGACGAGTTTGTAGACATCTGGAGGAAGGGCTTGGAGAATGATGTTTGTAGCTTGTTTATCACACTTGTCTTGAATCTTAGCATCTCTAGTTAATTCACCCTTTGTGCGAGGACGAGTAACAGTCTCTTTCGTCACAGTACCATATACCAATGGTCCATTGAGCACTGATGCCCAAATGAGATGTCCGTTCTCTTTGTTCAACATATAAAGTTCCATTCGGGAAGCCCAATCCTCGTACATGGTCTTCACCAACATTGGTGGATGATTATCCGTACCCGAAAGGATGGACTTATCCGTAAGAGATGTGTACTCCATTTTGATAAGTTAAGATTTACAAACGTTGATCGAACAATGAGAGAAAGTAAATGTGTTTGTTGTTGTGTGTAGAAGAAATAATCTTGAAATCCTCTAAAATATGTTCTCGATGAACCAAAAATTCTAAGACCAAAACTTGTCACTCTATCGCAATATCGATCAGAATATGGATTGGAATATCGATCGGAATAACGATCAGAATATCTGATCGGAATATCCGATCGGAATATCACTATCGGAATATCACTATCGGAATATCACTATCGGAATATTACAATCAGAATATCACTATCGGAATATTACAATCGGAATATCACTATCGGAATATTACAATCAGAATATCACTATCGAAATATTACGATCGAAATATCACTATCAGAATATTACAACAGAGATGCTATCTGAATACTTGATCGGAATGTAGAAACCCTTAAGCTTTGTGATGGAATTCAGTAAACTTTTGTCGGATAGTACCACAATGATCAAAACTTCCACTTTTCTCGGATAAAACCCAACCAATTCGAGATTTTAAGTCACAAATGATCAAAACACCCAATAAAATTGTGTTTTTAGCCAAAGTAAATATACCAAATCTCTACCACAACTATATAGAAGATTTGTATCAAGAAAAAATCATAAAAACACAAAAAAAACATTGGTTTGAATGATTTAGATCAAAAAAGGCATGAAAATCAAAAACACAAACACATAAACAATACAATCATCCCATGGCTCTTGATACCATTTGTAGGATATTGTAAGTCTATGCTTAATCTAGAGAGAGAAAGAGATAGAAAGATGGTGAGAACACACACACACACTTAGAGAGAGAAAGTATGAAAACACACTTTAATTATTTGTAAAATGAAAGTGAACTACCACCCTCTCCAACTAAGGAGAGGGTTTATATACCCAAGCCCATGAGATGGGCTTGGGCTTACAATGGGTCGTCGGCCTCACACGAATTATGGGCTTGGCTTGGCCTTGTTTGAATAATAAAGTAAAACTAAACTACGAGCTATTACTTAGACTATTGTTGGAGTGACCGATCCTTTCTAATATGTAAAACGTATTTCCAACAGAGTTCTCTCCTATTGGTTGACTTCGAATGATAATGATGGTGGCTACTCGTATTGGTTTTTTTATATAGCAGATTTGATGGTAGAATGGTAATAAGTGTGAAAACACTTATTCTTTTACCACTTATTTCTAATAATAACAAGACCAAAACGTGTATTTTATGTCGTAAAAGTCGGAATAATGCATGGTTTGTGTTTTTATTGTGTTTTAGGACCAAAAGATGCAAAAGGAAGAAAACATGGGCTTTCACGGGCTTTTATCGAAGAAAAAGACTAAAGACGAAGTCGAAAGATCGAGAATGCAAAAAGAACGGAAGTCCAAGAACTATTCTGAAGATTTATCGAAGAAAAAGTATAAAGACGGAAGTTTAATGAAGTCGAAGAACTCAAGTCTAATTATAGAAGAAAATTATAAGACAAGTTCGACTTATATCGACAAATCCCGAGACGACGTCGAGAAAGACAAAGAAATTAAGTCGAGTCGAGACGAGAAGAAAGAAAGAAGATAGCTTAAGCATGTAATCTCCCCACCTTCTATAAATACCCTCCTAATATGTCATTAGGAGGGTGTTAGGTGGTTAGTTTTTAGTAGTTGTAGTTAATTTTAGTTTTTAAGTGTGTTTTTAATTTCTCTCTAGTTTTTTCTTTGAAGCTTATTGAATCTTTACATTAATCTTGTAATCTTTTGATATTAATCCTTAATCAATCAAGCTTATTTCCTTAATTCTCATTCTACCTTTCTTAATCTTTTTCTTAATCTTGATAATCATGTAGTTAATTTCATCTCTTTGATTATGTGATTGATTTATTCATGTGATTGATCTTTTAGTTTTGATGTGGTGGATGTTTTGAGCTTATTGTGGTTATTGATTTTCTAGTGTTTGGCTTATTTTTGATTAAGTTGGTTTGATAGATTTATAGATTTGCTTATTAGTTGATTTTAAATGTTTTGATTATTTAGTGTTTTGGTAGTTTTTAATTTGTGGCTTATTTAGTTCTTCTTAAAATTTATTTGGTTAAAGTTTTGGTTAATTGCTTTTTTGGTTTGTGCTTATTCGTGGCGTATCTCTTAAGTTTTGATATTACTGATTAACCGTGTCTGTTCTCTAACTATTTCGGAAAAGGGTTTTATATTCTGAAAACACACCTTTTCTGAAATCCTCATTATTCCGAAATTTCCTTTTCTCTGAATTCGTCATTTCTATGAAATTGTCATTTTTCTGAAAAGTCCATTATTCCGAAAACCCTACTTTTTCTGAAAAATCCATTATTCCAAAAACCCCATTTTTCTGAAAAGTTCATTATTCCGAAGATCCAATTTTTCTGAAAAAGTATGTATTCCGAAAATCCCATTTTTCTGAAAAAGCCTTTATTCCGAAAATTGTCATTTTTCTGAAAACCTCTTTTTTCCGAAAAACCCAATTTCTCTGAAAACTTTGTTATTCCGAAAACACTCCTTTTTCTGAAAAGTTCATTATTCCGAAAACATCCTTTTCTCTGAAAACCCTATTTTGCTGAAAATGTCACTTTCTCCGAAAAAGTCTTTATTCCGAAGATTTCTCTGAATTTGTCTATTATTCCGAAAAACTCCAATTTCTATGAAATTCCAATTATCTTGTTTTCAGACTTAGTTTAATTGTTAGTCTTCTGAATTGTTTCTAATTTTCAAACTTTAATTTTTCCCGCCTTTTTGCTTAGCATTGTTTTAACTTGTTTTATCTTAGATTAAATTTTCAAGCTTTCAACGACATTTTTATTTTTAGTTTAAAATAGATAACCAAACCATTTTATTTTCCACCAAGAATGACTGAGTCGCACTTTTAACTAGTAATCAATTCGAAAAGATCGGACGAACAAATTTTCATACTTAGTAAATCTTTGTATTAAATGGTGCCGCTGCCGGCTCTTTTCGTTAAGATTAACGGTTTTAAGTGAGAGACGCGTTGGATTTTGGGATCCGTTCATCTTTGAACGTTATTTTTCTTGCTTAAAATTTCCAAAAATCCATAAAATATAAAATTTTCAAAAATACAAAAAAAATGGAAAAACATAAAAAAACCAAAAAAAAATATTTCTTGTCTAATTTTCTTTTCCTTTTGTAGGTGTGTATGCGTACTCGTGCTCGTAAGAAGAAAGTAGCTCAAGCCGAAGTCATTACTCCACCTATTGTTACCATGGACAATCAACCAATGATCGAGCTTTTGCAATCGCACGTAGAGGGAAACACCGATGCTATTGTGATACCTGAGATTGGAGCCAACAATTTTGAACTCAAATCCGGCTTCATTCAAATGGTCTCTGCTCAACCTTTCTTGGGGCGTTCACTTGATGATCCTCATGACCATATAAAAATGTTTCTTCAACTCACCAATACGGTTAAGTACAATGGGGTTTCACAAGAGGTAATTCGCTTACAACTTTTTCCTTTCTCCTTAGAGGGACAAGCCCGGAATTGGCTTGATAAGGAACCGCCACAAAGTATTCTTACGTGGACGGATTTAGAGACCTAATTCATCAACTACTTTTTCCCACCCTCACGTACTACCGCATTGCAGAATGAAATCATTACCTTTGAACAAAAGTACGGTGAGACATTTAGTGAATCTTGGGACCGTTTTAAGGATCTTTTAAGAAAGTGTCCACAACATGGTTTCACAAAAGTACATCAAATTAATACTTTTTACAATGGTTTAAGCATGAATAACCAAGATTCACTAAATAGTGCTTCGGGGGGTAATATTTTGGTTAAGTCTTCTAATGTCGCATGGGACATTATTGAGAACAAATCTAGAGTGCAAACCAAGAGTGTTCGGACTAATGTGGCTAGTGCTAGCACTGAGCGACAAGAGAATTTATAAGCTTACTTCGCTTGTTGAATCACTTGCTCTCCAAACCTCTAATAACACCAAAGCTATCAATGCCCAAGTTAATGCTATGAGTCAATCATGTGAAATATGCGGGGGATCTCATTCATACACCGATTATCCTTCGACTCATCACAATCCGGAAAATGTGTATGCCGCCAACGGTAACTATTCCACAGGACGCTATCAAGCACGTCCTCAAGGTGACCGCAATTTGCTCAGCTATCGCTCAAACAACTTTCTTTCACCACCCGGTTTTCCCCCACAAAATCCAAACAACCTCAATCGCAACAATCAAAACCAACCTCGTGCTCCAAATCAATATCAAACCCAAAGAACCCCATATCCACCCCAAAGAAACAACCAAGTTTACCAACAACCCGCTTATCAACCACCTGCCTACCATACTCCTCCTCCCAACCAACCCACCGTATTTAATCACGAGGTTGAAACTTACATGAGGACTAATGATGCGATAGTGCAGAATCTTCAGCGGGAAATGGCCAACATGAAAGCAGATATGGTGAAACAAGGGAATGATCTTCGAGCCGATATGCAAAACACTTTGGCAAGTCAAACGAATGACTTAAAGAACATGATGGCTAGTTTCTTCCGAAGTAATCAAGCCTCTGGTTTGGGTTCTCTTCCGAGTAACACCGTTGCTAATCCAAGAGGGGAGATGAAAGCAATCACTACTCGCAGTCGAAAAGGTTTAAAGGAACCCGAGCTTCCTACACCTACAGCGGTGATTGTGACAAAGGAAAACGAGTCTACTTCTCAAATTCCTCCACCTTCTATTTCTCCAATTCCTCCAACTTCTACTTCTCCAATTTCACCACCTTCTACTTCTTCCCCTCCACCACCCAAGGATGTGAGTGAGAATTCTATACCAAAGCCTTCATC
Organism: Glebionis coronaria; assembly: GCA_025667525.1. Lineage (NCBI taxonomy): Eukaryota > Viridiplantae > Streptophyta > Magnoliopsida > Asterales > Asteraceae > Glebionis > Glebionis coronaria. The sequence continues at coordinate 459,489,984 of CM046877.1, forward strand.
TCAACCCAATATACCTTATCCTTTGAGGTTGAGGAAAGATAAATTAAAGAACAAGGATGATATTCAGGTTTCTAACTTTCTTAAAATGTTTAAACAACTGAATTTCAATATCTCCTTTGCTGAGGCTCTCGCTCACATGCCCAAATATGCTAAAATGTTTAAAGATCTTCTCAGTGATAAGGAGAAACTTCTTGACATCGCTCAGACCCAACTTAACGAGAATTGCTCCGCAGTACTCTTAAGGAAATTACCCACCAAACTTGGTGATCCGGGTCATTTTCTCATTCCTTGCAACTTCCCCGGGGTAGAGAATTGTATGGCCCTAGCCGATCTAGGTGCTAGTATAAACTTAATGCCTTTAAGCGTTTGGAAACAATTGTCTCTACCCGAGCTAGTCCCCACACGAATGACATTGGAATTAGCTAACCGTACAGTTGCTTATCCGGTGGGGATAGCCGAAGACGTCTTCGTCGGTGTCGACAAATTCACCTTTCTGGCGGATTTTGTTGTCGTTGACTACGAGATGGACCCCCGTGTTCTATTAATCGTTGGACGTCCATTCTTGAGGACCGGTCGCACTCTTATTGATGTAGCCGCGGGCGAATTAATCATGAGAGTCGGTACGATAAAATCGTGTTCAACATGGGAAAACTTTCTAAGCAACCTTCTGAAAACGAGAGTGTTAATTTCATTGACGTTCTTGATGAGGCTTGTGAAGAACATTTCGAAGACGCTTGTAAAAGTGGTTCTTCTTCTCTTCCCATTGTTGAGACCGTTGCCTCTATTGCTCCATCACTAACTCCATTTGGAGAAAGTGATTTCATCTATAAAGAATTTGAAGCAACTTTGGGAGATGTGGACTTGCAATATGACGATTCTCCCTCTAATTGGGATGAAGACATTCGTACCATCGAGAAACTTCTCAATGAGAACCATATTTCTCCACCATCTCCTAAGGATATTTCTATCGATGAATCGAATGTCACTACGCCTTCCATCAAAAATCCTCCGGATTTAGAGCTTAAGGACCTACCGTCTCATCTCGAGTATGTTTTCCTTGAAGACAACAAGAAATCACCCGTCATCATCGCTAAGGACTTGAAAGAAGAAGAAAAATCCCGACTTATCGTCGTGCTGAAGAATCATAAGAAAGCGATTGCGTGGAAAATTTCTGATATTCGTGGAATTGATCCTCACTTTTGCACACATAAAATTCTCATGGAGGACGACTTTAAACCCACTATTCAAAGCCAAAGAAGGGTGAATCCCAAGATCCATGACGTTATCAAAAAAGAGGTTATCAAACTTCTTGATGCGGGAATGATCTACCCTATCTCGGATTCACCATGGGTTAGTCCGGTCCATTGTGTGCCTAAGACAGGCGGAATCACCGTTGTGCCCAATGAAAACAACGAGTTGATTCCTACTCGTCTTGTTACAGGGTGGAGAGTTTGTATAGACTATCGTAAACTCAATGATGCTACAAGAAAGGATCATTTTCCCCTTCCTTTCATGGACCAAATGCTTGAACGTCTAGCGGGTAATGACTATTACTGCTTTTTAGATGGTTTCTCCGGGTATTTTCAAATTCCCATCGATCCCAAAGACCAAGAGAAAACCACATTCACTTGTCCTTATGGAACATTTGCTTACAAAAGAATGCCTTTCGGCTTATGCAATGCTCCTGTGACATTTCAAAGGTGTATGATGGCTATCTTCCATGACATGGTTGAAGAAACTATGGAAGTCTTCATGGATGACTTCTCGGTCTATGGTGATTCTTTCTCTCATTGCCTTGCCAATTTAGAACGCATGCTCAAACGGTGTGAAGACACTCTTCTCGTTCTTAATTGGGAAAAATTCCATTTCATGGTAAAAGAAGGCATTGTGCTTGGACATAAAATCTCAAAAGCCGGTCTTGAAGTGGACCGTGTTAAAGTGGATGTCATAGCCAAATTACCTCCACCTTCAACCGTGAAGGGTGTGAGAAGTTTCCTTGGTCATGCGGGCTTCTATCGTCGATTCATTCAAGATTTTTCTAAAATCGCTCGCCCGATGACCCACCTCTTGGAAAAGATACTCCTTTCATCTTTTCCAAAGAGTGTCTTGAATCCTTCAATCTTCTTAAGGATAAGCTAACTAAGGCACCGGTCTTGGTTACCCCTAGTTGGGAGCTACCTTTTGAATTGATGTGTGATGCTAGCGACTTTGCTATTGGAGCGGTTTTGGGCCAAAGAGTGAACAAACACTTCCAACCAATCCATTATGCTAGCAAGACAATGACGGGGGCTCAATTGCATTATACCACTATCGAAAAAGAGCTTTTAGCTGTAGTGTATGCTTTTGAGAAGTTCCGCCCCTATCTTGTCCTTTCCACCACAATTGTCTATACCGACCATTCCGCGTTGAAGTACTTGTTAACTAAGCAAGATTCCAAACCAAGAATTCTTCGTTGGGTTTTGCTCCTTCAAGAATTCAACATTGAAATTTGTGACAAGAAGGGAGCTGAAAACCTAGCCGCGGATCATCTAAGTAGACTTGAGGATCCTTATCAAGGGGATCATCCGAATCAAGAGATCAATGACTCTTTTCCCCTTGAAGCCTTAATGTCTATCAATCCTAATCTTGATGACACCCTGTGGTTTGCGGACATTGCAAACTACTTAGCGGGTGGAATTCTCAAGGAAGGGTTAACGTCCCAACAAAAGAAAAAGTTCTTTAAAGACATTGAACACTATTTCTGGGACGACCCCTACCTTTTCAAACAATGTGCGGATCTTGTCATTCGTCGATGTGTTGATGGGCCGGCAGCGGTACAAATTATTGAAGCTTGCCATAAAGGACCCACCGGTGGTCACTTTGGTCCCAATTACACCGCAAAGAAAGTATTCGACTCTGGATTTTATTGGCCCTCCATTTATCATGACGCTCATGAAATGGTTAACCATTGTGATGCTTGCCAAAGACAAGGCAAGATTAAACATAAAGATGAGATGCCTCAAAATTTCATACAAGAATGTGAAATCTTTGACGTATGGGGCATCGACTTTATGGGGCCATTTCCATCATCTAAAGGGAACAAGTACATCCTCGTCGCCTTTGACTACGTATCCAAATGGGTTGAAGCCAAGGCTCTCCCTACGAACGATGCGAGGGTGGTTGTGAATTTTTTGAAGCAACTTTTTGCTCGATTCGGTGTTCCTCGTGCTATAATCAGTGACCGCGGGACTCATTTTTGCAATGATCAATTTGCTAGAGTCATGGCTAAGTACGGTGTCAATCACCGTCTTTCCACCGCTTATCATCCCCAAACAAATGGTCAAGCCGAGATATCTAACCGTGGATTGAAGCGAATTCTTGAGCGTACTGTGGGAGAGCATCGTGCCTCTTGGGCCGATAAATTAGATGATGCTTTGTGGGTTTTCCGTACCGCATATAAGACCCCGATTGGTTGTACATCGTATCGTCTTGTGTACGGGAAAGCATGCCACCTCCCTATCGAGCTAGAACATAAGGCATACTGGGCCTTGAAGTGGGCTAACTTCGACATCAACAAAGCCGGCGATCTTCAGAAGATTCAACTCAACGAGCTCAACGAACTAAGGAATCAAGCTTATGAGAACTCATTGATCTACAAAGAGAAGACCAAGATCATCCATGATGCAAGGATTAAGAATCAGAGTTCCATGTTGGTGATTGTTAGCCTCAAAATATTGAGTCAAACAAGAATGATCGGTCATATGTTTATTATGTATCGTATTATAAAACGTTGTAATAGGTAGTATGGGTTTAACTTTAGGCTAAAGTTCATTGATAAGTAACTAAAGCCCAAAAGGAAAGCCCGGCCCAAACCATATAGTCCATAAAGAAGCCCGCATGTGGGTGGACTATATATACCCTTCCTAGCATGTTAGGAAGGGTGTTGGTTCATTGTTTATTGTCACTTCTCAATCTAATATCACCTAGTTTCTCCAACCATTTTCTCTCTACTTTCTCTCACTACTTTCTCTCTCTAGAATTCATCTTCTTCACCTATTTTCTTTCTTGAATTCGTATTCTATTATCTAAATATATGGGACAACAATTGGTATTAATTGCCATGGGGTAGTTTTGTGATTGGTTGTTGGGTTTTCACTTGATTTATTTGATTTGATCCTTATTTCTTCCACGAATTCAAGATTTTTTGTGTTTGTTTGTGATTTCAAGTCGTATACCTTCTTCAATAGTGTTGTAGTGATTTTGGTATCTTGGTTTTGGTTAAAAACACAAACTTTCTTGGATCAAACGTTCAAAAATTCTTGGTTTTTCATCATTCCGAAATTCTAGCAAAGGTATCCATCGGAAAGTACAAGTGTTTGAAGTTTGATCGCAATAACCTTTTGGTTCTACTTTGCGATCACTGGATTACAATACCTTATTCTGACGCGGCATTCCGATCGTGCATTGCGATCTGGGATTCTGACGGTTTTTAAGGAATTTTTAGTCGTTACTCTGCCAAATTTGTTTCAGCCATATTCCGATGTGAACATTCCGACGGTACATTACGATCTGGGATTCCGAAAGGTATACATTGCGATCTAAGCATTCAGACAGAAGGACATTCCGATCTAAACATTCCGACAGTGCATTACGATCTAAGCCATATTCTGATCTAAACATTTCGACAGTGCATTGCGATCTAAGCATTCCGACAGCCGACATTCCGATGGACATTCCGATGGCACATTCCGATGGACATTCCGATGACATGTTTAGCTAAATTTTGTTTGAGTATTTTTTAGACTTAGCCACCATCTAGACTAGTTTCGGAATATCGTTTACACGAAGATCAAAAAAAAAGAGTTAAAAATTTTCCGTCAAGTAAATTAAAAAATTTTCCATACTAGTTTTAGGACATTTCTAGCTCAATTTCAAAATTTGGCGATACAAAATTTTTTGGTCTACCGTTTTGTCGGACTGAGGAATTTAATGTCGGACTGAGAAAAAAAATATCATTTTTCGGAATTTCAACAACAACTCAATCACATCATATATACTTAAGATCCATATTCACTTCATCATTTCAGAGAATATTGAGATGGATTCTGCTGCCGAATATCGTGTGACAAACAACAACATAATGGTGGCAGGTAACAAAGAAAGACCACCAATGCTTGTGTCGGGTCGATATGATCAATGGCAATCCCGTTTTCTACGTTATCTTGACACAAAACCTAACGGTGATGCTTTACGGCAATGTATTTTGGATGGACCCTATAAACTCTCAAGGATTCAAGTTCCTACAGTACCAGCCACAGACACAAGTGACGCACAACCCGCATAAGAACGTGATGAAAAGAGGACCGACCTCACCCTAGAGAACCGTGCGTGGTTTGATGCAGAGAAGGAAGCAATCTACTTAATTCTCAGTGGCATTGGAGATGATATTTACTCTACGGTTGATGCATGCCCTACTGCTCAAGAAATGTGGACGGCTATTGAAAGATTGCAACAAGGTGAATCACTTAACAAACAAGATGTGAAAGCTAAGATGTTTTGGAACTTTGGAAAGTTTACATCAAAGGATGGGGAATCAATTGATTCTTATTACTCCCGATTCTACAAGATGATGAATGATATGACCCGAAACAACTTGCAAGTTTCCACCATGCAAGTCAATGTCCAATTTCTACAGCAACTTCAACCAGAGTGGACACGGTTTGTCACCTTGGTGAAACAACAACAAAAGTTAGACGAAGTTTCATATCATAAGCTCTTTGAAATTTTGAAACAATTTCAAAATGAGGCAAATGAACTTCGAGCTGAACGAGTTGCAAAGATTTCCAATCCACTTGCTTTGGTGTCTACCACTCAACATTACCCAGATTATCACTCTCGTACTTCAAAGACCTACTCTACTCAATCATCATCACCACAATCATCCATTGTCTCCAAGTCACATGCTCCAACACGATCCCGAGGCAAAGAAGTTGCAAGAGCACCATCACCCACACCTGAGCAATCATCCGAAGAAGACAGTGATGAAGAAGTAGCTCAAAAGGATAGGGAATTCAAGCAACAAATGGCTTTCATTATGAAGCAATATAAGAAAATCTACAAACCCACCAACAACAACCTTCGCACATCTTCAAACCCGAGGAACACCCATGCACAGAGTCCTCCAAGGTATGACACACAAAGACGTGCTGAGAGTCCTCCAAAGTATGATCGACAACCTAAGTATGATAATCAGAGGGTGGCTACTGTTGTTGGAAATAGGGAAACTGTTGGTACTCAAGTTGTGCAACAAAGTGAGATTCAGTGTTTTAACTGCATAGGTTTTGGGCATTTGGCTAGGGAATGCAGGCAGCCAAAGAGGGTTAAAGATTATGGTTATCATAAGGAAAAGATGCTGTTGTGCAAGAAAATGGAAGTTGGAATCAAGTTATCAGCTGAGGAAGGAGAAATGCTTGACGACACAGATGATGAACTCTCCGACCAAGAACTCGAGGCACATTATTCATACATGGCAAAGATTCATGAGGTCCTTAACGTCACTGAAGATGACAATTGTCCTATCTTTGATACCGTGCCAATTGATAAGGTACAACATGATGATGAATATAATGTGTTTGGTGATACACATGAGCATAGTGATCTACCAACAACGATTACTTACACGTGTATGATGGAAACGGTTGATAGCAATACCACACCCGATTCATCAGACATGTGCAATAATGAGTTTGAGGATGATCAACATGCAAATGAGTATGATGACGAGGAGCGTGTCGCGCTTGCTAATTTAATTGCTAGTTTACAAAAAGATGTCAATGAAAATAGAAAGAGTCAAAAGCAATTAAAGAAAACAAACACAGCGCTCATTCAAAACTTTGAAGAATGCAAAGCTGCTCTTATAAAATCTAGTGAGACTATTGATAGTTATAGGGCTGAGCTTCTTCAAAAGACCAACGAGCTTGAGGGGTACAAAAGTCGTGTCATCAACTTTAAAAAGGACGATTTTGAAAATAAATACATTGAAGCTCTTGCTTTGTTAACTAAATAAAAACGTCAATTTAATGTTTTATTAAGTGATGAACGTCAAAAAACGTACCTTTCCACAACAAAAGTTAATGACCTTGAACAGAGGCTTTCTATGAACACCACCGATTCTGCTAAAATTCTTGACGAAAATAAACAAGAGGTTGAAACAATAAAACAAGATTTCAAAAATAGACAAAGCAAAGATACTGAAAAAGTAAAGGATCTCGAAGAACAAGTCGATTTTTTTGAAAAAAGTTGTCTATAATACACATGACTCCATTCAAACCGTAAGAATGATAGCACCTCGGTCGTTTTTCAAGGGTCAACCTAGCTTTGCCACCCCCAAGTACCTCGAACAAGCTCAAGCTGAGAACCCTCACTTATATCTTGATGAGTCCGAATGGACTGATACTGACTGCCCAGTAGCTAACCTCGATAGTGAAGAGACGTCCCTTTGGGATGAGGAGAGTAGATCACCATTCAATAAAGATTTTGTGAAACCATATAACTATGCTTATCTAAACAGTCTTTATGGTCTTTTCACTCCACAAAAACAGAAGTCTCATGAGGAATTCTTTTTAGAATGCAAACAAAGAAGAATTCAATGGAAAAAGGCTTTTGCCGCTAAGAGGAAAACTAATGTTTTTAAATATATTAACTATTTGCCTCTAGATGCTTCTAAAAGCAAAAGTAGAAAAACACTTGGTTTTCTTAAACACCACGTTGATAATGTTCAATCAATTGTTGAAAGCGATTGGGAAAACGTCAAAATGATAAGTGGAAAACCGAGATTCCTCACGACATAACTGTGCTTGTGAAAGAACTTTTAATACCAAATACGAAGATAATAAAAGAACATGTTCTTGAGTTTGAAAATTTGATTCGGTCTGAAATGTTTGATGATTTGAAATATGTTCAGTCTCTTGAAAAAGAAATTGATGAACTTCAAAATGACAAATCAGAATTTTCAAACGAATATGATCTACTCTTAGAAGAATGTCTCTCCAAAGATATTTTGTGTGTTACTCTTCAATCTTGTGCTGATATCGATGAGTATTCTGATGTTGCATGCAAATATCTTGATAAAATCAAAGAATGTGAGCGTCTTGAACTTGAGCTTTCGAAACATAAAGAAAATGTTGATAAAAAGGCTTTTGAGTTACTTCAACACAAAACTGATTTCCTTCAAAAACATTGTCATTCTCTTGAACTTGCTTTGCAAAAAGACGTTGGTAGTTTTCCACATGATAATAAATTGCAAAAAAAACTTTCCCAAACGTTTCGAGAAATGAATGAACAGAATTTGGAAATTAAAGGGTTGAAAGCTCAGTTACAAGACAGGGACAGAGCGATAGCAGAGTTGCAGAAACTCGTTGCTAAAATGGGTGGGAAGGTCGTGGAACCTAGCATTAAGCAACCTGTTGTAAGACAACCCAATGCTCAAAAAGTGACAAGACCCTCTGTCTTGGGAAAACCATCTGTTTTCTCTAATTCTGCATTTGTAAAACCTGCGTTTGCCCCCAAGACGGATGGGAAGGATAGGTTACCACAAAACACTCCCAAAACACATATTCGATCACAAAGCATTAAGAACACAAATGTGGTTAAACCAGGGATGTATAGATTGGCCACTACTGCTACTCACAACAAAGAAAGTCAATCACCTCAGACTTCTAGAAACACTAATAGACGTGTGTCTTTTACTACAGGAGTAGTCCCCACTGATAGTGTTAGCCGGCCCCAGCTTAAGAGCACTCACATGAATGAAAAGGTTTGGCAAAACAAAAGTCAAGGGAAGATGAAGACAGTAGAAGACCACCCTAGGATTTTCAATCTTTCTAAGAATAAAACGTCTGTAATCGTGTGTAATGACGATTTGAATGATTCGACTTTGAATGCTTTGAATGTTAAGTTTATTTGTGTGACATGTGGAAAGTGTGCTAATGCTAATCATGCTATGTGTGTTTCGAATAATGTCAAAGGCGTAGATACTAGAACTAAGAAGCAAACTGTGATGCCTATTAGTGCTAGAAAACCCAAACGCAAAGTGAACCATTCTGGTGCAACCCCCCCCCCCCCCTAAGAAAAGTATTGCATCAGACTCCACCACTAAGAACCCTAGAATCAGAATTAGGGAATTATATGAGTCTGCTAGCAAGCCTTGGAAATGGTGGTTTGCTAATCAATGTCCTCCAGGATATAAATGGATGCCTAAGGTTAGGACAGAAAATGTGACTACGAGCGTTAGTGTGCCTCTAAGTGATGAAACTAGGGAAACTAATGAATCGGAAGTCACAACTAACATGGAATCCAATTTAGCAAATGCTCCATCGTGTTCTAATTCTTCTGCATGTGATCGAGATAATTATCTTCATACTGGACTCCGGATGCACGAAGCACATGACGGGGAATCTCAAGCTTCTAATTAACTTCGTGTAGAAGTTCCTGGGTACGGTCCGATTCGGAAATGATCAATTTGCACAGATCCTAGGATATGGAGACTTGGTTCAAAGGAATATCACTATCAAAAGGGTTTACTACGTCGAAGGGCTCAATCACAATCTTTTCCCGGTTGGTCGATTCTGTGATGCGGACTTGGAGGTTGCTTTTAGAAAGAAGACATGTTTTGTTTGTGATTATGATGGGAATGATTTACTTACCGGAACACGGGGTACTGATCTCTATACTATTTCACTACACGACTCCACATCTTCAACTCCAATCTGTTTCATGGCTAAAGCTTCAACGACTTAAGCTTGGTTATGGCATCAACGTTTATCTCATCTTAACTTTGATACCATCAACTTGCTTTCCAAGAAATATATTGTGCGAGGCCTTCCTAACTTGAAATTCATCAAAGATCATCTTTGTTCTTCTTGTGAGCTTTGTAAAGCTAAACGGAGTAGTTTCAAGACAAAGACTACACCAAGCTCTAAAGGACGGTTAGATCTTCTTCATATAGATTTGTATGGTCCCATGCGTGTTCATAGTATCAATGGGAAGAAATACGTTATGGTAATTGTCGATGACTACTCAAGGTACACATGGACTCACTTCTTGAGGTCCAAGGATGAAACACCCGGTGTTCTCATCAGCTTCCTTAAAATGATACAACGTGGTCTTCAAGCTCAAGTTAAAGTGGTTCGTACTGACAGAGGTACTGAATTTTTGAATTCAAAACTGAGAAACTATTTTGAAGCCGAAGGAATTGAACATGAAACATCTATTGCTCGAACACCCGAACAAAACGGCGTTGTTGAAATACGAAACCGTACTTTAGTTGAGGCTGCTCGAACATTATTATCCGCTTCAAAACTTCCACTATACTTTTGGACCGAAGCCGTGTCAATCGCATGCTACACACAAAACCGCTCCTTAATTATCCCAAGACACGAAAAGACACCATATCACATAATTAATTATCGCAAACCTTCACTCAAACACCTTCATGTTTTTGGATGTATGTGTTACATTATTCGAGATGGTGAAAATCTGGACAAGATGAAAGAGAAAGGTGATGCATGCATTTTAGTGGGATATGCAACTCAGTCTAAGGGATACAGAGTATATAACAAAAGAACAAAATTGATAGTCGAGACTATTCATATCAGATTTGATGAATTACAAGAAATGGCACTTGAACAAAACAGTTTAAGTCCCGATCCACAACGACAAACGACTTCCGTTCACAATCGTACGGAACTCGGAACTCATGACCACAGCAATGAACCGTCAAGTTCAAAGCTGGTTCCTGAACATGTTCCTAGAGCAGATATGACAATGGATACGACACTTGAAGAGTTGAAAATGTTATATGGACCAATGTTTGATGAATATTTCACGGGGGAGAAACACGTTGTATCGAAGTCTTCCGTTGTCACTCATGATAAGAATGATGATACCCCGATCATCGTCAACAAAAGGATACAACTTCATCTACTTCAACACGGGTTGCTGCAGATTTACCTTCTCAGAATATCATTTCAACAATCGATCCTACAACATCCACAACTATTGTCATTGCTGAACACAAATCAAGCAGACGATGCATTATCTGACGATGACGATTTTCACAACCCATTCAGTACACCGGTACACGAAACTAGAGAGTCTTCTACTCGCCATGTTGATCCGTCAAATATGCATACGTTTTATCAACGACATCCTTCAACACATCATTGGACCCGAGATCATCCTTTGGTTCACGTAATTGGAAACGCTTCACAGCCTGTTCGTACAAGACGACAACTAGCAACCGATGGCGATGTTTGTATGTTCGCACTCACCATGAGTACAGCTGAACCCAAAAACATCAAAGAAGCCATGGCTGATCATGCTTGGATTGAATCGATGACGGATGAACTTCAACAATTTGAGAGACTTAAAGTCTGGGAACTTGTTGACAGACCATATGATGTGATTCCTTTAAATCTTCGTTGGATCTGGAACGACAAGATGGATGAAGAAAACACGATCATCAAAAATAAAGCTAGGCTCGTGGCTAAGGGGTATGGCCAGAAAGAGGGTATTGATTTTGACGAATCATTTGCACCAGTTGCTCGTATAGAAGCGGTTAGGATTTTCCTTGCTTATGTTGCACATAAGGGATTCACTGTCTATCAAATGGACGTAAAGACGACGTTTCTTAACGGTCCTTTGAAGGAAGAAGTCTATGTCACGCAGCCGGAAGGATTCGCCAATCCTCATTATCCTGACAAGGTGTATCGTCTCCATAAAGCACTTTATGGACTCAAGCAAGCTCCAAGGGCGTGGTACGACGAGCTCTCAGAATTTTTGGTATCCAAAGGTTTCTCAAAAGGTTCCATTGATCTAACTTTGTTCACTTATAAATATGGGGATGACATTTTGCTCGTGCAGATTTATGTTGATGACATTATTTTCGGGTTTACAAACCCAAAACTTTCAAAATGGTTTGAAAAAGTAATGCACAGCAAATTTGAAATGTCAATGATGGGCGAACTAAAATTCTTTCTTGGAATTCAAGTTCACCAATCCCCAAGTGGTATCTTTATAAACCAAGCTAAGTATTGTCAATAGATAATCAAAAAGCATGGTATGACTTCATGTGACCCCGTTGGGACACCATTATCAACCACATCGCTAGATGCTGACTTGGAGGGAAATGCCATCGATCAAACGAGATATCGTTCCATGATTGGTTCCCTCATGTACTTAACAGCAAGCAGACCTGATATTTCACATGCTACGTGTTATTGTGCACGATATCAAGCACGACCCACTGAAAAGCACCTCAAGGAGGTTAAACGGATCTTTCGGTACCTCAAGAATACCATTCATTTGAGACTCTGGTATCCGAGGGAAACCGGTTTCTTTCTAACGGCCTATTCAGATTCTGATCATGCAGGGTGTCTTGATACACGAAAAAGTACTTCTGGTGGTTCACAATTTCTAGGTCAAGATAATCTTGTGGGATGGTCTTCCAAGAAGCAGGATTGCACGTCACTTTCATCAGCCGAAGCAGAGTATGTGTCTCTATCTGCGTGTTGTGCTCAAGTTCTTTGGATGAGAACACAACTCACGGATTATGGCTTTCACTTTGATAAAGTACCTATGTATTGTGACTCAAAGTCGGCCATAGCCATCTCCTGCAATCCGGTACAGCATTCCCGCACAAAGCACATTGATGTCAGATATCACTTCATAAAGGAACAAGTTGAAAGAGGTATTGTTGAACTATACTTTGTTGGAACGGATTACCAATTAGCCGACTTGTTTACGAAAGCTCTGTCAAAAGATAGGTTTGAGTACCTCGTTAGGCAAATTGGTATGAGATGTTTGACTCCAGCAGACCTGGAGATTCTGGCAAAGTGCCTGCGTGATTTATCTATCAAACATCAACCTATAAATATCTTTGAAAAAGCAAAATACAAAAATATAAAACATATAAAAACAAAACACAAAATTAAAAATCTTTCAAAATCCAAAAATATTCTTCTCGACATGTCTTTCGGTATCGATAATATGGACGTGCCTAAAAATGTCGCTCAATAACGACACGGGTGTGTACATAAAGCTCGAATGAAAGTTGTAAATATTTTTCAAAACATGTCATTTCCTCTTTTAATAAAGGAAAATGTCTATCTTGGACAATATTTCCAAACAACGGGTAGAGCAATCTATCACGGGTTGAGCTAGTCACAAAACATTCAACGTTTTGAGCTCAACACAATGGCTTGTAATCACTTTCAGATTGCAACCCGGTTCTATATTCACGGGGGAGTGTACGATTTTGTGCTCTTACCCTCAGCAAAAGAAGAGAAATCTTCTTACACTTGAGTGGATTCGTCAAGACATTCAAAGTCTATGAACTCAAGTTTATGCTTTAGAAAAACCTCTTCGACAAAAAGAAATAGGATTTTTCAAAAAGCGTTGAACACAATTTTTTCAAAGATTGACACATCTTTCTCCCAGAGATTTTCAAGACTATTTTCAAAATATATTTTAATCAAATTTGGTATCTCTAATATCAAAAGATTTTATATATTAGAGATAGGGGAGAAAATGTGATTAAAATGTGATCTAATATAAGACTCAAGCACTTTAACTCTTACCTACATGTGTGAAACACTTTCAATTATCGATGCACATGTGAAGGGGGAGCATCTCTGAAACGAAAAAACTAGCAAGGTGTTAAATGTTTTTCAAACACTTTGTTAGAATTTAAAGTGGTTTTCATGGTTACGATCAAATACCCACAACATCTTTAATTCACGACGTTATTGGTGTCAAAAGGGTGGTTAGGTTTAAGTCCTATGATCCAACCAGAACCGGAGGGATCTTCCCAAGGACAATCCAATAGATTATTAGAAGTCCTTAGGAAAGATGGAGTAGAATGTGAACGTAGCTGAATGCCGACTAAGTACTGATGGTAGCACTAGAACAATCACAACAAGGTGCTATTAATGATGTCTTGGTAAGCGTTGAAGGGGTTGAAGAATGAAAAAGAAATGTAAGGATAAAGGGTGTAAAGAAATTAGCCCTCCATACAACTTAGGAAAAAACCGGGTCAACTCATCATGAAGACAAACTCATCATGGACCCAGTGATGAATGCATAACCCTTTCCTAGCTACTCAGGCTTCTCTCAAAAGAAGTTTGTTTTATTGTCACGGAGAACAACATGACTTCTATTGACTTTCTCACTTCGAGATAGTTGATATTGAATAGGTGGCATCTGCTCCAGCCTCCGACCACTAAAAGTGCACAAATCGAGTCTAGAGCCAAGAGATCAATCAAATCTCGTTAGGACACACGGATGAAGATCAAGAGAGTCCTATGCTATATCCTTGTGATACTGCTAGAACACTCAAAGTGATACTACTTAGTATTCACAATGATGAGTGGAAATCCTTCCAGTGTTAACATCAAACAGCACTGCGGTAGGTCATATGAAAGATTCTTTATGAATTGAACATGTGTAAAACTGAAAAGCAACAGTGGTTTGATTCTGAATTGATTCAAACTCGTTTCAGGTTTCTACGCAATATCTTTTTGGTCTTGCTAGAACATTCAGAGTGATATTCATTAATATTCACAGTGACGAATGGAAATCCTTCTAGCGTCAACCTCAAACAGCGCTACGGTAGGTAACTTGTGAGATTCTTATGAATGAAGCTTGTGTCAACTAGAAAGCAACAATGGTAAGATTCTTAATGAATCAAAATTGTTCCAGGAATTTGAATTGACGACTTTAATCAAGCGGATATCTATCCAATTGATTCACTCTTTATGTTCACAGTCTTGCTTTGAGACGGTCGAGTAAAGAGAACGGCTAGTACAGCCGCGAAACCCTGTCAAGGAGATTCTTAACTAAATCTACCTATCACAGGTACGATATTTAATATCGTATAACGGTCTTCACCGACCGGAGGTAAAACGCTATCGATTTAGGACGAATGTCAAAGCCATTCAGTCCGTGTCTGTGTGTTGTCTCGAGAAGGTGGCGTCACGGTATACTCAGCAAAGTCAAAGATTCAAAACCACATACTCATGCCTGAAGATATATTCAACAATTAATAGTGTGAGCATGTGGATGAAGACACAAGATCGCAAGATGGCAAAGACAAGTGAAGGATGATTTGAAGATCTCAAACTTAAAGACAAAGTCGAAATACAACGACAAAGGCTCAAAGATCACAGCATGAAGGAACAAGACTACGATTACACGTTCAATACTCACTTATGTAGAGATTAGTAATATCTACAAATTTCCTAAATGACCAAGGTTTATGACCTCTCATTGGGGGAGATTGTTAGCCTCAAAATATTAAGTCAAACAAGAATGATCGGTCATATGTTTATTATGTATCATATTATAGAACGTTGTAATAGGTAGTATATTAGTCGTGTTATGCGGGCTTAACATTAGGCTAAAGTTCATTGATAAGTAACTAAAGCCCAAAAGGAAAGCCCGGCCCAAACCATATAGTCCATAAAGAAGCCCGCATGTGGGTGGACTATATATACCCTTCCTAGCATGTTAGGAAGGGTGTTGGTTCATTGTTTATTCTCACTTCTCAATCTAATATCACCTAGTTTCTCCAACCATTTTCTCTCTACTTTCTCTCACTACTTTCTCTCTCTAGAATTCATCTTCTTCACCTATTTTCTTTCTTGAATTCGTATTCTATTATCTAAATATATGGGACAACAGTGATCAAGTATTACTCTTTAACTCTCGGTTGAATATCTTCTCGGAAAAGCTGAAGAGCCGCTGGTCTGGTCCATTCACCGTCGCCAAAGTCTTCCCATATGGCACCACTGAGCTTTCTCAGCCAAATGGGCCCAATTTTAAGGTGAATGGCCAGCGCGTGAAGTTGTACTTTGGTGAGGACATCTCTCATGAGATGATTCCATCCCTCACCACGTTTCCCTTGAATTAAGTTCTGGGTCGAGTCAGGCTCGTGACTCGGTTAACAAAAAAAGCGCTTCTCAGGAGGCAACCCGTGATCTATCCTTTACCGTTTTCATAATAAGTGTAGGGGGAGCCCCGTATGTGTTTGTTGTCTTGTTTCTTATTCTGTGCAGGATTTAAGCTTCAAAGATCCATTCTCGATGACTTTTGACGAACCGTGATCCCGTGTACTCGTCTTCCCGGTTCTATCCTAAACTGTCGTGATTCAATATTTCATATCTTATATGTTCAAATTGAAATCACTATAGTTGTCCTTTCCTTAGCAAGATTTAAACAAAGTGCACAATGTCATAAGTGTAGGGGAGTTTACTCCCACATGCTTAAACATTGAGGGAAATGTTTATATCAAGTGTAGGGGGACTTATATCGAAGTAAGTGGGCTTTTCCATGAATTTGTCCTCATTTTAACCGGAAAATTTGATTTTTCGACATTTTTCAAAATTTTTAATCTATTTTGGCCTTGTAATTTTCTTTTGCTATCGTTATTTACTTTCTTTGCTAAAATAAATTTTCAATAAAGTTGTTTTAAATTTTTCAAAGTCGTGAATATTTTGACTCAACCCGAGTTTACTTATCTAAGTTTACTCTAGCTAGTATCCTTAACATGTTTAAGTCAAGTTTTGCTAGGCTTTTATATAGGGAACTTTAAAACGCGAAAGTCTTAACTCTCACGGGTTAAGAACAAGAACTTTTCGCAAGTTCCTATAATTGATCCTAGAGAGTCGTTGATCAAGGGAACTTTAAAATGCGATTTCTAAACTTGAAAAAGTCTAAGAGTATGCAAGATCCTATAGATGACTCGAAAACCCAAAACTTTGATTTAATTGACTAAGCATCCACGAGTCTCATTCCTTGAGATTTTAAATTGTGGAGAACGAGAGATGATAGAGTCAATTATAAGTTTGGTATTCTTTCGTGAATTTATGTGAGTTGATTATAAGCCTATTCTCCCATCGCTTGCTAATAAATTTATCTGCAATAAATAAGGTTGTACGATTTGAAAAGTTACTTAGCTTCTGGCACAAGATCGTTTAAAAGTTGCTCGGTATCAATTAGAGTTCATAGCTAAGGCATAACTTATTGAAGCGGGATGCGAAGATTGGCGAGTCCGAAAAGGCCCTAACAAGGCATGAGGGCTACATTTTGTTGCTAAAGATCCCAAGTGATGTGAAGAATCATTTATCAAAAATCAATATGAAGGATCGAGACACACGACGAAAAGCAAATACTCCCCTAAAGATCATGGAGAAGTCTATCCGAAAAGACCCTAACAAGGTATGAGGATAAATAGGTCCAAGTCCTAAAAGGAGGCGGATCGTTGTATATCAAAGTCCAAAATAAAGATTGGAGAAAAATGAAGAAGTCGTGGTCCAAGTATGAAGAATCTCTCAAAACTTCAAGTGAAGAAATTCCTATTACGAAGAGAAGACCATAATTTCAAGATCGTCTCTCAAAGATTTGAAGTATGAAGTCGCTGCCAAATATCGGTCCGAGAAAGGTCTCAAATCGTGAAGCGAGTTATGCCAAGATATGAACTTTATGAGGTCCCGAGAAGCAGTTTTAAAAGATTTTGTCCTTTAGCTAACTATTGACTAAATCGTCCCACTTTATTTTCAGCCTAAAACTATCGAGATAAGTCAAACAATGCATCCTCGTGATCATTTAAGACAATATTAAAATAAAAGAGATACGCCTAGGAATAAGGGAGTCTAAGTGAATAATTGGGCCACATGAGTTCGTGTTAGTTTGCTAACTTATAATAACAATGATCTCGTTTTTAAGCTTGGTATGGGGAACGTGAAACTTGAGAATGACGAACATTCATGACGACCTAAAACCCCAATGTAAGTCTTTGATTTCTTTACTTGTTTTGTTCCTTTAGTTTTCTTAAAGTTTAGTATTTAATAAAGGCCAAGGTAGGTTATCTATGATTAAAAATGTAAACCGTGCTTTGAAATTAGTGCATTGCATGAGGACACTACAATCGTCAAGTATATGGATTTAATAAGTGTGAAAACACTTATCCTTTTACCACTTATTTCCAATAATAACAAGACCAAAACGTGTATTTTATGTCGTAAAAGTCAGAATTATGCGTGGTTTATGTTTTTATTGTGTTTTAGGACCAAAAGATGCAAAAGTAAGAAAACATGGGCTTTCGCGGGCTTTTATCGAAGAAAAAGACTAAAGACGAAGTCGAAAGATCGAGAATGCAAAAAGAACGGAAGTCCAAGAACTATTCTGAAGATTTATCGAAGAAAAAGTCTAAAGACGGAAGTTGAATGAAGTCGAAGAACTCAAGTCTAATTATAGAAGAAAATTATAAGACAAGTTCAACTTATATCGACAAATCCCGAGACGAGTCGAGAAAGACAAAGAAATTAAGTCGAGTCGAGACGAGAAGAAAGAAAGAAGATAGCTTAAGCATGTAATCTCCCCACCTCCTATAAATACCCTCCTAATATGTCATTAGGAGGGTGTTAGGTGGTTAGTTTTTAGTAGTTGTAGTTAATTTTAGTTTTTAAGTGTGTTTTTAATTTCTCTCTAGTTTTTTCTTTGAAGCTTATTGAATCTTTACATTAATCTTGTAATCTTTTGATATTAATCCTTAATCAATCAAGCTTATTCCCTTAATTCTCATTCTACCTTTCTCAATCTTTTTCTTAATCTTGATAATCATGTAGTTAATTTCATCTCTTTGATTATGTGATTGATTTATTCATGTGATTGATCTTTTAGTTTTGATGTGGTGGATGTTTTGAGCTTATTGTGGTTATTGATTTTCTAGTGTTTGGCTTATTTTTTATTAAGTTGGTTTGATAGATTTATAGATTTGCTTATTAGTTGATTTTAAATGTTTTGATTATTTAGTGTTTTGGTAGTTTTTAATTTGTGGCTTGTTTAGTTCTTCTTAAAATTTATTTGGTTAAAGTTTTGGTTAATTGCTTGTTTGGTTTGTGCTTATTCGTGGCTTATCTCTTAAGTTTTGATATTACTGATTAACTGTGTCTGTTCTCTAACTATTTCGGAAAAGGGTTTTATATTCTGAAAACACACCTTTTCTGAAATCCTCATTATTCCGAAATTTCCTTTTCTCTGAATTCGTCATTTCTATGAAATTGTCATTTTTCTGAAAAGTCCATTATTCCGAAAACCCTACTTTTTCTGAAAAATCCATTATTCTGAAAACCCTATTTTTTCTGAAAAGTTCATTATTCCGGAGATCCAATTTTTCTGAAAAAGTATGTATTCCGAAAATCCCATTTTTCTGGAAAAGCCTTTATTCCGAAAATTGTCATTTTTCTGAAAACCTCTTTTTTCCGAAAAACCCAATTTCTCTGAAAACTTTGTTATTCCGAAAACACTCCTTTTTCTGAAAAGTTCATTATTCCGAAAACATCCTTTTCTCTGAAAAACCTATTTTTCTGAAAATGTCACTTTCTCCGAAAAAGTCTTTATTCCGAAGATTTCTCTGAATTTGTCTATTATTCTGAAAAACTCCAACTTCTATGAAATTCCAATTATCTTGTTTTCAGACTTAGTTTAATTGTTAGTCTTCTGAATTGTTTCTAATTTTCAAACTTTAATTTTTCCTGCCTTTTTACTTAACATTGTTTTAACTTGTTTTATCTTAGATTAAATTTTCAAGCTTTCAACGACATTTTTATTTTTAGTTTAAAATAGATAACCAAACCATTTTATTTTCCACCAAGAACGACTGAGTCGCACTTTTAACTAGTAATCAATTCGAAAAGATCGGACGAACAAATTTTCATACTTAGTAAATCTTTGTATTAAATGGAAAAAAATAAGAACTATGGCTTGGAAGGGAAAAAAAGGACGGTGTAATGTAACGAGGTTTAGAAAGCTCTGATTACCATAAAGGAAGGTAAGAATAGGAAGGTAAGAATAGTGATGAATGATTGTCTGTCCATTACCTCATCATATGAATGATATATATACACAATACATTTAGGCTTGAGCCCAATAACAACTAGGATACAGCTACAATAATAAATATACAAATAATGATTAACAATTGATTGACTAATGACTAATCATACAGCTCATATCCTTTAATAACATGAACTATTTTTTGTTCCACTTAATGTAAGGTATTTTCAAAAAAAATTGCAAGTTTGCACCAAGTTTTACAGGATACCGGTTAAAAAGTTTGAAAACCAGAAAAAGATTCTACAAGGCATATTTTCTTAAGCGATTGAGTCGTATAATAACAACGCACTTTTCCAAAAGTATCGATTTGGTATCTGATTTTCTTTTTTAGTTACGGGAAATTACAAAAAAAACTATAAAAGATTTAAAATTACCAAAAAATATAAACTTTTTTTTACTTAAAATAGTTTTTATAAATCCCCCCCCCCCCTAAACAACTATATTTAAAAGAAAAAATTATTTTTACCCCCGGTCCAAATTATAAATACTACCCCTTATACTAATTTCACATAATAAAAAACACATACATTTACACACTTTCACAATGAATCAAAATCAACTTGGTCGAACCGTTTTCGATATCGATGATGAAACCAACGTTTACTATTTTACAACAAGCTTTTGATTATCACCAATGGCTAATACAACAAGAAAATCAACCACGAGTGACCCGCACCCCACTTTTTCGTGATCGTGAATATGTCGAGCAGCGTCTACGGGCCTATTATTTTGATGATCACTATAGGTATCCTTTATATTATTTTAGTAGAATATATCGTATAAGCCGTAGACTTTTTCTAAAATTATCAATGCAGTTATAACTAACTTATCCCGTTGATCCTCTCCCACAACATCTTCATTTTTTATCTCGACTAGGTTGTATGGGTCGACTGAGTATTAGTGCTCTTATGAAGTGCATGATGTCTATACGCCAATTCGCATACGGTAACACACCCGATACGTTAGATAAAAATATTTACAAATGAGTGAGCCTACTGCACGAGATACTATAACTTTTTTATAATATGTGCATCACTGAATTGTACATGTCGAAGTATTTAAGAAAGCCAACATCGGAAGACGTTGTAAAGATATAACAAAAGCATAACAATGTCCATGGTTTTCGGGTAATGCTTGGAAGTATTGATTGTATGCACTAGGAATGGAAAACTTGTCTAGTGTCATGGCATGGTAAATATGTAGGGGTGATAAAAAAACACCCTACTGCTAGTATAATGCTAGAAGTTGTAGATTCGCAAGATTTGTGGATTTGGCATGTGTTTTATGGGATAGAGGGTGTGAATAACGATATTTTGTTTTGGACTAATTTCATATATCACCTTACTTTTCAAATCAATTTCATATATACCCAAAGTGCAACTATTGAATGCATGATGTACAATGATTTTAAGCATGTTTGGGTATATATGAAATTGATTTAAAAAGTAGGGTGATATATGAAATTGCCCCTTTTGTTTTAGATAATTCTCCGTTATTCGGTGAATAGTTAGATGACTTAGGTCCTGTGGTTCTGTATGTTGTAAACAGAGTTGAGTATCATAATGGGTATTACTTGTCCGATGGAATTTACCCAGAGTGGGCAAGTTTTGTCAAGTCATTCACGGTTGCAAATGATCCGAAGCATACATACTTTAAACAAAGTCAAGAAAGTTCACGAAAAAGTTATTGAACATGCTTTTGGTGTTCTCCAGGGATGTTGGGAACTTATTTAACAACTGGCCCGTACATACGAAGTCAACACATTACTTAGAATCCCGTATGCAGGTATCATCATGTATAATATGATTTTAGAAGATCAACAGATGTCAGTTGTTGACTTGAAGCATGTTTATTATAATCCAGAAAGGTCAATGCAAACAACGTGGATCGATCGATGTGCAATCGAATGTCGTCAAGCAAAAGAAATACCTGACAAAGATACGCATCATAGTCTCCAACTTGGTTTAAATTGCACAAATTGCACGCATCAATGCGTTGCATTTAAAATTTCGCATCAAGGTGCCTAATGCAATGCCATCCCAGAATGCATTCGCATTAAACCGTAATTTATCGCATTTGTGTAATGCTAGCAACGGCAGCAATTGTCACAATCTAGTACTTAGGTCATTTTTGTTAAATTTTAATCATTTAAAATAGACCTACATATTTTAATGGATTTTTAAAATAAGACTTATTTGAAAAACATCTAAATAAACATAATAACAAAAATATAGTATCTTGAATTTTGCTAAGTATTTTTTGTCAAGCTTTGATTTCGCTTTATTTGTTTGACAAGGGATTATAGGTCTAATTTTAATATGCTAGTAACTTATTTTGTAACTTTATTACATTTTCTTGGTACTTCAATAATTTTTATACCTTTTTTATACTAAACGCATCGCGTCTAAATTGCGCTCGCAATCGCATCACGCATCACGCATCACGCAATGGTTTTTTGACGTTTAGCGCAATGGATCGCACAACGCATTTTTAAACCAAGGTCTCCAACAAAACCTTATGAGCCATATTTGGCGTGAAGTCGAGGAAGCTCAAGAAAAGAAGAAGAAGAAGACTAGTCGTCGGGGCGTGTATTTTTTTAATAATTTAGAATGTTTTTTAAATGTGTTTTTTAAGTATTGTAATTTTTCTTTTTAGTTTATGAATGAAATGGGTAGTTTGTTTGATAAATGAAATAATTGTTGAGAGGATTTTATGAAAATAAGGAGGTGAGTAGTGTTGGTTGGTTTTATGATTAGAGGAGTTGGTGTTGTTTTTGTGTTATTCTGATGTGGCGCTAAAGTACTAGTATTTTTTGGATGATGTGTTGTTGTTTTGGTGTTACTACACCTAGGGCTCATATAGCGATTGATTTAGGAGTTTTAGTCACTTGTCTTATGAAAAACAAGAAACACGACAAGTATTAGTTTCCACGTTTAAAAAACGTAAAAACCGACAAGTGAGTTCGTTCTCTGAGGAAGTGCATTTGTGTGAGCCAAGTTCAAAAAATATTTTTGGATTAGTTCGTTTTTTGTGAGAGACAAGGTTGAAAAAGAAAGACGGGTTACGCTAAAATTACACTAAGATGAATACGCGTTTCCACGCGAATCGAGACGAAAAAATAAAATACATCTAAAAAATTATTAAAAATTTCAAATAAATCCTAAAAAATATAATTAAGGTAGAAAAATTAACAAAAGTTATTGAAATTTTTTAAATTATTTATTATTAAATTTTAAAATCTAATTAAAGACCTAAAATTCAAAATAATTACGAAAAAGCCCAAACAAAGATTTTATCAATTGTAAACCTTAAATATATTTATCTAATGCTAAAAAGTATTTTTCTAAAAATTATAAACAATTTTAACTATTTTAATGACTTTAATAAAATCTGAAAATTAAAATAATGATTAAAAATAATCTACAAACAATAAAAATATGGAACCACTTTTAAAAGATCCTAAAAGTAAATTACTACAAAGGAAAAATATAAAGGACACGAAAAGCTAGCTAGATAAGTAAAAAATTTGTAAATAAGTCACGACTTATATTTGCAAACGGAAAACAAAAAGAGTATAAAGGAAAAAAGTTGCAAAGCTAGACAAGAATAACCAACTAGCACAATGGTAAAACTTGTTAATCCTGTTCAACAGGTCGTAGGTTCGAGCCATGCTAGCATTGGTTTTTGATATTATATTTTTTGTGTTTTATTTTTTGGACAACAAACCCCCAATACGCAGTGGCTTATTGGGGTGATAATAAGCAACAGAAATAACAATAAGCTCAAAAACAAACAATCATATAGTCCAGATAAGCACAAGACACATCAGACACTCAAACAGTGGTAACAATTAATAAATTAACTAATAGTGTCTAAAATGCTAACGCTGACAGTGGTAATAAAATTACCAATGTTAGTGTTAAATGAAGAGAGACTTTATGACTGAACCATTTGGTATAAAAACGAACTTCGAGCATACCAAACTACCAAATAAACTTGACAAAATTACAATTCAAGGATTAGCAGCCCTAGATGAGCACAGGAACTAACAACTCCCTAAATTACAGAATCTAAGACATAAAATTCAATAAGAAACTATATTTGGTATGTTTTGCAGGGTTTTGGGTAGAAATCTTTTGCAAGTAAAACTTTACATACATCAAATTCAACTCAGAAGGCATATCTGACAACAAAATCTTAGCTTCTACACTTAACCAATATCAGATAAAGGACCAATCATGAAATCAGACAAAATAAACTATTCTATGACAGATTTTTTCGAAGATATGAAAATTGAACTTTCAAACTAAAACAACTGATTTTGAACCAAAAATCAATCACTCTAAACTAGAAGAGCATGTGCAGAATCTAAACAGCTAAAACCTTAGTCACATTCAGTCCCAGATGCTTAGTACCAAACACCC
Organism: Glebionis coronaria; assembly: GCA_025667525.1. Classification (NCBI taxonomy): domain Eukaryota; kingdom Viridiplantae; phylum Streptophyta; class Magnoliopsida; order Asterales; family Asteraceae; genus Glebionis; species Glebionis coronaria. The sequence continues at coordinate 459,514,340 of CM046877.1, forward strand.
TTTTACTAATTCTTATCAAGATTTAACAAAGACTTTTTAAATTTAACAGCAAACTAAGGCACAAATTTAACATGAACGCTGATAAAAACATAACACAACAAGAATAAGCCTAAACTATAGCTAACAAGCACTATACTTAGCAAAATCACATAGACAAGAAAACTTTCAAGGGAAAATGGTTCAAGTTGTTTACCTATTGTGATGTACATCCACACCACAAAAAAAAGGGTTGATGCCTTATTCTCCCACTAAGCTTTCTGACCTTGGAATTGAAAGTGAGAGCTGTTGCAATGAGAAAGAAGATGGAGTACCACATTCCTCACCAAGTACACTACTTTAGTCAAAACTTGGTGATGTCTTAGTTTTTATTTGAAACACAACACCACAAAACAAACAATACAAGTTCCAAAACCTCAGTCAAAAGTTATATGTCAAGCAGCTTTTGATTAAGTTTATGAAACTGTGAGACAAAAGAAGCAATAACATAATACTAATATCCTTGGATAAAAGATTTTTTGTTCAAAAATTTAGTAAAACAAGAAAGCAACTCAAAGATATAAACTCACCATAGTTTGATCTTGTCAAAATCAAATGACTATGATCTTTTCTATCTCCAAGGGTCCCAAAATAATTCTTCAAAAATCTTCACAGCTTTTGATAAAACTATGGTAAAAAGAAAATGTGAACTTGCAAAAAAACAAAGCATGAATTTAAATGATTCAATTTCTAATGTAAAATGGAACTCGGTATGGAATTTGCATTGACCCAAAAAGTTTACTAAATTATATTAAAAATTAAAGGTTAAAAATTACAACTGGAACAAAGAAAAATAAGAAAAATCTTATGCCCTTATTTATTAGGTTAAAGAAGATTATAGAAACAAGAAAATGTAAACCCTAATTTGTTGTAGAAACCCCAAAATGCTCTTGGTTTGAATTTCAAAAATCTTGGCCAAAATTGCTATGTGAAGGATTATGTGATCATGTGAATAGCCAGCTGTGTAGAACTTGATCTGATCCCTTAGATAACATGTGAGGAGGAAAGAATTACCCACAACCATAGATTCACTTTGGTATTACAAAAAAATGGTGGAACAAAGGGGCATGGGAGGGTCCCACAACTCACATAGGTGAGTTGTGGTGAGTTTTGGGGGTTACGGTTTGCTAATGGGGAGTTGAATTAAAGATCTGGAGCAAGGTTCACCCTAATACTTTTTTTTATGGATTATCAAAAATTAGGGTTTATGGTTAGTTTTCATGGTGTTTGATTTGGATTGGCCAAACTATGAAATTTTACCGCTGATGAGACTGCTTTTATACATAGTCTCATCGTCCAAAAAGGGCTTAAAATGCATTAAATATCATCAAAATACCCATATATATGCTTGTGTTTGTTTCTTGTGTATTTTAGGTACGGATATTGAGAAAATGACAAAAGATCACAAGAATCATGCAAAAACGAACACGAGAAACGAAGACGCACATTGAACCAAGCCTTAATGCTGAATTTTCCAAGTAAACCCTTAAAGATTTGAAGATTTATGAAGAAGGGTCCTCTAATATTGAAGAATTGACACTTTATACCCTTGTATCTTCATAATTACAAGATTGGTCCCTAAAGTTTGTCAAAATTGCAAAAAGGGCCCTCCACTTTGAAGAATTGGCAATTTTAGCCCCTCAACAAAGCTAAATTGTCAACCATTATCCTCCACAAAGTCAAATATATCATGAAGTCCTTCAAAGTACAAGAAAAGACAAGTTTGGTCCTTGAAATATGTTAATTTGCAAAAAGGACCTTTAACTTTCCACATTTGGCAAAAATGGTCCCTCATAAATGAAGACTTGGCAATTTTAGTCCTCCAAAATGCCAATCAAACAAGTCAAGACCATAATCCTTGAATAAAATATCAAGTCAGTCCTTCAAGAATCAAGAAATGGCAAGAAATACCCCTGAAAATACTTTGGAAAAGTATTTGGGGCAAAAGTGTGAAAATAAAAAGTTTGCTAAAGAAGGAAATCCGGTTTTAGGGTTAAAAACTTGATATGGCAAGTTGATGAAAGGTGGGGGTTTATTAATGGTCGACACCCTTTCTTACCTAGGCCACTCATGAGCTGCCACCTCACCCACCAAATCCCCTCAACCAATCAGAACCCTCCCTGCTTCCACCTCACTTCCCACTCACCTGAATTTATGACTAATCATTGATTAGTTTAATTTTTGGCGCAAAACACATGGTTTAAACATAAAAACGGATTAAAAGCCAATTATTCACCTCAAGAACATGATTTGGGTTTTCCTAATCCGTTTACAATTAGCACCCAATAACCTCCAGAATTATAATTAGGGTCCCCTTAATCACAACCCAACTCACAAACAGCTTTCCACATCACCCCTTAGTCACATGTTTTCCCCTGCTTTTCACACCCTTGAAGAAGATGACAAAACAGTGTAATACTTGGAGTTTAGGCCTAGTATGAAAGTTCGTTGTTCCGACCTTTTCGAATTGAAAACCGGTCTTAAGTGCGACTCAATCGTCTTTTGGTGAATCAAGAGAATGGTTTGGTTTGTTTGTCTATTTTAAACTATTTAGCAAGTAATTAAAGTGTCGATGAGTAAAATGGGAGAATAAAGATTAATATTTAAAATGACGAGTAAACATAAAAGCTTGAAAACTTTAAGGTAAAATGAACACAATAAATAAAACTAACACTTGGAAAATTTTAGCAAAAACAAGAAACTAAACAAGTCCCGATCGGAATATGGAAGAAACAGTGCAATCGGAATGGGACAATAAAAGACCAGATCGGAATACTTTCCGATCTGGTGGTCGGAATGTAAGGCTAGGTATCAATCGGAATATCAGGGAATAGCACTCAATCGGAATATTAAACTGGCTCAAATCGGAATACATGCAAAACAATCCAATCGGAATGACCAAAAACTCCACAATCGGAATATGGAATAGTGGCTAGATCGGAATAATTAATGGTGCCAGTCGGAAAATGAAAACCCTCTTCCGATTGGACTCAATCAGAAAGAGGGGAGGACTGGTCGGAAAGGGTCAATCGGAAAGGGGTTTGTACCCTTTCCGAAATTGGTGGGATTCGGTTAAAAAGCTAGAAAATAAGCTATTAGATTGAGCTTGTTCCCAAAGCTAAACGAATCACACAAAACCGAATCAAATAAGCACTATGATCAACTTATTTAACTCGAAATTAATCAACTTTTTGGATCAAACAATAAAAACATAAACTTTTTAAGGAAGATTTTTATAAAGTAAATAAGCTAATCATTAAAATAAGCCAATAAGCACAAAAGTCTTAAAGCTTAATCAAATGAAAACTTAAGAAATGATCAAAAGATTAACTTTTTAAGCACGAAATCATTAAGAACAACACGGATCTATTGATAATCGCACCAAAATCAATCTTAAATCAAAGAAAAGTAGAAGGAGATTAAGGATAAAAAGCTTAAAATGAACTTGATTAATAAAAATAAGCAATACAAAGTGTTTAATCTTGAAAGATTAAGAAAGAAGATGAAATTTAGTGAGAGAAAGTTTCAGACTTTCTCTCTCTAAAACTAGAGAAAACTAAGAAAAAGTGAAAACTAGCTAAATTAACTAACTCCCCTCCTAATGACTATTAGGAGGGTATTTATAGGGAAGGTGGAAGGAGTGCATGTGTTGCATCTTCTTGCTTGCTTTCTTCACGTTTTCTTGGCTCGACTTTAATTCTTTGTCTTTATCGTCTCGGGATTTGAGATTGTCTTTTTAATTTTCTTCTTCTATTAGACTTAAGTTCTTCGACTTCGTTAAACTTCCATCTTTAGACTTTTTCTTCGATAAATCTTCAGAATAGGCCTTGGACTTCCGTTCTTTTTGCACTCTTGATCTTTTGACTTCGTCTTTTCCTGTTTTCTTCGATAAAATCCCGTGAAAGCCCGTGTTTTTTTCCTTTTTCATATTTTGGTCCTAAAACACAATAAAAACACAAACCACGCATAATTCCGACTTTTACGACATAAATCACACGTTTTGGTCTTGTTATTACTGGAAATAAGTGGTAAAAGGATAAGTGTTTACACACTTATTAAATCCCCTACACTTGACCATTGCAATGCCCTCATGCAATGCATTAATTTTAAAGCACGGTTTACATTTCCCATCATAAATAACCCACCTTGGCCTTTATTAAATACTAAACATAAAAGATAGAAATAAGTAAAGAAATTAAAAACTTACATTGGTTTTGGCAGCCATGAATGTTTCTCATCCTCAAGTTTCACGTTCCCCATACCAAGCTTAAAAACGAGATCATTGTTATTATAAGTTAGCAGACTATCACGAACTCATGTGGGCCAATTATTCACTTAGACTCCCTTATTCCTAAGTGTATCTCTTATATTTTATTTTTGTCTTGAATGATCACGAGGATGCATTGTTTGACTTATTTCGATAGTTATTTAGGCCAAAAATAAAGTGAACGATTTAATCAATAGTTAGCTAGAGGACCAAATCTTTTAAAACTGCTTCTCGGGACCTCATAAAGTTCATATCTTGGCATAACTCGCTTCACGATTTGAGACCTTTCTCGGACCGATATTTGGCAGCGACTTCATACTTCGAATCTTCGAGAGACGTTCTTGAAATTATGGTCTTCTCTTCATAATAGGAATTTCTTCACTTGAAGTTTTGAGAAATTCTTCATCTTTGGACCACGACTTCTTCATTTTTCTCCAATCTTTATTTTGGACTTCGATATACAACGATCCGCCTCCTTTTAGGACTTGGATCTATTTATCCTCATACCTTGTTAGGGTCTTTTCGGATAGACTTCTCCATGACTTTTGAGGAGTTATTGCTTTTCGCCGTGTGTCTCGATCCTTCATATTGATTTTCGATAAATGATTCTTCACATCACTTTTGGATCTTTAGCAACAAAATGTAGTCCTCATGCCTTGTTAGGGCCTTTTCGGACTCGCCAATCTTCGCATCCCGCTTCAATAAGTTATGCCTTGGCTATGAACTCTAATCCGTACCGATCAACTTTTAAACGATCTGGGGCTAGAAGCTAAGTAACCTTTTAAATCGTACAACCTTATTTATTGCAGATAAATTTATTAACAAGCGGAGGGAGAATAGGCTTATAATTAACTCACATAAATTCACGAAAGAATACCGAACTTATAATTGACTCTATCATCTCTCGTTCTCTATAATTTAAAATCTCAAGGAATGAGACTCGTGGATGCTTAGCCTATTAAATCAAAGTTTTGGGTTTTCGAGTCGCCTATAGGATCTTGCAAATTCTTAGACTTTTTCAAGTTTAGAAAACGCATTTTAAAGTTCCCTTGATAAACGACTCTCTAGGATCAATTATAGGAACTTGCGAAAAAGTTCTTGTTCTTAACCTGTGAGAGTTAAGACTTTCGCGTTTTATAGCTCCCTATATAAAAGCCTAGCAAAACTTGACTTAAACACGTTAAGGATACTAGCTAGAGTAAACTTAGGTAAGTAAACTCGGGTTGAGTCAAAATGTTCACGACTAAGAAAAATCTAAAACCACTTTATTGAAAATCTATTCTAGCAAGGGAAATAAATTAAACATGATAAAGGAAAGTACGACTATACAACTAGGCCAAAATAGATTAAAAATTTTGAAAAATGTCGAAAAACCAAATTTTCCGGTTAAAATGAGGGTAAATTCATGGAAAAGACCACTTACTTCGATAGAAGTCCCCCCTACACTTGAGATAAACATTGTCCTCAATGTTTAAGCATGTGGGAGTAAACTCCCCTACACTTAGGACATTGTGCACTTTGTTTAAATCTTGCTAAGGAAAGGACAACTAAAGTGAATTCAATGTGAACATATATAAGATATGAAATATTGAATCACAGAAGTTTAGGATAGAACCAGGAAGATAGGAAACACGGTATCACGGTGCGTCAAAAGTCATCAAGATGTTCTTTGAAGCTTTAATCCCTGCACAGCACAAGAAACAAGACAACAAACATATGCGGGGGCTCCCCTACATTTATTATGAAAGCAGTAAAGGATAGAACACGGGTTGCCTCCCGAGAAGCGCTTGTTTTTTATTACCGAGTCATGAGCCTGACTCGACCCAATTTTAGTTCATGGGGAACGTGGTGAGGGATGGAATCATCTCATGGGAGATGTCCTCACCAAAATACAGCTTCAGACGCTGGCCATTCACCTTGAAATTGGGCCCATTTGCCTGAGAAAGCTCAATGGTCCCATAAGGAAAGACTTTGGCGACGGTGAATGGACCAGACCAGCGGCTCTTCAACTTGCCAGAGAAGATCTTCAACCGAGAGTTAAAGAGTAAGACTTGATCACCAACGTGGAACTCTCGGCTCTTGATTTTAGCATCGTGGATAATCTTGGTCTTCTCCTTGTAGATCAATGAGTTCTCGTAAGCTTGATTCCTCAATTCTTGTAGCTCGTTGAGTTGAATCTTGCGAAAATCACCGGCTTTGTTGATGTCGAAGTTAGCCCATTTCAAGGCCCAGTACGCCTTATGTTCCAGCTCGATTGGGAGGTGGCAGGCTTTCCCGTACACAAGACGATAAGGTGTACAACCGATCGGGGTCTTGTAAGCAGTACGGAAAGCCCACAGAGCATCATCTAACTTATCGGCCCACGCGGCGTGATGCTCTCCCACAGTACGCTCCAGAATTCTCTTCAAGCCACGGTTGGAAATTTCGGCTTGCCCATTGGTTTGGGGATGATAGGCGGTGGAAAGACGGTGAGTGACACCATACTTAGCCATGACTCTTGCAAATTGATCATTGCAAAAATGAGTCCCGCGATCACTGATAATAGCACGAGGAACGCCAAATCGAGCGAAAAGCTGCTTCAAAAAGTTCACAACCACCCTCGCATCGTTCGTAGGAAGAGCCTTAGCTTCAACCCATTTAGAAACGTAGTCGACGGCGACGAGGATGTACTTGTTCCCTTTGGAGGATGGAAATGGCCCCATAAAGTCGATGCCCCATACATCAAAGATTTCACATTCCTGTATGAAATTTTGAGGCATCTCATCTTTATGTGTGATCTTGCCTTGGCGTTGGCAAGCATCACAATGCTTAACCATTTCGTAAGCGTCACGATAAATGGTGGGCCAGTAGAATCTAGAATCAAACACTTTTTTAGCGGTGTAGTTGGGACCAAAGTGACCACCGGTGGGTCCTTTGTGGCAAGCTTGGAGAATGTCAAAAGCTGCCGGTCCGTCAACACATCGACGAATAATCAGATCAGCACATTGTTTGAATAGATAAGGGTCATCCCAAAAGTAATTCTTGACACCATTCAAGAACTTCTTCTTTTGTTGGGATGTTAACCCTTTGATGAGAATACCACCCGCTAAGTAGTTTGCAATGTCCACAAACCACGGGGTGCCATCAAGATTGAGATTTATAGACATTAAGGTCTCAAGGGGGAAAGAGTCATTGATCTCTTTGTTCGGATGATCCCCTTGATATGGATCCTCAAGTCTGCTCAGATGATCCGCGGCCAGGTTTTCAGCTCCCTTTTTGTCACGAATTTCAATGTTGAATTCTTGAAGGAGTAAAACCCAGCGAAGAAGTCTTGGCTTAGCATCATGCTTTGTCATCAAGTACTTCAACGCGGAATGGTCCGTGTATACGATGGTGGGGGATAAAACAAGATAGGGGCAAAATTTCTCAAAAGCATAGACAACAGCTAAAAGCTCTTTTTCGGTCGTCGTATAATGCAATTGAGCCCTCGCCATTGTTTTGCTAGCATAGTGGAATGGTTGGAAGTGTTTATTCACTCTTTGGCCCAAAACCGCACCAATAGCAAAGTCGCTAGCATCACACATCAATTCAAAAGGCAGCTCCCAATTAGGGGTAACCAAGACCGGTGCCTTAGTTAGCTTATCCTTAAGAAGATTGAAGGCTTCGAGACACTCTTTAGAAAAGATAAAAGGAGTATCTTTTTCCAAGAGGTGGGTCATCGGGCGAGTGATTTTAGAGAAATCCTGAATGAAGCGACGATAGAAGCCCGCATGACCCAGAAAACTTCTCACACCCTTCACGGTTGAAGGTGGAGGTAATTTGGCTATGACATCTACTTTAGCACGGTCGACTTCAAGACCGACTTTAGAGATTTTGTGTCCTAGCACAATGCCTTCTTTTACCATAAAATGGCATTTTTCCCAATTCAGAACAAGACGAGTGTCTTCGCACCGCTTAAGCATACGTTCTAAATTGGCAAGGCAAGAAGAGAAAGAATCCCCGAAGACCGAGAAATCATCCATGAAGACTTCCATGGTTTGCTCAACCATGTCATGGAAGATACACAACATGCACCGTTGGAATGTCCCAGGGGCATTGCATAAGCCAAAAGGCATTCGTTTATAAGCAAATGTGCCATAGGGACAAGTGAATGTTGTCTTCTCTTGATCTTGGGGATCGATGGGTATTTGAAAATAACCCGAGAAACCATCAAGAAAGCAGTAATATTCATTACCCGCTAAACGTTCAAGCATTTGGTCCATAAAAGGTAGAGGGAAATGATCCTTTCTCGTGGCATCATTGAGTTTGCGGTAGTCTATACAAACTCTCCACCCAGTAATGAGACGGGTAGGAATCAACTCGTTGTTTGCATTGGGCACAACGGTGATTCCGCCTTTCTTAGGCACACAATGGACTGGACTAACCCATGGTGAATCCGAAATAGGGTAAATCATACCCGCATCAAGAAGTTTGATAACCTCTTTTTTGATGACTTCATGGATTTTAGGATTCACCCTTCGTTGGCTTTGAATAGTGGGCTTAAAGTCGTCCTCCATGAGAATTTTATGTGTGCAAAAGTGAGGATCAATTCCACGGATGTCGGAGATTTTCCAAGAGATAGCGCGTTTATGCTTCTTCAACACAGCGACAAGTCGGGCTTTTTCATCTTCTTTCAGATCCTTTGCGATGATGACCGGTAACTTCTCGTTATCTTCCAGAGAAAACGTACTCTAGATGAGGAGGTAGGTCCTTAAGCTCGAGAGTAGGAGGATCCTCAATAGATGATGAAACTAACGATGGATCATCATTAGTCACCTCTTTAGGAGAAGGAGGAGAAAACGGGTCCTCATTGAGAAGTCTCTCAATAGTACGAATGTCTTCATCCCAATTGGTGGACAAATTATCATACTTAATATCGAGAGGACCCAAGCTAGCTTCGAAATCATCCAAATCACTTTCTCCAAAAGGAGTCAATGCTGGAGCAATTGAGGCAACGGTCTCAACATTGGGTAGAGAAGAAAGAGTACTTTTGCAAGCATCATGAAAATGTTCTTCACAAGCCTCATCGAGAACATCAATAGCATTAACACTCTCATATGAATAAGGTTGCTTAGAAATCTTACCCATGTTGAAGAAAATTTTATCGTCACCAACTCTCATGATTATTTCGCCCGCGGCTACATCAATAAGAGTGCGACCGGTCCTCAAGAATGGACGTCCAACGATTAATGGAACACGAGGGTCCATCTCGTAGTCAACGACGACAAAATCCGCCGGGAAGGTGAATTTGTCGACGCCAACAAAGACATCTTCGGCTATCCCCACTGGATAAGCAACCGTATGGTTGGCTAATTCCAAAGTCATTTTGGTGGGGACTAGCTCGGGGAGAGATAATTGCTTCCAAACACTTTAAGGCATTAAGTTTATACTGGCACCTAGATCGGCTAGGGCCATGCAATTCTCTACTCTCGGGAAGTTGCAAGGAATCAAGAAGCGACCCGGATCACCAAGTTTGGTGGGCAATTTCCTTAAGAGCACTACGGAGCAGTTCTCATTAAGTTGGGTCTGAGCGATGTCAAGAAGCTTTTCCTTATCACTTAGAAGATCTTTAAACATCTTAGCGTATTTGGGCATGTGAGCGAGAGCCTCGGCAAAGGAGATGTTAAAATTCAATTGTTTAAACATTTTTAGAAAGTTAGAAACCTGAATATCATCCTTGCTCTTTTACTTCTCTTTCCTCAACCTTGAAGGATAAGGTATATTGGATGAAGAAGAAGGCTTTAAGGGAATAGGATCACTCACAACCACGGGTGGTGGGGAAATGGGGATAAAAGGTGAAGGAGGTGAGGAAAGTTGCTCTTTTTCCTTGTTCACAATCACGGGTGGAGGTGTAGGAAGCTCGGGTTCCATATAACCTTTTCCACTACGAGTGGTGATTGCTTTCATCTCCCCTCTTGGATTCGCAACGGTATTACTCGGAAGAGTGCCCGAAGAAGAGGGTTGATTACCTTGGATGAGCGAACCAATCATATCACGAAGGTGAACAGCTTGATTATTAAAAGAGTTTTGCATGTTAGCATTAATTTCATTGCTGTGTTTGTCATTCCTTAGCTCGGCTCGAATATCGCTCCCTTGTTTCACCATGTCATTCTTCAAGTTGACAAATTGACTCTGAAGATTCGTCACCAACTCACGATTAGTCTTCATGAACGTCTCGACGTCTTGGTTTACTGCCATCGGTTGATTGAGAGGTAGAGCTTGGTAAGCTTGAGAATTTCCTTGAGTTGGGTATGGGTTTCTTTGGGATTGATATTGATTTTGAGTACGAGGTTGGGATTGGTTGTTTCGGTTATAGCTTTGTTGTTGGTTTTGGTTTGTAGGAGGGAAACCGGGAGGAGCAAGATAATTGTTGGAACGATAACTTAGCAAGCCACGGTCTCCTTGAGGGCGGGCTTGATAGCCTCCCGTGGGATAAGTGCTGTAAGCTGCGTTAACGTTTTCAGAAAAATTGGCTTGGGTAGAAGGACAATCATTGTAAGAATGAGGACCACCACATGTGTCACAAGAAATAGCAACGGCTTTAGCTTGTTGAAAATGGTTTGTGGCTATGGACATGAAATCTTTGTGCATCATTGCGATTTGTCGTGTAAGTTCGGATATCTCAGGATTGGAAGTAGTAGAAGAAACATTGACTCTCTGATTAGATCTTGAGGATGCGGATGAATCCCAATTCTTGTGGTGAGTAGTCATGTTTTCGATCAACTCTCGACACTCCTCCGGTCTCCTTTTCATAAAGGTACCACCAGCGGCGGCATTGATCGTGTCACGATCACGAAAAGTGAGACCATTGTAGAAGGTGTCAATGAGAGTGACGGGGAGCATATTATGATTAGGACAGCGGTCGATCAAATCATTGTACCGTTCCCAAGCATCGAAAAGTGATTCCTCATTTTCTTGCATAAATCCACTGATTTAGTTACGAAGGCTAGTGACCATGGATGGTGGGAAGTAGCGCGATAAAAAACGTTGAGTCATGTCGTTCCACGTATGAATAGAATTCTTAGGAAGACGGTCAAACCATTTTTCGGCATGGTGAGAAAGCGAGTGGGGAAAGAGTTGAAGGCGAAGGTCATCCATAGAAACACCGGGGCACTTCATGCTTTGGGTTATGGTAATGAATTTGTCGAGGTGTTTGTTGGCATCATCATCCGGAATTCCACGAAATGGGTTTGTTTGCAGTTGCTGGATCATGTGATGCTTCAACGAGAACTCCTGAGCCGTGACGTGCATTGGCGCAATCGGGCCTCCGCGTCCGTTCATGGTGGGTTGACACAATTCCTCCATTGTTCGTAAATCAGGCAGGAGGACATTGTTGTTGTTGTTGTTGTTGTTGTTGTTATTATTCAAATTATGTTGAGGTGGGTGATTATTGTTGTTATTAACACCAGCCATATCTAAATCTTCACGAGTCTCGGGCTCAGAATAGTTCGAAGATCTAGTACGCATACACCTGCAGAAGAAAAATATACACAAAGAATATCTAAATAATCTTTTTGGTGCAAAACCTTTTGAAAAGAATTGCTTTTTAATGATTTTTTTAATGTTTTTGTATTTTTGAAGAGTTTTATATTTTTATGGATTTTTGAAAATTTTTAAAGCAAGGAAAATAACGTTCAAAGAACGGATCCCAAAATTCAATGCGTCTCTCACTAGAAACCGTTTATCGTAACGAAAAGAGCCGGCAGCGGCGCCATTTAATACTTGGAGTTTAGGCCTAGTATGAAAGTTCGTTGTTCCGACCTTTTCGAATTGAAAACCGGTCTTAAGTGCGACTCAATCGTCTTTTGGTGAATCAAGAGAATGGTTTGGTTTGTTTGTCTATTTTAAACTATTTAGCAAGTAATTAAAGGGTCGATGAGTAAAATGGGAGAATAAAGATTAATATTCAAAATGACGAGTAAACATAAAAGCTTGAAAACTTTAAGGTAAAATGAGCACAATAAATAAAACTAACACTTGGAAAATTTTAGCAAAACAAGAAACTAAACAAGTCCCGATCGGAATATGGAAGAAACAATGCAATCGGAATGGGACAATAAAAGACCAGATCGGAATACTTTCCGATCTGGTGGTCGGAATGTAAGGCTAGGTATCAATCGGAATATCAGGGAATAGCACTCAATCGGAATATTAAACTGGCTCAAATCGGAATACATGCAAAACAATCCAATCGGAATGACCAAAAACTCCACAATCGGAATATGGAATAGTGGCTAGATCGGAATAATTAATGGTGCCAATCGGAAAATGAAAACCCTCTTCCGATTGGACTCAATCGGAAAGAGGGGAGGGCTGGTCGGAAAGGGTCAATCGGAAAGGGGTTTGTACCCTTTCCGAAATTGGTGGGATTCGGTTAAAAAGCTAGAAAATAAGCTATTAGATTGAGCTTGTTCCCAAAGCTAAACGAATCACACAAAACCGAATCAAATAAGCACTATGATCAACTTATTTAACTCGAAATTAATCAACTTTTTGGATCAAACAATAAAAACATAAACTTTTTAAGGAATATTTTTATAAAGTAAATAAGCTAATCATTAAAATAAGCCAATAAGCACAAAATTCTTAAAGCTTAATCAAATGAAAACTTAAGAAATGATCAAAAGATTAACTTTTTAAGCACGAAATCATTAAGAACAACACGGATCTATTGATAATCGCACCAAAATCAATCTTAAATCAAAGAAAAGTAGAATGAGATTAAGGATAAAAAGCTTAAAATGAACTTGATTAATAAAAATAAGCAATACAAAGTGTTTAATCTTGAAAGATTAAGAAAGAAGATGAAATTTAGTGAGAGAAAGTTTCAGACTTTCTCTCTCTAAAACTAGAGAAAACTAAGAAAAAGTGAAAACTAGCTAAATTAACTAACTCCCCTCCTAATGACTATTAGGAGGGTATTTATAGGGAAGGTGGAAGGAGTGCATGTGTTGCATCTTCTTGCTTGCTTTCTTCACGTTTTCTCGACTCGACTTTAATTCTTTGTCTTTATCGTCTCGGGATTTGAACTTGTCTTTTTAATTTTCTTCTTCTATTAGACTTAAGTTCTTCGACTTCGTTAAACTTCCGTCTTTAGACTTTTTCTTCGATAAATCTTCAGAATAGGCCTTGGACTTCCGTTCTTTTTGCACTCTTGATCTTTTGACTTCGTCTTTTCCCGTTGTCTTCAATAAAAGCCCGTGAAAGCCCGTGTTTTCTTCCTTTTTCATATTTTGGTCCTAAAACACAATAAAAACACAAACCACGCATAATTCCGACTTTTACGACATAAATCACACGTTTTGGTCTTGTTATTACTGGAAATAAGTGGTAAAAGGATAAGTGTTTTCACACTTATTACAGTGACAGCCATCCAACGCCTCACATCCTTGCTTCAAACTTAAGCTTATTATGAGCCATTGATCAAATTCCACACTTGCCAACTCACATATACAGCCAAGAAAACATCGCATGATCTTGAAGATATTCAAATCCCAAGGGCACATTAGGAACTTCATGTATTAGGGTTTTTCTTTTTTTCAGCTTTGTAGGACGTGTAAGGATCTATATAAAGCTATTAGATCATAACATTTGGCTTTTGCTCTTGAATTTTCAGTTGTTCACAAATCTGTAAATCTCATATTCATATCAATGAATTGTGTTTGAATTTGTTGAAGAAAGCTCAAGTGCCACTCTTATAATCTGTTTATTGTTTTTAATGTTTACTAGTTCTTGAATCTCAAACCTGTTTTCAAAAGGAGTGTGCAAAAGTTTGCACATTTTCCACTTTTCTTGATATTTTGCTAAGTCTAGTTCAAACCTTGGAATTCTTGGGCTATAAGGCTAATCATAGCATCCTGATATTGAGTTATCAAGGTGTGGTGAAGCTTATAACTTGGGGATAATCAAGTGTGGGGAACTTAGGTTGCATTAATCAAGAATTTCCATTTTTTTGATTTTACTATTTTGCTTCTAACTTTGTTGAATCTTAGCAGGCTTTGTTGTGGAAGCTTGTGCTTGTTCTTGCTAGCACATAAGCTCAAAATTCGTGGGTGTGGATGTACATCCATGAGGTTTGCATACTTAATCCTAAAATCTGTTAAAATCTTGATTTTTGGTGATATTTGTGTGTGACTTGTGTTCTTGCTGATTTTGTTACTTAATCTTGCTTAAATCTGCTTAGTATATCTGTTATTGAGTTAATTTGGGCTGGGTAACCTTGGAATGCTGTTTTGATTTGAAAATATTGATTTGAAAAGTTAAAAGAGTGTTTGGGATTACCTGTCTTGAATCATAACTTGTTATTGTGTGGTTGGAAGTTTGTGTATTTGCTTTGTATCTGATATATAATTGGTTGAGTGCATATTGCTGCAAGTTTTTGGGTTTGAAACCTCAAATCATACATTGTGCTATATCTTGTTGATTTTAACTGTTTTTGACCTAAGATTTTGGTAAAATCTAGAATTTATGCATGCTTAGGGTTAAAAGTTGTTTAAACATCATTTATATAACATATGTGATAGATTTGGAGGTTTGAATTTGGCTTGTTGGTCAATTGCATCAGCAAGTGTTCTTAACTGCATGCTTAGTGTTCATCAGTAACTTTAAGTGCTTGAATCTTGCTTAATACTCTGAATCAGTGCATAAAACCTGTTTAGACTTGCTTATCTAAGTTTAATATTGCTTGTGTATGCATTTGGTTAAGTTTGGCTGGCTGAATTGTGCTATAAGTGCTTATTGAACCATAACTGCTTATTGTTCTAAGTCTGGTGCATATCTGGTGATTGATTGAATTAACTGTACAAATTGGCGGTTGTTGATTGTGATTTCTTTGTTGTTATTGACTCCTTATGATCCACTGATCATTTGGGTGCCTTTGTGTAACTTGAATCTCCAAAAAAGTCACTAAAGACAAAAAAGTCAACAAGTCAAGCAGTGGAAAAAGTTTCCACCGCTCAACCAAAACTAGCCCCTGCTAGTGCAATTTTTCAGTTAGCTTATCAATAAGCCATTTTGTCTTATCCAGACCTGCAACAACTTATTTTTTGTGATAGATCTTCATTATTTGACCCATTTGATTGAACTGGAGCTTATCAGACTTTGACTTTGACTTTTTGCTAGAAAACCAACTCATTTGACTTTATCATAAGTGCTTATTTGCTTATTCCAGATTATGGAGTGAACTTATTTGAAACCTTTTTGTTGATTAAGCTTAGTTAAGTCATTTAAAAGCTTTAGAAACTTGAATCAGCTTTTGGGATAGCCTAGAACTCAAAAACGACTATTTTGTCGTTTTCTATAGATTGCTTTTTGCATTTTCAGGCTTATTCCTTTGGCTTATTTCAAATTTCTTTTTACAGAAGTCTTAAGCAAATCAAAAGAAGCTTGTGTGTCTAATTTGAGCTTATGGCATCAGCTTATAGCTTAATGGTCCAAAAAGCCCATTAAGAATAAGATGTTTGGTATAAGTCAGCTTATTTCACATTTTCAGCTTTTGGGCCTTTGAAAAGTTGTGTTTAAAATCAAATTTTGAGTCAGATAGGAGCTTTTGGGCCATTTTTATAAACTTTTTCTTATTGGGCCCAATTTTAGCCCAATAAAGGACTGTTTTAGGTTTTGGTCCATTTGGAGGCCCATTAGGGGTATTTTGTAATTTCAACTTCATTTTCTGTTTATTTAGGTTAAATTAAGCTAGTTTGCAAGTTTTTAGAATTTTTTATAAATTTTGGATTTTTAATATTATTTTATTATTATTTTATTATTAAAAATTAAAATTTAGATTTTTCAAGTTTTTATATTTTTCTTAGGTTAAATACATAAAGTTAGGAATTTTACAACTTTTAGAATATTTTTATTGTCCTAAGATTAATTTTTATAATTATTTTAAGTTTTAATAGTTTTTAATTGTTTTTAAATAGTTTTAATTAATTTTAAAATTTTCAAAAATAGTTTTAAATTAATTTAGGGTATTTTAGAGGTTTACAAAGTGATAAAACTCATTTTGGGCTTTTTTTTTTAATTAAATTGACTTTTAGGGCTTTAATTAGCATTAAAAAATCATTACTTAATTAAATAAAAGGTTTGGGTGATTTTTGATTTTTTGTAAACTCTTATTACATTATTTAGGATTTATTGCAATTTTTTAGGAATTTTTAGGGTAAATTTTTAATTTTGGTGCTTTTACGGTTTTACGTGTACGACCTTTTCGTCTTAGTTTAAATCGTCATCGTAACCGTCATTCTCTTCTTATCCCCTTTCTATTTTCTTTCTCATAATCAATATAATCACATAATTAATCATCTCATTACACACACACCAAGCCTCCTTGAGAACGATCCCCACTTTGGGTCATAACTCGGGTTTTCCTAAATCACTTGTTAACGCTTACCCTATTTACCTCCTTTTCCTAAAGGTGTGTAAAAACACTACATCATTTTTTGGCGCCGCTGCCGGGGAGGCGTGTTGTGTTTTGATTTGGCAATTGTTGTTTTTTATATAGCCATAATATCTATTGTATTAGTAGCACTCTACTAATACGTATTATCGGTTTTTCGTTTTTTGTGTCAATATTATTAATATATTGTATACGTAGAACAATAACTTCACAAGTACTCCAAAAGTGTGAAAACACAACCTTGACTTGGGAGGTCATTACCCAATCATTGTATTCGAATCGCAAACAAGAAAGAAAAGGCAAAAATAGATAAATACTTTCGTGAAGCTCAATTTTGAAAAATACAAACTATAAGGTGGGTATAAGGCGGATATTATAAAATATATCCTAAGGAAAAAGGCTCTTAAGTGCTTCGCGTCGCCTCGTTTCCCCGCTTGCTTGTGAGTATTTATTTTGAGAGCTAATCGAGGGTTTTGCCGCCCAAAGTATTATTAAGTATCATATATACTTTCTTGGTTTCATTTGATTAAACCCTCTTGAACGTTTTGGCGTTCCACCAACGTTCTAAAGTCATCGAAGGCGTTCACTTCACGTGATCGTTTTCATTCCTTGAGGTTTCTTTAATCAAGAGATTTGATTAAGGAGGAGATTTGTAGATTTTGGTCTACTTAATACAATCACAAAAATCCAAAAAAGTAAAAACAATCAAAAACCACAAAAAAATTGGAAAAATACAAAACACCAAAAAGAATCTTCTTTGCTCACCCCCACGTTGTACGTGACGTTTATGCTTACTCGTAATCAAGCAAGACGTGCACGTAAACGAAAAAACCGAAAGGAGTCAACACCTACTCCTAATCTTTCTAGTGAGGAGTCTCCTATTGACGAACCCATTGTAAGAGAAGAACCAACCATGGTGAATCGAACTATGATGGAGTTACTTCAAGCACCCACCGAGGGTTATGGAGAGGCTATTGTGATTCCCGCTATCCTTGCGGAGAATTTTGAAGTGAAAACGGGTTTGTTGTCGATGATCCAAAACAACAAATTCCGTGGTGATGAGAAGGACAACCCACACAACCATATCCGCCAATTCAATCGTCTTACCGCCACTTGCAAATTTAAGGACGTCTCTAATGACTCGATTAAGATGATGCTTTTTCCGTATTCCTTAGCGGGGCCCGCTAAAATTTGGTTAGAGAAAGAACCACCCAATTCTATATTGACGTGGAAGGATCTCATGTCTAAGTTTGTGAACCAATTTTTTCCGCACTCTAAGACTACGCATTTGAAAAACCAGATTTCAAAATTTTCACAAGAATTTAATGAAAGTTTTTCAACGGCTTGGAATAGGTTTAAGGAAATGTTACATGAGTGTCCTCATCACGGTTTTTCCGACTTGCATCAAATTGACACGTTTTACAATGGACTTAATGATCATGAAAGGGATTATCTTAATGCCGCCGCGGGTGGTAATTTTTTGTGTAAAACGGTTGAGGAAGCTTTGGTGATAATTGATAATAGATCTAAGGTGTATAGTCCTCGTAGCACGTCTAGTGTTCGTAAGGCTTTGTCTTCGGCTTCACCTTCTTTGTCTACTACCATCGATGCTTGCCAAATTGAGGCGAACTTGGAAAACAAAATCTTTGATAAGCTTAAAGGTCTTTTGATTGAGTTCAAAGTTGGAGAACCAAGTGCTCCCGCTACGGCTAAAGCGGTTGAGGTTTCATGCATGTATTATGGTGGAGGTCATGATTTCTCCGAGTGCATTACCAACGGTGGTAACACTTCGAGTGCCTACGCGGCCACAGGAACTTACAACCAAAACGGTCAAGTTACCCGCTCTAATCAATTGACTCCACCGGGTTTTGGTTCAAATCAAAATGCTAACAACAATTATCGCAACAATCAAGTTGTTTTCAAAAACAATTACAACAAGGGAAACTATGGTAATCAAGGGGTTAATAATCAAGTTTCAAACAAAAATCAAAATGATTTTCAAAACAACAACAAAAGTTTGCAAACGTTGAAAGATCTTCCAAATGAATTTGTTGAATACGCTAATGGGAACGATGCTAGGTTTGACAACATTCAAAGAGAAATCATTAGCCTAAAATCCGAGTTTAAGAACGACTTGAAGAAAGAGTTGAAAAATGAGTTAGCAAATGAGCTTAAAATCCATACAAACAAGATGGAAGGAAATGTAACTAGGTTACAACAAAACCAACAAAAAATGGAACAAGGGCAACATGAAATTAAGCAAGAAATGATCAAGGCCGAGAAGAGGCAATCCATGTTTGAAGACAAAATTTCATCTATGTTTGAGGCAATTATGTGTAAACCGTCTTCGAGTAGTCTTCCTAGCAACACCGTATCAAACCCTAAGGGTGAGATGAAAGTGATTACCACACGTAGTGGTAAGACACTTAAGGATCCGACTCCTCAACCAATTTCTCCTACGGAGGATGCAATTGAGGAAGAACCCGAGGTGGTGGTCCAAAAGGAGCATGTCCCAATCCCACGAAGTACCGCTCATGCCACACCTACGGTTGACCCATTACCAACATTGGAGCCCGAGATTCCAAAGGCTATGCCTATGCCTCAACCCACACCACCTTTGCCCTATCCATCGAGACTTAGAAAGGAGAAACGTCAAGAGCGCGACAATTATCAATTTGAGCTTTTTATGAAAATGTTTCGTGATTTGCACTTTAATGTGAGTTTCGCTGATGCTTTGGTCATGATGCCTCGAATTGCCGCTAACTTTAAGAGTATGTTGAACAACAAGGAGAAATTGCATCAATTGTCTAGTTGTTCATCGGTTTATCTTAATCGCATACCTCAAAAAGTCGGTGATCCCGGTAAATTCTTGATTCCATGTGCAATTCACGATATGGAAGAATGCTATGCCTTGGCCGATTTTGGTGCTAGCATTAACTTGATTCCACTTGCCATCTTCAAGTCGCTCAATCTTCCTAATCTTACTCCTTCACTAATGTCTATCGAGTTGGCCGACCATTCCACGATTCCCGCATGTGGATTCGCGGAAGACGTTTTTGTGAAAGTGGGAAAGTTCTACTATCCCGTAGACTTTATCGTTGTCGATATTCCCATGGATCCTCAAGTTCCTCTCATTTTAGGTCGTTCGTTTTTAGATACGTCTATGGCTTTGATCGATGTTCATGCTAGAAAGATCACCTTACGTTTCAACGACGAGGAACTTGTTATAAACGCAACTTAAAACTCTCAAATTTTTCATGTTTATTCCGTTGCAACCATAAACCTCGTTGATATGATCGACGTGGTTTGCGAGGAATTTTCACAAGAAGTTCTAGGTTTTGGTGATGATGAAAATAGTGGCAATCCCACTATGTTAGATCCCATTCTTGATAACTCGACACCAACCTTCACTCAATTTGAAGGTGGTGGTTTTACGTTGGAAGAATTCGATGTTCCACGTACTTGTAACGAATACCTCGACAATGATGAGGACTTCTCCATTATCAAGGATTTTCTTAACGATTTCCCATTTCCTCCACCCGAGGAGGTTATGAGTATCGAGCCCAAATCTTCAATTGAGGAACCACCTATCCTCGAGTTGAAAGATTTACCTCCTCATCTCGAATATGTCTATTTGGAGGAGGGCGACAAGCTGCCGGTTATTATTGCGAAAGAACTTTCGGATGATGAAAAAACCGCACTTTTCGATGTTCTGAAGGATCACAAGGGGGCAATTGCGTGGAAGTTATCCGACATTAAGGGGATCGATCCCAAATTTTGTACCCACAAAATCTTAATGGAGGAGGATTACAAGCCCGTAATCCAATGTCAAAGAAGGGTGAACCCCAAAATTCACGACGTCATCAAAAAGGAAGTCCTTAAACTCCTTGACGCGGGGATGATTTACCCTATTTCTGATAGCCCTTGGGTGAGTCCTATTCATTGTGTCCCTAAGAAGGGAGGAATGACCGTTGTGCCAAACGATGCCAACAAGTTAATTCCCACTAGACTCGTGACCGGATGGAGAGTGTGCATTGACTATCGTAAGTTGAATGAAGCCACTCGTAAAGACCATTTTCCCTTGCCCTTCATGGACCAAATGTTGGAGCGTCTTGCGGGAAACGATTTCTATTGCTTTTTAGATGGTTTTTCCGGTTACTTCCAAATCCCCATCGATCCTCGTGATCAAGAAAAAACTACGTTTACGTGTCCATATGGAACGTTTGCCTATCGTAGAATGCCATTCGGACTTTGCAATGCACCCAGAACCTTTCAAAGGTACATGATGGCTATTTTTCATGATATGATCGAGAGGACGATGGAAGTCTTCATGGATGACTTTTCCGTGTTTGGTAATTCGTTCACTTCGTGTTTATCGAATCTCGAGAGAATGTTGAAGCGTTGTGAGGAAACCAACCTTGTGCTTAATTGGGAAAAATGTCATTTTATGGTTAAAAGTGGAATCGTCTTAGGGCACAAGGTTTTGAAAGCGGGGATTGAGGTAGATCAAGCTAAGGTAGACGTCATCGCCAAATTACCTCATCCCAAAACCGTTAAGGGAGTTAGGAGTTTCCTAGGCCACGCGGGCTTTTATCGTCGATTCATCAAGGATTTTTCAAAGATCTCTCGACCTATTACACATCTTCTTGAAAAAGAGGCACGTTTTGTCTTTGACGAAGAGTGTGTACGAGCCTTTGAAATCCTTAAGAGGAAACTTACCGAAGCTCCCGTTCTTGTTGCTCCCAATTGGAACCTCCCCTTTGAGCTCATGTGTGATGCTAGTGACTACGCTATTGGGGCCGTATTGGGGCAACGTCATGAGAAGCACTTCTTGCCTATTCACTATGCTAGCAAGACGATGACTGAGGCTCAACTAAAATACACTACAACGGAGAAGGAGTTCCTTGCCGTGGTGTATGCATTTGAGAAATTCCGACCTTACCTCGTCTTGACGAAATGCATAGTGTATATGGATCACTCGGCTATCAAGTATCTTATGGCTAAACAAGATGCAAAGCCGAGATTACTTCGTTGGATTCTCCTCCTTCAAGAATTTGATCACAAAATTGTTGACAAAAAGGAGCCGAGAATCTAGCGGCTGATCATCTTTCTCGTTTGGAAGATCCTCACCAAAGTGTTTACGAGCCCAAGGAAATCACCGAAACATTTCCGCTCGAGACACTTGGTGTAGTGAATTCTAAGCTTGATTCTTCCACACCATGGTTTGCGGACATTACAAATTACCATGCAGGTAACTTCATCATTAAGGGTATGACGACTCAAGAAAAACGAAAATTCTTTCGTGACGTCAAGTTCTACTTTTGGAACGAACCTTACTTGTTTCGAACTTATGTGGATCAAATTATCCGACGTTGTGTATTTGGCACCGAAGCTTCTAATATCCTTAGAGCTTGTCACGAGGGACCCACGGGTGGTCACCATGGTGCTAATCTCACGGCTAAGAAGGTGTTTGATGACGGCTTCTTTTGGCCTACTATTTACCGAGATGCACATGAGCTTGTGAAGTCGTGTGACTCGTGCCAACGACAAGGAAAAGCCTCACAAAAAGATGAAATGCCACAAAATATCATCCAAGTGTGTGAGATCTTTGACGTTTGGGGCATTGACTTTATGGGGCCGTTCCCATCATCTCGTGGTAATAAGTACATCCTTGTCGCGGTTGACTACCTATCTAAGTGGGTGGAAGCTAAGGCTTTGCCCACCAATGATGCTCGTGTGGTAGTCAAGTTTTTGAAGCAATTGTTTTCTCAGTTTGGAACCCCTCGTGCGATTATAAGCGATCGTGGAACCCATTTTTGTAACGACCAATTCGAAAGGGTCCTAAGGAAGTATGGGGTTACACTTCGGCTTTCTACGGCTTATCACCCACAAACGAGTGGGAAGTCGAGGTTTCAAACCGAGCGTTGAAGAGGATCTTAGAGAGATCCGTTGGGGAAAACCGACAATCTTGGTCGGATAAGTTGGACGATGCTTTATGGTCCTTTAGGACCGCTCATAAGACAACCATTGGGTGCACTCCTTATAAGCTTGTGTATGGGAAAAATTGTCACTTACCTCTTGAATTGGAACACAAGGCTTATTGGGCCCTTAAGCATTGTAATGATGACATGGAGACCGCGGGAAAACACCAAAAAATGCAATTAAATGAATTGGATGAATTAAGGGATATTGCTTATGAAAATTCATTGA
Organism: Glebionis coronaria; assembly: GCA_025667525.1. NCBI lineage: Eukaryota > Viridiplantae > Streptophyta > Magnoliopsida > Asterales > Asteraceae > Glebionis > Glebionis coronaria. The sequence goes on from CM046877.1 coordinate 459,537,265, forward strand.
TTTATAAAGAAAAGACTAAAATGTTGCATGATTCTAAAATAAAAAACCGGGTTTTTAACATTGGGGATCAAGTTTTGCTTTTTAACTCACGTTTGAAAATCTTTTCCGGTAAGTTGAAATCCCGTTGGTCCCGTCCATTCACCGTGACTCAAGTTTTTCCATATGGGACCATCGAGCTAGCTCAAAATGATAGCCCCAATTTCAAGGTGAATGGACATAGGTTGAAGCACTACTTTGGCGGGGAAGTTCCATCCTTGAACTACCTCGACCAAATCACCTTCCCCAATGATAATTAGTATTGAGGGGATCGAGTCGAGCTCATGACTCGGTAATCAAAAACGAGGTGCCTCGTGGGGGAGTCCCATGCTTATCCTATGTACATATTATCTCTTTCTAATGTAGTAACGTGTGGGGATTTGTGCCCTTCCAACCTTTGTTCCGTGGTTGTTTGTGAATTGTGGATTTTAGATGATCATGATCTTCACGATTGGAGCCTCTCGTGTTCGTTTTATGGGAGCACTCGATCGTTTGCTTTAAAGACTTTCTCAATATCCATGATATATCCTTTGATGTTCTAACCATAGGTTTTTAGCACACTTCATAAACGGCTTTAAATTTAACGGTTACACCCTTTTCATGCTAGATTAGGCATTCGACTACGTCTCTAGTATGGGGGTGTTTGCACCCCTAGACTCAAAACATTAAGGACAATGTTTAACTTTAGTATAGGGGGTGAATAGATACTTGCCTTGCCAAACCATCACGCTTTCCAAAGTTTATCGTTTTCTTTATTGTTTTGTTGCAAAAGAAGGCTAAAAATGGCCAAATTTTAAAACTTTTCTCATGTTTTATAAGTGTTTGAAGACACGAATGTAGATTTTCTGAAGGCGAGAATAAGAGTAATTTTTACTCGACCGTGCGTGTTGAGCACTTAGCTTTGATTCCTTAACTTCACATTAGACTAAGTCTCTTAAATGAGGACGAGAAATGATAGGGTTAATTATAAGTTACTATGCTAAACGTAGAGTACTAGTATTCTTTCAAAAACTCATGTGTTCTCGTTGTTTGCTTATTCTCCCTTCGCTTGTAAATATTTTTTGCTTAATAAATATTGACTTAGCGGTTTAGTCTTGATTGTTGGGTTTCTAGTCTTTTCTAGTAGCTTCCATGTAATTAAATTGGGAAGACATTAAGGTATCGCCAGCGTCACGGTTTTGAAGTATTGGCACCCGAATAATCAAAAGCTTCACCCAATAATAAGATTTCAAGTGCTCACCTAAATCAAGCAAACAATTTGAAGCTCACAAGGCCGAAAAATTATGCAAAATTGAAAGTGAATCAAGCCTTAATCTTTGAAGCTTTAAAGATCCAAAGTTCGCCTTAGCGTGAGGATATACATCTTTGGCTAATAAAACCACCGACGAGGTGGATAATAAAAGGCAAGGCAAGACCGAAGTCATAATAAAAGCTTCATGGCGAAGTTGAATAAAAGATGGAGGTAAACTAAAGATAATAAGGCCCTTCCGTTAGGGGGCATATAAAAGTCTTGGTAATAAGTCTCATGTTCAAAACCGTTATAAAACCGTGTTTATCGATCCTTCTTGTTAACTTAATTTTTTTGACATCGTTGTGTATTAGGAGGGGTTATTGATTTGATGGTCTTGGTTACACCGTTAGGACTCTATTTTTAGACCTAAATCTCTATTATCGCATAAGTCAAACAATGTATCCTCGTGAAACATTCAAGACAAAATAAAATATAAGAGATACAACTTTGGATATTAGGAGGATAAGTGGGTGATTAGGGCATATGAGTAGTGTTAGCATTACTAACTTATAATGACAATGATCTCGTTGCACGCTTGGCATGGAATTGAGGTGAAAATCAAGGGCGATGAAATTATTTCTAACGAAGCATTCACGTGTTCTTGTTCTATGAACCTAAACGTCCCATTTTGCGATAAAAATCATACATTATGTCTAAAACGCAAGTAGTAGCAATAGTAGTAGTAGAGTAATTAGTTTATCGTTCAATAAAAGTGAATAAAAATGAATTTTGGAGGTGCTACGATACTTTATTCTAGCATTGCGTGTGGGCACGGCAATGGTTTAGTATGGGGGAGTGATTAGACTGCTTTTATACATAGTCTCATCGTCCAAAAAGGGCTTAAAATGCATTAAATATCATCAAAATACCCATATATATGCTTGTGTTTGTTGCTTGTGTATTTTAGGTACGGATATTGAGAAAATGACAAAAGATCACAAGAATCATGCAAAAACAAACACGGGAAACGAAGCCGTACATTGAACCAAGCCCTAATGCTGAATTTTCCAAGTAAACCCTTGAAGATTTGAAGATTTATGAAGAAGGGTCCTCCAATATTGAATAATTGACACTTTATACCCTTGTATCTTCATAATTACAAGATTGGTCCCTAAAGTTTGTCAAAATTGCAAAAAGGGCCCTCCACTTTGAAGAATTGGCAATTTTAGCCCCTTAACAAAGCTAAATTGTCAACCATTATCCTCCACAAAGTCAAATATATCATGAAGTCCTTCAAAGTACAATAAAAGACAAGTTTGGTCCTTGAAATATGTTAATTGGCAAAAAGGACCTTTAACTTTCCACATTTGGCAAAAATGGTCCCTCATAAATGAAGACTTGGCAATTTTAGTCCTCCAAAATGCCAATCATACAAGTCAAGACCATAATCCTTGAAGAAAATATCAAGTCAGTCCTTCAAGAATCAAGAAATGGCAAGAAATACCCCTGAAAATACTTTGGAAAAGTATTTGAGGCAAAAGTGTGAAAATAAAAAGTTTGCTAAAGAAGGAAATCCGGTTTTGGGGTTAAAAACTTGAAATGGCAAGTTGATGAAAGGTGGGGGTTTATTAATGGTCGGCACCCTTTCTTACCTAGGCCACTCAGGAGCTGCCACCTCACCCACCAAATCCCCTCAACCAATCAGAACCCTCCCTGCTTCCACCTCACTTCCCACTCACCTGAATTTATAACCAATCTTTGATTAGTTTAATTTTGGCACAAAACACATGGTTTAAACATAAAAACGGATTAAAAGCCAACTATTCACCTCAAGAACATGATTTGGGTTTTCCTAATCCGTTTGCAATTAGCACCCAATAACCTCCAGAATTATAATTAGGGTCTCCCTAATCACAACCCAACTCACAAACAGCTTGCCACATCACCCCTTAGTCACATGTTTTCCCCTGCTTTTCACACCCTTGAAGAAGATGACAAAGCAGTGACAGCCATCCAACGCCCCACATCCTTGCTTCAAACTTAAGCTTATTATGAGCCATTGATCAAATTCCACACTTGCCAACTCACATATACAGCCAAGAAAACATCACATGATCTTGAAGATATTCAAATCCCAAGGGCACATTAGGAACTTCATGTATTAGGGTTTTTCTTTTTTTTCAGCTTTGTAGGACGTGTAAGGCTCTATATAAAGCCATTAGATCATAACATTTGGCTTTTGCTCTTGAATTTTTAGTTGTTCATAAATCTGTAAATCTCATATTCATATCAATGAAATGTGTTTGAATTTGTTGAAGAAAGCTCAAGTGCCACTCTTATAATCTGTTTATTGTTGTTAATGTTTACTAGTTCTTGAATCTCAAACCTATTTTCAAAAGGAGTGTGCAAAAGTTTGCACATTTTCCACTTTTCTTGATATTTTGCTAAGTCTAGTTCAAACCTTGGAATTCTTGGGCTATAAGGCTGATCATAGCATCCTGATATTGAGTTATCAAGGTGTGGTGAAGCTTATAACTTGGGGATAATCAAGTGTGGGGAACTTAGGTTGCATTAATCAAGAATTTTCCATTTTTCTGATTTTACTATTTTGCTTCTAAATTTGTTGAATCTTAGCAGGCTTTGTTGTGGAAGCTTGTGCTTGTTCTTGCTAGCACATAAGCTCAAAATTCGTGGGTGTGGATGTACATCCATGAGGTTTGCATACTTAATCCTAAAATCTGTTAAAATCTTGATTTTTGGTGATATTTGTGTGTGACTTGTGTTCTTGCTGATTTTGTTGCTTAATCTTGCTTAATCTTGCTTAAATATGCTTAATATATCTGTTATTGAGTTAATTTGGGCTTGGGTAACCTTGGAATGCTGTTTTGATTTGAAAATATTGATTTGAAAAGTTAAAAGGGTGTTTGGGATTACCTGTCTTGAATCATAACTTGTTATTGTGTGGTTGGAAGTTTGTGTATTTGCTTAGTATCTGATATATACTTGGTTGAGTGCATATTGCTGCAAGTTTTTGGGTTTGAAACCTCAAATCATACATTATGCTATATCTTGTTGATTTTAACTGTTTTTGACCTAAGATTTTGGTAAAATTAGAATTTATGCATGCTTAGGGTTAAAAGTTGTTTAAACATCATTTATATAACATATGTGATAGATTTGGAGGTTTGAATTTGGCTTGTTGGTCAATTGCATCAGCAAGTGTTCTTAACTGCATGCTTAGTGTTCATCAGTAACTTTAAGTGCTTGAATCTTGTTTAATACTTTGAATCAGTGCATAAAACCTGTTTAGACTTGCTTATCTAAGTTTAATATTGCTTGTGTATGCATTTGGTTAAGTTTGGCTGGCTGAATTGTGCTATAAGTGCTTATTGAACCATAACTGCTTATTGTTCTAAGTCTGGTGCATATCTGGTGATTGATTGAATTAACTGTACAAATTGGCTACTGTTAAGTGTGATTTCTTTGTTGTTATTGACTCCTTATGATCCACTGATCATTTGGGTGCCTTTGTGTAACTTGAATCTCCAAAAAACTCACTAAAGACAAAAAAGTCAACAAGTCAAGCAGTGGAAAAAGTTTCCACTGCTCAACACCCAAAACTAGCCTCTGCTAGTGCAATTTTTCAGTTAGCTTATCAATAAGCCATTTTGGCTTATCCAGACCTGCAACAACTTATTTTTTGTGATAGATCTTCATTATAAGACCCATTTGATTGAACTGGAGCTTATCAGACTTTGACTTTGACTTTTTGCTAGAAAACCAACTCATTTGACTTTTTCATAAGTGCTTATTTACTTATTCTAGCTTATTGAGTGAACTTATTTGAAAACTTTTTGCTGATTAAGCTTAGTTAAGTCATTTAAAAGCTTTAGAAACTTGAATCAGCTTTTGGGATAGCCTAAAACTCAAAAACGACTATTTTGTCGTTTTCTGTAGATTGCTTTTTGCATTTTTAGGCTTATTCCTTTGGCTTATTTCAAATTTCTTTATACAGAAGTCTTAAGCAACTCAAAAGAAGCTTGTGTGTCTAATTTGAGCTTATGGCATCAGCTTATAGCTTAATGAGCCAAAAAGCCCATTAAGAATAAGTTGTTTGGTATAAGTCAGCTTATTTCACATTTTCAGCTTTTGGGCCTTTAAAAAGTTGTGTTTAAAATCAAATTTTGAGTCAGATAGGAGCTTTTGGGCCATTTTTATAAACTTTTTCTTATTGGGCCCAATTTTAGCCCAATAAAGGACTGTTTTAGGTTTTGGCCCATTTGGAGGCCCATTAGGGGTATTTTGTAATTTCAACTTCATTTTCTGTTTATTTAGGTTAAATTAAGCTAGTTTGCAAGTTTTTAGAATTTTTTATAAATTTTGGATTTTTAATATTATTTTATTATTATTTTACTATTACAAATTAAATTTAGATTTTTCAAGTTTTTATATTTTTCTTAGGTTAAATACATAAAGTTAGGAATTTCATAACTTTTAGAATATTTTTATTGTCCTTAGATTAATTTTTATAATTATTTTAAGTTTTAATAGTTTTTAATTGTTTTTAAATAGTTTTAATTAATTTTAAAATTTTCAAAAATAGTTTTAAATTAAGTTAGGGTATTTTAGAGGTTTATAAAGTGATAAAACTCATTTTGCGCTTTTTGTTAACTAAATTGATTTTTAGGGCTTTAATTAGCATTAAAAATCATTATTTAATTAAATAAAAGGTTTGGGTGATTTTTAATTTTTTGTAAACTCTTATTACATTATTTAGGATTTATTGCAAATTTTTAGGAATTTTTAGGGTAAATTTTTAATTTTGGTGCTTTTACGGTTTTACGTGTACGACCTTTTCATCTTAGTTTAAATCGTCATCGTAACCGTCATTCTCTTTTTATCCCCTTTCTATTTTCTTTCTTATAATCAATATAATCACATAATTAATCATCTCATTACACACACACCAAGCCTCCTTGAGAACGATCCCCACTTTGGGTCATAACTCGTGGTTTTCCTAAATCACTTGTTAACGCTTACCCTATTTACCTCCTTTTCCTAAAGGTGTGTAAAAACACTACATCAACCGCCCACTATTAATATTATTTAATAAGGTTTAAACCCAACTAATAATACTAAAAATGGGTAATGGGAATTGGGTTTTGGGTTTTGGGCTTGTGGGTTAATGAAGTGGACTAGATCGGGTCAGAGGGGTAAACGGGTTTCATTGTGATAGATTTGGACCCTAAACTTTGGATGCTTTTGCATTTTCTTCCACACAACTTTGCAAACAAATTTAGAGCTTTTTCCTTTTTTAATAACTTTGATCAAATGTCACATTTGGTCCTTGTTTCTTCCAAGAACATAAATAAGGACTGGTTTTGCAATTTGACAATTCTTCAAGGGCTACAATTGAAAAATCTTGAAAATATAAGGGCCCAATTGTAAGTTTGAGATTTACAAGGGTATAAAGTGACAAGTATTCAAACTTGAGGGACCAATCTTGTATAGTCTTTTAACTTCAAGGACTTTTCTTAGAAAATCAATGCTTTGGTCTGGTTCTTTGTGCGACTTCGTTTCCCGTGTACATTTTTGCTTGATTATTATGATCTTTTGTTAAATTCACGATATCCGAACCTACAAACACGCAATGAACAAATACAAAGGGTCGTACAAGATATGAGTCGATAGGGTATCGCTTCACATGATATGAGTCGATTGGGTATCGTTTCACATTATATGAGTCGATAGGGTATTGTTTCACACGATATGAGTCGATAGGGTATCTTTGTACAAGATATGAGTCGATAGGGTATCGTTGTACATTATATGCGTCGATCGGGTATTGTTTCACATGATATGAGTTGATAGGGTATCGTTTTACAAGATATGAGTCGATATGGTATCGTTTCACATGATATGAGTCGATAGGGTATCATTATACAAGATATGAGTCGATAGGGTATCGTTGTACACGATACGAGTCAATCGGTATTGTTTTACAAGATATGATTCGATCGGGTATCGTTGTACAAGATATGAGTCGATAGGGTATCGTTTCACTTGATATGAGTCGATAGGGTAGCGTTTCATATTATATGAGTCGATAGGATATCGTTTCACATGATATGAGTCGATAGGGTATCGTTGTACAAGATATGAGTCGATAGGGTATCGTTGTACACGATATGAGTCGATCAGGTATCGTTTACAAGATATGAGTCGATCGGGTATTGTTTTACAATATATGAGTCGATCGGGTATCGTTTTACAATATATGAGTCGATCAGGTAGCGTTTCATATTATATGAGTCGATAGGGTATCGTTTCACATGATATGAGTCGATAGGGTATCGTTTCACATGATATGAGTCGATCGAGTATTGTTTTACAAGATATGAGTCGACCGGGTATCGTTTTACAAGATATGAGTCGATCGGGTAGCGTTTCATATTATATGAGTCGATAGGGTATCGTTTCACATGATATGAGTCGATAGGGTATCGTCGTGTAGCACACTCAAATTCATAACGTAGCAGAATATCACTTTGGGGCGCTGCTTCATTGCACATCACACACAGTCATAGAAAACAACCTCAAAAGAGATGTTTGAAAAGTTAATCCATTCGACAATTTTATTAAATCAAAGTTTCAATAAAAAGAGGTCCCAACAATTTGTACAAACTCTAATAAAATATAAATGTTTGTCAAAGTTTATCGAATGGTAATCGTTTGTTTTGCCTTTACTTTATCCCGCGCGGCTCAATGCTCCAGCTGCTCTTAAACCTATACACCTGAGAATACATGCTAAAATATCAACACAATTGTTGAGTGAATTCATAGGTTTTTGAATAAACAATAATGGGTTTTTAAATAAACTACAAAGCTTTTGAACACAAGAATCTCATCTACTGTCAATATTGCAACACATACAATATCCAAAGTCCGCGTTATTCTGCTAAGTTATGACACCAAAGACTTAAGTATAATAAATGCCCTAGTCAGGTATCTTGCCTAATACCCCCTTACTTCTCATACAACACACCTGGCTGAGCCTCTAGTCCACAGGTACGACCTGCCCAGGTGGGGGCCATCCCCAATGGATCCCTTTGTCTGTACTAGCGCCTACCCATCATAGGTAGTTAACGGTTCATAGGTTTTAGGGACTTTCCAATTTTGGCAATACGACACTTAGCAAATAGCGGTTCACAATCAATACAATCAACGCTTGTGTTTATCTTTCAAAAGTATTTAATCAACCATCTTACATTCATTTACAACAACATGTATTCGTTCAAAGCATATAGTAAACCACATGTTTATTCATAAAAATGTATTCTCTCAAAACCATATATTTTTATACCAAGAGCATGTATTCCCTCTCGCGGGTTTATAAACACATATAAAGCAGTAAAAGCGAGGCTATGAACTCACCTGATATAGATATTACACGTAGATTAAGGAACAAACGTCCAATAGTCGATTAACGAATTCACGAGATAAAAATTACTCGTTGATCAAGAACGAAACGCCGAACGGTCGACATATGACCGAGCGAGACCTAATCATGATGAGACGCATCTTAGGCTCGAAGCAATAAATCATATCATGTAAATAGTATACTTTAGTAGGTTTGAACATTGCATAAGTTTTATAAACTATTTATAAAACTTTAAATAAAAATCCAACATTTATAAAATATTGTTCATTTCTTGATAAACAAAGCCCATTACTAGTCCACTAATGTCCTATAACAAGTTCATTTGACTTAAGTCCATTTAAAACTCACTATTTAACTCCAAATACATTATTAAACTCAAGCCCAATAATGGCCAATAGCCATTATAAGTGTATGTTAGGTTTTTATGGCCCAAATCCACTTTATATGCATTACGGGTTCTAAAACGCCCCAAAAAGATGTCGGCTTAATATTTCACGATGGTCGGGTTTCGAGTATTCTAATTATCAATATATAAATGAGTCTATATTTCCCAAAAGGTAGCTCCCACCACTTCGATGTTTAAAAAGTTCATCACGTTTTACGTTAAATAAATATAACCTAATTCTTATAATTTTCTCGACATGTCAAATAGATCATATCGTCTGAACCGTAAATCATCTAGGTTAGTTATTTTTATAGAAATTATCCTTAACTCATTTTCTTTACTTATCATAAGTCAAATTACCCAAAACTTATACTTGTCATAGCTTAATTATCCATTTTCACACTTAGAAACGTTGGGTGTGATTCGCAGCCAACTTCAGTTCCACCGTTTTGCCTGCCATTTCTAAACCGTTTATCCGTAGAAAACCATCTGATTCGTGTGTGTGTTCTGAATAAGTTTAGCTACAACTTTTAGTTTTACATATTTATAGGTCAGTATATGAAATTTATGACTAAACAATCCATATTTGCAGCAGGTCAGATCTTGACCTAATGTCGTATTTTAGCCATATCTTATTTTCCGAGTATCGTCATGAGATGTGCCAACCGTAGAAATACTCACAAAACATTTATCCATCTCTATATTTCTCTAACTTGAGCTCAAAACCCACTGATGAACTTGAACCCCAAGTTTTTCAACATACCATTTTACTAGTTTATCCATAGGGCTTATTTATCAAGTCTAAATCATGACAAACATATATACAATATCACAAAACCCCCAATAAACTATTACATAGATATAATCAGTAGTAAAATCATCAATACATGATTACAAAAATATATTTACAAATAAAAATGAAAAAGGAGGTGATAGCAAAAATCCTTACAAAGAAAAAGGAAGAAATCATCACAACAACAAGGCAACCTCAATGATCCTTTGCTCAAACCTATAAGTTAACCAACCATATGATCTTTACTCAAACTTAGAAACCCATGCAAAAACTCATTTTTATTCAGCCCTTAATCATCTAAAAACACTCTTGAACAATCTTGTTTGAAGAAGATTCAATACCAAAAACATACTAGTATTAAACCTTGTCTTTATCAAATATTGTTGCTAGGAAAGTTTGTAGATTGTGGTGTTTTGAGTGTAGGGACGGCAATAATAAATACAAGATATGAAAATGAAGATTGATATAACTATGATAGGATAATACTTGTTGTGTGAGATTTAAATACAAATATGGAAAATAATCCAAGTGTAAGATGTATAAGAAAGAAGTAACCACAATAGGACAACACTTCACATAGTATTGTCCGTTTCATGTGATAAAAGTGGGTTAAGTTATATAAAACTTGCTCCACAATTTGCTAAAGCGGGTATTATCAAATTCTGATATTTTAAAAGTTACGCGTTTGGAAAGGTACCGTAAAACATGAAAAATAAACGCTGAATATAAAATGAAAACGTCGACATTCAAAGAACATTTATATTTCGATATATAAATGAGGGCTTATTATTTAAAATAAGTTAACACGTTATATAAATGAATGTCGCCTAAAGGTTTGACGTAAATTACGAAGAATGCTCGTAAAAAAATTAAAACGACGAGAATAGAACATATTTCTATGTCATAATGAGGATATTTACGGTCGATGACAGACATAGACTTTACCGATAATTAATAAATGACGCGTACTCAATACGTTAAAGCCTTAACCTTGCTGGTTAGCCGAGAACTCAATATTATTCGTAAAAATGATCATGACAAATAAAAGTCGATTAATAAATATTGGTCCGAATATGAGAAATAGTATTAGAACTCGGTCTAAATGTTGATTTTAAAGTTCGAGTTACTACAGTAGCTACCCCTTTAGGAAGCGACATCCCGACGCTTAATTCGTCTTAATAGTCTTTGGTTTAATGGGGAAGACGTGAGGAATAGACAAGTCATTGCCGAGGTTTCTAAAGAAGGTTGAATGAATAAAATTCAAAGCAACGATTATACATAATGGGAAAAAATGAACGGTTTGAATGATGCTTCAATCCTTATAAGGAGAGATGAATACATAACTCGAAGGAGAAGCCATTGGAAGTGAAAAAATAACAAGTCGTCAACTTTTGGAAGTGCTTCAACGTACATTACTACTAGCTTATCAAACATGCGGCAGTCGATATAAGTTCGAAAAATCCACATGACAAATGATGAGTCGAAAGAAGTAGGTGCATTTGAAATATTTTCAATCGATAATAAATTCAAAACTATCCGAGATCACATAGATCAAATCGAAACATATATCTTCCACGAGTTTTAATAAAAGGGATCACGATATAGCAAGAAAATCGCATGGATAGTACATAACTCCATAAAAAACGTTACAAAATATTCAAGACGAGGTAATTAGTACTAGTCGTACAAAATCACCTAATTGCATGATCGTGAACAGACCAGCATATTTCGTTAAAAGCGAACTCGTCGATACAGAAATCGTTCGGAGTAAACATTCGTCCATCGAATGCACTACGACATAAACTAAAACATGAAAGTTATCAGTAAACACATATATTTACGTTATGACATGCTTGGAAAATTTCAATCAAGTTAACTCATGCTTGCTAAATAGCCAAGCCATGATAAATAAGAATATTTGACATGATTTTTGGATAAGTCCAGTCAAAGAAATGTTTGAAAGTTAAAGTATGTTCACGAGCCTGATAGTCATGGATGTATATCTAAAAATATTTTTTCATCACAGGGTGCTCACACACGGATCCATACCCAAATGATATTACACGGTGCTCACAAACGAATCCATACCCAAAAGTATTACAGGGTGCTCACAAACAGATCCATACCCAAAACATATTCTGGTTACATTTGAAAAATTCTTCGATGAACCATCGATAATAACAAGCAAAATTTCAAAATCTTTTCATCCAAGATAAGCTGTCGGTGATAACTTAATCCTTAGTCAATCCACCAGTACACACTTAAATACTAGTGTCGATTAAACAAGTCATCTATTCTCAGAACGGGTGACGGTTGCTAATGGTTAGCTTATTAAGCTTGCAATAGTCGGGACACATTAGAAATGGTCCATATAATAAATAAGAACTTGAGAGAATTCTAACGCGTTACGCGTACATAGACGATAAACATTAATAACTATAATGACGATGATAATGAATGATTCATACCAACAAAACACGAGTCGAAGAAAGACGTCCGTATCCAAAATAATCACAAACCAAGTCAGACACATTGAGCCCACTCATTTATAATTCGTTGTTTACATCCAAAGGCGTCCCAATCCATGTAAACAAGTTTGATGAAAATAGAATAATAAGTAACTTTTCTATTCAAATGTGGGGTATTATTGGTGTTTGAATAGAAATGTGGGCTATTGTTGGAACATGTAAAGTTCATATCCCACATCGCTATAAAAGAGAAACCAAAACATGTTTATAAGGACTTTGAATTCATTCCGACATATTACTTAAAGTCCATACTAATAGACATCCTAGTGAATGATGAGCCTTATTATGCTTGATTGGGTTAATATATGTATAATTAAGATATATATTAAAAGGTCAGAACATGGGCCTTGAACTTAATATTTATTTATCTAGATTAGGTTTTCTTTGTATCCGGTCATAAAAGTATACGAAAGTGAGTTTTTTTATTACGTATCACTGTCTCATGTGATTGTATCACTAGATTTCATAAAATCGTGTGTGATTTGTATCACTGGATTTTATAAAATCACGTGTGATTAAAGTATATTGTAGTGAGCCTTTTATTAAATTTTTTTAAAGAGATGAGAGTGAATTTTTATAATTTAATGAGAAAATAAATTCTTATGATCGATGATTGCATGTTTTTAAATTTAGGGTCGATTTGTGTAGTAACTACAAAACCTTATGGACTATTCATGTAACTTACTACTCCATCTTCAATTCTTTATTTCAAAACCAAACACTTTATGTGGGAAGTGGTTCTTGCTTACATAAACGACAAGAAAACAAAAGAATGGATGCTATACGAAAACAAGCTTCCAGACTAAGAGAACAAGTTGCTAGACAACAACAGGTCAGTCAAACCCACCTTCTTTATTACAGTATTTTTTTTATTTTATTTTAGGTTTGTTTACTATAATCATTTATTCAGTAGTTAGAAAACTGTTTAATGTACATTTCATTTGGATTGTTTGTGGTTTGAGTTGAGTGCCAATTTGGGCCGTCTTCGGGTTAGTTGGTACATCCTGATTGAACATCGATTGTTTAGATTATACATGTGAACTTTCCGTTTAACCGGGTTATCTAGCCGGCTTACGGCTTATCTGGTTTTGGGCTTATGTTTCATAATTGAAACTCTTTGGCTTATGTAAGTTTATTATGACATAATAATAACTTATATAGTTATATAAGCCGAAAAGTCTGAAGACAAGCAAAAAAAAAAGGGGCGAGCTTGTCAAACATAAGCCCAAAACCAAATAAGCCGTAAGCTGGTTATATAAGGGGGTGTTTGTTTTAGCTTATATAGTGGGCTTATAAGCTTATTAGCTTATATAAGCTTATAAGCCGAAATCAAGTGTTTGGTTAAGCTTATATAAGTAGGCTTATAAGCTTATATAAGGGGGTTTTGGTAAGCCAAGAATTTGTGGCTTATATAAGGGTAGGTGGCTTATATAAGAATATTATATGAACAGACATTTATACCCTCATTTAATAATTACATCCTTTTTATTTTTATGTACTTTTTTGTCATTTTACCTTATTAACTATATAAGCTAAACCAAACTCTTAAATAAGGCTTATAAGCTTATTATCTATAAGTCATAAATGGCTTATATAGCATGATATAAGCCCAATACATAAGCTTAACCAAACACCCCGAAACAAACACCCCCACGTACTGGCAGTTTGACCGGTCAAACACATTATAATTTAAAATTTTAGATTTTTTAGAAAAACCTTTGTAGGTTTGCGGGTTGACGTGTTTAGCCTGTTCTCAACTTGAACATAACCTGTTTATTATATGGGTTAGGAGGGTCAATCCTGTTGACCCAAAACCCGTTAAACCCCAACCCCAATTCAATTATTTTAGTGTTGGTTTCGGGTCGCGTTTCATATTGTGTCGGAAGTTGCTCAAATAAACATTCTCTTCATTTTTGGAATAAAATTGGAGTCACTTTATTTGATATTACAAGTAAAATGACGTTGTGTATGGTGAATTAAATTTGCCTTTCTACAAGAAACGATCAATAAATCTTGATATTGTGAAAATGTTCTGAGCAAGGTTTATATATCGTTGCAGGAAATGGAACTAGCAAATAATACAATGATATTCTTGATTTGCTAAAAAACGTATACTCATAGTGTACCAGTCCATAAATTTATAACTAGTAACTTTGTGAACGTCAAATATGCAAGTTAACTTTTGTGCATGCCATTTCTTCGAAATACAGAAGATATTCACAATTTATGGATCACCAATTGGTTATCTTCTTATATTGGAATTATTGTACAACATGTGGACCGTGGTTTGTATATTACGTTGTTTTTTGAGTTTCTGATTGCTGATGTTATATACTTTTGTGTTCTCATGTATATGATAGGCTGTTATCAAACAATTTGCTGGTGGGCTTGGAGGTTCTGAAGAGATTGTAGCTAATGAAGTAGAATTGCAGCAGCAACAAAAGCTTGAAAAGCTTTATATATCTACCCGATCTGCAAAGGTAACCCACATTTGCTCTGTTAGTTTTGAAGCTGTTTATCGTTGAGGTGTTTGGAGTTGCGTTTTCGCACTAAGTATCTGATTCTCGTGACTTAAAATCACAGGCTCACAGTGTTTGGGTAAACATATTCTGCTGCTGATCATCAATCATTTAGAGGTCAAATAATTAGTTTTGGACAAACAGTTTCATGCCGGTTGCAACACAAAAAAAAATGTCAAGGTTAAATAAAACGACCCAGTCCCTTTCTTTAACTTAATTCACGAGACTCTAATCCCATTTTCACAAAATGTATATTTTTACAAGTTGCCACGTCCTTTTTGGTCATTTTCTCTATCATTTTCTTACATAATTAGATCCGCCAAACACTCAAATATCTGAATATCTTCAAATTCAAACATCAAGAGAACATCCAAAGACTATCTTTTACAGCTAATCATCTGATTTTGTCTTTTTAGATATGAGTATTTCATATGATCATTTTTCAACAGCACATCTCTATTCTCCCTTAACATATATGTCACATCTTGTTTTTTACCAGCACTTTCAACGAGACATTGTTCGTGGTGTTGAGGGTTTCATTGTAACTGGAACAAAGCAAGTCGAAATCGGTAAGTTGACTACTGCTAAGATTACCGTTGCCATTTTTCACAACATTTACAATCAATATGTGCTTCTATCTGTAGGTACCAAGCTCTCCGAAGACAGTAGAAAATATGGTGCTGAGAACACATGCACCAGTGGTAATGCATTATCTAAAGCAGCAATGAGTTATAGCAGTGCTCGTATGGATATCGAAAAGGAACGGGAAAATCTAGTAAAAGCTCTGGGCACACAGGTACAAATGCAGTGCATCGAAATAAGAAGTCTAAGAACTGGTTAGGTTCTGTATGAGATGTTAATTATTGATACCTGTTAATTTGTTCACATTTATTTGAACCTTTTCTATTAGTTCACTTTGCCAGTTTGTCTTAGGTCTCTTTTTGCAGTATGCTTGATCATGACATCTTTGGTCTTGACTCTTGAGTCTCCCCTCTATAATTTTAAACCAGAAACTATCTATGGTATTTTCCAAATCAGCATACTTTTTTAAGTATTTTTCCCTGCAGCAACCTTTTTGGCAATACTTTTTAAGAATTAAACATTGAATTTACCGTTCAGTGTATGGTGTAAGGATAAATAGAAGTTTGATAGAGTCACATTCACGAGACCCAATAATAATAGGCATATTCTCCACTTTGTGAGTTATATCTGGGAACCCATAAAGGAAGAAGGAACTATTCCCTGGTTTTTCATTTGATGGATATCATTTCGGCCATCCACCTTCACATCCCGTACATGGGACCTAAAGAATTTATCCCCCATTCATGTGTCCAGTCTCAGCTGTGCTCTTAGCAATAAGATGACAACAACAAAAACAATATCCAATCCCGCTGGAGTGGGGTATGGGAGAGGTAGAATGTAGACATATCATACCCCTACCCTAGGTAAACCTGAGAGTAGGGGTACCAGGAAGACCTCCGGCAAGTCCTCTTAGCAAATGAATGAGAACCAAAATGTAAATGCCCATGTGTTCAATTGCCTAAACATCAAGAACTCTTGATTCTTTCTTGTGTATGTGCTCATCCATTTGCTTTGTAGTAACAAAATGTTATGATTGTCTTATTAAAACACAGGTTGCGGAGCCATTAAGGGCGATGGTAGTGGGAGCTCCTCTGGAGGATGCTCGGCGTCATGCTCAAAGATATGACAGAGTTAGACAAGAAGCTGAATCTCAGGTTAACAATACTTGTACCTTATACACCGAAAATATTAGGACATCTGCTTATTTATTCGACTTTAAAAAATATTTGGGTCATTTCCTCGAGTGCTACAAGGTAGAGATAGGAATTTTGACCCATTTAGTTGTGTTTCATCTCACACGGATCAATTAAAAATGTCCGAATATTTAAAGACTTAGATTATTACTGTAATAATACTACTTCTTGTTATCAAGTTAACAAATTCTTTATGTACATTTCTTTTTGCTTCAATTCATGGACAAAAAACGACCGCGTCAACCCAAACCCATGACCAGCCCACCGACCCACCCATTTTTCCAACTCCACCATATGGTAATGTAAGTTAGCTGCTGCTATCATCTTTAATACAAATTCCCATGTGGCCTTATAGGTGATTGAAGTTGCTAGACGGCAGGCAAAAGTTAAAGAATCTAATGGAAATCTTGAAAATTTGTCAAAGTTTGAAGCTGCCCAAGCTAGGCTTAAGGAGCTAAAGTCTAACATGACTAAATTGGGTAAAGAAGCTGTTGCTACCATGTCAGCTGTGGAAGCTCAACAACAGAGGTTAACACTTCAACGACTTATAACAATGGTAATGTTGGTTCGTCTTTTTTTTCTCTCTTTTTAAAATTCTTTTTTTGCTTCGATAAATTTCCAAATGAGTATTAGAAGTTGTATTGAAGCGTGTGGTTCTTGATTGAAGGTTGAAGCAGAGAAAAATCATTATCAGAAAGTTCTTCATATACTTGATCGACTTGAGGGCGAGGTATTTGACAGACTTGGCAATTACTGTAACTTAAGAAAATGAAGAAATTTATGGGTTCTATCTAGAATCTCAATACTTTCCTTTTAAGGATAGTGTTGAACTGTTGATTGGGTCCACAAAATGTGTTAATTATGATTAAGAAAACAAGGTTGTCACAACAATAATCTAGATCTTTCAGTTAATACAATTTCAGAGGTTGTATGCATTGAAAGTAGACTTTATGTGATAAAACAGAATCTCTATACACTTGCTAATAAGTAAGCGGGTCAAAATTGCCAGCTCTACTTGTATTGATGACATAAATTCGAGTCCACAAGTTTTTTTTTTGGTCTTCATTGAAGCTTTAGATGTTGATGGCCTTTTTTTGTAGATGTTACAAGAGCGTCAAAGGATTGAAGCTCCTCCTGCTGCTGCAGCAGTAGTTTCGCCTGAGAGTTCTTCTCCACCTCATGATGAAAGCAATGGTATATCTGCTTCTCATAGCAACGGTGACTCTGCAGATAATACAGACTACTATCTTGGAGAGGTGAGTGTCAACTTATGTTATATTTAGAGGTGGCAAAACGGGCGGGCGGGCGGGCACGGGCGGCGGGCTAAACGGGCAACGGGCTAAACGGGCGGCGGGCTAAACGGGCGCGGGCTAAATGGGCACGGGCGAAACGGGCGGGTAAAATGGGCGGGCTAAACGGGCGTAAGCTAAAAAAGGGAAAAAACATATAAAAACCTACAATTAAAAAATAAAAATACTTGTTTGAAAGCCGAGGATAAAAAATTTAATAAAAAATATTAGTCGAGTATATTAATTTGTATTTTACAAGTGCGCCCGTTAAGCCCATTTAGTTTCTTACATATGCGCCCGTTTAGCCCATCCATTATAAAGAATGGGCAAAAAGTGCCCCATCCTTTTTTGAAAATGGGCAAAAAGTGCCCATATATATCCAAATGGGCAAGATTTGCCACCTCTAGTTATATTTATCTGGTTTCATATTCTTTTCTTTGATCAATTCATAATTAAGTAGTTTGAAATATGGATTTAATAATTTTTTGTTTATATTTTTTGAACAACAGGTTATACATCCATATCAGGCCGAGTCTAAAGCGGAGTTGAGTTTAGCAGTTGGGGATTACGTCGTTGTTAGAAAGGTCAGAATTTGATTAATTTTTTTTAAAAGTTTGATATGAGAAATTCAATCTAAGAAAACCATTCATCATTAACTATTAAGAGATGCAAAATGGAAGTTAAATGTGATTATGGCATTCAAACTCAAAAAGTATAGCTAATAGAGAACGACGGAAGTGATATGTAAATGAATAGTTACTGTAACTAATTACTTCGTATTAATGTAGAGATCACTTTTTGCTTTATCTTCATACTTCAAAACAAGTTTTAGTAATTAATAAATTGCTCTGCCCATTTTGCACCTACCGGTTCCTGTTTTCCATGGAAAGAACATGCCTTAACTGGTTTGATCTTCTTATAGTGATATCACGTTAGTATTCATGTAGAGCAAATATGTTAAGATATGTAAGTTCACTAGAAAGATCGGTGGGAAACAAAATGATCTGAACACAAGGTACAGTTTTCGAATAATATATTAGTAGTATGCCAAAAAGATGAAATAAGGTCATACACTTATGCAATTGAAACAATTAGTTTTTCAGTATACTTTATGATACTGTAGTTTAGCAATAGTACGTGCTCGACAAAACATGTATATGTCGTTTGTAGATATACTTAATTCTCTCTTACCCTTAATGAAAGGCGACTATTTCAAACCATTTACAAATAAGTGGGACAAAATGGGTTAAATGAGCTGAAAATCATTCAAAGTGTGTTCAAATACATAAAATCCTCCTAAATCGCTTATTAATAATAAGGTTGGATTATTAAAATTGTCTCTGGGTAAGCCCTACATGACCTGTTCTGACCCATACTTAAAAACTTATCATGCATCACTTGTTTTGACCCATACTTAAAGTTTCTCATGTAGCATCACTTTTTAGATAAAAAGTTAAGATTAGCTGTGTAATAATATAGTTTCCCTGATTATCTTTAGCACATATATTGTTTATAGCAAAATAATATACGTGGGTCGGCCCCAAACTGTTTTGAGTTGCACTAAGACGTACTGTTTTAATTTTCTACCACTTTTATCGCAGCACTAGGCAGTGAACTGCAAATTTTAAATAACAGACAAATTTCTGTTATCTGCTCAGGTATCAAACAATGGTTGGGCAGAAGGCGAATGTGATGGGAAGGCAGGTTGGTTCCCACTGGAGTATGTAGAACGCCGAGACCGTATTCTTGGTAACAAGGCTGCTGACATTTAGTAGTAATAGTTTTAGTAGCTAACTATGGTTTATCATTTAGCATGTTCTAGAAGATTTGTGGTTCTTTTATCAGTTTTATGGTTTTAGGTTGGTATTTTCCAAGTTATTTCCAAGTGCACCTAGTGAATTAGTGAATCCTTGGTGTTGCTAACTTGCTAATAGTATCGGAGCTAGTAGTATCTATGTATGAATTTATACCGAAATTGTTGTACATCTGCATTAGCTTCAATGATTTAGGGGCTGTAGCGTGATTTGAATTTGGTATGACGGTATGCCAAACATTTTTCTTTTGTATGTCACCATTGCAGTTTGCAAAGATATGGCTCTTGTGATGAATGAGCAAGTCTATATTCGGATTTATCTTATTGGTTCTATTCGATTGTGTTGGTTTAGTTTGTTTAGTCAGGATGACTTTTTACTTGTTTTATCGTTTAACGACTTAGTGAATTTGTACCGGAGAGTAGCTTTTTTTCTTTTATGGTTTTCTCGGGTGAGGAAAAAACCTGAAAAAATCGTAATCGAACCAAAGATTGAAAAACCGATCGGAAAAACTCACTAAAAGTAGAAACTGATGGTTCAGCTTTTTACTTTTTCAAAAACTGAAAACTTTTAGTTGAGTCTTGGTTTTCAAAAATAAAACAAACTATAAAAACCGAACTAAGCCACTACTCTGTAATATTTATATACTAGCTAAAAGACCCGTGAAATTCACGGGTATCTTAAAAGAAACGTTGAAAGAGTTATGGAATTACAATACTTATACAAAGCTGTTAGTTAAAAACAACCATATCTTGATGAAGAAACATAAACTATATAGCAATAATCAAACAAACGTTATATAAAACACAATAGGAAACAAAACACCAATCCTTTATTATACGAAAGAGACATATGTGTAGTGATCATAAATTATGTAGCACTTCTTTGTATACCACATTAGTTGTGATATTAGTGAGATTTCCGTCTTCATCATGAATAACCATCTTGAGTCCTTTTTTGCTCGTCACACGAGAGATGGCCACATATAGTTGGCCATGTGTAAAAACAGGTCGTGACAAATACAAACCGACTTTCCCGAGAGATTGTCTCTGGCTTTTTTTTATTGTCATTGCGAAAGAGACAGACACGGGAAACTGCTTCCTTACTATCTTTATCGGTAAACGTTTACCAGAAGATGATATTCTCATCCTCCCGATAATCACTTTTTTTTACCAAAATGGCTTTCATTGATTGTAGTAGCGTGGATGGCACTTGTCCGCAACCGATATACACGAAGTCGTTTTCCGTTGCACAACCCATTCGATTGGTCAATATTTCGTAACAACATGATTGGAACACCATCTTTTAAATTAAGTTCGTGGTTCGGTACGGCGGAGAATTTTAGACCATCTACGAACTCTGTAGAGAATACGAATTCGCCTCTATTTGAACCTTTTTCTGACTTGCAAACACTGTCGCAACTGTAGTATGTGACTTCTTTGCCCGGAATAACCGACAATAATTTATCGTTTATAGTATCAACAACCTCATTTGTGGGGGCAAAAATGGCTTTTTCTGTGAAATATTTATCGTCATGAAGGTTGTGCAACATATTCGGGTAAGTAAAGTTTATAATTGAGCCTACCAGGTCACTGGAGTCTTTAAATTGAGCCTACCATCGCTTTCTTCTCCAAGATTACCATCTCCGAGGTTTAGAAGCCATTCTGCAAATTCTTTTATGTCATTGACATCTTTCGGACGAAAACCAACAGTGAGACGCATATTTGCAGTTAAGCGCAACACTTTACAATGGTCCCACAGGTAAGATTCTTTTTAAGAGGCGCCAATAATATCTTGTCGGGACCCTTTTGGAACGACAGGCAGGACGTGTCTGAAGTCGCCACCAAAACTACAGTCATATTGCCAAACGGAGTGTCTATCGTTTCATGCTTTGACTTACACAAAATGTCCCTTAATGATCTATCTAATGCCTCGAAGCAATTTTTGTGAGTCATTGGTGCTTCATCACATATAATTAGCTTGCATTTTCTGATTAATGCAGCAAGATCGCTTCGAGGATTAATGGAGCATGTAGATAGTTCATCAATGTTGATGGGAATTTTGAATCGCGAGTGTGCAGTTCTCCCACCAGTCATTAATAAAGATGCTATGCTACTGGATGCCACGTTCAAAACATCAGCTGCTAGTGTTTTCCACATGACAGTCTTTCCGGTATCACCATATCCATAGACAAAAAAACACCTCCTTTACTTGTCTCGACGGAGTCCATGATGATGTCATGCACACCCTTTTGTTCCAAAGTTAAACGACTATGTAGCTGCACATACTTTCTATGCAACTCGGATGGATTATAATCTAACTCATCATATAGCAATCGGTTACCAAAATTAGATATAGACAGTTCGTCCGGATATGGCATGTCTTCAGAATTCTGCAAAGAGTTGTCGCGACTACGCTTTATCTCCTCTATATAGATAAGTGTAACGTTCTTCTTTTCGTCGTCGGAAACAATCAAATCTGAAAAAGACAAAACCTGGTAAATTTCTAAGATTTATAACATTAACATGTGCATCAGTTCAATATTTTCTTTTAACTTTTTATAACATATCCTGATCAACAGAACAATTGGTAAAATTCTATTGTTAATTTTTAATGTAAATAAATCAACCATGTGTAATGTTTATATTGCATATACGAATATTGAGGATGAGTCTTCATTTATGTTCAACATCTGGTGAAAGTTTGTGAAAGTAGGTTTTACATTTTTAGGTTTTTTTAGCTAAAAGACCCGTGAAACTCATAATAAAATCAAAGAACATCATGAGGTATAAGGATTAGTGGAGTAGAAGTTCGATTTATATAACATGAACATAGAGGACTTTAAAAGGAACATTGCATTCTTATGGGAATTTACATATCTAATTTTTATTTAAATTTTTTGAAATAAGTTTTGCATTGCATTACCAAAGCAAGGGGTACACCAAAACTCATAAACGCTTATCCTGTACAACCTAAAAACAATATAAAAAAATGCGACTAATAACTAATTAGTTTAGCACAAATCTTTATCAAATAATTGTTATGGATAAAAAGCCATAATAATTTTGTTATAAAAACTAACTATTCATATCATTTTTTGATATAAAAAGATGCAACCCGGAGGACCTATTCATCCCTTCAACAAAAAATGCTAATATAGTGAAACTACTTAGTGACCGATATTATATACATAGATTCAGTAAAGCTAATAACACCTTAATATTTATATTATTGATATTAAGAAGATAAAAAGGGTATTGCGTAAGAGATGACAAGATTGTTCATATGGTTTGGATTTGGAGGAATTGCAAATGCAAAATTTGTTATCTATAAGTATATTACTCTATATAAACCATTTGGTATCTTCAATTTTAAAAATAGTAAGGCTAAGATTTTAGTCAATTTTACTTACTAAATGTAGCAAGTTATTCGTATTTTTCCCACTTTTTATGTCATATGATTATTTGTAACAATTTTTTATAGACAATTTATTAAAATAACATTTTTATTTTAAATTGAAATAACTTTTTGTCTTTTTATTATTTCCATAATCTAATTTCATCATATATTCTAAAATTTTGTGCTCTTTAATTCAATGGTAATCTTTATAAATTTTATTAACTTTCAATTTTTAATTTTTATTTTTAATGAGTTTATTTTGATTTCAAATTTTTACCGTTTTAACATCAATGTAAATAAGAACTTGATAGGTAGGGTAGTAACATTTGTTTATTTTAAAAATCATCATCGACTACTCGACGTTGCATTGCGTGAGCAAAAGCAATAACTTATGTATGGTGCATATTCTTGTATTAAAAATCCATACATGGTTGATTAAGCAAAAAACTTGTCGGTGCTGAATATGAAATTTTGATGAAGCTTTGACTACTCTTTTAACATCCATTATTATTTCATTGTAGTATATAATTTATAAACCTTTTTCAATGTGTTTTAACATTTTAATGACTTGAATTTTTAAATAGTTGACTAACTTGATACACGTACAAATATACTTATTAGCAAATTATAGAGAGGGTTACTAAAACTTCGCAATTTTCATTATGGCTCATTATTGTAATTTAAACGCATTTAATGTCCAAAAATACATGTTTTAACTTTTATTAGTTGTGCTTTTACAAATTGTTATTCAGTAAACTTCTACGCCACATGTCATTCGTATAGGCTTAGTTATTTTAGGAAAAAATTGATTAAAAATGATGATAAAAACTGTGTTATATTAGATAGTATAGATATATTTAATATAATATAAATAGATAAATAATATATCTAAATTTTTAATTTATATTTTTTTTGTGAATGGACTCCGTAATATTTATATATATATATATTTAATATAATATAAATAAATAAATAATATATCTAAATTTTTA
The DNA here is from genome assembly GCA_025667525.1 of Glebionis coronaria. NCBI lineage: Eukaryota > Viridiplantae > Streptophyta > Magnoliopsida > Asterales > Asteraceae > Glebionis > Glebionis coronaria. The sequence continues at coordinate 459,561,464 of CM046877.1, forward strand.
ATTTATATTTATTTTGTGAATGGAATAGGAGCAGAACTCGATGTCTATATATGCATGTTGTTATTTATATTCACGTGTTTTTACTTGACAATATATCATATTACGTATGTGGTAATGGTTATCTACGCACATGCTCCTTTAGCATGGCATATGTGTGTATTTTATTTATACTTGTATAATTCTCGTATGAGATAAACAGTGGCGGAGTTAGGAAATTAGATCGTGAGGGGCAAAAAAAAATTTTGGCGATACGATATTACATAAGAAAACTTCAACAAAATCTGGAACGGATCCATGGCGTTGGCATTGGCACTGGCACAGAAAGTGAAACAATCGGCAAAAGAGCTTCATTACCACGGTCATAATTGCCACGTCATTGTAAACTCAATTTTCTCTTATTTTAACCTTCTTTATAACCAAGTTAGTGTATAAGATAATATTCTTCATCACCTTATGTTTCAATTTCATTCTTTAAACAATGAAATTAAAAACTCATTAGTAAATATATAACATTACAATAATAATTCAAATAAAATAAAAACATTACAAACTAAAATTAAAAACTTAAACTAATAGTCTAAAAATTCCTTTGTGCTTCATCTTTAACACCATCTCTCATTGTTTTCCGATCAAATGGCCATTGGCATTATGATATTGTCTTTCTTGATAAAAAAAGCACTTGTTTTTATTGTTTTTGTAGTTGGTATAAAATTTGTTGGTTGAAAATTAATGAGTGGTGAGCGTTTGAAATGATAATGTTTGAGTTGAGAACGTTTTGTTTTCATTGAGTTTTTCGTGTTTTGATTTCGAGAGTTTTAAGACATTTTTTTGAGTTAAAAGGATTAGAGTTTATAATTAAAATTTGAGTTCAAAGATATGTATAAAGATGAGTATCTATGAAATAAATTTACTTAAACAGTTAAACTTTTTCATTTTTTTATAAAATATGAAATAGTCCAATTTAGGACTGTTAGGATGTTGTTTCTTATGCGAAGCTAAACCCACAACTCAATCGAATAAATGATCAAGTCTTGCATTTTTCTCGCTATTGAAACGTCTTTATGAGTCTCCGTAATAGAGAAGGACGCGTCCATAATAACCATGATCGGTTCATCCAACCTCGTGACACGCGAGGAATCGTCAGGTTGGTTTACGACGGGCAAGAAACTATGATCGCACGTCTACCTAGCACCTAAACCCTCTGGACGGATCTATGTCGTACCTAGGAACCATTCAGGCAGGTCTAGGTGCGATCGACCATCGAGGAAAAATTAAGGAGTGCGAAAAACTATGAAAACATGTTCAAGTCGTGCAAGAAACCTTAATCGATCTACGTCTAACGTAGAAACCCGAGCTTCTCACAAACGACTCTCCTCTTTTACTTAACCAAACCGACACATTTGCTAACTCTCTCTCTCTCTCTCTCTTTCAATACATTCTGATTTAATTTATTTAAAACAAATTAATCTCCTCTAATATATAAAACCACAATTTTAACTGATCCACGAACTTGTACGATCGATGCCACAGAGATAGCCAACTCTATTATCGAAAAAATCAGGAAAGGGGCGACGATTTGGCACCATATATCCGGAGGTGTGGAAAGAGCAGCTATGAGAAGCGAAAAAACCATCAAAAAACGACGATTGTTCGTGTAGGTTTCCACAGAAAGACCCATTGGTTCTAGCAAACGGATCACAATTACAGGAAGTTTGGCTCACTTTTTTGTGTCATAGGGGTGGGATTGACATTTCTAACGCATATTCAGTCGTGCCGGCATGGCCCTACTGATTTCTTTTCAATCGGAGCATCCAGCAGCGTAACCCGGTTCTACTTGACTAAGCCCGTGCTTGTCCAAGGAGGGAGTTTGATTTACCCAACCCCTTTTTTGATAACACGGCAGAAAGCCCTGACCTGGCATTCATTAGTTTCGAATGAAGAGTGCCCTGCCGCACCTATTCCTATAAAAAAAAGTGAGACTTTACTAAACAAGAAAAGCCCCTTCTATCTTATTAGTAAAGCGCTAACGCGCACCCTGCAATCAAACTCAAGTTTCACCTTGATCAATACGACATGGTCTCTTATCAAGTCTCTATTGGTCTTATTCTTATTGTGCGCCTTGTGAGCGCGTTTGGATCCGCGAAGGAAATCGCTCGGATGTTCCCCTAACCCAACCCGAGAATGGACCGGAGGGAACCACAACACGGGGAATGTATGCGTCTTGTCGCAAGGCTCATTTTGAGTTATAGGTCATAGGGCGGGCAACTTTTTCTAATCAAGGGCCAGGGCACAAGGGTCCTAGTACTATCCAGGTGCGAAGAAGCCCGAAGGTGACTACAATGAGCATGATCTCACTCACCGGCCTAAACGACGAGCAAACACTCGAACGTGAGAGTAAGGGATCACCAAACGAATGAACGAGCTCAAAGGGGGAGGAAAGTGGAAGAGGGGGGGGGGGGGGGGGGCAAGAACCATGTTTTCAGAGAAGTGACGTGGCAGTCCGAATCTTATCTGAACTGCGAGAATAACTGACTAAGCCGTGCCATAAGGGATCATTATCCAAACGGGACAGGATCAAGCCTTTAGGTTGTTAAAGTAGGTGACACCAAATCAGAGCTAAGTGATAGACGAGAAATGCGATTGTTTTATAACTGCTCAATTTATAAGTCTTGCCTAAGTCCTAGACTTGAATGAAGGAGCCTGGCTGAAAGTCGTATTTGCTTTTGCTTTTCTTCTCTTGTTCTCTTTACTTAGTTAGGCGAAAGGTCAGCGCGAAATTCAAGACTTAGCCGAACGTTAGCCAAGCTAGATTATCATAGCGAGGCGTTTCGAGTTAGCGAAGCGCTGTAATAGGGTCGAAACCTTACTAAGAAGGGATATAATGCTGAGCCAAGGACGCTTCGCCCTATCTATAGAAGCAGTCAACTGACTTCTGAACGAAAGCTTATATAATCATGATTCAGTTCACATCCACTTACTTTTGATTTCTTTCTCATTTTTCGGATTTGATTGGAAAAATTGAGAAGTAGTAAGACTTTAGCGATTCATATCATAATAGATAGAATATTTATGTCCCGGCACATAAAATATGAATAATGAAACATGAGGAAGAGTATACCCTGTAGTGACATAACAGTTCTCCTAATCAACTACTTATCACAATGAACATTCCAAAACTAAAAAAAGCCCTTTATCAGATTTGAAGCGATGACTTAATCCTCTTTCTTGAACTTGCACGATTGAGTTGCGCCACGTTTGCCTAGCTGGGTGAAGGACGTAAAGGAAGAGGGCCGACAAGTTACTTCTTTTTTATTCCCAGATGCATTGAAATAGCAAATAAGCAGTAAGCAACGAGGATCACAGAGAGAAGGTGATTCACGGTGAAGTATTAATGGGAGACTAACTCCGGGTACTGGTAATAGACTTTCTTACATGTCTCATATCCGAAGCTCGATGAGAATGAGGGAAGAAGTCCTTAGCTATTCCTTTGGCCTATAATAAGAAAGGTCCATCAAGACTCAGAAATTACCCTCGATCTTTTCAATCCCTCTAGTAGAGAATTCTTAGCCTTCGTCTTAGAAACTGAGCTCTCACAAAGCAAGGCATTACTTATTATTTACACACACTTTCTATTTTACTTAGCCTACTTCTTTATCATTAGACCAATTAGGCAGGGGAAGACTCTGTGTACTAACTTTCTTTGCGCAAGAATATGAACAAAAGACGTGCATCCAAACACTCAAAAATGCTTATAGTACTACTCTAGTAAAAAATTCGTGAAGTGCCGCTGCAGCTTCTTCCATCTCTCTTCCCCGACCCCGTTCCTTCTTTATGCACACCCATATACATAGTCGGTATACAATTCGATCATGGGGTTCTTTAAGTTCATTCACTGTAGGTTCTATTACTTGCTCTAGTTGATGACAAAAGTCAAATGTTCGTGTATGTGTCCGGAACACATGACACGATCCGGAACATGTTAAACCATCCGGAACGCCCACACCCTTCTAGAAGAAGTCAACGCTAGTCAACAAAGAACTAAGCAGACACACTTCCTATAAAATAGGGAGTGTGTCCCCAATCGGGCCAACCAAGACCCATCACCATTCCCGGCCTTTTAGGAATTAAACTAGTATAAATACCCCCTTTGGGTTCAAGGTTTAGGTTAACTCTTTTACCCTTATCACTTTTTACTTATATTATTTTACTCTCATATTCCTCTTCGGATTTTTACCCTTTACTTACTTTCACGCCGGAGCTTGGTCTGGGTTCTAACACCCGGACGAGGCTAACGCGTTGCTTTGGTTTCAGGTTAGCCGAAGCATACATCACACCAGATCCGAACCGGTCATACCATTCAGATCCTTTCAAGAAATTACTCGAACATTTGGCGCCATCCGTGGGACTTGATATTCTATCTACCAGTTGTTTAGAATGGCAGGTCCTACTCCTCCTGTCACCCCGACAGGTCCTAACCTTCCGATCGACTTGACCTCTCCGAACAATCAGAATCTCACAAAGGAACAACTCGAGCAGCACATCTCAACCTTGCGGCTACTAGTCAAGGAGCACAACTGGAACGCGGTGGAACCCGTCCGTCTAAGTTTCAACAAAGAAGATGAAGGAAGCAACAACACTAAGATAGTAAGAGGCAAGGTGGTATCCGATGCGGATTTAAAGAAACCTTTCAAGGAAGCAGTCAAATCTCCACTCACTCAAAGGATCATTGACTTCTCCGGACCCGAGTACAAGATGCCTGCCACTGTCAAGACATATGACGGAACGGGAGATCCGGAGGATCATTTGAACCGCTTTACCGGAGCAGCCAATTCTGGCGAATGGCCAATGCCAGTTTGGTGCAGGATGTTCCAGCAGACATTAGAAGGGGGAGCTAGGGGATGGCTTGAAAGCTTGGATACCGACAGCATTGATGAATGGGCCGAGCTAAGGAAGGCATTCGTCAAGAGATACTCGATCCGAAAGCTATGTCATAAAGGCCCGCATGAGATAACCAAGATTGTAAGAAAAGTGAATGAATCATTAACATATTTTAAAGAACGATGGATAGTCGAAGTAGGTCTTATCCATGGAGTTCCGGAAGTCATGAAGATTTTGGCATTTATGGATTCGGTTAAAAGTCCAGAGCTGGCAAAAAGGTATTCGGACAAAGTCCCTGAATCGGTGGACGAAATGATTGAGAGGTTGGATGACTTTGTTCGATCCGAAGAAGCATTCGCCAACACTGAGCTGCCAAAAGGGGAAGGAACGGAGCCATACCGAAATCCCAACACTCCCACCCAAAGAAGGGATGATCGCAACCAAAAATACCACGGCTGGAACAACAATAGAAGAAATGATGGGCGAGATGCATATAAGGGAAGAGATTTCTTCAACAACAAAAACAGGGGTAGAGACAACAGGGCACCATACCCACCACCTCGAAATGACAATTATCACAAGAATGATTACAACCGGAACAATTATCATGACCGAAACAGAGTGGCTCCGGTCCTAAGTGTTAATTCCTTGACAAAGAACCTAAAATAAATCCTAGCAACCTTAACACAACTCCGTCTACCTCCTCTCCGTCCAATGAACAATCCGGCAAGAGGCGGAAACATGGATCGTTATTGTGACTATCATCAGGACAAGGGGCACTTCACCAACGACTGCATCCAGCTGAGAAAGCAAATTGAGCTAGCCCTAGAATCTGGAAAGCTGAATCACCTTGTCCGGGATGTACGCCAGAGAGGACGAGATAATCGAAGAGAAGAAGCTCCAAGGCAAGACAAGATAATAAACATGGTTCGAACAATACCGGAAAGGGAGAAAAGGAAGGCCAGAGAAGCAACCGAAAGCTGGATGAGAGCCCTAATCACTTTTCCACCATTGGAAGAAGATGAGATGTCTGGCGATCCAATCATCATAGAGGCCGAATTGGGAGGTTACTTGGTAAGAAGAGTATATGTTGATGAGGGAGCGTCGGTAGAGATTATGTTCGAACACTGTTTCGAGAAACTGCCAACAAGCATCAAGTCAAAGCTGAGAAACACGCAAACGGATCTCGTCGGATTCGCTGGAGAGGTGGTCAAGCCGATAGGAAAGATCGAGTTAGAAGTCATTTTCGGATCAGATGGCTTAGTTCAAAGAACTCACATGAAATTTGTGGTGATTAGCGCCCCGTCACCATACAATGTGATCCTAGGGAGAACAGGCATCCGGATCCTCCGGGCTATACCGTCAACCTTTCATGCCATGATGAAGTTTCCCACTCCAAGAGGGGTAGCCTCGCTAGTTTCTCGATCAGTCATCGTCTCGGAATGCAGGCAAATAGCAAAAAGGAAAGCGCCAACGCCCACAACCAAAGATAAGGCCGTGACGGCTGAGTTACCATCCGGTACGGAAAGCATCATGATTAACCCTGCTTATCCGGAACAGCTTACCACCATCGGTGGCGGATTAACTAAAGCTTGCCAAACAGCACTAAAGAACCTTCTAAAAGACAACTTGGATGTCTTCGCATGGGAACCATTAGACATGACAGGAGTGCCGAGACGAATCATGCAGCATAATTTGAATGTTAATGAAAGTTTAGACCCGGTATGTCAGAAGAGACGAATACTAGGGTCCGAAAAGAGCAAGGCCGTAACCAAAGAAGTGGAAGAACTAGTGGCGGCAGGAATAGTCAGACCAGTAAAGTACCCAACATACATTTCTAATCCGGTCATGGTCAAAAAGAGTGATGGGTCGTGGAGGATGTGCGTGGATTTCAAAAATCTTAACTCAGCATGTCCGAAGGACTACTACTCACCACCGGACATTGATGAAAAGATTGAATCCGTAGTAGAATCTCGCTTTAAGTGTTTCTTGGACGCATACAAGGGTTACCATCAAATTCAAAGGCCCCAGAAGATGAAGAGAAAACAGCTTTTTATACGGATCAAGGCACGTTTTGATACACCAAGATGCCCTTCGGATTAAAAAATGCCGGAGCAACATATCAAAGGCTAGTTGACTCAGCCTTTCAAAGTCAGATAGGGCGAAATATGGAGGCATACATTGATGATATGGTGATAAAAAGTAAGGATGAAATGAGCATGTTAGCAGACGTGGCAGAAACCTTTGACAACCTCAGACAAATCAACATGAAGTTAAATCCGGTTAAGTGCTCGTTTGGGGTAGAAGAAGGCAAATTCCTGGGATACATCATCACTCCGGAAGGTATACAAGCCAATCCGAAGAAAACCAGGGCCATTGTCGACATCAATCACCAAAGACATGGAAGGAAATTCAATCGTTGAGTGGCAAGTTAGCAGCTTTGAACCGATTCTTATCACGATCTGCCGAAAGGGCACTCCCATTCTTTAACACACTAAAGAACATCACAAAGGAGAACAAGCATGAGTACAAATGGACCGCGGAGGCAGAAGAGGCATTCCAGCAAATGAAGAAGTTGATCATGAACCTGCCAACCCTCACCATCCCAAGACCAAAGGAACCCCTATACATGTACTTGGCAGCATCACAAGAATCAATCAGTTCAGCACTACTTACTGAAAGGAATGGAAGACAATGTCCGATTCATCATATTGGCCGAACACTCAGTGATGCGGAAAAGAACTATTCTCCTATGGAAAAACTGGCTTTAGCCTTGCTAAAAGCGTCAAGGAGACTTAGAAGATATTTCGAGGGCCATGAGATAAATGTAATCACAGACCAACCAATCAAGCAAATATTAAGAAAGGCAGATGCATTCGGAAAGCTAGCTAAGTACACAATTGAGTTGGGGGCTTACAAAATAGAATACAAACCAAGGAACGCAATCAAGGGGCAAGTTCTGGCAGACTTCCTAACCGAAGCACCTATAGGTCAAGCAACAGAGGAATTTTTCCAAATGCCCGTTCCAAAGCCGGGAAAGGACGAAACAGAAGTATGGACCCTCTTTACAGACGGAGCATCCAGTGCCCAAGGTGCAGGAGCCGGATTGGTTCTCATCAGCCTAACCGGAACCGAATACACTTACGCTCTCCGGCTGAATTTTGAAACCACCAACAATGAGGCAGAATACGAAGCCCTTCTAGCAGGTTTGAGAATTGCAATACAAATGAAAGTAGGAAAGATCAAGGTCCGAGTAGACTCAAAGTTGGTAGCAAACCAGATCAACGGAACATACGAGGCGAGCTGTGATAGAATGATAAAATACCTAGCCAAAGCAAAGGCCTTAATACCAAAGTTTTCCCATTTTGCAATCATAAACATACCAAGGAGTAAGAATCAGAAGGCTGACGTCCTAAGCAAACTGGCAACATTGGCATTCGACCACTTAACAAAAGAAGTGTTGGTAGAGGTCTTGAACGAAAGGTCCACCGACCGGAACAAAGTAAACACCATAGTGGAAGAAGTGGGCGACAATTGGATGACTCCCATTATTAAATGCCTCCGGGACGGAATTTAGCCAACCGATAAAAATGAAGCACGATGTTTAAGGTTAAAGCTACACCAATATGAAATGGTTGATGGAGTCTTGTTCAAAAAAGGATACCTAGAACCAATGCTTCGGTGCGTGGGTCCATTGCAAGCCAATTATGTCCTTCGAGAGATACACATGGGCTCATGTAGCATGCATTTAAAGCCAAGATCGATAGTAGCACAAGCTTTAAGATCTGGGTATTACTGGCCAACCATGCACACAGATGCAAGGGAGGAACTAGAGAAATGTGATTCACGCCAAATTCATGCACCAGTAGCAAGATTACCAAAGACATTGATGAAGTCTATCATGGCACGATGGCCATTTTACCAATGGGGAATGGACATCTTGGGTCCATTACCAGCCTCATCCGGAAATGTGAAATACATAATTATCGCCATTGATTATTTCACCAAGTGGATGGAGGCTAAGCCTTTAGTGAAAATATCCGGAAAGGAAGTTATCAAATTCTTCTGGGACAATGTTGTTTGCTGATTCGGAATTCCAAAGATAATAGTCGCAGACAATGCTAAGCAGTTCATCAATGAACCATTCAAGAGCTGGTGTTCGGATTTGGAGATTAAGCATATCAATACGGACGTAGCCCATCCTCAAGCAAATGGTTTAGTTGAAAGGGCTAACAAGACCCTCATGGAAGGCATTAAGACAAGACTTGGCCGAACCAGGAATGGATGGGCAGAGGAGTTACCGCACATATTGTGGGCTCACCTGACGTCACTAAAGCAAAGCAATGGCGAACCTCCTTTTAGCCTCACGTATGGTTCGGAAGTAGTTATCCTGGCTGAGATAGGAATGCCCACCTATCGGACAATGATGATCAATGAAAAGGATAATGATGATGCCCTGCGCATAAACTTGGACCTACTACAAGAAAAAAGAGAGATGGCAGCTATCCGAGAAGCAAAGTACAAGACAAAGGTGGAACAATACTACAAGAAGCGGGTTCGCCCAGTCACATTCCGTCCGGGAGATTTTGTGTTCCGGAAAAATGAAGCGAGCAGGGTGCAAAAAGAAGGAAAACTTGCTCCCACATGGGAAGGCCCATACCGTGTCAAGGAAGCATACCAGAATGGCTCGTACAAGCTCCTCACCATGAAAGACAAGGAAGTCCCAAGGATGTAGCATGCAATGAACCTTAGGAAGTGTTATTTCATTTTTATCATGTAACGGCTCTTTCTCCCTTCTACAAGGGAAGAGTCCAGTTTATCACTTTGTCTAGATTTTATTTTCGAAATGTATCAACCTTCACTCCCTCCAGAAGGGAAAGGTCATGTCTTTTATTTTGAATGAAAAAGCTTATCCTCTCGTTACCAAAGGAGGAAGAACTTTTGCAGCAATTATGAGTAACATATGGCATTGCACTTAGATTACACCCTAGAAAGGGAAGCACAATTCTTTTTCCCTTCAGCAAGGGAAGAATTTAGGTATTTATTCTAAGTCCTATCCGAAACGGAAGGTGTAAAACCTCTGGTTTTACCTTATTGACTTTGTCAACTGTTGTACTATTTATTTTTGGAATCTATTTAATTCTACCTTTATATGACCTATTTTTAATCATATACCTTTTTTCATACTACCTTTCATATTTATTTTATATTTATATGGACTTTTAGTCATTTATTGACTACTCTGGCAACTGACTGGCCACTTGATTGAATAATAAACTCATCACCTCAGTACATATTTTGAGATAAACTGTAACTTTACTTAATTTATTTATTAAGTACTTGGATATATTTTTATATGTACATATTTACATATATTACCTAATATGAATAAACGCCTAACACTTTAAAACAATGTACATTAATTTATTTACCTTATTTAAGTAAAATAATTATAGTGATGTATTTAATATACACTTTCACTAAATTACCTAAAAGCTTCAACAAAAATACCTACAACTCAACAAATGCATACAATATTAAACAAGGGCTATTATTCTCATGCAACACTTGGCAAAAATTATCAAAAACCCTCCCACATGCATATACATGTCGTGTACATGTATACATGCTTACACTTTCATCATTTGTTAGCTAACTTACTAGTATAATCAAGTGTATACTCCACTAATACACTATGCTAAACCATGCTTTACTTACACAATTACTTACACAACCATGCTTACTCACTTACACACTCCATACATGTTACTATGCAATGTCAACTCTTGTCCCCCCTTTGACCTTTGTAAACCCACGGATGCAAACCAAAAAGGAAGGGAAGGAAAGTTGCTAGTTTAGGCATGTGTGGAAAAGAACTAACCAAATCCCAACTAAATCTTGTGTATCCATGCAAGATATTTAGTACTAGGTACCAAGATCTCCTTTGATCTCTCTCTTTCTTCTTAAGCCGAGACATACACACAACCCACAACACAATTCACTTGAAACTCAAATATCATCTATCTCTCTCTAAAACCTACGGCTAAACACCCCTTTCCACCATTAATAAACCTCCAAGCTCATTTACTACTCTTAGATTATGTCTCATACTACATAAAGGTTAATCATTAGCTCATCCTACAAGTACCTTGATCATTGAAGCAAGAAAGAAGCCCTAGTCCTACTCCTTGAAGCCCACGACTTGTTTTAGGTCACCAAGACCTCCATTGTTGAAAGCTTATCACTTGTTCTTACTCATTCTCCTATCACTCCTAAACCTATCTAAACAAGTAAGTCAAATCTAAAACCTATCTTTCTATACATTTACTTTCATACATATTAACATACACATGGTGATTCTTAGTAAAAGTTAATGTTGAAATAAATATTGAAACCCTAAATCTATAATAAGTCAGGGCTTGATTTTTGCTATGGCTTAAAATGATGTAAAAACTTATAAACCATGAAGAACATGTCACCATGATCTAGTTAAACTTGAAAAACTATGGAAACCTAAGCATGCATGATTTTGGACGTGGGGTTTAAGCCCATGTTTCTATATTGGGTAATCTTGTAATGTTTAGATATGACTAGAAACACTAGATTTATGATTATAGATGCCTTAAAATGATAAGTTCACTATTATGATTTATAAGGTTTAGTTTTAAGCTCACTATAATAAGTTGCCTAAATAAATCTTCATTATCACTAAATAAAATGTTTTTATAAAACTTTTAGTGTCAAAATGTAACTTTGTAAAGTTTCGGGTTTAAAATAATAGATCTATAAATATTTTGTATAAAAATGCAAGATCTATGAAACTTTGGGTTAAAATAGTAAATCTATAGTATTTCGGGTTAAAATGGAAATTATAATACTTTCGGGTTGGATTTATAATTTTACAAAGTATAGGGATCTAAATGAACAAGTGTAGAAACTTATTTTTCCAAAAATATAAACTATAGGACCACTTTTGTAATTTACCGAGAGTTAAGGGTGTGTTTTGAACACTATCCGAAACTTTAAGGTGATAAAAAGGACTTAAATGGAATTAATATGGCGTTAGGGTAATTTGTGTAAACTTAAGAAAACCTAAGGATCACATTTGCCATTTACCAAAACATAGTATAAGCCATAGGGGGCATTTATGCCAACTTAGCAAACTTATTCGAACCCTAGGTAAACCCTAAGGGTTATTGTTGCCATTAGCCGAAAGTTATACAAGCCCTAGGGGGCATTTGTGTAACTTAATATTAAACCTAAATATTAGCCGAATGTTGGAGGACCAAAAATGCCAATATGTGAAACTATAACAAGCCCTAATATAAGCCGAATGTTTAGGGACCAGTTTTGCCATTTAATAAAACTTAAACAAACCCTAGTTACACGTGTAACTAGGGAGGGACCAATATTGTAATTACTTGAAAGACTTAGAAACCCTAGGGGTATAAAAGTAAATTAACCACGGGTAATTATTTACATAGAAGGAATAAAACGTAATTTATACAAAGTATAACGAACCCTAAAATTTCTATATATTTATATCCGTTATTTAAAACGTAAAACTTAAATAAACGTAACAATTGTTATTTTTTCAAACTTATAATTTAATACTTATAAACACTACGTAAACGTGGAATTTAATTAAAAATGTTATACGTTTTATAAACTTTATTTATATATTAAATATAAATTAGAAATGAATAACTTATAAAATAAATATATTAATTATATTTATTTTCTATTACTTTAAATATATATATAAAACTACCTTTTATTAATATTTAAAGTGTTTTATAAACAACATAAGTACAAAATATTAATTAAATGGATTAATTAATTTAACCTTATTATTTATTTTATACTTAAAATAAATACTATTAGAACTTGTACAACGATGAACTAAAATACAAGTATCGTAATAAAATGCTTAAAACCAGTATAAGCATGCACATATTTATTCTGAAACTCTTATGCATTATGTTATGCATTTACTGAGACCTTATAATTATTTAGGTCGTTGATTGTATCGTGAGCATCCTTAACAGACTTATCTACTGACTTATTGTTGTACTACTGAGGTGAGTTCATGGCCCCACTTTATATATTGATAAACTTTTAAACCTTTAATGGGGAAGAAAACATGCAACATATTTTATTTTATGGACATGGATTGAACTGCGAAACCTTTGATTACATTGCCTATTGTAGATGAACCCGCATGACCCGTGCATCTGAAACTGTTAGAATTATTGAATTAGCTGAATGTTATAAATAGATCTATTTGGGATTGACCGTCCCTATCTGGGTGAGTCATGCTCACTGTGCCTAGGCCAGGACAACAGATGTTTCACATGTCAGCACTTATTATTTTTATGGGTGCCTTTTTATAAGGCGAAGGGTCCTTATTTGTTAAGGACTTAACTGTCAAGTCTCAGTTTCAGGCAATATGGGAATGTAATTACTTTTAAGTATTGATGTTTTGTGCATTACTACTTCAGTGAATATTTAATGTCCAAACTTATTTTATTAAACCTGTGAATTCACCAACTTTATGTTGACTCTCTAAGCATGTTTTCTCAAGAAACTGAAGCAGGTATTGGTGTGCATGGAGTCAAGCATCATGATAGGCTGCATTTATAGAGCTCATCTGGGGTTTTATAAACTGGGGAATAATTCAAACTGTTGAACAATGTTAAAGACTATTTTAATACTATTTGCACTTTTAATCATGTAATAAATGTAAGGATAATCTTTTATCTGTTGCTATATATTCTGTCTGCTGTTGATCCACCTACGTGACACCCAAATATTATTTTCGCTGCATTTGACTCAATTTGGGGGTGTCACGGAATGGTATCAGAGCGATAGTTATAGAGAATCAGAACAAAATTAAAATGAAAATATAAAAACAAAATTTTTATCTAATCTGGACTATAACTGCTTTAAAAATCTTTTAGGATTTTCGGGACTAGAATAGTTAAGCATATAGAATGTAGAGCATACATCGATTGTGTGATTGCCTGTGCATTGATTATTAACATCCGGTTGATTAATCTTATAAGTATTAACATAACCTTTAACATGGCGAGTGTTAAACGGTACTATTATATAATTTTAAATTATTATTTCCTAAAACTTTTAACTTGAGTAAGTTTATACTTATGTCAATTAAAACTATATTACTTTCACATTTACCATGACATCACCTACCGATACACCTGCTGCCGTATCCCTGACGACCGTCTTATGTGGATGGTTATCTGCCAGTGACTCCGGAGATGGTCACACTTCTGTCGACGCCGCATCTATTGAGGCACTTATCTCTACTCCACCTATTTCCCCTGCTGGGGAAGAGGTCCAGCCTCCTGCTGCCATACCACCTGTACCACTAGTGACTTCTCTACGGGACCATGCACCCGAGTCTCTGCCACCTCGTAAGAGGAGGTACGAGGCACCTCTCGATTCCACTTTCGAAATCGATGAGGGTTCTCGGGCTAGACATGCTGACCCCGTTCAGGCCCAGATTACGGCACTGGCCGCACGCCAGGCCCAGGATGTAGCAGATACTCTTGCTCTGCTATCGGCCGGACAGACCGAGCGCGCTGTTCTACAGCAGCGTCAGGACCTTCTATCTTGGACTGTGAGTGATGAGGCGTACGCTGCACGAGGAGCGTAGTCTACTACTTACCATTCTCTCCAGTGGTTGCTGGATGAGAATGAGTTCCTCCGTGAGCAGATCCACTTGCTCCAGAGCCAGTAGACGGACACTCATACCGCCCTCTTGACCATGAGACTCTTGCTATTTTCTTCGACCTCCAGGAGGTCCGTCATCAGGGATTGACGTCAGAGACCGCTCATCTCCGGGGAGTTCAGAAGACTCTCAGAGACCAGTTCCTAGAGGTACTCCGACTGCTCAAGGAGACCAGGACTGCCATGACCGCGATGTAGGTTGCCATGCAGGCACCAGCCGCCTCATCACCGCATGTGGCACCAGCCGTATTCGAGGAGTCCGTTAGGCACCAGTAGATTAGATGTACTAGATCTTTTGTACATCATGATAAGCTATTAGGGTTGCATCCCGGCTATCATGATATAGGACCTCATGTATTTGTACTTTCTTTAGTCGGTTGTATTCTTGTACTGTACTATTTAGATTAGGGATTCATAGATGATGTACTTTAGATTTCATGTACCACCATCCCAGACAGGCGGGTTGTGCTCTGTCTTGGATCAGGTTGTGTATTTTATACTGTATTCCTATTCTAGACTTATGTCATGTACTCATTAGCTTTTATTATATCTTGTACTGTATTATATTATGAACTTTAAACAGGTTATCCAATTTGTTGCAAAGTCTATGCATGAATTTCTTTTCGTGTAATTATATAAAACTATACTAACACCTTGAACTAATGATTTCATTTTTGTGTATAATTATAGACAAATGGTAATCACTAGAATGAACCCCGACAATGCCGACACTACCCAAAACATCACTGCCCAACTAATGGAAATGATTGATCAAGGCATCGCATCTGCGATGGCTGCCAGCAGAAACGTAGACGATAGTCAAAACTCAACAACCGCCAGAATAATCAGACCACCAGGGGTTGCTCTTACCCCGACTTCTTGAAATGTAAGCCTTCCTACTACAAAGGCAAGGAAGGAGTGGTGGAACTGATGCAGTGGTTTGAGAGGTTGGAAACGGTATTCCGCATCAGCGACTGTGCAGAAGAGAACAAAGTGAAGTTTTCCACCTGCACCCTACTTGAGAGTGATCTTACTTGGTGGAACTCTGTTGTTGCTACTCTTGGGCACGATGCTGCCTATGCTCTCAACTGGACTGAGCTAAAGAAGAGAATGACAGAGAAATACTCTCCAATGGGAGAAAATGAAGAAATTTGAGATCGAATTGTGGGATCTCAGATGCAGGAACAATGACATCACTACGTACAACCAAAGGTTCCAAGAGTTGACCCTAATGTGCACCAGAATGTTTGTAGAGGAGGAAGATAAGATTGAGAAGTATGTGGGTGGACTCCCAGACGCCATTCACGACAGTGTGCTCGCATCTCGACCTACTACCGTCGAGAATGCCATTGAGTTCGCTACTGAGTTGATAAACAAAAGAGTCCGTACCATATCTGAGAGGCAGACTGACAACAAGCAAAAGGCAGACGAGTATTTCCGCAGGCAGCACCAGCAGCATCCTAAGAAGCAGAATGATGGGCAAGTTTACAGTGCTACCTCTACAGGAGCTAACTCGTACGTGGGCACCAAACCTTTGTGCTCAAAGTACAACTATCATCATACTGTTGATAGCCCATGCCAGACCTGCTACAGATGTGGACAAGTGGGTCATTTTGCTAAAACCTGTCGAGTTAATGCTGTCACTCGGGCCCGACCCACACAAAACACTGGGAACTACAATAACCGGGGAAGATACAATGCCCGTGGGAACGGGAATGGACAGCAGGGAAACCACAACGCTACTGGAGGAAACAACAATGGACCCAAGAAGGGAGTTGTGTGCTATGAGTGTGGAGCACCAGGACACGTGAGACCAAGTTGCCCTAAGCGGGCCAACCAGAACAAGAACAGTGGAGGAGCTTCGTCCAGAGTATACGTGGTCGGCAATGCAAAAGCCAACCCCGATTCAAATGTCGTTACTGGTACGTTTCTATTGAACAATCGTTATGCATCTGTTTTGTTTGATACTGGAGCAGACCAAAGTTTTATATCCACTGAATTTAGCCAAGTACTAGAAGTTATTCGTACAAGCTTAGATCACCGTTACTCCGTAGAATTAGCTGACGGTAAAACTGTAGATGCTGACACTATCATTAGAGGTTGTACCTTAAATGTTTCCAAACATCCGTTCAACATTGACCTTATTCCCATAAACCTTGGTAGTTTTGATGTTATTATTGGCATGGACTGGTTAGCGAGATACCGCGCAGTCATTATTTGTGACGAAAAGCTAGTCCGTATTCCATGGGGAAACGAAACTCTAATCTGTTAATGCAAGTGATGCCTAAAAACATTATTAGTGTTTACTAATCTTTCTTAGTTTTGATCACAACAAACTATACAACACATTTAGTGTAAAACATAAAACGAATTATTTAACTAACACTATCATCAAGGTAATAATCATATCACTAACCTTTCTTAATCATACTTAGTGATCATCAAAATGATTATCCTTAAAACTCACTTTTGTTAATATGACAAAAGACTTTTTAATAAACTTTCTTTTTTAGAAAATGTTTTATTAAAATGGAAAATGTAAATTTGAAAATAGCATATTCCATATGCTATTAGAATATCCTTTGAAGGCTTAAAATACCTCAGATATTCCTACCCCACTAACAGACAAAAAACGGAGCGTAGTCTACGGGCGGAACCTTAAGTAGTTAGGCGGTTCCCTAGCGATAAGGAACCGCCGGGCTAGATAAGGTACCGCGCCCAGATAGCCGTTGTACATTGTCTCCTTTAAATAGTGGATCAAATCTCATTTTCCAACAAGCCTCTCTGGACGTTTTTCCTCAGCCCCTTTCTCTTTTCTATAGCATAATCATTAGTAAATGATTACTTAATATGTTAAGTATGTTTACATATGATTATCCTCTTGATCCCCTCCTTTACCTTGTCCAAAGAGAAGATCACTCACTCACTAGTGTAGTGATAAAGGTGAATCCATGAGCTAGTCATATTCATCATGATACCCTTTTTGTTTTATGTTAATCCATTGTATTTATGAATACTTGGACTAGTTGTGTTCATCCAAGTTATTTGTGAATACTTGGATTTGTTATGTACATCCATTGCATATGTGTTTGCTTGGATTTATGTTGTGTAGATCCAAGCTACATGTGTGTACTTGGATATGTTTAGTTGAGTTGTAATAGATTGATTAGAAGTTCTCACTAAACTATAAAGTGATGTGGTTGTGTCTTGTAAGTTCTCACTTAACTTGAAAGTGATTACTAGTTGTGTTGTGTGAAGTTCTCACCTAGCTTCAAAGTGAAGAGTCGTGACGATTGTTCTAGCTTTGGATTAGAACTCGACATCTAGCCTTGTGTCGTAAAATGGTGAAGTAGGCAACGTCGTGAAGATTGGTTCTACCTTGAGATTAGAACTCGACATCTAGCCTTGTGTCGTTAAATTGTGAAGTAGGCAATGTTGTGTAGATTGGTCCTAGCTAAAGATTACGTCTCGACGTTTAGCTTAGTGTCGGAAAATAATGTAAGCGACGATGTAAGGTTTTATCCGCCAAAAAGGGAGCTTGTGGATATAGTGGAAATCTCGAGTAGGTGTACTCGAGGAGTGGAGTAGAAACGAGGATAGAGCCTCGTTGTCGAACCACTATAAATCTTGGTGTCTTCCCACTAGGTTGTCTCCTTCCTTACTCTTTACTTATTTCATTATCATTACACTTACCTATTATCTTTGCTAGTGCATTTGAATTGAACCTAATCATTATGCAACTTAGCTTCAAGTAAAAGATAGTTTTGATACAAACCAAATTGAAAGTAATTTTAATTAGGTTGCCAATCGAAGAGAAACTATTCACCCCCCCCCCCCCCCCCCTTCTAGTTTCTACAATTGGTATCAGAGCGATGGTCACTCAAGATCTTTGAAGTATATTGTACTTTGAAACTTGGATCGATCCATTGTCTCCTCAAATTAGAAGGTCAAGTTGTACTAAAGTTTCTCTTTGGTCTAAACTATTTCTTCTTGGAAAATAGGTCTTTTAATTGATCATATTGCATTAGTAGCATTTATATATTTTAGACATACCTTTGAAATGTATCTACTAGTTTGCTATCTTGCTTTGTGTAGGTACTCATGAAAATCAATCATTTAATTGGTTGTGAATTGAGTCACTTGCACTTGTAGAAGATTCATCTTCATCGATCTTCAACATCCTTGAATGATGACATCAAGATGATTGGGAATGATACTAGTCATTGAAGACCTAGTATTCATCATAGTCACTCTTGGGGCTTGCATTGATGGATTGGAATGCTTTTTGTGGCCAAGGTACGCTTTCGTTCTTCCACACGCCCTTTGATCAATCTTTTGATCATTACTTGACTATGTGCTTGTTCTTGGCATCCTTGCCTTGACATTTGCTTGTAATTTGTGATTCCTTTCCTTTATCCTCTCAAACCTTCATTGCTTGGATACTTGACTCACTATGGTGATGTAGAGTGAGTTAGTAGTAGCTTAAAGTATCAAGCATGATATCCATGGTTTGCACTCATACGGTTAGTAGGCCCTTTATGGGAGAGAAAGTGAATCAATACCTTGCTCATACTTTGGTCTAGACTAAGGCTATTATTGAAAGTGATCTTAGTCTACGCATCAATATTTGCTTTGTGTTTATTCATTACCAAATCCGTTTAACACTTCGCCGGAAAGGCACGTATTAAACCACTATATATGACACAAGCTCTTCGTTACCACTATTTGAAGATTGTCATTAATCCCTTGAGCATTATTCCTAGTCATGATTCACTTCCCTTGACTTCTCTCCACTTTATTGTTTTGCTACGAGTAGTCGTTTGTCCATTTCGGTTCTTTTCGATCTCGATTCAACTCGTAATCCTTCATTAAAGCATATTGCCTAGTGTTATGATGATCCAATGTTATTCTAAAAGGTTCATGATATAATTTTAAGTATTTTAGAAAAACTTCGTTTTTAAAATTTGGCGTTTTTCATTGATAAAACCAGCCTCTGTAGGCGGTTCTTTAACTCTGGCAGTTCAAACCCGCGGTTCTTTATCGATAAGGAACCGCGGGTAGTAAAGTTTGTCAGAGCGCCAGTTTTAATAAAATAAACTTTTTCAAACCAAACCCTCTCTCTCCCAAAAACACACAGCCGACGTTTTTCATCTTTTCCACCATTGTTGAAGCTTCAAAAACTTTCAATCAATCAAATTAAATGATTCCAAGTTGTGGGTTTCACTCATCCTTCATCAAGCATCAATTAATCGTAAGTACTTTCTTTCAATTTCATCTATTTTGTTCTAAGGTTCATCCTTTCATAATTGGGGATTTTTAAAATTGAAATTGAATTAGAACCTTAATAGGAATATTGGTTGACATGGTTACTTTACTATGATTCCTTAGGTTCATATTCATTGAGATTTCACTAAAACCCACTTGTAGAACAAATCCGAATTTTGACTAAATGTTTTTGGTTAAAAGATGGAATTGAGATGAACCCATGAACAAATAGGTAATTGCATCGTTAATGCTTACCTAAAAACATTGTTTTGAAAAACCAATGTTCTAGTCCATTGTTGATCCAACATAGGTCATATGTTCTTGGTTAATAATGGAATAGACACGTTGTGAACATGAGAATGTTATGGACTCAATCCTTTGTTTGTCAAGAAATTGATATAACACATTCTCATATTTTTTAGCTTTAAGTTTATTTTTCATATGAGTAACTGGAAAAATATAGTCTTATGTTTATATTAGGTACTAATCATGCCTTCTCAATATCAAAAGGATCATCAATTCACTAGACAATACATGCCAAAACTTTCCCAAACCTATGCTTCCACTCAACTTCGAAACTCATTTCCATCCCTTTCTACTCGTTGTTTCCATGAGGGTAGGGTCTTTGACGAGGGAATAACGGGTTATGACTATATCCAATCTATGTTTGAGCTTTCGGGGTTTGATTGCTTGCTCAACATAGAAGAAGATATTTACCCCTTGTTTCTTCTTGAATTCTTTAGCACCTACTCCATGCTTGAATACAATGGAGAAATCTTCATTCGATTCGTGTTGAATGATCAATTGATTCAATACTCCCTCGAAAACTTTGGTGAAATTCTTGGTGTGCCATATGAAGGCACTTGTCGTTTTACGGATAAATAGAGACTTGATGCTCTCTTGGAATTCTACGATAAGCCTCCAAATGACCTCACCGAAATTGATCTAGAGTTTATCCTTGACATCATTTCGAAAGAGCGTGATGGAAACGTTGTGAGAAGCCTTCATTCAAATGCACGAAATGTGAATCGATATGAAGTGCTCTCTAGCGACCTTAAGGATTTTATGGTCCAATGGGCAAATATCCTTAGGGAGAATGTCTTTTGTCTTGGTGGAAACCGAGATCATATCCTGACTTGTATGGTGCATATGTTGAGTTGCATCTTTACATCTACCAAGTAAAATTTGGCATTCTATATCGCTCGACGAATAAGTTATGCCCTTTCAAAGCCCAAAACAAACCTTCCCTATGCTATGCTTCTTACTCGCCTTTTCAAAAGGGTTGCTCATGACTTTCCCCACCTCGATCTTTCTCGCTTTCACCCGATTCATCGGGTTATGTTGCCTATTCAAGAGGTATATGCAAGAAATCCAAGAAGTGATCGAGGTTCGCGAAAATCCGACTATCAAGAGACGGATGATGAGGACACCTATATGCCAACAAGTGATGGTGATGGCATAGGTACTAGTTCTCACTTCAACTCTTCCAGTAATTCCCACCCATCCTCAAACTCATTCGTGGATGGACTTGAAGACTTAGCTCCCCCACCTCATTACTCCTCTAGTGAAGTACCGGAAGATATCAACATGGAGCATCTCTACCGTGAAAATCTTAGGACTAGAGGTGAATTGCATGAACATCGGGTTGAGTCAAGGAAGGGATTCAAGTATTTGGAGAATATGATCAAGGGATTGGGCAAGAAGAGAAGGTGAAGGCTTTGAAGTATTTCAAAAAATACTTGTTGGTAAACATGTAATGTTGAACAATTTTTTTTTATCTTGGATGTGTATTAACTAAATTCTACATGTGTGGAATATTTGTGTATTATCCTAATGATTATCTATGCCTTTGTGATTATGATTTGCATAGCTTTGCGCATCCTATGTGTTAGTTAGCTTCCTAGAGTTTGTTCAGTAGTTAACTTTGGCTTGAAAATCCTTTGATAAAAATCTGGGCTAACCAAAATGAGAAAATACCACTTTTGAACACCACTGGTCGCAGTTCCTTATCAACCCGCGGTACCTTATCGATAAGGAACCGCCGCCCTTAGATAAGGAACCGCCGGCTACTGTGTCCGACAGAATCTTTTGCTTTACACTATTTTCTTCAGTCTGTGTAAACATTGCATGATTCTTTGCAAAAACCTGAACAATTCCTAAACTAGGTTACCTAAATTCATTATTCACCTGAAATGATTTTAACCCATTACTAGTTTGGATCATCCCCTCACCCATTTAAACCCACCTTGTTAGTCATGTTCTTCACACATCAAAACATCCTTCCCTAACCCTTAAACCACCTTTGTCAACCATGGTTTCTACAAAAACCTCAAACACTTCCAAAACCTCCACCCCAAGGAAAACACTTAAGATTAGGATTAAGGTACCCAAGCCTAACTCCTCACCCTTTCACACACCCAAAAATGAGATGGTTCCAATCCTCATTTCCTCATCACCTTCACCACCCCTTGCACCATGCAAGACAACCTCGACCCATGGTACTAACCACTCTATTGGTTCTACCTCCTCTTCATTCCACTCAAGAATGAATGAGCTCTCTTCACCCTTCACTCCAAGTGCACCCTTGGATGTGACTACACAACCACAACCAATCCAAAGCATTCCTTTTGTGAATGACTTTGATGACACCTTGGTGACTTCACCATTTACCCCTCCAAACTCACCCATTTCACCAACCTTGGAGAACATACCTCCACACTCACCCATTTCTCCTTTGGAGAACTTGCCTCCACACTCACCCACATCACCCTTGGAGTACATGCCTCCTCCACCTCCACCACACTCAAACATTCCAATTTTGGGTGTCCCACTTTCCCTCCTCTTGGGTGATCCTTACTATGGGTTTCAAGAGACTCATGGTCCTAATTGTCCATGTTGCCTCTATAACCACTACATCATCCATAACCTTAGGATGGAAATGTTTAGACTACATAGGAGGTTGAAAGAGTTCTTGTTTGCCTTGTTCTCCATGCCTCCTCCTAGGAGATGAATGATGAGTTTTCTAAATAAATGTTTTTCAACAAAACCAAGCCAAAGAAGACTACTCATCTAGATTTAATGTTAAGCTAGCTTTGTATTAGTTAGTTGTTTTTCTTTTCATTTGTCATTGTATTTGCTTCCTTCATGAGTGTTTCATGAAGTTGATCTATGGATTTGTCTTTATGTGTTTCTATTCTTATGTGCACATTAATCAACTTTAATTTGAAATTAAAATTGAACCTAAATCTATCACAACCTCTAAAAACTTGACTAAAATTGGTTCAAAATGATATCTAAATATTTTATCACCCTTTGTCAAGACATTCTTTGTGAATGTGTTGCTTTTATGCAACCCTAGCATAATTTAGTGCTAATAGAGGTAAAATTCCAAGATTTGCAACTTTTTGAAAAAGTCTTACTTTTTCTCAAAACCCTGGAAAAACTTGGTTTCATGTCCACTGCATGCGGCTCCATAAAGTCGCGCGGTTCCTTAAGTGATAAGGAACCGCCGGTCCCTATAAGGTACCACGGACAACAACTAGCTTTTGACTCGTTTTTGGTCAAAAAAAAATTTAAAACCCTATACCCTGTCAAGATTCCTTGTTTACTCAATTTGGCTAAACATTCCTTGACACTTCACATTTTGTATTCAAATTCTTACCTTGATTACATTCTACTTATACCCCAACCTTGAGATTTCATTCTCACACCTTCCCAACCTTGAGAATTCATTCTCACACATCTCCAACCTTGAGATTTCATTCTCACACCTTCCCAACCTTGAGATTTCATTCTCACACCTTCACAATGCCTAACTCCTCCATTCATAACCTCGACATTTCTTTGTCACAACCCCACTCACCCAAAGCTTCCTCATCCAAGCTTTCAAAGAAACTGAAAATCTCGGTTCGACCTATTTGGATTAAGAAGAATGAACCATCTTCTTCCAAACCACCCAAAAACCTTACCTTATCTCCAATCAAGTATTGGAATGAGACTTATACCATTAACCCCATCACCGGAGCAAAAGAAAATGTTCCCCCACCACCACAATCCTTCAACACCCCTCAACTCAATGACCTTTCAACCTTCCCAAACCTAACAAGGCATTGTGAAAACATTTCCTACCCTATTAGCCCACCACCACCAAACCCTAGGTTTGATGCCCTACCCCCATCAACCAATTTTGTGTTGCATCATGGATCCTCGTGTGCTTGTTGTCGATTTCAACAAATTGAACTTGCTCATGTATATGAGAAGTTAAATTTCCTTGAATTCCTCCTCACCCGACCTCCTCTCCAAGTTTTCGTTCCGGTGGACAAGACTTCGAATGATGCATCGTCGTCTTATTTTTCCAACTAAAGGACTAACTACTCTTAGAGTCTTTATTACTTTAGTTGTTTTAGAGTCTTTTATTTTTTTTAGCAATCTTGGAAAATTATCACTATTATAATAGCTTATGCTTTGTGGTTTATTTTCCATATTTTTTTTTTTGCTTTAGATACTCATATTGTGTGTATGACTATCTACCTTGTTGTATCTTTTCTTTTATGTAACCTTTGTGTTGTTTGTGTGTTATTTCCTTAGTTCTCTTTTGAGTTGATCATGGTTAATTTTTACAATTGCTTATGGGTGATTCCATCAATTCTAAACTTTAACCCCTTGACAAGTTTATCATCTTCATTGGATTGAAGTTTGATTTTGTCAATTACCTTCTTGGATACTTAGCAAAATACTTGCTTCTAATTTAAGATTTCTTCTCTCTCTCCCTCTCAAGTTACTTAGTAGGTAGTGATCATATATACATTGGTGTTTCTTTTCTTTCTATTAACCTTTGTGTAGCATGTCACCTTAGCTCATATACTTGGTGCCCCAAGCAAGGGGGAGCAACCACCAAGGGGGAGCTACTAGCAAAGTCCGGTTTTCTTCAAAGACTTGTGCTAACCTTTTTGCTACGACAAAGGGGGAGAAATGATAGTGATAAACTCGTTAATAATTCGATATTTTGTGTTTCTACGTAAATAAGTTTATCGTTTTTCGTAATCAAAAAGGGGGAGATTGTTAATGCAAGTGATGCCTAAAAACATTATTAGTGTTTACTAATCTTTCTTAGTTTTGATCACAACAAACTATACAACACATTTAGTGTAAAACATAAAACGAATTATTTAACTAACACTATCAAGGTAATAATCATATCACTAACCTTTCTTAATCATACTTAGTGATCATCAAAATGATTATCCTTAAAACTCACTTTTGTTAATATGACAAATGACTTTTTAATAAACTTTCTTTTTTAGAAAATGTTTTATTAAAATGGAAAATATAAATTTGAAATAGCATATTTCATATGCTATTAGAATATCCTTTGAAGGCTTAAAATACCTCAGATATTCCTACCCCACTAACAGACAAAAAACGGAGCGTAGTCTACGGGCGGAACCTTAAGTAGCTAGGCGGTTCCCTAGCGATAAGGAACCGCCGGGCTAGATAAGGTACCGCGCCCAGATAGCCGTTGTACATTGTCTCCTTTAAATAGTGGATCAAATCTCATTTTCCAACAAGCCTCTCTGGACGTTTTTCCTCAGCCCCTTTCTCTTTTCTATAGCATAATCATTAGTAAATGATCACTTAATATGTTAAGTATGTTTACATATGATTATCCTCTTGATCCCCTCCTTTACCTTGTCCAAAGAGAAGATCACTCACTCACTAGTGTTGTGATAAAGGTGAATCCATGAGCTAGTCATATTCATCATGATACCCTTTTTGTTTTATGTTAATCCATTGTATTTATGAATACTTGGACTAGTTGTGTTCATCCAAGTTATTTGTGAATACTTGGATTTGTTGTGTACATCTATTGCATATGTGTTTGCTTGGATTTATGTTGTGTAGATCCAAGCTACATGTGTGTACTTGGATATGTTTAGTTGAGTTGTAATAGATTGATTAGAAGTTCTCACTAAACTATAAAGTGATGTGGTTGTGTCTTGTAAGTTCTCACTTAACTTGAAAGTGATTAGTAGTTGTGTTGTGTGAAGTTGTCACTTAGCTTCAAAGTGAAGAGTCGTGGAGATTGGTTCTAGCTTTGGATTAGAACTCGACATCTATCCTTGTGTTGTAAAATGGTGAAGTGGGCAACGTCGTGAAGATTGGTTCTACCTTGAGATTAGAACTCGACATCTAGCCTTGTGTCGTTTTGTGAAGTAGGCAACGTTGTGTAGATTTGTCCTAGCTATAGATTAGGTCTCGACATTTAGCTTAGTGTCGGAAAATAATGTAAGCGATGATGTAAGGTTTTCTCCGCCAAGAAGGGAGCTTGTGGATATAGTGGAAATCTCGAGTAGGTGTACTCGAGGAGTGGAGTAGAATCGAGGATAGAGCCTCGTTGTCGAACCACTATAAATCTTGGTGTCTTCCCACTAGGTTGTCTCCTTCTTTACTCTTTACTTATTTCATTATCATTACACTTACCTATTATCTTTGCTAGTGCATTTGAATTGAACCTAATCATTACGCAACTTAGCTTCAAGTAAAAGATAGTTTTGATACAAACCAAATTGAAAGTAATTTTAATTAGGTTGCCAATCGAAGAGAAACTATTCAACCCCCCCCCCCCCCCTCTAGTTTCTACATAATCATTCGAGGAGACAGTAACACCGACCTCGCTGACACTTGACTTAGTGTTATCTCTTGTACAAAAGCTCAGAAATATTTGTTGAGAGGATGTCCTATCTTCTTGGCCCATATTTCTCAAACAGATGAAGAAGACAAGCCCGAGAAGAAGCAAATCAAGGACGTACCCATCGTCCGAGATTTTCCAGAAGTCTTTCCTGATGAGTTGCCAGGCTTACCACCGACCCGACAAGTGGAATTTCAAATTGATTTGGTTCCCGGAGCTGCACCTGTAGCTAAAGCTCCATACCGGTTGGCACCATCAGAGATGAAAGAACTAGCTGAGCAACTTTAAGAACTATCTGACAAAGGATTCATTCGACCCAGTTCCTCACCATGAGGAGCTCCTGTGTTATTTGTCAAAAAGAAAGATGGTTCTTTTCGAATGTGCATCGATTACAGAGAGCTGAATAAGTTAACTGTGAAGAATCGTTATCCGCTTCCTCGCATTGACGACCTATTTGACCAACTGCAAGGGTCAAGTGTGTATTCCAAGATTGACTTGAGATCTGGATACCATCAGCTATGAGTCAGGGAGGAAGATATTCCAAAAACAGCTTTTAGAATCCGTTACGATCATTACGAATTCTAGGTTATGCCATTTGGGTTGACCAATGCACCAGCTATTTTCATGGACCTTATGAACCGTGTGTGCCGACCCTACCTGGATAAATTCATGATAGTCTTCATTGACGATATACTCATTTATTCCAAGAACGAACAAGAACACGGGGAACATCTCGCACAAGTACTAAAGGTACTCAATGAGGAACAACTCTATGCTAAGTTCTCCAAATGTGAATTATGGATTCCTAAAGTGCAATTCCATGGTCATGTCATCGATTGTGACGGTATTCACGTAGATCCAGCAAAGGATGAATCTGTCAAGGATTGGGTATCTTCTAAATCACCGACGGAGATCCGCCAATTTCTAGGCCTTGCCGGGTACTACCGCAGATTCATTGAAGATTTTTCCAAAATAGCCAAACCGATGACCAAACTCACATAGAAAGGAATAAAGTTCGATTGGGGAGAGAAGGAAGAATCAACTTTCCAACTGATCAAGCAGAAGTTATGCAGTTCACCCATTGGCCTTGCCTGAAGGCAACGATGATTTCGTTGTATACTGTGAGGCCTCACACAAGGGCTTAGGTGCAGTATTGATGCAGAGGATGAAAGTGATCGCCTACACTTCGAGACAACTAAAGAAGCATGAGAAGAATTACACCACTCACGATCTAGAACTTAGATCCGTAGTTTTTTCTCTCAAAATCTGGAGATATTACCTATACGGAACAAAGTGCACAGTGCATATTGACCATAAAAGTTTGCAACACATATTGGATCAGAAGGAGCTGAACATGAGACAACGCCGTTGGATTGAGTTGCTGAGTGACTACGACTGCGAGATCAAATACCACCCCGGTAAAACAAACGTGGTTGCTGATGCTTTAAGTCGTAAGGAAACGGACCCTCCTATGAGAGTTCGGGCATTAGTTATGACAATCAGTTTGGATCTACCCAAACAGATTTTTGAAGCTCAGACTCAAGCCCAATTACCTGAAAACCTCGTGAAGGAAGATGTCGGGGGAATGCTCAGAACCGAACTTAGTAAGGAGAAGCTAGTACCTAGAACAGATGGAACTCTATGCCTTCACGGACGAAGTTGGTTACCTTGCTATGGAGATTTGAGGAACGTTATCATGCACGAATCCCATAAGTCTAAATATTCTATACATCCCGGATCTGAAAAGATGTATCAGGATATGAAGAAATTATACTGGTGGCCGAATACGAAAGCCGACATTGCCACCTACGTTCAGAAATGTTTGACTTGTGCACGTGTCAAGACTGAACACCAGAGACCATCGGGTTTACTTGTACAACCCAAGATACCGAAATGGAAGTGGGACAACATCAGCATGGACTTTGTCACCAAACTCCCAAAGTCATCTCATGGTTACGATACTATCTGGGTAATCATCGATCGACTCACCAAGTCCGCTCATTTCCTGCCAATTAGGGAGAACGATTCCCTTGCAAGACTAGCAAAAACGTACCTGAAGGAGATTGTGACCAAACATAGGATACCAGTGTCGATAATTTGTGATTGAGACGGTAGGTTCACATCAAACTTCTGGAAGGCTTTCCAACGAGCCTTAGGTACCAATTTAGACATGAGCACTGCTTATCATCCGCAGACTGATGGTCAAAGTGAACGAACCATCCAGACTCTAGAGGACATGCTACGAGCATGTGTGATTGATTTTGGAAATGGATGGGTTGACCACATTCCTTTAGTGGAATTCTCCTACAACAACAGTTATCATGCCAGTATTAAGGCTGCCCCTTTTGAAGCACTGTACGGTCGCAAATGTCGTTCACTTGTGTGCTGGGCAGAAGTAGGTGAATTTCAGCTCACTGGACCAGAATTAATCCAGGAGACTACAGACAAGATCGTCTTTATTAAGCAAAGAATTCAAGCTGCTCGCGATCGACAAAAGAGCTACGCGGACCTGAAACGCAAACCTATGCAATTTGAAGTAGGTGACCGTGTTATGCTCAAGGTGTCACCTTGGAAGGGTGTTGTACGCTTTGGCAAACGTGGAAAACTGAATCCATGTTATGTTGGCCCTTTCAAAGTAATAGCCAGGATCGGGAAAGTAGCTTATCGTTTAGAGTTGCCCCAGCAACTGAGTCGGGTACACTCTACCTTTCATGTGTCTAACCTAAAGAAGTGCTATGCTGAAGAACCATTTGCTATGCCATTGGAGGGAGTTTAATTTGACGACAAACTCCAATTCATAGAAGAACCAGTGGAAATCATGGAGAGGACAATTAAGAAATTGAAACGCAGTCGCATCCCGTTGGTCAAAGTACGTTGGAACTCTAGGAGAGGCCCTGAGTTCACTTGGGAACGAGAAGACTCGTTCAAGACCAAGTACCCACACTTGTTCACCTGACCAATGACTTCATCCTAAGCTTTGAGGGCAAAGCTTAAATAAGGGGATGGTGCTGTAAAACCTATGATTTTACCTTATTGACTTTGTCAACTGTTGTACTATTTATTTTTGGAATCTATATAATTTTACCTTTATATGACCTATTTTTAATCATATACCTTTTGTCATACTACATTTCATATTTATTTTATATTTATATGGACTTTTAGTCATTTATTGACTACTCTGGCAACTGACTGGCCACTTGATAGAATAATAAACTCATCACCTCAGTACATATTTTGAGATAAACTGTAACTTTACTTAATTTATTTATTAAGTACTTGGATTTGTTTTTATATGTACATATTTACATATATTACCTAATAGGAATAAACACCTAACACTTTAAAACAATGTACATTATTTTACATTGTCATTTATTTACCTTATTTAAGTAAAATAATTATAGTGATGTATTTAATATACACTTTCACTAAATTACCCAAAAGCTTCAACAAAAATACCTACAACTCAACAAATGCATACAATATTAAACAAGGGCTATTATTCTCATGCAACACTTGGCAAAAATTATCAAAAACCCTCCCACATGCATATACATGTCGTGTACATATATACATGCTTACACTTTCATCATTTGTTTGCTAACTTACTAGTATAATCAAGTGTATACTCCACTAATACACTATGCTAAACCATGCTTTACTTACACAATTACTTACACAACCATGCTTACTCACTTACACACTCCATACATGTTACTATGCAATGTCAACTCTTGTCCCCCCTTTGACCTTTGTAAACCCACGGATGCAAACCAAAAAGGAAGGGAAGGAAAGTTACTAGTTTAGGCATGTGTAGAAAAGAACTAACCAAATCCCAACTAAATCTTGTGTATCCATGCAAGATATTTAGTACTAGGTACCAAGATCTCATTTGATCTCTCTCTTTCTTCTTAAGCCGAGACATACACACAACCCACAACACAATTCACTTGCAACTCAAACATCATCTATCTCTCTCTAAAACCTACGGCTAAACACCCCTTTCCACCATTAATAAACCTCCAAGCTCATTTACTACTCATAGATTATGTCTCATACTACATAAAGGTTAATCATTAGCTCATCCTACAAGTACCTTGATCATTGAAGCAAGAAAGAAGCCCTAGTCCTACTCCTTGAAGCCCACGGCTTGTTTTAGGTCACCAAGACCTCCATTGTTGAAAGCTTATCACTTGTTCTTACTCATTCTCCTATCACTCCTAAACCTATCTAAACAAGTAAGTCAAATCTAAAACCTATCTTTCTATACATTGACTTTCATACATATTAACATACACATGGTGATTCTTAGTAAAAGTTAATGTTGAAACAAATATTGAAACCCTAAATCTATAATAAGTCAAGGCTTGAATTTTGCTATGGCTTAAAATGATGTAAAAACTTATCAACCATGAAGAACATGTCACCATGATCTAGTTAAACTTGAAAAACTATGGAAACCTAAGCATGCATGATTTTGGACGTGGAGTTTAAGCCTATGTTTCTATATTGGGTAATCTTGTAATGTTTAGATATGACTAGAAACACTAGATTTATGATTATAGATGCCTTAAAATGATAAGTTCACTATTATGCTTTATAAGGTTTAGTTTTAAGCTCACTATAATAAGTTGCCTAAATAAATCTTCATTGTCACTAAATAAAATGTTTTTATAAAACTTTTAGTGTCAAAATGTAACTTTGTAAAGTTTCGGGTTTAAAATAATAGATCTATAAATATTTGTATAAAAATGCAAGATCTATGAAACTTTGGGTTAAAATAGTAAATCTATAGTATTTCGGGTTAAAATGGAAATTATAATACTTTTGGGCTGGATTTATAATTTTACAAAGTATAGGGATCTAAATGAACAAGTTTAGAAACTTATTTTTCCAAAAATATAAACTATAGGACCACTTTTGTAATTTGCCGAGAGTTAAGGGTGTGTTTTGAACACTATCCAAAACTTTAAGGTGATAAAAAGGACTTAAATGGAATTAATATGGCGTTAGGGTAATTTGTGTAAACTTAAGAAAACCTAAGGATCATATTTGCCATTTACCGAAACATAGTATAAGCCATAGGGGGCATTTATGCCAACTTAGCAAACTTATTCGAACCCTATGTAAACCCTAAGGGTGATTGTTGCCATTAGCCGAAAGTTATACAAGCCCTAGGGGGCATTTGTGTAACTTAATATTAAACCTAAATATTAGCCGAATGTTGGAGGACCAAAAATGTCAATATGTGAAACTATAACAAGCCCTAATATAAGCCGAATGTTTAGGGACCAGTTTTGCCATTTAATAAAACTTAAACAAACCCTAGTTACACGTGTAACTAGGGAGGGACCAATATTGTAATTACTTGAAAGACTTAGAAACCCTAGGGGTATAAAAGTAAATTAACCACGGGTAATTATTTACATAGAAGGACCAAAACGTAATTTATACAAAGTATAACGAACCCTAAAATTTCTATATATTTATATCTGTTATTTAAAACGTAAAACTTAAATAAACGTAACAATTGTTATTTTTCCAAACTTATAATTTAATAATTATAAACACAACGTAAACGTGGAATTTAATTAAAAATGTTATACGTTTTATAAACCTTATTTATATATTAAATATAAATTAGAAATGAATAACTTATAAAATAAATATATTAATTATATTTATTTTCTATTACTTTAAATATATATATAAAACTACCTTTTATAAATATTTAAAGTGTTTTATAAACAACATAAGTACAAAATATTAATTAAATGGATTAATTAATTTAACCTTATTATTTATTTTATACTTAAAATAAATACTATTAGAACTTGTACAACGATGAACTAAAATACAAGTATCGTAATAAAATGCTTAAAACCAGTATAAGCATGCACAAATTTATTCTGAAACTTTTATGCATTATGTTATGCATTTACTGAGACCTTATAGTTATTTAGGTCGTTGATTGTATCGTGAGCATCCTTATCAGACTTATCTACTGACTTATTGCTGTACTACTGAAGTGAGTTCATGGCCCCACTTTATATATTGATAAACTTTTAAACCTTTTAATAGGGAAGAAAACATGCAACAATTTTATTTATGGACATAGATTGAACTGCGAAACCTTTGATTACATTGCCTATTGTAGATGAACCCGCATGACCCGTGCATCTGAAACTGTTAGAATTGTTGAATTAGCTGAATGTTATAACTAGATCTATTTGGGATTGACCGTCCCCATCTGGGTGAGTCATGCTCACTGTGCCTAGGCTAGGACAACAGATGTTTCACATGTCAGCCACTTATTATTTTTATGGGTGCCTTTTTATAAGGCGAAGGGTCCTTATTTGTTAAGGACTTAACTGTCAAGTCTCAGTTTCAGGCAATATGAGAATGTAATTACTTTTAAGTATTGATGCTTTGTGCATTACTACTTCAGTGAATATTTAATGTACAAACTTATTTTATTAAACCTGTGAATTCACCAACTTTATGTTGACTCTCTAAGAATGTTTTCTCAGGAAACTGAAGCAGGTATTGGTGTGCATGGAGTCAAGCATCATGATAGGCTGCATTTATAGAGCTCATCTGGGGTTTTATAAACTGGAGAATAATTCAAACTGTTGAACAATGTTAAAGACTATTTTAGTACTATTTTCACTTTTAATCATGTAATAAATGTAAGGATAATCTTTTATCTGTTGCTCTATATTCTGTCTGATGTTGATCCACCTACGTGACACCCAAATATTATTTCCGCTGCATTTGACTCAATTTGGGGGTGTCACGGAAGGCATGCGCGCCTAATTCGTTTTCCATTCGGCAAGGGAAGAATATGGCTAAGTCCTATCCGAAATGGAAGGCATATACGCACCTAATTCTTTCTCCCTTCGGCAAGGGAAGAATTTGGCCAAGTCCTATCCGAAATAGAAGGCATATCTGTACCAAATTCTTTCTCCCTTCGGCAAGGGAAGAATTTGGCCAAGTCCTATCCGAAATGGAAGGCATATCCGTACCGAATTCTTTCTCCCTTCGGCAAGGGAAGAATTTGGCCAAGTCCTATCCGGAATGGAAGGCATATCTGTACCGAGTTCTTTCTCCCTTCGGCAAGGGAAGAATTTGGCTAAGTCCTATCCGAAATGGAAGGCATATCCGTACCCAATTCTTTCTCCTTTCGGCAAGGGAAGAATTTGGCTATTTTTGTAAGTCCTATCCGAAAAGGAA
Source organism: Glebionis coronaria (assembly GCA_025667525.1). Taxonomy (NCBI): domain Eukaryota; kingdom Viridiplantae; phylum Streptophyta; class Magnoliopsida; order Asterales; family Asteraceae; genus Glebionis; species Glebionis coronaria. Next base: position 459,595,284 of record CM046877.1, read on the forward strand.
GGCATATCCGCACCCAATTCTTTTTCCCTTCGGCAAGGGAAGAATTTGGCTATTTTAAATAAGTCTTATCCGAAAAGGAAGGCTTATCCATAATCTTATTCAGTTTTACCTTAAGTCCTAAGCCGAAAGGCGATGTCTATTCGTATGCAATTATTTTTTCAAGCAAACAAGAACCATAAAAGAGACATATATTGGCAAAATATAAAGGTAAACATACGAAAGCATAGTGTAATCATTACAATCATCCAAATCAAAAAAAGGCATAAAAACAAGTAAAGATAGTCTGCAAATGCTACATTCATCCAAATAAAGTTAAAATTAAGAACAACTGTTGACGGATCACAAACAAGTCAGGCCGTAGGGGTATCCTTGCTTCCAGAGGCATCGACATCATCATGAGGGGACACTATGTCTTCATCGTTAGGGATCTCGGCCGAAGGGTCCACAACCTTTGGAGGAGCCGGAGCAGGTTCAATTTCCATCAAACGCTCAATGGGCTGGTAAAAGTTGGTGGCGACCTCTTGGATATAAGCATACTTAGTAGCCGGAAGGGCATCAACCATCGGCCCTGTGGATTTGCTATATGCTAATCCGGTGGTCTAGTAGGGTGATAGATGGTGGAAGCCATTGTTGAGATAGAGAGAAGAGAGGTTGTGTGTGAAAGATTAAGAAAAGTGTATTTACAAAGTGAAAACACAAATGAGACACAAAACAACACCCCTCCTTGGAAGCCTAGGAGGGGTATATATAGTCACACACGCTACTTAAACTATACAACATTCCTAGTCTAGTCTAAGCGTGTGTGACTATGATAACTAATGGGATTTCTTAAATGTCGTCACATAAAGTGAATTTCCAACAATCTTCCCCCATGGGACGACGTGTAGAATTCCTTACAATATTTTTCCTAACAAGTACATAATGATTAAGAACAAGAGATTTCATGAAGCGTCCAATGCTGATGATGTCTTCTGAGGCCTTTGACGTCAAAACGACTCATCTTTAAAGTAACTTGTAGAAGAAATACTGTAACGGTACGAGCTAAGTAATCCATATACTTCTGGTTAAGGAGAAGCTTCTGAATTAACTTCCCCCTAATTCATGCCACGTAAACTTGATGTAGAAGCTTTTAAATAGCTTCCCCCTAAACCGACAATCCTTATAAGCAACTTCAAAGCTTTCAATAAAGCTTAGAATGATTAAGCGCACAGCGGAATCTAACAAGCAAATCCCATCATATAACATGATAACGTTGCTAAGAGTGATTGAAAGTTTGGGGTACACCAAGTAGATCAACAACTTCTCTTCTCACGCTTGAATAATTCTTCTGAATTTTTCTTCCCCTTGAGAGTTCAAGTTATGCATACAAGAAAGAATCAAGACATTTCTTCCCCCTCATAGTTGAAGAAGATAAATCAATCCCAAGTATGAAGCTCAAATACTTAAGTAGACACTTTATCCCATTCATGAAGTTGACATCGTAACACCAGAGTCAATTAAGTCCCGAAAATGCACATATCTTCTTCCGGAGATGCACCAGAGTCAATTAAGTCCCGGGAATGCATATAGGATAATGATGATGAATAATTGCAACAACCAAACAATTAAACATCGAATCAGTAGTGTACCGTTTAGAGATTGATAACGCCACGAGTTAAAACACTGATTTTCTCTGCGGCTATGACAAATGTCATCCCGGAATGTCTTCAAATAAAAAGAAGGTATGAAGTTCATCACGTGTACTCGTTGTGCGTTCAATGTGTCTTCTTCTTCCCCCTTGATGGTTTCGAAACTCGGAACCATCAATAAATCGTAAGCACATGAACCTGAAAATCTCGAGAGAATAATAAATAAGCTTAATTATATTCGGTGAGAATCAACTGTTGATCGAAAATCTCTACTCATAAACTCTCCATGGCCATCTTTACCAACCCACTTGTAAGCAATTTGAAGTGACCATTGATAGAATGAACCAGATATATCAAACATGAAGCTGAATAAAAATCCTTCGATCTTGTGACTTAAGCTTGCACTATTGTTGAATGAGGAACGGTGGAGAAATCTCTAAGTGCCCAATGCATCACTAAAGAAGTCTATAAGCACAACACCTCTTGAAATTATCCACGTCGACTAAGCGCGTGACACTGAGTACAACAATGTAACCCCTTGAGGTGATAGTTATCCGAGTCATCAACCAACCACCCCGAACCCAGAAACTAGATAAACAAGTCTTCATTCTAAGATTAAGCACGAGCAAGTTATCTTTGAAAGATAAAATAAGTGAACACCTTCGAAAAATCCGTCTTCATCTTCAAATAATTAATACCCGATCCAAAAAAAATAAAAATCTGTAGTCACTAAAAAATCGCCAATTTTTCTTCGGTCTCGTCAAATAAATTTTGTCACATTTGTCTCGTCATTTTTGTCTCGGCACTTTGTGACGTCACTTGATCACTTTGTCACGTCTTTTTGTCACGACACATTCTTTTAAAAAATGCGACACATCATAAATACCCGAATCAATCCAATAACCCCGTAACTCAAAATCGACATGATTAATTTAGCAAGATTCGGATATATAAACGGTCGTCCCGAATTCGATTGCAAAAGTTAATCGGCCCACTATATGCCTTCGGTAGAGTAGTGATCGGCCCGTCAATTAATGACCAAATGTAATGGGTCAAATGCTTATGTGATGTATGCCTTGGGATATACGGGCCAAGTATAAAATTCTTAACATAACCATTTCATAATCCGACTCATAGTATTTTCAAATTTCGGATATAAATGGTCATGCAAAGATGACTTATATACCGAGATTAAACAAATGATAACCAATGCATGACCATTATAGTCAGAAATCATTATATTCGATATAATAGTCCCACCAATAAGTCTAATGTGCATAGTACCAAACCCAGCCTCAAAATATAGAAAATCCCGCTGTCCATCATTTTATGCCGCCCACGTCAAAAGTAGAGTCTGTTGGAAATACGTTTTTACGTATTTATGAAGGATCGGTCGCTCCAACGATATATTATTGTATTAGGCTCGTGATCCAGTTTGTAGTAAATATAGTCCATATAGCCCACATGTAGGGTGGGCTATATATACCCCTCCTAGCATGTTAGGAGGGGTGGTTCATTCATTATTTCATTTAATCTAATCACTTTCTCTCTCTACTTTTCTTTTCTCTCCTTTCTCTCTCTATATTCATCTTCATCTTCCTCCTTCCACCATTAAATCAATAGATCCAATCCATCATTTACCAAATCCTTAGATTTCGTAGACCTTCAATTGGTATCAAGAGCCATGGTTGAATCTTAGGATTTGCATTTTTTTTATCTTTTGATTTGGTGGTAAAAATCCTTTCTTTTCTAATTTTTTTATCAATCTTTTCATCATTCGATCAACTTTTTATCAATTTTTATAAATTTTATCAATTTTTATTTTTTATTATCAGTTTTATTTTTTCGTGTGTTTTTTTATAATCAGTTTTTTATTATCTGTTTTTTAATCAGTCCAAATCCGTCCAAATTTTCTTCTTCTTTTTCATATCAGTCAAAATCCTCAATCAGTCCAATCAGTGTTTTTCTGTTTAAATAATCAGTTTTTTTTATATCATCAGAATTTTGTCTAATCATTTTTTTAAACAGTTTGCTTATAGTTTTTCTACTTTTCCTTTTTTTTTTGGTCAAATCAGTCCAAAGTCTCTGGCTTTTATCCCATCAATCTGTCCAAACTAATCCATATCTATCTGTTTTTCTTATCAGTTTTTCCAATCTTTCCGAATAAGTTTTCCGCATAGGTTTCCGCATAGGATTCCGCATAGGATTCCGCATAGGATTCCGCATAAGATTCCGCATAGGATTCCGCATAGGATTCCGCATAGGATTCCGCATAGGATTCCGCATAGGATTCCGCATAGGATTCCGCATAGGGATTCCGCATAGGGTTTCCGCATAGGGTTTCCGCATAGGGTTTCCGCATACATTTTTTTCCGAATAGGACCTTTTCCGAATAGACTTTTCTAACAACACGACTCGACTCAAGACTCGCACACCAAACGGACTCACAACTCTCGACTCTTTTTTCCTCACCTAACTCACAGACTCAACGACACAATACTCTCCAATCAAACCAAACACAAGACCAAGTTTAAACTGACCCTCCCTCTCACTGACCCTCTCACTGACCCTCTCTCTCGCTCACACTGACCCTCCCTCGACAACCACTCTCGACCCTCACACCCTCATCAAACCCTCTCGACACACCATCACCCTAGACTCACAACTCCCTCACACCCTAACACCCTTGAAAACTTTCACTTGACATCAAAACAAAATCACCTCTCGACTCTCATCTCTCGGACACCCCTCACTCTCTCCCTCGAACCAAACAAACAACATCTAGACCCTCGACTCACTTTTTACCCTCACCCAAGACTCGAAAAACCAACACAAAACCCTCTCGTCTAAAAACAGACCCAAACCCTCTCGTCTCTCGACCTCACTCACAACACCCTCACTCACAACACCCTCACTCAGACTCGCAATCACCACAATCACCAAAGACACGACACTAGACAAGAAAGACTCGACAGATGAGAGAAGACTGTGATTCGACAATAAAGAAAATCTTATACCTACCCGAGACCATTTAAATGATCTTGATGACTCTTCTTGATTCTTGAATCGATGAACGAGCTTTGGAGTGGTATTTGTCACTGTATAATTTTTGAGTTTAAATAGGGGGCGGAGTACTCTACGATTTGGTGATGTTGAGAGAAAATAGGGAGATGGGGGCGGACACAGTAAGATAGTATATTAGGGTTTGAGGTGTTTAATATTTTTAGGTGAGAGTATTGGAAGTGAAAGTAAACACTGAGACGGAGTAAACAAGAAAGTCAAAGGAAAAATTAAACGGGCGGTTGCCACGTTTTTTTGTTTGGCAACTTTGTTTTGGGACACGTATATTTCTTTTTTGTTAAAGTCGACATTTAGTTTATTTATTATCAGATTTTATTTTTTTTAATTTTAGTAAAGTAACATTTTTCAAATTAAGTTTACCTTTTATTTTATTTTTTATATATGTATTTTTAAAGTTAATTTTTTTTTTTAGGTAAATTAATTTTGAATATTTTGTCAATTGATATTTTTTGGTATTAGTACATCGTGTTAAGGCGGATATTTCGAAAGAAACAAAGTGGTAAAATATTTGACGAGTCAAAAGTGACGAGTCAAAAGTGACGAGTCCAAGTGACAAGATTTAGTTGACGGGCGTTATTTTTTTTGAGTAAGCCGACTTTGATTTGGTCTCCGGTTTATTTTATCTTCGTTTGAGCCGACAACATCTTTTAAACCGATTCGACTTGTAAAAACCCGACAACAACTACATCCACATCATTTTTCTTTATATTTCCTCGATTTTCAATGGATTCGCACAATTCGACACTTCAAGAGGGAGAACTGCAACCAATGCAAAACAAAGTTAGACAAAGTGGCATCACTTCATTTCAAATGCTTCAGTATCATCTAGTTACTCTTTCGCGGATTCAAGGAGGGAGCGAATTTGTGACAATCTTTGGACAAGATCGTCATATATTCATCGACTCAATTTTCACCACTTTGACCGAACTCGCCGAGCAACTCAACCGTGACAACTTTAATCACTCTGCATCGGCACTTGCATACAAGACTCTTGTGACACAACTCACGCCTTTCCTCCAACTCAATATCATCACGTCTGAAAGTTCAGTGATTTGCCAATCATTTCTTCGAGATACACATATCGAGCTTCGAGTTTTCCGTGATACAATATTGAAACTCATGACATCGGTGTCGTCTTCGATTTATCAAAGATCACGACTTCAACAAGCGTATGATAATGGAGTGCAAGAATCAATGACGCAGATGCAAGAGGAGAATGGTCATTCGGTTGAAAACTTGGAGCCTATCGATGGCAAGAGCACGGAATCGGACGGTCAACATGATACCAGTGGCACGTCAGGGAATGTTCACGAGATCCTTCTTGATGACGCCTTACCCGTTTATGACGAAGACCCTGCAAACATGGTACAATGTAATGTTGTTTATGATGTATATGCTGATGACATGTCGCATATTGAGCATTCCACACTTAATTATGACAAACATGGGATGCAGAAGAGTGATAGCAATACCACTTCTGATTCATCCGATGTGAGTCATAATGGGGGAGAAGGTGTTCAAAATTCTAAACATCATGATAATTGTCCTATAACTGCTTCATTGACTGCTTCTGATTCCAAGATTAAAGAGCTCGAAACGATCGTAGCTCGGCAATCAAAAGATCTTGAGGATGCCAAACTTGAATTTTCTAAGAAAACGGACAAATTTGAAACATACTTTGAAAAACTTGAAAAGTCAAACGTTGTTCTTGAAAGAAAATTAGATCAAAAAGTTTTAGATTCTAAAGCTGAAAAGGAAAATGTTTTGAAACAAATTCAGTTTCTAGAGTCTAAATTGGCATCCCAAGATAGAGTGCTCAAAGAGAATGAGACCTTAAAAGCTCAAGTTCAGGAAAAGGTGTTTGCTATAGTTGCGTTGAAAAACGAATTGAGGAAAACTAAAGGAACTAGTGTGGATACTAAGCTTGAAAAACCATTAATCTTGGGGAAACCGCCTACAAATCAGTTCGTTAGACAACCGACTGCATTTAGATCCGAGCGAACACAATCCTCGAGACCGCGGTTTGCCTCCCAAGTTGATTTGGTTCATTTTCCTAGACCAGTCACTCCAGCAACTAGGCCCTATGTGATCACTCCAGCTTTAGCTAGACCAAATCATATGATTGCCTCTAGTTTCCCTAAAAATACCAAGACCACGTCTAGAACTAGTTCAAATGACGTTGGCCATAAATCTGGTCTAAGGGAAGTTATGCAAAAGACACATGTAAGAGATAGCAATGTCCAACCTAGTCAGATGCCTTCTAGATTACCCAACACTGCTAACCGTAGCATGCCCAATCCTAGGAGCATCAATCAATCATCTAGGGATTCTAGATCTTACTCGGACATTAAATATGCTACTTGTAAAACATGTAGAAAATGTGTCTTTACGGCAAATCATGATTCCTGTATCAAGAAATTACTTAATGAGGTGAACTCCCGTGCTAGAATTAAGTCCCAGTGGATAGCTAAAATCAAACCCGTTGGTAAAGATTGGCGCCCCACTGGTAGAACTTTCACTCTTGTAGGAAACGAGTGCCCTTTAACTAGGATTGTCTCCGTTTCTTCTAAGACTACTAGGGAGGAAATTGATAAAGATGATACTTCACTTAAGCCTAAACTTAAGATTTTCTATAAAAGGAAACGTTTGCCAGCTAAGATAAGTGAATCATCTAATCAGGTCGCCTCTGACACAAGTAAAGCCAACTGTGAACCCCCACGTGCTTCCAAAATAGATATCTCTAACCCATGCAAAAGTATACAACCTCCTAATGAGAATGCAGGTACCAAAGTTGATGTTCCAAAAGAACGAAGCGGTCCAATCATTGTATACCGTTCAACTAAGGACACTCTTAGAGTTTGGTTGCTGAAGAAGCAGATATCAGAGAAACAAATGTCTCAGGGGATTCATGGTTAAGCTGCAAACAAAGACTTATAGTCACATCACAGACTATAACTCGATCTTCAAAGAAAGGAAAGTTTATCGCCGATGGTAAACTTATCCTAACAACGAGAAATTCATTTTTCTCGGGCATGAGCTTATATAAAAAAAAAACATTCCAAGTTTTTAAGCTCATGCATTAAGGCTTATCATTAAATATCAGATGGTAACCCGTGCTTCAAAGAAAGGAGAGTTTATCGCCGATGATAAACTTATCCTAACAACGAGAAATTAAGTTTTCTCGGGCATGAGCTAATATTAAAAACATTCGAAGTTTTTAAGCTCATGCACAATGACTTACAGTTAAATGTCAGACTGTAACTCGAACTTAAAATAAAGGAAAGCTTATCGTTTATGATAACTTATCCTCTTAACGAGAAATTCACCTTTCTCGGTCATGAGCTTGTCTTAAAACATTCGAAGTTTTAAGCTCAGAAAGGAAAGTGTATCTTTTAAATAAGAGAACTTTTCTTCATAACGAGAAATTAACCTTTCTCGGTCATGAGCTTTCCGTTAAAACAGTCAAAGTTTTCAAGCTCATGAAAACGACTTCTAAGTAAATGTCAGCTTAGGACTCGTTCTTCAGATAAAAGGAAAGTTTATCGCCGATGATAAACTTATCCTTAACAACGGGAAGTTTACAACTTCTCGGACTTGAGCTCGTTTTATAAGATATTCAACATCTTAAGCTCAAGTAATTGGTTTTCAAAACTTTGAACACAATTTTTCGAGAATTTCTCAAAAGGTTTTTCTAAATCTTTCAAAATTGTGTGTTCAAAAATGTTTTGATAAAAAGAGCATGTCTTCTGGAATCGATAATATTTACGAACCTAGAAATGTCATTCAATAATGACACGGGGTTGTAAATAAAGTTCGAGCAGAAGTTCAAATTTTTAAAACATGCTCAAAATGGTTTGCTATTATTTCAGATAGCAACCCGCTTTTCATAATCAAGTCAAGCATTTCACCGGAAAGCTTTGACTCAACAACGGGAATTAATTTTCTCGGGGACGTGACGAGGTGACCAACATTCGTGAACAAGAACCATGTGCTTCTTTCATATGCTGTTCTCCATTATTCAGGTCCAACCTCGTAAATTGCTAATCTTGTGAATACATTATCATATATGATCTTTGCACGTGATAAATACCTTACACTTGTGTTTAAAAGGTATTTAATTTATGTTTCAAGTACACCCTCATTAATTTGAGGGGGAGCTTGTTAAAATCACGAAGATAATTGGATTTGCATTTTTCTTCCCAAATTTTCTTAAAATGCTATTAAATCAATTGATATTAAAAACATCGATTGGGTTAATATTTTTAATATGGGGGAGAAAATGTGATTTAATATGGGAAATGATTAATCACATATGGTTTGACTTAACGTGCTAGCTCATCCCGACATGTGCGAAATGTTTTCGGATATCGTGGCATATGTTAAGGGGGAGCAAAATGGATTTGCACTTCAAAATGGATTTCATGGTGATTTATACTTACCCGCAACCCATTTATTTCACGACGATGAAGATTGTGGTGACATAAGGATGGTAGGATAGGTTAAAGTCCAATGATTTCTCTAGAACCGGAGGAATCTTCCCAAGGACATTCCATAGCTAGAAATAGTAGTCCTTAGGAAAGATGGAGAAAGATTGTGAATGTAGCTGAATGCCGACCAAGTACTTAAGTTAGCACTGGAACAATCACAACAAGGTGCTAGTTATGACGTATTGGTAAGCATTGAAGGGGTTGAAGAATGAAAAAGAATTGTAAAGATAAAGGGTGTAAAGAAAGAAGCCCTCCTTACAACTTAGGCAGAAACCGGGTCAATTCATATACTATTGAGATCATTTATGATTCTCGATATTGAAGATAGACATCATGGACCCAGTGATGCAAGGCACAACCCATCCCAACTAACTCAGATATCTCTCAAAAGATATTTGTTTTAATCACACGGAGACAACACATTATCTATTGGTTTATTCACTCCGAATAAATTGGTATTGAAAAGGTGGCACTCCTCTCCAGCCTCCGATCACTAAAATCCAAAATGCACGATCGAGTCTAGAGCCATTTGAGATCATCAAATATCTCATTAGGACACACTTTCATATTTCCTTGCTTCTTCACACACTGTGAAAAGTAAGTAAGATCTTAAGAGTCCTACGCAAAATCTTCATGATCTTGCCTGAACATCCGAGTAATACGAAAGTATTTACAATGAAGATGGAAATCCTTCTTGAGCGAATATCAAAAAGCTCATGGTAGGTGACTTGTGCGATTCTTTATGAATCAAACTTGTGATAACTGGAAAGCAACAGTGGTTTAATTCTTAAATGAATTTAAACACGTTCCAGGCCTCTACGCAATATCTTAGTGATCTTGCCAGAACATTCAGAGTAATACTATTAAGTATTTACAGTGACGAATGGAAATCCTTCTAGTGTTAACATCAAACAACACTTGGTAGGTAACTTGCAAGATTCTATATGAATCAAGCTAGTGACAACTGGAAAGCAACGATGGTGCGGTTCTTAATTGAACTTCACTTGTTCCAGGAACATGAATTGACGGCTTCAAATCATGCGGATAATATTATCCAAATGATTCACTCTTTACGTTCGCAGTCAGCTTTGGACGGTCGAGTAAAGAGAACGGGTTTACCCGCGAAATCTTGTCAAGGAGGTTCTTAATTGAAACTACCTGCCACAAGTACGATATTTAATATCGTCCAACGGTCTTCACCGACCGGAGGTAAAATGCTACCGAATTAGAATGAAATGTTCAAGGCCATTTCCTCCGTGTATATTGTTTGTTGCTAACTGTCTTATGCAGCGTAACAAGGAGGTGGCATTGCGGTGTACAATCCAGAAGAAGTCGTCACCACATGCTTATACTACATACACTTAGTACTTCAACAAATTCAAGAAAGTCTGAAGGTCAAGTCTTCCGCTGTATCAAACTCTGAAGCTTTCAAGAATTTAAAGGTATAAGTATGTGGAACATGAAGTCACGAAGAGGCAAATTTCACAAGTGATGAATGCACAAGGTCAAGGCAAGGAAACATGCTCAAGACTAAAGTCAAAGATCACATCAAGCATATTCACAAGAACAAGATCGAAGACTCAAGCATAGTATGCTAGGTTTAAGATTTTGTAAAATGGTGTGACCTCCCTTAGGGGGAGATTGTTGGAAATGTGTTTTCCCAAAGAAAGTCTCGGTCACATCATTATTAGCATAGATCACGAGCTATAGAATATTTAGAACTTTGTAACTTGGAGCGACCTCCCTTAGGGGAGATTGTTGGAAATACGTTTTTACGTATTTATGAAGGATCGGTCGCTCCAACGATATATTATTGTATTAGGCTCGTGATCCAGTTTGTAGTAAATATAGTCCATATAGCCCACATGTAGGGTGGGCTATATATACCCCTCCTAGCATGTTAGGAGGGGTGGTTCATTCATTATTTCATTTAATCTAATCACTTTCTCTCTCTACTTTTCTTTTATCTCCTTTCTCTCTCTATATTCATCTTCATCTTCCTCCTTCCACCATTAAATCAATAGATCCAATCCATCATTTACCAAATCCTTAGATTTCGTAGACCTTCAGAGTCCATATGTTAGACATACTTGTTTTAACTATTTTCTTTGAAGTTCGAATATCTTTATGGTACAGCCAAATATTCGAGATTTTTAAATGCATTGATCTGTGATGAGATCGAATATTTGAAGAGTAAAACATTTATCTGTGATGAGATTGTTAAATGCAAAAAACCTTTTTCAAGATAAAAAACGTTTAACAAAGACCGAGAACGTGTTAGTCAAATATTCGAGTCTAGAAGATGGGTTATAGTTAACTGATGGTTTTGGGAAGATATGGGTATTCGTAGGTTTTGGTATTCGTATGTTTTGGGTCGGTCTTGTATGTTACTTGGTTTGGTTACGTTTGGTCAAGGGTCTCGGTAATCTTAACTGTTAAATGATATATGGGTTTGCATGACAGTGAGATGAGGGTAAATTGAGTCTAAATCTGATTTATTATATTAGATGATATAAACTCATTGAGATGAAAATCTTGGTATCTCATCGCAATGTATGAAATAGTATTCCATCGCAATAATAAAGATTCCACCCCATCGTAATGTCAGAGTCTGTCCATCGCAATGTTTTTCACTACTCACCATCGCAATAAAACTGTACCCATCACAATAAACCACTATCCATCGCAATGTCATCGGAGAACTTTGGGCAGCATGACGACATAAATACCATTGCGATGGATCAAGCCACCCATCGCAATGAGGACAGCCCAACCCATCGGAGTTTTTCTAAAAAAACCCATCAGAATAAATCCGAAAAAGAAGCCGTCGCAATGTGACCAACAGAATAAGCATCGTAATATCCATCGGAAAGTAGCCATCGCAATATGGTTTTGACCCAAATTTGAAGATACTGAAAAAAATGGTTGGACCATATAATTTTGCCTTTTTACCCAGAAAACTATACCGATCAAGTTAATGAGAAAAAGACAAAAACCATAAAACGAGTATACATAAATTTGGGCGAGAAAGAATTATAACACGAGGCAAGATCAATATAGTGGACAAGACAATGATAACAGATTTTGAGACATGGATAGATAAAAAACGGTAATACCAACAAACGAATACTCACCATGACTCAAAATGGTACGAACCATGAAACTGAAAAACAGAATGACTGTTAACATGACACGAACATCAAACATAACACGAATACAAAACATGACAACAAAATGATACATACGGACCAAAAAAAAAATTTAGACCACCAAATCGAAAACAAGAACACGATCCAAGGATTGAACCGAGGCTCTGATGACAATTGTGGATTTGCTATATGCTAATCCGGTGGTCTAGTATGGTGATAGATGGTGGAAGCCATTGTTGAGATAGAGAGAAGAGAGGTTGTGTGTGAAAGATTAAGAAAAGTGTATTTACAAAGTGAAAACACAAATGAGACACAAAACAACACCCCTCCTTGGAAGCCTAGGAGGGGTATATATAGTCACACACGCTACTTAAACTATATAACGTTCCTAGTCTAGTCTAAGCGTGTGTGACTATGATAACTAATGGGAATTCTTAAATGTCGTCACATAAAGTGAATTTCCAACAGGCCCCATCTTCTTCTCACAATACAAGTCAAAGCCCGGAGTGGCAGCAACGATGGCCAACTGCTCTTCAACAAGTCTCCAAACCTTAATACCCTCGGCCCAGCCAGCCTCAATGGCTTTGTTAAAGCAATCTGTTATATCCTTCTTATGCTCATGGCTGTTCAAAAGTTTGGAGACAACAGCAGGAAGTAGCATCCGGACGACATTGTACATTCCCATCTCTAAAGTATTGCACTTGCTTTGCAGCTCGTTATTCTCGGCCTTCAACACTTTGACCTCCTCGACATACTTATCCTTATCAGCATTCACCACATGCAACGTCGCCTCGAGATCAGCGATCCGGGCACGACCTTTAAGCCTTTCAGACAAATCCCACTTCTCACCAACGATAGCAGCGAGCTCTGAATCTTTGGCAGCACAAATCTTCTCGGAATTTTGAATTTGGGACGAAAGGTGAGAATTGGCCTGAGTCTGCTTCGACAGTTTCAACTCCGTCTCTCGAAGAAGAACTTTGTATTGCTCACATGATGCCAAAAGGTCACCTTGGTCCTTCGACTCTTCTTCTAAGCGGCGAAGTGAATCGACCATCCCCATCGTACATCGAGCAAGCTGATACCAGCCCCGACCCACATCAAGCGAAGGGGGGGTATGAACTTAACTCTCGTTGCACAGCAGGAGGAGTCACATGCATCATCCAATCTCGGCATTCAGTAGGAGTAGCCACTCGACTAGCAACATTTACACCCCAATCCGGAACGTACCTGGTACTATGACCAGACATCTCCTCATCGATAGTGAACACACCTGTTTCGAAGAAGCAAGGTAGGTTAAGAGACCGAATGGAAAAGAAGACACAAGTAAAGGACGAATGGAAAACACATACGATTGGAACGAAGATGATTCAGACTAGCTTCCTTCTTACCATCCCTTTGATTAACAGACTCCTCACCATCATCGGAAAACACACCTTTAGAACTCCCACCATCCAAATAAGAGTGACCAATGGGAGAAAACTCAAGAGGAGGACTTTTATCCTTGTGAAGTTCCGAAGTAGTATCATTGACTTTCCCAGATTCTGGTTCAAGAGTTTCCTTCACTTGATCGTCAGTAGGTCCGGAAGAACCATCATCAACATGAGCAGATACATTCACAGATCGAAGTGGTTGGGGACTCAAGATGGTGCTATCATCAAAGATATCATCTCCCCCGTCAGCCGTACCTTCGGACACTTGAACACGTCTCTTTTTAGCATGACCACCAGAGGTAGCAGGCTTCTCAACGGTCATACGTTTCATACTACGATGAAGATTACTAACTGCTTTGCTTATCTTGGGAGGAGCCCCGGAGGAACCACCCCTCTCGGAAACTTTCTTCTTCCCTCTAGTCTTTTCAACCTCTTCACCTTACCCCTCTTTCTTCTTTTTCTCCTCAGCAGCACGGAGAGAAGCCAACCGTTTCTTCTCACGAGCAGCCTTAACGACTTCACTCTCATTCATGGCTACAATTTGTTCCGCAGTAGGAGCGCTCAACTGCTATCCGACAGCTAAAGTACGAGCAACGTGAGGAGTGATTCGATTAACATCAGTTAAACGATCACCCTTGGAGATTTTACCAGGAGCGGTGATGGGGAACCGAAGGTACTCCGACATGCTGATATCTGCAAAAAAGGAAAAGAGTACAACAACGATACAAACTTATAACCATGAAGACAAAAGGATGCCATATAAAAAAGAGAGGTGGCAGTAATAGGGGTCAATACCATTCCCTTCCGGATCTAGAAAACGAGGCAGAAACTTCGGACACTCCCAAGTGAATGACACCCCGGCCATATACAAAACACTCTCCGGAATGTAAGACAAATCTACGACATGTTCTTCAAGACGTTGAGCGTCCGATTCGCTGAACCCATCCTGAGGAATATAGTCATTCAATTCCGAATCGACGTGTCTCCAAGACATAAAATCTGGAATGGCTCGGCGGTCTTTCACAAAGAATTCCCACTTCCATTTCTTCAAACAAGTCAGAGTGTCATGAAAAATTTGTTTCCGTGAACCCTTTCCGGACCTTTTCTCAAAAGAAAACCAGTGGCCTTGCTTGCTAAGTCTGTAATAAAGATGAAATAGGACCGTAGTGGGATCAATAGAGAGGCTCCGACAATAAACTTCAAAAGTGGTCACCCGATTCAGTTCAAGTGGAACCATTTGAGAGATATGGACGGCAAAATCCTTCAAAACGGCTAAGAGGAAGGAGGAAAAGGGGACTCGCACCCCGGACAGCTTGAAAAACTGTTCGTATAGACCTATGAAATGAGCCGGAAGCTTATCCATCGTCATTCCTTCCGGAGCAGCTTGGGGATTAAAACTTTTAGGAATGTGATAAGTCTTGACCAAGTAATTAACATACTCATCACCAAGGGTGGAAATGTACTTGGGCATGTCAAACTTGGGAGCGTAACGAATAGAGCTGGAAGGACCAGGAAGCTCTTCATCTGCCATTTCGTTTGTAAGGAGATCCGGAAAAGAGGAAAGTTAAGAAAGAGAAGGTACCTGAAAAACCTAGAAGAGCCGGATGGGTAGAGAGAAGGAAAATCTGAGAGAGAAGTAAAAAGCACACACAAACAAGTGACGAAGGGGTAGGTATTTATAGGCTCGGTAAAAACATGAGAGAACGTGAAAGGTACAGTAAAAACACACGTGTCATTAATCCAAGCAAGCTGACGCCACGTGTCGATCATCGCAAGGAAGTAGGGTAAAAGTGGTTGGGCCTCGATGGGCCTTAGCTGGAAAATGGGCTGTAAGGATTGTTCGGCCCACACCAATTACGAAAGAAATGGGTTTTAAGTATTGATTTGACTAAACCATGTCAAACAAGTTAGCCCAATCAACACTTGGGGGGGGGGGGGGGGGGGGACTTGTTCGTGTATGTGTCCGGAACACATGACACGATCCGGAACATGCTAAACCATCCGGAACGCCCACATCCTTCTAGAAGAAGTCAACGCTAGTCAACAAAGAACTAAGCAGACACACTTCCTATAAAATAGGGAGTGTGTCCCCAATCGGGCCAACCAAGACCCATCACCATTTCCGGCCTTTTAGGAATTAAACTAGTATAAATACCGCATTTGGGCTCAATGTTTAGGTTAACTCTTTTACCCTTATCACTTTTTACTTATATTATTTTACTCTCATATTCCTCTTCGGATTTTTACCCTTTACTTACTTTTACGCCAGAGCTTGGTCTAGGTTCTAACACCCGGACGAGGCTAACGCGTTACTTTGGTTTCAGGTTAGCCGAAACATACATCACACCAGATCCGAACCGGTCATACCATTCGGATCCTTTCAAGAAATTACTTGAACATCAACCGAGAAACCTTGATCGATCTACGTCTGTGGATGGCAAAGGAAAACGGAAAAACATTGATCGATCTATGTCTAACGTAAAAACCCGAGCTTCTCACAAACAGCTATCCTCGTTTACTTAACCAAACCGACACCTTTCCTAACCCTCTCTTTCAATACATTCTGATTTAATTTATTTAAAACAAATTCTTTTTTCTTCCAATATATAAAACCAAAATTTTAACTGATCATCTCACACACAAAAAAAAAACACATTGATTCAGATCTAATAAAACACACACACTCTACAGATCCATCTTCACCACTTCTCAAATGCCATCTGATCACTAAACGAATCATACACCAAATCAAGTCCACATTCATTCTCCAGATCTATAAACGGTATCTCTTTTATTTTTATAAAAAATATTTTATAAAATTTAGCTAATTGAATTGAATTTAAATAAATAAACAGATGTTAACGAAGTTCGAAACGAAGAGTAATCGAGTTAAAGGTTTAAGTTTCCATAGCAAGAGGCCATGGATCTTAGCTTCTCTTCACAGCGGTGTTATTCAGCTTTGGGATTACCGTATGGGCACACTTATCGATCGTTTCGACGAACACGACGGACCCGTTCGCGGCGTTCATTTTCATCAGTCTCAGCCGCTTTTCGTCTCCGGAGGTAGTTATCGCCACTCTTTTGTTTGTGCTGCATTTTGTGTGTTTAGCTCATTTAGAGAATTTAGGATCGTTTATTTCGTCTGATCTGATGATGCTGTCAAGTTAGGGTTTAGTTAGTGATCGGGCGATGAATTGTGTTTATATGTAGAGATCGCGTGTTTTATTTGTGGTACTACATTATACGTGTTTAGCTGATTTAGAGAGAATTAGGATATATGTATCGTATGTTTCGTCAAGTTAAGGTTCATTATGTTAGTTAGTTAGTGATCTGGTTTATATGCTGTTTTGTTTGTGGCGTGTTATATCTATTTAGCAAATTTTGAGCATATTAGGATATATGTATCGTTTTTTGTTATGTTCGAGTTTTGAGAAATAAGATAGCGATTTCAATTTGGATTGTATTAGGTTTAATTTGATTGGATTGTGTTTATATGTAGTGATCGTGTGTTTTATTTGTGGTACATTCTTTCTATATGGCTAATTTAGCGAATATTAAAATGTATGTGTCGGTTTTGTTGCAGTGACTTGGATCTAGACATGTTAGGCGATGAATGTTGTTTTGTTTGTAACTCGTGATATGTATTTAGAAAATTTAGAGCCTTTTTGGACATGTGTATCGTACTATCATCTTTTTTGCAATTTTAAAAGGAAAATGAATGATTTGGATCTGGCTATGTATATGTGATGCAATTAGGTTTATAGTGGTAGTTAAGCTATCTTGTAAAGTCAGAACGGTATTTTTTTCTGACATATATACGGTTGTTTAGTTCATAGCTTCTTTTTGTTTCCATAAGTTTGTTCAGTTTGAATCGCATTGACAAACATGGAATACATATATAGGTGGATACAGATTTTTTGATATTAGCTAGTTGATCCATTTAGGATATTATGTGCAAAAATGTGATCAGAAGTTGAAGTTTTTTCTTATGTGTTCATTGGACTTATTGATTCATATGAATTCATGTTTAAGTATCTGCCATAGTAATGATATTGAAACTTCACATGCGTTAGTGTATTTTATTTTTCGCAAAGAATATGAACAACAATGGTTCTGTTCTTCTGGATGTGTACATTAGATGTGATGCTATGTTTATGATCAAGTGCTGTTTTGAGCGGAAATTAAGCTACCTTGGATGGTCTGAATCATTTTGTTCTGTTTTCTGTACATATTATTGTCCTGCTTATGTCATGTTTACATTAGTCAGATTAAAGCCTGCGTGTGTCTTAGAATATTTGGGAATATATTTGTTTTGAATGTGTGATTGTCCGTGCAGGAGATGATTACAAGATCAAAGTGTGGAACTACAAACTGCATCGTTGTTTGTTTACTCTGCTTGGTCATCTCGATTATATTCGGACAGTTCAGTTTCACCATGAGAACCCATGGATTGTTAGCGCTAGTGATGATCAAACTATTAGGATATGGAATTGGCAGTCACGTACATGTATATCTGTTTTGACTGGACACAATCATTATGTGATGTGTGCGACCTTCCATCCGAAAGAGGATCTTGTGGTGTCAGCATCATTAGATCAGACAGTTCGTGTTTGGGATATTGGTGCCCTGAAGAAGAAATCAGCTTCCCCTGCTGATGATATCCTTCGGCTGAGTCAGATGAATACAGATTTCTTTGGAGGGGTTGATGCTGTTGTGAAGTATGTTCTGGAGGGACATGATCGAGGAGTTAATTGGGCATCATTTCATCCTACTCTTCCTCTTATTGTGTCAGGAGCAGATGATCGCCAAGTGAAGATCTGGCGTATGAATGGTACATATTTCTTATCTATAGTTATCTACTGGCATTCAGTATGTCCCTAACTATGTCAATCTGAGCTTATAATAAACACAATCGAATGGTCTGCAATATCTGTATCTATCAATTAAGGTTATGCTTGATGTTATATGACTTGTTTAAGTGGGAAACATGTTGTTGAAGTGGGAAACATGTAGCGGAGTGTAAACTTTTTATAATCATCTAGGAGATTTTAGAAAATGAGAACACAAAAATTAAGCATTCTGGGCGGCTCACAGGAGTTTGATAAATGTAGGATTTGGATGGTGTAGATTATACTACGTAGTTCTTTTCTTTTGGCATTGGCTATTATAGCAATCTTGTTCCCCAATATCCCACTCTTTATGCAACATCTGCAGTCAGGTAGCTGTTAACTATGACTAAACTTCATTGTGTCATCAAGTGTTGTCCCAAACTCCCAATGGTATCAAGTCTCTTTAGGGATATCCGTGTACAAACTACCAAGTACCAACGTGTTGTTTGCTTAAAAATGAAAGTATGTAAGAGTGTTAGGCCAGCTGCACTAAAAACTTTAGATCTAATAGCATTGCTTCAATAACTGACGTGATGCTGATGGATTGTATCAAATATTTAGGTTTCTTTCTTCGGATTATTATCTAAATGCATACACACAAAACCGGGAAAGTATGGATTAAAGTGATGCACAAACAAAGTTTGCTTAGCAGTAGGATATTACTTTCCCCATAAAGACCTTTGCACCAAAGACAAACATAAAGACTTTTGCACTCATGTGTATACCAGTAAGTCTTGTTCAAGACACAAAATTCACAATACAACGAATAATGCAAGAGATCAACTACAATTTATAAAGTCTATTATGTGATCCAATATGCCAAATGTAAAGGCACTTTTACAGTTAAAATAAAAACTCAGATAGTAAATATATCTAATTTGCTGATATTATCTGCAATGTGTGTTTCATAAATTAACAAACAGATTACAAATAACTTTGTAACTTTGTGTTTCAGATACAAAAGCATGGGAAGTAGACACGTTGAGAGGTCACATGAATAATGTATCATGTGTTCTTTTCCATTCGAGACAGGACATTATTGTATCAAACTCAGAGGATAAAAGTATACGTGTTTGGGATGCTACAAAAAGGACTGGCCTTCAAACGTTCCGAAGGGAGCATGACAGGTTCTGGATTCTGGGCTGTCATCCTGAGATGAACCTTTTGGCTGCCGGACATGATAGTGGTATGATTGTTTTCAAGTTGGAGAGAGAACGTCCAGCTTTCTCTGTTAGTGGTGACTCCCTGTACTTTGTGAAAGACCGTTTTCTACGGTTATTCGAGTACTCTTCTCAGAAAGACACTCAGATAATACCGATCCGTAGGCCTGGTTCTACCAGCTTAAACCAGGGCCCTAGAACTCTCTCTTATAGCCCTACAGAGAATGCGATTCTAATTTGTTCAGATGTAGATGGGGGATCTTATGAACTATATGTCATACCCAAAGATGGTTTTGGTAGAGGCGATACAGTTCAAGAGGCTAAACGGGGTGTTGGGGCATCAGCAGTGTTTGTGGCAAGGAACAGATTTGCAGTCCTTGAGAAGAGCACGAATCAAGTGTTAGTCAAGAACTTAAAGAACGAGATGGTGAAGAAGAGTGCTCTTCCTGTTGCCACCGATGCTATATTCTATGCTGGTACTGGTAACTTGCTATGTAGGGCAGAGGATAGAGTATTCATCTTTGACCTTCAACAGCGATTAGTTCTTGGGGACCTTCAAACTTCTTTTGTCAGGTATGTTGTTTGGTCAAATGACATGGAGAGTGTTGCGTTGCTCAGCAAACATTCAATAATCATAGCTGATAAGAAACTTGTTCATCGCTGCACCCTTCATGAGACTATCCGAGTCAAGAGTGGTTCATGGGATGATAATGGTGTGTTCATATACACGACCCTAACCCATATTAAGTACTGCCTACCTAATGGGGACAGTGGAATCATTAAAACTCTTGATGTTCCTGTATACATCACAAAGATATTTGGAAATACATTATTTTGCTTGGATCGAGATGGGAAAAACCGCCCTATAGTTATTGATTCAACTGAATATATTTTTAAGCTGTCTCTGCTGAAAAAAAGATATGATCATGTTATGAGCATGATAAGGAACTCGGAACTATGCGGGCAAGCCATGATTGCGTATCTCCAGCAAAAAGGTTTCCCTGAGGTTGCTCTCCATTTCGTGAAAGATGAGAGGACCCGCTTCAATTTAGCACTTGAAAGTGGAAACATTCAGATAGCGGTAGCTTCTGCGAAAGAGATTGACGAGAAGGATCATTGGTATAGGTTGGGGGTTGAGGCCCTTCGTCAGGGCAATGCTGGTATTGTTGAATATGCATATCAGAGGACAAAAAACTTTGAGAGGTTATCATTCCTGTATCTGATAACTGGAAATTTGGATAAATTGTCCAAAATGATGAAAATCGCTGAGGTGAAAAACGATGTTATGGGGCAGTTCCACAATGCTTTGTACCTGGGAGATGTTCAAGAGAGAATAAAGATTTTGGTAAATGCTGGTCATCTACCACTAGCATACGCTACTGCCAAGACCCATGGGTTGAATGATATTGTCGAAGACCTTGCTGAGAAACTTAATGGTAATGTTCCTTCTTTGCCCAGTGGTAGGTCTGCGTCTCTTCTAATTCCCCCAACTCCGGTGTTATGTGGTGGAGACTGGCCGCTACTGAGGGTCATGAAAGGGATATTTGAGGGTGGCCTTGACAATGTTGGAAAAGGTGCAAATGAAGATTATGAAGATGCTGCTGATGCTGATTGGGGTGAGGACTTGGATATTGTGGACGTAGAGAACATTCAGAATGGAGACATCAGCATGGTGCTTGATGATGAAGAAGCACCTGAAGAAAATGAAGAGGGAGGTTGGGATCTTGAGGATCTTGAACTTCCTCCTGATGTTGAAACCCCGAAAGCCGCCACTGCTCGCTCTTCGGTGTTTGTTGCCCCCACTGCTGGTATGCCTGTGAGTCAAATCTGGGTTCAGAAATCAGCTCTTGCTGCTGAACATGCAGCAGCTGGGAACTTTGACACTGCCATGCGGTTGCTGAGCCGCCAGTTAGGAATCAAGAACTTCACACCGTTGAAATCATTGCTTATTGATCTTCACATGGGGAGTCATACTTACTTGTGTGCTTTCCCTTCCGCTTCATTGATCGCTTTGGCTATTGAAAGGGGTTGGAGTGAATCAGCAAGTCCTAATGTGAGGGCGCCTCCTGCACTCGTGTTCAATTTCTCTCAGTTGGAAGAAAAGCTCAAGGCTGGTTACAAAGCCACTACTACTGGAAAATTTACTGAAGCGTTACGGCTCTTTCTTGGTATTCTCCATACCATTCCGCTGATTGTTGTTGAGTCAAGAAGAGAGGTGGATGAGGTTAAAGAATTGATTATTATTGTGAAAGAATATGTTTTGGGCTTACAGATGGAGCTTAAGAGAAGAGAACTGAAGGATAACCCAGTTCGCCAACAGGAATTGGCGGCTTACTTTACTCACTGTAACCTTCAGCTACCTCATTTAAGACTTGCCTTGTTGAATGCGATGACTGTGTGCTATAAGGCAGGTAATCTAATCACAGCATCAAACTTTGCAAGGAGGCTCTTGGAGACCAACCCAACTGCAGAAAACCAAATGAAAACAGCCCGTTCAGTTATGCAGGCTGCTGAGAAGAACATGAAAGATAAAACACAGCTGAATTATGACTTCCGAAACCCGTTTGTTGTTTGTGGGGCAACTTACGTCCCTATATACAGGGGCCAGAAGGATGTACTATGCCCATACTGCACTTCACACTTTGTTCTTTCCCAGGAAGGGCAACTTTGTACTGTTTGTGACCTTGCAGTGGTTGGATCAGATGCTTCTGGTCTACTATGTTCTCCAGCGCAGATAAGATAATTCAAAAATTTACGTTGACCATCTTGCAAGCCGCACTTATTGGGTAATCCTATTTCTCATGTGTTTCTTTTCTTACTGGATTTTAACGTTATGTATGGCTAAGTTGGTATACGTGTCTATCGCCATAATGCTATTTTTAATATATAGTTAAAACTTTTTTTTAAAAACATGATATTCGTGATAGCCTTCTAGAGAACCTTTAGTAATAGAAACCCCACTTTAATATTCATAATATCTTGATAACTTTGCTTGATGTAGCTGACATTTGACTGTTTAGTATGCAAGTGAGGTGCTATTATTAACATTTGTTTTTGTTAGTAGTATGCCTACTTGGACTACTACTCTGAGTCTCTGACTGGCTACCACAACAAAGCCTTGTTGTAGTGCCCCTCTGCCCAGCTGTTTGCAATATCTGACTTGACATGCGTCACGTAAACTGTTTGCTCATTAGTTCACATGTAAAAAAGTTGCCTTCAGTTCAGCTATTACGAAATAAGTTTAGCTTGTGGACCCAAATCAGTGTAGTCAATTCCAATATTTGACTTAACATGCGTCACATGAACTGTTTGCTCATTAGTTCACATGTAAAAAAGTCGCCTTCAGTTCAGCTATTATGAAATAAGTTTAGCTTGTGGACCCAAATCAGTGTAGTCAATTCCTTTGGATGCCACAGGTGGCTTCTAACAAAAACAAATGTTTATCCTGATCTCATAGGATCATAAAAAAGTGCCAAACATGAAGTTCTTTAAATCTCACTGGGCATCTTTGTAGGGATGTTGCAATATTCAACATACAGGGAAAGTAATAAAGTTACAGCCGGTTGACCTTTTTCAATGCTTATTTCTCTTGATGTTTGTATTTTCTTATTTAAGAGCTTCTACTTAAGGTGCGACAATGTTCCCTTCTCTTCTCTCAATCATAGTGAATTCAAGAAGTTGCTTTTGACAGTCTGAATATATTAATGCATATAGACAATGTAGAAACTGTTATTCATGCTATGTGCTGCGTTTTAGTGTCCTTTTAGAAAGACGTGAATGCAAATATTATGTTTATTTTATATTGGAAATGCTTTAAAAATCCTCATCAGCAGGTTTATCTGGTTGAAAGTTTTGTATGCTTGTTTAGATTTACTTCTTGAATACATGGTTGTTTTCACTCCACTCTCCAACAGACGCTGGGAATACCTTGAAAGTTTTGAATAACTAGAACGTTCTACTATGACAGCCTAGCCCTGTATAGTAACAATATGAGTGATTTCCTGTACGTCGCCGACAATAACATCTACGTTATTAAGTAGCACTAAATGTAAGAGATCTTTATAGGATAGTAACATGTATGATTTAGTATTGATCTAGGATTAAGTTAACCGTCGAGGTGAAGTCGGGACCTAAAGCGCTAACGCGCCTTTACTTTTTTTTATTATATAATACCTTCTTTCTACTTCTTTCTCATTGGAGAGAACCTTACCACAAGTATCAAGTAGATCCATTTGGTGAAATGGCTGCTTCCCGAAAGCAAGCTGATTATGTAAATACCATTTCATATTTCCATTATTTTCACTCATTTGTGTCCTATTTTCCTTTGTTTTGTTGTAATTAAGCTTATAAGAGATTCTGATGTTCTTATCTTTTAATTTTTGCAGTTCAAATGTATCTGGATTCCGAGTAGAGTGAAATACCCCTTATGGCTTCTTGATATCCCTGTTCCTGTTGGTGTCGCTTGCGGTTTACATTCAACATTTTTGCCTCAGAGCTGATGTTTATGCTGTTAAATCAGGGAGCCCATCATAGTAAACTGTAGAGTATATTTGTTATGGATTTAGTTTCTGGACGTACAAGGTTGGTTTGAGGTCTTATTGGACATGGTGAGGATACGAGCAGAAAGTTTCGTGGTATCGCAAAAAAGTATGATGATATTTTACTATTGGACGTGCATAGGATTCAATATTCAGATTTTAGACCTATTTTTGTATTTGATTGAAGTTTATTTTTGCTGAACTGGGTGTCTGTATGTAGTTGTTTTGGCAATAATGTTTCAGGACTTAAAAAAGTGGCCTTCACAAAATTTCTGTAATCTCAGTACACATTATTCTTGAAGATGTTTTTTGCAACTAAATGCTTAATTGTTTTGCTTATGTTGTGCTGTGTGTTTCATTCTTCTTTTTCAAGGATGTTAATGATTTATTCCTACATGACAAACAATCGAAATTCCATACCATCTAATATATGTGATTAGAGTTGAGTTTTTTGTTGGAAATGCATGAAACAACATGGGGATGACTGAGGAATGAAAGAAATTTTCTCTGCATTTGACAAAAAAATATGAAACCGGCATGTATGTTTCACACTATTTTATTAGAGCTTTTCTAGTTTAGATTTTTAGTCCGTGTAAAGTCTTGTAAGGTGCCCCGTGTCTAGGTGGATCAACAAGATCGAGCTTTCACCCTCTAAAGTTGTTGCGAAGAGTACTTGAACACTTATGATCGAGCCAATGCAGTTGTGCGCCTAAACGCGCGGGTACTTTGCATGATTTACACGGACCAAATTTGTGCATAGCTGCCTTATTTTTCCCCTAACCTTGAGTTACATAGTAGAATTCATTTTTATCTTAGAGCACACGGTGCATCTTATTGATGGGCGCGTTTTGCTGCACCTATGGCGTCGTCGTACCAAAGCATGACTTTTT
Source organism: Glebionis coronaria (assembly GCA_025667525.1). Lineage (NCBI taxonomy): Eukaryota > Viridiplantae > Streptophyta > Magnoliopsida > Asterales > Asteraceae > Glebionis > Glebionis coronaria. The sequence continues at coordinate 459,620,536 of CM046877.1, forward strand.
TTTTATTATGGGGTTTTACTAAGCAATTTTCACTCGGCGAAGGTTAAAGTGTAATTAACAAACACAGACTTTTTAAATTAACCAAAAAAACTGCATTAAAAATACACATTAAATACATTTATAAAAGGGTTTTGCTAATGACAGTCCTTAGAACTGTTTTAGGAGATATGTTTTTATTACAATTTAATGTAAGAAATGAAATTAACCGCCGTTCAAAAAAAAAAATAAAAAAAAATGAAATTAACCAATCAGATTCAAATATTTGTTGTGCATCCTGATTTTTAGGAATTATATCCATGTTTTTTGGCATTAACATCCAATCAGGTGATTCACATATAACTTCGTAATAAAATTCATTCGTTTAACGACAGCCCTTAGGGCTGTTATTAGTAAAACCCTTTATAAAATAATATATTTGAACACGAATTTTAATTGAATGAATTAAAACATTATTTTTATAAATAGATTAAACCATGCCCAATAACTACAGGTTAGCAATACATAAAAATGTTACTCCCTACGTTTCATATTAATAGTCCACCGACAAAAAACACGTAATTTAATAAAAACATTATTTTTTTAGTTTTTTTTCTCTTACTTTTTACAAAATGACAATTTTACCCTTAACCAATTAATTTAGAACATCTTTATTCTTTGTAATGATACCCTCAAGTGAGGGTGATATGATAAACGTAATCTACATTTCTTTTCTATTTTTAGACTGGACTATTAATTTAGGACGTTCAAAAATAGTAACCTGAATTGTTAGTATGAGACGGAGAGAATATAATTTTTGTGATTTTATTAATTAAATGATGAGGTTGGTGAATTGCATTTGCACTCTATAGGACTTTTACATTATTAGTTGTAGAGCATTATTTTGGTAATTTGAGTCGCCTGAATCCTTCACTATTTAAGGAAATCGGAGTATACAATTCATAGTGTCTTGTACCACAAAGGTGACTGATGAAGGCACTTCTTTCCGTGTACGAATTTTTCTCAAATACCAAAAATACTGTTCTCTCATTTTGTGTTGGGGAACAACAACCTTTACTCTATCTCCAATATTCAGAGCATAAACTGACAAGATTATACGTAGTAGTTGTAGCTCATAGCAAAATCGAATTAATTAAAGTCGTTGAATCAACAATAATTTAGTACAAGGACTTCTAGAAAGTCGAAGCAACACGGCAAGTATGAGTCATTTCATCATTTCATAATTTTCAATCCTTATGCATTGTACAAAGTGTTCCATAATCCTTTGAAGATTAAAATGTCCAAAACCAATATATTGATTATATTTATAAAAAAAAACAAAAAAAAACTACGTAATAAAAATAGTATGCAACTAGGTTGTCTAAGAAGCTTCCTAAATTTGCTTTTGTTTCTCTTTTAACTTTATAAGTATAGTTTGTACTCCTTATTGTAGAGTTGTGAAAAGTGGATGCTAGGCATGTGCCTGAGAGCATCTCTTATTTATTTTGCAAAAAAAAGCCAAAAAGAAAATATACGCACCAATTATTGATAATTTTATATGTTTAAAAGTCTCTAAACCATTATATGATATTCAAAGGTATATTTAGGCTTGAAAGTGTGACGATTTTTGTTAAATCTAAAATTTTAGCAGTCGAACATAGATTGTGGTGTAGTCGTGTAGCTAGATAAAATCTCTAGAGTACTCCGTATTTGTTTATTTAAATGAATACAATCATTATTTTTTTATTGCACAACATGTTGTAAATAAGAATTTACTATTATATAAAATCGGCCCTAGACCTAATATATCATGTTACGAGTAGTTCTTAGGGTAATATTAAATTATGAGAAAAGAAAAAGAAATGAAAAGATCATTGGCAGATGTTTCCAACAAACCGACACAAGTTTGAGCACACCATGTTACCTCCAAAATCTAACTTACGCATCGACGCTGCATAGTTTATTTATAATCATAAAACCACGTACACTGGTTCTGGTGATACTTATCTTACATGTCTAGGATAGTAATTATTTCTCAATGACAAGTAGCTATCTCTCATAATCTGTGTGTATGTTTATTTCACTGAGTTATTTAATGTTTATTTCACTGAGTTATATAAAGGTTTGCCATCTCCTAAAGATAAAATTATGTTTTTAAATCCAGTGATAAACATGATACGCTTACAAAAAGCGATCTATCAAGTAAAATAATATTTTATTTGGATATTCCTTTCACAAGTTATGTGTATTTTGTACTAATTCTACATGCATGTAAGAACAAAAACAGTAGAAAAGAAAAAGAAAATACATAAATAAATGAAAGCAGAGTCAACTCTATTCTTTTTGTACACTGGGCTCGAGGCATGTCATTGTGAAAACCCCAAAATCCTTTCACCAAAATTCTTTCCTTCCTCTCTCATCCGATCCCAATCCAGAGTGGCTAATCGATTATTACGAGTATTAATTATTCTAACCTAGCCTAAAACTATCAGGTATAACTATTTTCTCAAAATAATTGTGGTGACTAATACGATCTTTTTTGGTGCATGCAAAACTAAAACTTCGTCTTTACCTATACGATCTGTTGCTCCCCCTAAAACAAGGCAAAAAAAATTGTAAGAGATGACGTGCCAACATGAACAACTTGTGTTTTATAAGTTAATATGAGTTATGATGTTTTTAAAACGTGAATTAAAACGTAATAAAAATACGAGAAAATATGTATATTTATGTAATATAATAAATATATTAAATTCACAAAAATGTTATACATAAACGATAAAGTTATAAAATTATTTTTAAATTTAATCGTTTTCATTTTTATATATACGATTTTTATATAAAAATATGATTTTTATTGAAACTGAGTTTAAAACTTCATGCATCTTGTTTTATCACATTTTATTATATTATTTCACTTCTCATCCTAACAAACTTTAAACTTAAGCCCTGTTTTATTACGTGGCTTGGAGGTCACACCTCGCGTCTTTACGAAACTTTTGCAAAACCATAACGAGCCTTTTAAAACCATGCTTAAAACCAGAGACGTACCTTCTAAAGTGCTGAGAGGTTATGCCCAGCTTTCCCAAAAACATCCTCTAAAGTAAATACTTTTTCAATCAAACCTTTCATAATAACCACTTAAATTCCGTCTCTGCCTAAAACCATCTAAGGCCGGTGAGAGTGGTACAAAAACTACTCAACGCTATATCAACTTTCTTTCACCTCTTATTAACTCATCAATAACTCACATTTCAAAGTTAATAAGGAAAAACAACTCACCTTCACCCCACCTCCAATTCACATTTTCACCTATCACTTTTAATTAATTTATTCATAAATTTAATTAAAAATTGTATACGCGATTAAATAAAAATGATACATGGATGAATTAAAAACATAAACTTATTTTTGGGTCATAAATTTCGCACTAGTTTTGATAATCTCCCAACAATGAAGGTAGTTGAAACTTTCTCCGACTTCAGCTTCATAGTCACGAAATGCGTTATTCACGTGATCCCGTTTGGTTGGCTACATTCTCCGTATTATTATACACAAGAATAAACCTATACACCCAGTGCGTATGAACTGCCATCTATCGTGTACGCTTTCGTATGATCTTCTACCGTGCTTCCCAGTTTTGTCTTCCGTGTATTCTAAAATATTAGGCCAAAACGACCGTCTACCGCGATGGCAAACCACGTTTTCGAAAACAACAATCTAAGCATGACATAACGTTATGTCTTCCTTTGTCCAAGTAATCACAAACATTTTTGGGAGAATATGATAGAAATGTTGTTTGTGTGTGTTTTTGAAAAGGGTGTGAAGGGTTTTACTAGATAATTGGGAAGTAAAATAAGATACTTTTATTAGAAACTGTAGAAAACTATAGGGGGTTGAATAGTTTTTACCTATAAATTTTAGTTACTTTGAAGCTTTTTCGTGATTGTTATGGATATAGATGAAGCGTGATTAGTAAAGTAATATACGTGAAGTAAGAAAGAAACAAACCACAATGCACAATGATTTACAGTGGTTCGGCCTAGCAAGATCTCACTTATTTTGCCCCTACTTTCACTCCTCGAGTATCCAATCAAGAGTTCTACTTCACTAGTAAACGAATCTCCTTTACACCAGTGGAGAAAACTTCACTCTTAATCTTACAATCTTTAGTGACACCTAAGCTAAGATGTCGTGTTCTTTACAAAGGCATAACAACGCCTTTTACGTTATATACTTATAATCTACAACACCAACCACACTATTACACAAGTAGGTAGAAGAATGGGTACAATAATGGCGATTGTATAGGTAACACTTAACACATTCACACACAGTGAAGCCTTGAAGGATCAAATCTTAGAATAGAGAGTTCTCGTAATCGATCTTAAAATGTGCAAATATCTAAATCTCAAGAGACAAGAGAATAAACAAGAGTAAGGTTAGAGAGTTGGATATATGAAGAGAGTTTAGAGAAAAAATGTAACACCCCAAAATGTGATATGCGGAAGCGGTGAAGCTCGGGGGCTGTTACGTCATTGTATCATAGTTCAAGGTACAAGAGAACGACTCTAAATGAGACGTTTTATAAAAATACCTCGTTGAATTTAAATTAAAAGCATCACAATACGAAAGGTCTCAATTTCAAAAGATATTGCAGCGGAATGTAAAAGTTTTAAACATCAACGAGATAATAGTTCAAAAGCATAAGTGAGTAAATGTCCGAAGAGCGGTCATGAATGCATGCGGACTCCAAGTACTTCATGTAGCAGATACAAATCATCATCAAATACCTGAGATAAATGCTAAACTGGGTCAACATAAAGTTGGTGAGAATATAGGTTTCAAGTAAAAATTCATAGTCATACGTTTTCAGATTTCATTTCATGTACACATGCAACTATAGGAGATATAGTGCCAAGTGTAGGATAAATTGGGTGTTCACAATATTTATGATAGCGCTAAGCTCGTGACATCGAAACTAGTGATCCAGTACATGCAATAGATTGCACATATAAATTTGCCCCAATAGAGTACCTAGCCAAGATAACTCCGTTCATACAAATGGTACACACTCGTCCGGCGTCAGAATGCCCGAGTGGAGGTTGTCAACCCTCAATAGATCTATCCATAACATAAGAGCTTACTCCAGCAGAGTAACTAACGATTCACGATAGTGGGGACTATGGCTCAAGCAACTTAAGCTATATCATAAATAGTGTTCACGAAGCGTTCACAGAAAAATAGTTTTACTTGCATTCAGAAGCAAGCATCAATAGCATTCATCACATCCCAAAACATTAAACATAGAAAGCAGTTTAATAGGGAACTATAAACTCACCTCAAGCAACGATACAAACCGCACAAGTATGATCAAATAGAAGCGAGCACTCTAGCAACAACCTAAATATAATACTATAGTTTAGGCGCTAGCAAATAAGTCATAATAATTCGTCACGTACGTTACTCATCGCTCATACATATATTATCTTGTTTAAAAACGTGACTAGTAATTATCGTATCGTTATAAGTATTATCGTATATACTTAAGCAAAAATATTTATTTTTGACTCAACGAAATTTCGACAGCCTTTCGGCGTAAATTTTAATTTACCAAAATTTATCTTAATAAATTCTCTCAACACGCTTCTCAACGGAATTTCGACAGCCTTTCGGCGTAAAATTTATTTTACCAAAATTTATCTTAATAAATTTTCTCAATACGCTTTTCATAGAAATTTCGGCAGCCTTTCGGCGTCATTTTAAAAATTGCCATTTTTGGTAAGTTCCCAAATCTCGACTCAAAATCCCAAATTTTCAATCAATCTTTCAACCACAACGCTCAACAAATCATTTCTCGCAATATAACCTAATTTTCACTTTCAACAATATCTATCTAGCGCTTTCGCTTTTCTCAAATCGTTCCCAACAATCATATATAGCATTTAGTACCCATTTCGACACTAAAAACGACTCGGTTTAACTCGAAAACGTCTTTTCGACCACTTTAAAAAAATATGGACAGCAAGTGTATTTTTAGTATGTCTCAAAAAAATAAGTTTTCCGTCATCAAACTTTAAACGCCCATATCTTTCTCGTTTTAACCCCGTTTTTAGCTTATAATATACCGAAACGAAGGTATTTACTTATATTTTCACAATCTCGTACTAAACTAGTGTCAAAACAATTTTTACAACCCGTTAAACCCCATAAATAATTCGGACAGAATACGACTTTTTCGTACAAACGCGTTTTCGACCATTTTTAAGCGTACCCACTAGTAATAACACTACTACTTCCTTCCAAATACTCATAAACATCATAAAAATCAAAGATTTATTTTCAAGTTCATAATCACAAAAATATATATGTGTATATTTTATAATTCCTCTAATTAAAACCTTTTCATACATAGATTTAAAAGATTTATTCAAAATACTTAAAGATTCAAAAAAAAAGTATATCATGACCAAAATAGTTTTTACCATTTTATTTTCAAGAAAATAGTTGATGAGTAACATATATGCATAAATCTTCAAAGATTATGCATGAAAATGAAAAGATTGAAAAAGGTTTAAGAAATAACCTTGTGTAACGATTCTACGTAACGACGGAAACACGATCTACAATCTACTCAACAAATAATCACCAACAACAAAACTACAACTTCAAGAATCTTCAACTCAAAACTACTCAAATCAACAAACCATGAATAACCATTCTTCTAAAAGTGTTTATAAACCTTTGTGTGTATTTAATTTAGGCTAGATGTTCTTGAAATGGAGCTTGCAAAAATCAACAATGGAGGATTATGGGTGGTGTTTGTGTGCCGTGAGTTTTTAGAGAGAGGAAGAGAGAATTGTGTTTGAATTTTGTGTGAGTGAAAGTGAATTATTTGAGGTGAATGTGATGGTTTAGGGTTTTTAGATTTGTGTGAAAAATAGACACAAGAATAGCAAAGTTAGAAAAATGGTTTAAGTGTGCATGTGTTGTGTGTTTGGCCGGTTATAATGGGTCCCATGGGGGGTAAATTATTCAAATTTTTTACTTAGGTAATTAGTTAAAAGGTTTAAGGTAAAAAGGTTAATTAGTTTTGGGTAATTAGTGAAAAGTATGCAGTTACGTTTAATAATGCGTAAAACTTAGAAAATTGACGAAATATATTAATTTTTATGATTTTTCGACGAAAACTGACATTTTACGTTTCGTAAAGTGTTTTATGCATGCTTACGAGGGTTACTCGAAAAAAAACGACGTATAATACGAAAACGCGATACGTTAAGTAAATATTCACTGAAAATACGATTTATTACTATAAATGGCAAAAATACTAAAATACATGTTTATAAATACGTACTGGGTTAATTAAATACGCAGTTAATGAAAATAACAATCACGCAGTTAAAATAAAGCAGTTAAACACGTAATTCACAGATAACGAATAATCTCACGGATTATCGTCAATTCATTGACCGTTACAGCAGTCTGGTCAGATTCACAGAAGATTTCAAAACGATGACTGAGCTCAGTGTCAAGTCATCACTTGTCATAAAACAGTTTTTCAGAAAACGCGGGATAACTTCTCGGTTTATACACAGTTCAAGTACATAGTTGACTAAATAAAAAGTCAAAGGGTAAAATGGTCATTTTACAAAGTAAGAAAATTACCAGTTGTTACATCATCCCATTGTTAATGAAGCTTTGTCCTCAAAGCTTAGGAGTGTCATGGGCTCCAGAGTTGTTAAAGAGGCGCGGATATTTCTTGCGAAATTGATCCTCACGCTCCCAGGTGAATTCAGGTCCACGCTTAGAAGTCCACCTCACCTTCACGATCGGTATACGACTCTGTTTCAATCGTTTGACCTCCCGGTCCATGATTTCAACAGGTTCCTCGACAAATTGCATCTTGTCGTTGATTTGGAGTTCCTCCATCGGTATAACAAGTGTCTCATCAGAAAGGCACTTCTTCAAGTTCGAAACATGAAAAGTGTTGTGCACGCGACTCAATGCTTGGGGTAATTCAAGACGATAGGCTACGGTTCCAACCTTAGCTAAAATCTTGAACGGTCCAATATAACGGGGGTTCAGCTTTCCTCGCTTGCCAAAACGTACCACACCTTTCCAAGGCGATACTTTCAGCATCACTTTGTCTCCCACTTGAAATTCGAGAGGCTTACGTCGAACATCGGCGTAACTCTTCTGACGATCACGGACTGCTTGAATTCGGCTCTTGATCTGAATGATCTTCTCAGTTGTTTCACGGATTAGTTCGGGTCCAGTAAGTTGGCTATCCCCAACTTCGCTCCAACACACAGGCGAACGACATTTACGACCATACAATGCTTCAAACGGTGCAACTTTAATACTAGTATGATAACTATTATTGTAAGAGAATTCCACTAGAGGTAAGTGTCTATCCCATTGTTTTCCAAAGTCCAGTACACACGCGCGCAACATGTCCTCCAGCGTTTGAATAGTTCTCTCACTTTGTCCGTCAGTCTGCGGGTGATAAGCAGTACTCATGTCTAATTGCGTACCCAACGCTTTCTGAAGTGATTTCCAGAATTCTGAAGTAAATCTACCATCTCTATCGGAAATGATCGAGATCGGTATTCCATGCTTAGCGACTACCTCCTTCAGGTATAGTCTCGTAAGCTTATCCATTGAATCGTCCTCCTTCATAGCCAAAAAGTGTGCAGATTTCGTAAGTCGATCCACAATTACCCAAATTGTGTCATATCCGTTTGTCGTTTTAGGCAGCTTAGTTACGAAATCCATGGTTATGTTTTCCCACTTCCACATAGGAATTACCGGTTGAACCAACAGTCCAGATGGTTTTTGGTGTTCTGTTTTCACTCTAGCACATGTTAAACATTTCCCTACGTAAGTAGCGATTTCAGCTTTCATATTTGGCCACCAATATAGCTTTTTCATATCCTGATACATTTTGTCAGATCCGGGGTGGATCGAATACTTAGATTTATGCGACTCGTGCATAATCACGTTCCTAAGTCCTCCAAATAGTGGCAACCAACTTCTACCATTTAGACATAGCGTTCCGTTTGTGCTAGTCTCCAATTTCTTAGTAACCATTCCTCCTAGTTTCTCAGCTTCAACGTTTTCAGGCTTAAGGGCTTCGGTTTGTGCTTCACGAATTTGCACAGGTAAGTTCGGGTTAATAATCATAGCTAACGATCTAACTCTACGTGTCAATAATTGTTCCTTTCTGCTTAGTGCATCTGCCACCACATTGGCCTTCCCAGGGTGGTAACGGATTTCACAGTCATAATCACTGAGCAACTCGATCCATCGACGTTGTCTCATGTTCAGTTCCTTTTGGTCAAGAATATGCTGTAAGCTTTTGTGATCAGTGTAGACAACACACTTGGTTCCATACAAGTAGTGTCTCCACAATTTCAAAGCAAATACCACGGCTCCCAGTTCTAAGTCGTGCGTAGTGTAGTTTTTCTCATGCGTTTTCAATTGTCAAGATGCGTACGCAATAACTTTCTTCCTTTGCATTAACACAGCTCCTAATCCTTTTCCTGATGCATCGAAGTAGACCACAAAGTCTTCCGATCCTTCTGGTAACGATAAAATAGGTGCACTACACAACATTTGTTTCAACTTTTGGAATGCTAATTCCTCCTTATCTCCCCATTCGTATTTCACTTTCTTTTGAGTCAACTTTGTCAATGGTTTCGCGATCTTCGAGAATCCCTCGATGAACCTTCTGTAATATCCGGCGAGTCCTAAAAATTGGCGAATTTCAGTCGGTGTTGTAGGAGCAGTCCACTCCCTAATTGACTCAATCTTAGCAGGATCAACATGAATCCAATTGTTATCAATAACGTGTCCTAGGAATTGTACTCTTGGCAACCAAAAATCACACTTTGAGAACTTAGCGTACAACTCCTCCTTCTCAAGCAATTCCAATATTATCTTAAGGTGTTCCTCATGTTCTTTCTCATTCCTTGAGTAAATTAGTATGTCATCGATGAACACAATGACAAACTTATCCAGATACGGTTTACACACCCGGTTCATGAGGTCCATAAATACAGCAGGTGCGTTTGTCAAACCAAACGGCATCACTTGGAACTCGTAGTGTCCATACCTTGTCCTAAAAGCAGTCTTAGCAACATCTTCCTCACGAATTCTCAATTGGTGATAACCAGACCTAAGGTCAATCTTTGAGTAAACACTCGATCCTTGTAATTGGTCAAACAAATCATCAATTCTAGGTAACGGATAACGGTTCTTGATGGTAAGTTTGTTCAACTCACGATAGTCGATACACATTCGAAAACTTCCATCCTTTTTCTTTACAAATAAGACCGGAGCTCCCCAGGGTGAAGAACTTGGTCTTATGAATCCTTTATCAGTCAACTCTTGTAGTTGCGTTGATAGTTCTTGCATTTCCGATGGTGCTAAACGGTAAGGCGCTCGAGCAACAGGCGCTGCTCCCGGTATTAAATCGATCTGGAATTCAAATTGTCTAGCCGGCGGCAATCCAGGCAAATCTTCAGGAAATACTTCCGGAAAATCCCGTACGATACGTACATCTTCCAACCGCTTTTCTTCCGTCCGCTTTTCCGTAACACGGGCTAAGAATACGTGGCAACCTTCCGACAGCAACTTCTGAGCCTTGATACGCGAAATAATGTTCAGTCGTGATTTCCCTTTTCCCTTACATCCAACTCCTTGTACCTCCAAGACTCCATCTCCATATGGTAAACGAACGACCTTCTCGTCACAGATAATCGTAGCACGGTATTTCGATAACCAGTCCATTCCGATAATTACGTCAAAACTCCCTAATTCGACAGGCATAAGATCAACAACGAAAGGACGACCTAAAAGATTCAAAGTACATCCGCGAAGGATAGTGTCGGCTTCTATCAACTTTCCATTAGCTAACTCAATAGTGTACTTAGTGTCTAAAGGCGAAGGGGTCATATCAATTAAGGCACTAAAGGCAGTCGACACAAAACTCCTATCGGCTCCAGTATCAAATAAAATAGAAGCATAACGATCGTTGAGAAGAAACGTACCCGTAACGACGTCGGGGTTTTCTTATGTCTCTCCTCCTCCTATCACATAAACTCTTCCACGAGCTTCCCCAGCCTTAGCAATTTTTCCTTGGTCCTTGTTCTTTTTCTTTGGGCACTCATTGCTGTAGTGTCCCTTTTGCTGGCATTCGAAACAGGTGACATTGGCTTTCGAGTTCTGTGGTGACTTACAGTCTCTAGCAATGTGTCCGGTTTTCTTACAGTTGTGGCATTGCACATTACATTGTCCAGTGTGGTGACGCTTACATCGGTTGCACAGAGGTAACGTCCCATTGTATACCCCTCTTTCTCCAGTACCAGCGGTATATGCCCTCACAGTCTCTTGTCTCTTGTTCGGATAATTCCCACGGTTGTTCCTTTGGTTGTTTCCCCATTTTCTCTTATTGTCCGCAGCATTTCCAGCATTTGCTCGAACAATTTGATCCATTAGACTATGAGCCATCCTTATAGCATCACTAACCTTAGTCGGTCCAGACGACGTCACATTCCCTTGAACTCTACCAGGTAAACCCCAAATGTAGCGCTCGACTTTCTTTTCCTCATCCGGAACCATTGCAGGACATAGCAAACATAACTCTTGGAATCTCCTTGTATACGCCCCAATGTCATTGTTCCTCACAGTCAAATTCCACAGTTTAATTTCCATTTTCTGAATTTCATTACGAGGACAGTATTCCTTAGTCAACAACTTCTTGAGTTCCTCCCAAGTCATTCCATACGCCTCCTCGGCTCCAACAGTTTGCACATGGGTGTTCCACCACGTCAACGCTCCAGCAGCTAAAGTACAAGTAGCATAAGTCACTTGGGTTTCAACAGTACATCCACTTACGCGGAACACCGATTCCATCTTTTCAACCCATCGAGCTAATCCAACAGCTCCTTCAGTACCATTGAAATTCAGAGGGTCACAATTCCTAAAGTCCTTGTAAGTGCATGACTTAGGTGGTCGGTTCTCAACAACGTTCGGTGGTGCTTGGTTCACGTTGTTGTTGGCTTGTACGTTTGCCAAAGCGGCAGTCACTCGTTGCGTAATCAGTGCTTCCAATTGTGCGTCAGTCATACCATTACGCGTGTTCACCATTGTTTCTCTGCGTTAAGACAACAATGCAAATAAGGTTCAAGCACGAATATACACGTTATATATTTCTATGCTAATGATACAAAATTACGATACAACAATCATAATAAAGATAGTCAATAACCAAAGTCATAAGATCACATTCTCATTCAAAATAAGAATATCCAATACAAGTACATAGTCATAAAATAAGAGTTATGATCACATCTAGTCTAGTCCAACTAACCGAGTACTACTCTAGTTTAGTGAATACAATGCCCAAAAGATAAAAGATGTAATCTACTATAGAATTCAGCACGATAACGATAACACTCTAACCATGACGACGACGACGACGCTCACAATCAGTACATCTCGGTGAAGCACCCCTCGTAGTGTCTCCACCACGAAGTGTCTCCAACTCACTCCTCAAAGCAACAATATCCTCAAGAGCAGTATCCAACAACTCTTGTCTATCCTCATGATCCTCTAGCAAATCTCACACTGCATCCTCAAGTCGACGAAAACGAACAGCATCGGAATCCCTAGCAGATCCTATCATGATAACACATGACCTACGTCTAGAAGACTCTCCATCATGATGTACAGATGGTGTAGAAGCAGTAGTCATAGCACGACTCCCATGAGTAGGCGATGTCTCTGGTATAGCAGGTGAATCAGACATACGAACCCTCTTCCGCGTGTATGACGAGTCAGAATCGGATGCAGCTCTAGTCCTAACGCCAGATGGTCCAGCTCCATCAGCAGGTGGTACGGTATCATCAGAATCACTATAAACCTCAGCAGTCGGTGTACCCCATAATGCTTCCCGCTGCTCTCTAAACCTCTGATGTGGAACAGTAGACTTCTTCTTCAGGTTGGACGTCTTCCTAATCGCAGTCCTCCTACTAGGCTCAGCTCCCTCAGATACAACAGTCAAATCACGGTCAGCAGTACGAGTCATCAATCCATGATGAGCAGGAAAGTCGGGATGTCCCTCATCATCCGACACCAGTGGAAACTCAACTCTAGCCTCATCATCAGTAACCTCAATATCCTCATCAGCCTCGACATCCATATCATCCTCATCCTCTCGATCAACCTCATATCCATCCATGTCCTCATCCTCAGCATCCATACCATCTCCATCCTCATCACCCATACCATCTCTATCCTCATCATCCATATCATCTCCATCCTCAAGTCCTAACACAGACAACGGCGATCCAATCGGTCCAGGAGAAGCAATCTCCATGCCATCACTCTCTACCTCCTCATCAACATCCTCTGGATAATCTATCGGATTATCCTCCCTATCATCCTCACTATCACTGACCCACTCAATCAAAGTACGATGCACAATAGGCGGCATCCCATCAACAACGTCAGAAGTGTCAGACAACACAGCAGGCTCACCCTCGTCATCCTCCTCCGGTTCCTCGTCAGAATCATACTCCGCACCTTCCTCCTCAGGATCAGCCTCCTCTTTGTCATTCTCCGGCTCAACATGATCTGGTACCATCTCAACCTCGTCCTCCCACTCTTCGTCGGCAGAGTCGGGCTGGTAAGAAACAGTAGATGACGACATAACCTGCAACAACCAAAATGCGTATTAAGCAGTTGTAGGGTATGCATGAAATAATCATGTATGGAAATTAAAATATGCAAATCTGAGAAGTGCATATGTATATAATACATATTACGTATTACATAATATATATTACTTATACTTATAGTGTGATCCTACGTAATACATTACGTAGTACACATATATACAGAGTAACAAGTAGCCACATCGGTTATAGTCTAGGCCTAAGATGCAAACCTAGTTCTCTATAACCAAGGCTCTGATACCAATTCTGTAACACCCCAAAATGTGATATGCGAAAGCGGTGAAGCTCGGGGGCTGTTACGTCATTGTATCATAGTTCAAGGTACAAGAGAACGACTCTAAATGAGACGTTTTATAAAAATACCTCGTTGAATTTAAATTAAAAGCATCACAATACGAAAGGTCTCAGTTTCAAAAGATATTGCAGCGGAATGTAAAAGTTTTAAACATCAACGAGATAATAGTTCAAAAGCATAAGTGAGTAAATGTCCGAAGAGCGGTCATGAATGCATGCGGACTCCAAGTACTTCATGTAGCAGATACAAATCATCATCAAATACCTGAGATAAATGCTAAACTGGGTCAACATAAAGTTGGTGAGAATATAGGTTTCAAGTAAAAATTCATAGTCATACGTTTTCAGATTTCATTTCATGTACACATGCAACTATAGGAGATATAGTGCCAAGTGTAGGATAAATTGGGTGTTCACAATATTTATGATAGCGCTAAGCTCGTGACATCGAAACTAGTGATCCAGTACATGCAATAGATTGCACATATAAATTTGCCCCAATAGAGTACCTAGCCAAGATAACTCCGTTCATACAAATGGTACACACTCGTCCGGCGTCAGAATGCCCGAGTGGAGGTTGTCAACCCTCAATAGATCTATCCGTAACATAAGAGCTTACTCCTGCAGAGTAACTAACGATTCACGATAGTGGGGACTATGGCTCAAGCAACTTAAGCTATCTCATAAATAGTGTTCACGAAGCGTTCACAGAAAAATAGTTTTACTTGCATTCAGAAGCAAGCATCAATAGCATTCATCACATCCCAAAACATTAAACATAGAAAGCAGTTTAATAGGGAACTATAAACTAACCTCAAGCAACGATACAAACCGCACAAGTATGATCAAATAGAAGCGAGCACTCTAGCAACAACCTAAATATAATACTATAGTTTAGGCGCTAGCAAATAAGTCATAATAATTCGTCACGTACGTTACTCATCGCTCATACATATATTATCTTGTTTAAAAACGTGACTAGTAATTATCGTATCGTTATAAGTATTATCGTATATACTTAAGCAAAAATATTTATTTTTGACTCAGCGAAATTTCGACAGCCTTTCGGCGTAAATTTTAATTTACCAAAATTTATCTTAATAAATTCTCTCAACACGCTTCTCAACGGAATTTCGACAGCCTTTCGGCGTAAAATTTATTTTACCAAAATTTATCTTAATAAATTTTCTCAATACGCTTTTCATAGAAATTTCGGCAGCCTTTCGGCGTCATTTTAAAAATTGCCATTTTTGGTAAGTTCCCAAATCTCGACTCAAAATCCCAAATTTTCAATCAATCTTTCAACCACAACGCTCAACAAATCATTTCTCGCAATATAACCCAATTTTCACTTTCAACAATATCTATCTAGCGCTTTCGCTTTTCTCAAATCGTTCCCAACAATCATATATAGCATTTAGTACCCATTTCGACACTAAAAACGACTCGGTTTAACTCGAAAACGTCTTTTCGACCACTTTAAAAAAATATGGACAGCAAGTGTATTTTTAGTATGTCTCAAAAAAATAAGTTTTTCGTCATCAAACTTTAAACGCCCATATCTTTCTCGTTTTAACTCCGTTTTTAGCTTATAATATACCGAATCGAAGGTATTTACTTATATTTTCACAATCTCGTACTAAACTAGTGTCAAAACAATTTTTACAACCCGTTAAACCCCATAAATAATTCGGACAGAATACGACTTTTTCGTACAAACGCGTTTTCGACCATTTTTAAGCGTACCCACTAGTAATAACACTACTACTTCCTTCCAAATACTCATAAACATCATAAAAATTAAAGATTTATTTTCAAGTTCATAATCACAAAAATATATATGTGTATATTTTATAATTCCTCTAATTAAAACCTTTTCATACATAGATTTAAAAGATTTATTCAAAATACTTAAAGATTCAAAAAAAAGTATATCATGACCAAAATAGTTTTTACCATTTTATTTTCAAGAAAATAGTTGATGAGTAACATATATGCATAAATCTTCAAAGATTATGCATGAAAATGAAAAGATTGAAAAAGGTTTAAGAAATAACCTTGTGTAACGATTCTACGTAACGACGGAAACACGATCTACAATCTACTCAACAAATAATCACCAACAACAAAACTACAACTTCAAGAATCTTCAACCCAAAACTACTCAAATCAACAAACCATGAATAACCATTCTTCTAAAAGTGTTTATAAACCTTTGTGTGTATTTAATTTAGGCTAGATGTTCTTGAAATGGAGCTTGCAAAAATCAACAATGGAGGATTATGGGTGGTGTTTGTGTGCCGTGAGTTTTTAGAGAGAGGAAGAGAGAATTGTGTTTGAATTTTGTGTGAGTGAAAGTGAATTATTTGAGGTGAATGTGATGGTTTAGGGTTTTTAGATTTGTGTGAAAAATAGACACAAGAATAGCAAAGTTAGAAAAATGGTTTAAGTGTGCATGTGTTGTGTGTTTGGCCGGTTATAATGGGTCCCATAGGGGGTAAATTATTCAAATTTTTTACTTAGGTAATTAGTTAAAAGGTTTAAGGTAAAAAGGTTAATTAGTTTTAGGTAATTAGTGAAAAGTATGCAGTTACGTTTAATAATGCGTAAAACTTAGAAAATTGACGAAATATATTAATTTTTATGATTTTTCGACGAAAACTGACATTTTACGTTTCGTAAAGTGTTTTATGCATGCTTACGACGGTTACTCGAAAAAAAACGACGTATAATACGAAAACGCGATACGTTAAGTAAATATTCACTGAAAATACGATTTATTACTATAAATGGCAAAAATACTAAAATACATGTTTATAAATACGTACTGGGTTAATTAAATACGCAGTTAATGAAAATAACAATCACGCAGTTAAAATAAAGCAGTTAAACACGTAATTCACAGATAACGAATAATCTCACGGATTATCGTCAATTCATTGACCGTTACAGCAGTCTGGTCAGATTCACAGAAGATTTCAAAACGATGACTGAGCTCAGTGTCAAGTCATCACTTGTCATAAAACAGTTTTTCAGAAAACGCGGGATAACTTCCCGGTTTATACACAGTTCAAGTACATAGTTGACTAAATAAAAAGTCAAAGGGTAAAATGGTCATTTTACAAAGTAAGAAAATTACCAGTTGTTACAAAAAAGATAGAAGAGGGGTGAGTGATAAGCTTGGACAAAGTTTGGTATTTATAGGCACAACATTAGACACCCACGAAACCCGTCGGCTCCCTTACCCAGGGGTCCACCGGGTCTAACTTTTGTTGTCTCATAAATATTTGTCCAAGATCACACACAAACATTGTATATACACATAGTTGACTTTATATATATGATGAATAGAGATAAAAGTCCATTTATATCTATTTTTATTTTTACATTTTAAGGTATATAAAGTGTATACAATTTTTACAAAACTTTAGAACATAAGTTCATAGATTAAAAATACTTATGTGTTGCTTGTAATACAAACATAAAAATATGTTTGATGTTTTGTCATTAACAAAACGTTAAGCATGATTAAAACGTATATATCATTTTAGTGCGATATTTGCATTTACAATCTCCCTTTTTTTGTTGAAGACATAATATGAACTTATTTTTAGTTGGTAAGAACATCAACATATGATTTCTAGAAATATGAACTTATTTCTCTTCTCTCCCTTTTTGTCGAAATAAAAAGGGAAGGATAAATATAAAAGGGTTTTGAGAGAGATATTCAGAAATATAGATAGCAAATGAATTTTCCATTGTCTCCCCCTCGA
Source organism: Glebionis coronaria (assembly GCA_025667525.1). Lineage (NCBI taxonomy): Eukaryota > Viridiplantae > Streptophyta > Magnoliopsida > Asterales > Asteraceae > Glebionis > Glebionis coronaria. The sequence goes on from CM046877.1 coordinate 459,638,321, forward strand.
TTCATACTCTCCCTAAATTAGAGAACCAAGAGACATGGATTAGAAAAATCCTGCAAGAAAAGGTTAGAAAGATAGTCATAGAGTTACATGTACACAAGAAGATCCAACATAGGATCTTATGAATTACACATTTTTTATGAATTACACATTTTTACAAGTAGAGAATGCATAATGTAAATGGTTTGAACAAATGGCGTGATTCACATGGTACTCCCCCTAGATTCATGCCCATGTGATCAAGTAAATGTCAACATATTTCCTGCAAAAGAGAGTTAGTTTCTCGAAAATAGTCGAGATGAATAGCATGATAACATCATTCAAACATAATATCATACATGTACAAGTTATGAATTTAGAAAGAAAATGGTTCATTTATCTTGCCCCAAAGAAAATTACAACCCCAAGCATGTGAAACATTGGTGAAAAAGATGAATTACATTGGAAAAAAGAAGGTTTAGACAAAACAAGGGACTAGAATACAAAAACGGGCAAGTATACCCTTTCGTTCGTAGTATAGTTTTGTAGTGGTAAGCCAGGATCGTTCGCAAGCACTTAGTTTCGTTTTGGTAAGCAAAATAATAATCGAAGGTAGAAATGATTGATTTGAATAATATAATAACAACATATGACTTATGTGGGATAGTTTCTATAATGTCGTGATGATGATAATAATGATCGAAAACGCCATTTTGACGAAAAAGGATTATCACCATATTTCTTCTCATTTTGCATATCAATCTCACTCTCTCCAATACTCCAATATCCGAGTATTTTAGTCTTCTTAGTCAATTTTCAGTATATTCCACTTTTGGGAAATACTTGTAACGAGAGTATCTTACTCTTCGATTTGTGGAAAGGTGATACAATTGTGACACTTGTGTACTCGTCAATTCATTCAATCTAAGTATAATTTTCTTTTACTCTTTTCCATTTGTTACTTTGATTACTATGCTAGGCTAAGTTATCTGTGACTATATGGGTATGTGACTATAATTAGTGAGGATGCTATGATATGATCCTCTATAAATGATTTCAAGCTAGTGTTGTAGAACCATTTTGCCACTTAGTTCTATTACCATATTTTATCAAAATTGATCTGTTATGATAATTTGACGCCGAGAGGGTCAAGTTGTTATAATAAGTTTTTCAGAATTTGTCTATAGTTTTGAATCTTTGGTTGGAGAGATCCGCTTAGATATTTTGATAAAGTATTGAACTTGTTGGAAACTTGTTTTAAGCTTAGTCGCTTAATAAGATATAATTCTTGAATCAAACCAAGTTAATTGTAAAAACGCCATTTTGATGAAAAAGGATTATCACGCTTTACCTATTTATAGTGCAGTTTGAGGGTCAAAGTGTGCCGCACTTCTCCAAATGTGCGCCGCACATTGGAGGTGGTGATTGTGCGCCACACTCCTGACATTGCGCGCCGCACATTCGTGCGTCCAAAATGTTCTTCTCTTTTATTCTTTTATTATTGCAACTAAAGATTCTACTTTGCTTTTCTTCACTTTGAGCCTTCAACCTTTTACCTGCATATAAAACGCTATGTATTAAGTATCAAAAGTTCATCTTTATAATACAAAGTGATATAATAGCAACGGACTAAATATGTATATTTTGGGTGTTATCACACGCCCCCTTGATGGGTGGTGGACCCTTAGATGGTGGGGTTCGACGGGTGTCGTGTATGTCTGTAAGCAGAATGCAAGAAAGAGAAAAATGAGGTCCCGAGAACTTGTTAGGAGTGATACTACTGAGACGGAGGATGTAGGAGAGCCTTAATTCCATCAAGGATATTGTGGAGTGATACACGCATCTTTTGACGGAGATCTATGACGAGCGAGTGAGTGTAGCGATAATGCTCACATTGGGGAGATGTGTGGAGATTAGAAGGATAGAGTTGAGGATCTTGATGGTCAGAAGATGGAGAAGGACCATGGAGGTCATTGTGTTGTTGGGTTTCTCGAAGATGGAGATGAACCATGTCATTAAAGGCTTGACGCCTATTGAAAGCTTGTTGGTCTTGTGTTGTGGGTGGAGCCAACACGCTAGTTGGTGATGAGTGGGATGGTGAGTGGTGAAAGGATCGTTCCTAAATCCATAGGGAATCGTCCAAGTCCATAAAGGATGAAGTGGGAGGTGTGGTAGTGAAGGAGATAGTTGGAATGGGGAGAGTTTGGGGTAATGGAGCGAAAATGGGCAATGGTAGGTATGGAGGCTAAATTGGAGGTGGTGTTGGCGTGCTTGAAATAGTAGTTATGATAGGTTGGGAGTTAGAAGGTGATGTTGGTGGTGTATCGAAGAACTCGATAGGTTGAGAGGTGATGTAACACCCCGCTCCGAAAAGAGACAAAGTGTAACATTTATGGTGTCATATCATATACATCAAAACATAAAGGTCTAACATGAAACTTATAAATTAAAACATAAATATATCCAACAATATCAAATCCCCAAAACAACGGGGTCCAAAATGCAAAGTACTTAATTTATAAACATATTCAGTAAATTATTGACTCGGGTATCTCTAAACGCAATCATCAAACTCTCAACTCCGAGCTTCCCGCTTAATACTTTCCGCACGGAAAATAAACACGGCTAAGCAAAACACCCAGTAAAAGATATAACAAATAAGACTAAAAAGTAAAGAGAGGTAATGAAAGTTGAGGATATCACAATGTATGAACAATATGACGAATATATGGATCAATAAGAAAGGATAAATGAAAGGTAATAGAATGGCCACGAGCTCATATAACAAATCACATATCATATCAAACCATATAGTCACATAGGTGTACATGTGGCGCGACTCCCATGTACCAAAATCGATATGGGGTGTATAACACACACAACCCATTCACTACAAATCATATCAAACGTACGAAAATCCTAGGATGCATCCATACGTCCCCTGTAAATCATAATCAAAAGCACGTATACTAGCTCATGACTAGTACACGCACTAACAAAATATAGCAACATAATGGACATCAAAAGGGAACGCTTGGGTCTAATCCCACCACCCCAGATGGTGTCATGTCGTTGGTGTATCAATCAACATGGTCATGGTACCTCCATGACTAGAAACAAAATATGGCCCGGGTATTAAGGGGTTCATAACCAAATGGCATATCAAAACATATACCAAATTGATCAAATGGAAGCATAAGAAGGCATATCAAACAAAGGGATCATAATAACAAGGCAAAGGGAATCAAGGATCATATCAAAACAACAACTAAAGACATAGGGAGCATATCAAAGGCTTAGGTATTGATAAAAAAATTACAAAAGAGTATAAGAAGTGTTCTTACTAAAAGAACCGAATATCCGTACCTTAGCGCAAAACCAAACAAAGAGCCGCACAAAACAAAAAAAATCCTAATCCCGTGTCACCAATGCTACAATATACATACAAACATATCATACATACTGATCATATACATAAATATACAATTTTCCAAAAATAGGTGATTGACTTTCCAAAAACAGTGGTTTCCATATTCAAAAGATTTGCCAGTAATTAAGGTAAGATACACTACTTAACTACCCCATAATAGACTTCCCATAAATTACCACAAAATTCACATAGGTTAAATTATAGGTCAATAAGGTCTATGTAAGAGGACTTAAGCCCAAAGGTTACCCAACCTAAGATATGACCCAATAAGCCTAACCTAGCCCAAAACAGATCTGGTCAGAACATACATAATTTTGTAATGATTTTGAACCACTTAAGCAACTTCAAAACAAATTAGAAAAAATCAAGGAGATGTCCCACATATGAAGATCATCCCCCCTGAAGTGGCTTAAGTTAATTCAAATTATTAAAGGATTTATGGTGTTTATGGTGAACACGACATTTTCAGTCTAGAAAATATGTTTTGACACCTTTGGAAAATAGTAAGAATCGACCATAAAAAGTTCTTAAAAATAACTGGATGACATATTAACAAACTAAACTCAGAGTAGATGATCAAAGACACTAGATCCATGTTAAAAGCTATTGTAAAACTCGTTTTATGATGGTTACAAGATGACCCTTCCAAACAACCCAAAACCCTTGTTTTGTAACTCATGTTTCACCCATCTAGATCATAATAAGATGTCTAGATCTTTATAAAAATCATGTAATAACTCATTTAGAACATATTTAGGGCTGATTAAACTTGATCTAGATTATGAAAGGAGTTTTTAATTTATCAATCACCATAAACATGTTTTTAGGGTTTATAAACCCCAAAAATCATATACATAAGAAATAATCAAAATACAAAATCATGGAAGGTGACACAAGGATTAAATTACTTACATGAAATGAATATACAAGGGTAATAATCACCAAGGCATAAAAAATACAAGGAAGGAGGAGAAGGATGGAAGAAAAGCGCCAATTCACCCAAAATACCAAGGTTTCTAAAATGGAGATGTAGAGAAAACCTTACCAAAAATCAATAGTGGAGTTTGTGTTTGTGTGATGAAAGTGGATGACCAAAAGGGTTTAGGGGAAGGGTTTTTGTAATTTTTAGCAAGTAATTAAATGTAAGAACCATGTTTGATTTGTTTTTATTATTTTCTACATATAATTTATTTTGTCATAAAATCAAATATTCTTCCCATTATTTTAATAAAAACACAAGGCACATTAATCAAAAGGATGAGAACAATTGCAATTTTACCAAATTTATAAAGTCTTACATAATATTTCTTAAAATCCTTAACACATTTTCTAAATTTAAAACCTTTTAAATTAAGTAATAAAACAAAATAAAATCTCTTTATTTTTATTTTATTTTATTTGTAACAGTGATTTCCGACACATTGGCCGACTAATCCACGAGGTTTGAGCCCACCGTCACACAGACTCAAACCAGATAAAACCCTCTTATTTAATAAAATCCGACCAAAATCACTATTTTATAAAATGTATTTATTTTTTTCTTTTAAATAAACTATATGTTATATGATTATTATTTTGAAAAGATTTTATAACCTAAAGTTTAATTATTTTAAACTTATTCAAATAATTAATTACACACTTTTAAATATTTAGAAATGAAATGAAATTTCATAAATGAATGAAATTTCAGAAATGAAATGAATTTTCAAAAATGAATTGAATTTTCATAAATGACATCAAATTTTCAAAATGACATAAATGACCAAAAGTCGTATTCTCAAAATGCGGGTTTTATAGGTGATGAGGAAGTGATGGTGTTTGAAGTGGGTGATGTGATGATGGGAGAAGCGGTGGTAAGTGAGGAATAGGGTGATCTTGAGTTTCTTAGGATGTCCCCTAGTTCTTGAGAAATTTCTCTGTGAATTGGTGATTCATGAGTGTTTTGGGAAGAAGATGGTGTTGTTGAGGGTTTCAGAATGCCGCAACATGATGGACGGACACTTATACGTGTCATTCTCCTAAGAGGATTGTGAGATGAGGATGAGGAACCTTTGGTCATGGTGATATGCTGATATTGTAAAAGGATAAAGAAAGGTGATTATGTGAGAAGATTATGAAGATGAAGGCCATTTAAATAATGGTTTAGGAAGATGATAGAATTGAATGACTGAGGAAGATGATTGGGAGAGGGAAGGAGCAAGAGTAAATGTGTTTTAATTGCTCAGTTGTGAAGGTATAAAGGTAGAAGAGAAAGAGTTTTGAGAAGTGGGTAATTAAATGGTGGTAATGATGATGTTTAAGTTTTACAACTACAGACCCACGGAACCCGACGACCCTTTGAGGAGGGTTCGGACGGGGTCCGAGTGAGTGCACGGGTAATATTTAATTTTTTTAAAGGAGGGAAAGGAACGGAACCGGTCGACCCCTTTATCAAGGGGTCCGACGGGGTCGGAGTATGTCTGTGACTGTCAGAATTTAAAGGTAGAAAATGAGATAATTTTGGACCCAAACTCAAATGTTTTTGAAATAGGATGATGTAAAACCCGCATGCTTTTACCATGCATAGTATCCTTAAGATCGTACGTACTAGATTTAAACTTTCCTAATATAGCATGATTACGATTACGTGTTAGGATTTTACGTATTACGTACGTGTTAGAACACGATAAGTATTTACTACGCACGAGCACGTAGTAATTATTTAACGATAATTAATCACGAACATGCGATCATGAAATCATGAACGTAATTAAAACGCGAACTAATAATTAATTACGTATATATATATATATATATTTATTATGAACACGAATAAATATATTGTGTCACGATCGATAACTAAATAAATTACGTAAACTACGTAACACGTAATCACGGACATTTAAACGATTATTATTATGATGTATATTTAATTTAACACGACAAGTAATTACATACGTAATAGTTACGTTTAACACGTATTGTGATAACTATGAACTTACGACACTTTAAAATACGATTACGCGTACCATTTAAACAAGTCGCGTATTAAATAAAAATTACAAGTGTTTAAGGGGCTGTTTTGACAAAATAGAAAAGAGAAGGACTTGGGCTCAAGGCCCAAGTGGGTTTTGGCCGTGTAAAACAATAGGACGGGGGGGAGTAGCTAACATTTTTTGAGAAAACACAAAATCTAACATAAAACCCTAGAAAAATATAAACAGCCGCCAGTTTGTCTCCTCCTTTTTCTCTTTTCTCTGCCGCGACCCACAGAAAGAAAAAAGGGAAACCATGGCCTCATGATCCAAGAAGAACGAGGATTGCATTCGTTTGTTTAATCCTAAACCCTAACACGAAGTAAACAAGGTAAACCCTAATTCGTTTTATTTTCTTTTCTTTTAATCCGATTTCTTGGGATATTTAAAACATATTATACGAGTTATAATAAGGTGGATTTGTGTTTTTGGATGTTGCTAGCTCGTTTGGCACCCAAACCGAGAGTCAAGAGACTCTCGGTGGTATATTTTTCCCCAGCCGCAACCCTTTTTAAGGGTGTTGGCTGTTTTGTTCTGTCGGGGGCAGCCTCGAACAAGCAGGGGGAACCACTGGCTACGGCCAGTGGTATTATGGGTCAACCAGGGGGAACCGAGACCACCAGGTCTCGGTGGGAACTGATAACAAGCAGGGGGAAACCAGGGCAGGGGGTGTTTGGCTACGGGTTTAACAGGGCGTTTGGCAACCCATTTTAGGAGCAGTTTAGGGTGCGTTTGGCAAACTGTTTTATAAGCATAACTAAAGGGCTGTTTGGTTCGTGTTATAAGTAAACATAATACGAGTTTTACGTTTAAATTAATAAGACACGGGTTCGGTTTTCGATGCTTTTAATAAATAATACATGGTTACGGGTTATCATTTTAAAAGTTAATTAACTTTACATGCTTGTTAATTTTACAAGGTATTTTCAATTAATAAATAATGACGTATTATTACAAGATTAATTAAATTGAATTAACATGCTAGGTAATTAATTTAATTAAAAACATGGACTTAGGTTATTATTACTAATTAATACTACATGATTTTAACCTAAGTATTTTGATTATTAAATTTAAACAATAGTAATTAATTAATTATTAAACATGACTTATAATTAATTAATTATCATGACGTAGGTTAATTATTTTGCTATTAATACATAGTTAAACCTAAGTATTTTAATCATGAAAATTTGACTAAGTAATTAATTAATTATTAAAACCATGACCTATAATTAATTAATTCTCATGACTTAGGTTATATTAATATAATTAATAATACGTGTTTCAACCTAAGTATTTATATCTTATTTAATTAAATCACATGATAATTAAATAAATGCCTTAACCTATAGTTTATTTAAATACATGGAATGATTTATAAACTATACTATTTTATTTCATGACTTAGAATATTAATCAGAAAACACTTTAGCTTATATTATTAGCTTAATAATCCAGCTTATTTCTATTTATGGAAACTTTCTATTTTTAGAAACTTGTTTAATTAAGGCAGCTAATCTATTTATGGAAACTTTCTATTTTTAGAAACTTATCTATTTTTTAAGCAGTAACTCTATTTTTGGAAACTTTCTATTTTAGGAAACCTGCTATTTTTAGGAAGTTACTTATTATTACACACAAGTATAATAACACAAGAAATACAAGTAATACTTAATCAGAATATACAGAATATACGATAAACACAGTATAACGTTAAAACTAGTAAAACAAGACATAACATTAAACCAGTTACGTATTCAGTAATCAGATACTTATACACGTATGTATTTATGTAGCATTAGTGATACCGAAGTAGGACTCTCTTCCGTTCGTCTTCTTCGTTCACTGGACATAAGGTACGGATTCCCGTCCTTTCAGTATGGACATTCTTTCCTTATTAGGATTTCCCCGTATGCAGCCAACTGTTTTCCCGTAGTATAAGTTACGTGTTTGATTGCTTATGTTTAATTAAGATTACCTATAGCCATATACATGCATGACCAGTTTCACCTAGTTATGGAGGTACCATAACCATAACATTAGAGGCACTGATGTTATGACTTCACCACGACGGAGTGATTGCTCGTGGCGTCCCTTCAGCTTTTGGCCATTTATTTATATTTATCATGTGGGGCGTATGGGTGCATCCTAGTTACATGTTTTTATTCAGGATTTCATGGTGAATGTGGTGTGTGCCTTGCATCCTTCACAAGGAGCTGATCCCTCCTACCCAAAAACCAGTATATTAAATTAGAGGCAGCCCCTCTAATTTGCATGATGAGGTCACCCCTCCAAGTATTCATGCACGGTGGATTTTCATGACCTATATTGGCTAATGGTAAAATATGTTAAACAATTTTCATAAGATAAACATAAGGCTTTTCAAACTATAAAACCAGTTTTATGAACATGTTCCAGGTTTTCCAGGACTTATACATTTCCGCTGCTATTAAGTCTTTATTATGCTTAGTCATTCATACTATGTCTATATCCGTGCACTGAGCGTTTTGCTCAGCCGTTACTTTCCTTTCCATGTCCCAAAACGGCAGGTACCCTAGGAAAGACTCGAGCATTTGGAGGACGTGCATCGGATGGAAGCTGCTAGAGACTTCTTTTCCTGTTGCCTTCATATATTTATGCTTGTGTAGTCTTTCATTCGTTTCTTTTGCTTTATTATGTTTTGGGCTTATGTTTGGGAACCGATGTTTGATTCCGGTTATCCCTATGGTCATGTAATGTTTTATACATTTATCCTTGTATGCTTTGATGACACGCCATAATTACGCGTCCATTATCAAAATGGGGTGTTACAATTATGGTATCAGAGCCAAGGCTTCGACCTGTAGGCTCTAAAACTCGACCTGTGACTAGTGGGTAGACACCAGGAGCTTCCTAAGCCAACGTCTGTTATTCTACGTATTGATGTTTTCAGCGCATTGTTGTTTTAACCATGATGTTTTCAGCACCTTGAGGTTTTAACCTTGATGTTTTCATCGATATTGTTTTGCTAATATGGATGGACAACCGTCATTCATATTTAGTTATGTGTCATTGTTTCATGCATAATGTTCCTCGTGAACTGTGGCTATGTGGACTGAACCCTAGTAGTTCATAATTAGTCACATAAAATTTTTTTTCTCATAAGTTTTGACATATGAGTTTCATATATTTATGTTTCATGTATCATTGTTGTAGGGATTATGACTAAGTAATGGTTGGTACAGGACTGGCCCTATTTAGTCGCATGTGCTTTTATCGAAACTTTTAATTTTGGGACCGACCTATAGGCGTCCCCTCGTATTTACAATGATTGTCTCGAGGTCAGATACAATGAATGGTTTCAGTTCCGTGCTACCCTTTTTGATAGCTGTGCCATGTATTTTGTTTTGGGACCGACTCATAGGCGTCCCCTCGCACATATAAAGGTTTTTATAAACTACAGTACGCATTCATGCACTGTTTTTCATGCATAAAATTTTTCTCATGATTTAAATTGGCATATTTTTTTTTCCATGTCCCCTCATAAGTTATTATGTTTTATGTCAAGTATGTTTCATACTGTCATGGTTAACTCCAGTTTCATGCTGATTATGTTATACATTTCTTTGTGATAGATGGTTTCATGTTTCTTCATGATAATTCCGTCTTCATGTTGATTATGTTTTACGCCTCTTTTGTTATTTACGTTGTCCCGCAAGACATTGTTGGATTTCATTGAATTCTGATTTCATGATAGTCATGGTTGGTTTTCATTGATCATGCTGTCAGGTAAATCATCGTTGAATTTTGTGTAACCACACTTTAGCGTTTCTCTATGCAACCAGAATGAGGTATATACTGGCATTGCCAGGTTATCATGATGGTTTTCCTAACCGTTTAAATGATATACTTTCTTTAGATCATGATAAATGATCGACCCCATACCGATCATTTCATGTGCATTCAACGTGTACTCCATGTACCGTATTCCATGTCTATTACACATACCTAAATCCATGTGTATTTCACTTGCAATACTGCACGAGTATTCGCTAGTCAATTCTGAATCACCTCAGGCGTATTTTCAATTGCTGATGTTCTACAAGATTGCTGATGCCGCTCATAACTGGGAGATGTTACTAAAGGTTGATGCTGCAGACGTTCGGAGACGCTACGAGATACAGATGCTGTTCACAACCTGGAGATCCTACAAGACGAAGAAAAAGGCGTCGGAGCAAAGCAATTGGACGAGAAGATGCTTCACCATCAGACGATTTCCATCAATCATTGTCCCTAATTCTTAGTTACATGTCATACGTCATTCAGCTGTCATTTCAGCCATATGAGTGCAAACCGGTACCAGCCGGCCACTCAGCTGAATAGTTACATGAATCACGGTCATCAGAATGACCGTCATGGAACTGACAGACAGGACGATAGTAACCACTACTATGACAGAAACTATCCTAGAAATCGTAACCGAGGCTCCGGCCGCGGACGTGATCAGACATACAAATGATCAGTAGTCCAACCGATCCGCCAATTCTGGCATAATAACCTTATATTGTGGTTATATTTGTTTCACATCTCGAGACACATGTCAAGACATCAGTCAAGACACATGTCTCACGTATACTTTCTGAAGACACATGTCAAGACATCAGTCAAGACACATGTCTCACGTATACTTTCTAAAGACACATGTCAAGACACCAGTCACGACATATGTCATGCTTATAGTTCCAAGACACGAGTCAAGACACATGACTCACGTCCAACTATGGAACATTTCTAAGAAATTCAGGGTACCCTCCAAGGGTATATCTATTTTGTTGTGCCATGTATTAATCAGGCCATAAGAATTTCAATACCATTATCGGCGTATCAGTGAGAACTGTCACGTTGCCGATGTCACTTTCATTCTTTCACCATACTTCATATATTCATGACCATGAAGGACGCCTTTCGTATTCCCACGTATACGAAGGTTTTCCTTCAGCTTAATTATGAGATCCAAGCTTCTAACGCATTCCCTCGGACAGACACGAGATGAATTTTATCCTAATTATGTACTATGAACAGTACACCATGCTACAATTCATAATTATGTACAGTAATGTTCAGGCTCCTGAATACATTCAGCTTGATTTTCCATCGGGAAAATCGGTACAAATTATCTATGCTTACAAGCATGTGCGTTGTTAGCCATGGTCGCTAAAATTTTCGAGCTGTCAGTAAGACACGACCACTTAAATCTTTGACGCATAGCCAGTTGATTATTCCAAAGTCTTCCTATACATTCCAGAAGAATCTACAAGGAGAAGGATGGTACCATGAGATTATGTGTCGACTACCGTTGACTTAAACAAATCACCATTCATGACCGTTATTCTCCTCCACGTATTGACGACATGTCTAATCAACCGTATAGTGTTAATCACTTTCCCAATTTCGAACTCATGATCATGCTGCCAACAGTGACGAGTGAAAAAGCAGGACATGTCCATGACTGCTATTCGTTCACGACTCGGTCATGCTAGATTTATGATTTTGAATTTGTCTCATCAATGCTCCAATGACATTATGGGAATGAGTTTCCATGAACTCATAGCAAATTCATCAGTGTTTTTAGTGTTACGTTCATATCTTCATACCTGTTATGCAAACAGGTTAAGATAGGACACCAACAGACTGAGACGTTTTCATCATCTGAAATTGTAAATTGAAAATGGGACAAGATCTCCACAGATTTTAGTTACCAGATTTCAGCAAACTCAGAAGAAGCATGATGCTATCTGGGTTATTGTCAACAGTTTGATCATGTCTGAAAAATTCTTACATCCGTACGGATTTCAGAACCAACAGATTGATAGGACATGTTCCAGCCAAGGCTCATCCGACCACCTGGTAATCCCTCAGTTATCGGGTCAGACAAAGATTCACAAATTGCTTTCGCGCTCATGTTCATGACACTATTCACGTTCATGATCGTATTTTGGTTTACGATTTTACGTTCATTTGTTTTCTCATTATGGGTAGTTTGCAAGAACTTGAGAGACCAAACCCAAGTTTAGTCTAACTCCCTATCCTCAGATAGACGTTTCTCGTCATAATCTATGTCTCACCTTCTAGCGTTTGGCGATACCGCCATTATATTCTATGTTCACGATATGTTTCACATATCATGTTCATTCCACGTTCCTCATATCATGATCAAGATATGTTACACGTATCATGGATCACGATATGTTTACTCATACTACACTCGCCATATCTCCACGTAGCACGTTCAAAATTTTTCACGTATCACGTTCAAAATTTTTTACGTACTACGTTTCTTTATGTCTCGCGCATCGTTTCTAGTTAACAGTTAAGTCAGATTGTCTTTCATCGTAACGTTTCAGTTACTCTTACACGATTAACTCTTATTTCCTCGATCGAATTTAGGGGATCTACATTACGTTTATAACCAAGAACTTCTTCGTATTCCAAGTCAAGGTCAGGAGGACCAAGACTTATCATTCGTGTCAAGATCTTATGAAGGAACCGTTCCAAGGGGGAAGCCACTTGGAAACGGACAAGTTCATCCGAACTTTTATCTGTTTTTCTCTTATCAATTAGATATGTCCTTTCAGTCACGTCACGTTCCATGTCTTTTCAAGACATGTCACGTTCCATGTTCCCTTCTACCATGTCACCTTTATTTCCGTTATTACGCATACCTTTCCAGTCTGATTCGGGTAGGTTTCGCTTCCAGTTACGTTACCTATAATTCGGGGACGAATTATTCTTTTTAGGGGGGAAGAGTTGTAAAACCCGCATGCTTTTACCATGCATAGTACCCTTAAGATCGTACGTACTAGATTTAAACTTTCCTAATATAGCATGATTACGATTACGTGTTAGGATTTTACGTATTACGTACGTGTTAGAACACGATAAGTATTTACTACGCACGAGCACGTAGTAATTATTTAACGATAATTAATCATGAACATGCGATCATGAAATCATGAACGTAATTAAAACGCGAACTAATAATTAATTACGTATATATATATATATATATATATATATTTATTATGAACACGAATAAATATATTGTGTCACGATCGATAACTAAATAAATTACGTAAACTACGTAACACGTAATCACGGACATTTAAACGATTATTATTATGATGTATATTTAATTTAACACGACAAGTAATTACATACGTAAAAATTACTTTTAACACGTATTGTGATAACTATGAACTTACGACACTTTAAAATACGATTACGCGTACCATTTAAACAAGTCGCGTATTAAATAAAAATTACAAGTGTTTAAGGGGCTGTTTTGACAAAATAGAAAAGAGAAGGACTTGGGCTCAAGGCCCAAGTGGGTTTTGGCCGTGTAAAACAATAGGACGGGGGGGGGGGGGGGGGGGGGGGGGGAGTAGCTAACATTTTTTGAGAAAACACAAAATCTAACATAAAACCATAGAAAAATATAAACAGCCGCCAGTTTGTCTCCTCCTTTTTCTCTTTTCTCTGCCGCGACCCACACAAAGAAAAAAGGGAAAACCATGGCCTCATGATCCAAGAAGAACGAGGATTGCATTCGTTTGTTTAATCCTAAACCCTAACACGAAGTAAACAAGGTAAACCCTAATTCGTTTTATTTTCTTTTCTTTTAATCCGATTTCTTGGGATATTTAAAACATATTATACGAGTTATAATAAGGTGGGTTTGTGTTTTTGGATGTTGCTGGCTCGTTTGGCACCCAAACCGAGAGTCAAGAGACTCTCGGTGGTATGTTTTTCCCCAGCCGCAACCCTTTTTAAGGGTGTTGGCTGTTTTGTTCTGTCGGGGGCAACCTCGAACAAGCAGGGGGAACCACTGGCTACGGCCAGTGGTATTATGGGTCAGCCAGGGGGAACCGAGACCACCAGGTCTCGGTGGGAACTGATAACAAGCAGGGGGAAACCAGGGCAGGGGGTGTTTGGCTACGGGTTTAACATGGCGTTTGGCAATCCGTTTTAGGAGCAGTTTAGGGTGCGTTTGGCAAACTGTTTTATAAGCATAACTAAAGGGCTGTTTGGTTCGTGTTATAAGTAAACATAATACGAGTTTTACGTTTAAATTAATAAGACACGGGTTCGGTTTTCGATGCTTTTAATAAATAATACATGGTTACGGGTTATCATTTTAAAAGTTAATTAACTTTACATGCTTGTTAATTTTACAAGGTATTTTCAATTAATAAATAATGACGTATTATTACAAGATTAATTAAATTGAATTAACATGCTAGGTAATTAATTTAATTAAAAACATGGACTTAGGTTATTATTACTAATTAATACTACATGATTTTAACCTAAGTATTTTGATTATTAAATTTAAACAATAGTAATTAATTAATTATTAAACATGACTTATAATTAATTAATTATCATGACGTAGGTTAATTATTTTGCTATTAATACATAGTTAAACCTAAGTATTTTAATCATGAAAATTTGACTAAGTAATTAATTAATTATTAAAACCATGACCTATAATTAATTAATTCTCATGACTTAGGTTATATTAATATAATTAATAATACGTGTTTTAACCTAAGTATTTATATCTTATTTAATTAAATCACATGATAATTAAATAAATGCCTTAACCTATAGTTTATTTAAATACATGGAATGATTTATAAACTATACTATTTTATTTCATGACTTAGAATATTAATCAGAAAACACTTTAGCTTATATTATTAGCTTAATAATCCAGCTTATTTCTATTTATGGAAACTTTCTATTTTTAGAAACTTGTTTAATTAAGGCAGCTAATCTATTTATGGAAACTTTCTATTTTTAGAAACTTATCTATTTTTTAAGCAGTAACTCTATTTTTGGAAACTTTCTATTTTAGGAAACCTACTATTTTTAGGAAGTTACTTATTATTACACACAAGTATAATAACACAAGAAATACAAGTAATACTTAATCAGAATATACAGAATATACGATAAACACAGTATAACGTTAAAACTAGTAAAACAAGACATAACATTAAACCAGTTACGTATTCAGTAATCAGATACTTATACACGTATGTATTTATGTAGCATTAGTGATACCGAAGTAGGACTCTCTTCCGTTCGTCTTCTTCGTTAACTGGACATAAGGTACGGATTCCCGTCCTTTCAGTATGGACATTCTTTCCTTATTAGGATTTCCCCGTATGCAGCCAACTGTTTTCCCGTAGTATAAGTTACGTGTTTGATTGCTTATGTTTAATTAAGATTACCTATAGCCATATACATGCATGACCAGTTTCACCTAGTTATGGAGGTACCATAACCATAACATTAGAGGCACTGATGTTATGACTTCACCACGGCGGAGTGATTGCTCGTGGCGTCCCTTCAGCTTTTGGCCATTTATTTATATTTATCATGTGGGGCGTATGGGTGCATCCTAGTTACATGTTTTTATTCAGGATTTCATGGTGAATGTGGTGTGTGCCTTGCATCCTTCACAAGGAGCTGATCCCTCCTACAAAAAAACCAGTATATTAAATTAGAGGCAGCCCCTCTAATTTGCATGATGAGGTCACCCCTCCAAGTATTCATGCACGGTGGATTTTAATGACCTATATTGGCTAATGGTAAAATATGTTAAACAGTTTTCATAAGATAAACATAAGGCTTTTCAAACTATAAAACCAGTTTTATGAACATGTTCCAGGTTTTCCAGGACTTATACATTTCCGCTGCTATTAAGTCTTTATTATGCTTAGTCATTCATATTATGTCTATATCCGTGCACTGAGCATTTTGCTCAACCGTTACTTTCCTTTCCATGTCCCAAAACGGCAGGTACCCTAGGAAAGACTCAAACATTTGGAGGACGTGCATCGGATGGAAGCTGCTAGAGACTTCTTTTCCTGTTGCCTTCATATATTTATGCTTGTGTAGTCTTTCATTCATTTCTTTTGCTTTATTATGTTTTGGGCTTATGTTTGGGAACCGATGTTTGATTCCGGTTATCCCTATGGTCATGTAATGTTTTATACATTTATCATTGTATGCTTTGATGACACGCCATAATTACGCGTGACATTCCATTATCAAAATGGGGTGTTACAGATGAAGTGAGGCAATGTTTCACATGAATGTACTGTAATAGACCCTGTAGAGAGCCTGAGAATGTACCTTTTTGCAATCCAAGTCATTTCTCGCCATGTATGACTATTTAACACATATGTCATTCGAAAGGCCTAATGATCCTATCATCAATTAATCAATAATTATCAGAGTGAAACAAAATAGAAAAACAAACATAAATGTTAAGTGTTTACAATCACCATTTTCTTAAAAACCATGGAACAACGTCCATTGTTACCCATCCAAACTAGCGTTCTTCACTTGTTTTTCTTTTTGTCCATCTTGATAAGAAACCTTCCGAGGCACTTGAACATACCCTTCGTTTTCTTAAATTCGGGTGAAGCATTCTCAATTTTGGGTAGATGACTAAGGTATTATGTAGAAACTAAAAGGGGGGAGGGTTGAATAGTTTCTTAAATTTACTTGTTAAATATAGGTTTTCAAAAATCCGTTTCAAAAACTTAGGCTTGAGCAAATATGTGAAACCTTCTTATACACAATATGGACAAAAGATAGTGCAACTAAGCTAATAATCACAAGTATGTGCAAGTAAAGAATAATGAATGTAAAGAGAAAAGGAAAAGAAAGATCAAACCAAACACCAAGGATTTATATTGGTTCGGCAACAAATCCCACTCCTCGTCCATACTCCACTCCCCGAGTACTCCTTACTCGAGAGTTCACTAATCAAGAAACTCCTTAAGGTGGAGAAACCGCACACGTCGCTTAACCAATTTCTGACTCTAAGCTAAAAGTTGAGTCCTAATCTTAGCTAGGACCAATCTACACCAATATACTTTAAGGACTAAGTATTAACCACACTACATACACAACTTCTAAATAGACACAACTATTTGGATCTTCACAGCACAAGTTCCAAATAACACAACTACTTGGATCTTCACAACACAACTAAATAAATAAAACTTGATCTTTAATAGATATTGAGGTAGACCCAACACTTCAAGGATAAAAGTGTTCTTCTTTTTGCACTTGGAGAGGAAGAGATGGGAGGAGAAATGTTCACTTCTAAACAAGTAGTAATCAACCAAATAACTAAGGATTTGAATGATTTAAGAAGTATTATTGAATCGGGAAATTTGTATGCAAAAGAGGCGAAGAGAAAAATCTGAGAATGGTCCACTATTTATAAGACAAAAGCCCAACGACTCTTTCTGGGCGCGGTTCCTTATTGATGCCTGCGGTTCCATATCGATAAGGAACCGCATAGGCATTTGAGGAACCGTGGAGGTAGAATCCGCGCCCTTTTGTCTTTTAGTGGGATAGTCACATTTGTTGGAATATTTATCCACAAGGGGTATTCCTAAACCATATAGAATATGCCATTTTCAAGTTTTCAAATATTTAATTTAATAAAATATTTTCTTAAAAATAAAGTTTAATAAAAAACTTTGTCACATTTATTAAAAGGTGAGTTTTAAGAAAACTTAAATTCTTGATCACTTAATTATGATAAAAACTTGTTTGTTCATACCTTAAGTGATAATGGTTGAAATGAAAGAAATACTTGAACTCAAGAATTCGTTTTTTCTTGCTTTCATAAATGCTTGTTTTTATATACTGTCGTAATCAAAACAAAGCGAGACCGAAAAATTCAAGTAATATTTTTAGGCATCATTGCATTAACATATTCTAAGGGTGGAAGCCTAGAATCCAGAAGACCATCATCCTCACTAGCTGATGATGATGAGCTAGATAGATGTTGAGTTATTTTGCCCTTACCCCTTGGATGATTAGCCATGATTCTAGTCACTCTTTCATTGCTAATTAGAGTCATGACGTGATCAAAAAGGTTATATATATCTTCTCGACCATTAGGGCTAGGTGGAATGGGTGTGATGTGGTGGTAAAGGCGGGTGAGCAACATACCATAGGGAAGCACAAATGTGACAAGACTACGGATATGGGACATCCTATTAGCTATGTAATACGAAAGATTGAAAGGTTTACCGGTTGTGTTAATATGATCTTTGTTCCCCACTAAGCTCATGACATTGCATCTAAGAATTCTTTCCCACTTTTCATACTTATCCTTAAGCTCTCTAGTTTCCATTCCTTAGGGATCCTTGTAAATGACTTTATTTTTGTTGGAAATCCTAGTATCATTGGCTCTACGTTTGAAGAGGGTTGTCTTGACAAGGTCCTTGTCATCAAGTCTAGACACATAGTCTAGACAAATAGTCATGACACAATGATCCTCCATATATCATTATCGTTCTTGCTATATTTGAGACATCCATACATATGAATTTTGTATGCTCGTTATTAATAATAAGAAGCTATGAAAAACATTTTTAGATTGAATTAACAATGCAAGAACATTTCTCGACTATTTTCGAACGAAATTTGAGAATTTTGAAAAAGAGAAGAGGAATTTTTCATAAAGAGTTTAAGAGAATCAATGAATCAAAGAATGAAAAGACTCAAAAGAGATAAAGACTCGATTAATAAAAAGCGCAATTATCATCTACGGTGAGTTTAGTATCCCAGACCATAGGGCTCTTCATTGGTCTAGAGTCCTCTAATCCAAGGTGAGAGGTTTTGGGAGCCTCTTGGAAGCGAGCACAAAGGAAAACACTAAACATGATATCCGGTCGACTTACCATTAGGTACAACAAACTACCAATCATACCTCTATATTTGGTGTTGTCTACCGACTCACAATCATCATCTACGGTGAGTTTAGTATCCGAGGCCATAGGGGTCTTCATTGGTCCAGAGTCCTCTAATCCAAATTTCTTTAACATTTTTTTAACGCACTTAGATTGATTAAAGAAAATACCATCGTCCATTTGTCTAATTTGGAGTCCTAAAAATAAGTTAAGTTCTCCCATCATGCTCATTTTAAACTCGTAATGCATGATTTTGGTAAAGTCACCACACAAGCTTTGACAAGTTGAATAATGTACGGGATTAGTCCAACTATGCAATTAATGTTCGTTTTTCCTCGACTCACTCGAATTGATTTCCAATTAACGTGGATTACTTGTTTTCGGTAAATAAAACTTTTTGGTATTTTAACTAAAAACTATTTTAAACTAATTAAAAATTAAATCTAATTAACTAAAACCTTTTTTAAATTTTAAAACTAATTAAAATGATTAAAACAAATCTAATTTAAATTCAATAAACTAATTTTTAACTATTTTAAAACTATTTTGAAATAAGAATAAAATGAAAACTAATTTAAAATTATAAAAGTAATTAAAATTAAAATATTTTTTTATCTTTTTATTTTTTTATAAAAACTAAATAAAAGAAAACTTTGAATAAAACTTTTATATAAAAAATTAATTAAACTAAAATTGTATTAAAACTATATTAATTAAAACTGCCAGCTAATATTAAAGAAACTATATTAATAAAACATAAGGAGAATAAACACAAATAAGGGGGCAGATGAGATGGTAAAGCATAGGACAGTTGAGCGCGTGGTCAGGGGTTCGAGTCCTCTGACAGACGAATTTGTGCTATTAATTATTTTTGAACTATTGTTTAACTTTTTGGAAATGAGAAATCAAACAGATCAAAGGGATCTGTTTGCTGTAACAGTAATAACCAGCAAAACAAATAAGCCAAAAACTAAATCAAATAAGCAAGATGAAAAGCTAAATATCAAAATCAGAAAAGCACAATAACTAAAAAGCAATAAATAACTAATAAGCTTGAAATAATAAAAAGCAAAACCAGTAAAGCCTAAATAAGCAGTTATAACAATAAGAAACAAAAGTTTAACCAAAAAAATTTAACCAAAAGAAAACATAACGGCTTATCAAAAAGGCAAATAAGCAATTCAGCAGATAATTAAATAAGCAGTTCTAAAAACGAAACTAAATAAGCAAAATTCCAAATAATCTAAATCAAATAAAAACTAATAACGACTGCTAAACCATAAGCACTAAAAGCAAAATAGATATTCAACTAAGCAGATCATAACCTATCAAACTTAATCCTAATCAAGTAGATAAAAAAACAAAGCAGATTTAAACACTACTAAAACTTAAACCAAATACTTAAACGAAAATGAATATATTAAGCAACTCCAACCATTATCGAATCTAAACATAAAACTTATCTAGCAGATCCTAACCAACGAAATAAACCAAACAATCATGAACAAGCAGATAACCTTAAACAAACATATAACCTAAATTAATCTAAAACTTAATAAAAAGAGGTGAGAACCTTGTGATGATTCCGTTGAGCCGAAGGTGGGCGCTGAACCCCCTTGTGAACCCGAAACAAACAAACACCACCTTCGAATCACCTTCTTCGAACAGTGAAACAAACTAATAGATTTTTTTATAAAATCTTCCCAGTGGGGAAGATTAACACCACTTTCCTTTATTTATTTATTTTTTTATTTATCAATTATAATAAAACAAACAATAACATTAAAACAAACAAATTAAAGATTATATTAAACTTGAAAGAAATTAAATGAGACGAAATTTAATTGAAATAACTTTTCATTAAAAAATAATTACAATTACTAAAAAAAGAAAATTACAAGATTTAAATCTAATCTAAATTTTTCAGAAATTAAAAATAAAAAAATGCACTCATTACAGACTGATTTGGGGGTTTTTATAGCCAACCCCCAAGGCTTCTTCACGAATCTTCTTGAGCAAGAACTAAATCCCATCCGTTAAATCCTTCTTTTCTTCTTTCTCTCTCTTCTCTTCTTCAATCTACAGTTAAGATGGGTGTTGTCACTTGGATTGCCAGCCTGGATACAAAGATGTGCTAGTTCTATGATGAGGTGGGGGATCTTAATTGGTGGATTGGTGTGTGAAACGTGTGGGAACCAATCATATTAAGAGGTTTGGCCACGTCAGGAGAGAGAGGAGGACCACCCATCGTGTTCATCCCCGGTTTTCATGGGGATTTAATCCCCATCCGTGTGAATCACACAAATTGGGTAAAACCCCCAATTTTATTGGGTAAAATTGGTGATTAGGGTTTGTACAGTAAAAGGGGTGCTGTGTTTATTTGTTGGGAGAGAAAAAAGAGTGGGTGGTCTGTTTCTTGTTTGTATCGACTGGTGAGTGAGGGGGTAGGGTAAAAAAATACGTTTTATTATTAAAAACGTGTGGGGTGTTTGTTTGTGTTACGTGTGTGAGGGTGAGGGTTGACTAGGCTTTTGACCAAGCAACATTTGAAGAGTTATTTAAGTTTAACCCGTCCATATTACTTAACCAAATGGGCTTTTGGCCCAAGTTTTGATATCATCCATTTATCACATGTTTTTGGGCCTTTTGGGCTTGTATTTTTTTAACAAGCAAATGTTAACTTTCAATTGGGCTATTGAGCCCATTAACCCGAATGTGGGACCCACTTGGCCCGAAATCTTTGTAAATGATTAAATCCGCTAGAATCGAGCTTGATTTCGGCTTCCTTGATTGTTTCTTCAAAACCGTGTCGAATTGCCGGTTTTCGTGAACTTGGGCACACTTTTGGTCTTTGACTTTGTCTTCGTCTCTTCTTGGACTTTTCTTCAACATTTGACCGTGAAATCCCGTGTTTTCTTTCCTTTTGATCTTTTGTACCTATTTCACACAAAAACACAAAACCACGCGTAATTCCGACTTTTACGATATTAAACACATGATTAGGTCTTGTTTTTCCTTGATTTTAGTGGAAAAAGGATAAGTGTTTACACACTTATTATTGAACCAAATATAATGTCATCAACATATATTAGTACGATTATGAGGTGAGAACCTTTCTTCTTTATAAAGAGTGTATTGTCTACCATCCCCATGGTAATGTTTTCCAAGAAATGCTTTAAGTCTATCATACCAAGCTTTGGGTGCTTGTTTAAGACCATAAAGAGCTTTCTTAAGCTTGTAAACATGATCTGGTTTCTCAAAATCAATGAAGCCTGGAGGTTAAGCCACATATACCTCATCATTGATCAAACCGTTAAGAAACGCACTCTTTACATCCATTTGTTGAAGCTTAAAATATAATGCACAAGCATAAGCTAAAAGGATCCTAATGCACTCTAACCTTGCTACCGGTGCATATGTCTCATCATAATCAATCCCTTGTTGTTGATTATAGCCTTGAGCTACAAGTCTAGCCTTGTTACGAGACACAAAACCGTTCTCATCTAACTATTTCCTATATACCCACTTGTTTCCTATGATGGTAGTACTTCTAGGTGAAGGAACAAGTTCCCAAATGTCATTAGCAATGAATTGATTCAATTCTTCTTGCATTGCGATGACCCAACTCTCATCCATCAAAGCTTCTTTAAAATTATTTGGTTCACTCAATAAGACAAAACAAAAGAACTTACTTTGATCTTGGACTTGAGATCTAAGGGTCCTTTGATTTAAGTCGCCTATAATGTTTTCAAGAGCATGATCCTTAGACTCCCTAATGTTTACTCCCTTTTCAATAATAAGGTCTTCAACTCCTAATTTTCTAACCTCTTTGGCTTTAACTATGTCTATTTCATCAAAGTCATCATCTACCAATGGTGGAGTCTTAGATGAAGGAGGGATTTCATCAAATGTCACGTTGAGTGATTCTTCGATTACACCCGAGGTTCTATTGAGGACTATGTAGGCTTTACTAGTTTGAGAATAACCTAGAAATATACCTTCGTACGACTTTGGGTCGAACTTAGTAAGGTAGTCTTTGGTGTTGTGAATGAAGCACTTGCTTCCAAACACCTTAAAGTATTCTAATGAGGGCTTCTACCTTTAAGAATCACATAAGGGGTCATTCCTAGAAAAGGTCGAATAAGAATTCATTTGAGAATATAGGTCGATGTGTCTACGACATTGCACCAAAATTTTTTAGGCAAAGATTACTCGTTTAACATTGTCCTACTCATCTATTGGATAGTCCTATTCTTCCTTTTAACTACCCCATTTGATTGAGGAGTGCGAGGAGCCGAGAAGTTATGGGTAATACCATGAGCTTCACAAAAGGCACCAAATTTCACTTCATTATCAAATTCCCTACCATGATCCATCCTAATAGAGACAATTAAACATCCTAGTTGATTTTGGATCCTTCGACTAAAGGTTTTAAAATGATCAAAAGCTTCATTCTTAGAAGCCAAAAATCTAGTCCAAGTGAATCTAGAATATTCATCAACTATAACTAAGGTATAAAGGTTACCTCCATAACTCCGTATGGCAGAAGGTCCAAAGAGATCCATATGTAGGAGCTCTAGGCACCGAGAGGTCGATACCAAATTCTTGGCCTTGTGACTTGAGTGAACTTTCTTCCAACTTTGCAAGCATCACAAAAGTTACTATCAAACTTAATCTTAGGGAGATGTCTTACCAACTACTTAGAGACTAAAGATTGAATTAAACACATATAAGCGTGACCTAATATCCTATGCCAAATTGTAGAACTATAATCTAAAGTCGCTAGACATAAGTTGTCTTTTGACTTCCTATTGACCTTCATGACATACAGCCATGCTTTCTAATACCTTTTCCAATGATCTTTCCATCTTTTACGATTTCACTATCATTTTCCGAAAAGATGATCTTACACTTATTGTCACAAGTTTGACCTATACTTAGTAAGTTAAACCCAAGGTTATCTACTTGTTCAACATTTTCGATGGTCATGGAGTCAAGAGAAACCGTACCTTTTCCAATGATGTTACCACGTAGCTTACTAGCGAAAGTAACGTTACCTCCATTATATGCTTTGTAAGTAGAGAACAAATTTCGATTACCCGTCATGTGTTTAGAACAACCACTATCCTTAATCTACTCGTCGGGCTCCAAATCGATTCCCAAGCATATCTAGGTAACAACACACAAGATCATACATTTGGTCCCCAATATCTCATGGGTCCAAAGTTGTTAGTTCCAAACATCCCTTGCATTTGGTTGGGATGCATGAATGGAGGACACATGCCCCATGGAGAAAAAAATTGTTGATAATTATTCCAATTAATATGATCATTTTGATGTCCATTTTTTTTCTTAGGAGTCTTTGGTCTAGACCTAGAGTTATTGTTGTTTATAGTGTTAAAGTTTCACTTCTAGATCTTAGCTTAGAGTGATCATCCCTTTTAGGTGTTGGTGTTCTACTTCTAGGCCTTGAATCATTACGAAACTCTTGGAGGAGTAAATGATTGTCTTGATAGATTTCTAATTCCATTAGGGGTTTGCTTAAAGGTTGTAGAATTCATCAAGTTCCTTTTTATCAATTATAGGTAATTCAACATTGTTAACAACAAGATGTTTTGACCCTCTACCTAAAATGGAATTTTCAGAAAGTTGAGAATTTTCAAGAATCCGATCTTTTGTTCGCGGTTCCTTATCACACCTTGCGGTTCCATAATTATAAGGAACTACACCATAGATTGGCAAACCATGGACAGAGGGTCGTTTTTATGAAAATCTAACTTGTTTTGGTTCACTAGTGGATGACTTATTTGTGCTAAAACCTAAGCACAGTCTTTCTTTAGTTTTGAATTTGCTTATTTAACATGTCATCAAGAGCACTAGTACCTTTCATGAACTTTTCCAATTTAATGGAGGTACTCTTGAGATTTTCATTCTCTTGTCTAATGTGTTCACAATTTAAACAACCTAAATCAACTTCCTTATTTTTCTCAAGCTTAGCTAATTTATCTCTTAGCTCACTAATTTCATTTTCAAGCTTGTACCTAGTTGATTTTAGAACTTTGTTCTTTTTAATGAATTTTTGATTTATCTTGCATAGGTTGTTATATTGACTTTCTAATTCTAAATTATCTAGAGAAGAACTATCATTGCTATAATATTCGGTTTCATAATGTACCTCTTTGGAAGAATGGGCCATGAGACACTTTTCGTCTTTAGCATTGTCGTCATATTCTTCACCACTATCACTCCATGAACCACCAACGAAGGCCGTGTGATTCTTGTCGCAAGATGGCTTGGGACAATCACCGATGAAGTGGTTTGGGTCACCACATCTAAAGCATTTCCTATCACCAATGTCATTCTTGACAAATCGGTTTTTGGAAAATACCTTCTTGTCGTTGCTTGGTTGTCTTACATGTCGACCTCTAATAACGCTCAAATCTAACATATTTATATGAGCGTATTCGTGGTGTTTATGCATATATTTGTATGATTATTATGAACATATGATGCTTAATGAAGCATATTTGTTATGGTAGGTTCATCAATGGTTACATCACGATAAATGAAGAAAAGACGTGAATTGGAGGTGAAAAGATGAACGAGACATGAAAGTGTAGCTCTCGTATGATAAATAATACAATGATAAGGAGTCTTGGAAAGTTTGTAAGAAAGAAAGGTGGAAGAAAAGAAAGAAGAAGGACTAGAAGGAAAAGTATGGAAAATGGCTAAGTTGCCACCAGCAACACTTAGCTTGCCTCCATCAAACCCACCTTCATTTGCCACCAACATCAAAGTTGCACTCAGTTTCCACCAGCAACACTTAGATTGCCACCATCAAGTTTTTGGCTTTATGTTGGGGATTTGTAATTGCAATTCTTTTTAAATATACCTAGCGTACGAGCACATCAAGTTTTTGAGTGTATTCGTGGTGTTTATGCATATATTTTATGATTATTATGAACATATGATACTTAATGAAGCATATTTGTTCTTGTAGGTTCATCAATGGTTACATCACGATAAATGAAGAAAAGACGTGAATTGGAGGTGAAAAGATGAACGAGACATGAATGTGTAGCTCTTGTATGATAAATAATACAATGATAAGGAGTCTTGGAAAGTTTGTAAGAAAGAAAGGTGGAAGAAAAGAAAGAAGAAGGGCTAGAAGGAAAAGTATGGAAAATGGCTAAGTTGCCACCCGCAACACTTAGCTTGCCTCCATCAAACCCACCTTCATTTGCCACCAACATCAAAGTAGCACTCAGTTTCCACCAGCAACACTTAGCTTGCCTCCATCAAATCAACCTTCATTTGCCACCAACATTTCTCCTGCAGCCACTTTTACAAGAAAACATGAGACACCTCCATTACTTCACCTTGCTCACCAAGTTCAGCCATAACTCCATTGTAACTCCTCCAAACTTCATTACGCTCATTATTACACATCTTTGGCTCCAAGAAAAGTGCTTGGTGGACAAGGCTAATTCACATATAAATAAGAACCATGGGGTAGTGTTTATATGATATCTCATCTCATCATTCCTTCAATCATCATCTATCCCATATTTCTGTGATTTTGATATCACCCCTCACCCAAGTGGTGAGGGGTGGAATTGATAGCCATGAATGTGTAATAAGCCATGGAAGAAGTAGGGAAGAAAACCATACACCCTAAACAATTCAATCTCCAACAATCCTCATTCTCAAACACCCCCAAAAGGCTCTATACTCGCACCAAGAGGTTGATGTCCAAGAAGGCTATGGGTAGGACGAACTGTATATTTGTTGTTCATTTGGTTAGAATCATTTGGATACTTTGTAACTATGGATTCTAATGTTGGGTAACTTCTTCTTTATTATTCAATGTAGTTTATGTTCATGTTCATGGTGATTCTTGTGTTTGTGATACTTGTATTGTTCATATGTAACTTGTGATATATGGATGTTTGGATATTATTAGTGCTTGTCATTGGATTATGGTGATAACATTATATTTGGTTGAATTGGAACTTGTTCTTGTTTGTCAATTTGGTTAATCACTGTTGAGTCTATAATGTTGGAATTTATTCTCAATATGGTTGATTTCAATTCGTTAACCGACTAATGATTTGGTCTTGTGCTTGTGAAGATTGTGCAAGATATTTAATAAACATAACAAGTAATGGTTTAATCAAGATTATAGGTCGAAAGGAGTCTTTTGAATATATTGTTTTAATCATCTTTCAAGTAAATGGAACTTATCAAATCGATAACCAAGTCTATGGGTCGAAAGAATTCTTGTTGTTATTGGTTTAGGCATAAGGCTCATGAGTGGCCACTTTATTGAGACTTATGTATTATTGATTTATAAAGCACTAGTGTATTATTATTGGTTCTATAGGTCGAAAGGATTACCTTTAATATGTTTTTCTAAACTAATCATCCATATGTCCATGTGATCATTTAACAATACATGTATGTCTTTTGTGTGTGCCTTTAATGATTCTCATGGTGGCGTGATCGTGACAATCATACTTACCATTGTTACAAACAACTACACTTGAGTATAACCAAGTCCCATGGGACGACCTTGACTTACCAACCTAATTGAAACATGACTAGAGTATACTTGCTCGAATTTGTGTTCCTAATTATATCGGTAATTCTTGTTATAAACTTAAAACCCAATGTGTGGAAAGATTGCCACCATCAAGTTTTTGGCTTTATGTCGGGGATTTGTAATTGAAATTCTTTTTAAATATACCTAGCGTACGAGCACATCAAGTTTTTGGCGCCGCTGCCGGGGACTTGCTAGTTCATACTCTTGAGTTTGTTTGTTTGTATCTTTGTTAGTTGGAATCGTTATCTTGTTGATTGCTTTCTTGCTTGTGTCCTTGTTTCTTGAAACGTTTGTGTTACCAATTTCTACATAACCCGAAAGAGTTGTTATACCCCATTTACCCGCATAGGGGGGGGGGGACGAATTTCGCATATGAGGAATTCGGTTGGTGATTGATTACTCAATTGGAGGCTTTGAATTGCTCCAAATTCCAATGTTTGATTGCTCTTGCTCTAGCCCTTGACAAAGGTTAAAGCACCGTTTGCTTAAAATCTCTTATTTCTAAAAAAGTTGCTTAAATGATCTTGGCACCAAATTCATGCTTTTGGTGTTGGGATTTCCTCTCTTGTGTGCTTAAATTGCTTGTTTCAATGATTGATTGCTAAATGTGTCACAAAGTGCTTGTTTCAAAAACCCAAAAACCTTGTCCTGAATCACTATAGTTTATGACTAGAACTACTTGACCACATGAATTGTTGTGTATGTTTGTGTTTTGTGAGTTTGTGTCTTGTTATGTGTCCTGTGTATATGTGTTTTTATGTCTTGTGTGCTTTCTTGATTGTGTGCTTGTTTGCATTTCCCATTGTATGCATACTTTTAGTTCTTATTTTTCTAGTTTAAAGGGGCGTTTGGATTCATCATTTTCTAACGATTTTGATCATTACAGAAATTCTTCTTTAGTCAAAATAAATGGTATTTGATACCTTTAGTCATATTTGTTAAAATAAAAATTCAAAAAATTGTTTTGAAAAAGAAATAGTAAATCAAAGTAAAAAAAAACAATATTTCTGCACTGGAGCAGTTGCCGCCGGCAAGACATGGCTGCCGGCCGGCAACTGACCCACTGTTTCCTGTTGCCGTCGGCACCATGACCTTGCCGGCCGGCAAGAGCCCCACTGTTTCACCTTGCCGCCGTCAACACCCCCATGCCGGCCGACAAGGTTGTCAGACCAAAAAAAAAAGTAAAAAAAAAAAAGATTGCGTTGCCGGCTGCATATGCCGCTTGCCGGGAGGCAAATCACCTTCTGTTATCACATTGCCGGCGGCAACTATGCCTTGCCGGCGACAACTGGAATTTTCTGAATATCTTTTTCTTTTTATCTTCTTTTATTTGAACTAGGCTTTCCCCAAAACCATTCTTAATTGTGTTTTTAACTTGGTAAACATCCGTTAATCGAGTTTTAAACCAAGTCTTAATAAAGCTTATATCCCGCCCAACCGCCCCGTTTTAATAAATTTGTGCCTTGTTTGTATTTTTATTCACTCTGGTAAATTCCCAAACCCCGTGGATAGAACCCGAAGTCTTGAAAACCCTCCGGTTTAATAGATTTGGTACAAAACCTCTATTATGTGTTTTTGTTTCATTTAGTTGAAAAATAAAGTTTTATTTTTAGATTTGTGAAATATGTTGGTGTTGAGAGTTTGTATAGATTTTATTGGTTGTGTTTAATATA
Organism: Glebionis coronaria; assembly: GCA_025667525.1. NCBI lineage: Eukaryota > Viridiplantae > Streptophyta > Magnoliopsida > Asterales > Asteraceae > Glebionis > Glebionis coronaria. Next base: position 459,667,786 of record CM046877.1, read on the forward strand.
AAAAAATAAAAAAATTATGAAAACCATTGCTCGAAACTTATACTATTTGTTTCCTGGAAATTTTTGCGCGTAGTAAAATTTTTGAGTCATGATAAAAAAAAGAAAAAAAAACGTCAATTAAATCTTATTTCTTATTTTTTAAGACGTACCCTACTCGTTCCCTAAATATTTTTGCGAGTTGGAGACGTTTTAGAGTAAGTTTTTTTGAAAAAAGAAAAAATAGAATAAAAAAACAAATATACAAACTCATAAGCATCTACTAGTTCTCAAATCTTATTTTTTTAAGTTGTTCATTTTTCATTTTTAATATTTCTTGTGTTTCCATAGCACCCAAATAAAGTAAGTTTTTCTCGTCTTAAAATTATTAGTCATTTTCTTATTATAATTTTTTTTTTTAGTTTTTCATATTTTATTCTTGTTGAGTCGTGTTATTTTTGTAAGTGTGTAGATTGTTTTTAATTGTCATATCTGTGATGTTTATAGATGCATAATGTTTGTTCTTGTTTGTGTTAGTTGTCTTGTGTGTGTTGCATTTTGTTTGCATGCGTGCTTGTTTGTTTGTTTAAGTTCATGTGGTTCATGTATGAACTTTGTGGGAGTGTTCGCTGGAAATCCTCACGAGACTATAACTCGTCCACTCGGGATACCGAGGGGTTTAAAGGCTTGTTGCATACGCTAAATGCAATCGTGTTGCCTACGAAAGTGTGCTTAATAAATTAACATGTTTTGTAGTTTAGTTTATTTTGCAGGTTCAATAAAGCTTATGGATGACGGATTGGTTATGATGGATGGATTGTATGTGTATACACTTGATGGAGATGAAATCGCTTGATCTTCCTTACTTGGAATCTTATCATATGGAGATCAATTGCAATTTCTTAGCTCGGGAAGTTTTGTTTCTCTTGGACTATTTATTTATTTTCCTCACTTTCATGCTTTGAAGTTTATTTTAAATATTGAGTCTAATCCAAAACTTAAATGTGAGGGAAAAATAAATGGGAAACCGAAACCGAATTTTCAAAATATAAATTTTTGGGCTATTATAAAAAAAGAAAAAAAAGAAAAAAAAAGAGGAGAGTTTGTACACTTGTTTTCCCTTAGGATTTAAATGTTTTCACACGTTTATTTGTAAATATGTTTCAATAATCATTCCCATGGTGTAAAAAAATATTAAAAAAATAAAATAAGTTTTACTGAGATCACACTTGTGTGATATAAGTGTATATGCGTGACAAAGAGGCAACCGTAGGAATTATACCCAAAAAGCCTTTTACATTTTTCTTCTTACCTAGTTGTATCGATTAGCTAACCACCCATATTAACCCTCTTGTTAGCACTCTCGTTTAGTGCTAGATACCCTTAGAACACCCATTGAGCCATTCTTTTCATTTTTGTTAAAACCAATAAAAAGCAAAAAAAATTCTAACCTTAAACCTTAGCCTAACCCTTCTCGATGTCCAAATGATGGGTTGCTAGTTGCATGGTATGGTGGATCGTTTTTGATGATTTATAGTTGCCACACTTTGCTATGTGTGTGTGCCATTCCAACAAAGATGAAGTAGGCCGCTTCTTATTTGTATTTTTTGTGGTGTGTGCTTAAGCGAAGTGTGAGGGGAGCATGTGATGTTTGTTGAAATAAATAAAAAAAATAAAAAAAAGAGGAGGATGAGAAAAGTGAAAAAGAAAGAATCGAAAAAAGTAAAAAAAAAAGTGATGACAAAAATAGCCATTGAGCTATATTATGAAGATGAAGGAAGATGAAGTATGTTTAGATATCGATTGGCCGATGTGTCAAGACGTGATATGTGTTGAATAAAGCTCGTATCTATGATCATATTTTGGGCTTGTGATATGTCCGGTAACTAGCAACACGGGATTTAGACTTCTAACTTGTACATTCTTGTTACACCTCTCATAAAAAAAAATCCCATGTTTTATCCATACCCATTAACCCAAAGCCTTAGTCTTGTAACCCGAATAAAAGTCCTCTTTAGAAGTGTACACTTGGTGCTCATGCCATTTGATTTAGTCTTGTTTGTACTTGGTAGATTTTCATCTTATTTTTCTAAACCATTTTATGCACCATGTGGTAAATATTTTTCTTTTATTTGCTTGAGGACAAGCAACCTTGATGTAGTGTTTTGTATACACCTTTAGGAAGAGGATGCAACAAAGTAGTGGTAAGCGTTAAGTGTCGGTTTAGGAAAACCGAGCACTAATGACCAAACAAGTTCGTTTACCAAGGAGGCACGTGTGTTGTGAAATGAATTGATGATTAATGTTGTTTTTGATTATTAACAAGAAGACAAGAAATGAAATGACAAAGAAAGAAATGACGGTTACGAAGACGAATTAAAACTACGACGAAAAAGGCGTAAACGTAAAACCGTAAAACTACAAAAATTAAAATTTTAACCTAAAAAATTCCTAAAAATTACTAAAAATCCCCAATAATGTTCTAAGAGTTTACAAAAAATCCAAACTTGCTAAAACCTTTTAATTAATTAGATAATGACTTTTTAATGCTAATTAAAGCCCTAAAAATCACTTTTAATTATTAAAAGAGCCTTACACAAGATCTAATAGTTTGTAAACCTCAAAAATATCATAATTAAGCTAAAAACTATTTTTAAAAATTTTAAAACCAAATTGATCTATTTTTAAACTCCTAAAAACTATTAAAATCTATTAAAATTTAAATTAATTCTAAAAATTAAATGAAAAGCCTAAAAAATATTTGGAAAGTTACAAAGTTCCTAATTAAGTGTCTATAATCTAGGAAAAATGAAAAAAATAGAAAAAACAAACTTTCTATTTTTAGCAATAAAATAATATTAAAATATTCAAAAAAATAAAAAGTTTGTTTTTAAATTCTAAAAAATTACCAAAAATCCTAAATAATGTAACTAGAACAAAAATGTAAATTAAAGCTCCTAAAACCTTTTTATTAATTTTATATTAATTTTTAAAGTTGTCTAAAAACCCTAAAATCAAATAAAATTAAAAATTAGATCTTTTGAAAACTTTTTGATATGTAAACCTCAAAAATATAAATTAAAACCTAAAAACTATTTTTTTTGATTTTTAAATTACCTTTTACTATTTTTAAGTTACTTTCTAAAAATTAAACTAAAAATAATCCTAATAAATAAATAAAATAATGAGAAAAATTGAAACTTGATCCAGAAAAATCCTAATACCTAAGATTACCCTAGGAAAATTAAATTGGTGCAAAAACGCTTATCCAATAAGCCAGAAAGGGGAAAATAAGCTACGGCTTATTTTTTTGAAAAGCCAAGCAAAACTCTCCTTAAATAAACTTGGTTTGCACCCTTGGTCAGTAAAAGACCCAAGGGCGCAGTGGTAGTGTGTGAGTGTTGTGAGCGTGATGTCAAGGGTTCGAGGCTGGCGAACCCTTTTTTGTTTCTTATTTTTTTTTTACTTTTTAACTTTTACAAACCAATCTAGTGACCTTTTTTTTAAGCACAAAAACACAAACACAAACCACTTTTGACAAAGATTAAGCTAGATTTCAAACCAAAACGTGCCCAGTTGGGACTTTTCAAGAACACAAGCAATGATTATATCTTCACTTGTGCTAATTTTGACCAAGAGGACTTGGATTATGGATTTTTGTGGGTGTTTTGATTGGACAAAGGCACCCCTATACTCTTTGGAGTATAGGGAGTCAAGACAAGTACAAATCAAGCAACTTCACTTAGCAAAATCACAAAATCAAAACACAAGAAAGCAAATTAAAGTTGCTGTTGTACCCTTATGGGTCTGTGGGTGTTTTAGGCTAATTACTTACTCAAATATGAAATTCAAATGCCCATATCTTGCACACAATAACTCCAAATAGCATGTAATCAAACTACAATCCTACTTAACCCTATTGTTTAACAGATTTCCAAGTTTGGTGACAAAATTCACATGAACAATCAGAAAAATGACCTTGACAGATTTTAAGATTCTTTTTCACTTTTTTATCTCACAAACTTGGTCAAAAATTGTTCCAAACTCAAGACAAACCTACCAGCTACCTTTTACCATCCTAATGAGTGGTTCTAAACAGATTTCAACTCTCAAACTTGTCACTAAATCAGCATAAAACTCAAATCCAAACACTCCTATAAATTCTAAAAACGATTTTTTACACACCAAATGAAACCAAAACTAATCCAAACAGACTTATGTTGCTTCTATCATGCATATAACTCCTTATCATGCATAAACAAACCACATAAACATCACTTTGCATGCAGTTCATACAAATCACATAAGTGACCAAAACTGAAAATTAAAAAAGGTAAAAAGGGTTCTACCTTGAGGGACTTACTTCCAAGTCCCTCAGTGACTGATGTCACCTCCCACAAACACGGGTTTGTGCTGAACCTTGGCTTAATCAAGCTCCAAACACCCCTGCTAAGAAAGATTGAAAAGAGCACAAATAATAATACACTATTCTGATTTTTATGAAACTTTTTGAAAACCTTTCCCACACAAATCAGTGACCTTAAACACGTTTTAAAAACAATTTTAACTTCAGAAATCCAAAACCTTCAGTCCACTTTCACTTCATGAAAGATTGGATTTATGAAAATTAAAAAACTTTTTGAAACTTTTTAAAACTTCTCAATTGGAACTCAGATTAAGCAAACTTACACCAACTTTTCAAAATAGTAAAAAGGAATTATAATTCACACTAGAAAATACCAACTTTTATATTTAATAAAAAAAAAGATTACAAAAGCTTTGCTAAAATCTGGAACAAGAGGAAATAGAGGTACAGGCACCTCTATTTATACAATGCTAAAGAACTAACTAGAAATACTAAACCCTAGCAGCTTGAATTCCTAAAAAGCCCTTGATTCTTTGACTGAAGATGGTCAAATTCGTGCCATGTGACCTTGTTGTTGTAGCCAGTTGTGGAAAGTGATCTTGGCCATCCATTTGAACTTGGGGACAAAGGAAATGATCTGGGATGTTGGTTTGGTCGGGTTTAGGGTTTTGAGGGAAAGTGATGGGTGCAGGGGAGGGTCCCATAAGACACATGGGTGTGTCTTGTGGCGTTTTGTGATGTGGGTTTTGGTGAGGTGGAGTGTAATCAAGAATCTGGAGTGATTGGGGTATAAACCCCTTGATTTGGGATTAATTGATTCTGGGTTATTTAGGGTTTATAAGGGGATTAAGATTAGGTTTAATCTGTTTTTGGTAAAAAAGGATTTAAAAATTGTGTTTGGGTGGGAAAAAAGGGAAGGTTTGACTGGGGTTTGACTAAGTTTAATAAATAAACTTGGGTGGGTATTGGGTTATGGGCAGGTCGGGTGTAGGGTTTGGGTTTTTGGGTGGGTAATGTGACGCGGGAAAGCCCGAGTGGGTGTGTGGGTTTGCTTGTTTGGCAGACTTGGCCCCCAAAGTTACTTGTTCTTTCCACTTTGTAAAAAAAATGCTATCAACGCCTTTTCTTCCTTTAACAACTTTTGAGCACTTGTCATAATTGGCACAAGAACTTTCAAAACTTTATCCAAGGGTTTTAAATGTATTTCTTGGATTCTTGAAGGACTGAACTTGTAATATCTTCAAACTTTAGGGATCATTCTTGTACAATTGACATTTGGAGGATCCTTTGTGACAAGTTCTTCATAGATGAGGGACTAAAGTTGCCAATCTTCAATTCTTCAAGGGTCTTTTTGCAAAATTCAAACTTGGGCCCGGTTCATTGTGCGGCTTCGTTTCCCGTGTTCGATTTTGAATGATTCTTGTGATCTTTTGCCATTTTCTCAATATCCGTACCTAAAAATACACAAGTAACAAACACGAGCATATATTTGGTATATTCTATGATATTTTATGCATTTTAAGCCCGTTTTGGACGATGAGACCATGTATAAAAGCAGTCTCATCACTCCCCCATACTAAACCATTGCCGTGCCCTCACGCAATGCTAGAATAAAGTATCATAGCACCTCCAAAATTCATTTTTATTCACTTTATTGGAATGATAAACTAGCTACACTACTACTATTGCTACTACTTGCGTTTTAGACATAATGTATGATTTTCATCGCAAAATGGGACGTTTAGGTTCATAGAATAAGAACACGTGAATGCTTCGTTAGAAATAATTTCATCGTCCTCGATTTTCACCCTAATTCCATGCCAAGCGTGCAACGAGATCATTGTCATTATAAGTTAGTAATGCTAACACTACTCATATGCCCTAATCACGTACTTATTCTCCCATTATTCATAAGTTGTATCTCTTATATTTTATTATGTCTTAATGATCACGAGGATACATCATTGACTTATGCGATAATAGAGATTTAGGTCTAAAAATAGAGTCCTAACGGTGTAACTAAGACCATCAAATCAATAACCCCTCCTAATAGACAACGATGTCAAAAAATTAAGTTGACAAGAAGAATCGATAAACACGGTTTTATAACGGTTTTGAACATGAGACTTATTACCAAGACTTTTATACGCCCCCTAACGGAAGGGCCTTATTATCTTTGGTTTACCTCCATCTTTTATTCAACTTCGCCATGAAGCTTTTATTATGACTTCGGTCTTGCCTTGCCTTTTATTATCCGCCTCATCGGTGGTTTTATTAGCCAAAGACGCATATCCTCACGCTAAGGCGAATTTTGGATCTTTAAAGCTTCGAAGATTAAGGCTTGATTCACTTTCAATTTTGCATAGATTTTTCGGCCTTGTGGGGCTTCAAATTGTTTGCTAGATTTAGGTGAGCACTTGAAATCTTATTATTAGGTGAAGCTTTCGATTATTGGGGTGCCAATACTTCAAAACCGTGACGCTGGCGATACCTTAATGTCTTCCCAATTTAATTACACGGAAGCTACTAGAAAAGACTAGAAACCCAACAATCAAAACTAAACCGCTAAGTCAATATTTATTAAGCAAAAAATATTTACAAGCGAAGGGAGAACAAGCAAACAACGAGAACACATGAGTTTTTGAAAGATACGAGTATTCTACGTTTAGCATAGTAACTTATAATTAACTCTATCATTTCTCGTCCTCATTTAAGAGACTTAGCCTAATGTGAAGTTAAGGAATCAAAGCTAAGTGCTCAACACGCACGGTCGAGTCAAAAATTACTCTTATTCTCGCCATCGGAAAATCTACATTCGTGTCTTCAAACACTTATAAAAAATACAAAAAATTTTAAAATTTGGCCAATTTTTAGCCTTATTTTGCAACAAAACGATAAATAAAATGATAAACTTTGGAAAGCGTGAAGGTTTGGCAAGGCAAGTATCTATTCACCCCCCATACTAAAGTTAAACATTGTCCTCAATGTTTCGAGTCTAGGGGTGCAAACACCCCCATACTAGAGACGTAGTCGAATGCCTAATCTAGCATGGAAAGGGTGTAATCATTAAATTAATAGCCGTTTATGAAGTGTGCTAAAAACCTAAGGTTAGAACATAAAAGGATATATCATTTGGATATTGGGAAAGGCCTCCAAAGCAAACGATCGAGTGCTCCCATAAAACGAAACACGAGAGGCTCCAATCGTGAAGATCATGATCTAAAAACCACAATTCACAAACAACCACGGAACAAAGGTTGGAAGGGCACAAATCCCCTCACATTAACTAATTAGAAAGCAATAATATGTACATGGATAAGCATGGGAATTCCCCCACGAGGCACCTTGTTTTTGATAACCGAGTCAAAAGCTCGACTCGAATCCCCATAAATGTGATCATTTAGGGATAATCATGGTGTGGTCAATTTTTGGTGGGACTTACATGATAAACAAGGCCCAAAAGCACATGGAGTACTTTAAAAACCCGATAAACGTATACCGGGGTCAAAGATAGCGTCCTCGTTTTCGGATGAAAGACGAAACAACGCCACTCCAACACAAACCCCAATGGGGTAGAAGAAAATAGGAGAGAAGAAATAGAAGGGTGGGACAATGGGTAAGTCATGAAAACATTGAGCTACTCGAGGTAGACTCGCACCAATCAAATGAAAGATTTTCCATTTATTGCATCGGTGGAAGACCGAGATTTCCCTATATAAGCAATTCCAGGATCAAATATCTCGTCCTCGGTGGAGAAAGGGGAGGGAACATAAGGGGATTCCCCCACACTAAATCCACACAAAGCATCGTCAAAAGGAGAAGACGAGCTTGTAGTACTCAATAAACGCGGTGATGACGGAGTTAGAGTTGTAAGAAAATCTTTTAAATTCAATTCAAAATCTTTTCCTTTTTCATCTTTTACACTCTCCTTGTGAAAACCCGATTTGATTATGTCAAAAATATTTGGTGTATCTAAAGCAATGTTAGTCACACTAAAAATTCTCACATTTTGAAATCTTTTTGGTTTAGGTGGTGGTAAGTTTTCAAATCTTTTGTCAACAAAGAAAACCTCCCCATCGGGATCAACGTATTCATCATCCGAAGAATCACTCGAGATTGGAATCGTAGGCTTAACACTCTTAACCTCCACCGGCGGAGGGGATGGAACTTCATTTTTATCAACAACTCCTAAAACTCTATTTGAAATCTTTTTGAAAATGCTTTTGATGGGATTGACATTGTACAAAGATGTGATAGAATACACATGAGAAAGAGTGGAGTTTTGGGTTGCATTAATGACGAGTTCTTCCTCATTGAAACGAAGAGTGATTTTTCTTGCATGCACATCGATAAGTGCTCTCGAGGTATCCAAAAAAGATCGACCTAAAATTAACGGAACTTTAGGATCGATCGGAATATCAACAACAATAAAGTCTACAGGATAGTAGAACTTTCCAACTTTCACAAAGACGTCCTCGGAAACTCCACAAGCTAGAATCGTAGAATGATCGGCCATTTCGATTGACATTCTTGAAGGAGTGAGATTTGGAAGATTGAGCGATTTAAAAATCTCAAGAGGCATCAAATTAATACTAGCACCAAGATCGGCCAAGGCGTAGCATTCTTCCATGTCTTGGATAGCACATGGGATTAAAAACTTTCCAGGATCACCGACTTTTTGAGGTATGCGGCTTAGAAAAACCGAAGAACAACTAGATGATTTTTGCAATTTTTCTTTGTTATTCAACATACTTTTGAAGTTCGCGGCAAATCGAGGCATCATGACTAAGGCGTCGGCAAAACTTATATTAAAATGCAAGTCACGAAACATTTTCATAAAGAGTTCAAATTGATAATTATTTCGTTCTTGTGTCTTTTCCTTGTCTCGTCTTGAAGGGTAGGGTAAAGGTGGTGTGGGTTGGGGCATAGTAGGCATAGGCATAGGCCTTGGAATCTCGGGTTCCATGATTGGTGTAGGTTCAACCGTAGGTGTGGTTTGAGCGGTACTTCGTGGGCTTGTAATTTGCTCCTTTTCAACCACAACCTCGGGTTCTTTCTCTTTTTCCTTCTCTATAGAAGTACTTGGACGAGAAATGGGTTCTTTGAAATTTTTACCACTACGAGTAGTAATAACCTTCAATTCTCCTTTCGGGTTCACGATGGTATCACTAGGAAGACCACCCGAAGAAGAGGGCTTACACATGATAGCTTCAAACATTTTAGCCATACGGTCTTCAAACTTAGATTGCCTAGCATCCGCTTTTAACAATTCTTGCTTGATCTCATGTTGACCTTGCTCCATTTTTTGTTGATTTTGTTGGAGACGTGTGACATTTCCTTCCATTTTATTAGCATGAGTTTTAAGTTCATTAGCAAGTTCGTTTTTTAGCTCGTTTTTCAACTCGGACCTTAAGCTAACCATTTCACGTTGCATATTGTCAAACTTAGCATCATTAGCCTTAGCATAATTCAAAAATCCTCCTTGAAGATTTTTGGTGTGATCGTTTTGAAAACCTTGGGCATTGTTTTGAAAATCACGGTTTTGGTTTTGATTTGAAATTTGCCCATTACCACTTTGATAATTACCTTTGTTATAATTCCTTTGATTTCCTTGGTAATTTCCACCTTGGTTGTTGTTGCGATAGTTATTAGCATTTTGATTTGGTGGAGCTTGATTTTGGCGGGAACCTTGACCGATTTGGTTATAAGTTCCCGTGGCTACAAAAGCATTCGAAGTGTTACCATCCGCGGTAATGCACTCGGAAAGATCATGAGCTCCACCACACGACAAACAACTCTTAGAAACCGCTTTAACCGAAGCGGAATTTGAAGCTTCTTGAGCTTTCCAATGAGACATAAGGGTCGAAAATCTATCAAAAAATCGGTTTTCTTCATTTGCTTCATCATGTAAAGCATTGATACTACGAGACGATGATGACGAGCCCAATTTGGCAACACTCGGTGTGTGACGAGGGCTATAAACCTTAGACCTATTCTCGATTATGACCAAAGCTTCTTCAACCGCTTTACACAAAAAATTACCACCCGCGGCGGCATTCAAATAATCTCTTTCATGATCGTTAAGTCCATTGTAAAACGTGTCGATTTGGTGTAAGTCGGAAAAACCATGATGAGGACATTCATGCAACATCTCCTTAAACCTATTCCAAGCCGTTGAAAAACTTTCATTTGATTCTTGTGAAAATTTAGAAATCTCATTTTTCAAATGCGTAGTCTTAGAGGGCGGAAAAAATTGGTTCACAAACTTTGAAACGAGATCCTTCCACGTCAATATAGAATTGGGTGGCTCTTTCTCTAACCAAATTTTAGCGGGCCCCGCTAAGGAATACGGAAAAAGCATCATCTTAATTGAGTCATTCGAGACATCCTTGAATTTGCACGTGGCGGTAAGACGATTAAATTGGCGGATATGGTTGTGGGGATTGTCCTTCTCATCACCACGGAATTTGTTGTTTTGGATCATCGACAACAAACCCGTTTTCACCTAAAAATTCTCCGCAAGGATAGCGGGAATCACAATAGCTTCTCCATAACCCTCGGGGGGGTGCTTGAAGTAACTCCATCATAGTTCGATTCGCCATGGTTGGTTCTTCTCGTACAATGGGTTCGTCAATAGGAGACTCCTCACTAGAATGAGTTGGAGTGGGAGTTTTGTTCTTTCGTCTACGTGCACATTTTGCTTGATTACGAGTGAGCATAAACGTCACGTACAACGTGGAGACGAGCAAAGAAGATTCTTTTTGGTATTTTGTGTTTTTCAATTTTTTTTTGTGGTTTTTGATTGTATTAACCTTTTTGGAATTGGTGAATGTATTGAGTAGACAAAAGGTCCACAAATCTCCTCCTTAATCAAATCTCTTGATTAACGAAGCCTCAAGGAATGAAAACGATCACGTGGAGTGAACGCCTTCGATGACTTTAGAACGATGGTGGAACACCAAATCGTTCAAGAGGGTTTAATCAAATGAAACCAAGAAAATATATATGATATGTAATAATACTTTGGGCGGCAAAACCCTCGATTCACTCTCAAAATCAAATACGCACAAGCAAGCGGAGGAAACGAGGCGGCGTGAAGCACTTAAGAGCCTTTTTCCTTTAGGTCGTGAAATACAACCGCCTTATACCCACCTTATAGTTTGTATTATCAAGATTAAGCTTCACGAAAGTATTTATCTATTTTTGCCTTTTTTCTTTGGTTTGAGATTCGAATACAATGATCGAGTGATGAAATCCCGAATCAAGGTTGTGATTGCTCACGTATTTGGAGTACTTGTGAATTTATCGTTCTACGTATACTATATAGTAATAATATTCACACAAAAACCGAAAAACGATAATACGTATTAGTAGAGTGCTACTAATACAAATACTATTATGGCTAATATAAAAAACAACAATGGTTCAATCAAAACACAACACGCCTCCCCGGCAGCGGCGCCAAAAATGATGTAGTGTTTTGTATACACCTTTAGGAAAAGGATGCAACAAAGTAGTGGTAAGCGTTAAGTGTCGGTTTAGGAAAACCGAGCACTAATGACCAAACAAGTTCGTTTACCAAGGAGGCACGTGTGTTGTGAAATGAATTGATGATTAATGTTGTTTTTGATTATTAACAAGAAGACAAGAAATGAAATGAGAAAGAAAGAAATGACGGTTACGAAGACGAATTAAAACTACGACGAAAAAGGCGTAAACGTAAAACCGTAAAACTACAAAAATTAAAATTTTAACCTAAAAAATTCCTAAAAATTACTAAAAATCCCCAATAATGTTCTAAGAGTTTACAAAAAATCCAAACTTGCTAAAACCTTTTAATTAATTAGATAATGACTTTTTAATGCTAATTAAAGCCCTAAAAATCACTTTTAATTATTAAAAGAGCCTTACACAAGATCTAATAGTTTGTAAACCTCAAAAATATCCTAATTAAGCTAAAAACTATTTTTAAAAATTTTAAAACCAAATTGATCTATTTTTAAACTCCTAAAAACTATTAAAATCTATTAAAATTTATATTAATTCTAAAAATTAAATGAAAAGCCTAAAAAATATTTGGAAAGTTACAAAGTTCCTAATTAAGTGTCTATAATCTAGGAAAAATGAAAAAAAATAGAAAAAACAAACTTTCTATTTTTAGCAATAAAATAATATTAAAATATTAAAAAAATAAAAAGTTTGTTTTTAAATTCTAAAAAATTACCAAAAATCCTAAATAATGTAACTAGAACAAAAATGTAAATTAAAGCTCCTAAAACCTTTTTATTAATTTTATATTAATTTTTAAAGTTGTCTAAAAACCCTAAAATCAAATAATATTAAAAATTAGATCTTTTGAAAACTTTTTGATATGTAAACCTCAAAAATATAAATTAAAACCTAAAAACTATTTTTTTTGATTTTTAAATTACCTTTTACTATTTTTAAATTACTTTCTAAAAATTAAACTAAAAATAATCCTAATAAATAAATAAAATAATGAGAAAAATTGAAACTTGATCCAGAAAAATCCTAATACCTAAGATTACCCTAGGAAAATTAAATTGGTTCAAAAACTCTTATCCAATAAGCCAGAAATGGGAAAATAAGCTACAACTTATTTTTTTGAAAAGCCAAGCAAAACTCTCCTTAAATAAACTTGGTTTGCACCCTTGGTCAGTAAAAGACCCAAGGGCGCAGTGGTAGTGTGTGAGTGTTGTGAGCGTGATGTCAAGGGTTCGAGGCTGGCGAACCCTTTTTTGTTTCTTATTTTTTTTTACTTTTTAACTTTTACAAACCAATCCAGTGACCTTTTTTTTAAGCACAAAAACACAAACACAAACCACTTTTGACAAATATTAAGCTAGATTTAAAACCAAAACGTGCCCAGTTGGGACTTTTCAAGAACACAAGCAATGATTATATCTTCACTTGTGCTAATTTTGACCAAGAGGACTTGGATTATGGATTTTTGTGGGTGTTTTGATTGGACAAAGGCACCCCTATACTCTTTGGAGTATAGGGATTCAAGACAAGTACAAATCAAGCAAATTCACTTAGCAAAATCACAAAATCAAAACACAAGAAAGCAAATTAAAGTTGCTGTTGTACCCTTATGAGTCTGTGGGTGTTTTAGGCTAATTACTTACTCAAATATGAAATTCAAATGCCCATATCTTGCACACAATAACTCCAAATAACATGTAATCAAACTACAATCCTACTTAACCCTATTGTTTAACAGATTTCCAAGTTTGGTGACAAAATTCACATGAACAATCAGAAAAATGACCTTGACAGATTTTAAGATTCTTTTTCACTTTTCTATCTCACAAACTTGGTCAAAACTTGTTCCAAACTCAAGACAAACCTACCAGCTACCTTTTACCATCCTAATGAGTGGTTCTAAACAGATTTCAACTCTCAAACTTGTCACTAAATCAACATAAAACTCAAATCCAAACACTCCTATAAATTCTAAAAACGATTTTTTACACACCAAATCAAACCAAAACTAATCCAAACTGACTTATGTTGCTTCTATCATGCATATAACTCCTTATCATGCATAAACAAACCACATAAACATCACTTTGCATGCGGTTCATACAAATCACATAAGTGACCAAAACTGAAAATTAAAAAAGGTAAAAAGGGTTCTACCTTGAGGGACTTACTTCCAAGTCCCTCAGTGACTGATGTCACCTCCCACAAACACGGGTTTGTGCTGAACCTTGGCTTAATCAAGCTCCAAACACCCCTGCTAAGAAAGATTGAAAAGAGCACAAATAATAATACACTATTCTGATTTTTATGAAACATTTTGAAAACCTTTCCCACACAAATCAGTGACCTTAAACACGTTTTAAAAACAATTTTAACTTCAGAAATCCAAAACCTTCAGTCCACTTTCACTTCATGAAAGATTGGATTTATGAAAATTAAAAAACTTTTTGAAACTTTTTATAACTTCTCAATTGGAACTCAGATTAAGCAAACTTACACCAACTTTTCAAAATAGTAAAAAGGAATTATAATTCACACTAGAAAATACCAACTTTTATATTTAATAAAAAAAAGATTACAAAAGCTTTGCTAAAATCTGGAACAAGAGGAAATAGAGGTACATGCACCTCTATTTATACAATGCTAAAGAACTAACTAGAAATACTAAACCCTAGCAGCTTGAATTCCTAAAAAGCCCTTGATTCTTTGACTGAAGATGGTCAAATTCGTGCCATGTGACCTTGTTGTTGTAGCCAGCTGTGGAAAGTGATCTTGGCCATCCATTTGAACTTGGGGACAAAGGAAATGATTTGGGATGTTGGTTTGGTCGGGTTTAGGGTTTTGAGGGAAAGTGATGGGTGCAGGGGAGGGTCCCACAAGACACATGGGTGTGTCTTGTGGCGTTTTGTGATGTGGGTTTTGGTGAGGTCGAGTGTAATCAAGAATCTGGAGTGATTGGGGTAAAAACCCCTTGATTTGGGATTAATTGATTTTGGGTTATTTAGGGTTTATAAGGGGATTAAGATTAGGTTTAATCTATTTTTGGTAAAAAAGGATTTAAAAATTGTGTTTGGGTGGGAAAAAAAGGAAGGTTTGACTGGGGTTTGACTAAGTTTAATAAATAAACTTGGGTGGGTATTGGGTTATGGGCAGGTCGGGTGTAGGGTTTGGGTTTTTGGGTGGGTAATGTGACGTGGCAAAGCCTGAGTGGGTGTGTGGGTTTGCTTGTTTGGCAGACTTGGCCCCCAAAGTTACTTGTTCTTTCCACTTTGTAAAAAAAATGCTATCAACGCCTTTTCTTCCTTTAACAAATTTTGAGCACTTGTCATAATTGGCACAAGAACTTTCAAAACTTTATCCAAGGGTTTTAAATGTATTTCTTGGATTCTTGAAGGACTGAACTTGTAATATCTTCAAACTTTAGGGATCATTCTTGTACAATTGACATTTGGAGGGTCATTTGTGACAAGTTCTTCAAAGATGAGGGACTAAAGTTGCCAATCTTCAATTCTTCAAGGGTCTTTTTGCAAAATTCAAACTTGGGCCCGGTTCATTGTGCGGCTTCGTTTCCCGTGTTCGATTTTGAATGATTCTTGTGATCTTTTGCCATTTCCTCAATATACGTACCTAAAAATACACAAGTAACAAACACGAGCATATATTTGGTATATTCTATGATATTTTATGCATTTTAAGCCCGTTTTGGACGATGAGACCATGTATAAAAGCAGTCTCATCAAACCTCTTAAGTGTGAGGGGGTTTGCACCTTTAGCGATTTCATATAAAAAACCCCAAAAATAATTTTCTTTTATTTGCTTGAGGACAAGCAACCTCTTTAGTGTGAGGGGGTTTGCACCTTTCAGCCCTTAGTTCATTCACTTCATTCTGATGTTGTTTCAAGATATCATAAAGTTTGTGATAGGAGATGGTCTTGATATCTTCCCTTTGTTTAACCAAAGTCACAAACCTTTGCCATTCCGGTTTGAGTTGAAGTAGAAACTGAACCTTGGCATGATGGTTGGAGATGGTGCACTGATTTCTGACAAGCTCATTCATCATTTTGTAGAATCTCGAGTAATATGAGTCAATGGATTCACCATCTTCAGATGTGAATTTTCCAAACTCCCAAAGTAGATTAGTCTCAAGATCTTGAACATTGATCGACTCACCTTGCTTCAATCGATGAATTGCATTCCACATTTCCATAGCATTAGGACATGCATCAACTGTGGAATAGATATCGTTATCAATTCCAGTGAGTATGAAGTTTACAGCATCAGCTTCAGCTTGGAGGAGTTTCTTTTTCTCAGCAAAACATGTGTCAAAATCCTCCATAGCTCATATAGTTGATGAAGTACCATCCTCTGCCTGTGTGGTAATTGGTCTGAATTCAAAAACTGGAGGTGGATTCTCAAGGCAGTGACGAAGAGCAGTTCGGTTTTCTTTTCCATCGAGAAATCTGAGAAAACGAGATCTCCATTGAACGTAGCAACCGGCAGTGAGCACAGGTGGATTACCGTTGCCACCTTGTTCCAAACGAATTTGATTAGCAGTTGCAATGTTGATGTTGTTGTTAGACATGGTGAATACTTGTGGATGAATTGCAGATCTTAGTGGAATTTTTGTGATGATGTGTGGTTAAAATTGAAATTCCGAAAATTCAAAAAAATTTTCTCAGTCCGACAATAAATTTCTCAGTCTGACAAAACGGTAAGCCGAAAAATTTTGTATCGCCAAATTTTGAATTTGAGTTAGAAATAGCCAAAAACTAGTAGGGAATTTTTTTTTAATATTCGTGTAAACTACGTTCCGAAACTAGTCTAGATAGTGGCTAAGTCTAAAAATTACTCAAACAAAATATCCATCGGAATGTCCATCGGAATGTTCAGATCCGAATGATCTATCGCAATGTTCAGATCGGAATGTCCAGATCTGAGTGTCAAATCGGAATGCTCAGATCGGAATGTCAAATCGGAATGTCCAGATCGGAATGTCAAATCGGAATGCTCAAATCGGAATGTTCAGATCGCAATGTGGCTGAAACACATTTGGCAGAGTAACGACTCAAAGATCCCTTAAACCCGTCGGAATCCCAAATCGCAATGTACGATCGGAATATCCAGATCGGAATAAGGTATCGAAATCAGGGTGATCGCAAAGTGGAATCCTTGGATTATTGCGATCGAGCCTCACACTTTGTACTTTCCGATGGCAACACTTGCTTGAATTTCGGAATGAAGAAAAACAAGAAATTTCGCAACTTTTGATCCAAAAGATTTGTGTTTTAGCCAAAACCAAGATACCCAAATCACTACTACTAGTATGTAGATGATTTGTATCAAGAAAAGACCATAAAAACACAAAAAGAAATTTTGGGACGTGAGATTTAGATCAAACAAGCCACGAAAAATCAAGAACACAACTCACAAATCTTCAATCACTTATCTACTATAGGCTCTTGATACCAATTGTTGTTCCCATTCAATCCATAACACAAGATTTAGAGAGAGAAATAGTAGAAAAGTAGAAAGAGAAAGTAGAGAGAGAAGTGGAAGGTTTACACTAAAACTAGGTGTTTTATGAAATGAACCAACACCCTCTTCCACATGTGGAAGAGGGTTATATATGCCACGGCTCTAAGGCCTTTGTGGGCTTCATCTTGGGCCGGGCTTGGCTTTCACTTGGGCATATACCCCCTAACAAAGACAATATTAGCTTAATGTCCAAGCCCGCTTTTCCCGACTAACCTATTACTATACAAGACCAATAACGACTAAGATGACCTATTACATTCTTGTTCGACTATATAAAATATAGGGCTAACACACATTTTCTACATGTTTTACAAGTAGCATATTGAAATGTGTATAGTTGAAGTTCGTTTTTCTCAGTTCTTGTCAAATTGAAAGTCCTAACAATATCGGATTTTTAATTGTTCTTGGTTGGTAATATTTTTTTGGATATTCTATTGCTAATTCAAACGAACCTTGCAAAATGAAAAATATCGTCTACTTATATTTAAAACACAGTGCAAATACCAAATTCTTATTCAATTAAAATGGCAAATGTAAATTTTACAAACTATAGGGACTAGAAATGTAAATTCTATGAAATTTAAATGCTCAAAATGTAAAGCTGAAAAGTACAAGGACTAGATATGCAAAATCAGTTAACTATGAGGACTGAAAATGAAAACTATTCAAACAAGTAACCAATTTTCCAACAAATTCCAAACTACCTAACTGATTTTGAACAAATTAGAAAGTATAAGGACTGTGTTAATTACAAACCCTAAAAACTAGCTAGTTTAGCTATGTTTAGAAACAAATTAATTCATTAAGGACCAAAGTGCAATATTTGAAAACTTTTAATCAAAAACGGGTTACAACCTTTAATAAGCTCGTTTGAGCTT
Organism: Glebionis coronaria; assembly: GCA_025667525.1. Lineage (NCBI taxonomy): Eukaryota > Viridiplantae > Streptophyta > Magnoliopsida > Asterales > Asteraceae > Glebionis > Glebionis coronaria. The sequence continues at coordinate 459,686,047 of CM046877.1, forward strand.
ATTTTTCAACCAAATTCAACCAAACCACTTGCAAACGTCTTAAAATTGAAAATGAACTAGACCTATCCAAGGATTTAAGCTAAAACTTACTAAAAAGCTGATAAGCCTATTTCAATAAGCACAAAATAAGCTACAAAGAAATCTAGACTTGCACAACTAAGTTTTAGTGATGAAAATGATTAATAAGCTCAAAATAAGAACGGGAAATCAAATCTCATGAGAAATCATCAAGTAATAAGCTCAGAATCCTAAAACAAGCAAAATGAGTGCTTAGGTTGACCAACTTTGACCAAGATTTTTCAATAAGCTCAAAATCTTAAAAATTAACCATGAACACTTACTAAATGATATTGTGAAAGAAAATTGACCAGTTTATGAAATAGAATTTGAGATATGAAAAAGCAGTTATCAAGTTACAGTAACTTGAATTTGCTCAATGAGCTTAAACTTTGGCTTATTTCTACTTGAATACTAGAAACTGTACAAAATCCTTATACAAGCTGAAACTTCATATATTGAGTGAGATTTGAGAGCTGGTTTGATTGAATTTCATCAACTAACAAATGAATGCCAGGCAAATCAAAATCAATACTTTTCTGAAACAAAACTTGACTGAAACTGACCCACACTTTTCTATAACCAATTGCCTCTTTGACCAAAAGTTTGACTTAGAAATGACTTAAAACTACTTTTTATCACTTGTAAACTGGAAATGAACACTAGATTGCCAATTATCAATACTTGAAATCTGAATCAAGGCTAATGCCAAACACCAATTAACTGATTTTTAAGAAATTCTTGTGAAGACTTATTGATCAAATGATTGAATTGAGTAGAAAACTTTAGTAAACTAAGTTTAGCAATCAAAATGAAGTATGTGAGAACAAGTTATAAGAAGTGAACACTACTAAAACTCAAAATGTTAAGCAAAGCTAAAGTGACTGAGATAAAGTGAAAACAGGACAAGTAACAAAGCTATAAACTAGATTAAGCTACAATTAAGCTACCAAAGCACTAAGATCAGATCAAAAACAGTCTAGAACAACTTTGATCATGCAAACAAACAAGATTAACTAAGAATTGAGCAGGCATTTGACTGTTTAGAGGAATTGAAAATCAGGAACTCAAAACCATAAGCATAGGCCTGCTTTGGGGAGTAGAGGAGCGCTGAGCTCTCTATTCTAGTGCTAACCACCACCTTAGCACTAGACAACACTTATCAACAATCTATCAACATCAATCAATCAACAGGAATCATCATAACTGGCTGAATTCATCAAAATCTGCTATATCTGGAAATGGATGATCAAAACAGCTACAATCTTTAATCTAAGTCAGTTATGATCAGATTATGATCATAACAAACTAATAACAGCAGCAAGAGTATCAAGGTAGCAGGAGATGAACAGTAAGTAGGTTAAGAACTTTTGGAGGGAAAATGGGAATTTGAAATTTTATTGAGTAAAAAGTAGTTACAAGGGTAGTTAAGTTGTTACAACTAACTATAACAGACTCAAGAGTGTGTCAAGCTCTTGAGTTGTTAAGCTAAACTAGAAATGAATTGAGAGGAAAATTAAAGAGTGTGAAATTTCACACTTTCTACAACTGCAAGAAATGAGAACTAAACATGTATTTATAGACTTCAAGAGAAGAGCAGTTGGGGTTGGTGACGTGTTGGAACCAATCCCAGGCTTCCACGTGTCACAAATCTACCAAATTGATTTTGCTGATGAAGAACTGATTTGGGGTTTTTCGTTTGGCTTGATTTCAGCTTAATTGATTGTAACCATTGGATTCGTCTTGTGATTTTGAGCAAGATTGATGTTTATATCATCTCTTGATATTGCTTCTAGCTCCAAGTCGATTATGGCAAAACGCTTTGATGAACTTGCCACGTGTCATGTTTATATTGGGTAAATAAAGTGCACACGGATCATAATCCAAACCGGATAAACTGAATATTGCATGTCTTCATTTCATTGGTTGAAAACTTGAAAGTGGGAGTTACTGTTGAGATATGGGCCAATAAATGAGTGGCGACTGAAGTGTATTTATTGCACTGATTTGGCAATCCATGACATTGTTTTCTTGCATTCTCATTGGCTTAGAGCTTTACACACGGATTAAACTTGAACTATCTTTCCAAAGTTGGCAGAAATGACCCCTTGACTTGGCAAATTGTATTTTTAAGCTAGCAACTTCATTTCTTTGGCATATTTGGTCCTTCAAACTTCACTCTTGAACAAATATGATCCTTTGACTGAGTTGACTTGAGAGTTGACCAGATTTGACTATGATCTTGACTTTTACAAAATTACACTTTTGGTCCTTCATCTTTGGCAGATTGTCAAGATAGGTCCTTTGTCTTCAAAGTCTTGTCACTTTTGATCCTCTTTTGTCTTTTTCATCAAATTAAGCTTGATTTTCCTTTGTTTGCTTGAAAATACATCCTTCTTACCTATTTAAGCACAAACACAAAACATACCACATAATTCCGCTTTATAGCACAAAGTTTAGGTATTTTTATTGTGTTTTAGGGTGATTTGTTGATAAATTGATATGAGTTTTTGCTCATATCAAATCCCCTACACTTGAACATTGTCATGTCCTCATGAAATGCTATATATTTTAAAGCACAAATTCACATTCTCCTCATAATTAATCCACCTTGGCCATTATGGAATGCATCTACACTACTCTAAACTAAATGATGCATGATTTTGATTTTTAACAATGCAATGAACAAAATACAATTCTATCTATATCTTTTTGGTTTTTCTTGAAATGGTTTTGATGGAAATAACTCATAAAGAATTCAATGACTTTGATTAGGGCTTGGGTACCATGGACATTTATCACCCTCAAGTTTCACTTTCCCCATACCAAGCTTAAAAATGGGATCATTGTATTCACAAATAAAAAGTGCATCAACTTATTCATGACAATTAAATGTGGAACCGGTTATTATTTGAGCAAATTGCTTTTGGGCAGATTTGTCGTTATTTCAAGTGTGAAGTATAAGAAATGTAAAATCCAAAAATAAGGAAGCACGGTTTTAATCCTAAGTAATCCTCTCATCCATTACTTGAAAAACCGCTCACAATTAATATAAGTCCGTTTCAAGAATAATAAGTCATTCGCCTTATGTGTAAAATCCTCATGTCATGCTTTCATAAGTAGCTACACACTCGCTAAGGAAAGAAAAATAAAACTCACGCAATAATTTACATCCGCCATCTTTTTGAGACTTTGGATCTTCAACCCCGCAACCCGTCAAGGTAATATTGGATTGGAGTAATCTATTGAATCCCCGCAACCCGTCAAGGTAATATTGGAACTCAATAGTCACTATAATTAACACCACACTGCCCCTCTTGGGAGTCTTGTATATATTTTTTTTTCTTTTTTTTTCTAGCCACTCATTTTTTTCATAAGCCGCTCTTATTTTTCTTTATTCCTCACTAAGAAATTTGAAAATAATAAAAGGAAAAACACCCGCTAAATATTGAGCATGACATAAGTCTAGTACACATAAAACGTTCTAACTTAGAATCTTAAGACGTACTTATATCAACCGTGAATGATTAGACAAAAATGCATAAGAGATTACAAACCAATTAAAACCGTTCTTGATTATTTATTAACAATTATATACATGCGAAGAAAATAGAGATAAAGAAGAAAAGGGTTTAGCCACAAGTAATTATCATGAAGTTTATCTAGCCCTTTTATACTTGCTTCAACTCTATCATTTCCCATTCTCCACAAGTTTAAAATCTCAAATAATGAAATTGGTGGATGCTTAGCCTAATAGACCAATGAAGGACTACATGGTTAAGGATACTAGCTAGAGAATGCTTGATAAGCAAACTCGGGTTGAGTCAAAATATCCATGGCGGGCCTAATATGTCAAAGAAGTCTAAACTTGTTAAAACCATGTTTTTATTATATTTTCTTTTCCTTTTTGATATATTTTTGATGCAAAATAAAAGAAGAAATATATATAATGAAAGTGTGTTATGCAAATGAAAAATGATTAATGCAAAAATTATGAATGCATATTTTTGGTGGCCAAAGTAGATCAAAAATTTGAAAAATATTTGAAAAATTAATTTTCCCAATTATCATGAAAGACAATGACAAGTTCTAGGTAAGGTCACTTCGATAGAAGACCCCCTACACTTAAGCTAAACATTATCCTCAATGTTTAAGAGCATGGAAGTATAAAAACTTCCCCTACACTTATGACAATGAATAGACTTTGCTTAACCCAAGTTAAGGAAAGGACAACTATTAGTGAATTCATGTTTAAGCACAAGGTGTCAATGAAAGATCACAATAGTAACGAAGTGAACCGGATACAAGGGCCTCCTCCATAAGCTCCAAAGCATGAAATGAGTGAGCAACCCTACAAACAATCATGAAGACAAAAGAAGGTCTCCCCTACACTTATCTCCAAGTCTATATCTTTATTGCTAACCTACAACACTCTAAACCTAGTTATACTGTAGGATATATAAATCTTGCTTATGTTTTTAGAAAGAGAAAGAGATATAGAGATGGTGGATTAAACACAATTCTAGAGAGAGAAACAAGAGTAAACTATGTGTAAATTATGAAACCACACCACCCTCTCCATCAAAGGAGAGGGTTTATATACCCAAGCCCTTGTCATGGGCTTGGGCTTACATTTGGGCCGGCCTACACATGTTGTAGGCTAGGCTTGTTCTTGTTTGTTAAATAAAGAAAGTTAACTAAACTACGAGCTATTACATGGACTATCGTTGGAGTGACCGATCCTTCTTAATACGTAAAACGTATTTCCAACAATCTCCCCCTAAGGGAGGTCACTCCAAACAAGGGCGTTACCCGAGTTACAATAATGAAATGAACCTAGCATACTATGCTTGTCTTAAGCTCGCAGTCTTCGTCTTTCTTTTCCTTTTCTTTTTCTGGTGAACATGCTGATGTGATCTTTGATATCAATCTTGAGCATTAATCTCTTGCCTTGATCTCGTGCATCCATCACTTATGATCTTTGCCTCTTCGTGACGCCATGTCCCACATACTTATACCTTAGTAATTCTTGAAATCTTCAGAGTTTGATACAGCGGAAGACTTAACTTTTAGGCTTTCTTGAATTAAATGAGATATTAAGTGCTTAAAGTATAAGCATGCGGGGACGACTTCTTCTTGGATTCCGCAACGCCACCGTCTTCAAATGCCGCAACATAAGTAGACACTAACGAAATGGCTTTGAACATTTCATTCTAATTCGGTAGCATTTTACCTCCGGTCTGTGAAGACCGTTAGACGATATTAGATATCGTACCCGTGACGGATAGTTTCAATTAAGTAACTTCCTGACAGGATTTCGCGGGTAAACCCGTTCTCTTTATTCGACCGTCCAAAGCTGACTGCGAACATAAAGAGTGAATCATTTGGATAATAATATCCGCATGATTTGAAGCCGTCAATTCATGTTCCTGGAACAAGTGAAATTCAATTAAGAACCGCACCATCGTTGCTTTCCAGTTGTCACGAGCTTGATTCGTATAGAATCTTGCAAGTTACCTACCAAGTGCTGTTTGAGGTTAACACTAGAAGGATTTCCACTCATCACTGTGAACACTAAGGTATCACTCTGAGTGTTCTGGCAAGATCACTAAGATATTGCGTAGAGGCCTGGAACGTGTTTAAATTCAGTTAAGAATTAAACAGTTGTTGCTTTCCAGTTATCACAAGTTTGATTCATAAAGAATCGCACAAGTCACCTACCATGAGCTTTTTGATATTCGCTCAAGAAGGATTTCCATCTTCATTGTAAATACTTTCGTATTACTCGGATGTTCAGGCAAGATCATGAAGATTTTGCGTAGGACTCTTAAAATCTTTCTTACTTTTCACAGTGTATGAAGAAGCAAGGAAATATGAAAGTGTGTCCTAATGAGATATTTAATGATCTCAAATGGCTCTAGACTCGATCGTGAATTTTTGATTTTAGTGATCGGAGGCTGGAGAGGAGTGCCACCTTTTTAATACCAATTTATTCGGAGTGAATAAATCAATAGATAATGCGTTGTCTCCGTGTGATTAAAACAAATACCTTTTGAGAGATATCTGAGTTAGCTGGGATGGGTTGTGCATTGCATCACTGGGTCGATGATGTCTGTCTTCAATATCGAGAATCATTAAAATGATCTCAATAGCATATGTGTTGACCCGGTTTCTGCCTAAAGTTGTAAGGAGGGCTTCTTTCTTTACACCCTTTATCTTTACAATTCTTTTTCATTCTTCAACCCCTTCAATGCTTACCAATACGTCATAACTAGCACCTTGTTGTGATTGTTCCAGTGCTAACATAAGTACTTGGTCGGCATTCAGCTACGTTCACAATCTTTCTCCAACTTTCCTAAGGACTACTATTTCTAGCTATGGAATGTCCTTGGGAAGATTCCTCCGGCTCTGGAAGAATCATAGGACTTAACCTATCCTACCATCCTTATGTCACCACAATCTTCATCGTCGTGAAATAAATGGGTTTCGGGTAAGTATATGTCACCATGAAAATCCATTTTGATATGCAAATCCGTTTTGCTCCCCCTTAACATACGCCACGATATTCGAAAACATTTCACATATGTCGGGATGAGCCAGCACATTTAGTCAAACCATTTGTGATAATATCCCATATTAAATCACATTTTCTCCCCCATATTAAAAATATTAACCCAATTTATGTTTTTAATATCAATTGATTTAATGAAGTTTTAACAAAGGTTTTGGGAAGAAAAATGCAAGTCCGTTTTATCTTCATGATATCAAACGCATGAGATATGATACCGATTTGTAACATGATCACATATTCACCATATTAGAAAAGAATTGAAAAGGTTGGACCTGATAGATGAGAACATCATATGATAAGATCAAATGGTTCTTGTCAGCATATGTTGGTCGCCTCGTCACGTCTGAAGTCATCTCTTGACACCACATGTACGATTGGTATTGTTGTCTTGACACCAAATTTTGAACTTGACACGTTCGGCATCGAAGATTCTGAATGTTTGACAATTGCTCCCCCTCAATTGTTGACCCGTGTTCTATTGAAAGAGCTGTAGTCGTCGGTTGAGTAGTCGCATCATCGAGTATGTAGATACCAATTGTAGATTGCTATGGTTTTAGAGATGATAGCTTCATAAAAACAAGACTTCTCTTGTTTTAACAAATAAATGCACTGAAACGTACATAGATTTGTGTTGGACCAAGTTATAAGGTAAACTTGATCCCTTACAAGGTTTTAAAGTAAACCTTGCTCGAGAAAATTAATTCCCGTTGTGAGCCAAAGATTTCATAAGAAATACTTGACTTTAATGTGAAAACCGGGTTGCAGTCAGAAATAACTACAAGCCATTTAGGCATGTTTTATGAAATATTTACAACTTTTGTACGAACTCTATTTATGGCGCCGTGTCAATATTAATCAACATTTCTAAGGCCGTAAATATTATCGTACCAAAAGACATGCCTTTGAAAAATAAGGTAAAAATATTTTTGGATTTTTCTAGATTTTTCAAATTTTTATGGTTTTTATATGGTTTTATATTTTTGTATTTTGCTTTTGTGGATAAAAATATAAACAATATATACAGATGATCACCAAGGATACGGAGAATAGTTTTACCACCACTATTCTTTCGCTTCATCTGCCAGTTCCTTTAGAGTCTCAGGCGAGAAGGTTCTCATTCCTAGCTTGTCGGCCAAAAATTCAATTCGAGCGCGATCTAAAGCCTTCGTGAAAATATCCGCCAATTGATAATCAGATCGGACAAAGTAAAGCTCGATTACTCCATTTTCCACTTGCTCCTTGATGAAGTGGTAGCGAATGTCAATATGCTTCGACCGGGAGAATTGAACATTGTTACAGCATAAGGCAATTGCACTTTTGTTGTCGCAGTACATCGGAATCTTGTTGAAACCTAGACCATAGTCGGTTAATTGCGATCTCATCCAAAGAATTTGAGCACAGCAACCGGACATAGCTATGTATTCTGCTTCCGTACTTGAAATTGCAGCGCTTTTCTGCCTTTTTGATGCCCAACTGATTAGTCGATCTCCTAGTAGTTGCAAAGTTCCACTCGTGCTACGCCTTGTATCTTGATAACCCGCATGATCCGCATCTGTATATGCCATTAGTGCAATAGAAGAGTCCTTCGAATACCAAAGTCCCCGATTAATGGTTCCTTTAAGATATCGAAAGATCCTTTTAACAGTAGCTAAGTGTAACTCAGTAGGCCTAGTTTGATACCTGGCACACATACATATAGCAAACTGCAGATCAGGTCGACTGGCTGTGATATACAGAAGAGTACCGATCATTCCACGATAAAGTGTCGGATCAATGGCAACTCCATGTGGATCTGCATCAAGCTTAGTTCGTTCCACCATTGGAGTATCCACGGGGTCGCAAGATTCCATCTTATACTTCTTAAGCGATTCAAGGGCATACTTGGATTGATTGATAAAGATGCCTTTGGGACTCTGAGATATCTGAAGACCTAAGAAGAATGATACCTTGCCCATCATTGACATCTTAAACTTGGAAGACATGAGTGTCCCAAACTCGTCGGATAAGGTTTGGGTCGAGGCTACAAATATAATATCATCAACATATATTTGTACCATAATCATATCTTTACCTCGTTTCTGAATGAACAGCGTGGGATCCACCTTGCCTTTAGCGAAGCCTTGCGTAATGAGGAATTGTGACAAAAGATCATACCATGCGCGAGGAGCTTGCTTCAACCCATAGAGAGCCTTCTTAAGCTTGTACACATGATTAGGATAATTAGGATTCACAAAACCATCCGGTTGTTGAACATAGACCTCTTCCTTGAGTTCACCATTAAGAAATGCCGTCTTCACATCCATCTGATAGACGATCATATTCATGTGGGCTGCATAAGCGAGGAATAGTCTAATAGCTTCCAAACGGGCAACAGGTGCAAAGGATTCCATAAAGTCGACGCCCAATAATTGCTTGTATCCACGAGCTACTAGTCGAGCTTTGTTCTTCAATATTCCGCCAAACTCATCGAGTTTCACCTTGTAAACCCATTTCAAAGTGAGTAATTGAACTTGATCCGGGCATGGGACAAGTTCCCATACTTCAAGACGTATGAATTCGTTAAGTTCTTCTTGCATAGCTTCTATCCAACATGATTGAGTAAAAGCTTGTTGCCATGTCTTAGGTTCAACTTCGGTGAGAAAAGCATCAAAGTGACAAAACATTGCACTTTCTTGTAACTGACTTCGTGTGGATACCGGACGATTAGGGTCACCAATAATAGAATCTATAGGATGATCCTTTGTCCACTTGCTGTCATGTTCACGAATCCGTGGATTGGATTAAACTGTAGAAGGAGCTTCCTCTAAGGTGGACAACCCGGCTTGATTAGGGTCGGGAATTGGTACACCAAAGAATGGAAGTTCACGCATTTGAGCGAATTCCAAATCGTGATCATCATCATCCTCTTCATCATCAATAGGCATGTCATGGGTAGTTGAAACATGTGTTGGTTGAGAATTACTTGTTGAAGGTATATCTTGACCAATAGGTGCAGATGTATCTGATTGTGCAACTGTTGCTGGAGCGACAACTTCGGTTACCGGAGCTATTACTTCAGTTTCTGGAGCAACGATACTTGGAGGAGTAAAGAATTCATCAAAGAACGGTTGAAACAACGTATCCCATTCAGTCCTAGAAGGTGGTGTAAATGATGATGAAGTAGGGTTGTTTGGGACAAGACAAGAACTAATGTTACTGGTTCCCATTTCATGAAGTGCGGGTTCAGAGCTGCTTTGCTCAGAAGCCATTGCTGTCAGCTCATCAAAATCAACATTCATAGTTTCGAGGATCTTGCGAGAGTTACGGTTGTAGATTCGGTATGCCTTCTTTGCGGGGGCGTAACCAATGAAAATACCAATATCAGCCTTTGGTTGAAGTTTTCCCAAATTGTCACCATCATTATTTGGATAGCAAAGAGAACCAAATACATGAAGATATGATAAATCTGGTACTTTTCCATGGAGAAGCTCATAAGGTGTTTTACCATGGCGTTTACGAATTAGTGACCGGTTTTGGGTGTACACTGCTGTAGATACTGCTTCTGCCCATAAAAACAATGGAGCCTTTGCGTAAATTAACATCGTTCGAGCAGCTTCCATAAGTGTGCGATTTCGCCTTTCAACGACACCGTTTTGTTGTGGAGTGCGTGCAACGGATGTTTCATGAGAAATGCCAATTTCTTCATAATAATCACGCAAAATTTGATTCACAAATTCGGTTCCATTATCTGTACGAATGCGTCGGACAGTAGTGTTGAGACGCACTTGAATCATCTTGAGAAATCCGATGATGAATTTAGGTGCCTCATTCTTTGCTTTAAGAAATTTCACCCATGTAAACCGAGAGTAATCATCGACAATGACGAGGATGTACTTTTTGCCACTAAGACTTTCAACACGCATTGGCCCACAAAGATCCATATGCAAAAGATAAAGTTTCTCTTGGTTGGTGTCTTCCGTCTTGGGTTTGTAAGATTTCTTAGTGCTTTTCCCCATTGTACACGCGGAAGACAAATGATCCTTGTGAAATGAAAGTTTACGAAGACCACGAACAAGTTCGTTTTTCGCCAAGTGATTAATAGCGTCAAAGTTAAGATGAGATAACCGTCGATGCCATAACCAAGACTTAGTCTTCGATGCTTTGGAGAGAAGACATACGGGAGAAGCAACCATCATGTCTTGTAGAGACAAAGTATACAAATTATTCCCTCGAGTACCTTTCAATAAATCAACCCCTTCCAAATTACGAATGAAGCAGGTATGCTCTCGAAAAGCAACTTCTAGGTTTGCATCACAAAATTGTCCCACAGAAAATAAGTTGTGACCAAGACCTTCCACGTAATACACTCTTGAAATAATAACATTTCCAATATGATATTCACCATAACCCATTATCTTTGCAATATGATCATTTCCAAATCTAACCGTACCAAGAAACTTGCTGACGAAATTTCTGAGCTGAGAGCGATCTCCGGTCATATGCTTAGAGCAACCAGAGTCCAAATACCAGAGAACAATTTGGACCACCTGTTTTCAGCAACAACAGTAGACAATGCATTGGAAACTATTGGTTCCGGAGTGTTAGCAGATACAGATAAAATATTATCAGAATTGCTAACATTTTTGTGACCCTTAGATTTCCTGCGTTTTCTAATGTGAGTTTTAGCACTAACAGGTTTTATAGTTCCAACTTTCTTAGTTTTTGGATTATCCGCGGGCACTACAGTGGGAGTAGACCTAGTTAAAGGGCACTTTGTTCCTACAGTAGTGTTGGTGTTCCTAGTTAAAGGACACGCTTGTGTTTTGGTAGCCTTGGTACTCCTAGTTAAAGGGCACGCTTTCTTCGCTTTAGTGGGAGTGATCCTAGTCAAAGGGCACATATTTCCTACTATAGTGAAAGTTCTACCAGTGGGGCGCCACATCCAACCAACTTGGGTTAACACTTTCCCAGTCGGTTTCCATTCTAATCCATTTTTCCGGGCATACATCTCATTCACATGGTCAATAAGGCAAGAATCATGACGACTAGAAAACATACATTCATTGCAATTCCAACATTTCAAATTAGAATTCACACTAGGCTTAGAATGCTGCACAACCGCAGAGCCTTTAGGTTTAGCTACATGATTCTTTTTATTCAAAACAGAAATAACATTCCTAGAATGGGCTTCTACTTTCTTCTTCACTTGACTAATAGATGGGGGCAAGATCCTATCATTCTTCTTGTTTCTTTTAAGCTTAGATCTTTGGTCCTTAGTAGTGGTGCTTACTCCTGTAGAAGGCAACATGGGAATATTAGAAGCTGGTTTTGATTCCGCCTTATCTTTAGTGACCAAAGTTTGAGATGGTTTAGTCCTAGGGCCCTTGTTAAGTGGTGTGACGGCAATTAGGTTCCTTTTGATTGCACTAGAGGACGATGCTGAGATAGTGGCTGCATTATCCACAACATTCTTACCTTTGAGAGTACGAAGTGTTTCCTTTAACTTAGCCAAGACCAGATTTTTATCACAAATTTGTTCCCTCAAATCAGATGTTTCCACAGACTTTCGATTCAATTGTTCAACCAATGATTGATTCTGTGCAGTGGTATTAACACATGCGGGCTTTACTGAATCGAAGAGTCGTGTATTTTTCTGTTTTAAGTTATCAACTTTGGACAAAATATTGGAAACTCGATTATCTAGATCAAGTTTAAAATTCTCAACGGCCTCAAGTACGTTCACACAGTGAAGCTCCTTAGATTTCTCTATGTCTATCGGCAAAGATTTAACAACCTTGTCACTTGGCTGACGCTGTTTTGATTGTAAATTCAATCGAAAATTCTTTTCAAAGTTTGCATCATCGATATTAACACCTTCGAATGACGTTTCAAAGATTTCTTGAATAAATTGTTGCTTGCATTCAAGTGAAATACAATGTGTTTGAACCTCATCAAAACGTTTTGAAAGCGAAGAATATGAATCTTGAAGCTTTAAAAATTCAGCGTCAGATTCGTGACAAGTACTATCTACCACATTATCCACAGTTTCAATATTATGCACAGTAGAATCATTATCAACACGTTTATTCACACAGACTGAAACAATATCATGAGACATCACTTGCTTCAGAAGCTGATCATTTTGGCGTGAAACTCGTTCTATTTCAAGTAAACTGTTTTCATAAGCATCATCCATTTCATTGAAAACACGTTTAACTTCTTCTATTTCCAAATACAAATCTTGATCAAGATTACTAAGACAAGCTTTAACATTCTTTACAAACGGAATAATTTTGTCTCGGAACGCAGCTCTAGTGTGCTCAAAGTTCCATTCACCTTCCGTTATGGCCGAAGCCGTCGTACGTTCCAGAATGACCTTGTCAAAATCGGCTAAGTGTTGGTGTACCGCATTTAAGTTAACGGACGACTTACTTACCGGTGGAATTAACTTCGTTAAATCCTTTTTGACAAGTGTAGGAGACGTACTAGGAGGGTTTTCATTTGACAAACTTTGGGGCACAAGAACTGTCAATTCAGCTAATTCCTTTGGTAAGCGAATGCGGGTCTTTTTAGAAAATTGATCTTTGTTATGTTGATCATAATCAATTTTATGGAATTTTGAAAGCATTTTAGAATGAGTTTCATCCGCAAGTGACTGTGTCGTGTCAGAACTACGAACAAAAGGTACTTCTTTCGATTTGCCAATTATGGTCATATCATAAAGACCGGGAATATATTCCTGAGCTTGTTTTGCATAACCGGGATTAGGTGGTAAATCTTGAAGACGCTTAAGTTTGAGTTCTTTAAATGATTTAGTTAAAAGATGAACCTTTTCTGTGGAAGCGTATTGTTTTAAAAGCTGTTGTTCTTTGAATTTAAGAAGTTTGGTAGCATTAATTTCCGATTCAACCTTTTTAGACTCGAGAGTTTCGAAATCCATTTTAAGTTTCTGAAAATCATTGACAACCGACTCTTTTTCTTTTAATTCATTAGAAAGATTAGCTTTTAATGATTCTATTTCTTTCAAGTGTTCAATCTTTTCAAAACGAAATTGGTCAAATTCAGAACATGTTATTTTCTCTTCTTGAGGGACCATTTCAAAAGCTTTGACCTTTTCTTTATGCAACGCAAGCTCAACAGTTAGGGTGGAATTGGTATCTACGGATTGTCTGAGGGCCATATGCATTTGATCAATAATATGTTTAGGCACCATGACCAAATCATGTTGAGCATAAGATTCCATACCCGTCGTAGCATTTGGTTGAGGTTCACTCAAATGTGTAGGATTGGGTACCACATCATTTGAATTACTAGTTCCCGAATGCTGTTCGAGGTTGTCATTTTCATGCCCAACTTGATGTTGGTTATCATCAATATTATTAGATGTGGTTGGTACCTCACTGATGACATCAGAACCATAGTGAGAAAGATTAGTAACGAGAGCAGCTTGGGCAGAGTGAATGTCATCACAATCTGAATCATAAGCATCAAGATCATCTGCTTGATAAGCTGCATTAGAAGTAGAAACGACTGCAATGCCTTCAATATCTGCTGCCCCTGGGTCTGCAAGAAATGCTAACTCCTCTGAATCCAAGATCTTCCCCTTAGACTAGCCATCAACCAAATACATCTTCTCACGAAACCATGCATCATCCCTCCTCCTTTTCGGCTGAGTGCATTCCTTAGCCATATGACCTTGTCCTCGGCAATTGTAGCACGTCACAACCTTCTTAGGACCAATAGGACTCCCATCTCCACTAGATTGAGAATTCACAGCTTGATTGTTCCCAGTCCTTGTAGGAGGTCCATGTGAATTTTGCCTTCCCTGAATTGGTTGCACCGTCACTTGACCATCTTGAACAGTGGCTTGTTGTCTAGGATTTGATGAGGTGCGGAGCTGATTGTTTGTTGGTGGAAATCCTCTAGTTGCAACAAGTTTTGACAAGTAGGCTGTGAGATGGTTTAGAACATCAGCTGACGTATCACTTGGAGTAAAGACCGGTGCTTGGATTGGTGGAAGTTCATTAGAGTAGAAAGCTTGTGCTGGTTGTGCTTCAATTGTAAAATATCCTTGCTGAGGAGTATAGCCCATTGGAGAAGTGTTGGCTTGTGATGGTGATGTCTGATATGGTGGTTGCTGCGGAAAAGATTGTTGATGAACACCTTGTTGATATGCTTGCTGTGGCATCACTAGTGGTGGATAAGATGGTTGCTGATAGTTGTGTGGTGGTGTCTGCTGCAAGTATGATGGTTGCTGATAAGTATAAGCCATGTTTTGTTGAGAGGAATACATTGCAAGTGGATCATGAACTTGAGGTGTAGACAACCGAGCCTCATTCAAATGGCATTCGTGTTGTTGAAGAAAAGCTTGAAGTTGATCTACATTGGTGTTATGCAAGTCCTTAGCCAATTTAACATCCGTCACGTATTTTTTCCATTCTGAAGGAAGAGTGTTCAAATACTTGGTGTTCAATTGAAAGGTAGGAATTGTCATGCCATAGATATTGAGCTCATTCAACAATAGGGTAAATCTCAGATAATAATCATTGAGAGTCTCCCCTGGCACATAGGCAAACTTATCAAAAGTATCATAAAGCTTACACTCTCGTTCTTGTTTAGTTAACGAGGTGCCTTGCATGAGAACACGAATTCTATCCCATAACTCTTTGGCAACTTTATGTTTGCTGACAAGTTTGTAGACATCTGGAGGAAGGGCTTGGAGAATGATGTTTGTAGCATACTTATCACATTTGGCTTGAATCTTCATATCTCCAGTCAATTCACCCGTTGTGCGAGGAAGAGTAGTTGTACCTTCCGTCACTGTACCATAATCTAATGGTCCATTGAGCACCGATGCCCAAATGAGATGTCCATTCTTCTTGTTCAACATATAAAGTTCCATTCGGGAAGCCCATTCCTCATACATAGTCTTCACCAACATTGGTGGACGATTATCCGTACCCGAGAGGATGGACTTATCCGTAAGAGATGTGTACTCCATTTCAATAAGTTAAGATTTACAAACGTTGATCGATCAATGAAAGAAAGTAAATGTGTTTGTTGTTGTGAGTTGAAGTCGAGAAACAATGTTAAAATCCCCTAAAAAATGTTCTCAAAAAACCAAAAATTCCAAGTCAAAATTACACACGAAATTTTTTAAGGAATAATTTTTGTTATCGGAATGTACCTAGTCGGAATAAACCAAATCGGAATACCTTGATCGGAATACCAAATCTGAATACCAATCGGAATGTACCTAATCGGAATGCCTAATCGGAATACCTAATCGGAATACCTTGATCGGAATACCAAATCTGAATACCAATCGGAATGTACCTAATCGAAATGCCTAATCGGAATGCCTAATCGGAATACCTGATCGGAATGTACCCAAAATCGGAATCCCTAAACCCTATTCCGATTACACTGATCGGAATGTCCTATAAACCCTTTTCCGATGACCTGATCGGAATAATTCCCACTTTTCTCGGACAAAACTCAACCAATTCGTGATTTTAAGCCAAAAAATGATCAAAACACCCAAAAAATTTGTGTTTTTAGCCAAAGTAACTATACCAAATCCCTACCACAACTATGTAGAAGATTTGTATCAAGAAAAAACCATCAAAAACACAAAAAAATTTTTGGACGTGTGAAAGTGGATCAAAAATGGCGTATGAATCAAGAACACAAACACATGAACAATACAATCATCCTATGGCTCTTGATACCATTTGTAGGATATGTAAATCTTGCTTATGTTTTTATAGAGAGAAAGAGATAGAGAGATGGTGGATTAAACACAATTCTAGAGAGAGAAACAAGAGTAAACTATGTGTAAATTATGAAACCACACCACCCTCTCCATCAAAGGAGAGGGTTTATATACCCAAGCCCTTGTCATGGGCTTGGGCTTACATTTGGGCCGGCCTACACATGTTGTAGGCTAGGCTTGTTCTTGTTTGTTAAATAAAGAAAGTTAACTAAACTACGAGCTATTACATGGACTATCGTTGGAGTGACCGATCCTTCTTAATACGTAAAACGTATTTCCAACATATACGATGCTTGAGTTAATGAGTCTCTAGCTCGACTCGTCCCTCAATGAATTAATTCATGGGGAAAATGGGGATCTCTTGGACCATTTCAACAGAAATATCCTCCCCAAAATAATGCTTCACACGGTGACCATTCACTTTAAAATTTGGACCATCGGGTTGTGACAACTCAATGGTTCCATATGGAAACACTTGAGCAATAGTGAATGGACCGGACCATCTCGACTTAAGCTTGCGCGCAAAAAGTTTCAACCTTGAGTTAAAGAGGAGAACCGGCTCTCCAACTTTGAACTCACGGTTCTTGATCTTAGAATCATGCAATTTCTTAGTCTTTTCCTTGTAAAGCAAAGAATTTTCATAGGCATTGGCTCTCAATTCATCCATCTCATTGAGTTGATCTTTCCTATGTGAACCGGCTTGGTTTAAATCAAAATTAGCCCACTTGAGAGCCCAAGATGCCTTGTGTTCTAACTCGAATGGGAGGTGGCACGCTTTACCATAGACAAGCCTATAAGGAGTACAACCAATTGGTGTCTTAAAAGCCGTCCTAAAAGCCCACAAAGCATCATCAAGCTTATCCGACCAAGAACTCGATGCTCTCCCACCGTTCTCTCTAAAATTCTCTTTAAACCACGATTTGTGACCTTGGTTTGACCATTGGTTTGAGGGTGATACGCGGTAGAAAGTCTATGATTAACTCCATATTTCTTCATAACTCTCGTGAATTGATCATTACAAAAGTGCGTACCACGATCACTTATGATGGCCCGAGGTACACCAAATCTAGCAAACAATTGCTTTAAGAACTTCACAACAACTCTAGCATCATTGGTAGGTAAGGCTTTAGCCTCCACCCATTTGGACACATAATCCACCGCCACAAGTATATACTTGTTTCCCTTAGAGGATGGAAAAGGTCCCATGAAATCAATGCCCCATACATCAAATATCTCACACTCTTGAATAAAATTTTGTGGCATCTCATCACGTTGTGTAATTTTTCCTTGTCTTTGACACACATCACAAAATTTCACCATTTCATGGGCATCTTTGTAAATGGAAGGCCAATAATAACCCGAATCAAAGACTTTCTTGGCGGTATAGTTGGGCCCAAAATGTCCACCCGTAGGTCCTTTATGACACGCTTCTAAGATCTTAAATGCCTCGGGCCCATCTACACACCGTCTAATGATTTGGTCCGCACATTGCCTAAAAAGATAAGGATCATCCCAAAAGTAGTACTTAACTTCCTTAAGAAATTTCTTCTTTTGTTGATAAGTAAGACCCTCAATAAGCACATTGCCCACAAGATAGTTTGCTATATCCGTAAACCAAGGAGTGGCATCCTCTTGGGAAGAGATAGACATGAGCTCCTCTAATGGAAAGGATTCATTGATTTCTTGATGTGGAAAATTTCCTTGAAAAGGATGCTCAAGTCTACTCAAATGATCCGTCGCTAAATTCTCGGCCCCTTTTTTATCACGAATTTCTATCTTAAACTCTTGAAGCAACAAAACCCATCTCAAAAGCCTAGGCTTAGCATCTTGTTTTGTCATAAGATACTTGAGAGCGGAATGATCCGTATACACTATGGTTTTGGATAGCACAAGGTATGGCCTAAATTTCTCAAAAGCATAGACTATAGCAAGAAACTCTTTTTCCGTGGTAGTGTAATGAAGTTGTGCACCGGTCATGGTTTTACTCGCATAGTGTATAGGTTGAAAATGCTTATTAACTCTTTGTCCTAAGACGGCCCCCACCACATAATCACTAGCGTCACACATAAGCTCAAAAGGTAATTCCCAATTTGGAGAAACCAAAACGGGAGCCTTTGTCAATTTCTCCTTAAGAGTCTCAAAAGAGTCCAAACAATCTTGGTTAAAAATGAAAGGAGCCTCTTTTTCCAAGAGGCGAGTCATCGGTCTAGCTATCTTAGAAAAATCTTGTATAAAGCGCCTATAAAATCCCGCATGACCTAAGAAACTCCTCACACCTTTAACCGAAGTGGGTGGGGGAAGCTTAGCAATCACATCAATTTTAGCTCGATCCACTTCTAATTCCTTGTTGGATATTTTGTGTCCTAAAACAATTCCCTCTTTCACCATAAAGTGACATTTCTCCCAATTAAGCACTAAACGTGTTTCCTCACAACGCTTAAGCATTCTCTCTAGATTGGTGAGACATGAGGTAAATGAATTTCCAAAGACGGAAAAATCATCCATAAAAACCTCCATAGTTTGCTCTATCATGTCATGGAAAATCGCCATCATGCACCTTTGAAACGTCCCCGATGCATTACATAAGCAAAAAGGCATCCTCTTGTAAGCAAATGTACCGTAGGGACAAGTGAATGTGGTCTTTTCTTGATCCTTAGGGTCAATGGGTATTTGGAAATAACCCGAAAAGCCATCAAGAAAGCAATAGTACTCATTTCCCGCTAAGCGTTCAAGCATTTGATCCATAAAAGGTAATGGGAAATGGTCTTTCCTAGTGGCCTCATTGAGTTTTCTATAATCAATACAAACTCTCCAACCGGTGACAAGTCTCGTAGGAATAAGCTCATTGTTCTAATTAGGCACTACGGTGATTCCACCCTTTTTTGGAACACAATGTACCGGGCTAACCCATGGAGAGTCGGAAATGGGGTAAATCATACCCGCATCTAGGAGTTTAATCACTTCCTTCATAATGACCTCATGGATTTTTGGGTTAACTCTTCGTTGACTTTGAATGGCGGGTTTGTAGTCATCCTCCATAAGGATTTTGTGTGTACAAAAATGTGGATCAATTCCTCTTATGTCGGATATTTTCCATGCTAAAGCTTTCTTGTGTTTCTTAAGGACTTCAATAAGTTGCTCCTTCTCATCCTCTTTTAACTCATTAGCAATTATCACGGGTAGTTGGTCTTTGCCCTCTAAGAAAGCATATTCTAAGTGGGATGGAAGGTCCTTAAGTTCAATTGGAGGTGGACTCTCTATGGAAGGTTTTACTATAGAAGGATCCTCAATGGTAACTTCTTGTGGAATAGGAGAAGGAATAGGGTCCTCATTGAGCAACTTTTGGATAGTAAGAATATCTTCTTCCCAATTAATGGGAGAATCATCATCACCAAGAAAGTTTGACTCAAATTCCTCCAAGAGGAAATCACTCTCTCCAAAAGGTGTTAAAGAGGGAGCAATTGAGGCCACGGTTTCAACATGGGGCATCTCATCACTAGTACTCTTGCAAGCATCATGAAAGTGTTCATCACACACCTCATCTAGCACATCAACTATGTTAATAGTCTCACAAGGTCTAGACTCCTTAACCTCTTTCCTATCACAAACTTTCCCTAACTTAAACACCACTTTCTCATCCTCTACTCTCATAATTAGTTCTCCTTCCGCCACATCTATCAAAGTACGCCCCATTCTCAAAAACGGTCTACCAACAATCAAAGGAACTCTAGGATCCATATCATAATCAACCACTACAAAGTCGGTCGGAAATGTAAACTTATCCACACCTACAAACACATCCTCCGCTATACCTACGGGGTAAGCTATGGTTCGGTTGGCTAATTCAAGGGTCATCCTAGTGGGAGTGAGCTCGGGAAGAAAGAGTTTTTTCCAAACCGATAAAGGCATGAGGTTAATGCTTGCCCCTAAATCCGCCAAAGCCATGCAATTTTCAACACCGGGAAAATTACAAGGTATCAAGAAGCGCCACAGATCTCCAAGTTTTATTGATAAGGTTTTAAGTAGCACGGCGGAGCAATTTTCATTAAGGGATGTGTTGGGCAAATCAACCAATTTTTCTTTGTTTGAGAGTAAATCCTTGAACATCTTAGCAAACTTTGGCATATAAGCAAGAGCTTCCGCAAAGGATATGTTGATGTTGAGTTGCTTGAACATCCTTAAGAAATTTGATACTTGGATGTCATCCTTGTTCTTTAACTTGTCCTTTTTCAACCTTGAAGGATATGGAAGAGTAGGTTTTGGTGTAGGTGGAATGGGTGTTGTAGTGGAAGATTTGTCTTTGTTAGCTTCTTCATTGGGAGGTGTGGAAGGTAAAGAAGACGTAAGAATAGGTTGAGAAGGTGTGTTTGAGTGAATGGGAGCATTTTGAGGTGGTGAAGTAGAGGTAGAAGGCTTGTCACAAGTAGGAGCAAAAGTGGATGGAACAATAGGAGGTTTAGGAGGTGAAGGATCCTTTGTTGTCTTTCCACTTCTTGTTGTAATAGCATTGACATTTGCCCTTGGATTTGTTTGTGTATTGGAAGGTAAAGCCCCTTGTGGTCTTTGATTGAATGCCATTAAAAGACTATTGGTTTGTTCCTCCGATATACGTTTCATTTGGTCATTCATTCTCTTCTCAATTTCACGCATTTTCTTGTCAACATACTCTTGAGTCTCTTGCATCCCATATCCTTGATTTTGAAGTTGAGGATAAGCTTGATTTGGTATTTGAGAATATCCTTGATTTGGGAAAGGTGGAATAGTTTGATTAAATCCTTGATGTGGTGGATAAAAGGTATTTCCTTGATGTTGAACATTGTTGGGTGCCTTGTAGTTATTTCCTTGGTAAGGTGGTCTTTGCCCTTGATTCCTTTGTAACACTTGAGGAGGATTTTGTTGAAGTTGGGTGGGTGGTTGGGGTGGGAATCCCGGTGGGGTAAGGTAATTTTGGGACTTGTAAGAAAGGTTATTTGGATTGATATTTGGCTTGAAGTATTCACGATGTTCCTCTTGGTAAGCATAACATTCCCCTTGATAAACTTGCACCTTATCACATTGTTCATAAGAATAGGGGCCTCCACAAGTTACACAAGAAAGAGTAATGGCATTCACATCATTTGAAGAATTGTTCAATGAAAGGCTCTTAATGGCTTGAATCATCTCTTGTTGACCTTTATTCATTTGTTGAAGGATCTCTTGTTGATATTTGAGGAATTGGTTATCGCAAGGTGGTTGAGAAGTTTTTTGGATAACTTGAACCCTTTCTTCAAATTGAGTGTTTGTTTGAACCATTGCTTTAGTCTCAATGATGTCAACGGCCTCTTGAATGGATTTAAGAAGAATATTCCCTCCCGCGGAAGCATTGAGTGAATCTTGGTGATGAGATTTAGGGCCATTATAGAAAGTATTGATTTGGTGAACTTCATCCAATCCATGGTTAGGGCATCGGCAGCGGCGCCATTTGAAATGTGTATAGTTGAAGTTCTTTTTTCTAAGTTCTTGTCAAATTGAAAGTCCTAACAATATCGGATTTTTAATTGTTCTTGGTTGGTAATATTTTTTTGGATATTCTATTGCTAATTCAAACAAACCTTGCAAAATGAAAAATATCGTCTACTTATATTTAAAACACAGTGTAAATACCAAATTCTTATTCAATTAAAATGCCAAATGTAAATTTTACAAACTATAGGGACTAGAAATGTAAATTCTATGAAATTTAAATGCTCAAAATGTAAAGCTGAAAAGTACAAGGTCTAGATAGGCAAAATCAGTTAACTATGAGGACTGAAAATGAAAACTATTCAAACAAGTAACCAATTTTCCAACAAATTCCAAACTACCTAACCGATTTTGAACAAATTGGAAAGTATAAGGACTGTGTTAATTGCAAACCCTAAAAACTAGCTAGTTTAGCCATGTTTAGAAACATATTAATTCATTAAGGACCAAAGTGCAATATTTGAAAACTTTTAATCAAAAACGGGTTACAACCTTTAATAAGCTCGTTTGAGCTTATTTTTCAACCAAATTCAACCAAACCACTTGCAAACGTCTTAAAATTGAAAATGAACTAGACCTATCTAAGGATTTAAGCTGAAACTTACTAAAAAGCTGATAAGCCTATTTCAATAAGCACAAAATAAGCTATAAAGAAATCTAGACTTGTACAACTAAGTTTTAGTGATGAAAATGATTAATAAGCTCAAAATAAGAACGAGAAATCAAATCTCATGAGAAATCATCAAGTAATAAGCTCAGAATCCTAAAATAAGCAAAATGAGTGCTTATGTTGACCAACTTTGACCAAGATTTTTCAATAAGCTCAAAATCTCAAAAATTAACCATGAACACTTACTAAATGATATTGTGAAAGAAAATTGACCAGTTTATGAAATAGAATTTGAGATATGAAAAAGCAGTTATCAAGTTACAGTAACTTGAATTTGCTCAATGAGCTTAAACTTTGGCTTATTTCTACTTGAATACTAGAAACTGTACAAAATCCTTATACAAGCTGAAACTTCATATATTGAGTGAGATTTGAGAGATGGTTTGATTGAATTTCATCAACTAACAAATGAATGCCAGGCAAATCAAAATCAATACTTTTCTGAAACAAAACTTGACTGAAACTGACCCACACTTTTCTATAACCAATTGCCTCTTTGACCAAAAGTTTGACTTAGAAATGACTTAAAACTACTTTTTATCACTTGTAAACTGGAAATGAACACTAGATTGCCAATTATAAATACTTGAAATCTGAATCAAGGCTAATGCCAAACACCAATTAACTGATTTTTAGGAAATTCTTGTGAAGACTTATTGATCAAATGATTTAATTGAGTAGAAAACTTTAGTAAACTAAGTTTAGCAATCAAAATGAAGTATGTGAGAACAAGTTACAAGAAGTGAACACTACTAAAACTCAAAATGTTAAGCAAAGCTAAAGTGACTGAGATAAAGTGAAAACAGGACAAGTAACAAAGCTATAAACTAGATTAAGCTACAATTAAGCTACCAAAGCACTAAGATCAGATCAGAAACAGTCTAGAACAACTTTGATAATGCAAACAAACAAGATTAACTAAGAATTGAGCAGGTATTTGACTGTTTAGAGGAATTGAAAATCAGGAACTCAAAACCATAAGCATAGGCCTCCTTTGGGGAGTAGAGGAGCGCTGAGCTCTCTATTCTAGTGCTAACCACCACCTTAGCACTAGACAACACTTATCAACAATCTATCAACAGCAATCAATCAACAGGAATCATCATAACTGGCTGAATTCATCAAAATCTGCTATATCTGGAAATGGATGATCAAAACAGCTACAATCTTCAATCTAAGTCAGTTATGATCAGATTATGATCATAACAAACTAATAACAGCAGCAAGAGTATCAAGGTAACAGTAGATGAACAGTAAGTAGGTTAAGAACTTTTGGAGGGAAAATGGGAATTTGAATTTTTATTGAGTAAAAAGTAGTTACAAGGGTAGTTAAGTTGTTACTACTAACTATAACAGACTCAAGAGTGTGTCAAGCTCTTGAGTTGTTAAGCTAAACTAGAAATGAATTGAGAGGAAAATTAAAGTGTGTGAAATTTCACACTTTCTACAACTGCAAGAAATGAGAACTAAACATGTATTTATAGACTTCAGGAGAAGAGCAGTTGTGGTTGGTGACGTGTTGGAACCAATCCCAGGCTTCCACGTGTCACAAATCTGCCAAATTGATTTTGCTGATGAAGAACTGATTTGGGGTTTTTCATTTGGCTTGATTTCAGCTTAATTGATTGTAACCATTGGATTCGTCTTGTGATTTTGAGCAAGATTGATGTTTATATCATCTCTTGATATTGCTTCTAGCTCCAAGTCGATTCTGGCAAAACGCTTTGATGAACTTGCCACGTGTCATGTTTATATTGGGTAAATAAAGTGCACACAGATCATAATCCAAACCGGATAAACTGAATATTGCATGTCTTCATTTCATTGGTTGAAAACTTGAAAGTGGGAGTTACTGTTGAGATATGGGCTAATAAATGAGTGGCGGCTGAAGTGTATTTATTGCACTGATTTGGCAATCCATGACATTGTTTTCTTGCATTCTCATTGGCTTAGAGCTTTACACACGAATTAAACTTGAATTATCTTTCCAAAGTTGGCAGAAATGACCCCTTGACTTGGCAGATTGTATTTTTAAGCTAGCAACTTCATTTCTTTGGCATATTTGGTCCTTCAAACTTCACTCTTGAACAAATATGATCATTTGACTGAGTTGACTTGAGAGTTGACCAGATTTGACTATGATCTTGACTTTTACAAAATTACACTTTTGGTCCTTCATCTTTGGCAGATTGTCAAGATAGGTCCTTTGTCTTCAAAGTCTTGTCACTTTTGATCCTCTTTTGACTTTTTCATCAAATTAAGCTTGATTTTCCTTTGTTTGCTTGAAAATACATCCTTCTTACCTATTTAAGCACAAACACAAAACATACCACATAATTCCGCTTTATAACACAAAGTTTAGGTATTTTTATTGTGTTTTAGGGTGATTTGTTGATAAATTGATATGTGTTTTTGCTCATATCACATATTTAATGTCCGAGTAATTCCCAGATGATTGATCGATGCTCCTAGGAGATGACATGCTACGGTTAGAAGTGTTGGGTAATCTAGAAGGCATATGACTAGGTTTGACATTGCTATCTCTTACTTGTGTCTTTTGAATACCTTCCCTTAGACCAGATTTATGGTGAATGTCATTTGAACTAGTTCTAGACGTGGTCTTGGTATTTTTAGAGAAACTAGAGGCAATCATGTGATTAGGTCTTGCTAAAGCTGTTTTGGTCACATTGGGCCTAGTTGCTGGAGTGACTGGTCTAGAAAGATGAACCAAATCAACTTGGGAGGCAAACCGCGGTCTCAAGGATTGAGGTCGTTCAGATCTAAATGCAGTCGGTTGACGAATGAACTGATTTGTAGGCAGTTTCCCCAAGATTGATGCTTTTTCAAGCTTAGTGTCTGATATGAGTGTTTTTACTCATATCATTAGTAGCTTAAAACAATGAAATATTGCTTGAATTATATCAAATATGCCTTGGATTCGCTTGTTTCTTGTTTGAATGTGTATAGGTACCAAGTTCGTGAAAACCGGCAATGATCGACACGAGTTTGATGATAAAGATTGAGGAAGCCAAGAATCGAGCTCGACATGAGTGGATTTAATAAATTGTCGAGTTTTCAGCCAAGTGGGTCCCACAATAGGTTTAATGGGCTAAAAAGTCCATTTAAATTTCAAAGAAATATAAATGTGATTGGAAAAGTCCATGTGAAGGCCCAAAATGGGGTTTAAATTTCGGCTGAAAAGAGATAAAGGGCCTCAAGCCCAACTCAAGTTTGAATGAATGAGAAACGAATCACTCATGGGCCTTAGGTTTTCTGTTAAAACGTGTGAACACGTTTTACTTTGTCACAATAAATAAACCTTTTAACCCCACATTCACAAATCAAACCGACCACGTCACTTTCCTCCATAGTTAAATAATAAAACTCGTTTTCCACCCACTCACCTTTTCACAATTAATAAAACTCGTTTTTCTATTCTCCCACTCACATATCTCACACACAATAAATATCTTTCGATACATCCAAAGAATTACTCTCTTCTTCCCCAAATAATTAACAGTCACACTCCAAACCCTAATTTTACCACTTCAATAAAATCAACCAAAAGCCAAACTAATAAAGGGGTTGTTTTCCACTCGTGTGAATGCACACGGGTGAGGAATTAATTCTCCTTTGATTTCGGAAGAGATGATGGAGAGAGCATGGTACGTGGCATCTGACTATTGGTTATGACAACACAACATTCCTCAATCCTCTAATAATAGAAGGCCATCTCAGCTTTGAACTAAAACAAGAAGCACAAAAGTGTGCCACGGTGGCAATCCGTGTGAGGATAAATGAATCACAGCCATCCGATTGAAACAAACAGGAGAGAGAAAGAAGAATAGAAGATCGAATGGTCGAGATAAATTTCTGCCTCAACAACTTCTCCTCAACAGCCTTGGGGGTTGGCCTATATAAACCCCCATTATTCTTGTAAAATATCATCCCAATTTTTACTCTTTAATGTTATTATGGTAAAATTAGATTAGATTAATTGTATTTTCTTTTTGAAAAAGTATTGTAATAATATTCGATTATTAATAAAAGTGTTTTTGTTTCAATCTCGACTTCATCTTTTAGTTACTATTTTATTTCGATTACTCTTAATCTCATTTTAGTCATAATAATTGAGGTTGTTTAATTAAGCTAATTAATAGCTTTAGTTAAATAATTTGTAAAGATTGGAATCAAACTTTTTCCCACTGGAAAAGTACGAATGTTTTGTTATATTGGTTCGAGAATCGAGGCTATTTTGTTTAGTGACGGATGATGGCTAATGGTGGTTTGGTGGTAATGGTGACGTTTCGGGTCTAAGGTAGCTCAGCGCTCCCTTCTGCTCAACGGTTTTCGCAAAAGGTGCTCATCTTCTTTTATTAATTTAGATTGACTGCGGTTCTATTGTTATTGAATCTGAATTTGATTGATGTAGTTATAGTTGTTTAGGGTATTTGATGGTACTGTTTAAACTGTTGAGTGTTTATAATTTCATTTTGTTTAGTTGAATAAATCTGATAAGTTGTTTAGATGTTGCTTATGATAGTTTACTGGTTATTGAATCTGAATAAATCTGGGCATTTGAATTATTGTAACTTGTGTTTGCTTTAAATGCGAGTAACACTCATCTAATTTAGAATACTTTTTTTTAAATTGAGTTGTTTGGACGGCTACTTGCTAGCATGATGATTTAGTCATAGCAGGTTTGTTTAGAGATTATGTCGTTATGACTTGCGTTTATGTAGCATATTAATCTGTTATTTAAGCTCTAGTGATACTATGTTTCGTGATTGTTCTTGGGTGCATTAGAAAGTTTCTACCAGGCTGTTTGAAATCTTTGCTATATTTGGATTGTCTTTATTCAGTTTGAATTTGGTTTATGTTTGCTGATATCATGCTTATTTAGGGTGTGTATTTGCTCAGCTTTTTCGTAGTTGTTCTTTGCTTGTTCGCTGATTATTTGAGCATAGATTGGCAATGCTGTGTTAGAGTTAACTGACTTAGTCCGTATGATAAGTTGCCAAATCTGATATCCTTATCAGTTGAATTCTAGTAATCTGCTTATCAGGTGCAATTTACCTGATAAGCCCAATAAGCTTTGTCATCACAAGTTTTAAGCTATTGAGCTGTTACAAAGTCTTTCCTAAGACTAAACTTTGCATATTCTGTCAAAAAAAGAATTAGACCAAAAATTACGTCTTCAGAGGGGCTCGAACTCGTGACCCCTCCTTCATTAACCATACGTGATAACCAACTGGGCTAAGCGCCCTTTTAATTTTAATTTCTCTTATTTCGTTTATATAGTATTTATTACTCAACAGATTTTGTTTTAGCCTATTTCATTTGTCACGTTTTTTTTTATTTTACCTTTTAACTTTTAGTTAAAGTAAATCTTTCTCATAAAAAAAAATAGTTTATAAAATAAATAAAATAAAAAAATAATAATAAAAGAAATATATAAAAAAAAATGTTTTTATTTCAAAAAGTTTAATTAGTTTATTTTTAATTAAATAGATTTATTTTTATTAGATTATTAAATAGATTAAAATTTTCATAGATGATTAAATTAGTTTAAATTTTAAATAGAGTTTTAATTTTTAAGTAATTAATTGTGTTTTTAGATTTTAATTTTTAGCGGGGTTAACGATTCATGCACTTTAGGATAGTTTTAAATAGCTTAAAATTCGTAGAGTTAATTTTAGTTTTAAAAACCAACGACACATTCAAATCGATTGTCCAAATCAAAACGAAACGTCTCAAATTCACTCGATCTTCGTGTACAACGAACTCGACTCACTCACGTGTTTAATCGTATCCGTCTTTGACTTATTTTTGGTTAATTACTTTTTCTTAAAGGTAATTACCTAAATTTGTCCTATAACGTATATGTGTTAATCCACGACACATCAAAAATTTTGGCGCCGCTGCCGGGGATCTTGTGTACGATTCGTCTTTGTGGAGATTTGTTGATTGTGGATTTGAAGACCCTTTCCGTCCTCGGAAAGTTTTGTTATTTTTCTATTACGTAGTATGTATCGTTTTTCTCGTTTTTTGTGAATAATATATTATATTACGTAGAACAATAATTTTAAATACTTTTCAAATAATCCTTAGTTGGGATTTCATCACCTAGCTATTGTATTCGAACCCAAAACAAAAATAAAGGCAAAATAGATAAATACTAATAAGAAGTTTGAACTCGATTTATACAAACTATAAGGTGGGTATAAGGCGACGTGCTATAAAAGGCCGTCTAAGGAAAAAGGTTTTTAAGTGCTTAGTGCCACCTCGTTTCCCCGCTTGCTTGTGCGTATATTGAGAGGGACAACCTATTATTGGTTTGCCGACTCAAGTAGTAATAAATCTTATTTTTGTTGTTTACTTATTGAACCTCGAGACGTTTAGGTTTTCACCTATCGTTTCAAAGTCGACCGAGGGTAATTTACTTCCATAGTAGTTATCCTTATTCCTTGTTTTTATCGATCATTTTTGATTGAGCAATACCAAATAAAATACCAAAAATAATCTTCTTTCTTGTCTAATTTCTTTTCTTCAATCCTCTAAATTCTCGTCTTTGTAGTGTATGCAATTACGTTCTTCTCGTCTTGTGATAGATTTTAATAGGCTTGAAAATATTCCTCGTAGAAATAGAAATCGTCAACAACGAATAGTGGAACCCGAGCTTCCACCTATTGTTTTAGAGATGGCCGATAACCGAACAATGGAGGAATTGCTCCGTGCACCCACCGAAGGGTATGGGGAAGCAATCGTTGTGCCGGCTATTTTGGCGGATCATTTTGAGATTAAGACGGGTCTTTTATCACTCATTCGTGCCGACCAATTTCGAGGCAATGAGACCGATAGCCCGCATTCTCACATACGGAATTTTAATCGAATTACCTCGACTCTCAAGTTTAGAGATGTGCCGAATGACGTGATTAAGCTCATGCTTTTTACGTACTCGCTCGAGGGTAATGCTAAGCTTTGGTATGAGAAAGAACTACCGGGTTCGATTTTAACTTGGGATGATTTAGTGTCAAAGTTTATGAATTATTTCTTTCCACCTTCCAAGACAACACATTTTAAAAATGAGATAACTAGATTTGAACAAAAAGTGCATGAATCGTTTGGGGTTGCTTGGGAAAGATTTAAAGATTTGTTAAGACAATGTGCACACCACGGTTTCTCGGAATTGCATCAAATAAATACTTTTTATAATGGGCTTAATATGATTGAACAAGATTCTTTAAATGTCGCCGCGGGTGGTAATCTTTTAAGAAAAACACCGAGAGACGCGTGGAGGATAATTGAGGATAAGTCTAGAGCACAATATTCACGAAACACACCGGTTGTTTCCAATGTGAATTCATCTAACCACGAGATTGCTAGATTGGACTCTAAGATTGATAGTGGATTTGCGACCTTGTTGAGTGAGATTAGGAAGAATCCTCATGGATCGATTAATATGATTGGGAATGTTTGTGTATCATGTTGTGGAGCACATCCTAATTATGCTTGTTTAAACGCGGGGTTTGATCAAGCTAGTGCTTTTGCCGCGACGGGAACTTATGGCTCCAACGGTCAAGTTCCTCGTCAAAATCATGTTGCTCCACCGGGTTTTCCACCGGTTCAAAATAGGTACAACAATGGAAATAATGGGAATAATTTTAACCGTGGTAACCAAGGGAATTTTAATCAAGGAAATGGGTTTAATGCTAATCAAAACAATCAAGGTTTTCAAGGGAATAATCAAAATGATTTGTCAAGCTACATGAAATCAAATGAGGCAAATATGAAAGCTTTGCAAAATAACATTCAAGGACAAATGGCAACTTTGAAAAATGAGTTTCAAAATACACTAAAGGGGCAAAATAACAAGATTGAGCTTAATCAACAAATTATGGAACAAAGATTTGAACAAATGTTTGAGCAAAGTCAAAATCGTTTGCAACAAAGTGTGGAACAAAATCAAAATAAATTGCTTTCGATGTTTGAGGGATTTATGTCTAAACCATCTACTTCTTCGGGTTGCTTACCTAGTAATACCATTCCAAACCCGAGGGGAGAGCTTAAGGCTATCACCGCTTATGATAATTTAGAAAGGAAGCTTGAGCTTATTGTGCCACCTAAAGAAACCTTTTGGAATGTCACCAAGGCTACTTTAAATGTGATTAGTACCTCGGATTTCATTGATCTCTTTCCTAAGAAGTATAATGATCCGGGTCACTTTTTGATACCTTGTGTTTTCGATGAGCTTGGGGAATACAAAGCTCTTGCCGATCTAGGAGCTAGTATTAACGTTATGCCCTTGTCCATTTGGAAAACTCTTGACTATTTGCGACTTATACCCACTCGAATGATCATTGAGCTTGCTAATGGTACCACCACTCGACCGGTTGGTATAGCGGAAAATGTCATTGTTAAAGTGGGGGAGTTCGTTTACCTAGCCGATTTTGCTATCATTGATTATGAGCCGAATCCTCGTGCGCCTATAATTTTAGGACGACCATTTTTGTGTACGGCCGGTGTTTTAGTTGATATGAAAGAAGGGGAGCTTAAATTGTTTCATGGGGATAAACATATGATTTTCAAACCGGAAAAAATTTCAAGATTGCTTCCTAAGAAATCGGAAAGTGAAGAACTTAATTTTGTTGAATCATGTTGTAATGTTACCTCATCTATACTCACTCCACACGAGGATGATAAGATTGAAAAACAAATTAATGATTACTTGAGTGAGCCATTCGATGCTAGTGAGTTTGATAATAAGAATTTTGATCCCGAGAGTGATATTGCTTTAATTGAACAATCTTTGAAGATGGACTCATTTTCACTCTCTTCTATGGATCATGTTGATGTTCCTAAGGCACAATCTTCCATTGAAGAGCCTTTGATTCCTAGCTTCACACCGAGTGAGGTTAGTGACTATTCGTTGGATAAGTTCATCGATGAACTTTTTGCTATCCTTGATCCACTTCCACGGGGAAGTGAAGACGTTTCCGATCTCGAGATCGAACGTGATTCTTGTGTTTTACCTACCATTCTAGAGGAATTCGCCGATGAATTGCCTTCAAATGAGAATGATGATCTTGTATCCGAGTGTGACACACTCGATACTTTGTCGGAAATTTCTTGTGATGACAAGGATGACGACACTTTTGTGACTTACTCAAATCCTCTATTTGAAGCTTCATTGAACAATAATCCATTGATTCAAGAGGATTTTGAGAACATCATACCTCCTACATCTCACAACCTTTGTGATGATGATCTTCTTATGAAGGAGGTTGATGAGGTTTGTGATGATGATCACACCTTTTGTGATGAGTATGTCGACTCGGATGGAGAGATTTACATTATTCCCAATCTCCCTCCCACTCGCGTTGATCTTAATGTGTGGGTTTTTCATGTGACTCATATTGAGTACCATGACCCCTTTGTTCACGTTCCTAAGAGTGAAAAAGTCGACAAAGTCATGCAAGTTGAAACCACTATGGTTGAGACTTTTATCCCACCATTACTATGTGCTTCATATGATTTAGGATTAGCATGGGGGGACGACACCTTGTTGTCTATTCCTTTCTCCACCGAGGACGAGGTATTCGACCCCGGAATCGTTGATTTAGGGAAATCTCGGCCTTTCACCGATGCAATAATTGAAAGACTTTTCGATCATCTTGGTGCGAGTTTATCTCGTGGAGCATGCTACATCCATACTTTTGTTTGTGACTACCATCTCTTGTTAGAGATTTGTGTTAGAGTTTTATCCTTTCGTTTGTCATCCGACAACGAGGATAAGATCTTTGACCCCGGCATCGTGCTTTATGTTGGTTTTTACTCCAATGTGCCGGTTTTCACCACTTTCCCTAAGGACCAATGAATGCGGGGATCGAGTCGAGCTCATGACTCGGTGAACAAAACCGAGGTGCCTTGTGGGGGAGTCCCATACATTCTATCTTCTTTCTATTTTCTAACAACTAATAAGGCTTGATCTTTCAAGCTCGTGCTCGTGTTTTGTTGTGTTGTGATCTTAGGTACGACCCTTATATTTGAAGACTCTCGTGTTCGGTTTTTGCCGGTCCACTTGATCTTCCATTCTTTGAATGCCAAAAAGGGGCACACTTTCTTTATCCCTTGATTATTATTGACTAACGTTTTATCTTGAGGCATAATTAATAAACGGCTTATAGATTTGCGTACTCTTTCCATGCTAGGATTTTGCATTAGACTTTTCGTGTCTTAGCAAGGGGGTGTTACTCTTGAGCTAAGAAACATTAAGGACAATGTTTGGTTTTAGCATGGGGGAGTCAATCGATATAATCGCTTGCAATTGCTTTTGTCGTGTCCAAACGTGTAGTTTTTCTCATTTTTCATAAAATTTTAAAATTTTTTGTGTTATTTTTAAGTTTTAATAAATAAAATAAGTGTTTTTGACACGAAAGTAAGCTTTTAATAAGAATAGTTTTTGACTCGACTTGGTTTTTAACCTTAGCTTTTCCTTAACGTATTTGAATTAAGTTTTGCTAGGCTATTATATAGGGAGCTTTAAAACGCGAAGGTCTTAATTCATATGAGTTAAGGACAAGAACTTTTCGCAAGCTCCTATAATTGATCCTAGAAAGTCGTTTATCAAGAGAACTTTAAAACGCAAATTCTAAAACTTGCAAAAGTATAAGAAGTTGCAAGATCCTATAGATGACTTGAAAACCCAAAACTTTGATTTAATAGGCTAAGTATCCATTGATTTCATTCTTGAAATTTTACAATATGGAGAACAAGAGATGATAGAGCCAATTATAAGTGTGGTATTCTTTCGGGAATTTATGTGAGTTAATTATGAGCCTATTCTCCCATCACTTGTTAATAATTTTATTTGCAATAAATAATGTTGAACGATTTGAAAAGTTACTTAGCTTCTAGCCCAAGATCGTTTAAAAGTTGCTCGGTATGGATTAGAGTTCATAGCCAAGGCATAACTTATTGAAGCGGGATGCGAAGATTGGCGAGTCCAAAAAGGTCCTAACAAGACATGAGGGCTATGTTTTATTGCTAAAGATCTCAAGTGATGTGAAGACTCATTTATCAAAAATCAATATGAAGGATCGAGACACACGACGAAAAGCAAAATACTCCCATAAAGTCATGGAGAAGTCTATCCAAAAAGACCAAAAATAAGGTATGAGGATAAATGAAGCCAAGTCCAAAAAGGAGGCGAATCGTTGTAAATCAAAATCCCAAGTAAAGATTGGAGAAAAATGAAGAAGTCGTGGTCCAAGTATGAATCTCTCAAAAATTCAAGTGAAGAAATATTATGAAGAGAAGACCATTATTTCGTGAACGTCTCTCAAGGTTGGAAGTATTAAGTCACTGCCAAATATCGGTCCGAGAAAGGTCTCAAATCGCGAAACAAGTTATGCCAAGATATGAACTTTATGAGAGCCCGAGAAGCAGTTTTAAAAGATTTTGTCCTTTAGCTAACTATTGATTAAATCGTTCACTTTATTTTCGGCCTAATAAATTATCGAAATAAGTCAACAATGCATCCTCGTGATCATTCAAGACAACAATAAAATATAAGAGATACACATAGGAATAAGGGAGTCTAAGTGATTAATTGGCCCACATGAATTCGTGTTAGTCTACCAACTTATAATAACAATGATCTTTGCACTTGGCATGGAAAAGTGAAAAGTCGAGGACGATGAATCTATTTGAGCTTTTATTTTATGTTTTTGCAAAATAAAAAGTCAAAAGTTGAATAATGGTGTAGTTATAGTTTTATTTTATCATTGCGTGAGGACACGGCAATTGCTTAGCATGGGGGAATTTGATATGAGTGTTTTTACTCATATCATTAGTAGCTTAAAACAATGAAATATTGATTGAATTATATCAAATATGCCTTGGATTCGCTTGTTTCTTGTTTGAATGTGTGTAGGTACCAAGTTCGTGAAAACCGGCAATGATCGACACGAGTTTGATGATAAAGATTGAGGAAGCCAAGAATCGAGCTCGACATGAGTGGATTTAATAAATTGTCGAGTTTTCAGCCAAGTGGGTCCCACAATAGGTTTAATGGGCTAAAAAGTCCATTTAAATTTCAAAGAAATATAAATGTGATTGGAAAAGTCCATGTGAAGGCCCAAAATGGGGTTTAAATTTCGGCTGAAAAGAGATAAAGGGCCTCAAGCCCAACTCAAGTTTGAATGAATGAGAAACGAATCACTCATGGGCCTTAGGTTTTCTGTTAAAACGTGTGAACACGTTTTACTTTGTCACAATAAATAAACCTTTTAACCCCACATTCACAAATCAAACCGACCACGTCACTTTCCTCCATAGTTAAATAATAAAACTCGTTTTCCACCCACTCACCTTTTCACAATTAATAAAACTCGTTTTTCTATTCTCCCACTCACATATCTCACACACAATAAATATCTTTCGATACATCCAAAGAATTACTCTCTTCTTCCCCAAATAATTAACAGTCACACTCCAAACCCTAATTTTACCACTTCAATAAAATCAACCAAAAGCCAAATTAATAAAGGGGTTGTTTTCCACTCGTGTGAATGCACACGGGTGAGGAATTAATTCTCCTTTGATTTCGGAAGAGATGATGGAGAGAGCATGGTACGTGGCATCTGACTATTGGTTATGACAACACAACATTCCTCAATCCTCCAATAATAGAAGGCCATCTCAGCTTTGAACTAAAACAAGAAGCACAAAAGTGTGCCACGGTGGCAATCCGTGTGAGGATAAATGAATCACAGCCATCCGATTGAAACAAACAGGAGAGAGAAAGAAGAATAGAAGATCGAATGGTCGAGATGAATTTCTGCCTCAACAACTTCTCCTCAACAGCCTTCGGGGTTGGCCTATATAAACCCCCATTATTCTTGTAAAATATCATCCCAATTTTTACTCTTTAATGTTACTATGGTAAAATTAGATTAGATTAATTGTATTTTCTTTTTGAAAAAGTATTGTAATAATATTCGATTATTAATAAAAGTGTTTTTGTTTCAATCTCGACTTCATCTTTTAGTTACTATTTTATTTCGATTACTCTTAATCTCATTTTAGTCATAATAATTGAGGTTGTTTAATTAAGCTAATTAATAGCTTTAGTTAAATAATTTGTAAAGATTGGAATCAAACTTTTTCCCACTGGAAAAGTACGAATGTTTTGTTATATTGGTTCGAGAATCGAGGCTATTTTGTTTAGTGACGGATGATGGCTAATGGTGGTTTGGTGGTAATGGTGACGTTTCGGGTCTAAGGTAGCTCAGCGCTCCCTTCTGCTCAACGATTTTCGCAAAAGGTGCTCATCTTCTTTTATTAATTTAGTTTGACTGCGGTTCTATTGTTATTGAATCTGAATTTGATTGATGTAGTTATAGTTGTTTAGGGTATTTGATGGTACTGTTTAAACTGTTGAGTGTTTATAGTTTCATTTTGTTTAGTTGAATAAATCTAATAAGTTGTTTAGATGTTGCTTATGATAGTTTACTGGTTATTGAATCTGAATAAATCTGGGCATTTGAATTATTGTAACTTGAGTTTGATTTAAATGCGAGTAACACTCATCTAATTTAGAATACTTTTTTTTTAAATTGAGTTGTTTGGACGGCTACTTGCTAGCATGATGATTTAGTCATAGCAGGTTTGTTTAGAGATTATGTCGTTATGACTTGCGTTTATGTAGCATATTAATCTGTTATTTAAGCTCTAGTGATACTATGTTTCGTGATTGTTCTTGGGTGCATTAGAAAGTTTCTACCAGGCTGTTTGAAATCTTTGCTATATTTGGATTGTCTTTATTCAGTTTGAATTTGGTTTATGTTTGCTGATATCATGCTTATTTAGGGTGTGTATTTGCTCAGCTTTTTCGTAGTTGTTCTTTGCTTGTTCGCTGATTATTTGAGCATAGATTGGCAATGCTGTGTTAGAGTTAACTGACTTAGTCCGTATGATAAGTTTCCAAATCTGATATCCTTATCAGTTGAATTCTAGTAATCTACTTATCAGGTGCAATTTACCTGATAAGCCCAATAAGCTTTGTCATCACAAGTTTTAAGCTATTGAGCTGTTACAAAGTCTCTCCTAAGACTAAACTTTGCATATTCTGTCAAAAAAAGACTTAATCCAAAAATTACGTCTTCAGAGGGGCTCGAACTCGTGACCCTCCTTCATTAACCATACATGATAACCAACTGGGCTAAGCGCCCTTTTAATTTTAATTTCTCTTATTTCGTTTATATAGTATTTATTACTCAACAGATTTTGTTTTAGCCTATTTCATTTGTCACGTTTTTTTTATTTTACCTTTTAACTTTTAGTTAAAGTAAATCTTTCTCATAAAAAAAAATAGTTTATAAAATAAATAAAATAAAAAAATAATAATAAAAGAAATATATAAAAAAAAATGTTTTTATTTCAAAAAGTTTAATTAGTTTATTTTTAATTAAATAGATTTATTTTTATTAGATTATTAAATAGATTAAAATTTTCATAGATGATTAAATTAGTTTAAATTTTAAATAGAGTTTTAATTTTTAAGTAATTAATTGTGTTTTTAGATTTTAATTTTTAGCGGGGTTAACGATTCATGCACTTTAGGATAGTTTTAAATAGCTTAAAATTCGTAGAGTTAATTTTAGTTTTAAAAACCAACGACACATTCAAATCGATTGTCCAAATCAAAACGAAACGTCTCAAATTCACTCGATCTTCGTGTACAACGAACTCGACTCACTCACATGTTTAATCGTATCCGTCTTTGACTTATTTTTGGTTAATTACTTTTTCCTAAAGGTAATTACCTAAATTTGTCCTATAACGTATATGTGTTAATCCACGACACATCAGTGTCCACACTAGTTCCTTTAGATTTCCTTAATTCATTTCTCAATGCAGCTATAGCAAAGACCTTTTCTTGTACTTGAGCCTTTAAAGTCTCATTCTCTTTGAACAAGTTATCTTGGGATGCCAATTTAGATTCAAGCAACTTAATTTGTTTTAAAAGATTATCCTTTTCAGCTTTAGAATCTAGAACAGTTTGATCCAATTTTCGTTCAAGAACAACGTTTGACTTTTCAAGTTTTTCAAAATATGTTTCAAATTTTTTCGTTTTCTTTGAAAATTCAATTTTGGCATCCTCAAGCTCTTTGGATTGCTGAGCTACAATTTTTTCGAGCTCTTTAATCTTGGAATCGAAATCAGTTAACGAAGCAGTCATAAAGCAATTATTATGATGTACTATAGCATTCTGAACAATCTCTCCCCCATTATGACGCACATCGGATGAATCTAAAGTGGTAAAACTATCACCGGTTTCCATCCCATGTTTGTCATAAATAGGTTCGGAATGCTCAACATGCGTTAGTTCATCGGCATAGACATCATATACCACATTACATTGTACCATATTTGTAGGCTCTTCGTCATAAACGGGTATGGTGTCATCATAAGAGATGTCGGTAACATTCCCTGACGTGTTGCTGATGTCATGCTTAACTGTTGATTCCATGTCCTTGGAATCTTTAGCAGCCTCCAATGGATCAATCGTATGACCATTTTCCTCTTGCATCGTAGATGCTTTCACTCCATTATCACACACTTGCTGAAGTCGGGATCTTTCATAAATCGAAGACGATACTGATGTCATGAGTTTCAATAGTTTACCACGGAAAACTTGAAGCTCGATATGTGTGTCTCGAAGAAATGACTGGCAAATCGCTGAACTTTCAGACTTGATGATATTGAATTGGAGTAAAGGCGTGAATTGTTTCACGAGAGCTTGATATGCAGATTCTGATGCAGAATGATTAAAGTCTGCTTTGTGAAGTTGCTCAGCTAGTTGGTTCAAGGTGAGGAGTATGGAATCAATGAATGTATAACGATCTTGACCAAAGAGTGTCACAAATTCGCTCCCTCCTTGAAGCCATGAAAGATTCACTAGATGAGAATGAAGTAGTCGAAATGAATTAGTCATAAATTCTCCCTCTTGAAACGTGGAAGTCAACGATTCCATTGAAGTTTGATAAAGAAAATTATGTGAGTTGTGGAAATACCAATACAATATTTGACAAGTCGTGGAAAGATCGTGAAGTCGAATTTACAAGATTTTACACACCAACGAATAAACCGTAAAACTCTTTAACAATCTTATTTGGAAAGACCGAGAAATGTTTTCGACGATTAAGCACTTTTGTTTGAAAAAATAGCAAATACCCGAAAAACCAATTCACCCAAGTTAACTTTAACTACAAAAATAAA
Organism: Glebionis coronaria; assembly: GCA_025667525.1. Lineage (NCBI taxonomy): Eukaryota > Viridiplantae > Streptophyta > Magnoliopsida > Asterales > Asteraceae > Glebionis > Glebionis coronaria. The sequence goes on from CM046877.1 coordinate 459,724,885, forward strand.
CAAACCCCAAACAAAAGTTTTGAAGACTAGTTTTTGACGAAATTTTTTATGAAAAAAAGTAGTTTATAAAATATTTTGGATAAGATCTTTTGACAAACTTTTTATTAAATCTCACATGACATATTTAGTCAAAATATGTGAATAGATAAGAGGACAACTGCCACTAAACAATGACTCCCGATCGCATTGTATCCTCCGCCCGTTTTTAATATTAACTAAGATTTGCACCATACACGTGTAAAAAATAAAGTAAAACGTGGCCTTGTGTGAGAATTGTTTGGTGATATATAAAAAGGTAAACCAAGAACTTGTGCTATCTAGGCCCGTCTTCTGTGACTTTCCCACAACAATAACACACACCTAAAATTAGTTCACCCTAATCTGCTATATGGGTTCTTTGTTTACTCCGCCCCACTCACAAAATAACACCCTCAAAACAACACCTCAAATTCTCCGTCTCACTCCTACCTCAATCATACCGCCTCTTTCTTCTCAAGCAATAAAAAAACTCTAGTTTCTGGTTTCCTCCGCCCCCTATTTAATCTCCTTCCCAAACCACTTCAATCTCACAAACCTAATCAAAGCTACCAAAAGTCTCATCAAATCAAAACTATCAATCTCAAAGCAGATTCCAAAAATCTCTTAGCAATCTCATTACCAATCGAATAACCCAGAGATCAAGACAAGATCATGTCTTATCAAAAAACCGGTCCACCGTATAATTGATCTACTCGTTTAGATCAAATAAGTTGATTCAGTCAACCAACATCAAATGTTTGATGCTTTTGAAATGAGAGAAAAGACTTCGGCTTCAAGATCATTTTATAATTGATCTCAGGTAGGTATCTTTGAGTGCATGTGGATTGATTTATGTTTTGAGTTCTTGATCGATGATGTTTTTGCTGCGGAGATCTTGATTAAGAGGTTGAGTGAGTGTGAGTCTGAGTCTGAGTGTGGTAAGGTTTCTGGTTTGTTCGAGTGAGTCGGAGTCGAGGGTGGGTGGTCTGTTTTTGGTGTTTCAGTTTTGTTTTTGTGGTTTGTAGTGAGTCGAGTGTTTGATTATGTGTTCGAGGGTGTTGGTTTGACAGTTTTGAGACAAAGTTGTGGTTAGGGTCGAGGATGGATTGTGTTTGTGTTCGAGGGTGTTATGAGTGACAGTTTTGAGACAAAGTTGTGGTTAGGGTCGAGGGTGGATTGTGTTTGTGTTCGAGGGTGTTATGAGTGAGGCTTTGTTTTGAGTCAGTTTCTGAGTTTGTGGTGAACTGATATTGTGTTCGTGGGTTGTATGAGTTTAGGTGTGTCGAGTCTGAGTGAGTATGGTCGGTGTTGGGATTTTGATGTGTTGAGTTTGAATGTTGTAGGTTTGAGTCTTGTCCAAGTTGAGTTCGATTCTTGTTGGAGTTTTGTTTTGGAATAATAACAAAAAATTTTAATTCAGAATATGAAAACTGCACATAAGTCGGAAACCCTCAAAGACTTTGTTCGGAATCCAAGGAGTGATAACTTAATTCGGAATCCAGTGAAACGTCACATAAGTCGGAATCACTCAATCCACACATAAGTCGGAATAAACACATAAGTCGGAATGCATTATTCTGAACCTAAGTCGGAATACTTCATAAGTCGGAATGCATCATGCTGAACATAAGTCGGAATAATAAATTCGTATCACAAGTCGGAATACATGTTATGTATGGAAGTCGGAATAAAGATGAGACAAAAAAATAGTTCGGAATACTGGACAAAAAGATAAGTCAGAATATTTGACCAAATATTAGTTCGGAATGTGAATCATTTTGGAGGGAATAATAATAAATAGTTTGCAATATGTTTGACAAAAAAATTAGTTCGGAATGTGACAAAACAAATTAAGGCGGAATTTGTGAATATTTTGGAGGGAAGAAATCAAAGACATAAGTCGGAATATATTCAATCCACACCTAAGTCGGGATATGAGAGAATTTTGGAGGGAAAAAGAATAAGTCGGGATATGTAAAACTGAATAAGTCGGAATGTGTAAAACCCTTTTATTCCGACTTATACTAAAAAATTTCGAACACTTGTAATTTTTTACCCAAAAATCAATCTAAAAATTTCAACTTTTTCGTGTTTTTATCAAAACAAATACCCAAAATCACTACCACAACTGTGATGATGATTTTTAGGAAGATTAAACCATAAAAAAACACAAAATTTTTTTGAATCGAAGGATTTTAGATCAAAAACCCACCAATCAGTGATGAACAAACACAAGAACAACCTAATCAACCATAGCTCTTGATACCAATTGTAAGATATCGGGTTTTCACTTACCATTCGATAGATATCGGGTGGAAGATCTTGAAGTATTGTCTGAACGGCCCTTTCATCTGCATCGGCAATGAGTTTGTTAGAATCCGGTAACTCATAATACAACCTTGGCCGCATCACATTGTTGACAGTAATTTCTCCCTATTCGAGTGGACCTTTTTCAATGGATTGAAGCATAAGTGTACCATTGGGTTTACCCATGATGTAAATTTTCATGCGACCTTGCCATGCTTCAAATAAGTCTTTGATGAGCAACGGTGGGCGAGTATCGGTACCCGAAATGATTGAAATATCGGTAAGCGATGTCATTGTAGGCATAAATGAATGAGGATTCATTTTTTGAACACTTGATGGCAAAAAGATTATCTTTTGATCGAGCAATGAAATAAGGTTGTGAAATTTGTTGTGAGTTGTTGTAAAATTCTTCCAAAAAAAAATTACAAAGTCCAAAACTTGATCTAATTTGGAATGTGAATCAAGGACCTAGTTCGAAATATGTGTGTCAATGATCTAGTTCGGAATCTATGATTCAATGACTTAGTTCGGAAAACGTGAGTCAAAGAACTAGTTCGGAATATGAAGTTCTGAGCTAATCCGGAATATGTGAAACCTTTACCTAATCCGGAATATGTATATCCAAGAACTAAGTCGGAATATGTATATCCTTGAACTAATTCCGAATATGTATATCCTTGAACTAACTCGGAATATGAAGTTCTGAGGTAATTCGGAATCTGTGAAACCTTTACCTAATCCGGAATATGTATATCCTTGAACTAAGTCGGAATGTATCTTCTTGAACTAAGTCGGAATGTGAACCTGGTACTAATTCGGGATATGAAATCTGCTGGTAGTTCGGAATATGATATCCACACTCAATCCTGAATATTGCAAAAACCCTAGTAACCCGACTTGTAAAACCCTGTTTTCCCGAATAAGAAATTTTTTTTGTACCTTTTGATTTTACCCAAAAATCAAGCCAAAAATTCGAACTTTTTTATGAAAATCACCAATATGAATAACACAAATCCCTACCACAACTATGTAGGCAATTTGTAAGAAAGATTTTGTGGTGAAAAACACAAAAAAATTTGAAAACACGGATGTATCTTGATTAAAAGAGTATAAAAACTAAAAACTAACACAACAAAAACCGTATATCATCCCATGGCTCTTGATACCAATTGTAGAATCATATATTCTTAGGATTGTAGATGTGTTTGTTAAGATCTAAAGAGATGGAAGGAAAATGAAGAACTTGATATGAACAGAGAGAGATAGGAGAGGAAAAGAGATGTAGAGAGAGAAAGAGATAATTAGATTGATGAAAGTGTGATGAAACAAAATGACCAACCCCTCCTAACATGCTAGGAGGGGGTATATATAGCCCACCCTACATGTGGGCTATATGGGCTATATTGTTTACATAATGGATCACGAGCCCAATACTTGAATATATCGTTGTAGTGACCGATCCTTTCTAAATACGTAAAAACGTATTTCCAACAAATTGCCGTGACTTTAGCTTTCCACTTTAGATGAAACACCCTAAGAAACTTCCTAACATTGTTCTTGCTAGAAAAACCTTCATCAAGTGCTTTTAGACTAGTAATAATAGTATTAAACCTAGGAAATGCACTATCAATAGTTTCATCTTCTAAGATGACAAGTTGTTCATATTGTTGAACAAGAAGATCGATTTTACTTTCTTTGACTTGGCTATTACCTTGGTAGGTTACTAAAAGAGTATTCCAAATATCTTTAGCGGTTTTATACATGAAAATCCTTTCATACTCTTTCTTAGGTAAAGCATTATAAATCACCATTTTAGCCTCATTATTTTTACCAAGTTTCTTCTTAGTGTCATCGTTAGAATTTTCAAAATTTACTAACTCTTTCTTTTTAGAAACTTCATTATATTGATAAGGCAAAAAGTCACCATTTATAATAACATGAGAAAGATCAAAATCTTTTGATTTCACATAAATCTCAAATCTATTTTTCCAATAAATAAAACTATCGGTTTCAAAAAGAGGTGGTCTTTGCATAGATTGCCCTTCTAGGTACTTGTTGGAATCCGTAGATCGATTCAAGTTTTAAAATACAATATATTTTAAAAACGCTTGAGCATCCACGCTCTGATACCAATTGAAGAAACTAGAAGGGGGGGGGGTTGAATAGTTCTTAAATCTACTTGTTAAATATAGGTTTTCAAAAATCCTTTTCAAAAACTTAGGCTTGAGCAAATATGTGAAATATTCTTATACAAAATATGTACAAGGGATAGTGCAACTAAGCTAATAATCATATGTATGTGTAAGTAATGAATAATGAATTTAAAGAGATAAGGAAAAGAAAGATCAAACCAAACACCAAGGATTTATAGTGGTTCGACAACGAAGCTCACTCCTCGTCCCTACTCCACTCCTCGAGTACTCCTTACTTGAGAGTTCACTAATCAACAAACTCCTTAAGGTGGAGAAACCGTACACTTCGCTTAACCAATTTCCGACTCTAAGCTAAAAGTAGAGCCCTAATCTTAGCTAGGACCAATCTACACCAATATACTTTAAGGACTAAGTATTAACCACACTACATACACAGTTTTCAAATCGACACAACTATTTGGATCTTCACAACACAACTTCCAAATAACACAACCTTTTAGATATTCACAACATAACTAAAATGAATAAATAAAACTTGATCTTCAATAGATCTTGAGGTAGACTCAACACTTCAAGGATGAAAGTGTTCTTCTCTTTTCACTTGGAGAGGAAGAGACTGGAGGAGAAAGATCCACTTCTAAACAAGTAGTATCAACCAAATAACCAAGGATTTGAATGATTTAAGAAGTATGCTTGAATCTGGAAATTTGTGTGCAAAAGAGGTGAAGAGAAAATCTGAGAATTGTCCACTATTTATAAGACAAAAGCCCAACGGCTCTTTCTGAGCGTGGTTTCTTATTGATGCCTGCGGTTCCATATTGATAAGGAACCGCATAGGCATTTAAGGAACCGTGGAGGTAGACTCCGCGCCCTTTTGCCTTTTAGTGGGGTAGTCACATCTGGTGGAATATTTATCCACAAGGGATATTCCTAAACCATATGGAATATGCCATTTTCAAATTTTCAAATATTGAATTTAATAAAATATTTTCTTTAAAATAAAGCTTAATAAAAAACTTTGTCACATTTAATTAAAGATGAGTTTTAAGAAAACTTAAATCCTTGATCACTTAATTAAGATGAAAACTTGTTTGTTCATACCTTAAGTGATAATGGTTGAAATGAAAGAAATACTTGAACTCAATAATTTGTTTTTCGTTGCTTTCGTAAATGCTTGTTTTTATATATTGTCGTAATCAAAACAAAGCGAGATCGAAAAATGCAAGTAACATTTTTAGGCATCATTGCATTAACATATTCTAAGGGTGGAAGCCTTGAATCCGGAAGACCATCATCCTCACTAGCCGATGATGATGAGCTAGATGGATGTTGAGTTCTTTTGCCCTTACTCCTTGGATGATTAACCATGATTCTAGTCACTCTTTTATTGCTAATTAGAGTCATGACATGATCAACAAGGTTATATATACCTTCTCGACCATTAGGGCTAGGTGGAATGGGTGTGATGTGGTGGTAAAGGCGGGTGAGAAACATACCATAGGGAAGCACGGATGTGACAAGACTCCAGATATGAGACATCCTATTAGCTATGTAATAGGAAAGATTAAAGGTTTACCGGTTTCTAGACACATGTATTAATATGATCTTTGTTCCCCACTAAGCTCATGACATTGCATCTAAGAATTCTTTCCCACTTTTCATACTTATCCTTAAGCTCTCTAGTTTCCATTCTATAGGGATCCTTGTAAATGACTTTATTTTTGTTGGAAATCCTAGTGTCATTGGCTCTACGTTTGAAGAGGGTTGTTTTGAGAAGGTCCTTGTCGTCAAGTCTAGTATTATACATATCTTGAGCATTTCTATGTATATTGGTTTTCTCGAGGGCTATGAGAGAGTGAAGGTCGGAATAAAAGAAAGTTCCTTTGTTGGGTATCCTAAGGATGCGAGCAAAATGGTCTAAGGAGAAAGAATAGCTATTACCATTTGGTTCAAAATTTATGAGAAGATTGTGATCTTCGTTAAAAGTGACATTGACGGACATATAAAATTTTAAAACTAATTCGGGACAAATTTGCTCGTCTATATCCAAAAGGAAATCAAATTCAATCCTAGAAAATACCTCATGGATGTTGGTGTTGTCCATGAAGGATGGGTGGACTATGCAACCTTCATGGAAGGTGCGGTTTGTAGCTCTTTGCATAAAGTTTTTTAGTAGAGAAGTGTTTGAATCTATGATGGTTGGGTATGTAGCTAGCGGTGTCTAAGCGTTTGGCATTTTTTTATCCTAAGGCAAATTTTTTTCAAATTACCCAAATTTAGGAAGATAATTAGAAGAATGCCTAGTGTGTGCCTATATGCAACAAATGTGGAGGTGCGGTTATCTCGAACCAAAAATTGTTTGCCAAAGAAGTGAAAGATGCATAATTTTTAGACAACCCAAACACTCCTAAAGTTCAATGTAGCTTCAAATGAACGTATCTAAAAATACATATGAATTATGCAATTCCTTAATCGTTCACGAGTCCGTATGCCATGATTAAAACATTGTTTTTAGATATTTGGTATTTGGGTCAGTATTTGCTGACCTTGAAGCAACTCTAGGATTTGAATATAAAATCCCCCTAAGTGTTTCATGTTCAGCAGAAAGGTGAGTCTGCTAAAGCATGACCAGAGGAACAAAGATTCCTATTGAAGACAAAGGAGTCTTTGCTTCAAAGACTAGGCGGTCTAGTTGATGAAAAACAAGTCCTGAAGAAGAGCTTTCTGTTCAGTTTGGTTTGACAATACCAAACTGAATGATGTCGATCTCCTCTAGAATGCTGAAGACACTTTAGTATTCTGAAGGTTTACACTAGGCGGGAAAAGATTTACTTTAAGTCAAAGTAGGAAATAGGTTGCTTGTGTTGTTAGGTATAAGTACAACCTTTATCTTTTCTAGATTAGTTTATTTTGTACTATGTACTGTTTATCCAGCATGGGCATCAACCACCCACTGGATAAACTCTTGCATGGTAACGTGTGATTGTAAAACCTAGTTTTGCACTGCATATATAAGGAGTGCATTTGGGAGAGAAACGGTTAACCATTACAAGAGAAAGAATCTCTAATTAACCCTCTCTCGAAATACCAACCAAACCATATAGCGAAAGAGCATATGAACATTTAGGTTGGAACTTAAACTCTTGACCTTGGTTAAAAGTTTAAGTAGAAGAGATCACCCCACATTGTCATTCAACCACTTTGTTATTCCGCAAACAAAGTGGGTTATAGATTCTTTATTGAGTTTTAATAAAATTCTATACGTTGAAAAGTTAAATTGGTATTGTTGTTTTATTTGTTCTTAGCTCTTATTAGTTGATAAAACAACACACTTGAATCTAATTAGCTAGTTACTACTTAAGGTTGTTAAGTAGTAATGAGTTAAAAGGGACCAACAAGTGGTATCAAAGCAGTTTGATTAATTAAACTCTTATATTAAACTGCTCATTTTAAGGTTTTCAAATCAAGATCCAACATGGTTCAAGTTACTACAAACCCTAGAGTACAGGGGTGGCCAACTCAATGCTGCTCCTATTATAGAGGTAGCAAATTTCACTAATTGGAAGAAAAGGTTTCTTGTCCACATGGTTGGAATCAAACCCCAATTCCTTGGAATCATTGAAAATGGTCCATTTGTCCCCATGGTTGGGGACAATATAAAACCTAAAGCACATTGGACTGTTGATGAGAGAAATACTACTAACCTACATCAGCGTCTCAAAAGTCTCATCATGTCCGTACTTCCAGATGACCAAATGAATTCTGTTGTGAATTGTAAGACAACTAAATCTACATGGGAGGACCTTATATCGTATCATGAGGGACCCTCTGATGTGAAAGAAACAAGAATAATGGACTTAAAGATTCAGTACAACACTTTCAAAAACAAAGAAGGGGAAACCCACACTCAAACTTTCATCAGATATAAAGCTTTGATAAATGAATTGGTAAATGACGGTGCTGAACTTTCAAAACTAGAAATCAACATAGTTTTTGTTAATGCCTTGCCAAAAAAGTGGCTCAGTTTTTGCCAAAGCTTTAGAAATGCTAATCACTTAAAGATTGTGATCTGGCTTCTCTTTTTGGGAAACTAAAATATGAAGAAAACTTAGTTGATAAGATTTATGAAGGCTCCAGCAAGAGTAAAGCACTTACAATTTCTACATCCTTGTCAACAACCTTCTTTAGTGAAGCTGTCATTCAGGACTACCAAGATAGTCTTGATGATGAATAGGACACAAGAACTAGTGAAGAATATCTAAATGATCTTCAAGAGGAATTTCATGAAAGAGCTCTTCTGGCCAAGTCTAGAAGGTTCTTTAAGAAGGGAGGTAGGTTCTCCAACACCACAAAAGCCACAACTGATACTGTGTGTTTTAAATGTGGGTTGCCTGGTCAATTTGCCAAGGATTGTTATTCCAAAACATCCATTCCCTAGTATTCTTCACCAGCTTAGTCTAGAACATCTGGTCAATCTCCATTCCAACAAAAACAAATTAATTCATCTTCTTTTCAGCAAAACAGGGCTGAACTAAGGCCAATATAAGACTTCAAGGCAAAATATAGAGAGATCAAGGATAGACTGGCTCTAATCAGCACTGAAGGCTCTTCCTCAAAGCCCACCAAACAAGAAAAGAACTGTTGGAAAATGTTTTGCAAAATGTGGTTTTTGCAATACTTTGGACATAATTTTATATATGTATATGTTATATATATTCTTATTACTTAGTAGCTTTGCGTTCTCCTCGAAGAGAGCTTCAAAACGAGCTAAAGTATGTCCAATATGGAGTTAATATGAATGAGATATCGTGTCTCAAAGTGAGTCACGTGAAACACAATATTTGGAAACATATTTGTCCCACATCGCTTGAAACATGAAGTGAAAACATGTTTATAAGGAAATCCTAGTTTCTACCCTACAATATTCATTTGTGGGTTTTTACTCCCACGCCTACGCGCGCGCAGGGGGGGGGGGGGGGTGCAGAAAGTGGGATTTTTAGGCCAAAAACGGGTTCGAAGCTACTGAACTTGTGCACGAGCGCGCGACCTACGGACACGAATGCAGCTCCGAAAACTGGCTTGGGTGCGGGCAGATTTCAGTATCTTTTTTGCTGTAAATTCGATTTTTGTTTCCAGAAAATTTTGTACATCTATTTAAGGAATAGATATAGACAGAATATTCATGTGTTTGTGAAATATATGCAAATCATGTTTATTTTTAACAGATTTGTGTGTCTGATTATTTTAGAAGCATATATTCTGTCTTGGTGACCAAGACATGAATTAACTATAAAATAAACCATTCTCATTCAGTTTTGATCATCAGAAAAAACGCAGCTTTTTCTTTACTCCATTACCAGTTCGTTTTCCAGCAGCTCGTCGATCAAAAACACGCAAGGCTTCCGTGATCTTTCAGGCAAGTTTGTTTAGTCCGGCTGTACAACAGCTTTGGACGTTGTACCCTGGGAAACAGACGGCGAATCTGTTTTAAGGGAAGCGTGTTAAACACGTGTCTCGTCTTAGTTTTACTGCTTTCTTGATTACTGTTATTATTTTATGTCTTTATATTCTGTTAGTTTTATTACTTGTAATCTGGTTTTAATAAAAGTGTACACCGTTTCCTACAATCTTAAAACAGATTCTGTTTAACAAAATTAAAACTTTTATTAAAATCGGATTAATAATTTTATCATATTTAATTATAAACTGTTTCTGCCGTAACCAGGATTGAGTTTCACTGGAAATCAGTTTTAATTTACAGATTTTTATTAACAGTTAACGTTTTTTTTAGCAGTTGTTCTAATCAGCTTATTGAAACCAAGATTGTGTTTCTGTTAAACTGATATTTTTGATAATTGCATCTGATTCATTGAAACCATGATTGAGTTTCTTTGAAGAAGATCTACTATAAGTATATAGAGATCACGATTGAATTTCTTATATACAGATTTATAACAGTTGTCTAACTGTTTGTGTTTTGATCTTGTTTGATCTTTCAGAATGTCTACTAGCACTCCTGAAATTCCTGCAACTACTACTGTGAAAGTAACTGCTGCGCCAGTTACCCACACAGTTGCTAATCATGCTGAAAAACCAGAAAAACTCAATGGACAGAATTTTAAGAGGTGGCAGCAGAAGATGTTCTTCTATCTCACTACTTTGAACCTTGCGAAGTTCTTAAAGGAGACTGTACCTCAGGTGGAACCTCCTAAAGAAGGTGTACCCGAAAATCAACAAGCCGTGCAAGCTGTTGAAGCATGGAAACATTCCGACTTCTTGTGTCACAACTATATTCTGAATGGTTTGGTGGACTCTTTGTACAATGTGTATTGCAGGACTAAGACTGCCAAAGAATTATGGGAGTCGTTGGAACGCAAGTAAAAAACTGAGGATGCTGGTACAAAGAAGTTCGTGGTAGTTCGCTTTTTGGATTACAAGATGGTTGATTCAAAGAGTGTGATAACTCAGGTTCAAGATCTGCAGGTTTTGCTACACGATATTCATGCTGAGGGTATGACTTTGAGTGAAACTTTTCAAGTTGCTGCTATCATTAAAAAGTTACCTCCAAGCTGGGTAGAATTTAAAAACTACTTGAAGCATAAGCGAAAGGAGATGACTGTTGAAGACTTGGTTGTTCGTCTTGTATTGAACAGGACAACAAGCTGGCTCAGAAAAACACTTATACACCTGATTCTGCCAAGGCAAATATGGTTGAGCATGGTTCGTCTTCTTCAAAGTCTAAAGGCAAGAGCTTTGGAAAAGGGAAGAATGACAAGAAGAGCAAAGGGAACTCTGAGTACCTTGCTCCTAAGGATGGAATTGCGAAGCAGAAGTTCCAAGGAAATTGCTTCAACTGTGACAAGCCAGGTCATCGTGCTGCTAATTGCAAAGCGCCAAAGCGGGTGACTCCACGCGAGGCTAATATGGTGAATGATAATGTGGACATGATTGCTATGGTGTCTGATGTCGTTACCATGATCTCTGAAGTTAACCTGGTAGGTTCTAATAATAATGATTGGTGGGTTGATACTGGGGAAACCCGTCATGTGTGTGCTGACAAGAGTATGTTTCACTCTTTCAGAGCGGTTGACAATGGAGAGAAGCTGTACATGGGCATCTCTGCAACTGCTGATATCAAGGGCGAAGGAGGTGTTATTTTGAAGATGACATCCGAGAAAGAGCTCAAGTTGACTAAAGTCTTGTATGTTCTGGAGATTCGCATGAATCTTGTGTCCGGATGCCTTTTGAATAAGTTTGGTTTTCGTCTTGTTTTTTAGTCTGATAAAGTTGTACTTTCTAAGAATCAAATGTATGTTGGTAAGGGGTATGCCCTGAATGGTATGTTGAAGCTCAATGTAATAGTTGTTAAGAATGATATCAATAAAATGAATTCTTCTGCTTACTTGATTGAGTCTTCTAATGTGTGGCATGGCCGTCTTGGACATGTTAATTTTAATTCAATGCGTCGTTTGATTAAATTTAATGGCATACCAAATTTTCATATTGATTCAAATTATAAGTGTGAAACTTGTGTCGAAGCCAAACTTACAAGATCATCTTTGAAATCGGTTGAACGAAAAACCGAACCACATGATATGATACACACAGACATATGTGATTTGAAATCACTACCCACAAAAGGTGGCAATAAGTACTTCATCACGTTTATTGATGATTGCACAAAGTACTGCTACGTTTACTTGTTGAAAAGTAAAGATGAAGCTATAGACAAGTTTGTTCTATACAAAACCGAAGTTGAGAATCAACTTGGTAGGAAAATCAAGGTTGTACGAAGTGATAGAGGAGGTGAATATGTGTCTCCTTTTGCTGAGCTATGTGCGAAACATGGAATTAGACATGAGTTTACTGCTCTTTATTCACCTCAGCAAAACAGTATTGCCGAAAGGAAGAACCGTACCTTGAAAGAGATGGTTAATGCCATGTTGTTTAGTTCTGGTTTGAGCCGGGACATGTGGGGGGAAGCCATTCTAGCGGCTACTTATCTTTTAAACAAGATACCTCGTAAGGATAAAGAGGAAACCCCATATGAACTGTGGATGGGAAGAAAACCATCATACCAGTACTTACGAGTGTGGGGGTGTCTAGCCAAGGTAGCTGTGCCGACACCTAAGACCCAATCGATTGGACCTAAATCTGTGGATTGTATATTTATTGGATATGCTAAGAATAGTAGTGCGTATCGTTTCATTGTACAAATTCAAAAAATCCATATATACACAAGAACACAGTTATGGAATCAAGGAATGCGTCCTTCTTTGAAAACATATTTCCTTGTTTAAAGAAGGAAAATGGAAGCACATCTAGAATAGATGATGCAGTTGTCCAAGATAAGAGACAACGCGATGATAATGATCTCCAAGACGAGAGACAAGATCAACCCGAGGAATAAGAGTTTGAACCTAGAAGAAGCAAACGGGTGAGAACCGAGAAATCATTTGGACCCGATTTTGTCTCTTTTATGGTAGAAAATGAACCCACTTCTTATCAAGAAGCTGTAAATTCCTCTGAAGGGCCTCGATGGAAAGAAGCGATTAATAGTGAAATAGAGTCTATTTTACAAAATCATACTTGGGAGCTCGTGGATTTACCTCCTGGTTGTAAACCAGTAGCCTATAAATGGATCTTCAAGAAGAAGATGAAAGCTGATGGCACCATTGATAAGTACAAAGCAAGATTGGTGATCAAAGGTTTTAGACAACGCGAAGGTCTAGATTACTTTGATACTTATTCGCCTGTTACGCGAATAACTTCTATTAGGATGATTCTTGCTATTGCCGCATTAAGAAATTTAGAAGTTCACCAAATGGATGTGAAAACGGCTTTTCTAAATGGAGATTTAGAAGAAGAAATATACATGAACCAACCCGAGGGTTTCATGGCTCCTGGACAAGAGAGCAAAGTTTGTAGGCTTGTTAAGTCATTGTATGGATTAAAGCAAGCTCTAAAATAGTGGCATCGGAAGTTTGATCACGCCATGCTAGAGGGAGGATTCAAAATTAATGAATGCGACAAGTGTGTTTATGTCAAAGACACAAATAGTGGATATGTAATCTTGTGTCTTTATGTCGACGATATGCTTATCGTTGGTAGTAACGACAAGATGATCAAGTCTACTAAAGACATGTTGAAATCAAAGTTTGACATGAAAGATATGGGTTTGGCTGATGTGATCCTTGGAATAAAGATCATACGAACTCAAAGTGGACTTGCATTAAGTCAAGCACATTACGTGGACAAAATTCTTAATACTCATAATGCGGGGGATTCCGACCTAGCTAGAACTCCAATAGACACCAGTTTGCATCTATCTAAAAATAGAGGCGTATGTGTTGCCCAATTAGAGTATTCAAGAATTATTGGCATGTTAATGTATTTGATGACATGTACCCGACCTGACTTAGCATATGCTGTTAGCAGGCTGAGTAGATATACTAGTAATCCAAGTGATGCACATTGGAAAGCTATGACTAGGGTACTTCATTATTTGAGATACAATCGTGATTATGGACTGAATTATGCTAGATATCCATCTGTTATTGAAGGATACAGTGATGCAAATTGGATATCTGACATAAAGGATTCTAGATCGACCAGTGGATATGTGTTTACACTGGGAGGGGCCGCTATATCTTGGAAGTCTTCCAAGCAAACTGTAATAGCTAAGTCCACGATGGAATCAGAATTTATCGCGTTAGATAAATGCGGGGAAGAGGCGGAATGGCTACGTCAATTCGTAGAGGACATACCCAGGTGGCCTAAACTGGTAACGGCCATTAGTATACATTGTGATAGTCAATCGGCAATTAGCAGAGCTCATAGCATAATGTATAATGGAAAGTCTAGACATATCCGTCGTCGACATAATTCGGTACGACAACTACTCTCAACAGGAGTTATCTTAATTGACTATGTGAAGTCAAAGGATAACATCGCGGATCCGCTTACGAAAGGCTTAAGCAGAGAGTTAGTTAGTAAGTCGTCTAAAGGAATGGGAATAAAGCCTTTAAAGGAATGAGTTTCTATGAAGGAAAACCTAACCCAGTTGACTGGAGATCCCAAGATCTGGGTTCAATAGGACAACCTAATCATAGAAATGTGGGGGAAGTCACGTCAATGTGGGGGAGTTACTTAATACAGTAACTTTCCTAGTCCATTCCTAGAACAATGTGACTTGTTGAGAGGTTAAACATATGGCTTAATGATTCAGGATGAAATCATAAAGCATAATGATTCAAGATGAAATCATAAAACATATGTTTTTAATGATTCAAGATGAAATCACCTATGTGAGAGAGAAGTAGGGTCGCTTCGAAGGAAATTATGGGGGCGCAATTTCTAAGAGCTCTTGCAGAACCAGGCGAGTGTTCATGACCATAACGAACACGACTATGAGGACTTGACAAGGTCAGGGAGAGTCTTGTGTGAGTGTGTATTGTCGTCTACGTATACAAAGGCTGAGTTCAAGGACATCGCGTGTACTCAGATCTAGGAGACTAAGTGCATCTCACAAGGGAAGGTTCAAAGGGTTACACCTACCTATCCCATGCAGGACTTAACCGCAGAAATTTTGCCGAAACTTTCGTATGTTTTCGACCGATTCCCATTCATGTGGGGGATTGTTGGAAAATGTTTTGCAAAATATGGTTTTTGCAATACTTTGGACATAATTTTATATATGTATATGTTATATATTCTTATTACTTAGTAGCTTTGCGTTCTCCTCGAAGAGAGCTTCGCAACGAGCTAAAGTATGTCCAATATGGAGTTAATATGAATGAGATATCGTGTCTCAAAGTGAGTCACGTGAAACACAATATTTGGAAAAATATTTGTCCCACATCGCTTGAAACATGAAGTGAAAACATGCTTATAAGAAAATCCTAGTTTCTACCCTACAATATTCATTTGTGGGTTTTTACTCCCACGCCTACGCACGCGCAGGGGGGGGGGGGGGGTTCAGAAAGTGTGATTTCTAGGCCAAAAACGGGTTCGAAGCTACTGAACTTGTGCACGAGCGCGCGACCTGCGGACACGAATGCAACTCCGAAAACTGGCTTGGGTGCGGGCAGATTTCGGTATCTTTTTTGCTGCAAATTCGATTTTTGATTCCAGAAAATTCTGTACATCTATTTAAGGAATAGATATAGACAGAGTTTTCCTGTGTTTGTGAAATATATGCAAATCATGTTTATTTTTAACAGATTTGTGTGTCTGATTATTTTAGAAGCATATATTCTGTCTTGGTGACCAAGACATGAATTAGCTATAAAATAAACCATTCTCATTCAGTTTTGATCATCAGAAAAAACGTAGCTTTTTCTTTACTCCATTACCATTTCGTTTTCCAGCAGCTCGTCGATCAGAAACACGCAAGGCTTCTGTGATCTTTCAGGCAAGTTTGTTTAGTCCGGCTGTACAACAGCTTTGGACGTTGTACCCTGGGAAACAGACGGCGAATCTGTTTTAAGGGAAACGTGTTAAACACGTGCCTCGTCTTAGTTTTATTGCTTTCTTGATTACTGTTATTATTTTCTGTCTTTATATTCTGTTAGTTTTATTACTTGTAATCTGGTTTTAATAAAAGTGTACACCGTTTCCTACAAGAACAAGGGACTTGTTGCTGAGGTTTATGAATGGGATGAAGAGGAAGTCTATTCAGAGGATGATGAAATTGTGAATGTGAAAGTGGTGATGGCACTTGCTAATGATGAAGGGTCAAACTATAATGTTATGGCCAAATAAAGTGCTCAAAATGGTGAATGGATCAATATCAAAATCAGAAAGTGTGATCTCAGGAAGCCTATTTGGTACCTGGATAGTGGTTGCTTAAGGCATATGACTAGAACCAAAAGTCATCTGCACAAGTATAAGGAGGAACCAGGTCCTAAAGTAGTTTTTGGTGATAACTCATCAGCTACTACTATAGTATTTGGTTTAGTGAAATGCAATGGTATAGTTCTCTCAAGGGTAGCATATGTCAGTGGACTGAAGCATAACCTCATCAACATCAGTCAACTTTGTGATGCAAAATACCTAGTCCTGTTTGATGACAAAAAAAGGTACAATCTTCAACTCCAATCATAAAATTGTGATGATTTCTCTCAGAGTCAAAGATGTTTATGTCATGAACATGAACTCTACTTAGGAGACATGCTTCTTTGCTAAAGCTTCAAACATCACTAACTGACTCTGGCATAAGAGGCTCTCACATCTAAATTTCAAAACAATCACTCGGCTGGCAAAATAAAATCTTGTTATTGGTCTTCCTTCACTTGTCTATTCCAAGGACAAACCATGCTCAACATGTGAAAAAAGGAAGCACCATAGGGCTAGTTTCAAAACAAAACAAACTTTCTCAATCAAAGAAAGTCTTCATCTACTTCACATGGACTTATTTAGCCCAATATCATCTAGGGACATTTGTCATGAAAAATATACAATTGTCATTGTTGATGAGTAGTCTAGGTACACTTGGGTATATTTTCTGACAAAGAAAAGCCATGCACCAGATGCCATTATGAAAGTCCCTAATGCAAGCTTGAAACAATAAACTAAACAATCAACACACTTAATTACTTTTCAAACGTAATACTTATTATTGTATAATAAAGAATTACAAGTGTTATGGATAACACCGTTTGATGACAATGTGTTGTGCACACTTTGGACAAACTAAAACCTAACTTATGAACACAATCGCAACTGTTTGGTTCAACAAGTTCTAAGAGTTAATGTGTGAAATGTGTCAAAGTGTTAAACATTAACTCTAGGCTACATAACCTATTTATAGTGGTACGAGGTTGACTCCAAGTACTGGTTGATGGTGACTACAGTAAACAGACACTTGTCAGACATCTGTCACAAGATGCTCTTCTATTCTTGGTAGTCTGCCACAATGCTATAGGGAAACAGAGCTGACACAATTTCCCTTTTCTTCCTAGTCTTGTACACACTAAGGTATGTCCAAAGTGTACTGAGTGTTAATAGGGTATTGCCACCCCTGTTAACCCTCAACCCCTCAGAGTCCCTAATACATCTTGGCTGTTATCCATCACAACCAGTGAGTATGTCTTCAAGTAATCTTCGACTTCCTTGATAATGTCTCTGACATGGACTTCTCTGAGGTTGCTCACAGAGACTTAGATCTCTGTGAGTCTTGCGATACTTGCCTGCCTCCTAGGCACAGGCAAGTTAATATCAAACAGCTTGATTTGTGTTTAAATCTATGATACAGGGAATCTAATAAACTTAGATTCCCAATAATCTCCCCTACTTAAACATAAATACAGCTAGATCTACATAAGTTACAGTAAGTGAGATGACAGCTTCTTCTTACTCATAACAGATCTTAACAAACATACCTCATGAAACAAAATATGAAAGTAATATTCAGCTGTGAAACACTTCAATAATCATCATTTTTGATTCTTTCTTCAACTTTAGCTAAGTCTGTCCTAGCATCCAATTCGGCCTGCAAAGCTTGTGCAAATACCTTGGAATACTCTGTGTTGATTTTAAGTGCATTTTTTAGACAAATAAGCTGAATAGTTGATGCTAATCCCAGCTCATCTTCCCTTTGGAACACATATTGACATGCCCTGTTCATGAAGGCCATACCTTTCTCAGGCTTAGTATATGTCTTACCATCAATAGGGCCTACAATCCTATTTGGTAAAAACAAATCCCTGTGCATTCCATCCACTTGAACATCATCAGTTACGAAGGTTTCCTTAATGAATTGAGTCATCCTTCTTCTTTTCTTTCCAGACTTTGGAAGATCTTGTTCAAACAGTTGTGGTGGGGGATCTGTCTTGAGTTTGGCTGCAGTTTCTTTAACCCAATTAAACTTAGCTTTGAGAGTCTTAAGAAGAGTAAAATTTGCATGTCCAGTCCTCTTAGCAGCTAAAGCCTCAAGTTCAAACCATTCAGACAAGCCAAGTTTCTTTAACTTAAAGTCTTCAAAGAGATCCATATTGGCATGTTGTTTATCTCTCCACAAAATCATTTGTGGTGTATGAGTATACTTGTGAATAGTGTACTTGAACTTGGTGATTTTTCCAAGTGCAAACCTGTTGTTAACATAGGCATCGTAGTCAGCTTTTACCTTTTTCAGTGCCTCTGTGCGTTTAACTTCCATTTCTTTCAACCTCTGTCTTTGCTCCTCCCTTTGTTGTGGAGTTATTTTTCTCAGAGTTGCCTCATTAAGCTCCTTGGCTTTCTTGATTCCATTTAACCTTTTGAATTCAATGGCCTGTTTCTCAATTTCTTCAGCCGTTATAGGGTTCTCATTGGTTGCTTTAAAGGTTGTGAATTGGGATAGTTCATTGGTAGGGAGCTAATTTCTTTTGCTTGACATCTAAGTCTACCACAACTATTTCCTTTCCTTTCTTCGAGATAGAGGATAACACACTTGCGTTTTTCAACTCTTCTGCTTGTTTGAGGAAAGCCATCTGAGCTTAGTTTTGTACAACTTTGGGTAGGGAGCTAACAGTGAACTTAAGTTTCTTGACAGCTGGTTCACCATCATCCACAACCTCGCTGGTGTTAACCAGAGTCAGGGATTTTGATGAATCAACTCTATCCTTTGTCTGTTGCTCCCCCTTAACTTCATCCTCATCATCAGGTATAGTTATTGGAGTGATGACTTGGAGAGGGATGGGTGAGGGGATAGTGTTGTCAGCTGATCCTGAGCTTTGTTTAGCTGATTCACGATTAAGTACATTTTCCTTCTCCCCCTCACGTTCAGCCTGTCTCTTCAGACGTTTGGATGAGCGTGCCTGAATGTATTTAGCAATCTGCTCAATAGAGGCAGCCATTTCTCTTTGCCTTGTTCTTGAAGCTCTAGCAATTTTCAACAGTTGATTGCAGTTACCATTTGTGTTACGATGAACACGATCAACTATGAAATTGGTGTGACAAATTTGCCTATCTCGTACAACCTCAAACTCTCTATGCATAGTCAACTCATGAGTAGAGAAAAGTGAAGGGACCTCTATGGCGATGGCATCTTTGATACGAGTGGACAAATGACTAAGTCCTTGGGACACTCCTTTTCTTGGACCATCCTTGATTGGTTCAGTGACAGCATCCTTAACCGCCTGTGTGATGATCTGAGGAAAGTTGACAGTGAAAGAATGCATTTCAGATTTTATTATGTCCAGCTTTCTTGACAGGCGTTCCATGTCTGTGGCATGGTGTTCAGGCTTTAGGTCATGGATGTTCAGACTTTGTCGTGCATAATCATCATCTCTTGGCAATATGTCAAAGTTGGTTTGTGTAGGATGATCAAACAACAAGAATTCGGCTGTCGGATCATATGCAAGCCTTTAGAACACTGTTGTGACAGAGGTAGCCGAAGTAGGAGTCACTACAGCTTCCTTGGGAGGAGTAGTGGTATCAACAGCTGGTGTGGAGACATCGATATCCTTTGGAGGAGACAGAGACTACTGGTCATCATCCTCTTCACCATCCTCCTCCTCAATCATCCCCTCAGGGAGAATCTCATCATTTGGCATGGATTCTGGTTCAGAGAAGCTGTCTATTAAGGTAAGCACATCCTCTTCAACATCAGGCATGGGCTCATCCTCATTTGGCTGATCCTGAATCAATTTATCAGCTCCTTTATCTGGCTGCTCCAGAGATTCTATGTTTGGCTGTACAACATCATCCTGCAAGTTGTTTTAAGTTAGTAACAGTGAAATAAATAAAGGGAATGGTCGCCAGTTCGCTGTCCCAGAGAGGCTGAGGATGATTATTCAGCCACTCCAAAGGATAAATCCTTGGGATTCTTTTAAGAGTGAAGAGTATGAGGTTAATGGTCGCCATTCGCCGTGATATGTGTGTAAACACACATCTTTTCTACCACTTAATTACAATAATAACCGGACCAAAACGTGTATTTTATGTCTTTTATGTCGAAATTATGCGTGGTTTGTGTTTTTGTTGTGATTTAGGACGAAAAGGTGAAAAGTGGAGAAAACACGGGAATTCACGGGCATTTACGGACTTTTATTGAAGAAAAAGATGAAAGACGAAGTCAAGAAGTCAAGAGTGCAAAAAGAACGGAAGTCCAAGACCAATTCTGAAGATTTATCGAAGAAAAAGTCAAAAGACGGAAGTTTACTTAAAGTCGAGGAACTCAAGTCTTATTTATCGAAGAATTAAAAGACGAGTCCAAAGAAATCCCGAGCCAAAAGTCATCAAAGTCCAAAAAGATTAAGAAGGAAGGACTTAAGGGCGCAATTAAGAAGAAAGGAAGGAGGGGAGGAAGCTTCCTCTAACCACCCCCCTAATCTCCTATAAATACACCCCATTTTCATTCATTTGTTTTTGTTGACTAATCGTGACAATTAGTTCTTCCACCTTTACTTTTATGCACCTTTATTTACTTGCACCTTTAATTACATGTCTTGCACCTTATTTACCATTCAATTTCAAGTAAGTGTCTCTTTTAATTCTTGCACCTCTACTTTATCTTGTTGATCTCATTCTACCTTTCTTTAATCTTTGATTTATATGCTTTTTGTCTTGTTAATTTGTTTAAAGATTTCATTTTTATGCTTTTGATTGTTTTAAATCATTGATTTTCATAGCTTATGTTGTTTATTTTCAATTTTATAAAGTTTTTATAAAAGTTATTTTTATATAAAAGTTTGCTTTTTCGTAAAGCTTATTCATTTCATGTTTTAAAAGTCTTTAAATTTATGTTTAATAGCTTTTTCTTAATCGGTTTACTTTAGGATTTTTGTGGTTTGCTTATTAGAGTTAAAGCTTATTTTTCTAGCTTATTTTATGCACTTTCCTTCGTATTCCGATCTGGTAAATCGGAAAGGGGTTTTGTATTCCGACGGGGATTCCGATCTTCCCATCGGAAAAGGGTTTGTAACATTCCGATTGGGGTGTATAGTTGTATTCCGATCGAGTTTAGTGACAGCATTCCGATCAGGTGTATACACTTCATTCCGATCTAGAGGTAAATCCTCATTCCGATGAGATCTCCTAAGGGTACATTCCGATAACTGGTTCCGATCGACTTTCCGATCAGAAGGTAGTGTAAAATTCCGATCAAGAGGTAAGACAAACATTCCGATCAGAGCGTTTTGGTTATTCTGATCAGGTATAGGTGACAGCATTCCGATTGGGTTCCGATCAACATTCCGATCTAAGGTGATTGTGGACTGATCGGAATATATTCTGATAGGGAGTATTTCTCATGTTTTGTCTTGTTTAATTTTTACATTCTCATTTTAATTCTTGTCTAATTTTAATTCTCGTCACGCTTTTATTTTTAGTCATTTAATCAATTTACTTTCCGTCACGTTTTTAAATATTGCACCCTTTCGTTTAATTAGATTTAGATTAAATTTTCACGCTCTTTTATTATAACGCCATTTTACTTTAAAAGTTTTACACATTTTCATATACTACAACGCCAACCTTCTTTATGTTCCACCAAAATAAAACTGAGTCACACATAGAACCTAGATCAATTCGATTAGACCAACACAACGAACTTAATTTTTATACGGGGTGTCAAAAGCCGAGTTATCAAATGGCGCCGCTGCCGGCTCTTCTCGTAAAGATTAACGGTTTTCTGTGAGAGACGCGTTGCTTTTTGGGATCCGTTCACTTGTGAGCGTTATTTTTCTTGCATAAAAAAATTCAAAAAATCATAAAAATTAAAAATTTCAAAAATCCAAAAAGATTTTATCTTTATTGTGTATATATATTGTCTTTGTGTTTGGTTTCTTTTTCTTTTGCATTTTCAGGTGTATGCGTACTAGATCTTCTAATTATCGAGAGCCCGAGACTCAAGAAGATTTAAGTATGTCAGGTGTGAACAACAACAATATTCCACCGCACCTCAATAATAACAACAATGTTCTTCCACAGCCCGATCTTCGGACCATGGAGGAGCTTTGTCAACCTACAATGTTTGGACGAGGAGGACCGATTGCGCCGATGCAAATCAACGCTCCTGAGTTTTCGTTGAAGCACCACATGATTCAGCAAGTGCAAACTAACCCATTCCGTGGATTGCCTGATGATGATGCCAACAAACACCTCGACAAGTTCATTACAATCACCCAAAGCATGAAGTTGGCTGGTGCCACAATGGATGAACTTCGCCTACAACTCTTTCCACATACTTTATTACATCATGCCGAGAAATGGTTTGATCGTCTCCCAAAGAATTCTATTCATACTTGGGATGACATGACTCAACGCTTTTTGTCGCGCTACTTTCCACCATTCATGGTCACGAGCCTTCGCAATCAAATCAGCGGTTTCATGCAAGACCCTGGTGAATCTCTTTTTGATGCTTGGGAGCGATATAATGTCTTGATCGATAGATGTCCAAACCACAACATGCTACCTGTGACCTTAATTGATACTTTCTACAATGGTTTGACTTTTCGAGATCGTGATACGATTAATGCAGCCGCCGGTGGCACATTCATGAAAAGGAGACCCGAGGACTGTAGAGAGCTAATTGAGAACATGACTACTCACCACAAAAACTGGGATTCCTCCGCTTCTTCAAGGAACAACCCGAGAGTCAATGTTTCTTCCACTTCAGCAAACCCTGATATGACCGAACTCACCCGTGTGCTGACTGAAATGAGCAGAAGTATGCAACTCTTGGCTTCAAACCAACAACAACAACAAGTTAAAGCTGTTGCACCTTCTTGTGAAACATGCGGCGGTCCTCACTCATACACCGATTTTCCTTCAACTCAAGGAAATCCGGAAAATGTGTATGCAGCTTATGGTAATTATTCACCGGAAAATTACCAAGTTCGACAACAAGGGGATAGAAATTTGCTGAGCTACCGGTCCAACAACTACCTTTCACCCGGGTTTTCTCCTCAAAACCAAAACCCCACCAACAACTACAATAGAAGCAACCAAATCCCACCAAAAGCTTCTAATCCTTATCACCCACCCGCCCAACAAACCCCACCCAGTAATCCAGATGTTGAGGCCATCATGAGAACCCAAGGTGAGCAAATCAAGAATTTGCAGAGCCAAATTATCAATCTTAAAGGAGATATTACCAAGCAAGGAAATGAGATAAGATCCGAGCTTCGAGATAATATTCAATCCTCCTTCAGCAATCAAACCAATGATTTGAAGAATATGCTTGCTAGTTTCTTGCCCGCCGCTCAACCTTCTTCTTCGAGTTCTCTACCTTCAAACACCGTCACTAATCCGCGAGCCAATGTGAGTGCTATTACTACCCGTAGTGGAGTCACCATCGTAGGACCACCAATCCCACCACCATCATCTACACCTCCTCCACCACCATTTATCCCTACTCCTCCTACACCTAGTATTAGTGCACCATTACCGTCTTCGCCTCACCATGACGATGTTCCTAGGATGGACCCTTCAACATCTCAACCTTTACCACCTACACCTACACCTTCACCACCGAAACCCAATATCCCATATCCTTCTCGTTTAGGCAAGACCAAAATGCTAACCAAGGAGGACTCCGAAGTGACACGCTATGTGAAGATGATTTCTCAAATGAACTTCAACATTAGCTTTCTTGAAGCACTTGTCCACATGCCCAAATTTGTTAAAACATTTAAGGAATTGCTTACTAAGATGGAGAAGCTGATTGAACTCGCCAACACACGATTAAATGAAAACTGCTCTGCAGTTATTCTTAAAGAACTTCCGGAAAAGCTTGGAGATCCCGGTCGTTTTGTGTTGCCTTGCGTGTTCAACAAAACTGAAGAATTTACTGCCCTTGCTGATCTCGGGGCCAGTATTAATCTTATGCCTTTGAGTGTTTGGAAAACACTATCATTACCCGACCTCACTCTAACAAAGATGACTCTTGAACTGGCAAACCGCACTCTCGCTTACCCCGTTGGTATAGCCGAAGACGTGTTCATAAAAGTTGGCACATTTACTTTCCCGGTCGATTTTGTCGTTGTTGATTATGAAATGGACCCTCGTATTCCTTTAATACTTGGTCGGCCATTCTTGAGCACCGGACGAGCTTTAGTGGATGTGGCCGAAGGTGAGTTAATCTTAAGAGTCGGGGATGATGCACAAGTTTTTAAAATGGGGAAGCTTACAAGTACAACCTTTGGAGGCCGCGAATCAGTGAATATGATGAATGTGCTCGATGACTTTACCGTCTACGACAATCCTCTATTCGACTCTTGCATCGATAATCCACTTTTTCAAGATGATGTGGATGATTCTCGCCCCAATTTGGACCCTTCTCCCATTTATGATTCGCCACCGGTCTTTGATGCTTATGATGATGATTCTAGCTCAGACTCGGATGATTATGATGACCTTACTTCTGAGTATCCCGATCTGCCCACGTATGATGATTTCGATGAGGCTGATACTCTTTCGAGCGATTCTTCACATAATGAAGATCCTCCGCCATCACTCGATCCTACTTTG
Organism: Glebionis coronaria; assembly: GCA_025667525.1. NCBI lineage: Eukaryota > Viridiplantae > Streptophyta > Magnoliopsida > Asterales > Asteraceae > Glebionis > Glebionis coronaria. The sequence continues at coordinate 459,749,817 of CM046877.1, forward strand.
GACGATTACTCATTTGAGGAATATTTCTCTATGTTTCTCAACACTTACTTCCCTCATGAGAGTGATGCCCCTCCTTTGGACTTTGAAGATTATCGTCTTGATCCTACTTTGGATTTGAAGAACATTCTTTCAAAGGAGAAGAAACCGGTCGACACCAATATCCGCAGCACATATGAGTTAACACCTCTTTGTCCATCTTCTGAGGACGAGGTTGTGCTTCTTCGCGGATCTTCTTCACACTCTGCTGAGCCTGAGTGCTATTTTCCCCTAAAGGAAAAGGTGTTCGACCCCGGTATTGAAATATTTAAGCCATCTCTGTATCCACCTGATGAAATAAAAGGAAGAATCTTTGGAATTATTGAAGACATGCTTGCACCACTTCACCCTTGCTTCCACCGTGCTCCACCGCTGCTTAAGGGAACCTTGCCTACTCTTCTTTGGCTTGCCTTGTTCGCCTTAAGCTTATGCTACTTGCTTGACGAAAACTATGTCTTTGATCCTGGTGGATATGTTTCATGCTTCTTCCGTTGATGATCAAGGTCGAGTCAGGCTAATGACTCGGTTAACAAAAATCAAGCGCTTCTTGGGAGGCAACCCATGCATCTATCTTTTTGCTTTCTTTATCATAAGTGTAGGGGAGACCCGTTGGTTTCTTTCCTCTCTTCTACTAATCAGAGATTCGAGCTTTAATGATCCACTCTTGATGATTCTTGACGACCCGTGATTCCGTGTTCTACTTCTTCCCGGTTCTACCCTAAACTCTTTTCGATTCACTATTTTATATTTTCTCAATATTAAAATAGGAATCTCTTTAGTTGTCTTTCCCTTAGCGAGATTTAAACAACGTGCACAATGTCTTAAGTGTAGGGGAGTTTACTCCCACATGCTTAAACATTGAGGACAATGTTTATATTAAGTGTAGGGGGGACTTCTATCGAAGTTAAGTGGCTCTTTTCCTTGTATTTGTCCTCGTATTTGTCCTCATTTCAACCGGAAAATCAATTTTTCGACATTTTTCAAAATTTTTGATCTATTTTGGCCTATTAGTTTTTATCTTTGTATAGTTATTTTCTTCTTTTGCTAGAATAAATGTATAAATAAGTGGTTTTAATTTTCAAAAGTCATGAATATTTTGACTCGACCCGAGTTTACTTATCTAAGTTTACTCTAGCTAGTATCCTTAACGTGTTTAAGTCAAGTTTTGCTAGGCTTTTATATAGGGAGCTATAAAACGCGAAAGTCTTAACTCTCACGGGTTAAGAACAAGAACTTTTCGCAAGTTCCTATAATTGATCCTAGAGAGTCGTTTATCAAGGGAGCTTTAAAATGCGATTTCTAAACTTGAAAAAGTCTAAGAATTTGCAAGATCCTATAGGCGACTCGAAAACCCAAAACTTTGATTTAATAGGCTAAGAATCCACGAGTCTCATTCTTTGAGATTTTAAACTGTGGAGAACGAGAGATGATAGAGCCAATTATAAGTTCGGTATTCTTTCGTGAATTTATGTGAGTTATTTATGAGCCTATTCTCCCATCGCTTGCTAAATAATTTATCTGCTAATAAATACGGTTGTACGATTTGAAAAGTTACTTAGCTTCTAGCCCAAGATCGTTTAAAAGTTGCTCAGTATGGATTAGAGTTCATAGCCAAGGCATAACTTATTGAAGCGGGACGCGAAGATTGGCGAGTCCGAAAAGGCCCTGACAAGGCATGAGGGCTACATTTTGTTGCTAAAGATCCAAGTGATGTGAAGAATCATTTATCGAAAATCAATATGAAGGATTGAGACACACGACGTAAAGCAAAAACTCCCCAAAAGTCATGGAGAAGTGTATCCGAAAAGACCCTAACAAGGTATAAGGATAAATAGATCCAAGTCATAAAAGGAGGCGGATCGTTGTATATCAAAGTCCAAAAAAAAGATTGGAGAAAAATGAAGAAGTCGTGGTCCAAGTATGAATCTCTCAAAACTTCAAGTGAAGAAATTCCATTATGAAGAGAAGAACATAATTTCATGAACGTCTCTCAAGGTTCGAAGTATGAAGTCGCTGCCAAATATCGGTCCGAGAAAGGTCTCAAATCGCGAAGCGAGTTATGCCAAGATATGAACTTTATGAGGTCCCGAGAAGCAGTTTTAAAAGATTTTGTCCTTTAGATAACTATTGATTAAATCGTTCACTTTATTTTCAGACTAAATAACTATCGAAATAAGTCAAACAATGCATCCTCGTGATCATTCAAGACAAATAATAAAATATAAGAGATACCCATAGGAATAAGGGAGTCTAAGTTAGTAATTGGCCCACATGAGTTCGTGTTAGTCTACTAACTTATAGTAACAATGATCTCGTTTTTAAGATTGGTTTGGAGAAAGTGAAAACTTGAGGATGATGATTATTCATGACATTTCCAAAACCCAAGGTATGCTTTTTGATTTCTTTACTTTTAATGTTTATAATTTTCTATCTCTTTAATAAAGGCCAACGTAGATTGATTATGATGAAAAATGTAAACGTGCTTTGTAACTAATGCATTGCATGAGGACATTGCAATGGTCAAGTGTAGGGGATTTGATATGTGTGTAAACACACATCTTTTCTATCACTTAATTACAATAATAACCGGTCCAAAACGTGTATTTTATGTCTTTTATGTCGGAATTATGCGTGGTTTGTGTTTTTGTAGTGATTTAGGACGAAAAGGTGAAAAGTGGAGAAAACACGGGAATTCACGGGCATTTACGGACTTTTATTGAAGAAAAAGATGAAAGACGAAGTCAAGAAGTCAAGAGTGCAAAAAGAACGGAAGTCCAAGACCAATTCTAAAGATTTATCGAAGAAAAAGTCAAAAGACGGAAGTTTACTTAAAGCCGAGGAACTCAAGTCTTATTTATCGAAGAATTAAAAGACGAGTCCAAATAAATCCCGAGCCAAAAGTCATCAAAGTCCAAAAAGATTAAGAAGGAAAGACTTAAGGGCGCAATTAAGAAGAAAGGAAGGAGGGGAGGAAGCTTCCTCTAACCACCCTCCTAATCTCCTATAAATACACCCCATTTTCATTCATTTGTTTTTGTTGACTAATCGTGACAATTAGTTCTTCCACCTTTACTTTTATGCACCTTTATTTACTTGCACCTTTAATTACATGTCTTGCACCTTATTTACCATTTAATTTCAAGTAAGTGTCTCTTTTAATTCTTGCACCTTTACTTTATCTTGTTGATCTCATTCTACCTTTCTTTAATCTTTGATTTATATGCTTTTTGTCTTGTTAAATTGTTTAAAGATTTCATTTTTATGCTTTTGATTGTTTTAAATCATTGATTTTCATAGCTTATATTGTTTATTTTCAATTTTATAAAAGTTATTTTTATATAAAAGTTTGCTTTTTCGTAAAGATTATTCATTTCATGTTTTAAAAGTCTTTAAATTTCTGTTTAATAGCTTTTTCTTAATCGGTTTGCTTTAGGATTTTCGTGGTTTGCTTATTAGAGTTATAGCTTATTTTTCTAGCTTATTTTGTGCACTTTCCTTCGTATTCCGATCTGGTATATCGGAAAAGGGTTTTGTATTCCGACGGGGATTCCGATCTTCCCATCGGAAAAGGGTTTGTAACATTCCAATTGGGGTGTATAGTTGTATTCCGATCGAGTTTAGTGACAGCAATCCTATCAGGTGTATACTCTTCATTCCGATCTAGAGGTAAATCCTCATTCCGATCTAGAGGTAAATCCTCATTCCGATGAGATCTCCTAAGGCTACATTCCGATAACTGGTTCCGATCGACTTTCCGATCAGAAGGTAGTGTAATATTCCGATCAAGAGGTAAGACAAACATTCCGATCAGAGCGTTTTGGTTATTCCGATCAGGTATAGGTGACAGCATTCCGATTGGGTTCCGACCAACATTCCGATCTAAGGTGATTGTGGACTGATCGGAATATATTCCGATAGGGAGTATTTCTCATGTTTTGTCTTGTTTAATTTTTACATTCTCATTTTAATTCTTGTCTAATTTTAATTCTCGTCACGCTTTTATTTTTAATCATTTAATCAATTTACTTTCCGTCACGTTTTTAAATATTGCACCCTTTCGTTTAATTAGATTTAGATTAAATTTTCACGCTCTTTTATTATAACGCCATTTTACTTTAAAAGTTTTGCACATTTTCATATACTACAACGACAACCTTCTTTTTGTTCCACCAAAATAAAACTGAGTCACACATAGAACCTAGATCAATTCGATTAGACCAACACAATGAACTTAATTTTTATACGGGGTGTCAAAAGCCGAGTTATCACGCCGCCCCTAGGAAAGCTGAGTGTGATTATTCAGCCCCCCCCCAAAAGGTTGAAACCTTTGGGACTCTTTTATTTGTGAAACATATGTTGTTAAGGATCGCCATTCGCTGCCCCTAGGAAGGCTGAGGGTGATTATTCAGCCCCCCCAAAAGGTTAAGAAACCTTTGGGACTCTTTTATGTGAAACATATGTAGTTAAGGATCGCTTGTTACGCTGCCCTTAGGAAAGCTGAGGGTGATGATTCAGCTCCCCCTGAAAGGATAAATCCTTTGGTATTCTTTTAATTGTGAAAAAGATGTAAGGTAAGGTCGTCTTGTAATGTTGTCCCTAGGAGAGCTGAGGATGATTATTCAGCTCCCCCTAAAAGTAAAACTTTTAGGATTCTTTTTCTAAAGGAACCAAGAGGCTGTGTGAGGTACAACTACTCTAGGTCGAGACATATATGTATTCAGGTTGTTGTTTGCTTGAATAATGTCTAAAGGGTGCAGGGTCATCGGGGTGCTTTATAAACACAAATGAATCACTCTCTGGTGTAGAGACAGGGTGTACAGAAGTCTTAAAGGATTTCTAAGTGCATACAAAGACTCCTATGGGACGAGGATAACCCTAACTTCACCACTCTCACTTATAGACATTTGAGAGTGGCTGCTTGTGGACCTCTAAAAATGATAAGACTGATTACCTGTGTGATATCAGCAGAATTGGGCTGGTTCCCTGTTGTCTCGGCTGAGATCGAGACGCTAGACTCATGTTGTTAGTCAGCTGAGGTCTCTGTGTCCATAAAAGTCTCTGGAACAGAGGAGGATGAGAGGTTGACAGTCTTCTTTACTCTGGCCTTAGCAACAGTTTTGGTTTGGGAAGAAGATGGGTTTTTCTTCTTCTTTGGCTGTTGGCCAGTTGTTGCCTTAGACGACGTGGTGTGTTGCCCAGAGGTCAAAGACGCTGACTTGTCAGACACACCAGCTGTATTCACCTTCTCAGAGGAAGGGAGCAAGGACATCACAACTGAAGGTTGTTTATTAGCAATGTTCAGCATATGAGAAGTAGCAGGTACATCCTCAGGTCCAATCTCTTTGCAAATAGCTCCAGTAATACGATACGACTTCAAGGTTATGAGCGTAGAGTTGTGGTAGTTGTCACCCAACAGGCTTTCAAAGAGAAGACAAAGAAAGTGAACATAACAAATTTTTTTCTCCCTGACTTGTTTTGTTCCCTTATGTTTTTCAACAAGGTTTGAAAAAAGTATGCTTCCAACATCTACGTTTGTGCCCCATATCAGCCCAAAAGCTATGGTTTGGTGATTAAACGCCATTTGGTCTTGTGATCCCTGCATACCACCTAGGGATTTGACTATGTGTGTGAAGAGGACACGCCACATAGGGGAGAAATATTTGATCTTCAGAGGAGACTTGGCAATGACTTAAGTATGAGTAAGGGCTGGGTTAACATCAAATATGTGTTTAAGTATGGCAAGGGCATCCTTTACAACCTTTTTGTCAACAACTTTCAGGCATTCATCTCCATGCCTTAGCCCAGCCACATTAGAAAAATCTTTGAGAGAGAAGGCGAAGGGGTGTTCATTGCAAGAGAGGCTAAAGGTGATGGTGTCATCAATGACTTAGCCGGAATACCAGAATTCCCTAAGTTATTCTTGGTAGAAAACGGATGGGGATTTTGTGAGTGCTTCACTTACATCACAATTCTTCATGAAATTGACCAGATCTGTGTAGGAGTTGTTAGGAGCCTTGAGCCATCCAATCGAGTTATTAGAAGCAAGGATGCTCTCATTAAGTTCGAAGGTAACATTGGAAGCCTTTGGTACTGGGAACGCCATGGATTCGAGGTTGAGAAAGATGAAGATGGTGAGAGGGTTTAGAGAGAGAAAGTTTAGAGAGAGACGAGTTATGAGAAATGAGAATAGTGGTAGGTGAGAAAGATCTTGAGACAATATTTATATTCAAAAAATTTGAAACAGTTATTCAAACGCATTTTGTAAAACCCGCATGCTTTTACCATGAATAGTACCCTTACGATCGTACGTACATGATTAGAACTTTCCTTTTATAACATGTTTACGTTTCACGAATTAGAATTACAAGTATTACGTACGTGTTATAACACGATAAATATTTATTACGTATTAAGACACGATAATTATTTCAATAGGAATTATAATCACGAACATACGAACATGAAATCATGAACGTAAATTAATCACGAGCTTAGTATTACGTATGTATGTATATTTATTACGATCACGAATAAATATAATAAGACACGAGCGATAACTATTTAAATCACGTAAAACATGAACACGAGAACACACTTGTTATTTAGACACGGAAAATGTACGGGTTTCCCCTTGTGGGCCCCTTACCCGCGGATACAACAAGAAACAAGGGCCAAGCCCATTTGATTTTACTAAACAAGAATTAAGGAGAAAGTTATTTTCATAATAACTAAATATTGAAAACAAGAAACCCTAAAATCTTTTTCTCCTTTCTCCTTGTTCTTGGCCGCCGGGTATAACACACACACAAGGTGTGTTTGGTTGATTTTTGGTGTTCGATTATTGCAAGGATTGTTTGTGTGTTCATCCTCCTTTGATTCACGTGATCGGTATAACCCTAAACCTCTTTTATTTTTATGATCTTGATTTATTAATCACATGAAATCATGAATGTTTTTAATAACAAATTAAAAACAAGTAAACACATGTAATTAAACATGGGGGTAAATTAATTAATGGTTAAGGGGTGTTTGTTTGTTGGCCGACGCATAAACCGAGCCCCAAGGGGGTCTCGGCTTGCTTTGATTCACACCAACCGAGACCTTAAAGTCTCGGTGTGGTGGTCTTGTGTCACGGCAGCAGGAACCAAGGGAAACCCCGACCTCGGTCGGGGTATGTTTGTGTCAGGTGGGTCTCGGCTTAAACAAAGAAAACACCACCGGCCTAAGCCAGTGGCTAAATATGGAAAGCAGGGGGTACCGAAGGCCACGACAGCAGGGGGAACACCGGCTAGCCGGTGGGAACCCATGCTAGCCGGCGGCTAGTATTGGTCAAGGGTGCGTTTGGTTGCCGGTTCACGGGTTTAAACCGGTCCGGTTCACACATGTTTAGATTAAAACACGGTTCGGTTCATGGGTTACTTTTTACAAGATTAATTATATTTACAAGTTTATTTTTACAAGACTTAAATTAAATTAATTAAAACATGTACATGATTAATTTAATTTATACATGACTTAGGTTATTTAATTTTTTTATTAATACATGAATTTTAACCTAAGTACTTATCATCTTATTTAGACTATATAATTAATTAACTATTAAAATCATGACTTATAATTAATTAATTTACATGACTTAGGTTATATTATTAATAGATAATAATACATGTTTTAAGCTAAGTATTATTTTTACCTTTATTTAAATAAACCATGTTATATTTAATTAAATACTTTAACCTATATTTTATTTAATTCACATGAAATAATTAATAAACTATACTATTTAATTACATGACTTAGTATATTAATCAGTAAACACTTAAGCTTATATAAATAGCTTAATAATCCAGCTTATTTCTATTTATGGAAAACTTTCTATTTTTTTGAAACTTATTTAATTAAGGCAGCTAATCTATTTATGGAAACTTTCTACTTTTAGAAACTTATCTATTTTAAGTAGTAAATCTATTTTTGGAAAATTTCTATTTTTGGAAACTTTCTATTTTTGGAAAATTTCTATTTTTAAAAACCTGCTATTTTTAGAAATTACAAACGAGGAGCCAATAATTTATCGAATGCGACTTTGAACTGACGGAACTTATTAGTTGATATAAATAAATTATAATCACATAAAGATAATTACAACTTTAGTAGAGTTACTTATTATTACAAAACAAGTATAATAATACATGAAATACAAGGAATACTTAAATAGAATAGACAGAATACATGATAAACACAGTATAAAGCCTCAGTAAAACATGACATGAACATGTAAAACGAGCTAAGACACGATATAAAATCAGTTACATACTCAGTAATCAGATACTTATACACGTATGTATTTATGTAGCATTAGTGATACCGAAGTAGGACTCTCTTTCGTTCGTCTTCTTCGTTCACTGGACACAAGGTACGGATTCTCCGTCCTTTCAGTATGGACATTCTTCCTTATTAGGATTTCCCTGTATGCAACCAACTGTTTTCCCCAGTATATGTTTTATATGTTTTCGAATTTGCTTATGTTTAATTAGAATACCTAAAGCCATATACATGCATGACCAATTTCACCTAGTTATGGAGGTACCATAACCATAACACTAGAGGCACTAGTGTTATGACTTCACCACAGCGGAGTGATAGCTCGTGGCATCCCTTTCAGCTTTTGGCCATATTATTATTATCAGGTGGGGCATATGGGTGCATCCTAGTTTACATGTTTTCAGCAGATTATTCAGTGTGAATGTGGTGTGTGCCTTGCATCCTTCACAAGGAGCTGATCCATCCTACCCAAACCAATATATTAAATTAGAGGCAGCCCCTCTAATTTGCATGACGAGGTCACCCCTCCAAGTATTCATACACGTTGATATTTTATGACCTATATTGGATAATGGTAAACATGTTAAACAGTTTTTACAAGATAAACATAAGGCTTTTCAAACTATAAAACCAGTTTTACTAAGTTATACCAGGTTTCCAGGACTTAGTCTTTTCCGCTGCTTTATGCTTATATGCTCATATTATTCATGCTATACTTGTATATCCGTGCACTGAGCGTTACGCTTAGTCGTTTTCCTTTTCATGTCCCCAAAACGGCAGGTACTCAGGGACGCTCGTAGACTTTAACCGTACGTGCATATGGATTGGAAGCTTCCTAGCCTTCTTTACTTTATGCATTTCTTTATACTTTGATACTCATTTTCATGGACATTGTTTAGTCCTTTCATTTACAGTACTTATGTTTGTGTGTGATGAGTTCTACTTTTGGGATACCGATGTTTGATTCCGGTATTTCCTTTATGGTCATGTAATGTTTATATATTTATCCTTGTATGATTTGATGACACGCCATAATCACGCGTGACATTCCATTTATCAAAATGGGGTGTTACACATTTAATGCGTAGTGGGAAAAAGACTGCATACAAGTGGGTCCCTTGACCTTTCAAAACCATTTGTCTCCTCGTTTTTCGGAAAAGAAGTAATTAAATATAGGGAATGTTTTTAAGTAACTACCTAGTTTCATGTGAAAAACATTTAATATTTAATCAGACGTTAATGAACACATTAAATATCAAGCCACAGGCTTGGAGATATTAAGCATCCCTAACTCAATAACTAGCCTGTTGAACGAAGGTTCAGACAAAGGCTTGGTTAAGATGTCAGCTAGTTGCAACTCAGTGGGTACGAAATGCAACTCAATATCTCCCTTCATACTTGGTATCAATGTGTTTGGTTCAAGAGTGAAGAACAGGGTTGTTGGAGATGACAATAACGCTGGTGTTGTCACAGAAGATTGGACCTTTATCATATAGAATCTCATAGTCAGCTAATTGACTCTTCATCCAGAGCACCTGAGCACAACAGCTGGCAGCAACAACATATTCAGCTTCAGCTGATGACATGGCCACATAGTTTTTCTTCTTTGCAATCCATCCAACCAACTTTCCTCCTAGGATTTGACAGCTACCTGAGGTACTTTTCCTGTCAATGCAGCATCCATCATAGTCTGAATCTGAATAGGCCTTGAGATCAAAGCCTGATTCCTTGGGATACCATAGACCTAGGGAGTTTGTTCCTTTGAGATACCTGGAAATTTTCTTAACAACCACTAGATGGGATTCTTTTGGGTTAGCTTGGTACCTTGCACAGAGACATGTGGAGAATTGGATATCAGGACGACTGGCTGTTAAATACATGAGGGACCTAATCATGCCTTTGTATAAAGTCTCATTAACAGAGACCCCTGACTTATCAGGACCCAAGTTGTTGGGTGGAAGCATGGGGCATTTCATTGATGCACAATCAACTAAGTCATATTTTTAAGTAAGTCTTTAACATACTTTTCTTGACAAATTGAAATTCCCTTAGGACATTGTTTAATTTGAAAACCCAAAAAGTAAGTTAATTCACCCATCATACTCATCTCATATTTCTTGGTCATCAATTTAGCAAAACGTTTACTAAGATTAACATTAGTTGACCCAAAGATGATATCATCCACATAAATCTACACAATTATGAAATCACTCTTATCCTTGAAGGTAAAGAGTGTTTTATCAATGGAACCCCTGGCAAATTTGTTATCAGTTATAAGATTAGATAGAGTTTCATACCATGCTCTTGGAGCTTGTTTCAGCCCATACATGGCTTTGTGTAGTCTGTACACATTATAAGGGAACTCGCTGTTCTCGAATCCTTCAGGCTGTTCAACATATACTTCCTCATCCAAATCTCCATTGAGGAAGGCACTCTTAACATCCATCTGATACACAGTGAAGTTCATATATGCAACATAAGCAAGGAAGATTCTAATAGCTTCCAGTCTTGCCACAGTTGCAAAAGTTTCATTATAATCAATCCCTTCAGTCTGTGTATACCCCTGTACAACCAGCCTAGCCTTGTTTCTAATGATGTTTCCAATTTCATCCATCTTGTTTCTATAAATCCATCTAGTGCCTGTGATGTTCTTACTAGGTGGAGCTGGCACTAGATTCCATACCTTGTTCCTTTTGAACTGATTAATTTCTTCTTGCATAGTAGCTACCCACCCATCTTCCATAAGAGCCTCAGCAACTCTCTTAGGTTCAATTTGAGAGAGAAATTTAGTGAAGAGACATTCGTTGGCTGAGGCTGACTCTGAGTCATGAATTCGCTATCTAGTGGTAAGCCCTGCATTAGGTTCCCCAATAATGTTGACAAGAAGAATGTGTTGATCTCTTGACCATTTAGTTTGGGGAGTTGGGGAATCATAGACAGGAACATCTGTGGAGGTAGCTAGCACTATTTGAGTTTCATCCTGCTGAATAGGAGGACTCTCTTCAAAGATGACCTCAGTATCTATGTCAAATTCAGCTATATTAAGGGGCACAGATTCATTGTCAGCAGGAGAGTCTTCAGGAATTTAAAGAATAGGTGAGTCATCTTCAGCAGTTGTGGAACAAGGACTACAACAAGGCTGTGGTTCTTCTTCGTTAAGTCCCTGAGAAGAGGGAAATTCAATGTTGTTTGTTGACAGAAGGTCAAATGCAGGAACATACGGAGTGAGAGTGTTGGTGTGATGATGGTGATGACAGGGAGGTCTTGGTTCTGAGAATTCATCACTTGGGAAAGACCTGTTTTCATTAAAATCTATTTCATCACCCTCTGTTCATGATCTCTGTATGACGTCATCATCTTCATTGAATCTGACATGAAAGGTTTCTTATACTTTTGTCTTCTAGTATTGAATACTCTGAAGGCCTTGGCAGTTGGAGAGTATCATAAGAAGAAACCATCATTAGCCTTTTCATCAAATTTTCCAAGTTTATCCCTATAGTTATAAATGAACACAGGGCATCCAAAAACATGGAAATAGTTGACATCTGAAGCTCTATTTCTGAAAACTTCATAGGAAGTTTTGCCATGTCTCTTGACAATGATTAACCTATTTTGAGTGTAGCATGCAGTGTGAACAGCTTCTCCCTAAAATTGCTTTGGTAAAGCTGCACCATTTAACATAGTTCTGGCTGCTCTGATACCAATTGAAAGTCCCTAATCCAAGCTTGAAACAATAAACTAAACAATCAACACACTTAATTACTTTTCAAACGTAATACTTATTATTGTATAATAAAGAATTACAAGTGTTATGGATAACAGCGTTGGATGAAAATGTGTTGTGCACACTTTGGACAAACTAAAACCTAACTTATGAACATAGTCGTAGCTGTCTGGTTCAACAAGTTCTAAGAGTTAATGTGTGAAATCTGTCAAAGTGTTAAACATTAACTCTATGGTACATAACCTATTTATAGTGGTACGAGGTTGACTCCAAGTACTGGTTGATGGTGACTACACTAAACAGACACTTGTCAAACATCTGTCACAAGATGCTCTTCCATCCTTGGTAGTCTGCCACAATGCTTTAGGGAAATAGAGCTGACACAGTTTCCCTTTTCTTCATAGTCTCGTACACACTAAGGTATGTCCAAAGTGTATTGAGTGTTAATAGGGTATTTCCACCCCTGTTAACCCTCAACCCCTCAGAGTCCCTGATAAATCTTGGCTGTTATCCATCACAGCCAATGAGTATGTCTTCAAGTAATCTTCGACTTCCTTGACAATGTCTATGACATGGACTCCTCTAAGGTTGCTCACAGAGACTTTGATCTCTGTGAGTCTTGCGATACTTGCCTGCCTACTAGGCACAGGCAAGTTAATATCAAACAGCTTGATTTGTGTTTAAATCTATGATCATGGAATCAAATAAACATAGATTCCCAACACATTATGTCTTTAATCAAAAAAGTTGAAAATCAAAATGATACTCATGTCAAACAACTCAGAACTGACAACAACACTAAATTAAGAAATCATACACTGATCAAGTTCTGTGATGACAAAGGAATATCACAAAATTTCTCACCACCTTACACACCTGAAAAAAATGGTGTGGCTGAAAGAAGGAACAAAACCTTGATTGAAGCAGTAAGAACAATGCTTGCTGGATCAACTATCTCTAAGCATTTTTGGGCTGATGTTGTAGCCACTGGTTGCTACACTCACAATAGATCCATAATTGTGAAGAGACACATGAAGACTCCCTATGAAGTTTTCAGGGGGAGAATTCTAAACATCTGATTCTTACATGTGTTTGGGTGTCCAATATTCATTCACAATCACAAGGATCACCTTCGTAAATTTGATGAAAAATCTGATGATAGTTACTTCCTTGGATACTCACTAGTATCTAAAGCATATAGAGTCTTCAACACAAGAAGACAATGTATTGAAGAAACCTTTCAATGAAAGTTCTAAAGCTCTCAAGTTTTCAAATCCATCAGATGATAAACTTCATATTCATGAATCTCATAACTATCCATCTGATGAATTTCAACACTATGAACCTTCTCAGAGATATCAAACAAGCAATCCAGTTCCTCATATTAATCCATTTGAAGATATGACAAGTCCTAGAAAAGGAAATCCTTCAGTATCAAATATTGATTGTTGTCAATCAAATGATAAAATGATCAGTCTCAAAATGATTAAAATGGTTAGCAAGCTCAAACAAATGATCAAACTGATCAGTAAGCTTCTAATGAACAACCTGAGCCTTGTGTTCAAAACTCTCCAGTTGTCTCAAGAGAACTAGGTCTTGTTAATATTTCCTCTGAACAAGAGGAAAGCCCTCCAATGATTGTCTAAAACCCGCCTTAAAAAGCCTACGATCATTTAATGCACGAAGTTACCGTTAAATTTAAAATTTATAATTATTTAATATACGCCATGTATCACGAACATTTAATACGAACAATATGTATATTTATTAATTATCATAAGTAATATGTACGTATACACGAATATTAATATACGATAAGTATGTATATACGATATTAAGAAAACGTTCAAGTAACGAAAGCACGATAATTAAACACGAATGTACACGATAAATATTAACAAGAAAAACAAACACCAAAAGTATAAGGGGGTGTTTTTCCGCCAGTTTTAAGAGAGAAAAAGGAGGAACCGGGCCTTGGCCCATACCCATTAACTAGTTATTAGTTTAATAAAAACACAAGAGGTTTTCATTAAACACTTTTTATAGAAAAACAAAACCCTAGCCCCCCTCTTTTGTCTCTCTAGCCGAGGCACCCTAGGAACACAAGGAAGATTCCATTGTTAATTTTTGGTTGATTGTTTATACGGTATTGTGTTCGTTCCTAAACCTTTTTCCGTGTATACGGTATCCTTGATTCTCTAATCTTTTTATTTATTTTTCTATGTTTATAGATCATTAAAAATAAGTATGATAACATGTTTAATAAAAAGATTTAATAAGGGATCGGATAATGTTATGTTTATGGTTTGGGTACATGCGAACCGAGACCAAGATCAGTCCCGGTGGCGTTTGGTGACCAACCGCCGCACCATTATGGTCGACGGTGGTGGTTTGTTTACAGCCGAGACACCACACCCCCAATAAGGGGGCTTTGGTTTTGGTTCGACATGCGACCGAGACCCCAAAGGGGTGCTCGGCGTGGTTCTCGGACAGCGAGGGACCCCAGCCGAGGCTGGGGTTGGTGTTGTTTCAGAAGCAGCCACGAAGCCGAGAGCTTTGGCTCTCGGTGTAGGGTTGTGGTTCGGACGGGACGCGACCTCGGGGGTCACGGCTTTCGGATCGTGATGCTCGGGTGTCGGGTCTCAGGATTTTGGTTCGGGTACTTACATTTTTATGAACACGTAATTAAACCGACATGTAAATTAAGTAATGTATCTTTAAAATTTAGTTATTAATTATTTTTGGTTTAATTAAATAAAACTTATGTTATGTTTATTTAAATAAAGTCATGATAAAATATGTATGTACATTTATTTAAATAAACTTAGCCTATAATAATCAATTATTTAATTATTCATGAACATGGATTTAATTAATTAAAACTTAGGTTAAATCAATTAATATCTTTTTAAGGTAAAGTTTAATAACATGACATGATATTATTAATTAATAATAAGCTAAGTATTTATTTATTTGTTAAACTTTATATTATAATAATACTTGACATAAAATAAGCATAAAATTAATTATAGAAGCATATTAATTATGGAAATATATTATTTATGGCAACATGATAAATATGGTAATATAATATTAATGGTAATATACTAAATATGGTAACATGTTATTTACGGTAATACGTTAAATATGGTAACATACTATTTAAAGAAACATGCTAAATATGGAATCTTCCTATTTTTGGAATCTTACTAATTATGGAAACTTTCTATTTTTAGAAACTTACTATTTAAAGAAACTTACTATTTTTGGAAAGTTACTATATATGGAAACCTACTATTTTCAGAAAGTTACTATATATAGAAACTTGCTATTTTTGGAAAGTTACTCATTATGTTATAACAAGTATAATAACACTTAAAACATGAAACACATGAATCTAAAACACATGAAACTATAAGAAATGCATGATTAAAACATGAAATACTAAGACAAGACAAGAACAAGTATAATAAGTATGAACACGTCAAGTAAACCAAATAAAAAGTATGTATAAGTAAGATCGACTCTTATTCATGTCCCTTCATTATGTAGCTATTGTTAAGTCGGGGTGATCGTTTACGCCTGTTTCCATCTGCATTTACTGGACATAAGGTACGGATATTACGTCCTTCAGTAAGGACATCTTTCTTCCTATATTAGGATTCCTCGTTTGCAGCCATCTGTTTTCCTAGTAGTTTAAGTGTCTTAAACACATCAGTATATGTATGATTGTTTTAGATTGCCTGAGCTATATACATGCATGCCAGTTTCACCTAGTTATGGGGTTCCATAACCATAGCACTAGAGGCACCAGTGTTATGACTCTTTTGCGGGAGAGTGATTCCTCGCAGCGTCCCTTACAGTATGTTGGCCTATGTTATTATTATCATGTGGGGCGAATGGGTGCATCCTAGGACAAGTAGTATAATTTCATGGTAACTGTGGTGTGTGCCTTGCATCCGTTATAGGAGTTGATCCCTCCACTCATTTTATATATTAATTGGAGGCAGCCCCTCTAATTGCATGATGAGGTCACCCCTCCAAGTATTCATGCACGTGGATATAACATGACCTATATGGGCTCTAGGCATATTTAAAATACAGATTTTCAAGATAAACTAAACATAAGTCTTTCAGAAATATAAACCAGTATTATGAACTTAAACCAGGTTTTCCAGGACATACATTTATTCCACTGCTATGTTATTCATTTCATTCATTACTTGCTTATGTCTATGCTTTACATTCTATGTTATATATCCGCACACTGAGCATATTGCTCAGCCTTATTTCTCTTTCCATGTCCCAATACGGCAGGTACTAAAGGGAAAAGCTAGGATATCCAAGAGTACGTACATGGAATGAGGCGCCAACTTTCTTTCATCCTTTAATGCATTTACATACTTTTGCTTTGCTGGACATTGTTTAGTCCTTTCCTTACACTATATTCTTATGCATTTTGTGTGTGGAGCTTATCTGGATCCGATGTTTATTTCCGGATTCTTTTATGGTCATTTAATGTTTTATACATTACCTTGTATACTTTGATGATATGCCATAATTATCTTGTGATATTCCATTTATCAAAATGGGGTGTTACAACTATGGTATTAGAGCCAAGGCTTAGACCTGTAGCCTCTCAAAATTGACTTGTGACTAGTGGGTAGTCATCAGCGTCTTCCTAGAACTGACAGTTTGTTTTCATGCATTCATTTCATGTATCATTGTTGAAGAAATTTTGACTAAGTAATGGTTGGTATAGGACTGGCCATATTTAGTCGCATGTGCTTTTAATCGAATCATTTTGCTTGATGAACCAACCCATAGGCGTTCACATTAGCTCATGCCTTTTGTTTTGATGAACCGACCCATAGGCATTCATCCTCTCCATGTCAATTTTGTTTTCATGTCATTTGCATTTGGCTATGCCTTCATAAACTGTTTCTTGCATCACTTCATTATGTTTACCATATGTTTTAATCAGATTAATCATTTTATTTTCATTTTATAAACTGTCAAATGGTCATGACACGCGAACAAGAGCTAGCAGCAGTTGTCCAAGCAGCTCTACAAGCCATGCTTCCCCAAATCAGGAACCAAATTCGGGCTGAATACCAGGATGCCCCGAATCAGAACAACAATCCCCCTCCTCCTCCACCCGTTACTTTGCACACCTGGCTTGAGAGGTTTAACAAGCAGAAGCCAAGATCTTTTAACAAGGCCAAGACTTCATCTGATGTGAAAGATTGGATTTCGCATATGGAGAAGATTTTTGTTGCTATGG
This sequence comes from Glebionis coronaria, assembly GCA_025667525.1. Lineage (NCBI taxonomy): Eukaryota > Viridiplantae > Streptophyta > Magnoliopsida > Asterales > Asteraceae > Glebionis > Glebionis coronaria. The sequence goes on from CM046877.1 coordinate 459,767,183, forward strand.
GATACGATGGTGTCTACAAGGCAAGGTTGCCTTGCTATAATTTTGAAGGTGATGCACTGCATTGGTGGAGAGCTTAGAAGTTAGCTAATGGAGGTGATGATTGGATAGCTGCATTGACTTGGGATCAGTTCTAGACTTTGTTTTATGATCAGTTCTTTCCGACATCTGAGCAGGAAGGACTCAAGAGGGACTATCACTCCATTCGCTAGAAGATTGAAGAGACTAGCACTGAGTTCATGCAGAGGTTTTTTAGGTTGGCTGGATTCTTAGGTGCGGCTACGGGTACTGCGGAAGAACAAGCTAAGTAATTTCGTTGGGCCCTGCATGCCTCCACAACAACTCGTTTACTTATTGCTACATATGCTAATGTGGCACAAGTTAATGATGCAGCACGTAGCTTAGAAATGCTACATGAGCATGATGACTACGAGGAACAAGCTCGTCCTGAGAAGAGGTATAAATTTCAGCCATCAAGCGTTATCATTTCATTTCAATCTTTATGTTCATTTATACCTTTTCCTATCCAATTGTATCTTTAGGCAGAAGGGTGGAGACTGGTCCCAACCGGCCACTCAGAAGAATGCCAACAAGGGCCACGGTCAATCTAACGACCGTTATGGATCTGAAAAGAGGAACGGTAATGACAGTTACTGTAACAACAACAGCCAGTCCATCAACAACAGGTTCCTAAATTATTAAGTTTTTCTATGTTCAGATTGTTGTATGTTTTTACATACTACCATGTCAGCATCATAAACAGGAACTCTGCAAGTGGACGTGTCCAAAATGCCAAGGGTCAGCAATCCAACAACTCGTCTTCATCTCGTAAACTATCATTTAAACTTCAGTGCAGTCATGTTTATGCCAAGTAATCATGTCTCACATATATTTCTTATCAGGCTCTTAGGTAGCAAGGGTACCTCAAGGAGGTTACACCTACCCTGTTTGCATGACTTTAGTCGTAGACATCTCGGTACATGCCATAAGTTAGCCGACGTCTGTTTCAAGTATGGACTACCAGGACACATGTTGAAAGACTACAAGAAAGGAGACACCGCTGCTACTTATTGTGCTGCTCTTCCTAAGCCACCAGCTTCAGGACGTGTCTACACTACCACACGGGACCAAGCTAATAAGTCCTCAGGTACTATCACTGGCATCCTCTTTATGAACGGTCATGCTGCGTGTGTTTTATTCGATATTGGTGCTAATCATTCAATTATATCCTCTACGTATGCCACTAGTTTAATAAAATCCCTATGTCATTAAAGAATATCTTATGTATATCTACGCTGATGAGAGACTCTGTGTGAATTACCCAAGTGTACAGAGATCTTCCACTAGTATTCAATGACAAGGTTCGCCCATTAGACGCACTTCCTTTGGATATATGCGAGTTTGATCTCATCTTAGGCATGGATTGGTTATCCAAGCATCATGCTACCATCGATTGTCATACTTATCAGGTTATCTTCAACGATGTTCAAGCACCAGAGTACATTCACAATGGTTTTATACTAGGAAAGTCTGTACAAATCATCTCTACGTTAGTAGCTCGTGCATTACTATCTCATGGTTGCGAAGGCTTCTTAGCTTCAATTCAGGATATCATTGCCGAAGTTCCTTCGATCCAAAAACAACCAGTTGTTGCAGAATTTCCCAATGTATTCCCAGAAGAATTTCCGGGTATACCACCTACTCGAGAAGTAGAGTTTAACATCGAGCTCATCCTAGGAGCTCAACCAATATCGAAGGATCCTTATCGCATGGCTCCCATAGAGCTCAGGGAGTTAAAAGATCAGCTGTAGGTATTACTGGAGTGAGGTTTCATCCAACTGAGTGTATCATCATGGGGTGCACCGGTACTCTTCATCAAGAAGAAGGATGATAGTATGCGTCTATGCATTGACTATCATGAGCTGAATAAGATCACGATTAGGAACCGTTATCCATTACCAAGAAACGATGATTTGTTTGACCAACTTCAGGGTGCCAAACATTTCTCCAAGATTGATCTAAGATCCGGTTATCATCAGCTACAAGTGAAAGAGCAGGATATCTTAAGACTGCTTTTCATACCAGATATGGCCATTATGAGTTCGTAGTCATGCCTTTCGGACTCACTAATGCTCATGCGGTTTTCATGGAACTTATGAAACGCGTCTTCCACGAGTACATAGACAAATTTGTTATCGTCTTCATCAATGACATCCTCCTCTTTTCTAAATCCAAGGAAGAACATGAAGAACATTTACGTATTGTGCTACAGATTCTTCGTCAGAAAAAGTTGTATGCCAAATTTTCTAAGTGTGAATTTTGGCTAAACAAGGTGGCATTCTTAGGCCACATTTTCTCTGCAGAAGGGATTACTATGGATCCTGCGAAGGTGGAAGCTATCGCAAAATGGCCGAGACCGACATCTGCAACTGAGGTTCGTAGTTTCCTAGGCTTAGCTGGTTATTATCGCAGATTCGTGGAGAATTTTTCAAGACTAGCCTTACCTTTAACCAAGTTGATGCGGAAAGGAGAGAAATTCGTTTGGACTGATGAGCGTGAGAAGATCTTTGAAGAACTCAAGAAGCGGTTAGTATCTACACCTATTCTTACTCTCCCATCTGGTACAGGTGGATTTCAGATCTACATCGATGCTTCGGGTAAAGGATTAGGCTGTGTACTCATGCAACATGGGAAAGTGATTGCATACGCATCACGTCAACTAAATCCTTATGAGGAAAATTATCCTACACATGACTTGGAGCTAGCAGTAGTAGTCTTTGCACTTAGAATCTGGAGACACTACCTTTATGGTGAATCATGTGACATCTTCACTGATCACAAGAGTCTCAAGTATATTTTCACTCAGAGGGAACTTAACATGAGGCAGAGAAGATGGTTGGAACTACTCAAAGATTATGACATCAATCTTCAGTATCATCCCGGCAAGGCGAATGTAGTGGCAGATGCTCTTAGCAGGAACTTGGGCATTATAAATGGCATGAAAGTACAAGAAGAAATCATACGTGAATTTGAGCAATTAGACATTGAATTCCTAGTACGTGGACAACATGGGTATTGGGCTAATCTAATAATTGAGCTAGAATTAATTTCTCGGATTAAGGAAACCCAAAAGGACGATGATGAGATGTGGGCTATCATTCAGAATCCTGATCGACAGACAGAATTTCATCCAAACGAAGAAGGCATTTTATGGAAAGGAACTAAACTATGTTTTCTGGATGATCAGACACTCCGAGAAGCTTTATTGACGGAGCTCACACCTGTCCATTCTCTATTCATCTCGAATCCACCAAAATGTACCATGACATTAAAAAACATTTCTGGTGGAGTGGCATGAAGCAGGATGTTGCTACTTTCGTATCCAAGTGTCTAACTTGCCAGCAAGTTAAGATCGATCATCAGCGGGCTAGTGGTTTACTACAACCGTTAGAGATTCCCGCATGGAAGTGTGACAAAATCTCCATGGATTTCGTCACTGGACTTCCTCTTACTCAGAGCAGACATGATGCTATATGGGTCATAGTTGATCGCTTAACCAAGTCACCCTAATTTATTCCAATTCACAAGGATTTCTCAGTCAGCAAATTGGCAGATATGTTCCTTAAGGATATCATACGACTACATGGAACTTCTTTAGACATCATATCAGATCGCGATCCGCGTTTCACGTCAAAATTCTGGAAGGGTATCTAGAAATCTTAGGTCACAAAACTTAAGCTTAGCACTGCCTTTCATCCTCAAACAGATGGTCAATCGGAGCTTACGATTCAGACCTTTGAAGATGTAGAAACTAGAAGGGTGGGGGGTTGAATAGTTTCTAATCAGTTTATCTCCTAATTAAAATTCTTTTCAATTAGGTGAGTGCCAAAACTATCTTTTACTTGAAAGCTAGTTGCATAATGATTAGGTTCAATTCTAATGCATTAACAATAAGTAGTAAGTGTAATGATGATGAATGTAAGTGATGAGTAAGGAAAGAAACAACCTAGTAGGATGACACCAAGATTTATAGTGGTTCAACGAGGCTCTATCCTCATTCCTACTCCACTCCTCGAGTACACCTTACTCGAGATTTCCACTATATCCACAAGCTCCCTTCTTGGCGGAGAAAACCTTACAATGTCGCATACATTATTTTTCGACACTAAGCTAAATGTCGAGACCTAATATTAGCTAGGACCAATCTACACAACGTCGCCCACTTCACCATTTTACGACACAAGGCTAGATGCCGAGTTCTAATCCAAAGCTAGAACTAATCTTCACAACATTGCCTACTTCACCATTTTCCGACACAAGGCAAGATGTCGAGTTCTAATCCAAAGCTAGAACCAATCTTCACAACTCTTCACTTTGAAGCTAAGTGAGAACTTCACACAACACAACTACACATCACTTTATAGTTTAGTGAGAACTCACAAGACACAACCACATCACTTTATAGTTTAGTGAGAACTAGCACAACTTATTACAACTCAACTAAACTTATCCAAGTACACGCATGTAACTTAGAGCTACACAACATAAATCCAAGCATACACATATGCAAAGGATTTACACAACTCTAATCCAAGTATTCACACATAGCTTGGATGAACACAACTAGTCCAAGTATTCATAAATACATTGGGTCTGCACAAGACACAAATACACAAATGATGAACATGACTAGAAATTTAGGGGAGGATGATCTTCATCAAGGCTTCATCTTTAATCACATCACAAGTGTGTGAGTGATCTTCTCTTTGGACAGGGTAAAGAAGGAGATCAAGAGGATAATCATAAGTAAATATACTTAACACATTAAGTGATCATTTACAAATGATTAGGATTAGAATAGAGAAAGAAGGCTGAAAGAGATGTCCAAAAAGGGTTATTGAAAATGCAGATTTGATCCATTATTTATAGAAGACAAATCCCAACAGCTAGCTGGGGGCGGTTCCTTAGCTACCTAGGCTGTTCCTTATCGATAGCGAACCACATAAGCACTTAAGGAACCGTGAAGTGTACACTCTACTTCTTTTTGTCTTTTGTGAATTTGAAATATCTAAGGCTGTTTAAACCTTCAAAGGATCTTCTTATGGCATTTGGAATGTGCCATATTCAAATTTACATTTTCATTTTAATAAAACATTTTCTTAAAAATAAAGTTTATTAAAAATCTTTTGTTACATTTGACAAAAGTAAGTTTTAAGGCTAATCAATTTTATGATCACTAAGCATGATTAAGATATGTTAGTGTAATGATTATTACCTTGATGATAGTGTTTGTTAGATAATTCGTTTTATGATTGTGTTTGACAATAAATGTCTTTGTAATTTGTAGTGATCAAACTAAGAAAGATTAATTAGTACTAATAATGTTTTTAGGCATTGCTTTGCATTAACAATCTCCTCCTTTTTTATTACGAAAAACTATAAACCCATTTACGTAAAATACAAGATTATTCGAATTATTAACGAGTTTATCACTATCATTTTCCCCCTTTGTCGAAGCAAAAAGGTTAGCACAAGTCTTTGAAGAAGAAAAGAACCGTACTTTGCTAGTAGCTCCCCTTTGGTGCTTACCCCCTTGCTTGGGGCATCAAGTGAATGAGCTAAGGTGACATGCTACACAAAGGTTAGAAGAAAGAAAAGAAACACCAATATGTATATGTGCACTACCTACTAACTAACTTGAGAGGGAGAAGGAAAAGAAATCTCAAATTAGAAGTAATTATTTGCTAAGTATGTCCAAAGAGTGTGTGTTGACAACATCATAGTTCAATTGGTGGAATAAAGGAAGAAAAGAAACATACAAACTAATCAAAGATGATTAAAATGTTAACGGGTTAAAATTTAGAATTTATAGATTCCCCAAAAATTTAGTGTAAGTTTAAACCATGATCAACTCTTTAACAAATGTGTGAAAAAGAATTAGCGCGAAAGATAACACACATAACACTCATATTACACAAATATGAAATAACATACAAGAAAAATATTCATACACACAATATGAATATTTAAAGCAAAAGATATGGAAAATAAACCATGTAACACCCCATTTTGATAAATAGAATGTCACACGTGATTATGGCGTGTCATCAAAGCATACAAGGATAAATGTCATAAACATTTCATAACCATTAAGGAAATACCGGAAACAAACATCGGTACCCCAAAGTTAAAGCTCATCACACACAAACATAAGTACTGTAAATGAAAAGGACTAAACAATGTCCATGGAAATGAGTAGCAAAATGTATGAATAAATGCATAAAGTAATGAAGGCTAGAAAGCTTCCAATCCATATGCACGTACGCTTATAGTCTACGAGCGTCCCTGAGTACCTGCCGTTTTGGGGACATGAAAGGAAAACGGCTGAGCATAACGCTTAGTGCGCGGATATACAAGCATGGAATGAATAACATAAGCATATACAACATATAGCAGCGGAATTAATAAAGTCCTGGAAAACCTAGTATAACCTAGTAAAACTGGTTTTATAGTTTGAAAAGCCTTATGTTTGTCTTATGAAAACTGTTTAACATGTGTACCATTAGCCAATATAGGTCATGAAATATCAACGTGCATGAATACTTGGAGGGGTGACCTCATCATGCAATTAGAAGGGTTGCCTCTAAATAATATATGTTTGGGTAGGAGGGATCAGCTCCTTGTGAAGGATGCAAGGCACACACCCCATTCACCTGAATAATCTATAAAAACATGTAATCTAGGATGCACCCATACGCCCCACATGATAATATAATAATATGGCCAAAAGCTGAAAGGGACGCCACGAGCTATCACTCCGTCGTGGTGAAGTCATAACACTAGTGCCTCTAGTGTTATGGTTATGGTACCTCCATAACTAGGTGAAACTGATCATTCATGTATATGGCTTATGAATTTAATTAAACATAAGCAAATCAAAACATATAAAACATATACTGGGAAAACAGTTGGCTGCATACGGGGAAATCCTTATAAGGAAAGAATGTTCATACTGAAAGGACGGAGAATCCGTACCTTATGTCCAGTGAACGAAAAAGACGAACGGAAGTGATTCCTACTTCGATCTCACTAATGCTACATAAATAATATACGTGTATAAGTGTTCTGATTACTGTGTACGTAACTGGTTCTACATCATGTTTTAACTTGTTTTATATGTTCATGTCTTGTTTTACTGTTTTTATCGTTATGTTGTGTTTATCATGTATTCTGGATATCCTGGTTAAGTATTACTTGTATTATTATGCTTGTTGTGTAATAATAAGTAACTTTCTATAAATAGCAGGTTTCCTAATATAGAAAGTTCCCAAAAATAGAAAGTTTCCAAAAGTAGAATGTTTCCAAAAATAGAAAGTTTCCAAAAATAGATTAACTGCTTAAAATATATAAGTTTCTAAAAAAATAGAAAGTTTCCATAAAAAGATTAGCTGCTTAAAATAGATAAGTTTCTAAAAATAGAAAGTTTCCATATATAGAAATAAGCTAGATTATTAAGCTAATAAAATAAGCTTAAGTTTTACTGATTAATATTCTAAGTCATGTGATTACTAGTATAGTTTATTAATCAATACATGTAAATTAAATAAACTATATGTTATAAGATTTAACTAAATATAGCATGAGTTAATTAAATTAAAGTGTATATAATACTTAGGTTAAAACATGTATTAATAATTATATTAATATAACCTAAGTCATGAAAATTAATTAATTACATATCATGTTTTAATTATTAATTAATTAATTTAGTCTAAATTAAATAATAAAATACTTAGGTTAAAATCATGTATTATTAATAATAATAATAAACCTAAGTCATGTCTTAAGTAAATTAATTATATAACATGTTAACTTAATTTAATTAATCTTGTAAATAATTAAACTTGTAAAAATTAATTAGGCTTGTAAAGTTAAGTCGTGATCCGGACCCGTGTGTTTACACTTGAACCGGACCAACAAACACCCCCTTAACAGTGGCGAACCGGCTTGGCCGGTCGCCACTGTTTGTGTAAAATTGCCACCGGCTTAAGCCGGTGGTCCCCTTGGTTCTCGGCTAGCCGCTGCCGCGACTTGAGTTCCTCCTGCTTGATCATATTAGAGACCGGCTTGGGCTGGTGGTGCTTGTTTGTTTTCAACCGAGACCCAAACCAACCAAACGGTACCCCGACATGCGTCGGGGTCCCTTGTTCCTTGCGACCGAGACACACAAAACCACACCGAGACCATGAGGTCTCGGTTGGTGGTGATTATAAAACCACCGAGAGCTTCGGCTCTCGATTCCTTGCGTCGGCCGAACCAAACCCCAAACAAAACCATTCTTTTATTACCCACATGATTTAATTAATATGTTTTTAATCTTGTTTATTAATTCCCATGATTTCATGTGTTCTTGATCTAATAAATTAATTAAAAAGAAAAGGTTATAGGATTACCAATCCGTGAAACAATTGGATGACAATAACACGAACACCACACTTGAGTTTAATCAACCAAGATCAACAAACACCCATTCCTTATGGTGTTATAACCGGCAGCCAAAGGAGAAGAAAAGGGGCTAGGGTTTTGTAATTTTCTAAATCTTCTGTAATATGAAAATATGTTTTTCCCTTTTTCTTATTTTAGCAAAATTAAAGTAGGCTTGGCCCTTTCTTGGTCTTTGTGTAAGCGGGTATGTGGGGCCCACAAGGGGAAACCCAACGTTTTTCGTGTTCTAAATTGTTACAGTTCTCGTCCTCGCTTTTACGTGACTTTATTATTTAATGTTCATGTTATAATATATACTTGTATGTAGTCGTAATATTAATTACGTAGTTACATAATAATATGCTCGTAATTATTTACGTTCATGATTTCATGTTCCTGATATTAATTATTGTTGATAATAATTATCGTGTATTAATATGCTTTAAACACTTATCGTGTAATAACACGTACGTAATACTTGTAATTAATATTCGTAAAACGTAAACATGTTATATAAGGAAAGTTTTAATCATGCACGTACGATTATGAGCATACTGATCATGGTAAAAGCATGCGGGTTTTACAACTCTTCCCCCTAAAAAGAATAATTCGTCCCCGAATTATAGATAACGTAAATTGGAAAAGAGGAACATACCTGAATTCAAAATATGAAATCAGGGTAAGAAGCCCGGATAGACTCTTCTGTTTCCCAAGTGGCTTCCCGCTCTGTATGATCCCTCCAAAGGATTTTAACGAATGGAATCGTCTTCCTCCTCATGACTCGTTCTTGCCTGTGAAGAACTCGTTCGGGTTCCTCTATGAAGGTAAGATCTTTATGAATCTGTTCCGGTCGATACTAAACCATGTGAAGGGGATGATATTTGTACCCTCTGAGTAAGGACACATGGAAAACATCGTGAACATGAGAAAGCTGCGGAGGTAACGCTAAACGATAAGACACTTCACTGATTCGCTCAATGACATCAAACGGTCTAATGAATCGAGGACTGAGCTTCCCTTTGATTCCAAAACGTCTAACACCACGTGCTGGCGACACCTTAAGGAAGACGTGATCTCCTACGTTAAAATGTAAGTCCCTACGATGCTTGTCGGCATAACTCTTCTAACGTGATCGTGCTTCTTGCAATTTCGGCTTAGCTACTGCGACCTTCTCGTTGGTCGACTCTATCATTTCTGGTCCTTCAAGTGTTCGCTCACCAACATGATCCCAGCAGATTGGGGCGCAACACTTTATACAATACAACATCTCGAATGGAGCATACTTGATACTTGTGTGCCAACTGTTGTTGTATGTAAACTCTACCAAACAGATGTAATCGTCCCAATATCCCGTCCATTCCAACGCACATGACCTCAACATGTCTTCTAATGTCTGAATCGTTCGCTCCGATTGCCCGTCTGTTTGAGGATGAAAAGCCGTGCAAAGCTTAAGTTTTGTACCCCAAGCTTTCTGGAGACTCCTCCAAAATCGCGAAGTGAAACGAGGATCTCTGTCCGAGACGATGCTGGATGGAGCACCATGAAGTCTCATGATCTCCTTCTTGTAAGTATCGGTGAGTTTACTGACTGAATCTTACTTGCAGATCGGTAAGAAATGAGCTGACTTAGTAAGTCGATCAACGATAACCCATATCACATCATGCCTCCTCTTTGTCTGCGGAAGACCGGTAACAAAATCCATGGTGATCTTGTCCCACTTCCACTCTGGAATATCTAACGGTTGTAGAAGACCGCCAGATCGTTGATGCTCGATCTTAACCTGATGGCAGGTAAGACATTTGGAGACATAAGTCGCAACATCCTATTTCATACCACTCCACCAAAAGTATTGCTTGATGTCATGGTACATCTTGGTCGAACCAGGATGAATAGAGAATGGGGAGCTATGAGCCTCAGCTAACAATGCTTCTCGGAGTTCTTGATCATCAGGAACACAAAGTCTCGTGCCCTGTTATAAGATACCGTCTTCGTCTACACGAAATTCTGTCTGCTTCTCCAAATTCTGAATTATCGCCCAGATTTCACTATCATCCTTCTGAGCTTCCTTGATCCTAGAGAGTAACTCAGGTTCCACTCTAAGATTAGCCTAGTAACCGTGCTGTCCACGTACCATGATCTCAATTTCTAGTCGCTCTAAGTCTCTTATAATTTCCTCCTAAATTTTAATGCCGTTTATCATTCCGGACTTCCTGCTAAGTGCATCTGCCACTACATTCGCCTTGCCGGGATGATACTGTAGATTGATGTCATAATCCTTCAACATCTCTAACCATCTCCTCTGTCCCATGTTCAATTCACGTTGAGTGAAGATGTACTTCAAGCTCTTGTGGTCAGTGAAGATGTCACATGATTCTCCATACAAGTAGTGCCTCCATATTTTCAATGCAAACACGACTGCTGCAAGTTCCAAGTCATGCGTAGGGTAATTTTCCTCATAAGGCTTAAGTTGCCGTGAAGCGTACGCGATCACTTTCCCATGTTGCATGAAAACACAGCCAAGTCCCTTCCCCGATGCATCACTGTAGATTTGAAATCCACCTGTACCAGATGGGAGAGTAAAATCGGTGCAGATACTAACTTCTGCTTTAGGTCTTCAAAGCTCTTCTCTCTTTCTTCAGTCCAAACGAATTTCTCCCCTTTCCGCATCAGTTTGGTCAATGGTAGTGCTAAACGAGAAAATTTCTCCACGAACCTACGGTAGTAACCAGCTAAGCCTAGGAAACTAAGAACCCCAGTCGCTGATGTCGGTCTTGGCCACTTGGTAATAGCCTCAACCTTTGCTGGATCCATATTGATTCCTTCTGTTGATATAGTGTGACCTAAGAATGCCACCTTGTCTAACCAGAACTTACACTTGGAGAATTTAACATACAACTGCTTCTAGCGAAGAATCTGTAACACTGTACGAAGATGGTCTTTGTGTTCCTCCTTGGACTTAGAGAATATCATAATGTTGTCAATGAAGACAATGACTAACTTGTCCTGAAATTCATGGAAGATTTTATTCATCAGATCCATGAAAACAGCTGGAGCACTGGTAATGCCAAATGGCATGACTACAAATTTGTAGTGGCCATAGCGTGTACGGAAAGCAGTCTTGGCGATGTCCTGCTCTTTAACCCGTAGCTGATGATAGCCCGACCTCAGATGGAGTTGGTCAAACAAATCGTCTATGCGTGGTAGAGGATACCTATTCCTGATGGTGATCTTGTTGAGCTCGCGATAATCTATGCAAAGGCGCATACTGCCGTCCTTCTTTTTCACTAATAAGACCGGTGCGCCCCATGGAGATGCGCTCGGTCGAATGAAACCTCGTTCCTAAAGTTCTTGCAATTGATCCATCAGCTCCTTCAACACTATGGGAGCCGTGCGATAAGGAGCCTTGGAAATCGGCTCAGCTCCTGGGATGAGCTCGATATTAAACTCTACTTCACGTACAGGTGGTATGTCCGGAAGTTCTTCTGGAAATACATCTGGAAATTCTGACACTATCGGCTAATTATGAATTTATGGAGATTCAGCATCTATGTCATGAACAGTAGCTAGATAACCCTCGTAACTGATATGAGTATAATTACTCATATCATTTGTAGCTTAAAACAATGAAATAATGCTATTAATGTATCAAAAATGCCTTGTATATGCTTGTTTCTTGTTTGAATGTGTGTAGGTACCAAGTTCGCGAAAACCGGCAATTATCGGCACGAGTTTGAAGAAAAAGATCAATGAAGCCAAAATCAAACTCGACTTTAGAAGATTTAATCAATTGTCTAGTTTATGGGCCAAGTGGGTCCCACATGAGCTTATTGGGCCTGAAAAGCCCAAGTTTGGATACAAATGGTATTGCTTTTGGACAAAGCCCAAACTCTTAGCCCAATATAAATACACACGGATGGAAATAAGGGAACTTGGGCCAAAAGCCCAAAAGCCTCAACTAAATAGAATGATTTCACGAATTGGGTCTAGGGTTTGTTAATGAACGAATAAATAAACCAATCTCCTTTTACCCTACTTTACATGTTTATATTAAACGTGTTTACTTCATCCACCCATTTACTGCCTCTCATCACACCCACTCACATATCATTCACTTTTCACACACGTCATAACGCACTCATCATGAATAAATATTGAACCGTTTGTCACCTCACCCCATTTTACACCACACGTGTCATTCTCTCTCGATACAAACTATGTACCTTTCTTCCCCATCTTACCCCAAAACCCAAATAACCAGTAACAAAATGTTACTATACCTAAACCCTAGCCAAATAATTCATCTATATTATTTGGGGTTTTTTAATTAATCAAATAATTCAATCAAAGGGGAATAAAACCCCCAATCTTTAAGGAAGAGAAAGGATGGTATGAAGAGCTACGTGGCTGATTCTCATTGGAAGCAACACCTCACCAATCCCATTCAACCAATCAAATTGCTAGAAAGAAACACAACTAACACACGGATGCCACGTTGGCAATCCGTGTGCTAGTGAGTGTCATATTAACCGTCCGATCAAGGCCTCTCAGGAGAGAGAAAAGAAAATAAAGATCAAGGGCTGAGAAGAAAGAAGAATATACTTTGAAGATACGGATATTCCTTCATCAGCAGCCTTGGGGATGGCTATAAAACCCCCCCAAAAATACGTGTAAAATCTATCTCAATTTTATTTTAGTGTTATAATGTTAGATTAAGTATAGGATTCATTATATTTCAATTTCTATAGTATTGTAATAATTTTTATGATTTAATAAAAAAAGTTATTTCGAGCATATCTTGATTTTTATTACTGTTAAAGTTTTTATGCGAGTTAATATTATTATTCTTATTCTGAAATTATAATATAAAATTTATTCATCTAAGCTTTTAAATAGCTTGGGTGAATAATCTAAGATAAATTTGAGAAAGACTTTTCCCTACTGGAAATATTTATAAAGAATTACTGCTGAATCTTTACGATTGCCGGATGTCTTGATTTTGATGATGGTCGATTGGTAAGATGATGGTGGTAGTCCGGTTCATTTAGACTGCTCAGCGCAGGTCTACTACTCAACGGATATCTCAAAAAGGTGCACCTTTCTTTTCAGTTTATTTTATGTTGTTTAGTTAATTAAAATTAGATGTTTAAATGATTTAATGTTTAGGCTATAAGTATATTAATATATCTGCTTCTTTAATGTTTCTGTGATGTTGATTATATGATTTTATATGTTACTTTTGAATGTTAATGTTATTGAAAGCTGCTGGACTGCCATGGATTACTTTTACTGATTTGTAACAAGTTAAAGTAACTGTATGAATTGAGGATTGATTTTGTTTAAGAAGTTTTTAGTTTTAACTGATAAGCTAATTTGCGTTATCTGGTTTGTGAACTTGGATTGAGGATTTAATTAGTTTGTTATGGTTTTAGGTTTTATTGGTTAGTCTGGTAAAGTAGTATGGTTTTACTAAGTAGTGTACCATTGTTTTATGGATTTGTTATGATAATATTATATCACTTGAATTCTTCCAGTGTGTTTTGTTTTTAAATGAGATTGTTTAGCTGTTATCTGATATTTTTAGTTGATAAGTAAGTTACAAAAGTTGATGACTGCTGAACTATTGCGTGATTTGAGATACCAGATTTAAGTTAGAGCTGCTAGTGGTTTAGGATTTTTTTACTTATACTGAATGATTAAAAGGTTGTTTAACCTGAAACGATTTAATAGCATTTTAGTGAAACTGCACTTGTAACTGAATGGTTGATTTTGCGTGATACTTTTGTTACTGATGTGTTAGCTTGGAATTATCTTGGTGGATTAATTCTTATTTGTTCTTGCTGATTATATTGTTCATACTATCTGCTTATCAGATCAATTGATCTGATAAGCCCAAATAGCTGTTACCTAGCAGCTTAAAGCTAATAAGCTGTCCAAAAAGTCTTTCCTGAGACTCCTTTTATTTCAGCTGTCAAAAATAATTAAGTCCAAAAATGATGTCCCTAATGGGAATCGAACCTGTGACCTCCTGGTCACAGGCATAGCGTGATAACCATCTATGCTTCATGCTCTTTTGATTTTATTTCCAATTATCTAATTAATATACAGTCTTTTAGTTTGGCAGATTTTTATTAAAGTAAAACTTTAATTTTGTTTAATCAAATAGTATTACACTTTTTAAATAAATCTTAGTTTTAATAAAGTAAATAGTAAATAAAAAAATATAAAAAAAAAGTTTTATTTAAATTTAAAAGTTAAATTAGTTAATTTTTATAATTAGATTTTAATAATTAAATAAAGTAGTTTTTAAAGTAGATTTGTTTTAAAGTAATTTTTAATAAAGTAAATTAGTTTTAAAAAAAGTTTAATTAGATTTTTAAATGTTATTAAGTAGACTTATTTTATAGATTTTTTTTAAATAGATTAAATTTCAAATAGTGTTAATTTTTAAGTAAGTAATTATTTTAAATTTAAATATAGCGGGGTTTACGATTCATGCACTTTAGGCTTATTTTTAATAGTTTAAAATTGGTGGATTTTAATTGTAGTTTAAAAACCGAAAACCAATTCAAATCGATTGTCCAAATCAAAACAAAACGTCTCAAATTCACTCGATCTTCGTGTACAACGAACTTGGTTCATCACGTATTTAATTGAATTCGTCATTGGTAATATTAGTCTATTACTTTTTCCTAAAGGTAATTTTCTAATTTACCCTATAACGTATCTTAATTATCACTATACTATCAACCACACATCAAAAATTTTGGCGCCGCTGCCGGGGATCTTGTGTACGATTCGCTTTTGTGGAGATTTGTTGATTGTTGATTTGAAGACCCTTTCCGTCCTCGGAAAGTTTGTTATTTTTCTATTATATAGTATGTATCGATTTTCTCGGTTTTTGTGAATAATATATTGTATTACGTAGAACAATAATTTTACATACTTTTCAAATAAGCCTTAGTTGGGATTTCATCACCTAGATATTGTATTCGAATCCAAAACAAAAATAAAAGGCAAAATAGATAAATACTAATAAGAAGTTTGAACTCGATTTATACAAACTATAAGGTGGGTATAAGGCGACGTGCTATAAAAGGCCGTCTAAGGAAAAAGGTTTTTAAGTGCTTTGTGCCACCTCGTTTTCCCGCTTGCTTGTGCGTATATTAAGAGGGACAACCTATTATTGGTTTGCCGACTCAAGTAGTAATAAATCTTATTTTTGTTGTTTACTTATTGAACCTCGAGACGTTTAGGTTTTCACCTATCGTTTCAAAGTCGACCGAGGGTAATTTACTTCCATAGTAGTTATCCTTATTCCTTGTTTTTATCGATCATTTTTGATTGAGCAATACCAAATAAAATACCAAAAATAATCTTCTTCTTGTCTAAATTCTTTTCTTCAATCCTCTAAATTCTCGTCTTTGTAGTGTATGCAATTACGTTCTTCTCGTCCTGTGATTGATTTTAATAGGCTTGAAAATATTCCTCGTAGAAATAGAAATAGTCAACAACGAATAGTGGAACCCGAGCTTCCACCTATTGTTGTAGAGATGGCCGATAACCGAACAATGGAGGAATTGCTTCGTGCACCCACCGAAGGGTATGGGGAAGTAATCGTTGTGCCGGCTATTTTGGCGGATCATTATGAGATTAAGATGGGTCTTTTATCGCTCATTCGTGCCGACCAATTTGTGGCAATGAGACCGATAACCCGCACTCTCACATTCGGAATTTTCTTCGAATTACCTCGACTCTCAAGTTTAGAGATGTGCCGAATGACGTGATTAAGCTCATGCTTTTTCCGTACTCGCTCGAGGGTAATGCTAAGCTTTGGTATGATAAAGAACCACCGGGTTCGATCTTAACATGGGATGATTTAGTGTCTAAATTTATGAATTATTTCTTTCCACCATCTAAGACAACACACTTTAAGAACGAGATCGCTAGATTTGAGCAAAAAGTGCATGAATCGTTTGGGGTTGCATGGGAAAGATTTAAAGATTTGTTGAGACAATGTCCACACCACGGTTTCTCGGAATTGCATCAAATTAATACTTTCTATAATGGGCTAAATATGATTGAACAAGATTCTGTAAATGCCGCCGTGGGTGGTAATCTTTTAAGAAAAACTTCGAGAGACGCGTGGAGAATAATTGAGGATAAGTCTAGAGCACAATATTCACGAAACACACCGGTTGTTTCCAATGTGAATTCATCTAATCCCGAGATTGCTAGATTGGACTCTAAGATTGATAGTGGATTTGCGACTTTGTTGAGTGAGATTAGGAAGAATCCTCATGGATCCATTAATATGGTTGAGAATGTTTGTGATCCTGTGGTGGAGCACATCCTAATTATGCTTGTTTAAACACGGGGTTTGATCAAGCTAGTGCTTTTGCCGCGACGGGAACTTATGGCTCCAACGGTCAAGTTCCTCGTCAAAATCATGTTGCTCCACCGGGTTTTCCACCGGTTCAAAATAGGTACAACAATGGAAAAAATGGGAATAATTTTAACCGTGGTAACCAAGGGAATTTCAATCAAGGAAATGGGTTTAATGCTAATCAAAACAATCAAGGTTTTCAAAGAAATAATCAAAATGATTTGTCAAGCTACATTAAATCAAATGAGGCAAATATGAAAGCTTTACAAAATAACATTCAAGGGAAAATTAATACTTTGAAACTCGATTTTCAAAATATGATTAAAGGGAAAGATAACAAGATTGAGCTTAATCAACAAAGTTTAGAACAAAGTCAAAATCGTATGCACCAAAGTTTGGAACAAAGTCAAAATAAATTGCTTTCGATGTTTGAGGGATTCATGTCTAAACCATCCACTTCTTCGGGTTGCTTACCTAGTAACACCATTCCAAACCCGAAGGGAGAGCTTAAGTCCATAACCGTTTATGATGATTGTGAGAATTTAGATGAAGTGATTGAGTTTAAGCCTCCACCTAAGGAAACTTTTCTAGAAGTCACTAAGGCTACTTTGAATGTGATTAGTACCTCGGTTTTCTTTGATTTCTTCCCTGAGAAATATAAATATCCGGGTCAATTCTTGATACCTTGTGTTTTCAATGAGCTTGGGGTTTGCAAAGGCCTAGCCGATCTAGGAGCTAGCATTAACATTATGCCCCTAGCCCTTTGGAAGACTATTGACTATGCACCACTTAGTACCACTCGTATGATCATTGAGCTTGCTAATGGAACCACCACTCGACTGGTTGGTATAGCGGAAAATGTCATTATGAATGTGGGGAATTTCTTGTACTTAGCCGATTTTGCTATAGTCGATTATGAGACCAATCCTCGTGTGCCAATTATTTTAGGACGACCATTTTTATGCACGGCTCAAATTCAAGTTGATATGAGGAAAGAGGAAATTAAATTGTTTTATGGAGATAAGAGTATTGTTTTTAAACCGGAAAAGATTCCAAGATTTGCTCCTAAGAAAGTTGAAAGTGTAAAACTTGTTGAGACAATTGAAAGTAATAAGAAAGCTCTTTTTGATAAAGGTGTTTTTCCAATTTTGGAAACTTCATTTTGTGAAAGTAAAAAGTTAAAATCAAATGAAGAAGCTTGCTTTGTTGAAACATGTTGTAACCTTTCCTCATCTACACTCACTCCACACGAGGATGATAGTGCTAAGATTGAAAAACAAATGGATGATTACTTAAGTGAGCCATTTGATGCTAGTGAGTTTGTTAATGAGAATTTTGATCCCGAGAGTGATATTGCTTTAATTGAACAATCTTTGAAAATGGAATCATTTTCACTCTCTTTGAAGGATCATGTTCCTAAGGCACAATCTTCAATTGAAGAGCCTTTGATTCCTAACTTCACACCGAGTGAGGTTAGTGACTATTCATGTGATAAGTTCATCGATGAACTTTTTGCTATCATTGATCCACTTCCACGGGGAAGTGAAGACGTTTCCGATCTCGAGATCGAACGTGATTCTCGTGTTTTACCTACCATTCTCGAGGAATTCGCCGATGGATTACCTTTAAATGAGAATGATGATCTTGTAACCGAGTGTGATACACTCGATACTTTGTCGGATATTTCTTGTGATGACAAGGATGATGACACTTTTGTGACCTACTCTAATCCTCTATTTGAAGCCTCATTGAACAATAATCCATTGTTTCATGAGGATTTTGAGAGCATCATACCTCCTACATCTCACAACCTTTGTGATGATGAGCTTCTTATGAAGGAGGTTGATGAGTTACTTTATATAGACATTCCTTCGGAATTTGAGGAAGAGTCTAATGACGGTGATGAAGACTCTTGGTTTGATCACCCGACTTATGATGATGATAATGTTGACCCGGAGGGAGAAATTACTTTTGCTCCAATTATCCTTCCCACTCGCTTTGATCTTAATGTACGGGTTTTTCATGAGACTCGTTTTGAGTACCATGACCCCTTTGTTCACATTCCTAAGAGTGACAAGGTCAACAAAGTCATGCAAGTTGAAACCACTATGGTTGAGACTTTTATACCACCATTATTATGTGCTTTATATGACTTAGGATTAGCATGGGGGGACGACACCTTGTTGTCTATTCCTTTCTCCACCGAGGACGAGGTATTCGATCCCGGAATCGTTTATTTAGGGAAATCTCGGCCTTTCACCGATGCAATAATTGAAAGACTTTTTAATCATCTTGGTGCGAGTTTATCTCGGGGAGCATGCTTTATCCATACCATTAGTTGTGACTACCATCTCTTGTTAGAGTTTTTTTTTTAGTTTTATCCTTTCGTTTGTCATCCGACAACGAGGATGTAATCTTTGACCCCGGCATCGCGCTTTATGTTGGATTTTATCCTATTATGCCGGTTTTCACCTTTTTCCCTAAGGACCAATGAATGCGGGGATCGAGTCGAGCTCATGACTCGGTTAACAAAAACGAGTGCCTTGTGGGGGAGTCCCATACATTCTATCTTCTTTCTATTTTCTAATACCTAATAAGGCTTGATCTTTCAAGCTCGTGCTCGTGTTTTGTTGTGTTGTGATCTTAGGTATGACCCTAATTTTTAAAGACTCTCGTGTTCGGTTCTGGTCCACTTGATCTCCAAATCTTTGAATGCCAAAAGGGGCACACTTTCTATCCCTTGATTTTTATCGACTAACGTTTTTCTTGAGGCATAATTAATAAACGGCTTATAGATTTGCGTGCTCTTTCCATGCTAGGATTTTGCATTAGACTCTTCGTGTTTTAGCAAGGGGGTGTTACTCTTGAGCTAAGAAACATTGAGGACAATGTTTGGTTTTAGCATGGGGGAGTCAATCGATATAATCGCTTGCAATTGCTTTTGTCGTGTCCAAACGTAGTTTTCTCATTTTTTAATAAAATTTTAAATTTTTAGTTTTATTTTTAAGTTTTAATAAATAAAATAAGTGCTTTTGACACAAATGTAGACTTTCCGTTGGTGAAAATAAGAATAGTTTTTGACTCGACTCGGTTTTTAACCTTATCTTTTCCTTAACGTATTTGAAATAAGTTTTGCTAGGCTATTATGTAGGGAGCTTTAAAACGCGAAGGTCTTAATTCATACGAGTTGAGAACAAGAACTTTTCGCAAGTTCCTATAATTGATCCTAGAAAGTCGTCTATTAAGGGAACTTTAAAACGCAAATTCTAAAACTTGCAAGAGTATAAGAAGATGCAAGATCCTATAGATGACTTGAAAACCCAAAACTTTGATTTAATAGGCTAAGTATCCATTGATTTCACATTTTTGAAATTTTACAATATGGAGAACAAGAGATGATAGAGCCAATTATAAGTTTGGTATTCTTTTGGGAATTTATGTGAGTTAATTATAAGCCTATTCTCCCATCGCTTGTTAAATAAATTTATCTGCAATAAATAAGGTTTAACGATTTGAAAAGTTACTTAGCTTCTAGCCCAAGATCGTTTAAAAGTTGCTCGGTATGGATTAGAGTTCATAGCCAAGGCATAACTTATTGAAGCGGGATGCGAAGATTGGCGAGTCCAAAAAGGTTCTAACAAGACATGAGGGCTATATTTTATTGCTAAAGATCCCAAGTGATGTGAAGAATCATTTATCGAAAATCAATATGAAGGATCGAGACACACGACGAAAAGCAAATACTCCCAAAACGTCATGGAGAAGTCTATCCAAAAAGACCATAATAAGGTATGAGGATAAATGAAGCCAAGTCCAAAAAGGAGGCGGATCGTTGTATATCAAAATCCCAAATAAATATTGGAGAAAAATGAAGAAGTCGTGGTCCAAGTATGAATCTCTCAAAACGTCAAGTGAAGAAATTCTTATATGAAGAGAAGACCATTATTTCATGAACGTCGCTCAAGGTTTGAAGTATAAAGTCGCTGCCAAATATCGTTCCGAGAAAGGTCTCAAATCGCGAAGCAAGTTATGCCATGATATGAACTTTATGAGGGCCCGAGAAGCAGTTTTAAAAGATTTTGACCTTTAGCTAACTATTGATTAAATCGTTCACTTTATTTTCGGCCTAATAAATTATCGAAATAAGTCAATAATGCATCCTCGTGATCATTCAAGACAACAATAAAATATAAGAGATACACCTAGGAATAAGGGAGTCTAAGTAAGTAACTGGCCCACATGAGTTCGTGTTAGTTTGCTAACTTATAATAACAATGATCTTTTTTTTACACTTGGCATGGAAAAGTGAAAAGTCGAGGACGATGAATCTATTTGAGTTTTATGATCCTTAAAGTTATTTTTCAATAATGAAAGCATTACATTATGTCTTTGCAAAATAAAAAGTCAATAGTTGAATAATGGTGTAGTTAGTGTTTTGTTTTATCATTGCGTGAGGACACGGCAATTGCTTAGCATGGGGGAATTTGATATGAGTATAATTACTCATATCATTTGTAGCTTAAAACAATGAAATAATGCTATTAATGTATCAAAAATGCCTTGCATATGCTTGTTTCTTGTTTGAATGTGTGTAGGTACCAAGTTCGCGAAAACCGGCAATTATCGGCACGAGTTTGAAGAAAAAGATCAATGAAGCAAAAATCAAACTCGACTTTAGAAGATTTAATTAATTGTCTAGTTTATGGGCCAAGTGGGTCCCACATGAGCTTATTGGGCCTTAAAAGCCCAAGTTTGGATACAAATGGTATTGCTTTTGGACAAAGCCCAAACTCTTAGCCCAATATAAATACACACGGATGGAAATAAGGGAACTTGGGCCAAAAGCCCAAAAGCCTCAACTAAATAGAATGATTTCACGAATTGGGCCTAGGGTTTATTAATGAACGAATAAATAAACCAATCTTCTTTTACCCTACTTTACATGTTTATATTAAACGTGTTTACTTCATCCACCCATTTACTGCCTCTCATCACACCCACTCACATATCATTCACTTTTCACACACGTCATAACGCACTCATCATAAATAAATATTGAACCGTTTGTCACCTCACCCCATTTTACACCACACGTTTCATTCTCTCTCGATACAAACTATGTACCTTTCTACCTCATCTTACCCCAAAACCCAAATAACCAGTAACAACATGTTACTATACCCACACCCTAGCCAAATAATTCATCTATATTATTTGGAGTTTTTTAATTAATCAAATAATTCACTCAAAGGGGAATAAAACCCCCAATCTTTAAGGAAGAGAAAGGATGGTATGAAGAGCTACGTGGCTGATTCTCATTGGAAGCAACACCTCACAAATCCCATTCAACCAATAAAATTGCTAGAAAGAAACACAACTAACACACGGATGCCACATTGGCAATCCGTGTGCTAGTGAGTGTCATATTAACCGTCCGATCAAGGTCTCACAGGAGAGAGAAAAGAAAATAAAGATCCAGGGCTGAGAAGAAAGAAGAATATACTTTGAAGATTCGGATATTCCTTCATCAGCAGCCTTGGGGATGGCTATAAAACCCCCCAAAATTACGTGTAAAATCTATCTCAATTTTATTTTAGTGTTATAATGTTAGATTAAGTATAGGATTAATTGTATTTCAATTTCTGTAGTATTGTAATAATTTTTATGATTTAATAAAAAAAGTTATTTCGAGCATATCTTGATTTTTATTACTGTTAAAGTTTTTATGCGAGTTAATCTTATTATTCTTATTCTGAAATTATAATATAAAATTTATTCATCTAAGCTTTTAAATAGCTTGGGTGAATAATCTAAGATAAATTTAAGAAAGACTTTTCCCTACTGGAAAAGTTTATAAAGAATTACTGCTGAATCTTTACGATTGTCAGATGTCTTGATTTTGATGATGGTTGATTTGTAAGATGATGGTGGTAGTCCAGTTCATTTAGACTGCTCAGCGCAGGTCTACTACTCAACGGATATCTCAAAAAGGTGCACCTTTCTTTTCAGTTTTTTTTATGTTGTTTAGTTAATTAAAATTAGATGTTTAAATGATATAATGTTTAGGCTATAAGTATATTAATATATCTGCTTCTTTAATGTTTCTGTGATGTTGATTATATGATTTTATATGATATTACTTTTGAATGTTAATGTTATTGAAAGCTGCTGGACTGCCATGGATTACTTTTACTGATTTGTAACAAGTTAAAGTAACTGTATGAATTGAGGATTGATTTTGTTTAAGAAGTTTTTAGTTTTAACTGATAAGCTAATTTGCGTTATCTGGTTTGTGAACTTGGATTGAGGATTTAATTAGTTTGTTACGGTTTTAGGTTTTATTGGTTAGTCTGGTAAAGTAGTATGGTTTTACTAAGTAGTGTACCACTGTTTTATGGATTTGTTATGATAATATTATATCACTTGAATTCTTCCAGTGTGTTTTGTTTTTAAATGAGATTGTTTAGCTGTTATCTGATATTTTTAGCTGATAAGTAAGTTACAAAAGTTGATGACTGCTGAACTATTGCGTGATTTGAGATACCAGATTTAAGTTAGAGCTGCTAGTGGTTTAGGATTTTTTTTACTTATACTGAATGATTAAAAGGTTGTTTAACCTGAAACGATTTAATAGCATTTTAGTGAAACTGCACTTGTAACTGAATGGTTGATTTTGCGTGATACTTTTGTTACTGACGTGTTAGCTTGGAATTATCTTGGTGTATTAATTCTTATTTGTTCTTGCTGATTATATTGTTCATACTATCTGCTTATCAGATCCATTGATCTGATAAGCCCAAATAGCTGTTACCTAGCAGCTTAAAGCTAATAAGCTGTCCAAAAAGTCTTTCCTGAGACTCCTTTTATTTCAGCTGTAAAAAATAATTAAGTCCAAAAATGATGTCCCTAATGGGAATCGAACCTGTGACCTCCTGGTCACAGGCATAGCGTGATAGCCATCTATGCTTCATGCTCTTTTGATTTTATTTCCAATTATCTAATTAATATACAGTCTTTTAGTTTGGCATATTTTTATTAAAGTAAACCTTTAATTTTGTTTAATCAAATAGTATTACACTTTTTAAATAAATCTTAGTTTTAATAAAATAAATAGTAAATAAAAATAAAATTAAAAAAAAAGTTTTATTTTAATTTAAAAGTTAAATTAGTTAATTTTTATAATTAGATTTTAATAATTAAATAAAGTAGTTTTTAAAGTAGATTTGTTTTAAAGTAATTTATAATAAAGTAAATTTGTTTTTAAAAAATTTTAATTAGATTTTTAAAAGTTATTAAGTAGACTTATTTTATAGAAATTTCTTTAAATAGATTAAATTTCAAATAGTGTTAATTTTTAAGTAAGTAATTATTTTAAATTTAAATATAGCGGGGTTTACGATTCATGCACTTTAGGCTTATTTTTAATAGTTTAAAATTGGTGGATTTTAATTGTAGTTTAAAAACCGAAAACCAATTCAAATCGATTGTCCAAATCAAAACAAAACGTCTCAAATTCACTCGATCTTCGTGTACAACGAACTTGGTTCATCACGTATTTAATTGAATTCGTCATTGGTAATATTAGTCTATTACTTTTTCCTAAAGGTAATTTTCTAATTTATCATATAACGTATCTTAATTATCACTATACTATCAACCACACATCAGTAACCATGTGAAAGTAATGCACGTGCTTGCAGGGTTGATATGATTTGTACAGACCTTCCGGGTACGAACCCGTTGTGAATGTACTCTAGTGCATTAACATCACCGAATATGAATCGATATGAATGACAGTGTATGGCAGAATGATGTTTGGGTAGCCAGTCCATGCCCAATATCATGTCAAAATCATTCATGTCCAGTGGAAGTGCGTCAACAAGACAAATCTTGTCATCAAATTCTAGGGGAAGGCTCTTGTACACATGGGTTATGCGTATAGAGTCTCTTAAAGGCCTGGAAATGTTCAGTACATTCTTTAATGGCATGGGGGATATCCTAACATTTTTAGCATAAGCAGTAGCAATGAACGAATGAGTAGCACCCGTGTCAAATAGAACACATGAAGCTTGAACATACATATACAAGATTCCAATGATGGTACCTGTAGACTTGTTGGCCTGATCGCGATAAGTCGTGTAAACGCGTCCACTAGTAGGAGGTGGCTTAGTATCAACATGTCCAGATGTGCCTTCCATCTCGCCCTTGCGGCAGTCCTTCATGCGATGGCCAGGGAGGCCACACTTGTAGCATGCGTCGTTGTCGCGACGGCATGGCCCTGGGTGCCTATGGTTGCAGGTAGTGCAAAGAGGATCAGTATACCCTCCAGCAGGTGCCCTTGCTGGCTGGGAGCCTGTTAAGAACAGTATGCACGAGACATGGTAATAGGTACAAAGGACAAAGCAGAAAAATTCGTAAGACGTAATACCAGTGATAGCTGGACGGTTAGGATGTGAACCTCTTTGGTTCTGGTCCCTCTCGTTACCATGATTCCTGGTAGAAGATTGCTAATGTGTCAGAATTATGAGCTATTGCATGTAACATAAGAAAATGAGTAAGTGTAAGGATCTGCTGCTGTTGGAGTTTCCAGTGTTGCAACGGTAATTATCATTACTGCCACGCCTATCCATAGCAGAACAATCGTGAGTCTGACCGTTTTCCTTGGGCTGAGTAGGCTGTTGCTGAGTAGCCGGCTGAGACCGGTCCCCAGTCTTCTGCCTGGAAGATATAGTTTAAAAGAGATATAAATATTGACATATATTGAAAGAATACGGTTTGATCACCGCTGAATAACGAATGTTTACCTCTTCTCGGGTCTCTCTGCTTTCCCGAACTCTTCTATTTCTTGCAGCATCTCCAACTTACGTGCTGCATCGGCCACTTGTGCCACCGTGTTGAACGTAGCACACACCAAGTTGTTGGCGATCGACGTACGAAGAGCCCACCGGAAGTGGTATGCTTGCTCTTCGGCAGTACTTGCTGCTGCGCCAAGAAAACCAGCCAAACAAAGAAAGCGTTGCATGAACTCGTTGCTGTTCTCCCCAGCTCCCTCTCTGATCCTATGGTACTCCCTCTTCAGCTTGTCTTGCTCAGCCTTGGGAAAGAACTGTCCCATCATAACTCCCTAAACTGAGCCTAAGTCAAACCAGCAACCCAATCATCACCTCCATAAGACTTCTTCAATGCCTTCCACCATGCTAACACATCACCTTCGAACCTGTAACAGGCCAACCTCGACTTGAATACGGGGTCACAGCCCATTGCATCGAAGATCTTCTCAATGTGAGCCAACCAGCTTTCAGCATCGCTAGGGCTATCTGTTTTCTCGAAGGATCGAGGGCGTAGCTTCTTGAATCTCTCCAGCCATGTGACCAATGTTGCCGAAGGAGGAGGTACTGGGTGCTGTTGCTGATTGTTGGCAGCCTGCACCTCAGCCCTAATTTCGTTCCTCAGCTGAGGAAGCATAGCTTGCATCGCAGCTTGGACTGCTGCATTGAGTTGTTCCTGCTCGCGTGTGAGAACCATCTGAAAGTATAACATAAAAATACATGATTAAACTGATCAAAACATAAAATATATACATGAAAAAAATTATACCTATAAATCATGAGAAAAATGTTATGCAGGAAAACTAGTATATGAATGCATGATGCATTTTTATGAAAACTTTTATATGCGCGAGAGTGAACGCCTATAGTCAGTTCACTCAAAATAAAAGACATGGTGAGGGGACGCCAATGGGTCGGTCCCAAAGTTAAAAGTTTCGATAAAAGCACATGTGACTAAATAGGGCCAGTCCTGTACCAACCATTACTTAGTCATAAACCTGCGAAAATGACATATATATGAATGCATGAAAACAATGAATGCATGAAAACCGACTGTCGGTTCTAGGAAGACCATAGTGACTACCCATTAATCACAGGTAATGTTTTGAAAGCCTACAGGTCGAAGCCTTGGCTCTGATACCATAATTGTAATACCCCATTTTGATAAATGGAATGTCACGCGTGGTTATGGCGTGTCATCAAAGTATTAAAGGATAAATGTCTTAAACATTTCATGACCATAAAGGAAATACCGAGAACAAACATCGGTACCCCAAAGTAAAAGCTCATCAGACACAAACATAAGTACTGTAAATGAAAAGGACTAAACAATGTCCATGGAAATGCGTAGCAAAATGTATGAATAAATGCATAAAGTAATGAAGGCTAGAAAGCTTCCAATCCATATGCACGTACGCTTAGAGTCTACGAGCGTCCCCGAGTACCTGTCGTTTTGGGGACATGAAAGGAAAATGGCTGAGCATAACGCTCAATGCACGGATATACAAGCATAGAATGAATTACATAAGCATATACAACATATAGCAGCGGAATTGATAAAGTCCTGGAAAACCTGGTATAACTTAGTAAAATTGGTTTTATTGTTTGAAATGCCTTATGTTTATCTTATGAAACTGTTTAACATGTGTACCATTAGCCAATATAGGTCACGAAATATCAACGGGCATGAATACTTGGAGGGGCGACCTCATTATGCAATTAGAGGGGTTTGCCTCTAATTAATATAAGTTTGGGTAGGAGGGATCAGATCCTTGTGAAGGATGCAAGGTACACACCACATTCACCTGAATAATCTGTAAAACGTGTAATCTAGGATGCACCCATACGCCCAGCATGATAATATAATAATATGGCCAAAATCTGAAACGGACGCCACGAGCTATCACTCCGTCGTGGTGAAGTCATAACACTAGTGCCTCCAGTGTTATGGTTATGGTACCTCCATAACTAGGTGAAACTGGTCATGCATGTATATGGCTTAGGCATTTAATTAAACATAAGCAAATCAAAACATATAAAACATATACTGGGAAAAAAGTTGGCTGCATACGGAAAATCCTAATAAGGAAAGAATGTTTGTACTGAAAGGACGGAGAATCCGTACCTTATGTCCAGTGAACGAAGAAGACGAACGGAAGAGAGTCCTACTTCAATCTCACTAATGCTACATAAATAATATACGTGTATATGTGTTCTGATTACTGTGTACGTAACTGGTTCTACATCATGTTTTAACTTGTTTTATATGTTCATGTCTTGTTTTACTGATTTTATCGTTATGCTGTGTTTATCATGTATTTTGGATATCTTGGTTAAGTATTACTTGTATTTCTTGTATTATTATACTTGTTGTGTAATAATAAGTAACTTTCTAAAAATAGCAGGTTTCCTAAAATAGAAAGTTCCCAAAAATAGAAAGTTTCCAAAAATAGATTAACTACTTAAAATAGATAAGTTTCTAAAAAAATAGAAAGTTTCTATAAATAGATTAGCTGCTTAAAATAGATAAGTTTCTAAAAATAGAAAGTTTCAATATATAAAAATAAGCTAGATTATTAAGTTAATAAAATAAGCTTAAGTTTTACTGATTAATATTCTAATTCATGTGATAATAGTATAGTTTATTAATTAATACATGTAAGTTAAATAAACTATATGTTATAAGATTTAATTAAATATAGCATGATTTAATTAAATTAAAGTGTATATAATACTTAGGTTAAAACATGTATTAATAATTATATTAATATAACATAAGTCATGAAAATTAATTAATTACATATCATGTTTTAATAATTAATTAATTACTTTAGTCTAAGTTAAATAATAAAATACTTAGGTTAAAATCATGTATTATTAATAATAATAATAAACCTAAGTCATGTCTAAATTAAATTAATTATATAACATGTTAAATTAATTTAATTAATCTTGTAAATAATTAAACTTGTAAAAATTAATTAGGCTTGTAAAATTAATTCTTGAACCGGACCCGTGTGTTTACCCTTGAACCGGACCAACAAACACCCCCTTAACAATGGCGAACCGGCTTGGACGGTTGCCACTGTTTGTGTAAAATTGCCACCGGCTTAAGCCGGTGGCCCCCTTGGTTCTCGGCTAGCCGCTGCCGCAGCTTGAGTTCCCCTGCTTGATCATACTAGCCACCGACTTGGGCCGGTGGTGCTTGTTTGTTTTCAGCTGAGACCCAAACCAACCAAACGGTACCCCGACATGCGTCGGGGTCCCTTGTTCCTTGCGGCCGAGACACACAAAACCACACCGAGACCATGGGGTCTCGGTTGGTGGTGATTATAAAACCACCGAGAGCTTCGGCTCTCGGTTCCTTGCGTCGGCCGAACCAAACCCCAAACAAAACCATTCTTTTATTACCCCCATGATTTAGTTAACATGTTTTTAATCTTGTTTTTTAATTCCCATGATTTCATGTGTTTTTGATCTAATAAAATAATTAAAAAGAAAAGGTTATAGGATTAACAATGCGTGAAACAATTGGATGACAATAACACGAACACCACACTTGAATTTAATCAACCAAGATCAACAAACACCCCTTCCTTATGGTGTTATAACCGACGGCCAAAGGAGAAGAAAATGGGGCTAGGGTTTGGTAATTTTCTAAATCTTCTGTAATATGAAAATATGTTTTTCCCTTTTCTTATTTTAGCAAAATTAAAGTGGGCTTGGCCCTTTCTTGGTCTTTGTGCCGCGGGTATGTGGGGCCCACAAGGGGAAACCCAACGTTTTTCGTGTTCTAAATTGTTACGTGTTCTCGTGCTCGTTTTTACGTGACTTTATTATTTAATGTACGTGTTATAATATATACTTGTACGTAGTCGTAATATTAATTACGTAGTTACATAATAATATGCTCGTGATTATTTACGCTCATTATTTCATGTTCGTGATAATAATTATTGTTGATAATAATTGTTGTGTATTAATATGCTTAAAATACTTATCGTGTAATAACACGTACGTAATACTTGTAATTAATAATCATGAAACGTAAACATGTTATATAAGGAAAGTTTTAATCATGCACGTACGATTATGAGTGTACTGTTTATGGTAAAAGCATGCGGGTTTTACAAACCACAAAGCATAGACTACTCTAATAGTGATAATCTTCCAAGATTGCTTAAGTTTTATTGACTCAAACAACTAAAGTACAAAATGTGCCTTAGTTGGAAAAGAAAGACGACGAAGCATCATTCGAAGTTTTGTTCACGGGAACGAAAACTTTAGAGGAGGTCGAGTGAGGAGGAATTCAAGGAAATTTAGCGTGTCATAGATATGAGCAATTTCAGTTTGTTGAAATCGACAACAAGCACAAGAGGAACCATGATGCAAAACAAAGTCGTTAGATGGGGGAGGTCCATCAAAATGAGAGTTTGGTGGAGAGGGAGGTAATGGATAAGAGATGTTTTCACAATGCCTAGTGAGCTTAGGAAATGAAGATAGGTCATTGAGTTGTGGAGAGTTGAAAGGTTTAGGTGGTGGTGGAAGAATTTCCTTTTCTCTGGTAATTGGATTTATAGAGTAAGTCTCATTCCAATATTTAATCGGAGAGAAAGAAGAATTCTTGGAGGATGTTGGAGAAGAAGAATCATTAGGATTCGTGTTCTTCTTGATCCAAACGGGTCGAACCGAGATTTTCGGTTTCTTTGAAAGCTTAGAAGAAGAAGATTTAGGTTGAGAAGATTGTGACAAAGAAATGTCAAGGTTAGGAATTGAAGAGTTAGGCATTATGAGGGATGAAGAAAAGAACTCCCAAAAGAGAATAATTTAAAGAAAGTAGACAGGGCAAAGATTTGAAATGAAAACAAAAGGTTTTAGGGAATGCTTAGTCAAATTAGGTAAACAAAGAATCTTAACCAAGACACTGGTCAAAGAAGAAAGACTAAAAATAAGCCAAAAGTGGCTTTCCCGTACGCGGTTCCTTAAGGGAGCCCTCGGTTCCATATCGATATGGAGCCAACTAAAGGATAAGGAGCCGCGTCCAGTGGACGAAAACCATGATTTTCAAAAGTTTTGGAGAAATGTAAGACTTTTTCAAAATTTTGCAAATCTTGGATTTTTACCTCTTTTAGCACTAGAGTATGCTAGGGTTGCATAAAAGCAACACATTCAGAAAGAATGTGTTGACAAATGGTGACAAAATATTTAGATGACATTTTGATCCATTTTTAAGTCATGTTTTTAGAGGTTGTGATAGATTTAGGTTCAATTTAAAATAAATTAAAGTTGATTAATGTGACCACATAGGTTAAAACACATAAAACTAAATTCATAGATCATCTTCATGAAAACCTCATGAAGGAAAGGAAATACAAGAAAGGAAATAACAATTAACTAATACAATGTTAGCTTAAACTAGGTCTTGAATGCATAGTCCTCTTTGGCTTGATCTTCTTTAAAAACATTTGATTTTGAAAACCATCATTCATCTCCTAGGAGGAGGAGGTATGGAGAACAAGGTAAGCAAGAAATCATGCAACCTTCTATGAACACCAAGCATCTCCAACCTTAGGTTTTGAATGATGTAGTTGTTATAGAGACAACATGGGTAATTTGCACCATGAGCTTCTAGGAAACCAAAGAAGTAAGGATCACCCATCAAGTGAGGAATAGGAATGCCCAAAATAGGAGCATTAGTGTTTGAGGGAGGAGGAGGTGGTGGAGGCATAGTTTCCAAGGATGATATGGGTGAGATGGGAGAATTTGGTGGAGTGAAAGGAGAGGTAACCAAAGGCTCAAGGACAAAGGGAATGCTTTGTATAGGTTGAGGTTGAGTATTCCCATCCAAAGGAGGACTAGGAGTGAATGGTGATGAAAGCTCATGCATTCTTGATTGGAATGAAGAGGAGGTAGAACCATGTGAATGGTTAGTACCATGAGTTGAGTTGGTCTTGCATGGAGCAAGGGGTGGTGAAGGTGATGAGGATATGAGAATAGGAGAAATATCATTTTTGAGAGTGTGAAAGGATGAAGAACCAATATTAGGTAACTTAATATTGATTTTAAGGCTTCTTTTGGAAGAGGAAGTTTTGGAAGAGGAATTTTTGGAAGAGGTGGATGTTCTAGCGGACACAATGGTTGTGTGTTAAGGTTTAGAGAAGAGTTGATGTAAAACCCGCATGCTTTTACCATGAATAGTACCCTTAAGATCGTACGTACTAGATTAAAACTTTCCTAATATAGCATGATTACGATTACGTGTTAGGATTTTACGTATTACGTATGTGTTAGAACACGATAAGTAATTACTACGCACGAGCACGTAATAATTATTTGACAATAATTAATCACGAACATGCGATCATGAAATCATGAACGTAATTAAAACACGAACTATTATTAATTACGTATATATATTTATTACGAGCGTAATTAAATATATTAGATCACGATATTTACGTAACGAGAACACTTAAAACGCGAACACAAATAATCACGAACGTATAACTTAACATCGAGACACGGAAAAAGGTACGGGTACCACAAGTGGGGCCCCTACCCGCGGCTAGAAGGACAAATGGGCCAAGCCCATTTGTCAAATTTTACTAAAAGGGAAAAAGGGATTTTTCACTACTTATTTATAATTACAGAAGATTTTTAGCAAAAACCTAAAAACCCTCCTTCCTTGTTCTTTTTGTGCCTCCACCCTACAAACACCACAAGGAGGTGGTTTGTGATCTTGGATCTTGGATTGTTAGTTGGTGATCGTGTTTGTTCTTCGTCCTTTTGATCCACGAATTCGGTAAATCCTTTTTAAACTTTTTCTTTTGATTTGATCTTTTAATAAATCAAGAACATGTTATGTTTTTTACAAAAACCTAATAAATAAACATGGATCTAACATGATTTGGGGTTTAATAAAATCAAAAGTATGTTTTTATGGGGTGTTTGTTTGGCCGCAGGCTGCACCGAACCCGAAGAGGTTTCGGTTTGGCCAACCGACCACCACCAAGACCATATGGTCTTGGTTGGTTGGTGTGGGTCCCACGACAGCCTCAAGACACGGGGTACCCCAATTTGGTTCGGGGTACGGTGTCGATTTCATGTCCGGTTCATGCTTTTGATTCTAGATCCGGTTCATGGTGTATGTTTAGTTTTTATGTTTTATGATCTTATGTTAAAAATTAAATTAATAAAATGACATGATTAATATAATAACATGACTTAGGTTATTTTAATTATTAATAATCATGAAATTAATTAACCTAAGTATTTTTATATTTTAGACTTATAATTAATTAATTATTTAAAAACCATGATTATAATTAATTAATTAACATGACTTAGGTTATATTATTAATATATAATAATACATGTTTCAACCTAAGTATTTAACTTTATTTAATTAAAAACATGTTATATTTTAATTAAATATTTTAACCTATAGTTTAATTTAATTACATGGAATAATTATTAAACTATACATTATATCATATGACTTAGAAAATAATCATGAAAACACTTAGGCTTATATACTTAGCTTATTTAACCAGCTTATTTCTAGTTATGGAAACTTTCTATTTTTAGAAACTTAATTAAATAAGGCAGCTAATCTATTTATAGAAACCTTCTATTTTTTAGAAACTTAATTATTTCAGGCAGCTAATCTATTTATGGAAACTTATTTAATTTAGGCAGCTGATCTATTTATAGAAACTTTCTATTTTTAGAAACTTATCTATTTTAAGCAGTAATTCTATTTTTGGAAACTTTCTATTTTTGGAAACTTTCTATTTTAGGAAACTTTTTATTTTTGGAAACTTTCTATTTTAGGAAACCTGCTATTTTTGGGAAGTTACTTATTATTACACAGTAAGTATAATAGTACATGAATTACCAGAAATACTTAATCAGATTAAACAAAATATAAGATAAATACGGTTTAAGGCTTTAAAACAATAAAACATGGTAAGAACACATAAAATAAACTAAGACATGACATAAAACCAGCTACGTATTAGTAAGCAGATACTAATTCATGTATGTATTTATGTAGCACTAGTGATTCGGAAGTAGGATTCCTCTCAGTTCATCTTCTTCGTTCACTAGACATAAGGTACGGATTCCCGTCCTTTCAGTATGGACATTCTTTCCTTATTAGGATTCCCCGTATGCAGCCAACTGTTTTCCCGTAGTATAAGTTACGTGTTTGATTGCTTATGTTTAATTAAGATTACCTATAGCCATATACATGCATGACCAGTTTCACCTAGTTATGGAGGTACCATAACCATAACATTAGAGGCACTGATGTTATGACTTCACCACGGCGGAGTGATTGCTCGTGGCGTCCCTTCAGCTTTTGGCCATTTATATTATATTTATCATGTGGGGTGTATGGGTGCATCCTAGTTACATGTTTTTAGTCAGGATTTCATGGTGAATGTGGTGTGTGCCTTGCATCCTTCAAAAGGAGCTGATCCCTCCTACCCAAAAAACCAGTATATTAAATTAGAGGCAGCCCCTCTAATTTGCATGATGAGGTCGCCCCTCCAAGTATTCATGCACGGTGGATTTTCATGACCTATATTGGCTAATGGTAAAATATGACAAACAGTTTTTATAAGATAAACATAAGACTTTCAAACTATAAAACCAGTTTTATCAAGACTTAACCAGGTTACTCTGGACTTAGTTTTTTCCGCTGTTATATGTTATATGCTTATCCTATTCATGCTTTATTGTACATCCGTGCACTGAGCGTATTTGCTCAGCCGTTTTCCTTTTCTATGTTCCCAAAACGGCAGGTACTCAGGGACGCTCGTAGAGACTAAGAGTACGTGCATATGGACTGGAAGCTGTCTAGCCTTCTTTACTTTATGCATTTCCTTTCTTATGATACATTTGCTATGGACATTGTTTAGTCCTTTCTTTTACTATACTATGTTTGTGTGTGATGAGCTTTACTTTTGGACTACCGATGTTTGATTCCGGTATTTTCCTTTTATGGTCAAGTAATGTTTAGACATTTTTCCTTGTATGCTTTGATGACACGCCATAATTGCATGTGACATTTCCTTTATCAAAATGGGGTGTTACAATTATGGTATCAGAGCCAAGGCTTCGACCTGTAGGCTCTCAAATATGACCTGTGATTAGTGGGTAGTCACTACGGTCTTCCTAGAACTGACAGTTGTTTTCATGCATTCATCATTTTTAAGCATACATATACATGTCATTGTCGCAGATTTTTGACTAAGTAATGGTTGGTACAGGACTGGCCCTATTTAGTCGCATGTGCTTTATCGAAACTTTTAGATTTGGGACCGACCCATAGGCGTCCCCTCGCTATGTCTTTTGTTTTGGGTGAACTGACCAGAGGCGTTCACTCTCGAGCATACAAAAGTTTTCATAAAACTGCATCATGCATTCATACACAAAATTTTCTTGCATAAAATTTTCTCGTGAAATTTTGGTATAAATTTTTTTCATGTATATATATATTTTATGTTTGGATCTGTTTAATCATAATGTTTTATGTTAAACTGTCAGATGGCAAACATAGAAAATCTCTGGGCAATATTTGCAGCTGCGGATGCAGAGATGCAAGACGCCCTTCATCAGAACGACGGCTATCCTCCCCCGCCTAACATCTTCCCCATGGAAGGAAGGAATCAGCTCATGAGGGAATACTATAGCCTTAGACAGCGACCTGACGAAGACAGCAATGACTTCATGCAGCGTTTCCTTCGCTATGCTGGTGTCCTGAGAGCAACTGCGGGCACCACTGAGGAACAAGCACTACATTTTCGTTGGGCTCTTAATCCAAGAATCTCCAATAACTTATCTGGTGCTCCGTTGGATACGGTAGCACAAGTGGCCGATGCAGCACGAAAACTGGAGATGCTGCAGGAGAGAGATGAGTTCGGGGAAGCTGAAAGACCCGACAAGAGGTAAACCTTCGTATTCAAGCGGTGACCAATCCGTATACTCTCCATATGTCAATTATTCATCTCTTTAAATGTATCTTTCAGGCAGAAAACTAGGGACCGGTCTCAGCCGGCTACTCAGCAGCAACCTCATCAGCCCAAGGGAAACGGTCAGACTAACGATCGTTCTGCTACGGATAGGCATGGCGGTAATGAAAATTACCGTAACAACGCTGGGCACTCCAACAATAGCAGGTCCTAATATTTACGCATTTCCTTATGATTTCATGTTATAACTCATATTCTGACACTTTAGCAAAACTTCTACCAGGAACCATGGAAACGGTAGGGACCAGAACTAGAGAGGTTCGCAGCCTAGCCGTCCAGCTATCACTGGTATTCAATCTTACAATTATTCGCTTTTTTCTTTGTACCCAATTACCATGTCTTATGTAAAATGTTTCATCAGGTTCTCAGCCAGCCAGAGCACCTGCTGGAGGATACACTCATCCTCTTTGCTCTACTTGCCACCGTAGGCACCCAGGACCATGTCGCCGTAATACTGATGCGTGCTTCAAGTGTGGTCTTCCTGGCCATATTATGAAGGATTGCCGTAAGGGCGAGATGAAGGGTACATCAGGACATGCTGATACCAAGCCGCCTCCTACTACCGGGCGTGTCTACACGACATCTCGAGATCAGGCCAACAAGTCTACAGGTACCATCACTGGAATCTTGTATATGTATGGTCAAGCTGCATGTGTTCTTTTCGAAACGGGTGCTACTCACTCGGTTATTTCTACTGCTTATGCTAAGAACATTAAGATGCCTCCCTTGCCACTAGAAAATAGGCTTACTATTTCCACACATTTGAGGGACTCTGTATTAATCACCCATGTATACAAGAGTCTTCCCTTAGAATTTAACGATAAGGTTCGACCTGTCGACGCACTTCCGTTGGACATGAATGACTTCGACATGATTTTGGGCATGGATTGGCTATCCAAGCATCATGCTACCTTAGACTGCCATTCATATCGAGTTATCTTCGGTGATGTTAATGCACCAGAGTACATTCATAATGGGTTCATACCCGAACGGTCTGTACAAATCATATCTACCCTGCAAGCGCGTGCACTACTGTCACATGGCTGCGAGGGTTATCTAGCTACGGTTCACGACATGGAGGCTGAATCCCCATCAATTCAGGATCAACCTATAGTGTCGGAATTCCAAGATGTTTTTCCAGCAGAACTTCTGGGCATACCACCTGCACGAGAAGTGGAATTCAGTATCGAGCTGGTTCCAGGAGCTGAACCAATCTCCAAGGCTCCTTATCGCATGGCTCCCATAGAGCTGAAGGAGCTGAAGGATCAACTGCAAGAACTTCTTGAACGAGGTTTCATTCGACCGAGCGCATCTCCATGGGGCGCACCGGTCTTTTTTGTTAAGAAGGACGACAGTATGCGTCTTTGTATAGACTATCGCGAGCTCGACAAGATTACCATTCGGAATAGATATCCACTGCCACGCATTGACGATCTGTTTGACCAACTCCAAGGGGCCAAACACTTTGATACTTGCGTTTTGCTAGGTTGAAATTATGTCTCAATATCCTCTCGAATTGATCTCGGCCTTAAGTGGAATGATTGTTCTTGGTTACTAAAAAGGGGATTGGTTTTCTAATCTACTAAGGGTTTAAATGCACTAAGATGTAAACTTAACCTAAAAGCAATTAATTTAATAGCAATTAATAAAACTTGAATTAAAATTTAAGCATTAAAAAAAACAGTAAATATCACTTAAAAATGCTCAAAAGAAAATTGATTCGGAAGTTTCTACTTTACCTTGATCCGGAACTTCGTTCGGAACTTTTCGTTCGGAACTTTCGTTCGGAACTTTTCGTTCGGAACTTTTCGTTCGGAGCTTTTCGTTCGGAACTTTCGTTCGGAACTTTTCGTTCGGAACTTTCGTTCGGAACTTTCGTTCGGAACTTTTCGTTCGGAACTTTTCGTTCGGAACTTTCGTTCGGAACTTTCGTTCGGAACTTTTCGTTCGGAACTTTTCGTTCGGAACTTTTCGTTCGGAACTTTTCGTTCGGAACTTTTCGTTCGGAACTTTTCGTTCGGAACTTTTCGTTCGGAACTTTTCGTTCGGAACTTTTCGTTCGGAACTTTTCGTTCGGAACTTTTCGTTCGGAACTTTTCGTTCGGAACTTTTCGTTCAGAACTTTTCGTTCAGAACTTTTCGTTCAGAACTTTTCGTTCAGAACTTTGAAAAACTCAAGAACAGTAGGATATAGGAAAAACAGGGGAACACGATTCCAAGCCAAAATCCACCAAGTTTTTCAACAAAAACTTAAATAAACTAATCACTAATGATTTACTAACCAATAACTACAAATCCCATCAACAAAAACACAAATCCCAACAACTTTTAAGGATCAAATCAATCAAATAAGAACTTGAAAACTTGAAATAAAAGATGATGATGAACAAGATGAAATGGAAAGATTAAACAAGAACTTGTATTGATGATTGATGTTTTAACAATAACAAAACAAGGATTAAAATTACAAGATTGGAAAATCAAAGATCAAAATCACCAATCACCCTAGTGGTGATGGTGATGCTACGGACAAGAAGGGAGAAAAAAGGGAAGGAAAGAAAAAACTAAAAACTAACTGGCTAAAATGTGTGAGGTGGACTATTTATAGGCTTGTTTGATTTGGTTGGTGAGTGGGCTTTCTCCCGTTCTTCTTGTCTTCTCGTCTTTTCAGAAAAGTTGACGTTTTCGATTCTGATTCGGGATTTGTCGTCGATTAAATTCAACTCGTCTTTTAATTTCTTCGTTTAATAGACTTGAGTTTCTTCGACTTATGTAAATCTT
Source organism: Glebionis coronaria (assembly GCA_025667525.1). Classification (NCBI taxonomy): domain Eukaryota; kingdom Viridiplantae; phylum Streptophyta; class Magnoliopsida; order Asterales; family Asteraceae; genus Glebionis; species Glebionis coronaria. Next base: position 459,805,693 of record CM046877.1, read on the forward strand.
CCATCTTTGGTCCTTTTCTTCGATAAATCTTCGAATAGGCCCAGTGACTTCAAATCTTTTGCATCTCTTGGACAATAGACTTTATCTTGAGTCCTTTTCTTCAGTAAAACCCGTGTAATCCCATGTTTTCTTCAATATTCATCTGTTTGGCTCTGAAAACACAATAAACACAAAAACCACGCATAATTCCAAACAAATGATATTAAATACGTGTTTTGGTCTCGTTTTAGCCAGAATTAAGTGGTAAAAGGATGGGTGTTTACACACCTATCAAATCCCCTACACTTAACCATTGCCATGCCCTCATGCAATGCTTAGTGATAAAGCAAATTTACACTTTTCTCATAATTAATCAACCTTGGCCTTATTAAAATACTACTAAACAAAAATTAAAGTACTAAAAGAAATTAAAATTTAAAGTAAACAAAAGGATGGAAATAGCTTGCAAAGAAATCAAGGACTTACATTAGGGCTTTGGTGCTGCGAAGATTTATCACCCTCAAGTTTCACGTTCTCCAAACTAAGCTTAAAAACGAGATCATTGTTATTATAAGTTAGCAATTCAAACACTTACACACATGGCTTAATTAAATGCTTAAACACCCTTATTCCTAGGTGTATCTCTTATATTTTATTTTTGTCTTAGAATGATCATGAAGATGCATTTTTGGACTTATTTCGATAGTTTATTTAGGCTGAAAGCAAAATAGGACGATTTGATCAATAGTTAGCTAAAGGACAAAATCTCTTAAAACTGCTTCTCGGGATATCAAAAAGTTCATATCTTGGCATAACTTGGATCACGATTTGAGACCTTTCTCGGGCCGATATTTGGCATGTACTTCATACTTCATATCTTGAGAGACGTGCTTGAGATAATGGTCTTCTCATTGTTCATAGAGTTTCTTCACTTGGAGACTTTTGAGAGGTACTCCAACTTTGTTGACCACGACTTTATGATTATTTCTTCAATCTCTATTTGGGATTTTGAGATACAACGATCTGCCTTCTTTTCGGACTTGGATCTATTTATCCTCATACCTTGTTAGGGTCTTTTCGGATAGACTTCTCCATGATCTTTATGGGAGTTGATTGCTTTTCGTCGTGAGTCTTGATCCTTCATATCGATTTTGGGAATAATGCTTTTCACATCACCTTGGATCTTTAGCAATAAAATGGAATCCTCATGCCTTGTTAGGGCCTTTTCGGACTCGCCAATCTTCGCGCCCCGCTTCATAAGTTATGCCTTGGCTATGAACTCTTATCATTACCGAGCAACTTTTAAACGATCTTGGACTAGAAGCTAAGTAACTTCTCAAATCGTACCACCTTACTTATTGCAGATAAATTATTAGCAAGTGATGGGAGAATAGGCAAATAATTACACCAAGTGAGCTTGTGCAAGAATACCGACTTATAATTGACTCTATCATTTCTCGTCCTCCACAATTTAAAATCTCAAGTAATGAGACTCGTGGACACTTAGCCTAATAAACCAATTAAGGTCTACATGGTTAAGGATACTAGCTAGAATAAACTTGGATAAGTCTATTCGGGTAGAGTCAAAATAAACGCAACGGGCCTAATATGTCAAAGATTTCAAAACTAGCTACACCACTTTATTAATATTTTTGACTTATTGTGGGGTATATACACATGAAAGCAACGATAAAAATTTAAAAATTACGACTAAATGGCCAAAGTTAATAAAAAATTTGAAAAATGTTGAAAAATATGATTTTCCGGTTAAATGAAGGCATTTTCATGGAAAAGTCCACTTAAAACTTCGATAGAAGTCTCCCCTACACTTAAGATAAACATTGTCCTCAATGTTTAAGCATGTGGGAAAAGTCTCCCCTACACTTATGACATTGTGCACGTTGGTTAACGCAAGTTAAGGAAGAGACGACTAAAGTGATCAATTTCAAATGTGAGTATGAAGAAAATTGAATCACGATAGTTGAGAGATAGAACCGGATTTCAGATAACACGGGAGCACGGTTCTTCAAAGATTCCAAGAGTGCGCTTATCCCTGTAATCACAGCACCACACAAAAACAAACACGTATAGGCCCCCCTACACTTAGGAGGTTAAAACATAAAAGGATAGATACTCGGGCTGCCTCCCGAGGAGCGCTTGTTTTTGATAACCGAGTCACGAGCCTGACTCGACCCAAAATTAGTTCATGGGGAACGTGGTGAGGGATGGAATCACCTCCTGAGAGGTGTCCTCACCTAAGTACAACTTCACTCGTTGGCCATTCACCTTAAAATTTGGTCCATTAGGTTGAGCGAGCTCGAGAGTACCATATGGAAAAATTTGGGCAATGGTGAATGGGCCGGACCAACGAGATTTGAGCTTTCCCGAAAAGATTTTCAACCGAGAGTTAAAAAGTAAGACTTTGTCTCCAATATGGAACTCTCGGTTTTTGATCTTGGAGTCGTGAATGAGCTTAGTTCTTTCCTTATAGATCAAAGAATTTTCATAAGCCTCATTACGGAGTTCATTGAGCTCATTGAGTTGGATCTTGCGTAGGTCACCGACTTTGTTAATATCAAAATTAGCCCACTTCAAGGCCCAGTAGGCCTTGTGTTCCAACTCAATGGGGAGGTGGCACGCTTTCCCGTACACAAGACGATAAGGCGTACAGCCGATCGGGGTCTTGTAAGCAGTACGGAAAGCCCACAAAGCATCATCAAGTTTATCAGCCCATGAGGCACGATGCTCTCCCACGGTTCTTTCCAGAATTCGCTTCAGTCCTCGGTTGGATATTTCAGCCTGGCCATTAGTTTGTGGGTGGTAGGTTGTGGATAGACGATGATTTACACCGTACTTATCCATGACTCTAGCAAATTGGTCATTGCAAAAATGAGTCCCACGATCACTAATAATGGCGCGAGGCATACCGAATCTAGCGAATAGAGCTTTCAAAAAGTTACAAACCACCCTTGCGTCATTAGTAGGTAAAGCTTTGGCTTCAACCCACTTTGAAACGTAGTCAACGGCTACAAGGATGTATTTGTTTCCTTTAGAAGAAGGGAATGGCCCCATAAAGTCGATACCCCAAACATCAAAGATTTCACACTCTTGAATGAAATTCTGAGGCATCTCGTCTTTATGTGTGATCGTGCCTTGTTTTTGGCAAACATCACATCGTTTAACCATATTGTGAGCGTCACGATATATGGAGGGCCAATAAAATCCCGAGTCAAACACTTTTTTGGCCGTGTAGTTGGGACCAAAGTGACCACCGGTGGGTCCTTTGTGGCAAGCATCAAGGATTTCTGACACTGCCGGTCCGTCAACACATCGACGGATTATCAGGTCGGCACATTGTTTGAATAGGTAAGGGTCGTCCCAAAAGTAAGTCTTAATGTCGGTGAAAAACTTTTTCTTTTGTTGAGACGTCAACCCTTCCTTGAGAATTCCACCCGCCAAGTAGTTTGCAAAGTCTGCAAACCACGGGGTTTCATTAGAATTTGAATTTATAGACATTAAGGTCTCCAAGGGAAAAGAATCATTGATTTCTTTGTTCGGATGATCCCCTTGGTAAGGATGCTCAAGTCTGCTGAGATGATCCGCGGCTGGGTTTTCAGCTCCTTTTTTATCGCGAATTTCGATTTTAAATTCCTGGAGCAGCAAAACCCAACGAAGAAGTCTTGGTTTGGAATCTTGCTTTGTCAACAAGTACTTCAACGCGGAATGATCGGTATACACGATTGTGGTGGAAAGGACAAGATAGGGGCGGAATTTTTCAAAGGCATAGACAACAGCTAAAAGCTCTTTTTCGGTTGTCGTGTAATGCAATTGAGCCCCCGTCATTGTCTTGTTAGCGTAATGGATTGGTTGGAAGTGTTTGTTCACTCTTTGTCCTAGAACCGCTCCAATAGCAAAATCACTAGCATCGCACATCAACTCAAAGGGAAGCTCCCAATTAGGGGTAACCAAGACGGGTGCCTTAGTTAGCTTACCCTTCAGCGAGTTGAAGGCTTCGAGACACTCTTTGGAAAAGATAAAAGGAGTATCTTTTTCCAAGAGGTGGGTCATCGGGCGAGCGATTTGAGAAAAATCTTTGATGAATCGACGGTAGAAGCCCGCATGACCCAGAAAACTTCTCACACCCTTCACGGTTGAAGGTGGAGGCAACTTGGCGATAACATCGACTTTAGCACGGTCTACTTCAAGACCGGCTTTGGAAATCTTGTGTCCCAGCATGATGCCTTCTTTTACCATAAAATGGCATTTTTCCCAATTCAGAACAAGGCGAGTGTCTTCGCACCGCTTAAGCATACGTTCCAAATTAGCAAGGCAAGAAGAGAAGGAATCCCCGAAGACCGAGAAATCATCCATGAAGACTTCCATGGTTTTTTCAACCATGTCATGGAAGATAGCTAACATGCACCTTTGGAAAGTCTCGGGGGCATTACATAAGCCAAAAGGCATTCTTTTGTAAGCAAATGTGCCATAGGGACAAGTGAATGTTGTCTTCTCTTGATCTTGGGGATCGATGGGTATTTGAAAATAACCCGAGAAACCATCAAGAAAGCAGTAATATTCATTACCCGCTAAACGTTCAAGCATTTGGTCCATAAAAGGTAGAGGGAAATGATATTTTCTCGTGGCATCATTGAGTTTGCGGTAGTCTATACAAACTCTCCACCCAGTAACGAGACGAGTGGAAATTAACTCGTTGTGTTCATTGGGAACAACGGTTATTCCGCCCTTCTTGGGCACACAATGGATTGGACTAACCCATGGTGAATCTGAAATAGGGTAAATCATACCCGCATCAAGAAGTTTGATAACCTCTGTTTTGATGACTTCATGGATTTTTGGATTCACCCTTTGTTGGCTTTGAATAGTGGGCTTAAAGTCGTCCTCCATGAGAATTTTGTGTGTGCAGAAGTGAGGATCAATTCCACGAATATCAGAAATCTTCCAAGCAATAGCCTTCTTATGATCTTTTAACACGGTGATAAGTCGGGCTTTTTCGTCTTCCTTCAGGTCCTTAGCAATGATGACTGGTGACTTCTTCTCTTCTTCAAGGAATACATACTCGAGATGGGGCGGCAACTCCTTAAGCTCTAAATCCGGAGGATTTTCGACGGGAGGCGTATTCGAAGTCGGAGTATCGATAGCAATGACCGTGGGAGATGGAGGAGAAGGATTGTCTTCGTTAAGAAGATTGTCAAAGAAATTCATGTCTTCATCCCCATCGATAGGAGAATCATTAGTAGCTAAATTCACATCTCCCATGGTGTCTTCAAGATTGTTCCAAAACAAATCAGTATCTCCAAATAGAGACAACGATGAATCAATAGAGGACACGGTCTCAACATTGGGAAGAGAGGTAGGAATACTTTTGCAAGCATCATTAAAGTGTTCTTCACAAGCCTCATCAAGAACGTCAATACAATTAACACTCTCATATGAATAAGGCTGTTTAGACAACTTTCCCATGTTGAAGACTACTTTATCGTCACCCACTCTCATGATAAGCTCACCGGCTTCAACATCAATGAGAGTGCGACCAGTCCTCAAGAATGGACGACCAACAATTAGTGGCACACGAGGGTCCATCTCGTAGTCGACGACAACAAAATCAGCAGGAAAGGTGAATTTGTCGACTCCTACAATGACGTCTTCGGCTATCCCCACTGGATAAGCAACCGTACGGTTAGCTAATTCCAAAGTCATTTTGGTGGGGACTAGCTCTGGGAGAGATAATTGCTTCCAAACACTTAGAGGCATGAGATTAATACTGGCACCTAGATCGGCTAGGGCCATGCAATTCTCTACTCCCGGGAAGTTGCAAGGGATGAGGAAACGACCCGGATCACCAAGCTTGGTTGGTAATTTCCTTAAGAGCACTGCAGAGCAATTCTCATTAAGTTGGGTGTTGGCAATATCGAGGAGCTTTTCCTTGTCGCTCAGAAGATCTTTAAACATTTTCGCATATTTAGGCATGTGAGCGAGAGCCTCAGCGAAGGAGATATTGAAATTCAGTTGTTTAAACATTTTAAGAAAGTTTGAAACCTGAATATCGTCCTTGCTCTTTTGCTTCTCTTTCCTCAACCTAGATGGATAAGGTATATTGGAAGAAGAGGAAGGCTTTGGAAGAATAGGATCACTCACATCCTTGGGTGGAGGAGGGGTAGAAGGAAGAGGTGGAGTAATTGGGGAAGGAGAAGGATGAGGAATAGGAGCAGGTGACTCGTTTTCCTTAGTCACAATCACCGGTGGAGGTATAGGAAGCTCGGGTTCCTTGGTACCTTTGCTACTTCGAGTGGTGATTGCTTTCATCTCCCCTCTTGGATTCGCAACGGTGTTACTCGGAAGAGTACCCGAAGAAGAGGGTTGATTACCTTGGAAGAAACTAGCCATCATGTTCTTCAAGTCATTAGTTTGGCTATCCAACGTATTTCTCATGTCGACTCTCAAATCGTTTCCTTGTTTGACCAAGTCTGCTTTCAGGTTGAGCACTTCTCTCTGAAGATTTCCCACTATCACATCGTTAGTCCTCATATAAGTTTCCACTTCTTGGTGAAGAACGGTGGGTTGGTTGGGAGGAGCATTGTATGCGGGTGGTTGATAAGCAGGTTGCTAGTAGACTTGGTTGTTTCGTTGAGGTGGTTGTTGTTGCTTGTGAGGAGGTATGTATGGTTGTCGAGGTTGTTGTTGTTGTTGAGGAGGGCGGTGGAGGTTTTGTTGTTGGTTTGGGTTGTTTGGAGGAAAACCAGGTGGTGAAAGATAATTGTTAGAACGGTATCTTAGCAAGTTACGGTCACCTTGAGGACGGGCTTGATAAGCAGGTTGAGGATAGGTGCCATAAGCTGCATTCACATTTTCAGCAGGGTAGTCTTGGGTGGCGGTACAAGTGGTGTAAGATTGAGGACCACCGCATATCTCACAAGGTTGGCTGACAGCGTTAACTTGAGCGTTTTTAGCGTTGTTGTTGTAGTTGTTGTTAACGGTGTGGGTGACAAGCGATTCAAGAAGCGTAGTGATTTTGTCCAATCGCTTGTCGCTGTCACTAGTGCTAGCACTAGCGACATTGGTCCGAAGACTCTTGGTTTGCACACGAGACTTGTTCTCAATGATATCCCAAGCAGCATTGGAAGTCTTAGCCAAAAGATTACCCCCCGAGGCACTATTCAGTGAATCTTGGTCACTCATGCTTAAACCATTGTAAAAAGTATTAATTTGATGTACTTTGGTAAAACCATGTTGTGGGCATTTTCTTAAAAGATCTTTAAAACGATCCCAAGATTCACTGAACGACTCATCGTACTTTTGTTCAAAATTTATGATTTCATTCCGCAAAGCGGTAGTACGAGAGGGTGGGAAAAAGTAATTGATAAACTTGGTTTCCAAATCCGTCCACGAGAGAATACTCTGTGGCGGTTCCTTAGCAAGCCAATGCCGGGCTTGTCCCTCTAAAGAAAAGGGAAAAAGTTGTAACCTGATAACCTCTTGTGGAACACCATTGAATTTGACCGTGTTAGTGAGTTGCAAGAATCTCTTGATATGGTCATGTGGGTCATCAATGGTACGCCCCAAGAATTGTTGAGCGGAGACCATCTGGATAAAGCCTGATTTTAGCTCAAAGTTGTTGGTGGCAATTAGAGGTATGACAATTGGATCAGTGTTGCCGTCTACATGAGCTTGCAGCAGTTCAATCATCGGGCGATTATCCGAAAGAGGCTCATTGTTGTTGTTATTATTCATGTTGTTGAAAGGTGGGTTGTTGTTGTTATTATTATTGTTTGGAGGTGGTAGGTTGTTGTTGTTTTGTACACCGACCATGTCTAAGTTATCGAGAGGCTCGGGCTCTTGATAAGACGTGGATCGAGTGCGCATACACCTGCAAAAGAACGAACAAAGAAAAGCAAAGCAAAAATATTTTTGGTTTTTATGTTTTTTAATTTTTTTGTATTTTTGAAAATTATATATATATTTTTTTTGGATTTTTTGAAAATTTTGTGAAAAAGTAACGTTCACGGGGAACGGATCCCAAAATCCAAGTTCTCACAAAAAACTTTTGATCTTAACGAGAAGAGCCGGCAACGGCGCCATTTGATACTTGCGTTTTGCTAGGTTGAAATTATGTCTCAATATCCTCTCGAATTGATCTCGGCCTTAAGTGGAATGATTGTTCTTGGTTACTAAAAAGGGGATTGGTTTTCTAATCTACTAAGGGTTTAAATGCACTAAGATGTAAACTTAACCTAAAAGCAATTAATTTAATAGCAATTAATAAAACTTGAATTAAAATTTAAGCATTAAAAAAAACAGTAAATATCACTTAAAAATGCTCAAAAGAAAATTGATTCGGAAGTTTCTACTTTACCTTGATCCGGAACTTCGTTCGTAACTTTTCGTTCGGAACTTTCGTTCGGAACTTTCGTTCGGAACTTTTCGTTCGGAACTTTTCGTTCGGAACTTTTGTTCGGAACTTTCGTTCGGAACTTTTCGTTCGGAACTTTTCGTTCGGAACTTTCGTTCGGAACTTTCGTTCGGAACTTTTCGTTCGGAACTTTTCGTTCGGAACTTTTCGTTCGGAACTTTTCGTTCGGAACTTTTCGTTCGGAACTTTTCGTTCGGAACTTTTCGTTCGGAACTTTTCGTTCGGAACTTTTCGTTCGGAACTTTTCGTTCAGAACTTTTCGTTCAGAACTTTGAAAAACTCAAGAACAGTAGGATATAGAAAAAACAGGGGAACACGATTCCAAGCCAAAATCCACCAAGTTTTTCAACAAAAACTTAAATAAACTAATCACTAATGATTTACTAACCAATAACTACAAATCCCATCAACAAAAACACAAATCCCAACAACTTTTAAGGATCAAATCAATCAAATAAGAACTTGAAAACTTGAAATAAAAGATGATGATGAACAAGATGAAATGGAAAGATTAAACAAAAACTTGTATTGATGATTGATGTTTTAACAATAACAAAACAAGGATTAAAATTACAAGATTGGAAAATCAAAGACCAAAATCACCAATCACCCTAGTGGTGATGGTGATGCTACGGACAAGAAGGGAGAAAAAAAGGAAGGAAAGAAAAAACTAAAAACTAACTGGCTAAAATGTGTGAGGTGGACTATTTATAGGCTTGTTTGATTTGGTTGGTGAGTGTGCTTTCTCCCGTTCTTCTTGTCTTCTCGTCTTTTCAGAAAAGTTGACGTTTTCGATTCTGATTCGGGATTTGTCGTCGATTAAATTCAACTCGTCTTTTAATTTCTTCGTTTAATAGACTTGAGTTTCTTCGACTTATGTAAATCTTCCATCTTTGGTCCTTTTCTTCGATAAATCTTCGAATAGGCCTAGTGACTTCAAATCTTTTGCATCTCTTGGACAATAGACTTTATCTTGAGTCCTTTTCTTCAGTAAAACCCGTGCAATCCCATGTTTTCTTCAATATTCATCCATTTGGCTCTGAAAACACAATAAACACAAAAACCACGCATAATTCCAAACAAATGATATTAAATACGTGTTTTGGTCTCGTTTTAGCCAGAATTAAGTGGTAAAAGGATGGGTGTTTACACACCTATCACACTTCTCCAAGATTGATCTTAGGTCAGGCTATCATCAGCTACGGGTCAAGGAGCAGGACATCGCTAAGACTGCCTTTCGTACCCGTTATGGCCACTACGAGTTTGTAGTTATGCCATTTGGCCTGACAAATGCTCCAGCAGTGTTCATGGATTTGATGAACAGAATCTTCCATGAATTTCTGGACAAGTTCGTCATTTTCTTCATCGATGACATACTGATTTTATCAAAGTCCAAGGAGGAACACGAAGACCATCTTTGTACAGTACTATAGATTCTTCGCCAGAAGCAGCTGTATGCTAAATTCTCCAAGTGTGAGTTCTGGTTAGACAAGGTGGCATTCTTGGGTCACATTGTATCAGTAGAAGGAATCATTATGGATCCAGCGAAGGTTGAGGCCATTACTAAGTGGCCAAGGCCGACATCAGCGACGGAAGTCCGCAGTTTCTTAGGCTTAGCTAGCTATTACCGTAGGTTCGTGGAGAACTTTTCCCGCCTAGCACTACCATTGACCAAACTGATGCGGAAAGGGGAGAAATTCGTCTGGACTGAAGATCGAGAGAAGAGCTTCGAAGACCTGAAGCAGAAGCTAGTATCTGCACCTATTCTTACTCTACCATCTGGTACGGGTGGATTTCAAATCTACAGCGATGCATCGAGGAAGGGACTTGGTTGTGTTCTCATGCAACATGGGAAAGTGATCGCGTATGCTTCACGACAGCTTAAGCCTTATGAAGAAAATTACCCCACGCACGACCTGGAACTTGCTGCAGTCGTGTTTGCATTGAAGATATGGAGACACTACTTATATGGAGAATCATGTGACATTTTCACGGACCACAAGAGCTTGAAGTATATCTTCACTCAGCGTGAATTGAACATGAGGCAGAGGAGATGGTTGGAGCTGTTGAAGGATTATGACATTAATCTACAGTATCATCCCGGAAAGGCAAATGTAGTAGCAGTTGCTCTTAGCAGGAAGTCCGGAATGATCAATGACATTAAAATCGAAGAGGAAATCATCAGAGACTTGGAGCGACTAGACATCGAGATCATGGTACGTGGACAGCACGGTTACTGGGCTAATCTTAGAGTAGAACCCGAGTTGCAATCTAAGATCAAGGAAGCTCAGAAGGATGACGGAGAAATCTGGGCGATAGTACAGAATTTGGAGAAGCAGATAGAATTCAGAGTAGATGCAGATGGTATCGTATGGCAGGGCACGAGACTTTGTGTTCCTGATGACCAAGAACTCCGGGAAGCTTTGTTAGCCGAAGCTCATAGCTCCCTATTCTCTATACATCCTGGTTCGACTAAGATGTACCATGACATCAAGCAATACTTTTGGTGGAGTGGTATGAAGCAGGATGTGGCCACTTACGTCTCCAAATGTCTTACCTGCCAGCAGGTTAAGATCGAGCATCAGCGATCTGGCGGTCTCCTTCAACCGTTAGATATCCTAGAGTGGAAGTGGGACAAAATCACCATGGATTTTGTTACTGGTCTTCCGCCTACCAAGAGGAAGCACGATGCAATTTGGGTTATCGTTGATCGACTTACCAAATCAGCTCATTTCTTACCGATCCGCAAGGAAGATTCGGTAAGTAAACTCGCAGATACGTACGGAAGAGAGATCATGAGACTCCACGGTGCACCATCCAGCATCGTCTCAGACAGAGATCCTATATTCACTTCGCGCTTTTGGAAAAGTCTGCAGAAAGCTTGGGGTACACAACTTAAGCTTAGCACGGCTTTTCATCCTCAAACGGACGGACAGTCGGAGCGAAGCATTCAGACCTTGGAAGATATGTTGAGGTCTTGTGCGTTGGAATGGACGGGTGATTGGGACGATTACATCTGTTTGGTGGAATTTGCATACAACAACAGTTGGCACGCAAGTATCAAGTGTACTCCATTTGAGATGTTGTATGGCAGGAAGTGTCGCGCCCCAATCTGCTGGGATCAGGTTGGTGAGCGAACACTTGAAGGACCGGAAATCATAGAAATGACCAATGAGAAGATCGCAGTAGCTAAGCAGAAATTTCAGGAGGCACGGTCACGTCAGAAGAGTTACGCCGATAAGCATCGTAGGGATATACACTTTAACGTAGGAGATCACGTCTTCCTTAAGGTTTTGTCGGCACGTGGTGTTAGACGCTTCGAGATTTAAGGGAAGCTCAGTCCTCGTTTCATCGGACCGTTTGATATCATTGAACGAGTCGGTGAAGTATCTTACCGATTGGCGTTACCTCCGCAGCTTTCGCATGTGCACAATGTGTTTCATGTGTCCTTACTCAGAGGGTACCAGTATCATCCCCTTCACATGGTTCAGTATCCACTGGAACAGATACGTGAAGATCTTACTTTTATAGAAGAACCCGAACGAGTTCTTGACAGACAAGAATGAGTCATGAGAAAGAAGACGATTCCATTCGTCAAAATTCTATGGAGGGATCATACCGAGCGGGAAGCCACTTGGGAAACAGAGGAGTCTATCCGGGCTTCTTACCCTCATTTCATATTTTAAATTCGGGTATGTTCTTCTTTTCCAGTTTACTTTATCTATAATTCGGGGACGAATTATTCTTTTTAGGGGGGAAGAGTTGTAAAACCCGCATGCTTTTACCATGAATAGTACCCTTAAGATCGTACGTACTAGATTAAAACTTTCCTAATATAGCATGATTACGATTACGTGTTAGGATTTTACGTATTACGTACGTGTTAGAACACGATAAGTAATTACTACGCACGAGCACGTAATAATTATTTGACAATAATTAATCACGAACATGCGATCATGAAAGCATGAACGTAATTAAAACACGAACTATTATTAAATACGTATATATATTTATTACGAGCGTAATTAAATATATTAGATCACGATATTTACGTAACGAGAACACTTAAAACGCGAACACAAATAATCACGAACGTATAACTTAACATCGAGACACGGAAAAAGGTACGGGTACCCCAAGTGGGGCCCCTACCCGTGGCTACAAGGACAAATGCGCCAAGCCCATTTGTCAAATTTTACTAAAAGGGAAAAGGGGCTTTTTCACTACTCATTTACAATTACAGAAGATTTTTAGCAAAAACCTAAAAACCCTCCTTCCTTGTTCTTTTTGTGCCGCCACCCTACAAACACCACAAGGAGGTGGTTTGTGATCTTGGATCTTGGATTGTTAGTTGGTGATTGTGTTTGTTCTTCGTCCTTTTGATCCACGAATTCGGTAAATCCTTTTTAAACTTTTTCTTTTGATTTGATCTTTTAATAAATCAAGAACATGTTATGTTTTTTACAAAAACCTAATAAATAAACATGGATCTAACATGATTTGGTGTTTAATAAAATCAAAAGTATGTTTTTAAGGGGTGTTTGTTTTGGCCGCAGGCTGCACCGAACCCGAAGGGGTTTCGGTTTGGCCAACCGACCACCACCAAGACCATATGGTCTTGGTTGGTTGGTGTGGGTCCCACGAAAGCCTCAAGACACGGGGTATCCCGATTTGGTTCGGGGTACGGTGTCGATTTCATGTCCGGTTCATGCTTTTGATTCTAGATCTGGTTCATGGTGTATGTTTAGTTTTTATGTTTTACGATCTTATGTTAAAAATTAAATTAATAAAATGACATGATTAATTTAATAACATGACTTAGGTTATTTTAATTATTAATAATCATGAAATTAATTAACCTAAGTATTTTTATATTTTAGACTTATAATTAATTAATTATTTAAAAACCATGATTATAATTAATTAATTAACATGACTTAGGTTATATTATTAATATATAATAATACATGTTTTAACCTAAGTATTTAACTTTATTTAATTAAAAACATGTTATACTTTAATTAAATATTTTAACCTATAGTTTAATTTAGTTACATGGAATAATTATTAAACTATACATTATATCATATGACTTAGAAAATAATCATGAAAATACTTAGGCTTATATACTTAGCTTATTTAACCAGCTTATTTCTAATTATGGAAACTTTCTATTTTTAGAAACTTAATTAAATAAGGCAGCTAATCTATTTATGGAAACCTTCTATTTTTTAGAAACTTAATTATTTCAGACAGCTAATCTATTTATAGAAACTTATTTAATTTAGGCAGCTGATCTACTTATGGAAACTTTCTACTTTTAGAAACTTATCTATTTTAAGCAGTAATTCTATTTTTGGAAACTTTCTATTTTTGGAAACTTTCTATTTCTGGAAACTTTTTATTTTTGGAAACTTTCTATTTTAGGAAACCTGATATTTTTGGAAAATTACTTATTATTACACAGTAAGTATAATAATACATGAAATACCAGAAATACTTAATCAGATTAAACAGAATATAAGATAAATACGGTTTAAGGCTTTAAAACAGTAAAACATGGTAAGAACACATAAAATAAGCTAAGACATGACATAAAACCAGCAACGTATTTAGTAAGCAGATACTTATTCATGTATGTATTTATGTAGCACTAGTGATTCGGAAGTAGGATTCCTCTCAGTTCATCTTCTTCGTTCACTGGACATAAGGTACGGATTCCCGTCCTTTCAGTATGGACATTCTTTCCTTATTAGGATTCCCCGTATGCAGCCAACTGTTTTCCCGTAGTATAAGTTACGTGTTTGATTGCTTATGTTTAATTAAGATTACCTACAGCCATATACATGCATGACCAGTTTCACCTAGTTATGGAGGTACCATAACCATAACATTAGAGGCACTGATGTTTTGACCTCACCACAGCGGAGTGATTGCTCGTGGCGTCCCTTCAGCTTTTGGCCATTTATATTATATTTATCATGTGGGGCGTATGGGTGCATCCTAGTTACATGTTTTTAGTCAGGATTTCATGGTGAATGTGGTGTGTGCCTTGCATCCTTCACAAGGAGCTAATCCCTCCTACCCAAAAAACCAGTATATTAAATTAGAGGCAGCCCCTCTAATTTGCACGATGAGGTCACCCCTCCAAGTATTCATGCACGGTGGATTTTCATGACCTATATTGGCTAATGGTAAAATATGACAAACAGTTTTTATAAGATAAACATAAGACTTTCAAACTATAAAACCAGTTTTATCAAGACTTAACCAGGTTACTCGGGACTTAGTTTTCTTCCGCTGTTATATGTTATATGCTTATCCTATTCATGCTTTATTGTACATCCGTGCACTGAGCGTATTTGCTCAGCCGTTTTCCTTTTCTATGTTCCCAAAACGGCAGGTACTCAGGAACGCTCGTAGACCTAAGAGTACGTGCATTTGGACTGGAAGCTGTCTAGCCTTCTTTACTTTATGCATTTCCTTTCTTATGATACATTTGATATGGACATTGTTTAGTCCTTTCCTTTACTATACTATGTTTGTGTGTGATGAGCTTTACTTTTGGACTACCGATGTTTGATTTCGGTATTTTCCTTTTATGGTCAAGTAATGTTTAGACATTTTTCCTTGTATGCTTTGATGACACGCCATAATTGCATGTGACATTTCCTTTATCAAAATGGGGTGTTATAGTTGAAGGGATGAAGAACACAATCAAGAAGAGAGGGTTAAAGAAGAGAAGGGAATGATCCAAACTAGTAATGAGTTAAAATCATTATAGGTGAGTAATGAAATTAGGTAGCCTAGTTTAGGAAAGTAAAGGTTTTTTTGCAAAAATTTTATCAAAGTTTACACAGATTAAGGAAAACAGTGTAAAGCAAAGATTATGCCGAAAAAGTGACTGGAGGTTCCTTATGTAGGGCCACGGTTCGATATCGATAAAGAACCGCGGGGATGATAAAGAACCGCCACCAGAAGGTTCGAAAAATAGCACTTCCTGAAACATTTGCTAGCCCATAGTTTATACCAAGGTTTATCAAGCCAAAGTGAACTATAAATCGAAATCTAGGAAGCTAACAAACACATAATATGCACAAAGCTATGCAAATAGAAGGATCAATAGCATAGACGATTAGGATTAAAATACTACGTAATTCAAACACAAAGTATTAGTTAGCAAACACAACATCCTAAAATTAAAAAACAGAATAAGGAAATATTGTTCAACAATTCAAACATGTTTACAAACATGTTAACCTTGATAAACCTAAGCATCATTTCTTCTTCTTGCCAAGTCCCTTAAGCAATTTGGTTATGCTCTTGAACGATCCTCTTGACTCCACTCGATGATCATATAACTCACCTTGGGTTTTAAGATTAGCTCGGTAGACATCCTCAAGACCAAAGTTCTCTGAAAGTCCACTAGTGGCATATTGAGGAGGAGGGATGATATCTTCAAACCCGTCCATGAAAGTGTCCATGGATGGGTGTGAGTCACTCGAAGAGCCAACATGAGCACTTGTGCCTACACCACCACCATCACTTGGTGACATATGAAAGTCCTCATCATCAGACTCTTGTGAATCTGACTTTATCGAACCTCGATCACTTCTAGGCTTTCGTGGTTGTACCCTTTGAATAGGTAGCATAACACGTTCGACCGAACGAAAGCGAGAAATGTTGATGTCGGGATAGTCTTCACCAACCTTCTTAAGAAGGCGAGTAAGGAGCATGGCATAGGGAAGATTTGTTTTGGGTTGGAAAAGAGCATAAGTGATTTGTCGAGCGATATAGTATGTGAGATTATACTTGGCGTTGGTAGCGATGCAACATAACATGTGCGCCATACATGGCTAAATATGATCCCGGCTTCCGCCAAGACAAAATACATTCTCCCTAAGGATGTCGGCCCAATGGACCATACAATCATTAAGGTCGCTTAAGAGAACCTCATAGTGTTTTACCACACGCTTGGTAGAGTGTAGGCTTCTTACAACGTTTCTCCTACACGCTTTACAAATGACATCAAGAATAAAGTCAAGGTCAATCTCTTCATTTTCATCTGGAGCACAGTCGAATGGTTCAAGGAGATAATCAAGTTTCCATTTATCAGTAAATCGACAAGTGCCCCTAAATGGAACACGAAGAGCTTGACCAAAGTCTTGAAGAGAGAGTTTAATGAGTCGACCTTCAAGGATGAACCTAACATATACTCTATCGTCATCATAAACGAGAGAATATGTGCTAAAGAACTCCAAGAGAAATTCCGGATATATATCCTCTTTGATGTCCAACAAACAATCAAACCCAATTTGTCCGAACATCGAACGAGTATATATATACCCCTCAATATCCTCTTCGACAACTCTACCCTCGTGAAAGCAACGGTTTTGAAGTGAATAGTAGGTGTTTGTAAGTTGAGGGGAAGCACACATTATGGATAGATTTGGCATATATTGTTTTGTGTTTTGGTGATCTTGTTGATATTCCGAAGGCATGATTAGTACCTAAATAAACACAAAAATATTTCCCCAATTACTCATATGTTACATATAAATCAAAAATAAAAAAGGATGAGAATGTGTTTCATCAATCTCTTGACAAACAAAGGATTAATCCTTATCATTTTCAAGTTCACAATGTACCTAGTTCATCATTGGCAGTAACACATTTACCATGTAAGATCAACAATGAACTTGAACATTGGTTTTTCAAAACAAGGTTTTTAGGCAAGCATTTAACAATACCATTACCAACTTGTTCATGGGTTCATATCAATTCTATCAGTTAACCAAAATTATTTAGTCAAATTCAGATTGTTCTACAAGTGGGTTTTAGTGAAATCTCAATGAATATGAACCTAAGGAATCCTAGTAACAATACTATGTCAACTCTTATTCCTAGTAAGGTTCTAATTCAATGTCAATTTTAAAAATCCCCAATTATGAATGTATGAACCCTAGAACAAGTTAGATGAAATTGAAAGAAATGACTTATAGATAATTGATCTTGGATGAAGGATGAGTGAAACCCACAAATAGAAATCAATTAATCTTGAGTAATTGAAGGTTTTGGAAAATAACAATGGTGGAAAACTGGGTATTCCCGTCGCTATGTTAGAGAAGAGAGAGAAGGATTTTTTGAAAAAAATGATTTTTAATAAAAACTGGCACATTAGTCGCAAGTACTGGACGCGGTTCCTTATCGATAAGGAACCGCTTGTTTGAGTTGCGACAATAAGGAACCGCCTACAGTGGCGTGTTTAAATCAAGAAAAATCAAAGAAATTTTCAAAACCAAATTTTTCTAAAATCCGTAAAATATGTCTTAAGCCTTTAGGAAATCATTGGACCACCACAACACTAGGTAATAATGCCATATTAAAGGATTACGAGTCGAATCGAGATAGGAAAAGACCGAAAAGGACAAACGACTACTCATAGCAAAGAAGCAAAGAGGAGAGGAGTCAGGAGAAGTGAATCAAGACCAAGAACATTGCTCAAGAGACAAATGACATTCTTCAAATCGAGGAGACGAAGAGTTTGTGTCATACATAGTGGTTTGAGACGTGCCTTTCCGGCGAAAGTCTAAACGGATTTGGTAATGAACTATACCAAGCAACTTTGATACATAGAATAAGATCAGTTTCACGAGTATTCTTATTCTATTTCAAAATGTGAGCAAAGTATAGATTCACTTTCTTTCCCACATGATCGGATAATTATTGCTAGGATTTACAATAACAATATCCTTGGAATATTTCAATTCTAAATGTGTAAAACCACCTACAACTTAATGAAGTAGTTTGGTATCTCAAGGGATTCATCAATCATCCTAGAGATGAGCTTAATTTCACAAGTTACACATGATATTAGGCCTACTAACCGTAAGGGTGCAAACCATGATACTTTAAGCTTCTACTAACTCACTCTACATCTCCATAGTGAGTCAAGTATCCAAGTAATGAAGGTTTGAGAGGGAACAAGGGAAGAATCACAAACCACAAACAAATTTCAAGGCAAGGATGCCAAGAACAAACATATAGTCAGCTAATGATCAAAAGAATGATCAATAAGGCGTGTGGAAGAACGAAAACGTACCTTGGCCACAAATTGCATTCCAAGCTTTCAAGGAACAAATGCAAAGCCCAATCATGACTAAAGTGACTACTAAGTCTTCAAGGAACTAGTATCACTCCCATCCATCTTCATATCATCATTCAGTGATGTTGGAAATCAAAGAAGATGAGTCTTCTACAAGTGTAAGTAACTCAATCCACAATCAATTGAATGATTGATCTTCATGAGTACCTACACATAACAAGATGCAAACTAGTATATACATTTCAAGAGTAACTCTAAAATGTATAATGACTACTAATCTAAATGAGATGTAATATTATCAATTAAAAGGCTTATTTTCAATTAAAGATAGTTTTGACCAAAGAAAAACTTTATTACAACTTAACCTTATAGTTTGAGGAGACAATGGATCGATCCAAATTCTAAAGTACAATATACTTCAAAGATCTTGTGTCACTATCGCTCTGATACCAATTGTAGAAACTAGAAGGGGGGGTTGAATAGTTTCTAATCGGTTTATCTCCTAATTAAAATTCCTTTCAATTAGGTGAGTGCCAAAACTATCTTTTACTTGAAAGCTAGTTGCATAATGATTAGGTTCAATTCTAATGCATTAACAATAAGTAGTAAGTGTAATGATGATGAATGTAAGTGATGAGTAAGGAAAGAAACAACCTAGTAGGAAGACACCAATATTTATAGTGGTTCGGCAACGAGGCTCTATCCTTGTTCCTACTCCACTCCTCGAGTACACCTTACTCGAGATTTCCACTATATCCACAAGCTCCCTTCTTGGCGAGAAAATCTTACAACGTCGCTTACATTATTTTCCGACACTAAGCTAAATGGCGAGACCTAATCTTAGCTAGGACCAATCTACACAACGTCACCCACTTCACCATTTTACGAGACAAGGCTAGAACCAATCTTCACAACGTTGCCTACTTCACCATTTTCCGACACAAGGCTAGATGTCGAGTTCTAATCCAAAGCTAGAACCAATCTTCACAACTCTCCACTTTGAAGCTAAGTGAGAACTTCACACAACACAACTACACATCATTTTATAGGTTAGTCAGAACTCACAAGACACAACCACATCACTTTATATTTTAGTGAGAACTAACACAACCTATTACAACTCAACTAAACTTATCTAAGTACACACATGTAACTTGGATCTACACAACATAAATCCAAGCATACACATATGCAAAGGATTTACACAACTCTAATCCAAGTATTCACACATAGCTTGGATGAATACAACTAGTCCAAGTATTCATAAATACATTGGATCTAAACAAGACACAATACACAAATGATGAACATGACTAGATCTTTAAGGGAGGATGATCTTCATCAAGGCTTCATCTTTAATCACATCACAAGTGTGTGAGTGATCTTCTCTTTGGACAAGGTAAAGAAGGAGATCAAGAGGATAATCATAAGTAAACATACTTAACACATTAAGTGATCATTTACAAATGATTAGGATTAGAAAGGAGAAAGAAGGCTGAAAGAGATGTCCAAAAATGGTTAATGAAAATGCAGATTTGATCCACTATTTATAGAAGACAAATCCCAACGGCTAGTTGGGGGCGGTTCCTTAGCTACCTAGGTGGTTCCTTATCGATAGCGAACCACATAGGCACTTAAGGAACCGTGGAGTGTACACTCCGCTCCTTTTTATCTTTGAGTGAATTTGAAATATCTGAGGCTGTTTAAACCTTCAAAGGATATTCTTATGGCATTTGGAATATGCCATATTCAAATTTACATTTTCATTTTAATAAAACATTTTCTTAAAAATAAAGTTTATTAAAAATCTTCTGTTACATTTGAAAAAAGTGAGTTTTAAGGCTATAATCACTTTTATGATCACTAAGCATGATTAAGATATGTTAGTGTAATGATGATTACCTTGATGATAGTGTTTGTTAGATAATTCGTTATATGATTGTGTTTGACAATAAATGTCTTTGTAATTTGTCGTGATCAAAACTAAGAAAGATTAATTAGCACTAACAATGTTTTTAGGCATCTGCTTTGCATTAAAAGAAGACATGTTGCGGGCTTGTGTACTTGAATGGTCAGGAAGTTGGGACGACTACATCTGTTTGGTTGAGTTTGCCTACAACAATAGTTGGCATACAAGTGTTAAGTGTGCACCATTTGAGATGCTTTATGACGGAAAGTGTCGTGCTCCAATCTGTTGGGATCAAGTTGAAGAACAAATACTTGAAGGACCAGAAATGATAGAGGTGACCAATGAAAAGGTTTCCATCGCCAAGGCGCAACTATAGGAAGCTCGTGCACGACAGAAGAGCTATGCGGATAAACATCATAGAGATATATCGTTTAATATCGTCGATCATGTTTTCCTAAAAGTATCACCAGCACGTGGTGTTAAGCGTTTTGGACTTAAGGGAAAGCTCAGTCCTCGTTTCATCGCACCATTTGAAATCCTTGAACGTGTCGGTGAAGTATCATATCGTCTAGCTTTACCTCCTCATATATCTCATGTGCATGATGTATTCCACGTATCCTTGCTCGGAGGTTACAACTACCATCCATTGCATAAAGTTACGTATCCATTCGAGCAGATTCGAGAGGATCTATCATATATCATGGAACCCGAGAAAGTTCTCGATCGCCAAGAACGAGTCATGAGGAGAAAGACGATTCCATTCGTTAAAATCCTCTAAAGGGATCATACCGAGCGGGAAGCCACTTGGGAAACGGAGGAGTCTATCAGGACTTCTTACCCTCATTTCCAGTTTTGACTCGGGTATGTCATTTCAGATTACATATCTTTCTAGCTTTTAAGTCATTTCATCGTTTAGCATCTTATCAGCTTATCGTATCTCTAATTCAAGGACGAATTGTTCTTTTAGAGGGGAAGAGTTGTAAAACCCGCCTTAAAAAGCCTACGATCATTTAATGCACGATGTTACCGTTAAATTTAAAATTTATAAGTAATTAATATACGCCATATATCACGAACATTTAATATGAACAGTATGTATATTAATTAATTATTATAAGTAATATGTACGTAAACACGAATATTAATATACGATAAGTATGTATGTACGATATTAAGAAAACGTTCAAGTAACGAAAGCACGATAATTAAACACGAATGTACATGATAAATATTAACAAGAAAAACAAATAAGTATAAGGGGGTGTATGTCCGCCGATTATAAGAGAGAAAAAGGAGGAACCGGGCCTTGGTCCATACCCATTAACTAGTTATTAGTTTAATAAAAACACATGAGGTTTTCATTAAACACTTTTAACAGATAAACAAAACCCTAGCCCCGCTCTTTTGTCTCTCTAGCCGCGGCACCCTAGGAACACAAGGACGATTCCATTGTTGATTTTTGGTTGATTGTTTATACGGTATTGTATTCATTCCTAAAACATTTTCCACGTATACGGTATCCTTGATTCTCTAATCGTTTTATTTATTTTTCTATGTTTATAGATCTTTAAAAACAAGTATGAAACCATGTTTAATAAAAAGATTTAATAAGGGATCGGGTAAGTTTATGTTTATGGTTTGGGTACAGCGAACCGAGACTAAGATCGGTGACCAACCGCCAGACCATTATGGTCAGTGGTGGTGGTTTGTTTACAACCGAGACACCACACCCCCAATAAGGGGGCTGTGGCTTTGGTTCGACAGGCGACCGAGACCCCAAGGGGGTGCTCGGCGTGGTTCTCGGACAACGAGGGACCCCAACCGAGGCTGGGGTTGGTGTTGTTTCGGACACAGCCGCGAAGCCGAGAGCTTCGGCTCTCGGTGTAGGGCTGTGGTTCGGACGAGACGCGACCTCGGGGGTCACGGTTTTCAGGTCGTGATGCTCGGTTGTCGGGTCTTGGGATTTTGGTTCGGGTACTTACATTTTTATGTACACGTAACTAAACCGACATGTAAATTAAGTTATGTATGTTTAATTAATTTAGTTATTAATTAATTTTGGTTTAATTAAATAAAACTTATGTTATGTTTATTTATATAAAGTCATGATAAAATATGTATGTACATTTATTTAAATAAACTTAGGCTATAATAATCAATTATTTAATTATTCATGAACGTGGATTTAATTAAATAAAACATAGGCTAAATTAATTAATATCTTTTTAAGGTAAAGTCACATGACGTGATATTATTAATTAATAATAAGCTAAGTATTTATTTATTTATTAAACTTTATATTATAATAATACATGACATAAAATAAGCATATAATTAATTATGGAAACATATTAATTATGGGAATATATTATTTATGACAACATGATAAATATGGTAATATGATATTTATGGTAATATATTAAATATGATAACATGCTACTTATGATAATACGTTAAATATGAAAACATACTATTTGAAGAAACATGCTAAATATGGAAACTTTCTATTTTTGGAAACTTACTAATTATGGAAACTTTCTATTTTTAGAAACTTACTATTTAAGAAAACTTACTATTTTTAGAAAGTTACTATATACGGAAACCTGCTATTTTTGGAAAGTTACTATATATAGAAACCTACTATTTTTAGAAAGTTACTCATTATATTATAACAAGTATAATAACACTTAAAACATGAAACACATGAATCTAAAACACATGAAACTATAAGAAATGCATGATTAAAACATGAAATACTAAGACAAGACAAGAACAAGTATAATAAGTATGAACACGTCAAGTAAACCAAATAACAAGTATGAATAAGTAAGATCGACTCTTATTCAAGTCCCTTCATTATGTAGCTATTGTGAAGTCGGAGTGATCATTTACGTCTGTTTCCGTCTTCATTTACTGGACATAAGGTACGGATATTTCGTCCTTTAGTAAGGACATCTTTCTTCCTATATTAGGATTCCCCGTTTACAGCCATCTGTATTCCCATTAGTTTAAGTGTCTTAAACACATCAGTATATGTATGATTATTTTAGATTGCTTGAGCTATATACATGCATGCCAGTTTCACCTAGTTATGAGGGTTCCATAACCATAGCACTGGAGGCACCGGTGTTATGACTCTTCTACGGGAAAGTGATTGCTCGCAGCGTCCCTTACAGTATGTTGGCCTATGTTATTATTATCATATAGGGCGAATGGGTGAATCCTAGGACACGTAGTATGATTTCATGGTAACTATGGTGTGTGCCTTGCATCCGTTACAGGAGTTGATCCCTCCACTCATTTTATATATTAGTTAGAGGCAACCCCTCTAATTGCATGACGAGGTCACCCCTCCAAGTATTCATGCACGTGGATATAACATGACCTATATGGGCTCTCAGCATATTTAAAATACATATTTTCAAGATAAAATAAACATAAGTCTTTCAGAAATATAAACCAGTATTATGAACTTAAACCAGGTTTTTCAGGACATACATTTATTCCGCTGCTATGTTATTCATTTCATTCATTAATTGATTATGTCTATGCTTTACATTCTATTTTATATATCCGCACACTGAGCGTGTTGCTCAGCCGTATTTCTCTTTCCATGTCCCAATACGGCACGTACTAAAGGGTAAAGCTAGGATATCCAAGAGTACGTGCATGGAATGAGGCGCCAGCTTTCTTTCATCTTTTAATGCATTTACATACTTTCACTTTGCTGGACATTGTTTAGTCCTTTCCTTACACTCTATACTTATGCATTTTGTGTGTGGAGCTTATGTGGATCCGATGTTTATTTCCGTATTCTTTTATGGTCATTTAATGTTTTAGACATTACCTTTTTTTCTTTGATGATATGCCATAATTATCCTATGATATTCTATTTATAAAAATGGGGTGTTACAGATTGAACATTTGTCTATGAAATATCCCTCAGTAGACACTAGAGGCAGTCTAACTCCAATTCCTTGTCATGGACTTCCAAGCTCTATCTCTCATCATGATACCAGTGCTTATTCACAAGCTCCACAAAAATCTTGGCCTAATAATAGTCACATTCTATTGGTGAATATAATAGGAAATCCTAGAGAAAGTAGAGTCACTAGATCTATGGCAAAGAAACTAAGTGTTGCTTCACCTGGAGTATGTCTCTATGCAGATTTTCTCTCAGAAATTGAACCTACAAATATTTTTGAAGCACCCTCTCACCCTGGATGGGTGGATGCCATTCAAGAGGAACTAAATCAATCTGAAAGAAATAAAGTCTAGAAATTGGTTCCTCTTCCATATGGTAAATCAACCACTGGCACCAAATGGGTTTAAAAACTCAAAAGAGATGAAACCAATGTGGTGACCAAAAATAAAGCTAGGCTGGTGGCTCAAGGATTCAATCAAGAGCCTAGTGTTGATTTTGATCAGACCTTTGCTCTAGTAGCACATATGGATGTCATACGAATCTTCCTTGCTTATGCCAGTTTCATGAACTTCAACATCTACCAAATGGATGTCAAAAGTGCATCCTAAATGGTGAACTAAAAGAAGAAATTTATGTCAAACATCCTTCTAGCTTTAAGAGTAGTAAATACCCGAATCATATCTACAAGCTTTACAAAGCTTTGTATGGACTGAAGCAAGCCCCAAGGGCATGGTATGAAACTCTCTCAGCATTTCTAATTGAACATAAATTTGTCAGAGGAAAAATAGATAGCACCTTGTTTATCTATAAATCTAAAATTAACACCATTCTGGTACAAATTTATGTGGATGACATCAACTTTGGTTCAACAAGCTTGAAACTATGCAAAAAATTTGCCAAGCTTATGACCAGCAAGTTTGAGATGAGTATGATGGGAGAACTCACATACCTCCTTGGTCTTCAGATAAAACAATCTGACCAAGGCATCTCTATCAATAAAGAAAAATATGTCAAGGATATGCTAAAAAAGTATGATATCAATTGTGCTTTAGTAAAAACACCAATGGTACCCCCTAACAACTTAGGACCTGATCTCAATGGACAACCAGTCAATGAGACTCAGTGGTGATCCCAAACTTAGATCGATTAGCTTTGTATTAAATGAGATTGAATAATACTTAGAGAAACTTTGTTGTATTTAACAATCCAAGTGTTATGCGGAATTAACACTTAGAATAAAGAACAAACAAACAAAGTAAACCAAACTTTCACTATAGATTGATAAACGAACTTGCTTACAATGAAAGTTGTAAAACTGAATAATGTATATAAACTATGAACCCTACGACCTCCTTTTATAACACAAGGAGTCGTGGATTCTAGGTAAAGATAAATATAGAAAATACAATATTAATCATATCTTTACTTAAGATACAAAACGTGTTGACTAAGTATTCCTATCGGTGGTTGGACTTCTTCTTGTCAGCGCTTGAATATTTCTTGTCAGTGCTTGATCTGTCAGCGCTTCATTTACTCTTGTCAGCGTCTCAGAGACTTAGCTTATTTTATTCCCAACAATCCTCCCCTAAACTTGATATCTACTCTAGTAATCAAATTTCTGAATAAAACTAAGTACAAGGAGGATTCTTACAAATACAAACTACTTGTTAATTATAAAATAAACAAATCCAGTTAAATCCTTGCTAACATCACTAGTATAATCAACTTCTAGCTGTGTAGACACCATCTTCTTGAAAACATCCTTAGACATAGGATATTGAGCATCAACCAAAAGATACTTTGAAAACTTTGAGGTGCTTAGATGGTATACACCAGCAGCTGAATGTAGACGCCACTTCAAACCACTGATATCATCCTGATCCAACCATATTGGATCAGCTTCATCTGGTGCAATCATTCTCTTGAATGCTGTCCAGATCTTTATTCCATTTGCTAAAGTAGGATCTTTAACATCATACTTGGTCTTCATCAGATTCCACATATCTACCAAGTCTTCTCTATCCATGCTTGCAAACAATGAGATCAAGGAAGTAAAAGTATGTACCTTTTTACCATATCTGGTGATTACCCATAAACCACTTGCATCTTCTTCATAATTGATTATTGGGTTTCTAAAATCCAAAGGCAACACCTCTGCAACATCTGAAGCTTCCAAAGGTGAAAGCTTTATACTCTTTCTGATCACTGCTTCACTAGGATTCAATTTATCAAGGACTAGAAGTTCAATAGGAATTCCCTTCTTCACTGGCCTTGGTACAATAGAATCCCTCTTGATCTGCATATTCTCTTCAATCTCTTGTTTCCTTTCATCTAAAAGAAGCCTCATAGTGTTTTCCTCACAAACTCTTTCACATATAGGATAAGCATTAAAATCCAATTCTTCAAAGGATAGCCTCTTCAGTCTCTCATAAGTCCACCCACCTTGATGACACCTAAGCAGCATATAATGGAGCTCTCTCCTATCCCTTTTGAGCTCAGAAAGCATCTTACTAGCCTTGTGCTTTAAGATCACCATACAATCTTCTTGAACTCTTAGTAGAATCTCCAAACCCCAAATTTTCCCAGTAATTGACATGTTTGGATTCTCTTCAATTGTAGTTTCCCATGCAAAATACATCTCCATAACTTCAGGCATATCAAAATCTACTTTCATCTTCAATTCTCTCAGCTTCTCCCTAGCTAACGCATCCTCTCCATACTCCAACCTTTCTGGTTCTTCAATTATCATGACACTTGAACCAGAACTCTCATCATCATCACTACCATCCTTAACCTTTTCTATGGTAGTCTCTATCCTATCCTGTTCTTCTAATTGTGCAGCCAAAACAGAATCAAAATGTACCTGTGCTGCATTCTTAGGTACCTAAACCTCTTCCAAAATCTCTTTACCCTTTGGTAAAGCAATGGATGGTACCTGTGTAGAAACAACCCTGATGATAACTGGTGGTTGGGATACACCAATCATACCTTTAAGTCTGTCAGCGTCGGATTTTCTCTTGTCAGCACTCAAAGTCTGAATGTCAGCGGCTGACTTTGTGGCTTGTTGCATCATCTCTACAAAACTTAGCTTCTTGGGAGTAATCAAAGAAGCATCCATAGCTGGCTTCTCCTTCAAGCTTGTTAAAGCCTCAGCTATCTCCACACTCCCATATGAACCACCTTCTTGTGAGTCTTTGTCACTCACATGTACTTGTTCATCCTCACCTTTGGAAGAATCCTCCTGCCTTCTACAAGCATTGGTAGCTTCCAAAATAACTATCCTCTCCCTCAATGATTTGAGTTCGAGGCCTTGACATGTGACAACTTGTACGAGGTCTACATTTTGCTTTTACAAGCTAATGCAAACCCCCGTCAATTCCAAAAGTGATAAAGGTTCTAATCTGCCCTCCTGTATTATGGGGATTTGACCTCCCAAAAGAGATTCATAGGGCATGGATGGGGCCTTAATGATGTTGGGACTACCTTGACCTGCTTCTAAGCCAGATTCAATAGTCCCAGCCCCACCCATTTCACCAGCCACACTTGTGGAGGTGGTTCTATCTGCTACATGGCTAGGACCACTAGAGGAGAACACTCAAGTAGTCCTTTGGCGTTTCTCAAACCTATAATCATGAGGTTTTGAAGAGGAAGTGGATTGGGGTCTGTTTGGGTCTGAGGGTCTGTTTGGGTTTGAGGAAGAATGGTGTCAGCATTTGGGTTTGATGTGTCAGCGCCCACATTTTGAGTGTCATCGCCTGATGGTTGAGGGTCAAGGTCCATGTGTTGGGGTGATGGAGGTTGTTCTGGTAGTGGGTCTGGTTGTGGTTGGGGTTGTGCAACTGCCTTAATGACAGCTAGCATGGCTGGGGTAAGTGGTAAGTCTCTATAGGGAGGTGAATTCATTTTGCCAAACACAGTTTTCTTTTGAGTAGGGACCTCATAAAAGTTGTCATGGTCTCTACTGCAATATCCTTGCATATCAAAAACCATTTGTAAAAAACTAGGGTAAGCAAGAGTCATCTTGTTACCCTTTTTGTGAAACATGCCATCAAAAATTAATTTGGAAAAATTATATCTTTGCCCAGTTGCAAAACAAACAATGGCACTCCTGATTGAACGGTTGATTTCATTAAATGAAGAGCATTTGGGACTCAAACATTGTAAGATGACATGTATAAGGAACTTCCAGGCTGGGTGAAATTGTTGTTTGGTATATTTGTTTAAATGGCCCACTGGGGGCAAAGCATACCCCAAGCCTTGGAGTCCTAACTCTAGCTCTGCTAAGGGAAGAGTAGTTATACCATCAGCATCATCAAGATGAAAAGCTTGGAGAACCAAAGCTTCAGTAACTACCCATTGAACCCCATGAACAGTAGCAGTCAATGTAATCACTCCATCAATTGTTTTGGAACTTATAGTGTTCTAAAACTGCTTGATGTGTGTGGGGACGAGTGGAGTATGAGAGAGTGCATACCTGAAAGGAGACGCCTTCAAATACTCAATCATCTGATTGTATTGGGGATGTAAAGTATTATCCTCTTCTAAGTAAGCCACCAGGTTGTGTTGGCTTCTGAACCCTAATTCCACATTACCAGGTTTAAACTTTGGTGCCATTAAGATTGATTTGAGAAAACTGTGTTATGATAACAATGGAGGTAAGAAGGTTTGAGAGTTTAACAGACAAGAAATAGCAGTTACCCTGTTTGAAAGAAAACAGCCAAATTTATAGGAGAAGGATAAACACACGATTGGTTGAAATATGAGGCAGTTATATTCAAAAAGTAATCATCACAATCTTGAAAAATATATAACTTATCTCATACATTAATTAAAAGTTACCAACTCGCTAAAATTACGACCCATATTTTCGTCAAAAATAACAACTGGGTGGACCCCAATGTTTTTCAACGGTCAAAAAGTAAACATCAGCGTGTAACGGCTATATTCTTGTCAGCGTTGAAATTTTGCCATGTCAGCGTTTAAATTGGGCTTATTAGCATTTGGAAAGAAAACATGTCAGTGGCTAAAAATAAAAATAATTAAAAATAAAAAGACCTTAACAAAGAAGTTTACCCTAGTGAAGATAACTCTTAGACTGAAAATGATTATAGGGTGGCGAGCATTGTCCAATCATGCACACTTGCATAAGCAAGATAGACATAATTGTCCTCAAGTGTCCCTTGCTAACCAAAGTGCTTAACAATGAAGTTACCTCATATAAACCCTTTGTAACTTCCTAGGTAAGCCCAATTAAAATGTTCACCAAGTCTCTCAACCGACCAATCCCAATTCTAGGCCAAAATGTCTTGGAAGCGTACACAATATATCAACTTTGCATGCTACATTGCCTCACGAATTAGAAATTCTAAATCGTACTCAACAATGGACACAATCTAGAATTGTGATAAGAGTATTCTAAGAATACCCAAAAGCCTAAAGGTTTCCTAAACCTCCCCTTAAACTAAGATATACATAGTTGCAAAATAAAAAGTATATGACATAAATTTATTTCAAGATAGGAATGTAAACATTCCAACCATCATAAATAAACTTTGACACATCCCTTGTAAGCTCCAAAGATCCATAAGCAACTCTATATCCATTTGTACAATGCTCATAATGCCTGCATGATTAGATCAAAAACCACAAAACTAACATATTACTGTCAACGGACATTTTTACACTTGTCAGCGTTCAAATAACCTTTGTCAGCGTTAGAAAAAGAAAGTGGAAAACCTAATTCTTTACAAATACCAATGACAGTACACATCATGTACAAATTATACAATGATTTCAAAAACACATTTAGGTGAGATTGATCATTCCAATACTTGTTACCAAGTACTGGAACCTCCCAACATCAAAAGGTTTAGTTAAAAGATCATCCACATTTTCTTCTGTGTCTATCCTATCTGGATGTATTAAACCTTTTTCAAAACAATCTCTTATAAAATGATGCCTAATTTCTATGTGTTTTGTTTTAGAATGATGTACAACATTCTTAATAATGCATAATGTACTGTTATTATCTACAAATATCTTGGTATGCATAAAATTATACCCATAATCCAACAGCTAGTTTTGTATCCATAGAACTTGTCCACAACAAGCAGCTGCAGCCACATATTCTGCTTCAGTTGTAGAGTTTACCACCACTGTTTGTTTCTTGCATTGCCAAGATATGAGTCTGCTCCCAAGAAATTGGCATCCATCAGTTGTGGATTTTCTATCAAACTTATCACCTCCATAATCACTTTCTGAATAGCCAATAAGCTCCAATGGAGAATCTTTAGGATACCATAATCCCAAGGTGGGATACCACCTAAGGTATCTAAATATCCTTTTGACAGCATAAAGATGACACTCTTTGGGAATCACGTGATGGCGTGCACATGCATACACAACAAACATAATGTCAGGTATAGAGGCTGTAAGATACATCAATGAACCAATCATTGATCTATAATGCCTGACATCCACATCTTTTCCATCTCCAGTCTTTCCCCAAGGGTGTTCCCTATCCATGGGTGTGCTAGCCCGTTTTTTATGAGGAGAAAAACCAAACTTCTTAAAGATATCAGCCATATACTTGTCTTGAGAGATAAAGATACCATCTTCTTTCTGTTGTACTTGTAAACCTAGAAAGAAGTTCATCTCTCCCATTGCACTCATCTTGAATTTGTCTGTCATGAGCTTGGAAAAGTCTTCACTCATCTTTGGATTAGATGAATCAAAGATAATATCATCCACATAGACCTAGACAAGAAGAAAATGCTTACCAACGTTCTTCGTAAATAGTGTCTAGTCTATGGTAGGTGGATAATGTACCATACCATGCTCTTGGGGCTTGATGAAGTCCATACATTGCTTTCTTGACTCTATACACCTTCTCTGGATTCTCTGAATCTTAAAACCCTGTAGGTTGCATCACATGCACTTCCTCCTCAATTATGCCATATAAGAAAGGACTTTTCACATCCATTTGATAAACTGTGAAACCCATGCAAGAAGCATAGGCTAGTAAAAACCTTATTGCTTCAATCCTTGCAACATGTGAAAAAACCTCTTCATAGTTTATCCCTTCTTCTTGTGTATAGCCCTGAGCAACTAAACGTGCCTTGTTTCTGACCACAATCTCTCTTTCATCCTTTTTGTTCCTTAGAACCCAACGTGTCCCAATAGGTCTAACATACTTGGACAATCCACTAGCTCCCACACATCTTGAATTGAAAACTGGTGAAGCTCAACCTACATTGCTTCAACCCAACTTGATTCTTTAAGAGCATCAAAAATCTTCTTGGGTTCCTTTTGTGACAGAAAATAGGCAAACAAACATGCTTGCATAAGAGGGGTATTGATAACGACCTAATTTTACATATTCAACCAATCATTATAATGCCACTTTGTAGTATAAATAAGATCTTCCGATACTTAATATGTTGTGTTTTATATGCAGATGTAAAGTATGAAGGAGCAAAGTGAAGATATACAAAGAAGTGGCCTCAATATGCAATAAAGCCAAAGTTACTAAAAGAAGATTCTGAATCGCCCCGAAGTGCGGCACACAAAGTTGTAAGTGTGGCGCACATTCACATCTCCAAAGTGCGGCGCACTTGAGGAGAAGTGCGGCGCACATTTGACCCCAGACAACACTATAAATAGAGGCCATTTCCATCCATTTTACACACACCTCTCTCTCTCAATACTCCATAGCTCGAGTATTTTAGTCCTTCTAGTAAATTTTCAGTATTATCCACTTTTGGGAGATACTTGTAACGAGAGTATTCCACTCTTCGATTCTTGGAGGAACGATGCAATCGTGACACTTGTGTACTCGTTTATTCAATCCAATCTAAGTATGATGTTCTCTTACTCTTTTCCAATTGTTACTTTGATTACTATGTTAGGCTAAGCTATTTGTGACTATATGGGTATGTGAATATAATTAGTGATGATGCTATGATATGATCCTTTATAAATGATTTCAAGCTAATGTTGTAGAACCATTTTACCTCCTAGTTCTACAAACCATATTTTATATAAGTTGATTTGTTACGATAGTTTGGCGTTGAGAAACGCAAATTGTTATAATAAGTTTTCTAGAACTTGTCTATGGTCATGAATCTTTGGCTGGAGAAATCCGCTTAGAAACTTGATAAAATATTGAACTTGTTGGCAACTTGTTTTGAGCTTAATCGCTTAAATAAACATAAGTCTTGAATCAACCCAAGTAAATTGTCTAAACGCCATTTTGACGAAAAAGGATTATCACACTTTACCTACATAAACATATCTCGATCATTATTATTATCATCACGAACTTATACGAACTATTCCATATTAGTCATATTTGTTATTATTGATATTACTTCAAACATTTATTTCTTCAATTGTTATCTTGATTACCAAAACGAAACTAAGTCTCAGCGAACGATCCTGGCTTACCACTACAAAGCTATATTACGAAAGAAAGGGTATACTTGCCCGTGTTTGTCTTCTAGTCCCTTGTTTTGTCTAAACCTTGTAATATAAATTTAAGACTTGCAAACGAACATCAAGCTTTTGGCGCCGCTGCCGGGGACTTATAATCCTGTTTGTAACCAAATTAGTATAATCCTTGAAGAAATTGAACCGTTGCTACTCATTTTAACCAAAAGAAAGTATGCAGTACAGAAAGTATGCCGCACAAACCAAAAAGTGCGTCGCACTTCCTGTAACGAACCCAAGTGCGCCGCACAAAACCAAAAGTGCGCCACACATTTCTACTGAAAACACCAAAAACCTTATTCGATGCACACCCGTTCATCCGGAACACAACCAACATCACCGTTACCTGAACCTGAACATACCCTTAACCGAAGGCTACGTAGACTCCATCGCCGTGTACCTTTATCTAGGAGACACGAACAAACTCAACCTCGCATAATTAACCAACCTTTTGACAATCTTTCACAAATCCAATTTCTCACGAAACTCATCAAACGTTACGATCCAATGTCGGACACTGATGATGAACCTATGTGGTCAGCCGATAGAGTTGTCGCACCAACTCCTGGCTCTGCAATCATTTTACCTGAAATTGCAATCAAAGGGAACCACTTAACCCTTGTCAAAAATAACCAATTTTATGGACGAATCAAAACCGATCCTCACAAACACATCTACGAATTCAGCAGAATTTGTAAAATGTTCAACTATGGAGATGGACAAGCCAAAGCCGTCCAACTCATGATGTTTCCATCATCCCTGACTGGAGAAGCCAAGTCATGGCTCAATGAACTTAACGAAGGAACCATTCAAACATGGAACGGTCTTAAAACTGCTTTCATTAGCCGATTCTTTCCTCCTGTCCTATTTGAAAAACTCATTGGAGAAATCCGAAGCTTTTCTCAACAAGAAAGAGAAACTCTCACTGACGCATGGTTAAGAATGAAAGAACTACTCAGAAATTGCCTAGGTCATGAACTTAAGAAAGAAGGAATAATCAAAATTTTCTATCATGGTCTTGACGATGTTACCCAAGATGCATTGAACGCCGCAGCGGGCGGAATTTTCCTTTACAAAACCCCTAACCAAGCTTACCAATTATTGGATGACAAAGTCCTACTTAAGCTTGGTTGGTCCAAAAATCACAAAAACAAAAACTCGCGAAAAACCGTAGCTTTTGCCGAAGGAAGCAACAACCCAACCGACACCGAGAAAATTATGGCTCGAATCGATGCCATGTCTCTTAAGATTGAAGAGATTAAACACAAAACCTGCAAACACTGTGGAGGAAACCATCCTTCTAGTGAATGTGATAACGATGACACACCCATGACGAAGGAAGAAGAAGCCAACTTTATGAATACCTTTCCTCGAACTCGATTTTATAACGATCATCGTAATCGCGACCGCGATAAATGGAGATCAAATGATAAACCAAGTTATGATCGAGACGACAAGAAATCCACTCAAACCGAAGACAAAAACAACCTCGAAAGCAAAATCGACAACTTTATAGAATCTCAAAGAAAAACCAACATTTTTGTTCGAGAAACATTCACTGACTTTAAAACCAAGTTCGAAACCACAACCAAAAACCACCAAGCTTCCATTCAAAACCTCGAAGCTAAATTTGATCGTTTGGCCGATAAACAATCGAATCGCGCTTCTGGTTCTTTACCAAGCAATACCAACCCAAATCACAAGAACAAAAACAAATATCAACCCCCACAAGCTCGTAACGAGCAAGTGAATGCCGTATTCACGCGGAGCGGTTTATCTTACGAATCACTGAACAAACCTATTCAAGATACACCCATCGAAATTCTGTTCGATAGTGATAATGAGGATGAAGCCCAACCAACCCATACCAAACCAACTGAAAACCCAACACCCAAACCGTATAAACCAAAAGTACCATATCCACAACACTTACACAAGCAAACGATGTAAGCTAAGTATGGTAAATTCCTCGACATAATACAAGAAGTTCGAATTAACATGCCTTTAGTCGATGTTCTGGCTGGAATGCCAAATTATGGCAAATTTATCAAAGAAATTATCAAGAGCAAGCATAAGTTTGAAGAAGTCTCTTCAACTTTTCTAAACGATGAATGTTCTGCCATTATCCAAAACAAAGTACCAGCAAAACTCGGAGATCCTGGAAGTTTCCTAATCCCATGTACTTTTCCTCACTCATACTCTTGCAACGCCTTGGCCGATCTTGGCACAAGTATCAACCTCATGCCATACTCTTTGTATGCTAAACTCTCTAAAAACGTTTTAAAACCCACAAAAATGAGCGTTCGACTCGCGGACCGTTCTTTCCAATACCCAATGGGGATAGCTGAGAACATGCTCGTACAAGTCAGAAAATTTGTTTTTCCTGTTGAATTTGTAATTTTAGAAATGGAAGAAGATAGCAAGGTACCCCTTATCCTTGGTAGACCTTTCGTACACACAGCTGATGTTATAATTAAAGTAAAGCAAAAACAACTCAACCTTGGAGTTGGAGAAGATATAATTTCTTTTTTATCGACGAAGCTATGAAACACTCGTACTCTAATGACGATACTTGTTTTAGTATCGATGTCGTTGAAGAAATCGTTGACGCCGATTTTGACGATCTTTTTGACGAAGGATGCGAAATTTTGCATTGTCTCGAAGGAACTATAATCAAAGAAGATCTTTTTGCTAAATTTGATGCCTTCATAGCCGACCATACCGATGATGAACCAATCATAAAAATCGAAGAAGAAATCGAAACCCCATTTGAAACCATAACTTTCGAAACCGATTTCAAAGTTAAAAAATCTGTCGACGAACCTCCTAAAAATTTAGAACTTAAACCTCTTCCTGAACATCTGGAATATGCGTTTCTGCACGAAGAAAAATTACTTCCTATAATTATCTCATCCCAACTTTCGGAAGAACACAAAGACCATCTAATTGACATTCTCAAGAAGCACAAACAAGCCTTTGCTTGGAAAACTTCTAACATTCCTGGCATATGTCCATCGTTCTGTAAATACAAAATCCAACTTTTGGATATCAAGAAACCAATTGTTGAAAAACAACGAAGATTAAATCTTAACATGAAGGATGTTGTTAAAAAAGAAATCCTTAAACTCTTAGATTCTAGAATAATCTACCCAATCGTTGATAGCCCATGGGTTAGTCCTATTCATTGTGTACCTAAAAAGGGAGGTATCACTGTAGTAACTAACGAAAAAAATGAATTAGTACCAACACGAACCATCACCGGATGGCGAGTTTGTATTTATTATCGAAAACTAAATGATGCCACCGCGAAAGATCATTTCCCTTTACCCTTTATGGATCAAATGTTAGAAAGACTCGCAGGATATGAATGCTTTTGTTTCCTCGATGGTTTTTCTAGATACTTTCAAATACCAATCGACCCTATTGACCAAGAGAAAACTACGTTTACTTGTCTATTTGGAACTTAAGCTTATAGGCGCATGCCTTTTGGCCTATGCAATGCACCTGATACTTTTCAGAGGTGTATGATTGCAATCTTTCACGATATGATTGAAGAATCAGTCGAAGTCTTCATGGATGATTTCTCCGTCTTTGGAAATTCTTTCGGCACATGTCTATACAATCTGGATAAAATGTTAGCACAATGCGAAGAAGCAGATCTTGTGCTAAACTGGGAAAAATGTCACTTTATGGTTAAAGAAGGAATTGTGCTTAGACACAAAGTGTCTGGAGCTGGCCTTGAAGTTGACAAAGCAAAAATAGACGTAATCGCAAAAATCCCACCACCTATTAATGTTAGAGGCATTAGAAGTTTCTTAGGTCATGCCGGTTTTTACCGATGATTTATCAAAAACTTTGCAAAAATCGCAAGACCTTTAACTCAACTTCTAGAAAAAGAAAGAACGTTCGATTTTACCGACGAATGTTATTCATCATTCAAAATACTTAAAGAAAAACTTACATGCAAACCCATTATTACAAGCCCTAATTGGAACCTTCCATTTGTGCTTATGTGCGATGCTAGTGAACATGCCCTTGGAGCCATCCTTGGACAAAAAGATGGTACACAATTTCATCCCATCTATTTGCAAGTAGAACTCTTAACGCAGCCCAAAAAAATTATACAATTACGGAAAAAGAACTCATGGTTGTAGTTTACGCGTTTGACAAATTTCGTTCCTACCTCGTGTTGTCAAAAACAATAGTTTACACCGATCATTCAGCTTTAAAGTACTTGTTCAAAAAGCAAGACGCCAAACCTCGTCTAATACGATGGATATTGCTTTTACAAGAATTTGATTTGGAAATTAAAGATTAAAAAGGAGCTGAAAATGTTGTTGCTGATCATTTATCTCGCATAGTGAATGATGATTCTAGCGATGATGAAATCGACGATTTTCCCGATGAGCATATAATGCAAGTAAGTACTGACAAAACACCATGGTTCGCAGACTTTGCAAACTATTTGGCTGTAGGTATTTTACGGAAGGGAATGACGCACCAACAAAAGAAAAGATTTTTCTCTGAACTAAAAAAATACTTTTGGGACGATCCTTACTTATTTAGACTCTGTCCTGATGGAATAATCCGACGTTGTATTTCCAGATTTGAATCTCGAAAAATTCTCGATGAATGTCACTATGGACCGACCGGAGGACATTACGCCACAAACACCAACGCTAAAAAAGTGTTCGACGATGGCTTTTATTGGCCAACTATTATGCGTGAAGCTCATACCTTAGTATGACTATGCGAAGCATGTCAAAGGACTGGAAATATTTCTGAAAGAGATGAAATGCCTCTAAATAACATCCAAGTCTACGAAATCTTTGACGTGTGGGGTATCGACTTCATGGGACCATTTCCTAAATCTTACAAATGTGAATACATATTAGTCGCCGTCGACTATGTATCGAAATGGGCCGAAGCTCAAGCTTTACAAACAAACGATGCCATAGTTGTTATCACATTCTTAAAGAAATTATTTTGTCGTTTTGGAATGCCAAAAGCACTAATAAGCGATAGAAGAACTCATTTCTGTAACAAACTCATGGAAAATGTTATGAAAAGATATGAAGTAAACCACCGATTTTCCACATCTTACCACCCTCAAACGAGTGGCAAGTTGAAAACACTAATAGAGATCTCAAACGTATACTTGAAAAGACTGTTCAAAAAACCCTGCTTGTTGGTCTAAAAAATTAGAAGATGCTCTATGGGCCTTTCGTACCGCATTTAAAACACTAACTGGAACCACACCGTACAAACTGTTGTATGGAAAGACATGCCATATGCCTATAGAAATTGAACACCGTGCATATTGGGAACTTAAAAACTACAACCCATATCTTATTGCAGCCGGTGAAAAACGTAACTTTCAACTTCACGAGTTAGATGAATTTCGATATCACGCTTATGAAAGTTCACGATTATATAAAGAACGAACCAAAGTTTGGCATGATCATAAATTACGACAAAGAAAATAATTCTAAAAAGGAGACAAAGTGCTTCTCTTTATCTCGAAATATAAATTCAAGCAACCTAAGCTTACTTCAATATGGACTGGACCTTATCTAGTAAAACACCAATATCCATCTGGATATGTTAAATTACACGGTCTAAACAATACCACCTTTATAGTCAGTGGGCATAGACTTAATCTCTATCATAAAGAAGAACACTGTAATGAAATAGAAGGAGAAGAAATTCCTTTCTTCTTAAAATAGATCCGAGTAGCCAGGTCTGGCTGAAGACTCTAAACTTAGCGCTATTCGGAAGGCAAACCGTATTTTATCCCCACCTTTCAACGTAAGTGTGCAGGAGGACCTATAAATAAATAAAACCGTCCTTGTATATATTGCATGTGTTTTGTTTTGTTTTGTAGCATGCAGGAAAATAGCAAATTGGAGCTCTAAGTTGGATTCATCTCTCGAAGTCCCGTAATTTTCTACTAAGCCCCGGGAAGTTCTCGTTTCCCTTTGCATTTTTCCTATTTTTAATATTTTATCAGTTATTACCTCGAGGACGATTTCAACTTAAGTGTGGAGGAGGTGACAAATAGAAAAAATGAATAATAAAAAAATATATAATAAAATTTCTCCACATGAAAATATTTTAGAAAAACAATAAAAATATATATGTTTTGTAAATAAATAAGTTTTTAGCAAAGCAAAAATCTCACTGATTGACATTATAATTTAGCACAAAATCCATTTCCCAAATATGTGAGAAAAACTTAGCCTTATATTTCTCTTTTTTGTGTGAAAGCTGATAATCTAGGATGCTTCAGAATTTGTGCTTGATCATAATTTACTAAACAGCAGTGAGGTTAATTTATAGATATTTTCGAAAGGAAGCAAAATAAAATCACCCTTATATCATTTTAGTTAAGCTACACTGGCTTACTAAAATATGTGGCACTCATACGAATATGTTATATTATCCATTGTGACAATATCCTTATATGTTATGCCTAACCACTTGTCAAGTTATAAAGTTTATGATCTTTTAAAAAAATATAGTCAAGTATTCTAGTATAGTTTGTTCTATAACTTTGACAAAGGCATATACTTTTTCATCCTACACCCACATCATTTATCACGTTTTGCTTCTTTGAAAATTTATCTGGTGCTCACGCCGCAACGGTTATGTTTATGTGTCTTGTAAAAACCTATGGTAGCTATCTATTTTATGACCGAGAAAATTGAGTGTTGTCTTACATTTACCCTTTTGTGAGTGACACTTGTGTGAACTTAAAATCCAAACACTATCCATGAGAGGTGCTAAAGTTATTTTGTCATTTGCTTTTGCTATTCATAAAATTTAAATCATTTTTCTATCATACTTCACAACACTTAAAAGCATTTTTAAAATTGAAATTGTTTTCTCGCTTTGATTGTTTGAGGGCAGGCAATAGCTAAGTGTGAAGGAATTTGATAACGACCTAATTATACATATTCAACCTATCATTATAATGCCACTTTGTAGTATAAATAAGAGCTTCTGATACTTAATATGTTGTGTTTTATATACAGATGTAAAGTATGAAGAAGCAAAGTGAAGATATACAAAGAAGGGGCCTCAATATGCAATAAAGCCAAAGTTACTAAAAGAAGATTCTGAATCGCCCAGAAGTGTGGCGCACAAAGTTGTAAGTGCGGCGCACATTCGCATCTCCAAAGTGCGGCGCACTTGAGGAGAAGTGCGGCACACATTTGACCCCAGACAGCACTATAAATAGAGGCCATTTCCATCCATTTTACACACACCTCTCTCTCTCAATACTCCATAGCTCGAGTATTTTAGTCCTTCTAGTAAATTTTCAGTATTATCCACTTTTGGGAGATACTTGTAACGAGATTATTCCACTCTTCGATTCTTGGAGGAACGATACAATCGTGACACTTGTGTACTCGTTTATTCAATCCAATCTAAGTATGATGTTCTCTTACTCTTTTCCAATTGTTACTTTGATTATTGTTAGGCTAAGCTATTTGTGACTATATGGGTATGTGAATATAATTAGTGATGATGCTATGATATGATCCTTTATAAATGATTTCAAGCTAATGTTGTAGAACCATTTTACCTCCTAGTTCTACAAACCATATTTTATCTAAGTTGATTTGTTACGATAGTTTGGCGTTGAGAAATGCAAATTGTTATAATAAGTTTTCTAGAACTTGTCTATGGTCCTGAGTCTTTGGTTGGAGAAATCCGCTTAGAAACTTGATAAAATATTGAACTTGTTGGCAACTTGTTTTGAGCTTAATCGCTTAAATAAACATAAGTCTTGAATCAACCCAAGTAAATTGTGTAAACGCCATTTTGACAAAAAAGGATTATTACACTTTACCTACATAAACATATCTCGATCATTATTATCATCATCACGAACTTATACGAACTATCCCATATTAGGCATATTTGTTATTATTGATATTACTTAAAACATTTATTTCTTCAATTGTTATCTTGATTACCAAAACGAAACTAAGTCTCAGCGAACGATCCTGGCTTACCACTACAAAGCTATATTACGAACGAAAGGGTATACTTGCCCGTGTTTGTCTTCTAGTCCCTTGTTTTGTCTAAACCTTGTAATATAAATTTAAGACTTGCAAACGAACATTGGGTATCTTCCTTCTTGTGAATATTGGCAATGAAACCAACTTAAGTCTGATGAGTTCTCCTTGTTTGAACAGGAGTCTGAATATCACCAATTATTTGGGAAGGAGGATGATCTTTGGCCACCTTTGTAAGTATTCCTCCCCCAAATAGTGAATTGTCTTCTATAACAGATTCCATGTTGCCAATATCATCTTTATTGCCACTCCTATCCTCACTTGAATGGACCTCTTGATTGAGTATGGGAGCTTCAACATGTTCAACAGTATTTATGTTAGAGGAAGAGAATAAATTTCCAAATGGGCTGTCATCGCCTGAACTCAACGTGTCAGCGTCTGAATTGGCTTTGTCAGCGCTTGAAGATGCATGCATGAATTCATCAACTGGCTTTTCTTGTGGCCCTTCTTCCTCCTTTGCAGCAGCAGTAAATGCTTGCAAAAACCCATCAGTCCATATTGGAATAGTAACATAATCAAGTATGGGGGTTGTCTCAATTGCATGTGATCCTTCTTCTTTAGCAACGTGTGTACCTAAAATCTCAACAGTAGGTGCTTCCAAGACATTTGAATCCTTCTTCACAATGTCTGGATTAGTAACAGGCATATAATTCAAGGTCCTAGATAATGGTTCTAAATCAAATAACCAATCTGCTCCATTCTCAGGATCACTGGGCTTACTTTCTAAAAACTTAACATGCACCTTTTCAAGGATGCGTTTTTCCTTCTTGTTGTAAACCCTATACCCTCTTCTATTCATAGAATAACCCACAAAATATCCTTCGTCACCTTTTGCATTAAACTTGCCTTGGGCATCACTAGTATAAAAAAATTACTACATGACATCCAAAGGGTTTAAGAAAGTCTATATTAGGCTTCCTATTCCAAAATAGCTCATAAGGTGTCTTATTGTGGATTTTGTTGACCAAGGCTCTATTTTTAACATAGCAAGCTGTGTTCACATCCTCAACCCAAAAAGCAATGGGAAACTTAGCATCTGCTAACATTGTCCTAGCTGCTTCTATTAGGGTTCTATTCTTTTTTTCAGCTACTCCATTCTGCTGTGGAGTTCTAGCTATGCTAAACTCCCTAGAAATCCCTTTATCAGCACAAAAGGTATCTAACAATGTATTTCTAAACTCACCTTCATTATCACTTCTAAGAATTTTAACCTCATTACCTGTTTTCTTTTCTATTTGGGTAATAGAGTTAATCAAAACCTTGGTAGTATCACTTTTTAAGGCCAAAAAGAAAGTCCAAGTAAACCTAGAAAAATCATCAGTTATAACAAAACAGTAAGATTTACCATTTAGACTTTCTATATTAGTTGGGCCAAATAAGTCCATATATAGCAAGTGAAGTGGTTTAGAACTGGAATGCAAACTTTTATACTTAAAGGAGACCTTATGTTGTTTGCCTTTAAGGCATGCAATACAAGAGTGATCATTGTGGAAAGCCTTTGGCGGCAAACCATCAACAAGATCATGTCTCACAAGTCTATTAATGTTCTTATAATTTATGTGGCCTAACCTTCTGTGCCATAAATTACTTTCATCAACTGATGCTTTAGCATAAAGACATGACATATTTTTGTTCATTCTAATCCCTTTTAGATTAACATTATAAATGTCCTTATGCCTAGGTGTTCTATATTCAATAAACTTCTCATCAGGAATCTTAAAGTCCATACTCAACACCAAGCATTCAGTATCAATAAAAAGAACTTTATTTTTGTTGTTTAAAACTTGTGACACACTAAAAAAGTTATAATCAAGTTCCTTTACCAGAAAAACATTCTAAAAATGTAAGTTGTTGGTGATGAGAGTTCCTTTGCCAGATATAGTTCCATATCCTCCTCCAAAGTACACTTTGTCACCATCTTTAATGGGGGTTAAATTTGTCAAATAATCTTCCTTCCCCGTCATGTGCCTAGAGCATCCACTGTCCCAATATCCATGATCATTTACCTGCTTTTGAATGCCCTGCACATAAAGAAAACAAATTAGTTTTCTTTTGGAACCCAAGCTTGAGCAGACTTAGATTCATGTGGTTGTTCAACAAGAACAGACTTATTCCTTGTAATAACCCCTTGTTCTTCCTTTTATGGCATGAACACCCAGTTTACCCCAATAGGCTTAGTAATGACCTTTGAAAGATAATTAAATCTGTTGCAGGTCATAGAAATTCCATCAGAATTAGGGTTTTGGTCTTGTTTAGGTCTCCATGTCAAACTAGAAGAAGATTTAGACCACTTTCCCTTAGGTTGTAAATACCTATTGTTACTTGGTCTAACACAAGATCTAACAGCAGCTTGTTGCGGCATTTTCATGCCAAACTTGGAGCTGTCAGCGTTGAAAGTGTTCCTGTCAGCGTTGAATTTGTTACTATTAGCGTTGAATTTGTTCTTGTCAGCGCCCAAATTAGGGTTTGCTACAGGAACCCATTGTCTGTTAGACCAAGTGTTGGTCTTTTGAAAGGGCCGTTTCCATGAGTATTTGTCCCTTTAGAAAAGAAGGGAGCTGGTCTAATGACTTGTGGGCTTGGTTAGACAAAAGGTCTGGGTTTGATCATGGTTGACCTATTGTCAGTGGTAAATTTAGAGCCACTGACACACTTATAGGCCAAATGAGAGAAACTCCCACATGTGTAACAAGATTTTCTAGACATAACCTAATGTCTAGATTGAAAGAACCCTGTCCCATTAGTACTAGCTTGGCTTTGGGGTGACCTAGGTTTTCTATACATTTCAGCATATTTAACACTAGGATTTCTCTTAATTAGTGAGCCAAGTTCAGTTGGTTTTCTAGTAGTGGGGTTGGTCACAGTAATAGGTGTAGGCACAAATGGACTCTCACTAAGCATTCCACCCTTAACAAAAAGAAAAGGGTTGGCTGCTTTCCATTGTTCAAGATTAGTCACTTTTTGTTGATATTCCTCAACTGGGGTAAGCACTCTAGGTGGAGGAATAAATTCCTCTTCTTGGAGTTCTGGAATGTCAGTCCAAGAGACATCTTTTCTCTGAACACCATAGAAATTCCCAGCAGGTGGTGGAACAGCAACATATTCATTCATCCCAATCCCAGACTTGTCCCTAGGGTATCTTTGTTCACTAACACACTTTTTTAGGGTTTGATTGGCTTTATCAAACTTTTCAATCTAAAGCCCTACATTTTCTTTATCTT
The DNA here is from genome assembly GCA_025667525.1 of Glebionis coronaria. Taxonomy (NCBI): domain Eukaryota; kingdom Viridiplantae; phylum Streptophyta; class Magnoliopsida; order Asterales; family Asteraceae; genus Glebionis; species Glebionis coronaria. The sequence continues at coordinate 459,849,834 of CM046877.1, forward strand.
TAATAGCTTCATCCAACTTAAGTTGCACATCTGCTCTAGATTTCATTAGAGTATTCCTAAGTTCAACATTAACTCTAAGATCCCTAGTCAAAACATTAATTTGATCTTTTAGGTCAAATTCCATTTTCTTGTATTCCTCTATTTCCCCTTCTGTTTGTGTAAGTGCCATTTTATAATTTGTTAGCCTGCATTCTACATCAAAAACATCTGATTTTAACTTTAAGTTTTCTTTTTTAAGCTTTTCAGTGTTTAATCGACACCCTTTACTACAGAAAGCATCATCATACACCTCATTATCTGATGAATATGAGGAGTTGTCCATGAGAGCAAAGTAAACATGCTCTTCTTCTTCCTTCTCAACAATCAAAGCCTGATACTCTACCACATCCTTTGCCATAAAGCTCCAGTCCCATCCAACACCATCAATATCTTGCATGTCGACCATGGCCTTTGGCTTAGCATCTTCCACCTTGATGATTTGGCTTGAAGTCTTTCTAGCATCAGATCTTCTTGGAGATCTTCACTCCCTCATGAAGTGTCCTATCCTATGACAGTTATAACACTCAACCTTGGATTTATCAAATCCAGCTGTGTCTTTAGCATTAAAGGTCATTTTTCTTCCAAATCTCCTGTTCCATCTGTTGGCCCTTATGCTTTCAAGTGCCATATTCCACTTGATATCCATCTCTTCCAAATTCTCATCACTGATTTGCTCAAGATCCTCATAGGTAATTACGGAACCATTGGGCAATGCAGCAATGTATGCACATACTGTATCCAAATCAATACCATTAGGTTTAAGACTTGGTGAGTCAACATTGTATGTGTCAGCGTTAAAATTTGAGCCGCTGACAAAGGTTGATCCACCGCTGACAAAATTTGATCCAATGACAGGATGTACATATGAATCTCTTTCACTGGTTTAAGCTTCACCATGTGAGATGAAAGCGATGTTTCCAGATGTTGACTTGCTTCCATGATCAAGTAAGATCTCACTCTCCACAATTTTTAACTTATTGTAGACGTCATCAAAAGAAGAACTCTTATGGGTATTGGTAGCAATGATTGACCTAGCTTCAACTTTCCATGCATCACCAAGACTTCTAAGGAAAGTATCAATGATATCAGCATCATCATGTTCTGTTCCCATAAAAGACAACTTGCTAGTGATGTCTAGAAGCCTACTTCTTACTTCACTTAGCTTCTCATTGGGATGAGCCTTAAACACAACATATTCATGCAACAATTGCTTCTATCTTTCATTGGATGTATCATCATTGTTGATCCCAAACTCAGATTTTAACCTTAGCTTGTTTAAGGGTTGTGATAGATAGAATAAATTCAATCTAACACTAGAGAAACTTTGCAATACAAAGTAACTAAACAAGATGCGGAATGTAGTGTTTAGCACAAGAACAAATGATTAAAGCAAATGTTAAACTTTAATATATCAAAGATATACGAATACCCAATAATGGTATTAGGGTTACAAAAACCTTAAAGTATGAAATGAAAGACAATAGAGAAAGACACACATTGCATGATAACCTGGTGGGTCCTTTCATAGTACAAGGACTCACGTACAAGATTACTACTAACAAACTTGGAAAGTATCTCGGAGTAGTAACGAAAACGCGTTATAATCTATTCCAAGTTTATCTCTAGCGGCAGGGTCTTTGACTTCAGCAGGGGAACCAATCCCCCTACCTTTGTTATTTAGCAGGGGGAACTTACTCTAGCAGGGGAACTGATAGGTGTGAAAACACCCATCCTTTTTACCACTTAATTACAATAATAACCGAGACAAAACGTGTATTTTATGTCATTTATGTCGGAATTATGCGTGGTTTGTGTTTTTGTTGTGATTTAGGACGAAAAAGTGAAAAGTGGAGAAAACACGGCATTCACGGGCTTTTATCAAAGAAAAAGACGAAAGACGAAGTCGAAAGATCAAGAGTGGAAAAAGAACGGAAGTCCAAGACCAATTCTGAAGATTTATCGAACAAAAAGTCAGAAGACGGAAGTTTACTAAAAGCCGAAGAACTCGAGTCTAATTTACGAAGAAAATTCAAAGGCGAGTTTAAAGAAATCCCAAGACAAAATCATTAAGTCCCAGATTAACAAACAATTAAGAAGAAAAGGGATTAAGTGTGCAAATAAGGAAAAGAGGAAAGAGGGAGGAAGCTTCCTAAGCTCCTCCCTAATCACCCCTATATATAGTTTAGGCTAGCTTCATTTTCATGTTGTTGGTGGCTTGACAAACCACTCTTCCACCATTTTCATTTCTTGTTATTTTTATTTCTTGCACTTTAATTTCTTGTTATGCACTTTTAATTTCTTCAATTCAAGTAAGTCTTTTAAATTTAGAATTTTTTCTTTTAATCCAGTTCTTATTTTTAATCATCTTCTTCTACCTTTCTTATTTTGCTTATCTTTGATTCAAGTTTTTACATGGATGAAGCTTTGAGCTTGACATGCTTATTGGCTTAATTTGTGTTTAGCTTATTTATTTTCCTTAAAAGTTTTCTTAAAAAGTTCATCTTTTTAAAAGTTTGATTTGAAAGTTTGCTTATTTTTAAGTTTGATAAGTTGTTATTCATGCTTATTAAGTAAATTTCGATTTAGATTCGTGCAAGTTTTAGTTTGAGCTTATTAACCATAGCTTATTGCTTTTGCTTAATTTTCGGATCAAAAAGTTAGATCGGAAAGGGTAAACCCCTTTCCAATCACGTATTCCAATCACCTTGATTGGAAAAGGGTTTTACATTCCAATCAACATTCCAATCAACATTCCAATCAGCATTCCAATCAACATTCCAATCCACATTCCAATCAACATTCCAATCAACATTCCAATCAGCATTCCAATCAACATTCCAATCAGCGTTCCAATCAACATTTCAATCAACATTCCAATCAGCATTCCAATCAACATTCCAATCAGCATTCCAATCAACATTCCAATCAGCATTCCAATCAACATTCCAATCAGCATTCCAATCAACATTCCAATCAACATTCTAATCAGCATTCCAATCAACATTCCAATCAGCATTCCAATCAACATTCCAATCAACATTCCAATCAACATTCCAATCAACATTCCAATCAGCATTCCAATCAGCATTCCAATCAACATTCCAATCAGCATTCCAATCAACATTCCAATCAACATTCCAATCAGCATTCCAATCAACATTCCAATCAGCATTCCAATCAACATTCCAATCAACATTCCAATCAGCATTCCAATCAACATTCCAATCAGCATTCCAATCAACATTCCAATCAACATTCCAATCAACATTCCAATCAGCATTCCAATAAACATTCCAATCAACATTCCAATCAGCATTCCAATCAACATTCCAATCAGCATGTCAATCAACATTCCAATCAGCATTCCAATCAACATTCCAATCAGCATTCCAATCAACATTCCAATCAGCATTCCAATCAACATTCCAATCAGCATTCCAATCAACATTCCAATCAGCATTCCAATCAACATTCCAATCAGCATTCCAATCAACATTCCAATTAGCATTCCTATTAGCATTCCAATCAGCATTCCTATCAGCATTCCTATCAGCTTCATTATTTGCACTTTCCGATTAGAGTTGATTTTAGTTTTAATTTTACGTCATTTAATTTCACGTCATATACTTTTAACGTTTTAAATATTGCACCGTTTACGTTTCAACTAGTTTTAGTTTTAAATTCCCATCCTTTATTATTAAGTCTTGCACATTTATTTTACCAAATCCAAAAATATTTGTTTCACCAAGAACAACTAATCTCACACAATTAACCGGAAATCAATTCGATTAGACACCAAGAAAACGAACTTTCATCTTGCAAAATCTCTACATTAAAATGGCGCCGCTGTCGGCTCTTTTCGTGAAGATTAACGGTTTTTTGTGAGAGACGCGTTGGCTTTTGGGATCCGTTCACTTGTGAACGTTATTTTTTCGAGTTAAAAATTTTCAAAAAAAAAAAAAAAAAATCCAAAAACATTTGAAAAATCATAAAAAGCATTTCTTTTTCAAAGTTTTGCACCAAAAATATTCTTCTTGCTTATCTATCTTTCTTTATGGATTTTTATGTCCATTGCGTCAGGTGTGGGAGACGATTGTACGGGAACGACTCTTGTCAATGGTGTACATGTGAGCGGTGCGGAAACGATATCGACAACACACAATTCGGATTTTGTCCCTTGTGCAACTCGACTAATTCATTCTTTTTGAACCCACATCCTGTTCCCCCGTGCATCTATTGTGGAAGCGATTCTCATTGGCATGTTTCGTGCCCGGTTCGATACCCGTATGGTCACGGGCAAGAACCGGGGTACAATTATGACAATGAAAATAGCTATCCACAAGACGCACCCAGTCTTTTTCCTCACCCGTTTTGCAACAACTGTGGGGGTCCTCACGAAAGTTTTCACTGTCCTACAGGGGATCACAATTACTATAATTATACCCCTTCCAGTTTTGACCAACCCCTGCAATACCCAATTGATCATCAGCCTCGTCACGGGATGAGTTACCAAGAACCAATTGACGATCTTGCTACAGCCTTTCAAGAACAAAGAAACGATCTTGCTGCAGCTTTTCAAGAACAAAGCAAAGAGCTTTTACACACGCTGCAAACTTATATGGAGTCATTTTTACAGCAGCGAGATCAGACGAGTACTCATATCCCTGAGCTTATTATTGGCCCTTTAGGTAATGAGGAGAGCGATGACGATATTGAGGTTATTTTCGAGTAGGAGGAATTTCTAAAGCAAAGCAAAACTTCTCCCCTTCCTCCTACGTCTATTGCTATCACACCTGAGGAGCCCGTTGTCTCTCTCATAATGGAGGATCAGCATCTTGACATTATCTCGGCTATGGAATCGGACAAATCCCTAAAGTCTAGTGTCGAGGAACTTGTCGTCATCCCTAGTGAGCCCGCGGGTGTTCCGGAAAATTTGTGTGATGTGCCGACTTTTGTGGAGCTTACGGACAAGTTTGCTTCGCTAGTCAATGATCACATACTCACAACTCCACGTCCGATATTTGATCCTCCCAACGAGAGTTCAACATGTGGTGAGTATGATGATTTCGTCTTCGAGCCAGAGATTGCGGAAATTATCGACCGAGAGCTAGCTCTTTTGCCTCCGCTTCCACCTACAAGCGAGGTCGACTTTTCCAACATCGATGCCGAACTTGATGAGTTGGAACGTCTTATTTTTCATAATAATGACGAACCAACTCACATGCCCAAACATCCTATTCTCGAGGAGTTACCTAATCAACACTCCTCTTATGAGAATTACGTTTACCACATTCGTGAGGATTTAACTTATCAACAATCCCCACAAATGAATGATGGTTTCGTACTTGATCGTGGTCTTCCCAAACGAGTTTCTACACTCCTTCTCTACGATCATGAGGATAAATGCTTTGACCCGGGAGGTGACATGGACCATTCTATGATTGATACTTCTAAGGCTTTACCAATTGGTCTGCCTCCATTGTCTTTGGAGGATGACAATGTGATTCCCTTACCCACCCCACCTCCCGTCAATCTGGACTTCACTTGCTTTTCTGGTATTGAGAGGAACTTTTTACCATTCAAGACTTATCCTCCTGCCTCTCCTTTATTGATGTCCTCCGGGAACGAGGACAAGGTCTTTGATCCCGGTATTACATACGAGGCTTCCCCATGGACCATTTAATTCGGGGACGAGTCAGGCTCATGACTCGGTTAATATAAACAAGCGCTTTTTGGGAGGCAACCCAATTATCTATCTATCTTTCCTGTTTTCACCATAAGTGTAGGGGGAGCCCCGTTGATGTTTCTTGTTCTCTTTCTTATCATGTGTAGGGATTAGAGCTTCAAAGACACACTCTTGATGACTTTTGACGAACCGTGATTCCGTGTTCCCTTCTTCCCGGTTCTATCCTAAACTCTTTTCGATTCACTATTTTATATTTCTCAATATTAAAATAGGAATCTCTTTAATTGTCTTTTCCTTAACGAGATTTAAACAAAGTGCACAATATCCTAAGTGTAGGGGAGTTTACTCCCACATGCTTAAACATTGAGGACAATGTTTATATTAAGTGTAGGGGGACTTCTATCGAAGTTAAGTAGTCTTTTCCTTGTATTTGCCCTCATTTTAACCGGAAAATCAATTTTTCGACATTTTTCAAAATTTTTAATCCATTTTGGCCTAGTTGTAGTCTCCTTTATTTTTGTTACTTTCTAGCATTTTAATAAAATGGTTTTAGCAAGTTTAGATATCTTAGATATATTAGGCCCGTTGTGAATATTTTGACTCAACCTGAGTTTACTTATCCAAGTTCACTCTAGCTAGTATCCTTAACCATGTAGACCTTAATTGGTTTATTAGGCTAAGCATCCACGAGTATCATTCCTTGAGATTTTAAATTGTGGAGAACGAGAAATGATAGAGTTGGTTACAAGTTTGGTATTCTCTCATTAACTTATGTGAGTCAATTATGATCTTTTTCTCCCATCACTTGCTAATAAATTATCTACAATAAGTAAGGTCGTACGATTTGAAAAGTTACTTAGCTTCTAGCCCAAGATCGTTTAAAAGTTGCTCGGTAATGATAAGAGTTCATAGCCAAGGCATAACTTATGAAGCGGGGCGCGAAGATTGGCGAGTCCGAAAAGGCCCTAACAATGCATGAGGATTCAATTTTATTGCTGAAGATCCAAAGTGATGTGAAAAGCATTATTCCCAAAATCAATATGAAGGATCAAGACTCACGACGAAAAGCAATCAACTCCCATAAAGATCATGGAGAAGTCTATCCGAAAAGACCCTAACAAGGTATGAGGATAAATAGATCCAAGTCCGAAAAAGAGGTGGATCGTTGTATCTCAAAATCCCAATTAGAGATTGAAGAAATAATCATGAAGTCGTGGTCAACAAAGCTGGAGTACCCCTCAAAAGTCTCCAAGTGAAGAAACTCTATAACGAAGAGAAGACCATTATCTCAAAAACGTCTCTCGAAGATATGAAGTATGAAGTACATGCCAAATATCGGCCCGAGAAAGGTCTCAAATCGTGAACCAAGTTATGCCAAGATATGAACTTTTTGATATCCCGAGAAGCAGTTTTAAGAGATTTTGTCCTTTAGCTAACTATTGATCAAATCGTCCTACTTTGCTTTCAGCCTAAATAAATTATCGAAATAAGTCAACAATGCATCCTCGTGATCATTCAAGACATCAATAAAATATAAGAGATACTCGTAGGAATAAGGGAGTTTAAGTGATTAATTGAACCACATGAGTAAATGTTTGTTATGCTAACTTGTGCTAACAATGATCTTGTTTTTAAGCTTGGCATGGGGAACGTGAAACTTGAGGGTGATGAACATTCATGACACACAAGCCCTAATGTAAGTCTTAGATTTCTTTACAAGTTTCTTCCTTGTTTCATCTTGTTATTTTCTATCTTTTTGATATTCCTTAGTTGTTTAATAAAGGCCAAGGTAGGTTGATTATGATGGAAAATGTAAAACGTGCTTTGTAACTAATGCATTGCATGAGGACATTGCAATGGTTAAGTGTAGGGGATTTGATAGGTGTGAAAAGACCCATCCTTTTTACCACTTAATTACAATAATAACCGAGACAAAACGTGTATTTTATGTCATTTATGTCGGAATTATGCGTGGTTTGTGTTTTTGTTGTGATTTAGGACGAAAAAGTGAAAAGTGGAGAAAACACGGCATTCACGGGCTTTTATCGAAGAAAAAGACGAAAGACGAAGTCGAAAGATCAAGAGTGGAAAAAGAACGGAAGTCCAAGACCAATTCTGAAGATTTATCGAACAAAAAGTCAAAAGACGGAAGTTTACTAAAAGCCGAAGAACTCGAGTCTAATTTACGAAGAAAATTCAAAGGCGAGTTTAAAGAAATCCCAAGACAAAATCATTAAGTCCCAGATTAACAAACAATTAAGAAGAAAAGGGATTAAGTGTGCAAATAAGGAAAAGAGGAAAGAGGGAGGAAGCTTCCTAAGCTCCTCCCTAATCACCCCTATATATAGTTTAGGCTAGCTTCATTTTCATGTTGTTGGTGGCTTGACAAACCACTCTTCCACCATTTTCATTTCTTGTTATTTTTATTTCTTGCATTTTAATTTCTTGTTATGCACTTTTAATTTCTTCAATTCAAGTAAGTCTTTTAAATTTGGAATCTTTTCTTTTAATCAAGTTCTTATTTTTAATCATCTTCTTCTACCTTTCTTATTTTGCTTCTCTTTGATTCAAGTTTTTACATGGATGAAGCTTTGAGCTTGACATGCTTATTGGCTTAATTTGTGTTTAGCTTATTTATTTTCCTTAAAAGTTTTCTTAAAAAGTTCATCTTTTTAAAAGTTTGATTTGAAAGTTTGCTTATTTTTAAGTTTGATAAGTTGTTATTCATGCTTATTAAGTCAATTTCGATTTAGATTCGTGCAAGTTTTAGTTTGAGCTTATTAACCATAGCTTATTGCTTTTGCTTAATTTTCGGATCAAAAAGTTAGATCGGAAAGGGTAAACCCCTTTCCAATCACGTATTCCAATCACCTTGATTGGAAAAGGGTTTTACATTCCAATCAACATTCCAATCAACATTCCAATCAGCATTCCAATCAGCATTCCAATCAACATTCCAATCAGCATTCCAATCAACATTCCAATCAACATTCCAATCAGCATTCCAATCAACATTCCAATCAGCATTCCAATCAACATTCCAATCAACATTCCAATCAGCATTCCAATCAACATTCCAATCAGCATTCCAATCAACATTCCAATCAGCATTCCAATCAACATTCCAATCAACATTCCAATCAGCATTCCAATCAACATTCCAATCAGCATTCCAATCAACATTCCAATCAACATTCCAATCAACATTCCAATCAACATTCCAATCAGCATTCCAATCAGCATTCCAATCAACATTCCAATCAGCATTCCAATCAACATTCCAATCAACATTCCAATCAGCATTCCAATCAACATTCCAATCAGCATTCCAATCAACATTCCAATCAACATTCCAATCAGCATTCCAATCAACATTCCAATCAGCATTCCAATCAACATTCCAATCAACATTCCAATCAACATTCCAATCAGCATTCCAATAAACATTCCAATCAACATTCCAATCAGCATTCCAATCAGCATTCCAATCAGCATTCCAATCAACATTCCAATCAGCATTCCAATCAACATTCCAATCAGCATTCCAATCAACATTCCAATCAGCATTCTAATCAACATTCCAATCAGCATTCCAATCAACATTCCAATCAGCATTCCAATCAACATTCCAATCAGCATTCCAATCAACATTCCAATTAGCATTCCTATTAGCATTCCAATCAGCATTCCTATCAGCATTCCTATCAGCTTCATTATTTGCACTTTCCGATTAGAGTTGATTTTAGTTTTAATTTTACGTCATTTAATTTCACGTCATTTACTTTTAACGTTTTAAATATTGTACCGTTTACGTTTCAACTAGTTTTAGTTTTAATTTCCCGTCCTTTATTATTAAGTCTTGCACATTTATTTTACCAAATCCAAAAATATTTGTTTCACCAAGAACAACTAATCTCACACAATTAATCGGAAATCAATTCGATTAGACACCGAAAAAACGAACTTTCAACTAGTAAAATCTCTACATTAGGAACTTTTGACCAACTAGCAGGGGTAACTAATACACTTATATTTATTCCCAACAATCATTACCACCATAGGTGACTTGAAGAGCTGCCCAAAGATTTTTAGCAGAATCAAAACTTCTGTACTTGTGTTGATTCTTTGGACCCAAGGAAAGTTTAAGAATGTTCAAAGTATTCATGTCGTTCCTTCTTGAGGCTATATCTGCAGTTGAGATAGCTCTTCCATCTTTAGGCCTTTCAGCACGTTCTGCAGCAGTAGAACCGGTTGTGGTTCTTCCTTCAATAGCAGCAGCAATCCTAGCTGCTTTATCAAATTGATTGCCATATTCAATGACTTCCCAAAGAGTATGGTCATGAACTTGAAGGTATTGTTCAAAATTAAACTTCCATAGTTCAAAGTTTTCAGGTTCGAGCATGGGGATTTTTAGGTTGTGATTTGAGGAGGATGAAGATTATGTGGCAGACATCTTGTTTGGTTTTAGGGTTTTTGGTGATTTTAGGGTTTACTATTCTTTTAGATCAAAGTTCCTCAACAAGCTTTGATACCACTTGTTGATCCCAAACTTAGATCGATTAGCTTTGTATTAAACGAGATTGAATCAAGATTAATTCTTAGAGAAACTTTGTTGTATTTAACAATCTAAGTGTTATGCGGAATTAACACTTAGAATAAAGAACAAACAAACAAAGTAAACCAAACTTTCACTTTAGATTGATAAACAAACTTGCTTACAATGAAAGTTGTAAAACTTAATAATGTATATAAACTATGAACCCTACGACCTCCTTTTATAACACAAGGAGTCGTGTACAATGGTTTACCTATCAACTATTCTAGGTAAAGATAAATATAGAAAATACAATATTGATCATATTTTTACTTCAAATATAAAACGTGTTGACTAAGTATTCCTATCAATGGTTGGACTTCTTCTTGTCAGCGCTTGAATATTTCTTGTCACTGCTTGATCTGTCAGCGCTTCATTTACTCTTATCAGCGTCCAAATTACTCTTGTCAGCATCTCAGTGACTTAGCTCATTTTATTCTCAACACTCAGTATAGAGGTATGATTGGTTCACTCATGTACCTAGCAGCAAGCAGACCTGACATTCAATTCTCTACATACCTTTGTGCAAGGTACCATGTTGATCCCAAACTTAGATCGATTTAGCTTTATGTATACGAGATTAGATCAAGTAATACACGTAGAGAAACCTTTGTATATGTATAAAGTAATTTAAGTGTTATGTGGAATTAACACTTAAACAAGAACACACAAAGATGTAAACAAACTTTCACTTTGATTAATGATAACAAACTTGCTTACAATGAAAGTGTTTTAACGTATGAAAACTTATATTGAACAATAACCTAAAGGTCTTCTTTTATAGACATAAGAAGCCTTGTACAAGAGTCTACGTATCAACTATTCTAGGTAAAGATAATTATAGAAAATACAATGTTGAACTTATCCTTACTAGAACCAATATACGCGTAGACTAAATCTTTCCATCAGTGCTTGTCTTCAATGTATCAACGCTTGACTTCTTCTTGTCAACGCTTGATCTGTCAGCGTTTGTTTTCTTACTATCAACGCTTGATTTACTCTTGTCAGCGCTCAAGTAGACTGGCTATATTTTATTCCCAACAATCCTCCCCTAAACTTGATATCTACTCTAATAATCAGATTTCTAAATAAACATTAAGAACTAGGAGGAATATTACAAACTCGTTCATATTGGTAATAAATATGTCTGATCAAATCTTTGGCCACATCACTTGAATAATCAATCTCCAGCTGTGTAGTCTTCATCTTCTCCAAGACTTCCTTGGACATGGAATACTGAGCATTGATACAAGATATTTTCTATGATGAAAAGTTCGATTCTCGGTATCCTCTCGAATTGATCTCGGCCTTAAGTGGAATGATTTGTTCTTGGTTAATAAAAAGTGGTTGGTTTGTATATCTATTTTAAACTAATAACAATTGATTAAGTGTCGAAGAGTAAAGTTAAAGCTTTAAAAGATTAAACTAAAAGACGAGCTTAAAAATAAAAGTTTGGAAAACGTTAAAGATTATACTAGAAAAATAAATGGAAATTCAATAAAAACTAACACTTGGAAAACTTTGTGAAAAATAAGAACTTAGAAGAAAAGTACTAAGAGAAAGTAAGTTCGGAGCAAAACACCTCAGCTAAAATCGGAAAAGTGGAAAAAATGCACTCAATCGGAATATATTCCGATTTGAGTGATCGGAATGTGGGGAAGGGTCTAGATCGGAATAACATGAAACGATGGCAATCGGAATATCAGGGAATAGCACTCAATCGGAAAGTCTAACTTGCCCAAATCGGAATACATGCAAAACCATCCAATCGGAATACCCAGAAACTTCACAATCGGAATATTAGATATCAACAGTAATCGGAATGTTCAAAACTTGCTCAATCGGAATGATGGTAAAAGAGACGATCGGAATATTCAAATTGCTACCAGTCGGAATATATGAAACCCTTTTCCGATCATACGATCGGAAAGAGGGATGTGGCTTGGTCGGAAAGTCTCGATCGGAAAGGGGTTTTAAAACCCTTTCCGAAAATTGTGGAAATCGGATAAGCTAGGTAATAAGCTAACTTTTATAAGCTAATACCTGAAACTTAACAATCCAAATACTTTACCGGATCAAATAAGCACTCTAATCAACTTATCTAACTCGAAAATTCAACAAACTTTTGGATCAAACAATAAAAACATAAACTTTTTAAGGAAACTTTTTATAAAGTAAATAAGCTCATCATCAAACTAAGCCTATAAGCACAAAAGTCTTAAAGCTTAATCAAATGAAAACTTATGAGATGATCAAAAGATTAACTTTTTAAGCACAAAATCAATTAGAACAACACAGATCACATGATAATCGTACCAAAATCAATCTAAAATCAAAGAAAAGTAGAATGAGATTAAGAAAATAAAAGCTTAAAATAGAACTTTGATTAATGAAATAAGCAATACAAAGTGTTTAATCTTGAATGATTAAAAGAAAAAGATGAAGTTTAGTGAGAGAAAGTTTAAGACTTTCTCTCTCTAAAATTAGAGAGAATGAAAACTAAGCTAAGCTAAGTGTGTGAAAATTTGTGAGGTAAGGCCTTTATATAGGCGTGTGTAATGGTGGTGGGCTTTTTGATTGGGCTTTGGTTTGGGCTCCTTTTTCTTCTTTCTTCTTTAGTCTTCACGCCTCTTAAATAAACGTTTCCGACTTGGATTTGAGAAGTGTCGGTGAATAATTCCAACTCGTCTTATAATCTTTTATTTAATAAACTCGAGTTCTTCGACATATATGAATCTTCCATCTTTGGCTCTATTCTTCGATAAATCTTCAAATAGGCACAATGACTTCAATTCTTTTGCATCTCTTGGACAATAGACTTCGTCTTGAGTCTTTTTCCTTGATAAAACTCGTGCAATCCCATGTTTTCTTCAATATTCATTCGGTAGACTCTGAAAACACAATAAACACAAAAACCACGCATAATTCCAAACAAATGATATTAAATACGTGTTTTGGTCTTGTTTTAGCCAGAATTAAGTGGTAAAAGGATGGGTGTTTTCACACCTATCAAATCCCCTACACTTAACCATTGTCATGCCCTCATGCAATGCTTAGTGACAAAGCACATTTACACTTTTCTCATAATCAATCAACCTTGGCCTTATTAATATACTACTAAACAAAAATGAAAGTACTAAGAGAAATTAAAACTTTAAAGTAAACAAAAGGATAGAAAATAGCTATGTGGAAATAACTTGCAAAGAGATCGAGGACTTACATTAGGGCTTCGGTGCTGCGAAGATTTATCACCCTCAAGTTTCACGTTCCCCAAACTAAGCTTAAAAACGAGATCATTGTTATTATAAGTTAGCAATTCAAACACTTACACACATGGCTTAATTAAATGCTTAAACTCCCTTATTCCTAGTTGTATCTCTTATATTTTATTTTTGTCTTAGAATGATCATGAAGATGCATTTTTGGACTTATTTCGATAGTTTATTTAGGCTGAAAGCAAAGTAGGACGATTTGATTAATAGTTAGCTAAAGGACAAGATCTCTTAAAACTGCTTCTCGGGATATCAAAAAGTTCATATCTTGGCATAACTCGGTTCACGGTTTGAGACCTTTCTCGGGCCGATATTTGGCATGTACTTCATACTTCATATCTTGAGAGACGTTCTTGAGATAATGGTCTTCTCATCGTTCATAGAGTTTCTTCACTTGGAGACTTTTGAGAGGTACTCCAACTTTGTTGACCACGACTTCATGATTATTCTTCAATCTCTAATTGGGATTTTGAGATACAACGATCCGCCTCCTTTTCGGACTTGGATCTATTTATCCTCATACCTTGTTAGGGTCTTTTCGGATAGACTTCTCCATGATCTTTATGGGAGTTGATTGCTTTTCGTCGTGAGTCTTGATCCTTCATATTGATTTTGGGAATAATGCTTTTCACATCACTTTTGGATCTTCAGCAATAAAATGGAATCCTCATGCCTTGTTAGGGCCTTTTCGGACTCGCCAATCTTCGCGCCCCGCTTCATAAGTTATGCCTTGGCTATGAACTCTTATCATTACCGAGCAACTTTTAAACGATCTTGGGCTAGAAGCTAAGTAACTTTTCAAATCGTACGACCTTACTTATTGCAGAAAAATTATTAGCAAGTGATGGGAGAATAGGCAAATAATTACACCAAGTGAGCTTGCGCAAGAATACCGACTTATAATTGACTCTATCATTTCTCGTCCTCCACAATTTAAAATCTCAAGTAATGAGACTCGTGGATACTTAGCCTAATAAACCAATTAAGGTCTACATGGTTAAGGATACTAGCTAGAATAAACTTGGATAAGTCTATTCGGGTTGAGTCAAAATAAACGCAACGGGCCTAATATGTCAAAGACTTCTAAACTAGCTACACCACTTTATTAAAATTTTTGACTTTATTGCGGGATATATACATATGAAAGCAAAGATAAAATATTTAAAAATTACGACTAAATGGCCAAAGTTAATTAAAAATTTGAAAAATGTTGAAAAAGATGATTTTCTGGTTAAATGAAGGCATTTTCATGGAAAAGTCCACTTAAAACTTCGATAGATGTCCCCCCTACACTTAAGATAAACATTGTCCTCAATGTTTAAGCATGTGGGAAAAGTCTCCCCTACACTTATGACATTGTGCACGTTGGTTAAATCAAGTTAAGGAAGAGACGACTAAAGTGATCAATTTCAAATGTGAGTATGAAGAAAATTGAATCACGATAGTTGAGAGATAGAACCGGATTTCGGATAACACGGGAGCACGGTTCTTCAGAGGTTCCAAGAGTGCACTTATCCCTGTAATCACATCACCACACAAAAACAAACACCTATAGAGGTCCCCCTACACTTAGGAGGTTAAAACATAAAATGATAGATACTCGGGCTGCCTCCCGAGGAGCGCTTGTTTTTGATAACCGAGTCACGAGCCTGACTCGACCCAAAATTAGTTCATGGGGAACGTGGTGAGGGATGGAATCACCTCCTGAGAGGTGTCCTCACCAAAGTACAACTTCAGACGCTGGCCATTCACCTTGAAATTGGGCCCATTTGGCTGAGAAAGCTCAATGGTCCCATACGGAAAGACTTTGGCGATGGTGATTGGACCAGACCAGCGGCTCTTCAACTTGCCGGAGAAGATCTTCAACCGAGAGTTAAAAAGTAAGACTTGATCACCAACGTTAAACTCTCGGTTCTTGATTTTTGCGTCATGAAGGATCTTCGTCTTCTCTTTATAGATCAGCGAGTTCTCATAAGCTTCATTCCTCAGTTCGTTGAGCTCGTTGAGTTGAATCTTGCGATGATCACCGGCTTTGTTGATGTCGAAGTTAGCCCACTTCAAGGCCCAATGCGCCTTATGCTCCAGCTCGATGGGAAGGTGGCATGCTTTCCCGTACACAAGACGATAAGGTGTACAACCGATCGGGGTCTTGTAAGCAGTACGGAAAGCCCACAGAGCATCATCTAACTTATCGGCCCACGCGGCACGATGCTCTCCCACAGTACGCTCCAAAATTCGCTTCAATCCACGGTTGGATATCTCGGCCTGCCCATTGGTTTGGGGATGATAAGCGGTGGAAAGACGGTGATTGACACCATACTTAGCCATGACTCTTGCAAATTGATCGTTGCAAAAATGAGTCCCGCGGTCACTGATAATGGCACGAGGAACGCCGAATCTAGCGAACAGCGATTTCAAAAAGTTACAAACCACCCTTGTATCATTAGTAGGTAAAGCTTTGGCTTCAACCCACTTGGAGACGTAGTCAACGGCAACAAGGATGTATTTGTTTCCTTTAGATGAAGGGAATGGCCCCATAAAGTCGATACCCCAAACATCAAATATTTCACATTCTTGAATGAAATTCTGAGGCATCTCGTCTTTATGTGTGATCGTGCCTTGTTTTTGGCAAGAATCACATCGTTTAACCATCTCGTGAGCATCACGGTAGATGGTGGGCCAATAAAATCCCGAATCAAACACTTTTTTGGCGGTGAAGTTGGGACCAAAGTGACCACCAGTAGGTCCTTTGTGGCAAGCATCAAGGATTTCCAAAGCTGCTGGTCCATCAACACATCGGCGAATAATCAAATCAGCACATTGTTTGAATAGATACGGGTCATCCCAAAAGTAAGTCTTGATGTCTTTGAAGAACTTTTTCTTTTGCTGGGATGTTAACCCGTCAACGAGAATTCCACCCGCCAAGTAGTTTGCAATGTCCGCAAACCACGGGGTTTCATCAGCAGTCGAGTTTATAGACATTAAGGTCTCCAGGGGAAAAGAATCATTGATTTCTTTGTTCGGATGATCCCCCTGGTAAGGATCCTCAAGTCTACTGAGATGATCAGCGGCTAGGTTTTCTGCTCCTTTTTTATCGCGAATTTCGATTTTAAATTCCTGGAGCAGCAAAACCCAGCGAAGAAGTCTTGGTTTGGAATCTTGCTTTGTCAACAAGTACTTCAACGCGGAATGATCGGTATACACGATTGTGGTGGAAAGGACAAGATAGGGGCGGAATTTTTCAAAGGCATAGACAACAGCTAAAAGCTCTTTTTCGGTTGTCGTATAATGCAATTGTGCCCCCGTCATTGTCTTGCTAGCGTAATGGATCGGTTGGAAGTGTTTGTTCATTCTTTGTCCCAGAACCGCTCCAATAGCAAAATCACTAGCATCGCACATCAACTCAAAAGGCAGCTCCCAATTGGGGGTAACTAAGACGGGTGCCTTAGTAAGCTTATCCTTAAGCGAGTTGAAGGCTTCAAGACACTCTTTGGAAAAGATAAAAGGAGTATCTTTTTCCAAGAGGTGGGTCATCGGGCGAGCGATTTGAGAAAAATCTTTGATGAATCGACGGTAGAAGCCCGCATGACCCAGAAAACTTCTCACACCCTTCACGGTTGAAGGTGGAGGCAACTTGGCGATAACATCGACTTTAGCCGGTCTACTTCAAGACCGGCTTTGGAGATTTTGTGTCCCAGCACGATGCCTTCTTTTACCATAAAATGGCATTTTTCCCAATTCAGAACAAGGCGAGTGTCTTCGCACCGCTTAAGCATACGTTCCAAATTGGCAAGGCAAGAAGAGAAGGAATCCCCAAAGACCGAGAAATTATCCATGAAGACTTCCATGGTTTGTTCAACCATGTCATGGAAGATAGCTAACATGCATCTTTGAAAAGTCTCGGGCGCATTACATAGGCCAAAAGGCATTCTTTTGTAAGAAAATGTGCCAGAGGGACAAGTGAATGTAGTCTTCTCTTGATCTTGGGGATCGATGGGTATTTGGAAATAACCCGAGAAACCATCAAGAAAGCAGTAATATTCATTACCGGCTAAACGTTCAAGCATTTGGTCCATAAAAGGTAGAGGGAAATGATCCTTTCTCGTGGCATCATTGAGTTTGCGGTAGTCTATACAAACTCTCCACCCAGTAACGAGATGAGTGGAAATCAACTCGTTGTGTTCATTGGGAACAACGGTTATTCCGCCTTTCTTGGGCACACAACGGATTGGACTAACCATGGTGAATCCGAAATAGGGTAAATCATACCCGCATCAAGAAGTTTGATAACCTCTGTTTTGATGACTTCATGTATTTTTGGATTCACCCTTCGTTGGCTTTGAATTGTGGGCTTAAAGTCGTCCTCCATGAGAATTTTGTGTGTGCAGATGTGAGGATCAATTCCACGAATATCAGAAATCTTCCAAGCAATAGCTGTTTTATGCTTTTCCAACACGGCGACAAGTCGAGTTTTCTCTTCATCCTTCAAGTCCTTAGCAATGATGACGGGCGACTTCTTCTCTTCTTCAAGGAATACATACTCGAGATGGGGCGGCAACTCCTTAAGTTCTAAATCCGGAGGATTTTCGACGGGGGGCATATTCGAAGTCGGAGTGTCGATAGAAATGACCGTGGGAGATGGAGGAGAAGGATTGTCTTCGGTGAGAAGATTGTCAAAGAAATTCATGTCTTCATCCCCATCGATAGGAGAATCATTAGGAGTTAAATTCACATCTCCCATGGTATCTTCAAGATTGTTCCAAAATAAATCACTATCTCCAAATAGAGACAATGATGAATCAATAGAGGACATGGTCTCAACATTGGGAAGAGAGGAAGAAATAATTTTGCAAGCATCATTAAAGTGTGCTTCACAAGCCTCATCAAGAACGTCAATACAATTAACACTCTCATATGAATAAGGTTGTTTAGACAACTTTCCCATGTTGAAGACTACTTTATCGTCACCCACTCTCATGATAAGCTCACCGGCTTCAACATCGATGAGAGTGCGACCGGTCCTTAAGAATGGACGACCAACAATAAGTGGCACACGGGGGTCCATCTCGTAGTCGACGACAACAAAATCAGCAGGAAAATTGAATTTGTCGACTCCTACAATGACGTCTTCGGCTATCCCCACTGGATAAGCAACCGTACGGTTAGCTAATTCCAAAGTCATTTTAGTGGGGACTAGCTCAGGGAGAGATAATTGCTTCCAAACACTTAGAGGCATTAGATTGATACTGGCACCTAGATCGGCTAGGGCCATGCAATTTTCTACTCCCGGGAAATTGCAAGGGATAAGAAAACGACCTGGATCACCAAGCTTGGTTGGCAATTTCCTTAAGAGTATTGCAGAGCAATTCTCATTAAGTTGGGTGTTGGCTATATCGAGGAGCTTTTCCTTGTCGCTCAGAAGATCTTTAAACATTTTTGCATATTTAGGCATGTGAGCGAGAGCCTCAGCGAAGGAGATATTGAAATTCAGTTGTTTAAACATCTTAAGAAAGTTAGAAACCTGAATATCGTCCTTGCTTTTGAGCTTCTCTTTCCTCAACCTAGATGGATAAGGTATATTGGAAGAAGAGGAAGGCTTTGGAAGAATAGGATCACTCACATCCTTGGGTGGAGGAGGGGTAGAAGGAAGAGGTGGAGAAATTGGGGAAGTCGAAGGTTGGGGAATAGGAGCAGGTGACTCGTTCTCCTTAGTCACAATCACCGGTGGAGGTATAGGAAGCTCGGGTTCCTTGCTACCTTTACCACTGCGAGTGGTGATTGCTTTCATCTCCCCTCTTGGATTCGCAACGGTGTTACTCGGAAGAGTACCCGAAGAAGAGGGTTGATTACCATGGAAGAAACTAGCCATCATGTTTCTTAAGTCATTCGTTTGGCTATCCATAGTGTTCTTCATATCAGCTCTCAGGTCATTCCCTTGTTTCATCAGGTCTGCTTTCAAGTTGCGCACTTCCTGTTGGAGATTATCCACGATCACATCATTAGTCCTCATGTAGGTTCCAATGTCTTGATGTGATGCGGGGGTTTGGTTGGAAGGAGCAGTGTATGCGGGTGTTTGATAAGCAGGTGGCTGGTAAACTTGGTTGTTTCGTTGAGGTGGTTGTTGCTGCTTGCGAGGAGGGATGTATGGTGTACGAGTTTGTTGTTGTTGAGGAGTGCGGTTGAGGTTTTGTTGTTGGTTTTGGTTGTTAGGATTAAAACCAGGTGGTGAGAGATAGTTGTTGGAACGGTAGCTAAGCAAGTTGCGGTCACCTGGAGGTCTAGCTTGATAAGCAGGTTGAGGATAGGTGCCATATGCCGCATTCACATTCTCAGCAGGGTAATCTTGGGTGGCAGTACAAGTAGTGTAGGAGTGAGGACCACCGCATATCTCGCAAGGTTGGCTGACAGCGTTAACTTGAGCGTTTTTAGCGTTGTTGCTGTTCTTGTTGCTGACGGTGTGGGTGACAAGCGATTCAAGAAGCGTAGTGATTTTGTCTAATCGCTTGTCGCTGTCACTAGTGCTAGCACTAGCGACATTTGTCCGAACACTCTTGGTTTGCACACGAGATTTATTCTCAATGATGTCCCAAGCAGCATTGGAAGTGTTAGCCAAAAGATTACCCCCTGAGGCACTGTTCAGTGAATCTTGGTCACTCATGCTTAAACCATTGTAAAAAGTATTAATTTGATGTACTTTGGTAAAACCATGTTGTGGGCATTTTCTTAAAAGATCTTTAAAACGATCCCAAGATTCACTGAACGACTCATCGTACTTTTGTTCAAAATTTATGATTTCATTCCGCAATGCGGTAGTACGAGAGGGTGGAAAAAAGTAATTGATAAACTTTGTTTCCAAATCCGTCCACGAGAGAATACTCTGTGGCGGTTCCTTAGCAAGCCAATGACGGGCTTGTCCCTCTAAAGAAAAGGGAAAAAGTTGTAACCTTATAACCTCTTGTGGAACGCCATTAAATTTGACCGTGTTGGTGAGTTGTAGAAATCTCTTGATGTGGTCGTGTGGATCATCAATGGTACGTACCAAGAATGGTTGAGCAGAGACCATCTGGATAAAGCCTGATTTTAGCTCGAAATTGTTGGCGGCAATTGGAGGTATGACAATTGGGTCCGTGTTGCCATCTACATGAGCTTGCAGCAGTTCAATCATCGGGCGATTATCCGGAAGGGGCTCATTGTTGTTGTTATTGTTCATGTTGTTGAAAGGCGGGTTGTTGTTGTTATTATTGTTTGGAGGTGGTACACCGGCCATGTCTAAGTGATCGAGAGGCTCGGGCTCTTGATATGACGTGGATCGAGTGCGCATACACCTGCAAAAGAACGAACAAAGAAAAACAAAGCAAAAATATTTTTGGTTTTTATGTTTTTTTAATTTTTTTGTATTTTTGAAAATTTTATATTTTTTAGGATTTTTTGGAAAAATTTTTGTGAAAAATTAACGTTCACGGGGAACGGATCCCAAAATCCAAGTTCTCACAAAAAACTTTTGATCTTAACGAGAAGAGCCGGCAGCGGCGCCATTTGATACAAGATATTTTCTATGATGAAAAGTTCGATTCTCGGTATCCTCTCGAATTGATCTCGGCCTTAAGTGGAATGATTTGTTCTTGGTTAATAAAAAGTGGTTGGTTTGTATATCTATTTTAAACTAATAACAACTGATTAAGTGTCGAAGAGTAAAGTTAAAGCTTTAAAAGATTAAACTAAAAGACGAGCTTAAAAACAAAAGTTTGGAAAACGTTAAAGATTATACTAGAAAAATAAATGGACATTCAATAAAAACTAACACTTGGAAAACTTTGTGAAAAATAAGAACTTAGAAGAAAAGTACTAAGAGAAAGTAAGTTCGGAGCAAAACACCTCAGCTAAAATCGGAAAAGTGGAAAAAATGCACTCAATCGGAATATATTCCGATTTGAGTGATCGGAATGTGGGGAAGGGTCTAGATCGGAATAACATGAAACGATGGCAATCGGAATATCAAGGAATAGCACTCAATCGGAAAGTCTAACTTGCCCAAATTGGAATACATGCAAAACCATCCAATCGGAATACCCAGAAACTTCACAATCGGAATATTAGATATCAACAGTAATCGGAATGTTCAAAACTTGCTCAATCGGAATGATGATAAAAGAGACGATCGGAATATTCAAATTGCTACCAGTCGGAATATATGAAACCCTTTTCCGATCATACGATCGGAAAGAGGGATGTGGCTTGGTCGGAAAGTCTCGATCGGAAAGGGGTTTTAAAACCCTTTCCGAAAATTGTGGAAATCGGATAAGCTAGGTAATAAGCTAACTTTGATAAGCTAATACCTGAAACTTAACAATCCAAATACTTTACCAAATCAAATAAGCACTCTAATCAACTTATCTAACTTGAAAATTCAACAAACTTTTGGATCAAACAATAAAAACATAAACTTTTTAAGGAAACGTTTTATAAAGTAAATAAGCTCATCATCAAACTAAGCCTATAAGCACAAAAGTCTTAAAGCTTAATCAAATGAAAACTTATGAGATGATCAAAAGATTAACTTTTTAAGCACGAAATCAATTAGAACAACACGGATCACATGATAATCGTACCAAAATCAATCTAAAATCAAAGAAAAGTAGAATGAGATTAAGAAAATAAAAGCTTAAAATAGAACTTTGATTAATGAAATAAGCAATACAAAGTGTTTAATCTTGAATGATTAAAAGAAAAAGATGAAGTTTAGTGAGAGAAAGTTGAAGACTTTCTCTCTCTTCGTTGGCTTTGAATTGATTAATGAAATAAGCAATACAAAGTGTTTAATCTTGAATGATTAATGAAATAAGCAATACAAAGTGTTAAATCATACCCGCATCAAGAAGTTTGATAACCTCTGTTTTGATGACTTCATGTATTTTTGGATTCACCCTTCGTTGGCTTTGAATTGTGGGCTTAAAGTCGTCCTCCATGAGAATTTTGTGTGTGCAGATGTGAGGATCAATTCCACGAATATCAGAAATCTTCCAAGCAATAGCTGTTTTATGCTTTTCCAACACGGCGACAAGTCGAGTTTTCTCTTCATCCTTCAAGTCCTTAGCAATGATGACGGGCGACTTCTTCTCTTCTTCAAGGAATACATACTCGAGATGGGGCGGCAACTCCTTAAGTTCTAAATCCGGAGGATTTTCGACGGGGGGCATATTCGAAGTCGGAGTGTCGATAGAAATGACCGTGGGAGATGGAGGAGAAGGATTGTCTTCGGTGAGAAGATTGTCAAAGAAATTCATGTCTTCATCCCCATCGATAGGATAATCATTAGGAGTTAAATTCACATCTCCCATGGTATCTTCAAGATTGTTCCAAAATAAATCACTATCTCCAAATAGAGACAATGATGAATCAATAGAGGACATGGTCTCAACATTGGGAAGAGAGGAAGAAATACTTTTGCAAGCATCATTAAAGTGTGCTTCACAAGCCTCATCAAGAACGTCAATACAATTAACACTCTCATATGAATAAGGTTGTTTAGACAACTTTCCCATGTTGAAGACTACTTTATCGTCACCCACTCTCATGATAAGCTCACCGGCTTCAACATCGATGAGAGTGCGACCGGTCCTTAAGAATGGACGACCAACAATAAGTGGCACACGGGGGTCCATCTCGTAGTCGACGACAACAAAATCAGCAGGAAAAGTGAATTTGTCGACTCCTACAATGACGTCTTCGGCTATCCCCACTGGATAAGCAACCGTACGGTTAGCTAATTCCAAAGTCATTTTAGTGGGGACTAGCTCAGGGAGAGATAATTGCTTCCAAACACTTAGAGGCATTAGATTGATACTGGCACCTAGATCGGCTAGGGCCATGCAATTTTCTACTCCCGGGAAATTGCAAGGGATAAGAAAACGACCTGGATCACCAAGCTTGGTTGGCAATTTCCTTAAGAGTATTGCAGAGCAATTCTCATTAAGTTGGGTGTTGGCTATATCGAGGAGCTTTTCCTTGTCGCTCAGAAGATCTTTAAACATTTTTGCATATTTAGGCATGTGAGCGAGAGCCTCAGCGAAGGAGATATTGAAATTCAGTTGTTTAAACATCTTAAGAAAGTTAGAAACCTGAATATCGTCCTTGCTTTTGAGCTTCTCTTTCCTCAACCTAGATGGATAAGGTATATTGGAAGAAGAGGAAGGCTTTGGAAGAATAGGATCACTCACATCCTTGGGTGGAGGAGGGGTAGAAGGAAGAGGTGGAGAAATTGGGGAAGTCGAAGGTTGGGGAATAGGAGCAGGTGACTCGTTCTCCTTAGTCACAATCACCGGTGGAGGTATAGGAAGCTCGGGTTCCTTGCTACCTTTACCACTGCGAGTGGTGATTGCTTTCATCTCCCCTCTTGGATTCGCAACGGTGTTACTCGGAAGAGTACCCGAAGAAGAGGGTTGATTACCATGGAAGAAACTAGCCATCATGTTTCTTAAGTCATTCGTTTGGCTATCCATAGTGTTCTTCATATCAGCTCTCAGGTCATTCCCTTGTTTCATCAGGTCTGCTTTCAAGTTGCGCACTTCCTGTTGGAGATTATCCACGATCACATCATTAGTCCTCATGTAGGTTCCAATGTCTTGATGTGATGCGGGGGTTTGGTTGGAAGGAGCAGTGTATGCGGGTGTTTGATAAGCAGGTGGCTGGTAAACTTGGTTGTTTCGTTGAGGTGGTTGTTGCTGCTTGCGAGGAGGGATGTATGGTGTACGAGTTTGTTGTTGTTGAGGAGTGCGGTTGAGGTTTTGTTGTTGGTTTTGGTTGTTAGGATTAAAACCAGGTGGTGAGAGATAGTTGTTGGAACGGTAGCTAAGCAAGTTGCGGTCACCTGGAGGTCTAGCTTGATAAGCAGGTTGAGGATAGGTGCCATATGCCGCATTCACATTCTCAGCAGGGTAATCTTGGGTGGCAGTACAAGTAGTGTAGGAGTGAGGACCACCGCATATCTCGCAAGGTTGGCTGACAGCGTTAACTTGAGCGTTTTTAGCGTTGTTGCTGTTCTTGTTGCTGACGGTGTGGGTGACAAGCGATTCAAGAAGCGTAGTGATTTTGTCTAATCGCTTGTCGCTGTCACTAGTGCTAGCACTAGCGACATTTGTCCGAACACTCTTGGTTTGCACACGAGATTTATTCTCAATGATGTCCCAGGCAGCATTGGAAGTCTTAGCCAAAAGATTACCCCCTGAGGCACTGTTCAGTGAATCTTGGTCACTCATGCTTAAACCATTGTAAAAAGTATTAATTTGATGTACTTTGGTAAAACCATGTTGTGGGCATTTTCTTAAAAGATCTTTAAAACGATCCCAAGATTCACTGAACGACTCATCGTACTTTTGTTCAAAATTTATGATTTCATTCCGCAATGCGGTAGTACGAGAGGGTGGAAAAAAGTAATTGATAAACTTTGTTTCCAAATCCGTCCACGAGAGAATACTCTGTGGCGGTTCCTTAGCAAGCCAATGACGGGCTTGTCCCTCTAAAGAAAAGGGAAAAAGTTGTAACCTTATAACCTCTTGTGGAACGCCATTAAATTTGACCGTGTTGGTGAGTTGTAGAAATCTCTTGATGTGGTCGTGTGGATCATCAATGGTACGTACCAAGAATGGTTGAGCAGAGACCATCTGGATAAAGCCTGATTTTAGCTCGAAATTGTTGGCGGCAATTGGAGGTATGACAATTGGGTCCGTGTTGCCATCTACATGAGCTTGCAGCAGTTCAATCATCGGGCGATTATCCGGAAGGGGCTCATTGTTGTTGTTATTGTTCATGTTGTTGAAAGGCGGGTTGTTGTTGTTATTATTGTTTGGAGGTGGTACACCGGCCATGTCTAAGTGATCGAGAGGCTCGGGCTCTTGATATGACGTGGATCGAGTGCGCATACACCTGCAAAAGAACGAACAAAGAAAAACAAAGCAAAAATATTTTTGGTTTTTATGTTTTTTTAATTTTTTTGTATTTTTGAAAATTTTATATTTTTTAGGATTTTTTGGAAAAATTTTTGTGAAAAATTAACGTTCACGGGGAACGGATCCCAAAATCCAAGTTCTCACAAAAAACTTTTGATCTTAACGAGAAGAGCCGGCAGCGGCGCCATTTGATACAAGATATTTTCTATGATGAAAAGTTCGATTCTCGGTATCCTCTCGAATTGATCTCGGCCTTAAGTGGAATGATTTGTTCTTGGTTAATAAAAAGTGGTTGGTTTGTATATCTATTTTAAACTAATAACAACTGATTAAGTGTCGAAGAGTAAAGTTAAAGCTTTAAAAGATTAAACTAAAAGACGAGCTTAAAAACAAAAGTTTGGAAAACGTTAAAGATTATACTAGAAAAATAAATGGACATTCAATAAAAACTAACACTTGGAAAACTTTGTGAAAAATAAGAACTTAGAAGAAAAGTACTAAGAGAAAGTAAGTTCGGAGCAAAACACCTCAGCTAAAATCAGAAAAGTGGAAAAAATGCACTCAATCGGAATATATTCCGATTTGAGTGATCAGAATGTGGGGAAGGGTCTAGATCGGAATAACATGAAACGATGGCAATCGGAATATCAAGGAATAGCACTCAATCGGAAAGTCTAACTTGCCCAAATTGGAATACATGCAAAACCATCCAATCGGAATACCCAGAAACTTCACAATCGGAATATTAGATATCAACAGTAATCGGAATGTTCAAAACTTGCTCAATCGGAATGATGATAAAAGAGACGATCGGAATATTCAAATTGCTACCAGTCGGAATATATGAAACCCTTTTCTGATCATACGATCGGAAAGAGGGATGTGGCTTGGTCGGAAAGTCTCGATCGGAAAGGGGTTTTAAAACCCTTTCCGAAAATTGTGGAAATCGGATAAGCTAGGTAATAAGCTAACTTTGATAAGCTAATACCTGAAACTTAACAATCCAAATACTTTACCAAATCAAATAAGCACTCTAATCAACTTATCTAACTTGAAAATTCAACAAACTTTTGGATCAAACAATAAAAACATAAACTTTTTAAGGAAACGTTTTATAAAGTAAATAAGCTCATCATCAAACTAAGCCTATAAGCACAAAAGTCTTAAAGCTTAATCAAATGAAAACTTATGAGATGATCAAAAGATTAACTTTTTAAGCACGAAATCAATTAGAACAACACGGATCACATGATAATCGTACCAAAATCAATCTAAAATCAAAGAAAAGTAGAATGAGATTAAGAAAATAAAAGCTTAAAATAGAACTTTGATTAATGAAATAAGCAATACAAAGTGTTTAATCTTGAATGATTAAAAGAAAAAGATGAAGTTTAGTGAGAGAAAGTTTAAGACTTTCTCTCTCTAAAATTAGAGAGAATGAAAACTAAGCTAAGCTAAGTGTGTGAAAATTTGTGAGGTAAGGCCTTTATATAGGCGTGTGTAATGGTGGTGGGCTTTTTGATTGGGCTTTGGTTTGGGCTCCTTTTTCTTCTTTCTTCTTTAGTCTTCACGCGTCTTAAATAAACGTTTCCGACTTAGATTTGAGAAGTGTCGGTGAATAATTCCAACTCGTCTTATAATCTTTTATTTAATAAACTCGAGTTCTTCGACATATATGAATCTTCCATCTTTGGCTCTATTCTTCGATAAATCTTCAAATAGGCACAATGACTTCAATTCTTTTGCATCTCTTGGACAATAGACTTCGTCTTGAGTCTTTTTCCTTGATAAAACTCGTGCAATCCCATGTTTTCTTCAATATTCATTCGGTAGACTCTCAATAAACACAAAAACCACGCATAATTCCAAACAAATGATATTAAATACGTGTTTTGGTCTTGTTTTAGCCAGAATTAAGTGGTAAAAGGATGGGTGTTTTCACACCTATCAAGCATCTACAAGAAGATACTCAGCAAAATTTGTAGACCTCAAGTAATATATACCAGCAGCTGAATACAAACGCCATTGAAAACCACTGAGGTCATCTTCAAGATCCTTCCAAACAGCAGGATCTTCATCTCTTGGTCCACACATTCTCTTGAATGTTGACCACAGTTTTATTCCATTGACTGAAGTTGGAGCTTCAGTCTCATACTTGGCCTCTAAAAATCTCCATAGATCTACCAAGTCTTCTCTATCAAAACTTGCAAACAAAGATATAAGAGTGGTAAAAGTGTGAACCTCTTTCCCATACCTGCCAATCTTCCAAAACCCATATTCATCTTCTTCATAGCTTATAATAGGGTTTCTGGAATCAAGAGGTAACACTTGCACCATATCTAAAGCTTCCAGTGGTGAGAGCTTGAGGCTCCTTCTTATAACAGCTTCACTTGGATTCAACCTATCCATATCTTTGGGAAACTCAAGAGGGAATCCCTTCTTCACATGTCTGGGAACAATCATTGCCTTCTTAAGCTCCATCTCTTCTGCAAGATCTTCTTTCCTTTCATCAGAAAGAAGTCTTAGAGTGTTTTCTTCATGCACTCTTACCCAAATGGGATAAGCTTTGAACTCCAACTCTTCAAATGTCAATCCAATCAATTTCTTATAAGTCCATCTTGTTCCATGACATCTGAGTAGCATGTAGTACAACTCCCTTCTATCCCTTTTCAACATTGAGAGAATATTGCTAGCTTTGTGTTTCTGAATAACCTTGTAGTCCTTTTTTACTCTCAGAAGAATCTCCAAACCCCATATCTGGTCTAAAATAGTCAAATGTGGATTCTCCATACACCTATCTTCCCAAGCATGGTACATCTGAACAACTTCTGGCATGTCAAAATCTACTTCCAATTTCAACTCATTCAATTTCTCTCTAGCCAACTCATCACCATACTCAAGCCTTTCTGGTTGTTCTATAATCATTACACTTGAGTCTGAACTGGCTTCATCACTTCCTTCTTGTTCTTCTGAAGTGACAACAAAAGGTGATTCACCCACCTTCTTACTTTCTTGTTCCATAATTTGTGCAGCCAACCTTCTATCAAACTCAATATGTGCTGCATTCTTTGAAACATCTACTTCTACCATAATACCCTTACCCTTATTTAATAGATCAATGGAGGGTAGGGAAGATGGTAATACCTATGAAGAAACTTCTTTGATGATGGATGATGACTAGAATACATCAACCTCATCTGCAGGTCTGTCAACGCTCAAATTTGCTCTGTCAGAGCCCAATTTACTCATGTCAGCGTTCAAATCTTGTTTGTCAACGCCCAAGTTACCTGTCTCAGCGCCTCTTGTAGTTTCTTCCAACATAGCTGTAAAGGACAAGTTTAAGTTTGTAGGAGCGAGTAGAGACGTATCAAAACCTGTCTGTTTCTTCAAACTAGTTAGGGCTTCAGCAACACCCAAAGATTCACCATCATGGGAGCCCTTATCACTCACATTTATCTGCTCATCCTCCCCTATGGAAGATTCCTCCATCCCACGCCTTGTGCTAGCAGTCTCCAAAATAACAATCCTCTCCCTCAATTGCTTGAGTTCAAGGCCTTGTTTACTGACAATTTGTACCAAGTATGCATTTTGCTTTTGCAAGCTAATGCAGACTGCCGTCAATTACATTAAAGTCATTGGTTCCAATCTGCCCTCCTCTAAAATGGGTATTCGACCTCCCAAGGTAGATTCATTGTGCATGGATGAGGTCTTAAATATGTTAGGACTGTCTTGGCCAGCTTCTAAGCCAGAACCAATAGTCCCAGCCTCATCCATAGCACCAACCACACTTGTGGTGGTGGTTCTCTCTGCTACATGGCTAGGACCACTAGAGGAGAACACTCTAGTAGTCCTTTGGCATTTTTGTAACCTATATTGTGTTGGGGGAGAAGATGATGTGGATTGGGTAGATGTAGGTTGGTTAAAGGGTGTTTGGGTCTGTGAAGGATAGATGTCAACATTTGGAATAGGCATGTCAACGCCAACATTTAATGTGTCAGCGTCGAAGGGTTCTTGGTCATTTTGCATGTGTTGTGGTGAAGGTAAAGGTTCAGGGATTGGGTCAAGTTGGGGTTGTGCTGCTTCAATGACAGCAACCATAGC
Organism: Glebionis coronaria; assembly: GCA_025667525.1. Classification (NCBI taxonomy): domain Eukaryota; kingdom Viridiplantae; phylum Streptophyta; class Magnoliopsida; order Asterales; family Asteraceae; genus Glebionis; species Glebionis coronaria. The sequence continues at coordinate 459,879,471 of CM046877.1, forward strand.
AGGGGTGAGAGGTAAGTCATGATGTGGGGGTGAGTTCATCTTTGTGAAAATAGCTTTCTTTTGCACAGGGATCTCATAAAAATCATCATGATCCCTTGTGCAGTAATTTTGGACATCAAAAACCATTTGTAAAAATCTAGGATAAGCTAAAGTCATTTTATTCCCTTTGTTTTTACACATGCCCTCAAAAATCATTTTAGAATAATTAAACTTTTGCCCAGTAGCAATGCACACAATAGCACTAGCAATAGATCTATTGATCTCATTGTGTGCAGTACACTTAGGACTCAAACACTGCAAGAGGACATGTATTAGGTACTTCCAGGCTAGGGGAAACTCCTGTTTATTATATTTGTTTAAAGTTCCCTCATCAGGGAAAGGATAACCCAAAGCCCTTAGTCCTTGTTCTATTTCATGAATGGGGAGGGTGGTTATACCATCTGCATCATCAAGATGCAAAGCTTGGCGAACCAAAGCTTCAGTAACCACCCATGTGCGCCCATGAACAATAGATGATAATGTAGTCACTCTATTAACTGTTGAGGAACTAACATTGTTCCAAAACTGCTTAATATGTGTGACAGGAATGAGTGGAGCATGAGAAAGAGCATACCTAATTGGGGATGCATTCAAATACGCCACCATTTGGGTGTATTGGGGAAACAGAGTATCATCAGCGTCCAGATATGTTATCATGTTGTGTTGACTCCTGAATCCCAATTCCAAATCACTTGGTTTAAATTTTGGTGCCATTATTGAAAGCTGTTTGAATGATTGATACGATGAAGTTATAGGAGAAAATATTGTTAGACAAGAATGATAGGTACCCTGTTTAAAATAGGAGTCAAATATATAGGAGAGAAAAATGCATGTGATTGGTCAAAAATTAGGCAACTATTTTCAAAATACAATCATGAAAATATTGAAAAGAAATAAGTTTATCTCATGCATTAATTGAAAGTTATCTGCTCCCAAAATTACGGCCCAAAAATTCGTCAAAAAGTAACAACTGGGTAGGTCCCATTGAGTGTCAACGGTAAAAAATAACCCATCAACGCCCAACGGCTATATTCTTGTCAACGTTTGCCAAAGCCATGTCAGCGTCTAAATTGGTCACAACAACGCTTGGAAAAATACTTGTCAGCGTCCAAAAATAAAAATTTATAAAAATGAAAAATGACCTTAACAAAGTAATTTATCCTAGAGAAGATAACCTATAAGTTGATAATTATTATAGGGCGGCAAACACTGTCCAGTTATGCACACTTGCTTATACACGATAGACATAACAGTCCTCTAGTGTCCCTTGCTAACCAAAACTCTTAACAACTAAGTTACCTCATAAAATTCCTTGTTACTCCCAGATAAAACCCATGATAAAATCATTCTCAAGTCTCCCAACAGACCACAACCAATTCTAGGCCAAAAATGTCTTGGCAGCATGCATAGTATATCAACTTTGCATGCTACAGTGCCTCATGATTTAGTAAAACTAACTCATACTCACCTGTGGACACAATCTAGAATTGTGATAAGAGTATCATAAGGATACCCAAAAGTCCTAAAGGTTCCTAAAAACTCCCCTTAAACTGTGATACAAATGTTGCCAAAAATATGCATGAACATAAAAAATTTATGTCAAGATAGGAATAAAAAAAAATTCCAACCATCATACATAAATAAAAACATGCCCAAATGATTCTCCAATGATCCATAAGCAACTTTGTATCCAATGGTATACTGCTAACACCACCTGTACATTTAGATTAAAAACCACAAAACTAACATTGTTGCTGACAACGCCCCGATAACACTTGTCAGCGTTCAGGAAACCTTTGTCAGCGTGAGACAAATATATTGCTGACAACGTCACAATAACACTTATCAGCGTTAAAGTAATCTTTGTCAGTGTTAGAAAAATATAGTGGAAAATCTAAATCCTCAAAAAGACCAATAACAATGCATTATCCTGTACATACTTTTTCAAAAAGACCCCAAAACACATATTATGTGAGATTGATCATTCCAATACTTGTTACCAAGTATTGAAATCTTCTAGCATCTAAAGGTTTAGTTAGTAAATCAGACACATTTTCTTCTGTGGCAACCCTATCTGGTTGTATTAAACCCTTTTCAAAACAATCTCTTATAAAATGGTGTCTAATTTCTATGTGTTTAGTTTTAGAATGATGTACATGATTCTTAATAATGCATAAAGTGATGTTATTGTCAACAAATATCTTGGTATGCATGAAATTATACCCATAATCCAACAGCTGGTTCTGAATCCATAAAACTTGTCCACAACAAGCAGCTGCAGCAACGTACTCTGCTTCAGTTGTAGAATTAGCCACCACTGTTTGTTTCTTGCATTGCCAAGATATCGACCTGCTCCCAAGAAACTAACATCCACCAGTTGTGGGTTTTCTATCAAACTTATCACCTCCATAATCACTGTCTGAATAGGCAATAAGCTCCAAAGGTGAATCTTTTGGGTACCACAAGCCAAGACTGGGATAACATCTTAGGTACCTAAAGATTCTCTTGACAGCATAAAGGTGACATTCTTTGGGAGTCACTTGATGGCGTGCATATGCACACACAGCAAACATGATGTCAGGTCTGGAGGCTGTGAGATACATCAATGAACCAATCATTGATCTGTAGTGCCTGACATCCACATCTTTTCCATCTCCAATCTTTACCTAAGGGTGTTTACTATCCATAGGAGTAGTAGCCCTCTTTTCATGTGGAGAAAAGCCAAACTTCTTCAAGATCTCTGCCACATACTTATCCTGGGAGATGAAGATACCATCTTCTTTCTGCTGAACTTGTAACCCTAGAAAGAAGTTCATCTCCCCCATTGTACTCATCTTGAATTTGTCTGTCATAAGCTTGGAGAAGTCCTCACTCATCTTTGGATTTGTAGATCCAAAAATGATATCATCAACATAAACCTGAACAAGCAAGACATCCTTACCAGCCTTCTTGGTAAATAATGTCTGGTCTATGGTGCCCCTCTTGAATCCATTGTCCACCAAATAAGTAGATAATGTGCCATACCATGCTCTTGGTGCTTGATTAAGTCCATACATAGCCTTCTTGATTCTATACACCTTGTCTGGATTCTCTGGATCCTCAAATCCAGGAGGCTGCATCACATACACCTCCTCAACAATTGTTCCATATAGGAAGGCACTCTTCACATCCATTTGATAGACAGTGAAGCCCATACAGGAAGCATAGGCTAGAAATATTCTTATAGCTTCAATCCTTGCAACTGGTGCAAAGACCTCCTCATAGTCTATCCCTTTCTCTTGTGTATATCCCTGAGCCACCAAACGTGCCTTGTTTCTGACCACAATACCTCTTTCATCTCTCTTGTTCCTTAGAACCCATCTTGTCCCAATAGGTCTGACATATCTGGGACAATCAACCAGCTCCCAAACATCCTGAATTGCAAATTGGTGAAGCTCATCCTGCATTGCTTCCATCCAACTTGGTTCTTTGAGAGCATCAAAGATCTTCTTGGGTTCCTGTTGTGACAGAAAACAGGCAAATAATTGCACAAGAGGGGTATCAACCTTCTTGTGAATATTGGCAATAAATCCACCAAGACTTTGATGAGATCTTCTAGTCTAAACAGGAGTCATAATATCACTAATGATTTGAGAAGTAGGGTGATTCTTCATAGTGGAAGTGAGAGCTCCTCCCTCAAAAAGTCTGGTGTCTTCAATCTCATTACCCATGTTGCCAATATCTTCTTCTTCAGACTCTCTTTCATCAATAGTAGGATTAACCTCTTCATATAAATTGGAAGGTTCACCTTGGTCAAAATTAGAAGAGAAAATATGCTCAAAAGTGTTGTCAACGCCTGAACCTTGGTTGTCAGCGTTTGGGCTATCAACGCTCGAAATGTTGTTGTCAACGTTTGAGTCATCAACATCTGAATTTGTCATGTCAGCGCTAGATTTGCCTTTGTCAGCGCCTGAAGGATCATGCATGTTGTTAACTGGTGGTACTTGGGTACCACCATTATCCTTTCTAGCAGCAGCAGCAGCAGCAAAAGCATCTGTCCATATGGGAATTGTGACATACTCTTGTATGGGAGATGACTTGTCTGCTTGTGATCCAACCTCTTCATTAACCTGTGTACCTGAAACATTAACAACTTGTTCTTCAACAACATTTGAAGTTACCTTCACAATGTCTGGATTAGTGACAGGCATATAATTTAAAGTCCTAGATAGAGGTTCCAAGTCAAACAACCAATTTGGACCACTTTCAGGATCACTAGGTTTACTCTCTAAAAACCTAACATGTACTCTTTCAAGTATACGTTTTTCCTTCTTAAGGTAAACCCTATATCCCTTGCTCTGCACTGAATACCCCATGAAATAGCCTTCATCACCTTTTGCACCAAATTTACCTAAGGCATCACTAGTATCAAGAACAACTACATGACAACCAAAAGGTTTGAGAAAACCTATATTAGGTTTTCTTCCCCAAAGTAACTCATAAGGTGTTTTGTTCTGAATCTTGTTGACCAATGCTCTATTCTGAACATAGCATGTTGTATTCACAGCCTCAGCCCAAAAAGCTATGGGAAAGTGAGCATCAGCCAACATAGTTCTGGCTGCTTCAATTAGGGTTCTATTCTTTCTCTCAGCAACCCCATTTTGCTGTGGGGTTCTGGCAACACTAAACTGCCTAGTAATCCATTTCTTGGCACAAAAATCATCTAAAAGCTTATTTCTAAACTCACCACCATTGTCACTTCTAAGCATTTTCACTTCATTACCTGTTTTCTTTTCAATCTGGGTAATAAAGTCAATTAAAGTGTCAGCAGTGTCACTTTTCATAGCCAAAAAGAAAGTCCAAGTAAACCTAGAAAAGTCATATGTGATGACAAAGCAGTATGATTTACCATTCAAACTCTCTATATTAGTTGGACCAAATAGGTCCATATGTAACAAGGGGAGTGGTTTAGAACTAGAGTGCACCTGTTTAGACTTAAATGAGACCTTGTGTTGCTTGCCTTTAAGACATGCAACACAAGAGTGGTCATTTTGGAAAGCCTTTTCAGGCAAACCATCAACCAAGCCAAGTCTCACAAGCCTGTTTATATTCTTAAAGTTTATGTGCCCTAGTCTCCTGTGCCATAGATTACTCTCATCTACTGAAGCTTTAGCATAAAAATATGACATATTATTATTCATCCTAATCCCATTAAGATTCACATTATAGATGTCTTTATGTCTAGGTGTTCTATAGTCAATATATTTCTCATCAGGGATTTTATAATCCTTGCTTAACACCAAGCATTCAGTATCAATAAACAGAACTTTATTTTTGTTATCACAAACTTGTGATACACTAAAAAGATTATAATCAAGTTCCTTTACCAGAAATACGTTCTCAAAACGCAAGTTCTTGGTGAGAAGTGTTCCTTTGCCTGTGATAGTTCCATATCCGACTCCAAAGTAAACCTTATCACCATCCTTAATGGGAGTGAAGTTAGTAAGATAATCTTCCTTCCCTGTCATGTGCCTGGAGCATCCACTGGCCCAATATCCATAATCATTGACCTGTTTATGAATGCCCTGCACATAAAGAAAACAAATTAGTTTTCTTTGGGAACCCAAGCCTTAGCAGACTTGGATTCATCTGGTTGTTCAACAAGAACAGACTTAGTTCTCATAACAACCCCTTGTTCATCCTTCTTTGGATGAAATACCCAGTTAACCCCAATAGGTTTTGTAATGACCTTTGAAATATAATTAAACCTGTTGCAGGTCATAGAAATCCCATTATCATTAGGGTTTTGATCTTGCTTAGGTCTCCATGTCAAGCTTGAAGAAGATTTAGACCCCTTACCCTGTGGTTGCAAATATTTAGGTCTGGTCACGTTTCTGTCAGCGTTGGATTTGGTCTTGTCAATGCTGAAATTACCCTTGTCAGCGTTGAACCTAGGGTTTGCTACAAAAACCCATTGCCTATTAGACCAAGTATTGGTCTTTTGAAATGGTCTTTGTCCATGAGTGTTAGACCCTCTAGTGAAGAATGGGGCTGGTCTAACCACTTGTGGACTTTGCTCCACAAGAGTTTTGGGTCTGACAACGTTTGACTTTTTAACAGCGTTGACCTTGGAAGTGTTGACACACTTATATGCTAAATGTGAAAAGCTGCCACAAGTGTAACAGGCTTTTCTAGACACAACCCTAGGTCTAGAAGAGAAGAAGCCTGTTCCATCATTACTAACTTGGCTTTTAGGTGACCTAGTATTCCTATACATTTCTGCATACTTGATGCTAGGTTTTCTAACAGTGTTTGAGCCAAGGTCAACAGTTTTTCCAGTGATTGGGTTTGTTACCTTAATAGGGGTTGACTCATTTGGACTTTCACATAACAAGCCACCCTTAACAAACAAGGTAGGGTTGGCTTTCTTCCATTCATTCAAGTCAGTCAACTTCTGTTGATACTCTTCAACTGGGGTAATGACTCTTGGTGGAGGAATAAATTCCTCCTCTTGGAGTTCTGGTAAACCAGTCCAAGATAGGTCCTTTCTTTGGACACCATAGAAGTTACCAGCTGGTGGTGGAACCACAGTATAGTCTTTCATCCCAATCCCAGTCATGTCCTTAGGATCCTTTTGTTTATTAACACATTCTCCTAGGGTTTGTGTGGCCTTATCAAATCTTTGAATTTTAAGGTCAACATTATCCTTATTCTTAATGGCCTCATCTAAGTTAGCCTGTAACTCACTATTAACTCTTTCCATGATGTTCCTAACATCATTACTAGCATCTAACTCATGTTTTAAGATATTTATTTTATCTTTTAAGTCAAATTCCATTTTCTTGTACTCAGAAATTGTCTTCTCAGTTTGAGTGAGAGCAATTTGATAGTTAGACAGTTTGCATCTCTCAGTACTCACATCATCTAACAACCTTAACACCTCTTTGTTAAGTTTCTCAGTATTTAACCTACACCCCTTACTACAAAAAGCATCATCATATACCTCATTATCTGATGAATAGGAGGAGTGTGCCATGAGAGCATATTGAGCATGCTCTTCTTCTTCTTCTCAGTAACCAAAGCTTTATCCTCTTCCCCATCCTTAGCCAAATAGCTCCAATCCCATCCCATACCATCAATTTCTTGCACAGCAACCATGGCTTTAGGATCCTGAGCCTTAACAATTTGGCTTGAGGGTTTGCCAGCATCAGATCTTCTTGGAGATCTGCATTCCCTCATGAAATGCCCCATACGATGGCAATTGTAGCACTCAACTTTGGATTTATCAAATCCAGCAGTGTCCTTTGCATTAAAGGTCATCTTCTTCTTAAACCTTCTATTCCACCTGTTTGCTCTTATACTAGCAAGAGCCATGTTCCACTTAATATCCATCTCTTCCAAGTGCTCATCACTTATTTGCTCAAGGTCCTCATATGTAATCACTGAACCATTGGGCAAAGAAGCAATGTATGCACACACAGTATCCAGATCCAAACCAGCAGGCTTAACTCTTGGAGAATCACTTTTGTATGTGTCAGCGTCTGAATATGAGGCGTTGACAGGACATGATCCAGCGTTGACACATGTTGATCCAGTAACTGGGTGCATGTAAGAGTCCTTTTGATCAGATTGGCCTTCACTATGTGAGAAGAAGGCCATGTTACTATTGTTAGACTTACTTCCATGCTCCAAAAGAGTTTCATTCTCCAATAGCCTTAGTTTGTTGTAGATATCATCAAAAGTAGAACTTTTGTGAGTGTTATTGGCAAGTATAGATCTTGCCTCAATCTTCCACGCATCACCAAGACTTTTAAGAAAAGTGGCATTAATGTCAACATCACCAACTTGTGTCCCCAAGAAGGACAGCTTGCTTGTAATGTCAAGCAGTCTGCTTCTCACACTGCTAAGCTTCTCATTAGGTTGAGCCTTTAAAACAGCATACTCATGCATGAGTTGCTTCTTCTTCTCTTCCCTAGTATCATCATTGCCACCATATGCAACTTCAAGAGCTGCCCAAAGGTCTTTTGCAGAATCATAACCTCTGTATTTATGCTGGTTTTCTTGTCCCAAAGAGAGTTTCAGAATGTTTAGGGTTTTCATATCAACCCTTCTCTTTGTTATGTCTTCAGCAGACACAGCTCTACCATCACCAGGTTTTTATTTCTTATCTGCTTCTGGACATCCAGCAATAGCAACCTTTTCAGCTTTATTGTATGTGTTTCCATATTCAATTATCTCCCAGAGAGTGTAGTCATAGATCCCCAGATATTGCTCAAAGTTGAATTTCCACAACTCGAAGTTGGTTGCATCAAGCATGGGAATCTTGATGTTTGGTAAAGGTGAGGAGGGGGAGGTTACTTCTGGATTTGACATGATGTTTTTAGAGTTTTGTGAAAATTAGGGTTTTGGTGGTTTTAGGGTTCTTGTGTTCTTTAAGATCAAAAGTTTCTCAACAATCTCTGATACCACTTGTTGATCCCAAACATAGATCGATTTAGCTTTATGTATACGAGATTAGATCAAGTAATACACGTAGAGAAACCTTTGTATATGTATAAAGTAATTTAAGTGTTATGCGGAATTAACACTTAAACAAGAACACACAAAGATGTAAACAAACTTTCACTTTGATTAATGATAACAAACTTGCTTACAATGAAAGTGTTTTAACGTATGAAAACTTATATTGAACAATAACCTAAAGGTCTTCTTTTATAGACATAAGAAGCCTTGTACAAGAGTCTACGTATCAACTATTCTAGGTAAAGATAATTATAGAAAATACAATGTTGAACTTATCCTTACTTGAAACAATATACGTGTAGACTAAATCTTTCCATCAGTGCTTGTCATCAATGTATCAACGCTTGATTTCTTCTTGTCAACGCTTGATCTGTCAGCGTTTGTTTTCTTCCTATCAACGCTTGATTTACTCTTGTCAGCGCTCAAGTAGACTGGCTATATTTTATTCCCAACATACCAAGCAGGCCCAAAGGAATCACGCCTTACTATTGTAAAGAGAATCTTTAGATACCTAAAAGGTACACCAAGTCTAGGTACATGGTACCCCAAATCCTCGGGATTTGATCTCAAAGGGTACTCGGACTCATATTATGTTGGATGCAATTTGGACAGAAAAAGAACTTCTTGTGCTTGCCAATTGCTGGGTGGCAAACTTGTGTGTTGGAGTGCTAAAAAGAAACAATCAGTTGTTATGCCTTTAGCAGAAGCTGAATATGTGGCAGCTGCTGGATGTTGTGCCAATGTTTTATGGATGAAAAGCCAACTGGCTGACTATGACATAAAAATATGAAAAGGTACCAATTCTTTGTGATAACACTAGTGCTATTTCAATTTCCAATAATCTAGTCCTTCACTCAAGAACAAAATACATTGATATCAGATATCATTTTATCAAAGATCACATTGTGAAAGCGGACATTGAATTACATTTCATTCCCACTCAATACCAATTGGTTGATATCTTCACCAAACCACTGGATGAACCAACTTTCAAAAGATTGATAACGGAGCTTGGTATGCTGAACATTGATAATACAATACCTGAACCTTCAGCATTCACTGAAGAAGCCTAAAGGTTCAGTATTTCCTAACTGTTTTGATTAATGTAAAGTAGTAGTGTCTGAGTAAAGAAGTGTGCAATGTCATGCGTCTATTTCACATTATGCGATTGTGTACATGACGTTTTGTCACCTTATCTGACACACTGAAGCTGAACGGCTAATCACAAAAATATCATCAGTGTTCCTTTAGAACTCTGAACAAAGCTTTTATACAAATGAGTAGCTAGGCCTGAGTAGAGGAACGTGCAACTTCATATGTCTTGTTCACTTATGTGAACATGTATACGGGGTTTTGTCGCCTCATTTGACGCATTGAAGCTCACAAGTATACCCATCAGGTTCAGCATATCTGGCCAACAACTTTTAATACAAATCAATCGTGTAGTTGAAAAGAATTAAATGGCATTAAATTTCTTTGGAATAAATACAAACATTCTTTCAATAGATGTCAATAATTTATTAAGGAAATTTCAAACGTCCACATCAACAGTCAACAACCCTATGACACATGAGGCGTTTCACTGTTCAAGGCAACAAAAAAATCATACTTTTACAGAAGATTAATAAGAGAGTTTGTGCCAAATGTTCAAAAGAAACCCTAAAAGTTTTGTAACTTTTTTAAAACATTTTATAAAATTTCCAAAGAATCATTCTAAGTTTTTCTATAAAACCCTTGAACTTGATTTTCATAAAACCTTACAAACTTTTATCCAAAAAACTCACACAAACTATCTCTCTCTCTCTTTCAAAAAAACTCACTCAAACAACAATGGCGGAATCATCTACACAACCAGATGTTGATATCACCCTACACCCATCCTTTCATGTTAACAATCCTATAGAGGATATCATCTTTAAACCCAACAATCTTACCTTGGTCAAACCAGAAGTCATCAAATCTATTCCTGGAATGAAGTCATGATTTTTTTGACAAAATGTGTGCTTCGTGAAGAATTGTTTAAAGATCCAGGAATGATGTTTCAAAATGTTTTAAAGAAGTTTTGGTTCACAGCACAACCTTCACAGAGCAACAAATTCATCGAATTTGATTCTACAACCACTAGGATACATGTTAAAATTGGTTTAAAATTGTTTAGAAGGGTTCTGGGCTTAAACTATTTGGGAAACCCTAGTGATTATGAGGCTATACCTAAGGATTTTTCTATTGTTAAAAATTATTTTTAAGAGCTTGGGTATACTGAAGAAATCAATAAAAAAGAGGGGCTGGAGAGAAGTTGTTTGCCACCTAAGTGGAAACTACTGATGACTATTTTGATAGAATGCTTGGGGGTAAAAATTAGAGGGCTTGATCAGATAAACCAAAAGGATGCAATCATTTTATATTGTATGGCCAAGGAGGCCAAGGCGGATTTTGGGAGGTTAATATTTGAAGATCTTCATGGAAAACTAGAGAAGAGGATTAGGGAAAAGAATGTGGTTTACACCAGATTCTTGTCCCTCTTTTTGCTGACCAGATTGGGGATTCTTTTACTCAACTCCAAGGAGAAAAATTGGTTTTTCAACCCTTTGAGCTTAAGCGCTAGAACATTCTAGTTAGTACCACTGATCCTCCTTTCACACAACCCATGTTGGACATCTGCTCAGCAGAAGGTACAGTAGTGTACAAAGCTCCTAAAGACACTTCTCTAACTAGAGAAGGGGATCTCAAAGGCAAAATGTCTGGAGCTTCATCTAAACCACGTTAAAAGTCAACATCTGTCAATACTGAAAATTGTAGACGTAAGTCTAATAAAAGGAGAACCAACATAAAATCTTCATCAAAGGAGATGTCTGATTTATCCCAAGGCCACATTTCGAAGAAGGCAAAGTCCTCGGCCAAGGACAAGAACCCAATCCAGACGCCACCTTCAGCACCTGCTGGGAGTGGCATGCATAAAGAGGCCCTGAAGGCAACCTCTATCCCAACTTCTTTAGGAGATAAAGGTGAAGAAAGAGCGCAACCTCAGCTCAGTAGTGTGGAGTCAGCATTGGCAAGCAATTTAAATTTAAATACATTTCCAATTTCCTTTCCAGATTCTATCATTTGTCACTCTGAGTCAACATCAGGGCGTGAGGCGTCGACAAATACAACAGCTGACGCTGACCCTGGCCAATCTGTTTCTAATGATGTAGTACCTCAACAACAGGGTCCTACTGAAGGGACCAAAAAATAATCATTGATCTTAACTTATCAGGGACTTTTTCTCAAGATCCATCAAGTAAAACCAACCCTGGTGGTGAAGAAGTTGAAACTGATCCTCATACTGGAGGTGATGCTGAGAAGACAACAACGTAAGTGCCTCTCACCACTGGAGCCAAGGTGGGACACTTGCCTTCTTTCATGTTCAATATGTCTTTAGAGGACTTTGAAAAGGAGCTTGGGTAAGATGAAAGGGCTCTAGTAAACCTTGATGAGAGTGAGCCAGAGGATGACATTGTTGAACAAAATCTAAAGCCACCATCCCCTAAAGCTCTTCGGGTAAAAGAACTGACAAATCAAGTGTTGGTGCTTTAGTCACAAGTGGATAAACTCAAGGGAGAAAAAGTCATTGCTGATGCTGAAATTGCCACACTAATATTCATTTTTTTGTATATCGTTTTCCCTCGAATTGACTCGAATTGAAATCCAATTTTATCGTAGAGACTTTATTTGTTTTTGGTTAATAATAGCTTGCTTGGTATCTATTGTCTAATTAAAATAAAATGGGGAAAATTATTTAGGCTAGGGAATATATAAAAATAAAAGCGCAATTAATTCACATAAAATTACTCTAAAATGCAATATAATTAAACTACAATTTAAAATCTAGATGCAACAAATCTAAACTATAATTTAAAATATTAATAATGCTAAATGCAAAATTAATGTAAATGCAAGCACGTAATAACAAGTAAAAGTGAAAAAAATTAAATGACAAAAACAAACTTAAAAATAAAGCGTAAACCTTTAACCTTTTTAGCTTATTAATCTCTTTAGATGATAAAGCTAGAAGCTTTATATACTAATAAGCTTAATAATCACAAAAAGGTGTAAACTTTATACTAGTAATAAGTTTATCTAAATGAAAACTAATTTTTAACCTTTAAATCTATTTTTTAAAACAATAATAATATTTAAAACTAATTAAACCGATTTTTATAAAAAGAATATCTTTTTAAAAACAATTTAAACTATATTAATCTAATTAATTAAACTAAAACGATTAAGCTATAAATTTAAAAAGGATAGAACTTTGTTACCCGTGGTCCGAAGATAACGCTCTAAACACAATCAATCATAAGCAACAAAATATGGCCCGTAAAGTACACAGCCTCCCAAAAGCAACAAAATACGGCCCGTAAAGTACACGGCCAACCAAATCAAACTTAACATAAGCGTAATCCGGCCCGTAAAGTACACGGCCAACCAAATCTATACAAACCATAAGCTCTCTACCAAACTTGATGAATCAATTCACCAATATCACAATAACACAAGAGGTTAGAATAATAAGCAACTATTAATATTTAATAAAGAGATTCAAACAAAACAAATAGATCTAGAATATTTTTTAAGTTTTTTAAAAGTACTTTTAATTTTAAAGCTAAAATTTATAGATCTACTCTATTTTTATCAAATACCTAATAGATCTAAACTATTTTTATAAAAAACTGATAGATCTAAACTAAAAGTAAATAATTAAAAAGCTAGCTTATTAATAAGTTGTAAGCCTAAGCTTAAATCTTATGTGATTCAAAAAGCTTGAAAGCTAAATGAACAAATCACCCACAATAAGGTAGCTCTAGAAAAATAAGCCCACAATACGCTTGAAATAAGATAACTTATTTCAAACTTATATATAAATCTTAACTTATTTCGAAAAAGTTATAAAAAACTAATCCCAAAATAATAAGCTAGATTATTAAGAAAATATTAAGAAAGATAGAATGAGAATAAGCTAAAATATAATAAGTTAAAACATAGACTTTTATTAATAAAAAATGCTTGATAATAAGCTTAGTACAAAAGTTGAAAGGAAAATAAAATAAACAAAATTGACATTATTTAGCTACCTAAAATCTACATAAACAATGAAGAAAAATGAGGTGCTATTTATAGTTGAAGTCAAGGTGCTTGGGGTAGATTAGTATTTTTAGGCTTTTAATCACCTTCTCTTCTTTAACTTGAGTGCATCTTGGTCATTTGGTAGGTGATGATGTGTTCCCATCAATAGGATGAAAGATACTTTTAGATAGACCAATGGGAGCACTTCACATGGATCACCATCTTCACCTTTCATTATTCTTTTATTTAAAGGCTCTTGATTAATCTTTTTTAACCAACTCCACCATTTTTAATCTTCTAGAAGCATGCACCTAATTACTCACAAAAGAAACACGCATGCTATTTTTTTTTCTTTTTAATATTTTTGTGTTAGTTTAAAAATAGTAAAAATAAATAAATATAAAACTATTAAAACTAAAAATATTTAAAAATAAAAATTAATTTTTTCAATACTAAACTAACTATTATAAAATAAAAAACTTTTATTTATTTAATTTTTACTAAGATTATTAAAATGTTAAAATTAGAAATAAAATAGTAGAATATGCGAAATGCAAACCGAGACGAGTTACGCGACAAGGTCAGAACCGTTGGCTTCGTAATTTTGTACTCTTTCCAATCTCGTGGTCGTTTTGATGTTTCTTGACCTTGTCTTTTGTCCTTTTCTTCAATAAATGACCGTAAAATCTCGTGTTTTCTTTCCTTTTGATCTTGTGTACCTATTTCACAATAAAAACACAAACCACGCATAATTCCGACATTTACGATATTAATTACACGTTTTGGTCTCGTTTATCATTGTTTTAAATGATAAAAGGATAAGTGTTTACACACTTATTAAATCCCCTACACTTAACCATTGCAATGCCCTCATGCAATGCATTTATTTCAAAGTAATGATTACATTTTTCTCATTTTATATTAATCTTGGCCTTATTACGATATACTATTACTACTACTTACTAAAAATAAAATTAACGACAAAAGACTAAAACTTTTAAAGATAAAAGATATAACAATTTCCATTTTATTTATTTACTTGAAAAATGTTTGATGGAAGAAACTCGTAAAGAAATCTAAGACTTAAATTAGGACTTTTGGTGTCATGAATACTAATCACCCTCAAGTTTCACGTTCCCCATACCAAGCGTAAAAACGAGATCATTGTAATTACAAGTTAGTAAAGCTAACACTTACTCATGTGGTTTAATTATTTACTTAGACCCCCTTATTCCTACGGTGTATCTCTTGTATTTTATTTTTGTCTTGAATGATCATGAGGATGCATTTTTAACTTATTTCGATATTTTATTAAGGCCAAAAATAAAGCAGGACGATTTAATCAATAGTTAGCTAAAGGACAAAATCTTTTAAAACGGCTTCTCGAAATCTCAAAAAGTTCATATCTTGGCATAACTCGTTTCACGATTTGAGACCTTTCTCGGACCGATATTTAGCATTGACTTCAAACTTCAAATCTTGAGAGATGATCTTGAAATTATGGTCTTCTCTTCATTTTGGTATACATCTTCATTTGGAGTGAGAGATGCTTCAAACGTTGACCACGACTTCTTCATTTATCCTTGTCTTTATTTAGGATTTTGATATACAACGATCCACCTCCTTTTCGGACATGGATCTATTTATCCCCATACCTTGTTAGGGTCTTTTTGGATAGACTTCTCCATGATCTTTATGGGAGTGATTGCTTCTCGTCTTGTGTCTTGATCCTTCATATTGATTTCGATTAATGATCTTTACATCATCTTAGGATCTTTAGCAAAAAAAGTGAATCCTTGATAACGCTCTAATTATACATGTTTGCGCGTGCGTTATCTGTATATATTTAGGTTAATTATGTGAACTATCGATAATTAATATACTATATTTGATGTACAGGTTCCAAGGACGTGTCGTGGAAGGAAATGAAAGAATACACGAAGGAATGAAGCTTAAACGAAGAAATAAAGTCAAGCTTCTGATCTCCCGACACCTGTCACTTTTTTGGCCATATCTTGAGCATACGAACTCCGTTTTAGTTGTTTCAAGCGGCCACGGAAAGAGGAAAGAAAGATCTACAACTTTGCCATTTGGTCCGAAGCTAGAATGACCAAATGTGCGGCGCATAATCCTAAAAGTGCGGCGCACTTTTCTGCAGGAAAATGTGCGGCGCACAAATGAAAATGTGCGGCACACTTTCCTTCTGCACAGCTTAAAAGTCATATTTATGACTCCCATTCATTATAAGTCCGATCAATTGACTTCACCTTGGTCCCCAAGTGTTAGAATAACTATATAAACACCCCAAAAACACAAAGAAACGAACCATCTCATATATCTTTCACTCTATCTTATAACTCCATTAGAGAAGAGAGAACTAGGTGAGGATCTTTGGATCCAATGATCCAAACAATCCTCTAATCCATGGTGTTTCACCATATCACCACTCACCACCACGAACTATTAGACCACCATGAATTCCAGAACCTACATCATCATTGGAATATTAGGTTGTTGGATTAATGATTGTTTTGTTATGAATATTGTTATGGTACTTTGTAATCAAACCACTCACATAAATGGATTTGGTACACTTCTTTACTGATCAAATTGATATGTTTCTATGTTTATTGATGCTTGTGATTGTGATTATTGATTTGATTATAATAACTTCGTAGGGGCGAAGTGCGGCGCACGATTAGGTTTGTGCGACACACTTTTTCCCTGGTTCATGATTATAAGTGTGATTTAGATGCTCTTGTATTATATGTTATTATGTAAGACCATTGTTATATGTTGGATTCATCCATGATCATCGACTAATACTCATGTGAATGGATGAGTTTCATGTCATCTAATAAATGAATCTTGTTAATCACTTTTGTAGCGATTAGTGGATTAAAACATATACCAACTCTTGCATAATCTCATGTACTACCTTAGTTATCGAAATCAAGCATAAACTTATCTTAATGTTGTTGGTATGACAAAGTCTTTAACCGGATTCTTGTCATATCAATTAGATGTTGCATGTGCGACTAATAATCGGCATGTTGTCTTACCTTGTTTATGTGCTTGTAATTCATATTAGCTATATATCATTTATATGTTCTTTGAATCATCATTTGGATAAGCTTAAGTCTTAAGAACTTGTGACACTCTAAAGATAATTGTTTTAACTTGTTAACACCAATCCCGTGGATAGACCTGAACTTACCTTAAGACTATGCTATACACGAAAGGGTATACTTGCCTGTGTTGTGTTTTTAGTCCCTTGTTTGGTAATCATCTAGTAATATAAATTTAAAACTCGCTTTCGCAACATCAAGTTTTTTACCCCTTTGTTTAGGACTTGCGAACACACATCAGTCCTCATGCCTTGTGAGGGCCTTTTTGGACTCGGATATCCTCATGCCTTGTTGGGGCCTTTTTGTATACACATCTCGCTTCAATAAGTTATGCCTTGGCTATGAACTCTAATTAATCGCGAGCAACTTTTAAACGATTTTGGGTTAGAAGCTAAGTAATTTTTCAAATCGTACGACCTTATTTATTGCATTTATTTATTGACAAGTGTTGGGAGAAAAAGCTTATAATTAACTCACATAAATTCATGAAAGAATACAAAACTTATAATTGACTCTATCATTTCTGGTTCTCCATAATTTAAAATTCTCAAGGAATGAGACTCGTGGATGCTTAGCCTAATAAACCAATTAAGGTCCATATGTTTAAGGATACTAGCTAGAGTAAACTCTAATAAGTAAACTCGGGTTGAGTTGAAATATTCACGACGGGCCTAATATATCAAAGACGTCTAAACTTATTAAACCCATTTTATTTATTCATTTTCTTGTTGACTTTATTCATGAAATGGAATATATACATATGATGGTGATGACAAAAGGAAAGAAGATAAAAGAAAAATAAATGAAAATTACTACTAGGCTAAAATAGATCAAAATTTTGCAAAATGTCATTTAATTTTCTGGTTAAAATGAGGACAAATTCATGGAAAAGCCCACTTAATTTCGATAGAAGTCTCCCCTACACTTAATATAAACATTTTCCTCAATGTTTAAGCATGTGGAAATAAACTCCCCTACACTTAGGACATTGTGCACGTTTTTTAAATCTTGTTAAGGAAGAGACAGCTAAAGTGATTACATTTATTCAACTTATTTATATACAAGTATGAATCACAATAGCAAAAACAAATCAAAGATAACCGGGTACACGGGAACACGGGATCATGGTTCTTCAAAGGTACCAAAAGTGGAGCACGAAAGCACACATCCCTACAAAACAACACATCACAAACAACCTACATGGCTCCCCTACACTTATTATGGAAAAGGTGAAAAGGTGGAAAAAGGTAAAAATCTAACCTAGTTAAACGATGCTTGATTTATTTATCAAGAGTCTCTAGCTCGACTCGATTCCCCGAATATCATCGTTCAAATGGGAAATCATGGAAAAGTCAAGATTTCCAAGGGAGGAAAATCTCTCCATGATGAAGGGTGAAACACACTCATATAAGGAATACCCCAAGAAAATCCACCCGGGTCAAACACATAATTTCCATCACGAAAGGAAATATACCCCAAGGTGGTAAAATCACATAAGGCAAAGAAAAGTGGGGTACCCTTAGTCAAAAATCTCTTACAAGGAATGTTGGAAATTCACTTTATGTGACGACATTTAGGAATTCCCATTAGTTATCATAGTCACACACGCTTAGACTAGACTAGGCACAATGTATAGTTTAAGGGTCGTGTGTGACTATATATACCCCTCTTAGGCTTCCAAGGAGGGGTGTTGCTTGTGTTTCTTTTTCATTTTCAATTACATTTTCTTTCTTTCTCTTTACACACACAACCACTCTCTCTCTCTAAGCTTCAACAATGGCTTCCACTACCATCTACCACCATGTTAGACCACTGGATCATATAAAGCAAATCCACAATTGGCATCAGAGCCTCGGTTCCATCCTTGGATCGTTCTTGTTTTCGTTTTGGTGGTCTAATTTTTTTTCTTTGGTCCCGATCTAAATTTTTTTTGTCACGGTTTGTTGTGTTTTTTATCACTATCACATGTTCACATGTTCACGGTTTGTGTTCTGGGTCACGTTATTCTATCTGCATCCATATAACTGTCTAAATCCTTTATCCTATGTCACAATTTTTTTATCAATTTTTGTGTCATTGGTTATTATGTTACGGTCAAAAGTAAAACCTGCTTAAGTTCATGGTTTTAAGTCCCTGCTAATGATTTTGTGACTGGATTTTGTGTGCTATCACCTTCTGGGAAAAAAAAATTCTGGTAATCTTTTGAAGATGAACATGTAATTACCCAGAAAAATATTCAGTTTCACATTTCCGGATTTTCAGGAACAAGGACATCTCGTGGATAAGATTCTGCTTCATGGTACATCGCATTGAGTGCGATGGGTTGACTGCGATGGTACCACTGTGATGGTTCCATTGCGATGGGTAACCATTGCGATGGGTACCATCGCGATGGGACATCATGATACGATGGACTCTTCTTGATTAGACTGCGATGGACTTAATTGTTTTTTACTGCGATGGACTCATGTTACGATGGAAATCTCTTGACTATGATGGCAATGTCTTTTTTACTCCGATGTAGTTTAAATTCATGACCATGTAGTTTAATCTTACACTTGACTGAAACCAACACAACCGAGTCAACTCGGTAATTACCGAGTTGACTCAGTTAACTCACTGAGTCTGACTCAACTGCCAACCTTATATCACCACAACACCATCCATCTAATCCTAATTCCCTTCGTCACTTAATCCCCATCTAGACTCAAACAAACAGAAAAGTAAATGATCTCAGATAGTTATTTCGTGTGTTTCAATAAATCATGAAGTTCAAATACACGAAACACTAAAATCATCATAGATCTATTTTTTAAGGAAAATCCTCGTTTAATTTTCGAAATGAAACAAGATTTATAACAAATTAGTTATGATCTATTTGTTTCTTTCGTTAATTACCAACATGCAATCAAGTAAACAAACCTACCAGAGATCCCTTCAAGGATCTTGAAGAAGTATTCGTATCATGTCTTCTTGGTTCAAATTAATCAGTTTGGTTCGATGGGACTGCGATTGGTGTTGATTTCGGATTCGATGGGTATTTGATTATCGTTGGTATGGATGTGGGATAAAGTTTAAGATGTGGATGATTAGATGGGATTGATGTTTAGATGAGGTTTTAGGTGGGGCGATGTTTACTATGAGAGGATGGTTTCAGATGGGAGAGAAAAGAGGGGCGCAAGATTATGAGTGTTTAGGGTTAAGACAGATTAGGGGTGTGTGAGTTATATCCTAAGGCTGATGGACCGGGTTCTAAACATTGCATATTGGGCCATGGACTCGATTTTTAACATTGCAAAATGGGCTGAAGTGAATTTGGTTTGAACGTTTGACATGGATGAAACATTAGCTTTGTAGTAATGATAAATTTTTATTTTTTATAATTTTTTATCATTTATTGAATTTAATGTTTAATTTTTCGGGACTCCATCGAGACATCGTGATGAGTCAAATGTGACGAGACAAGATGACGAGACTAAGTGATAAAATTTATTTGAGACGAGACCAAGAAAAAATGAGCGATTTTTTAGTCACTACAAATTTTTTGGATCGGGTATTAATTATTTGAAGATGAAGACGGATTTTTCGAAGGCGTGTATTTATTTTATCTTCAAAGATAACTTGCTCGTGCTTAATCTTAGAATGACGACTTGGTTATCTAGTTTCCGGGTTCGGGGTGGTTGGTTGATGACTCGGATAACTATCACTTAAAGGGGTTACATGTTGTACTCAGTGTCACGCGCTTAGTCGACGTGGATAATTTCAAGAGGTGTTGTGCTTATAGACTTCTTCAGTGATGCATTGAGTACTTAGAGATTTCTCAACCGTTCTTCATTCAATAATAGTGCAAGCTTAAGTCACAAGATCGAAGGATTCTTATTCAGTTTCAAGTTTGATGTATCCGGTTCATTCTATCAGTGGTCACTTCAAATTGCTTTCAAGTGGGTTGGTAAAGTTGGCCGTGGAGAGTTTATGAGTAGAGATTTTTGATCAACAGCTGATTCTCACCGAAGATAATTAAGCTTATTTATTATTCTCTCGAGATTTTCAGGTTCATGTGCTTACGATTTATTGATGGTCCCGAGTTTCGAAACCATCAAGAGGGAAGAAGAAGAGACATTGAACGCACAACGAGTACACGTGATGAACTTCATACCTTCTTTTGATTTGAAGACATTCCGGGATGACATTTGTCATAGCCGCAGAGAAAATCAGTGTTTTAACTCGTGGCGTTATCAATCTCTAAACGGTACACTACTGATTCGATGTTTAAATTGTTTGGTTGTTGCAATTATTCATCATCATTATCCTATATGCATTCCCGGGACTTAATTGACTCTGGTGCATCTCCAGAAGAAGATATGTACATTTCCGGGACTTAATTAACTTTGGTGTTACGATGTCAACTTCATGAATGGGATAAAGTGTCCACTTCAGTATTTGAGCTTCATAATTGGGATTGATTTATTTTCTTCAACTATGTGGGAGAAGAAATGTCTTGATTATTTCTAGTATGCATAACTTGAACTCTCAGGGGGAAGAAAAATTCAGAAGAATTATTCAAGTGTGAGAAGAGAAGTTGTTGATCTACTTGGTGTACCCCTTACTTTCAGTCCCTCTTAGCAACGTTATCATGTTATATGATGGGATTTGCTTGTTAGATTCCGCTGTGCGCTTAATCATTCTAAGCTTTGTTGAAAGCTTTGAAGTTGCTTACGAGGATTGTCGGATTAGGGGGAAGCTATTTAAAAGCTTCTACATCAAGTTTATGTGGCATGAATTAGGGGGAAGTTAATTCAGAAGCTTCTCCTTAACCAGAAGTGTATGGGTTACTTAGCTCGTGCCGTTACAGTATTTCTTCTACAAGTTACTTTAAAGATGAGTCGTTTTGAAGACGAAGGCCTCAGAAGACTTCATCAGCATTGGACGTGTAACACCCCATTTTGATAATGGAAATGTCACATGCAATTATGGCGTGTCATCAAAGCATACAAGGAAAAATGTCTAAACATTACTTGACCATAAAAGGAAAATACCGGAATCAAACATCGGTAGTCCAAAAGTAAAGCTCATCACATACAAACATAGTATAATAAAGGAAAGGACTAAACAATGTCCATAGCAAATGTATCATAAGAAAGGAAATGCATAAAGTAAAGAAGGCTAGACAGCTTCCAGTCCATATGCGCGTACTCTTAGTGTCTACGAGCGTCCCTGAGTATCTGCCGTTTTGGGAACATAGAAAAGGAAAACGGCTGAGCAAATACGCTCAGTGCACGGATGTACAATAAAGCATGAATAGGATAAGCATATAACATATAACAGCGGAAGGAAACTAAGTCTCGAGTAACCTGGTTAAGTCTTGATAAAACTGATTTATAGTTTGAAAAGTCTTATGTTTATCTTGTAAAAACTGTTTGTCATATTTTACCATTAGCCAATATAGGTCATGAAAATCCACCGTACATGAATACTTGGAGGGGTGACCTCATCATGCAAATTAGAGGGGCTGCCTCTAATTTAATATACTGGTTTTTGGGTAGGAGGGATCAGCTCCTTGTGAAGGATGCAAGGCACACACCACATTTACCATGAAATCCTGACTGAAAACATGTAACTAGGATGCACCCATACGCCCCACATGATAAATATAATATAAATGGCCAAAAGCTGAAGGGACGCCACGAGCAATCACTCCGCCGTTGTGAAGTCATAACATCAATGCCTCTAATGTTATGGTTATGGTACCTCCATAACTAGGTGAAACTGGTCATGCATGTATATGGCTATAGGTATTCTTAATTAAACATAAGCAATCAAACACGTAACTTATACTACGGGAAAACATTTGGCTGCATACGGGGAATCCTAATAAGGAAAGAATGTCCATACTGAAAGGACGGGAATCCGTACCTTATGTCCAGTGAACGAAGAAGATGAGCTGAGAGAAATCCTACTTCCGTATCACTAGTGCTACATAAATACATACATGAATAAGTATCTGCTTACTAAATACGTAGCTGGTTTTACGTCATGTCTTAGCTTATTTTATGTGTTCTTACCATGGTTTACTGTTTAAAGCCTTAAACTGTGTTTATCTTATATTATGTTTAATCTGATTAACTATTTCTGGTATTTCATGTACTATTATACTTACTGTGTAATAATAAGTAACTTTCCAAAAATAGCAAGTTTCCTAAAATAGAAAGTTTCCAAAAATAGAAAGTTACCAAAAATAGAAAGTTTCCAAAAATAGAAAGTTTCCAAAAATAGAAAGTTTCAAAAAATAGAAAGTTTCCAAAAATAGAATTACTGCTTAAAATAGATAAGTTTCTAAAAATAGAAAGTTTCCATAAATAGATTAGCTGCCTGAAATAAAAAAGTTTCCATAAATAGATTAGCTGCCTGAAATAAATAAGTTTCTAAAAATATAAGGTTTCCATAAATAGATTAGCAGCCTTATTTAAATAAGTTTCTAAAAATAGAAAGTTTCCATAACTAGAAATAAGCTGGTTAAATAAGCTAAGTATATAAGCCTAAGTGTTTTCATGATTATTTTCTAAGTCATATGATATAATGTATAGTTTAATAATTATTTCATGTAATTAAATTAAACTATAGGTTAAAATATTTAATTAAAGTATAACATGTTTTTAATTAAATAAAGTTAAATACTTAGGTTAAAACATGTATTATTGTTTATTAATAATATAACCTAAGTCATGTTAATTAATTAATTATATCCATGGTTTTTAGATAATTACGTAATTATAAGTCTAAAATATAAAAATACTTAGGTTAATTAATTTCATGATTATTAATAATTAAAATAACCTAAGTCATGTTATTAAATTAATCATGTCATTTTATTAATTTAATTTTTAACATAAGATCATAAAAAATAAAACTAAACATACACCATGAACCGGATCTAGACTAAAAACCATGAACCGGACATGAAATCGACACCGTACCCCGAACCAAATCGGGGTACCCCTTGTCTTGATGCTGCCGTGGGACCCACACCAACCAACCGGGACCATTTGGTCTCGGTGGTGGTCGGATGGCCAAACCGAAACCCCCCTTGGGGTAGTTTTCTTCAGAAGGCTTAAGCTTTTGTGAAGTGTACGCGATTACTTTCCCGTGTTACATGAGAACACAGCCAAGTCCCTTCCCCGATGCATCGCTGTAGATTTGAAATCCACCCGTACTAGATGGTAGAGTAAGAATAGGTGCAGATACTAGCTTCTGCTTCAGGTCTTCAAAGCTCTTCTCTCGATCTTCAGTCCAGACGAATTTCTCCCCTTTCCGCATCAGTTTGGTCAATGGTAGTGCTAGGCGGGAAAAGTTCTCCACGAACCTACGGTAATAGCCAACTAAGCCTAAGAAACTGCGGACTTCCGTCGCTGATGTCAGCCTTGGCCACTTAGTAATGGCCTCAACCTTCGCTGGATCCATAGTGATTCCTTCTTCTGATACAATGTGACCTAAGAATGCCACCTTGTCTAACCAGAACTCACACTTGGAGAATTTAGCATACAACTGCTTCTTGCAAAGAATCTGTAGTACTGTACGAAGATGGTCTTCGTGTTCCTCCTTGGACTTTGAGAAAATCAGGATGTCATCGATGAAGACAATGACGAACTTGTCCAGAAATTCATGGAAGATTCTGTTCATCAAATCCATGAACACTGCTGGAGCATTTGTCAGGCCAAATGGCATAACTACAAACTCGTAGTGGCCATAACGGGTACATAAGGCAGTCTTAGCGATGTCCTGCTTCTAGACCCGTAGTTGATGATAGCCTGACCTAAGATCAATCTTGGAGAAGTGTTTGGCCCCTTGGAGTTGGTCAAACAGATCGTCAATGTGTGGCAGTGGATATCTATTCCGAATGGTAATATTGTTGAGCTCGTGATAGTCTATACAAAGACGCATACTGCCGTCCTTCTTCTTAAAAAACAAGACCGGTGCGCCCCATGGAGATGCACTCGGTCGAATGAAACCTCGTTCAAGAAGTTCTTGCAGTTGATCCTTCAGCTTCTTCAGCTCTATGGGAGCCATGCGATAAGGAGATTTGGAGATTGGTTCAGCTCCTGGAATAAGCTCGATACTGAATTCCACTTCTCGTGCAGGTGGTATGCCCGGAAGTTCTGCTGGAAAAACATCTTGGAATTCCGACACTATAGGTTGATCCTGAATTGATGGGGATTAAGCATCCATGTCGTGAACCGTAGCTAGATAACCCTCGCAGCCATGTGACAGTAGTGCACGCGCTTGCAGGGTAGATATGATTTGTACAGACCGTCCGGGTATGAACCCATTATGAATGTACTCTGGTGCATTAACATCACCGAAGATAACTCGATATGAATGGCAGTCTATGGTGGCATGATGCTTGGATAGCCAATCCATGCCCAAGATCATGTCGAAGTCATTCATGTCCAGTGGAAGTGCGTCAATAGGTCGAACCTTATCGTCAAATTCTAGGGTAAGACTCTTGTATACATGGGTGATTAATACAGAGTCTCTCAAAGGCGTGGAAATAGTAAGCCTATTTTCTACTGGCATGGGGAGCATCCTAATGTTCTTAGCATAAGCAGTAGAAATAACCGAGTGAGTAGCACCCGTATTGAAAAGAACACATGCAGCTTGACCATACATATACAAGATTCCAGTGCTGGTACCTGTAGACTTGTTGGCCTGGTCTCGAGATGTCGTGTAGACACGCCCGGTAGTAGGAGGCGGCTTGGTATCAGCATGTCCCGATGTACTCTCCATCTCGCCCTTACGGCAGTCCTTCATAATATGGCCAGGAAGACCACACTTGAAGCACGCGTCAGTATTACGGCGACATGGTCCTGGGTGCCTACGGTGGCAAGTAAAGCAAAGAGGATGAGTGAATCCTCCAGCAGGTTCTCTGGCTGGCTTGGAACCTGATAAAACATTTTACATAAGACATGATAATTGGGTACAAAGGTCAAAGCGGATAATCGTAAGATTGAATACCAGTGATAGCTGGATGGCTAGGCTGCGAACCTCTCTGGTTCTGGTCCCTACCGTTTCCATGGTTCCTGGTAGAAGTTTTGCTAAAGTGTCAGAATATGAGTTATAACATGAAATCATAAGGAAATGCTTAAGTATTAGGACCTGCTGCTGTTGGAGTGCCCAGCGTTGTTACGGTAATTATCATTACCGCCACGCCTATCCGTAGCAGAACGGTCGTTAGTCTGATCGTTTCCCTTGGGCTGATGAGGCTGCTGCTGAGTAGCCGGCTGAGAGCGGTCCCTAGTTTTCTGCCTGGAAGATACATTTAAAGAGATGAATAATTGACATATATGGAAAGTATACAGATTGATCACCGCTTGAATACGAATGTTTACCTCTTGTCGGGTCTTTCAGCTTCCCCGAACTCATCTCTCTCCTGCAGCATCTCCAGTTTACGTGCTGCATCGGCCACTTGTGCTACAGTATTGAACGTAGCACACACCAGATTGTTTGCGACCGATGTGCGAAGAGCCCATCTAAAGTGATGTGCCTGCTCTTCAGGAGTACCTGCTACCGCACCAAGGAAACTAGCTAGACGAAGAAAGTGCTGCATAAACTCATTGCTATTCTCCCCAGCTCTCTGTCGGATCCCATGGTACTCTCTCTTGAGCTTGTCCTGCTCAGCCTTGGGAAAGAACTGCTCCATCACCATGTCCTTGAACTGAGCCCAAGTCAAACCAGCAACCCACTCGTCACCACCTTCGGACTGCATCAACGCTAACCACCAGTTTAGCACATCGCCTTCGAATCGATAGCATGCCAACCTCGCCTTGTATGCGGGGTCACAACCCATAGCATTGAAAATCTTCTTGATGTGAGCCAACCAGCTTTCAGCATCGCTGGGGCTATCTGTCTTCTCAAAAGCTCGAGGGCGGAGCTTGTTGAATCTCTCCAGTCATACTGCTAATGTCACTGGAGGAGGAGGAGGAGGTGCCTGATTATGCTGCTGATTGTTGGCAGCTTGAACTTCAACCCTGATGTCATTCCTCAGTTGAGGAAGCAAAGCTTGCATGGCAGCTTGAATTGCAGCATTGAGCTGCTCCTGTTCGCGTGTGAGAACCATCTGACAGTATAACATAAAACATATGATTAAACAGATCAAAACATAAAATCTATATATATACATGAAAAGAATTTATACCAAAATTTCACGAGAAAATTTTATGCAAGAAAATTTTTGTGTATGAATACATGATGCAGTTTTATGAAAACTTTTGTATGCTCGAGAGTGAACGCCTCTGGTCAGTTCACCCAAAACAAAAGACATAGCGAGGGGACGCCTATGGGTCGGTCCCAAATTTAAAAGTTTCGATAAAACACATGCGACTAAATAGGGCCAGTCCTGTACCAACCATTACTTAGTCAAAAATCTGCGACAATGACATGTATATGTATGCTTAAAAATGATGAATGCATGAAAATAATTGTCAGTTCTAGGAAGACCGTAGTGACTACCCACTAATCACAGGTCATATTTGAGAGCCTACAGGTCGAAGCCTTGGCTCTGATACCATAATTGTAACACCCCATTTTGATAATGGAAATGTCACATGCAATAATGGCGTGTCATCAAAGCATACAAGGAAAAATGTCTAAACATTACTTGACCATAAAAGGAAAATACCGGAATCAAACGTCGGTAGTCCAAAAGTAAAGCTCATCACACACAAACATAGTATAATAAAGGAAAGGACTAAACAATGTCCATAGCAAATGTATCATAAGAAAGGAAATGCATAAAGTAAAGAAGGCTAGACAGCTTCCAGTCCATATGCACGTACTCTTAGTGTCTACGAGCGTCCCTGAGTACCTGCCGTTTTGGGAACATAGAAAAGGAAAACGGCTGAGCAAATACGCTCAGTGCACGGATGTACAATAAAGCATGAATAGGATAAGCATATAACATATAACAGCGGAAGGAAACTAAGTCCCGAGTAACCTGGTTAAGTCTTGATAAAACTGATTTTATAGTTTGAAAAGTCTTATGTTTATCTTGTAAAAACTGTTTGTCATATTTTACCATTAGCCAATATAGGTCATGAAAATCCACCGTGCATGAATACTTGGAGGGGTGACCTCATCATGCAAATTAGAGGGGCTGCCTCTAATTTAATATACTGGTTTTTGGGTAGGAGGGATCAGCTCCTTGTGAAGGATGTAAGGCACACACCACATTCACCATGAAATCCTGACTGAAAACATGTAACTAGGATGCACCCATACGCCCCACATGATAAATATAATATAAATGGCCAAAAGATGAAGGGACGCCACGAGCAATCACTCCGCTGTGGTGAAGTCATAACATCAGTGCCTCTAATGTTATGGTTATGGTACCTCCATAACTAGGTGAAACTAGTCATGCATGTATATGGCTATAGGTATTCTTAATTAAACATAAGCAATCAAACACGTAACTTATACCACGGGAAAACATTTGGCTGCATACGGGGAATCCTAATAAGGAAAGAATGTCCATACTGAAAGGACGGGAATCCGTACCTTATGTCCAGTGAACGAAGAAGATGAGCTGAGAGAAATCCTACTTCCGTATCACTAGTGCTACATAAATACATACATGAATAAGTATCTGCTTACTAAATACGTAGATGGTTTTATGTCATGTCTTAGCTTATTTTATGTGTTCTTACCATGGTTTACTGTTTAAAGCCTTAAACTGTGTTTATCTTATATTCTGTTTAATCTGATTAAGTATTTCTTGTATTTCATGTATTATTATACTTACTGTGTAATAATAAGTAACTTTCCAAAAATAGCAGGTTTCCTAAAATAGAAAGTTTCCACAAATAGAAAGTTACCAAAAATAGAAAGTTTCCAAAAATAGAAAGTTTCCAAAAATAGAAAGTTTCCAAAAATAGAATTACTGCTTAAAATAGATAAGTTTCTAAAAATAGAAAGTTTCCATAAATAGATTAGCTGCCTGAAATAAATAAGTTTCCATAAATA
The DNA here is from genome assembly GCA_025667525.1 of Glebionis coronaria. NCBI lineage: Eukaryota > Viridiplantae > Streptophyta > Magnoliopsida > Asterales > Asteraceae > Glebionis > Glebionis coronaria. The sequence continues at coordinate 459,908,261 of CM046877.1, forward strand.
GATTAGCTGCCTGAAATAAATAAGTTTCTAAAAATAGAAGGTTTCCATAAATAGATTAGCTGCCTTATTTAATTAAGTTTCTAAAAATATAAAGTTTCCATAATTAGAAATAAGCTGGTTAAATAAGCTAAGTATATAAGCCTAAGTGTTTTCATGATTATTTTCTAAGTCATATGATATAATGTATAGTTTAATAATTATTTCATGTAATTAAATTAAACTATAGGTTAAAATATTTAATTAAAGTATAACATGTTTTTAATTAAATAAAGTTAAATACTTAGATTAAAACATGTATTATTGTTTATTAATAATATAACCTAAGTCATGTTAATTAATTAATTATATCCATGGTTTTTAGATAATTAATTAATTATAAGTCTAAAATATAAAAATACATAGGTTAATTAATTTCATGATTATTAATAATTAAAATAACCTAAGTCATGTTATTAAATTAATCATGTCATTTTATTAATTTAATTTTTAACATAAGATCATAAAAAATAAAACTAAACATACACCATGAACCGGATCTAGACTAAAAACCATGAACCGGACATGAAATCGACACCGTACCCCGAACCAAATTGGGGTACCCCTTGTCTTGATGTTGCCGTGGGACCCAGACCAACCAACCGGGACCATATGGTCTCGGTGGTGGTCGGATGGCCAAACCGAAACCCCCCTTAGGTTCGGTGTAGGCTGCGGCCAAAACAAACACCCCTTAAAACATTACTTTTGATTTTTATTAAATCCCAATTCATGTTAGATCCATGATTTAATTAGGTTTTTATAAAAACATAACATGTTCTTAATTTATAAAAGATCAAATCAAAAGAAAAGGTTTAAAAAGGATTTACCGAATACGTGGATCAAAAGGACGAAGAACAAACACGATCACCAACTAGAATTCCAAGATCCAAGATCAACAAACACCCCCTTGTGGTGTTTTGAGGGTGGCGGCCAAAAAAAGAAGAAGAGAGGAGGGTTTTAGGTTTTTGCTAAAATCTTCTGTAAAGTGATTTTGAGTAGTGTAAAAATCCTTTAACCCCCTTTAGTAAAAATTACAAATGGGCTTCGCCCATTTGCTCCTTGTAGCCGCGGGTAGGGGGCCCCACATGGGGTACCCGTACCTTTTTCCGTGTCTCGATGTTTAGTTATTCGCTCGTGATTATTTGTGTTCGCGTTTTATGTATTCTCGTTACGTAATTATCGTGATCTAATATATTTAATTACGCTCGTAATAAATATATATACGTAATTAATAATAGTTCGTGTTTTAATTACGTTCATGATTTCATGATCGCATGTTCGTGATTAATTATTGTCAAATAATTATTACGTGCTCGTGCGTAGTAAATACTTATCGTGTTCTAACACGTACGTAATACGTAAAATCCTAACACGGAATCGTAATCATGCTATATTAGGAAAGTTTAAATCTAGTACGTACGATATTAAGGGTACTATTCATGGTAAAAGCATGCGGGTTTTACAACTCTTCCCCCCTAAAAAGAAAAATTCGTCCCCGAATTATAGATAAAGTAAACTGGAAAAGAAGAACATACCCGAATTCAAAATATGAAATGAGGGTAAGAAGCCCGGATAGACTCCTCTGTTTCCCAAGTGGCTTCCCGCTCGGTATGATCCCTCCATAGACTTTTGACGAATGGAATCGTCTTCTTTCTCATGACTCGTTCTTGTCTGTCAAGAACTCGTTCGGGTTCTTCTATAAAAGTGAGATCTTCATGTATCTGTTCTAGTGGATACTGAACCATGTGAAGGGGATGATACTGGTACCCTCTGAGTAAGGACACATGAAACACATTGTGCACATGCGAAAGCTGTAGAGGTAATGCCAATCGGTAAGATACTTCACCGACTCGTTCAATGATATCAAACGGTCCGATGAAACGAGGACTGAGCTTCCCTTTAATCCCGAGGCGTCTAACACCACGTGTCGGCGACACCTTAAGGAAGACGTGATCTCCTACGTTAAAATGTATGTCCCTATGATGCTTATCGGCGTAACTCTTCTGACATGACCGTGCCTCCTGAATTTTCTGCTTAGCTACTGCGATCTTCTCATTGGTCATCTCTATGATTTCTGGTCCTTCAAGTGTTCGCTCACCAACCTGATCCCAGCAGATTGGGGCGCGACACTTTCTGCCATACAACATCTCAAAATGAGCACACTTGATACTTGCGTGCCAACTGTTGTTGTATGCAAACTCCACCAAACAGATGTAATCGTCCCAATCACCCGTCCATTCCAACGCACATGACCTCAACATATCTTCCAATGTCTGAATGGTTCGTTCCGACTGTCCGTCCGTTTGAGGATGAAAATCCGTGCTAAGCTTAAGTTGTGTACCCCAAGCTTTCTGCAGACTCTTCCAAAAGCGCGAAGTGAATCGAGGATCTCAGTCTGAGACGATGCTAGATGGTGCACCGTGGAGTCTCATGATCTCTCTTCTGTACGTATCTGCGAGTTTACTTACCGGATCTTCCTTGCGGATCGGTAAGAAATGAGCTGATTTGGTAAGTCGATCTACGATAACCCAAATTTCATCGTGCTTCCTCTTGGTAGGCGGAAGACCAGTAACAAAATCCATGGTGATTTTGTCCCACTTCCACTCTAGAATATCTAACGGTTGAAGGAGACTGCCAGATCGCTGATGTTCGATCTTAACCTGCTGGCAGGTAAGACATTTGGAGACGTAAGTGGCCACATCCTGTTTCATACCACTCCACCAAAAGTACTGCTTGATGTCATGGTACATCTTAGTCAAACCAGGATGTATAGAGAATGGGGAGCTATGAGCTTCAGCTAACAAAGCTTCCCGGAGTTCTTGGTCATCAGGAACACAAAGTCTCGTGCCCTGCCATACGATACCATCTGCATCTACTCTGAATTTTGTCTGCTTTTCCAGATTCTGTACTATCGCCCAGATTTCTCCGTCATCCTTCTGAGCTTCCTTGATCTTAGATAGTAACTCGGGTTCTACTCTAAGATTAGCCCAGTAACCGTGTTGTCCATGTACCATGATCTTGATGTCTAGTCGCTCCAAGTCTCTGATGATTTCCTCTTCGATTTTAATGCCGTTGATCATTCCGGACTTCCTGCTAAGAGCATCTGCTACTACATTTGCCTTTCCGGGATGATACTGTAGATTAATGTCATAATCCTTCAACAGCTCTAACCATCTCCTCTGCCTCATGTTCAATTCACGTTGAGTGAAGATATACTTCAAGCTCTTGTGGTCCGTGAAAATGTCACATGATTCTCCATATAAGTAGTGCCTCCATATTTTCAATGCAAACACGACTGCAGCAAGTTCCAGGTCATGCATGGGGTAGTTTTCTTCATAAGGCTTAAGCTTTCGTGAAGCGTACGCGATTACTTTCCCGTGTTACATGAGAACACAGCCAAGTCCCTTCCCCGATGCATCGCTGTAGATTTGAAATCCACCCGTACTAGATGGTAGAGTAAGAATAGGTGCAGATACTAGCTTCTGCTTCAGGTCTTCAAAGCTCTTCTCTCGATCTTCAGTCCAGACGAATTTCTCCCCTTTCCGCATCAGTTTGGTCAATGGTAGTGCTAGGCGGGAAAAGTTCTCCACGAACCTACGGTAATAGCCAACTAAGCCTAAGAAACTGCGGACTTCCGTCGCTGATGTCAGCCTTGGCCACTTAGTAATGGCCTCAACCTTCGCTGGATCCATAGTGATTCCTTCTTCTGATACAATGTGACCTAAGAATGCCACCTTGTCTAACCAGAACTCACACTTGGAGAATTTAGCATACAACTGCTTCTTGCGAAGAATCTGTAGTACTGTACGAAGATGGTCTTCGTGTTCCTCCTTGGACTTTGAGAAAATCAGGATGTCATCGATGAAGACAATGACGAACTTGTCCAGAAATTCATGGAAGATTCTGTTCATCAAATCCATGAACACTGCTGGAGCATTTGTCAGGCCAAATGGCATAACTACAAACTCGTAGTGGCCATAACGGGTACGAAAGGCAGTCTTAGCGATGTCCTGCTCCTAGACCCGTAGTTGATGATAGCCTGACCTAAGATCAATCTTGGAGAAGTGTTTGGCCCCTTAGAGTTGGTCAAACAGATCGTCAATGTGTGGCAGTGGATATCTATTCCGAATGGTAATATTGTTGAGCTCGTGATAGTCTATACAAAGACGCATACTGCCGTCCTTCTTCTTAAAAAACAAGACCGGTGCGCCCCATGGAGATGCACTCGGTCGAATGAAACCTCGTTCAAGAAGTTCTTGCAGTTGATCCTTCAGCTTCTTCAGCTCTATGGGAGCCATGCGATAAGGAGATTTGGAGATTGGTTCAGCTCCTGGAATAAGCTCGATACTGAATTCCACTTCTCGTGCAGGTGGTATGCCCGGAAGTTCTGCTGGAAAAACATCTTGGAATTCTGACACTATAGGTTGATCCTGAATTGATGGGGATTAAGCATCCATGTCGTGAACCGTAGCTAGATAACCCTCGCAGCCATGTGACAGTAGTGCACGCGCTTGCAGGGTAGATATGATTTGTACAGACCATCCGGGTATGAACCCATTATGAATGTACTCTGGTGCATTAACATCACCGAAGATAACTCGATATGAATGGCAGTCTATGGTGGCATGATGCTTGGATAGCCAATCCATGCCCAAGATCATGTCGAAGTCATTCATGTCCAGTGGAAGTGCGTCAATAGGTCGAACCTTATCGTCAAATTCTAGGGTAAGACTCTTGTATACATGGGTGATTAATACAGAGTCTCTCAAAGGCGTGGAAATAGTAAGCCTATTTTCTACTGGCATGGGGAGCATCCTAATGTTCTTAGCATAAGCAGTAGAAATAACCGAGTGAGTAGCACCCGTATCGAAAAGAACACATGCAGCTTGACCATACATATACAAGATTCCAGTGCTGGTACCTGTAGACTTGTTGGCCTGGTCTCGAGATGTCGTGTAGACACGCCCGGTAGTAGGAGGCGGCTTGGTATCAGCATGTCCCGATGTACTCTCCATCTCGCCCTTACGGCAGTCCTTCATAATATGGCCAGGAAGACCACACTTGAAGCACGCGTCAGTATCACGGCGACATGGTCCTGGGTGCCTACGGTGGCAAGTAAAGCAAAGAGGATGAGTGAATCCTCCAGCAGGTTCTCTGGCTGGCTTGGAACCTGATAAAACATTTTACATAAGACATGATAATTGGGTACAAAGGTCAAAGCGGATAATCGTAAGATTGAATACCAGTGATAGCTGGATGGCTAGGCTGCGAACCTCTCTGGTTCTGGTCCCTACCGTTTCCATGGTTCCTGGTAGAAGTTTTGCTAAAGTGTCAGAATATGAGTTATAACATGAAATCATAAGGAAATGCTTAAGTATTAGGACCTGCTGCTGTTGGAGAGCCCAGCGTTGTTACGGTAATTATCATTACCGCCACGCCTATCCGTAGCAGAACGGTCGTTAGTCTGATCGTTTCCCTTGGGCTGATGAGGCTGCTGCTGAGTAGCCGGCTGAGAGCGGTCCCTAGTTTTCTGCCTGGAAGATACATTTAAAGAGATGAATAATTGACATATATGGAAAGTATACAGATTGATCACCGCTTGAATACGAATGTTTACCTCTTGTCGGGTCTTTCAGCTTCCCCGAACTCATCTCTCTCCTGCAGCATCTCCAGTTTACGTGCTGCATCGGCCACTTGTGCTACAGTATTGAACGTAGCACACACCAGATTGTTTGCGACCGATGTGCGAAGAGCCCATCTAAAGTGATGTGCCTGCTCTTCAGGAGTACCTGCTACCGCACCAAGGAAACTAGCTAGACGAAGAAAGTGCTGCATAAACTCATTGCTATTCTCCCCAGCTCTCTGTCGGATCCCATGGTACTCTCTCTTGAGCTTGTCCTGCTCAGCCTTGGGAAAGAACTGCTCCATCACCATGTCCTTGAACTGAGCCCAAGTCAAACCAGCAACCCACTCGTCACCACCTTCGGACTGCATCAACGCTAACCACCAGTTTAGCACATCGCCTTCGAATCGATAGCATGCCAACCTCGCCTTGTATGCGGGGTCACAACCCATAGCATTGAAAATCTTCTTGATGTGAGCCAACCAGCTTTCAGCATCGCTGGGGCTATCTGTCTTCTCAAAAGCTCGAGGGCGGAGCTTGTTGAATCTCTCCAGTCATACTGCTAATGTCACTGGAGGAGGAGGAGGAGGTGCCTGATTATGCTGCTGATTGTTGGCAGCTTGAACTTCAACCCTGATGTCATTCCTCAGTTGAGGAAGCAAAGCTTGCATGGCAGCTTGAATTGCAGCATTGAGCTGCTCCTGTTCGCGTGTGAGAACCATCTGACAGTATAACATAAAACATATGATTAAACAGATCAAAACATAAAATCTATATATATACATGAAAAGAATTTATACCAAAATTTCACGAGAAAATTTTATGCAAGAAAATTTTTGTGTATGAATACATGATGCAGTTTTATGAAAACTTTTGTATGCTCGAGAGTGAACGCCTCTGGTCAGTTCACCCAAAACAAAAGACATAGCGAGGGGACGCCTATGGGTCGGTCCCAAATTTAAAAGTTTTGATAAAACACATGCGACTAAATAGGGCCAGTCCTGTACCAACCATTACTTAGTCAAAAATCTGCGACAATGACATGTATATGTATGCTTAAAAATGATGAATGCATGAAAACAACTGTCAGTTCTAGGAAGACCGTAGTGACTACCCACTAATCACAGGTCATATTTGAGAGCCTACAGGTCGAAGCCTTGGCTCTGATACCATAATTGTAACACCCCATTTTGATAATGGAAATGTCACATGCAATAATGGCGTGTCATCAAAGCATACAAGGAAAAATGTCTAAACATTACTTGACCATAAAAGGAAAATACCGGAATCAAACATCGGTAGTCCAAAAGTAAAGCTCATCACACACAAACATAGTATAATAAAGGAAAGGACTAAACAATGTCCATAGCAAATGTATCATAAGAAAGGAAATGCATAAAGTAAAGAAGGCTAGACAGCTTCCAGTCCATATGCACGTACTCTTAGTGTCTACGAGCGTCCCTGAGTACCTGCCGTTTTGGGAACATAGAAAAGGAAAACGGCTGAGCAAATACGCTCAGTGCACGGATGTACAATAAAGCATGAATAGGATAAGCATATAACATATAACAGCGGAAGGAAACTAAGTCCCGAGTAACCTGGTTAAGTCTTGATAAAACTGATTTTATAGTTTGAAAAGTCTTATGTTTATCTTGTAAAAACTGTTTGTCATATTTTACCATTAGCCAATATAGGTCATGAAAATCCACCGTGCATGAATACTTGGAGGGGTGACCTCATCATGCAAATTAGAGGGGCTGCCTCTAATTTAATATACTGGTTTTTGGGTAGGAGGGATCAGCTCCTTGTGAAGGATGTAAGGCACACACCACATTCACCATGAAATCCTGACTGAAAACATGTAACTAGGATGCACCCATACGCCCCACATGATAAATATAATATAAATGGCCAAAAGCTGAAGGGACGCCACGAGCAATCACTCCGCCGTTGTGAAGTCATAACATCAATGCCTCTAATGTTATGGTTATGGTACCTCCATAACTAGGTGAAACTGGTCATGCATGTATATGGCTATAGGTATTCTTAATTAAACATAAGCAATCAAACACGTAACTTATACTACGGGAAAACATTTGGCTGCATACGGGGAATCCTAATAAGGAAAGAATGTCCATACTAAAAGGACGGGAATCCGTACCTTATGTCCAGTGAACGAAGAAGATGAGCTGAGAGAAATCCTACTTCCGTATCACTAGTGCTACATAAATACATACATGAATAAGTATCTGCTTACTAAATACGTAGCTGGTTTTATGTCATGTCTTAGCTTATTTTATGTGTTCTTACCATGGTTTACTGTTTAAAGCCTTAAACTGTGTTTATCTTATATTATGTTTAATCTGATTAACTATTTCTGGTATTTCATGTACTATTATACTTACTGTGTAATAATAAGTAACTTTCCAAAAATAGCAAGTTTCCTAAAATAGAAAGTTTCCAAAAATAGAAAGTTACCAAAAATAGAAAGTTTCCAAAAATAGAAAGTTTCCAAAAATAGAAAGTTTCAAAAAATAGAAAGTTTCCAAAAATAGAATTACTGCTTAAAATAGATAAGTTTCTAAAAATAGAAAGTTTCCATAAATAGATTAGCTGCCTGAAATAAATAAGTTTCCATAAATAGATTAGCTGCCTGAAATAAATAAGTTTCTAAAAATATAAGGTTTCCATAAATAGATTAGCAGCCTTATTTAAATAAGTTTCTAAAAATAGAAAGTTTCCATAACTAGAAATAAGCTGGTTAAATAAGCTAAGTATATAAGCCTAAGTGTTTTCATGATTATTTTCTAAGTCATATGATATAATGTATAGTTTAATAATTATTTCATGTAATTAAATTAAACTATAGGTTAAAATATTTAATTAAAGTATAACATGTTTTTAATTAAATAAAGTTAAATACTTAGGTTAAAACATGTATTATTGTTTATTAATAATATAACCTAAGTCATGTTAATTAATTAATTATATCCATGGTTTTTAGATAATTACGTAATTATAAGTCTAAAATATAAAAATACTTAGGTTAATTAATTTCATGATTATTAATAATTAAAATAACCTAAGTCATGTTATTAAATTAATCATGTCATTTTATTAATTTAATTTTTAACATAAGATCATAAAAAATAAAACTAAACATACACCATGAACCGGATCTAGACTAAAAACCATGAACCGGACATGAAATCGACACCGTACCCCGAACTAAATCGGGGTACCCCTTGTCTTGATGCTGCCGTGGGACCCACACCAACCAACCGGGACCATTTGGTCTCGGTGGTGGTCGGATGGCCAAACCGAAACCCCCCTTGGGTTCGGTGTAGGCTGCGGCCAAAACAAACACCCCTTAAAACCTTACTTTTGATTTTTATTAAATCCCAATTCATGTTAGATCCATGATTTTAATTAGGTTTTTATAAAAACATAACATGTTCTTAATTTATAAAAGATCAAATGAAAAGAAAAGGTTTAAAAAGGATTTACCGAATACGTGGATCAAAAGGACGAAGAACAAACATGATCACCAACTAGAATCCCAAGATCAACAAACACCCCCTTGTGGTGTTTTGAGGGTGGCGGCCAAAAAAAGAAGAAGAGAGGAGGGTTTTAGGTTTTTGCTAAAATCTTCTGTAAAGTGATTTTGAGTAGTGTAAAAATCCTTTAACCCCCTTTAGTAAAAATTACAAATGGGCTTGGCCCATTTGTTCCTTGTAGCCACGGGTAGGGGGCCCCACATGGGGTACCCGTACCTTTTTCCGTGTCTCGATGTTTAGTTATTTGCTCGTGATTATTTGTGTTCGCGTTTTATGTGTTCTCGTTACGTAATTATCGTGATCTAATATATTTAATTACGCTCGTAATAAATATATATACGTAATTAATAATAGTTCGTGTTTTAATTACGTTCATGATTTCATGATCGCATGTTCGTGATTAATTATTGTCAAATAATTATTACGTTCTCGTGCGTAGTAAATACTTATCGTGTTCTAACACGTACGTAATACGTAAAATCCTAACACGGAATCGTAATCATGCTATATTAGGAAAGTTTAAATCTAGTACGTACGATCTTAAGGGTACTATTCATGGTAAAAGCATGCGGGTTTTACAGGACGCTTCATGAAAGCTCTTGTTCTTAATCATTATGTACTTGTTAGGAAAAATATTGTAAGGAATTCTACACGTCGTCCCGTGGGGGAAGATTGTTGGAAATTCACTTTATGTGACGACATTTAAGAATTCCCATTAGTTATCATAGTCACATACGCTTAGACTAGACTAGGTACAATGTATAGTTTAAGGGTCGTGTGTGACTATATATACCCCTCCTAGGCTTCCAAGGAGGGGTGTTGCTTGTGTTTCTTTTTCATTTTCTATTACATTTTCTTTATTTCTCTTTACACACACAACCACTCTCTCTCTCTAAGCTTCAACAATGGCTTCCACTACCATCTACCACCATGTTAGACCACCGGATCATATAAAGCAAATCCACAAGGAAAGGTGTTATGGTGATATGGAAATGATAGCACTAAAGTCTCTATTCCGGGATCAAACACAGGTTCCTTAACGGGAAAATAGGAAGAGGTGTTAACATTAAAGTTCAAAATGTCATCATAATCCAAAGTGGAAAAGTCGTCCTCTTCTAAACTTGATGTGAAAACATAAGTACCATCGGAGTCATAGGAAAACTCATCCTCGTGAGGAAAATAGGTATTTAGAAAGATATATAAATCCTCCTCAAATGGAATATCCTCTAAAGTAGGAATGATCTCTAAGAGTGGAGGATCCTCCTCAAAAGTCCTGACTTCTGAAATTGGGGAATAAATGTCAAAAGGAGTCTCCATAATGGAAGAATCACTCATAGAGATATGAGGTGCATTAAGGTCATGGGGTGGGTCATAAAAAATAATGAGATCACTTAAAGAAGTGTCGTCATCGTAATCATCAAAGATTGGTGGATCAAAAGTGGGTGGGTCACAAGGTGGGTCGTCTAAACCGAAGATAGTGTGATCACTTAAAGAAGTGTCATCACTATAAGTATCGTAAATAGAAGTTTCAAAAATTTGAGTCTCTAAGGGAAGGGATTAAGTTATCACAAAATCATTTTGATTAGACTTTTTAACTCCAAAAGGATTAATAAAAATCTCTTCACTATCATAATTAAGAACATCAATCATATTGACCGACTCTTTTCCATTTGATTTAGTTGTGATTTTTCCCATTTTAAAAACTTGTTGTTCATCCCTAACCCTAAGAATTAACTCCCCTTCGGCCACATCAACTAATGCTTTTCCGGATCTTAAGAATAGTCTACCAAGTATTAACGGAATACGAGGATCCATCTCATAGTCGACGACGACAGAGTCCACTGGGAAAGTGAATGTACCAATCCGAACAAAAACGTCTTCGGCAATACCAACGGGATATGCGAGAGTTCTATTAGCTAACTCGAGAGTCATGCGAGTCGGTACAAGGTCGGGTAATGATAATTGTTTCCATAGCGAGAGTGGCATAAGATTGATGCTAGCACTGAGATCCGCTAAAGCCATACAATCATCAATTTGAGGAAACGAGCAAGGTAACACGAATCGTCTGGGATCTCCTAGCTTTTCGGGAAGCTCTTTGAGAAGAATTGCGGAACAATTCTCATTTAAACGAGTGTTAACGAGATCTACCATTTTTTCCTTCTTATTGAGCAAATCTTTGAACATTTTCACAAATTTAGGCATTTGAGCAAGTGCTTCAATAAGGCTAATATTAAAATTCACATGGGAAATCATTTTCAAAAAGTTTGAAACATGAATGTCATCTTTGGTGAGCAACTTAGTCTTGTCCAACCTAGAGGGATAAGGGATATTGGGTTTAGAAGTTGAAGGTTGAGAAGGAGAAGGACTCGCTTCTTGAACAACCTTAGGTTTAGGCGCTTTAGGCAATGAAGAACTAGTACTAGGAGTGTTAGTGGGAGGGATCACCGAAGGGGGAGTAGGATTACTCATTATGACCTTTGGGCCCTGTCTCTCCTTTATGAGAAGAGATGGAAGGTCCCACTCAAGTGGCTCTACTTCGAGTAGTGATAGCACTCACATTAGCACGAGGGTTAGTCTCGGTATTAGAAGGTAAGGCTCCGTGGGGTCTAAGGGCTTGCAACATTTGCACGAATTTCCTATCGGTGGACTCTTGCATTTGTTTCATAGTTCTCTCATGTTCGGTCAATTTTTGGAGAACTAAATCCATTTGAGGATTAGTATCATTCCCTTGATTAAACCCTTGATTACCTTGATTATGAAACCCTTGGTTTTGAAAACCTTGGTTTTGAAATTGATTAGGATTTTGAAAGCCTTGATTATGAAAATCTTGGTTATTAAAGCCTTGGTTATTATTAAAACCTTGGTTTTGCCCTTGAAAATTCCCTTGATTTTGGTTAAAACCCCTTACATTTGAATTCCCTTGAAAATTACCTCTTTAAGGACCTTGGTTCCTATTTTAGTATTGGGTATTTTGGGCGGGTGGGGTGGTCTTTGTGGAGCTACAGAACCCGGGGGAGCTAAATAGTTAGTACTCTTATAAGACAAATGGTTAACATTAACGTTAGGTTTAAAGTGAACCCTCTCATTTTCATTGGTGTTATAAGCATAGACTTATTGTTGTTGATTGTAAACCTTGTCACAATTATAGTACGAATGTGGTCCACCACAATTCTCACACGTTTCATAAGTCTCATTTAAGGCATGTACACGTGTGGTGGGAGGGTTATCTCTTAAAGCAATTTGTTTCACAATTGAAGTAAGCTCCTTAATTTGATTAATCACCTCATTATCACTAGCACTAGCCATTGTAGCCCTTACACTCTTGGTTTGAACTTTTGTTTTGTTTTCAATTATATTCCAAGCATCATTCATTGATTTAACCAAAATATTTCCCTCCGAAGCACTATTTAGTGAGTCATGGTCATTCAAAGTTAATCCTTTGTAAAGAGTATTAATTTGATGAACTTTAGTAAAACCATGTTGAGGACACTTTCTCAAAAGCTCCTTAAATCTATCCCAAGACTCACTAAAAGTTTCCCCATATTTTTGCTCAAATGTGATTATGTCATTCCTTAAAGCGGTGGTCCGTGATGGTGGGAAAAAGTAGTTAATGAACTTGGTCTCTAAATCCGCCCATGTAAGAATACTTTGGGGTGGTTCCTTATTAAGCCAAATCCGGGCTTATCCCTCGAGGGAAAAAGGAAAGAGCAATAAATGTATTGCCTCTTGATTCACCCCATTGTATTTTACCGTATTAGTCAAATGGATGAATCTCTTAATATGATCATGGCGGTCATCTTTGGAACGGCCCAAAAATGGTTTAGCGGAAACCATTTGAATAAAACCTGTTTTAATTTCAAAATTATTTGCTGCAATTGCAGGCACCACAATAGCGTCATCATTGCCCTCCACGTGGGATTGCAAGATCTCAATCATCGGTTGATTAGGCGTTGCCATCGTATTGTCGAAAGTTCGATTCTTGGGATCGGCTTGAGTGACGGTCTTTTTGTTCTTCTTCTTCTTTTTGGAAGAATTTGAACTATTTGGTACACCACTCGGTATGTGTGCACGCGCGCGAGTGCGCATACAACTAAACACGAGGAATGAGGTAGGAGACCTCGGTCGAATTTGAGAGGAAAGGGATTATCCCTCTCGAGGTGCAATATTAAAAAGCTACAAAAAATATATATGTAATACTACCTGGGCGGCAAAACCCTCAATAAGCCTTCCTTTTCAAAATACTCACAAGTGAACGGGGGGAATGAGGTGGCACGAAGCACTTAAGTACCTAGCTTCCCTTAGACGGCCTTTTATAGCACGTCGCCTTTCTATTCACCATATAGTTCGTATTTTTTTGAATTATTGCTTAAAGAAATTATTTATCTATTTTTGCCTTTATTTTTCTTTGATCGATACACGTATAAGGAACCGGAACGCCTCCAAATACGGGGTATTGCAAGCAATACTTATGAAAATATTGTATATTGGGGTTCTTATACGTAATATTTATAGTAAAAGAAAAATCTTTTTGTATTTTTTATTTAAAATATATTCACAATAAAAACAAGAGAAATCGAAATAAGATAAATAATAATAGTACTTAATTTTTTTGGTGTAATACTTTAGGAAAAGTATTACTTTTGGATTTTTTTATTTTTTTGGTGCAAATCTTAGGAAAGAATTTGCCTTTGATGATTTTTTTTATTTTTTTATTTTTATCATTTTGATTTTTTTTGTGTTTTTGATTTTTTAACAAGAAAAATAACGTTCAAATGTGAACGGATCCTAAAATCCAAATCGTCCCCGGCAGCGGCGCCAATTTAATATTCATTTTTTAGTATATCGTTTTTCCTTGAATCGATTCGAATTGAAATCCAATTCTATCGTGGAGGCTTTATTTGTTTTTGGTTAATAATAGCTTACTTACTATCTGTTGTCTAATTAAACTAAAATGGAGAAAATTATTTAGGCTAGGGAATATATAAAAATAAAAGTGCAATTAATTCACACAAAATTACTCTAAAATGCAATATAATTAAACTACAATTTAAAATCTAGATGCAACAAATCTAAACTATAATTTAAAATATTAATAATTCTAAATGCAAAATTAATCTAAATGCAAGCACGTAAGAACAAGTAAAAGTGACAAAAAATTAAATCATAAAAATAAACTTAAAAATAAAGCGTAAAGCTTTAACCTTTTTAGCTTATTAATCTCTTTAGATGATAAAGCTAGAAGCTTTATATACTAATAATCTTAATAATCACAAAAAGGTGTAAACCTTATAATAATAATAAGTTTATCTAAATGAAAATTAATTTTTAAACCTTTAAATCTATTTTTTAAAATAATAATAATATTTAAAACTAATTAAACCGATTTTTATAAAAAATATTTTTTTAAGAACAATTTAAACTGTATTAATCTAATTAATTAAACTAAAACGATTAAGCTAGAAATTTAAAAAGGAGAGAACTTTGTTACCCGTGGTCCGAAGATAACGCTCTAAACACAATCAATCATAAGCAACAAAATATGGCTCGTAAAGTACACGACCTCCCAAAAGCAACAAAATACGGCCCGTAAAGTACACGGCCAACCAAATCAAACTTAACCTAAGCGTAACCCGGCCCGTAAAGTACACGGCCAACCAAATCAAACTCAAACCAAATCTATACAAACCATAAGCTCTCTACCAAATTTGATGAATCGATTCGCCAATATCACAATAACACAAGAGGTTAGAATAATTAGCAACTATTAATATTTAATAAAGAGATTCAAACAAAACAAATAGATCTAGAATATTTTTTAAGTTTTATAAAAGTACATTTAATTTTAAAGCTTAAAATTATAGATCTACTCTATTTTATCAGATACCTAATAGATCTAAACTATTTTTATAAAAAAATAATAGATCTAAACTAAAAGTAAATAATTAAAAAGCTAGCTTATTAATAAATTGTAAGCCTAAGCTTAAAACTTATGTGATTCAAAAAGCTTGAAAGCTAAATGAACAAATCACCCACAATAAGCTAGATCTAGAAAAATAAGCCCACAATAAGCTTGAAATAAGATAACTTATTTCAAACTTATATATAAATCTTAACTTATTTGGAAAAGGTTATAAAAAATTAATCCCAAAATAATAAGCTATATTATTATGAAAAGATTAAGAAAGGTAGAATGAGAATAAGCTAAAACATAAACTTTTATTAATAAAAAGTGCTTAATAATAAGCTTAGTATAAAAGTTGAAAGGAAAATAAAAGAAATAAAATTGACATTATTTAGCTACCTAAAATCTAACTACAAAATGAAGAAAAATGAGGTGCTATTTATAGTTGAAGTCAAGGTGCTTGGGGTAGATTAGTATTTTTAGGCTTTTAATCACCTTCTCTTATTTAACTTGAGGGTATCTTGGTCATTTAGTAGGTGATGATGTGTTTCCACTAATAGGATGAAAGATACTTTTAGATAGACCAATGAGAGCACTTCACATGGATCACCATTTTCACCTTTCATTATTCTTTTATCCAAGGATTCTTGATTAATCTTCTTTAACCAACTCCACCATCTTTAATCTTCTAAAAGCATGCACCTAGTTACTCACAAAAAAAAACACATGCTATTTTTTTTCTTTTTAATATTTTTGTGTTAGTTTAAAAATAGATATAAATAAATAAAAATAAAACTACTAAAACTAAAAATATTTAAAAATCAAAATTAATTATTTCAATACTAAACTAACTATTATAAAATAAAAACCGTTTTATTTATTTAATTTTTACTAAGACTGATAAAATGTTAAAATTAGAAATAAAATAGTAGAATATGCGAAATGCAAACCGAGACGAGTTACGCGGCAAGGCCGGAACTGTTGGCTTCGTAATTTTGTACTCTTTCCAATCTCGTGGTCGTTTGATGTTTCTTGACCTTGTCTTTTGTCCTTTTCTTCAATAAATGACCGTAAAATCTCATGTTTTCTTTCCTTTTGATCTTTTGTACCTATTTCACAATAAAAACACAAACTACGCATAATTCTGATATTTACGATATTAATTACACGTTTTGGTCTTACTTTTCATTGTCTTAAGTGGTAAAAGGATAAGTGTTTACACACTTATTACACACTGAAAGCAAGACCAATTCCTCCTACTACTAAACAAATCAAGGATGTTCTTCTTGCTTCTTGGAAGCCTATGGTGAAAGATGTGGTAACCACCACCTCTCTAAAGCAAGAAATTTCATCACTCATGGACTCCATAAATGGTGCTTCTATGGAGTTTCCACCAGATTTCACACCTGTACCTATCCAGATTAATGACTTATGTGACTCTGTATCAAAGATCAAGGATAGAGTGGTATTGATGGAGCGACAAAAGTTGACCTTATCTGAAGAGGTTCAACAGAAACTTGGTGCTCTTGAACATCTTCCAGCAATGCTAGCCAAGGTATCCTCCACATTAGTCTCTCTTGTTGCCTTCCTCCCTCATGGTGGTTCAGTAGAAGTTGTTGGGCAATCTTCTGTTGAGGGGGAGAAAAACACCATTCAACAGCTATTTCAAAAACATGTCCAAAACAAGGCTCAGAAGCAACAAGTTGTCTATGAGTCTCCATTTGCTGACAAAGACCCAGCTAAGACTAAAGGGGAGTCTTCATCTAAAGATAGTCACGTTGAGGGTCTCACCACCAGCGATGACATAACTGGTGATGGTACACCTCCCATCCAGCCCAAGAACAAAGGTGATTCAACAATGGATGAAAGGATAATCAAGGTTGGGTTTGCTTCCCAAGAAGAGATTGATAATTTGTAGATAAATGAAGAAGAGAAGCTTAAAAATCTGAAGTTGAGCTTGTATGAAGAAATTGGAAAACCAGAAGTTGAAAATCTTTACAAAGGGAAAATGTTGTATGAGAAATTTTGCATAACAAGGCTGAACAGAAGAAGTCCCTCAAAAATCACCAACGTTGATATGCTAACCACCAGAGGTGACATTCATCTGAAGTTCTACAGGGCTGATGGCGCTAGTGAGATTCTGGAGAAGAGCTTTCAGTTCAGTTTGGTTTGACAATACCAAACTGAATGATGTCGATCTCCTCTAGAATGCTGAAGACACTTTAGTATTTTAAAGGTTTACATTAGGAGAGAAAAGATTTACTTTAAGTCAAAGTAGGAAATAGTTTGCTTGTATTGTTAGGTATAAGTACAACCTTTATCTTTTCTAGATTAGTTTATTCTATACTATGTACTGTTTATCCAACATGGGCATCAACCACCTACTGGATAAACTCTTGCATGGTAATATGTGATTGTAAACCCTAGTTTTGCACTGCCTATATAAGGAGTGCATTTAGGAGAGAAACGGTTAACCATTACAAGAGAAAGAATCTCTATATAACCTTCTCTCCCAATACCAACCAAACCATATAGCGAAAGAGCATATGAACGTTTAGGTTGGAACTTAAACTCTTGACTTTGGTTAAAAGTTTAAGTAAAGGAGATCACCCTATATTGTCATTCAACCACTTTGTTATTCCGCAAACAAAATAGGTTATAGATTCTTTATTGAGTTTTAATAAAAGTCTATACACTGAAAAGTTAAATTGGTATTGTTGTTTTATTTGTTCTTAGTTCTTATTAATTGATAAAACAACACACTTGAATCTAATTAGCTAGTTACTACTTCAGGTTGATAAGTAGTAGTGAGTTTAAAGGGACCAACACATGACCTAAGTAGTGAGAATGATTTTTGAAAATTGTTTTGATAAATTAGGGATTCCTAGTAGTGTCTATTGATTTGGTTTAAGGGAATTATGCATACCAAGTAGTTTTATCATCACATTTCACTAATGCATTGGTTAATTTCGCTAATCTAAATGAATCTCCAATTTCAATTTTGTGCAATCAAATAAAATCCTAGACTCAGATTAAGAATAATGGAGTGATAAAAGAATGTAGAGAAGTTAGAGATACTTACAGTAAGTGATTTTGCACAAAGAAAATGATTAGTTGCAACCTACAATGGTTAGAGAGATTGAAAAATGGTGGTGGTGGTCGTGGTATGCAGAAAACAAAAGTGGGGTAGTATGTGTTGAGTGTTTGTTTAACTGTTTTAGTATTAGAGTACTCTGCAGATAGATAGCCCCTTGCACGGACCCTTGGGGGAAAGGGTCTGACGGGTTCCGTCTATGTAGGGACAGACTACTTTGTCTTTCAAGATGAGATTTCCATTAATCCCAATCCTAGTCTTAATAAGTTAAATGTTTAAGAGATTTTGTTAGAATATCAGCTATGTTATCTTCCGAAGATACCTTTTCTATAGAGATATTACCTTTTTGGACGTTGTCTCGTAGAAAATGATGTTGGACTTCGATGTGTTTGGTTCGTGAATGCAACACAGGATTCTTGCTGAGATCTGATAACTGGCTTTTTACCTAGTATAAAAACAATAAAGTTCGTTGTGTTGGTCTAATCGAATTGATAACTGGTTCAAAGTGCGACTCAGCTATCTTTGGTGGAAACAAATGTTGTGTCGTTGTAGTATATTAAAAGTGCAAAAACTTTAATGTAAAAGCGGGTAATTAAAATCTAAATCTAATTTAAAATAAATGACGAGAAATTAAAAACGTGACGAGAAATTAAAAGGCACTTAAAGTAAATAACGCAAACTTAAAACTATCCTAAAGGCAAACTTAAAAGGCAACTAAAACTTAAACTAAGTCAAGGCTTAAAATAAATCTAAGGCAAGTAAACTTAAAATGCAACTAAGGAAAAAGGCGGGAAAATTAAAGCTTAGATGTTAAAACTTAAAAACACAAACTTAAAATAACCTGAAAACAGCTCATTCGGAATAAACCTTTGTTCGGAATAATCATTCGTTCGGAACGTCACCTTCGTTCGGAATAATTCTTCTTCACTCGGAATATTTACCAAAACCCTTGATCCGGAATAAAGTGTTCACCCGGAATAACTCTTTATTCGGAATAAACAACTCATCCGGAATATCTAGTTCACTCGGAATAAATGCTTCAGTCAGAATATAAGCTCATCCGGAATATGTCACTTCATCCGGAATACACCCTTGATTCAGAATAAAATATTTATCCGGAATGTTCCTTCTGATTCGGAATACCTGCTTATTCGGAATAAATCCTCAAACCCTTCATTCGGAATATTCCGAATGAACAACCAAAACCTTGATCCGGAATATATGATATTCCGAATGAAGACCCTTGGTTCGGAACACCAGCTTGATTCGGAATATATGATTGGTTCGAAATATATGATATTCCAAATGAAGACACTTGATTCGGAATGTTCCGAATGAATTCCTTGGTCCAGAATATTTACCTTGACTCGGAATAAACTGCTGAAACACTTGGTTCGGAACAAATGGCTTTGATCCGGAATAAACTAAACAAATTCCTTGATTCGGAATAAACTGGAAATAAACAGTACCTGGAAAAACAATAATCGCGAAGAACAAGGAAACAACAAAGAGAACGAATCTAAACAAAATCAAGCATATCAAACCAAAATATTAAGCAAAATTAATCAATAAACATCTACTAATCATAAACAAACAATCTAAATCAATAAAACTAACAATACTAATCAAAATAATCAAAACCCACTTGATCAATTTAATAAAAACTCAAGAACATGAACATAAACAATAAAGCAGAAAGATTAAAATCAAACAAGAAAGGTAGATAGGAGATGAACAATAAAAGTAAAGATTAACAATAATTAAAAGGAAACTTACTTGAAATTAAATGAATTTAAGGTGCAAGACAATGTATTTAAATGACATGTAATTAAAGTGCAAGGTAATTAAAATGGAAGAGCTAATTTTCACACTTAGCCAACAAAATGAAATGAAATGAACTAAGCCCTATTTATAGGAGGATCAGGGAGGTGCTTAGAGGAAGCTTCCTCCCCTCTTTCTTCTTTCTTTAATTGTCATTAAGTCCTTAATCTTCTTAATTTTTTTGACTTTAACGACTTTGTCTCGGGATTTCTACTCTCGTCTTGTAATTTCTTCAATAAATTAGACTTGAGTTCTTCGGCTTTTTGTAAACTTCCGTCTTTTGACTTTTTCTTCGATAAATCTTAAGAATTGGTCTTGGACTTCCGTTCTTTTTGCACTCTTGATTTCTTGACTTCGTCTTTTGTCTTTTTCTTCGATAAAAGCCCGTGAATGCCCGTGTTTTCTCCCCTTTTCACATTTTCGTCCTAAATCACAACAAAAACTCAGACCACGCATAATTTCGACATTTACGACATAAAATACACGTTTTGTATTGGTTATTATTGTAGTTAAGTGGTAAAAAGGATGGGTGTTTACACACCTATCAAATCCCCTACACTCACATTCGCTCTCGGGTTGGTGACGGTGTTTGAAGGTAGAGAACTCGAAGTAGAGGGTTGAGTGGTGGGTAAGAAACTAGCCAGCATATTCTTCAAATCATTCGTTTGATTGCTGAAGGAGGATTGTATATCATTTCGAAGCTCGGATCTAATGTCATTCCCTTGCTTGGTGATATCCCCTTTCAAGTTGATAATTTGGCTCTGTAGATTCTTAATTTGCTCTCCTTGGGTTCTCATTAAAGCTTCAACATCTTGATTGATGGGTGGGGCTTGTTGAGTGGGTGGGTGATAAGGATTAGAAGCTCTAGGTGGGATTAGGTTGCTTCTATTGTAGTTGTTGTTGGGATTTTGGTTTTGAGGAGAAAAACCGGGCGAAATGTAGTTGTTTGACCGGTAACATAGCAAATTTCGATCCCCTTGAGGTCGGGCTTGGTAATTTTCCGGTGAATAATTACCATAAGCCGTATACACGTTTTCCGGATTTCCTTGAGTAGAAGGACAATCAGTGTATGAGTGAGGACCGCCGCATGTCTCACAAGGATTGGCTACCGCTTTAACTTGTTGTTGGTTTGAAGCGATGAGCAAGATATTTTTGTTCATTTCGGCCATCATGCGGGTGAATTCGGTCATATCGGGGTTTGCTGAAGTAGAAGAAACATTGACTCTCGGGTTGTTCCTTGAAGAAGCGGAGGAATCCCAGTTTTTGTGATGAGTAGTCATGTTCTCAATAAGCTCTCTACACTCCTCGGGTCTCCTTTTCATAAATGTGCCACCGGCGGATGCATTAATCGTATCACGATCACGAAAAGTCAAACCGTTGTAGAAAGTATCAATCAATGTGACTGGAAGCATGTTGTGGTTTGCACATAGATCGATCAAAACATTATATCTTTCCCAAGCATCAAAGAGAGATTCATCGGGTTCTTGCATGAAACGGCTGATTTGATTTCGGAGGCTCGTGACCATGGATGGTGGAAAGTAGCGCGACAAAAAGCGTTGAGTCATGTCATCCCAAGTATGAGTGGAATTCTTCGGGAGACGGTCAAACCATTTCTCGGCGTGGTGTGATAAAGTATGTGGAAAGAGCTGTAGGCGAAGAACATCCATAGTAGCACCGGGCAACTTCATGCTTTGAGTGATAGTAATGAATTTGTCGAGGTGTTTTTTGGCATCATCATCAGGCATTCCGCGGAATGGATTAGTTTGCACTTGCTGGATCATGTGTGATATGTGTGTAAACACACATATTTTCTACCACTTAATTACAATAATAACCGGACCAAAACGTGTATTTTATGTCTTTTATATCGGAATTATGCGTGGTTTGTGTTTTTGTTGTGATTTAGAACGAAAAGGTGAAAAGTGGAGAAAACACGGGAATTCACGGGCATTTACGGACTTTTATTGAAGAAAAAGATGAAAGACGAAGTCAAGAAGTCAAGAGTGCAAAAAGAACGGAAGTCCAAGACCAATTCTGAAGATTTATCGAAGAAAAAGTCAAAAGACGGAAGTTTATCAAAAGCCGAGGAACTCAAGTCTTATTTATCGAAGAATTAAAAGACGAGTCCAAAGAAATCCCGAGCCAAAAGTCATCAAAGTCCAAGATTAACAAAGAGATTAAGAAGGAAGGACTTAAAGGCGCAATTAAGAAGAAAGGAAGGAGGGGAGGAAGCTTCCTCTAACCACTCCCCTAATCTCCTATATATACCCCTCTTATTCATTTCACTAGTTTTGGTTGGCTAGAGTGACACTAGTTCTTCCACATTTACTTTTATGCACATTTAATTACCTTGCACCTTTATTTACTTTCACCTTTAATTACATGTCTTGCACCTTTAATACCTTTAATTTAAAGTAAGTGTTTCTTTTAATTTTCGCACCTTTACTTTATCTTGTTGATCTCATTCTACCTTTCTTTGATCTTTGATTTATATGCTTTTTATCTTGTTTACTTGTTTAAAGATTACATTTTTATGCTTTTAATTGTTTTAAATCATTTATTTTCAAAGCTTATTTTGTTTATTTTCAAGTTTATAAAGTTTTTATAAAAGTTATTTTTATATAAAAGTTTGTTTTTCGTAAAGCTTATTCATTTCTTGTTTTAAAAGTCTTTAAATTTCAGTTTAGTAGCTCATTTTGGTACGGTTAGCCTTAGGATTTTAGATTCGTGCTTATTAGAATCATAGCTTATTTTTCTAGCTTATTTTTGGTTAATTCCTTTGTATTCCGATTGGTAAATCGGAAAGGGGTTTATCTATTCCGACCATAGCTACATTGCTTGGTCGGAAAAGGGTTTCAACTTTCCGATTGGTGGCTTGGTACTCCGATCAGAGAAGGTAAGTGGGTATTCCGATCAGGTAAGTGATAGATATTCCGATTGGTGCTCTTTGCCATATTCCGATCGAGGTGTTGGTGGTATTCCGATCAGGTAAGGTGACATATTCCGATCAGTGGGTTCCGATCAACATTCCGACCAAGTCTATCTCATATTCCGATCAGGTAGGTTTTTGGCATTCCGATCTGGGGTTTGTTGGATATTCCGATCAGGGGTAAGTGACATATTCCGATCTGTGGTTTCCGATCAATATTCCGATCAAGGTGAGCTAACATTCCGATCAAGGTAAGATCGGAATATATTCCGATCTGGGTTTATATTTTTCTTATTTTGTCTTGTTTAATTTTTAGCTTATGTTTTTATACTTTGTCCATTTTTAATTCTCGTCACGTTTTATTTTTAGTTATTTTAATTAATTTACTTTCCGTCACGTTTTTAAATACTTGCACCCATTACTTTTAATTAGATTTAGTTTTATTTTAACGCCATTTTATTTTAAGTCATTTACTTTTACTTCTTTGCACATTTAAATTAAAAACAACACAAAATATTTGTTTTACCAAATTTAACTGAGTCGTACTTTAAGCCGGGAATCAATTCGTTAAGAACTCGATTAGACCACTAGAACGATAATTTTCTTACTAGGCAAAAGCCTTGTATCAATGTGATGCTTCAACGAAAACTCCGGAGCCGTAATTTGCATCGGCGCAATCGTCCTCCTCGTCCAAACATGGTGGGTTGACAAAGCTCCTCCATTGTCCGAAGATCGGGCTGTGGAAGAACATTGTTGTTGTTATTATTAAGGTGCGGTGGATTATTGTTGTTGTTCACACCTGCCATAGCTAAATCTTCAGGAGTCTCGAGCTCTTGATAAGTTGAAGATCTAGTAAGCATACACCTGCGAAAGGAAAAGAAAACAATACCAAACACAAAGAGAATATATATACACTACAAAGAAAATAAAATCTTTTTGGATGTTTTGAAAATTTTTAATTTTTATGGATTTTTTAACAATTTTTAATTTTTTTTGGATTTTTTGGAAATTTTTAAGTAAGAAAATAACGCTCATGAATGAACGGATCCCAAAAAGCAACGCGTCTCTCACAGAAAACCGTTAATCTTTACGAAAAGAGCCGGCAGCGGCGCCATTTGATACACGACTTTTGGCCTGTATAAAAATTAAGTTCGTTGAAGTATGTCTAATCGAATTGATAACTGGTTCAAATTGCGACTCAGCTGTCTTTGGTGGAAACAAAAGTTGTATCGTTGTAGTATATTAAAAGTGCAAAAACTTTAATGTAAAAGCAGCTAATTAAAATCTAAATCTAATTTAAAATAAATGACGAGAAATTAAAAGCGTGACGAGAAATTAAAAGGCACTTAAAGTAAATAACGCAAACTTAAAACTATCCTAAAGGCAAACTTAAAACACAACTAAAACTTAAACTAAGGCAAGGCTTAAAATAAATCTAAGGCAAGTAAACTTAAAATGCAACTAAGGAAAAAGGCGTGAAGATTAAAGCTTAGAAATTAAAACTTAAAAACAGAAACTTAAAATAACCTGAAAACAGCTCATTCGGAATAAACCTTTGTTCGGAATAATCATTCGTTCGGAATGTCACCTTCGTTCGGAATAATTCTTCTTCACTTGGAATATTTACCAAAACCCTTTATCCGGAATAAAGTGTTCACCCGGAGTAACTCTTTATTCGGAATAGACAACTCATCCGGAATATCTAGTTCACTCGGAATAAATGCTTCAGTCGGAATATAAGCTCATCCGGAATATGTCACTTCATCCGGAATACACCCTTGATTCGGAATAAAAGCTTTATCCGGAATGTTCCTTCTGATTCGGAATACCTACTTATTCGGAATAAATCCTGAAACCCTTCATTCGGAATATTCCGAATGAACAACCAAAACCTTGATCCGGAATATATGATATTCCGAATGAAGACCCTTGGTTCGGAACACCAGCTTGATTCGGAATATATGATTGGTTCGGAATATATGATATTCCGAATGAAGACACTTGATTCGGAATTTTCCAAATGAATTCCTTGGTCCGGAATATTTACCTTGACTCGGAATAAACTGCTGAAACACTTGGTTCGGAACAAATGGCTTTGATCCGGAATAAACTAAACAAATTCCTTGATTCGGAATAAACTGGAAATAAACAGTACCTGGAAAAACAATAATCGCGAAGAACAAGGAAACAACAAAGAGAACGAATCTAAACAAAATCAAGCAAATCAAACCAAAAGATTAAGCAAAACTAATCAATAAACATCTACTAATCATAAACAAACAATCCAAATCAATAAAACTAAAAATACTAATCAAACTAATCAAAATCCACTTGATCAATTTAATAAAAACTCAAGAACATGAACATAAATAATAAAGCATAAAGATTAAAATCAAACAAGAAAGGTAGATAGGAGATGAACAATAAAAGTAAAGATTAACAATAATTAAAAGGAAACTTACTTGAAATTAAATGAATTTAAGGTGCAAGACAATGTACTTAAATGACATGTAATTAAAGTGCAAGGTAATTAAAATGGAAGAGTTAATTGTCACACTTAGCCAACAAAATGAAATGAAATGAACTAAGGCCTATTTATAGGAGGATTAGGGAGGTGCTTAGAGGAAGCTTCCTCCCCTCTTTCTTCTTTCTTTAATTGTCATTAAGTCCTTAATCTTCTTAATTTTTTTGACTTTAACGACTTTGTCTCAGGATTTCTACTCTCGTCTTATAATTTCTTCAATAAATTAGACTTGAGTTCTTTGGCTTTTAGTAAACTTCCGTCTTTTGACTTTTACTTCGATAAATCTTCAGAATTTGTCTTGGACTTCCGTTCTTTTTGCACTCTTGATTTTTTTACTTCGTCTTTTGTCTTTTTCTTCGATAAAAGCCCGTGAATGCCCGTGTTTTCTCCCCTTTTCACATTTTCGTCCTAAATCACAACAAAAACACAAACCACGCATAATTCTGACATTTACGACATAAAATACACGTTTTGGCTTGGTTATTATTGTAGTTAAGTGGTAAAAAGGATGGGTGTTTACACACCTATCAAGATCAATAGCTCATTTGTTGTTGCAGAGAATTGTCACGTCTTCTAACTTGATGTCATAGTCAACAAGAGCTTGTTTCATCCATAATGCTTGTTAACATGCTTTGCCCACCGACACATATTCGACCCCAGTTGTAGAAATGACAAGTGCCGTTTGCTTTTTAGAGAACCATGAGGTAAGGCAACATCCGATAGATGTACATACACCACTTGGACTCTTTCTATCGACATAGCCACAGACATGGTCCGAATCCGCATATACATTGGTTTCCATTCCCGTGCCTTTGGGATACCAAAGTCAAGATGAGTGGTTACCTTGATATGTCTAAATATCCTCTTGATAGCTTCAAGATGTGACACATTCGGATTGTCTTGGAAGTGAGCACACATACAAAAACTAAACATGATATCCGGCCTACTTGCCGTAAGATAAAGAAAACTACCAATCATACCACGATACTTGGTGCTATCAACATAGTCATTAGTACCATCTTTGGTTAGTTTAGTTTCCGTTGACATTGGTGTGTTAGTTGGTTTAGATTCTTCTAGTCCATTTTTTAAGCAACTCTTTTATATATTAAGATGGTTGAAGAAGATGTCGTCTTCCATTTGCTTAATTTGTAAACCTAAGTAAAAATTAAGCTCATCCATCATGCTCATTTCGAATTCGTCATGCATGATTTTAGAAAAATCATCACAGAGTTCTTGACATATAGACCCAAAAACAATATCGTCAACATATATTTGAACAATTTTATGAGTGACCCTTTTTTTCTTAGTGAACAACGTATTGTCCACTTGACCCATTGAGTATGTATGTTCAATTAGAAATGACTTAAGTCGGTCATACCATGCCTTGGGTGCTTGCTTGAGACCATATAGAGCATTTTTGAGTTTATAAACGTGATTTGGTTTTTCAAAGTCTTCAAAATCGGGAGGTTGTGCAACATACACTTCCTCATTTATAAAACCATTTAGGAAAGCACTTTTAACTTCCATTTGATAAAGTTTAAAATCATGTGCGCAAGCATAAGCAAGTAAAATTCTTATGGACTCAAGCTGAGCAACCGGGGCATAGGTTTCGTTGTTATATATACCTTCTTGTTGGTTATAGACTTGAGCAACAAGGCTAGCCTTGTTTCTCGACATGAAACCATTTTCATCTAGTTTATTTTGGAAAACCCATTTTGTTCCAATTACCATTTGATTTTTAGGTCTCGGCACCAAGTACCAAACATCATTAATCACAAATTGACTTAATTCTTCTTGCATAGCAAAAACCCAAATTTCATCAATAATGGCCTCAATATTCTTAGGTTCAATTTGAGATACGAAGCAAAAGAAATTACTTTCATTTTGAGCTTGAGATCTTAAGGTCCGTTCATTTAATTTACCAATGACGTTATTTAAAGAATGACCTTTTGATTCTTTGATATTTAAAGTTTCAATTGTTAATGGTTCATTTTTCTTGTCTTCTTTAAGATTAACTTGTTGGTTATTGGTTTGACTTTCAACTAGATGATATTTCATAACTAATGTTCTAGAGGATGAAAACATTGGCTTGGCTGGTTGGTTGTTGGTTATTGGCTTGATCTACCAAAGGTAATGTTCTAGAGGGAGGTCGACTTTCGTCGAAGGTTATGTTCAACGATTCCTCGACACACATGTTTTGTTTATTTAAAAAAAATGTAAGCTTAACTATTTGAAAGTATCCAAGAAAACTCCTTCGGACGACTTTGGGTCGAACTTGGTGAGATAATATTTAGTGTTGAGGATGAAATATTTGCTTCCAAACACTCTAAAGTATCCAATGGTCGACTTTCTTCCTTTTTAATATTTCATAAGGTGTTTTATCAAGAAGTGGTCTAATTAAAACACGATTTAAAATATATGTTAAGGTATCGACTACATGACACCAAAACTTATGTTTAACTAATTTAATATTGTTCTACTCATTTCTTGAAGCGTTTTATTTTTGCGTTCAACTACCCCGTTTGATTGAGGTGTTCTAGGAGTCGAGAAATTATGTGTGATACCTTTGGTCTCACAAAATGCTCCAAATTTCACCTCATTGTCAAACTCCCGACCATGATCCATACGAATTGACACAATTCAACAATTTAATTGATTTTCAATTTTCTTGCTCAAAATCTCAAAATGGTCAAAGGCTTCATTTTTAGTTTTCAGAAACTTTGTGCAAGTATATGTTGAGTAGTCATCCACTAATAAGTGTGAAAACACTTATCCTTTTACCACTTATTTCCAATAATAACAAGACCAAAACGTGTATTTTATGTCGTAGAAGTCAGAATTATGTGTGGTTTGTGTTTTTATTGTGTTTCAAGATAAAAATATGAAAAAGGAAGAAAACATGGGCTATCACGGGCTTTTATCGAAGAAAACGAGAAAAGACGAAGTCAAAAGATCAAGAATGCAAAAAGAACGGAAGTCCAAGGCCTATTCTGAAGACTTATCAAAGAAAAATTCTAAAGACGGAAGTTGAATGAAGTCGAAGAACCAAGTCTAATTATAGAATAAAATTATAAGACGAGTTCAATTTATATCGACAAATCCCGAGACGACGTCGAGAAAGACAAAGAATTTAAATCGAGTCGAGACAAGAAGAAAGAAAAAGGAAGCAACACATGCACCTCCCCACCTCCTATATATACCCTCCTAATGACACATTAGGAGGGTGTTAGCTAGTTCATTTTTTTTTTGTAGTTTTCGTTTTTAGAGAGAGAAAGTATTTAACTTTCTCTCACTAGAATTTCATCTTTTCTTTCTTTCATGTTTAAGCTTTAATTCACTCTTGTATTTTGGAATCATTAATCTACAAGTTCAAGTTAAGTTTTTCATCTTCAATCTCTTTCTACCTTTCTTGATTTTTACTTATATTTGATCCGAAATCATCTTTGATTTTGTTTAATCTTGATGTTTGATTTATTAAAAAGTTTATCTTTTGGTTTCTATCTAAGTTTTATACGGATTAAGCTTTGAGCTTACCATGCTTATTGGCTTACTTTGTACTTAGCTTATTAACGTTTAAGTTTTATAAAAAGTTTCGTCTTTTTAAAGTTCATCTTATAAAGTTTGCTTATTTGGTGTTTTGATAAGTTTTCATTCGTAGCTTATTTTTGGTTTTCCTTAATATTGATTTTGTTAAGTTTTTGATAAGAGCTTGCTGGAAGTGATTATTGGTTTATTAGCTTATTCTAATCCATCCGAATACTTTGTGCTCCATCGTAAAGCTTAGGGTTTTCATATTGCGACAGTACATTCCGACGGTTTCATTGCGATCGCAATAACCCTTAGGGTTTTAATTTGCGATCGATTATTCAGTTAGAGTATTCTGATCACTTATTCTGATTGTTGGTTGCGATTGCTCCTGGCATCGTACATTGCGATCGGGTATAAGGCTTATTGCGACGTAACGCTGCCAAAATTTCAATAGCCATATTCCGACAGACTTCACATTCAGATAGAACTTTGCGATCAGTATTGCGATGGTTTAAACATTGCGACAGTTTAGAAATTGTGACAGCTTATGCATTACATTCCGATAGGATTGGGGTACCATTATTCCGACACTTTAAGAATTACATTCCGACATAATTTCTTTGACACATTCCGATGGGATTCCGATCATGGGTATTCCGACGGGTTTAAGTTTTTATTTTTACAAAGTTTTAAGTTTTGAATTCACTTTTAAGTTTTAAAGTTTTCAATCATTTATTTTTAATTCGTAATTTTTAGTTTAATTTTCAAAGCTTTTATTTTTACTCAACGATATTTTTATATTTGCTTTTAGTTTAAAATAGATAATCAAACCATTTTATTTTCCACCAAGAACGACTGAGTCGCACTTTTAACTAGTAATCAATTCGAAAAGACCGGACGATAACTTTTTACATACAAAATCTCTTGTATTAAATGGCGCCATTGCCGGCTCTTTTCGTTAAGATTAACGGTTTTTAGTGAAAGACGCGTTGGATTTTGGGATCCGTTCATTTTTTAACGTTATTTTTCTTGCTTAAAAATTTTCAAAAATCCATAAAAATAAAATAAAAAAAATTTCAAAAATTCAAAAAAATAGAAAAACATAAAAAACCAAAAATATTTCTTGTCTATCTTTCTTTTCTTTTTCTAGGTGTGTATGCGTACCCATGCTCGTAAGAAGAAAGCAATTCAAGCCGAAGTCGAAACTCCACCTATTGTCACCATGGAAAATCGACCAATGATCGAGCTTTTGCAATCGCAAGTAGAGGGCAACACCGATGCTATTGTCATACCCGAGATTGGAGCCAACAACTTTGAACTCAAATCCGGTTTCATTCAAATGGTCTCTGCTCAACCATTCTTGGGGCGTACACTTGATGATCCTCATGACCATATCAAAAGGTTCCTTCAACTCACTAATACGGTCAAGTATAATGGGGTTTCACAAGAGGTGATTGGCTTGCAACTTTTTCCTTTCTCCTTAGAGGGACAAGCCCACCATTGGCTTGATAAGGAACCGCCACAATGTATTCTTACGTGGTCAGATTTAGAGACCAAATTCATCAACTACTTTTTCCCACCCTCATGTACTACCGCTTTGCGGAATCAAATCATTAACTTTGAACAAAAGTACGGTGAGACATTTAGTGAATCTTGGGACCGTTTTAAGGAACTTTTACGAAAGTGTCCACAACATGGTTTCACAAAAGTACATCAAATTAATACTTTTTACAATGGTTTAAGCATGAATGACCAAGATTCACAAAATAGTGTCTCGGGGGGTAACATTTTGGTTATGTCTTCTAATGTCGCATGGGATATTATTGAGAATAATTCTAGAGTGCAAACTAAGAGTGTTCGGGCTAATGTGGCTACTGCTAGTACTAGTGACGCCTACAAGAGAATTGATAAGCTTACTTCGATTGTTGAAACACTTGCTCTACAAACCGCTAACAATACCAAAAGCATCAATGCGCAAGTTAATGCTTTGAGTCAGTCATGTTAAATATGTGGGGCATCTCATTCATACACCGATTGTACTTCGACTCATGACAATCCGGAAAATGTGTATGCCGCTAACGGTAACTTTTATACGGGAGGCTATCAAGCACGTCCTCAAGGTGACCGCAATTTGCTCAGTTATCGTTCAAACAACTTCCTTTCACCACCCGGTTTTCCACCTCAAAACCAAAACAACCTCAATCGCAACAATAAAAACCAACCACGAGCTTCAAATCAATATCAAACCCAAAGAAACCCATATCCACCTCAAGGAAACAACCAAGTTTACCAACAACCCGTTTATCAACCATCTGCCTACCATGCTCTTCCTCCCACCCAACCCACCGCATTTAATCACGGGGTTGAAACTTACATGAGGACTAATGATGTGATAGTGCAGAATCTTCAGCGACAAATCATCAACTTGAAAGGAGATATGGCGAAACAAGGGAATGATCTTCGAGCCGATATGCGAAACTCTTTGAGCAGTCAAACGAATGACTTAAGGGATATGATGGCTAGTTTCTTCCAAAGAAATCAAGCCTCTGGTTCGGGTTCTATTCCGAGTAACACCGTTGCTAATCCAAGAGGGGAGATGAAAGCAATCACCACTCGAAGTGGAAAATGTTTAAAGGAACCCGAGCTTCCTACACCTACACCGGTGATTGTGACAAAGGAAAATGAGTCCCCTTCTCCAATTCCTCCACCTTCTATGTCACCAATTCCTCCACCTTCTACTTCCACCCCTCCACCACCCAAGGATGTGAGTGAGAATTCTATTCCAAAGCCTTCATCTCAACCCAATATACCTTATCCCTCAAGGTTGAGGAAAGAGAAGTTGAAGAACAAGGATGATATTCAGGTTTCTAACTTTCTTAAAATGTTTAAACAACTGAATTTCAACATCTCCTTTGCCGAGGCTCTCGCTTACATGTCGAAGTATGCTAAAATGTTTAAAGATCTTCTCAGTGACAAAGAAAAGCTTCTTGATATCGCTCAGACCCAACTTAATGAGAATTGCTCCGCAGTGCTCTTAAGGAAATTACCCACCAAACTTGGTGATCTGGGTCGTTTTCTCATTCCTTGCAACTTCCCCGGGGTAGAGAATTGTATGGCCCTAGCCGATCTAGGTGCTAGTATAAAATTAATGCCATTAAGTGTTTGGAAGCAATTATCTCTACCCGAGCTAGTCCCCACACGAATGACATTGGAATTAGCTAACCGTACGGTTGCTTATCCGGTGGGGATAGCCGAAGATGTCTTCGTCGGTGTCGACAAATTCACCTTTCTGGCGGATTTTGTTGTCGTTGACTACGAGATGGACCCCCGTGTTCCATTAATCGTTGGACGTCCATTCTTGAGGACCGGTCGCACTCTCATTGATGTAGCCGCGGGAGAATGAATCATGAGAGTTGGTGACGATAAAATCGTCTTCAACATGGGTAAACTTTCTAAGCAACCTTCTGAAAACGAGAGCGTTAATTTCATTGACGTTCTTGATGAGGCTTGTGAAGAACATTTCAAAGACGCTTGTAAAAGTGGTTCTTCTTCTCTACCCATTGTTGAGACCGTTGCCTCTGTTGCTCCGTCACTAACTCCATTTGGAGAAAGTGATTTCCTTTTGAAAGAATTTGAAGCAACTTTGGGGGATGTGGAGTTACAATATGACGATTCTCCCTCCTATTGGGATGAAGACAATTGTACCATTGAGAAACTTCTCAATGAGGACCATAGTTCTCCACCATCTCCTAAGGAAATCTCTATCGATGATCCGAATTTGACTACGCCTTCCATCGAAAATCCTCCGGATTTAGAGCTTAAGGATCTTCCGTCTCATCTCGAATACGTTTTCCTTGAAGACAATAAGAAGCTACCCGTCATCATCGCAAAGGACTTGAAAGAAGAAGAAAAATCTCGACTTATCGACGTGCTTAAGACTCATAAGAAAGCAATTGCTTGGAAAATTTCCGATATACGCGGAATTGATCCAAACTTTTGTACTCATAAAATTATCATGGAGGATGACTTTAAACCCACAATCCAAAGCCAAAGAAGGGTTAATCCAAAAATTCATGATATCATCAAGAAAGAGGTTATCAAACTTCTAGATGCCGGAATGATTTACCCTATTTCGGATTCGCCATGGGTTAGTCCCGTCCATTGTGTACCTAAGAAAGGCGGAATCACCGTTGTTTCCAATGAAAACAACGAGTTGATTCCTACTCGACTTGTCACGGGTTAGCGAGTTTGCATAGACTATCGCAAGCTCAATGATGCCGCTCGCAAAGATCATTTCCCTCTTCCTTTCATGGATCAAATGCTCGAGCGTCTAGCGGGTAATGATTATTATTGCTTCTTAGACGATTTCTCTGGGTATTTTCAAATTCCCATCGATCCTAAAGACCAAGAGAAAACCACATTCACTTGTCCTTATGTAACATTTGCTTACAAAAGAATGCCTTTCGGCTTATGCAATGCTCCTGGGACTTTCCAAAGGTGTATGATGGCTATCTTCCATGACATGGTTGAAGAAACTATGGAAGTCTTCATGGATGATTTCTCGGTCTATGGTGATTCTTTCTCTACTTGACTTGCCAATTTTGAACGTATGCTCAAACGGTGTGAAGACACTCGTCTCGTTCTTAATTGGGAAAAATGCCATTTCATGGTAAAAGAAGGCATTGTTCTTGGACATAAAATTTCCAAAGCCGGTCTTGAAGTCGACCGTGCTAAAGTCGATGTTATTGCTAAATTGCCTCCACCTTCAACCGTGAAGGGTGTGAGAAGTTTCCTTGGTCATGCGGGCTTCTATCGTCGATTCATTCTAGATTTTTCTAAGATCGCTCGCCCGATGACCCACCTCTTGAAAAAAGATACTCCTTTTATCTTTTCTAAAGAGTGTATTGACTCTTTCAATCTTCTTAAGGATAAACTAACTAAGGTACCGGTCTTGGTTACCCCTAATTGGGAGTTACCTTTTGAATTGATGTGTGATGCTAGCGATTTTGCTATTGGAGCGGTTTTGGGCCAAAGAGTGAACAAACACTTCCAACCAATCCATTATGCTAGCAAGACAATGACGGGGGATCAATTGCATTATACCACTACCGAAAAAGAGCTTTTAGCTGTAGTGTATGCTTTTGAGAAATTTCGCCCCTATCTTGTCCTTTCCACCACCATTGTCTATACCGACCATTCCGCGTTGAAGTACTTGTTAACCAAACAAGATTCCAAGCCAAGACTTCTTCGTTGGCTTCTACTCCTTCAAGAATTCAAAATTGAAATTCGTGATAAAAAAGGGAGCAGAAAACCTAGCCGCGGATCATCTAAGTAGACTTGAGGATCCTTATCAAGGGGATCATCCGAATCAAGAGATCAATGACTCTTTTCCCTTGAGACCTTAATGTCTATCAATTCCAATCTTTATGACATCCCGTGGTTTGCGGACATTGCAAACTACTTAGCGGGTGGAATTCTCAAGGAAGGGTTAACGTCCTAACAAAAGAAAAAGTTCTTTAACGACATTAAGCACTATTTTTGGGACGACCCTTATCTTTTCAAACAATGTGCGGATCTTTTCATTCGTAGGTGTGTTGATGGGTCGGCAGCGTTACTAATCGTAGAAGCTTGCCATAAAGGACCCACCGGTGGTCATTTTGGTCCTAATTACACCGCGAAGAAAGTGTTCGACTCTGGATTCTATTGGCCCTCCATTTATCATGACGCTCATGAAATGGTTAAACATTGTGATGCTTGCCAACCACAACGCAATATCACACATAAAGATGAGATGCCTCAAAATTTCATACAAGAATGTGAAATCTTTGACGTATGGGGTATTGACTTTATGGGGCCATTTCCATCATCTAAAGGGAACAAGTACATCCTCGTAGCCGTTGTCTACGTATCTAAATGGGTTGAAGCTAAGGCTCTCTCTATGAACGATGCGAGGGTGGTTGTGAACTTTCTGAAGCAGCTTTTTGCCCGATTCTGTGTTCCTCGTGCTATCATCAGTGACCGCGGGACTCATTTTTGCAATGATCAATTTGCTAGAGTCATGGCTAAGTATGGTGTCAACCACCGTCTTTCCACCGCTTATCATCCCGAAACAAACGGTCAAGCCGAGATATCTAACCGTGGATTGAAGAGAATTTTAGAGCGTATTGTGGGAGAGCATCCTGCCTCGTGGGCCGATAAGTTAGATGATGCTTTGTGGGCTTTACGTACCGCATATAAGACTCTGATTGGTTGCACTCCATATCGTCTTGTGTACGGGAAGGCATGCCACCTCCCTATTGAGCTGGAACATAAGGCGTATTGGGCCTTGAAGTGGGCTAATTTTGACATCAACAAAGCCGGTGATCTTTGGAAGATTCAACTCAACGAGCTAAATGAACTAAGGAATGAAGCTTATGGTAATTCTTTGATATACAAGGAGAAGACCAAGATCATTCATGATGCAAGGATTAAGAACCGAGAGTTTCACGTTGGTGATCAAGTTTTACTCTTTAACTCTCGGTTGAAGATCTTCTCGGGCAAGCTGAAGAGCCATTGGTCTGGTCCATTCACCGTCGCCAAAGTCTTCCCTTATGGCACCATTGAGCTTTCTCAACCAAATGGGCCTAATATTAAAGTGAATGGCCAGCGTGTGAAGCTGTACTTTGGTGAGGACATCTCTCATGAGATGATTCCATCCCTCACCACGTTTCCCTTAAATTAGTTCTGGGTCGAGTCAGGCTCGTGACTCGGTTAACAAAAACAAGCACTTCTCGGGAGGCAACCCGTTGATCTATCCTTTACCGTTTTCATAATAAGTGTAGGGGAGCCCCGTATGTGTTTGTTGTCTTGTTTCTTATAATGTGCAAGTATTAAAGCTTCAAAGATCCACTTTTAATGACATTTGACGAACCGTGATCCCGTGTACCCGTTTTCCTGGTTCTATCCTAAACTATCGTGATTCAATATTTCATATCTTATATGTTCACATTGAAATCACCATAGTTGTCCTTTCCTTAGCAAGATTTAAACAAAGTTCACAATGTCCTAAGTGTAGGGGAGTTTACTTCCCCATGCTTAAACATTGAGGACAATGTTTATATCAAGTGTAGGGGGGACTTCTATCGAAGTAAGTGGGCTTTTCCATGAATTTGTCCTCATTTTAACCGGAAAATCTAATTTTTCGATATTTTTCAAAAATTTTAATCTATTTTGGCCTAGTAGTATAGTAGTATTTTCCTTTGTTACCGTTATTTACTTTCTGTGTTAGAATAAATTTTTAATAAAGTGGTTTTAATTTTTTAACGTTGTCAATCTTTTGACTCAACCCGAGTTTACTTATCTAAGTTTACTCTAGCTAGTATCCTTAACGTGTTTAAGTCAAGTTTTGCTAGGCTTTTATATAGGGAACTTTAAAACGCGAAAGTCTTAACTCTCACGGGTTAAGAACAAGAACTTTTCGCAAGTTCCTATAATTGATCCTAGAAAGTCGTTTATCAAGGGAACTTTAAAATGCGAAATCTAAACTTGGAAGAGTCTAAGAATTTGCAAGATCCTATAGATGACTTGAAAACCCAAAACTTTGATTTAATTGGCTAAGCATCCACGAGTCTCATTCCTTGAGATTTTAAATTGTGGAGAACGAGAGATGATAGAGTCAATTATAAGTTTGGTATTCTTTCGTGAATTTATGTGAGTTGATTATAAGCTTCTTCTCTCATCGCTTGTTAATAAATATATTTGCAATAAATAAGGTTGTACGATTTGAAAAGTTACTTAGCTTCTAGCCCAAGATCGTTTAAAAGTTGCTCGGTATTAATTAGAGTTCATAGCCAAGGCATAACTTATTGAAGCGGGATGCGAAGATTGGCGAGTCCGAAAAGGCCCTAACAAGGCATGAGGGCTACATTTTGTTTCTAAAGATCCCAAGTGATGTGAAGAATCATTTATCAAAAATCAATATGAAGGATCGAGACACACGACGAAAAGCAAATACTCCCCTAAAGATCATGGAGAAGTCTATCCAAAAAGGGCATAACAAGGTATGAGGATAAATAGATCCAAGTCCTAAAAGGAGGTGGATCGTTGTATATCAAAGTCCAAAATAAAGATTGGAGAAAAATGAAGAAGTCGTGTTCCAAATATGAAGAATCTCTCAAAAACTTCAAGTGAAGAAATTCCTATTATGAAGAGAAGACCATAATTTCAAGAACGTCTCTCAAGATTCGAAGTATGAAGTCGCTGCCAAAAATCAGTCTGAGAAAGGTCTCAAATCGTGAAGCGAGTTATGCCAAGATATGAACTTTAAGAGGTCCCGAGAAGCAGTTTTAAAAGATTTTGTCCTTTAGCTAACTATTGATTAAATCGTCCCACTTTATTTTCGGCCTAATTAAACTATCAAAATAAGTCAAACAATATATCCTCGTGATCATTCAAGACAAAATTAAAATATAAGAGATACACCTAGGAATAAGGGAGTCTAAGTAAATAATTGGGCCACATGAGTTCGTATTAGTTTGATAACTTATAATAACAATGATCTCGTTTTTAAGCTTGGTATGGGGAACGTGAAACTTGAGGATGATAAACATTCATGACAGCCGAAACCCCAATGTAAGTCTTTGATTTCTTTACTTGTTTTGTATATATTTCTACCTTTTTAATAAAGGCCAAGGCGGGTTATTTATGATGAAAAATGTAAAGCGTGCTTTAAAATTAATGCATTGCATGAGGGCATTGCAACGGTCAAGTGTAGGGAATTTAATAAGTGTGAAAACACTTGTCCTTTTACCACTTATTTCCAATAATAACAAGACCAAAACGTGTATTTTATGTCGTAAAAGTCAGAGTTATGCGTGGTTTGTGTTTTTATTGGGTTTCAGGATAAAAATAAGAAAAAGGAAGAAAACATGGGCTATCACGGGCTTTTATCGAAGAAAACGAGAAAAGACGAAGTCAAAAGATCAAGAGTGCAAAAAGAACGGAAGTCCAAGGCCTATTCTGAAGACTTATCGAAGAAAAAGTCTAAAGACGGAAGTTGAATGAAGTCGAAGAACCAAGTCTAATTATTGAAGAAAATTATAAGACGAGTTCAATTTATATCGACAAATCCTGAGACGACGTCGAGAAAGACAAAGAATTTAAATCGAGTCGAGACAAGAAGAAAGAAAAAGGAAGCAACACATGCACCTCCCCACCTCCTATATATACCCTCCTAATGACACATTAGGAGGGTGTTAGCTAGTTCATTTTTCTTTTTGTAGTTTTCATTTTTAGAGAGAGAAAGTGTTTAACTTTCTCTCACTAGAATTTCATATTTTCTTTCTTTCATGTTTAAGCTTTAATTCACTCTTGTATTTTGGAATCATTAATCTACAAGTTCAAGTTAAGTTTTTCATCTTTAATCTCTTTCTACCTTTCTTGATTTTTACTTATATTTGATCCGAAATCATCTTTGATTTTGTTTAATCTTGATGTTTGATTTATTAAAAAGTTTATCTTTTGGTTTCTATCTAAGTTTTATATGGATTAAGCTTTGAGCTTACCATGCTTATTGGCTTACTTTGTACTTAGCTTATTAACGTTTAAGTTTTATAAAAACTTTCGTCTTTTTGAAGTTCATCTTGTAAAGTTTGCTTATTTGGTGTTTTGATAAGTTTTCATTCGTAGCTTATTTTTGGTTTTCCTTAATATTGATTTTGTTAAGTTTTTGATAAGAGCTTGTTGGAAGTGCTTATTGGTTTATTAGCTTATTCTAATCCATCCGAATACTTTGTGCTCCATCTAAAGCTTAGGGTTTTCATATTGCGACAGTACATTTCGACGGTTTCATTGCGATCGCAATAACCTTTAGGGTTTTACTTTGCGATCGATTATTCAGATAGAGTATTCCGATCACTTACTCCAATCGTTGGTTGCGATTTCTCATGGCATCGTACATTGCGATCGGGTATAAGGCTTATTGCGACGTAACGCTGCCAAAATTTCAACAGCCATATTCCGACAGACTTCACATTCAGATAGAACTTTGCGATCAGTATTGCGATGGTTTAAACATTGCGACAGTTTAGACATTGTGACAGCTTATGCATTACATTCCGATCGGATTGGGTTACCATTATTCCGACACTTTAAGAATAACATTCCGACAGAATTTCTTTTGACACATTCCGATGGGATTCCGATCATGGGTATTCCGACGGGACTAAGTTTTTATTTTTACAAAGTTTTAAGTTTTGAATTCACTTTTAAGTTTTAAAGTTTTCAATCATTTATTTTTAATTCGTAATTTTTTAGTTTAATTTTCAAAGCTTTTATTTTTACTCAACGACATTTTCATATTTGCTTTTAGTTTAAAATAAATAATCAAACCATTTTATTTTCCACCAAGAACGACTGAGTCGCACTTTTAACTAGTAATCAATTCGAAAAGACCGGACGATAACTTTTTACATACAAAATCTCTTGTATTCTCCACGATGACCAAAGTGTAAAGATTACCTCTGTAACTTTACACTGCGGATGGACCAAACAAGTCCATATGTAAGAGTTCAATACACTTAGTTGTGGACACAACTTTTTTAGCCTTATGGCTTGAATGTGTTTGTTTTCCTTTTTTACATGCGTCACAAAAGTGTTGTTCATATTTCACTTTTGGTAGATTTCTAACCAAGATCTTTGTTGGCCAAAGATTGTAAAAGACCCATGTTGATATGACCGAGACGCCTATGCCAAAGGGTGGAGGTGTCATCTATAGTGGTCAAACAAATGGCGTCTTTTAATGAATCAAACTTCATCACATATATGTTATTTTTCCTTATCCCTTTTGCTATGGTTATTCCATCTTTTAGTATTTTACTTCTGTTTTCTTCGAAGAGAACTTTGCATTTGTTTCTAAAAAGTTGACTTATACTAAGTAGATTAAATCCTAGGTTTCGACATGAGCAACATTATCGATGGTTATGTGGTCATTAGAAATCATACCTATGCCGGTGATTTTTCTTTTGACGTTGCCATCAAAAATAACATTACCTCTGTCCATTGATGTGTATGTGCTAAAAAAGTTTCTATTACCCGTCATATGTCTTGAACATCCCCTGTCCTTGATCCATTCATCCGGTTCAAGTCCAACCTTCAAGCATACCTACACATTATAAAACTCAAACATTTGGTCCCCATCGTCTTATGGGTCCGTTTTGGTTAAACATACTTCTCATGGCAACCCCAATTGGAGTGTTTCCAAATACATCCCAAGGTACCAAATTTCCCTTTTAAAATTGATTATGGTAGTCATAGTTGAACGGTACTTGACTATATCTTCCTAGTACTCCTTGGTTACTTTTCGGGAAGGGGCGTTTGGGGTAACATGATTTAGGTTGAGTTTGTGTGTTTCTAGCTATAGTGTTTCTTTCTAGGTTTCTAAAGCTTGTATTATACCTTTCCGGATTACATTGTTTAGGTTTCTGAAACACAATCACGAATTCGACACTATTTCTTTTATGTTATTCTATCAGACCCACGACCCCTTTACTAGGTGTCGGCCCCTTGTACAGAGGGGTCCGATGGGTGCCATGGTTCTTTGTAACAACATTTTTTGAAACGTTGATCGTGTCATTTTGTGGTAGTGTATTTGAGCTAGAAGGTACATCTTGTTTCCCAAACCCCAGCCATGATTTGTTTTTGCTATTTCTTTGGAAATTTAGCATTTCATTAATGCAATTTGCGTTCTTATTAAATTTCACAAATTTTAAGCTTTGTTTGGTTATCGCCTCTTGAGTAACTTTAAGTTTCTCAATTTCGAGGTTGAGCTCTTAAAACGTTTCGCATTTATCTTTAGATGATTTACCTTTTTCCAGTCTTTGTAATTTAGCTTTTATTTCATAAACTTTGTTTTCCAAACTTTCATTTTTACCTTTCAAAAGTTTGTTTTTGCTTATGATTTTAAGACTTAACTCACACATTTTGTTATATTCAATTTGTAATGTGTTGTCATCTAATGAGGAAGAATAATAAAAAGAGTCGGAATGTACCTCATTGGTTTCGTGTGCCATAAGGGATAGCTCTTCCTTTTGGGAGTCGTCTCCTTCATCATCACCGGTACTCCATGCGCCGCTCACGAAAGCTTTTTATGTCTTTGGATAGTCTTTGGAAAATTACCAATGAAGTGGTTCGGATCACCATATTAGAAACATTTCCTTTAATCCTTGGCTTTCTTGATGTCAAAGGGCTTTCGGGGTATCTTCTTAATGTCAAAAGGTTGGTTAACAAGTCTTCCTCGCCTTTTAAAGAATTTCTTGAAATCACGAACGCCCATGGCATATTCTTCGTCATCGCTATCAGAGTCTTCATCATCACTAGATTCAATCCTAGCTTTCAATGCCAAAGATCTTGGTTTCTCTTTCTTTCCTTTGATGATTTCAGAGTCTTTTTCCATCACCATCTCGTACACCTTGAGATTCTCGATAAGCTCGTCCAATGACAAATTTGAAAGATATTTAGATTCTTCAATAGCCGTGACTTTAGCTCGCCATTTTGGATGGAGGGATCTAAGAAATTTTCTGACAAAGTTCTTATTGGAGAAAGACCCGTCATGTGCTTTGAGTGAAATTATAATAGTATTGAAACGGGCAAATCCCACATCAATTAACTCTTATTCAAGGATAAAAAAATTGCTCATATTGTTGATCAAGTAGATCAATTTTATTATCCTTAACTTGTGAGTTTCCTTGATGCGTG
This sequence comes from Glebionis coronaria, assembly GCA_025667525.1. NCBI lineage: Eukaryota > Viridiplantae > Streptophyta > Magnoliopsida > Asterales > Asteraceae > Glebionis > Glebionis coronaria. The sequence goes on from CM046877.1 coordinate 459,950,007, forward strand.
ACTGTAAGTGAATGCTAAATTTCTTTGGCGGTTTGACACTTGAAAACTATTTTGTACTCCTTTTTGGGTAAAGTGTTGTAGAGCATCATTTTGGCTTTATTATATTTTGCCAACATTTTCTTTTGATCATTGGTTTGCTTTTCGCGTTGTATCGATTCAAATTGGTTAGTGGTGACATTTCTTATCGTTGGTGCATAATCACCTTCAATGATTATGTACCAAAGATCCATATCCTTAGATTTCACATAGGTTTCAAAATGATTTTTCCAATATATAAAACCATAGTTTTAAAGAGTGGTTGTCTTTGCATAGATTACCCTTCTTTGTAATTTTCAGAATCCATGAATCGATTCAAGTTTTAAAGTACAATATACTTTAAAGATCTTGAGTACGTCTCTAATACCAATTATAGAAAACTAGAATGTGGGTTAAATAGTTTTTACCAATTAATTTTAATTACTTTGAAGCTTTTTCGTGATTGTTATGGATATAGATAAAGCATGATTAGTAAAGTAATATACGTGAAGTAAGAAAAAAACAAACCACAATGCACAATAAATTATAGTGGTTCGGCCTAGCAAGATCTCACTTATGTTGCCCCTACTTCCACTCCTCGAGTATCCAATCGAGAGTTCTACCTCACTAGTAAATGAATCTCCTTTACACCGGTGGAGAAACCTTCACACTTAAGCTTACAATCTTTAGCGACACCTAAGCTAAGATGTTGCGTTCTTTACAAAGGCACGACAACGCCTTTTACACTATATACTTGTGGTCTACAACACCAACCACACTATTACACAAGTAGGTATAAGAATGGGTACAATAATGGTGATTGTGTAGGTAACACTTAACACATTCACACAAAGTGAAGCCTTGAAGGATCAAAGCTTAGAATAGAGAGTTCTCGTAATCGATCTTGAAATGTACAAAGATCTAAATCACAAGAGACAAGAGAATAGACAAGAGTAAGGTTAGAGAGTTAGATATATGTATAGTTTAGAGAGAAAAGAAGGAAGAGGAGTGAGTGATAAGCTTGGACAAAGCTTGGTATTTTATAGGCACAACATCAGACACCCACGGAACTCATCGGTCCCCTTACCAAGAGGTCCGCCCAGGTCCGTCGCCCCCCTTACCAAGGGGTCCGTCCGTTCTGACTTTTGTTGCCTCATAAATGTTTGTCCAAGATCACACACAAACATTATATATACCCATCGTTAACTTTATATATATCTTATGAAGAGAGATAAAAGTCCATTTATGTCCATTTTTATTTTTACATTTTAAGGTATATAAAGTGTATAAACTTTTTATAAAAGTTTAGAACATAAGTTCATGGATTAAAAGTACTTATGTGTTGCTTGTAATACAAACATAAAAATATGCTTGATGTTTTGTCATTAACAAAACGTTAAGCACGACTAAAATGCAAATATCGGTTTAGTGCGATATTTGCATTTATAGAAACTTAAACAATACAAGGATAAATAAAAGCATTACAAGGATATTAAAAATAACACATGGATAAATAAATGACAAACGAATAATTTAAAAACGAAAAAATCGTGGATAAGTTTTTAAAACATCCCAACAATGAAGATGCTTAAACTGCCACCCTTGTTGAGCTTCATAGTTACGAAAGGCGTTATTCATTACATCCTCGTAAGTTGCTCCAGTTACCCGTGTACGATTTGCATTGTGGTAACATTCAGCAAACCTACCCACGGTGATCATTAGGTACTTCCATTTCTCGTATATGTCGTACGTTCGTTTTCTTGGATCATCTCATCGGTTCTCCATTATCTGCACAACCTCAGCCCAAAAACTACGAAATCTCTTGTGTTACCTGCCACGTTATTTTCGGCAACAAAGTTTCAAGCGCGACGCAACGCTATTTCTTACTCGTGTGTCCATAGTGTCGGCGCCATTGGAGATGATAGAAGTTGTTTGTGTGAAGTTTATAAAGTTTAATAGAGGATATGAAAAATGTATATGTGAAATTTGGGTTTTTTAGGAAAAAGAAAGTATAAATTCGGGATAGTTAAAACACACGAGGCCCATATTTTATGTATAACGAATAGTAAGAAACTCACCTGTAGTGAGTTTAAAACTGCCTCGAACACACAACTACGCATGAGATCTAAGTGGGATTTTGGTGAGATTTAGGTTACGTCACGTGTGAGTTTTGCCAAATCAGCCCCACCTGTATGCTTTTTACTCCCCCTCCTCCTTGCCTAAAATTCAAACACCAAAACCTCATGGAACAATGTTCGCATATATAAGCTTGTGTTTGAGAAATCCAAATCAAATACATATCATATATTTACTAAAAGAAAATATGTATTATGGTTTCCTTATTTATTCTTTCTAAATACAAAAAACAAGTAACTTTTTAAGTAGGTCCTCCATGCATGCTAGCGTGCTTCAACCGTGAATTTAAGCTTCTCACACCCACACACCCGCTCTTCACTTTGTTCTCAACTATCCAAAAATAATCACACATATTGATTGCTAGTAAGTAAAATATATACTACAGTATATGGTTAACCAAAGAAAAAGCATAAAGTAAAAAATGCATTAATACACAATAATTAAGCCTCTCTATAGCTAATGAATTATTAGAATGGTCCTTCCACTTAAGTAGTAGTGTATTATGTAGTCTATCTTCCAGTCTCTCCCTTTCACTCCTTTTGCTTAGGGGTGTAATTAAAGTTTACCATCATTTAAGTACACATTAGATGCTCCGTATATAATAGTAAAATGCATGATAATCATGAGTGTAAAATATCAAAATTGTTTTAATGATTGAATGCATTACATATGAGATCGCATATATTTATACTAAATATATAACTTTGACGATAAGCAACGTAAACTAAACTCTAAAATTAATGAATCAAACCCAAATTAATGGATCAAGCTCACTTGTGGCTTGAGCCACTAATTTATTCGTCTTACAATGAGAAAACAAAACATATAAATTTTACATTGTGTATGTATTAGATTTTAGTTTTAGCCATAGTAAAAAAGGTTAATGATTTTTTACAGATCTTATACGTTTGGCCTTTTCTTTTTTTTTTTTTTTCTTTTTTTTCTTTTTGATAACCGTAATTTCCGACTCATTGGCCGACTAATCCACGGGGTTTAAGCCCACCGCCACACAGACTTAAACCAGGTAAAACCCTCATTTTTCATGAGGTTGGCGTGACCACTTCAAGGTTGTTTGCACCTAGTGAGAAAACAAACCACTATATGTATTAGATATAAGCAACGTAAACTAAACTCAAATTAATGGATCAAGCTCACTTGTGGCTTGAGCCACTAATTTATTCGTCTTACAATGAGAAAACAAAACATATAAATTTTACATTGTGTATGTATTAGATTTTAGTTTTAGCCATAGTAAAAAAGGTTAATGATTTTTTACAGATCTTATACGTTTGGCCTTTTTTTTTTTTTTTTTTTTTTTTGGTAACCGTGATTTCCGACTCATTGGCCGACTAATTCACGGGGTTTGAGCCCACCGCCACACAGACTCAAACCAGATAAAACCCTCATTTTTCATAAGGTTGGCGTGGCCACTTCAAGGTTGTGTGCACCTAGTGGGAAAACAAACCGAAAGTGCTCAGCCTGGCTGAATCGCAGCAAGATTGTCAGTTTGAAGTTGGAACAGGTTGAGCACTATATTCAGGTGGCTGGTACATTCGTATATACGTGAAACCAAGACAAAACAGGTGCGGCCAGTGAGCACACATTTTATTTCCCTTTCTAGATAGATCTAATGGAGAATATCTTTTCGATGCATATAGTTTTCGTAGCACATCTAGACCAAATTGAGTATTAGAGATCCTAAAGTCTAATAGACTCAAACATGCATGCACATGAGATCTTGATATGGTTATGTCTATAACGCATCGTTTGTAATCGACCAAATTGATTTTCTATGCGATGGAAACTTATAATGGTTGTACTTTCAATCCTGTTAAGTTCTAGCCTATAGAACAATTTAATCGGATTTATTTCATTTTCTCATTTATATATGCTAAAGGAGAACACATGTGCCAAGACATTTAAGGCATGGAAACGAAAAATAGTCGTACCTTTTTTTCTCTTTCTTGTGAATACATTATCAAGTTGTGGATTGACAATGAAACAGTTGAGGATTGACAATGTAGTACTGTTCACACAGACATTGATTCGATATATCCGTTCTTTTAGGAGGGCTTTTTATGTTAATAGTATATGTTTCTCACTGTCATGGTAATTGTTATGTCTTATCACGAGTCACGACTATGGCCTCCCAAAATTCTTACGTACATTGCTTTAAGACATCACCTAAAAATACGAAAGAAAAACTGATAAAAAAATTATATTATACAGTAAATTTGGGAGACAAGTGTAAGTGTATGGTAGTATTTAGTACTCTAAAGAACGTACAAGTAGCTTTTATATCCGAAGAAACACACTTGTAAAAGTTACAGGATTCAACAAAGATGAAATAAGTTGAAATAGGATTATAGGGCATAGAGATGTCACGGTTGACACGAGCAAGTTGTTCATAAAGGCAGTTTGGAGGGTTCTCTGCTAGGGTTTACCATAGGTTCAAATAACTTATCCTTAACTACTTGACTATGACAGAGTCAAACTTCAACAACATGCATGATAAAACAAAGATTGATTTATAAGCTAAGATAAAGGAATTCTTCTTTCGAAAAGATCAAATCATAGCTAGTGGACTTACTGACTTATTAGTTGAGCACTAAGACTATCAGGGTCTGAACACAACATAAGTCAAAGAATAAAATATGGTCGAGAAACATAAGAGGGAACGGTATGGCGGCGAGGCAGGCTCGCCGTGCCTAGGTGGCAGGCTCGCCGCCGCTCGCCGTCCTTCGCCGTTACACCGACCCCCCTCGCCGGTTCTCAAATGTCACTTTATGACATTGCTCGTTGGAAAAGAAAGTGGGGCCCAAAATTTTTTATTACCGTTACAACGGCTATATTTTTTTTAAAAAAAAAAAAAAAAAATTTATTATTTTTAAACCCTATATAAACTCATTACCTTATACATTTTTAAACACACAAAATACATTCTACAATCAAAAAAGAGAGTTGATACATGGACCTAATAAGAAGGCCTAAAAACAGACCTAATGCCACGTGGCGTGTTGTGATTGGTGAAATGCAGGGGCCCACTACTTTATATATTCTCTTTCTTCACCTCAGCCTTTAATTGTGCCACGTGTTTTAATCTTGTGATTAGGCCTCTTTTTAGACATACGAATTAGGTCTCTCTATCATTTTTCATCAAAAAAACACTCCAAAAATCACAAAAAAAATGTCAAACCTCCCAAACGATTACCTCAACTACGTTAACATCCTCAACCACGGCACGGATCCGAATCAATCGTCGTCTTCTTCTCCCGCGACGCAATCCGGCCAAGGATCCGGCCAAGGTTCCGGTCAAAACTATTCGCAACAATACTTTCCACCATTAACACCCCACCAAATTTATCAACAACAACTAGCGTTTCACCAAAATCAATATTCACCACCTCAATATCCATATCCACCATCTCAATATCCATATCCACCATCTCAATATCCACCATCTCAAAATGTCCCCGAAACTCAATTCAAAGTACCACAATCTCAACCGCCACAACGAAAGCAAAAAAATACCGGTCGTGGCAGAGGGAAACGGCCGGCAAAAAAAAATGTTGCGGTTGATTTGTCCGCAGACGAGGACGACATCGATGATGTAGAGGAAGTTGAATTTTCGGCACCCCTACGGTGGTCACCTGATGAGGAAAAAATACTGGCCGAGGTTTGGGTCGCCGCTTCCGAAGACAAAGAACGCAGGAATGATCAAACTGAAGAGTTTTTTTGGAACACGATTTTGGAAGATTTCAACCGGCGTAACTCAACCAAGCGAACGAAGAATATGCTGACCGGGAAATGGAGTCGTTCGCACCCCGATGTTCAAAAGTTTCACGCTATCTTCAAAAGCCTTAAAAAGGATAGCGGTGAAAACGAAGACGACGTGCTTGAAGCTGCACGACGTGAATTCGCGGCTTGTAACGAACGCCGAAAATTTACGCTTGAACATATGTGGAGGGTGCTTAGACACTTCTCAAAATGGAACGCACCCGAGGGTCTTGACCAAATTGATCATAGCAACGTATTTGCTCCAGATGCTAAGCGTCGACCACCCGGCAAACAGAGACCCGCCAAGAAGACACGATCAGAAACAACTGAGAGCAGCACGGGTAGTGGATCGACCACTTCGAAGGAAGACATAAACGAGGCTTTACTCCGCAAATTAAACGCGGGTAAAGAGCTGTACGAGTCGAGGAAAGCTAAAGCCGATGCCGAGAAGGCTAAAGTGGATGCCGATATGGAGTTTAAAGAGCTGGAGTTTCTCTCCATTCAGACCGACGATTTGCCAGAACCTCAAAAGTCGGTTATCATGAGGAAACAACTACAAATCGCGGCAAAATATCAACTCTAGGATGTTTTTTTTTTGTATTGTTTTTTTTTCGTATTGTCTTTTTTTTCCGTATTTTTATATTCGTAGCGTAATTTTATTTCTCGTATTTGTATTTTATTTTTTAGTATTTTGTAATTTTTAATTTTATGAAAAGAATTTTTATTTTGTGTGAAAATTGAAAAATTAAATAAAATGGTGAGTGGTGGGACCCAAGTGAAGAGGAGAGAGACTAGTTGTGATAAAGGGGGTGTTTTTGGAGAAGAGGAGAGAGATTAGTTGGTATGACGTGGCGCTGATGTGGCGCAGTGAAGAGGTAAACACCTCTTTGTGATACCTTTCCCTCTAAGAAACCTAAAGGCAATTGTTAGTTTATTTTTTTTTTAAAATGCAAAGATATATTAAAAAATATAAAAAAATTCAAAGGGCTATAAGATGGAGCGCCAAATAGACACCCTAAATCCAAACTACATGAAACGACAAAACTACATTGTCGCGAGCAAATGAACTATGAATTAGACCAAAACTCCTAAAGCAATGGAGTCAAATATCGGTTGTTCTACAAGGGTTCGACACCCACCTACACCAGTTAAAGTTCGTGCGAGAACATCTATTAGATATCCAAAGAAGAGAGAGTCTTTGAATAGATGGGAAAATGTCTTCTTGTCTAACATTGTCGACGTCGTCTTCTTGTGGAGCATACAAAATCCGATTCCTCTAGTTTCATATTGCCCATAAAGCAACATAGCAAACCCCATGTAGAATCTTCGTCACCTATTTATTCTCAATAACCACCTTCCCAAGTATTATATCATGAAATGATGTATCCGACGTTGAGCTAATCTTCCACCAATTCTATATTTTTGACCAAATGAACTTAGCTTTGGTGTAACGATATAGACAGTGCTCCACAGTTTTCACTTTATTTTCCAAATTACATAACACACATCGGTTACTAGCGAGCTCCACGTCTCAAGCAAGGAGGTTGGCACGAGAGGAAAGACGATCCATGAAAGCTCGCCATATGGATATATTAACTTTACGTGAAACCCAAGGGTTTCATATAAAATTTTGGCTTGTTTCGACTACTCCACTTCATTATTAGTTTATTTGAATACATGTAAATATATGTTTTTAAGTCTTAAATCATTTACTAATTAGTTATAAAACATAAGTAGTTGTATCAGAATAATATGGATGAATAAAGTTTTAGAATGAATTGACAAAGGAAGAAAAAAAGACTTTTTGTACTATTGTAGTTAGTTGTTATTTAAAAACTGTAGTTAGTTGTTATTGTACTTAAAGGCAAGGGTGTTACGATGGGCGAGGACTCATCGAGCCTAACTGGCACCTTCATCGGGTTTCGTTGCCACACTTCCCTCCTTGTCACCGTGATCTTGTTGTTGAGCAACGAGTCTTCGACGGGGTAAGTGGCAAATCTAAGCCATTGGCCAACGTTTATATATTTAAAATATTATTATTTAACTTTTATCATTATATATATCCTTTATTTTAACACTTTTAACAAACATATTTATTCCCTAAATCGACATAAAACATCATGGCTTGTTCAGTTCCACACACTTTTGATGAGATCAAAACATTGGTTGCTAACCTAATTAAAGAAGACAACGTTCGGCATAAAGCGATTGCGGATGTAGCCTCAAATTTGAAAATGCATCTACTGCAAAATTTGAATTACAGGAAGCATATAAAAATGGAATGATATTCCAAAAGAGTGGCGTGATAAGATAATCAAATTTTTGAGAAAAGAATCAGACAAGGACGATGCGATACATGATGCTTTGTTTGATGAAACCGCTAAAATCGAAAAACAAATGGAACTTAAAAAGGAATTGGTGAGAGAATTTTAATTTCTGTGTTGTAATTTTAATTTCCGTGATGTAATTGTAATTTTCTATGTTGTTATTTTTATTTAAGTAATGTAATTTTATTTTCTATGTTGTTATTTTAATTTTAGTAATGAATTTTCCAACGGCTATATTTTCTATAAATACTACTTCCATTTAGTATCTCTCAAACATGTCTCAAGAAAACACTGGAAACATGAAACAAAACAAACGAAAAGCAACTCGAAGTAGCCCATCGACACCAAATAAAATACATGACTCAATCTCCCCGCAACCTTACCCAGTTCCTACTATTGCTGGTCTACTTGATAAACCCGAGAGCCCTGTTGAAGAATACGATGTACACGTTGAGTTTCGTCTTACTAAGGAACAATGACGTCAAATGATTCTTGATGAAGAAGCATTACGAGAAACATTAGCAGAAGAAGAAATGGCCAAATATGAGTTGGAGAAGCAGATCAAGAAAGAAGAGAACGTCAAATTCGTCTTGAGGCATTTGGGTATTCCATCATACTCACCTAATTCGGATCCCGGATCCGATTAAACAACGTAGAACTTGTATTGTATCGTATTTTTACTTTATCGTATTTTTAAATTCCGTATTTGTAATTTTTATCTTGGTATTTGTAGTTTTAATTTGAATGAAATGAATTTTAATTTATGTGAAAATGAAAAAAAGAAAAATAAAAGATGGTTGTGGGACAAAAGTGAAGAAGGGTTGGTATGTCATGAGTGAAGGAGTATTTTTGTTAGTTGTTTTGTGCTGATATGGCGCTGATGTGGCAGCTGTGGGACAAAGTGAAGAGGGAAAGTCGTATTGTGACACCCTTGCCTCTTAGGCATGACAACGGGTAAGGTCGAGTCCGGGTTTTAGATACTTGTTATGTATATTTATAATATTTACATTCATACTTTCTTGATTGTTAATTAGATACTTTTTATGTATATTACTCGTTGATTTTTCAGATGTTTTCGTTGGTATGCATATCCATTTAAATGATAGTTTATGTATTTCATAACAATTATGAAAACACAAGTAAGATCAAAGCACGTAATAGCGGAAGCAGTTTAAACAAGATCATATTAATAACACATTCACAATTAATCGATTAGGGTTACGTACCTTTTGCAATGCGATTCCAACGAACAAGAACAAATCTCCAATTTAGGGTTTATGAGGATCCATGATTAACCCCTTACCGTTTTGTTAATCGATCCAAGATATAATCTATAGCATAGATTATATTACGTTCTTGTACACACGTATAATATCGAGCTAACCGCAAAACTAGTACGTAAACGAGCAATACCTTGAAGTGGAAAAAACCAAACCAAAAACCTTAGGGGTGGTCGGCCGATCAATTCAAAGAGAGAGGAAGAGACGTGTGGGATAAAAAACTATGAGAAATCCCATGAGTATTTGTAGGGGTATAAAACTTATGGATCAAGTTTAGTAATTCTATTAGGATTATAAAACAAGTTTCCTTTTCCTTCTCCCCCTCCCCCATCTGATCGGACTTCACCCACCAAGGGTGTTTTTGGATCCTTCTCGACTCTTCTTTATTTATCCACATTAATCGTTAGTCCTTAGCGTTTAAAACTTAACGACCGTTAAATGTTTAAAGCTCGTTTTAATTGATAAATATATAAAATACATTTATTAATAAATTAACTCCTTACGTATTATGTGCAATCCCGTAATCTCGAGTTTGATTCTAACACACGTCTATTAAAATTAAAGTCCATAAACTTACAGCTCCCACTTGGACACATTTTAATAATGTGATCACTGAAGGTTTATTAGTATCATAACAATTATATAAAACCCTAAACGAGATCAAAGCACATATAGCGGAAGCGATTTAACAAGATCATAATTAATAACACAATTATAATTAATAGAATTAGGGTTACATACCTTTACGCTAAAGCTATTCCACAAGACGAAGAACGAATCACCAATTCGGGTTTATACCGTATATACCAAGATATAGTCTAAAGTAAGACTATACGATCTTGTACACACGTAATACAACGAGCTAACCGTTATTCTAGCTCATGAAAAACCGAGCTACAACGCTTGTAAATGATCTACCCAACAACCCTAGAGAGGGGTTAGGACTAGATTACGTATACAATCGATCAACCAAGAAAAATCAACTGAAACCTTCCTTGGTGGGGCTTGCGATCGAATTAAAGAAAGAGAAGGGGAAAATATTTATGTTGTGTGAATTATGAGGGATAAGGAGGTGTATTTATAGGCCTAAACACCTTATAGCCCAAGATAAATAAAAGGCAACAATTACCCCCCCCCCCCCCCTGGAGCCCATAACCGACTGACCAAACACCCCTTAGGGGTGTTCCGGAATATTCCAAACTTCTTTTCTTTTGTTTACATACTATATGTTAATTTTAACGCTTGTTATAACTTAACTATTAATTAATTAACGATCGTTAAAGTTATGTAGTTACTTGCTCGGTTAAATTAATAAATACATAAATATATTTATTAAATAAATAAATACGATAAATATATTTATTAATTAAATTAACTCTTTACGTATTGTGTGCAATCCCGTAATCTAGAGTTCGATCTTATCACACGACTATTAAATATAAGTTCATAAACTTTCAGCTCCCACTTGGACATATTTCGAATATCGTGATTACATTGACTAGCGTCTAGTTACACTTATCAATGTCACTAGTACAACTCAAGTAAGGTCTCCTAGACAAAACCTGTTACCAATTCTGAATCGTTATTATTATCCTTTTATTTCTAATACAACATTAATAAAGATATAGATCTTAGTCATTCCTTTCATTAACCATTATGTTTCTCATTCACAGATTCACCAACATTACCAAAACAAATTTGGGTGTGGCCACACAAATATCTTACTAATCCTACGAGGGCCCCAACTGTATTAAACTCCAAAACAAAATTGGAGGAAATAAATTCCATATTGACTACGAGCAAACTTATGAATTTTGCAAAACTTCCGAAAATAATCCTATAGCTACTAGTTACGTTTAGCGTTAGATTATTTCACAGAGATGAACTAGATTCACAACAATTTCCTGGTATCTCAAGTCTAAGGATAACTATTTATGTTTTACTTGATGGCAAAGATCCATAAAGTAATAACATATAGTTAGGATAAGTCCTATATTCGATTCATCGAATGTCATCCAAAATCGATCAATATACTTTCAAGTATACTCTATCACTAGTTTGATTTGTCTTAGTTTAATAATATTCCCATATTATTAATCGACAACGGACATTTAGCATAACTTCTATTCATGGATTAAAACATGTAAAATATGATACACTGATAACGCCCAAATCCAACATGTTTTCTTGAGCGTTATCCGTATATTTTGCATGGTTTTTGGTTATACTAACGAGCTATTTAGCTCATATACGTATGAAGTTGTGCTTTGTGTTGTTAATTAGCCAAGATCAAGGAAAGTGAAGAAAAGACAAGGAAAGAAACAGTAAACGACGATTCATGCATATACGAAGGAATCCCGACAAATACAAGCCTTTGAAGATCAATTCTGGATGCAAGAACAAGTGCTTTCAAGAAGTATACAAGTCACTCAGCATGGAAGTTGCCACCAGTAAAATCCAACTTGTCACCAACATTCATGAAGCTTCTATGGAGCATTCTAGAAGTACTTTGCCACCAAGTAAACTACTTTGGCTACAAGAAAACACCTTTGGCTCCAAGTATTATTCTTTGGCTCCAAGACAAACATTGATGACCAAGGCTTGAATTCATCTATAAATAAGACCCTTGGGGGTCATTGTAATATATGACTTCAACACTTACAACATCACCTTCATTATTTATCAAGAAAACTCTCTCCTTGGTGAAAATCCTGGATTTGGTCCAAGTGTGCCAAAAACTCATCCTTTTGAAGCTCCAATCATCAAAATAACATTGCCAAACTCTAAGAGATCATTACCCCTATCATTGGTAGTGTTTCTTGAAACATAGATCACCACCAATCTTCACCAAACCTCTCCAAAACCTGCCTTAATTCTCAAATACGAATTTCCAAATACATAACCCGAAAGACCACAAAGAAATTTGTAGCCAATTGGAGGCTTAAGGATTGCTCTAAATTCTTTCATTCCATTTACTTATTGTAATCATACTTTGGGTAAACTTTTGTTACTTTCATGATGTTGAACTCTATATCATATGTTGAATGTTTGTTCTTGATTAATATGATTATATAGTAGTTTTCTTAAACTTGTTTGGAATAATGTAAACATGGATATGGAGTGTTTATTATTTTACAATGTTGAATTATGATTTTGTTTATAAGTTTGGTTAAATTAATATTTGTCTTGATAACTTGTTGGTAAACCATAACTCGGTCCAAAGGTCGAAAGGATTCCTAGTTATGTTTTGTTCTAAATGCTAGCGTGCATATGTGTTTGGTGTATCATGATTGACAACCATGAGTAAACAAGTTAAATGGATTTCTAAAGGTTTAATCTAGAGTATAGGTCGAAAGGGCTCTAATGAACAAGTTGGCTAAAATCATACTTCTCACAAATGGCTTTTAACTACCGGTTTGTAATATTGATCATAGGTCGAAAGGGTTCTTTATTCTAAACTGTGTCAAGTACAATTCCATGATAACCCATTGACTTGGATTTGTATACTTATAATTTGTGTGCTATTACTTAACTATCTACCCGATAATCTATTCACTCCATTGAAATGAATACTAGTTCCAAACAAGTATCTTTATTATTATTGTTATCTCATTTCAGTTGCTTAATCATCATATTCGTGTTACTTGTTACTTGTTGCTTATTTGCTTATTGTTACTTGTATGGAAATTTTGGGAGTGAAAACCATCTTTACCAATAACGTTACATTGTTACTTAGATTCCTTACAACCGAAAACACCCAAATCCCAGTGAACGACCTCAGCTTACCACAACAAGCTAGCTACAAACGAAAGGGTCATACTTTCCCGTGTGTTCTTAGCTTATTTGGAAATCAGTGTTATAAATTTAAAACTTGTGTAATCGCAAGAAAACGCATCAAGTTTTTGGCGCCGCTGCCGGTGATTTGTGTTTTGTGCTTTTCATGTTTTGAATCTTTTGTTCGTGTAATGTTTCGTTCATATAATTCGTGCTTATTGTGTTTAAAAAAAAGTGTGTTTAGATTACGCATTTTAGTGATTATTTCATCAACCCCACAAATTTTATTTTTTTAAGTGTACTTAGTTTTTAGTTGCCAAAATCCCAAAAAAAAAAATTGTTTTTGCAGCAGAAATTGGTTTTGCCGCCGGCAAACCAATTCCGCCGCCAGCAACAACAAAACATTAGGCATTTTGCCGCCCGACAAAACCACCTGACATACCATTTTCCGCCCGGCAGAGCAAAGTTGCCGCTGGCAACTCCTGAGACTTAAGAAAAAAACTTTGATTTTTATTTTGTTTCTTTATTTGTTTTCTTTAGCTAAAATATATATAAAATATATAAAAAAAATGCAAAAATATTTTCTATTTGAGTTCCTTTATAATTTATTTATCTTTTCTTTTTTATTTTTAGTTGTTAATAAATTTTTCGAATTATTTCGATTTTTCATAAACCCACGTCTTAGAGGTAAATGCCTCGTTAATAAATTCTATGAAATTAAACGTAAGTTCAAGAAGAAGACTCGTAAACCCGATAAAACCAAATTTGACATCGAGTCACCCGAACCGTTCACCGAGGAACGTGTTGTCATAATCGACATACTCGAGTAAAAATTTGAAAACCCATTTCATACCGAAGGAATCTTCACCTATGAAACCGAATCCGATTCCTCAACCATTATTACCATTGACCCGGTGATCAACCAATGTGGTCAAACACTAGGGTCGTTGCTCCAACGCCTAGTTCCTCTATTGTTCAAATCCCTATTTTGAACAATTTCACTATCAAAAGGAACCACATACAAATGATTCGGGAGAACCAATTTGATGGAAAATCCCTACTAGATCCTCACCGACACGTTCTCGATTTTCTTGAGATTGGTAGCCTTTTCCAATATGGTGAAAATCAAGAGGAAGTGATTAACTTGAGGATGTTCCCATTCTCATTAACAGGATAAGCTAAGATTTGGTTGAATGAACTAAATGAATGAACAATTACTTCATGGAACGAATTAAGAAAAGCTTTCATAAGCCGATTCTTTTCACCCTCAAAGTTTAAACGTCTCCTAAACGACATTCATAACTTTCACCAACTCGATAACGAGACTCTCATTGAAGCTTGGCTCTGAATCAAAGAAATGTTTCGCGCTTGTTATGGACATGATCTAACCAAGAGAACGATAATTGAAACATTTTATCATGGCTTAGACGATCCAACTCAAGTATCTCTCGACGTCGGAGGAATCTTCCTCTACAATACTCCTAACGGAGCTTTCCAAATCCTCGAGGACAAGGTCTTTCTCAAGCTCTATTATTCGAAGGATTCCTATGTCGAACCTTATCCTAAAACCGTTGTTTCCACCGGTGGAAACGACCTCATCTCCGATCACACCGTGTTGATGGAGAAATTCGAAGCTCTCGCTAGACTTATCGATTCCTAATTCCTAATCATAAGGCATGAACTAAACGAAATGCGAGAAGATCGTAGAAACATTCACGATCCAAAGACCACCATGAAGGATGACACGTCGATGTGTGAACCTCATGAAGAGAATTATGTCGAAGAATATCACCGAGGATATCACGACCAAAATTCGAGGAATTCACGTTCCTATCTTACCCTAAACCTGAACCGTCCCATTCCTCAATCTCGACAGCGAGATGTGATGCCATACTCATCACAATATCACCAAAAATCCAAAACCTTAACGGATGAGATGATGAAAGAATTTATGGCTTGGCAAACAGAATAAAACGAACGTGTTAAGAACAATTTGGTTGACTTAGAGTTTCAAATCAATCTAAACTTCCGGAACCATACAGCCATAATCGAATACTTGAAGACAAAAACCGTTCGTCTCGAAAATCAAATCCAACGTACCAAGACCCTTCCTCAAATCACCAACACCAAAACAAGAGATAAAATACCCTCTATCCGAAACGAGAGTGATAAGGGAGATGTTGCTTTTATCGAGGAAGAAGTTAAACCTATTCCAACTGTGCCAAAACCAAACCCCATCATTTCTAATTCAACTTTTCCCAAGGATTGCACCGTGCATATCCCATACAAAAAGGAGAAAACGTTTGAACATGATGTAATGTCAATTCATGACGTGGAGTTGAAATCGATGAATGGCGTTGGAAGTAGAAGAATGATAAAGAAGGACGACAATGATGTGCCGAAGAAGCCTTTCAAAGTTTGGATTATAAATGGAGAATTGCTTTGGTTCAAAGATGATAATTATCAAAATCAATGGCACCCAACCAAAGTTCCCCATCTTAACCGTATTGTCAAAGAATCCCAACACCGAGGGAAAGAGTCTAGCTAACGACTCAATAATAAATTAAGCGTTTCTCGGGAGGCAACCCGTGCTTTAATTGTTTGTGTGTTTAATTTTGTGTGTTTAGAATAAATATGTACAATCCAAAAGTATTTTTCTAACTTGGAAAATATTAAGTGTGAGGGGGTGTACTTTGATAGTAGTGTTTTATTATTGTGTGCTTGTTTGTTTTGTTTGTTTGTTTGTTTTGTTTTGTTTGAATAAATATAGCAATAGGTAATGGAGGAGGATGCATTCATGGAGAGGATGGAAGTGTACGAAATCGACTGGTCTTCCTAACTTGGCATCTTATCATATAGAGATCAATTGCAATTTCATATCCCTGGAAGTTTCGTTTCTCTTCGACTATTTATTTATTTTCTCACTTTTCATGCATTGAAGTTTATTTTTCACATTGAGTCCAATCCAAAACTTAAGTGTGAGGGGAAATAAATCGGAAAACGAAACCAATTTTTGTCATATAAAAAAATAATAAAAGAAAAAAAAAGAGTTGTACACTTGTTTGCCCTTAGGATTTAAATGTTTTCACACGTTTGTTTGTAAATATATTTCAATAATCCTCCACATGGTAAAAAAATAAAAATAAAAAATAAAAAAAATAAATAAATAAAATAAGTTTTAGTGAGATCACACTTGTGTGATATAAGTGTATATGCGTGACAAAGAGGCAACCTTAGGAATAAAACCTAAATAGCCTTTTACATTTTCTTCGTAGCTAGTTTTAGCTAACCACCCAAATTAACCCTTTTGTTAGCACTTTCGTCTAGTACTAGATACCCTTAGAACACATGTTGAGCCATTCTTTTCGTTTTTGCTAAATCTACTAAAAAGAAAAAAAAATATTTAACCTTAAACCTTAGCTTAACCCTTGTTGAAGTCTAACTGGTGGGTTGCTAGTTGCTTTGTATGGTTGGTCGTTTTTGATGAATTATAGTTATGTCACACTTCGCTATGTGTATGTGCTATTCCAACAAATATGGAGACAGCCGCTTCTATTTGTATTTTTTGTGGTGTGTGCTTAAGGGAAGTGTGAGGGGAGCATGTTATGTATGTTGAAAAAAAATGAAAAAATAAAAAAGAGGAGGATGAGAAAAAAAAAAGAATAAGTCATCGAAAAAAAAAGTAAAAAAAATGATGACAAAAATAGCCAATGAGCTATATTATCAAGATGAAGAAAGAAGAAGTATGTTTAGATATCGATTAGCCAATGTGCTAAGACATGATATATGTATGTGTTGATCGATATACGTTGAATAAAGCTCGTGACTAGACTCATTTTTGGGCTTGTGAATTGTTCGGTAACTAGCAACATGGGACTTAGACTTTTAACTTGTATATTCGTGATACACCTCTCATAAAATACCCCATGTCTTACCCATACCCATGAACCCAAACCCTTAACCTTATAACCCGAATAAAAGTCCTCTTTAGATGTGTACGCTTGGTGCTCACGTCATTTGGTTTAGTCTTTTCGTACTTGGTAGATTTGCATCTTATTTTTCAATAAACCATTTTCATGTACCATGTGGGAAGTATTTTATTTTACTTGCTTGAGGACAAGCAACTTCTTAAGTGTGAGGGGGTTTGCAACTTCAGCCATTTCTTATAAAACCAAAAATATTTTCAATTTTTCATATAATTTTAAATTTTTTATAAAATTTTAAAATTTTTTCTTTTCTTTAAGAACTAGGTATTAGTTTCTAACTTTATTTTTACTTTTATTTGCTTGAGGGAAAGCAAAGTTTTTCTTTTTCTTGCTCGGGGACGAGCAAAAATTAAGTGTGAGGGGATTTGATAACGCCCAAATCCAACATGTTTTCTTGAGCGTTATCCGTATATTTTGTATGGTTTTTGGTTATTCTAACGAGCTATTTAGATCATATATGTATGAAGTTGTGTTTTGTGTTGTTAGTTAGGCAAGATCAAGGAAAGTGAAGAAAAGACAAGGAAAGAAAGAGTAAACGACGATTCATGCATATACGAAGGAATCCGGACAAGTACAAGCCTTTGAAGATCAATTCCGGATGCAAGAACAAGTGCTTTCAAGAAGTATACAAGTCACTCATCATGTAAGTTGCCACCAACAGAATCCAAGTTGTCACCAACATTTCTGAAAGTTGCCACTAGCGGAATCGAAGTTGCCACCCACCTTTGTGTTGGCAGAAATTTGTCTACATACAATGAACATCCAAGCCTTCATGAAGCTTATATGGAGCATTCTAGAAGTACTTTGCCACCAAGTAAACTACTTTGGCTACAAGAAAACACCTTTGGCTCCAAGTATTATTCTTTGGCTCCAAGACAAACATTGATGACCAAGGCTTGAATTCATCTATAGATAAGACCCTTGGGGGTTATTGTAATATATCACTTCAACACTTACATCATCACCTTCATAATTCATCAAGGAAACTCTCTCCTTGGTGAAAATACCGGATTTGGTCCAAGTGTGCCAAAAACTCATCCTTTTGAAGCTCCAATCATCAAAATAACATTGCCAAACTCTAAGGGATCATTACCTTTATCATTGGTAGTGTTTCTTGAAGCCTAAATCACCACCAATCTTCACCAAACCTCTCCAAAACCTGCCTCAATTCTCAAATACGAATTTCCAAATACATAACCCGAAAGACCACAAAGAAACTTTTAGTCAATTGAAGGCTTAAGGATTGCTCTAAATTCTTCCATTCTATTTACTTATTGTAATCATATTTGGGTAAACATTTGTTACATTCATGATGTTGAACTCTATATCATATGTTGAATGTTTGTTCTTGATTAATATGATTATGGAGTAGTTTTCTTATACTTGTTTAAAATAATGTAAACATGGATATGGAGTGTTTATTATTTTGCAATGTTGAATTATGATTTTGTTTATAAGTTTGGTTAAATTAATATTTGTCTTAATAACTTGTTGGTAAACCATAACTCGGTCTAAAGGTCGAAAGGATTCCTAGTTATGTTTTATTCTTAATGATAGCGCGCGTATGTGTTTGGTGTATCATGATTGACAACCATTAGTAAACAAGGTAAATGGATTTATAAAGGTTTAATCTAGAGTATAGGTCGAAAGGGATCTAATGAACAAGTTGGCTAAAATCATACTTCTCACAAATGGCTTTTAACTACCGGTTTGTAATATTGATCATAGGTCAAAAGGGTTCTTTATTCTAAAACGTGTCATGTACAATTCCATGATATTACCCATTGACTTGGAATTATATACTTATAATTTGTGTGCTATTGCTTAACTATCTACCCGATAATCTATTCACTCCATTGAAATGAATACTAGTTCCAAACAAGTATCTTTATTATTATTGTTATCTCATTTCAGATGCTTAATCATCATATTCGTGTTACTTGTTACTTGTTGCTTATTTGCTTATTGTTACTTGTATGATAATTTTGGGAGTGACAACCATCTTTACTAATAACGTTACATTGTTACTTAGATTCCTTACAACCGAAAACACGCAAATCCCAGTGAACGACCTTGGCTTACCACAACAAGCTAGCTACATACGAAAGGGTCATACTTGTCCGTGTGTTCTTAGCTTATTTGGAAATCCGTGTTATAAATTTAAAACTTGTGTAATCACAAGAGAACACATCATACTCTTATTAAATAATAAAAATAAATGAAACCCAATCTTTATTTTATTATATAATAATGTCATAACATCCTTTATCCAAATACTAATCACAAATTTATTGCATGAGTTCGCTAGCTAGTTGCATATCTCTTTGGCATGCTTAACTACCTTTGGTCTAGGCAAAACCTTAGTTAAAGGACCAGCTACGTCATCATCTGCGTGAACTTTTATCAATTTGATTTCCCGAGCTTCAACTTGTTCTCGGACATAGTGATGTCTATGCCTAAAGTGTTTGGCGCCTTTCATGACTCCTGGGTCATTGGCAAATATTATTGTGGCAGAATTGTCACAATACATATCTATAGGTTCTTTAATTGAAGGCATCACTCCAAGATCTTTAGTAAACTTCCTAATCCAAACAGCTTCCATTGCAGCTTCTGAAGCAGCCATGTACTCAGATTGAGTAGCATGCATTACAATCGTTTTTTGTTTCTTGCTCTTCGAGTCAACTGCTCCTCCATTGATAACAAAAACATAACCTGTATGTGACTTCTTATAGTCATTATCACATTGCCAGGACGCATCACAGAAACGTATAACATTCAGTTTTGTGTCTGGTTTCCCTCCATATACCAAAAACATATCTTTCATACTCCTCAAATACTTTAGAGTATGTTTAACAGCAGTCCAGTGGAGCTTCCCTGGATTCTGTTGGTATCTACTGACCAAGTTCTGAGCAAACGCCACATCAGGCCTTGTGCATCTAACAGCATACATTATAGATCCTACAACCGAAGTATAAGGCACCTTTTACATGTATGCCTCCTCTTCAGGAGTTGATGCATCCATCTCATAACTCAGATTATGCTTAACTTCCATAGGTTGAAAACCTTTCTTGGAATTATGCATTTTATACTTCTTCAAAATCTTATCCATATAAGCATCTTGACATAGACCAATTAACCGTCTTTTCCTATCCCGATAGATCTGAATTCCCAGAATGTATTCAGCTTCTCCTAAAACCTTCATAGAAAAACATTTACCAAGATAATCCTTAACAGCTTTAAGTCTTGGAATGTTACTTCCCATGATTAATATGTCATCAAGAATACTACATCACTCCCACTAGCTTTGTGATATACACATGTCTCATCACGATTCTGAATAAATCCAGACTTTTTGATTTCTTCATCAAATCTTTTATTCCACCTTTGAAGTTTGCACACATGTCCTGGATTCTCAGGATCAACATACCCTTCTGGTTGCTTCAAACCATCTAAGCGACCGTTTAAGAAGGCAGTTTTAACATCGATTTGCCATATCTCATAGTCATAGTATGCTGATATAGCTATGAGAATCCTAATAGCTCTTAAGTCTGCTAAAATGTCTCCTCGTAGTCTATGCCAAAAGTTTGAGTAAAACCTTTAGCTACTAAACGAGCTTTATAGGATTGTACTTTTCCGTCCATGTCGGTTTTCTTCTTTTATATCCACTTATGTGTCACTACTTTAGCATTCGGTGGTGGTTCTACAAGAATCCAAACATCATTTACTTTCATGGATTTCATTTCCTCATTCATAGCAACCATCCACTTATCCTTCTTAGGATCAAGTATGGCAGATTTATAATTAGTGGGTTCACCAAGATCCCCTAACTCATCATCAGCCTCTATGTTAAGACACATATTGCAATTTGCATTTTTAATCCTTGCAGATCTACGTAGAGGAACTAATTCCGGTGAAACCGCCAGACTTTATGGTTCTACAGGAATTACATCGCTAGTGTTTTCAAAAGGTAATGTATCTATATGACTCTCCTCGAGATCATAATTTCTCCCAGTGAATTCTTGATTTACAAGATCAGATTCAAGGAAGTCTCCATACCTAGCAACAATTACTTTGTTCTCAGGTGGATAATAAAAGTAGTAACCCATAGTTTCCTTAGGGTATCCTACAAAGATACATTTTACAGATCGTTGTTGGAGTTTGTCACCCGAGTCACGTTTCACATACGCCTCGCAACCCCAGAACTTTAAATAAGACAAATATGGATTCTTGTCATGCCATAGTTCATATGGTGTCTTATCGACCTTCTTTATGGGAACCATATTTAAAATGCGAACAACAAATTCTAGAGCATAATCCCAAAAGGATAAAGGTAAAGTTGTAAGATTAAACATAGATCGTACCATATCCAATAATGTATGATTTCTCCTTTTGGATACACCATTTTGTTGTGGATAATAGGGAGAAGTAAGATGCTGAACAATTCCATTCTCATTTAGATAGTCTATAAACTCTTGACTTAAATATTCACCACCTCTATCAGAATGAAAAGCTTTAATCTTCTTTCCTAATTGCAGTTCTACTTCTGCTTTAAACACTTTGAATGTTTCAAATACCTCATATTTATGCTTAAGTAAATAAACATAACCATAACGGCTATAATCATCCGTAAATGTTAAGAAGTAGCTAGCACCTTTACTTTACGTATGTCTAAGTTGTCCACACACATCAGTATGTATAAGTCCAAGTAGATCAATAGCCCTTTCAATATTGCTATTAAAAGGTTTCTTGATCATCTTTACAGAGATACAAGACTCACATTTATCAAATGATTCGTCATTGATATTTTCCAAAAGACCTTCACGTTGAAGCTTTTGTATACGAGTCTTCCTAATATGGGCAATTCTACAATGCCAAAGATAAGAAGAGTTCTTGTCAAACTTTCTCTTCTTACTCATGCTAAATACAAATTTATCGTTCTTAGATTCATTATCATGCATGTCTATTTCAAATACACCATTCACAGAAATTGCATTAAAATAGAAAATACCATTTTTCCAAACAGAAATTCCATTATTATCAATCGTGTGAACGAATCCATTATTTAACAAACAAGAAAAGGAAAAAAAACCCCTAACAATTGTAGGTGCATAATGACAACCATTTAATCTCAGTACTAAACCCGAAGATAAAACTAGATCAAAAGTTCATATGGCTTCAACCGCTGCTTGTGCGCCATTGCCCACTTGCAGATATTGTTCCCCATAAGAAAGCTTCCTTTCCAGATTAAATCCCTGCAGCGTATTACAAATGTTAATACCGCATCCCGTATCATATACCCAGGAATTTAATTTGTATGTTAAATTGAACAATTCAATCATAAATAAAGTACCTGAAGCTGTAGCGCTCTGCTCAGACTTCTTCTTTATTTCTCGTAATTCTTCGAGGTAAAGAGGGCAATTCCTCTTCCAGTGACCACTTGCATTGCAATAGTGACAAGTCTCATCCTTTTAAGATTGACTCCTCTTGACAAAGTTCTGCTTGGTTTTCGAAAAAGTCGCAACTTGTTTGCCATTATTACCCTTTCCTTTGCCTTTATTATTATTCACTTTCGGTTTTGGCTTACTCACTCTACCCTTTTGTATGGTTAGTACAGAAGGCGTAGCGGTAGATGCCTTGTATTTTAACCCCTTTTCATAGTCAATGATCATTGCATGCAAATCATTAACTGTCTTCCCTGTGCAATGCATATTATAGTTTCTGACAAAATCATTGAAGTCATTGTTAAGGGACCTGTTGATCAAGTTGATAGCCATATTATGATCATAGGGTTGTCTTAGTGCAATGAGATGTTCCATATAACCCCCCATATCCAAATAATGGGCACTTACAGACTTTCCTGGAGCTTGCTTGCAGCTATGCAAAGCATCTACCAAGTCATAGATCTCCACAGCTTGCGGCTTCTCGAACATAGCCTTGAGCTCATCAAGCTTCGCTTTGGTGAAAATAGCTCATACTTTTGTTGAAGTGCAGGAGCCATTTTTCCCAACATTAAGCAAGCCACCTCCGAGTGCTTCTTAATATTAGCAACGCGTTCAAGCCTTTGCGCATCAGATGCTCCTTCAGCAAGATTCTCCGGATAGGGAGTAGTCAAGATACCGATAGTACCCGCTGCTCTCAAGATAATTCTTAGCGAGCGGTACCAATCATTGAAGTTTGGGCCAGTAAGTTCAGGTCGTTCAAAGAAAGCTTTGAACGCGGAACTTATAATGTTCTTGGTGGGTTGAGCCATTTCTATAGAAATAAGTCCAGATATTAGTATTTTTGATAACAAAATACTTTCAAGAAAATAAATTACCCCGGTATAAAACCATATTATTTTCCTTGAATTCTAGAACTATATTGACATAGATCCATTACATCAGTTGATCTGCTAGTAATG
This sequence comes from Glebionis coronaria, assembly GCA_025667525.1. Taxonomy (NCBI): domain Eukaryota; kingdom Viridiplantae; phylum Streptophyta; class Magnoliopsida; order Asterales; family Asteraceae; genus Glebionis; species Glebionis coronaria. The sequence continues at coordinate 459,973,702 of CM046877.1, forward strand.
AATGTACTCAACATAGCGACTTATCGAACAATTCAATTGACAAACAATTTTTAATTTCTAGATATTTAAGGGATTTACATTGCCAAAAAATGTTTTGCATTGTAAACATGTTTCATCCCTTCTGAATGCATTAAGTTTCCAGATCTCACTAAGTAACTTAATTATATCGTCTAATCTGAGTAACGTAAAACCATCATACGAATTCTCATTCTACAAATGGTTTTCTCTCCATCACAACATCACCCAAAAATCTCATTTGATGACGAAGTAATTTCAAGTGTTCGTCCATTAGGATCATTAGACTTAAATTTTAAGGGTATAAATTTTGATGTCAAAATTAATGTGTGGAGAAGCATGCATACAATCTCCATAGCATAAGTTTAATAAAACATTTAGTAAACTTTTTCACGAGATTAAATTTCTTCATAAATTATGTTGCGGTATTGGTTAAACCATTTAAAGAATTTACCCACAACTCATCACAACGTACTTTGCTAGAACTCGGCTACACACAAATCAATACCCTTATTCATTGGTTCGGATGTGAATTTGTGGTAAATCACCCTTAAGGTATAACTTAAATAATAATCGTAGGTAATTTCAATTTGACGCACAGGCGAGCCGGGAATTTGGTCAGCGACTAATGGCATAACACCTCCTTCCTTAACCGGGTACATGACCAGCGGTGCGTTAAACCTACTTTATAGTTTGTCAAAATTGAGTAGGCCGTTAGATTATTATTGCAATTCACCAATCAACGTAATCTTATGTAATTTAAATCTCTAACAAATCATTATTTTTAATATGATTTAGTCCATATTATTTCTTTTAAAAAAACCCTTGTTTACAACAATTGAACAATTTTATATATAAACAAGTAAAAAAACTAAATCATAAACACATAATAACAATTTATATGTGCAACAAATAAATCAAATAGCCACATGCATATGATTTATTCAATAATCATCAAATCTAGGTCTTTATATCTCTATATAAAAGTCTTTCCTAATTCTAGATTTATTGAATCAAATAATGACGTAGCACATAAAATCATATAAACATATAATTTTATGATCCATGAAAACATGCACGTAATCATGGATTCCCCACAAATCTTAACAATTAAATCTCTACGGATCGTAACCATACATGACATAACAATTAATCATGCAATTAATCTAAAATTATCCCACATGTAATTTAGGGTTTCAAAACAATTCCCTTTTTTTAATTAAAAATAAAGTAAAAACCCTCATTTTTAAAAAACAAAACCCTAATTTTATGAAAACCTAAAAAACATGTAGTTTTAACTCAAAACAATTATAGTTTAAAAAAACTTTATATTTTCGATAATTATAACATGTTAAAACGGCTCTCGATGCCACTGAAGGTTTATTAGTATCATAACAATTATATAAAACACTAAACGAGATCAAAGCACATATAGCGGAAGCGAATTAACAAGATCATAATTAATAACACAATTATAATTAATCGAATTAGGGTTACATACCTTTACGCTAAAGCAATTCCACAAGACGAAGAACGAATCAGCAATTCGGGTTTATACCGTATACACCAAGATATAGTCTAAAGTAAGACTATATTACGATCTTGTACACACGTAATACAACGAGCTAACCGTGATTCTAGCACGTGAAAAACCGAGCTACAACGCTTGTAAATAATCTACCCAGCAACCCTAGAGAGGGGCTAGGACTAGATTACGTATACAATCGATCAACCAAGAAAAACAAACCGAAACCCTTCCGTGGTGGGGCTTGCGATCGAACCAAAGAAAGAGAAGGGGAAAATATTTATGTTGTGTGAATTATGAGGGATTAGGAGGTGTATTTATAGGCCTAAACACCTTATAGCCCAAGATAAATAAAAGGCAACAATTTCCCCCCCCCCCCCCTTAGGGGTGTTCCGGAATCTTCCAAACTTCTTTCCTTTTGTTTAAATACTATATGTTAATTTTAACGCTCGTTATAACTTAACTATTAATTAATTAACGATCGTTAAAGTTATATAGTTTCTTGCTCGGTTAAATTAATAAATACATAAAAATATTTATTAAATGAATTAATTAATACGATAAATATATTTATTAATTAAATTAACTCTTTACGTATTGTGTGCAATCCCGTAATATCGAGTTCGATCCTATCACACGACTATTAGATATAAGTCCATAAACTTTCAATCACATGGTTAGCGTCTAGTTACACGCAGATGCCTTTAGTACAACTCGAGTAAGGTCTCCTGGATAAAACCTTATTAATGATTCATTATTATTATTATCCTTTCATTTCTAACACAATGTTAATAAGGATATGGATCTTGGTCATTCCTTAAATAACTAATTCTATTTCTCGTTTATCCGATTAAGCAAGATTACCAAAACTTCTGAACATATTCCATAATGACTTTGTGTGCGGCCACACAAACATCTTACTAATCCCACTAGAGGCCCAACTATATTAAACTCCAAAATGAAGTTAGAGGAAACAAATCCCATATTGACTACAAGAAAAACTTATGAATTTTGCAACACTTACTGAAAATAACCCTTATAGCCACCAGTTACGTATAGCTTTAGATTATTTCACAGAAATGCACTAGATTCATGACAGTTTCTTGGTATATCAGGTCTGAGGATAACTATTTATAATTTATTTGATGACAAAGATCCATAAACTATAATCTTATAGTTGGGATAAGTCTTATATTCAATTCATTGAATCTTATCTAAATTTGTTGTGTAAACACATCAATATACTTTCAAGTATATTCTTTCACAATTTAATTTTGTCTTAATTTAATAATACTCCCATATTATTAATCGACAATGGATATTTTAGAATATAATAATATTCATGGATTAAAACATGTAAAATAGGACACAAAATTAAGTAACAAGAATAAACATAACTGATGTAGTGGTTTTAATACTCTTTAGGAAAAGAGAGCAAAAGTGGCAAGTATTAAGTGTCGGTTTAGGAAAACCAAGCACTAATGACCCAAAATGGGGATCGTTCTCAAGGAGGCTTCGTGTGTGTGTAATGAATTGATTAACTTTGTGATTATATTTATAAGAAAGAAAAGTAGAAATTAGATAAGAAGAGAATGACGGTTATGATATCGAACTAAACTAAGACGAAAAAGGTGTACACGTAAAACCGTAAAAAACACCAAAATTAAAATTTTACCCTAAAAATTCCTAAAAATCACTAAAAATCCACAAAAATATTCTAAGAGTATACAAAAAATCCAAACTTGCCAAAACCTTTTAATTAATTAAATATTAACTTTTTAATGCTAATTAAAGCCCTAAAAATCAATATTAACTAAGAAAAAGTCCTAAACAAGATCTTAAAGTTTGTAAACCTTTAAAATAACCTAATTAAGCTAAAAAGTATTTTTCAAAATTTTAAAACCACTAAAAACTATTTTTAAACAATTAAAAACTATTAAAAGCTATTAAAACTTAAAATAATTCTAGAAAATAATTAAAAGACCCTAAAAATATTTAGAAAGTTGCAAAATTCCTAATTAAGTGTTTAGAACCTAGGAAAAATATAAAAACATAGAAAATCAGACTTTTAATTTTTAACACTAAAATAATATTAAAATATTATTAAAAATCCAAAAATCATAAAAAAATTCTAAAAAGTTGCAAACTAGCTTAATTTAACCTAAATAACTCAGAAATGAACTTGAAATTACCAAAATACCCTTAATGGGCCTAGAAAATGGGCTAAACCCAAAACAGATCCTTAATGGGCCAAATTTGAGCCCAAAATGAAAAAGTGCCCAAAATAAGCCCAAAAAGCACTACTTGACTCAAAATTTGATTTTAAACAACTTTTTCCAAAGGCCCAAAAGCTGAAAATGTGAAATAAGCAAGCTTATACCAAACAGCTTATTCTTAATGGGCTTTTTGGCCCATTAAGTTATAAGCTAATGCCATAAGCTCAAATTAGACACACAAGCTTCTTTTGTCCTAAATAAGACTTCTGTAAAAAGAATTTTGAAATAAGCCCAAGGAATAAACCTGAAAATGCAATAAGCAATCTACATAAAACAACAAAATAGTCGTTTTTGAGTTCTAGGCCACCCCAAGAGCTGATTCAAGTTTCTAAAGATTTTAAATGACTTAAATAAGCTATTTCAACAAAAAGTTTTCAAATAAGCTGACTCAATAAGCTGGAAAAAACTAATAAGCACTTATGAAAAAGTCAATTAAGTTGGTTTTCTAGCAAAAAGTCAAAGTCAAAGTCCAATAAGCTCCAGTCTAATCAAATGGGTCAAATAATGAAGATCTATCACAAAAAATAAGTTGTTGCGGGCCTGGATAAGCTAAAATAGCTTATTGATAAGCTGAGTACAAATTAACACTAGCAGGGGCTAGTTTTGGGTGTTGAGTAGTGGAAACTTTTTCCACTGCTTGACTTGTAGACTTTTTTGTCTTTAGTGAACTTTTTGGAGATTCAGATTTCACAAAGGCACCCAAATGATCTTTGGATCATAAGGAGTCAATAACAATCAAAAAATCACAAACACAATCACCCAATTTATACAGTTAATTCAATTAAGCACCAGATAGGCTACATACAAGAACAATAAGCAGTTGAGCACTTATAAGCAGTTTTAGCAATATTAAGCCAACCAAATTCAACCAAATGCATACACAAGCTATTATAAACTCAAATGAACAAGTCTAAACAGTTTTCATGCAATGGCTTAAAGCCTAAATCAAGATTCAAGCTTATGAATGTTACTGATGAACACTAACACATGCAGTTTTCACTTTGCTGATGTATTTGACCAACAAGCCAGATTCAACACCTCAAATCTCACAAACAGGTTACAATGACTTTGTTTAAAATACTTGTAGCCCTAAGCATGCATACACCCTAAGTGTTCCCAAGATCCTAGGTCAAAACAGGCAATAACAAAGATTTTATAGCAGATTGTTTGATTTCAAGGTTTAAGTCCAATAACTTGCAGCAAAATACTCTCAAACAAGTGTATGACAAATAACAAACACAAACACAAACTTCCACTAACATAATAACACACAATGATTTCAAACAGGTAATCCCAAACACCCCTTTAACTTCTCAAAACCAAGTTTTTCAAATCAAAAGTGAGATTTAAGACCACCCAAGCCCAAATTAACACAACAACAACTAAGATAAGCATATTCAAGCAGTTTTAAGCCACAAAATTCACAAGAACGCAAGTCACACACAAATATCACCAAAAATCAAGATTTACGCAGATTTTGGGATTAAGTATGCAAACCTCATGGATGTACATCCACACCCACGAATTTTGAGCTTATGTACTAGCAAGAACAAGTACAAGCTTCCACAAACAACCCTGCTAAGATTCAACAAGGTTAGAGGCACAATTATCAAAACAGAAATATGAAAACTTCTTGATTAATGCAACTCTTGTCCTCCACACTTGATTATCCCCAAGTTATAAGCTTCACCACACCTTGATAACATAATATCATGATGCTATGATCAGCCCTATAGCCCAAGAATTCCAAGATAGACCAAGAACTTAGCAAAATATCAAGAAAATGTGGAAAATGTGCAAACTTTTGCACACTCCTCTTTTGAAAACAGGTTTTTGATTCAAGAAATAAGAAACAAAGAACAATAGTAAACAGATTATAACAATGGCACTTGAGCTTTCTTCACAAAATTCATACACATTTCATTAAGACTGAAAATGAGCTTTACAGATTTGTGAACAAGGAAAATTCAAGAGCAAGCTGAAATGTAATGACCTAAGGCCTTTATATAGGCATACATGAACTAGTTAAGAGCTGAAAAACATAAACCCTAATGTAGTAGAAGTCCCAAAATGCCCTTGTGAAGTTTGAACTTTTTGGAGAATCATGTGACTGATTTTTGTTTGTTTGTTGTAGCTGGCATGTGAAAATGTGATCAATGGCCTCAAACAAGCTTAGAAATCAAGCTGGAATGTGGGTTGTTGGATTGCTGTCCCACTCTTGTCTTCTTCCTCAAACGTGTAGCAGGGCATGTCCCATGTGCACTCTTGGGTGATGTGGCAAGATGTTTAAGAGTGGGTTTAGGATTAGTACCACCTTAATCTTAAATCTAGAGGGATTTAGTGTTTAATTTCAAGTAATGAACAAATCCCTAATTGTGTTCATAGAATGAATAGTTGTGGTTTTGATCCGGTTTAGGATTTAAATAAGTGTTAGGCGCCATAATTAATTAACTAATTAATTTAGTTAAAAAATCTGGTGAGTGGAAGTGTGAGGTGGCAGTAGAGTGAGTTTTGATTGGTTGTGGGGATTGAGTGGGTGAGGTGGCAGCATGTGATTAGTCTAGGTATCTTAGGTTGTCTGCCAGGTTTAGTCCCCTATCTTCCAAATTTCTTTCACTTTTTAAATAAACACCTAAAATCCGGATTCCTTTGTAAATGAAGTTTTCATTTTCACACTTTTGCCCCAAATACTTTTCCAAAGTATTTTCAGGGGTATTTCTTGCCATTTTGTGATTCTTGAAGGACTGATTTGGCATTTTCTTGATGGATTATGGTCTTAACTTGTATGATTTGCATTTTGGAGGAATGAAATTGCCAAGTATTCATTTATGAGGGACCATTCTTGCCAAATGTTGAAAGTCAAGGGTCCTTTTGGTAATTTTGGGATTTTCAAAGGACCAAACTTGTAATTTCTTGTACTTTGAAGGACTTCATGATATATTTGACTTTGTGGAGGATAATGGTTGACAATTTAGCTTTGTTGAGGGGCTAAACTTGCCAATTCTTCAAAGTGGAGGGCCCTTTTTGCAATTTTGACAAACTTTAGGGACCAAACTTGTAATTATGAAGATACAAGGGTATAAAGTATCAATTCTTCCATATTGGAGGACCCTTCTTCATAAGTCTTCAAATCTTCAAGGGTTTTTCTTGGGAAAGTCTTCATTAGGGCTTGGCTCATTGTGCGGCTTCGTTTCCCGTGTTCGTTTTTGCATGATTCTTGTGATCTTTTGTCATTTTCTCAATATCCGTACCTAAAATACACAAGCAACAAACACAAGCATATATATGGGTATTTTGATGATATTTAATGCATTTTAAGCCCTATTTGGACGATGAGACTATGTATAAAAGCAGTCTCATCACTTCCCCATACTAAACCATTGTCGTGCCCTCACGTAATGCTAGAACAAAGTATCGTAGCACCTCCAAAATTCATTTGTATTCTCTTTATTGAATGATAAACTAGCTACACTACTACTATTGCTACTACTACTTGCGTTTTAGACATAATGTATGATTTTCATCGCAAAATGGGACGTTTAGGTTCATAGAATAAGAACACGTGAATGCTTCGTTAGAAATAATTTCATCGTCCTCGATTTTCACCCTAATTCCATGCCAAGCGTGTAACGAGATCATTGTCATTATAAGTTAGTAATGCTAACACTACTCATATGCCCTAATCACGTACTTATCCTCCCATTTTCCTAAGTTGTATCTCTTATATTTTATTTTGTCTTAAATGTTTCACGAGGATACATTGTTTGACTTATGCGATAATAGAGATTTAGGTCTAAAAATAGAGTCCTGACGGTGTAACCAAGACCATCAAATCAATAACCCCTCCTAATAGACAATGATGTCAAAAAATTAAGTTAACAAGAAGGATCGATAAACACGGTTTTATAACGGTTTTGAACATGAGACTTATTACCAAGACTTTTATACGGCCCCTAACGGAAGGGCCTTATTATCTTTGGTTTACCTCCATCTTTTATTCAACTTCGCCATGAAGCTTTTATTATGACTTCGGTCTTGCCTTGCCTTTTATTATCCACCTCATCGGTAGTTTTATTAGCCAAAGACGTATATCCTCACGCTAAGGCGAATTTTGGATCTTTAAAGCTTCGAAGATTAAGGCTTGATTCAATTTCAATTTTGCATAGATTTTTCGGCCTTGTGGGGCTTCAAATTGTTTGCTTGATTTAGGTGAGCACTTGAAATCTTATTATTTGGTGAAGCTTTCGATTATTCGGGTGCCAATACTTCAAAACCGTGACGCTGACGATACCTTAATGTCTTCCCAATTTAATTACACGGAAGCTACTAGAAAAGACTAGAAATCCAACAATCCCAACTAAACCGCTAAGTCAATATTTATTAAGCAAAAAATATTTACATGCGAAGGGAGAATAAGCAAACAACAAGAACACATGAGTTTTTGAAAGAATACGAGTACTCTACGTTTAGCATAGTAACTTATAATTAACCATATCATTTCTCGTCCTCATTTAAGAGACTTAGCCTAATGTGAAGTTAAGGAACCAAAGCTAAGTGCTCAACACGCATGGTCGAGTCAAAAATTACTCTTATTCTCGCCATCGGAAAACCTACATTCGTGTCTTCAAACACTTATAAAACATGAGGAAAATTTTAAAATTTGGCCATTTTTAGCCTTATTTTGCAACCAAACGATAAACAAAAAGATAAACTTTGGAAAGCGTGAAGGTTTAGCAAGGCAAGTATCTATTCACCCCCTCATACTAAAGTTAAACATTGTCCTCAATGTTTCGAGTCTAGGGGTGCAAACACCCACATACTAGAGACGTAGTCGAATGCCTAATCTAGCATGGAAAGGGTGTAACCGTTAAATTTAAAGCCGTTTATGAAGTGTGCTAAAAACCTAAGGTTAGAACATCAAAGGATATATAATGGATATTGAGAAAGTCTTCAAAGCTAACGATCGAGTGCTCCCATAAAACGAACACGAGAGGCTCCAATCGTGAAGATCATGATCATCTAAAGTCCACAATTCACAAACAACCACGAAACAAAGGTTGGAAGGGCACAAATCCCCTCACGTTACTACATTAGAAAGCGATAATATATACATAGGATAAGCATAGGACTCCCCCACGAGGCACCTCGTTTTTGATTACCGAGTCATGAGCTCGACTCGATCCCCTCAATACTAATTATCATTGGGGAAGGTGATTTGGTCGAGGTAGTTCAAGGATGGAACTTCCCCGCCAAAGTAGTGCTTCAACCTATGTCCATTCACCTTGAAATTGGGGCCATCATTTTGAGCTAGCTCTATGGTCCCATATGGAAAAACTTGAGTCACGGTGAATGGACCGGACCAACGGGATTTCAACTTACCGGAAAAGATTTTCAAACGAGATTAAAAAGCAAAACTTGATCCCCAATGTTAAAAACCCGGTTTTTAATTTTAGAATCATGCAATTTTTTAGTCTTTTCTTTATAAATCAATGAATTTTCATAAGCAATGTCCCTCAGTTCATCCAATTCATTTAATTGCATTTTCCGGTGTTTTCCCGCGGTCTCCATATCATCATTACAATGCTTTAGGGCCCAATAAGCCTTGTGTTCCAGTTCGATTGGCAAATGACAATTCTTCCCATACACAAGCTTATACGGAGTGCACCCAATGGGCGTCTTATGAGCGGTCCTAAAGGCCCATAAAGCATCGTCCAACTTATCCGACCAAGATTGTCGGTTTTCCCCAACGGATCTCTCCAAGATCCTCTTCAACGCTCGGTTTGAAACCTCGACTTGCCCACTCGTTTGTGGGTGATAAGCCGTAGAAAGCCGATGTGTAACCCCATATTTCCTTAGGACCCTTTCGAATTGGTCGTTACAAAAATGGGTTCCACGATCGCTTATGATCGCACGAGGGGTTCCAAACCGAGAAAACAAGCTTTTCAAAAACTTGACTACCATACGAGCATCATTGGTGGGTAAAGCTTTAGCTTCCACCCACTTAGATAGGTAGTCAACCGCGATGAGGATATACTTATTACCACGAGATGATGGGAACGGCCCCATAAATTCTATGCCCCAAACGTCAAAGATCTCACACACTTTGATGATATTTTGTGGCATTTCATCTTTTTGTGAGGCTTTTCCTTGTCGTTGGCATGAATCACACGACTTCACAAGATCTTGTGCATCTCGGTAAATAGTAGGCCAAAAGAAGCCGGCATCAAACACCTTTTTAGCCGTGAGATTAGCACCGTGATGACCACCCGTGGGTCCCTCATGGCAAGCTCTAAGGATGTTAGAAGCTTCGGTGCCAAATACACAACATCGGATGATTTGATCCGCACAAGTTCGAAACAAGTAAGGGTCGTTCCAAAAGTAGAACTTGACGTCACGAAAGAATTTTCGTTTTTCTTGAGTCGTCATACCCTTGATGATGAAGTTACCCGCATGGTAATTTGCAAAGTCCACAAACCATGGGGTGGAAGAATCAAGCTTGGAATTCACTACACCAAGTGTCTCGAGCGGAAATGTTTCGGTGATTTCCTTGGGCTCGTAAACACTTTGGTGAGGATCTTCCAAACGAGAAAGATGATCGACCGCTAGATTCTCGGCTCCTTTTTTGTCAACAATTTTGTGGTCAAATTCTTGAAGGAGGAGAATCCAACGAAGTAATCTCGGCTTTGCATCTTGTTTAGCCATAAGATACTTGATAGCCGAATGATCCGTATATATTATGCATTTCGTCAAGACGAGATAAGGTCGAAATTTCTCAAATGCATACACCACGGCAAGGAACTCCTTCTCCGTTGTAGTGTATTTTAGTTGAGCCTCGGTCATCGTCTTGCTAGCATAGTGAATAGGCAAGAAGTGCTTTTCATGACGTTGCGCCAATACGGCCCCAATAGCGTAATCACTAGCATCACACATGAGCTCAAAGGGGAGGTTCCAATTGGGAGCAACAAGAATGGGAGCTTCGGTAAGTTACCTCTTAAGGATTTCAAAGGCTCGTACACAATCTTCGTCAAAGACAAAACGTGCCTCTTTTTCAAGAAGATGTGTAATGGGTCGAGAGATCTTTGAAAAATCCTTGATGAATCGACGATAAAAGCCCGCGTGGCCTAGGAAACTCCTAACTCCCTTAACGGTTTTGGGATGAGGTAATTTGGCGATGACGTCTACCTTAGCTTGATCTACCTCAATCCCCGATTTCGAGACCTTGTGCCCTAAGACGATTCCACTCTTAACCATAAAATGACACTTTTCCGAATTGAGCACAAGGTTGGTTTCCTCACAACGTTTCAACATACTCTCAAGATTCGACAAACATGAAGTGAACGAATTACCAAACACGAAAAAGTCATCCATGAAGACTTCCATCGTCTTCTCGATCATATCATGAAAAATAGCCATCATGCACCTTTGAAAGGTTCCCGGTGCATTACAAAGTCCGAATGGCATTCTACGATAGGCAAACGTTCCATATGGACACGTAAACGTAGTTTTTTCTTGATCACGAGGATCGATGGGAATTTGGAAGTAACCGGAAAAACCATCTAAAAAGCAATAGAAATTGTTTCCCGCAAGACGCTCCAACATTTGGTCCATGAAGGGCAAGGGAAAATGGTCTTTTCGAGTGGCTTCATTCAACTTACGATAGTCAATGCACACTCTCCATCCGGTCACGAGTCTAGTGGGAATTAACTCGTTGGCATCGTTTGGCACAACGGTCATTCCTCCCTTTTTAGGGACACAATGAATAGGACTCACCCAAGGGCTATCGGAAATAGGGTAAATCATTCCCGCGTCAAGGAGTTTAAGGACCTCCTTTTTGATGACGTCGTGAATTTTGGGGTTCACCCTTCTTTGACATTGGGTTGCGGGCTTGTAATCCTCCTCCATTAAGATTTTGTGGGTACAAAATTTGGGATCGATCCCCTTAATGTCGGATAACTTCCACGCAATTGCCCCTTTGTGATCCTTTAGAACATCGACAAGTGCGGTTTTTTCATCATTCGAAAGTTCCTTCGCAATAATAACTGGTAACTTGTCGCCCTCCTCCAAATAGACATATTCGAGATGAGGAGGTAAATCTTTTAACTCGAGGATAGGTGATTCCTCAAGTGAAGATTTGGGCTCGATACTCATAACCTCCTCGGGTGAAGGAAATGGGAAATCGTTAAGAAAATCCTTGATAATCGAGAAGTCCTCATCGTTGTCGAGGTCTTCGTTACAAGTACGTGGAACATCGAATTCTTCCAACGTAAAACCACCACCTTCAAATGGAGTGAAGGTTGGTGTCGAATTATCAAGAATTAGATCTAACATAGTGGGATTGCCACTAGTTTCTTCATCACCAAAACCTAGAACTTCTTGTGAAAATTCCTCGCAAACCACGTCGATCATATCAACGAGGTTTATGGTTGCTACGGAATAAACATGAGAAATTTGAGAGTTTTGAGTTGCGTTTATAACAAGTTCCTTGTCGTTGAAACGTAAGGTGATCTTTCTAGCATGAACATCGATCAAAGCCATAGAAGTATCTAAAAACGAACGACCTAAAATGAGAGGAACTTGAGGATCCATGGGAATATCAACAACGGTAAAGTCTACGGGATAGTAGAACTTTCCCACTTTCACAAAAACGTCTTCCGCCAAACCACATGCGGGAATCGTGGAATGGTCGGCCAACTTGATAGACATTAGTGAAGGAGTAAGATTAGGAAGATTGAGCGACTTGAAGATTGCAAGTGGCATCAAGTTAATGCTAGCACCAAGATCGGCCAAGGCGAAGCATTCCTCCATATCTTGGATTGCACAAAGGATCAAAAATTTACCGGGATCACCGACTTTTTGAGGTATGCGGTTAAGATAAACCGATGAACAACTAGACAATTGGTGCAATTTCTCCTTGTTGTTCAACATACTCTTAAAGTTAACGGAAAATCGAGGCATCATGACCAAAGCATCGGTGAAACTCACATTAAAGTGCAAATCACAAAACATTTTCATAAAAAGCTCAAATTGGTAATTGTCGCGCTCTTGACGTTTCTCCTTTCTAAGTCTCGATGGATAGGGCAAAGGTGGTATGGGTTGAGGCATAGGCATAGCCTTTGGAATCTCAGGTTCTAATGTTGGTAATGGGTCAACCGTAGGTGTGGCATGAGCGGTACTTCGTGGGATTGGAACATGCTCCTTTTGGACCACCACCTCGGGTTCTTCCTCAATTGCTTCCTCCGTAGGAGCAATTGGTTGAGGAGTCGGTTCCTTAGGTGTATTACCACTACGTGTGGTAATCACTTTCATCTCACCCTTAGGGTTTGATATGGTGTTGCTAGAAAGACTACTCGAAGACGTTTTACACATAATTGCCTCAAACATAGATGAGATTTTATCTTCAAACTTGGATTGCCTCTTCTCGGCTTTGACCATTTCTTGTTTAATCTCATGTTGCCCTTGTTCCATTTTTTGTTGGTTTTGTTGTAACCTAGTTACCGTTCCTTCCATCTTGCTGGTATGGATTTTAAGTTCATTAGCTAACTCATTTTTCAACTCTTTCTTCAAGTCGTTCTTAAACTCGGATCTTAGGCTAATGATTTCTCTTTGAATATTGTCAAACCTAGCATCATTCCCATTAGCGTATTCAACAAATTCATTTGGAAGATCTTTCAACGTTTGCAAACCTTTGTTATTGTTTTGAAAATCATTTTGATTTTTGTTTGAAACTTGATTATTAGCCCCTTGATTTCCATAGTTTCCCTTGTTAAAATTGTTTTTGAAACCAACTTGATTGTTGCGATAGTTGTTGTTAGCATTTTGATTTGAACCAAACCCCGGTGGAGTCAATTGATTAGAGCGGGTAACTTGACCGTTTTGGTTGTAAGTTCACGTAGCCGCGTAGGCACTCGAAGTGTTACCACCGTTGGTAATGCACTCGGAGAAATCATGACCTCCACCACAATACATGCATGAAACCTCAACCGCTTTAGCCGTAGCGGGAGCACTTGGTTCTCCAACTTTAAACTCAATCAAAAGTCCTTTTAGCTTATCAAAAATCTTGTTTTCCAAGTTTGCCTCAATTTGGCAAGCATCGATGGTAGTAGACAAAGAAGGTGAAGCCGAAGACGAAGCCTTACGAACACTAGACGTGCTACGAGGAGTATACACCTTAGATCTATTCTCAATTATCACCAAAGCTTTCTCAACCGTTTTACACAAAAAAATTACCACCCGCGGCGGCATTAAGATAATCCCTTTCATGATCATTAAGTCCATTGTAAAACGTGTCAATTTGATGCAAGTCGGAAAAACCGTGATGAGGACATTCATGTAACATTTCCTTAAACCTATTCCAAGCCGTTGAAAAACTTTCATTAAACTCTTGTGAAAATTTTGAAATCTCGTTTTTCAAATGCGTAGTCTTAGAGGGCGGAAAAAATTGGTTCACAAACTTAGACACGAGATCCTTCCACATCAATATAGAATTGGGTGGCTCTTTCTCCAACCAAATTTTAGCGGGCCCCACTAAGGAATACGGAAAAAGCATCATCTTAATCGAGTCATTCGAGACATCCTTAAACTTGCAAGTGGCGGTAAGACGATTGAATTGGCGGATATGGTTGTGTGGGTTGTCCTTCTCATCACCACGGAATTTGTTGTTTTGGATCATGGACAATGATAGGTGTGTAAACACCCATCTTTTCTACCACTTAATTACAATAATAACCGGACCAAAACGTGTATTTTATGTCTTTTATGTCGGAATTATGCGTGGTTTGTGTTTTTGTTGTGATTTAGGACGAAAAGGTGAAAAATGGAGGAAACACGGGTATTCACGGGCATTTACGGACTTTTATTGAAGAAAAGGATGAAAGACGAAGTCAAGAAGTCAAAAGTGGATAAAGAACGGAAGTCCAAGACCAATTCTGAAGATTTATCGAAGAAAAAGTCAAAAGACGGAAGTTTACTTAAAACCGAGGAACTCAAGTCTTATTTATCGAAGAATTAAAAGACGAGTCCAAAGAAATCCCGAGCCAAAAGTCATCACATTCCAAGATTAACAAAAAGATTAAGAAGGAAGGACTTGATGGTGCAATTAACAAGAAAGGAAGGAGGGAGGAAGCTTCCCCTAACCACTCCCTAATCACCTATATAAACCCCTTTTATTCATTCATTTAGTTTTTGTTGACTAATAGTGACAATTAGTTCTTCCATGGTTGGTGGCTTGACAAACCATTCTTCCACTTTATTTTATGCACATTTAATTACTTGCACATTTAAATACATGTTTTGCACCTTTAATTACCTTTAATTTCAAGTAAGTGTTTCTTTTTAATTACTTGCACCTTTACTTAATCTTGTTCATCTTCTTCTACCTTTCTTTGATCTTTGATTTACACGCATTTTTCTCTTGTTGATTCGTTTAAAGGTTTGATTTTTATGCTTTTGATTGTTTTAAACCATTTGTTTTCATAGCTTATTTGATTTATTTTCAAGTTTATATAGTTTTTACACAAGTTATTCTTATATAAAAAGTGTTTTTTCTTAAAGTTTATCTTTTTCGTACTTTAAAAGTTGATATCTTTCAGTTTTATAGCTTATTTTTACACGATTTACCTTAAGGATCTAGTCTAGTGCTTATTAGAACTATAGCTTATTTACTTAGCTTATTTTCCATCCAAGTCTCCGTATTCCGACCGTGACAATCGGAAGGGGGTTATACATTCCGATCGGATCCGATCTGAAAAGGGTTTAATATTCCGATTGAGGGTGTCTTGGTATTCCGACTGGTGAGTGTTTTTGAGTATTCCGATTGATGTGCAACTTGGTTATTCCGATTGTAAAAGGTGACAGATATTCCGATTGGAGTTCCGATAAGCATTCCGACCAGCATCCAGTTATATTCCGATCAGGTAAGTTGAACATTCCGATTGGAAGGTGTTGGTTATTCCGATTGGCGAGTGACAGTATTCCGATTGGGTTTCCATAGACATTCCGATTGGTCACGTTTGGCATTCCGATTGGTTCAATCGGAATATATTCCGATTGGAGGGTATTATTTTCTTATTTTGTCTTGTTTATTTTTCTAAGTTTACATTTTTAATTCTTGTCTAATTTTAATTTCCGTCGCGCTTTAATTTTAAGTCATTTTAATTATCTTACTTTCCGTCAAGCTTTTAAATATCGCACCTTTCTTTTAATTAGACTTAGATTTATTTTCTCGCACTTTACTAATTCTTGCCCTTTACTTAACGACATTTACTTTTAAGTTTTTGCACATTTAAAATTAAAAACCAACCAAAAATATTTTGTTTCACCAAAATAAAACTGAGTCACATAGAAAGCCTAGATCAATTCGATTAGAAACACTTAAACGAATCTTTTTAAACTGAGCTAAACTTAGTTATTAAATGGCGCCGCTGCCGGCTCTTTTCGTAAAGATCAACAGTTTTCTGTGAGAGACACGTTGCTTTTTGGGATCCGTTCACTTGTGAGCGTTATTTTTCTTGCATAACAATTCAAAAATCATAAAAAATTAAAAAACTCATAAAAACCATAAAAATTAAAAATATCAAAAATCCAAAAAGATTTTCTTTTTATTGTGAATATATATTGTCTTTGTGTTTGGTTTTGTTTTCTTTTGCATTTTCAGGTGTATGCGTACTAGATCTTCTAATTATCAAGAGCCCGAGCCTCAAGAAGATTTAGATATGGCAGGTGTTAACAACAATAATCAACCACCGCACCTCAATAATAACAACAATGCTCTTCCACAGCCCGATCTTCGGACCATGGAAGAACTTTGTCAACCAACAATGTTTGGACGAGGAGGACCGATTGCGCCGATGCAAATCAACGCTCCTGAGTTTTCGTTGAAGCACCACATGATTCAGCAAGTACAAACAAACCCATTTAGAGGATTGCCTGATGATGATGCCAACAAACACCTCGACAAGTTCATTACTATCACCCAGAGCATGAAGTTGGCTGGTGCCACAATGGATGAACTTCGCCTACAACTCTTTCCACACACTCTATTACATCATGCCGAGAAATGGTTTAATCGTCTCCCGAAGAATTCTATTCACACTTGGGATGACATGACTCAACGCTTTTTGTCGCGCTACTTTCCACCATCCATGGTCACAAGCCTTCGCAATCAAATCAGCGGTTTCATGCAAGACCCTGATGAATCTCTTTTTGATGCTTGGGAGAGATATAATGTCTTGATCGATCGATGTCCAAACCACAACATGCTTCCGGTCACCTTGATCGATACTTTCTACAACGGATTGACTTTTCGAGATCGTGATACGATTAATGCAGCCGCCGGTGGCACATTCATGAAAAGGAGACCCGAGGAGTGTAGAGAGTTAATTGAGAACATGACTACTCACCACAAGAACTGGGATTCCTCTGCATCTTCTAGGAACAACCCGAGAGTCAATGTTTCCTCAACCTCAGCAAACCCTGAGATGACCGAACTCACCCGCATGATGACTGAAATGAGCAAAAGTATTACGCTTCTCGCTTCAAATCAACAACAACAACAAGTTAAAGCGGTTGCTAATCCTTGTGAAACATGCGGCGGTCCTCACTCATACACCGATTGTCCTTCGACACAAGTAAATCCGGAAAATGTGTATGCAGCTTATGGTAATTATTCACCGGAAAATTACCAAGCTAGACAACAAGGGGATAGAAATCTGCTGAGCTACCGTTCCAACAACTACCTGTCACCCGGTGTTTCTCCTCAAAACCAAAACCCCGCCAACAACTACACTAGAAGCAACCAAATCCCACCAAGAGCTTCTAATCCTTATCACCCACCCGCCCAACAAACCCCACCCAGTAATCCGGATGTTGAGGCCATCATGAGAACCCAAGGAGAGCAAATCAAGAACTTGCAGAGCCAAATTATCAATCTTAAAGGAGATATCACAAAGCAAGGAAATGAGATAAGATCCGAGCTTCGAAATGATATTCAATCCTCCTTCAGCAATCAAACCAATGATTTGAAGAATATGCTTGCTAGTTTCTTGCCCCCCGCTCAACCTTCTACTTCAAGTTCTCTACCTTCAAACACCGTCACTAATCCGCGAGCCAATGTGAGTGCTATTACTACTCGTAGTGGAGTCACCATTGTAGGACCACCAATTCCACCCCCATCATCTACACCTCCTCCACCACCATGTATCCCTACTCCTCCTACACCTAGTATTAGTGCACCATTACCGTCTCCGCCTCGACGTGATGAAGTTCCCACCAATGATCCTTCAACATCTCAACCTTTACCTACACCTGCACCTTCACCACCCAAACCCAATATCCCTTATCCTTCTCGCTTGGGCAAGAACAAAATGCTAAACAAGGAGGACGCTCAAGTGACTAGCTATATCAAGATGATTTCTCAAATGAATTTCAACATTAGCTTTCTTGAGGCACTTGTCCACATGCCCAAATTTGTTAAAGCAATTAAGGAATTGCTTAACAAGAAGGAGAAGCTGATTGAACTCGCCAACACACGCTTAAATGAAAACTGCTCTGCAGTTATTCTTAAAGAACTTCCGGAAAAACTTGGAGATCCCGGTCGTTTTGTGTTGCCTTGCGTGTTCAACAAAACTGAAGAATTTACTGCCCTTGCTGATCTCAGGGCTAGTATTAATTTGATGCCTTTGAGTGTTTGGAAAACACTATCATTGCCCGACCTCACTCCAACAAAGATGACTCTTGAACTTGCAAATCGCACTCTCGCTTACCCTGTTGGTATAGCCGAAGACGTGTTCATTAAAGTTGGCACATTTACTTTCCCGGTCGATTTTGTCGTAGTTGATTATGAAATGGACCCTCGTATTCCTTTAATACTTGGTCGGCCATTCTTGAGAACCGGACGTGCTTTAGTAGATGTGGCCGAAGGTGAGTTAATCTTACGAGTCGGGGATGATGCAAAAGTTTTCAAAATGGGGAAGCTTACTAGTTTAACTTTTGGAGGCCGAGAATCAGTGAATATGATTAATGTGCTAGATGACTTTACCGTCTACGAAAATCCTCTATTCGACTCTCGCATCGATAATCCACTTTTTCATGATGATGTGGATGATTCTCTCCCTACTTTGGACGCTTCTCCCATTTATGATTCGTCACCGGTCTTTGACGCTTATGATGATGATGATTCTAGCTCAGATTCGGATGATTTTGAGTGTACTTCTGAGTATCCCGAGCTGCCCACTTTCGATGATTTTGATGAGGCTGATACTCTCTCGAGCGATTCTTCACATGATGAAGATCCTCCGTCATCACTCGATCCTACTTTGGACGATTATTCATTTGAGGAAGATTTCTCTGAATTTCTTAACACATACTTCCCTCATGAGAGTGATGCTCCTCCTTTTGACTTTGAAGATTATCGTCTTGATCCTACTTTGGATTTGAAGAGCATTTTGTCAAAGGAGAAGAAACCGGTTGACACCGAAATCCGTTGCACGTATGATTTAACACCTCTTTGTCCCACTTCTGAGGACGAGGTTGTGCTTCTTTGCGGATCTTCTTCACACTCGGCTAAGCCGGAGTGCTATTTTCCCCTGAAGGAAAAGGTGTTCGATCCCGGTATTGAAGTCTTTAAGCCATCTCAGTATCCACCTGATGAAATAAAAGGAAAAATCTTTGGAACCATTGAAGACATGCTTACACCTCTTCTTACTTGCTTCCACCGTGCTCCATCACTGCTTAAGGGAACCCTGCCACTTCTCTTTTGGCTTGCCTTGTTCTCCTTAAGCTCTTGCTTATTGATGGATGAAAACTATGTCTTCGATCCTGGTGGATTTGTTTCATGCTACTTCCGTTAATGATCAAGGTCGAGTCAGGCTCACGACTCGGTTAACAAAAACCAAGCGCTTCTTGGGAGGCAACCCATGCATCTATCTTTTCGCTTTCTTTATCATAAGTGTAGGGGGGACCCTTTGGATTGCTATTTCCTCTCTTCACTTCTTAATCAGGGATTCGAGCTTCAATGATCCACTTTTGATGATTCTTGACGACCCGTGATTCCGTGTTCTACTTCATCCCGGTTCTATCCTAAACTCTTTTCGATTCACTATTTTATATTTTCTCAATATTAAAATAGGAATCCCTTTAGTTGTCTTTTCCTTAGCAAGAGTTAAACAACGTGCACAATGTCCTAAGTGTAGGGGATTTTACTCCCACATGCTTAAACATTGAGGACAATGTTTATCTTAAGTGTAGGGGGGACTTCTATCGAAGTTAAGTGGTCTTTTCCTTGTATTTGTCCTCATTTTAACCGGAAAATCAATTTTTCGACATTTTTCAAAATTTTTGATCTATTTTGGCCTATTAGTTGTTATCTGTGTATAGTTATTTTCTTTCTCTGCTAGAATAAATGTTTAATAAGTGGTTTTAATTTTCAAACGTTGTGAATCTTTTGACTCAATCCGAGTTTACTCTAGCTAGTATCCTTAACATGTTTAAGTCAAGTTTTGCTAGGCTTTTATATAGGGAGCTATAAAATGCGAAAGTCTTAACTCTCGCGGGTTAAGAACAAGAACTTTTCGCAAGTTCCTATAATTGATCCTAGAGAGTCGTTTATCAAGGGAACTTTAAGATGCGATGTCTAAAATTGAAAAAGTCTAAGAATTTGCAAGATCCTATAGGCGACTCGAAAACCCAAAACTTTGATTTAATAGGCTAAGTTTCCACGAGTCTCATTACTTGAGATTTTAAACTGTGGAGAACGAGAGATGATAGAGCCAATTATAAGTCGGTATTCTTTCGTGAATTTATGTGAGTTAATTATGAGCCTATTCTCCCATCGCTTGCTAATAATTTATTTGCTAATAAATAAGGTTGTACGATTTGAAAAGTTACTTAGCTTCTAGCCCCAGATCGTTTAAAAGTTGCTCGGTAATGACGAGAGTTCATAGCCAAGGCATAACTTATGAAGCGGGGCGCGAAGATTGGCGAGTCCGAAAAGGCCCTAACAAGGCATGAGGGCTATGTTTTGTTGCTAAAGATCCAAAAGTGATGTGAAGAATCATTTATCGAAAATCAATATGAAGGATCGAGACACACGACGAAAAGCAAAAACTCCCAAAAAGTCATGGAGAAGTGTATCCGAAAAGACCCTAACAAGGTATGAGGATAAATAGATCCAAGTCAATAAAGGAGGCGGATCGTTGTATATCAAAATCCAAAATAAAGATTGGAGAAAAATGAAGAAGTCGTGGTCCATATATGAAGAATCTCTCAAAAATTCCAAGTGAAGAAATTCCAATTATGAGGAGAAGACCATTATTTCATGAACGTCTCTCAAGATTTGAAGTATGAAGTCGCTGCCAAATATCGGCCCGAGAAAGGTCTCAAATCGCGAACCAAGTTATGCCAAGATATGAACTTTTTGATATCCCGAGAAGCAGTTTTAAAAGATTTGGTCCTTTAGCTAACTATTGATTAAATCGTGCACCTTATTTTCAGACTAATAACTATCTAAATAAGTCGAACAATGCATCTTCGTGATCATTCAAGACAAATAATAAAATATAAGAGATACCCATAGGAATAAGGGAGTCTAAGTGAATAATTGGCCCACATGAGTTCGTGTTAGTTTACTAACTTATAATAACAATGATCTCGTTTTTAAGCTTGGTTTGGAGAAAGTGAAAAGTTGAGGATGATGATTATTCATGACATTTTCAAAACCCAAGGTATGCTTTTAATTTCTTTGCTTTGCATTTTTATAATTTTCTATCTCCTTAATAAAGGCCAATGTGGATTGATTATGATGAAAAGTGTAAACATGCTTTGTAACTAATGCATTGCATGAGGACATTGCAATGGTCAAGTGTAGGGGATTTGATAGGTGTGTAAACACCCATCTTTTCTACCACTTAATTACAATAATAACCAGACCAAAACGTGTATTTTATGTCTTTTATGTCAGAATTATGCGTGGTTTGTGTTTTTGTTGTGATTTAGGACGAAAAGGTGAAAAATGGAGGAAACACGGGTATTCACGGGCATTTACGGACTTTTATTGAAGAAAAGGATGAAAGACGAAGTCAAGAAGTCAAAAGTGGATAAAGAACGGAAGTCCAAGACCAATTCTGAAGATTTATCGAAGAAAAAGTCAAAAGACGGAAGTTTACTTAAAACCGAGGAACTCAAGTCTTATTTATCGAAGAATTAAAAGACGAGTCCAAAGAAATCCCGAGCCAAAAGTCATCACATTCCAAGATTAACAAAAAGATTAAGAAGGAAGGACTTGATGGTGCAATTAACAAGAAAGGAAGGAGGGAGGAAGCTTCCCCTAACCACTCTCTAATCACCTATATAAACCCCTTTTATTCATTCATTTAGTTTTTGTTGACTAATAGTGACAATTAGTTCTTCCATGGTTGGTGGCTTGACAAACCATTCTTTCACTTTATTTTATGCACATTTAATTACTTGCACATTTAAATACATGTTTTGCACCTTTAATTACCTTTAATTTCAAGTAAGTGTTTCTTTTTAATTACTTGCACCTTTACTTAATCTTGTTCATCTTCTTCTACCTTTCTTTGATCTTTGATTTACACGCATTTTTCTCTTGTTGATTCGTTTAAAGGTTTGATTTTTATGCTTTTGATTGTTTTAAACCATTTGTTTTCATAGCTTATTTGATTTATTTTCAAGTTTATATAGTTTTTACACAAGTTATTCTTATATAAAAAGTGTTTTTTCTTAAAGTTTATCTTTTTCGTACTTTAAAAGTTGATATCTTTCAGTTTTATAGCTTATTTTTACACGATTTACCTTAAGGATCTAGTCTAGTGCTTATTAGAACTATAGCTTATTTACTTAGCTTATTTTCCATCCAAGTCTCCGTATTCCGACCGTGACAATCGGAAGGGGGTTATACATTCCGATCGGATCCGATCTGAAAAGGGTTTAATATTCCGATTGAGGGTGTCTTGGTATTCCGATTGGTGAGTGTTTTTGAGTATTCCGATTGATGTGCAACTTGGTTATTCCGATTGTAAAAGGTGACAGATATTCCGATTGGAGTTCCGATAAGCATTCCGACCAGCATCCAGTTATATTCCGATCAGGTAAGTTGAACATTCCGATTGGAAGGTGTTGGTTATTCCGATTGGCGAGTGACAGTATTCCGATTGGGTTTCCATAGACATTCCGATTGGTCACGTTTGGCATTCCGATTGGTTCAATCGGAATATATTCCGATTGGAGGGTATTATTTTCTTATTTTGTCTTGTTTATTTTTCTAAGTTTACATTTTTAATTCTTGTCTAATTTTAATTTCCGTCGCGCTTTAATTTTAAGTCATTTTAATTATCTTACTTTCCGTCAAGCTTTTAAATATCGCACCTTTCTTTTAATTAGACTTAGATTTATTTTCTCGCACTTTACTAATTCTTGCCCTTTACTTAACGACATTTACTTTTAAGTTTTTGCACATTTAAAATTAAAAACCAACCAAAAATATTTTGTTTCACCAAAATAAAACTGAGTCACATAGAAAGCCTAGATCAATTCGATTAGAAACACTTAAACGAATCTTTTTAAACTGAGCTAAACTTAGTTATTAGACAACAAACCCGTTTTCACTTCAAAATTCTCCGCAAGGATAGCGGGAATCACAATAGCCTCTCCATAACCCTCGGTGGGTGCTTGAAGTAACTCCATCATAGTTCGATTCGCCATGGTTGGTGCTTCTCTTACAATGGGTTCGTCAATAGGAGACTCCTCACTAGAAAGATTAGGAGTGGGAGTTTTGTTCTTTCGTTTACGTGCACGTCTTGCTTGATTACGAGTTAGCATAAACGTCACGTACAACGAGGGGACGAGCAAAGAAGATTCTTTTTGGTGTTTTGTATTTTTCAATTTTTTTGTGGTTTTTGATTGTATTAACCTTTTTGGATTTTGGTGAATGTATTAAGTAGACAAAAGTCTACAAATCTCCTCCTTAATCAAATCTCTTGATTAAAGAAGCCTCAAGGAATGAAAACGATCACGTGAAGTGAATGCCTTCGATGACTTTAGAACGTTGGTGGAACACCAAAACGTTCAAGAGGGTTTAATCAATGAAACCAAGAAAGTATATATGATACTTAGTAATACTTTGGGCGGCAAAACCCTCGATTAGCTCTCAAAATCAAATACTCACAAGCAGTGTTGTAAAAAGCGGGCTAGGCGGCCGCCTAGGCGGCGCCTAGGCGCTAGGCGGTCATACTCCGCCTCGATTTATGGCTAGGCGGTCAAGCTAGGCGGAAAAGTCAAAAGGCGGTCAAACATCCGCCTAGGCGGTGCTAGGCGGCGACTAGGCGGAGCTAGGCGGCCTAGGCGGTCAAAAAGTCAAAGGAAGTCGACAAAAAGTCAATATTTTTTTTAAAAAAATTAAGAATTTTCTATCTAATATATAATTTCCATATTTATTTTAACATAACATCTTAAAATCAAAGATAAACCTATGATTGTTAACATAAAGTAATGGATTTTTCGTGAGAATTGGAACCAACTGAACTGTATGTCACGTTTGAAGTTTTAAGTCCTTAAATTGTTATGTTTATTTGTCTATTTTACAAATTCAATCTATGTGAACTTTGAATTATTAGAAATTAGAAGTATTTTGTCATGTTATACGTATTCTTTATAATTTTTTGTGCATTAAATTCCAATCCGCCTAGGCGGCGCCTAGGCGCCGCCTAGACGAATTCCGCCTCGAAGGTGGCCAACCGCCTCACTAACGCCTAGCACTTTCTGCAACCTTGCTCACAAGCAAGCGGGGAAACGAGGCGGTGCGAAGCACTTAAGAGCCTTTTTCCTTAGAATATATTTTATAATATCCGCCTTATACCCACCTTATAGTTTGTATTTTTCAAAATTGAGCTTCACGAAAGTATTTATCTATTTTTGCCTTTTTCTTTGGTTTGAGATTCGAATACAAAGAATGGGTAATGACCTCCCAAGTAAAGGTTGTGATTTCTCACGTATTTGGAGTACTTCTGAATTTATTGTTCTACGTATACAATATAGTAATAGTATTCACACAAAAATCAAAAACCGATAATACGTATTAGTAGAGTGCTACTAATACAAATACTATTATGGTTAGTATATAAAAACAACAAATCCAAATCAAAACACAACACGCCTCCCCGGTAGCGGCGCCAAAATGATGTAGTGGTTTTACTACTCTTTAGGAAAAGAGAGCAAAAGTGGCAAGTATTAAGTGTCGGTTTAGGAAAACCAAGCACTAATGACCCAAAATGGGGATCGTTCTCAAGGAGGCTTCGTGTGTGTGTAATGAATTGATTAACTTTGTGATTATATTTATGAGAAAGAAAAGTAGAAATGGGATAAGAAGAGAATGACGGTTACGATGTCGAATTAAACTAAGACGAAAAAGGTGTACACGTAAAACCGTAAAAAACACCAAAATTAAAATTTTACCCTAAAAATTCCTAAAAATCACTAAAAATCCACAAAAATATTCTAAGAGTTTACAAAAAATCCAAACTTGCCAAAACCTTTTAATTAATTAAATATTAACTTTTTAATGCTAATTAAAGCCTTAAAAATCAATATTAACTAATAAAAAGTCCTAAACAAGATCTTAAAGTTTGTAAACCTTTAAAATAACCTAATTAAGCTAAAAAGTATTTTTCAAAATTTTAAAACCACAAAAAAACTATTTTTAAACAATTAAAAACTATTAAAGCTATTAAAACTTAAAGTAATTCTAGAAAATAATTAAAAGACCCTAAAAATATTTAGAAAGTTGCAAAATTCCAAATTAAGTGTTTAGAACCTAGGAAAAATATAAAAACTTAGAAAATCAGACTTTTAATTTTTAACAATAAAATAATATTAAAATATTATTAAAAATCCAAAAATCATAAAAAACTCTAAAAAGTTGCAAACTAGCTTAATTTAACCTAAATAACTCAGAAATGAACTTGAAATTACCTAAATACCCTTAATGGGCCTAGAAAATGGGCTAAACCCAAAACAGATCCTTAATGGGCCAAATTTGAGCCCAAAATGAAAAAGTGCCCAAAATAAGCCCAAAAAGCACTACTTGACTCAAAATTTGATTTTAAACAACTTTTTCCAAAGGCCCAAAAGCTGAAAATGTGAAATAAGTAAGCTTATACCAAACAATTTATTCTTAATGGGCTTTTTGGCCCATTAAGCTATAAGCTAATGCCATAAGCTCAAATTAGACACACAAGCTTCTTTTGTCCTAAATAAGACTTCTGTAAAAAGAAATTTGAAATTAGCCCAAGGAATAAGCCTGAAAATGCAATAAGCAATCTACAGAAAACGACAAAATAGTCGTTTTTGAGTTCTAGGCCACCCCAAGAGCTGATTCAAGTTTCTAAAGCTTTTAAATGACTTAAATAAGCTATTTCAACAAAAAAATTCAAATAAGCTGACTCAATAAGATGGAAAAAGCAAATAAGCACTTATGAAAAAGTCAATTAAGTTGGTTTTCTAGCAAAAAGTCAAAGTCAAAGTCCAATAAGCTCCAGTCTAATCAAATGGGTCAAATAATGAAGATCTATCACAAAAAATAAGTTGTTGCAGGTCTGGATAAGCTAAAATAGCTTATTGATAAGCTGAGTACAAATTAACACTAGCAGGGGCTAGTTTTGGGTGTTGAGTAGTGGAAACTTTTTCCACTGCTTGACTTGTAGACTTTTTTGTCTTTAGTGAACTTTTTGGAGATTCAGATTTCACAAAGGCACCCAAATGATCTTTGGATCATAAGGAGTTAATAACAATAAAAAAATCACAAACACAATCACCCAATTTATACAGTTAATTCAATTAAGCACCAGATAGGATACATACATGAACAATAAGCAGTTGAGCACTTATAAGAAGTTTTAGCAATATTCAGCCAACCAAATTCAACCAAATGCATACACAAGCTATTATAAACTCAAATGAACAAGTCTAAACAGTTTTCATGCAATGGCTTAAATCCTAAATCAAGATTCAAGCTTATGAATGTTACTGATGAACACTAACACATGCAGTTTTCACTTTGCTGATGTATTTGACCAACAAGCCAGATTCAACACCTCAAATCTCACAAACAGGTTACAATGACTTTGTTTAAACCACTTTTAGCCCTAAGCATGCATACACCCTAAGTGTTCCCAAGATCCTAGGTCAAAACAGGCAATAACAAAGATTTTATAGCAAATTGTTTGATTTCAAGGTTTAAGTCCAATAACTTGCAGCAAAATAATCTCAAACAAGTGTATGACAGATAACAAACACAAACACAAACTTCCACTAACACAATAACACACAATGATTTCAAACAGGTAATCCCAAACACCCCTTTAACTTTTCAAAACCAAGTTTTTCAAATCAAAAGTGAGATTTAAGACCACCCAAGCCCAAATTAACACAACAACAACTAAGATAAGCAGATTCAAGCAGTTTTAAGCCACAAAATTCACAAGAACACAAGTCACACATAAATATCACCAAAAATTAAGATTTAAGCAGATTTTGGGATTAAGTATGCAACCCTCACGGATGTACATCCACACCCACGAATTTTGAGCTTATGTACTAGCAAGAACAAGTACAAGCTTCCACAAACAACCCTGCTAAGATTCAACAAGGTTAGAGGCACAATTATCAAAACAGAAATATGAAAACTTCTTGATTAATGCAACTCTTATCCTCCACACTTGATTATCCCCAAGTTATAAGCTTCACCACACCTTGATAACACAATATCAGGATGCTATGATCAGCCCTATAGCCCAAGAATTCCAAGATAGACCAAGAACTTAGCAAAATATTAAGAAAATGTGGAAAATGTGCAAACTTTTGCACACTCCTCTTTTGAAAACAGGTTTTTGATTCAAGAAATAAGAAACAAAGAACAATAGTAAACAAAATATAACAATGGCAATTGAGCTTTCTTCACAAAATTCATACACATTTCATTAAGACTGAAAATGAGCTTTACAGATTTGTGAACAAGGAAAATTTAAGAGCAAGCTGAAATGTAATGACCTAAGGCCTTTATATAGGCATACATGAACTAGTTAAGAGCTGAAAAACGTAAACCCTAATGTAGTAGAAGTCCCAAAATTCCCTTGTGAAGTTTGAACTTTTTGGAGAATCATGTGACTGATTTTTGTTTGTTTGTTGTAGCTGGCATGTGAAAATGTGATCAATGGCCTCAAACAAGCTTAGAAATCAAGCTGGAATGTGGGTTGTTGGATTGCTGTCCCACTCTTGTCTTCTTCCTCAAACGTGTAGCAGGGCATGTCCCATGTGCACTCTTGGGTGATGTGGCAAGATGTTTAAGAGTGGGTTTAGGATTAGTACCACCTTAATCTTAAATCTGGAGGGATTTAGTGTTTAATTTCAAGTAATGAACAAATCCCTAGTTGTGTTCATAGGATGAATAGTTGTGGTTTTGATCTGGTTTAGGATTTAAATAAGTGTTAGGCGCCATAATTAATTAACTAATTAATTTAGTTAAAAAAATCTGGTGAGTGGAAGTGTGAGGTGGCAGTAGAGTGAGTTTTGATTGGTTGTGGGGATTGAGTGGGTGAGGTGGCAGCATGTGATTAGTCTAGGTATCTTAGGTTGTCTGCCAGGTTTAGTCCCCTATCTTCCAAATTTCTTTCACTTTGTAAATAAACACCTAAAATCCAGATTCCTTTGTAAATGAAGTTTTCATTTTCACACTTGCCCCAAATACTTTTCCAAAGTATTTCAGGGGTATTTCTTGCCATTTTGTGATTCTTAAAGGACTGATTTGGCATTTCTTGATGGATTATGGTCTTAACTTGTATGATTGGCATTTTGGAGGACTGAAATTGCCGAGTCTTCATTTATGAGGGACCATTCTTGCCAAATGTTGAAAGTCAAGGGTCCTTTTGGTAATTTTGGGATTTTCAAAGGACCAAACTTGTAATTTCTTGTACTTTGAAGGACTTCATGATATATTTGACTTTGTGGAGTATAATGGTTGACGATTTAGCTTTGTTGAGGGGCTAAACTTGCCAATTCTTCAAAGTGGAGGGCCCTTTTTGCAATTTTGACAAACTTTAGGGACCAAACTTGTAATTATGAAGATACAAAGGTATAAAGTGTCAATTCTTCCATATTGGAGGACCCTTCTTCATAAGTCTTCAAATCTTCAAGGTTTTTTCTTGGGAAAGTCTTCATTAGGGCTTGGCTCATTGTGCGGCTTCGTTTCCCGTGTTCGTTTTTGCATGATTCTTGTGATCTTTTGTCATCTTCTCAATATTTGTACCTAAAATACACAAGCAACAAACACAAGCATATATATGGGTATTTTGATATATTTAATGCATTTTAAGCCCTATTTGGACGATGAGACTATGTATAAAAGCAGTCTCATCAATAACCAATACTTTATTTCATTAAATAATAATGTCTAACATCCTTTATCCAAATACTAATCACATATTTGCAAGAAATCACTAGCTAAATGAAGCCCAATTCTATTGGCATGTTCAAGGACCTTTCCTCTAGGCAAAGCCTTAGTAAAAGGATCAGATAAGTTATTATCTGTGTGAAATTTTTGTTGGGTCCACTAGATGTGGATCTTGTAGCCTGTTAAGGATGGTGAACGACTTCTGTAATCACAAGTCTATTCACAGAGAGACTCTTGATGAAACACACAGTATAAGTGCGTAATACAAATACTATGAACAAGAAGAAACAGAATAACTAAATAACTTGATCCTTACTAAGGATTTCTACTATTAATATGAAATGAATAAAGATGATGAAGGTATAACCAACCCTTCTGCCCATGGGTTCCTTCTATATTACAAGGAAACCCTAATACTACATTAAACCAAAATGTGTAACTTCTGATATGCATATCCTTTCCTAACATATCTCATGCATATCCTAACAAACTACTAAGAATAATAAAGATTGACTTTCTACTAGACCAGGAGCACGTATTTCTCCTACTACTACTAGGACCAGAAGGAACTACATACCTCCTAGCTTATCTATTACAAATATCTAATCCATAGGTCCTAACAATCCTCCCCTAAACTTGAATTTGACTGGTTGAGTTCAAGTTTCTTAGTAGATCTTACAAAACAGCTTGAGGATTGAAACAGCAGCACAAACAGCAGCAATGTAACCATCAGTATTGAAAACACAAAGACTACTGCAATGAGTAACACCGAGAAGCTTCTTGAAAGCTTGAAACAGATCTGCACCTTGTTGAATCTTTACAGCAACATGAGCAGATTTGATGAGCCTTTACCAAGTAGCTGCTCGCTCTTGGGCTAGCTAGTCTTTGTGGTGGAATAAGCATCACCCTGGGAGACCAGAACCTAGCATAACTCTTAGAACGTAAATTAATGGTGAGTGGGGGTACCCTATTGATTTTGGGCAAATCATCACAGCCGTCAACGGATTTGATTTAGATCTTTACCAGAAGTCGTACCCTTCCGGACTAGCCAACTCTTAGCAATAAAGCATGGGTGAGCTGAAAAACCTATAGCTTTCAGCAAGCTATTACAGCTATCAACGGATTTGATATGAGTCTTTACCTAGAGCCGTACCCCCTTGGACAAGCCACTTTTCTGTCTAGGACCAAGGCAAGTGAAAACCAACCAATTTTGGGTAAACTGGCAACCATCAACGGATTTGATAATCACACCAGAGCCGTACCCTCATGGTGAATCAACTCTTTCTTGTATACAAGACATGGTGAGTTGAGCACCATTTGTTGTGTAGACTAGATCCAACACCAGAAGTACTTCTCATCACAACCCAAGTGTGAAAATACCAAGTGGAAAACAGTCTCATGATGGAAGAGTATAAGCAGATATTATATGACAAGTTTTGAAATTCCATCACATGTTAAAAGTATAAGCAGATATTATATAAAAGTATGTGTTTTGTTATTATTTTTTTAAACAACTAACTAAAGTATAATGTCAGTCACCAATCACTGTACTTATTGGTGAAAAGAATGTATGTATATCAAAAAGATAGAAGAAACAAACTAATCACATACCAGAAGCAGCAACCTTGTCTGCCTGCAACCGAGCTTGAATTCCCTCAACTAAGCTAGTGGCCATGGCAGGCTCGTTACCAGAAGGAGTATTAGACACCACCAGGTGGCACTCCAGCATAGCTTCCATGGTAGCAATGGTAAATGGATACTCCGCATCAGTAAGCATAAACACAACATCACCAAACTCAAGCTCCAACACATGAACAGCACATCCAGCATACAACTTCCACCTCCTTATCACCCAGCGAGGTTGTTCCTTCCATACGCTAACATGAGGATAATCAGGAGGGGAATCCAACATCAACTTCAAGTCTCCCTAAATTGTCAACCCAGGCCAGGTAGGAACCTCACTCGGAGACTTAGGAATCTCAGCATCAACCAACCCATACAGCAACATAAGATCACGACGCTCCACCCATGACAAAATACTTTGCAATCCAGAAACATATCGAGCGTAGCCATCACTAGTCATAATCTTATGAGTAAAGGTACCACGAGAAATGTGGGATGGTCGAACCTCCCAAGCGACAATCCAGCCTTTGCCAAGGGGTAACTCAGTCTCACTATCAGAAGCGGCATCGATGAGATTAGCAGGATCCCTCTTCTCAAATGGGACAGACTTACCACGACGAGCCTTCTTCTTCCGAATAGAACGGCGAGGAGTGGGGACACCAGAAGAGGATTCATCCTTAACCTTGACATTGGCAGTAGCAGCAGCAACAGAAACAAAGTCATCAACAACCATAGGTTCAGAAGTGGCTGCAGCAGCTGAAGGAGTAGGAAGTGGTTCAGTCACCGGTGTGGGTGTAGGCTGCATAGCAGGAGTAACAGGTGTGGGATTAATAGCAGGAGCGGTAGTAGCTTCAACAGTGGTGGGAGTATCTTCATTAGAGTGAGTGGGATCAACCTTTGAAGTGGTGGTGGTGGGAACAACAATAGTAGGTGCACTAGAAGATGGAACCCCAGAAGTACCTTCTTGAACAACCGGCGAAGGAGTGGGAGCAGCAGCAGGCATAGAAGTGTGGACAACACGAGGAGGTGGGCGATAGATAGCATATTCAGGCACAGGTGTATCCCTATGCTTGATCATCTTGGTGTAAAGATCCTTAATCTCATCAAAAGATAGCCTCCTCACCTGCTTCCATGTCCACCCAGTCTGATAATAAGCACCCGATTGATTCTTCACATACTACTGCATTAATTGTCTCTCCTCAGCACGCGACAAAGGTCTGTTACGGCGTTGTTCACGAAGCTGGGCAGCTAGAGCTTCCTGTTGTTTTCTCATTAATGCCATTGCTCGTTGAACACAGTTGCCTTGATGAACATCTGCACCCAACAAATCGGTGAACTGAGAGTAGTCTGAAGTGAGGATGGTAATCACATTCATCTAGTCATGGTTATCCCAATGCATGGCATTGTCCCTCAGCTGCTCACGTCTCTGTTGTTGCAGGGCTTCATCCTCAGCCACAACGGTTGAGGAAGCCGCAGCTTGTTGGTCAAACTCTTCTTGTAATCGCTGAGCAGCCTCTTCCCCCAATCTTTCTTCCTCAAATTGTCTGCGAGTTCGCTTTTTGGGAGGAGAGGGTGCATCAGTCATAGGGGCTTTACCCTTGGGATCATGAGATGGACCAGGAGTAGGAGAGGAAGGACCAGCAATATCATCATCCATTGGCATGAGGCCAACAGCAGCAGTAGGAATGCATGAAGGACTAAGAGGAGTAGGCAGGTCATCACTTGGCTTAGCAGCAAACGCATCCCTTGCCAAAATAGTCAACCCATCTTCCTCTTCATCTTCATCAGAATTAGTTAACACCACTTTCTTCCTTTGGCGCTTTAGCTGCGTCTCCAACGATTTGAGCCTGTTCGCCCATGGGACACGAAATCCCGTGTGAGCTTGCGGTGTTGGTTGAGCTCATTTTCCAATGAAACAATCTTGGCATAGTACCTGTGCATAAGAGCAAGCAAAGAATTCAAAGTAACATGTTCCTCAGCTTCCCTACCAAGAGGACTTGGTTTGGGGGATGCATCATGGGGACCAGAAGCAACAGATGGATCATCCATATGGGCATGAGAACTAGAAGCTTCTCAGCAGAATGTGGAGCTGGGCTAGGAGGGGGAGAATCAGCAAATGGGGACTTATGTGGGCGAGAAGAAGGGGCAGTGTTTGAGGTAGTTGGCATTTCTACCACTTCCTCTCTAACTGGCTCTTCAACCTCCACATGGGGCACACCAGTAGCAGGGTTCTCCTCATCCATAGGATCATCCACCAATGGGGGTTCCTCCTCGGCTTGGCCAGCCGGAGGAACCACATTGGGACCCCCTTGGGCAAGGCCCAGCATGGCATCAGTGAGGGGCCTCAAAGGACCACGATAACCAAGTGCCATATTCGCATAAACTTTTGGAGTAAGCTTAGGGGGCACATATTCCTTCCTATTCGTAGGTAAGCACATAAGAACTTGCTGCAAAAACCTAGGATACATCAAGAACTTCTTCCTAGAACCAGTGTCACTAAGATTACTAATCATGCCATCAAACAGGTAATGAGAAAAGTTAAAAGTGCGACCCTGAGCAATACAAATCAAACCAGTAACAAGGGGGATGGGAAACGCATCCAAACTCCCAGATTTTGGACTCAAACAATGAATCAAAAAGTGAACCAGCAGCTTCCATTGAGGGTCAAATCTAATTTTCTGGAAGTTAAACTTCCCCTCGTTATTATAACCTATAACAGCCATACCATCCAACACCTCTGCATTGGGAAGAGAGATAATGCCATCTTCATCTTGGAGATGAAGGGCAGACCTAATGGATGCCTCAGTCACCACATAGGAGCGACCATCTATAGTAGCATGGAGCTCTAATGGGCGACCCAAAACAGAATTGGTGTTGGCAGTTGCCCAAAACTGACGGATGACAGTATCATACACAGTGGGGCAAACAGTAAGAGCATACCTTAGATTTGAAGCTTCAATGTATTCCAGGATGTCTGTAAACTCGTCTCTTTTAGGACCTTCTCCAAGATAGGCCACCTTGTTGTGATCATGCTTGTATTGGAGTGATGCCATTGATGAATATTTGAACAGTGAAAGATGATTGATTGAAGAGGGTGAATGGTAGGAGCGTATGTGTGTGTTAATGAGTTGATAATTGAGTCAAATGAGTAATTTGACCATAAATAATGGTCACAAAAACTGTTCATTGACCCCTAATTATGGGGGTTGCTCTTTCAAAAATTAAGTCATTAATGCTTGAGTAACCACTTTCCCTTTAAACCATTATTAGAAAATCCCAGTTACCAAAGAAAAAGATTATGTTCACCAGAAGTAACTCGCGTTGACTGAAAGTCAAAACATGTAAAAGTCAACACTAGGAGTAGCGAATGGTCAACGGAAGTCAACGTAGTGAATAGTAACCCAAAGTCAATACGAGAAGCCGGCCACAAGTAAAAAATAAGGGTTTGAACCCACTAGGAGTAGAAAGTTGCCACTAAGAGTAACCGAAATCTTCCACTAGAAGTTGCACACACCGCGGATACCCATGAAAACTATTGTTAGAAGCTACCATATAAAGACTGTACAAGTAAATATGTACAATAAGCCTCCCCTCAATCCTAGGCCTCAAGGATTGACCATACCAATGTGAACCACCAAATGGTTGAACCTTGGACCCTCAAATGCTTTAGTCAACAAATCAGTAACATTATCGTCCGTATGTACTTTAAGAACCTGTATCAGCTTCTTCTCATTGGCATCCCATATAAAATGGTGCCTAATCTCGATATGCTTGGTTCATCGATGAAAGACATGATTCTTCACAATGCAGATAGTTCTTTGATTATCGACGAAAATTTTGGTGTTCATGAAATTGAACCCATAATCCAACATCTGATTTTGTATCCACAAGACTTGCCCACAACAACTAGCAGCAGCTACATATTCAGCTTCTGTTGAGGAGGTAGCTACTATTGTATGTTTCTAACATTGCCATGAGATAAGTCTTCGACCCAAAAACTGACAACCACTAGTAGTAGACTTCCTATCATTATTAGCACCCGCATAGTCGCTATCACTATAGGCTTAAAGAACAAAAGGTGATTCCCTTGGATAGCCTAGCTTGGGTTGTGCCTTGATATACTTGAAAATTTTCTTGACTGCATTCAAGTTAGATACAGTTAGAGCCACCTGATGTCTAGAACAAGCACTTACTGCAAACATAATGTCCGGACGTGATGTAGTCAAATACATGAGTGAGCCAATCATTGACTTGTACATGTGAACATTTACCGGAGAATCTGGCTCATTCTTGAGTTTGACTTTAGTGACTTCATAAGGTGTTTCTGCTGGTCTAAGAGGTTCCACATCAAACTTCTGAATGATCTCATGAACATACTTGTCTTGACTAATGAAGATACCATCCGACTGCTTCTTGATTTGAAGACCAAGGAAAAATGTGAGTTCTCCCGTGGCACTCATCTGAAATTCTCCTTTCATTAGCTGTTCAAACTCATCACACCATTCCTTCCTAGTAGAACCGAAGATAATGTAATCCACATATACTTGAACCAAGATGATGTCTTTGGCATTCTTTTTAAGGAACAGTGTTTTGTCAATAGTGCCTCTTCTATAACCATGTCTCAACAACAAAGTGGACAGACGCTCATACCAAGCTCTAGGATCTTGATGAAGTCCATAAAGAGCTTTGACCACCTTGTAGACTTTCTTGGGATGAAGTGGATCCACAAAGCCCTTAGGTTGAGTGACATAAACTTCCTCATCAATCTTGCCATAGAGAAACGCACTCTTGACGCCCATCTGAAAAACCGTAAAGCCAACATAAGAAGCAAAAGCCAAAAACAGACGAATGGCCTCAATCCTAGCAACAGGAGCAAAGACTTCAGTATAGTCAATTCCTTCTAGTTGTGTGTGACCTTGTGCAACCAGCCTAGCCTTATTTCTCACCACAATAGCCCGTGCATCTTTCTTGTTTTTGAGAATCCATTTGGTGCCAATTGTCGTCTTTCCATCTGGTAAGTCAACTAGGATTCAAACATTCTGAAACAAGAACTGCTGCATCTCCTCCT
This sequence comes from Glebionis coronaria, assembly GCA_025667525.1. Taxonomy (NCBI): domain Eukaryota; kingdom Viridiplantae; phylum Streptophyta; class Magnoliopsida; order Asterales; family Asteraceae; genus Glebionis; species Glebionis coronaria. The sequence goes on from CM046877.1 coordinate 460,009,665, forward strand.
GCATAGCCTCAACCCAACTTTGATCCTCAAGAGCATGTGAGACTGACCTAGGTTCCACCTGTGAAAGAAAACAAGCAAACAAATAGTGAAGAAAGTCTGTATGATTATTACGCTTTTGGTCTTCAATGTAGCTCACAAGAGCATGATGACCAGATGTGGCTTTCTTATGCATGCGGCGAGTCTTGACAGTAGAACCAGGATCCCCTATGATTTGAGTAGTAGGATGGTCTTTATTGATCTGTTGAACAGGAATAGGAGCTACATCCACTTCTGGTGCCAAGTTATTAAGATCCCCAATAAAGTCATCATCATATGACACAGAGTCGAAAATGCCATCTATTGGCTTCTTATGAATATCATCCAGCTTAGTAGAAGTATTCTTTTGATAGTTTCCCAAGTTAGAAGGACCATAGAACCTAGTTGTGGAAGTAGGATCATTGGACTACCAATAGGTGTTAAACTTGCACTAGACGTAACACTAGGATCACTAGGAGTAATTGGTACAACAAGAGTACTCATAGGAAACTCAAAGCCTCCTTGAGTAGCTGTTGTAGTAGCATCTTGTTGTTGCTTGAGTAGTGTATCAAGAGCTCCTTGTAAATCCACAATGTCTGATGAAGAAGCATCAATAGGAGTAGCATTGGTGTTGGGAGCGATTGTGGTGGAATAGGATGGTACAACAAAAATGTCATCATCCTCATCGGAGTCCAAAAAGCTAGAAGCAACACCTGCACTAGAAGTTTCAAACACTTGTGGACCTGCATCTTGGTTAGTTTTGAAAGGAAAATATCCTAATGAGTCACTAAGATAATCAAGATCAAAATACCATCCAGGACCTTTGCCTTGGATGTTTGTCTTCTCCTCAAAGTACCTGAGATTTATAGTTTCAATGACACGCTTGGCATGGAGATTATAAACGCGATAAGCTCTTGAGTGAGCTGAATAACCTACAATGTAGCTTTCATATGCCTTGCCATCAAATTTCCCCAAATAGTCAATAGTATTCAAAATGGTGACAAGACAGCCAAATGGCTTTAAATGAGCAATGCTTGGGACTTTAGCCGTGAGTAGCTCATAGGGCGTCTTCTTATGAGGATTGGTAATGGAAACCCTATTCAACACATAACTTGTAGTGTTGACATCTTTTGTCCATAACATAGTTGGAAGCTTGGAGTCTGCAAGCATGGTTCTTGCAGCTTCTATAAGAGTCATGTTCTTCCTTTCTGCAACACCATTTTGTTGAGGAGTCCTGGCAGCACTATAATCTCTTTTGATACCTTTAGAATTGCAAAGTGCTATGAGGTATGCATTTTTGAATTCTGTTCCATTGTCACATCTGATACCTTTCACCTTCTTGGACAGCTGCTTCTCAATGAGTGTAATGAAGTCTTTGAGAATGGAGTAGGTCTCACTTTTAACAGCCATAAAGAAAACCCACGTGAACCTGCTATACCCATCAGTTACCACAAGACAATATTGTTTATGGTCAATGCTCCTAATGGAGGTAGGACCAAACAAATCCATGTGTAGTAGCTGCAATGGTTCAGTTATGAGGCTGAGAGCAGTAATGGCCTTGAAGGATGCTTTGTGTTGTTTACCTTTGCTGCACGCAAGGGAATTGACGTCATTTCTGAAAGTTTTGGGAGGTAAACCAGAGACCAAGTTCATATTTTCCAGTTTGTGAATGGTCTTGAAGTTTACATGTCCCATCCTTCTATGCAATTTGGTGGCTTCATCTTCTGATGCTTTGGCAACCAAACAAGCTAGTTGACCAGTAGGATTAACTTCATTTAGCTTGATGCTATAGAGGTTATGTATTCTAGGGATTTTGAGTAGAACTTGGGAGTCATCTGGTAGCTTAAAGTCTTTGGACAACACCAGTGCTTCAGTATCCGTTAAGAGGACAAACTGCTTCTTGTCACAAATCTGAGAGACATAGATCAAGTTGAAGTGTTGAAGTGCTTCCACATAGTAAACCTGCTCAAAATTAAGGTTAGGTGTCTGAATAGTTCCTTTGCTAGAGATCCTTCCTTCACCACCTCCGAAGTACACCTTTCCACCTTGAAATGGTACAAAGTTAGTCAAAAGTCCTTTATTTCCTGTCATGCTCCTAGAGCATCCACTATCTACTATTCCAAGACTTGGATCTTGGTATGGAGTAATCTACAACAACAGAAAAGTCATATGTAAAAGTTAGTGTCTTAAGGGGACCCAGACCTTTTCAGGATTGAGTCTGCTTTGTGGATCTTTAGTAGATAGCCAAGAAGATTGATGAGATCCACTGTTGTTCTTAGGTTGCCTGTTCATCATATGGGTGTTATGTTCTGACCAAGAACAACCTGCTGAGGGCTTAACAGCAGAGCCCAAATGTCCCAACCCAAATTGCATTTGGTCTGAATTAAAAGCATAAATCTGATTAAAGTTCTGAAAATAGTTGCTGGTTGGTCTATTATAGGCATAAGCATTGCTTCTCCAAAGATTGGAAGATGAAAGAGAGGTCCTTCTAGAAGAAGGATAAGATAGGGCACATGGGTTTAATCTTCTAGAAGAAAAAGGAGCAACTCCTGATGGACCAGGAGCAGGATAAGCTTGATAACCAGAAGGAGTTTGATCATAAAAATCACAATCCTTAATCAAATGAAATTTACTACCACAAACAAAGCATGTTTTAAAAGACCTTTATTCAAATGACATTGTTTCATAATGTTGTACTTATTACAAACAATTTTAGGAGAATCAACATTCCTAGGACTCAACAAACTAGAACTAGAAACAGTGGAAGTAGAAGTAGAAGCAACTATCTCATCACTCATCCTAGCACTAGTAGCAGCAGGGTCATTTGCCTTGGGACTTAAAGGTCTTGACTCTTCACTTGAACCACAGGATGCATAGTTACTGGCCTTGTTACTGAAAGTACAAGAGACAAATTCATTAGTATTAGTAGAGCTTTTTGGAGACTCGTGCATCTGTGATCCATCTAAGTCAGTATGCCTGGGTATTGGCATAAATGTTCCTATAAGAGGTGGAGGAACAACATGCATTGCTGCAGTTGGTTTAAACCTATGGTAACTAGGTTTTCCCTCCTCCTCCTTGTCAGGATCAAAGACACTTGAAAAGGATAAATCAAAAACATCTTCTGGATCATATATTTATCAAACCCTAACCCTCTCTTAGTCCTACCAGACATGCTACTATCTATTAACTTTGAAATATTCTTGGGTGCTTTTTCCCATTTTTCAAATCGTAAAAGTGTAGCATCCAATTTTTCTTGCATGTCTTGCTTAGCCTTAATATTTTCATTGTTAAGTTTTTCAGTATATGTAAGCATATTATTGGTTTTTTCTAAATCAATGCTTAGAACTCTAATCTTATCCTCATATTCACGTTGAGTATTTTGAAGCCACTTCTTTTGTTGTTCCAAAGTTTTTAGAGAACTCTTATAAGCTTGAACTTCCAAAAAATATTTATCATTTTGTTCATTTAGTTCATTGTATTGAGTCAAGAGTTCTGAATATTTATCATGACAACCAAGAGGGCAATTTTGTACCTGAGGCAAAATTACCATAAGAGCAAATTCTTTTGCCTCCTCTGCATCAGATAAGTGCCCAACAATCATAGCAAATACATCAGTAGAAGCTTAAGGTGATTCCAATGTAGCAGTCTGATGATCATTCCAGTTAACCATGAAGTCAACTGACACCAAAGCTTTCTTTTCATCCTTGAGCTCTTGAACCTTAAAGGCTGAATACCTGTTCTTCTCCTGGTCATTTTTGTTAGGGCATTCCCTAGCAAAATGTCCTTGCTGCTGACAGTTATAGCATCTGACCTTGCTTCTATCAAACCTGGCTGGCTCTCTTGGGTTGTAGTTGAGTAGCATGCATTGCAATCGTTGTCTGCTTTTTGCTCTTCCAGTCAACTGCTCCTCCATTGATGATAAACACGTAAACCGTCTGAGACTTCGTATCGTCTTTATCATATTTCAGGGACGCATCACGATAAACATGTAAGATTCAGTTCTGTATATGGTTTCCCTCTGAAAACCAAAAACATATCTTTAGTACTCCTTAAGTACTTTATAATATGTTTAACAGCAACCTAGTGGAGCTTCCTTGGATTCTGTTGGTAACGACTGACTAAGTTCTGAGCAAACACCACATCTGGCCTTGTGCATCTTAAAACATACATGATAGATCCTACAACCGAAGCATAAGGTAATTTCTTCATGTATTCTACCTCTTAATGTGTTGATGCATCCCTCTCATGACTTAAATCATGCTTAACCTCCATATGTTGAAAACTTTTCTTGGAGTTATGCATAATAGACTTCTTCAATATCTTATTAAGATAAGTAATTTGCCTAAGACCAATTAACCACTTACTCCTATCTCTATAGATTTTAATTCCCATAATGTATGCAGCTTCTCCTAAATCCTTCATAGAAAAACATTTGCCATGATAATTCTTAACTTCTTTAAGTCTTAGAATGTTACTTCCCATGATTAATATGTCATCGACATATAAGACTAGGAACACTACATCACTCCCACTAGCTTTACGATATAAACATGGGTCATCATTATTTTGAACAAATCCTCTTTTTTATTTCTTCATCAAATCGCTTATACTATTGACGTGATGCTTGCTTCAAACCATAAATAGATATTTGAAGTTTACACACGCGTTTTGGATATTTTGAATTAACATACCCATCAGGTTGCTGCATATAGATGTCTTCATCTAAGCGACCATTCAAAAAGGCAGTTTTAACATCCATTTTCCACATCTCATAGTCATAGTATGCTATTATAGCTATGATAATCCTAATAGCTCTTATGTCTGCTACTCGAGAAAACGTATCCTCGTAGTCAATGCCAAAAGTTTGAGTAAAACCTTTAGCTACTAAACGAGCTTTATAGGATTGTATTTTCCCATCCATGTCAGTTTTTTTCTTGAATATCCACTTACTTTTCACTACTTTAGCATTTGAAGATGGATCTAGAAGAATCTAAACTTCATTTACTTTTATGGAGTTCATTTCCTCATCCATTGCACCAGTTCACTTAACCTTTTCAGGATCAAGTATGGCTGACTTGTAATTTGCAGGTTCACGAAGATCCCCTACTTCATCATCTTCATGGTCTATGCTAAGACATAGACGGTTGGGTGCACGTATAGTCTTTTTGAATCTACGGACAGGAACTAATTTTGGTGGAACACTCAGACTTTCTGTTTCTATAGGAATTTAACTAGTGTTTTTAGAAGGTAATGTATCTATTTGATCTTCTTCAAGATCATAAATTCTCCCACTGAATCCTTAAGATATGAGATCTCATTCAAAAAAATCTCCATGCCTTGCAACAATAACTTTGTTTTCAGGTGGAAAATAAAAGTAGAAACACATAGTTTCCTTAGGGTATCCTACAAAGATACATTTCACATATCGTTGTTGGAGTTTAACAGCTGAGTCACGTTTCACATACACCTCACAACCCCAAACCTTTAAATAAGATAAGTTAGGCGATTTGCCATGCCATATTTCATATGGTGTCTTATTTAGCTTCTTTGTGGGAACCATATTTAGAATACGAATAATAGATTCTAAGGCATAGTCCCAAAAGGATAATGGTAAAGTTGTAAGATTAAACATAGATCGTACCATATCTAATAATGTACGATTTCTCCTTTCAGATACATCATTTTGTTGTGGATTATAAGGAGAAGTAAGATTCTGAACATTCCATTCTCACTTAGATAATCTTTAAACCCTTGTCTTAAGTACTCGCCACCTCTATCAGAACGAAGAGCTTTAATCTTCTTTCCTAGTTGCAGTTCTACTTCAGCTTTAAACACTCTGAATGTTTCAAATACCTCATGTTTATGTTTAAGTAAATAAACATACCCATAACGGTTGAAATCATCCGTAAATGTTAAGAAGTAGCTAGCACCTTTCTTTGACACATGCCTAAGTGGTCCACACACATCTGTATGCATTAAACCAAGTAGATCTGCAGCTCTTTCAATATTACTAATAAAAGGTTTCTTGGTCATCTTTCCATAGATACAAGACTCACATGTATAAAATGATTCATCATTGATATTTTCCAAAAGACCTTCACGTTGAAACTTTTGTATGTGTGTATTCCCAATATGGGCAAGTTTACAATGCCAAAGATAAGAAGAGTTCGAGTCTAACTTTCTCTTCTTATTCATGCTAAAGACAAAATTATTATTATACTTGGAAACATTACTATGCATGTTAATTTCAAACATACCATTCACAGCAATTACATTAAAATAGAAAATACCATTTTTAAAAACAGAAATTCCATTAATACCAATAGTGTGAACAAATCCAAGATCCAACAAACAAGAAAAGGAAATGACACGTCTAACAATATAAGGTGCATAATGAAAATTGTTTAAGATCGGTACTAAACCCGTAGGTAAAACTAAATTAAACACTCATATTGCTTCAACAACTGCTTGTGCTCTATTTCCCACTTGCAGGTATTGCTCTCCATATGATAGCTTCCTTTCCATCTTAAAGCCCTGAAACGTATTACAAATGTTAATACTGCATCTCGTATCATATACCCATAAATTTGATTTGTATGTTAAATTAAATAATTCAATCATAAATAAGTTACCTGAAGCTGCAGCACTATGCTCAGACTTCTTGTTCGTACTTTCTCGCAACTCTTCGAGATACAGAGGATAGTTCCTCTTCCAGTAACCACTAGCGTCGTAGTGGTGACAATTCCCATTCTTTTGAGATTGATTCTTCTTAGAAAGATTTTGCTTAGGCTTTTGATAAGTCACAACTTGCTTGCTTTTATCACCTTTGCCTTTGCCTTTCATCTTTTTGTTCGATTACGGTTTTGGCTTACTCATTCTACCCTTTGTATGTTAAGTACTTGAGGAGTAGATTTCGGGGCCTTGTCCTTTAAACCCTTTTTGAAGTCAATGAGGATTGCGTGCAAATCACTCACTGTCTTCCCCGCGCAATGCATATTGAATTTCTAACAAAATCACCAAAATCCTTGTTAAGGGACCTGTTGATTAAGTTAATCGCCATATCATTGTCGTACGTTTTCCCAAGTGCATGTAGTTGGTCCATGAAACCTTTAATTTCCAAATAGTGAGCACTCACGGATTTTCCTGGGGCTTGTTTGCAACTGTGCAAAGCATCCACTAAATTGTAGATCTCCATAGCTTGCGGCTTCTCAAACATTTTCCTGAGTTCTTCAAGCATGTTTTGTGTAGGAAAATGCTCAAACTGCTTTTGAAGAGCACGTGACATTTTCCCAAGCATTAAACAAGCCACATCATTATGTTTCTTGTATTCAGCTTTATATGTTAACTTATCAACATCGGAAGCCTCCGCAGGGGGTTCTTGAGGAACTGGCGTGTACAAGCAATCATAATTACCCGCAACTCTCAAGATAATTCTTAGTGAGCGGTACCAATCGTTGAAGTTTTGACCAGTCAGTTCTTGACGTTCAAATAAATTTTTGAACGCCGAACTTAAAGCGTTGTTATTTCCGGGTTGAGCCATTTCTACATAAATAAGTTCAAGTATTAGTATTTTTGATAATGCTTTCAAAAAAATAAAATTACCCCGGTAAATAAAATTAGCCATAGTATTTTCTTGAAAACTAGAATCCATATTAACATAAATCCTTCAGTTGATCTGCTAGTAATGAATGTATTTAACATGGTAACTTGTCGAACAATAAATTGACAAACAATTTTCAATTTTAGATTCTTTAGGGACTTACATTGCCAAAATTTGTTGCATTGTAAACATGTTTCATCCCCACTTAATGCCTTAAGTTTCTATATCTCACTAAGTAACTTAATTAAGTCGTCTAATATAAAAAACGTGAAACTATTCATGTGAAGTCTCATTCAGTCACGGAAGTTTTATTTCCATCACAATCTCGTCCATGGTCTCGCATGACGACATTGTAACTTCAAGTGTTCGTCAATTAGATGGAATTTGACTTAAATTTTCGGGTATAAGTTTTTGATGTGAAAAATCAAAATCTATGTATGGAGAAGCATGCATACATCTCCGTAAACATAAGTTTAATAAAACATTTAGTAAACTTTTTTGGCAAGATTAAATATACATAAATTATCGTTGAGGCATTGGTTAAACCAATTAAAGAATTACCCGCAACGAAATTCACAACGTACTTTTTCTACAACTCGGCTAAAGCACAAAGCAATAACCTTATTCATTGCGTTTCGGATGTGAATTTGCGACAGATAAACCTTAAAGTAGTTATGCAAATAAAAATCGTAGGTAACTCCAATTTGACGTACAAGCGAGCCAGGAATTTGATCAGCGACAAAGGCGTAACCTCCTTTCTTAGTCGGGTTCGACCAACGACGCGTTATACCCACCACACAGTTGTCAAATTTGGATGCGCCTTTCAATTATTATTGCAAAATTACCAATCAACACTATCTAATGTAATTTATATCTCAAAACAATTCTTATTTTTAATATGATTTATTCCGTATTATTTTTCTTAAAAAAATTACCGTTGTTTACAAAAATTCATGTAATTTAAATAAACAAATAGGCAAACAAAAAACCTAAATCACAAACACATAATAACAATTTATATGTGCAATAAATAAATTAAATAGCCACATGCATACGATTTTATTCAATAAATTTACAAACATAGGTTTTTATATTCATATAAAAGTCTTCCCTAATTCTAGATTTATCGAATCAAATAAACAAGTCGCACATACGTAACAATTACCACATATAAATCATATGATCCATGAAAAAGATGCACGTTCGTCATGGATCCACCCAAATCACTTAACAACTTAATGAAATCTCAACGGATCGTAACCTTATTTACATGACATAACAATTAATGTTGCAATTTTATCAAAGATCAAAACATGTAATTTTAGGGTTTCAAATTATTTTTTTTATTAAATCGACCAAAAAATCGGCCAAAAACAAAACCTAAAAAAATTATGAAAACGAAAAAAAAATATGTAGTTTTAACTCAAAACAATTACAAGTTAAAGATCTTTAGATATCAATAATTATAACATGTTAAAACGACTCGTGATGCTACTGCTGGTTTATGTAGTTCATAACAATTATAAAATCACAAGTAAAGATCAAAGCACGTAATTGCGGAAGCGGTTTAAACAAGATCATATTAATAACACATTCATAATTAATCGAGTAGGGTTACGTACCTTTTGCAATGCGATTCTAACAAACAAGAACAAATCTCCAATTTTAGGGTTTATGAGGATCAATGATTAACCTCCAACTGTTTTGTTAATCGATCCAAGATATAATCTATAGTGAGATTATATTACGTTCTTGTACACACGTATAATATCGAGCTAACCGTAAAACTAGTACGTAAACGAGCAATACGTTAAAGTGGAAAAAACCAAACCGAAACCCTATAGGGGCGTTCGGTCGATCGATTCAAAGAAAGAGAGAGAGAGATGCGTGGGATAAAAAAACTACGAGAAATCTCATGAGTATTTATAAGGGTATAAAACTTAAGGCTCAAGTTTAGTAATTCTATTAGGATTAGGAAACAAGTTTCCTTTTCCTTCTCCCCCTCCCCCATCTGATTGGAATTCACCCAACAAGGGTGTTTCCGGATCCTTCTTGACTCTTCTTTATTTAACCACATTAATCGTTAGTCCTTAACGTTTAAAACTTAACGACTTTTAAACGTTTAAAACTTGTTATAATTAATAAATATGTAAAATACATTTATTAATAAATTAACTATTTACGTATTTTGTGCAATCTCGTAATCTCGAGTTCGATACTAACACACGTCTATTAAAATTAAAGTCAATAAACTTACATTAAATATATGACAAAAAATAAATAATATCAAGATCAAGTCAAACCAAAGTTTTAAAAAAACTAAAACATTATAATAAACAAAATATGTAAGAAAACGAATTAAATGTTCCATTTATTCATTAAACTGCATATCTGCGTTCAAACTCATCCAACGCGTACTTAAACCGATCTTACAACACTTCGTTAATCATCCTTGTATAAGAGCAATTGGTACAGTGGTGTTTTTTTTTAAACTATAAACATTAATGGTTAGTGGGTCGAATCGTGCAATGACATCTAAACGGCATAATATCTTTTTCGAACCCTCGTCTAGTTATGTTAAACTCTTTATCCGCTTCGCTTGAGAGCTTTGCCAGGTCTTGAACTCAAGACCTCCAGAAAATCTCCCCCAAGGAAATTACTTAGTGAAACTTTGATGACCAACTGAGTTAAGTCAATTAATTAATTGGTACAGTATTGTTAAAGCGATGTTGGCACGAGAATTATTTTGGGGCAACACAGTAAGATTGATGTCAAATGTTGTGGCGTCAAAATAAACAGTCACGCTAATTTTTTTTGAATCCGTGGTATCATTTCTTTACTCTTGACCATCATTTTTTCTTGTGTCAAGTGTCTAACTACATTTCAAAAAAAAAAATGTAACAAAAAAGTTCTTGTGCTACATGACACTCAGGGGATGTTTATTTTTCCATTTATTTATAGTACTTTATAAAGCATTTACCTCTTTTTTATATTTAGTAGTCTTAAAAATTCAGCCTTAAACATTTCTTTATTAGGAAATCAATATACAACTAATTAGTCAATGTTCATCATCTACATTCTTCAATTTTTTCAAGATTTAATGTATACGTTTTCTAATAACTAACATTGATGATTTAGTAAAACCCATTTAATAAAATGTGAGTAACAACAACCTTTTAAATGCATTCATCCAACATTGTATAACAACTCAAACAAGAAATATAATCACAGGCCTCATACAAAAAAAAAAAAAAAACGCCTATCATAAATATCTTTTTAATTTTTGTCTTTAATTTCTCCTCTAATATTATGAATATAAATAATCACAAACACACGAACAAATCATCCTCTCACGTTACCTGCCAATAAAAAACTATCTTTCACCACATCTGTCACAACTGCCTCCGCCCTAAATCTTACAGGTCTTTTTACATAAATTATTTATATGTTTGTTAGAAGAATGTTTAAGCAAATAATATTTGCTCGTCGCTAAATATATTCACAGGATACTCGCCGCTGCATTGCGCGGGTATCCTGCTAGTGCCTCTTAGTGGGAAGAGAAGTGGACCCAAATCTCTTTGACCATCTTGTTCCCCACTTATATTAAAATCTCCCTCTTCCCACTAAGAGGCTAATTAAGAGCCTCATATGATACCTAATAAAAAAAGAAACAGCCCCTCACTTATTTTAACGCCAGCTTTTAATCCCAATACTCTAACGAAAATAAAACATAGTAACATGGCAAGTAATTATTTCTTTACGTCAGGTTTTTGTTCTTACGGAGGGTGTTGACTTTTAAACAGTAGTACCTCGTTACTATAACATTATTTATTTACATTACATTGGAATTATCTAAAACAGGAATATTAGATAAACAAGAAATTTTCCATATTAAAAAAGGCTAAAAAGTCGATCATAAAATGATTACACCTAGAATTAAGAATGGAATACGAGGCGTTGCTTTTTTTTTTCCTATAAACAAAGTATATAGTACTCCGTAATAAATTACTGTAACTCTTTTATATCTGTGATTATACTTTTACTTTATTATACGTGAATATATAGGAGCAAAAATTGTGCTAGTTTTACGGATATAGAGTGTGCTAAAACGACTGGCGTTGATGCAGTGCTGGTGAAAAGCAAAGCAGGACCGTCAGGTTGAATCAAAAGAATGATTGATTGGACGGTGATTAGGTATAGTTTTAAACACTGTGTATTTCCACTTTTAGTTGATAGATTTGCTTGCATGGGTCCGACTGGACGAACGAGTCAACCAGCTAATAGCTTTATTTCTCTTATGAATTACTTTTGTCATTTTTAGAGTGAACTGAGAAATCGTAGATGAGGTTTCTGTCAATCGTAAGTGCAGCTTCTGTGACAAATTTTTGGTTTATAAATTTTACTTTTGAACTCAATAAAAAAACGAGATATATAGCCCGCGTTTCACGGCAGAAGATGCAGGATTATGGTTGCAGTGGACCGATGATATGAACGATTGTACGCGTCAAAAACTGACATTACTGGGAACGAATAAGCTCAAGAAATATTTCCGTAAGAAAATATTTTAAATTTGTATTAAGTCTCAAAAAATTTTAAAAAATTATACGTATGTCAGAATAATTTCAATATTGAGCTTGTTTGGTTCACAATTAGACGGTCTTCTCAACGGTATTTTTTTTTTCAAAAAAGTCGATAGATATACGTTTCATAGTTGATAAATAAATTTTATTATACCGAAAAGATATAAATAGTTAAAAGTTTAAAGTCTTTTTGTAACACTTCATATAGTATAAGGGTTATTTTATAAAATTATTTTTTTTAATTCCCCTAGTGGGCCATCTTTTTAGGTAATAGGTCTTCAAACGACGTACATAGATGAATAAAACGACATCCAATATCCTTTTACAACGTCGTTTACGGCAATGAATAATATATATTATAATGTGAGAAAGAATGCATCCAAAAATTATATTTGTTAGATAATACAATTGGCCCAAATCTTATTTTAGGTTTGAGTCCATTAGAATCAAGGTTGTAAATAGCGTAAAGCGTAGCGTAGCGACATTGCCGAGCTTCAAGCTACACAAGCTATAGCAAAGTTATGGCGGTTTCCGAAGCGTGATATATAGCGGCACAAAATATTTATAAATTAATATTTATATAGCGATTTTACAAATGAAGCAATCTTTTAATTCAAATATAAAACAAAATTGGCTAATAGTTTTTAAGGATTTTTTCCCATAATAAAATTACTAAACCCAAGTCTACTAAATAGCCCAAAACTAGTAAATAAGCTAAATTCTTGTAAATTTGCAAAAAGATTAAAAAAAAAGTGCAACGCTACACGCTATAGCGCGCTATATCGCGCTTTATGACGCTTTTTAGCACGCAACGCCTAGAGGTGACGCTTTAGTCTGTTTCGTAACGTGGAGGTCACGTTTCACGCTATAGCACGCTATAGCGCGCTATTTAGAACCTTGATTAGAATTAAGGTTTGGTTAACTTGTTCAATAAGCTATTTTTTTTTTGTTTTTTTTTCTTGAACATAATAAGCTATTATTGATAAATACATATGCTATGCTTATAATGTAAACACACACAATTCTAATGTAAACACACAAAACACAATTCAATATATCTATTTGCTATTTTACATGATATCAGAGCTTTAGCTACAACTCACCACAAAATAGTTATCATCCGATCATCAGTCACACACCGATGATTCGGAGGGATCCCGTTAATTTTCTTTCGCTTTATCAATTTAAATAATTAGCCTTTTCTATCCAATAAATCCTATCATCCAAAACTCTAGCCCTTATAACACATATCTCATTATGTTGATTTAACGATTAATAAATATTTTTTTCTCATCGTCATTATTCTTTGTTTTATCGTCAGAGACCATTGGCATTTTTCGAAAATAATTGGTCAAAAAATGTCGCTCGCACCTAAAGGCAAATCAAGAAACGCAAAAGAGGAAGCCGCAAGCAATAAACAACTATGTCATCGAATACAATTATACTTCCGTCTCAACTACGGAGAAGATGATTGAAGAAGAAGCTTTTAATATGTGTTTTAGTTTGTCCGTCGAGAATCGTCCCGTTCAAACTACAGGGGAGTGTTAGACAACATAATTTGCCCAAGCCTAGTTGTAGGCTTAGGGTCCATTAGGGTTAGGGTGGCTTGTTCACAAACCTATGTATTGATTATAAATACATATGCAATCTTCTTATGTAATCATAAAAACACAATCAATCAATATTATCTTTATTATTTTACGTGCTATTGGAGCTTTAGGTACAACCCACCATAAGAAAGTTATCCTCCGATCATCAGTGACGATAATTCGAAGGGATCCCGCTTAATTTCTTTTTCGCTTCACTTTTTCATAATTAGTTTCCTTTTTATTGTATAAATCACAGCGTCCAAAACCCTAGCTGTCATAACACGTCTCATATAAATAAGATTATAATTAACACATTCACATTCACAATTAATCGAATTAAAGTTACGTACCTTTTGTAATACAATTCTAACGAACAAGAACAAATCACCAATTAGGGTTTATGTGGATCAATGATTAACCCCTTACAACAAACAAACAAAAAAATATCGTGAAATAATATGCTTTCAACATATGCTCCAGTTTGTCCGTCGAAAAACTTACTGTTCATACTGCGGGGGAGTGTTAGATAATATAGTTGACCCGAACCTCATTGTGTGTTTGGTCCATTAGGGTTAGGGTTTGGTTAGCTTGTTCAATAAGCTATTATTGATTATAAATATATATGCTATGTTTATAATGTAAACACACAAAACACAATTCAATATATCTATTTGCTATTTTACAATATTTTCTCAAAATATTTTAAGTCGATCAAAATGAATGAGGTAACTGAACCAACTTATGTCACATATTTATACGTGCACGGTACACACGTACATAAATATATGTGTGTTGTCCCATGATTTATGATGATGGATCTAAGAAATAAAAAAGAAAAGAGATGAAATTTAGAGAGAGAAAGTAGAGAGAATACGTGAATGACTAGGTGAAATTAGATTAAGAAATATGAAATGGCTAACCCTACTAACATGCTAGGACGGTGCTTATATAGTCTGTAAAAACTAGAAGGGGGGGGGGGGGGGGTTGAATAGTTTCTCATCGGTTTATCTCTTAATTAAAATTCTTTTCAATTAGGTGAGTACCAAAACTATCTTTTACTTAAAAGCTAGTTGCATAATGATTAGGTTCAATTCTAATTCATTAACAATAAGTAGTAAGTGTAATGATGATGAATATAAATGATGAGTAAGGAAAGAAACAACCTAGTAGGAAGACACCAAGATTTATAGTGGCTCGGCAACGAGGCTCTATCCTCGTTCCTACTCCACTCCTCGAGTACACCTTACTCGAGATTTCCACTATATCCATAAGCTCCCTTCTTGGCGGAGAAAACCTTACAACGTCGCTTACATTATTTTCCGACACTAAGCTAAATGTCGAGACCTAATCTTAGCCAGTACCAATCTACACAACGTCGCCCACTACACCATTTTACGACACAAGGCTAGATGTCGAGTTGTAATCCAAAGCTAGAACCAATCTTCACAATGTTGCCTAATTCACCATTTTCTGACACAAGGCTAGTTGTCGAGTTCTAATCCAAAGCTAGAACCAATCTTCACGACTCTTCACTTTGAAGCTAAGTGAGAACTTCACACAACACAACTATACATCACTTTATAGTTTGGTGAGAACTCACAAGACACAACCACATCACTTTATAGTTTAGTGAGAACCACAACTTATTACAACTCAACTAAACATATCCAAGTACACACATGTAGCTTGGATCTACACAACACAAATCCAAGTACACACATATTCAAAGGATTTATAATGAATGAATTTTTAATAATAAAAACGTTCTTGTGGGAATAAAATGTAGCCAATACACTTGGACGCTGACAAGAGCAATCTGGACGTTGTTAAGAAGAAATCAAGCGTTGACAGGACAAGCGTTGACAGGAAGAAGTCAAGCGTTGAGAAGAAGAAGTCAAGCACTGATAGAAGACTTAGTCTACACGTATTGTGTTTCTAGTATGTTTCTAGTAAAGATATGTTCGACAATGTATTTCTTATGTTTATCTTTACCAAGAATAGCTGATACGTAGACTCTTGTACAAGGTTCCTTAAATCTATAAAAGGAGGCCTTTAGGTTTTGTTAAATATAAGTTTTTCATACGTTTTACACTTTCATTGTACGCAAGTTTGATTTATCAATCAAAGTGAAAGTTTGGTTTATACTGTTTGTGTGTTCTTGTTTAAGTATTAATTCCGCATAATACTTGAATTGTTACATATACAACATAGTTTCTCTACGTGTTTAACTTGATTTAATCTCGTTTACATAAGATAAATCGATCTAAGTTTGGGATCAACAAGTGGTATCAGAGCTTGTTGAGAAACTTTGATCTTGAGAACACAAAAACCCTAAATAGCCAAAAACCCTAATTTTCAAGAAACCCTAAAACTAAAACTCCATGTCTACTCCAGAGTTAACCTCCTCCTCCTCAACCCCCAACATCAAGATTCCCATGCTAGACCCAGACAATTTTGAGCTATGGAAGTTTAACTTTGAATAGTATCTTCAAATCCATGACCACACCCTATGGGAAATTATTGAATATGGAAACACATTCAATAAAGCTGCTAAGATTACAGCTGCTATCTTGGTAAGATCAACTCCAGGCTCTTCAGAAGAGGATCGAAAAGAAAAACCTGAAGATGGAAGAACTGTCTCAGCTGAGGACGTTGGAAAGAGAAGGAATGACATGAAAACCCGATGCATTCTCAAACTCTCTTTGGGACAAGCCAATCAGCACAAATATAGAGGCTATGAGTCTGCAAAAGATCTTCGGGCATCCCTTGAAGTTGCTTATGGTGGTAATGCTGATACTGTACAAGAGAAAAAGAAGCAACTCTTGCATTAATATGCTGTATTTAAAGCTCAACCCAATGAAAAGCTAAGTGGAGTGAGAAGCAGACTTCTTGACATTACAAGCAAGCTGTCCTTTATGGGAACAGTGCTTGGTGATGTTGATATCATCACCACTTTTCTTAAAAGTCTTGGTGATGCATGGAAGATTGAAGCAAGGTCTATGATTGCTAATAATACTCACAAAAGTTCCACTTTTGATGATGTTTATAATAAACTGAGGCTTGTAGAGAATGAAATCCTTTTGGATCAAGGAAGCAAGTCTACCAATGGAAACATGGCCTTCTTCTCACACAGTGAAGGTCAATTTGATCAAAGAGAGTCCTACATGCACCCCGTTACTGGATCACCTTGTGTCAACATTGGATCAAGTTTTGTCAACGCCTCACATTCAAACGCTGACACATACAATATTGACTCTCCAAGAGTTAAGCCTGCTGGTATTGATCTAGATACTGTGTGTGCATACATTGCTTCATTGCCCAATGGTTCAGTGATTACATATGAGGACCTTGAGCAAATTAGTGATGAGCATTTGGAGGAGATGGACATAAAGTGGAATATGGCTCTTGCAAGCATAATGACAAATAGATGGAATCGAAGATTTAAGAAGAAGATGACTTTTAATGCTAAGGACACTACTGGATTTGATAAATTCAAGGTTGAATGTTATAATTGTCATCGAATGGGACACTTTATGAGAGAATACAGATCTCCAAGAAGATCTGATGCTGGAAAACCCTCAAGCCAAATCATCAAGGCTCAGGATTCCAAAGCTATGGTTGCTATGCAAGACATTGATGGTGTTGGCTGGGATTGGAGCTATTTGGCCAAGGATGAGGAAGAGAACAGAGCTTTGGTTGCAGAAAAGGAAGAAGAGGAGCATGTTCACTGATATGAGCTTAAACTCATATCCTTTTATCAACAAATAACCCTAAAACATGAAGCAAAATACCAATTTATTTGGCAAAAACAGTGTTATGTGGTATGTTTGTGTTTGTGTGCACTTTTGTAGGTAAGAAGATACATTTTCAAGCAAACAAGGAAAAATCAAGCTCAAATGGATGAAAAAGACAAAATAGGATCAAAAGTGACAAGACTTTGAAGAATAAGGACCTATCTTGACAAGTTATGAAAGTTGGAGGACTAAAAGTGAAATAATGTAAAAGTCAAGATTCAAGTCAAACCTGGTCAACTATCAAGTCAACTCAGTCAAGGGATGATTTTGTTGAAGAATCAAAGTAAAAGGACCAAAAATGTTAAAAGAATGAAGATCCTAGCCTAAAACAGCAATCTGCCAAGAAGAAGGACTTGTTTTGCCAAGATTGGAAAGTTATGCAAGTGTGATCCATGTGTCAAGTTTTCAGCCAATGGGAAGAGAGATATTGCTTCACACGGATTGCCACTTCAGCTTAATAAATACCCACTATCGCCGCCACATTTAATACACAATCTCAACAGTGTAATCCACAACTCTCTCCCACAACTAATCAGAAACTTACACGTGTCATCTTCAAGAACAAGAAAATTTGCCAGGATCGGGTTTCTTCTACACTCAATTTCATGGGAAGATTAAAACACCAAAGATGATCGTTTTGAAGAGACGAATTCAATGGTACAACTCAATTAACATATCACTCATCCAATCAAAAACACCCAAATCATTGTTCATACCTTCAAAGTGCCAAATGCAGAATTTTCCACGTGGCAAGTTATTACTGGTCCTGACACGTCACCAACCCCAACAAACTCTCCTCTCATGTCTATAAATACCTAGTTTAGTCTTCATTTTCAGTTGGTAGCTTAATTTTGTAAAACACCTAGTTCTTACTTTCCTTTCCTTTTTCCCTCACTTTTCCCCTAACTACTCAAGAGTCTGACAAACTCTTGAGTCAGTTAGTTAGTTGATAGCTTGTAACAAACTTTGTAACTGATTTCCTTCAATAAAATTCAAATTCCTTTTTCCCGCCAAATTCTGTTCTTCTCATTCAGTCAGATTCTTGCTTCAATTGGATAGTGTTGTTGCTGTTTGATGTTTGTTATGATCAACCATAGATCATAACTGACATTTGTGAAGATTGTTAGCTGTGTGATCAGAATTTGTTCATTCCATTGTTCATTTGAAGATTTCAAGCAGTTTGATTGATTCCAGATGATTTGTAGCTGTTTGATGGTTGATACTTGTTGAATACTAGTGATAGGTGGTGGTTATCACTAGGGCAAGAGAGCTCAGCGCTCCTCTCCTTCCCAAAGGATATCAACATTAGGTTTTAAGCTTCCTATTTTTGTTCCACTTAACAAGTCTATTGCATGCTACTTTTCTTAGTTAAATTTGATGTCTGCCTGATATATTTGTTTGTAGTTGCTATTTGATTGATCTTTGTGAGTTTGAAGTTCAGTTACTGCTTTCTTGTTTACTTGAGTTCTGATTTGTAGTTACTGTTTCAATTCAGTCACTTTTTAGCCTAATAGCTTACTTGCAGTCTTAGCCTTGGTAATTGTTTGGTTTTAGTTTTAATACCTTTCATTTTGATCTGTGAATCTAGTTTGCTATAGCATTTGAATCAGTTCAATCCAGTACTTAAAAAGTCTTTGTTAAAGTTTGTTATAAATAGATAAAGGAGTGTTTGGGAATAGATCATCAGTAGTCTTCAAGCATTGAGATTTGGTGTTGTAGAGTTCATTTTCAGTCTTTAGTTGATAACAAGTGGTTTTAAACCTTTTACAAGTCAAATAATAGGTCAAACAGGCAAATGGTTTAAAAATAGTTTGGGTCAGCTTTTATTCAGTTTTGGTTTGAAAACTTGCCAATTTCAATTGCTTATTTCTCATTCATTCTTAGATGAAATTTTCTCAAATTTGTTTCCAGTCCTAGCTTATATCATAAACTTTTAGATTCTAAGAGGAAATTCTACAGTTCTAGGAATTAAGCCAGATAATAGCTTTTTGGTCAAAGTCTGAGCAAAGCTCATTCTCTGAGATAAGCTTGCTACTGTTTTCTCATATCTTCAAATCTATTTCATAAAAGTCATGATTTTCTTTCACCAAACCAGTTAGTAAGTGTTGAATATTGATTTTTGAAAATTTGAGCTTTTTCCAAAATCTGGTCAAACTTGGTCAACATAAGCTCTTTTGAGCTTATTTCAGATTTCTAGCTCATTTCTTGATGAAAATAGTTCTGGTTTGATTTCCCATTCTTGAAATAAGTTGCTTAATCAGTTTCATTACAAAGATCAAGTTGTGACTGTTTGGTTTAAGCTGTAGCTTATTTTGAGCTTATTGATAAGCACTCTTTGGCTTAATTTTGATCTTTAGCTTAATTCCTTAAACACACGTAGCTAAAATTGGATTTGAAGTCTTTTGCAAGTTGTTTCACTGATTTGGTTGAGTAATAAGCTCAAACGAGCTTATTGTTTCTTGTATCCCGTTTTTAGTTAAAAACTTTTCTTAATTGCACTTTGGTCCTTAAGGTTCTGTCAGCGTTTAATTTTTGCCTAATTTCCATGTTTTTAGGGTTTGCTATAGTTTAGTCCCTGGACTTTGCAAGTTGTTAAAATTCAGTTAGTAGTTTGTTAGATTGTTACATTTTTAGTTAGTTTGTTATAGTTTTTGCATTGTTGATCCTTATAGTTTACTGTTTTGCATTCTTAGTCCCTATAGTTATAGAATTTACATTTTGAGCATTTAACTTTCATAGAAATTACATTTTCAGTCCTTCTAGTTTTATATTTTGTTAATTGAATTTTGTTTGAATAAAAAAATTGGTATTTGCAAAATGTTTTACGTATAAGTAGTTTAATATTTTTCATTTTTAAATAGTGTTGTTTGAATTAGCAATAGATTACCAAGCAAGCTTGAACAACCAAGAACAATAATAAATCTGATATTGATTGGACTTTCTATTGGTTAAGAACTGAGAAAACGAACTTGCATTATATTACATTTTAAATGGCGCCGCTGCCGGTTCTTTGACTACACGAGAGACTATCGATTGACGGTTTTCATTGGCTTTTGGGACCCGTTCACTTTGTGAACGTTATTTTTACGTATCATAAATCAAAAACAAATAAAAAATCAAAAATATAAAAATATATAAAAACTAAAAAATAACAAAACAATTCTTTTCCTAAAGAATTGACCAAAAAAATTAAAAAATCCAAAAAGCAATCTTTTTCCTAAGAGATTGCACCCAAAAATATATATTATTGGATTCTCTCGGTTTTTATGTACATATAGTATTTTCCTTTAAAAAACTCATAAATACAAAAATATTTTCCATATATTATTATAAGTAAATACGTATACGTATAAGAACAATCAATCTACATATCTTCCATAAGTATTGCCGAGGCAATACACCGTGTTGAGGGGCGTTCCGGTCCTTGACACGCGTATCGATCAAACAAAATAAAGCAAGAATAGATAAATACTCTCAATAAGCAACAATTCGAAGAATACGAACATTTAAGTGAATAGAAAGGCGATGTGCTATAAAATGCCATCTAAGGGTCAATAGGTACTTAAGTGCTTCGCGCCACCTAACCCCCCGTTCACTTGGGAGTATTCTAAGAAGGAAGGCTTCATTGAGGGTCTTGCACCCAAAGTAGTAATACATATATTGTTATTTTCTTGTGGATATTTAATATTGAAACTCGAAGAGGATAATCCATTTATCTTCAAAGTCACACGAGAGCTTCTCTCTCATTCCTCGTATTGAGTTGCATGCTCACTCGCGGGCGTGCACAAATACCGATTGGTGTACAACCTCTTCCTCCGAAAAGGAAGAAAAAGAGAAAGAGTAAGACCACCACCGTCCACCAAGCCGATCACGAGAATCGTGCTTTGTCACCACCACAAGAAGCCATGGCTATTGATAATCGTACTTTGTATGAACGTATGCAATCCAACATTCATGGATATGCTAGTGCCATTAAGATTCCCGACTTTCCCGCTAACACATTTGAGCTACATACATCTATGATCAATATGGTTGCTTTATCACCTTTCTTGGGAAAACAAAATGAGGATCCCCATGCTCACCTTAAGAGATTCCTTTCACTTTGCAATACCATTAAGCATAATGGGGTTCCACATGAGGTCATTAGATTGATGTTAGTGTCATTTTCCTTAGATGGGAGTGCTAAGCATTGGTTAGACACCCAACCACCCGATAGTATCACCACATGGGACGGTTTTACCACTAAGTTTTTGAACAAGTTCTTTCCTCCACAAAAGACTATGGCTTTGAGGAATTTAATTATGGGCTTTACACAAAAACCTAGTCAATCCTTTAGTGATGCTTGGGAAGAGTATAGTGAGTTGTTGAGGCGATGCCCTAACCATGGATTGGATGATGTAAACCAAATCAATACCTTCTATAATGGCCTTAAACCTCACCACCAAGACTCACTAAATGCTTCCGCGGGAGGGAGTATTCTTCTTAAGACCTACCAAGAGGCTTTGAACATTATTGAGACTAAGGCAATGGTTCAAACAAACAATCCATTTGAAGAAAGGGTTCATGTTATCCAAAACACTTCTCAAACTCCTTGTGACATCCAACTTCTTAAAGAGATCCTTCAAACAGTCAAACAAGGACAAGAAATGACTAATGACATGGTTCAAAATTTTAAGAGCATGACATTGAACAATTCCTCAAATAATGTGAATGCCATCACCATTTCTTGTGTTACTTGTGGAGGCCCCCACTCTTATGAACAATGTGATAAGGTGCAAGGGTATCAAGGGGAATGCTATGCTTACCAAGAGGAACATCGTGAACACTTCAAGCCTAACATCAATCCAAATAACCTTTCTTACAAATCCCAAAATTACCTTACTCCACCCGGCTTCCCACCCCAACCACCCACCCAAATTCCCCAAAATACTCCTCAAATTTTACCAAGGAATCAAGGGCAAAGACCACCATACCAAGGAAATAATTACAAGGCACCCAATCAATTTCAACCTCAAGCAAATACCTTTTATCCACCACAACAAGGATTTAATCAACCACTACCATTTATTCCCAATCAAGCATATGCTCCAATACCAAATCAAGCTTACCCTCAAAATCCAAATCAAGGATATGGGATGCAAGAGACTCAAGAGTATGTTGACAAGAAAATGCGTGAAATTGAGAAGAGAATGAGTGACCAAGTGAAACGTACAATGGAGGAACAAATCAATAGGGTTTTAGTGGCGGTAACTCAAAGACCACAAGGGGCTTTACCTTCTAACACACAAACAAACCCTAGGGCCAATGTCAATGCTATTACAACAAGGAGTGGTACAACAACAAAGGATCCTTCACCTCCTAAACCTACTATTGTTCAACCCACTTGTGCTCCTACTTGTGACAAGCCTTCTATCTCTACTTCACCAGTTCAAAATGCTCCCATTTCTCCAATTTCAAAGCCTATTCATGAAACACTCAATAAGGAAAATCCTTCATCCACACCTCAACCACAACCAAAACCAAGTCTTCCTTATCCCTCAAGATTGAGAAAAGAAAAGCTTAAGAACAAGGATGATATCCAAGTTTCTAACTTTTTGAGGATGTTCAAGCAACTTAACATCAATATCTCCTTTGCGGAAGCCTTAGCCAATATGCCTAAGTTTGCTAAGATGATTAAGGATTTGCTTTCTAACAAGGAAAGATTGGTGGATTTGCCTAATGCTTCTTTGAATGAAAATTGTTCCGCGGTGTTGCTTAAGAAGTTGCCTACTAAACTTGGAGATCCGGGGCGGTTTTTGATTCCTTGCAATTTTCCGGGGGTGGAAAATTGTATGGCTTTAGCAGATTTAGGAGCAAGCATAAATCTTATGCCATTATCGGTTTGGAAGAGACTTTCACTTCCCGAGCTCACTCCTACTAAGATGACTCTTGAGTTGGCTAACCGTACTATAGCTTATCCGGTGGGAATTGCGGAAGATGTTTTTGTTGGGGTTGATAGATTTACATTTCCCGCGGATTTTGTGGTAGTTGATTATGATGTGGATCCTAGAGTGCCTTTGATTGTTGGTAGGCCATTTTTGAGAACGGGTCGTACTTTAATCGATGTGGCGGAAGGAGAACTTACAATGCGGGTAGGAGACGAGAGAGTTGTGTTTAACATGGGAAAGTTGTCCAAAAAGTCTAATGAGCCCGAAGCGGTAAAACATATTGATGTTGTGCATGAGGAGGAAACACAAGATGATCTTCTTGATGAAGTTTGTGATGAGTACTTTTATGAAGCTTGCTCAAGTGGAGACTATGATTACCCTCATATTGAGACCATTGCTTCCATTACTTCCTCCTTGGATTTTCATGAACCTCAAGAGCTAAACTTTAGTGAAATTCCTTATGACACTCCACTTTTCCACAATACTAATCACTTTGATGAGGACTTAAGTAATGCGGGATCTTTTCTTTGTGATTCACCAACATATGATGACTATAGTGATGATGAGCTTTCTACTTGTGACTCTCCATTTGTTGATGATCATACTTCTTTTGGTTTTGAGGGATCACCCATTTTTGATAGCCCAATCTATGATGTCTATGGTGATGAGGAGGATTCTATCATTGATGACATTGATGAGTTTTTAGTGGAGGATATATCTTTTGAGTATACTCTTGGTTACCTTGATGAGGAGGGGGACATACTCTATTTAGAATCCCTATTGGATGAAGATCCTTCACCTTTTTCCTTGCCCATCTCAACCTTTCAAAGTGATAAAGGAAAACAAGTCATGATGGTTCCTTCCAAGAGCTTGTTGTTACCCATGCCTTCCCAACCTTTCTCTCACAATGTGAACTACAAAGGAGAATCTTCTAAAGCAACCATCACTTGTTGTTTTCCCATCAAGGAACGGATTTTTGATCCTGGCATAGAGCTTGCTAAACCATCTCAGTATCCACCTGATGCAACAAAAGGAAACCTTGTGAAAGATTTGAGAGCTTTACACCATCACCTTGGGAAGAACATATGGGAAACCATTTTAGAGAACTATACCTCATTCTTTTCACCATTGATTGGGAAGCTAGTTGTTGGCTTGAGTTATAAGTGGGAGGGTAATTATGTATTTGATCCTGGGGGATATTTATGGAGTTTTGATAAATGAACACTTGTTTTACCTCATCATGGAGATTTTTCTTAAAAAGGGCACAAATTTTCTTCTCCATGATAGGTTTTAGACACTTTTAAGTGTGGGACGAGTCGAGCTAGAGACTCATTAACTCAAGCATCATATAACTAGGTTTAGAGTGTTGTAGGTTAGAAATAAAGGCATAGACTTGGAGATAAGTGTAGGGGAGACCTTCTTTTGTCTTCTTGATTGTTTGTAGGGTTGCTCACTCATTTCATGCTTTGGAGCTTATGGAGGAGGCCCTTGTATCCGGTTCACTTCGTTACTTTAGTGAATTTTCATTGACACCTTGTGCTTAAACATGATTTCACTAATAGTTGTCCTTTCCTTAACTTGGGTTAAGCAAAGTCTATTCATTGTCATAAGTGTAGGGGAAGTTTTTATACTTCCATGCTCTTAAACATTGAGGACAATGTTTAGCTTAAGTGTAGGGGGGTCTTCTATCGAAGTGACCTTACCTAGAATTTGTCATTGTCTTGCATGATAACATGAAAAATTGAATTTTCAACATTTTTCAAATTTTTGATCTACTTTGGCCAACAAAAATATGCATTCATAATTTTTGCATCAATCATTTTTCATTTGCATAACACATTTGCATTGTATATATATTTCTTCTTGTATTTTTCATCAAAATATATAAAAAGGAAAAAAATATAATAAAACATGGTTTTAACAAGTTTAGATTTCTTTGACATATTAGGCCCGCCATGGATATTTTGACTCAACCCGAGTTTGCTTATTTTAGCACTCTCTAGCTAGTATCCTTAACCATGTAGTCCTTCATTGGTCTATTAGGCTAAGCATCCACCAATTTCATTATTTGAAATTTTAAATTTGTGGAGAATGGGAAATGATAGAGTTGAAGTAAGTATAAAAGGGCTAGATAGACTTCATGGCAATTACTTGTGGCTAAACCCTTCTCTTCTTTACCTCTACTTTCTTCGCATGTATATAATTGTTAATAAATAATCAAGAACGGTTTTAATTGGTTTGTAATCTCTTATGCATTTTTGACTAATCATTTATGGTTGATATGAGTACGTCTTAAGATTCTAAGTTAGCACGTTTTATGTGTACTAGACTTATGTCATGCTCCATATTTAGCGGGTGTTTTTCCTTTTCTTCTTTGCAAATTTCTTGGTGAGGAATAAAGAAAAATAAGAGCGGCTTATGAAAAAAAAATGAGTGGCTAGAAAAAAAAAGAAAAAGAAAAAAAAAAATAATGCAAGACTCCCAAGAGGGGCAGTGTGGTGTTAATTATAGTGACTATTGAGTTCCAATATTACCTTGACGGGTTGCGGGGATTCAATAGATTGCTCCAATCCAATATTACCTTGACGGGTTGCGGGGTTGAAGATCCAAAATCTCAAAAAGATGCGGATGTAAATTATTGCGTGAGTTTTATTTTTCTTTCCTTAGCGAGTGTGTAGTTACTTATGAAAGCATGACATGAGGATTTTACACATAAGGCGAATGACTTATTACTCTTAATACGGACTTGTATTAATTGTGAGCGGTTTTTCAAGTAATGGATGAGAAGATTACTTAGGATCAAAACCGTGCTTCCTTATTTTTGGATTTTACACTTCTTATATTTCACACTTGAATAATGACAAATTTGCCCACAAGCAATTTGCTCAAATAATAACCGGTTCCACATTTAATTGTCATGAATAAGTTGATGCACTTTTTACTTGTGAATGCAATGATCCTATTTATTAGCTTGGTATGGGGAAAGTGAAACTTGAGGGTGATAAATGTTCATGGTATCCAAGCCCTAATCCAAGTCATTGAGTTCTTTATGAGTTATTTCCATCAAAACCATTTTAAGAAAAATAAAAAAGATATAGATAGAATTGTATTTTGATTCATTGCATTATTAAAAATCAAAATCATGCATCATTTAGTTTAGAGTAGTGTAGATGCATCTCATATGGCCAAGGTGGATTAATTATGAGGGAAATGTAAAATTTTAAGCCTTGAAATATAATATTGCATGAGGACATGGCAATGTTCAAGTGTAGGGGAATTTGATATGAGCTTAAACTCATATCCTTTTATCAACAAATAACCCTAAAACATGAAGCAAAATACCAATTTATTTGGCAAAAACAGTGTTATGTGGTATGTTTGTGTTTGTGTGCACTTTTGTAGGTAAGAAGATACATTTTCAAGCAAACAAGGAAAAATCAAGCTCAAATGGATGAAAAAGACAAAAGAGGATCAAAAGTGACAAGACTTTGAAGAATAAGGACCTATCTTGACAAGTTATGAAAGTTGGAGGACTAAAAGTGAAATAATGTAAAAGTTAAGATTCAAGTCAAAGCTGGTCAACTATCAAGTCAACTCAGTCAAGGGATGATTTTGTTGAAGAATCAAAGTAAAAGGACCAAAAATGTTAAAAGAATGAAGATCCTAGCCTAAAACAGCAATCTGCCAAGAAGAAGGACTTGTTTTGCCAAGATTGGAAAGTTATGCAAGTGTGATCCATGTGTCAAGTTTTCAGCCAATGGGAAGAGAGATATTGCTTCACACGGATTGCCACTTCAGCTTAATAAATACCCACTATCGCCGCCACATTTAATACACAATCTCAACAGTGTAATCCACAACTCTCTCCCACAACTAATCAGAAACTTACACGTGTCATCTTCAAGAACAAGAAAATTTGCCAGGATCGGGTTTCTTCTACACTCAATTTCATGGGAAGATTAAAACACCAAAGATGATCGTTTTGAAGAGACGAATTCAATGGTACAACTCAATTAACATATCACTCATCCAATCAAAAACACCCAAATCATTGTTCATACCTTCAAAGTGCCAAATGCAGAATTTTCCACGTGGCAAGTTATTACTGGTCCTGACACGTCACCAACCCCAACAAACTCTCCTCTCATGTCTATAAATACCTAGTTTAGTCTTCATTTTCAGTTGGTAGCTTAATTTTGTAAAACACCTAGTTCTTACTTTCCTTTCCTTTTTCCCTCACTTTTCCCCTAACTACTCAAGAGTCTGACAAACTCTTGAGTCAGTTAGTTAGTTGATAGCTTGTAACAAACTTTGTAACTGATTTCCTTCAATAAAATTCAAATTCCTTTTTCCCGCCAAATTCTGTTCTTCTCATTCAGTCAGATTCTTGCTTCAATTGGATAGTGTTGTTGCTGTTTGATGTTTGTTATGATCAACCATAGATCATAACTGACATTTGTGAAGATTGTTAGCTGTGTGATCAGAATTTGTTCATTCCATTGTTCATTTGAAGATTTCAAGCAGTTTGATTGATTCCAGATGATTTGTAGCTGTTTGATGGTTGATACTTGTTGAATACTAGTGATAGGTGGTGGTTATCACTAGGGCAAGAGAGCTCAGCGCTCCTCTCCTTCCCAAAGGATATCAACATTAGGTTTTAAGCTTCCTATTTTTGTTCCACTTAACAAGTCTATTGCATGCTACTTTTCTTAGTTAAATTTGATGTCTGCCTGATATATTTGTTTGTAGTTGCTATTTGATTGATCTTTGTGAGTTTGAAGTTCAGTTACTGCTTTCTTGTTTACTTGAGTTCTGATTTGTAGTTACTGTTTCAATTCAGTCACTTTTTAGCCTAATAGCTTACTTGCAGTCTTAGCCTTGGTAATTGTTTGGTTTTAGTTTTAATACCTTTCATTTTGATCTGTGAATCTAGTTTGCTATAGCATTTGAATCAGTTCAATCCAGTACTTAAAAAGTCTTTGTTAAAGTTTGTTATAAATAGATAAAGGAGTGTTTGGGAATAGATCATCAGTAGTCTTCAAGCATTGAGATTTGGTGTTGTAGAGTTCATTTTCAGTCTTTAGTTGATAACAAGTGGTTTTAAACCTTTTACAAGTCAAATAATAGGTCAAACAGGCAAATGGTTTAAAAATAGTTTGGGTCAGCTTTTATTCAGTTTTGGTTTGAAAACTTGCCAATTTCAATTGCTTATTTCTCATTCATTCTTAGATGAAATTTTCTCAAATTTGTTTCCAGTCCTAGCTTATATCATAAACTTTTAGATTCTAAGAGGAAATTCTACAGTTCTAGGAATTAAGCCAGATAATAGCTTTTTGGTCAAAGTCTGAGCAAAGCTCATTCTCTGAGATAAGCTTGCTACTGTTTTCTCATATCTTCAAATCTATTTCATAAAAGTCATGATTTTCTTTCACCAAACCAGTTAGTAAGTGTTGAATATTGATTTTTGAAAATTTGAGCTTTTTCCAAAATCTGGTCAAACTTGGTCAACATAAGCTCTTTTGAGCTTATTTCAGATTTCTAGCTCATTTCTTGATGAAAATAGTTCTCGTTTGATTTCCCATTCTTGAAATAAGTTGCTTAATCAGTTTCATTACAAAGATCAAGTTGTGACTGTTTGGTTTAAGCTGTAGCTTATTTTGAGCTTATTGATAAGCACTCTTTGGCTTAATTTTGATCTTTAGCTTAATTCCTTAAACACACGTAGCTAAAATTGGATTTGAAGTCTTTTGCAAGTTGTTTCACTGATTTTGGTTGAGTAATAAGCTCAAACGAGCTTATTGTTTCTTGTATCCCGTTTTTATTTAAAAACTTTTCTTAATTGCACTTTGGTCCTTAAGGTTCTGTCAGCGTTTAATTTTGGCCTAATTTCCATGTTTTTAGGGTTTGCTATAGTTTAGTCCCTGGACTTTGCAAGTTGTTAAAATTCAGTTAGTAGTTTGTTAGATTGTTACATTTTTAGTTAGTTTGTTATAGTTTTTGCATTGTTGATCCTTATAGTTTACTGTTTTGCATTCTTAGTCCCTATAGTTATAGAATTTACATTTTGAGCATTTAACTTTCATAGAAATTACATTTTCAGTCCTTCTAGTTTTATATTTTGTTAATTGAATTTTGTTTGAATAAAAAAATTGGTATTTGCAAAATGTTTTACGTATAAGTAGTTTAATATTTTTCATTTTTAAATAGTGTTGTTTGAATTAGCAATAGATTACCAAGCAAGCTTGAACAACCAAGAACAATAATAAATCTGATATTGATTGGACTTTCTATTGGTTAAGAACTGAGAAAACGAACTTGCATTATATTACATTTCATTCACTATGCCCTCATGACACACTCTTCATCTTCATCAGACAATGAGGTATATGATGATGCATTTTATAGTAAGGGTTGTCGTCTAAATACTGAAAAGCTTAACAAAGAAGTCTTAAAATTAACAACAGATGTCGTTAATGAAAGATGCAAGTTATCTAATTATCAACTCGCTCTTACTCAAACTGAAAAGACTGTGTCTGAATATAAGAAAATGGAGTTTGACCTAAAAGATCAAATAAACATTTTAACTCATGATTTAAATGCTAGTGTTGAGGTTAGAAACATTTTGGAGAGAGCCAATGGTGCTTTACAGGCTAAGTTAGATGAGGCTATCAAAAACAAAGATAATGTAGATCTTAAAATTCAGAGATTTGATAAAGCTTCACAAACCATAGAAAAATGTGTCAGTGAACAAAGGGATTCTAGGGATATGACTGGGATTGGGATGAAAGAGTATGTTGGTGTTCCACCACCTGCTGGGAACTTCTATGGTGTACTTAGAAAGGACTTCTCTTGGACTGGTATACCAGAACTCCAAGAAGAGGAATTTATTCCTCCACCAAGAGTTCTTACCCCAGTAGAGGAATACAAGCAGAAGTTGAGTGATTTAGACCAATGGAAGAAAGCCAACCCTACCTTGTTTGTTAAGGGTGGCATGCTTAGTGACAGCCCAAATGAGTCTACACCCATAAAAGTGACCAATCCTACTACTGGCAAGACTGTTGACCTTGGCTTAAACGTTGATAAAAAACCTAGTATTAAATATGCAGAAATGTATAGAAAACCTAGGTCACCAAAAGGCCAAATTAGTGATAATGGGACAGGTTTCTTTTCTTCTAGACCTAGAGCTATGTCTAGAAAAGCCTGTTATACTTGTGGAAGTTTTTCACATTTAGCTTATAAGTGTGTCAATGCTTCAAAGGTCAACGCTGATAGAAAGTCAAACACTGTCAAACCCAAACCTTTTGTCCAGCAAAGTCCACAAGTCGTTAGACCAGCCCCATTCTTTACAAAAGGGTCTAATACTTATGGACAAAGACCTTTTCAGAAGACCAATACGCGGTCTAACAGACAATGGGTTCCTGTAGTAAACCCAAGGTTCAACACTGATAAGGGTAATTTCAGCGTTGACAAGAACAAATTAAACGCTGACAGGAACGTTGCCAGACCAAGTAATGGAAAATATTTGCAACCAAAGGGAAAGGGGTCTAAAGCTTCTTCTAGCCTGACATGGAGACCTAAGCAAGACCAAAACCCTAATTCAGATGGGATTTCTATGAACTGTAACAGATTTCATTATATTTCAAAGGTCATAACAAAACCAATTGGGGCTAACTGGGTGTTTAATCCAAAAAGAGATGAACAAGGGGTTGTCATAAGGACTAAGTCTGTTCTTGTTGAACAACCAAATGAATCCAAGTCTCCTCAGGCTTGGGTTCCCAAAGAAAACTAATTTGTTTTCTTTATGTGTAGGGCATTCAAAAGCAGGTTAATGATTATGGCTATTGAGATAGTGGATGCTCTAGGAACACGACGGGGAAGGAAGATTATCTGGCAAATTTTATCCCCATTAAAGATGGTGACAAAGTGTACTTTGGAGGAGGATATGGAACTATCACTGGCAAAGGCACTCTTCTCACCAACAATTTGCGTTTTGAAAACGTGTTTCTGGTAAAAGAACTTGAGTATAATCTGTTTAGTGTATCACAGGTGTGTGATAACAAAAATAAGGTTCTTTTCACTGATACTGAATGCCTGGTGTTGAGCAAAGATTTTAAAATACCATATGAGAAATTCATTGATTATAGAACACCTAGGCATAAGGACATTTATAATGTGAATCTTAATGGAATTAGGATGAATAATAATTTGTCATGTCTATATGCTAAGGCTTCAGTTGATGAGAGTAATCTTTGGCACAGAAGATTAGGGCACATTAATTATAAGAATATAAATAGACTTGTGAGACATGGTTTAGTTGATGGTTTGCCTGAAAAGGCTTTCTACAATGACCATTCTTGTGTTGCATGCCTTAAAGGCAAACAACACAAGGTCTCATTTAAGTCTAAACTAGTGCACTCTAGTTCTAAACCACTTCACTTGCTGCATATGGACTTGTTTGGTCCAACTAATATAGAAAGCTTAAATGGTAAATCCTACTGTTTCGTCATCACTGATGATTTTTCTAGATTTACTTAGACTTTCTTTTAGCTTTGAAAAGTGACACTGCTGATACTTTGATTAACTTTATTACCCAAATAGAAAAGAAGTCTGGTAATGAGGTTAAGATACTTAGAAGTGATAATGGTGGTGAGTTTAGAAATAAGTTGTTAGATGACTTTTGTGCCAAGAAAGGGATTACTAGACAGTTAAGTATAGCTAGAACCCCACAACAAAATGGGGTAGCTGAGAGAAAGAATAGAACACTCATAGAAGCAGCTAGGACTATGTTGGCTGACGCTCACTTTCCCATTGCTTTTTGGGCTGAGGCTGTGAATACAGCTTGTTATGTTCAGAATAGGGTATTAATCAACAAGATTCATAACAAAACACCTTATGTGCTATTTTGGGGCAGGAAACCTAATATTGGTTTTCTTAAACCTTTTGGATGTCATGTAGTTGTCTTGGACATTAGTGATGCCTTAGGTAAGTTTAGTGCTTGTGAGAACTCATATTTTTCCTGGTAAATAAATTATTCTTTTATTAGTACTTCTCGATTTTACAATGTTTTACTTGTTCCTCTTTATTTTTTTCATACGTAAATTCTGAGATCTCTAATATTTTAATTAAATTATATTTTAATAATTTTACTGATCACTAACAATATTTTATTCGAAATTATAAAAATTTTATTTTTCTTTTTCCATATTTATTTACTGTAATATCCGGACAATATTTATTACCCGAATTTTAAATGTCATGTTCGTTTTATAAATAATATCAATTTTTTTACTAACTGGCAAGGTTAAGTCTTTAACGTATCGAATACGTATAATTTATTATTACCAGCAAAGTGTCCATTATCGACCGTACATATCCTCTTTATGACATATAAATATTTTCTATTGTCGTCGTTTTAATTTATCGGTTTATGAGCATCCTTCGTAATTTACGCTAAACCGTTACGCGTCGTTCATTTATATAATTCATTTTAACGTATTTTAAATTATAAGCCCTAGTTTATTTATAAAAATATCAACGTGATCCAAGTGTCGACGTTTTTATTTTATATTGAGTGTTTAATTTTCATGGTTTAACGCGTATCTTTTAAATCGCGTAATTATAAAAATATCAGACTTCGATAATACACGCTTTATCATTTGTGGAACAAAATTAACTAATAATAAACACACCTTAGTAATATTATCACGCCACACATACACTTTCTTGATGAGATAAATATTTGGGACACTTGTGTTATATACCTTGCATGTGTATGTACACGTACCTTCTCTAGAACTCATCAAAGTTCATATACATCTTTTGTTTCTCCCTCTTTTGCCGACCACATACAACACTACAAACCAAAATTTTTTAGTTACTAGTTCATACTATTTATGGTTCAAGGTTAGCATTCTAGCAAATAATCTTGATCCATTTCCATCATAGACAACACCAACGTCAACATATTTAGAGCTTTATGGGCTGATTTTTTTGAAGTATTTCCAAGAAGGATTTCTAAAAGATGTATTTTTGGTCGACACATATCGAGTGGTCGTTGTATGTGGTTAGTAGCAAGAGTTTTCAATCATAAAGGTCGTATCGATTTCGTCCCAATTCTTTTGTAAGGACATTGTTTTTATTTCATTGTTCTTATTATTAAATGTAATTTTATATGTAATATTTACAAGTTTCCTATGCATTTGTATTATGTATTCATTACTTTTGTATATTAGGACCTTGTACTTGGTTTTAAAAATGTAAAGAATCAACTCAAGATTTTATCATACTTACTTTGGGACAAAGTTGGATCAGTAGCAAAATGGTATTACGGGGCATACTAAGTAGGTATTGAGTCTTGGATGAGAACATGAATTGATAGATATATGTCTTGTGGTTATTTTTCTAGGTGGCTTGACCCGAGACGATAAACGAGGAGTTTATTAGATCCAAATGGTAAAAGTGCACAAATTCTACATGCTTGTAATAGGTTAATAAGTAAAGAATTTTTTATAGTGAACTTTATTTATGTGAAACTAAAAGTTATAGAAGACACTTATATCTAACTATACCAACTGATTAGACGTAAATGTACTTACAGTTTAAATATACGTCTATTCTAGCGGGAGTATTATAAGTTGTCTAAAAAAAAGGGGCCAAAACCTTTATGGATAATTTGATCAATTTGACTACTTTTCATAATAACCGGAGTAATCAGTTTCACAAAACGATTAACTAAAACCAAATATGATTTCGAGGATAGGTGGACTACTAAGATGAGATAAAAATATAAAAACCAAACAATTTATATTTTTATGGGTCGTACGCATTGAAAACTTATCATTTTCTATCACATTGGTTTATAAACTTTATAAAACACCAAGTACAATGTCTAATATATATAAAACTTCATAGAAACTAATTTGCATATTTGCGCTATATTTTTATACCTAAGATACAACTTATTATCTTAGGTTGCTTGTTGGATTCTTCAAGGTTATCGCCACTGTATCTCGCGATTATTATCATCACTTTTTATCACGTTACTTCAAGGTGAGTTCATAGCCCCTTTTTACTACTTATACATTGTTTCTAAATGCGGGGTGAGATTTTACATGGTGGAACACATTCATTTAAAACTGTATGCTATCCAGAACTTGTATGCTATCCAGAACTTGTATGCTATCCAGAACTTGTATGCTTTCCAGAACTTGATGATTTCCAACAGATTTTCATTATTATTATTGCTTTTAGTTATAGCCCTTAAGTTTCCTCTCCTGATCATGAACCGTTAATTTACTTGTGTTTCTAAGCGCGAATGTTGTGGGTGGATCCATCGGGATGGACAATCCCCGTCCCATGTTGCGGTTGTTTAACCATGACGCATTTCATTTGTTTATACTTGAGTATTTAGGCTGAATACTCACTAGAGGAACTTACATTGAGTTAAGCTTCGGTTCATGAACTAAATAGCAATAATAATGGTTTCGGACTATGGTTATCGTACGTAACCATTTTCCCTATTTCTTGTTTTTACAAATAAATGCTTGTGTTCCACACCTTTACTGCTAAACCTATGAATATCACTCAACTTTATGTTGACGATTTTACATGTTTAATCTCAGGTATAATGCTTAGTTTGCTTGGATGGGAGCCCGCAGGATATTATCGCAGCTTGGAGATTTCTGTGATACTTTTTAAAGTTTGGTTTTGGTAAAAACTGTCAGAAGTTTATTCTGTATTTTGGGTAAGTATATGTTATAAATCATGATGAAATAATAAATTTTCCGCTTATAAAACTCTGGGACCTTTGTTAAAAAAAAACTCTGATCTTTTATGATGTAATGTATATGTTTTTATTACGTCAATTTTGTGTCAACAGTATTTCATTGTTTCTTGTACCATGATGTGGAACCCCCTTGCCGCCTACGTGTTTCCTTGCCTGATTTTGGGGGTCTCACAGATTGGTATCAGAGCGATGGTTATAGGGAACTAAGTCGTTTTCAAAACTTAGTCTATAACTGAAAGTTCAAATATTCATGTTTCTAAGTGTCAAACACAGAATCTGTCATTGTTGTTCGATATCTGCGCGGGTAACTCTCTAATCCTTATTATTTACTTTTATATATCGTTGTAGTATTTTATTTCTTGATTACATTTTGAATTATTACAATACCCTCACGACGATAATTACTATCTCTTTTCAAATCCTTTGTGTTTAATGAATTATCATTGGATATCATTGTGATTACATATGCCCTTACTTTATTACTTGAATTTTTGTTCTTGTGAATTGATATTGTTTCAATAATTTTATATGGTTATGACATTACATACTTGTATTCGGAGCATGTATGCTGCCGACTTTTTATACTCATTTTTCTGAGTACTGTTGTTATTTCATTTATGCGTGATACGACTGACCACATATACTCGTTCGTTTTGAACCGCCTGTTTTTCTCGACTCACTCTTGTGGGGCGTAGTTACGTGATACCAATGCTTGGGATTAAGTAAGTGTTGTGTCTGATGAAACATTATCATTTTACTACCGTGTGTGTTACTTTCATTGTTTAACTCCTTATTTAGATATTCAAATTGCCTTCCGACCATTTGTGATTGGATGTCTAGTCTATAGACCATTGTGTTGCTTAGTGTGTCCTCAGAAAACACTAATGGACATCGTATGAGTCACACATCTCGAAACATTTCTTGAATCCGTGTTGAATAATATCGTCGGTTTTCGTAACCTTGATTGACCTTTACGTCACCGTTTTACGCGACACTTGTATATCGATTAAATATTACTTCATTGGCCATTCTACGTTTCGACTTCGAATTGCAACATTTGTTTGTACCTTGGAAACACCATCGTCATCTTGTAATTCATATCCTATAATATAATGTGGCGCTTGTTTGGAATATGATTTTACTCCTATAAAGGTGTATTCCCCCTTTCATTAAACCTCCTCGCTCTGGGAGTACGACTCATTAATGTTTCATTTCTTTCTTGGCATGTTTTCTGTTTTTGGAAAAATCATACAGCCAAGAGATTTTCCTACTTTGCATCTTGAAATCTAAGACAAGGATGTCATGCACCGTTTTTGATTTCTTAGATTATCGTTGGTATTCATAAATCAATCTTATACCATGTTTTTCTTTATATTCTTAAGTTCACAATTTATTCTTTTTCGTCTTTGTGGAATCTACAAGTCTTGTGTGTGCATTAAGTCTGGGTTATTATGAAATGTGGATTTAATTTCAAACTGTGTCGAAAAATATACTTTGTACAGAAACTTTACAGGAAATTTATCAGTGTCGAGAAAATATTTTTGTAACTTTAGACATAAAAATATATATTTCTACTTGTTGAGACGTCCGTTTAGGAAATAATATTTTACCAGTAAACATTAAAAAAAACAAGCAAGTTACGCTCATTTGGGATTGTAAAATTTAAGAACTTATTTCTGCGTAGTTCTAAAATATCAATTTGTTGACAGATTTTAGTGCAAGGGCATTTTCGTCCATTTTTGATCCTTTTCAAGTCTCTAGTAAAACTAGAAAGTTGTTCTTAGACTTCGAGTCTTAGAATATCATTTAGTAAATCAATTGTTTTGGACAATCCCAAAAGCTCAAAGTTGACTAAAAAGTCAAAGCTGGTAGAAATTTTGAAATAGGGTTTTTAGGCGTTTTTGAGTTCGTGTGAGCTCGTAAAACTCTAATTAATGATATTTTACAACCATGAAACAATGATTGCGATTGAAAACGTTAAAATAGTGCACATTTATGACAAATAAATAACGATATGCACACATATGGATTCCTCTATCTTTCTTTTATATATGACTTAATTGTCATTCGAAGTTGTCTTTCTTTGCTTCTATCGTACCACTGATTCGGACCGAGGTTTAAGTTCTTATTTTCATCATTCGTTATCCTTCTTGACACGGGACTCTTGACAATTCCGGCTAAACCTCTCGAAACCCTATCACTTTGTAACCATTTCATTGGTTGTCTTGAACTACTCCTTATTTCCCTCTTGTAACTCACTCGCTACTTTGTAAACTATTATCATGTTACCATATAAACTCAAATTGGTCTTGTTTGCGAATCATTTTATAAAAGGTTTCATTTGGTCTTTCTTAAATAATTAAATGGTATCTTATAAAATTAATTTATATTAATTTTACGATGTAATTCCTCAAATTGTTCAACAATTGGTCTTATAAAGAACCCTTGTAAACATAAAAAAAAATAAAAAAAAAATAAATAAATAAATAAAAATTGTTGAATTAAATATCTAGCCAGGAACTTATTGGCGAAAAGTTTCATAAAATATTTTGATTCATGTTTTTACAAATGGCATTATATACATATTTTAAATAATATGACCTGTAATACTGATTTGACGAAGTTGAGCATCGCATTGCTAGTCCTAAATTATGCATGTCCTGATCACCTATGCTTAATTTAGAAGGAGCGATGCAACGCCAAATAATAGTCACCTTAAATATTTGGCCAAGAACCAACTTTTTCCTTGTGTTTCTTAAAAAGCTAGATAAAATAAGTTTGAAAACTTTTACATATTATGCGAGTAACACCAGTTCGCGACATACACATATGAATCCTTATCTTTTCTTGAACAAAGTACATGCCTCAAGCACAAATTTCTTTACTCAACGATCTTTGTTTTACTTGTTACCTCATCTTCCTTCGTGACATAATTCTCGTTACCACTTGTCTAATTTCTTACCATTGATACCAGGCTTGAAAGTTTCAATGTTGTTATACTTCTACATCGATCGACCTTCTCTACCTATTTTTGGTAGACCTTCGAAACATCTCCGGACGCGAATAATGATTTATTACTAGATATGAATAATAATTTCCTATATCTGTCATGATGTGTGTCAGACCTGATTATTTAGAAGTTCATTCGTGTGAACCACGTATTGATTTCGCCTCTCATTGCTAATGTTGTTCATAATACTGGAATTACTCCCAAGTGACTTCTTAAGAATTTTCTGTGATTCGAAAATTCATTGCGTGGCTTTTCTATTTCGATCGTGTATCGACCATCGAGCACTTAGTAAGCCGTTGTTGGTGACACCAACTACACTCAAGAAGTGATGACTGGCTAAATCCTTATTACTTATTATTTTGTTCATCGACACGTCTATTCTATCACGTTTGTTAAGAATTGATACGAATTTCGTTTTATTCCCTCGTGCTATTGCTAGTCATTTGTTTGCATTTTCTTCCGTCTCCAGTGGAACTCTGGGGACCAGAGTTCCTTTAGGGGGGGCGACTGTGAGAACTCATATTTTTCCTGGTAAATAAATTATTCTTTTATTAGTACTTCTCGATTTTACAATGTTTTACTTGTTCCTCTTTATTTTTTTCATACGTAAATTCTGAGATCTCTAATATTTTAATTAAATTATATTTTAATAATTTTACTGATCACTAACAATATTTTATTCGAAATTATAAAATTTTATTTTTCTTTTTCCATATTTATTTACTGTAATATCCGGACAATATTTATTACCCGAATTTTAAATGTCATGTTCGTTTTATAAATAATATCAATTTTTTTACTAACTGGCAAGGTTAAGTCTTTAACGTATCGAATACGTATAATTTATTATTACCAGCAAAGTGTCCATTATCGACCGTACATATCCTCTTTATGACATATAAATATTTTCTATTGTCGTCGTTTTAATTTATCGGTTTATGAGCATCCTTCGTAATTTACGCTAAACCGTTACGCGTCGTTCATTTATATAATTCATTTTAACGTACTTTAAATTATAAGCCCTCGTTTATTTATAAAAATATCAACGTGATCCAAGTGTCGACGTTTTTATTTTATATTGAGTGTTTAATTTTCATGGTTTAACGCGTATCTTTTAAATCGCGTAATTATAAAAATATCGGACTTCGATAATACCCGCTTTATCATTTGTGGAACAAAATTAACTAATAATAAACACACCTTAGTAATATTATCACGCCACACATACACTTTCTTGATGAGATAAATATTTGGGACACTTGTGTTATATACCTTGCATGTGTATGTACACGTACCTTCTCTAGAACTCATCAAAGTTCATATACATCTTTTGTTTCTCCCTCTTTTGCCGACCACATACAACACTACAAACCACAATTTTTTAGTTACTAGTTCATACTATTTATGGTTC
Source organism: Glebionis coronaria (assembly GCA_025667525.1). Classification (NCBI taxonomy): domain Eukaryota; kingdom Viridiplantae; phylum Streptophyta; class Magnoliopsida; order Asterales; family Asteraceae; genus Glebionis; species Glebionis coronaria. Next base: position 460,049,376 of record CM046877.1, read on the forward strand.
AAGGTTAGCATTCTAGCAAATAATCTTGATCCATTTCCATCATAGACAACACCAACGTCAACATATTTAGAGCTTCATGGGCTGATTTTTTTGAAGTATTTCCAAGAAGGATTTCTAAAAGATGTATTTTTGGTCGACACATATCGAGTGGTCGTTGTATGTGGTTAGTAGCAAGAGTTTTCAATCATAAAGGTCGTATCGATTTCGTCCCAATTCTTTTGTAAGGACATTGTTTTTATTTCATTGTTCTTATTATTAAATGTAATTTTATATGTAATATTTACAAGTTTCCTATGCATTTGTATTATGTATTCATTACTTTTGTATATTAGGACCTTGTACTTGGTTTTAAAAATGTAAAGAATCAACTCAAGATTTTATCATACTTACTTTGGGACAAAGTTGGATCAGTAGCAAAATGGTATTACGGGGCATACTAAGTAGGTATTGAGTCTTGGATGAGAACATGAATGGATAGATATATGTCTTGTGGTTATTTTTCTAGGTGGCTTGACCCGAGACGATAAACGAGGAGTTTATTAGATCCAAATGGTAAAAGTGCACAAATTCTACATACTTGTAATAGGTTAATAAGTAAAGAATTTTGTATAGTGAACTTTATTTATGTGAAACTAAAAGTTATAGAAGACACTTATATCTAACTATACCAACTGATTAGACGTAAATGTACTTACAGTTTAAATATACGTCTATTCTAGCGGGAGTATTATAAGTTGTCTAAAAAAAAGGGGCCAAAACCTTTATGGATAATTTGATCAATTTGACTACTTTTCATAATAACCGGAGTAATCAGTTTCACAAAACGATTAACTAAAACCAAATATGATTTCGAGGATAGGTGGACTACTAAGATGAAATAAAAATATAAAAACCAAACAATTTATATTTTTATGGGTCGTACGCATTGAAAACTTATCATTTTCTATCACATTGGTTTATAAACTTTATAAAACACCAAGTACAATGTCTAATATATATAAAACTTCATAGAAACTAATTTGCATATTTGCGCTATATTTTTATACCTAAGATAAAACTTATTATCTTAGGTTGCTTGTTGGATTCTTCAAGGTTATCGCCATTGTATCTCGCGATTATTATCATCACTTTTTATCACGTTACTTCAAGGTGAGTTCATAGCCCCTTTTTACTACTTATACATTGTTTCTAAACGCGGGGTGAGATTTTACATGGTGGAACACATTCATTTAAAACTGTATGCTATCCAGAACTTGTATGCTATCCAGAACTTGTATGCTTTCCAGAACTTGATGATTTCCAACAGATTTTCATTATTATTATTGCTTTAAGTTATAGCCCTTAAGTTTCCTCTCCTGATCATGAACCTTTAATTTACTTGTGTTTCTAAGCGCGAATGTTGTGGGTGGATCCATCGGGATTGACAATCCCCGTCCCATGTTGCGGTTGTTTAACCATGATGCATTTCATTTGTTTATACTTGAGTATTTAGGCTGAATACTCACTAGAGGAACTTACATTGAGTTAAGCTTCGGTTCATGAACTAAATAGCAATAATAATGGTTTCGGACTATGGTTATCGTACGTAACCATTTTCCCTATTTCTTGTTTTACAAATAAATGCTTGTGTTCCACACCTTTACTGCTAAACCTATGAATATCACTCAACTTTATGTTGACGATTTTACATGTTTAATCTCAGGTATAATGCTTAGTTTGCTTGGATGGGAGCCCGCAGGATATTATCGCAGCTTGGAGATTTCTGTGATACTTTTTAAAGTTTGGTTTTGGTAAAAACTGTCAGAAGTTTATTCTGTATTTTGGGTAAGTATATGTTATAAATCATGATGAAATAATAAATTTTCCCCTTATAAAACTCTGGGACCTTTGTTAAAAAAAACTCTGATCTTTTATGATGTAATGTATATGTTTTTATTACGTCAATTTTGTGTCAACAGTATTTCATTGTTTCTTGTACCATGATGTGGAACCCCCTTGCCGCCTACGTGTTTCCTTGCCTGATTTTGGGGGTCTCACAGTGTTAAAGGTGATGAAGGCTACTTAATGGGTTATTCTGTGCAGAGTAGAGGATATAGAGTTTATCTTAAGAAAGAAAAACGTATACTTGAAAAGGTACATGTTAGGTTTTTAGAAAGTAAACCTAGTGATCCTGAGAGTGGTCCAAATTGGTTATTTGACTTGGAACCTCTATCTAGAACATTGAACTATATGCTTGTTACTAATCCAGATATTGTGAAGGTAACTTTAAATGTTGTGGAAGAACAAGTTGTTGAAATTTCAGGTACACAGGTTGATAAAGATGTTGGATCACAAGCAGACAAAACATCTCCCATACTTGAGTATGTTACCATTCCTATATGGATAGATGCATTTGCTGCTGCTGCTGCTGCTGGAAAGGAAAAAGGCGGTCCACAAGTATCACCAGTTGAAAACATGCATGATCCTTCAGGCGCTGACAAAAGAAATTCTGGCGCTGACAAGACAAATCCAGGCGTTGATGGCTCAAACGTTGACAGCTTTGGTTCAGGCGTTGACAGATCTTTTGACCATCTTTTCTCTTCCAATAATTTTGAACAAGGTGAACCTTCAAATAGTCATGGAGGGGTTCATTCAGATGATGATGGAAGAGAGTCTGAAGAGGATATTGGAAACTTGGAAGATGAGATTGAGGACAACACAATTATTGAAGGAGGAGTGCTTACTTCTACAATCAAAAATCATCCTCCTTCTCTAATTATTGGTGATGTGATGACTCCTGTGCAAACTAGAAGGTCTCATCAGAATCATGGAGGATTTATTGCCAATATTCACAAGAAGGTTGATACCCCTCTTGTTCAAGCATGTTTGTTTGCCTGTTTTCAGTCACAACAGGAACCCAAGAAGATTTTTGATGCTCTCAAAGAACTAAGTTGGGTGGAAGCAGTGTAGGATGAGCTTCACCAATTTACTATTCAGGATGTTTGGGAGTTGGTTGATTGTCCCAGACATGTCAGACCTATTGGGACAAGATGGGTTCTTAGAAACAAAAAGGATAAGAGAGCCATTGTGATCAGAAACAACGCACGTTTAGTGGCACAAGGATATACACAAGAAGAAGGGATAGACTATGAGGAGGTCTTTGCACCTGTTGCAAGGATTGATGCTATAAGGATTTTTCTAGCCTATGCTTCCTGCATGGGATTTACAGTCTATCAAATGGATGTGAAGAGTGATTTTCTTTATGGCACAATTGCAGAGAAGGTTTATGTAATGCAGCCTCCTGGTTGTGAAGATTCAGAACATCCAGACAAGGTGTATAGAGTGAAGAAAGCTATGTATGGACTTCATCAAGCCCCAAGAGCATGGTATGGCACATTGTCCACCTATGTGATGGAAAATGGATTCAAAAGGGGCACCATAGACCAAACCCTATTTACAAAGAAGACTGGTAAGGATTTCTTACTTGTACATGTCTATGTGGATGATATCATCTTTGGCTCTTCTAGTCCAAAGATGAGTGAAGACTTTTCCAAACTCATGACAGACAAGTTCAAGATGAGTGCAATAGGGGAGATGAACTTCTTTCTAGGGTTACAAGTACAGTAGAAAGAAGATGGTATCTTCATCTCTCAAGACAAATATGTGGCAGAAATCTTGAAGAAGTTTGGCTTTTCTCCACATGAGAAACGGGCTAGCACACCTATGGATAGGGAACACCCTTGGGGAAAAGTTGGACATGGAAAAGAGGTGGATGTCAGGCATTATAGGTCAATGATTGGTTCATTGATGTATCTCACAGCTTCAAGACCTGACATTATGTTTGCTGTGTGTGCATGTGCACGCCATCAAGTGACTCCCAAAGAGTGTCATCTTCATGTTGTCACGAGGATTTTAGATACCTTAGGTGTTATCCAGACTTGGGATTATGGTATCCAAAAGATTCCCCATTGGAGCTTATTGCATATTCAGACAGTGATTATGGTGGTGACAAATTTGATAGAAAATTCACAACTGGTGGATGCCAATTTCTTGGGAGTAGACTGATATCTTGGCAATGCAAGAAACAAACAGTGGTGGCCAATTCTATAACTGAAGCAGAGTATGTTGCTGCAGCTGCTTGTTGTGGACAAGTCTTATGGATTCAGAACTAGCTATTGGATTATGGGTATAATTTCATGCATACCAAGATTTTTGTAGACAATAACAGTACTTTATGCATTATTAAAAATGCTGTACATCACTCTAAAACAAAACATATAGAAATTAGACATCATTTTATAAGAGATTGTTTTGAAAAAGGTTTAATACAACCAGATAGGGTTGACACAGAAGAAAATGTGTCTGATTTATTAACTAAACCTTTTGATACTGGAAGATTTCAATGCTTGGTAACAAGTATTGGAATGATCAATCTTACTTAATATATGTTTTGGGAACTTATTGTAAAAGTATGTACAGGATATGCATTGTTATTGGTCTTTATATAAAATTAGATTTTCCACTTTATTTGTCTAACGCTGACAAAGGTTATTTTAACGCTGACAAGTGTTAAATTGACAGTTTCAACAACATGTTAGTTTTGTGGTTTTTGATCTAATTATGCAGGCGTTGTTAGCATTGTGCATTTGGATACAGGATTGCTTATGGATTCTTGGAGCATTATTGGAGCATGTTTTAGTTTATGGATGCTGGTTAGAATGTTTATATTCCTATCTTGACATAAATTTTTATTACATGCATATTATTTGGCAACTTATGTATCATAGTTTAAGGGGAGGCTTAGGAAACCTTTAGTACTTTTTGGGTATTCATATAATACTCTTATCACAATTCTAGATTGTGTCCACTGGTGAGTATGAATTAGTTTACTAACTCATGAGGCACTGTAGCATGCAAAGTTGATATACTATGCACGCTGCCAAGACTTTTTGGCCTAGAATTGGGAGTGGTCTGTTGGGAGACTTGGCTATGATTTATATTGGGCTGACCTGGGAAGTTACAAAGGATTTTATGAGATAACTTCACTGTTAAGAACTTTGGTTAGCAAGGGACACTTGAGGACTGTTATGTCTATCTTGCTTAAGCAAGTGTGCATGATTGGACAGTGCTTGCCACCATATAGTAATTTTCAGTTTATAGGTTATCTTCACTAGAATAAATCACTTTGTTAAGGTCCTTTTTCAGTTTTCTTATTTTTATTTTTGGACGTTGACAGATTTATTTCCAAACGTTGTTAGGACCAATTTAGACGTTGACATGGCTTTTTCCAACGTTGACAAGAATATAGCCGTTGGGCGTTGATGGGTTATTTTTGACCGTTGACACTCATTGGGTCCTACCCAGTTGTTATTTTTGACGAAAATTAGGGCCGTAATTTTGGGAGTTGGTAACTTTTAATTAATGAACAAGATAAGTTATTTTCTTTTCAATATTTTCATCATTATATTTTGAAAATAACTGCCTTATTTTTTACCAATCACATGTGCCTACCTCTCCTATATATTTGGCTCCTTATTTTGTAAAAGGGTACCTGCTTATTCTTGTCTAACAAATTTTTCTTCTATATTCATCTTTCATAACCTTTCACACAGCTTTCTACATCAATGGCGCCTAAGTTTAAACCGAGTGACTTGGTATTGGGATTCAGAAGTCAGCATAACATGGTTGCCTATTTGGAGGCTGATGATGCTCTGTTTCCTCAATATACTCAGATGGTGGCGTATTTGAATGCATCTCCACTACGGTATGCACTTTCTCATGCTCCTCTTATCCCTGTCACTCATATTAAACAGTTTTGGAACACTGTTAGTTCCTCAACGCTTAATAATGTGACTACATAACTGCTATTGTCCATGGGCGTTCATGGGTGGTTACTGAAGCCTTGGTTCGCCAGGCTTTGCATCTTAATGATGCAGATGGTATAACCACTCTACCCATTGGTGAGATAGAACAGAGACTTCAAGCTTTGGGGTATCCTTTCCCTAAAGAGGGTACTTCAAATAAATATAATAAACAGGAATTTCCCCCCAGCTTGGAAGTACTTAATACTTGTCATCCTTCAATGTTTAGGTCCCAAATGTACTGCACATAATGAAATTAACAGATCTATTGGTAGTGCCATTGTGTGTATTGCTACATGGCAAAACTATAATTTTTCTAAAATGATTTTTGATGGCATGTGTAAAAACAAGGGTAGCAAGACGACTCTTGCTTACCCAAGATTTTTACAAATAATTTTTGATGAGCAAAGGTATTGCACCAGGGATCATGATGATTTTTATGTGATCCCTGTGCCAAAGAAAGCTATTTTTAGTAAGATGAATTCACCCCCTCACAGAGACTTACCTCTTACTCAAGCCATGCTTGCTATTATTGCAGCAGCACAACCTCAACCTGACCCACAACCACAACTTGACCCATTAGCTGAACCATCACCTTCACCTCAACATATGGAACTTGACCAAGATCCCTTCAACGCTAACACATTAAATGTTGACGTTGATACTTCAAATCCAAACGTTGACACCTTTCTACAACAGCCCCAAACACCCCTTAACCTTCAAACTACTACCCAGTCCACATCATCTTCCTCACCCCCAGACTTTAGGATGGAAAAACGTCAAAGGACCATTGGAGTTTTCTCCTCTGGTGGTCCTAGCCATGTTGCGGAGAGAACCACCACCACAAGTGTGGTTGGTGATATGGATGAGGCTAGGACTATTGGTACTCGCTTAGATGCAGGCCAAGCCAATCCTAACATCATTAAGACCTCATCCATGCCCCATGACTCTATTTTGGGAGGTCCAATTCCCATTCTAGAGGAGGGCAGATTAGAACCATATATAATGTTGGAATTGAAGGCTGTCTGCATTAGCTTGCAAAAGCAAAATGCAGACATGGTACATACTGTCTCTACACAAGGCCTTGAACTAAAGCGATTAAGGGTGATGATTGTTCTTTTGGAGGGTGATAACAATAGACGTGGTATGGAGGATTCTTCCAAAGGGGAGGATGAGCAGATACATGTGAGTGACAAAGGCTCACATGATGGAGAATCTTTGGGTGTGGCTGAAGCTCTTACAGATTTGAAGAAGCAACCAGGTCTGATAAGATTAAGTTGGGTGTTGACACACATCTTTTGGACGTTGATAGACCTGCAGATATGGTTGATGTATTCCAGTCATCAGCTATCATCAACGAAGTGTCTTCACATGTACCATTATCATCTTTACCCATCATTGGTACATTAGATAGGGCTAAAGGAATTATGGTAGAAACAGAGGTTCCCAAGGATGCAGCCCAAGTAAAATTTGATTCAATGTTGGATGCACAACTTATGGAATAAGAAAAGAAGAAGGTTGTTGAGTCACCATTTGTGGTTACTTCTGAGGAACAAGAAGGAAATAATGATGAGAGCACAGATTCAAGTGTTATGATTATTGAAGAACCAGAAAGACTTGAATATGGTAATGTGTTGGCAAGGGAAAAACTTGTAGAGTTGAAGATCAAGGTAGATTATGATATGCCAGAAGTTGCCCATATGAACTTTGCTTGGGAGAATAAGATCATGGAGAATCCAGATATGTCTTTATCAGATCATATTTGGGGATTGGAGATACTTCTCAGGATTCAAAGGGATTGTCAGGTAATCCTAAAGTATAAGGCCAGCAAAGTTTTCTCACAATCTAAGAGGGATATAAGGGAGCTTTATTATATGTTGCTTAGATGTCATCAAGGAGGTTGGACTTTTCAGAAGTTGCAGGGATTGTCCTTTGATGAGTTGGAGTATAAAGCTTATCCTATTTGGGCAAGAGTGCAAGAGATGAACACTATCAGACTTCTTTCAGATGAAAGAAAGGAAGAGCTTACAGAAGAGATGCAGATTCAACAAGCTTTAATTGTACCAAGACCTAATAAGAAGGGAGTTCCACTTGAATTCCCAGAAAATATGGATAGATTGAATCCTAGTGAAGCTATTATTAGAAGAAGCATTAAGCTATCATCCTTGGAAGTTTCACATATGGTGGAAGTATTACCTCATGATTCCAGAAATCCCATAGTTAGTTATGAAGAAGATGCAAATGGGTTCTAGATGATTGGCAGATATGGGAAGGATGTACATACTTTTACTACTCTTATGTCTTTGTTTGCAAGCTGTGATAGAGAAGACTTGCCAGACCTTTGGAGGTTACTGCAGGCCAAGTATGAGACTGAAGCACCTACTTCAGTTAATGGAATAAAGATTTGGTCAACATTTAGAAGGATGTGTGCACCAGATGAACAAGATCCTGTTTGGAAGTATCTTGATGAGGATATCAATAGACTTCAATGGCATCTATATTCAGCAGCTGGTGTGTACCATTTGAGTTCTACAAAGTTTTCTGAGTATCTTCTTGTGGATGCTGAGTATCCTATGTCCAAAGAAGTTTTGGAGAAGATGAAGACAACACAGCTGGAGATAGACTACTCAAGTGACGTGGCCAAGGATTTGATTAGATGCATTTATTTCTAATTTGATAAGATTTGTAAGAATCCTCCTAGTTCTTAGTTTTTATTCAGAAACTTGATTACTAGAGTAGATATCAGTTTAGGGGAGGATTGTTGGGAATAAAATGTAGCCAATACACTTGGACACTGACAAGAGCAATCTGGATGTTGTTAAGAAGAAATCAAGCATTGACAGGACAAGCGTTGACAGGAAGAAGTCAAGCGTTGATAAGAAGAAGGCAAGCAATGATAGAAGACTTAGTCTACACGTATTGTGTTTCTAGTATGTTTCTAGTAAAGATATGTTCGACAATGTATTTCTTATGTTTATCTTTACCAAGAATAGCTGATACGTAGACTCTTGTACAAGGTTCCTTAAATCTATAAAAGGATGCCTTTAGGTTTTGTTAAATATAAGTTTTTCATACGTTTTCCACTTTCTTGTACGCAAGTTTGATTTACCAATCAAAGTAAAAGTTTGGTTTATACTGTTTGTGTGTTCTTGTTTAAGTATTAATTCCGCATAATACTTGAATTGTTACATATACAACAAAGTTTCTCTATGTGTTTAACTTGATTTAATCTCATTTACACAAGCTAAATCGATCTAAGTTTGGGATCAAAAGTTCTTATTGTGCCCAATCTAATAGATCTCGGTTTAAAATGTGACTCATACGTTTTTGGTGGATAAAAAAAAATATGGTTATCTATTTTTACTTAAAAAGTAAATGCGAAAAACAATAAAAATAAACTAAAAACAGATGATAAATAATAAAGAAAATAAACAAATTAAAACTTAATAAAAAGTACAATTAAAAATAAAAACTAAACAAAACAATTTGGAATAAAACTCAACAAAAATGGCGGGAGAATAAAATCTTAAAATAATTCGGAATTAAAAACTAAAAACAATTCGGAATAAAGTTTCAAAGAAACAATTTAGAATCCATGAATTCCGAACTATAGTTCGGAATAAAATAAAGTTTTCAATTCAGAATAAATCAAGAAAAGCTCATTCGGAATACGTTTCAAAGAAACAATTCGGAAAACGTATTCCGAAAATAATTCGGAATAAAATGAAGTAATTAATTCGGAAAAACTGAATGTTAAACTTAATTCGGGAAAAGTGAAATCTATAACTAATTCGGAATATGGAACTATAATGTAATTCGGAATACTAGAAAACATATAATTCGGAATAAAAACTATACTCCTATTCGGAAAACGTGCCAAGTATGTAATTCGGAAAACGTATTCCTAATATTAATTCGGAATACAAAATAGTAACACAATTGGTAAAAAATGAAATAAAGTAAATAATTCGGAATTAGGTTTTAACATTTAATTCGGAATAAAGGAAAAGTAATTAATTCGAAAAAAGAGGGTTTATGATATAATTCAGGAAAATTAAAAATAAGCTAAAACTAATTAAGCAAATAAGCAAATGTTAAGCTAAACTAATTTTTAAAATAAGCCAAACAAGACACAAATTAAAACTCTAAAGACACCAAGTAAGCAAAATTAATAAAATCTATTTTAAAAACATTAAACTACCAAATTCACTCAAATGAAAAATAAGTTAAACACAAAATAAGCAAAAACACAATAAGCTATAAAGATTAACCATATAAAAAGTAATAAAAACAAGGAATAAGCCACTCAATCAAATAAGCAATAAGATCAAATAAGCTACATGATGATTAACCAAATCAACACAAAATTAAAGCAAGAAGGAAAAATAAGATTAATTGAAAAGCTTGAATATTAAGATTAAATATTCCACAATTAAAAGATTAAGATGAAAAGATGAAAAACTTAAAAGAAAACTTCAGAGAAAAGGAAATTACACCTACTCCTAATTACTTCAATGAAAAACTATTGACTACTACTTAATACAAATGAAATATGAGGCCTATTTATAGTGGAGGAGTGATAGGTGTGGTGCTCATTTCTTTCTCTTTGTCTTCTCGTGTTTTTAATTAATTCGTCTTTCTCGACTTTGTCTCGGGATTTGCCGATAAATAAAATGAACTCGTCTTCTAATTTCTTCTATTATTAGATTTGGTTCTTCGACTTTGTTAAACTTCCGTCTTTGGTCTTTTTCTTCAATAAATCTTCAGAATAGGCCTTTGACTTCCGTTCCTTTTGCACGTTTGATCTTTTGACTTTGTCTTTTGTCTTTTTCTTTGATAAAAGCCCGTGAAAGCCCGTGTTTTCTTCCTTTTTCATCTTTTGGTCCTAAAACACCACAAAAACACAAACCACGCGTAATTGTGACTTTTACGACATTAAACAGACGTTTTGGTCTCGTTTTTATTTTTTTAAGTGGTAAAAAGGATAAGTGTTTTTACACTTATTAAATCCCATACACTTGACCATTGCAATGACCTCATGCGATGTATTACTTTCAAAACACATTTACATTTTCCTCATAGTTAACCCACCTTGGCCTTTATTATATACTACGATACTACAGAAACTAAAAAAAATATAAAATTTCAAAATGTTTGAAGGAAGAAACATGCAAAAAATTAAAGACTTAAATTAGCACTTTGGTGTCATGAATATTAATCACCCTCAAGTTTCACGTTTCCCACACCAAGCTTAAAAACAAGATCATTGTTAATATAAGTTAGTAAAGCTAACACTTACTCATGTGGTTCAATTATTCACTTAGACCCCCTTATTCCTACGATGTATCTCTTGTATTTTATTTTTGTCTTGAATGATCACGATGATGCATTTTTGACTTATTTCGATAATTTATTAAGGCCAAAAATAAAGTAGGAAAATTTAATCCATAGTTAGCTAAAGGACAAAATCTTTTAAATCGGCCTCTTAAAATCTCATAAAGTTCATATCTTGGCTTAACTCGTTTCACGATTTGAGACCTTTCTCGGACCGGTATTTGGCATTTACTTCATACTTCGAATCTTGAGAGACGTTCTTGAAATAATGGTCTTCTCTTCATATGTGGAATTTCTTCACTTGATGTTTTTGAGAGATTCTTCAAACTTGGACCACGACTTCTTCATTTTTCTTCAATCTTTATTTGGGATTTTGATATACAACGATCCGCCTCCTTTTCGGACTTGGATCTATTTATCCTCAAACCTTGTTAGGGTCTTTTTGGATAGACTTCTCCATGATCTTTGTGGGAGTAATTGCTTCTCGTCGTGTGTCTCGATCCTTCATATTGATTTTTTAATAATGATTCTTCACATCATCTTGGATCTTTAGCAACAAATTGTAGCCCTCATGCCTTGTTAGGGCCTTTTTGGACTCGCCAATCTTCGCATCCCGCTTCAATAAGTTATGCCTTGGCTATGAACTCTAATTAATCCCGACCAACTTTTAAACGATCTTAGGCTAGAAGTTAAGTAATTTTTCAAATCTATGACCTTATTTATTGACAAGTGATGGGAGAAAAAGCTCATAACTAACTCACATAAGTTCATGAAAGAATCAAAACTTATAATTGACTCTATCATCTCATTCTCCACAATTTAAAATCTCAAGGAATAAGACTCGTGGATGCTTAGCCTAATAAAACAATTAAGGTACATATGGTTAAGGATACTAGCTAGAGTAAACTCAAATAAGTGAACTCCGGTTGAGTCAAAATATTCACGACGGGCCTAATATATCAAAGACATCTAAACTTGTTAAAACCATTTTATTTAATAATTTATTTTGACTTTCTTCTGGAAATGAAATAAATACATACGATGAAAGAAAATAACGATAACAAAGGAAAATACTACTAGGCCAAAAAGATCAAAAATTTTGAAAAATGTCAAAAAATCAATTTTCCGGTTAAAATGAGGCCAAATTCATGGAAAAGCCCACTTAACTTCGATAGAAGTCTCCCCTACACTTAATATAAACATTGTCCTCAATGTTTAAGCATGTGGAAGTTAACTCCCCTACACTTAGGACATTGTGCACGTTGTTTAAATCTTGCTAAGGAAGAGACAACTAAAGTGATTCCTATTTCAACAATTATGGATATAAAATAGTGAATCAAAAGAGATTAGGATAGAATCGGGAAGACGAGTACAAGGAATAACGGGTCGTCAAAAGTCATCAAAACTGGATCTTTGAAAGCTCTAATCCCTGCACACCATAAGAAACAAAACAACAAACACCTACTTGGCTCCCCCTACACTTATTATGAAAAACAGATAAAGAAGGATAGATCATCGGGTTTCCTCCTGAGAAGTGCTTGTTTTTGTTAATCGAGTCACGAGCCTGACTCGACCCCAAATACTATGGTTGAAATATCATATAAAACCGTGAAGAAAATCCTCCGGGGTCAAATACATGGTTCTCATCCAACAAGTAGCATAAGCCTAAGGTGAAGAGCACAAGCCAAAGTAGAGTAGGCGAGGTTCCCTTAAGCAATTGTTGAGCACGGTGATAGAAAATGTGGTAAGGTGAAAGCGTAGCTCCGAATATTCGAAAAGCCTTTCGTTTTATTTCATCAGATGGATACTGAGATGGCTCAAAAGCTGTGATACCCAGATCGAACACCTTTTCCTTTAGGGGAAAATAAGAAAGACACTCAGTAGACCTTGAAGAAGATTCACCCATATACCTCATAATCTTATCCGAAGAAGGTGGAAAAAGAGGTGTCAAAACATAAGTACTGCGAATGTTGGTGTGGTCCGGTTTATTTTCCTTTGAAACGGGTTTCTTAAAATCCGAAGGAGGGTAAAGGCCATAATCAAAATCCAAAGGAGGAGAATCATGCTCATTAGGATAGTAAGTATTGAGAAAGGTGGCGAAATCTTCCTCAAAAGAGTAATCCTCTAAAGTAGTATCAAGCGTTGTTGGTGGAGGATCCTCATCAAAGATAGGAGCAAAAACATCATCAGAAGACACAACAGTTGAAGAATCACTCGAAAGAGTGTCATCATCATCAAAGCCATCATAAATCGGCATGTCTTTATACTCGGAGGTAAAATCATCATAATCATCATAAATTAGTGGATCATCCAAATCGGAAAGAGAATCATTAGAATTGTCCACATGTTCTTGAAAAAGTGGATTATCATAGAAAGGCTCGAAAAGAGAATTGTTGTGTATCACAAAATCATTGATATCAAGCTTTGTAGTTTCCAATGGAGTTGTAACAAGCTTGTCTTGAAGCACATCAATCATTTTCGCCAATTCTTTCCATTTGATTTGCTTGTAATCTTACCCATTTTAAACACTTGTTGATCATTCCTGACCCTAAGAATTAGTTCACCTTCGGCAAAATCGACTAAAGCTTTTCCGGTTCGCAAGAATGGCCGTCCAAGTATTAACGGAATACGAGGATCCATCTCATAATCAACAACAACAAAATCAACCGGAAAAGTGAATGTACTAACTTTAACAAAAACATCTTTAGTAATACCAACGGGGTAAGCGAGCGTTTGGTTTACTAGCTCAAGAGTCATATGTGTTGGTATAAGATCGGGTAATGATAACTTCTTCCAAACACTTAATGGCATTAAATTGATACTTGCCCCGAGATCAACTAAGGCAGTACATTCTTTGATTTGAGAAAATGAACAAGGTAACACAAAACGACCGGGATCTCCAAGTTTCTCCGGAAGTTCTTTGAGAAGGACTGCAGAACAATTTTCATTTAATCGAGTATTAACAAATTCAGCCATCTTTCCCTTCTTACTAAGTAACTCCTTGAACGCTTTAACAAATTTTGGCATTTGGACAAGTGCTTCAACAAGGCTAATGTTAAAGTTCATTTATGTGATCATCTTTAAAAAGGAAGTAATTTGAGAATCCTCCTTAGTGAGCACTTTGCACTTGTCTAACCAAAAAGGATAAGGAATATTGGGCTTAGGAGGTGTAGGTGGAGAAGGCGAAGGTGTAGAAGGTGAAGGTTGAGAGGTTGAAGGTTGAGAGAGTGAAGGTTGAGAGGTTGAAGGTTGAGAGAGTGAAGGTTGAGAGGGTGAAGGAGAACTAGTACGAGGCGTGGTAGTAGGAGGGATAAATGGGGGTGGAGGAGGTGAAGGTGGAGTAACTAGGGGAGGGATAGAAGGTCCTACTAAAGTTTCTCTACTGCGTGTAGTAATAGCACTCACATTAGCTCTAGGGTTGGTTTCGTTTGTTGAAAGAAGAGCACCTTGGGGACGAAGGGCTTGAAACACTTGAACAAATTTCCTATCCGTGGACTCTTGCATTTCCTTTAATTTCTTATCATGTTCCGAAATCTTTTGAAGAACTAAGTCCATTTGTGGATTAGGTAAATTGAACCCTTGTTGTGGAAAACCTTGGTTTGGGTATTGTTTGTATGGTGGAAAACCTTGAGGATTAAAACCTTGCTTTGGATAGCCTTGATCTTACACTTGATATGTTCCTTGATTTGCATTGTAGCTCCGCACATTTGTATTTCCTTCAAAATTAGCTCTTGGTGAACCTTGGTTGTTATGGGTGGGTGGGGGTGGTCTTTGTTGAAAACTGGGTGGAGCCAAATAATTAGTGGAATTATATAACATCGACATTCGGTTTGAAATGAACCCACTCAGTGTTGTTGTAAGCTTACACTTCCCGTGAGATTGGTCATAAGCCTTATCACAATTAGCATACGAATGTGGCCCACCACATGTTTCACAAGTCACATTAAGGGTATTCACATGTTGCACAGGAGTGTTTTGAACATGTAAGGCAAGTTTTGTCACTATTGAAGTAAGTACTTGAATTTGATTGGTAGTCTCACTATCACTAGTACTAGCCATAGTAGCCCTGACACTTTTAGTTTGCACTTTGGCCTTGTTTTCAGTTATATCCCAAGAGACTTGTGTTGTTTTAACTAGAATGTTACCCCCCGAATCACTATTTAGTGAATCTTGGTCATTCAAACTTAATCCATTATAAAAAGTATTAATTTGATGCACCTTAGTAAAACCGTGTTGTGGATACTTTCTTAAAAGTTCCTTAAAACGATCCTAAGATTCACTAAACGTCTCACCATACTTTTGTTCAAAATTGATGATATCATTCCGTAAAGCGGTAGTACGTGAGGGTGGAAAGAAATAATTGATGAATTTAGTCTCTAAGTCCGCCCATGTGGCACTACTTTGGGGAGGTTCCTTATCAAGCCAAGTCCGGGCTTGTCCCTCGAGAGATAAAGGAAAGAGGAGCAAACGAATTGCCTCTTGTGAGACCCCATTGTATTTTACAATATTAGTTAAGTGTACAAACCTCTTGATATGATCGTGAGGATCATCATGAGTGCCACCCAAGAAAGGTGTAGCAGAGACCATTTGAATAAAACCGGTTTTTAGCTCAAAGTTGTTGGCTCCAATATCTGGCACCACAATAGCATCGTCATTGCCTTCAACGTGTGATTGCAAGAGCTCGATCATTGGTCGGTTATCCATGGTGTCAATAGTAAGAATCTCGATATCGGCTTGAGTGGTTTTCTTCTTGCGCCCACGAGTACGCATACACCTACAACATAAAAGATAAAAAAGAAATAGAAGAAGAACTAAGGTTAATGTAAAAGAAAATATTTTTGGTGCAACTTTAGAAAATAAATGCTTTTTATGATTTTTTAAATGTTTTTGGGTTTTTGAATTTTTTTGAAATTTTTTGGATTTTTTGAAAATTTTGCAAGAAAAATAACGTTCACAAGTGAATGGATCCCAAAATCCAACGCGTCTCTCACAAAAAACCGTTAATCTTTAAGAAAATAGCCGGCAGCGGCGCAATTTTAATGACTGAATTTTTAATAATAAAAATGTTCTTATTGTGTCCAATGGAATTGATCTCGGTTTAAAATGTGACTCAGTTGTTTTTTGTGGATAAAAGAAAATATGGTATCTATTTCTACTTAAAAAATAAATGCGTAAAACAATAAAAATAAACTAAAAACAAATGATAAATAATAAAGAAAATAAAAAAAATTAAAACATAATAAAAAGTAGAATTAAAAATAAAAACTAAACAAAACAATTTGGAATAAAACTTAACAAAAATGGCAGGAGAATAAAATCTTAAAATAATTCGGAATTAAAAACTAAAAATAATTCGGAGTAAAGTTTCAAAGAAACAATTCGGAATACATGAATTCCGAACTATAGTTCGGAATAAAATAAACTTTGCAATTCGGAATAAATCAAGAAAAGCTAATTCGGGACACGTTCAAAAGAAACAATTCAGAAAACGTATTCCGAAAATAATTCGGAATAAAATAAAGTAATCAATTCGGAAAAACTGAATGTTAAACTTAATTCGGGAAAAGTGAATCTATAACTAATTCGGAATATGGAACTATAATGTAATTTGGAATACTATAAAACATATAATTCGGAATAAAAACTATACTACTATTCGGAAAACGTGCCAAGTATGTAATTCGGAAAACGTATTTCGAATATTAATTCGGAATACAAAATAGTTATTTCTTTTATCAGGATTAAAGGCTTAGCCGCCTGACTCACTCCGGATAGAAAGATTCGGAAAAAATAAATAAAGTAAATAATTCGGAATTAGGTTTTAACATTTTATTCAGAATAAAGGAAAAGTAATTAATTCGGAAAAAGAGGGTTTATGATATAATTCGGGAAAATTAAAAATAAGCTAAAACTAACTAAGCAAATAAGCAAAAATTAAGTTAAACAAAATTTTAAAATAAGACAAACAAGACACAAATTATAACTCTAAAGACACCAAATAAGCAAAATTAATAAAATCTATAATAAAAACATTAAACTACCAAATCCACTCAAATGAAAAATAAGCTAAACACAAAATAAGCAATAGGCACAATAAGCTATAAAAATTAACCATATAAAAAGTAATAAAAACAAGGAATAAGCCACTCAATCAAATAAGCAATAAGATCAAATAAGCTACATGATGATTAACCAAATCAACACAAAATTAAAACAAGAAAGGAAGATTAAGATTAATTGAAAAGATTAAATTAAATATTTAGATTAAAGATTCAACAGTTGAAAGATTAAGATGAAAAGATGAAAAACTTGAAAGAAAATTTGAGAGAAAAGTAAATTACACCCACTCTTAATTACTTCAATGAAAAACTATTAACTACTACTTAATACAAATGAAATATGAGGCCTATTTATAGTGGAGGAGTGATAGGTGTGGTGCTCCTTTCTTTCTCTTTGTCTTCTCGTCTTTTTAATTAATTCATCTTTCTCGACTTTGTCTCGGGATTTGCCGATAAATAAAATGAACTCGTCTTCTAATTTCTTCTTTTATTAGATATGGTTCTTCGACTTTGTTAAACTTCTGTTTTTGGTCTTTTTCTTCAATAAATCTTCAGAATAGGCCTTTGAATTCTGTTCCTTTTGCACTTTTGATCTTTTGACTTTGTCTTTTGTCTTTTTTCTTCGATAAAAGCCCATGAAAGCCCGTGTTTTCTTCCTTTTTCATCTTTTGGTCCTAAAACACAATAAAAACACAAACCACGAGTAATTCCGACTTTTACGACATTAAACACATGTTTTGGTCTCGTTTTTATTTGCTTTAAGTGGTAAAAAGGATAAGTGTTTTCACACTTATTAATTTACACAACTCTAATCCAAGTATTCACACATAGCTTGGATGAACACAACTAGTCCAAGTATTCACAAATACATTAGATCTACACAAGACACAAATAAACAAATGATGAACATGACTAGATCTTTAGGAGAGGATGATCTTCATCAAGGCTTCATCTTTAATCACATCACAAGTGTGTGAGTGATCTTCTCTTTGGACAAGGTAAAGAAGGAGATCAAGAGGATAATCATAAGTAAACATACTTAACACATTAAGTGGTCATTTATAAATAACTAGAATTAGATAGGAGAAAAAAGGCTCAAAGAGATGTCCAAAAAGGGTTAATGAAAATGCAGATTTGATCCACTATTTATAGAAGACAAATCCCAACGGCTGGCTGGGGGCGGTTCCTTAGCTACCAAGGCGGTTCCTTATAGATAGGGAACCGCATAGGCACTTAAGGAAACGCAGAGTGTAGACTCCGCTCCTTTTTGTCTTTTAGTGAATTTGAAATATCTGAGGCTGTTTAAACCTTCAAAGGATATTCTTATGGCATTTGGAATATGCCATATTCAAATTTACATTTTCATTTTAATAAAACATTTTCTTAAAAATAAAGTTTATTAAAAATCTTTTGTTACATTTGACAAAAGTGAGTTTTAAGCCTAATCACTTTATGATCACTAAGCATGATTAAGATATGTTAGTGTAATGATTATTACCTTGATGATAGTGTTTGTTAGATAAATCGTTTTATGATTGTGTTTGACAATAAATGTCTTTGTAATTTGTCGTGATCAAAACTAAGAAAGATTAATTAATACTAACAATGTTATTAGGCATTGCTTTGCATTAACAATCTCCCCCTTTTTTATTACGATAAACTATAAACTCATTTACATAAAATACAAGATTATTTGAATTATTAACGAGTTTATCACTATCATTTCTCCCCCTTTGTCGAAGCAAAAAGGTTAGCACAAGTCTTTGAAGAAGAGAAGAACCGTACTTTGCTAGTAGCTCCCCCTTGGTGCTTACTCCCCCTTGCTCGAGGCACCAAGTAAAATGAGCTAAGGTGACATGCTACACAAAGGTTAGAAGAAAGAAAAGAAACACCAATGTATATATGTGCACTACCTAGTAACTAACTTGAGAGGGAGAAGGAAAAGAAATCTCAAATTAGAAGCAAGTATTTGCTAAGTATGTCCAAAGAGTGTGTGTTGACAACATCATAGTTCAATCTGGTGGAATAAAGGAACAAAAGAAACATACAAACCAATTAAAGATGATTAAAATGTCAATGGGTTAAAATTTAGAATTTATGGAATCACCCATAATTAATTGTAAGTTTAACCATGATCAACTCCTTAACAAATGTGTGAAAAAGAATTAGCGGGAAAGATAACACACATAACATTCATATTACACAAATATGAAATAACATACAAGAGAAATATTCATACACACAATATGAATATTGAAAGCAAAAAATATGGAAAATAAACCACAAAGCGTAGACTACTCTAATAGTGATAGTCTTCCAAGATTGCTTAAGTTTTATTAACTCAATCAACTAAAGTTCAAAATGTGCCTTAGTTAGAAAAGAAAGACGATGAAGCATAATTCGAAGTTTTGTTCACGGGAACGAAAACTTTGAGAGGAGGTCGAGTGAGGAGGAATTAAAGGAAATTTAGCTTGTCACAGATATGAGCAAGTTCAATTTGTTGAAAACGACCACAAGCACACGAGGAACCATGATGCGAAACAAAGTCGTTAGATGGGGGAGGTCCATCAAAATCAGAGTTTGGTGGAGAGGGAGATAATGGATAAGAGATGTTTTCACAATGCCTAGTGAGATTAGGAAATGAAGATAGGTCATTGAGTTGCGGATAGTTGAAAGGTTTAGGTGGTGGTGGAAGAATTTCCTTTTCTACGGTAATTGGATTTATAGAGTAAGTCTCATTCCAATATTTAATCGGAGAGAAAGAAGAATTCTTGGAGGATTTTGGAGAAGAAGAATCATGAGGATTCTTGTTCTTTTTTATCCAAACGGGTCGAACCGAGATTTTTGGTTTTCTTTGAAAGCTTAGAAGAAGAAGATTTAGGTTGAGAAAATTATGACAAAGAAATGTCAAGGTTAGGAATGGAAGAGTTAGGCGTTATGAGGGATGAAGAGAAGAAATCCCAAAAGAGAATAATTTAAAGAAAATAGACAAGGCAAAGATTTGAAATGAAAACAAAAGGTTTTAGGAAATGTTTAGCCAAACTGGGTAAACAAAGAATCTTAACCAAGACAGTGGTCAAAGAAGAAAGACAAAAAATAAGCTAAATTCCTTAAGGGAGCCCGCGGTTCCATATCGATATGGAGCCGCCTAGTGGCTAAGGAGCCGCGTCCAGTGGACCACAGACCATGATTTTCAAAAGTTTTGGAGAAAAATAAGACTTTTTCAAAATTTTGCAAATCTTGGATTTTTACCTCTTTTAGTACTAGAGTATGCTAGGTGTCATACCGTACCATGGCGGAACACGGGGCGCTAACTATGTATATCCCACAACAAACGGTGTCTCTATAGAAAAAACTAAATGCAATAAAAATGTCATCAAGGCGACACAAAGTTATGACAATATCTCATACAATGCAGGGGTCTAGGTAAGTAGGTAAAAATTCCTACCTCTTACCCAAGACAAAGAAACAAATAGCCAATCAAATATATAGGTGTCATACAATGCACTTATTTAATCAACCAAAAAGGAAATCTAAGAGGAATGGGGTTCCTCCATATGCAGTCCTAGGCAACTCCAATCCTAGCCACTTCTATTCTCTAACTTCACCACATTCTCACCTGAAAGAGACACTAAAACACGTCAACATAAAGTTGGTGAGAGTCATAGGTTTAGACTCCAACCTCAAATCAGTTATAATATAAGTTGTGAATAACCACCAACAATAAAAATATATGGACAATGTGTTACAAATATGCATTAACAACTAACAATTCAAGATTAATCATACCAAACCAATTCCAAGGCTCAAAGCCTCTCCAAACACCATGGTCCCATAGGCGCCCATACACCTATGAACAAATCCCAAGGCCCCACCTTGTCAACATCCCCTTCGTACCAAGTCAAATCACAAAACAATCATGAATAAATTAGCAGTTAATCACATAAGTACACACAAGTCCATCACCAATCATAAAACATTCACATCAACAATTTACAAAACCATAACGAGTATCTCTTCCATCCCTTCTAGAAGTCAAAATCATTTTAAAAGATATGGTACTATGAAACTCACCTGATCAAGCTTCTCCATACATCCACGCTCTAGAGAAAATCTAAACACACAAACATATACAATCAAGACATGAACCATATACCAAAATGGCTCATCAATTTATGATGAATATAAAACATTCTCCTACAACTTAATATCATTTATGTGCTATAAGCATCCCATTACACCCCTCTATAAGCCCTTAACTTAGTTAAAGTCATAACCTGTCCCGTTAACATTTTACCCAAAACAGTCCCGATTTTCATACTCCGTATTATGAGCCAAACGCCCACCAACCCGAACCCACATTCCTTTCCATGAAAATCCCATAAACTTATATGTATTAGCTAAAATATCAGCCCTTTCCCTAACATCAAAGCAAATATTAAGTCCCCTATATACAACTTATACTTTCGTCTATCCAGATTTTACCGATTTTAAATATATGAAAAGTTTGTTATGATCAGAGGGTCTCCCACTATCCCAATTGATTAGCCCTCTTTTAGATATCTTATATAACA
This sequence comes from Glebionis coronaria, assembly GCA_025667525.1. Lineage (NCBI taxonomy): Eukaryota > Viridiplantae > Streptophyta > Magnoliopsida > Asterales > Asteraceae > Glebionis > Glebionis coronaria. Next base: position 460,071,183 of record CM046877.1, read on the forward strand.
TATAAAATAACTCTCATGTTCGTTTGAAAGTCCAATTGTACTCCTAAGTACCCTAACCACCTTAAAACATTAAATTAAACCCGACTGATTTCAAAACTGTTTTGACCACCGACTGTTGTAACCTGTTTTTGACCCACTTACCGACCCCCATATCAATTATAGTTTCTTGCATTTAAAAGCCAATTCAATTACCTTTTCAGGGATAAGATTCAAAAATTAAAAGTTTGTAGAACTCTAGATATGATCAAAACATTAGCCCTAAAATTCTACCAAGTTTTTAATTACGAATTTAATTAAACTAACCTAGTTAATTACCCAACAACTAATTAATTACAAGCCCTAATTATTCTAATAATTACATATCATTAATATACTGATTTTAATAATAAACCCTAACCTAAATCCATAATATATTGATTAAGAGTGAACTAAAAACAATTAAATTGAAAAGAGATTGAAGGTTTTTACCTTAAGAATAATGGAAGACACAAAAAAATTATGAAGAACCCTAAAACACAAAAAAACACGTCGACCCTTTGATATCCAGGGATTATGTTTGTTTTTCCTAACCCACGTAAAATTGCCATATATAATTTCCCTACTTTTTCTCTTTTTATTTTCCTTTTTTTTCACTTAACCGACCTATACCCCTATAATTTCGTTTTTTTCTTTTTATTATGAATAATTGTATTACTATTATTACCTTAATTTTCCTTAATTTACTTCAGCTCCTAAAGCCTCCAAAACCTTAAAACCGTAAAACTAGTCATATTTACACCTATACCGTAAAAGACGTAAAATATACAGTTTTATAAAAACTCTTGAAATATGAAATAAACTAATTAACTAAGTTCTAAATGACTTAAAACCATCCCGAAAAACACTCTCGCGACTAATTACCTCATCCGAGACCTCTAAATGCTAAACCTTAAATCGTAAAAATACGATTTTCTATAATACATATACGTATACGTAAAACCACTAAATAACCCATCTTATTTCATAGTCACTACCATGTGAGCTCATGAACATGAAAACATCACACATCGTTTCACTCACAAGGTACCCCGTACCCGAAAACGATGTCCAAACCACACTCTATTCACACCAAATAACACATAAACACATAAAGACACACAATTTCACGAAATATGCCCAAAATAAAACTAAGTGACAAACCTCAAAACCGTGGTTGTCACATCACTCCCTCCTAATAGAAATCTCGTCCCGAGATTTACTTCTTAGGATCAGTCCTACCATTAGCAAATAACTTAGGATAACTGTTCCTCATGAACTCCTCCCTTTCCCAAGTGAACTCTGGTCCACGTTTCGAATTCCATCTAACTTTAACCAACGGTATCTTACTTCTCTTTAGAGCCTTAACTTCGCGATCCATATCTATTCTAATATCATTTAACGGTACCTGCAAGTCTATCCTTGCTAAACATTTCCTCAAATTCGACACATGAAATACATCATGCACACTGCTCAACTCTTTCGGTAATCTCAACTATAAGCCATTGGTCCAATCCTTTCAAGGATTTCAAATGGACCACGAATCTAGGTGCTAACTTCCCTTTCTTCCCTAACCGCATTACTCCTTACCATGTTTCAACCTGTAGCATAACTTTGTCTCCAACCTCAAATTCCAACGGTTTACGCCTCTTGTCAGCATAGCTCTTTTGTCGGTCTCTTGCCGTTTTCAACTTCTCCTTGAGTATTGTTATCACATATGTACTTTCCTGAACCAATTCCGGTCCAACAAGCTAACTACTTCCAATCTGAGCCCATAACAACGGTGATATACATTTTCTCCTATAGATTAACTCTAGCATTTATACTATGCTTTCTATCACCAGACCTAACAGCCATTTTCTATCATCCAAAGTTTCTACCAACCTTTATCACATCTAATGGCGTATGCAGGATTACATAGCCGAAAACTCCTCATAATAACCACATGAAACATGTCATAGTCACCACCACATCTTCGCTTATCCATACCCAGCACAAAGCAAACTAACCATCGTTCATACTAACATGTGTTACACCTTTCTCTAGGTGAAACTTTCCATTTCTCATGATTACTAACCTTTAACTTTAACGGTTTTCCTTCCAATATCAATCTACAATCTTGACAATCTCTTGCTTCCTCAAGCCATTCTTCCTCACTACTACTTTTCGTTTGCCCCTCCTAAGTCCATACCATCTTCCATTCTCAAATCCCAGCCTACCAAAATAGGCGACCTTCTTTCTTTCCATACACTTCCTTAATGAAGCATACGTCACACCCAATGATAACTCTCTTCGTAGATGAACTCTTCTTATCAAAGTGAATATTCCAACCATCTCTAAAACGTACGCACACACTCTAGACGTCTACTCTAACTATCTCAATAGTACTTTCTTACTAACAATTTGTCTATCAATGGTATGCCACATCTGAATCTACACACGTTCCTCCTTACATCTACACTTGCCATAATTCTTCACCAGACATTCCATACCTATTAGGATTACTTTACACAAGATTTTCATATTCCATAGCATCACATCCGTATGCAACCTTTCCAACTTCTCAACCACATGAATTCTCATTCTGCTGGAAGATGAGATGAATTAGTCAGTCTATCGACTATCACCCAAATCTCTTCGTACCTACTTCTCCACCTCAATATATATCTCCTCTACGGTCAACGTTCTTACACCGTCTTTCCAAGACACTCCTATCTATTTAGAAAGTATAACCTATTTCCCTTTCCTCCATTAGATAGTCCAAGCCACACCACGTAGATGTGGACGCGTTCTCTGCTTTAGACAACTCAACGCAGGCAACCAACATCTTTCATCTAAGCTATCTTAACACGTCATCCCTATAGCTCAAGTTTATCTTAGCTTCACATCCTTCCTCTTATTCCATGTCTCATTAACATTGCTTGCCCTTCCCAGGTGGTACTTGTCCTTTCAAGTTCCTTCACCACTTAACTCCATCCATCACCTATGCCTAATGTCCAATCAAGAGGATTGAATGTGTGTTGGAGACGTTCATTACCCGTATAGATCATTCTCTACGTATCATACACCAAATGACTCTAGCATTCTAGGAGATTATACCAACCCAACTTCACTATCTATACTTATGTAGTTCTTTCAAACCTTCAAATCCTGCAACGTATAAGTAATCACCTTTCTTCGCAGTCCTCGCACGCATCCTAATCCTTGCTCCACGTATTGTCCTGCTATGCAAATTCATCCAGTCCTTCCGATAATGTTAAGATCAGCTCACAAACCATGCTAGTTCTTTAGCCTCCAAAACGCCTCCTCATCTTGCTTCGCTTCGGCCATCATCTCTAACTACCTACCCCAGCAACCAGTTTCCTAAAACTAATACTTGATAATCCCACGTATAATTCCCTTTTCTAAACAACTCCAAAACCAACTCATAATTCTCCTCACTCTCTTTCTTAGACTTTGTGTAGATCAAGATGTCGTCGATACTTACGATGGCAACTTGTCTATATACGGTCATGCACACTCGGTTCATTGACTCCATGAAGACCGCTAGTGCTTTGGCGAAGCCAAATGCATAACCGTAAGCCCAAAACGTCCATACAACATCCTTAACCATTTCGACTACGTCATCCTTGTGCCCTCTCTTGGCGGACATATGTTGGAAATATGTTTTTACGTATTTAGAAAGGATCGGTCACTCCAACGATATATTCAAGTATTGGGCTCGTGATCCAATATGTAAACATATAGCCCATCAAACCCACATGTAGGGTGGGCTATATATACACCCTCCTAGCATGTTAGGAGGGGTTGGTCAATAGTTATTCATTCACATTTTACTAATCTAATATCTTTCCCTCTAATCCTCTCCTTTCTCTCTCTCTAACTTTCTCTCTCTAGTTCTTCATCTCCCTCCCTCTATTTAGATCATTACAACACATTAACAATCCTAAGAAATCGTGGACCTACAATTGGTATCAAGAGCCATGATTGATTGGTTTGTTCTTGTGTTTGTTTTGATTGATTTTAGTGGGTTTTGATCTAATCAAGCTCAAATCTTGAATTTTTTTTGCGTTTTTGTGGTTTAAGTTTATAGCCAAATCGACTACATAGTTGTGGTAGTGATTTGGGTTAATTGATTTGGTCAAAATCACAAAATTTTTGGTTATTTGAGTGATTTTCGGGGTGTTTTTACGAAGAACAGTGGGTTCGATCGAATTAAAGTCTGTACAGGTGTGTTATTCCGAAGTCCCTCATAGGGTTTTGAGATTCGAAGTATATTTTTTCATTATTCCGAAGTGCAAAGTTCAATTTTTCTGAAGTACTGTAGCACTTTACTATTTCCGAAGTTACTGTAGCACTTTAAATTTTCCGAAGTACTGTAGCAATTCTGAGTACTATGCACATTTTCCCGAAGTAATGTAGCAATTTACTATTCCGAATTTACTGTAGCACATTTTCCGAAGTACTGTAGCAAATTTCCGAAATATTGTAGCACATTTTCCCGAAGTACTGTAGCAATTTTTCCGAAGTACTGCAGCAAATTTTCCGAAGTACTGTAGCACATTTTCCCGAAGTGCTGTAGCAATTTTTCCGAAGTTACTGTATAAATTTTCCCGAAGTATTGTAGCACATTTTCCCGAAGTGCTGTAGCAATTTTTCCAAAGTTACTGTAGCAAATTTTACGAAGTATTGCAGCAAATTTTCCGAAGTACTGTAGCAATTTCCCAATGTACTGTAGCACATTTTCCGAAGTACTGTAGCACATTTTCCGAAGTACTGCAAGAAATTTTCTGAAGTACTGTAGCAATTTTCCCGAAGTTACTGTAGCACATTTTCAGAAGTACTGTAGCAATTTCCCTAAGTGCTGTAACACATTTTCTCGAAGTGCTGTAGCAATTTTTCCGAAGTTACTGTAGCACATTTTCTGAAGTAGGAAGAAAATTTTCCGAAGTACTGTAGCAATTTTCCAAAGTACTGTACCAATTTTCCGAAGTTATTGTAGCACATTTTTCCGAAGTTACTGTAGCAAATTTTTCCGAAGATAAACTTTGAACAAACGATATTTGCGAAGTCAATTCCGAAGTCCATTTGCGAAGTCAATTCCGAAGTCCATTTGAGAAGTTCATTTGAAAAGTTTATTGCGAAGTTCATTGTGAAGTGACATTACACCATATTGCGAAGTTAATATATTTCATTAACAAGGATCCAATAATTTTTTCATCGAACTATCAATGGAATCGTTGAATTCCAAGTCTCAAGAAGGAGACTTGCATATATTGCAAGACGATACAAGAAGCAGTCACAAGAGAATAAAATTAGGAGGAAAACAGGAACCAAGTAGCATGTCAGGTTCAGATAATATTCTTCATATGTTGTCTGAAATGAATTCGCTAATAAACAATACTACTAATTGTTTTACGACTGCTTCTTTAACCAATTCTGTTTCTAGAACTGGAGAGCTTGAAACGATTTTAGCTCAACAATCCAAAGAGCTTGAGGATGCCAAAATTGATTTTTCAAAGAAAACGGAGAAATTTGAAAAGTATTTTGCAAAACTTGAAAATTCAAACGTTGTTTTTGAACGAAAATTAAATCAAAAAATTCTAGATTCTAACGCTGAAAAGGATAATTTTGTGAAACAAATTAGTTTGCTAGAATCTAAGTTGGCATCCCAAGACCTCTTACAAAAGGAACAAGAGAACTTAAAACAGCGTTGTAATGAGTTAAATAATACTATCGTAGAGATGAGGTCTAACACTCTAGAGTCAACGACCTTATTAACTACTGAAAATGCTGATTTAAAGGCTCATGTTCAGAAACAGGTTTTTGCTATAGCTGCTCTGAAAAACTAACTAAGGAAAATTAAGCGCACTAGTGTGGACACTAAGCTTGAAAAACCATCAATCTTGGGGAAACCGCCTAAAAATTAGTCAGTTCAACAACCGACTGTATTTAGATCCGAGCGACCAAAATCCCCGAGACCGCGGTTTGCCTCCCAAGTTGATATGGTTCATAGTTCTAGACCAGTCACTCCACTATCTAGGCCTACTGTGTTCAAATCAGCCTTTGCAAAACCTACAAACAAGACTGCTACTAGTGATTCTAGGTATATTTCTAAGAATATGCCACAACATAGGTCGAATAGCATGCCTAATAATCACTATGTAGATGCATCTCAGAAAATGACACAAGCAAGAACTAGGATCACTAGATCTCACTCGGACCACAAACACGGTGTTTGTTCCGTATGCATGAAAAGTCTCTTCACGACAAATCATGCGACTTGTGTAACTAAAGTCTTGAAGGAGCTGAACTCAAGTGCTAAAAGAGGGATTCCTAAAGGAAATAGGTTTCCTACCGCTAAGTCTTCCGCTGTGCATAAGAAAACCATGTCGACTAGATCCAATCTTAGGTGGCAACCCACGGGTAGGATTATCAAATCTGTTAATTTTCGATGGGTTCCTACAGGAAGGATGTTTCCCTCTAGCACTACCAAGGTGGACTGTGAACCCCCGCATGGTTCTAAAATAGATATCGCTAACCCATATCAAAGCATACAAACTCCTAATGAGAATGCAGGCACAAACGTCAACGTTCACCAAAGCGGTCCAGTCGCTTTATACCATTCTACTCAGGTTACTCTCAGAGTTTCTGAAGACGCTGATATCTAAGAAACAAGTGTCTCAGGAGTCTCACAGTTAAGCATACAACAAGGCTTATAGACAAATCACAGTCTGTGACCCATTCATCAAAGAAAGGAAAGTTTGTCGCCGATGATAAAGTTATCCTCACAAACGAGAAATTAATTTTTCTCGGACACGAGCTAAAATTAAAACTATTCAAAGGTTTTTAGCTCGTGTATATGGCTCCTCGTTAAATGACAGACGATGACCCAAACCTCAAAGAAAGGGAAGCTTATCCATTCAATGATAACTTATCCTCACAAACGAGAAATTAAGTTTTCTCGGACACGAGCTTACACTAAAACCATTCAAAGGTTTTAAGCTCGTGTAAAAGGCTCATCGTTAAATTTCAGACGATGACCTGATCTTCAAATAAAGGAAAGTTTATCGCCGATGATAAACTTATCCTCACAAACGAGAAATTAAATTTTCTCGGACACGAGCTAAAATTAAAACTATTCCAAGGTTTTAAGCTCGTGTACTTGGCTCATCGTTAAATGTCAGACGATGACCCGATCTTTAAATAAAGGAAAGTTTATCGCTGATGATAAACTTATCCTCACAAACGAGAAATTAAATTTTCTCGGACACGAGCTAAAATTAAAACTATTCCAAGGTTTTAAGTTCGTGTATATGGTTCATTGTTAAATGTCAGACAATGACCCGATCTTCAAATAAAGGAAAGTTTATCGCCGATGATAAACTTATCCTTACTAACGAGAAACTAACTTTTCTCGGACACGAGTTTATATTAAAACTATTCAACGGTTTTAAGCTCGTGTATATGGTTCATTGTTAAATGTCAGACAATGACCCGTTTTTCCAATAAAGGAAAGTTTATCGTCGATGATAAACTTATCCTCACAACGAGAAATTAATTTTTCTCGGGCATGAGCTTATACCAAAAACATTCGAAGTTTTTAAGCTCATGCACAATGGCGTATAATCACATTTCAGATTATGCCCCCGACTTTAAAGAAAGGAAAGTTTATCGCCGATGATAAACTTATCCTTACAACGAGAAATTAATATTTCTCGGGCATGAGCTAATATTAAAAACATTCGAAGTTTTTAAGCTCATGCACAATGACTTACAGTTAGATATCAGACTGTAACTCGGACTTTAATTTTAGGAAAGCTTATCTTTAATGATAACTTATCCTCTTAACGGGAAATTAATTTTTCTCGGTCATGAGCTTGTATTAAAACATTCTACGTTTTAAGCTCAGAAAGGAAAGTGTATCTTTTAAATAAGAGAACTTTTCCTCATAAGGGGAAATTCATCTTTCTCGGTTATGAGCTTTACATTAAAACATTCAAAAGTTTTTCAAGCTCATGAAAACGACTTCTAAGTAAATGTCAACTTAGGACTCGTTCTTCAGTTAAAAGGAAAGTCTATCGCCGATGATAAAATTATCCTCACCACGGGAAGTTTACAACTTCTCGGACTTGAGCTCGTGTTGTAAGATATTCAAAATCTTAAGCTCAAGTAATTGGTTTCAAAACGTTGAACATAATTTTTCAAGAATTTTTCAAAAGGTTTTTCTAAATCTTTCAAAATTGTGTGTTCAACAATGTTTTGATAAAAAGAGCATGTCTTCTGGAATCGATAATATTTACTATCCTAGAAATGTCATTCAATAACGACACGGGGTTATAAATAAAGTTCGAGCATACGTTCAAATGTTTTAAAACATGCTCAATTATGGCTTGCTATTATTTCAGATAGTAACCCGCTTTTCATATTAAAGTCAAGCATTTCACCGGAAAGCTTTGACTCAACAACGGGGATTAATTTTCTCGGGCATGGTTTACTTTATAACCATGTAAGGGATTGTGTTTACGTAATAACACAATCTAACACGAATATATGTACTTGTCAGTGCATTTATTTGTTAAAACAAGAGAAATCTTGTTTTTATGAAGTTATCATCTCTACAATCATAGCAATTTGCAATTGATATCTACATACTCGACGATGCGACTACTCAAACGGCGACTACAGCTCTTTCAATAGAACACGGGTCAATAATTGAGGGGGAGCAATTGTCCGGCATTTAGAATCTTTGATGTCAAAAGTGCCAAGGCCACTAATTGGTGTCAAGACAACGATATCAATCGTACACATGGTGGCAAGAGATAACTTCAGACGTGACGAGGCGACCAACATTCGTGAACAAGAACCATGTGATTCTATCATATGATGTTCTCCATTCAGGTCCAACCTCGTAAATTGCTAATCTTGTGAATACATTATCCTATATGATCTTTGCACGTGATAAATACCTTACACTTGTGTTTAAAAGGTATTTCATTTACGTTTCAAGTACACCCTCATCAATTTGAGGGGGAGCTTGTGTAAATCAAGAAGATAATTGGATTTGCATTTTTCTTCCCAAAATTTTTAAATGCTATTAAATCAATTGATATTCAAAACATCGCTTGGGTTAATATTTTTAATATGGGGGAGAAAATGTGATTTAATATGGGAAATGAACAATCACAAATAGTTTGACTTAACGTGATAGCTCATACCGACATGTGCGAAATGTTTTCGAATATCATGACATATGTTAAGGGGGAACAAAATGGATTTGCACTTCAAAATGAAGTTCATGGTGATTTATACTTACCCTCAACCCATTTATTTCACGACGATGAAGATTGTGGTGACATAAGGTTGGTAGGATATGTTAAATTCCAATGATTCTTCTAGAACCGGAGGAATCTTTCCAAGGACATCCCATAGCTAGAAATAGTAGTCCTTAGGAAAGATGGAGAAAGATTATGAATGTAGTTGAATGCCGACCAAGTACTTAAGTTAACACTGGAACAATCACAACAAGGTGCTAGTTATGACGTATTGGTAAGCATTGAAGGGTTGAAGAATGAAAAAGAATTGTAAAGATAAAGGGTGAAAGAAAGAAGCCCTCCTTACAACTTAGGCAGAAACCGGGTCAATACATATGCTATTGAGATCATTTTTAATGATGCTTGATTTTGAAGATAAGACATCATGGACCCAGTGATGCAATGCACAACCCATCCCAACTAACTCAGATATCTCTTAAAAGATATTTGTTTTAATCACACGGATACAGCGTATTATCTATTGATTTATTCACTCCGAATAACTTGGTATTGAAATGGTGGCACTCCTCTCCAGCCTCCGATCACTAAAAATCCAAAATACACGATCGAGTCTAGAGCCATTTGAGATCATCAATAATATCATTAGGACACACTTTCATAATTCCTTGCTTCTTCACACACTGTGAAAAGTAAGAAAGATCTTAAGAGTCCTACGAAAAATCTTCATGATTTTGCCTGAATATCTGAGTAATACGAAAGTACTTACAATGAAGATGGAAATCCTTCTTGAGCGAATATCAAAAAGCTCATGGTAGGTGACTTGTGCGATTCGTTATGAATCAAGCTTGTGATAACTGGAAAGAAACAGTGGTTTAATTCTTAACTGAACTCAAACACGTGCCAGGCCTCTACGCAATCTCTTAGTGATCTTGCCAGAACACTCAGAGTGACACTCTATAGTGTTCACAGTGATGAGTGGAAATCCTTCTAGTGTTAACCTCAAACAACACTTGGTAGGTAACTTGCAAGATTCTATATGAATCAAGCTCATGACAACTGGAAATCCACGATGGTGCGATTCTTGAATGAATCAAACTTTTTCCAGGAATCGGATTTGACGGCTTCAAATCATGGGGATAATATTATCCAAAATGATTCACTTTTTATGTTCGCAGTCAGCTTTGGACGATCGAATAAAGAGAAGGGTTTACCCGCGAAATCTTGTCAAGGAGGTTCTTAATTGAAACCACCTGCCATAAGTACGATATTTTATATCGTCCAACGGTCTTCACCGACCGGAGGTAAAGTGCTACCGAATTAGAATGAAATGTTCAAAGCCATTTCATCTGTGTATATGTTTTGTTGCTAACTGTCTTATGCAGCGTAACAAGAAGGTGGCATTATGGTGTATAATCCAGAAGAAGTCGTCCCTGCATGCTTATACTTTCTACACTTAATACTTCAAAAAATTCAAGAAATCCTAAAAGTCAAGTCTTCCGCTGTATCAAACTCTGAAGCCTTCAAGAATTTATAAAGGTATAAGTATGTGGAGCATAAAGTCACGAAGAGGCAAATATCACAAGTGATGAATGCACAAGGTCAAGGCAGGGAAACATGCTCAAGAACAAAGTCAAAGATCACATCAAGCATATTCACAAGAACAAGATCCAAGACTCAAGCATAGTATGCTAGGTTTAAAATTTTGTAAAATGGTGTGACCTCCCTTAGGGGGAGATTGTTGGAAATACGTTTTTCCAAAGAAAGTCTCGGTCACATCATTAATAGCATAGATCACGAGCTATAAACTATTTAGGACATTGTAACTTGCAGTGACCTCCCTTAGGGGGAGATTATTGGAAATAAGTTTTTATGTATTTAGAAAGGATCGGTCACTCCAACGATATATTCAAGTATTGGGCTCGTGATCCAATATGTAAACATATAGCCCATCAAGCCCACATGTATGTTGGGCTATATATACACCCTCCTAGCATGTTAGGAGGGGTTGGTCAGTAGTTATTCATTCACATTTTACTAATCTAATATCTTTCCCTCTAATCCTCTCCTTTCTCTCTCTAACTTTCTCTCTAGTTCTTCATCTCCCTCCCTCTATTTAGATCATTACAACACATTAACAATCCTAAGAAATCGTGGACCTACAACATACAAACAAATTTCTACCTCGTTCTACTCGCAAAATTCTACACACGTTATAATAGAACAATACCTTCTATCATCAAACCATTCTAACACTTTCCACATCCCATTTACCACTAGGAAAACTCAACCTTTACCTTGCATCCTTTAGAATTATTCTAACAACTCATGCCATTAAAATCATCCCAACAACAATTTCCATGGAAGGCACTGACTACCACTCATCTCATATGACTACACCAATGCTCTCAATCAGTACGAACCCAAAACTACATCTAAAATCCACCAGATACGATCAACGAATCAAAACTACGAACTACTAACGACATTTCACGTGCACGAGTTAAAACAAACCAAAACTACAAGACTCAAAAAGAAAACTCAAACCCAAAACATATATCAATTCAAAATGACTCATGACAAGGAAAAATGATCCAAGAAACACCCAATGGCAACCAAAACATATTACGCCCGCAACATATTATTTAAACCTTGCACAAAATCGACTTTTCAAAAAGAATATTTTTCTTTACCTCCCCACGTCTATCTGACTCAAAAAATCTACAAACAACCCTCTAGACGATCTCAAGACTTAAATGAAAGACTAGGTACCTCGAACACCCGAAATCCTATGTTTAAAAACTACTATTCAAAACTCAACCTTGAACCCGACACTTGTACAAAAATTTCGACCAAGATACTAACCTCCCATAACTATACATTCTGAATATTTGAAAAGTACATTCCGAGTACATAATTTTTGGCTTTTGAATCACCCAAAAAGCTTTAAAAACGAATAAGTTACGACCAAAATATTTTATACTAGTTATTTTAAAACTAAAGAATCATCTTAGTGATTAATATAATCCTTTTAAATGAAATAAATAAGTGTATGTGAAATTTTCATGAACTCAATTTAACCTTGAATAAATAATTATAAATGACGTAAATCGGTTAAACTCATTTATATGAACTATTTAAGTAGAAAGTAATTTTATTTTGCTTTATTTTAAAGGGAGTCTTTTAGAATTTTGAAATAAATACGTGCTGAATATATATCAAAGATTTTATGTTACCTCTTGTTTCAAACACGACTCCAACACTTTACCCTTATTTGAATACAACCAACTATCTTAACTCCACAGTATATGTCAAAATCTTTTTCAATATACCGTCTAAAAGAAATATAAAACTCAACACAAAATGTATCATTATCCCAAAAGAAATATCAACCTATTTTAATAGCCTTAACAACCAAAATACCATTTTAAACGGACACGTGAAATAGGAACTTGAAGAATACGCTACAACAAAGGTTGAATATCTAAAGGAAGCGAGCTAGCAAACCCTCCTAAGGGTACAATTGATAATTTTAGAGGATCATACATATATAGGAATATTAGGATACATATACTTAAATCCGTCCAACATCCACTTTACAAGCATGTATTAACCATCTTTCATGCAATCATACTTGGAAACACATTGAAGTTGTGGTACTTGTATAACTATATTGGCCACCATACTTATACAATTACCTTTTTCCCAATGCACTCCCTCCTATGACGACACTTATAAGAATCAATACAACATATAACACATAATCCACCAACTCACATAATCATACAATCACATAAAATGAGGTTCAAAACTCCATCTATCAAAATAACATAGTCAAACTCTTGGAATACATAAATCTATAGTCTAGTTAAAATAGAATAGACAAAATCCAAAACGAAAACATAATCAGTAATAAGTCATGTCTCCCATAATAGTGGTAACAACATAACATCCTTCCTATCCACCTACTCCTAGTAACTCGAACCACCACATGATTCTTAGGGAACATGACTTAAACATCAAAAGAACATACTATACATTAGATGCACGAAAATAACGCCAAAGACGGAAACTACTATTAACCACATTATGTACTATAATGTACTATTAATATAACATATAATAATAACTAGCGTAGACGATTAAGGTTCGATCCGCACTAGTCCAATTCCGAAAAGAAAATAACATGAAACTAAGTATGAACGATTATAGTTCAATCCATACTAGTCAAAATCCGACATGAAACATCATAAACACGAATCCAAAATATCCTAAAATATATATTTATATTAGTCGAATCTATGCACACATATTCCTGTGACGCCTATATGCAGGGACCCTTAAGCTATAGACTAGGCTACTAGACTAGGCGAGCTAATTATCTATAACTATTGTCTCTGATACCATTCTGTCATACCCACCATGGTGGAACACGGGGCGCTAACTATGTATATCACCACAACAAATGGTGTCTCTATAGAGTAAACTAAATGAAATAAAAATGTCATTCAAGGCGACACAAAGTCATGACAATATCTCATACAATGCAGGGGCCTAGGTAAGTAGGTAACAATTCCTACCTCTTACCCAAGACAAAGAAACAAATAGCCAATAAATCATATAGGTGTCATACAATGCACTTATTTAATCAACCAAAAAGGAAATATAAGAGGAATGGGGTTCCTCCATATGCAGTCCTAGGCAACTCTAATCCTAACCACTTCTATTCTCTAACTTCACCACATTCTCACCTGAAAGAGACACTAAAACACATCAACATAAAGTTAGTGAGAGTCATAGGTTTAGACTCCAACCTTAAATCAGTTATAATATAAGTTGTGAATAACCACCAACAATAAAAATATATGGACAATGTGTTACAAATATTCATTAACAACTAACAATTCAAGATTAATCATACCAAACCAATTCCAAGGCTCCAAGCCTTTCCAAAAACCATGGTACCATTGGCGCCCATACACCTATGAATCAATCCCAAGGCCCGCCTTGTCAACATCCCCTTGGTACCAAATCAAATCACAAAACAGTCATGAATCAATTAGCAGTTAATCACATAAGTACACACAAGTCCATCACCAATCATAAAACATTCATAGCAACAATTTACAAAACCATAACGAGTGTCTCTTTCATCCCATCTAGAAGTCAAAATCATTAAAAGAAATAGGACTATGAAACTCACCTGATCAAGCTTCTCCATATATCCACGCTCTAGAGAAAATCTAAACACACAAACATATACAATCAAGACATGAACCACATACCAAAATGGCTCATCAATCTATGATGAATATCTAACATTCTCCTACAACTTAATCTCATTTATGTGCTATAAGCATCCCATTACACCCCTCTATAAGTCCTTAACTTAGTTAAGGTCATAACCTGTCCCCTTAACATTTTTCCCAAAACAGTCCCGATTTTCATACTCCGTATTATGAGCCAAACGCCCACCAACCCTAACCCACATTCCTTTCCATGAAAATACCATAAAGTTATATAAAATCTCAGCCCTTTCCCCAACATCAAAGCAAATTTTAAGTCCCCGATATACAACTTATACTTTCGCCTATCCAGATTTTACCGATTTTAAACATATGAAAAGTTTGTTATGATCAGAGGGTCTTCCACTATCCCAATTGATTATCCCTCTTTCAGATATCTTATATAACATATAAAATAACTCTCATGTTCGTTTTAAAGTCCAATTGTACTCCTAAGTACCCTAACCACCTTAAAATATTAAATTAAACCCGACTGATTTTAAAACTGTTTTGACCTCCGATTGTTGTAACCTGTTTTTGACCTACTTACCAACCTCCGATTCAATTATAATTTCTTTCATTTGAAAGCCAATTCAATTACCTTTTCAGGGATATAAGGTTCGAAAATTAAAAGTTTGTAGAACTCTAGATATGATCAAAACATTAGCCCTAACATTCTGCCAAGTTTTTAATTACGAATTAATTAAACTAACCTAATTAATTACCCAACAATTAATTAATTACAAGCCCTAATTATTCTAATCATTAAATATCATTAATATACTGATTTTAATAATAAACTCTAACCTAAATCCATCATATAATGATTAACAGTGAATTGAAAACAATTAAATTGAAAAGAGATTGAAGGTTTTTACCTTAAGAATAATGGAAGACACAAAAAAATTATGAAGAACCCTAAAACACAAAAAAAAACACGTCGACCCGTTGATCTCCAGGGATTATGTTTGTTTTTTTATCTTAGTTAACACTTTATATAGTTAGATTACTAATCCTAACCCAAGTAAAATTGCCATATATGATTTCCCTACTTTTTCTCTTTTTCTTTTCTTTTTTTCACTTAACCGACCTATACCCCTTTAATTTCGTTTTTTTTTCTTTTTATTATGAATAATTGTATTAATAATATTACCTTAATTTTTCTTAATTTACTTCAGCTCCTAAAGCCTCAAAAACCTCAAAACCGTAAAACTAGTCAAATTTACGCGTATACCGTAAAAGACGTAAAATATACAGTTTTATAAAAACTCTTGATATATGAAATAAACTAATTAACTAAGTCCTAAATGACTTAAAACCATCCCGAAAAACACTCTCGCGACTAATTACCTCACCTGAGACCTCTAAATGCTAAACCTTAAATCGTAAAAATACGATTTTCTATAATACATATACGTATACGTAAAACCACTAAATAACCCATCTTATTTCATAGTCACTACTATGTGAGCTAATGAACATGAAAAAATCACACATCGTTTCACTCACAAGGTAACCCGTACCCGAAAACGATGTCCAAACCACACTCTATTCACACCAAATAACACATAAAGACACACAATTTCATGAAATATGCCCAAAATAAAACTAAGTGGCAAACCTCAAAACCGTGGTTGTCACACTAGGGTTGCATTAAAGCAACAAATTCACAAAGAATGTCTTGACAAAGGGTGACAAAATATTTTGATAACATTTTGATCTAATTTTAAGTCAAGTTTTTAGAGGTTGTGATAGATTTAGGTTCAATTTTAAAAAATTGAAGTTGATTAATGTGACCACATAGTTTAAAACACATAAAACTAAATCAGTAGATCATCCTCATGAGAAATTCATGAAGGAAAGGGAAGGAAATACAAGAAAGGAAATAACAACTAACTAATACAAAGTTAGCTAAAACTAGGTCTTAAATGCATAGTCTTCTTTGGCTTGACCTTCTTTAAAAGCATTTTATTTTGAAAACTATCATTCATCTCCTAGGAGGAGGAGGATTAGCAAATAGGTTCAACAAGAAGATTTGCAACTTGATGTGAGCCCCAATCATCTCCAAACTAAGGATATCAATGAGGGGGAAGTTGTTCAAGCAACATGGACAATTGGTTCCATTGTGCATGAAAAAATAAAACAAGTGTGGATCACCCAAGAACCGGGAAATAGAAACACCCAAGAGTGGAGTGTTAGAGGGAGGAGGATGTGGAGAAGGCATGGTATCCAAGGGTGATATGGGTGAGATGGGTGAATTTGGTGGGGTGAAAGGAAGAGGCTAAAAAACAAAGGGAATTCTTTGATGAGGTTGAGGTTGAGCATTCAAAGTTAAAGGAGGACTATAAGTGAATGGTGAGGAAAACTCATTCATTCTTGATTAGAATAAAGAGGAGGTAGAACCATGTAAATTGTTAGTACCATGAGTTGAGTTTGTCTTCCAAGAAGCAAGTGGTGGTGAAAGTGATGAAGAGATGAAAATAGGAGAAGTTTCACTCTTGGTTTTGTGAGAAGATGGAGAAGCAAGTTTAGGAAATTTGAATTTCATCTTAAGGTTTCTTTTGGATGAGGAAGTTTTGGAAGAGTTGGATGTTCTAGTGGACACCATGGTTGTGTGTTTATGTTTAGAGAGAGGTTTAAGGAATGAAGAACACAATCAACAAGAGAGTGTTTAAGAAGAGGAATGGATGATCCAAACTAGTAATGAGTTAAAAGTGTTTTATGTGAACAATGAAATTAGGTAGCCTAGTTTAGGAAAGTTTAGGTTTTTGCAAAAGTTTTATCAATGTTTACACAGACTAAGGGAGAATAGTGTAAATCAAAGATTCTTTTCGGAACATACAGAGGCGGTTCCTTATAGAAAGGCGCGGTTCTTTATCGCTAAGGAACCGCGGCCTAGATAAGGAGCCGCCCCGGTGGGTTTGATAAAAGGCAATTCCAGAAATTACTGCTAGCCTAAATTTAATATAAAGGATTATCAAGCCAAAATGGACTATACTCAAGGTCTAGGAAGCTAACTAACCCATAAGATGCACAAAGCCATGCAAATCGAAAGATCGATAACATAGACAATTAGGATTAAAATACTAGAAAATCCAAACACAAAATATTAGTTAATGAACACATAACATCCTAAGGATAAAGATAAAGAAGATGAAGTTCAATAATCCAAACATGTTTACACACATGTTAACCATTAAAGAGTGGGATATATCATTCATCTATGATCATTTCCTCCTTGCCTTAATTCACTTCTTATTCGATCTTGAAGATGAAGATTGAGACAATACTGATAGTCTGAATCAATGTCTAGAGAAGACAATTGAGAGATAGAGGATGACAAGTCATAACAAGGATTGAGAGAGTTGTATTGAAAGACATTTCCATCTTCATTTGAATCATGCGTGAGAACAGAAGAGACATTCCCTTCATTAGGAAGCATGACTCGATCCATGGAGTGAAATGATGAAGCATTTAGAGGTGGAAAGTCAAGAAGAAGTTTCTTAATAATCCGTGAGAGAATCATGGCATATGGAAAACTAGAACGAGATCCACTGAGAACAAATCTTATTCTTCTAGCTATGAACAAAGCAAGGTTGTATGGAGTGGTGGTAGAAACACGATACAACATATGTGCAAGACAAGCGGGCACATGGTTGCGATTACCATCCAAGCACATTGCATTTTCCCTAATGATTTCGGCCCAAGGGATCATAAAATCACTAAGATCACTATTTAGTAACTCCCAAGGAGTGATAGCACGAAATTCTCCCTAGAAATTACCAAGAATAGGGTGTTCACGAGGTTTAGCAATGGCACAAGAGATCGCCGAAGCCAAAGGTATCTCGGTCATATAATGCACATCAATAGGGGCCGATTCTAAGTAGTTTAAACCCCAAGCGTCGGTGAACCTACATTGACCTTCGTATGGAACTCTGAGAATCTTACCAAATTCCTTAAGATTATATACAAAGGTTTTCTCCTTGATGGAAAATCTTATAGATAAACCATTATTGATGCACATTAATGTATACGAGTTAAAGAATTCCACGAGGAAGGAAGGAAAGATTGGCTCGTTTATATCAAGCAAACAATCAAAGCCAATGGTATTGAACATGAATCGAATGAAGTCAAGTCCAAGAAACTTAGAAGGTACAATGCGTCCTTCAGGGAATTCAAGACTACGATAAGTGTTTTGAGTAGAACAAGTTTGAATCAAAGAAAGATTAGGCATGTATTCTCTAGTATGTTGGTGGTCATTTTGATATCCCGGAGTCATGACAATACCTAAAAATAACATACAAACATATTTCTCCAATTACTCATATGTTACATATAAACCAAAAATACAAAAAAGATAAGAAGGTGTTTCATCAATCTCTTGACAAACCAAGGTTTAATCCTTATCATTCTCATATTCACAATGTACCTAGTTCATCATTGACAATGACACATTGACCATGTAAGATCAACAATAAACTTGAACATTTGTTTTTCAAAAACAAGGTTTTTAGGTAAGCATTTAACAATGCCATTACCAACTTGTTCATGGGTTCATATCAATTCCATCAATCAACCAAAATTATTTAGTCAAAATTTGGATTTGTTCTAAAAGTGGGTTTTAGTGAAGTCTCAATGAATATGAACCTAATGAATCATAGTAACAATACTATGTCAACTCTTATTCCTAGTAAGGTTCTAATTCAATGTCAATTTTAAAAATCCCCAATTATGAATGTATGAACCCTAGAACAAATTAGATGAAATTGAAAGAAATGACTTACATATAATTGATCTTGGATGAAGGAGGAGTGAAACCCACAAATCGAAATCAATTAATCTTGAGTAATTGAAGGTTTTAGAAAAACAAAAATGGTGGAAAACTGGGTATTCTCGTCACTATGTTGGAGAAGAGAGAGAAGGAGTTTTTGAAAAAGTGATATTTAATAAACACTGGCTCTTTAGTCGCGAGTACTGGACGCGGTTCCTTATCAATAAGGAACCCCTATTTGAACCGCGTCAATAAGGAACCGCCTACAGTGGCGTTTTTTAATCCAGGAAAATCAAAGAAACTTTCAAAACCAAATTTTTATAAAAACCTTAAAATATGTCTTAAGCCTTTAGGAAATCAATGAACCACCACAACACTAGGTAATAATGTTTTATTGAAGGATTACGAGTTGAATCGAGAAAGGAAAAGACCAAAACGGACAAACGACTACTCGAAGCAAAGAAGCAAAGGGGAGAGGATTCAAGAGAAGTGAATCAAGACCAAGAACATTGCTCAAGAGACAAATGAAATTCTTCAAATCGAGGAGGCTAAGAGTTTGAGTCATATATAGTGGTTTAAGACGTGCCTTTCTGGCGAAAGTCTACATGGCTTTGGTAGTGAATTATACCAAGCAACTTTGATACACAGAATAATATATGTTTCAAGAGTAGTCTTATTCTATTTCAAAATATGAGCAAAGTATAAATCCACTTTTTCTCCCACATGATCGGATAATTATTGCTAAGATTTACAATAACAATATCTTTGAAATATTTTAATTCCAAATGTGTAAAATCCACCTACAACTTAATGAAGTAGTTTGGTATCTCAAGGGATTCACCAATCATCGTAGAGATGAGCTTAATTGCACAAGTTGCACATGATATTGGGCCTACTAACCGTAAGGGAGCGAACCATGAAAATCATGCTTGATACTTTAAGCTTCTACTAACTCACTCTACATCTCCGTAGTGAGTCAAGTATCCAAGAAATGAAGGTTTAAGAGGGAAAAAGTAAAGAATCACAAACCACGAACAAATGTCAAGGCAAGGATGCCAAGAACAAACATATAGTCAATTAATGATCAAAAGAATGATCAATAGGGCGTGTGAAAGAACGAAAACGTACCTTGGCAACAAATTGCATTCCAAGCTTACAAGGAACCAATGCAAAGCCCAACTATGAATAATAGTGACTACTAAGTCTTCAAGGACTAGTATCACTCCCATCCATCTTGATAGCATTATTCAATGATGTTGGAAATCAAAGAAGATGAGTCTTTTACAAGTGTAAGTAACTCAATCCACAATCAATTTAATGATTGATCTTCATGAGTATCTACACATAACAAGATGCAAACTAGTAGATATATTTCAAGAGTAAATCTAAAATGCATTAATAACTACTAATCTAAATGAGATGCAATATTATCAATTAAATGGCTTATTTTTATTAAAAAATAGTTTTGACCAAAGAAATTTTTTAGTACAACTTAACTTTCTAATTTGAGGAGACAATAGATCGATCCAAGTTTTAAAGTAAAATATACTTCAAAGATCTTGTGTCTCCATCGCTCTCATACCAATTGTAGAAACTAGAAGGGGGGGGGGGGTTAAATACTTTCTCATCGGTTTATCTCCTAATTAAAATTCCCTTCAATTAGGTGAGTGCCAAAACTATCTTTTACTTGAAAGCTAGTTGCATAATGATTAAGTTCAATTCTAATGCATTAACAATAAGTAGTAAGTGTAGTGATGATGAATGTAAGTGATGAGTAAGGAAAGAAACAACCTAGTAGGAAGACACCAAGATTTATAGTGGTTCAGAAACGAGGCTCTATCCTCGTTCCTACTCCACTCCTCGAGTACACCTTACTCGAGATTTTCTCTATATCCACAAGCTCTCTTCTTGGCGGAGAAAACCTTACAATGTCGCTTACATTATTTTCCGACAGTAAGCTAAATGTCTAGACCTAATCTTAGCTAGTACCAATCTACACAACATCGCCCACTTCACCATTTTACGACACAAGGCTAGATGTCAAGTTCTAATCCAAAGCTAGAACCAATGTTCACAACGTTGCCTAAGTCACCATTTTCTGACACAAGGCTAGATGTCGAGTTCTAATCCAAAGCTAGAACCAATCTTCACAACTCTTCACTTTGAAGCTAAGTGAGAACTTCACACAACACAACTATACATCACTTTATAGTTTAGTGAGAACTCACAAGACACAACCACATCACTTCATAGTTTAGTGAGAACTAACACAACTTATTACAAATCAACTAAACATATCCAAGTACACACATGTAGCTTGGATCTACACAACACAAATCCAAGCACACACATATGCAAAGGATTTACACAACTCTAATCCAAGTATTCACACATATCTTGGATGAACACAACCAGTCCAAGTATTCACAAACACATTGGATCTACACAAGAAATAAATAAACAAATGATGAACATGACTAGATCTTTAGGAGAGGATGATCTTCATCAAGGCTTCATCTTTAATCACATCACAAGTGTGTGAGTGATCTTCTCTTTGGACAAGGTAAAGAAGGAGATCAAAAGGATAATCATAAGTAAACATACTTAACACATTAAGTGATCATTTTGCAAATGACTAGGATTAGATAGGAGAAAGAAGGCTGAAAGAGATGTCCAAAAAGGGTTAATGAAAATGCAGATTTGATCTACTATTTATAGAAGACAAATCCCAACGGCTAGCTGGGGGTAGATCCTTAGCTACCTAGGCGGTTACTTATCGATAGGGAACCGTATAGGCACTTAAGGAACCGCGGAGTGTAGACTCCGCTCCTTTTTGTCTTTTTGTGAATTTGAAATATCTGAGGTTGTTTAAACCTTCAAAGGATATTCTTATGGCATTCGGAATATGCCATATTCAAATTTGCATTTTCATTTTAATAAAACATTTTCTTAAAAATAAAGTTTATTAAAAATCTTTTGTTACATTTGACAAAAGTGAGTTTTAAGGCTAACTAATATAAAGATTTTACGTATTTGTCGTGTTTCGTCTCGATTCAATTCGAATTGATTAAGGTTTAAAGTGGAGCTCAACCGTTTTTGGTGAATAAAAGAAGGTTTGGTTATTTATTTCTACTTAAAAGGTAAATGCAAAAAGTAATAAAAATAAGCCAAAAACAAATAACTAATAATAAATGAGCAAAACAAATAATAAAACGTAAATTAAAACAAAACAATTAATAAAAATAAAACTAAAAGAGGAAATTAACTTTCGACTTGAAAATAAAATTTACTTAATGAAAAAGGAGAAAATAAAACTATGAGGGTACTTTAAAACTAAACGAGACAAAAACTAAAGCGGGCACTAAATAAAAGTCAAAACTTAAACTTTACGAAAATATACTAATACTAAAAATTGACGGAAAATATAACTAAAAATACGTGACTTTCAGAATAAAAATGGGAACAACTTTCAGAAAAAACTAAACGATTACGGAACAATATTAATTAATAAACAAGCAACCAAGCTAGTAGGTAAAGCACCCAGGCTAACACCTCATTTTTGGCGGGAAGAATATAGGCAAGCAACCAGGCAAGCATATCAATTTCCTAAATGTTGTTCGGAATACGTGCTATGTTTTGGCGGGAAAAGGGTTAAGCAAGGTAGCTAGCAGGCATGTGAATTTCCTAAATGTTGTTTGGAAACATGTCTTTCTTATCCGGGAAACGTGATTTTGCATGTATCCGGGTTATAAATTTTCGCATGCAATTCGGGAAATGCTCCACGCTTAATTCGGGATACACACCTAGCACTTAATTCGGAATATGATGATCTTGCATATAAGTCGGAATGTGTGATGACCAACTAATACCTAGTTCGGGAAAGGTGAATCTGCATCTAAGTCGGAATAAAAAAATTGGATCTAATTCGGGTTATGAAGTCCAGTACTTAATTCGGGAAAAGGCAATTCTACACCTAAGTCGGAATAAACAATTTGCATACAAGTCGGAATAAACGAAGCTACACCTAAGTCGGGTAACTAGGGTTTTGAGGGAACCCGGATTAGATAAAAAATAAGCAATAAGAAAATTAAGCTAAAAACTAAATAAGCACTTATCTAAAAATCTAACCAAATCAAGTTTAAGTGTAGAATCTTAGTTTCTTAGGATTATAGATGTGTTTGATTTATCTAAAGATTGAGATGGAGAAGAAAGAACTAGAGAGAGAAACTTAGAGAGAGAAAGGAGAGGATTAGAGAAAGAAAGGTTTATTCATGAAATGTGAGAAAGAACAAATGAGCAACCCCTCCTAACATGCTAGGAGGGGGTATATATAGCCCACCCTACATGTGGGATATATGGGCTATATGTTTACATAATGGATCACGAGCCCAATACTTGAATATATCGTTGGAGTGACCGATCCTTTCAAAATACGTAAAAACGTATTTCCAAAAATCTCCCCCTAAGGGAGGTCACTCCAAGTTACAATGTCCTAAATAGTCTATTGCTCGTGATCTATGCTAATAATGATGTGACCGAGACTTTCTTTGGAAAAACGTATTTCCAACAATCTCCCCCTAAGGGAGGTCAGACCATTTTACAAAATCTTAAACCTAGCATACTATGCTTGAGTCTTCGATCTTGTTCTTGTGAACATGCTGGTGAGATCTTTGACTTTAGTCTTGAGCATGTTTCCTTGCCTTGACCTTGTGCATTCATCACTTATGATATTCGCCTCCTCGTGACTTCATGTTCCACATACTTATACTTATATAAATTCTTGAAAGCTTTAGAGTTTGATACATCGGAAGACTTGACTTTTAGACTTTCTTGAATTTGTTGAAGTATTAAGTGCATACATTATAAGCATGTGTTGACGACTTCTTCTGAATTGTACACCGCAATGCCACCTTCTTGTTATGCTGCATACGACAGTTAGCAACAAAACATATACGCGGATGAAATGGCCTTGAACATTTCATTCTAATTCGGTAGCATTTTACCTTCGGCTGGTAAAGACCGTTGGGACGATATTAAATATCGTACTTGTGGCATGTAGTTTCAATTAAGAACCTCCTTGACAAGATTTCACGGGTAAACCCGTTCTCTTTATTCAACCGCCAAAAGCTGACTGCGACATAAAGAGTGAATCATTTGGATAGAATTATCCGTATGATTGAAGCTGTCAATTCATGTTCCTGGAACAAGTGAAATTCAATTAAGAACCGCACCATCGTTGCTTTATAGTTTTCACGAGCTTGATTCGTATAGAATCTTGCAAGTTACCTACCAAGTGCTGTTTCAAGTTAACACTAGAAGGATTTCCACTCATCACTATGAACACAATAGAGTGTCACTCTAAGTGTTCTGGAAAGATCACTAAGATATTGCGTAGAGGCCTGGAACGTGTTTAAATTTAGTTAAGAATTAAACCACTGTTGCTTTCCAGTTATCAAAAGTTTGATTCATAAAAATCGCACAAGTCACCTACCATGAGCTTTTTGATATTAGCTCAAGAAGGATTTCCATCTTCATTGTAAATACTTTCGTATTACTCGGATGTTCAGGCAGATCATGAAGATTTTGCGTAGGACTCTTAAGATCTTTCTTACTTTTCACAGTATGTGAAAAAGCAAGTAATTATGAAAGTGTGTCCTAATGAGATATTTGATGATCTCAAATGGCTCTAGACTCGATTGTGAATTTTAGATTTTAGTGATCGGAGGCTGGAGAGGAGTGCCACCATTTCAATACCAATTTATTCGGAGTTAATAAATCAATAGATAATGCGTTGTCTCCGTGTGATTAAAACAAATATCTTTTGAGAGATATCTGAGTTAGCTGGGATGGTTTGTGCATTGCATCACTGGGTCCATGATGTCTGTCTTCAATATCAAGAATCATTAAAAATGATCTCAATAGCATATGTATTGACCCGGTTTCTGCCTAAGGTTGTAAGGAGGGCTTCTTTCTTTACACCCTTTATCATTACAATTCTTTTTCATTCTTCAACCCCTTCAATGCTTACCAATACGTCATAACTAGCACCTTGTTGTGATTTTTCCAGTTCTAACTTAAGTACTTGGTCGGCATTCAGCTGCGTTCACAATCTTCTCCATCTTTCCTAAGGACTACTATTTCTAGCTATGGAATGTCCTTGGGAAGATTCCTCCGGTTCTAGAAGAATCATTGGACTTTAACCTACACTACCATCCTTATGTCACCACAATCTTCACCGTCGTGAATAGAGATGTTTTATGTAAGTATATGTCCCCATGAAATCCATTTTGAAGTGCAAATCCATTTTTCTCCCCTTAACATATGCCACGATATTCGAAAACATTTCGCACATGTCGGGATGAGCCAGCACATTAAGTCAAACCATTATTGATCTCAATATTAAATCACATTTTCTCCCCCATATTAAAAATATTAACCCAATCTATGTTTTTAATATCAATTGATTTAATAGCATTTTAAGAAAATTTGGGAAGAAAAATGCAAATCCAATTATCTTCATGATTTTTACAAGCTCCCCCTCAAATGAATGAGGGTGTACTTGAAACGTAACATAAATACCTTTTAAACACAAGTGTAAGGTACTTATCACGGGCAAAGATCAAATATGATAATGTGTTCACAAGATTAGCGATTTATAAGGTTGGACCTGAATGATGGAGAACATCATATGAGAGAATCACATGGTTCTTGTTCACGAATGTTGGTCGCCACGTCACGTCTGAAGTTATCTCTTGACTCCATGTGTACGATTGATATCGTTGTCTTGACACCAATATATGAACTTGGCACTTTCGGCGTCAAGGATTCTGAGTGCTGGACAATTGCTCCCCTAAATTGTTGACCCGTGTTCTATTGAAAGAGTTGTAGTCGCCGTTTGAGTAGTCGCATCGTCGAGTATGTAGATATCAATTGTAAATTGTTATGATTGGTGGAGATGATAACTTCATAAAAACAAGATTTCTCTTGTTTTAACAAATAAATGCACTGACACGTACGTATATTCGTGTTAGATTGTGTTATTACGTAAACACAATCCCTTAAATGGTTATAAAGTAAACCATGCCCGAGAAAATTAATTCCCGTTGTTGAGTCAAAGCTTTCCGGTGAAATGCTTGACTTGAGTATGAAAAGTGGGTTACTATCTGAAATAATAGCAAACCATTTTGAGCATGTTTTAAAATATTTGAACTTCTGCTCGAACTTTATTTACAACCCCGTGTCATTTTTGAATGACATTTCTAGTATCGTAAATATTATTGATTCCAGAAGACATGCTCTTTTTATCAAAACAATTTTTGAACACACAATTTTGAAAGATTTAGAAAAACCATTTGAGAAATTCTCGAAAAATTGTGTTCATTGTTTTGAAAACCAATTACTTGAGTTTAAGATGTTGAATATCTTACAAAACGAGCTCAAGTCCGAGAAGTTGTTAGCTTCCCGCTGTGAGGATAAGTTTATCATCAGCGATAAACTTTCCTATTAACTGAAGAGCGAGTCCTAAGTTGACATTTACTTAGAAGTCGTTTTCATGAGCTTGAAGAACTTTTGAATGTTTTAACGTAAAGCTCATGACCGAGAAAGATGAATTTCTCGTTATGAAGAAAAGTTCTCTTTTTTAAAAGATATATTTTCCTTTATGAGCTTAAAACTTGGAATGTTTTAATACAAGCTCATGACCGAGAAAATTTAATTTCCCGTTACGAGGATAAGCTATCTTTAAAGATAAGCTTTCCTAAAATTGAAGTCCGAGTTACAGTTTGATATTTAACTGTAAGTCGTAGTGCATGAGCTTAAAAAATTTCGAATGTTTTTAATATAAGCTCATGCCCGAGAAAAAAATTAATTTCTCGTTGTAAGGATAAGTTTATCATCGGCGATAAACTTTCCTTTCTTTGAGGTCCGGGTCATAATCTGAAATATAATTATACGCCATTTACACGAGCTTAAAACTTTTGAATAGTTTTAATGTAAGCTCGTGTCCGAGAAAATTTAATTTCTCGTTAATGAGGAGAAGTTTATCATCGGCGATAAACTTTAATTTATTTGAGGATCGGGTCATTGTCTGACATTTAACAATGAACCATATACACGAGCTTAAAACCTTTGAATAGTTTAAATGTAAGCTCGTGTCCGAGAAAATTTAATTTCTCGTTTTTGAGGATAAGTTTATCATCGGCGATAAACTTTCCTTTATTTGAAGTACGGGTCATCGTCTGAAATTTAACGATGAGCCATTTACACGAGCTTAAAACCTTTGAATAGTTTAAATATAAGCTCGTGTCTGAGAAAATTTAATTTCTCGTTTTTGAGGATAAGTTTATAATCGGCGATAAACTTTCCTTTATTTGAAGATCGGGTCATCGTCTGATATTCAACGATGAGCCTTATACATGAGCTTAAAACCTTTGAATGGTCGTAGGATAAGCTCGTGTCCGAGAAAACTTAATTTCTCGTTTTGAGGGTAAGTTATCGTTGCGTAGATAAACTTCCCTTTCTCTAAAGTTCTGGTCAC
This sequence comes from Glebionis coronaria, assembly GCA_025667525.1. NCBI lineage: Eukaryota > Viridiplantae > Streptophyta > Magnoliopsida > Asterales > Asteraceae > Glebionis > Glebionis coronaria. Next base: position 460,099,062 of record CM046877.1, read on the forward strand.
AGACTGTGATTTGAATGTGATCCATTGTGCATGAGCTTAAAAACTTCGAATGTTTTTAATTTTAGATCATGCCCGAGAAAACTTAATTTCTCGCTGTGAGGATAAGTTTATCATCGGCGATAAACTTTCCTTTCTTTGATGAACGAGTTACAGTCTGTGATGTGACTATAAGTCTTTTTTGGTAAGCTTAACCATGAATCCCCTGAGACACTTGTTTCTCCGATATCTGCTTCTTTAGTAACCAAACTCTAACTGTGTCCTTAGTTGAACGGTATACAACGATTGGAATGCTTCGTTCTTTTGGAACATCAACTTTGGTACTTGCATTCTCATTAGGAATTTGCATGCTTTGACATGGGTTAGCGATATCAATTTTAGAAGCACGTGGGGGTTCACAGTTGGCTTTACTTGTGTCAGAGGCGACCTGAGTAGATGATTAACTTGTCTTAGCTGGCAAACGTTTCCTTTTATAAAAAACCTTAAGTTTAGGCTTATGTGATGTATCATCTTTATCAATTTCCTCCCTAGTAGTCTTAGTATAATCAGAGACTATCCTAGTTAAAGGGCACTCGTTTCCTACAAGAGTGAAAGTTCTACCCGTGGGGCGCCAAACTTTACCAATGGGTTTGATTTTAGCTATCCACTGGGATTTAAGTCTAGCACAGGAGTTCACCTCATTAAGTAATTTCTTGACACAAGAGTCATGATTTGCCGTAAAGACACATTTTCTACATGTTTTACACGTAGCATATTTAATGTCTGAGTAAGATCTAGAATCCCTAGAAGATTGATTGATGCTCCTAGGATATGACATGCTACGGGTAGCAGTGTTAGGTAATCTAGAAGGCATCTGACTAGGTTTGAAATTCCTATCTCTTACTTGTGTCTTTTTAATAGCTTCCCTTAGACCAAATCTGTGGTGAACGTCATTTGAACTAGTTCGAGACGTGTTCTTTGGACTATGTCTAGGGAGACTAGAGGCAATCATGTGATTAGGTCTTGCAGAAGCTGTTTTAGTCACATTGGGCCTAGATGGTGGAGTGACTAGTCTAGAAATATGAGCCATATCAACTTGGGAGGCAAATCTCGAGGATTGTGGTCGCTCGGATCTAAATGCAGTCGGTTGTCTAACGAACTGATTTGTAGGCGGTTTCCCCAAGATTGATGGTTTTTCAAGCTTAGTGTCCACACTAGATCCTTTAGTTTTCTTTAATTTGTTTTTCAACACAGCTATAGCAAAGATCTTTTCCTGTACTTGAGCCTTTAAAGTCTCATTCTCTTGGAGCAAGTTATCTAGGGATGCCAATTTAGATTCAAGCAACTTAATTTGTTTCAAAAGATTATCCTTTTCATCTTTAGAATATAGAACAGTTTGATCCATTTTTAGTTCAAGAACAACGTTTGACTTTTCAAGTGTTTCAAAATATGTTTCAAATTTCTCCGTTTTCTTTGAAAATTCAAGTTTGGCATCCTCAAGATATTTTGATTGCTGAGCTACGATCGTTTCGAGCTCTTTAATCTTGGAATTAGAATCAGTTAATGAACCAAAAACTGAGAGATAGGAATTACTTGATTGTAAACTGAGAGTGCAAGTTACTTGCGTAATAATCTTTCGTAACCAAAAAAAGCTTTAACACTTTCGTATAAAATATCGTAGCAATTTTGAAATAAAAGGATTTCGTAGACGATTTCGGAAGAAAAAGATTTTGTAACTTTTTGAAAAACCCTTTTATGAATGAAAAAATGACAGAACAGTTGCTGAAAGTTGGATCTAACTGTTAATAAATAAATAAAGAAAAGATACCCCAAAAAACACCCAAATAACCAAAAATTTTGCAATTTTAATCAAATCAATAAACACAAATCACTACCACAACGATGTAGTAGATTTGGCTATAAGTTTAAACCATAAAAATGCAAAAATTTCCAAGATTTGAGCTTTAAAACCCACCAAAATCAATCAAAACAAACACAAGAACAATCAATCAACCATAGCTCTGATACCAATTGTAGAATCTTAGTTTCTTAGGATTGTAGATGTGTTTGATTTATCTAAAGATAGAGATGGAGAAGAAAGAACTAGAGAGAGAAACTTAGAGAGAGAAAGGAGAGGATTGGAGAAAGAAAGGTTTATCCATGAAATGTGAGAAAGAACAAATGAGCAACCCCTCCTAACATGCTAGGAGGAGGTATATATAGCCCACCCTACATGTGGGCTATATGGACTATATGTTTACATAATGGATCACGAGCCCAATACTTGAATATATCATTGGAGTGACCGATCCTTTCTAAATACGTAAAAATGTATTTCCAACAATCTCCCCCTAAGGGAGGTCACTCCAAGTTACAATGTCCTAAATAGTCTATAGCTCGTGATCTATGCTAATAATGATGTGACCGAGACTTTCTTTGGAAAAACGTATTTCCAACATTAAGAAAAAACAAATAAGCCAAAATTTTAAAACTTTTAAAAACATTAAATAATCAAAATAATTAAAATCAACTTTTTATAAAATAACTTTTTAAAAACACTTAATTAAAATTAAGAAAAGCAAACAATAAGCTATAGGATCAATAAGCTAAAACAATCAAACACATAAAATCATAAGGAACAATCAAATAAGCATGACAATAAGCAAATAAGCATAAAGATTAAGCAAACAAGAAAGGTAGAATGAGAGATTAATTAAAAACTTGATTAAAGATAAATATTCAATAACACAAAATTAAAAACTTACTTGAAATTAAAGACAAGAATTTAAATGACAATATGAAAGTGCATGAAAAATAAATGTGGAAAGACTAATGTGTCAAATTAGCTAACACCTCACAAATGAGGTTAAGGTCACTATTTATAGGAGGATTAACATGTGTTGATGCTTTCTTCTTCTTCTCGTCTATTCGTCTTTTAAATTATTCGTCTTTCTCGACGTTGTCTCGGAATTTGTCGATATGAAAAGAACTCGTCTTCTAATTTTCTTCTAATTTTAGTTTAATAAAATTGTAGGGTGTTGATTACCATTTTACTTTCTCTCTCTAATAGTAAAAACCTTCCACCATCTCTCTAGTTTCTCTCTCTACTTTTCTTCTCTTTCCCTCTCTAAATATTATGTTATGGATTAAAGGAGGGATAACATTTGGTATCAAGAGCCTATAGTGGATAGATGATTGAAGATTCGTGTTTGTATTCTTGATTTTCGTGCCTAATGATCTAATACATACGCACCAATTTTTTTTTCTTCGTGTTTTTATGGTTCAATCTTAATACCAATCATCTACATACTTGTGGTAGTGATTTGGTATTGCTACTTTGGTTAAAAACACAAAACGTTAGGGTGTTCGATTCATTTTTTGGCTTAAAATCTCGAATTTGTTGGGTTTTGTCCGAGAAAAGTGCATATTCCTATCGCAAAAACCTAAGGGTTTCTACATTGCGATCACCTATTGCGATCAGTATTGCGATCACATATTGCGATCACATTGCCATCACATATTGCGATCACATTGCGATCACATATTGCGATCACATTCCGATCAACTATTGCGATCACATTGCGATCACATATTGCGATCACCTTGCGATCACATATTGCGATCACACATGGCGATCACATTCCGATCAAGTATTGCGATCACACATTGTGATCACATTCCGATCAAGTATTGCGATCACATTGTGATCACATTCTGATCCAAGTATTGCGATAGCATTCTAATCATACGTTCCGATGGGTATTCCGATGGATATTTTGTTCAAGTACTTTTTAGACTTAGCAACTATCTAAACTAGTACCGGAACATAGTTTAGGTCAAGTAAAATCAAAATTTTTCCCTACTAGTTTTTGGCTAGTTCTAACTCAATTTCAAAATTTGGCGATACAAAATTTTTCGACTTATCGTTTTGTCGGACTGAGGAAATTATTGTCGGATTGAGAAAAAAATTGGAATTTTCGGAATTTCAATTTCAACAATCAAATCACAACACATCCACTAAGATCCTCATACATTCACAAGTATTTACCATGTCTAACAACAACATCAACATTGCGACTGCTAATCAAATTCGTTTAGAACAAGGTGGCAACGGTAATCCACCAGTGCTGACAGCTGGTTGCTACGTTCAGTGGAGATCTCGTTTCCTGAGATTTCTAGATGGAAAAGAAAACCGAACCGCTCTTCGTCATTGCCTTGAGAATCCACCTCCAATTTTTGAATTCAGACCCATTACCACACAAGCAGAAGATAGTACTTCATCAATTACACGAGCTATGGAGGATTTCGACACATGTCCTGCTGAGAAAAAGAAACTCCTCCAAGCTGAAGCTGATGCTGTTAACTACATAATCACTGGGATTAATAACGATATCTATTCCACAGTTGATGCATGTCCTAATGCTATGGAAATATGGAATGCAATTCATCGATTGAAGCAATGCGAGTCGATAAATGTTCAAGATCTCGAGACTAATCTACTTTGGGAGGCTGGAAAATTCACACCCGAAGATGGTGAATCCATGGACTCATATTACTCGAGATTCTACAAATTGATGAATGAGCTTGTAAAAAATCAGTGCACCATCTCCAATCATCATGCCAATGTCCAGTTTCTACTTCAACTCAAACTGGAATGGCAAAGGTTTGTGACTTTGGTCAAACAAAGATAGGATATCAAGACTATATCTTACCACAAACTTTATGATATATTGAAACAACATCAGAATGAAGTGAATGAACTTAGGGCTAAAAAAGCAGAATGATATGCAAACTCTATTGCTTTTTTGGCTGCTACTTCAACAAAACCCGTTCCCCGTCAACAACCACCTACACATTCCTCAAGGTCATCAAGCTCATCCACCAAACCTCTAGTTACTGCTAGAAACAAAGAAAAAGCAATTGTCCCCACTCCACCTCCAAAGTATGACATCGAGTCAGATGGAGACAGTGATGATGAACAAACTTCAAAGGACAAGAATATTGAAGAACTCATGTCTTTACTCACCACAACTTATAAGAAGATCTACAAACCTAACAACAAAAACCTCAATTCATCATCCAATGCTAGATATAAGGAAGTTGATCATGCAGCTAGGTATGATCGTGATGCTAGGTATGATAATCAGAGGATGCCGAATCAAGTTGGGGCTAGAGATACTATAGGCACTGCGGTTGTGCAGAAGACCGAGATTCAATGCATCAATTGCAATGGATTTGGGCACATGGCTAGGGAATGTAAGAAGCCAAAACGGGTTAAGGATTCCGGATATCACAAGGAAAAGATGTTGATGTGTAAGAAAGAAGAAGCAGGGATTCCACTCACAACAGATGAAGTTGACTGGCGTGAGGACATTGATGATGAAGCCGATGATCAAGAGTTGGAGGCACATTATGTGTACATGGCAAAGATTCAAGAAGTGATTCCAGAGACTACTGAAAATTCTGGACCTATCTTTGATACTGAGCCAATTGAAAAGGTACCATCAAATGATAACTATAATGTGTTTGCTAATGAACGACGGCATCCTGAGCAACCCGAAAGCATCAATGACACATATGTAATGGACACGGAGGATAGAAATATCTCTACGGATTCACAGCATATGTGTAATGATGACGGAAATGCTACTCAGGATACTGACTCGGAAGAGGACCGTGATTTGCTTGCGTCTATTAATGATTCTTTAAAACGTGAAATTAATGAAAACAAAGAGGCTAATAAACGTATGAAGCACGCAAACACATCCTTAGCCGAGGAGATAAACAGGATTAAAGAGTGCGATTATGTAAAAGAAGTTGATCAACGAGTTGCAATAGCTAACAGTTTGGTATATGAACGTAAGGTGCTCAACGAACAATATTGTTCTGAAGTAACACACGAAATTCATATGTCAAAACAAAAGATATCGGAACTTGAAGAACAACTGCTGCTACATAAACTCCAGGTTACTGAGTTAGAGTCGGTTAACAAAGAACAAACTGATCTTTATAGAACTCGTGAAGAAAAGGATATTGAAAAAATTCTTGATTTGGAAAAGAGAGTCGAAACGTTAAACAACATTGTTTACAAAATGGGTCAGTATATTCAAACTATGAATATGCTTAATAGAAATATGAAAACGAGTTTTGCTAAGCCTGAATATCTTAAGAAAGTTCAAACTATCAAGCCTAATCTTTATGATATCGGTTGCTATGTTGATAATCTTGCTCTTATGCTTTCCCTTGACTGCGACGAAATCATTCGTCATCAAGAAGAAAGTCGATCGAACTTAAGTGATTCAATAAACCTTTCTGATTCTAACTGATGAGACTGCTTTTATACATAGTCTCTGTAACACCCCCAAATTTATACAATTCAATATAGCGGAAGACTCGTTGGTGTTACAGGATAGCACATTACTCACATCATAGACAACGCTTAAAAATCGCGTCGTTTAATAATAAAGCATTTCCATTCATAAATATAAAATTTACATAGGTCCCAAGTCATAGTCATTTCATAAAATTTTACAAAACATTTGAATGGAAATTATTATTTAAGTGCGGGCCATGAATTCTTGTTGTCTTCCCGAGAATTACCTACAAGTACCTGAGATAAAACATGTTAAAAGAAAAGGTCAGCGATAACACCGAGTGAATTCTTAGAGTTTAATAAAACCATCAATATATCATCAGTATATAATTATTACCGAAAATCATTTTTGTTCAAATCTTTGTAATAGGCCATAAAATAGCCAAAGTCATTTTATACAAATCTTTATCAAAAATCATAATATAGGCTTTCGCCTTCAAAATCATCATACGAACCAATGTCGTAAAAAATATCATACAATACGTTTTATAACGTTGTATAGAGTTAAATAAAAACCGTTATATGAATATGGTTATGAAAAACCAAACACGAACATAATATCAATAGTAAGACCCCGTATTGCTAGTCAGGCAATATATCGTAATTTAGTGCGTATAGCAGTATTTCGTTATTTATGGATTATTACAAGCCGCATGACATTGCTACCTTACTAAACCAAACAACGGGTAGCTAACCCGAAACTCATTTGCCCATCTAAATTAGCGTATCGTCACAATAATCACGCTTGTGTAAATCTTCTCATACATAAATTCGCTTACCAATCAATGTGGCACGACGGGGATCAACCGTCAAGGCACGAACTGGGGTGATCGTCCCCAAATAGTACTATTATATGCATAAGCGTCTACCAAATCCCGGTAGTTCACAATTCATGCTAATGGGACTTTTAGTGACATAACCTAACTTTAATAATCCATTTCGTTTCATCTATCGGGTCATTTAATCATTCATCGGGTCATACAATCATTCGGGTCTAAATCAATAAACAAACAATCGGGACAACTAGTGTCCTATTTCATAAAAACTAACACGTTATCTCCCTCGCGGGTTTATAAAACATTTCATAAAAACATTTAAAAGATTGCGAGGCTATGAACTCACGTTGATGTGGGAAGGCGGTTATCGGCGATTTGGATGTACGGTACGTGCTTCAATCACGGACACCTAGACAAATAATACTCGTCTTAGACTCTTATCCAATGACTTTATAAAATAACAATTATATATACATATGATGATTTTATATATATGATGATTATCAAGTGGGTTTATATATTCTTATTTACTCATTTTAGTGTTTATGTATTGGTAACTTTTTACTAGTTTACTAGTTTTACCTATTTACATGTTTTAGGTCCAATAAGCCTATTATAAGTTCATTAACTTGTATTAATCCATTTTATACTTGTATTATCAGTATTTATACTTTACATGTTGGGCCCAAATGGTTTAAGCCCAATAAGTAATTTTTATAAGTGTTTAACTTATTTAGTTAAATTAATAGTCCAAATATGCTAACTTAGCTCGTTAATGTCCGTATGTCATATAGTTCGAGTTTTATCGGTTTTTACTTGTATTAGGTACCTATACATCAGTATATGACTTTTAAAAACTTTACATTAGACGGGTGTGATCGTCTAAGTTTTAATTGGCGAAAAACGTTAATTTTACGGTAATAGCCGAAAAAGTCGTAAAAATCATGTTTATAGTTTTCATAACTTATAAATCTTATTCAACTACCATTTTTATAAAGTGTCCATTTATTTAACCTTATACATATTTATATAAATGAAATTTATAAGTTAGTGGGTTTTAATTCACATTTTATACTATATTAGCTTGAGTGCTTATATGATACTATTAAACAATAATTCTTCAAAATCTGATTTTTAGTTTCATCTTCACCATTTTTATCATATCTTGAGTTCTACAAGGAGATAGAAGCTCATTATTGGACACCATAAACTACATGATATGTGCTACAATTAACTTAGTTTTAGCTACTGCTCAATCCAACTCTAAATATCCCTAACAGTCCGTCCAAAACTGCTATTCAGATTGGTACTTCAATTTTGTTTTAATCATATCTCACTCATTATAATGATTCCATTGTATGGCCAACTCTCACATGTGTACAAGACCTAATACTTGCTTTATATTGATTACACTTTGTCATTTTATTAGTTTAACATGTGGTTAGTTACTGTTTTTATACAGCCTACCAATTAAGCAAGATTTTAACCTTTTTACATATGGTTTTCCATCTTTTTAACCAAATCTATCAACACCAAATCCCCACATAATATTTTTAATCATCATTCATCATCATATACATATACATAAATAAAGAAATTACAAGATTACATAATCAAAATAACAAGAGGATGGGAAGAACAATCTTTATACCACCAAGGTTGATGAAAATATGGGATTGATGATGAACAAGGCTTGGTTTTGGGTAACCAATCTTATGAGATATCAACACCACTTCTAGGATCATCAAATATTTGTAGACTTCTCCAAAAATCATCCATTGATCTTCATGGAAACTCCTTGCTAGTTGTTAAAATCACCTCAAATCTTCATAACTTCAACTAGGCTTCAACATATGTTGATTATAGCCGTGGGTTATGGCTAGATTTTGATGAACATGGTGGTGGTGGAGCTATGGTGGACGGCCACGGGAGAGAGTTGAGAGAAAAATGGTGGTTTACATGAGATGAAGTGTGAGAAATGGTTTTGTGTGAAGTGGTTTTACTAGTTAGCTTGTTTGTGAAGTGGCTAGGACAAGTGTCCTAGCTTACTTCTTAAGCTTTGACACCTAATGGTGTTATTGTAGCTTATACTTGCCGTCCCATGTGTGGGGGTGGGGAAAGTTTATCTTCTCTCATCCCCATTTAATTACGGGTACTCCTCGATTCTAGTTTCCTCTATTTGCGTGCCCTCGGATCGTTTTACGAAAAACGTTTTTATAAATTATGAATCAACGGCACAAAACAAATCTAATAAAAATTGTCTCATCAAACGAAGTTAAAAAACGTAAATATGTAATCCTAAGGTTTCCAGTTTAATCGTAAAGGACGTTAAATTATTCACGTAAGTCCTTATCTCTTCTCGTAAATTAGTGAGTTTATGAAACAACACAAATTTAAAATCCCAAAATAATATTCACGGTTAAATTTATTTCCTGAAATGTCGAACTGTCACCAAAAATGGTGTATGTAAACATAAGCGCGTAACGTAGAATCCTCCGGTTTAGACGTAGTCAATGCTACTTCAAGACGTAAATCCAAATTTCTTCCCATAAATGAGTGAGTTCATAATATAACATTAAAATAATGTTTTTAAATAATATTTGAGAATAAAATATAAACCATAAATTAACGGATTGTCACAGTCTCATCGTCCAAAAAGGGCTTAAAATGCATTAAATATCATCAAAATACCCATATATATGCTTGTGTTTGTTGCTTGTGTATTTTAGGTACGGATATTGAGAAAATGACAAAAGATCACAAGAATCATGCAAAAATGAACACGGGAAACGAAGCCGCACATTGAACCAAGCCCTAATGAAGAAATTCCCAAGACAAACCCTTGAAGATTTGAAGATTTATGAAGAAGGGTCCTCCAATATGGAAGAATTGACACTTTATACCCTTGTATCCTCATAATTACAAGTTTGGTCCCTAAAGTTTGTCAATATTGCAAAAGGGCCCTCCACTTTGAAGAATTGGCAATTTTAGTCCCTCAACAAAACTAAAATGTTAATATTTATCCTCCTCAAAGTCAAACATACCAAGAAGGACTCCAAGTTACAAGAATTACAAGTTTGGTCCTTTGAAAATATCAAAATTGCAAAAAGGACCATTGACTTTGAAGAAATGGCAAAAATGGTCCCTCGTTAATCATGACTTGGCAATTTCAGTCCTCCAAGAAGTCAAACAAACAAGTCAAGACCATTATCAATCAAGAAAATGCCAAATCAGTCCTTCAAAAATCACAAAATGGCAAGAAATACCCCTGAAAATACTTTGGAAAAGTATTTGGGGCAAAAGTGTGAAAAGTGAAACTTGAAATACAAAGGAATCCGGTTTTTGGGCGTTTATTTACAAAGTAGCAAAGAAAGAAGAATAGGAGGGTTTAAGCTGGCCAGACAAGAAGGTTATCTAGACTAATCCCCATCCAACACGTGTCCCACTCACAAAATCCACCAATCACATTACACCATTCATCCATGTCACACTCCACTTAATCCGGTTTAAATAATTAACAAACCTTGGCGCCTAAACATGGATTTAAATCCTAATTAACCCAAAACCGAATCAAACACCAAACTATTCACTCAAGAACATAAATTGGGGATTTTTGTTTTAGCAAAAATTAAACCTCCACCTTTTCCAAATTAGTGATTAATGATGTTTTAATCATAACCCAACCTTAAAAACTCTTGCCACCTCACTCCATTGTCCCACACAAGATTCCCCTCCTACAAGCTTGTGCATACTGCGAAAATTGGGACAACAATCCAACGTTTAAGATTGAAGCTTACTTTTTAAGCTTGTTATAAGCCTTTGGATGCATACACACCATGCCAGCTCCACAAACAAACAAGAAAATGTCACATGATTCTCCAAGAGTTTAAACTTCACAAGGGAATTTTGGGAGTTCTACTAGCTAGGGTTTACGTTTTTTTCAGCTTAACTAGTTCATTGTATGCCTATATAAAGGCCTTAGTTCATTACATTTTAGCTTGCTCTTGAGTTTTCCTTGGTTCATTTTTCTGTAAATCCATTTTCAGTATTAATGAAATGTGTTTGAAATGTTGAAGAAAGCTCAAGTGCCATCCTTTATATCTGCTTATTATTGTTCTTAGTTTGATAATCTTGAATCTCAAAACCTGTTTTCAAGGAGTGTGCAAAAGTTTGCACATTTTCCTTCAAGCTTGATATTTTGCTAAGTTCTTGGTCTATCTTGGAATTCTTGGGCTATAGGGTTGATCATAGCATCCTGATATTGTGTTATCAAGGTGTGGTGAAGCTTATAACTTGGGGATAATCAAGTGTGTAGGACAAGAGTTGCCTTAATCAAGGCTTTTCACTTTTCTGATTTTACTATTTTGCTTCTAACCTTGTTGAATCTTAGCAGGCTTTGTTGTGGAAGCTTGTACTTGTTCTTGCTAGTACATAAGCTCAAAATTCGTAGGTGTGGATGTACATCCATGAGGTACACACCCTTAATCTCAAAATCTGATAAAATATTGGATATTTGTGATATTTGAGTATTGCTTGTGTTCTTGTGAATTTTGTGTCTTAATCTTGCTTGAATCTGCTTAATACATCTGTTATTGTGTTAATCTAGGCTTGGGTGGTCTTGAAACTCACTTTTGATTTGAAAATTTTGATTTTGAAAAGTTAAAGGGGTGTTTGGGATTACCTGTTTGGAATCATTGTGTGTTATTGTGTTTGTGGAAGGTGTTGTTTGTGCTTGTTATCTGCTATACACTTGTTTGAGAGTTATTTGCTGCAAGTTTTTGGGCTTGAACCCTTGAATCAAACAATCTGCTATTAAATCTTTGTTCTTGACTGTTTTGACCTAGGATCTTGGGAACACTAAGGATGTATGCATGCTTAGGGCTAAAAGTGGTTTTAACAAAGTTATTATAACCTGTTTGTGAGATTTGAGTGTTTGAATCTGGCTTGTTGGTCAATTGCATCAGCAAAGTGAAATATGCTTGTGTTTAGTGCTCATCAGTAACCTTCATTGGCTTGAGTTTTGATTTAGGCTTTAAGCCATTGCATGAAACCTGTTTAAACTTGTTCATTTGAGTTTATAATAGCTTGTGTATGCTTTTGGTGCAATTTGGTTGGCTGAATATTGCTAAAACAGCTTATAAGTTCATAATTGCTTATGTGTTCATGTCTGGTGCATATCTGGTGAAAGATTGAATTAACTGTACAAATTGGGTGATTGTGAGTGTGATATCTTTATTGTGATTGACTCCTCTTGATCCACTGATCAATTGGGTGCCTTTGTGTAACCTGAATCTCCAAAAAAGTCACTAAAGACAAAAAAGTCAAGAAGTCAAGCAGTGGGAAAAGTTCCCACTGCTCAACACCCAAAACTAGCCCTTGCTAGTGCAATTTTTCATTCAGCTTATCAATAAGCCATTTTGGCTTATCCAGACCTGTAACAACTTATTTTATGTGATAGATCTTGTTAGAAATACGTTTTACGTATATTAGAAGTATCGGTCACTCCACAATAGTATTTATGTTGTAATAGCTCGTAGTTAACAAATAGTCATTAGTTGCTTATTAAGTTAAGTAAGAACCGGTCCATGGGCTTGTCATGGACCGGCCCAAGCCCATGTAGCTTGGAAGTATAAATACCCCTTTCCACCATGGAAAGGGGTTGGTTGTTGTCACTTTTCTAGTTTCATTTATTGAAATAACACATAGTTTCTCTCACTTTCTCTCTCTAACTTTCTCTCTCTAGAAATCAACAACCCCCTTCATAGATTCATAGATTATCAATATTCTACATTTGGTATTAGAGCTATGGGGTGATTTAAGGTAGTGATTTGTGTGGTTTTTTAGTTTTTGATTGTATTAGTGTTCTTTAAGAAAAACCATCTTGATTCTTGGTGTTTTTGGTGTTTTTGTGATTGGGATTAGTGGATAAGTATTAGTTTTTACTTATTATTGTTGAAATCACAAAACTTTTTGGGTCATTTGGTCAAAATCTGGGTTTAATCTCTTGTTTTGTGGTCGACTGTTCATCGTATCAAAGTTTCTGATTAACCCAGCAAAAGTTCCGGATCAAGAAGTTCCAGATCAAGAAGTTCCGGGTCAAGAAGTTCCGGATCAAGAAGTTCTGAACCAAGAACTTCCGAACCAAGAAGTTCCGGATCAAGCCAAAAGTTCCGAACCAAGAACTTCCGAATCAAGAAGTTCCGGATCAAGCCAAAGTTCCGAACCAAGAACTTCCGAATCAAGAAGTTCCGGATCAAGCCAAAGTTCCGAACTAAGAACTTCCGAATCAAGAAGTTCCGGATCAAGCCAAAAGTTCCGAATCAAGGTAATTCCAAGCCAAATCTTCCAAATCAAACTTCCGAATCAACAAAAAGTTCCGAATCAAGGGTTATTTTGCTTGTTTTTTCGACGATTTTTTAGAGGATTTAATCTTGGTTTCTTACAACAAAAACACAACACAATTCACAAGCTTTACTTCACTGCTCGATCAACCGATAATCTTTGTCTCTTTGAAGTTAACAAAATGAATCCGAACTCAGTAATGCCTCAGATGACATCACTTACGGATATTTCCGTCATTACTGGAACGGATAATCGCCCGCCAATGCTCATCAAAGAAGTTTTTGAAGCATGGCAAGGCCGGATGATGTCTTATCTTAAGGGAAAACCGGTTTATGGGAGGCTTATGGTTAAGTCAATTTTAAATGGTCCACTTGACTATGGTACCATAGTGGTCAACAATGTGACTCGACCAAGAGAATTTGAAGAACTTACACCAGCCCAACAACTTGTTGCCGATGCAGACGAGAAAGCTCTTCAAACAATTCTCCAAGCTCTTCCCCATGACATCTATAGGATGGTAAGTCAGTATACAGTGGCAAAGGATTTATGGGAACGTCTTAAGGTGTTGTTACAAGGTACGTCTCTCACCAAGCAGGAAAGGGAATGTCAGTTGTATGACCTGTTTGACAGATTCACTTACAACCCAGGGGAAACGCTTCACGATTATTACTTCAGATTCACCACACTCATGAATGATCTGAATGTATACAATCTGGTGATTGCTCCATTCCAGGTTAACACCAAATTCTTGAATACTTTACCTCAAGCTGAATGGGGTGAGTATATTACCGACGTTAAGTTAACCAGGGATCTGCATAAGTGCAATTTGGATCAACTATATGCTTTTCTTCAGCAACATGAGAAACATGTGATCATGTACCGTTCTCCACGAGGTATGTACCCTGATTCATTAGCTTTGATGGCGAATCAACCAAGCTTGTCTCACAACAACACTCCTTATATTTTGGGACATCAAGCCTATCATCCATCACCTTACATGACACCAGCCTTTCCCCAAGACTCGATTTTACCACAACCACCCACCTCACATCAGCAACAATATCGGTTCAGTGCACCTTCATCACAATATGCTATACAACCTCACCCAGCAAATGTTGCACCTTATGCTCAATCTTCATATTCATCTTATCCAGAGAATGCAGCATATCCAACAAGCTACCCTGATCAAATGAGTATTCCTTCGAGTGATTATGCAGCTCAAGACCAAGCAATGTACTGTGATGATGAGGAAGTCCCCGTTCCTGTATTCAAACAAGGTGCTGATCCGGTTGAAGTGTTAACCACTATGTCTGCTTATCTCACAAGAACTTTAAGCAAACGAGGATTTAGGGGATCAGCTCCTACCAACAATCAGTTGAGGAATTCATCCAATTCTCGCCAACAAGCTACAATTGAGAATGGCAGGGTAATGGTTCAGCCTATTCAACCATATCAGGGGAGACCTACCACATCTACTACCAATGCTCGAACGGTCAATCAGGCTCCAATGGTCAATCCTGCTCCACGGGCTAATTCCACGGGCAAGTTGCGAATGATTACATGCTACAACTGCAAGGAAGAGGGTCATATGTCCAGGGATTGTAAGAAACCCAAGAGGAGAAGGGATGGACAATGGTTTGCAGAAAAGATCTATCTGGTAAATGCTCAGGCACAAGGAAGGGAACTTGATGAAGAGGAGCTTGCATTTCTTGCTGATCCAGGGATTGCTGAACAAGACACGGTCACCACACAGAATGCAGCATATCAAGCAGATGATCTCGATGCGTATGACTCAGACTGTGATGACTTTCAATCTGCAAAGGCTGCTCTCATGGCAACTATCTTCAGCTTAGGGCCAGAAAAGAGATCTGAGGTACTTATTAATACCACCGATAATACCACTGATGCTAGTATTCAACCACATCAAGTTGTGCAAGAGAGTGCTGATTCGAATGAATCTTCGGTGGTGAGTCTTTCAAACGAGGAGACAAACAATGATAGCGATATCAATGTGAGTCCCCAGACTTTGAGTGAATCACAACCGGGACCCATTTCGCATACGCCTACTCCTGCTCAACAAGATTTGGTCATGGTTCCTGCTACATTACTTAGCCAAATGAATGCTGCACTCTTAGAAACCTTAGCTAAGAATAAGAATTTGTCTGATGAGCTTGCCTTAAGCAATGAAAAAGTTCAAACCTTGGAACTAGTGCCTTCGTCTAGTGTTCTAACTAATCCCGAATATGATCACTTTAGAAACAAACAAATGGGTCACTTGCAAGAAATAGAAAACTTAAGAGCAAATCTGTCTAATGAACTTCAAGAAAAAGAGTTAGTGGTCACTAATTTTCAAAAACTTCAAACGGATTTTGAATCACTCGAGTCTAAGAAGAATGAAATGGAGATTAATGCTACTAACAAGATTAGAAGTCTAGATTACTTGCTGTTAAGACAATACGCTGCTTCTCAACTAGTTCACTTATTTGATGCTTCGTTTAGAGAGTTTAACTTATCACGTCTAAAAGGCCTTCCCCCTAATCCACGGTATGCAAAACAAGCTTTAAGACATAGTCCTAGACTTTATAATGCAACTCAATTAGGATTGGCTTTAGACCCGATTGTTTTTCCCGATGATCAAACAAGTAAGGATCTAGTTGATGAGGATCGGTCATACAATTCTGCAAAATATCCCGAGTGTGATTATTTTAAATTGAATAAGGAGCTTGCAAAAACGGATTTTAGAATTCGCTTCCATATGGACAAAGATCTCATAACAGCACCGACCTACATATTAGATGAAGAAAACCCTAGTACTTTTCCTACACTTGTCAATATGGAAGGTCCTAAGGAAATTCCAAAGGATCTTCCACCTGTTAGCACTGTATGGTTAAACTTGCAAGAGATTAATCAATACTTTACTAATTTTGACAAGGTCATTTTGGAACGTACGACTTCAAATGGCCTAAACGCTGGAGAATGGGCTTTCGAACATATGAACGAGGTGTTTAAAAATGAGATCAATCCGTTTGTCGAAAGTCTAAAAGGAATTTTTGCATCTCTTAAGGAAAATCTTGTGTTTGAAATTGGTGAAGTTCAAAAAGTGTTTTATGAAATGGACACCGCTTACGAACTACAACTAATTGAACAAGAAAAGATTTTAACCGAATATGACCGATTCTTGTCTGCAGTAATCTCGTGTGATGTGCTTACTACTGTAAATGTTAATTATTCGAATGAGCTTACATCCGCTATGATTAATTGTGATGCTGTGAATATTTGTGAGGATATTTGTGATGATGTTTGTAATCTTTCTGTAAATGTTGCTGATACTGTAAATGAGGTAGATAATCATTCTTGTCACGAATCCAACGCTGAGTTTTTAAAGCTACAAGATTCCTACAATTTCCTTTCAAAACGCTTTAATCAACTAGAACAACATTGTATATCTTTAGAATTAAAACAACAAACTCAAAATGAGAATCTTTTGATATCAAATGTTTGTGAAAACGGTGTTGAGACGAGTGACAAGATGATTGCAATTGTTAAGACATTAGAGGAAGAAATTATGAGATTGAAGAGAGAGGTATCATCAAAGGAAACATTAAAATTGGAACTAGAGGCTGTAGAGTCTAAAAACCAGGCCTTAGAAATTAGACTTTCGTCTATTCTAGGGGAGATGGATCGTGCAAGACAGGGAATGTCCAAACTTTATGGTTCACTAGAAGAACGCTTCGCTTTTAATGCGGCACAGCAACAATTTTATGTTGAACAATTGAACCAAAAATGTGAGGAAATCTCTGATTTGAACATCCTGCTCATTGACAAAAATATGGTTTTGGCTGAGTTAAAGGAGACACTTCTTCTCACCCGACAAGAAGTTGTTGATAACTTAGCTACCAACTCTGCACCGTCCACTAGTGCTCCAACAACCAAGTCAGTAGTGCTTTATAAGAATCCACTTCATAAGAGAAACCCGGTTACCTACGATGATTATATGAGGAATGCCATTAAGCATGTCGATCTTCTTAGGGATATTTTAGACGATCTTTATGCCTTAGATCCCTCAAGTAGCGACTATTATTCGGCTCATGAATATATTAAGCGAGTTCAATATTGCTTAGCATATTTGCAATACATAGGTACACCAGGTTCGGCACTACTTATTAATAGGCCCATTGCTGTCACTCCATTTAATAAGACTCCAGGAGCGAAACCGTCATTGGCACAATCAAGTAAGACACCTTTAAAATCTGTTGCTAATATTCCCACTTTGCCTTCTACAGGATTAAAAGAGACTACTAAGGCTAAAGGATCGCCACTCAAGAAAGATAAGATCAAGCCCTCCACTAGTAGTGCCAAAAAGAAGAAAGTAGAAGTCCACAATAGGAATGCTAGTTCAGTTTTAAATAAAAAGAATCATGTTAAGACTAAAAGCTCTGCGCCTGTGCAGCAGCCTAAACCATTCGTGAATTCTGATTTGAATTGTTGGAATTGTAATGAATGTATGTTTTCCCAACATCATGATTTGTGTCTGATTGATCACGTTAATGAAATGAATGCTATTAAGAATGGTCTTGAATGGAAGCCAACGGGTAGAACTCGTGCCCAAGTTGGCTGGTAATGGCGTCCCACTGGTAGGACCTTTACATTAGATGGAAAAATGTGCCCTTTAACTAGGAATGCATCCATTTAGGTTAGGTCTGAGCGTCCTTTAGTTAGGAACACTCGCACTCAAGTATGGAAATAGCGCCCTTTAATTAGGTCAACCCCCACTATAGTGCCTATCAGTGAAGAAATACCTCAGGATTTAAGCCAACTAGAATCTACACCACCTATTAAGAAAAGGAAGGCTAGGAAATCTAAGAAACCTAGAGTTAGCAAATCTAAGATTATTAAATCTGTACCTGCTAATAACAAGGAACACTCAGATTCCGATACCTCTACATTGTCTTCGTGTGGTGATATTTTCAGGTGGTCCAAATCATCCTGTGGTATTTGGACTCCGGTTGTTCAAAACATATGACCGGAAATCGCTCGAAGCTCCGAAATTTCGTCAGCAAGTTTCTTGGTACGGTTAAATTCGGGAATGATCATATAGAAAAGATTATGGGATATGGTGAATATCAGATTGGAAACGTGACGATTTCAAGGGTATACTATGTAGAAGGTCTTGGTCATAATTTATTCTCAGTAGGACAGTTTTATGATTCCAACCTTGAGGTTGCTTTTCGACAACACACTTGTTTCATCCGCAACTTGGAAGGAAAAGATTTGTTGAAGGGATCTCGTGGTGCAAATCTCTATACCTTGTCCTTACAAGACATGATGGCCGCCTCTCCAGTATGTCTTCTCTCTAAAGCATCTAAGACCAAGTCATGGTTATGGCATCGCAGATTATCTCATCTTAACTTTGATGCTATTAATCATCTGGCTAAAAACGATTTAGTTCGTGGTCTTCCAAAGCTTAAATTTCACAAGGATCATTTATGTTCCGCGTGTTCAAGGGGGAAAAGTACCAAGAAATCTTACAAGCCCAAAGCTGAAGACACCAATCAAGAAAAACTTCATCTTTTGCATATGGATCTTTGTGGGCCGATGAGAACTGAAAGTGTGAGAGGTAAGAAATTCATTCTGGTAATTGTGGATGATTTATCCAGGTTTACATGGGTTAGATTTCTACGTACAAAGGATGAAGCACCGAAGGCTATTATCACCTTTCTGAAATTCATTCAAGTACGTTTGAATACCACTGTCCGCCGTATCCGTACAGACAATGGTACAGAGTTCGTCAACCAGACTCTCCGTGATTACTATGAGGGAGTTGGTATATCACATGAAACATCCGCTGCACGCACTCCACAACAAAACGGTGTCGTTGAAAGACGGAATCGTACACTTATGGAAGCTGCTAGGACCATGCTTATTTATGCGAACGCTCCATTGTTCTTGTGGGCAGAGGCTATTTCTACTGCATGTTTCACCCAAAACCGTTCTATCATTCGGAAACGCCATGGAAAAACACCTTATGAGCTTCTACATGACCGTAAACCCGATATCTTATTTTTTCATGTGTTTGGTGCTCTTTGTTTGGTGCCCTTTGCTGCAACTATGTTCAACACTCCCGGGCCAAGCACATAGACATTCGCTACCATTTCATTAAAGAGCAGGTGGAGAACGGAGTGATCGAGTTGTATTTTGTCACTACTGAGTACCAGCTGGCGGATATGTTCACCAAAGCCTTAGATCGAGGACGAATTGAGTTTTTGATCGACAAGCTTGGCATGAAATCCTTCACTCCAGCGACTCTCAAAGAGTTGGCAGAAGAGTCAGCTGAATAGTCGTGGTAAACTATTCAGAGTATCCTTTTGTTCGTGATCATGTATATTATAGTAAATATATAAACCACAAAAGAAAAATACAAAAATATAAAACCAACAAAAATCATAAAAAATATAAAACCTAGAAAAACCATAAAAATTATAAAATCCAGAAAATCCAAAATATTTTTCTTTTTTAAATCGGGCATGTCTTTTAGTACGGTAATATTTACGGCCTTAGAAATGTCGATCAATATTGACACGGTGCCATAAATAGAGTCCGTATAAAAGTTGTACATTTTTTTAAAACATGCCCATTATGGCTTGTAGTTATTTCTGACTGCAACCCGGTTTTCATATTAAAGTCACGTATTTCCTTGGAAAACGTTGGCTCAGAACGGGAATTAATTTTCTCGGGCGTGATTTACAAGCCAAATCATGCAAAGGGATCAAGTTTACTTTACAACTTGGTCTAACACGAATTTGTGTACGTCTCAGTGCATTAATTTGTTAAAATAAGAGAAATCTTATTGACACCACGAATCAAACTTTTCCAAGATATAAATTGGAAATGCTTTCATCAATATTTGACTCTTTAAACAATGACTACAGCTCTTTAAATAGAAAACGGGTCATCGTTTAAGGGGGAGAAAATATTAAATCATCTTCGTCATTAAGATTGATCTTCAAAAGTGATTGTGAAAATTAAGGGCTACATGGTAATTGAGTGGTTTTGCTTTAGAATACGATGTGTGATAGGAATGGCTGTAAGATCTTGGAGTTTTGCTTAAGTTGTGTGAGGATTGTCGAGTTTAGTTTAACTAAGTAAAATTAACTCGACTAAACTTATCAATGGAAAGGTAAAATAAAATGAAAAAGGTAGAAACTAAAAGGAAAAGAATAGATAAATAGAGGGACTAAAGGTGATATTTAATGAAAAGTCAAAAATTGACCTAAGTCAAAACTAAGCCACCCCGCCTCACTTTCTTTTTACTGTATCTTCATCTACTTTGCCGCCATTGTTAAAAACTCACACACAAGATCTAACATCAACTCGTTTATCCATCCATTTTGATCCTGTTAATTCGCTTTATAAGGTAAAATCATCAATATTTAAACTAATAATTCGTCTAATTCTTCACTATCTCCTACTAAATGATTCGTTTAATTTAGATTAAGTCCTAATTAGGGTTTTGCATCTAATTGAACAGTAATTGATTAAGATTTGTGGTGGGTTTTGTGCGGATTAGCTTTAGATAATGAAGTATTGCCTTAGATTACCTTAGAAATCACAAATGCGCTTAGAATTAACCTTATAGGCTACGTTTTTGATGTTCCGGATGAACAAGGATAAGAACTTCCGAATGAAGGATTTTTTCTGAAAAACTTCCGAATGAGGAAGTTCCGAATGAAGGACTTCCGAATGAAGGAAGTTCCGAATGAAAAACTTCCGGATGAAGGAAGTTCCGAATGAAGAACTTCCGAATGAAGGAAGTTCCGAATGAAGAACTTCTGGATGAAGGAAGTTCCCAATGAAGAACTTCCGGATGAAGGAAGTTCCGAATGAAGGAATGTTCCGGATGAAGGAAGTTCCGAATGAAGAACTTCCGGATGAAGGAAGTTCCGGACGAAGAACTTCCGGATGAAGGAAGTTCCGAATGAAGGAATGTTCCGGATGAAGAAGTTCCGAATGAGGAAAAGTTCCGGATGAAGAGTTGTTTGATTATTATGGTTTGCATGTTATATGTACTTGTTGTATTATGTTATGAAATGTGTTATGCTTAGAAGTAAGAATGATATATATCTATATATTTTTGTGCATCAACCTTTCATGTCTTATCTTAAGCAGATACAATGACTAATCCAACAGTACAAGCAATCCAAGACTCTAGAGAAGCCGATATTGCTAAAGCACGAACCCTTAAGTTTATACCCAACAATTACCGGCTGAAGCAAGTCTCAAAATCCACTCACCATGGTTTTAAGGTCGCCATAGCCATCCTCGATAACTCTCATTTCAAGAACGCCCTTAGGAGTAGTGCCTCGGTGCCTTATGAGTATATGTATGAATTTTGGGCTACCAAGGAAATCACTTCAAACAAGATCACCTTCACCATCGACAACAAGCAGCAGACACTCACAGTTTCAGACTTCCGTAAGATTCTTGGTATACGGGATACACCCAAAGGCATGTCATTCTCGAGGGATCCTACTAAAGATGAACTCGTGGAGTTATTTGACGCTCTTGGATGTCCGGAAATACGAGTTGCGTCTGAGTTTACCACTGCTAAAGTAGGACAACCTTGGAGAGCATTGATGGGTATTCTCAGTAAATGTCTTACACCAAAAACGAGTGGCCATGATGCTCTGCGCAGTCCTATAATAAACCTGTTCTATGGCATGTACAAAGCTGCAAATGCAGATTATGCATTGTTGATATGGGAAGAATTCACCTTTCAACTCTTCTATAACAAGAAGTTGAAGACAAATTTCTTTCCTTATCCAAGGTTTATCAAGCTTATCATTAATTATTTTATGAAACATGATGCTACTATTGATAGGCGTGCAGCAAGTCGTTATCATACTGAAGAAGCTGATGATACTGTGGATCTGAGGCATGAAGGACCGTCTATTGGTGTGATTCCGGGTCCTATTCCTGATTACCTTCTGTCTGAGAAAATCAAAGGTTCTGCTGATTACAAGCTACTACAGATAGAAATCAAGAAGCTGAAAGCAAACCTTCAGACTGGAGAAGACTCGTCTACAACGGTTAAGAGTAAAGGTAAACGCAAACAACCAGCTGCGTTACCTGAACCCGAAACCAAGAAGAAGAAGACAGAGGGTAAGAAGGGAAAGGGTAAGGCTGATGAGATGCGTCTACGTGACGAAGAAGACGTTGTTGATCCTACTCTTGATAAAACTGAGAAACAAATGATGAAGATAGCTATTCAAAGGAGTAGGAAAGATACTGGCGGTAGTGGTTCAGGTGCAAGGGTAGATGTTGAGGATGAGTACGTGGAACCAGATGATGTTGATGAGTTTGGGTCACCTGAACATTATTCCACTTCGAAGGAGCCATCAATCCCTATTTCAGCAAGTGTGGAAAAGGAGTCTGTTGCTCCTACGATCATGGTGTCAACCCAACCTTTAGCAACTCAACCTCCACCAATACAACCCTAACCAACCAGACCGGCTTCAACACCATTTCTTCCACCACCTATAATTCCCATCCTCAGTACCGCAGTAACAACCGAGGTTCTCCAATCAACCCAGAGCAGCTCTGCAACATCTACAATGGCTGCATTGGTGATGGCCGAACTGTTGGATAAACATGTGGATACTCACAAACGAGAAATGGATGAACTTCGCCAAGAGTTACAAAGACGAGCTCAAAGTGAAGAAGCATCTAGGAAAGCCCAAGAGGAGATGATTGCTAGGTTCGCTGCAGATATGGAGTTGACTCGAAAAGCACATGTAGAAGAACTAGCTCGGGTTAAGCAGGCTGAGGCTGATAAGCATGCTGCACGTATCACCAGACTTCAAGCGATGAGGGATAAATACAAAGAGCAAAAAGAAGCACTTGAAGCCTCTGTGAAAGAAAGAGTGCCAGAATCCGTTGAATCCATTGTGCCTAAACTGCGTGATGAATTGAAGACGCTAGCAGCTGATAACTTGTTGATCAAGTCATCCAATCCTTCAGAATCCGCCTACAAGATTGCTTATGACTTGACGGATTTTGAATTGAAGAAGATCCTTAAGGCTCGTATGGTGGAACTTGGATCGTTTGATAAGTCTAGGATTCAACGGGCTCTATACAAATCCCTGAATGATGCTATCATGGAGGATGATAGGTTATTCAAGACGTTTGGAAGTGTGGTACCTTATCACATTCTACCTGAAGAAGAAAGGGAAGAAAGTGAGCAGGAAGAGGGTACTGGTGAAGAGGAAGAGGAAGAAGAAGGAGAAGAAGAGGAAAAGGATGACGATGATGGTGATGATGAGGATAAGGATGAGGATGATGATGACGAGGATGAGGATGATGATGATGGAGATGATGGTGGTGATGGGAATGAGGAGAGTGCTAGGGGTAGTAACGGGGATGACAATCAGGATGATGATGGGGGTGAACAGCCTAAAGAGGGAGACAAGGTTACCAGCTCCAAGAAAACTGCTAAGACTGGAACCAAGTCCAAGAAAGATGCAGCGCAGAAGGACAAATCAACATCATCGGAATCAAGACGAACTAAGTGGCGCCACGATGTGAATGCCACTACAGCGTCATCGGTTCCCGGTACCTCTATCGCTGTATCTTTACCTATTACTACTAACCCCATTAGTTCTGTTGTTGTTGCTCCTGTGATTGCAGAATCAGTAACAGAACCCGAAGCTGCACAACACTCACCAGTTCACGACACTACCGAAATGCCTGAAACTGAACCAACAGATGTTCGCACTTCTACTCCTCTACAACAAGCAAAACAATCTACGGTTCCTGAACCAAGCACACGAGACTGGGCAGACACGTTGGAGATAGACGAGACTGCACCACCACAGGCTTGGATCACGGCAGCAGCACAATATCATCCGATCACAGACGCTGACAAAGATGTGTTGTATCTCCGTATCCGAAGTCCGATTGACTTATGTGCATTTTTTGCTCATGAGTATAAGACTTCGGTTACTCCATCCTTGGTGAAGAAAGCGCTGAAAAATAAGAGACTTCGTGCCAAAACCCGGTTAACCCAAATGGAGTTCGAGTATTATGCCGATGAGATCCTGAAGGCTCTGAATACCGTTCAACGGCCAGGACTTCATGAATCAGAAAGAGCTCCACCTCCAATGGATCCTTCTCAAGATAATCAGATTGCTCTTGACTTCTTCGTCACCAATGATCTTGTGTATCTACTGAAGGGGTCATCAAAGTACGCAACCTCCCTGACTTTACTGAAAGCTGCCAACTGGGGGACAATACCCTTTATCGAGGAAAAGGTAAACCGACTCTGGGTCCCAAAGGTAAATCGTAATTATGATATGTATGCTGTCATAGGTGCATCTCATTGGGACGAACGAGTTCGAAGGGCGTACAGGGGTTGCTGCCTAGTCAATTCTGGAAGTATTGTTAGATCCGATATCCGCATCTCCAGCATTTTAGGATTGAAAACTGAAGCCAAGAACGGCTATTATCATGTGACGGAGATTCGTTTGAAAAGGGAGGATGACAGGGAATACAAAATCCAGCAGGGAGATTTTTCCATCATTCGCCTTGAAGATATTGAAGATATGCTGCTTCTGATGACCCGAGATCAACTCACACATATTCCTCGTGAAGACCTGATTTCTTTGAATACAGCACTTCGTATGTTCACACGAAGCGTTGTCATCAAGACAAGAGTTGAAGATCTTCAGTTGGGAGTCGAAAGCTATCAAAGGAAGCTTAACCTCACCCGTCCAGTGAATCAAGTGCTACCTCAACATGTAGAAAGATGTCCCTATACCGGCATTTCTGTCCTGAATTACGGCATTTTCTACTTGAACAGTCGAGGTTTGATGAAGTTTATGAGGGTGGGTGAGCTTCATAAGTACAGTGATGGGACTCTTCTACAAGTCAGAGGAAAGTTGGAGCATCTGAACTCGGGTGGGACTTTGCCAGAGATGACGGAGGATTGGCATCCGGGTTACCGGCAGATGGCGAAGTACGTGATCAAGAAGATTGATCAAAAGCTCCGTGAACGTAGATTGATGAGGAGCTTGGAAAGATTCGTTGGTGGAAGACCGTATTTAGTGCACCACAAGCTACTGCAACGATCCATCTAATGGGTCGTACATTTCAGGTCCACTTTATATTGGTTTTCAATTATGAATATGTATATTTGTGAATATTGTGCTTGTATGGCTTGCTGTAGTGTTAAGGTATGATAATTTTTCAAGAATTTCTCACGAGATTCTAAATCTTTCAAAATATATCATACTAAAACACTACAACTATCCCTTATTAACTTAAGGGGGAGCAATAACTTGTTCTATGGCCAAACATCGATTTCATTTTTACCCAAAGACCGGTTAATCCATTCAATATCCCAAATATTAATGGTTAACATTTTGGATAAGGGGAGAAAATGGGATTAAGGAGACTTAAGTGATACTTGGCTAAAAGATGAAAAAAAGGCTTAACGATAATCCATCTTAATATGTGTAAAGCACGTGTTAAGGGGGAGCGTTTTTGATGAACAAAACACCTAAGGTACAAAACTTTTGATTTCAATATCACAAGTACTTTAGGTGATTTTCAATGATTTTTCATGGTGGCAATTCCTTCCCAAAACACGCTTAATTCACGACGGATGTGGTGACAGAAGGGTGGTAGGAATAGGATTAGTCCAATGATTCATCAGAGCCGATGGAATCTTCCCAAGGACAATTCCCTAGATAGAATTAGAAGTCCTAGGAAAGATGGAGAAAGAATGTGAACGTAGCTGAATGCCGACCAACTACTTAAGCTAGCACTGGAACAATCACAACAAGGTGCTAGTGATGACGTATTGGTAAGCATTGAAGGGGTTGAAGAATGAAAAAGAAATGTAAAGATAAAGGGTGTAAAGAAAGAAGCCCTCCTTACAACTTTAGGCAGAAACCGGGTCAATACATATGCTATTGAGGTCATTTTTGCTAATGATTCTCGGTATTGAAGAAAGACATCATGGACCCAGTGATGCAATGCACAACCCTTCCCAGCTAACTCAAATATCTCTCAAAAGGTATTTGTTTTAATCACACGGAGATCAACACGTTATCTATTGGTTTATTCACTCCGAATAGACTGGTATTGAAAAGGTGGCACTCCTCTCCAGCCATCGCTCACTAAATCAAAACGCACAATCGAGTCTAGAGCCAAGAGATCATCAAAAGTCTCATTAGGACACTTTCCATTTATTCCTTGCTTTCTCACACACTGTGAAAAGTAAGAGATTTTCATGAGTCCTACGCAATATTCCTGTAATATTGCCAGAACATCCGAGTAATACGTAAGTATTACAATGAAGATGGAAATCCTGCTTGAGCCAACATCAAACAAGCTCATGGTAGGTTACACGTGCGGTTCTTTTAGAACCAATCTTGTGAAAAACTGGAAGGTAACAGTGGTTTAATTCTTAATTGAACTTAAACTCATTCCAGGCCTCTTCGCATTATCATATGATCTTGCCAGAACACTCAGAGTGACTCTTTATTGACCACAGTGACGAGTGGAAATCCTTCTAGTGTCAACATCAAACAGCACTTGGTAGGTGACGTGCAAGATTCTTTATGAATTGAACTCGTGACAACTGGAAAGCAACGATGGTGAAAATCTTAATTGAAATTCACTTGTTCCAGGTTTCATGAATTGACGGCTTCAAATGACAAGGATAACTTATCCAAGTGATTCACTCTTTATGTTCGCAGTCAGCTTTGGACGGTCGAATAAAGAGAACGGGTTTACCCGCGAAATCCTGTCAGGAAGTTACTTAATTGAAACTATCCGTCACGGGTACGATATCTAATATCGTCCAACGGTCTTCTTCGACCGGAGGTAAAATGCTACCGAATTAGAATAAAATGTTCAAAGCCATTTTATTCGTGTCGTTGCCATGTACCTGTTAAAGACGGTGGCGTTGCTGTGCACCTGTTGAAGACGGTGGCGTTGCTGTGTACCAGTGAAGACGGTGGTGTTGCGGTGTACCTGTAGAAGTCGTTCCCACATGTTTATGTTTTTCTGAATCAAAGTTTAGCAACAATTCAAGAAAGTACAAGATAAAGTCTTCCGCTGTACCAAACTCTGAAACTTTCGAGAATTCAACAAAAAGACATAAGTGTGTGGAACATGGAGTCACGAGGAGACAAATTCACAAGAGAGGCAAAGATCGCACGTGAAAGGCCAAAGAACAATGCTCTCAAGCCAAAGCCAAAAAGATCAAACCAACATATTCACAACAAAAGAAAGAAAAGAAGAAAAGACTACGAGCTAAAGAACGAAGACTTAGTATAGTATGCTAGGTTTAGAATTTTGTAACGTGGAGTGACCTCCCTTAGGGGGAGATTGTTAGAAATACGTTTTACGTATATTAGAAGTATCGGTCACTCCACAATAGTATTTATGTTGTAATAGCTCGTAGTTAACAAATAGTCATTAGTTGCTTATTAAGTTAAGTAAGAACCGGTCCATGGGCTTGTCATGGACCGGCCCAAGCCCATGTAGCTTGGAAGTATAAATACCCCTTTCCACCATGGAAAGGGGTTGGTTGTTGTCACTTTTCTAGTTTCATTTATTGAAATAACACATAGTTTCTCTCACTTTCTCTCTCTAACTTTCTCTCTCTAGAAATCAACAAACCCCTTCATAGATTCATAGATTATCAATATTCTACAGATCTTCATTATTTAACCCATTTGATTGAACTGGAGCTTATTAGACTTTGACTTTGACTTTTTGCTAGAAAACCAACATATTTGACTTTTTCATAATTGCTTATTTGCTTATTTCAACTTATTGAGTCAACTTATTTGAAAACTTTTTGTTGATTAAGCTTAGTTAAGTCATTTAAAAGCTTTTGCAATTTAAATCAGCTCTTGGGATAGCCTAGAACTAAAAAACGACTATTTTTTCGTTTTCTGTAGATTGCTTTTTGCATTTTCAGGCTTATTCCTTTGGCTTATTTCAAATTTCTTTTTATAGAAGTCTTAGTTAGCTCAAAATAAGCTTGTGTGTCTAATTTGAGCTTATGGCATTAGCTTATAGCTTAATGGGCCAAAAAGCCCATTAAGAATAAGCTGTTTGGTATAAGCTTGCTTGTTTCACATTTTCAGCTTTTGGGCCTTTGGAAAAAGTTGTTCAGAATCAAATTTTGAGTCAAGTAGTGGTTTTTGGGCTAGTTTGGGCCACTTTTTCTTATTGGGCCAATTCTAAGCCCAATAAGGGACTGTTTGGACCTTAGCCCATTTTCTAGGCCCATTAAGGGTATTTAGGTAATTTCAACTTCATTTCTGTGTTACTTAGGTTAAAATTAGCTAGTTTGCAAGTTTTTAGAATTTTTTAGGATTTTTGGATTTTTATTAATATTTTAATATTATCTTATTATTAAAAATTAAAATTCTGATTTTCTAACTTTTTATATTTTTCCTAGACTCTAGACACTTAATTAGGAATTTTACAACTTTCCAAATATTTTTAGGGTCTTTCAGTTATTTTCTAGAATTATTTTAAGTTTTAATAGTTTTTAATTTTTTTTAAATAGTTTTAATTAATTTTAAAATTTTCAAAAATAGTTTTAAATTAAGTTAGGGTATTTTATAGGTTTACAAAGTGATAAAACTCATTTTGGGCATTTTGTTAATTAAATTGATTTTTAGGGCTTTAATTAGCATTAAAAAATCATTATTTAATTAAACAAAAGGTTTGGGTGATTTTTGATTTTTGTAAACTCTAATTACATTATTTAGGATTTATTGCAATTTTTTAGGAATTTTTAGAGTAAATTTTTTTAATTTTGGTGCTTTTACGGTTTTACGTGTACGACCTTTTCGTCTTAGTGTAAATCGTCATTGTAACCGTCATTCTCTTCTTATCCCCTTTCTATTTTATTTATCATAATCATATAATCACATCACTAATCATTTCTCTACACAACACACAAGCCTCCTTGAGAACAATCTCCACTTTGGGTCATAACTCGTGGTTTTCCTAAACTACTTGTTAATACTTACCATATTTACCTCCTTTTCCTAAAGGTGTGTAAAAACTCTTACATCATTTTAGCGCCGCTTCCGGGGAGGCGTGTTGTGTTTTGATTTGAAAATTGTTGTTTTTATATACTAACCATAAATAGTATTTGTATTAGTAGCACTCTACTAATACGTATTATCGGTTTTCGTTTTTTGTGTGAATACTATTAGTATATTGTATACGTAGAACAATAAATACACAAGTACTCCAAAAGTGAGAAATCACAACCTTGACTTGGGAGGTCATTACCCAATCATTGTATTCGAATCTCAAACCAAAGAAAAAGGCAAAAATAGATAAATACTTTCGTGAAACTCGATTTTGAAAAATACAAACTATAAGGTGGGTATAAGGCGGATATTATAAAATATATCCTAAGGAAAAAGGCTCTTAAGTGCTTCGCGCCGCCTCGTTTCCCCGCTTTCTTGTGAGTATTTGATTTTGAGAGATAATCGAGGGTTTTGCCGCCCAAAGTATTATTAAGTATCATATATACTTTCTTGGTTTCATTTGATTAAACCCTCTTGAACGTTTTGGTGTTCCACCAACGTTCTAAAGTCATCGAAGGCGTTCACTTCACGTGATCGTTTTCATTCCTTGAGGCTTCTTTAATCAAGAGATTTGATTAAGGAGGAGATTTGTAGATTTTTGTCTACTTAATACATTCACTAAAATAAAAAAAAGGTTAATACAATAAAAAACCACAAAAAAATTGAAAAATACAAAACACCAAACAGAATCTTCTTTACTCACCCCCACGTCGTACGTGACGTTTATGCTTACTCGTAATCAAGCAAGACGTACACGTAAACGAAAGAACAAAACTCCTACTCCTAATCTTTCTAGTGAGGAGTCTCCTATTGACGAACCCATTGTAAGAGAAGAACCAACCATGGCGAATCGAACTATGATGGAGTTACTTCAAGCACCCACTGAGGGTTATGGAGAGGCTATTGTGATTCCCGCTATCCTTGTGAAGATTTTTGAAGTGAAAACGGGTTTGTTGTCGATGATCCAAAACAACAAATTCCGTGGTGATGAGAAGGACAATCCACACATCCATATCCGCCAATTCAATCGTCTTACCGCCACTTGCAAGTTTAAGGATGTCTCTAATGACTCGATTAAGATTATGCTTTTTCCGTATTCCTTAGCGGGGCCCGCTAAAATTTGGTTAGAGAAAGAGCCACCCAATTCTATATTAACGTAGAAGGATCTCGTGTCTAAGTTTGTGAACCAATTTTTTCCGCCCTCTAAGAGTACGCATTTGAAAAACGAGATTTCAAAATTTTCACAAGAGTTTAATGAAAGTTTTCAACGGCTTGGAATAGGTTTAAGGAAATGTTACATGAATGTCCTCGTCACGGTTTTTCCGACTTGCATCAAATTGACACGTTTTACAATGGACTTAATGATCATGAAAGGGATTATCTTAATGCCGCCGCGGGTGGTAATTTTTTGTGTAAAACGGTTGAGGAAACTTTGGTGATAATTGAGAATAGATTTAAGGTGTATAGTCCTCGTAGCACGTCTAGTGTTCGTAAGGCTTCGTCTTCGGCTTCACCTTCTTTGTCTACTACCATCGATGCTTGCCAAATTGAGGCGAACTTGGAAAACAAAATCTTTGATAAGCTTAAGGGTCTTTTGATTGAGTTCAAAGTTGGAGAACCAAGTGCTCCCGCTACGGCTAAAGCGGTTGAGGTTTCATGCATGTATTGTGGTGGAGGTCATGATTTCTCCGAGTGCATTACCAACGGTGGTAACACTTCGAGTGCCTACGCGGCCACGGGAACTTACAACCAAAACGGTCAAGTTACCCGCTCTAATCAATTGACTCCACCGGGTTTTGGTTCAAATCAAAATGCTAACAACAACTATCACAACAATCAAGTTGGTTTCAAAAACAATTACAACACGGGAAACTATGGTAATCAAGGGGCTAATAATCAAGTTTCAAACAAAAATCAAAATGATTTTCAAAACAACAACAAAAGTTTGCAAACGTTGAAAGATCTTCCAAATGAATTTGTTGAATACGCTAATGGGAACGATGCTAGGTTTGACAACATTCAAAGAGAAATCATTAGCCTAAGATCCGAGTTTAAGAACAACTTGAAAAAGAGTTGAAAAATGAGTTAGCAAATGAGCTTAAAATCCATACAAACAAGATGGAAGAAATGTAACAAGGTTACAACAAAACCAACAAAAAATGGAACAAGGGCAACATGAAATTAAGCAAGAAATGATTAAAGCCTAGAAGAGGCAATCAATGTTTGAAGATAAAATTTCATCTATGTTTGAGGCAATTATGTGCAAACCGTCTTCGAGTAGTCTTCCTAGCAACACGTAGTGGTAAGACACTTAAGGAACCGACTCCTCAACCAATTGCTCCTACGGAGGAAGCAATTGAGGAAGAACCCGAGGTGGTGGTCCAATAGGAGCATGTCCCAATCCCATGAAGTACCGCTCATGCCACACCTACGGTTGACCCATTACCAACATTGGAACCCGAGATTCCAAAGGCTATGCCTATGCCTCAACCCACACCACCTTTGCCCTATCCATCGAGACTTAGAAAGGAGAAATGTCAAGAGTGCGACAATTACCAATTTGAGCTTTTTATGAAAATGTTTTGTGATTTGCACTTTAATGTGAGTTTCGCTTATGCTTTGGTCATGATGCCTCGATTTGCCGCTAACTTTAAGAGTATGTTGAACAACAAGGAGAAATTGCATCAATTGTCTAGTTGTTCATCGGTTTATCTTAATCGCATACCTCAAAAAGTCGGTGATCCCGGTAAATTCTTGATCCCTTGTGCAATCCAAGATATGGAAGAATGCTTTGCCTTGGTCGATCTTGGTGCTAGCATTAACTTGATGCCACTTGCAATCTTCAAGTCGCTCAATCTTCCTAATCTTACTCCTTCACTAATGTCTATCGAGTTGGCCGACCATTCCACGATTCCCGCATGTGGATTGGCGGAAGACATTTTTGTGAAAGTGGGAAAGTTCTATTATCCGATAGACTTTATCGTTGTCGATATTCCCACGGATCCTCAAGTTCCTCTCATTTTAGGTCGTTCGTTTTTAGATACGTCTATGGCTTTGATCGATGTTCATGCTAGAAAGATCACCTTCTGTTTCAACGACGAGGAACTTTTTATAAACACAACTCAAAACTCTCAAATTTCTCATGTTTATTCCGTTGCAACCATAAACCTCGTTGATATGATTGACGTGGTTTGCGAGGAATTTTCACAAGAAGTTCTAGGTTTTGGTGATGATGAAAATAGTGGCAATCCCACTATGTTAGATCCCATCCTTGATAACTCGACACCAACCTTCACTCCATTTGAAGGTGGTGGTTTTACGTTGGAAGAATTCGATGTTCCACGTACTTGTAACGAAGACCTCGACAACGATGAGGATTTCTCGATTATCAAGGATTTTCTTAACGATTTCCCATTTCCTTCACCCGAGGAGGTTATGAGTATCGAGCCCAAATCTTCAATTGAGGAACCACCTATCCTCGAGTTGAAAGATTTACCTCCTCATCTCGAATATGTCTATTTGGAGGAGGGCGACAAGTTGCCGGTTATTATTGCGAAGGAACTTTCGGATGTTGAAAAAACCGCACTTGTCGATGTTCTAAAGGATCACAAAGGGTCAATTGCGTGGAAGTTATCCGACATTAAGGGGATCGATCCCAAATTTTGTACTCACAAAATCTTAATGGAGGAAGATTACAAACCCGCAATTCAATGTCAAAGGAGGGTGAACCCCAAAATTCACGACGTCATTAAAAAGGAAGTCCTTAAACGCCTTGATGCGGGAATGATTTACCCTATTTCCGATAGCCCTTGGGTGAGTCCTATTCATTGTGTCCCTAAAAAGGGAGGAATGATCGTTGTGCCAAACGATGCCAACGAGTTAATTCCCACTAGACTCGTGACCGGATGGAGAATGTGCATCGACTATCGTAAGTTGAATGAAGCCACTCGAAAAGACCATTTTCCCTTGCCCTTCATGGACCAATGTTGGAGCGTCTTGCGGGAAACGATTTGTTTTGCTTTTTAGATGGTTTTTCCAGTTACTTCCAAATTCCCATTGATCCTCATGATCAAGAAAAAACTACGTTTACGTGTCCATATGGAACGTTTGCCTATCGTAGAATGCCATTCGGACTTTACAATGCACCGGGAACCTTTCAAAGGTGCATGATGGCTATTTTTCATGATATGATCGAGAAGACGATGGAAGTCTTCATGGATGACTTTTCCGTGTTTGGTAATTCGTTCACTTCGTGTTTGTCGAATCTCGAGAGAATGTTGAAACGTTGTGAGGAAACCAACCTTGTGCTCAATTGGGAAAAATGTCATTTTATGGTTAAAAGTGGAATCGTCTTAGGGTACAAGGTCTCGAAAGCGGGGATTAAGGTAGATCAAGCTAAGGTAGACGTCATCGCCAAATTACCTCATCCTAAAACCGTTAAGGGAGTTAGGAGTTTCCTAGGCCACGTGGGCTTTTATCGTCGATTCATCAAGGATTTTTCAAAGATCTCTCGACCTATTAACATCTTCTTGAAAAAGAGGCGCGTTTTGTCTTCGACGAAAATTGTGTACGAGCCTTTGAAATCCTTAAGAGGAAACTTACCAAAGCTCCCATTCTTGTTGCTCCCAATTGGAACCTCCCCTTTGAGCTCATGTGTGATGCTAGTGACTACGCTATTGGGGCCGTATTGGGAAAACGTCATGAAAAGCACTTCTTGCCTATTCACTATGCTAGCAAGACGATGACCGAGGCTCAACTAAAATACACTACAACGGAAAAAGAGTTCCTTGCCGTGGTGTATGCATTTGAGAAATTTCGACCTTATCTCGTCTTGACGAAATGCATAGTGTATACGGATCATTCGGCTATCAAGTAACTTATGGCTAAACAAGATGCCAAGCCAAGATTACTTCGTTGGATTCTCCTCCTCAAGAATTTGATCACAAAATTGTTGACAAAAAAGGAGCTGAGAATCTAGCGGCCGATCATCTTTCTCGTTTGGAAGATCCTCACCAAAGTGTTTACGAGCCCAAGGAAATCACCGAAACCTTTCCGCTCGAGACACTTGGTGTAGTGAATTCTAAGCTTGATTCTTCCACCCCATGGTTTGCGGACATCGCAAATTACCATGCGGGAAACTTTATCATCAAGGGTATGACGACTCAAGGAAAACAAAAATTCTTTCGTGACGTCAAGTTCTACCTTTGGAACGACCCTTACTTGTTTCGAACTTGTACGGATCAAATCATCTGACGTTGTGTATTTGGCACCGAAGCTTCTAACATCCTTAGAGCTTGTCATGAGGGACCCACGGGTGGTCACCACGGTGATAATCTCACGGCTAAGAAGGTGTTTGATGCTGGCTTCTTTTGGCCTACTATTTACCGAGATGCACATGAGCTTGTGAAGTCGTGTGACTCATGCCAACGACAAGGAAAAGCCTCACAAAATGATGAAATGCCACAATATATCATCCAAGTGTGTGAGATCTTTGACGTTTGGGGCATAGACTTTATGGGGTCGTTCCCATCATCTCGTTGTAATAAGTACATCCTTGTTGCGGTTGACTACCTATCTAAGTGGGTGGAAGATAAGGCTTTGCCCACCAATGATGCTCGTATGGTAGTCAAGTTTTTGAAAAACTTGTTCTCTCGGTTTGGAACCCCTCGTGCGATCATAAGCGATCGTGGAACCCATTTTTGTAACGACCAATTCGAAAGGGTCCTAAGGAAATATGGGGTTACACATCGGCTTTCTACGGCTTATCACCCACAAACGAGTGGGCAAGTCGAGGTTTCAAACCGAACGTTGAAGAGGATCTTGGAGAGATCCGTTGGGGAAAATCGACAATCTTGGTCGGATAAGTTGGACGATGCTTTATGGGCCTTTAGGACCGCTCATAAGACGCCCATTGGGTGCACTCCCTATAAGCTTGTGTATGGGAAAAATTGTCATTTGCCAATTGAATTTGAACAAAAGGCTAATTAGGCCCTAAAGCATTGTAATGATGACATGGAGACCGCGAGAAAACACCGGAAAATGCAATTAAATGAATTCGATGAATTAAGGGATATGCTTATGAAAATTCATTGATTTATAAAGAAAATACTAAAAAGTTGCATGATTCTAAAATTAAAAACCGGGTTTTTAACATTGGGGATCAAGTTTTGCTTTTTAATTCTCGTTTGAAAATCTTTTCCAGTAAGTTGAAATCCCGTTGGTCCGGTCTATTCACCATGACTCATGTTTTTCCATATAGGACCATAGAGCTAGCTCAAAATGATGGCTCCAACTTCAAGGTGAATGGACATAGGTTGAAGCACTACTTTGGCGGGGAAGTTCCATCCTTGAACTACCTCGACCAAATCACCTTCCCCAATGATAATTAGTATTGAGGTGCCTCGTGGGGGAGTCCCATGCTTATCCTATGTACATATTATCGCTTTCTAATGTAGTAACGTGTGGGGATTTGTGCTCTTCCAACCTTTGTTCCATGGTTGTTTATGAATTGTGGATTTTAGATGATCATGATCTTCACGATTGGAGCCGCTCGTGTTCGTTTTATGGGAGCACT
This sequence comes from Glebionis coronaria, assembly GCA_025667525.1. Taxonomy (NCBI): domain Eukaryota; kingdom Viridiplantae; phylum Streptophyta; class Magnoliopsida; order Asterales; family Asteraceae; genus Glebionis; species Glebionis coronaria. The sequence continues at coordinate 460,135,227 of CM046877.1, forward strand.
CGATCATTTGCTTTGAATACTTTCTCAAATATCCATGATATATCCTTTTAATGTTCTAACCTTAGGTTTATAGCACACTTCATAAACGGCTTTAAATTTAACGGTTACACCCTTTCCATGCTAGATTAGGCATTTGACTACGTCTCTAGTATGGGGGTGTTTTCACCCCTAGACTCGAAACATTGAGGACAATGTTTAACTTTAGTATGGGGGTGAATAGATACTTGCCTTGCCAAACCTTCACGCTTTCCAAAGTTTATCTTTTTGTTTATCGTTTTGTTGCAAAATAAGGCTAAAAATGGCCAAATTTTAAAATTTTTCTCATGTTTTATAAGTGTTTGAAGACACGAATGTAGGTTTTCCGATGGCGAGAATAAGAGTAATTTTTGACTCGATCGTGCGTGTTGAGCACTTATCTTTGATTCCTTAACTTCACATTAGGCTAAGTCTCTTAAATGAGGACGAGAAATGATAGGGTTAATTATAAGTTACTATGCTAAACGTAGAGTACTCGTATTCTCTCAAAAACTCATGTGTTCTCATTGTTTGCTTATTCTCCCTTCGCTTGTAAATATTTTTTGCTTAATAATTATTGACTTAGCGGTTTAGTCTTGATTGTTGGGTTTCTAGTCTTTTCTAGTAGCTTCCGTGTAATTAAATTGGGAAGACATTAAGGTATCGCCAGCGTCACGGTTTTGAAGTATTGGCACCCGAATAATCAAAAGCTTCACCCAATAATAAGTTTTCAAGTGCTCACCTAAATCAAGCAAACAATTTGAAGCCCCACAAGGCCGAAAAATCTATGCAAAATTGAAAGTGAATCAACCCTTAATCTTTGAAGCTTTAAAGATCCAAAATTCGCCTTAGCGTGAGGATATACGTCTTTGGCTAATAAAACTACCGATGAGGTGGATAATAAAAGGCAAGGCAAGACCGAAGTCATAATAAAAGCTTCATGGCGAAGTTGAATAAAAGATGGAGGTAAACCAATGATAATAAGGCCCTTCCGTTAGGGGGCGTATAAAAGTCTTGGTAATAAGTCTCATGTTCAAAACCGTTATAAAACCGTGTTTATCGATCCTTCTTGTTGACTTAATTTTTTGACATCGTTGTCTATTAGGAGGGGTTGTTGATTTGATGGTCTTGGTTACACCGTTAGGACTCTATTTTTAGACCTAAATCTCTATTATCGCATAATTCAAACTATGTATCCTCGTGAAACATTCAAGACATAATAAAATATAAGAGATACAACTTAGGAATTTTGGAGGATAAGTACGTGATTAGGGCATATGAGTAGTGTTAGCATTACTAACTTATAATGAAAATGATCTCGTTGCACGCTTGGCATGGAATTGGGGTGAAAATCGAGGACGATGAAATTATTTCTAACGAAGCATTCACGTGTTCTTATTCTATGAACCTAAACGTCCCATTTTACGATGAAAATCATACATTATGTCTAAAACGCAAGTAATAGTAGTAGTAGTGTAGCTAGTTTATCATTCAATAAAGTGAATAAAAATGAATTTTGGAGGTTCTACGATACTTTATTCTAGCATTGCGTGAGGGCACGGAAATGGTTTAGTATGGGGGAGTGATGAGACTGCTTTTATACATAGTCTCATCGTCCAAAAAGGGCTTAAAATGCATTAAATATCATCAAAATACCCATATATATGCTTGTGTTTGTTGCTTGTGTATTTTAGGTACGGATATTGAGAAAATGACAAAAGATCACAAGAATCATGCAAAAACGAACACGGGAAACGAAGCCGCACATTGAACCTTCTTACAATTTTGTGATGCGGATTTGAAAGTGGCTTTTCGGAAATCTACTTGCTAAGTTAGAGACTACGATGGGAATGACCTTCTTACAGGTTCTCGTGGTTCTGATCTCTACACAGTATCTCTTCAAGACACATCTTCAACAAATCCAATTTGCTTAATGGCTAAAGCTTCATCATCTCAAGCATGGTTATGGCATAAACGATTGTCACATCTCAACTTTGACACCATCAACTTTCTTTCGAAGAATGATATTGTGATCGGTATTCCTAAGTTAAAATTCGTCAAAGACCATCTTTGTTCTTCTTGTGAGTTGGGGAAAGCAAAACGAAAGTCTTTCAAAACAAAGACTACCCCCAGCTCAAAAGGACGATTAGAACTTCTACACATGGATTTATGTGGTCCCATGCGTGTAGTGAGTATTAACGGGAAAAAGTATATTCTCGTGATTGTTGATGATTACTCTAGATACACATGGACTTTCATCTTAAGGTCCAAAGATGAAACACCAGAGGTTCTCAAAAACTTTCTTAAGATGATACAACGCAATCTTCAAGCTCAAGTCTTAACCGTAAGAACGGATAGGGGTACTGAATTTTTGAACAAGACTTTGCAATCTTACTTTCAAGAAGAAGGCATCGAACATCAAACATCTATTGCTCGAACTCCTGAACAAAACGGCGTTGTCGAAAGACGGAACCGTACTTTGGTTGAGGCTGCTCGAACAATGCTTTCTGCTTCAAAATTACTGCTATTCTTCTGGGCTGAAGCAATTGCAACTGTCTGTTATACTCATAATCGTTCTCTCGTCATCCCTAGACATGAAAAGACACCTTACCACATCATCAATGGCAGGAAACCTACTGTCAAATTCTTTCACGTATTTGGATCTTTATGCTACATTCTTAAAGACGGTGAAAATCTCGACAAGATGAAAGAAAAAGGTGATGCATGTATTTTTGTGGGGTATGCTACATTGTCGAAAGGATATCGGGTCTATAACAAGAGAACAAGGATTATTGTCGAAACAATTCATGTGAACTTTGACGAATTGCCTCAAATGGTACTTGATCACAACAACTCAAGTCTCGCACCTCAATGTCCAGCAACGGCACTTACACACAACAGTGTACGTCCCGTGCAAGAACGTCAAGAAAGTACTCCTACAGCAGACTCGACGGATACGACACAAATGAATGAGTTGGTTGATTTATATGATCTAATGTTTGATGAATATTACTATGGAAACAATCAAGTTGTGTCAAAGCCTTCCGCTGTCAATGCTACTGATGCACCCGTACAAAGTCAACAAGACACAACTGCATCTACTTCAACAACCGTTGCTCAAAGGACAATTCCATTGGATACTCAACAAACTCAAGAAACTGTCATACAACCAACATCACCCACCGTCAATGCTGATGGAGGAAACAACAATCAAGCAGTCGATGCACAACCTGACGAAGAAGAATTTATCAACCCGTTCGGTACACCGGTACGTGAAGTCGGATAGTCCTCTACTCAACATGTTGATCCGTCCAACATGCATACATTCTACCAAAGATATCCATCCACTCACCATTGGACACGTGATCATCCATTGGAGCAAGTCATTGGAAATCCTTCACAACCAGTTCGAACACGTAGACAACTCGAAACCGATTGCGATGTGTGTATGTATGCACTCACCGTGAGTTCAACAATACCTACAAACATCAAACAAGCCATGACTGATCATGCGTGGATTGAATCAATGGAAGACGAAATTCATTAGTTTAAACGCCTAAATGTTTGGGAACTTGTTGACAGACCCTATGGAATGTCAATTTTAGATTTCAAATGGATCTGGAAAAACAAACTGGATGAAGAACAAACCATCATCAAAAACAAATCTCGTCTTGTGGTTAAGGGATACCGTCAACAAGAAAGCATAGACTACGATGAATCATTCGCTCCAGTTGCTCATTTGGAAGCTATTAGGATATTCCTTGCTTATGCTGCACATAAGGGCTTCATAGTTTTTCAGATGGACGTTAAAATTGCTTTTCTCAACTGTCATTTGAAGGAAGAAGTGTATGTGAATTAGCCGGAAGGATTCATCGATCCTCATCATCCTGATAAAGTCTATCGTCTCAAGAAGGTTGTATATGGATTTAAACAAGCTCCAAGGGCATGGTACGAAGAACTATCAAACTTCTTGGTTTCCAAAGGATTCTCCAAAGGTTCTATTGATCCTACTCTCTTCATTAATAAATATGGGGATAACATATTGCAGGTGCAAGTTTATGTTGATGACATTATTTTTGGTTCTACGAAACCAAAACTTGCAAATCGTTTTGAAAAATTAATGCACAGCAGATTTGAAATGTTAATGATGGGGGAGCTAAAATTCTTTTTAGGCCTCCAGATTCATCAATCCCCACGTGGTATCTTCATTAATCAAGCTAAGTATGCTCAATAGATACTTAAAAAGCATGGTATGACCTCATGTGCTCGCGTTGGTACACCATTGTCGACCAAATCCCTAGATGCTGACTTGTACTCATATCCTGTAGATCAAACTTGCTATCGTAGTATGATTGGGTCACTTATGTACCTTACAGCTAGCAGGCCTGATATTCATCATGCCACATGCTATTGTGCACGATATCAAGCCAGACCTACTCAAAAGCACCTCAAAGAGGTTAAACGGATCTTTCGGTACCTTAAGAATACCATTCACATGGGACTCTGGTATCCGAAGGAAACCGGTTTTCATCTAACAGATTTTTCAGATTCTGATCACGCAGGTTGTCTTGATAGTCGAAAAAGCACTTCTGGTAGCGTACAATTTCTAGGGAAGACAAGCTTGTGAGCTGTTCGTCAAAGAAGCAGAATTGCACTTCACTCTCATCAGCTGAAGCAGAATATGTTGCTCTATCCGCGTGTATTGTGACTCAAAGTCGGCCATAGCCATCTCTTGCAATCCGGTTCAACACTCCTGTACCAAGCACATCGCAGTCAGATATCACTTCATCAAGGAACAAGTCGAACGTGGTATCGTGGAATTATACTTTGTCAGAACTGAGTACCAGATAGGAGACTTGTTTACAAAAGCCCTATCACAAAATAGGTTTCAGTATCTCGTTGGCCGTCTTGGTATGAAGTATATGACTCTAGAAGACTTGGAGGTTTTGGCAAATAAAGTTGCTTGATATTCTCTCATAATGACTTCTAAGCGCATCACAGCTTAGGACTCGAACCTCAACTAAGGAAAGTTTATCTCGGACGATAACTTATCCTTCTCAACGAGATTCATATTTCTCGGTCATGAGCTATTCATAAAAACATTCAAAGTTTTTAAGTTCATGAAAAACGATTTCTAATCGGGTCCGCTTTACCAACAGGGGAGTGTACGTTTCAGTGCACTTTCTCTAAGCAATAGAAGAGAAGTCTTCTATCATGACTATTTTAAAACCGTTGAACACAATTTTTTAAAATTTTCTCAAAAGGTTTTTCTAAATCTTTCAAACTTATGTGTTCAACACTCCCTTCCTCATAATGTGGTTTTATATCTCAAAAATGTCATATGTTATTTTGATCAATTTTTTAGGGGGAACGTTTTAAAATCAAGCCTTTAATGTTGTTAGGTACATCTCAGATATTGTCATATTTTATGTATCCAACACATTCCGAATCTAAAAACTGTCATATGTAATATACCATATCGGATAAGGCATCTCAACTCCGTACCTCAACATATTTTGTTGTGTCGTTTTTCTAAAATTTTGTCAAATTTTGTCTCAAGACACACATATATTGTTGAAGGGGAGCATCCCGACTAAAAAAGTTCCATGATTCATGCGTCCACACATGTTTCTCTCCCAATCGGTTTTTAGAAGTTGTCATATTTTAATCAATTGGTATCTCTAATATGATGTTTTTATATTAGAGATAGGGGGAGAAAATGTGATTAAAATATAATATATTGCAACATGTGATCTTAAAGACTCAAGTGCAACTCTTTCCTTCACATGCTAAACCATTTCATATATCGATGCATGTGTGTAGGGGGAGCTTTTCGAAAATGTAAAACTTTCAGAGTGTTGAAAGTCTTGATTATTATCAAGAACTTTGAATGGTTTTTAATGGTTTTATGGTTACGATCTTTACCCAAAACAACCTACTTTCCACGATGGAACGATGGAGCCAAAAGGTGGTTTAGGATAGGAAACTAAGTCCTATGATCCAACCAGAACCAGAGGGATCTACCCAAGGATATTTCGTAGCTAGAAAAAGGTTGTCCTTAGGAAAGATGGAGTTGAATGAAGCTAAATGCGGACCAATTACTTAAGTTAGCATTAGAACAATCACAACAAGGTGCTTGTGATGACGTATTGGTAAGCATTGAAGGGGTTGAATATTCTATGCAACTTAGGCAGAAACCGGCGCAATACATCTATTGAAGACAAGACGTCATGGACCTAGTGATGCAATGCACAACCCTTCCCTAGCCATTCGAGTTTCTCTCAAAAGAAACTTGTCTCATTATTACGGAGATCAACACGTATCTATTAACTTTCTCACTCCGAGTTAGTTAATATTGAAAAGGTGGCAGTCTGCTCCAGCCTCCGATTACCAAAATGCACTTATCAAGTCTAGAGCCAAACGAGATCAATCTATCACCTCATTAGGACACATTGAGTCCTACGCATTATCCTTGTGATATTGCCAGAACATCTCAGTGATACGATTCACAATGAAGATGGAAATCCTGCTTAAGTCAATCTCAAACGAGCTCATGGTAGGTAACTTGTGCGATTCTACACGAATCAAACTTGTGAGAACTGGAAAGCAACTATGTTTGGATTCTTAATTGATTCAAACTTGATTCCAGGTTTCTTCGCAAAATCCGTGTGATCTTGCCAGAACATTCAGAGTGACACTCTTTAGTGTTCACAGTGACGAATGGAAATCCTTCCAGTGTCAACATCAAACAGCACTGCGGTAGGTAACTCGGAAGATTCTCTATGAATCAAGCTTGTGACAAACTGGAAAGCAACAATGGTGTGATTCTTATTGAATCAAACTTGTTCCAGGAATTCTGAATTGACGACTCTAATCAGACGGATAATTTATCCTTATGATTCACTCTTTACGTTCGCATTCTGCTTTGAGACGGTCGAGTAAAGAGAACTGGCTACTACCACTGGGAAACCCTGTCAAGGAGGTTCTTAATCGAATCTACCCGATCACAGGTATGATATCTAATACCGTCTAACGGTCTTCACCGACCGGAGGTAAAACGCTACCGTGTTAGTATGAAATGTTCAAAGCCATTTTATCAGTGTCTATATATGTTGCTGCATATCAAGAAGGTGGCGTAGCTGTGTACTAACCGACGATGATTCAGAAGTCACAAGAGCACAAGATGGCGATAATCAAGATACCTAAGAATGTAAGAATGTAATAGGTCATCTTAGTCACAAGGAGCACAAGATGAAGATCTCAAGCACTCAAAGTCAAATGACAAAGGCTCAAGATAAAGATCACAAAAGCATGAAGGAACAAAACCGTTACAAACAAGATCAAGACCAAGATACAAGACCAAAGCAGGAAGATCTCCTCTACAAGAATGTATTCACTCAATCATCTTATGCATTTTAAGATGACCGATACATTGGGGGAGATTGTTAGCCCTATTTTTATATAGTCGAACAAGAATGTAATAGGTCATCTTAGTCATTAATGGTCTTGTATTGTAATAGGTTAGTCGGGTTAACCGGGCTTGGACTTTAAGCTAATATTGTATAAGTTAGGGGCGTAAGCCCAAGCAAAGCCAAGCCCGACCCATGAACAAGCCCACAAAATCCTTTTAGACGTGGCATATAAATATCCTCTTCCATGTGTTGAAGATGGTGTTGGTTACCATTTTACTTTCTCTCTCTAATAGTAAAAACCTTCCACCATCTCTCTAGTTTCTCTCTCTACTTTTTTTCTATTTCTCTCTCTAAATATTATGTTATGGATTAAAGGAGGGATAACAATATGTTCCCATATTTAACGTATTACCGTAAATTGCATGTTACCATATTTTTAGTATATTTACATATTTATCATGTTGCCATAAATAAAATAATTTTATAATTAATATGTTTCCATAATTAATTATATGCTTATTTTATATCATGTATTATTATACTAGCTCAAAGACCCGTCTAACGCCGGGACTACTTTAAAGAGTGATTTTTATAATAACAAATAAGAAGATCTTTATATTCAAAACATGAAACGGGTTCGCGTAATATATGAAAACAGTAATATAAAAAACATGGAATATTTGATAAGCAAGTAATATTTTTAACAACAATAAAAGTAGTATTCAATCCCTTATGATCTTCAAGCATTCTGTATGTGAGTCCATTTAAGTGAGAAGACAATCCCCATTACGCTAACACCTAAAGTAAAACAATAGTTAAAATTAATAGACATTACTTTTGTAAACCACTAATTTAAAATGTAGTAAATTACATACCTTAATAAAGTTTTGACTTAAGTTCATGTAACACTTCTTTCTATACTACATTTACAGCCGTGTTACATACATTCTCATCTGAATCACAAGCAGTCACCTTTTCAATCCTTTCTTGCTTTTAACTCTAGATACCGGTACATATAGAGATGTTAACATTAAAAGAAATCAAACGGGTTCTAATAATCGATGAAAACAATAATATAAAAAACATGAAGTATTCCATAAGCGTTTAAGATTGTAACAATAATAAAAATAGCATTTCATGCATTATGGTCTTCAACCATGACGTATGTGAGTCTCAATAAAGTAAAAAGTCAATGTCCATTCCATGAACACCTAAACGTTAAACATAAAAATTATTAAAAGAAAAATGTGAAAAATAATTTAGATTTAAGTACATAATATTTGAAAAAGCATTGTTTTTAAATATATACATACCACAATAAGCTTGTTCAAAGACCGTATAACACTTCTCTGTAAACCACATTTGTAGTTGTTATAGACATATTTTCCCATCCGGATCACAAACAAAAATCTTCAATCCTTTGTTACTTTTAACTCTTGAGACCGCTACATATAGTTGACCATGAGTAAAAACATGACGTAGGAGGAGGAAACCCACTTTTGAACGGGATTGCCCTTGGCTTTTGTTAATGGTCATTGCAAATGAACCTGAAGTATGACTGCTTCAGGGAAGCATTTACAATGCCTTGACGTGAACCTTTTGTAAATACTGAGAAAATTTGCCTAAAATCCCCTCCAAATACCACTGTCATGTCTACAAATGGTTCTTGACACATTTCATGCCTATTTTTTCTAAGTGCATCCTTTAAGTCGTGATTGAGCGCCTCGAAACAAAGCTTGTTTAACATTGGACCATTGACCCAACTAATAAGTTTACATTTCTTTAACAACAACTCCAGCTCCCATTGAGAACATATGGAGCAAGTAGATGTCTTATCAACGTTGATCGGAATAAGAAACCTGAAATGTGTAGTACGACCTCCGAACATCAACAAAGACCGGTCTAACATCGGGTATATTATTGAATGTTTTTAAGGGGGAGTAACAAACCGATATTAATATTAAAAGAACATAAACGGGTTCTTTAATAAATGAAAAGAATAATAAAAACATGAACCATTCGATAAGCCTTCTATTTTGTAATAATCGCAGTAGTATAGTTCAATGCATTTTTGTCTTCAACTTTGACGCATGTGAGAGCGAATAAAGTCGATAACCAATGCCTATTTTCCGTGAAAACCTAACGATTGAATGAAAAAGTAACTAAAAGAGAAAAATAATTTAGATTCATTTATAAATTACCAAATATTCGGAAAATAATTTGAAATGTATATTGTACATGCCATTATAACATTGTTCATAAACCGTGTATCACTTCTTTGTAAATCATATCTAAAGTCGTTTTAGATACCTTTTTATCAGAAACTACAACATTCAATTATTTCTTACTTTTCACTCTTGAAACAACTATTAGACAATATTCATAGACAATATTATATCTATTAGACAATATGCATAGCTTAATGACCCGTCTAATGTCGGGAGTAGTTTCATTAAATAGTTCTGGAAGAAATAATAAACATATGTAAGATATAGGAGATCATAAACATGTTTTGTTAGTACATGATATCATTAATAAAAAAGTACGTGGATTATTCGATAGACATATGATTTTGAAAAAATCACAATAAACGTCAATGCTTGAACGCTTTAATATTTCTGGTATGTGCTTACAACAAAACAAATTAAATAATTAAATAAAAAGCACATGATCAAGATTTTCGCTCAACCACTCAAGTGCCCCATGATGATAGAACGCCAAATAAATAAACGAACCAAACACTAAGCAAAAGCCCATATTATACAAACCCTATTGTTGTAAAAATAAATCATTTGTTAGCTAAACCATGCAACTATTACTTTATATACAAAATTACAAATCATATATTGAGATTATCTCGAACCATAACGTCGATTTAAAGCACGAACTTAAAAATAATCAAACCTAACTCCAAACCAAAAACTAAGATAAAGAGGTTAGATTAAGTATCATATTATATTAAATTAATCTCATTCATCCATCTAATTTCATAACTTCTTGTAACAAACTATTAAAAACACTTTTATTTTAAACAAAAATATTTTTTTATCTATTTTTTTCATGATTTTGTTTTACTATTTTTTTTAAATCTTATGCTCTTTAATTCAACATTCATTTTATTATATTTTTAGCGAGTTTATTTTATTATGATTCAACTTTTTAAACTAAGTATCAATACGACCTAAACGTCAGCCGGTGAATCTATAACGCTAGAAGCACAACTCTAAGGAACCTGGTTCTCTCTTCTCTTATAATGGTAGTGACATTTTGATCCATAAATTATAGAATTAATTATAATTGAATTAGTAATTAAGTATTTTGAATTGTTATTTAAAGAGATGGAGTCATAGAATTAAGCTAAAATTTGACAAATATATATATGACGTTCCCTTTTAATTCCAACAATTATGGTCAATGTCTACCAAAACAACACTAATACATGAATGCACCATTTAATTGGAATTTGGACCCACTTATACTTCAGCATTTGTACATCCTCACAAATCACATTATGTACTTCAACATTTTATATTTGTACCGAGTTCCATAACTTGTGAGTTCTCAACCTTCTGTGATAATTGTCACATCATCACTTCCCATCATTGTCGGATTTTCAACACAGATGTTTTTTATAGCCTGATTCTTTTGACCCACTGAGATCACTTTGGGCAGCATGCAGATTCCTTAAAGAGCTTGATACCACTATATACGATGTTCTTTGCATTTTACCTAGGAATTACATGGTTTTCACACCTTTGTTAGCATCGACTTGTGTTGGGACTCTTTGAGTTTCGGTCTGTAGCTGAACTTGTTGGACGTGTACAGTATGTTGGACGTGAAATTTTTGAAAATAATAATGCAACAACTGAATGCAATTGGATCACCTTTAGAAGTTGCAATCCCAATCCTTATAGGTCTGGTGGCTCTCGACCCATTGACCGTAATTAAGATCGACACACTGATGTTTTAACAGCACAGAAAAACAAAAGAATAAGCACATGTATTTCAGTTTTCTAAAGGTTTTGCGCTCCTTTAGCTTCAGTTGGATGAACGTGTTTTGACCTGCATTTTAGTGTAAGATCAGATAGACGTAAGACTGCACAAGATTCTTCTTGTTCTTTTGTTATTACTAAACACCCCAAGAATATATGTTGGCGGAATAAGAGTGAAACTTGAAATAGGATGAACTGATCAATGAAGAAAAGCTTTGATTTTGTATTCGGTTCTCCAACACCGAGAGATTTTCGGACCTGATCTTTCGCATCATACTTCCAGTGAATACAACTTCGACCTGCATACACAATACGTATTTACATTTTCGAGAGGGTGCAAACTCCTCACTATGGCTCATTCCTTTTGAGTGCAATTGCACGCGTGGCCTATGGGTTTAACGACCTGTCATAGAAAAATCACCATACTAGTTGATATTTCTCAACTAAAAACAATGTAATATAAGATCCCATCTTGTAATGATATATTAATAACCAAAACATTAATTGAAAATTCTTTTTGTTTAACATGATCTGTTGGAAAAGTAATAGGTCTATCCGTAATATGATGGTAAGAGTAATACAAATTTAACATGTATTGTAAGAGATCACATCATTAAAGCGAAAATCAGAATTTTATATGTTAAATTCTTGCAGAGTACTAACAAAAAACCCATAAACTTTGAAAAATCCATATTTTGCTCTATTTACATGTTTTTTCTCTAAAGTTTGAAAGGAAAAACCACTAACAACACCAACAACTAAGAGGGTCCTTGTATCGACTTATATAGTTAGGCCACATAAGTTGATGCTAACAATTACACCAGCATTGATACTGACAAAAATGAAGTAAGCATATCTGAAAATATGCATATACATACATGATTATACAATTAAAGGTGGAAAAATGGGCGAGTTGGGTGGTCAAACCAAGTAACGCTTTTGTAAGGTCCATGTCAAGTTCTTACGTGAAACACTTTTTGTCAAAAGTTTTATTAACATTTAGGGTGTTAGATATGTATAGAAGTTATATTCTTTGAATTATAGAGGACATTTTGATAGTATGAGGTGCCTTAACCAAATGGGTTGTTGTATAGCTTTTAAGGAACAATAATCGCCTTTTGCTAAGTCCCCATATATGCATGACTATTTCCCTCTCGTGTACACTTATGTTCAACTACATATACCTAAATTTAGGTACTAAAAAGTTACTTTAACTGAAAACAATTGTTTACATGTTCTTCCCTTAAACATGTTTATATGGTTCCTAGATAAAATACCAGTCAAATTAAACCCTATAAACATATATAAAATAAATCCAATGTTTATTGCTTCTAAAATAATATGCCAGTTGCTACAAAAGTATGAAAAGATTATGCTTTCATGTGATATCAGTATGTCAAGGGCTGGTTTTGACCTCACTCGAGGAATTGCTAAGTTCTCAACTAAACGCAAATGAAAACGTAAGAGCTAACTATAAACATTTATATTAATGTTGCTTATCTCACAGCTACCGCTGATTCTGGAGTCGATCTTAAAGCTCTTATCAAGAAATAGATTAGGCATGACCAAAATTGAATATTTTCACAGGTCTCAGCATCTTGCGTTTGGCCGACCTGTAATAATTTTCTAATGTAATGCATCACACACACACACACACACACACATATATATATATATATATATATATATATATATACTATATTACTGCCATACTGTTGAACTGATTTTTATGAGATTTTTAAGTGTTTAAGCATTTGATCTCAATTCTGATGACTTTTGACCCGTTTTTTAAGTTAAACCATTTATATCAAACCGTCTAACCATTAGAAATATAAAACAACCCGAACCGACCCGCTCATAGGTTAATGACTATTGTAGGATAGTAGCATTCAAGATCTTTATTGTCAAGAATTACAGAATGCAACAGAAAGAAGCATAACCATCTGATATTCAAACAGTCAAGGGCTCGAGGGCATAGATGTTGTTCAATATTTACATAGATTGTTGATGGTTTATATCAATCTCATTAACAAAATGAGAGGTAATCATCCGCATAATTTACTCACATACATATTTTACTATAATCATCTTAGATAAAAATAATTTTCGATACTTATTAAAAGGGTTCAACTGCAATCACAACCACACATGCCATTGTAGTTTTGGCATAGTAGTTGATAAGATCCTAACATTGTCGATTCAGGCATAAAAATGAAATTTGTAATATACCATATCAATCAAGTTCATCTCTTCTATTTTGGACATTTTACCAAACACTTTTCATGCAAAATAAAACACATCAAAGAAGGAACATCCAATATTCAGCTTCATTAATCCACCTTATCTACTGGTAATTAATAATGAAGGATGCAAACAAATTTAAAAAACATTAAGCATGACAAACCTGGTTAAAGCAATAAACTTCTTATACCGTATCTCGATTCCTCAATCATATACGCCTACAAAGCATCATAAAATTACTGAATAAGCAAAATTAAGCATTCAATGACAAAAATAAATTAAGCAAAATTAGATTAATAATTAAAACAAACACATCAAAGTAGATGGATTTCAATAAAATATCAATCAAAATTGAAATATAAGGTTTATATCACAAACATAAATATTCGGAAACAACATAAATCAAATGAATTTCAACATAATTGGAGCTTACATAGATTACTTTGTCGAATCAAGGTTTTGGTGAATCTCTCTAGATTGACATGTGAAGCCTGTAAAAAAAGTAACAATAAAAATTAGTTCAACGCCAAACTAAAATTATCAATTTGTTACTTATTCATCTCCATTTACAAAGGTGTATTAATAGAATAATAGCAATGATAATTTGACAAAATCAAGGACATACATTTTACAATTAGGCACTACTTACCAATTATTCATCGTGGGTAACAAAACACCCACAGGTATATTTTAAAGTCAATGTTGTAGAAACAAAATGAAACTGATCTGAGAAAAAGTCATTATAACAATGAGATGAAACATTAAAAAACATATGGGCATCAATTCTGCTGCAAACATGGATTATCGGCATTGTGGAAAAAATTGTTGTTGCAGGAATGGATCTAAATCTATTCCATTCTATGGCAGCATTAAAACGAATGGAGGATAATGCTGTTGCATGAATGGACCTAAATCCATTCAATTCTTGGCAGCATTAAAATGATCAGCAATCCATATTGTAGTGCAAGCAATTAGATCAATGTTGTTGCATGAATGGACCTAAATCCATTCAATTCTTGGCAATATTACAAAGAAGGAGATTAAGAATAGAGTTTTTTTGGATCTAACAGATTGCACAAACATGGATGCCGATCATTGTGAATTTTGTGCTGCAAATGTGTTATGGGGGGGGGGGGGGGGCTTATATAGGTTTTAGGTTTAGAGTTATTTTAGGGCAGGAGCGTCTGGCCTTACAAAACGCGTTTTAATAATAATGGCCATAAAACCTTGTCCTAAACTATCTAATAAGTTTTGTAGTTTTGAATTTCAAAATATTTTGAATTTTTCTTAAACAGAGGGTGAAGGTATAGAATTTTATTTTTGGAAACTGGTTTATGACTTGTGCATTAAAAATCTTGTATATTGGTGCCATTTTAGGAAACAAATTAAATTTTTTGTGCTTTAAAATACTTATAAATTATTTTGGTTTATTATATAAAATAGAGATTTAAGTTCATTTGGATACTAAACTTTATTTGAATACTAAGGGACTAATCTCCACCACTCATCTCCATCTTAATCTAATGGATAAGATTAAACATAAAACCAATTTCCTCTTTTTTTTCAAACATTAATATCTTTTAAACCGTCAATCGTTATACAAAAAAAAATATACCATTACGACGGGTATTTAATTATCTTTCTACAGATATGCTATATGATATACTTTCGACAAATTATTTTTTTTTGTTTTTTCCGTAATTTATCATATATGATACTGAATATCATATATGATATTAACACTGGTATCATATATGATATAACTTATCATATATGATATAAACCAATATCATATGATATAAACCAATATCATATGATATAAACCAATATCATATATGATTCTGTAATAATTTGTAACTTAACACTAATATCATATATGATAAAACACTATTATCATATATGATATTTTACGCAAATTTAAAAAAAAAACGATTTTTTTTTTCTTCAAAAGTATATCATATTGCATATCTGTAGAAAGCTAATTAAATGCTCGTCACGATGGTATATTTTTTTCCGTTTAAGACTTAACGGTTTAAAAGATATTTAAGTTTTAAAAATAAGTAAAATAATTAAATACTTTTAATCTCAACCATTAGATATGATGAGGATGGATGGTGGGGATGAGTCCCTTAGTATCCATGATAGATATGGTATCCAAAATAACTTGACTCTAAAATAGATTATAAAGTTTAATAATTAATACATACTTAGCTTATTATTAATTAATAATATCAAGTCATGTTATTATAAGCTTAATATTAATTAATAATATTACATGTTGCATGTTATTAAACTTTATCATTAAAGATATAAATTAATCTAACCTAAGTTTAATTAATTAAATCCATGTTCATGAATAATTAAATAATTAATTATTATAACCTAAGTTTTATTTTAATTAAACTCAAATTAATTATTAACTAGATTAATTAAATCATAACATAAACTTATTATACATGTTGGTTTAATTACATGTTCATAAAAATATTAGTACCCGAACCAAAATCTCGAGACCCGACACCCGAGCACCACGACCCGAAAGTCGTGGCCCCGAGGTCATGTCTCGTCCGAACCACAACCCTAGACCGAGCGCCGAAGATCTCGGCTTCGCGGCTGTGTCCGAAACCAACACCAACCCCAACGGCTGCTGGGGTTCTTTGCTGTCCGAGAACCACGTCGAGCCCCTCTTGGAGTCTCAGTCTCCTGTTGTACCAAAGCCACAGCCGCCTTGTTGGGGGTGTGGTGTATCGGCTGAACACAAACCACCATCGCCGACCATATTGGTGCGGCGGTTGGTCACCAAACGCCACCGAGACCGAATCTTGGTCTCGGTTCGCGTGTACCCATACTAAAAACCATATAATACCCGACACCTTAATCAATCTTTTTATTAAACATGTTTTTCATACTATTTCTCAAAGATCTATAACATAGAAAATAAAATAAAAAGATTAGAGAATTCAAGGATACCGTATGGGTGAAAAGGGTTTAAGAACGAACATTATACCGTATAATTTATCAACCAAAAATCAAAACTGAAATCGTCCTTGTGTTTTGGGTGGGCCGCGGCAAGAGAGAGACCATGAGGAGGGTAGGGTTTTGATTTTCTAAAAAAGTGTTTAATAAAAATCCTCTATGGTCTTTATTAACTAATTAGTTAATGGGTATGGGCCAAAGCCCGGTTCTCCCTTCCATTTCTTTCTAAAACCGACGCCCGACACCCCCTATACTTTTATGTTTTGTTTTTCTTTTTTAATTGTTATCGTGTATGATCGTATTTGATTATCGTGCTTTCGTTACTTGAAAGTTTTCTTAATATCGTACGTACATACTTATCGTATATTAATATTCGTGTTTACGTACATAATACTTATGATATTTAATTAGTATACATATCGTTCGTATTAAATGTTCGTGATACATGGCGTATATTAATTAATTATAAATTTTAAATTTAACGGTAACTTCATGCATTTAATGATCGTAGGATATTTAAAGCGTGTTTTACAACTCTTCCCCTCTAAAAGAAAAATTTGTCCTTGAATTATAGATACGACAAGCTGATAAGATGCTAAACGCTGAAATGAAATAAAAGCTGGATAGACGTGTAAGCTAAAATGACATACCCGAGTCAAAACTGGAAATGAGGGTAAAAAGTCTGGATAGACTCCTCCGTTTCCCAAGTGGCTTCCGCTTGGTATGATCCCTCCAGAGGATTTTAACGAATGGAATCGTCTTTCTCCTCATGACTCATTCTTGGCGATCGAGAACTTTCTCGGGTTCCTCGATATATGATAGATCCTCTCGAATCTGCTCGAATAGATACGTAACATTACATGGTAGTTGGAACCTCTTAGTAAGGATACATGGAATACATCATGCACATGAGATAACTGGAGAGGTAAAGCTAGATGATAAGATACTTCACCGATACGTTCAAGGATTTCAAACGGTTCGATGAAACGAGGACTGAGCTTGCCCTTGAGTCCAAAACACTTGACACCACGTGCTGGTGATACTTTAAGGAAAACATGGTCGCCAATATTAAACGATAGATGTATATGATGTTTATCAGCGTAGCTTCGCCTTGACAAAGGCAACCTTTTCATTGGTCACCTCTATCATTTCTGGTCCTTCAAGTATTCGTTCTTTAACTTGATCCCAACATATTGGAGCATGACACTTTCTGCCATAAAGCATCTCAAATGGTGCACACTTAACACTTGCATGCCAAATATTGTCGTAGGCAAACTCTACCAAAAAAATGTAATCGTCCCAACTTCCTGACCATTCCAGTGCACAAGCCCGCAACATGTCTTCTATGGTTTAAATCGTACGCTCTGATTGACCATCGGTCTGAGGATGAAAGGCAGTGCTAAGATTAAGTTTAGTGCCCCAAGCTTTCTACATACCTTTCCAAAATTTGGACGTAAAACGTGGGTCTCGGTCTGATATGATGTCTGAAGGAGTTCCATGAAGTCGTATGATATCCTTATGGAATATATCTGACAATTTGCTGACTGAGAAGTCCTTGCGAATTAGAAGAAAATGAGCTGACTTGGTTAAACGATCGACTATGACCCATATAGCATCATGTTTGCTCTGAGTAAGAGGAAGTCCGGTGACGAAATCCATGGAGATTTTTTCCCACTTCCATACGGGAATCTCTAACGGTTGCAGTATACCACTAGCCCGCTGATGCTTGATCTTAACCTACTGGCAGGTTAGACAGTTGGATACGAAAGTAGCAATATCCAGCTTCATGCCACTCCACCAGAAATGTTGTTTAATGTCATGATACATCTTGGTGGATCCTGTATGAATAGAGAATGGAGAGTTGTGAGCTTCTGTCAATAAGGCTTCTTGGAGAGTCTGATCATCCGGAACACATAGCTTAGTTCCTTGCCATACGATGCCTTATTCGTCCACACGAAATTCTGTCTGCCGATCAAGGTTCTGAATGATAGCCCAAATCTCACCATCGTCTTTCTGAGCTGCCTTAATCCGAGAAATTAAGTCAGGCACAATTCTCAGATTAGCCCAATATCCATGTTGTCCACGTACTAGGAATTCAATGTCTAACCACTCGAATTCCCTTATGATTTCTTCTTGTACTTTGATGTCCTTTATAATGCATGACTTCCTGCTAAGAGTATCTGCCACTACATTCGTCTTTTCGGGATGAAACTAAAAATTGATGTCATAATCCTTGAGTAGTTCCAACCATCTTCTCTGCCTCATGTTAAGTTCCCTCTGGGTGAATATGTACTTGAGACTTTTGTGATCAGTGAAGATATCACATGATTCACCATAAAGGTAGTGTCTCCAGATTTTAAGTGCAAAGACTACTGCTGCTAGCTCCAAGTCATGTGTAGGATAATTTTCCTCATAAGGCTTTAGCTGACGTGATACGTATGCAATCACTTTCCCATGTTGCATGAGTACACAGCCTAATCCTTTACCAGAAGCATCGTTGTAGATCTGAAATCCACCTGTACTAGATGTGAGAGTAAGAATAGGTGCAAATACAAACCACTTCTTGAGTTCTTCAAAGCGATTCTCCTGCTCATCAGTCCAAACGAATTTCTCTCCTTTCCGCATCAACTTGGTCATAGGTAAGGCCAGTCTTGAAAAATTCTCCACGAATCTGTGGTAATAACCAGCTAAGCCTAGGAAACTACGAACCTCAGTTGCAAACGTTGGTCTTGGCCATTTAGTGATAGGTTCAACCTTCGGAAGATCCATAGTAATCCCTTCTGCGGAGACAATGTGGCCTAAGAATGCCACCCTGTTTAGCCAAAATTCACACTTAGAAAATCTGGCATATAATTGGATCTGATGAAGAATCTGTAGCACAATGCGTAGATGTTCTTCATGTTCTTCCTTGGATTTAGAGAAGATGACGATGTCATCGATGAAGACGATAACAAATTTGTTTAAGTACTCATGGAAGACGCGGTTCATAAGGTCCATGAAAACCAGAGGAGTATTAGTGACTCCGAAAGGCATGACAAAGAACTCATAATGGCCATATCGGGTGTGAAGAGCAATCTTGAGAATATCATGCTCTTTAACTCGCAACTGATGATAACCGGATCTTAGATAAATCTTGGAGAAATGTTTGGCACCCTGAAGTTGGTCAAACAGATCATCGATTCTTGGTAATGGATAACGGTTCCTAATCATGATCTTATTCAACTCAAGATAGTCAATGCATAAACGCATACTGCCATCCTTCTTCTTGATGAATAGTACTGGTGCACCCCATGGTGATGCACTCGGACGGATGAAACCTCGCTCCAGTAATTCCTGCAGCTGATCTTTTAACTCCTTGCGCTTTATGGGAGCTATGCGATAAGGAGCCTTAGAGATTGGTTGAGCTCTGATAGGTGTGAAAACACCCATCTTTTCTACCACTTAATTACAATAATAACCGAGCCAAAACGTGTATTTTATGTCTTTTATGTCGGAATTATGCGTGGTTTGGGTTTTTGTTGTGATTTAGGACGAAAAGGTGAAAAGTGGAGAAAACACGGGCATTCACGGACTTTTATTGAAGAAAAAGACGAAAGACGAAGTCAAGAAGTCAAGAAGTCAAGAGTGCAAAAAGAACGGAAGTCCAAGACCAATTCTGAAGATTTATCGAAGAAAAAGTCAAAAGACGGAAGTTTATCAAAAGCCGAGGAACTCAAGTATTATTTATCGAAGAATTAAAAGACGAGTCCAAAGAAATCCCGAGCCAAAAGTCATCAAAGTCCAAGATTAACAAAAAGATTAAGAAGGAAGGACTTAAGGGCGCAATTAAGAAGAAAGGAAGGAGGGGAGGAAGCTTCCTCTAACCATCCCCCTAATCACCTATAAATACCCCTCTTATTTATTTCACTAGTTTTTGTTGACTAATCGTGACAATTAGCTCTTCCACCTTTACTTTTATGCACATTTAGATACTTGCACCTTTAATTACTTGCACCTTTAATTACATGTCTTGCACCTTTAATACCTTTAATTTCAAGTAAGTGTTTCTTTTAATTCTCGCACCTTTACTTTACCTTGTTGATCTCATTCTACCTTTCTTTAATCTTTGCTTTCTATGCTTTTTGTCTTGTTTATTTGTTTAAAGATTACATTTTTATGCTTTTGATTGTTTTAAATCATTGATTTTCATAGCTTATTTTGTTTATTTTCAAGTTTATATAGTTTTTATAAAAGTTATTTTTATATAAAAGTTTGTTTTTCGTAAAGCTTATTCTTTTCGTATTTAAAAAGTATTTAAATTTCTGTTTATTAGCTTTTTCTTAATCGGTTTGCTTTAGAAATTTCGTCTTGTGCTTATTAGGATAGTAGCTTATTTACTTAGCTTATTTTCCATTCTTTCCTTCGTATTCCGATTGGTGAAATCGGAAAGGGGTTTTACATTCCGACCATAGCTACATTGCTTGGTCGGAAAAGGGTTTCAACTTTCCGATTTGGGAGACTTTGGGATTCCGATCAGAGAAGGTAAGTGGGTATTCCGATCAGGTAAGTGACAGATATTCCGATTGGTGCTCTTTGCCATATTCCGATTGAGGTGTTGGTGGTATTCCGATCAGGTAAGGTGACATATTCCGATTAGTGGGTTCCGATCAGCATTCCGACCAAGTCTATCCCATATTCCGATCAGAGGTTAGTTCACATTCCGATCTGGTGTTGGTGATATTCCGATCAGGGGTAAGTGGCATATTCCGATCTGTGGTTTCTGATCAATATTCCGATCAAGGTGAGCTAACATTCCGATCAAGGTAAGATCGGAATATATTCCGATCTGGGCTTATTTTCTTCATACTTTGTCTTGTTTAATTTTTAGCTTATATTTTTAATACTTTGTCCATTATTAATTCTCGTCACGTTTTTAAATATTGCACCTTTCGCTTAATTAGACTTAGATTTTATTTCAACGCTCTTTTACTTTAACGCTATTTACTTTTACGTCATTTATATTTACGTCTTTGCAAATCTAAATTTAAAAACAACCAAAAATATTTGATTCACCAAAAACAATAGAGTCACATAGAGGACCTAGATCAATTCGATTAGACATACATCAAAGAACTACTTAACTGAGTAAAATCGAGTTATTAAATGGCGCCGCTGCCGGCTCTTTTCGTAAAGATTAACGGTTTTCTGTGAGAGACGCGTTGCTTTTTGGGATCCGTTCACTTGTGAGCGTTATTTTCTTGTTAAAAAATCATAAAAATACATAAAAATTAAAAATTCAAAAATCCAAAAAGATTTTATCTTTATCGTGTATATATATTGTCTTTGTGTTTGGTTTTGTTTTCTTTTGCATTTTCAGGTGTATGCGTACTAGATCTTCTAATTATCAAGAGCCCGAGCCTCAAGAAGATTTAGATATGTCAGGTGTTAACAACAATAATATTCCACCGCACCTCAATAATAACAACAATGTTCTTCCACAGCCCGATCTTCGGACCATGGAGGAGCTTTGTCAACCTACCATGTTTGGACGAGGAGGACCGATTGCGCCGATGCAAATCAACGCTCCTGAGTTTTCGTTGAAGCACCACATGATTCAACAAGTGCAAACAAATCCTTTTAGAGGATTGCCTGATGATGATGCCAACAAACACCTCGACAAGTTCATTACAATCACCCAAAGCATGAAGTTGGCTGGTGCCACAATGGATGAACTTCGCCTACAACTCTTTCCATATACTTTATTACATCATGCCGAGAAATGGTTTGATCGTCTCCCGAAGAATTCTATTCACACTTGGGATGACATGACTCAGCGCTTTTTGTCGCGCTACTTTCCACCATCCATGGTCACGAGCCTTCGCAATCAAATCAGCGATTTCATGCAAGACCCTGATGAATCTCTTTTTGATGCTTGGGAGCGATATAATGTCTTGATCGATAGATGTCCAAACCACAACATGCTACCCGTGACCTTAATTGATACTTTCTACAACGGTTTGACTTTTCGAGATCGTGATACGATTAATGCAGCCGCCGGTGGCACATTCATGAAAAGGAGACCCGAGGAGTGTAGAGAGCTTATTGAAAACATGACTACTCACCACAAAAACTGGGATTCCTCTGCTTCTTTAAGGAACAATCCGAGAGTCAATGTTTCCTCCACTTCAGCAAACCCTGATATGACCGAACTCACCCGTGTGCTGACTGAAATGAGCAGAAGTATGCAACTCTTGGCTTCAAACCAACAACAACAAGTTAAAGCTGTTGCTACTCCTTGTGAAACATGCGGCGGTCCTCACTCATACACCGATTGTCCTTCGACACAAGGAAATCCGGAAAATGTGTATGCAGCTTATGGTAATTATTCCCCAGAAAATTACCAAGCTCGACCTCAAGAGGATAGAAATCTGCTGAGTTACCGATCCAACAACTACCTTTCACCCGGTTTTTCTCCTCAAAACCAAAACCCCGCCAACAACTACACTAGAAGCAACCAAATCCCACCAAGAGCTTCTAATCCTTGTCACCCACCCGCCCAACAAACCCCACCCAGTAATCCGGATGTTGAGGCCATCATGAGAACCCAAGGTGAGCAAATCAAGAATCTTCAGAGCCAAATTATCAATTTGAAAGGAGATATTACCAAGCAAGGAAATGAGATTAGATCTGAGCTTCGAGATAATATTCAATCCTCCTTCAGCAATCAAACCAATGATTTGAAGAATATGCTTGCTAGTTTCTTGCCCGCCGCTCAACCTTCTTCTTCGAGTTCTCTACCTTCAAACACCGTCACTAATCCGCGAGCCAATGTGAGTTCTATTACTACCCGTAATGGAGTCACCATCGTAGGACCACCAATTCCACCACCATCATCTACTCCTCCTACACCTAGTATTAGTGCACCATTACCGTCTCCACCTCGACGTGATGAAGTTCCCACGAATGACCCTTCAACATCTCAAACTTTACCACCTACACCTGCACCTTCACCACCCAAACCTAATATCCCATATCCCTCTCGTATAGGTGATTGTAGTAAATTTAGATAACTTGCTTTAGGAAAAACAAGCAACTAAATATGAGCGGTAAGTATCGAGTGATGATTTTAGGAAAAATCAACACTAATGACCCACAATCACTTAAAAAGAGAGAAAAGATTCGTTTCCCAAGGAGGTATGGTGTTGTGAATTAATTTGTATATATTTGAGATTAATATTGAGAAGATGGAATGACGGTTTCTTGAAAATATCACTATGACGTAAAAAACGTAAACGTAAAGCCGTAGAAAAACACAAAAATTAAAAATTAATAAAACCAAAAACAAAATCAAGAAAAGATTAAAGAGCTAAAAACAAGTCTCAAATAATATAAACAAAGATAAAAATCCAACAAAGATATTTTAAAACCTTTTATTAATTAAATAATTAATTTTAAATGCTAATTAAAGCCCTAAAATTAAATTTAATTAATTCAAATGTCAAAAATATGATTTTATTGAACAATTACTTAACTTATATTATTAGAAGACTAAAAAGTAATTTTCTAAAAATTAAAACTTATTAAAACTATTTTTAAAACTCTAAAAATGATTAAAAGTGATTAAAACCTAATTAAACTTAAAATAATTATAAAAATAAATCTAAAAACTTAAAAATAATTCTAAAAATGGAAATGGTCCTAATTAATGACAAAGATCCTAGGAAAAAATGAAAAAGAAGAAAAAAGAAAATTTTAAAAATTAAATAATAAAATAATATTAAAATCTGTCTTGCGCCGCAACGCTTTTGTCATGCGCCGCAACTAGTGAAACGGGAGTACCAAGATCAGCAGCTCCTTCAGTTGCGCCGCAGTGCTTGTGTCTTGCGGCGCAACGTGTGTAACGTGTCTGGTTGTTTTCTCTGATGAACCAAACAAGTGCACACTTGTGCACTTTTGATGCCAAGAGGAGCTTGGTGATGAGCTTGTTTGGAGATTACTTTGGATCAATTGGGGCACCCTTGAGCTTGTTGAAGCTCAAGGAGTCAAGCACAAGTAAATGTAAGCAACAAACAATCAAAAATCAACAATCAAAACTCATAAAATCATGCACCAAAGATCATGAAAAACCAAGCAATTATACTTAAGCAAATTTTCTACTTAACTTTTTCTTTTTAAACACACAAAATTACTCCAAACTTGTTCCAAAGTAATTAACTACTTACTAATAACCTTAATCAACCCTAAACAAGCAATCTAACACCTTTTAATTATCACTAATCAAAACTATGTCCTGCTAAAACGTATTGCCAAACACCACTTTACTTTTTTGAAAACCAATTTTTCCAAATCAAAACCTTATGAAACCTAACCAAATTGTTATCAAAGCTTCATAACATGTATATCAACTCAAAATAACATCAAATCAACAGCTAAATCACACTTAAACACATAATCACATAAGATCATATAAACTACTATTTTTGAACTTTTCAAAGAGTAAATGAGAGTTACCTTAGGACCCCTACATCCAAGGGTCCTAGTGGATGTTGAATCCACCTCCAAACCAACCCGGGTTGGTGCTGAACTAAATCAACAAGCCTTCAACCTATTTGAACACAAAACAAAGAAAACACAATTCAAGCTTACAATATTCTTTTTTTTTTTTCTTTTCTTTTTAAAACTTTACCAAAACTTATCAAACTTCTTAAAAACGTTTCTATTAACACTATAACACCAATTAATCAAAACCTCTTAACATCCAAACCTTTTGAGAAGATTTTACCAAAATCTCTCAAAATCTCAAAACCTTAAACAACTTTGAAAATCAAAGTTGCTTAACCAAATAAAAGTGTGGAACTCAGAATTAAGCTTAACACAACACTCAACTTTTAAAAACAATAAAAAAGGAATTACACTTGAATATTTCAAAAACCAAACTTTTTATTTCTTTAAAAAGGTATTACATGTGCAAGCTTAAAAACTGGAACAAAGGGATCACCACAACTTGGGTCTCCTTTTATAGAGCCTATAGAACATCCTAGAAGCATAAAAACATAAAACCCTAATACATAGAAAATTCCAAATGTGCCCTTGAATGGTTTTGAGTGCATTTTGTCCTCTCTTGATCTTGAACGTTTATTTTGCTTTGGGAGGAAGCAAATAATCTTGGCCATTGATTTAAGCCACGTCATGATGCTTGGGGGCTAAGGAATGATGTGATTGGTGGATTGGGGAATTGGGGGTTTGGTGCACATGAGTGGGATGCAGGTTTTTAGGAGTGGGAAAGGTTTGTGAGTGTGTGAATTACTTGTGTGCAAGTTTAATTGGTTTTTACCCAAGGAAAAGTGAAAGTAATTTCTGGGTAGTAAGAAAGGTGAATAGTAGGTGTTTAGATCCGTTTTTTAGGGGTGGCATATGTGTTAGGCGCCTCTTTTTTTTAATTGTTTCAGAGTTGCCACTTTTGGTCCTTATGTTTTGTTATTTTTGGCTTTTAAGGTTTCCAGCCCTAAAACTTGCTTCCCTTTGATAATTAACTTTCCCACTTTGACAATTTTGGCACAAACTTTCCATAAAGATGTTTCAAAGGCAATTTTTGTCATTTGGTGATTTTTCAAGGACTAATCTTGGACAATTTGATCTTCAAAGGTCTTCAATGAGTCTTCCACTTTATGAGGGACCATTGTTGGCAATTTTGAATTGTTGAGGGACTAAACTTGCCATTTCTTCAAAGTTGAAGGACCTTTTTGTAATTTTGACAAACTTAAGGGACCAAACTTGTAATTATCAATATACAAGGGTTTTAAGTGTCATTTCTTCATAGAATAAGGATCAATCTTGTTTTGTCTTCAAGTCTTCAAGGGTATTTGATGAAAATTCCATGATTAGGGCCCGGTTCTTTGTACGGCTTCGTTTCTCGTGTTCGTTTTTCCTTGATTCTTGTGATCTTTTGTCTTTTTCACGATATCCATACCTAAAATACACAAGTAAACAAACACAAGCATATATATGGTATTTTATGACATTTTTGTGCATTTAAAGCCCGAAAAGAACGATGAGATCATGTATAAATGCCATCTCATCACTCCCCCATACTAAGCCATTGCCGTGCCCTCACGCAATGCTAGAATAAAGTATCTAAGCATCACCAAAGTTCAATTTTATTAACCTTTATTGAAGAGTAAAAGACTTGCAACATACTACGAGATTGTGAAAAGACATAATGTATGATTTTCATCACCAAAATGTGACTTTTAGGGTCAAAGAATAGAAACAAGTTAATGTCCCTTAGAGTAAACTTCGTCATCCTTGATTGTCATACATTCCATGCTAAGTGCAAAAACAAGATCATTGTTGGTACAAGTCACAATGCTAACACTACTCATACGTCCAAATTGTGTAATACTTTTTCTCCCCGCAATCCTAGTTATTATAAAAGGAAATGGGTTACTAGCATTTTTTATCTATTTGTCATGGATCACAAGTGATTCATATTGACTTATTTGAGTAGTTATTAGTCCGAAAGTAAAGTAGCACGATTTGATCAATAGTTAGCCGAAGGACAAAATCTTTTAAAACGGCTTCTCGTGTATCTCCTTAAGTTCATATCTTGGCATAACTCGTTTCACGATTTGAGACCTTTCTCGGACCGATATTTGGCATGTACTTCATACTTCAAATCTTGGGAAGACGTTCTCGAAATTACGGTCTTCTCTTCATATAATTGGAATTTCTTCACTTGACGTTTTTGAGAGATTCTTCATATAGGACCACGACTTCATCATTTTTCTTCAATCTTTACTTTGGATTTTGATATACAACGATCCGCCTCCTTTTCGGACTTGGATATATTTATCCTCATACCTTGTTAGGGTCTTTTTGGATAGACTTTCTCCATTCTTTAGGGGAGTAATAGCTTCTCGTCGTGTGTCTCGATCCTTCATATTGATTTTGGAACAATGATACTTCACATCATCTTTGGATCTTTAGCAAAAATAGAGCTCCTCATGCCTTGTTAGGGCCTTTTTGGATGATCACCAATCTTCGCGTCCCGTTTCAATAAGTTATGCCTTGGCTATGAACTCTATTCAACCCCGAGCAACTTTTAAACGATCTTGCGCTAGAGGCTAAGTAACCTTTCAAACCGTACGACCTTACTTATTGCAATTATGTTTTATTCCTAATGCATTGATCTTATGGGAAGAAAAAGCCACAATTAAAAACATATGAGTTTTTGAAAGAACATTTTCATGTTCTACGTTTAGCATGATCACTTGTCTAACTCTATCATTTCTCGTTCTTCACTATTTAAAGACCTCTAATTAAAGAGACTCGTGAATACTTAGCCATGCAAGTCAAAATTAAGCCAAATTTGGATTAGCTTTCATTAAGACTATATCAAATCAAAGTTTTGGGTTTTCAAGCCACCTATAGGATCTTGCACTTTCTTGGACTTTTTCAAGTTTAGAGAATGCGTTTTAAAGTTCCCTTGATAAGTGACTTTCTAGAATCAATTATAGGAACTTGCGAAAAGTTCTTGTTCTTAACCCGAATGAATTAAGACTTTCGCGTTTTAAAGCTCCCTATATAAAAGTCTAGCAAAACTTGAATTGAGCGGGTTAAGGAATGTAAATGGCTCCAAATGCCCATCAAGTCAAAAATTAACTCTTATTCTACCCATCGGAAAATATACATTCGTGTCTTAAAAACACTTATGAAAACTAAGAAAAATTTTAAAATTTGGCCATTTTTAGCCTTATTAGCAAAACAAAACATTGAAAGTTGGAACACGTGAGGGCGTAGCAAAGCAAGTATCTATTCACCCCCCCCATACTAAAAGTAAACATTGTCCTCAATGTTTCGAGTCTAAAGGTGAAGCACCCCCATACTAGAGACGAAGAATCGAATGCTTAGGATCTAGCATGGAAAGGGTGATCAACAATATGTCTAAAGCCGTTTATTAATTATGCTAAAAGATAATTGTTAGAACAATAAAGGATATGTCATGGAATCGTGAAAAACTTCTTCAAACGAACGAAGGAGGCTCACGTAAACGAACACGAGAGTCTTCAATCGTAGACGATGATGATGATCTAGATAACACAATCACAAACAACCACGAGACAACGAGTTGGAAGGGTACAAGTCCCCTTATTAGTGAATATAAAGCATAAAGATAAGCATGGGATCTCCCCCACGAGGCACCTCGTTTTTGATTACCGAGTCATGAGCTCGACTCGATCCCCTCAAAATGTGAACATTTAGGGAAATCATGGTGTGGTCAATTTTTGATGGGGCTTACATGATAAACAAGGCCCAAAAAGCAACCGGTAAGAAGGACTAAGTCCTTAGATGATGCAAAATACCGGGGTCGAAGATGGCGTTCTCGTTTCCATTGGGAAAACAAATTAACACCACTCCAACATGTGCCATAAACTCAAAGAGTTTGAAGAAAATAGATGAGAAGTAGAAAGGTGGGACCATTGGTAAGACAAACGTTTGAGCTACTCGAGGTAGACTCGCACCAAGCAAATAGAAAGGTTTTCCATTTATTGCATCGGTGGAAGACCGAGATTTCCCTTTACATGAAATTCCGGGATCGAATATCTCGTCCTCGGTGGACAAGGATGAGGGAACATAAGGGGCTTCCCCCATACTAGAACCACACAAAACATCGTCAAAAGGAGTAGACGAGTTTGTAGTACTCAAAGCACGTGGTGATGACGGAGTTAGATTTGTAGAAAAATCAATTAAATCATATTTAAGATCTTTTCCTTTTTTATCTTTTGAACTCTCCTTATGAAAACCCTTGTTGATTATGTCGAAAATATTCGGTGTTTCTAAGACGATGTTAGTTACACTAAAAATTCTCACATTTTGAAACCGTTTTGGTTTTGGTGGTGGCAAGTTCTCAAAACGTTTATCGACGAAGAAAACCTCCCCATCGGGGCTAACATATTCATCATCCGAAAGATCTTCCGTAGAAACCGGCAACTTATCAATACTTTTCAAGAACGAATGTTCGAGATGAGGCGAAGGATTTTTCGATTCAAGTATTGATGGTTTCTTCCTTGTAGGCTTAGCACTCATAACCTCCACCGGCGGAGGAAATGGTAAATTGTTTTTGGAGACATTCCCTAAAACTCTTGGTGAAAATTCTTTGCAAATGACATTGGTCGAGTCACCATGGTTTAAAGTTGCAATAGAATATACATGAGAAAGATTGGAGTTTTGTGTTGCATTGATGACAAGTTCTTCTTCATTGAAACGAAGGGTGATTTTTCGAGCATGAACATCGATAAGTGCTCTTGATGTATCCAAAAATGAACGACCCAAAATGAGAGGAACTTTTCGATCGATGGGAATATCTACAACGATAAAGTCAACGGGATAGTAAAACTTTCCGACTTTAACGAAAACGTCCTCGGCTACTCCACATGCCAAAATCGTAGAATGATCGGCCATCTCGATGGACATGTTCGAAGGAGTAAGAGCCGGAAGCGAAAGCGATTTGAAAATCTCGAGAGGCATTAAATTAATACTAGCACCAAGATCGGCCAAGGCGTAGCATTCCTCCATATCTTGAATTGCACACGGAATCAAAAATTTACCGGGATCACCGACTTTTTGTGGTATGCGGCTTAGAAAAACCGATGAACAACTAGACGATTGTTGTAACTTTTCTTTGTTGTTAAGCATACTTTTGAAGTTTGCGGCGAATCGAGGCATCATGATTAAAGCATCGGCAAAACTTATGTTAAAGTGCAAATCACGAAACATTTTCATAAATAGCTCAAATTGATAATTGTTCCTTTCTTGTGCTTTCTCTTTGTTTCGTCTCGAAGGGTAAGGTAAAGGTGGTGTGGGTTGGTCATTAGGCAACGGCCTTGGAATCTCGGGTTCCACAATTGGTATTGGTGTAACCGTAGGTGTGGTATGAGCGGTACTTCGTGGGATTGTAATGTGCTCCTTTTCGACCATCACCTCGGGTTCTTTCTCGATTTCCTTCTCCGTAGAAGTACTTGGACGAGAGATTGGTTCCTTGAAAGTTTTACCACTTCGTGTAGTAATAACCTTCATTTCTCCCCTCGGGTTGTTAATGGTATCACTCGGAAGACCACCCGAAGAAGAGGGTTTGCACATGATAGCTTCAAACATTTTAGCCATTCAGTCCTCAAATTTAGATTGCCTAGCATCCGCTTTCAATAATTCTTGCTTAATCTCATGTTGTCCTAATTCCATCTTTTGTTGGTTTTGTTGAAGACGTTGGACATTTCCTTCCATTTTATTTGCATGAGTTTTAAGTTCATTAGCAAGTTCATTTTTAAGCTCGTTTTTCAACTCGGACCTTAAGCTAATCATCTCACGTTGCATATTATCAAATTTTGCATCATTTGCTTTAGCATAATCTAAAAATTCTCCTTGCAAATTTTTCGTGTGAGCATTTTGAAAACCTTGTGTAGTATTTTGAAAATCACGGTTTTGGTTTTGATTAGAGATTTGTCCATTCCCACTTTGATAATTCCCTTTGTTGTAGTTGCGTGTGTTGCCTTGGTAATTACCTTGGTTGTTGTTTCGATAATTATTAGCATTTTGATTTGGTGGAGCTTGATTTTGGCGGGAACCTTGGCCGTTTTGGTTGTAAGTTCCCGTTGCTACATAAGCACTCGAAGTGTTACCATCCGCGGTAATGCACTCGGATAAATCATGAGCTCCTCCACACGATAAACAACTCTTAGCAACCGCTTTAACCGAAGCGGAATTGGAAGCTTCTTGAGCCTTCCAATGGGACATTAGATTAGCAAATCTATCAAAAAACCGATTTTCCTCATTGGCTTCATCATGTAAGGCGTTAATGCTACGAGACGATTGTGATGACGATGACGAACCCATATTGGCAACACTCGGTGTGTTACGAGGGCTATAAACCTTAGATCGATTCTCAATGATTTGTAAAGCCTCATTTGTCGTCTTGCACAAAAAATTACCACCCGCGGCGGCATTCAAATAATCTCGTTCATGATCATTAAGCCCATTATAAAATGTATCTATTTGATGCAATTCCGAAAAATCATGATGAGGACATTCATGTAACATCTCCTTAAATCGTTCCCATGCCATAGAAAAACTTTCATTGTTTCGTTGCACAAATCGTGAAATCTCATTTTTTAAGTGTGTTGTTTTCGATGGTGGAAAAAACTTGTTCACAAACTTAGAAACGAGATCGGCCCATGTCAAAATCGAATTTGGCGGTTCTTTCTCGAGCCAAATTTTAGCGGGTCCATCCAACGAATATGGAAACAACATCATCTTAATGGCGTCATGCGGAACATCTTTGAATTTGCTAGTGGCGGTGAGACGGTTGAAATTCCTAATATGGTAATGCGGGTTGTCTTTCTCATGACCTCGAAATTTGTTTGCTTGTAGCATCGACATTAAACCCGTCTTAATCTCGAAATTCTCCGCAAGGATGGCGGGAATAACAATTGCCTCTCCAAAACCCTCGGTGGGTGCTTGTAGCAACTCCATCATAGTACGATTAGCCATTACGACTTCTTGTTCTATAATAGGTTCAACAATTGGAGGTTCTTCAACAATCAACGATCCTTGATTTGCTTGCTTTTGTAGACGTTTACGAGCTCGTTTAGCTTGATTACGAGTGATCATAAACTTCACGAAGAATGGGAGGTGAGCAAAGAAGATTCTTTTTGGTTGTTTTGTGGATTTTCAATTTTTTTTGTGTTTTTGATGATATTTAATTTTTTTTTTTTTTTTTTTTTGATTTTGGTGTATCTTCGTAGACAACAATCTACAAAATCTCTCCTCGAATCAAACTCTTGATTAAAGAAGCCTCAAAGGAATGAAAACGATCACGTGGAGTGAACGCCTTCGAATGACTTTAGAACTTTGGTGAAAACCAAATTGTTCACGAGGGTTTAATCACAAAGAAAACCAAGCAAATATAGTATACGTATTAATACTTTGGGCGGCAAAACCCTCGATTAGCCTTCAATGTCAAAATACTCACAAGCAAGCGGGGAAACGAGGCGGCGCGAAGCACTTAAGAGCCTTTTTCCTTAGGGTATATTTTATAATACCCGCCTTATACCCACCTTATAGTTCGTATCTTTCAAAATCGAGCTTCTCGAAAGTATTTATCTATTTTTGCCTTTTCTTTTTGTTTGAGATTCGAATACAATAATTAGGAGATCAAATCCCAATTAAGGTTGTGTTTTCACACTTTTGGAGATATTGTATTTTGATTGTGATACTTAATACAATATATTAATAATATTCACAAAGAAAAACCGAGAAAACCGATAATACGTGTTAAGGGAGTTCCACTTAACACAAATACTATTTATGGATAATATCAAAAACAAAATTTTCCAAATTAAGACA
Source organism: Glebionis coronaria (assembly GCA_025667525.1). NCBI lineage: Eukaryota > Viridiplantae > Streptophyta > Magnoliopsida > Asterales > Asteraceae > Glebionis > Glebionis coronaria. The sequence continues at coordinate 460,168,240 of CM046877.1, forward strand.
CGACACACCTCCCCGGCAGCGGCGCCAAAATGATTGCGGTAAAATTAGATAACTTGCTTTAGGAAAAACAAGCAACTAAATATGAGCGGTAAGTATCGAGTGATGATTTTAGGAAAAATCAACACTAATGACCCACAATCACTTAAAAAGAGAGAAAAGATTCGTTTCCCAAGGAGGTATGGTGTTGTGAATTAATTTGTATATATTTGAGATTAATATTGAGAAGATGGAATGACGGTTTCTTGAAAATATCACTATGACGTAAAAAACGTAAACGTAAAGCCGTAGAAAAACACAAAAATTAAAAATTAATAAAACCAAAAACAAAATCAAGAAAAGATTAAAGAGCTAAAAACAAGTCTCAAATAATATAAACAAAGATAAAAATCCAACAAAGATATTTTAAAACCTTTTATTAATTAAATAATTAATTTTAAATGCTAATTAAAGCCCTAAAATTAAATTTAATTAATTCAAATGTCAAAAATATGATTTTATTGAACAATTACTTAACTTATATTATTAGAAGACTAAAAAGTAATTTTCTAAAAATTAAAACTTATTAAAACTATTTTTAAAACTCTAAAAATGATTAAAAGTGATTAAAACCTAATTAAACTTAAAATAATTATAAAAATAAATCTAAAAACTTAAAAATAATTCTAAAAATGGAAATGGTCCTAATTAATGACAAAGATCCTAGGAAAAAATGAAAAAGAAGAAAAAAGAAAATTTTAAAAATTAAATAATAAAATAATATTAAAATCTGTCTTGCGCCGCAACGCTTTTGTCATGCGCCGCAACTAGTGAAACGGGAGTACCAAGATCAGCAGCTCCTTCAGTTGCGCCGCAGTGCTTGTGTCTTGCGGCGCAACGTGTGTAACGTGCCTGGTTGTTTTCTCTGATGAACCAAACAAGTGCACACTTGTGCACTTTTGATGCCAAGAGGAGCTTGGTGATGAGCTTGTTTGGAGATTACTTTGGATCAATTGGGGCACCCTTGAGCTTGTTGAAGCTCAAGGAGTCAAGCACAAGTAAATGTAAGCAACAAACAATCAAAAATCAACAATCAAAACTCATAAAATCATGCACCAAAGATCGTGAAAAACCAAGCAATTATACTTAAGCAAATTTTCTACTTAACTTTTTCTTTTTAAACACACAAAATTACTCCAAACTTGTTCCAAAGTAATTAACTACTTACTAATAACCTTAATCAACCCTAAACAAGCAATCTAACACCTTTTAATTATCACTAATCAAAACTATGTCCTGCTAAAACGTATTGCCAAACACCACTTTACTTTTTTGAAAACCAATTTTTCCAAATCAAAACCTTATGAAACCTAACCAAATTGTTATCAAAGCTTCATAACATGTATATCAACTCAAAATAACATCAAATCAACAGCTAAATCACACTTAAACACATAATCACATAAGATCATATAAACTACTATTTTTGAACTTTTCAAAGAGTAAATGAGAGTTACCTTAGGACCCCTACATCCAAGGGTCCTAGTGGATGTTGAATCCACCTCCAAACCAACCCGGGTTGGTGCTGAACTAAATCAACAAGCCTTCAACCTATTTGAACACAAAACAAAGAAAACACAATTCAAGCTTACAATATTCTTTTTTTTTTTTTCTTTTCTTTTTAAAACTTTACCAAAACTTATCAAACTTCTTAAAAACGTTTCTATTAACACTATAACACCAATTAATCAAAACCTCTTAACATCCAAACCTTTTGAGAAGATTTTACCAAAATCTCTCAAAATCTCAAAACCTTAAACAACTTTGAAAATCAAAGTTGCTTAACCAAATAAAAGTGTGGAACTCAGAATTAAGCTTAACACAACACTCAACTTTTAAAAACAATAAAAAAGGAATTACACTTGAATATTTCAAAAACCAAACTTTTTATTTCTTTAAAAAGGTATTACATGTGCAAGCTTAAAAACTGGAACAAAGGGATCACCACAACTTGGGTCTCCTTTTATAGAGCCTATAGAACATCCTAGAAGCATAAAAACATAAAACCCTAATACATAGAAAATTCCAAATGTGCCCTTGAATGGTTTTGAGTGCATTTTGTCCTCTCTTGATCTTGAACGTTTATTTTGCTTTGGGAGGAAGCAAATAATCTTGGCCATTGATTTAAGCCACGTCATGATGCTTGGGGGCTAAGGAATGATGTGATTGGTGGATTGGGGAATTGGGGGTTTGGTGCACATGAGTGGGATGCAGGTTTTTAGGAGTGGGAAAGGTTTGTGAGTGTGTGAATTACTTGTGTGCAAGTTTAATTGGTTTTTACCCAAGGAAAAGTGAAAGTAATTTCTGGGTAGTAAGAAAGGTGAATAGTAGGTGTTTAGATCCGTTTTTTGGGGGTGGCATATGTGTTAGGCGCCTCTTTTTTTTAAATGTTTCAGAGTTGCCACTTTTGGTCCTTATGTTTTGTTATTTTTGGCTTTTAAGGTTTCCAGCCCTAAAACTTGCTTCCCTTTGATAATTAACTTTCCCACTTTGACAATTTTGGCACAAACTTTCCATAAAGATGTTTCAAAGGCAATTTTTGTCATTTGGTGATTTTTCAAGGACTAATCTTGGACAATTTGATCTTCAAAGGTCTTCAATGAGTCTTCCACTTTATGAGGGACCATTGTTGGCAATTTTGAATTGTTGAGGGACTAAACTTGCCATTTCTTCAAAGTTGAAGGACCTTTTTGCAATTTTGACAAACTTAAGGGACCAAACTTGTAATTATCAATATACAAGGGTTTTAAGTGTCATTTCTTCATAGAATAAGGATCAATCTTGTTTTGTCTTCAAGTCTTCAAGGGTATTTGATGAAAATTCCATGATTAGGGCCCGGTTCTTTGTACGGCTTCGTTTCTCGTGTTCGTTTTTCCTTGATTCTTGTGATCTTTTGTCTTTTTCACGATATCCATACCTAAAATACACAAGTAAACAAACACAAGCATATATATGGTATTTTATGACATTTTTGTGCATTTAAAGCCCGAAAAGAACGATGAGATCATGTATAAATGCCATCTCATCAATAGGCAAGACCAAAATGCTAACCAAGGAGGACTCCGAAGTGACACGCTATGTGAAGATGATCTCTCAGATGAACTTCAACATTAGCTTTCTTGAAGCACTTGTCCACATGCCCAAATTTGTTAAAGCATTTAGGGAATTGCTTAACAAGAAGGAGAAGCTGATTGAGCTCGCCAACACATGCTTAAATGAAAACTGCTCTGTAGTTATTCTTAAAGAACTTCTGGAAAAGCTTGGAGATCCCGGTCGTTTTGTGTTGCCTTGAATGTTTAACAAAACTGAAGAATTTACTGCCCTTGCTGATCTCGGGGCTAGTATTAATTTGATGCCATTGAGTGTTTGGAAAACACTATCATTACCCGACCTCACTCCAACAAAGATGACTCTTGAACTTGCAAATCGCACTCTCGCTTACCCCGTTGGTATAGCCGAAGACGTGTTTATTAAAGTTGGCACATTTACTTTCCCGGTCGATTTTGTCGTTGTTGATTATGAAATGGACCCTCGTATTCCTTTAATACTTGGTCGGCCATTCTTGAGAACCGGACGAGCTTTAGTGGATGTGGCCGAAGGTGATTTAATCTTAAGAGTCGGGGATGATGCACAAGTTTTTAAAATGGGGAAGCTTACAAGTACAACCTTTGGAGGCTGCGAATCAGTGAATATGATTAATGTGCTCGATGACTTTACCGTCTACGACAATCCTCTATTCGACTCTTGCATCGATAATCCACTTTTTCAAGATATGTGGATGATTCTCGCCCCACTTTGGACGCTTCTCCCATTTATGATTCTCCATCGGTCTTTGATGCTTATGATGATGATTCTAGCTCAGACTCGGATGATTATGATGACCTTATTTCTGAGTATCCCGAGCTGCCCACATATGATGATTTTGATGAGGCCGATACTCTTTCGAGCGAATCTTCACATGATGAAGATCCTCTGACATCACCCGATCCTACTTTGGACGATTACTCATTCGAGGAAGACTTCTCTATGTTTCTCAACACATACTTCCCTCATGAGAGTGATGCTCCTCCTTATGATTTTGAAGATTATTGTCTTGATCCTACTTTGGATTTAAAGCACATTCTTTCAAAGGAGAAGAAACCGGTCGACACCGAAATCCGCAGCACGTATGAGTTAACACCTCTTTGTCCCCCTTCTGAGGACGAGGTTGTGCTTCTTCGTGGATCTTCTTCCCATTTTGCTGAGCCTGAATGCTATTTTCCCCTAAAGGAAAAGGTGTTCGACCCCGGTATTGATATTCTGCAGCCATCTCAGTATCCACCTGATGAAATAAAAGGAAATATCTTTGGAATTCTTAAAGACATGCTTGCACCTCACCATACTTGCTTCCATCGTGCTCCATCGCTGCTTAAGGGAACCTTGCCTACTCTTCTTTGGCTTGCCTTGTTCGCCTTACGCTTGTGCTATTTGATGGACGAAAACTATGTCTTTGATGCTGGTGGATATGTTTCATGCTTCTTCCGTTGATGATCAAGGTCGAGTCAGGCTAATGACTCGGTTAACAAAAATCAAGCGCTTCTTGGGAGGCAACCCATGCATCTATCTTTTCGCTTTCTTTATCATAAGTGTAGGGGAGACCCGTTGGTTTGCTTTCCTCTCTTCTCTTAATCAGGGATTCGAGCTTCAATGATCCACTCTTGATGATTCTTGACGACCCGTGATTCCATGTCCACTTCTTCCCGGTTCTATCCTAAACTCTTTTCGATTCACTATTTTATATTTTCTCAATATTAAAATAGGAATCTCTTTAGTTGTCTCTTCCTTAGCAAGATTTAAACAAAGTGCACAATGTCCTAAGTGTAGGGGAGTTTACTCCCACATGCTTAAACATTGAGGACAATATTTATATTAAGTGTAGGGGGACTTCTATCGAAGTTAAATGGTCTTTTCCGTGTATTTGTCCTCATTTTAACCGGAAAATCAATTTTTCGACATTTTTCAAAATTTTTGATCTATTTTGGCCTATTAGTTTTTCCCTTTGTATAGTTATTTTCTTTCCTTATTAGAATAATTTTTAATAAAGTGGTTTTAATTTTCAAACGTTATGAATCTTTTGACTCAACCCGAGTTTACTTATCTAAGTTACTCTAGCTAGTATCCTTAACATGTTTAAGTCAAGTTCTGCTAGGCTTTTATATAGGGAGCTATAAAACGCGAAAGTCTTAACTCTCACGGGTTAAGAACAAGAACTTTTCGCAAGTTCCTATAATTGATCCTAGAGAGTCGTTTATCAAGGGAACTTTAAAATGCGATTTCTAAACTTGAAAAAGTCTTAAGAATTTGCAAGATCCTATAGGCGACTCGAAAACCCAAAACTTTGATTTAATAGGCTAAGCATCCACGAGTCTCATTCTTTGAGATTTTAAACTGTGGAGAACGAGAGATGATAGAGCCAATTATAAGTCCGGTATTCTTTCGTGAATTTATGTGAGTTAATTATGAGCCTATTCTCCCATCGCTTGCTAAATAATTTATCTGCTAATAAATAAGGTTGTACGATTTGAAAAGTTACTTAGCTTCTAGCCCAAGATCGTTTAAAAGTTGCTCGGTATGGATTAGAGTTCATAGCCAAGGCATAACTTATTGAAGCGGGATGCGAAGATTGGCGAGTCCAAAAAGGCCCTAACAAGGCATGAGGGCTATATTTTGTTGCTAAAGATCCAAAGTGATGTGAAGAATCATTTATCGAAAATCAATATGAAGGATCGAGACACACGACGAAAAGCAAATACTCCCCAAAAGTCATGGAGAAGTGTATCCGAAAAGACCCTAACAAGGTATGAGGATAAATAGATCCAAGTCATAAAAGGAGGCGGATCGTTGTATACCAAAGTCCAAAATAAAGATTGGAGAAAAATGAAGAAGTCGTGGTCCAAGTATGAATCTCTCAAAACTTCAAGTGAAGAAATTCCATTATGAAGAGAAGACCATAATTTCATGAACGTCTCTCAAGGTTTCAAGTATGAAGTCGCTGCCAAATATCGGTCCGAGAAAGGTCTCAAATCGCGAAGCGAGTTATGCCAAGATATGAACTTTATGAGGTCCCGAGAAGCAGTTTTAAAAGATTTTGTCCTTTAGCTAACTATTGATTAAATCGTTCCCTTTATTTTCAGACTTAATAACTATCGAAATAAGTCAAAAATGCATCCTCGTTATCATTCAAGACAATAATAAAATATAAGAGATACACATAGGAATAAGGGAGTCTAAGTGAGTAATTGGACCACATGAGTTCGTGATAGTTTACTAACTTATAATAACAATGATCTCATTTTTAAGCTTGGTTTGGAGAAAGTGAAAACTTGAGGATGATGATTATTCATGACATTTCTAAAACCCAAGGTATGCTTTTTGATTTCTTTACTTTTAATATTTATAATTTTCTATCTCTTTAATAAAGGCCAACGTGGATTGATTATGATGAAAAATGTAAACGTGCTTTGTAACTAATGCATTGCATGAGGACATTGCAATGGTCAAGTGTAGGGGATTTGATAGGTGTGAAAACACCCATCTTTTCTACCACTTAATTACAATAATAACCGAGCCAAAACGTGTATTTTATGTCTTTTATGTCGGAATTATGCGTGGTTTGTGTTTTTGTTGTGATTTAGGACGAAAAGGTGAAAAGTGGAGAAAACACGGGCATTCACGGGCATTTACGGACTTTTATTGAAGAAAAAGACGAAAGACGAAGTCAAGAGTGCAAAAAGAACGGAAGTCCAAGACCAATTCTGAAGATTTATTGAAGAAAAAGTCAAAAGACGGAAGTTTATCAAAAGCCGAGGAACTCAAGTCTTATTTATCGAAGAATTAAAAGACGAGTCCAAAGAAATCCCGAGCCAAAAGTCATCAAAGTCCAAGATTAACAAAAAGATTAAGAAGGAAGGACTTAAGGGCGCAATTAAGAAGAAAGGAAGGAGGGGAGGAAGCTTCCTCTAACCATCCCCCTAATCACCTATAAATACCCCTCTTATTTATTTCACTAGTTTTTGTTGACTAATCGTGACAATTAGTTCTTCCACCTTTACTTTTATGCACATTTAGTTACTTGCACCTTTAATTACTTGCACCTTTAATTACATGTCTTGCACCTTTAATACCTTTAATTTCAAGTAAGTGTTTCTTTTAATTCTCGCACCTTTACTTTACCTTGTTGATCTCATTCTACCTTTCTTTAATCTTTGCTTTCTATGCTTTTTGTCTTGTTTATTTGTTTAAAGATTACATTTTTATGCTTTTGATTGTTTTAAATCATTGATTTTCATAGCTTATTTTGTTTATTTTCAAGTTTATATAGTTTTTATAAAAGTTATTTTTATATAAAAGTTTGTTTTTCGTAAAGCTTATTCTTTTCGTATTTAAAAAGTATTTAAATTTATGTTTATTAGCTTTTTCTTAATCGGTTTGCTTTAGAAATTTCGTCTTGTGCTTATTAGGATAGTAGCTTATTTACTTAGCTTATTTTCCATTCTTTCCTTCGTATTTTGATTGGTGAAATCGGAAAGGGGTTTTACATTCCGACCATAGCTACATTGCTTGGTCGGAAAAGGGTTTCAACTTTCCGATTTGGGAGACTTTGGTATTCCGATCAGAGAAGGTAAGTGGGTATTCCGATCAGGTAAGTGACAGATATTCCGATTGGTGCTCTTTGCCATATTCCGATTGAGGTGTTGGTGGTATTCCGATCAGGTAAGGTGACATATTCCGATCAGTGGGTTCCGATCAGCATTCCGACCAAGTCTATCCCATATTCCGATCAGAGGTTAGTTCGCATTCCGATCTGGTGTTGGTGATATTCCGATCAGGGGTAAGTGACATATTCCGATTTGTGGTTACCGATCAATATTTCGATCAAGGTGAGCTAACATTCCGATCAAGGTAAGATCGGAATATATTCCGATCTGGGCTTATTTTCTTCATACTTTGTCTTGTTTAATTTTTAGCTTATATTTTTAATACTTTGTCCATTATTAATTCTTGTCACGTTTTTAAATATTGCACCTTTCGCTTAATTAGACTTAGATTTTATTTCAACGCTCTTTTACTTTAACGCTATTTACTTTTACGTCATTTATATTTACGTCTTTGCAAATTTAAATTTAAAAACAACCAAAAATATTTGATTCACCAAAAACAATAGAGTCACATAGAGGACCTAGATCAATTCGATTAGACATACATCAAAGAACTACTTAACTGAGTAAAATCGAGTTATTAAGCTCCTGGGATGAGCTCGATGTTAAACTCTACTTCTCAAGTAGGTGGTGTACCTGGAAGTTCTTTTGGGAATACATCGAGAAATTCTAAAACAACTGGTTGATCTTGGATCGATGGAACTTCGACAGTGATATCCTGAATTGAAGCTAAGAAGCCATCGCAACCATGAGATAGTAGAGCACGATCTTCTAACGTAGAGATGATTTGTATGGAATTTCCTGGTATAAAATCATTGTGAACGTACTCTGGTGTTTGAACATTGTCGAAGATAACCCGATAAGTATGACAATCGATAGTAGCATGATGCTTAAATAACCAATACATGCCTAAGATGAGATCAAACTCTCACATTTCCATAGGAAGTGCGTCTACTAGGCGAATCTTGTCATCGAACTCTAGTGGAAGATCTCTGTACACTTGGGTATTTCGTGCAGAGTCTCGCATAGGCGTAGATATACATAAAATATTCTCTAATGGCGTAGGGATTTTATTAATACTAGTAGCATATGTAGAGGATATAACTGAATGAGTAGCACCAGTATCGAATAAAACACACGCAGCATGACCGTTCATAAAGAGGATGCCAGTGATAGTACCTGAGGACTTATTAGCTTGGTCCCGTGTGGTAATGTAGACACGTCCCGAAGCTGATGGCTTAGGAAGAGCAACACTAGAAGTACCAGTAGTGTATCCCTTCTTGTAGTCTTTCAACATGTGTCCTGGTAGTCCACACTTGAAACAGACGCCGACTGACTTACGACATGTACTGATATGTCTACGACTACAAGTCATGCAGATGGGGTAGGTGTAACCACCTGGAGGTACCCTTGCTACATGAGAGCCTGTTAAGAAATATGCGTGAGACATGATTACTTGGCATAAACATGACTGCACTGAAGTTTAAATGATAGTTTACCAGATGAAGACGGGTTGTTGGACTGCTGACCCTTAGCATTTTGGTCACGTCGACTCACAGAGTTCCTGTTTATGATGCTGACATGTTAGTATGTAAAAAAAACATGCAACAACTGAAAATAGAAAATCTTAAGAATTTATAGACCTATTGTTAGAATGGATGTTGTTGTTATGATAATTATCAATACCGTTCCTCTTGTCAGATCCATAACGGTCGTTAGATTAACCGTGGCCCTTGTTGGCATTCTGTTGAGTGGCTGGTTGGGACCGGTCTCCACCCTTCTGTCTGGAGATACAATTGGATAGGAAAAGGTATAAATGAACATAAAGATTGAAATGAAATGATAACGCTTGATGGCTGAAATATATACCTCTTCTCAGGACGAGCTTGTTCCTCGTAGTCATCACGCTCATGTAGCATTTCTTAGCTACGTGTCGCATCATTAACTTGTGCTACATTAGCATAAGTAGCACTAAGTAAATGAGCTATTGTAGAGGCGTGCAGAGCCCAACGAAAGTGCTTGTCTTGTTCTTCTATAGTACCCGCAGCCGCACCTAAGAATACAGCCAACCTAAGAAACCTCTGCATGAACTCAGTGCTAGTCTCTCTAGTTCTCTAATGAATGGAGAGATAGTCCCTCTTGAGTCCCTCCTACTCATATGTCGAAAAGAACTGCCCATAAAATAAAGTCTTGAACTGGTCCCAAGTTAATGCAGCTAGCCAATCATCATCTCCATTAGCTAACTTGTAAGCTCTCCACCAATGTAGGGCATCACCTTCAAACTTATAACAAGCCAACCTTGCCTTGTAGACACCACTGCATCCCATAGAATCAAAAATCTTCTCCATATGCGAAATCTAGTCTTCCACATCAGATGAAGTCACAGCCTTGTCAATAGATCTTGGCTTCTGCTTGTTAAACCTCTCAAGCCAAGTGTGCAAAGTAACCGGTGGAGGAGGAGGAGGATTGTTGTTCTGATTAAGGGCGTTCTGGTATTCAGCCCGTATTTGGTTCCTGATTTGGGGAAGCATGGCTTGTAGAGCTGCTTGGACAGCTGCTGCTAGCTCTTGTTTGCGTGTCATGACCATTTGACGGTATAAAAAAAATGAAAATGAAATTATTAATCTGATTAGAACATATGGTAAACATAATGAAATGATGCATGAAACAGTTTATGAAGGCATAGCCATATGCAGATGACATGAAAACAAAATTGACATGGCAAGGATGAACGCCTATGGGTTGGTTCATCAAAACAAAAAGGCATGAGCTAATGTGAACGCCTATGGGTCGGTTCACCAAGCAAAATGATCCGATTAAAAGCACATGCGACTAAATATGGCCAGTCCTATACCAACCATTACTTAAATTTCTGCAACAATGACACATGAAATGAATGCATGAAAACAAACTGTCAGTTCTAGGAAGACGCTGATGACTACCCACTAGTCACAAGTCAATTTTAAGAGGCTACTGGTCGAAGCCTTGGCTCTGATACCATAATTGTAGCACCTCATTTTAATAAATGGAATATCACAGGATAATTATGGCATATCATCAAAGCATACAAGGTAAATGTCTAAAACATTAAATGACCATAAAAGAATCCAGAAACAAACATCGGATCCACATAAGCTCCACACACGAAATGCATAAGTATAGAGTGTAAGTAAAGGACTAAACAATATCTAGCAAAACAAAAGTATGTAAATGCTTTAAATAATGAAAGAAAGTTGGCGCCTCATTCCATGCACGTACTCTTGAATTCCTAGTTTTGCCCTTTAGTACCTGCCGTATTGGGACATGGAATGAGAAATACGGCTGAGCAATACGCTTAGTGTGCGGATATATAACATAGAATGTAAAGCATAAACATAAGAAAGTAATGAATGAGATGAATAGCAGCAGAATAAATGTATGTCCTGGAAAACCTGGTTTAAGTTCATAATACTGGTTTATATTCCGAAAAGACTTATGTTTAGTTTATCTTGAAAATCTATATTTTAAATATGCCGAGAGCCCATATAGGTCATGTTATATCCATGTGCATGAATACTTAGAGGGGTGACCTCGTCATGCAATTAGAGCGGTTGCCTCTAACTAATATATAAAATGAGTGGAGGGATCAACTCCTGTAACGGATGCAAGGCACACACCACAGTTACCATGAAATCATACTACTTGTCCTAGGATGCACCCATTCGCCCCACATGATAATAATTATACTGGCCAAAACTGTAAAGGGACGCTGCAAGCAATCAATCTCACCGTAGAAGAGTCATAACACTGGTGCCTCTAGTGTTATGGTAATAGAGCCCCTATAACTAGGTGAAACTGGCATGCATGTATATAGCTCAGGTTATCTAAAGTAATCATACATATACTAATGTGTTTAAGACACTTAAACTACTGGGAAAAACAGATGGCTGCAAACAGGGAATCCTAATATAGGAAGAAAGATTTCCTTACTGAAGGACGGAATATCCGTACCTTATGTCCAATAAGTGAAGACGAAAACGAACGTAGACGATCACTCCGACTTCACAATAGCCACATAATGAAGGGACATGAATAAGAGTCGGTCTTAGTTATACATAGTTGTTATTTACTTGACATACTTGTTCTTGTCTTGTCTTAATATTTCATGTTTTAATCATGTATTTCTTATAGTTTCATGTGTTTTAGATTCATGTGTTTTAGATTCATGTGTTTCATGTTCTAAGTGTTATTATACTTGTTATAACATAATGAGTTACTTTCTAAAAATAACAGGTTTCTGTATATAGTAACTTTCCAAAAATAGAAGGTTTCCATATATAGTAACTTTCCAAAATAGTAAGTTTCCTTAAATAGTAAGTTTCTAAAAATAGAAAGTTTCCTTAATTAGTAAGTTTCTAAAAACAGAAAGTTTCCATATTTTTACCATAAATAGCATGTTACCATATTTAGTATATTTTCATATTTATCATGTTGCCATAAATAATATAATTTCATAATTAATATGTTTCTATAATTAATTATATGCTTATTTTATATCATGTATTATTATAATATAAAGTTTTATAATTAATACATACTTAGCTTATTATTAATTAATAATATCATGTCATGCTATTATAAGTTTAATATTAATTAATAATATTACATGTTCCATGTTATTAAACTTTAACATAAAAGATATAAATTAAGTTAACCTAAGTTTAATTAAATAAATCCATGTTCATAAATGATTATATAATTAATTATTATAACCTAAGTTTTAATTTAGTTAAACCAAAATTAATTATTAACTAGATTAACTAAATCATAACATAAACTTATTATACATGTTGGTTTAATTACATGTTCATAAAAATATTAGTACCCGAACCAAAATCCCGAGACCCGACACCCGAGCACCACGACCCGAAAGTCGTGGCCCCGAGGTCATGTCCCATCCAAACCACAACCCTACACCAAGAGTCAAAGCTCTCGGCTTCACGGCTGTGTCCAAAACCAACACCAACCCCAGCAGCTGCTGGCGCTGTCCGAGAACCACGTTGAGCCCCGCTTGGGGTCTCGGTCGCCTGCTGAACCAAAGCCATAGCCCCCTTGTTAGGGGTGTCGTGTCTCGGCTGAACACAAACCACCACCGCCGATCATAGTGGTGCAACGGTTGGTCACCAAACGCCACCGAGACCGAATCTTGGTCTCGGTTCGCGTGTACCCAAACTACAAACCATATAATACCCGATCCCTTAATCATCTTTTTATTAAACATGTTTTTCATACTTGTTTTTAAAGATCTACAACATAGAAAATAAAATAAAAAGATTAGAGAATACAAGGATACCGTATGCGTGAAAAGGGTTTAAGCACGAATACTATACTGTATATTTTATCAACCAAAAATCAAAACTGAAATCGTCCTTGTGTTTTGGGTGAGCCGCAGCAAGAGAGAGACCAGGAGGAGGGTAGGGTTTTGATTTTCTGAAAAAGTGTTTAATAAAAATCCTATGTGGTTTTTATTAACTAATTAGTTAATGGGTATGGGCCAAAGCCCGGTTCTCCCTTCCCTTTCTTTCTAAAACCAACGCCAAACACCCCCTATACTATTATGTTTTGTTTTTCTTGTTTAAATATTATCGTGTATGATCGTATTTAATTATCGTGCTTTCGTTACTTGAACATTTTCTTAATATCGTACGTACATAGTTATCGTATATTAATATTCGTGTTTACGTACATAATACTTATGATAATTAATATACATATCGTTCATATTAAATGTTCGTGATACATGGGGTATATTAATTAATTATAAATTTTAAATTTAACGGTGACTTCGTGCATTTAATGATCGTAGGATATTTAAAGCGGGTTTTACATCAATAACCTCGTGAATTAAAGATGTTGTAGGTATGAGATCGTAACCATAAAACCACTTGAAAGTCTATCAAAGTGTTTGAAAAACATTTAACACCTTGATAGTTTTGTCGTTTCAGAAATGCTCCCCCTTCACATGTGCATCGATAATCGAAAGTTTTATCACATGTGGGTAAGAGTTACAGTGCTTGAGTCTTATATGTTCGTTTCATATCTTAGATCACGTTTTAATCACATTTTCTCCCCTGTCTCTAATATATAAACCTTTTGATATTAGAGATATCAAAATTGATTACAATATATCGCGGACAATAGTTTTTAAAATCTTCAGGAGAAGAATGCGTCTTACTAGCATGAATTATTTGGAACGCTCCGCCTAAAAAATTGATCTAATTGAATTGTCATTGTGAAGATGTGATCCACATTTCTCTTTTTGAGGATAGGAGTTGTTGAACACACAATTTTTGAAAGATTTTGAATAATCATTAAAAAAACTCTTGAAAAATTATGTTCAATGCTTGTTGAAAATGATTTCTTTTTTTTGGCGACATGGTATTTCTAAAGCATAAACTTGAGTTCATAAAGTTCGAATGTCTTGACGAATCCACTCAAGTGTAAGAAGATTTCTCTTCTTTTGTTGAGGGTAAGCGCACTAAATCGTACACTCCTCTGGGAATATAAACCCGGTTTGCAATTTGAAAGTGATTACAAGCCATTGTGTTGAGCTCAAAACTTTGAATCTTTTGTGACAAGCTCAACCAGAGATAGATTTCTCTACCCGTTGTTTGGAAATATTGTCCAAAATAGACATTTTCCTTTATTAAAGATAGAAATAACTTGTTTTGAAAAATATTTACAACTTTCATTCGAGCTTTATGTACACACCCGTGTCGTTGTTGAGCGACATTTATTGGCACGTTCATATTATCGGTACTGAAAGACATGTCGAGAAGAATATTTTTGGATTTTCAAAAAAATTTAATTTTGTGTTTTACATTTATATGTTTTATGTTTTTTTGTATTTTTCTTTTTCAATGATATATACAAGTAGATGTTTTATAGATGAATCAAGCAGGCAACTTTGCCAGAATATCCAGTTATGCTTGAGTCAAACATCTCATACCAATTTGCCTAACGAGGTACTCAAACCTATCTTTCGACAGAGCTTTCGTAAACAAGTCAGCTAATTGGTATTCCGTTCCAACAAAGTATAGTTCAACGATACCGCGTTCAACTTGTTCCTTTATGAAGTGATATCTGACATCAATGTGCTTCGTGCGGGAATGTTTTACCGGATTGCAGAGATGGCTATGGCCGACTTTGAGTCACAATACATAGGTACTTTATCAAAGTGAAATCCATAATCTGTGAGTTGTGTTCTCATCCAAAGAACTTGAGCACAACACGCAGATAGAGACACATACTCCGCTTAGGCTGATCAAAGTGACGTGTCCTGCTTCTTGGAATACCATCCCATAAGCTTATCTTGTCCTAGAAGTTTTGCACCACCAGAAGTACTTTTTCGAGTATCAAGACACCCTGCATGATCAAAATCTGAATAGGCCGTTAGAAAGAAACCGGTTTCCTTCGGATACTAGAGTCCCAAATGAAGGGTATTCTTGAGGTACCGAAAGATCCGGTTAACCTCCTTGAGGTGCTTTTCAGTAGGCCTGGCTTGATATCATGTACAATAGCATGTTGCATCTGTAATATCTAGTCTGCTTGCTATCAAGTACATGAGGGACCCGATCATGGAAAGATATTTCGTTTGATCTATAGGTAATCCCTCCAAGTCAGCATCTTGGGATGAGGTGGATAATGGTGTCCTAACTGGGTCACATAAGGTCATACCATGCTTTTTTATTATCTCTTGATAATAATTAGCTTGGTAAATGAAGATACCGCGTGGGGATTGGTGAACTTGAATTCCTCGAAAGAATTTTAGTTCGCCCATCATAGACATTTCAAATTTGTTGTGCATTACTTTTTCAAACCATTTTGAAAGTTTGGGTTTGTAGACCCGAAAATAATGTCATCAACATAAATTTGCACAAGCAAAATGTCATCCCCTTATTTATATATGAACAAAGTTAGATCAATGGAACCTTTTGAGAAACCTTTGGATACCAGAAATTTCGAGAGCTCATCGTACCACGCCCTTGGAGCTTGCTTTAGTCCATATAGTGCTTTGTGGAGACGATACACCTTGTCAGGATATTATGGATTAACGAATCCTTCTGGTTGCGTGACATAGACTTCTTCCTTCAAAGCACCGTTAAGAAATGGTGTCTTCACGTCCATTTGATAAACAGTGAATCCCTTATGTGCAGCATAAGCAAGGAAAATCCTGACCGCTTCCATACGAACTACTAGTGCAAATGATTCTTCAAAATCAGTTCCTTCTTTCTGACCATACCCCTTAGCCACTAGCCTATCTTTGTTCTTGATGATTGTGTTTTCTTTATCCATCATGTTTTTCCATATCCATCGAAGATTTAACGGTGTTACATCGAATGGTCTATCAACAAGTTCCCAGACTTTGAGTCTTTCAAATTGTTAAAGTTCATTCGTCATCGATTCAATCCAAGCATGATCATCTATGGCTTCTTTGATGTTTTTCTGTTCAGCTGAACTCATGGCGAGTGCGAACATACAAACATCGCCATCGGTTGCTAGTTGTCGTCTTGTGCGAACGGGCTGTGAAGGGTTTCCAATTACTTGAACCAAAGGGTGATCTCGGGTGCAATGATGTGTTGAAGGATGTCGTTGATAGAACGTATGCATATTTGACTGATCTACGTGGCGAGTAGAAGACTATCTAGTTTCATGTACCGATGTACCGAATGGATTGTGAAAATCGTCCATCATGAGATAATGCATTGTCTGCTTGATTTGTGTTTTCTGGAGTAATAACAGTAGTGTGGATGTTTTAGGATCGATTGCGGATGTGATATTTTGAGGAGGTAAATCTGTAGTGTTGATACAAAAGTTGGATGGACCTAGCTGGACCCGAATTAGGCTTAATTCGAGGTCTTGTGGGTTTTGGCTCTTGCACCAAGTGAATCTTGTTTAAGGACCCTACACACTAAGAACAGACACCGTTAGGCTTACCGTGGGCGCTTGTCCCACGATTAGACTTCAGCGTGAGAGTAAGTAAGTGGTTTGAGTATATGTGAGGGTTTAGGGTTTTATGTGTATCATACCTTTGTGGAACCTCGGGGGTTCCTTTTATACCCGAGAGATTCCTGGCTGGGCTCTCCTTCTCTTGCGACCTAAGGAAGAGATAATGACCCACAATAGCTTGATCTTAATCGCATAACCAAGGTAAGTGTATATATCTTTCCCTTAGGTGAATATAACTATAAGCTAGATTATATTTTGTCTTTATCTTGTCACGCTGCGATGAGGACTTGATTAAGTAACCATCCGTCGTGCGCCAATTGTTAATTGGGCCTTCTGGGCCTTACACGCGATGCGCAACGACAATCCATACCCAATGGATACGGGTAGTACCCATAAGTCGGGTTATACAACCCGAATAAGGACTATGCGTCATCATGTCCCCCCCGAGTCTAGTGGTCGCAGGTTGTAGAAATGTAAATCTTGCTTATGTTTTTAGAGAGAGAAAGAGATAGAGAGATGGTGGATTTCACACAAAGCTAGAGAAAGAAACTAAGAAGTACTATGTGTAAATTATGAAACCACACACCCTCTCCATCAAAGGAGAGGGTTTATATACCCAAGCCTTGTAATGGGCTTGGGTTTACACGTTTGGGCCGGCCTACACAAGTTGTAGGCTAGGCTTGGACTTGTTTGTTAAATAACGATGTCTAGACTACGAGCTACTACTTAGTATATTGTCGGAGTGACCGAATCTTCCTAAATACGTAAAAACGTATTTCAAACAATCTCCCCCTAAGGGAGGTCACTCCAAAAAAGGGCGTTACCCGAGTTACAATAATGAAATAAACCTAGCATACTATGCTTGTCTTGAGCTCGTAGTCTTCGTCTTTCTTTTTCTTTATCTTTTTTGGTGAACATGCTGATGTGATCTTTGATATCAATCTTGAGCATTAATCTCTTGCCTTGATCTCGTGCATCCATCACTTGTGATATTCGCCTCTTCGTGACACCATGTCCCACATACTTATACCTTCGTAATTCTTGAAAGCTTCAGATTTTGATACAGCGGAAGACTTAACTTTTAGGCTTTCTTGAATTAGATGAGATATTAAGTGCATAAAGTATAAGCATGCGGGGACGACTTCTTCTTGGATCCCGCAACGCCACCGTCTTCAAATGCCGCAACATAAGTAGACACGAACGAAATGGCTTTGAACATTTCATTCTAATTCGGTAGCATTTTACCTCCGGTCGGTGAAGACCGTTGGACGATATTAGATATCGTACCCGTGACGGATAGTTTCAATTAAGTAACTTCCTGACAGGATTTCGCGGGTAAACCCGTTCTCTTTATTCGACCGTCCAAAGCTGACTGCCAACATAAAGAGTGAATCATTTGGATAATAATATCCGCATGATTTGAAGCCGTTAATTCATGTTCCTGGAACAAGTGAAATTCAATTAAGAACGCACCATCGTTGCTTTCCAGTTGTCACGAGCTTGATTCGTATAGAATCTTGCAAGTTACCTACCAAGTGCTATTTGAGGTTAACACTAGAAGGATTTCCACTCATCACTGTGAACACTAAGGTATCACTCTGAGTGTTCTGGCAAGATCACTAAGATATTACGTAGAGGCGTGGAACGTGTTTAAATTCAGTTAAGAATTAAACAGCTGTTGCTTTCCAGTTATCACAAGTTTGATTCATAAAGAATCGCACAAGTCACCTACCATGAGCTTTTTGATATTCGCTCAAGAAGGATTTCCATCTTCATTGTAAATACTTTCGTATTACTCGGATGTTCAGGCAAGATCATGAAGATTTTGCGTAGGACTCTTAAGATCTTTCTTACTTTTCACAGTGTGTGAAGAAGCAAGGAATTATAAAAGTGTGTCCTAATGATATATTTGATGATCTCAAATGGCTCTAGACTCGATCGTGCATTTTGGATTTTAGTGATCGGAGGCTGGAGAGGAGTGCCACCATTTCAATACCAATTTATTCGGAGTGAATAAATCAATAGATAACGTGTTGTCTCCGTGTGATTAAAACAAATACCTTTTAAGAGATATCTAAGTTTGCTGGGATGGGTTGTGCATTGCATCACTGGGTCCATGATGTCTTATCTTCAATATCAAGCATCATTAAAAATGATCTCAATAGCATATGTATTGACCCGGTTTCTGCCTAAAGTTGTAAGGAGGGCTTCTTTCTTTACACCCTTTATCTTTACAATTCTTTTTCATTCTTCAACCCCTTCAATGCTTACCAATACGTCATCACTAGCACCTTGTTGTGATTGTTCTAGTGCTAACTTAAGTACTTGGTGGGCATTCAGCTACGTTCACAATCTCTCTCTATCTTTCCTAAGGACTACTATTTCTAGCTATGAAATGTCCTTGGGAAGATTCCTCCGGTTCTGGAAGAATCATAGGACTTAACCTATCCTACCATCCTTATGTCACCACAATCTTCATCGTCGTGAAATAAATGGGTGTTGGGTAAGTATATGTCACCATGAAAATCCATTTTGATATGCAAATCCGTTTTGCTCCCCCTTAACATATGCCACGATATTCGAAAACATTTCGCACATGTCGGGATGAGCCAGCACATTAAGTCAAACCATTTGTGATAATATCCCATATTAAATCACATTTTCTCCCCCATATTAAAAATATTAACCCAATCGATGTTTTTAATATCAATTGATTTAATGAAGTTTTAACAAAGGTTTTGGGAAGAAAAATGCAAGTCCGTTTTATCTTCATGATATCAAACACATGAGATATGATACCGATTTGTAACATGATCACATATTCACCATATTAGAAAAGAATTGACAAGGTTGGACCTGATAGATGAGAACATCATATGATAAGATCAAATGGTTCTTGTCAGCATACGTTGGTCGCCTCGTCATGTTGAAGTCATCTCTTGTCACCACGTGTACGATTGGTATTGTTGTCTTGACACCAACTTGTGAACTTGGCACGTTCGACATTAATGATTCTGAATGCTTGACGGTTGCTCCCCCTCAATTGTTGACCCGTGTTCTATTGAAAGAGCTGTAGTCGTCGGTTGAGTAGTCGCTTCATCGAGTATGTAGATACCAATTGTAGATAGCATGGTTGTAGAGATGATAGCTTCATAAAAACAAGACTTCTCTTATTTTAACAAATAAATGCACTGAAACGTACATTCATTTGTGTTAGACCAAGTTATAAAGTAAACCTGATCCCTTACAAGGTTTTAAAGTAAACCTTGCCCGAGAAAATTAATTCCAGTTGTGAGCCAAAGCTTTCATAAGAAATACTTGACTTTAATATGAAAACCGGGTTGCAGTCAGAAATAACTACAAGCCATTTAGGCATGTTTTATGAAATATTTACAACTTTTGTACGAACTCTATTTATGGCGCCGTGTCGATATTAATCAACATTTCTAAGGCCGTAAATATTATCGTACCAAAAGACATGCCTTTGAAAAATAAAGTAAAAATATGGTTTTATATTTTTGTATTTTGCTTTTGTGGATAAAAATATAAACAATATATACAAATGATCACCAAGGATACGGAGAATATTCGCTTCATCTGCTAGTTCCTTTAGAGTCTCAGGCGAGAAAGTTCTCATTCCTAGCTTGTCGACCAAAAATTCAATTCGAGCTCGATCTAAAGCCTTCGTGAAAATATCCGCCAATTGATACTCAGATCGGACAAAGTAAAGCTCGATTACTCCATTTTCCACTTGTTCCTTGATGAAATGGTAGCGAATGTCAATATGCTTCGACCGGGAGAATTGAACATTGTTGCAACATAAGGCAATTGCACTCTTGTTGTCGCAGTACATCGGAATTTTGTTGAAACCTAGACCATAGTCGGTTAATTGCGATCTCATCCAAAGAATTTGAGCACAGCAACCGGACATAGCTATGTATTCTGCTTCCGTACTTGAAATTGCAGCGCTTTTCTGCCTTTTCGATGCCCAACTGATTAGTCGATCTCCTAGTAGTTGCAAAGTTCCACTCGTGCTACGCCTTGTATCTTGACAACCCGCGTGATCCGCATCTGCATATGCCATTAGTTCAATAGAAGAGTCCTTCGAGTACCAAAGTCCCCGATTAATGGTTCCTTTAAGATATCGAAAGATCCTTTTAACAGTAGCTAAGTGTAACTCAGTAGGCCTAGTTTGATACCTGGCACACATACATATAGCAAACTGAAGATCAGGTCGACTGGCTGTGATATACAGAAGAGTACCGATCATTCCACGATAAAGTGTCGGATCAACGGCAACTCCATGTGGATCTGCATCAAGCTTAGTTCGTTCCACCATTGGAGTATCCACGGGGTCACAAGATTCCATCTTATACTTCTTAAGCGATTCAAGGGCATACTTGGATTGATTGATAAAGATGCCTCTGGGACTTTGAGATATCTGAAGACCTAAGAAGAATGATACCTTGCCCATCATTGACATCTTAAACTTGGAAGACATGAGTTTCCCAAATTCGTCGGATAAATTTTGGGTTGAGGCTGCAAATATAATATCATCAACATATATTTGTACCATAATCATATCTTTACCTCGTTTCTGAATGAACAACGTAGGATCCACCTTGCCTTTAGCGAAGCCTTGCGTAATGAGGAATTGTGACAAAAGATCATACCATGCGCGAGGAGCTTGCTTCAACCCATAGAGAGCCTTCTTAAGCTTATACACATGATTAGGATAATTAGGATTCACAAAACCATCCAGTTGTTGAACATAGACCTCTTCCTTGAGTTCACCATTAAGAAATGTCGTCTTCACATCCATCTGATAGACGATCATATTCATATGGGCTGCATAAGCGAGGAATAGTCGAATAGCTTCCAAACGGGCAACAGGTGCAATGGATTCCATAAATTCGATGCCCAATAATTGCTTGTATCCACGAGCTACTAGTCGAGCTTTGTTCTTCAAAATTCCGCCTAACTCATCGATTTTCACCTTGTAAACCCATTTCAAAGTGAGTAACTGCACTTGATCCGGGCATGGGACAAGTTCCCAAACATCAAGACGTATGAATTCGTTAAGTTCTTCTTGCATAGCTTCTATCCAACAGGATTGAGTAAAAGCTTGTTGCCATGTCTTAGGTTCAACTTCAGTGAGAAAAGCATCAAAGTGACAAAACAGTGCACTTTCTTGTAACTGACTTCGTGTGGATACTGAACGATTAGGGTCACCAATAATAGAATCTATAGGATGATCCTTTGTCCACTTGTTGTCATGTTCACGAATCCGTGGATTGGAGTAAAGTGTAGAAGGAGCTTCCTCTGAGGTGGACGACCCGGCTTGATTAGGGTCGGGAATAGGTACACCAAAGAATGGAAGTTCACGCATTTGAGCGAATTTCAAATCGTGATCATCATCATCCTCTTCATCATCAATAGGCATGACATGGGTAGTTGAAACATGTGTTGTTTGAGAAGTACTCGTTGAAGGGATATCTTGACCAATTGTAGGTGCAGATGTGTCTGATTGTCTTCGGTTGCTGGAGCGACAACTTCGGTTACCGGAGCTATTACCTCAGGTTCTGGAGAAACAATACTTGGAGGAGTAAAGAATTCATCAAAGAACGGTTGAAACAACGTATCCCATTCAGTCCTAGTAGGTGGTATAAATGATGAAGTAAGGTTGTTTGGGACAAGACCAGAACTAATGTTACTGGGTCCCATTTCATGAAGTGCGGGTTCAGAGCTGCTTTGCTCAGAAGCCATTGCTGTCAGCTCATCGAAATCAACATTCATAGTTTCGATGATCTTGCGAGAGTTACGGTTATAGATTCGGTATGCCTTCTTTGCGGGGGCGTAACCAATGAAAATGCCAATATCAGCCTTTGGTTGAAGTTTTCCCAAATTGTCACCATCATTATTTGGATAGCAAAGAGAACCAAATACATGAAGATATGATAAATCTAGTACTTTTCCATGGAGAAGCTCATAAGGTGTTTTACCATGGCGTTTACGAATTAGTGACCGGTTTTGGGTGTACACTGCTGTAGATACTGCTTCTGCCCATAAAAACAATGGAGCCTTTGCGTAAATTAACATCGTTCGAGCAGCTTCCATAAGTGTGCGATTTCGCCTTTCAACGACACCGTTTTGTTGTGGAGTGCGTGCAACGGATGTTTCATGAGATATGCCAACCTCTTCATAATAATCACGCAAGATTTGATTCACAAATTCGGTTCCATTATCTGTACGAATGCGTCGGACAGTAGTGTTGAGACGCACTTGAATCATCTTGAGAAATCCGATGATGAATTTAGGTGCCTCATTTTTTGCTTTAAGAAATTTCACCCATGTAAACCGAGAGTAATCATCGACAATGACGAGGATGTACTTTTTGCCACTAAGACTTTCAACACGCATTGGTCCACAAAGATCCATATGCAACAGATAAAGTTTCTCTTGGTTGGTGTCTTCCGTCTTGGGTTTGTAAGATTTCTTAGTGCTTTTCCCCATTGTACACGCGGAACACAAATGATCCTTGTGAAATGAAAGTTTAGGAAGACCACGAACAAATTCGTTTTTCGCCAAATGATTAATAGCGTCAAAGTTAAGATGAGATAACCGTCGATGCCATAACCATGACTTAGTCTTTGATGCTTTGGAGAGAAGACATACGGGAGAGGCGGCCATCATGTCTTGTAGAGACAAAGTATACAAATTATTCCCTCGTGTACCTATCAATAAATCAACCCCTTACAAATTCCGAATGAAGCAGGTATGCTCTCGAAAAGCAACTTCTAGGTTTGCATCACAAAATTGTCCCACAGAAAATAAGTTGTGACCAAGACCTTCCACGTAATACACTCTTGAAATTATAACATTCCCAATATGATATTCACCGTAACCCATTATCTTAGCAATATGATCATTTCCAAATAGAACCGTACCAAGAAACTTGCTGACAAAATTTCTGAGCTGAGAGCGATCTCCGGTCATATGCTTGGAACAACCAGAGTCCAAATACCAGAGAACAATTTGGACCACCTGTTTTCAACAACAACAGTAGACAATGCATTAGAAACTATTGGTTCCGGAGTGTTAGCAGATACAGATATAGAATTATCAGGATTGCTAACATTTTTTAGACCCTTAGATTTCCTGCGTTTTCTAATGATAGTTTTAGCACTAACAGGTTTTACTGTTCCAACTTTCTTAGGTTTTGGATTATTCGCGGGCACTACAGTGGGAGTAGACCTATTTAAAGGGCACTTAGTTCCTACAGTAGTGTCGGTGTTCCTAGTTAAATGACACGCTTGTGTTTTGGTAGCCTTGGTACTCCTAGTTAAAGGGAACGCTTTCTTCGCTTTAGTGGAAGTGATCCTAGTTAAAGGGTACGTATTTCCTACTATAGTGAAAGTTCTACCAGTGGGGCGCCACATCCAGCCAACTTGGGTTAACACTTTCCCAGTCGGTTTCCATTCTAATCCATTTTCCGGGCATACATCTCATTCACATGGTCAATAAGGCAAGAATCATGACGACTAGAAAACATACATTCATTGCAATTCCAACATTTCAAATTAGAATTCACAGTAGGCTTAGAACGCTGCACAACCGCAGAGCCTTTAGGTTTAGCTACATGATTCTTTTTATTCAAAACAGAAATGACATTCCTAGGATGGGCTTCTACTTTCTTCTTCACTTGACTACTAGATGGGGGCAAGATCCTATCATTCTTCTTGTTTCTCTTAAGCTTAGATCTTTGAGCCTTAGTAGTGGTGCTTACTCCTGTAGAAGGCAACACGGGAATATTAGAAGCTTGTTTTGATTCCTCCTTTTCTCTAGTGACCAAAGTTTGAGATGGTTTAGTCCTAGGGCCCTTATTAAGTTGTGTAACGGCTATAAGGTTCCTTTTGATTGCACTAGAGGACGATACTGAGACAGTGGCTGCGTTATCCACAACATTCTTACCTTTTAGAGTACGAAGTGTTTCCTTTAACTCAGCCAAGACCAGATTCTTATCACAAATTTGTTCCCTCAAATTAGATATTTCCACCGACTTTCGATTCAATTGTTCAATCAATGATTGATTCTGTGCAGTGGTATTAGCACATGCGGGCTTTACTGAATCGAAGAGTCGTGTATTTTTCTGTTTTAAGTTATCAACTTTGGACAAAATCTTAGAAACTCGATTATCTAGATCAAGTTTAAGATTCTCAGCGGCCTCAAGTACGTTCACACAGTTAAGCTCCTTAAATTTCTCTATTTCTATCGGCAAAGATTTAGCAACTTTGTCACTTGGCTGACGCTGTTTTGATTGTAAATTCAATCGAAAATTCTTTTCAAAGTTTGCATCATCGATATTAACACCTTCGAATGACGTTTCAAAAATTTCTTGAATAAATTGTTGCTGCATTCAAGCGAAATACAATGTGTTTGAATCTCATCAAAACGTTTTGAAAGCGATGAATATGAATCTTGAAGCTTTAAAAATTCAGCGTCAGATTCGTGACAAGTACTATCTACCACAGTATCCACAGATTCAACATTATGCACAATAGAATCATTATCAACACTTGTATTCACACAGACAGAAACTATACCATGAGACATCACTTGATTCAGAAGCAGATCATTATGGCGTGAAACCCGTTCTATTTCAAGTAAACTATTTTCATAAGCATTATCCCTTTCATTGAAAACACGTCTAAATTCTTCTATTTCCAAAAACAAATCTTGATCAAGATTACTAAGACAAGCCTTAACATTGTCTACAAACGGAACAATTTCATTTCGGAACGCAGCTCTAGTGTGCTCAAAGTTCCATTCACCTTCCGTTATGGCCGAAGCCGTCGTACGTTCCAAAATGACCTTGTCAAAATCGGCTAAGTGTTGGTGAACCACATTTAAGTTAACGGACGCCTTGCTTACCGGTGGAATTAACTTTGTTAAATCCGTTTTGACAAGTATAGGAGACATACTAGGAAGGTTTTCATTTGATAAACTTTGGGGCACAAGAACTGTCAATTCTGCTAATTCCTTTTGTAAACGAATGCGTGTCTTTTTCAAAAATTGATCTTTGTTATGTTGATCATAATCAATTGTATGGAATTTTGAAAGCATTTTAGAATGAGTTTCATCCCCAAGTGATTGTGTCTCCTCAGTACTACGAACAAAAGGTGCTTCTTTCGATTTTCCAATTATGGTCATATCATAAAGACCGGGAATATATTCCTGAGCTTGTTTTGCATAACCGGGATTAGGTGGTAAATCTTGAAGACGCTTAAGTTCGAGTTCTTTAAAAGATTTAGTTAAAAGATGAACCTTTTCTGTGGAAGCGTATTGTTTTAAAAGCTGTTGTTCTTTGAATTTAAGAAGTTTGGTAGCATTAATTTCTGATTCAACCTTTTTAGACTCGAGAGTTTCGAAATCCATTTTAAGTTTCTGAAAATCA
This sequence comes from Glebionis coronaria, assembly GCA_025667525.1. Lineage (NCBI taxonomy): Eukaryota > Viridiplantae > Streptophyta > Magnoliopsida > Asterales > Asteraceae > Glebionis > Glebionis coronaria. Next base: position 460,194,415 of record CM046877.1, read on the forward strand.
TTGACAACCGACTCCTTTTCTTTTAATTCATTAGAAAGATTAGCTTTTAATGATTCTATTTCTTTCAAGTGTTCAATCTTTTCAAAACGAAATTGGTCAAATTCAGAACATGTTATTTTCTCTACTTGAGGGACCATTTCAAAAGCTTTGACCTTTTCTTTATGCAACGCAAGCTCAGCAGTTAGGGTGGAATTCGTATCTACGGATTGTCTGAGTGTCATATGCATTTGATCAATAATATGTTTAGGCACCATTACCAAATCATGTTGAGCATAAGATTCCATACCCGTCGTAGCATTTGGTTGAGGTTCACTCAAATGTGTAGAATTGGGTACCACATCATTTGAGTTACTAGTTCCCGAATGCTGTTCGAGGTTGTCATTTTCATGCCCAGCTTGATGTTGGTTATCATCAATATTATTAGATGTGGTTGGTACCTCACTGATGACATCAGAACCGTAGTGAGAGAGATTAGCAACGAGAGCAGCTTGGGCAGAGTGAATGTCATCACAATCCGAATCGTATGCATCAAGATCATCCGCTTGATAAGCTGCATTATAAGTGGAAACAACTGCAATGCCTTCAGTATCTGCTGCCCCTGGGTCTGCAAGAAATGTTAACTCCTCTGAATCCAAAATCTTCCCCTTAGACTGAGCATCAACCAAATACATCTTCTCACGAAACCATGCATCATCCCTTCTCCTTTTCGGCTGAGTTCATTCCCTAGCCATATGAACTTGTCCTCGGCAATTGTAGCAAGTCACAACCTTTTTAGGACCAATAGGACTTCCATTTCCATTAGCTTGAGAATTCACCGCTTGATTGTTCCCAATCCTTGTAGGAGGTCCATATGAATTTTGCCTTCCCTGAATAGGTTGCACCGTCACTTGACCATCTTGAACAGTGGCTTGTTGTCGAGGATTTGATGAGGTGCGGAGCTGATTGTTTGTTGGTGGAAATCCTCTAGTTGCAACAAGTTTTGACAAGTAGGCGGTGAGATGGTTTAGAACATCAGCTGGCGTATCATTTGGAGTAAACACCGGTGCTTGGATTGGTGGAAGTTCATTAGAGTAGAAAGCTTGTGCTGGTTGTGCTTCAATTGGAAAATATCCTTGCTGAGGAGTATAACCCAATGGAGAAGTGTTGGCTTGTGATGGTGATGTTTGATATGGTGGTTGTTGTTGAAAAGATTGTTGATGAACACTTTGTTGATATTCTTGCTGTGGCATCATTGGTGGTTGATAAGATGGTTGCTTTGGTTGCTGATAGATGTGTGGTGGTGGCTGCTGCAAGTATGATGGTTGTTGATAAGTATAAGCCATGTTTTGTTGAGAAGCATACATTGCAAGTGGATCATGAACTTGAGGTGTAGACAACCGAGCCTCGATCACATGGCATTCGTGTTGTTGAAAAAAAGCTTGAAGTTGATCCACATTGGTGTTATGCAAGTCCTTAGCCAATTTAACATCCGTCACGTATTTTTTCCATTATGGAGGAAGAGTGTTCAAATACTTGGTGTTCAATTGAAAGGTAGGGATTGCCATGCCATAGATATTAAGCTCATTTAACAATAGGGTAAATCTCAGATAGTAATCATTGAGAGTCTCCCCTGGCACATAGGCAAACTTATCAAAAGTATCATAAAGCTTACACTCTCGTTCTTGTTTAGTTAACGAGGTGCCTTGCATTAGAACCCGAATTCTATCCTATAACTCTTTGGCAACTTTATGTTTGCTGACGAGTTTGTAGACATCTGGAGGAAGAGCTTGGAGAATGATGTTTGTAGCATACTTATCACATTTATCTTGAATCTTCATATCTCCAGTCAACTCACCCGTTGTGCGAGGACGAGTAGTCGTACCTTCCGTCACTGTACCATAATCTAATGGTCCATTGAGCACCGATGCCCAAATTAGATGTCCATTCTCCTTGTTCAACATATAAAGTTCCATTCGGGAAGCCCATTCCTCATACATAGTCTTCGCCAACATTGGTGGACGATTATCCGTACCCGAGAGGATAGACTTATCCGTAAGAGATGTGTACTCCATTTAAATAAGTTAAGATTTACAAAGTTGATCGAACAATGAAATAAGGTTAAGTGTTTTTGGGTTGTTGTGAGTTAAAATCAAGAAACAATGTTAAAATCCCCTAAAATATGTTCTCGATAAACCAAAAATTCCAAGTCGAAATTTTTTTATTTTTATTTTAAGGAATAATTTTTGGATTGTCGGAATGTCAGATCGGAATGCTAGATCGGAATGTCACTATCGAAAAGTCCAGATCGGAATGTCACACTATCTTAATGTCCAGATCGGAATGACCTATCGGAAAGATTCAGATCGGAATGACCTATCGGAAAGATTCAGATCGCAATGACCTATCGGAATGATTCAGATCGCAATGACCTATCGGAATGATTCAGATCGCAATGACCTATCGGAAAGATTCAGATCGGAATATAGCTGACAAAATCTCGGTAGAGTAACGATTTAACAACTTCCTTATATCCGTCGGAATCCCAGATCGCAAAGAACGATCGGAATGTTCAGAACGGAATAAGTATCGAAATCCTCAGTATCGCAATGTGGAAACAAACACTTTCCGATGGTGATGGTTATTGCGATGGAAGCCACTCTTACTTGAACTTTCCGATGGAAGTGTTTGCTTGAATTTCGGAAAGAAGAACACAATACCTTTTTGCACTTTTGATCCAAGAAAGATTGTATTTTAACCAAACTCAAGACACCAAAAACACTACAATACTACTGAATACGTTATGCTTCTTGAAATCACGATCAAACACAAAAAAATTTTGATGATTCGGCAATATGAACTCAAAAAGCCACGAAATGCTTATAAGAACATATGCAACACTAAAACAAACCTATATTTCATCCCAAGCTCTTGATACCATTTGTAGAAATGTAAATCTTGCTTATGTTTTTAGAGAGAGAAAGAGATAGAGAGATGGTGGATTTCACACAAAGCTAGAGAGAGAAACTAAGAAGTACTATGTGTAAATTATGAAACCACACACCCTCTCCATCAAAGGAGAGGGTTTATATACCCAAGCCTTGTAATGGGCTTGGGTTTACACGTTTGGGCCGGCCTACACAAGTTGTAGGCTAGGCTTGGACTTGTTTGTTAAATAACGATGTCTAGACTACGAGCTACTACTTAGTATATTGTCGGAGTGACCGAATCTTCCTAAATACGTAAAAACGTATTTCCAACAATCTCCCCCTAAGGGAGGTCACTCCAAACAAGGGCGTTACCCGAGTTACGATAATGAAATAAACCTAGCATACTATGCTTGTCTTGAGCTCGTAGTCTTCGTCTTTCTTTTCCTTTATCTTTTCTGGTGAACATGCTGATGTGATCTTTGATATCAATCTTGAGCATTAATCTCTTGCCTTGATCTCGTGCATCCATCACTTGTGATCTTCGCCTCTTCGTGACACCATGTCCCACATACTTATACCTTCGTAATTCTTGAAAGCTTCAGAGTTTGATACAGCGGAAGACTTAACTTTTAGGCTTTCTTGAATTAGATGAGATATTAAGTGCATAAAGTATAAGCATACGGGGACGACTTCTTCTTGGATCCCGCAACGCCACCGTCTTCAAATGCCGCAACATAAGTAAACACGAACGAAATAGCTTTGAACATTTCATTCTAATTCGGTAGCATTTTACCTCCGGTCGGTGAAGACCGTTGGACGATATTAGATATCGTACCCGTGACAGATAGTTTCAATTAAGTAACTTCCTGACAGGATTTCGCGGGTAAACCCGTTCTCTTTATTCGACCGTCCAAAGCTGACTGCGAACATAAAGAGTGAATCATTTGGATAATAATATCCGCATGATTTGAAGCCGTCAATTGATGTTCCTGGAACAAGTGAAATTCAATTAAGAACCGCACCATCGTTGCTTTCCAGTTGTCACGAGCTTGATTCGTATAGAATCTTACAAGTTACCTACCAAGTGCTGTTTGAGGTTAACACTAGAAGGATTTCCACTCATCACTGTGAACACTAAGGTATCACTCTGAGTGTTCTGGCAAGATCACTAAGATATTGCGTAGAGGCCTGGAACGTGTTTAAATTCAGTTAAGAATTAAACAGCTGTTGCTTTCCAGTTATCACAAGTTTGATTCATAAAGAATCGCACAAGTCACCTACCATGAGCTTTTTGATATTCGCTCAAGAAGGATTTCCATCTTCATTGTAAATACTTTCGTATTACTCGGATGTTCAGGCAAGATCATGAAGATTTTGCGTAGGACTCTTAAGATCTTTCTTACTTTTCACAGTGTGTGAAGAAGCAAGGAATGTAGATTTGCTAAAATATGATCCGGTGGTCTAGTAGGGTGAAAGATGGTGGTGGAAGCCATTGTTGGTTTAGAGAGAGAGAAGAGAGGTTGAATGTGAAAGATAAAATGTATTGAAAATAATAAAATGATAAGCAACACCCCTCCTTGGAAGCTAAGGAGGGGTATATATAGTCACACACACTACATGAACTTTACAACGACCCTAGTCTAGTCTAAATGTGTGTGACTATGATAACTAACGGGAATTCTTAAATGTCGTCACATAAAGTGAGTTCCCAACAATCTTCCCCCATGGGACGACGTGTAGAATTCCTTACAATATCTTTCCTAACAAGTACATAATGATAATAACAAGAGCTTTCATGAAGCGTCCAATGCTGATGATGTCTTCTGAGGCCTTTGACTTCAAAACGACTCATCTTTAACTTGTAGTAGAAATACTGTAACGGCACGAGCTAAGTAAACCATACACTTCTGGTTAAGGAGAAGCTTCTGAATTAGCTTCCCCCTAATTCATGCCACATAAACTTGATGTAGAAGCTTTTGAATAGCTTCCCCCTAAACCGACAATCCTCGTAAGCAACTTCAAAGCTTTCAATAAAGCTTAGAATAATTAAGCGCACAGCGGAATCTAACAAGCAAATCCCATCATATAACATGATAACGTTGCTAAGAGGGATTGAAAGTAAGGGGTACACCAAGTAGATCAACAACTTTTCTTCTCACGCTTGAATAATTCTTCTGAATTTTTCTTCCCCCTGAGAGTTCAAGTTATGCATACCAGAAAGAATCAAGACATTTCTTCCCCCACATAGTTGAAGAAAGTAAATCAATCCCAATTATGAAGCTCAAATACTGAAGTGGACACTTTATCCCATTCATGAAGTTGACATCGTAACACCAGAGTCAATTAAGTCCCGTAAATGCACATATCTTCTTCCGGAGATGCACCAGAGTCAATTAAGTCCCAGGAATGCATATAGGATAATGATGATGTTTAATTGCAACAATCAAACAATAAAACCTCGAATTAGTAGTGTACCGTTTGGAGATTGATAACGACCCGAGTTAAAACACTGATTTTCTCTGCGGCTATGACAAATGTCATCCCGGAATATCTTCAAATCAAAAGAAGGTATGAAGTTCATCACGTGTACTCGTTGTGCGTTCAATGTGTCTTCTTCTTCCCCCTTGATGGTTTCGAAACTCGGAACCATCAATAAATCGTACGCATATGAACCTGAAATCTCGTGAGAATAATAAATAAGCTGAATTATATATTTTGTGAGAGTCAGCTGTTGATCGAAAATCTCTTCTCATAAACTCTCCATGGCCACCTTTACCAACCCACGTGAAAGCAATTTGAAGTGACCACTGAAAGAATGAACCGGATACATCAAACGTGAAACTGAATAAAAATACTTCGATCTTGTGACTTAAACTTGCACTATTGTTGAATGAAGAACGGTGGAGAAATCTCTAAGTACTCAATGCATCACTGAAGAAGTCTATAAGCACAACACCTCTTGAAATTATCCACGTCGACTAAGCGCGTGACACTGAGTACAACAATGTAACCCCTTTAAGTGATAGTTATCTGAGTCATCAACCATCCACCCCGAACCCGGAAACCAGATAACCAAGTCGTCATTCTAAGATTAAGCACGAGCAAGTTATCTATGAAAGATAAAATAAGTACACGCCTTCGAAAAATCCGTCTTCAACGTCACGTAATTAATACCCGATCAAACAAAATCTGTAGCCACTAAAAAATCGCCCAATTTCTTGGTCTCGTCTCAAATAAATTCTCGTCACATTTGTCTCGTCATATTTTGTCTCGGCACTTTGTCACGTCATATTTTGTAAATACAATCAATTTTGGCCCCAAAAAAAATACTTATTTCCGTCCATTCAAAAAGCCCAACATTTGCAGCCCAATGATATTGTGAAAAATCGTGAAATCATGGCCCAATGTCCAACCAAAATACCCGGCCAAATTTATTTCCCAAATGTCACCAAAATTCTTTAAACAAAATCCACAATCATAGAAGACTCCGTCTCAATGTTTTGCCAATTGTAAGGAAAATTCGGCCCATATACATACTCTAGGACCCGGTCCACAAATCAACCTAAGTGATATAAAATATAACCACAACCCTAATTATCTCACACATAACCCTGATCTCATCTTAATTCATCCGCCCCCACTCTCACTTTCTCCCAACCCCACTTTGTATCCTCCGTCTCTTTTGTTTTCTTCCATCATACACAGCCACAAACCCCATCTAACTTCCATAGCAACCCCACTTCCGTATTAAATTAATCAAAACGTATCTCCTCAAGACTAATCTCATGATATCATTCTTAATATGATTACCCACTGATTCAAAATACGAATCTTATGAAAACAGTTAAATATTTTGAAATCAAACAAACGAAAAACCCCTAAAGCATCCGAACCAATACCATGAAGACAAAGTATTGGCATCAAGATCTAGAAAAAGATCTCGGGTAGGTAATAACTGACTGCATGTGTTTAATCTTGTTTTAATCGAAAAATGAGTTGATTATAACATAATTGTTATAAATCTTTCATGATATTTCGTATATTAAAGATGGGTTATCCCAAAAAGATCTATGATGAGATATTGGTTCGTGGGTTTAGACCTATTGATGGTCTTGATACAATACCCCGAAAAACAAAAATCTGAGATCAAATTCGAGTTGCTGTTTGAGTCATGTTATGACCGAGTCTTAGATGGGGATTAAGTGACGATGGGATTAGGTTAGATCATGGTGTTGAGGTGATAAAAGGCTGGATTGGATTGGATTTGATTTTGGGTCGACTCAGTGAGTGAACTGAGTCAACTCGGTAATTACGGAGTTGACTCGGTTGCGATGGATTAGGTTTTGGTCATAGTGTTGTCCACTGATTTTATAAACAGTCTATCAAAATGTCTAAAAGACACCCCATCGGAATGTTTTTTGAATTTATCGCAATGTTGTACAAAATTAAGTCCATCGTAATGAGTTAAAATTCAGCCCATCGCAATGTTTTCATTTGTTACTTCCATCGCAATGTTTTCTGTAAATCAGTCCATCGGAATCTTTCCTCTACACCCCATCGGAATGCATCCGTCGGAATGCATTCCGTCGGAATGCATCCGTCGGAATGTGTTCCATCGGAATGCGTCCGAATGTGTTCCATCGGAATATTCGATCGCAATGTAGAAACCAAAGGTTTTTGCGATCTCAATATTCCGATCTGAAAGTTACCATCTCAAAAATCTTATCCAAAAAAATACTGTCCTTATTCCATTTTTTCAGGAACTTTGAATCTGTCCACTTTTCTGGGTAAAATACATCTTCATAATGAAGAAAAACAAACCCAGAAACATGATATTAGATGTAAAAATAAGACCAGAAACAGTAATCTTGTGAGCCATTTTGAAACCGTGAAACAAGGGACAAAAAATCAGTTGTGAAAAGGTGTGATTTTGAGGATATTAGGAGTGGACTGTTATGGCTGAAACTAGGGACACAAAACCTGTGGAATGTGAAAAGCAAATATGGATTGTACTGATAAAGTGACTTTTTAGGCAGATATGGACCAAGATAAAAATAATGAAACAGTTTGGACAATAACTAATAAGATGTGACAATCACAGATTACAAGACGTGACAACAATAACATAACCAGACGTGACAAGAAAATGGATTCGGACCCAAAAAAAAATTTTAAGACCACCAAAATCAAAACAAAAACATGATCCAAGGAATGAACCAAGGCTCTGATGCCAAATGTAGATTTGCTAAAATATGATCCGATGGTCTAGTAGGGTGAAAGATGGTGGTGGAAGCCATTGTTGGTTTAGAGAGAGAGAAGAGAGGTTGAATGTGAAAGATAAAATGTATTGAAAATAATAAAATGACAAGCAACACCCCTCCTTGGAAGCTAAGGAGGGGTATATATAGTCACACACACTACATAAACTTTACAACGACCCTAGTCTAGTCTAAATGTGTGTGACTATGATAACTAATGGGAATTCTTAAATGTCGTCACATAAAGTGAGTTTCCAACACAGGTTCTAACCGCGACTACTAGACTATTAACCTGCTAAGTGGTCTATCTTAGTGTTTAAAATAGGGATACCCTAGAAGTTTCAAATTCTCCCGTCAAGGGCTCATACATCCCCCCTTTTTCACCTAACCCCTCGAAAACCGGGAAAATCACCTGCCACGTCACTCCACCCCTTAACCTTCCACCATTTGATAATGATAGTGGAATACACGTGACACAAATCCGAAGTCGTGGAACAGTAAACCGAGTGCCTATATATATCAGCGCCGCGTTTTGACTGCTTAGTTTCAGAAGTAAAAACTTCCATTGTCAGGTTTATTGTTTATCCGCCATTCGAAGCAAGATACGCCTAAGGTAATCTCTGACATATCTTTTACTGCTCCGTCATACATATATAACCATGGTTAGGCTATTATCCGAGATCACGTTCACTATGACTATCGAGGAGTTAGACCGGTTTACGTCGGACTACTACATTCCTGATTACTTGCACCCCGAAGTACCAAACCCTCACCGTAACATTAGGCAGGCGCCCGAGGGAAAAATAGGAATGTACACCAGGTTCTTTGACTATGCTAACCACCGAATCCCTATGTCATGCTTCCTCATTAGTGACCTAACACATTACGAGATCTACTTATCTCGATTACCCTGTATTGGAGCGGAAAAAATATCCAACTTTGAGGTTAACTATCGCACCCTAGACATAGAACCAACTGTGAATCTATTCCGTGTTTTCTACCAACGCCTCCTGTCGAATGGATGGGTTTCGTTTGCTAAGCGAAAGGGTGGTCTCCAGTGCTACGTCGAGAAGTTGGATTCACTAAGAAACTGGAATGACTCTTTCTTCTAGATTGACAACGCCGCCTACCCATTCCAATACCCATACCTGACCACCGAAACGTTGAGGAAGGACCTAATGTCTGGCCCCACCACGTATAGCGCCACAGATGCTGACATTCTAAACAATAATCGCATTCCCATTCATGCCTACCCTGAAGCCCTGTTGTGTATTTTAGGACTGAGTCGCGTTATCATATGTGGTGAACACGAAGTCCCATACTTCCGTGATCCTCGTGGCCAGGGTTAGTGGTCCCCTCAACGTTCTTCTTAACATTTTGTAAGTATTTTTCCCTTTAAACTATCTAACAAAATTCTTTGCTTGGCAACAATGTTTGATGCAGTGATGGATATTCTTGACCTTGTCCGTGTGAGCTTTCCAAAGGATCTCAATGTTTTTGCGCACCCCTTGAGGGAGAATCAAAAGTTTCTACGGGTTCGCGCTCAGAGGAATACGATGGAGCTTGATGTTGGAGAGGCACCAGCTGCCCACACGTAGGAGGATATGGGCGCGAGGCAACAATAACAACAACAATAGCTACAACAATAACAGCCACCTCACCAAGAGGAAAGTCACTCCTTGTCAGAATTCAACTTCTCTGAAAATGCTGAAATTTGTGCGGAGCAGTTCGAGATTGAAGAGGAAGCGGCCATAAGTCTGTCCCGAAAGAGGCATAGGAGCCCCTCCACCACCTCTAGGAAATCTGCTCGCACCAAGGGCGAGCCATCCATCCCAGCCACCATGGGTCCTTCAAAAGAAACCCCCATGAATCACCCCTCCAAGGAGGACACTGGTGACAATTTTGAGGGAACACCCCCACAAACTTCTCCCGCCATCATCAAGCTAAGGTAATTTTTTTAAGGAATACCCCCTTATGTAACTGGTGAGCCCTATCCGTATATATATATATATAGCTAATACTTTTAAATTTTGTTTTACAGTGTGGACCAGGAGATTCCTACCTCCGTAGATGTGGGCACTTGGCCCAGAGTGGAATCTACCGCGGTCCTCTGATCTGGCCAATGCTTTTGACTGCGCTTGCTTCCTTGACAACATTGTGCCCCCGGGCGAGCGAGTGTTCTTCAAGGGTATGATGATGTCGCACTGGCCAATGAGGTGAGCTTTGTGGCATCCCAGAACGTGACGTTGTTGTCCCGAGTGTGAAGAAGGTTTATTGAGTTGTCTGCCCAAGTCAAAGCTTTTGAAGAAAATTTTTCCAAAGCCAGCGAAGAGATGGCCAAGGCCCTTCATGATCTACAAAGAAAAATCGTTGAGGAGGTGGAGAGGGGCAAGCAAGATGCTACCACAATCTATATGTTGACCGAAGAGAGAAAGAGTCTTGTCGCCTCTCTAGCGGATGAGGCGCCCAACTGAGGGCTTTTAATGAGGATGGGATGAAGTCCTTCGAGGTGTACATAGATCAGTTTTTTGATGTGGTGGATTTGTTGGGTACGCGGGTGAAAGATAGTGCGGGGGACCTTGTATGCTAGCTGAAGCACCTGAGTGTGGAGTATGACAAAGACCTCTACCTACGGCTTATGGGTGAGGTGGCAGAACTGTTTGGTGCGCCATGGCTTGCACTTGTCAGCTCTGGGTGCCCTCGAGGATCAGACTCTACGGGCTACCTTTGCTCAGTCCATCATAGCCGCCATAAATGAGGGAACCTCTACTGGCTTGGTGAAGGCCCACAAAGCTGAGTTGCTGAAGGCGAATCTAAAGGATACAGTTTTTACGATCCTTCTGCAAAGTCCAAGACGACCACGGCTATAGGGAAAATGAAGATATGTCCCATTTCTTCTTTTGGTTTAGGTAGTGATGATGTGGAGCTGCCCTTAGAGATGGTGATGGAAGGGTTAACCTTAGCCCATCACAAGTGTGAGGGCGCTGAGACCCAACCTAACTACCATCTGAAGCCCTCCAAGGAGCAGCTTATGGTCCCGGTCTTTGGTCACCCGCGTGATGCAGACAACCCCTTCCACATTGAGAAGGAGGTCCCTTTGTCGGAAGTGCTCGCAGTGCACGCTAGCCGTGCTGCAGCCAAGAGAGTCGCCCTAGGTCTCGAGGCATCTTCCTCTGCTGGTGTTGCCCACCTCACTGCTATGATCCTCGTGCTTCTGGCGCCCTTGCTAGAGAGGGACGTGTGACTACTTGATCAGATGGAGAAGAATATGAAGAAGCATCAGGAATCCTCCTACCGTCCTCTTGTCTTGAAGCTGAAGAGATCATCTTTTGATTCTGATCTTTTATTAAACAATGTAATCTAATGTTTAAACAGTTTGTTATCTAAATTTTTATGTGCGTGTGTTCACACTTCGTCTGTAATAACTTCACATTTTGCACATATGACTTAGCTTTTGTTCCACGCTTTAAATTTGTAATGCGGTATTGTTTGCTTTATGAATTTAATGTAATTGCATAAATGGTCCCTATGGGTGAGGCAAACTCATTACGTGCGGTATATCGCTACTACCATAGGGACGGCCAGGGGAGGTTGGCCTGTTGTTAGGTGTGCCCAAGTGTGTCATCATTCAGCGCAACATGATTGTGCTGGCTGTAAAAAACTTGCTACGACGTCATGAATAGCAAGGGACCTAACAAGGATACATGATCCGTGGCCGATGGGGTTGCATCCCTCTTACACGACAAGTATAATTAGTAGGTTAGACCCTTTCCTTTTATTTCTCATGGAAACGTTGTGTACGCGTACGCTAGTAGGCATGAAGTGATTTATTATATATAAAAAATGTTTGAGAATGTGTCGTGGCACTAGCTAGGAACCACGACTTTTATTAATCATTGAAAGATTTTGAGTACATGCTAATGAAACAAAAAAGAAAACAATACATGTGTTAAAGGTAACACTTTTTCAGATGGAAAATATTCCAAGTCCTTCGCAAGTCGCGACCTTCCATGTCTCGTAGTCGGTACGCACCATCTCCCAAAGCTTCTGTCACCATCTAAGGCCCCTCCCACTTGGGTCCAAGTTTACATGTGTTCTCTGTGCGGCTAGCTGCGTTCGCGCGATATATAAAGTCACCTGGTATGAAAGAAGTCTTTCGAACCCTCGCGTCGTAGTAAGCCTTCATTTTTTATTTTGCATTAGCTTCATTTATCATCGTCAACTCTCTCTCTCATCAATTATGTCCATTTTCAAACGCAATTCATCGTCGTTTGTGATTGTAACATCCCGCCTACTCAGACTACAATATTGTCCGCTTTGCCCGTAGGCTCACGGCTATGCTTTGTGGCCCTCTTGTAAGTACTTCCCGGTTGGTCACCCAACCTAGTACTACTCTGACATGAGCACGCTTAACTGCCAGTTTCTAAGAACCCCACTTGCAGTAGACCACAAAACGCGTTGTGTCATGGTAAGACGAATGTTATCTTATGAACCAAGATCTCTCTTGGCCACAGCCGATGTGGGATTCGCCTAGGGTGTCACAATCACCCCCCCTTCGGGACTCATCGTCCTCGATGAGATTTGCCCCACCATCCCGAACGGCTCAGGAGTGTCTCTGATACCACTTGTAACATCCCGCATACTCAGACTAAAATATTGTCCGCTTTGCCCACATGCTCACGGCTTTGCTTTGTGGCCCTCTTGTAAGTACTTCCCGGCTGGTCACCCAACCTAGTACTACTCTGACATGAGCACGCTTAACTACCAGTTCCTAAGAACCGCACTTGCATTAGACCACAAAACGCGTTGTGTCATGGTAAGACGAATGTTATCTTATGAACCAAGATCTCTCCTGGTCACAGCTGATGTGGGATTCGCCTAGGATGTCACAGTGATCATGTCGACTTCTGTTGTGCGGAGCGTTGGCAATCCTATTTCCGTTGGGATAATTGCCTTTGTCTTGTATGTTAGGGCGAAGGGGGTATCTCCGGTTGTGGTTTTTATCATGGTGCGGTGCGCCAATAGCACGTGTGATAATTCATCAACCCATTTATTGTTCTCATCTCCCAGTCGTGCTTTAATGTCGTCTCCTAGGCTCCTATTCACTCTTTCAACTAGCCCGTTAGATTGTGGGTGGGCTACGGATGTGAATCGCTGCCTTATGTTGTTTTTCGCACACCAGTCTTTAAATGGGTTCTCTGCGAATTGTTTTCCATTATCAGAGACAATTTCCCCAGGTAGCCCAAAGCGACATACTATATTATCCCAAACGAACCTTTTCACTTCGTTGCCAGTTATTGTCGTTGCCGCTTTGGTCTCGATCCACCTTATGAAGTAGTCCATTGCCGCTATTAGGAACTTAATCCCTCAGACTGCCACCGGGAAAGGGGGTGCGATATCGATTACCCATTTATAAAATGGCCAAGGAGAGGTAATGGGTGTTAGTTCTTCCTGGGGGAGGCGGGGCACTGGTCTGTGCACTTGGCAGTCGTTTCACTTTAAAATGAGTATCCGTGCATCCGAATGCATTGTTGGCCAGTAATATCCGCTGCGAAGCACTTTTGCTACCACTGACCTGGGTCATGCGTGCATGCCGCAAGATCCCTTGTGTATCTCGCTCATGACATATTGAGTTTGCTGTGGTCCTACACATCGTAGCCATGGTTGGAGGAACGATCGTTTATAAAGGATCCCATCCCTAACCTCAAACTGTCTCAAGCATCTGCGTATGCGTCGCGCCTCGGTTTCGTCCGGCGGGAGTAATCCATTTGTCAACTACTCCATGATCGGTGTTATCCATGTAGAACCTGCTTCTTCTACAACCGATGGAACTTCCTTCTCCTTTATGGATTTTTCATTGAGGATTTCTACCAACACCTGTTTGGATAAGTGTGCGATGCTGGTGGATGCTATCTTACTAAGGGTGTCAACTTTTTTGTTCTCCCCTCGTGGTACTTGGCGTATCAGGAACTTATTGAAGCCCTTGATTAATGACTTAGCTTTCTGCAAGTATAGTATCATATTTTCCTCTTTAGCTTCGTATTCGCCTAGTATATGATTCGCCACCAAGTGGGAATCCACGTTTTCCTCAAGATTGCGCACACCCATACTGGCTGTGATCCGCATGCCTGCTATAAGTGCTCCATACTCTGCTTCATTGTTTGTAGCTGTGAACTCGAAACGTAGTGCGTATGTAAATTACATACCTTCATGGTTGGTGAGAATAAGGCTATAAAACCCGCATATAAATACCATGAACAGTACACTACGTAAACATACGAACTCATTAAAACTTTCTATTTATGTTATGTACACGTGTCACGAATATTAATTACGAGAAAATACGTATGTTATTATGCACGGTAAATAATTATTACGTATAATAATTATGACACGAATATTAAAACACGAACCACAAACATTTAAACACACGAACTAACAAGAATAATATTTAAACATGAAAAGGCCCGGTTTACCTTGTTGGTTCTCGGTGTCCGCGGCAACCAAATAAAGAGAGGGGCCCAGCCGTTTTAAAAGTTAACAAGTAAATATTAATCTCCAGGGTTTTATCATAACACATTTCTAGAAAATAAACAAACCCTAGCCCCCTTATTGGTGTTCTTGGTCGCGGCATCCCAAGGAATACAAGAGAGATTGTTTTGGTTTTTGATCTTGAATAACTACGTGTTCGTGATCCTATCCTTTGTTTAATCACACGCTTGGTATAATCATAAACCTTCATCTTTTTATTAATTTATTTAAATTATGTTTATGTATGATTAGATCTTTAAAAACATATTAAAAACATGTTATAATTAATAAATAAAACAAGATTAGGGATTGTTTGGGTTTGGTTTTGGTTCGGCATACACAACCGAGAGCCACAATGCTCTCGGTGCTGTTGGTTCACAACCGAGACCCCAAGGGTGGGGCTCGGTGGGTTTTTGTTTCGAACAGTGGGAACCATCGGCTTAGGCCAGTGGCCACTTTGTTCGGACAGTGGGAATGCAAGGTAGGCAAGGGGAAACCACCGGCTTAAGCCGGTGGGGACATTGACAACGGCAGTGGCAGCCGCCGGCTGCGCAGCCACTGGCCACCCCACAGCCACGGCTGTTGGGCGTGGTTAGTGTTCGGGTTTTGATTTCCGGGTTCGGGATATTTTTATTAAACATGTTTTGGTCAAGATAATTAATTAAATTAACTTCATGATTACCAAATTAATTTAATTAAAAACCACGAACTTAGGTTATGTTATTTAGAAGTAAATAATACATGTTTTAAACTAAGTATATTTTATTATTTTAGACTAAAGTTTATTAATTAAATATTTTAATTAGACTACATGAAGTAATAATTAATTAATAATTCATGACTTGGGTTATTTTTATTAAAGTAATAAAACATGTATAACCTAAGTATTTCATTAGACTTAATCGAATTAAACATGACTTAATTTAATTAAAATCATATAAGATAAATTTTATTATTAAACCATGATACTTTATTAATTAATAAACCATGTACTATTATTATTAGTTAATAATCATTTTAACCTAAGTATTTAATCTAATAAACTTACTAATAAATCATCAGGACTTATAATATACTAAAAATCATCAGCTTATATTATTAGCTTATTAATCCAGCTTATTTCTATTTATGGAAACTTTCTATTTCAGAAAACTTACTATTTTTAGAACCTTTCTATTTTTTTTAGAAACTGATTATTTTTCGAAACTTTCTATTTTTGGAAATTTTCTATTTTTTGAAACTTTCTATTTTCGGAAACCTGCTATTTTTAGAAAGTTACTTATTATTACACTACAAGTATAATAATACAAGAATACATGAAAATACATAATCAGAAGACATGAAATACATGAATAATACAGTATACCATTTAAAATAGTAAAATAAGACCAGAACATATAAATGAGTTAAGAATATACAAGAACTAGTAAAACACTCAGATATCAGACAACTTATACATGTACCATATTTATGTAACACTAGTGAGGTCGGAGTAGGACTTTTCATCATTTCATCTTTCCTCGTTCACTGGATATAAGGTATGGATATTCCGTCCTTCGGTATGGAAATTCTCTTTACTTATTAGGATTTCCCGTTTGCAGCCAACTATTTTCCCCAAGTATATGTTTTATATGTTTTGATTTGCTTATGTTTAGTTTTAAAAGCCTAAGCCATATACATGCATGCCATGTCATCTAGTAATGGAGGTACCATAACCATAACACTAGAGGCACCAGTGTTATGACTTCCCCACGGCGGAGTGATTGCTCGTGGTATCCCTTTACAGTTTTGGCTATTATTTATATTATCATGCGGGGCGTATGGGTGCATCCTAGTTACATGTTTTACATGATTTTCATGGTGAATGTGGTGTGTGCCTTGCATCCTTCACAAGGAGTTGATCCCTCCTACCCAGACTAATTTAATTAGAGGCATCCCCTCTTACTGCATGATGAGGTCACCCCTCCAAGTATTCATGCACGGTGGAACCTCAAGACCTATATGGGCTATTGGCTAATTAACTACTGTTTTCATATATAAACATAAGTCTTTTCAAACTTTTAAACTAGTTTTATAAACATGTTCCAGGTTATCTAGGACTTATACATTTCCGCTGCTATTAGTCTTATTGTGCTTATGTCATTTCATACTATGTTAGTGTATCCGTTCACTAGGCGTTTGCTCAGCCGTTTTCCTTTCATGTTTCCAAACAGCAGGTACTCAAGGATGTTCGTAGGACTTCCAGTGTAACATCCCACCTACTCAGACCACAATATTGTCCGCTTTGCCCGCAAGCTCACGGCTTTGCTTTGTGGCCCTCTTGTGAAGACTTCCTGACAGGTCACCCAAGCCAATACTACTCTTCTGTGAGCATGCTTAACTGTCAGTTCCTAAGAACCCCACGTGCAGTAGACCACAATAAGCGTTGTATCATGAGAAGGCGACTGTTATCTTATGAACCATGGATCTCTCTTGGCCACAGCCGATGTGGGATTTGCCTAGGATGTCACAATCACCCCCCTCCCCCCTTCGGGACTCATCGTCCTCGATGAGGTTTTGCCCCACCATCCCGAACGGCTCAGGAGTGGCTCTGATACCACTTGTAACATCCCGCCTACTCAAACTACAATATTGTCCGGTTTGCCCGCAAGCTCACGGCTTTGCTTTGTGGCCCTCTTATGAAGACTTCCCGGCAGATCACCCAAACCAGTACTACTCTTTCATGAGCATGCTTAATTGCCAGTTCCTGAGAACCCCACGTGTAGTAGACCACAAAACACGTTGCATCATGAGAAGGCGACTGTTATCTTATGAACCATGGATCTCTCGTGGCCACAGCCGATGTGGGATATGCCTAGGATGTCACATTGAGAGTATGTGCATACGGATGGAAGCTATCTAGCCTTCATTACTTTATGCATTTCCATACATTACATTACTTCCTTTCTTTTGGACATTGTTTAGTCCTTTCATTTTAGTACTTAGATTCATATGTGCGGGCTTATGTTGGACTACTGATGTTTGATTCCAGTATTTCGTTTTTATGGTCATTTAATGTTTTTGGACATTTACCTTGCATGCTTTGATGACACGCCATAATTATCCTGTGATATTCTATTTGTCAAAATAGGGTATTACAATTATGGTATCGGAGCCAAGGTTTCGACCTGTAGGCTCTAAAAACATGACCTATGATTAGTGGTAATCACCATGATCTTCCTAAAACTGACAGTTTGTTTTTATGCATTTGTTTCATGTATCATTGTTGCATGAAATTTGATTAAGTAATGGTTGGTACATGACTGGTCATATTTAGTCGCATGTGCTTTTATTCGAATTATTTGCTTGGTGAACCGACCTATAGGCGTTCACATTAGCTCATATCATTTTTTGTTTTGATGAACCGACCCATAGGCGTTCATCCTCGTCATGTCAATTTTGTTTTGGTGGACCGGCCCATAGGCGTTCACCCAAACCCATGTCATTTTCGTTGGCTATGCCTTCATACACTGTTTATGCATAATTTTTTTTTCATTTTATATTATGTTTAATCAGATTAATCATTGCATTTTGTTTTATACTGTTAGATGGTTCTAACACGTGAACAAGAACAAATGAATGAAACAGTCCAAGCTGCTATTCAAGATCTGCTTCCCCAACTGAGGAATGAGATTTGGGCCGAGGTGCAAGCCAACCACAATCAGCAACCTCACTAGAATCAGAATCCTCCTCCTCCACCTCCAGCTAACCTGATCACATGGCTGGAAAGGTTCAATAAGCAGCGTCTGAAACCTTTCGAGCAGACTGACAGCCCCGATGAGGCTGAGAGCTGGTTAGCTCACATAGAGAAGACATTTGACGTTATTGGATGGGACCCTGTCTTTAAGGCGAGGTTAGCTTGCTACAAGTTTGAAGGAGATGTGCTTGCATGGTGGAAGGCACTTAAGCAGTCAAATGGATGCGACGACTGGGTTACTGGCTTGACTTGGGCACAGTTTAAGAAGTTGGTTCTAGGTCAGTTTTCCCAAAAGCTGAGCAAGATTGGCTCAAGAGGGAGTATCATGGCATCAGACAGAGAGCGGGGTATAATAGCACCGAATTTATGCAGAGGTTCCTTCGACTGGCTGGATTCCTAGGCACAGCAGCCGGGACTGCAGAGGAGCAGGCGTATCACTCTCGTTGGGCTCTTCGTACTTCTGTCACCAACAAATTGGTGTGTGCTACATTTAATAATGTAGCATAGGTGGCAGATGCAACTCGCAAGTTGGAGAAGCTGCAAGAGAGGGATGAGTTTGGAGAAGCAGAAAGGCCTGACAATAGGTATATCTTCGTCATCAGCGATGATCATTTCATATAATTCAGTACTATCCATTATATCTTCTCTATTCAATTGCATCTTTTAGGCAGAATACTGGGGACCGGTCCCAACCGGACACTCGGCAGCAGAATCAGCCTAAGGGAAACAGTCAAACTCAGGACTGTTCTGCATTGGATAGGCGTGGCGGTAATGACAATTACAGTAGCAACGCCAATAACTCCAACAACAGCAGGTCCTTAAATTTACTCATTTCTATGTTATGTTGCTTTATGATTCATGAATTCTGACACTTCAGCATCTACTACCAGGAATACTAGCAACGGATGGGATCAGGACCGCAGAGGTTCACAGCCCAACCGTGCAGCATCATCTGGTATTACATCTTAAATTTTCTGCGTAGTCCTATTTGTACCCAATAATCATGTCTCAGGCATACTTTCTAAAACAGGTTCCCAACCAGCAAGGGCACTTGTTGGAGGGTATACTCACCCTCTTTGCACCACGTACAACCACATACACCTAGGGTCGTGCCGCCGTGCTAGCGGTGCTTGCTTCAAATGTGGCCAACCAGGCCACCAGATGAAGGATCGTCGAAAAGGCGAGACTGAGGGTACTTCTGGGCATGCGGACTCCAAGCCACCTCCGACTACGGGGCGTGTGTAAACTACTACGCGTGACCAAGCTAATAAGTCATCAGGTACCATCACTGGAATCTTGTTTATGTATGGTCAAGTTGCATTTTGTTTGACACGGGTGCGACTCATTCGGTCATATCCACTAATTTTGCTAATCGTGTTAGGATATCCCCTGTGCCACTAGAAAATGTCTTAAACATTTCTACGCCCTTGAGAGACTCTATACGCATCACACATGGGTATAGAGGTCTTCCCCTTGAGTTTGACGACAGAACTCGTCCAGTTGACGCACTTCCTTTGGATATGTGCGAATTCGACATGAAATTAGGCTTGGACTGGTTATCCAAACACCACGCCACCATAGATTGCTATTCATATCGGGTTATTTTCGGTGATGTCAACGCACCAGAATACATTAACAATGGTTTCATCCAGGAAAGTCTGTACAAATAATTTCAGCCTTACAGGCACGTGTCTTACTGTCACATGGTTGTGAGGGCTTCTTAGCTAATGTTCATGATATGGAGGCTGAATCTCCATCCCTTCGGGATCAGCTTATCGTGTTAGAATTCCCTGACGTATTTCTTGAAGAACTTCCGGTCATACCACCTGCTCGTGAGGTAGAGTTTAATACCGAGCTCATTCCAGGAGCTGAGCCAATTTCCAAGGCTCCTTACCGCATGGCTCCCATTGAGCTTAAGGAGTTAAAGGAACAACTATAGGAACTTTTGGAGCGAGTTTTCATCCGCCCAAGTGTATCTCCATGGGGTGCACCGGTGTTATTCGTGAAGAAGAAGGAAGGCAGTATGCGACTCTGCATTGATTATCGTGAGCTTAATAAGATCACAATCAGGAATCGATATCCTTTAGCACGCATTGATGATCTGTTTGACCAACTACAAGGCGCCAAACATTTATCTAAGATCGATCTGAGGTCTGGCTACCATCAGCTACGGGTGAAAGAGCAGGATATCACCAAGACTGCTTTCCGTACACGCTATAGACACTACGAATTTGTAGTCATGCCTTTTGGACTTACCAACGCTCCAGCAGTTTTCATGGACCTGATGAACCGTGTCTTCCATGAGTTTCTGGACAAGTTTGGTATCATCTTCATTGACGATATTCTGATTTTCTGTAAATCCAAAGAGGAACACGAAGACCATCTTCATACAGTATTATAGATACTTCGCCAAAAGCAGTTGTATGTCAAGTTCTCCAAATGCGAATTCTGGTTAAGCAAAGTGGCGTTTCAGGGCCACATCGTATCCGCAGAGGGAATAACCATGGATCCTACAAAGGTTGAGGCTACTACCAAGTGGCCAAGACAGACGTCGGCGACTGAAGTTCGCAGTTTTCTAGGCTTAGCTGGTTACTACCGTAGGTTCGTTGAGAACTTTTCCCGACTAGCACTTCCTTTGACCAAACTGATACGCAAATGCGAGAAATTCGTCTGGCCTAAAGAAAGAGAGAAGAGCTTTGAAGAACTAAAGCAGAGGCTGGTATCTGCTCCTATTCTTACTCTTCCATCTGGTACAGGTGGATTTCAGATCTATAGTGATGCTTTAAGGAAGGGTCTTGGCTGTGTTCTCGTGCAACATGGGAAGGTGATTTCTTACGCATCATGAAAGCTTAAGCCTTATAAGGAGAACTATCCTACACATGACTTGGAGCTTTCAGATGTTATGTTTGCACTGAAGATTTGGAGGCATTACTTGTATGGCGAATCATGTGATATCTTCATAGATCATAAGAGCCTGAAATATATCTTCACTCAGCGTGAACTGAACATGAGGCAAAGAAGGTGGATAGAGTTGTTGAAGGATTATGACATTAATCTACAGTATCATCCCAACAAGGCGAATGTAGTGTCAGATTCTCTTAGTAGGAAGTCGAGTATGATCAACGGCATTAAGATAGAGGAAGAAATTATATGTGACTTGGAACGACTGGACATTGAGTTTATGGTACGTGGACAACATGGCTAGTGGGCTAATCTTAGAGTTGAGCCTGACTTACTCTCTAGGATCAAGGAGGCTCAGAAGGATGATGGTGAAATCTGGGCGATAATTCAGAACATAGATCAGCAGACGAAGTTTCAGGTAGATGATGACGGTATCTTACGGCAGGGCACTAGACTTTGTGTTCTTGATGATCTTACACTCCTGAAGGCTTTGTTGGCTGAAGCTCATAGCTCCCCATTCTCTATTCATCCTGGTTCCACCCAGATGTACCACGACATCAAGCATCATTTCTGGTGGAGTGGTATGAAGCAGGACGTCGCTACCTTTTTTCTAGATGTCTTACCTGTTAGTAGGTTAAGATCGAGCATCAGCGATCTAGTGGTCTACTATAACCATTAGACATTCTAGAGTGGAAGTGGGACAAGATGTCCATATACTTTGTCATCGGACTTCCGCAGACCAAGAGGAAGCATGATTTCATTTGGGTTATCGTTGACCGGCTTACCAAATCAGCTCATTTCTTACCGATCTGCAAGGATGACGCAGTTAGCAAATTTGCTGACCTTTATCAGAAGGAGATCGTGAGACTTCATGGTACTCTATCTAGTATCATCTCTGACAGAGATCCTCGTTTTACTTCGTGATTCTAGAAGAGTCTGCAGAAAGCTTGGGGCACCAGACTTAAGCTTAACACGGCTTTTCATCCTCAGACAGACGGACAGTCGGAGCGTACCATTAAGACAATAGAGGGCATGCTTCGAGCTTGTGCTATGGAATGGACAGGAAGTTGGGACGAATATATCTGCTTGGTAGAGTTTTCATACAATAACAGTTGGCACGCCAGCATCAAGTGTGCACTGTTTGAGATGTTGTATAGCAAGAAGTGTCGTACCCCAATCTGTTGGGATCAGGTTGGTGATCGAATTACTGAGGGTCCAAAGATGATAGAAATGACCAACGAGAAGGTTGATGTCGCTAAGGCGAAACTGTAGGAAGCTCGTGCACGTCAAAAGAGTTATGCTGACAAGAATCGTAGGGATTTGCATTTCAACGTGGGAGATCATGTCTTTCTCAAGGTATAACCTGCGCGTAGAGTTAGGCGTTTTGGTATCAAGGGAAAACTCAGTCCTCAATTCATCGGACCGTTTGACATCCTCGAACGTGTCGGTGAGGTATCGTACCGTTTGGCGTTACCTCCGCAGCTATCTCACGTTCATAATCTCTTTCATGTGTCCTTACTCAGAGGGTACAATTATCATTCCCTTCATATGGTTCAATATCCACTCGAACAGATTCGTGAGGATCTTACTTTCATTGAGGAGCCCGAACGAGTTCTTGATCGTCAAGAGCGAGTCATGAGGAAGAAGATGATTCCATTCGTCAAAATCCTTTGGAGGGACCATTCTGAGCGGGTAGCCACTTGGGAGACGGAGGAGTCTATCCGGACTTCTTACCCTTATTTCCAGTTTTGATTCGGGTATGTTTCCTTTCAGTTATGTTATCTATAATTCGGGGACGAATTATTCTTTTTAGAGGGGAAGAGTTGTAAAACCCGCATATAAATACCATGAACAGTACACCACGTAAACATACGAACTAATTAAAACTTTCCATTTATGTTATGTACACGTGTCACGAATATTAATTACGAGAAACAACGTATGTTATTATGCACGGTAAATAATTATTACGTATAATAATAATAACACGAACCACGAACATTTAAACACACGAACTAACAAGAATAATGTTTAAACATGAAAAGGCCCGGTGTACCTTGTTGGGTCTTGGTGTTCGCGGCAACCAAAGAAAGAGAGGGGCCCAGCCGTTTTAAAAGTTAACAAGTAAATATTAATCTCAAGGGCTTTATCATAACACATTTTTAGAAAATAAACAAACCCTAGCCCCCTTATTGGTGTTCTTGGTCGCGGCATCACAAGGAAGACAAGAGAGATTGTTTTGGTTTTTGATCTTGAATAACTACGTGTTCGTGTTCGTGATCCTATCCGTTGTTTAATCACGCGTTTGGTATAATCATAAACCTTCATCTTTTTATTAAATTATTTTAATTATGTTCAGGTATGATTAGATCTTTAAAAACATATTAAAGCATGTTATGATTAATAAATAAAACAAGGTTAGGGATTGTTTGGGTTTGGTATTGGTTAGGCATACACAACCGAGAGCCACAAGGCTCTCGGCAGTGTTGGTTAACAACCGAGAGCCCAAGGGTGGGGCTCGGTGGTTTTTTGTTTCGAACAGTGGGAACCACCAGCTTAGGCCGGTGGCCACTTTTTTCGGACAGTGGGAACACAAGGCAGGCAGGGGGAAACCATCGGCTTAAGCCGGTGGGGACTTTGACCACAGCAGTGGCAGCCGTCGACTGCGTAGCCACTGGCCACCCCATAGCCGCGGCTGTTGGTGGTGGTTAGTGTTCGGGTTTTGATTTCCGGGTTCGGGCCACCCCACAGCCATTGGCCACCATGAACTTAGGTTATATTATTTAGAAGTGAATAATAGATGTTTTAACCTAAGTATATTTTATTTTGTTTTAGACTAGTTTATTAATTAATTATTTTAATTAGACTACATGAACTAATAATTAATTAATAATCCATGACTTAGGTTATTTTTATTAATATAATAAAACATGTATAACCTAAGTATTTTATTAGACTTAATTGAATTAAACATGACTTAATTTAATTAAAATCATATTAGGTAAAGTTTATTATTAAACTATGATACTTTATTAATTAATAAACCATGTACTATTATTATTAATTAATAATCATTTTAACCTAAGTATTTAATCTAATAAACTTACTAGTAAATCATCAGGACTTATAATATATGACTAATAATCATCAGCTTATATTATTAGCTTATTAATCTAGCTTATTTATATATATGGAAACTTTCTATTTAAGGAAACTTACTATTTTTAGAAAATTTATATTTTTTAGAAACTGATTATTTTTTGGAAACTTTCTATTTTTGTAAACTTTCTATTTTTAGAAACTTTCTATTTTTGGAAACTTTCTATTTTTGAAAACCTGCTATTTTTAGAAAGTTACTTATTATTACACTACAAGTATAATAATACAAGAATACATGAAAATACATAATCAGAAGACATAAAATACATGAATAATACAGTATACCATTTAAAATAGTAAAATAAGACAAGAACATATAAATGAGTTAAGAATATACAAGAACCAGTAAAACACTCAGATATCAGACAACTTATACATGTCCCTTATTTATGTAGCACTAGTGAGGTCGGAGTAGGACTTTTCATCCTTTCATCTTTCCTCGTTCACTGGACATACGGTACGGATATTCCGTCCTTCAGTATGGACATTCTCTTTCATTATTAGGATTCTCCGTTTACAGCCAACTGTTTTCCCCAAGTATATGTTTTATATGTTTTGATTTGCTTATGTTTAGTTTTAAATGCCTAATCCATATACATGCATGCCATGTCATCTAGTTATGAGGTACCATAACCATAACACTTGAGGCACCAGTGTTATGACTTCCCCACGGTAAAGTGATTGCTTATGGCGTCCCTTTACAGTTTTGGCCGTTATTTATATTATCATGTGGGGCGTATGGGTACATCCTATTTACATGTTTTACTGGATTTTCATGGTGAATGTGGTGTGTGCCTTACATCATTCACAAGGAGTTGATCCCTCTTACCCAGACTAATTTAATTAAAGTCATCCCCTCTAATTGCATGATGAGGTCACCCCTCCATGTATTCATGCACGGTGGAACCTCATGACCTATATGGGCTATTGGCTAATTAACTATAGTTTTCATATAAAAAATAAGTCTTTTCAAACTATAAACCAGTTTTATAAACATGTTCCAGGTTATCTAGGACTTATACATTTCCGTTGCTATTAGTCTTATTATGCATATGTCATTTCATACTATGTTTGTATATCTGTTCACTGGGCATTTTGCTCAGCCGTTTTCCTTTCATGGTCCCAAACGGCAGGTACTCAGGGACGTTCGTAGGACTTTGAGAGTATGTGCATACCGTTGGAAGCTATCTAGCCTTCATTACTTTATGCATTTCCATACATTACATTATTTCCTTTCTTTTGGATAATGTTTAGTCCTTTCATTTAAGTACTTAGAATTCATGTGTGTGAGCTTATACCGATGTTTGATTTCGATATTTCCTTTTTATGTTCATTTAATGTTTTTAGACATTTACCTTGCATGCTTTAATGACACGCCATAATTATCCTGTGATATTCCATTTGTCAAAATGTGGTGTTACAAAGGCCTGCGCCAGATCCGTATGTACAGAAGGATCCATTCGTGAATAAGATCCATGGGTTTTGGTCGTCCTCCTCTTGTATGGATGTATGTTCTCCTTCTTCGGGTTTTTCAATAATGAAGTCTTGTAGAATCTTCCCTTTAACAGCGTTCCGCGGTCTGTCCGTGATGTTGTGTTCTCCTAGTAGAACACTCCACTTCTGTAATCTGCCTGCGACGTCTGGTTTGGATATTATTTGCTTCATTGGATGGTCCGTAATAACCGCTATTGGATGCGCTTGAAAATATCGTCGTAACCTTTTTGCTACAAATACCAGTGCTAATACCAATTTCTCCAATGGTGTATAATTCAATTTCGAGCTTTGTAAGGCTCTGCTTATGAAATAAACTGGTGTCTGGACGTTCTCCCTGTCCGTCATTAGTACTACGCTTATTGCTCTATGCGTAGCTGAAAGGTATACTGTCAATTCTTCTTTCGGCCGAGGTGCGACCAACGTGGGTAGCGAAGCTAAATGTTTCTTTATCTCTTCGAAGGCTTTTTCTGCCTCTTTTGTCCAATTGGAGTCTCCCTTTTTATACATTTCTTGAGTGTTTTGAATAAGGGGAGTGACTTCACAGCTGATTTGGAAATAAACTTGTTTGGTCCAGCTAACCTTCCGTTTAGCGATTGTACTTCCTTTTTGTCCTTGGGCTTTGGAGTTGTATGACTGCGTTTGTCTTATCTGGACAAGGTTTGATGCCATTAGGTCCCATCATGTATCATAGGAACATGCCTTCTATGGCTCCGAAAGTACATTTTTTCGGATTTAGTTTCATGTTTATTTTCCTAAGCACGGAGAAGGTTTCCTCTATATCACAGATGAGTTCATCCTCAGTATGGCTTTTTATGACCATGTCGTCAACGTACACCTCCAAGTTACGCCCAATCTGATTGTCGAATGCCTTATCCACCAGCCGCTGGTATGTGGCACCCGCGTTCTTCAGTCCGAATGGCATTTTTGTGTAGCAGTACACACCCTGGCTAGTGTGGAATGTTGTCTTCTCCTCATCCTATTCTACCATTTGTATATGGTGGTATCCTTTATATGCGTCCAAAAAAAGATTTAAAAGGATTCCGCACATCGATTCGACTTTCTAGTCTATTTTTGGGAGCGGTAGCAATCTTGAGGACAAGCTTTATTAAGATCTGTGAAATCAACACACATGCGCCAGCTGCCATCGTGCTTCTTGACCATAACTAGATTGGAGAGCCAGTCATGGTAATAGACTTCTCGCATGATACCTGCGTCTACCATTTTTTACTTCATCTAGTATTGCTTTACTGTGTTCTGGAGCTTGTCCTCTTTTCTTTTGCCTGACCGGTGTATACCCCTTGCGGATCTGTAAGCTGTGCTCGGCTATTGACCGGGGTCCACCCGTCATGTCTTTCGGTTCCCACGTAAAAATGTCCAAGTTACCCTTTAAAAGTTGGCACATGTCTTACTTTCCTTTGTCAGATAATGTTCCCCCAATTGTTATCTCTTGTTCTTGGTACTCTGGGTGAATTGTCACCTTTAAATTTGGTGGTGAACTTACTTTTAGCTCTACCGTTACTCGCGGTGGTTCTGTAATTATGTTACATTCCGTGAGTGGTGAGGTTGTATTAAAGATCCTCATTATTCCCCCCTTACACTAGGAACTTCATCATGCCGTGGGCTGTGGAAGGTAATGCTCGCATTGCTAAGATGGCGGGTCGCCAAATGATCTCGTTGTACTGTGATGGGGATTGTATAATCAAAAAGTTCATTGAGACTTTCGTCGAGTGCTCGTCATCTCCTATCTTGACTATTAGCTTTAACTGGCCCAAAGGCCATACTGCTTAACCACTAAAGCCAATGAGTGGCGACGTCGCAGGTACCATTTGGTTCCTTATCGGTTCCTTATCTCTGGGCTTAATTTTAGGAAGCAATGCTCATACATGATTTCCGCCTATGAATCGCCATCCACGTACATGCGGTGAATGTTGTGATCACTAATGTTTACTTCTATTGCTAATGGGCCATCTGCTGCGGTATTCGCACTGAGGTGGGGGTAGAGATGTCTCTTCCTCTATAGAATCTTTGGCTCACCTTCTGTTTGGTTCTTCTTTGCCACGTCAGTACCATGTAGATGGTTGTGACTGTATTATTTAGCTTTTGTTTCCCGCCTTCTAAGACCTCTTTGACGAGATGTTTCAGCTTTCCCGCTTGCACCAGGCTTTCAATGTGATTTTGTAGCTGAATACACTCGTTGGTGGCGTGTCCCTTTTCTCCATGGTATTCACAGTATCTATTTCCTGTGCGCCTTTCCACTGGAGTGACCATTGGTAGTGGTCTTGGGAAATTCGTCTCTTCTGATGCGAGGATCTCTCTTGGGGTTAGCTTTAGTGGTGTGAATTGAAAACCGCCGTTGCGCCCTTCTTTTGGATTTCCTTGATATTTAGGATCCCGGGGTCCACCTCGCGTATTGTTTTGCTTATTTTGCATATCACGAGTTCTATAGCTGGAAGTATTTTTCAGGGTTTCCGTGGCAGCTGATTCTCCCTGTATGAAGGATCTCACCTTTCGCATTACCCCATCGAATGTCTCTGGTGTTTTCTCGTTCAATTTTCGTATTAAATATTTATTAGTTATTCCTGCCATGAAGCGAGATACTTTCAAGATTTCTGAACATTCTTTTATCTGGAGACTTTCGTTTTTGAAGTGCTCTAAAAAGTCTTGTAGGTATTCACCCTGGTTCTGTTTGACTCTTGTCAGTGATACAACGCTCCTGTCGTACCTTTTTTGTTGTACATAATTTCTTTTGAATGCCCTCCGTAATAATTCGAGTCCGTTTATTGTTCGCGGTGGGAGTCTGTCAAACCAGTTCCGAGCGTTTCCTACAAGTGTGGAGTTGAACATATTACACCATACAGGTTCGGGCCATTGCTTAATTCCTACTTGTGATTCGAACACCTTCAGGTGATCTTCTGGGTCTGTGGTGCCATCATATGTTTTGACATTCGTTGGCATGCGACGCTTTGTTATGTCAGGATAATACTGTATATTCCTTGTGAAAGCGTTTTTTCTCGCCCTTCTTCATGGTTGCGAGAAGTCCCGATCTTTCCTTTTACGCGAATAAAGAGCTCGCTCTTCTCCTTCTGGATTTTCTGGAGAGGAATGCATGTGCTCATGTTCTGTATGGTGACTATTGATCGGCTCTGAATTTGATGAGTTATCCTCTGAGGATTGATAGCGTCCTGCGCGCCTTTCTCCTTTCGCGACCTACTGGTCCTTCATGTATTTAGTGGCGAGCGGGAGCAAAGCCTTGATAGGTGTGAAAACACCCATCCTTTTACCACTTATTTCTTACTAAAACAAGACCAAAACGCGTATTTAATGTCATTTGTTTGGAATTATGCGTGGTTTGTGTGTTTGTTGTGTTTTCAGAGCCAACCGGATAAATATTAAAGAAAACATGGGATTGCACGGGTTTTATCGAAGAAAAAGACTCAAGACGAAGTCTATTGTCCAAGAGATGCAAAAGATTTGAAGTCAATGGGCCTATTTGAAGATTTATCGAAGAAAAGGACCAAAGATGGAAGATTTACATATGTCGAAGAACTCAAGTCTATTAAACGAAGAAATTTAAAGATGAGTTGAATTTATTCGTCGACAAATCCCGAATCGAAATCAAAAACGTCAACTTTTCTTAAAAGACGAGAAGACAAGAAGAAAGGAAGAAAGCCCACTCACCAACCAACCACATCTCCTATAAATAGAAGACTCCTCCCTACACATTAGCTAACTTTTATTTTTTTCCAGTTCCTTTCTTGTTTCGTAGGGAACCAACACCACTAAGGTGATGGTGATTTTTATTTTCCTTGATTTCATCACAGATTTGTAAATTTTAATCTTTCCCTTTGTTTGTTTAACATTAATCAATCAATATCATCTTCCATTTTAATCTTGTTCATCTTTCTTTTTTGATTCAAAGTCTTAAAGTTTTATTTGGTTGATTTTAATCTTTAAAAGTAAGTGGGTTTTATGTTTATGTTGATTTGATTTGATGTTTATTGTTAGTAAATGATTGGTGGTTAGTTTTTGTTTAAACTTTTGGTAAAAACTTTGTTGATTTTCGTTAAATTCGTGGCTTTGTTGATTTCCTTGTTCTTCGCACCTTTATCATTACCCAGATTCCGAATCAAATCGATATTCCGGATCAAGGGGTTTGTGTCAAATATTCCGGATGAGCATTATCTATCCGGATGAAGTTTTTTAGTTAAGTATTCCAAATCAAAGTTTTCCTTTTTAGAAATATTCCGGATCATTTTATTTCATTCAGTCATTCCGAATCAGGTGTTCATCCGGAATAATTAATATTCCGGATGAGTGTTTATATTCCGAGTCAAGGGTTTTAATTTTATTCTGAATCAGTTTTAAATGTTCCGAATGAAGTTTTTTTATTAAATGTTCCGAATCAAGCAAATGTTCCGAATGAGCATTTTTCCTTTAAACATTCCGAATGAGCAGATAGTCAACAAATATTCCGAATCAGTACTTTTTGTTTATTATTCCGAATGAAGAGAATTGTTCAGTTATTCCGACTCGGCATTTATTCCGAATGAAGCTCATGTTTTAAATATTCCGGATCAGTGCTATTCCGGATCAAGGGTGTTTGTCATTTATTCCGAATCAACTCATATTCCGAACGAAGGTGAATTATTCCGCATGAAGCTTGATATTCCGAATGAAGGATTTTATCTAATATATTCCGAATAAAGCATTACATTCCGAATCAGCATTTTTCAGTAAGGGGTATTTTATTGTTACTGTTTAATTGTTTAATTGTTTAAATTTAATTTTAATTCAAACTTTATTTGATTAACTGCTTTTAGTTTAATTTTATATCTTTTCACATTTAAATCTTTTTAGTAGAATAGAAAACCAATCCCTTTTTAGTAACCAAGAACAACTATTCCATTTTGAGCCGTGATCGATTCGAGAAGATACCGAGAACTTAAATTGAACCCATTCCAAAAATCATTGTATCAAATGGCGCCGCTACCGGCTCTTCTCGTAAGGATTAACGATTTTTTGTGAGAAATTGGATTTTGGGATCCGTTCACCGTGAACGTTACTTTTTCATTAAAAATTTTCAAAAACCCTAAAAAATTTAAAATTTCAAAAATACAAAAAAAATTAAAAAACATAAAAAACCAAAAATATTTCTTGCTTTGTTAGTTCTTTTGCAGGTGTATGCGCACTCGATCAACGTCTTATCAAGAGCCCGAGACTCTTGATAACTTAGACATGGCCGGTGTACACAATAACAATAATAATCCACCTCAAAACAACATGAATAATAACAACAATGAACCTCTACCGGACAATCATCCTATGATCGAACTTTTGCAAGCACATGTAGAGGGCAACAACGATCCAATTGTCATACCCGCGATTGCAGCCAACAACTTTAAGCTCAAATACAACTTTATTATAATGGTCTCTGCTCAACCATTCTTGGGGCGTACCATTGATGATCCTCATGACCACATCAAAACGTTTCTTCAACTCACAAATACGGTCAAATTCAATGGTGTTCCACAAGAGGTAATCCGTTTACAACTTTTTCCTTTCTCCTTAGAGGGACAAGCCCGACATTGGCTTGCAAAGGAACCGCCACAAAGTATTCTTACGTGGACGGACTTGGAGACCAAATTCATAAACTACTTTTTCCCACCCTCTCGTACTACCGCTTTGTGGAATGAAATTATTAATTTTGAACAAAAGTACGATGAGTCTTTTAGTGAATCTTGGGACCGTTTTAAAGACCTTTTAAGAAAGTGCCCACAACATGGTTTTACCAAAGTGCACCAAATTAATACTTTTTACAATGGTTTAAGCATGATTGACCAAGATTCACTAAATAGTGCCTCGGGGGTAATATTTTGGTTAAGAGTTATAATGCCGCTTGGGATATTATTGAGAATAAGTCTAGAGTGCAAACCAAGAGTGTTCGCCGCTAGTGCGAGCACTAGTGACAACGACAAGAGACTTGACAAAATTACTTCGCTTCTTGAATCGCTTGCTGCCCAAACCGCTAACAACACCAAAAGCATCAACGCTCAAAACGCTCAAGTCAATGTTGTAAGCCAACCATGTGAAATATGCGGGGGTCCTCACTCTTACACTACTTGTACCTCCACCCACGACTATCATTCTGAGAATGTTAACGCAGCATACGGTACCTATCCTCCGGCCGGTTATCAAGCTCGTCCTCAAGGAGACCGTAACTTGCTAAGCTATCGTTCCAACAACTTTCTTTCCCCGCCCGGTTTTCCTCCAAACAATCAAAACCAACAACAAAACCTTAACCGAACCAACCAAAACCAACCTCGAGCACCTTACCAACCACCTCAAAGACAACCATATCCACCTCAAAATCCTACTCAAGTTTACCAACCCGCTCCTTACCAACCACCTGCTTATCAAGCACCTCCTCCTACTCAACCCACCGTTTTCAACCACGAGGTCGAAACGTACATGCGGACGAATGATGTGTTGGTGAAGAATCTGCAGACCCAGATTATTAATTTGAAGGGCGACATGGTGAAACAAGGGAATGATCTTAGAGCCGATATGAGAAACTCTTTGAGTAGTCAAACGAATGACCTAAGGGACATGATGGCTGGTTTCTTCCAAGGTAATCAACCCTCTTCTTCGGGTACTCTTCCGAGTAACACCGTTGCTAATCCAAGAGGGGAGATGAAAGCAATCACCACTCACAGTGGAAAAGGTACCAAGGAACCCGAGCTTCCTATACCTCCACCGGTGATTGTGACTAAGGAAAACGAGTCGCCTACTCATATTCCTCAACCTTCTACTTCCCCAATTCCTCCACCTCTTACTTCTACCCCTCCTCCACCCAAGGATGTGAGTGATCCTACAATCCCAGAGCTTTCCTCTTCTTCCGATATACCTTATCCCTCAAGGTTGAGGAAAGAGAAGCTCAAAAGCAAGGACGATATTCAAGTTTCAAACTTTCTCAAAATGTTTAAACAATTGAATTTCAACATCTCCTTCGCTGAGGCTCTCGCTCACATGCCTAAATATGCGAAGATGTTCAAAGATCTTCTTAGTGACAAGGAGAAGCTTCTTGATATTGCTAATACCCAACTTAATGAAAATTGCTCCGCGGTTCTCTTAAGGAAATTGCCAACCAAACTTGGTGATCCGGGTCGTTTCTTAATCCCTTGCAACTTCCCGAGAGTAGAGAATTGCATGGCACTAGCCGATCTAGGTGCTAGTATTAACTTAATGCCATTAAGTGTTTGGAAGCAATTATCTCTCCCCGAGCTAGTCCCCACCAAAATGACATTGGAATTAGCTAACCGTACGGTTGCTTATCCAGTGGGGATAGCCGAAGACGTTTTTGTTGGCGTTGACAAATTTACCTTCCCGGCGAATTTTGTTGTCGTTTAATACGAGATGGATCCTCGTGTTCCATTAATCGTTGGACGTCCATTCTTGAGGACCGGTCGCACTCTCATCAATGTAGAAGCGGGTGAGCTTATCATGAGAGTTGGTGACGATCAAATTGTCTTCAACATGGGTAAGATTTCTAAACAGCCTTATTCCTACGAGAGTGTTAATTGTATCGACGTTCTTGATGAGGCTTGTGAAGAACACTTTAATGATGCTTGCAAAAGTATTCTTACCTCTCCTCCCAATGTTGAGACCGTTTCCTCTATTGCTCCATCACTAACTCTATTTGGAGAAAGTGATTTCCTTTGGAAAGAATTTGAAGCAACTATGGGAGATGTGAACTCAGAATATGACGATTCTCCTACCGTGTGGGATGAAGACATTCGTCTCATTGAGAAACTTCTCAAAGAGGACCATATTTCCCCACCATCTCCCAAGGCTATTGCTATCGATGAACCGAATTTGAATACGCCTTCCATCGAAAATCCTCCGGATTTAGAGCTTAAGGAATTA
Organism: Glebionis coronaria; assembly: GCA_025667525.1. Lineage (NCBI taxonomy): Eukaryota > Viridiplantae > Streptophyta > Magnoliopsida > Asterales > Asteraceae > Glebionis > Glebionis coronaria. The sequence goes on from CM046877.1 coordinate 460,228,323, forward strand.
CCGTCCCATCTCGAGTATGTGTTCCTTAAAGACAAGAAGAAGTCGCCCGTCATCATCGCTAAGGACTTGAAAGAAGAAGAAAAATCTCGCCTTATCGCCGTGCCTAAAGATCATAAGAAGGCAATTGCTTGGAAAATTTCCGATATCCGCAGAATTGATCCAAACTTTTGTACTCACAAAAATCTCATGGAAGATGACTTTAAACCCGCAATCCAAAGCCAAAGAAGGGTTAATCCTCGAATTCATGACGTCATCAAACAAGAGGTTATCAAACTTCTAGATGCCGGCATGATTTACCCTATTTCAGATTCGCCATGGGTAAGTCCCGTCCATTGTGTGCCAATGAAAGGCGGAATAACCGTTGTTCCTAATGAACACAACAAGTTGATTCCTACTCGTCTCGTTACTGGGTGGAGAGTTTGTATCGACTATCGCAAACTCAATGATGCCACGAGAAAAGATCACTTTCCTCTTCCTTTCATGGATCAAATTCTCGAGCGTCTAGCGGGTAATGACTATTACTGCTTCTTAGACGGTTTCTCCGGGTATTTTCAAATTCCCATTGATCCCAAAGACCAAGAGAAAACCACATTCACTTGTCCCTACGGAACATTTGCTTACAAACGCATGCCTTTCGGTTTATGCAATGCTCCTAGGACGTTCCAAAGGTGTATGATGGCTATCTTCCATGACATGGTTGAAGAAACTATGGAAGTATTCATGGATGATTTCTCGGTTTATGGTGATTCATTCTCTGCTTGCCTTGTCAATTTAGAACGTATGCTTACGCGGTGTGAAGACACTCGCCTTGTTCTAAATTAGGAAAAATGCCATTTCATGGTAAAAGAGGGCATCGTGCTAGGACACAAAATCTCTAAAGCCGGTCTTGAAGTGGACCGTGCTAAAGTCGATGTTATTGTTAAATTTCCTCCACCTTTAACCGTGAAGGGTGTGAGAAGTTTCCTTGGTCATGCGGGCTTCTACCGTCGATTCATCAAATATTTTTCTAAAATCGCTCGCCCGATGACCCACCTCTTGGAAAAAGATACTCCTTTTATCTTTTCCAAAGAGTGTATTGAAGCCTTCAACCTTCTTAAGGATAAGCTAACTAAGGCACCGGTCTTGGTTACCCCTAATTGGGAGCTGCCTTTCGAGTTGATGTGCGATGCTAGCGACTTTGCTATTAGAGCGGTTTTGGGCCAAAGAGTGAACAAACACTTCCAACCAATCCACTACACTAGCAAGACAATGACAGGGGATCAATTGCATTACACGACAACCGAAAAAGAGCTTTTAGCTGTTGTCTATGCCTTTGAAAAGTTCCGCCCCTATCTTTTCCTTTCTACCACCATCGTGTATACCGATCATTCCGCGTTGAAGTACTTGTTAACTAAACAAGATTCTAAACCAAGACTTCTTCGCTGGGTTTTGCTACTTCAAGAATTTAAAATCGAAATTCGTGATAAGAAGGGAGCCAAAAACCTAGCCGTGGATCATCTCAGTAGACTTGAGGATCCTTATCAAGGGGATCATCCGAACAAAGAGATCAATGACTCTTTTCCCCTGGAGACCTTAATGTCTATCAACTCGAATTATGATGAAACCCCGTGGTTTGCGGACATTGCAAACTACTTGGCGGGTGGAATTCTCATTGACGGGTTAACATCCCAACAAAAGAAAAAGTTCTTTAAAGACATTAAGACTTACTTTTGGGATGACCCGTATCTCTTCAAACAATGTGCTGATTTGATTATTCGCTGATGTGTTGATGGACCGGCAGCTTTAGACATTCTCGAAGCTTGCCACAAAGGACCCACCGGTGGTCACTTTGGTCCCAACTTCACTGCTAAGAAAGTGTTTGACTCGGGATTTTATTGGCCCTCCATTTATCGTGACGCTCACTAAATGGTGAAAAATTGTGATGCTTGCCAACGCCAAGGCAAGATCACACATAAAGATGAGATGCCTCAAAATTTCATACAAGAATGTGAAATCTTTGATGTATGGGGCATCGACTTTATGGGGCCATTCCCTTCATCTAAAGGAAACAAATACATCCTTGTAGCTGTTAACTGCGTTTCTAAATGGGTTGAAGCCAAAGCTTTACCCACTAACGACGCAAGGGTGGTTTGTAACTTTTTGAAGTCACTATTCGCTAGATTCGGTGTGCCTCGTGCCATTATTAGTGATCGCGGGACTCATTTTTGCAATGATCAATTCGCAAGAGTCATGGCTAAGTATGGTGTCAATCATCGTCTTTCCACCGCATACCACCCACAAACTAATTGGCAGGCTGAAATATCTAACCGAGGGTTAAAGCGAATTCTTGAACGAACCGTGGGAGAGCATCGTGCCTCATGGGCAGATAAACTTGATGATGCTCTGTGGGCTTTTCGTACCGCTTACAAGACTCCGATTGGTTGTACACCGTATCGTCTCGTGTACGGGAAAGCATGCCACCTCCCCATTGAGTTGGAGCACAAGGCTTACTGGGCCTTGAAGTGGGCTAATTTCGATATCAACAAAGCAGGTGACGTACGCAAAATCCAATTCAATGAGCTCAATGAACTCCGGAATGAGGCTTATGAAAATTCTTTGATCAATAAGGAAAAGACTAAGCTCCTTCATGACTCTAAGATTAAAAACCGAGAGTTCCAAGTTGGAGACAAAGTTTTACTCTTCAACTCTCGGTTGAAAATCTTTTCGGGCAAGCTGAAATCTCGTTGGTCCGGCCCATTCACCATTGCCCAAATTTTTCCATATGGTACTCTCGAGCTTGCTCAACCTAATGGACCCAATTTTAAGGTGAATGGCCAACGAGTGAAGTTGTACTTTGGTGAGGACATCTCACATGAGATGATTCCATCCCTCACCATGTTTCCTATGAACTAGTTTTGGGTCAAGTCAGGCTCGTGACTCGGTTATCAAAAACAAGCGCTCCTCGGGAGGCAACCCGTGTATCTATCCGTTTCCGTTTTACCTCCTATGTGTAGGGGGACCTATATAGGTTGTTTGTGTTTGTGTGGTGATGTGATTACAGGGATGAATGCACTTTTGGAACCTTTGAAGAACCGTGCTTCTGTGTTATCCACAATCCGGTTCTATCTCTCTACTATCTTGATTCAATTTTCTTCATACTCTCATTTGAAATTGATCACTTTAGTCGTCTCTTCCTTAGCTTGATTTAACCAACGTGCACAATGTCATAAGTGTAGGGGAGATTTTTCCCACATACTTAAACATTGAGGACAATGTTTATATTAAGTGTAGGGGAGACTTCTATCGAAGTTTTAAGTGGACTTTTCCATGAAAATGCCTTCATTTAACCGGAAAATCATCTTTTTCAGCATTTTTCAAATTTTTAATTAACTTTGACCATATAGTCGTAATTTTTAAATTTTTATCGTTGCTTTCATGTGTATATATCCCGCAATAAAGTCAAAAATATTAGTAAAGTGGTGTAGCTAGTTTAGAAGTCTTTGACATATTAGGCCCGTTGCGATTATTTTGACTCAACCCGAATAGACTTATCCAAGTTTATTCTAGCAAGTATCCTTAACCATGTAGACCTTAATTGGTTTATTAGGCTAAGCATCCACGAGTCTCATTACTTGAGATTTTAAATTGTGGAGAACGAGAAATGATAGAGTCAATTATAAGTCGGTATTCTTGCACAAGCACACTTGGTGTGATTATAAGCCTATTCTCCCATCGCTTGCTAATAATTTATCTGCAATAAGTAAGGTCGTATTATTTTATTGAATAACTTAGCTTCTAGCCCAAGATCGTTTAAAAGTTGCTCGGTAATGATAAGAGTTCATAGCCAAGGCATAACTTATGAAGCGGGGCGCGAAGATTGGCGAGTCCGAAAAGGCCCTAACAAGGCATGAGGATTCAATCTTATTGCTAAAGATCCAAGGTGATGTGAAAAGCATTATTCCCAAAATCAATATGAAGGATCAAGACTCACGACGAAAAGCAATCAACTCCCATAAAGATCATGGAGAAGTCTATCCGAAAAGACCCTAACAAGGTATGAGGATAAATATATCCAAGTCCGAAAAGGAGGCGGATCGTTGTATCTCAAAATCCTAATTAACGATTGAAGAAATAATGATGAAGTCGTGGTCAACAAAGTTGGAGTATCCCTCAAAAGTCTCCAAGTGAAGAAACTCTATTAACGAAGAGAAGACCATTATCTCAAGAACGTCTCTCAAAGATATGAAGTATGAAGTACATGCCAAATATCGGCCCGAGAAAGGTCTCAAATCGTGAAGCGAGTTATGCCAAGATATGAACTTTTTGATATCCCGAGAAGCAGTTTTAAGAGATTTTGTCGTTTAGCTAAATATTAATCAAATCGTCCTACTTTGCTTTCAGCCTAAATAAACTATCGCAATAAGTCCAAAAATGCATCTTCATGATCATTCTAAGACAAAAATAAAATATAAGAGATACACCTAGGAATAAGGGAGTTTAAGCATATAATTAAGCCATGTGTGTAAGTGTTTGTTTTGCTAACTTATAATAACAATGATCTCGTTTTTAAGCTTAGTTTGGGGAACGTGAAACTTGAGGGTGATAAATCTTCGCAACACCGAAGCCCTAATGTAAGTCTTAGATCTCTTTGCAAGTTATTTCCATGTAGCTATTTTCAAGTGAAAATGGTTTTCTATCCTTTTGTTTCCTTTAAAGTTTTAATTTCTCTTAGTACTATAATTTTTGTTTTAGTAGTATGTTAATAAGGCCAAGGTTGATTGATTATGAGAAAAGTGTAAACTTGCTTTATCACTAAGCATTGCATGAGGACATGGCAATGGTTAAGTGTAGGGGATTTGATAGGTGTGAAAACACCCATCCTTTTACCACTTATTTCTTACTAAAACAAGACCAAAACGTGTATTTAATGTCATTTGTTTGGAATTATGCGTGGTTTGTGTGTTTGTTGTGTTTTCGTAGCCAACCAGATAAATATTAAAGAAAACATGGGATTGCACGGGTTTTATCAAAGAAAAAGACTCAAGACGAAGTCTATTGTCCAAGAGATGCAAAAGATTTGAAGTCAATGGGCCTATTTGAAGATTTATCGAAGAAAAGGACCAAAGATGGAAGATTTACATATGTCGAAGAACTCAAGTCTATTAAACGAAGAAATTTAAAGACGAGTTGAATTTATTCGTCGACAAATCCCGAATCGAAATCGAAAACGTCAACTTTTCTGAAAAGACGAGAAGACAAGAAGAAAGGAAGAAAGCCCACTCACCAACCAACCACATCTCCTATAAATAGAAGACTCCTCCCCACACATTAGCTAGCTTTTATTTTTTTTCTAGTTCCTTTCTTGTTTCGTAGGGAACCAACACCACTAAGGTGTTGGTGATTTTTATTTTCCTTGATTTCATCACAGATTTGTAAGTTTTAATCTTTCCCTTTGTTTGTTTAACATTAATCAATCAATATCATCTTCCATTTAATTCTTGTTCATCTTTCTTTTTTGATTCAAAGCCTTAAAGTTTTATTTGGTTGATTTTAATCTTTAAAAGTAAGTGGGTTTTATGTTTATGTTGATTTGATTTGATGTTTATTGTTAGTAAATGATTGGTGGTTAGTTTTTGTTTAAACTTTTGGTAAAAACTTTGTTGATTTTGGTTAAATTCATGGTTTTGTTGATTTCCCTGTTCTTCGCACCTTCATCATTACCCAGATTCCGAATCAAATCGATATTCCGGATCAAGGGGTTTGTGTCAAATATTCCGGATGAGCATTATCATTTCGGATGAAGTTTTTTAGTTAAGTGTTCCGAATCAAAGTTTTCCTTTTTAGAAATATTCCGGATCAGTTTATTTCATTCAGTCATTCCGAATCAAGTGTTCATCCGGAATAATTAATATTCCGGATGAGTGTTTATATTCCGAGTCAAGAGTTTTAATTTTATTCCGAATCAGTTTTAAATGTTCCGAATGAAGTTTTTTATTAAATGTTCCGAATCAAGCAAATGTTCCGAATGAGCATTTTTCCTTTAAACATTCCGAATGAGCAGATAGTCAACAAATATTCCGAATCAGTACTTTTTGTTTATTATTCCGAATGAAGAGAATTGTTCAGTTATTCCGACTCGGCATTTATTCCGAATGAAGCTCATCTTTTAAATATTCTGGATCAGTGTTATTCCGGATCAAGGGTGTTTGTCATTTATTCCGAATCAACTCATATTCCGAACGAAGGTGAATTATTCCGCATGAAGCTTGATATTCCGAATGAAGGATTTTATCTAATATATTCCGAATAAAGCTTTACATTCCGAATCAACATTTTTCAGTAAGGGGTATTTTATTGTTACTGTTTAATTGTTTAATTGTTTAATTTTAATTTTAATTCAAACTTTATTTAATTAACTGTTTTTAGTTTAATTTTATATCTTTTCACATTTAAATCTTTTTAGTAGAATAGAAAACCAATCCCTTTTTAGTAACCAAGAACAACTATTCCACTTTGAGTCGTGATCGATTCGAGAAGATACCGAGAACTTAAATTGAACCCATTCCAAAAATCATTGTATCAAGCCTCTAGGTTATTTTCTACATATTCTTCCATCGCACGCGCATTTGTAGCAATTACTTGCCCACTCTCCTCAGATGTGAATGGTAGCTTCCGTTTATCTTTGTTGGGAGGAGGCTGTGCTGATCTTAGTTCCGTGTCGTTCTCCTCTATGGCAGGTAGGGGAGTTGAGAATGGAGAGCTCGCTCCTCGAATATGGGGTTTTACCACGTCGCGACTGTTAGCGTCGCTGGCTGATCCGGGGGTGTTCCCCATGGATGTGATTTGCCCGTCTATCGTTAGCGACCTTCGGCCACCTCCATCCGTTCCTTTTCTCGTCATGCCTAGAGATTAGTGTAGGGTCCCACAGATGGCACCAACTTGTTGATACAAAAGTTGGATGGACCTAGCTGGACCCGAATTAGACTTAATTCGGGGTCTTGTGCGTTCTGAATCTTGCACCAAGTGAAACTTGTTTAAGGACCCTGCACACTAAGAACAGACACAGTTAGGCTTACCGTGGGCGCTTTTCCCACGATTAGACTCCGGCGTGAGAGTAAGTAATCGGTTTGAGTATATGTGAGGGTTTAGAGTATTGTGTATCGTACCTTTGTGGAACCTCGGGGGTTCCTTTTATACCCGAGAGAGTCCTGGTTGGGCTCTTCTACTCTTGCGGCCTAAGGAAGAGATAATGACCCACAATAGCTTGTTCTTTATCGCATAACCAAGGTAAGTGTATATCTCTTTCCCTTAGGCGAATATAACTATAAGATAGATTATATTCTGTCTTTATCCTGTCGCGCTGCGACTAGGACTTGATTAAGTAACCATCCGCCGTGCGCCGATAGTTCATTGTGCCTCCTGCGCCTTGCGCGCGATGCGCAACAACAATCCATACCCAATGGATACGGGTAGTACCCATAAGTCGGGTTATACAACCTGAATAGGGACTATACGTCATCACGCAGCAACCCGTGTTGAAGTAGAAGAGGTTGTATCCTTTTGTTGACGATGATCGGTATCATCATTCTTATCATGAGAAATAAAGAAATAAAGAAAAATAAAAATTATGATACCAATTTATGATGACGGATCTAAGAAATAAAGAAGAAGAAAGATGAAATTTAGAGAGAGAAAGTAGAGGGAGAGAAAGTAGAGAGAATATGTGAATGACTAGGTAAAATTAGATTAAAAAATGAAATAGCTAACCCTCCTAACATGCTAGGAGGGTGCTTATATAGTCTACTCACATGCGAGTTTGTATGGACTATATTATTTTTGGGTTTGGCTTGAAATATGCTTAGTACCTTGAAAGATACCTTTTAAGCTAGCCATCAAGCCCGTATTACACGACTATTCTACTACCTATTACAACGTTTTAATAAACAATGCATACTAAACTTATAACCGATTATTCTTGTTTGACTAGATATTTTGAGGCTAACAATGTGTGAGTGTAAAAAAACTTCAAGTGTATTCTATTGCTGAACACATGTCAAGTTAGAGGTGCGAGTCGTTTCGATCATTTTGATCGCTTTAATCGCCTCTCATGGCATCTTGAGAAAACAAACATTAGGTGCATTTTTCATAAACACTATTAATTACTGCTTTAATTTTTACGAATGCAAAAAAGACACTTTTATCCTTTCCTAATAGTATTTTTTTTATTTTTGTAAATATCAATTTAGACCAAGGCTAATATAATAAATTTAAACAAACTTAACTGTTATTTTTAGAAATGGTTAATAATTTTGAGACATACCGGGAAGGAAATATAGATAATAATTTTGAAACCAAGATAGTATTCTTATTGGGTACAAAAATAAGATTTTCTTTTTTATCTATCTGCAGATGGTTTTTTGCATGTATGGACGGTAATGTATAGTAGCGTTAATAACTTAATATACGTATGCAATTTTTAAATTATATAGGTGTAAAGTAAAAATATTGAACAAAAGTGTATAGTAAATAGACTGGAAAAAGAATTCATGTTTTAGTGCATCTATAATGGATAAGTCTTTAAAACTGATACATTAAATGCTATTAATGCAAAGAAAATAAAAAAAATTAAAGCTTGTAGCAATAACTTGTTTATCATGTTGTTGGAATTTAAAAAAAAAAGTTAATCTTGCAATTCAAAAAACTATATAGAAATTTTTGCACTAAGTGCTTTCTTTGGGGGGAGGATTCCTGGAGGTCTTGGGTTCAAGACCTGCCAAGGGCCTTTCAGGCGAAGCGGATAAGGAGTCTAATTTAACTAGGCGCGAGTTCAAAGAAGACATTATTCCGCTTAGATGTCATTGCACGACTCGACTCACTAACCACTAACATTTGCCGTTCTAAAATAAAAAAATAAAAAAAAAAATGTAAAAAGTCTTTTTCTAATTTTTGCATTGTATATACTCTTATGTTTATTTATTTACCGTACTAGATTGGATTGGCTGTTGTAAACAAGTATTTACGTTTTAAAGTCATTATTATTTTTTTATTTTAAATTATTTTAAATTACTTGTTTATTTTTAAAAATAGATTAAAAATATAATTTAAGTTTATTATACTATTCTTATTTAAAATTTTTATTACAAATATTGAAAGAGTTTTAAATTAATTACTTGAAGACAAATTTGTCATTTTGTAAAATTTTAAAATTTTAATTTTTATGAAATGTTTCTTTCCTATATGTAATATAAATAAGCAAATTAACAAAGAAGTACTCGATTCAAATAGAAAACATAAGAAATTAGTACATCAAGTTTTCAATTTTTAAGCAAATGTGTTACAACTTAGAGCGTGTTCATGGTATCATGTAATTCAATGGGAAAAAATTATAACTTGATACGTTAAATTCTTCAATCATAATAAAAGTAAATATATATGAGCTCTCTGCATTTTATTAAAAAAAACTTTAAGATTTATTTAAATTCTGATTGGCCAACATAATTAATTTATTAACTTTTAATTTAAATTTTTTTTAATCCAATTTAGGGTGGGGTGTGTGTTACTATAGGTATCTTTTTACCTCATTGAAAAAGAATAAAAATATATAATTTGTATATTTTGTGTTTCTTTGTTTTTTTAGGACAGTATTTATTTCGAATTTTTATCAATTTGACGGTTTTGATTTATTAAACTTTATTTTTTTTATTTTGTATTTTTCTTTTGACAATTTTATAATAAAACTAAAAACTATAAAAATAAATATAAATAAATAAACTGCAAAATTCAAAAAGGATACATATAAAATTTTTTAAGGTCTTAATAACCTTCCCTTCAATGTGTGTACATTATTATTTGTACCTGTCAATTTAATGAAAATAATCATCACTTTTTTGTTACAGTCTGAGTTCTTAGCTATGGTTTTTTGAACCATCGCAACACTTCTTAGTTCTTATAGTACAGCAGTGAATTTATCTCTATTTTCACTTGTTTCATGTCCATCTTTTGTCATAAGATAAAATGGTCAAAACTGCTAGGAAGTTTGAAGGAATTAATGTGATGTACAATTGTATGTCACTTCCAAAATTATTAAAAGATCGATAATTATGTTAGATGCAAAAGAATGACAACTCAGATGGTTCAAAGTTATTCTAAATATGGGCGTAATTGATACTAATTGGCAACTCTTTAAAGAAATTCTTGTATAATATTTTTTTTGAACGACATAATTTATTAAACTAGCAAAAGCTTGACGAAATTACAAAGAGTTAATAGTCACAATCGGATTTTGTAACCAGCCTAACCAAGACAACCGGCTTTTCGGATTTCTAGATGAAATCCAAAAAAAAAAATTGAAAAACAATGTTATCCCACAATACCGATTTCTTAGGATGCGAGGACGAGAAAATAAAAGCGTTCCTGAAATTTCAGATGGTCCGTACCCCCAACACCATCAAAGGATATCCCTAGCTTTGGAAGACGAATACCCGCAAGCCAATTTCTTCATTTCGAGAGATTGCAACAAACTGGAATATCCAAGTCCCACCACCTAGCGAGAAGCGACCAAAGATCTTTAGCTAGACAAGAGTTAAAGAACGAATGGTTGGAGGTTTCAATGTCTTCAAGATAATATTTGTTCCAAGGAGTAGCCTCTTGACCGTTGTCCAAGGTAACATAATCAACGTGAGAGCGAACCGAAGCGACCGAGAACCCATCCAAGCCTCCCAACAACCACGACCAACTATCGTTCGAATCAGATAATTGAACATTACCTATATGCGATAACATAGCGTTCATATGAGAAGACTCCACCCCGCCCATTGGAGAGCGTCTTAGAACCGAATCCCAGACAGGAATGTGCACACGACTAGCAATGGAGCAGGACTTTTCAGTATCAAGACATAATATACGAGGAAACATAGTGTGAAGAGGTTGATTCCCAGACCACGTATCATACCAGAACCTAGTATTACGACCATTGCCAATCTTCCTTTTGCAATAAGAATGAAGATCAATACCGAGATCCTTGAGCTGAATAATAGATTGAATGATGTTGGACCAGTTACTGCGAGGACTGGAACTCGATAGTGAATTCGACATACCACCATCAACACCATGAATACTCTTGACCACCTTAATCCAAAGATCCTTCTGGTTATTGAGAAACCGCCAAACCCATTTGAATAGAAGACCCATATTAAGACCAAAAATACTGCCAATACCAAGACCTCCATACTTTCTATTAGCAAGGCATCGATCCCATTTAACCCAAATCATTTTCCTATCGCCCCGATCACCACCAATAAAAAACAAGTTGCGCATCGACTCAAGCTTTTTCCGCACCGATGTAGGAATCAGATATATAGAGAGGTAATAGATAGGAAGGCTATTAAGCACTGACCTGATTAACGTGAGACGACCACCCACGGAAATAAGGTGAGCCTTCCAAGAAAATAGCTTCGAATGGAACTTATCAACAATGGCCTTCCAATTGGAGCTCCTATTCATATTACAACCCACTGGAATACCAATGTATTTAATCGGTAATTTAGCAACACCACAACCAATAATGCTAGCCATGAAGGAGACTTGATCATCCGAAACACCTATCCCGACAACGGAGATTTTATGAACATTAATACGCAACCCAGAAACGAGGTAGAATCAACTTAGAAGGCTGATAAGGTTTCGAGCATTTGACCAAGACCACTCGCCCATAAATATGACATCATCCGCATACATGAGATGGGGAATGTACAAATTATCACACCCTATAGAACAACCTTTAAAAAAACCTAAAGCTTCCACATTACTCGTGTAGGCGTGCAACACATCCATAAGCACTATAAACAAGAAGGTGGACAACGTATCCCCTTGCCTAAGACCCTGGTGTAGGTCGAATTCGATAGTTAGAGAACCATTTACAAGCACCGAGGATCTAGAAGTATAAAAGCAGCCCTTGATCCACTTACGCCATTGATAGCCAAAATCAAGCTTGTCTAATATCATGTCTAAATAATCATAACGGATGAACCAAAGGACTTTCAAAATCGACTTTGAAGACCATTAGATCTTTCTTAGGTTTTCGATACCAGGATATAACTTCATTAAGAACAAGAGGTCCATCAAGAATGTTTCCCCCTTTTATGAAGGCATATTGTACCGGATAACAAAATCACTAATCACAGTTTGAATTCTATTGGCTAGAATCTTACCAATGATTTTATGTTGGCATCTAATGAGGCTAACGGGGCGGAAATCAGAAACTTTCTTGGCATTAGCAACCTTAGGAATCAAGGCAATAAAAGAGGAGTTGCATCCATACGAAAAGTAACTGGTGTGATAAAACTCTTGAACGAAATAAACCACGTCCTTTCCAACTAGATCCCAGAAAGTTGTTAAGAATTTAAACGAAAACCCATCAGGACCAGGGCTTTGTCTCCACCATAATCCTAAACAGCCTGCTTGATTTCGTCAAGAGAGAAGGGACGCTCCAAAAGATCCCGTTGAACTTGAGAGATAGGACAAATGTAGTTGGCATCCAATGAGGGAAAGATACCTTCAGGTTTCTGAAAACGGCTCTTCAAATGGCCTAAGAACTCGTTTTTAAAAATAGAAGGATCCTCAATCCAATCTTCATTCTTCATGATACCATTGATGGCAAGTTGCCGCCTTTTGTGTTTAAGAGTGTGATGAAAGAAACTCGAATTTTCGTCACCCACCGAGGCCCATTTAGATTTGGCCTTTTGAGCTAAATCCACAGTCTCCAATCTATCAATATCCCCCTAAATTTTAGGAGACTCTTTACGGGACCTGAAATCTTATACGTTTTTCGTACCTGAATCAACTTTAACATCAATAGTAGAAAGAAGGTCCTGATGTGCCTTCTTAAGAGCAGTAACCACAAATCTTTTCTCACCTACCCAAGCTCTGATCGCTTTTTTAAGGTTTTGCAATTTAAGTTTAAACAACACCATTTTGCAACTATGTTCAGTAACATCATTCCTCCATGTAGGCTCAACCATCTCTTTAAATCCTTCCAGCTCTAACCAGGAGTGAAAGAACTTATAAGGAGAAGGACCATAGTCGACTAGGATCTCTTTTAAAAGAATTGGCCTATGGTCAGGAACTCCTTTTTCAAGAACAAAGCCGTAGCATGAGGAAAGAAGTCATGAAAATTGTTAGACACCAAGAAGTGATCAAGCTTGCTCATTTTAGAACCCCATTTATCCGTCCAAGTGAAGTTGTAACCTCCCAGAGGGACATAAACAAGAGAAGCACGCTCAATAAACTTATATTTTTATCACGATGGCCGCAAAATACGACAACGAGTATCCGATAACAATTTTGAAGCGAATTAATATTACTCTCTTACTCATTAACTTTATATTTACACTAATGTTAAAGTTGTAAAAAATGTAATTAAAATAACTCATTAAAACTAGAAAAAACTAAAAGTAAATAAAAATAATTAAAATGATTATTTAATTAAAAAACACAAAATTTTAGATTATATGATTAAGTTAGATTATAGGAATAATAAATAAATAAGATGATTTGTTAATTGAAAACTAAAAATATTATTTTAATAGGTTGTTACAATAACTCATTGTTATGTTTAATCTTTATTTGAGCTTAATTCGATGTTTATGGATTAAGTTTCTAGTTTCATATTATTAGCCTAGTAGAATACGATCAGGTCGTTTGCTTGTGTCCAAGCCCAACTCGTATGTTTTCACAACCGACTTTCAATTCCTTGTAAGAGTTGGTTTGTGCTTTTTCCTTCATCTCCATAAAAGGAGGTGTGTGTGTGTGTGTTTGCGCGCGCGCGTGGGGCGCGTGGGTGGGGGGAGGGGGGGTGGTTACACCCCGCCAAGGAGTAAAACGCGAGGCGTGAACAAACAGGCATCATCACGATATAATGGCGTCACAATATAGAAACAAAGTCTAAAGATAACATTCAATAACACCAACATAGCACAAACATGTCATGATAACATCTATCCAAAATGCAACATATAACTCTCACATAATGCAAGTCATAAAATAATTTTAACAAAAGCAAATCCTAAACATAAAGCAACTTAAATCCGTATGTAATTCCTAATGTCTAACTAATCCATAGCAACTCCATACTCACATAGTGCGATTACCTGAAAATGATACTAAATTGTTAACACAATGGTTGGTGAGAGTTACTAGTTTAAAAGCACATTCAATTACTTCATGGAAACAACCTCAAGAACTTATAAACATACTTCGTAAATCATCATATCACATTACCAATGCATGGTTATTCTCATGTAATTTAAATGGTAATGCACTTAGATCCAATCATCCTGACAAACGGTGCAAATCTTCACTCTAGGAATCGCACTCCGGTCAACCCCTCACATCGCATGTGATGTTTATAGTCGTGTTTATACCACAATCTCTCACAAATGGCTGCGTCTTACTATACCATTGTGCAATCCGTCAGTGTATCATATATCATATTCATACTCAATCACACACATGTTTGTATCATTTAAAACAAGCATAGCGGTACTTTATAAAACATAACGGTATCATTTCCAGCCTAAAACATTAAAAGAAAAATTGGTTTAGTAAAACTCACCTCGTGCAAAACAATCGAAAGTCATTACACAAACAAGCAAATGATCTATAATACATAAGTATTAAACATACGTTAACATTGATTTGGGATACTAAACCAACCTCAATGTAACAACCTTTATGATGGATATGCAAGTATCTATTATTTTAATAACTTATTTTTGACCCTCTATGTGTTTCACACATTTGATATAACTTAACCTTAACCCATTCATACTTAACCTAGATTTGTCCCGTTTTTAATATCACAAAACGTTCATTAATGAAATACTTAAACTTGTCATCCATCTCTGGAATCATTACCAACCTTCCTATATGTATTGATAGCATATCATATTTTTTATTAAGGTTAAAGCCCTAAATAATTACCCTTTACGAGAGTGTTTATCTTTACGTGTTTACTTTTTGCCTTCATTTATACTCTAAGAGTTTCATGATAGTAGACAACCTTAAACTATTCCAATTAACTTCTCCTTTAGTACACAACTTACACAACATATAAATAAGCTCTGATATTAATCCCAATGTCCCTTTCAAAGTTTAAGTACCCAAAGTAGTCCCAAAGTTAACTTAGATACTCTGGTCCAAAAGATAGTTTTGACTCTAAATCTTATAAACGCATTTTTACTGACCAAACGACTGAGATAAAACCTCTAATTACCACCATTGGAAAATATGTAGAAACTAGAAAAAAAGGGGGGGTGAATAGTTTATTTACTTAAATTATCAGTTTATAAAAAATCCTTTTAAAAAAGCTAGATTTGAGTGATTTATGTGAAACATTCTTATGCACAATATGAACAAGTGATAGTATTGTTAAGCTATAATCAAAGAGTATATGCAAGTAAGAACAAAGAATGTAAAGAGATAAGGAAAGGAAATATCAAACCGAGCACCAAGAATTTATAGTGGTTCGTCCACGAAGCTCTATCTTCGTCCCTACTCCACTCCTCGAGTATCCTACTCGCGGGTTCACTTATCAACAAGCTCCTTGAAGTGTAGAAACCTTACACGATGCTTAACCAATTTACGACTCTAAGCTAAAAGTCGAGCCCTATTCTTAGCTATGACCAATCTACACCAATATACTTTAAGGCATAATTATTAACCACAACACATGCACAACATCCAAATTATACAAGAATTTGGATCTTCACAAATACACAAGAATGAAACAAAGTTTGGATCTTGAAAGGGTCTTAAACTTGACACAACACTCTAAGGATGAAAGTTTTCTTCTCATTTCACTATAGAGGATGAGATGGGAGGAGAAAGATTTACTTCTTAAACAAGTATAATTAGCTAAATACCCAAGGATATGAGTGATTAGAGAAGGGGTTTTGAATCTAAGAAGTGTGTGCAAAAGAGGTGAAAAGAAAATCTAAAAATGATCCACTATTTATAGGAGAAAGGGGCAACGACTCTTTTTGGGCGTGGTTCCTTAAATGCCCTTGCGATTCTTTATAATTAAGGAACCGTTGGTACCTATAAGGAACCGCGTATACTAGAGTATGCTCCCTTATGTCCTGTAGTGGGAAAGTCTATCTGGTGTAGAATTTACCCAAAGGGAATATCATTTCTCCATATGGAATATCCTATTTTCTTTTTAATAAACATTTTCTTAAAAATAAGTTTATTTAAAAACTTTTGTCACTTAAAAATAAAAGTGAGTTTTAAGAAAACAGTTAATCCTTGATCACTTAGATTAAGAAGTTGTTTATTCATACCTCAAGTGATTGTTGATGAAATGAAAGATACTTGAACTCAAGAATTCGATATTCGTTATTTTGCTAAATGTTTTTTTATTATTTTTTCGTAATCAAAACAAAGCGAGAACAAAAAATGCAAGTAACATTTTTAGTCATCATTAACAAAGTAGACTCTCTGTAGTTAATTTTAGGCTTTTGACACCCAAAGAGCTATCTGTATGATCAAGTTAAGATCAAAACAAGATGACTTAAAAATCTGTCTAAACCTTGATCCGAATTCACCGTTGATTAAACTTAGTCAATCATCATTAATGACCACCATTAATGTTCATACAAGATTTTATGAAACCCTAATCTTTAATTACAGATTATTAAACATAACTAATGAAAATCCTAATTAGATTAACCATCAATAAGGTTCTTACATAATTAATCTAACAAGAACATGATTAATGAACATACCTTAGTAACCCTAAAAGTTTTTGGGGTTTTAAAAATGTCGTTAATATGTATATCTTTATAAGTGTCGTTGAATAATGACACAGTGCCATAAATAGAGTTCGAGCAAAAGTTGTACATATGTTTTTAATAACATTCCACAATGACTTGTAATTATTTCAGACTGCAGCCCGCTTTTCATATTAAAGTCAAGTATTTCTTCGAAAAACTTTGGCTCATCAACGAGAATTAATTTTCTCGGGCATGGTTTATATTATAACCATGTAAGGGATCGTGTTTACATAATAACACGATCTAACACGAATTTATGTACGCTTCATTGCATTTATTTGTAAGAATAAGAGAAATCTTATTTTTAAACGTTGTCTTAAAAAAGAATCAGTTCCTACATACTCGACAAAGCGCCTACTCAAGTGATGACTGCAACTCTTTAAATAGAATATGGGTCAAAGATTGAGGGGGGCAAATGTCAAGAATTCAAACTAATAGATGCGGTCTGATCCGAATCTAATGAAGAAAGGAAGTCTGATTCAGAAGAAAGCTAAGACAACTTCCACCAAGACATTACGAGGAGATCTACCGTTGCTGAAAAGAACCACGTGATTCTACCATATGATGTTCTCTTCTTTCGGATCAAGCCTCGTAATTCGTAAAAATGTGATTATGTTAGCATATATGATCTTTGCTTGTGATATGGCGTATGAAGTGTTTGAGTATAAATTTTTCTAGAATATTTCAATAAATTCAAAATCTTTCAAATCACATACTCAACACTAAATATATACCCTTATTAATTTGAGAGGGAGCTTGTGATAATCACGAAGATAATCAGATTTGTAGTTTTCTTCCCAAATTTTATTAAAATTTTCATAAAATCAATTGATATTTGATTCGAAAGGCATGGTTTTTAGTATGTCTCTAGATAGGCCCCCCACTAGCCCGGCTAGCTGTCTTGACTTTACCAACTTCTCTAAGATATCAATCACTAAACTTAACAAAGTAGCAAAAATCATAAGAGAAGAAAAGTTCACAGAAGCTTGAGAAGTGAATGGCGGGATTCTAACTCGATTCGCCCTTGCCTCTACGGGATTACTACCTTATATAAAAAAAATATCGATTAGGTTAATATTTTTTATAGGGGGAGTAAATGTGATTTAATATGAGATTAATTAATATAATGGTTTGATTTAATGTACGAGCTCTACTCCCACATGTGCAAAATGTTTCCTTATATACTTTCGCATTAAGATGCAAGTATGTAGGGGTAGCAAATATATTTTGTGATAAAAACATTCATGGTACAAAATGTTTTGATTTTGTATCACATATATCTTGAATGATTTTCAAAGGAAGTTTTTCTTGGTGACGAACACTTACCCACAACCCATTTATTTCATGGCGATTGTGGTGACATAAGGATTGCAGGATATGTTTAAGTCCAATGATTCTTAAAGAGCCGGAGGAATCTTCCTAAGGGCATCCCATAGCTAGAAATAGTAGTCTTTAGAAAAGATGGAGAAATATTATGAACGCATCTGTATGTCGAGTAATTAATTATGCTAGCATCGGAACAATCACAACACGGTGCTAGTTATGACGTATTGGTAAGCATTGAATGGTTTGAAGAATGAAATTCTATAAAGATAAAGGGTGAAAAGAAAGAAAACCTTCTTACAACTTAGGTAGAAACCGGGTCAACTCATAATCTATCAGGATCATTTTAAATGATGCTCGGTATTGAAGATAGACATCATAGACCCAGTGATGCAATGCACAACCCATCCCAACTAACTCAGATATCTCTCAAAAGATATTTGTTTTAATCAGACGGAGTTCAACACATTACCTATCGATGTATTCACTCTGAATAAGTTAGTATTGAAAAGGTGGCACTCCTCTCCAGTCTTCGATCACTAAAATATAAAAATGCATGATCAAGTCTAGAGCCATTTGAGATAACATCATTAATATCATTAGGACACTATTCCATATTTCCTTTCTTACACCATGAAAAGTAAGGACGATATTAAGAGTCCTACGCAAAATCTTCATGATCTTGCCAGAACATTTGAGTGGTACGAAAGTATTTTTTAATGCAATGATGCCTAAAAACCTTACTTGCATTTTTTGGTCTTGCTTTGTTTAATTTACAAAAATATATAAAAACAAGCATTAACAAAAACAATGAATATCGAATTCTTGAGTTAATGTAACTTCCATTTCATCTACAATCACTTAAGGTATGAATTAACAAGTTCTTAACCTAACTAAGTCATCAAGGATTAATTATTTTCTTAAACCTCGCTTTTATTCTTAAGTGACAAATTTTTTTAAATAAACTTTATTTTTAATAAAATGATATTAAAAAGAAAATGGAAATTTGAAAATAGGATATTTCAAATGAATAAAGGATATTTCCTTTTGGTAAAATCTGCACCATTTGGACTTTCTCCACCACAGGAAAAAAAGGAGCGTACTCTATGTAAGCGGTTCCTTATACGCACCAACGGTTCCTTATTGATAAGGAACCACATGGGCATTTAAGGAACCGCGCCTAGAAAGAGCCGATGCCTCTTTCTCCTATAGATAGTGGTTTATTTCCATATTTTCTTTTCACCTCTTTTGCACACACTTTCTCATATTCAAAACCCCTTCTTTAATCTCTCAAATCCTTGGTTATTTGATTGATTATACTTGTTTAAAAAGTGAATCTTTCTTCTGCCATATCATCCTCTAAAGTGTAAAGAGAAGAGCACTTTCATCCTTGAAGTGTTGTGTCAAGTTCAAGATCTTTTCAAGATCCAAACTTTGTTTCATCCTGGTGTATTTGTGAAGATCCAAATTGGTGTATAACTTGGAAGTTGTGTACGTATTTTGGTTAATACTTATTTAGGGCTTAAAGTATATTGGTGTATATTGTTCCTAGCTTAGATTAGGGCTCGATTTTTAGCTTAGAGTCGGAAATTGGTTAAGCGACGCGTAAGGTTTCTTCACCTCAAGGAGCTTGTTGATAAGTGAACTCTCGAGTAAGATACTCGAGGAGTGGAGTAGGGACGAAGATAGAGCTTCGTGGTCAAACCACTATAAATCATTGGCGTTCGGTTTGATATTTCCTTTCCTTACCTTTTTATATTCTTTATTCTTATTTGCATATACTTTGTTATTGTTAGCTTAGTAACACTATCACTTGTTCATATTGTGCATAAGAAGGTTTCACATAAATTACTCGAATCAAGATTTTTGAAAAGGATTTTTATAAACCAATAATTTAAGTAAAGAAACTATTCAACCCCTCCTCTTCAAGTTTCTACAGTTGGTATCAGAGACTGGTTCGTTCAATCTTTTTAAGAATTTTGTAGTTTAAATCTTAGATCGATCTATGGACTCTAATAAGTACCTAGAAGGGCAAGCTATGGAAAGACCACCACTTTCTGAAACCGATAGTTTTATTTATTGAAAAAATAGATTCGAGACTTGTGTGAATACAAAAGATTTTGATCTTTGGCATGATATTACTAATGGTGATTTTTTACCTTTATAATATAGTGAAGTTTCTAAAACGTAAGAACTAATATCTTTTGAAAATTCAAATGATGACATTAAAAAGAAACTTGCTAAAAATAATGAGGCTAAAATGGTTATTTATAACGCTTTGTTTAGAAAGAGTATGAAAGGATTTTATGTGTTTGGCAAACTCTTTTGATAACCCACCAAGGTAATAGTCAAGTCAAAGAAAGCAAAATTGATCTTCTTGTTCAACAATATGAACAGTCGTCATATTAGAAGATGAAACTATTGATAGTGCATTTGCTAGATTTAATACTATTATTACTAGTCTAAAAGAACTGGATGAAGGTTTTTCTAGCAAGAAAAATGTTAGGGAGTTTCTTCGAGCATTGAATCTAAAGTAGAGAGCTAATGTCACAGCAATTGAAGAATCAAAGGATATCACTACATTATCACTTGATGAACTTGTTGGAAATGTATTATTTCATGAGATGATAATCTTGAAGGACTCAGAGATGGTCAAGAGCAAGGGTGAAATAAATTCTCTTGCATTGAAAGCTAAGAAAGTGCCTATGATTGCTCATCCTCCGATAGTGAGGATGAAGAATATGCTATGGCGCTTAGAGACTTCAAGAGGAGAGGACAGTACGTGTGACAACCTAGCAACGACAAGAAGCCATTCTCGAAGAACCGATCGGAAAGAATAAAAAAAGTGAAAAGAAGTGCTAGAAATGCGGTGATCCGAATCATCTAATTGGTGAATGTCCCAAGCCACCTCGCGACAAGAATCACGCGACGTTCGTTAGAGGGTCGTGGAGTGATAGTGGCAAAGAATGTGAGGAAAATTCTAAAGACGAAAAGTGTCTCATTGCTCACTCTTCTAAAGATGTACATTCCGAAACCGAATACTATAGCATTGATAGTTCTTCTTTATACGACTTAGAATTAGAGATTCAATATGATAATATATGCAAACTAACTCTAAAGTTTATAGAAAAGAATAAATTGCTAAAATCAACTAAAACGAAACTTGAAAATGAGATTAGTGAGCTAAAACATAAAATAGCTAAATTTGTGAAAAACAAAGAAGTTGATTTAGGATGTCTAAATTGTGAAAACCTTATGTAAGAAAATGAGAATCTCAAGAGCACATCCACCGAGTTGGAAAAATCTATGAAAGGTACCAATGCTCTTGATGACATGTTAAGTAGACAAATTCACCCTCTAATGAAAAACTTGCTTTAGGTTTTAATCCTAATGGAGCATCTACCAGCGAAACCGAATAAGTAAAGTTTTCAGAAAAAGTGTCCACTGTCTGCGGCTTAAGAAAGTATGTCGCGGTTCCTTATATGTATGGAACCGCATGAAGAGATATTGAATCGTGGACAAGTCTAAATCCAAGAAAAAAAAATTCTAAAAAAAATCTGTTTTAGATTAAGGGCCAAAACACCTAGTCATTAATAAAGTTAAATTACCAATTATTGATGAAAAGGAGTTTACTAAGTTCTATAGACCTTTGAGTAAACCTATTATGGGAATGAAATATGTAATGAGGAAATATTAATCCTCCTCCGAGAGTGAGAAATGATTCAAGGCTTAGAAGTAGAACACCCGCACCTAAAAACAATGATCATTCTAATTCAAGACCTAGAAGTAAACCATCCACACCTATAAACAACAATCGTTCTTGACAAAGGTCTAAAACACCTAAGAAAAATAATGGACACCAAAATACTCCGGTTAATTGGAATAATTTTCAACAACAATGCTTTTCTCCATGGGGTATGTCTCATCCATTCATGCATCCCAGCCAAATGTAAGGGATGTTTGGAACTAACAACTTTGGACCCATGAGATATTAGGGACCAAATGTCAGATTTATTTTCTTTATACCTAGATATGCTTAGGAATTGATCTAGATTCCGACGAGTGGATTAAGGATAGTGGTTGTTCTAAATACACGACGAGAAATCAAAGTCTATTCTATACTTACAAAGCATACAATGGAGGTAACGTCACTTTTGCTAGTAAGTAACGTAGTAACATCATTCACAAAGGTACGCTTTATCTTGACTCCATGACCACTGAAGATTTTAAACATGTAGATAACATAGGTTTTAATTTACTTAGTATAGGTCACATTTGTGACAATAAGTGTAAGGTTATGTTTTTCGAACATGATAGCGAAATCGTAAAAGATGGAAAGGTCATTGGAAAAGGTGTTAGAAAGCATGGACTTTATGTCATGAAGGTTAGTAGGAAGTCTAGAGACAATATATGTCTTGCGACTTTAGATGAGAGTTCTACTCTTTGGCATAAGAGATTAGGTCACACAAATATGAGTTTAATTCATGCTTTGGCTTCTAAGGAGTTGCTTAGATATCTCCCTAAGATCAAGTTTCATAGTCACTTTTGTGAGGCTTGCAAAGTTAGGAAAAAAGTTTACGCTAGTCACAAAGCCAAGAATTTAATGTCGACCTCTTGATGCCTAGAGCTCCTACATATGGATCTCTTTGGACCTTTTGTCATACGAAGTTATGGAGGTAACCTTTATACCCTAGTGATAGTTGACGACTATTCTAGATTCACTTGGACTAGACTTTTGGAAAATAAAACTGATGCTTTCGAGCATTTCGAAATTGTTAGTCCGCGAATCTAGAATCAACTAGGATGTTCTATTGTATCTATTAGGACATATCATGGTTGGGATATTGATAATGTAGTGCAATTCGGTGCCTTTGTGAAGATCATGGTATTACCCATAACTTCTTGACTCCTCGCACTCCATAATCAAATGGGGTAGTTGAAAGGAATAAAAATCTTTAAGAGATGAGTAGGACTATGTTAAACGAACAAGCATTGCCTCAAAAGTTTTAGTGTAATACCGTGGACACATCGACCTATATTCTCAACCGAATTCTGATTAGACCTTTCTTAGGTAAAACCCCTTATGAGATTCTTAAAGGTAAGAAACCCTCATTAGAATACTTTAAGGTGTTTGGAAGCAAGTGCTTCATTCTCAACACCAAATATTACCTTACTAAGTTCGACCCAAAGTCGTATGACAGTATCTTTTTAGGTTATTCTCAAACTAGTAAAGCTTATATAGTCCTTAATAGATCTCGGGCATAGTCGAAGAATCACTAAACGTGACATTCGATGAAACTCCTCCTTCGTATAAGACACCACCTTTGGTAGATGATGAATTAGATGAAATAGAATTAGTCAAATCCAAAGAGATTATAAATCTAGGAGATGAATACGTTAGTGTTGAAAAGGTAGTAATCATTAAGGAATCTAAGGATCATGCCCTAGATAATGTCATATGCGATCTTAATCAAAGGACCAATAGATCTCAAGCCCAAAATAAAAGTAACTTTTTTGTTTTGTCTCTTTGATTGAACCTAAGAATGTTAAAGAAGCTTTAATGGATAAGAGTTAGGTCATCGCCATGCAAGAAGAATTGAACCAATTCATTGCTAATGACATTTGGGAACTTGTTCCTTCACCTAGAAATACCACCATCATAGGAACCAAATGGGTGTATAGAAATAAACTAGAAGAGAATGATGTAGTGTCTCGTAACAAGGCTAGACTTATAGCTCAAGGTTATAATCAACAAGAAAGAATTGATTATGACAAGACATATGCACCCGTAGCAAGGTTAGAGTCCATTAGAATCCTTTTAGCATGCGCTCGTGTGTTAGACTTTAAGCTTCAACAAATGGATGTAAAGAGTGCATTTTTTAACAGTTTGATCAATGAGGAGGTATATGTGGCTTAACCTCCGGGCTTCATTGATTTCGAGAAACTAGATCATGTTTACAAGCTTAAGAAAGCTCTTTATGATCTTAAACAAGCACCAAAGCTTGGTATGATAGAATTACAGCATTTCTTGTAAAACATGAGTATACCATGGGAATGGTAGACAATACACTCTTTACCAATAAGAAAGGTTCTCACCTTATTATTGTTCAAATATATGTTGACGACATTATATTTGGTTCAACTTGTCAAAAATATGTGTGATGACTTTGCCAAAATCATGCATGATGAGTTCGAAATGAGCACGATGGGTGAACTTAACTTCTTTTTAGGCCTCCAAATTTAGCAAATAGACGATGGTATTTTATTTAATCAATCTAAGTACGTTAAAAAAATGCTAAAGAGATTTGCATTAGAGGACTCTAAGCCTATGAAGACTCCCATGACCTCAAAAACTAAACTCACTGTAGATGACGATTGTAAGTTGGGCAATAATACCAAATATAGGGGTATGATTGGTAGTTTGTTGTACCTAACGGCAAGTCGACCCGATATCATGTTTAGTGTTTGTCTTTGTGCCCGCTTTCAAGAGGATACCAAAACCTCTCACCTTGAAGTGGTTAAGCATATCTTTTGATACATTAAAGGCATGATACATTTGGGATTATGGTATCCCAAAGGGACCGGTGTAGAGACCATAGTTTACGCAGACTCGGATCATGCGAGAGACTATGTGGACCGGAAAGCACTAGCGGTATTTGTACCTTCATGGGTTGTTGTTTAACTTCTTGGTTCTCTAAGAAACAAACCCCTCTTGCTATATCCACCGCGAAAGTCCAGTATGTGAGTGCCAGAAAATCTTGTCAACAAGCTCTATGGATGAAGCAAGCCCTTGTTGACTACGAGATTATGCTAAATGATGTTCCCGACATGTGTGATAATAAGGGTGCAATAGACCTTAGTAAAAATCTCGTGCAACATTCGCTAACTAATCACATAGAGATTTGTCACCATTTCTTTAGGGATAATGTTCAAAAGGGGAATATTTCTATTGAATTGGTACCCTCGGTAGATAACTTAGCCGATATCTTCACTAAGCCTCTCAAGAAGGAACTTTGTAATTACTTACGCTTAGGTCTAGGCTTAATGGAACATAGTCCTTGATTGTGCATGCTTTATTGAGTCTTTCCCTTTTGAGTCTTTTATTTTTGAGTCGAAATTTTCCGGGGGTTTCAAAATTTTTCACTCTGATTTTTATCCAAAAACAAAGCTTATGTCCACGGTTCTTTATCTTTAAGGAACAACGGATGAGCTAAGGAACCGTGGGACTACTTAAGGAATCGTAGTGTCAGATTGTTTTATGGTCATTCTCCTTTCTGAATCTTTAAGTTTCTGTTTATTTTTATTTAAATCTAGCGTAAATCAAGTGTTTTGAAAATTTATGTCCTTGATTTTAAAACACCCCAAAGTATTTTCTCAATGATCGAGAAATGTTTTTGCATTGTTAGTTCAATCTAAAAACTTTTTTCATATGTTCTTGTGATTGCTAACGAACATACGTACGTGTATGGGTCACACAATCATAGCGAGAACAACATGAATTATGAAGGATCAATGGGTTATTGAAAATATGTCATGACCTCGTGTCTAGATAATCGCATCTCCAACATTTTTTTTTTACTTTCAAACAAAAATCTTTTGGTCAAAGTCGTGTTTGATTTTCTTTTCGTGTGTGTTCTAGTTTTTACTTGCTTTTTAGCACAACTTTATGACAAGTTAAACTAGAATATTAGGATTTATCGAATTACATAAATTCTTTCAATCCTTTAAACACCCCTCTAACCACAGATCATTAAATATCCGCGAATCCTTATCATTAAGGAACCGCATATGCCTTTATTGAGCCGCTGTCAGAAAGCTATTTATATTATTCCTCTTAAATCACTTTTTCTGAACCACCCTAATAATTCCAACATTTTCTGGAATATTAGTTTCTTCCCTTTGGCCATTCCTCAAATATCTTGTGCTTTCACTACATGACCCCTTACATTTTTCATCTCTTCCATCACAAAGCAAAAATGTCTTGCTCAACAAATGAAAGCCTTGATTCACCAGCATTTTCTCTAATTCATCTTTACCTAAATTCACCCAAGGACATCCCAAATCTTATCACTTCTCCTACTAAGGAAATTGATTATGGAAACTCTTCTTTTTCTCTTCATCCCTTTTGTGTTCTTCCTCCTTCACATGATAATGTCATGCATCATGGAACATATTGTCATTGTTGTCAATATCGACATCTTTCCATGTCTCACATCTATGATGAGTTGAATTTCATCAAACAACTTCTAGTTAAGCCCCTACTTAACTATGACTACAAGAACATCACAAAGAATTCTCCACCAAATTCCACTGTGTCGTCTTCAAATTGAGCAAATGGCTTGCTTAATAATAAGACATCTAATTTAAGAAAATCTTAGGATTCTAGTGTAACTAGGATTAGAATTAAATTTAAGTTTTAAGCTTGTTATTCATACACATTTGTATGAATTTTATTTTCTTGTATCTTTTCATGTTTCTATTTATCCATGGATCGTGGATCTTATGATTCTTGTCTTCTTTCTTTTATTTTCCTTTGTGACTATTGCTATATATATAGGTATTCTTTCTTTCTTCTAACCCTTCTATATAGCTTGTTACCAAATCTCGATCTCATGGTACCCCAAGCAAGGGGTAGTAAGCACCAAGGGGGAGCGTTAGCAAAGTCGATTCTTTTCTTCTTCAAATACTTGTGATACCTTTTTGCTTCGAAAAAGGGGGGAAATGGAATAAATTCGTCTTCAAAAATCTTATTTTTATACATGTTTAAGTTTATAAGTTGTCATAATTAAAAAATGGAGATTGTTAATGCAATGATGCCTAAAAACGTTACTTGCATTTTTCGGTCTCGCTTTGTTTTAATTACGAAAATATATAAAAACACGCGTTTAGCAAAAACAACGAATATTGAATTCTTGATTTCGTCTAACTTCTATTTCATCTAGAATCACTTAAGGTATGAATAAACAAGTTCTTAACCTAACTAAGTGATCACGGATTAATTATTTTCTTAAACCTCACTTTTATTCTTACGTGATAAGTTTTTAAATAAAATTTATTTAAAAAAAATGTTTTATTAAAAAGAAAACGGAAATTTAAAAATAGGATATTCCAATTGGATAAATAATATTCCCTTTGGGTAAAATCTAAACTAGTTGGACTTTTCCTACTATAGGACAAAATGGAGCGTACTCTAGTGTACACAGTTCCTTAGAGGCACCAACGGTTCCTTATTGATAAGGAACCGTGCAAAAAAGAGTTGTTACCCCTTTCTCCTATAAATAGTGGATTAGTTTGAGAAATTCTTTTCACCTTTTTTGCATACACTTTCTCAAAATTAAAACCCTTCTTTAATCTCTCAAATCCTTAGCTATTTGGTTGATTATACTTGTTTAAGAAGTGAATCTTTCTGCTCTTATCTCATCGTCTAAAGTGCAAAGAGAATAACACTTTCATCCTTGAACTGTTGTGTCAAGTTCAAGGTCCTTTCGAGATCCAAACTTTGTTTCATTCATGTGTATTTGTGAAGGTCCAAATTGGTGTATAACTTGGAAGTCATGTATGTATTGTTCTTAATACTTAGGCCTTATAGTATATTGGTGTAGATTTGTCCTAGCTAAGATTAGGGCTCGACTTTGAACTTAGAATCGAAAATTGATTAAGCGACATGTAAGGTTTCTCCAACTCAAGGAGGTTGTTGATAAGTGAACTATCGAGTAGGATTGTAAGACCCCCTCCGATAAAGAGACTAAGTGTTATGTTATGGTGTCACATCTGAAACAATAAGAATGAAGATACAAAACAATACTTATTATTTATTGAATCATAATTGATTAACAGTTACATAAATTTACATCATAGGGTTTACAATGCAAATGTGCTAAATCTATATGTCTTCAGTATTAATGACACAAAGGTAACTCTAGACCGCTCTCAACCCAGCACTTATTTCCCATCTTCTTGCTTAAATCTACCACAAGAAAAGAAAACGCGGCTGAGCTAACGCTCAGTGAACAAATATAGTATAAATGCTGTAAAGGGAAAGGGATATATGAAATTTGTGTCATAAGTCATAAGGTTTCAAGTGTAATGGGTTAGTAAGTAATATCATATAAAGGATAAAGAAAGTGTAAAGAAAAATGCCCATGAGCTCACACATATATCACATGCAGTTGTACGGTTCTCCTAGAAATACACACAGGTGGATCAGACCTAATGTACCGAAAGCGATATGGAGTGTATTGCACACACTCACGAATCACTACATATCATATCATATCATATTACCTAGAAAAAAATCCATACGCTCCTATAGAAATAGATCATGCATGTAAAATAGCTCATGACTAGCATACACACACATACACACACAATATAGTATAATAAATGGTCATCGAAAGGGAACGACGGGGATTAATCACACCGCCCAGGATAGTGTTATGCCACCGGTGCATCGATGACGTTACCATGGTACCTCCATGGTTAGTTATAGTTTATCTCGGGCAAAGGGTTTAGGCAATAACAATTTCTGTTGGAAATACGTTTCTACGTATTTAGAAAGGATCAGTCACTCCAACGATATATACGTAGTATGGGCTCGTGCTCTAATTATGTAACAATATAACCCATTAAGCCCACGTGTAGGGTGGGCTATATATACCCTCTCCTAGCATGTTAGGAGGGGTTGTTGGTTCTCATTTCATTAATCAAACATTCTGTTCTCTCATCCTCTCCTTTCTCTCTCTAACTTTCTCTCTCTAGTTCTTCACCTCTCTCTCTCTCTCTCTTTAGATCATTCTAACACATAGACAATCCTAGGAAAAAGTCGACCTACAATTGGTATCAAGAGCCATGGGATGATTGTATTGTTCATGTGTTTGTGTTCTTGATTTTCGTGTTCATTTTGATTTAAATCATTCGATCCAAACTTTTTTTGTGTTTTTATGGTTTAATCTTGATACAAATCATCTACATAGTTGTGGTAGAGATTTGGTATTGTTACTTTGGTTAAAAACAAATTTTTTTTGGGTGTTTGGATCATTATTTGGCTTAAAATCTTAATTTTGTGTGTTAGATCCGAAAAACAGCATAAGTCGGGTCCCAGTTACATACTTATCGCAATAGGGTTTTGTATTCCGACACTTTTTGCGACATTTATTGTGATAGGCGCTATAGGGTTTTGTATTGCGACACTTTTTGCGACGCATATTGCGACAGACCTGACATTACGACAGGTAGTTATTGCGACAGGTTTTGTCATTGGGACAAGTTGCTATTGCGGCAGGTAGTTATTGCGACAGATTTGTCATTGCGACAAGTTGTTATTGCGACAGGGGTGTTATTGTGACAGATTTTGCTATTATTGCAACAGATTTTGCTATTATTGCTATTATTGCGATGTTCTAAAGTATCCACATTTCGAAGCTTATTGCGTAGGTTATATTGCGAAGCTTAATCACAACAACTATAGCTGTCTCGAATCGAATCAACAACCTGACTCTTCAACCAGACTCGTTACCCTAAAAAACTGTCTAAAACACAGCCTAGATCACTAGACTCCAATCCACTCTCACGATTGACTCACTCTCAAGAACTTCAATGGACTCAAACCTGACTTGACTCAATCACAAAACTCGACTCGACCAACAAGTGACTCGAATCAAAAACCTCCAACACAACCAATCCAACTCAACCAACTTCACTCAAACTAATCCATTTGACTTACAAACTGATTCGAAAACACAAATCCATCTCAAACACCAACTTAAACAGAATAATTATGGATCTCAGATTTATCTATCCCGGTTTAAGATTTATTGTTTGGATCTTTAAAGATCAAGAAACCCGAAAGAAAATCATCATTAATCAAGCAACCCGAAAGAAAATCATCATCGATCTTCCGTGATGGTTTCACACCTACCTTCAATATACGAAATCAAATAAGGATTCATAACAAAACTGTTAGAATCCATTTATTTTTTTCGATTAACTCTAAAACGAAAATCACAAATCGAATTAAACCATTCATAAAGACCTACCCAAGACCTTTAACAAGATCTTGACGCCATGTCTTGATCTTACTTTTAATTGAAGATCTATTCTTGATTATCAACAAAGGTTTCTTGGTCTATAGATGATTCAAGTGATTAAGGAAAAGAGTTTGGATGGTTATTATTTGATGGGATGATGTAGGATGATGTAGGATGATATGAGATTTATGAGATTGATATTTTTTTTGTTTGCGATAGAGGTTTTGAGAGAGATGGGGACGGACAAAACTAAGAGTGAGGTTAGGTTAGATTGTGAGTGTTATTAGGGTTTGGTCAAGATTATATATCCTTAAATTATTAAAAGTTGGAGCGGGTATTATCTAGACCAGAATGGGCTTCAAGCCGGTTGCTTTGTGAATACAAAAGTTGGCCTCAACTTTTATGATTTTGGCTAAGTTCAATATTTGGTTTGTGTATCTTGATTAGATTGGTGGACCATATATTAGTTTTTTGTAGACAAAAGTTACAATCAGCTGATATATGTTAGCATTGTGGACCGAGTATTTCTTTAACTTCCAAGTTGGGCCGAGTGATACTTAGGCCTACGCTACAAAATTTGGAATTGGTTATTTGGATTAAATTTTATGTTTCATAAAGAGACTCGACAAAGTAACGAGACAAGTGACGAGAAAAAGTTACATTTTACTGAAAGGACTTAAAAAGTTTTAGAATTCTTTCGTTGGTTTTGTCAAATCCCGCAAGTTTCAATTTCTTGGTTTCTTCACGAATTGTAAAATCCAGAAAACAACCACAACCACAATTATCTTTCATCGAAATTCAATGGAATCGTTGCATTCGACGTTTCAAGAGGGAGAATTGCATCAAATGCAAGACAAAGCTAGTGAAAGTGGCATAACTTCATTTCGACTACTTTAGTCTCATATAGTGACTCTTTCATGGCTTCAAGGAGGAAGCGAATTTGTGACACTCTTCGGTCAAGATCGTTACATATTTATCGACTCAATATTCCTCACTCTGAACCAACTAGCAGAGCAACTCCACAATGAAGAATTCAATCACTCTTCAACGGAACTTGCATATAAGGCTCTCGTGACACAACTCACGCCTTTTCTCCAATTCAATATCGTCTAAAAGTTCAGTGATTTGCTAGTCATTTCTTCGAGACACGCATACCGAGCTTCAAGATTTCCGTGGTACGCTATTGAAACTCATGACATCGGTCTTGTCTTTGATTTATGAAAGATCCCGACTTCAGCAAGCACATGATAATGGAGTGCAAGAATCTACGATGCAAGAGGAAAATGGTCATACGATTGACGAATTGGAGGCTGCTAAAGATTGCAAGGGCATGGAATCAACAGCAAAGCATGATATCAACAGCACGTCAGGGAATGTTACAGACATATCTTTTGATGACACCTTACCCGTTTATGACGAAGAACCTACAAACATGGTACAATGTTAATGTGGTATATCATGTATATGCTGATGAAATGTCGCATATTGAGCATTTCGAACCTAATTATGACAAACATGGGATGGAAAAGAGTGACAGAGATACCATTTCTGATTCATCCGATGTGCGTCATAATGAGGGAGAAAGTGTTCAAAATGCTAACAATCGTGATAATTGCCTTATGACTACTTCATTAACTGCTTCTGTGTAAAATCCATGATTTTACCATGAGAATAATGTAATAAAAAAATCTACTCAATAATCCTAGATCATTTCTCAACCTAGTAGTAGTAGTCAAATTTCGAGGACGAAACTCAAGGTGGCATGTGGATAGTGTAAAACCCGAGATTTTTTCGTTCACTAAATAATAATGGAGTATGTATCAAAAAGTCTCTTTGAACCATACAAAAATCATCGGATTTGAGAAATTGACAAAAGTCATACAAACCGCGTACCGACACTTCAATAATTTAACTACATAAATTATTGTCGAGAAATACTTGATAAATAATTTGATTAAATTGTTTAATATTACATTTATCTACGGAATGATTAAATGAGAAGTATTTCTACTAAAACGATACTTACGTTATACAAAAGATAAATGACAAATACTTGTCGTTTAAATAAACAAACCCGTCCTTCGTATTTATACGTCATATAAATACTCCATTTGATTGGAAAAATGATTTTTGGATCAATTACGAAATCCTCGTAAGATGAATCAAAAATTCATAAACCTCGAACGTGACCCGAACCGTGTAATAACGAAAGTTATAATACAAAATACACTTTAGGCCCATTTGTGGCCTTATAAGCCCAACTACTTAAATCTTGGGTAATAGTGGGCTTAATAAGCCCAATAAGAGATTTAAGGAGCCCAACAACTCTTTTGGCCCACTAGACAAGCCACCAACACACCTCACTCTCCCATTGGGCAAAATTCTAGGTTGATGACACATGTCCAACATGTCCCCCACCTTCTTGATACTCATTGGTCAATGCTTAAGTAGGTGACACATGTCACACTTCCTCCCACCCTATATAAGGGTGATGTCCCCTCTACTCTTTCATTCTCTCTCACACAAAATACACACACCCAAAAATTCTCTCTCTCTTTTCTTTCTTTTCCTCTTGTCGTGATCTTTCCAACACCTTTGATCATCAAAAATTTGATGATCAAGCTTGAATCTTCAAAATCTAATCAAAGACCCATCTTGGAAATCTCAAGATCTACACATTGGTATGTAAATCTCCTACATGCATCAACTTTCAAGATTTTCTTTTATTTCCATGGTGGATCTATATATGCATCAAGTAAAACGTATAGATCTACCCCGGATCTATACATGCAACAAGAAAAATATGTAGATCTAACCCGGATATATATATGTATCAAGTAAAACGTATAGATCTACCCCGGATCTATACATGCGACAAGTCAAATATGTAGATCTAGCCCGGATCTATACATGCATCAAGTAAAACGTGTAGATCTACCCCGGATCTATACATGCATCAAGTGAAACATGTAGATCTAGCCCAGATCTATCCATGCATGGTGGTAGCATCAAGTATTGACAAGATCTTGGATGGTTACTTGCTCACTCACTAGTACCACGAATTTGATAAAGCCTCGTAAGATCTACATCTCGTTCTTATTTATCATTCCTTTTATTTTCTTGATCTTATATATATATATATATTCCGAATATATATATATATATATATATATATATATATATATATATATATATATATATATATATATATATATATATATATATATATATATATATATATATATATATATATATATATATATATATATATATATATATATATATATATATATATATATATATATATATATATATATATATATATATATATATATATATATATATATATATATATATATATATATATATATATATATATATATATATATATATATATATATATATATATATATATATATATATATATATATATATATATATGTACGAAATGGATTAATGAGTATTGGGACATTGTATATGAGATTTTGAACACTAAAAATCAAGCTAAACAAGCTCTAGTAACGATTTGATTCATAACACTTTTTGAACCGTAACAAAAACTAGTTGCATGGCAAACTCAGTAGGTTTGAGATACTAAACACTTACATATTAAGATAGATAATTGTTTTGTGGTTAATTCCCCGGGTGGCTCGTCTCGTGACGAATTCTAGATAGTAAGATATGACCAAAATAGTGAAAGCTAGTCAGATCTGAACATACTGTTTTGATGGACTGTTTTCTCGTAAAATTTATATTCTGACCTACGAATATGTAAACTAAAAGTTGTAGATAAAATAATGAAGAATTAGAATCAATTGGATGAATTACCAATTCCTTACGGTTTGTAAATGGTGACCAAAATAGTGAAAACTAGTCAGATCTGAACATACTGTCTTCACGGACTGTTTTCTTATATAAGAACTAAGAATCATTGAAAAATGTAAAACTGTAGGTTGTAGATAAAATCATGAACAAGTAGAATCAATTGGATGATTTACCAGTTCCTTACGGTTTAGAAATGGCGACCAAAATGGTGAAAACGAGTTTGGCTGCCCAAAAACAGCCAACTCTTCTAAGTTAAGAAATGGGTTAATTAGATATGAAAAGTATAAATTTGGGGTAATTAGACTTATAATAAGTGTATTACATGAGTTAATAATGGTTTTGGTAAAAATAACACACTTAGATGATTTACGGTTCAAGAGATATGAACAAATTAGCGGGACATGTCGGGAAAAATTATAATAAACGGATTATAACTCATTAACGTAAAATGTGATGATTTTTATATAAACCAACGTGGTAGGATCCACTTATCGGGGAATCTTGGACCTATTTATATACTGATGACTAGATGACCCGAGACCCGACCAACGTGAAATATTAAGTGTATGTGATTGTGATGTGTTTTAGAACCCAAAAACTATACAAAGTGGACTTGGGCCATAAAAGCCCAACTTACACTTATAATGGCTATTGGGCCATTATTGCACCTAAGATTTATAACCATTTTAGAATGGTATGCTGAATTTAAAATGGACTTAAGTCAAATACTTGGATAGTGGACCACTATTGGGCTTAAGATGGACTAAAAGTGTCAACTTGGATTTTTCACTTAAAATGACTAAGTGTTCATCTAAAAAGTTTTATAAATAATCATAAAACTTATACAATGTCCAAGAACTTATTAAAACATACTTATTACATGTATGTCCTTTGTACTATCTATTAAGACTGTACTGTTTGATTAGGCATAACTTTGGCGTGAGCTTTATTTGGATATTCATATTAAACAGCTATTGCCTACTCCTAGGTGAGTTTACAGCCCCATATAAACTCTTAATAAATCTTTCCCTTTTGGGAAAGAAAATATGCAAACATATAATGGACATAACCGGATTGTATAAACTTGTCTATGATTGTTTATTATTGAAATTATTAAATTGATGTAAATTGCCCAAATGTTATAAATAGATCTATTAGGGATTAACCATCCCCGTCTGGGTGAGTCATGCTCACTGTGCCTTGGTCGTGACAACAGACGTATACCATGTTGGAACTGGAATGGGTGTCCTTTAGTGAGACACTACGTCCTCATCTGTTGAGGACTATGAAGGTAAAGCTTCAGTTTCTAATAATAATAAACAAATGTTATTTACATTTTAGTGAGAATGCTTTGTGCATTGTCACTTCTATGCTTAATGTATGTTCAAACTAATAAATTGTTAAAATCTGTACATTCACCAACTTTATGTTGACCCCCTTTAGTATGTTTTGCACAGGTTATTTAGCAAGATTATCTGA
Source organism: Glebionis coronaria (assembly GCA_025667525.1). Taxonomy (NCBI): domain Eukaryota; kingdom Viridiplantae; phylum Streptophyta; class Magnoliopsida; order Asterales; family Asteraceae; genus Glebionis; species Glebionis coronaria. Next base: position 460,263,784 of record CM046877.1, read on the forward strand.
GCATGGATTGAGCATCATTTAGGAGCATAAAAATAACGGGGGATTATCTTTTACTGGGATATTCATAACAAATGTTATTCAACGATTTAAATGATTGTACCAATTCAATTGTATTTCAAAAATCATATAATTATGATCTGTGCTTTGTAAGCTATTTGATCATCGATTCACCACTTTGATACCCGCCTTATGGGGGTGTTACAGAGAATGGTATCAGAGCTTTAGTTATAGCGAACCAGATTAATTTTTATATAAAATAAGAATAAAAATATTTTTCTTTTATTTAAAACTGGACTATAACTTTATAAAAATCTTTTGGGATTTTTTTGGGACATACTTAGAAAGCATATAGCATAGAGAGCATGCATAACTATATGATTTAAGTGCGCATTCATTATTCTATGCATTCGTAATTGTTGATTGTATTAGATGCTAACTTGTACGTATTTACGTAATATAACTATTTAATATTTATTATTGAAATATTAAATACTCAAGATACTTAATAGAACAAATAAACATGCCATGTTAGTAGGGAGCTTTATACTAAAGATGTTCCATCTCGATATTACGTTTTGACTGAGTGGTTGGGTTTACGATTTAAAGTGCCCTCGCTCCTCAAACGTTTTTAGAATGGCCCGAACAATGCATTATAACCACGAACAATCTAATACATAACAGACGCATGAAAATATTTAAATGAAAATTTAAATAAGAACTTTGGGAATATTGGAAATCTAACAGAATCTCTAGAACCCGTTAGAAAATCTAAGAAGATTTTTTTTTCTCTAAAAATCTAAATAGACCTATCTATTTTACTCAATCTCAGGAAATCTTTAGTAAACTTAATTAAATTTTATAAATATTGAAAAATCTAATAAAATGTTCGGGGAAATCTAAAATTTGATTTTATAAAATTTTCTTTGGAGATCTTGAATTAACCATTAAGTAGGCTTGTAAGATTTCATAAACTTCACACCTAGATAAATGGTTAAGTATTATTAATGGACTAGTTAAGCACAAGTAACAGTAACCCAAAACTTGAATAGGCCCTATAGGCCCAATACCATATAGCCGAACCATTAACTAAGCCCATTCGGCTATCCAATGCCTAGTAAGCCCACTTAGCAAACCTTGAATTATTAATGGACTAAAATATGTTTAGGCCCATTAGGAAGACCATTAGGCCCATTTATTGTCCTATGGACCTATGTAGTAAAACTTTAACATTGATGGATCTAAAACTATAATTAGGCCCATTAAGAAATCCTTAGCTCATAAGAATTGTTAATGGACCTTGTAAGCTCAATAAGGGTTTGGGAAGCCCATTAGCTCTTTTGGTGCACTTAATAAGCTCACTTAGTGATTTTACACTTAAGTAAAGTTTTTATACCAAAGATATAACTATAAAAACTTTTAGACTAAGAACATTAGTTTATAAAACTTATGGATTAAAACCATGACAATTGAAACTTGTCTTGATAAAACAGAAACTACAAGGACTAATATTGTAAATATTTGAAAGTGTAGGGATTAATAAATGCCATTCGTGACTTATTAGACCTTAAGGACTACTTTTGTAAATTCTTGGAAGTAAGATTGTCATTTTATGACTCTAAGGACTAATGTTGCAATCAGCCGAAGCAATTAGAAGCCCTAAGCTTTAGTTTGCCACTTATTGGAAGTTATAAAACCTAATTTTGAACAGAGGGACTATTTTCACCATCTCCCGAAAATACTAGAAACCCTAAGGACTAAAGTTGTTAAGAACTGGAAAGTGTACATTTGGTAAAATATAGAGGGCCTTGTTTTGCCAATAGCTGAAACTTAGGCAAACCCTAGAACCTTTATTTCATTTAAGGTATTAAAACTTGGGCATACCATCTTTACATAGTTATTCGATGAATAGGAACTGGTTAGTCTATTCTAACCACTAGAATAACAGACCGGCCACTTAATGAAAACAAATTTACAACAAACATACAAATTGGAATATTTAAAAACAGACTAGGAAGCGTTACCTAGCGAACTAAATTTCATTAAATGTTGAATTTCTTGTTATGTGTATATATACATATATATACCTTATTAGAAGGAACTATACGATATAATGCCCATGCTTATGATTGTAATATATTATTATATATTATATTATACATATGAACACCTTGTTTGATGCGTACTCTCGCGCACGTTATCGCGCGTCAACATGTATTTTCTCTTGCTTATGATTTTGTATGTATATCTACGGAACACGCTTATTAACGACTCATATACGTGTGCTTTTTATAATATCATGTGGTATTATTTGGATAAATTTGCATCTTTAAATGATGCGGTGGGACCCAAAATCAAGGTACTTATGATCCTATATTTTACATATGGGACCTGAGACTCTTGATCCTAAGTTAATTATGATTACGTCTTTAGACGGAATGGGACGTCTAAAGGTGATATCATGAGCCACCGGACCAGAAGTTTACTTATAAAATTCGTATCACGGTGGAATGGGACGCCCGAAGACGAAACTTATAACTAAACGGGCTGTAAAGTATCTTAATAATATCTATTATCTTAGATGTTATATTTATCCTAAATAATAAGACTTGCCGGGAATATTTAGGTAAGGTGGGCTATGAAATCGTTATTGAAACAAGTAAGGACGCTTGTCCGTTTGAATAAATAAATCATAGGTCACCGAATGGAGTTATAAATTTCACCTTACATGGATAAGGACGCTTATCGATGTAAATAAAAATTTATAATCACATGAGCTTAAATATATTCGACATAACTCATTATTGATATTATTTTAGGTATCCGACTATGTAAAGTATCCCACCTTGACACGCGATTTCCTCCAGTAATATCTTATCGTTATTACATCATCATCATCTAGAAACCTAAGGAAGACAGGTATTCATCTCTTTTGGATCATAGCATTGTGCTCTTGATTTTTGGTTTATCCTTAGCCCAAAAATCACTTCCGCTGTAGTTGACTCGGTTGTGAGTGTCCACTTTCCGTTGCATTCGACCCCTTAGGGGAGGTCCATTTCCGTTGCATTTGATTCCTTTAAGAGTGTTCTTTTCCGCTGCATTTGAATCTTTTAAGGGTGCCTACTTTCCGCTGCATCCGACCCCTTTTCAGGGAGAGTTCTTTTTCGCTGCATTTTGAACCCTTTTTCGGGAGTGCCTACTTTTGTTTCATTTGACCCCTTTGGGGTGTCACAGAAAAGAGAGCTGGTTCATCTGCAATTGAGAAATGAAACTTCGATCATTTGAGGTGACGGTAACACAGACTGTTTGACACTAGACTTAGTGTCATCTCTTGTACCGAAGACCAGAAATACTTGGTAAAGAGGATGTCCTATCTTCTTAACCCATATTTCTTAAGTCGACGAGGAAGACAAACCCAAGCATAAAAGACATGCCCAACTCCCAATGGGTGTACTTTGTAGGGTTATGTTCATCATCACCCAAAAAGCGTTTTTTGATGTCCAAAACTCTTTTGGACATTCCTCTTTTCTCTTCGGGTCCAATTAGTTCGACAATACCATCACCCACTAGATGTTGGGAGATGAAAATTCCACTCTTTAGAAGTCAAAATTTATACAAAATTTTGAACCAGTAATAATGAATGCATGACCCTTGTTGCGACACCCTTCAAGGCGCACACTTCTTTAATCGTGGTATCTTCTTTTATTTCCACCATTTGAGGTACTTCTTTTCTGCGACCCTCTCACTTAGCCTCACGGCAAAGGAAGCAGATTCCTTGCAACCTCTTACGCAAACGCCATCGACAACAGTCTTAACCTCCTTGTTGGGTAGAAACTTTAGTACCATTAACTAATGTTTGCACCTTACTTCCTAGAGGTAAAGATCGTAAGTCTTTTCTTTAAGCTGCTAATGTAGGAAGAGTTAAAGTTAAACATGTTTGTTTTACCTTCAACCCCCAATTTTACATCCGCGGGTATGGAGATATAACTTGTATCTCACCCATGAACATGATGTAGAATTATTGCGTCCCCGGATTCCCCAGCGGATGAAACAAGTACTATAAACATTTGAAGTACTTCTTCTCCATGCAACTTATGCCCCAGCTCAGCTACAAATGAAGCAGATTCTTTATAGCTTCCTACCCAAGTAACACCAATAATAATGTTAGCCTTATCACTAAGAGAAGCTTGGTGTCAAGCTGATGTTTCCTTCCACAGGCTAGAAGTATATCGGGAATCCCTTCGCGTCAAAATTGTTGACGCAAGAGCGGTACCAGCCAAAGCTATATTTCCAACTTAACATCGCATCAGCCTATTAAAGCTTAATAGACTTAAAAATCTCTTGAAGAACTAGTAGTAACATTAATGAACTGTTATCTACGCTCATCAAGACACATTGGGGCCCCGGAGGCACATCTAATGAAAATCAAGACTTAAGACAAATTTGTCCTAGTCAATCCAACCTTGTAAAATTAGAACTCGAGTTCACAAGATTACACATTTAAGGAATAAGTGCCCCCACTTGTCCCCTGAACAAGTAACTTCATCTTTAGCTTCGAGAACGAAACTAAAATAACGGGGTGGTGAAAAACCCCAAAAATTTGGGTTTCTACACACGTCACCGACTTCATTAACGTTATCATTTATCGTACTACATTGTAATAAACTACCTTTACAATGTATCATCACAAGACTTACTGTGATTTGACAAATGATTTCTTAAACTTCTAAGTGACTCGTGAATTTTGCATGATAGCTTGAATACAACCCGAAATCTTATCATGGTAAACAAAAGATCCACATCTACTCAAATCCTACCCATCATGTCTGCTAGATAAGGGCTGATACTGGTAGGGCTGATAAGGCTACAAGTGCCGACAAGGTACTCTGCAATACCTCTATAAGCCAATCAGGACTCCTTAAGAAAACTGAGTACAATCAGCAACTGGGACCGCAGTCTGCCAACGACTACTCGAAGGTAGGCGGTCTCTACTGTCACTCAATCGTGACAAACAGCTGCAAGATCAAAGAAGGTGGACAAGGACCGCCCTTGTGCAGTAAGAGAGATGTGGGTCTCACGCTGAAGACCCCCTCCAAGGTGTGATTATACCGATAAAGGAGGTAGTTCTCCTCCAACAACCACTGCAAGGCCTCGTGGCCCAATAACTTCGTGCTATCTGGGTATTTACCCATATAGTCCAAGAGAGAGAGAGAGTCTATGCACTCATGCATGGCAGTGTACTCCACGTGGCTTGCTATCAAAAAGTTGTGGACGTCCATCATGTTCTGCTCCTGGCACATGGCCAAAGCAGCAATCCGAACTTAAACAGGACCAGCATGTCTAGTTTCGGAACCCTCTCCGACCTAAAGTCCTAGCTTGTGGGTTTTCCAAATGAACATCAATCGTCGTGAGCTTAACCAACAAAAGGTATTTAACCCTACCTCGACTCTTCCTAATTGACAACCTCCTAGAGTGTCCTCTCTAAATTGACATTATTTGTTCTGCGAACATCTACCGCTTTGTCAAATTGACGGCCAAACCTTTCAGATAATTCTGTCCATCCGTGATTGATAGCAGCATCCAAATACTGCTCAACCGGATGTATAGGGCGACCCGGATAAAGATCTCCTTGCGTTGCTTTATGTCCATCCGTAATGGTAGCATCACTCAGATACTGCCCAATCGGACTTATATAGCAATCCGAATAACTATCTCCTTACATTGTTGGCACCATTTGTTTTTGAGCATGTCTAAGACGAACCTTTAGATCTATGACATCTATACCCTAACAGATGACAAAGTTTTTAATAGCTTCAAGGACGAAGCTAAAATAACGGGGTTGTGCTGTAAAATCCATGATTTTACCATGAGAATAATGTAATAAAAAAATCTACTCAATGATCCTAGATCATTTCTCAACTTAGTAGTAGTAGTCAAATTTTGAGGACGAAACTCAAGGTGGCATGTGGATGGTGTAAAACCCGAGATTTTTTCGTTCATTAAATAATAATGGAGTATGTTTCAAAAACTCTCTTTGAAACATACAAAAATCATCAGATTTGAGAAATTGATAAAAGTCATACAAACCACGTACCGACACTTCAATAATTTAACTACATTTATTATTGTCGAGAAATACTTGATAAACAATTTGATTAAATTGTTTAATATTACATTTATCTACCGAATGATTAAATGAGAAGTATTTCTACTAAAACGATACCTACGTTATACAAAAGATAAATGTCAAATACTTGTCGTTTAAATAAACAAACCTGTCCTTCGTATTTATATGTCATATAAATACTCCATTTGATTGGAAAATGATTTTTGGATCAATTACGAAATCCTCGTAAGATGAATAAAAAATTCATAAACCTCGAACGTGATCCGAACCGTGTAATAATGAAAGTTATAATACGAAATACACTTTAGGCCCATTTGTGGCCTTATAAGCCCAACTACTTAAATCTTGGGTAGTAGTGGGCTTAATAAGCCCAATAAGAGATTTAAGGAGCCCAACAACTCTTTTGGCCCACTAGACAAGCCACCAACACACCTCACTCTCCCATTGGGAAAAATTCTAGGTTGGTGACACATGTCCAACATGTCCCCCACCTTCTTGCTACTCATTGGTAAATGCTTAAGTAGGTGACACATGTCACACTTCCTTCCACCCTATATAAGGGTGATGTCTCCTCTACTCTTTCATTCTCTTTCACACAAAACACACACACCCAAAAATTCTCTCTCTCTTTTCTTTCTTTTCCTCTTGCCGTGACCTTTCCAACACCTTTGATCATCAAAAATTTGATGATCAAGCTTGAATCTTCAAAATCTAATCAAAGACCCATCTTGGAAATCTCAAGATCTACACATTGGTATGTAAATCTCCTACATGCATCAACTTTCAAGATTTTCTTTTATTTCCATGGTGGATCTATATATGCATCAAGTAAAATGTATAGATACCCCAGATCTATACATGCAACAAGAAAAATATGTAGATCTAGCCCGGATCTATATATGCATCAAGTAAAACGTATAGATCTACCCCGGATCTATACATGCGACAAGTAAAATATGTAGATCTAGCCCGGATCTATATATGCATCAATTAAAACGTGTAGATCTACCCCGGATCTATACATGCATCAAGTGAAACATGTAGATCTAGCCCGGATCTATCCATGCATGGTGGTAGCATCAAGTGTTGACAAGATCTTGGATGGTTACTTGCTCACTCACTAGTACCACGACTTTGATAAAGCCTCGTAAGATCTACATCTCGTTCTTATTTATCATTCCTTTTATTTTCTTGATCTTATATATATATATATATTCTGAATATATATATATATATATATATATATATATATATATATATATATATATATATATATATATATATATATATATATATATATATATATATATATATATATATATATATATATATATATATATATATATATATATATATATATATATATATATATATATATATATATATATATATATATATATATATATATATATGTACGAAATGGATTAATGAGTATTGGGGCATTGTATATGAGATTTTGAACACTAAAAATCAAGCTAAACAAGCTCTAGTAACGATTTGATTCATTAACACTTTTTGAACCGTAACAAAAACTGGTTTCATGGAAAACTCAGTAGGTTTGGGATACTAAAAACTTACATATTAAGATAGATAATTGTTTTGTGGTTAATTCCCCGGGTGGCTCGTCTCGTGACGAATTCTAGATAGTAAGATATGACCAAAATAGTGAAAGCTAGTCAGATCTGAACATACTGTTTTGATGGACTGTTTTCTCGTAAAATTTATATACTGACCTACGAATATGTAAAACTAAAAGTTGTAGATAAAATAATGAAGAACTAGAATCAATCGGATGATTTACCAATTCCTTACCGTTTGTAAATGGTGACCAAAATAGCGAAAACTAGTCAGATCTGAACATACTGTCTTCACGGACTGTTTTCTCATATAATAACTAAGAATCATTGAAAAAGGTAAAACTTTAGGTTGTAGATAAAATCATGAACAAGTAGAATCAATTGGATGATTTACCAGTTTCTTACGGTTTGGAAATGGCGACCAAAATGGTGAAAACGAGTTTGGCTGCCCAAAAACAGCCAACTCTTCTAAGTTAAGAAATGGGTTAATTAGCTATTAAAAGTATAAATTTGGGGTAATTAGACTTATAATAAGTGTAGTACATGAGTTAATAATGGTGTTGGTAAAAAGAACACACTTAGATGATTTACGGTTCAAGAGATATGAACAAATTAGCGGGACATGTCGGGAAAAATTATAATAAACGGATTATAACTCATTAACGTAAAATGTGATGATTTTTATATAAAACAACGTGATAGGATCCACTTATCGGAGAATCTTGGACCTATTTATATACTGATGACTAGATGACCCGAGACCCGACCAACGTGAAATATTAAGTGTATGTGGTTGTGATGTGTTTTAGAACCCAAAAACTATACAAAGTGGACTTGGGTCATAAAAGCCCAACTTACACTTATAATGGCTATTGGGCCATTATTGGACCTAAGATTTATAACCATTTTAGAATGGTATGCTGAATTTAAAATGGACTTAAGTCAAATACTTGGATAGTGGACCACTATTGGGCTTAAGATGGACTAAAAGTGTCAACTTGGATTTTTCACTTAAAATGACTAAGTGTTCACCTAAAAAGTTTTATAAATAATCATAAAACTTATGCAATGTCCAAGAACTTATTAAAACATACTTATTACATGTATGTCCTTTGTACTATCTATTAAGACTGTACTGTTTGATTAGGCATAACTTTGGCGTGAGCTTTATTTGGATATTCATATTAAACAGCTATTGCCTACTCCCAGGTGAGTTTACAGCCCCATATAAACTCTTAATAAATCTTTCCCTTTTGGAAAGAAAATATGCAAACATATAATGGACATAACCAGATTGTATAAACTTGTCTATGATTGTTTATTATTGAAACTATTAAATTGTTGTAAATTGCCCAAATGTTGTAAATAGATCTATTAGGGATTAACCATCCCCATCTGGGTGAGTCATGCTCATTGTGCCTTGGTCGGGACAACAGACGTATACCATGTTGGAACTGGAATGGGTGTCTTTTAGTGAGACACTACGTCCTCATCTGTTGAGGACTATGAAGGTAAAGCTTCAGTTTCTAATAATAATAAACAAATGTTATTTACATTTTAGTGAGAATGCTTTGTGCATTGTCACTTCTATGCTTAATGTATGTTCAAACTAATAAACTGTTAAAATCTGTAAATTCACCAACTTTATGTTTACCCCCTTTAGTATGTTTTGCACAGGTTATTTATTATCTGAGCATGGATTGAGCATCATTTAGGAGCATAAAAATGACGGGGGATTATCTTTTACTCGGATATTCATAAGAAATGTTATTCAACGATTTAAATGATTGTACCAATTCAATGTTTATATTAATTGTATTTCAAAAATCATATAATTATGATATGTGCTTTGTAAGCTACTTGTTCATCGATCCACCACTATGATACCCGCCTTATGGGGGTGTTACAGAGAATGGTATCAGAGCTTTAGTTATAGCGAACCAGATTAATTTTTAAATAAAATAAGAATAAAAATATTTTTCTTTTATTTAAAACTGGACTATAACTTTATAAAAATCTTTTGGGATTTTTTTTGGGACATACTTAGAAAGCATATAGCATAGAGAGCATGCATAACTATATGATTTAAGTGCGCATTCATTATTCTATGCATTCGTAATTGTTGATTGTATTAGATGCTAACTTGTACGTATTTACGTAATATAACTATTTAATATTTATTATAGAAATATTAAATACTCAAGATACTTAATAGAACAAATAAACATGCCATGTTAGTAGGGAGCTTTATACTAAAGATGTTCCATCTCGATATTACGTTTTGACTGAGTGGTTGGGTTTACGATTTAAAGTGCCCTCGCTCCTCAAACGTTTATAGAATGGCTTCTGAAGTTCGATGGCCCGAATAATGCATTATAACCACGAACAATCTAATACATAACAGACACATGAAAATATTTAAATGAAAATTTAAATAAGAACTTTGAGAATATTGGAAATCTAATAGAATCTCTAGAACCCGTTAGAAAATCTAAGAAGATTTTTTTTCTCTAAAAATCTAAATAGACCTATCTATTTTACTCAATCTCAGGAAATCTTTAGTAAACTTAATTAGATTTTATAAATATTGAAAAATCTAATAAAATGTTCGGGGAAATCTAAAATTTGATTTTATAAAATTTTCTTTGGAGATCTTGAATTAACCATTAAGAACCAATATGCTTGTAAGATTTCATAAACTTCACACCTAGATAAATGGTTAAGTATTATTAATGGACTAGTTAAGCACAAGTAACAGTAACCCAAAACTTGAATAGGCCCTATAGGCCCAATACCATATAGTCGAACCATTAACTAAGCCCATTCGGCTATCCAATGCCTAGTAAGCCCACTTAGCAAACCTTGAATTATTAATGGACTAAAATATGTTTAGGCCCATTAGGAAGACCATTAGGCCCATTTATTGTCCTATGGACCTATGTAGTAAAACTTTAACATTGATGGATCTAAAACTATAATTAGGCCCATTAAGAAATCCTTAGCTCATAAGAATTGTTAATGGACCTTGTAAGCTCAATAAGGGTTTGGGAAGCCCATTAGCTCTTTTGGTGCACTTAATAAGCTCACTTAGTGATTTTACACTTAAGTAAAGTTTTTATACCAAATATATAACTATAAAAACTTTTAGACTAAGAACATTAGTTTATAAAACTTATGGATTAAAACCATGACAATTGAAACTTGTCTTGATAAAACAGAAACTACAAGGACTAATATTGTAAATATTTGAAAGTGTAGGGATTAATAAACGCCATTCGTGACTTATTAGACCTTAAGGACCACTTTTGTAAATTCTTGGAAGTTAGATTGTCATTTTATGACTCTAAGGACTAATGTTGCAATCAGCCGAAGCAATTAGAAGCCCTAAGCTTTAGTTCGCCACTTATTGGAAGTTATAAAACCTAATGTTGAACAGAGGGACTATTTTCACCATCTCCCGAAAATACTAGAAACCCTAAGGACTAAAGCTGTTAAGAACTGGAAAGTGTACATTTGGTAAAATATAGAGGGCCTTGTTTTGCCAATAGCCGAAACTTAGGTAAACCCTAGAACCTTTATTTCATTTAAGGTATTAAAACTTGAGCATACCATCTTTACATAGTTATTCGATGAATAGGAGCTGGTTAGTCTATTCTAACCACTAGAATAACAGACCGGCCACTTAATGAAAACAAATTTACAACAAACATACAAATTGGAATATTTAAAAACAGACTAGGAAGCGTTACCTAGCGAACTACATTTCATTAAATGTTGAATTTGTTGTTATGTGTATATATACATATATATACCTTATTAGAAGGAACTATACGATATAATGCCCATGCTTATGATTGTAATATATTATTATATATTATATTATACATATTAACTCCTTGTTTGATGCGTACTCTCGCGCACGTTATCGCGCGTCAACATGTATTTTCTCTCGCTTATGATTTTGTACGTATATCTACGGAACACGACTTATAAACGACTCATATACGTGTGCTTTTATAATATCATGTCGTATTATTTGGATAAATTTGCATCTTTAAATGATGCGGTGGGACCCAAAATCAAGGTACTTATGATCCTATATTTTACATATGGGACCTGAGACTCTTGATCCTAAGTTAATTATGATTACGTCTATAGACGGAATGGGACGTCTAAAGGTGATATCATGGGCCACCGGACCAGAAGTTTACTTATAAAATTCGTATCACGGTGGAATGGGACGCCCGAAGACGAAACTTATAACTAAACGGGCTGTAAAGTATCTTAATAATATCTATTATCTTAGATGTTATATTTACCCTAAATAATAAGACTTGTCAGGAATATTTAGGTAAGGTGGGCTATGAAATCGTTATTGAAACAAGTAAGGACGCTTGTTCGTTTGAATAAAGAAATCATAGGTCACCGAATGGAGTTATAAATTTCACCTTACATGGATAAGGACGCTTATCGATGTAAATAGAAATTTATAATCACATGAGCTTAAATATATTCGACATAACTCATTATTGATATTATTTTAGGTATCCGACTATGTAACGTATCCCTCCTTTACACGCGATTTCCTCCAGTAATATCTTATCGTTATTACATCATCATCATCTAGAAACCTAAGGAAGACAGGTTTTCATCTCTTTTGGATCATAGCATTGTGCTCTTGATTTTTGGTTTATCCTTAGCCCAAATATCACTTCCACTGCAGTTGACTCTGTTGTGAGTGTCCACTTTCCGCTGCATTCGACCCCTTAGGGGAAGTCCATTTCCGTTGCATTTGATTCCTTTAAGAGTGTTCTTTTCCGCTGAATTTGAATTTTTTGAGGGTGCCTACTTTCCGCTGCATCCGACCCCTTTTCAGGGCGAGTTCTTTTCCGCTGCATTTTGAACCCTTTTTCAGGAGTGCCCACTTTCGTTTCATTTGACCCCTTTGGGGTGTCACAGAAAAGAGAGCTGGTTCATCTGCAATTGAGAAATGAAACTTCGATCATTCGAGGTGACGGTAACACAGACTGTTTGACACTAGACTTAGTGTCATCTCTTGTACCGAAGACCATAAATACTTGGTAAAGAGGATGCCCTATCTTCTTAACCCACATTTCTTAAGTCGACAAGGAAGACAAACCCAAGCATAAAAGACATGCCCAACTCCTAAGGGGTGTATTTTGTAGGGTTATGTTCGTCATCACCCAAAAAACGTTATTTGATGTCCAAAACTCTTTTGGACATTCCTCTTTTCTTTTCGGGTCCAATTAGTTCGACAATACCATCACCCACTAGATGCTGGAAGATAGAATTCCACTCTTTAGAAGTCAAAATTTATAGAAAATTTTGAACCAGTAATAATGAATGCATGACCCTTGTTGCGACACCCTGCAAGGCGCACACTTCTTTAATCGTGGTATCTTCTTTTATTTCCACCATTTGAGGTACTTCTTTTCTGCGCCCCTCTCACTTAGCCTCACGGCAAAGGAACCAGATTCCTTGCAACCTCTTACGCAAACGTCATCGACAACAGTCTTAACCTCCTTGTTGGGTAGAAAATTTAGTACCATTAACTAATGTTTGTACCTCGCTTCCTAGAGGTAAAGATCGTAAGTCTTTTCTTAAAGCTGCTAATGTAGGAAGGGTTAAAGTTAAACATGTTTGTTTTACCTTCAACCCCCAATTTTACATCCGCGGGTATGGAGATATAGCTATCTCACCCATGAACAGGATGTAGAACTAGTGCGTCCCCGGATTCCCCAGCGGATGAAACAAGTACTATAAACATTTGAAGTACTTCTTCTCCATGCAACTTATGCCCCAGCTCAGCTACAAATGAAGCAGATTCTTTATAGCTTCCTACCCATGTAACACCAATAATAATCTTAGCCTTATCACTAAGAGAAGCTTGGTGTCAAGCTGATGTTGCCTTCCACGGGCTAGAAGTATATCGGGAAGCCCTTCGCGTCAAAATTGTTGACGCAAGAGCGGTACCAGCCAAAGCTATATTTCCAACTTGACATCGCATCAGCCTATTAAAGCTTAATAGACTTAAAAATCTCTTGAAGAACTAGTAGTAACATTAATGAACTGTTATCTACGCTCATCAAGACACATTGGGGCCCCGGAGGCACATCCAATGAAAATCAAGACTTAAGACAAATTTGTCCTAGTCAATCCAACCTTGTAAACTTAGAACTCGAGTTCACAAGATTACACGTTTAAGGAATAAGTTCCCCCACTTGTCCCCTGAACAAGTAACTTCATCTTTAGCTTCGAGAACGAAACTAAAATAACGGGGTGGTGAAAAACCCCAAAAAATTGGGTTTCTACACACGTCACCGACTTCATTAACGTTATCATTTATCGTACTACATTGTAATAAACTACCTTTACAATGTATCATCACAAGACTTACTGTGATTTGACAAATGATTTCTTAAACTTCTAAGTGACTCGTGAATTGTGCATGATAGCTTGAATACAACCCGAAAGCTTATCATGGTAAACAAAAGATCTAGTACATCTACTCAAATCCTACCCAGTATGTCTGCTAGATAAGGGCTCATACTGGTAGCGCTGATAAGGCTATAGGTGCCGACAAGGTACTCTGCAATACCTCTATAAGCCAATCAGGACTCCTTAAGCAAACTGAGTACAATCAGCAACTGGGACCGCAGTCTGCCAACGACTACTCGAAGGTAGGCGGTCTCTGCTGTCACTCAATCGTGACAAACAGCTGCAAGATCAAAGAAGGTGGACAAGGACCGCCCTTGTGCAGTAAGAGAGATGTGGGTCTCACGCTGAAGACCCCCCTCCAAGGTGTGATTATATCGATAAAGGAGGTAGTTCTCCTCCAACAACCACTGTAAGGCCTCGTGGCCCAATAACTTTGTGCTATCTGGGTATTTACCCATATGGTCCAAGAGAGAGAGAGTCTATGCGCTCATGCATGGCAGTGTACTCCACATGGCTTGCTATCAAAAATTTGTAGACGTCCATCATGTTCTGCTCCTAGCTCATGGCCAAAGCAGCAATCCGAACTTAAACAGGACCAGCATGTCTAGTTTCGGAACCCTCTCCGACCTAATATCCTAGCTTGTGGGTTTTCCAAATGAACATCAATCGTCATGAGCTTAACCAACTAAAGGTAGTTAACCCTACCTCGACTCTTCCTATTGACAACCTCCTAGAGTGTCCTCTCTAAATTGTCATTATTTGTTCTGCGAACATCTACCGCTTTGTCAAATTGACGGCCAAACTTTTCGGATAATTCTGTCCATCCGTGATTGATAGCAGCATCCAAATACTGCTCAACCGAATGTATAGGGCGGCCCGGATAAAGATCTCCTTGCATTGCTTTCTGTCCATCCGTAATGGTAGCATCACTCAGATACTACCCAATCGGACTTATAGAGCAATCAGAATAACTATCTCCTTACATTGTTGGCACCATTTGTTTCTGAGCATGTCTAAGACGAACCTTTAGATCTATGACATCTATACCCTAACAGATGACAAAGTTTTTAATAGCTTCGAGGACGAAGCTAAAATAACGGGGTGGTGCTGTAAAATCCATGATTTTACTATGAGAATAATGTAATAAAAAAATCTACTCAATGATCCTAGATCATTTCTCAACCTAGTAGTAGTAGTCAAATTTCGAGGACGAAACTCAAGGTGGCATGTGGATGGTGTAAAAACCGAGATTTTTTCGTACATTAAATAATAATAGAGTATGTTTCAAAAACTCTCTTTAAACCATACAAAAATCATCAGATTTGAGAAATTGAAAAAGTCATACAAACCGCGTACCGACACTTCAATAATTTAACTACATAAATTATTGTCGAGAAATACTTGATAAACAATTTGATTAAATTGTTTAATATTACATTTATCTACGGAATGATTAAATGAGAAGTATTTCTACTAAAACGATACCTACGTTATACAAAAGATAAATGACAAATACTTGTCTTTTAAATAAACAAACCCGTCCTTCATATTTATACGTCATATAAATACTCCATTTGATTGGAAAAACGATTTTTGGATCAATTACGAAATCCTCGTAAGATGAATCAAAAATTCATAAACCTCGAATGTGACCCGAACCGTGTAATAACGAAAGTTATAATACAAAATACACTTTAGGCCCATTTGTGGCCTTATAAGCCCAACTACTTAAATCTTGGGTAGTAGTGGGCTTAATAAGCCCAATAAGAGATTTAAGGAACCCAATAACTCTTTTGGCCCACTAGACAAGCCACCAACACACCTCACTCTCTCATTGGGCGAAATTCTAGGTTGGTGACACATGTCCAACATGTCCTCCACCTTCTTGCTAATCATTGGTCAATGCTTAAGTAGGTGACACATGTCACACTTCCTCCCACCCTATATAAGGATGATGTCCCCTCTACTCTTTCATTCTCTCTCACACAAAACACACACACCCAAAAATTATCTCTCTCTTTTCTTTCTTTTCTTCTTGCCGTGACCTTTCCAACACCTTTGATCATCAAAAATTTGATGATCAAGCTTGAATCTTCAAAATCTAATCAAAGACCCATCTTGAAAATCTCAAGATCTACACATTGGTATGTAAATCTCCTACATGCATCAACTTTCAAGATTTTCTTTTATTTCCATGGTGGATCTATATATGCATCAAGTAAAACGTATAGATGTACCCCGAATCTATACATACAACAAGAAAAATATGTAGATCTAGCCCGGATCTATATATGCATCAAGTAAAACGTATAGATCTACCCCAGATCTATACATGCAACAAGTAAAATATGTAGATCTAGCCCGGATCTATATATGCATCAAGTAAAACGTGTAGATCTACCCTGGATCTATACATGCATCAAGTGAAACATGTAGATCTAGCCCGGATCTATCCATGCATGGTGGTAGCATCAAGTGTTGACAAGATCTTGGATGGTTACTTGCTCACTCACTAGTACCACGACTTTGATAAAGCCTCGTAAGATCTACATCTCGTTCTTATTTATTATTCCTTTTATTTTCTTGATCTTATATATATATTCCGAATATATATATATATATATATATATATATATATATATATATATATATATATATATATATATATATATATATATATATATATATATATATATATATATATATATATATATATATATATATATATATATATATATATATATATATATATATATATATATATATATATATGTACGAAATGGATTAATGAGTATTGGGACATTGTATATGAGATCTTGAACACTAAAAATCAAGCTAAACAAGCTCTAGTAACGATTTGATTCATAACACTTTTTGAACCGTAACAAAAACAGGTTTCATGGCAAACTCAGTAGGTTTGGGATACTAAAAACTTACATATTAAGATAGATAATTGTTTTTTGGTTAATTCCCCGGGTGGCTCGTCTCGTGACGAATTCTAGATAGTAAGATATGACCAAAATAGTGAAAGCTAGTCAGATCTGAACATACTGTTTTGATGGATTGTTTTCTCGTAATATTTATATACTGACCTACGAATATGTAAAACTAAAAGTTGTAGATAAAATCATAAAGAACTAGAATCATTTTGATGATTTACTAATTCCTTACGGTTTGTAAATGGTGACCAAACTAGTGAAAACTAGTCAGATCTGAACAAACTGTCTTCACGGACTGTTTTCTCATATAATAACTAAGAATCATAGAAAAGGGTAAAAAATTGTAGGTTGTAGATAAAATCATGAACAAGTATAATCAATTGGATGATTTACTAGTTCCTTACGGTTTGGAAATGGCGACCAAAATGGTGAAAACGAGTTTGGCTGCCCAAAAACAACCAACTCTTCTAAGTTAAGAAATGGGTTAATTAGCTATGAAAAGTATAAATTTGGGGTAGTTATACTTATAATAAGTGTAGTATATGAGTTAATAATGGTTTTGGTAAAAAGAACACACTTAGATGATTTACGGTTCAAGAGATATGAACAAATTAGTAGGACATGTCGGGAAAAATTATAGTAAACGGATTATAACTCATTAACGTAAAATGTGATGATTTTTATATAAACCAACGTGGTAGGATCCACTTATCGGGGAATCTTGGACCTATTTTTATACTGATGACTAGATGACCCGAGACCCGACCAACGTGAAATATTAAGTGTATGTGGTTGTGATGTGTTTTAGAACCCAAAAACTATACAAAGTGGACTTGGGCCATAAAAGCCCAACATACACTTATAATGGCTATTGGGCCATTATTGGACCTAAGATTTATAACCATTTTAGAATGGTATACTGAATTTAAAATGTACTTAAGTCAAATACTTGGATAGTGGACCACTATTGGGCTTAAGATGGACTAAAAGTGTCAACTTGGATTTTTCACTTAAAATGACTAAGTGTTCACCTAAAAAGTTTTATAAATAATCATAAAACTTATGCAATGTCCAAGAACTTATTAAAACATACTTATTACATGTATGTCCTTTGTACTATCTATTAAGACTGTACTGTTTGATTAGGCATAACTTTGGCATGAGCTTTATATGGATATTCATATTAAACAGTTATTGCCTACTCCCAGGTGAGTTTATAGCCCCATATAAACTCATAATAAATCTTTCCCTTTTGGGAAAGAAAATATGCAAACATTTAATGGACATAACCGGATTGTATAAACTTGTCTATGATTGTTTATTATTGAAACTGTTAAATTGTTGTAAATTGCCCAAATGTTATAAATATATCTATTAGGGATTAACCATCCCCGTCTGGGTGAGTCATGCTCACTGTGCCTTGGCCGGGACAACAGACGTATACCATGTTGGAACTGGAATGGGTGTCTTTTAGTGAGACACTACGTCCTCATATGTTGAGGACTATGGAGGTAAAGTTTTAGTTTCTAATATTAAACAAATGTTATTTATATTTTAGTGAGAATGCTTTGTGCATTGTCACTTCTATGCTTAATGTATGTTCAAACTAATAAACTGTTAAAACCTATAAATTCACCAACTTTATGTTGACCCCCTTTAGTATGTTTTGCACAGGTTATTTAGCAAGATTATCGGAGCATGGATTAAGCATCATTTAGGAGCATAAAAATGACGGGGGATTATCTTTTACTGGGATATTCATAACAAATGTTATTCAACGATTTAAATGATTGTACCATTTCAATGTTTACATTAATTGTATTTCAAAAACCATATAATTATGATCTGTGCTTTGTAAGCTATTTGCTCATCGATCCACCACTGTGATACCCACCTTATTGGGGTGTTTCATTCTGATTCCAAGATTAAAGAGCTCGAAACGATCGTAGCTCAGCAATCAAAAGATCTTGAGGATGCCAAACTAGAATTTTCTAAGAAAACGAACAAATTTGAAACATATTTTGAAAAACTTGAAAAGTCAAACGTTATTCTTGAACAAAAATTGGATCAAAAAGTTCTAGATTCTAAAGCTAAAAAGGATAATCTTTTGTAACAAATTAAGTTGCTAGAATCTAAGTTGGCATCCCAATTCAAATTGCTTAAAGATAATGAGACTTTAAAAGCTCGGGTTCAAGAAAAGGTTTTTGCTATAGCTGCTTTGAGATATGAATTCAGGAAAACTAAAGGAACTAGTGTGGAAACTAAGCTTGATAAACCATCAATCTTGGGGAAACTGCCTCAAATTCAGTCTGTTAGACAACCGACTGCATTTATATCTGAGCAACCAAAATCCTCGAGACCGCGGTTTGCCTCCCAAGTTGATATGGTTCATCTTTCTAGAACAGTCACTCTACCAACGACGACCAATGTGACTAAAACAGCTTTTGCAAGACCTAATCACATGATTGCCTCTAGTCTCCCTAGACATAGTCCAAAGAGCACGTATCGAACTAGTTCAAATGACGTTCACCACAAATTTGGTCTAAGGGAAGCTATTCAAAAGACACAAGTAAGAGATAGGAATTTCAAACCTAGTCATATGCCTTCCAGATTACCCAATACTGCTAACCATAACATGTCATATACTAGGAGCATCAATCAATCATCTAGGAATCCTATATCTTACTCGAACAATAAATATGCTGCTTATAAAACATGTAGGAAATGTGTCTTTAAGGCAAATCATGACTCTTGTGTCAAGAAATTCCTTCATGAGGTGAACTCCCATGCTAGAATTAATCCCAGTGGCTAGCTAAAATCAAACCCATTGGTAAAATTTGGCGCCCCACCGGTAGAACTTTTACGCTTGTAGGAAACGAGTGCCCTGTAACTAGGATATTCTCCGATCCTACTAAGACTACTAGGGAGGAAATTGAAAAGGATGATACATCACTTAAGCCTGAACTTAAGGTATTCTATAAAAGGAAACGTTTGCCAGCCAAGACAAGTGAATCATCTCCTCAGGTCACCTCTGGCACAAGAAAAGAAAACTTTGAATCCCCGCATGTTTCTAAGATAAATATCGCTAACCCATATAAAAGCATACAAACTTCAAATGAGAATGCAGGTACCAAAGTCAAGGATCAACAAAAATAAACCGGTCCGATCTTTGTATACCGTTGATGAGACTGCTTTTATACATAGTCTCATCGTCCAAATTGGGCTTAAAATGCATTAAATATCATGAAAAATACCAAATATATGCTTGTGTTTGTTGCTTGTGTATTTTAGGTACGGATATTGAGAAAACGACAAAAAGATCACAAGAATCAATAAAAAACGAACACGGGAAACGAAGCCGCACAAAGAACCGGGCCCAAGAATGAAATTTCCAAAAAAAACCCTTGAAGAATTAGAGATTGGCAACAGTGGTCCTTCATTTTTGAAGATTTGTCAAGAAAAGACCTTGGAGAAATCATCATTGGCAATAAATGTCCTCCATGTTTGAAGATTATACATGATAAGCCCTTGAAGATTGAAGGAATTGCAAGATTAGTCCTTTTTATAAACTTTGAAAAACCCTTATGCCAGTTTCAGCAAGTTGCCCAAACTTGTATAAAGGAAAAAAAGAAGTTTTGAGCTGTTAAAGTTTAAATGACAACAAAATGGGAGATGAGGGGGCATTATTGCCAAACTACTAAACCCATATCCAACCAACCCACCAATCCTATACTGACACCTCACTAAAACCCACCCAAACCCGTTTACCCTACCCAACCCCACTTTAAACCCGACCCACACCCCATAACCAGTTTTAACCAAGTCAAAATTGGTCAAACCCCCATTTTAATCGCGCCTAACATGTTTTTAAATAAACAAACAGATTAAAACTTACTGTTTTTCCATCCTCAACCCCTATAAACCCTAATCCCCACAAACCTTTAACCAAAGGGTAATCTAAAATTACCCTTACCATTTTACCATTCACCCTTCACCAAACACAATGGCCCACCCAGAAAACGACCTCTCCACACTATTGTCCCCCCACCAGCTATCACATGTCAGGGTTCCACCTTTTTCAACTTTAAAGAGACTAAATCAACGACCCATGTGATTTTCTTCCTCCCAAAGGCATCACCAACGGTTCTAGATTGCTCATCACAACCTGGCATCACATGATGATCCTTGACCAAGTTCAAACAAAGGGGCAAATCTGGAATTCAACTTGTTAGGGTTTAGGACTTATTAATTTTTATTCAGTATTCTAGGACCTTCTACTTAGTCCTATATAAGGTGACTTCGACTTGTGAAGCACTTTGGTTCCAGTTTTTCTATGTAAAAATTTCAAACAATTAATGATAATGGAAATTTGGAATTTATGCATAATTACTGAGTTCCTTTAATATTTCTTGTCCTAGTGTAACTTGCTTTATTGCTTTTAAAATTAGTTAAAAGTTCAAACATTGTTCACGTTTCAAAGGTTTTCAGAAAATTGGTGTTCTTGAAAAAGGTGTTTTCATAAATTGGATTTCACCATCACAAGTAGTGATAGTGGATTGTGATGTGATTCCAGTTTGTGGTCAAAATTTTATCAAGCTCTTTTAGTTTCAAAGATAAAAAAAAAGTAGTTTCAAAAAGGTTTTCTTGACCTTGTTTGGTTTCTGTTTTATCTATATTGCATAAGCTCCTTGGGCTAGCTTAAGCAATAAGCTTAGCTCAAAGGCTTGTGGGTTACACATTTCCTTCACTTTTTTTTTCTTGGCTTATTTCTCTTGGCAGGAAATCCCTAAGAAGACATATTGGGTGTTGGATTTTGGATCCAACACCATCACTCTCTACAACAGATTCTTCTATAAGCTCCTAAGTTCTCTTTGTGATAAAAGGAGATGGCATCAGCTTGCCATAGAGGGGCCTGGAAGTAGGTCCTTCAAGGTAAAACGGCTTGAACCTTGCTTTTAGCTAAAAATTTGAAGTTTATGTGAGCTGTATGTGAATTTGTGTGTGGCCTTACTTTATGCTTGCTTATTGTGTTCTTTATGCTTCTTGGTTAATATTGAGTAGGATTTACTTATATAGATTCAGTTTCAAGTAGTTTTGATAGCAATTGGTTTGTTAATATTTGGTTATCAGTTATTAAGGGGTGTTTGGATCTGCTTTTTAGGTTAAGTTTTTGAGAACTAATTGGCCTGGAAATAGTCCTAACACATTTTGGTAACTATTGGTAGTTGTAATCAAGTGTTAGTTTCAGGTTTGGTAAGGTTTGATAGGATTTGCATTTGTAACTTTGGTATTAAACAGTCAAAATCAGTAAAGCCCTTGTCTGTTTGTTTCAGTATGATTTTTGCCTTCATATCTTGTTAGTAGCTAGCCAAACAGGTAATCTAGGGGACTGAGCATTATTTCATTGATTGTGCATGCTCAACTTCAAGTTTTGTGGGTATTAAATTCATTATTTGGTCAAATAGATCAGCAAACAACCCAGGCCCTTTTTTCTGATATACAGTAACTATTTAGAGCTATTTGTGTGTGATATTTGCATTGTGCTTGTGTGTTTTCTTGCATAAATTGACTCCCTATACTCAACTGAGTATAGGGGTGCCTTTTGTTCCAAAAGAAACCAATCCAAAAGCTTTCCTAAGCTCTAAAGGTCTCCTGACCATTTTTTTTACACTACCAGTGGGAACCAATTTCCCACTGCTAGTATACAAGTTAGTACTGCTTCACTACTGGACAAATCCAGTCACATGTCACTTTCAGTAATTTTGAAATTTTGTCTTTAGTGCTCTAAAATTAGAATTAGGGTTTCAAACAAGTTTTGATATTTTTCTAATTTAATTTCTGATTTTTCTGTTTAAATAAAATTTTTATTACTGTTCATTAGCTATTTTTTAGGTTTAACTACTATTTTAAATACTTTTTATTAATCTGTTTTTGGCATTTAGTGCCAAAAATACTTATTTTTCAGTTTTAACATTTTTTCTAGACTTAGAAAAAGATTTTAAGATTTTTAGTTAAAAAATATTTACTGTTCACTGTTTTAATTAATTTTTATAATTAATTTAGTATAATTAGGGTTTAATTATTAAACTGCTTTTGTCTTTTAGTGGTAAATTTATTATTTTTCAAATTTTTTCATTTTTCTTTTGTTCATTAGAGTAATTTAGGATTTTTAAAATTGGTAAATTATTTTTAGCATTATTTTATTATTTTTTATAATTATTATAGTTTAAAAATAGTTTTTAGTGATTTAAAAAAATAGAAAAATAGTTTTCAAAAATTAGGAAAAATACTTTTTAGTCTTTAGATAATATAAGTAAGTTATTTGTTTAATAAAATAATATTTTAGACATTTTGATTAATTATATTTAATTTTAGGGCTTTAATTAGCATTTAAAATTGAATATTTAATTAATAAAAGGTTTTAAAATATTTTTATTGGATTTTTATTCTTATTTGTATTATTTTAGACTTGTTTTAGCTTTTAATTAATTTTTAGGTATAAAATTTTTAATTTTGTAGTTTTTACGGTTTTACGTTAACGCCTTTTCGTCTTAGTTTAATCCGTCCTCGTAACCGTCTTCCTTTTCTAATCTCATTTCTTTCTTTCTTTTTCAATCATATAATCACAAATCAAAATCAATTCATTACACAACGCACTTGCCTCCTTGAGAACGAACTCACGTAGGGTCATTTACACACGGTTTTCCTAAATCGTCGTGCTTACCCTATAATTTGGACTTGTTTTCCTAAACAAGTGCTAATTTACAACAATCATTTTGGCGCCGCTGCCGGGGAGGCGTGTTGTGTTTTGATTGAACAATTGTTGTTTTTATATAGCCATAATAGCTAATTGTATTAGTAGCACTCTACTAATACGTATTATCGGTTTTTCGTTTTTTGTGAATACTATTACTATATTGTATACGTAGAACAATAAATTCACAAGTACTCCAAATACGTGAGAAATCACAACCTTGACTTGGGAGGTCATTACCCAATCATTGTATTCGAATCTCAAACCAAAGAAAAAAGGCAAAAATAGATAAATACTTTCGTGAAGCTCGATTTTGAAAAATACAAACTATAAGGTGGGTATAAGGCGGTTGTATTTCACGACCTAAAGGAAAAATGCTCTTAAGTGCTTCGCGCCGCCTCGTTTCCTCTGCTTGCTTGTGCGTATTTTGAGATTGAAAGCTAATCGAGGGTTTTGCCGCCCAAAGTATTACTTAAGTATCATATATATTTTCTTGGTTTCATTGATTAAACCCTCTTGAACGATTTAGTGTTCCACCATCGTTCTAAAAGTCATCGAAGGCGTTCACCCCACGTGATCGTTTTCATTCTTTGAGGCTTCTTTAATCGAGAGATTTGATTAAGGAGGAGATTTGTAGATTTTTGTCTACCTAATACATTCCAAAAAATCCAAAAAAAAGTTAAAACAATCAAAAACCACAAAAAATTGAAAAAGTAAAAACACCAAAAAGAATCTTCTTTGCTCACCCTCTCGTTGTACGTGACGTTTATGCAAACTCGCTCCAAAGCAAGACGTGCTCGTAAACGAAGAAACAAATCAACCACTCCTTCTAGTGAGGAGTCTCCTATTGACGAACCCATCGTAGTGAAAGAAGCACCCATGGCTAATCGAACTATGATGGAGTTGCTTCAAGCACCCACCGAGGGTTATGGAGAAGCGATTGTGATTCCCGCTATCCTTGTGGAGAATTTTGAGGTTAAGACGGGTTTGTTGTCCATGATTCAAAACAACAAGTTTCGAGGTGACGAAAAGGACAACCCTCATAACCACATTCGCCAATTTAATCGTCTCACCGCCACTTGCAAGTTTAAGGACGTCTCTAACGACTCGATTAAGATGATGCTTTTTCCGTATTCCTTAGCGGGGCCCGCAAAAATTTGATTAGAGAAAGAGCCACCCAATTCTATATTGACGTGGAAGGATCTCGTTTCAAAATTCGTGAACCAATTTTTTCCGCCCTCTAAGACTACGCATTTTAAAAACGAGATTTCAAAGTTTTCGCAAGAGTATAATGAGAGTTTTTCAACGGCTTGGAATAGGTTTAAGGAAATGTTGCACGAATGTCCTCATCATGGTTTTTCCGACTTGCATCAAATTGACACGTTTTACAATGGCTTAAACGATCATGAGCGTGATTATCTTAATGCCGCCGCGGGTGGTAATTTTTTGTGTAAGACGGTCGAGGAAGCATTGTTAATCATTGAGAATAGGTCTAAGGTCTATAGTCCTCGTATCACGTCGAGTGTTCGTAAGACTTCGTCTTCGCCTTCGCCTTCATTGTCACATACCGTTGATGCTTGCCAAATCGAGGCTAATTTGGAGAACAAGATTTTTGATAAACTTAAAGGATTGTTAATTGAGTTTAAAGTTGGTGAACAACCCACTCCCGCTACGGCTAAAGCGGTTGAGGTTTCTTGTATGTATTGTGGTGGAGCTCACGATTACTCCGAGTGCATTACCAACGGTGGTAACACTTCGAGTGCCTTCGCGGCCGCGAGAACTTATAACAAAAACGGTCAAGTTCCCCGCACTAATCAATTGACTCCACCGGGTTTTCCACCAAATCAAAATGCTAACAATTATCGAAACAATCAAGTTGGTTACCAAAACAATCAAAGAAACAATTACAAGGGTAATAACAACTATGGGAATCAAGGAAGTAGTAGCCAATTGCAAAATCAAAACCAAAACCGTAATTTTCAATACACAAGTCAAGGTCTTCAAAATGTTTACACTAAAGAACTTCTAATGGACTTTTTGAATTACGCTACGGCAAATGATAAGATTTTGGAAAAAATTCAAGAGCAATTGGCTAGTCAAGCTAGGGACACGGCTAAAAACACCAAGGAGTTAGCTAACTTTGTGAAGGAAAATCTTAACATGAGAAATAAGTTGAAAAATGATTTTGCTAATCAAATTAGAGGTCAAAATAATAAAATTGAACAAAGTCATGCTAGGCTTGAACAAAGAATTGACCAAAAAGCCGCTAGTCAAGATGTTAAACTTAATGCCATTCTAGAAGCCGTCATGGGGAACAAAGCCTCTACTTCGGGTAGTTTGCCTAGTAACACCGTATCAAACCCGAAGGGAGAGATGAAAGTGATTACCACACGAAGTGGTAAGGCACTTAAGGAACCGACTCCTCAACCAATTACTCTAACGGTGGAGGAAATTGAGGAAGAACCCGAGGTGGTGGTCGAAAAGGAGCATATCTCAAGCCCACAAAGTACCGCTCATGCCACACCTACGGTCGACCCTTTACCAACATTGGAACCCGAGATTCCAAAGGCTATGCCTATGCCCCAACCCACACCACCCTTACCTTACCCATCGAGACTTAGGAAGGAGAAACGACAAGAGCGCGACAATTATCAATTTGAGCTTTTTATGAAAATGTTTCGTGAGTTGCACCTTAATGTGAGTTTCGCCGATGCTTTGGTCATGATGCCTCGATTTGCCGCTAACTTTAAGAGTATGTTGAACAACAAGGAGAAATTGCATCAATTGTCTAGTTGTTCGTCGGTTTATCTTAATCGCATACCTTAAAAAGTCGGTGATCCCTGTAAATTTTTGATCCCTTGTGCAATTCAAGATATGGAAGAATGCTATGCCTTGGCCGATCTTGGTGCTAGCATTAATTTGATGCCACTTGCAATCTTCAAGTCGCTCAATCTTCCTAATCTTACTCCTTCACTAATGTCTATCGAGATGGCCGACCATTCCACGATTCGTGCATGTGGTTTGGCGGAAGACGTTTTTGTGAAAGTGGGGAAGTTATACTATCCCGTAGACTTTATCGTCGTTGATATCCCCACGGATCCTCAAGTTCCTCTCATTTTAGGTCGTTCGTTTTTAGATACGTCTATGGCTTTAATTGATGTTCATGCTAGAAAGATCACCTTACGTTTCAACGACGAGGAACTTGTTATAAACGCAATGCAAAATTCTCAACTTTCTCATGTTTATTCCGTTGCTACCATAAACCTCGTTGATATGATCGACGTGGTTTGCGAGGAATTTTCACAAGAAGTTTTAGGGTTTGGTGATGAAGAAACTAGTGGCAATCCCACTATGTTAGATCCAATTCTTGATAATTCGACACCAACCTTCACTCCATTTGAAGGTGGTGGTTTTACGTTGGAAGAATGCAATGTTCCACGTACTTGTGATGAAGACCTCGACAACGATGAGGACTTCTCGATTATCAAGGATTTTCTTAACGATTTCCCATTTCCTCCACCCGAGGAGGTTATGAGTATCGAGCCCAAATCTTCACTTGAGGAACCACCTATTCTCGAGTTGAAAGATTTACCTCCTCACCTCGAATATGTCTATTTGGAGGAGGACGACAAGTTGCCGGTTATTATTGCGAAGGAACTTTCGAATGATGAAAAAACCACACTTGTCGATGTTCTAAAGGATCACAAATGGGCGATTGTGTGGAAGTTATCCGACATTAAGGGAATCGATCCCAAGTTTTGTACCCACAAAATCTTAATGGAGGAGGATTTCAAGCCCACAATCCAAAGTCAAAGGAGGGTGAACCCCAAAATTCACGACGTCATCAAAAAGGAGGTCCTTAAACTCCTTGACGCGGGAATGATTTACCCTATTTCTGATAGCCCTTGGGTGAGTCCTATTCATTGTGTCCCTAAAAAGGGAGGGATGACCGTTGTGACAAACGATGCCAACGAGTTAATTCCAACTAGACTCGTGACCGGATGGAGAGTGTGCATTGACTATCGAAAGTTGAATGAAGCCACTCGAAAAGACAATTTTCCCTTGCCCTTCATGGACCAAATGTTGGAGCGTCTTGCGGGAAACGATTTCTATTGCTTTTTAGACGGTTTTTCCGGTTACTTCCAAATTCCCATCGATCCTCGTGATTAAGAAAAAACTACGTTTACGTGTCCATATGGAACGTTTGCCTATCGTAGAATGCCATTCGGACTTTGTAATGCACCGGGAACCTTTCAAAGGTGCATGATGGCTATTTTTCATGACATGATCGAGAAGACGATGGAAGTCTTCATGGATGACTTTTCCGTGTTTGGTAATTCGTTCACTTCGTGTTTGTCGAACCTTGAGAGAATGTTGAAACGTTGTGAGGAAACCTACCTTGTGCTTAATTGGGAAAAATGTCATTTTATGGTTAAGAGTGGAATCGTCTTAGGGCACAAGGTCTCGAAAGCGGGGATTGAGGTAGATCAAGCTAAGGTAGACGTCATCGCCAAATTACCTCATCCCAAAACCGTTAAGGGAGTTAGGAGTTTCCTAGGCCACGCGGGCTTTTATAGTCGATTCATCAAGGATTTTTCAAAGATCTCTCGACCCATTACACATCTTCTTAAAAAAGAGGCACGTTTTATCTTTGACGGAGATTGTATACGAGCCTTTGAAATCCTTAAGAGGAAACTTACCGAAGCTCCCATTCTTGTTGCTCCCAATTGGAACCTCCCCTTTGAGCTTATGTGTGATGCTAGTGATTACGCTATTGGGGCCGTTTTGGGGCAACGTCATGATAAGCACTTCTTGCCTATTCACTATGCTAGCAAGACGATGACCGAGGCTCAACTAAAATACACTACAACGGAAAAGGAGTTCCTTGCCGTGGTGTATGCATTTGAGAAGTTCCGACCTTACCTCGTCTTGACGAAATGCATAGTGTATACGGACCATTCGGCTATTAAGTATCTTATGGCAAAGCAAGATGCTAAGCCTAGATTACTTCGTTGGATTCTCCTCCTTCAAGAATTTGATCACACCATTGTTGACAAAAAAGGAGCCGAGAATCTAGCGGCCGATCATCTTTCTCGTTTGGAAGATCCTCACCAAAGTGTTTACGAGCCCAAGAAAATCACCGAAACATTTCCGCTCGAGACACTTGGTGTAGTGAATTCTAAGCTTGATTCTTCCACCCCATGGTTTGCGGATTTTGCAAATTACCATGCGGGTAACTTCATCATTAAGGGTATGACGACTCAAGAAAAACGAAAATTCTTTCGTGACGTCAAGTTCTACTTTTGGAACGACCCTTACTTGTTTCGAACTTGTGCGGATCAAATCATCCGACGTTGTGTATTTGGCACCGAAGCTTCTAACATCCTTAGATCTTGTCACGAGGGACCCACGGGTGGTCACCACGGTGCTAATCTCACGGCTAAAAAGGTGTTTGATGCCG
Source organism: Glebionis coronaria (assembly GCA_025667525.1). Lineage (NCBI taxonomy): Eukaryota > Viridiplantae > Streptophyta > Magnoliopsida > Asterales > Asteraceae > Glebionis > Glebionis coronaria. The sequence continues at coordinate 460,293,098 of CM046877.1, forward strand.
GCTTCTTTTGGCCTACTATTTACCGAGATGCACAAGATCTTGTGAAGTCGTGTGATGCATGCCAACGAAAAGGAAAAGCCTCACAAAAAGATGAAATGCCACAAAATATCATCCAAGTGTGTGAGATCTTTGACGTTTGGGGTATAGACTTTATGGGGCCGTTCCCATCATCTCGTGGTAATAAGTACATTCTCGTTGCGGTTGACTACCTTTCTAAGTGGGTGGAGGCCAAGGCCTTGCCCACCAATGATGCTCATGTGGTAGTCAAGTTTTTGAAGCAATTGTTTTGTCGGTTTGGAACCCCTCGTGCTATCATAAGCGATCGTGGAACCCATTTTTGTAACGACTAACTCGAAAGGGTCCTAAGGAAATATGGGGTTACACATCGGCTTTCTTCGGCTTATCACCCACAAACGAGTGGGCAAGTCGAGGTTTCAAACCGAGCGTTGAAGAGGATCTTGGAGAGATCCGTTGGGGAAAACCGACAATCATGGTCGGATAAGTTGGACGATGCTTTATGGGCCTCAGGACCGCTCATAAGACGCCCATTGGGTGCACTCCCTATAAGCTTGTGTATGGAAAGAATTGTCATTTGCCTATCGAATTAGAACACAAGGCTTATTGGGCCCTAAAGCATTGTAATGATGATATGGAGACCGCGGGAAAACACCGGAAAATGCAATTAAATGAATTAGATGAATTGAGAGACATTGCTTATGAAAATTCATTGATTTGCAAAGAAAAAACTAAAAAGTTGCATGATTCTAAAATTAAAAACCGGGTTTTTAACATTGGGGATCAAGTTTTGCTTTTTAATTCAAGATTAAAAATATTTTCCGGTAAGTTGAAATCCCGTTGGTCCGGTCCATTCACCGTGACTCAAGTGTTTCCGTATGGGACCATCGAGCTAGCTCAAGATGATGGTCCTAACTTCAAGGTGAATGGACATAGGTTGAAGCACTACTTTGGCGGGGAAGTTCCATCCTTGAACTACCTCGACCAAGTCACCTTCCCCAATGATAATTAGTATTGAGGGGATCGAGTCGAGCTCATGACTCGGTAATCAAGAACGAGGTGCCTCGTGGGGGAGTCCCATGCTTATCCCATGTACATATTATCGCTTTCTAATGTAGTTAATGTGTGGGGATTTGTGCCCTTCCAACCTTTGTTTCGTGGTTGTTTGTGCATTGTGGTTTTTAGATCATGATCTTCACGATTGGAGCCTCTCGTGTTCGTTTTATGGGAGCACTCGATCGTTTGCTTTGAAGACTCTCTCAATATCCATGATATATCCTTGATTGTTCTAACCTTAGGTTATTAGCACACTTCATAAACGGCTATTAATTTATTGGTTACACCCTTTCCATGATAGATTAGGCATTCGACTACGTCTCTAGTATGGGGGTGTTTGCACCCCTAGACTCGAAACATTGAGGACAATATTTAACTTTAGTATGGGGGGTGAATAGATACTTGCCTTGCCAAACCTTCACGCTTTCCAAAGTTTATCTTTTTGTTTATCGTTTTGTTACAAAATAAGGCTAAAAATGGCCAAATTTTAAAATTTTTCTCAGGTTTTATAAGTGTTTGAAGACACGAATGTAGGTTTTCCGATGGCGAGAATAAGAGTAATTTTTGACTCGACCGTGCGTGTTGAGCACTTAGCTTTGATTCCGTAACTACACGTTAGGCTAAGTCTCTTAAATGAGGACGAGAAATGATAGGGTTAATTATAAGTTACTATGCTAAACGTAGAGTACTCGTATTCTTTCAAAAACTCATGTGTTCTCGTTGTTTGCTTATTCTCCCTTCGCATGTAAATATTTTTTGCTTAATAAATATTGAATTAGCGGTTTAGTTAGGATTGTTGGGTTTCTAGTCTTTTCTAGTAGCTTCCGTGTAATTAAATTGGGAAGACATTAAGGTATCGCCAGCGTCACGGTTTTGAAGTATTGGCACCCAAATAATCGAAAGCTTCACCCAATAATAAGATTTCAAGTGCTCACCTAAATCTAGCAAACAATTTGAAGCCCCACAAGGCCGAAAAATCTATGCAAAATTGAAAGTGAATCAAGCCTTAATCTTCGAAGCTTTAAAGATCCAAAATTCGCTTCAGCGTGAGGATATACGTCTTTGGCTAATAAAACCACCGATGAGGCGGATAATAAAAGGCAAGGCAAGACCGAAGTCATAATAAAAGCTTCATGGCGAAGTTGAATAAAAGATGGAGGTAAACCAATGATAATAAGGCCCTTCCGTTAGGGGGCGTATAAAAGTCTTGGTAATAAGTCTCATGTTCAAAACCGTTATAAAACCGTGTATATCGATTCTTCTTGTCAACTTAATTTTTTAACATCGTTGTCTATTAGGAGGGGTTATTGATTTGATGGTCTTAGTTACACCGTTAGGACTCTATTTTTAGACCTAAATCTCTATTATCGCATAAGTCAAACAATGTATCCTCGTGAAACATTCAAGACAAAATAAAATATAAGAGATACAACTTAGGAATAATGGGAGGATAAGTACGTGATTAGGGCATATGAGTAGTGTTAGCATTACTAACTTATAATGACAATGATCTCGTTACACGCTTAGCAAGGAATTAGGGTGAAAATCGAGGACGATGAAATTATTTCTAACGAAGCATTCACATGTTCTTATTCTATGAACCTAAACGTCCCATTTTGCGATGAAAATCATACATTATGTCTAAAACGCAAGTAGTAGTAATAGTAGTAGTGTAGCTAGTTTATCATTCAATAAAGTGAATAAAAATGAATTTTGGAGATGCTTCGATACTTTATTCTAGCATTGCGTGAGGGCACGGCAATGGTTTAGTATGGGGGAGTGATGAGACTGCTTTTATACATAGTCTCATCGTCCAAATTGGGCTTAAAATGCATTAAATATCATGAAAAATACCAAATATATGCTTGTGTTTTGTATTTTAGGTACGGATATTGAGAAAATGACCAAAAGATAACAAGAATCAATCAAAAACGAACACGGGAAACGAAGCCGCACAAAGAACCGGGCCCAAGAATGAAATTTCCAAAAAAACCCTTGAAGAATTGAAGATTGGCAACATTGGTCCTTCATTTTTGAAGATTTGGCAAGAAAAGACCTTGGAGAAATCATCATTGGCAAGAAATGTCCTCCATGTTTAAAGATTATACATGATAAGCCCTTGAAGATTGAAGGAATTGCAAGATTAGTCCTTTTTATAAACTTTGAAAAACCCTTGTGCCAATTTCAGCAAGTTTCCCAAACTTGTATAAAGGAAAAAAAGAAGTTTTGAGCTGTTAAAGTTTAAATGACAACAAAATGGGAGATGAGGGGGCATTATTGCCAAACTACTAAACCCATATCCAACCAACCCACCAATCCTATACTGACACCTCACTAAAACCCACCCAAACCCGTTTACCCTACCCAACCCCACTTTAAACCCGACCCACACCCCATAACCAGTTTTAACCAAGTCAAAATTGGTCATGTTGTCCCTAATATGTGATGATTATATAATACGAATTAAATAAGAAAAAAGAAAGGTAGAAATGAGAAGAATTCTAGAGAGAGAAAGTAGTGAGAGAAAGTGAGAGAGAAATGGTTGGAACTTGTGGAATATTAGATTAGAGAGAAAATGAAATGACCAACCAACCTCTCCTTACATGCAAGGAGAGGTTTATATAGCCTTGCTTACATGTAGCTTAATGGGCTATATGATCATGGGCCGGGCTTTCCTTTTGGGCTTTGGTTACTTATTAATGAACCTTAGCTTAAAGTTAAGCCCGTAATAACACGACTAATATACTACCTATTACAACGTTCTAAAATACGATACATAATAAACATATGACCGAGCATTCTTGTTTGGCTCAATATTTTGAGGCTAACAATCTCCCCCAATGAGAGGTCATAAACCTTAGTCATTTAGGAAATTTGTAGAGATTACTAATCTCGCCATAAATGAGTCTTGAACGTGTAATCGTAGTCTTGTTCCTTCATGCTGTGATCTTTGAGCCTTTGTCATTGTCTTTCGACTTTGTCTTTAAGCTTGAGATCTTCAAATCATCCTTGACTTGTCTTTTCCATCTTGCGATCTTGTGTCTTCATCCACATGCTCACACTATTAATAGTTAAATATGTCTTTAGGCATGAGTATGTGGTTTCTGAATCATTGACTTTGCTGTGTACACCGTGACGCCACCTTCTCGAGACAAAACATAGACACGGACTGAATGGCTTTGACATTCGTCCTAAATCGGTAGCGTTTTACCTCCGGTCGGTGAAGACCGTTATACGATATTAAATACCGTACCTGTGATCAGGTAGATTCAATTAAGAATCTCCTTGACAGGGTTTCGCGGCTGTACTAGCCGTTCTCTTTACTCGACCGTCTCAAAGCAAGACTGCGAACATAAAGAGTGAATCAATTGGATAGATATCCGCTTGATTAAAGTCGTCAATTCAAATTCCTGGAACAAGTTTGATTCATTAAGAATCTTACCATTGTTGCTTTCCAGTTGACACAAGTTTGATTCATAAGAATCTCACAAGTCACCTACCGTAGCGCTGTTTGAGGTTGACGCTAGAAGGATTTCCATTCGTCACTGTGAATATTAATGAATATCACTCTGAATGTTCTGGCAAGACCATAAAGATATTGCGTAGAAACCTGAAACGAGTTTGAATCAATTCAGAATCAAACCACTGTTGCTTTTTAGTTTTACATATGTTCAATTCATAAAGAATCTTGCATATGACCTACCGCAGTGCTGTTTGATGTTAACACTGGAAGGATTTCCACTCATCATTGTGAATACTAAGTAGTATCACTCTGAGTGTTCTAGCAATATCACAAGGATATAGCGTAGGACTCTCTTGATCTTCATCCGTGTGTCCTAACGAGATTTGATTGATCTCTTGGCTCTAGACTCTATTTGTGCACTTTTAGTGGTCGGAGGCTGGAGCAGATGCCACCTATTCAACATCAACTATCTCGGAGTGAAAAAGTCGATAGAAATCGTGTTGATCTCCGTGACAATAAAACAAACTTCTTTTGAGAGAAGCCTGAGTAGCTAGGAAAGGGTTGTGCTTCACATCACTGGGTCCATGATGAGTTTGTCTTCATGATGAGTTGACCCGGTTTCTGCCTAAGTTGTATGGAGGGCTTCTTTCTTTACACCCTTTATCCTTACATTTCTTTTTCATTCTTCAACCCCTTCAATGCTTACCAAGACATCATTACTAGCACCTTGTTGTGATTGTTCCAGTGCTAGCATCAGTACTTAGTCGGCATTCAGCTACGTTCACATTCTACTCCATCTTTCCTAAGGACTTCTAATAATCTATTGGATTGTCCCTGGGAAGATCCCTCCGGTTCTGGTTGGATCATAGGACTTAAACCTAACCACCCTTTTGACACCAATAACGTCGTGAATTAAAGATGTTGTGGGTATTTGATCGTAACCATGAAAACCACTTTAAATTCTAACAAAGTGTTTGAAAAACATTTAACACCTTGCTAGTTTTGTCGTTTAGGAAATGCTCCCCCTTCACATGTGCATCGTTAATCGAAAGTGTTTCGCACATGTAGGTAAGAGTTAAAGTGCTTTAGTCTTATATTAGATCACATTTTAATCACATTTTCTCCCCCTATCTCTAATATATAAAATCTTTTGATATTAGAGATACCAAATTTGATTAAAATATATTTTGAAAAAATAGTCTTGAAATCTCCGGGAGAAAGACGTGTTAATCTTTTGCATGAAGTTTAAAATGCTCCCCCTCAAAAATTGATCCAATTGAATTGTCATTGTGAGGATATGATCCACATTTCGCTTTTTGAGGATGGGAGTTGTTGAACACACAATTTTTGAAAGATTTTGAATAATCAATGAGAAATTCTTGAAAAAATTGTGTTCAACGCTTTTTGAAAAATCCTATTTCTTTTTGTCGAAGAGGTTTTTCTGAAGCATAAACTTGAGTTCATAGACGTTGAATGTCATGACAAATCCACTCAAGTGTAAGAAGATTTCTCTTCTTTTGCTAAGGGTAAGGGCACGAAATCGTACACTCCCCCGTGAATATAGAACCGGGTTGCAATCTGAAAGTGATTACAAGCCATTGTGTTGAGCTCAAAACGTTGAATGTTTTGTGACAAGCTCAACCCGTGATAGATTGCTCTACCCGTTGTTTGGAAATATTTGTCCAAAATAGACAATTTCCTTTATTAAAAGAGGAAATGACATGTTTTGAAAAATATTTACAACTTTCATTCGAGCTTTATGTACACACCCGTGTCGTTATTGAGCGACATTTCTAGGCACGTCCATATTATCGATACTGAAAGACATGTCGAGAAGAATATTTTTGGATTTTGAAAGATTTTTAATTTTGTGTTTTGCTTTTATGTGTTTTATATTTTTGTATTTTGCTTTTTCAAAGATATTTACAAGTTGATGTTTGATAGATAAATCAAGCAGGCACCTTTGCCAGAATCTCCAGGTCTGCTGGAGTCAAACATCTCATACCAATTTGCCTAATGAGGTACTCAAACCTATCTTTCGACAGAGCTTTCGTAAACAAGTCGGCTAATTGGTAATCCGTTCCAACAAAGTATAATTCAACGATACCTCTTTCAACTTGTTCCTTTATGAAGTGGTATCTGACATCGATGTGCTTCGTGCGGGAATGCAGTACTGGATTGCAGGAGATGGCTATGGCCGACTTTGAGTCACAGTACATAGGTACTTTATCAAAGTGGAAGCCATAATCCGTGAGTTGTGTTCTCATCCATAGAACTTGGGCACAACACGCAGATAGAGACACATACTCCGCTTCGGCTGATGAAAGTGACGTGCAATCCTGCTTCTTGGAAGACCATCCCACAAGCTTATCTTGACCTAGAAATTGTGCACCACCAGAAGTACTTTTTCGTATATCAAGACACCCTGCATGATCAGAATCTGAATAGGCCGTTAGAAAGAAACCGGTTTCCCTCGGATACCAGAGTCCCAAATGAATGGTATTCTTAAGGTACCGAAAGATCCGTTTAACCTCCTTGAGGTGCTTTTCAGTGGGTCGTGCTTGATATCGTGCACAATAGCATGTAGCATGATGAATATCTGGTCTGCTTGCTGTCAAGTACATGAGGGACCCGATCATGGAACGATATCTCGTTTGATCTATGGGTAATCCCTCCAAGTCAGCATCTAGCGATGTGGTTGATAATGGTGTCCCAACGGGGTCACATGAAGTCATACCATGCTTTTTGATTATCTCTTGACAATACTTAGCTTGGTTTATAAAGATACCACTTGGGGATTGGTGAACTTGAATTCCTAGAAAGAATTTTAGTTCGCCCATCATAGACATTTCAAATCTGCTGTGCATTACTTTTTCAAACCATTTTGAAAGTTTTGGGTTTGTAGACCCGAAAATAATGTCATCAACATAAATTTGCACAAGCAGAATGTCATCCCCATATTTATAAGTGAACAAAGTTAAATCAATGGAACCTTTTGAGAAACCTTTGGAGACCAGAAATTTCGAGAGCTCGTCGTACCACGCCCTTGGAGCTTGCTTGAGTCCATAAAGTGCTTTGTGGAGACGATACACCTTGTCAGGATAATGAGGATCGACGAATCCTTCCGGCTGCGTGACATAGACTTCTTCCTTCAAAGGACCGTTAAGAAACGCCGTCTTTACGTCCATTTGATATACGATGAATCCCTTATGTGCAGCATAGGCAAGGAAAATCCTGACCGCTTCCATTCGAGCTACTGGTGCAAATGATTCTTCAAAATCAATACCCTCTATCTGGCCATACCCCTTAGCCACTAGCCTAGCTTTGTTCTTGATGATCGTATTCTCTTCATCCATCTTGTTTTTCCAGATCCAACGAAGATTTAATGGAGTCACATCGTATGGTCTGTCAACAAGTTCCCAGACTTTAAGTCTTTCAAATTGTTGAAGTTCATCCGTCATCGATTCAATCCAAGCATGATCAGCCATGGCTTCTTTGATGTTTTTCGGTTCAGCAGTACTCACGGCGAGTGCGAACATACAAACATCGCCATCGGTTGCTAGTTGTCGTCTTGTACGAACAGGCTGTGAAGGGTTTCCAATTACGTGAACCAAAGGATGATCTCGGGTCCAATGATGTGTTGACGGATGTCGTTGATAGAACGTATGCATATTTGACGGATCAACATGGCGAGTAGAAGACTCTCCAGTTTCGTGTACCGATGTACCGAATGGGTTGTGAAAATCGTCATCGTCAGATAATGCACCGTCTGCTTGATTTGTGTTCTCTAGAGCAATGACAGTAGTTGTGGATGTTGTAGGATCGATTGTTGAAGTGATATTCTGAGGAGGTAAATCTGCAACAACCCGTGTTGAAGTAGATGAAGTTGTATCCTTTTGTTGATGATGATCGGTATCATCATTTGTATCATGAGTGACAGCGGAAGACTTCGATGCAACTTGTTTCTCCCCCGTGAAATATTCATCATACATTGGTCCATATAACATTTCCAACTCTTCAAGTGTCGTGTCCACTGTCATATCTGCTCTAGGAACATGTTCAGGAACCAGCTTTGAACTTGACGGTTCATTGCTGTGGTCTTGAGTTCCGAGTTCCGTGCGGTTGTGAACGGAAGTCGTGTGTCGTTGTGGATCGGGACTTAAACTGCTTTGTTCAAGTGCCATTTCTTGTAATTCATCAAATCTGATATGAATAGTCTCGACTATCAATTTTGTTCTCTTGTTGTACACTCTGTATCCCTTAGACTGAGTTGCATATCCCACTAAGATGCATGCATCACCTTTCTCTTTCATCTTGTCCAGATTTTCACCATCTCGAATAATGTAACACGTACATCCAAAAACGTGAAGGTGTTTGAGTGAAGGTTTGCGATCATTAATTATGTGATATGGTGTCTTTTCGTGTCTTGGGATAACTAAGGAGCGGTTTTGTGTGTAGCATGCGGTTAACACGGCTTCGGCCCAAAAGTATAGTGGAAGTTTTGAAGCGGATAATAATGTTCGAGCAGCCTCAACTAAAGTACGGTTTCGTCTTTCAACAACGCCGTTTTGTTCGGGTGTTCGAGCAATAGATGTTTCATGTTCAATTCCTTCAGCTTCAAAATAGTTTCTCAGTTTTGAATTTAAAAATTCAGTACCTCTGTCAGTACGAACCACTTTAACTTGAGCTTGAAGACCACGTTGTATCACTTTAAGGAAGCTGATGAGAACATCGGGTGTTTCATCCTTGGATCTCAAGAAGTGAGTCCATGTGTACCTTGAGTAGTCATCGACAATTACCATAACGTATTTCTTCCCATTGATACTTTGAACACGCATGGGACCACACAAATCTATATGAAGAAGATCTAACCGTCCTTTAGAGCTAGGTGTAGTCTTTGTCTTGAAACTACTCCGTTTAGCTTTACAAAGCTCACAAGAAGAACAAAGATGATCTTTGATGAATTTCAAGTTAGGAAGGCCTCGCACAATATCTTTCTTAGAAAGCAAGTTGATGGTATCGAAGTTAAGATGAGATAAACGTTGATGCCATAACCAAGCTTGAGTCGTTGAAGCTTTAGCCATGAAACAGATTGGAGTTGAAGATGTGGAGTCTTGTAGTGAAATAGTGTAGAGATCAGTACCCCGTGTTCCGGTAAGTAAGTCATTCCCATCATAATCACGAACAAAACATGTCTTCTTTCTGAAAGCAACCTCCAAATCCGCATCACAGAATTGACCAACCGAGAAAAGATTATGATTGAGCCCTTCGACGTAGTAAACCCTTTTGATAGTAATATTCCCCTGAACCAAGTCTCCATATCCTAGGATCGGTGCAAATTGATCATTTCCGAATCGGACCGTACCCAGGAACTTCTCCACGAAGTTAATTAGAAGCTTGAGATTCCCCGTCATGTGCTTCGTGCATCCGGAGTCCATTATGAAGAGAATTACTTCGATCACCTGCAGAAGAATTAGAACACGATGGAGCATTTGCTAAATTGGATTCCATGTTAGTTGTGATTTCCGATTCATTAGTTTCCCTAGTTTCATCACTTAGAGGCACACTAACGCTCGTAGTCACATTTTCTGTCCTAACCTTAGGCATCCATTTATATCCTGGAGGACATTGATTAGCAAACCACCATTTCCAAGGCTTGCTAGCAGACTCATATAATTCCCTAATTCTGCTTCTAGGGTTCTTAGTGGTGGAGTCTGATGCAATACTTTTCTTAGGGGGGGTTGCACCAGAATGGTTCACTTTGCGTTTGGGTTTTCTAGCACTAATTGGCATCACAGTTTGCTTCTTAGTTCTAGTTTCTACGCCTTTGACATTATTCGAAACACACATAGCATGATTGGCATTAGCACACTTTCCACATTTCACACAAACAAACTTAACTTTCATAGCATTCAAAGTCGAATCATTCAAATCGTCATTACACGCGATTACAGACGTTTTATTCTTAGAAACATTGAAAATCCTAGGGTGGTCTTCTACTTGCTTCATCTTCCCTTGACTTTTGTTTTGCCAGACCTTTTCATTCATGCGAGTGCTCTTAAGCTGGGGCCGGCTAACACTAGCAGTAGGGACTACTCCTGTAGTAAAAGACACACGTCTATTAGTGTTTCTAGAAGTCTGAGGTGATTGACTTTCTTTGTTTTGTGTTGGTTTAGTGGCCAATCTATACATCCCTGGTTTAACCACATTTGTGTTCTTAATGCTTTGTGATCGAATATTTGTTTTGGGAGTGGTTTGTGGTAACCTATCCTTCCCATCCGTCTTGGGGGCAAACGCAGGTTTTGCAAATGCAGAATTAGAGAAAACAGATGGTTTTCCCAAGACAGAGGGTCTAGTCACTTTTTGAGCATTGGGTTGTCTTACAACAGGTTTCTTAACACTAGGTTCCACAATCTTCCCACCCATCTTAGCAATGAGTTTCTGCAACTCTGCTATCGCTCTGTCCCTGTCTTGTACCTGAGCTTTCAACCCTTTAATTTCCAAATCTTGTTCGTTCATTTCTCGAAACGTTTGGGAAAGTTTTTCTTGTAATTTATTATTATGTGGAAAACTACCAACGTCTTTTTGCAAAGCAAGTTCAAGAGAATGACAATGTTTTTGAAGGAAATCGGGTTTGTGTTGAAGTAACTCAAAAGCCTTTTTATCAACATTTTCTTTATGTTTCGAAAGCTCAAGTTCAAGACGCTCACACTCTTTGATTTTATCAAGATATTTGCATGCAACATCAGAATATTCATCGATATCAGCACAAGATTGAAGAGTAACACACAAAATATCTTTGGAGAGACATTCTTCTAAGAGTAGATCATATTCGTTTGAAAATTCTAATTTGTCATTTTGAAGGTCATCAATTTCTTTTTCAAGAGACTCAACATATTTCAAATCATCAAACATTTCAGACCTAATTAAATTTTCAAACTCAAGAACATGTTCTTTTATTATCTTCGTATTTGGTATTAAAAGTTCTTTCACAAGCACAGTTATGTCGTGAGGAATCTCGGTTTTCCACTTATCCTTTTGACGTTTCTCTCAATCGCTTTCAACAATTGATTGAACATTATTAACGTGGTGTTTAAGAAAACCAAGAATTTTTCTACTTTTGCTTTTAGAAGCATCTAGAGGCAAATAGTTAATATATTTAAAAACATTAGTTTTCCTCTTAGTGGCAAAAGCTTTTTTCCATTGAATTCTTTTTTGTTTGCATTCTAAAAATAATTCCTCACGAGACTTCTGTTTTTGTGGAGTGAAAAGACCATAAAGACTGTTTTCATAAGCATAGTTATATGGTTTCACAAAATCTTTATTGACCGGTGATCTACTCTCCTCATCCCAAAGGGACGTCTCTTCACTATCGAGATTAGCTACAGGGCAATCATGATTGGTCCATTCGGACTCGTCAAGATATAAATGGGGGTTTGCAGCTTGAGCTTGTTCGAGGTACTTGGGGGTGGCAAAGCTAGGTTGACCCTTGAAAAACGACCGAGGTGCTATCATTCTTACGGTTTGAATAGAGTCATGTGTATTATAAACAACTTTTTTCAAAAAATCGACTTGTTCTTCGAGATCCTTTACTTTTTCAGTATCTTTGCTTTGTCTATTTTTGAAATCTTGTTTTAATGTTTCAACCTCTTGTTTCTTCTCGTCAAGAATTTTAGCAGAATCGGTGGTGTTCATAGAAATCCTTTGTTCAAGTTCATTAACTTTTGTTGTGGCAAGGTACGTTTTTTGACGTTCATCACTTAATAAAACATTAAATTGACGTTTTTCTTTAGTTAACAAAGCAAGAGCTTCATTGTATTTATTTTCAAACTCGTCCTTTTTAACGTTGATGACACGACTTTTGTACCCCTCAAGCTCATTGGTCTTTTGAAGAAGCTCAGCCCTATAACTATCAATAGTCTCACTAGATTTTATAAGAGCGGCTTTGCATTCTTCAAAGTTTTGAGTGAGCGCTGCGTTTGCCTTCTTTAATTGCTTTTGATTCTTTCTATTTTCGTTGACATCTTTTTGTAAACTAGCAATTAAATTAGCAAGCGCGACACGCTCCTCGTCATCATACTCAGTTGCATGTTGATCATCCTCAAACTCATTATTGCACATGTCTGATGAATCGGGTGTGGTATTGCTATCAACCGTTTCCATCATACACGTGTCAGTAACTGTTATTGGTAGATCACTATGCTCATGTGTATCACCAAACACATTATATTCAGCATCATCTTGTACCTTATCAATTAGCTCGGTATCAAAGATAGGACCATTGTCATCTTCAGTGACGTTAAGGACCTCATGAATCTTTGCCATGTATGAATAATGTGCCTCGAGTTCTTGGTCGGAAAGTTCATCATCTGTGTCGTCAAGCATTTCTCCTTCGTCAGCTGATAACTTGATTCCAACTTCCATTTTCTTGCACAACAGCATCTTTTCCTTATGATAACCATAATCTTTAACCCTCTTTGGCTGCCTGCATTCCTTGGCCAAATGCCCAAAACCTCTGCAGTTAAAACACTGAATCCCACTTTGTTGCACAACTTGAGTACCAACAGTTTCCCTATTTCCAACAACAGTAGCCACCCTCTGATTATCATACTTAGGTTGTCGATCATACTTTGGAGGACTCTCAACACGTCTTCGTGTGTCATACCTTGGAGGACTCTGTGCATGGGTGTTCCTTGAGTTTGAAGATGTTCGAAGGTTGTTGTTGGTGGGTTTGTAGATTTTCTTATATTGCTTCATAACGAAAGCCATTTGTTGCTTGAATTCCCTATCCCTTTGAGCTACTTCTTCATCACTGTCTTCTTCGGATGATTGCTCAGGTATGGGTGATGGTGCTCTTGCAACTTCTTTGCCTCGGGATCGTGTTGGAACATGTGACTTGGAGACAATGGATGATCGTGGTGATGATGATTGAGTAGAGTAGGTCTTTGAAGTACGGGAGTGATATTCTGGGTAATGTTGAGTGGTAGACACCAAAGCAAGTGGATTGGAAATCTTTGCAACACGTTCAGCTCGAAGTTCATTTGCCTCATTTTGAAATTGTTTCAAGATGTCAAAGAGCTTGTGATATGAAACTTCGTCTAACTTTTGTTGTTGTTTGACCAAGGTGACAAACCGTGTCCACTCTGGTTGAAGTTGCTGTAGAAATTGGACATTGACTTACATGGTGGAAACTTGCAAGTTGTTTCGGGTCATATCATTCATCATCTTGTAGAATCGGGAGTAATAAGAATCAATTGATTCCCCATCCTTTGATGTAAACTTGCCAAAGTTCCAAAACATCTTAGTTTTCACATCTTGTTTGTTAAGTGATTCACCTTGTTGCAATCTTTCAATTGCCGTCCACATTTCTTGAGCAGTAGGACATGCGTCAACCGTAGAGTAAATCTCATCTCCAATACCACTGAGAATTAAGTAGATTGCTTCCTTCTCTGCATCAAACCACGCACGGTTCTCTGGGTTGAGGTCGGTCCTCGTCTCATTACGTTCATATGCGGGTTGTGCGTCACTTGTGTCTGTGGCTGGTACTGCAGGAACTTGAATCCTTGAGAGTTTATAAGGTCCTTCCAAAATACATTGCCTTAGAGCATCACCGTTAGGTTTTGTGTCAAGGTAACGTATAAACCGGGATTGCCATTGATCATATCGACCCGACACAAGCATTGGTGGTCTTTCCTTGTTACCTGCCACCATTATGTTGTTGTTCGTCACACGGTATTCGGCAGTAGAATCCATCTCAATATTCTCTGAAATGATGAATTGAATGTGGATCTTAAGTAGTTGTGTTGTGATTGTTTGATTGTTGAAATTCCGAAAATTGCGATTTTTTCTCAGCCCGACAATAAATTCCTCAGCCCGACAAAACGGTAGACCTATCGCAATGTGGCTGTCGCAATGTGGGCAGAGTAACGTTTCAAGATTGCCTTAAATCCGTCGCAATCCAGATCGCAATAACGATCGGAATGTTCAGATCGGAATAAGGGCTATCGCAATACTGATCGCAAAGTAAAACCCTAGGGTTATTGCGATCGACACCGTGCTCTCCTTTTCCGAAATTCAAGCTGTCGCAATGATAGTACTTTTTCCAACTTTTTAGGCAACCATTTTAGCAACTTTTAGGCAACAAATTCGTGATTTTTACCAAACCAAAACAACCAAATCTCTACAACAAGTATATGGAAGATTTGTAGCAAGATGAAGAACACGAAAAACACAAAAAGAATTTGAATTCGTGATGATTTATAGATTAAAGCATACGAATCAAATATAATAACAACAATCAATCACAAAACTACCCCGTGGCGATTGATACCAATTGTTGTCCCTAATATATGTGATGTTATACACGAATTTATGAAAGAAAGGAAGAAATAAGAAGAATTCTAGAGAGAGAAAGTAGTGAGAGAAAGTGAGAGAGAAATGGTTGGAACTTGTGGAATATTAGATTAGAGAGAAAATGAAATGACCAACCAACATCTCCTTACATGCAAGGAGAGGTTTATATAGCCTTGCTTACATGTAGCTTAATGGGCTATATGATCATGGGCCGGGCTTTCCTTTTGGGCTTTGGTTACTTATTAATGAACCTTAGCTTAAAGTTAAGCCCGTAATAACACGACTAATATACTACCTATTACAACGTTCTAAAATACGATACATAATAAACATATGACCGAGCATTCTTGTTTGGCTCAATATTTTGAGGCTAACAGGTCAAACCCCCATTTTAATCGCGCCTAACTTGTTTTTAAATAAACAAACAGATTAAAACTTACTGTTTTCCATCCTCAACCCCTATAAACCCTAATCCCCACAAACCTTTGACCAAAGGGTAATCTAAAATTACCCTTACCATTTTACCATTCACCCTTCACCAAACACAATGGCCCACCTAGAAAACGACCTCTCCACACTATTGTCCCCCCACCAGCTATCACATGTCACGGGTTCCACCGTTTTCAACTTTAAGGAGACTAAATCAACGACCCATGTGATTTTCTTCCTCCCAAAGGCATCACCAACGGTTCTAGATTGCTCATCACAACCTGGCATCACATGATGATCCTTGACCAAGTTCAAACAAAAGGAGCAAATCTGGAATTCAACTTGTTAGGGTTTAGGACTTATTAATTTTTATTCAGTATTCTAGGACCTTCTACTTAGTCCTATATAAGGTGACTTTGACTTGTGAAGCACTTTGGTTCCAGTTTTTCTATGTAAAAATTCCAAACAATTAATGATAATGGAAATTTGGAATTTATGCATAATTACTGAGTTCCTTTAATATTTCTTGTCCTAGTGTAACTTGCTTTATTGCTTTTAAAATTAGTTAAAAGTTCAAACATTGTTCACATTTCAAAGGTTTTCAGAAAATTGGTGTTCTTGAAAAAGGTCTTTTCATAAATTGGATTTCACCATCACAAGTAGTGATAGTGGATTGTGATGTGATTCCAGTTTGTGGTCAAAATTTTATCAAGTTCTTTTAGTTTCAAAGATAAAAAAAGTAGTTTCAAAAAGGTTTTCTTGACCTTGTTTGGTTTTTGTTTTATCTATATTGCATAAGCTCCTTGGGCTAGCTTAAGCAATAAGCTTAGCTCAAAGGCTTGTGGGTTACACATTTCCTTCACTTTTTTTTCGTGGCTTATTTCTCTTGGCAGGAAATCCCTAAGAAGACATATTGGTTGTTGGATTTTGGATCCAACACCATCACTCTCTACAACAGATTCTTCTATAAGCTCCTAAGTTCTCTTTGTCCTAAAAGGAGATGGCATCAGCTTGCCATAGAGGGGCCTGGAAGTAGGTCCTTCAAGGTAAAACGGCTTTAACCTTGCTTTTAGCTAAAAATTTGAAGTTTATGTGAGCTGTATGTGAATTTGTGTGTGGCCTTACTTTATGCTTGCTTATTGTGTTCTTTATGCTTCTTGGTTAATATTGAGTAGGATTTACTTATATAGATTCAGTTTCAAGTAGTTTTGATAGCAATTGGTTTGTTAATATTTGGTTATCAGTTATTAAGGGGTGTTTGGATCTGCTTTTTAGGTTAAGTTTTTGAGAACTAATTGGCCTGGAAATAGTCCTAACACATTTTGGTAACTATTGGTAGTTGTAATCAAGTGTTAGTTTCAGGTTTGGTAAGGTTTGATAGGATTTGCATTTGTAACTTTGGTATTAAACAGTCAAAATCAGTAAAGCCCTTGTCTGTTTGTTTCAGTATGATTTTTGCCTTCATATCTTGTTAGTAGCTAGCCAAACAGGTAATCTAGGGGACTGAGCATTATTTCATTGATTGTGCATGCTCAACTTCAAGTTTTGTGGGTATTAAATTCATTATTTGGTCAAATAGATCAGCAAACAACCCATGCCCTTTTTTCTGATATACAGTAACTATTTAGAGCTATTTGTGTGTGATATTTGCATTGTGCTTGTATGTTTTCTTGCAAAAGAGACCAGTCCAAAAGCTTTCCTAAGCTCTAAAGGTCTCCTGACCATTTTTTTTACACTACCAGTGGGAACCAATTTCCCACTGCTAGTATACAAGTTAGTACTGCTTCACTACTGGACAAATCCAGTCACATGTCACTTTCAGTAATTTTGAAATTTTGTCTTTAGTGCTCTAAAATTAGAATTAGGGTTTCAAACAAGTTTTGATATTTTTCTAATTTAATTTCTGATTTTTCTGTTTAAGTAAAAATTTTATTACTGTTCATTAGCTATTTTTAGGTTTAACTGCTATTTTAAATACTTTTTATTAATCTGTTTTTGGCATTTAGTGCTAAAAATACTTATTTTTTAGTTTTAACATTTTTTCTAGACTTAGAAAAAGATTTTAAGATTTTTAGTTAAAAATATTTACTGTTCACTGTTTTAATTAATTTTTATAATTAATTTAGTATAATTAGGGTTTAATTATTAAACTTCTTTTGTCTTTTAGTGGTAAATTTATTATTTTTCAAATTTTTTCATTTTTCTTTTGTTCATTAGAGTAATTTAGGATTTTTAAAATTGGTAAATTATTTTTAGCATTATTTTATTATTTTTTATAATTATTTTAGTTTAAAAATAGTTTTTAGTGATTTAAAAAAATAGAAAAATAGTTTTCAAAAATTAGGAAAAATACTTTTTAGTCTTTAGATAATATAAGTAAGTTATTTGTTCCATAAATATTTTGGACATTTTGATTAATTATATTTAATTTTAGGGCTTTAATTAGCATTTAAAATTGAATATTTAATTAATAAAAGGTTTTAAAATATTTTTATTGGATTTTTATTCTTATTTATATTATTTTAGACTTGTTTTAGCTTTTAATTAATTTTTAGGTTTAAAATTTTTAATTTTGTAGTTTTTACGGTTTTACGTGAACGCCTTTTCGTCTTATTTTAATCCGTCCTCGTAACCGTCTTCCTTTTCTAATCTCATTTCTTTCTTTCTTTTTCAATCATATAATCACAAATCAAAATCAATTCATTACACAACGCACTTGCCTCCTTGAGAACGAACTCACGTAGGGTCATTTACACACGGTTTTCCTAAATCGTCGTGCTTACCCTATAATTTGGACTTGTTTTCCTAAACAAGTGCTAATTTACAACAATCAACCGTTCAACTAAGGACACTCTCAGAGTTTGGTTACGAAAGAATCAGATATCAGAGAAACAAGTGTCTCAAAGGATTTGTAGTTAAGCTTGCAATGTACAATGGCTCATCGCTAAATATCAGACGATGACCGGTCTTCAAATAAAGGAAAGTTTATCGCTGATGATAAACTTATCCTCACCAATGAGAAATTAAATTTTCTTGGACACAAGATATTATTAAAACTATTCAAAAGTTTTATGCTCGTGTATCATGGTTCATTTTTAAATGACAGACAATGACCCGGACTCCAAATGAAAGGAAGTTTATCTATACAACGATAACTTACCCTCAGAACGAGAAATTAAATTTTCTCGGACACGAGCTTACATTAAAACTATTCAAAGGTTTTAAGCTCGTGTATATGGCTTACAATTGGATCACAGATTGTAACCCGAGCATCAATGAAAGGAAAGTTTATCGCCGATGATAAACTTATCCTCACAACGAGAAATTAATTTTTCTCGGGCATGAGCTTATATTAAAAATATTCGAAGTTTTTTAAGCTCATGTACAACGGTTTGCAGTCACATGACAGATTGTAACCCCAGCATCAAAGAAAGGAAAGTTTATCGCCGATGATAAACTTATCCTCATTAACGAGAAATTAAATTTTCTCGGACACGAGCTTACATAAAACTATTCAAAAGTTTTTAAGCTCGTGTATATGGCGTATAATTACATTTCAGATTATGTCCCGGACTTCAACAAAAGGAAAGTTTATCGCCGATGATAACTTATCCTTACAAATAGAAATTAACTTTTCTCGGACATGAGCTAATATTAAAAACATTCGAAGTTTTTAAGCTCATGCACAATGACTTACAGTTAAACATCAGACTGTAACTCGGACTACAATTTTAGAAAAGATTATCTTTAATGATAACTTATCCTCGTAACGGGAAATTAATTTTTCTCGGTCATGAGCTTGTATTAATACATTCCAAGTTTTTAGCTCGGAAAGGAAAGTGTATCTTTTAAATAAGAGAACTTTTCCTCATAACGATAAATTCATCTTTCTCAGTCATGAGCTTTACGTTAAAACATTCAAAAGTTTTCAAGCTCATGAAAACGACTTCTAAGTAAATGTCAACTTAGGACTCGTTCTTTAGTTAAAAGGAAAGTTTATCGCCGATGATAAATTTATCCTCACAACAGGAAGTTTACAACTTCTCGAACTTGAGCTCGTTTAATAAGATTTTAAACTTCTTAAGCTCAAGTAATTGGTTTTCAAAACGATGAACACAATTTTTCAAGAATTTTTCAAAAGGTTTTTCTAAATCTTTCAAAATTGTGTGTTCAAAATGTTTTGATAAAAAGAGCATGTCTTCTGGAATCGATAATATTTACGATCCTAGAAATGTAGTTAAATAATGACACGGTGTTGTAAATAAAGTTCGAGCAGAAGTTTAAATGATTTAAAACATGCTCAAAATGGCTTGCTATTATTTCAGATAGTAACCCACTTTTCATATTCAAGTCAAGCATTTCACCAGAAAGCTTTGACTCAACAACGAGAATTAATCTTCTCGGGCATGGTTTACTTTATAACCATGTAAGGTATTGTGTTTACGTAATAACACAATCTAACACGAATATATGTACGCGTCAGTGCAATTATTTGTTAAAACAAGAGAAATCTTGCTTTTATGAAGTTATCATCTCCATAATCCGCATCAATTTACAATTGATATCTACATACTCCACGATGCGACTACTCAAACGGCGACTACAGTTCTTTCAATAGAACACGTGTAAAACCCGCATGCTTTTACCATGAACATTACACTTATGATCGTACGTACGGGATTAAAACTTTCCATATATAACATGAACACGTATCATGAACAAGAATTACAAGTATTACGTACGTATTATAACACGATAAGTATTTATTACGTATTATATTATTTCAATAATGATTATAATCACGAACATACGAACATGAAATCATGAACGTAAACTAATCACGAGCTAATAATAAGTATGTATGAATATTTATTACGAGCACGAATAAATATATTAAGTCACGAACGATAACTAATCAAATCATGTAAAAACACGAACACGAGAACACACTATTATTTTAGACACGGAAAATGTTCGGGTTACCCCCATGTGGGCCCCATACCCGCGGACACACAAGACCAAAAGGGCCTAGCCATTAATTTTTACTAAACTAGGGAAAAAGGGAAAACATGTTTCATATTTACAAAATTTAGAAAACAAAGAAAACCCTAGTTCTTCCTTTTTGTCTTCCTTGGCTGTCGGGTTTAAGAACACCAAAGGGGTGTTTCGGTTTGATTTTGGTCTTTGATTTGTTGCAAGGATCGTTAATGTGTTCATCCTCTTGATTTCACGTGATCGGTATAAACCCTAACTCTTTTATTTTATGGTTTTGATTTATTTAATCACATAAAATCATGAAGGTTTTTAATAAACTAATTAAAAACAAGTAGTTAATCATGTTATTAATCATGGGGTTTAATCAATTCAGGGTTTAGGGGTGTTTGTTGTTCGGTCAACGCCTAACCGAGCCCAAGGGGGGGTCTCGGCTTGGCTTATATTCACACCACCGAGACCTTAAGGTCTCGGTTTGGTGATGGTGGTGTCACGGCAGCAGCAAGGGAAAGAAACCCCGACCTAGGTCGGGGTATGGTGATGTTTATAGGTCCGGTTCATGGGTTTTAAACACGGGTCCGGTTCACATGTTTAGATTTAAAACACGGTCCGGTTCATGAGTTATTTTTTCAAGGTTTAATATTTTTACAAGTTATATTATTTTTATAAGACTTAAATTAAATTAATTAAAAGCATGAACATGATTAATTTAATTTACATGACTTAGGTTATTAATTTTATTATTAACACATGAATTTTAACCTAAGTATTTTATCTTTTAATTAGACTATATAATTAATTAATTATTAAAACCATGACTTATAATTAATTAATTTACATGACTTAGGTTATATTATTTATAGATAATAATACATGTTTTAATCTAAGTATTTATTTTACCTTATTTAATTAAATCATGTTATATTTAATTAAATACTTTAACCTATAGTTTATTTAATTCACATGAAATAATTAATAAACTATACTATATAATCACGTGACTTAGAATATTAATCATAAAACACTTAAGCTTATATAATTAGCTTAATTATCCAGCTTATATCTAATTATGGATACTTTCTATTTTTAGAAACTTATTTATTTAAGGCAGCTAATCTATTTATGGAAACTTTCTGTTTTTAGAAACTTATCTATTTTAAGCAGTAATTCTATTTTTGGAAACTTTCTATTTTTGGAAACTTTCTATTTTTAGAAACTTTCTATTTTTTGAAACTTTCTATTTTTGGTAACTTTCTATTTTAGTAAACCTTCTATTTTTAGAAAGTTACTTATTATTACACAACAAGTATAATAATACATGAAATACAAGTAATACTTAATCAGAATAGACAGAATATATGATAAACATAGTATAAAGCTTAAATCAGTAAAACATGACATGAACATATAAAACAAGCTAAGACATGATATAAAAATAGTTACGTACTCAATAATCAGATACTTATACACGTATGTATTTATGTAGCATTAGTGATACCGAAGTAGGACTCTCTTCCGTTCGTCTTCTTCGTTCACTGGACATAAGGTACGGATTCTCCGTCCTTTCAGTATGGACATTCTTCCTTATTAGGATTTCCCGTATGCAGCCAACTGTTTTCCCCAGCATATGTTTTATATGTTTTTGAATTTCTTATGTTTTATTCGAATACCTAAAGCCATATACATGCATGACCAGTTTCACCTAGTTATGGAGGTACCATAACCATAACACTAGAGGCAATGTTATGAATTCACCACGACGGAGTGATAGCTCGTGGCGTCCCTTTCAGCTTTTGGCCATATTATTATTATCAGGTGGGGCGTATGGGTGCATCCTAGTTTACATATTTTCAGCAGATTATTCAGAGTGAATGTGGTGTGTGCCTTGCATCCTTCACAAGGAGCTGATCCCTCCTACCCAAAACCAGTATATTAAATTAGAGGCAGCCCCTCTAATTTACATGACGAGGTCACCCCTCCAAGAATTCATACACGTTGATATTTCATTACCTATATTGGCTAATGGTTAACATGTTAAACAGTTTTCATAAGATAAACATAAGGCTTTTCAAACTATAAAACCAGTTTTATAAAGTTATACCAAGTTTTCCAGGACATATACATTTCCGCTGCTATATGTTTTACATGCTTATATTATTCATTCCATGTTGGTATATCCGTGCACTGAGCGTTATGCTCAGCCGTTACTTTCCTTTCCATGTCCCAAAACGGCAGGTACCCAAGGACAGACTCGAGCATTTTGGAGGACATGCATAGGATGGAAGCTGCCATAGACTTCTTTTCCTTTTTGCCTTCATATACTTATGCTTGTTTAGTCTTTCATTCATTTCATTTACTTTATTATGTTTTGGGCTTATGTTTGGGAACCGATGTTTGATTCCGGTTTTCCCTATGGTCATGTATGTTTTACTACATATTACCTTGCATGCTTTGATGACACACCATAAACACGCGGAACGGTCCACTTATCAAAGTGGGGTGTTACAATTATGGTATCAGAGCCAAGGCTTCGACCTGTAGGCTCTAAAAACTTGACCTATGACTAGTGGGTAGTCACCAGGAGCTTCCTAAGCCAACGCTTGTTATTCCACGAATAGATGTTTTCAGCACATTGTTGTTTTAACCATGATGTTTTCAGCACCTGGATGTTTTAACCTCGATGTTTTCATCGATATAGCTTTACTAATATGGATGGACAACCGTCATTCTTATTTAGTTATGTGTCATTGTTTCATGCATGACGTTCCTCATGAAGTGTGACTATGTGGACTGAACCCCAGTAGTTCATAATTGGTCACATAAAAAATTTTCTAATAAGTTTTGACAGATGATTTTTACTTGTATATGTTTCATGTATCATTGTTGCAGGAATTATGACTAAGTTGTCACACCTCACCATGGCGGAATATGGGGCGCGACGTATGGATATCATCACAACAATAGCGTGTGTATAGAGATAACTAAATGAAATGGAAATATCATAAATGGTGACACAATGTCATGAAGATATCTCAAACAATGCAGGCGTCTAGGTAAGTAGGTAACATGCCTACCTCTTACCAAAGATATTCAAATAACACACATCAAACATATAGGTGTCTAAAAAGTATCACTTATTCAAACATAAATAAAGACTAAGAGGAAAGGGGGTTCCTCCAAATGCAATCCTAAGCCTTCCAGCTAGCCACTCCTATTCTCACGCTTAACCACATTCTCACTTGAAAGAGACACTAAAACACGTCAACATAAAGTTGGTGAGAGTCATAGGTTTAGACTCCAACGCCAAATCAGTTATAAGCTGTGAATAACAACCATTAACAAAAGAATATATGGACAATGTGTTACAATTATGCATTAACAACTACCATTCAAGATTAACCATACAATCACAATTCCAAGGCTCCAAGCCTTACCAATAACCACAATTTCCAAGGCTCCCAGCGTTACCAATAACCATGGTCACATAGGCGCCCATACACCTATGAACCAATCCCAAGTCCCCGCCTTGTCAACATCCCCTTGGTACCAAGTCAAACCACAATAACTGGGACGGTACGTGTCCCCCCGATCTAAATCATAAACACAATCAAGAATCACATAGCAGTTAATCACATAAATGTACACACAAGTCCATCACAAACCATAAAAACATTCACAGCACTAGTTACAAAACCAAACAGTGTCTCTTCCATCCCATATGGAATTCAAAACATTTATAAATCATAGAAACATGGGACTATGAAACTCACCTGAACAAGCTTCTCCAAGTACCCGCGCTCTAGCAAAAATCTAAACACACAAACATATACAATCAAGACATGAACCACATACCAAAATGGCTCATCAATCTATGATGGATATCTAACCTTATCCTACAACTTAACCCCGTTTATATGCCATAATCATCTCATTACACCCCTCTATAAAGCCCTTAACTTTGTTTAGTTCATAACTCATCCCGTTAACATTTATCCCAAAACAGTCCCGATTTTCATACTCCGTATTATGAGCCAAACGCCCACCAAACCTAAACCACATTCATTGCAATGAAAAACCCCATAAACTTATATGTGTTAGCTAAAATCTCAGCCCTTTCCCCAACATCAAAGCTAATTTTAAGTCCCCGATATACAACTTATACTTTCACCTATCCAGATTTTACTGATTTTGAACATATGAAAAGTTTGCTATGACCAGAGGGTCTTACCCTATCCCATTTGCTTAGGCGTTCACCAGATCTTTTATATAATATATGATCTAAGTCTCATGTTCATTTTAAGCTCCAATTATAACCGTAAGTACCCCAAACAATTCAAAACATAAAATGAAAACAAGCTGATCCAAAAACCGTTTTGACACCCGACTGATGTAACCTGTTTTTGACCCACTTCCCGACCTCCAATTTAGTTCTCATTAATTGAATTTAAAAGCTAATTCATTTACCTTTCCAGGGAAATAAAATTTGAATATTAAAAGTTTGTAGAACTCTAGATATGATCAAAACAATGGACCAAAAATTCTGCCAAGATTTTAAAAACGAATTTAAAGATGATTAAACCCTAATTACCATCACTAATCTTCATAATAACCAAAGTAATCAATTCATATGAACCCTAAACTCACTAATCTCAGAAAACTCACAAACCCTAATCCATCATAAGATCAATTACATGATTAGATTGATTAAAATCATTAATAGAACAAGGGTTTTGAAGGTTTTACCTTAGAAATCAATGGAAGATCTTTATTTTTGAAACCCTAATTGGCCACCATTGTTGAATTTTGGCTAGGATCTGTTATGAAGCTTAAAAATCTGATTATTTTGGTTATGGATTGGGTTTGGTTAAGTCCTAAAGGCCTCCTAGTCCCATTACAAGTCCATTGGCCTGTTTTTGGGCTTTTCCTTCTTTCTTTCTTTTAGCCGCCCAACCCAAAGCCAACCCCTATTTGGCCGACTTTTATACTCCACATACTGTAAATTAAATATTAATTATTATTATCTTAAATTTCCTTAATTTGTTACAGCTCCTAAAGCCTCCGAAACCTCAAAACCGCAAAACTAGTCATATTTACGCGTATACCGTAAAAGACGTAAAATATACAGTTTTATAAAAACTATTAGAATATAAAATAAACTATATAACTAAGTCCTAAATGACTTAAAACAATCCCGTAAATTATTCCCGTGACTAAATACCTCTTCCGAGACCCCTAAATGCAAAACCTTAAACCGTAAAAATACGATTCTCTATAATACATATACGTATACGTAAAACCACTAATCAACACCATCTCATTTCATAGTCACTACATTGTGAGCTCATGAACATGAAATCATCACACATCGTTTCACTCACAAGGTACCCCGTACCCGAAACGATATCTAAACCACAATCTATACACACCAATTAGCACATAAACACGTAAAGACACGTAACTTGCACAAAATAAAACTAAGTGACGAACCTCAGAACCGCGGTTGTCACATCACTCCCTCCTAATAAAAATCTCGTTCCGAGATTTACTTCTTAGGATCAAACACACAAATAACAAATCATATGAGGATACTTGTTCTAAATGAACTCCTCTCATTTCCATGTGTACGTTAGTTCAAGTCTCAAATTACCACATATACTAACCAACAATATTTAAATTCATACCCAAACTCTTGACCTCACAGCCAATAAATCTCACTAATGACTCTTTGATAAAACAAAGACTCTTATTAACACAAATCCCGAATAACCGTACATGCAAATATGAATTCTCAAACAACATTTACCAATCTCAATACATGAAATATATCATGTATACCACTAATTTTCCCCAGGTAATTCTATACTCATAAGCTACTGGTCCGATCTTTCCAAGGATCATAAATGGACCTACACAACTCTACATCAACTTTTCCATTTTACCAAAACATAGCACCCGTTACTATCGGTGAAACTTCCTACATAACTTTGTCACTAAACTCTAGTGGTTTCCTCCTTTTCTACATAGCATCTCTTGTTTTCTCTCATCCTTTCCACAAACACCTTTTCCACATTAGTAGTCTCTTTAACCACTTTTAGTCCACCTTAAGGACAACTCACCATATCCTTCCATATAGTGCCTCAAATGGCATTCATCGACTTCTAGTATGATAACTATCATTATATTAAAACTTAGACATCGCTAACGAGTTTCCCACCTCCCTTTAAATCAGTCGCCCAAGCTCTCAACACGACTCCTATACTTGTAGCAATTTCTCACATCGTCCATCCTTTTCCCATTAGCTTGATATGCTCGTATCCAATCATGTTCATCAACTCCCTTTAGTCCGTACCCCGAAACTTCTTAAAAATTCCAATTTCCTTACACAAGTGACCTATGACGGTATTTCACATATTCATTAGTTCATCATAACAAGGCTCTTTCAATCCAAATCAACTTATGATCCATACATATCACCAGAAGGATGGTTATCTCAGTTGGTCTATCGACTGCCATCCAAACCCATGCTACAACTGCTTCCAGTAAATTTGGATAGCTCATTAGTAGCACTTATACACATCTTTCTCACTTTTCTTCATGAACAATTTTTTAATGATCCTTTATACTCAACTTACCAACATATTTAACTCTTTCTAAGACAATTAGCTACATTTCTTCCTTTATACCTACACAACGTCTTACCTTCAAGGTCATAGTGCTCCTCGCCTCGTCTTAGTTAGACCAAGCCCTTCGTCTCTCATGACACATCACAATTATAACGCCTCATCCATGCGATTATCGATACTAAGCCTTTCAATCAAACCGTATAGGTCAGTGCCATCCCCTTTTCCACACTACAATAATATTAGCCTGCTTTGTGCTTTATTCTACTCATTAGGCTCTACCAAAGTTTTACTTCGGTTCCTATCTCGACCTATTTCATTCATGATTCGCATCTGTCCATACTTCCTTCTTCTTCCTCAGCTCATGGCATACATCACGATGTTATTCTTCCCTTCTTTCAAGTCATCTATACCTCAAAATTTTCCAAGTAGCTTCACTTGTTTTCTTCCCGACCAGTTCTTCTACTCCCTCCTAATAGGGAAAGACTAGAGTTTTATGTGATCCTATGTGGATCACACTCTCCTCTTATACCCATATTAGTTTCCATTTGTCCAAACTAAGCCGTATTTTAAATTCTTATTCAAATCTCTTACTTCTATTATGATCTTGCACCTAACATAAGGTACTTTCAATCATCATCTTCTAGGAATACTTGGCTCTCTCCTTCCATGGTTCTCCCTAATTCCAACACTATCCCGTCCAACAGAAATTACATACTTCATTCATCAAATCTATGGAAATCGCTAGTGCATTGGATAATGCATAGCTATCTCTTCCAAAGATCTTTCATAACACCTTCACAAAACCGACTCTCTAATCACTTCTCCGTGAACTTATTCAGCTCAGATTCACTACTCATCCCTCGATATTGATTGCCACAAAATTATATCCGCATATTTACTTGACTCCCCTTGTTACTTCCACAAGTTCTTAATCTCCCATGTTATGTATTCACTTCATCACGATCCACAGGTTTAGCTCTTTGTAGCTCCACCCCGGTACTCGATCTGTCTTCCTTCGTCACGAACCATACAGAGATTCCCTTCATAGTGCTTGTCACCTTTCCAGTCCTAGCAAAATCTGTGACTCCTTCCAAATCTCTTGCTTCCTTTAGCAGCCCGCACGTAGTCCTTTCAGCTCCTTGCTTCACGATGTAGCTCTTCACGCTCCCCTTCTCGTCTCTATGATGTTACCTAGGAACTTCACACTACTCAATAGCTTCTAACTTCAACTCATCTACCACAATATTTCTAAAGGTACTTCAACCCCTCAATGGCTCACTCTTCCTTACTTGTTGTAATCACACTTAATCAGCCTCCTACTAATCATTCTTTCACATCCATGTTTTCCTTCACGTGTCTATGTGACAACCGTGGTTTTGAGGTTCGTCACTTAATTTTATTTTGTGCTAGTTACGTGTCTTTACGTGTTTATGTGCTTATTGGTGTGTATAGATTGTGGTTTGGATATCGTTTCCGGTACGGGGTACCTTGTGAGTGAAACGATGTGTGATGATTTCATGTTCATGAGCTCACATGGTAGTGACTATGAAGTTAAATGGTGTTATTTAGTGGTTTTACGTATACGTATATGTATTACAGAAAATCGTATTTTTACGATTTACGGTTTAACATTTTGAGGTCTCGGAAGAGGTATTTAGTCACGGGAATATTTTTCGGGATGGTTTTAAGTCATTTAGGACTTAGTTATAAAGTTTATTTCAAAATTTGAGATTTTTTTTAAAAGTGTATATTTTACGACTTTTACGGTAAAACGCGTAAAAATTGACTAGTTTTACGGTTTTGAGGTTTTGGAGGTTTTAGGAGCTGAAATAAATTAAGGTAAATTAAGGTATTGTTAATAACATAATATTAAACAATAAAAAGAAAGAAAACGAAATTTAATGGATATGGAAAGGGTATAGACGGTTGGAAAAGAGAAAAAAAAGGAAAAAAAGGAAAAAAAGGAAAAAAGGAGAAAAAGGAAACATTGTATTGGGCTAGGATTAGTATGGTAATTATATAAAGACTTTTATTAACTAAAAACACATCATAATCCCTGGAGATCAAGCTTAGGTCGAATTTAATGGAGAATATTAGGGTTCTTCATAAAATTTTGGGGTTTTCATAAATCAAAGGTAAATATTCAAATCCCTTTTTAATTTAATTGTTTTTATGTTTTGTTTAATCATATTATGATGGAATTAGGTTAGGGTTTAATTTAAAAACAGTAAATTAATGTTATAATAATGAGTTTATAATGATTACATAAGTTAGGGTTTGTAATTAGTGGGGTTAGGGTTAATTAATTAGTTTAATTTGATTAAACCCGTTTTTAAAAACTGGGCAGAATTTTGAGTCAATTGTTTTGATCATATTGGGAGTTCTACAAACTCTTATTTTGCGATCCAAGTATCCATGAAAAGGTAATTGAAGTGGCTTTCTAATGCAAGAAACTAGAACTAAATTGGAGGTCGGGAAGTGGGTCAAAAACAGGTAACAACAGTCGGAGGTCAAAACAGTTTTGAAGTCATCATGTTTTCTTCTTAGGCTTTGGGTTGTTTAGGGTACTTAGGGTTGCATTGGGATCTTCTAACGAACATGAGAGATGGTTTATATATTATAGTAAGTATCTGAACTTGGGATAATGTTGTGGTTTAGGGTAAGACCCCCTAATCCTAACAAACTTTTTGTAAGTTTAAAATCTGTAAAAATCTGGAGTGACAAAAGTATATATATATATATATATATCGGGGCCTTAACAGTAGCTTTAAGGTTAGGGAAAGTGAGAGATGTTAGCTAACATATGTAAGGGCATAAATATTTCCTTTACAGAGATTATGGGTATGTTTAAGAGGGCGTTTGGCCTATAGTTTGGAGACCTAAAACTGGGATTGTTTTTGATAAAATGTTAACGGGATGTGTTATGAAGTAAAACGAGTTAAGGGCTTTATAGAGGGGTGTAATGAGATTCTTAGAGCATATTTATGAGGTATATATATGGGAGAAGTTTATATGTCCATCATAGGTTGATGAGCCATTTTAGTGTTTGGTTCATGTTTTGATTATGTGTTTTTGGTTGTTAGCTTTTTGCTAGTGCGCGGATGTTTGGGGAAGCTCAATCAGGTGAGTTTCATAGTCCCATGTTTATTATTGATTTTGACTTCCAGATGGGATGGAAGAGACACTGTGTTGAGTTATTTTCTAAATTGATGTTGTGAATGTTTTTGTGATTCGATATGGACTTGTGTGTACATTGTGTGATTAACTGCTATATGATTCTTGATTGTGTATGATTTGGATCGGGGGACACGTGCCGTCTCAGTTATTGTGGTTTGACAAGGTAGTGGCCTTGTGGTTTGACAAGGTAGTGGCCTTGTGGTTTGACAAGGTAGTGGCCTTGTGGTTTGCCAAGGTATTGGCCTTGGGATAGGTACATAGAGTGACCATCTATGGTACCATGTTGTTTGGCAAGGTAGTAGCCTTGGATTGGTTTGGTATGATTAATCTTGATTGATAGTTGTTAATGCATATTTGTAACACATTGTCCATATGTTCTTTTGTTGATGATTGTTATTCACAGCTTGTAACTGATTTTAGCATTGGAGTCTAAACCTATGACTCTCACCAACTTTATGTTGACGTGTTTTAGTGTCTCTTTCAGGTGAGAATATGGTTAAGCTTGAGGATAGAAGTGGCTAGACTTGGATGCCTTAGGATTGCATATAGAAAGAGATCCCCGTTCCTTGTTAGCTTTGTTTGTTCATTTATCTAGTGATACTGTTGGCACCTATATGTTTGTTTGTTTGTGTTATTTGTTTGTCTTGGGTAAGAGGTAGGATTGTTACCTACTTACCTAGACTCCTGCATTGTTGAGATATTGTCATGACATTTGTGTCACCATTTTATGACATTTCTTATATCATTTAGTTATCTCTATAGACACGCTATTGTTGTGATGATATCCATACGTCGTGCCCTATATTCCGCCATAGTGGGGTGTGATAGAATGGTATCAGAGACAATGGTTATAGAGAATTAGGTTGCCTAGTCGCGTAGCCTAGTCTATAGCTTAAGGGTCCCTGCATATAGGCGTCATAGGAGTATGTGTGCATTTTACATAAATTGATGTGTTGGATGTTATTTATTGTGATGTTTTGACTAGTATGAATTGAACCATAGTAAGTTCACACTTAGCCACATGTTATTTTCTTTTCGGTTTGTGACTAGTGTGGGTTGAACCATAATCGTCCACGCTAGTCATTGTCGTATTTTGCTTAAATTGTACATTATAGTACATAATTTGGCACATGGTAGTTTCTATCTTTTGCCGAGTTATTTTACATACCTGAGATATGTTATTTTTCTTTTGATGTTTAAGTCATGTTCCCTAAGAATCGTGTGGTGGTTCGAGTTACTAGGAGTACATGGGTAGGAAGGATTTTAAGCTGTTTCCACTCTTATGGGCGACATGACTTATATCTGATTATGTTTTCGTTTTGGATTTAGTCTATGTTGTTTTAGCTAGACTATGGATTTCGGTATTCCAAGAGTTTTACTATGTTATTTTAATAGATGGGGTTTTGGACCTATTTGGTTATGTGGTTATGAGCTTATGTGAGTAGATGGATTTATGTTTTATATGTTGTATTGATTCTTATAAGTGTCATCATAGGAGGGAGTGTATTGGGGAAAGGGTAATTGTATAAGTATGGTGGCCAACATAGTTATACAAGTACCACAACTTCAATGGGTTCTCAAGTATGATTGCATGAAAGAGGGTTAGTACATGCTTGTATATGATGAGATGTGGATTTTGGTATATTTATAATATATGGGTATATGTAACGGCTGCCTACGATATGGCTATTTTTTAGTGTGTTATATGTTTTGAGTTATAGTCGTGTTATGTGATTATGAGGTCACACGATATGGGTTGGTTTTGGTAATGGGTTTTGTGCCTTGTTGTGGCATGGTGAGATGGTGAGATGAGGATTACTCGTATGAAAAAACGAATGTATGACGCGATTGGTTGATCTGATATGTATAGTAACGAGTATGTTTTGGGTGATTTAATAGGTATATATATATATGCGGATGTATATATACTAATATGTGTTAAGTTATGGTATATGGTCGTTCACTAGTTATTATAACTTGAACGTACCTTGTGTTTGCTCGTGTTTTATGGTGCTGGAGTTTAATGGAGTTCCAACGACGTTTTGAATCTTTTGAAGTGTGTCTGGTAGCGTATTCTTTGAGTTTCGTATTTTACGTGTACGTTTTAAAATGGTGTTCTTGGTTTTAAGTCTATTGAAATAACTTGGGATTCCTTTTGAGATAATGAAATCTTTTGTGTTGGGTCTTGTATTTCTTTTGGTCGGTATATATTGAGTTAGGTGGTTGGTTGTATTCGGTAAAATAAGGGTAAGGTGTTGGAGTCGTGTTTGAAACAAGATGTAACATAGGATTTCTTTTAATCAACACTTATTTATTTCAAATTTTAAAAGACTTTCTTTAAAATAAAGCGAAGTAAAATTTCTTTCTACTTACATAGTTTATATAATTGGGTTTAACCGATTCACGTCATTTATAATTATTAATACAAGGTTAAATTGAGTTTATGAAGATTTCACACACAATTTTATCTTTCATTAATATAAAATTGTTTTGGTCATAACTTGTTCGTTTTAAAGCTTTTTGGATGATTCAAAAGCCTAAAATTATGTACTCGGAACGTACCTTTCAAATATTCAGAATGTATAGTCATGGGAGGTCAGTATCTTGGCCGAAATTATTGTACAAGTGTCGGGTTAAAGGTTGAGTTTGAATAGTAGT
The DNA here is from genome assembly GCA_025667525.1 of Glebionis coronaria. Classification (NCBI taxonomy): domain Eukaryota; kingdom Viridiplantae; phylum Streptophyta; class Magnoliopsida; order Asterales; family Asteraceae; genus Glebionis; species Glebionis coronaria. The sequence continues at coordinate 460,325,864 of CM046877.1, forward strand.
TTATTTTTATGATTTGGGATACACGGGCCTAGTTTTTGAGTTGAGTTTTGAGTTCGTCAAGAGGGTTGTTTGTAGATTGTTTGAGTCACATAGATGTGGGAGGTAATAATAAATAAATAAAAAGGAGATATATATTCTTTTGGAAAAGTCGATCTTTTGCACGGTTTAAATAATATGTCGCGGGGCGTAATATGTTTTGGTTGCCATTGGGTGTTTATTGGATTATTTTTCGTTGTCATGGGTCATTTTGAATTGATACACGTTTTGGGTTTGAGTTTTCTTTCGAGTCTCATGGTTTTGACTTGTTTTAACTGGTGCACGTGAAATGTCGTTAGTTATCCGTTGGTTTGATTTGTTGATCGTATCTGACGGATTCAGGATGTAGTTTTGGTTTCGTATTGTTCGGGAGCGTTGAGGTAGTCATATGAAAGACTTGGTCGCGCCTACACGCTTAAGTAGGTGACCATGAGAGAACAGTCGGAATACCCTTAGTGGGGAGGAAAGAAGTTCGTAGACAAACTAATGTGGTCATGAGGTCTCTTAGGAGTACCAAGGAGATGAATAGAGATTTGTTGGATACTAGCACAAGTAACGCGACATAGAGAGTGTTGGAAGGGGATACAATACCTCAAAGGTATTTGTGATTGTTCGTAGGGCATGTAAGTTTTCCGAAAATTTCCTGAAATTTAGTAGGTTTGCCTATTACCGTGAGGTAGAACCATAAATAGAGCAAGTAGGAGAAGTGAGAGGAGTTGTAGTTAATGCCTTTCCAAGGCAAATCGTTGATGGAGTGATTTAAAAACAAGAGCTGTTAGAATTTGCAAGGAATGCCGGATAGAAGTTGAGTTGCTTAGTAGTAGATTGGATGAGGAAATAGGTTGAGTGGTCCGATGAGAGGAAGTACCGATCTTAAAAATGCGTGTAGAATTTTGCAAGTAGAACGAGGTAGGAATTTATTCGTATTGCCGCTAAGAGAGGGTGCAAGGAGGACATAGTTGAAACTGCTAAGGATGTTGTATGAACGCTTCGGGTTTACGGTTATGCATTTGGCTTCGCCAAAGCACTAGCGGTTTTCACGGTGTCAATGAACCAAGTGTGCATGAACGTGTATAAACGAGTTGTCATCGGGAGCATCGACGACGTCTTGATCTACTCAAATCTGAGAAGGAGAGTGAGGCGAATTATGTGTTGGTTTTGGAGTGGAGTTATACGTGAGATTTTCAAGTGTGAGTTTTAGTATTAAGTCTACCATGATGAGTAGTTAGAGATGATGGCATATCATGGAACCAGCAAGGGGCGAAGTGAAGAAGGATGAGGAAGCATTTTGGAGGCTGAAGAGGTGGATTGGATAATGAGCCGATCTTGGCATTATCGGAAGGACTGGATGAATTCGCGAAGCATGACGATACGTGGAGCAAGGATTTGGATGTATACGAGAACGACAAAGAAAGGCGGTTGCTTATACGTTGCAGGAACTGAAGATTTGGAAGAACTGGATAGACTTAGTTAGTGGAGATGGATTGTTATATCTGCCTAGAATGCTAGAGGCATTTGGTGTACGAGACGTAGAGAATGATCTATACGGATCATGAACGTCTCCAACACATACTCAATCATCTTGATTGAACATTTGACAAAGATGATGGGTGGAGTTAAGTGATGTAAGGATGAAGTTGGTGGAAGGGATACATAATGCGGAGGAGGATTAAGTACGATGAGAGTTGGGTGATAGTCGATAGACTGACTAATTCATCACCTATTTCAAGAGGAATGAGAAGTCACATAGTTGGGAGGTTGGAAGAATTGCATTCGGATGTGATGGAATCAAGGGTTTTGCGTAAAGGTTAGCCTAATATGTATGGAGTGCCTTATGAAGGATTATGGCAAGCGAAGAAACGAGGGGAAGCATCACATCGTGATGTATGGTAGGAGTTGAGGAAGAATTAATGGATATGTGAAAGACCGTCATAGGTCACTTTGTAAGGAAATTGGAATTTTTAAGTAGTTTGGGGTACGGACTAAAGGGAGTTGATGTACATGATTGGATATGAGTATATCCAGCTAACTGAGAAAGGATAGGTAAGTGAGATATTTATACAACCTTAGGTGTTACACTGAGGGCATGAGTGATTGATTTAGAGGGAGTTAGGAAACGTTTTAGAAGTCGATAAATGCCATTTTAGGCACTATATGAAAGGATAGGGTGAGTTGTCCCCATTGTGGACTAGAATTGGTAAAAGAGGCTACTAATGTGGTAATGATGTTTGTGGAAAGGATGGGAGCAACAAGGTATGCTATGTAGAAAAGGAGGAAACCACTAGATTTAGTGACAAAGTTATGTAGGGAGTTTCACCCATAGTAACGGGTGGTATGTTTTGGTAAAATGGAAGAGTTGATGTAGAGTTTTGTAGGTCCATTTATGATCTTTGGAAAGATCGGACCATTAGCTTATGAGTATAGAATTACCTGGGGAAAGTGAGTTGTATACATGATACATTTCATGTATTGAGATTGGTAAAGGTTGTTTGAGAATGAATTTTGCATGTACGGTTATTCGGGACTTGTATTAATAAGAGTCTTTGTTTTATAAAAGAGTCATCTGTGAGATTTATTGACTTTGAGGTCAAGAGTTTGGCAATGAGTTTAATTATTTTTGGTTTGTATATGTGGTATTTTGAAACTTGAACTAAAGTTCACGTGGAAATGAGGGGAGTTCGTTTAGAACAAGTATCCTCATGTGATTTGTCGTTTGTGTGTTTGATCCTAAGGAGTAAATCTTGGGACGAGATTTCTATTAGGAGGGAGTGATGTGACAACCGTGGTTTTGAGGTTCGTCACTTAATTTTATTTTGTGCTAGTTACGTGTCTTTACGTGTTTATGTGCTTATTGGTGTGTATAGATTGTGGTTTGGATATCGTTTCCGGTACGGGGTACCATGTGAGTGAAACGATGTGTGATGATTTCATGTTCATGAGCTCACATGGTAGTGACTATGAAGTTAAATGGTGTTATTTAGTGGTTTTACGTATACGTATATGTATTACAGAAAATCGTATTTTTACGATTTACGGTTTAGCATTTTGAGGTCGGAAGAGGTATTTAGTCACGGGAATATTTTTCGGGATGGTTTTAAGTCATTTAGGACTTAGTTATAAAGTTTATTTCAAAATTTGAGATTTTTTTTAAAAGTGTATATTTTACGACTTTTACGGTAAAACGCGTAAAAATTGACTAGTTTTACGGTTTTGAGATTTTGGAGGTTTTAGGAGCTGAAATAAATTAAGGTAAATTAAGGTATTGTTAATAACATAATATTAAACAATAAAAAGAAAAAAAACGAAATTTAATGGATATGGAAAGGGTATAGACGGTTCGAAAAGAGAAAAAAAGGAAAAAAAGGAAAAAAAGGAAAAAAGGAGAAAAAGGAAACATTGTATTGGGCTAGGACTAGTATGGTAATTATATAAAGACTTTTATTAACTAAAAACACATCATAATCCCCTGGAGATCAAGCTTAGGTCGAATTTAATGGAGAATATTAGGGTTCTTCATAAAATTTTGGGGTTTTCATAAATCAAAGGTAAATATTCAAATCCCTTTTTAATTTAATTGTTTTTATATTTTGTTTAATCATCTTATGATGGAATTAGGTTAGGGTTTAATTTAAAAACATTAAATTAATGTTATAATAATGAGGTTATAATGATTACATAAGTTAGGGTTTGTAATTAGTGGGGTTAGGGTTAATTAATTAGTTTAATTTGATTAAACCCGTTTTTAAAAACTGGGCAGAATTTTGAGTCAATTGTTTTGATCATATTGGGAGTTCTACAAACTCTTATTTTGCGATCCAAGTATCCATGAAAAGGTAATTGAAGTGGCTTTCCAATGCAAGAAACGAGAACTAAATTGGAGGTCGGGAAGTGGGTCAAAAACAGGTTACAACAGTCGGAGGTCAAAACAGTTTTGAAGTCAGCCTGTTTTCTTTTTAGGTTTTGGGTTGTTTAGGGTACTTAGGGTTGCATTCGGATCTTCTAACGAACATGAGAGATGGTTTATATATTATAGTAAGTATCTGCACTTGGGATAATTTTTTGGTTTAGGGTAAGACCCCCTAATCCTAACAAACTTTTTGTAAGTTTAAAATCAGTAAATCTGGAGTGACAAAAGTATATATATATATATATATCGGGGCCTTAACAGTAGCTTTAAGGTTAGGGAAAGTGGGAGATGTTAGCTAACATATGTAAAGGCATAAATATTCCCTTTACAGAGATTATGGGTATGTTTAAGAGGGAGTTTGGCATATAGTTTGGAGACCTAAAACTGGGACTGTTTTTGATAAAATGTTAACGGGATGTGTTATGAAGTAAAACGAGTTAAGGGCTTTATAGGGGGGTGTAATGAGATTCTTAGAGCATATATATGAGGTATATATATGGGAGAAGTTTATATGTCCATCATAGGTTGATGAGCCATTTTAGTGTTTGGTTCATGTTTTGATTATGTGTTTTTGGTTGTTAGCTTTTTGCTAGTGCGCGGATGTTTGGGGAAGCTCAATCAGGTGAGTTTCATAGTCCCATGTTTATTATTGATTTTGACTTCCAGATGGGATGGAAGAGACACTGTGTTGAGTTATTTTCTAAATTGATGTTGTGAATGTTTTTGTGATTCGAGATGGACTTGTGTGTACATTGTGTGATTAACTGCTATGTGATTCTTGATTGTGTATGATTTGGATCGGGGGACACGTGCCGTCTCAGTTATTGTGGTTTGACAAGGTAGTGGCCTTGTAGTTTGACAAGGTAGTGGCCTTGTGGTTTGACAAGGTAGTGGCCTTGTGGTTTGACAAGGTAGTGGCCTTGTGGTTTGACAAGGTAGTGGCCTTGTGGTTTGCCAAGGTAGTGGCCTTGGGATAGGTACATAGAGTGACCATCTATGGTACCATGTTGTTTGGCAAGGTAGTAGCCTTGGATTGGTTTGGTATGATTAATCTTGATTGATAGTTGTTAATGCATATTTGTAACACATTGTCCATATGTTCTTTTGTTGATGATTGTTATTCACAACTTGTAACTGATTTTAGCATTGGAGTCTAAACCTATGACTCTCACCAACTTTATGCTGACGTGTTTTAGTGTCTCTTTCAGGTGAGAATATGGTTAAGCTTGAGGATAGAAGTGGCTAGACTTGGATGCCTTAGGATTGCATATAGAAGGAGATCCCCGTTCCTTCTTAGCTTTGTTTGTTCATTTATCTAGTGATACTGTTGGCACCTATATGTTTGTTTGTTTGTGTTATTTGTTTGTCTTGGGTAAGAGGTAGGATTGTTACCTACTTACCTAGACTCCTGCATTGTTGAGATATTGTCTTGACATTTGTGTCACCATTTTATGACATTTCTTATATCATTTAGTTATCTCTATAGACACGCTATTGTTGTGATGATATCCATACGTCGTGCCCTATATTCCGTCATGGTGGGGTGTGACAGTCTACCACTACCTTGCCTCCATAACTATACTAATTCCCTTGCGTGTTATTTGCCCAATCTTTAGTAGAAAATTTCTACTCTACCCTCACATCCGCTGGTACTTTCATCAATCTCCTAATGGTACTTCAACCAACTTCTCATAGCATGACATCTCGTTCTCACGACCACTCAACTAACTTTACTTACTCCCTTATTCCCGTAACCAATCTAAGTTTCAAAACTCCACAAATCTTAATCATTCCTTCAACACAACCTTTAAGCCAAAACACAACTCTGCATTCTAATATCTAACCATAAGTAATACTACCCAACTCTATCCTCTCATCCTAACATTTCCACAACCGCATAACTAAATCAACCATGACGTGTACCAAAAGAATTCCAAACAATCGCGTCCTAATAAATATAGGTTAAACCGAAAGATCAACCATAATGAACCCTAGCCAAAACAACTGAAAATGAAACAAGTTAATCCAAAAGATTCAATGGAGTGTGCCAACAACGAAAAGTTAGACTCGTCACGGTTAGTATTACCAAATTTCGATACCTCAGAAAATTTTAAACTTTCGCCCCATTTAGTTACTCCTCATAAGAAACAAACTTCAATATTATTAAAATCAATCATACTCGTTTTGAACAATAAACTCATCTTTTATCTTCATTATTTTATCAGGGATATCAACTAGTTAGTATACCACAATCTTATTCTAACCATTATCTTGTTTACCCATATTAAACTTATTTCACTTGTTATAATGAAACCAATACATGTTTATAAAATACAGTGTTTTTTTTCATTTTATTCTATATTATTAGTATTATTATTTTATAAAATCCTTTTAGGCTGGTTATAACTAAACTACTACACGTTTATAAGGTGTGGTGTTATTATTATCATTACTATAATAAAATCTCCCTTTTTACTCTTTCCGTCTAGTTAAATACTTCTAAAATTTTAACTCCACTTAAGAAAATTTTTATAAAATTTCTTTACCCCTTTAAAATGTATTATCATATGTTACATAGAAAACTAATCCAATTATTTTCAAGACAAATTTTTTTATAACTTACTACCACAAACATAAAAAAAAGATATGTAAGTCACGATATCATACCATACATTTACAAATTATTTTTAAAGTCGTTTTCTTATAATTAGCCAGACTTATTTGCAAGAAAATTTAGTAGTTCTCATTAATTAAAATACATACCCGAATGTAGACACACATAAAAAGACTCAAAACGTCGTTGGAACTCCATCAAACTCCAGCACCATAAAACACGAGCAAACACAAGGTACGTTCAAGTTATAATAACCACTGAACGACCATATATCATAACTTAACACATACTAGTATATATACATCCGCATATATATACCTATTAAATCACCCAAAACATACTCGTTACCATACATGTTAGATCAATCAATCGCGTCATACACTCGGTTTTTCCATACGAGTAATCGCCATCTTACAACAAGGCATAAAACCCATCACTAAAACCAGTCCATATCGTGTGACCCCATAATCACACAACATGACTACAACCCAAAACATATAACACACTAAAAAATATCCGTACATAGGCAATCGTTACATAAACCCACATATTATACATATTCCCAAAATCCACATCTCATCATATACAAGCATGTACTAACCCTCTTTCATGCAATCATACTTAGGAATCCATTGAAGTTGTGGTACTTGTATAACTATGTTGGCCACCATACTTATACAATTACCCTTTCCCCAATGCACTCCCTCCTATGATGACACTTATAAGAATAAATACAACATATAACACATAAATCCATCTACTCACATAAGTTCATAACCACATAAACAATAAGGTCCAAAACTCCATCTATTAAAATAATATAGTCAAACTCTTGGAATACATAAATCCATAGTCTAGCTAAAACAACATAGATAAACTCCAACACAATATCATAATCAGTTATAAGTCATGTCGCCCATAAGAGTGGAAACAAATTAAAATCCTTCCTATCCACCTACTCCTAGTGACTCGAATCACCACAAGATTCTTAGGGAACATGACTTAAACATCAAAAGAAAAATAATATACATTAGGTACACCAAATAACTTACTATGGCGAAAGTAATTTATATATCAAAAGCAAAACAGAAATTAACAGGTGACTAAGTATGGGCAACTACAGTTCAACTCATACTAGTCAAAATTCACAAAATAAAATTAGGAAAATATAATCAAGACCACACGTAATCCTATGACGCCTATTTCAGGGATCCTTAAGCTAAAGACTAGGCTAGGCAACCTAATTCTCTATAACCATTGGCTATGATACCATTCTGTCACACCCCACCATGGCGGAATATGGGGCGCGACGTATGGATATCATCACAACAATAGCGTGTCCATAGAGATAACTAAATGAAATGGAAATATCATAAATGGTGACACAATGTCATGAAGATATCTCAAACAATGCAGGCGTCTAGGTAAGTTGGTAACGGGCCTACCTCTTACCAAAGACATTCAAATAACACACATCAAACATATAGGTGTCTAAAAAGTGTCACTTATTCAAACATAAATAAAGACTAAGAGGAAAGGGGGTTCCTCCAAATGCAATCTTAAGCCTTCCAGCTAGCCACTCCTATTCTCACGCTTAACCACATTCTCACCTGAAAGAGACACTAAAACACGTCAACATAAAGTTGGTGAGAGTCATAGGTTTAAACTTCAACGCCAAATCAGTTATAAGCTGTGAATAAAAACCATCAACAAAAGAACATATGGACAATGTGTTACAATTATGCATTAACAACTACCATTCAATATTAACCATACAATCACAATTCCAAGGCTCCAAGCCTTACCAATAACCATAATTTCCAAGGCTCCCAGCCTTACCAATAACCATGGTCACATAGGCGCCCATACACCTATGAACCAATCCCAAGTCCCCGCCTTGTCAACATCCCCTTGGTACCAAGTCAAACCACAATAACTGGGACGGTACGTGTCCCCCCGATCTAAATCATAAACACAATCAAGAATCACATAGCAGTTAATCACATAAATGTACACACAAGTCCATCACAAACCATAAAAACATTCACAGCACTAGTTACAAAACCAAACAGTGTCTCTTCCATCCCATCTGGAATTCAAAACATTTATAAATCATAGAAACTTGGGACTATGAAACTCACCTGAACAAGCTTCTCCAAGTATCCGCGCTCTAGCAAAAATCTAAACACACAAACATATACAATCAAGACATGAACCACATACCAAAATGGATCATCAATCTATGATGGATATCTAACCTTCTCCTACAAATTAACCCCGTTTATATGCCATAATCATCTCATTACACCCCTCTATAAAGCCCTTAACTTTGTTTAGTTCATAACTCATCTCGTTAACATTTATCCCAAAGAAGTCCCGATTTTCATACTCCGTATTATGAGCCAAACGCCCACCAAACCTAAATCAAATTCCTTTCAATGAAAACCCCATAAACTTATATGTGTTAGCTAAAATCTCAGCCCTTTCCCCAACATCAAATCTAATTTTAAGTCCCCGATATACAACTTATACTTTCACCTATCCAAATTTTACTGATTTTGAACATATGAAAAGTTTGCTATGACCAGAGGGTATTACCCTATCCCATTTGCTTAGCCCTTCTCCAGATATTTTATATAATATATGATCTAAGTCTCATGTTCATTTTAAGCTCCAATTATAACACTAAGTACCCCAAACAATTTAAAACATAAAATGAAAACAAGCTGATCCAAAGACTGTTTTGACACCCGACTGATGTAACCTGTTTTTGACCCACTTACCGACCTCCAATTTAGTTCTCATTAAATGAATTTGAAATCTAATTCAATTACCTTTCCACGGACATAAGATTCGAAAATTAAAAGTTTGTAGAACTCTAGATATGATCAAAACAATGGACCAAAAATTCTGCCCAGTTTTTAAAAACGAATTTAAACATGATTAAACCCTAATTACCATCACTAATCTTCATAATAACCAAAGTAATCAATTCATATGAACCCTAAACTCACTAATCTCAGAAAACTCACAAACCCTAATCCATCATAAGATCAATTACATGATTAGATTGATTAAAATCATTAATAGAACAAGGGTTTTGAAGGTTTTACCTTAGAAATCAATGGAAGATCTTTATTTTTGAAACCCTAATTGGCCACCATTGTTGAATTTCGGCTAGGAGCTGTTATGGAGCTTAAAAATCTGATTATTTTGGTTACGGATTGGGTTTAGTTAAGTCCTAAAGGCCCCCTAGTCCCATTACAAGTCCATTGGGCCTATTTTTGGGCTTTTCCTTCTTTCTTTCTTTTAGCCGCCCAACCCAAAGCCCAAAACCCCTATTTGGCCGACTTTTATACTCCACCTACTGTAAATTAACTATTAATTATTATTATCTTAAATTTCCTTAATTTATTTAAGCTCCTAAAGCCTCCGAAACCTCAAAACCGCAAAACTAGTCAAATTTACGCGTATACCGTAAAAGACTTAAAAATATACAGTTTTATAAAAACTCTTAGAATATAAAATAAACTATATAACTAAGTCCTGAATGACTTAAAACAATCCCGTAAATTATTCCCCTGACTAAATACCTCTTTCGAGACCCCTAAATGCAAAACCTTAAACCGTAAAAATACGATTTTCTATAATACATATACGTATACGTAAAACCACTAATCAACACCATCTCATTTCATAGTCACTACATTGTGAGCTCATGAACATGAAATCATCACACATCGTTTCACTCACAAGGTACCCCGTACCCGAAACGATATCCAAACCACAATCTATACACACCAATTAGCACATAAACACGTAAAGACACGTAACTTGCACAAAATAAAACTAAGTGACGAACCTCAGAACCGCGGTTGTCACATAAGTAATGGTTGGTACAGGACTAGCCCTATTTAGTCGCATGTGCTTTTATCGAAACTTTTAACTTTGGGACTGACCCATAGGCGTTCCCTCGCCATGTCTTTTGTTTTGGGACCGACCCATAGGCGTCCCCTCGCGCATATAAAGGTTTTTATAAACTGCATCATGTGCACTGTTTTCATGCATAAGATTTTTCTCATGATTTAGTAGCATAATTTGTTTTTCATGTCCCCTCATAAGTTAATATGTTTTATGTCAAGTATGTTTTAATACTGTCATGGTTAACTTCAGTTTCATGCTGATTATGTTATACAACTTCAGTTTCATCCTTCATGTTAAGTTGTTTCATGTTTCTCCATGATAATTCCGTCTTCATGTAGATTACGTCTTACGTCTCTTTTGTTATTTATGCTTTCATGCAAGACATTGTTGAATTTCATTGAATCCTGCTTTCATGATAGTCATGGTTGGTTTTTATTGATCATGCTTTCAGGCAAATCATCTTGAATTTTGTGTAACCACACATTAACGTTTCTCTATGCAACCAGAATGAGATATATACTGGCGTTGCCAGGTTATCATGATGGCTTTCCTAACCGTTTAACCGATTATATTTCCCTAGGATCATTTCATGTGCATTCCATGTGTATTTCATGTATCGTATTCCATGTGTATTACACGTACCTTAATTCATGTGTATTCCACTTGCAATACTTCACGAGTATTCGCTAGTCGATTCTGAATCATCTCACGCATATGTTCACTTGCTGATATTCTACAAGATTGCGGATGCCACTCATAACTTGGAGATGTTATTAAAGGTTGATGCTGCTGATGTTTGGAGACGCTACGAGATGCGGATGTTGTTCACAACCTGGAGATCCTACAAGACGAAGACAAAGGCGTCAGAGCAAAGCAATTGGACGAGAAGATGCTTCACCATCAGACGATTTTCATCAATCATTGTCCCTAATTCTTAGTTACATGTCACACGTCATTCATTTGTCGTTTCAGTCATAAGAGTGCAAACCGGTACCATCCGGCCACTCAGTTGAATAGTTACATGAATCACAGTCATGAGAATGACCTTCATGGAACTGACAGACAAGACGATAGTAACCACTACTATGACAGCAACTATCCTAGCAATCGCAACCGAAGCTCCGGCCGCGGACGTGATCAGAAATACAAAGGATCAGTGGTCCAACCAATCCGCCAATTTTGGCATAATAACCTAATATTTGTAGTTCTATTTGTTTCACATTTCGAGACACATGTCAAGACATCAGTCAATATACATGTCTCATGTATACCTTCCGAAGACACATGTCAAGACACCAGTCAAGACACATGTCATGCTTATATTTCCCAAGACACGAGTCAAGACACATGACTTACGTCCAATTCTGGAACATCCCTAAGAAATTCAGGGTACCCTCCAAAGGGTATATCCATTTTGTGGTGCCATGTATTAATCAGGCCACAAGAATTTCAGTACCAGCACCGGCATATCAGTAAGATCTGTCACGATTGCTCGATGACACTTTCATCTCTTGCACTCATATTTCATATATTCATGACCATAAAGGACACCATTCGTATCCCCCATGTATACGAAGGTTTTCCTTCAGCCTAATGATGAGATCCAAACTGCTAACGCATTACCTAGGACAAATGCGAGTTGAATTTAATCCTAATCATAGACTATGAACAGCATACCAAATTACGATTAATAATTATGTACATTGATGTTCAGGCTCCTGAATACATTCAGTAGGGTTTTCCATCAGGAAAATATGTACAAATCATCTATGCGTTACAAGCACGTGCTTTGTTAGCCATGACTGCTAAAATTTTCTAGCTGTCAGTTAAGACACGACCACTAAAGTTCCTTTTACACATAACCAGACGAGTATTCCAAAATCTCCCCATACATTCCAGAAGAAGCTTCAAGGAGAAGGACGGTAACATGAGATTATGTGTCGACTACTATCGATTTAAACAAATCACCATTCATAACTGTTATTCTCCTCCACGTATTGACAAGATCGGATTCATTTAGGGTGTTAAGCATTTTTCCAAGATCGGATTCATGATCATGCTGCCAACAGTGACGAGTGAAAGAGCAGGACATGTCCACGACTGCTATTCGTACACGACTCGGTCATGCTAGATTTATGATTTTGAATTAGTCTCATCAATGCTCCAGCAGCATTATAAGAATGAGTTTCCATGAACTCATAAGCAAATTCATCAGTGTTTTCATTGAGGATAACCTAATTTTCTCTAAGTCTAGAGAAGAACAGGAAGACCATATCTGCACTATATTACAAATTCTATGACAAGAGAAATTTTACCCTGGTAATTTTCCAATATCAATTCTGTTTGATTACAGTGACACGCTGAATCACATGGGTTTCTACGGTTAATCTTACCATGACTCAGCTTATGCGTAAAGGAGAGAACCCTACAATACATTAGGTGTTCTAGAAAATCCTACGTTAGGAGAAGTCTAGATTCAGAGACTCAGAGTTTCGCAAACTCATATGTATCAAGTTCTATGAAGCAAGATATAGTTTTGTTCATATCTACATACCTGTGATACCAACAGGCTAAGGTAGAACACCAAAAGACTAGGATGTTTTTCCATCATCAGAATTGTGAACAAAAATAGGACAAGATCTCCATGGATTTTGGTTACCAGATTAACGCAAACTCAGAAGAAGCATGATGCTATCTGGGTTATTACCAACAGTTGATCAAGTCTGCAGAATCCTTACATCCACAAGGATTTTAGAACCAACAGATTACTCGGACATGTTCCAGCCAAGGCTCATCAGATCACTTGGTAACCCCTCTACTATCGGGTCAGACAAAGGTCCACATTTGTGCTCCTTATTTACGTTCATCCTTGTTCTAATTTCACGACTTGCTTTCATGCTCACGTTCATGATCGTATCTTGGCTTACGATTTTACGTTCATCTTCGTTCTAAGAAGTTTTGAAGGAACTAGAGAGACTAAACTCAAGTTTAGTATAACTCCCTATCCTCAGATAGACGTTTTACGTCACAGTCCATGTCTCACCTAATGGCATTTGGCGATACCGCCGCCGTATTTCATGTTCACGATATGTTTCACATGTCACGTTCATTCCACGTTCCTCATATCACGTTCACGATATGTTACACGTATCATGGATCACGGTATGTTTGCTCATACTACCCTCACCATATCTCCACGTATCACGTTCAAAAATTTTCACGTATCACGTTCAAAAATTTTCACGTATCACGTTCAAAATTTTTCACGTACTACGTTTCAATATGTCTCGCGCATCGTTGCTAATTATCAGTTAAGTCAGATTGTTTTGCATCGTAATGTTTCAGTTACCCTTGCACGTAAATTTTTATTTCCTCAATCGAATTTAGGGGATCTATTGTACGTTGATAACCATGAACTTTTAAGTATGTTCAAGTCAAGGTCAGAAGGACCAAGATTTATCAATTGTGTCAAGATCTTGTGAAAGAACCATTCCAAGTGTAAAACCCACATGAAAAATCCATGAAAATATTAATTACACGAAACTACAAAGTTACTAAAAGTTTTAAGTAAATAAATTCATGACAAGTATTCAAGTATAATTAATTCACGACAAGTAATAACGTATATTTTATTTACAACACAAAAAAATATATATAATTAATTCAGGACAAACGATTACGTATAATAATTACGACATGACGAGTTGGAATTAAGTATAAATCACAAGTTTACGAATACACGAGATTATAAATCAGGACATGAAATAAATAAGTGAAAAGGGCCCCATGATTATAAATAAACCTTACAAGTAAATAAGGCCCAAGCCTGGCCCACTAACAAATAAACTAGCAAAATCATACATTCCATTTCATTTTGACAAGTTTGTAAAAAATTAAGAAACCCTAATGTGTGTGTGGGTGTGCCGTCGGCTACCAAGACAAAAGGAAGAAAATAAGCAGATTTTGATCTAATATTGTTCAACCTTGAGGTATGTAACTATGTACTATTAGCTATTATTTTATCTAATGCATGATATGACTAATCATAAGTAACCTACGTCACCTATTAATACTATGTATGCATATCAGATTTCGTTAGCTTAGTATAATATATATTAGTTGGTAAGATGTATTGAACGTTATAATGTATTCTTGATATAAACCTTAACGGAATCGATCTTAGAAACCAAGACGATTTAATACATGCGATGGAGATTCCGTTTTCTAGACCGAGTCTTATATGTTTCTTCACAACATTTTGTTTGTTATTCACAATTATTATAAAAAAATCAATGTTAAGCCACCTAATATGAGATGCCTAGTACTTCAACTAATGGTTTAAAATAATATGGCTTCAACTAATTGTTCATACTAGTAATTAAAAACGACGATTTAATTATACCTTGTTTAATTCACTTTTATAAATAAATGTTTTAAATGATTTATTCAGTAAATTAAATTTATAATGATAAATTGGTTTTATAAAATTAAAAAGGGTATAATATTATTAAATGAGTTAAATTATTTTTGAAAACTTCATAAATTAGGAAACTTTTTATTTCTAGCATGTCAGCAAATATAGAATTAGTATAACGTCAGAATACGTGTTATACCGTACGATTAAAAGAAATATTAGAAGGCTCAGACTTATCAGTTTATATACGTACAATATTTCAAGAATAAAATAAATAAAACGAGAAGCAGTTACGATCTATAAAATTAAATAAATATCAGTTAACTTATTCGCGCCATCATTATTGTAGCTTCCGTGAAGTCTGAGTAGCAGTCGTTCAGTTTTTCCTTACAATCAGTTATTGGACAAGAGGTACGGATTTTCCGTCCTTTCAGTAAGGACTTCCTTTCTATGCATGATTAGGATTTCCCGTCTTCAGCCAAATGTTTTTCTCCAGTATATGTTTAAGTTTATCAGTAATCATATTAATAACTAAATAAATTGCCTGAGCATTATATACAAGCACGACCAGTTTATGTACTAGTTACGGAGGTACCGTAACCACGGCACTAGAGGCACCGGTGTCGTGACTCACATGCAGGAGAGTGATATCCTGCATCGTTCCACTCAGCTCAGCTTGGCCATTTTATCAGTATTATTAGTGGGGCGTATGGATGCATCCTAGGCTTATATGTCTTACAAGTTATCAGGGTGAATGTGGTGTGTGCTCTACATCCTTCACATTGGAGCTGATCCCTCCACCCAGCACAGTTATTTAGAGGTCACCCCTCTACAGCATGACGAGGTCACCCCTCCAGGTATTCATGCACGGTTGTTACAGCACGTGACCTATATAAGCTCTGGCAATTAAAATACAGTAAATGCATGTTTTCAGATTTAACAGATAGCAGTTCAGCTGTATTATTTATAAATCAGACTTTACAGATTATACACAGATTTCCGCTGCAACTTTACTTATCAGTCTTACAGCTCCAGTATTTCATCATCCGTTTCATTTCAGTAATACCTTATCATGCTTTATATCCGTTCACTGAGCGTTATGCTCAGCCGTAGTTCCCTTTCATGATCTAACGGCAGGTACACCAGGACGCTCTTAGGATTATGAGAGCAGGTGCATTTGGATGGAAGCTATCCAGACTTCTTACTTTATGTACTTACATTATTCTGCTTATTTGGACATTGTTTAGTCCTTTCTTTTAGTATGTTACTTTTCAGGTTTTGGGCTTATGTTTGGATTGCCGATGTTTGATTCCGGTATTTCCTTTATGGTCAGTTAATGTTTTATGACATTTACCTTATGCTTTGATGACACGCCATAAATACACGTAACGATCCACTTATCCAAGTGGGGTGTTACACCAAGAGGGAAGCCACTTGGAAACGGACAAGTTCATCCGGACTTCTTATCCGTTTTTCTTTTATCAATTAGATATGTCATTTCAGTCACGTCACGTTCCATGTCCTTTTCAAGACATGTCACGTTTCACGTTCCTTCTACCATGTCAGCTTCATGTCCTTTTTATCTTATATACCCTCTCAGTTGGATTCGGGTATGTTACGCTTCCAGTTACGATATCTATAATTCGGGGAAGAATTTTTCTTTTTAGGGGGGAAGAGTTGTAAAACCCGCATGCTTTTACCATGAACAGTACACTTATGATCGTACGTACAAGATTAAAACTTTCCTTATATAACATGAACACGTATCACGAACAAGAATTACAAGTATTACGTACGTGTTATAACACGATAAGTATTTATTACGTATTAACACACGATAATTATTTCAATAATAATTATAATCACGAACATACGAACATGAAATCATGAACATAAACTAATCACGAGCTAATAATACGTATGTATGAATATTTATTACGAGCACGAATAAATATATTAAGTCACGAACGATAACTAATCAAATCACGTAAAAACACGAACACGAGAACACACTATTATTTTACACACGGAAAATGTTCGGGTTACCCTCATGTGGGCCCCATACCCACGGACACACAAGACCAAAAGGGCCTAGCCATTAATTTTTACTAAACTAGGGAAAAAGGGAAAACTTGTTTCATATTTACAAAATTTAGAAAACAAAGAAAACCCTAGTTCTTCCTTTTTGTCTTCCTTGGCCGCCGGGTTTAAGAACACCAAAGGGGTGTTTCGGTTTGATTTTGGTCTTTGATTTGTTGCAAGGATCGTTTGTGTGTTCATCCTCTTGATTTCACGTGATCGGTATAAACCCTAACTCTTTTATTTTATGGTTTTGATTTATTTAATCACATAAAATCATGAAGGTTTTTAATAAACTAATTAAAAACAAGTATTTAAT
This sequence comes from Glebionis coronaria, assembly GCA_025667525.1. Lineage (NCBI taxonomy): Eukaryota > Viridiplantae > Streptophyta > Magnoliopsida > Asterales > Asteraceae > Glebionis > Glebionis coronaria. The sequence continues at coordinate 460,343,157 of CM046877.1, forward strand.
CATGTTATTAATCATGGGGTTTAGTCAATTTAGGGTTTAGGGGTGTTTGTTGTTTGGCCGACGCCTAACCGAGCCCAAGGGGGGGGGGGGGGGGATCTCGGCTTGGCTTATATTCACACCACCGAGACCTTAAGGTCTCGATTTGGTGATGGTGGTGTCACGGCAGCAGCAAGGGCAAGAAACCCCGACCTAGGTCGGGGTATGGTGATGTTTAAGGGTCCGGTTCATGGGTTTTAAACACGGGTCCGGTTCAAATGTTTAGATTTAAAACACGGTCCGGTTCATGAGTTATTTTTTCAAGGTTTAATATTTTTACAAGTTATATTATTTTTATAAGATTTAAATTAAATTAGTTAAAAGCATGAACATGATTAATTTAATTTACATGACTTAGGTTATTAATTTTATTATTAACACATGAATTTTAACCTAAGTATTTTATCTTTTAATTAGACTATATAATTAATTAATCATTAAAACCATGACTTATAATGAATTAATTTACATGACTTAGGTTATATTATTTATAGATAATAATACATGTTTTAACCTAAGTATTTATTTTACCTTTATTTAATTAAATCATGTTATATTTAATTAAATACTCTAACCTATATTTTATTTAATTCACATGAAATAATTAATAAACTACACTATATAATCAAATGACTTAGAATATTAATCAGAAAACACTTAAGCTTATATAATTAGCTTAATTATCCAACTTATATCTAATTATGGAAACTTTTTATTTTTAGAAACTTATTTATTTAAGGTAGCTAATCTATTTATGGAAACTTTCTATTTTTAGAAACTTATCTATTTTAAGCAGTAATTCTATTTTTGGAAAATTTCTATTTTTGGAAACTTTTTATTTTTGGAAACTTTCTATTTTTGGTAACTTTCTATTTTAGGAAACCTGCTATTTTTAGAAAGTTACTTATTATTACACAACAAGTAAAAGAATACATGAAATACAAGTAATTCTTAATCAGAATAGACAGAATATATGATAAACACAGTATAAAGCTTAAATCAGTAAAACATGGCATGAACATATAAAACAAGCTAAGACATGATATAAAAACAGTTACGTACTCAGTAATCAGATACTTATACACGTATGTATTTATGTAGCATTAGTGATACCGAAGTAGGACTCTCTTCCGTTCGTCTTCTTCGTTCACTGGACATAAGGTACAGATTCTCCGTCCTTTCAGTATGGACATTCTTCCTTATTAGGATTTCCCGTATGCAGCCAACTGTTTTCCCCAGTATATGTTTTATATGTTTTTGAATTGCTTATGTTTTATTAGAATACCTAAAGCCATATACATGCATGACCAGTTTCACCTAGTTATGGAGGTACCATAACCATAACACTAGAGGCACCAGTGTTACGAATTCACCACGACGGAGTGATAGCTCGTGGCGTCCCTTTAAGCTTTTGGCCATATTATTATTATCAGGTGGGGCGTATGGGTGCATCCTAGTTTACATGTTTTCAGCAGATTATTCAGAGTGAATGTGGTGTGTGCCTTGCATACTTCACAAGGAGCTGATCCCTCCTACCTAAAACCAATATATTAAATTAGAGGCAGCCCCTCTAATTTGCATGACGATGTCACCCCTCCAAGAATTCATGCACGTTGATATTTCATGACCTATATTGGCTAATGGTTAACATGTTAAACAGTTTTCATAAGATAAACATAAGGCTTTTGAAACTATAAAACCAGTTTTATGAAGTTATACCAGGTTTTCCAGGACATATACATTTCCGCTGCTATATGTTTTACATGCTTATATTATTCATTCCATGCTTGTATATCCGTACACTGAGTGTTATGCTCGGCCGTTACTTTCCTTTCCATGTCCCAAAACGGCAGGTACCCAAGGACAGACTCGATCATTTTGGAGGACATGCATAGGATGGAAGCTGCCATAGACTTCTTTTCTTTTTTGCCTTCATATACTTATGCTTGTTTAGTCTTTCATTCATTTCATTTACTTTATTATGTTTTGGGCTTATGTTTGGGAACCGATGTTTGATTCCGGTTTTCCCTATGGTCATGTATGTTTTACTACATATTACCTTGTATGCTTTGATGACACGCCATAATTACGCGTAACGGTCCACTTATCAAAGTAGGGTGTTACAACACGGGGCAACAATTAAGGGGGAGCAATTGTCCAACATTCAAAATCTTTGATGCCGAAAGTGCCCAGTTCACAAATTGGTGTCAAGACAACGATATCAATTGTACACATGGTGTCAAGAGATAACTTCATATGTGACGAGGCGACTAACATTCGTGAACAAGAACCATGTGATTCTATCATATGATTTTCTCCATCATTCAGGTCCAACCTCGTAAATTATTAATCTTGTGAATACATTATCATATATGATCTTTGAACGTGATAAATACCTTACACTTGTGTTAAAAAGGTATTTAATTTATGTATCAAGTACAACCTCATTAATTTGAGGGGGAGCTTGTGTAAATCATGAAGATAATTAGGTTTGCATTTTTCTTCCCAATTTTTCTTAAAATCTCATTAAATCAATTGATATTAAAAATATCGATTGGGTTAATATTTTTAATATAGGGGAGAAAATGTGATTTAATATTGAGATCAGTAATGGTTTACTTAATGTGTTGGCTCATCCCGACATGTGTGAAATGTTTTCGTATATCGTGGCATATGTTAAGGGGGGCAAAATGGATTTGCTATATCTAAAATGGAATTCATAGTGATTTATACTTACCCACAACCCATTTATTTCACGACGATGAAGATTGTGGTGACAAAAGGATGGTAGGATAGGTTAAGTCTAATGATTCTTTCAAAACCGAAGGAATCTTCCCAAGGACATTCTATAGCTAGAAATAGTAGTCCTTAGGAAAGATGGAGAAAGATTGTGAATGTAGTTGAATGTCGACCAAGTAATTAAGTTAGCACTGGAACAATCACAACAAGGTGCTAGTTATGACGTATTGGTAAGCATTGAAGGGGTTGAAGAATGGAAAAAAATTGTAAAGATAAAGGGTCTAAAGAAAGAAGCCCTCCTTACAACTTAGGCAGAAACGGGGTCAAAACATATGCGATTGAGATCATTTTTAATGATGCTTGATATTAAAGATAAGACATCATGGCCCTAGTGATGCAATGCACAACCCATCCTAGCTAACTCAGATATCTCTCAAAAGATATTTGTTTTAATCACACGGAGACAACGCATTATCTATTGATTTATTCACTCCGAATAAATTGGTATTGAAATGGTGGCACTCTTCTCCAGCCTCTGATCACTAAAATCCAAAATGCATGATCGAGTCTAGAGCCATTTGAGATCATCAAATATCTCATTAGGACACATTTTCATAATTCCTTGCTTCTTCACACACTGTGAAAAATAAGAAAGATCTTAAGAGTCCTACGCAAAATCTTCATGATCTTGCCTGAACATCCGAATAATACGAAAGTATTTACAATGAAGATGGAAATCCTTCTTGAGCGAATATAAAAAAGCTCATGGTAGGTGACTGGTGCGATTCTTTATGAATCAAGCTTGTGATAACTAGAAAGCAACAGTGGTCTAATTCTTAACTGAACTTAAAGACGTTTCAGGCCTCTACGGAATATCTTAGTGATCTTGCCAAAACACTCAGAGTGACACTCTATAGTGTTCACATTGATGAGTGGAAATCCTTCTAGTGTTAACATAAAACAACACTTGGTAGGTAACTTGCAAGATTCTATATGAATCAAGATCATGACAACTTGAAAACAACGATGGTGCGATTCTTTAATGAATCAAACTTGTTCCAGGAATCGGATTTGACGACTTCAATCATGCGGATAATTTTATCCAAATGATTCACTCTTTATGTTCGCAGTCAACTTTGGACGGTCGAGTAAAGAGAACGGGTTTACCCGCGAAATCTTGTAAAGGAGGTTCTTAATTGAAACTACCTTGATAACTAGATTTTACTCAGTTAAATTGTTCTTTGATGTGTGTCTAATCGAATTGATCTAGGTTCTATGTGTGACTCTATTGTTTTTGGTGAAACAAATATTTTTGGTTGTTTTTAAATTTAAATGTGCAAAGAATTAAAAGTAAATGTCGTTAAAGTAAAATGGCGTTAAAATTAAACTAAGTCTAATTAAACGAAAGGGTGCAATATTTAAAAACGTGACGGAAAGTAAATTAATTAAATGACTTAAAATTAAAGCGTGGCGGAAATTAAAATTAGACAAGAATTAAAATGAGAATGTAAAAAATTAAACAAGACAAAACATGGAAAATACCCCAGATCGGAATATATTCCGATCAGGCTCACCGTCGGAATGTAGACACACCTCCCGTCGGAATGTTGTTAGGAATGTCAATCGGAATATGTCACTTCTCCCAATCGGAATAACAAACAACCTCAGATCGGAATGACGTCTTACCTTTGATCGGAATGTAGAGTGAAGCTTGGTCGGAATGTTGAGTAGAACACCTGATCGGAATATCAAAACTATACCTGATCGGAATACCACACAACACCTCGATCGGAATGAGGGAAAGAGCACCAATCGGAATAACTGTCACTAGACCAGATCGGAATACCACTTACCTTGTCCTGATCGGAATACCAAAACTCCCTAGATCGGAATGCTGATAGGAATATTAAAACCCTTATCCGATTACTCCAATCGGAATGTAAAACCCTTTTCCGATTAACCCAATCGGAATACAGTAAAAGAAAATGAAAATAAGCTAGAAAGATAAGCTATAATTCTAATAAGCACAAGACGAAAATTGATGAGACTGCTTTTATACATAGTCTCATCGTCCAAATTGGGCTTAAAATGCATTAAATATCATCAAAATACCCAAATATATGCTTGTGTTAGTTGCTTGTGTATTTTAGGTACGGATATTGAGAAAATGACAAAATATCACAAGAATCATGCAAAAACGAACACGGGAAACGAAGCCGCACGATGAACCAAGCCCTAATGAAGAATTTTCCAAAGGAAACCCTTGAAGATTTGAAGAATATTGATGATTGGTCCTCCAAGTTTGAAGAATTGACACTTTATACCCTTGTATCTTCATAATTACAAGTTTGGTCCCTAAAGTTTGTCAAAATTACAAAAAGGACCCTTAACTTTGAAGAATTGGCAAATTTAGTCCCTCAACAAATCTAAATTGTCAATAATGGTCCTTCAAGAAGTCAACAAACAAGTCAAAGTCCTTTAAGTATGAAGACATGTCAAGAACAGCCCTTGAGATATGAAGAAATTGCATTTTAAGTCCTTAAAACAAGTTTCAAAACTTGTTGTGCCAAATTTGACAACCTTCCAAAAGTTGTTAAAAGGAAATTGGGCGTTGATAGCCATTTAATACAAAGTGAATAAAGTTTGAAAAGTAAGGGGGCAAACTTGCCAGACAGCCTAACTCCTCACACCCAACCAGCTACTGCCACCTCACCCACTCACACCCTTCCACCAATCAAATTCACCCTTTCTTCCATGTCACCTTTCCACTCACCTTAACTGAATACTTAATTCAGTTTAACCTTCCCTCCAAACACTTAATTTAAAAAACCATTAAAACCAAAACGGATTAAAACCCCCTTAATCCCCCTTAAACCCTAACTTTTCCCAGGAAGAACATCACTTAAAACAAGGGGTTTTTTGGTTGATTATTTCCAGATCCATGATTAACCCTCCCTTAAACCCAAAACCACCCTTAAACTCCCATCACCATCACCTCACATGTCCCTCCAACCCTCCCCTGCCCCACTATTCACTCCCAAACAAAAATGGACAGCAAGATCAACAACTCACAGCATTTTCTTGCTCCCAAAGGCTAAATAGACGTCCTAGATCAGTCCAAAGCAGCTGGCATCTCACAAAATGCCAAGATCATCACATGGCTTTGTTTTGACTGAAAAAATTCAAAATCATCCAAGGGCAAGATTGGAAGTTCACTTGTTAGGGTTTCTAGTTTCCATTCAGTTCTAGAATCTCATTGTAGCCTCTATATAAAGGCATTGTGGGACGTAGCATAGTGCTTGTTCTTTTTTCTCCTTTTTTCACAACTTTGTAAGTCCTATTTTTATGAAAAAGGTTTAAGTTTGTTGATGAGAAGAAAGAGCCAATTTAATTTACATTGTTTGCTTGTTGTTTAAAATTCCAAGATTGTTTACTTTTTAAGTTTTTAAAATTCAAGTTTTGTGTTCAAAGGTTTCTGATTTTAAGTTTTGTGTTCAAGTTAAGGTTGTTAAACCACATAAGCTTCTACATTCAAACTTGTATATGACCATACAACCCTGATATCTTGAAGATATCAAGGTGTAGTGGGTATAAAAGTTTGGGTAAAAGGGCTAAGTGAGGTGAAAAACCTACTTGCTTATTTTTCTTACATTTCTGTTTCAGCTTAAAAGCTATAAGCTATAAGGAGACTTGTCTATAAGTCATCCTTATAGCTCATTTGCTCTCATTCCAGGTCACTCTTGCTGTTTTGATTTGATCTTAGCAGGTTCTAAACAAGGTCCACTTTTTTATTCATTGTTGTTAAGCAATCCTTCATAATCATCTTGCCAAAAGTCTGCACAAGCCCGGGCTTGTTTGGAGGTGGTTTTTCAACCACTAAGGGTCCTGGATGTAGGACCCTTAAGGTAGCTCATTGTTTCTCTTTTCCATCTTCATTTTTCTGAAAATTATATGCTTTGTGTGATTTTGCATGATAAGTTTTTAAGTGTTAGTTTAAGTGCTTAAATTTGCTCCTATTAGGGTTGTATGCATGTTATATTGAGTTTGATTCAGTTTGATTGAGTTTTGATAAGATTTGCTTTGTTAATTGTTCATTTTCATAGTTTAAGGAGTGTTTGGGATAAGTGTTTAACTTGTATTTTTGCTATTAATCTTGCCTGCAAGCTTGTTAAATTCACTTATTAGGTTGCTATAGGTTGTATTCTAGGGTAAGTTTTCATTTTGGAAGGGTTTAAAACATTTTGCATGCTTAAAATTTTGAAAACTTAGCTATAATCAGTCACTGCTTGATTCCTGCTTATTTGTGTAAAATTGGTGCTTCAAGTTGTTAAATCTGCTAGAAGTAAGGTTATCCTAGGTTTGTGCATTGTTAATTTGCTAATTGATGGACTTGTATGCATGATTTGAGCCCTTGAAACTCACTTGTGTGCACACCTAACCAGCAAACACCTTTAAACTTGTGCAAGCTATATCAGTAACTTTACTTGGCTTTCTTTGTGCTTGATTGTGTGTAAACTTGCTTGATTTGTGTTTGATTTGACTCCTTGTACTCCAAAGAGTACAAGGGTGCCTTTGTTCCATCAAAAACACCACCAAAAAGCAGGATCAAGCCCTCTTGATCACAATCTTCACTTGTGAAGACTTTACATTTGTTCATCAGAAAGTTCATCATACCTGGGCACGTTTTTTGATTTGTAGACCTTAATCTTGTTTAATTTTGGATTGTGTTTGAGTTTTTGTGTTTAAATAGGTCACTGGATTAAGTTTTAAAAGTAAAAAAAAAATTTTTTTGCAAAAAGGCACACCCTGCCTGGACTCGAACACGCGACCTTGCGTTCCAAGGAGTAGCGTGTTTACCAGTGATCTAGATGGCCTTTTTACGTTTTCCTTTCCTTTCATTACTTATTTAAGGTGTTTTATTTTTGAGCTTATTTAAGTTAACAGCTTGTAAATAAGCTGTTTCTAGCTTATTTCTTATAGCTTATTTCTGTTTAGCATTTTTCTTAAGTTTTTGTTAGGTTGTTTGACTTTTCTGAGTAAAAAGTTTATTTTTCCCTTTATTATTTTATTTATTAGGATTATTTTAAGTTTAACTTTTAGAAAGTCTTTTAAAAATAGTAAAAAGTAATTTAAAAATCTAGAAAAATAATTTTTAGGTTTTTAATCATACTTTTGAGGTTTACAGCTTATTAGGTTTTCAATTTAGCTTATTTTTAATTTTATTGGATTTTAGGGTTTTTAGCAAACTTTAAAATTTAATATAAAATTATTAAATAGGTTTCAGAAAATTTGGTTTGCATTTTTGTTTTAGTTACATTATTTAGGATTTTTGGAAATTTTTTAGAATTTATTTACAAACTTTTTATTTTTTTGAATATTTTAATATTATTTTATTATTAAAAATTGAAGTTTCATTTTTTCTAGTTTTTTCATTTTTCCTAGGTTAAGGACATTAAATTAGGAGTTTTGTCACTTTCCAAATAATTTTTAGACTTTTCAATTAATTTTTAGAATTAATTTAAGATTTAATAGATTTTAATAGTTTTTAAGTGTTTAAAAATAGTTTAATTTGGTTTTAAAATTTTTAAAAATAGTTTTTTGCTTAATTAGGATATTTTTGAGGTTTACAAACTATTAGATCTTGTTTAAGGCTCTTTAATAATTAAAAGTGATTTTTAGGGCTTTAATTAGCATTAAAAAGTCATTATTTAATTAATTAAAAGGTTTTAGCAAGTTTGGATTTTTTGTAAACTCTTAGAATATTATTGTGGATTTTTAGTGATTTTTAGGAATTTTTAGGTTAAAATTTTATTTTTGGCACTATTTACGGTTTTACGTTTTCGCCTTTTTCATCGTAGTTTAATCCGTTTCATAACCGTCTTTCTCTTCTAATCCCATTTCTTTCTCAATCAATATAATCACAAACATTAATCAACTCTTAACACAACGCACTTGCCTCCTCGAGAACGAACTCACTTCATTGGGTCATAACTTGTGGTTTTCCTAAATCACTCGTTAATACTTACCCCATTTACGCTCTTTTTCCTAAAAGACGTAATTTCACTACAACCATCATTTTGGCGCCGCTGCCGGGGAGGCGTGTTGTGTTTTGGTTGAACCATTGTTGTTTTTATATATAGCCATAAAAGTAATTGTATTAGTAGCACTCTACTAATACGTATTATCGTTTTTCGTTTTTTTGTGAATATTATTACTATATTGTATACGTAGAACAATAAATTTACAAGTACTCCAAATACGTGAGAAATCACAACCTTGACTTGGGAGGTCATTACCCAATCATTGTATTCGAATCTCAAACCAAAGAAAAAGGCAAAAATAGATAAATACTTTCGAGAAGCTCGATTTTGAGAAATACAAACTATAAGGTGGGTATAAGGCGGTTGTATTTCACGACCTAAAGGAAAAAGGCTCTTAAGTGCTTCGCGCCGCCTCGTTTCCTCCGCTTGCTTGTGCGTATTTTGATTTTGAAAGCTAATCGAGGGTTTTGCCGCCCAAAGTATTATTAAGTATCATATATATTTTCTTGGTTTCATTTGATTAAACCCTCTTGAACGATTTGGTGTTCCACCATTGTTCTAAAGTCATCGAAGGCGTTCACTTCACGTGATCGTTTTCATTCCTTGAGGCTTCTTTAATCGAGAGATTTGATTAAGGAGGAGATTTGTAGATTTTGGTCTACTAATACATTCCAAAAATCCAAAAAAGTAAAAACAATCAAAAACCACAAAAAAAAATTGAAAAAGTAAAAACACCAAAAAGAATCTTCTTTGCTCGCCTTCTCGTTGTACGTGACGTTTATGCAAACTCGCTCTAAAGCAAGACGTGCTCGTAAACGAAGAAACAAATCAATCACTCCTACTAGTGAGGAGTCTCCTATTGACGAACCCATTATTGTGAAAGAAGCACCCATGGCTAATCGAACTATGATGGAGTTGCTTCAAGCACCCACCGAGGGTTATGGAGAAGCGATTGTGATTCCCGCTATCCTTGCGGAGAATTTTGAGGTTAAGACGGGTTTATTGTCCATGATTCAAAACAACAAGTTTCGAGGTGACGAAAAGGACAACCCTCATAACTACATTCGCCAATTTAATCGTCTCACCGCCACGTGCAAGTTTAAGGACGTTTCAAACGACTCGATTAAGATGATGCTTTTTCCGTATTCCTTAGCGGGGCCCGCAAAAATTTGGTTAGAGAAAGAGCCACCCAATTCTATTTTGACGTGGAAGGATCTCGTTTCAAAATTCGTGAACCAATTTTTTCCTCCCTCTAAGACTACGCACTTGAAAAACGAGATTTCAAAGTTTTCACAAGAGTATAATGAGAGTTTTTCAACGGCTTCGAATAGGTTTAAGGAAATGTTGCACGAATGTCCTCATCATGGTTTTTCCGACTTGCACCAAATTGACACGTTTTACAATGGCTTGAACGATCATGAGCGTGATTATCTTAATGCCGCCGCGGGTGGTAATTTTTTATGTAAGACGGTCGAGGAAGCATTGTTAATCATTGAAAATAGGTCTAAGGTGTATAGTCCTCGTAGCACATCGAGTGTTCGTAAGACTTCGTCTTCGTCTTCTCCTTCATTGTCACACACCGTTGATGCTTGCCAAATCGAGGCTAATTTGGAGAACAAAATTTTTGATATAGTGAAAGGATTGTTAGTTGAGTTTAAAGTTGGTGAACAACCCGCTCCCGCTACGATTAAAGCGGTTGAGGTTTCTTGTATGTATTGTGGTGGAGCTCACGATTATTCCGAGTGCATTACCAACGGTGGTAACACTTCGAGTGCCTTCGCGGCCGCGGGAACTTATAACCAAAACGGTCAAGTTCCTCGCACTAATCAATTGACTCCACCGGGTTTTCCACCAAATCAAAATGCTAACAATTATCGAAACAATCAAGTTGGTTACCAAAGCAATCAAAGGAACAATTACAAGGGTAATAACAACTATGGGAATCAAGGGAGTAGTAGTAGCCAATTGCAAAATCAAAATCAAAACCGTAATTTTCAAAACACGAGTCAAGGTCTTCAAAATGTTTACACTAAAGAACTTCCAATGGACTTTGTGAATTACGCCACGGCAAATGATAAGATTTTGGAAAACATTCAAGAGCAATTGGCTAATCAAGCTAGGGACACGGCTAAGAACACTAAGGAGTTGGCTAATTTTGTTAAAGAAAATCTTAGCATGAGGAATGAATTGAAAAATGATTTTGCTAACCAAATTCGGGGTCAAAACAACAAAATAGAGCAAAGTCATGCTAGGATTGAACAAAGAATTGACCAAAAAGCCGCTAGTCAAGATTTGAAGTTTAATAGTTTTGATGTTAAGCTTAATGCCATTTTAGAAGCCGTCATGGGAAACAAAGCCTCTACTTCGAGTGGTCTACCTAGTAACACCGTTTCAAACCCGAAGGGAGAGATGAAAGTGATTACCACACGTAGTGGTAAGGCACTTAAGGAACCGACTCCTCAACCAATTACTCCAACGGTGGAGGAAATTGAGGAAGAACCCGAGGTGGTGGTCGAAAAGGAGCATGTTTCAATCCCACAAAGTACCGCTCATGCCACACCTACGGTCGACCCATCACCCATATTGGAACCCGAGATTCCAAAGGCTATGCCTATGCCCCAACCCACACCACCCTTGCCTTACCCATCGAGACTTAGGAAGGAGAAACGACAAGAGCGCGACAACTACCAATTTGAGCTTTTTATGAAAATGTTTCGTGATTTGCATTTTAATGTGAGTTTCGCCGATGCTTTGGTCATGATGCCTCGATTTACCGCTAACTTTAAGAGTATGTTGAACAACAAGGAAAAATTGCACCAAATGTCTAGTTGTTCGTCGGTTTATCTTAATCGCATACCTCAAAAAGTCGGTGATCCCGGTAAATTTTTGATCCCTTGTGCCATTCAAGATATGGAAGAATGATATGCCTTGGCCGATCTTGGTTCTAGCATTAACTTGATGCCACTTGCAATCTTCAAGTCGCTCAATCTTCCTAATCTTACTCCTTCACGAATGTCTATTGAGTTGGCTGACCATTCCACGATTCTTGCATGTGGTTTGGCGGAAGACGTTTTTGTGAAAGTGGGGAAGTTCTACTATCCCGTAGACTTTATCGTTGTTGATATCCCCACGGATCCTCAAGTTCCTCTTATTTTAGGTCGTTCGTTTTTAGATACGTCTATGTGTTGTCCCAAATATGATGATTATATAATACGAATTAAAGAAAGAAAGGTAGAAATGAGAAGAATTCTAGAGAGAGAAAGTAGTGAGAGAAAGTAGAGAGAAAATGGTTGGTGAAACTTATGGAATATTAGATTAGAAGAAAATGAAATGACCAACACCCTTCCTAACATGCTAGGAAGGGTTTATATAGCCTTTGCTTACATGTAGCTTAATGGGCTATATGATCATGGGCCGGGCTTTCCTTTTGGGCTTTGGTTACTTATTAATGAACCTTAGCTTAAAGTTAAGCCCGTAATTACACGACTAATATACTACCTATTACAACGTTCTAAAATACGATACATAATAAACATATGACCGATCATTCTTGTTTGGCTCAATATTTTGAGGCTAACAATCTCCCCCAATGAGAGGTCATAAACCTTGGTCATTTAGGAAATTTGTAGAGATTACTAATCTCGCCATAAATGAGTCTTGAACGTGTAATCGTAGCCTTGTTTCTTCATGCTGTGATCTTTGAGCCTTTGTCGTTGTCTTTCGACTTTGTCTTTAAGCTTGAGATCTTCAAATCATCCTTGACTTGTCTTTGCCATCTTGCGATCTTGTGTCTTCATCCACATGCTCACACTATTAATTGTTGAATATGTCTTTAGGCATGAGTATGTGGTTTCTGAATCATTGACTTTGCTGTGTACACCGTGACGCCACCTTCTCGAGACAAAACATAGACACGGACTGAATGGCTTTGACATTCGTCCTAAATCGGTAGCGTTTTACCTCCGGTCGGTGAAGATCGTTATACGATATTAAATACCGTACCTGTGATCAGGTAGATTCAATTAAGAATCTCCTTGACAGGGTTTCGCGGCTGTACCAGCCGTTCTCTTTACTCGATCGTCTCAAAGCAAGAGTGCGAACATAAAGAGTGAATCAATTGGATAAATATCCGCTTGATTAAAGTCGTCAATTCAAATTCCTGGAACAATTTTGATTCATTAAGAATCTTACCATTGTTGCTTTCCAGTTGACACAAGCTTGATTCATAAGAATCTCGCAAGTTACCTACCGTAGCGCTGTTTGATATTGACGCTAGAAGGATTTCCATTCGTCACTGTGAATATTAATAAATATCACTCTGAATGTTCTGGCAAGATCATAAAGATATTGCGTAGAAACCTGAAACGAGTTTGAATCAATTAAGAATCAAACCACTGTTGCTTTTCAGTTTTGCACATGTTCAATTCATAAAGAATCTTGCATATGACCTACCGCAGTGCTGTTTGATGTTAACACTGGAAGGATTTCCACTCATCATTGTGAATACTAAGTAGTATCACTCTGAGTGTTCTAGCAATATCACAAGGATATAGCGTAGGACTCTCATGATCTTCATCCGTGTGTCCTAGCGAGATTTGATTGATCTCTTGGCTCTAGACTCGATTTGTGCACTTTTAGTGGTCGGAGGCTGGAGCAGATGCCACCTATTCAATATCGACTATCTCGAAGTGAGAAAGTCAATAGTAGTCATGTTGTTCTCCGTGACAATAAAACAAACTTCTTTTGAGAGAAGCCTGAGTAGCTAGAAAAAGGGTTGTGCTTCACATCACTGGGTCCATGATGAGTTTGTCTTCATGATGAGTTGACCCGGTTTCTGCCTAAGTTGTATTGTGGGCTTCTTTCTTTAGACCCTTTATCCTTACATTTCTTTTTCATTCTTCAACCCTTCAATGCTTACCAAGACATCATTACTAGCACCTTGTTGTGATTGTTCCAGTGCTAGCATCAGTACTTAGTCGGCATTCAGCTACGTTCACATTCTACTCCATCTTTCCTAAGGACTTCTAATAATCTATTGGATTGTCCCTGGGAAGATCCCTCCGGTTCTGGTTGGATCATAGGACTTAAACCTAACCACCCTTTTGACACCAATAACGTCGTGAATTAAAGATGTTGTGGGTATTTGATCGTAACCATGAAAACCACTTTAAATTCTAACTAAGTGTTTGAAAAACATTTAACACCTTGCTAGTTTTGTCGTTTTAGAAATGCTCCCCCTTCACATGTGCATCGATAATCGAAAGTGTTTCGCACATGTAGGTAAGAGTTAAAGTGCTTGAGTCTTATATTAGATCACATTTTAATCACATTTTCTCCCCCTATCTCTAATATATAAAATCTTTTGATATTAGAGATACCAAATTTGATTAAAATATATTTTGAAAAATAGTCTTGAAATCTCCGGGAGAAAGATGTGTTAATCTTTTGCATGAAGTTAAAATGCTCCCCCTCAAAAATTGATCCAATTGAATTGCCATTGTGAGGATATGATCCACATTTCGCTTTTTGAGGATGGGAGTTGTTGAACACACAATTTTTGAAAGATTTTGAATATCATTGAAAAATTCTTGAAAAAGTTGTGTTCAACGCTTTTTGAAAAATCAATTCTTTTTGTCGAAAGGTTTTTCTTAAGCATAAACTTGATTTCATAGACTTTGAATGTCTTGACGAATCCACTCAAGTGTAAGAAGATTTCTCTTCTTTTGCTGAGGGTAAGGGTACTAAATCGTACACTCCCCTGTGAATATTGGTCCGGGTTGCAATCTGAAAGTGATTACAAGCCATTGTGTTGAGCTCAAAACTTTGAATGTTTTGTGACAAGCTCAACCCGTGATAGATTGCTCTACCCGTTGTTTGGAAATATTTGTCCAAAATAGACAATTTCCTTTATTAAAAGAAGAAATGACATGTTTTGAAAACTATTTACAACTTTCATTCGAGCTTTATGTACACACCCGTGTCGTTATTGAGCGACATTTCTAGGCACGTCCATATTATCGATACTGAAAGACATGTCGAGAAGAATATTTTTGGTCTTTTGAAAGTTTTTCCATTTTTTTTATTTTTTTTTTCTATGGATATTTACATTTTATTATATTTTTGTGTTTTCTCAAGTTTTTCGAAAATAATCCAAAATAGACTTTTGTACAGCAGAAGAAGGTGATATAGAATGTACAGAATCGGAACCCTTTGAAGAAGGAGAAGTGGGTTCAGAATCCGTTGTTGTACCTGCAATCCCAGAAGAAGAATTTGCACAAATACTAGAATTAGGAGTAACAAATTCCTTTTCAGCGTGTAGAACAGTAGCATTAGTGCTAGTGCAGGTGTCATCACTCTTCTCTATTGGAATCCACTTAAGACCAACTTCTGTGAAGATCCGACTCGTTGGTTTCCACTGAAGACTAAATTTAGGAGTAGCTTTCTCTTGCACAGCGGAAGGCTTCTTTGGAGAGAAACTATGTCCTTTTTGAATCCACGTTTCAGATTTGGTGTGGTTGCTTTTCTTTACGACGGGTTTGTATCTCCTTGTTGTCTTATGGGATTTTGTATTCGATCTCCGTTCAAAGGAACGAGATTTGACCTCATAGAGGTATTGCAAAATGCAATGGTCATGATTTCTATTTTGAATGCCCTTTTTGCAAGTGGGACATACAGGGAATTTGTGATTCACGAAAGTACTTGTATTCCTTTGTTTTCCAAATCGTTCAGGCGTAGTGTTTGAAACACGACTATTCATGGATGGTTTCCAATTCCTAGATTGCTGAAGAGGGATCCTAGGTTTTGGTTGACGACCATTAGGAGTGTGTGGAACTCTAGCGGGATTTGGTGAACTAGGTTTTTCATACACTGGTTTGTCTTTTTGAATCTTCCCTTTTTGTTTCGCATCCTCTAGGTTGTGGGTATGAACGAGGTCATTTGAACCTACAGATTCCTTTGTGGACGTGAATGTCACACGTTTTGGAGGAGTCCTAGAAGTGCTAGGTGCATTCACATGGTTGGGTTTAGCAACAGTATGCTTTCTAAATGGGGGAACATAGGGTGATATGGATGGTTTTGGAACACTTGGTTGCATATCAGTCTTAGGGGGTAACCTAGATTTCATATAAGAAGAATTGGAGAACGGAGTCGGTTTTCCTAAGATAGACGGCTTTGGATCCTTGTAGGCATTAGGTTGTCGAACAACAGGTTTCACAACTTTAGGTTCCACGATTTTCCCACCCATTTTAGCAACGAGTTTCTGCAACGCTGCTATCGCTCTGTCCCTGTCTTGTAATTGAGCTTTTAACCCTTGAATTTCCAAATTCTGTTCATTCATTTCTCGAAACGTTTGGGAAAGTTTTTCTTGCAATTTATTATCATGTGGAAAACTACCAACGTCTTTTTGCAAAGCAAGTTCAAGAGAATGACAATGTTTTTGAAGGAAATCAGTTTTGTGTTGAAGTAACTCAAAAGCCTTTTTATCAACATTTTCTTTATGTTTCGAAAGCTCAAGTTCAAGACGCTCACACTCTTTGATTTTATCAAGATATTTGCATGCAACATCAGAATATTCATCGATATCAGCACATGATTGAAGAGTAACACACAAAATATCTTTGGAGAGACATTCTTCTAAGAGTAGATCATATTCGTTTGAAAATTCTAATTTGTCATTTTGAAGGTCATCAATTTCTTTTGCAAGAGACTCAACATATTTCAAATCATCAAACATTTCAGACTGAATTAAATTTTCAAACTCAAGAACATGTTCTTTTATTATCTTCGTATTCGGTATTAAAAGTTCTTTCACAAGCACAGTGATGTCGTGAGGAATTTCGGTTTTCCACTTATCCTTTTGACGTTTCTCCCAATCGCTTTCAACAATTGATTGAACATTATTAACGTGGTGTTTAAGAAAACCAAGTATTTTTCTACTTTTGCTTTTAGAAGCATCTAGAGGCAAATAATTAATATATTTAAAAACATTAGTTTTCCTCTTAGTGGCAAAAGCTTTTTTCCATTGAATTCTTTTTTGTTTGCATTCTAAAAATAATTCCTCACGAGACTTCTGTTTTTGTGGAGTGAAAAGACCATAAAGACTGTTTTCATAAGCATAGTTATATGGTTTCACAAAATCTTTATTGACCGGTGATCTACTCTCCTCATCCCAAAGGGACGTCTCTTCACTATCGAGGTTAGCTACAGGGCAATCATGATTGGTCCATTCGGACTCGTCAAGATATAAATGGGGGTTTGTAGCTTGAGCTTGTTCGAGGTACTTGGGGGTGGCAAAGCTAGGTTGACCCTTGAAAAACGACCGAGGTGCTATCATTCTTACGGTTTGAATAGAGTCATGTGTATTATAAACAACTTTTTTTAAAAAATCGACTTGTTCTTCGAGATCCTTAACTTTTTCAGTATCTTTGTTTTGTCTTTTTTTGAAATCTTGTTTTAATGTTTCAACCTCTTGTTTCTTCTCGTCAAGAATTTTAGCAGAATCGGTGGTGTTCATAGAAAGCCTTTGTTCAAGTTCATTAACTTTTGTTGTGGCAAGATACGTTTTTTGACGTTCATCACTTAATAAAACATTAAATTGACGTTTTTCTTTAGTTAACAAAGCAAGAGCTTCATTGTATTTATTTTCATAATCGTCCTTTTTAACGTTGATGACACGACTTTTGTACCCCTCAAGCTCGTTGGTCTTTTGAAGAAGCTCAGCCCTATAACTATCAATAGTCTCACTAGATTTTATAAGAGCGGCTTTGCATTCTTCAAAGTTTTGAGTGAGCGCTGCGTTTGCTTTCTTTAATTGCTTTTGATTCTTTCTATTTTCATTGACATCTTTTTGTAAACTAGCAATTAAATTAGCAAGCGCGACACGCTCCTCGTCATCATACTCATTTGCATGTTGATCATCCTCAAACTCATTATTGCACATGTCTGATGAATTGGGTGTGGTATTGCTATCAACCTTTTCTGTCATACATGTGTCAATAAGGTTTGTTGTTTGATCACTATGCTCATGCGTATTGGCATTGGCAAACACATTAAATTCAGCATTGTGTACCTCTTCCAATGGCTCAGAATCGGAAACAGGACCATTATCATAGGAAGGTGTATTGCTGATGACATTCTCAGAGTCGATGTGTTGTTTGTCAGAGCTGCTGTTGTCTGTCCCTGAGCTGTTATGTTCATTCTGCTCACCATACGTTGTTTTCCCTGTTCTGCAGCTGTCAGTTGCATTACTCGATATTGTCTTGTTACTTACAGTTGAGACTGGACTCGTATCCACTCCATGAATCTTTGAAACCGTGCACTCTTGCATTTTCAGCCTTTTGTCATTCATCTTCTTGATCATGTCTTTTGCATGAAGTAGGCGTTCATCCAAAAGCCTTTCAATTGATTCCATGTTTCCAAAAATCAAGTCTCTGAATGATTTTGCTTCCATTGTAGTGTAGTCTTTGAAGTGTTGATTTGCATCTCGAACTTCGGACTCAAAATTGGGATTCTTGAATAGCTTTGAAGCAAAGAATGGTTGAAACGGTGTTCTGAGTGTTTTGAAGGCTTTCTTGGAATTTGTCTCATGGAGGTTTTTGTTGAGTAATTCATTCTCAAGATTCTTCAAGTTGTCTCTTAAGTCATAAGTGAACGTGCGATGATCATTTCCGAAAAAGGAATGAAAAGCACGCATATACAAAGGATTGTACGAGAAGGTCTCTCTTTCCAGACGTTTTAGATTCGTTTTAAGATCACTGAAAGCTTGCATACAACGTTGTTTAAGGACTTGTTCTTGTAGTTGCATCTCTCGTTCTTCTCTGTCTGAACACGCATTGCTCGTTTCCATGATGATGGTTTCTCAGTTGATGAAGTGAAAATGGATCTTAAGTAGATGTGTTGTGATTGGTTTGTGGTTTGAATTTCGAAAATTCCAATTTTTTCCCCAGTCCGACAGTAAATTCCTCAGTCCGACAAAACGGTAAACTGAAAATTTTGTCTTACCAAATTTTGAAATCAAGTCCGAAATAGCCAAAAACTAATAGAGAAAAATTTTGAAAAGAGAAAAATTTTGACAAAAATAAAACCTAAAAATGGCCTAAAAATTTGAATTTTGGTCCGAAAATTTGAATTTTTGGTCGAAAATTTTTTCGCATCGCCAAAATTTGAAATCGAAGCTTAAATGGCCTAAAAATGGTCTAGGAAAAAATAAATTTTGAAATGGTTTTCCCGCCAAAAAACTCTTTTTTTTTTTTTTTAATCTTCGTGTAAACGATATTACGAAACTAGTCTAGATGGTGGCTAAGTCGAAAAAATACTCGCACAAAATTTAGCTAAACAAGTCATCGGAATGTTCATCGGAATGTGCCATCGGAATGTCCATCGGAATGTCCATCAGAATGTCCATCGGAATGTTCATCGGAATGTTGCTTAGATCGGAATGTCCTTTAGATCGCAATGTGTACCAGTCGGAATACTTAGATCGGAATGTGTACGTGTCGAAATCCTTCAGATCGGAATGTTCAGATCGCAATGTGTACCTATCGAAATCCCAGATCGGAATGTTCAGATCGCAATGTGTACCTATCGAAATCCCAGATCGGAATGTTCAGATCGCAATGTGTACCTATCGAAATCCCAGATCGGAATGTGGCTGTCGCAATATGGGCAGAGTAACGTTTCAAGATTTGCCTTAAATCCGTCGCAATCAAGATCGCAATAACGATCGCAATAAGCGTCGGAATAAGGGGGCTATCGCAACTGATCGCAAAGTAAAACCCTAGGGTTATTGCGATCGAAACCGTACTTGCCTTTTCCGAAATTCAAGCTGTCGCAATAAGGGACCTTTTTTCCAACTTTTTAGGCAACGATTTTAGCAACTTTTAGGCAACAAATTTAGCAACTTTTAGGCAACAAGATCGTGTTTTTAACCAAACCAAAACAACCAAATCTCTACAACAAGATTAAAGAAGTTATATGATTAAGAAACACAATCAAAAACAAGAAAAATCTTGAATTCGAGGAAGAAAATGGATCAAATCAAACGGATCATATGAAAAACACAACAACCAATCACAAAACTACCCCATGGCGATTGATACCAATTGTTGTCCCAAATATGATGATTATATAATACGAATTAAAGAAAGAAAGGTAGAAATGAGAAGAATTCTAGAGAGAGAAAGTAGTGAGAGAAAGTAGAGAGAAAATGGTTGGTGAAACTTGTGGAATATTAGATTAGAAGAAAATGAAATGACCAACACCCTTCCTAACATGCTAGGAAGGGTTTATATAGCCTTTGCTTACATGTAGCTTAATGGGCTATATGATCATGGGTCGGGCTTTCCTTTTGGGCTTTGGTTACTTATTAATGAACCTTAGCTTAAAGTTAAGCCCGTAATTACACGACTAATATACTACCTATTACAACGTTCTAAAATACGATACATAATAAACATATGACCGAGCATTCTTGTTTGGCTCAATATTTTGAGGCTAACACTATGGCTTTAATTGATGTGCATGCTAGAAAGATCACCTTACGTTTCAACGACGAGGAACTTGTTATAAACGCAACTCAAAATTCTCAACTTTCTCATGTTTATTCTGTTGCTACCATAAACCTCGTTGATATGATCGACGTGGTTTGCGAGGAATTTTCACAAGAAGTTTTAGGGTTTGGTGATGAAGAAACTAGTGGCAATCCCACTATGTTAGATCCAATTCTTGATAATTCGACACCAACCTTCACTCCTTTCGAAGGTGGTGGTTTTACGTTGGAAGAATTCGATGTTCCACGTACTTGTAACGAAGACCTCGACAACGATGAGGACTTCTCGATTATCAAGGATTTTCTCAACGATTTCCCATTGCCTCCACCCGAGGAGGTTATGAGTATCGAGCCCAAATCTTCACTTGAGGAACCACCTATCCTTGAGTTGAAAGATTTACCTCCTCACCTCGAGTATGTCTATTTGGAGGAGGACGACAAGTTGCCGGTTATTATTGCGAAGGATCTTTCGAATGATGAAAAAACCGCACTTGTCGATATTCTTAAGGATCACAAAGGGGCGATTGCGTGGAAGTTATCCGACATTAAGGGAATCGATCCCAAGTTTTGTACACACAAAATCTTAATGGAGGAGGATTTCAAGCCAACAATCAAAAGTCAAAGGAGGGTGAACCCCAAAATTCACGACGTCATCAAAAAGGAGGTCCTTAAACTCCTTGACACGGGAATGATTTACCCTATTTCCGATAGCCCTTGGGTGAGTCCTATTCATTGTGTCCCTAAAAAGGGAGGGATGACCGTTGTGCCAAACGATGCCAACGAGTTAATTCCCACTAGACTCGTGACCGGATGGAGAGTGTGCATTGACTATCGTAAGTTGAATGAAGCCACTCGAAAAGACCATTTTCCCTTGCCCTTCATGGACCAAATGTTGGAGCGTCTTGCGGGAAATGATTTCTATTGCTTTTTAGATGGTTTTTCCGGTTACTTCCAAATTCCCATCGATCCTCGTGATCAAGAAAAAACTACGTTTACGTGTCCATATGGAACGTTTGCCTATCGTAGAATGCCATTCGGACTTTGTAATGCACCGGGAACCTTTCAAAGGTGCATGATGGCTATTTTTCATGATATGATCGAGAAGACGATGGAAGTCTTCATGGATGACTTTTCCGTGTTTGGTGATTCTTTCACTTCGTGTTTGTCGAACCTAGAGAGAATGTTAAAACGTTGTGAGGAAACCAACCTTGTGCTCAATTGGGAAAAGTGTCATTTTATGGTTAAGAGTGGAATCGTCTTAGGGCACAAGGTCTCGAAAGCGGGGATTAAGGTAGATCAAGCTAAGGTAGACGTCATCGCCAAATTACCTCATTCCAAAACCGTCAAGGGAGTTAGGAGTTTCCTAGGCCACGCGGGCTTTTATCGACGATTCATCAAGGATTTCTCGAAGATTTCTCGACCCATTACACATCTTCTTGAAAAAGAGGCACGTTTTGTCTTTGACGAAGATTGTGTACGAGCCTTTGAGATCCTTAAGAGGAAACTTACCGAAGCTCCCATTCTTGTTGCTCCAAATTGGAACCTCCCCTTTGAACTAATGTGTGATGCTAGTGATTACGCTATTGGGGCCGTTTTGGGGCAACGTCATGATAAGCACTTCTTGCCTATTCACTATGCTAGCAAGACGATGACTGAGGCTCAACTTAAATACACTACAACGGAAAAGGAGTTCCTTGACGTGGTGTATGCATTTGAGAAATTCCGACCTTATCTCGTCTTGACGAAATGCATAGTGTATACGGACCATTCGGCTATTAAGTATCTTATGGCAAAGCAAGATGCTAAGCCGAGATTACTTCGTTGGATTCTCCTCCTTCAAGAATTTGATCACAAAATCGTTGACAAAAAAGGAGCCGAGAATCTAGCGGCCGATCATCTCTCTCGTTTGGAAGATCCTCACCAAAGTGTTTACGAGCCTAAGGAAATCACCGAAACATTTCCGCTCGAGACACTTGGTGTAGTGAATTCTAAGCTTGATTCTTCTACCCCATGGTTTGCGGATTTTGCAAATTACCATGCGGGTAACTTCATCATTAAGGGTATGACGACTCAAGAAAAACGAAAATTCTTTCGTGACGTCAAGTTCTACTTTTGGAACGACCCTTACTTGTTTCGAACTTGTGCGGATCAAATCATCCGACGTTGTGTATTTGGCACCGAAGCTTCTAACATCCTTAGAGCTTGCCATGAGGGACCCACGGGTGGTCACCACGGTGCTAATCTCACGGCTAAAAAGGTGTTTGATGCCGGCTTCTTTTGGCCTACTATTTACCGAGATGCACAAGATCTTGTAAAGTCGTGTGATGCATGCCAACGACAAGGAAAAGCCTCACAAAAAGATGAAATGCCACAAAATATCATTCAAGTATGTGAGATCTTTGACGTTTGGGGCATAGACTTTATGGGGCCGTTCCCATCATCTCGTGGTAATAAGTACATTCTCGTTGCGGTTGACTACCTTTCTAAGTGGGTGGAGGCAAAGGCCTTGCCCACCAATGATGCTCGTGTGGTAGTCAAGTTTTTGAAGCAATTGTTTTCTCGGTTTGGAACCCCTCGTGCTATCATAAGCGATCGTGGAACCCATTTTTGTAATGACCAATTTGAAAGGGTTCTAAGGAAATATGGGGTTACACATCGTCTTTCTACGGCTTATCACCCACAAACGAGTGGGCAAGTCGAGGTTTCAAACCGAGCTTTGAAGAGGATCTTGGAGAGATCCGTAGGAGAAAACCGACAATCTTGGTCGGATAAGTTAGACGATGCTTTATGGGCCTTTAGGACCGCTCATAAGACGCCCATTGGGTGCACTCCCTATAAGCTTGTGTATGGAAAGAATTGTCATTTGCCTATCGAGTTAGAACACAAGGCTTATTGGGCCCTAAAGCATTGTAATGATGATATGGAGACCGCGGGAAAACACCGGAAAATGCAATTGAATGAATTGGATGAATTAAGAGACATTGCTTATGAAAATTCATTGATTTATAAAGAGAAAACTAAAAAGTTGCATGATTCTAAAATTAAAAACCGGGTTTTTAACATTGGGGATCAAGTTTTGCTTTTTAATTCAAGATTGAAAATCTTTTCCGATAAATTGAAATCCCGTTGGCCGGTCCATTCACCGTAACTCAAGTGTTTCCATATGGGACCATCGAGCTAGCTCAAGATGATGGTCCTAACTTCAAGGTGAATGGACATAGGTTGAAGCACTACTTTGGCGGGGAAGTTCCATCCTTGAACTACCTCGACCAAGTCACCTTTCCCAATGATAATTAGTATTGAGGGGATCGAGTCGAGCTCATGACTCGGTAATCAAAAACGAGGTGCCTCGTAGGGGAGTCCCATGCTTATCCATGTACATATTATCGCTTTCTAATGTAGCTTACGTGTGGGGATTCGTGCCCTTCCAACCTTGGTTCCGTGGTTGTTTGTGATATGTGGTTTTTAGATCATGATCTTCACGATTGGAGCCTCTCGTGTTCGTTTTATAGGAACACTCGATCGTTTGCTTTGGAGACATTTATCAATATCCATGATATATCCTTTTGATGTTCTAACCTTAGGTTTTTAGCACACTTCATAAACGGCTTTAAATTTAATGGTTACACCCTTTCCATGCTAGATTAGGCATTCGACTACGTCTCTAGTATGGGGGTGTTTGCACCCCTAGACTCGAAACATTGAGGACAATGTTTAACTTTAGTATGGGGGGTGAATAGATACTTGCCTTGCCAAACCTTCACGCTTTCCAAAGTTTATCTTTTTTTTTATCGTTTTTGTTGCAAAATAAGGCTAAAAATGGCCAAATTTTAAAATTTTTCTCATGTTTTATAAGTGTTTGAAGACACGAATGTAGATTTTCCGATGGCGAGAATAAGAGTAATTTTTGACTCGACCGTGCGTGTTGAGCACTTAGCTTTGATTCCTTAACTACACATTAGGCTAAGTCTCTTAAATGAGGACGAGAAATGATAGAGTTAATTATAAGTTACTATGCTAAACGTAGAGTACTCGTATTCTTTCAAAAACTCATGTGTTCTCGTTGTTTGCTTATTCTCCCTTCGCTTGTAAATATTTTTTGCTTAATAAATATTGACTTAGCGGTTTAGTTAGGATTGTTGGGTTTCTAGTCTTTTCTAGTAGCTTCCGTGTAATTAAATTGGGAAGACATTAAGTTATCGCCAGCGTCACGGTTTTGAAGTATTGGCACCCTAATAATCGAAAGCTTCACCCAATAATAAGATTTCAAGTGCTCACCTAAATCTAGCAAACAATTTGAAGCCCCACAAGGCCTAAAATCTATGCAAAAATTGAAAGTGAATTAAGCCTTAATCTTCGAAGCTTTAAAGATCCAAAATTCGCTTTAGCGTGAGGATATACGTCTTTGGCTAATAAAACCACCGATGAGGCGGATAATAAAAGGCAAGGCAAGACCGAAGTCATAATAAAAGCTTCATGGCGAAGTTGAATAAAAGATGGAGGTAAACCAAAGATAATAAGGCCCTTCCGTTAGGGGGCGTATAAAAGTCTTGGTAATAAGTCTCATGTTCAAAACCGTTATAAAATCGTGTTTATCGATTCTTCTTGTCAACTTAATTTTTTAACATCGTCGTCTATTAGGAGGGGTTATTGATTTGATGGTCTTAGTTACACCGTTGGGACTCTATTTTTAGACCTAAATCTCTATTATCGCATAAGTCAAACAATGTATCCTCGTGAAACATTCAAGACAAAATAAAATATAAGAGATACAACTTAGGAATAATGGGAGAATAAGTACGTGATTAGGGCATATGAGTAGTGTTAGCATTACTAACTTATAATGACAATGATCTCGTTGCACGCTTGGCATGGAATTGGAGTGAAAATCGAGGACGATGAAATTATTTCTAACGAAGCATTCACGTGTTCTTATTCTATGAACCTAAACGTCCCATTTTGCGATGAAAATCATACATTATGTCTAAAACACAAGTAGTAATAATAGTAATAGTGTAGCTAGTTTACCATTTCAATAAAGTGTATAAAATTAAATTTTGGAGATGCTATGATACTTTATTCTAGCATTGCGTGAGGGCACGGCAATGGTTTAGTATGGGGGAGTGATGAGACTGCTTTTATACATAGTCTCATCGTCCAAATTGGGCTTAAAATGCATTAAATATCATCAAAATACCCAAATATATGCTTGTGTTAGTTGCTTGTGTATTTTAGGTACGGATATTGAGAAAATGACAAAAGATCACAAGAATCATGCAAAAACGAACACGAGAAACGAAGCCGCACGATGAACCAAGCCCTAATGAAGAATTTTCCAAAGGAAACCCTTGAAGATTTGAAGAATATTGAAGATTGGTCCTCCAAGTTTGAAGAATTGACACTTTATACCCTTGTATCTTCATAATTACAAGTTTGGTCCCTAAAGTTTGTCAAAATTACAAAAAGGACCCTTAACTTTGAAGAATTGGCAAATTTAGTCCCTCAACAAATCTAAATTGTCAATAATGGTCCTTCAAGAAGTCAACAAACAAGTCAAAGTCCTTGAAGTATAAAGACATGTCAAGAACAGCCCTTGAGATATGAAGAAATTGCATTTTAAGTCCTTAAAACAAGTTTCAAAACTTGTTGTGCCAAATTTGACAACCTTCCAAAAGTTGTTAAAAGGAAATTGGGCGTTGATAGCCATTTAATACAAAGTGAATAAAGTTTGAAAAGTAAGGGGGCAAACCTGCCAGACAGCCTAACTCCTCACACCCAACCAGCTACTGCCACCTCACCCACTCACACCCTTCCACCAATCAAATTCACCCTTTCTTCCATGTCACCTTTCCACTCACCTTAATTGAATACTTAATTCAGTTTAACCTTCCCTCCAAACACTTAATTTAAAAAACCATTAAAACCAAAACGGATTAAAACCCCCTTAATCCACCCTTAAACCCTAACTTTTCCCAGGAAGAACATCACTTAAAACAAGGGGTTTTTTGGTTGATTATTTCCAGATCCATGATTAACCCTCCCTTAAACCAAAAACCACCCTTAAACTCCCATCACCATCACCTCACATGTCCCTCCAACCCTCCCCTGCCCCACTATTCACTCCCAAACAAAAATGGACAGCAAGATCAACAACTCACAGCATTTTCTTGCTCCCAAAGGCTAAATGGACGTCCTAGATCACTCCAAAGCAGCTGGCATCTCACAAAATGCCAAGATCATCACATGGCTTTGTTTTGACTGAAAAATTCAAAATCATCCAAGGGCAAGATTGGAAGTTCACTTGTTAGGGTTTCTAGTTTCCATTCAGTTCTAGAATCTCATTGTAGCCTCTATATAAAGGCATTGTAGGACGTAGCATAGTGCTTGTTCTTTTTTCTCCTTTTTTCACAACTTTGTAAGTCCTACTTTTATGAAAAAGGTTTAAGTTTGTTGATGAGAAGAAAGAGCCAATTTAATTTACATTGTTTGCTTGTTGTTTAAAATTCCAAGATTGTTTACTTTTTAAGTTTTTAAAATTCAAGTTTTGTGTTCAAAGGTTTCTGATTTTAAGTTTTGTGTTCAAGTTAAGGTTGTTAAACCACATAAGCTTCTACATTCAAGCTTGTATATGACCATACAACCCTGATATCTTGAAGATATCAAGGTGTAGTGGGTATAAAAGTTTGGGTAAAAGGGCCAAGTGAGGTGAAAAACCTTCTTGCTTTTTTTTCTTACATTTCTGTTTCAGCTTAAAAGCTATAAGCTATAAGGAGACTTGTCTATAAGTCATCCTTATAGCTCATTTGCTCTCATTCCAGGTCACTCTTGCTGTTTTGATTTGATCTTAGCAGGTTCTAAACAAGGTCCACTTTTTTATTCATTGTTGTTAAGCAATCCTTCATAATCATCTTGCCAAAAGTCTGCACAAGCCCGGGCTTGTTTGGAGGTGGTTTTTCAACCACTAAGGGTCCTGGATGTAGGACCCTTAAGGTAGCTCATTGTTTCTCTTTTCCATCTTCATTTTTCTGAAAATTATATGCTTTGTGTGATTTTGCATGATAAGTTGTTAAGTGTTAGTTTAAGTGCTTAAATTTGCTCCTATTAGGGTTGTATGCACGTTAGATTGAGTTTGATTCAGTTTGATTGAGTTTTGATAAGATTTGCTTTGTTAATTGTTCATTTTCATAGTTTAAGGAGTGTTTGGGATAAGTGTTTAACTTGTATTTTTGCTATTAATCTTGCCTGCAAGCTTGTTAAATTCACTTATTAGGTTGCTATAGGTTGTATTCTAGGGTAAGTTTTCATTTTGGAAGGGTTTAAAACATTTTGCATGCTTAAAATTTTGAAAACTTAGCTATAATCAGTCACTGCTTGATTCCTGCTTATTTGTGTAAAATTGGTGCTTCAAGTTGTTAAATCTGCTAGAAGTAAGGTTATTCTAGGTTTGTGCATTGTTAATTTGCTAATTGATGGACTTGTATGCATGATTTGAGCCCTTGAAACTCACTTGCGTGCACACCTAACCAGCAAACACCTTTAAACTTGTGCAAGCTATATCAGTAACTTTACTTGGCTTTCTTTGTGCTTGATTGTGTGTAAACTTGCTTGATTTGTGTTTGATTTGACTCCTTGTACTCCAAAGAGTACAAGGGTGCCTTTGTTCCATCAAAAACACCATCAAAAACACCACCAAAAAGCAGGATCAAGCCCTCTTGATCACAGTCTTCACTTGTGAAGACTTTACATTTGTTCATCAGAGAGTTCATCATACCTGGGCACGTTTTTTGATTTGTAGACCTTAATCTTGTTTAATTTTGGATTGTGTTTGAGTTTTTGTGTTTAAATAGGTCACTGGATTAAGTTTTAAAAGTAAAAAAAAAAAAAAAAGTTTTGCAAAAAGGCACACCCTGCCTGGACTCGAACACGCGACCTTGCGTTCCAAGGAGTAGCGTGTTTACCAGTGATCTAGATGGCCTTTTTACGTTTTCCTTTCCTTTCATTACTTATTTAAGGTGTTTTATTTTTGAGCTTATTTAAGTTAACAGCTTGTAAATAAGCTGTTTCTAGCTTATTTCTTATAGCTTATTTCTGTTTAGCATTTTTCTTAAGTTTTTGTTAGGTTGTTTGACTTTTCTGAGTAAAAAGTTTATTTTTCCCTTTATTATTTTATTTATTAGGATTATTTTAAGTTTAATTTTTAGAAAGTCTTCTAAAAATAGTAAAAAGTAATTTAAAAATCTGGAAAAATAATTTTTAGGTTTTTAATCATACTTTTGAGGTTAACAGCTTATTAGGTTTTCAATTTAGCTTATTTTTAATTTTATTGGATTTTAGGGTTTTTAGCTAACTTTAAAATTTAATATAAAATTATTAAATAGGTTTCAGAAAATTTGGTTTGCATTTTTGTTTTAGTTACATTATTTAGGATTTTTGGAAATTTTTTAGAATTTATTTACAAACTTTTTATTTTTTTGAATATTTTAATATTATTTTATTATTAAAAATTGAAGTTTCATTTTTTCTAGTTTTTTCATTTTTCCTAGGTTAAGGACATTAAATTAGGAGTTTTTTCACTTTCCAAATAATTTTTATACTTTTCAATTAATTTTTAGAATTAATTTAAGATTTAATAGATTTTAATAGTTTTTAAGTGTTTAAAAATAGTTTAATTTGGTTTTAAAATTTTTAAAAATAGTTTTTTGCTTAATTAGGATATTTTTGAGGTTTACAAACTATTAGATCTTGTTTAAGGCTCTTTAATAATTAAAAGTGATTTTTAGGGCTTTAATTAGCATTAAAAAGTCATTATTTAATTAATTAAAAGGTTTTAGCAAGTTTGGATTTTTTGTAAACTCTTAGAATATTAATGTGGATTTTTAGTGATTTTTAGGAATTTTTAGGTTAAAATTTTATTTTTGGCACTATTTACGGTTTTACGTTTTCGCCTTTTTCGTCGTAGTTTAATCCGTTTTCATAACCGTCTTTCTCTTCTAATCCCATTTCTTTCTCAATCAATATAATCACAAACATTAATCAACTCTTAACACAACGCACTTGCCTCCTCGAGAACGAACTCACTTCATTGGGTCATAACTTGTGGTTTTCCTAAATCACTCGTTAATACTTACCCCATTTACGCTCTTTTTCCTAAAAGACGTAATTTCACTACAACCATCAAAAATCCTAAGGTAAACCGTATGAAAATAAGCTACTAAACTGAAATTTAAAGACTTTTTAAGACACGAAATGAATAAGCTTTACGAAAAATAACTTTTATACGAAAATAACTTTTACAAAAACTTTAAAAACTTAAAGATAATCACAAATAAGCTATAAAAATCAATGATCTAAAACAATCAAAAGCATAAAAACACAATCTTTAATCAAATAAGCAACACAATAAGCATGTAATCAACAAGATCAAGCAAGAAAGAAAGGTAGAATGAGAGATCAAACAAGTAAAGTAAAGGTGCAATAAAGATAAAAGTAACTTACTTGAAAATTAAGGTGCAAGACAAGGTAAAGTAAATGTGCAAGTAATTAAATGTGCATAAAAGTAAAGGTGGAAGACTAATTGTCACCTTAGCCAACAAAATGAAAATAAGATACTAATGGTCTATTTATAGGAGATTAGGAGAGTGGTTAGAGGAAGCTTCCTCCTCTCCTTCCTTTCTTCTTAATTGCACCATTAAGTCCTTCCCTTCTTAATCTTTTGTTAATCTTGGACTTTAATGACTTATGGCACGGGATTTCTTTAAACTCGTCTTTTAATTCTTCAATAAAATAGACTTGAGTTCTTCGGCTTTTGATAAACTTCCGTCTTTCAACTTTTTCTTCGATAAATCTTCAGAATTGGTCTTGGACTTCCGTTCTTTTTCCACTCTTGACTTCTCGACTTCATCTTTCATCTTTTTCTTCAATAAAAGCCCGTATATGTCGTGTTTTCTCCACTTTTCACAATTTCGTCCTAAATCACAACAAAAACACAAACCACGCATAATTCCGACATAAAAGACATAAAATACACGTTTTGGCTCGGTTATTATTGTAATTAAGTGGTAAAAAGGATGGGTGTTTTCACACCTATCAAATCCCCTACACTTGACCATTGCAATGTCCTCATGCAATGCATTAGTTACAAAGCACGTTTATACTTTTCATCATAATCAATCCATAGTGGCCTTTATTAAAGAGACAGAAAATTATAAACATTCAAAGTAAAGAAATCAAAAGCATACCTTGGGTTTTGAAAATGTCATGAATATCATCATCCTCAAGTTTTCACTTTCTCCAAACCAAGCTTAAAAACGAGATCATTGTTATTATAAGTTAGCAAACTAACACGAACTCATGTGGGCCAATTATTCACTTAGACTCCCTTATTCCTAGGTGTATCTCTTATATTTTATTTTTGTCTTGAATGATCACGAGGATGCATTGTTTGACTTATTTCGATAGTTATTTAGGCCGAAAATAAAGTGAACGATTTAATCAATAGTTAGCTAAAGGACAAAATCTTTTAAAACTACTTCTCGGGACCTCATAAGTTCATATCTTGGCATAACTCGCTTCGCGATTTGAGACCTTTCTCGGACCGATATTTGGCAGCGACTTCATACTTCAAACCTTGAGAGACGTTCATGAACTTATGGTCTTCTCTTCATTATAGGAATTTCTTCACTTGAAGTTTTGAGAGATTCATACTTGGACCACGACTTCTTCATTTTTCTCCAATCTTTATTTTGGATTTTGATATACAACGATCCGCCTCCTTTTATGACTTGGATCTATTTATCCTCATACCTTGCTAGGGTCTTTTCGGATACACTTCTCCATGACTTTTGGGGAGTTTTTGCTTTTCGTCGTGTGTCTCGATCCTTCATATTGATTTTTGATAAATGATTCTTCACATCACTTTGGATCTTTAGCAACAAAATGTAGCCCTCATGCCTTGTTAGGGCCTTTTCGGACTCGCCAATCTTCGCATCCCGCTTCAATAAGTTATGCCTTGGCTATGAACTCTAATCCATACCCAACAACTTTTAAAAGATCTTGGGCTAGAAGCTAAGTAACTTTTCAAATCGTACAACCTTATTTATTGCAGATAAATTTATTAGCAAGCGATGGGAGAATAGGCTTATAATTAACTCACATAAATTCACGAAAGAATACCAAACTTATAATTGGCTCTATCATCTCTCGTTCTCCACAATTTAAAATCTCAATTAATGAGACTCGTGGATGCTTAGCCTATTAAATCAAAGTTTTGGGTTTTCGAGTCGCCTATAGGATCTTGCAAACTCTTAGACTTTTTCAAGTTTAGAAATCGCATTTTAAAGTTCCCTTGATAAACGACTCTCTAGGATCAATTATAGGAAC
The DNA here is from genome assembly GCA_025667525.1 of Glebionis coronaria. Classification (NCBI taxonomy): domain Eukaryota; kingdom Viridiplantae; phylum Streptophyta; class Magnoliopsida; order Asterales; family Asteraceae; genus Glebionis; species Glebionis coronaria. Next base: position 460,374,897 of record CM046877.1, read on the forward strand.
TTGCGAAAAGTTCTTGTTCTTAACCCGTGAGAGTTAAGACTTTCGCGTTTTATAGCTCCCTATATAAAAGCCTAGCAAAACTTGACTTAAACACGTTAAGGATACTAGCTAGAGTAAATAAGTAAACTCGGGTTGAGTCAAAAGATTCACAATGTTTGAAAATTGAAACCACTTATTACAGATTTATTCTAATAAGGAAAGAAAATAACTATACAAAGGGACGAACTAATAGGCCAAAATAGATCAAAAAAATTTGAAAAATGTCAAAAAATTGATTTTCCGGTTACAATTAGGACAAATACAAGGAAAAGACCACTTAACTTCGATAGAAGTCCCCCCTACACTTAACATAAACATTGTCCTCAATGTTTAAGCATGTGGGAGTAAACTCCCCTACACTTAGGACATTGTGCACATTTGTTTAAATCTTTCTAAGGAAGAGACAACTAACAAGATTCCTATTTTAATATTAAGAAAATATAAAATAGTGAATCGAAAAGAGTTTAGGATAGAACCGGGAAGAAGTGAACACGGAATCACGGGTCGTCAAGAATCATCAAGAGTGGATCATTGAAGCTCGAATCCCTGATTAAGAAGAGGGGAGAGGAAAGCAAACCAACAGCTCTCCCCTACACTTATGATAAAGAAGGCGAAAAGATAGATACATGGGTTGCCTCCCAAGAAGCGCTTGGTTTTTGTTAACCGAGTCGTGAGCCTGACTCGACCTTGATCATCATAGGAAGAAGCATGAAACATATCCACCGTGATCAAAGACGTAGTTTTCGTCCATCAAATAGCAGAAGCTTAAGGCGAACAAGGCAAGCAAAAGAAGAGTAGGCAAGGTTACCTTAAGCAGCGATGGAGCACGGTGGAAGCAAGGGTGAAGTGGTGCAAGCAGATTTCCATAAGTTTCAAAGATATTTCCTTTTATTTCATCAGGTGGATACTGAGATGGCTGCAAAATATCGATACCGGGGTCGAACACCTTTTCCTTTAAGGGAAAATAGCACTCAGGCTCAGCAGAGTGTGAAGAAGATCCGCGAAGAAGCACAACCTCGTCCTTAGAAGGGGGACAAAGAGGTGTTAAATCATATGTGCTGCGGATATCGGTGTCGACCGGTTTCTTCTCCTTAGAAAGAATGTTCTTCAAATCCAAAGTAGGATCAAGACGATAATCTTCAAAGTCCAAAGGAGGTGCATCACTCTCATGAGGGAAGTAAGTGTTGAGAAACGTAGAGGAATCTTCCTCAAATGAGTAATCGTCCAAAGTAAGATCGAGTGATGGCGGAGGTTCTTCATCATGTGAAGAATTGCTCGAAAGAGTATCAGCCTCATCGAAATCATCATACGTGGGCAGATCGGGATACTCAGAAGTAAGGTCATCATAATCATCCGAATCTGAGCTAGAATCATCATCATCATAAGCATCAAAGACCGGTGGAGAATCATAAATGGGAGAAGCGTCCACATTGGAGCGAGAATCATCCATATCATCATGAAAAGTGGATTATCGATGCAAGAATCGAATAGCGGATTGTTGTAGACAACAAAGTCATCATGCACATTAATCATATTCACTGATTCGCGGCCTCCAAAGGTTGTACTTGTAAGCTTCCCCATTTTGAAAACTTGTGCATCATCTCCGACTCTTAAGATTAACTCACCTTCGGCCACATCAACTAAAGCTCGTCCGGTGCTCAAGAATGGCCGACCAAGTATTAAAGGAATACGAGGGTCCATTTCATAATCAACAACGACAAAATCGACCGGGAAAGTAAATGTGCCAACTTTAATGAACACGTCTTCGGCAATACCAACGGGGTAAGCGAGAGTGCGATTTGCAAGTTCAAGAGTCATCTTTGTTGGAGTGAGGTCGGGTAATGATAGTGTTTTCCAAACACTCAAAGGCATCAAATTAATACTGGCACCGAGATCAGCAAGGGCAGTAAATTCTTAAGTTTTGTTGAAAACGCAAGGCAACACAAAACGACCGGGATCTCCAAGCTTTTCCGGAAGTTCTTTAAGAATAACTGCAGAGCAGTTTTCATTTAAGCGTGTGTTGGCGAGTTCAATCAGCTTCTCCTTCTTGTTAAGCAATTCCTTAAATGCTTTGACAAATTTGGGCATGTGGACAAGTGCTTCAAGAAAGCTAATGTTGAAGTTCATTTGAGAAATCATCTTCACATAGCGTGACACTTCAGAGTCATCCTTGGTTAGCATTTTCGTCTTGCCTAAACGAGAAGGATAAGGGATATTGGGTTTGGGTGGTGAAGGTGCAGGTGAAGGTAAAGGTTGAGATGTTAAAGGGTCCTTCCTAGGAACATCGTCATGACGAGGCGGAGACGGTAATGGTGCACTAATACTAGGTGTAGGAGGAGTAGGGATAAATGGTGGTGGAGGAGGTGTAGATGATGGGGGTGGGATAGTTGGGTCGACAATGGTAATTCCACTATGCGTAGTAATAGCACTCACATTTGCTCGCGGATTGGTGACGGTGTTTGAAGGTAGAGAACTGGAAGTAGAAGGTTGAGCTGCGGGCAAGAAACTAGCAAGCATATTCTTTAAATCATTGGCTAGATTGCTGAAAGAGGATTGAATGTTATCTTGAAGCTCGGATCTAATCTCATTTCCTTGCTTGGTGATATCTCCTTTCAGATTGATAATTTGGCTCTGTAGATTCTTGATTTGCTCACCGTGGGTTCTCATTATGGCTTCAACATCAGGGTTAATGGGTGGGGTTTGTTGGGCGGGTGGGTGATAAGGATTAGAAGCTCTTGGTGGGATTTGGTTGCTTCTATTGTAGTTGTTGGCGGGGTTTTGGTTTTGAGGAGAAAAACCGGGTGAAAGGTAGTTGTTGGACCGGTAACTCAGCAGATTTCTATCCCCTTGAGGTCGAGCTTGGTAATTTTCCGGTGAATAATTACCATAAGCTGCATACACATTTTTCGGATTTCCTTGTGTAGAAGGACAATTGGTGTATGAGTGAGGACCGCCGCATGTTTCACAAGAAGGTGCAACCGCTTTAACTTGTTGTTGTTGTTGGTTTGAAGCGAGAAGCGTGATAGTTTTGCTCATTTCAGTCATCATGCGGGTGAGTTCGGTCATCTCAGGGTTTGCTGAAGTAGAAGAAACATTGACTCTCGGGTTGTTCCTTGAAGAAGCAGAGGAATCCCAGTTTTTGTGGTGAGTAGTCATGTTCTCAATTAGCTCTCTACACTCCTCGGGTCTCCTTTTCATAAATGTGCCACCGGCGGCTGCATTGATCGTATCACGATCTCGAAAAGTCAAACCGTTGTAGAAAGTATCAATTAAGGTCACAGGGAGCATGTTGTGGTTTGGACAACGATCAATCAAGACAGTATATCTTTCCCAAGCATCAAAAAGAGATTCATCAGGATCTTGCATGAAACCGCTGATTTGATTGCGAAGGCTCGTGACCATGGATGGTGGAAAGTAGCGCGACAAAAAGCGTTGAGTCATGTCATCCCAAGTATGAATAGAATTCTTCGGGAGACGATCAAACCATTTCTCGGCATGATGTGATAAAGTATGTGGGAAGAGTTGTAGGCGTAGAACATCCATTGTGGCACCGGGAAACTTCATGCTTTGGGTGATTGTAATGAACTTGTCGAGGTGTTTGTTGGCATCATCATCAGGCATTCCGGCGAATGGATTTGTTTGCACTTGCTGAATCATGTGGTGCTTCAACGAAAACTCTGGAGCATTGATTTGCATCGGCGCAATCGGTCCTCCTCGTCCAAACATGGTAGTTTGACAAAGCTCCTCCATTGTCCAAAGATCGGGCTGTGGAAGAACATTGTTGTTATTATTGAGGTGCGGTGGATTATTGTTGTTGTTAACACCTGACATACTTAAATCTTCTCGAGTCTCGGGCTCTTGATAATTGGAAGATCTAGTACGCATACACCTGAAAATGAAAAAGAAAAAGAAACCAAACACAAAGACAATATATATACAATAAAGATAAAATCTTTTTGGATTTTTGAAATTTTAGATTTTTTATGGATTTTTAACAATTTTTAATTTTTATGGTTTTTGAATTTTTTATGCAAGAAAAAGAACGCTCACAAGTGAACGGATCCCAAAAAGCAACGCGTCTCTCACAGAAAACCGTTATTCTTTACGAAAAGAGCCGGCAGCGGCGCCATTTGATAACTAGATTTTACTCAGTTAAATTGTTCTTTGATGTGTGTCTAATCGAATTGATCTAGGTTCTATGTGTGACTCTATTGTTTTTGGTGAAACAAATATTTTTGGTTGTTTTTAAATTTAAATTTGCAAAGACTTAAAAGTAAATGTCGTTAAAGTAAAATGGCGTTAAAATTAAACTAAGTCTAATTAAACGAAAGGGTGCAATATTTAAAAACGTGACGGAAAGTAAATTAATTAAATGACTTAAAATTAAAGCGTGGCGGAAATTAAAATAGAATGTAAAAAATTAAACAAGACAAAACATGGAAAATACCCCAGATCGGAATATATTCCGATCAGGCTCACCGTCGGAATGTAGACACACCTCCCGTCGGAATGTTGTTAGGAATGTCAATCGGAATATGTCACTTCTCCCAATCGGAATAACAAACAACCTCAGATCGGAATGATGGCTTACCTTTGATCGGAATGTAGAGTGAAGCTTGGTCGGAATGTTGAGTAGAACACCTGATCGGAATATCAAAACTATACCTGATCGGAATACCACACAACACCTCGATCGGAATGAGGGAAAGAGCACCAATCGGAATAACTGTCACTAGACCAGATCGGAATACCACTTACCTTGTCCTGATCGGAATACCAAAACTCCCCAGATCGGAATGCTGATAGGAATATTAAAACCCTTATCCGATTACTCCAATCGGAATGTATAACCCTTTTCCGATTAACCCAATCGGAATACAGTAAAAGAAAATGAAAATAAGCTAGAAAGATAAGCTATAATTCTAATAAGCACAAGACGAAAATCCTAAGGTAAACCGTATGAAAATAAGCTACTAAACTGAAATTTAAAGACTTTTTAAGACACGAAATGAATAAGCTTTACGAAAAACAACTTTTATACGAAAATAACTTTTACAAAAACTTTAAAAACTTAAAGATAATCACAAATAAGCTATAAAAATCAATGATCTAAAACAATCAAAAGCATAAAAACACAATCTTTAATCAAATAAGCAACACAATAAGCATGTAATCAACAAGATCAAGCAAGAAAGAAAGGTAGAATGAGAGATCAAACAAGTAAAGTAAAGGTGCAATAAAGATAAAAGTAACTTACTTGAAAATTAAGGTGCAAGACAAGGTAAATTAAATGTGCAAGTAATTAAATGTGCATAAAAGTAAAGGTGGAAGACTAATTGTCACTTTAGCCAACAAAATGAAAATGAGATACTAATGGTCTATTTATAGGAGATTAGGAGAGTGGTTAGAGGAAGCTTCCTCCTCTCCTTCCTTTCTTCTTAATTGCACCATTAAGTCATTCCCTTCTTAATCTTTTGTTAATCTTGGACTTTAATGACTTATGGCATGGGATTTCTTTAAACTCGTCTTTTAATTCTTCAATAAAATAGACTTGAGTTCTTCGGCTTTTGATAAACTTCCGTCTTTCAACTTTTTCTTCGATAAATCTTCAGAATTGGTCTTGGACTTCCGTTCTTTTTCCACTCTTGACTTCTCGACTTCATCTTTCATCTTTTTCTTCAATAAAAGCCCGTAAATGCCGTGTTTTCTCCACTTTTCACAATTTCGTCCTAAATCACAACAAAAACACAAACCACGCATAATTCCGACATAAAAGACATAAAATACACGTTTTGACTCGGTTATTATTGTAATTAAGTGGTAAAAAGGATGGGTGTTTTCACACCTATCATACCTGTCATAAGAACGATATTTGATATCGTCTAACGGCCTTCACCGATCGGAGGTAAAATGCAACCTAAGTAGGTTGAAATGTTCAAAGCCATTTCATCCGTGTCTATGTTTTGTTGCTAATTGTTTTATGCAGCGTAACAAGACGGTGGCATTGCGCTGTCCGAGAAGAAGTCGTCCACGCATGCTTATACTTTATGCACTTAATACTTCAACAAATTAAAGAAAGCCTAAAAATCAAGTCTTCCGCTGTATCAAACTCTGAAGCTTTCAAGAATTAATCAAGGTGTAAGTATGTGGAACATGAAGTCACGAGGAGGCGAATACCACAAGTGATGAATGCACAAGGTCAAGGCAAGGAAACATGCTCAAGACTAAAGTCAAAGATCTCATCAACATATTCACAAGAACAAGATCGAAGACTCAAGCATAGTATGCTAGGTTTAAGATTTTGTAAAATGGTGTGACCTCCCTTAGGGGGAGATTGATGGAAATACATTTTTCCAAAGAAAGTCTCGGTCACATCATTATTAGCATAGCTAGCTAAAGATCACGAGCTATAGACTATTTAGAACTTTGTAACTTGGAGTGACCGCTCTTAGGGGGAGATTGTTTTAAATACGTTTTTACGTATTTAGAAAGGATTGATCACTCCAACGATATATACGTAGTATGGGCTCGTGATCTATTTATGTAACAATATAACCCATTAAGCCTACATGTAGGGTGGGTTATATATACCCCCTCCTAGCATGTTAGGAAGGGTTGTTGGTTCTCATTTCATTAATCAAACATTCTTTTCTCTCATCCTCTCCTTTCTCTCTCTAGTTCTTCATCTCTCTCCCTCCCTTTAGATTATTCTAACACATAGACAATCCTAGGAAAAAGTGGACCTACAGTTTCCGTAGGTTATAGAATGAATAAAACAATTATCATATGGTGTATAACGAATCAAAAGGTCATAACGGGTCTTATTAAATCAAAATCATATTAAAAATGAAGTAAAAGGATGAAGCAAATAGAGAATAAGTCAGAAAGATGTTCTTACTAAAAGAACGGAACATTTGTACCTTAGCGTATACACAAAGTGAAGCCAAAAACAAACGATAACGAAATCACAACCATGTCACCGGATCTACAAAAACATATTACCATATATAATACTTACCATAAATAGATCACACAAAAGTTTCCAAAAAATAGGTGGTGGTTGCTACTTAAAACCAAAGTTTCCATATTCTGATTTTATGCCGGTATTAATAGTAAAGCCACTACTTAGTTACCCCATAAATAAACACCCATAAATTCTCATAAAATCACAGAGGCTCCCATATGAGTATGTAAGGCCTCTGTAAAAGGATTTAAGCCCATTAGTTACCCAACCCAAGATATGAGCCAAAATCCAAAACTAGCCTAAAAACATTTCTGGTCAGAACATACAAAAAGTTGTGACAGTTTTGACCTACTTAAACACCTTCTTAATTTTTCTAAAACATTCAGGGGATGTCCCATCATATGAACAACACATCCTCTGAAGTGGCTTAGCAAAACTCATCATGGTTAAGGAATGAGAATTTTTATGGTGAGCATAACATTTTCAGTCTTAAAAATCATATTCTGACCACTTAACTTGTAAAACCAAAAATCTGTACTTATAAGTCCCATAAAAATAAAAGGCTTACTGATCTAAAAACTAGACTCAAAGTAGATAATTTTAGGCTCAAGAATCATGTCAAAAGCTTCTATGAAACACATTTTATGTAGGTTTTAATGTGACCCTTTTCCAAACTGTCCAAAACCTTTGTTTCATAAAGCATGTTCTAGCCATCTAAATCACCTTAGGGTATCTAGATCTTGATTATAATGATACATAAAATTAATTAATACCCCTAGGATGTTTAAACTTAAAAATTACCCATGTTTAATTATCAAATTAAATTAACCACCAAAACATATAATTAAAGTTTATATACACCCTAATTCCATAATACTTAAAAATAAAGGATTCCATGGTGACACATGGATCCACAGATAAGAAAACTTACTTGAATAAGATGTGTGTGATGATGAAAGATCATCACAAATACCACAAAATACTAAGAACACAATGATAGAGGAGGAACGAGGAAGAAAACCACCAGAAAACCCTAAACCTTCAAGGTTTCTTCAATGGAGGATTATGGAGAATAAGTGAATTTTGATAATGCAAGATGGTTTATGGAGCATTATGAACGTCCATTATATAGGGGAGAAAGGGTTTTTTAAGTTTTGGGAAACTTCCTAACTTAGAGGGAACATGTTTTCAAGACTTTTGCTATAATTTTTAATATAACTCATATTTAAAACAAGAAAAATATTTTCTCTTTCTTTTTATCTCCAAAACCAGCCAAGATGATAGAAGATGGGAACAAATAATTATTTTACCAATATTAAGAGATACACAAAATAAACTTGGAAAGTCTTTAATAGAGTCTTAATAAAACTAGTAAGTAAATATCTTAAAAAACAAAAAAAATATTTTCTTTATACATATTAGGGCTAAATTTTACTAATTTTACAAGCATGTATTATTTTTTTTTCATTTTTATAAACTATACTTATTTTCCTAGAATTTATAACATAAGGTTTAACTAATTTAAACTTATTAATTAATTTAAAACCCCATTAAATAAAATGAAATAAAATAAATTTTGAGAAATGAAATAATTTTTTAGAAATGAAATGAAACTCAAAATTTTAAAATGAAATGACCAAATTTCATATTTTCAATATGCGGGTTTTACAAGGATACTCGAGGAGTGGAGTATGGACGAAGATAGAGCTTCGTGGTCGAACCACTATAAATCCTTATCGTTCGGTTTGATCTTTCCTTTCCTTGACTCTTTACATTCTTTATTCTTATTTGCATATACTTTGTGATTATTAGCTTAAAAACACAATCACTTGTTTTTATTGTGCCTAAGAAGATTTCATATAAATCACTCGAATCTAGCTTTTTGAAAAGGATTTTTATAAACCGATAATTTAAGTAAGGAAACTATTCAACCCCCCACCCTTCTAGTTTCTATAGTATTCACAATGAAAATAAAAATCCTGCTTGAGTCAACATCAACAAGCTTGTGGTAAGTGACTTGTGCGATTCTTTATGAATTAAACTTGTGATAACTGGAAAGCAATAATGGTTTAGTCTTTAATTAAATTTAAACTTGTTCCAAACTTCTACGCAATATCCTTGTGATAGTGTAAGAACATTCAGAGTGACATTCTTCAGTGATCACACTAATGAATAAAATTCCTTTCAAACGTTAACATCAAACAACATTACGGTAACCTTTCTTATTAGATTAGTAAAACTCCTAATCAATTATTATCAATCATACTATATAGAGGGAAATGCATAAATGATCCCTATGGTTTGCTCAAAATGCAGGCGGCCTCCCCGACATTACGAAAGTGCAAGCAAGTTCCCCAACGTTTAGGATAAGTACGCAGGCAGCCTCCCCAGTGTTTAACACTGTTAAGTTTGACTCGTTTTCTTTGTTTGACTAAGGGTATTACCATCTTTTTAAAGCATATAAAGCATAAACCAATTCTTCAAATCTAATATATGTTCAAAAATCTGCTACTGCAATGTTCATCTTTTTTAGAAAGGCTGCTACTGCATGTCGATATATATATATACCGATATTCACTTTTTCGAATTCATTTATTTTGAAGATCTGCTATACATATTGATACACCAAGATCTTTGATCCATATACCCAGATCTTCGATTCAAATACCCAGATGTTCGATTTATATACCCAGATCTACTAAACCCTTTATGGCTGCCACCATGATATAACCACCACAAAACACCATATCTACCACCACGACCCAACCACCATGAAACCCCCCGTCTACCACCCCGAAACACCCGTGTCTACCACGTGACCTCCTCTCTTACTTCTTCGTTCATCAATGTAAACCCAAGTCCAAATCCAAACCCACCAGCGGCCGCACACACATCTCATTTAATCAATACTTTGAAGACTACCCCTCCTATAAACGGGTGAAAAAATGCACTAAGTTTTCAATGTTCAGGTTAAGCGGGGGAGTGTGAGTCCGCGTCCTAACCAGGATAATCCACGGGACCATTTTAGGACAGTTTGAAGATTAAAATCCAACAAACAAAAAACGAAAATCATTTAAAACAAACAGACAAAAAGAAATATAAAAAGTGTGGGTACCAGGTTGGACTGAATCGAGGAGAGATTAAGAGCGGTTTGGGAGTGGGATTGTAATTTAATGAATTTTCATGAGGGTTTGAATGGAAATATGTGTCTCGAATGTTGTAAAGATAATGAGTCAACTTTACCTAGTATTATCATTACCAAAACTTGGGTTTCTATTAGAATTAAAACTGGGTCGACTACTACCTCTGTTTCTGGGTTCATGGTCATCGTCGATGTAGCCGGAGAGACGAGAAGAAGACGACGGTGGTGTTGGGCGGCGTGACGGTGGTGGGCGGCGTGACGGTGGTCAACCACCGTTGTTTGATAGTTGCTGTATGATGAGAATGATCGTGATATTATTAATTTTGGGGTTTTGTGATTTGAAATGGTGGAGGAAATGAGGGATGAGAGCTTAAATCCTTTGATTGGTGTCTTCATTTTCTTTTTTTTAGGGTTTGTGAGAGAATGGGATTACTGGAAAAACAAATGCTTGATCCATTTTATTTATAGGAGTGATGGGAAAAGTGTTTATCATTTTTTAATAGGTAAAAAGACGGTCTTGCCCTCATATAACGAGTCAAACTTAACAGTGTCAAACACTGGGGAAGCTGCCTGCGTACTTATCCTAAACGTTGGGGAACTTGCTTGCACTTTCCAAAAGTCGGGGAGGCCGCCTGCATTTTGGGCAAACCACAAGGAGCATTTCTGCATTTCCCTCTACTATATATATATATATATATATATATATATATATATATATATATATATATATATATATATATATATATATATATATATATATATATATATATATATAAAATATTTTCAATATTTTCTTAAAAGGGTCACTTGTGAACTTATGTTAAATTTTAATAACTAAATGTACCAAAGAGAAAATGTGAAGTAGTGCAAGACAGTAAAAGAAAGTTGAGTAGAAAGAAAGGAATGTTATACTATTGGTATGAATTTGTTTTCAAGTAAAACAAAATAGAGAAAAGAATAAAAAAGCTTTGAAAAGCAGAGCGTGTTTTCCGGTGCAAGGACGAATAAGAAAAAGCTGAAGAAAGGAATCCACGTGGACAGAATAATAGACGTGTGATGAGAATCAAACGGACAGGATTAAACGTATGTTTTAATTGCAACTGCCAGACAACTGTAGAGGAAATATTGGGAGATCATATTTTGCAGATTTGAGCTTTTTTTCTTCTTTAATTTCTAGAGAGAGAATCAGAAAAATGTATTAAATTTAGGTAGCAGGCTTAGAGGGTTTGCAGTAGCTATTGGCGGCGTTTGCAGGGGGCGTGATTTTAATGCATCCAAATAACTAAAAGACACCCACTCTTTTTAAATTTAATTACAAATTACGTACATACTTTTTTTTATACACCAAATGTCAATGTGGTGTTTTTTTTAATATGTTCTAGCTAAACGATTATTTTTGGTAGCAACCATGCTACTAAAAAAAGTGTAGATTATCAAAAACATTTTAATTTCAAATGTCTTTAATACCTAACATTATTTATTTCGTTAAAATAGCTTCAGCAACCGACTCGAACGCCGTGACTTTTTTTATCTTGGATGGGCATGTAGTTTTTTCGAAAATGAGTATTAATTGGGCTAAACTCTTTTGGCAACAACCATGCTAGTGTAACATGTTAAAGAAACAAAAAGATTGGTTTGTTCACGACTTTTTGATTTTGACAATTATACCCTTACACATTAAATCATTATTTTTCTGTTTCACATAAAGTGTTAAGCTAAAGTTACCAACAAACATTTCTTTTCTCGTATATGTAATTATGTAGTACAATTTTCATTTTGTATACAAAAATATGTATTTTTTCGTAACACAATTGGTTAAGTACATTTCCTTTATTTTATCCTTGTTTCTCTCTCTTTCTTCCCTCACTTAAATTTACATTTTTCTAAAAACCCTAGATCTTTAAGTAGGTGGCACTCTCACACCCTATCTATTCCGTGATCAGTGAGAGAGAGATTAAAAACCCTTTTAATTCCTTCATTTAGTTTCTTGCTATGGATTTTTGTTTATTTTTTAGTGTGAAAAAATGTCTGGTTTTTTCTCACTAGGTAGTGGTTACAATATCACAAAAGATGATACACAACAACAAAGAAATGAGCAAGAAACTAATGAAGATAGTATAATCACACCAAATAGTTTATATTTATTCAAAAACAACAACGAAGACATTTATAACAAAGGGTTTGATTTATGGCAACAATACTACCAGCTTCATCAGCAACGACACCAGCAACAACATTATGATTTAGGTGTGGCTAGAAGAAAAAACACCAACACTATTAGTGACGGTGTAGAAGAAGATCTATGTCTTAATACTAGTCACAACAACAATTTGAATTTGTACTCTTCTTGGAACTTTGTCAGTAGGTCGAGTGGAAGTAGCGACAGCTCAAGAGTGATGAGGGCGGCTGGTTATGGGATTGTGGGCGGAGATGGCGGCGGGGGTAGTAGTAGTGGCGGCGGTATGAACTGTCAAGATTGTGGTAACCAAGCCAAAAAAGATTGTCAGCATATGCGGTGTAGAACGTGCTGCAAAAGCCGAGGGTTTCAGTGTCAAACCCACGTCAAGAGCACGTGGGTTCCCGCTGCTAAGCGGCGGGAACGCCAACAACAACTAGCTACCTTAACAAATCAACCACACCAACAACAACAACCTAGTTTAGGCAACCAACAACTTAGCTTAATGATGAGAGGTGGTGGTGCTAGTGGTAGTGGTATTGATCAAAACCCGAAAAGATTACGAGAAGATCATCATCAGCTTATTGCAACTCCTGGTGGTGGTTTAAGTTTGCCTCATCATCATAACACTTCAGGTAAGATTATTTGTTTTGGAGAAAAGAGAATACCCTTTTGCTTATAAATATTCGTTTATGATTTGATGGGTTCATTTGACCTTTTTATAGATTTTTATGTGTACACAAACATATAGATTAGCTTCATGTTTCATGAATAATTTAGGTTCTACTGTATGTGAGAATATTATGAACCCTATATCTAGATAAAATCTAATCAGTATGGAAACATGTAGTGTTAGTCACTGTGTGCAACTGTATGTGCTATCAAATATCGCATTATTCGTATTGTATAGGTGAAGGGTTGACTTCATTTCATAGGTTTAAACATATTATAATGTTAGTAATGTTTTATAAGTTGTGGGCTTATATAACCAAATACATTGTTTTTACAAATTAGGGTTAGAAGTGGGACATTTTCCAGCAGAAGTGAGTTCTCAAGCAGTGTTTCGGTGCGTTAGGGTGACTGGAATGAACGAGAGGGATGAGCAGGAAGAGCAGCTAGCATACCAGACCGCAGTTAGCATTGGGGGGCATGTTTTCAAGGGAATTCTGTATGACCGTGGTCCGGAGAGTCGGTACAACCACCCCGGAGTAGGAGATAGCTCTTCAGGGGGTGTCGGTACTGGCTCTCAATATCAACAACTTAACCTAATTACCTCGGCCACTATGGGGGTCGCAACTGCCACCACCACTGTGAATCCAAATGTTGCTTCCATTGATCCTTCGTCGATATATCCAGCTCCACTCAATGCGTTCATGGCCGGTACGCAATTCTTCCCACCACCAAGATCTTGAAAATTAGAGGCAAAGTTAATTATAATTTGCTAATTGTTATGGAATTTTAGTAGTGCAATTGCATGCTTTGATCTTGATTATAACAACACATTGTTTATGTAGCTGCTAGCATTTAACTAGGAGATATCATCAAAGATACAAAGTGTATGCAAAATTTAACAAATTTGTAATGACTGATTATCAATGACTATGGTTGCTACAATGTTAATTATTTCATCCTTAATCTTTGTTGCTAATGTTGTTCGCTGATCCTCTGGTAATAATACCCTAGATCTTATTCTGAGCTCGTAACATGTTAGAACAGTTGGTTTGTAGGGTCGATTGCTCAGTTAGTGTAGTTCATCGAATCATATTATTCTACCTTTGTATGTATCTATTTCAGTTGAATAGGTTTTTGATTATATGTTACAAAAACATACTGTAGTACTTTATAATTATATATGAACCATATATTATAATTTTGTTTTTGAATATATTTAGAAAAGGTAAAAAATAATTCCTTGTGTGAACGTTGAATTTGGTTTTTCGAATTCTCATGAAGCAGTACTTTGGCTCATCTGGATTTGTGCACAGAGAATAAATATGATCATTAAGACCTGGAGTATCGTTGAGTGTTATATTGGTTAAACAATAATAATCATTTCATTACTTAAATATTATATGAAAAATGTAATTACTTTCTGCTTTGTTTTTGAACTCGAGGTAGCTTTATGCCCCGTTTACCCGTTTGTATGCCGGGTTATTATGTCACAAAGTTTTCAGGGTGCATAGTCTTTTCTTTCCAAAAGTTCATAATTCATGCATTTTAAAGATTCACACTATTTTTAAGGTATAAATTTCATATGAACTTTTTAGTATATGATTGTTTAATGAAGTTTTGGGATTATTTAATCTCCAATTTCTACGAAAGTATTAGTTGCCATTCGAAAAGAAAGTGAACGACTTTCATGTGTAAATATGTCATAATATAGTTGATATTACAAACGGAAATGGATGTTTTGATATAAATGGTATAGTTTTAATAAAGTATAATGACAACGTAACTCTTTGGTGTAATGTTTGGTGTCTCTTTGTAAGGTCGATTATCAACCTACTTTTTGTTTTGAGGTCCATCATCTAAAGTCTAAACCCCCTCCTCCATGCATAGCATTTTTCACCAATTATGTATGTTCATTAAGTATAGCCCATGTGTGGGGGCAAATTTTAAAGGATTTTAGAGTATGCAACCTTGATTCTTATTGTTAGTGTAAAATTTGAAAATAAGTTGTATTTGTTATGGTGGGTACATATTATTTAATTAGCGATATGTTTTTGTAATCGTGGCGTTCATTGTTATGTATAATGCTACACTTGGATCTTGGCGAGACATATCCATATGACAATTCTTGTTTAGGTACGTGTTTTGTTATCCACGGTGAATATCATAACATTCCAGTGTTTTGTTTTCAAATATATATGTAATCGATAATATGCTTATCTGGCTGATGATGCGCATCAGGGATGTTCTATATTTTGACATTCTTCATGTTCTATATTTGGAAGGTCTGTTTTTCCTTTATATATACTTTACGATCATGCCCCTCATATATAACTACATGTCGTCTAGTTTTATGCGTTGTCATTAGATTATGAACATGGGTATGTAGCTAGGCTTCATGTGTTTAAATGACGAATCATGGTGATCAGACAGAATTGAATTTTTGATTTAAAGGTGTATATTATTTGATAATAAATATATGGTTAGAAAAGGACATGCATAAGTGCAAGTGAGTCCCAAAAAAGAATGATGAAAGGTGTTTCTGGCACATTATTATGGTTTTATAAATGCAACTTCAGCCCAGTAAATGCATTTTATGAGGTGTAAGAACTTGGTTAATACGCATGCATAATATGTTCATTTATGTTTGCCTAGTCAAAGCTGTCTGCGTTATTTAATCCATCAAATACATATATACATAAACATATTTGTATCTACTGTTCTATAAAATAGACTCAACTCACGACCTCTCTAGAGGAGAAGTGTGCATCATCCCGTGATACCCCCTAATTTATAGGACTTAGATACCTTATTAGATTTATAGATTCCACATGTTAATGTATACGGTCATATCCACCCCACTTCCATCACTAAAGATCATCACCAAAGGCTACAACCTTGTAACTATTATTAATACCATTATTAGACCAAAATATACCATGCAATGCGCACAAAAATGTGTAAAAAAAGTCTGAAAATAATAGTCACAAAACTCGAGATAGTGAAAAAATTTCCAAAATAGTGCCGCGCGATTGTTAAATTGTGCAGCTCCATAGTAAACTTGACAAGTGATTAACTAGCCGTTGAGTTTTTTTTTCTAGACCGGGATGACTTTTGTCTGACCAAATTGATGTTTTGATAGATGATCTGATGATCTGTCTTATTTAAAAGTGAGTCGTGAGTCTTACTTTTAATTCAAAATATATATAAATGAATAAAAAGTGAGATTCACGGTTCAATTTTGAATAAAACACAATAGTATAAAAAAACATTAACTTGGTGGCACATTCAGTCAAACAAAAACCTCAGCTACTTTTTAGAAACGCGTTAAAAACTCTATAAAATCGCACAATATAGTGATATCATAAAACCATTTTTGAAAATGACTTTCTTAAATTGAAGGTGAATGAAGAGTAAACTGATATGGAATCGCCCACGCATGTAAATATTGTGAGAGAGTCATAATTATCGTATTTTTTCAAAAAAATCAAACAATGATTCTTTCCCATTGTTCCAAGAGACCAAGAGTTTAGATTATCAATAACTTGTTCTAGTATATGTTCCTTATTCCCAAGTATGATAACTTTGATATCCAAAACAATGTTCAACAAAACCAATTTAAATGTTCGCAAATGTTATTATTTATAGGATGAATATTGATGGAACTTTTTGGAACTGAAATGTTTTTTCAGCCTCTATTGTATTTTGTACAATGTGTAATAGATGTGGCACCTTTGGGCTAAAGGGAATGTAGGAAGATAGCCATTAAACCAACTTAATGATGTTCATATAAATAGTAAAAAAGTTTCAGGCATATCCACATGCACTCTATGCAGGAAAGCTTGTGCTTTATGATAATTACATAAATAGAGAATTGAATGAATACAGTTACTATAAATATGTAGATGGTGGTATGGGCTAGAAAGGTAGGGGTCCTAGATTTAGAAAGTATGTATAAGAAAGAGTAAATGGTTAAACGAGGTTACTTGAGTTGATGAAAGTTCTGATTTTAAACAAGTACTTCCTTTTGATCAAGACATTACACTCTTTTTGGTTAAACATACTTTCTGACCATCAACACAATTTTAGCATCTGTAGTTGGTTTTTTATTACTGTATATTTTTTCTACTAAATCAGTCCATTTGTTAACTAACAATTAGAATTTTGGACTTGACATCAAAGATCTCTTTACATGTATTGGGGTTTTGTTGTACCTTTTGTTATTGTGAAGATAAACCTAGCATTGCAAAGTAACACTGGCTATGTTCATTTTGGCCAAGTTATTCAAGCATGGAATTTTACTGCGAATGCTTCTACGTGTTTTTCGACTCACACTGATGTTAAGATGTTATCTGATAACGTTACCAATCTTATATTGTAAAATAGCAAATAGAAGTGACATTATTGATTGTGTTTGTGTGAATACGTAATGAGAGACCATATATATATATAGTCGTTTTATGTACATATTTTGACGAACGAGCAATGCAAATATGAACCTAAGAGCATCCACTATGGTGGTTTATAAAGAGGTTTATAAAATCTTAAAGAGGTCTAAAAACTTGTTCACCATAGTAAGCATCCATTTCAAACTTGTTTTTTATGAAGAGGTCTAAGATATTGAACCTGTTCAAAATTTAATGCATGTGTTTATGTGATAGGTTTATAAAATATTAAAAGGTTTAACCATAATGAGGATAGGTTTATAAAACCAAAAAGTTTAAAAATTAATGACAAAATTCAATTATAAACCTTTTTAAAAATTTAACATAGTGGATGCCCTAATAAACAAAAAAACCAATTAAGTTTGGGTCAATTAACATTGTCATTAAATACTCTCACGTATTTTGAACGGACAAACTCAAACATGTGTTATTGAAAGCCAATTTATTTTTTATTTTTTTCATCTACTACAAAGTATTTGTTTGAGCGAATGCATAATTGTATTTGAGTAGCATAGTTGTTTATTGATTACGCTTATGTCATGATTTGTTTTACCTTTAGGTAAGAGTGACAATTTTGAATCCAACTATTTTTTAAAAACAACAATAATATACTACGGCGAAACAAAAAAGTAATATTGAAGAGACAAATTTCGTTGATAATGGTTATATCAACATATTGAGATATGAAATGTGTTATGCCAGTTAGATTTTTTTTTTTGTGTTTTATGCTTTATTTATTTATTTATTTATTTTTTTTTTTTTGGTAATCGTGATTTCCGACTCATTGGCCGACTAATCCACGGGGTTTGAGCCCACCGCCACACAGAGTCAAACCAGGTAAAGCCCTCCCTTTTCAGGAGGTTGGCGTGGCCACTTCAAGGTTGTTTGCACCTAGTGGGAATTGAATTTGAGACCTCACACACTTTGGAGTGATAGCCACAAATCTTTTATGCTTTATGATATGGATTAGATAAAGAAATAACTAATAAAAAAGAAAATACAAAGTAAAAAATATAATAAATCGTTATCCTTTTGAATCATCGACAAGGAGTTCATGCTCGAGGTATGTATTTTGTGGTGGATTGAACTTAAAAGCTCCAATATCATGTAAGATAACAAATAAAGATATATTATTATTATATTAATGAGATTTCATGTATTTCGTAGAGAATAATTTAATATACTTTAACCATAATGAACTCTAAGCCCGTGATTAGGCTCATTTGTCACTATTTATAAATTTATCATTTTAGTAATAGTAATAGTTATTTTTTACATCAAATTAGAAAAATATGTAAGTTAGCCCACTTAAAATGAACATCTTATATAATAGCCCCTCCAACAAAAGTGTTCGAGTTTCGTCCTTGATTAGGCTTACGCCTTAAGTAAGCTAGCATATAACACTCTCTTACATTTTGAAAAACGAGCTTCTATACGTACAAACTGGATAACATTTTGAAATCATTTTATTCTTCTTTTTCTTCTCCTGTTGTTTGTTTCATGGATATGAACGTATATTTAGCGGCGTAACTTTCTTATTTTTATCGACTAAAATAGACATTTAGGTTTGGATTGACTAACCTTGTTACTAGATATTAGCATGGTACCCTCGTAATGCAGCGAAGAATATCCGATGGATATTTCTTTGGCAATCAAATTAATGTTAAGTGTAGAAAATTTAAATTAAGATAAATAAAACTACTATTTTTTTTAGATGTATCAAAATAGATGTTTAATTAAGGAGAACATTATTTTAGAAAATATAATGAAATTAAATTATGAAAAAAGTAAATGAATTTGAAGATGTATTTCAATTTAAAAATAAAAGCGGTTTTTACTAAATTGTTAAAAAATTGTTACAAAAATGTATTATAAAGAGATGAATGGTCAAGATTCCATCTTTGGTTCTAGTTTAGAGTTATGTTTGGATTAAAAATAATATAATGGTTAAAATTTGTTATGTTAATGTTATTTTTATTTGAAGTTAAATATGCATACACATCTTTTATATAATAGTATTGAGTATAGACTAAGACCATTAAGTGGTCTCGATTCCTAAGTTTTTATTGCCAGTACCTGTTTGCATGTGTCAAAATTAGACTGTCAAAATTAGACTTAGTCTTAGAGCCCAAAATGAATAGGTTTACTGCCTTCAATTTGCACAGTTACGCATGAGACAACAATTCCAATTCTAAAGGATCAGACTTTATGAATGTTAACAATTAAGATTATGAATAACATAGCTCTTAGGTTTATTTTGTTCAAACAATAGGTTAATTTATGAGTTTTGCAAGCTTTGATATCAACGATGCTTAATGTATGTTTAGGTTTGACCGATCGGCATGAACATTCTTATGTTATATATCTTTACTGTTTTATAAAACATTTACTTCATTTATATAATTGAAAGTCTTAAAATATTAAGCCTTAAACATTTCTTTATTAGGAAAGCTATATACAACCTATTTGAATCATATACAAACTTGTAACAAACTAACAACCTCTAATATTAACAAGAACAATACCCGTGCGTTGCACGGGTGAAAGCTTATTTATAAGTTAGGAGAAATTTTGAAATCTTCAATTTTTAAAAAAAATACACATTAATAATTGATATAAATATTTTTAAAAGAAAAGCTTAGACAAATTGGTTAGTATTTAGTATAAACAATGTATAGTATTTATTGTAGCAAACATATAATGAATGACTGTATAATCATATATTAAGAGTTTGTTTGTTTTGAATTTTCATTTTCTAATGATTAGTAGTATATAGTTTACAAAACATGTTTTCATGACACGGGTACACCCGACTATCGATTAATGTATAAGAGAATTATAGAGGAATGTGTGCATTGGTTTGTAAGATATGTTGTTAGTTAAAGGTCAAACCCCATTATGTTAACTTCTTAAATAGATCATATCCAACGTATTGATTACTTATTCAGTTTTCATATACCAAGTTTGCAAGTGAATAAAGTGTAAATGGTTGAGTAAATTTCAAAATTATATTTTTATTGATAATTTATTAAAACCACCTAAAAAGGGACATAAAGGAAAAACATACTATAAAGAAGTATGTGTAAATGACGAAACATAAGAAAAGAGACTACTAAGCTAGTAGCCTAACAATGTCTGTGCTGCCATCTAGGGGTAACCCGGACCATCATCCTTGTCTTCTTCTTTGTCACTTTCATCTTCATAAAAAAGACGGAACGGCCTGTTTCTCCCAGTTTTTTTGATTTGGTGATTCTTGTTTCTTTTAAAAGGCGCCAGAGGGATATCATCATCATCAATATCCTTCATGAGAAGATACAGTATGAGTTAATGGACTATTAAAGACTTTTTTCATAACAAAAGTAACAGAATATGGAAAATAATACTTTTTGTCTACTTACTTGTTCTTCAAGTGTCAAGTCTATGACATTGTTATTATCCCGGACAGGTTGTTGAGGTGTTGTTTCCTCGGTGTTTTGAACATTGGCAGGATCATCAATATCTGGAAGCTCATCAACATCAATTACCTCACTCCATTTCCAATATTTTAGGTTCTCTTCACGTTTTCGTTTTTTTGTTTCCTCATTTTTGTTAGTTAAATGACGTATTATTTCATCAACGCCCTGATTCAGATCAAACAAAATAAGTACAAAAACTACAAAAAAACACATAAAAAAGAAATAATTTTAAAAACATATCACCAGATTTTGGTTGTTTTTCACCATTGTGTGAATCATCTCAGCAAGCTCCTATTTAAAACAATAAGATTATAATACATGAATTTAAAAGTAGACATATAAATGTTTGAAAACATGTGAAGATAAGGAACCTTAATGTTTGCCATGGATATTTCTGACTGATATAGTATTTGTTTGTTCTGTTTTGTAGGTTGAAAGTGAAATGGAATACTCCTATTTATATACTACATTGGTTAACCCTAGGAGGTCTATTCAATTAGGCGCCAAAATGAGTGATTCAATTTTGAAATATATATCAGATCTTATCTATTTGGTTTTTGTAGAACTATACAATGTATATGAAAAGGAAATGGTACCACATACATCACCCTTAATTGTAGAAGACTTAGGTACCTTATCACTTTTGTGAAAGTAAAGTTTTAGGGATTCATATGACTAAATCAATGATAGTCAGTGGGAAAAAATGGCGGCAAAAAGCACCCCAATTTTTATGCAACTTTGTTAACAGTAGGCTACTTGGTGGATAAGTATGATCCCAAATGTGGATATGTGTAAAGTACTTTCACTGTTATGCTACTTTGTTACTGCTATCTAGGTGTATATGAGGCATTTGATTAATATTTTTGTAATTATCATAACTTTTACTTTATAGTTACTTTGTTATGTTATTAATAAAATGGCAAAGGCACAGTCAAACCTATTAAGAGTCAGAAAAAAGATGTCAAAAAAGTTCAGTCAGTATTTGTAGTTTCAAAGCCAACATCTTCAATCTGCATATAAGGGGTAATATGTTTGGTTTTCATTATTGAAAAGGAAAAGCTTTTAAAAGTTTATCTTGTTACAATGATTGTTGGCTTTGTTGTAAATTATCGAATAACATATGTAATAATCATTTACCATGACACATAGAATTATAAGCATCCTTAAATTTTATTAATATTCTATCAATAAGAAATTGAAGAAGTACATTAACAGGAAGAACAATCATAAAAGAAACCTATTGGTTAATTACCAATAAGTCCATAACAATAGAAAAACCTAGTAAAAAATAAATTTTTTTAAGCAAACATAGTAGAACACGTCCTAAATATGTTTATCTTTGTCAGCAACTTCATTTTCATCATCAGGTTTATTGAATTCCGATGGGGTTTTAGTTCCAGTCTCGTCTTCATCTTCATCAAGTAGAACACAAAACCTGCATCTTGCATTGAAATGATGGTGGTATTTGAAAGTCCGTTTGATCAGTGGCATTGGAGCATCATCATCAGCAATATCCTAATGTAACATTATAATATGTTAGTTGACATATGTTAAATAAGAATATACTAATAAAGTGTAGAATAAAAGGATAGAAATTTATAGCGCATTACATGTTGTTCATCAACATGTCGCAGATTTGACGAACTGCTGGGAAGAATGACACGTTTCCCAGTCACTTGAAGAGCATTATATGTGTTGGAAACTTCATTTGGGACATCGAAATCATCATTGATAATTTCATTTTCCCATTTCCAGTTTTTTAGATCGTCTTCGCATTTGCGTTTGTTTAGTTGAATTGCGGATTCATTGGCAAAGTTGTCTAAAAGAGTAAGTGGGATAGGATTGTTTGCCATTTGATCTAGTATAGATGATTTTTATAGTGAAAGCATAAGTTTCTGAGTGATATTATACTTTTTAGAGTCACAATTCCATGTGCCTCTTTCCACTGTTTATATAGACTCAGAAACCCCAAAAATGTACCCAAGAAATAGTTGAAAGTTTGTTAGGATATGATGAAAAGTTAGTAGTTGAAATTTTATCTCATGTGTTTTTTATTTAGGTTTATAATTGCATGAATGTAACATAACTGCTAATGACTTTGCTGGCATGTTGATTAACATTTTTTGGTGTGCGTTCATTTGCCAATAATGCATGACTTTTGTTTGGCCTGTTAATGTAATAAGATTTAGACTTGTCATTTGAAAGTTAAATAGTAGAAATATGAGTAAGAAAGTTACTGGTTCATATGAGTATATGACAAATCACAAAAAATATATTAAAAGGTCATGAAATAGTTTACAATCTCACAATCAATAAAACATATAAAAATCTGGAATATTGTTCAAAAAGGTACGACGATATAAAATCGTTATTCTGCATAATTTATTAGATGATCAAATTAAAAACCAATAGAAATCATTGACGATTAAGTACTCATTGAGTTCAATCATCCTTCATAATGTCCACTTGCTGATTAATTGTAGCCTCATCAGCGTTCATCTTCATGTCATCTGCATCAACGTGAGTTTGTCTTTCATCCGATTCTATTGTTAGACTTACAGGAGGAGACACCACTTTGCTTACATAAGATGTAATTTCAGGCAAAGATGAAGATTCAGCATGTGCAAAATGAGTAACATGAGTGTAGACAACAGTAGGCTCCGCATTCATAACCGCTTTACCTTTTGTTCCAATATCATCCATCAGTTTACTTGATATTGTGATGCCTGAAAATATTGCAAAATGTTAGTGAGGAAATTGTGAAAGACCAGTGGATGTTCAAATGTAACAACTTTCCCACCTTTGTTAGGGTCGTTCACTATTACATCATCAGTACTTGTGTTAGTTGCCTGAAGACCATCATTTGTGCATATATGAGTTGCATCATGATTTAATGTAGATACATTATGACCCCACTGAATATCATCCATCAGCTTTTGCTCATACTCGGTTATAGTGGAACCAAAGTTATCATCATGGATAGCAGAATCACTTGTCACACAATTATTATCTTGTGATGAAATAATCAAATCCGGGTACACCAGCTTTGGGACTGACCGTGAATTTGACGGAGTACCAACGTTCTTCTTCAGGTCATTGACATCGTGCCCATAAAATTTGGTAGCAGTATATCTTCTTATATATGTAGGTGCAAGATTTAACTTATCAATCTTTATTTGGAGAACAACCCATTGACCACAAACTTTATTTATCAAGTAATCAACTATCCAGTTGGGGTCATTTGCACCCTGAAACAATGATGGCGTTTGAAAGTTATTATAAATACACATCTTGTAATTTTTATGCATAAATATACACACATGTATGCAACAATATAGGTGAGCAAAATAAAATAGTTGGTAAAAGTAAATACATCTCACCTCTGTCATACACTTCTGATTTAAGTTGTCTACTGTAATGCCTAAGAGCGAAGTGGCCTCTGAGTTAAAAAGAACACAATCAATATCCTCCTCGTGATCTCGTACTGTGATCACTAACTTGTACCTACAAAGAAATAAAATGTAGAAATAAAATTAATATAAAAAGTATTACTGTTTTTATAACGACTTATATAACTTACGTTAGACGCGGGTTCATGACGTATCTTTCGCAAGTTTGACAATAATAACGAACACCATCTGATTCTGCTTTTCTGAAGCACTTTGTACATTGTATGTATTTCCAGTCTTTATCCAAGTCGATACCGATCACGATTCCATGTAAAATGAATCTTGTCCCCTAATAAGTATAATACATTAGATTAGTAGTACAATCTGTATTGGTAAAATCATTAACCAAATATATATTAAGTGAATTACCACAGTAACGCCATCAGCAAGGCGCTTATAAATGTCGGTGATAGTTGTTACTTTCAACTCGTGTAATTCAGTACCAGATGTAAATGAGACCGGATGAATAAGTCTATAGAACCACAAATTAAAAAAATACTTAACACGTATATTGAAAAAAAACTTAAGAAATTTTTTCATAGGTATCCAAGTAGATATTCAGGGTCACCTTTGGCTATATTCATTGGTTTCAGGAATTGGAAGATTCAAATGAATTTGTGAAGATGCCGTAGACTTTAACTCCGGTCCACCTGAGTATAAGTAAATGGATAAAAATGGTATAAACAGAAAATAGATATAAGTGGCAAGAGTTCGAATGTTATAAGTTTGAAGAAACAAACCTGCATAAAGTCCAACCTTGCAACACGTCAAAACAACCACGATGTTGGTACCTTTTTTAGACTCGATCACAGTATCATCATATGTTAAGGCACATTTTCCCCACAAAGAAATGTTAAGTAGTCTGTCACTACAGTTATTTAAGAAAGGGAACTTGTTAATTTTTTCATATCAGAAGATGAGAATATTTGTGATATATATAATATAATACCTGGTATCAACAATTACAATTTTGCGAAGCTGGGGGTTACAACCTTGGTTTTTCCCAACACTAACTTGAAGAGAACCCCATTGTCGAAGAACACCTATGACATCTGGTAAAAGTAAAAGGTAAGATAAATATATTACATTAGACTGAAATTTTGAGAAGCAAATGTACTAATAATATGCTAACCTGTGAGATATGTATCATTTCCGATACGATGTTCAAGGTTGTCAAATGGTACAAAACTAAACACGTATCTATAAAACATTTCAGGTCGAGTAGCTGAGGTTCGAACAGATGTTTTGAAACAAAATTGCACAAAGATCTTGCTATTCAAAGGTCTGTATTTTGTTTGGCCATATTCATCAACTGTGAACATGTGTATCCTATACACGTTACCCTCTTTGATGTTATCCTTGAATTTGTGCATAAGATTCGGGGGAATTTTTGCATGAATTGAAGTATGCTGTCAACCACGTGAAATTCATTGACAGTTGTTCAGTAATTTAATCATTATAAACAAAGAAAGATGTACTTACGCGTTCATCAACAATAATCATGTCAATAGATAGAATGCGGTTGGTGTTTGGATTGTAAGTAGTCCATACACGTGCAGCCATAACATTAAGCGTCCACTTATCAGTCAAATTAGGATGCAAGTCGCCGACATAGTGACAACGGATGCTCATTCTTGGTCAACTGGGACTGCAATAAAAAGAACAATTGTCATATAATAAGGACATGAAATAAAACAATATAAAGTGCAACACATACCTATAGGCAAATTATAAAAGACTTCTTTGTAAACAATATTTTTCGTCAAGTTATTAGCACAAATTCCACCGTTATCAATATAAAATCGCAGTCCGGCGCGAGAAGTCACGCGTGATGCAGCAACATAAAGTTGCCCATGGGTAAATACGGGTTTTTCAAGGTATGTACAAACATGGTTAAAAGTCTGCCCTTGACTTTTATTGATTGTCATGGCGAAACATACTTTAACGGGAAACTGCCTTCTTACAAATTTGAACGGCCAGGCTGAATCGGTCGGGGTCATATCAATCCTATTGATAAATACTTTTTCACCAATATGAGTCCCGGTAATAATTTGAGCCTCAAGAACTTCACGGGTAATCTGGGTAATTACTAAACGTGTCCCATTACACAAACCTCGTTGCAGGCCCGTATTACGTAATAATAGGATTGGTGTACCGATTTTTAATTCAAGTTTGTGATTTGGGACACCCGAGAACCTTAAAGTATTAAGAAATTCAGGAGGGTACATGATTTGCATCTCCTCTAAGTTATCTGTGGTAGAACATATCATATCAGAACTAAGAAGTTCATGCATTTCACCCGGCATTGATGCAAGAACGTGTGAATTGATCTTATCGACAACATCATTTGTTGGGCTCAGGATACATCTTTCCTTTAAGTAACTGATATCCTGGATTCTATTTAGGAGTTCCGGGAATGTACTTGAAACAATAGCCTCGACAGGGTTATCAACAACGGGAATTAAAAGATCATCGGGAATTGTAATCCATGTAGCCACATCTTCTCCATCTAGTGCAATTGACGGAAGTGTACCATCTCCCATGGATATAAGCCAGTTGTGAAAACACATCATCTCATCTGCATTTGTAACATCAACCGTGGGATCCCGAAGCCGCATGTTAATAGACAAAACAAAAACCTTACAATAATCCCACACTTTGGATGACTTGTTTACAGCAGAAGAAACCACTACAGCCCTCGATGCCTTTGGAATAACTGGTAGGATTTGTCTAAAATCTCCACCGAGCACAACAACTTTCCCGCCAAAAACTTGATTATTAGCATTGGGATTATCATGCCTACAAATATCGCGGAATGTTCGATCAACAGCTTCAAAAGCATGTCGATGTTGTAAGGGCGCCTCGTCCCAAATAATAAGATCAGCGGATCTAATTAAATCTGCAAGATCTGAAATAACATCGATTGCACAACATGATTCATTGTCAAGTTCCATAGGTATACGAAACCTTGAGTGTGCGGTTCTTCCACCAGGCAATAAAAGTGATGCAATACCAGATGATGCAACAGATAACACAATTCTTCCAAGCGAGCGTATCCATGCTATAATTGTTTTCCATAAGTACGTTTTTCCTGTACCTCCACAACCATAGACAAAAAATAACCCGCCATTTCTTTCATTGACAGCTTGCATGATGTTATCATATACATCTCTTTGTTGTGTATTTAATCCAGCATACAAATTCGTATAGTGAGCCCATTCTTCATTTGCGTTGTACATTCTTTCAGCAGCTATCAACATATTCCCGCCGATATTCATTAACGTGTGATCAATCTGAGGGAGTTCTGGGAAATCAAGCAACGATTTATTATTACCATTTAATATCGTCTCTAGCTCTAATAGTGTGTAATTCATAACTTCTTGATCTGTAAACTCCACATCTTGGTTATGCAACAACCTACGCTGTTTGTGCACCACATCTTCTGATATGTACGGGTATACATCTCTGAAAAAGTTATTGTGGTCACAAACTCTACAAAACAACAATATGGTTACAAACATCTCACGGAGTTGATCGCCTAACTTCCATTGAGAAGCATTTCTTATTGCTTGAACCCATTCAACGTCATCTCCTAATAAACCCCACGCCTTGCACGCTGCCATATATGTTGGGTAAACTACATTATCTACAGTTCGGATATTTTCAAAAGATGTGGGACCACGTACAACATTAAGTAACATTCGTAGATAAAACTTCTCACCCATTGAAGGACTGACATAATAAATCCGGCCTAAGCACATCCCACTTTTACGTGGCCTCCATACTTTTTCCTTATCATGCCACGTAAATTTTGTGGGAAAGTTGGCATAAGTTAGATTACTTCCTAATTCGGGATACATTTCATTAGCTTTCATCCATTCGGTAAACTTGGACATTGCTGCGGTTTCCTTTTCAATAATATTATCAACTTCGTCATCATCCCGAAAGTAAACTCTATTACAACCTTCTTCATGAAAAGGGAGCCTTTCTACAGCAACAGATCGGTAATGCATTTCGTATCCTAACAGGTGCCAACATGATTCTGACGCAGAAATATAACGACAACTAAGATATTGTTCAATTTCGTTTTCATGTTGTAGTATAGCTTGAAATGGCGTTCGACTGTTGTTGTTGTTGTTGGTGGTGGTTGTGTTGGGGGTGGTGTTCATGTTGGTGGTTACTCTAGAGGAGGAATTAGCGTTGTTGATGTTGGTCGTGGTGGGATTGTGGTATCTATTGTTGTGTCTTTCACCTTCAATGACAATCGTTGCACGGTCTGGACCTTTGTTTAGATAACTGAAAAGGTACTTAACCAATGTTCCCTGGTTACACCATTCAACATTGATATGGCAGTCATATTTTACTATCAAATCAAGGTTATGGGGTACAACAAATCGATTATCAAGCATAATATTTTGTCGACCAACTTGTACTTTTCTTCCATTGTTTGGTCTCCTATAATGAGGCCAACCATCACGGGAGAGAAATGTATCTTCACAGTATTCCTTCGGGTATCCTTTTAAACATCTATCTCTTGACATACATGAGGCAGATTTATATAGTTCTCCACATGGACCATGCATCATATGAGAACGGACCGCGTTAAATCCTATTGGGTCATCAACCTCAGAAGGCAACTCAGCAGATATGACGTGATCTATCTCATCAGTTGAAGAAATCTTATCATGTTCGTGCAAGAATATGAGTGAATGACAATGTGGCAGTCCACGTTTCTGAAACTCTATTGTATAAATAACTGCACATATAAAGACATGAATACTATCATTAGGTAATGTACCGTAGGATCTTAAAAACACATATAAAAGAAGGCATAAATAATATAGCAAGTGCTCACCAGCTTTTACTCTTCCAAAATGGTTTTCTTTCCTAATGTCTTCCATAAGATCATTTAGCTTCATCTTAAAAACACGTGCAATTGTATCGGGTCTATCAACTGTAGGTTGTCCAGGTATACAGTTTTCAACTTCACGTTGAATTTCAGGCCATCGTGGGTTGCACGTCATAGTTAGAAAAAGATCTGGAGGTCCAGCCCAACGACATATAGCCATTGCATCTTGATATTGCTGGATCATATGTCTGGGGCCCCCAGTGAATGTAGAAGGCAAGACAACTTTCCGGCCAAGGAATTCAGCGTTTGTCTCTCCTTGAGCAACACGATCATGTAATCCATTATATAGATCAGAGCGTATTGTTTTTTGGTTTCGCTTATACCAATCTAGATCATGATCAAGAACAGCAGTATAAGCATCAACGCAAAATGTATGAAACAAACGGCCAGCTTTATGCAACGTTTTACCTTCGTTAACTCTAATCTGAAGACGAAAGCAGTAATACTCCCTCAGGCTTACGTACTTTCTTTTAGTTGTTGGAGGAACATTGAGAGGTATATGCAAATGAAACCCGTCTTCTCCATAAGGGAAAAGTAACGGATACTGCAAAGCCATAAAACTCGGGTGCAACTCGGTTATTCGTTTAACAGGATTGTGGTTATCCTCAGTACCACGCTCTTCAACAATTACATCACGGGACTCTGTTGGATTTCCGTCACCTGGTATGAGTGCAGCTACTTCAGAAGCTGTTGGTAAGTTATATTGGCGTGCAGTATGTTGTCGGGTGCCAATCAAGCGAAGAGTAACGGGTTGTAATGGCGACTGTAGAAACCTATCTTTTGCCATCCTGAATGACTGGACCAAGGGGTTATATAGATCAAGCATTGTAATAAGATCTTGCACCAACGAACGAAGATTGTTGTCCGCAACACCGGAAGAACTGGTTATGTTCAATGCATATAGTCGGTTGTCTACTTCATGTTCAGTGTCATATATATACAACTGGGCAAACCTAGGACGTCCATCCGTGTGTGTTGGCAATAGTGTCCCTATACGATGGTGGTTGTGGCCGTTTATCTGAAATGCATAAGGCCCTCGACCATCATTTATTTCTCTGTTTATATTTCCCCCTGTTGAGGTGAAAGAGAACATCGAATTTAATAGCTTTAATTTGTTCCGAAACAACTTAGACCGTGGTCCACCATTATAATCCATCAGTTCTGTCAATAGTGGTGGAGGATGACAAAGAAATGGCAACACAACCTTCCCTTCACTACAACACGTTGAGAATCTCGGATGAGATGTGGATGATCGTCTAACTGTTCGTTCCCCATACCAATACTTGGCTTGACAATGTGCACATACATATGTCGCATCTCCAGAGTCCACATATTCGGTCATCCTACGTTGCTGGCGTTGAGTTCGATAGACACTGGTAGGGACATTAATTTCATTTTGATCAATGTTTGTTGAGTGAGATATGTGTTGTGGTATACAACTGTTTAAGCCATTAGCATGTGTTGTTGAATTGTCAACGTTGGTTACGCGAGATGATTGTGGAAGATGCATCAGATTACCATCATTATCAACAATAGTGACCGATGAAAGCATGACCAGAGGTGTTGTATCTGTTGGCAAACTCGCACGACCGTGTTGTGGAGGATAACCTGTAAACACAAACGTTAGAAATTTAAAATGAGAATACTTATTATAAAACATATATGTTTTACTTATGCTCACATGGTCTAACGTTGCGAGGAACCCGCGGAACATTTGCTTGAGATGGAGGTCTACCAGGACGTCGTAATGGTGGAACGGTATAACTTCTGGTGGTACTAACAGACACGTGTTGAGAAGATGTTGTAACTGTTGATTGTGGTTGCGGTATGGTTGGCCTCAATTCAGGAGTGCCGGTAAACGAAGATGGAAATGGTGGTATTCTTAAGACATTAGGCGGGCGTGGTTGAGAATAGCCACTTATATTAGTGATATCAGTTAAAGCACGCGCGTTTAGACGGGGGCGACCTCTGGGTCTCCTTACTTGTGTTGCTTGAGATGTAGCATTTGTAGTAGCTAATGGTTGTTCTAAACCTGTAATGATTATGTTAGATATGTAAAATGATAATAGTTTGTATAAAAGTTTATAGATGTATGTTATAGTCATGCTCACATGGTCTAACGTTGCGAGCAACCTGAAGAATGTTTTCTTGAGATGGAGGTCTACCACGACGTCGTAATGGTGGAACGGTATCGTCATTGATAGTAGCATCAGTTAAAGTTGGTGCGCTTAAATAGGGTCGACCTCGGGGTCTCCTTAATTGTGTTGCTTGTAATGGAACATTTGTGGCATACACATTTGTATTATCCACTATACTTGTATTTGGATCTTGGTTTTCATTTGATGGGTTCATTATAAGGCTTATCTACAATATATTTACCCTTATTGATAAAGTAAAAACATAATCTGATATACTGAATATTGCATATGCAGGGCTTCCATCAAATAAACAATATAACAGTATCTATCATACAAATGGCATAAAGTAGAGCTATTTAAAATAACAGGGAGGATACATGATCACGCTAATAGGTAATTGGGAATATGGAAACATATTACCCTTATATGGAATGTACTTTTGTCATGGTACATGAACCAAAAAAATCTTTCACTAATATGGTATGAAATAAGCAAAGTATTTAGAGACTAACCTTTCAGCCAAATATGGAATGAGAAAATTTGTATGAACGAAGCAATGGTCTTCCTTCAAGTTTCAGTTACAACTGGACATGAAAAAGGTTAAAAATCAACATACTGTAACATTAAGATACATCAAAGTGTATATTAAAGTGCAGCCATATGTGGTAAGTTAGTTGTATAGATAAGGAATATCAAATGGCACCAAAAGTAAAGTACCCATTGTATATGCAAGTTAGTTATGAGTGTCACTATAATTTTTTTAATTATCCTGTTAGCAGCATACACGTTTTTAATCATAAATTGTTACAAACATCAAAATGGGAAAATATTAGTTAATGATTAAACAGTGCATAAATTGTTAAAAACATCAAAATGGGAAAATATTAGTTATTGATTAAAAACATCCAACAATGGGTTATACAGTTTTACTTGAACATCTTAGTTGGTCAAATAGCAAACAATATGGAGAACCACAGACTGAAAAGCAAGTATGTCATGGAAGTTGCAAAACCTTTTTATACGGTACCTATTAAGCCATGGAACTATGGAAGTAAAAAATAGAAGTATGGTTCTAAACTTTCAGAATTTACAAACAGGATATGACTTTTATGTTTAGTCCAAAGCCTGGATCATAAATGTGTATCATATTTTGATGTTTATGCCAAGAATATAAGTCTGTTCAGAATATATAACATCCACATTCTGATGAACTATAGTAAAACGTCATATCAAATATGGTATCGTATTATGAGATTGATAATTGGTAACACAAACAAACACACAAATAAGGAACATTGAAGAAACTACAATAATTGTAAAAAGAAGATTATTTAGATTAATAAGCTATTAATCTTTTATTAAATAAGCCTAGAAACTGGAACAATATAAGAAACACATGGCTGCACATGGCTGCAATGCATGAACAAAATAAAAAAACATGGAAACAATGCATGAACAATGAAAAAATAAATCCTAAATGTCTTTATCATTTTCATACGGTTCAACAACATTTTCTTCATTGACAACAGCTTCCTTTTCATCAGCAACATCTTCTTCATGGACAACATCAACATATTCAGCAGCAACAATTCCTTCATTGACAACAGGTTCCTTTTCATCAGCAACATCTTCTTCATGGACAACAACAACATATTCAGCAGCAATTACATTTTCATCTCCAACATTTCCTTCGTGAACAATAGCACCATTTTCATAAGCAACATTTCCTTCATTAACAATAACGCCATTTTCATGGACAACAGCAGCAACAACATCTTCTTCATGAACAACAGCAACATATTCAGCAGCAACAACATCTTCTTCATGGACAACAGCAACATTTCCTTCATTAACAATAGCGCCATTTTCATAAGCAATATTTCCTTCATGAACGACTTCTTCAGACACTTTCTGAAACTCAATATCTTGAATAACAATCACATCGTTCCAGTTCCAGTTCATCAAGTTATTTTCACGTTTCAGCCGTTTCATCTCGATATGAGACTGAAACTCGAAAGGGTTTTCATGAATGTTGGCCATGTTCGTTTGAAAGGGATAGATGTGGATGAACATTATATTACTTGCTTTATATAATGGGTAATTTGCCTACAATCATGCAAGTAGAAACTTTTTGAAGCTGCCATATCTAAAGGAAAGTTTGTTACTTTCTGCATATATCTTCCAATTTTGTACTTATCTCATCAATACTTTTATGAAACGTGGGAATTAAACATTGACTATGTAGTTGTAGATAACTATTACTATTTTATAGGGTCCAGATTATTTTGAACATTGATCCTACGGTACATACCATATGACAGGTAAGCATTGTTTCTCTTTGTAGCGCCTTCAATATATAAGGGTAATACATCTTATTTAAATCATATACAAACTTATAACATCTCATTAAAACATATATAAAACTTATAACATCTCATTAAAAAATTTGTAACAACCCCCATTTATAAAACATAATTATCTTTGACCAAATCCAAAACTTAGCCAAAACCTCACTATTTAAATTTTGACAAAGTATCTACAAAACTAATCCACCTACACACAACCCTCACTTGCACCCACACATGCTGATGTTCTCCTTGCTGTCACCGGTCCTTTGATGCCGATATTTATGGTGTGTGACGATGACGAGCAACGTGTATGATATCGGTCATGTATGGTAAATATTATTAGTGTCGTGTTTATTTGGATCTGTTGTGCCAGAAGTTGGAAGTTTTAAAATTGAAATTCTTCACAAGCATTGTTATTGCTTAAAGTTATTTTAATTCATATTATCAATCATTTGTAAAGTTATTGTTAAAAAATGTTAACCGTATAACATTTTTTTGCCACAAAATATAGTCACAGGGTACCCGCCGCCGCATTGCGCGGGTACCCTGCTAGTCTTTTTTCTACATGTTCTTTATGTAACTTTTGTGATTTTTTTAGAGTAAATTATTTTCTCGATAAATTTTATTATTTTAAAAGATCGTTAGGTAAATAAGATGTAGGTGAATCATACATGATACACCTCCGTCCGTTACATAGGCAAACAGTTTCCTACCAGGAAGGAAACACATAAAATTACTACAAAATCACGTAGAAAATAAAAAAAATAATATTTCTTGCTTCCACGGACTCTGATTCCAAGATTATCAGCAATAGTCTGGACGCCGCCCGAAATATCATGATCATCATACATGTAATCATCATATGAGTCATAGTCATTGGCATTATTCATGAAAGAATAACTTCCGTTCCCATAAACTATTAGCCATATATCCCATATCTGATGTTTTAGACGCCAAAAAGTTTGTCATATCATTATCTACAGGTTCAACTACATCCTCCTTACTTAGTTCACCTAATCTATCACCCGTTTTTTAGGAACCGAGTTTCTTTGATCATCCAAAAGAGTAACTTTCCCTTCGACGGTTTTCTTTTCAATCTTTTCATTCTCAATAATCAGGGTGTTACTAACATCCGTATATGAAGTGCCATCCTCAGACATAAATCCTCCGAAGCGATCCCAGATTAAGTGCAACAAAAAGAATTTGAGTTGCTAACTTCTTTATTTGGAGTAACCTCTGTACTAAGCCACGACACAACGTGTTTATTTATCACTTGAATTAGTGTTGGATTTTTACACATATATATGACATATATAAGAAATCAAGTCTATAGCAACAGAAAGATAGAGGACCACCTATGCATAATGTAATTAACATAATCATAGTTAGAAAATACACCGTCTTGATCAACAATGGTGAAATAGCAAGAACACCAAATCAAGAACCCTCCCTTCTATGTAACCACAAATTTTTTTCCTTGATTTCAAAACGTACGATTAAAAGTATGATATATCTAAGTGTATCCACACAATGCTTCAATCAACCATCCTTGATTGATAGGTCTTACCACCAAAAGAATATTTGAATCACTACCAAAACAACCCCGGTTTTCTCTTAGCAGCCATGGACAAAAAAAAGAAAGAGAATTTTTATCGACTGTAATTTTGGTGCAAGAAATGAAGCCTAAAACCTCTTACTTTATTAAGCTAAGTCTTACACTTTATTCTCAAAACAAGAAAATATTTTCCTTGTCCCGTTGTTCCTATCTCATTCACACGACATGTATAGGAGATATATCCTTTTTTTTACTTCTTATTTATATTTTATAGTATACACATTTATAATAATTTCCTAGAAGTCCTTAAGTCTTTATAGTTAGTTATTGTTACGTCTTTTAACTTTTAAATAACTACCTTTAAGTATTTGTAAATGGCAAATTAAGTATATACAATAAATATTCATATATTATTGTATATCTTAATAAAGAGTGGTCTAAATGTTTAATTGTGTGACCTAATGTTGTGGTTTTTAGTTGTTTTACTTACCTTTAGGAAAAAATAGTAAAAATCCAAAGTCGCGGTAAGTATAAGTATTAACGTTTAGGAAAATACGAATACCGATTATTGAGTTTGATCTTGAGAAGGTATGGTGTTTATGAGACAATATTAGAAACGTTCTTTGGAGTTATTACGCTTTTGGAAAGAGAAAATAAAAGAAAATGCAAGACGAATTAAGCTAAAAGTGAATTACGTCGCGAAACACGGAAACGTAAAACGTAATGTAAAATTCGACAAATAAAAAAACTGGAAATGCCAAATAAATCCTAAAAATTCTAACTAAGAAAAAAAAGTTGACCAAATTTTGTAAAAACAGTTTTATTAATTGTTATTTAATTTTAAAGTTTAATTAAAAACCTAAAAATCAAAATAATTAACAAAAAGTCAAACCCAACATTTTTCTTTTTGTAAACCTAAAATATATTTTTCTAAAACTAAAAGGTATTTTTCTAAAAGTTAAAACTAACTTTTGCTATTTTTAAATGACTTTCTAAAATTGGAAAAAGAAAAATGAATTAAAAATAAACTAAATAAGTGAAAAATGTAAAACCAAACCAGAAAAATCCTAAACTTGACCAAAGACAAGGGAAAAATAAACAAGACCCAAAACAGTACACCAATAAGCTAGAATGAGCTTATTTACTCACGGCTTATATTTAAAAAGCAAAAACTAAATGAGTATAAGTACCAAATGTACCAAGACTTGACAAGGCCAAGATCCTGGTACAATGGTAAGACTTGCTACTTCTGCTCGTCAGGTCACAAGTTTAAACCATGCCATAGGAGCTTTTTGCCATTTTTTTTGAATTTTTTTATGCTAGGTTTTGGGTACACAAGGCACCCCCACAAGCTGTGGCTTGTAGGGAGTCACAAATAAGCAAACAACAACGATCAATAAGCCCTAAGCAAGGAAATAAGCCCACAGACTTGAATAAAAATAAGCATACAAAAACCCCTTTGTGTCTGATATCTGACAAAAGACTGGATAGTCTTGTCAGATATCGGATGACTCACGGGTTTCACTTCTCAGACAGATGCAGCTGGGTTTTTTTAATGAGTTTCCAAATAAGCTAGAAGCTTTAATGATCTATCTAACCGAACTAATACTATCAAAGGACCTAGAATATATCGCTAGCAGCACACCAATTCTTAACACCCAAAACTCATGCTAGCATTCAATATGGCCATATAATGGTTATGCAAGGCTATTGGCAGCAAAGTAAAGCATAAATTGCACAAAGTGGTGCACACAAGCAACTCATACACTTCAAAACACATTCAAACAAGACAACAACTTCAATTTCAAATGGCATACATCAACTTTCCAACTCACGAAATGCATAATACTATGAAAATGCCAGATTTTTATTGACCATGCAAAATCCAATTTTTCCACTAAACCTACAAATCTTTTGGCAAAAACCAATCACCCTAGACCTATTAAGTGTGATTGAGCTGTTGAGAGTACTTGGTGGTGTGTCCCTACCTAAGAACCAAACAATCATAAACACCCCTTTAAGTTGGAAAATGATTTTTTTACAAACCAAAAGTGTTTTTAAACACCACAAACAACAAGATTACCCACTGTTTAGCTCACAAATAATCTAAAATAACAGAGCACACTTTTAATTTCACAAAATCAAACACATAACAGCAAATCACATGAACAAAAAAATATTGGCAAAAAAATGAAAAAGAGTAAGGGGCACACCTTAAGGGTGCACTTCCACACCCTTGGGATTGCGTCGAAGTGCTAACACAAACACTAGCTTCTTTGCTATTGAACACACAAACAAACAGAAAAAAATTCAAGAATCAAGACTAATGGTCTTGATTCAGTAAGCTCACCAAGAAAATATAATTTGATTTTTTTACTTTTCTTTCACAACCTTTTCACAATTAAAACCTTAAAATTTCTTTGATCAGTCTTGAAAAAACAACTTTGAATAAAAAACAATTTAGTGACAGCTAAAATAAAGAAAACAAATAAGATTTTGGAACTCAAACGCTTATACCAACTTTTCCAAGGTTTTTGAAAAAAGGAATTACAAGATCATTTGGTTCTAAAAAAAACTCAAAAGATAATTAGATGGAACATATTTCACTAAGAATTACCAACTTTTTATTTCATAAAAAAGGAATTACAAACTTTAGTAAAATTTTGGAACAAAAAATAATAAAAGGCCTTAAGTGTCCTTATATAATGGGACTACAAGCATTCTAGAATAAAAAGAAGCTAAACCCTAAATGGTGTTGATTTCCAAACGTGCCCCTTGTGATTCAAATCTGGTCTTGGTAAAATGGGTGATCTTGTGACTTCTTGTGGAATCATGTGTTTGCCAGCACTCTTGAAACAATCTCAACCATTGCTTGACTCTTTGGGACCAAGGATTTAGATCAAGCCATTCATTTTGTCTATTTGCGGTTTTGTGTTGAGAGGGACGGGGCAGGGGATTCTCACGGTGGGGTCTACAGTGAGGGTGAGTGGTGTTTAGTGGTTAGGATGTGTTTAGGTTTAGGGCAATTATCATTCTGGAAAAGATGGGTTGCAATTTTAGGTTTAGTGTAAACAGGTGATTAGGGTTTATGGGATGGTAATTTGGGGGTTTTGATTTAGGTTAGTGGTGGAAAGGGTGTTACCTGCCACTTAAATTATAAATAAACCATGTTTAAATGTTTTAATAATAATAAAGTTGGGGTTAGTGGGAGTTGACATGGGAGGGGGGTAATGGGCTTGGGTTTGGGCTCATACGGGTTAGGTCATGTATATGGTATGGTTTTGGTGGGTATGGGTTACGAATAGTACAAAAATGGTCCCTCATGTTTCAATTTTTGGCAAAACAAGTATTGACCAGATTTTATGTATTTCCCTTTGTAAAACAACTTAGATCAAATGACATTCTAGTCCTTGTAGTTTGTAAGTCATGAAACAAGGACTATTCTTGCAACTTTAGAGAACTTCAAAGGTTGATTTTGTAATTCTTCAATCTTTGAGGACTAGTCTTGTATAAAGTGATTCTTCAAGGACCATTTTTGACAATTCTTCAAAGATGAATGTAAAACCCGCATCTAAATGCCATGAACAGTACACTACGTAAACAGACGAACCAATTAAAACTTTCCTTTTCTATCATGAACACGTGTCACGAATATTAAATACATAAATTACGTACGTGTTAGTGCACGATAATTATATTAAGTACGTATTAATACACAATAATTATTAATCATAATAATTATAATCTCGAGCATATGATCACGAACATTAAAACACGAACATGTGAACTACGTATATTTATTATTTCACGATAAATATTGATTACGTACAAGTATTAATTATAACACGAATAATTAACCACAAACCAACACAAATACTTTAGTGAACGAACACGTAAATTATTTAACATGAACAAGGCCCGACAAGGCCTTATGGGCCTATGCTAGCCGCGGACAAGAAAGGGAGAAGGGCACAACCCAACTTGATTTTTAACTAAATTAAGAAAAAAGGAAACACAGAGTTTCATTCTACAGATTTTACAAAAAAAGGAAAAACCCTAGCCTCCTTGTCTCTTCTCCTTGCCGCCGGCTACACACCACACCAAAGGGTGTTTGGGTTGATTTTGATTGTTGAATTACGGGTTATTCGTGTTAGTGTTCTTAGTTCCTTTTAACCACGCATTCAGTAACCTCTTAAACCCTTTTTTTATTGTTTTTATTGGAATCATGAACATATGTTAAATAAATCTTAAAAACAAATGAGATTACATGTTGTTAATCAAGAAAACATAAAAGGGTTTGGTGCGCAATTTGTTCGGCCGAAACACACGAACCGAGAGATTAAAGCTCTCGGCTTGGCTCGATGTGCACCAACAGCCGAGACCAAGGGGTCTCGGCGTGATGGTGTTGGTTCGACAATAGGGAAACAAGGACCCCGACTCACGTCAGGGTGGCCTTGTGGTTTTTTGGGTCTCAGCGCAGCACAACAACACCATCGGCTCAAGCCGGTGGCTGCTTTGTTCTAACGGTGGGAACACAACGAAAACAAGGGGAACCACTAGGTAGCAGCCGGTGGTGTTTATGGTCCAACAGTGGCTAGCCAGACCACGTCAGTGGCTACCGGCTAGTCTGGTTTAGCCGTTGTGGGGCCGGTTCGGTCCGGTTCACCGTTCGGTCTGGTTCAGGTTCGGTCTAAATTAAAACACGGGTTCGGTCACGGGATTAATTTTTACAAGTCTTACATTTTTACAAGTTATATTATTTTTTCAAGAAAATTAAATTAATTAAAACATGACTATATTAACTTAATTTAATCATGGACTTAGGTTATTATTATTTAATAAATATACATGTTTTAACCTAAGTATTATTATCATTTAATTTAGACTATAGTATTAATTAATTATTAAAAACATGGACTATAATTAATTAATTAATCATGAGTTAGGTTATAATTAATAAATTATTAATACATGTTTAACCTAAGTATTTTTATATGTCGTAATTCAATTAAATCATGTATAAATTTAATTAAATCGTATAACCCATAGTTTATTTAATTACCATGATATTTAATTAATAAACTATACTATTATTACATGACTTATGATATTTAA
The DNA here is from genome assembly GCA_025667525.1 of Glebionis coronaria. Classification (NCBI taxonomy): domain Eukaryota; kingdom Viridiplantae; phylum Streptophyta; class Magnoliopsida; order Asterales; family Asteraceae; genus Glebionis; species Glebionis coronaria. Next base: position 460,415,301 of record CM046877.1, read on the forward strand.
CCAGTAAACTTAAGCTTATATTATTAGCTTATTAATCCAGCTTACTTCTAAATATGGAAACTTTCTATTTCAGGAAACTTGCTATTTTTGGAAACTTTCTATTTCTAGAAATGGATCTATTTTTAAAAACTAATCTATTTTTGGAAACTTTCATTTTTTGGAAACTTTCTATTTTTGGAAACTTTCTATTTTTGGAAACTTTCTTTTAGGAAACCTGCTTTTTTAGAAAGTTACTTATTATTATACAACAAGTATAATAATACAAGAATACCAGATAATACTTAATCAGAATACATGAAATACATGATTAACGCAGTATAACATTTAAAACATGTAAAACAAGACAAGAACATATAAAACAAGCTAAGACATGTTATAATCAGTTACGTACGGAGTAATCAGAATACTTATACATGTCCCTTTATCATGTAGCATTAGTGAGGTCGGAGTAGGACTATTCATCCTTTCGTCTTTCCTCGTTCACTGGACACAAGGTACGGATTTTTCGTCCTTCAGTATGGACATTCTTTCCTTATTAGGATTCCCCGTTTGCAGCCAACTGTATTCCCAGTATTGTTTTATATGTTTGATTACTTATGTTAGTTTAAATGCCCAATCCATATACATGCATGACCAGTGTAAAGGTTTATGAAGTTCATAATAATTACATAATCATAAGCAAAGATCAAAGCACGTATAGCAGAAGCGATTTAATAAGATCATAATAATAACCAAGGTTGTGGAAAGCGCTAGGCGTTAGTGAGGCGGTTGGCCACCTTCGAGGCGGAATTCATCTAGGCGGATTGGAATTTTATGCATAAAAACTTATAAATAATACGTATAACATGACAAAATACTTCTAATTTCTAATAATTCAAAGTTCACATAGCTTGAAGTTGCAAAATAGACAAATAAACATAACAATTTAAGGACTTAAAACTTCAAACGTGGCATACAGTTCAATTGGTTCCAATTCTCACGAAAAATCTATTACTTTATGTTAACAATCATAGGTTTATCTTTGATTTTAAGATGTTATGTTAAAATAAATATGGAAATTATATATTAGCAAGAAAATTCTTAATTTTTTGTAAAAAATATTGACTTTTTGTAGACTTTCTTTGACTTTTTGACCGCCTAGGCCGCCTAGCTCCGCCTAGCACCGCCTAGGCGGATGTTTGACCGCCTTTTGACTTTTCCGCCTAGCTTGACCGCCTAGCCATAAATCGAGGCGGAGTATGACCGCCTAGCGCCTAGGCGCCGCCTAGCCCGCTTTTTACAACACTGATATTAACATGATATGAGCAAAATCTCATATCAATTAATCAACAAATCACCCTAAAACACATGCAAAATACCTAACTTTTCTGCTATAAAGCGGAATTATGTGGTATGTTTTGTTTTTGTGCTTAAATAGGTAACAAGGATATATTTTCAAGCAAACAAGAGGAAATCAAGCTCATTTATGATGAAAAGACAAGAGAAGAATCAAAGATGACAAGTCAATTGAAGATGAAGGACCTATCTTGACAATACTCAAAAGTTGAGGGGCTAAAGTGCAATTTGGATAAAGTCAAGATCAAAGTCAAACTTGGTCAACTCTCAAGTCAACCAAGTCAAAGGGCTTAAATGAACAAGTATACAAGTTGAAGGACTGAAATGGCCATTGGAATGAAGATTAAAGCTCATTTTGATAATCTGCCTAAGTCTAAGGACTGTTTTTGTCAAAAATGCCTCAAGATTGGCTTGATCCATGCCATTTGCTTAAGAGCCAATCAAAACGCAAGAAAAAGGAGTAGTGGATTGCCAGCACACCTGCCACCTCACACCCCCATTTAATGAGACGAATCAAAACAGTTCTTCCACTATCTATCCTTTGGACCAATCAGAACTCGCCACTCCATAATACCAATTATCCAAAACGGATAATGATCCGTGTGACAAAATTTCACCCAACCACATCTTCACACGTGGCATCTTCTTTTTCAAACGAGCCCAGGTCGTGAATTCATCAGTACTGCATATCAAGAAAAACTTTATACATGAAAAGTGATCGTTTTCAAGCAAGGAATCTATCCCACTTACTCAATTAGCCTGAAAGTCAACATATAAGAAAAGCCCAAATTCAAAGTTCAACGGCTATGAGAAATTCATCATATTTTGACACCTGACAACATTTGATTGGTGCCAACACGTCAGACTTCCCCAGCTCATCTTCTCCAACCTCTATAGATAGACACATAGGGCCTCATTTGTTGTAATGTAGAAAGTGTGAAAAACACACACACTTTTCTTTTCTCCTTCAATTCAGTTAGAGAATTGTTAGCAACTCAAGAGCTTGACAACCTCTTGAGTTTGTTAGTAGTTATAACAGTTTTACCTACCTTTTGTAACAACTTTTACTTCAATCAATAAAAATTCATAAATCTTCTTCAATCTTCATACTGTTCACTACCTGCTGTTCATTCTGCTAATGTTATTGGTTTCTAATGATCAACCTTGATCATTAGAAGCTTTGTGAAGACTTGTAGCTGTTCTTTCAATTCCAGTAGTTGATTCAACGTTTTGAAGCTCATTTTGGGTAGAATTTGATCAACAATGGTGTTTTGAGGTTGATGATTGGTTAATGGTGGTTCTGGTGTAGTTTTATTATAGATTTGAGTTGGCTCAGCGCCGTAACCTCCATCAAAGGAGGCCTTAGCTAAAAAGTTTGCCTATTCTGTTTTTTAGTTCCTCTAAAATGAAGTATGCATGCTCAATTCTAGTGTAAATAATCTCTGTTGCTCTGATCTTGTGTTTTGGGTTTGTCTTAGTGTAATTGTGATAGTTTAATAGTTTGTGATTAGTCTTGTAGCTCTTAATCTGTTTTTACTAGATTTCACACTTTTATTCATCAGTCAAAACCTTTTGAGTGCATTATGTGGTAAAGTATTTGTACAAGTTTGTTATTGGTTCATTTGCTATTCATTTTACTCAATGAACATAATTTGATATAAGTCTTAGTTTAATTCACTCATTTACTTGAAATCTATTTGAAAAAGTTGTTCACAGTCTTGATAACTAGTGTTTTGGATTTGCCAAGTTTTAGTAATACAAGTTTGATAAACCTGTTAAGATTTGTTCATTTACATTCAGTAAGCATTTGGTAATAGTTTTATTCAATTCTGAAGTCAAAGTTTTGGTCAAAAAGGCAAATGGTATAGAAAAAGTTTGGGTCCAAGTCTGTGATATTTTTCATCAGAAAACTTGCTACTTTCAGTTCCTTGGCATTCGTTCATTTCTTTACCAATTTCCTTGAAACAAATTCCTAGCTGTGTCTTAACATCGAAAGTTTAATTCTGTAGAAGGAAATTATACAATCTTTAAAATTCAACAAGAAATCAGCTTATAAATAAGCATCTGAGCAAAGTCAAGTTTCTGTAAAGAGGAGTAAACTGTTTTCTTGTAGAGCAATTTCTACTTCATAAATCTGGTGATTTTTCTTCACAAATCTGCTTAGAAACATGTCTTGAGTAATTTTGGAAGTTTTGAGCTTTTTCCATTTTTGGTCAACAAAAGTCAAATAAGCTACGTTTCAGCTTAAATCCATTTTCCTGCTTATTCACTTGATCATTTTCAAAAAGGAAAAACATTCCATACTCTTAATAAGCTGTTTAACAAGTTTGAGCTTTAAAATCTAAATGTGTATGTCTCAATTTTCAGTTAGCTTATTCATGGATTATTGGTTTGAGCTTATTTGAGTTTTACTTTGTTTCAAGCATTTTCCTTATACAAGTCTAGCTACTTTTCAATTTTAAGCATTTTGAAATTTATTTGAGCTTATTTGGTTCATTAATAAGCTCATACGAGCTTATTCTTTGATTGATGCCCGTTTTTGCTTAATAGTTCCATTTAATTACATCTTAGTCCTTGGAGTTTGTTTCTGTTTGTAATTGTTGCTAATCTTTCTACTAATTAGGGTTTGCAAAATTTAAGCCCTTAAACTTTCAACAACTTGTCTTTTTCAGTTAGACGGTTTTATATTTTGTTAAAAGTTAGTTATAAGTTGTTAGAATTTACATTTTGGGTCCTTTAACTTTCTAGCATTTACATTTCAAGCTTTCTAGTTTCAATTTCTTTACATTTTGAGCACATTACTTTTATGTTCTTACATTTTGTCCTTTGTGAATAAAAACTTGGTATTTGCAAAGTGTTTTACGGATATATAGCTTAATATTTTTCACCATTTTTACGTGTTGTTTGAAATAGACATAGAATATCCAAAGAACCCTATCAACCAAGAACAATCATACACTTGAGAATTTTAGGACTTTCAATTGGTCAAGAATCGAGAGAAACGAACTTCAATATACTCAATTTCAAATGGCGCCGTTGTCGGTTCTTTGACTTTACGAGAGACTATCGATTGACGGCTTGCATTGGCTTTTGGGATCCGTTCACCTCGTGAACGTTATTTTTACGTATCATAAACCAAAAACATAAAAAAAATCAAAAATATAAAAATATAAAAACTAAAAAATAACAAAAACAATTCTTTTCCTAAAGAATTGACCAAAAAATAAGAAAAACTCAAAAAGCAATCTTTTTCCTAAGAGATTGCACCCAAAGTTATATATTATTGGATTTCCTCTATTTTTATGTACATATAGTATTTTCTTTAAAAAAACCCAATAAATACAAAAAATATTTTCTCTATATTATTATATGTAGATACGTATACGTATACGAACAACCAATACACATATCTTCCATAAGTATTGCCGAGGCAATACACCGTGTTAGGGAGCATTCCGGTCCTTGACACGTGTATCGATCAAATTTAATTAAGCAAGAATAGATAAATACTTCCAATAGGAAAGAATTAGAAGAATACAAACTACAAAGTGAATAGAAAGGCGATGTGTTATAAAATGCCATCTAAGGGTTAATAGGTACTTAAGTGCTTCGCGCCACCTAACCCCCCGTTCACTAGTGCGTATTCTAAGAAGGAAGCCTTGTTTGGGGGTCTTGCACCCAAGTAGTAATTACATATATTATACTTTCTTGTGGATATTTCATATTGAATCTCGAAGAGGATAATCCCTTCTTCTTCAAAGTCGAACGAGAGCTTCTCTCTCACTCCTTGTATTGAGTTGCATGCTCACTCGCGGGCGTGCACAAATACCATTTGGTGTACAACCCCTTCCTCCCAAAAGAAAGAAAAAGAGAAAGAGTAAAAACACCACCGTCCATCAAGCCGATACCGAGAATCGTGCTTTGATCCACACACAACAAGAAGCCATGGCCGGCGTTGAAACTCGACCTTTGATGGAGCACTTGCAATCCAATGTGCAAGGATATGCCGATGCTATCAAGATGCCCGGTATTCCCGCAAACACCTTTGAGCTAAAGACATCTATGATTAACTTGGTTTCAAACACACCATTTTTGGGAATAAGAGTGATAATCCACATGATCACCTTAAGAATTTTCTTGCTCTTTGCAACACCATTAAGTACAATGGAGTTCCCCATGATGCCATTAAGTTGTTATTGGTACAATTTTCACTAGAGGGCCATGCCAAGCATTGGTTAGATACACAACCACCCGAGAGAATTACCACATGGGATGGTTTCACTAAGAAGTTTTTGAACAAGTTCTTTCCCCCATCTAAGACTACGGCTTTGAGGAACTTAATTATAGGCTTTCAACAAAAACCTAGTCAAACCTTTAGTGATGCTTGGGAGGAGTTCACGGATATATTTAGAAAATGCCAAAATCATGGATTCGATGAAGTTCACCAAATCAATACTTTCTATGATGGATTAAGACCACACCACCAAGATTCACTTAATGCTTTCGCGGGTGGAAATATTCTTGCTAAATCCATTCAATAAGCTTGGGACATTATTGAGACCAAATCAATGGTGAAAACTAACACTCAATTTGAAGAAAGGGTTCATGTTATCCAAAATAAATCTCAAACACCTTGTGATAACCAAATCCTCAAGAGTCATGATATAAGGTTTTCAATGTGGGTTCAATTTAATTCTCGGTATCTTCTCGAATCGATCACGGATCAAAGTAGAATAGTTGTTCTTGGTTAAAAAAAGGGGTTTGGTTTTCTAATCTTCTAAAAAGATTTAAATGCGTGAAGTAAATAAAGATTTAAACCAAAAACAGTTAATAAAATAAAACTTGAATTAAAATTAAACAATTAAACAATAAATCAAAAACAGCAGAATAACCTTACTGAAAAATTGCTTGATTCGGAATGTATGCTTGATCCGTAATATACTAAACAGAAACCTTCATTCGGAACCTATGCTTCATTCAGAACATTTACCTTCATTCGGAACAATTGGTCTAAAGCTTCATTCAGAACATTAACCTTCATTCGGAACATTTGTTCATCCGGAACTTCTAACTGAAAACCTTTCATTCGGAATATATAAACACACTGATTCGGAACACACTGATTCGGAATAAAATATTAAAAACCTTTATTCGGAACTTTTAAAACACTGATTCGGAACATTGGCTTGATTCGGAACATTTAATAAAAAACTTCATTCAGAACTTTTTAAAACTTTGATTCGGAACAATTTAAAACCCTTGACTCGGAATATAAACACTCATCCAGAATATTAATTATTCCGGATGAACACTTGATTCAGAATGACTAAATGAACTGAACTGATCCGGAATATTTGACACAAACCCCTTAATCCGGAATATTTGACACAAACCCCTTAATCCGGAATATTTATTATTCCGGATGAACAAACTCTGATTCGGAACAATTTTAGGAAAAACGTTGGTTCGGAATACTTTAACTAAGATCCTTCATCCGGAACATTGGTGTTCATTCGAAATCTGGGAAACTCAAGAACACGAAAAACAGGGAGATAAAATGACACGATTTTTAGCCAAAATCCACCAAGTTTTTAACCAAAACTTAAACTAATTTAACCACGAATCATCTACTAATGGTAAACATCAAATCAAAACAATAAAAACACAAAACCCACTTACTTTCAAAGATCAAAATCAACCAAATAAGAACTTGAGACTTTAAATCAAAAAGATGAAGATGAACAAGATGAAATGAAAGATGGTATTGATTGATTAAGGTAGAGTAAACAAAAGGAAAGATTAAAAACTTACAAGATTAAAGATTCAACAAGAATGAAAAATCACCAACACCTTAATGGTGTTGGCTTCCTACGAAAACAAGAAAAAGAAAAAAGACTGGAAAATAAAAGCTAGCTCAAAATGTGTGAAGGAAGGTCCTATTTATAGGTCTTCAAGTTGGTTGGTGAGTGGGCTTTCTCCCTTTCTTCTTGTCTTCTCATCTTTTCAGAAAAGTTGACGTTTTCGATTTCGATTCGGGATTTGTCGACGAATAAATTCAACTCGTCTTTTAATTTCTTCGTTTAATAAACTTGAGTTCTTCGACATATGTAAATCTCCCATCTTTGGTCCTTTTCTTCGATAAATCTTCAAATATGCCCATTGACTTCAAATCTTTTGCATCTCTTGGACAATAGACTTCGTCTTGAGTCTTTTTCTTCGATAAAACCCGTGCAATCCCATGTTTTCTTCAATATTTATCCGGTTGGCTCTGAAAACACAACAAACACACAAACCACGCATAATTCCAAACAAATGACATTAAATACGCGTTTTGGTCTTGTTTTAGCAAGAAATAAGTGGTAAAAGGATGGGTGTTTTCACACCTATCAAATCCCCTACACTTAACCATTGCCATGCCCTCATGCAATGCTTAGTTATAAAGCACTTTTTTGGCGGTGTAGTTGGGACCAAAGTGACCACCGGTGGGTCCTTTGTGGCAAGCTTCGAGAATGTCTAAAGCTGCCGGTCCATCAACACATCGGCGAATAATCAAATCAGTACATTGTTTGAAGAGATACGGGTCATCCCAAAAGTAAGTCTTAATATCTTTAAAGAACTTCTTATTTTTTGGGATGTTAACCCGTCAATAAGAATTCCAACCGCCAAGTAGTTTGCAATGTCCGCAAACCACGGGGCTTCATGATTATTCGAGTTGATAGACATTAAGGTCTCAAAGGGAAAAGAGTCACTGATCTCTTTGTTCGGATGATCCCCTTGATAAGGATCCTCAAGTATACTGAGATTATCCGCGGCTAGGTTTTCAGCTCCCTTCTTATCACGAATTTCGATGTTAAATTCTTGAAGTAGAAAAACCCAGCGAGAAGTCTTGGTTTAGAATCTTGTTTAGTTAACAAGTACTTCAACACGGAATGATCGGTATACACGATGGTGGTAGAAAGGACAAGATAGGGGCGAAACTTTTCAAAAGCATAGACAACAACTAAAAGCTCTTTTTCGGTTGTCGTGTAATGTAATTGAGCCCCTGTCATTGTCTTGCTAGCGTAATGGATCGGTTGGAAGTGTTTATTCACTCTTTGGCCCAAAACCGCTCCAATAGCAAAGTCGCTAGCATCGCACATCAACTCGAAAGCCAGCTCCCAATTAGGGGTAACCAAGACCGGTGCCTTAGTTAGCTTATCCTTAAGAAGGTTGAAGGCTTCAATACACTCTTTGGAAAAAATAAAAGGAGTATCTTTTTCCAAGAGGTGGGTCATTGGGCGAGCGATTTTAGAAAAATCTTTGATGAATCGACGGTAGAAGCCCGCATGATCAAGGAAACTTCTCACACCCTTCACGGTTGAAGGTGGAGGCAATTTTGCAATAACATCGACTTTAGCACGGTCCACTTCAAGACCGGCTTTGGAGATTTTGTGTCCTAGCACGATGCCCTCTTTTACCATGAAATGACATTTTTCCCAATTAAGAACAAGGCGAGTGTCTTCACACCGCTTAAGCATACGTTCTAAATTGGCAAGGCAAGCAGAGAAAGAATCGCCATAAACCAAGAAATCATCCATGAATACTTCCATACTTTCTTCAACCATGTCATGGAAGATAGCCATCATACACCTTTGGAACGTCCCAGGAGCATTGCATAAACCGAAAGGCATGCGTTTGTAAGCAAATGTTCCGTAGGGACAAGTGAATGTGGTTTTATCTTGGTCTTTGGGATCGATGGGAATTTGAAAATACCCGGAGAAACCGTCTAAGAAGCAGTAATAGTCATTACCCGCTAGACGCTCGAGCATTTGATCCATGAAAGGAAGAGGAAAGTGATATTTTCTCGTGGCATCATTGAGTTTGCGATAGTCGATACAAACTCTCCGCCCAGTAACAAGACGAGTAGGAATCAACTCGTTGTGTTCATTGGGAACAACGGTTATTCCGCCTTTCTTTGGCACACAATGGACGGGACTTACCCATGGCGAATCCGAAATAGGGTAAATCAAGCCGGCATCTAGAAGTTTGATAACCTCTTGTTTGATGACGTCATGAATTCGAGGATTAACCCTTCTTTGGCTTTGGATTGCGGGTTTAAAGTCATCTTCCATGAGAATTTTGTGAGTACAAAAGTTTGGATCAATTCCGCGGATATCAGAAATTTTCCAAGCAATTGCCTTCTTATGATGTTTAAGCACGGCGATAAGGCGAGATTTTTCTTCTTCTTTCAAGTCCTTAGCGATGATGACGGGCGACTTCTTCTTGTCTTCAAGGAACACGTACTCGAGATGGGACGGTAACTCCTTAAGCTCTAAATCCGGAGGATTTTCGATGGGAGGCGTATGCAAAGTCGGTTCATCGATAACAAAAGCCTTGGGAGATGGTGGAGAAATATGGTCCTCTTTGAGAAGTTTCTTAATGAGAAGAATGTCTTCATCCCAATCAGTGGGAGAATCGTCATATTCTAAGTTCACATCTCCCATGGTTGCTTCAAAATCTTTCCAAAGGAAATCACTTTCTCCAAATAGAGTTAGTGATGAATCAATAGAGGCAACGGTCTCAACATTGGGAGGAGAGGTAGGAATACTTTTACAAGCATCTTTAAAGTGTTCTTCACAAGCCTCATCAAGAACGTCGATACAATTAACACTCTCGTGTGAATAAGGCTGTTTAGAAATCTTACCCATGTTGAAGACAATTTGATCGTCACCAACTCTCATGATAAGCTCACCCGCTTCTACATCGATGAGAGTGCGACCGGTCCTCAAGAATGGACGTCCAACGATTAATGGAACACGAGGATCCATCTCGTAGTCGACTACGACGAAATCGGCGGGAAAAGTGAATTTTTCGACTCCTACAAAAACGTCTTCGGCTATCCCCACTAGATAAGCAACCGTACGGTTAGCTAATTCCAAAGTCATTTTGGTGGGGACTAGCTTGGGGAGAGATAATTGCTTCCAAACGCTTAAAGGCATTAAATTGATACTAGCACCTAGATCGGCTAGGGCCATGCAATTCTCTACTCCCGGGAAGTTGCAAGGGATTAAGAAGCGACCCGGATCATCAAGTTTGGTTGGAAATTTCCTTAAGAGAACCGCAGAGCAATTCTCATTAAGTTGGGTATTAGCAATATCAAGAAGCTTCTCCTTGTCGCTAAGAAGATCTTTGAACATTTTCGCATATTTAGGCATGTGAGCGAGAGCCTCAACGAAGGAGATGTTGAAATTCAATTGTTTAAACATTTTGAGAAAGTTCGAAACTTGAGTATCATCCTTGATTTTGAGCTTCTCTTTCCTCAACCTTGAAGGATAAGGTATATCAGAAGAAGAGGAAGGATTTGGAATATTAGGCTTACTCACATCCTTGGGTGGAGGAGGGGTAGAAGTAAGAGGTGGAGGAATTGGGGTAGTAGAAGGTTGAGGAATATGAGTAGGTGACTCGTTTTCCTTTGTCACAATCACCGATGTAGGTATAGGAAGCTCGGGTTCCTTGGTACTTTTTCCACTGCGGGTGGTGATTGCTTTCATCTCCCCTCTTGGATTAGCAACGGTGTTACTCGGAAGAGTACCCGAAGAAGAGGTTTGATTACCTTGGAAGAAACCAGCCATCATGTACCTTAGGTCATTCGTTTGACTACTCAAAGAATTTCGCATATCGGCTCTAAGATCATTCCCTTGTTTCACCATGTCGCCCTTCAAATTGATAATCTGGGTCTGCAGATTCTTCACCAACACATCATTCGTCCGCATGTACGTTTCGACCTCGTGGTTGAAAACGGTGGGTTGAGTAGGAGGAGGTGCTTGATAAGCAGGTGGTTGGTAAGGAGCGGGTTGGTAAACTTGAGTAGGATTTTGAGGTGGATATGGTTGTTTTTGAGGTGGTTGGTATGGTGCTCGAGGTTGGTTTTGATTGGTTCGGTTAAGGTTTTGTTGTTGGTTTGGATTGGTTAGAGGAAAACCGGGTGGTGAGAGAAAGTTGTTTGAGCGATAGCTGAGCAAGTTGCGGTCTCCTTGAGGACGAGCTTGATAACCGGCCGGAGGATAGGTACCGTATGCTGCGTTAACATTCTCAGAAGGGTAGTCTTGGGTGGAAGTACAAGTAGTGTAAGAGTGAGGACCCCCGCATATTTCACATGGTTGGCTTACAGCATTGACTTGAGCGTTTTGAGCGTTGATGCTTTTGGTGTTGCTAGCGGTTTGGGCAGCAAGCGATTCAAGAAGCGACGTAATTTTGTCAAGTCTCTTGTCGTTGTCACTAGTACTATCACTAGCGGCATTGGTCCGAACACTCTTGGTTTTCACTCTAGACTTATTCTCCATGATATCCCAAGCGGCATTAGAACTCTTAACCAAAATATTACCCCCGAGGCACTATTTAGTGAATCTTGGTCATTCATGCTTAAACCATTGTAAAAAGTATTAATTTGGTGCACTTTGGTAAAACCATGTTGTGGGCACTTTCGTAAAAGGTCTTTAAACGGTCCCAAGATTCACTAAAAGACTCATCGTACTTTTGTTCCAAATTAATAATTTCATTCCGCAAAGCGATAGTACGAGAGGGTGGGAAAAAGTATTTTATGAATTTGGTCTCTAAGTCCGTCCACGTCAGAATACTTTGTGGCGGTTCTTTTGCAAGCCAATGACGGGCTTGTCCCTCTAAGGAGAAAGGAAAAAGTTGTAAACGGATTACCTCTTGTGGAACACCATTGAATTTGACCGTATTTGTGAGTTGCAAGATCCTTTTGATGTGGTAATGAGGATCATCAATGGTACGTCCCAAGAATGGTTGAGCTGAGACCATTTGAATAAAGCCGGATTTGAGCTCAAAGTTGTTGGCTGCAATCGCGGGTATGACAATCGGATCGTTGTTTCCCTCTACATGTGCTTGCAAAAGTTCAATCATAGGGCGATTGTCCGGTAGAGGTTCATTGTTGTTATTATTCATGTTGTTTTGAGGTGGATTGTTATTGTTGTTGTGTACACCGGCCATGTCTAAGTTATCGAGAGTCTCGGGCTCTTGATAAGACGTTGATCGAGTGCGCATACACCTGCAAAAGAACTAACAAAGCAAGAAATATTTTTGGTTTTTTATGGTTTTTCTATTTTTAGGATTTTTGGAAAATTTATATTTTTTAGGGTTTTTGAAAATTTTATGATGAAAAAGTAACGTTCACGGTGAACGGATCCCAAAATCTAATTTCTCACAAAAAACTGTTAATCCTTACGAGAAGAGCCGGCAGCGGCGCCATTTGATACAAGGTTTCAATGTGGGTTCAATTTAATTCTCGGTATCTTCTCGAATCGATCACGGTTCAAAGTGGAATAGTTGTTCTTGGTTACAAAAAGGGGATTGGTTTTCTAATCTTCTAAAAAGATTTAAATGCGTGAAGTAAATAAAGATGTGAACCAAAAACAGTTAATAAAATAAAACTTGAATTAAAATTAAACAATTAAACAATAAATCAAAAACAGTAGAATAACCTTACTGAAAAATTGCTTGATTCGGAATGTATGCTTGATCTGGAATATACTAAACAGAAACCTTCATTCGGAACCTATGCTTCATTCAGAACATTTACCTTCATTCGGAACAATTGGTCTAAAGCTTCATTCAGAACATTAACCTTCATTCGGAACATTTGTTCATCCGAAACTTCTAACTGAAAACCTTTCATTCGGAATATATAAAAACACTGATTCGGAACACACTGATTCGGAACACACTGATTCAGAATAAAATATTAAAAACTGTTATTCGGAACTTTTAAATCACTGATTCGGAACATTGGCTTGATTCGGAACATTTAATAAAAAACTTCATTCGGAACTTTTTAAAACTTTGATTCGGAACAATTTAAAACCCTTGACTCGGAATATAAACACTCATCCGGAATATTAATTATTCCGGATGAACACTTGATTCGGAATGACTAAATGAACTGAATTGATCCGGAATATTTGACACAATCCCCTTGATCCGGAATATTTATTATTCCGGATGAACAAACTCTGATTCGGAACAATTTTAGGAAAAACGCTGGTTCGGAATACTTTAACTAAGATCCTTCATCCGGAACATTGGTGTTCATTTGGAATCTGGGAAACTCAAGAACACGAAAAACAGGGAGATAAAATGACACGATTTTTAGCCAAAATCCACCAAGTTTTTAACCAAAACATAAACTAATTTAACCACGAATCATCTACTAATGGTAAACATCAAATCAAAACAATAAAAACACAAAACCCACTTACTTTCAAAGATCAAAATCAACCAAATAAGAACTAGAGACTTTAAATCAAAAAGATGAAGATGAACAAGATGAAATGAACGATTGTATTGATTGATTAAGGTAGAGTAAATAAAAGGAAAGATTAAAAACTTACAAGATTAAAGATTTAACAAGAATGAAAAATCACCAACACCTTAATGGTGTTGGCTTCCTACGAAAACAAGAAAAAGAAAAAAGACTGGAAATTAAAAGCTAGCTCAAAATGTGTGAAGGAAGTTCCTATTTATAGGTCTTCAAGTTGGTTGGTGAGTGGGCTTTCTCCCTTTCTTCTTGTCTTCTCGTCTTTTCAGAAAAGTTGACGTTTTCGATTTTGATTCGGGATTTGTTGACGAATAAATTCAACTCGTCTTTTAATTTATTCGTTTAATAAACTTGAGTTCTTCGACATATGTAAATCTTCCATCTTTGGTCATTTTCTTCGATAAATATTCAAATAGGCCCATTGACTTCAAATCTTTTGCATCTCTTGGACAATAGACTTCGTCTTGAGTCTTTTTCTTCGATAAAACCCGTGCAATCCCATGTTTTCTTCAATATTTATCCGGTTGGCTCTGAAAATACAACAAACACACAAACCACGCATAATTCCAAACAAATGACATTAAATACGCGTTTTGGTCTTGTTTTAGCAAGAAATAAGTGGTAAAAGGATGGGTGTTTTCACACCTATCAAGTCACCAAGAGATACTCCAAAGAACAGATAGGGATCATGAGATGAATCTTAAGGCAAATCAAGAACTAATCCAAGCCATTAAGGTCCTTTCCTTGAACAATTACCCCAATGATGTGCATGCTATTACTCTTTCATGTGAGACTCATGGAGGTCCCCATTCTTACCAACAATGTGATAAAGTTCAAGGTTATCAAGGGGAGTGTTATGCTTACCAAGAAGAACATCGAGAACATTTCAAACCCAACATAAATCCAAACAACCTTTCTTACAAATCACAAAATTACCTTGCCCCACCCAGTTTCCCACCCCAACCACCCACCCAACCTCAACACAATCCTCCTCAATTGTTACATAGGAACCAAGGGCCAAGGCCACAATGCCAACAAAACATATTTAGACCACCAAATACCTTTCACAATCAAGGAAATACCTTTCAAGGCAACAACCAAGGGTTTTACAATCAACCTCCACCTTTCTAACCCCAAGGTTTTAAAGGGAATGTGCCACATGATTATAACACCATTGAGATTCTTCACAAAATTAATCAAGAGAATGAAAGGAGGTTCCAAGATAATGAGAAAAGAATGAGGGAAATGCATGAGGAAACAAACAAGAAGTTTATGATGCTTTTAAATCAAATACAACAAGGGGCTTTACCTTCTAACATACAAACAAACCCGAGGGCAAATGTCAATGCTATTACAACAAGAAGTGGAAAAACGACCAATGATCCTTCACCTCATACACCTTCTATTGCTAAGCCTACTTTGGTTCCAACTTGTGATAAGCCTTCTACATTTTCTTCACCACCTCCAAGCTCTACTACTTCATCATCAACACCTTCTAAACCTTTACCCACTTCTCCTTTACCTTCCACAAATCCTAATGAAGAAGCTAACAAAGAAAAATCTTTCACTACAACACCTACTCCACCTACACCTAAACCAAACCTTCCTTATCCTTCAAGAATGAGAAAGGATAAATTGAAAAATAAGGATGAGATATAAGTTTCAAACTTTTTGAGGATGTTCAAGCAACTCAACATAAACATCTCCTTTGCGGAAGCTCTTGCTTACATGCCAAAATTTGCTAAGATGTTCAAGGATCTACTCTCCAACAAGGAAAAATTAGTTGATTTGCCTAACACATCCATTAATGAAAATTGTTCCGCCGTGTTGCTCAAAACCTTACCTACAAAACTTGGAGATCCGGGGCGCTTTTTGATCCCTTGTAATTTTCCCGGGGTGGAAAATTGCATGGCATTGGCGGATCTAGGGGCAAGCATAAATCTCATGCCTTTATCAGTTTGGAAAAAACTCTCTCTTCCCGAGCTCACTCCAACTAAGATGACCCTTGAGTTAGACAATCGTACCATAGCTTACCCGGTAGGTATTGCGGAGGATGTGTTTGTGGGTGTGGATAAGTTTATCTTTCCGGCCAACTTTGTAGTGGTTGATTATGACATGGACTCGAGAGTTCCTCTAATTGTTGGTAGACCATTTTTGAGGACAGGTCGTACACTTATAGACGTGGCGGAGGGAGAACTAATTATGAGAGTAGAGGATGAGAAAGTGGTTTTTAAGTTAGGAAATGTGACTAAGAAGTCTCAAGCTTGTGAAACCATTAAAATAGTTGATGTACTAGATGAGGTGTGTGATGAGCATTTCCATGACGCTTGCAAGAGTAATAGTGAAGATATACCCCATGTTGAGAACGTGGCCTCAATTGATCCTTCCTTAACACTATTTGGAAAGAGTGATTTCCTCTTGGAGGAATTTGAGTCCAACTTCCTTGGTAATGATGATTCTCCCATTAATTGGGAAGAATACATTCTCACTATCCAAAATTTTCTCAATGAGGATAACCAATGATGATCCATCCATAGTGAAACCTTCCATAGAGAGTCCACCTCCACTTGAACTTAAGGACCATCCCATCTAGAGTATTCTTTCTTAGAAGGGAAAGACCAATTACCCGTGATCATTGCTAAATATTTGAAGGAGGATGAGAAAGAAAAACTCACAGAAGTCCTTAAGAAACATAAGCAAGCCATAGCATGGAAAATATCCGACATAAGGGGAATTAATCCACATTTTTGTACACATAAAATCCTTATGGAGGATGATTATAAACCCGCTATTCAAATCCAAAGAAGGTTTAACCCTAAAATCCATGAGGTCATTAAGAAGGAAGTTATCAAACTCCTTGATGCGGGCATGATTTACCCCATTTCCGACTCTCCATGGGTTAGCCCGGTATATTGTGTTCCTAAGAAGCGTGGAATCACCGTAGTGCCTAATGAGAACAATGAGCTTATTCCTACTAGACTTGTTACGGGTTGGAGAGTTTGTATTGATTATAGGAAGCTCAATGATGCTACTAGGAAAGATCATTTCCCATTGCCTTTTATGGACCAAATGCTTAAACGTTTAGCGAGAAATGAATACTATTGCTTTCTAGATGGATTTTCGGGTTATTTTCAAATACCCATTGACCCTAAGAATCAAGAAAACACCACATTTACTTGTCCCTCTGGTACATTTGCTTACAAGAGAATGCCTTTTGGCTTGTATAATGCACCGGGGACATTTCAAACGTGTATGATGGCAATTTTCCATGATATGATTGAGCAAACTATGGAAGTTTTTATGGATGATTTCTCGGTTTTTGGAGATTCATTCACCTCTTGTCTCTCCCATTTAGAACGTATGCTAAAGAGGTGTGAAGAAATACGTCTTGTTCTTAATTGGGAGAAGTGCCATTTCATGGTCAAAGAGGGGATAGTCTTGGGACATAAGATATCCAACAAAGGTTTAGAAGTGGATCGTGCTAAGATAGATGTGATTGCTAAGCTTCCCCCACCTACCACGGTGAAAGGAGTTTTGTGGGTCATGCGGGGTTTTATAGACGTTTCATACAAGATTTCTCTAAGATAGCAAGACCGATGACCCACCGCTTGGAAAAAGAGGCTCCTTTCATTTTCAACCAAGTATGTTTGGATTCTTTTGAGATACTTAAGGAAAAGTTGACTAAGCCTCCTGTTTTGGTTTCTCCAAATTGGGAATTGCCTTTTGAGCTTATGTGTGACGCTAGTGATTATGCCGTGGGGGCCGTGTTAGGACAAAGAGTGAATAAGCATTTTCAACCTATACACTATGCTAGTAAAACCATGACGAGTGCACAACTTCATTATACCACTACGGAGAAAGAGTTGCTTGCTATAGTCTATGCCTTTGAGAAATTTAGACCCTATCTTGTGCTATCCAAAACCATAGTGTATACGGATCATTCCGCTCTCAAGTACCTCATGACAAAGCAAGATGCTTAGCCTAGACTTTTGATATGGGTTTTATTGCTCCAAGAGTTTAAGATAGAGATTCGAGATAAGAAAGGAGCCGAGAATTTAGCAGCGGATCACTTGAGTAGACTTGAGCATCCTTTTCAAGGAGATTTGCCTCATAAGGAAATCATGAATCCTTTCCATTAGAGGAGCTCATGTCTATCTCTTCTCAAGAGGATGCCACCCCTTGGTTTGCGGATATTGCAAACTATCTTGTAGGGGATGTGCTAATAGAGGGTCTCACTTCCCAACGAAAGAAGAAATTTCTTAAGGAAGTGAAGTATTACTTTTGGGATGACCCTTGCCTCTTTAGTCAATGTGCGGACCAAATCATTAGACGGTGTGTAGATGGGCCCGAGGCATTTAAGATTTTAGAATCTTGTCATAAGGGACCTACGGGTGGACATTTTGGGCCCAACTACACCGCCAAGAAAGTCTTTGGTTCGGGTTACTATTGGCCTTACATATACAAAGATGCCCAAGAGATGGTGAAATTTTGTGATGTATGTCAAAGACAATAAAAAATTACTCAACGAGATGAGATGCCACAAAACTTCATACAAGAATGTGAGATTTTTGATGTGTGGGGAATAGATTTCATGGGACCTTTTCCATCTTCTAAGGGAAATAAGTACATACTCGTAGCGGTGGATTATGTGTCAAAGTGGGTTGAGGCCAAAGCCTTACCTACTAATGATGCTCGAGTTGTAGTGAAATTTTTGAAGCAATTATTTGCTAGATTTGGTGTTCCTCGGGCCATCATAAGTGATCATGGTACTCACTTTTGTAATGATCAATTCACAAGAGTTATGAAGAAGTATGGTGTTAATCATAGAATTTCTACCGCGTATCACCCTCAAACCAATGGTCAAAACGAGGTCACAAATCGTGGTTTAAAGAGAATTTTAGAAAGAACGATGGGAGAGCATTGAGCTTCTTGGTCGGATAAGCTTGATGATGCTTTGTGGGCTTTTAGGATGGCTTTTAAGACACCAATTGGTTGTACTCCATATAGGCTTGTCTATGGAAAAGCATGCCATCTCCCATTCGAGTTAGAGAATAAGGCTTCTTGGGCTCTTAAATGGGCTAACTTTGATTTAAACCAAGCCGGTTCACATAGAAAAGACCAACTAAATGAAATGGATGAATTGAGAGCCAATGCTTATAAGAACTCATTGCTTTATAAGGAGAAGACTAAGCAACTGCATGATGCTAAAATCAAGAACCGTGAGTTCAAAGTTGGAGAGCCGGTTCTCCTCTTTAACTCAAGGTTGAAACTCTTTGCGGGCAAGCTTAAGTCGAGATGGTCCGGTCCATTCACTATTGCTCAAGTCTTTCCATATGGAACTATTGAGTTGTCATAACCCGATGGTCCCAATTTCAAAGTGAATGGTCACCGTGTTAAGCACTATTTTGGGGAGGACATTTCCGTGGAAATGGTCCAAGAGATCCCCATTTTCCCCATGAATTAGTTCATTGTGGGAAGAGTCGAGCTAGAGACTCCTTAAATCAAGCTTGAATAACTAGGTTTAGAAGTTTTAGACTTAGAGCGTTGTAGGTTAGAAATAAAGATGGAGAGTTGATGAGAAGTGTAGGGGAGACCTTCCTTTTGTCTTCTTGTTGTTTGTAGGGTTGCTCACTCATCACGTGCTTTGGAGCTTATGGAGGAGGCCCTTGTATCCGGTTCATTTTGTTACTATTGTGAGTTTTCATAGACACATTATGCTTTAGAAATAAATTCACTATAGTTGATATTTCCTTAGCTTGGGTTAAGCAAAGTCTATTCATTGTCATAAGTGTAGGGGAAGTTTTATACTTCCATGCTCTTAAACATTGAGGACAATGTTTAGCTTAAGTGTAGGGGGGTCTTCTATCGAAGTGACCTTACCTAGACTTTGTCATTGACCTTCATGATAACATGGAAATTAATTTTTCAAACATTTTTTCAAATTTTTGATCTAATTTGGCCATCAAAAATATGCATTCATAATTTTTGCATCAATCATTTTTCATTTGCATAACACATTTGCATTATATATATTCTTCTTTTATTTTTCATCAAAAATATTGGAAAAAAAGGAAAAAATATAATAAGGACATGGTTTAACAATTTTAGACTTCTTTGACATATTAGACCCGCCATGGATATTTTGACTCAACCCGAGTTTGCTTATCTAAGCTTACTCTAGCTAGTATCCTTAACCATGTAATCCTTAATTGGTCTATTAGGCTAAGCATCCACCACTCTCACTATTTGAGATTTTAAATTTGTGGAGAATGGGAGATGATAGAGTTGAAGCAAGTATAAAAGGGCTAGATAAAATTCATGATAATTACTTGTGGCTAAATCCTTCTCTTATTTACCTCTGTTTTCTTCGCATGTATATATGTTAATAAATTTTCAAGAACGGTTTTAATCGGTTTGTAGTCTCTTATGCATTTTTGTCTAATCATTCATGGTTGGTATAAGTACGTCTTAAGATTCTAAGTTAGAACGTTTTATGAGTACTAGACTTATGTCATGCTTAATACTTAGCGGGTGTTTTTCCTTTTATTCTTTTCGACTTTCTTTGTGAGGAATAAAGAAAAATAAGAGCGGCTTACAAAAAAAAGAGTGGCTACAGAAAAGAAAAAGAAAAAAAATAATTATACAAGACTCCCAAGAGGGGAAGTGAAGTGTTAACTATAGTAACTATTAGATTCCAATATTACCTTGGCGGGTTGCGGGGATTTAATAGTTGCTCTAATCCAATATTACCTTGACGGGTTGCGGGATTGAAGATCCAAAGTCTCAAAAAGGCTGAGGATGTAAATTATTGCGTGAGTTTTATTTTTCTTTCCTTAGCGAGTGTGTAGCTACTTATTAATGCATGACATGAGGATTTTAAACATAAGGCGAATGACTTATTACTCTTGAAATGGACTTATATTAATTGTGAGCGGTTTTTCAAGTAATGGATGAGAGGATTACTTAGGATTAAAACTGTGCTTCCTTATTTTTGGATTTTGCATTTCTTATATTTCACGCTTCAAATAATGACAAATTTGCCTTCAAGCAATTTGCTCAAATAATAACCGGTTCCACATTTAATTGTCATGAATTAGTTGATGCATTTTTTACTTGTGAAAGCAATGATCCCATTTTTAAGCTTGGTATGGGGAAAGTGAAACTTAAGGGTGATAAGTGTCCATGGTACCAAAGCCCTAATTTAAGTCATTGATTTCTTTATGAGTTTTTCCATCAAAAACCATTTCAAGAAAAATCAAAAATATATAAATAGAATTGTTTTCTTTGCATTGCATTGTACAAAATCAAAATCATGCATCATATAGAGTAGAATAGTGTAATAGCATTTCATATTGGCCAAGGTGGGTTAATTATGAGGAAAATGTAAATTTTTTCTTTAAAATATAGCATTGCATGAGGTCATAGCAATGTTCAAGTGTAGGGGATTTGATATGAGCAAAATCTCATATCAATTAATCAACAAATTACCCTAAAACACATGGAAAATACCTAACTTTTGTGCTATAAAGCGGAATTATGTGGTATGTTTTGTGTTTGTGCTTAAATAGGTAACAAGGATATATTTTCAAGCAAACAAGAGGAAATCAAGCTCATTTATGATGAAAAGACAAGAGAATGATCAAAGATGACAAGTAAATTGAAGATGAAGGACCTATCTTGACAATACTTAAAAGTTGAGGGGCTAAAGTGCAATTTGGATAAAGTCAAGATCAAAGTCAAACTTGGTCAACTCTCGAGTCAACCAAGTCAAAGGGCTTAAATTAACAAGTATACAAGTTGAAGGACTGAAATTACCATTGGAATGAAGATTAAAACTCATTTTGATAATCTGCCAAAGTCTAAGGACTATTTTTGTCAAAAATGCCTCAAGATTGGCTTGATCTGTGCCATTTGCTTAGAGCCAATCAAAACGCAAGAAAAAGGAGTAGTGGATTGCCAGCACGCCTACCACCTCACACCCCCATTTAATGAGACGAATCAAAACAGTTCTTCCACTATCTATCTTTTGGACCAATCAGAACTCGCCACTCCATAATACTAATTATCCAAAACAGATAATGATCCGTGTGACAAAATGTCACCCAACCACATCATGACACGTGGCATCTTCTTCTTCAAACGAGCCCAGGTCGTGGATTCATCAATATTGCATATCAAGAAAAACTTTATACATGAAAAGTGATCGTTTTCAAGCAACGAATCTATTCCACTTACTCAATTAGCCTGAAAGTCAATATATAAGAAAATCCCAAATTCAAAGTTCAACGGCTATGAGTAATTCATCAGATTTTGACACCTGGCAGCATTTGATTGGTGGCAACACGTCAGACTTCCCCAGCTCATCTTCTCCAACCTCTATAAATAGACACATAGGGCCTCATTTGTTGTAATTTAGAAAGTGTGAAAAACACACACACTTTTCTTTTCTCCTTCAATTTAGTTAGAGAATAGTTAGCAACTCAAGAGCTTGACAACCTCTTGAGTTTGTTAGTAGTTATAACAATTTTACCTACCTTTTGTAACAACTTTTACTTCAATCAATAAAAATTCACAAATCTTCTTCAATCTTCATACTGTTCACTACCTGCTATTCATTCTGCTACTGTTATTGGTTTCTAATGATCAACCTTGATCATTAGAAGCTTTGTGAAGACTTGTAGCTGTTCTTTCAATTCCAGTAGCTGATTCAGAGTTTGAAGCTGATTTTGGGTAGAATTTGATCAACAATGGTGTTTTGAGGTTGATGATTGGTTAATGGTGGTTCTGGTGTAGTTTTATTGCAGATTTGAGTTGGCTCAACGCCATACTCCTCCATCTAAAAAGTTTGCCTATTCTGTTTTTTAGTTCCTCTAAAATGAATTCTGCATGCTCAATTCTAGTGTAAATAATCTGTGCTGCTCTGATCTTGTGTTTTGGTTTTGTCTTAGTGTAATTGTGATAGTGTGTGATTAGTCTTGTAGCTCTTAATCTATTTTTCCTAGATTTCACACTTTTATTCATCAGTCAAAACCTTTTGAGTGCATTCTATGGTAAAGTGTTTGTACAAGTCTGTTATTGGTTCATTTGCTATTCATTTTACTCAATGAACATGATTTGATATAATTCTTAGTTTAATTCACTCATTTACTTAAAATCTCTTTGAAAAAGTTGTTCACAGTCTTGATAACTAGTGTTTGGATTTGCCAAGTTTTAGTAATACAAGTATGATAAACCTGTTAAGATTTGTTCATTTACATTCAGTAAGCATTTGGTAATAGTTTTGTTCAATTTTGAAGTCAAAGTTTTGGTCAAAAAGGAAAATGGTATAGAAAAAGTTTAGGTCCAAGTCTTTGATATTTTTCATCAGAAAACTTGCTACTTTCAATTCCTTGTCATTCGTTCATTTCTTTACCAATTTCCTTGAAACAAGTTCCTAGCCGTGTCTTAACATCCAAAATTTAATTATGTAGAAGGAAATTATACAGTCTATAAAATTCAACTAGAAATCAGCTTATAAATGAGCATCTGAGCAAAGTCAAGTTTCTATAAAGAGGAGTAAACTGTTTTCTTGTAGAGCAATTTCTACTTCATAAATCTGGTGATTTTTCTTCACAAATATGCTTAGAAACATGTCTTGAGTAATTTTGGAAGTTTTGAGCTTTTTCAATTTTTGGTCAACAAAATTCAAATAAGCTACGTTTCAGCTTAAATCCATTTTCCTGCTTATTCACTTGATCATTTTCAAAAAGGAAAAACATTCCATACTCTTAATAAGCTGTTTAACAAGTTTGAGCTTTAAAATCTGAATGTGCATGTCTCAATTTTTAGTTAGCTTATTCATGGCTTATTGGTTTGAGCTTATTTGAGTTTTACTTTGTTTCAAGCATTTTCCTTATACAGGTCTAGCTACTTTTCAATTTTAAGCATTTTGAAATTTGTTTGAGCTTATTTGGTTCAGTAATAAGCTCATACGAGCTTATTCTTTGATTGATGCCCGTTTTTGCTTAATAATTCCATTTAATTGCATCTTAGTCCTTGGAGTTTGTTTCTGTTTGTAATTGTTGCTAATCTTTCTACTAATTAGGGTTTGCAAAATTTAAGCCCTTAAACTTTCAACAACTTGTCTTTTTCAGTTAGACGGTTTTATATTTTGTTAAAAGTTAGTTATAAGTTGTTAGAATTTACATTTTGGGTCCTTTAACTTTCTAGCATTTACATTTCAAGCTTTGTAGTTTCAATTTCTTTACATTTTGAGCACATTACTTTTATGTTCTTACATTTTGTCCTTTTGTGAATAAAAACTTGGTATTTGCAAAGTGTTTTACGGATATATAGCTTAATATTTTTCACCATTTTTACGTGTTGCTTGAAATAGACATAGAATATCCAAAAAACCCTATCAACCAAGAACAATCATAAACTTGAGATTTTTAGGACTTTCAATTGGTCAAGAATCAAGAGAAACGAACTTCAATATACTCAATTTCATAACACAATTATAATTAATCGAGTTAGGGTTACATAACTTTTAGCCAATGCGATTCCACAAGATAAGAACGAATCACCAAATTAGGGTTAATGACGGATCAATAGTTAACCCCTTACCATTTTGTTAATCGATCCAAGATTCAATCTATAATGAGATTGTATCACGTTCTTGTACACACGTAATGCAACGAGCTAACCATAATACTAGTACGTGTAAACCGAGCTACTACGCCTTGTGGAAAATCTACCCAACAACCCTAGAGGGGCTAGGACTAGATTATTGCTAAACCAAAACCAAAGGATAAAAGGAACCCTAAAAAAGGTGTTTTTCCTTTGGTGTTGATTGCAGGAAAGAAAGAGAGAGAAAAAAATGGAGTGAAAAATAATGAAGGGTTAGGTTTGTTTATATAGTTTGATTAAACTTGTAATCCAAGTTTAGCACTAAATATGAAACAAATCCTATTCCTTTTTTCTTTTGTCCACCGCCGGCCAAGCCCAACCCATAGGGGTTTCCGGACTTTTCTTTTCTCTTCTAGTTTATTCCACGTTTAACCGTTAAGTCCTTAACTCTTAAATTTAATGACGGTTAAAGTTATTGTTCGATTTAATTTAATAAACATATAAATATTTTTATTAAATAAATGAACTCTTTACGTATTATGTGTAATCCCGAGTTCGATTCTAACACACGACTATTAAATTGTAGTCCATAAACTTACAACTCCCACTTGGACATATTTAAATAGTGTGATCACATCGGTTAGCGTCTAGTTACACGCTGATGCCTCTAACACGGTCTCAAGTAAGGTTCCTTGGATAAAACCTTTTAATGATTCATCATTATTATTATCCTTTCATTTCTAATACAACGTTAATAAGGATATGGATCTTAGTCATTCCTTTCATTAACATTTTGTTTCTCGTTCATCGGATTCAAGCAAGATTACCAAAACTTCTAAACATAGTTCAGAAAGACTTTGGGTACAACCATACAAACATCTTACTAATCCCACGAGGGGCCCAACTATATTAAACTTCAAAATAAATTTGAAGGAAACAAATTCCATATTGACTACAAGCAAAACTTATGAATTTTGAAACACTTCTGAAAATAACCATTATAGCTACCAGTTACGTTTAGCGTTAGATTATTTCACAAAAATGCACTAGATCCACGACAGTTTCCTGGTATCTCAGGTCTGAGGATAACTATTTATGATTTACTTGATGACAAAGATCCACAAATTATAATCATATAGTTGGGATAAGTCTAATACTCGAATCACCGAATATCATCCAAAATTGATCAATATACTTTCAAGTATACTCTATCACTATTTTGATTTGTCTTATTTTAATAATACTCCCATATTATTAATCGACAACGGACATTTAGAATAATCAAATTATTCATGGATTAAACATGTAAATATAGGATACAATATATTATATATAAACTTACTAAGTAATTTATTTCACTATAATAATTGTCTAACATCCCTTATCCAAATACTAAATAGATCAATGCACAAAACGGGTATATGCATTATGCCTCTAGTAATGACATTCATACTTGTTTGGCAAAGCATAAATCAACCAATCTTGACTTACTGGAATTTTGAGAATACTGATATGAGTGAAATCGCATATCAATAAGTTAACAAATCACCCTAAAACACATAGCAAATACCTTACTTTTATACAATAAAGCAGTATTATGTGGTATGTTTTGTGTTTGTGCTTGTTTAGGTAACAAGGATACAAATTTGGAGCAAACAAGTGAAATCAAGCTAAAAGATGAAGAAAAGACAAGAGAAGGATCAAAAGTGACAAGCCTTGCAAGACAAAGGACCTATCTTGACAACATTCAAAAGATGAAGGACTAAAGTGCAATTTTAAGAAAGTCAAGATCATAGTCAAATATGGTCAAAATTCAAGTCAAAAGGTCAAAGAATGCTTTATGAACAAGCTTGAAGTTTAAAGGATCAAAAATGCCAAAGAAATAAAGATTGGAGCTCGAATGAAGATTCTACCAAAGTCTAGGGACTGGAATTGTCAAGTTTCATACTACTTTGGGGCTTGATCTGAGTTTACTAGTTTCAACCAATGAGAGCAAAGGAAGAGAGTGAAACGGATTGCCAAGTAATCCCACTCAGCCGCCAAGTATTAAATAATCAAATCCAAATAGTAACTTCCACTCAGCCATTTCAGCCAATGAAATCACGCCATGCAATAATAACTTTATCCATTTTAGATAACGATCCGTGTGAATTGCTAAAGGCCAATCATACATTTCTACGTATCATCTTCAAAGTTATAACGAGCCCAGGATCAAGAATCTGCTACACTACATATAAAGAGGAGCTATAAACATGAAAAGTGCTTCATTTCAAGTGACGAACTCATCATAACATCCAATTAAGCAGAAATTAATTCAATAAAAAATCCCCAAATGAGGTCATAAGCTATAATTTGCAATTGACCAAATGAGTACACGTGGAGCTCAATGATTGGCTACAACACGTCATCCTCCCCAACAGAATCTCATCCTCACTCTATAAATAGGACCTAGATAGCTCATTTGTAATGAGTAGCTTGTAGGTGTGAAAAACACACACTTTTCAATTCTCTTTCATTCCCAGTCATTCAAAGTAGTTAGTAACTACTCTTAGGTGTTTGACAACCACCTAAGAGTCAGTTAGTTAGTTAGTAACAGATTTGTAACCTCTTTTTCACGATTAATGAAATTCAAACCTTCATTTTCACTCAATCTCTTCATTATACCTGCATTATCATAATCCTGTTGATACTGAGTGTTTATGTTGATCTTCCATGATCAATGGAAGTTGTTTGATACTTTGAAGACTTATATCCAGTTCAGAATCCAGTTGCAGTTCATTTTAAGTCCATTTGAAGCATTTATAGCAGGGGAGTTTACTGTAGCAGATCATGATGACGATGATAGTTATAGGTGGTTGATACTTGGTGATTTAGTTGTACTTAGAAGGCTCAACGCCTCTCTACTCCTTCAGTGGTGGCATCAAGCTAAAAAGTTCTTAATTCCTTGTTTTTGTTCCCCTAAAATGTCTCTGCATGCTCAATATCTAGAATAATCCTTATTTGCTGAATTGATGATGTGATTAGTTTACTTGTAGCTTAATTATGTTGATTTGATAGCCTGTTTGTAGATTTACAGCTTTTCCTTTAGTTTTACTTGATCACATTTAGTATTTCATCTGTGTTGGTTCATTAGTAGTCAATTTGTGCATTTACAAGTAAACCTGTTAGATTTTTACTCTAAACCATTTCAATTCACCCTTTGAACAAGTCTTGATAGGTGGTTTAATCTGTCTTAGTCTTTTGCTTTAAAAGTCTTTGAAAAAGTTCATTTACAGATATTAAAGTGGTGTTTGGTTTTGGATCATTTATGGTGATTCAGTGTGTAAAACTTATTGTTCAGTGTTTATTTACACTTAGTAAGTGAGTATAAGTCATTTTAGTCAAGTTTTGTGGTCAAACCATTTTTCAAAAGGCAATTGGTAGAAGAAAACTTTGGGTCATTTACTTTGCAAAGTTCATCAGTAAACTAGTGAACTTTGATCCATTGGCATTTTCTTATTTCTTGATGAATTTGGCTAAAACTTGTTTACATTTGTAGTTTAACATCCAGACTATCAGACTTTAATAGGAAATTCTATAGTTTCAGCTTTTGAGTGAGATATTAGCTTATTAGTAAGCACTAGATCTAAGTTCAGTTTCTATGATAGTTGGCTTACTTTTTTGCTAAATCTCTCAATCTACTTCATAAATCCATTGATTTTCTTTCACAAATCAACTTGAAAACATGTCATGAGTGATTTCTGAGATTTTCAGCTTATTGAGTTTTTGGTCAAACTTTGGTCAAATAAGCTGATGTTGGCTTATTCAAGATTCCAGCTTATTCTGTTGCTTATTTTCAAAACCAAAAGACATTCCCAGCTTTGTGATACTTGATTAATCAGTTTTAGCAAGAAAATCATTTGGTGGATGACTATATTTCAAATGGGCTTATTGTTGGCTTATTGAGATAAGCTAAGTTGAGATTTAAAAGC
The DNA here is from genome assembly GCA_025667525.1 of Glebionis coronaria. Taxonomy (NCBI): domain Eukaryota; kingdom Viridiplantae; phylum Streptophyta; class Magnoliopsida; order Asterales; family Asteraceae; genus Glebionis; species Glebionis coronaria. Next base: position 460,443,531 of record CM046877.1, read on the forward strand.
TTTTAATCAAAATCCTTTTGCAAGGCTAGCTTATTTTCAAATTTAAGCAGTTTGGAAGAAACCAGACCGATTTTAGTTGAGTAATAAGCTCATTTGAGCTTATTTTAGTTCATTAGCCCGTTTTTGTGAAAGTTCTTGTTTTAATTGCAAATTGATCCTTTGTTTTTGCTAAACTTTGTAATCAGCTTTTAACTTCCATCTTTTTAGGTTTTGCAAAAGTCAATCCTTACATTTCAATTTGTTACAATTTAAGTTAGACAGTTTTCAAGTTTTCAAGTTTGTTAAGTTGGTTTGATTAGTTTGTTATATTTAACATATTTGGTCCCTATTGTTTCTGATTTTACACTTTTAGTCCTTATACTTTCATTTAGTTTACATTTCAAGCATTTTTACTTTTAATGCATTAAATTCTTGTACTTTGTGAATATTAATTGGTACTTGCACTTTGTTTTACAGATACGTAGTGAAATGTGTATAGTTGAAGTTCGTTTTTCTCAGTTCTTAACAAATTGAAAGTCCTAACAAGTTCGGGTTTTTAATTGTTTTTGGTTGGTAAAGTTTTTTTGGATATTCTATTGCTAATTCAAACAAGCCTTGCTAAAATGAAAAATATCGTCTACTTATATGTAAAACAAAGTGCAAGTACCAAATTTTTATTCAAATAAAATGTCAAATGTAAATTCTACAAACTATAAGGACTGGAAATGTAAATTCTATGAAATTTAAATGCTAAAAATGTAAAGCTAAAAAGTATAAGGACTAAATGTGTAAAAACAGTAAACTATATGGACTTAAAATGAAAACTATTCAAACAAGTAACTAATTTCCAACTAACTTGAAACTAACTAACTAATTTTGAACAATTCTGAAAATATAGGGACTGATTATTTGAAAACCCTAAAAAGTGGAAAGATTAGCTAGGATTACAAATTGATTAATACTTCAAGGACCAAAATGCAAGTTTGAAAACTATTTTACCAAAAATGGGTTCAAAGATAAAATAAGCTCGTTTGACTTATTTCTCAACCAAATTTGATCAAACCAGTTGCAAACGACTTAAAATCAAATTTTAGCTAGACCTATCCAAGGAATTTGGCTGAAAGTAACTAAAACTCTGATAAGCTGAATTCAATAAGCACAAAATAAGCTACCAATTAAGCCAGACTTGCACAACTAGATTTTAATGAAAATTCTTGTTAATAAGCTCAAAAGAAAGAGGGGAAATCAAGTCTCAAGAAAAATTATCAAGTAATAAGCTCTGAATCTGAAAATAAGCCAAATTTGTGCTTATGTTGACTTCCGTTGACCAAAAATTTCAAAAAGCTCAAAATCTCAAAATTTAACCAGGAACACTAATGGAATAGAAATGTGAAAGAAAATAAGCTATTTTGTGAAGTGGAAAATCAGATATGAGAAATCAGTTTGAAATTCATTACAGGGAATTGCATTTGCTCTTGATCTTAAACTTTGGCTTATTACAAACTTAATTCTTGATACTGTACAGTTTCCTTATACACACTCAAACTTCATATATTGACTGAAAGATGAGGACTGGTTTGGAATGATTTCATCAAGTAACAAAGAAATGCCAGTCAAATCAAAATCACAACTTTCTAAAAATATGCTTGAATAAAACTGACCCAAACCTTTTTAATGACCAATTGCCTTTTTGACCAAAATTTTGACTAGTAAGTGACTGAAATCTATTTGTTATGACTTGTTAACTAGAAATAAACAAAAGTTTTCCAAAAACTAACACTTGAAAATCAAATCAAAGCTTATACCAAACACTACTTCACTGATATTTTTCAAACTTTTATGAAGGATTTTTTAGCAAAAGGTTAGACCGAGTAAAGAGCTATAACAGACTAAGTTCTATAGCTGATATAAAGTGTATTAGAACTAGAAAAAAGCAGTTACAACAACTAGAACCCAAAATGACTATAAAGGCTAAGTGACTGATGAATGCTTGAAAAACAGGACAAGTACTAGGCTAAAAACAGGTATAAGCTACTAATAAGCTAAACAAACACTGAGATCAGATTAATAACAAGCTAAAACATCTTTTATCATGCAATCAAGCAAAATTAACTAGGAATGAAGCAGGCATTCAACAATTTAGTGGAGCTGAATATAAGAAAGTATATACTTTTTGCTTAGGCCTCCTTTGGGGAGTAGAGGAGCGCTGAGCTCTCTAATCTAGTGCTAACCACCACCTTAGCACTAGAACACACTAATCAACTACCAAGCAACAGCTACAATCACCAAAAATCACCATAACTGGACTGAATTCTTCAAATTCTGCTAGAACTGGGACTGGATGAACAAAGCAGGTACAACAGCTACAATCTTCAAAACTAGCTCACTATGATCAAGTAGTGATCATAACAAACTAACAGCATCACAAAGTAATAATGAAGCAGGTATGAACAGTAGAGCAGTAATGAGAATTTGGAGGGAAAAATGGAAATTTTTATTGATTGAATTGAGAAGTGGTTATAAAGGCTGGTAATCAGTTACAACTAACTATAACAGACTCAAGAGTGTGTCAGACTCTTGAGTTGTTAAGCTACAACTAAGAAGGATGAGAGAAAAGACTAAAAGTGTGTGTGATTTCACACTTTTCTACAATACAAGAAATGAGCTAATCTATGGTATTTATAGACTGCAGGAGTGAAGTGGTTGGGGTTGGTGACGTGTTAGAACCAATTAGAAGCTTCCACGTGTACAATTCAGTTCAATTGAATTTTGCAGATTATGAACACATTTGGGGTTTTCTTTGTTGTTGATCTTGAGTGAAATTGGTTGTGATCATTGGATTCGTCTCTCAAAAACGAGCAAGTTTCATGTTTATACCATCTCTTGAAATTGCTTCTAGCTCAAGAACGATTCTGCTGTTGTGTTGAAGAAGATGACACGTGTCATATTGCCATTGGACATAGAAGTAGCACACGGATCATTATCCTTAGTGGATAATCTGATTATTGCATGTAACTTTTCTATTGGCTGAGAAAGAAGTTAGTGCGCTTGCACTGTTGTGATTTGGCCAATTAAATGCTGGCGGCTAGTGGGTAATAAATGAAGTGAGTTGGCAATCCTGGGCACTTGTTTCTTGCATTCTCATTGGCCAATATTGGTTCAAACGGATTAAGCTTGAATAGACTTTCCAAAGTTGGCAGAATTAGCCCTTGTACTTGGCAGAATGTAATTTTGAGCTAGTAACTTCATTCTCTTGGCAATTTAAGTCCTTTCACTTGCAAACTTGATCAAAAAGCTTCTTTGACTTGGTTGACTTAAGAGTTGACCAGATTTGACTTTGATCTTGACTTTGTCATATTTACACTTTTGGTCCTTCATCTTTGGCAAATTGTCAAGATAGGTCCTTTATCTTCAAAGTCTTGTCACTTTTGATCCTTCTTTGTCTTTTTCCTCAAATTAAGCTTGATTTTCCTTTGTTTGCTTGAAATTGTATCCTTCTTACCTATTTGAGCACAAACACAAAACATACCACATAATTCCGCTTTATAGCACAAAGTTTAAGTATTTTTCTTGTGTTTTTAGGGTGATATGTTGATAAATTGATATGAGTTTTTTCTCATATCAAATCCCCTACACTTGAACATTGTCATGTCCTCATGCAATGCTATGTATTAAAACACAAATTTACATTCTCCTCATTATTAATCCTCCTTGGCCATATGGAATGTATCTACACTACTCTAAACTAAATGATGCATGATTTTGATTTTTAACAATGCAATGAACAAAATACAATTCTATCTATATCTTTTTTGGTTTTTCTTGAAATGGTATTGATGGAAATAACTCATAAAGAATTCAATGACTTTGATTAGGGCTTAGGTACCATGGACACTTATCATCCTCAAGTTTCACTTTCCCTATACCAAGCTTAAAAATGGGATCATTGTATTCACAAGTAAAAAGTGCATCAACTTATTCATGACAATTAAATGTGGAACCGGTTATTATTTGAGCAAATTGCTTGTGGGCAAATTTGTCATTATTTCAAGTGTGAAGTATAAGAAATGTAAAATCCAAAAATAAGGAAGCACGATTTCAATCATAAGTAATCCTCTCATCCATTACTTGAAAAACCGCTCACAATTAATATAAGTCCGTTTCAAGAGTAATAAGTCATTCGCCTTATGTGTAAAATCCTCATGTCATGCTTTCATAAGTAGCTACACACTCGCTAAGGAAAGAAAAATAAAACTCACGCAATAATTTACATCCGCCATCTTTTTGAGACTTTAGATCTTCAACCCCGCAACCCGTCAAGGTAATATTGGATTGGAGCAATCTATTGAATCCCCGCAACCCGTCAAGGTAATATTGGAACTCAATAGTCACTATAATTAACACCACACTGCCCCTTTTGGGAGTCTTGTATATATATATATATATTTTTTTTAGCCACTCATTTTTTCATAAGCCGCTCTTATTTTTCTTTATTCCTCACTAAGAAAGTTTAAAAGAATAAAAGGAAAAACACCCGCTAAATATTGAGCATGACATAAGTCTAGTACACATAAAACATTCTAACTTAGAATCTTAAGACGTACTTATATCAACCATAAATGATAAGACAAAAATGCATAAGAGATTACAAACCAATTAAAACCGTTCTTGATTATTTATTAACATATATACATGCGAAGAAATTAGAGGTAAAGAAGAGAAGAGTTTAGCCACAATTAATTATCATGAAGTTTATCTAGCCCTTTTATACTTGCTTCAACTCTATCATTTCCCATTCTCCACAAATTTAAAATCTCAAATATTGAGATTGGTGGATGCTTAGCCTAATAGACCAATGAAGGATACTACATGGTTAAGGATACTAGCTAGAGAGTGCTAAGATAAGCAAAATCGGGTTGAGTCAAAATATCCATGGCGGGCCCAATATGTCAAAGAAGTCTAAACTTGTTAAACCATGTTTTTATTATATTTTTTCCTTTATATATATTTTTGATGAAAGATAAAAGAAAAGATATATACAATGCAAATGTGTTATGCAAATGAAAAATGATTAATGAAAAATATGAATGCATATTTTTGGTGGCCAAAGTAGATCAAAAATTTGAAAAATGTTTGAAAAATTAATTTTCTGAGTTATCATGAAAGACAATGACAAGTTCTAGGTAAGGCCACTTCGATAGAAGACCCCCCTACACTTAAGCTAAACATTGTCCTCAATGTTTAAGAGCATGGAAGTATAAAAACTTCCCCTACACTTATGACAATGAATAGACTTTGCTTAACCCAAGTTAAGGAAAGGACAACTATTAGTGAATTCATGTTTAAGCACAAGGTGTCAATGAAAGATCACAACAGTAACGAAGTGAACCGGATACAAGGGTCTCCTCCATAGCTCCAAAGCATTAAATGAGTGAGCAACCCTACAAACAATCATGAAGACCAAAGAAGGTCTCCCCTACACTTATCTCCAAGTCTATACCCTTATTGCTAACCTACAACACTCTAAACCTAGTTATACGATGCTTGAGTTAATGAGTCTCTAGCTCGACTCGTCCCTCAATGAATTAATTCATGGGGAAAATGGGGATCTCTTGGACCATTTCAACGGAAATGTCCTCCCCAAAATAATGTTTCACACGGTGACCATTCACTTTAAAGTTTGGACCATCGGGTTGTGACAACTCAATAGTTCCATATGGAAACACTTGAGCAATAGTGAATGGACCGGACCATCTCGACTTAAGCTTGCCCGCAAAAAGTTTCAACCTTGAGTTAAAGAGGAGAACCGGCTCTCCAACTTTGAACTCACGATTCTTGATCTTAGCATCATACAATTTCTTAGTATTTTCCTTGTAAATCAAAGAATTTTCATAGGAATTGGCTCTCAATTCATCCATCTCATTAAGTTGATGTTTCCTATGTGAACCGGCTTGGTTTAAATCAAAGTTAGCCCACTTGAGAGCCCAAGATGCCTTGTGTTCTAACTCGAATGGGAGGTGGCACGCTTTACCATAGACAAGACTATAAGGAGTACAACCAATTGGTGTCTTAAAAGCCGTCCTAAAAGCCCACAAAGCATCATCAAGCTTATCCGACCAAGAAGCTCGATGCTCTCCCACCGTTCTCTCTAAAATTCTCTTTAAACCACGATTTGTGACCTCGGTTTGACCATTGGTTTGAGGGTGATACGCGGTAGAAAGTCTATGATTAACTCCATATTTCTTCATAAATCTCGTGAATTGATCATTACAAAAGTGCGTACCACGATCACTTATGATGGCCCGAGGTACACCAAATCTAGCAAACAATTGCTTTAAGAACTTCACAACAACTCTAGCATCATTGGTAGGTAAGGCTTTAGCCTCCACCTATTTGGACACATAATCCACCGCCACAAGTATATACTTGTTTCCCTTAGAGGATGGAAAAGGTCCCATGGAATCAATGCCCCATACATCAAATATCTCACACTCTTGAAAAAAATTTTGTGGCATCTCATCACGTTGCGTAATTTTTCCTTGTCTTTGACACACATCACAAAATTTCACCATCTCATGGGCATCTTTATAAATGGAAGGCCAATAGTAACCCGAATCAAAGACTTTCTTGGCGGTATAGTTGGGCCTAAAATGTCCACCCGTAGGTTCTTTATGACATGCTTCTAAGATCTTAAATGCCTCGGGTCCATCTACACACCGTCTAATGATTTGGTCCGCACATTGCCTAAAAAGATAAGGATCATCCCAAAAGTAGTACTTAACTTCCTTAAGAAATTTCTTCTTTTGTTGATAAGTAAGACCCTCAATAAGCACATTTCCCACAAGATAGTTTGCTATATCCGCAAACCAAGGAGTAGCATCCTCTTGGGAAGAGATAGACATGAGCTCCTCTAATGGAAATGATTCATTGATTTCTTGATGTGGAAAATCTCCTTGAAAAGGATGCTCAAGTCTACTCAAGTGATCCGCCGCTAAATTCTCGGCCCCTTTCTTATCACGAATTTCTATCTTAAACTCTTGAAGCAACAAAACCCATCTCAAAAGCCTAGGCTTAGCATCTTGTTTTGTCATGAGATACTTGAGAGCAGAATGATCCGTATACACTATGGTTTTGGATAGCACAAGGTATGGTCTAAATTTATCAAAAGCATAGACTATAGCAAGCAACTCTTTTTCCGTGGTAGTGTAATGAAGTTGTGCACCGGTCATGGTTTTACTCGCATAGTGTATAGGTTGAAAATGCTTATTCACTCTTTGACCTAAGATGCCCCCCACCGCATAATCACTAGCGTCACACATAAGCTCAAAAGGTAATTCCCAATTTGGAGAAACCAAAACGGGAGCCTTAGTCAATTTCTCCTTAAGAGCCTCAAAAGAGTCCAAACAATCTTGGTTAAAAATGAAAGGAGCCTTTTTTTCCAAGAGGTAAGTCATCGGTCTAGCTATCTTAGAAAATCTTGTATAAAGCGCCTATAAAATCCCGCATGACCTAAGAAACTCCTCACACCTTTAACCGAGGTGGGTGGGGGAAGCTTAGCAATCACATCAATTTTAGCTCGATCCACTTCTAATCCCTTGTTGGATATTTTGTGTCCTAAAACAATTCCCTCTTTCACCATAAAGTGACATTTCTCCCAATTAAGCACTAAACGTGTTTCCTCACAACGCTTAAGCATTCTCTATAGATTGGTGAGACATGAGGTAAATGAATTTCCAAAGACGGAAAAATCATCCATAAAAACCTCCATAGTTTGCTCTATCATGTCATGAAAAATCTCCTTCATGCACCTTTGAAACGTCCCCGGTGCATTACATAAGCCAAAAGGCATCCTCTTGTAAGCAAATGTACCGTAGGGACAAGTGAATGTGGTCTTTTCTTGATCCTTAGGGTCAATGGGTATTTGGAAATAACCCGAAAAGCCATCAAGAAAGCGATAGTACTCATTTCCCGCTAAGCGTTCAAGCATTTGATCCATAAAAGGTAATGGGAAATGGTCTTTCCTAGTAGCCTCATTGAGTTTCCTATAGTCAATACAAACTCTCCAACCGGTAACAAGTCTTGTAGGAATAAGTTCATTGTTCTCATTAGGCACTACGGTGATTCCACCCTTCTTTGGAAAACAATGTACCGGGCTAACCCATGGAGAGTCGGAAATGGGGTAAATCATACCCGCATCAAGGAGTTTAATCACCTCCTTCTTAATGACCTCATGGATTTTTGGGTTAACTCTTCGTTGACTTTGAATGGCGGGTTTGTAATCATCCTCCATAAGGATTTTGTGTATACAAAAATGTGGATCAATTCCCCTTATGTCGGATATTTTCCAAGCTAAAGCTTTCTTGTGTTTCTTAAGGACTTCAATAAGTTGCTCCTTCTCATCCTCTTTCAACTCTTTAGCAATGATCACGGGTAATTGGTCTTTGCCCTCTAAGAAAGCATACTCTAGGTGGGATGGAAGGTCCTTAAGTTCAATTGGAGGTGGACTCTCTATAGAAGGTTTTACTATGGAAGGATCCTCATGAGTAACTTCTTGTGGAGTAGGAGAAGGAATAGGGTCCTCATTGAGCAACTTTTGGATAGTAAGAATATCTTCTTCCCAATTAATGGGAGAATCATCATCACCAAGAAAGTTTGACTCAAATTCCTCCAAGAGGAAATCACTCTCTCCAAAAGGTGTTAAAGAGGGAGCAATTGAGGCTACGGTTTCAACATGGGGCATCTCATCACTAGTACTCTTGCAAGCATCATGAAAGTGTTCATCACACACCTCATCTAGCACATCAACTATGTTAATAGTCTCACACGGTCTAGAATCCTTAACCTCTTTCCTATCACAAACTTTCCCTAACTTAAACACCACTTTCTCATCCTCTACTCTCATAATTAGTTCTCCTTCCGCCACATCTATCAAAGTACGAGCCGTTCTCAAAAACGGTCTACCAACAATCAAAGGAACTCTAGGATCCATGTAATAATCAACCACTACAAAGTCGACCGGAAATGTAAACTTATCCACACCTACAAACACATCCTCCGCTATACCTACGGGGTAAGCTATGGTTCGGTTGGCTAATTCAAGGGTCATCCTAGTGGGAGTGAGCTCGGGAAGAGATAGTTTTTTCCAAACCGATAAAGGCATGAGGTTAATGCTTGCCCCTAGATCTGCCAAAGCCATGCAATTTTCTACACCGGGAAAATTACAAGGTATCAAGAAGCGCCCTGGATCTCCAAGTTTTGTTGGTAAGGTTTTAAGTAGCACGGCAGAACAGTTCTCATTAAGGGATGTGTTGGGCAAATCAACCAATTTTTCGTTGTTTGATAGTAAATCCTTGAACATCTTAGCAAACTTTGGCATATAAGCAAGAGCTTCCGCAAAGGATATGTTGATGTTGAGTTGCTTGAACATTCTTAAGAAATTTGAGACTTGGATGTCATCCTTGTTCTTTAACTTGTCCTTTTTCAACCTTGAAGGATATGGAAGAGTTGGTTTTGGTGTAGGTGGAATAGGTGTGGTAGTAGATGATTTGTCTTTGTTAGCTTCTTCATTGGGAAGTGTGGAAGGTAGAGGAGAAGTAGGAATAGGTTGAGAAGGTGTGTTTGATTGAATGGGAGCATTTTGAGGTTGTGAAGTAGAGGTAGAAGTCTTGTCACAAGTAGGAACAAAAGTGGGTGGAACAATATGAGGTTTAGGAGGTGAAGGATCCTTTGTTGTCTTTCCACTTCTTGTTGTAATAGCATTGACATTTGCCCTTGGATTCGTTTGTGTGTTGGAAGGTAAAGCCCCTTGTGGTCTTTGATTATAAAGCATCATAAACTTGTTATTTGTGTCTTCATGCATTTCTCTCATTCTTCTCTCATGAGCTTAATTCATTTCTCTTAATCTCTTCTCATTAAGTTGGAACCTCCTTTCATTCTCTTGATTCATTTTGTGAAAAAGCTCAATTGTGTTATAATCTTGTGGCACATTTCCTTGAAAACCTTGGGGTTGGAAAGGTGGAGGTTGATTGTAAAACCCTTGGTTGTTGCCTTGAAAGGTATTTCCTTGATTGTTAAAGGTATTTGGTGGTCTATAGTTATTCCCTTGGTAAGGTGGTCTTTGCCCTTGATTCCTTTGTAACACTTGAGGAGGATTTTGTTTAATTTGGGTGGGTGGTTGGGGTGGGAATCCCAGTGGAGTAAGTTAATTTTGGGACTTGTAAGAAAGGTTATTTGGATTGATATTTGGCTTGAAGTGTTCACGATGTTCCTCTTGGTAAGCATAACATTCCCCTTGATAACCTTGCACCTTATCACATTGTTCATAGGAATGGGGCCCTCCACAAGTTACACAAGAAAGAGTAATGGCCTTCACATCATTTGAAGAATTGTTCAATGAAAGGCTCTTAATGGCTTGAATCATCTCTTGTTGTGCCTTAAAACTCCTCTCATTATCTCTATCCATCTTTTGAATGATCTCTTGTTGATACTTGAGGAATTGGTTATCACAAGGTGTTTGAGAATCGTTTTGGATAACATGAACCCTTTCTATAAATTGAGAATTTTTTTGAACCATTGCTTTAGTTTCAATGATGTCCAAAGCCTCTTGAATGGATTTACAAAGAATATTCCCTCCCGCGGAAGCATTGAGTGAATCTTGGTGATGAGGTTTAAGGCCATCATAGAAAGTATTGATTTGGTGAACTTCATCCAATCCATGGTTAGGGCATCGCCTCAATAACTCTCTAAACTCCTCCCAAGCATCACTAAAGGATTGACTAGGTTTTTGTTGAAAGCCTATAATTAAGTTCCTCAAAGCCGTGGTCTTAGATGGGGGAAAGAACTTGTTCAAAAACTTAGTGGTGAAACCATCCCATGTAGTGATACTATCGGGTGGTTGGGTGTCTAACCAATGCTTAGCGGGTCCCTCTAGTGAAAATGGCACCAATATCAACTTAATAGCATCATGTGGAACTCCATTGTACTTAAGGGTATTGCAAAGAGCAAGGAATCTCTTAAGGTGATCATGAGGATTATCATTCTTGTGACCATAGAAAGGTGTGTTTGAAACCAAGGTAATCATAGCCGTTTTTAGCTCAAATGAATTTGCGGGAATGTCGGGAATCTTGATAGCATCGGCATATCCGTGAACATTGGATTGCAAACGTTCCATAAAAGAACGAATATCAACAGCCATGGCTTCTTATTGTGGATGAATCAAAGCACGATTCTCGTGATCGGCTTGATGGACGGTGGTGGTCTTACTCTTTCTCTTTTTCTTCCTTTTCGGAGGAAGAGGTTGTACACCAATCGGTATTTGTGCACGCCCGCGAGTGAGCATGCAACTCAATACGCGGAATGAGAGAGAAGCTCTCGTGTGACTTTGAAGAGAATAGGATTATCCTCTTCGAGTTTCAATATGAAATATCCACAAGAAAATAATAATATACGTATGTACTACTTGGGTGCAAGACCCCCAATGAAGCCTTCCTTCTTAGAATACTCACAAGTGAACGGGGGGTTAGGTGGTGCGAAGCACTTAAGTACCTATTGACCCTTAGATGACATTTTATAGCACATCGCCTTTCTATTCACTTAATTGTTTGTATTCTTCGAATTGTTGCTTATTGGAAGTATTTATCTATTCTTGCTTTATCTTGTTTGATCGATACATGTGTCAAGGACCGTAACGCCCCTCAACACGGTGTATTGCCTTGGCAATACTTATGGAGATATGTAAATTGGTTGTTCTTATACGTATACGTATTTACTTATAATAATATATGGAAAATATTTTTGTATTTATGAGTTTTTAAGAGAAAATACTATATGTACATAAAAACCGAGAGAATCCAATAATATATATTTTTGGGTGCAATCTCTTAGGAAAAAGATTGCTTTTTGGATTTTTTAATTTGTTTGGTCAATTCTTTAGGAAAAGAATTGTTTTGTTAATTTTTTAGTTTTTATATATTTTTATATTTTTATATTTTATTTGTTTTTGATTTATGATACGTAAAAATAACGTTCACTAGGTGAACGGATCCCAAAAGCCAATGAAAACCAAAAATCACCACAACTGGACTGAATTCTTCAAATTCTGCTAGAACTAGAACTGGATGAACAAAGCAGGTACAACAGCTACAATCTTCAAAACTAGCTCACTATGATCAAGTAGTGATCATAACAAACTAACAGCATCACAAAGTAATAATGAAGCAGGTATGAACAGTAGAGCAGTAATGAGAATTTGGAGGGAAAATGGAAATTTTTATTGATTGAATTGAGAAGTGGTTACAAAGGCTCGTAATCAGTTACAACTAACTATAACAGACTCAAGAGTGTGTCAGACTCTTGAGTTGTTAAGCTACAACTAAGAAGGATGAGAGAAAAAACTAAAAGTGTGTATGATTTCACACTTTTCTACTGTAACACCCCCAAATTTATACAACTCAGTACAGCGGAAGACTAGTTGGTGTTACGGGATAGCACATTACTCACATCATAGACAACGCATAAAAATCGCGTCGTTTAATAATAAATCATTTCCATTCATAAATATCAAAGTTACATCGGTCCCAAGTCATTATATTTCATACAAAGTTTTACAAAGCATTTTGAATGGAAAATATTGTTTAAGTGCGGGCCATGAATTCTTGTCGTCTTCCCGAGAATTACCTTCAAGTACCTGAGATAAAACATGTTAAAAGAAAAGGGTCAGCGATAACGCCGAGTGAATTCATAGAGTTTAATAAATTCCATCAATATAATATCAGTATAAAAGTATTACTGAAAATCATTTTGTACAAATCATTTTGATAGGCCATAAAATAGCCAAAGTCATTTTATACAAATCCTTATCGAAAATCATAATATAGGCATTTGCCTTAAAATCATTATACGAGCCAATGTCGTAAAAAAAACATCATACAATACGTTTTACAACGTTGTATAGATTAAATAAAAACCGTTATATGAATATGGTTATGAAAACCAAAATACAAACATAATATCAATAGTATGACCCTGTATTGCTAGTCAGGCAATACATCGTAATTCCGAGCGTCTATTAGTATTTCGTTAATTTTGGATTATTATAAGCCGCATGACATTGTTACCTTACTAAACCAACAACGGGTAGCTAACCCGATACCAATTTTGCCCATCTAAAGTAGCGTGTCGTCACAAAGGTCACGCTATGGAAATCTTCTCATACATAAATTCGCTTACCAATCAATGTGGCACGACGGGGATCAACCGTCAAGGCGCGAACTGGGGTGATCGTCCCCAAATAGTACTATTAAATGCATAAGCGTCTACCAACTCCCGGTAGTTCACAATTCATGCTAATGGGACTTTTAGTGACATAACCTAACTTTAATAATCCATTTTATTTCATCTATCGGGTCCATTAATCATTTATCGGGTCATACAATCGGGTCATTCAATCATTCGGGTCCAAAATCAATAAACAAACAATCGGGACAAATGGTGTCCTATTTTTATAAAACTAACATGTTATCTCCCTCGCGGGTTTATAAAACATTTATAAAAACACTTAAAAGAGTGCGAGACTATGAACTCACGTTGATGTGGGAAGGCGGGTTGTCAGCAATTTGGACGTACGGTACATGCTTCAATCACGGAAACCTAGACAAATAATACTCGGTCTTAGACGTTTGTCCAATGACTTTCTAAAAATAACAATTATGTATACATATGATGATTATATATATATGATGATCAAGTGGGTTTACATATTCTCGTTTACTCCTTTTAGTGTTATATGTCGATAACTTTTATATTAGTTTACTAGTTTTACCCGTTTACGTGTCTTAAGCCCAATAAGCTTATTATAAGTTATTTAACTTATTTTAATCCATTTTGTACCTATATTATCAGTATGTATACTTTCCAAGTTGGGCCCAAATGGGTTAAACCCAATAAGTTCTTCTTACAAGTTTTTATCTTATTAAGTCCAATTATTAGTCCAATATGTTTATTTAGCTCGTAAATGTCCGTATTTCTTATAGTTCGGGTTTTATCGGTTTTTACTTATATTAGTTACCTATACATCAGTATATGACTTTTATAAACTTTACATTAGACGGGTTTGGTCGTCTAAGTTTTATTTGGCGAAAAACGTTAATTTTACGGCAATAGCCGAAAAAGTCGTAAAAATCAAGTTTATAGTTTTTATTACTTATAAACATTATTTCACCACCATTTATATAATTTATCCATTTGATTAACCTTATATATATATATTTATATAAATAAGTTTTATAAGTTAGTGGGTTTTTATTTTACATTTTATATATTAAAATGTGAGTGCTTATATAATAGTATGATTCTTTAATTTCCAAAAATCTGATTTTTAACTTCATCTTCACCAAAACTGCCATATCTTGAGTTCTATATGGAGATAGAAGCTCAAATTTTTATCACATAAACTACATGATATGTGCTACATTTAACTCTTCTATATCTACTGTTGAATCATCTTCTAAATATTTTCTAAAAATCGTCCAAAACAGTAACTTCAGATTTATACCCTAAACTTGTTTTGATCATATCTCACTCATTACTTTGATTCCATTGCATGGCCAACTCTCACATGTGTACAAGACATTTAGCTTACTGTAAATGGATTCTATTTCATCATTTCATCAGTCTAACATGTGGTTCTTTACTGTTTCATACAGCCATGTAAATTAATAATGATTTTAACATTGTTTCTTATAGTTTTTCATCTTTTTATCCATGATTATCAACAACAAATCCCCACATAACATTTTTATCATTATATAATCATCATAAATATATACAATAGGAAATAAAATACATGTTTACATAATCAAAATAACAAGAAGATGAGGAGGACAATCTTTATACCACCATGATGATGTAGGTTGTGATCAAAACATGGATTTTGATGGAGAAACTTGTAGACAACCATGACCATCTTCAAAACCATCATTCTTTATGAGAACCTTGTGGAAAATCAGCCCTCCTACTCCATGAAAACTCCTCCTTGGATGTTATAAGTTGCACCAATCTTCATCTTTTTGAATGGAGATTAACATGTGTTAATTATAACATATGTTTATGGTTAAACTTTGATCAATGATGGTGTTTTTGGAAGAAATATGGGACGGCAAACATAGAGAAGGAAGA
The DNA here is from genome assembly GCA_025667525.1 of Glebionis coronaria. Lineage (NCBI taxonomy): Eukaryota > Viridiplantae > Streptophyta > Magnoliopsida > Asterales > Asteraceae > Glebionis > Glebionis coronaria. The sequence continues at coordinate 460,458,684 of CM046877.1, forward strand.
GAGGATTGTGTGTGTTTGAAGTGGGTTTCATGGTGAGAAATGGCAAGAATGGTTTTGGTAGCTAGTTTAGTGGTTTAGTGTAACAAATGGCTTACAAAGTAAAGCTTGGTAAGACAAGTGGAAGCATTAAGCTAGAAACTTGCCACCTAAAGTGTTGAGGTGTAGTTTGGGCCGGTTTTGGAGTGGGGTGGGACAAGTGTCCCACTTGTCTCATCCCATATATTTACGGGTATTCCTCGATTCTAGTTTCCTCGATTTGCGTGCCCTCGGGTCGTTTTACGAAAAACGTTTTTATAAATTATGAATCAACGACACAAAACGAATCCAATAAAAATTGTCTCATCAAAAACGGAGTTCGAAAACGTAAATACGTAATCCTAAGGTTTCCGGTTTAGTCGTAAAGGACGTTAAAATAAAATCGTAAGCCCTAATCTCTTCTCGTAAATTTGTGAGTTTATAAATTTAAAACTCCAAAATAATATTCTCAGATAAATTTATTTTCTGAAATGTCGGACTGTCACCAAAGACGGTGTATGTAAACGTAAGCACGTAACGTTGAATCCTCCGGTTTAGACGTAGTCGACTCTACTTCAAGACGTAAATCCAAATTTCTTCCCAAAAATATGTGAGTTCATATTGTATCATTAAAATAATATTTTCAAATAATATTCGAGAATAAAATATCAATCGTAAATTGACGGATTGTCACAGCATTTACCCCTAAACAGGATCTTTGTCCTCAAAGATCATCTTACCTTACTACTCGCTTCTTATAGAGTTAAAGCCATGTGGGTATTTCCTCCACATTCGGTATTTTCTCACAAGTGCAATTCGTTACAATACGCGAGTTTCATCAAACATAACTACGGGAATAAGATCAGGCTAAATGTTGACTTACTTTCTCTATCCATGATGTTCACGGGTTTCTGATGAATGCAACTTTTCGCCGATCTAAGCTTTACTAAGAACAATCAGATTTTAACTTGATAGATATTCCATCAAGTTCGATATACAAAACATAATTCACGCAGTCTTTGAAGTCCTAGGGTAGATCCAGCTTATATGCCTTTCAAACCAATCTTTTACATCATATCAATGGTCCCATACAACGGGGACTTATATCCCATGATTTGTCAGATCATGAATCCATTTTTTCCAAGGTTAAAAATTGTGGCATAACTTCGCTACCCATTTGGCACTTCAAGATCTACATTTCACATTCACATAACCTCTTGCCCACTACCGGCAGTCAATAATCAAATCCTAATTTCAACAATCATTTCAGATCTCGCGGGTCGGGTATTTTGTAAGGATAGGTTCGCCATCATAGGAAACCTTAAACCTAAAAGACATGTCCAAATCACAATGGGTGTATGTCGGATGTCTTCATCTCAACTCCTGCTTACAGAAGCTCTAATATAGATCCTAACAAGATTCGATTTCAATCCTAATACGATGATTATCAATGATAATTTCTTCAAAGGAAAACGATTATACGGTTCATTACCAAAGGTCAATCATTCAAACACAAAACAGCACTTATATTACCTTGTATCGTTACTTTACCTCGTCCCTTCGATTTGGGGTGGTACATAGTACTCTTATCAAGATTCGTTCTCAATGATTTCTGAGCAAATCTCTAGAAATTCGATGCGAAGCGAGGATCTTGATATAGATGTTCGATACAGGCACACTATGTTTACATAACTCTTTTGCATTTATCATTAACGGGAATGATATTAGCATATTTGGTCAGTCTGTCGACGATGACCCAAATCGAATCAAATTCAGATGATGACCTTTGCAATAGCTAGACGTTTACTAATGTATGAGGCGATGTCTGCCTTCATAATTGCCATTAGTACAACTTCTTCAGACAAAGATATTTGTAGTCAAAAATGACATACATATAATACTTATACTTACAAATTCCAACATAACTATATCTCGCAATCTCCATATTTATACAACCACAAGTGGTCTTTTAAATTATTTAACGCTATCGGCTTCTCAATTCTAATGGTTCACATTAGCCGTGAAACCTTTCACTATTTATATTATCCTTCTTATAAACATCGGCTATATTTTAAATTATTCGGCAATTTATTTTGCATCTTCATTATTAAGGAACATGTCCTAACTGGTTTTTTTTTTATCTTTTCTACATAATGCGTCGGTATCTATATTCACTTCTCATGATGATATAATTATCATATCCATAATTCACTCAGATATTCTTTCTATATTATGCGTCCGTAATTACGTTCACTTTTCTTCATATTTTCTAAGTTTTAGTTTCTTCTCAACTATTATTTTTATCAGTTTTACTCAATCCGTTGTCTAAAGCGTCGATAATTATTACAACTAATTAAATAATTATTAGTTAATTTTTATGAAGCGTAAACGTCAAAGTTTTAAATTTCTTAGTTCGACCAATTATATAAAATGTTCAAAAAAAATTTGAATTTAATTAACAAGATTTTTGTTGATTTATGGAAAATAATTAATAAGATTCGTAAACGTTTGAAAAATCTTTGGTTATATTTTGGTCAAAGTTTTCATAGTTGAAAAGCAAAAGTTGTCATTTCAAATTTTAAGTAATAAGTTATATAGTTTCCTCAATTCTTCTTAAGTTGTCTAGAAGTATACACAAACATTTACCCCTAAACAGAAGTTTAGTTAAATGGTTTGTGTATAAGGGAATAATCCCTTAAAATCCTTTGTTACAACATTTGTCAAAACATATTTTCATTTCTTTTTGGAAAAAAATCCAAAGTCTTAAAAGGGCTCTTTATTTTTGAAGAGTCAATGTCTATTCCATTATCCTTTTAATCACATAGTCAAATCATGTAAAGTATTAAGTCTTTAGTCTTATGTTAAATATTCAAGGTACATGTTTTCACTGTTCGGCCAATTCAGGGCAGTCTATAAATAATTATTAACTCATTCTTATTCTGATAAACAAACATATAATCCTTAATGATCACGAGCATGAATTTATCAAATTACAGCCTACACACGTGATTCATCATATTTATGAATGCTACATGTGTATTGATCAATCCAAACGTCATCATGTGAAACTCATAACGTTCATCACAAGTTCTGGATGTAATGATTGGAATAGATAATCTCTTTCGCAGATGCGAAGTTGATGATAACCATGCCGTTGATCAAATTTTTTAAAAACACACGCTAGAACTTTGTAAATGATCGAACAAATCTTCCATTTCGAGTTATGGATATCGTTTTCGATTGTCAATTTACTCAGTCACAATAATCTATAAATATAAGGAATGATAACACCATAGCTCTTCAGGATGACCGGCTTGGTATAATAAAATCTTTCTCCGACAACTCTCTCAGTTGTACGGTAATTCCTTCAATTCAGATGGTGCTGACGTACAGTGCACAAGTCACAGGTGCAGCACCGGGAATATAATCAATACCAATTTCAACTTGCCTTAATGGCGAAAGTATAGGTAATTCATCAATAAATACTTACTAAAGTTTCAGATAAGATAAACATCTTTTAATAAATTCATATTAGGTTCTTCTAGATTACAATATCTATGACTAATTCACAACCATTCACGGTATGATTTCAAGTCTAAATGCAGGATACGGGCATCCTTCAAGAATTATTTAGATCACTTTTGATAATCAACATCTTATCATTTAGGGGAATTCTATCCGAGTTCCCATCAATTAAGACAATGTCGTCATGTCATAATCAATCAATCCATTCTACTGGCACTATCAACTTTCCAGTTTCATTGCCGTCGATAAGATGTGAACTTCTCAAAAGACTAATAATAACTCATAATCCTTCACAAATCAAGGATATATGGAGACACAACTACTATTAAAAGATTAAGGTCAACGCATAATCTACGCGATAGAATTTCAAATCAGATACAGACGAAAACACTTAACGAATATGAATATATTTCATGTTTTCATAATTTGAGTACGCATTCGAAAGCTCCTCGGATCGTTACCCAGGTCATTCAAATGAAATCAAATCATAAGAAATGATAAGAACGTCAATACATCCAGTCGGGTATCAACACTCGGTAATCAGATACTTTTCCTAAGAATCTCACTACGGGAGAATTGGACAAGAACGGGATTGTCAATTGTCAAATAAGACAATTTCCACAGATGAGTAAATTCGACTCAGAAGAATAGATACTACAGGCACATATGTAGGTGTCCCTAACACTATGTCCCTATTTTTCACTTCTTGCAGATCTCATAAAATTTAATCTTTCACAATCTTCAAAGAAAATGTAGTGTTTATTCATTAGTTTTATGGTGACTACTAATCAGCCTTGCATGGTCCATTCCAAATTGTATGTAGGCGCGCAACTATATACAATTTCAAGATTAACGATGCAATACTCAGTTCGTCAAAATTTTATCATCATGTTTATAATAAAAACATTTACATGCTTAATTCTTAAATAATAATCGAAACAAATTTACAAAGATTTTCTTTATTATGAAAACAATTAAGTTTTTCCAAGGTACTTTATAAACAATCTCATTTCGATAACAATCACTTATAAATCTCACTTTGAATAATCCTTATAGTGATGAAAATTAAATTTTCTCAAAGGATACCGTTTTATCTTATAAAAACAATGAGTGATCTGCAAAAGAGTGATGAAGAGTTGTTTACCAAGAACTTAACTACAATATGATAGGAAATGAGCTTTAGCCAGATAATCATGAGGTTCATGATCTCGATGGCACTCAAAAAGAATAATTCACAACGTAACTCAAATCAAGATGAGTACTTGTTCAATAGTTGCATCACTAATGCAAACATTAGGATGAAGCAATAAAAGATAGATAACATGGATACATGTAGGATTTAGCAATCAAAGGTAGTCTTTTTCGTTAATCACAAACAAGTCAAAATTGTACCGTAACACATTACGTGTCCCTATGTCATACAACTCTCAAAACTCATCCTACCAACTGATATCTCAGTTAAGTTAGGGATTTTTAAAAGATACCACAATGAATACTAATCTACAAGAGTCATTAGGTGTTCCACATGTCCCAGAAGATCCATCGGTCTCAATTCAGAAGAAGATTTCTTCAATTTATTTCTTGGACACTGGGCATCCTCGTCAGTGGACAATGGCCTAGGAACAGCCCTTAACACAAACTAACAATCAATTAAAACCTTATAATTCAATCACAAAACTTAATAATTTCCTCTTATCAATCTCATATTCTATACAAGTTAAATTTTACTTCATTCAAGTTTCAACCAACTTATACTCGATTCGATATCCTACCTCATTCTTCAATACTTTCAATCTTATTCTTCGGCTTTGTAAAGGCAATACAATCTCGATATGAACAATACTTAATTTCCAATCCTATATCTCTTACAACAACAATTATCAAATGAGTCATTAATATGAAATGACTTGATCATTCAACTAGACTTCTCGGAAAGGTATTAGTGGCATGAGGCTTTTGGGTAATGGTTCCAATAACAGCCTCAAGTGCAACATTCACCCTTTCGATTTCAATTTGAGAATTGGATGACAACGAATCAGATGACATCTTTCCAGGTGATAACGTTTTGTCAAACTCCATTCTATAAGGAAAGATCGTCATGATATCGATATCAGATTTAATCTCGCCAATTCTTTTTAATATCACAATCAACTAATATCTACATTTCTACGAATATCAACCATTTGTTGGGATCATAAATATCCACAACTTGGTTTAGATCAAGAATAGCTAGAATTCCTACGAGAATAGCTTCGATTAATTTACTAGGGGATTTAGGGTTTCTTGTGACAATCGACGTCGTATAAATACCTCGTATAAAAATCAAAATAATCATCAAACAATCATGTAATAAAATTACATCATATATATATATAATCCGAGTTATATATATATTTAAAATAACACTTCTCAGTCTTGGCCTTGTCGGTAACTCGGGAATTCTTCGGCACCGTTATAGTCAAAAGATTTTTAGACATTTTTAGAAAAATGTTTATGGTTAAAAGATTTTGAAAAGTTTTATTCAAAACCTTAGTTTTAAAAAATCTTTCGTTCTCTATAACGAGAGCTCTGATACCAAACTGTAACACCCCCAAATTTATACAACTCAGTACAGCGGAAGACTAGTTGGTGTTACGGGATAACACATTACTCACATCATAGACAACGCATAAAAATCGCGTCGTTTAATAATAAATCATTTCCATTCATAAATATCAAAGTTACATCGGTCCCAAGTCATTATATTTCATACAAAGTTTTACAAAGCATTTTGAATGGAAAATATTGTTTAAGTGCGGGCCATGAATTCTTGTCGCCTTCCCGAGAATTACCTTCAAGTACCTGAGATAAAACATGTTAAAAGAAAAGGGCCGAGTGAATTCATAGAGTTTAATAAATTCCATCAATATAATACCAGTATAAAAGTATTATTGAAAATCATTTTGTACAAATCATTTTGATAGGCCATAAAATAGCCAAAGTCATTTTATACAAATCCTTATCGAAAATCATAATATAGGCATTTGCCTTAAAATCATTATACGAGCCAATGTCGTAAAAAAAACATCATACAATACGTTTTACAACGTTGTATAGATTAAATAAAAACCGTTATATGAATATGGTTATGAAAACCAAAATACAAACATAATATCAATAGTATGACCCTGTATTGCTAGTCAGGCAATACATCGTAATTCCGAGCGTCTATTAGTATTTCGTTAATTTTGGATTATTATAAGCCGCATGACATTGTTACCTTACTAAACCAACAACGGGTAGCTAACCCGATACCAATTTTGCCCATCTAAAGTAGCGTGTCGCCACAAAGGTCACGCTATGGAAATCTTCTCATACATAAATTCGCTTACCAATCAATGTGGCACGACGGGGATCAACCGTCAAGGCGCGAACTGGGGTGATCGTCCCCAAATAGTACTATTAAATGCATAAGCGTCTACCAACTCCCGGTAGTTCACAATTCATGCTAATGGGACTTTTAGTGACATAACCTAACTTTAATAATCCATTTTATTTCATCTATCGGGTCCATTAATCATTTATCGGGTCATACAATCGGGTCATTCAATCATTCGGGGTCCAAAATCAATAAACAAACAATCGGGACAAATGGTGTCCTATTTTTATAAAACTAACATGTTATCTCCCTCGCGGATTTATAAAACATTTATAAAAACACTTAAAAGAGTGCGAGGCTATGAACTCACGTTGATGTGGGAAGGCGGGTTGTCGGCAATTCGGACGTACGGTACGTGCTTCAATCACGGAAACCTAGACAAATAATACTCGGTCTTAGACGTTTGTCCAATGACTTTCTAAAAATAACAATTATGTATACATATGATGATTATATATATATGATGATCAAGTGGGTTTACATATTCTCGTTTACTCCTTTTAGTGTTATATGTCGATAACTTTTATATTAGTTTACTAGTTTTACCCGTTTACGTGTCTTAAGCCCAATAAGCTTATTATAAGTTATTTAACTTATTTTAATCCATTTTGTACCTATATTATCAGTATGTATACTTTCCAAGTTGGGCCCAAATGGGCTAAACCCAATAAGTTCTTCTTACAAGTTTTTATCTTATTAAGTCCAATTATTAGTCCAATATGTTTATTTAGCTCGTAAATGTCCGTATTTCTTATAGTTCGGGTTTTATTGGTTTTTACTTGTATTAGTTACCTATACATCAGTATATGACTTTTATAAACTTTACATTAGACGGGTTTGGTCGTCTAAGTTTTATTTGGCGAAAAACGTTAATTTTACGGCAATAGCCGAAAAAGTCGTAAAAATCAAGTTTATAGTTTTTATTACTTATAAACATTATTTCACCACCATTTATATAATTTATCCATTTGATTAACCTTATATATATATATTTATATAAATAAGTTTTATAAGTTAGTGGGTTTTTATTTTACATTTTATATATTAAAATGTGAGTGCTTATATAATAGTATTATTCTTTAATTTCCAAAAATCTGATTTTTAACTTAATCTTCACCAAAACTGCCATATATTGAGTTCTATATGGAGATAGAAGCTCAAATTTTTATCACATAAACTACATGATATGTGCTACATTTAACTCTTCTATAGCTACTGTTGAATCATCTTCTAAATATTTTCTAAAAATCGTCCAAAACAGTAACTTCAGATTTATACCCTAAACTTGTTTTGATCATATCTCACTCATTACTTTGATTCCATTGCATGGCCAACTCTCACATGTGTAAAAGACATTTAGCTTACTGTAAATAGATTCTATTTCATCATTTCATCAGTCTAACATGTGGTTCTTTACTGTTTCATACAGCCATGTAAATTAATCAAGATTTTAACCTTGTTTCTTATAGTTTTTCATCTTTTTATCCATGATTATCAACAACAAATCCCCACATAACATTTTTATCATCATATAATCATCATAAATATATACAATAGGAAATAAAATACATGTTTACATAATCAAAATAACAAGAAGATGAGGAGGACAATCTTTATACCACCATGATGATGTAGGTTGTGATCAAAACATGGATTTTGATGGAGAAACTTGTAGACAACCATGACCATCTTCAAAACCATCATTCTTCATGAGAACCTTGTGGAAAATCAGCCCTCCTACTCCATGAAAACCCCTCCTTGGATGTTATAAGTTGCACCAATCTTCATCTTTTTGAATGGAGATTAACATGTGTTAATTATAACATATGTTTATGGTTAAACTTTGATCAATGATGGTGTTTTTGGAAGAAATATGGGACGGCAAACATAGAGAAGGAAGAGAGGATTGTGTGTGTTTGAAGTGGTTTGCATGGTGAGAAATGGCAAGAATGGTTTTGGTAGCTAGTTTAGTGGTTTAGTGTAACAAATGGCTTACAAAGTAAGCTTGGTAAGACAAGTGGAAGCATTAAGCTAGAAACTTGCCACCTAAAGTGTTGAGGTGTAGTTTGGGCCGGTTTTGGAGTGGGGTGAGACAAGTGTCCCACTTGTCTCATCCCATTTATTTACGGGTATTCCTCGATTCTAGTTTCCTCGATTTGCGTGCCCTCGGGTCATTTTACGAAAAACGTTTTTATAAATTATGAATCACCGGCACAAAACGAATCCAATAAAAATTGTCTCATCAAAAACGGAGTTCGAAAACGTAAATACGTAATCCTAAGGTTTCCGGTTTAGTCGTAAAGGACGTTAAAATAAAATCGTAAGCCCTAATCTCTTCTCGTAAATTTGTGAGTTTATAAATTTAAAACTCCAAAATAATATTCTCAGATAAATTTATTTTCTGAAATGTCGGACTGTCACCAAAGACAGTGTATGTAAACGTAAGCACGTAACGTTGAATCCTCCGGTTTAGACGTAGTCGACGCTACTTCAAGACGTAAATCCAAATTTCTTCCCAAAAATATGTGAGTTCATATTGTATCATTAAAATAATATTGTAACACCCCCAAATTTATACAACTCAGTTCAGCGGAAGACTAGTTGGTGTTACGGGATAGCACATTACTCACATCATAGACAACGCATAAAAATCGCGTCATTTATTAATAAAGCATTTCCATTCATAAAAATCAAAGTTACATAGGTCCCAAGTCATTACATTACATACAAAGTTTTACAAAATATTTGAATGGAAAATATTGTTTAAGTGCGGGCCATGAATTCTTGTCGTCTTCCCGAGAATTACCTTCAAGTACCTGAGATAAAACATGTTAAAAGAAAAGGGTCAGCGATAACGCCGAGTGAATTCATAGAGTTCAATAAATTCCATCAATATAACTTTGGTATAAAATTAGTACCAAAAATCAATTCGTACAAATCATTGTAATAGGCCGTAAAATAGCCAAAATCGTTTTATACAAATCTTTGTAATAGGCCATAAAATAGCCAAAGTCATTTTATATAAATCCTTATCGAAAATCATAATATAGGCATTTGCCTTAAAAATTATTATACGAGCCAATGTCGTAAAAACATCATACAATACGTTTCGCAACGTTGTATAGATTAAATAAAAACCGTTATATGAATATGGTTATGAAAACCAAAATACAAACATAATATCAATAGTATGACCCAGTATTGCTAGTCAGGTAATACATCGTAATTCGGAGCGTCCAGTAATATTTTGGTGATTGGATTATTATAAGCCGCATGACATTGTTACCTTACTAAACCAACAACGGGTAGCTAACCCGATACCAATTTTGCCCATCTAAAGTAGCGTGTCGTCACAAAAGTCACGCTATTGAAATCTTCTCATACATAAATTCGCTTACCAATCAATGTGGCACGACGGGGATCAACCGTCAAGGCGCGAACTGGGGTGATCGTCCCCAAATAGTACTATTAAATGCATAAGCGTCTACCAACTCCCGGTAGTTCACAATTCATGCTAATGGGACTTTTAGTGACATAACCTAACTTTAATAATCCATTTAATTTCATCTATCGGGTCCATTAATCATTTATCGGGTCATACAATCGGGTCATTCAATCATTCGGGTCCAAAATCAATAAACAAACAATCGGGACAAATGGTGTCCTATTTTATAAAACTAACATGTTATCTCCCTCGCGGGTTTATAAAACATTTATAAAAACATTTAAAAGAGTGCGAGGCTATGAACTCACGTTGATATGGGAAGGCGGGTTATCGGAAATTCGGACGTACGGTACGTGCTTCAATCACGGAAACCTATATAAATAATAATCGGTCTTAGACGTTTGTCCAATGACTTTATAAAACATCAATTATGTATACATATGATGATTATATATATATGATGATCAAGTGGGTTTACATATCCTCATTTACTCATCTTAGTGTTATATGTCGATAACGTTCATACTAGTTTACTAGTTTTGCCTTTTTACGTGTTTTAAGTCCAATCAACTTATTATAAGTTCTTTAACTTATTTTAATCCATTTTGTACCTATATTATCAGTATGTATACTTTCAAGTTGGGCCCAAAATGGGTTAAGCCCAATAAGTTCTTTTTATGGGTGTTTATCTTATTTAGTCCAATTATTAGCCCAAGTATTAGTCCAATATTTTTACTTAGCTCGTTAATGTCCGTGTGCCCTATAGTTCGGGTTTTATCGGTTTTTACTTGTTATAAATGTCTATATATCAGTATATAAGTTTTATAAAGTTTTCATTAGACGGGTCCAACCATCTAAGTTTTATTTAATAAAAACGTTAATTTTACGGCAATAGCCGAAAAAGTAGTAGAAATCATGTTTATAGTTTTATAACTTATAAAACTTAACAAGTTTCCATTTTCATCATTTATACACTTATTACACCTTTTATATATTTATATAAATAAGTTTTATAAGTTAGTGGGTTTTTATTTACATTTTATATATTAAAATGTGAGTGCTTATATAATAGTATTATTCTTTAATTTCCAAAAATCTGATTTTTAACTTCATCTTCACCAAAAATGCCATATCTTGAGTTCTACATGGAGATAGAAGCTCAAATTCTTATCACATAAACTACATGATATTTGCTACATTTAACTCTTCTATAGCTACTGTTGAATCATCCTTTAAGTATTTTCTAAAAATCGTCCAAAACAGTAACTTCAGATTTATACCCTAAACTTGTTTTGATCATATCTCACTCATTATTTTGATTCCATTGCATGGCCAACTCTCACATGTGTACAAGACCCATAGCTTACTGTAAATGGGTTATACTTCATCATATTATCAGTTCATAACATGTTTACTTACTGTTTTATACAGCCATGTAAATTAATCAAGATTTTAACCTTGTTTCTTATAGTTTTTCACCTTTTTATCCATGATTATCAACAACAAATCCCCACATAACATTTTTATCATCATATAATCATCATAATTATATACAATAGGAAATAAAATACATGTGTACATAATCAAAATAACAAGAAGTTGAGGAGGACAATCTTTATACCACCAACTTGATGAAGGTTATGAGTTTGGCATGATTTTGGATGGAGAAACTTGTGCATAGCCAACACCATCTTCAAGAGCACCATTCTTCATGAATACTTTATGGAAAATCAGCCCCAAGACACTATGAATACTCCTCCTTGGATGTTATAAGCACCACCAATCAATAGGGTTTCAAAAGGGCTTCATCTTATGCAAGAATAACATAAGATTTGTGGTTAAATTTAGATCAAATGGGTGTTTCTTCATGTTTTTGGGACGGCATCAATGGAGAGTAGAGAAGAAATTGAGAGTGGTTTGCATGTGAGAAGTGATGGTATGAGATGTAGTAACTAGTTTTGAGTTAGTGGTAAGTAAAGTGGCTTGAAATGGAAGCTACATTGGACAAGTGTGTATGAGGTTGTGACACCTCATGGTTTGGTGAGTTTTTGGCCGCCCCATGTAAGCTAGTGGGGTGGGACAATGTATTTTGTCCCATCTCACTAGTTTACGAGTATTCCTCGATTCTAGTTTCCTCGATTTGCGTGCCCTCGGGTCGTTTTACGAAAAACGTTTTTGTAAATTATGAATCTACGTCACAAAACGAATCCAATAAAAATTGTTTCATCAAAAACGGAGTTCGAAAACGTAAATACGTAATCCTAAGGTTTCCGGTTTAGTCGTAAAGGACGTTAAAATAAAATCGTAAGTCCTAGTCTCTTCTCGTAAATTTGTGAGTTTATGAACCAACACAAATTTAAAACTCCAAAATAATATTCACGGATAAGTTTATTTTCTGAAATGTCGGACTGTCACCAAAGACGGTGTATGTAAACGTAAGCACGTAACGTTGAATCCTCCGGTTTAGCCGTAGTCGATGCTACTTCAAGACGTAAATCCAAATTTCTTCCCAGAAATATGTGAGTTCATATTGTAAATTGTTTTCAAATAATATTGAGAATAAAATATCAACCATAAATTGACGGATTGTCACAGCATTTACCCCTAAACAGGATCTTTGTCCTCAAAGATCATCTTACCTTACTACTCGCTTCTTATAGAGTTAAAGCCATGTGGGTATTTCCTCCACATTCGGTCTTTTCTCACAAGTGTAATTCATTTTAATACGCGAGTTTCATCAAACATAACTACGGGAATAAGATCAGGCTTAATGTTGACTTACTTTCTCTATCCATGATGTACACGGGTTTTTGATGAATGCAACTTTTCGCCGATCTAAGCTTTACTAAGAACAATCAGATTTTCACTTGATAGATATTCCATCAAGTTCGATTTACGAAACATAATTCACGCAGTCTTTGAAGTCCTAGGGTAGATCCAGCTGATATACCTTTCAATCCCAACTTTTCACATCATCTCAATGGTCCCAAACAACGGGGACTTATATCCCATGATTTGTCAGATCATGAATTCATTTTTCCAAGTTTAAAAATTATGGCATAACTTTGCTACCCATTTGGCACTTCAAGATCTACATTTCATATTCACATAACCTCTTGCCCACTACCGGCATTCAATAATCAAATCCTAATTTCAACAATCATTTCAGATCTCGCGGGTCGGGTATTTTGCAAGGATAGGTTTGCCATCATAGGAAACCTTAAACCTAAAAGACATATCCAACTCACAATGGGTGTATGTCGGATGTCTTTATCTCAACTCTTGCTTACAGATGCTCTAAGATTTAGATCCTAACAAGATTCGATCTTAATCCTAACACGATGGTTTATCAATGATAATCTCTTCGAAGGAAAACGATTATACGGTCTATTACCAAAGGTCAATCATTCAAACATAAAACAGCACTTATATTACCTTATATCGTTACTTTACCTCGTCCCTTCGATTTGGGGTGGTACATAGTACTCTCATCAAGGTTTGTTCTTAATGCTTTCTGAGCAAATCTCTAGAAATTCGATGCGAAGCGAGGATCTTGATATAGATGATCGATACAGGCATGCTATTTTTACATAACTCTTTTGCATTTATCATTAACGAGAATGATATTAGCAGATTTGGTCAGTCTGTCGACGATGACCCAAATCGAATCAAATTCAGATGATGACCTTAGCGATGGCTAGACGTTTACTAATGTATGAGGCGATGTCTGCCTTCATAATTGTCATTAGTACAACCTCTTCGGACAAAGATACTTTTAGTCACAAATGACATACATATAATACTTATACTTACAAATTCCAACATAACTATATCTCATAGTCCTCCATATTTAGGCAACCACAAACGGCCTTTTATACATTTAATGTCATTGTCTTCTCAATTCTAATGGTTCACATTAGCCGTGAACCCCCTTTTATTATCTATATTATCCTTTTTACAAACATCGTTTATTTTATATTGTTCGGCAATTTATTCTGCACCTTCATTATTAAGGAACACGTCCTAACTGGTTCTTTATCTTTTATACATAATGCGTCGGTATCTATATTCACTTCTCACGATGATATAATTATCATGTCCATCATTCACTCAGGCATTCTTTCTATATTATACGTCAGTAATTACGTTCACCTTCCTGATGAAATAAATATCACAATCGTATTTATTCAAAATTCTTTCTTCATATCTTCTAAGTCTCAGTTTAATTTCAGCAATCATTTTTATCCGTTTTTCTCAATCCATCGTCTATAGCGTCGATAACTATTATAATTAATTAAATATTAAATATTCAATTTTTATGAAATGTAAACGTAAAAGTTTTTAAATTTCTTAGTTCGACCAATTATATAAAATGTTCAAAAATAATTTGAATTTAATTAACAAGATTTTTGTTGATTTATCGAAAATATTTAATAAGATTCGTAAATGTTCAAAAAAAAAAAACCTTTGTTCATACCTTGGTCAAAGTTTTCTTAGTTTGAAAAGCGTAAATTATCGTTTTAAGTTTTCAGGTTATGGTATAAATGGTTTTACTCACTCCTTCTTAAGTTATCTTGAGGTATACACAAACATTTACCCCTAAACAGAAGTTTAGTTAAATGGTTTGTGTATAAGGGAATAATCCCTTAAAATCCTTTGTTAAAACATTTGTCAAAGCATATTTCTATTTCTTTTTGGTAAAATCCAAAATCTTAAAAGGGCTCTTAATTTTTGAAGAGTCAATTTATATTCCATTGTCTATTAATCACATGGTTAAATCATGTAAAGGTTCAAGTCTTAAATCACATGTCGAATATTCAAGATACATGTTTTAATTGTTCGGCCAGTTCAGGACAATCTATAATTAATTATTAATCTCATTTTTATTCTTATAAACAAACATATGGTCCTTAATGATCGCAAGCATGAATTTATCAATTTACAGCTTACACACGTTATTCACCAAATTTATGAATACTACATGTGTATTAGTCAATCCAAACGACATCACGTGGAACTCATAATGTTCATTACAAGTATCGGATGTAGTGATTGGAATACATAATCTCTTTCACAGATGCGAAGTTAATGATAACCATGCTGTGGATCAAATTTGCTAGAACCTTGTAAATGATCGAACAATTCTTCCATTTCGAGTTATGGATATTGTTTTCGATTGTCAATTTACTCAGTCACAGTATTCTATAAATATAAGGAAAGATAACACCATAGCTCTTCAGGATGACAGGCTTGGTATAATAAAATCTTTCTCCGACAACTCTCTCAGTTGTACGGTAATTCCTTAATTTCAGATGGTGCTGACGTACAGTGCACGAGCCACAGGTGCAGCACCGGGAATATAATCAATACCAATTTCAACTTGCCTTAATGGCGAAAGTCTAGGTAATTTATCAACAAATAATTCCTAAAGTTTAGATAACATAAACATCTTTTAATAATTTCATATTAGGTTCTTTATAGATTATAATATCTATGACTAGTCCACAACCATTCACGGTATAATTTCAATTCCAAATATAGGATATCGTCATCTACCAAGAATTATTTATATCACTTTTGATAATCAACATCTTATCATTTAGGGGCATTCTACTCGAGTCCCCATCAATTAAGACAATGTTGTCATGTCATAATCAATCAATCCATTCTACTGGCATTACCAACTTTCCAGTTTTATTGCCGTCGATAAGATGTGAACTTCTCAAAAGACTAATAATAATTCATAATCCTTCACAAATTCAGGGATATATGGAGACACAACTATTATTAAAAGAGCAAGGTCAACGCATAATCTACGCGATAGAATTTCAAATCAGATACAGACGAAAACATTTAACGAATATGAATATATCCCATGTTTTCATAATTTGAGTACGCATTCGAAAGCTCCTCGGATCGTTACCCAGGTCATTCAAATGAAATCAAATCATAAGAAATGATAAGAACGTCAATACATCCAGTCGGGTATCAACATTCGATAATCAAATACTTTTCCTAAGAATCTCACTACGGCAAAATTGGACAAGAAAGAATTGTCAATTGTCAAATAAGACAATTTCCACAGATGAGTAAATTCGACTCAGAAGAATAGGTGTTACAGGCACATATGTAGGTATCCCTATCAATATGTCCCTATTTTACACTTCTTGCAGATCTCATAAAATTTAATCCTTCACAATCTTCAAAGAAAATGTAGTGTTTATTCATTAGTTTTATGGTGACTACTAATCAGCCTTGCATAGTCCATTCCAAATTGTATGTAGGCGCGCAACTATATACAATTTCAAGATTAACGATGCAATACTCAGTTCGTCAAAATTTTATCATCATGTTTATAATAAAAACATTTACATGCTTAATTCTTAAATAAGAGTTCAAAAATAAATTTACAAAGATTTTCTTTGTTATGGAAACAATTAAGTTTCCAGAGCGTTTCATAAACAACTTTATTTCAATAACAATCACTTATAAATCTCACTATGAATAATCCTTATAGTGTTGAAAATTCAATTTCCTCAAGGGATACCGTTTTAATCTTTTATAAAAACAATGTGTGATCTGCAAAAGAGTGATGAAAGCTTGTTCACCAAGAATTAACCACAATATGATAGGAAATGAGCTTAGCCAAACAATCATGAGGTTCATGACTTCGATGGCGCTCACGAAGAATAATCCACAACATAACTCAAATCGAGATGAGTACTTGTTCAATGGTTGCATCACTAATGTGAACATTAGGTTGAAGCAAGAAAAGATAGATAACATCGATACATGTAGAATTTAGCAATCATAGGTAGTCTTTTCATTAATCACAAACAAGTTAAATTGTACCGTAACACATTATGTGTCACTATGTCATACAATTCCAATATCTCATCCTACCAACTGAAGTCTCAGTTAAGTTAGGGATTATTTTCAAAGATACCTCAATGAATACTAATCTACAAGAGTCATTAGGTGTCCTGCCTGTCCCGGAAGATCCATCGGTCCCAATTCAGAAGAAGATTTCTTCAATTTATTTATTGGACACTGGGCATCCTCGTTAGTGGACAATGGCCTAGGAACAACCCTTAACACGAATCAACAATCTATTAAAACCTTATAATTCAATCACAGAACTTAACGACTTCTATTAACAATCTCATATTCCATATAAGTTAAATTTTTACTTCATTCAAGTTTCAACCAATTTTATACTCAATTCGATATCCTACCTCATTTTCCAATACTTACAACCTTATTCTTCGGCCTTGTAAAGGCAATACAATCTCAATATGAATCAACACTCAATTTCCAATCCTATAGCTCTTTCAACAACAATTATCAAATGAGTCGCTAGTATGAGATGACTCACACATTCAATTAGACTTCTCGGAAAGGTATTAGTGGCATGAGGCTTTTGGGTAATGGTTCCAATGACAGCCTCAAGTGCAACATTCACCCTTTCGATTTCAAATTTAAGAATTGGGTGACAACGAATCAGATGACATCTTTCCAGGTGGTAACGTTTTGTAAAACTCCACTCTATAAGAAAAGATCGTCATGACATCGATATCAGATTTAATCTCGCCAATCCTTTTCAATATCGCAATCAACTAATATCTACATCTCTACGAATATCAACCATTTGTTGGGATCATAAATATCCATAACTTGGTTTAGATCTAGGATAGCTAGAATTCTTACGAGAATAGCTTCGATTAATTTACTAGGGGATTTAGGGTTTCTTGTGACAATCTACGTCGTATAAATACCTCGTATAAAAATCAAAATAATCATCAAACAATCATGTAATAAAATTACATCAGATATATATAATCTAAGTTATATATATATTAAAATAACACTTCTCAGTCTTGGCCTTGTCGGTAACTCGGGAATTCTTCGGCACCGTTATAGTCAAAAGATTTTTAGACATTTTTAGAAAAATGTTTATAGTTAAAAGATTTTGAAAAGTTTTATTCAAAACCTTAGTTTTAAAAATCTTTCGTTCTCTATAACGAGAGCTCTGGTACCAAACTGTAACACCCCCAAATTTATACAACTCAGTTCAGCGGAAGACTAGTTGGTGTTACGGGATAGCACATTACTCACATCATAGACAACGCATAAAAATCGCGTCGTTTATTAATAAAGCATTTCCATTCATAAAAATCAAAGTTACATAGGTCCCAAGTCATTACATTACATACAAAGTTTTACAAAATATTTGAATGGAAAATATTGTTTAAGTGCGGGCCATGAATTCTTGTCGTCTTCCCGAGAATTACCTTCAAGTACCTGAGATAAAACATGTTAAAAGAAAAGGGTCAGCGATAACGCCGAGTGAATTCATAGAGTTCAATAAATTCCATCAATATAACTTTGGTATAAAATTAGTACCAAAAATCAATTCGTACAAATCATTGTAATAGGCCGTAAAATAGCCAAAATCGTTTTATACAAATCTTTGTAATAGGCCATAAAATAGCCAAAGTCATTTTATATAAATCCTTATCGAAAATCATAATATAGGCATTTGCCTTAAAAATTATTATACGAGCCAATGTCGTAAAAACATCATACAATACGTTTCGCAACGTTGTATAGATTAAATAAAAACCGTTATATGAATATGGTTATGAAAACCAAAATACAAACATAATATCAATAGTATGACCCAGTATTGCTAGTCAGGTAATACATCGTAATTCGGAGCGTCCAGTAATATTTTGGTGATTGGATTATTATAAGCCGCATGACATTGTTACCTTACTAAACCAACAACGGGTAGCTAACCCGATACCAATTTTGCCCATCTAAAGTAGCGTGTCGTCACAAAAGTCACGCTATTGAAATCTTCTCATACATAAATTCGCTTACCAATCAATGTGGCACGACGGGGATCAACCGTCAAGGCGCGAACTGGGGTGATCGTCCCCAAATAGTACTATTAAATGCATAAGCGTCTACCAACTCCCGGTAGTTCACAATTCATGCTAATGGGACTTTTAGTGACATAACCTAACTTTAATAATCCATTTAATTTCATCTATCGGGTCCATTAATCATTTATCGGGTCATACAATCGGGTCATTCAATCATTCGGGTCCAAAATCAATAAACAAACAATCGGGACAAATGGTGTCCTATTTTATAAAACTAACATGTTATCTCCCTCGCGGGTTTATAAAACATTTATAAAAACATTTAAAAGAGTGCGAGGCTATGAACTCACGTTGATATGGGAAGGCGGGTTATCGGAAATTCGGACGTACGGTACGTGCTTCAATCACGGAAACCTATATAAATAATAATCGGTCTTAGACGTTTGTCCAATGACTTTATAAAACATCAATTATGTATACATATGATGATTATATATATATGATGATCAAGTGGGTTTACATATCCTCATTTACTCATCTTAGTGTTATATGTCGATAACGTTCATACTAGTTTACTAGTTTTGCCTTTTTACGTGTTTTAAGTCCAATCAACTTATTATAAGTTCTTTAACTTATTTTAATCCATTTTGTACCTATATTATCAGTATGTATACTTTCAAGTTGGGCCCAAAATGGGTTAAGCCCAATAAGTTCTTTTTATGGGTGTTTATCTTATTTAGTCCAATTATTAGCCCAAGTATTAGTCCAATATTTTTACTTAGCTCGTTAATGTCCGTGTGCCCTATAGTTCGGGTTTTATCGGTTTTTACTTGTTATAAATGTCTATATATCAGTATATAAGTTTTATAAAGTTTTCATTAGACGGGTCCAACCATCTAAGTTTTATTTAATAAAAACGTTAATTTTACGGCAATAGCCGAAAAAGTAGTAGAAATCATGTTTATAGTTTTATAACTTATAAAACTTAACAAGTTTCCATTTTCATCATTTATACACTTATTACACCTTTTATATATTTATATAAATAAGTTTTATAAGTTAGTGGGTTTTTATTTACATTTTATATATTAAAATGTGAGTGCTTATATAATAGTATTATTCTTTAATTTCCAAAAATCTGATTTTTAACTTCATCTTCACCAAAAATGCAATATCTTGAGTTCTACATGGAGATAGAAGCTCAAATTCTTATCACATAAACTACATGATATTTGCTACATTTAACTCTTCTATAGCTACTGTTGAATCATCCTTTAAGTATTTTCTAAAAATCGTCCAAAACAGTAACTTCAGATTTATACCCTAAATTTGTTTTGATCATATCTCACTCATTATTTTGATTCCATTGCATGGCCAACTCTCACATGTGTACAAGACCCATAGCTTACTGTAAATGGGTTATACTTCATCATATTATCAGTTCATAACATGTTTACTTACTGTTTTATACAGCCATGTAAATTAATCAAGATTTTAACCTTGTTTCTTATAGTTTTTCACCTTTTTATCCATGATTATCAACAACAAATCCCCACATAACATTTTTATCATCATATAATCATCATAATTATATACAATAGGAAATAAAATACATGTGTACATAATCAAAATAACAAGAAGTTGAGGAGGACAATCTTTATACCACCAACTTGATGAAGGTTATGAGTTTGGCATGATTTTGGATGGAGAAACTTGTGCATAGCCAACACCATCTTCAAGAGCACCATTCTTCATGAATACTTTATGGAAAATCAGCCCCAAGACACTATGAATACTCCTCCTTGGATGTTATAAGCACCACCAATCAATAGGGTTTCAAAAGGGCTTCATCTTATGCAAGAATAACATAAGATTTGTGGTTAAATTTAGATCAAATGGGTGTTTCTTCATGTTTTTGGGACGGCATCAATGGAGAGTAGAGAAGAAATTGAGAGTGGTTTGCATGTGAGAAGTGATGGTATGAGATGTAGTAACTAGTTTTGAGTTAGTGGTAAGTAAAGTGGCTTGAAATGGAAGCTACATTGGACAAGTGTGTATGAGGTTGTGACACCTCATGGTTTGGTGAGTTTTTGGCCGCCCCATGTAAGCTAGTGGGGTGGGACAATGTATTTTGTCCCATCTCACTAGTTTACGGGTATTCCTCGATTCTAGTTTCCTCGATTTGCGTGCCCTCGGGTCGTTTTACGAAAAACGTTTTTGTAAATTATGAATCTACGTCACAAAACGAATCCAATAAAAATTGTTTCATCAAAAACGGAGTTCGAAAACGTAAATACGTAATCCTAAGGTTTCCGGTTTAGTCGTAAAGGACGTTAAAATAAAATCGTAAGTCCTAGTCTCTTCTCGTAAATTTGTGAGTTTATGAACCAACACAAATTTAAAACTCCAAAATAATATTCACGGATAAGTTTATTTTCTGAAATGTCGGACTGTCACCAAAGACGGTGTATGTAAACGTAAGCACGTAACGTTGAATCCTCCGGTTTAGCCGTAGTCGATGCTACTTCAAGACGTAAATCCAAATTTCTTCCCAGAAATATGTGAGTTCATATTGTAAATTGTTTTCAAATAATATTGAGAATAAAATATCAACCATAAATTGATGGATTGTCACAAATATTTTCAAATAATATTCGAGAATAAAATATCAATCGTAAATTGACGGATTGTCACATCTACAATACAAGAAATGAGCTAATCTATGGTATTTATAGACTGCAGGAGTGAAGTGGTTGGGGTTGGTGACGTGTTAGAACCAATTAGAAGCTTCCACGTGTACAATTCAGTTCAATTGAATTTTGCAGATTATGAACACATTTGGGGTTTTCTTTGTTTTTGATCTTGAGTGAAATTGGTTGTGATCATTGGATTCGTCTCTCAAAAACGAGCAAGTTTCATGTTTATACCATCTCCTGAAATTGCTTCTAGCTCAAGAACGATTCTGCTGTTGTGTTGAAGAAGATGACACGTGTCATATTGCCATTGGACATAGAAGTAGCACACGGATCATTATCCTTAGTGGATAATCTGATTATTGCATGTAACTTTTCTATTGGCTGAGAAAGAAGTTAGTGCGCTTGCACTGTTGTGATTTGGCCAATTAAATGCTGGCGGCTAGTGGGTAATAAATGAAGTGAGTTGGCAATCCTGGGCACTTGTTTCTTGCATTCTCATTGGCCAATATTGGTTCACACGGATTAAGCTTGAATAGACTTTCCAAAGTTGGCAGAATTAGCCCTTGTACTTGGCAGAATGTAATTTTGAGCTAGTAACTTCATTCTCTTGGCAATTTAAGTCCTTTCACTTGCAAACTTGATCAAAAAGCTTCTTTGACTTGGTTGAATTGAGAGTTGACCTGATTTGACTTTGATCTTGAATTTGTCATATTTACACTTTTGGTCCTTCATCTTTGGCAAATTGTCAAGATAGGTCCTTTGTCTTCAAAGTCTTGTCACTTTTGATCCTTCTTTGTCTTTTCATCAAATTAAGCTTGATTTTCCTTTGTTTGCTTGAAATTGTATCCTTCTTACCTATTTGAGCACAAACACAAAACATACCACATAATTCCGCTTTATATCACAAAGTTTACGTATTTTTCTTGTGTTTTTAGGGTGATTTGTTGATAAATTGATATGAGTTTTTGCTCATATCACGTAGCTTTAATATTTTCATTTTTTTACGTGTTTGTTTGAATTAGACCTAGAATCCAAATAACCATTAACAACAAAAACAATTTAAAGCTTGATATTAGTAGGCCTTTCAATTTGTCTTGAGTCGAGAAAAAACGAACTTGCAAATACTCAATATTAAATGGCGCCGCTGCCGGTTCATGACATTACGAGAGACTATTGATTGACGGTTTCGATTGGATTTTGGGATCTGTTCCCCGAGTGGACGTTATTTTTACGTATCATAAATCCAAAAGATAAAAAAAATAAAAAATATAAAAATATAAAAACTAAAAATAACAAAATCAATTCTTTTCCTAAAGAATTGAACCAAAAAAATAAAAAATCCAAAAAAGTAATCTTTTTCCTAAAAGATTACACCTAAAAATATATATTATTGGTTTTCATTGTTTTTTACGTACATATAGTATTTTCTTTAAAAACGCAATAAATACAAAAATATTTTTGATATATTATTATATGTAGATATGTATACATATACGAACACTCAATACACATACTTCCATAAGTATTGCTTTTGCAATACACCGTGTTCGGGAGCGTTCCGGTCCTTGACACGTGTATCAATCAAATTTAATTAAAGCAAGAATAGATAAATACTTCCAATAGGCAAGAATACGAAGAATACAAACTACAAAGTGAATAGAAAGGTGACGTGATATAAAATGTCGTCTAAGGGTTAATAGGTACTTAAGTGCTTCACGCCACCTAACCCCCCGTTCACTAGTGAGTATTCTAAGAAGGAAAGCTAGATTAGGGGTCTTGCACCCAGGTATTACTTACATATACTATACTTTCTTGTGGATATTACTTATTGAACCACAGAAAGGATAATCCATTCTTTTCTAAAGTCGAACGAGAGCTTCTCTCTCACTCCTTGATTTGAGTTGCATGCTCACCCGCGGGCGTGCATAAATACCTTTTGGTGTACAACCCCTTCCTCCCAAAAGGAAGAAAAAGAGAAAGAGTAAAAACGACACCGTCCATCAAGCTGATCCCGAGAATCGTGGTTTGATCAACACACAAGTAGTGTAAAATCCATGATTTTACCATGATTTTATGTAATGAAGTTTCACCCGTTAATCCTAGAACACATACTCACATGTGTATTCCTATAGGTTGAGTGTGAACTTGTTCATTTAGGTACTTATACCTTTACATTCATACTTGTTCTAAATAAGTTACATAGCTCAAACCTTGTACTTAAGACTATGAGAACAAATGATAAAAATGTATAATCAATACTTGGCTATACACACAACACTAAATCAAAGTTGGAAAAACATGCTACATAGTGTATGTAGCCGTGTATGTGTACAAGGGTGTATACCACAAACATGTTCTCAACCTCCTTGGACTAGCCCAAGACCTTACTCTTTATGTACTAGCCCAACATGAGCCCAAGCCAAAGCCCATTACCCTCCTTTTTGACTAGCTAGACACGACACCCCATATGTGGAAGAAGAAGGGTTGTCTTGGTTTTGGAAAATCTAACACATGGCACAATGATTCTTACCAAGGAAATCATGCCTTTTTTGCCTTCACCCTTCTCTCTACCTTTAAGCCGAAACACACACATACATTCTCTCAACCTCTCATGCAACCAAATCTCATTCTCTCTTCATCTTTCTCTCTCAAATCATTCGGCATTAAGCCATAATAATCCAAAGTTGTTCATTAAATCCACCAAGATCCTTGTATCATCTTTACTATAAATCATTAGTAGTATCATTCCCTTGGATTCACTATAAACAAGCCTTAGCTAAGCCATCTAGGCCACGGCTTGATTTATACATAGGGTTTTCTTCATCATTTTGAGTAGATCTCAAAACACCTTGTTCACCTAGATCATTTGGTACTTTTAGGCAAGAAAGGTATACACTACTTGTTCTTTCATTTCTTCATGCATGCATCATCATACATCTATAAACACAAGTAAGATAACATGTTAAAAATCAAGATTTGATGAAGCTATGACCATTACAGGTCACGACTTATCTATAAAAATCATGTTCATGATTTAAAAACCTTTTGATAAGGAACTTATGATTGGTATGTTATGTTTTAAACTTGATTTAAAAACCATATGAAACATTTTGTAAATCTAAAAGTTGCATGAGTTACAAATCTTGTTTTATGGGACTATGGTTAAACCAATAGTCATAGATCTCATAAAATGGATGTGTGTAACCTAAATGTCTTGAAGACCATGACCTTAAAGGTCAAGGCATATATGGTTAATGTTTATGTGAGTCATGTGTTAAGTTTAAATGATGGAATATGAAATGATACATGTTAAAATGACTATTAAAAATCACAAATACAACTTATGTGTATAAACGTAGCCGTGGGTTACATAAGATTTAAAATGGATTAAATGTACATGCATGTTATTGTAAACCATAGATCTAATGGCAAATGCTAACTTGAATATGTAAACATAAAACAAGATTATGGGAACCTTGGCAAGAGGCAATATAGCCATGAGCTATATGTGGTCTCCTTGGAAAAATAGTAACCTTGGAAACATGCATGTAAACTAGATAATCATGATTGTATTTTTAAATAATTACAAGACTTAGAAACTAGATATAGTGTTCATCTTGGAAGTACCAAGATCTAAAAATATAGCCGTGAGCTATATAAGAATGTACATGGATTTATGTTTGATTTTTAGGTCTAGACATAGTTTAGATCTTATTTTGAACTTGTTATTTATTTTCTTGATGTGTACATAGTGAGATCTAATTTTGTAACACATATAAACTATATGCAACCTTAATATGGGACTTGATCTATCCTAATATGCTATAACTAATGTAGGCCGTGGGTTATAAGCTCCTATTAGGGCTTATGACCTACTTATAACCTTATAACACACCTAGATCTAAATTGGTTTAACACATAAAACAAAATGAAAGTTTTATTCATTTAGATAGGAAAATTAAATAATAATAAGCTCATAATAAGCTTATAAGAATATCCTAAGTAAAAATATACATAAAATGTAAATTAATGTTAATGGAATAATTAAGTCCATGAAATGTTAATTCAAAACTTAAATGGACCCAATAAGCCCATTTTATAAATTATAGTGACTTAAATGGACTTAAGATCACAATTAGGCCCATTCAACTAATTAAAGGACTTAAAAATGTATTAAGCCCAATAGATGATTTAAAGGCCCACTTAAATAAAGTAGTGGACTTGAAATATATTTAAGCCCACTAAAATAGCCCAATAGATGTTTAGCCCATTTAATGAGCCTATATAAAGTTTAAATGTTAAAATGAAAGTTTTTATAATAAAATATAACTTATAAAAACTTTTTGGATGAAAATGACAATTTATAAAACTTAAGGACAAAAACCGTAACTTATGAAACTTGTTTTAATAAACTAGTAAGCACAAGGACATAAAATGTAAATATCCAAAAGTCTAGGGTTTAATAATTATTTTCCGTGGCCATTTAAACCCTAGGGACCATTTTGGGAAGTTATTAAAAGTTATTTTGTCATTCTAAAACCCTAAGGGCCATTTTGGCAATAGTCCGAAACTTAAAGAATCCCTAGGGGCTGTTTTGTCATTTTAGTGAAGTTACAAAACCTAGATAATACTAGAGGGACTAAATCTGCCATAAGCCGAAACTACAACAAGCCCTAGGTGCTAAATATGTAAAAATCCGAAAGTTATACTTGTTTAAAAATATGGAGGGACTAGTTTTGCCATATCTCGAAACATTTCCAAGCCCTAACTCTAAAATCTATTTTAATTATAATAAAACATAATTAAAATACTTAGACCATAAGAATTAAGGTATAAATTCTTAATTTTAAATTATTTTATAAATTTTAAAATAATTCATGGGAACTTTAAAATTAAACAAAATATTTTGTATATAAAATATTTATATTTACTTTAGGAAATAATTGTATAAACAATTATGAATATCTATGTTAATACATGTACTTATATACTTTTAGGAAATAAAATTATGTGAACGTTAATTAAATTAAATATTACTACGTAAATATGTTATAAGTAAAACTCCTTATGTTTACTTAAATATAGAACGTGGTTATGAATTTTAACGGGATGTTATTGATACAAGTACTATAAACACAGATTAATATTTTTAAGTAAAACATTTTCTGTTATGTTTACTTAAATGTAGAACTTAATTGTAAAATTGGATGATTACTATAAATACATGTATGCTAACTAATAGTAATAGTTAAACATGCGACGTGAGCTTAGAAATGAAACTTATATAAATAAGTTAAATGGATATTGATACTACTTGAACCATGGTTATTTAAATAAATACCATAGTATGAATGAACTGAATAAAATCCGTATAAGCATACCTATATGTTCTTTGTACTATCTATTAAGACTGTACTATCTGATTAGGCATAACTTTGGTGTGAGCTTTATTTGGATACCTGTGTTAAACAAGCAATTGCCTACTCCCAGGTGAGTTTACAGCCCCATTTAAACTTTGATAAAACTTTCCCTTTTGGGAAAGAAAATATGCAAACATATATTGGACATGACTGGATTGTATAAACTGGATTATGATTGCTTACTGTTGAATCTGTTAAATTGTTGTAAATTGCCCGAATGTTATAAATAGATCTATTAGGGATTGACCATCCCCGTCTGGGTGAGTCATGCTTACTGTGCCTTGGCCGGGACAACAGACGTATACCATGTTGGAACAAGAATGGGTGTCTTTTTGTAAGACACTACGTCCTCGCTGTTGAGGACTATGGGGTTAAGCTTCAGATTCTAATAATAAACAAATGTTATTTACATTTTAGTAAGAATGCTTTGTGCATTATTACTCCTATGATTATTGCATGTCCAAACTAATTAATTGTTAAAATCTGTAAATTCACCAACTTTATGTTGACCTCGTTAGTATGTTTTGCACAGGAATATGAAGTTAGTACGTAGTGTGTGCATGGCCTCCAGCATCTTAGACATCTGCATCATAGGACTCGTCAGGGGTTCTATTTGGGAAACTCAAACAAACACTCTCCACCATGTTTAAGACAATTTTTATTTATTTGTTAAAATAAACATGTAATCTGATTTTACTTACTTTTATCTTATGCTCTATGGACTATATGCTATCGATCCGCCCTTGTGACATCTCCGTGGATATTTCCGCGTATTTTGACCCTACCCGGGGTGTCATAGAGAATGGTATCAGAGCATTAGTTATAGAGAACCAGATAAATTTTTAAATAAAATAAAAATAAAATGATTTTTCTTTTATTTAAAACTGGACTATAACTTATAAAACTCTTTATGGGATTTTATTTTGGGACCGTCTTAGTTAAGCATATAGATCTTAGGGCATTTTACGCTATGTGAACTAATTGTATATATATATATATTTATTTACTACACTTGATTATAAATACAGTTTAGTAAGGTATTGCTATTTGTTAGACGTGCTAAACTTGAAAATTTTTACACTACATAGTAAAATACTAAAATGCGAATATGAGTAATATTAAACTAAAACTTCACACTTACTAACTGATAAATGAACTACTTACATGATAGTACATATATATGTATAAGTATAAATATTGGTAACCTTAAAACATTCTTATAATTGTTTAAAAGGGGATATATTTCATAAAGCATGTAATCTAAATAATATTGTTCTTTGTTTGTAAGCTTATACTCACTTCAAACTTAAAATGATATTATTTCAGAACATCAAGACTCTGCCTACTGCGTCTATGACTCTTCTACCCAGAGTAGCTCCTACTCTAGTTGTTTGTTCATCCCTACGATCGACGCAGTGTGGATGGTTTTCAGCCTCAGATTCAGAGGATGACCCAGCCACGGAAGCTGTACTCCTAGAGGACCCATTTTCTATCTCAGCATCAGCCACACCGGCCCCAACCTCTATGGAGGAGGACCGGGTCCCTTCTAGCATACCATCTTCCATGCCTCTGTCCTTTTCATCAGGTTATTTCTCTAGACCCACACCCGTCTCCACTTATGAGACTGGGGAAGGCTCCGGGGTAGGACGTGCCGATCCCATCCAGGCCCAGATCTCCGCATTGGCTGCACGCCATGAGCGAGAGATATCCGACCTCCACAGCCAGTTGACAGTCACTCAACAGAGCCATGCCCTCATCTATGAGTGTATCGACACTCTTTTCTGCACTAGGAGGGAAGACTTCCAGACTGCTAAGGGTATCCAGGATAGGACGGACGAGGCACTAAAATGGTTATTGGATGAGAACTACCGCATCCACCAGCGCATTCAGGTCATGGAAGGTCTACAACATCAGACCCATGCTGCTCTTGCTACTCAGGAGCAATCCTTGTCCATCTTCTTTGATCTCGCCACTGTCCGGCATGATGGGGTTACTGGGGAGATGGATTATCTCCAAGGGGTCGTCGATAGGCTCCGGAACCAGCTACTGTCTTCACTCCGTACGCTCAAGGAGACCCGAACGACAGTTCGAACTTTGTGGAACACCAGGAAAAATTCTACAGCCCTACCAGCTCCATCTGCACCGTCAGCCCCGACATCATCTAGTGGATCATCCAGGCAAGATTAGTATAGATGTACTAGACTTCTTGTACATCATGATAGTTCGCAGGTTACATCCCGGCTATCATGATATAGGGCCTTTGTACTTTTATCTCTTTTTCCGCTTTTGGTGATGTAATCCCGTAACTTATCTTTCCCTTTTCTTTGGGCATGTATTTTGGATATGATGTACTTAAGACAATGTGTACCACTACCCAGAGCAAGGCTAGCCAAACCTTGTTCCGGATTTGATATGCTTGACGAATGTTTAAAATTCCCTACGGAACTTTGCATGAAATCACTCTCTTATGTTATATCGGTTGTGCAACGTATTATATTATGAAACCCTGACAGGTTATCCAAATTTGTTATGAATTTTATGCATGAAAACATTCTCTTGCAAATAATATAAAAACTGCACTAACGATTGAATTAATAATCTCATTTTGTGTATGATTATAGACAAATGGTGATTTCCCAATCGAACCCCAATAATGCAACTGTCTTTAATACCGCTAATACCGAAGTACCTGAAGCTACTCATAATGTTACCGCTGCTCAACTCCGGGAGATGATTGGTGAAGGCATTTCGGCAGCCATGACAGCCAGAGAAGCTAATGTGGGTGATGACCCAAACCACAAGATACGCAAAAACAACTCCAACAAGGGTTGTTCGTACCCGACTTCTTGAAATGCAAACCCTCATACTACCGAGGAAAAGAAGGAGTTGTTGAACTAATGCGATGGTTTGAAAGACTAGAGACAGTCTTCCATATCAGTGATTGTGCTGACGAAAACAGAGTTTAAGTATGCTACATGCACTCTACTCGATAGCGCCCTTACTTGGTGGAACTCTGTGGTCACCACCCTTGGACATGCCGCTGCTTATACTCTCACTTGGGCCAACCCCAAGGAAAGAATGAATGAGAAGTACTGTCCAAGAGGAGAAATGAAGAAGTTGGAAGTCGAGCTGTGGGATCTCAAGTGTAAGAACAATGATATCATTTGGTACAACCAAAAATTTCAAGAGTTAAGCTTGATGTGCACCAGAATGTTTCCTCTAAGGAGTGACAAGATTGAAAAGTATGTCAGTGGACTCCCTGACAACATTCATGACAATGTGCTAGCTGCACAACCCACCACTGTGGAAGGTGCCATGGAAATTGCGACTGAGCTGATCAACAAACGAACCCGCAATCTGTCTAAGAGACAAGTAGACAACAAGAGGAAAACCAAAGAAAACTCTCGTAGCCAGCACCAACAGCCTTTCAAAAAGCAAAACATTGGGCAAACAGATGACACTAATCCCCCAACCCGCACCAAGAACTACTCAGGGACAAAGCCCAAGTGTTCGAAATGCAACTACCATCATGTTGCTGGAGTGCAATGTCAAGGATGCTACAAGTGTGGCCAGCAAGGCCATTTTGCTCACGATTGTCCAACCAATGTTGCCACCCCAGGCCGACCCAACACCAATCCTGGAAACCACAACAAGGGCAAGTCCAATGCACGAAGGAGCGGTAGCGGGCCGAAGAAAGCTGTGATATGTTACGAGTGTGGAACCCCTGGGCACGTGAGATCTGATTGTCCCAAAAGGGCCAACCAGAAGAAGGACGACAAGGGAACTCCTTGGCAAGTGTACATAACTGGCAATGCCCCAACAAACCCAGGCTCCAACATCGCACCTGGTACGTTTTACTAAACCGATGATGTACATTTATCTTGTCTGATACATGTGTAGACCAACGCACTACAATTGCTAAATTTAGTAAGGTAATGGGAATCCCTCCGACAATTCTAGGCTCCTATTATATTATGGAATAGCCGACGAAAAAGTTATGATAGTTAAACACCATCATCCGAAGTTGTTCCTTAAAAACTTTCCAAATCAGCCGTTTTACACCAAACAGATCCTAGAAAGCCTTGATAAATTTGATAGCGTTCTTAGCACAAATTGGCTAGCAAGTAGCATGCAATTATCCCTTATAGCCAAAAATGGATTGGTGTACCTTGGTGAGATGGAACCTTGATTATGCTGGGGAGCCATAACCCCGATATAGTTAACACTAGATTTAGTGTCATCTCTAGCACCAACGAGCTAAAGAATATTTGGTCTGAGAGTGACCCGTTTCCCTAACCTGCTTCTTCCCTGCCTAACCCTGAAGGACACACCTAACCCACAATTTGTGTATTTTGTAGGGTTACTTCCGCCACCTAGACAACCCTAAACCCGAAAGGCACATCCAACTCACAATGGGTGTACTTTATAGGGCTACGTTCGGCATCCCTCATAAGGAGATGATGAATCTCCTATGTTTTTGAACATTCCTCCTTCCTCTTCGGGTCCAATTAGTTCGACAATACCATCACCCACTAGACGCTAGGAGATTAGAATTCCACTCTTTAGAAGTCAGAATTTATACAAAATTTTGAACCGGAAATAATGAATGCATGACCCTTGTTACGACACCCTGCAAGGCGCACACTTCTCTATTTTTGTATCTTCTTTTATTTCCACCACTTGAGGTGCTCCTTTTCCACGCCCCTCTCACTCCGCCTCACGGCAAAGGAAACAGATTCCTTGTAACTTCTTACGCAAATGCCATCGACAACAATCTTAACCTCCTTGTTGGGTAGAAACTTTAGTACCATTGACTAATGTTTGTACCCCGCTGCCTTGAGGTAAAAGATCGTAAGTCTTTTCTTAAAAGATGCTAATATAGGAGGGGTTAAAGTTAAACATGTTTGTTTTACCTTCAACCCCCAGTTCTTCATCCGCGAGTATAGGGATATAACTTGTATCTCACCCATGAAAATGATGTAAAAATAGTGCATCCCCAGATTCCCCAGCGTATGAAATATGTTGGCGTGTCCTCCTCATATCAGAAACCATTTGCAATGGATTTGTCCTCCTGACCAAATACACCACACTAATGGTCCCCTCCCAGATCCGGGACAAGTACGAATACAACACCCATTGGGAAGCCCCTCGCCTACCCATCCACAGCAGCAGTCTCCTTTACTGCTCAATCGGATGTATAGTGCGATCCGGATAAAGATCTCTTTGCATTCCTCGCTTACCCATCCACAACAGCAGTCTCCTTTACTGCTCAATCGGATGTATAGTGCGATCCGGATAAAGATCTCTTTGCATTCCTCGCCTACCCATCTACAACAGCAATCTCCTTTACTGATCAATCGGATGTATAGTGCGATCCGGATAAAGATCTCTTTACATTCCTCGCCTACCCATCCACAGTAGCAGTCTCCTTTACTGCTCAATCGGATGTATAGTGCGATCCGGGTAAAGACCTCTTTACATTCTCTTCTGTTCACCTATAATGACGGAAGCTTCCATAAATGCCAGATTAGGCGTATAAGAATAACCTAGGTATAGACCACTTCACGTTCGTTCCGCCATCCGTACCTGAGAGAGAACCTGAAACAAATCATGTACTTAGAACATCTCTTACTTAGAAGATAACTACGTTTTTAGTAGCTTTGAGGACAAAGCTAAAATAACGGGGTGGTGCTGTAAAATCCATGATTTTACCATGATTCTATGTAATGAAGTTTCACCCATTAATCCTAGAACACATACTCACATGTGTATTCCTATAGGTTGAGTGTGAACTTGTTCATTTAGGTACTTATACCTTTACATTCATACTTGTTGTAAATAAGTTACATAGCTCAAACCTTAAACTTAAGACTAGGAGAACAAATGATAAAAATGTATAATTAATACTTGGCTATACACACAACACTAAATCAAAGTTGGAAAAACATGCTACATAGTGTATGTAGCCGTGTATGTGTGCAAGGGTGTATACCACAAACATGCTCTCAACCTCCTTGGACTAGCCCAAGACCTTACTCTTTATGTACTAGCCCAACATGAGTCCAAGCCAAAGCCCATTACCCTCCTTTTTGGCTAGCTAGATACGGCACCCCATATGTGGAAGAAGAAGGGTTGTCTTGGTTTTGGAAAATCCAACACATGGCACAATGGTTCTTACCAAGGCAATTATGCCTTTTTGCCTTCACCATTCTCTCTCCCTTTAAGCCGAAACACACACATACATTCTCTCAACCTCTCATGCAACCAAATCTCATTCTCTCTTCATCTTTCTCTCTCAAATCATTGAGCATTAAGCCACAATAATCCAAAGTTGTTCATTAAATCCACCAAGATCATTGTCTCATCTTTACTACAAATCATTAGTAGTATCATTCCCTTGGATTTACTATAAACAAGCCTGAGCTAAGCCATCTAGGCCAGGGCTTGATTTATACATAGGGTTTTCTTCATCATTTTGAGTAGATCACAAACCACCCTGTTCACCTAGATCATTTGTGGTACTTTTAGGCAAGAAAGGTATACACTACTTGTTCTTTCATTTCTTCATGCATGCATCATCATACATCTATAAACACAAGTAAGATAACATGTTAAAAATCAAGATTTGATGAAGCTATGACCATTATAGGTCACATCTTATTTATAAAAATCATTTTCATGATTTAAAAACCTTTTGATAAGGAACTTATGATTGGTATGTTATGTTTTAAACTTGATTTAAAAACCATATGAAACATTTTTTAAATCTAAAAGTTGCAAGAGTTACAAATCTTGTTTTATGGGACTATGGTTAAACCAATAGTCATAGATCTCATAAAATGGATGTGTGTAACCTAAAAGTCTTGAAGACCATGACCTTAAAGGTCACGACATATATGGTTAATGTTTATGTGAGTCATGTGTTAAGTTTAAATGATGGAATATGAAATGATACATGTTAAAATGACTATTAAAAATCACAAATACAACTTATGTGTATAAATGTAGCCGTGGGTTACATAAGATTTAAAATGGATTAAATGTACATGCATGTTATTATAAACCATAGATCTATTGGCAAAGGCTAACTTAAATATGTTAAACATAAAACAATATTATGGGAACCTTGGGAAGAGGAAATATAGCCGTGAGCTATATGTGGTCTCCTTGGAAAAATAGTAACCTTGGAAACATGCATGTAAACTAGATAATCATGATTGTATTTTTAAATAATTACAAGACTTAGAAACTAGATATAGTGTTCATCTTGGAAGTACCAAGATCTAAAAATATAGTCGTGAGCTATATAAGAATGTACATGGATTTATGTTTGATTTTTAGGTCTAGATAGTTTAGATCTTATTTTGAACTTGTGATTTATTTTCTTGATGTGTACGTAGTGAGATCTAATTTTGTAACACATATAAACTATATGCAACCTTAATATGGGACTTGATCTATCCTAATATGCTATAACTAATGTAGGCTGTGGGTTATAAGCTCCTATTAGGGCTTATGACCTACTTAGAACCTTATATCATACCTAGATCTAAATTGGTATAACACATAAAAAAATGAAAGTTTTATTCATTTAGATTAGAAAACTAAATAATAATAAGCTCATAATAAGCTTATAAGAATATCCTAAGTAAAAATATACATAAAATGTAAATTAATGTTAATGGACTAATTAAGTCCATGAAATGTTAATTCAAAACTTAAATGGACCCAATAAGCACATTTTATAAATTATAGTGAATTAAATGGACTTAAGATCACAATTAGGCCCATTCAACTAATTAAAGGACTTAAAAATGTATTAAGGCCAATAGATGATTTAAAGGCCCACTTAAATAAAGTAGTGGACTTGAAATATATTTAAGCCCACTAAAATAGCCCAATAGATGTTTAGCCAATTTAATGAGCCCATATAAAGTTTAAATGTTAAAATGAAAGTTTTTATAATAAAATATAACTTATAAAAACTTTTTTGATGAAAATGACAATTTATAAAACTTAAGGACAAAAACCGTAACTTATGAAACTTGTTTTAATAAACTAGTAAGCACAAGGACTGAAAATGTAAATATCCAAAAGTCTAGGGTTTAATAAGTATTTTCCGTGGCCATTTAAACCCTAGGGACCATTTTGGGAAGTTATTAAAAGTTATTTTGTCATTCTAAAACCCTAAGGGTCATTTTGGCAATAGTCCGAAACTTAAAGAAGCCCTAGGGGCTGTTTTGTCATTTTAGTGAAGTTACAAAACCTAGATAATACTAAAGGGACTAAATCTGCCATAAGCCGAAACTATAACAAGCCCTAGGTGCTAAATATGTAAAAATCCGAAAGTTATACTTGTTTAAAAATATGGAAGGACTAGTTTTGCCATATCTCGAAACATTTCCAAGCCCTAACTCTAAAATCTATTTTAATTATAATAAAACATAATTAAAATACTTAGACCATAAGAATTAAGGTATAAATTCTTAAGTTTAATTTATTTTATAAATTTTAAAATAATTCATGGGAAATTTAAAGTTAAACAAAATATTTTGTATATAAAATATTTATATTTACTTTAGGAAATAATTTTATAAACAATTATGAATATGTATTGTTAATACATGTACTTATATACTTTTAGGAAATAAAATTATGTGAACGTTAATTAAATTAAATATTACTACGTAAATATGTTATAAGTAAAACTCCTTATG
Source organism: Glebionis coronaria (assembly GCA_025667525.1). Classification (NCBI taxonomy): domain Eukaryota; kingdom Viridiplantae; phylum Streptophyta; class Magnoliopsida; order Asterales; family Asteraceae; genus Glebionis; species Glebionis coronaria. Next base: position 460,494,808 of record CM046877.1, read on the forward strand.
TTTACTTAAATATAGAACGTGGTTATGAAATTTAACGGGATGTTATTGATACAAGTACTATAAACACAGATTAATATTTTTAAGTAAAACTTTTTCTTTTATGTTTACTTAAATGTAGAACTTAATTGTAAAATTGGATGATTACTATAAATACATGTATGCTAACTAATAGTAATAGTTAAACATGCGATGTGAGCTTAGAAATGAAACTTATATAAATAAGTTAAATGGATATTGATACTACTTGAACCATGGTCATTTAGATAAATACCATAGTATGAATGAACTGAATAAAATCCGTATAAGCATACCTATATGTTCTTTGTACTATCTATTAAGACTGTACTATCTGATTAGGCATATCTTTGGTGTGAGCTTTATTTGGATACCCGTGTTAAACAAGCAATTGCCTACTCCCAGGTGAGTTTACAACCCCATTTAAACTTTGATAAAACTTTCTCTTTTGGGAAAGAAAATATGCAAACATATATTAGACATGACTGGATTGTATAAACTGGATTATGATTGCTTACTATTGAAACTGTTAAATTGTTGTAAATCGCTCGAATGTTATAAATAGATCTATTAGGGATTGACCATCCCCGTCTGGGTGAGTCATGCTCACTGTGCCTTGGCCGGGACAACAGACGTATACCATGTTGGAACATGAATAGGTGTCTTTTTGTAAGACACTACATCCTCATCTGTTGAGGACTATAGGGTTAAGCTTCAGTTTCTAATAATAAACAAATGTTACTTACATTTTAGTAAGAATGCTTTGTGCATTATTACTCCTATGATTATTGCATGTCCAAACTAATTAATTGTTAAAATCTGTAAATTCACCAACTTTATGTTGACCCCGTTAGTATGTTTTGCACAGGAATATGAAGTTAGTACGTGGTGTGTGCATGGCCTCCAGTATCTTAGAAATCTGCATCATAGGACTCGTCAGGGGTTCTATTTGGGAAACTCAAACAAACACTCTCCACCATGTTTAAGACAATTTTTATTTATTTGTTAAAATAAACATGTAATCTGATTTAACTTACTTTTATCTTATGCTCTATGGACTATATGCTATCGATCCGCCCTTGTGACATCTCCGTGGATATTTCCGCGTATTTTGACCCTAACCGGGGTGTCACAAGTAGCCATGTCCATCGTTGACAATCGACCTTTGATGGAACACCTACAATCCAATGTGCAAGGATATGCCGATGCTATTGTTATACCCGAGATACCCGCAAACACCTTTGAGCTTAAGACATCCATGATTACCTTGGTTTCAAACACACCATTTTTTGGGAGACCTAGTGATGATCCACATGATCATATCAAGAATTTTCTATCTCTTTGCAATACCCTTAAGTACAATGGAGTTCCCCATGATGCCATTAAGTTGATCCTAGTTCCATTCTCATTACAGGGCAAGGCTAAGTAATGGCTAGATAAGCAACCACCTAAGAGCATTCTTACTTGGGATTACTTTACTAAGAAGTTTTTGAACAAGTTCTTTCCTCCATCTAAGACCACAGATTTGAGAAACCTAATTATTGGATTTCAACAAAAACCTAGCCAAACCTTTAGTGATGCTTGGGAAGAGTACAAGGAGTTATTGAGAAAATTCCCCAATCATGGATTCAATGAAGTTCACCAAATCAATACCTTTTACAATGGATTAAGACCACATCATCAAGATTCCCTCAACTCCTCCGCGGGTGGGAATATTCTTTCCAAATCCATTCAAGAGGCATGGGATATTATTAAGACTAAATCCATGGTGAAAACAAACACTCAAATTTATGAGAGGGTCCATGTGGTGCAAGAGGGTGTTACTCCACAATTTGATAAGATTTTCTCTCAAAAGTTTTATACTATGAATGATACACTCTTGAAACTTTATGAAATCACCTTGAACAACTCTTCCACCAATAATGTGAATGCCATTGCTATTTCATGTGAGACTTGTGGAGGTCCTCATTCTTACCTACAATGTGACAAGGTTCAAAATTACCAAGGTGAATGTTATGCTTATCAAGATGAACATAGAGAGCACTTCTAACCTAACATCAACCCCAACAATCTCTCTTACAAGTCAAATAACTACCTTGCTCCACCCGGCTTTCCACCCCATCCACCTACCCAAAATCAACCCAATCCTCCTCAATTGCTTCAAAGAAATAAAGGGCCTAGGCCAAATTACCAAGGACAAAACAACTTTAGAGCACCCAATACCTTTCACAATCAAGGAAATCACTTTCAAGGCAACAACCAAGGGTTTTACAATCAACCTCCACCTTTCCAACCCCAAGGTTTTCAAGGGAATGTGCCACATGATTTTAACACCATTGAGCTTCTTCACAAAATGAATCAAGAGAATGAAAGGAGGTTCCAAGCCAATGAGAAAAGAATGAGGGAAATGCATGAGGAAACAAATAAAAAGTTTATGATGCTTCTCAATCAAAGGCCACATGGGGCTCTACCTTCAAACATACAAACAAATCCAAGGGCTAATGTCAATGCTATCACAACAAGTAATGGAAAGAAAACTCATGATCCTTCACCTACTTTGGTTAAAAATATTATGGTTCCACCTTGTGATAAGCCATCAACATCAGCACCTTCAAGCTTTACAACCTCAACACCTACACCTTCTATTCATTTACCTTCCATACCTACCAATGAAGAAACTAATAAAGAAAATCCTTCATCAATGACTCAACCTCAACCAAAACCAAGTCTCCCATACCCATCAAGAATGAGAAAGGAAAAGCTTAAGAATAAAGATGATATAAAGTCTCAAACTTTTTGAGGATGTTCAAGCAACTAAACATAAACATATCCTTTGTGGAAGACTGAGCCAATATGCCTAAATTTGCTAAGATGATAAAGGACCTTCTTTATAACAAGGAGAAATTGGTGGATTTGCCTAATGCTTCCTTAAATGAAAATTGCTCCGCGGTTTTGCTTAAGAAGTTGCCTACTAAGCTTGGAGATCCGGGGAGGTTTTTGATTCCTTGCAATTTCCAGGGGTGGAAAATTGCATGGCATTAGCGGATCTAGGGGCAAGCATAAATCTCATGCCATTATCCGTTTGTAAGACTTTCACTTCCCGAGCTCATTCCTACTAGGATGACTCTTGAGTTAGCCAACCGTACCATAGCTTATCCGGTGGGAACTGTGGAGGATGTTTTTGTTGGGGTGGATAGATTTACTTTTCCATGGATTTTGTGGTGGTTGATTATGACATAGATCCGAGATTTCCTCTTATTGTTGGTAGGCCCTTTTTGAGGACGGGTTGTACTCTTATAAATGTGGCGGAAGGTGAACTTACAATGCGGGTAGGAGATGAAAGAGTTGTGTTTAACATGGGAAAGTTGTCAAAGAAATCTAATGAGCCTGAAACGGTGATGCATATTGATGTTGTTAATGAGGAGGAAACTCAAGATGATATACTTGATGAAGTTTGTGATGAATATTTTTATGAAGCTTCCACAAGTGGAAATTATGATCCTCCTTATGTTGATACCATTGCCTCCATTACCTCATCCTTGGATTTTCATGAACCTCAAGAGCTTAACTTTGGTGATTTTGTGATTCATTCCAATCCTCTCTTTGAAACATCATTTGATAAACCACTTTTCCACCATGATGAAGAAACTAATGAGGATTTTAGTGATGATGAACCTATTCTTTGTGATACACCAATATATGATGATTATAGTGATGATGAGTTCTCCATTTGTGAATCTCCATTCTTTGATGATCACACTTCCTTGAGTTTTGAGGAGTCACTAATATTGGACATACCAATCTATGATGTTTATGGTGATGAGGAAGATTCTATCATGGATGAGAGTGATGAGTTTTTAGAGGTTGATATACCTTTTGAGTACACTTTTGGATATGTTGACAAGGAGGGAGACATACTCTTTCTAGATTCTCTATTGCATGAAGATCCTTTACCTTCTCTCCTTAACACCTCAACCTTTCAAAGTGACAAAGAAAAACAAGTCGTGATGGTTTCTTCAAAGAGCTTGTTGATACCCATTACTCCACAACCTTTTTCTCAACATGTGACCTATAAGGGGGAATCTTCTACGTCAACCACCACTTGTTATTTTCCCATCAAGGAAAGGATTTTTGATCCTGGTATAGAACTTGATAAACCATCTCAGTATCCGCCTGATGCAATAAAAGGAAAACTTTTGAGGGATTTAAGAGTATCACCTTATCACCTTTGGAAGAATATATGGGCAACCATTTTGGAGAACAACAACTCACTCTTTTCACCATTGCTTGGGAAGTTAGTTGTTGGATTTTGTTATAAGTGGGATGGTAATTATGTATTTGATCCGGGGGATATTTATGGAGTTTTGATAATTGAAAACTTGCTTTACCTCATCATGGAGATTTTTCATAAAAAGGGTAAAACTTTTGTTCTCCATGATAGGTTTTAGACACTTTTAATAGTAGGATGAGTCGAGCTAGAGACTCCATAAATCAAGCTTGAATAACTAGGTTTAGAGTTTTTAGGCTTAGAGTGTGGTAGGATATAAATAAGGGCATAGAGTTGAGAATAAGTGTAGGGGGAGACCTTCCTTTTGTCTTCATGTTGTTTGTAGGGATGCTCTCTCTTATCACGTGTATTGGAGCTTATGGAGGAGGCCCTTGTATCCGGTTCACTTCGTTACTATTGTGATTTTTCATAACCACATTGTGCTTAAAAATGAATTCACTATAGTTGATCTTTCCTTAGCTTGGGTTAAACTAAGTTGTCAATGTCCTAAGTGTAGGGGAGTTTACTCCAATACTCTTAAACATTGAGGATAATGTTTATCTTAAGTGAAGGGGGTATTCTATCGAAGTGACCTTACCTAGAACTTTGTCATTGACCTTCATGATAACTTGGAAATTAATTTTTCAAACATTTTTCAAATTTTTGATCTACTTTGGCCACCAAAAATATGCATTCATAAATTTTGAATTAATCATTTTTCATTTGCATAACACATTTGCATTGTATATATTTCTTCTTTTGTTTTGCATCAAAAATAAATAAAAAGGAAACAAATATAATAAAGGATATGGTTTAACAAGTTTAGATATCTTTGACATATTAGGCCCTCCATGGATACTTTGACTCAACCCGAGTTTGATTATCTAAGCATTCTCTAGCTAGTAGCCTTAACCATGTATACCTTTATTGGTTTATTAGGCTAAGCATCCACTAGTCTCATTATTTGAGATTTTAAACTGTGGAGAACAAGAGACGATAGAGTTTGAAATAAGTGTAAAGGGCTAGATAAACCTCATATTCATTAATTGTGGCTTTTATATCCCCTTTCGTAACCTTTACTTTCTTGCCAACGCATGCATATATGTTAATAAATAATCAAGAACGGTTTTAATCGGTTTGTAGTCTCTTATGCATTTTTGACTAATCATTCGTGGTTGGTATAAGTACGTCTTAAGATTCTAAGTTAGAACGTTTTATGTGTACTAGACTTTGTCATGCTTAATATTTAGCGGGTGTTTTTCCTTTTATTCTTTTCAACTTTCTTTGTGAGGAATAAAGAAAAATAAGAGCGGCTTTCAAAAAAATGTGTGGCTAGAAAAAAAAGAAGAAAAAAATAATTATACAAGACTCCCAAGAGGGGAAGTGAAGTGTTAATTATAGTAAATATTGAATTCTAATATTACTCTCACAAGGGTTGCGGGGATCTGCTAGTTGCTCCAATCCAATATTACCTTGACGGGTTGCGGGATTGAAGATCCAAGGTCTTAAAAAGGCGGCAGATGTAAATTATTGCGTGAGTTTTATTTTTCTTTCCTTAGCGAGTGTGTAGCTAATTATTAATGCATGACATAAGGATCTTACACATAAGGCGAATGACTTATTACTCTCGAGTCGGACTTATATTAATTGTGGGCGGTTTTTCGAGTAATGGATGAGAGGACTATTTAGGATTAAAACCGTGCTTCCTTATTTTGAGATTTTACATTTCTTATATTTCACGCTTTAAATAATGACAAATCTGCTCCCAAGTAATTTGCTCAAATAATAACCGGTCTTAGAGGCATAATAAGCGGGGGTATGAGAGTAACACACTTAATCTATATGAATAAGTTGACGCACTTTCACTTGTGGATAACAATGATCTTGTTTTTAAGCTTGGTATGGGGAAAGTGAAACTTGAGGGTGATAAGTGTTCATGGTACCAAAAGCCCTAATCTAAGTCATTGATTTCTTTATGAGTTATTTCCATCAAAACCATTTCAAGAAAATCCAAAAATATATAAATATAATTGCTTTCCTTTGCATTGCATTGTATAAAATCAAAATCATTCATCATATAATGTAGAGTAGAGTATAAGTATTTCATATTGGCCAAGGTGGATTAATTATAAGAAAAATGTAAATTGGTGCTTTAAGATATGGCATTGCATGAGGTCATGGCAATGATCAAGTGTAGGGGATTTGATATGAGTGAAATCTCATATCAATAAGTCAATAAATCACCCTAAAACACATAGCAAATACCTAAATTTTATACAATAAAGCAGTATTATGTGGTATGTTTTGTGTTTGTGCTTGTTTAGGTAACAAGGATACAAATTTGGAGCAAACAAGTGAAATCAAGCTAAAAGATGAAGAAAAGACAAGTGAAGGATCAAAAGTGACAAGCCTTGCAAGACAAAGGACCTATCTTGACAACATTCAAAAGATGAAGGACTAAAGTGCAATTTTGAGAAAGTCAAGATCATAGTCAAATTTGGTCAACATTCAAGTCAAAAAGTCAAAGTATGCTTTATGAACAAGTTTAAAGTTTAAAGGATCAAAAATGCCAAAGAAATAAAGATTGAAGCTCGAATAAAGATTCTACCAAAGTCTAGGGACTGTAATTGTCAAGTTTCCTACTACTTTGGGGCTTGATCCGAGTTTACTAGTTTCAACCAATGAGAGCAAAGGAAGAGAGTGAAACAGATTGCCAAGTAATCTCACTCAGCCGCCAAGTATTAAATAATCAAATACAAATAGTAACTTCCACTCAGCCATTTCAGCCAATGAAATCACGCCATGCAATAATAACTTTATCCATTTTGGATAACGATCCATGTGAATTGCTAAAGGCCAATATTGCCACGTATCATCTTCAAGTTATAACGAGCCCATGATCAAGAATCTGCTACACTACATATCAAGAGGAGCTATAAACATGAAAAGTGCTTCATTTCAAGAGACGAATTCATTCATAACATCCAATTAAGCTGAATTTAATTCAATCAAAAATCCCCAAATGAGTTCATAAGCTGGAATTTGCAATTGACCAAATGAGTACACGTGGAGCTCAACGTTTGGCTACAACACGTCATCCTCCCCAACATAATCTCATCCTCACTCTATAAATAGGACCTAGATAGCTCATTTGTAACGAGTAGCTTGTAGGTGTGAAAAAACACACACTTTTCAGTTCTCTTTCATTCCCAGTCATTCAAAGTAGTTAGTAACTACTCTTAGGTATTTGACAACCTCCTAAGAGTCAGTTAGTTAGTTAGTAACAGATTTGTAACCTCTTTTTTCACCATTATTGAAAATCAAACCTTCATTTTCACTCAATCTCTTCATTATACCTGCATTATCATAATCCTGTTGATACTGAGTGTTTCTATTGATCTTCCATGATCAATGGAAGTTGTTTGATACTTTGAAGACTTATATCCAGTTCAGAATCAGTTGCAGTTCATTTTCAGTCCATTTGAAGCATTTGTAGCAAGGGAGTTTACTGTAGCAGATCATGATGATGATGATGGTTATAGGTGGTTGATACTTGGTGGTTTAGTTGTACTTAGAAGGCTCAGAGCCTCTCTACTCCTTCAGTGGTGGCATCAAGATACAAAGTTCTTAATTCCTTGTTTGTGTTCCCCTAAAATGTCTCTGCATGCTCAATACCTAGAATAATCCTTATCTGCTGAATTGATGATGTGATTAGTTTACTTGTAGCTTAAGTGTGTTGATTTGATAGCCTGTTTGTAGATTTACAGCTTTTCCTTTAGTTTACTTGATTACATTTAGTATTTCATCAGTGTTGGTTCATTAGTAGTCAATTTGTGCATTTACAAGTAAACCTGTTAGATTTTTACTCTAAACCATTTCAATTCACCATTTGAACAAGTCTTGATAGGTGGTTTAAGCTGTCTTAGTCTTTTGCTTTAAAAGTCTTTGAAAAAGTTCATTTACAGATTTTAAAGTGGTGTTTGGTTTTGGATCATTTGTGGTGATTCAGTGTGTAAAACTTGTTGTTCAGTGTTCATTTACACTTAGTAAGTGAGTATAAGTCATTTTAGTCAAGTTTTGTGGTCAAACCTGTTTTAAAAAAGGCAATTAGTAGAAGAAAACTTTGGGTCATTTACTTTGTAAAGTTCATCAGTAAACTAGTGAACTTTGATCCATTGGCATTTTCTTATTTCTTGATGAATTTGGCTAAAACTTGTTTACATTTGTAGTTTAACATCCATACTATCAGACTTTAATAGGAAATTCTATAGTTTCAGCTTTTGAGTGAGATATTAGCTTATTAGTAAGCACTAGATCTAAGTTCAGTTTCTGTGATAGTTGGCTTACTGTTTTGCTAGATCTCTCAATCTACTTCATAAATCCATTGATTTTCTTTCACAAATCAACTTGCAAACATGTCATGAGTGATTTCTGAGATTTTCAGCGTATTGAGTTTTTGGTCAAACTTTGGTCAAATAAGCTGATGTTGGCTTATTCAAGATTCCAGCTTATTCTGTTGCTTATTTTCCAAACTAAAAGACATTCCCAGCTTTGTGATACTTGATTAATCAGTTTTAGCAAGAAAATCATTTTGTAGATGACTAGATTTCAAATGGGCTTATTGTTGGCTTATTGAGATAAGCTAAGTTGAGGTTTAAAAGCTTTTAATCAAAATCCTTTTGCAAGGCTAGCTTATTTTAAATTTTAAGCCCTTTGGAAGAAACCAGATCGATTTTAGTTGAGTAATAAGCTCATTCGAGCTTATTTTAGTTTATTACCCTGTTTTTGTGAAAGTTCTTGTTTTAATTGCAAATTGATCCTTTGTTTTTGCTAAACTTTGTAATCAGGTTTTAACTTCCATCTTTTTAGGTTTTGCAAAAGTCAGTCTTACATTTCAATTTGTTACAATTTTAGTTAGACAGTTTTCAAGTTTGTTAAGTTGGTTTGATTAGTTTGTTATATTTTACATATTTGGTCCCTATTGTTTCTGATTTTACACTTTTAGTCCTTATACTTTCATTTAGTTTACATTTCAAGCCTTTTTACTTTTAATGCATTAAATTCTTTTACTTTGTGAATATTCATTGGTACTTGCACTTTGTTTTACGGATACGTTGCTTTAATATTTTCAGTTTTTACGTGTTTGTTTGAATTAGACCTAGAATCCAAATAACCATTAACAACCAAAAACAATTTGAAGCTTGATATTAGTAGTGTAACACCCCATTTTGATAATGGAATGTCACGCGTAATTATGGCGTGTCATCAAAGCATACAAGGATAAATGTCTAAAACATTACATGACCATAGGGATAACCGGAATCAAACATCGGTTCCCAACATAAGCCCAAAACATAATAAAGCAAAAGAAATGAATGAAAGACTAAACAAGCATAAGTATATGAGGGCAAGAAGGAAAAGAAGTCTCTAGCAGCTTCCATCCTATGCACGTCCTCCAAATGCTCGAGTCTTCCCTAGGGTACCTGCCGTTTTGGGACATGGAAAGGAAAGTAACGGCTGAGCAAAACGCTCAGTGCACGGATATAGACATAGCATGAATGACTAAGCATAATAAAGACTTAATAGCAGCGGAAATGTATAAGTCCTTGAAAACCTGGAACATGTTCATAAAACTGGTTTTATAGTTTGAAAAGCCTTATGTTTATCTTATGAGAACTGTTTAACATATTTTACCATTAGCCAATATAGGTCATGAAAATCCACCGTGCATGAATACTTGGAGGGGTGACCTCATCATGCAAATTAGAGGGGCTGCCTCTAATTTAATATACTGGTTCTGGGTAGGAGGGATCAGCTCCTTGTGAAGGATGCAAGGCACACACCACATTCACCATGAAATCCTGACTGAAACATGTAACTAGGATGCACCCATACGCCCCACATGATAAATATGATAATATGGCCAAAAGCTGAAGGGACGCCACGAGCAATCACTCCGCCGTGGTGAAGTCATAACACCAGTGCCTCTAGTGTTATGGTTATGGTACCTCCATAACTAGGTGAAACTGGTCATGCATGTATATGGCTTTAGGTATTCTAATTAAACATAATCAATTCAAAAACATATAAAACAAATACTGGGAAAACAATTGGCTGCATACGGGGAAAATCCTAATGAGGAAAGAATGTCCATACTAAAAGGACGGGAATCCGTACCTCAAGTCCAGTGAATGAACGGAAGAAAGACTCCTACTTCTGGATCACTAACGCTACATGAATACACACGTGTATAAGTATCGAATCACTGATTACGTACTGGGTTTTATGTCTCATCTTAGCTTACTTTGTATGTTTTAGGTCATGGTTTACTGTTTAAAGCCCTATCTGTGTTTACCTTGTACTCTGATTAATCTGATAAAGTATTACTGGTAATTCATGTATTATTATACTTACTGTGCAATAATAAGTAACTTTCCTAAAATAGCAGGTTTCCAAAAATAGAAAGTTTCCAAAAATAGAAAGTTTCAAAAATAGAAATTTACCAAAAATAGAAAGTTTCCAAAAATAGAAAGTTTCTAAAAATATAAGGTTTCCATTAATAGATTAGTTGCCTTATTTAATTAAGTCTCTATAAATAGAAGTTTCCATAATTAGAATTAAGCTGGTTGCATAAGCTAAAATATAAGTCTAAGTGTTTATAAGCTTATTTCTTAAGTCATATGATATAGTGTATAGTTTAATTATTATTTCATGCATTTTAATTAAACTATAGGTTAAGCATTTTAATTAAAGCATAACATGTTTTAATTAAAATGGAATAACTTACTTAGGTTAAAATGTATATTAATATGTATTAATAATATAACCTAAGTCATGTCTAAATTAATTAATTATAAGCATGTTTTAAATAATTAATTAATAATAACTTATAACATAAAAATACTTAGGTTAAAATAATATCATGCTAAATTAATAATTAAAAATAACCTAAGTCATGGTTTAATTAATATATCATGTTATTAATTAATTTATATCCTAAGTTCATAATTTATAATATTAACATGTAGCATAAATCATGATTTAACCAACGAACCATGAACCGGGCATGAAATCGACACCGTACCCCGAACCAAATCGGGGTTCCCCTTGGTTCCTTGATGCCGTGGGACCCACACCACCAAACCGTGACCATATGGTCTCGGTGGTGGCTTAATGACCAAGTCGTGACCCCCTAGGGCACGGGCTAGGCGGCGGCCAAACTAAAACACCCATAAACACCCTTTTTAATTTACCCCTTAATCAAATACATGTTTATTTTATGTTTTTAATTAGGTTTTAAAAAACATCATGTTCTTAATTAATTTTACTAAATCAAATCAAAAGAAAAGATTAAAAAGAAATGTTAAAAAGTTATACCGAATGTGTGGATCAATAGAGGATGAACAAACACGATTTTCTAGCAATGATTTTATTATCCAAGATCATCAAACACCCTCCTATGGTGTCTTGAAGGTGGCGGCACACAAGAACAAGGGAGGAGGAGGAAGAACAAAATTAGGGTTTTAGTTGTTTTTAATAAATGTGATAAATGAAAGACTTTTTCCCCTTAACCCCCTTGTTTAGTAAAAATGATGGGCTAGGCCCATTTCTCTTCCTTAATTCGTGGATATGGGGCCCACCAGGGGTAGCCCAAATGTTTTCCGTGTCTAAAATATTATAGTGTGCTCTCGTGTTCGTGTTTTACGTGTTTTAATTTGTTACGTGTTTATTCGTGTTTATTGGTGTTCATGTTTAGTGTGTTCTCGTTAAATATTTACCGTACCTTAACGTATTTATTTATGCTCGTAATTATATTATATGTATTTACGTGATTATTTTAGTTCGTGTTTTAATGGTGATCATGATTTAATTATGTTCCCGTGAAATACTTATTAACTGCTTATCATGAGTTCGTACGTAAACGATACTTATCATGTTATACACGTATGTACTTACTTGATTAATAACACATGAATGTGATCAATACTGAATAAGGTAAGTTTTAATCTAGGACGTACGATCTTAAGGGCACTATTCATGGTAAAAGCATGCGGGTTTTACAATTCTTCCCCCCTAAAAAGAATAATTCGTCCCCGAATTATAGATAACGTAACTGGAAGCGGAACACACCCGAATCAGACTGAGAGGTTATGTGAGATAATGAACGTGCAGGTGATCTGGCAAAAAGAACGCGGAACGTGACATGTCTTGAAAAGACATGGAACGTGACGTGACTGAAATGACATATCTAGTTGATAAGAGAAAATGGATACGAAGTCCGGATGAACTTGTCCGTTTCCAAGTGGCTTTCCTCTTGGAACGATTCCTTCTCAAGGTTTTGCCACGGATGGTAAATCTCGGTCCTCTTGACCTTGACATGAAATTCCGAAACAAGTTGTTGGTTATCAACGTAAGATGGATCCCCTGAATTTGATCGAGGGAATAAGAATTAACGTATAAGAGTAACTGAAACCTTATTGTACAAAACAATTTAACTTAACGAATACTTCACGACGATGCTCGAGACCTAATGAAACGTAGTACGTGAAATATTTTGAACGGGATACGTGAAAAATTTTGAACGGAATACGTGAAAATGTTGAACGGAATACGTGAAAATGTTGAACGGAATACGTGAAAATCTGGTGAGTGTAGTATGAGTAAACACATCGCGATCCATGATATGGGAACATATCATGAACGTAGAATAACTTAGATGACAATGCTAAATGGTATGGGTAAGACGCGAAGTGTGACGTGAAACGTCTGTCTGAGGATGGGAAATTATTGAACTTAAGTCTGGTCTCCCAAGTTCCTATAACTTCCCGGAATGAAATTGGGAGTTACATCGTAAGTTAGAATACAATCATGAACATGAATAGTTCATGAACGTGAATGCTGAAGCAAGTCATGAAATTGGCTGGAGGAATGATCGTAAGAAAATGAATTTGAATATGAGTGTAAATCTAATCTGATATCCGAAAGAGGCCACGTGATCGTACGATCTTTGGCTGAAATGTTTAAAGGTCCTCTACTGTGAAATCTTTGCGGATGCAAGCATCATGTAGACTTGTTCAAACTGCTACCAATTCCGTGGAGTTACTATACTATTTCCATTCGGAAAGTGTTCCCGATGGAGATAGTTACTAGTATGTAGGTGTTCTATCTTAACCTGATTGTATAACAGGATATAAGATATGAACATAACTGTATCTTGTTCCCTAGAACTTGATACATATGAGTTTGCGAAACTCTGAGTCTCCGAGATTAGACTTTTCTTAGCGTGGGATTTTCTTGAAACACCCAACGTATTGTAGGGTTCTCACCTTTACGCATAATCTGAGTCATGGTAAGATTAACCGTGGGAATCCATATGATTCAGCATGTCGCTGTAATCAACCAAAAGTTATATTGGAAAAATTTCGGGGTGAAATTTCTCTTGTCATAGGATTTGTAACATATTGCAAATATGGTCTTACTGTTCTTCTCGAGACTTAGAGGAAATCAGGTTGTTCTTGATGAAGACGTTGATAAATTTGTTTATGAGTTCATGGAAACTCAATTTATTAAGTCCATAATGCTGTTGGAGCATTTATGAGATTAATACAGAATCATAAATTTTAGCATGACCAAGTCGTGTACGAATAACAGTCATGGACATGTCCTGCTCTTTCACCCGTCACTATTGGCAACTTGTTCATGAGTTCGATCTTGGAAAAGTGATTAACACTATACGGTTGATTGGACATGTCGACAATACGTGGAGGAGAATAACGGTCATGAATGGTGATTTGTTTAAGTCGACGGTAGTTGACACATAATCTCATGGTACCATCCTTCTCCTTGTAGGTTCTCCTGGAATGTATAGGAAGACTTTGGAATAATCAACTGGCTATGCGTAAAAGAGTTAAGTGGTCGTGTCTTACTGACAGCTAGAAAATTTTAGCGACCATGGCTAACAATGCACATGCTTGTAAGCATAGATAATTTGCACAGATTTTCCGATGGAAAATCAAGCTGAAAGTATTCAGGAGCCTGAACATTACTGTACATAATTATGAATCGTAGCATGGTGTGTTGTTCATAGTCCATAATTAGGATAAAATTTAATTAGTGTCTGTCAGAGGAAATGCGTTAGCAGGTTGGATCTCCTCATTAAGCTGAATGTAAACCTCCGTATACATGGGAATACGAAGGGCGTCCTTCATTGTCCTGAGTATATGAAATATGGTGAAAGAAATGAAAGTGTCATCGACAACGTGACAGTTCTCACTGAAGTGCCGGTAATGGTACTTAAATTCTTGTGGCCTGATTAATACATGGCACAACAAAAAGGATATACCCTGGGAGGGTACCCTGGAATTCTTAGAAATGTTCCACAATTGGACATGAGTCATGTGTCTTGACTTCTGTCTTGGAAATATACGCATGATATATGTCTTGGCTGGTGTCTTGACATGTTTCTTCAAAAGTATACGTGAGACATGTGTCTTGACTGATGTCTTGACACGTGTCTCGAGGTGTGAACAAATAGAACTACAATACTAGGTTAGTATGCCAAAATTGGCGAATTGATTGGCGCGCTAACCATTGTAATACCCGATCACGTCCGTGACCGTGTTCTATGGTGATTACTAGGATGGTTGCCGTGACAGTAATGGTTACTATCATCGTGTCTGTCAGTTCCATGACTGTCATTTTCATGACTGTAATTCATGTAAGTATTCAGCTGAGTGGCCGGCTGGTACCGGTTCCCACTCATGTGACTGAAAAGACAACTGCACGGTGTGTGACATCTGATAAAATAAGGACATGGATTGTGATGGAAATCCTCCGGTGGTGAAGCATCATCTCGTCCGACCGCTTCGATCTAACGCCTTTGTCTTCGTCTTTTAGGATCTCCAGGTTGTAAACATCATCAAAATCTCGTAGCGTCTCCAAACATCAGCAACATCAATCTTTAGTAGCATCTCCGAGTTATGAGCGGCATCAGCATCTTGTAGAAAATCAACAAGTGGAATACGCCTAATAAGATTTAGTCTAGTGAATACTCATGGAGTATTTTCAGAGAAATAGACATGGAATATGGTAAGTGTAATACACATGGAATACGGTACTGGAGTACACATGGAATGCACATGAAATGATCGATATGGGTTGATCATCTAACATGATTCGCATGAAATAATTGATTAACGGTTTGAAGACCAAACTGGGCTGATCATCATGATAGCCTAGCAATAATAGCATAGACATCGTTCTGGTTACATAGGAAAACACCAAAGAGTGTGGTGGATCGAAATCCAACAATGATTATCATGAAAGCATGATTAATGAAAACCAACCATGACTGTTATGAAACAGGATTTAATGAAACCCTTCCATGTTTAGTATGAGGGCATGCTCAACATGACGAGAACGTAATCAAAATAAAACTTAAGACGTATTGAATCATGAAGATGAAATCATCATGTAAATATTGGAATGAAATTAATCAAGATGGAGTATAAAATGTAATCAGCATGAAAATGAGGTTAACCATGATAGTATGTAACCATAATCGTCATAAGGATCATAAAAAAAATTTAATGAGTGTTCTCTTAATAACATGGTTGTACTGAAATAAAATTTTAAAAAAAATCACTGGTGGGAACGACTGGAGTCAATTCCCAAAACAAAGTTGATATGATTACTCTGATTAGAGCGTAATATAAATAAACATAAAACAAAATTTATGCCATAATCATGAAAAAAATTTTATGCGTAAAAACAGTGCATGAATGCGTAATGTAGTTTATAAAAATATTTTATATGTGCGAGGGGACGCCTATGGGTCGGTCCCAAAACAAAAGACATGGCGAGGGGACGCCTATGGGTCGGTCCCAAAGTTAAAAGTTTCGATAAAAGCACATGCGACTAAATAGGGCCAGTCCTGTACCAACCATTACTTAGTCATAATCCCTGCAACAATGATACATGAAACATGAATAAATGAAACTTATCTGTCAAAACTTATCAGAAAAAAAAAAAAATTTATGTGACTAATTATGAACTACTAGGGTTCAGTCCACATAGCCACAGTTCACGAGGAACATTATGCATGAAACAATGACACATAACTAAATATGAATGACGGTTGTCCATCCATATTAGTAAAACAGTATCGATGAAAACGTCAAGGTTAAAACCTCAAGGTGCTGAAAACATCATGGTTAAAACAACAATGTGCTGAAAACATCAATACATGGAATAACAAACGTTGGCTTAGGAAGCTCCTGGTGACTACCCACTAGTCACAGGTTGAGTTTTAGAGCCTACAGGTCGAAGCCTTGGCTCTGATACCATAATTGTAACACCCCATTTTGATAATGGAATGTCACGCGTAATTATGGCGTGTCATCAAAGCATACAAGGATAAATGTCTAAAACATTACATGACCATAGGGATAACCGGAATCAAACATCGGTTCCCAACATAAGCCCAAAACATAATAAAGCAAAAGAAATGAATGAAAGACTAAACAAGCATAAGTATATGAGGGCAAGAAGGAAAAGAAGTCTTTAGCAGCTTCCATCCTATGCACGTCCTCCAAATGCTCGAGTCTTCCCTAGGGTACCTGCCGTTTTGGGACATGGAAAGGAAAGTAACGGCTGAGCAAAACGCTCAGTGCACGGATATAGACATAGCATGAATGACTAAGCATAATAAAGACTTAATAGCAGCGGAAATGTATAAGTCCTGGAAAACCTGGAACATGTTCATAAAACTGGTTTTATAGTTTGAAAAGCCTTATGTTTATCTTATGAGAACTGTTTAACATATTTTACCATTAGCCAATATAGGTCATGAAAATCCACCGTACATGAATACTTGGAGGGGTGACCTCATCATGCAAATTAGAGGGGCTGCCTCTAATTTAATATACTGGTTCTGGGTAGGAGGGATCAGCTCCTTGTGAAGGATGCAAGGCACACACCACATTCACCATGAAATCCTGACTGAAACATGTAACTAGGATGCACCCATACACCCCACATGATAAATATGATAATATAGCCAAAAGCTGAAGGGACGCCACGAGCAATCACTCCGCCGTGGTGAAGTCATAACACCAGTGCCTCTAGTGTTATGGTTATGGTACCTCCATAACTAGGTGAAACTGGTCATGCATGTATATGGCTTTAGGTATTCTAATTAAACATAAGCAATTCAAAAACATATAAAACAAATACTGGGAAAACAATTGGCTGCATACGGGGAAAATTCTAATAAGGAAAGAATGTCCATACTGAAAGGACGGGAATCCGTACCTCATGTCCAGTGAATGAACGGAAGAAAGACTCCTACTTCTGGATCACTAACGCTACATGAATACACACGTGTATAAGTATCGAATCACTGATTACGTACTGGGTTTTATGTCTCATCTTAGCTTACTTTGTATGTTTTAGGTCATGGTTTACTGTTTAAAGCCCTATCTGTGTTTACCTTGTACTCTGATTAATCTGATAAAGTATTATTGGTAATTCATGTATTATTATACTTACTGTGCAATAATAAGTAACTTTCCTAAAATAGCAGGTTTCCAAAAATAGAAAGTTTCCAAAAATAGAAAGTTTCAAAAATAGAAAGTTACCAAAAATAGAAATTTTCCAAAAATAGAAAGTTTCCAAAAATAGAAGGTTTCCATTAATAGATTAGTTGCCTTATTTAATTAAGTCTCTATAAATAGAAGTTTCCATAATTAGAATTAAGCTAGTTGCATAAGCTAAAATATAAGTCTAAGTGTTTATAAGCTTATTTCTTAAGTCATATGATATAGTGTATAGTTTAATTATTATTTCATTTATTTTAATTAAACTATAGGTTAAGCATTTTAATTAATGTATAACATGTTTTAATTAAAATGGAATAACTTACTTAGGTTAAAATGTATATTAATATGTATTAATAATATAACCTAAGTCATGTCTAAATTAATTAATTATAAGCATGTTTTAAATAATTAATTAATTATAACTTATAACATAAAAATACTTAGGTTAAATTAATATCATGCTAAATTAATAATTAAAAATAACCTAAGTCATGGTTTAATTAATATCTCATGTTATTAATTAATTTATATCCTAAGTTCATAATTCATAATTTTAACATGTAGCATAAATCATGATTTAACCAATGAACCATGAACCGGCCATGAAATCGACACCGTACCCCGAACCAAATCGGGGTTCCCTTTGGTTCCTTGCTGCCGTGGGACCCACACCACCAAACCGGGACCATATGGTCTCGGTGGTGGCTTAATGACCAAGCCGTGACCCCCTAGGGCACGGGCTGGGCGACGGCCAAACTAAAACACCCATAAACACCCTTTTTAATTTACCCCTTAATCAAATACATGTTTATTTTATGTTTTTAATTAGGTTTTAAAAAAACATCATGTTCTTAATTAATTTTACTAAATCAAATCAAAAGAAAAGATTAAAAAGAAATGTTAAAAAGTTATACCGAATGTGTGGATCAATAGAGGATGAACAAACACGATTTTCTAGCAATGATTTTATTATCCAAGATCATCGAACACCCTCCTATGGTGTCTTGAAGGTGGCGGCACACAAGAACAAGGGAGGAGGAGGAAGAACAAAATTAGGGTTTTAGTTGTTTTTAATAAATGTGATAAATGAAAGACTTTTTCCCCTTAACCCCCTTGTTTAGTAAAAATGATGGGCTAGGCCCATTTCTCTTCCTTAATTCGTGGATATGGGGCCCACCAGGGGTAGCCCAAATGTTTTCCGTGTCTAAAATATTATAGTGTGCTCTCGTGTTCGTGTTTTACGTGTTTTAATTTGTTACGTGTTTATTCGTGTTTATTGGTGTTCATGTTTAGTGTGTTCTCGTTAAATATTTACCGTACCTTAACGTATTTATTTATGCTCGTAATTATATTATATGTATTTACGTGATTATTTTAGTTCGTGTTTTAATGGTGATCATGATTTAATTATGTTCCCGTGAAATACTTATTAACTGCTTATCATGAGTTCGTACGTAAACGATACTTATCATGTTATACACGTATGTACTTACTTGATTAATAGCACATGAATGTGATCAATACTGAATAAGGTAAGTTTTAATCTAGGACGTACGATCTTAAGGGCACTATTCATGGTAAAAGCATGCGGGTTTTACAAGTAGGCCTTTCAATTTGTCTTGAGTCGAGAAAAAAGGAACTTGCAAATACTCAATATTAAATACTGTATTCGAGAATTCAATTTATTGAAGCTCTTGTACATGTGTATTCAAATAGTTTGATATTGTCATATAGTACCAAAATTGTGAAATATCCTTGATCACCAATTTATTATACTAAACTTCCAAAACAACATTTGAAGTTCAAAGTATTATAATTCTTTAATGTATAATGCAACTTTAATTAACATGTCATCTCCAAGGATACCATGATTAATATTGAGTGTTACCTCAATTATATCTTTTCAAGTTTGATAACTTGTCATTAAAAGATATAAATAGGTTATCTATAATATCTATTATGTAATGTATGATTCCAACCAAACATCCAAGTTTGTTGACTATGATAATTTGCACAATTATTGACAAATTTCTCATTTATAGAATATGGAAGCTGATCCAAGACAAGGATGTTATTCTATTTCCAAACATATTCTTTCAGAATATTCATTACACAAGTTATCTAATAACTTTCAAATAGATTAATATATTCAAATCATCTAGCATTTTAAGCATGATATAAATACAACATGAGACACATGAAAATTTCTCAAACCAGATTTAGATTTCTTCATGTTCTAAATATCCATATAAACTTACTACATGGCATATTATGTTGTATTTCCACCGCATAAATAAATAAATTTATTTTCTTTTCAAGGTTATGTATATCTTATTTTCTAAATCTTCAAAGTAAAATTTCACTTCAAATCTAAACCAAATCAACACTTAATTTGAATGAAAACTTACTTTCTTACACGTCTATTCGACACATATAATTTAAGAAAATAATCATAATACTCCCACTAGCTTTTAGGAATACTCAGAAATTATATTATTTCAATTTCGAATCAAATCTTGGATTTCCAATTTAAACATAAGAATAATCTCCTAGATGCCTGCATTTAGCACCCCCAAATTACAATGCGCAACGGAAATACACATTTGGGTGCTAAATACAAACATCGTTATACAAAACATTTTAAACAACTTAAAATGATACATTTGAAATATAAAAGGGTATTATTCTAATCAATGTCTAAAACTTTCGATCCCGAGTAAAACAATTTTAGAAATATCAGAGTCACATTTTAGGTCCCCTAAAGTTGATCAAATCCACAAACACTTTACCAAAGTACAAGACCGTATAATTATTTTTATGACAAAAAAATGAAAGAAATTATGTTTTAGACCAATCATCACAAAAGCAATCCCGCAATCCTTCTCCAGCAAGCTCCGCAATTCATCATCTTCAATACCTGAAATACATGCTTAAAATCATCAACACAACGGTTGAGCGAGTCTATAGGTTTTCCAAATCAACATTTGAACACAAGAGAAAAATCAATCAAGATCATTTAATAGAATTGTGCGCATACAATCTATTAGTCAGGCATTCTGGTATATAGCAATAGCTATTAAATTGTATTAAGCTCATGACACCGACCCCTTAACTTAGTCACCCACGCCTAAAGCCGGCATGACTAGATGAATTCCAGTGCCCCTACTAGGGTATCAGTTGCAAGTATACCACATTCCCATTCTTGTAAAATTATCCTTCCCAGCGGGTTATTCAGCGTAAAACCCTGGTCTCGGATAGGGTCGTCAGCCCAATAGTACTATTATTAGAATAAGCGGCTATTCCCAACTCACAACATCAAGTTGGAAGATAGTTAACGGCTCATGAATTTAGGGTCTTTTGCAGCTTAGGTACTTATACAATTCAAAACAACAAAGGCAACAAAGACAACATTCGGGTCCAAACAATCAATCATGACTTGTGTTCATTTTACTTTCAAATAGCATGTATCCCCCTTACGGGTTTTAAAATCATTCAAAACAATTACAAAAGCAAGGCTATAGACTCACCTGGAGTAATAGCAGTAGTACGACGATCTTCGACGATAGTTGATGCCCGATAAACACAAAAACCGCAACCTATCAAATAAGGCGCGTTCATCAAAAATAAACTCGAATAAAATCAATACTTACTAACATCAAACTCAAAATCATAATATCACACTCAACCCAAAATGAAAATAATACAAATGACCTATTACTTCATTCTATATGTTTACTTTAGTAGTCAATCCTTTCAATAAAAAAAATCTCCCGGTACATACCAAATGTACGAGCTCGTTTACCCCACTTAAACACATCAAATATTTATGGTACTAATCAGAGACCTCACTTACTATATATAGAAAGACCTGTTAAAAGGCCATCAAAAGATTTTACTTTTAAAGTTCCCTGCCCGACACATCTATGAACTACAAAAACCGGACTGTTTTACGTCATCGACTCATACAATCATTTTGACCATTCTAAACAATCCCGTTTACAAATCCGACACTTGGGTTTGAAAATAGACTCACAACCCTAAGTTGAGAACCAAACATCAGTCCTTGACTATATTTACAACTCATTCTATAGTCCCCGAGATTCGATCCAAATATCGACAACAACTTCGGATTGTGTCGATACTCGTCTCCCGGTACACGAATAATCAAAACATCATAACTTCGCGCTCGTTTGGAGCTAGAAGCTCTATCTTATATCAAATCGAAGCTAAAAGAATTATCTACAACCTCATCTAATTAGTTTATTCATTTTCAAACAGTAAGGTTTCCAAAATTGGCCTTGAACCTACTGACCTAAATCACCTTCTTAAAAACCATACTAAATAAAATTTTCAACCAATTTTAATCAATCCCATAAGCCTAATATCACCCTAATATCATTTTAAACAACTCATCTAACACATAACACCCTTGGATGATCATACAAAATTTTACCCATTAAATAATCCATACATGCAAGCACTCAAAATTTCAAATATAATAATATTAACACTATAAACAAGCATAGAAAAGATCAAACAACCTTGTTCTTCATCAAAATTTTGAAAAGTTGTTGCATGTGTATAAAAATTATACCAAAAGATGCACCATCAAATTTCTAACATGTGTCTTGTCTTAGATTTCTTTGATTCAAACTTGATCATCAAGATCAAAGGGTTTTGGTGTTGGTTTTTGTACAGCAAAGAGAAAAGAGAAGGAAGAGAGATGGTGTTTTGATGAAATGAATATTAAAATGAAAGAATGTGTAGTGGAAAAATTATTTATAGTGGGGTGCAGGGGTAGTTTTTGCCAATTTGTGATAGTTTTGGTCCAAAATGCAATTAAATAGTTGTAAGGGTGGAAATTGTAAATTGTAAATTTTGAAAATATTTACGAGGCTCGGGTTTCGTAAAAATACTTTTCAAAAGTTAAAACGCACTCAAAATATGATAATAGTATGATCCCGGTTCGTCTTAATACGAACTTAAAATAAAAATGTCAAAAATATAAACATCAAGATAACAAATGATAAAACATAAAATCTCGGGCATCCGTCGATATCATGGTCACTAATAATCCTCGCTATTAGTAAAAAGATAAAAATAAAACCTCCAACGTCGGTTTTAAAGAAAACCATCAATCGTCATTCCATTCAACTCATCAAAAATTTCAAAATTATTCGTAAAAATAATATTATATAATATTAAATAAATGACCTCGGGTTTGGGTTGTCACACTGCATATATCCATTCATGGATAATTGCACTTTGTAATTTCCAAAGATTTATTTTTGAATTAATAAACTCCTTTCGATTACTTAAGTCCTTGTCCAAGTAATGATTTCAAGAAAGAGTCCATATACATTCAATTTGTCAATTAAAACATGACCACCAAAATCTCTATATATATTTAATGCATTTATTAAAGAATATTCAGTCACAATTAATTAATTAAGTGTGATCAATAATCTATTCATAATACATACATTAAATACGTGTACAATTTTTGTCCATAAAATTTCGACACAAAGATTGAACACCACAATTGGCGTTTTTCCTTCCTTTGACGAAACTCATCTCCAATTTCTAGTCAAACTATTTAAGATAAAGCAAATCTAAAATTGATTATCTTATTTGGACAACATCTATAACATTCATAGTATGAGTAGTTTACCGAAGTCAATATTTGGTAATAAATCTTAACGATTATTTGTAACTCATAATTCTCAGCATATTACTCGCATATCCGTAATATCCTTGCGGACCTATGACTTAAATCCTTTATCATGAGAGTTTAGCATTTACACGCCTACCTCATTATAATTACTAGTGTATTTTAAAAGATTATGTATCTAGTAATTTTATCTTTCAAGATCAAAACTCCCACTTGCTTTTAGTAACTTAAAGTTAATACATAGCAAATAGATCAACACTCCAACGTTATCTATTGGGACATTAGAAAACACAATGAAAGTTCCTAACTCTTTATTTTCTAAACAACCCACTTCATAAGTAGTCTAGCAAAATTTGAACTTCATTTAAGATATAACGTGATTCATCACATTCCATATATAATGGTATCTTATTAATCTTCTTAGCTCAAGTCATACTCAACTTTCTAACCTTGATATCTTTTGGAAGAAAAGAAGATATAGTTATCTTGAATCAATCATCATTTAGGGAAATATTCTAAGTCAATCTAACAATATTCAAGATAAATATATATCTTTCGGCTTACCTATATACCAACTAAATCATCTTAATTGTATAATATATTTCCTAACCATTTTGCATGCTTTATAACTCAAGTACTTCTAACACAAAGTCACTTCATTTTCATGTCTTTAAAACATAAAAGTTATAATTCCATTATACGTTTTAAGTCATTTGACAATGACTTCATGTATATGTCTTTAGTGAAATAGAGACAATACATTAACGTCTTACTTTATATTATACGTCTTTCAAGACTTTATGTTTGTGACTTTATACAATAAATCATAAACATGTAGAACTAAAGTAATTATGAATACCACTAGGTTTCAACAATCTTTTCAAGTTAATTCACTAATAAGTCTATTTATGTAATTCCAAGAATACATAAATATTTTACTTTAGTAGTATAAGATTACTCTATGTATTTATGTAATTCCAGGAATAATCCATCTTAAGAAACTACAAATAACCACGCCCGATCTCACGACATGTGGATATTTTACCATTGTGTTTACAATTTAGTCCAAGCTCTCACACGACTAAATCAAAACAACAAGTGTCTCTTAATGTGAATGATATATAAACTTTTAAGTAGTATTTTAATCATATTGACACATGATCTAACTTTCATCTAATATTAATTATATTGTTAATCTCTTATCTTGCAGTCAAGAGAATCATATCTTTATGAGTTGTTTCTTGCACACAACATTCATTTCTCCCACTTGTGCACGGAACAACCTCATACATTAGATAAACATCACGTCTAACGTTCGTCTATACAAAATATGATTGTGTCATATATATTAGCTTTTACAAGTAGATTTAGAACCACTTAATCGACAAGAATCAATACATGACAATCATTTGAAGATAATAGTGTCAACAATTTGAAAGTAATTATCTTAGGACATACTAAAGATAACATGGGTTATTACCAAGGCAACAAAGCTTGTAACTCCCACTGAATTAGAGAATGTTTTAATAGACTCAAAATCAGTAATACAACATTGTAAATGTTTCATAATCGGTTAAACTAATTAGTGTTGTGTTTACTTTCTTACACTTTTGAAAAACACATTCGTAACAATTACTTGTAGTGTTAAAGAGTGTACTCTACTTCGTAAATGATGACTTATCCATCAATTGCTTTTTAACTTGAAAGATTTGGCATGCAATTTCTTCCTTAATAGGTCTACTAACCCCACAATGGTATGTAGTGCCTATAAATGGTCAAAGCACAACTACTAGACAAATTATGCTAGTTTGCCTTTTAATAAATTAGCGGTAACCGTTCTTAAAATTTAATAACTCAAAATAAGCACTTTTCTTAACTATGTTATGAGTTATGTATATAGAGCAAGACATTTCTAAAATCCTTATTACTCATTCTTCGCTCTTGAAAAAGAGTTTAGGCTTAACCTTTCATTGTAAATTGACTCTATCCTCAACCATCTGGTTTATAGATCAATAAATGAATAAACCTTGTTTACGGTGTAACGTTGCATTAATACATTGCAAAAGAATTTACAAAATTCAATTTCAGTATTTTTGATAATACCATTCAAGAAAATAAAATTACCCCTGTAATATTCATATAACCATAATATTTCCTTGAAACTAGAATCCAAATTGACATAATTTGATCACATCAGTTGATCTGCTAGCAACAAAAGTATTCCAGATGGTAACTTGTCGAACAATAACTGACAAAACAATTTGAAATTTATAGATTCTTTAGGGACTTACATTGCCAAAAAGAAAAATTTTGCATTGTAAACATGTTTCATCCCCTCTTATGCCTTAAGTTTCTAGATCTCACTAAGTAACTTAATTAAGTCGACTTATCTAAAGAGCGTGTAGAACAATGATAATCTTATAACTAATCAAGAGGGTTGTTGTTATTCTAGAAAGAGAAACAAGAGAGAGAAACAAAGAAAATTTTATTAAGTGAAAAGTGAAATAAACAACCAACACCCCTTTCCATGGTGGAAAGGGGTTTATTACCTAAGTCCTTAATGGAGTTGGGCCTCCAACCCATGACAAGCCCATGGGCCGGGTTAAACATTAATATAACGTAACATTTAACTACGAGCTACTAAACGTATTACAATATTGTTGGAGTGACCGATACTTATAATATACGTTAAAAACGTATTTCCAACAATCTCCCCCTAAGGGAGATCACTCCAAATTACAAAGTCCTAAACCTAGCATACTATACTAAGTCTTCGTTCTTCAGCTCGTAGTCTTTTCTCTTTTATCTTTTCTTTTTGTTGTGAATATGTTGATGTCGATCTTTAGGATTTGGCTTTAGAGCATTGTTCTTTTGACCCTTCACGTGCGATCTTTGCCTTCTTGTGATTCTTGCCTTCTCGTGACTCCATGTTCCACACACTTATGTTTTTGTTGAATTCTTGAAAGCTTTAGAGTTTGGTACAGCGGAAGACTTTATTTTGAACTTTCTTGAATTTTACTGAAATTGATGAAGAAAAACATAAGCATGTGGGAACGACTTAATCTGGTACACCACAACGCCACCGTCTTCAAATGCCGCAACAAGACACGAACGAAATGGCTTAGAACATTTCATTCTAAATCGGTAGCATTTTACCTCCGGTCGGTGAAGACCGTTGGACGATAGATATTGTACCTGTGACGGATAGTTTCAATTAAGTAACTTCCTGACACGATTTCGTGGGTAAACCCGTTCTCTTTATTTCGACGATCACTAAGCCTGACTGCGAACATAAAGAGTGAATCTCTTGGATAAATTATCCTTGTGATTGAAGCCGTCAATTCATGAACCTTGAACAAGTGAATTTCAATTAAGATTTTCACCATTGTTGCTTTCCAGTTGTCACGAGCTTGATTCATATAGAATCTTGCACGTCACCTACCAAGTTCTGTTTGATGTTAACACTAGAAGGATTTCCACTCATCACCGTGAACACTAAAGAGTGTCACTCTAAGTGTTCTGGCAAGATCATACGATAATACGTAGAGGCCTGGAACGAGTTTAAGTTCAATTAAGAATTAAACTACTGTTTCTTTCCAGTTTTCACAAGATTGGTTCTTAAAGAACCGCACATGTCACCTACCATGAGCTTGTTTGATGTTGGCTCAAGCAGGATTTCCATCTTCATTGTGATACTTGCGTATCACTCGGATGTTCTAGCAATATTACAAGAATACTGCGTAGGACTCATAAAGATCTCTTACTTTTCACAGTGTGTGAAGAAGCAAGGAATAAATGGAAAGTGTCCTAATGAGACGTTTGATGATCTCGTGGCTCTAGACTCGATAGTGCGTTTTGATTTAGTGAGCGATGGCTGGAGAGGATTGCCACCTATTCAATATCAGTCTATTCGGAGTGAATAAACCAATAGATAACGTGTTGAGCTCCGTGTGATTAAAACAAACATCTTTTGAGAGATATTTGAGTTAGCTGGGATGGGTTATGCATTGCATCACTGGGTCCATGATGTCTTATCTTCAATATCAAGTATCATTAAAAAAATGATCTCATTAGCATATGTATTGACCCGGTTTCTGCCTAAGGTTTTAAGGAGGGCTTCTTTCTTTACACCCTTTATCATTACAATTCTTTTTCATTCTTCAACCCCTTCAGTGCTTACCAATACGTCATAACTAGCACCTTGTTGTGATTGTTCCAGTGCTAACTTAAGTACTTGGTCGGCATTCAGCTACATTCACAATCTTTCTTTATCTTTCCTAGGACTTCTAATTCTATCTAGGGAATTGTCATTGGGAAGATTCCATCGGTTCTGATGAATCATTGGACTAATACCTAATCCTACCACCCTTTTATCACCATATCTGTCGTGAATTAAGTGTGTTTTGGGTAAGTATTGTCACTATGAAAAATCCTTGAAAATAACTTAAAGCACTTGTGATATTATAATCAAAGTTTTTGTGCCTTCCGTCTTTTGTTCATCAAAAACGATCCCCCTTAACATGTGCATTACACATATTAAGTTGGTTTGTCTTTTAAGTCTTTATCATTTTTAGCCAAATATCATTAAGTCTCCTTAATCCCATTTTCTCCCCTTATCCAAAATGTTAACCATTAATATTTGGGATATTGAATGGATTAACCAGTCTTTAGGTAAAAATGAAATCAATCTATGGCCATAAGAACATATTAATGCTCCCCCTCAAATTAATGAGGGTTAGTTGTAGTGCTTGAGTATGATATATTTTGAAAGATTTAGAATCTCGTGAGAAATTCTTGAAACATTATCATACTTTCACAGTACAACAAGCCACAAAAGAACAATATACATAATATTTACATATTGACAAATTAACAAATATGAAATAGACCTGAGATAGTACGACCCATTAGATGGATCGTTGCATCAGCTTGTGGTGCGCTCCATATGGTCTTCCACCAATGAATCGTTCAATACTCCTCATTTAACAACTTTCCCGCAGCTTTTCATTAATCTTATTGATCAGGTAGGTAGCACTTGTTTCATACCATTTGTACCACTGGACGGTAACTGCGGGATGCTTCCTGGTTCTTTTGAGCTGGATCAATGTGTCCCGAACTTGCTCAAGCGTCCCGTCACTAAACTTGGAGAGTTCCGCTATTCTCATGAATTTCTTCTCACCGGATCCATTCAAGTAGAAGGTGCATGGAACCGGTTTTGTAGTGCTTGTGTAGGGGCTTTTGTCGTGATGAATATCAGGAACCTTCGTGTATGAAGCAGTGAGGTTTATCTTCTTCTGATAACTCTCAACGCCAAGTTGCAAGTCTTTAACTCTTTTCTTGATCACAATGCAACGAGTATGCATTCGTAGAGCTGAATTCAGCGCAATGTTGTCTTCCGTGTCCAAGTGTTTCAGTGTGTCTTGAGTCATCAACATCAACATGTCTTCAATGTCAACAAGAGGAAGATCTGAAAAATCTCCTTCCATGATGGTATAGGATTTGCCGCCTTCTCTTTTTAATCTGATATCTGTTATATGATGATAGCCGACTTTGGGTTCAACTCTTACTCCTAAAATGGCTTTGATTCTGAACTCGGATTTTACTGGAGTCTTTGACTTGAAACCACATGCATAGCTGTAAGCTTTCTGTATGGTTTCTCCCCAATGTGATGCACCCAGTTCAGCATACTGATTATACCCAGGGATTAATTTCCTTACCCATATACGATCAACCTTTTCTTCAATCCAGGGTATTGACCCCCAAGTTGTAGCTTTGACCAAGGTTAAGGCAGTCACATACTTGTTGGCGTCGTTTACTAAATGCTCAAGGTCATAGCAGATAAAGAAATCACGTATGATTTTATTGTCAGCATCAGCGATCGGGAGAGGAGCATTCTCAGGCCTGTGATGACATGTTTATTGAGGAAGGTTCATTGCTTTCAACAACTCATTCACATTGTATTCAGCCTCCATTCTACTGATTCTTGAAGTAGGAATGATGGTGGGATCATGAAAAGCTCGAGTTACCATCGCTGGAGTTACATTGTCAGTTCCATACCTGTAGATTAGATATGCTGAGAAGTCGATGGGATTGTTGAGGATTTGGGAGAAATCTGGTTCATCTTCTCGAGTTAGCGGACGAATGCTAGCAGCTTCTGTGACCCAAGGTTGCCCGGGTACATCTTCATCTACATTAACTGTATCCATCCATGTCGGTTCGCTCGATTCTGGAATATCATGACTTTGTGCAGATTTTGGAGCTCGATTCGGAAAAATTACTCGAATTGTATGAGTACGTTGAGTGTCCTTCACTGGTGTAGACTTAGACGTTTTAGGTATTGGTTGATCGGGTTCTCAGATGGGTAGTTGTTGTGGTGGTGTTGTAGATGTGATAGCTGAAGCAGATTGAAGTGAACCCGATGTCAGATTAGCATTAACATCATGACGATGTTTGGTGCGTTTGCCGGTTGGAGTTGACTCAGAGTCTGGAGTTTCCTCGGCTGTGGAAGTTGTTTGATCTTTAGTAACATTATCCTTTTGAGACTTGTCACCTTTTCCTGAAGTTTGATCCCCTTCACCATCTGACTTATCTTTGTTGTGATCATCCTCTTCCTCTTCTTCATTCTTTTCCTCTTCATCATCATTCTCTGGTTCATCTTCATCATGTATTCGTTCGTCCATGCTGTCATCATCATCATCATTACGATCACCCTTATCATCATTGTCACCATCATCATTGTCATCTTCATCGTCATCGTCCTCTTCATTCTCAGAGGATTCATTGGTTTTGTCTGACTCATCCTCATCTTCATCGTCTTTTACTAGATCGAGAGTGCTGTAAGGGACGACGGTGCCATGTTTTTCAAATATCTCGGTGTCTTGATCCATTGCCGTCTTTAACGCTTTGTGAAGTGCTTGTTGTTCTGGAGTTCAGTTGTAGGACCCGACTTGAATCATCTTAGCATGCAACAGCTTCTTCAACTCGTAGTCTGTGAGTCTTTGAGCTATTTGAAAGTCGGACTGCTGAGTGTCAGAAGACTTGATCATCATTTTGCTTGCAGCGATATATTTTAGTTCATCTCGCAGAGGAGGGAGTACAGTTTCAATAGATTCTTGAACCTTTTCATCTATTGATTCAATCAGTGTAGCATTAGCTTGAAGAAGTTCTTCTTTCTCCTCTTTGTATTTGTTTCTGAGTGCGCGAAGACGTTAAATTGATTCTTGCTTCCTTTCCACTGTAGCTTCTAGGTTTTCTTTTATTGACTCTTCAGATTGTTAAAGACTTGTTAATTCTTTTCGAAGCTAGTCGATTTCTTTTTTAAAATCCTTCTTGCTTGCTAATTCATCATGAAGACTAGCGAGTTCCTTTTCATAGGCTTTCTTTGAAGATTCTAATTGCTTTGTAACTAGAATAGTCTTATCCTCTTGAGCCTTCAATAGTTGTTCGATGATTTTCATAAAATCTGGGGTGACTGGTGGAGATGTCAGCAATGGTGTTGGATGAGCAGTTGATTGTGTAGGTGCGACATGAGTTGTGACAATGGTGCTGAGTACTGATGTAATGGGCATAGTTATAGGACATTTACCATGCTCGGGTTTGTTGAAAGATCAGTGTTAGTAACTTCAGATTCAAGAGAGTCAAGGTTCAAGTACTTACCTACTGGATCTGACAAAGACGAGGATTTGGTAACACTTTTTTCCTTGTGGGTGCTCCCTATAACTGTTGTTTCTTGTTGATTATCATCAAGGAACGTATCTTGTTGTTCGTATTGTTGATCATCTTCATCATCCTGAACTGGTTTGTCAACAAACTTATCTGGGTCTCCAAATTCAGCAATGTCAGACAAAACAACTTCCTTTGTCTGTTTCGATCCACTACCGCCCGTCTCCCTTCTACTTTGTATTAAATCCTTCTTCAATTGCTTGGTTTGTTGTTTCTCAGTCAACGGTTGTTGTTGTTCGTCCACATCTTCAAGCAAGTCTTAATAGAAGAGAAGTGTTTTCTTTCCCTTGGCCTTTTTCTCCCATAAAGACATTGTTTTTGTTCTTTTTCCCTTGTCTTGTGTTGGTGTCTCAGCTTCTGAGGAATCATTTTCCTTCCTTTTGCCTTTGGGTTTTGGTGCTTTGAACTATTCAGTGGATTCACCCAATTCTACTCTCTTTGAATGATCTTCATTTTCTCTCAGAAGAGTCTTATAGGAAGCACTCTTTTTTATTTTTTCATTCATCATATGATCCGGAACAGGAGCAGGAATACCTGAGTAAACAATCTTTTGACCTTCTTGTCTCATGTGTACTATGAAGAAATCATCATCTTCTGAGTTAACAAAGAATCCTCCACGTCGATCTATAGATTCATCGACTTTCATAAAGTAATTGATGATGAGCTTAGTGAAGCGTGGAAACTGAAAGTGGTCAGATTTCTTCTTAGCGTTTCTGAAGGCTTGATAATGAAATTCTTCCCATATGAGAGCAGCATAATCCAAATCGAGTCTCTTGTAGATGCCATAGAAAATAAAAGCCTGAGAAAGTCTCATATAATCATACCCTTTGGATTTGCCGGTAAGACATCGGATAATGTTACTAAAGATTGCTTTCCATGGTTGTCCAAGTCTAGAGGTGTTAAACTTGGATATGTTTGGAAATTCTCCCTCATAACCAAGAGACATAATCAGATCTAATATTTGTTTTAAATCTGGAACAAGAGCATATGTTTTCCCTTTAGGAGGAGGAAATTCCAAAATTTCACGAAACTGTCTATGAGAAAATTCCTTCTTCTGACGATTGATGTTTGAAATGTAGTATAATGCAGTTCGTTTTCTCAGTTCTTAACCAATAGAAAGTCCAACCAATATCGGATTTATAATTGTTCTTGGTTGTTTAAGCTTGCTTGGTAATCTATTGCTAATTCAACAAATGCTTGCCAAAAAGAAAATAATACCTACGTATATGTAAAACAAATTGCAAATACCAATTTTTATTCAAACAAAATTCAATTAACAAAATTTAAAACTAGAAGGACTGAAAATGTAATTTCTATGAAAGATAAATGCTCAAAATGTAAATTCTAAAAATTATAGGGACCAAAAGTGCAAAACAGTAAACTAAAAGGATCAAATGTGCAAAATCTATAACAAACTAACTAAAAATGTAACAATCTAACAAACTACTAACTGAATTTTAACAAATCTCAAAGTCCAGGGACCAAAGATATGCAAACCCTAAATACTTGGAAGATTAGCCAAGTTTTAAACACTGTTAGAAATTAAAGGACCTAAGTGCAATTTTTGAAAGTATTTAAGCAAAAACGGGACACAAGAAGGAATAAGCTCGTTTGAGCTTATTACTCAACCAAATCAGATGAAACAACTTGCAAAAGACTTCAAATCCAATTTAAGCTATGTGTATCTAAGGAATCTTACTAAAAGTCAGAAATAAGCAAATGAGTGCTTATTGATAAGCTCAAAATAAGCTCTAGCCAAAACTAATCAACCACATCTGGATTTTACTCTTGAAACTGATTAAGCAAATGATTTTAAGATTGGGAAATCAAACCAGAACAAATTTCATCCAGTAATAAGCTCTAAATCTGAAATAAGCTAAAAAGAGCTTATGTTGACCAAGTTTGACCAGATTTTGGAAAAAGCTCAAATTTTCAAAAATCAATATTCAACACTTACTAACTGGTTTTGTGAAAGAAAATCACAAGATTTGTGAAGTGGATATGGAGATCTAAGAAAACAGTAACAACTTTATCTCAGAGAATGAGCTTTGCTCAGCCTTGGACCAAAAAGCTATTTTCTGGCTTATTGCCTAGAACTGTAGAAATTCCTCTTGGAATCTAAAACTTTAAGATATAAGCTAGAACTGGAAACAAATTCGAGGAAATTTCTTCAAGGAATGAATGAGAAATAAGCAATTGAAAATGGCAAGTTTTTAAGAACTAGGCTGAATGAGAGCTGACCCAAACTATTTTTAAACCATTTGCCTGTTTGACCTATTATTTGACTTGTAAAAGGTTTAAAACCACTTGTTATCAACTAAGGACTGGAAATGAACTCTACAACACCAATTCACAATGCTTGAAAACTGATATTGATCTACTACCAAACACTCCTTTAACTGTTTTCTTACAAACTTTTTCAAAGACTTGTTAAGTATTGGATTAAGCTGATTCAAAGGCTATAGCAGACTAGATTCAATGGACAAAATGAAAGGTATTAGAACTAAATGCAGTCAATTATCTCAACAAGAACTACAATAATGGTGCAAGGCTAAAAATGACTGAAATGATGCAGAAAACTTAAACTAAATCTAAATCAAAACACAATCAGGCAGGATAAAGCTTCAAATACACAAAGATCAATCAAACATCAACTACTAACAACTTTATCATGCAGCCATTAGATTTATACTAGGAAAATGAAGCATGCAATTGACTTGTTGAGTGGAACAAAAACAAGAACTATAGAACCTATTGAAGATAGCCTTTGAGAAGAAGAGGAGCGCTGAGCTCTCTTGCCCTAGTGATAACCACCACCTATCACTAGAAATCAACAAGAATCAACCCACAAATCAACTGGAATCAATCAAACTGCTTGAAAACTCCATTGGAACTAGGAAATGGCTGAATTGTGATCAAACAGCTAACAAACTTCACAAATGTCAGTTATGATCAATGATTGATCATAACAAACATCAAACAGCAACAATACTATCCAACAGCAGCAAGATCAAACTGGAATGAGAAGAACAGAATTTGGCGGGAAAAAATGAATTTGAATTTTATTGAGGGAAATCAGTTACAAAGTTTGTTACAAGCTATCAACTAACTAACTGACTCAAGAGTTTGTCAGACTCTTGAGTAGTTAGGGGAAAATTGAGGGAAAAAGGAAAAGAAAGGGAGAACTAGGTGTTTTACAAAATTAAGCTACAAGTGAAAATGAAGTACAATCTAACTATTTATAGGCAAGAAGGGAGAGTTTGTTGGAGTTGGTGACGTGTCAGAACCAGTCATAACTTGCCACGTGGAAAATTCTGCATTTGGCACTTTGAAGGTATGAACAATGATTTGGGTGTTTTTGATTGGATGAGTGACTTGTTAATTGGTTTACACCGTTGAACTCGTCTCTCAAAATTGAGCAATATTGGTGTTTTAATCTTCCCATGAAATGGCTTCTATCAAAATCGCGATCCTGGCAATTTTTCTTTTTTGAAGAAGACGCCACGTGTCAGTTTCTGGTTGGCTTAAAATATGTCACACGGATCAGAACTGTTTGGATTTGGATAATAAATGTGGCGGCAGTAGTGGACATTTATTATGCTGAAATGGCAATCCATGTTATGCACTATCTCTCTTCCCATTGGCTGAAATCTTGACACATGGATCACACTTGCATATCTTTTCAATCTTGGCAAAACAAGTCCTTCTTCTTGGCAGATTGCTGTTTTAAGCTAGGATCTTCATTCTTTTAACATTTTTGGTCCTTTAACTTTGATTCTTCAACAAAATCATCCCTTGACTGAGTTGACTTGATAGTTGACCAGGTTTGACTTGAATCTTGACTTTTACATTATTTCACTTTTAGTCCTTCAACTTTCATAACTTGTCAAGATAGGTCCTTATACTTCAAAGTCTTGTCACTTTTGATCCTCTTTTGTCTTTTTCATCCATTTGAGCTTGATTTTTCCTTGTTTGCTTGAAAATGTATCTTCTTACCTACACAAGTGTACACAAACACAAACATACCACATAATACTGTTTTTGCCAAATAAATTGATATTTTGCTTCATGTTTTAGGGTTATTTGTTGATAAAAGGATATGAGTTTAAGCTCATATCAAATTCCCCTACACTTGAACATTACCATGTCCTCATGCAATATTATATTTCAAGGCTTAAAAATTTACATTTCCCTCATAATTAATCCACCTTGGGCATATGAGATGCATCTATGCTACTCTAAACTAAATGATGCATGATTTTGACTTTTAATAATGCAATGAATCAAAATACAATTCTATCTATATCTTTTTGATTTTTCTTGAAATGGTTTTGATGGAAATAACTCATAAAGAACTCAATGACTTGGATTAGGGCTTGGGTACCATGAACATTTATCACCCTCAAGTTTCACTTTCCCCATACCAAGCTTATAAATGGGATCATTGCATTCACAAGTAAAAAGTGCATCAACTTATTCATGACAATTAAATGTGGAACCGGTTATTATTTGAGCAAATTGATTGTGGGCAAATTTGTCATTATTCAAGTGTGAAATATAAGAAGTGTAAAATCCAAAAATAAGGAAGCACGGTTTTAATCCTAAGTAATCTTCTCATCCATTACTTGAAAAACCGCACACAATTAATACAAGTCCGTATTAAGAGTAATAAGTCATTCGCCTTATGTGTAAAATCCTCATGTCATGCTTTCATAAGTAACTACACACTCGCTAAGGAAAGAAAAATAAAACTCACGCAATAATTTACATCCGCATCTTTTTGAAATTTTGGATCTTCAACCCCGCAACCCGTCAAGGTAATATTGGATTGGAGCAATCTATTGAATCCCCGCAACCCGTCAAGGTAATATTGGAACTCAATAGTCACTATAATTAACACCACACTGCCCCTCTTGGGAGTCTTGCATTATTTTTTCTTTCTTTCTTTTTCTTCTTTTTTTTTTCTAGCCACTCATTTTTTTTTCATAAGCCGCTCTTATTTTTCTTTATTCCTCACAAAGAAATTTGCAAAGAAGAAAAGGAAAAACACCCGCTAAATATGGAGCATGACATAAGTCTAGTACACATAAAACGTGCTAACTTAGAATCTTAAGACGTACTCATATCAACCATGAATGATTAGTCAAAAATGCATAAGAGATTACAAACCAATTAAAACCGTACTTGATTATTTATTAACAATTATATACATGCGAAGAAAATAGAGGTAAAGAAGAGAAGGGTTTAGCCACAAGTAATTGCCATGAAGTCTATCTAGCCCTTTTACACTTGCTTCAACTCTATCATTTCCCATTCTCCACAAATTTAAAATTTCAAAGAATGAAATTGGTGGAAGCTTAGCCTAATAGACCAATGAAGGACTACATGGTTAAGGATACTAGCTAGAGAATGCTAAGATAAGCAAACTCGGGTTGAGTTAAAATATCAATGGCGGGCCTAATATGTCAAAGAAATCTAAACTTGTTAAAACCATGTTTTATTATATTTTTCCTTTTTATTTATTTTTGATGAAAAATAAAAGAAGAAATATATACAATGCAAATGTGATATGCAAATGAAAAAATGATTGATGCAAAAATTATGAATGCATATTTTTGTTGGCCAAAGTAGATCAAAAATTTGAAAAATGTTGAAAATTCATTTTTCCATGTTATCAATGTTGAAGGAAAACTTTGTGTTTGTGATGGCTTTGAGAGAGGATGAGAACTCATGCATGTAAATTTTAGGAACACTTGCTGAAATCCAAAGTGCAGATTTGATCGGTTTGAGATTAAGGATTTCGATAGCTATTATGAATGCTGCTTGTGATGGAATGAAGCCTTCTTTCAATCATTGATTATTGGTGGTGATTGGTAGACGGTTTTATTCTGGTACTAGTTCATTTTCAAGTTGATTTTGTTGCTCTTGAGTGCGAGCCATGAATCTGCTTAAGATAAAAGCATACACATTGATACACAATAGATATATATCATGTAATATAAACCTAAAAAGCATCCTATTGCATTTTCCTTGACAACTTAAAAAGTAGCATCTAAAGAACCATAGAAGTATTCCCCAAAATACTATAGAAACCAAAACAAGCATATCATAACAAAAATGCAAGTCATAAGTTGGAATACATCATTTCAAACATAATTCAGAATAAAGCATTCATCACACAGTTCGGAATCCTTCAATCTGCACCTAAGTCGGAATGGATCAATTCTAACCTAAGTCGGAATGTAGCATTTTTGATCTAAGTTGGAATACCATGTTTTACCTAAGTCGGAATCCTCAATCACAACATAGTTCGGAATATGGACATTCGAGACCTAGTTTGGAATATATGAATTCATGACTTAGTTCGGAATACAGGCAAAATGGGACCTAGTTCGGAATACATGCAAAATGGGACCTAGTTCGGAATACAGACATCCATGGCGTAGTTCAGAAAACAGGAAATGCGACCTAGTTCAAAATACAGGCATCCATGACGTAGTTCAGAAAACAGGCAAATGGGACCTAGTTCGGAATACAGGCAACCATGACTTATTTCGGAAGACAAGCAAATGGGACCTAGTTTGGAATAAGAGCATTTGTGACTTAGTTCGGATTTTAAAAATTTCTGACCTAGTTCCGAATAAGGCTATGCCCAACCTAGTTCGGAATATGTCGATACCTGTCCTAAGTCTGAAATCAAATCTGATTTTAACAGTTTTAACATCACACACAAGTATTTTTGGCAGAAAAACAAAACAACGCAAGATCCTATGATTATTCGTAACAAAAACCCCCTTTTAATCAAACTTAATCAATCCAATCAAATCTATGAACCCTAATCTCACCTGTCGAA
Source organism: Glebionis coronaria (assembly GCA_025667525.1). Lineage (NCBI taxonomy): Eukaryota > Viridiplantae > Streptophyta > Magnoliopsida > Asterales > Asteraceae > Glebionis > Glebionis coronaria. The sequence continues at coordinate 460,532,934 of CM046877.1, forward strand.
TTCGTTTAATTAAGCAAAGAGGTGATAATTAAAGTTACCTTAGTTATTTTTGAATGGAAACGAATCACAGTAAGATCTTGTTGAAGGAAAATCAATGGCGGCAAAGTTGGAGGTTTGTTTGTTTGAGTGCACAGTGAAAAGAAAGAGAAAGAAAGGGACGGGGTCAAACTTTTGACCTAATATTAAGTTTTTCAACTTATACAATTTGGCCCTTCTTGTTCCTTTTGATTTTCATTTAAGTTTAAAGCCTATTTAAGTTCAACTTTTATTAAGGGGATACTTAACGTTCGTTATAACTTCAATATACTTATAAACTAGTGAGCACACACAACCAATCAACGCACTTAAATGATTCGCCTAAAAAACCATGAATTTCTAAGGTCCAATCACAAGTATGATAAGCAGTCTACAGCAAATCCAAGTACCATATACTTGACAAACAAATGATGAACAACATTTAACCGATTATTTTTCTGAGAACAATTCCGGAAGACAATTTATTGATGACAAAAATGATTTGAGATTTTCTCCCCCTTAAACATTGACCCGTTTTCTATTTTAAGAGCTGTAGTCCTTGTTTAAGGAGTCGAATACCAATGAAAGCATTTTCCGTTTAATGATTTGAAAGAACGATTCTGGGTGGCAATAAGATTTCTCTTATTTTTACAAAATGAGTGCACTGAGACGTACACAAATTTGTGTTAGACCAAGTTATAAAGTAAACTTGATCCCTCGTATGGTTTTAAAGTAAACCATACCCGAGAAAATTAATTCCCGTTGTGATCCAACGCTTTCGTAAGAAATACGTGACTTTAATGCAAAAAACGGGTTGCAGTCAGAAATAACTACAAGCCATATGGGCATGTTTGAATAATATGTACAACTTTTATACGGACTCTATTTATGGCGCCGTGTCAATTTTAATCGACATTTCTAAGGCCGTAAATATTACCGTACTAAAAGACATGCCCGTTTTAAAATGAAAAATATATTTGGATTTTCTTGATTTTATATTTTTTATGGTTTTTGTATGTTTTATATTTTTGTATTTTTCTTTTGGTGGTTTAAATAAATACGATAATATACAAGTTCACGATCAAAGGATACTCTAGAATAGTTTACCACCACTATTCTATAGATTCTTCTGCCAACTCCTTAAGTGTCGCTGGTGAGAATGATTTCATGCCTAGCTTTTTGATCAAAAACTCGATACGGCCTCGATCTAAGGCCTTTGTGAAGATATCCGCCAGCTGATACTCAGTGTTGAAAAAATACAGTTCGATCACTCCATTTTCCACTTTCTCTTTGATGAAGTGGTAGCGTATGTCAATGTGCTTCGCCCGGGAATGTTGGACGTAGTTGCTGCAGAGAGCAATTGCACTTTTGTTATCACAGTACATCAAGATTTTGTTGAATCCAAGACCGTAGTCAGTTAATTGAGATCGCATCCTAATAAGTGTGAAAACACTTATCCTTTTACCACTTCATAATAATAATAACCAAGCCAAAACGTGTATTTTATGTCGTAAATGTCGGAATTATGCGTGGTTTGTGTTTTTGTTGTGATTTAGGATCAAAATGTGAAAAGGGAAGAAAACACGGGCTTTCACGGGCTTTTATCGAAGAAAAAGACAAAAGACGAAGTCGAAAGATCGAGAGTGCAAAAAGAACGGAAGTCCAAGGCCTATTCTGAAGATTTATCAAAGAAAAAGTCTAAAGACGGAAGTTTAATGAAGTCAAAGAACTCAAGTCTAAATAAATGAAGAAATTTTAAGACGAGTTCAACTAATCTCAAGACAAAGTCGATAAAGTCGGAGAATTTAGAAGACGAAAAGACATGAAGAAGAAAGAAAGGAGCAACACATGCTAACCTCCCTAATCACTATAAATACCCTCCTAATGAGACATTAGGAGGTGTTGACTATCTTGACAAAATAGTTCTTCCATTTTAATTACTTGCACTTTCTTAATGTTCTTTACTTAATTGCCATTTAATTACCTTGTCTTGCACCTTAAATTTGTAAGTTTCTTTAATTCTTGCTTTTACTTTTATTGTTGAATCTTAATTTTAATCAAGTTTTTAATTAATCTCTCATTCTACCTTTCTTGTTTTACTTAATCTTTATGTTTATGTGCTTATTGTCATGCTTATTTGATTAATTGTCATGTTTTTATGTTTATGATTGTGGTAGCTTATTGTGTGCTTTTCTTATTTTTAATTAAGTGTTTATTATTTAATTTTTATAAAAAGTTGTTTTTAAATATTTTATTCTTTAGTGTTTTTAAAAGTTTTTAAATTTTGGCTTATTTGCTTTTTCTTAAATTTGATTTGGTAAAAGTTTTGGTTAATTGCTTATTTGTTTTTAGCTTAATTTTGGTTTCTAGCTTATTTTTGTTGAAATAGCTCTTATCCGGGTTTTATTTAAAACCCTCACATTCCGAATAGTAAGCTTGACAGAGATTCTGGATAAAGGATTGCATGTCAATTCTGGATAAGCCCTAGGACAGGTTATTCCAGATATTGGTCTTAATGTGATTCCGAATAGTAGGCAGAAAAGAATTCCGAATAAGCAAAGTTATTCTGGATTGGAGGTTTTACTCGTTATTCCGGATAAGGAAGATTAAACATTCCGGATAAGCCATCGTTTGGTGTATTCCGGATAAGCACCTTGACTGAATTCCGGATAAGTGTCCGGAATAAAGATTCCGGATAGTGACAATTTCTGATTATTCCGGATAGGGGATGGATTTGAGATTCCGGATAAAGTTCTGTTTGGTTTATTCCGGATAGAGGCTGGAACAAGATTCCGGATAAGCACAATAAGTTTGGTATTCCGGATAGTGACATTATTCAGATTCCGGCTCAGCTTTTGTTTATCCTCTGTTTTATTTTCAAGCATTTATTTTTCCCGCCATTTCTCTTTAGTATTATTTTAATTGTTTTTCTTTATTTTAAATTTCAAGTACATTTTTATTACATAGTTAAATTTACTTTTCGTCGAGCTTTAATTTTTGTCATTTAATTAATTTACTTTTAAAGTTTTAATTACGCACCATTTACTTTAAAGTTTTGCAGTTTAATTTTACTACAACGACCGATCTATTTGTTTTCCACCAAAAGACGACTGAGTCACACGTTAAACTATTATCAATTCGAAAAGACTGGAACAACGATATTTTTATACTCGGAAAAACCGTGTATTAAATGGCGCCGCTGTCGGCTCTTTTCGTGAAGATTAACGGTTTTCTGTGAGAGACGCGTTGAATTTGGGACCCGTTCATTCGTGAACGTTATTTTTCTTGCTCAAAAATTTTAAAAAATCCATAAAAATAAAAAATGTTCAAAAATACAAAAACATTAAAAAACATATAAAAAGCATTTCTTTTCAATGTTTTGCACCAAAAAGATTTTATTTTTATAAGTGTATATATATTCTCTATTTCTTTGGTATCTTTTTCTTTTGCTTTCGCAGGTGTATGCGTACTAGATCTTCAACTTATTCAGAGCCCGAGACACGTGAAGATTTAGATATGGCTGGTGTGAACAAAAACAATAACCCACCACACCTCAACAATAATAATAACAACAATGTTCCCCCACCCGACCTTCAAACGATGGACGAGCTTTGTCAACCAACCATGAATGGACGAGGAGGATCGATTGCGCCGATGCAAATCACGGCTCCAGAGTTTTCGTTGAAGCATCACATGATCCAACAAGTTCAAAACACTTGTCCATTTCGCGGACTGCCGGATGATGATGCCAACAAACACCTCGACAAGTTCATTACCGTAACTCAAAGCATGAAGTTGCCCGGTGTAACTATGGATTTTCTTCGCCTTCACCTATTTCCACACACCTTATCACAACATGCCGAAAAATGGTTTGATCATCTTCCGAAGAATTCAATTCATACTTGGGATGAGATGACTCAACGCTTTTTGTCGCGCTACTTTCCGCCATCCATGGTCACGAGAGTTCGAAATCAAATTAGTGGATTTACTCAAGAATCTGATGAATCACTTTTTGATGCTTGGGAACGATATAATGTTTTGATCGATCGATGTCCAAACCACAACATGCTCCCCGTCACCTTAATTGATACTTTCTACAATGGTTTAACTTTTTGTGATCGTGATACGATTAATGCAGCCGCCGGTGGCACATTTAAGAAAAGAAGACCTGAGGAGTGTAGAGAGCTTATCTAGAGCATGACTACTCATCACAAAAAATTGGGATTCTTCCGCATCTTCAAGGAATAACCCGAGAGTCAACGTTTCTTCTACTTCTTCAAACCCTGATATCACCGAATTGACCCGCGCAATGGTTGAAATGAGCAAAAACATGCAACTTTTGGCTACAAATCAACAACAACAAGTTAAAGCTGTTGCAACTTCTTGTGAGATTTGCGGGGGTCCTCATTTATACACTGATTGTCCTTCTACTCATGACAATACGGAAAACGTGTATGCGGCTCATGGTAACTATTCAACGAAAAACTACCAAGCCCGACCTCAAGGTGATCGTAACTTGCTAAGTTACCATTCTAACAACTTTCTTTCACCTGGTTTTTCTCCTCAAAACCACAACCCCAACAACTACAATAGAAGCAATCCAAACCCACCTCGAGCTTCTAATCCTTATCACCTACCCGCTCAACAAGCCCCACCCATTAATCAAGATGTGGAAACTTTTATGAAGATCCAAGGAGAGCTAGTTAAGAATCTACAGAGCCAAATCATCAACTTGAAAGGAGATATCACTAAGCAAGGTAATGATATTAGAACCGAGCTTCGACATGATATACAAACCTCTTTTAGAACTCAAACAATTGATTTGAAGAATATGCTAGCTAGTTTCTTACCAACTACTCAACCCTCTACTTCGGGCTCTCTTCCTTCAAATACCGTCACCAACCCGAGAGCGAATGTGAGTGCTATTACTACACGCAGTGGAGCAACCTTAGTAAGACCATCTATCCCTTACCCAGTTACTCCATCTACACCTCCTCCACCACCATTTATCCCTCCTACTCCTACGCTCCATTACCGTCTCCACCTCTTACTGAGGTACCTAAGAAAAACCCTTCACCAACCCCACCTTCCACCTATAAACCCAACATCCCTTATCCTTCTCGCTTAGACAAGAGCAAATTGCTTACTAAAGAGGATGCTCAAATCACTTCTTTTATGAAGATGATCTCTCAAATGAATTTCAACATTAGCCTAGTTGAAGCACTTGTTCAAATGCCGAAATTCGTCAAAGCATTCAAGAAATTACTTAACAAGAAGGAAAAGATGGTTGAGTTTGTCAACACACGCTTAAATGAAAACTGCTCTGCAGTCATTCTTAAAGAACTTCCAGAAAAACTTGGAGATCCTGGTCGTTTTGTGTTGCCTTGGATTTTTAACAAAACTAAAGAATTTACCGCCTTAGCTGATCTCGGGGCAAGTATTAGTTTGATGCCTTTAAGTGTTAGGAAAACACTATCATTACCCGACCTTACACCAACAAAGATGACTCTTGAACTAGCAAATCGCACTCTCGCTTACCCCGTTGGTATTGCCAGATGTGTTTGTTAAAATTGGCACCTTCACTTTTCCGGTCGATTTTGTTGTTGTTGATTATGTAATGGACCCTCGTCTTCCGTTAATACTTGGACGACCATTCTTGAGAACCGGAAAAGCATTAGTCGATGTTGTCGAAGGTGAGTTAATCTTAAGAGTCGGGAATGAGGCACAAGTATGTAAAATGAGGAAGATCACAACCAAACCTAATGGAAGAGAATCAGCGAATATGATTAATGTGCTTGATGATTTTGTCGTCTACAATAATCCTCTTTTCGATTCTTGCTACGATAATCCACTTTTCCAAGATGATGTGGATGATTCTCTCTTCAATTTAGATCCCCCACCAATTCATGAATCTCCACCGATCTATGATGACTATGATTATGATTCTAGTTCTGATATGGATGATTCTGATGATTTTTCTTCTGAGTATAATGACATGCCAACATATGATGATTTTGAGGATGTCGATACTCTTTCGAGTGATTCTTCACATGATGACCTTGCACCTACTTTTGATGAAGATCCTCCGTCAACAATACCTGATCCTACTTTGGATGACTACTCATTTGAGGAAGACTTTGCTACTTTTCTCAACACTTACTTCCTAAATGAGAGTGATTCTCCTCCTTTGGACTTTGATGATGCTCTTTATCCTCCTTTGGATATGAAGAAACCTGTTTCAAAGGAGAAGAAGCCGGCCGACACCGATATCTGTAGCACCTATGTCTTGACACCTCTCTATCCACCTTCTGAGGATGAGATTGTGAGATTTATGAGCGCATCCTCTTCAAGATCTACTGAGCCTGAGTGTTATTTTCCCCTAAAGGAAAAGGAGTTCGATCCCGGTATTGCAATATTTAAGCCATCTCAGTATCCATCTGATGAAATAAAAGGAAAGATTTTTGGAACTTTTGGAGATATGCTTGCACCTCTTTACCCTTGCTACCACCGTGCTCAACAACTGCTTAAGGGAACCTTGCCTACTTTTCTTTGGCTTGCCTTGTTCGCCTTAAGCTTGTGCTACTTGATGGATGAAAACCATGTATTTGATCCCGGTGGATATGTTTCAAGCTTCTTCCTATGCTAATCAAGGTCGAGTCAGGCTCACGACTCGGTGAACAAAAACAAGCGCTTCTCGGGAGGCAACCGCAATATCTATCCTTTTTCTTTTGTTTTTATAATAAGTGTAGGGGAGACCCTAGTATGTTTTATTCTTTTCTTTCTTATCATGTGCAGGGATTCGAGCTATCAAAGATCCATTCTTGACGACTTTTGACGAACCGTGATCCCGTGTACCCGTCTTCCCGGTTTTATCCTAAACTCTTTTGATTCTCTATTTTATATTATTCAATATTAAAATAGGAATCACTTTAGTTGTCTCTTCCTTAGCAAGATTTAAACAACGTGCATAATGTCCTAAGTGTAGGGGACTTTACTCCCACATGCTTAAACATTGAGGACAATGTTTATGTTAAGTGTAGGGGGGACTTCTATCGAAGTTAAGTGGGCTTTTCCTTGTATTTGTCCTCGTTTTAACCGGAAAATTGATTTTTCGACATTTTTCAAAATTTTTGATCTATTTTGGCCTTGTAGTTTTACCTTTGTTAAATTTATTTTATTTCTTTGCTAGAATAAATTTTCAATAAAGTGGTTTTAATTTTTCAACGTTGTGAATCTTTTGACTCAACCCGAGTTTACTTATCCAAGTTTACTCTAGCTAGTATCCTTAACGTGTTTAAGTCAAGTTTTGCTAGGCTTTTATATAGGGATCTTTAAAACGCGAAAGTCTTAACTCTTACGGGTTAAGAACAAGAACTTTTCGCAAGTTCCTATAATTGATCCTAGAAAGTCGTTTATCAAGGTAACTTTAAAATGCGAATTCTAAACTTGAAAGAGTCTAAAAAGTTGCAAGATCCTATAGATGACTTGAAAACCCAAAACTTTGATTTAATTGGCTAAGCATCCACGAGTCTCATTCCTTAAGATTTTAAATTGTTGAGAACGAGAGATGATAGAGTCAATTATAAGTTTGGTATTCTTTCATGAATTTATGTGAGTTGATTATAAGCTTTTTATCCCATCGCTTGCTAATAAATTTAATTACAATAAATAAGGTCGTACGATTTGAAAAGTTACTTAGCTTCTAGCCCAAGATCGTTTAAAAATTGCTCGGTATTAATTAGAGTTCATAGCCAAGGCATAACTTATTAAAGCGGGATGCGAAGATTGGCGAGTCCAAAAAGGTCCTAATAAGACATGAGGGCTACATTTTGTTGCTAAAGATCCAAAGTGATGTGAAGAATCATTTATCAAAAATCAATATGAAGGATCGAGACAAACGAGGAAAAGCAAATGCACCCCTAAAGATCATGGAGAAGTCTATCCAAAAAGGCCCTAACAAGGTATGAGGATAAATAGATCCAAGTCCTAAAAGGAGGCGGATCGTTGTATATCAAAATCCAAAATAAAGATTGGAGAAAAATGAGGAAGTCGTGGTCTAAATATGAAGAATCTCTCAAAAAGTTCAACTGAAGAAATTCCTATTATGAAGAGAAGACCATTATTTCATGAACGTCTCTCAAGATTTAAAGTATGAAGTCGCTGCCAAATATCGGTCCGAGAAAGGTCTCAAATCGTGAAGCGAGTTATGCCAAGATATGAACTTTATGAGGTCCCGAGAAGCAGTTTTAAAAGATTTTGTCCTTTAGCTAACTATTGATTAAATCATCCTACATTATTTTCAGCCTAAATAACTATCGAAATAAGTCAACAATGCATCTTCGTGATCATTCAAGACAACAATAAAATATAAGAGATACACCTAGGAATAAGGGAGTCTAAGTGAATAATTGGCCCACATGAGTTCGTGTTAGTTTGCTAACTTATAATAACAATGATCTCGTTTTTAAGCTTGGTATGGGGAACGTGAAACTTGAGGGTGATAAACATTCATGACATTCCAAAACCCTAAGGTATGTTTTTGATATTTTTACTTGTTTTTCTTCCTTTAAATATTTTGTAATTTTCTATCTCTTTAATGAAGGCCAATGTAGATTGATTATGATGAAAAATGTAAATCTTGCTTTGTAATTAATGCATTGTATGAGGACATTGCAATGGTCAAGTGTAGGAGATTTAATAAGTGTGAAAACACATATCCTTTTACCACTTAATTATAATAATAACCAAGCCAAAACGTGTATTTTATGTCGTAAATGTCGGAATTATGGGTGGTTTGTGTTTTTGTTGTGATTTAGGATCAAAATGTGAAAAGGGAAGAAAACACGGGCTTTCACGGGCTTTTATCGAAGAAAAAGAGAAAAGACGAAGTCGAAAGATCAAGAGTGCAAAAAGAACGGAAGTCCAAGGCCTATTCGGAAGATTTATCGAAGAAAAAGTCTAAAGTGGAAGTTTAATGAAGTCAAAGAACTCAAGTCTAAATAAATGAAGAAATTATAAGACGAGTTCAATTAATCCCGAGACAAAGTCGAAAAAGTCGGAGAATTTAGAAGACGAAAAGACGTGAAGAAGAAAGAAAGGAGGAACACATGCTAACCTCCCTAATCACTATAAATACCCTCCTAATGACACATTAGGAGGTGTTTACTATCTTGACAAAATAGTTCTTCCATTTTAATTACTTGCACTTTCTTAATGTTCTTTACTTAATTGCCATTTAATTACCTTGTCTTGCACCTTAAATTGGTAAGTTTCTTTAATTCTTGCTTTTACTTTTATTGTTGAATCTTAATTTTAATCAAGTTTTTAATTAATCTCTCATTCTACCTTTCTTGTTTTACTTAATCTTTATGTTTATGTGCTTATTGTCATGCTTATTTGATTAATTGTCATGTTTTTATGTTTATGATTGTGTTAGCTTATTGATTTTATAGCTTATTGTGTGCTTTTCTTATTTTTAATTAAGTGTTTATTAGTTAATTTTTATAAAAGTTGTTTTTAAATATTTTTATTCTTTAGTGTTTTTAAAAGTTTTTAAATTTTGGCTTATTTGCTTTTTCTTAAATTTGATTTGGTAAAAGTTTTGGTTAATTTCTTATTTGTTTTTAGCTTAATTTTGGTTTCTAGCTTATTTTTGTTGAAATAGCTCTTACCCTGGTTTTATTTAAAACCCTCACATTCCGAATAGTAAGCTTGACAGAGATTCCGGATAAAGGATTGCATGCCAATTCCGGATAAGCCCTAGGACAGGTTATTCCGGATGTTGGTCTTAATGTGATTCCGAATAGTAGGCAGAAAAGAATTCCGGATAAGCAGGAATTCCAGATAAGCAAAGTTATTCCGGATTGGAGGTTTTACTCGTTATTCTGGATAAGGAAGATTAAACATTCCGGATAAGCCATCGTTTGGTGTATTCCGGATAAGCACCTTGACTGAATTCCGGATAAGTGTCCAGAATAAAGATTCCGGATAGTGACAATTTCTGATTATTCCGGATAGGGGATGGATTTGAGATTCCGGATAAAGTTCTGTTTGGTTTATTCCGGATAGAGGCTGGAACAAGATTCCGGATAAGCACAGTAAGTTTGGTATTCCAGATAGTGATAATATTTGGATTCCGGCTCAGGTTTTGTTTATGCTCTGTTTTATTTTCAAGCATTTATTTTTCCCGCCATTTCTCTTTAGTATTATTTTAATTGTTTTCTTTATTTTAAATTTCAAGTACATTTGTATTACAATGTTAAATTTACTTTTCGTCGAGCTTTAATTTTTGTCATTTAATTAATTTACTTTTAAAGTTTTAATTACGCACCATTTACTTTAAAGTTTTGCGTTTTAATTTTACTACAACGGCCAATCTATTTGTTTTCCACCAAATGATGACCGAGTCACACGTTAAACTATTATCAATTCGAAAAGACTGGAACAATGATAATTTTTACATACAAAATCTCTTGTATTACATCCAAAGAACTTGAGCACAACAACCAGACATAGCAATGTATTCAGCCTCTGTACTTGATATCGCATCGCTTTTCTGCCTTTTAGATGCCCAACTAACCAGTCTATCTCCAAGAAGTTGCATACTCCGCATCTGCATATGGTATTAGTGCAATAGAGCAATCCTTCGGATACCACAGACCACGATGAAGTGTTCCTTTAAGATATCGAAAGATCCTTTTCACAACATGTAAGTGCATTTCGGTAGGCCGAGCCTGATACCGGGCACACATGCATATAGCAAATTGCAAATTAGGCCTGCTAGTAGTCAGATAGAGAAGGGTACCGATCATTCCACGGTAAAGTTTAGGATCGACAACTATCCCATCCCTATCCTCATCTAACTTGGATCTCTCCACCATTGGAGTATCCACGGGGTCACAATTTTCAAAATGATACTTCTTTAATGATCCAAGAGCAAATTTGGATTGATTAATGAAGATGCCTATGGGATTCTGAGAAATTTGCAACCCTAAGAAAAATGAAAATTTTCCCATCATCGACATCTTAAAGCGTGTGGACATAATTTTCTCAAAATGGTCAGACAGTCTTTGAGTAGTGGCAGCAAAAATTATATCATCAACATAAATTTGTACTAGTATCATGTCATTGTCCTCATTGAGAATAAATAATGTTGGGTCCACTTTGACTTTGGAGAAGCCTTTTGAGATAAGATACGAAGATAGGAGATCGTACCACGCGCGTGGAGCTTGTTTCAACCCATAAAGAGCCTTCTTGAGCTTGTACACATGATAGGATACTCCGAGTTGACGAATCCATTCGATTGGCTTATGTAGACATCTTCCCTTAGTTCACCATTAAGAAATGCCGTCTTAACATCCATTTGGTTAACGATCATGTTCATGTGAGCAACATAAGCAAGGAATAGTCTAATTGACTCCAATCGTGCCACAGGAGCAAAGGATTCTTCAAAGTCAATACCCAAAGCTTGTTTGTAACCTCTAGCAACCATGTAGCTTTGTTCTTCAGCACTTCACCTAACTCATCGAGTTTAACCTTATATACCCACAACAATGTAAGTATTTCAACGTTGTTGGGTAAAGGAACTAATTTCCACACTTCAAGACGTTGAAATTCATTAAGTTCCTCTTGCATGGCTTCAATCCAAGATGATTTTGTCATGGCTTGTTGCCAATTTTTAGGTTCAGTATCGGAAAGAAATGCATCAAAGTAGAAATATAATGCATGTTCTTGGAGTTGGTGGCGTGTTAAGACTGGTCGATTAATGTTACCAATAATATTGCGGATTGGGTGATCCTTTGTCCATTTTGTGTTGTGAGTTTCAATCCGTGGTGGTCGGGAGTGAACGATTGTAGGAGCTTCCTCTGAGGTAGACGCACCGTTAGGGTTTTCAAGTATTTGTGAACCAAAGAAAGGAAGCTCTTGTAAGTGAGAAAATTCCAAATCTTGATCATAATGATCCTCTTCAACATCATTAGGAACAAGTGGGGGTGATGATTCAGGTGTAGTTTGTGAATTGGTGGGGGATGGGAGATCTGGTTCAATAGTAACAGTAGATGCCTTGGACTGATTTCCATTATCTTGAGCAACAACTTCGAGAATCGGAGCTACTGCTGCAGGTGCTAGAGAATCCTTACTAGGTGGATAAAAGAATTCATCAAACATAGGTTGAAATAACTCATCCCACTCGGGCCTTTTAGGTGGTATAAATGATGGAGAAGTAGGATTGTTGGGAGTTAATCTGGAACTTATCGTACCGGTTCCCATCTTATGAAGTGCGGGTTCAGAGCTGTGTTGCTCAGAAGCCATTGCTGTCAGCTCATCAAAATCGGCATCCAAAGTTTCTACTATCTTTCCAAGATGACGGTTATAAATTCTGTAAGCTTTATTTGCAGGTGAGTAACCAATGAAAATTCCAATATCAACCTTCGGTTGGAGTTTGCCCAAATTCTCACTATTAGTATTTGGATAACACAGTGCACCAAACACATGAAGAAATGAAATATCGGGTTTGTGTCCATGAAGTAGCTCATATGGTGTTTTACCAGGGCGTTTACGAATGATGGAGCGTTTTTGGGTATAACATGCGGTTGCCACTGCTTCAGCCCATAAAAATAAAGGAGCATTCGCATAAATCAACATAGTTCTAGCAGCTTCCATTAGTGTACGGTTACGTTTTTCCTCGACACCGTTTTTTTGTGGAGTACGAGCAACAGAAGTTTCATGTGAAATACCGACCTTTTCATAATAGTCTCGTAGAGTTTGATTAACGAACTCAATTCCATTATCAGTGCGAATGCGGTGAACAGTAGCATTAAGACGTACTTGGATCATCTTTAAGAAAGTAATAATATACTTTGGTGCTTGATCCTTGGATACTAAAAACTTTACCCATGTAAACCTTGAAAAATCATCCACCATGACGAGGATGTATTTTCTACCACTCACACTAGCCGTACGCATTGGCCCGCAAAGATCCATGTGCAAAAGATACAGTGGTTCTTGGTTGGTGTCTTCAGCTTTAGGTTTGTATGATTTCTTGGTGCTTTTCCCCAAAGAACACGCGGAACATAAATGATCCTTGTCGAACTTAAGTTTTGGAAGACCACGAACAAGTTCGTTTTTAGCCAAATGGTTAATAGCATCAATGTTAAGATGAGATAACCGGCGATGCCACAACCATGACTTGGTCTTAGATGCTTTGGAAAGAAGGCATACAGGAGATGCGGCCATCATGTTTTGAATCGACAATGTGTAGAGATTATCCCCTCGAGAACCTTTTAACAAATCATTTCGTGCAAGATCGCAAATAAAGCAAGTATGTTGTCGAAAATCCACCTCAAGGCTTGAATCGCAAAATTGTCCCACTGAAAATAATTTATGACCAAGTCCCTCCACATAATATACCCTTGAAATCGTAGCATTCCCAATTTGATATTCACCATAACCCATGATCTTCTCAATATGGTCGTTGCCGAATTTCACCGTTCCTAGAAACTTGTTGACGAAATTTCTGAGCATCGAGCGGTCTCCGGTCATATGCTTTGAGAATCCAGAGTCCAAGTACCAGAGGATGATTTGGACCACCTGAAAATATCACCAGAGAAAGACGATGTATCGGAATCTGGTAGTTCCTCTATGTTAGCAGGTACATATATATTTATCTTAGATTTGCTAACCGAAGAATTCTTAGGCTTCCAGATTTGCTTCCTAAATGCCGGCTTAGATTCTAGTTTTCTAAGATCCTGAGGTACTTCTTCACTAGTAGGCACAATAGTGGGGGCAGACCTAGTTAAAGGGTGCTTTTTCCATTTTTTAGTGTTAGTGTTCCTATTTTAAGGACGCTGAGACCTAACTTCCGTGGATGTGATCCTAGTTAAAGGGCATGTAGTTCCATTAGCAGTGAAGGTCCTACCAGTGGGTTTCCATTGCCAACCAACTTGGGTGAATTTCTTCCCCGTTGGAATCCATTCAAGATTGTTCCTAATTGCATACATTTCATTCACGTGATCAACAAGGCATAAATCATGATGCTTAGAAAACATGCATTCATTACATTTCCAACATCGCAAATTAGAATTCACATTTTGCTTAGGCTGCTGCACAAACGCAGGGCCTTTAGTCTTAGTTACATGATTCTTTTTATTCAAATTTGAAATAACATTCCTTGGGTGAACTTCTACTTTCTTCTTCGCAGACCTACTAGTGGGAGGCTTGATCCTATTCTTCTTGTCTTGAGATCCTTTAGCCTTAGTAGATACAATTACTCCTGTAGAAGCCAATGGAACATTAGTTACAGATTTTGATTTAGCCTTGATGGGTGTGTTTAATATAGGCTTAGATCCTGGATTCTTATTGAATGGAGTTATGGCAATGGTGGTGGTTTGTTGTGTAAGTGGTGCAAAACCCGGTTGTCCTATGTACTTTAAGTGATCTAAGCATTGTTGTACCCTCTCAATGTAAGCCCGAGCATGGTAATATTCACTATTCCTAGGATCAAGTTCATAAAGATCATCTACCACTTCCCTAGCAAGATCTGCGTACTTAACTGCATGCTCCCAATATAACTTATATGATAGTGGATTGTTCTTATTGTACGGGTTCTTAGTGATCACCACCTTGTTGGGTTTTGGAGCACTAGAGGTCAGGGCAGAGATTGTAGCTGGATTATCAACAGCTTCTTGTCCTTTGAGTTGAAGTGTCTCCTTTAATTCAGCCAAAACCATGCTTTTGTCTATGAGTTGAATATTTAAGTCAGAGATTTCGTCACACTTATGGTTCAGTTGGTCAACGAGTAACTTTTGCTCTGCCGCATTAATAGCGAAGCGATCTTCTAACGAACCATAAATTTTTGAAAAACCTTGCTTTACTTTATCAAACTCCCCTAGCATAGAAGTAATTCTATCTTCCAGGGCATGATTTTTAATCTTTGCAGCCTCTAGTTACAATTTCTCTGCTACGGATTCTCTCTTAAGTCTCATAATTTCTTCCTCTAATGCCTGAACCACCTGAATCATCTTGTCACTAGTCTCAACGGAGTTTTCACAATCATTTGTTTTTTAGAGAGTCTCATTTTTAGATTGATTTTCAATTTCAATAGATATACAATGTTGTTGAAGCTCATCAAAACGTTTTGAAAGTGAGTTATAAGAATCTTGAAGCTTTAAAAATTCAGCGTTAGATTCATGACAAGAATGATTATCTACATTATTCACGGGTTCAACAATATTCACAAATATATCATGCACATCATCACATTTATTCATAGCAGATGTCATCACAAAAGCAAACTCAATAGTAACAACTTGCATCACTTCGAGAGACACTATATGTTCTAAGAATCGGTCATACTCGGACAAAATCTTTTCTTTCTCAATTAAATGTTGTTCATAAGCATCATCCATTTCATAGAAAACTTTTCGAACTTCACCCATTTCGAAACTAAGATTTTCCACGAGATCGAAAAATCCCTCTTTAATATTGTCTACAAACGGAACGATCTCTTTCTCAAACACCATTTTCATGTGTTCGAAAGCCCATTCTCCAGCGGTTTGAGCCGTTGAAGTCGTACATTCTAGGATGACCTTGTCAAATCCGGTTAGGTATCGCTGAATCTCTTCCAAGCTTAGCAATACCGTACTTACCGGTGGAAGATTCTTAGGAATTTCCTTAGGTTCGTCCAAATTAACAAGTGTAGGAAGTATACTAAGGCTTTCTCTAGTAGGCATGTAAGCTGGTGTATGGATAAATTCCTTTTGCATATTAAAGAGAGTTCTAAGATCTATTTTTGCATACTTTGCATTAAGTTGTGCATAATCATACTCAGGATATGTGAAAATTACTTTTGACCGATTCTCTTCATGTAGTGACATACTCTCAGATTCATTAGAAAACACAATCGGGTCTAAGACCAATCCTAACTTTGTTGCATCATAAAGTTGTGGGTTGTGGTTAAATGCTTGCTTTGCATACCCCGGGTTAGGTGGTAGGTCTATTAGACGCGATAGATTGAATTCTTTAAAAGAAGAATGAAACAAGTGTACTAAATGTGAAGCAGAGTATTGTTTTAACAGCAAAATTTCAGTCTTTTTAACTTTCTCAGACGCCTTAATTTCCGTTTCAACCCTTTTAGACTCGAGAATTTCGAAATCCGTTTGTAGTTTTTCAAAATTATTAATGACTGACTCTTTTTCTTTAAGTTCTTTCGAAAGATTTGCTCTTAAACTCTCAATTTCTAGCAAATTATCCATTTGGACTTTCCTAAACCTATCAAATTCAGGATTGGTTAAGGTAGTGGTCACTGGAGTTATTTCCAAGGTTTTAACCTTTTCCTTATACAAAGCAAGCTCGACAGATAATGTCTGATTAACACTGAGGGTTTCAAGGACCGCATTATTCATTTGGCCAAGCATAGATGCCGACACCATAAACAAATCGGGTTGAGCAAACGAATTTGTAGTCGTAATAGCTCCCGGTTGTGGTTCACTCAAAGTCTGGGGACTTGCATTGATATTGCTATCATTGTTTGTCTCCTCGTTTGAGTTACTAACCACCGAGGCTGTTCCAGATAGTCATACATTTGCTCAACGATAAGGTACAATATTAGTATCCGTGGCAGTATTTGGTACCTTAGAAATTGTGTCAGCTCCATAAAGTGAAAGATTTTCCATGAGAGCTGCCTTGGCGGTATTGAGATCATCACAATCAGAGTCGTATGCATCCAGATCATCACATTGATATGCAACATTGTATGTGATGGCTGCTGTGAGACCGTCAGTGTCCACAACTCCAGGATCTGCGAGAAATGCTAACTCTTCTTCATCGAGCTCACGTCCTTGGGCTTGAGCATTCACCAAGTAGATCTTCTCCTGAAACCATGTGTTATCCCTTTTCCTCTTGGGCTGCTTACACTCTCGAGCCATGTGCCCTTCCCCTTTGAAGTTATAACATATAATCATCTTCATTTTTCCAGTGTTATTACCCCTTGTAGCAGCAGTGTTAGATGGACGTGCACCAGTAGTAAATGAGCTTCGTCTCCCCTGAAGTGGTTTCACCGTGACTCTGCCATCTTGAATTGTAGCTTGTTGTAGAGAGTTAGAAGAGTTCCTCAACTGATTGTTTGTTGGAGCTGGTCCTCTGTAACCTCGTTTGTTCAACGCTTGAGTGATGTAAGCAAACATTTGATCAAGTATAAAATCAGGATTATTAATAACTGAGATTTTACTAGGTTGAAAATTTGTTCTCGGTATCTCTTTGAATTGATTTCCGGTTAAGTGCAAGAGATTAGTCGTTCTTGGTGAATCAAATGAAAGGGTTGTCGTTGTCCAAATCTAATGAAAAATAAAGACTTGAAACGATGAAAATAAAGACAGTAAAAAGAAACAATGAAAGATAAAAACTTGACGAAAAGTAAACGACGGGAAATTAAAAGCAATAACGCAAACTAAAACTAAAACTAAAAGGGAAAGCAAGTAAAAGTGCAAATAAGGAAAAAGGTGGGAAAAGTAAAGCTTGAAAATAAATATGGAAAAATAAAAAAAGAAACACTCATTCGGAATAACCAAGTGATCCGGAATATGTCACCTATCCGGAATAACACCTTGATTCGGAATAATGTGACTGATCCAGAATAACAAAGAACAGAAGTTGATTCAGAATGTTAAGAAAATGAGGCTGATCCAGAATGTTAGAAATTCTGGATGGAAAATCTTGATTCGGAATGTTATTCCGGATGGAAACCTTTATCCGGAATATTGGATATTCCGGATGAACCAGATTGATTCGGAATGTTAAGCTCGATCTGGAATAATATATATTCCGGATGAACAACAATTGATTCGGAATGGAGGAAATGATCCGGAATAATATATATTCCGGATGGACACCTATTATCCGGAATAACAAACTGAGCTTGATTCGGAATAGTCTATTGATTCGGAATCTGGGCAGTTATGAAGAACGAAAAACAGAGATATGAGAACAAGGACGAACCTAAATCAAAACTAACCAAATCTACCAAAAGATTTAACAAAACTAATCAATAAACATCCACCAATGATAAACCAACAATCCTAATCAATAAAATCAACAAATAACACCAAGAAATCAAAAACCCACTTAATCTAAAACCATAAAAAATCAAGAACATGAACAATAAAGATGAAGAACAAATCAAACAAGAAAGGTAGAAGGAGATTAACAATAAAGTGAAGATTCAAGAATAATAAAAGACAACTTACTTGGAAATTTATTGAATTAAAGGTGAAAGACAATGAATTAAAGGTGCATAAATTTAAAGTGCAATATGAAAAAATGGTGGAAGAAGTTGGTTGTCAATCCACCCACCAACAATGAAATGAAAACATAATGAACTATTTATAGGGGAGATTAGGGAGGTGCTTAGGAAGCTTCCTCCCTTCTTTCTTCTTTCCTTAATTGCACATTTAAATCCTTTATCTTCTTAATCTTTTGACTTTAATGACTTTGTCTCGGGATTTCTTCAAACTCGTCTTGTAATTCTTCAACAAATTAGACTTGAGTTCTTCGGCTTTTAGTAAACTTCCGTCTTTTTACTTTTTCTTCGATAAATCTTCAGAATTGGTCTTGGACTTCCGTTCTTTTTGCACTCTTGATTTCTTGACTTCGTCTTTCGTCTTTTTCTTTGTTAAAAGCCCGTGAAATCCCGTGTTTTCTCCACTTTTCACCTTTACGTCCTAAATCACAACAAAAACACAAACCACGCATAATTCCGACATAAATGACATAAAATACACGTTTTGGTTCGGTTATTATTGTAATTAAGTGGTAAAAAGTATGGGTGTTTACACACCTATCAAATCCCTACACTTGACCATTGCAATGTCCTCATGCAATGCATTAGTTACAAAGCAAGATTACATTTTCCATCATAATCAATCCACGTTGGCCTTTATTAAAGAATAAAAAATTATAAACATTCAAAGTAAAGAAATCAAAAACATACCTTAGGGTTTTGAAAATGTCATGAATGATCATCATCCTCAAGTTTTCACTTTCTCCAAACCAAGCTTAAAAACGAGATCATTGTTATTATAAGTTAGCAAACTAACACGAACTCATGTGGGCCAATTATTCACTTAGACTCCCTTATTCTTAGGTGTATCTCTTATATTTTATTATTGTCTTGAATGATCACGAGGATGCATTGTTGACTTATTTTGATAGTTATTAAGGCTGAAAATAAAGTGAGACGATTTAATCAATAGTTAGCTAAAGGAAAAAATATTTTGAAACTGCTTCTCGGGACCTCATGAAGTTCATATCTTGGCATAACTCGCTTCGCGATTTGAGACCTTTCTCGGACCGATATTTGGCAGTGACTTCATACTTCAAATCTTGAGAGACGTTCATGAAATAATGGCCTTCTCTTCATAATAGGAATTTCTTCACTTGAAGTTTTGAGAGATTCTTCATATTTGGACCACGACTTCTTTCATTTTTCTCCAATCTTTATTTTGGACTTTGATATACAATGACCCGCCTCCTTTACGACTTGAATCTATTTATCCTCATACCTTGCTAGGGTCTTTTTGGATACACTTCTCCATGATCTTTAGGGGAGTATTTGCTTTTCATCGTGTGTCTCGATCCTTCATATTGATTTTCGATAAATGATTCTTCACATCACTTGGGATCTTTAGCAACAAAAGATATCCCTCATGCCTTGTTAGGGCCTTTTTGGACTTGCCAATCTTCGCATCCCGCTTCAATAAGTTATGCCTTGGCTATGAACTGTAATCCATACCGAGCAACTTTTAAACGATCTTGGGCTAGAAGCTAAGTAACTTTTCAAATCGTACAACCTTATTTATTGTAGATAAATTTATTAGCAAGCGATGGGAGAATAGGCTTATAATTAACTCACATAAATTCACGAAAGAATACCAAACTTATAATTGACTCTATCATCTCTCGTTCTCCACAGTTTAAAATCTCAAGGAATGAGACTCGTGGATGCTTAGCCTATTAAATCAAAGTTTTGGGTTTTCGAGTCGCCTATAGGATCTTGCAAACTCTTAGACTTTTTCAAGTTTAGAAATCGCATTTTAAAGTTCCCTTGATAAACGACTCTCTAGGATCAATTATAGGAACTTGCGAAAAGTTCTTGTTCTTAACCCGTGAGAGTTAAGACTTTCGCGTTTTATATCTCCCTATATAAAAGCCTAGCAAAACTTGACTTAAACATGTTAAGGATACTAGCTAGAGTAAACTTCGATAAGTAAACTCGGGTTGAGTCAAAAGATTCACAACGTTTAAAAAATTAAAACCACTTTATTAAAATTTTATTCTAACAAAGAAAGAAAATAACTATACAAAGGTAGAACTAATAGGCCAAAATAGATTAAAAATTTTGAAAAATGTCGAAAAATTGATTTTCCGGTTAAAATGAGGACAAATACAAGGAAAAGGCCACTTAACTTCGATAGAAGTCCCCCCTACACTTAATATAAACATTGTCCTCAATGTTTAAGCATGTGGGAGTAAATTCCCCTACACTTAGGACATTGTGCACGTTGTTTAAATCTCGCTAAGGAAAAGACGACTAAAGAGATTCCTATTTTAATATTGAGAAATATAAAATAGAGAATCAAAAAGAGTTTAGGATAGAACCGGGAAGAAGGGAACACGGAATCACGGTTCGTCAAAAGTCATCAAGAGTGTGTCTTTGAAGCTCTAATCCCTGCAGATGATAAGAAAGAAAGCAAGAAACACCAACGGGGCTCCCCCTACATTTATGGTGAAAACAGGTAAAGATAGATAGATAATTGGGTTGCCTCCCAAAAAGTGCTTGTTTATATTAACCGAGTCACGAGCCTGACTCGTCCCCGAATTAAATGGTCCATGGGGAAGCCTCGAATGTAATACCGGGATCAAAGACTTTGTCCTCGTTCCCGGTTCACATCAACAAAGGAGAGGCGGGGGAATAAGTCTTAACTGGGAGAAAAGTCCATTCAACATACGAAAAGTATGTGAAATCAAGATCCACGGGAGGTGGGGTGGGTAAAGTAAGCACATTGTCATCCCCCAAAGACAATGGATGCTGAGAAAGCGGCAAAGCCGTAAGGTTATCAATGATAGCATAAGCAATGTCACCTCCTGGGTCAAAGCACTCATCCTCCGTAATAGTGGCTAAAGGGGAGGATGAAAGGTGCTCGGGAGGGGGACTTGGGTCAATACCTTCCTGCAGCAAATTGTCAATAATAATATCCCCCTCCATGTCATTATCATCAATACCTGGAGGCATGGAGTGAATGTCGATTTCTTCCAACAATGGGTCATTATCTTCAACGGGAGGAATAGATGGAGGCAAAGACTCGGAGAGAGGAGGAGAAGTCAACTCTTCGATTTGAGCAATAAGAAGGTGCAATTTCCGTAATCTATCGCGAAGAAGCACGTATTCCACCTCATCCACAAGATCAAGTTCATCGGTGAACTTCTCGTAAGCCAGAGAGAATAAATCGTTATCGCCCACATCTCCCGGTGGAGATTGAGAAATTTCAAAAGTGAAATTCTCATAGCGTGGAGAAAAATCGTCATCACTAGGATCGACCGCTTGCATAAGAGCAACGTCGTCCTCAAGCTCCATAGTTGGTAAGTCACAAACCTCATCATCCAATAATTTGTCGAGACCAACATCACTAAGCTCATTCAACGAATCAAGATCCATAGACACGTTTGGGATATCGAGAGAAGGGATGACAATTGCACTAGGACATTGAGCACCGAGATCATTCCAAGAAAGAGTAGGCTCATCGTCATCATCATCATAATAGTATGGATACACCGGAGGAGGAGTATAAGTCTCGATATTCGATATTTGCTCATGTAGTTGCTCTTGTTGCTGTCGCTTTTCTTCCTCCCATGCTTCTTTTAGCTGAACAACGGCGTCTTGAAGTTTCAAAATAATGGCGTGCCTTTCTTCATTCAGAGTAGTGAGTTGTTGAATTCTCTGAGAGGATTGATGATTGAGGTTGGGGTGTGGGGGCTCACAGTTAGGAAAACCAGAATTATAGCACGGATGTGGCTCATAGTAAGTCATCGGTTGAGAAGAATTATAACACGGATTTGGTTCATAATAATCCATCGGTGAAGAAAATTGAGGACACGGATCTGGCTCATAATAATTCATTGGTTGATAATAAGAAGTATCGTGAGGACCCCCACAGTTGTTGCAAAACGGGTGAGGAGAAAGACTGGGTGCGTCTTGTGGATAGCTATTATCATTGTTGTAACACTCTCATTTTTCGTATCGGTACAGCGGAAGGGTCTTTCAGAGTGTTACGGGATAGCACAATAACTCCAATCATAGACAATACATAAAAATGGTTGTACAAGGTTTAACAAACATTCATTCGATAAAAAGTTTCAAAAGCGTACAACAGGTCCCAAATTATACAGGTCATTAAGTTTACAAAACACAGATAGAATGAACATTTTTAATATTAGATGTGGGCCATCAGAGTCGATCTCCATCCGGATTACCTTCAAGCACCTGAGATAGAAAACATGCAAAAATCATATCAGCGAATGCCGAGTGAATTCATAGAGTTTAATGAAAACCGTTATATAAAACAATCATTTACATTCATTTAAAATCAGAACACAAGTATAATATCGGAAGTAATTCCACATATTGCTAGTCAGGCAATATATAAATCAAGCATACATCTGAAACCGTCCATGAGACCGTAGTCTCTGTATTACCATGTTAGGTAATATATTCATCGTAATAGCGTCGTTATCGTTTATATAGATTATACAGGTCGTATAGATTATAGTATCTGAATTAGGATTATTATTAGCCGCATGACATTGTTACCTTACTGTGAAAACAGCGGGCCGCGAACACGACAAACAATTTGCCCATCTAAGTTAGCGTGTCGTCACAAAAATCACGCTATGAAATCTTCTCATACATAAATTCGCTTACCAATCAATGTGGTACGACGGGGATCAACCGTCAAGGCGCGAACTGGGGTGATCGTCCCCAAATAGTACTATCAAATGCATAAGCGTCTACCAAAACCCGGTAGTTCACAATTCATGCTAATGGGACTTTAAGTGACATAACCTAACTACTAATAATCCTTTTAGTCTTGAATATAGGGTCATAGCATCATTCGGGTCCATCTCATTTAGCATACAATCGGGACTACTTGTGTTCTATTTTTATAAAATCTAGCATGTTATCTCCCTCGAGGGTTTACAAATCATTTTATAAAACATTTAAAAGAGTGCGAGGCTATGAACTCACGTTGTTAATGAAAGGCGGATTATCGGCTACGGGTGTGCTTCGGTCACGGAAACCTATATAAATAATAATCGGTCTTAGACTCGGTCCAATGACTTTTATCAAAATAACAATATACATATATATGATTATTGTACATATGATGATGATCAAGTGGGTTTATAAATCCTTGTTTACTCATTTTAGTGTTTACGTTTTAGTATCGTCTTACTAGTTAACTAGTTTTAACTATTTATTCATTTTAAGTCCATTAAGCCTTTTATAAATTCTTTTACTTGTTTTTACCCATTTTATACCTATATGATCAGTATATATATATTTCATGTTGGGCCCAAATGGGTTAAGCCCAAATAATTCTTTTTACAAGTATTTATCTTATTAAGTCCAATTATTAGTCTAATAGGTTTAGTTAGCTCGTAAATGTCCGTAATTCTTATAGTTCGGGTTTTATCGGTTTTTACTTGTCTTAGTTACTTATACATCAGTATATAACTTTTATAAACTTTACATTAAACGGGTTTGGTCGTCTAAGTTTTATTTGATGGAAAACGTTAATTTCACGGCGATAGCCGAAAAAGTCGTAAAAATCAAGTTTATAGTTTTTATTACTTATAAATATTATTTTTACCACCATTTATATAATTTACCCATTTAATTAACCTTTTATACATTTATATAATTAAGTTTTATAAGTTAGTGGGTTTATATTTTACATTTTATAAATTATAAAGTGAGTGCTTATATAATAATAATAAACATTATTTCCAAAATCTAATTTTCAACTTCATATTCACCATTTTTATCATATCTAGAGTTCTACTATAGCTACTGCCCATTTTGAGTCTAAGTTGCCTTAACAGTCCCTACAAAACTGCTTATTCAGATTGTACCACCTAACTTGTTTGGATCATATCTCACTCATTATTTTGATTCCATTGCATGGCCAACTCTCACATGTGTATAACATCATCTACTTACTGTAAATAGATCAAACCATGCATTTTTATCAGTTCATCATTTAGTTATCTACTGTTTTTATACAACCAACTAATTAGTCATGATTTTAGCTTCATTTCTTATGGTTATCATCATTTTTAAGCATGTTTATCAACACTTGATCCCCACACAACATTTTTATCATCATATATACATCATATACATATACAAAATGAAAGAAAATACATTTGTTCTTTACAAAATAATAAGAGAAAAATGTAGAGGATGATCTTCTTTACCAATCCAAGTGGATTTCTTGTTTTAGGAAGGCAAGAACTTGATGAACACAACAAGTATCTCCAAGACCATCAAATATCAAGATCATATGTTGGAAAATCAGCCCTAGGACACAAGCAAATCACCTCCAAAGTTGTTTATATGGCCACCAAATGATCAAGGCTTCAAGGAAACACCTTAATAGGACTAGTAAACATGTGGTTTGTAGCTAGAAAAGATCAATGATGGTGTTTGTAGGCATATAGTGGACGGCAAGAGAGGAGAGTTGAGAGAGTTTTTGGGGTGGTTTGCATGTAGGAAATGGTAAGAATGAAACTACTTTGCTAGTTTTGTTTAGTGGTAAATGAGTTGGCTTAAAGTGTAAGCACAAGCTTACACTTGTGTAAACAAAAGACTTGATGCCACCTATGTGTGGTGTGTCATCTTTGCCATCCCATATAAGCTAGTGGGGTGGGGCAAAGTGTTTTGTCCCATCTCACTAGTTTACGGGTATTTCTCGATTCTAGTTTTCTCGATTTCGTGCCCTCGGGTCGTTTTACGAAAAACGTGTTTATAAATTATGAATCACCGTCACAAAACGAATCCAATAAAAATTGTCTCATCAAAAACGGAGTTCAAAAACGTAAATACGTAATCCTAAGGTTTCCGATTTAGTCGTAAAAGACGCCAAATTATGCACGTAAGCCTAAATTTAAATCCGTAAATTGTGAGTTCGTCAACCAACACAAAAATAAGTTTCAAAATATTATACGAGAAAATATTTCACTACCTGAAAATGTTAGATTTGTCACAGCTTTTCCTCCTAAAAGGGATCAACGTCCTCGTGATCCATTTCATTTGGATGTCCGTTTCTTATTGAAATCGAAGAGGTGCGGATATTTCTTCCACATTTCATCCTCTCGTTCCCAAGTATACTCCGGTCCATGCTTTGAATTCCATCGGATCTTGACAATAGGTATCCGACTTTGTTTTAGTTGCTTTACCTCACGGTCCATAACTTCTACGGGCTCTTCGATAAAATGCAACTTCCATCTATTCGAACCTTACCTAACGGAATTTTCTCATCACTCACTGCTAGACATTTCTTCAGATTAGATACATGGAATGTGTTGTGAACACCATGAAGTTCTGGGGGTAACTCTAGTTTGTAAGCCACCGGACCTACTCTAGATAAAATCTTAAAGGGTCCAATATAACGGGGATTCAATTTTCCTCGTTTTCCAAACCTTATAACGCCTTTCCATGGCGATACCTTCAACATTACTCGGTCACCCACTTCAAACTCCATTGGCTTCCGCCGCACATCCGCGTAACTTTTCTGTCTACTACGGGCAGTCAACAACCTCTTCTTAATCTGAACTATCATCTCCGTAGTCTCCCGGATCAATTCCGGTCCCGTGAGCTGGGTATCCCTAACTTCACTCCAACATACAGGAGATCTACACTTCCTACCATACAAAGCTTCAAACGGTGCAGCCTTAATACTAGAATGGTAACTATTGTTATACGAAAACTCTGCTAATGACAAATATTTATCCCAATTCTTACCAAAGTCTAGCACACAAGCTCTCAACATATCTTCCAGTGTTTGTATCGTCCTTTCACTCTGCCCATCAGTCTGGGGGTGATAAGCAGTGCTCATGTCGAGATTCGTTCCCAAAGATCTTTGGAGAGATTTCCAAAAATTCGATGCGAATCTAGGATCTCGATCTGAAATGATCGATACAGGCACTCCATGCTTGCATACAACATTATCAAGGTATATTCGAGTCAGCTTCTCCAGTGAGAACTGCTCCTTAACCGGAATGAAGTGTGCTGATTTGGTCAGTCTATCGACAATAACCCAAATCGAATTTTTTCCAGATGATGTTCTAGGAAGCTTGGTGATAAAGTCCATCGTAATTCGCTCCCACTTCCATTCAGGAATCTTTGGTTGTTGAAGTAGTCCTGATGGTTTTTGATGTTCCGCTTTAACTCTAGCACAAGTCAAGCATTGAAGAACATACATAGCTATGTCAGCTTTCATATTGGGCCACCAGTACAACTTCTTCAAATCATGGTACATCTTATCAGATCCCGGATGAATGGAATACTTAGATTTATGGGATTCTAACATAACCAAATCTCTTAAGCCTCCAAACTTAGGTATCCACATACGACCTCTTAAACATTTCACTCCATCAGCTCTAACCTCTAAAGGATCTCCTTCTCCTCGGAATCCTTCATTAACAAAATTCTCCTTCTTACAAGCTTCTATTTGCGCATTTCTAATTTGCTCAGGCAAATTATTGTGCACGGTCAAGACTAGAGAACGCACCCTGATAGGCTCTCTATCTTTCCTACTCAACGCATCAGCAACAACATTGGCTTTTCCTGGGTGATACTTTATATCACAATCATAATCACTAAACAACTCTATCCATCTTCGTTGCCTCATGTTCAATTCCTTCTGGTCGAGAATATACTGTAGGCTTTTGTGATCGGTGAATACCGTACACTTGGTGCCATACAGATAATGTCTCCACAACCTAAGAGCAAAGACCACAGCTCCTAACTCAAGATCATGAGTAGCATAATTCTCCTCATTCTTCCTTAATTGCCTAGAAGCATAAGCTATCACTTTCTCCCTCTGCATCAAAACAGCTCCATAACCTCTAAGAGATGCATCACAATACACTACAAAATCTTCACTCCCTTCGGGTAATGATAAGATTGGCGCACTACATAATTTTTACTTCAATGTCTGAAATGCTCCATCTTCATCACTTCCCCAAACAAAAGGTTTATTCTTCTGAGTAAGCTTAGTCAAGGGTTTAGCTATCAAAGAAAATTCTTTAATGAATCGCCTATAATAGCCAGCCAATCCTAAGAACTGTCGCACTTCCGTTGGCGTTGTCGGTGCAGACCAATTCTTAATAGCTTCAACCTTTGCAGGATCAACATGAATTCCATCTCTGTTAATCACATGACCAAGAAATTGCACAGAATCTAACCAGAAATCACACTTCGAAAACTTAGCATACAACTTTTCATCCTTCAACAACTTCAAAACAATCCTCAAATGTTCTCTATGCTCATCTTCATTCTTAGAATAGATTAGAATATCGTCAATAAACACAATCACAAATTTATCCAACTAGGGCTTGCACACTCGATTCATTAAATCCATGAAAACCGCAGGTGCGTTAGTTAACCCAAATGGCATTACTTGAAATTCATAGTGTCCATAACGAGTTCTAAATGCAGTTATAGGAATATCTTCTTTACGGACGCGAAGTTGGTGATATCCTGACCGCAAATCTATCTTAGAATACACACTAGATCCTTGCAGTTGATCAAACAAATCATCAATCCTAGGTAAAGGATATCGATTCTTAATTGTCAACTTATTCAGTTCCCTATAATCAATGCACATACGAAAAGATCCATCCTTCTTCTTAACGAACAAGACTGGAGCTCCCCAAGGCGACGAGCTCGGTCGAATAAAACCTTTATCAGACAACTCCTTAAGTCGCTCAGATAACTCCTTTAATTCAGAAGGGGCTAATCGGTAAGGCGCACGTGCCACCGGTGCAGCACCAGGAATTAAATCGATTCGAAACTCTACTTGCCTTATCGGTGGAAGTCCTGGTAAATCTCTAGGAAATACCTCAGGAAATTCACAAATAATAGGTACATCTTCCAATCGTTTCTCCCTAGACTCATTCCCGGTCACTTGAGCTAAGAATAACTCACAACCGTTCCTGATGTACTTTTGGACTTTAATACATGAAACGATTTTCAAACGGGATTCACCTTGACTACCATCAATTACTAACGTCCTATTCCTAAGAGGAATCTTAACCTTCTTCTCTCCAAATAAAATAGTAGCATTATTCAACGACAACCAATCCATACCAATAATAATATCAAAACTACCTAATTCTATCAACATCAAATCAATCGGAAAGGAATGGTTCAAGAGATTTAGAGAGCATCCTTCTAATAGCTTATTAGTTTTCACTAATTTACCATCAGCCAATTCCACCTCGTAACTGGTACTTATCTCAACAGGTTCAATATCAATAAGGGCACTAAATTTAGTGGATACAAAGCTCCTATCGGCACCCGAATCGAATAAAGCAACAGCATAATGATTGTTGAGTAAAAACGTACCGGTAACGACATTCGGATCCTCTTTCTTCACCTCAATTGTTCCAAGTTGGTAGATACCACCCTGGGGGTTTCTTCCAGGTACAATCGCTTTCAACTTGGGGAATTCCGATTTCCTATGACCTTCTTCATTACAGTTGAAGCAAATCGTTCCCTTCTTACACCTTTCAACCTTGTGTCCAAGCTTTCCGCAATTTTGGCACTTCCAGCAGTCGCTAGGATGCCTCTTGTTGCCACACTTAGGACATCTATCATCGTTGCGCGGTGCATTGTTGGTAAGAGCATTTGCATTCCCCTTTCTCTTGTTTTGACGGCGATTGAAGTTCTTCCTATTATCACCTCTATCTACACGCTCACCGTCTCCCTTTCTTTTCTCACCTACACGGGCTTCATCTTCCTTATCCTGAATTATCTGTCCAATGAGTTGGTAAGCCATTCGAACAGCATCATCAATGGTCAGTGGTTTAGATGATGTTACGTCCCTCGGATATTCCTGGTCAACCCTTTCACATATTGCTCAATTCGGATCTCTTCGGGTTCAACCAATCGAGGACATAGCAAGGCCAACTCATGGAATCGATTTGTGTAACTATCAATGTCCACACCTTTCATTCTTAGATGAATCAACTCTTGTTCTAACCTAATGAGCACACTACGAGGACAAAACTCCAAAGTCATCCACTTCTTGATTTCAGCCCAAGGAGTAGCATTAGCAGCATCAAGACCCATGAAAGCAATTCTCCCGTTCCACCAAGTCAACGCACGACCTTTAAGAGTAGCCATAGCAAAAGTCACCTTATCTTCCTCCTTACACTTACTAATCCTAAACACCGATTCAATCTTTTCAATCCACTGGCTTAATCCTACAGCACCTTCAGTTCCATTAAAAGGTAGAGGTTCACACTTCATGAACGTCACATAAGTACAGCCACCAACTTCATGTGCATTCGTTCCAAAGCCTCCTACCTTTCCTCCAGCATTAGCATCCACATTATTAGCATTCACATTCACATTAGTACCGCCAATTCCACTACCGCCAGCTCCACTACCGCCAGCTCCCCTACCGCCAGCTTCATTTCTAGCATTTGCCATAAATTCAGTCATAGATGCGGTAACTTGCTCCGTAATAATCCTACGCACATCATCCTCAGTCACAGCCTTCTTGGGCGGCATAGTTCTACAATTTCACAATTTCAAAGTATTAAGCATTCATCCAACCAAGGATTCATATAATATGGATTGAATTCATAATCAAGATACCAATAAGGCACAATATGGAATTCAAGACAAGATACATATTTCATTCGATCTGAAACAAAAGTATTGTCTTAGTACATCCCATATCAAAGTTCTAACACTATATACACTCAAAATTCGTGCCAAGTCTACTACTAACAAGTCGGTTCAGTCAAAGCTACAAACACAAAAGATATAAAGGTCACTACTAAATACAGACTGGTCTACTGAGAACCGCCAGATGGTCCATCATCCATCGTCTTCTAGATCTTCGCCGGATGATCACTAGACACATCTTCAGCTGGGCGCTTACGGATTACTCCTCTTTCAACCATGTCGGCATAGAATCTACTGTTCCAACCCATGGATATATTCAACTCCTTTTCGACTTTCTCACGCATCGCACGAGCTACACTCAACTGAATCTCCATAGAATTCACCTTTCTCTTCATAGCAGCATACTCACCATTTTCCAACACCGATAACCTCCTAAAAGCCTCATTCAAACCACGTTCTACATCACTCAAATCCAAACTAAGCAATTCTCGCTCTTTCTCGCCAACCTTAGTCTTCGACTCCAAATAAGCAACCTGAGTCTGAACAACACCCAATCCAACCTCTGTCATACAACTCTTAACACGGGAAGCATCTAGATCACGTCTCAAGGCCCATGGTGCAAGACCATCAATATGAGTAGCCTCTCGAGTACTAGACGACTCTCCTATCTCACGTCTACGAGTATCAATACCATCAGTACCGTCAGGTGCATCGTCATCCTCATCCTCCTCTGATTCAGAATCAGATTCAGACGATTCAGACATTTCGTCCCTAGGTAACTCATCCTCAGAATCAGACAAACAAACTGGTGGGGGCAAAGGCTCTCCCTCTGGAACATCATACGGATAAATAAGCTCAGCTTCCTCATCGTCATCAACCTCAACATCTATACCTACATCCTCCTCGACATCCTCGTCGTCAATCTCGTCATCTAACTCATCTAACCCAATCTCATCCTCATTCTGAATATCCACATTCTCATTCTCCACATTCTCAATATCCACATTCTCAATATCCACATTCTCAATCTCATTCTCTACTAAGTCTACCTGAGGGGCAATCTGATCTCCTAGTCCTAACTCGGGCTCGGGATCCTCAAATGGTTCCTCCTCATCATCTATATCATAATCTACCAAGTCTAAATAAGGATCATCTTCTATATTAGGTTCGGGAATAGCATGGTTTTCTACAGGAATATTAGGGTCAGCCATGACAATCTGCATTTATATATATATCTCGTATTAGGATAACATACTAGTTAAACAATTACATAATGAAATCACGATATATACATATATATAAATTATATTATATATATCAAAATATATATCTTCTCAATAGGGCTTGATGGTAACGTCGGAGATCTCTGGCACCGTTATAGTAAAAAGATTTTTCAAATATTGTCTTAAATGTTCATTGTCGAAAGATTTTGAAAAGTTTTGTTCAAAACCTTGGTTTTTAAAATCTTTTGTTCTCTACAACGAGAGCTCTGATACCAAACTGTAACACTCTCATTTTTCGTATCGGTACAGCGGAAGGGTCTTTCAGAGTGTTACGGGATAGCACAATAACTCCAATCATAGACAACACATAAAAATGGTTGTACAAGGTTTAACAAACATTCATTCGATAAAAAGTTTCAAAAGCGTACAACAGGTCCCAAATTATACAGGTCATTAAGTTTACAAAACACAGATCGAATGAACATTTTTAATATTAGATGTGGGCCATCAGAGTCGATCTCCATCCGGATTACCTTCAAGCACCTGAGATAGAAAACATGCAAAAATCATATCAGCGAATGCCGAGTGAATTCATAGAGTTTAATGAAAACCGTTATATAAAACAATCATTTACATTCATTTAAAATCAGAACACAAGTATAATATCGGAAGTAAGTCCACATATTGCTAGTCAGGCAATATATAAATCAAGCATACATCTGAAACCGTCCATGAGACCGTAGTCTCTGTATTACCATGTTAGGTAATATATTCATCGTAATAGCGTCATTATCGTTTATATAGATTATACAGGTCGTATAGATTATAGTATCTGAATTAGGATTATTATTAGCCGCATGACATTGTTACCTTACTGTGAAAACAGCGGGCCGCGAACCCGACAAAAAATTTGCCCACCTAAGTTAGCGTGTCGTCTCAAAAATCACGCTATGAAATCTTCTCATACATAAATTCGCTTACCAATCAATGTGGTACGACGGGGATCAACCGTCAAGGCGCGAACTGGGGTGATCTTCCCCAAATAGTACTATCAAATGCATAAGCGTCTACCAAAACCCGGTAGTTCACAATTCATGCTAATGGGACTTTAAGTGACATAACCTAACTACTATTAATCCTTTTAGTCTTGAATATAGGGTCATAGCATCATTCGGGTCCATCTCATTTAGCATACAATCGGGACTACTTGTGTTCTATTTTTATAAAATCTAGCATGTTATCTCACTCGCGGGTTTACAAATCATTTTATAAAACATTTAAAAGAGTGCGAGGCTATGAACTCACGTTGTTAATGAAAGGCGGATTATCGGCTACGGGCGTGCTTCGGTCACGGAAACCTATATAAATAATAATCGGTCTTAGACTCGGTCCAATGACTTTTATCAAAATAACAATATACATATATATGATTATTGTACATATGATGATGATCAAGTGGGTTTATAAATCCTTGTTTACTCATTTTAGTGTTTACGTTTTAGTATCGTCTTACTAGTTAACTAGTTTTAACTATTTATTCATTTTAAGTCCATTAAGCCTTTTATAAGTTCTTTTACTTGTTTTTACCCATTTTATACCTATATGATCAGTATATATATACTTCATGTTGGGCCCAAATGGGTTAAGCCCAAATAATTCTTTTTACAAGTATTTATCTTATTAAGTCCAATTATTAGTCTAATAGGTTTAGTTAGCTCGTAAATGTCCGTAATTCTTATAGTTCGGGTTTTATCGGTTTTTACTTGTCTTAGTTACTTATACATCAGTATATAACTTTTATAAACTTTACATTAGACGGGTTTGGTCGTCTAAGTTTTATTTGATGGAAAACGTTAATTTCACGGCGATAGCCGAAAAAGTCGTAAAAATCAAGTTTATAGTTTTATTACTTATAAATATTATTTTTACCACCATTTATATAATTTATCCATTTAATTAACCTTTTATACATTTATATAATTAAGTTTTATAAGTTAGTGGGTTTATATTTTACATTTTATAAATTATAAAGTGAGTGCTTATATAATAATAATAAACATTATTTCCAAAATCTGATTTTTAACTTCATATTCACCATTTTTATCATATCTAGAGTTCTACAATGACTTAGAAGCTCATTTTTGGATGACAACTTCTTCATAATATGTGCTACATATAACTTAGTTATAGCTACTGCCCATTTTGAGTCTAAGTTGCCTTAACAGTCCCTACAAAACTGCTTATTCAGATTGTACCACCTAATTTGTTTTGATCATATCTCACTCATTATTTTGATTCCATTGCATGGCCAACTCTCACATGTGTATAACATCATCTACTTACTGTAAATAGATCAAACCATGAATTTTTATCAGTTCATCATTTAGTTATCTACTGTTTTTATACAGCCCACTAATTAGTCATAATTTTAGCTTCATTTCTTATGGTTATCGTCATTTTTAAGCATGTTTATCAACACTTGATCCCCACACAACATTTTTATCATCATATATACATCATATACATATACAGAATGAAAGAAAATACATTTGTTCTTTACAAAATAATAAGAGAAAAATGTAGAGGATGATCTTCTTTACCAATCCAAGTGGATTTCTTGTTTTAGGAAGGCAAGAACTTGATGAACACAACAAGTATCTCCAAGACCATCAAATATCAAGATCATATGTTGGAAAATCAGCCCTAGGACACAAGCAAATCACCTCCAAAGTTGTTTATATGGCCACCAAATGATCAAGGCTTCAAGGAAACACCTTAATAGGACTAGTAAACATGTGGTTTGTAGCTAGAAAAGATCAATGATGGTGTTTGTAGGCTTATAGTGGACGGAAAGAGAGGAGAGTTGAGAGAGTTTTTGGGGTGGTTTGCATGTAGGAAATGGTAAGAATGAAACTACTTTGCTAGTTTTGTTTAGTGGTAAATGAGTTGGCTTAAAGTGTAAGCACAAGCTTACACTTGTGTAAACAAGCTAAGACTTGATGCCACCTATGTGTGGTGTGTCATCTTTGCCGTCCCATATAAGCTAGTGGGGTGGGGCAAAGTGTTTTGTCCCATCTCACTAGTTTACGGGTATTTCTCGATTCTAGTTTTCTCGATTTGCGTGCCCTCGGGTCGTTTTACGAAAAACGTTTATATAAATTATGAATCACCGTCACAAAACGAATCCAATAAAAATTGTCTCATCAAAAACGGAGTTAAAAAACGTAAATACGTAATCCTAAGGTTTCCGGTTTAGTCGTAAAAGACGCCAAATTATGCATGTAAGCCTAAATTTAAATCCGTAAATTGTGAGTTCGTCAACCAACACAAAAATAAGTTTCAAAATATTATACGAGAAAATATTTCACTACCTGAAAATGTTAGATTTGTCACAATTGTCATAATTGTACCCCGGTTCTTGCCCGTGATCATACGGGTATCGAACCGGGCATGAAACATGCCAATGAGAATCGCTTCCACAATAGATGCACGGGGGAACAGGAGGTGGATTCAAAAAGGACAAATTAGTCGAGTTGCACAAAGGACAAAATCCGAATTGTGTGTTGTCGATATCGTTTCCGCACCGCTCACATGTACACCATTGACATGAGTCGTTCCCGTATAACCGTCTCCCACACTCGACGCAATGGACATAAGAATCCATAAAGAAAAATAGATAAGCAAGAATAATATTTTTGGTGCAAAACTTTGAAAAAGAAATGCTTTTTATGATTTTTCAAATGTTTTTGGGATTTTTGAAAAAATTTTGGACACGAAAAATAACGTTCACGAGTGAACGGATCCCAAAAGCCAACGCGTCTCACACAAAAAACCGTTAATCCTCACGAAATGAGCCGGCAGCGGTGCCATTTAATAACTGAGATTTTACTAGGTTGAAAAGTTCTCGGTATCTCTTCGAATTGATTTCCGGTTAAGTGCAAGAGATTAGTTGTTCTTGGTGAATCAAATGAAAAGGTTGTTGTTGTCTAAATCTAATGAAAAATAAAGACTTGAAACGATGAAAATAAAGACGGTAAAAAGAAACAATGAAAGATAAAAACTTGACGAAAAGTAAATGACGGGAAATTAAAAGCAATAACGCAAACTAAAACTTGAACTAAAAGGGAAAGCAAGTAAAAGTGCAAATAAGGAAAAAGGTGGGAAAAGTAAAGCTTGAAAATAAATATGGAAAAATAAAAAAAAGAAACACTCATTCGGAATAACCAAGTGATCCGGAATATGTCACCTATCCGAAATAACACCTTGATTCGGAATAATGTGACTGATCCGGAATAACAAAGAAGAGAAGTTGATTCGGAATGTTAAGAAAATAAGGCTGATCCGGAATTTTAGAAATTTCTGATGGAAAATCTTGATTCAGAATGTTATTCCGGATGGAAACCTTTATCCGGAATATTGGATATTCCGGATGAACCAGATTGATTCGGAATGTTAAGCTCGATCTGGAATAATATATATTCCGGATGAACAACAATTGATTCGGAATGGAGGAAATGATCTGGAATAATATATATTCCGGATGGACAGCTATTATCCGGAATAACAAACTGAGCTTGATTCGGAATAGTCTATTGATTCGGAATCTGGGCAGTTATGAAGAACGAAAAACAGAGATATGAGAACAAGGACGTACCTAAATCAAAACTAACCAAATCCACCAAAAGATTTAACAAAACTAATCAATAAACATCCACCAATGATAAACCAACAATCCTAATCAATAAAATCAACAAATAACACCAAGAAATCTAAAACCCACTTAATCTAAAACCATAAAAAATCAAGAACATGAACAATAAAGATGAAGAACAAATCAAACAAGAAAGGTAGAAGGAGATTAACAATAAAGTAAAGATTCATGAACAATAAAAGACAACTTACTTGGAAATTAATTGAATTAAAGGTGCAAGACAATGAATTAAAGGTGCATAAATTTAAAGTGCAATATGAAAAAATGGTGGAAGAAGTGGGTTGTCAATCCACCTAACAACAATGAAATGAAAACATAATGAACTATTTATAGGGGAGATTAGGGAGGTGCTTAGGAAGCTTCCTCCCTTCTTTCTTCTTTCCTTAATTGCACATTTAAGTCCTTAATCTTCTTAATCTTTTGACTTTAATGACTCTGTCTCGGGATTTCTTCAAACTCGTCTTGTAATTCTTCAATAAATTACACTTGAGTTCTTCGGTTTTAGTAAACTTCTGTCTTTTGACTTTTTCTTCGATAAATCTTCAGAATTGGTCTTGGACTTCCGTTCTTTTTGCACTCTTGATTTCTTGGCTTCGTCTTTCGTCTTTTTCTTCGATAAAAGCCCGTGAAATCCCGTGTTTTCTCCACTTTTCACCTTTTCGTCCTAAATCACAACATAAACACAAACCACGCATAATTCCGACATAAATGACATAAAATACACGTTTTGGCTCGGTTATTATTGTAATTAAGTGGTAAAAAGGATGGGTGTTTACAAACCTATCAAATCCCCTACACTTGACCATTGCAATGTCCTCATGCAATGCATTAGTTACAAAGCAAGATTACATTTTCCATCATAATCAATCCACGTTGGCCTTTATTAAAGAATAACAAATTATAAACATTCAAAGTAAAGAAATAAAAAACATACCTTAGGGTTTTGAAAATGTCATGAATGATCATCATCCTCAAGTTTTCACTTTCTCCAAACCAAGCTTAAAAACGAGATCATTGTTATTGTAAGTCAGCAAACTAACACGAACTCATGTGGGCCAATTATTCACTTAGACTCCCTTATTCTTAGGTGTATCTCTTATTTTTTATTATTGTATTGAATGATCACGAGGATGCATTGTTGACTTATTTCGATAGTTATTAAGGCTGAAAATAAAGTGGGACGATTTAATCAATAGTTAGCTAAAGGATAAAATATTTTAAAACTGCTTCTCGGGACCTCATAAAGTTCATATCTTGGCATAACTCGCTTCGCGATTTGAGACCTTTCTCAGACCGATATTTGGTAGCGACTTCATACTTCAAATCTTGAGAGACGTTCATGAAATAATGGCCTTCTCTTCATAATAGGAATTTCTTCACTTGAAGTTTTGAGAGATTCTTCATATTTGGACCATGACTTCTTTCATTTTTCTCCAATCTTTATTTTGGACTTTGATATACAACGATCCGCCTCCTTTACGACTTGGATCTATTTATCCTCATACCTTGCTAGGGTCTTTTCGGATACACTTCTCCATGATCTTTATGGGAGTATTTGCTTTTCGTCGTGTGTCTCGATCCTTCATATTGATTTTCGATAAATGATTCTTCACATCACTTGGGATCTTTAGCAACAAAAGATAGCCCTCATGCCTTGTTAGGGCCTTTTTGGACTCGCCAATCTTTGCATCCCGCTTCAATAAGTTATGCCTTGGCTATGAACTCTAATCCATACCGAGAAACTTTTAAACGATCTTGGGCTAGAAGCTAAGTAACTTTTCAAATCGTACAACCTTATTTATTGCAGATAAATTTATTAGCAAGCGATGGGAGAATAGGCTTATAATTAACTCACATAAATTCACGAAAGAATACCAAACTTATAATTGACTCTATCAACTCTCGTTCTCCACAGTTTAAAATCTCAAGGAATGAGACTCGTGGATGCTTAGCCTATTAAATCAAAGTTTTGGGTTTTCGAGTCGCCTATAGGATCTTGCAAACTCTTAGACTTTTTCAAGTTTAGAAATCGCATTTTAAAGTTCCTTTGATAAACGACTCTCTAGGATCAATTATAGGAACTTGCGAAAAGTTCTTGTTCTTAACCCGTGAGAGTTAAGACTTTCGCGTTTTATATCTCCCTATATAAAAGCCTAGCAAAACTTGACTTAAACATGTTAAGGATACTAGCTAGAGTAAACTTCGATAAGTAAACTCGGGTTGAGTCAAAAGATTCACAATGTTTAAAAAATTAATACCACTTTATTAAAAATTTATTCTAACAAAGAAAGAAAATAACTATACAAAGGTAGAACTAATAGGCCAAAATAGATCAAAATTTTTGAAAAATGTCGAAAAATTGATTTTCCGGTTAAAATGAGGACAAATACAAGGAAAAGGCCACTTAACTTCGATAGAAGTCCCCCATACACTTAATATAAACATTGTCCTCAATGTTTAAGCATGTGGGAGTAAACTCCCCTACACTTAGGACATTGTGCACGTTTTTTAAATCTCGCTAAGGAAAAGACGACTAAAGAGATTCCTATTTTAATATTGAGAAATATAAAATAGAGAATCAAAAAGAGTTTAGGATAGAACCGGGAAGAAGGGAACACAGAATCACAGTTAATCAAAAGTCATCAAGAGTGTGTCTTTGAAGCTCTAATCCCTGCACATGATAAGAAAGAAACCAAGAAACACCAACGGGGCTCCCCCTACACTTATGGTGAAAACAGGTAAAGATAGATAGATAATTGGGTTGCCCCCCGAAAAGCGCTTGTTTATATTAACCGAGTCACGAGCCTGACTCGTCCCCGAATTAAATGGTCCATGGGGAATCCTCGAATGTAATACCGGGATCAAAGACCTTGTCCTCGTTCCAGGTTGACATCAACAAAGGAGAGGCGGGGGAATAAGTCTTAACTGGGAGAAAAGTCCTTTCAACATACGAAAAGTATGTGAAATCAAGATCCACGGGAGGTGGGATGGGTAAAGTAAACACATTGTCATCCCCCAAAGACAATGGATGCTGAGAAAGCGGCAAAGTCGTAAGGTTATCAGTGATAGCATAAGCAATGTCACCTCCCGGGTCAAAGCACTCATCCTCCGTAATAGTGGCTAAAGGGGAGGATGAAAGGTGCTCGGGAGGGGGAATTGGGTCAATACCTTCCTGCAGCAAATTGTCAAGAATAATATCCCCCTCTATGTCATTATCATCAATACCTAGAGGCATCGAGTGAATGTCGATTTCTTCCAGCAACGGGTCATTATCTTCAACGGGAGGAATAGATGGAGGCAAAGACTCGAAGAGAGGAGGAGAAGTCAACTCTTCGATTTGAGCAATAAGAAGGTGCACTTTCCGTAATCTATCACGAAGAAGCACGTCTTCCACCTCATCCACAAGATCATGTTCATCAATGAATTTCTCGTAAGCCGGAGAGATTAAATCGTCATCGCCCGCATCTCCCAGTGGAGATTGAGAAATTTCAAAAGTGAAATTCTCATAGCGTGGAGAAAAATCGTCATCACTAGGATCGACCGATTGCGTAAGAGTAACGTCGTCCTCAGGCTCCATAGCAGTCGGCATGTCACAGACCTCATCAACATATAATTTATCGAGGCCAAAATCACAAATCTCACTCAATGAATCATCATCCTTAGACGCATTAGGAATATCGAGAGTAGGGATGACAATTGCACTAGGACATTGGGTAACAAGATCATTCCAAGAAATAGTAGGCTCATCGTCATCATCATCATCATAATAGTATTGACGTACATGAGGAGGGGTATACTCACTAAGATTAGATACTTGCTCTTGTTGCTGGCGCTTTTCCTCCTCCCATGCTTCTTTTAGCTGAACAACGGCTTCTTGAAGTTTCAAAATAATGGCTTGTCTTTCTTCATTCAGAGTAGTGAGTTGTTGTGCATTTCGAATTCCTTGAGAGGATTGATGATTGAGGGTGGGATGTGGGGGCTCAAAGTTATGAAAACTAGAATTATAGCACGAATGTGGCTCAAAGTAAGTCATTGGTTGAGAAGAATTATAACATGGATTTGGTTCATAATAATCCATCGGTGAAGAAAATTGAGGACACGGATCTGGCTCATAATAATTCATTGGCTGACAATAAGAAGTATCGTGAGGGCCCCCACAATTTTGGCAACAAGGGTATGGAGAAAAATCTGGTGCTTCTTGTAGATAGCTATTACTATTGTCATAATTGTAACCCAGTTCTTGCTCGCCATGAGGCGGGTATCGAACCGGGCACGAAACATGCCAATGAGAATCGCTTCCACAGTAGATGCACGGGGGGACAGGAGGTGGATTCAAAAAGGACGAATTAGTCGAGTTGCACAATGGACAAAATCTGAATTCGAATTGTGTATTGTCGATATCGTTTCCGCACCGCTCACATGTACGCCATTGACATGAGTCGTTCTCGTATAACCGTCTCCCACACTCGACGCAATGGACATAAGAATCCATAAAGAAAAATAGATAAGCAAGAAGAATATTTTTGGTGCAAAACTTTGAAAAAGAAATGCTTTTTATGATTTTTCAAATGTTTTTGGATTTTTGAAAATTTTTTGACACGAAAAATAACGTTCACGAGTGAACGGATCCCAAAAGCCAACACGTCTCTCACAAAAAACCGTTAATCCTCACGAAAAGAGCCGGCAGCGGCGCCATTTTAATAACTGAGATTTTACTAGGTTGAAAATTCGTTCTCGGTATCTCTTCGAATCGATTTATGGTTAAGTGCAAGAGATTAGTTATTCTTGGTGAATCAAATGAAAGGGTTGTCGTTGTCTAAATCTAATGAAAAATAAAGACTTGAAACGATGAAAATAAAGACGGTAAAAAGAAACAATGAAAGATAAAAACTTGACGAAAAGTAAATGACGGGAAATTAAAAGAAATAACGCAAACTAAAACTTAAACTAAATGGGAAAGCAAGTAAAAGTGCAAATAAGGAAAAAGGTGGGAAAAGTAAAGCTTGAAAATAAATATGGAAAAATAAAAAAAGAAACACTCATTCGAAATAACCAAGTGATCCGGAATATGTCACCTATCCGGAATAACACCTTGATTCGGAATAATGTGACTGATCCGGAATAACAAAGAAGAGAAGTTGATTCGGAATGTTAAGAAAATGAGGCTGATCCGGAATGTTAGAAATTCCGGATGGAAAATCTTGATTCGGAATGTTATTCCGGATGGAAACCTTTATCCCGAATATTGGATATTCCGGATGAACCAGATTGATTCGGAATGTTAAGCTCGATCCGGAATAATATATATTCCGGATGAACATAAATTGATTCGGAATGGAGGAAATGATCCGGAATAATATATATTCCGGATGGACACCTATTATCCGGAATAACAAACTGAGCTTGATTCGGAATAGTCTATTGATACGGAATCTGGGAAGTTATGAAGAACGAAAAACAGAGATATGAGAACAAGGACGAACCTAAATCAAAACTAACCAAATCCACCAAAAGATTTAACAAAACTAATCAATAAACATCCACCAATGATAAACCAACAATCCTAATCAATAAAATCAACAAATAACACCAAGAAATCAAAAACCCACTTAATCTAAAACCATAAAAAATCAAGAACATGAACAATAAAGATGAAGAACAAATCAAACAAGAAAGGTATAAGGAGATTAACAATAAAGTGAAGATTCAAGAACAATAAAAGACAACTTACTTGGAAATTAATTGAATTAAAGGTGCAAGACAATGAATTAAAGGTGCATAAATTTAAAGTGCAATATGAAAAAATGGTGGAAGAAGTGGGTTGTCAATCCACCCAACAACAATGAAATGAAAACATAATGAACTATTTATAGGGGAGATTAGGGAGGTGCTTAGGAAGCTTCCTCCCTTCTTTCTTCTTTCCTTAATTGCACATTTAAGTCCTTAATCTTCTTAATATTTTGACTTTAATGACTTTGTCTCAGGATTTCTTCAAACTCGTCTTGTAATTCTTCAATAAATTAGACTTGAGTTCTTTGGCTTTTAGTAAACTTCCGTCTTTTGACTTTTTCTTCGATAAATCTTCAGAATTGGTCTTGGACTTCTGTTCTTTTAAATAACTAAGATTTTACTAGGTTGAAAATTCGTTCTCGGTATCTCTTCGAATTGATTTCCGGTTAAGTGCAAGAGATTAGTTGTTCTTGGTGAATCAAATGAAAGGGTTGTCGTTGTCTAAATCTAATGAAAAATAAAGACTTGAAACGATGAAAATAAAGACGGTAAAAAGAAACAATGAAAGATAAAAACTTGACGAAAAGTAAATGAGGGGAAATTAAAAGCAATAACGCAAACTAAAACTTAAACTAAAAGGGAAAGCAAGTAAAAGTGCAAAATAAGGAAAAAGGTGGGAAAAGTAAAGCTTGAAAATAAATATGGAAAAATAAAAAAAAAGAAACACTCATTCGGAATAACCAAGTGATCCGGAATATGTCACCTATCCGGAATAACACCTTGATTCGGAATAATGTGACTGATCCGGAATAACAAAGAAGAGAAGTTGATTCGGAATGTTAAGAAAATGAGGCTGATCCGGAATGTTAGAAATTCCGGATGGAAAATCTTG
The DNA here is from genome assembly GCA_025667525.1 of Glebionis coronaria. Classification (NCBI taxonomy): domain Eukaryota; kingdom Viridiplantae; phylum Streptophyta; class Magnoliopsida; order Asterales; family Asteraceae; genus Glebionis; species Glebionis coronaria. Next base: position 460,575,473 of record CM046877.1, read on the forward strand.
ATTCGGAATGTTATTCCGGATGGAAACCTTTATCTGGAATATTGGATATTCCGGATGAACCAGATTGATTCGGAATGTTAAGCTCAATCCTGAATAATATATTTTCCGGATGAACAACAATTGATTCGGAATGGAGGAAATGATCCGGAATAATATATATTCCGGATGGACACCTATTATCCGGAATAACAAACTGAGCTTGATTCAGAATAGTCTATTGATTCGGAATCTGGGCAGTTATGAAGAACGAAAAACAGAGATATGAGAACAAGGACGAACCTAAATCAAAACTAACCAAATCCACCAAAAGATTTAACAAAACTAATCAATAAACATCCACCAATGATAAACCAACAATACTAATAAATAAAATCAACAAATAACACCAAGAAATCAAAAACCCACTTAATCTAAAACCATAAAAAATCAAGAACATGAACAATAAAGATGAAGAACAAATCAAACAAGAAAGGTAGAAGGAGATTAACAATAAAGTGAAGATTCAAGAACAATAAAAGACAACTTACTTGGAAATTAATTGAATTAAAGGTGCAAGACAATGAATTAAAGGTGCATAAATTTAAAGTGCAATATGAAAAAATGGTGGAAGAAGTGGGTTGTCAATCCACCCAACAACAATGAAATGAAAACATAATGAACTATTTATAGGGGAGATTAGGGAGGTGCTTAGGAAGCTTCCTCCCTTCTTTCTTCTTTCCTTAATTGCACATTTAAGTCCTTAATCTTCTTAATCTTTTGATTTTAATGACTTTGTCTCGGGATTTCTTCAAACTCTTCTTGTAATTCTTCAATAAATTAGACTTGAGTTCTTTGGCTTTTAGTAAACTTCCGTCTTTTAAATTTTTCTTCAATAAATCTTCAGAATTGGTCTTGGACTTCCGTTCTTTTTGCACTCTTGATTTCTTGACTTCGTCTTTCGTCTTTTTCTTCGATAAAAGCCCGTGAAATCTCGTGTTTTCTCCACTTTTCACTTTTTCATCCTAAATCAAAACAAAAACACAAACCACGCATAATTCCGACATAAATGACATAAAATACACGTTTTGGCTCGGTTATTATTGTAATTAAGTGGTAAAAAGGATGGGTGTTTACACACCTATCAATTATCCCCTTGTCTAAACTCAGGGACTGGAAGCTCATCCTCACAATAGAATACTGGTGCAGCTTGAGCTACTAACTAATTTGAAGGAACACTAACATGTTGTGAGTAATGGGGTTGAGGAGCCTCAAGTTGTTGATAGGTGATGTCAGGGTTTGTTGGAGGTTGATAAGGTGAATATGGTTGTGAAGCATAAGGTAAATGATGTGAGTCTCCTTGTGATGATGTTGCTGGTTGCTTGTATTGTTGCTGATAAGATGTAGGTGGTTTTGGTAAGATCGAATACTGTGGAAAGCTTGGCGTTTGATACAATGGTTGATAGGAAGATTGGTGTCCCAAAGCAAACGGAGAGTTGTGATATGACAAAGTTGGATGATTTGCCATTAATGCCAATGGTTCTTGATAAGATCCCTGAGAGATGCGTTTTTGAATCACGTGCTTCTCATGTTGCTGCAAGAAAGCATAGAGTTGATCTAAATTTGACTTGTCCAAATCTCGAATCATCTTGACATCCGTGACATATTGACTCCATTCTTAGGGTAACGTGTTCAAGAACTTGGTGTTTAGTTGAAACTGAGCAATCCTTAGATTATACACGTTCATATCATTCATCAAAGTGGTGAAACGCCAGTAGTAGTCATGAAGTGTTTCCCCTGGAATGTATGTGAATCTATCAAACAAATTGTAGAATCGTATTTTCTTAGGATACAAATGAGAGGTAGAGAGAGAAAGTGGTTTTATTAAAATGAAAAGTGAAAATACAAATGAGCAACCCCTCCTAACATGCTAGGAGGGGGTTTATATAGCCCACCCTACATGTGGGCTATATGGGCTATATTGGATCACGAGCCCAATATCATTGGAGTTACCGATCCTTTCTAAATATGTAAAAACGTATTTCCAACAATCTCCCCCAAAGGGAGGTCACTTCAAGTTACAATGTCCAAAATAGTCTATAGCTCGTGATCTATGCTAATAATGATGTGACCGAGACTTTCCTTGGAGAAACGTATTTCCAACAATCTCCCCCAAAGGGAGGTCACACCATTTTACAAAATCTTAAACCTAGCATACTATGCTTGAGTCTTTGATCTTGTTCTTGTGAATATGCTGGTGAGATCTTTGACTTTAGTCTTGAGTATGTTCTCTTGCCTTGACCTTGTGCATTCATCACTTGTGATATTTTCTTCTTCGTGACTTCATGTTCCACATACTTATACTTTTATAAATTCTTGAAAGCTTCAGAGTTTGATACAGCGGAAGACTTGAATTTTAGACTTTCTTGAATTTGTTGAAGTATTAAGTGCAGAAAGCATAAGCATGTGTAAAGACTTCTTCTGGATTGAACACCGCAATGCCACCTTCTTGTTACGCTGCATAAGACAGTTAGCAACAAAACATATACACGGATGAAATGGTCTTGAACATTTCATTCTAATTCGGTGGAATTTTACCTCCGGTCGGTGAAGACCGTTGGACGATATTAAATATCGTACTTGTGGCAGGTAGTTTCAATTAAGAACCTCCTTGACAAGATTTCGCGGGTAAACCCGTTCTCTTTATTCGACCGTCCAAGGTTGACTACGAACATAAAGAGTGAATCATTTGGATAATAATATCCGCATGATTTGAAGCCGTCAATCCATGTTCCTGGAACAAGTGAAATTCAATTAAGAACCGCACCATCGTTGCTTTCCAGTTGTCACGAGCTTGATTCGTATAGAATCTTGCAAGTCACCTACCAAGTGCGTTTTGAGGTTAACACTAGAAGGATTTCCACTCATCACTATGAACACTAAGGTAACACTCTGAGTGTTCTGGCAAGGTCACTAAGATATTGCGTAGAGGCCTGGAACGTGTTTAAATTCATTTAAGAATTAAACCACTGTTGCTTTCCAGTTATCACAAGTTTGATTCATAAAGAATCACAAAAGTCACCTACCATGAGCTTTTTGATATTCGCTCAAGAAGGATTTCCATCTTCATTGTAAATACTTTCGTATTACTCTGATGTTCAGGCAAGATCATGAAGATTTTGCGTAGGACTCTTAAGATCTTTCTTACTTTTCACAGTGTGTGAAGAAGCAAAGAATTATGAAAGTGTCTCTTAATGAAATATTTGATGATCTCAAATGGCTTTAGAATCGATCGTGCACATTGGATTTTAGTGATCGGAGGCTGGAGAGGAGTGCCACCTTTTCAATACCAATTTTTTCGGAGTGAATAAATCAATAGATAATGCGTTGTCTCCGTGTGATTAAAACAAATATCTTTTGAGAGATATATGAGTTAGCTGGGATGGGTTGTGCATTGCATCACTAGGTCCATGATGTCTGTCTTCAATATCAAGCATCATTAAAAATGATCTTAATAGCATATGTCTTGACCCGGTTTCTGCCTAATGTTGTAAGGAGGGATTCTTTCTTTACACCCTTTATCTTTACAATTCTTTTTCATTCTTTAACCCCTTCAATGCTTACCAATACGTCATCACTAGCACCTTGTTGTGATTGTTCCAGTGCTAACTTAAGTACTTGGTCGGCATTCAACTACGTTCACAATCTTTCTCCATCTTTCCTAAGGACTACTATTTCTAGCTATGGAATGTCCTTGGGAAGATTCCTCCGGTTCTAGAGGAATCATTGGACTTTAACCTATCCTACCATCCTTATGTCACCACAATCTTCACCGTCGTGAATAGAGATGCTTTGGGTAAGTGTATGTCACCATGAAATCCATTTTGATGTGCAAATCCATTTTTCTCCCCCTTAACATATGCCACGATATCCGAAAACATTTCGCACATGTCGGGATGAGCTAGCACGTTAAGTCAAACCATTTGTGATTAATCATTTCCCATATTAAATCACATTTTCTCCCCCATATTAAAAATATTAACCCAATCAATGTTTTTAATATCAATTGATTTAATAACATTTTAAGAAAATTTGGGAAGAAAAATGCAAATCCAATTATCTTCATGAATTACAAAAGCTCCCCCTCAAATTAATGAGGGTGTACTTGAAACGTATATAAAATACCTTTTAAACACAAGTGTAAGGAATTTATCACGTGCAAAGATCATATATGATAATGTATTCACAAGATTAGCGATTTATGATCTTGGACCTGAATGATGGAGAACATCATATGAAAGAAGCACATGATTCTTGTTCACGAATGTTGGTCGCCTCATCACATCTGAAGTTATCCCTTGACTCCATGTGTACGATTGATATCGTTGTCTTGACACCAACATGTGAACTTGGCACTCTCGGCATCAAGGATTCTGAATGTTGGACAATTGCTCCCCCTCAATTATTGACTCGTGTTCTAATGAAAGAGTTGTAGTCACCGTTTGAGTAGTCGCATCGTCGAGTATGTAGATATCAATCGTAAATTGCTACGGTTCGTGGAGATGATAACTTCATAAAAACAAGATTTCTCTTGTTTTAACAAATAAATGCACTGACACGCACATAAATTTGTGTTAGATTGTGTTATTACGTAAACACAATCCCTTACATGGTTATAAAGTAAACCATGCCCGAGAAAATTAATTCCCGTTGTTGAGTCAAAGCTTTCCGGTGAAATGCTTGACTTGAATAAGAAAATCGGGTTACTATCTGAAATAATAGCAAACCATTTTGAGCATGTTTTAAAACATTTAAACTTCTGCTCAAACTTTATTTACAACCCCGTGTCATTATTGAATGACATTTCTAGTATCGTAAATATTATCGATTCTAGAAGACATGCTCTTGTTATCAAAACAGTTTTGAACACACAATTTTGAAAGATTTAGAAAAAACCTTTTGAGAAATTCTCGAAAAATTGTGTTCATTGTTTTGAAAAGACCAATTACTTGAGCTTAAGATGTTGAATATCTTACAAAACGAGCTCAAGTCCAAGAAGTTGTAAACTTCCCGTTGTTAAGGATGAGTTTATCATCGGCGATAAACTTTCCTTTTAACTGAAGAACGAGTCGTAAGTTGACATTTACTTAGAAGTCGTGTTCATGAGGTTGAAAAACTTTGAATGTTTTAACGTAAATCTCATGACCGAGAAAGATGAATTTATCGTTAAGAAGAGAAGTTCTCTTATTTAAAAGATACACTTTACTTTATGAGCTTAAAACTTGGAATGTTTTAAGACAAGCTCATGACCGAGAAAAATGAATTTCCCGTTACGAGGATAAACTATCTTTAAAGATAAGCTATCCTAAAATTGAAGTCCGAGTTACAGTCTGATATTTAACTGTAATACATTGTGCATGAGCTTAAAAACTTCGAATGTTTTTATTATTAGCTCATGCCCGAGAAAAAATAATTTCTCGTTGTAAGGATAAGTTTATCATCGGCGATAAACTTTCCTTTTAATTGATAAACGAGTTCTAAGTTGACATTTACTTAGAAGTCGTTTTCATGAGCTTGAAAAAATTTGAATGTTTTAACGTAAAGCTCATGACCGAGAAAGATGAATTTCTCGTTAGGAAGAAAAGTTCTCTTATTTAAAAGATACACTTTTCTTTATGAGCTTAAAACTTGGAATGTTTTAATACAAGCTCATGACCGAGAAAATTTAATTTCTCGTTACAAGGATAAGCTATCTTTAAAGATAAGCTTTCCTTTATTTGAGGTCCGGGGCATAATCTGAAATATAATTATACACCATTGTGCATGAGCTTAAAAACTTCGAATGTTTTTAATATAAGCTCATGCCCGAGAAAAATTAATTTCTCATTGTGAGGATAAGTTTAGCATCGGCGATAAACTTTCCTTTATTTGAAGAACGGGTCATTGTCTGACATTTAACAATGAACCATGATACACGAGCTTAAAACCTTTGAATGGTCTTAGTGTAAGCTCGTGTCCGAGAAAACTTAATTTCTCGTTTTGAGGGTAAGTTAGCGTTGCGTAGATAAACTTCCCTTTCTCTGAAGTTTGGGTCATCGTCTGTCATTTAATGAGGAGCCATTTACACGAGCTTAAAACCTTTGAAAAGTTTAAATGTAAGCTCGTGTCCGAGAAAATTTAATTTTTCGTTTTGAGGGTAAGTTATCGTTGACGAGATAAAATTCCCTTTCTCTGATGAACGAGTTACAGTCTGTGATGTGACTATAAGTCCTTTTGGTAAGCTTAACCATGAAACCCCTGAGACACTTGTTTCTCCGATATATGCTTCTTCAGCAACCAAACTCTAAGAGTATCCTTAGTTGAACGATATACAACGATTGGACCGCTTCGTTCTTTTGGAACATCAACTTTGGTACCTACATTGTCATTAGGAATTTGCATGCTTTGATATGGGTTAACGATATCTATTTTAGAAGAAAGTGGGGGTTCACAGTTGTCTTTTCTTGTGCCAGAGGTGGCCTGAGGGGATGATTCACTTGTCTTAGTTGGCAAACGTTTCCTTTTATAGAAAACCTTAAGTTCAGGCTTAAGTGATGTATCCTCCTTTTTAATTTCCTCCCTAGTAGTCTTAGTAGAATCAAAGACTATCCTAGTTAAAGGGCACTCATTTCCTACAATAGTGAAAGTTCTACCAGTGGGGCACCACATTTTACCAATGGGTTTGATTTTAGCAACCCAATGGGATTTAAGTCCAGCACGGGAGTTCACCTCATTAAGTAATTTTTTGATACAAGAGTCATGATTTGCCGTAAAGACACATTTTCTACATGTTTTACAAGTAGCATATTTAATATCCGAGTAATTCCTAGATGGTTGATCGATGCTCCTAGGAGATGACATGCTACAGTTAGCAGTGTTGGGTAATCTAGAAGGCATCTGACTAGGTTTGACATTGCTATCTCTTACATGTGTCTTTTTCTTAGCTTCCCTTAGACCAGATTTAAGACAAACGTCATTTGAACTAGTTCTAGACGTGGTCTTGGTATTTTTAGAGAAACTAGAGGCTATCATGTGATAAGGTCTTGCTAAAGCTGTTTTGGTCACATTGGGCCTAGTTGCTGGAGTGACTGGTCTAAGAAAATGAACCAAATCAACTTGGGAGGCAAACCGCGGTCTCGAGGATTGTGATCGCTCGGATCTAAATGCAGTAGGTTGTCTAACAGACTGAATTTGAGGCGGTTTCCCCAAGATTGATGGTTTTTCAAGCTTAGTATCCACACTAGATCCTTTAGTTTTTCTAAATTCATTTTTCAATGCAGCTATAGCAAAGACCTTTTCCTGTACTTGAGCTTTTAAAGTCTCATTCTGTTTGAGCAATCTATCTTGGGATGCCAACTTAGATTCTAGCAGTTGAATTTGTTTCAAAAGATTATCCTTTTCAGCTTTAGAATCTAAAACTTTTTGATCCAATTTTCTTTCAAGAACAACGTTTGATTTTCAAGTTTTTCAAAATACTTTTCAAATTTGTCCGTTTTCTTTGAAAATTCAATTTTGGCATCCTCAAGCTCTTTAGATTGGTGAGCTACGATCGTTTCGAGCGCTTTAATCTTGGAATCAGAAGCAGTTAATGAAACAGTCATCAGGCAATTATCATGATTGTTAGCATTTTGAACACTTTCTCCCACATTACGACTCACATCGGATGAATCAGAAGTGGTATTTCTATCACTCTTTTCCATCCCATGGTTGTCATAATTAGGTTCAGAATGCTCAATATGCGGCATTTCATCAGCATATACATCATAAACAACATTACATTGTACCATGTTCGCAGGCTCTTCGTCATAAACGGGTATGGTGTCATCATAAGAAATGTCTATAACATTCCCTGACGCGTTGCTGATGTCATGCTTAACTGTTGATTCCATGTCCTTGCAATCTTTAGCCTCTAATGCGTCAATCGTATGACCATTTTCCTCTTTCATCGAAGATTCTTGCACTCCATTATCATACGCTTGCTGAAGTCGAGATCTTTCATAAATCGAAGACGAGACCGATGTCATGAGTTTCAATATTGTATCATGGAAAACTCGAAGCTCTGTATGTGTATATCGAAGAAATGATTGGCAAATCACTGAACTTTCAAGCTTGACGATATTGAATTGGAGGAAAGGCGTGAGTTGTGTCACAAGAGCCTTATATGCAAGTACTGATGTCGAGTGATTAAAGTCTTTATTGTGGAGTTTCTCTGCTAGTTGGTTCAAGATGATGAACAACCACTCCATGAATATGACAATCTTGACCAAAGAGTGTCATAAATTCGCTCCCTCCTTGAATCCATGAAAGAGTGACAAGATGAGACTGAAGTAGTTGAAATGACGTGAAGCCACTTTTTCTAGCGTTGTCTTGCATGTGATGCAAGTCTCCCTCTTGAAGTGTCAAATGCAACGACTCCATTGAAAGTTCGATAAAAATAAGGTAAGGAATATTTATCGATGAAATAAGAACACGCCTTCGAAAAACCGTCTTCAATTTCAAATAAAAATACCCGATAAAATCCGTAACCACTTAAGATTCAAAATTTATCCATTTATCACTGTCTCGTCAAATAAACTTTGTCTCGTCACTGTCTCACTGCCTCGTCAAATATTTTAAAATATTTCAAAATGTTTTATAACTCCGTATTTAATTGATTTAGGAAATGCTTTAGACTTTTAGAACGTTTGACAACTAAAAATTGATTTAAGAAGTCACTCGTTTCACAATCAACACTTGTATGAATTATTATCAAATGAAAGACATAGAGAAACCACACACCTAATACTCGAGTTCTTATTTGACACACCTAATAATCGTTTCGCAATCATATGATAGACACACCTAATACTCGTTTCACAATCAACACGTGGCTTCCACCCACCGATTTCCCACCTAATACTCGAGTTCTTATTTGACTAAATTGATAGAAAGATATAGTATATCCCACCCACCTAGAATACACCGTCTCAATACTTCTTCTCCCAACCAACACTTTTATTTCTCTCAACCCTAATCACTCATCAACAATCCGTCTCTTTCTTTAGCCACCAAAACAAAAAACAGCTTATCTTCTACAGATCTCAACAACCACCAAACTGCTACCTAAATACGGCCCATCTCCATTTTAGATGACAATCTCTGCTCCTATATCATGTAATCATATCAATCTACAAAACACATCTAATCTATAAACCTCGAAAGGATACTTAAGATGACGAAAGTAGAAGACAAGGACTTCAAGATCCTGTAAAGCAGGGTCTCGGGTAGGTTCAATTTGGTTGAATTTGCATGTGTTCTATTTGTGTATAAACGAATCAAGTATGAACTAAACACTCTTGTTTAGCTTCTGACTAATGTTGATTCGAATATCAAGGGGGGTTTTTCACCTCACAAAGATCTATGATTATTTAAATTTCGTGTGTTTAGATCTTTATAGATCTTTGACATGCATGAGTAAACACGAAAATAAAATAAAATCTGAGATCTATTTGTGTCGAAGGTGGTCGAGGGTCTTGATTTGATAGTCGTGTTCTTGTTGGACGAGAGGTGAGAGTTCGAGGGTGTCAGTTTGATTGATGTGAGTCGAGAGTGTTTGATATGTTTTGGTCTAAAGATCTGATGATGGGAGAGTCTAAGTCAAAATGGTTTTCGGGTCGAGTCGAGTTGAGGGAGTGTTCTGGTCGAGTATAAAGTTGTGTTATGTCTTGTGGTGAGGCTTTTTGAGTTAGAGACGAGTGTTGATGGGTATGGTGTGGTGTTTGAGTCCATTTTTGGTTTACATTGAGAGTCGTGTGAGTTTTTGAGAGTCTTGATCTTGTCAGGGGGCCGTTATGTTTGAATCTTGTGAGGGGCAGGTTTATGGAGTCTTATCTGGAATACGTGTTCGAACGCTTATCCGGAATACAACTTCGACCCCTTATCCGGAAAACAACTTCAACCCCTTATCCGGAAAACAACTTCGACCCCTTATCCAGAAAAAAATTTCGACTGCTTATCCGGAAAAAATTTTCGACTGCTTATCTGGAATGCATCTTCTATTGCTTATCCGGAATGCTCTTCTACTGCTTATCTTGAATCCAGGTTTCTGGTACTTATCCGGAATCCAGTTTGCGAAGGTTATCCGGAATACAGTTTTCGGCTTATCCGGAATAAACTCAGTCCTCTTATCCGGAATCACAACTTTTGCTTATCCTGAATACGGCTCAGTCTCTTATCCAGAATTCCTTCTTTTTCGGCTTATCCGGAAAAGCAAAAAAGAAAACATAAATTTGATACTGATAGATCTGTTAATCACGACCTTGTACGTGGACAAAAGTTTGACTGGACTATTTTAGCTATCAGAATGAGACCCAGGTTTATAAAAAATTGATAAAAGACACCTAACACCAAAATTGATTGGATTCAGACAATAAAAAACTGATGATATAAATTTTTTTTAAAACTGATAGATAGAAAAAAAATTATAAAAAAACTGATGATAGAAAAGAAAAAATTATAAAAAAACTGATGATAGAAAAAATTTTGACAAGTAAATCAACAGATAAAAAACACAAATCCTAAGAATCAACCAAGCTCTTGATACCAATTGTAGGTCTATAGTTTCTTATACCTATAACAAAATAGAACAGATAAGCGATCCCAATTGATACCAATTGCTTAGTTAGTGAAGTCCCTTGTAACAAAACAGATAAGCGATCCCAAAGATCCTTTGCCACTGTGTGTTCACTTACCATTCGATAAATATCGGGTGGAAGAGCTTGAAGTATTATCTGAACGACCCTTTCATCTGCATCGGCAATGAGTTTGTTAGCATCCAGTAACTCATGATACAACCTTGGTCGCGTCACATTGTTGACAATAACTTCTCCCCAATCTAGTGGACCTTTTTCAATGGATTGAAGCATAAGTCTACCATTGGGTTTACCCATGATGTAAGTTTTCATGCGACCTTGCCATGCTTCAAATAAGTCTTTGATGAGCAACGGTGGGCAAGTGTCGGTACCTGAAATGATTGAAATATCGGTAAGCGATGTCATTGTGGGCATAAATGAATAAGGATTCATTTTTTGAACACTTGATGAAGAAAAAGATTATCTTTTGATCGAGCAATGAAATAAGGTTGTGAAACTTGTTGTGAGTTATTGTAGAATTCTTCCAAAAAATTATAAAGTCCAAAACTTGATCTAATTCAGAATGTGCATCACTGACTTAATTCGGAATCTGTTGATCAAGGATGTAACTCGGAATCTGATGATGAAGTATATAATTCGGAATTTGAAGATCACTGATGTAGTTCGGAATCTGGTGTAGTTCAGAATCTGGTTTAGTTTGGAATCTGGTGTAGTTCGGAATCTGGTGATCAAGGACCTAATTCGGAATCGGTTCTGGTGTTGTTCGGAATCTGGTGCTCAACTACCTAATTCGGAATCGATTCTGATGTAGTTTGGAATCTGTTGCTCAACTACCTAATTCGGAATCGATTCTGATGTAGTTCGGAATCTGGTGCTCAACTACGTAATTCGGAATCGATTCTAATGTAGTTCGGAAATCTGGTGCTCAACTACCTAATTCGGAATCGATTCTGATGTAGTTCGGAATCTGGTAAACAAGGACTTAATTCGGAATTGATGATCTAATGAACTACTTCTGAATCAACTATGTTCTGATCTAACCCTGAATACACCAATCCACACACAATTCGGAATTTTGCAAAACCCTAGTATTCCGAACACTAAAACCCTTTTTATCCGAATAATAAAAAATTTTTGTACTTTTTGATTTTACCCAAAAATCAAGCCAAAAATTCCAACTTTTTTATGAAAATCACCAATATGAATAACACAAATCCCTACCACAACTATGTAGGCAATTTGTAATAAAGATTTTATGGTGAAAAACACAAAAAAATTTGAAAACACGCATATATCTTGATTAAAGGAGTATCAAAACTAAAAACTAACACAACAAAAAACCTTATATCATATCATGGCTCTTGATACCAATTGTAGAAAAATGATAATCTTATAACTAATCAATAGGGTTGTTGTTATTCTAGAGAGAGAAACAAGAGAGAGAAACAAATAAAACTTTATTAAGTGAAAAGTGAAATAAACAACCAACACCCCTTTCCATGGTGGAAAGGGGTTTATATACCCAAGTCTTTAATGGACTTGGGCCTCCAACCCATGACAAGCCCATGGGCCGGGTTAAACATTTATATAACGTAACCTTTAACTACAAGCTACTAAACGTATTACAATATTGTTGGAGTGACCGATACTTCTAATATACGTTAAAAACGTATTTCCAACAGAGCGTAAAACCTTCATGTGCAATCTCATTCAGTCATGAAGTTTTCTCTTCATTATAAAATCATTCAAGATCTCACATGACGACATTGTAACTTCAAGTGCTCGTCAATTAGATGGCATATGACTTAAATTTAGGGTATAAATTTGGATGTCAAAATCATGTATGGAGAAGCATGCATACATCTCCATAGCATTAGTTTAATAAAACTTTAGTAAACTATTTGGTGAGACTCAAATTTTACCATACATTAGGTTGAGGCATTGGTTAAACCAATTAAAGATTTTTCCCACAACTAAATTCACACCGTACTTATTCTAGAACACGGCTAAGCACTAAGCAATAACCTTATTCATTTTGATTCAGGTATGAATTTGCGGTTAAATCAACATTAAGGAATAATGCAAATAATAATCATAGGTAATTGTAATTTGACGCACAGGAGAGATGGGAATTTGGTCAGCGAAAATGGAATAACCTCCTTCCTTAGTCGGGTACATGACCAGCAACTCGTTATACCCACTTTATATTTTGTCAAATTGAGTAGGCCGTTAAATTATTATTGCAATTCTAATCAACGCAATACAATGTAATTTAGATCTCAAAACAATTCATAAATCTTAATATGATTTAGTCCATATTATTTTTCTTAGAAAAAATTACCTTGTTTACAAAATACAATAAAAAATCGCATGCAACAATAGGGTACAAAAAAACTAAATCATAAACACATAATAACAATTTATGTGCAATAAATAAATCAAATAGCTAGATGCATACGATTTATTCAAAAAAACATCAAATCTAGGTGTTTATATTCATATAAAAGTCTTCCCTAATTTTAGATTTATTGAATCATATAAAACAAGTAGAAAAACACGTAACAATTACCACATAAAATCATATGATTCATGAAAAACATGCATGTTCATCATGGATCCACCAAAGTCACTTAACAATTAAATCTCTACGGATCGAAACATTAATTTACATAATATAATAATTAATCATGCAATTCATCAAAGTTCCATCCAAATAACTTAACAAATTAATTAAATCTTTATGGATCGTAAGCTTAAATACATGACATAACAATTAATCATGCAAACATCTAAAGATTATAACAACATGCAATTTTAGGGTTTCAAAAATTATTTTTAAAAAAAAAACTGCCGAGCCCTAATTTTTTTAAAACAAAACCCTAATTTTAATGAAAACCTAAAAAACAACATGTAGTTTTATCTTAAAACAATTATTAGTTAAAAAACATTTAGATCTCGATAATTATAACATGTTAAAACGGATCTCGATGCCACTAACTGTTTATGAAGTTCATAACAATTACATAATCATAAGCAAAGATCAAAGCACGTATAGCAGAAGAGATTTAACAAGATCATAATAATAACACAATTATAATTAATCGAATTAGGGTTACATACCTTTTTTCCATTGCGATTCCACAAGATAAGAACGAATCACCAAATTAGGGTTTATGACGGATCAATGATTAACCCCTTACCGTTTTGTTAGCCGATCCAAGATTTAATCTATAATGAGATTGTATCACGTTCTTGTACACACGTAATGTAACGAGCTAACTGTAATACTAGTACGTGTAAAACAAGTTACTACGCCTTGTGGAAAATCTACCCAACAACCCTAGAGAGGGGCTAGGACTAGATTATTGCTAAACCAAAACGAAAGGATAAAAGGAACCCTAAAAAAGGTGTTGTTCCTTTGGTGTTGATTGTAGGAAAGAAAGAGAGAAAAAATGGAGTGAAAAATAATGAAGGGTTAGGTTTGTTTATATAGTTTGATTAAACTTGTAATCCAAGTTTAACACTAATTAGGAAACAAATTCTTTTCCTTATTTCTTTTGTCCACCGCCGGCCAAGCCCAACCCATAGGGGTTTCCAGACTTTTCTTTTCTCTTCTAGTTTATTCCACGTTTAACCGATAAGTCCTTAACTCTTAAATTTAACGACGGTTAAAGTTATTGCTCGATTTAATTTAATAAACATATAAATATATTTATTAAATAAATTAATTCTTTATGAATTGTGTGTAATCCCGAGTTCGATCCTAACACACGACTATTAAATCATATTCCATAAACTTACACAGTGTCACCTATTTATGGAGGTACCATAACCATAACACTAGATGCACCAGTGTTATGAATTCCCCACGACGGAGTGATTGCTCATGGCGTCCCTTTTCGGTTTTGGACTATATTTATTATCATGTGAGGCGTATGGGTGCATCCTAGTTATATGTTTTTATAGGATTTTCATGGTGAATGCAATGTGTGCCTTGCGTCCTTCACAAGGAGTTGATCCCTCCTACCCAGAGTATTTAATTAGAGGCAACCCCTCTAATTGCATGACGAGCTATCTCCTCCAAGTATTCATGCACGGTGGAACCTCATGACCTATATGGGCTATTGGCTAATTATTACAGATTTTCATATAAAATCATAAGTCTTTTCAAACTATAAAACCAGTTTTATGAATATGTTCCAAGTTATCTAGGACTTATGCATTTCCGCTGCTATTAGTCTTTTATGCTTATGTCATTTCATGTTATACTTGTATATCCGTTCACTGGACGTTATGCTCAGACGTTTTCCTTTCATGTTCCCAAACGGCAGGTACTCAAGGGCGCTCGTAGACTTTAAGAGTAGCTTCATATGGATTGGAAGCTATCTAGCCTTCACTACTCTATGCATTTTCCATACATTCTGCTACATGGTTTCTTTGGACATTGTTTAGTCCTTTTCCATTTCAGTACTTATGTTTATGTATGATGAGCTTATACCTAGACTACTGATGTTTGTTTTTGGTATTTCCATTTATGGTCAATTAATGTTTTTAGACATTTACCTTGCATGCTTTGATGACACGCCATAAATACGCATGACATTCCATTTAACAAAATGGGATGTGACAATTATGGTATCAAAGCCAAGGCTTCGACCTCTAGGATCTTAAAACAATACTTGTGATTAGTGGGTAATCACCATGGATTGACAGTTGTTTTCATGCATTTATTCACCTATCATTGTTGCAGGAATTTTGACTAAGTAATGGTTGGTACATGACTGGCCATATTTAGTCGCATGTGCTTTTAATTGAATTCTTTGTTTTGATGAACCGACCCATAGGCGTTCATCCTCGTCATGTCATTTTGTTTAGGTGAACCGACCCATAGGCGTTCACCCGAACCCATGTTATTTCATTAATGCATTCATACACCGTTTTCATGCATAATTTTTTTTCATGTTTATATGCATAATTTTTTTCATGTATATATATTATGTTTTAATCAGTTTAATCATGCATTTTGTTTTATACTGTCAGATGGTTCTCACACGTGAACAAGAGCAACTCAATGCAACAGTTCAAGCTGCGATGCAGGCCATGCTTCCTCAACTGAGGAATGAAATTAGGGCCGAGGTGCAAGCTGCCAACAATCAGCACCAGCACCAGCATCAAAATCCTCCTCCTCCTCCTCCAGCTACACTGATCACATGGCTGGAGCGATTCAACAAGCAGCGTCCGCGATCCTTCGAGAAGACTAACAACCCCAATGAGGCTGAGAGATGGCTAGCTCATATTGAGAAGATCTTTGATGAGATGGGATGCGACCATGTCTTTAAGGCAAGATTAGCCTGTTACAAGTTTGAAGGGGACATGCTTGGATGGTAGAAGTTAGTGAAACAAGCTAAGGGAGGCGACAATTGGGTTGCTGGCTTGACTTGGGCACAGTTCAGGGAGTTGGTTATGGGACAGTTCTTCCCAAAGGATGAGCAGGATAAGCTTAAGAGGGAGTATCATGGGATTAGGCAGAGAGCTGGGGAAACATCCATGAGTTCATGCAGAGGTTTCTTCGTTTGGCTAGATTCCTTGGCGCAGCAGCAGGGACTGCAGAGGAGAAAGCGTACCACTTTCGTTGGGCTCTTCGTACACCGGTCGTCAATAACGTGGTGTGTGCTACCTTTAACACGGTGGCACAAGTAGCTGATGCAACACGTAAGTTAGAGATGCTGCAGGAGAGGGATGAGTTTGGAGAAACAGAGAGATCCGGCAAGAGGTATATCTCGTCATTCACCGGTGATCATTTCCATTCATTCAGTACTATCCAAATATTTATCTTTCTCTATTTAATTGCATTTATCAGGCAGAAGACTGGGGACCGGTCCCAAGCGGCCACTCAACAGCAGCAGAGTCAGCACAAGGGTAACAGTCAGACCCAAGACCGTTCTGCTTCGGATAGGCGTGGCAATAATGACAATTACCGTAACAACGCTAGTAACTCCAACAACAGCAGGTCCCTAACTTACTCATTTCTTATTTTATATGTTTTATGATTCATAATTCTGACACTTCAGCATCTACTACCAGGAATCATGGCAACGGAAGGGAGCAGGACCGTAGAGGTTCACAGCCCAACCGTGCAGCTATAACTGGTATTTCGTCTTATGATTTTCTGCATTGTCCTGTTTGTACCCATTAACCATGTCTCACGTTGTGACAATCCGTCAATTTATGGTTGACATTTTATTCTCAAATATTATTTAAAAACATTATTTTTAATGTTATATTATGAACTCACTTATTTTTGGGAAGAAATTTGGATTTACGTCTTGAAGTAGCATCGACTACGTCTAAACCGGAGGATTCTACGTTACGTGCTTATGTTTACATACACCGTTTTTGGTGACAGTCCGACACTTCAGGAAATAAATTTATCCGTAAATATTATTTTGGGATTTTAAATTTGTGTTGGTTCATAAACTCACAAATTTACGAGAAGAGATTAGGACTTACGTAAATAATTTAACGTCCTTTACGATTAAACCGGAAACCTTAGGATTACGTATTTACGTTTTCGAACTCCGTTTTTGATGATACAATTTTTATTAGATTCGTTTTGTGCCGTTGATTCATAATTTATAAAAACGTTTTTCGTAAAACGACCTGAGGGCACGCAAATCGAGGAAACTAGAATCGAGGAGTACCCGTAAATTAATAGGGATGGGACAAGTTTACACTTGCCCACCCCTATACAAGTGGAATCCAAGAGTACATAACACACTCTTGATGTGTCAAGTTTACTTAAGTAAACAAGGACACTTGTCCTTGTTTCTTTCCAAACCACTTAACCACAAAACAAGCTAACCATAAACCATTTCCCACACATGCAAACCAAGAAACTCTCTCAAATCTTACTCTCTCCCCTTGAACGTCCAACACCACTATTATATCACCATCATCATCAAATTTTGACCATAAACAAAAGATATAATCAATATATGTTGATAACCACACCAAAAGATGAAGATTGGATGTGATTTTAACATATAAAAAGGAGTTTTCATGGAGGTCTTTGGGCTGATTTTCAAGAAGGAGTTTAGGGCTGATTTGTTGAAGGTGTCTTCATATCCTTGGTAATCTTGAAGGTGGTCTTGATATTTCATAAGATTGGTTACCAAAACCAAGCCTTGTTCATCCAAAATCTCAACCTTTTCATCACTAATGGTGGTATAGAGATTGTTTCTTCCTATCCTCTTGTTATTTTGATTATGTAATCTTGTTTTTTCTTTATTTATGTATATATATATGATGATGAATGATGAAAAAAATATTATGTAGGGATTTGGTGTTGATAAACATGGGTAAAAAGATGGAAAACCACATGTAAAATGGTTAAAATCTTGCTAAATATGATGACTATATAAAAACAGTAAGTAACCAAATGTTAAACTGATAAAATGGTAAAGTGGAATCAATATACAGTAATTATTAGGTGTTATACACATGTGAGAGTTGGCCATATGATGGAATCATCAAAATGAGTGAGATATGATCAAAACAAGATGAGTGTACCAATCTGAATAGTCTGTTTATAGGGACTGTTAAGGATAGTTAAACATGGAATGAGCTGTTGCTATAACTAACTTATTTGTAGCAAATAATATGAAGTTTATTCCATCCAAAAATGAGCTTCTATCTCCTTATAGAACTCAAGATATGATAAAAATGGTGAAGATGAAACTAAAAATCAGATTTTGAAGAATTAATGTTTAATAGTATTATATAAGCACTCAAACTAATATAGTATAAAATGTGAATTGAAACACACTAAAATATATATTTCATTTATATAAATATGCATAAGGATAAATAAATGGACATTATATAAAAATGGTAGTTTGATAAGTTTTATATGTTATAAAAACTATATACTACGTTTTACGTCTTTTCGGCTAAAACCGAAAAAGTAACGTTTTTGTCAAATAAAACTTAGACGTTCGGACCCGTCTAATGTAAACTTTTATAAACTCACATACTGATATATGAACTTATATAAAAAGTAAAAACCGATAAAACCCGAGCTATATAACATACGGACATTAACGGGCTAAGTTAGCATTATTGGACAATAAACCCGACTAGTTAGTAAAACACTTATAAACTTACTTATTGGGCTTAACCCATTTGGGCCCAACATGTAAAGTAAAATAATGATAATAAAAGTATAATTGGGCTAATATAATATATTGGGCTTGTAATGGGCCCATTGGGCCTCAAAATGTAAACAAGTTGAACTAGTGTAACTAGTCTTGAAAACTACCAACACATAAACACTATAATGAATGAGTAAAATATACAATCCCACTTGATCATCATCATATTTACAAAATCATCATATGTATACATAATTGTTATTTTTATAAAGTCATTGGACAAAAGTCTAAGACGAGTATTATTTGTCTAGGTTTCCGTGATTGAAGCACGTACCGTACATCCGAATTGCTGATAACCCGCTTTCCCACCTCAACGTGAGTTTATAGCCTCGCACTCTTTTAAATATTTTTATGAAATGTTTTATAAACCCGCGAGGGAGATAACATGTTAGTTTTGATAAAATAGGACACTATTTGTCCCGATTGTTTGTTTATTGATTTGGACCCGAATGATTGTATGACCCGATGAATGATTAAATGACCCGATAGATGAAATGAAATGGATTATTAAAGTTAGGTTATGTCACTAAAAGTCCCATTAGCATGAATTGTGAACTACCGGGATTTGGTAGACGCTTATGCATATAATAGTACTTGATAGGTGTGAAAACACCCATCCTTTTACCACTTATTTCTTGCTAAAACAAAACCAAAACGCGTATTTAATGTCATTTGTTTGGAATTATGCGTGGTTTGTGTGTTTGTTGTGTTTTCAGAGCCATCCGGATAAATATTGGAGAAAACATGGGATTGCACGGGTTTTATCGAGGGAAAGGACGAACATATGAAGTCTATAGTCCAAGAGATGCAAAAGATTTGAAGTCAATGGGCCTATTTGAATATTTATCGTTGAAAAGGACCAAAGACGGAAGATTTACCTATGTCGAAGAAACTCAAGTCTATTAAATGAAGAAATTAAAAGACGAGTTGAAATTATTCGTTGACAAATCCCGAATCGAAATAAAAAACGTTAACTTTTCTGAAAAGACGAGAAGACAAAAAGAAAGGAAGAAAGCCCACTCACCAAACAAGGGAGAAGCCTATATATACTCCTCCCATTCAAGACTCCACAAGTTCTTCTTTCAGTTATTTTTTATTTCCGAGTTCTTAGGAACCATCTCCCTTAAGGAGTGGTTTTCATCTTTGTTTGATTTTCTTCCAATCTTGTAAGTTTGATCTTTCCATTTGTTTGTTGAATCTTAAATCATTAATACAAGTCTACTTTTAATCTTTCCATCATGTTGTTCTTTATCTCTTTTTGATTCTAAGTTCTTAAGTTTTATTTTATTGGATTGATCATAAAAAGTAAGTGGGTTTTGCGATTTTGTTGTTTTGGATTCAAGCTTTCTATGAGTAAATGATTAGTGGTGAAATTGGTTTGAGTTTTGATTAAAAACTTGTTAAGTTTTGGTGTTAAATTTGTGCCTGTGTAATCCCCTGTTCTTCGCGCTACAGTTACTTTTCTTGCCCAGATTCCGTATAGGGATTTGTGGGTTTTTTGACTGATTCGGAATCTTCATTATTCCGGGTCAAGGTTATACTATTTTTACTTACTCGGAATATCAATTATTCCGAGTGGGTTTAAATTTATCTTGGTTATTCGGAATAACCATTTATTCCGAATAGAGTTCGATTTCTTTGGTAATTCGGAATTTCAAGTTATTCCGCATAGAGCATTTTTTGACTTTGTTGATTACTCGGAATATTATATTATTCTGCATAGAGATCATGTCAAAACATTCCGAGTAGAGTTTATGATTTTTGGTGGTGACTCAGAATATTAATTATTCCGAATAGTGCTTCTTTTAAAAATATTCTGGATAGAGTTGTGAATTTGTTGGTTATTCAGAATATTCAAAATATTCCGGATAGAGTTGTTATTCCTCATAAGTGTATCTTTCAAATTATTCCGCATAGCTCTCTTTTCAAATATTCAGCATAGGGTTGTTCTTTCAATTATTCCGCATAGAGTTTTCTGTCCCAACATTCCGCATCACCAAATTATTCCGCATAAGCACAATTTATTCCAGGTAGAGAATTATTCCGAGTAGAGCACTATATTCCGCATAGCAGTATTATTCCGAGTAAGAGCAGACATTCCGAATAGAGACTCCCAGTTTTATTTTTCATAAAGGTATTTACTTACTGTTTCATTTAAATTCTGGATTTATTTTCATTTCTTGTTTCTAGTTTAATTCTATTATTTCTAGCGTTTATCATTTTAGTAGATTTAGACCAAAGCTCCCCCTTTTTAGTCACCAATTACAACTATTCCACTTTTGACCGTGATCAATTCGAGAAGATACCGAGAACGTAACAACGACATATATCAATTGGGTACGAGCAACGCAAAGAGAGATCTTGCAAGCAAAAACCTTTATTAACCAACCAAAAGTCAGTTATTAAATGGCGCCGCTGCCGGCTCTTTTCGTAAGGATCAACGGTTTCTTGTGAGAAAAATTGGATTTTGGGATCCGTTCTTTCGGGAACGTTATTTTCAAGCACAAAAATTTTCAAAAAACCCATAAAAATATAAAATTTTCAAAAATACAAAAACATTAAAAAACCTATAAAAACCAAAAATATTTTCTCTTGCATTTTCTTTTTAGTGTATGCGTACTCGATCAACGTCTTATTCAGAGCCCGAAACTCTCGAAGATTTAGACATGGCCGGTGTACACAACAACAACAATAATAATCCACCCCTCCCAAACAACAATAATAATAACCCACCCCACCAAAACATGAATAATCCACCCTTACCCGACCTACGAACCATGGAGGAGCTATGTCAACCCACGATGAACGGACGTGGAGGCCCGATTGCACCGATGCATGTCACGGCTCAGGAGTTTTCGTTGAAGCATCACATGATCCAGCAAGTGCAAACTAACCCATTTCACGGAATTCCGGATGATGATGCCAACAAACACCTCGACAAATTCATTACCATTACCCAAAGCATGAAGTCCCCCGGTGTTTCTATGGATGACCTTCGCCTTCAACTTTTCCCACACTCGCTTTCTCACCATGCCGAAAAATGGTTTGACCATCTTCCTAAGAATTCTATTCATACGTGGAACGACATGACTCAACGCTTTTTGTCGCGCTACTTTCCCCCATCCATGGTCACAAACCTCCGTAACCAAATCAGTGGATTCATGCAAGACAATGATGAATCGCTTTTCGATGCTTGGGAACGGTACAATGATTTGATCGACCGCTGTCCAAATCACAACATGATCCCCGTCACTCTCATTGACACATTCTACAATGGTATCACTTTTCGTGATCGTGACACGATCAATGCCGCCGCCGGTGGTACTTTTATGAAAAGGAGATCGGAGGAGTGTCGAGAGTTGATTGAAAACATGACTACTCACCACAAGAATTGGGATTCATCCGCATCCTCAAGATCTAACTCGAGAGTCAATGTTTCTTCTACTACTTCCAATCCTGAGATGACTGAAATTTCTCGACAACTCGCTGAGATGAACAAGAATTTCATGGCCATGGCCACAAACCACTTTCAACAAGCTAAAGCCGTTGCTATTTCTTGTGACACATGTGGTGGCCCTCACTCTTATAATGATTGTCCTTCCACCCAAGGCAATTTTTCTGAAAACGTTAACGCAGCATACGGTACTTATCCCACGGGAGGCTATCAAGCTCGCCCTCAAGGAGACGGTAGCTTGCTAAGTTATCGTTCAAACAATTATCTTGCCCCACCTGGTTTCCCTCCTACCAACCAAAACCAACAACAAAGCTATAACCGAAACAACCAATCCCAACCTCGTGCTCAAAATCAATATCAATCCCAAAGAAACCCATACCCAACTCAAGGAAATACTCAAGCTTACCAAGCTCCACCTCTCAATCAACCGATGGAAGTAAATCAAGACGTCGAGACGTTCATGAAGACTAATCGAGAGATGGTGACGAATCTTCAAAGTCAATTTGTCAACTTGAAGAATGACATGGCAAAACACAGCAATGAAATTCATGTAAACATGAGAGACTCTTTAAATACTCAAGCGATTAACCTTCGTGATATGATTGGTTCGCTCATCCAAGGTAATCAACCCTCTTCTTCGGGTACTCTTCCGAGTAACACCGTGGCGAATCCAAGAGGGGAGATGAAAGCAATCACCACTCGTAGTGGAAAAGGTTATATGGAACCCGAGCTTCCTACACCTCCACCCGTGATTGTGAACAAGGAAAAAGAGAAACTTTCTTCACCTCCTTCACCTTCTATCCCCATTTCCCCACCACCCGTGGTTGTGAGTGATCCTACTTCCTTAAAGCCTTCTTCTTCATCCAATATACCTTATCCTTCAAGGTTGAGGAAAGAAAAGCAAAAGAGCAAGGATGATATTCAGGTTTCAAACTTTCTAAAAATGTTTAAACAATTGAATTTTAACATCTCCTTTACCGAGGCTCTCGCTCACATGCCCAAATACGCTAAGATGTTTAAAGATCTTCTAAGCGATAAGGAAAAGCTTCTTGACATTGCTCAGACCCAACTTAATGAGAACTGCTCTGAAGTGCTTTTAAGGCAATTGCCCACCAAACTTGGTGATCCGGGTCATTTCTTGATTCCTTGCAATTTCCCGGGAGTAGAGAATTGCATGGCCCTAGCCGATCTAGGTGCCAGTATAAACTTAATGCCTTTAAGTGTTTGGAAGCAATTATCTCTCTCCGAGCTAGTCCCCACCAAAATGACCTTGGAATTAGCCAACCGTACGATTGCTTATCCAGTGGGGATAGCTGAAGATGTCTTTGTTGGCGTTGACAAATTCACCTTCCCGGTGGATTTTGTTGTCGTTGACTACGAGATGGATCTACGTGTTCCATTAATCGTTGGACGTCCATTCCTGAGGACCGGTCGCACTCTCATTGATGTAGCCGCGGGCGAAATAATCATGAGAGTGGGTGACGATAAAATTGTCTTCAACATGGGTAAGATTTCTAAGCAGCCTTATTCATATGAGAGTGTTAATGCTATTGATGTTCTCGAGGAGGCTTGTGAAGAACATTTTCATGATGCTTGCAAAAGTACTCTCTCTTCTCTACCCAATGTTGAGACCGTTGCCTCAATTGTTCCGGCATTGACTCCTTTTGGAGAAAGTGACTTGGATGATTTCGAAGCTAGCTTGGGTCCTCTCGATATTAAGTATGAGGATTCTTCCACTGATTGGGATGAAGACATTCGTACTATTGAGAGACTTCTCAATGAAGACCCGTTTCCTCCTCCCTCTCCTAAAGAGGTGACTAATGATGATCCATCGTTAGTTACACCATCTATTGAGGATCCTCCTACTCTTGAGCTTAAGGACCTACCTCCTCATCTTGAGTACGTTTTCCTGGAAGACAACGAGAAGTTACCGGTCATCATCGCAAAGGATCTGAAAGAAGACGAAAAAGCCCGACTTGTCGCCGTGTTGAAGAAGCATAAAAGAGCTATCGCTTGGAAAATCTCCGACATCCGTGGAATTGATCCTCACTTTTGCACACATAAAATTCTCATGGAGGACGACTTTAAGCCCATAATTCAAAGCCAACGAAGGGTGAATCCTAAAATCCATGAAGTCATCAAAAAAGAGGTTATCAAACTTCTTGATGCGGGTATCATTTACCCTATTTAGGATTCACCATGGGTTAGTCCAGTCCATTGTGTGCCTAAGAAAGGCGGAATTACCGTTGTGCCCAATGCAAACAACGAGTTGATTCCTACCCGTCTCGTTACTAGGTGTAGAGTTTGTATACACTACCGCAAACTGAATAATGCCACGAGAAAGGATCATTTCCCTCTACCTTTTATGGACCAAATGCTTGAACGTTTAGCGGGTAATGAATATTACTGCTTTCTTGATGGTTTCTCGGGTTATTTCTAAATACCCATCGATCCCCAAGATCAAGAGAAGACAACATTCACTTGTCCCTATGGCACTTTTGCTTATAAAAGAATGCCTTTTGGCTTATGCAATGCCCCCGGGACTTTCCAAAGGTGCATGTTAGCTATCTTCCATGACATGGTTGATCAAACCATGGAAGTCTTCATGGATGATTTCTCGGTCTTCGGGGATTCCTTCTCTTCTTGCCTTGCCAATTTGGAACGTATGCTTAAGCGGTGCGAAGACACTCGCCTTGTTATGAATTAGGAAAAATGCCATTTTTTGGTAAAAGTAGGCATTGTGCTAGGACACAAAATCTCTAATGCCGGTCTTGAAGTCGACCGTGCTAAAGTAGATGTCATAGCCAAATTACCTCCACCTTCAACCGTGAAGGGTGTGAGAAGCTTTCTGGGTCATGCGGGCTTCTATCGTCGATTCATTCAGGATTTCTCCAAAATCGCTCGCCCGATGACCCACCTCTTGGAAAAAGATACTCCTTTTATCTTTTCTAAAGAGTGTATCGAATCCTTCAATCTTCTTAAGGATAAGCTAACTAGGGCACCGGTCTTGGTTACCCCTAATTGGGAGCTACCCTTTGAATTGATGTGCGATGCTAGCGACTTTGCTATTGGTGCTGTTTTGGGACAACGGATCAACAAACATTTCCAACCAATCCACTATGCTAGCAAAACAATGACGGGGGCTCAATTGCATTATACGACAACCGAAAAAGAGCTTTTAGCTGTTGTCTATGCTTTTGAAAAATTCCGCCCCTATCTTGTTTTATCCACCACAATCGTATACACGGACCATTCCGCGTTGAAGTACTTGATGACTAAACACGACTCTATGCCAAGACTTCTCCGCTGGGTTTTACTCCTTCAAGAATTCAACATTGAAATTCGTGACAAGAAGGGTGCTGAAAACCTAGCCGCGGATCATCTGAGCAGACTTGAGGATCCATATCAAGGGGATCATCCGAACAAAGAGATCAATGATTCTTTCCCCCTTGAGACCTTAATGTTTTTAAATCTCAATCTTGATGGCACCCCGTGGTTTGCCGATATTGCAAACTACTTAGCGGGTGATGGTCTCATCAAAGGGTTAACATCCCAACAAAAGAAGAAGTTCTTGAACGATGTTAAGACTTACTTTTGGGATGACCCTTTTCTATTCAAACAATGCACTGACTTGATTATTCGCCGATGTGTTGACGGACCGGCCGCTTTGGATATTCTCCAGGCTTGCCACAAAGGACCCACCGGTGGTCACTTTGGTCCCAACTACACAGCCAAAAAAGTGTTTGACTCGGGATTCTATTGGCCCACCATTTATCGTAATGCTCACGAGATGGTTAAACATTGTGATGCTTGCCAAAAACAAGGCAAGATCACACATAAAGATGAGATGCCTCAAAATTTCATACAAGAATGTGAAATCTTTGATGTATGGGGCATCGACTTTATGGGGCCATTCCCTTCTTCTAAAGGAAACAAATACATCCTTGTCGCTGTCGACTACGTTTCTAAATGGGTTGAAGCCAAAGCTTTACCCACTAACGACGCGAGGGTGGTTTGTAATTTCTTGAAACAATTGTTTGCTCGATTCGGTGTTCCTCGTGCTATTATCAGTGATCGCGGGACTCATTTTTGCAACGATCAATTTGCAAGAGTCATGGCTAAGTATGGTGTCAATCACCGTCTTTCCACCGCTTATCATCCTCAAACCAACGGTCAAGCCGAGATATCCAACCGTGGATTGAAGAGAATTTTGGAACGTACTGTGGGAGAGCATCGCGCCGCGTGGGCCGACAAATTAGATGATGCTCTGTGGGATTTCCGTACCGCCTATAAGACGCCGATTGGTTGTACACCTTATCGTCTTGTGTACGGGAAAGCTTGCCACCTCCCTATCGAGCTGGAACATAAGGCATACTGGGCCTTGAAGTAGGCTAACTTCGACATCAACAAAGCCGGTGATTTTCGCAAGATTCAACTCAACGAGTTACAAGAATTGAGGAATAAAGCTTACGAGAACTCATTGATCTATAAGGAGAACACCAAGATTATCCACGATGCAAAAATCAAGAACCGAGAGTTCCACGTTGGTGATCATGTCTTACTCTTTAACTCTCGGTTGAAGATCTTCTCAGGCAAGTTGAAGAGCCGCTGGTCTGGTCCATTCACCATCGCCAATATTTTTCCATATGGTACCATTGAGCTTTCTCAGCCAAATGGGCCCAACTTCAAGGTGAATGGCCAGCGTTTGAAATTGTACTTTAGTGAGGACATCTCTCAAGAGATGATTCCATCCCTCACCACGTTTCCCTTGATTTAGTTCGGGACCGAGTCAGGCTCGTGACTCGGTAACAAAAACAAGCGCTCCTCGGGAGGCAACCCGAGTATCTATCCCCCTTTGCTGTTTTTATCCTAAGTGTAGGGGAGCTATATAGGTTGCTTGTTTTTGGATGGTGATGTGATTACAGGGATAATTGCACTCTTGGAACCTTCGAAGAACCGTGCTCCCATGTTATCCACCATACCGGTTCTATCTCTCAACTATCGTGATTCAATTATCCTCATATTCACATTTGAAATTGATAACTTTAGTCGTCTCTTCCTTAGCTTGATTTAACCAACGTGCACAATGTCATATATGTAGGGGAGACTTTTTCCCACATGCTTAAACATTGAGGACAATGTTTATCTTAAGTGTAGGGGAGACTTCTATCGAAGTTTTAAGTGGACTTTTCCATGAAAATGCCTTCATTAACCGGAAAAATCATCTTTTTCAGCATTTTTCAAATTTTTAATTAACTTTGGCCATTTTGTCATAATTTTTAAATTTTTATCGCTGCTTTCATATGTATATATCCCGCAATAAAGTCAAAAATATTAATAAAGTGGTGTAGCTAGTTTTGAAGTCTTTGACATATTAGGCCCGTTGCGATTATTTTGACTCAACCCGAATAGACTTATTCAAGTTTATTCTAGCTAGTATCCTTAACCATGTAGACCTTAATTGGTTTATTAGGCTAAGCATCCACGAGTCTCATTACTCGAGATTTTAAATTGTGGAGAACGAGAAATGATAGAGTCAATTATAAGTCGGTACTCTTGCACAAGCTCACTTGGTGTAATTATTTGCCTATTCTCCCATCACTTGCTAATAATTTATCTGCAATAAGTAAGGTCGTATGATTTGAAAGGTTACTTAGCTTCAAGCCCAAGATCGTTTAAAAGTTGCTCGGTAATGATAAGAGTTCATAGCCAAGGCATAACTTATGAAGCGGGGCGCGAAGATTGACGAGTCCGAAAAGGCCCTAACAAGGCATGAGGATTCCATTTTATTGCTAAAGATCCAAGGTGATGTGAAAAGCATTATTCCCAAAATCGATATGAAGGATCAAGACTCACGACGAAAAGCAATCAACTCCCATAAAGATCATGGAGAAATCTATCCGAAAAGACCCTAACAAGGTATGAGGATAAATAGATCCAAGTCCGAAAAGGAGGCAGATCGTTGTATCTCAAAATCCCAATTAGAGATTGAAGAAATAATCATGAAGTCGTGGTCAACAAAGTTGGAGTACCCCTCAAAAGTCTCCAAGTGAAGAAACTCTATTAACGATGAGAAGACCATTATCTCAAGAATGTCTCTAAGATATGAAGTATGAAGTACATGCCAAATATCGGCCCGAGAAAGGTCTCAAATCGTGAACCGAGTTATGCCAAGATATGAACTTTTTGATATCCCGAGAAGCAGTTTTAAGATATTTTGTCCTTTAGCTAACTATTGATCAAATCGTCCTACTTTGCTTTCAGCCTAAATAAACTATCGAAATAAGTCCAAAGATGCATCTTCGTGATCATTCTAAGACAAAAATAAAATATAAGAGATACACCTAGGAATAAGGGAGTTTAAGCATATAATTAAGCCATGTGTGTAAGTGTTTGAATTGCTAACTTATAATAACAATGATCTCGTTTTTAAGCTTAGTTTGGGGAACGTGAAACTTGAGGATGATAAATCTTCGCAGCACCAAAGCCCTAATGTAAGTCCTTGATCTCTTTGCAAGTTATTTCCATGTAGCTATTTTCAAGTGAAAATGGTTTTCTATCCTTTAGTTTATTTTAAAGTTTTAATTCCTCTTAGTACTTTAATTTTTGTTTAGTAGTATGTTAATAAGGCCAAGGTTGATTAATTATGAAAAATGTAAATTTGCTTTATCACTAAGCATTGCATGAGGGCATGGCAATGGTTAAGTGTAGGGGATTTGATAGGTGTGAAAACACCCATCCTTTTACCACTTATTTCTTGCTAAAACAAAACCAAAACGCGTATTTAATGTAATTTGTTTGGAATTATGCGTGGTTTGTGTGTTTGTTGTGTTTTCAGAGCCATACAGATAAATATTGGAGAAAACATGGGATTGCACGGGTTTTATCGAGGAAAAGGACGAATATATGAAGTCTATAGTCCAAGAGATGCAAAAGATTTGAAGTCAATGGGCCTATTTGAATATTTATCGTTGAAAAGGACCAAAGACGGAAGATTTACCTATGTTGAAGAAACTCAAGTCTATTAAATGAAGAAATTAAAAGACGAGTTGAAATTATTCGTTGACAAATCCCGAATCGAAATAAAAAACGTTAACTTTTCTGAAAAGATGAGAAGACAAAAAGAAAGGAAGAAAGCCCACTCACCAACCAAGGGAGAAGCCTATATATACTCCTCCCATTCAAGACTCCACAAGTTCTTCTTTCAGTTATTTTTTTATTTCCGAGTTCTTAGGAACCATCTCCCTTAAGGAGTGGTTTTCATCTTTGTTTGATTTTCTTCCAATCTTGTAAGTTTGATCTTTCCATTTGTTTGTTGAATCTTAAATCATTAATACAAGTCTACTTTTAATCTTTCCGTCATCTTGTTCTTTATCTTTTTCGATTCTAAGTTCTTAAGTTTTATTTTATTGGATTGATCATAAAAAGTAAGTGGGTTTTGCGATTTTGTTGTTTTGGATTCAAGCTTTCTATGAGTAAATGATTAGTGGTGAAATTGGTTTGAGTTTTGATTAAAAACTTGTTAAGTTTTGGTGTTAAATTTGTGCCTGTGTAATCCCCTGTTCTTCGCGCTACAGTTACTTTTCTTGCCCAGATTCCGTATAGGGATTTGTGGGTTTTCTGATTGATTCGGAATCTTCATTATTCCGGGTCAAGGTTGTTAGAAATACGTTTTTACGTATTTATGAAGGATCGGTCGCTCCAACGATAATTATGTAATGGGCTCGTGATCTATTTACTTTATGTATGGTCCATATAGCCCACATGTAGGGTGGGCTATATATATCCCCTCCTAGCATGTTAGGAGGGGTTGTTGGTTCTCATTTTCACTTAATCATATTTCCATCTTTTCTTTCTCTCTCTACATTTCCCCTTTTCTCTCCTTTCTCTCTCTAATCCTTCATCTCTTTCCTTCATTTCCTTATGATTATCATCTAAATCAACCATCTAAATCCACCAAATCCATGATATAGAATAGGCCATTAATCACGTAGACCTTCAATTGGTATCAAGAGCCATGGTTAGTTTGGTTTATTCTTGTTTTATTTCTTTTTGATTTTGGTGGGTTTTGATTTAATCATGCTTAAATCATAAAAAGTTTGTATTTTTTATAAAAAGTTTGTGTTTTTATATGTTAAATCATATCAAATCTTCAAATTTACTTACTTTTTAGATAAAAAATCACAAATTTTTATATAAAAATCAAAAATTTCTTTATCAAATCTTAAAAAGTTTGTGCTTTTATAAAAAGTTGGTGTTTTTTATAAAAGTTTGTATTTTTCTCTTTTTAATTTTGTATTTTTTTGATTAAATCCTTCTATTTTAATTGCTTGTTTGTTTGAATTTCTTAAATTGAACTTTTAATTTACCACTTTAATTTTTTAATTTTTTATTATTGTTTTTAGTTTATCAATTTTCGTTTTTATCCAGATTTTCATATAGTTTTTTTTATAATTTTTTTTTATTATTTTTTTTATATTTTTTTTTATTATTTTTTTTTATTTTTTTTATTTTTTTATATAAGTAGTTTTTATAGTTGTCCTTATTTTTTTATATATATAATCCGTATTTTTCTTTAATTTTTTAATCTGTTTTTAATCAGTTTTTTTTTAATCTGTTATCAGTTTTTTTTTGTCCTATCGAATCTGTTTTCTGTCTGTTATATAATTTTCAGTTTTTATATAATCAGTCTTCTTTGTCAAGTTTTGTCCAGTCATATTCTGTCCAATTGTCCAAGTATTTCAGTCCGTCTCTTCGAGTTTCGAACCTGTTTCTGTCAGCCTAAAAGTTCCGAATCAAACCACAAGTTCCGTATCAAACTAAAAGTTCCGAATCAATCTCTAAGTTCCGAATCAAACAGAAAACTTCCGAACCAAGAACTTCCGGATCAAGCCAAAAGCTCCGGATCAAGAAGTTCCGGATCAAGAAGTTCCGGATCAAGAACTTCCGAACCAAGAACTTCCGGATCAAGCCAAAAGTTCCGGATCAAGAAGTTCCGGATCAAGAAGTTCTGGATCAAGAACTTCCGAACCAAGAACTTCCGGATCAAGAAAAAAGTTCCGATTCGGAACTCTTCCGAATGAAGCAACCATATTCAAACTAAACGGGCAAATCATCGTCTTTCAAAAAGACTCATTCCCTCGAAACAGACAAAACATCTAAGACTCGAATCAAACAAAAAAAAAAAAAAAAAAAACTCGATCACTCACACAAAACTTACACTCTCTTCTCACACTCGACTCCCTCGACCCTCGACTCAACACCCACTCACTCTCACAGACTCAACAAACCACACCCTCCCTCATTGACTCCAGACTCTCGGACTCCCTCACCAACATCAACAACACCCTCGAAAACCCTCACCCTTGTCACAGACTCCCTCCCAAACCCTCATCCTCGACACATCTTTCGACCCTCACTCAACACTCACACAAACATACCCAACCAACCCTCGACTCCCTCTCGACTCAATCCCCAACACTCTCCCTCGTCTCATCTTTCTGACCCCCCCACCCTCGACTCACCCACACCCCCTTACACCCTCTCGACACAAAAGACCACAGTTTTGAAAAACAAACCACAAGACTCGACTCTCGAAAAACATTGATCAAACATTCTCCCTCGTCTCATCTTTCTGACCCCTCCACCCTAGACTCAAACAAATCACCCTCGACAAACCGACACCAAAAAAAAAAAAAAAACCCCCCTCGTAACACACCCACACAACACAATCTCACACCCCGACTCCCTCTCGACACAGACTCCCTAACACCCACACCCACAAACTCTTTTCAAATCAACTGACAATCACACCTCTCACATCAAATTGACAAGAAAGACTCTACAGTAGAGAGAGAGACTCAAACCAACATTAAAACAAAAACAGGAAAACCTACCCGAGACCTTATATTAAAGATCTTGAAGCTATAACTTTTCATCTTCTTGTTTGGTTTGAATTGACAAGGCGTGTAATTGGATGATATAAGATTTAGGATAAGATAGTTACTGTTTTGTTTAGAGAGAGAGAGTTCAAACAGACGGATATAACAAAGTGATTTGTTACAAAGTGATTTGTGTGAGAGAGAGTTTTATTTTGACTGGGCGGATTAAACAAGAAAGCAAGTGGGGGCGGTGGACTCTTTTTATTGGGCCACGTGTGGTGTAAGTATATACACGCCACGTTTTTTAGACGGAGGAAACAAGAATCAGTTTTTTTTAGGTGGAGGCATCTTGGGACACGTATCATAGTCAACTAACGAATCTTTCAAAGAAAAACATATATATCAAATTTTTTTTACTTTTTTTCTTTTCTAATTTTAAGTTACCTTACTTTTATTTTTTCTTTTCAAGTTATTTTAGATTTTATTTTATTTCAAATATCACATTTTATCTTAAAACATCACATTTTATTTTTTTAACTTAAATTTTTGTCTTTTTGTCTCTTTTATATTTTTAGTTTCGTATATTTTGTTTATTCATTTTTGGCAAATCGTGTCGAGGCGGGTATTTTTAAAAGTTAATGTGGAAAAACATTTGCCGGGTTAAAAGTTATTGTGGCCGGTTGTAAAGCCAAAACTGACGAGTAAAAGTGACGGGATTTTTACTTAGCAAATACGGATTTTTGATCGGGTTTCATTCATAATCGTTTGAGCCGTCAACATCTTTTGAGCCGAATTGAAGTGTAAAAACCCGACAACACCAACATCCACATCATTTTTCTTTATCTTTCCTCGATTTTAAATGGATTCGTTCAATTCGACACTTCAAGAGGGAGACTTGCATCACAAAGCTCGAGAAAGTGGTATAAATTCATTTCAAATGCTCAAGTCTCATCTGGTCACTCTTTCGGGAATTCAAGGAGGGAGCGAATTTGTGACAATCTTTGGACAAGATCGTCATATATTCATCGACTCAATCTTCACCACTTTGACCCAACTCGCCGAGCAACTCAACCATAACAACTTTAATCACTCTGCATCGGCACTTGCATATAAGGCTCTTGTGACACACCTCACGCCTTTCCTCCAATTTAATATCATCAAGCCTGAAAGTTCAATGATTTGCCAATCTTTTCTTCGAGATACAAATACCGAGCTTCGAGTTTTTCGTGATACAATATTGAAACTCATGACCTCGGTCTCGTCTTCGATTTATGAAAGATCTCGACTTCAGCAAACGTATGATAATGGAGTGCAAAAATCAATGCCGCAGATGCAAGAGGAGAATGGTCATACGGTTGACAACTTGGAGCCTAACGATGGCAAGAGCACGGATTCAGAAGGACAACATGATGCCAGTGGCACGTCAGGGAATGTTCACGAGATTTCTCTTGATGACACCTTACCCATTTATGACGAAGAGCCTGCAAACATGGTACAATGTGATGTTGGTTATGATGTATATGCTGATGACATGCCGCATATTGAGCATTCTGAACCTAATTATGACAAACATGGGATGGACAAGAGTGATATAAATACCACTTATGATTCATCCGATGTGAGTCATAATGGGGGAGAAAGTGTTCAAAATGCTATAGTTCATCATGATAAATGCTTTATAACTGCCTCGTTAACTGATTCTGATTCCAAGATTAAAGAGCTCGAAACGATCGTTGCTCGGCAATCAAAAGATCTTGAGGATGCCAAACTTGAATTTTCTAAGAAAACGGACAAATTTGAAACATACTTCGAAAAACTTGAAAAGTCAAACGTTGTTCTTGAAAGAAAATTGGATCAAACTGTTCTAGATTATAAAGCTGAAAAGGATAATCTTTTGAAACAAATTCAACTGCTTGAATCTAAGTTGGCATCCCAAGATAACGTGCTCAAAGAAAATGAGACTTTAAAGGCCCAAGTACAGGAAAAGGTTTTTGCTATAGCTGCGTTGAAAAACGAGTTAAGGAAAAGTAAAGGACCTAGTGTGGACACTAAGCTTGAAAAACCATCAATCTTGGGGAAACCGCCTACAAATCAGTTCGTCAGACAACCGATTGTCAGACAACCTACTGCATTTAGATCCGAGCGACCACAATCCTTGAGACCGCGGTTTGCCTCCCAAGTTGATTTGGTTCATCTTATTAGACCAGTCACTCCAGCAACTAGGCCCAATGTGATCACTCCAGCTTTAGCAAGACCAAATCATATGATTGCCTCTAGTTTCCCTAAAAATACCAAGACCACGTCTAGAACTAATTCAAATGACGTTTGCCATGAATCTGATCTTAGGGAAGCTAGGCAAAAGACACATGTAAGAGATAGGAATTTCAAACCTAGTCAGATGCCTTCTAGTTTACCCAACACTGCTAACCGTAGCATGTCCAATCCTAGGAGCATCAATCAATCATCTAGGGATTCTAGATCTTACTCGGACATTAAATATGCTACCTGTAAAACATGTAAAAATGTGTCTTTATGGCAAATCATGATGCTTGTATCAAAAAATTGCTTAATGGGGTGAACTCCCGTGCTAGACTTAAATCCCAGTGGGTCGCTAAAATCAAACCCTTTGGTAAAATGTGGCGCCCCACTGGTAGAACTTTCACTCTTGTAGGAAACGAGTGCCCTTTAACTAGGATAGTCTCCGATTCTACTAAGTCTACTAGGGAGGAAACTGATAAAGATGATACTTCACTTACGCCTAAACTTAAGGTTTTCTATAAAAGGAGACGTTTGCCAGCCAAGACTAGTGAATCATCTACTCAGGTCGCCTCTGAAACAAGTAAAGCCAACTGTGAACCCCCATGTGCTTCTATAATTGATATTGCTAACCCACGTCAAAGCATGCAAATTCCTAATGAGATTGCAGGTACCAAAGTTGATGTTCCAAAAGAACGAAGCGGTCCAATCGTTGTGTACCGTTCAACTAAAGACACTCTTAGAGTTTGGTTGCTGAAGAAGCAGATATCAGAGAAACAAATGTCTCAGGGGATTCATGGTTAAGCTGCAAAAAGGACTTACAGTCACATAACAGACTGTAACTCGATCTCCAAAGACAGGAAAGTTCATCCCGATGATGACTTATCCTAAAAACGAGAAATTCAATTTTCTCGGGCATGAGCTTATATCAAAAACATTCCAAGTTTTTAAGCTCATGCACTATGGTTTATCATTAAATATCAGATGGTAACCCGTGCATCAAAGAAAGGAAAGTTTATCGCCGATGGTAAACTTATCCTAACAACGAGAAATTAATTTTTCTCGGGCATGAGCTTATATCAAAAACATTCCAAGTTTTTTAAGCTCATGCACAATGACTTACAGTTAAATGTCAGACTGTAACTCGAACTTAAAATAAAGGAAAGCTTATCGTTTATGATAACTTATCCTCTTAACGAGAAATTCACCTTTCTCGGTCATGAGCTTGTATTAAAACATTCGAAGTTTTAAGCTCAGAAAGGAAAGTGTATCTTTTAAATAAGAGGACTTTTCCTCGTAACGAGAAATTAACCTTTCTCGGTCATAAGCTTTCCATTAAAACAGTCAAAGTTTTCAAGCTCATGAAAAACGACTTCTAAGTAAATGTCAGCTTAGGACTCGTTCTTCAGATAAAAGGAAAGTTTATCGCCGATGGTAACTTATCCTTAACAACGGGAAGTTCACAACTTCTCGGACTTGAGCTCGCTTTTAAGATATTCAATATCTTAAGCTCAAGTAATTGCTTTTCAAAACTTTGAACACAATTTTTCAAGAATTTTTCAAAGATTTTTCTAAATCTTTCAAAATTGTGTGTTCAAAAAATGTTTTGATAAAAAGAGCATGTCTTCTGGAATCGATAATATTTACGAACCTAGAAATGTCATTCAATAATGACACGGGGTTGTAAATAAAGTTCGAGCAGAAGTTCAAATTTTTAAAACATGCTCCAAATGGTTTGCTATTATTTCAGATAGTAACCCGCTTTTCATAATCAAGTCAAGCATTTCACCGGAAAGCTTTGACTCAACAACGGGAATTAATTTTCTCGGGAACGTGACGAGGAGGCCAACATTCGTGAACAAGAACCATGTGAATCTTTCATATGATGTTCTCCATCATTTAGGTCCAACCTCGTAAATTGCTAATCTTGTGAATTCATTATCATATATGATCTTTGCACGTAATGAATACCTTACACTTGTGTTTAAAGGTATTTAATTTACGTTTCAGCACACCCTCATTAATTTGAGGGGGAGCTTGTGTAATTCATGAAGATAATTGGACTTGCATTTTTCTTCCAAATTTTCTTAAAATGTTATTAAATCAATTGATATTAAAAACATTGATTGGGTTAATATTTTTAATATGGGGGAGAAAATGTGATTTAATATGGGATATGATCAATCATAAATGGTTAGACTTAACGTGATAGCTCATCCCGACATGTGCAAAATGTTTTCGGATATCGTAGCATATGTTAAGGGGGAGCAAAATGGATTTGCATTTCAAAATGGATTTCATGGTGACATACACTTACCCAAAACATCTCTATTCACGATGATGAAGATTGTGGTGACATAAGGATGGTAGGATAGGTTAAAGTCCAATGATTTCTCTAGAACCGGAAGAATCTTCCCAAGGACATTCCATAGCTAGAAATAGTAGTCCTTAGGAAAGATGGAGAAAGATTGTGAACGTAGCTGAATGTCGACCAAGTACTTAAGTTAGCACTGGCACAATCACAACAAGGTGCTAGTTATGACGTATTGGTAAGCATTGAAGGGGTTGAAGAATGAAAAAGAAATGTAAAGATAAAGGGTGTAAAGAAAGAAGCCCTCCTTACAAATTTAGGCAGAAACCGGGTCAATACATATGCTATTGAGGTCATTTTTGCTAATGATTATCGATATTGAAGAAAGACGTCATGGACCCAGTGATGCAATGCACAACCCTTCCCAACTAACTCAAATATCTCTCAAAAGGTATTTGTTTTAATCACACGGAGATCAACACGTTATCTATTGGTTTATTCACTCCGAATAGACTGGTATTGAAAAGGTGGCACTCCTCTCCAGCCTCCGATCACTAAAATCCAAAATGCACGATCGAGTCTAGAGCCATTTGAGATCATCAAATATCTCATTAGGACACACTTTCATATTTCCTTGCTTCTTCACACACTGTGAAAAGTAAGAAAGATCTTAAGAGTCCTACGCAAAATCTTCATGATCTTGCCTGAACATCCGAGTAATACGAAAGTATTTACAATGAAGATGGAAATCCTTCTTGAGCAAATATCAAAAAGCTCATGGTAGGTGACTTGTGTGATTCTTTATGAATTAAACTTGTGATAACTGGAAAGCAACAGTGGTTTAATTCTTAAATGAATTTAAACACGTTCCAGGCCTCTACGCAATATCTTAATGATCTTGCCAGAACATTCAGAGTAGTACTATTAAGTATTTACAGTGACGAATGGAAATCCTTCTAGTGTTAACATCAAACAGCACTTGGTAGGTAACTTGCAAGATTCTTTATGAATCAAGCTTGTGACAACTGGAAAGCAACGATGGTGCGGTTCTTAATTGAACTTCACTTGTTCCAGGAACATGAATTGACGGCTTCAAATCATGCGGATTATATTATCCAAATGATCCACTCTTTACGTTCGCAGTCAGCTTTGGACGGTCGAGTAAAGAGAACGGGTTTACCCGCGAAATCTTGTCAAGGAGGTTCTTTATTGAAACTACCTGCCACAAGTACGATATTTAATATCGTCCAACGGTCTTCACCGACCGGAGGTAAATTGCTACCGAATTAGTATGAAATGTTCAAGGCCATTTCATCCGTGTATATTGTTTTGTTGCTAACTGTCTTATGCAGCGTAACAAGAAGGTGGCATTGCGGTGTACAATCCAGAAGAAGTCGTCACCACATGCTTATACTACATACAATTAGTACTTCAACAAATTCAAGAAAGCCTGAAGGTCAAGTCTTCCGCTGTATCAAACTCTGAAGCTTTCAAGAATTTAAAAGTATAAGTATGTGGAACATGAAGTCACAAAGAGGCAAATATCACAAGTGAAGAATGCACAAGGTCAAGGCAAGGAAACATGCTCAAGACTAAAGTCAAAGATCACATCAAGCATATTCACAAGAACAAGATCGAAGACTCAAGCATAGATGCTAGGTTTAAGATTTTGTAAAAAGATGTGACCTCCCTTAGGGGGAGATTGTTGGAAATACGTTTTTCCCAATAAAGTCTCGGTCACATCTTAGTTAGCATAGATCACGAGTTATAGACTATTTAGAACTTTGTTTCTTGGAGCGACCTCCCTTAGGGGGAGATTGTTAGAAATACGTTTTTACGTATTTATGAAGGATCGGTCGCTCCAACGATAATTATGTAATGGGCTCGTGATCTTTTTACTTTATGTATGGTCCATATAGCCCACATGTAGGGTGGGCTATATATATCCCCTCCTAGCATGTTAGGAGGGGTTGTTGGTTCTCATTTTCACTTAATCATATTTCCATCTTTTCTTTCTCTCTCTACATTTCCCCTTTTCTCTCCTTTCTCTCTCTAATCCTTCATCTCTTTCCTTCATTTCCTTATGATTATCATCTAAATCAACCATCTAAATCCACCAAATCCATGATATAGAATAGGCCATTAATCACGTAGACCTTCAAAGGTTATACTATTTTTACTTACTCGGAATATCAATTATTCCGAGTGGGTTTAAATTTATCTTGGTTATTCAGAATAACCATTTATTCCGAATAGAGTTCGATTTCTTTGGTAATTCGGAATTTCAAGTTATTCCGCATAGAGCATTTTTTGACTTTGTTGAATACTCGGAATATTATATTATTCCGCATAGAGATCATGTCAAAACATTCCGAGTAGAGTTTAAGATTTTTGGTGGTGACTCGGAATATTAATTATTACGAATAGTGCTTCTTTTAAAAATATTCCGGATAGAGTTGTGAATTTGTTGGTTATTCGGAATATTCAAAATATTCCGGATAGAGTTGTTATTCCGCATAAGTGTATCTTTCAAATTATTCCGCATAGCTCTCTTTTCAAATATTCCGCATAGGGTTGTTCTTTCAGTTATTCCGCATAGAGTTTTCTGTCCCAACATTCCGCATCACCAAATTATTCTGCATAAGCACAATTTATTCCAGGTAGAGAATTATTCCGAGTAGAGCACTATATTCCGCATAGCAGTATTATTCCGAGTAAGAGAAGACATTCCGAATAGAGACTCCCAGTTTTATTTTTCATAAAGGTATTTACTTACTATTTCATTTAAATTCTGGATTTATTTTCATTTCTTGTTTCTAGTTTAATTCTATTATTTCTAGCGTTTATCATTTTAGTAGATTTAGACCAAAGCTCCCCCTTTTTAGTCACCAATTACAACTATTCCACTTTTGACCGTGATCAATTCGAGAAGATACCGAGAAAGTAACAACGACATTTGGGGACGATCACCCCGGTTCGCGCCTTGACGGTTGATCCCCGTCGTGCCACATTGATTGGTAAGCGAATTTATGTATGAGAAGATTTACACAAGTGTGATTATTGTGACGACACGCTAATTTAGATGGGCAAATTGAGTTTCGGGCTAGCTACCCGTTGTTTGTTGTAGTAAGGTAACAATGTCATGCGGCTTATAATAATCCAATTAACGAAATACTGCTATACGCATTAAACAACGATATATTACCTGACTAGCAATACAGGTCTTATTATTGATATTATGTTCTTGTTTTGGTTTTATATAACCATATTCATATAACGGTTTTTATTTAATCTATACAACGTAATAAAACGTATTGTATGATGTTTTTAACGACAATGGTTCATATAATGATTTTGAAGGCGAAAGCCTATATTATGATTTTGATAAAGATTTGTATAAAATGACTTTGGCTATTTTATGGCCTATTACAAAGATTTGTACAAAATACTTTTTGGTAATAATTCTATACCGATGTTATATTGATGGATTTCATTAAACTCTATGAATTCACACGGCGTTATCGATGACCTTTTCTTTTAACATGTTTTGTCTCAGGTACTTGAAGGTAATTCTAGGGGAGACAACAAGAATTCATGGCCCGCACTTAAATAATAATTTCCATTCAAATGCTGTGTAAAACTTGTATGAAATACAATGACTTGGGACCTATGTAAATTTGACATTTATGAATTGAAATGCTTTATTATTAAACGACGCGATTTTTATGCGTTGTCTATGATGTGAGTAATGTGCTATCCCGTAACACCAACGAGTCTTCCGCTGTATTGAATTGTGTAAATTTGGGGGTGTTACAGTTTGGTATCAAAGCTCTCGTTATAGAGAACGAAAGATTTTTAAAACCAAGGTTTTGAATAAAACATTTCAAAATCTTTTAACTATAAACATTTTTCACAAAATGTCTAAAAGTCTTTTGACTATAACGGTGCCGAAGAATTCCCGAGTTACGGACAAGGCCAGACTGAGAAGTGTTATTTTAATATATATATATATAACTTGGATTTTATATATATATATATATATATATATATATATATATATATATATATATATATATATATATATATATATATATATATATATATATATATATATATATATATGATGTAATTTTCTTACATGATTGTTTGATGATTATTTTGATATTTATACAAGGTATTTATACGACGTAGATTGTCACAAGGAACCCTAAATCCCATAGTAAATTAATCGAAGCTATTCCCGTAGGAATTCTAGCTATCCTAGATCTAAACCAAGTTGTGGATATTTATGATCCCGAAAAATGGTTGATATTCGTAGAAATGTTGATATTAGTTTGATTAGGATATTAAAGAAGAATTGGCGAGATTAAATCTGATATCGATGTCATGACGATCTTTCCTTATAGAGTGGAGTTTGACAAAACGTTACCACCTAGAAAGATGTCATCTGATTCGTTGTCACCCAATTCTTAGAATTGAAATCGAAAAGATGAATGTTGCACTTGAGGCTGTCATTAGAACCATTACCCAAAAGCCTCATGCCACTAGTACCTTTCCGAGAAGTCTAATTGAATGTATGAGTCATTTCATACTAGTGACTCATTTGATAACTATTGTTGTAAGAGTTATAGGATTGGAAATTAAGTGTTGATCATATCGAGCTTTTATTGCCCGTTTAAGGTCTAAGAATAAGGTTGAAAGTATTGGAAAATGAGCTAGAATATCGCATTGAGTATAAGTTTATTGAACTTGAATGAAGTAAAATTTAACTTGTATGGAATAAGAAATTGTTAAGAGGAAGTTGTTGAGTCCTGTGATTGAATTAAAAGGTTTTAAATGATTTTTAGTTCGTGTTAAGGGTTATTCCTAGGCCGTTGTCCAATGACGAGGATGCCCAGTGTCCAAGAAATAAATTGAAGAAATCTTCTTCTAAAATTAGGACCGATGGATCTTTCGGGACATTTGGAACACCTAATGACCCATGTAGATTAGTATTCATTGTGGTATCTTTTAAAAATCCCTAACTTAACTGAGAGATCAGTTGGTAGGATGAGTTCTTGGAATTGAATGACATAGTGACACGTAATGTGTTACAGTACAATCTTGACTTGTTTGTGATTAATGAAAAGACTACCTTTGATTGCTAAATTCTACATGTATCGATGTTATCTATCTTTTATTGCTTCATCCTAATGTTCTCATTAGTGATGAAACCGTTGAACAAGTACTCATCTCGATTTGAGTTACGTTGTGAATTATTCTCTTTTGAGTGCCATCGAGGTCATGAACCTCATGATTAATTGGCTAAACTCAGTTCCTATCATATCGTAGTTAGTTCTTGGTGAACAACTCTTCATCACTCCTTTACAGATCACTCATTTTTTTTATAAGATAAAATAGTATCCCTTGAGAAAAATTGAATTTTCATCACCATACAGATTATTCAAAATAAGATTTATAAGTGATCATTATTGAAATAAAGTTGATTATGAAATATCTTGGAAAACTCAATTGTTTTCATAACAAAGAAAATCTTTGTAAATTTATTTTTGATTCTTATTTAAGAATTAAGCATGAAAATGTTTTTATTATAAACATGATGATAAAATTTTGACGAACTGAGTATTGCATCATTAATCTTGAAAGTGTATATAGTTGCGCGCCTACATACAATTTGGAAGGGACCATGCAAGGCTGATTAGTAGTCACCGTGAAATTATTAATAAACACTACATTTTCTTTGAAAATTGTGAAAGATTAAATTTTATGAGATCTGCAAGAAGTGAAAAATAGGGACATAGTGTTAGGGACACCTACATATGTGCCCGTACTATTTATTCTTCTAAGTCGAATTTACTCATCTGTGGAACTTGTCTTATTTGACAATTGATATTCCCTTCTTGTCTAATTCTCCCGTAGTGAGATTCTTAGGAAAAGTATCTGATTATCGAGTGTTGATACCTGACTGGATGTATCGACGTTACTATCATTTCTTTTGATTAGATTTCATTTGAATGACCTGGGTAACGATCCGAGGAGCTTTCGAATGCGTACTCGAATTATGAAAACATGGGATATACTCATATTCGTTAATGTTTTCGTCTGTATCTAATTTGAAATTCTCTCGCATAGATTATGCGTTAACCTTACTCTTTAAAAGGTTAGTTATGTCTCCTGATATCCTTGAATTTGTGAAGGATCATGAATTATTATTAGTCTTTTGAAGAGATCACATCTTATCAATGGTAACAAAACTGGAAAGTTGATAGTGCCAGTAGAATGGACTGATTGATTATGACATGACGACATTGTCTTAATTGATGGGAACTCGAATAGAATTCCCCTAAATAATAAGATGTTGATTATCAAAAGTGATCTAAATAATTCTTGATGGATGACCATATCTTGCATTTAGACTTGAAATTATACCATGAATGGTTGTGAACTAGTTATAGATATTATAATCTAGAAGAACCTATAATGAACTTATTAAAAGATGTTTCTGTTATCTGAAACTTTAGGAAGTATTTGTTGGTGAATTACCTAGACTTTCGCCATTAAGGCAAGTTGAATTTGGTATTGATTATATTCTTGGAGCTGCACCCGTGGAGTGTGCACTGTACTTCAGCACCATCTGAATCAAAAGAATTACCTTACAACTGGGAGAGTTGTCGGAGATAGATTTTATTCTACCGAGTTCGTCATCATGAAGAGAAATGGTGTTATTATTCCTTATATTTGTGGAATTACCGTGAACTAGGTAAATTGATGATAAAAATCTATATCCACTACCCAAGATGATAAATTTGTTCGATCATTTACAAGGTTCTAGCGTATGTTTTAAAAATTTATCCTCGACATGGTTATCATCAATTTCGCATCCACGAAAAAGATTATCTATTCCAATCACTACATCCAGAACTTGTAATGAACATAATGAGTTTCACGTGATGTCATTTGGATTAACTAATACACATGTAGCATTCATAAATATGGTGAATCACATGTGTAGGCTGTAAATTGATAAATACATGCTTGAGATCATTAAGGACCATTTGTTTGTATATAAGAATAAGAATAAGTTAATAATTATTTATAGATTGCCCTGAATTGGCCGAACAACGAAGACCTGTACCTTGAATATTTAACATGTGATTTAAGACTTTGGGTTTTACCAAAAAGTAGATGCAAATATGTTTTGACAAATGTTTTATCAAAAAGAACTTTTGAGGGATTATTCCCTTATACACAAATCATTTAACTAAACTCCTGTTTAGGGGTAAATGTTTGTGTATACCTCAAGACAACCTAAGAGGGATTGAGGAAATCGTTAAATCATGACTTAAA
Source organism: Glebionis coronaria (assembly GCA_025667525.1). Taxonomy (NCBI): domain Eukaryota; kingdom Viridiplantae; phylum Streptophyta; class Magnoliopsida; order Asterales; family Asteraceae; genus Glebionis; species Glebionis coronaria. The sequence goes on from CM046877.1 coordinate 460,619,578, forward strand.
ACTTGAAACGACAATTTTTGCTTTTCAACTAAGAAAATTTTTACCAAAGAATAAACGAAGGTTTTTTGAACATTTACGGATCTTACTAATTATTTCCGATAAATACAAAAAATTGTGTTAATTAAATTCATATTTATTTTGAACATTTTTATATAATTGGACAAACTGAGAAAATTTAAAAACTTTTTGCGTTTACGTTTCATAAAAATTAAATATTTATTATTTAATTACTTGTAGTAATTATCGACGCTTTAAACGTCGGATTGAGCAAAACTGATAAAAACAATAGTTAAGATAGAACTAAGACTTAGAAAATGTGAAGAAAGAATTTTCGAATAAATACGGTCATGATATTTATTCCATCTAGGAAAGGGAACGTAATTACTGGCACATTATATAGGAAAGATAAAGAACCAATTAGGACATGTTCCTTAATAATGAAGGTGCAAAATAAATTGCCGAACAATATAAAAATAAACAATGTTTGTAAAAAGGGTAATATAGATAATAAAAGGGGGTTCACGAGTAATGTGAACCAATAGATTTGAGAAGCCTATGGCGTTAAATGTATAAAAGGCCGCTTATGGTTGCCTGAATATGGAGGATTTTGAGATTTAGTCATGTTGGAATCTCATAAGTATAAGTATTCTATTCCTGTCATTTCTGATTAAATGTATCTTTATATGAAGAAGTTGTACTGATGGCAAATTATGAAGGCAGACATCGCCTCATACATTAGTAAACGTCTAGATATTGCAAAGGTCATCATCTGAATTTGATTCGATTTGGGTCATCGTCGACAGACTGACCAAATCTGCTAATATCATTCCTGTTTTTCATAGATTCTTGATGAAGAAATTGACTCTTTTGTATTTAAAGGAGTTATGTAAACATGGTGTGCATGTATCAATCATCTCTATCAAGATCCTCGCTTCGCATCGAATTTCTAGAGATTTGCTCAGAAGTCATTGAGAACGAATCTTGATGAGAGTACTGTGTACCACCCCAATCGAAGGGACGAGGTAAAGTAACGATACAAAATACTATAAGTGTTGTTTTATGTTTGAATGATTGACCTTTGGTAACAAACTGTAAAATCGTTTTCCTTTGGAGAGATTATCATTGATAAATATCGTATTAGGATCGAGATCGAATCTTGTTAGGATCTAAATATTAGAGCATCTGTAAGCAGGAGTTGGGATGAAGACACCCGACATACACCCATTGTGAGTTGGACATGTCTTTTAGGTTTAAGGTTTCCTATGATGACAAACCTAACCTTACAAAATACCCGACCCGTGAGACTTGAAATGATTGTTGAAATTAGGATTTGATTATTGACCGCCAGTAGTGGGCAGGAGGTTATATGAATATGAAGTGTAGATCTTGAAGTTCCGGATGGGTAGCGAAGTTATGCCAAAAATTTTAACTAAGGAAAAATGAATTGATGATCTGAAAGATCATGGGATATAAGTCCCCGTTGTATGGGACAATTGAGATGATGTAAAAAGATTGGTTTGAAAGGCATATAATCTGGATCTACCCTAGGACTTCAAGGGCTGCGTGAATTATGATTCGTATATCTAACTTGATAAAATGTCTATCAAGTGAAAGTCTAACTATTCTTTAATGAAGTTTATATCGGCGAAAAGTGGCATTCATCAAAAACCCATGAAAATCATGGATAGAGAAAGTAAGTCAACATTAACCCTGATCTTATTCCCGTAGTTATGTTTGATGAAACTCGCGTATTGTAATGAATTACACTTGTGAGAAAAGATCGAATGTGGAGGAAATACCCACATGGCTTTAAATCTATAAGAAGCGAGTAGTAAGATGATCTTTGAGGACAAAGATCCTGTTTAGGGGTAAATGCTGTGACAATCCGTCAATTTATGGTTGACATTTTATTCTCAAATATTATTTAAAAACATTATTTTAATGTTATATTATGAACTCACTTATTTTTGGGAAGAAATTTGGATTTACGTCTTGAAGTAGCATCGACTACGTCTAAACCGGAGGATTCTACTTTACGTGCTTACGTTTACATACAACGTTTTTGGTGACAGTCCGACACTTCAGGAAATAAATTTATCCGTAAATATTATTTTGGGATTTTAAATTTGTGTTGGTTCATAAACTCACAAATTTACGAGAAGAGATTAGGACTTACGTGAATAATTTAACGTTCTTTACGATTAAACCGGAAACCTTAGGATTACGTATTTACGTTTTCGAACTCCGTTTTTGATGAGACAATTTTATTAGATTCTTTTTGTGCCGTTGATTCATAATTTATAAAAAAGTTTTTCGTAAAACGACCCGAGGGCACGCAAATCGAGGAAACTAGAATCGAGGAGTACCCATAAATTAATAGGGATGGGACAAGTTTACACTTGCCCACCCCTATACAAGTGGAATCCAAGAGTACATAAAACACTCTTGATGTGTCAAGTTTACTTAAGTAAACAAGGACACTTGTCCTTGTTTCTTTCCAAACCACTTAACCACAAAACAAGCTAACCATAAACCATTTCCCACACATGCAAACCAAGAAACTCTCTCAACTCTTACTCTCTCCCCTTGAACGTCCAACACCACCATTATATCACCATCATCATCAAATTTTGACCATAAACAAAAGATATAATCAATATATGTTGATAACCACACCAAAAGATGAAGATTGGAGGTGATTTTAACATATAAAAAGGAGTTTTCATGGAGGTCTTTGGGCTGATTTTCAAGAAGGAGTTTAGGGCTGATTTGTTGAAGGTGTCTTCATATCCTTGGTAATCTTGAAAGTGGTCTTGATATTTCATAAGATTGGTTACCAAAACCAAGCCTTGTTCATCCAAAATCTTAACCTTTTCATCACTAATGGTGGTATAGAGATTGTTTATTCTTATCCTCTTGTTATTTTGATTATGTAATCTTGTATTTTATTTATTTATGTATATTTATATGATGATGAATGATGATAAAAATATTATGTGCGGATTTGGTGTTGATAAACATGGGTAAAAAGATGGAAAACCACATGTAAAATGGTTAAAATCTTGCTAAATATGATGGCTGTATAAAAACAGTAAGTAACCAAATGTTAAACTGATAAAATGGTAAAGTGGAATTAATATACAGTAAGTATTAGGTGTTATACACATGTGAGAGTTGGCCATACAATGGAATCATCAAAATGAGTGAGATATGATCAAAACAAGATGAGTGTACCAATCTGAATAGTCTGTTTTGTAGGGACTGTTAAGGATAGTTAAACATGGAATGATCAGTAGCTATAAAAAACTTATTTGTAGCACATAATATGAAGTTTATGCCATACAAAAATGAGCTTCTATCTCCTTATATAACTCAAGATATGATAAAAATGGTGAAGATGAAACTAAAAATCTGATTTTGAAGAATTAATGTTTAATAGTATTATATAAGCACTCAAACTAATATAGTATAAAATGTGAATTGAAACCCACTAACATATATATTTCATTTATATAAATATTCATAAGGACAAATAAATGGACATTATATAAAAATGGTAGTTTGATAAGTTTTATAAGTTATAAAAACTATATACTACGTTTTACGTCTTTCGGCTAAAACCGAAAAAGTAACGTTTTTGTCAAATAAAACTTAGACGGTCGGACCCATCTAATGTAAACTTTTATAAACTCACATACTGATATATGAACTTATATAACAAGTAAAAACCGATAAAACCCAAGCTATATAACATACGGACATTAACGGGCTAAGTTAGCATTATTGGACTATAAACCCGACTAGTTAGTAAAACACTTATAAACTTACTTATTGGGCTTAACCCATTTGGGCCCAACATGTAAAGCAAAATACTGATAATAAAAGTATAATTGGGCTAATATAATATATTGGGCTTGTAATGGGCCCATTGGGCCTCAAAATGTAAACAAGTTGAACTAGTGTAACTAGTCTTGAAAATTACCAACACATAAACACTATAATGAATGAGTAAAAATGTACTATCCCACTTGATCATCATCATATTTACAAAATCATCATATGTATACATAATTGTTATTTTTATAAAGTCATTGGACAAAAGTCTAAGACGAGTATTATTTGTCTAGGTTTCCGTGATTGAAGCACGTACCGTACATCCGAATTGCCGATAACCCGCTTTCCCACATCAACGTGAGTTCATAGCCTCGCACTCTTTTAAATATTTTAATGAAATGTTTTATAAACCCGCGAGGGAGATAACATGTTAGTTTTGATAAAATAGGACACCATTTGTCCCGATTGTTTGTTTATTGATTTGGACCCGAATGATTGTATGACCCGATGAATGATTAAATGACCCTATAGATGAAATGAAATGGATTATTAAAGTTAGGTTATGTCACTAAAAGTCCCATTAGCATGAATTGTGAACTACCGGGATTTGGTAGACGCTTATGCATATAATAGTACTATTTGGGGACGATCACCCCAGTTCGCGCCTTAACGGTTGATCCCCGTCGTGCCACATTGATTGGTAAGCGAATTTATGTATGAGAAGATTTAAACAAGCGTGATTATTGTGACGACACGCTAATTTAGATGGGCAAATTGAGTTTCGGGCTAGTTACCCGTTGTTTGCTGTAGTAAGGTAACAATGTCATGCGGCTTATAATAATCCAATTAACGAAATACTGCTATACGCATTGAACAACGATATATTGCTGGATTAGCAATACAGGGTCTTATTATTGATATTATGTTCGTGTTTTGGTTTTATATAACCATATTCATATAACGTTTTTTATTTAATCTATACAACGTTATAAAACGTATTGTATGATGTTTTTAACGACAATGGTTCGTATAATGATTTTGAAGGCGAAAGCCTATATTATGATTTTGATAAAGATTTGTATAAAATGACTTTGGCTATTTTATGGCCTATTACAAAGATTTGTACAAAATGATTTTTGGTAATAATTCTATACCGATGTTATATTGATGGATTTCATTAAACCCTATGAATTCACACGGCGTTATCGCTGACATTTTCTTTTAACATGTTTTGTCTCAGGTACTTGAAGGTAATTCTCGGGAAGACAACAAGAATTCATGGCCCGCACTTAAATAATAATTTCCATTCAAATGCTTTGTAAAACCTCTATGAAATACAATGACTTGGGACCTATGTAAATTTGATATTTATGAATGGAAATTCTTTATTATTAAACGACGCGATTTTTATGCGTTGTCTATGATGTGAGTAATGTGTTATCCCGTAACACTAACGAGTCTTCCGCTGTATTGAATTGTGTAAATTTGGGGGTGTTACATACGTATACTTTTCTGAACAGGCTCCCAGCCAGCAAGGGCACCCGTTGGAGGGTATACTCACCCTCTCTGCACTACGTACAACCGCAGGCACCCAGGGCCGTGTCGCCGTGATAGCGATGCTTGCTTCAAGTGTGGCCAGCCAGGCCATCGCATTAAGGACTGCCGTACGGGTGAGATAGAGGGCACTTCTGGACATGTCGACTCCAAGACACCTCCTAATACTGAACGGGTGTACACGAACTTGCGTGATCAGTCCAACAAGTCAACAGGTACCATCACTGGAATCTTGTATATGTATGGTCAAGCTGTATGCGTTTTATTTAACACGGGTGCTACTCATTCGGTCATCTCTATGTCTATGCCAAGAATGTTAGGATATCCCTATGCCATTAGAAAATGTCTTAAACATTTCCACGCCTTTAAGAGACTCTGTACGCATAACACATGGGTACAAGGGTCTTTCCCTCGAGTTTGACGCTAAAATTCGCCCAGTTGACGCACTTCCATTGGATATGTGTGATTTTGACATGATATTTGGCATGGACTGGCTATCCAAACATCATGCCACCAATGACTGACATTCATATCGGGTCACCTTCGGTGATGTAAACGCACTAGATTACATTCACAACGGTTTCCTACCCGAAAGGTCTGTACAAATAATTTCAACCTTAGAAGCACGTGCATTACTGTCTCATGCTTGCGAGGGTTACCTAGCTACTGTTCACGATATGGAGGCTGAATCTCCATCTATCCAAAATCAGCCGATCGTGTCAGTATTTCCAGACGTGTTTCCAGAAGAACTTCCGGGCATACTACCTGCTCGTGAAGTGGAGTTTAATATTGAGCTCATCCCAGGAACTGAGCCAATTTCTAAGTCTCCTTATCGCATGGCTCCCATAGATCTTAAGGAGTTAAAGGAACAACTGCAAGAACTTTTGGAACGAGGTTTCATCCGACCTAGTGCTTCTCCATGGGGTGCACCAGTCGTATTCGTAAAGAAGAAGGACGGCAGTATGCGTCTCTGCATTGATTATTGTGAGCTTAATAAGATCACCATCAGGAATATATATCCTTTGCCACGCATTGATGATCTGTTTGACCAACTCTAAGGGGCCAAACATTTCTCCAAGATTGATCTTAGGTCGACCTATCATCAGTTACGGGTGAAAGAGCAGGACATCACCAAGATTGCTTTCCATACACGTTATGGGCACTATGAATTTGTAGTCATGCCATTTGGCCTTACCAATGCTCCAACTGTTTTCATGGACTTGATGAACCGTATCTTTCACGAGTTTCTAGACAAGTTCGTTATTGTCTTCATTAACGATATTCTGATTTTCTCTAAGTCAAAGGAGGAACATAAATACCATCTTCGTACAATATTACAAATACTTCGCCAGAAGCAGCTCTATGCCAAGTTCTCCAAATGAGAATTCTGGTTAGACAAGGTGGCGTTCCTAGGCCACATAGTATCCGCAGAAGGAATAACCATGGATCCAACAAAGGTTGAGGCTATTACCAAGTGGCTAAGACCGACATCAACGACTGAAGTTCGCAGTTTTCTAGGCTTAGCTGGTTACTACCGTAGGTTCGTAGAGAACTTTTCTCGATTAGCACTATCATTGACCAAACTGATGTAGAAAGGGGAGAAATTCGTCTGGACTGAAGAAATATATAAGAGCTTTAAAGACCTAAAGCAGAGGCTGGTTTTTGCACCGATTCTTATTCTCCCATCTGGTACAGGTGGATTTCAAATTTACAATGATGCTTCAGGGAAGGGACTTGGCTGTGTTCTCATGCAACATGGGAAAGTGATTGCTTACGCATAACGACAGCTTAAGCGTTATGAGGAGAACTACCCTACGCATGACTTGGAACTTGCAGCAGTCATGTTTGCACTGAAGATATGGAGGCACTACATGTATGGCGAATCCCATGTGATATCTTCACAGATCACAAGAGTCTGAAATACATCTTCACTCAACGTGAATTGAACATGAGGCAGAGAAGGTGGTTAGAGCTGTTGAAGGATTATGACATTAATTTACAGTATCATCCTGGCAATGCGAATGTAGTGGCATATGCTCTTAGTAGGAATTCGGGTATGATCAACGACATTAAAATAGAGGAAGAGATTATACGAGACTTGGAGCGACTAGACATTGAGATCATGGTACGTGGACAGCATGGTTACTGGGCTAATATTAGAGTGGAACCTAATTTACTCTCTAGGATAAAGGAAGCTCAAAAGGATGATGGTAAAATTTGGGCAATCATTCAGAACTTAGAGTAGCAGACGGAGTTTCGGTTAGATTACGACGATATCTTATGGAAAGGAACTAGACTTTGTGTTCCTAATGATCTTACACTCAGGGAAGCGTTATTGGCTGAAGCTCGTAGCTCCCCATTCTCCATTCATCCTGGGTCAACCAATATGTACCATGACATCAAACAGTACTTTTGGTGGAGTGGTATGAAACATGATGTTGCTACTTATATCTCCAAATGTCTTACCTGCCAGTAGGCTAAGATCGAGCATTAGTGGTCTAGTGGTCTACTACAACCATTAGACATTCCAGAGTGGAAGTAGGACAAGATCACCATGGATTTTGTTACCAGTCTTCCGCAGACCAAGAGGAAGCATGATGCAATTTAGGTTATCATTGATCAACTTACCAAGTCAGCCCATTTCTTACCGATCCGCAAGGATGATCCAGTTAGCAAATTGGCTGACACTTATAAGAAGGAGATTGTTGGGAATAAAATGTAGCCAGTCCACTTGAATGCTGACAAGAAGAAAACAAGCGTTGATAAGAAGAAAACAAGCGCTGACAGATCAAGCGTTGACAGGAAGAAGTCAAGCGTTGATAGGTTGAAGACAAGCACTGATAGAAAGATATGGTCTACGCGTATTTTGTTTCTAGTAAAGATAGGATCAATATTGTATTTTCTATAATTATCTTTACCTAGAATAGCTGATACGTAGACTCTTGTACAAGGCTTCTTATGTCTATAAAAGAAGACCTTTAGGTTATGTTTCATATAAGTATTCATACGTTAAACACTTTCATTGTAAGCAAGTTCATTATTATCAATCAAGTGAAAGTTTGTTTTACATCCTTTGTGTGTTCATGTTTAAGTGTTAATTCCGCATAACACTTAAATTACTTTATACATAAACAAAGTTTCTGTACGTGTATAACTTGATCTAATCTCGTTTACACAAGCTAATCGATCTAAGTTTGGGATCAACAAGTGGTATCAGAGCTTGTTGAGAAACTTTGATCTAAAAGAACACAAGAACCCTAAATCACCAAAACCCTAATTTTCACAAAACCCTAAAATCATCATGTCCACTCCAGAAGTAACCTCTTCCTCCTCAAACCACAACATCAAGATTCCCATGCTAGATGTAGAAAATTTTAAGCTGTGGAAGTTCAATTTTGAGCAATATCTGCAAATCCATGACTACACTCTCTAGGAGATTGTTGAATATGGAAACACATTCAATAAAGCTCAAAAGATTGCAGATGCCATTGCTACAAGATCAGCTGTTCAAGGATGTTCTGAAGCAGATAAGAAAGAAAAACCTGAAGATGGTAGAGCTGTGTCTGCTGATGACATAACAAAGAAAAGGGTTGATATGAAAACCCTAAGCATTTCGAAACTCTCTTTGGGACAAGAAAATCATCACAAATACAGAGGTCATGAGTCTGCAAAAGACCTTTGGGTAGCCCTTGAAGTTGCATATGGTGGTAATGCTGATATTGTGGAAGAGAAAAGGAAGCAACTCTTACATGAGTATGCTGTTTTTAATGCTCAAACTAATGAGAAGCTAAGTAGTGTGAGAAGCAGACTTCTTGACATTACAAGCAAGCTGTCCTTCATGGGGATAGTAATTGGTGATGTTGACATTATTTCCACTTTTCTTAAAAGCCTTGGTGATGCGTGGAAGATTGAGGCAAGATCTATAATTGCCAACAACACTCACAAAAGTTCTACTTTTGATGATGTTTACAACAAACTGAGGCTGTTGGAGAATGAAACTCTTTTGGATCATGGAAGTAAGTCTACCAATAGGAACATGGCCTTCTTCTCACATAGTGAAGGCAAATTTGATCAGAAGGATTCATGCAGCACCCAGTTACTGGATCAACATGTGTCAACGCTGGATCATATCCTGTCAACGCCTCAAAATATCGCAATAAATAACATCCAAACACATATAAAATGCACACATACTCCTATGACGCCTATATGCAGGGACCCTTAAGCTATAGACTAGGCTACGCGACTAGGCAACCTAATTATCTATAACCATTGGCTCTGATACCATTCTGTCACACCCCACCATGGCAAAACACGGGGCGCGACGTATGGATATCATCACAACATGGCGTGTCTATAGAGATAACTATATGAAATAAGAAATGTCGTAAAAATGGTGACACGAAGGTCATGACAATATCTCAACAAATGCAAGGGGTCTAGGTAAGTAAGTAACAGTCCTACTTCTTACCCAAGACAACAAATATCATACCAAAACAATCATATGTGTGCCACAGTATCACTTATTAAAATGAACAAACAAATAAAACTAAGAAGGAAACGGGGATTCTCCTTCTATATGCATTCCTAAGCTTCTCCAATGCTAGCCACTTATGTTCTCATACTTAACCATAGTACCACCTGAAAGAGACACTAAAACACGTCAACATAAAGTTGGTGAGAGTCATAGGTTTAGACTCCAACACAAGACAAGTCATAAGCTGTGAATACCATAAACCAATAAACATATGGACAATGCGCTACAATCATGTACTAACAACTAGCATTCAAGTTCAATCAATCATTACAGTTCCAAGGCATCACGCCTTACCAACAATCACAATTTCCAAGGCATCACGCCTTATCATTAACCATAGGTCCCATAGGCGCCCATACACCTATGTACCTTTCCAATCCAGATCACACACAAACAAGAATCACATAGCAGTTAATCACATAAATTCACACACAAGTCCATCTTAAACCTTAAAACATTCACAACATTAATTTAGAAAATAATTCAACACAGTGTCTCTTCCATCCCATCTGGAAGTAAAAAACAATAGTATACATGGGACTATGAAACTCACCTGATAGCTCCTTCACGAGTCCTCGCACTAGCAACAAGCTAACAAACCAAAAACATACAATTAATACACGAACCGATCACTAATATGGCTCATTAACCTATGATCGACATCTAGCCTATTCCCACATATTTACCTCATTTAGAAGATCTAATCACCCCATTACCCTTCCTTAACAAGTCCGTAACTTGGTTAAGTTTAATAACTATCCCGTTCATATTTTACCCAAAACAGTCCCAGTTTTTAGGTCTCAAAACTTTAAGTCAAACGTCCCTTTAAACATACCCATGGTTTCTGTAAAAGGAATATTCATACTCTTACGTATGTTGGCTAACACGTCCCACTTGACCTAACCTTAAAGCTACTGTTAAGGCCCCGATATACATATATCTACTTTTGTCATTCCAGATTTTCTGATTTTAAACGTACTAAAAGTTTGTTACCATTAAGGGGTCTTACCCTAAACCACAACCTTAGCCCAAGTGCAGATACTTACTACAATATATAAACCATCTCTCACGTTCGTGAGAAGATCCCAATGCAACCCTAAGTACCCCAAACAACCCAAAACTTAAAAAGAAAACAGGCTGAATTCAAAACTGTTTTTGACCTCCGACTGTTGTAACCTGTTTTTGACCCACTTCCCGACCTCCAATTTAGTTCTCGTTTCTTGCATTGGAAAGCCACTTCAAATATCTTTTCAGGGGTACTTGTATCGTAAAATAAGAGTTTATAGAACTCCCGATATAACCAAAACAATTGACACAAAATCTGCCCAGTTTTTAAAAACGGGTTTAAACAAATTGAACTAATTAATTACCCATAACCCCATCTAATACAAGCCCTAGATTATATGATCATCATATTATGATTATAACATCATTAGTTTACTGATTATAAACCCTAACCCTAATCCATCATAAGAATGATTAATTTAAACATAAAACAATTCAATCAAAAAGGTTTAAGAAGGTTTACCTTTAATTTATGAAAAACCAAGATTTTTATGAAAACCCTAATTCCTCCCTTGTATATTTCGACTCCTTATTGATCTTCAGGGATTTTATGAAGTGTTTTGATAAATAAAAACCTTATATAATTAATCTTAACCAGTCCTAGCCCAAATACAAAAGCCCGGTTCCCTTTTTCTCTTTTTTCCCCTTTTTTTTTCACATAACCGACCTATACCCATTTAATTTCGTTTTTTTCATTTTTATTGTTTAATAATATATTACTAATATTACCTTAATTTATCTTAATTTATTTCAGTCCCTAAAGCTTCCAAAACCCCAAAACCGTGAAACTAGTCAAAATTACCCGTTTTACCGTAAAAGACGTAAAATATACAATTTTAAAAAAAATCTCAAATTTTGAAAAAAACTTTATAACTAAGTCCTAAATGACTTAAAACCATCCCGAAAAATATTCATATGGATAATTACCTCACCCGAGACCTCTAAATGCTAAACCGTAAATCCTAAAAAAATACTATTACTATAATACTTATACGTATACGTAAACACCAAAAAAACACCATTTCATTTCATAGTCACTAATTGTGAGCTCATGAACATGAAATAACCGTTCCTCAATTTACTTATGAGTACTCTATACTCATAAACGATAACCACACCAACCTCTTTCACACAAAATAAACACGTAAACACACAATTCAAGTAAGCGCACATAAAATAACCTAAAAGTAAGACCAACTGACAAATCCAAAACCTAGGGTTGTCACATCACTCCCTCCTAATAGAAATCTCGTCCCGAGATTTACTCCCAAACTCCAACTTATTCTCAGCAAACAAACGAGGATACATATCCCTGATAAAACCTCCACGTTCAAACGTGAACTCAGTTTACACGAAAATAATCTCAACCAACAACACATGAGCCTTAACCGTCCGCGAGGAAACTTATCAAAACAATAAAGTTATGTAACCAACCTAACTAAATCTCGCAACTCATCAAACAAGAACTGTCTTGAAACCAAGTTAGGAGCCGTCACATAACTCAACGGGTTTAAAACTGTCACCCCGATTTCAGTCTTACTCATAAATACCATAAATCAAAACTCATCAAAATATAACCACGTATAATAAGGTCTAAAGAACTATCAAATTCCTTCCCAACTCATCTCTATGTTAACCCTCCAAGTGTTCATTACCGCAAAATACCCAAAACACGAGTTTAAACCATGTTGTCCGAAAATTAACCTTGAACTCAACACTTGTACAATTAATTCGACAAGCAACTGACTTCCAATTACGAACCTTTCTGAATATTTGAAAAGTATGTTCCGAGTACATAATTTTAGGCTTTTGAATCACCCAAAAAACTTTAAAAATGAATAAGTTATGACCAAAACGATTTTTCTCAAGATCTGCCTAGGCATTAGCGACAGTTTCTGACAGTTAGCGACATATTTGACAGTTTAGCGACAGTTTCTGCCTACTCCGATTTATACAAAAAAACGATTTTTAAACCCTAAAAGCCCCCATTAATTGCCAAAACTAGAACCTAATTTATTTTAATTCCAGAAAATTAAAACTCTATTAATTACATGATTTTAACATATTTCACTAAATAAGAACAAAATTTTTTAACTTAAGAACAATAAATTTAGGTGATCAAAACCAAAATATTTTAAAATAAACGAGTCATGAATATATGTTAAAGAATTTATATTCCACCTTATTTGAAACATGATCCCGACACTTCCTTATTTCATCGACTACCAACAACTATTTTTTTTTTAACTTACAAGTTCTATTTTTTTACCATGTATAACTCGAAACAAAAGACATCGTTACCACAAAAAGAAATCTCCACCATCTTAAAATCCTTCACGCCAAAAGTACCGTACAAACAAACACGTGAAATGAGGACCCGAGAAATGCGCTACTACAGAAGTTGAACATCTCAAAGAGAAACGAGCTAGCAACCATCCCAAGAATACAACCGGTAAGTAGAAAATAATTTTACATACATAGGCATAAGCGTACATACACTCAAATCCATCCAACATATACTATACAAGCATGTATTAACTCTCTTTCATGCAATGATACTTGAAAGTCCCAGTGGTGTCGTGGCACATATATAATTATGTAGGCCTCCATAATTATACATGTTCCCTTTCACCAATGTACTCCCTCCTATGATGACACTTATAAGAAATTAATACTACACATAACACATAATCCAACAACTCACAAGGACATAACCACACAAGATAAGATCCAAAACCCCATGTATTAAAATAACATAGCCAATGCACGAAACACATAAACTCGTAGTCCAGCTGAACCAGCGTAGACAAAATTCAAAATGTATAAAGAACATGAAAACATAATTCAGTGAAATCCAACAATGACTAGCGTATACGACCATGGTTCCACCCGCACTAATCAAAACTCTTAAAGAAAATAACAAGTAGTTAAGTATGAACTTACTATGGTTCAATTCATACTAGTCAAAATATCGCAATAAATAACATCCAATCACATATAAAATGCACACATACTCCTATGACGCCTATATGCAGGGACCCTTAAGCTATAGACTAGGCTACGCGACTAGGCAACCTAATTCTCTATAACCATTGGCTCTGATACCATTCTATACACCCCACCATGGCGGAACATGGGGCGCGACGTATGAATATCATCACAACATGGCGTGTATATAGAGATAACTATATGAAATAAGAAATGTCGTAAAAATGGTGACACGAAGGTCATGACAATATCTCAACAAATGCAAGGAGTTTAGGTAAGTAAGTAACAGTCCTACTTCTTACCCAAGACAACAAATATCATACCAAAACAATCATATGTGTGCCACAGTATCACTTATTAAAATGAACAAACAAATAAAACTAAGAAGGAAACGGGGATTCTCCTTCTATATGCATTCCTAAGCTTCTCCAATCCTAGCCACTTATGTTCTCATGCTTAACCATAGTACCACCTGAAAGAGACACTAAAACACGTCAACATAAAGTTGGTGAGAGTCATAGGTTTAGACTCCAACACAAGACAAGTCATAAGCTGTGAATACCATAAACCAATAAACATATGGACAATGCGCTACAATCATGTACTAACAACTAGCATTCAAGTTCAATCAATCATTACAATTCCAAGGCATCACGCCTTACCAACAATCACAATTTCCAAGGCATCACGCCTTATCATTAACCATAGGTCCCATAGGCGCCCATACACCTATGTACCTTTCCAATCCAGATCACACACAAACAAGAATCACATAGCAGTTAATCACATAAATGTACACACAAGTCCATCTCAAACCTTAAAACATTCACAGCATTAATTTAGAAAATAATTCAACACAGTGTCTCTTCCATCCCATCTGGAAGTCAAAAACAATAGTAAACATGGGACTATGAAACTCACCTGATAGCTCCTTCACGAGTCCTCACACTAGCAACAAGCTAACAAACCAAAAACACGCAATTAATACACGAACCAATCACTAAGATGGCTCATTAACCTATGATGGACATCTAGCTTATTCCCACATATTTACCTCATTGACAAGATCTAATCACCCCATTACCCTTCCTTAACAAGTCCTTAACTTGGTTAAGTTTAATAACTATCCCGTTCATATTTTACCCAAAACAGTCCCAGTTTTTAGGTCTCAAAACTTTAAGTCAAACGTCCCTTTAAACATACCCATGGTTTCTGTAAAAGGAATATTCATACCCTTACGTATGTTGGATAACACCTCCCACTTGACCTAACCTTAAAGCTACTGTTAAGGCCCCGATATACATATATCTACTTTTGTCATTCCAGATTTCCTGATTTTAAACGTACTAAAAGTTTGTTACCATTAAGAGGTCTTACCCTAAACCACAACCTTAGCCCAAGTGCAGATACTTACTACAATATATAAAACATCTCTCACGTTCGTGAGAAGATCCAAATACAACCCTAAGTACCCCAAACAACCCAAAACTTAAAAAGAAAACAGGCTGAATTCAAAACTGTTTTGACCTCCGACTGTTGTAACCTGTTTTTGACCCACTTCCCGACCTCCAATTTAATTCTCGTTTCTTGCATTGGAAAGCCACTTCAAATATCTTTCCAGGGGTACTTGGATCGTAAAATAAGAGTTTATAGAACTCCCGTTATGATCAAAACAATTGACACAAAATCTGACCAGTTTTTAAAAACGGGTTTAAACAAATTGAACTAATTAATTACCCATAACCCCATCTAATACAAGCCCTAGATTATATGATCATCATATTATGATTATAACATCATTAATTTACTGATTTTATATAAACCCTAACCCTAATCCATCATAAGAATGATTAATTTAAACATAAAAACAATTCAATCAAAAAGGTTTAAGAAGGTTTACCTTTAATTTATGAAAAACCAAGATTTTTATGAAAACCCTAATTCCTCCCTTGTATATTTCGACTCCTTATTGATCTCAAGGGATTTTATGAAGTGTTTTGATAAATAAAGACCTTATATAATTAATCTTAACCAGTCCTAGCCCAAATACAAAAGCCCGGTTCCCTTTTTCCCTTTTTTTCACATAACCGACCTATACCCATTTAATTTCGTTTTTTTTCCTTTTTATTGTTTAATAATATATTACTAATATTACCTTAATTTATATTAATTTATTTCAGCCCCTAAAGCTTCCAAAACCCCAAAACCGTGAAACTAGTCAAAATTACGCGTTTTACCGTAAAAGACGTAAAATATACACTTTTAAAAAAAATCTCAAATTTTGAAAAAAACTTTATAACTAAGTCCTAAATGACTTAAAACCATCCCGAAAAATATTCATATGGATAATTACCTCACCCGAGACCTCTAAATGTAAAACCGTAAATCCTAAAAAAAATACTATTACTATAATACTTATACGTATACGTAAACACAAAAATAACACCATTTCATTTCATAGTCACTAATTGTGAGCTCATGAACATGAAATAACCGTTCCTCAATTTACTTATGAGTACTCTATACTCATAAACGATAACCACACCAACCTCGTTCACACAAAATAAACACGTAAACACACATTTCAAGTAAGCGCACATAAAATAACCTAAAAGTAAGACCAAGTGACAAATCCAAAACCTAGGGTTATCACAGTCTGCAATAGCTTGCAAAAGCAAAATGCAGACCTGGTACAAACAGTCAGTACACAAGGCCTTGAACTCAAGCAATTGAGGGAGAGGATTTTCATTTTGGATAATGCTAGCACTAGGCGTGGGATGGAGGAATCTTCCAAAGGGGAGGATGAGCGGATTACTGTGAGTGATAAAGGCTCACATGATGGAGAATCTTTGGGTGTTGCTGAATCCCTCACTGCATTGAAGAAGCAACCAGGTTTTGATAGATCTCTGGTTACTCCTACAAATTTAAACTTGTCTTTTACAGCTATGTTGGAGCAATTTACAAGAGACGCTGAGACAAGGAAGTTGGGGTTGACAAGCAAAATTTGAACGCTGACACACCAAGCGCTGACAAGGGTAATTTTGGTGCTGACACTAGGAATTTGAGCGTTGACAGACCTGCAGATATGGTTGATGTATTCCAGTCATCAGCTATCATCAAAGAAGTAACTTCATAGGTATTACCATCATCCTTACCCATCATTGATCCATTAGATAAGGGTAAAGGAATTATGGTAGAAGTAGAAGTTCCAAAGAATGCATTACAAGTAGAGTTTGATTCAAGATTGGCTGCACAACTTGTGAAATAAGAAATAAAGAAGGTTGGTGAATCACCATTTGTTTTCACTTTTGAGGAACAAGAAGAAAGTGATGAAGGAAGTTTAGATTCAAGTGTGATGATAATTGAACAACCTGAGAGACTTGAATATGGTGATGATTTGGCAAGAGAGAAGCTTAGAGAGTTGAAATTGCAAGTAGATTTTAATATGCCATAAGTTGTTCAGATGTACCATGCTTGGGAGAATAGGTGTATGGAGAATCCAGATTTGACTATTTCAGACCAAATTTGGGGTTTGGAGATTCTTCTAAGAGTTCAAAAAGACTGCAAGGTAATTCTAAAACATAAGGCTAGCAATGTTCTCTCACTGCTGAAGAGGGATAGAAGGGAGCTTTACTACATGTTACTCAGATGTCATGGAACAGGATGAACCTATAAGAAATTGTTGGGATTATCCTTTGAAGAATTGGAGTATAAGGCTTATCCCATTTGGGCAAAAGTGCAGGAAATGAATACTATCAGACTTCTTTCAAATGTAAGGAAAGAAGAACTTGTAGAAGAGATGGAGCTTCAGAAGGCAATGATTGTTCCAAGACCTTTGAAGAAGGGAGTTCCTCTTGAGTTTCCTAATGATATGGATAGGTTGAAGCCTAGTGAAGCTGTTCTTAGAAGAAGCATTAAGCTCTCACCCATGGAAGCTTCAGATATGGTACAAGTGTTACCTCTTGATGCCAAAAACCCTATCATTAGCTATGAAGAAGATGCAAGTGGGTTTTGGAAGATTGGCAGATATGGGAAAGAGGTACACACATTTACTACTCTTGTGTCTCTCTTTGCAAATATGGATAGAGAAGACTTGGTAGACCTTTGGAGGTTGTTGGTGGCCAAGTATGAGACTGAAGCTCCTACTTCAGTCAATGGAATAAAACTTTGGTCAACATTCAAAAGAATGTGTGCATCAAGAGAAGAAGATCCTACTGTTTGGAAGGATCTTGAGGATGATATCAGTGGTCTTCAATGGCGTTTGTATTCAGCTGCTGGTGTGTATTATTTGAGCTCTAAAAAGTTTGCTTAGTATCTTCTTGTAGATGTTCAGTATTCTATGTCCAAAGAAGTTTTGGAAAAGATGAAGACAACACAGCTGGAGATTGACTATTCAAGTGACGTGGCCAAGGATTTGATTAGGCATGTTTATTACCAATATGATAAGATTTGTAAGATTCCTCCTAGTTCTTAATTTTTATTCAGAAACTTGATTACTAGAGTAGATATCAAGTTTAGGGGAGGATTGTTGGGAATAAAATGTAGCCAGTCCACTTGAACGCTGACAAGAAGAAAACAAGCGTTGATAAGAAGAAAACAAGCGCTGACAGATCAAGCGTTGACAGGAAGAAGTCAAGCGTTGATAGGTTGAAGACAAGCACTGATAGAAAGATATGGTCTACGCGTATTTTGTTTCTAGTTTGTTTCTAGTAAGGATAGGATCAACATTGTATTTTCTATAATTATCTTTACCTAGAATAGCTGATATGTAGACTCTCGTACAAGGCTTCTTATGTCTATAAAAGAAGACCTTTAGGTTATGTTTCATATAAGTTTTCATACGTTAAACACTTTCATTGTAAGCAAGTTCATTATTATCAATCAAGTAAAAGTTTGTTTTACATCCTTTATGTGTTCTTGTTTAAGTGTTAATTCCGCATAACACTTATATTACTTTATACATAAACAAAGTTTCTCTACGTGTATAACTTGATCTAATCTCGTTTACATAAGCTAATCGATCTATGTTTGGGATCAACAGAGACCATGAGACTTCATGGTGCTCCATCCAGTATCATCTCGGATAGAGATCCTCGGTTTACTTCGCGATTTCGGAGGAGTCTGTAGAAAGCTTGAGGGTACCAAACTTAAGCTTAGCACGACTTTTCATCCTCAAACAGATGCGCAGTCAGAGCGAACCATTTAGAAATTATAATACATGCTTCGATCATGTGTATTAGAATGGATAGGATATTGGGACGATTATATCTGCTTAGTAGAGTTTGCATACAACAACAGTTGGCACACTAGCATCAAGTGTGCACCGTTTGAGATGTTGTATGGTAGAAAGTGTCGCACCCCAATCTGCTGGGATCAGGTTAGTGAGCGAACACTTGAAGATCCGGATATGATAGAGTTGACCAACAAGAAGGTCGCTGTAGCTAAAGCGAAACTACAAGAAGCTTGTGCACGATAGAAGAGTTATGCCGACAAGCATCGTAGGGATTTGCATTTCAACATGGGAGATCATGTTCTTCTTAAGGTATCACCGGCACGTGGTGTTAGATGTTTTGGAATCAAAGGAAAAATCAGTTCTTGATTCATCGGACCATTTAATATCATCGAGCGAGTCGGTGAAGTATCGTATCGTTTAGTGTTACCTCCGTAGCTTTCTCACGCACATGACGTTTTCAATGTGTCCTTACTCAGTGGATACAAGTATCATCCCCTTCACATGGTTCAGTATCCACTTGAACAGATTTGTGAGGATCTTACCTTCATCGAGGAACCCGAACGAGTTCTTGATAGACAAGAACGAGTCATGAGGAAGAACACGATTCCATTCGTCAAAATCCTTTGGAGGGATCATACCAAGCGGGAAGCCACTTGGGAGACAGAGGAGTCTATCCAGACTTCTTACCCTTATTTCAAGTTTTGAATTCGGGTATGTTCCTCTTTCAGTTTACTTTATCTATAATTCGAGGACAAATTATTCTTTTTAGGGGGGAAGAGTTCTAACACCCGCATCTAAATGTCATGAACAGTACACTACGTAAACATACGAACCAATTAAAACTTTCCTTTTATATCATGAACACGTGTCACGGATATTAAATACAGAAACTACGTACATGTTAGTGCACCATAATTATATTAAGTACGTATTAATACATGATAATTATTAATCATAATAATTATAATCTAGAGCATATGATCATGAACATTAAAACACGAACATGTGAACTACGTATATTTATTATTTCACGGTAAATATTGATTACGTACAAATATTAATTATAACACGAATAATTAACCACGAACTAACACGAATACTTTAGTAAACGAACACATAAATTATTAAACATGAACAAGGCATGACAAGGCCTTGTGGGCCTATGCTAGCCGTGGACAAGAAAGGGAGAAGGGCCCATCCCAACTTGATTTCTAACTGAATTAAGAAAAAGTGAAACACAGAGTTTCATTCTACAGATTTTACAAAAAAAGAAAAAAACCCTAGCCTCCTTGTCTTTTCTCCTTGCTGTCGGCTACACACCACACCAAAGGGTGTTTGGGTTGATTTTGATTGTTGAATTACGGGTTATTCGTGTTAGTGTTCTTAGTTCCTTTTAACCACGCATTCGGTTTCCTATTAAACCCGTTTCTTTTTATTCTATTTATTTTAATCATAAACATATGTTAAATAAATCTTAAAAACAAATAAGATTATATGTTGTTAATCAAGAAAGCATAAAAGGGGTTTGTTGGGGGATTTGTTCGGCCGAAACACACGAACCGAGAGCTTAAAGCTCGCGGCTTGGCTCGATGTGCACCAACAGCCGAGACCAATGGGTCTCGGCGTGGTGGTGTTGGTTCGACAGTAGGGAAACAGGGACCCCGACTCACGTCGGGGTGGCCTTGTGGTTTGTTTGTGTCTCGGCGCAGCACAACAGCACCACCGGCTCAAGCCAGTGGCTGCTTTTTTCTAACGGTACGAACACAACGAAAACAGGGGGAACCACCGGCTAGCAGCCGGTGGTGTTTATGGTCCAGTAGTGGCTAGCCAGGCCACGACAGTGGCTGCCGGCTAGTCCGGTTTAGCCGCTGTCAGGCCGGTTCGGTCCGGTTCATGGTTCGATGCGGTTCATGGTTTTGTCCAGTTCACGGTTCGGTCTGGTTCACGGTTTGGTCTGGTTCATGTTTGGTCTAAATTAAAACATGGGTTCGGTCACGGGATTAATTTTTACAACTCTTACATTTTTACAAGTTATATTATTTTTTCAAGAAAATTAAATTATATAAAACATGACTATATTAATTTAATTTAATCATTGACTTAGGTTATTGTTATTTAATAAATAATACATGTTTTAACCTAAGTATTATTACCATTTAATTTAGACTATAGTATTAATTAATTATTGTAAACATGGATTATAATTAATTAATTAATCATGACTTAAGTTATAATTATCAAATTATTAATACATGTTTAACCTAAGTATTTTTATACGTCTTAATTTAATTAAATCATGTCTACATTTAATTAAATCATATAACCTATAGTCTATTTAATTACCATGATATATAATTAATAAACTATACTATTATTACATGACTTATGATATTTAACCAGTAAACTTAAGCTTATATTATTAGCTTATTAATCCAGCTTAGTTCTAAATATGGAAACTTTCTATTTCAGGAAACTTTCTATTTTTGGAAACTTTCTATTTTTAGAAACTGATCTATTTTTAGAAACTAATCTATTTTTGAAAACTTTCTATTTTTGGAAACTTTCTATTTTTGGAAACTTTCTATTTCAGGAAACCTGCTATTTTTAGAAAGTTACTTATTATTACACAACAAGTATAATAATACAAGAATACCAGATAATACTTAATCAAAATACATGAAATACATGATTAACGCAGTATAACATTTTAAACATGTAAAACAAGACAAGCACATATAAAACAAGCTAAGACATGTTATAATCAGTTATGTACGCAATAATCAGAATACTTATAAATGTCCCTTAATCATGTATCATTAGTGAGGTCGGAGTAGGACTATTCATCCTTTCGTCTTTCCTCGTTCACTGGACACAAGGTACGGCTTTTCCATCCTTCAGTATGGACATTCTTTCCTTATTAGGATTCCCCGTTTACAGCCAACTGTTTTCCCATTATTGTTTTATATGTTTGATTACTTATGTTAGTTTAAATGCCTAAGCCATATACATGCATGCCTAGTGTCACCTAGTTATGGAGGTACCATAACCATAACACTGGAGGCACAAGTGTTATGACTTCCCCACGGCGGAGTGATTGCTCGTGGCGTCCCTTTTTAGTTTTGGCCTATATTTATTATCATGTGGGGCGTATGGGTGCATCCTAGTTACATGTTTTTACAGGATTTTCATGGTGAATGCGATGTGTGCCTTGCATCCTTCACAAGGAGTTGATCCCTCCTACCCAAACTATTTAATTAGAGGCAACCCCTCTAATTGCATGACGAGGTCTCCCCTCCAAGTATTCATGTATGGTGGAACCTCATGACCTATATAGGCTATTGGCTAATTATTACAGATTTTCATATAAAAATATAAGTCTTTTCAAACTATAAAACCAGTTTTATGAATATGTCCCAGGTTATCTAAGACTTATACATTTCCGCTACTATTAGTCTTTTATGCTTATGTCATTTTATGTTATACTTTATATCCGTTCGCTGGGCGTTATGCTCAGTCGTTTTCCTTTCATGTTTCCAAACGACATGTACTCAAGGGCGCTCGTAGACTTTAAGAGTAGGTGCATACGGATTGGAAGATATCTAGCCTTCAATATTCTATGCATTTTCCATACATTCTGCTACATTATTTCTTTGGACATTTTTAGTCCTTTTCCATTTCAGTACTTACGTTTATGTGTGATGAGCTTATACTCTACCGATGTTTGTTTCCGGTATTTCCATTCATGGTCAATTAATGTTTTTAAACATTTACCTTGCATGCTTTGATGACACGCCATAAATACGCGTGCCATTCTATTTACCAAAATGGGGTGTTACATGAAGGACCAAACTTGTAATTTCTTCAAACTTCAAGTACTTTTATTAGAAATTCCACAATCAGGTCCGGTTCTTTATGCGACTTCATTTCTCGTGTTCATTTTTTCTTGTTTCTTGTGATCTTTTGTCTTTTTCACTATATCCATACCTAAACTACACAATGAACGAATACAAGCATATTTCACGGTATTTTATGATATAATTAAGCATTTTAAGCCTGTTTTGGATGATGAGACTATGTATACTTGCAGTCTCATCACTCCCCATACCAAACCATTTCCTTGCCCTCACGCAATTCTAGATTAAAGTATCATAACACTTCCAAAATTCATTTTATGTGACATTTATTGAAATTTAAACTTACTACACTACAACTACTTGTGTTAGACATAATGTATGATTTTCATCACGAGAATGTGGCTTTTAGGGTCAAAGAATAAGAACCCGTGAATGCCTCATAGAGATAAGTTCGTCGTCCTCGATATTCACCCAATTCCATGTTAAGCATGTAACGAGATCATTGTCGTTATACGTTAGTAATGCTAACACTACTTATATGCTCTAATCACGTACTTAGACTCTATTATTCCTAATTGGTATCTCTTATATTTTATTTTTGTCTTGAATGATCACGAGGATACATTTTTTACTTATGTGATGATAGAGATTAAGGTCCAAAAATAGAGACGAAACGGTGTAACCAAAATCATCGAATTAATAGCCTTTCCTAATAGACAACGATGTCAAAAAATTATGTCAACAAATAAGATTTGATAAACACAGTGTTATAACGGTTTTGAACATGAGACTTATTACCAAGACTTTTATACGCCCCCTAATGGCTGGGCCTTATTATCATACGTTTACCTCCGCTTTTTAGGGCTTCGGTCTTGCCTTGTCTTTTATTTAACCTCGCCATAAGGTGTTTATTATGGCCGAAAACGTATATCCTCAACGTAAAACGTAATTTTGGATCTTTAAAGCTTCAAGATTTAAGACATTCACTTTCAATTTTTGCATAGATTTTTCGGCCTTGTGAGCTTCGAATTTTTGCTTGATTTAGGTGACGAGGTGCTTAAAAATTATTATTGGGAGAAGCTTTCGATTATTCGGGTTGCGAATACTTCATAATCATGACGCTGGCGATTCTCAAATGTTTTCCCAATTTAATTACATGGAAGCTATTAGAATCAATTAGAAACCAACAATAGAGGCTAAACCGCTAAGTCAATATTTATTAACAATTAAATATATACGAGCGAGGGGAGAATAAGCAAATAATTAGGACACATGAGTTTTTGAAAGAATACGCGTACTCTACGTTTAGCATAGTAACTTATAATTAACGCTATCATTTCTCGTCCTCATTTAAGAGACTTAGGCTAAAAAGTTAAGGAATCGAAGCTAAGTGCCCAACACACACGGTCGAGTAAAAAATTACTCTTATTCTCACCATCGGAAAATCTACATTCGTGTCTTAAACACTTATGAAAAATGAGAAAAAAATTTAAAATATGGCCATTTTTAGCCTTATTTGCAACAAAACGGTAACAAAAAGATAAACTTTGGAAAACGTGAAGGTTAGCAAGGTCGAGTATCTATTCACCCCTATACTAAAGTTAAACATTGTCCTCAATCTTTCGAGTCTAAGGGTGGAACACCCCCATACTAGAGACGAAAAGTCGAATGCTTAAGATCTAGCATGGAAAGGGTTTAACAATTAATCTTAAGCCGTTTATGAAGTGTGCGTAAAGATAATGGTTAGAATAGACAAGGATATATATCATCGGATATCAGAAATCTTCAAAGCTAACGATCGAAGCTCGAGTAAAACAAACACGAGAGCCTTCAATCATGACGATGATCCTAGATTACACAATCACAAACAACCACGGAACAAAGGTTGGAAGGGCACAAATCCCCTCATATTACACTATTAGGAAGCAAAAATATTTACAAGGATAAGCATGAGAATCCCCCACGAGGCACCTTGTTTTTGATAACCGAGTCAAAAGCTCGACTCGAATCCCCACTAATGTGATCATGTAAGTATTATCATGGTAATGGTCATGTGGGTCTTATATGAAAAGCACAAAGCCCAAAGCAACTGATATTAAAGACATAGTCCTTATACCAGGGTCACAGATCATGTCTTTGTTTTTGGATGATAGACGAAACAACACGACTTTGAACATCGTCCCAATGGGACACAAAAAAATAGAATAAGAAGAGAAGGGTGGGACAAAGGGTGGGCAAACGAATTGAGTTACTCGAGGTAAACTTGCACCGTAAGTGTAGAAAGAATTTATAGTGACTACTTTGGTGAAAGATCGAGATTTTATCTTAAACGTGATATCGGGGACAAAAATATCATCCTCGGTGTAGAAGTGTGAGAAAACAAACGGGGCTTCCCCCACACTAGATCCAAACAAAACGTCGTCAAAGGAGTAACACATTTGTAGCAAGTTCAATTAATCGAGGTGATAACGGAGTTAATTTTGGGGCATTGTTCAAATTAATTTTAAAATCATTCCCTTTTTCACCTTTTAACTTTCCATTATGAAAACCCAATTTTACTTGATTAATTTGAAAATGTTTGGCGTTTCCAAAACAATTTTAGGCACACTAAAAACTTTCACATTTAATTTAAGGCGGGAGGGGGATTAAAACTTTTAAAACGTGAATCAATTAAGAAAATATCCCCCTCCGGGCTAAGGTAACGGTCCTAACCAAACTCGAAAATCGCAGGCGGGTCATCGAGAATACGCTTGATCTCGATAAAATTGCTATCAAAATAAAAAACGTCTTCTCTTCCTCGTAGAATAGGTCGAAAAATTAAATCGTCGATAGTCGAGTCACTAGCTTCAACCATCGTGAAACTAGAAATAGAAAGTTCTTCGATTGAAGTTTTTTCCTTAGTCGTATCAAATTCGACATCCAAAAACGTATCAATGTGAGCAAGGCCATCGGCGGAATTCTCACATGATAAATCGAAAATCTCTCACGGTGTGGGATTAGGAATAAAAGGCTCGTCACGAGACGTTTTAGCCTTGACGGTTTCAACTTTGTTCTTCAGAGGGATCGAACGTGGATTCTCAAATAACTTAGCAAACAGCACGTCCCTCCGGAATTAATTTTCGGTCATCTTTTAAATACGAGGGGTCAACGATTTTCCTTAAAACCTTATAGTATTCTTCTTTTCCGAAATCATTTAACAGAATTTCTTCGTCAAAATATGGTGTATATTGATTTAGAAAATCTTCAATAATTTTGTCCTCATTAGAAAATTTGGTTTTTAAAGGTGTTTCAACAATTGACATTGTGCCTACGTACTATATGAGTTCTTGTTGTTGTTTTGTTTTAAAAACATTTTTAAAAACTTCGTTTGATGACGTTTTCGTTTCCTCTACGTTCTTATTAGATGATGTAGGTAGCACGACTCTAAAATTCGAGAGAGCGGGATCAATACGAGACATACGAGTCTTAGGAGTCGAAACAATTTGAACATCTCCTTTGGGATTAGGATTGGTATCGTTCGATGACGAACTTGACTCATGCGAAGCTAATTTTTTCATTAAGGTCTCAAACATTAAATGAATTTTTTCTCGCTCATTAGTGTGACCTTCCTTGATTTCCTCTACATGTTCTTCCCACATCTCTTGATTTAGGTCATATAAACGTTATTGCTCTCTAAAAGCGGCATCATATTCATTTTTCAACTCGGTTTTCATGGAAGCTATTGGCTCTATGTAATATGCCTTTTGAGTTGCCAATTGGTTTTTGTAAGATTCATTTAGATCCTCCACTTGTTCTTGAACCATCGTTAAAATTTCATTATTACGTCTCATATAATTACCAAATGCGTTATGACTCATTTCATCATTTTAATTTTATCACAATTATAAGACGGATCATACGACAAATAAGACGAATGCGGTTGTGGAGGTTGAGCATATGATTGAAATCCCATCATGATCATTTGAAGGAGAGTTATAGATATAACCCTCTCGTCCTCCATAAATCTCACAATCAAAACAATTAGCACCATCGGGCGGGCCTCCAAAATATGGACACAAAATGTAACCACCATCATCGGACATGATGCAACGAGAGCGTCGTTATGAGAATTAAACAATTTAGAGGGTTAAAGAAGAGAATTATGAAAATAGAGGGGAAAGTAGAAGACTATTTTTTTGGTTTTTCATAAATAGAATGTCTAAACCCTAATTAAGCCTAAATCATTCACTAATCATTTTCCTAAGTCCCTAAGCACCAAAACAAAGTATAAGTTACAAGCCTTAGTTTTTAAACCCGGATTTACTTTTTCCATCCAAAACATTGTTTAAGCCTTTTACCTCCTGTTCTAAGTCTGAAAAACAGATATTTTACATGTTATAGGATATTTTTCAAGTGGTGACAAGTAGGTGCATCACCTACTTGAAGCTACACATCACCATTCTCATCCTTATGTTGTCGTGATACATTTTAGACCACAAGACCAAGATTGGAATGAAGATAGACTCTACAAAATTGAATAGACATTCACTAGCCATCCTTAGTCACTAATCAATCTATGTTACACGTCCATGGCCTTAGCTTGGAGCCTAAGTGTGGGAAAAACTATAAATAAGGCCGAATGGCATACCTTGAAGACTTGCACCCTGTTACCTTTGTATCCTCTACCCATTCTTTATATTCACTTCTATATACATAGTAGGACATTCCATAAGACCAAAAACCAGGTCTAAAAGGAACCCATTGAAGATCTTGAAGCTTTGATAGCAAATAGTACTCATAAGAAGTCAGAAGGAGCCATTTTAGAGCTACCTAGGTAATTCTTATGTTAAGCAATCTTTGATCATGTTATAATAAATACTAGTTTTGTATTTTACATGAAATAATGACTTAAAATCCATTTCAAAAGCTATAATTCTGATAAAATGTTGTTATTATGATTATAAATGTTTTTTTGAAACTTTGTTTTAAAATCCTAGATCATTTGGTAAATTATTAAGCTTGTTATGTGATTTTTACAAGTATAAGGACCAAAACTAGTTTTTTTGAAACTATTTAACATTTTGAGCCAAAAGGGTCATTTTGTGAAAGCAAAAGCTATAAGAATAAATGTTAAAAAGTTTGAGACCCTAAGGTTAAATATTGAGGGTTGAAATTGCAAATAATGAAACTATATACTTTAGGGGTTAAAAGTGTAATTATGTCAAAATATAACTAAAAGAACTATTTTTGCCAATATTGAAGCTAAAGAGAAAAAAAGTAATATGTGTCATGTTAGTGGGGAACATTGTGCAAGGATGTTCCATCTCGATATTACGTTCTGACTGAGTGGTTGGGTTTACGATTTAAAGTGCCCTCGTTCCTCAAACGTTTATAGTATAGCTTTTGAGTATGATGGCCCGAACAATGATACTATAACACTAAAACATATGAATCAAAGAATATATATACAAAATATGAAAAGATTGAACTCAAAGATTATGACTTGATATGTATACATATTGTGTGTCAACTCAGATTTTGTGAGAAGGTTGTGATTGGTAATAGCAAAATAATTTAAGACTCGATAGGCTAAGGTGAGTTCATAGTTTATAGCCTCACTTTTGAAAGTTATAAATGATTTGAAAACCCGTGAGGGGGATATATGCTAAAACTAGAATACAAGTGTTTTTGTATGCTGCCTATATGATTATTGACACTATGTTTACTTATTGCCGTTAAGTCCCTTTTTAATCGTGGACCGGTAATCATTTAATGAACGCTAATATTGTGAATAGTACTATTGGAGACTGAAATATCCTATATGGGCAAGTCGCACTTGTCAGTAGCTAATGGTTCCCACCTAGGCTAAACATATATACTTTATTTTGCTAAACTCAGGATAGTCTGGCAAACTACATGCTTAAAGGCAATTTGTTGGTTTTTCTGATAATGTTTAGTTGCAGGGTCATCAGCTAGTGCAATAATAAATAAGAATCGATGAATTTAAAATTAGGGTGTATAACACCGTAGCCCTGGAATCATACTTGTATTCAAATATTGTTTAAACCTATGAATTCACACAACCATTGTTTTGACTCTAAGACATATATTTCAGGTGAATGAGGACTGGCGGACTGCGGATGGTGGTGTCTTGAAATGTTATCATTCTAAAGTATAAAACTAGATCTTTGGGAGAACCTGTGATGTACAGCATATGTACAGTTGTTTTTATTAAACTCCGAATAAATAAATGAATGATAACGTAAATATTTATAAAATGTCTTTTGAGCATTTCTATTGTTGTGACTATGGTACCTTGATAGTAATACCCAAAATTAGCTTCCGCCGCTATATGGTAAAAATGGGGGTGTTACAACACTAATCC
Source organism: Glebionis coronaria (assembly GCA_025667525.1). Taxonomy (NCBI): domain Eukaryota; kingdom Viridiplantae; phylum Streptophyta; class Magnoliopsida; order Asterales; family Asteraceae; genus Glebionis; species Glebionis coronaria. Next base: position 460,649,007 of record CM046877.1, read on the forward strand.
AAGTATACACAAATACATTAGATCTACACAAGAATCAAATATAAAATGATGAACATGACTAGATCTAAGGAAGAATGATCTTCATCAAGGCTTCATCTTTAATCACATCACAAATGTGTGAGTGATCTTCTCTCTGGACAAGTAAAGAAGAGGATCAAGAGGATAATCATAAGTAAACATACTTAACACATTAAGTTATCATTTACTAATGATTAGGATATAGAAAAGAGAAAGGAGACAAAAATCATGTCCAATAAGGTTCCTGGAAAATGGAGATTTGATCCACTATTTATAGGAGACAGAAACAAACGGCTATCTGTGCACGGTTTGTTATTTGTCATGCGGTTCCTTATTGATAGAGAACCGCATGCCTATTTTGAGGAACCACGGGTAGTAGACTCCGCTCCTTTTTGTCCTTTAGTGGGGAAATGTTATCTGAGGTAAGTTTTAACTTCAAAGGATAATTCCTATGGTATTTGGAATATGCCATATTCAAATTTTCATTTTCCATTTTAATAAAACATTTTCTGAAAAATAATATTTATTAAAATCTTTTTTCACATTTGTCAAAATGTGAGTATTGAGGTTAATCACTTTCTATGATCACTAAACATAATTAAGATATGTTTTTTTAATACTTAAATGATTATTACCTTGATGATAGTGTTTGTTGAATAATTCGTCTTGCGATTGTCTTTGACGATAAATGTCTTTATACTTTTTCGTGATCAAAACTAACAAAGATTAGTTAACACTGTTAATGTTTTTAGGCATTGCTTTAACAATCTCCCCCTTTTGATTACGACACACTATAAACTCATTTATGTAAAATACAAAATATTTCTAATTATTAACGAGTTTATCACTATCATTTCTCCCCATTTGTCGAAGCAAAAAGGTTAGCACAAGTCTTTAAAGAAGAGAATAATCGAATTTGCTAGTAGCCCCCATGGTGCTTACTCCCCCTAGCTTGGGGTACCAAGAGATAGAACTAAGGTGACAATACATACAAAGGTTAGTAGAAAGAAAAGAAACACTAATGTATAAACTATAGTCACTACCTACTAAGTAACTTAAGAGGGAGGAAGAAAAAAATCTCAATTTAGAAGTAAGTATTTGCTAAATATGTCCAAGGAGGGTGTTTTTACAAAATCAATGTACAATTGGTGGAATAAAGGTAGAAAAGAAACATCCATACCAATTGTAATGATAATATGTCTAAGGGTTAAAAACTTAGAATTTTTGGAAGCACCCAAAAACAATTGTAAATTTTAACCATGATAAACTATTAACAATATGTGTGATAAAGAATTAGCAAAACAAGAAATAACACACATAACAATCATATTACAAAAATATAAGAGAACATACAAGAAAAGTATTCATACACACAATATGAATATTAAAACAAAAAATATTGAAAGTAAACAACAAAAGCAAAAACTATTCTAGTAAAGATAGTCTTCCAAGATTGCATAGGTTTTTATTTGACTCAAACAATTAGAACACAAAGCTTTAACTGGTGAAATAAGACGACGATACATCATTCGATGATTTGCTCACGGGAACAAATACTTTGAGGGGAGGTCGAGTGAGAAGAAATTCAATAAAATTTAACTTGTCATAGACATGAGCAAGTTCAATTAGTTGAAATCGACAACACGCAATCGAGCTTCCATGATGCAAAACAAAGTCGTTTGATGGGGGAGGGCCATCAAACTAAGAAGGTGGTGGTGGAGAAGGAGATGGAGGTTAAAGAGGCTTTCACAATGCCTAGAAAGGTTGGGGAAAGAAGAAAGGTCATTGAGGTGACGTATGTTGCAAGGTTTAGGTGGTGGTGGAAGATATTCTATTTCTCAGGTAATTGAATTGATTGAGAAAGTCTCATTCCAATAGTCAATATGATAGAAAGAGGATGTCTTGCAAAGTTTGGTGAGAAGAGGAATCATGATGATCCTTATTCTTCTTGATCCAAATGGGTCGAACTGAGAGTTTTGGTTTCTTAGAAAGCTTAGAAGAAGAAGCTTTGGGTTTAGAAGTTTGTGACAAAGATATGTCAAGGTTAAGATTAGAAGAAGAAGACATTGTGAGGGATGAGAAAGAGAACTCTCAGAATGAGAAGATTTAAAGCAAAAAGACAAGGCAAGGAATAAAAAGAAAACTAAAAGGTTTCAAGGAATGTTTAACCAAAATAGGCAAACAAATAATCTTGAAAAATAATGAGGTCAATGAAGAAAGACCAAAAAATGAGCCAGAATATGGCTACTGTCCGTGGTTCCTTAAAGGAACACGTGGTTCAATATAAATATCGAGCCGCACGGCAATTAAGTAGCCGCCCACAGTGGACAAAGAAATCTGATTTTTGAAGGATTTTGAGAAAAGACTAGACTTTTTCAAAATTAAGTAAATCTTGCATTTTTACCTCTAATAGCACTAGGTTATGCTTTGGTTGCACAAAGGGCAAAACACTCACAAAGATTGTCTTGACGAAGGGGGGGTCAAATATTTAGATAACATTTTGAACCAGATTTAGTCAATTTTTTAGAGGTTATGATAGATTAAGGTTCAATTTTAATTAAATTAAAGTTGATTAGTGTGAGAGCACTTAGGTTGAAACACGCAAAGACTTAATCTATTAAATCTCCATGAAGACTCATGATGAAAAAATAAATACAAGAAAACAAATAACAACTAACTATTACAAAGTTAGTACACTAGTTCTTGATTTGATAATCATTCTTGGCTTGATTTTTCTTGAACATACATTTTGAAAATCATCATCATTCATCTCATATTAGGAGGAGAATTGATGAACAAAGTTAGCAAAAATATTTGAAACTTTATGTGAAGTCCAATCATTTCCAACCTAAGGATGTCGATGAGGTTGAAATTATTTAAGCAACATGGACAATTAGTGCCATTGCTTATGAAGTATTCAAATAAGTGAGGATCACCCAATAGGTTAGAAAGAGGAACACCTAAAAGTGTAGTGTTAGGAGGAGGAGAGGGAGGCATGGTGTCTAATGATAAGATGGGTGGATTTGGTGGGGTGAAAGGTGAGGTTAGCAAGGGCTCAACAATGTCATTCTTAAAAGGAATGCTTTGAAGAGGTTGTGGGTTCACATCCAAGAGAGGACTAGGAGTGAAAGATAAGGACAAATCATTCATTCTTGATTGGAATGGGGAATAGGTGGAACCATGGGAATGGTTAGCACCATGAGTTGAACTACTCTTGCATGGAGTAAGAGGTGGTGAGGGTGATGAAGAAATGAAAAAATGAGATATCTCATTCTTAGGTGTAAGAAAAGATGAAGAACCTTGGTTAGGCATCTTGATCTTAATCTTAAGGTTTCTTTTGGTAGTAGAGTGTTTGGAAGAGTTTGACGAACTTCTGGACACCATGGTTGTGTGTAATGGTTTAGAAGATATAACATCCAGTAGTTTTGACTAATGTAATATCTATGTTTATAATAAAGAGGTGATTTTAGTAAGAAATTTTTACATTTTATTATGGTATATGACTAAATTATTGAATATATGGATACTCACTATCACAATTGCCACATCAATATATGCCTATATGTTGTAAACTCTATGTGCATATCAAGTCTGAGTTCTAAAAGTAACTATATGTATAAACAATGAATGAGAACAACTCAAATACAACAAGGATACCCTAAATAGCCATAGAAACTGTAGAAATCCTTTGTAACCAAATGATTCAAGCAATATAACTACATAATATCTGTGTACTATTATCAAATACATTATACTAATTATAATTTACCATATAAAGGAAAGGTAAACAATCACAAAACACTAATATTCACTAATCTCAAGCTAATTACAAAAAAATGACCTAAAACCAAGATAAACATATAAAATCCATTCTATAATGAATTAATGTCTAATATTTTTAAACTAATTATAAAACTAAACTAAGTATCATAATAAGTTAATACATTTATCTTAAACCAAGTTAAAAATTATTAAAGCATAAAGTACAAGTTTTCAAAGCATAGGACCTTAAGCTTACTTAATCAACCCTAGAGTATGATCAACATATACAAACCCTTAAACTAAGAATATTGAACCCATAGAAGTCATAAACATATCATATAAGACTTAGAATAAGTTTTCGTGATGATATAAACACTAATTATCCAAGATAGAAAGTCATTAGGCTTAATGATATAGAAACCATTATATTAAGAATTCTACATGGAATCATCACCTAGTCTTTTAGGACAAGTCTACAATCACTTATAGGAGTTCATTAAGGTTATAAGATTATGGTAAGACAATTTACAAGTATCTTAATGCAAAAGGTACAAGATTTCAATGCATGACTTGTAAATTAGGTAAAATAGGTATTTTCACTCTTTAGACATGTTTACCTAAACTAAACCATCAAACCAAGTGTAAGAACTCTTTGGACACTTAAAACTTAAAGTCTATGACCTAAATTAAGTTTAACTTCCTATTTTCACATCAAACCTTTGTTAAACTCCAAACTAAGGACCTAAATCTTCTAAATAGAATGTCTAAACCCTAATTAAGCCTTAATCATTCACTAATCACTTTCCTAAGTCCCTAATGACCAAAATCACAAAGTATAAGTTACAAGCATTAGAAATTAGACCCGGTTTTGTATTTTCCCTCTAAAACTCATTTTAAACACTTTACCTCATATTACAAGTTCAAAAACTAGATATTTACATGTTGTAGGATATTTTACAAGTGGTGACAAGTAGGTGCATCACCTACTTGTGTGCTATACATCACCATTCTTATCAACATCATACCGTGACCTAATATGAGCCACAAGTGAAGATTGGAATGAAGCTATGGTCTATAAACTTGTGTAGAGCTTCAATAGCTATCCTTAGTCATTATTCTATCTATGTTACACGTTTAAGGCTAAGAACTTAGAGGCTAAGGCATGAAATGGGTATAAATAGGGGCGTATGGACTAAGCTTATACTTCCACCCCGTTTTCTTAAAAACTCCTACCATTCTATATATTCACTTCTATAAAAGTCTTAGGACATCCCCCAAGACCAGAAAACAGGTCTAGAAGGAAGCCATTGAAGCTTTTGAAGCTTTGATAGGAAGTAGTACTCATAAGAAGTCATAAGGAGCCATTTTGGAGCCACCTAGGTAATCTTTATGTTAACCAAGCTTTGATCTTGTTATAATGATTTCTAAGACTTGTTATAATGCCAAAATAATGTTAGAAAGATATTCTAAAAAGAACTAAGTCATTTCATCAATTTAAATGAAAGTTATAAGCTAAAGATGTCTCAAAACCCTAGTTTAGTATTTTACATGAAATAATGACTTAAAATCAATTTTAGGAGCTATAATTCTGGTAATATGTTTTTATTATGATTATAAAATGTGTTCTAAAACTTTTTTTAAAATCCTAGGTCATTTGGTACATTTTTTAAGAAGTTATATGATTTTTACAAGTATAGGGACCAAAACTGTCATTTTTGAAAAGATTGAACTCAGAGATTATGACTTGATATATATACATAATGTGTGTCAAATCAGATATCGTGTGGAGGTCTTGATTGGTTATAGCTGAATAATTCAAGACTCTATAGGCTAAGGTGAGTTTATAGCCTCACTTTTGAAAGTTTATAAATCATTTGAAAACCTGTGAGGGGATATATGCTAAAACTGGTATATAAGTGTTTTTGTATGCTTCCTATATGATTATTGACACTACGTTTACTGATTCCATTAAGACCCTTTTTAATCGTGGACCTTTAATCATTTAATGAGCGCTAATATTGTGAATAGTACTATTAGAGACTGACATCTCCTATTTGGGCAAGTCACACTTGCTAGCAGCTAACGGTTCCTACCTAGGCTAAGTAGATATGCTTTATTTTACTAAACTCATGATAGTCTGGCAATCTACCTGCTTACGGGTAATTTGATAGATTTTTCTAATAATGTATAGTCACGGGGTCATGAGCTAGTGCAATAAGAATCTATGAATTTAAAATTTTGGGTGTATAACACTGTAGCCCTGGAGTCATACTTGTATTCAAATGTTGTTTAAAACCTATGAATTCACTCAACCTTTGTGTTGACTTTAAGGCATATATTTCAAGTGAATGAGGACTGGCGGGCTGCGTATGGTGGTGTCTTGAATAAAGTTATCATTCTATCAATAAAACTAGATCTTTGGGGAAACCTGTGTTTGTACAGTATATGTACAATTGTTTATTAACTCTGATTTTAATAAATGAATGATGACGTAAGTTTATATAAAGTGTCTTTTGGTATTTTCTATTATTGTGATTATGGTACCTTGAATTAATACCCTAAATTAGCTTCCGTTGCTATGGTAAAAATGGGGGTGTTGCAGATTGACATCAGAGCCTACGGTTATAGAGAATAAGGTTTTTCATAAACTATAACTAAGAGATTTTTAAATTTCAAGACTATCAGCAATCATCAGCGCTAGTGTAAGATTTTTATCCCTTTAGTAGCATATCTTATATTATTATATTATATAAACTACAAGGATGTCTACTTCCACCTATATACTCATTTCCGATGATGATGAAAGAGAAGTTCCGATGTTAACTCCATCTCGCACAGATGTCCGTGTTCTAACTTTGTCTTTTTACGATACTCCTAAAGTACAAGAATATTTCTCACATCAAACTAAAGTGATGAATAGTGTACCATCACCTATGTCTCGTTTTCTAATACCTGAGGATCTTTATTCGTCTCCTAATCAAAGTCGTGAAGAGCCTTATGAAACTAAGGAAGACTCTAGAGCACGAATTGTGGAAAAGCACGACAAGCAATTGTCCGTAATTGGTAGTCATCTTGATGAAATTTCCCTTGAAGATTTTAGAATCGTGGATAAGAATATCCGAAATTTGATAAGAGGAAGAAAGGAGATTGAAGAGAATATTAGTCAGTTGGAATATAAAGTGGATGTTACTCGATGCCATAATATTAGACTAAGTAGAAGGATGCGTGCTTATGAAATGAATATGACAAGACTAGAGAATGAGAATTCTGAACTGAAAGAAGGACTTACGAGGACTAGGCTTAATTTAGAATTACTCATCGACGATCTTAAAACAACTCAACAATATGACTCCGGATATATTTTGGACATAATTGAGGAGATTAAAATGAGGAATTTAGCTTAGAAATCTAGTTTCAGCTTGTAAGATATGTACAGTTTTTCTTTATGTAACAAACATGCTTATCATGTAAATATAAACGATAAGTTGTTCATAAATAATGAAGTGTGCGTTTGTTCTAAAAAATTCTTGTCATTTTATTTAAGCCTTTATCGTTATTCATATTATGAATCCTCATATATGAATTTGTTTGAAAGGATTAGGAAATTTTATCGTCATTCATATTATGTCCTCACATATGAAATTGTCGAAAGAATTAGAAATTATCGATACCCTATGATATGTTAATTTGATTCCATACTCCACGTATGAAAATTAAAAAATATATCATTCTTATCGAGTGTTATTGTGTTGGTAGGATGGCTCATACGAGAGCATCAACATCTGTGACAGTAAATATGACACGTGAAGAAATAAGGCAATTGGTTGCTGAGAGTGTGACTACAACTTTGCAAGCACAAGCCGCCAATATAGCTTGTACAAGTAATGGAAATGCTGCTAGAAGAGAAGTTCCGGTGGAAAAGAGATGTACTTACAAAGATTTCATAAACTATCAGCCTTTTAACTATAAAGGATCCAAATGAGCTATTGGACTTATTTGCTGGTTCGAGAGAACTGAATTAGTATTTGTTCGCATTGACTGTTCTAAAGATTGTAAAGTGAAATTTGCTACGGGTACGCTGATAGAAGAAGCTTTTTCTTGGTGGAATGCTTATGCACAACCCATTGGGATAGAACAAGCTTATCAGACTCCCTGGAGTGAATTCAAGAATCTGCTAACTAAGAAGTATTGTCCTAACAATGAGATTAGGAGAATGGAGGAAGAGTTTTATAATTTAGTAGTAAAGGAGAATAATCTTAAAGTTTACATCCAAAGATTTCAGGAATTGGCATTATTATGTCCTAATATGGTGCCTAATACTGAAAAGTTGATGGAAGCTTTTATTGGAGGATTGCCTAGAAGTATTGAAGGGAATGTTACCACCTCTAAACCCCAAATTTTAAAAGAAGTTATCGCCATTACTCAAAGGTTAATGGATCAATTGATAAGGTATACTCCTGTACAAGTGGCAGTTAATAATAAGAGGAAGTTTGATGATAAGAAGAACTTTCTTGTTAATCGTAATTTCTAGAAAAATAATTATCGCAACTATAATCAAGGCAATAATCGTCAGCAGCAGAACAAAGGAAATGATGTTTCTAAAGTTTATGTTGTAACTTCAAGCAATGGTTATAATGAAAGACAACCCCTTTGGTAGAGGTGTTCTCTACATCACACATGATATTGCACTATCAAGTGTCAGAATTATGGAAAAATAGGACATCAGACAAGATTCTGCAGAATAAAGGACCAGCTACTAGAAGTATTCAAATTCCTATAACTATAGTTTTCCATAACTTTAGAGAAAAATGGCATCTAATGAATGAGTACCTTAAATAGAGCAATAGCAGAGGGAAATCCTATTTGCTAAACGATACTCATCAAGATCGGAATACGGTTACAGGTATGTTTCATCTAAATCAACGTCTGGTTAAAGTAATATTTGACTCAGGAGCTGATAGAAGTTTCATATCTGTTGAAATTGCTGCTAAGTTAGATATTCAGATTGTTTCTTTGAATACTAAGTATGATAAAGAAATGGCAGACGGAAAAATAATTAGCACTAATATCGTTATTCGAGGATGTATCATTACTTTATTACGTTAATCCTTTGAAATCGATCTTATACCCATTAATCTCGCTAGTGTTGACTTAGTCATTAGAATGGATTGGTTATCTAAATACCATGCTAAAATTCTATGTGACGAGAAAACCGTTCATATTCCTATTAATGGTGAAGTTTTTATTGTCCATGGTGAGCAAAGTAAGACTCGACTAAATGTCATATCATGATTAAAGATAAATAAGTATGTATCCCGAGGTGGTCAAGTTTTCTTAGTCAAAGTAGTGGAAATGGAGAAAGAAGAGAAGCGATTAGAAGATATTCCGATAGTTAGAGAATTTCTCGATGTATTTCTCGGGCAATTACCAAGTTTGCCTACTGAGCGTCAAGTTGAATTCCAAATCGATTTGATACCAGGAGAAACACCCGTTGCTAAAGCGCCTTATCGATTAGCACCTTCAGAAATGAAAGAATTGTTAAGTCAAATCCAAGAACTAACTGATCAAGGATTTATTAGACCAAGTATATCGCCGTGGGGAGCTCCAGTCTTATTTGTGAAAAATATAGATGGATGTTTTAGGATATGTATCAATTATCGTGAGTTAAACAAACTTACTATAAAGAATCGTTGCCCATTACCTATAATCGACGATTTATTTGATCAACTTCAAGGATCGAGCGTATATTCGAAGATTGATTTACGACCAGGTTATCATTAACTAAGAGTTAAGGAAGACGATATTCCTAAAACTGCTTTCAGGACGCGATACGGACATTATGAATTTCAAGTGATGCCTTTTGGTTTAACCAATGCACCAGCTGTTTTCATGGACCTCATGAACAGAGTGTGTAAGCCTTACTTAGATAAATTTGTAATCACGTTTATCGATGATATTCTTATCTACTCTCGTAATAGAGAAGAACATGCCATGCATCTTGGTATAATTCTCAAAATACTCAAGAAGGAGGAGTTGTATGCTAAGTTCTCGAAGTGAAAATTTTGGATCAATGTTGTTCAATTCCTAGGACATGTCATTGATAGCCAAGGTATTCGTGTGGATCCTACAAAGATTGACGCGGTAAAGATTTGGAGTAAGCCTAGTACGCATACTAAAATAAGACAATTTTTAGGACTTGTTGGGTATTATCGAAGATTTATCGAAGGTTTTTCAAAAAATGCTAAATCTTTGACTGAATTGACTCTGATGAATAAAGCGTTTGTCTGGGGAGATAGTCAAGAGATAGCTTTTCAATTATTGAAGCAAAAGTTGTGTGAAGCACCTATCCTAGCGTTACCAGAAGGTAACAATGACTTTATCATTTACTGTGATGCATCTATTCAAGGGATGGGAGTGTTGGGTCAAAAAGTTGATGTGACAGAAACTCAAAATGAAGAAACATCAAGATTTTTGTTCAAGACACACTGACATGTGAAAGCTTGACGCTGACACATGTATTTTAGACGCTGACAAGAGTCAAGATCTGATGGACATCTACGGGCTTATAGAATCTTCTAATTAGGGAATATATTGAATATATTATTTATGATATATTTAGTATATAGTTATCTAAATAGAAGATATACATGTTTATTAATACTTATCTCTTATAAACCTTAATCCTTACACTATAAAAGGAACCAAGGGTCATAGGTTTATTCATATAATTCATTCACAATGTAAACCTAAAGCGTGTGTTGATTAGGTGTGGGATTAAATGTATACACACCTAGTGATTGTTTATTATTAATATAATGAGCAATCCAATTGAGTAATTCTTTGTTCTTTGTTCCCAAACACCTTGTTTCATGATTATTGTTCTTTTCTATTATGATCTATATCATATGAACAATGATTATGCCTAGTTGCTTAAAGATCCGAGGAAACCAAGGTTTCCACAGTTGGTATCAGAGCCTCGTGGCTCGTGATTCTAGAACCAACAAGGTGTTGGTAATGGTGAGAATGAAGAAAAATCCGTATAGGGTTTTTCTGGGCGGTTTTGTATGCGCATCAGTATTCAGAAGGCCATAACTTTTTATTGAACCGTTGGATTGCACACATATATCTAGATATCCACTTGAGGGATTTTCGAGATCTATCTCCAAGAAAAAGTTATTAAGCATCGAAGTCAGCAGTGATCATATGCTGTTTTCTGTGAACATTAATAGTAATAATGAGAATTCTCCTTCGTTAACCGTTGGATCATCGTGAAAATTTTGCTGTAGATTCTTGGAACTTGTATCTAGGATCTCACCGAAGGGATCTTCGATTAGATCTCTCATGAGGAAGTTATTTGGAGTCGAAGTTGGCTGCAAAGAAGGTATGAAGTTTTCTTTATCACATAAAATAATGAATTAGGGTTTATTCCAAACCCTAGAATCAAGTTTAGAACAGAAAAGACAAAACCCTAGATCCATTGGTGCTGTTATGATTGTTGTTAGGGTTTTAGAATAAACCCTAGATCCAAGATCATGTTTGATCGAAGGCTGAGGAAGCTATGACAGCAACGATCTTTGATTGTGAGACATCAATAAAAGCTGTTGTGGTTCATGCTTGTTGTCATATATTTTATGGATCAAGTGAAAAGAAGTACAGTGGTCAATGATATTGAAGTACTATGCTCATGTGAGAGAACAAGTCCTTGGAGTTGATTGAAAGTCACTTGATCCAAAAGAAAAGAACGTGTGCATGCAAGGGACGTAAAGTGTGATGTTTTGTTATACAATATACAGTATTGTGTATATTCGTGCAAAGGAACAGTTATTATTGGATCAAAGTCACGTGATATACTTGTTTCGTTAAAATAAAAGTGTGGTCAAGTGAGACTCAATGTTTAATCAGATTACAATGGTGGATAACCTTGACGCTGACAAAGAATAAAGTTGACGATGACGTTAGTATGTTCGATGCTGACAGCGTATAATGTAGACGCTGATGCTAATTAAATGGGCGCTGACATAGTCGCTGACAGAAGGCAAAGAAGTATGTTGAATAAATGAAGAAAGGCTGCTGTTTGGAAAATTGGTTAGGTTTTGGCACACAAAACGAGGAGAGTATTTACACATGAAGGTACATGGAATCTCTATTTTATTCAGAATATCGTCTTGATATTTATGGCTCGGATATTTTTAGAAGGAGATCAATGATTTTTATGTGAGTTAGCAACAATTCGTGAAGAATTTTATTGGAGTAATATTATGTTGGTCCCAAACTTAGATCGATTAGCTTGTGTAAACGAGACTAGATCAAGTTATACACGTAGAGAAACTTTTTTGTGTATAAAACAATTCATGTATTATGCGGAATTAATACTTAAACAATAACACACAAACAGTTGTAAAAAAAACTTTCACTTGATTGATAATGACGAACTTGCTTACAATGAAAGTGTCAAACGTATGAAAAACTTATATGAAACATAACCTAAAAGGTCTTCTTTTATAGACACAAGAAGCCTTGTACAAGAGTCTACGTATCAACTATTCTATGTAAAGATAATTATAGAAAATACAATGTTGATCCTATCTTTATTAGAAACAAACTAGAAACATAATACGCGTAGACCATATCTTTCTAACAGTGCTTGTCTTCAACCTATCAACGCTTGACTTCTTCTTGTCAACGCTTGATCTGTTAGCACTTGTTCTCTTCTTATCAACGCTTGTTTTCTTCTTGTCAGCGTTCAAGTGGACTGGCTACATTTTATTCCCAACAATCCTCCCCTAAACTTGATATCTACTCTAGTAATCAAGTTTCTGAATAAAAATTAAGAACTAGGAGGAATCTTACAAATCTTATCATATCGGTAATAAACATGCCTAATCAAATCTTTGGCCACGTCACTTGAATAGTCAATCTCCAACTGTGTTGTCTTCATCTTTTCCAAAACTTATTTGGACATGGAATACTGACCATCTACAAGAAGATACTCAGCAAACTTTGTAGAGCTCAAATAATACACACCAGCAGCTGAATACAAACGCCATTGAAGACCACTGATATCATCCTCAAGATCCTTCCAAACAGTAGGATCTTCTTCTTTTGATGCACACATTCTCTTGAATGTTGACCAAAGTTTTATTCCATTGACTGAAGTAGGAGCTTCAGTCTCATACTTGGCCACGAACAACCACCAAAGGTCTACCAAGTCTTCTCTATCCATACTTTCAAAGAGAGACACAAGATTAGTAAATGTGTGTACCTCTTTCCCATATCTGCCAATGTTCCAAAACCCAGTTGCATCTTCTTCATAGCTTATGATAGGGTTTCTGGCATCAAGAGGTAACACTTGTACCATATCTGAAGCTTCCATGGGTGAGAGCTTAACGCTTCTTCTAAGAATAGCTTCACTGGGCTTCAATCTATCCATATCTTTAGGAAACTCAAGAGGAACTCCCTTCTTCAAAGGTCTTGGAACAATCATTGCCTTCTGAAGCTCCATCTCTTCTGCAAGTTCTTCTTTCCTTTCATCTGAAAGAAGTCTGATAGTATTCATTTCCTGCACTTTTGCCCAAATGGGATAAGCCTTATACTCCAACTCTTCAAAGGATAATCCCAACAATTTCTAATAGCTCCATCCTGTTCCATGACATCTCTGTAATATGTAGTAAAGCTCCCTTCTATCCCTCTTCAGCAGTGAGAGAACATTGCTAGCCTTATGTTTCAGAATTACCTTGCAGTCTGCTTGAACTCTTAGAAGAATCTCCAAACCCCAAATTTGGTCTGAAATTGTCAAATCTGGATTCTCCATACACCTATTCTCCCAAGCATGGTACATTTGAATACTTCTGGCATATCAAAATCTACTTGAAATTTCAACTCTCTAAGCTTCTCTCTTGCCAAATCATCACCATATTCAAGTCTTTCTGGTTGTTCTATTATCATCACACTTGAATCTGAACTTGCTTCATCACTTCCTTCTTGTTCCTCTGAAGTGACAACAAATGGTGATTCACCAACCTTCTTCTTTTCTTGTTCCATGAGTTGTGCAGCCAACCTTGAATCAAACTCTACATGTGCTGCATCCTTTGGAACTTCTACTTCTACCATGATTCCATTACCCTTATCTAATGGATCAATGATGGGTAAGGATGATGGTAATACCTGTGAAGATACTTCTTTGATGATAGCTGATAACTGGAATACATCAACCATATCTGCAGGTCTGTCAATGCTCAAATTCCTTATGTCAGCGCCCAAATTACTCTTGTCAGCGTTTGGTGTGTCAGCGTTCAAATTTTGCTTGTCAACGCCCAACTTACTTGTCTTAGCGTCTCTTGTAAATTGCTCCAACATAGCTGTAAAAGACAAGTTTAAATTTGTAGGAGTAACCAGAGATCTATCAAAACCTGGTTGCTTCTTCAATGCAGTGAGGGCTTCAGCAACACCCAAAGATTCTCCATCATGTGAGCCTTTATCACTCAGATTTATATGCTCATCCTCCCCTTTGGAAGATTCCTCCGTCCCACGCCTAGTGCTAGCATTCTTTAAAATGACAATCCTATCCCTCAATTGCTTGAGTTCAAGGCCTTGTGTACTGACTGTTTGTACCAGGTCTGCATTTTGCTTTTGCAAGCTAATGCAGACAGCCATCAATTCCATCAATGTGTATGGTTTCAATCTGCCCTCCTCTAAAATGGGTATTTGACCTCCCAAGTTAGAGTCATGGGGCATGGATGAGGTCTTAAAGATGTTAGGGCTGTCTTGGCCTGCATCTAAGCCAGAACCAATAGTCCTAGCCTCATCCATAGCACCAACCACACTTGTGGTGGTGGTTTCTCTCTGCTACATGGCTAGGACCACTAGAGGAGAACACTCTAGTAGTCCTTGGGCGTTTTTGCAACCTATATTAAGGGGGGTAGAAGATGATGTGGATTGGGTGGATGTGGGAAGGTTAAGGGGTGTTTGGGTCTGTGAAGGAAAGGTGTCAACGTCTGGATTACTTGTGTCAACACCAACATTTAAGGTGTCAGCGTTGAAGGGTTCTTGGTCAATTTCCATGTGTTGAGGTGAAGGCAAAGGTTATGGTATTGGGTGAAGTTCTGGTTGTGGGTCTGGTTGGGGTTGTGCTGCTGCAATAACAGCAAGCATAGCTTGGGTGAGGGGTAATTCACAATGAGAGGATGAACTCATCTTGGTAAAAATAGCTTTCTTTTGCACAGGGATCTCATAAAAATCATCATGATCCCTTGTGCAGTAATTTTCCACATCAAAAACCATTTGAAAAAATCTGGGATAAGCCAAAGTCATCTTACTCCCTTTGTTTTTACACATGCCATCAAAAATCAATTTTGAAAAATTAAACTTTTGCCCATTTGCAATGCACACAATTTCACTAGCAACAGATCTGTTAATTTCATTGTGCGCAGTACATTTGGGACTCAAACATTGTAGGATGACATGTATGAGGTACTTCCAGGCTGGAGGAAACTCTTGTTTATGATATTTGTTAAAAGTGCCCTCATCAGGGAAAGGATACCTCAAAGCCCAAAGTCCTTGTTCTATTTCATTAATGAGGAGGGTGGTTATACCATCTGCATCATCAAGATGCAAAGCCTGGCGAACCAAGGCTTCAGTAACCACTCATGTACGCCCATGAACAATAGCTGATAATGTAGTCACATTATTAATTGTTGAGGAACTAACAGTGTTCCAAAACTGTTTAATATGAGTGACAGGGATGAGAGGAGCATGAGAAAGAGCATACCTAATAGGGGATGCATTCAAATACGCCACCATCTGGGTGTATTGTGGAAACAGAGTACCATCAGCGTCCAAATAAGCAATCATGTTGTGTTGACTCCTGAATCCCAATACCAAGTCACTTGGTTTAAACTTTGGTGTCATTGTTGAAGAAAGCTGTTTGTGAATTTGAGAAAGATGAATTATAGGAGAAAATTTGTTAGACAAGAATATGAGATACCCTGTTTAAAAATAGGAGCCAAATATATAGGAGAGATAGGCACATGTGATTGGTCAAAAATTAGGCAACTATTTTCAAAATATAATGATGAAAATATTGAAAAGAAAATAAGTTATCTTGTGCATTAATTAAAAGTTATCTGCTCCCAAAATTACGGCCCCAAAATTCGTCAAAAATAACAACTGGGTAGGTCCCAATGAGTGTCAACGGTCAAAAATAACCCATCAACGCCCAACGGCTATATTCTTGTCAACGTTTGCCAAAGCCATGTCAGCGTCTAAATTGGTCATAACAATGCTTGGAAAAATACTTGTCAGCGTCCAAAAATAAAAGTAACAAAAATGAAAAAGGACCTTAACAAAGTAATTTATCCTAGTGAAGATAACCTATAAATTGATAATTATTATAGGGCGGAAAGCACTGTCCAGTTATGCACACTTGCTTATGCAAGATAGACATAACAGTCCTCTAGTGTCCCTTGCAAACCAAAATTCTTAACAACTAACTTATCTCATAAAATTCATTGTAACTCCCAGGTAAAACCCATTATAAATCATTCCCAAGTCTCCCAACAGAACACATCCAATTCTAGGCCAAAAATGTCTTGGCAGCATGCATAGTATATCAACTTTGCATGCTACAGTGCCTCATGATTTAGTAAACTAACTCATACTCACCTGTGGACACAATCTAGAATTATGATAAGAGTATTATAAGAATACTCAAAAGTCCTAAAGGTTCCTAAAACCTCCCCTTAAACTGTGATACATATGTTGCATAATAATATGCATGAATATAAAAAATTATGTCAAGATAGGAATATAAATATTCCAACCATCATCCATAAGTTGAAACATGCTCCAATTGATTCTCCAAGGATCCATAAGCAACTCTGTATACAATGGTACAATGCTATCAACGCCTGCACACTTAGATCAAAAACCATAAAACTAACATTGTTGTTGACAACGTCACGATAACACTTATCAGCGTTAAGGTAACCTTTGTCAGCGTTAGACAAATATAGTGGAAAATCTAACATCTCAAAAAGACCAATAACAATGCATTATCCTGTACATGCTTTTACAATAAGATCCCAAAACACATATTAAGTGATATTGATAATTCCAATACTTGTTACCAAGTATTGAAACCTTCCAGCATCAAAAGGTTTAGTTAATAAATCAAACACATTTTCTTCTGTGTCAACCCTATCTGGTTGTATTAAACCCTTTTCAAAACAATCACTTATAAAATGATGTCTAATTTCTATGTGTTTTGTTTTAGAATGATGTACAAGATTTTTAATAATGCATAAAGTAATGTTATTGTCTACAAAAATCTTGGTATGCATGAAATTATACCCATAATCCAACAGCTGGTTCTGAATCCATAAGACTTGTCCACAACAAGCAGCTGCAGCTACGTACTCTGCTTCAGTTGTAGAATTGGCCACCACTGTTTGTTTCTTGCATTGCCAAGATATCAACCTACTCCCAAGAAACAGATATCCACCAGTTGTGGATTTTCTATCAAACTTATCACCACCATAGTCACTGTCTAAATATGAAATAAGCTCCAATGGTGAATCTTTTAGATACCATAATCCCAGATCTAGATAACATCTAAGGTACCTAAAGGTTCTCTTGACAGCATGAAGGTGACATTCTTTGGGAGTCACTTGATAGCGTGCACATGCACACATAGCAAACATAATGTCAGGTCTTGAGGCTGTGAGATACATCAATGAACCAATCATTGATCTATAGTACCTGACATCCACATCTTTTCCATCTCCAACTTTTCCCCAAGGGTGTTCTTTATCCATAGGAGTATTGGCCCTCTTTTCATGTGGAGAAAAGCCAAACTTCTTCAAGATTTCTGCCACATATTTATCCTGAGAGATGAAGATACCATCTTCTTTCTGCTGAACTTGTAACCCTAGAAAGAAGTTCATCTCCCCCATTGCACTCATCTTGAAATTGTTTGTCATAAGCTTGGAAATGTCTTCACTCATCTTTGGATTTGTAGAACCAAAGATGATATCATCCACATAAACCCGAACAAGTAAGACATCCTTACCAGTCTTCTTTGTAAATAATGTCTGGTCTATGGTGCCCCTTTTGAATCTATTTTCCACCAGATAAGTGGACAATGTGCCATACCATGCTCTTGGTGCTTGATGAAGTCCATACATAGCTTTCTTAACTCTATACACCTTGTCTGGATGTTATGGATCTTCAAAACCAGGAGACTGCATAACATATACCTCCTTAACAATTGTGCCATATGGAAAAGCACTCTTCACATCCATTTGATAGACAGTAAAGCCCATGCAGGAAGCATAGGCTAGAAATATCCTTATAGCCTCAATCCTTGCAACTGGTGCAAAGACCTCCTCATAGTTTATCCCTTCCTCTTGTGTATATCCTTGAGCCACTAAACGTGCCTTGTTTCTGACCACAATGCATCTTTCATCTTTCTTGTTTCTAAGAACCCATCTTGTCCTAATAGGTCTGACATATCTGGGACAATCAACCAGCTCCCAAACATCCTGAATAGCAAATTGGTGAAGCTCATCCT
Source organism: Glebionis coronaria (assembly GCA_025667525.1). Taxonomy (NCBI): domain Eukaryota; kingdom Viridiplantae; phylum Streptophyta; class Magnoliopsida; order Asterales; family Asteraceae; genus Glebionis; species Glebionis coronaria. The sequence continues at coordinate 460,667,353 of CM046877.1, forward strand.
GCATTGCTTCCACCCAACTTGGTTCTTTGAGAGCATCAAAAATCTTCTTAAGTTCCTGTTGTGACAGAAAACAGGAAAACAAACATGCTTGAACAAGAGGGGTATCAACCTTCTTGTGTATTGGCAATAAATCCTCCAAGACTCTGATGAGATCTTCTAGTCTGAACAGGAGACATGACCTCTCCAATAATTTGAGAAGAGGGGTGATTCTTCATAGTAGAAGTGAGAACTCCTCCCTCAAAAAGTTTGTTGTCTTCAATCTCATCATCTAAGTTACCAATATCTTCTTCAGACTCTCTCCCATCAATATCTGTATGAACCTCTTCATTCCTGCTTGAAGGTTCACCTTGTTCAAAATTGGAAGAGAAGATATGCTCAAGAGAGTTGTCAACGCCTGAATCAAGATTGTCAGCGTTTGATCCATCCACGCCTGAAATGGTGTTGTCAACGTTTGAGCCATCAACGCCTGAATTTGTCCTGTCAGCGCCAGATTTTCCTTTGTCAGCGCCTGAAGGACCATGCATGTTGTTAACTGGTGATACTTGGGGACTACCATTTTCCTTTCCAGCAGCAGCAGCAGCAGCAGCAAAAGCATCTGTCCAACCTCTTCAATAACCTGTGTACCTGAAACATCAACAACTGGTTCTTCCACAACATTTGAAGTTACCTTCACAATGTCTGGATTAGTAACAGGCATATAATTCTAAGTCCTAGATAGAGGTTCCAAGTCAAACAACCAATTTGGACCACTTTCAGGATCACTAGGTTTACTCTCTAAAAACCTAACATGTACCTTTTCAAGTATACGTTTTTCCTTCTTAAGGTAAATCCTATATTTCTTGCTCTGCACTGAATAACCCATGAAGTAGCCTTCATCACCTTTAGCACTAAATTTTCCTAAGGCATCACTAGTATCCAACACAACTACATGACAGCCAAAAGGTTTAAGAAAACCAATATTAGGTTTCCTTCCCCAAAGTAACTCATAAGGTGTTTTGTTATGTATCTTGTTGACCAATGCTTTATTCTGAACATAACAAGCTGTATTCACAGCCTCAGCCCAAAGAGCTATGGGAAAGTGAGCATCAGCCAACATTGTCCTGGCTGCTTCAATTAGGGTTCTATTCTTTCTCTCAGCAACTTCATTTTGCTGTGGGGTTCTGGAAATACTAAACTGCCTAGTAATCCCTTTCTTGGCACAAAAATCATCCAACAGTTTATTTCTAAACTCACCACCATTATCACTTCTAAGCATTTTAACTTCATTACCAGTCTTTTTCTCAATCTGATTAATAAAGTTAATTAAAGTATCAATAGTGTCACTTTTCATAGCTAAAAAGAAAGTCCAAGTAAACCTAGAAAAGTCATATGTGATGACAAAGCAGTATGATTTACCATTCAAACTCTCTATATTAGTTGGACCAAACAGATCTATATGCAGCAAGTGAAGTGGTTTAGAACTAGAGTGCATCTGTTTAGACTTAAATGAGACCTTGTGCTGTTTGCCTTTAAGGCATGCAACACAAGAGTGGTCATTCTGGAAAGCCTTTTCAGGCAAACCATCAACCAAACCAAGTCTCACAAGTCTGTTTATATTTTTAAAGTTAATGTGCCCTAGTCTCCTGTGCCATAGATTACTCTCATGAACTGAAGCTTTAGCATAAAAACATGACATGTTACTATTCATCCTAATACCATTAAGATTCACATTATAAATGTCCTTATGCCTAGGTGTTCTATAGTCAATAAATTTCTCATCTGGCATTTTAAAATCCTTGCTCAACACCAAGCATTCAGTATCAGTGAAAAGAACCTTATTTTTGTTATCACAAACTTGTGATACACTAAAAAGATTATAATCAAGTTGTTTTAACAGAAACACGTTTTCAAAATGCAAATTGTTGGTGAGTAGAGTTCCTTTGCCTTTGATAGTTCCATATCCGACTCCAAAGTAAACTTTATCACCATCCTTAATGGGAGTGAAGTTAGTGAGGTAATCTTCCTTCCTAGTCATGTGCCTAGAGCATCCACTATCCCAATAGCCATAATCATTCACCTGTTTTTGAATGCCCTGCACATAAAGAAAACAAATTAGTTTTCTTTGGGAACCTAAGCTTGAACAGACTTGGATTCATCTGGTTGTTCAACAAGAACATACTTAGTTCTCATAACAACCCCTTGCTCATCCCTTTTTAGATGAAACACCCAGTTAACCCCAATTGGTTTTGTGATGACCTTTGAAATATAATTAAATCTGTTGCAGGTCATAGAAATCCCATTAGAATTAGGGTTTTGATCTTGCTTAGGTCTCCATGTCAAGCTAGAAGAAGCTTTAGACCCCTTTCCCTGTGGTTGCAAATATTTAGGTCTGGCAATGTTTCTGTCAGCGTTTGATTTGGTCTTGTCAACGCTGAAATTACCCTTATCAGCGTTGAACCTAGGGTTTGCTACATGAATTCATTGCCTATTGGACCATGTATTGGTCTTATGAAAAGGTCTTTGTCCATGAGTGTTAGACCCTTTAGTGAAGAATGGGGCTGGTCTAACAGCTTGTGGACTTTGCTCCACAAAAGTTTTGGGTCTGACAATGTTTGACCTTTTGTCAGCGTTGACCTTGGAAGCGTTGACACACTTATAGGCTAAATGTAAAAAGATACCACAAGTGTAACAGGCTTTTCTAGACACAACTCTAGGTCTAGAAGAAAAGAAACCTGTTCCATTATCACTAACTTGGCTTTTTGGTGACCTAGTATTCCTATACATTTCTGCATTCTTAATGCTAGGTTTTCTAACAGTGTTTGAGCCAAGGTCAACAGTCTTACCAGTGATTGGGTTTGTTACTTTGATCGGGGTCGACTCATTTGGACTATCACAAAGCATGTCACCCTTGAAAAGCAAGGTAGGGTTGGCTTTCTTCCATTCATTCAAATCAGTCAACTTTTGCCTATATTCCTCTACTGGGGTAAGGATTCTTGGTGGAGGAATAAATTCCTCTTCTTGAAGTTCTGGTAAACCAGTCCAAGATAAGTCCTTTCTTTTGACACCATAGAAGTCCCCAGCTGGTGGTGGAACAACAAAATACTCTTTCATCCCAATCCCAGTCATGTCCCTAGAATCCCTCTGTTTACTAACACATTCTCCTAGGGTTTGTGAGGCCTTATCAAATCTCTGAATTTTAAGGTCTACATTGTCCTTATTCTTGATAGCCTCATCTAACTTACCCTGTAATTCAGCATTGACCCTTTCCATGATGTTTCTAATATCATTACCTGCATTTAAATCATGTTTTAAGATATTTATTTTATCTTTTAGGTCAAGCTCCATTTTCTTATACTCAGAAACTGTCTTTTCAGTTTGAGTGAGAGCAAGTTGGTAGTTAGACAACTTGCATCTCTCAGTACTCACATCTCCTAACAATCTTAAAACCTCTTTGTTAAGTCTTTCAGTATTCAAACGACAACCCTTACTACAAAAAGCGTCATCATATACCTCATTGTCTGATGAAGATGAGGAGTGTGCCATCATAGCATATTGAACATGCTCTTCTTTTTCTATCTCAGCAACTAAAGCTTTATCCTCTTCCTCATCCTTAGCCAAATAGCTCCAGTCCCATCCAACACCATCAATTTCTTGCATTTCCACCATGGCCTTGGGATCCTGAGCCTTAACAATTTGGCTTGAGGGTTTTCCAGCATCAGATCTTCTTGGAGATCTGCATTCTCTCATAAAGTGCCCCATACGATGACAATTGTAGCACTCAACCTTGGATTTATCAAATCCAGCAGTGTCCTTTGCATTAAAGGTCATCTTCTTCTTGAACCTTCTATTCCATCTGTTTGCTCTTATACTAGCAAGAGCCATGTTCCACTTTATATCCATCTCCTCCAAATGCTCATCACTTATTTGCTCAAGGTCCTCATATGTAATCACTGAACCATTGGGCAATGAAGCAATGTATGCACACAAAGTATCCAGATCAATACCAGCAGGCTTAACTCTTGGAGAGTCAATTTTGTATGTGTCAGCGTCTGAATGTGAGGCGTTGACGGAATATGATCCAGCGTTGACACATGTTCATCCAGTAACTGGGTGCATGTATGAATCCTTCTGATCAAATTGGCCTTCACTATGTTAGAAGAAGGCCATGTTACTCTTGGTAGACTTACTTCCATGATCCAAAAGAGTTTCATTCTCCAACAGCCTCAGTTTGTTGTAAACATCATCAAAAGTAGAACTTTTGTGAGTGTTGTTGGCAATTATAGATCTTGCCTCAATCTTCCATGCATCACCAAGGCTTTTAAGAAAAGTGGCAATAATGTCAACATCACCAATTACTGTCCCCATGAAGGACAACTTGCTTGTAATGTCAAGAAGTCTACTTCTCACACTACTTAGCTTCTCATTAGGTTGGGACTTAAAAACAGCATAATCATGTAAGAGTTGCTTCCTTTTCTCTTCCACAGTATCAGCATTACCACCATATGCAACTTCAGGGGCTGCCCAAAGATCTTTTGCAGGCTCATAACCTCTGTATTTGTGCTGATTTTCTTGTCCCAAAGAGAGTTTTAGAATGCTTAGGGTTTTCATATCAACCCTTTTCTTTGCTATGTCATCAGCAGACACAGCTCTACCATCTTCAGTTTTTTCTTTCTTATCTGCTTTAGAACATCCTTGAACAGCTAATCTTGTAGCAATGGCATCTGCAATCTTTTGAGCTTTATTGAATGTGTTTCCATATTCAATAATCTCCCAGAGAGTATGGATTTGCAGATATTGCTCAAAGTTGAACTTCCATAGCTCAAAATTGTCTACATCTAGCATGGGAATCTTGATGTTGTGGTTTGGGAGGAGGAGGTTACTTCTGGAGTGGACATGATGATTTTAGGGTTTTGTGAAAATTAGGGTTTTGGTGATTTAGGATTCTTGTGTTCTTTTAGATCAAAGTTTCTCAACAAGCTTTGATACCACTTGTTGATCCCAAACTTAGATCGATTAGCTTGTGTAAACGAGATTAGATCAAGTTATACACGTAGAGAAACTTTGTTGTGTATAAAACAATTCAAGTATTATGCAGAATTAATACTTAAACAAGAACACACAAGCAGTTGTAAAACAAACTTTCACTTGATTGATAATGACGAACTTGCTTACAATGAAAGTGTTAAACGTATGAAAAACTTATATGAAACATAACCTAAAAGGCATTCTTTTTTAGACACAAGAAGCCTTGTACAAGAGTCTACGTATCAACTATTCTAGGTAAAGATAATTATAGAAAATACAATGTTGATCCTATCTTTACTAGAAACAAACTAGAAACATAATACACGTAGACCATATCTTTCTATCAGTGCTTGTCTTCAACCTATCAACGCTTGACTTCTTCTTGTCAACGCTTGATCTGTCAGCGCTTGTTCTCTTCTTATCAACGCTTGTTTTCTTCTTGTCAGCGTTCAAGTGGACTGGCTACATTTTATTCCCAACATATTAGAGTATGTAATAGGGGTAGCCTTGTGAAATAGTTATCCATAGATCACTTTTACATATGAAGATATTGTTTTAAGACTCGTCATGAAGAGGTGTTGGCTTAAGGGGAGGATTTATTATGGTAAGTTTGATGCTTCGAGAATATTTTCACGAGGTTATGTTCTATCATATCTAAAAAGTAATTAGCATAACAACTAACTGTTAAGATAACTTGTTCGTGCTTTAATGGTTAGTGACGAAGACTTGTCAAAATCTAGCAATTAGATACCTTGCTATCACTTGAAGGAGTTACATTATCGTGCTCAGTGTCTCACAAAGGATGAGGATTTTGACAATGGGATCGAGGTCTACTTTCATTTCTCTATTCGTATAAGTTCAACATCACGTGGATATTACAAGACATGGAACATAGGTTTGGGTTATTCTACTTTTACATCAAGATTACTGTATTTATTTTTCTTAAAGATCATTACATAGAGCCTACATTTGGATAATATTCGATTGCATACATTGTTTCCTTCCCTATTTGATGTGATAAAAAGGGGAAGATATACACGCTATACTTGAGGGGAAGCAAGTTGAAGATGATGTACCACTTAAAAGAGATACACAAAGAGTTTTACCGACATCAACTAGGGGAAGATTTTTGGGTCAAAAAGTTGATGTGGGAGAAACTGAAAATGAAGAAACATCAAGAAGTTTGTTCAAGACACACTGACATGTGAAAGTTTGACACTGACACATGTATTTTAGACACTTACAAGAGTCAAGCGATGATGGACATCTACGGGCTTATAGAATCTTCTAATTAGGGAATATATTGAATATATTATTTATGAATATTTAGTATATAGTTATCTAAATAGAAGATATACATGTTTATTCATACTTATCTCTTGTAAACCCTAATCCTTACACTATATAAGGAACCAAGGGTCATAGGTTTATTCATATAATTCATTCACAATGTAAACCTAAACCGTGTGTCGACTAGGTGTGGGATTAAATGTATACACACCTAGTGATTGATTATTATTAATATAATGAGCAATCTAATTGAGTAATTCTTTGTTCTTTGTGCTCAAACACCTTGTTTCATGATTATTGTTCTTTTCCGCTATAATCTATATCATATGAACAATGATTATGCCTAGTTGCTTAAAGATCTTAGGAAACCAAGGCTTCCACAGGGAGCATTACTTATACAAAGGAATAAAGTTATTGCTTATGCATCAAGGCAACTTAAACCAAATGAGAAGAATTATACTACTCATGATCTAGAATTAGGATCGGTGATATTTGCTCTGAAAATCTGGAGACATTACCTGTATGGTACGAAGTGTGTAGTATTTACTGATCATAAAAGTCTTCAATATATTCTTCATCGGAAGGAATCAAATATGAGACAACGACGTTGGTTAGAGTTACTTGCTGATTACGATTGTGAAATTCGTTATCACCCTGGTAAAGCCAATGTAGTAGCTTATGCTTTAAGTCGAAAGGAGCGTGTTAAGCCATTACGAGTTAGATCATTAATGATAACTCTTTTACCAAAGTTACCTACCCAAATTATCGAAGCACAAGAAGAAGCACTTAAGGCAGAGAATGTAGAAGATGAGAAGTTGAGAGGAATGGATAAAGAATTTGAAGTTCGTCAAGATGGAATTCGTTTTATTAAAAATCATAGTTGGTTACCTGCCCATGGTAATTTACGAGATTTGATTATGCACGCGTCTCATAAATCGAAGTATTATGTACATCCTGGTTCTGATAAGATGTATCAAGATCTGAAGAAACTCTATTGGTGGCCTAACATGAAGGAAATCATAGCAGAATACGTTAGTAAGTGTCTAACGTGTGCAAGAGTTAAAGTAGAGTATCAAAAGCCATCCGGTCTGTTGATACAACCAAAGATTCCAATATGGAAGTGGAAAGAACTACGATGGATTTTGTGACTAAATTACCTAAGACATGAAATGGACATGACACCATCTGGGTTATTGTCGACCGTCTTACAAAATATGCGCGATTTCTTTCTATTAAAGAGACAGATTGTGACAATCCATCAATTTATGGTTGATATTTTATTCTCAAGTATTATTTAAAAACATTATTTTAATGTTATATTATGAACTCACTCATTTTTGGGAAGAACTTTGAGTTTAGATCTTAAAGTAGCATCGACTACGTCTAAACCGGAGGACGCTACGTTACGTGCTTACGTTTACATACACCGTTTTTGGTGACAGTCCGACATTTCAGGAAATGAATTTATTCTCGAATATTATTTGGGGATTTTAATTTGTGTTGGTTCATAAACTCACAAATTTACGAGAAGAAATTAGGACTTACGTGCATAATTTAACGTCCTTTACAACTAAACTGGAAACCTTAGGATTACGTATTTACGTTTTTGAACTCCGTTTTTGATGAGATAATTTTTATTAGATTCGTTTTGTACCGTTGATTCATAATTTATAAAAACGTTTTTCGTAAAACGACCCGAGGGCACACAAATCGAGGAAACTAGAATCGAGGAGTACCCGTAAATAGTGGAGACGAGACAAGTTTACACTTGCCTCACCCCCACTATAGGTGGTAAGCTTACATAACAAGCTATGACACTTGTCCTAACTTATTTACTAAACAATCTAAAACCACTAAACAAGACACACAAACTATTTCTCCCATTATCATACATGCAAAGCCACTCAAAACTCTTCCTCTCTCATGGTGAACGTCCAAACACCACCCTAAATCACCCATCATCATCATCAATTTAACCATAAACTTCATCTATATTCAACATATGTTGATAACCCTTTGAAAAGATGAAGATTAGAGGTGATTTTAACAACTAGCAAGGAGTTTACATGGAGATCAAGGGCTGATTTTCAAGAAGGTATTCATGCATATGAAGATCTCAAGGAGTTCATTTGCCAAGTTGAAGGTTTGGTAAAAAGGAATTAAACCTTGTTCATCAAAAACTCATCATTTCATCACTTTGGTGGTATAAGGATTATTTATTCCTATCATCTTGTTATTTTGAATATGTAATCTTGTATTTTCTTTATTTATGTATATGTATATGATGATGAATGATGATCAAAATTATTATGTGGGGATCTTGTGTTGATAAATTTGGTTAAAATGATTAAAAGCTACATGAAAGGATGTTAAAATCATGCTTAAAAATGTAGGCTGTATAAAACAGTAAAGAACCTTATGATAAACTGCTAAAATGGCTTTGATGAATTAATATACAGTAATTTATAAGACATGTACATACGTGAGAGTTGGCCAAACAATGGAATCCTTAAAATGAGTGAGATATGATCAAAAAAATATTGAAGTACAAATCTGAGTAGTCTGTTTTAGACGGACTGTTAAGGACATTTAGTGATAGATTGAGCAGTAGCTAAAGCTGAGTTAATTGTAACACATAATATGTAGTTTATGTCACACAAAAATGATCTTCTATCTCCTTTTAGAACTCAAGATATGGTAAAAATGGTGAAAGTGAAAATAATAATCAGATTTGTAAAATAAAATTATATAGTATAATATTAGCACTCAAGTAAATATAATATAAAATGTATACTTAAAACCCACTAACTTATATATTACATATATATAAGTATGTACATTAATAAATAAATGAGACATTTTATAAAAATGGCAATTTGGTAAGTTTTATAAGTTATAAAACTATAAACATGAGTTTTACGTCTTTTTCGGCTAAAACCGTAAAATTAACGTTTTCATCAATTAAAACTTAGATGGTCGGACCCGTCTAATATAAAAATTTTATAACTCATATACTGATGTATAATTACATATTACAAGTAAAAACCGATAAAACTCGATCTTTATAACATATGGACATTAACGGGCCCAAATTAGCCTTATTGGACTATTTGTTTAACTAATTTGGCTAAACACTAATGGACTTACTCTTTGGTCTTAATCCACTTGGGCCCAACATGTAAGTATAGAGCTGATGTTAAAAGAATAATTGGACTAATATAATGTAATGGGCTTATAATGGGCTTATTGGACCTTAACAAGTAAAGAAGTAAAACTAGTAAAAAATTTGACTAACACATAACACTATAATGTGTATGAAGAGATAAAATCCCACTTGATCATCATCATACTTATAATATCATCATATATATACATATCCATTGTTTTAATAAATTCATTGGACAAGAGTCTAAGACGAGTATTATTTGTCTAGGTTTCCGTGATTGAAGCACGTACCGTACATCTAAATCGCCGATAACCGCCTTTCCCAATCAACGTGAGTTCATAGCCTCGCACTCTTTTAAATGTTTTATGAAATGTTTTATAAACCCGCGAGGGAGATAACATGTTAGTTTTAATAAAAATAGGACACCAGTTGTCCCGATTGTTTGTTTATTGATTTGGACCCGAATGATTATATGACCCGATGAATGATTATATGACCCGATAAATGAAATGAAATGGATTATTAAAGTTAGGTTATGTCACTAAAAGTCCCATTAGCATGAATTGTGAACTAACGGGATTTGGTAGACGCTTATGCATATAATAGTACTATTTGGGGAAGATCACCCCAGTTCGCGCCTTGACGGTTGATCCCCGTCGTGCCACATTGATTGGTAAGCGAATTTATGTATGAGAAGATTTATATAAGCGTGATTATTGTGACGACATGCTGTTTTAGATGGGAAAATGAGTATCAGGTTAGCTACCCGTTGTTTGTTATAGTAAGGTAGCAATGTCATGCGGCTTATAATAATCCAATAACGAAAATACTGCTATACGCATTGAATTACAATATATTGCCTGATTAGCAATACGGGGTCTTATTATTGATATAATGTTCGTGTTTTGGTTTTACATAACCATATTCATAAAACGGTTTTTATTTAACTCTATACAACGTTATCAAACGTATTGTATGATGTTTTTACGACATTGGTTCGTATAATGGTTTTGAAGGCAAAAGCCTATAATATGATTTACAACAAAGATTTGTATAAAATGTTTTTGGCTTATTTCATGGCCTACAACAAAGAATGTACGAAATGATTTTCGGTAATAATTTTATACCGATGATATATATTAATGGATTTCATTAAACTCTATGAATTCACTCGGCGTTTTCGCTGACATTTTATTTTAACATGTTTTATCTCAGGTACTTGAAGGTAATTCTCGGGAAGACGACAAGAATTTATGGCCCGCACTTAAATAAAAATTTCCATTCAAATGATTTATAAAAATTGTATGAAATACTATGACTTGGGACCTATGTAAATTTGATATTCATGAATGGAAAAATGCTTTATTATTAAACGATGTGATTTTTAAGCGTTGTCTATGATGTGAGTAATGTGCTATCCCATAACACCAACGACTCTTCCACTGTATTGAATTGTGTAAATTTGGGGGTGTTACAGTTTGGTACCACAGCTCTCGTTATAGAGAACGAAATATTTTTAAAACCAAGGTTGTGAATAAAACATTTCAAAATCTTTTAACTATAAACATTTTTCTCAAAATGTCTAAAAATCTTTTGACTATAACGGTGCCAAAGAATTCCCGAGTTACCGACAAGGCCAAGACTGAGAAGTGTTATTTTAATATATATATATATATAACTTGGATTATATATATATATATATGATGTGATTTGATTACATGATTGTTTGATGATTATTTTAATATTTATACGAGGTATTTATACGACGTAGATTGTCACAAGAAACCCTAACTCCCCTAGCAAATCAATCTAAGCTATTTGTAAAACCTGTAAATTCAGGTTTTGACTATGTCATCATTGTATACGTCACTTTATGATATCTGAATAAATAGTACCTCCTTTGCATGAGATCTCTTGAGCAATCATATGCATCATACACAACATACATTATTTTAATCATCAAAACATGAGGACATTTAAATCTCATAGCATACATGGTGATTCTCATCACTTAAGCACAAGGACAGTCACACTTGGATGACTACATTTCATAAACATCCAGGACTTTAACCAGTCACTCCTTTCTGAACATTTTAGTCACTTGAACATACACTCATAAGCATTCATTACATTTGTTCATATATCCAAACTCATGATCACAATTAATACACAATTACTTAAGTGTAAATTCTTAAGCTTTAAATATATTAATGTATATATATTTTTTCCTCACACTATAATTGACTTTACATTACGACACCAACTATTTTATACTTAAACATTACCTTTGACTATTTTTACCTTTTTAAACTAAGTTGTCATACTTTTAATGTAACGAAATCTTTTCTCATCTAAAAATGACCCTACTTTCACCAAGGGTCCCAAACTTAACCAAAATTACCTAGACTCATACATACTCACATAATATAATACCTATACTCCTAGTGACTTTACCTAGACACAAAATTAAACATAAAAGTACCCTAGACAAATTTATGGCCGAATATACATGTACACATAACATTTTAATACCCAAAAACCCTTACCATGTCCACCCTTGACTTTTAGACTTGTACAAACTAGTTATTAAAGTGTTACACAATAGAAAACACTTCCTTTCCCTTGACTAACCCCAATACCGCCGATTTTTAACTTAAAACCATGAGACTATGTACAATTTTGTCAATTAAAACATGTACTAGACATTACTATACATATAACACAAGACCAAGCCACCTAGCCTACCACTTTTCACCCTTAGACATGTGATAAACCACCACCATACACCAAAGTCTTGTGTACAACTCCCACATTTAAGTTAAACACTATGCATATCCCTTTTGTTCCCTTGGAAGACATACATGCGACGACTTATAGTAATAAACAAGGACCATGTACTCTTGCTTGCATTTAAAACATGTACCACCATTGTACACATCCAATATCCTCATATCTAGCCAAACTCTCTTTCTTGCCGTGGCATACCCCAAGCCACAACACAAACTCATACTCCAAGATATTTAGCAAGCCTTACACACTCTTCTCTCTTACCACAATCGGCTATACACTTAACAAAACACCTAGATATCTTTAAGCATTTACTTCAACTAGTTCTTAGTCCTCTCAAAGCATTTAGAGCTCCTCATTCAAGATATTTCACATTTAAGACGAATCCAAGACCATTCAAGTAGAATTCGACGCCTAGAATCATCAAGCCGTAGTTATCATCCCATTTTCTTGAAAACAATTAAGTATAAACCTCCTTTAAGCTTTTCCTTACTTATTTCATGTTTCATGCATATATATGTTATGAAAATGGAGTTTAAGATGCATGCACACGTTAAAGTCTTATGAACAAACCCTAAAACAACATATAAGCCCACGGCTTATATGAAGTTTATGGGTGTTCTTGCCTTAAAACCCTAAAAACGTGTACATGTAAGCTTATGTAACTTATTTAAGCCCTAGTATAATCACTTGCCTTGAAATGTGTTAAAAACTTAATATAAGCCGAAACCATTAACCATATATAAGCTCATAAGACCTAATATAAGCCAAGGACTAAACTTACTTAAGCTATGTTATTTAAGCCGAAACATGAAACCCTAAAAGCTTATATAAGCCAAGACTTAACATTAGCTTATTTAAGCCCACTAATGAAATAAGCCGTAGCTAAGTAAGCCCATAAGTCATTAAGCTTTAAATTTAATATAAGCCCTAGGTTCATCAAAAATAAGCCGAGACATATAAGCATAATATAAGCCTTAGATAAGCCCATGGAATATAAGCCTAATTCATTTTAGAAAGTAAGTACAATTAATAAAAGCCCATAGTAAAAACTTGGCCCATTTAGTAAAACCAAAGTTACTAGTTACTTATTTAATTACCTAGTGAAATTTATATAAGCCCTTTAGGCCCACATTAATAAGCCGAGACCCAAATGGGCTAGTCTAGCCCAATTGCTAAAACATGGAGACTTTTCGTGCCTTTTATGACAAGTGGTGAAAGTATGGGTCGATTTGGTAACTTAACGAAACCTATATAATTGTTTTCGTGACCTTTTGTTAGTACAAGGGCCAAACTTGTCACTTTCCAAAGTATAGGGGGCGGTTATTCAAACCGTGGGTTGTATGAAACCACAAGGGCCATAGTTTCCAAAAACCTAAACTAAAATGGAGCCCTAATTGTTTTTATAAACAAACTGAGACCTTAAGGGGTCATTCTTGCCATTTGTGTAAAGTTTTACAAGCCCTAATCTTATTTAATTAATATTCGAAACTTAAAGGGCTATTCCTGCCACTTTTGAAACTTAACTCAAACCCTAGAAACTCTATAAAATGTTTCCGTGACTTAAGGGACTATTTGTGTCAACTTGGAAACTTGAAACAAGCCCTAACTCCTTATAATATTAATCTCGAGACTTAGGGGGGGGTGTTTTGACATTTCCCCAAAGTTTACAAGCCCTAGGGGCGTTTTTATAAATAAACTAACTAACGAGGATTAACGGCGTAATAAACTTAACGAATGTAACCTTAAAGGCTATTTTTGTAAACTGTCATATTTACAAAGTTTTACTAGTACTTGTTTTAATATAATTAAAAGTATTAGCAAAATATTTAATTAAAATGAGTTATTGGAATAATTAAATAAATCACCAAGTTTAATTACGAGACTTTATAAACTAACGAAACCCGTTAATTATATTTTTGAGACTTAAGAAAATAATATAATATTACCTTACGGTTTATTTAATTAAAATCCATTTAGTTAATTTGAGCCCGTTTACAAAGTCAACTCATATATTTTTAGACACTAAAAATATACGTCTATCACAACTCTTAATAAGTATAAACATTTAGCCAATCGTTATAACATATTAATTTGTGATCATGCATTCTTTAAAATCATACATCCATCATGCATTGTTAAATTATGCATTGTCCAAGGCACTTAAAAATTACTTAGGTAATTACTCCGGCTCGTGATCATATTGTGCCAGTTTGTTCAGTGACATCATAATCATCACATCATTACCACTAAGGTGAGTTCATGGCCCCATCTTTACTGTTTTATAACTGGGGGAGAAAACATACAAAAACTATATATATTTTAAATATGCAAAACATGCACTGACAACAATAACAACTTATTGCCTATTGTTTGCCACATACCCGTGGACTGTAATAGTTAATAGTGTAGCGCGAAATGTGTGAGTAGATCTATTTGGGTATTGACAATACCCGGCCTGCGTGACTTGCTATCACGAAACGCTTAGGCCAAGCAACAGGTTTACATCATTGTCGGACTGAGGGAACAACATCAGGACAGATCCAAATGGGCGTACCGAACAACTTATTTTGTCTAGCTTCTATTACAGGTCAATAGGAACTATTATAGTATCTAGCTTAGTGCTCTACTATTGTAACACCCCATTTTGACAATGGAATGTCACGCATAATTATGGCGTGTCATCAAAGCATACAAGGATAAATGTCTAAACATTACATGACCATAAAGGGAACTACCGGAATCAAACATCGGTAGTCCAAAAGTAAAGCTCATCACACACAAACATAAACACTGTAAATGAAAGGACTAAACAATGTCCATGGCAAGAGTATCAAAGTAAAGATAATGCATAAAGTAAAGAAAGGCTAGAAAGCTTCCAGTCCATATGCACGTACGCTTAAAGTCTACGAGCGTCCCAGAGTACCTGCCGTTTTGGGAACATAGAAAAGGAAAACGGCTGAGCGATACGCTCAGTGCACGGATGTACAATAAATCATGAATAGTATAAGCATATAAGCATATAACAGCGGAAGAAACTAAGTCCTGAATAACCCGGTTAAGTCTTGGTAAAAGTACCGAATAACTCGGTTAAGTCTTGGTAAAACTGGTTTTATAGTTTGAAAAGCCTTATGTTTATCTTATAAAAACTGTTTAACATATTCTACCATTAGCCAATATAGGTCATGAAAATCCACCATGCATGAATACTTGGAGGGGTGACCTCATCATGCAAATTAGAGGGGCTGCCTCTAATTTAATATACTAGTTTGAGTAGGAGGGATAATCTCCTTGTGAAGGATGCAAGGCAGACACCATATTCACACTGCGTAATCTGCGGAAAACATGTAACTAGGATGCACCCATACGCCCCACATGATAAATATAATAATATGGCCAAAAGCTGAAGGGACGCAACGAGCAATCACTCCGCTATGGGGAAGTCATAACACCAGTGCCTCTAGTGTTATGTTTATGGTACCTCCATAACTAGGTGAAACTGGTCATGCATGTATATGGCTATAGGTATTCTAAATTAAACATAAGCAAATCAAACATATAAACTTATAATACGGGAAAACAGTTGGCTGCATACGAGAAATCCTAATAAGGAAAGAATGTCCATACTGAAAGGACGGAGAATCCGTACCTTATGTCCAGTGAACGAAGAAGACGAACTGAAGAGAGTCCTACTTCGGTATCACTAATGCTACATAAATACATACGTGTATGAGTATCTGATTACTAAATACGTAACTGGTTTTATGTCATGTCTTAACTTATTTTATACATTCATGTCATGTTTTACTGT
This sequence comes from Glebionis coronaria, assembly GCA_025667525.1. Classification (NCBI taxonomy): domain Eukaryota; kingdom Viridiplantae; phylum Streptophyta; class Magnoliopsida; order Asterales; family Asteraceae; genus Glebionis; species Glebionis coronaria. The sequence goes on from CM046877.1 coordinate 460,683,411, forward strand.
TTTAAGCTTTAAACCGTGTTTATCTTATATTCTGTCTATTCTGATTAAGTATTACTTGTATTTCATGTATTAATATACTTACTGTGTAATAATAAGTAACTTCCTAAAAATAGAAGGTTTCCTAAACTAGAAAGTTTCCAAAAATAGAAAGTTACCAAAAATAGAAAGTTTCCAAAAATACAAAGTTTCCAAAAATAGAAAGTTTCCAAAAATAGAAAGTTTCCAAAAATAGAGTTACTGTTTAAAATAGATAAGTTTCTAAAAATAGAAATTTTCCATAAATAGATTAGCTTCCTAAATTAAATAAGTTTCTAAAAATAGAAAGTTTCCATAATTAGATATAAGCTGGTTAAATAAGCTAATTATATAAGCTTAAGTGTTTTCTGATTATTTTTCTAAGTCATAATGATATAAGGTATAGTTTATTAATTATTACATGTAATTTAAATAAACTATAGGTTAAAAGTATTTAATTAAATATATCATGTTTTTAATTAAATAAAGTTAAATACTTAGGTTAAAACATGTATTATTAATTGTTAATAATATAACCTAAGTCATGTTAATTAATTAATTATAACCATGGTTTTTAGTAATTAATTAATTATAAAGTCTAAAAAATATAAATACTTAGGTTAAAAATCCATGATCTAATAATTAAATTATAACCTAAGTCATGTTAATTAAATTAATCATGTCATATTTTATTAATTTAATTTTTAACATATAACTATTAAAATCATAACCTTAACATAAACAATGAATCGGATCGTGACTAGGAACCATGAACCGGACCGTAATCGACACCATACCCCGAACCACTTCGGGGTTTCCCACTGTTTGCTGCCATGGGACCCACACCTCCAAACCGAGACCATGAGGTCAAGGTGGTGGTCCATAAGCCAAACTGAAACCCCTTGGGGGTTCGGTTTAGGCGCCGGCCACATCAAACACCCCTAAATCCCATGTTTTGATTTACCCTATAACCATTTACATGTTTAATTAATGTTTTTAATTAGCTTTTTAAAAACATCATGATCTTATTTAATTTATTAAATAAAAACATAAAAGAAAAGGATTAAAAAGGTATACCTAATGCTTGGTTCAAACGAGGATGAACACACACGAATACTTGCACAAAATTCAAGATCGAAATCAAACGAACACCCCCTTTGTGTCTTGTATATGCGGCGGCCAAAGAGAGAGCAAGGAGAAGGAGAAAAATCTTTTTAGGGTTTTTGTTAATTTACTGTAAAGTGAAAAATGACTAAAAGATTTACCTTAACCCCCTTGTTAGTAAAATTTGATGGGCTTGGCCCATCCCTTTTTGGTGTAGCCGCGGGTAAGGGGGCCCACATGGGGTACCCGTACCTTTTTCCGAGTCTATTTGTTTTAGTGTTCGTTCGTGTTTAGTCGTGTTCGTGTTTTATGTGTTCTCGTTAAATATTAACCGTGACTTAATATATTTATTCGTGTTCATGATAAATATATATACGTAATTAATATTAGCTCGTGATTAAATTACGTTCATGATTTCATGATCGCATGTTCGTGATTAATTATTGTTTAAAATAATTATTGTGTGTTCATACATAATAAATACTTATCGTGTTCTAACACGTACGTAATACTTACAATTCCTATACCTGAACGTAATCATACTATAAAAGGAAAGTTTTAATCTAGTACGTACGCTCTTAAGGGTACTATTCATGGTAGAAGCATGCGGGTTTTACAACTCTCCCCCCTAAAAAGAATAATTCGTCCCCGAATTATAGATAAAGTAAACTGAAAAAGAAGAACATACCCGAATTCAAAATATGAAATGAGGGTAAGAAGCCCGGATAGACTCCTCTGTTTCCAAAGTGGCTTCCCGCTCGGTATGATCCCTCCAAAGGATTTTGACGAATGGAATCGTCTTCCTTCTCATGACTCGCTGTTGTCTGTCAAGAACTCGTTTGGGTTCTTCTATAAAGGTGAGATCTTCACGTATCTGTTCCAGTGGATACTGAACCATGTGAAGGGGATGATACTGGTACCCTCTGAGTAATGACACATGAAACACATTGTGTACATGCGAAAGATGCGGAGGTAACGCTAGCCGGTAAGATACTTCACCAACTCGTTCAATGATATCAAACGGTCCGATGAAACGAGGACTGGGCTTCCCTTTAATCCAGAAGCGTCTAACACCACGTGCCGCTGAAACCTTAAGGAAGACGTGATCTCCTACGTTAAAATGTATGTCCCTACGATGCTTATCGGCGTAACTCTTCTGACGTGACCGTGCTTCCTGAAGTTTTTGCTTAGCTACTGCGATCCTTTCGTTGGTCATCTATATGATTTCTGGTCCTTCAAGTGTTCGCACGCCAACCTGATCCCAGCAGATTGGGGCGCGACACTTTCTGCCATATAACATCTCGAAAGGAGCCACACTTGATACTTGCGTGCCAATTGTTGTTGTATGCAAACTCCACCAAACAGATGTAATCGTCCCAATCACCCGTCCATTCCAACGCACATGACCTCAACATGTCTTCCAATGTCTGAATCGTTCGCTCCGACTGTCCGTCCGTTTGAGGATGAAAAGCCGTGCTAAGATTAAGTTGTGTACCCCAAGCTTTCTGCAGACTCTTCCAAAATCGCGAAGTGAAACGAGGATCTCTGTCTGAGACGATGCTGGATGGAGCACCGTGGAGTCTCATGATCTCTCTTCTATACGTATCGGCGAGTTTACTTACCGGATCTTCCTTGTGGATCGGTAAGAACGGAGCTGATTTGCTAAGTCGATCTACGATAACCCAAATTGCATCGTGCTTCCTCTTGGTAGTCGGAAGACCAGTAACAAAATCCATGGTGATTTTGTCCCACTTCCACTCTGGAATATCTAACGGTTGAAGGAGACCGCCAGATTGCTGATGCTCGATCTTAACCTGCTGGCAGGTAAGACATTTGGAGACGTTAGTGGCCACATCCTGTTTCATACCACTCCACCAAAAGTATTGCTTGATGTCATGGTACATCTTAGTCGAACCAGGATGTATAGAGAATGGGGAGCTATCAGCTTCAGCTAACAAGGCTTCCCGGAGTTCTTGATCATCAGGAACACAAAGTCTCGTGCCCTGCCATACGATACCATCTGCATCTACTCTGAATTCCGTCTGTTTCTCCAAATTCTGTACTATCGCCCAGATTTCTCCATCATCTTTCTGAGCTTCCTTGATCTTAGAGAGTAACTAGGGTTCTAGTCTAAGATTAGCCCAGTAACCGTGCTGTCCACGTACCATGATCTTGATGTCTAGTCGCTCCAAGTCTCTTATGATTTCCTCCTCAATTTTAATGCCGTTGATCATTCCTGGCTTCCTGCTAAGAGCATCTGCTACTACATTTGCCTTTCCGGGATGATACTGTAGATTAATGTCATAATCCTTCAACAGCTCTAACCATCTTCTCTGCCTCATGTTCAATTCACGTTGAGTGAAGATATACTTCAATCTCTTGTGGTCCGTGAAAATGTCACATGATTCTCCATATAAGCAGTGCCTCCATATCTTCAATGCAAACACGACTGCAGCAAGTTTCAAGTCATGCGTAGGGTAATTTTCTTCATAAGGCTTAAGCTGCCGTGAAGCGTACACGGTCACTTTCCCATGTTGCATGAGAACACAGCCAAGTCCCTTCCCCAATGCATCACTGTAGATTTGAAATCCACCCGTACAAATGGGAGAGTAAGAATAGGTGCAGATACTAGCTTCTTCTTCAGGTCTTCAAAGATCTTCTCTCGTTCTTCAGTCCAGACGAATTTCTACCCTTTCCGCATCAGTTTGGTCAATGGTAGTGCTAAGCGGGAAAAGTTCTCCACGAACCTACGGTAATAGCCAGCTAATCCTAAGAAACTGCGGACTTCCGTTACTGATGTCGGCCTCGGCCACTTAGTAATGTCCCCAACCTTTGCTGGATCCATAGTGATTCCTTCTGCTGATACAATGTGACCTAAGAATGCCACCTTGTCTAACCAGAACTCACACTTGGAGAATTTAGCATACAACTGCTTCTGGCGAAGAATCGGTAGTACTATACGAAAATGGTCTTCGTGTTCCTCCTTGGACTTTAAGAAAATCAGGATGTCATCGATGAAGACAATGACGAACTTGTCCAGAAATTCATGGAAGATTCTGTTCATCAAGTCCATGAACACTGCTGGAGCATTTGTTAGGCCAAATGGCATAACTACAAATTCGTAGTGGCCATAGCGGGTACAAAAAGCAGTCTTGGCGATATCCTGCTCCTTAACCCGTAGCTGATGATAGCTTGACCTAAGATCAATCTTGGAGAAGTGTTTGGCCCCTTGGAGTTGATCAAACAGATCGTCTATACGCGGCAATGGATACCTATTCCGGATAGTAATCTTGTTGAGCTCGCGATAGTCTATGCAAAGACGCATACTGCCGTACTTCTTCTTAACAAATAGGACCGGTGCGCCCCATGGAGATGCGCTCGGTCGAATGAAACCTCGTTCTAGAAGTTCTTGTAGTTGATCCTTCAGCTCTATGGGAGCCATGCGATAAGGAGCCTTGGAGATTAGTTCAGCTCCTGGAATAAGCTCGATATTGAATTCCACTTCTCGTGCAGGTGGTATGCCCGGAAGTTCTGTTGGAAATACATCTTGGAATTCCGACACTATTGGTTGATCCTGAATTGATGGAGATTCAACATCCATGTCGTGAACCGTAGCTAGATAACCCACGCAGCCATGTGACAGTAGTGCACGCGCTTGCATGGTAGATATGATTTGTACAGACCGTCCGGGTACGAACCCGTTATGAATGTACTCTGGTGCATTAACATCACCGAAGATAACTCGATATGAATGGCAGTCTATGGTAGCATGATGCTTTGATAGCCAATCCATGCCCAAAATCATGTCGATGGCATTCATGTCCAGCGGAAGTGCGTCAACAGGATGAACCTTATAGTCAAATTCTAGGGGAAGACTCTTGTATACATGGGTGTTTAATACAGAGTCCCTCAAAGGCGTTGAAATAGTAAGTCTATTCTCTAGTGGCGTGGGGAGCATCCTAATGTTCTTAGCATAAGCAGTAGAAATGACCGAGTGAGTAGCACCCGTATCGAAAAGAACACTCGCAGCTTGACCATACATATACAAGATTCTAGTGATGGTACCTGTAGACTTGTTGGCCTGGTCTCGAGATGTCGTGTAGACACGCCCAGTGGTAGGAGGCGGCTTGGTATCAGCATGTCCCGATGTGCCCTCCATCTCGCCCTTACGGCAATCCTTCATGATATGGCCAGGAAGACCACACTTGAAGCATGCGCCAGTGTTACGACGACATGGCCCTGGGTTCCTACGGTGGCAAGTAGAGCAAAGAGGATGAGTATATCCTCCAACAGGTGCTCTGGCTGGCTGAGGACTCAATAAAACATTTTACATAAGACATGATAATAGGGTATAAAGGACCATGCGGATAATCGTAAGATTGAATACCAGTGAAAGCTGGACGGCTAGGCTGTGAACCTCTCTGGTTCTGGTCCCTACCGTTTCCATGGTTCCTGGTAGAAATTTGCTAGAGTTTCAGAATATGAGTTATAACATGAAATTATAAGAAATTGCGTAAGTATTAGGACATGCTGCCGTTGGAGTGTCCAACGTTGTTACGGTAATTATCATTACCGCCACGCCTATCCATAGCAGAACGGTCGTTAGTCTGACCGTTTCCCTTGGGCAGATGAGGCTGCTGCTGAGTAGCCGCCTGAGACTGGTCCCCAGTTTTCTGCCTGGAAGATACAATTTAAAGAGATGAATAACTGACATATATGGAAAGAATACGGATTGGTCACCGCTTGAATGCGAATGTTTACCTCTTGTCGGGTCTCTCAGCTTCCCCGAACTCATCTCTCTCCTGCAGCATCTCCATCTTACGTGCCGCATCGGCCACTTGTGCTACAGTTTTGAACGTAGCACACGCTAGATTGTTTGCGACCGATGTGCGAAGAGCCCACCTAAAGTGGTGTGCCTTCTCTTTAGGAGTACCTGCTGCTGCACTAAGGAAACCAGCTAAGCGAAGAAATCGTTGCATAAACTCATTGCTATTCTCCCCAGCTCTCTGTCGGATCCCATGGTACTCCCTCTTGAGCTTGTCTTGCTTAGCCTTGGGAAAGAACTGCTCCATCACCCTATCTTTGAACTAATCCCATGTCAAACCAGCCACCCAATCGTCACCTCCCTCAGACTGCATCAACGCTAACCACCAATTTAACACATCTCCTTCGAACCTGTAGCATGCCAACCTCGCCTTGAACACAGGGTCACAACCCATAGAATTGAAAATCTTCTTGATGTGAGCCAACCAGCTTTCAGCATCACTGGGGCTATCTGTTTTCTCAAAAGCTCGAGGACGGAGCTTGTTGAATCTCTCCAGCCATACTGCCAATGTCACTGGAGGAGGAGGAGGAGGTGCTTGGTTATGCTACTGATTGTTGGCAGCTTGAACCTCAGCCCTGATGTCGTTCCTCAGTTGAGGAAGAAAAGCTAGCATTGCAGCTTGGATTGCTGCATTGAGTTGTTCATGTTCGCGTGTGAGAACGATCTGACAGTATAACATAAAACATATGATTAACAGATCAAAACATAAAATATATATACATGAAAAAAATTTATACCAATAAATCCAGAGAAAAATTTTATGCAAGAAAATTTGTGTATGAATGCATGATGCAGTTTTATGAAAACTTTTGTATGCTCGAGAGTGAACGCCTATGGTCAGTTCACCCAAAATAAAAGACATGGCGAGGGGACGTCTATGGGTCGGTCACAAATTTAAAAGTTTCGATAAAACACATGCGACTAAATAGGGCCAGTCCTGTACCAACCATTACATAGTCATAAACCTGTGACAATGACATATATATGTATGCATAAAAATGATGAATGCATGAAAATAACTGTCAGTTCTAGGAAGACCATAGTGACTACCCACTAATCACATGTCATATTTTGAGAGCCTATAGGTCGAAGCCTTGGCTCTGATACCATAATTGTAACACCTCATTTTGACAATGGAATGTCACGCGTAATTATGGCGTGTCATCAAAGCATACAAGGATAAATGTCTAAACATCACATGTCCATAAAAGGGAAATACCGGAATTAAACATCGGTAGTCCAAAAGTAAAGCTCATCACACACAAACATAAGTACTGTAAATCAAAGGACTAAACAATGTCCATGGCAAGAGTATCTAAGTAAAGATAATGCATAAAGTAAAGAAAGGCTAGAAAGCTTCCAGTCCATATACACGTACGCTTAAAGTCTACGAGCGTCCCAGAGTACCTGCCGTTTTAGGAACATAAAAAAGGAAAACGGCTGAGCGATACGCTCAGTGCACAGATGTACAATAAAGCATGAATAGTATAAGCATATAAGCATATAACAGCGGAAGAAACTAAGTCCCGAATAACCCGGTTAAGTCTTGGTAAAACTGGTTTTATAGTTTAAAAAGCCTTATGTTTATCTTATAAAAACTGTTTAACATATTCTACCATTAGCCAATATAGGTCATGAAAATCCACCGTGCATGAATACTTGGAGGGGTGACCTTATCATGCAAATTAGAGGGGCTGCCTCTAATTTAATATACTGGTTTGGGTAGGAGGGATCAGCTCCTTGTGAAGGATGCAAGGCACACACCACATTCACACTGAGTAACCTGCTGAAAACATGTAACTAGGATGCACCCATACGCCCCACATGATAAATATAATAATATGGCCAAAAGCTGAAGGGACGCCACGAGCAATCACTTCGTCGTGGGGAAGTCATAACACCAGTGCCTCTAGTGTTATGGTTATGGTACCTCCATAACTAGGTGAAACTAGTCATGCATGTATATGGCTATAAGTATTCTAAATTAAACATAAGCAAATCAAACATATAAACTTATACTACGGGAAAACAGTTGGCTGCATACGGGAAATCCTAATAAGGAAAGAATGTCCATACTGAAAGGACGGAGAATCCATACCTTATGTCCAGTGAACGAAGAAGACGAACTGAAGAGAGTCCTACTTCGGTATCACTAATGCTACATAAATACATACGTGTATGAGTATCTGATTACTAAATACGTAACTGGTTTTATGTCATGTCTTAACTTATTTTATACATTCATGTCATGTTTTACTGTTTTAAGCTTTAAACCGTGTTTATCTTATATTCTGTCTATTCTGATTAAGTATTACTTGTATTTCATGTATTATTATATTTACTGTGTAATAATAAGTAACTTCCTAAAAATAGCAGGTTTCCTAAACTAGAAAGTTTCCAAAAATAGAAAGTTACCAAAAATAGAAAGTTTCCAAAAATAGAAAGTTTCCAAAAATAGAAAGTTTCCAAAAATAGAGTTACTGCTTAAAATAGATAAGTTTCTAAAAATAGAAAGTTTCCATAAATAGATTAGCTGCCTTAATTAAATAAGTTTCTAAAAATAGAAAGTTTCCATAATTAGATATAAGCTGGTTAAATAAGCTAATTATATAAGCTTAATTATTTTCTGATTATTTTTCTAAGTCATAATGATATAAGGTATAGTTTATTAATTATTACATGTAATTTAAATAAACTATAGGTTAAAAGTATTTAATTAAATATATCATGTTTTTAATTAAATAAAGTTAAATACTTAGGTTAAAACATGTATTATTAATTATTAATAATATAACCTAAGTCATGTTAATTAATTAATATAACCATGGTTTTTAATAATTAATTAATTATAAAGTCTAGAAAATATAAATACTTAGGTTAAAAATCCATGATCTAATAATTAAATTATAACCTAAGTCATGTTAATTAAGTTAATCATGTCATATTTTATTATTTTAATTTTTAACATATAACTATTAAAATCGTAACCTTAACATAAACAATGAACCGGATCGTGACTAGGAACCATGAACCGGACCCGTAATCGACACCATACCCCGAACCACTTCGAGGTTTCCCCCTGTTTGCTGCTGCCGTGGGACCCACACCACCAAACCGAGACCATGAGGTCTCGGTAGTGGTCCATAAGCCAAACCGAGACCCCTTGGGGGTTCGGTTTAGGCGCCGACCACATCAAACACCCCTAAATGCCATGTTTTGATTTACCCCATAACCATTTACATGTTTAATTAATGTTTTTAATTAGCTTTTTAAAAACATCATGATCTTATTTAATTTATTAAATCAAAACATAAAAGAAAAGGATTAAAAAGGTAAACCGAATGCGTGGATCAAATGAGGATGAACACACATGAATACTTGCACAAAATTCAAGATCAAAATCAAACGAACACCCCCTTTGTGTCTTATATATGCGGCGGCCAAAGAGAGAGCAAGGATAAGGAGAAAAATCTTTTTAGGGTTTTTGTTAATTTACTGTAAAGTGCAAAATGATTAAAAGATTTACCTTAACCCCCTTGTTAGTAAAATTTGATGGGCTTGGCCCATCCCTTTTTGGTGTAGCAGCGGTAAGGGGGCCCCACATGGGGTACCCGTACCTTTTTCCGAGTCTATTTATTTTAGTGTTCGTTCGTGTTTAGTCGTGTTCGTGTTTTATGTGTTCTCGTTAAATATTAACCGTGACTTAATATATTTATTCGTGTTTGTAATAAATATATATACGTAATTAATATTAGCTCGTGATTAAATTACGTTCATGATTTCATGATCGCATGTTCGTGATTAATTATTGTTTAAAATAATTATTGTATGTTCATACGTAATAAATACTTATCGCGAACGTAATCATACTATAAAAGGAAAGTTTTAATCTAGTATGTACGATCTTAAGGGTACTATTCATGGTAGAAGCATACGGGTTTTACAACTATCCTTGTAGTGTTTTGGCATATTATTAACTTATTATTTAAATAAACTTGTGAATTCACCAACTTCGTGTTGACCCCCACATTTTACTCTATATGTTTTCTCAGAAAAATAAAGCAGGTTCATGCATTGGATGCCAGCATTTTAGGAGCATCATGTCTACCATTAGGCTGGGATATTTACTTCTATTTTTTAGAATAAATGTGGTTTACAAACAAGATACTAAGTGTGTACATCTGATTCATGTAATATGTATTAAATGACTTTTATGATATACTATGTGCTATCGATCCACCCAAGTAACACCCCAGTTACTATTCTGCTACATTTGACCAACTTGGGGGTGTTACACTATTCCTGTAGGAATTCTAGCTATCCTAGATCCAAACCAAGTTGTGGATATTTATGATCCCAATAAAATGGTTGATATTCGTAGAAACATTAATATTAGTTGATTGTAATCTTGAAGAAGAATTGGCGAGATTAAATCTGATATCGATGTCATGACGATCTTTCCTTATAGAGTGGAGTTTGACAAAACGTTACCACTTGGAAAGGTGTCATCTAATTCGTTGTTACCCAATTCTTAAATTTGAAATCGAAAGGGTGAATGTTGCACTTGAGGCTGTCATTGGAACCATTACCCAATAGCCTCATGCCACTAGTACCTTTCCGAGAAGTCTAATTGAATGTGTGAGTCATTTCATACTAGTGACTCATTTGATAACTATTGTTGTAAGAGGGCTATAGGATTGGAAATTAAGTGTTGTTCATATTGAGCTTTTACTGCCCTTTCAAGGTCTAAGAATAAGGTTGAAAGTATTAGAGAATGAGGTAGGATATCGCATTGAGTATGATTTGGTTGAAACTTGAATTAAGTAAAATTTAACTTGTATGAAATAAGAAATTGTTAAGAAAAAGTTGTTGAGTCCTGTGATTGAATTATAAGGTTTTAAATGATTGTTGGTTCGTGTTAAGGGTTGTTCCTAGACCATTGTCCAATGTCGAGGATGTCTAGTGTCCAAGAAATAAACCGAAGAAATCTTCTTCTGAAATTGGGACCGATGGATCTTTCGGGACATGTGGAACACCTAATGACTCTTGTAGATTAGTATTCATTGTGGTATCTTTTAAAATCCCTAACTTAACTGAGACATCAGTTGGTAGGATGAGTTTTTGGAATTGTATGACATGGCAACACGTAATGTGTTACGGTACAAATTTGACTTGTTTGTGATTAATGAAAAGACTACCCTTTATCGCTAAATCCTACATGTATCGATGTTATCTATCTTTTATTGCTTCATCTTAATGTTCACATTAGTGATGCAACCATTGAACAAGTAATCATCTCGATTTGAGTTACGTTGTGGATTATTCTTTTCGAGCGCCAGCAAGGTCATGAACCTCATGATTATTTGGCTAAAGCTCATTTCCTATCATATTGTAGTTAGTTCTTGGTGAACAAGCTTTCATCACTCTTTTGTAGATCACTCATTGTTTTTATAAGTTAAAACAGTATTCCTTGAGAAAAATTGGGTTTTCATCACCATATGGATTATTTAAAGTGAGACTTATAAATAATCGTTATTGAAGTAAAGTTGTTTATGAAACACTTTGGAAAACTTAATTTTTTTCATAACAAAGAACATCCCTGTAAATTCATTTTGATTCTTATTCAAGAATTAAGGATGAAAGTATTTTTATTTTAAACATGATGCAAAATTTTGACGAACTGAGTATTGCATCGTTAATCCTAAAATTATATATAGTTGCACGCCTACATACAATTTGGAAGGGATCATGCAAGACTGATTAGTAGTCACCATGAAATTATTAATAAACACTAAATTTTCTTTGAAGATTGTGAAAGATTAAATTTTATGAGATCTGCAAGAAGTGCAAAATAGGGACATATTGTTAGGGACACCTACATATGTGCCCATACCATTTATTCTTCTGAGTCGAATTTACTCATCTGTGGATATAGTTTTATTTGACAATTGACAACCCTTTCTTGTCCAATTCTCTCGTAGTGAGATTCTTTGGAAAAGTATTTGATTACCGAGTGTTGATACCCGACTGAATGTATTGACGTTCCTATCATTTCTTTTGATTTGATTTCATTTGAATGACATGGGTAACGATCTGAGGAACTTTTGAATGCGTACTCAATCATGAAAACATGGGATATATTGATATTTGTTACTGTTTTCGTCTGTATCTGATTTGAAATTCTCTCGCGTAGATTATGCGTTGACCTTACTCTTTTAATAGTAGTTGTGTCTCCATATATCCTTGAATTTGTGAAGGATTATGAGTTATTATTAGTCTTTTGAGAAGTTCACATCTTATCAACGGCAATGAAACTAGAAAGTTTATAGTGCCAGTAGAATGGATTGATTGATTACGACATAATGTCATTGTCTAAATTGATGGGAACTCGAGAGGAATTCCCCTAAGAAGATAAGACGTTGATTATCAAAAGCTATCTAAATAACTCTTGATGGATGACCATATCCTGCATTTAGACTAGAAATTATACCATGAATGGTCATGAACTAGTCATAGATTTTGTAATCTAGAAAGAACTTAAAGTAAATTTATTAAAAGATGTTTCTGTTATCTGAAACTTTTGGAGGTATTGTTGATGAATTACCTAGACTTTCTCCATGAAGGCAAGTTGAATTTGGTATTGATTATATTCCTGGTGCTGCACCTGTGGCGTGTGCACTGTACGTCAGCACCATCTGAATTAAAAGAATTACCGTACAACTGAGAGAGTTTCCGGAGAAGGCTTTTATTTTACCGAGCTCGTCATCATGAAGAGCTATGGTGTTATCATTCTTTATATTTGTTGAATTACAATGAACTAGGTAAATTGATGATAAAAATCAATATCCACTACCCAAGATGATAGATTTGTTCGATCATTTACAAAGTTCTAGCGTATGTTTTAAAGATTTGATCCACGGCATGGTTACCATCAACTTCGCGTCCGCGAAGAAGATTATCTATACCAATCACTACATCCAGAACTTGTAATGAACATTATGAATTTCACGTGATGTCGTTTGGATTGACCAATGCACATGTAGCATCTATAAATTTGGTGAATCATGTGTGTAGGCTGTAATTTGATAAATTCATATTTGTGATCATTAAGGACCATTTGTTTGTTTATAAGAATAAGAAGGAGTTAATAATTCTTTATCGACTGCCCTGAATTGGCCGAGTAATAAAAACCTGTACCTTGAGTATTTAACATGGGATTTAAGGCTTAATCCTTTACATTATTTGACCGTGTGATTAATAGATAATGGAATATAAATTGACTCTTCAATAATTAGAGCCATTTAATACTTTGGGTTTTACCAAAAAGAAAGTGCAAAAATGTTTTGACAGATATTTTATCAAAGGAATTTTTAAGGAATCATTCCCTTAAACCCAAATCATTTAACTAAACTCCTGTTTAGGGGTAAATGTTTGTGTATACCTCAAGACAACCTAAGAGGGATTGAGGAAACCATTTAAACCATGACTTGGAATTTCAAACGACAATTTTTGCTTTTCAACTAAGAAAATTTTGACCAAAGTATAACCAAAGATTTTTCGAACATTTACGAATCTTATTAATTATTTTCGATAAATCAACAAAAATCGTGCTAACGAAATTCAAATTTATTTTGAACATTTTTCTATAATTGGACGAATTGAGAAATTTAAAAATTTTTACGTTTACGTTTCATAAAGTTTAATAATTATTACGTAATCACTTGTAATAATTATCGACGCTTTAAAACGTCAGATTGAGCAAAACTGATAAAAGTTGAGACGAAACTAAAACTTAGAAATATGAAGAAAGAATTTCTGATTGAATTGTTATAATGATAATTATTTCATTAGGAAAGATGAATGTAGATACTGACACATTATGTAGAAAGGATAAAGAATCAATTAGGATGTGTCCCTTAATAATGACTGTGAAAAATAAATTGCCGAGCAAATTAAAAATAACTGATGCTTGTAAGAAGGATAATATAGATAATAAAAGGGGTTTGCGGCTAATGTGAACCATTAGAAATGAGAAGCCGATAGCGTTAAATGTATAAAAGGCCGCTTATGGTTGCCTAAATATGGAGGATTTCGAGATTTAGTCATGTTGGAATCTCATAAGTTTAAGTATTATATTCATGCCATTTCTGATTTAATGTATCTTTATCTGAATAAGTTGTACTGATAGCAAATTATAAAGGCATACATCGCCTCATACATTAGTAAACGTCTAACTATTGCAAAGGTCGTCATCTGAATTTGATTCGATTTGGGTCATCGTCGACAGACTGACCAAATCTACTAATATCATTCCCGTTAATGATAGATTCTCGATGAAGAAATTGACTCTTTGTATTTAAAGGAGTTGTATAAACATAGTGTGCCTGTATCGATCATCTCTATCAAGATCCTCGCTTCGCATCGAATTTCTAGAGATTTGCTCAGAAGTCATTGGGAGCGAACCTTGATGAGAGTACTGTTTACCACCCCAATCGAAGGGACGAGGTAAAGTAACAATACAAACACTAGAAATCTTGTTTATGTTTGAATGATTGACCTTTGGTAACGAACGGGAAAATTGTTTTCATTTGGAGAGATTATCATTGAAAATTTTCGTATTAGGATCGAGATCGAATCTTGTGAGGATATAAATATAAGAACATCTGTAGGCAGGATTTGGGATGAAGATACCCGACATACACCCATTGTGAGTTGGACATGTCTTTTAGGTTTAAGGTTGACTATGATGACAAACCTAACCTTACAAAATACCCTACCCACGAGACCTGAAATGATTGTTGAGATTAGGATCTGATTATTGACTGCCGGTAGTGGGCAGGATGTTATGTGAATATGAAATGTAGATCTTGAAGTGCAGGATGGGTAACAAAGTTATGCCAAAAAATTTCACCATGGAAAAGTGAATGGATGATCTAAAGGATCATGGGAAATAAGTCCCCGTTGTATGGGACCATTGAGATAATGTAAAAGTTGGTTTGAGAGGCATATAAGCTGGATCTACAGTAGGACTTCAAGGGCTGCGTGAATTTTGTTTCGTATATCAAACATTATAAAATTTCTATCAAGTGAAAATCTGAGTACTTCTTGATGAAGTTTAGATCGGCAAAAAGTGCATTCATCAAAAACCCGTGAACATTATGGATAGAGAAAGTAAGTCAACATTAAGCCTGATCGTATTCCCGTAGTTATGTTTGATGAAACTCGCGTATTGTAATGAATTACACTTGAGAGAAAAGACCGAATGTGGAGGAAATACCCACATGGCTCTAACTCTATAAGAAGCGAGTAGTAAGATAAACTGATCTTTGAGGACAAAGATCCTGTTTAGGGGTAAATGCTGTGACAATCCGTCAATTTATGGTTGATATTTTATTCTCAAGTATTATTTAAAAACATTATTTTAATGTTATATTATGAACTCACTCATGTTTGGGAAGAAATTTGAGTTTACATCTTAATGTAGCATCGACTACGTCTATACCAGAGGACTCTACGTTACGTGCTTACATTTACATACACTGTTTTTGGTTACAGTCCGACATTTTAGGAAATGAATTTATTCTCGAATATTATTTTGGGATTTTAATTTTTGTTGGTTCATAAACTCACAAATTTACGAGAAGAAATTAGGACTTACGTGCATAACTTAACGTCCTTTACAACTAAACTGGAAACCTTAGGATTACGTATTTACGTTTTTGAAATTCGTTTTTGATGAGATAATTTTTATTAGATTCGTTTTGTACCCTTGATTCATAATTTATAAAAACGTTTTTTGTAAAACGACCCGAGGGCACGCAAATCAAGGAAACTAGAATCGAGGAGTACCTGTAAATTAGTGGAGATGAGACAAGTTTACACTTGCCTCACCCCCACTATAGGTGGCAAGCTTACATAACAAGCTAGGACACTTGTCCTAACTTATTTACTAAACAATCTAAAACCACTAAACAAGCCACACACACCATTTCTCCCATTATCATACATGCAAAACCCCTCAAACTCTTCCTCTCTCATGGTGAACGTCCAAACACCACCCCAAATCACCCATCATCATCATCAATTTAACCATAAACTTCATCTATATTCAACATATGTTGATAACCCTTTGAAAAGATGAAGATTGGAGGTGATTTTAACAACTAGCAAGGAGTTTGCATGGAGATCAAGGGCTGATTTTCAAGAAGGTATTCATGCATATGAAGATCTCAAGGAGTTCATTTTACAAGTTGAAGGTTTGGTAAAAAGGAACCAAACCTTGTTCATCATTTCATCACTTTGATGGTATAAGGATTATTTCTTCCTATCATCTTGTTATTTTGAATATGTAATCTTGTATTTTCTTCATTTATGTGTATGTATATGATGATGAATGATGATCAAAAGTATTATGTGGTGATCTTGTGTTGATAAATTTGGTTAAAATAATTAAAAGCTACATGAAAGGATGTTAAAACCATGCTTAAAAATTTAGGCTGTATAAAAAAGTAAAGAACCTTATGATAAACTGTTAAAAGGGCTTGGATGAATTAATATACAGTAAGTTATAAGACATGTACATACGTGAGAGTTGGCCAAACAATGGAATCCTTAAAATGAGTGAGATATGATCAAAAAAATATTGAAGTACAAATCTGAGTAGTCTGTTTTAGACGGACTGTTAAGGACATTTAGTGATAGATTGAGCAGTAGCTAAAGCTGAGTTAATTGTAACACATAATATGTAGTTTATGTGACAAATCTAACATTTTCAGGTAGTGAAATATTTTCTCGTATAATATTTTGAAACTTATTTTTGTGTTGGTTGACGAACTCACAATTTACAGATTTAAATTTGGGCTTACGTGCATAATTTGGCGTCTTTTACGACTAAACCGGAAACCTTAGGATTACGTATTTACGTTTTTGAACTCCGTTTTTGATGAGACAATTTTTATTGGATTCGTTTTGTGACGGTGATTCATAATTTATAAAAACGTTTTTCGTAAAACGACCCGAGGGCACGCAAATCAAGAAAACTAGAATCGAGAAATACCCGTAAACTAGTGAGATGGGACAAAACACTTTGCCCCACCCCACTAGCTTATATGGGACGGCAAAGATGACACACCACACATAGGTGGCATCAAGTCTTAGCTTGTTTACACAAGTGTAAGCTTGTGCTTACACTTTAAGCCAACTCATTTACCACTAAACAAAACTAGCAAAGTAGTTTCATTCTTACCATTTCCTACATGCAAACCACCCCAAAAACTCTCTCAACTCTCCTCTCTTGCCGTCCACTATAAGCCTACAAACACCATCATTGATCTTTTCTAACCACAAACCACATGTTTACTTGTCCTATTAAGGTGTTTCCTTGAAGCCTTGATCATTTGGTGGCCATATAAACAACTTTGGAGGTGATTTGCTTGTGTCCTAGGGCTGATTTTCCAATATATGTTCTTGATATTTGATGGTCTTGGAGATACTTGTTGTGTTCATCAAGTTCTTGCCTTCCTAAAACAAGAAATCCACTTGGATTGGTAAAGAAGATCATCCTCTACATTTTTCTCTTATTATTTTGTAAAGAACAAATGTATTTGCTTTCATTTTGTATATGTATATGATGTATATATGATGATAAAAATGTTGTGTGGGGATCAAGTGTTGATAAACATGCTTAAAAATGATGATAACCATAAGAAATGAAGCTAAAATCATGACTAATTAGTTGGCTGTATAAAAATAGTATATAACTAAATGATGAACTGATAAAATTGCATGGTTTGATCTATTTACAGTAAGTAGATGATGTTATACACATGTGAGAGTTGGCCATACAATGGAATCAAAATAATGAGTGAGATATGATCAAAACAAGTTAGGTGGTACAATCTGAATAAGCAGTTTTGTAGGGACTGTTAAGGCAACTTAGACTCAACATGGGCAGTAGCTATAACTAAGTTATATGTAGCACATATTATGAAGAAGTTGTCATCCAAAAATGAGCTTCTAAGTCATTGTAGAACTCTAGATATGATAAAAATAGTGAATGTGAAGTTAAAAATCAGATTTTTGGAAATAATGTTTATTATTATTATATAAGCACTCACAATATAATCTATAAAATGTAAAATGTAAACCCACTAACTTATAGAACTTAATTATATAAATGTATAAAAGGTTAATTAAATGGGTAAATTATATAAATGGAGGTAAAATAATATTTATAAGTAATAAAAACTATAAACTTGATTTTTACGACTTTTTCGGCTATCGCAGTGAAATTAACGTTTTTCGTCAAATAAAACTTAGACGACCAAACCCGTCTAATGTAAAGTTTATAAAAGTTATATACTGGTGTATAAGTAACTAAGACAAGTAAAAACCGATAAAACCCGAACTATAAGAAATACGGACATTTACGAGCTAAATAAACGTATTGGACTAATAATTGGACTTATAAGATAAAAAATTGTAAAAAGAATTATTTGGGCTTAACCCATTTGGGCCCAACATAAAAAGTATATATACTGATCATATAGGTATAAAATGGGTAAAAACAAGTAAAAGAACTTATAAAAGAATTAATGGACTTAAAATAGGTAAAATCGATAAAACTAGTGAACTAGTAAGACGTTACCAAAACGTAAACACTAAAATGAGTAAACAAGGATTTATAAACCCACTTGATCATCATCATATGTACAAAATCATCATATGTATATTGTTATTTTGATAAAAGTCATTGGACCGAGTCTAAGACCGATTATTATTTATATAGGTTTCCGTGACCGAAGCACGCCGGTAGCCGATAATCCGCCTTTCATTATCAACGTGAGTTCATAGCCTCACACTCTTTTAAATGTTTTATAAAATGATTTGTAAACCCGCGAGGGAGATAACATGCTAGATTTTATAAAAATAGAACACAAGTAGTCCCGATTGTATGCTAAATGAGATGGACCCGAATGATGCTATGACCCTATATTCGAGACTAAAAGGATTATTAGTAGTTAGGTTATGTCACTTAAAGTCCCATTAGCATGAATTGTGAACTACCGGGTTTTGGTAGACGCTTATGCATTTGATAGTACTATTTGGGGACGATCACCCCAGTTCGCGCCTTGACGGTTGATCCCCGTCGTACCACATTGATTGGTAAGCGAATTTATGTATGAGAAGATTCCATAGCGTGATTTTTGTGACGACACGCTAACTTAGATGGGCAAATTGTTTGACGGGTTCACGGCCCGCTGTTTTCACAGTAAGGTAACAATGTCATGCGGCTAATAATAATCCTACAACCTATACAATATACAACGTATGCTATAAGACATAAATAATAAACGATGACGACGCTATTACGATGAATATATTACCTATCATGGTAATATAGAGACTACGGTCTCATGGACGGTTTCAGATGTATGCTTGATTTATATCTTGCCTGACTAGCAATATGAGGACTTACTTCCGATATTATACTTGTGTTCTGATTTTAAATGAATGTAAATGATTGTTTTATATAACGGTTTTCATTAAACTCTATGAATTCACTCGGCATTCGCTGATATGATTTTTGCATGTTTTCTATCTCAGGTGCTTGAAGGTAATTCGGATGGAGATCGACTCTGATGGCCCACACTTAATATTAAAAATGTTCATTCGATCTGTGTTTTGTAAACTTAATGACCTGTATAATTTGGGACCTGTTGTACACTTTTAAACCTTTTTATCGAATGAATGTTTGTTAAACCTTGTACAACCATTTTTATGTGTTGTCTATGATTGGAGTTATTGTGCTATCCCGTAACACTCTGAAAGACCCTTCCGCTGTACCGATACGAAAAATGAGAGTGTTACAGTTTGGTATCAGAGCTCTCGTTGTAGAGAACAAAAGATTTTAAAAACCAAGGTTTTGAACAAAACTTTTCAAAATCTTTTAACAATGAACATTTAAGAAAATATTTGAAAAATCTTTTGACTATAACGATGCCAGAGATCTCCGACGTTACCAACAAGCCCTATTGAGAAGATATATATTTTGATATATATAATATAATTTATATATATGTATATATCATGATTTCATTATGTAATTGTTTAAATAGTATGTTATCCTAATACGAGATATATATATAAATGCAGATTGTCATGGCTGACCCTAATATTCCTGTAGAAAACCATGCTATTCCCGAACCTAATATAGAAGATGATCCTTATTTAGACTTAGTAGATTTTGATATTGATGATGAGGAGGAACCATTTGAGGATCCCGAGCCCGAGTTAGGACTAGGAGATCAGATTGCCCCTCAGGAAGACTTAGTAGAGAATGAGATTGAGAATGTGAGTAATGAGAATGAGATTGAGAATGTGGGTAATGTGAATGTGGATATTGAGAATGTGGGTAATGAGAATGTGGAGATTGAGAATGCTGATATTGAGAATGAGGATGAGATTGGGTTAGATAATTTAGATGACGAGATTGACGACGAGGAAGTCGAGGAAAATGTAGGTATAGATGTTGAGGTTGATGACGGTGAGGAAGCTGAGCTTATTTATCCGTATGATGTTCCAGAGGGCGAGCCTTTGCCCCCACCAGTTTGTTTGTCTGATTCTGAGGATGAGTTACCTAGGGATGAAATGTCTGAATCGTCTGAATCTGATTCTGAATCAAAGGAGGATGAGGATGACGATGCACCTGACGGTACTGATTGTATTGCTACTCGTAGACGTGATATAGGAAAGTCGTCTAGTACTCGAGAGGCTACTCATATTGATGGTCTTGCACCATGGGCCTTGAGACGTGATCTAGATGCTTCCCGTGTTAAGAGTTATGTGACAGAGGTTGGATTAGGTGTTGTTCAGACTCAGGTTGCTTATTTGGAGTCGAAGACTAAGGTTGGCGAGAAAGAGCGAGAATTGCTTAGTTTGGATTTGAGTGATGTAGAACGTGGTTCGAATGAGGCTTTTAGGAGGTTATCGGTATTGGAAAGTGGTGAGTATGCTGCTATGAAGAGGAAGGTGAATACTATGGAGATTCAGTTGAGTGTGGCTCGTGCGATGCGTGAGAAAGCTGAAAAGGAGTTGAATATATCAGTGGGTTGGAACAGTAGATTTTATGCCGACATTGTTGAAAGAGGAGTAATCCGTAAGCGCCCAGCTGAAGATGTGTCTAGTGATCGTCCGGCGAAGATCCAGAAGACGATGGATGATGGACCATCTGGCGGTTCTCAGTAGACCAGTCTGTATTTAGTAGTGACCTTTATATCTTTTGTCCTTGTAGCTTTGACTGAACCGACTTGTTAGTAATAGACTTGGCACGAATTTTGAGTGTATATAGTGTTAGAACTTTGATATGGGGTGTAACTAAGACAATAATTTTGTTTCAGATCGAATGAAATATGTATCTTGTCTTGAATTCCATATTGTGCTTTATTTGTATCTTGATTATGAATTCGATCCATATTATATGAATCCTTTGTTGGATGAATGCTTAATACTTTGAAATTGTGGAATTATAGAACTATGCCGCCCAAGAAGGCTGTGACTGAGGATGATGTACGTAGGATTATTACGGAGCAAGTTACCGCATCTATGAATGAATTTATGGCAAATGCTAGAAATGAAGCTGGCGGTAGTGGAGCTGGCGGTAGTGGAGCTGGCGGTAGTGGAGCTGGCGGTAGCGGAGCTGGCGGTAGTGGAGCTGGCGGTAGTGGAATTGGCGGTACTAATGTGAATGTGAATGCTAATAATGTGAATGCTAATGCTGGAGGAAATGTAGGAGGACTTGGAACGAATGCACCTGAAGTTGGTGGCTGTACTTATGTGACGTTCATGAAGTGTGAACCTCTACCTTTTAATGGAACTGAAGGTGCTATAGGACTAAGCCAGTGGATTGAGAAGATTGAATCGGTGTTTAGGATTAGTAAGTGTAAAGAGGAAGATAAGGTGACTTTTGCTATGGCTACTCTTAAAGGTCGTGCGTTGACTTGGTGGAACGGGAGAATTGCTTTCATAGGTCTTGATGCTGCTAATGCTACTCCTTGGGCTGAAATCAAGAAGTGGATGACTTTGGAGTTTTGTCCTTGTAGTGTGATCATTAGGTTAGAACAAGAGTTGATTCATCTAAGAATGAACGGTGTGGACATTGATAGTTACACAAATCGATTCCATGAGTTGGCCTTGCTATGTCCTCGATTGGTTGAACCCGAAGAGATCCGAATTGAGCAATATGTGAAAGGGTTGACCAGGAATATCTGGGGGGACGTAACATCATCTAAACCACTGACCATTGATGATGCTATTCGAATGACTTACCAACTCATTGGACAGATAATTCAGGATAAGGAAGATGAAGCCCGTGTAGGTGAGAAAAGAAAGGGAGACGGTGAGCGTGTAGATAGAGGTGATAATAGGAAGAACTTCAATCGCCGTCTGAACAAGAGAAAGGGGAATGCAAATGCTCTTACCAACAATGCACCGCACAACGATGATAGATGTCCTAAGTGTGGCAACAAGAGGCATCCTGGCGACTGCTGGAAGTGCCGAAATTGCGGAAAGCTTGGACACAAGGTTGAAAGGTGTAAGAAGGGAACGATTTGCTTCAACTGTAATGAAGAAGGTCATAGGAAATCGGAATGCCCCAAGTTGAAAGCGATTGTACCTGGAAGAAACCCCCAGGGTGGTATCTACCAACTTGGAACAATTGAGGTGAAGAAAGAGGATCCGAATGTCGTTACCGGTACGTTTTTACTCAACAATCATTATGCTGTTGCTTTATTCGATTCGGGTGCCGATAGGAGCTTTGTATCCACTAAATTTAGTGCCCTTATTGATATTGAACCTGTTGAGATAAGTACCAGTTACGAGGTGGAATTGGCTGATGGTAAATTAGTGAAAACTAATAAGCTATTAGAAGGATGCTCTCTAAATCTCTTGAACCATTCCTTTCCGATTGATTTGATGTTGATAGAATTAGGTAGTTTTGATATTATTATTGGCATGGATTGGTTGTCATTGAATAATGCTACTATTTTATGTGGAGAGAAGAAGGTTAAGATTCCTCTTAGGAATAGAACGCTAGTAATTGATGGTAGTCGAGGTGAATCCCGTTTGAAAATCGTTTCATGTATTAAAATCCAAAAGTACATCAGGAACGGTTGTGAGTTATTCTTAGCTCAAGTGACCGGGAATGAGTCTAGGGAGAAACGATTGGAAGATGTACCTATTATTTGTGAATTTCCTGAGGTATTTCCTAGAGATTTACCAGGACTTCCACCGATAAGGCAAGTAGAGTTTCGAATCGATTTAATTCCTGGTGCTGCACCGGTGGCACGTGCGCCTTACCGATTAGCCCTTTCTGAATTAAAGGAGTTATCTGAGCAACTTAAGGAGTTGTCTGATAAAGGTTTTATTCGACCGAGCTCGTCGCCTTGGGGAGCTCCAGTCTTGTTCGTTAAGAAGAAGGATGGATCTTTTCGTATGTGCATTGATTATAGGGAACTGAATAAGTTGACAATTAAAAATCGATATCCTTTACCTAGGATTGATGATTTGTTTGATCAACTGCAAGGATCTAGTGTGTATTCTAAGATAGATTTGCGGTCAGGATATCACCAACTTCGCGTCCGTGAAGAAGATATTCCTATAACTGCATTTAGAACTCGTTATGGACACTATGAATTTCAAGTAATGCCATTTGGGTTAACTAACGCACCTGCGGTTTTCATGGATTTAATGAATCGAGTGTGCAAACCCTACTTGGATAAATTTGTGATTGTGTTTATTGACGATATTCTAATCTATTCTAAGAATGAAGATGAACATAGAGAACATTTGAGGATTGTTTTGAAGTTGTTGAAGGATGAAAAGTTGTATGCTAAGTTTTCGAAGTGTGATTTCTAGTTAGATTCTGTGCAATTTCTTGGTCATGTGATTAACAGAGATGGAATTCATGTTGATCCTGTAAAGGTTGAAGCTATTAAGAATTGGTCTGCACCGACAACGCCAACGGAAGTGCGACAGTTCTTAGGATTGGCTGGCTATTATAGGCGATTCATTAAAGAATTTTCTTTGATAGCTAAACCCTTGACTAAGCTTACTCAGAAGAATAAACCTTTCGTTTGGGGAAGTGATGAAGATGGAGCATTTCAGACATTGAAGCAAAAATTATGTAGTGCGCCAATCTTATCATTACCCGAAGGGAGTGAAGATTTTGTAGTGTATTGTGATGCATCTCTTAGAGGTTATGGAGCTGTTTTGATACAGAGAGAGAAAGTGATAGCTTATGCTTCTAGGCAATTAAGGAAGAATGAGGAGAATTATACTACTCATGATCTTGAATTAGGAGCTGTGGTCTTTGCTCTTAGGTTGTGGATACATTATCTGTATGGCACCAACTGTACGGTATTCACCGATCACAAAAGCCTACATTATATTCTCGACCAGAAGGAATTGAACATGAGGCAACGAAGATGGATAGAGTTGTTAAGTGATTATGATTGTGATATAAAATATCACCCAGGAAAAGCCAATGTTGTTGGCGATGCGTTAAGTAGGAAAGATAGAGAGCCTATCAGGGTGCGTTCTCTAGTCTTGACCGTGCACAATAATTTGCCTGAGCAAATTAGAAATGCGCAAATAGAAGCTTGTAAGAAGGAGAATTTTGTTAATGAAGGGTTCCGAGGAGAAGGAGATCCTTTAGAGGTTAGAGCTGATGGAGTGAAATGTTTAAGAGGTCGTATGTGGATACCTAAGTTTGGAGGCTTAAGAGATTTGGTTATGTTAGAATCCCATAAATCTAAGTATTCCATTCATCCGGGATCTGATAAGATGTACCATGATTTGAAGAAGTTGTACTGGTGGCCCAATATGAAAGCTGACATAGCTATGTATGTTCTTCAATGCTTGACTTGTGCTAGAGTTAAAGCGGAACATCAAAAACCATCAGGACTACTTCAACAACCAAAGATTCCTGAATGGAAGTGGGAGCGAATTACGATGGACTTTATCACCAAGCTTCCTAGAACATCATCTGGAAACAATTCGATTTGGGTTATTGTCGATAGACTGACTAAATCAGCACACTTCATTCCGGTTAAGGAGCAGTTCTCACTGGAGAAGCTGACTCGAATATACCTTGATAATGTTGTATGCAAGCATGGAGTGCCTGTATCGATCATTTCAGATCGAGATCCTAGATTCGCATCGAATTTTTGGAAATCTCTCCAAAGATCTTTGGGAACGAATCTCGACATGAGCACTGCTTATCACCCCCAGACTGATGGGCAGAGTGAAAGGACGATACAAACACTGGAAGATATGTTGAGAGCTTGTGTGTTAGACTTTGGTAAGAATTGGGATAAACATTTGTCGTTAGCAGAGTTTTCGTATAACAATAGTTACCATTCTAGTATTAAGGCTGCACCGTTTGAAGCTTTGTATGGTAGGAAGTGTAGATCTCCTGTATGTTGGAGTGAAGTTGGGGATACCCAGCTCACGGGACCGGAATTGATCCGGGAGACTACGGAGATGATAGTTCAGATTAAGAAGAGGTTGTTGACTGCCCGTAGTAGACAGAAAAGTTACGCGGATGTGCGGCGGAAGCCAATGGAGTTTGAAGTGGGTGACCGAGTAATGTTGAAAGTATCGCCATGGAAAGGCGTTATAAGATTTGGAAAACGAGGAAAATTGAATCCCCGTTATATTGGACCCTTTAAGATTTTATCTAGAGTAGGTCCGGTGGCTTACAAACTAGAGTTACCCCCAGAACTTCATGGTGTTCACAACACATTCCATGTATCTAATCTGAAGAAATGTCTAGCAGTGAGTGATGAGAAAATTCCGTTAGGTAAGGTTCGAATAGATGAGAAGTTGCATTTTATCGAAGAGCCCGTAGAAGTTATGGACCGTGAGGTAAAGCAACTGAAACAAAGTCGGATACCTATTGTCAAGATCCGATGGAATTCAAAGCATGGACCGGAGTATACTTGGGAACGAGAGGATGAAATGTGGAAGAAATATCCGCACCTCTTCGATTTCAATAAGAAACGGACATCCAAATGAAATGGATCACGAGGACGTTGATCCCTTTTAGGAGGAAAAGCTGTGACAAATCTAACATTTTCAGGTAGTGAAATATTTTCTCGTATAATATTTTGAAACTTATTTTTGTGTTGGTTGACAAACTCACAATTTACGGATTTAAATTTGGGCTTACGTGCATAATTTGGCGTCTTTTACGACTAAACCGGAAACCTTAGGATTACGTATTTACGTTTTTGAACTCCGTTTTTGATGAGACAATTTTTATTGGATTCGTTTTGTGACGGTGATTCATAATTTATAAAAACGTTTTTCGTAAAACGACCCGAGGGCACGCAAACCGAGAAAACTAGAATCGAGAAATACCCGTAAACTAGTGAGATGGGACAAAACACTTTGCCCCACCCCACTAGCTTATATGGGACGGCAAAGATGACACACCACACATAGGTGGCATCAAGTCTTAGCTTGTTTACACAAGTGTAAGCTTGTGCTTACACTTTAAGCCAACTCATTTACCACTAAACAAAACTAGCAAAGTAGTTTCATTCTTACCATTTCCTACATGCAAACCACCCCAAAAACTCTCTCAACTCTCCTCTCTTGCCGTCCACTATAAGCCTACAAACACCATCATTGATCTTTTCTAACCACAAACCACATGTTTACTAGTCCTATTAAGGTGTTTCCTTGAAGCCTTGATCATTTGGTGGCCATATAAACAACTTTGGAGGTGATTTGCTTGTGTCCTAGGGCTGATTTTCCAACATATGTTCTTGATATTTGATGTTCATGGAGATACTTGTTGTGTTCATCAAGTTCTTGCCTTCCTAAAACAAGAAATCCACTTGGATTGGTAAAGAAGATCATCCTCTACATTTTTCTCTTATTATTTTGTAAAGAACAAATGTATTTTCTTTCATTTTGTATATGTATATGATTTATATATGATGATAAAAATGTTGTGTGGGGATCAAGTGTTGATAAACATGCTTAAAAATGATGATAACCATAAGAAAGAAGCTAAAATCATGACTAATTAGTTGGCTGTATAAAAACAGTAGATAACTAAATGATGAACTGATAAAATTGCATGGTTTGATCTATTTACAGTAAGTAGATGATGTTATACACATGTGAGAGTTGGCCATGCAATGGAATCAAAATAATGAGTGAGATATGATCAAAACAAGTTAGGTGGTACAATCTGAATAAGCAGTTTTGTAGGGACTGTTAAGGCAACTTAGACTCAAAATGGGCAGTAGCTATAACTAAGTTATATGTAACACATATTATGAAGAAGTTATCATCCAAAAATGAGCTTCTAAGTCATTGTATAACTCTAGATATGATAAAAATGGTGAATGTGAAGTTAAAAATCAGCTTTTTGGAAATAATGTTTATTATTATTATATAAGCACTCACAATATAATCTATAAAATGTAAAATGTAAACCCACTAACTTATAGAACTTAATTATATAAATGTATAAAAGGTTAATTAAATGGGTAAATTATATAAATGGAGGTAAAATAATATTTATAAGTAATAAAAACTATAAACTTGATTTTTACGACTTTTTCGGCTATCGCCGTGAAATTAACGTTTTTCGCCAAATAAAACTTAGACGACCAAACCCGACTAATGTAAAGTTTATAAAAGTTATATACTGATGTATAAGTAACTAAGACAAGTAAAAACCGATAAAACCCGAACTATAAGAAATACGGACATTTACGAGCTAAATAAACGTATTGGACTAATAATTGGACTTATAAGATAAAAACTTGTAAAAAGAATTATTTGGGCTTAACCCATTTGGGCCCAACATTAAAAGTATATATACTGATCATATAGGTATAAAATGGGTAAAAACAAGTAAAAGAACTTATAAAAGAATTAATGGACTTAAAATAGGTAAAATCGATAAAACTAGTGAACTAGTAAGACGTTACCAAAACGTAAACACTAAAATGAGTAAAAAAGGATTTATAAACCCACTTGATCATCATCATATGTACAAAATCATCATATTTATATTGTTATTTTGATAAAAGTCATTGGACCGAGTCTAAGACCGATTATTATTTATATAGGTTTCCGTGACCGAAGCACGCCCGTAGCCGATAATCCGCCTTTCATTATCAACGTGAGTTCATAGCCTCGCACTCTTTTAAATGTTTTATAAAATGATTTGTAAACCCGCGAGGGAGATAACATGCTAGATTTTATAAAAATAGAACACAAGTAGTCCCGATTGTATGCTAAATGAGATGGACCCGAATGATGTTATGACCCTATATTCGAGACTAAAAGGATTATTAGTAGTTAGGTTATGTCACTTAAAGTCCCATTAGCATGAATTGTGAACTACCGGGTTTTGGTAGACGCTTATGCATTTGATAGTACTATTTGGGGACGATCACCCCAGTTCGCGCCTTGACGGTTGATCCCCGTCGTACCACATTGATTGGTAAGCGAATTTATGTATGAGATGATTCCATACCGTGATTTTTGTGACGACACGCTAACTTAGATGGGCAAATTGTTTGACGGGTTCGCGGCCCGCTGTTTTCAGAGTAAGGTAACAATGTCATGCGGCTAATAATAATCCTACAACCTATACAATATACAACGTATGCTATAAGACATAAATAATAAACAATGACGACGATATTACGATGAATATATTACCTATCATGGTAATATAGAGACTACGGTCTCATGGACGGTTTCAGATGTATGCTTGATTTATATATTGCCTGACTAGCAATATGAGGACTTACTTCCGATATTATACTTGTGTTCTGATTTTAAATGAATGTAAATGATTGTTTTATATAACGGTTTTCATTAAACTCTATGAATTCACTCGGCATTCGCTGATATGATTTTTGCATGTTTTCTATCTCAGGTGCTTGAAGGTAATCCTGATGGAGATCGACTCTGATGGCCCATACTTAATATTAAAAATGTTCATTCGATCTGTGTTTTGTAAACTTAATGACCTGTATAATTTGGGACCTGTTGTACACTTTTAAACCTTTTTATCGAATGAATGTTTGTTAAACCTTGTACAACCATTTTTATGTGTTGTCTATGATTGGAGTTATTGTGCTATCCCGTAACACTCTGAAAGACCCTTCCGCTGTACAGATACGAAAAATGAGAGTGTTACAGTTTATGTCACACAAAAATGAGCTTCTATCTCCTTTTAGAACTCAAGATATGGTAAAAATGGTGAAAGTGAAAATAATAATCAGATTTGTAAAATAAAAGTATATAGTATAATATTAGCACTCAAGTAAATATAATATAAAATGTATACGTAAAACCCACTAACTTATATATTACATATAAATATTTATGTACATTAATAAATAAATGAGACATTTTATAAAAATGGCAATTTGATAAGTTTTATAAGTTATAAAACTATAAACATGAGTTTTACGTCTTTTTCGGCTAAAACCGTAAAATTAACGTTTTCGTCAATTAAAACTTAGATGGTCGGACCCATATAATGTAAACTTTTTATAACTCATATACTGATTTATAAGTACATATTACAAGTAAAAATCGATAAAACCCGAGCTTTATAACATATGGACATTAACGGGCCAAATTAGCCTTATTGGACTATTAATCCAACTAATTTGGCTAAACACTAATGGACTTACTCATTGGGCTTAACCCACTTGGGCCCAACATGTAAGTATAGGGCTGATGTTAAAAGAATAATTGGACTAATATAATGTAATGGGCTTATAATGGGCTTATTGGACCTTAACAAGTAAAGAAGTGAAACTAGTCAAAAATTTGACTAACACATAACACTATAATGTGTATGAAGAGATAAAATCTCACTTGATCATCATCATACTTATAATATCATCATATATATACATAGGCATTGTTTTTATAAAGTCATTGGACAAGAGTCAAAGACGAGTATTATTTGTCTAGGTTTCCGTGATTGAAGCACGTACCGTACATACAAATCGCCGATAACCGCCTTTCCCAATCAACGTGAGTTCATAGCCTCGCACTCTTTTAAATGTTTTATAAACCCGCGAGGGAGATAACATGTTACTTTTAATAAAAATTGGACACCAGTTGTCCCGATTGTTTGTTTATTGATTTGGACCCGAATGATTATATGACCCGATAAATGAAATGAAATGGATTATTAAAGTTAGGTTATGTCACTAAAAGTCCAATTAGCATGAACTGTGAACTACCGGGATTTGATAGACGCTTATGCATATAATAGTACTATTTAGGGAAGATCACCCCAGTTCGCGCCTTGACAGTTGATCCGTCGTGCCACATTGATTGGTAAGCGAATTTATGTATGAGAAGATTTATATAAGCGTGGTCATTGTGACGATACGCTGTTTTAGATGGGCAAATGAGTATTGGGTTAGCTACCCATTGTTTGTTATAGTAAGGTAGCAATGTCATGCAGCTTATAATAATCCAATAACGATAATACTGCTATACGCATTGAATTACAATATATTGCCTGCCTAGCTATACGGGGTCTTATTATTGATATTATGTTCGTGTTTTGGTTTTACATAACCATATTTATATAACGGTTTTTATTTAACTCTATACAACGTTATCAACCGTATTGTATGTTGTTTTTACGACATTGGTTCGTATAATGGTTTTGAAGGCAAAAGCCTATAATATGATTTACAACAAAGATTTGTATAAAATGTTTTTGGCTTATTTTATGGCCTACAACAAAGAATTGTACGAAATGATTTTCGGTAATAATTTTATACCGATGATATATATTAATGGATTTCATTAAACTCTATGAATTTACTCGGCGTTTTCGCTGACCTTTTATTTTAACATGTTTTATCTCAGGTACTTGAAGGTAATTCTCGGGAAGACGACAAGAATTTATGGCCCGCACTTAAATAACAATTTCCATTCAAATGATTTGTAAAAATTGTATGAAATACTATGACTTGGGACATATGTAAATTTGATATTCATGAATGGAAAAATGCTTTATTATTAAACGACGCGATTTTTAAGCGTTGTCTATGATGTGAGTAATGTGTTATCCCGTAACACCAACGACTCTTCCACTGTATTTAATTGTGTAAATTTGGGGGTGTTACACTGATAGTATGGAAACTGTTACGAGATTGTACATTAAGGAAATAATCTCTCAATATGGAGTACGTATATCTATTATCTCATATCATGATAGTCGTTTTACATCTGTATTTTGGAAATCGATGCAAAGTGCCTTAGGTACTCAATTGGACATGAGTATGGCATATCATCCACAAACAGATGGATAAAGTGAAAGGACTATTCAAACTCTCGAAGATATTCTAAGAGCTTGTGTGATAGATTTTGGAAAAGGATGGGAGAAACATCTACCTTTCGTAGAATTCTCTTATAACAATAGTTATCATGCTAGTATTAAAGCAACGCCTTTTGAAGTACTTTATGGAAGAAAGTGCCTATCGTCTGTTTTTTGGGGCCGAAGTTGGAGATGTTCAATTGATAGGACTAGAAATAATACATGAGACTACTAAAAAGATTATTCAAATCCAACAGCGATTACAAACTGCACAAGATAGACAAAGGAGTTACGCTAATACTAGACATAAACCTTTGAAATTTGCAGTTGGAGATCGTGTTATGTTAAAAGTTTCGCCTCGTCAAGGAGTTATTCGATTCAGAAAGAAGAAGAAACTGAATCCAAGGTATATAGGACCATTAAAAATAACAAAAAGAATTAGCCCCGTGGCATATAAACTAGAGCTACTCGAAGAGCTTATTAACGTTCACAATAATTTTCATGTTTCGAATATGATGAAATGCTTATCTAGTGAATCTCTCATCATAACGATGAAAGAACTTAAACTCGATGATAAGTTAAATTTTATGGAAGAGCTTATGGAAATTATGGATAGAAAACTGAAACGCTTGAAGCAGAGCTGTATCCCAATAATCAAGGTACGATGGAACTCGGAGAGGACCTGAGTATACTTAGGAACGTGAAGATCAAATTCATGCTAAATATCCACATCTATTTTATTCTGTTAACCCCAGTTCTCACTAAATCTTGAGACGAGATTTAAAATAAGGGGAAGAGACTATAACATCCAGTATTTTTGACTAATGTAATATCTATGTTTATAATAAAGAGGTAATTTTACTAAGAAATTTTTGCATTTTATTATGGTATGTGACTGAATTGTTGAATATATGGACACCCACTATCACAATTGCCACATCAACATATGCCTATATGTTATAAACTCTATGTGTATATCAAGTCTAACTTCTAAAAGTAACTATATGTATAAACAATGAATAAGAACAATTCAAATACAACAAGGATACCCTAAATAGCCATAGAAGCCCTAGAAATCCCTTGTTAACTAATGTTTCATGCAATATAACTACATAATATCTATGTAATATTATCAAATAAATTATACTAATTATAATCAACCATATGAAGGAAAGGTAAACAATCACAAAACACTAATACTTACTAACCTCAAGCTAATTACAAGAAAATAACCTAAAACCAAGATTAACATATAAAATCCATTCTATAATGAATTAAAGTATAATATTTTGAAACTAGTTATAAAACTCAACTAAGTATCATAATAAGTTAATACATTTATCTTAAACCAAGTTACAAATTATTAAAGCATAAAGTACAAGTTTTCAAAGCATAGGACCTTAAGCTTACTTAATCAACCCTAGAATATGATCAACCTATACAAACACTTAAACTAAGAATATAGAACCAATAGAAGTCATAAACATATCATATAAGACTTAGAATAAGTGTTCATGATGATATAAACACTAATTACCAAAGATAGAAAGTCATTAGGCTTAATGATATAGAAACCCTTATATTAATAAATCTACATGGAATCATCACCTAGTCTTTTAGGAAAAGTCTATGTTGGGAATAAATCTATGTATACTTGTTACCCCTGCTAGTTGATTATTCGTACTCCTTCTAGAGTAAGTTCCCCCTGCCAAATAACAAAGGCATGGGGATTGGTTCCCCTGCGGAAGTCAAAGGCCCTGCCGTCAGAGATAAACTTGGAATAGATTTTTACGCGTTTCTGTTACTACGCCTTAATACTTTCCAAGTTTGTTAGTAGTGATCTTGTACGTGAGTCCTTATGCCTATAAAAGGACTCACTAGGTTAGCATGCAAAGTGTGTCTTTCTCTATTGTCTTTTATTATCATACTTTAAGGTTTTGTAAACCCTAATACCATTATAGGGTATTCGTATATCATTGATATATTAAAGTTCAACGTTTGCTTTAATCATATTGTTCTTGTGCTAAACACTATATTCCGCATCTTGTTTAGTTAATTTGCCTTGCAAAGTTTCTCTAGTGTTAGATTGAATTTATTCTTTCTATCACAACCCTTAAACAAGCTATTAAGGTTTAAGATCTGAGTTTGGGATCAACAAGTGGTATAAGAGCTTGTTGAGAAACTTTGTCTAAACCAAGAACAAAACCCTCATACCAACCATGTCTTCAGACTCTTCCTCAAACAGCAACAATCACAATAACCTCAAATTACCCATGTTGGATCCTTAAAACATTGAATTATGGGAATTCAGAATCCAACAATACCTCAAAATGGAACACTATGTTCTTTGGGAGATCATAGAGTTTGGTGATCAATTCAACAAAATGGTGGCAGTTGAAGAGGGCAAGGAAGAAGAGAAATGTGAAAGTTCCAAAGGTTAGGACAAGAAGAAATCTGCTGCTCTTTGTGATAAGGAAATACTGGCCAGAAGGCATGATGTCAGAGCTCACAGCTCATTGCTGTTGGCTCTACCTGATAGACATCAACTAAGATTCAGAAAGTACAAAACAGCTAAGGAACTATGGGAAGCCATAGGCATAACCTTTGGAGGTTATGAAGCCACAAAGAAGAAGAAGAATCAAATGCTTGATGATTTTGCTTCTTTCAAAGCAATTGGTGATGAATCAATTGGCGCTATTTACAATACGCTTCAAGATATGGTGGCCCAGTTGGAGTTCTTTGATATTGAGGTGACAAGAGAGCAGGTGAATACCAGGTTCTTTAACAGCCTCCAGAAGGAATGGTTTGTCTACAAGGCAATTTGGCAGAATAAAGACGACTTGGATAACAAGAACATTGATGACATATACAATAACTTGAAAGTTTTTGAACCTGTTGTCAATGAGATGAAGTCAAAAGGAATGATTCCCACCAACTCAAGTGGATCTACTGATTCCCCTACCAACATGGCATTCATATCTCAAAGCAGTGGAATCTCCAAAAGCAGTGGAATCGAAGTAGGCCCTGTTACTTATTCCCCTACTACCAGGTCTGGATCATCTTATTATGAAGAAAGGCCTGCAACATTCAGTCTTGACACTGCCTGTTCTTTTATAGCATCCCAAGGGCCACAAGGATCTACTGTGTTGCATGAGGATCTAAGTTAAGTCAGTAAGCAAGGACTGGAGGAGATGGATATCAAGTGGAACATTGCTCTACTTAGCATGAGCGCCAACAGGTTTTACAAGAAGAGTGGAAAGAAGATCTCAATCAATCCCTCTTATGTGGCTGGGTTTGACAAGACAAAGGTTGAATGCTACAACTGTGGCAAGAAGGGTCATTTTTCTAGGGAATGCAGAGGACCTAAGATTGGGAACAGATATAGGAAGGAAACCAGAGATGATGATTCTGGTACTAAAGCCATGGTAGCCATGCAGGGGATAGATGGAGCCGGTGGATGGGATTGGAGTGCCATGATAGAGAATGTGGAAAGAAATCAAGCATTGGTTGCTGAGGAAAAAGAGGAAGATTTTTCACTTATGGCCATGTCAAGTTCCAGCTCAGACAATGAGGTATACGATGATTCATATTGCACTAAAGCTTGTAGGAAAAATATTGAGTCATTGAATGATCAAATCAGAAAGGTAAAAGCTGACTATATCAATTGTGACAATGACCTTGATAATTATAGACGTGCTTTAGAACAGTTAGAGTCCACCATAAGAGAGTTTAAACAAAGAGAAAGTGATTATAGGGATCACGTTGTGATTCTAGAATGAGATGCTAAGGAGAATAATAACTCAATTAAGGAGTTGACTACTGAACTTGAAGTTTTTAAATCTAACAAAAAGATTGATGATGAAACTGTTGAAAAATTTGGAAAAGCTTCAAAAGATTTAACTAAAGCAGTTGAAATTAGTCAATCTCCTAGGGACAAAACAGGGTTTGGGATTAAAAATAAGCATGCTACCATACCACCACCTTTTGCCAATATTCATGCACCTTTTCCTAGAAAAGAATTGTCTTGGACTGGTCTCCCTTGTTTTCAAAAACAGGATGATATTGAGTTTGACTTGAGTGCTTACATACCTAATAGTCTTGATACTGAAGAGCCACTAGTGAAAACTAGTATTATTAGGGACTTTAAAAAGGAACAGATTGCCTTAAAACAATGGAAAATTGATAACCCTGTTCTATTTTCAAGAGGAGGACTTTTTGGTAGTGATTCTAGTTCTAAGAGTTGCTCACCCAAATCTAAAACCAGATCTCAGTCCCTTAAATCTACCATTAAATATGCTGGTATGTACAGGCCTGTCAGAGGTAATCAAAGAAATTGGAATGACCAAAAGTCTCATCAATTAGGAGAAGACTTTGTGATAAACACAAAGCCCTGCTTCACATGTGGCAGTTTTGATCACACTTATCAAGAATGTAAGGCACCAATGGAAGTTGTGGCTGCAAATCCTTTAAAGGATATGCAACCTAAAGCCATTCTTCTAAATGCGGGGCAAAATCCTTTTCCCCCGCCAAGTATGTTACCCCTGCCTTGAGAAACAGGGGTACTGACAAATATGTTGTTCCTACACTTAGAAAGGTGAATGATGTTCATACCAAGCCCAACACTTCCATGACCAACCAAACACCTCATAATGCATATAGATCTGGCGCTAGACCTCACCAACACATAAATAGAGGGAAACAAAGATGGGTTCCCTCTGCAAAGCATAGGGATTCCCCTACTAGACCTGGGGTATCTCCTGCTAGCAAAGTTTTGCCTTCTAGGAACATGGGTTGATGGGGAAAAGCTGTGAAAGCCTTAGCTCGTTGGGTTTGGGTACCCAAAAGGGGTGCTCAGTCTAATGGTGTATCTCTAGTTTTTGATAAGCTATCCTACATTGATACACGAGGTAGATCCAAGTCTGTAATGGCTTGGGTCCCCAAGAAAAACTAATTTGTTTTTCTTTTTGTAGGTGACAAAGAAGACAAGGGATGATAGAGCATATTGGGATAGTAGATGCTCAAGAAGCATGACTGCACAAAAATCTTATCTGTCTAACTTTGTGCCCCTGCATGACAATGATGGTGTTTCTTTTGGAGATGGGCATGGAACAATAACAGGAAAAGGAACTATTGTACTCAGAACACCAAGACAAAAGAACATGTACATAATTGATCTCAAAGACATCTCTCTTCAAGACAATGAAACCTGTTTCATTGCCAAAGCCTCAGTTGATGAGTGTAAGAAATGACATAGAAGACTTGGTCATCTTAATTTCAAGAACATGAACAAACTGGTGAAATATAATCTGGTTCATGGTCTTCCTTCCAAGTCCTTTGTCAATGATCATACTTGTGCCGCCTGTCTGAAAGGGAAGCAACACAGAGCATCTTGCAAATCAAAAACAAGTATGTCCACTACCAAGCCATTGGAACTACTGCATATGGATCTTTTTGGTCCTACTTCTGTGGCAAGCATAAAGAAGAAATGGTACTGCCTAGTGATTACTGATGATTTTTTAAGGTTCACATGGACATTCTTTCTATTTGAAAAGAGTGACACAGCTGATGTACTCATTGGGTTCATCAATCAGATTGAACTATCAAAAAGCATGAAGGTAGTGACCATGAGATCAGATAATGGTGGAGAGTTCAGAAATCAGAAACTGGATTCTTTCTACATAAACAAAGGAATCATGAGGGAATTCAGCATTGCAAGAACACGTCAACAGAATGGAGTTGCAGAAAGAAAGAATAGGACACTCATTGAAGCTGCAAGAACTATGTTGTCTGATTCCAAACTTCCAGTTATCTTTTGGGCTAAAGCTGTATCCACTGCTTGTTATGTACAAAACAGGGCCTTGGTGGTTAAGGCACACAACAAGACCCCTTATCAGCTGTTCAATGGAAGACCTCCTTTAATTGACTTTTTAGACCTTTTGGATGTCATGTGATCATCTTGAACACTATTGACAATCTAGGCAAGTTCATTGAAAAGGGAGATGATGGATATTTTGTGGGTTATTCATTAAACAGCAAGGAATATAGGGTCTTCAACAAGAAGACAAGCAAAATCACATGAAATCTTCATGTGGATTTTCTTGAAGATAAGCCTGAAGATGTTCAAACAGGACCTGATTGGTTCTTTGATATAGAGGTTCTTTCAAAATCTATGAATTATGTACCTGTTGCATTGTAGAATACTAACATTTCAGGTACACAAGAACCAACTGGTGTAGAGAAGTTTCCACTGAGGTACATGAACGTACCCTCACTATTTCCTATTGAAGCTGCTTCAAACACTGGTAAAGAAGATGATCATTCTCTAGGAAAAGAACAGCCAACCTCTTCCCCTGCAATAACACTTTCTGAAAGCAGCGGAATCGCTAAAAGTAGTGGAATCCAGGATTCCCCTGCTAGATCGATTGCTTCCCCTGCCACAAAGGATCCTGCTGCTAATGATAGTAATGAAGAAGAAAGAGTATCCCCACTCATTTCCTCATCTACACCCATATCTGATGGTCCTCTTATATCCAGCACTGGAAGCATAATAATTAAGAGTGGAGGTCCAAGTTACTCAGAGCTACATTCAGCTCATCAGCACCCATCCCTAGGTCATGCTGTGTCTTTTGGAAGTTCTTTTGAGGACTTCTTTCCTAATCAAAGTAGCCCTATCAATTCTGATTTGGAAGAAGATGAAACAGAAGTAATCATGCAGCCTACCTACAGAATCAATAAGGATCACCCTATCTCTCAAATCATTGGTGATCCTGAAGCCCCTAGACATACAAGGTATACAGCAAAGGAGCATAACTTCATTGCTAACATCACCATGAAGTTTAATCATGACAACATGTAGTGTTGTCTGTTTACTGCATTTTTGTCACAAAAAGAGCCAAAGAAGATTTTTCAGGCTTTAAATGACCCAAGTTGGGTTGAAGCCATGCAAGAGGAGCTCTTACAGTTTGACATTCAAGAGGTTTGGATTCTAGTAGATTGTCTAAAATGGGCAAGGCCCATTGGGACAAAGTGGGTACTCAGGAACAAAAAGGATGAAAGGGGGATAGTTGTCAGGAACAAAGCAAGACTGGTGGCACAAGGGTATACACAGGAAGAAGGAATTGACTATGGGGAAGTATTTGCTCCAGTTGCCAGGATTGAAGCCATTAGATTATTCCTTGCTTATGCTTCATTTATGGACTTCACCGTTTTCTAAATAGATGTAAAAAGTGCCTTCTTATATGGCACCATTGATGAAGAAGTCTATGTTATGCAACCTCTAGGGTTTGAAGACCCAGAACATCCAGACAAGGTATACAAGGTAAAAAAGGCTATGTATGGACTTCACCAAGCTCCCAGGGCCTGGTATGGGACTCTCTCTAAGTATCTCTTGGATAATGGCTTTAGCAGGGGGAAGATTGATCAGACCCTATTCATCAAGAAACAAAAGGGTGACCTTCTACTCGTACAGGTCTACGTTGATGACATCATCTTTGGATCCACTAACTCTATGCTTAGCAAAGAGTTTGCAAAGTTGATGCAGGATAAATTTCAAATGAGTGCAATGGGAGAGCTAAACTTCTTTTTGGGGTTACAAGTTCAGCAGCGGAAAGATGGGATATTTATCTCACAAGACAAATATGTGGCTGAGATTGTGAAGAAGTTTGGCATGTCTGAGGGAAAGAAGGTGTCCACACCAATGGACAAGGATCATCCATGGGGCAAAGATGGTCCTGGAAAGCTTATAGATGTCAGGAACTACAGGTCTATGATTGGGTCTCACAGCTTCAAGACCTGACATCATGTTTGCAGTCTGCTTATGTGCACGATACCAGGTGGCACCAACAGAGTGTCATTTATTTGCTGTAAAAAGAATTTTTAGATATCTAAAGTACCATCCAACCTTAGGACTTTGGTATCCCAAAGAGTCACCATTTGAGTTGATATCTTACTCAAATAGTGACTATGCTGGTGACAACAATGATAGGAAGTCTACAACAGGTGGATGCCAATTTTTGGGAAGTAGACTTATATCTTGGCAATGTAAGAAGCAGACTATTATGGCCACATCAACAACTGAAACTGAGTATGTAGCAGCTGCTGCATGCTGTGGTCAAATACTTTGGGTTCAAAATCAACTGCTTGATTATGGGTATAACTTTCTTAAAACCAAGATATTTATCGACAACAACAGCACCATATGCATTATTAAGAACCCTGTTTTTCATTGCAAAACTAAACATATTGAAATAAGACATCATTTTATCAGAGATTGTTTTGAAAAATGACTAATTGTCCCTAAGAAAATTGATACAGAACTTAATGTTTCTGATCTTTTAACAAAAGCTTTTGAAGTGGGGAGGTTTCAGTACCTGGTTGCAGGTATTGGAATGGTTACTCCCTAAAAATTGATGTCTATTATGTCATGTATATACAGGGTTACTTCATTGTTGTTGTTGTATAACTGTTAGTCAATTTTTCCATTATTTTTCATTCCACTGCTTTTGAACACAGATCCCCCTGCTGGGGGTTAATTCCCCTGCTAAGAGAGTTTTTCTCTTTAAACTGGGTTTGTTCTTTTTAAAAGTGGTTATATGTGGTTTTAGACTAACAACGCAGAGATCCATATGGTGCATACTATTCTCATTGGTGAATCAGGTATATGCTCTATGTTTAAGGGGAGGTTAGGTCCAACCTTTAGGACTCTGGGTATCCTTAGGATGCTCATATATGATCTTAGATCATATCCATTGGTGAGTAAGGGTTCAGGGTGATGAGGGCTTGCTGCAAAGCTTGTCAGAATTCTGAAACCTTGAGGCACTGTAATGGGTACTTGCACTTCTCTGTCAAAACAGCTTGCTATTCAGGTACAGATGGGTGGTACACATTGCCAAGACTAACTGACCATAGGTAAGGGAAAAGGTAGGGATGGTGACTAGGGTACGCATATTTTCTTGGGTTGACCAGGTGCAGGGTGACTTATGTGTTTACTTTTTGTGCTTAGACCTTTACTGAATAGAGGACTCTTGAGTTTCTATGTATCTATCTTGTGTATACAAGTGTGTGCATTAGAGCAGAGCTAGTTAGCATTGGTCTCTCCATGACTAGTCTAATACCCCTAGGAAAGTTTCCCCTGCTTTCACCTTTTGCTTCCCCTGCTTTAACATCGTTCCCCTGTTTGACCGTTGATCGACAATACCGTTACCCTGTTCATAGCCGTTGGGCGTGCTTGCACAAATTTTGGTTAGGGAAT
The DNA here is from genome assembly GCA_025667525.1 of Glebionis coronaria. Classification (NCBI taxonomy): domain Eukaryota; kingdom Viridiplantae; phylum Streptophyta; class Magnoliopsida; order Asterales; family Asteraceae; genus Glebionis; species Glebionis coronaria. The sequence continues at coordinate 460,723,989 of CM046877.1, forward strand.
ATTTTATTGTTTTTAAAAGATATTTAAGGCGCTTTCTTTGCTGATTGGTAATCTTTACTTTATTATTTCAAATAAATTACTTTTTTATCAATATTTATCTTTGATATTTTTGCAATTTGAAAACTTGGTCCAATCACAGCTCTTCAAATCGCCTATAAAAACTAAATTCCCTTCATAAGCAGGTCCATCTCTCTCCCTCGACTAAATCCCACCTACCTCTCACCTTTATAAACCTTCAAAACATTTTCAAACTTAATCATGTCTCTCAAAATTGCTGCTAATCATAATCAAATCGCTTTATTACATGATGAACCAATAGAGTTTGTTGATGATGTGGACTTTCTAAAGTCCTCGTATTTTAGAGTGGCTGTGACAATCCGTCAATTTATGATTGATATTTTATTCTCAATATTTAATTGAAAATATTATTTTAATGTTATATTATGAACTCACTTATTTTTGGGAAGTAATCTAGATTTACGTCTTGGAGTAGCATCGACTACGTCTAAACCGGAGGATTTTATGTTACGTGCTTACGTTTACATACACCGTTTTTGGTGACAGTCCGACATTTCAGAAAATAAATTTGTCCATGAATATTATTTTGAAATTTTAAATTTGTGTTAGTTCATAAACTCACAAATTTACGAGAAGAGATTAGGACTTACGATTTTATTTTAACGTCCTTTACGACTAAACCGGAAACCTTAGGTTTACGTATTTACGTTTTCGAACTCCGTTTTCGATGAGACAATTTTTATTAGATTCGTTTTGTGCCATTGATTCATAATTTATAAAAACGTTTTTCGTAAAACGACCCGAGGGCACACAAATCGAGGAAACTAGAATCGAGGAGTACCCGTAAATAAATGGGGATGAGACATGTGGGACACTTGTCCCACCCCCACTCAAAACCGGCCTTAACTTAGCTACTAACACCATGAGGTGTCAAAACCTTATAAACAAGTTATACACTTGTTACTTCATGCTTACAAAGTAAGCTAACATCACACAAAACCACTTGCAACATACCACTCTTCTCATTTCAACATGCAATACCACACATTTCTCTCATCCTCTCTCAGTTGTGTCGTCCACCATCATCACCCTACACTCCATTTTGATCAAATTTAACCACAAAATCCTATGTTATTCATACATATGATGATGCCCTCTTGAAGCTCTCTTGAATGGTGGTGATTATAACATCTATGGAGGAGTTTCCATGGAGTCTTGGGGCTGATTTTCCACAAGGAGTTTATGAAGATTGGTGGCCTTGAAGATGGTCTTGGTTATCCACAAGTTTCTCCATCAAAATCCATGTCCAAATCATAACCTACATCAACTTGGTGGTATAAAGATTGTCCTCCTCATCCTCTTGTTATTTTTGATTATGTAATCTTGTATTTCTTTCACTTATGTATATGTATATGATGATGAATGATGATTAAAAATATTGTGTGGGGATTTGGTGTTGATAAACATGCTTAAAAAGATGAAAAACTATATGTAAAAAGGTTAAAATCTTGCTTAATTTAGATGGCTGTATAAAACAGTAAAGAATCATATGGTAAACTAGTAAAATGACTTGAATAGATTGATATACAGTAAGCTATGAGTCTTGTACACATGTGAGAGTTGGCCATGCAATGGAATCATTGTAATGAGTGAGATATGATCAAAAGAAGTTTAAAGTACAAATCTGAGTTCACTCTTTTGGACGATTTTTAGAAAATACTTAGAAGATGATTCAACAGTAGCTATAAAATAGTTAAATGGAGCACATATCATGTAGTTTATGTCATAAAAAGTTGAGCTTCTATCTCCATATATAACTCTAGATATGGCAGTTTTGGTGAACATGAAAATAAAAATCTAGATTTTGAGAATTAATGTTTATTACTATTATATAAGCACTCAAAATTATATTGTATAAAATATAAAATTAAAACCCAATAACTCATGAATTTTATTTATATAAATATGTTAAAGGTTAAATAAATGTATAAATTATAAAAATGGTAGTGGAATAATATTTATAAGTTAGAAAAACTATAAACTTGATTTTTACGACTTTTTCGGCAATTACCGTAAAATTAACGTCTTTCGCCAATTAAAACTTAGACGATCAAACCCGTCTAATGTAAAGAGAACATGTAAACCCATTGGATCATCATATATATAAAATCATCATATGTATACATAATTGTTATTTTTATAAAGTCATTGGACATGAGTCTAAGACGAGTATTATTTGTCTAGGTTTCCGTGATTGAAGCACGTACCGTACGTCCGAATTGCCGATAACCCGCCTTCCCACATCAACGTGAGTTCATAGCCTCGCACTCTTTTAAATGTTTTTATGAAATGTTTTATAAACCCGCGAGGGAGATAACATGTTAGTTTTTATAAAATAGGACACCATTTGTCCCGATTGTTTGTTTATTGATTTGGACCCGAATGATTGTGTGACCCGATTGTATGACCCGATAAATGATTAAAGGACCCGATAGATGAAATAAAATGGATTATTAAAGTTAGGTTATGTCACCAAAAGTCCCATTAGCATGAATTGTGAACTACCGGGATTTGGTAGACGCTTATGCATATAATAGTACTATTTGGGGACGATCACCCCAGTTCGCGCCTTGACGGTTGATCCCCGTCGTGCCACATTGATTGGTAAGCGAATTTATGTATGAGAAGATTTCCATAGCGTGAACTTTGTGACGACACGCTAATTTAGATGGGCAAATTGAGTATCGGGTTAGCTACCCTTTGTTTGTTTTAGTAAGGTAACAATGTCATGCGGCTTATAATAATCCAAACTAACGAAATACTACTAGACGCACCGAATTACGATGTATTGCCTGACTAGCAATACAGGGTCATACTATTGATATTATGTTCGTGTTTTGGTTTTTCATAACCATATTCATATAACGGTTTTTATTTAACTTTATACAACGTCATAAGACGTATTGTATGATGTTTTTACGACATTGGCTCGTATAATGATTTTTAAGGCAAATGCCTATATTATGATTTTTGATAAGGATTTGTATAAAATGATTTTGGCTATTTTATGGCCTATCATAAAGATTTGTATCAAATGATTTTCGGTAATAATTTTATACCGATGTTATATTGATGGATATCATTAAACTCTATGAATTCACTCGGCGTTATCGCTGACCTTTTCTTTTAACATGTCTTATCTCAGGTACTTGAAGGTAATTCTCGGGAAGACAACAAGAATTCATGGCCCGCACTTAAATAATATTTTTCCATTCAAATGCTTTGTAAAACTTGTATGAATTGACCATGACTTGGGACCTATGTAAATTGATATTTATGAATGGAAATGTTTTATTATTAAACGACGTGATTTTTATGCGTTGTCTATGATGTGAGTAATGCGCTATCCCGTAACACCAACTAGTCTTCCGCTGTATTGAGTTGTATAAATTTGGGGGTGTTACAGTTTGATACCAGAGCTCTCGTTATAGAGAACGAAAGATTTTTAAAACCAAGGTTTTGAATAAAACATTTCAAAATCTTTTAACTAAAAACATTTTTCTAAAAATGTCCAAAAATCTTTTGACTATAACGGTGCCGAAGAATTCCCGAGTTACCGACAAGGCCAGACTGAGAAGTGTTATTTTAACATATATATAACTTGGATTATATATAGACATATATGATGTAATTTTATTACATGATTGTTTGATGATTATTTTGATATTTATACGAGGTATTTATACGACGTAGATTGTCACAAGGAACCCTAAATCCCCTAGTAAATTAATCGAAGCTATTCTCATAGGAATTCTAGCTATCCTAGATCTAAACCAAGTTGTGGATATTTATGATCCCAACAAATGGTTGATATTCGTAGAAATGTAGATATTAGTTGATTGTGATATTAAAGAAGAATTGGTGATATTAAATCTGATATCGATGTCATGACGATCTTTCCTTATAGAGTGGAGTTTGACAAAACGTTATCACCTGGAAAGATGTCATCTGATTCGTTGTCACCCAATTCTTAAATTTGAAATCGAAAGGGTGAATGTTGCAATTGAGGCTGTCATTGGAACCATTACCCAAAAGCCTCATGCCACTAGTACCTTTCCGAGAAGTCTAGTTGAATGATCAAGTCATTTCATACTAGTGACTCATTTGATAATTATTGATAAAGGAGTTATAGGATTGGAAATTAAGTGTTGTTCATATCGAGCTTTGGTTTCCCTATTAAGGTCTAAGAATAAGATTAAAAGTGTTGGAGAATGAAGTAGGATATAGAATTGGGTATAATTTGATTGAAACTTGAATAAAGTAAAATTTAACTTGTATTGGAATATGAAATTGTTGAGAGGAAGTCGCTAAAGTTCTGTGATTGAATTATAAGGTATTAATTGATTATTGATTCGTGTTAAGGGTTGTTCCTAGGCCATTGTCCACTAACGAGGATGCTCAGTGTCCAAGAAATAAATTGAAGAAATCTTCTTCTGAATTGAGATCGATGGATCTTCTAGGACATGTGGAACACTTAATGACTCTTGTAGATTAGTATTCATTGTGGTATCTTTTAAAAATCCCTAACTTAACTGAGACATCAGTTGGTAGGATGAGTTCTGAGAATTGTATGACATAGTGACATGTAATGTGTTACGGTACAATTTTGACTTGTTTGTGATTAATGAAAAAGACTACATTTGATTGCTAAATCCTACATGTATCGATGTTATCTATCTTTTATTGCTTTATCCTAATGTTCGCATTAGTGATGCAACCATTGAACAAGTACTCATCTTGATTTGAGTTACGTTGTGAATCATTCTTCGTGAGTGCCATCGAGGTCATGAACCTCATGATTATTTGGCAAAAGCTCATTTCCTATCATATTGTAGTTAGTTCTTGGTGAACAACTTTCCATCACTCTTTTGCAGATCACTCATTATTTTTTATAAAGTTAAAACAGTATCCTTTGAGGAAAAATTGAATTTTCATCCCTATAAGGATTATTCAAAGTGAGATTTATAAGTGATCGTTATCGAAATTAAGTTGTTTATAAAACACCTTGGAAAACTTAATTGTTTTCATAATAAAGAAAATCTTTGTAAATTTATTTTTGATTCTTATTTAAGATTTAAGCATGAAAATGTTTTTATTATAAACATGATGATAAAATTTTGACGAACTGAGTATTGCATCGTTAATCTTTAAATTGTATATAGTTGCGCGCCTACATACAATTTGGAATGGACCATGCAAGGCTGATTAGTAGTCACCATAAAACTAATGAATAAGCACTAAATTTTCTTTGAAGATTGTGAAAGAATAAATTTTATGAGATCTGCAAGAAGTGAAAAATAAGGACATAGAGTTAGGGACACCTACATATGTGCCTGTAGCATCTATTCTTTTGAGTCGAATTTACTCATCTGTGGAAATTCTCTTATTTGACAATTGACAATTGTTTCTTGTCCAATTCTTTCGTAGCGAGATTCTTAGGGAAAAGTATCTGATTACCGAGTGTTGATACCCGACTGGATGTATTGACATTCTCACTATTTCTTATGATTTGATTTCATTTTAATGACCTGGGTAACGATCCGAGGAGCTTTCGAATGCGTACTCAAATTATGAAAACATGGGATATATTCATATTCGTTAAATGTTTTCGTCTATATCTGATTTGAAATTCTCTCGCGTAGATTATGCGTTGACCTTACTCTTTTAAGGTTAGTTATGTCTCCTGATATCCTTGAACTTGTGAAGGATTATGAGTTATTATTAGTCTTTTGAGAAGTTCACATCTTATCGATGGCAATGCAACTTGAAAGTTGATAGTGCCAGTAGAATGGATTGATTGATTTCGACATGAGGACATTGTCTTAATCGATGGGAACTCGAATAAAATTCCCCTAAATGATAAGATGTTGATTATCAAAAGTGATCTAAATAATTCTTGCTGAATGACCATATCCTGCATTTAGACTTGAAATTATAACATGAATGGTTGAGAATTAGTCATAGATATTGTAATCTAGAAAGAACATAATGTGAATGTACTAAAAGATGTTTATGTTATCTGAAACTTTAGTAAGTATTTGTTGATGAATTACCTAGACTTTCGCCATTAAGGCAAGTAGAATTTGGTATTTGATTATATTCTCGGTGTTGCACCTGTGGCGTGTGCACTGTACGACAACACCATCTGAATTAAAAGAATTACCGTACAACTGAGAGAGTTGTCGGAGAAAGCTTTTATTCTACCAAGCTCGTCATTATGAAGAGCTAAGGTGTTATCATTCCTTATATTTATAGATTACTATGAACTGAGTAAATTGATAATCGAAAACAGTATCCATAACTCGAAATGGAAGATTTGTTCGATCATTTACAAGGTTCTAGTGTATGTTTTTAAAGATTTGATCCACGGCATGGTTATCATCAACTTCGCATCTGCGGAAAGGATTATGTATTCCAATCAATACATCCGGTACTTGTAATGAACTTTATGAGTTTCACGTGGTGACGTTTGGATTGACTAATACACATGTAGCATTCATAAATTTATCACGTGTGTAGGCTGTAATTTGATAAATTCATGCTCGTGATCATTAAGGACTATATGTTTGTTTATAAGAATAAGAATGAGTTAATAATTATTTATAGATTGCCCTGAATTGGCCGAACAATGAAAACCTATACCTTGAATAATTAATATGTAATTTAAGACTTAATCCTTTATATTAATCGACCATGTGATTAATAGATAATGGAATATAATGACTCTTGAAGTGCCAGATGGGTAGCAAAGTTATGCCAAAAATTTTAACCTTGGAAAAATGAATTAATGATCTAACAAATCATGGGATATAAGTCCCCGTTGTATGGGACCATTGAGATGATGTAAAAGATTGGTTTGAAAGGCATATAAGCTGAATCTACCCTAGGACTTCAAGAACTGCGTGAATTATGTTTCGTAAATCGAACTTGATGGAATGTCTATCAAGTGAGAATCTGATCACTTCTTAATAAAGTTTAGATCGGCGAAAAGTTGCATTCATCAAAAACCCGTGAACATCATGGATAGAGAAAGTAAGTCAACATTTAGCCTGATCTTATTCCCGTAAGTTATGTTTGATGAAACTCGCGTATTGTAATGAATTACACTTGGGAGAAATGACCGAATGTGGAGGAAATACCCACATGGCTTTAACTCTATAAGAAGCGAGTAGTAAGATGATCTTTGAGGACAAAGATCCTGTTTAGGGGTAAATGCTGTGACAATCCGTGAATTTATGATTGATATTTTATTCTCAATATTTAATTGAAAATATTATTTTAATGTTATATTATGAACTCACTTATTTTTGGGAAGTAATCTGGATTTACGTCTTGGAGTAGCATCGACTACGTCTAAACCGGAGGATTTTATGTTACGTGCTTACGTTTACATACACCGTTTTTGGTGACAGTCCGTCATTTCAGAAAATAAATTTGTCCGTGAATATTATTTTGAGATTTTAAATTTGTTTTAGTTCATAAACTCAAAATTTTACGAGAAGAGATTAGGACTTACGATTTTATTTTAACGTCCTTTACGACTAAACCGGAAACCTTAGGATTACGTATTTACGTTTTCGAACTCCGTTTTCAATGAGACAATTTTTATTAGATTCGTTTTGTGCCACTGATTCATAATTTATAAAAATGTTTTTCGTAAAACGACCCGAGGGCACGCAAATCGAGGAAACTAGAATCGAGGAGTTCCCGTAAATAAATGGGGATGAGACAAGTGGGACACTTGTCCCACCCCCACTCAAAACTGGCCTTAACTTAGCTACTAACACCATGAGGTGTCAAAACCTTATAAACAAGTTATACACTTGTTACTTCATGCTTACAAAGTAAGCTAACATCACACAAAACCACTTGCAACATACCACTCTTCTCATTTCAACATGCAATACCACACATTTCTCTCATCCTCTCTCAATTGTGCCGTCCACCATCATCACCCTACACTCCATTTTGATCAAATTTAACCACAAAATCCTATGTTATTCGTACATATGATGATGCCCTCTTGAAGCTCTCTTGAATGGTGGTGATTATAACATCCATGGAGGAGTTTCCATGGAGTCTTGGGGCTGATTTTCCACAAGGAGTTTATGAAGATTGGTGGCCTTGAAGATGGTCTTGGTTATCCATAAGTTTCTCCATCAAAATCCATGTCCAAATCATAACCTACAACAACTTGGTGGTATAAAGATTGTCCTCCTCATCCTCTTGTTATTTTTGATTATGTAATCTTGTATTTCTTTCACTTATGTATATGTATATGATGATGAATGATGATTAAAAATATTGTGTGGGGATTTGGTGTTGATAAACATGCTTAAAAAGATGAAAAACTATATGTAAAAAGGTTAAAATCTTGCTTAATTTAGATGGCTGTATAAAATAGTAAAGAATCATATGGTAAACTGGTAAAATGACTTTAATAGATTGATATACAGTAAGCTATGAGTCTTGTACACATGTGAGAGTTGGTCATGCAATGGAATCATTGTAATAAGTGAGATATGATCAAAACAAATTTAAATTACAAATCTGAGTTCACTGTTTTGGGCGATTTTTAGAAAATACTTAGATGATGATTTAACAGTAGCTATAGGAGAATTAAATGGAGAACATATCATGTAGTTTATGTCATAAAAATTTGAGCTTCTATCTCCATATAGAACTCTAGATATGACAGTTTTGGTGAATATGAAAATAAAAATCAGATTTTGAGAATTAATGTTTATTACTATTATATAAGCACTCAAAATTATATTGTATAAAATGTAAAATAAAACCCACTAACTCATGAATTTTATTTATATAAATATGTTAAAGGTTAAATAAATGTATAAATTATAAAAATGGTAGTGGAATAATATTTATAAGTTATAAAAACTATAAACTTGATGTTACGACTTTTTCGGCTATTACCGTAAAATTAACGTTTTTCGCCAATTAAAACTTAGACGATCAAACCCGTCTAATGTAAAGTTTTTAAAATTCATATACTGATATATAAGTATCTAATACAAGTAATAACCGATAAAACCCGAACTATAGGACATACGGACATTAACGAGCTAAGTAAACATATTGGACTAATAATTGGACTAAATAAGTTAAACACTTATAAAAAGAACTTATTGGGCTTAACCCATTTGGGCCCAACTTGTAAAGTTTTAATACTGATAATATAAGTATAAAATGGATTAATACAAGTTAAAGAACTTTTAATACGTTTATTGGACTTAAAACACGTAAATAGGTAAAACTAGTAAACTAGTAAGAAGATACCAATACGTAAACACTAAAATAAGTAAAAGAGAACATGTAAACCCACTGGATCATCATATATATAAAATCATCATATGTATACATAATTGTTATTTTTATATAGTCATTGGACATGAGTCTAAGACGAGTATTATTTGTCTAGGTTTCCGTGATTGAAGCACGTATCGTACGTCCGAATTGCCGATAACCCGCCTTCCCACATCAACGTGATTTCATAGCCTCGCACTCTTTTAAATGTTTTTATGAAATGTTTTATAAACCCGCGAGGGAGATAACATGTTAGTTTTTATAAAATAGGACACCATTTGTCCCGATTGTTTGTTTAGTGATTTGGACCCGAATGATTGTGTGACCCGATTGTATGACCCGATAAATGATTAAAGGACCCGATAGATGAAATAAAATGGATTATTAAAGTTAGGTTATGTCACTAAAAGTCCCATTAGCATGAACTGTGAACTACTGAGATTTGGTAGACGCTTATGCATATAATAGTACTATTTGGGGACGCTCACCCCAGTTCGCGCCTTGACGGTTGATCCCCGTCGTGCCACATTGATTGGTAAGTGAATTTATGTATGAGAAGATTTCCATAGCGTGACCTTTGTGACGACACACTAATTTAGATGGGCAAATTGAGTATCGGGTTAGCTACCCGTTGTTTGTTTTAGTAAGGTAACACTGTCATGCGACTTATAATAATCCAAACTAACGAAATACTACTAGACACACCGAATTACGATGTATTGCCTGACTAGCAATACACGGTCATACTATTGATATTATGTTCGTGTTTTTGTTTTTCATAACCATATTCATATAACGGTTTTTATTTAACTTTATACAACGTCATAAGACGTATTGTATGATGTTTTTACGACATTGGCTCGTATAATGATTTTTAAGGCAAATGCCTATATTATGATTTTTGATAAGGATTTGTATAAAATGATTTTGGCTATTTTATGGCCTATCATAAAGATTTGTATAAAATGATTTTCGGTAATAATTTTATACCGATGTTATATTGATGGATTTCATTAAACTCTATGAATTCACTCGGCGTTATCGCTGACCTTTTCTTTTAACATGTCTTATCTCAGGTACTTGAAGGTAATTCTCGGGAAGACAACAAGAATTCATGGCCCGCACTTAAATAATATTTTTCCATTCAAATGCTTTGTAAAACTTGTATGAATTGACCATGACTTAGGACCTATGTAAATTGATATTTATGAATGGAAATGTTTTATTATTAAACGACGCGATTTTTATGTGTTGTCTATGATGTGAGTAATGTGCTATCCCGTAACACCAACTAGTCTTCCGTTGTATTGAGTTGTATAAATTTGGGGGTGTTACAGTGGCCCTTCTCATCAACCCTAGAATTTACACCTCACACATTCAGCAGTTCTGGTCTAAATCCATGACCAAAACAGTGAATGGAGAGGTTACAATTCAAAGCACTGTAGATGGTCATCCCAAGGTGATTACACTTGCCTCCATCAGGGACAATCTTCTTCTTGATGATGAGGATAGGATAACCAACCTATCTGAGGCTGAAATCTTTGAGGGTCTTGTTAAATTGGGGTACACTCTTTCTAAAGATCAAAAATGTAAGTTTGCTAAAGGTCAGTTTGCCCCACATTGGAAATATTTGATTCATACAATTTTACAATGTTTGTCACCAAAAACCACTGCTTTCAATGAATTTGGTAGTGAGATGGCTTCTGCCCTGATCTGCTTAGCAACAGGGAGGAAGTATTGTTTTTCTCAAATGATGTTCAAAGGAATGGTTAAAAATGTGTCAAGCAATTCAAAATTCTGTATGTACCCAAGGTTTATTGAACTTCTGCTGAATATGAGTAAACATGGTCCAATCAAACACAAAAACTACTTTTCAGCAACCAAGCACACTACCAAACTAGTCACCATACTTCTTGCACCATCCCCACAATTTTCTGGCAGGTCCATTCCTCTCACTTCAATTATGATGAAACAAATCAGACAGGAAGAAGCCAAGACACAAACAGCCAAACACAAACCTTCTGATTCCCTGCCAAGAAACTACACCCTGCTAGTACTCTACCCCCTGGTGATCCACAACATGAAAGGCGATCTAAATCCAGGTTTGCTAGGTCTCCCTTGCCTTGTGAATCTTCACAAGTAGCAGAGAGGAGAGTCTCCAAGGGTTTGGAGCAAACTAAGGGTTTGGTAGCCACTACTGTCTCATCCTCAAGGGGTGAGCAGGATAGTGACACCATCAATAAGTCCTCTCCCTCACTCCATGATATCCAAAAAGGGGAGAAATCCCCTTCTAGGGTTGAGAGCAGCATGAAACCTATGACCATTTTGGAATTGACGAAAATGTGCATGAGTCTGAAAAGGAAGAATGAACAACTTGTACAGAATGTCAAAAAGCAAGGTCTGGTTATCAATTACTTGGAAACCAGACTTGCCACACTTGAGGGGAGGAGAAAGCCCAGGCTTATCATATCCACAGATGAGGATGCTTCCAAAGGGGAGGAACTTCCCAATACAGAAGAGTCTACTCAGTACTATTCATATCCTGGTTGTGTACAAGGAAAGATAGCAAGTGCCGAGAAAGGGATTGAGAAAGGAAGTGCTGATAAGGTAAGTGATAAGGGGAGTGCAACTAAAGAGATTGCTCAAACATTTCTAACTATGGGCAATCATGAAGAAGCCCCTGCTTCAAAAGTTTCCCCTGCCATTGCTGATCCCACTGCTGTAAGTCATTCCACTGCTAAGCCTATTACTCAAACTTTTGTTAGAAAGAACAGAAAGCAACCAGCTCAGAAGGGAATTACTATCAAAGAACCTGCATCTAGAGTTAAATCAGCACCAGTAGTGGATCCAAAAGACAAAGGAAAAGGAATCATGATTGAACAGCCCAAGAGAAAATACAAGCATAGAACTCCTGAACAGGAAAGGGCTCAAGAAGCACATGATGCACAAGTAGCTCTCAGGCTACAACAAGAGGAGATGGATATGCAGGATCAGAGAATGCAAAAGATGAGGCCTAAAGATATGCTCAAGCAGGTTGAAATTATGCATAGAGAGTTAGATGGCAGGGTGCCTCATGTTGGAGAATTTCTAGATCAATGGGAGAAGGAGTTAATCAATGCTCCCTTGGAAGACAGGTATGAGTTAACTTGCCTTGTTTACAAATATCAAACCGAATATCTGGAAAGGAGGGCAAATCAAATTCAGAGAGAGAAGTATTTGAGTTCTGAGAAAGGTAGACTTGAACACTACAAAGTTTTGCTCAAGAGACATAAGAAGTGGAAGGATGGGGACTTACAGATATGAGTTTTGAAGCTAAAAAAAGAGCAGTCAGACCAGTTTTAAGGGAATATGATGTGGAAGACTTTATGACTATGAACTCTCCTGAGGAAGCTGAGTATCTTAGGAGACAAAGTGAAGTGTTACAGAAAGCTAGGGAATCTATGAAAAGAAAGGCTGAAGGAACAACTTTGGAAACTACACAAGCAGGTGCATCATCCCAAGCAGGTGCATCATCACAAGCAGGGGCATTACATCAAGCAGGTGAAAGTTTTCCAGAGATTGAGAAATCTGTACTTAATATACAAACAGCAGCCAAAAGACTCAAGAGAATGGAGAAAGTTGGCACAGTTACTAAGGAGTCTCAACGTCCTTCAAATGAAGAAATTGATAAACAGCTAATTCTGCAAGAAAATGATGATATCTCACCTAGTGAACTTGGAAAGAAGTTTGCTATTATAGAGTATGCTGTTTATGAACACAAAGGAAGGACTTGGTGGAAGCTCACAAGAGCTGACAATACAGCACAGACATTTCTAAGTCTAGATGTCATGTTTCAAACCTTGGATAGTGAGGACTTAGAAGATCTGCGGAAAATTTTGAAAAAGACTTTTGCTGCAAAACCTCCTACCATGGATGGTGTGGAGAAGGATTGGGTAATTTGGGAGCGCATGCATAGGATGTATGATCATGAGTTATTTGATCCTATATTTGATGTAGTGAATAAAGGAGATTTGTTGTATTGGAAGCTGTTTACCAATTCTGGGGTCTATGAGGTAGTAATGGAAGGAGTAAGTGTGTACTTGATCAATCATTGTTATTATCCCTTCACTCAGGAGACCTTGAAGAAACTAGCACAGGCTAACTTGATTGTAGATGCTAAAATGCCTGTTGCTTATGATCTGGTAAGGATGATGCATAGTCAGATTTGTCAGAAAGTTTGTAAGCATCCTCATCAACTAGGATTTATTCAAAAACTTGTCTTTAGGGGAAAGCACAAGTTAAGGGGAGGATTGTTGGGAATAAATCTATGTATACTTGTTACCCCTGCTAGTTGATTATTCGTACTCCTGCTAGAGTAAGTTCCCCCCTGCCAAATAACAAAGGCAGGGGGATTGGTTCCCCTACATAAGTCAAAGGCCCTGCCGTCAGAGATAAACTTGGAATAGATTTTTACGCGTTTCTGTTACTACTCCCTAATACTTTCCAAGTTTGTTAGTAATGATCTTGTACGTGAGTCCTTATGCCTATAAAAGGTCTCACTAGGTTAGCATGCAAAGTGTGTCTTTCTCTATTGTCTTTCATTATCATACTTTAAGGTTTTGTAAACCCTAATACTATTCTAGGGTATTCGTATATCATTGATATATTAAAGTTCAATGTTTGCTTTAATCATATTGTTCTTGTGCTAAACACTATATTCCGCATCTTGTTTAGTTACTTTGCCTTGCAAAGTTTCTCTAGTGTTAGATTGAATTTATTCTTTCTATCACAACCCTTAAACAAGCTATTAAGGTTTAAGATCTGAGTTTGGGATCAACAGTCTACACTTATAGGACTTCATTAAGGTTATAAGATTATGTTAAGACAATTTACAAGTATCTTGATGCACAAGGTACAAGATTTTAATGCATGACTTGTAAATTAGGTGAAAATAGGTATTTTCGCTCTTTAGACATGTTTACCTAAACTAAACCATCAAACCAAGTGTAAGAACTCTTTGGAAACTTAAATACAAAGTCTAGGACCTAAATTAAGTTTACATTAGTATCTAAGAGGAGGATAATTACTTTTACTAAGATTTAAACCTAGATCATTAGAAAACCCTAATCTACATCAGATTACTTCCCATCTTCACATCAAACCTTTGTTAAACTTCAAACCAAAGACCCAAACCTTCTAATTAGAATTTCTAAACCCTAATTAAGCCTTAATCATTCACTAATCACTTTACTAAGTCCCTAATCACCAAAATCACAAAGTATAAGTTACAAGCCCTAGAAATTAGACCCGATTTTGTATTCTCCCTCGAAAAATCATTATAAACACTTTCCCTCCTATTCCAAGTTCAAAAACCAGATATTTACATGTTGTAGGATATTTTAGAAGTGGTGACAAGTAGGTGCATAACCTAGTTGTGTGCTACACATCGCCATTCTATCAACATCATGTCGTGACCTAATATGAGCCACAAGTGAAGATTGTTGTGTAGAGCTTCACTAGCTATCCTTAGTCATCAGTCTAACTATGTTACATGTTTAAGGCTAAGAGGTTGGAGGCTAAGGCATGAAATGGGTATAAATAGGGGCGTATGGACTAAGCTTATACTTGCACCCCGTTTTCTTAAAACCTCCTACCCAGTATCATATTCACTTATATAAACGTCTTAGGAAATCCCTCAAGACTAGAAACCAGGTCTAGAAGGAATCCATTGAAGCTTTTGAAGCTTTGATAGCAAGTAGTGCTCATAAGAAGTCATAAAGAGTCATTTTGGATCCACCTAGGTAATCTTAATGTTAACCAAGCTTTGATCTTGTTATAATGATTTCTAAGACTTGTTACAATGCCAAAATAATGTTAGAAAGATAATCTAAAAAAACTAAGTCATTTGATTAAGTTAAATGGAAGTTATAAGCTAAAGATGTCTAAAAACCCTAGTTTTGTATTTTACATGAAATAATGACTTAAAATCCATTTCAAGAGCTATAATTCTAGTAAATGTTATTATGATTATAAATGTGTTTTATGACTTTGTTTTAAAATCCTAGATCATTTGGTACATTTTTGAAGAAGTTATATGATTTTTACAAGAATAGGGACCAAAACTATCATTTTTGAAACTATATATCATTTTGGGCCAAAAGTGTCATTTTGTCAAAGTAAAAGCCATAAGAATAAATGTTGTAAAGTTTGAGACCCTATTGTTAAATATTGAGGGATTAAATTGCAATTAATGAAAGTATATACGTAAAGGGTTAAAAGTGTAATTATGCCAAAATATAACTATTAAGACTATTTTTACCAATATTCAAACTAAAGAACTTAAAATGTAATAAAATACAATGTGTCATGTGTAAAACTCGCATGCTTTTACCATGAATAGTACCCTTAAGATCGTACGTACTAGATTAAAACTTTCCTATTATAGCATGATTACGATTACGTGTTAGGATTTTACGTATTACGTACGTGTTAGAACACGATAAGTAGTTACTACGCACGAGCACGCAATAATTATTTGACAATAATTAATCACGAACATGCGATCATGAAATCATGAACGTAATTAAATCACGAACTATTATTAATTACGTATATATATTTATTACGAGCGTAAATAAATATATTAGGCCACGGTAATTATTTAACGAGAACACATTAAACGTGAACACAAATAAACATGAACGAACAATTAAACATCGAGACACGGAATACGGGTACCACATGAGGGGCCCCTACCCGCGGCAACAAGGAAGAGATGGGCCAAGCCCATCTCAAATTTCACTAAAGAGGGGTTAAGAAAAAGTTACTACTCATTTTTCAATTTACAGAAGATTTTTACAAAAACCTAAAAAGTTTCTCCTTCTCCTTCTTTTTCTTTTTTTGGCCGCCTCACATAAACACACCAAGGAGGGTGTTTATTTGATTTTTGATCATGGATTTGGTGCAAGTGTTCGTGTTTGTTCATCCTCGTTTAGATCCACGCATTCGGTATATTATTTTTATCCCTTTTCTTTTGATTTTGATCTAATAATAAATTAAGAACATGATGTTTTTAAAACCTAATTAAAAACATAGATCTAACATGAAAATGGTTTTGGAATAAATCAAAAAGGGTGTTTTAGGGGTGTTTGTTTTGGCCGGCGCCTAAACCGAACCCCAAAGGGGTCTCGGTTTGGCTACTCGACCACCACCGAGACCATATGGTCCCGGTTGGTTGGTGTGGGTCCCACGACAGCAGCAAGACAAGGGGAACCCCAAAGTGGTTCGGGGCATGGTGTCCCTTTCATGTCCAGTTCATGGTTCCTAGTCAAGATCCAGGTCACGGTGTATGTTAAGATTTTTATTTTTATAATCATATGTTAAAATTAAATTAATAAACATGACATGATTAATTTAATGACATGACTTAGGTTATATTAATTATTAAAATCATGAAATTATTAACCTAAGTATTTTATATTTTTAGACTTATAATTAAATAATTATTTAAAAACCATGGTTATAATTAATTAATTAACATGAAAGGTTATATTATTAATAAATAATAATACATGTTTTAACCTAAGTATTTAGCTTTATTTAATTAAAACATGATATACTTTAATTAAATATTTTAACCTATAGTTTATTTTAATTACATGAAATAATTAATAAACTATACATTATATCATATGACTTAGAAAATAATCATGAAAACACTTAGGCTTATGTACTTAGCTTATTTAACCAGATTATATCTAATTATAGAAACTTCCTATTTTTAGAAACTTATTTAAATAAGGCAGCTAATCTATTAATGGAAACTTATTTAATTAAGGCAGCTAATCTATTTATGGAAACTTTCTATTTTTAGAAACTTATCTATTTTAAGCAGTAATTCTATTTTTTGGAAACTTTCTATTTTTGGTAACTTTCTATTTTTGGACACTTTCTATTTTTGGAAATTTTATATTTTAGGAAACCTGCTATTTTTGGAAAGTTACTTATTATTAAACAGTAAGTTTAATAATACATGAAATACTAGAAATACCTAATCAGAATAGACAGAATATAAGATAAACACAGTTTAAGGCTTTAAAACAGTAAAACATGATATGAACATATAAAATAAGCTAAGACATGACATAAAACCAGTTACGTATTTAGTAAGCAGATACTTATTCATGTATGTATTTATGTAGCATTAGTGATACGGAAGTAGGATTCCTCTCAGTTCATCTTCTTCATTCACTGGACATAAGGTACGGATTCCCGTCCTTTCAGTATGGACATTCTTTCCTAATTAGGATTCCCCGTATGCAGCCAAATGTTTTCTCGTAGTATAAGTTATGTGTTTGATTTGCTTATGTTTAATTTAGAATACCTATAGCAATATACATGCATGACCAGTTCCACCTAGTTATGGAGGTACCATAACCATAACATTAGAGGCACTGATGTTATGACTTCACCATAGCGGAGTGATTGCTCGTGGCGTCCCTTCACCTTTTGGCCATTTATATTGTATTTATCATGTGGGGCGTATGGGTGCATCCTAGTTACATGTTTTCAGTCCGGATTTCATGGTGAATGTTGTGTGTGCCTTGCATCCTTCACAAGGAGCTGATCCCTCCTACCTAAACCAGAATATTAAATTAGAGGCAGCCCCTCTAATTTTCATGATGAGGTCACCCCTCCAAGTATTCATGCACGGTGGATTTTCATGACCTATATTGGCTAATGGTAAAATATGATAAACAGTTTGTACAAGATAAACAGAAGGCTTTTCAAACTATAAAACCAGTTTTATCAAGACTTAACTAGGTTACTGGGGACTTAGTTTCTTCCGCTGTTATATGTTATATGCTTATCCTATTCATGCTTTATTGTACATCCGTGCACTGAGCGTATTTCTCAACCGTTTTCCTTTTCTATGTTCCCAAAACGGCAGGTACTTAGGGACGCTCGTAGACTTTAAGCGTACGTGCATATGGACTAGAAGCTTTCTAGCCTTTCTTTACTTTATGCATTACCTTTCTTTTGATACATTTTCTATGGACATTGTTTAGTCCTTACTTATGTTTGTGTGTGATGATCTTTACTTTTGGACTACCGATGTTTGATTCCGGTATTTTCCTTTTATGGTCATGTAATGCTTAGACATTTTTCCTTGTATGCTTTGATGACACGCCATTATATGTGTGACATTTCCATTATCAAAATGGGGTGTTACAATTATGGTATCAGAGCCAAGGCTTCGATCTGTAGGCTCTCAAATATGACCTGTGATTAGTGGGTAGTCACTATGGTCTTCCTAGAACCGACAGTTGTTTTCATGCATTCATCATTTTTATGCATACATATATATGTCATTGTCACAGATTTATGACTAATTAATGGTTGGTACAGGACTGGCCCTATTTAGTCGCATGTTTTTTTTATCAAAACTTTTAAATTTGGGACCGACCCATAGGCGTCCCCTCGCCATGTCTTTTGTTTTTGGGTGAACTGACCATAGGCGTTCACTCTCGAGCATACAAAAGTTTTCATAAAACTGCATCATGCATTCATACACAAAATTTTCTTGCATAAATTTTTCTCTTGAAATTTTGGTATAATTTTTTTTTCATGTATATATATTTTATGTTTTGATCTGTTTAATCATATGTTTTATGTTATACTGTCAGATGGTTCTCACACGCGAACAGGAACAACTCAATGCTGCAATTCAAGCTGTTATGCAAGCTTTGCTTCCTCAACTGAGGAACGACATCAGGGCTGAAGTTCAAGCTGCCAACAATCAGCAGCATAATCAGGCACCTCCTCCTCCAGTGACATTAGCAGTATGGCTGGAGAGATTCAACAAGCTCCGTCCTCGAGCTTTTGAGAAGACAGATAGCCCTAGTGATGCTGAAAGCTGGTTGGCTCACATTGAGAAGATTTTCAATGCTATGGGTTGTGACCCCGCATACAAGGCGAGGTTGGCATGCTATCGGTTCGAAGGCGATGTGCTAAATTGGTGGTTAGCGTTGATGCAGTCTGAGGGTGGTGACGAGTGGGTTGCTGGTTTGACTTGGGCTCAGTTCAAGGACAGGGTGATGGAGCAGTTCTTTCCAAAGTCTGAGCAAGACAAGCTCAAGAGAGAGTACCATGGGATCCGACAGAGAGCTGGGGAGAATAGCAACGATTTTATGCAGCTCTTTCTTTGCTTAGCTGGTTTCCTTGGTGCGGCAGCACGTACTCCTAAAGAGCAGGCACACCACTTTAGGTGGGCTCTTCGCACATCGGTCGCAAACAATCTGGTGTGTGTTACGTTCAACACTGTAGCACAAGTGGCCGATGCAACACGTAAGCTGGAAATGCTGTAGGAGAGAAATGAGTTCGGGGAAGCTGAGAGACCCGACAAGAGGTAAATATTCGTATTCAAGCGGTGATCAATCCGTATTCTTTCTATATATGTCAATTATTCATCTCTTTAAAATGTATCTTCCAGGCAGAAAACTGGGGACCGGTCTCAGCCGGCTACTCAGCAGCAGCCTCATCAGCCCAAGGGAAACGGTCAGACTAACGACCGTTCTGCTACGGATAGGCGAGGCGGTAATGATAATTACCGTAACAACGCTGGACACTCCAACAGCAGCAGGTCCTAATACTTACGCATTTCCTTATGATTTCATGTTTTAACTCATATTCTGACACTTTAGCAAAACTTCTACCAGGAACCATGGAAACGGTAGGGACCAGAACAAGAGAGGTTCAGAGCCTAGCCGTCCAGCTATCACTGGTATTCAATCTTACGATTATCCGTATTGTCCTTTGTACCCAATTATCATGTATTATGTAAAATGTTTTATCAGGTTCCCAGCCAGCCAGAGCACCTGCTGGAGGATTTACTCATCCTCTTTGCTCTACTTGACACCGTAGGCACCCAGGGCCATGTCGCCGTAACACTGACGCATGCTTCAAGTGAGGTCTTCCTGGTCATATCATGAAGGATTGCCGTAAGGGCGAGATGGAGGGTACATCGGGACATGCTGATTCCAAGCCGCCTCCTACCACCGGGCGTTTCTACACGACATCTTGAGACCAGGCCAACAAGTCTACAGGTACCATCACTGGAATCTTGTATATGTATGGTCAAGCTGAATGTGTTCTTTTCGATACGGGTGCTACTCACTCGGTTATTTCTACTGCTTATGCTAAGAACATTAAGATGCTCCCCATGCCACTAGAGAATAGGCTTACTATTTCCACGCCTTTGAGGGACTTTGTATTAATCACCCATGTATACAAGAGTCTTCCCCTAGAATTTGACGATAAGGTTCGACCTGTTGACGCATTTTCGCTGGACATGAATGACTTCGACATGATTTTGGGTATGGATTGGTTATCCAAGCATCATGCAACCATAGACTGCCATTCATATTGAGTTATCTTCGGTGATGTTAATGCACCAGGGTACATTCATAACGGGTTCGTACCCGGACGGTCTATACAAATCATATCTACCATGCAAGCGCGTGCACTACTGTCACATGGCTGCGAGGGTTATCTAGCTACGGTTCACGACATGGATGTTGAATCTCCATCAATTCAGGATCAACCAATAGTGTCGTAATTCCAAGATATATTTCCAACAGAACTTCCGGGCATACCACCTGTACGAGAAGTGGAATTTAGTATCGAGCTCATCCCAGGAGCTGAACCAATCTCCAAGGCTCCTTATCGCATGGCTCCCACAGAGCTGAAGGAGCTGAAGGATCAACTGCAAAAACTTCTTGAACGAGGTTTCATTCGACTGAGCGCATCTCCATGGGGCGCACCGGTCTTGTTTGTTAAGAAGATAGACGGCAGTATGCGTCTTTGCATAGACTATCGCGAGCTCAACAAGATTACTATCCGGAATAGGTATCCACTGCCACGTATTGACGATCTGTTTGACCAACTCCAAGGGGCCAAACACTTGTCCAAGATCGATCTTAGGTCAGGCTACCATCAGCTACGGGTCAAGGAGCAGGATATCGCCAAGACTGCTTTTCGTACCCGCTATGGCCACTACGAGTTTGTAGTTATGCCATTCGGCCTGACAAATGCTCCAGTAGTGTTCATGGACTTGATGAACAGAATCTTCCATGAGTTTCTGGACAAGTTCGTCACTGTCTTCAACGATGACATTCTGATTTTCTCAAAGTCCAAGGAGGAACACGAAGACCATCTTCGTACAGTACTACAGATTCTTCGCCAGAAGCAGTTGTATGCTAAATTCTCCAAGTGTGAGTTCTGGTTAGAAAAGGTGGCATTCTTAGGTCACATTATATCAGCAGAAAGAATCACAATGGATCCAGCGAAGGTTGATGCCATTACTAAGTGGCCAAGGCCGACATCAGCGACGGAAGTCCGTAGTTTCTTAGGCTTAGCTGGCTATTACCGTAGGTTCGTGGAGAAATTTTCCCGCTTAGCACTACCATTGACCAAACTGATGCGGAAAGGGGAGAAATTCGTCTGGAATGAAGAACGAGAGAAGAGCTTTGAAGACCTGAAGCAGAAGCTAGTATCTGCACCTATTCTTACTCTACCATCTGGTACGGGTGGATTTCAAATCTACAACGATGCATCAGGGAAGGGACTTGGCTGTGTTCTCATGCAACATGGGAAAGTTATCGCGTACGCTTCACGGCAGCTTAAGCCTTATGAAGAAAATTACCCCACGCATGACTTGGAACTTGCTGTAGTCGTGTTTGCATTGAAGATATGGAGGCACTACTTATATGGAGAATCATGTGACATTTTCACGGACCACAAGAGATTGAAGTATATCTTCACTCAACATGAATTAAACATGAGGCAGAGGAGATGGTTAGAGCTGTTGAAGGATAATGACATTAATCTACAGTATCATCCCGGAAAGGCAAATGTAGTGGCAGATGCTCTTAGCAGGAAGTCCGGAATGATCAACAGCATTAAAATCGAAGAGGAAATCATAAGAGACTTGGAGCGACTAGACATCGAGATCATGGTACGTGGACAACACGGTTACTGGGCTAATCTTAGAGTAGAACCCGAGTTACTCTCTAAGATCAAGGAAGCTCAGAAAGATGATGGAGAAATTTGGGCGATAGTACAGAATTTGGAGAAACAGACGGAATTCAGAGTAGACGCAGATGGTATTGTATGGCAGGGCACGAGACTTTGTGTTCCTGATGACCAAGAACTCCAGGAAGCCTTGTTAGCTGAAGCTCATAGCTCCCCATTCTCTATACATCCTGGTTCGACTAAGATGTACCATGACATCAAGCAGTACTTTTGGTGGAGTGGTATGAAACAGGATGTAGCCACTTACGTTTCCAAATGTCTTACCTGCCAGCAGGTTAAGATCAAGCATCAGCGATCTGGCGGTCTCCTTCAACCGTTAGATATTCTAGAGTGGAAGTGGGACAAAATCACCATGGATTTTGTTGTTGGTCTTCCGCCTACCAAGAGGAAGCACGATGCAATTTGGGTTATCGTAGATCGACTTACCAAATCAGCTCATTTCTTATCGATCCGCAAGGAAGATCCGGTAAGTAAACTCGCCGATACGTATAGAATAGAGATCATGTGACTCCACGGTGCACCATCTAGCATCGTCTCAGACAGAGATCCTCGATTTACTTCGCGCTTTTGGAAGAGTCTACAGAAAGCTTGGGGTACACAATCCTCAAACGGACGGACAACCGGAACGAACTATTCAGACATTGGAGGATATGTCGAGGTCATGTGCGTTGGAATGGACGTGTGATTGGGATGATTACATCTGTTTGATGGAGTTTGCATACAACAACAGTTGGCACGCAAGTATCAAGTGTGCTCCTTTCGAGATGTTGTATGGCAGAAAGTGTCGCGCCCCAATCTGCTGGGATCAGGTTGGCGAGCGAACACTTGAAGGACCAGAAATCATAGAGATGACCAATGAAAAGATCGCAGTAGCTAAGCAAAAACTTTAGGAATCACAGTCACGTCAGAAGAGTTACGCCGATAAGCATCGTAGGGACATACATTTTAACGTAGGAGATCACGTCTTCCTTAAGGTTTCGCCGACACGTGGTGTTAGACGCTTCGGGATTAAAGGTAAGCTCAGTCCTCGTTTCATCAGACCGTTTGATATCATTGAACGAGTCGATGAAGTATCTTACCGATTGGCGTTACCTCCGCAGCTTTCACATGTGCACAATGTGTTTCATGTGTCCTTACTCAGAGGGTACCAGTATCATCCCCTTCACATGGTTCAGTATCCACTGGAACAGATACGTGAAGATCTCACTTTTATAGAAGAACCCGAACGAGTTCTTGACAGACAAGAACGAGTCATGAGAAGGAAGACGATTCCATTCGTCAAAATCCTATGGAGGGATCATACCGAGCGGGAAGCCACTTGGGAAACAGAGGAGTCTATCTGGGCTTCTTACCCTCATTTCATATTTTGAATTCGGGTATGTTCTTCTTTTTCAGTTTACTTTATCTATAATTCTGGGACGAATTATTCTTTTAGGGGGGAAGAGTTGTAAAACCCGCATGCTTTTACCATGAATAGTACCCTTAAGATCGTACGTACTAGATTAAAACTTTCCTATTATAGCATGATTACGATTACGTGTTAGGATTTTAGGTATTACGTACGTTTTAGAACACGATAAGTAGTTACTACGCACGAGCACACAATAATTATTTGACAATAATTAATCACGAACATGCGATCATGAAATCATGAACGTAATTAAATCACGAACTATTATTAATTACGTATATATATTTATTACGAGGGTAAATAAATATATTAGGTCACGGTAATTATTTAACGAGAATACATTAAACGCGAACACAAATAAACATGAACGAACAATAAAACATCGAGACACGGAAAACGGTACGGGTACCCCATGTGGGGCCCCTACCCGCGGAAACAAGGAAGAGATGGGCCAAACCAATCTCAAATTTCACTAAACAGGGGTTAAGGGAAAAGTTACTACTCATTTTTCACTTTACAGAAGATTTTTATAAAAACCTAAAAAGTTTCTCCTTCTCCTTCTTTTTCTTTTTTTGGCCGCCACACATAAACACACCAAGGAGGGTGTTTATTTGATTTTTGATCTTGGATTTGGTGCAAGTGTTCGTGTTTGTTCATCCTCGTTTAGATCCACACATTCGGTATATTATTTTTATCCCTCTTCTTTTGATTTTGATCTAATAATAAATTAAGAACAAGATGTTCTTAAAACCTAATTAAAAACATAGATCTAACATGAAAATGGTTTTGGAATAAATCAAAAAGGGTGTTTTAGGGGTGTTTGTTTTGGCCGGCGCCTAAACCGAACCCCAAAGGGGTCTCGGTTTGGCTACTCGACCACCACCGAGACCATATGGTCCCGGTTGGTTGGTGTGGGTCCCATGGCACCAGCAAGACAAGGGGAACCCTGAAGTTGTTCGGGGTATGGTGTCGATTTCATGTCCGGTTCATGGTTCCTAGTCAAGATCCGGTTTACAGTGTATGTTAAGATTTTTATTTTTATAATCATATGTTAAAATTAAATTAATAAACATGACATGATTAATTTAATAACATGACTTAGGTTATATTAATTATTAAAATCATGAAATTATTAACCTAAGTATTTTATATTTTTAGACTTATAATTAATTAATTATTTAAAAACCATGGTTATAATTAATTAATTAACATGACTTAGGTTATATTATTAATAAAAAATAATACATGTTTTAACCTAAGTATTTAACTTTATTTAATTAAAACATGATATACTTTAATTAAATATTTTAACCTATAGTTTATTTTAATTACATGAAATAATTAATAAACTATACATTATATCATATGACTTAGAAAATAATCATGAAAACACTTAGACTTATATACTTAGCTTATTTAACCAGCTTATATCTAATTATGGAAACTTTCTATTTTTAGAAACTTATTTAAATAAGGCAGCTAATCTATTTATGGAAACTTATTTAATTAAGGCAGCTAATCAATTTATGGAAACTTTCTATTTTTAGAAACTTATCTATTTTAAGCAGTAATTCTATTTTTTGAAACTTTCTATTTTTGGAAACTTTCTATTTTTGGAAACTTTCTATTTTGGAAACTTTCTATTTTTGGTAACTTTCTATTTTTGGAAACTTTCTATTTTTGGAAACTTTCTATTTTAGGAAACCTGTTATTTTTGGAAAGTTACTTATTATTACACAGTAAGTATAATAATACATGAAATACCATATATGAACATATAAAATAAGCTAAGACATGACATAAAACCAGTTACGTAGTTAGTAAGCAGATACTTATTCATGTGTGTATTTATGTAGCATTAGTGATACGGAAGTAGGATTCCTCTCAGTTCATCTTCTTCGTTCACTTGACATAAGGTACGGATTTCCGTCCTTTCAGTATGGACATTCTTTCCTTATTAGGATTCCCCGTATGCAGCCAAATGTTTTCCCGTAGTATAAGTTATGTGTTTTATTTGCTTATGTTTAATTTAGAATACCTATAGCCATATACATGCATGACCAGTTCCACCTAGTTATGGAGGTACCATAACCATAACATTAGAGGCACTGATGTTATGACTTCACCATGGCGGAGTGATTGTTCGTGGCGTCCCTTCAGCTTTTGGCCATTTATATTATATTTATCATGTGGGGCGTATGGGTGCATCCTAGTTACATGTTTTCAGTCAGGATTTCGTGGTGAATGTGGTGTGTGCCGTGCATCCTTCACAAGGAGCTGATCCCTCCTACCCAAACCAGAATATTAAATTAGAGGCAGCCCCTCTAATTTGCATGATGAGGTCACCCCTCCAA
The DNA here is from genome assembly GCA_025667525.1 of Glebionis coronaria. Lineage (NCBI taxonomy): Eukaryota > Viridiplantae > Streptophyta > Magnoliopsida > Asterales > Asteraceae > Glebionis > Glebionis coronaria. The sequence continues at coordinate 460,750,227 of CM046877.1, forward strand.
GTATTCATGCACGGTGGATTTTCATGACCTATATTGGCTAATGGTAAAATATGATAAACAGTTTTTACAAGATAAACATAAGGCTTTTCAAACTATAAAACCAGTTTTATCAAGACTTAACCACGTTACTCAGGACTTAGTTTCTTCCGCTGTTATATGTTATATGCTTATCCTCTTCATGCTTTATTGTACATCCGTGCACTGAGTGTATTGCTCAGCCGTTTTCCATTTCTATGTTCCCAAAACGGCATGTACTCAGGGAGCTCGTAGACTTTAAGCGTACGTGCATATGGACTGGAAGCTTTCTAGCCTTTGTTTACTTTGTGCATTACCTTTCTTTTGATACATTTGCTATGGACATTGTTTAGTCCTTTCCTTTACTATACTTATGTTTGTGTGTGATGAGCTTTACTTTTGGACTACCGATGTTTGATTCCGGTATTTTCCTTTTATGGTCATGTATTGCTTAGACATTTTTCCTTGTATGCTTTGATGACACGCCATAATATGTGTGACATTTCCATTATCAAAATGGGGTGTTACACATGTTAGTAGGTAAATTTGTACAAAGTTGTTCCAGCTTGATATTATGTTTTGACTGAGTGGTTGGGTTTACAATTTAAAGTGCCCTTGCTCCTCAAACTTTTATAGAATGGCTTCTAAGTATAATGGCCCGAACAATGATACTATTACTCCAATATAATTGAATCAAAGAATATGTATAAAAAATACTATATGAAAAGATCGAACTCAGAGATTATGACTTGATATATATACATATTGTGTGTTAACTCAGATTTTGTGTGGAGGTTGTGATTGGTTATAGCTGAATAATTCAAGACTCTATAGGCTAAGGTGAGTTTATAGCCTCACTTTTGAAAGTTTATAAATGATTTGAAAACCCGTGAGGGGGATATATGCTAAAACTAGAATACAAGTGTTTTTGTATGTTGCCTATATGATTATTGACACTACGTTTACTTATTCCCATTAAGACCCTTTTTAATCGTGGACCGCTAATCATTTAATGAGCGCTAATATTGTGAATAGTACGATTGGAGACTGACATCTCCTATCTGGGCAAGTCGCACTTGCTAGCAGCTAAGATTTCCTACCTAGGCTAAACAAATATGTTGTATTTTGCTAAACTCAGGATAGTCTGGGAATCTACCTGTTTAAGGGCAATTTGTTGGATTTTTTCTGATAATGTCTAGTCGCGGGGTCATGAGCTAGTGAAATAAGAATCAATAAATCTAAAAATTTTGGTGTATAATAATGTAGCCCTAGAGTCATACTTGTATTCAAATGTTGTTTAAAACCTATAAATTCACTCAATCTTTGTGTTGACTTTAAGGCATACATTTCAGGTGAATGAGGACTGGCGGGATGCGAATGGTGGTGTCTTGAATAAAGTTATCATTCTATCAATAAAACTAGATCTTTGGGGAAACCTATTTTGTACTGTGTATGTACAGTTGTTTATTAACTCTGATTTTAATAAATGAATGATGACGTAAGTTTCTATAAAGTGTCTTTTGGCATATTCTATTATTGTGACTATGGTACCTTGAAGTAATACCCCAGATTAGCTTCCGCTGTTATATGGTAAAAATGGGGGTGTTAAAGAAGAAGGCTTAGAGGATGAAGAAGAAGAATAACCAAGAGAGGTTTAAGAAGGAGGTGGGATGATCCAAACTAGTAATGTGTAAAAACTCATTTTGGTGAATAATGAAACATGCTTGGCTTAATTTAGAAAAAGCTGGTTTTTAGCAAAAGTTTCAGCCATATTTACAAAGATTTAGAGAAAACAGTTTAAAGCATAGATGCTTTCGAATACCGCACCTACGGTTCCTTAAATACAAGCGCGATTAAATATCGATAAAGAACCACCAAGAATTAATGAGCCGCGGGCACAAGGCTTCATAGAACTTCCAGCATTTTTCACAAGCCCATATTTTTAGCAAAGGTTTGACAAGCCAAGATAGATTACTAACCAAAATCTAAATAGCTTACTGACACATAATTGCACAAAGTCATGTAAATCGAAAGATCGATCACATGAACACATAGGATTAAAATAGTAGTCAATCCCAACACAAAGTATTAATAATACAAAGCAAAGTATAAAAGTAAGAAATTAGAACAAGTCTAATGAAAAGAAGATATAATCCAACATTACACCAATGCTAATAATCATGTCAACAAACCAAATGCTTCACCAAATGCTTCACTTGATCATCACTTGTTTTTCTTCCCAAGGTTCTTGATAATTTTCCCTAAAACCTTGAATGAACTCCTTGACTCCGTACGATGATAGTACAACTCCCCTCAAGTTTGAAGGTAAGAACGATAGACATCCTCAAGTCCGATGTTATCCGGAAGAGGGCTTGAAGATTAATGAGGAGGATGATTAATTTGGTTCAACCCATCCATGAAAGTGTTCATAGATGGGGCAGGGTCACTCGAAGAACCAACATGAGTACTAGTTCCCACATCATCACCATTGATGAGATGGCATTTATACATGATCTCATCGTTCTTTTCGGGCTTTAAATGCATTAAAATGTCATAAAATACCATATATATGCTTGTATTTGTTTACTTGTGTGTTTTAGGTATGGAAATTGTGAAAAAGACAAAAGATCACAAGAAACAAGGAAAAACGGACACGAGAAACGAAGCCGTACAAAGAACCGGGCCCTAGTTCATGAATTATCCAAGAAAAACCCTTGAAGACTTGAAGATGTACAAGATTGATCCTCAAAATATGAAGAAATGACACTTAAAACCCTTGTATACTCATAATTACAAGTTTGGTCCCTTAAGTTTGTCAAAATTACAAAATGGTCCTTTAACTTTGAAGAATTGGCAAATTTAGTCCCTCAACAATTCTAAATTGTCAATTATGGTCCCTCATGAAGTCAAAGATACAATGAAGACCTTTGAAGATCAAGAATGTCCAAAATCAGTCCCTCAAATATTCAAACATGGCAAAAACAACCCTTGAAACCCATTTACCAAAGTTTTGTGGCAAAACTATAAACTTTGAAAGTTTAAATACAAAGGAAATCAAGATTGTTGGCTGAAAAACGTTTAATAAACACTTTACCAAAACACAAGGAACCTTCCTGCCATTCTGAAAGTTCAAATCCCACAAACACGCGCCAACAACTACACCCCCAAAAATCGGATCAAAGCTTACTACTATTCACCCACATGAACCCAGTTACCATCCCACTTAAATCAAAGGGTAAATCAAAATTACCTTAACACACGTTTGATTCACACAAGCAGAAACCCATCCCACACACAAAACCCCAATCCCCACTCACCAAGTGACCCCACCATTCAAGTCGTCCACCTATCACATCACACCTTAACCTCCAAGGCATGACACGTGGCCAAATCAACAGCCAAGACTCAATGCTTAACTACAAAGCTAAAATGAACTATTTGGATGCATTTGGACAGCTCAACAACACAATTCGTCTAGAAGATTCAAGGGAATTTTAGGGACTTCATAGCTAGGGTTTTCTCATTGTAATCTCAGCCCTTGTGGCCTATATAAGGACTCCTCAATTTATGAGAGAGCCTTGTTCTAGTTTTACCTTTTAAACATTATAATTCCTTTTAAAATTTTATAAAAGTTGGTATTTTGAGAAAATTGTTATTCCTTTTTATGTTTTTGAAAGTTGTGTTGTTTAAGGGTAATTCTGAGTTCCATTTGATGTTATAAGTGTCCTTAAATCTTGTGGTTTAAGAACGTTTATGTTTGTTAAGGTTTTAAAGTTTGAAAATAACTTGAAATCAGTCATCAGTTTTTGCTATTTTTCTTGTACTAATCATGGACCAAAGGCTATAAGCTCTTACAAGCTTGTTGACACCAAGCTTGTGAAGGGATTGGAGCCTTTGGTTGGGCTGTTTGTTGCTTGTGTTGAAGATATCAAGTCCTTGAGGTTCTACTTTGAACCATCAACCAAGTCAGTCATTCATTTCCTTTGTTGAAGTACCTTGGTCTTGTTCTAGTTGTTGAACAAGGTCCAAGGAGAATTGCTGATCCTCCTAGGATGTTGTGGAGGATAGGTATAACCTCTTGTTAATATTCCTCTACAAAATCACATGATATTGTCTGATTTATGTTTTGCTATGTGATTTGGTGATTTTATGTTTGTGCTTTGTGTTTTTTCGTTGGTATCTGTTAGTTGTCACCTAGTTTAGCTATTTGATCTAGAAAATCAGTAGGTTACTTGCAAAAATAAGAAGTTGCTTTGAAAAAGGGCTTATAAAAGGCTGTTTGAATTTACTGGTTCATAAGGCCCTGTGGCCTTGTGGCCTTGGTTCTTAGGGTTTGGGAGGTCTTAACAAGTCATATTAAACAAGTTTTAGTCATTGGTTAAGTTTCTGAATGTTTGGAAAAGGGATTTGAAGTTTTGTTAAAATCTGATAAAAAGTGTTTTGAAATTGGTCAAACACATCAGATCCAACAACTTCTTTGTTTGTTGGATCTAAGGTCTGAAATCAGGTTTGAGAATAGCTTAGGTGATAAGCTATCTGTGCATTATCTGCTTGTTGAATTTGGTGGCTTATTAAAGGTGCTAGAGCTTATCAAAGTTGGCTGAAGTGGTCATTTGCATCAGCAAAGTGACCACCTCATTTTGTGCTTGCATTTGTGATTTTAGTGTATGCCTTGTTGTTTTGCTGCTTGGATCTTGTTTATGTGCTGCTTGTGAGTAGATTTGGCTATTTGGTGTGCTTTGTTGCTGGCTTATAAGCTAACTGGCTTATTAAGACCTTTTTGCCAAAATCTGTCATCAATTAGTCAACTGACCTCTTGATTCACAAGAACTCCTCCTTGAGTTCTTCACAAAAGTTGCTTATAACAAACCTATATACCATCCCTGGTCATTTGGTGAACTTTGGAGTACTTTGACTTTTGGTCAAATAAGCACAATTTGGCTATTTTTGAGAACTGCTTATTGGTACATGCAATAACTTGGCTTTTGTAATAGAACTCATTTTTCTTAGCTTAATAACAAATCTGGAAGGTTACAAGTCTTTTGGTTAAGCTTTTGCTAGAAAGTAGCTTATTTGGCTTTTTCAGCCAGCTTATTGGTTCACACATCTTATTCTACTTGGCTTTTTGTGATTTTCTTTATTGATTATTCTTAGTTAAGCTATTTGTGAGCTTTTGCAACAAACCAGAGCTTCTGAAACAGCCTAGAACTCTAACCCGACTATTTTGTCTTTGAGTGAAATTGTTCTTTACTTATTTCTGGCTTATTGAGTGAGCTTTTTCAAAATTTCCTTTCACAGATCTCTTAGGCATCTCAAAAGAAGGTTGCGTGTTTAAGCAGAGCTTATGGCATTGGCTTATTGCTTAATGGGCTTATTGGCCCAATAAGAATAAGTTGTTGACCTTTTAAGCTGTGATAAGCTCAAAATCAGCTTTTGGGCCTTCAGACTTTTGTGCTTAGAATTAAATTTTGAGTCAGATAAGGCTTTTTCAGGTCATTTGGGCATAGTTTGACTTTTTGGGCCCAAAAGCCCATTAAGGTTGACTGTTTTTTGTTTTAGCCTATTTGGGCGCCCATTAGGGGTAATTTGGTAATTTCACTTTCATTTTCTGATTATTTAGGTTAAAATAAACTAGTTTGCAAGTTTTTATAATTTTTTATAATTTTTGGATTTTTAATATTATTCTATTATTATTTTTCAAATTTCACATTTTTGCACTTTTTATATTTTTCTTAGCTTTAATACATTAAAATAGGATTTTTAAAACTCTTAGATTAATTTTATCATCATTAGATTAATTTTTATAATTATTTTAAGTTTTAATAGTTATTAAATCATTTTAAATAGTTTTTCTTAGTTTAAAAATTTATAAAAATAGTTTTTAATCTTATTAGGTCATTTTAGAGGTTTACCAATTGAAAAATCTTTATTTGGGCTTTTTGATTTTTAGGGCTTTAATTAGCATTTAAAAATTTATATTTAATTAATTAAAGGTTTGAAAAAGTTTTGATCATTGGTAAACTCTTAGTTTATTTAATTGATTTTTGGTGATTTTTTGGGAATTTTTAGAATTAATTTTTATTTTAGCTCTTTTTACGGTTTTTCATTTAGTCGTAGTAGCAATTAATTTCACGTCTTCGTCATTCTATTTTCTCATCCCCTTCTCTCATATATAAATCTCAAATCTTGTTACATCTTAGTCACACATATACCTCCTTGGGAAACAAACTTAATTGAGTCATTAATACACAGTTTTCCTAAATCTTCGTATTTAATACTTATCGCTCATATACGCTCTTTTTCCTAAAAGACGTATTTTACCACAATCATTTGGGCGCCGCTGCCGGGGAGGTGTTTCGTGATTAGTTTGTCTTGTTGTTTTTAATATTAACCATAAATAGTATTTGTATTTGTAGAAATCTACTAATACGTATTATCGGGTTTTTTTTCGTTTTTCTTGTGAAATTATAATTACTATATTGTATTAAGTATCACAATCAATACAAAATATCTCCAAAAGTGTAAAAACACAACCTTAATTGGGATTTGATCTCATAGTTATTGTATTCGAATCTCAAACAAAAAGAAAAAGGCAAAAATAGAAAAATACTTTCGTGAAGCTCGATTTTGAAAAATACAAACTATAAGGTGGGTATAAGGCGGGTATTATAAAATATACCCTATGAAAAAAGGCTCTTAAGTGCTTTGTGCCGCCTCGTTTCCCCGCTTGCTTGTGAGTATTTTAAAATTGAAGGCTAATCTAGGGTTTTGCCGCCCAAAGTATTATTACGTATCATATATATTTTCTTGGTTTACTTTGTGATTAAACCCTCTTGAAAAATTTGGTTTTCACCAAAGTTCTAAATTCATTTGAATGCGTTCACTCCACGTGATCGTTTTCATTCTTTTGAGGCTTCTTTAATCAAGAGTTTGATTCGAGGAGAGATTTGGTAGATTGTTGTCTACGAAGATACACAAAATCCAAAAAAAATTTAAAACAATCAAAAACACAAAAAAATTGAAAATTCACAAAACACCCAAAAAGAATCTTCTTTGCTCACTCCCATTCTACGTGAAGTTTATGCTAACTCGTATTCAAGCAAAACGAGCTCGTAAACGTCGTCAAAATCAAGGAAATCAAGAGACGTTGATTGAAGAACAAACTCCAATTGTTGAACCTATTGTAGAACAAGAAGTCGTCATGGCTAATCGTACTATGATCGAGTTGCTTCAAGCACCCACCGAGGGTTTTGGAGAAGCTATTGTGATTCCCGCTATCCTTGCGGAGAATTTCGAGTTTAAGACGGTTTTAATGTTGATGTTGCAAGCAAATAAGTTTAGAGGTCATGAGAAAGACAACCCGCATTACCACATAAGGAATTTTAATCGTCTCACCGCAACTAGCAAGTTTAAGGATGTTCCACATGACGCCATTAAGATGATGTTGTTTCCATACTCGTTAGATGGACCCGCTAAAATTGGGCTCGAGAAAGAACCACCAAATTCGATTTTGACATGGAATGATCTCGTTTCTAAGTTTGTGAACCAATTTTTTCCACCATCTAAAACAACACATTTGAAAAATGAGATTTCAAGGTTTACACAACGTAATAATGAATGTTTTTCAATGGCATGGGAACGATTTAAGGAAATGTTACATGAATATCCACACCATGATTTTTCGGAATTGCATCAAATAGATACTTTCTATAATGGGCTTAATGATCATGAACGAGATTATTTGAATGCCGCCGCGGGTGGTAATTTTTTGTGCAAAACGACCGATGAAGCTTTAAAGATTATCGAGAATAGGTCTAAGGTATATAACCCTCGTAACACACCGAGTGTTGCCAATATGGGTTCGTCATCGTCGTCATCGTCTCGTAGCATTAATGCCTTACATGATGAAGCGAATGAGGAATCGGTTTTTCGATAGGTTTTCAAATCTTATGACTCATTGGAAAGCACAAGATGCTTTGAATTCCGCTTCGGTTAAAGCGGTTGATAAGAGTTGTTTATCTTGTGGTGGAGCTCATGATCTTTCCGAGTGCATTACCGCTGATTAATAAGTGTGAAAACACTTATACTTTTATCACTTATTTCCAATAATAACAAGACCAAAACGTGTATTTTATGTCGTAAAAGTAGGAATTATGCGTGGTTTGTGTTTTTATTGTGTTTTAGGACCAAATGATGAAAAAGGAAGGAAACACGGGCTTTCACGGGCTTTTATCAAAGAAAACGAGAAAAGACGAAGTCAAAAGATCAAGAGTGCAAAAAAACAGAAGTCCAAGGCCTATTCTGAAGATTTATCGAAGAAAAAGTCTAAAGACAGAAGTTTAATGAAGTCGAAGAACTTAAGTCTAATTGAAGAAGAAAATTACAAGACAAGTTCAATATACATCGACAAATCCCGAGACGACGTCGAGAAAGACAAAGGATTTAAATCGAGTCGAGAAGAAAGAAAGAAGAGGCAACACATGCACACCTTCCCATTTTCCCTATAAATACCCTCCTAATACACATTAGGAGGGTTGGTTAGTTTTTAGTAGTTAGTTTCATTTTTCATTTTTCTTTAGTTTTAGAGAGAAAAAGTTCTCAACTTTCTCTCACTAAGTTTTCATCTTTTCTTTCTTTTAATCTTTCAAGATTAAACCTTTTTTATTTGGATTTCATTAATCAAGTTTAAGTTTAAGCTTTTAATCTTTAATCTTTTTCTACCTTTCTTGATTTTAGTTAACTTTTGGTGCGAAATATATTTGATCCGTGTTGATCTTGATGTTTTTGTGCTTAAAAAGTTAATCTTTTTATTCATACTTAAGCTTTCATACGAATAAGCTTTAAGATTCTTGTGCTTATTGGCTTATTCATATTTTTAGCTTATTTACTTTTAAAAGCTTTCTTAAAAAGTTTCTTCTTTCATGGTTTGATTTAAAAGATTGCTTATTTTAAGTTGGAAAAGTTGTTATTCGAGTTTATTTAGTCCTTTTCATTATAGATTCGTTCAAGTTTTGGTGTTAGCTTATCAAAATAGCTTATCACTTTGCTTATTCTCGAATCCTAAGGTAATAGGAAAAGGTTTAAACCCTTTTCCGATTGAGACATTTCTATTAGCCCCCTCATTCCAATCTCTATGATCGGGTTAGGTAGTTTGCATTCCGATTAGCTGCCCTTGGTATTCCGATCAACCTAATCGGATTAGGGTTTTAATATTCCGATAAGGGGGGTTGTTTGACTTTCCGATTTGACTCGATGTTTGTGTATTCCGATTGCTTGATTTTAGATACATTCCGATTAGACTTGTTTTCGATTATTCCGACTGCATCAGCTTAACAGATTCCTATAGCTCCTTATTCCCATATTCCGACTGCCTTCTTTTTCTGTATTCCGATCAGACTTTCCGACCAACATTCCGATCAGATTCAGATTTGACATTCCGATTGGATGAGTTTCTTGTTTTTACAAAGTTTCCAAGTTTTAGATTTATTAAGTGTTCAAGTAATTTTCCAAATTTGTCTTTAAAGTTTTTAGCATTTATTTTTAACTCGTTATTTTAGTTTAATCTTTAAAAGCTCTTATTTTACTCAACGACATTTACATATTTTCTATTAGTTTAAAATAGATAAAACAATCCAAAATTATCTTCCACCAAGAACAATTGAGTCGCACTTTGAACCATTAGTTAATTCGAAGAGATTCGGACGATAAGATTTTATACTTGGTGTAAAATCCGAGTATTAAATGGCGCCGCTGCCGGCTCTTTTCGTTAAGATTAAAGGTTTTTAGTGAGAGACGCGTTGGATTTTGGGATCCGATCATCTTTGAACGTTATTTTCCTTGCTTTAAAAATTTCAAAAATCCTAAAAAATATATAAAATTTTCAAAAATACAAAAAAATTAAAAAAAATCATAAAAAACTAAAAATATTTCTTGCTTTGTTAGTTCTTTTGCAGGTGTATGCGCACTCGATCAACGTCTTATGAAGAGCCCGAGACTCTCGATAACTTATACATGGCCGGTGTACACAACAACAATAACAATAATCCACCTCAAAACAACATGAATAATAACAACAATGAACCTCTACCGGACAATCGCCCTATGATCGAACTTTTGCAAGCACATGTAGAGGGCAACCACGATGCTATTGTCATACCCGCGATTGGAGCCAACAACTTTGAGATCAAATCCGGCTTTATTCAAATGGTCTCTGCTCAACCATTCTTGGGATGTACCATTGATGATCATCATGACCACATCAAAAGGTTCCTTCAACTCACGAATACGGTCAAATTCAATGGGGTTCACAAGAGGTAATTCGTTTGCAACTTTTTCTTTCTCCTTAGAGGGACAAGCCCGGCATTGGCTTGATAAGGAACCGCCACAAAGTATTCTTACGTGGACGGACTTAGAGACCAAATTCATAAACTACTTTTTCCCACCCTCTCGTACTACCGCTTTGCGGGATGAAATCATTACTTTTGAACAAAAGTACGATGAGACTTTTAGTGACTCTTGGGACCGTTTTAAAGAACTTTTAAGAAAGCGCCCACAACATGGTTTTACCAAAGTGCACCAAATAAGTACTTTTTACAATGGTTTAAGCATGAATGACCAAGATTCACTAAATAGTGCCTCGGGGGGTAATCTTTTAGTTAAGTCTTCTAATGCCGCTTGGGATATTATTGAGAACAAGTCTAGAGTTAAAACCAAGAGTGTTCGGACCAATGTGGCTAGTGCTAGCACTAATGAGAGCGACAAGAGACTTGATAAGCTTACTTCGCTTGTTGAATCACTTGCTCTCCAAGCCGCCAATAACACCAAAGCTATCACTGCCCAAGCCAATGCTATGACTCAATCTTGTGATATATGCGGGGGATCTCACTCATACACCAATTGTCCTTCGACTCACGACAATCCGGAAAATGTGTATGCCGCCAACGGTACCTATGCTACATGAGGCTATCAAGCACGTCCTCAAGGTGACCGCAACTTGCTCAGCTATCGCTCAAACAACTTTCTTTCACCACCCGGTTTCCCCTCACAAAACCCAAACAACCTCAATCGCAACAATCAAAACCAACCACGTGCTCCAACTCCATATCAAAACCAAAGAAACCCATATCCACCTCAAAGAAACAACCAAGTTTACCAACAACCTGCTTATCAACCACCCGCCTACCATGCTCCTCCTCTCAACCAACCCACAACCTTACACCAAGATGTTGAAACCTACATGAGGACTAACGATGTGATCGTGCAAAATCTTCAGCGGGAAATGGCCAACATGAAAGCAGATATGGTAAAGCAAGGGAATGACCTTCGAGCTGATATGCGAAACACTTTGGCAAGTCAAACGAATGACTTGAGGAACATGATGGCTAGTTTCTTCCGTAGTAATCAAGCCTCTGGATCGGGTTCTCTTCCGAGTAACACCGTTGCTAATCCAAGAGGGGAGATGAAAGCAATCACCACTCGCTGTGGAAAAGGTTTAAAGGAACCCAAGCTTCCTACACCTACACCGGTGATTGTGACAAAGGAAAACGAGTCTCCTTATCCGAATCCAACTTAATGAGAATTGCTCCGCAGTGCTCTTAAGGAAATTGCCAACCAAACTTGGTGATTCGGGTCGCTTCTTGATTCCTTGCAACTTCCCGGGAGTAGAGAATTGCATGGCCCTAGCCGATCTAGGTGCCAATATTAACTTAATGCCATTAAGTGTTTGGAAGCAATTATCTCTCCCCGAGCTAGTCCCCACACGAATGACTTTGGAATTAGCTAACCGTACGGTTGCTTATCCAGTGGGGATAGCCGAAAACGTCTTCGTTGGTGTCGACAAATTCACCTTCCCGGTGGATTTTGTTGTCGTTAACTACGAGATGGACCCCCGTTGTAACACCCCCAAATTTATACAACTCAATACAGCGGAAGACTCGTTGGTGTTACGGGATAGCACATTACTCACATCAAAATAAAAATCGCGTCGTTTAATAATAAAAGCATTTCCATTCATAAATATCAAAGTTACATAGGTCCCAATTCATTATATTTCATACAGGTTTTACAAAACATTTGAATGGAAATTATTATTTAAGTGCGGTTTATGAATTCTTGTTGTGTTCCCGAGAATTACCTTCAAGTACCTGAGATAAAACATATTAAAAGAAAAGGTCAGCGATAACGCCGAGTGAATTCATAGAGTTTAATAAAATCCATCAATATAACATCGGTATAAAATTATTACCGAAAATCGTTTTGTACAAATCATTTTAATAGGCCATAAAATAGCCAAAGTCATTTTATACAAATCCTTATCAAAATCATAATATAGGCTTTCGCCTTCAAAATCATTATACAAACCATTGTCATTAAAAACATCATACAATACGTCTTATGGCGTTGTATGAAAATAAAAACCGTTATATGAATATGGTTATGAAAACCAAAACACGAACATAATATCAATAGTATGACCCCGTATTGCTAGTCAGACAATACATCGTAATTTGGTGCGTATAGTAGTATTTCGTTAACTGGATTATTATAAGCCGCATGACATTGTTACCTTACTAAACCAAACAACGGGTAGCTAGCCCGAAACTCATTTGCCCATCTAAATTAGCGTGTCGTCACAAAGGTCACGCTATGTAAATCTTCTCATACATAAATTCGCTTACCAATCAATGTGGCACGACGGGGATCAACCGTCAAGGCGTGAACTGGGATGATCGTCCCCAAATAGTACTATTATAAGCATAAGCGTCTACCAAATCCCGGTAGTTCACAATTCATGCTAATGGGACTTTTAGTGACATAACCTAACTTTAATAATCCATTTAATTTCATCTATCGGGTCATTTAATCATTTATCGGGTCATACAGTCGGGTCATACAATCATTCGGGTCCAAATCAATAAACAAACAATCGGGACAAATGGTGTCCTATTTTATAAAAACTAACATGTTATCTCCCTCGCGGGTTTATAAAACGTTTCATAAAAACATTTAAAAGAGTGCGAGGCTATGAACTCACATTGATGTAGGAAAGCGGGTTATCAGCAATTCGGACGTACGATACGTGCTTCAATCACGGAAACCTAGACAAATAATACTCGTCTTAGACTTTTGTCCAATGACTTTATAAAAATAACAATTATGTATACATATGATGATTATATATATATATATGATGATCAAGTGGGTTTACATATTCTCGTTTACTCATTTTAGTGTTATGTGTCGATAACTTTTATACTAGTTTACTAGTTTTACCTATTTACGTGTTTTAGGTCCAATAAGCCTATTATAAGTTCATTAACTTGTATTAATCCATTTCATACTTGTATTATCAGTATTTATACTTTACATGTTTGTCCCAAATGGGTTAATCCCAATAAATAAGTTTATAAGTGTTTTAGCCCATTTTTTTTGTATTATTAGTCCAATAACGTTATCTTAGCCGGTTAATGTCCGTATGTTATATAGTTCGGGTTTTATCGGTTTTACTTGTTATATATGTTTCTATATCAGTATATGAGTTTATAAAAGTTTACATTAGACGGGTCCAACCGTCTAAGTTTTATTTAACAAAAACGTTAATTTTACGGTAATAGCCGAAAAAGTCGTAAAAATCATGTTTATAGTTTTATAACTTATAAAACTTATCAAACTACCATTTTTATACAATGTCCATTTATTTATCTTTATACATATTTATATAAATGTATTATATGAGTTAGTGGGTTTTAAATTCACATTTTATACTATTTTTATTTGAGTGCTTATATAATACTATTATACTTTAATTTCCAAAATCTGATTTTTATTTTCATGTCCACTAAAACTACCATATCTAGAGTTCTATATGGAGATAGAAGCTCAAATTTTTTTGACATAAACTACATGATATGTTCTCCTTTTAACTCTTCTATAGCTACTGTTGAATTAGCCTCTAAGTATTTTCTAAAAATCGTCTAAAACAGTGAACTCAGATTTGTACTCTAAACTTGTTTTGATCATATCTCACTCATTACAATGATTCCATTGCATGACCAACTCTCACATGTGTACAAGACATATTACTTACTGTATATTTCTTCTACTTTGCCATTTTATCAGTCTAACATGTGGTTCTTTACTGTTTTATACAGCCAACAATCTAAACAAGATTTTAGCCTTGTTTCTTATAGTTTTTTTTATCTTTTTAAGCATGTTTATTAACACCAAATTCCCACACAATATTTTTAATCATCATTCATCATCATATACATATACATAAGTAAAATAAATACAAGATTACATAATCAAAAATAACAAGAGGATGAGGAGAACAATCTTTATACCACCATGATGATGTAGGTTGTGATCAAAACATGGATTTTGATGGAGGAACTTGTGAATAACCAAGACCATCTTCAAGACCACCATTCTTCATGAACACCTTGTGGAAAATCAGCCCCAAGACTCCATGGAAACTCCTCCTTGGATGTTATAATCACCTCCAATCTTCAAGGCTTCAAGGGTTTTTCATCATGTGTGTAGATAACACATGATTTTATGGTAAAAAATTGATCAAAAGTGGTGTTTAGTGGTGGTGGTGGGACGACACAATGGAGAGAGGGAGAGAGTTTGTAGGTTGTTTGCATGTAGGAAATGAAAGCTAATAGTTTAGCAAGTGGTTTTGATGCAAAGTGGAGTAGCTTTTAAGCTAAGCTAACAAGTGTTAGCTTAGTTGCTACAAATTGGACACATCATGAGATGTGTTGCTAGTTAGGCCGGTTTTGAGTGGGGGTGGGACAAGTGTCCCACTTGTCTCATCCCCATTTATTTACGGGTACTCCTCGATTCTAGTTTCCTCGATTTGCGTGCCCTCGGGTCATTTTACGAAAAACGTTTTATAAATTATGAATCGATGGCACAAAATGAATCTAATAAAAATTGTCTCATCAAAAACGGAGTTCGAAAACGTAAATACGTAATCCTAAGGTTTCCGGTTTAGTCGTAAAGGACGTTAAATTAAAATCGTAAGTCCTAATCTCTTCTCGTAAATTTGTGAGTTTATGAACCAACTCAAAATTAAAATCTCAAAATAATATTCACGGATAAATTTATCTTCTGAAATGTCGGACTGTCACCAAAGACAGTGTATGTAAACGTAAGCACGTAACGTTGAATCCTCCGGTTTAGACGTAGTCGACGCTACTTCAAGACGTAAATCCAAATTACTTCCCAAAAATAAGTGAGTTCATAATATAACATTAAAATAATGTTTTTAAATAATATCTGAGAATAAAATATCAATCATAAATTGACGGATTGTCACACCCGTGTTCCATTAATCGTTGGACGTCCATTCCTGAGGACCGGTCGCACTCTCATTGATGTAGCCGCTGGCGAATTAATCATGAGAGTTGGTGACGATAAAATCGTCTTCAACATGGGTAAACTTTCTAAGCAGCCTTCGGAAAACGAGAGTGTTAATTTCATTGATGTTCTGGATGAGGCTTGTGAAGAACATTTCAAAGACGCTTGTAAAAGTGGTTCTTCTTCTCTACCCATTGTTGAGACCGTTGCCTCAATTGCTCCGTCATTGACTCCTTTTGGAGAAAGTGAATTGGATGATTTTGAAGCTAGCTTGGGTCCTCTCGATCTTAAGTATGATGATTCTCCCACCGATTGGGATGAAGACATTCGTACCATTGAGAAACTTCTCAATGAGGACCATATTTCTCCACAGTCTCCCAAGGCTATCCCTACCGATGATTCGAAGTTGACTACGCCGTCCATCGAAAATTCTCCGGATCTAGAGCTTAAGGACCTACCGTCTCATCTCGAGTACGTTTTCCTTGAAGACAACAAGAACTTACCGGTCATCATCGCTAAGGACCTGAAAGAAGAAGAAAAATCCTGACTTATCGCCGTGCTGAAGAATCACAAGAAAGCTATTGCATAGAAAATCTCCGATATTCGTGGAATTGATCCTCACTTTTGCACACATAAAATTCTCATGGAGGACGACTTTAAACCCACTATTCAAAGCCAAAGAAGGGTGAACCCTAAGATCCATGACGTAATCAAAAAAGAGGTTATCAAACTTCTTGATGCGGGAATGATCTATCCTATCTCGGATTCACCGTGGGTTAGTCCCGTCCATTGTGTGCCTAAGAAAGGCGGAATCACCGTTGTTCCCAATGAAAATAACGAGTGATTCCTTCTCATCTCGTTACAGGGTGGAGAGTTTGTATAGACTATCGCAAACTCAATGATGCTACGAGAAAGGATCATTTTCCCCTTCCTTTCATGGACCAAATGCTTGAACGTCTAGCGGGTAATGATTATTACTGCTTTTTGGACGGTTTCTCCGGGTATTTTCAAATTCCCATCGATCCCAAAGACCAAGAGAAAACCACATTCACTTGTCCTTATGGAACATTTGCCTACAAAAGAATGCCTTTCGGCTTATGCAATGCTCCTGGGACATTTCAAAGGTGTATGATGGCTATCTTCCATGACATGGTTGAAGAAACTATGGAAGTCTTCATGGATGATTTCTCGGTTTATGGCGATTCTTTCTCTTCTTGCCTTGCCAATTTAGAATGTATGCTTAAGCGGTGTAAAGACACTCGCCTTGTTCTAAATTGGGAAAAATGCCATTTCATGGTAAAAAAGGGCATCGTGCTAGGACACAAAATCTCCAAAGCCGGTCTTGAAGTGGACCGTGCTAAAGTCGATGTTATTGCTAAATTGCCTCCACCTTCGACCATGAAGGGTGTGAGAAGTTTCCTCGGTCATGCGGGCTTCTATCGTCGATTCATCCAAGATTTTTCTAAAATCGCTCGCCCGATGACCCACCTCTTGGAAAAAGATACTCCTTTCATCTTTTACAAAGAGTGTCTTGAATCCTTCAATCTTCTTAAGGATAAGCTAACTAAGGCACCGGTCTTGGTTACCCCTAATTGGGAGCTACCTTTTGAGTTGATGTGTGATGCTAGCGACTTTGCTATTGGAGCGGTTTTAGGCCAAAGAGTGAACAAACACTTCCAACCAATCCATTATGCTAGCAAGACAATGACGGGGGATCAATTGCATTATACCACTACCAAAAAAGAGCTTTTAGCTGTAGTGTATGCTTTTGAAAAGTTCTGCCCCTATCTTGTCCTTTCTACCACCATCGTGTATACCGATCATTTTGCGTTGAAGTACTTGTTGACTAAGCAAGATTTTAAGCCAAGACTTCTTCGTTGGGTTTTGCTCTTTCAAGAATTCAACATTGAAATTCATGACAAAAAGGGAGCTGAAAACCTAGTCGCGGATCATCTCAGTAGACTTGAGGATCCTTATCAAAGGGATCATCCGAACAAAGAGATCAATGACTCTTTTCCCCTTGAGGCCTTAATGTCTATCAACCCCAATCTCGATGACACCCCGTGGTTTGCGGACATTGCAAACTACTTAGCGGGTGGAATTCTCAAGGAAGGGTTAACGTCCCAACAAAAGAAAAAGGTCTTTAAGGATATTGAACATTATTTCTGGGACGACCCTTACCTTTTCAAACAATGTGCTGATCTGATTATTCGTCGATGTGTTGATGGGCCGGCAGCGGTTCAAATCCTTGATGCTTTCCATAAAGGACCCACCGGTGGTCACTTTGGTCCCAATTACACCGCGAAGAAAGTATTCGATCTGGATTCTATTGGCCCACCATTTATCGTGACGCTTACGATATGGTTAAACATTGTGATGCTTGCCAAAGACAAGGCAAGATCACACATAAAGATGAGATGCCTCAAAATTTCATACAAGAATGTGAAATCTTTGACGTATGGGGCATCGACTTTATGGGGCCATTTCCATCATCCAAAGGGAACAAATACATCCTCGTAGCCGTTGACTACGTATCCAAATGGGTTGAAGCTAAGGCTCTTCCTACGAACGATGCGAGGGTGGTTGTGAACTTTTTGAAGCAGCTCTTTTCTCGATTTGGTGTTCCTCGTGCTATAATCAGTGACAACGGGACTCAGTTTTGCAATGATCAATTTGCAAGAGTCATGACTAAGTATGGTGTTAATCATCGTCTTTCCACCGCCTATCATCCCCAAACCAATGGTCAAGCCGAGATTTCCAACCGCGGATTAAAGAGAATTCTGGAGCGTACTGTGGGAGAGCATCGTGCCGCGTGGGCCGACAAGTTAGATGATGCTCTGTGGGCTTTCCGTACCGCATATAAGACCCCGATTGGTTGTATACCTTATCGTCTTGTGTACGGGAAAGCATGTCACCTCCCCATCGAGTTGGAACATAAGGCGTACTGGGCCTTGAAGTGGGCTAACTTCGACATCAACAAAGCCGGTGATCTTCGCAAGATTCAACTCAACGAGCTAAATGAACTGAGGAATGAAGCTTACGAGAACTCACTGATCTACAAAGAGAAGACCAAGATCATCCATGATGCAAGGATTAAGAACCGAGAGTTCCATGTTGGTGATCAAGTCTTACTATTTAACTCTCGGTTGAAGATCTTCTCGGGCAAGTTGAAGAGCCGCTGGTCTGGTCCATTCACCGTCGCCAAAGTCTTCCCATATGACACCATTGAGCTTTCTCAGCCAAATGGGCCAAATTTCAAGGTGAATGGCCAGCGTTTGAAGCTGTATTTTGGTGAGGACATCTCGCATGAGATGATTCCATCCCTCACCACGTTTCCCATGAACTAATTTTGGGTCGAGTCAGGCTCGTGACTCGGTGAACAAAAACAAGCGCTTCTCGGGAGGCAACCCGTGATCTATCCTTTACTGCTTTCATAATAAGTATAGGGGGAGCCCCGTATGTGTTTGTTGTCTTGTTTCTTATTCTCTACAGGGATTCAAGCTTCAAAGAGCCCCTTGATGACTTTTGACGAACCGTGATCCCGTATTCCCGACTTCCTGGTTCTATCCTAAACACTTGTGATTCAATATTTCATATCTTATATGTTCACATTGAATTCACTATAGTTGTCCTTTCCTTAGAAAGATTTAAACAAAGTGCACAATGTCCTAAGTGTAGGGGAGTTTACTCCCACATGCTTAAACATTGAGGACAATGTTTATATCAAGTGTAGGGGGGACTTCTATCGAAGTAAGTGGTCTTTTCCTTGCTTTTGTCCTCATTTTAACCGGAAAATTTGATTTTTCGACATTTTTCAAAATTTTTAATCTATTTTGGCCTAGTTGTATAGTTGTATTTTCCTTTGTTATGGTTGTTTTCTTTCCTTGCTTAAATAAAATGGTTTTAAATTTTTCAAAGTCATGAACATTTTGACTCAACCCGAGTTTACTTATCTAAGTTTACTCTAGCTAGTATCCTTAACATGTTTAAGTCAAGTTTTGCTAGGCTTTTATATAGGGAGCTATAAAACGCGAAAGTCTTAACTCTCACGGGTTAAGAACAAGAACTTTTCGCAAGTTCCTATAACTGATCCTAGAGAGTTGTTTATCAAGGGAACTTTAAAATGCGATTTCTAAACTTGAAAAAGTCCAAGAATTTGCAAGATCCTATAGATGACTCGAAAACCCAAAACTTTGATTTAATAGGCTAAGCATCCACGAGTCTCATTCCTTGAGATTTTAAACTGTGGAGAACGAGAGATGATAGAGTCAATTATAAGTTTGGTATTCTTTCGTGAATTTATGTGAGTTAATTATGAGCCTATTCTCCCATCGCCTGTTAATAAATTTGTCTGCAATAAATAAGGTTGTACGATTTGAAAAGTTACTTAGCTTCTAGCCCAAGATCGTTTAAAAGTTGCTCGGTATTAGTTAGAGTTCATAGCCAAGGCATAACTTATTGAAGCGGGATGCGAAGATTGGCGAGTCCGAAAAGGCCCTAACAAGACATGAGGGCTACAGTTTGTTGCTAAAGATCCAAAAGTGGTGTGAAGAATCATTTATCGAAAATCAATATGAAGGATCGAGACACACGACGAAAAGCAAATACTCCCCAAAAGATCATGGAGACGTCTATCCAAAAAGGCCCAAACAAGGTATGAGGATAAATAGATCCGAGTCCTAAAAGGAGGCGGATTGTTGTATATGAAAGTCCAAAATAAAGATTAGAGAAAAATGAAGAAGTCGTGGTCCAAATATGAAGAATCTCTCAAAAAGTTCAAGTGAAGAAATTCCTATTATGAAGAGAAGACCATAATTTCAAGAACGTCTCTCAAAGATTCGAAGTATGAAGTCGCTGCCAAATATCGTTCCGAGAAAGGTCTCAAATCGTGAAGCAAGTTATGCCAAGATATGAACTTTATGAGGTCCTGAGAAGCAGTTTTAAAAGATTTTGTCCTTTAGCTAACTATTGATTAAATCGTTCACTTTATTTTCGACCTAAATAACTATCCAAATAAGTCAAACAATGCATCCTCGTGATAATTCAAGACAAAAATAAAATATAAGAGATACACCTAGGAATAAGGGAGTCTAAGTGAATAATTGGCCCACATGAATTCGTGTTAGTTTGTGATAGGTGTGTAAACACCCATCCTTTTACCACTTAATTCGGGCTAAAACGAGACCAAAACACGTATTTAATATCATTTGTTTGGAATTATGCGTGGTTTTTGTGTTTATTGTGTTTTCAGAGCCAACCGGATGAATAGTGAAGAAAACATGGGATTGCACGGGTTTTACTGAAGGAAAAGACTCAAGATAAAGTCTATTGTCCAAGAGATGCAAAAGATTTGAAGTCACTAGGCCTATTCGAAGATTTATCGAAGAAAAGGACCAAAGATGGAAGATTTATATAAGTCGAAGGAACTCAAGTCTATTAAACGAAGAAATTAAAAGACGAGTTGAATTTAATCGACGAGAAATCCCGAATCAGAATCGAAAACGGAAACTTTTCTGAAAAGACGAAAAGAAAAGAAGAACGGGAGAAAGCCCACTCACCAACCAAAGTACAAGCCTATAAAAGGAGCCCTTCACACATTTTAGACAAGCTAGCTTAGTTTTCTTCTCCCCCACTTTTTTTCTCTCCCTGTTTTCGTTTCATCACCATCACCATTAGGGTGATTGGTGATTTTAATCTTTAATTTTCTCATCTTGTAATTTTAATCTTTGATTTATCTTGTCAAAACATTAATCATTCAATACAAAGTCTTGTTTAATCTTTCCATTTAATCTTGTTCATCTTCATCTTTATCTTCAAGTTCTTAAGTTTTTATTTTTCTTGATTTGATCTTCAAAAGTTGTTGGGATTTGTGTTTTTATTGATTGGATTAGTATTTTATGGTTAGTAGATGCTTTGTGATTGATTTATTTAAGTTTTTGGTTAAAAATTTGGTGATTTTTGGATTAAATCGTTTTTCCTTGTTCTTCCGTATTTTAACTGTTTCTGGGTTTCCAGACTTCCGAACCAAATTAAAAGTTCCGAATGAAGCTTGAACTTCCGAATCAAGCAAAAGTTCCGGATGAAGCTTAAACTTCCGAACGAAGAAAAAGTTCCGAATCAGTTTGTCTATTAAAAGTTCCGAACCAGTTTTCTTAAAAACTTCCGAACCAATCCATAAGTTCCGAACCGATTTTCAGACTTCCGAACCAAAGACTTCCGAACCAGCAAGTTCCGAATCAAGGGACTTCATTCGGAAGTCCAAAACTTCCGAATCAGTAAGTTCCGGATGAGTGTAAAAGTTCTGAATCAGAAACTTCCGAGTGAGTCTACAACTTCCGAATGAAGGATAAGTTCCGGATGAATCCAAAAGTTCCGAACCAAGCACAAAGTTCCGAATCAAGCTTAACTTCCGAATGAACAGTAACTTCCGAATCAGTTATCTTTTGGGTATTTTAAAGTTTTACTGTTTCTTTACCATTTCTTTACTGTTTCCTTGATTTAATTTTAATTTTATTTTAATCTTAATTCTAATTTAAATTCAAGTTTAAATTCAAGTTTTTATTAATCATCATTAAATTAATTATCTTTGATTTAAATTTTTATTTCCACTTTTTATTAGATTAGAAAACCAAACCCTTTTATTTAGTAACCAAGAACAATCATTCCACTAAAGACCGAGATCAATTCGAGAGGATATCGAGATTTAATCTGAACCTGGCAAAAACCTGGTATCAAATGGCGCCGCTGCCGGCTCTTCTCGTTAAGATCAAAAGTTTTTTGTGAGAACTTGGATTTTGGGAACCGTTCCCCGTGAACGTTCTTTTTCATCAAAAAATTTCAAAAACAACTAAAAAATATAAAATTTTCAAAAATACAAAAAAATTAAAAAAAACATAAAAACCAAAAATATTTGTGCTTTGCTTTTCTTTGTTCGTTCTTTTGCAGGTGTATGCGCACTCGATCCACGTCATATCAAGAGCCCGAGCCTCTCGATCACTCAGACATGGCCGGTGTACCACCTCCAAACAACAATAACAACAACAACATGAATAATAACAACAACAATGAGCACCTTCCGGATAATCGCCCGATGATTGAATTGCTGCAAGCTCATGTAGATGGCAACACTGACCCAATTGTTATACCACCAATTGCCGCCAACAATTTCGAGCTAAAATCAGGCTTTATCCAGATGGTCTCCGCTCAACCATTCTTGGGACGAACCATTGATGATCCACACGACCATATCAAGAGATTCTTGCAACTCACCAACACGGTCAAGTTCAATGGTGTTCCACAAGAGGTTATAAGGTTACAACTTTTTCCCTTTTCTTTAGAGGGACAAGCCCGGCATTGGCTTGCTAAGGAACCGCCACAGAGTATTCTCTCGTGGACGGACTTGGAAACAAAGTTTATCAACTACTTTTTTCCACCCTCTCGTACTACCGCTTTGCGGAATGAGATCATAAATTTTGAACAAAAGTACGATGAGTCATTCAGTGAATCCTGGGATCGCTTTAAAGATCTTTTAAGAAAATGCCCACAACATGGTTTTACCAAAGTACATCAAATCAATACTTTTTACAATGGTTTAAGCATGAGTGATCAAGATTCACTGAACAGTGCCTCGGGGGGTAATCTATTGGCTAAGACTTCCAATGCTGCTTGGGACATCATTGAGAACAAATCTCGTGTGCAAACCAAGAGTGTTCGGACCAATGTCGCTAGTGCTAGCACTAATGACAGCGACAAGCGATTATACAAAATCACTACACTTCTTGAATCGCTTGTCACCCACACCGTCAGCAACAACAACAGCAACAACGCCAAAAACGCTCAAGTGAACGCTGTCAGCCAACCTTGTGAGATATGCGGTGGTCCTCACTCTTACACAACTTGTACCGCCACCTAAGATTACCCTGCTGAGAATGTGAATGCGGCATATGGCACCTATCCTCAACCTGCTTATCAAGCTAGACCTCAAGGTGACCGTAACTTGCTTAGCTATCGATCAAACAACTATCTTTCACCACCTGGTTTCCCTCCTACCAACCAAAACCAACAACAAAACCCTAACCGCCCTCCTCAACAACAACAACAACCTCGACAACCATACATCCCACCTCACAAGCAACAACAACCACCTCAACGTAACAATCAAGTCTACCAACAACCTGCTTACCAACCACCTGCATACAATGCTCCTCCCAACCAAACCACCACTGCATTACACCAAGAGGTTGCAACCTACATGAGAACCAATGATGTGATAGTGGGAAATCTCCAAGAGGAAGTGCGCAACTTGAAGGCAGATTTGGTCAAGCAAGGAAACGACTTGAGAGCCGACATGAGAAATACGTTGGATAGCCAAACTAATGATCTGAGGAACATGATGGCTAGTTTCTTCCAAGGTAATCAACCCTCTTCTTCGGGTACTCTTCCGAGTAACACCGTTGCGAACCCAAGAGGGGAGATGAAAGCAATCACTACTCGAAGTGGTAAAGGTACCAAGGAACCCGAGCTTCCTATACCTCCACTGGTGGTTGTGACTAAGGAGAACGAGTCACCTGCTCCTATTCCTCACCCTTCTCCTTCCCCAGTTTCTCCACCTCTTCATTCTACCCCTCCTCCACCCGTGGTTGTGAGTGATCCTATTCCCCTAAAGCCTTCCTCTTCTTCCAATATACCTTATCCTTCAAGGTTGAGGAAAGAGAAGCAAAAGAGCAAGGATGATATTCAGGTTTCGAATTTCCTTAAAATGTTCAAACAACTGAATTTCAATATCTCCTTCGTTGAGGCTCTCGCTCACATGCCCAAGTACGCCAAAATGTTTAAAGATCTTCTGAGCGACAAGGAAAAGCTCCTCGATATTGCCAACACCCAACTTAATGAGAACTGCTCTACAGTGCTCTTAAGGAAATTACCAACCAAGCTTGGTGATCCGGGTCGTTTTCTTATCCCTTGCAATTTCCCGGGAGTAGAGAATTGCATGGCCCTAGCCGATCTAGGTGCCAGTATTAATCTCATGCCTCTAAGTGTTTGGAAGCAATTATCTCTCCCAGAGCTAGTCCCCACTAAAATGACTTTGGAATTGGCCAACCGTACGGTTGCTTATCCAGTGGGGATAGCCGAAGACGTCATTGTAGGAGTCGACAAATTCACCTTTCCTGCTGATTTTGTTGTCGTCGACTACGAGATGGACCCCCGTGTACCACTGATTGTTGGTCGTCCATTCCTTAGGACCGGTCGCACTCTTATTGATGTTGAAGCCGGTGAGCTTATCATGAGAGTGGGTGACGATAAAGTAGTCTTCAATATGGGAAAGTTGTCTAAACAGCCTTATTCATATGAGAGCGTTAATTGTATTGACGTTCTTGATGAGGCTTGTGAAGAACACTTTAATGATGCTTGCAAAAGTATTCCTACCTCTCTTCCCAATGTTGAGACCGTGTTCTCTATTGATTCATCGTTGTCTCTATTTGGAGATAGTGATTTATTTTGGAACAATCTTGAAGATACCATGGGAGATGCGAATTTAGCTACTAATGATTCTCCTATCGATGGGGATGAAGACATGAATTTCTTTGACAATCTTCTCACCGAAGACAATCCTTCTCCTCCATCTCCCACGGTCATTGCTATCGATACTCCGACTTTGAAAACGCCTCCCGTCGAAAATCCTCCGGATTTGGAACTTAAGGAGTTGCCGCCACATCTCGAGTACGTGTTCCTTGATGACAACAAGAAGTCGCCCGTCATTATTGCTACGGATTTGAATGATGAAGAGAAAGCCCGACTTGTCGCTGTATTGAAAGATCATAAGAAGGCTATTGCTTGGAAGATTTCGGATATTAGTGGAATTGATCCTCACTTCTGCACACACAAAATTCTCATGGAGGACGACTTCAAGCCCACAATTCAAAGCCAACGAAGGGTGAATCCAAAAATCCATGAAGTCATCAAAATAGAGGTTATCAAACTTCTTGATGCGGGTATGATTTACCCTATTTCGGATTCACCATGGGTTAGTCCAATCCATTGTGTGCCCAAGAAGGGCGGAATAACCGTTGTTCCCAATGAACACAACGAGTTGATTCCCACTCGTCTCGTTACTGGGTGGAGAGTTTGTATAGACTACCGCAAACTCAATGATGCCACGAGAAAGGATCATTTCCCTCTACCTTTTATGGACCAAATGCTTGAACGTTTAGCCAGTAATGAATATTACTGCTTTCTTGATGGTTTCTCGGGTTATTTTCAAATACCCATCGATCCCCAAGATCAAGAGAAGACTACATTCACTTGTCCCTATGGCACATTTGCTTACAAAAGAATGCCTTTTGGCTTATGTAATGCGCCCGGGACTTTCCAAAGGTGCATGTTAGCTATCTTCCATGACATGGTTGAACAAACCATGGAAGTCTTCATGGATGATTTCTCGGTCTTTAGGGATTCGTTCTCTTCTTGCCTTGCCAATTTGGAACGTATGCTCAAGCGGTGCGAAGACACTCGCCTAGTTCTGAATTGGGAAAAATGCCATTTTATGGTAAAAGAAGGCGTCGTGCTTGGTCATAAGATCTCGAAAGCCGGTCTTGAAGTAGACCGTGCTAAAGTCGATGTTATCGCAAAGTTGCCTCCACCTTCAACCGTGAAGGGTGTGAGAAGTTTCCTGGGTCATGCGGGCTTCTACCGTCGATTTATCAAAGATTTTTCTCAAATCGCTCGCCCGATGACCCACCTCTTGGAAAAAGATACTCCTTTTATCTTCTCCAAAGAGTGTCTTGAAGCCTTCAACTCGCTTAAGGATAAGCTAACTAAGGCACCCGTCTTGGTTACCCCTAATTGGGAGCTTCCCTTTGAGTTGATGTACGATGCTAGCGATTTTGCTATTGGAGCGGTTCTTGGACAAAGAGTGAACAAACACTTCCAACCGATCCATTACGCTAGCAAGACAATGACTGGGGCACAATTGCATTATACGACAACCGAAAAAGAGCTTTTAGCTGTTGTCTATGCTTTTGAAAAATTCCGCCCCTATCTTGTCCTTTCTACCACTATTGTGTACACCGATCATTCCGCGCTGAAGTACTTGTTGACAAAGCAAGATTCCAAACCAAGACTTCTTCGCTGGGTTTTGCTGCTCCAGGAATTT
Organism: Glebionis coronaria; assembly: GCA_025667525.1. Lineage (NCBI taxonomy): Eukaryota > Viridiplantae > Streptophyta > Magnoliopsida > Asterales > Asteraceae > Glebionis > Glebionis coronaria. The sequence continues at coordinate 460,776,757 of CM046877.1, forward strand.
AAAATCGAAATTCGCGATAAAAAAGGAGCTGAAAACCTAGTCGCGGACCATCTTAGCAGACTTGAGGATCCTTACCAAGGGGATCATCCGACCAAAGAAATCAATGATTCTTTTCCCTTGGAGACCTTAATGTCTATAAACTCGAAGCCGAATGAAACCCCGTGGTTTGCGGACTTTGCAAACTACTTGGCGGGTGGAATTCTCAAGGAAGGGTTGACGTCCCAACAAAAGAAGAAGTTCTTTACCGACATCAAGACTTACTTTTGGGACGACCCTTACCTATTCAAACAATGTGCCGACCTGATTATCCGCCGATGTGTTGATGGACCGGCAGCGTCTGAAATCCTTGATGCTTGCCACAAAGGACCCATCGGTGGTCACTTTGGTCCCAACTACACCGCTAAAAAAGTGTTTGATTCGGGATTTTATTGGCCCTCCATATACCGTGATGCTCACGATATGGTTAAACGATGTGATGTTTGCCAAAAGCAAGGCAAAATCACACATAAAGACGAGATGCCTCAGAATTTCATACAAGAATGTGAAATTTTTGATGTTTGGGGTATCGACTTTATGGGGCCATTCCCTTCTTCTAAAGGAAACAAATACATCCTTGTAGCCGTTGACTACGTCTCCAAATGGGTTGAAGCCAAAGCTTTACCTACTAATGACGCAAGGGTGGTTTGTAACTTTTTGAAAGCTCTTTTCGCTAGATTCGGTGTGCCTAGCGCCATTATTAGTGATCGTGGGACTCATTTCTGCAATGACCAATTTGCTCGAGTCATGGCTAAGTACGGTGTAAATCATCGTCTTTCCACAGCCTACCACCCACAAACTAATGGCCAGGCTGAAATATCCAACCGAGGACTGAAGCGAATTCTTGAAAGAACCGTGGGAGAGCATCGTGCCTCATGGGCTGATAAACTTGATGATGCTTTGTGGGCTTTCCGTACTGCTTACAAGACCCCGATCGGCTGTACGCCTTATCGTCTTGTGTACGGGAAAGCGTGCCACCTCCCCATTGAGTTGGAGCACAAGGCTTACTGGGCCTTGAAGTGGGCTAATTTTGATATAAACAAAGCCGGTGACCTACGCAAGATCCAACTCAATGAGATAAATGAACTCCGTAATGAGGCTTATGAAAATTCTTTGATCTATAAGGAAAGAACTAAGCTCATTCACGACTCCAAGATCAAAAACCGAGAGTTCCATGTTGGAGACAAAGTCTTACTTTTTAACTCTCGGTTGAAAATCTTTTCGGGCAAGCTCAAATCTCGTTGGTCCGGCCCATTCACCATTGCCCAAATTTTTCCATATGGTACTCTCGAGCTCGCACAACCTGATGGACCAAATTTTAAGGTGAATGGCCAACGAGTGAAGTTGTACTTTGGTGAGGACACCTCTCAGGAGGTGATTCCATCCCTCACCACGTTCTCCATGAACTAATTTTGGGTCGAGTCAGGCTCGTGACTCGGTTATCAAAAACAAGCGCTCCTCGGGAGGCAGCCCGAGTATCTATCCTTTTATGTTTTAATCCCCTAAGTGAGGGGGGGACTTCTATACGTGTTTGTCTTTGTGTGATGTGATTACAGGGATAAGTACACTCTTGGAAACTTTGAAGAACCGTGCTCCCGTACTATCCGAAATCCGGTTCTATCTCTCAACTATCGTGATTCAATTTTCTTCATACTCACATTTGAAATTGATCACTTTAGTCGTCTCTTCCTTAACTTGAGTTAACCAACGTGCACAATGTCATAAGTGTAGGGGAAACTTTTCCCACATGCTTAAACATTAAGGACAATGTTTATCTTAAGTGTAGGGGGGACTTCTATCGAAGTTTTAAGTGGACTTTTCCATGAAAATGCCTTCAATTAACCGGAAAATCCTATTTTTCAACATTTTTCAAATTTTTCATTAACTTTGGCCATTTAGTTGTAATTTTTAAATTTTTATCGTTGCTTTCATATGTATATATCCCGCAATAAAGTCAAAAATTTTAATAAAGTGGTGTAGCTAGTTTTGAAGTCTTTGACATATTAGGCCTGTTGCGTTTATTTTGACTCAACCCGAATAAACTTATCCAAGTTTATTCTAGCTAGTATCCTTAACCATGTAGACCTTAATTGGTTTATTAGGCTAAGTATCCACGAGTCTCATTACTTGAGATTTTAAATTGTGGAGGACGAGAAATGATAGAGTCAATTATAAGTCGGTATTCTTGCGCAAGCTCACTTGGTGTAACTATTTGCCTATTCTCCCATCACTTGCTAATAATTTATCTGCAATAAGTAAGGTCTTACGATTTGAAAAGTTACTTAGCTTCTAGCCCAAGATCGTTTAAAAGTTGCTCGGTAATGATAAGAGTTCATAGCCAAGGCATAACTTATGAAGCGGGGCGCGAAGATTGGCGAGTCCGAAAAGGCCCTAACAAGGCATGAGGATTCCATTTTATTGATGAAGATCCAAAGTGATGTGAAAAGCATTATTCCTAAAGTCAATATGAAGGATCAAGACTCACGACGAAAAGCAATCAACTCCCATAAAGATCATGGAGAAGTCTATCCGAAAAGACCCTAACAAGGTATGAGGATAAATAGATCCAAGTCCGAAAAGGAGGCGGATCGTTGTATCTCAAAATCCCAATTAGAGATTGAAGAAATAATCATGAAGTCGTGGTCAACAAAGTTGGAGTACCCCTCAAAAGTCTCCAAGTGAAGAAACTCTATTATGATGAGAAGACCATTATCTCAAGAACGTCTCTCGAAGATATGAAGTATGAAGTACATGCCAAATATCGGCCCGAGAAAGGTCTCAAATCGTGAACCAAGTTATGCCAAGATATGAACTTTTTGATATCCCGAGAAGCAGTTTTAAGAGATTTTGTCCTTTAGCTAACTATTGATCAAATCATCCTACTTTGCTTTCAGCCCTAATAAACTATCGAAATAAGTCCAAAAATGCATCTTCATGATCATTCTAAGACAAAAATAAAATATAAGAGATACACCTAGGAATAAGGGAGTTTAAGCATTTAATTAAGCCATGTGTGTAAGTGTTTGAATTGCTAACTTATAATAACAATGATCTCGTTTTTAAGCTTAGTTTGGGGAACGTGAAACTTGAGGGTGATAAATCTTCGCAGCACCAAAGCCCTAATGTAAGTCATCGATTTCTTTGCAAGTTATTTCCATGTAGCTATTTTCAAGTGAAAATGGTTTTCTATCCCTTTGTTACCTTTGAAGTTTTATTTCTTTAATTTTTGTTTAGTAGAATTTAAATAAGGCCAAGGTTGATTAATTATGAGGAAAATGTAAAATTGCTTTATCACTAAGCATTGCATGAGGGCATGGCAATGGTTAAGTGTAGGGGATTTGATAGGTGTGTAAACACCCATCCTTTTACCACTTAATTCGGGCTAAAACGAGACCAAAACACGTATTTAATATCATTTGTTTGGAATTATGCGTGGTTTTTGTGTTTATTGTGTTTTCAGAGCCAACCGGATGAATACTGAAGAAAACATGGGATTGCACGGGTTTTACTGAAGGAAAAGACTCAAGATAAAGTCTATTGTCCAAGAGATGCAAAAGATTTGAAGTCACTGGGCCTATTCGAAGATTTATCGAAGAAAAGGACCAAAGATGGAAGATTTATATAAGTCGAAGGAACTCAAGTCTATTAAATGAAGAAATTAAAAGACGAGTTGAATTTAATCGACGACAAATCCCGAATCAGAATCGAAAACGGAAACTTTTCTGAAAAGACGAAAAGACAAGAAGAACGGGAGAAAGCCCACTCACCAACCAAAGGACAAGCCTATAAAAGGAGCCCTTCACACATTTTAGACAAGCTAGCTTAGTTTTCTTCTCCCCCACTTTTTTTCTCTCCCTGTTTTCGTTTCATCAACATCACCATTAGGGTGATTGGTGATTTTAATCTTTAATTTTCTCATCTTGTAATTTTAATCTTTGATTTATCTTGTCAAAACATTAATCATTCAATACAAAGTCTTGTTTAATCTTTCCATTTAATCTTGTTCATCTTCATCTTTATCTTCAAGTTCTTAAGTTTTTATTTTTCTTGATTTGATCTTCAAAAGTTGTTGAGATTTGTGTTTTTATTGATGGGATTAGTAGTTTATGGTTAGTAGATGCTTTGTGATTGATTTATTTAAGTTTTTGGTTAAAAATTTGGTGATTTTTGGATTAAATCGTTTTTCCTTGTTCTTCGGTATTTTAACTGTTTCTGGGTTTCCAGACTTCCGAACCAAATTAAAAGTTCCGAATGAAGCTTGAACTTCCGAATCAAGCAAAAGTTCCGGATGAAGCTTAAACTTCCGAACGAAGCAAAAGTTCCGAATCAGTTTGTCTATTAAAAGTTCCGAACCAGTTTTCTTAAAAACTTCCGAACCAATCCATAAGTTCCGAACCGATTTTCAGACTTCCGAACCAAAGACTTCCGAACCAGCAAGTTCCGAATCAAGGGACTTCATTCGGAAGTCCAAAACTTCCGAATCAGTAAGTTCCGGATGAGTGTAAAAGTTCCGAATCAGAAACTTCCGAGTGAGTCTACAACTTCCGAATGAAGAATAAGTTCCGGATGAATCCAAAAGTTCCGAACCAAGCACAAAGTTCCGAATGAAGCTTAACTTCCGAATGAACAGTAACTTCCGAATCAGTTATCTTTTGGGTATTTTAAAGTTTTACTGTTTCTTTACCATTTCTTTACTGTTTCCTTGATTTAATTTTAATTTTATTTTAATCTTAATTCTAATTTAAATTCAAGTTTAAATTCAAGTTTTTATTAATCATCATTAAATTAATTATCTTTGATTTAAATTTTTATTTCCACTTTTTATTAGATTAGAAAACCAAACCCTTTTATTTAGTAACCAAGAACAATCATTCCACTAAAGACCGAGATCAATTCGAGAGGATATCGAGATTTAATCAGAACCTGGAAAAAACCTGGTATCAGTTTGCTAACTTATAATAACAATGATCTCGTTTTTAAGCTTGGTATGGGGAACGTGAAACTTGAGGATGATAAACGTTCATGGCAGCCAAAACCCAATGTAAGTCTTTGATTTCTTTACTTATTTTTATCTTTTTACTTTCCATAAATGTTTAGTGTTTAATAAAGGCCAAGGTGGGTTATTTATGATGGAAAATGTAAACCGTGCTTTAAAATTAATGCATTGCATGAGGGCATTGCAATGTTCAAGTGTAGGGGATTTAATAAGTGTGAAAACACTTATCCTTTTACCACTTATTTCCAATAATAACAAGACCAAAACGTGTATTTTATGTCATAAAAGTCAGAATTATGCGTGGTTTGTGTTTTTATTGTGTTTTAGGACCAAATGATGAAAAAGGAAGAAAACACGGGCTTTCATGGGCTTTTATCGAAGAAAACGAGAAAAGACGAAGTCAAAAGATCAAGAGTGCAAAAAGAACGGATGTCCAAGGCCTATTCTGAAGATTTATCGAAGAAAAAGTCTAAAGACAGAAGTTTAATGAAGTCGAAGAACTTAAGTCTAATTGAAGAAGAAAATTACAAGACAAGTTCAATATACATCGACAAATCCCGAGACGACGTCGAGAAAGACAAAGAATTTAAATCGAGTCGAGAAGAAAGAAAGAAGAGGCAACACATGCACACCTTCCCATTTTCCCTATAAATACCCTCCTAATACACATTAGGAGGGTTGGTTAGTTTTTAGTAGTTAGTTTCATTTTTCATTTTTCTTTCTAGTTTTAGAGAGAGAAAGTTCTCAACTTTCTCTCACTAAGTTTTCATCTTTTCTTTCTTTTAATGTTTCAAGATTAAACCTTTTGTATTTGGATTTCATTAATCAAGTTTAAGTTTAAGCTTTTAATCTTTAATCTCTTTCTACCTTTCTTGATTTTAGTTAACTTTTGGTGCGAAATATATTTGATCCGTGTTGATCTTGATGTTTTTGTGCTTAAAAAGTTAATCTTTTTATTCATACTTAAGCTTTCATACGAATAAGCTTTAAGATTCTTGTGCTTATTGGCTTATTCATATTTTTAGCTTATTTACTTTTAAAAGCTTTCTTAAAAAGTTTCTTCTTTCATGGTTTGATTTAAAAGATTGCTTATTTTAAGTTGGAAAAGTTGTTATTCGAGCTTATTTAGTCCTTTTCATTATATATTCGTTCAAGTTTTGGTGTTAGCTTATCAAAATAGCTTATCACTTTGCTTATTTTCGAATCCCAAGGTAATAGGAAAAGGTTTAAACCCTTTTCCGATTGAGGCATTCCGATTAGCCCCCTCATTCCAATCTCTATGATCGGATTAGGTAGTTTGCATTCCGATTAGCTGCCCTTGGTATTCCGATAAACCTAATCGGATTAGGGTTTTAATATTCCGATAAGGGGGGTTGTTTGACTTTCTGATTTGACTCGATGTTTGTGTATTCCGATTGCTTGATTTTAGATACATTCCGATTAGACTTGTTTTCGATTATTCCGACTGCATTAGCTTAACAGATTCCGATAGCTCCTTATTCCCATATTCCGACTGCCTTCTTGTTCTGTATTCCGATCAGACTTTCCGACCAACATTCCGATCAGATTCAGATTTGACATTCCGATTGGATGAGTTTCTTGTTTTTACAAAGTTTCCAAGTTTTAGATTTATTAAGTGTTCAAGTAATTTCCAATTTTGTCTTTAAAGTTTTTAGCATTTATTTTTAACTCGTTATTTTAGTTTAATCTTTAAAAGCTCTTATTTTACTCAACGACATTTACATATTTGCTATTAGTTTAAAATAGATAAAACAATCCAAAATTATCTTCCACCAAGAACAATTGAGTCGCACTTTGAACCATTAGTCAATTCGAAGAGATTCAGACGATAAGATTTTATACTTGGTGTAAAATCCGAGTATTACTGGTGGTAACACTTCGAGTGCTTACGTAGCAACATGAACTTACAACCAAAACGGCCAAGGTTCCCGCCCAAATCAAGCTCCACCAAATCAAAATGTTAATAACTATCGAAACAACAACCAAAATGGTGGTTACCAAGGCAATTCACGTAACTACAACAAAGGGAATTATCAAAGTGGGAATGGACAAGTTGCTAATCAAAACCAAAACCGTGATTTTCAAAACACTACACAAGGTTTTCAAAATGCTCACACTAAAAATCCTCAAGGAGAATTTTTGGATTACGCTAAAGCAAATGATGCTAACTTTGATAATATGCAACGTGAGATGATTAGCTTAAGATCGGAGTTGAAAAACGAGTTGAAAAATGAACTTGCTAATGAACTTAAGACTCATGCAAATAAAATGGAAGGAAATGTTCAACGTCTTCAACAAAAGATGGAACAAGGACAACATGAGATTAAGCAAGAATTGTTAAAAGCGGTTTTAAGACAATCAAATTTTGAAGACCGAATGGCAAAAATGTTTGAAGCAATCATGTGTAAACCCTCTTCCTCGGGTGGTCTTCCTAGTGATACCATTGCAAACCCGAAGGGAGAAATGAAGGTTATTACTACACGAAGTGGTAAAACTTTCAAGGAACCAATCTCTCGTCCAAGTACTTCTACGGAGAAGGAAATCGAAAAGGAGCATATCATAAGCCCACGAAGTACCGCTCAAACCACACCTACGGTTGAACCAATACCAATCATGGAACCCGAGATTCCAAGGCCGTTGCCTAATGTCCAACCCACACCACCCTTACCTTACCCTTCGAGACGAAACAAAGAGATATTGAAAGAACGTAACAAACAACAAATCGAGCTTTTTATAAAAATGTTTCAACAAGTGCATTTTGATGTGAGTTTAGCCGACGCGTTGTTATATATGCCTCGTTTCGCTTCCACTTTTAAAAGTATGATGAGCGATAAAGAAAAGCTTTCAAAGCTTGCTAATTGTTCTTCGGTTTATCTTAACCGCATACCAGAAAAAGTTGGTGACCCCGGAAAATTTCTCATTCCTTGTGACATACAAGATATGAAAGAATGTCTCGCCTTGGCCAATCTTGGTGCGAGCATTAATTTGATTCCATTTTCCATTTGGAAATCGCTTTTGCTTCCGGCTCTAACTCCTTCGAACATGTCTATCGAGATGGCCGATCATTCTACGATTTTAGCATGTGGAGTAGCCAAGGATGTTTTCGTGAAAGTGGGGAAGTTCTACTATCCCGTTGATTAAATAGTAGTTGACATCCCCGCGGATGCTCAAGTTCCTCTAATTTTAGGTCGTCCATTTTTAGACACCTCGAGATCGCTTATCGACGTTCATGCAAGAACTATCACTTTGAGATTCAACGAACAGGAACTTGTTATAAACACTACTCAAAAATCAAAACCTTCTCACGTTTATGCAATTGCTACCATAAATCACATTGAGTTAGTTGATGTGGTTTGCGATGAGTTTTCACAAGTGGCAATCCCACTATTTTAGATCCGATTCTTGCTAATTCTACACCAAATCTCACTCCATTCCAAGGAGGCGATTTTACTTCAAATGAAATCGAAAATGAAGATGAGGTGATTATTAGTGATGATACTTCTATTCCACCATTTCTTCCGTCGATGGAAGTTATGAGTGTTGAGCAAAAATCTTCAATCGAGGAACCGCCTATCCTTGAATTGAAAGATCTTCCATCTCACCTTGAATACGCATTCTTGGAAGGTGATGACAAGTTGCCGGTTATTATTGCAAAAGGTCTTGCTAATTATGAAAAAACCGAGCTCTTGAAAGTTCTTAAAGCTCATAAAGGGGCAATTGCGTGGAAAATTTCCGACATTAAGGGTATTGACCCAAAATTTTGTACTCACAATATTTTAATGGAGGAGGACTACAAACCCGCAATTCAAAGTCAAAGAAGGGTAAACCCCAAAATTCACGATGTCATAAAAAAGGAAGTTCAAAAACTCCTTGACGCAGGAATGATTTATCCTATCTCTGATAGCCCATGGGTGAGCCCAATCCATTGTGTCCCTAAAAAGGGAGGAATGATTGTTGTGCCTAATGAAAACAACGAGTTAATTCCCACTCGTGTTGTGACTGGTTGGAGGGTGTGTATTGACTACCGAAAGTTAAATGACGCCACTCGTAAAGACCACTTTCCTTTGCCCTTCATGGATCAAATGTTGGAGCGACTCGCGGGAAATGAATTCTATTGCTTTTTAGATGGTTTTTCCGGTTACTTTCAAATCCCTATCGACCCTCGTGATCAAGAGAAGACTACGTTTACGTGTCCTTATCGAACGTTTGCTTATCGTAGGATGCATTTCGGACTTTGTAATGCACCGGGTACGTTTCAATGGTGTATGATGGCTATTTTTCACGATATGATCGAGAAGTCGATGGAAGTGTTTATGGATGACTTCTCGATGTTTGGCAATTCGTTCACGTCGTGTTTATCTAATCTCGAGCAAATGTTAAAACATTGTAAAGAAACCAATCTTGTGCTTAATTGGGAAAAATGTCATTTTATGTGTAAACAAGTAATCGTCTTAGGACATAAGGTATCGAAAGCGGGGATTGAGGTCGATAAAGCTAAGGTAGACGTCATCGCCAAGTTACCTCATCCCAAAACCTTTAAGGGAGTTAGGAGTTTCCTAGGCCACGCGGGCTTTTATCGTCGTTTCATCAAAGACTTTTCGAAAATCTCTCGACTGTTGGGTTAAAAAGATGATGTACAATTAAGGGGAAGCAATTTGAAGGGGAAGCAATTTGAAGATGATGTACAACTTACAAGAGATACACAAAGAGTTTTGCCGACATCAACTAGGGGAAGATTGTTGGGTCAAAAAGTTAATGTGGCGGAAACTCAAAAACGAAGAAAACATGAAGACATTTGTCTAAGCATTGACAAGTGTATTCCAAGCGTTGTCAAGAACAAATCAGGCGTTGACAGAATCAAACATTGTCAAGAGCAATCTAAGCGTTATCACATGCAAACTAAGCATTGACAGAAACGTAGACAAGAAGCCTTTGGAAGCTTCTATTTAGATAAACATGCAGGATATATTCTGTATAAGTTTATTTGAATAGAAGATTTACATGTTTATTTGATATTATCTCTTGTAAACCCTAATCCTTACACTATAAAAGGATCCAAGGGTATTAGGTTTATTCATAAGTTCATTCACAATGTAAACCTAAAGCGTGTGTCGACTAGACGTGGGATTCAATGTATACACGTCTAGTGATTGTTGATTATTAATATAATTAGCAATCCATTTGTTTTTATTCATGTTCTTTGTGCCTAAACACCTTGTTAATGTGTCGTGTTTTAATTCCGCTTTGATTATCTAATCATATGAACATGATACATTCCTAGTAGCTTAAAGATCCGGAATCTTAGGATTCCACAATTGGCATCAGAGCCGGTGGCTCGTGATGCTAGGACCAACAAGGTGTTCGTGTATGGTGAAAAGAAGAAAAATCTGTCTAGGGTTTTTCTGGACGTTTTTGTGTGCGCATCAGTATTCAGAAGGTCATAACTTTTGATTGAACCGTTGGATCGTCACGAAATTTCTTGTGTGTGTTCTATACACATATATCTAGACATCCACTGGAGGTATTGTCAAGTTTTATCCCCAATCTAAAGTTATTAAGCTTCGAAGTTTGCTGTAATGGTGATTTTCATTTTTCTGTTTTCACATAAAATCATGATTTAGGGTTCCTCCAAACCCTAGATCGATTCTATACAGAAAAGGAGACATGTTGCTGTTTGTAAGGACTAATCATTCTAGCTTTGGTGAGTCGTTCTTGCAATCATGATGAACCCTAGCGTGATATTACTTGTTCTAGGCGAAGTACTATGATGAACAGATGGTTACAACAGAAGGTTTTTGTTTCATGCAAAAGACATCAGTCTGTTTATCTTCTAAGATGACCAGACGTGTGTTGGTAAGTCTGTAATGAAAACTCCTATACATCTGGACATAATATTAAGGGCTGCCAATAGAGAAGCCGAAGGTTTATTAAACCCTAGATCTGGCAGAAGTCGTAAGGAAAGCAAGATCTATGAGTTATGTTTCTGTGTGACGTATGATTTATGTATGCGTTGGCTTCAAGATACTAGCTGTCTTGATTATTGCCTGCATAATATATGGATTGTGTTTCTGTTTTATATTAAACATGGATATGCATGAGTGTCCTAACATATAGGGATATATTCTTATGAGGATTAGAAGGATAATATCTTTTATATTATTCAAAAGGATTGCATGGTCATCACATGAGAAAGTCAACAACTGTGAAGCAGCTTAAAGACGTGGGTAATATATTCTGTTTCCTTTTTCAAACATGGGAATAAGATATAGACGTTGCTGTTGAAGATTATAGCCACTTGATGACGTCAGTAGAAGAATAGACGCTGACAGGGTTGGTTTAGACGCTGACAAAGAATAAGTTGACGCTGATAGAACAAGCATTGACATGTGTTGTCCGAGAACGACATGTTCAAGCGTTGATACGCTTTGTCCGATATTGGACAAAACATGTGTTTAAGAAGTTGGACAGTGAAGGTTCTTGGATAACAAAAGGATAGCTGCTGTTTGAGAAAATTGATACGTTTTTAGCACACAAAAAGGAGGAATTTACACACGAAGGTACATGGAATCTCCGTTTTTATTCAGAATATCATGTTGATATTTATGGCTCGGATATTTTTAAAAGGGATTAATGATATTAATGCGAGTTAGCAACTATTCATGAGAATTTGATGGATATTAGATTATGTAATCGGGGTAGCCTTGTGAAAGAGTTATCCATATAGTAGCTTTTACATAAGATATTGTTTCATTAAGACTTTTCATGAAGAGGTGTTGGCTTAAGGGGAAGAATTCTTATGGTAAGTTTGATGCTTGAAGAAGATTTTTGTGAGTTTGTGTTTTATCATATTGTTAAGTTGTGGACGACAACCATTGACATAACAATAACTTGTTTGTGCTTTAAATATGTGGTGACGAAGACTTGTCATAACACTTGAAGGAGTTACATTATCGTGCTCAGTGTCTCACAAAGGATGAGAATATTGACAAGGGATCGAGGTCTAATTATATTTTCTCTATTTGGTATAAGTTCTTCATCACATGGATAGTACAAGATATGGAACACAAGGTTGGGTTACTCTACTTCTACATCAAGATTACTTTATTTATTTTTCTTCAAGGTCATTACATAGAGCCTACATTTGGAGAATCTTCAAGATTGCATGCATTGTTTACTTCCCAGTTGATGTGACAAAAAAGGGAAGACATACATGCTACAATTGAGGGGAAGCATTTTGAAGATGATGTACAACTTACAAGAGATACACAAAGAGTTTTGCCGACATCAACTAGGGGAAGATTGTTGGGTCAAAAAGTTGATGTGGCTGAAACTCAAAAACGAAGAAAACATGAAGACATTTGTCTAAGCGTTGACAAGTGTATTCCAGGCGTTGTCAAGAACAAATCGGGCGTTGACAGAATCAAGCATTGTCAAGAGCAATCTAAGCGTTGTCACATGCAAACTAAGCATTGACAGAAACGTAGACAAGAAGCCTTTGGAAGCTTCTATTTAGATAAACATGCAGGATATATTATGTATAAGTTTATTTGAATAGAAGATTTACATGTTTATTTGATATTATCTCTTGTAAACCCTAATCCTTACACTATAAAAGGAACCAAGGGTATTAGGTTTATTCATAAGTTCATTCACAATGTAAACCTAAAGCGTGTGTCGACTAGACGTGGGATTCAATGTATACACGTCTAGTGATTGTTGATTATTAATATAATTAGCAATCCATTTGTTTTTATTCATGTTCTTTGTGCCTAAACACCTTGTTAATGTGTCGTGTTCTAATTCCTCTTTGATTATCTAATCATATGAACACGATACATTCCTAGTAGCTTAAAGATCCGGAATCTTAGGATTCCTCATCGACCTATGACACACCTTCTCGAGAAGGATGCTCCTTTTAATTTTAATGAGGATTGTGTTAGAGCTTTCGAAACTCATAAAAGGAAACTTACCAAAGCTCCCATTCTTGTTGCTCCTAATTGGGAATTACCCTTTGAAATCATGTGCGATGCAAGTGATTATGCCATAGGGGCCGTCTTAGGGCAACGTTATGAAAAGCATTTCCGTCCTATCCATTATGCTAGTAAGAAGATGATCGAGGCTCAATTAATGTACAGCATAACGGAAAAGGAATTCCTTGCCGTGGTCTATGCTTTTGAGAAATTCCGACCTTATCTCGTCTTAACTAAAATCATCGTGTATACCGACCATTCGGCTATCAAGTATCTCTTAGCTAAGCAAGATGCTAAGACGAGATTGCTTCGTTGGATGCTCCTCCTCCAAGAATTTGATGTCACCGTGCTTGACAAAAAAGGAACCGAGAATCTAGCGGCCGATCATCTCTCTCGTCTAGAAGATCCTCACAAAGATGTTTTTGAGAACACGGAAATCACCGAAACATTTCCTCTCGAGACTCTCGCTGTAGTGAATTCTAAAGACACCACCCCATGGTTTGCCGACATTGCAAATTACCATGCGGGAAATTTCATAATCAAGGGTATGACGACACAACAAAAGAGAAAATTCTTTCATGACGTCAAGTTCTATTTTTGGGACGACCCTTATCTCTTTCGGGTTTGTGCGGATCAACTCGTTCGACGTTATGTTTTTGGTACCGAAGCTTCTAACATCCTTAGAGCTTGTCACGAGGGACCCACGGGTGGTCACCACGGTGCTAATCTTACGGCTAAGAAAGTGTTCGATGCCGGCTTCTTTTGGCCTTCTATCTATCGTGATGCACACGCACTTGTGAAGTCGTGTGATTCGTGCCAACGTCAAGGAAAATCGTCTCAACGTGATGAAATGCCGCAAAACATAATTCAAGTGTGTCAGATTTTCTACATTTGGGGCATAGACTTTATGGGGGCGTTCCCATCGTCTCATGGTAACAAGTATATCCTCGTTGCGGTCGACTACCTTTCTAAGTGGGTGGAAGCTAAGGCTTTACCTACTAATGATGCTCGTGTGGTAGTGAAGTTTTTGAAGCAACTATTCTCTCGGTTCAGAACCCCTTGTGCTATTATAAGCGATCGTGGAACCCATTTTTGTAATAACCAATTCGAAAAGGTTTTAAAGAAATATGGAGTTACTCATCATCTTTCTACGGCTTATCACCCGCAAACGAGTGGGCAAGACGAGGTTTCGAACCGAGCTTTGAAGAGGATTTTAGAGAGGTCGATTGGAGAAAACCGTGCTTCATGGTCTGACAAACTCGATGACGCTTTATGGGCCTTTAGGACCGCTTATAAGACACCTATCGGTTGTATTCCTTATAAGTTAGTCTATGGGAAGAATTGTCATTTGCCCATTGAATTGGAACACAAGGCATATTGGGCCCTTAAGCATGCAAACTTTGACTTGAAGACCGCGAGAGATCACCGGAAAATAAAATTGAATGAATTGGATGAACTAAGAGACAATGCTTATGAAAATTCATTGATTTTCAAAGAAAAGACTAAAAAGTTTCATGATGCAAAGATTAAAAACTGGGTTTTTAACGTTGGTGATCAAGTGTTACTTTTTAACTCTAGATTAAACATATTTTCTGGGAAATTGAAATCTTGTTGGTCGGGTCCTTTCACCATTACACAAGTGTTTCCTTATGGGACCATCGAGCTAGCTCAAAATGATGGTCCTAACTTCAATGTGAATGGACATAGGCTTAAGCACTACTTTGGTGGGGAAATTCCTTCATTGGATGACCTCAACCAAGTCACCTTCCCCAATGATAACTAGCATTGAGGGGATCGAGTCGAGCTCATGACTCGGTAATCAAAAACGAGGTGCCTCGTGGGGGAGATCCCATGCTTATCTTTTTATGCTTTCTAATAAATAATGAGAGGGGATTTGTGCCCTTCCAACTCGTTGTCTCGTGGTTGTTTGTGATTGTGTTATCTAGATCATCATCATCATCATCTACGATTGAAGACTCTCGTGTTCGTTTACATGAGCCTCCATCGTTTGCTTGAAGAAGTTTTTCACGAATCCATGACATATCCTTTATTGTTCCAACAATTATCTTTTAGCATACTTAATAAACAGCTTTAGATATATTGTTGATCACCCTTTCCATGTTAGATACTAAGCATTCGATTCTTCGTCTCTAGTATGGGGGTGCTCCTCCTTTAGACTCGAAACATTGAGGACAATGTTTATTTTTAGTATGGGGGGGTGAATAGATACTTGCTTTGCTACGCCCTCACGCTTTCCAATTTTCAACGTTTTGTTTTGTTTTGTTGCTAATAAAGCTAAAAATGGCCAAAATTTTAAAACTTTTCTTAGTTTTAATAAGTGTTTTTAAGACACAAATGTATATTTTCCGATGGGTAGAATAAGAGCTAATTTTTGACTTGATGGGCATTTGGAGCCCTTTACATTCCTTAACCCGCTCAATTCAAGTTTTGCTAGACTTTTATATAGGGAACTTTAAAACGCGAAAGTCTTAGCTCATTCGGGTTAAGAACAAGAACTTTTCGCAAGTTCCTATAATTGATCCTAGAAAGTCACTTATCAAGGGAACTATAAAACGCATTCTCTAAACTTGAAAAAGTCCAAGAAAGTGCAAGATCCTAGAGGTGGCTTGAAAACCCAAAACTTCGATTTGATATAGTCTTAATGAAAGCTAATCCAAATTTGGTTTAATTTTGACTTGCATGGCTAAGTATTCACGAGTCTCTTTAATTAGAGGTCTTTAAATAGTGAAGAACGAGAGATGATAGAGTTAGACAAGTGATCATGCTAAGCGTAGAACATGAAAATGTTCTTTCAAAAACTCATATGTTTTTAATTGTGGCATTTTCTCCAATAAGATCAATGCATTAGGAATATAAATAATTGCAATAAGTAAGGTCGTACGATTTGAAAGGTTACTTAGCTTCTAGCACAAGATCGTTTAAAAGTTGCTCGGGGTTGAATAGAGTTCATAGCCAAGGCATAACATATTGAAGCGGGATGCGAAGATTGGTGAAGATCCAAAAAGGCCCTAACAAGGCATGAGGAGCTCTATTTTGTTGCGAAAGATCCAAGATGATGTGAAGTATAATTATTCCTAAATCAATATGAAGGATCGAGACACACAACGAAAAGCAATTACTCCCCTAAAGATCATGGAGAAAGTCTATCCAAAAAGACCCTTACAAGGTATGAGGATAAATATATCCAAGTCCGAAAAGGAGGCGGATCGTTGTATATCAAAGTCCAAAATAAGGATTGAAGAAAAATGATGAAGTCGTGGTCCAAGTATGAAGAATCTCTCAAAAACGTCAAGTGAAGAAATTCTAAAAATATGAAGAGAAGACCATAATTTCAAGAACGTCTTCCCAATATTTGAAGTATGAAGTGCATGCCAAATATTGGTCCGAGAAAGGTCTCAAATCGTGAAACGAGTTATGCCAAGATATGAACTTAAGGAGATACACGAGAAGCCGTTTTAAAAGATTTTGTCCTTCGACTAACTATCGATTGAATCGTGCTACTTTACTTTCGGACTAATAAATACTCAAATAAGTCAATATGAATCACTTTTGATCCATGAAAAATAGTTAAAAAATTCTAGTAACCCATTTACTTTTATAATAACTAGGATTGCGGGGAGAAAAAGTATTACACAATTTGGACGTATGAATAGTGTTAGCATTGTGACTTGTACCAACAATGATCTCGTTTCTGCACTTAGCATGGAATGTATGACAATCAAGTATGACGAAATTTACTCTATGGGACATTTACTTGTTTCTATTCACTGACCCTAAAAGTCACATTCGTGATGAAAATCATACATTATGTCTTTACACATCTTCGTAGTCTTGTTGCAAGTCTTTTACTTTTAAATAAAGGTTAATAAAATTGAATTTTGGTGATGCTTAGATACTTTATTCTAGCATTGCGTGAGGGCACGACAATGGCTTAGTATGGGGGAGTGATGAGATGGCATTTATACATGATCTCAACGTTCTTTTCGGGCTTTAAATGCATTAAAATATCATAAAATACCATATATATACTTGTATTTGTTTACTTGTGTGTATTAAGTATGGATATCATGAAAAAGACAAAAGATCACAAGAAACAAGGAAAAACGGACACGAGAAAGGAAGCCGTACAAAGAACCGGGCCCTAGTTCATGAATTATCCAAAAAACGATTGAAGACTTGAAGATGTAAAAGATTGATCCTCAAAATATGAAGAAATTACACTTAAAACCCTTGTATATTCATAATTATAAGTTTGGTCCCTTAAGTTTGTCAAAATTACAAAATGGTCCTTCAACTTTGAAGAATTGACAAGTTTAGTCCCTCAACAATTCTAAATTGTCAATTATGGTCCCTTATGAAGTCAAAGATACAATGAAGACATTTGAAGATCAAGAATGTCCAAAATCAGTCCCTCAAATATTCAAACATGGCAAAAACAACCCTTGAAACCCTTTTACCAAAGTTTTGTGGCAAAACTATAAACTTTGAAAGTTTAAATACAAAGGAAATCAAGATTGTTGGCTGAAAAATGTTTAATAAACACTTTAACAAAACACAAGGACCCTTCCTGCCATTATGAAAGTTCAAATCCCACAAACACGCGCCAAACAACTCCACCCCCAAAAATCGGATCAAAACTTACTACTATTCACCCACATGAACCTAGTTACCATCCCACTTAAATCAAAAGGTAAATCAAAATTACCTTAACACACGCTTGATTCACGCAAGCAGAAACCCATCCCACACACAAAACCCCAATCCCCACTCACCAAGTGAACCCACCATTCAAGCCGTCCACCTATCACATCACACCTTAACCTCCAAGGCATGACACGTGGCCAAATCAACAGCCAAGACTCAATGCTTAACTACAAAGCTAAAATGAACGATTTGGATGCATTTGGATAGCTCAACAACACAATTCGTCTAGAAGATTCAAGGGCATTTTAGGGACTTCATAGCTAGGGTTTTCTCATTGTAATCTTAACCCTTGTGGCCTATATAAGGACTCCTCAACTTGTGAGAGAGCCTTGTTCCAGTTTTACCTTTTAAGCATTGTAATTCCTTTTTAAATTTTATAAAAGTTGGTATTTTGAGAAAATTGTAATTCCTTTTTATGTTTTTGAAAGTTGGTGTTGTTTAAGGGTAATTCTGAGTTCCATTTGATGATATAAGTGTGCTTAAATCTTGTGGTCTAAGGACGTTTATGTTTGGTAAGGTTTTCAAGTTTGAAAATAACTTAAAATCAGTCATCTGATTTTGCTATTTTTCTTGTACTATTTCTTGACCAAAAGCTATAAGCTCTTACAAGCTTGTTGACACCAATCTTGTGAAGGGATTGGAGCCTTTGGTTGGACTGTTTGTTGCTTGTGTTGAAGATATCAAGTCCTTGAGGTTCTACTTTGAACCATCAACCAAGGCAGTCATTCATCTCCTTTGTTGAAGTACCTTGGTCTTGTTCTAGTTGTTGAACAAGGACCAAGGAGCATTGTTGATCCTCCTAGGACGTTGTGGAGGATAGGTAACCTCATGTTAAGATTCCTCTACAAAATCACATGATATTGTCTGATTTATGTTTTGCTATGTGATTTGGTGATTTTGTGTTTGTGCTTTGTGTTTTATGGTTGGTATCTGTTAGTTGTCACCTAGTTTAGCTATTTGATCTATAAAATCAGTAGGTTACTTGCAAAAATAAGAAGTTTCTTTGAAAAAGGGCTTATAAAAGGATGTTTGGATTTACTGGTTCATAAGGCCTTGTGGCCTTGTGCCCTTGGTTCTTAGGGTTTGGGAGGGCTTAACAAGTCATATTAAACAAGTTTTAGTCATTGGTTAAGTTTCTAAAAGTTTGGAAAAGGGATTTGAAGTTTTGTAAAAATCTGATAAAAAGTGTTTTGAAATTGGTCAAACACATCAGATCCAACAACTTCTTCGTTTGTTGGATCTAAGGTTTGAAATCAGGTTTGGGAATAGTTTAGGTGATAAGCTATATGTTCATTATATGCTTGTTGAATTTGGTGGCTTATTGAAGGTGCTAGAGCTTATCAAAGTTGGCTAAAGTGGTCATTTGCATCAGCAAAGTGACCACCTCATTTTGTGCTTGCATTTGTGATTCCAGTGTATGCCTTGTTGTTTTGCTTGGATCTTGTTTATGTGCTGCTTGTGAGTAGATTTGGCTATTTGGTGTGCTTTGTTGCTGGCTTATAGGCTAACTGGCTTATTAAACCCTTTTTTCCAAAATCTGTCATCAATTGGTCAACTGACCTCTTAATTCACAAGGACTCCTCCTTGAGTTCTTCACAAAAGTTGCTTATAACAAGCCTATATACCATCCCTGATCATTTGGTGAACTTTGGAGTACTTTGACTTTTGGTCAAATAAGCACAATTTGGCTATTTTTGAGAACTGCTTATTGGCACATGCAACAACTTGGCTTTTGTAATAGAACTCGTTTTTCTTAGCTTAATAACAAATCTGGAAGGTTACAAGTCTTTTGGTTAAGCTTTTGCTAGAAAACTAGCTTATTTGGCTTTTTCAGCCAGCTTATTGGTTCACACAGCTTATTCTACTTGGCTTTTGTGATTTTCTTGATTGATTATTCTTTGTTAAGCTATTTGTGAGCTTTTGCAACAAACCAGAGCTTCTGAAACAGCCTAGAACTCTAACCCGACTATTTTGTCTTTTAGTGAAATTGTTCATTGCTTATTTCTGGCTTATTGAGTGAGCTTTTTCAAAATTTCTTTTCACAATCTCTTAGGCATCTCAAAAGAAGTGTGTTTAAGCAGAGCTTATGGCATTGGCTTATTGCTTAATGGGCTTATTGGCCCAATAAGAATAAGTTGTTGACCTTTTAAGCTGTAATGAGCTCAAAATCAGCTTTTGGGCCTTCAGACTTTTGTGCTTAGAATTAAATTTTAAGTCAGATAGAGCTTTTTCAGGTCATTTGGGCCTAGTTTGACTTTTTGGGCCCAAAAGCCCATTAAGGTTGACTGTTTTGGTTTTAGCCCATTTGGGGGCCCATTAGGGGTAATTTGGTAATTTCACTTTCATTTTCTGATTATTTAGGTTAAAATATACTATTTTGCAAGTTTTTAGAATTTTTTATAATTTTTGGATTTCTAATATTTTTAATATTATTTTTCAAATTTCACATTTTTGCACTTTTTATATTTTTCTTAGCTTTAATACATTAAAATAGGATTTTTAAAACTCTTCGATTAATTTTATCATCATTAGATTAATTTTTATAATTATTTTAAGTTTTTTGAGTTTTTATATCATTTTAAATAGTTTTTCTTAGTTTAAAAATTTATAAAAATAGTTTTTAATCTTTTTAGGTCATTTTAGAGGTTTACCAATTAAAAAAATCTTTATTTGGGCTTTTTGATATTAATTTGATTTTAGGGCTTTAATTAGCATTTAAAAATTTATATTTAATTAGTTAAAAGGTTTGAAAAAGTTTTGATCATTGGTAAACTCTTAGTTTATTTAATTTGATTTTTGATGATTTTTTGGGAATTTTTAGAATTAATTTTTATTTTAGCTCTTTTTACGGTTTTTCGTTTAGTCGTAGTAGTAATTAATTTCACGTCTTCGTCATTCTACTTTCTCATCCCATTCTCTCATATATTAATCTCAAATCTTGTTATATCTTAGTCACACACATATACCTCCTTAGCAAACGAACATAATTGGGTCATTAATACACGGTTTTCCAAAATCGTCGTATTTAATACTTATCGCTCATATACGCTCTTTTTCCTAAAAGACGTATTTTACCACAATCAACCATCACTTGTTGATGCGGGATCTTCCTTGTTGCCTGATTCTTGTGGGACACTTCTTCTCATATCTCGATCACTCCTAGGCTTTCGTAGTTGCACCTTTTGAATAAGAAGCATCACACGATTAACTGGTGCACAACGAGAGAGATCGAGTTCGGGGAAGTCTTGACCGACCCTTTTAAAAAGGCGAGTGATGAGCATGGCCTAGGGAAGATTGGCTTTTAGTTTCGAGAGGACATAATTGATCCGTCAAGCGATGTGTTAATGCAAGTGATGCCTAAAAACATTATTAGTTGTTGGAAATACGTTTTTACGTATTTAGAAAGTATCGGTCTCTCCAACGATATATACGTAGTATGGGCTCGTGATCTAGTTATGTAACAATATAACCCATAAAGCCCACATGTAGGGTGGGCTATATATACCTCCTCCTAGCATGTTAGGAGGGGTTGGTTCTCATTTTCATCAATCCATCATTCATCTTTCGATAAATCGATTTTTCATTGATACGGGTTGTTTTGTTAAGATTAATTTTTTGGCAGTATTATACTATCAGAAAAGGGTTTTGATATTCTGAAGGGTATTGCGAAGTTTTTCCATTAGGGTCTTTTAATATTACGAAGTCAATTTTTCTGTGTCATATTGCGAAATCCCAGTTTTTTGTCATATTGCGATTTAATATTCCTAGGGTTTGTTTTCATATTGCGAAGTCTCTTTTTTGTCTTATTGCGAAGTTTCATTTTCAAACATTGCGACAGTTGGTGTCTTAAACATTCCTAAGATAACCTTGACTTGGTGATCATTGCGAAGGTGATTATTTAAGTTTTGGTTTGGTGATCATTGCGAAGGTGATCATTGCGAAGCTTTTTCCCAAAACCTAAACCAAGACTCACGACTCACAACCAAAATCAGACTCAAACCAAAACACAGACTGGACTCCAACAACAACTTGACTCGACTCAACTCGACACACCAAAAAACTGACTCAACAACATCTCACGACTCGAACACACCCTGCCTATTCAACGATTCACGACTCACCACAACCAACCTCAATCGACTCCCACTCACCCCTCACCACTCACGAGACTCACCACACACATGACTCACGACTCGACTTTCGACTCACGACTCACAAACCAAACAACTAATCACCTCAAACTCAACAAACATAAACTCAAACAGCCTCAAACCCCTCTCAAATACAAAACCTGACTCAACAACCAAACACTCTCATTTTTTGACAGGACTGACCACAAACATTACTCAAGATCTCCGTCAAAAGACCATCCTCGATCGAAGACTGAAACCAAAATTAAAATAAAGAAAGTTAAAAACCTACCCGAGACCACTTAGGATCTTGAAGCCAGTAAATTGATTTGATCTTCAATCGTTGGTGTGCATGTGATAGTTGGCTTGTGAAGGTGTTTTTAAGGTGTTTTGATCCAAGATTGTGACTGAGAGTGTTTGGGTGACTCGGTGGAGATAAGTTTTTAGGAGCAATCAAGACAAGGGGCGGAGTAATCAAGATGGTGATGATTTAGCCAAAATATGAATGAAAGAGGTGATGTTTACACTTATTTTTTGGTGGCTGTGAGATTTGTATTAAGATAATAATTGGGGTCGAGGAAACCAGACATAAGATTAGAAGAAAGTCTTGGTGGCTGAGATTAGAAGAGTATACTGAGATTGGGCACTGAGATTTGTAAGAGTGTGGTTTTAGGAGCATCAAAGAGAAAGTAAGAAGGAGGTGGAGGTTTCAAAGAAAAGGTGACTGTGTGTTTTTGGAGATTAGGTTTGTATGAGCAGCAGTTTGGTATATGTTGCTCAAGAAAGACAAAAAAGGCAGAGTTTCCAAAGATATTCACGTTTGGGAAACCACGTGTGTTTATAAATTGTTTGAGGGTAACGTGTGTTCACTTTGACTGGGTCAAGCATTTTATATTGTTTATATATTGTTGTGGCCCATCCAACACAAGTATGTGGTCAAAAAGAAAAAATAAATAAAGTACGCAACCCATAAATTGTATGAACAGAATTCGTTGGCCCATAACAATATAAAGCACGCTATCATTTGAAATTGCGTAATCATTTTATATTGTTGATATATTTTTTCCTCTTAGTCTCGGGTTTGGTTTATCAACGTTTGAGCCGATCGAGAAATTACTGAGCCGAGAAAAGAAAATTATATCATCAAACAAGGATTTTTACGAAGTTTTATGATTTATTCGTTGGTGTGTAAAATCTCGCAAATTCGACTTCACGGTTTCTTCAAGAATTTTAAAATCCCGAAAATAACCATAACCACAATATCTTTCATTGAAATTCAATGGGATCGTTGAATTTGACATTTCAATAGGGAGAACTGCAACACATGCAACTCAAAGATATCAAATTGCGTAAAAAACATTGGAAATCTTTCAGGAGCTCAAGACACATCTTGCAATTCTCTATCCGAACAACATGACCGAACTTCCAACCCCAGTCAAATGTTCTTTGGCAAAGTGGATAATTTCAAAGAGAAGATTTTCAATAATTTGGATGAGTTACGGTTGCAATTTGATAGGGAGAATATTCATGAGGTTAAAGCGATGATATGTCTAGAAATCCTTCGCACATAGTTTAAGGAATTCTTTGTCTCAACAATGCTACCTCCTTTTGATCATTCGTATTCAATCCTTCACCAGCTTTTCAACTTGCATACGGGTTGCCAGACTGAAACCTTTAGAAGTGGTTTACTCAATCACATCAATATACTTGAGAAGTGTATTGAGGTCAGGTTAGTTAATTACAACGAGATACGGTTGAAAAAGGGTCAGATTCAAACAATCAAGGAGTCGTCTAAACCTTTTCATGCAACAATACCTCATGAACATGAGAGAGAAACACGCTTCAAGCTACCGTCAAGAGATGATCAGATCTACCCGGTGCAAGAAATGGGTGCCAATTTGGTCGTCACGGTAAACAAGAGCATGGAATCGGGAGGAAAGCATGATACAAGCAGCATGTCAGGGAATGATATAGACATCTCTTTTGATGACACCATACCCGTATATGACGAAGAGCCTACAAATACGGTACAACATAATGTGGTATATGATGTCTATGCCGATGAACTATCGCATGTTGAGCATTCCAAACCTAATTATGACAAACATGGGATGGAAAAGGGTGATAGTTTTACAACTTCAGATTCATCCGATGTGATTCATAATGGGGGAGAGATTGTTTAGATTGCTATAGTACATCATGATAAATGATTTATGATTGCTTCGTTAACTGATTCCGATTCCAAGATTAAAGAGCTTGATTAGATCATAGCTCAGCAATCAAAAGATATGAGGATGCCAAACTAGAATTTTCTAAGAGAACTGACAAGTTTGAAACATATTTTGAAAAACTTGAAAAGTCAAACGTTGTTCTTGAACAAAAATTAGATCAAAAAGTTCTAGATTCTAAAGCTGAAAAGGACAATCTTTTGAAACAAATTAAGTTGCAATCTAAATTGGCATCCCAATATAAATTGCTCAAAGAGAATGAGAATTTAAAGGCTCAAGTTCAGGAAAAGGTTTTTGCAATAGCGGCTCTGAAAAACGAGTTGAGGAAAACTAAAGGAACTAGTGTGGACACTAAGCTTGAAAAACCATCAATCTTGGGGAAATCGCCTACAAATCAGTCAGTTAGACAACCGACTGCATTTTGATCCGAGCGACCACAATCCTCGAGACCGCGGTTTGCCTCCCAAGTTGATTCGGTTCATCTTTCTAGACCAGTCACTCCATTAACTAGGCCCAATATGAATAAAACAACTTTTACAAGACCTACTCACATGATTGCATCTAGTTTATCTAAGAATACCAAGACCACGTCCAGAACTGGTTCAAATGACGTTCGCCATAAATTTTGTCTAGCCAGATGCCTTCTAGATTACCCAACACTGCTAATCGTAGCATGTCATATTTTAGGAGCATCAATCAATCATCTAGGAATTTTAGATCTTACTTGGACATTAAATATGCTACTTGTAAAACATGTAGGAAATATGTCTTTATGGCAAATCATGACTCTTGTGTCAAGAAATTCCTTCATGAGGTGAACTCCCATGCTAGAGTTAAACCCTAGTGGCTAGCTAAAATAAAACCCATTGGTAAAGTTTGGCGCCCCACTGGTAGAACTTTCACGCTTGTAGGAAACGAGTGCCCTATAACTAGCATAGTCTCTGATCCTACTAAGACTACTATGGAGGAAATTGAAAAGGATGGTACATCACTCAAGCCTGAATTTAAGGTATTCTATAAAAGGAAACGTTTGCCAGCTAAGACAAGTGAATCATCTCCTCAGGTCACCTCTGGCACAAGAAAAGAAAACTGTGAATCCCCGCATGGTTCTAAGATAGATATCACTAACCCATATAAAAGCATACAAACTCCAAATGAGAATGCAGGTACCAAAGTCAAGGATCAACAAAAACAAACCGGTTCGATCTTTGTATACCGTTCAACTAAGAACACTCTCAGAGTTTGGTTACTGAAGAAGCAGATATCAGAGAAACAAGTGTCTCAGGGGTTTACAGTTAAGCTTACAATATATGGCTCATCGTTAAATATCAGACGATGACCCGAGCTTCAAAGAAAGGAAATTTTATCGCCGATGATAAACTTATCCTCACAAACGAGAAATTAAATTTTCTCAGACACGACCTTACATTAAAACTATTCAAAAGTTTTAAGCTCGTGTAAATGGTGTATAATTATATCTCAGATTATGCCCCGGACTTCAACAAAAGGAAATTTTATCGCTGATGATAACTTATCCTTACAACGAGAAATTAATTTTTCTCAGGCATGAGCTAATATTAAAAACATTCGAAGTTTTTAAGCTCATGCACAATGACTTACAGTTAAATATCAGACTGTAACTCGGACTTCAATTTTAGGAAAGATTATCTTTAATGATAACTTATCCTCGCAACGGGAAATTAATTTTTATTGGTCATGAGCTTGTATTAAAACATTCCAAGTTTTAAGCTCAGAAAGGAAAGAGTATCTTTTAAATAAGAGAACTTTTCCTCATAACGGGAAATTCATCTTTCTCGGTCATGAGCTTTACGTTAAAACATTCAAAAGTTTTTTAAGCTCATGTAAACGACTTCTAAGTAAATGTCAGCTTAGAAATCATTTTTGGTTAAAAGGAAAATTTATCACCGATGATAACTTATCCTTAACAACGGGAAGTTTACAACTTCTCAAACTTGAGCTCGTGTCATAAGATATTCAAAATCTTAAGCTCAAGTAATTGGTTTTCAAAAAGGGCATGTCTTCTGAAATCGATAATATTTACAATCCTAGAAATTTTGTTCAATAATGACACGGGGTTGTAAATAAATTTCGAGCAGAAGTTTAAATGATTTAAATCATGCTCAAAATGGCTTGCTATTATTTCAGATAGTAACCCGCTTTTCATATTCAAGTCAAGCATTTTACCGGAAAGCTTTGACTCAACAACATGAATTAATTTTCTTGGGCATGGTTTACTTTATAACCATGAAAGGGATTGTGTTTACGTAATAACACAATCTAACACGAATCTATATACGTGTCAGTACATTTATTGTTAAAACAAGAGAAATCTTGTTTTTATGCAGTTATCATCTCCACAATTTACAATTGGTATCTACATACTCGACGTTGCGACTACTCAAACGACGACTACAACTCCTTCAATAGAACACGGGTCAACAATTACGGGGAGAAATTGTCCAGCATTCAGAATCTTTGATGCCGAAAGTGCCAAGTTCACAAATTTGTGTCAAGACAACGATATCAATCATATACATGGTGTCAAAAGATAACTTCAGATGTGACAGGCGACCAACATTAGTGAACAAGAACCATGTGATTCTATCATATGATGTTCTCCATCATTCAGGTCCAACCTCGTAAACTATTAATCTTGTGAATACATTATCACATATGATCTTTGCACATGATAAATACCTTACACTTGTGTTTAAAAGGTATTTAATTTACGTTTCAAGTACACCCTCATTAATTTGAGGGGGAGCTTGTGATAAATCATGAAGATAATTGGATTTGCATTTTTCTTCCAAAATTTTCTTAAAATGCTATTAAATCAATTGATATTAAAAACATCGATTGGTTTAATATTTTTAATATGGGGGAGAAAATGTGATTTAATATGGGAAATGATTAATCACAAATGGTTTGACTTAACGTGATAGCTCATCCCGACATGTGTGAAATATTTATCAAAATGGATTTCATGGTGACATACACACCAAAACATCTCTATACAAGACGGTGAAGATTGTGGTGACATAAGGATGGTAGGATAGGTTAAAGACCCCAGTGATTCTTATAGAACCAGAGGAATCTTCCCAAGGACATTCCTTAGCTAGAAATAGTAGTCCTTATGAAAGATGGAGAAAGATTGTGAACGTAGCTGAATGCCGACCAAGTATTAGCACTGGAACAAGCACAACAAGGTGCTAGTTATGATGTATTGGTAAGAATTAAAGGGGTTGAAGAATGAAAAAGAATTGTAATGATAAAGGGTGAAAAGAAAGAAGCCCTCCTTATAACCTTAGGCAGAAATCGAGTCAACTCATTTACTATTGAGATCATTTTTAATGATGCTTGATATTGAAGATAAGATATCATGGACCCTATGATGCAATGCACAACCCATCCCAACTAACTCAGATATATCTCAAAAGATATTTCTTTTAATCACACGGAGACAAAGCATTATCTATTGATTTATTCACTCCGAATATATTGATATTGAAAAGGTGGCACTCCTCTCCAGCCTCCGATCACTAAAATCCAAAATGCACGATCGAGTTTAGAGCCATTTGAGATCATTAAATATCTCACTAGGACACACTTTCATTATTTCTTGCTTCTTCATACACTATGAAAAGTAAGAAAGATCTTAAGATTCCTACGCAAAATCTTCATGATCTTGCCTGAACATCCGAGTAATACGAAAGTATTTATAATGAAGATGGAAATCCTTCTTTGAACGAATATCAAAAAGCTCATGGTAGGTGACTTGTGCGATTCTTTATGAATCAAGCTTGTGATAACTAGAAAGCAACAGTGGTTTAATTTTTAACTGAACTTAAACACGTTCCGGGCCTCTACGCAATATCTTAGTGATCTTGCCAGAACACTCAGAGTGACACTCTATTGTGTTCACAGTGATGAGTGGAAATCCTTCTAGTGTTAACATCAAACAGCACTTGGTAGGTAATTTGCAAGATTCTATATGAATCAAGCTCGTGACAACTAGAAAGCAACGATGGTACGATTCTTTAATGAATTAAACTTGTTCCAGGAATCGGATTTGACGGCTTCAAATCATACGGATAATATTATCCAAATGATTCACTCTTTATGTTTGCATTCAGCTTTGGTTGGTCGAATAAAGAGAACGGGTTTACCCGCAAAATCTTGTAAAGGAGGTTCTTAGTTGAAACTACCTGTCACAAGTACGATATTTAATATCGTCCGACGGTCTTCACCGACCGGAGGTAAAATGCTACCTAATTAGGTTGAAATGTTCAAAGGTATTTCATCCGTGTCTTTGTTTTGTTGCTAATTGTCTTATGCAGCGTAACAAGAAGGTGGCATTGCAGTATCCGAGAAGAAGTCATCCACGCATGCTTATACTTTCTACACTTAATACTTCAACAAATTCAAGAAAGCCTAAAAGTCAAGTCTTCCGCTATGTCAAAATCTGAAGCTTTCAAGAATTTATAAAGGTGTAAGTATGTGGAACATGAAGTCACAAGGAGGAAAATTTCACAAGTGATGAATGCACAAGGTCAAGGCAAGGAAACATGCTCAAGACTAAAGTCAAAGATCTCATCTGCATATTCACAAGAACAAGATGGAAGACTCAAGCATAGTATGCTAGGTTTTAAGATTTTGTAAAATGGTGTGACCTCCCTTAGGGGGAGATTGTTGGAAATACATTTTTCACGAGCTATAGACTATTTAGGACTTTGTAACTTGGAGTGACCTCCCTTAGGGGGAGATTGTTAGAAATAAATTTTTACGTATTTAGAAAGGATCGGTCACTCCAAAGATATATACGTAGTATGGGCTCGTGATCTAGTTATGTAACAACGTAACCTATAAAGCCCACATGTAGGGTGGGCTATATATACCCCCTCCTAGCATGTTAAGAGGGGTTGGTTCTCATTTTCATCAATCCATCATTCATCTTTTCTCTAATCCTCTCCCTTCTCTCTCTACTTTATCTCTCTAGTTCTTCATCTCTTCCTCCCTCTTTAGATCCTTATAACATATAGACGATCCAAGGAAAACGTGGACCTACATTAGTGTTAACTAATCTTTCTTAGTTTTGATCACAATAAACTATACAAGACATTTATAGTCAAACACAATCGTAAAACGAATTAACTAACAAACACTATCATCAAGGTAATAATCATTACACTAACATATCTTAATCATGTTTAGTGATCATGAAAGTGATTAGCCTTAAAACTAACTTTTGTCAAATGTGACAAAAGATTTTAATAAACTTTCTTTTTAAGAAAGTGTTCTATTAAAATGAAAAATGAAAAATTTGAATATGGCATATTTCAAATGCCATAAGAATATCCTTTGAAGGATTTAAACTGCCTCAGATATTTCAAATCCACTCAAAGACAAAAAGGAGTTGAGTCTACCTCCGCGGTTCCTTAAGTGCCTATGCGGTTATTTATTGATAAGGAACCGCCTAGTACAATAAAGAAACGCGCACAGATAGCCGTTGGTTTCTATCTTCTATAAATAGTAGATCAAATCTACATTTTCTATAACCCTTTTTGGACATTTCTTTCAGCCTTCTTTCTCTTTTCTAATCCTAATCATTTGTAAATGATCACTTAATGTGTTAAGTGTATTTACTTATGATTATCCTCTTGATCTCCTTCTTTACCTTGTCCAAAGAGAAGATCACTCACACACTTGTGATGTGATTAAAGATGAAGCCTTGATGAAGATCATTCTCTCCTAAAGATCTAGTCATGTTCATCATTTGTTTATTTGTGTCTTGTGTAGATCCAATGTATTTGTGAATATTTGTGTTCATCCAAGCTATTTGTGAATACTTGGATTAGAGTTGTGTAAGTCCATTGCATATGTGTGTGCTTGGATTTGTCTTGTGTGAATCCAAGCTACATGTGTGACTTGGATATGTTTAGTTGAGTTATAATAAGTTATGTGAGTTCTCACTACACTATAAAGTGATGTAGTTGTGTCTTGTGAGTTCTCACTAAACTATAAAGTCATGTAGTTGTGTCTTGTGAGTTCTCACTAAACTATAAAGTGATGTGTACTTATGTCGTGTGAAGTTCTCACATAGATTCAAAGTGAAGAGTCGTGAAGATTGGTTCTAGCTTTGGATTAGAACTCGACATCTAGCCTTGTGTCAGAAAATTGTGAAGTAGGCAACGTTGTGAAGATTAGTTCTACCTTTAGATTAAAACTCGACATCTAACCTTGTGTCGTAAAATGGTGAAGTGGGTGAAGTTGTGTAGATTGGTCCTATCTAAGGTTAGGTCTCGACATTTAGCTTAGTGTTGGAAAATAATGTAAGCGACTTTGTAAGGTTTTCTCCGCCAAGAAGGGAGCTTGTGGATATAGTGGAAATCTCAAGTAGGTGTACTCGAGGAGTGGAGTAGGAATGAGGATAGAGCCTCGTTGACCAACCAGTATAAATCTTGGTGTCTTCCTATTAGGTTGTCTCCTTCCTTACTCTTTACTTTCTTGCATTACCATTACACTTACTACTTGTCATTGTTAATGCATTAGAATTTAAACTAATCATTATGAAACTATTTTTCAAGTAAAAGATAGTTTTGGCACTCACCTAATTGAAAGGAATTTTAATTACGAGACAACCCGAAGAGAAACTATTCAACCCCCCACCCCCCTCTAGTTTCTATAATTGGTATCAGAGCG
This sequence comes from Glebionis coronaria, assembly GCA_025667525.1. NCBI lineage: Eukaryota > Viridiplantae > Streptophyta > Magnoliopsida > Asterales > Asteraceae > Glebionis > Glebionis coronaria. The sequence continues at coordinate 460,807,583 of CM046877.1, forward strand.
ATGGTCACACAAGATCTTTGAGGTACATTGTACTTTAAAAGTTGGATCGATCCATTGTCTCCTCAAATTAGAAGGTTAAGTTGTACTAAAGTTTCTTTTTGGTCAAAACTATTTTTTCTTTGAAAATAGGCCTTTTAATTGGTAATATAGCATCTAATTTTAATTGGTAGTATTTATGCATTTTATATTTACTCTTGAAGTGTATCTACTAGTTTGCATCTTGTTATGTGTAGGTACTCATGATGATTAATCATTCAATTAATTGTGGATTGAGTTACTTACACTTGTATAAGACTCATCTTCTTTGATTTCCAACATCATTGAATGACGATATCAAGATGGATGGGAGTGATACTAGTCCTTGAAGACTTAGTAGTCACTTTAGTCATGGTTGGGTTTTTCATTGATTTCTTGATTGCTTGGAATACACTTTGTGGCCAAGGTACGTTTTCGTTCTTCCACACACCCTTTTGATCACTTTTTTTATCATTACTTGACTATGTGCTTGTTCTTGGCATCCTTGCCTTGACATTTGTTTGTGGTTTGTGATTCTTTTCTTTTACCCTCTCAAACCTTCATTACTTGGATACTTGACTCACTATGGGGATGTAGAGTGAGTTAGTAGTAGCTTAAAGTATCAAGCATGATTTTCTTGGTTTGCACCCTTACGCTTAGTAGGCACTATATCATGTGTAACTTGTGCAATTGAGCTCATCTCTAGGATGATTAATTAATCCCTTGAGATACCAAACTGCTTCATAAGTTGTGGTTGGATTTTACACATTTGGAATTGAAATATTCCAAGAATATTGTTATTGTTAATCCTAGCAATAATTATCCGATCATGTGGGAGAGAAAGTGAATTTATACTTTGCTCACATTTTGAAGTAGAGTAATACTATTCTTGAAAGTGATATTATTCTATGTATCAAAATTGTTTGGTATAGTTCATTACCAAAGCCGTTTAGACTTACGCCGGAAAGGCACGTCTTAAACCGCTATATATGACACATGCTCTTCGTCTCCTCGACTTGAAGATTGTCATTTGTCTCTTGAGCATTGTACTTGGTCTTGATTCACTCCTCTTGACTTCTCTCCTCTTTGCTTCTTCGCTACGAGTAGTCGTTTGTCTGTTTCGATCTTTTCCTATCTCGATTCAACTCGTAATCCTTCATTAAGGCATTATTACTTAGTTTTGAGGTGGTCCAATGATTTCCTAAAGGCTTAAGATATATTTTAAGGATTTTAAAAAAAATTTGGTTTTGAAAAATTCTTCGATTTTATTTGATAAAAACTCGCCATTGTGGGCGGTTCTTTATCTATCGCGGCTCAAATGCGCGGTTCTATATCGATTAGGAATCGCGGTCAGTGATTACGACTAAAGCGCCGAGTCTTATAAAAATATCATTTTTTTCAAACAAACCTTCTCTCTCTTCTCCAATAGAGCCGGTGGTTTCTTCCTTTTTCCACCATTGTTGCAATTCCAAAACCTTCAATCACTCACGATTAATTGATTCAAATTTGTGGGTTTCACTCATCCTTCATCCAAGATCAATTTTCTGTAAGTTATTTCATTCAATCTCATCTAATTTGTTCTAGGGTTCATACTTTCATAATTGGGGATTTTTAAAATTGATATTGAATTAGCACCTTACTAGGAATGTGAGTTGACATAGTGATTACACTATGATTCCTTAGGTTCATATTCATTCAAATTTCACTAAAACCCACTTGTAGAACAATCTAAATTTTGGCTAAATAATTTTGGTTAATTGATGGAATTGATATGAACCCATGAACAAGTTGGTAATGGCTTTGTTAATGCTTACCTAAAAACTTTGTTTTGAAAAACCAATGTTCAAGTTCATTGGTGATTTTACATGCTTAATATGTTAACATGAGAATGATAAGGATCAATCCTTTGTTTGTCAAGAAATTGATGAAACACATTCTCGTCTTTTTTATTTTTGGCTTATATTTTACATATGAGTGATTGGGGAAATATGTTTGTATGTTGTATTTAGGTACTATCATGTCTTCGGGATATCAAAATGACCACCAACGTACTAGAGAATACTTGCCTAATCTTTCTTCTTCACGTCGAACTCGTTATCTTCAAAGCATATTTCGTTGTCTTGAATCTCGTTGTTTTCATGAAGGACGCATTGTTCCTTCTAACTTTCTTGGACTTGAATTCATTTGATTCATGTTTAAATCCATTGGCTTTGATTGTTTGCTTGACATTAATGAGCCAATCTTTCCTTCCTTTATTTTGGAATTCTTTAGCTCGTACACATTAATATGGATCAATAATGGTTTATCTATAAAATTTTCAATCAAGGGGAAAACCTTTGTATATACTCTTGAAGAATTTTGTGAAATTCTCAATGTACCATACGAAGGTCAATGTAGGTTCACTAATACTTGGAGTTTAAACTCTTTAGAATCAGCCCCTATTGATGTAAATTATGTGACCGAGCTACCCTTGGCTGCGACCATCTCTTGTGCTATTGCTAAGCCTCGTGAACATCCTATTCTTGGTAATTTTTAAGGAGAAGTTCGTGCTCTCACTCCTTGGGAATTACTAACTAGCGATCTTAATGATTTTATGATCCCTTGGGCTGAAATCATTAGGGAAAATGCAATGTTTCTGGATGGTAATCGCATCCATGTGTCCCCTTGTCTTGCACATATGTTGTATTGTGTTTCTACTTCCACTCTATACAACCTTGCAATTTTCATGGCTAGAAGAATAAGATTTGTTCTCAGCGGGTCTCACTCTAGTCTTCCTTTTTCCATGATTCTCTCACGACTTCTTAGAAAACTTCTTCTTGATTTTCCACCTTTAAATGCTTCATCCTTTCACTTCGTGGACCGAGTCATGCTTCCCATTGAAGGAAACATCTCTCTTGATCCCACCATGATTCAAATGAAGATGGAAACGTCTCTCAAGACAATTCTCTCAACCCTAGATATGATTTGTCATCGTCTATCTCTCAATTGTCTTCTCTAGACATTGTTTCCGACTATCAATTTTGTCTCAATATTCATCTTCAAGAACGTATAATAAGTGAATCAAGGAAATGAGGAAATGCTCATGGATGAATGTTACACCCCACTCTCAAATGGTTAACATGTTTGTAAACATGTTTTGGATTGTTGATCTATTTCCTTATCTTTCTTTATTTTTAGGATGTTATGTTTATTAACTAATACTATGTGTTTAGATTATTTACTATTTTAATCCTAGGTGGTTATGTGATCGAACTTTCGATTTACATAGCTTTGTGCATCTTATGTGTTTGTTAGCTTCCTAGATTTGGATTAATAGTTCACTTTGGCTTGATAAACCTTTGTGTGAAATATGGGCTGGAAAATGTTTTAGGAAGTGTATTTTTTGGAACCCACTGGGGGCGGTTCATTATTTTCCCTGTGGTTCCTTAGCGACAACAAACCGCGGCCCTACATAAGGAAACGCCATCACCTGTTCTGAGAGAATCTTTTCTTTACACTGTTTTCCCTTAATCTGTGTAAACATTGATAAAATTCTTGCAAAAACCTACACTTTCCTAAACTAGGCTACCTAATTTCATTATTCACCTAAAAATTATTTTAACCCATTACTAGTTTGGATCATCCCTTCATCTTCTTAAACCCCTCTTTGTTGATCTTGTTCTTCATCCCTTAAACCTCTTTCTAAATCTCTTCACAACCATGGTGTCCACTAGAACAACCAACTCTCCCAAAATGTCCTCTTCCAAAAGAAACCCTAAGATCAAGATTAAGTTACCCAAACTTGGTTCTTCATCTTTCCATACTCCCAAAAATGAGACTTCTATTATTCTTATTTCTTTATCACCTTCACCACCCCTTGCTCAATGCAAGACCAACTCAACTCATGGTACCAACCATTCACATGGTTCTACCTCTTCCTCATTCCAATCAAGAATGAATGAGTTGTCCTCACCCTTCACTCCGAGTCCTCCCTTGGATGTGAATTCTCGACATCAACCTCTACAAAGAATTCCTTTTGTTCTTGAGCCTATGGTTACCTCTCCTTTCACTCCACAAAATTCACCCATTTCACCCTTGGAAACTATGCCACCACCACCTCCTCCTCCCTCAAACACTCCTCTCTTGGGCATTCCCATTTCTCACTTCATGGGTGATCCTTACTTCTTTGATTTTCTAGAAGCTCATGGCGCTAATTGTCCATGTTGTCTCTATAATAACTATATCATTCCTAAGGTTGGAGATGCTTGGTCTCCATAGGAGGTTGCATGATTTCTTGGTTGCCTTGTTCTCCATGCCTCCTCCTCTTAGGAGATGAATGATGATTTTCAAAAATAAATGTTTTAAAGAAAGTCAAGCCAATGAAGACTATGCTATCAAGATCTAGTTTAAGCTAACTTTGTATTACTTAGTTTTTATTTCTTTTCTTATATTTCCTTCCCTTCATGAGTTTTCATGAAGATGTTCTATGGATTTAGCTTTTATGTGTTTCAACCTATGTGGTCACATTAATAAACTTCAATTTATTTAAAATTGAGCCTAAATCTATCACAACCTCTAAAACTTGACTAAAAGTTGGTTCAAAATGTTATCTAAATATTTCGTCACCCTTTGTCAAGACATTCTTTGTGAATGTGTTGCTTTTATGCAAGCATAGCATATTCTAGTGCTAAAAGAGGTAAAAATCCAAGATTTGCAAATTTTTGAAAGAGTCTTATTTTTCATCAAAACATTGAAAATCATGGTTTCAAGTCCACTGTGTGTGGCTCTTTAGCAGTCCCGCGTCTCCATATCGATACGGAACCGCCAGTCCCTTTAAGGAACCGCGGACAGCAAGCCCGTTTTTGGCTTATTTTTGGTCTTTCTTCTTTGACCACTATCTCTGTCAATATTCTTTATTTACCCAATTTGGCTAAACACTCCTTAAAACCTTTTGTTTTTATTTCAAATCTTTTCCTTGTCTATTTTCTTTAAATTCTTCTCTTTAGGGAGTTCTCTTCTTCATCCCTCACAATGTCTAACTCTTCCATTGCTAACCTTGACATATCCTTGTCACAAACTTCTCAACCTAAAGCTTTTTCTTCTAAGCTTTCCAAGAAATCGAAAATCTCGGTTCGACCCGTTTGGATCAAGAAATACAAGAATCCTCATGATTCTTCTTCTCCCAAAACCTCTAAGAATTCTTCTTTCTCTCCGATCAAATATTGGAATGAGACTTACTCTATAAATCCAATTACCGGAGAAAAGGAAATTCTTCCACCACCACCTAAACGTTTCAACACTCTACAACTAAATGACCTATCTTCTTTCCCAAACCTCACTAGGTATTGTGAAAACATTTCTTATCCATTATCTCCATCTCCACCAAACTCTCATCTTGATGGTCCTCCCCCATCTAACGACTTTGTTTTGCATCATGGATCCTCGTGTGCTTGTTGTCGATTTCAACAAATTGAACTTGCTCATGTTTATGACAAGCTAAATTTCCTTGAATTCCTTCTTACTCGACCTCCTCTCAAAGTTTTCGTTCCCATGAACAAAACTTCGAATGATGCCTCGTCGTCTTTTTTTCCAACTAAGGCACATTTTGTACTTTAGTTGTTTAAGTCAATAAAACTTAAGCAATCTTGGAAGATTATCACTACTAGAGTAGTTTATGATTTGTGGTTTATTTTCCATATTTTTTGCTTTAAAAATTCATATTGTGTGTATGAATATTTCTCTTGTATGTTCTTTCATATTTGTGAAATATGAATGTTATACGTGTTATCCTTTTCCCACTAATTCTTTTTCACACATTTGTTAAAGAGTTGATCATGGTTAAAAGTTATAATTGCTTATGGGTGATTCCATAAATTCTAATATTTTAACCCCTTGACATTTTAATCATTTTAATTGGTTTGGATGTTTCTTTTCTTCCTTTATTCCACCAATTGAACTTTGAGTTTGTCAACACACACACTTTGGAAATACTTAGCAAAATACTTACTTCTAATTTGAGATTTCTTTTCTTCCTCCCTCTCAAGTTATTTAGTAGGTAGTGCACATATATACATTGGTGTTTCTTTTCTTTCTTCTAACCTTTGTGTATCATGTCACGTTAGCTCGTTTACTTGGTGAGTAAGCACCAAGGGGGAGCTACAAGCAAAGTCGATTATTCTCTTCTCCAAAGACTTGTTCTAACCTTTTTGCTTCTACAAAGAGGGAGAAATAATAGCGAATAAACTCGTTAATAATTCGAATAATTTTGTATTTTACGTAAATGAGTTTATAGTTTGTCGTAATCAAAAGGGGGAGATTGTTAATGCAAGTGATGCCTAAAAACATTATTAGTGTTAACTAATCTTTCTTAGTATTGATGACAACAAACTATACAAGACATTTATAGTCAAACACAATCGTAAAACGAATTATCTAACAAACACTATCATCAAGGTAATAGTCATTACACTAACATATCTTAATCATGTTTTGTGATCATAAAAGTGATTAGCCTTAAAACTCACTTTTGTCAAATATGAAAAAAGATTTTTAATAAACTTTCTTTTTAAGAATTTTTTTATTAAAATGGAAAATGAAAATTTGAATATGGCATATTCCAAATGCTATAAGAATATCCTTTGAAGGTTTCAAACTGCCTCAGATATTTCAAATCCACTAAAAGACAAAAAGGAGCGGAGTCTACCTCCGTGGTAACTTAAGTGCCTATGCGGTTCTTTATTGATAAAGAACCGCCTAGTGCAATAACGAAACGTGCACAGATAGCCGTTGGGTTTTATCTTCTATAAATAGTGGATCAAATCTACATTTTCGATAACCCTTTCTGGATATTTCTTTCAGCCTTCTTTCTCCTTTCTAATCCTAATCATTTCTAAATGATAACTTAATATGTTAAGTATGTTTACTTATGATTATCCTCTTGATCTCCTTCTTTACATTGTCCAAAGAGAAGATCACTCACACACTTGTGATGCGATTAAAGATGAAGCCTTGATGAAGATCATTCTCTCCTAAAGATCTAGTCATGTTTATCATTTGTTTATTTGTGTCTTGTGTAGATCCAATGTATTTGTGAATACTTGGACTAGTTGTGTTCATCCAAGCTATTTGTGAATACTTGGATTAGAGTTGTGTAAGTCCATTGCATATGTGTGTGCTTGGATTTCTCTTGTGTAAATCCAAGTTACATGTGTGTACTTGGATATGTTTAGTTGAGTTGTAATAAGTTGTGTGAGTTCTCACTAAACTATAAAGTGATGTAGTTGTATCTTGTGAGTTCTCACTAAACTATAAAGTGACGTGTAATTGTGTCGTGTGAAGTTCTCACTTAGTTTCAAAGTGAAGAGTCGTGAAGATTGGTTCTAACTTTGGATTAAAACTCGACATCTAGCCTTGTGTCAGAAAATGGTAAAGTAAGCAACGTTGTGAAGATTGGTTCTATATTTCGATTGTAACTCGACATCTAGCTTTGTGTCGCAAAATGGTGAAGTGGCCGAAGTTTTGTAGATTCGTCCTATCTAAGATTAGGTCTCGACATTTAGCTTAGTGTCGTAAAATAATGTAAGCGACGTTGTAAGGTTTTCTCCGCCGAGAAGGGAGCTTGTGGATATAGTGGAAATCTCGAGTAGGTGTACTCGAGGAGTGGAGTAGGAACGAGGATAGAGCGTCGTTGCTGAACCACTATAAATCTTAGTGTCTTCCTATTAGGTTGTCTCCTTCCTTACTCTTTACTTTCTTACATTACCATTACACTTACTACTTGTCATTGTTAATGCATTAGAATTGAACCTAATCATTATGCAACTAGCTTTCAAGTAAAAGATAGTTTTGGCACTCACCTAATTGAAAGGAATGTTAGATTGTACTTGGTGGAAGTGAATATGCACTAAATCATATGTGCCATACACGCCTGAAAATGATCCCGGTTTCCACCATGACAAAATACATTCTCCCTAAGAATGTCGGCCCAATGGACCATACACTCATTAAGGTCACTAACGAGTATCTCATGGCTTTTCAAAGAACGCTTTTTAGAATGGATACTACGTACAATGGATTGGATTACGTCCTTTAGTGATGAGATCAAGGATGAGGTCAAGGTCCGGCATATCGGTGTCATATGGAGGGTTGTCGATACACTTTAACAAACCATCAATTTTCCACGAATCCGTGAATTGACATTGACCTACATATGGTACTCCAAGTGCCTTACCAAATTCCTTGAGAGAATATATGATGCGTTTACCATTAATGGTGAACCTAACAAACCTTCCATTATCATTATAGATGAGGGTATATGTGCTAAAGAACTCTAGGATGAACTCGGGGTAAATGACTTCATTGATCTCTAGCAAACAATGGAGATCAATCTCATTAAACATATGTCTAGTATAGTCATATTCATCAAAATCCCCGTAGACAACTCTACCCTCATGGAAACTACGTTTTCGAAGTGAACGAAAAATATTACCAAGAGTTATGGAAGGAGTAGAATCGGAAAGGTTAGGAATATAGTTCCTAGTGTAGTGGTGGTCTTGTTGATATTCCGAAGGCATGATTAAGCACCTAAATACATCACAAAAATATTTTCACAATCACTCTTATGTAACATAATGAGCAAAAATCAAAATCATAAGTGTGCTTAATCAATTACTTGATTAACCAAAGGATTAATCCTTAACATTATCATGTTCACAAGTACCTATTTCATATTTGACTAATACATATGAATTATGTAAAATCAAATATGAACAATGAACATCGGTTCTTCAAAATCTGTTTTTAGGTAAACATTAACAATGCAATTACCAATGTATTCATGGGTTCATATCAATTCCATCATTTAACCAAAATATATTAGCTAAAATTCGGAATTGTTCTATAAGTGGGTTTCATTGAAATCGCAATAAATTCAAACCTAAGGAATCATAGCATTACAACTATGTCAACCCACATTCCTAATTAAGTTTCAATTTCATTTTAATTTTAAAAATCCTTAATTATGAAATTAAGGACCCTAGAACAAATTGATTAAAATTCAATGAAGATACATACAATTAATTAATGTTAGATGAAGGATGAGTGAAACCCTTGTCTTGGAATCAATTATTTTGAGTGATTGAAGCTTTTTGAAAGATCAACAATGGTGGTTTGAAGAAAACTCGTCGCCTATAGAGAAGAAAGGGTGGGGTTTTTTGAAAAAATGATTTCTTAATAAAATATGATTATTTTAGTCACTAGTGGACCGTGGTTCGATATCGATAACATACCACGTGTTTGAACCGTGAAAAATAAAGAACCCCCGATATAACATCCAGTAGTTTTGAATAATGTAATATCTATGTTTATAAATAAAGATGTGATTTTACTAAGAAACTTTTGCTTTTTATTATGATATGTGACTGAATTGTTGAATATATGGATACTCACTATCTCAATTATCACTTCCACATATGACTATATGTTACATACACTATGTATATATCAAGTCCGAGTTTTAAAGATAACTCTATGTACAATTAACGAATAAGAACAACTCAAATACAACAAGGATACCCTAAATAGCCATAAAAACCCTAGAAATCCCTTATAAACTAATATTCTAAGGAATATAACTACATACAAACTATGTACTATTATTAACACTATATATTAGTTCTAATCTACCATATAAAGAAGGGTTAATATACAAAAAAGTTACTAAACTTTCCAAGAAATATGTCCTAAGGTAACGAACGTTCATTTTGTGTTTCTAAGTTACTAATGTTCATATGACCGGTTGATTAAGTTACCCACTTATCAAAAACATGATATTTATGTTACTTAACATGAAAAAACAAGAAATTTATGTTACTTAACTGATCAAAAAACATGCATTTAGGTTACTCAAATTAACACTAAATTATAGTGATGTATAGTTTAGTAAAGTTTACTAACTTAGAAACACAAAATGAACATTAGTTACCTTAGGACAAATTTCTTGGAAAGTTTAGTAACTTATTTGTATATTAATCCTTTAATGAAAAGGTAAATAATCACAAAACACTAATATTCACTAATCACAAGCTAATTACAAGAAAATGAACTAAAACCAAGATTAGCATATAAAATCTTATAATGAATTGGACTCTAATCTTTTGAAACAAGTTATAAAAATCAACTAATTATCATAATAAGTAAATACATTTATCATAAACTAAGTTACAAAATATTAAAGCATAAAGTACAAGTTTTTAAAGCATAGGACCTTAAGCTTACTTAAATAACCTTAGAATATGATCAACCTATATAAAATCTTAAAATAAGAATTTAGAACCTAGAGAAGTCATAAACATATCATATAATACTTAGAATAAGTGTTCATTAAGATACAAACCCTAATTACCCAAAATAGAAAGTCATCAGGCTTAATGATATAGAAACCCTTATATTTAAGAAATCTACATGGAATCATTACCTAGTCTTTTAGGACAAGTCTAAAAATACTAATAGGACTTCATTAATGTTATAAAATTATGTTAAGACAATGTACAAGTAGTCTAATGCACAAGGTACAAGATTTCAATGCATGACTTGTAAATTAGGTCAAAATAGGTATTTTTACTCTTTAGACATGTTTACCTAAACTAAACCATTAAACCAAGTGTGAGAACTCTTTGGACACTTAAGACAAAATTTATAGGACCTAAATTAAGTTTACATCAGTATCTAAGAGGAAGATAATCACATTTACTAAGATTAAACCCTAGATCATTAGAAAACCCTAATCTACAAAAGTATACTTCCTATTTTTATAACAAACCTTTGTTAAACTTCAAACCAAGGACCCAGATCTCATAAATAGAATGTATTAACCCTAAGTAAGCCTTAATCATTCACTAATAACTTTCTAAAGTCCCTAATCACTAAAAACACAAACCATAAGTTACAAGCCCTAGATTGAGGACCCGATTTATTATTTTACCTCCAAAACCCATTTCAAGCACTTTCCCTCCAATTATAAGGTTTGAAATCAGATATTTACATGTTCTAAGATATTTTAAGAGTGGTTACAAGTAGGTGCATTACCTTCTAGGGTGCTATAGATCACCATTCTCATCCTAATGTTGCCGTAACACATTTTGAGCCACAAGAGAGGATTGGATTGAAGCTAGGGACTAAGAACTTAGATAGAGCTTCAATAGCTATCATTAGTCATTGATATATCTATGTTACACGTTTAGATGCCAAACTGGGAGCTTAAGAGTTGCTAGTACGATAAATAGGGCCGAATACACAACATAGAGACTTGCACCCTGTTTTCCTTAAACCTCCTACCCATTCTTCATATTAACTTCTATAAACGTCCTAGGACATCCCTTAAGACCAAAAACCAGGTCTATAATGAAGCCATTGAAGATTTTGAAATTTTTGATAGCAAGTAGTGTTCATAGGAAGCCATAAGGAGCCATTTTGGAGCTACCTAGGTAATTTCTATGTTAAACAAGTTTTTATCTTGTTGTAATGAATTATAAGGCTTTTTAAAATGCCAAATTTTTTTGAGAAAGACAATCCAAAAAGAACTAAGTCATTTCATCAATTTAAATGAAAGTTATAAGCTAAAAATGTCTTAAAACCCTATTTTTGTATTTTACATGAAATAATGACTTAAAATCTAATTCAAGAGCTATAATTCTGATAAAATGTTATTATTATGATTATAAATATGTTTTGAAACTTTGTTATAAAATCCTTGATCATTTGTTATTTTTATTAAGAAGTTATATAATTTTTACAAGTATAGGGACTAAAACTATCATTTTTGAAACTATTTGACATTTTGGGGCAAAAGTGTCCATTTATGAAATTTAAATCTATAACAATAAATTATGTAAAGTTTGAGACTCTAAGGTTAAATATTGAAGGATTAAATTACAATATAATGAAATTATATACTTAAGGGGTTAAAAGTGTCATTATGCCAAAATATAACTATAAGGACTATTTTTGCCAATATTGAAACTAAAGAACATAAAATATAATAAAATATAATGTTTCATGTTAGTAGGGAGCTTTGTACAAAGATGTTCCATCTCGATATTACGTTCAAATTGAGTGGTTAGGTTTATGATTTAAAGTGCCCTCGCTCCTCAAACGTTTATAGAATGACTTCTAAGTATAATGGCCAAAAAATGATACTATAATAACAAAATATATGAATAAAAGAATGAATACATGAAATAATAAAAGATTGAATTTAGAGAGTATGACTTGAGATATCTATATATTGTGTGTTAACTCAGATATTGTGAGAAAGTTGTGATTGGGTATAGCTGATTTAATCAAGACTCTTTAGGCTAAGGTGAGTTCATAGCCTAACTTTTAAAATACTTTATAAATGATTTGAAAACCAGTGAGAGGGATATATGCTTAAACTGAAATACAATTGTTTTTGTATGTTGCCTATATGATTATTAACACTACGTTTACTTGTTGCCGTTAAGTCCCTTTTTAATCGTGGACCTCTAATAATTTAATGAGCGTTAATATTATGAATAGTACTATTGGAGACCGACATCTCATGTATGGGAAAGTCGCACTTGCTAGCAGCTAATGGTTCCAACCTAGGCTAAACATATATGCTTTATTTTGCTATTGAGGATAGTCCGGCAAACTCCCTACCTTAGGGCAAATTTGTTGGGTTTCCTTGATAATGTCTAGTTGCGGGGTCATGAGCTAGTGCAATAAGAACTGATGAATTTTAAAAAGTTGGGTGTATAATAATGTAGCCTATGAGTCGTACTTGTATTCTAATATTGTTTAAAACATATAGATTCACTCAACCATTGTGTTGACTTTAAGGCATATATTTCAGGTGAATAAGGACTGGCGGACTGCGGATGGTGGTGTCTTGAATAAAGTTATCATTCTAGAAAAAAAATTAGATCTTTGGGAAAAACCTGCGATGTACATTATTGTATAGTTGTTTTTATTTAACTCTGAATAAATGAATGATGACATAAATATTTATAAAAATGTTTTTGAGCATTTTCTATTATTATAACTATGGTACTTTCATAGTAATATCCCAAATCAGCTTCCGCTGCTATAAGGTAAAATGGGGATGTTACAGCCGACAGTTACCGTGTTTAAACCAAGAAAATGAAGAAAATTTTCAAAACCAAGTTTTTCTAAAATACTTAAGATAAATATCAAGCCTTTTGGAAATCATTGGACCACTTCAATACTAGGTAATAATGCCTTTAATGAAGGATTACGAGTTAAATCAAAATCGAAAAAGACCGATACGGAAAAACGACTACTCGTAAGAAAAGACAAAGAGGAGAGAGACCAAGATGAGTGAATCAAGGCTAATTTCAATGCTCAAGAGATGAGTGAGAATCTTCAAGTAGTAGAACCGAAGATCTTGTGTTATCTATAGTGGTTTAAGTATGTGCCTTTCTAGCGTAAGACTAAACAGCTTTGGTAATGAACCATACCAAGCAGTTTTGTAGAATAGAGTAAGATCACTTTCAAGTATTTTTCTTAAACTATTTCAAAATATGAGCAAAGTATAGATTCACTTTCTCTCCCACATGATCAGAAAAATATCATTGCTAAGGATTGCAATAAAAATATCCTTAAAATATTTCAATTCCAAATGTGTGATATCCTAACTACAACATATGAAGTAGTTTGGTATCTCAAAGGATTAATCAGTCATCTTAGAGATGAGCTCAACTGCACATATTACACATGATATAGGGCCTACTAACCGTATAAGTTACAAACTATAAAAATCATGCTTGATACTATAAGCTACTACTAACTCACTCTACAACCCCTAAGTGAGTCAAGTATCCAAGCAATGATGGTTTGAGAGGGTACACGAATAGAATTACATACCACAAACAAATGTCAAGTCAAGGATGCTAAGAACAAGCACGTAGTCAAATAATGATCAAAAGAATGATCAATAGGGCGTGTGGAAGGACGAAAATGTACCTTAGCCGCATAGTGCATCCCAAGTCTTCTAAGGACCAATGCAACACCCAAATTTGACTAAAGTGCATACTAAGCCTTCAAGGACTAGTATCACTTTCATCAATCTTGATATCATCATCCTTAGATGTTGGAGATCAAAAGGATATGAGTCTTCTACAAGTGCAAGTAACTCAATTCACAATCAAGTTAATGATTAGTCTTCATGAGTACCTACACAAAGAAAGATACAATCTAGTAGATACATTTCAAGAGTAAATCTAAAACGTATATAGGCTATTAAACAAGATATGATGCTAGACTACTAATTAAAAGGTCTATTTTTATTGAAAAATAGTTTTTACTAAAGAGAAACTTTAGTATAAGGAACCATTCTAATTTCAAGAGAAAATGGATCGATCCATGTTTTAAAGCACAATATACTTCAAAGACCTTGAGTGACCATTGCTCTGTTACCAGTTATAGAAACTAGAAGGGGGCAGGGGTTGAATAGTTTCTCTCGGTTATGGTCATAATTAAAATTCTTTCAATTAGGTTTGTCCTAAAATTTCCTTTTACTTGAAAACTAGTTCCATAGTTGTTCGGTTCAATTCTAGTGCGTTAACAATATCTAGTGACAATGACATGCAAGATAAGAATGAAAGCATAAGTAAAGAGTAAGGAAAGAATCAACCTAAATTACGTCACCAAGATTTATTGTGGTTCGACAATGAAGCTCTATCCTCGTTCCTAATCCACTCCTCGAGTACACCTTACTCGAGATTTCCACTATATCCACAAGCTCCCTTCTTGGAGGAGAAAACCTTACAACTTAGCATAAATTATTTTTTGACACTAAGCTAAATGCCGAGACCTAATATTAGCTAGGAATGATCTACACACGTCGCCTACTTCACCCTTTTCTGACACAAGGCTAGATGTCGAGCTCTAATCGAAAGCTAGAACCAATCTTCGTCGCCTATCTTCTTTTCCGACACAAGGCTAGATGTCGAGTTCTAATCCAAAGCTAGAACCAATCTTCACAACTCTTCACTTTGAATTTTAGTGAGAACTCACAAGACACATACACACATTACTTTATAGTTTAGTGAGAACTAACACACAAGACTTATTACAACTCAATAAGACATATCCAAGTATACACATGTAACTTGGATCCAAACAAGACAAATCCAAGTATACATATATACAATAGATTTACACAAGAATAATCCAAGTATCCACAAATACACCGGATTAACACAACACTAATCCAATTATACACAAATACATTGGATCTACACAAGACTCAAATATAAAATGATGAACATGCCTAGATCAAAGGAAGGGTGATCTTCATCAATGCTTCATCTTTAATCACATCATAAATGTGTGAGTGATCATCTCTTTGAACAAGTAAAGAAGAGGATCTAGAGGATAATCATAAGTAAACATACTTAACACATTAAGTGATCATTTACTAATGATTAGGATATATAAAAGAGAAAGGAGACAAAAAGAATGTCCAAAAAGGTTCCTAGAAAATGGAGATTTTATCCACTATTTATAGGAGACAGAAACAACCGGCTATTTGTGCGTTGTTCGTTATTTGTCATGTGGTTCCTTATTGAAAGAGAACCGCATGCCTATTTGAGGAACCGCTGGTAGTAGACTCCACTCCTCTTTGTCCTTTAGTGGGGAAATGTTATCTGAGGTAAGTTTTACCTTCAAAAGATATTCCTATGGAAGTGGGAATATGCCATATTCAAATTTTCATTTTCCATTTTAATAAAACATTTTCTTAAAAATAAAATTTATTAAAATCTTTTGTCACATTTATCAAAATGTGAGTTTTGAGGTTAAGCACTTTCTATGATCACTAAACATGATTAAGATATGTTTGTTTAGACTTAAATGATTATTACCTTGATGATAGTGTTTGTTGAATAATTCATCTTACGATTGTCTTTGACGATAAATGTCTTTATACTTTGTCGTGATCAAAACTAAGAAAGATTAGTTAACACTAATAATGTTTTTAGGCATTGCTTTCATTAACAGAACTGATTCCAGTAAATATGGGTAGTTTTGACGTTATCATAGGTATGGACTGGTTAGCAAAATATCACGTAGTAATTGTGTGTGATGAAAATCTAGTCCGTATCCCGTGGGGGAAGGAACTTTGATTATGTGATAGGAAGGGAATACAAACAAGACCGAGACTAGACTGAGTGTCATCACTTGTACAAAAGCCCAAAAATATCTGTTGAAAGGATGTCATGTCTTCTTGGCTCACATTTCCTAGACTGACAAGGAGGATGCACCCGAGAAGAAACAAATCAAAGACGTGCTAATCGTCCGAGATTTTCCTGAAGTCTTTCCAGAAGAATGACCAAGCATACCACCAACCTGTCAGGTGGAATTCGAAATCGATTTAATACCAGGAGCTGCACCTGTAGATAAAGCTCTGTACCCTTTAGCACCATCTGAAATAAAGGAATTAGGAGAACAACTTCAAAAACTATCCGACAAAGGTTTCATTAGACCAAGTTCCTCACCATGGGAGCTCCAGATCTATTCGTTAAAAAGAAAGATGGTTATTTCCGAATGTGCATTGATTACAGGGAACTTAACAAGTTGCCTGTGAAGAACCGTTACCCGCTTCTACGAATTGATGACTTATTTGATCAACTCCAAGGATCAAGTGTGTACTCCAAGATTGACTTAAGATCTATGTATCATCAGTTGAGGGTAAGAGAAGAGGATATTCCAAATACAGCATTCAGAACCCGATACGGTCATTACGAAGTTTAGGTTATGCCATTTGGGTTGACCAATGCACCAGCCATATTCATGGACCTCATGAATCGAGTGTGTGGACCCTACCTGGATAAACTCGTAATCTTCTTCATCGACGATAAACTCACTTACTCTAAGAATAAACAAGAACACGGGGAGCACCTTGCTCAAGTACTAAAGTTACTCAAGGAGAAATAGTTGTACGCAAAATTCTCCAAATGTGAGTTTTAGATTCCCAAGGTTTATTTTCTTGGCCATTTTATCGATAGCAAGAGTATTCACGTGGATCCAACAAAGGTCGAATTTTTTAAAGATTGGGCATCTCCTAAGTCAACAACGGAGGTCCATCAATTTTTAGACCTTGCATGATACTACCGTAGATTCATTGAAGGGTTCTCAAAGATAGCCAAGGCAATGACCAAAATCACTCAGAAAGGGGAAAAGTTTAAATGGTAGAACTCGGATCCGTAGTTTTCGCCTTAAAAATCTAGAGGCATTATTTGTACGAAACAAAGCGTACTATACATACTGACCACGAAAATTTGCAACACAACTAGATTAGAAGGAGCTGAACATGAGGCAACGTCATTAGAGAGAGTTGTTGAGTGATTATGATTGTGATATTAAATACCATCCTGGTAAAGCAAACGTAGTTGTAGACGTACTGAGCCATAAGGAGACAGATCCTCCCATGAGGGTTCGGGCATTAGTCATGACAATCAGCCTAGACCGTCCCAAGCAAATTCTGGAAGCTCAAACTCAAGCTCAGAAGCCAGAAAACCTTGAGAAAGAAGACATAAGAGGTATTCCCATGACAGACCTTACCAAGGAGAAATTAAAACCAAGAATGGATGGAACTCTGTGTTTACACGGAAGGAGTTGGTTACCTTCCTATGTTGACTTGAGGAACGTGATCATGCACGAGTCCCATAAGTCTAAGTATTCTATACATCCGAAATCCAAAAAGATGTACCAGGATATGAAGAAATTGTATTGGTGGCCAAACATGAAAGCTGACATTGCCACCTACGTCAAAAAGTGTTTGACATGTTTAAGGGTCAAAACAGAACACCAAAGACCCTCGGGTTTTCTAGTACAACCCGAGATACCAAAATGGAAATGGGATAATATTACCATGGATTTCATCACCAAACCTCCAAAATCATCCCATGAATACGATACCATTTGGGTAATTGTTGACCGACTCACAAAAGCTGCTCATTTTCTACCAATAAAGGAAAATAATTCCTCGAATAAATTGGCAAGGTTGTACCTCAAGGAAGTTGTAACAAGACATGGAATACCGGTCTCAATTATTTATGATCGAGACGGTAGGTTCACGTCAAATTTTTGGAAGGCTGTCCAACGAGCCTTAGGTACAAACTTAGATATGAACACTGTTTACCATCCGCAGACTGACGGACAAAGTAAACGGACAATCAAACCCCTGGTAGACATGTTACGAGCATGCATGATCGACTTTGGTAATGGATGGGTTGAACACATACCATTAGTTGAATTCTCCTACAACAATAGCTACCATGCCAGCATCAAGGTTGCACCTTTCGAGGCACTTTATGGTCGAGAGTGTCGATCGCCTGTGTGCTGGGGAGAAGTAGGTGAATTTTAGCTTACTGGACCTGAACTAATCCATAAGACAACTGAAAAGATCATGCTCATCAAGCAGAGAATTCAAGCTACACGCGACAGACAGAAGAGCTACGCGGATCAGAAACGTAAACCTATGTAATTTGAAATAGGTGACCGTGAAAAGTATCACCTTGGAAAGTAGTCGTATGCTTCGGAAAGCGTGGAAAGTTGAACCCATGTTATCTAGGTACTTTCAAAGTGATAGCTAGGATAGGTGAAATGGCATATCGGCTGGAATTACCCCAACAATTGAGCCGGGTGCACTCTACATTCCATGTAAGATGAACCGCTAGCCATTCCCTTGGAAATAATTAGTTTTAATGACAAGCTCCACTTTGTGGAAGAACCTATAGAAGTCCTGGAAAGGGCAGTCAAGAGATTAAAACGCAGTCGCATACCGTTGGTAAAAATACGTTGGAACTCCAGGAGAGGCCATGAGTTCACATGGGAATGAGAGGACTCGTTCAAAGCAAAGTACCCACACTTTTTCACCTAACCAGTGACGTCACCTTAAGCTTTGAGGACAAAGCTAAAATAACGGTAGTGGACTGTAATATTTCTAAAAATTTCCTTATAATGATGTCACCTTATGTACATGTCACTTCATGAATACATTTGATATCACCTTGCATGAATTTCTTGAACTATTATTTACGTGATGCATGAATATATGTGAAATTATTGATATTGAGCACGTGATCCTTTTCATAATTATTTTTTATATTTATGAACGTACTCGTTCACATTTTCGTTTTAAAATGTCGTTTTACTTATACCGCGTAGATAACTAGTTCGGAAAACCAGTGTAGACGGGTCAAACTTAAAAGTCAAGTATGTGTTTTTATGGTAAAATAGTCAAACCTACACAACATCTTGAAGGAGCATTTTTGTCATTTTCTGTTGGGTTTCAGGTATCGGGTAAAATAAAAAGTTGTTGAAACGTCGTTTTGCATTAAACTGCTTTAAACTCCGAGTCTTGAAAATGTCATTTTGTTGGCCAATTGGTCGGGTTAGTCCTGAAGTCAAAACTGAATAGTCTAGTCAAAACTGAACAATCTAGCCAAAACTAAATAGTCTAGTCAAAACTGAACAATTTAGCCAAAACAGGACAGTCTAGCCAAAACTGAACAGTCTAGTAAAAAATGAACAGTCTAGTAAAAGCTGAACAGAAAAATCAAAGTTGTCAAATTTCGTTTTAAATGTGCATTTTGGGGGTATTTGAAGTGCGATTTCTTGAGCGTTATTTTACTACGTGTACATGTAAATGAGTTTAAAACTCCATCGCCTATTTTACATTATTTTGAACAAGGAGTTTATTTATGAGCCACTATTATAGGTCGCGGGTAATTTTAGGCGTTCGTGTTTTGTTGTTGCTACTTCTTTAGACTTATCGGCCGATCGATACTATTTCTACTACTTTTATCAAGGTGAGTTCATAGCCTCTTTTTACTATTTATGCATTGTTTCTAAACACGGGGTGAGATTACATGTTGGAACACAACCATTTAAAAGTTTATGTTACTTGTATGCTTCCAGATGATTGCCTAATTATTATTTCTTTTAGTACCAATAAACATAAAAGTCCTCGCTTAATCATGAACCGTTAATTTACTTCGGTTGCTAAGCGCGAATGTTGTGGTGGATCCATCAGGATTGACAATCCCCATCCCATGTTGCGGTTGTTTAACCATTGACGCATTTAACATTTGATTTGTTACTTGAGTATCTAGGCTGAATACTTACTGGGGGTGTTTCTTAACCGTTAATGCATCGGTGTGATGAGCTAAATAGCAATAATAATTTTTTTGGACTATGGTTAATGTACATAATCATTCTCCAGTACTGTTTTACAAATGAATGCTTGTGTTCCATACTTATATTACTAAACCTATGTATATCACTCAACTTTTGTTGACGTTTTACATGTTTAATCTCAGGTAATAATGCTTAGTTTGCTTGGATGGGAGCCCGCATGATGTTTAGCAGCTTGGAAGTTTCTTTGTTATGTTTTAGCTTTCGGTTTGGGTAAAAGCTGACAGGAATGTCATCCTGTAATTTTGATAACTTATGTTATAAAACCATGTTTAAATAGTACTCTTATCTAGTTATAAAACTTTGGGACCTTTGTTTAAAACTCTGATGTTTATGATGTAATGTACATGTTTTATTACGTCATTTTTGTGTCATTTATATTACATTGTTCATGTAGCATGACGTGGCACCTCATGCTGCCTAATTGTTCCTTGTCCAATTTTTGAGGGTGTTACAGATTGGTATCAGAGCAAAGGTTATAGGGAATTGAGTCGTTTTCAAAACTTGGTCTATAACCAAAATTTCAAATATTTCTTGCTTCTTAGAGGCCTCGGTACGCTGAGCCATGGCTTGGCTGGCCACCATCGCGCGAGCCCATGGCCTGAGCCAACTGTACCGTGACCTAGGTTATGGATGTTATGGGTGATGGCGCGACCCCATGGTGCAGCCAACCACACCGTGGCTCGTGCCATGGGCTGAGTTATCGTTTTTTTTTGTTTTTTTTAATTTTTTGTTTTGAAAATATGACCATTGGGGCAACGACTATTTTTTTGGAGTGTTTTTTGACCCTTTGAAGGTAAAAAAACCAACTTTTCTCTATTTTTTACCTATAAATCCCCTCTAAAACTAACAAAAAAATACACTTTCTTCTATAATTCATAACCTCTAATTTCTATATTTTTTATCCACCATGAGTCAAAATCCAAACGAATACCCGAATCATTGGATAAACAATTTTTTATCTGATCATCAAAATCAAATTCCGACTACTCAACTACCAAATTCGTCTACTTCATCTAACCCGAATACTCCCTCATCCACCACATCTAGCACATCAAGAACTAACCAATTTTCTTCATTCGCTAACTATAATCAACTCCCAAATCCTTTTGCTACCTTCCCACAACAAAACCCGTTTATTAATTGGACACCCGAGGCATTCAACTTATGATTCCAACAATCTCAACAATAGCAAGTCTTCCAACAATCACAACAACAAAATTTCCAAAACATTCCTCAACACTCTTCACAAGAACCTCGAGCCCGAAGAACCCAAAGAACAAGCCGCGGGTCCATCGAAGAAAGGTGGGAGAAAGAAAAGTGTTGCTAAAAAACCTGAAGAACGCCCCACCACCACCCCCGAAGTTAGACCTTTCTTTTTGGACTCAACGTGAAGAAGTTTTGGCAGAGTGTTGGATTGAAGTATTCGAAGACCTGAAGGTCGGGACCGATCAACCACATGATGAGTTTTTGTTCCAAATTATGGATATGTATAACGATCGGCTTAAGAATGAGGGTTTTAAACCTCGGAACAAAAATATGTTGACCAGGAAGTGGCCAACTTTGAACCGCGAGGTTCACAAGTTTAATTCATTTTATGAAAACGCAAAAATTTTGAGTGGCGAAAATCAAGACGATATGATGAATTATGTGATGAGTTTGTTTCGAGATTAAAACGGGAACAAGGAGTTTCCACACAAAAGTGCTTGGTTTGTTTTGAAAGACAAGTATAAATGGAAAAATCTGTAGAATAATGATAATCTTAGAACTAATCAAGAGGGTTGTTGTTTTTCTAGAGAGAGAAACTAGAGAGAGAAAGAAAGAAAGTTTGTATTAAAGAGAAGTGCAAATATCATCCCTGTGGTATGTCGAAAAATCGAATTACATCCTTCGTTAACTTTTTGGACAACAGCCATCCCTCCGTTAGTGCGCGGGGCACAATACATCCCTCATGGACTAACGGTGCAAATGTTTTCTCGTTAAAAATTAACAAAATCTAAAAGAAAGGGTATTCTTTTCTTTTTCTTTTCCTAGGGATGTATTGTGAACCTTATCATAAATAGTTTCAAAAAAAATTATTTTCAGAAAAAATAAGTTTTATTTTCTCGAAAAAAAATTAATTTCGGAAAAAAAAGTTTTATTTTCGAAAAAAAAAATATTTTCGAAAAAATATGTTTTATTTTCTGAAAAAAGTTTTATTTACGAAAAAATGGTTAATTTTTGAAAAAAAAAATTTATTTTCGAAAAAAAGTTTATTTTCGAACAAAAGTTTAAATTTAATTTTTTTTTTAAAAAAGTTTAAATTTAATTTTTTTTAAAAAATGTTTTTTTTTCTTTTTAGAAAAAGATAAAACCTTTTTTTAAAAAATAATTTTTTTGTTTTGAAACAAGTTTTTTTTAAGAATATTTTTTTATAAATAAATATTTTTTAGAAAATTAATAAAATATTTCGAAACAAAATTTTTTTAAAAGAAAGTTTTTTTTTCGAAACAAACATTTTTTCAAAAAATTAAACTTCTTTTACGAAAAAAGAATTATATTTCCAAAAAAAATTAAATTATTTTTTCAGAATTTTTGTTTCGCTAAAATTTTTTTCCCGACAATAAAACATATTTTTTCCGAAAATAAAACATATTTTTTCGATAATAAAACTTTTTTTTTCCAAAACAAAACTTATTTTTTTGAAAATAAAACTTTTTTTTCCGAAAATAATTTTTTTTTTCGAAAATAATTTTTTTCGAGAAAAT
Source organism: Glebionis coronaria (assembly GCA_025667525.1). Lineage (NCBI taxonomy): Eukaryota > Viridiplantae > Streptophyta > Magnoliopsida > Asterales > Asteraceae > Glebionis > Glebionis coronaria. Next base: position 460,830,562 of record CM046877.1, read on the forward strand.
AAAACTTATTTTTTCTGAAAATATTTTTTTTTTTTCAAAAATAATTTTTTTTGAAACTATTTATGATAAGGTTCACAATACATCCCTGGGAAAGGAAAAAGACAAGAATACCCTCTCTTTTAAACTTTGTTAATTTTTAACGAGAAAACATTTGCACCGTTAGTCCATAAGGGATGTATTGTGCCCCGCGCACTAACGGAGGGATGGTTGTTGTCCAAAAAGTTAACGAAGGATGTAATTCGATTTTTCGACATACCACAGGGATGATTTTTGCACTTCTCTCTTTGTATTATGTGAAATCAAAGTAAACAACCAACACCCCTTTCCATGGTCGAAAGGGGTTTATATACCAAGACCCTTAATGGGCTTGGCTTCCGGCCCATGAACATGCTCATGGGTCGGGCTAAAGTAAATAATAATTAAACTTATACTACGAGCCTATAACTATATTGTTGGAGTGACCGAGACTTTATTTATACGAAAAACGTATTTCCAACAATCTCCCCAAAGAGAGGTCACTCCAAATTTACAAAGTCCTAATCTAGCATGTTAGATCTTCGTTCTTGAGATCGTAGTCCACTTTCTCTTTTCTTCTTTAACTTTTCTTCTTTTTGTGAATATGTGTTGAATAACATCAGGCTTTTGCTTGGAACATGTTCTTTTGGCCTTTCACGTGTAATCTTTGTCTTCTTGTGATATTCGCCTCTTCGTGACTTCATGTCCCACATACCTATCCTTTGTTGATTTCTTGAAAGTTTCAAAGTCGATACAGCGGAAGACTTTTAGGTCAGACTTTCTTGAATTTGCTGAAATATTAGAGGCAGAAGGAATAAGTATGTGAGGACAACTTTAACTGGTACACCTCAACGCCACCGTCTTCAAATGCAGCAACATAATAAGACACGAATAAAATGGCTTTGATATTTTATTCCGATTCAGTAGCATTTTACCTCCGGTCGGTGAAGACCGTTGGACGATAATAAATATCGTACTTGTGACAGGTAGCTCTAATTAAAGATCTCCTTGACAAGATTTTGCGGGTAAACCCGTTCTCTTTATTCGACCGTCCAAAGCTGACTACGAACATAAAGAGTTTAATCACTTGGATATTAAATATCCTTATGATTGAAGCCGTCAATTCATGAATCCTGAATTTCAATTAAGATTTTCACCATCGTTGCTTTCCAGTTGTCACGAGCTTGATTCAAATAGAATCTTGCTTGTCACCTACTGTAGTGCTGTTTGATGTTGACAATGGAAGGATGCACTCTTCATTGTGAACACTAGAGAGTTCCACTCTGAGTGTTCTGGCAAGATCACTTGGATAATGCGTAGAGGCCCTGGAACAAGTTTAATCTCAATTAAGAGTTAAACCATCGTTTCTTTCCAGTTATCACAAGATTAGTTCTTAAAGAACCGCACGTGTCACCTACCATGAGCTTGTTTGATGTTGGCTCAAGCCTGATTTCCATCTTTATTGTAATACTTTCGTATTACTCAGATGTTCTGGTAATATTACAAGAATATTGCGTAGGACTCATAAAAATTTTTCTTGTTTTTAAAAATTATGTCCTAATGAGACTTTTGATGATCTCGTGGCTCCAGACTCAATAGTGCAATTTCGTTATGGTGAGCGGAGGCTGGAGAGGATTGCCACCTTTTCAATATCAATTTATTCGGAGTGAATAAACCGACAGATAACGTGTTGAACTCCGTGACATTAAAACAAATATCTTTTGAGAGATATTTGAGTTGGCTGGGAGGGGTTGTGCATCGCATCACTGGGTCCATGATACTTTGTCTTCAAGATGAGTTGACCTGGTTTCTGCCTAAGTTGTAAGGAGTTCTTCTTTCTTTACACCCTTTATCTTTACATTTTTTTAATTCTTCAACCCCTTCAATGCTTACCAATACATCATCACTAGCACCTTGTTGTGATTGTTCCAGTGCTAGCATCAGTACTTGGTCGACATTCAGCTACGTTCACAATCCATTCTCCATCTTTCCTAAGGACTTCTATTTTCTAACTATGGAAATGTCCTTGGAGAGATTCCTCCGGTTCTGGAAGAATCATTGGACTAGCACCTAATCCTACCACCCTTTTGTCACCACATCCGTCGTGAATTAAGTGTGTTTTGGGTAAGTACTTGTCACCATGAAAAATCCTTGAAAACTCACTTAAGATACTTGTGATATAAATATCAAAGTTTTGTATCTTTAAGTATTTTTGTTCATCAAAAATGCTCCCCCTTAACATGTGCAGTACACATATTAAGTTGATTTATACTTGAAGTCTTTTTCATGTTTAGCAAAATATATTATCAAGTCTCCTTAATCCCATTTTCTCCCCTTATCCAAAATGTAGTGATTGGAATAGATAATCTTTTCGCGGACGCGAAGTTGATGATAACCATGCCGTGGATCAAATTTTCGAATATACGCTAGAACCTTGTAAATGATTGAACAAATCTATCATCTTTGGTAGTGGATGTAGATTTTTATCATCAATTTACCTAGTTCACGGTAATCAATAAATATAAGTAATAATAACACCATAGATCTTCATGATGACGAGCTTGGTAGAATAAAAGTCTTCTCCGACAACTCTCTCAGTTGCACGGTAATTCTTTCGATTCAGATGGTGCTGATGTACAGTGCACATGCCACAGGTGCAACACCGGGAATATAATCAATACCAAATTCAACTTGCCTTAATAGCAAAAGTCTAGGTAATTCACTAGCAAATACCTCCTAAAATTTCAGATAACAAAAACATCCTTTAATACATTTACTTTAAGTTCTTTCTAGTTTAAAAGATTTATGACTAGTTCACAACTATTCACGGTATAATTTCAAGTCTAAATACAGGATAAGCCACCTATCGGAAATTATTTAGATCACTTTTGATAATCAACATCTCATCTTTTGGGGGAATTCTACTCGAGTTCCCATCAATTAAGACAATGTCGTCATGTCATAATCAATCAATCCATTCTACTGGCACTATCAACTTTCCAGTTTCATTACCGTCGATAAGATGTGAACTTCTCAAAAGACTAATAATAACTCATAATCCTTCACAAATCAAGGATATCTGGAGACATAACTAACCTTAAAAGAGTAAGGTCAACGCATAATCTACGCGAGAGAATTTCAAATCAGATACAGACGAAAACATTTAACGAATATGAATATATCCCATGTCTTCATAATTTTAGTACGCATTCGAAAGCTCCTCGGATCGTTACCCAGGTCATTCAAATGAAATCTAATCAAAAGAAATGATAGGAACATCGATGCGCCCAGTCGGGCATCAACACTCGATAATTAGATACTTTTCCAAAGAATCTCACCACGAGAAAATTGGACAAGAAGGGGAGGTCAATTGTCAAATAAGACAATATCCATAGATGAGTAAATTCGACTCAAAAGAATAAATAGTACGGGCACATATGTAGGTGTCCCTATCAATATGTCCCTATTTTTCACTTCTTGCAGATCTCATAAAATTTAATCTTTCACAATCTTCAAAGAAAATTTAGTGTTTATTAATAATTTCATGGTGACTACTAATCAGCCTTGCATGGCCACTTCCAAATTGTATATAGGCGCGCAACTATATACAATTTCAAGATTAACGATGCAATACTCAGTTTGTCAAAATTTTATCATCATGTTTATAATAAAAACATTTTCATGCTTAATTCTTAAATAAGAATCAAAAATAAATTTACAAAGATTTTCTTTGTTATGAAAACAATTAAGTTTTCCAAGGTGTTTCACAAACAACTTTACTTCGATAATGATTACTTATAAATCTCACTTTAAATAGTCCTTACGGTGATGAAAATTCAATTTTCTCAAACTATTTTATCATATAAAAACAATGAGTGATCTGCAAAAGAGTGATGAAAAGTTGTTCACCAAGAATTAGCTACAATATATCAGGAAATGAGCTTAGCCAATTAATCATGAGGTTCATGACCTCGATGGCACTCAAAAAGAATAATCCACAATGTAACTCAAATCGAGATGAGTACTTGTTCAATGGTTGCATCACTAATGCGATCATTAGAAAGAAGCAATAAAAGATAGATAACATCGATACATGTAGAATTTAGCAATCAAAGGTAGTCTTTTCATTAATCACAAACAAGTCAAAATTGTACCGTAACACATGTCACTATGTCATAGAATTCCAAGAACTCATCCTACCAACTGATGTCTCAGTTAGGTCAGGGATTATTTTTAAAAGATACCACAATGAATACTAATCTACAAGAGTCATTAGGTGTTCCACATGTCCCAGAAGATCCATCGGTCTCAATTCAGAAGAAGATTTCTTAAATTTATTTCTTGGACACTGGGCATCCTCGTTAGTGGACAATGGCCTAGGAACAACCCTTAACACGAATCAACAACTAATTAAAACCTTTTAATTCAATCACAGGACTTAACGACTTCCTTTTAACAATCTTATATTCCATACAGGTTAAGTTTTATTTCATTCACGTTTCAATCAATCTTATACTGAATGCGATATCCTACTTCATTCTCCAATACTTTCAACTTTATTCTTAGACCTTCAAAGTGTAATAAAAGATCGATATGAATAACACTTAATTTCCAATCCTATAGCTCTTATAACAATAGTTATCAAATGAGTCACTAGTATGAAACGACTCACACGTTCAATTAGACTTCTCGGAAAGGTACTAGTGGCATGAGGCTTTTGGGTAATGGTTCCAATGACAGCCTCAAGTGCAACATTCACCCTTTCGATTTCAAATTTAAGAATTGGGTGACAATGACTTAGATGACATCTTTCCAGGTGGTAACATTTTGTCAAACTCCACCCTATAAGGAAAGATCGTCATGACATCGATATCAATTTTAATCTCGCCAATTCTTCTTCAATATCGCAATCAACTAATAAAAACATTCCTACGAATATCAACCATTTTGTTGGGATCATAAATATCCACAACTTGATTTAGATCTAGAATAGCTAGAATCCCTACGGGAATAGCTTCAATTGATTTGCTAGGGAAGTTAGGGTTTCTTGTGACAATCTATGTCGTATAATTATCTCGTATACGTATAGAAATAATCATCAAACAATCATGTAATCAAATTACATCGTAAATATATATATATATATATATATATATATATATATATATATATATATATATATATATATATATATATATATATATATATATATATATATATATATATTAAAATAACACTTCTCAGTCTGGCCTTGTCGGTAACTCGGGAATTCTTTGGCACCCTTATAGTCAAAATATTTTTAGAAATTTTTAGAAAAATGTTTATAGTTAAAATATTTTGAAATGTTTTATTCAAAACCTTAGTTTTAAAAATCTTTCGTTCTCTATAACGAGAGCTCTGGTACCAAACTGTAACACCCCCAAATTTATACAATTCAATACAACGGAAGACTCGTTGGTGTTACGGGATAGCACATTACTCACATCATAGACAACGCTTAAAAATCACGTCGTTTAATAATAAAGCATTTCCATTCGTAAATATTAAATTTACATAGGTCCCAAATCATTGTATTTCATTATGGTTTTACAAAGCATTTGAATGTAAATTATTATTTAAGTGCGGGCCATGAATTCTTGTTGTCTTCCCGAGAATTACCTTCCAATACCTGAGATAAAACATGTTAAAAGAAAAGGTTTGCAAAAACGCCGAGTGAATTCCTAGAGTTTAATAAAACAATTAATATATCATCGGTATATAATTATTACCGAAAATAATTTTGTAAAAATCTTTATAATAGGCCATAAAATAGCCAAAGTCATTTTATACAAATCCTTATCAAAAATCATAATATAGGCTTTTGCCTTCAAAATCATTATACGAACCATTGTCGTAAAAATATCATACAATACGTTTTATAACGTTGTATAGAGTTAAATAAAAACCGTTATATGAATAAGGTTATGTAAAACCAAAACACGAACATAATATCAATAATAAGACCCCGTATTGCTAGTCAGGCAATATATTGTAATTCAGTGCGTATAGCAGTATTTCGTTATTTGGATTATTATAAGCCACATGACATTGTTACCTTACTACAACAAACAATGGGTAGCTAACCCGAAACTCAATTTTCCCATCTAAGTTAGCGTGTCGTCACAAAAATCACGCTATGGAAATCTTCTCATACATAAATTCGCTTACCAATCAATGTGGCACGACGGGGATCAACCGTCAAGGCGCGAACTGGGGTGATCGTCCCCAAATAGTACTATTATATGCACAAGCGTCTACCAAATCCCGGTAGTTCACAATTCATGCTAATGGGACTTTTAGTGACCTAACCTAACTTTAATAATCCATTTTATTTCACACATCGGGTCATATAATCATGCATCGGGTCATACAATCATTCTGGTCCAACTCAATAATCAAACAATCGGGACAAATGGTGTCCTATTTTATCAAAACTAACATGTTATCTCCCTCGCGGTTTTATAAAACATTTCACAAAAACAATTAAAAGAGTGCGGGGCTATGTACTCACGTTGATGTGGGAAGGCGGTTATCGGCGATTTAGATGTACGGTACGTGCTTCAGTCTCGGAAACCTAGACAAATAATACTTATCTTAGACTCTTGTCCAATGAATTTATAAAAATAACAATTATGTATACATATGATGATTTTATATATATGATGATGATCAAGTGGGTTTATACATTCTCATTTACTCATTTTAGTGTTATGTATTGGTAACTTTTATACTAGTTTACTAGTTTTACTTATTTACATGGTTTAGGCCCAATAAGCCTATTATAAGCCCAATACCTTATATTAGTCCATTTTACACTTTTAGTATCTGTATTATACTTTACATGTTGGGCCCAAGTGGGTTAAGTCTAATAAGTAAGTTTATAAGTGTTTTACCAAACAAGTCGGGTTAATAGTCCAATAAGGCTAACTTAGCCCGTTAATGTCCATATGTTATATAGTTCAGGTTTTATCGGTTTTTACTTGTATTAAGTACATATATATCAGTATATGACTTTTAAAAAGTTTACATTAGATGGGTCCGACCATCTAAGTTTTAATTGACGAAAACGTTAATTTTGCGGTATTAGCCGAAAAGACGTAAAAATCATGTTTATAGTTTTATAACATATAAAACTTACCAAACTACCATTTTTATAAAATGTACATTTATTTATCCTTGTACATATTTATATAAATGTAATATATAAGTTAGTGGGTTTTAATTCACATTTTTATACTATATTTATTTGAGTGCTTATATAATACTATTAAACTTTAATTTCACAAAATCTGATTTTTAGTTTCACTTTCACCATTTTTATCATATCTTGAGTTCTACAAGTTGATAGAAGCTCATTTTTGGATGACATAAACTTCATATTATGTATTAAAAATAACTTAGTTTTAGCTACTGCTCAATCCAAGTCTAAGTATCCTTAACAGTCCTCACAAAACAGACTATTCAGATTGATACATCAATTTTGTTTTGATCATATCTCACTCATTAAAATGATTCCATTGCATGGCCAACTCTCACATGTGTAAAAGACTTAATACTTACTGTATAGTGATTCCACTATGCCATTTTATCAGTTTATCATATGGTTTCTTACTGTTTTTATACAGCCAATTATTTTAAGCATGATTTAACCATTTTACATGTGGTTTTCTATCTTTTTACCCATGTTTATCAACACCAAATCCCCACATAATATTTTTAATCATCATTCATCATCATATACATATACATAAATAAATAAAATACAAGATTACATAATCAAAATAACAAGAGGATAGGAAGAAACAATCTCTATACCACCAAAGTGATGAAAAGGTTGAGATTTTGGACGAACAAGGCTTGGTTTTGGTAACCAATCTTATGAAATATCAAGACCACCTTCAAGATTACCAAGAATATGAAGACACCTTCAACAAATCAGCCCTAAACTCCTTCTTGAAAATCAGCCCAAGGACCTCCATGAAAACTCCTTTTCATAAGTTAAGATCACCTCCAATCTTCATATCTTCAAAAGGACATCATCATATGTAGAAATAACATGAAATTTTGTGGTTGAATTTGATCAAAATGGGTGTTTTAGGGTGATATGGGACAAAATATAGAGAGAGAGGAAGGATGAGAGAGTGGTTTGCATGTGTTAGAAGTGAAAATGGTATGAATGAAGTGGTTTGGTTGGTTTTGTGTCAAGTTAGCTTCCATGTTAAGCTTATGCTAACATGTGTTAGCTTTCTAGATACAAACTTGACACCTCATGGCGTTGTGTCATAGTTTTTGTTGTCCCATGTTAGTGGAGTGGGATAAACTTGTTTTGTCCCATCCCGCTAATTTACGGGTATTCCTCGATTCTAGTTTTCTCGATTTGCGTGCCCTCGGGTCGTTTTACGAAAAACATTTTTATAAATTATGAATTAACGGCACAAAACGAATCTAATAAAAATTGTCTCATCAAAAACGGAGTTCAAAAACGTAAATACGTAATCCTAAGGTTTCCGGTTTAGTCGTAAAGGACGTTAAATTATAATCGTAAGTCTTAATCTCTTCTCGTAAATTTGTGAGTTTATGAACCAACACAAATTTAAAATCTCAAAATAATATTCACGGATAAATTTATTTTCTGAAATGTCGGATTGTCACCAAAACGGTGTATGTAAACGTAAGCACGTAACGTAGAATCCTCCGGTTCAGACGTAGTCGATGCTACTTCAAGACGTAAATCCAAATTTCTTCCCAGAAATGAGTGAGTTCATAATATAACATTAAAATAATGTTTTTAAATAATACTTGAGAATAAAATATCAACCATAAATTGACGGATTGTCACAGAATCCATATTACTAAATTAGTTCGGAATCTGTGTTTTCAAGACCTAAGTCGGAATCCATATCACTAAATTAGTTCGGAATTCCTATCACAAACATAAGTCGGAATTTGTAATCAAAACATAGTTCGGAATCCGTATACCCAACATAGTTCGGAATCCGTATACCCAATCTAGTTCGGAATACACACGTTTGTGACCAAGTTCGGAATACAAACGTTTGTGACCTAGTTCAGAATACACCCATTTGTGATTTAGTTCGGAATACAAGCATTTGTCACCTAGTTCGAAATACGCCCGTTTGTGACTTAGTTCGGAATACAAGCATTTGGGACCTAGTTCAGAATACGGACATTTGTGACTGAGTTCGGAATACACCCATTTGTGACTTAGTTCGGAATACGCCCATTTGTGACTTAGTTTGGAATACGCCCATTTGTGACCTAGTTTGGAATACGCCCGTTTGTGACCTAAGTCGGGATAAGATTAAACAACACCTAGTTCGGAACACACGTATTCCATACGTAAGTCAGAATTCATCAAATCTCAATCCTAAGTCTGAGTGAGTATGCGCTTGACTATGATCATCAGACCAAACAAGTTTCTTCCTAAAGCTAGTGTTTTGGGCATTAAAACAAACAAGGCAACAATCCTATGTTTTTCGTAACAAAAAAACCCTTTTTAGTCAACCAATTAATCGAAAAAATCAATAAACCCTAATTTTGACATTTGGGTGTTGACTAATTAATCGAAGAAGGAAGATTGTATTACCTTAATTGTGATGAAACGAAAGTAGATCAACGATGGTGATGGAGTTTATTAATGGCGGCAAGTGGAGGTTTGTTTGTTTGATTGCAACAGTGAAACGAAAATGAAGAGAAAAGGGGCGGGGTCAAACTATTTGACCTAATATTAAGTTTTTCAACTTATACAAGTTTGGCCTTCATTTTCTTTCGATTTGACATTTTATTTAAAGCCTATTTAAGTTTAACTTTTATTAACGGAATACATAACGTTGGTTACAACTTAAATATTCTTATAAACAATTGAGCACACACAACCAATCAACGCACTTAACTGAGTCTGCCTAAAAACCATTAATCTCTAAGGTCCGGTCAAGAGCACGAGAGACAGTCGTTAGCATATCCAAATACCATATTCTTGACAAACACATGATGAACAACATTTAACCGTTTAACTTTTATGAGAACAATTCTGGAAAACGATATATTGATGACAAAAAATGATTTAAGATTTTCTCCCCCTTAAACATTGACCCGTTTTCTATTTAAAGTTTTGTAGTCTTTGTTTAAGGAGTCGAGTACCAATGAAAGCATTTTCCGTTTAATGATTTAAAAGAACAATTCTTGGTGGCAATAAGATTTCTCTTATTTTTACAAAATAAGTGCACTAAAACGTACACAGATTTGTGTTAGACCAAGTTATAAAGTAAACTTGATCCCTTGTATGGTTTTAAAGTAAACCATACCCGAGAAAATTAATTCTCGTTGTGAGCCAACGTTTTCCTATGAAATACGTGACTTGAATGCGAAAAGCGGGTTGCAGTCTGAAATAACTACATGCCATATGGGCATGTTTTAAAATATGTACAACTTTTATACGGACTCTATTTATGGCGCCGTGTTAATTTTAATCGAAATTTCTAGGGCCGTAAATATTACGTACTAAAAGACATGCCTGATTTAAAATGAAAAAAAAATTATTTTTGGATTTTCTTGATTTATATTTTTTATGGTTTTTGTATGTTTTATATTTTTGTATTTTGCTTTTGGTGGTTTTTTATATATATACGATAATATACAAGATCACGATAAAAGGATACTCTAGAATAGTTTACCACCACTATTCTGCAGATTCTTCTGCCAACTCCTTAAGTGTCGTTGGTGAGAATGATTTCATGCCTAGCTTTTCGATCAAAAACTCGATATGTCCTCGATCTAAGGCCTTTGTGAATATATCTGCAAGCTGATACTTAGTGTTGACAAAATACAGTTCGATCACTCCATTTTCTACTTTCTCTTTGATGAAATGGTAGCGAATGTCAATGTGCTTTGCCCCAGAGTGTTGAACATAGTTGCAGCATAGAGGAATGGCGCTTTTGTTGTCACAGTACATCGGAATTTTGTTGAATCCAAGACCGTAGTCAGTTAATTGTGATCTCATCCAAAGAACTTGAGCACAGCAACCGGACATAGCAATGTATTCAGCCTCTGTACTTGATATCGCAGCGCTTTCTGCCTTTTGGATGCCCAACTAACCAGTCTATCTCTAAGAAGTTGCACATTGCCAGAAGTGCTACGTCTAGTATCTTGACACCCAACATAATCCGCATCTACATATGATATTAGTGCAATAGAGGAATCCTTCGGATACCACAGACCACGATGAAGTGTTCCTTTAAGATACCGAAAGATCCTTTTCACAACATGTATGTGCTTTTCGGTAGGCCGAGCCTGATACCGGGCACACATGCATATAGCAAATCAGGCCTGCTAGCAGTCAGATAGAGAAGGGTGCCGATCATTCCACGGTAAAGTTTAGGATCGACAGCTATCCCTTCCCTATCCTCATCTAACTTGGATCTCTCCACCATTGGAGTATCCACGAGGTCATAATTTTAAAAATGATATTTCTTTTGTGATTCAAGGGCAAATTTGGATTGATTAATGAAGATGCCTCTAGGATTTTGAGATATTTCCAACCCTAAGAAAAATGAAAATTTTCCCATCATCGACATCTTAAAGGGTATGGACATGATCTTCTCAAAATGGTCAGACAGTCTTTGATTAGTGGCAGCAAATATTATATCGTCAACATAAATTTGTACCAGTATCATGTCGTTGTCCTCCTTGAGAATAAATAGTGTTGGGTCCACTTCTCCTTTGGAGAAGCCTTTCGAGATGAGATAAGACGATAGGAGATCGTACCACGCGCGTGGATCTTGTTTCAACCCATAAAGAGCCTTCTTGAGCTTGTACACGTGATTAGGATACTCCGAGTTGACGAATCCATTCAGATGGCTTACGTAGACATCTTCCCTTAATTCACCATTAAGAAATGCCGTCTTAACATCCATTTGGTAGACGATCATGTTCATGTGAGCAACATAAGTAAGGAATAGTCTAATCGCCTCCAATCGTGCAACAGGAGCAAAGGATTCTTCAAAGTCAATACCCAAAGCTTGTTTGTAACCTCTAGCAACCAATCTAGCTTTGTTCTTTAATACTCCACCTAACTCATCGAGTTTAACCTTATATACCCATAACAATGTAAGGATTTCAACGTTGTTGGGTAAAGGAACTAATTCTCACACTTCAAGACCTTGAAATTCATTAAGTTCCTCTTGCATGGCTTCAATCCAAGATGATTTTGTCATAGATTGTTGCCAATTTTTAGGTTCAATGTCGGAAAGAAATGCATCAAAGTAGCAATATAATGCATGTTCTTGGAGTTGGTGGCGTGTTAAGACTGGTCAATCGATGTCACCAATAATACTTCGGATTGGGTGATCCTTTGTACATTTGGTGTTATGATATTCAATCCGTGGTGGTCGGGTGTGAACAGTTGTAGGAGCTTCCTCTGAGGTAGACGTACTGTTTGCGTTTTCGGGTATCTGTGAACCAAAGAATGGAAGCTCTTGTAAGTGAGCAATTTCCAAATCGTGATCATAGTAATCCTCTTCAATATCATTAGGAACGAGTGGGAGTGTTGATTCGGGTGTAGTTTGAGAATTGGTGGGGGATGGTGCATCTGGTTCAATAGTAACAGTAGATGCCTCAGACTGATTTCCATTATCTTGAGCAAAAACTTCGGTAATCGGAGCTACTGCTACAGGTGCTGGAGAATCATTACTAGGTGGATCAAAGAATTCATCAAACATAGGTTGAAATAATTCATCCCACTCGGGCCTTGTAGGTGGTATAAATGATGGAGAAGTAGGATTGTTGGGAGTTAATCCGAAACTAATCGTACCGGTTCCAATCTCATGAAGTGCGGGTTCAGAGCTGTGTTGCTCAAAAGCCATCGCGGTCAGCTCATCAAAATCGGCATCCAAAGTTTATACTATCTTGACAAGACGACGGTTATAAATTCGATAAGCTTTCTTTACGGGTGAGTAACCAATGAAAATTCCGATATCAGCCTTCGGTTGAAGTTTGCCCAAATTCTGACTATTAGTATTTGGATAACACAGTGCACCAAACACATGAAGAAATGAAATATCAGGTTTATGCCCATGAAGTAGCTCATATGGAGTTTTTCCATGGCGCTTACGAATGATAGAGCGGTTTTGGGTATAACATGCGGTTGCCACTACTTCAGCCCATAAGAATAAAGGAGCATTCGCATAAATCAACATAGTCCAAGAAACTTCCATTAGTGTACGGTTACGTCTTTCCACGAAACCGTTTTGTTGTTGAGTGCGAGCAACAGAAGTTTCATGTGACATACCGACCTCTTCATAATAATCTCGTAGAGTTTGATTAACGAACTCAGTTCCATTATCCGTGCGAATGCGGCGAACAGTAGCATTAAGACGTACTTGGATCATCTTTAAAAAAGTAATAATATAATTTGGTGCTTGATCCTTGGATACTAAAAACTTTACCCATGTAAACCTTGAGAAATCATCCACCATGATGAGGATGTATTTTCTACCACTCACACTAGCCGTACGCACTGGCCCGCAAAGATCCATGTGCAAAAGATACAGTGGTTCTTGGTTTGTGTCTTAAACTTTAGGTTTGTATGATTTCTTGGTGCTTTCCCCAAAGAACACGTGGAACATAAATGATCCTTGTCGAACTTAAGTTCTGGAAGACCACGAACAAGTTCGCTTTTAGCCAAATAGTTTATAGCATCAAAGTTAAGATGAGATAACCGGCGATGCCACAACCATGACTTGGTCTTAGATGCTATGGAAAGAAGGCATACAGGAGAGGCGACCATCATGTTTTGAATGGACAGTGTGTAGAGATTATCCCCTCGAGAACCTTTTAACAAATCATTTCCTTCAAGATCGCGAATAAAGCAAGTATGTTGTCGAAAAGCAACCTCAAGGTTTGAATCGCAAAATTGTCCCACTGAAAATAATATGTGACCAAGTCCCTCCACATAATATACCCTTGAAATCGTAACATTCCCAATTTGGTATTCACCATAACCCATGATCTTCGCAATATGGTCGTTGCCGAATTTAACCGTTCCTAGAAACTTGCTTACAAAATTTCTGAGCATTGAGCGGTCTCTGGTCATATGCTTTGAGCATCCAGAGTCCAAGTACCAGAGGATGATTTGGACCACCTGAAAATATCACCAGACAAAGATGATGTATCGGAATCTAGAAGTTCCTTTGTGTTAGCACGTACATACATAGTTATCTTAGATTTGCTATGAGAAGAGTTCTTAGGCTTCCAAATTTGTTTCCTAGATGCTGGCTTAGATTCTAGTTGTCTAAGATCCTGAGGTACATCTTCACTGGTAGGCACAATAGTGGGGGCAGACCTAGTTAAAGGGCACTTTTTCCATTTTTTAGTGCTAGAGTTCCTATTAAAGGACGTTGAGACCTAACTTCTGTGGATGTGATCCTAGTTAAAGGGCACGTAGTTCCATTAGCAGTGAAGGTCCTACAAGTGGGTTTCCATTGCCAACCAACTTGGGTGAATTTCTTCCCCGTTGGAATCCATTCAAGGTTGTTCCTAATTGCATACATTTCATTCACGTGATCAACAAGGCATAAATCATGACGCTGAGAAAACATGCATTCATTACAATTCCAACATCGCAAATTAGAATTCACATTTTGCTTAGGCTACTGCACACACGCAGGGACTTTAGTCTTAGTTACATGATTCTTTTTATTCAAATTTGAAATAACATTCCTAGGGTGAACTTCTACTTTCTTCTTCGCAGTCCTACTAGTGGAAGGCTTGACCCTATTCTTCTTGTCTTAAGATCTTTTAGCCTTAGTAGATACAATTACTCCTGTAGAAGCCAAGGGAACATTAGTGACAGATTTTGATTTATCGTTGATGGGTGGGTTCAATATAGGCTTAGATCCTGGATTCTTATTGAATGGAGTCATGGGAATGGTGGTGGTTTGTTGTTTAAGTGGTGCAGAACCCGGTTGTCCTATGTACTTCAAGTGCTCTAAGCACTGTTGTACCCTCTCAATGTAAGCATGAACATAATAATAGTTACTATTCATAGGATCAAGTCCATAGAGATCATCTACCACATCCCTAGCAAGATCCGCGTGCTTAACTACATGCTCTATATATAAATTATATGATAGTGGATTGTTGTTATTGTACGGGTTCTTAGTGATCACCACCTTGTTGGTTTTTGGAGCACTAGAGGTCGGGACAGAGATTGTAGCTGGATTATCAACAACTTCTTTTCCTTTGAGTTGAAGTTTCTCCTTTAATTCAGCCAAAACCATGTTTTTGTCTATGAGTTGAATATTTAAGTCAGAGATTTTCTCACACTTATGGTTCAGTTGTTCAACAAGGGACTTTTGCTCTGCCGCATTAATAGCAAAGCATTCTTCAAACGAACCATAAATTTGTGAAAACCCTGCTTTACTTTATCAAACTCCCCTAGCATAGAAGTAATTCTATCTTCTAGGGCATGATTTTTAATCTCTGCAGCCTCTAGTTCCAATTTATCAGTCAATGATTCTCTCTTAAGTCTCATAATTTCTTCCTCTAATGCCTGAACCACCTGAATCATCTTGTCACTCGTCTCAACGGAGTTTTCACAATCATTTGTTTTTGAAAGAGATTCATTTTTAGATTGATTTTCAATTTCAAGAGATATACAATGTTGTTGAAGCTCATCAAAACGTTTTGAAAGTGAGTTATAAGAATCTTGAAGCTTTAAAATTTCAGCGTTAGATTCGTGACAAGAATGATTATCTACATTATTCACAGGTTCAACAATATTCACAGATATATCATGCACATCATCAAATTTATTCATAGCAGATGTCATCACAAAAGCAAATTCAATTGTAACAACTTGCGTCACTTCGAGAGACACTATATGTTCCAAGAATCGGTCATATTCGGACAAAATATTTTCTTTCTCAATTAAATGTTGTTCATAAGCATCATCCATTTCATAGAAAACTTTTCGAACTTCACCCATTTTGAAATTAAGATTATCCCCGAGATCTAAAAATCCCTCTTTAATATTGTCTACAAACTGAACGATCTCTTTCTCAAACACCGTTTCATGTGTTCGAAAGCCCATTCTCCAGCAGTTTGAGCCGTTGAAGTCGTACATTCCTGGATGACCTTGTCAAATCCGGTTAGGTATCGCTGAATCTCTTCCAAGCTTAGCAATACCGTACTTACCGGTGGAAGATTCTTAGGAATTTCCTTAGGTCCGTCCGAATTAACAAGTGTAGGAAGTATACTAAGGCTTTCTCTAGTAGGCATGTAAGCTGGTGTATGGATAAATTCCTTTTGCATATTAAAGCGAATTCTAAGATCTGTTTTTGCATATTCTGCATTAAGCTGTGCATAATCATACTCAGAATATGTAAAACTTACTTTTGACCGATTCTCTTCATGTAGTGATATACTCTCAGATTCATTTGAAAACACAATTGGATCTAAGACCAATCCTAACTTTGTTGCATCATAAAGTCGTGGGTTGAGGTTAAATGCTTGCTTTGCATACCCCGGGTTAGGTGATAGGTCTATTGACGCGATAGAGTGAATTCGTTAAAAGAATAATGAAACAAGTGTACTAAATGTGAAGCAGAGTATTGTTTTAAAACCAAAACTACAGTCTTTTTAACTTTCTCAGACGCCTTAATTTCCATTTCAACCCTTTTAGACTCGAGAATTTTGAAATCCGTTTGTAGTTTTTGAAAATTATTAACGATTGACTCTTTTTCTTTAAGTTCTTTCGAAAGATTTGCTCTTAAACTCTCAATTTCTAGCAAATTATCAATTTGGACTTTCCTAAACCTATCAAATTCAGGATTGGTTAAGGTAGTGGTCACTAGAGTTAATTCCAAGGTTTTAACCTTTCCTTTATACAAAGCAAGCTCGGTAGATAATGTCTGATTAACACTGAGGGTTTCAAGGACCACATTATTCATTTGGCGAAGCATAGATGCCGACACCATAACCAAATCTTGTTGAGCAAACGAATTTGTAGTCGTAATAGCTCCCGGTTGTGGTTCACTCAAAGTCTGGGGACTTGCATTGATATTGTTTTCATTGTTTGTCTCCTCATTTTAGTTACTAACCACCGGAGGCTGTTCCGGATACTCAGACACTTGCTCAACTAGATAAGGTACAATACTAGTACCATTGGCAGTATTTGGTACCTCAGAAATTGTGTCAGCTCCATAAAGTGAAAGATTTTCCATGAGAGTTGCCTTGGCGGTATTGAGATCATCACAGTCGGAGTCGTATGCATCAAGATCATCACATTGGTATGCGGCATTGTTCGTGATGGCTGCTGTGAATCCGTCAGTGTCCGCAACTCCTGGGTCTGCGAGAAATGATAACTCTTCTTCATCGAGCTTACGTCCTTGGGCTTGAGCATTCACCAAGTAGATCTTCTCCTGAAACCATGTGCTATCCCTTTTCCTCTTTGGCTGCTTACACTCTCGAGCCATGTGCCCTTCCCCTTTGCAGTTATAACATATGATCATATTCATTTTGCCAGTGTTATTACCCCTTGTAGCAGCAATGTTAGATGGACGTGCACCAATATTAGATGAGCTTGGTCTCCCCTGAAGTGGTTGCACAGTAACTCTTCCATCTTGAATTGTAGCTTGTTGTCGAGAGTTAGAAGAGTTCATCAACTGATTGTTTGTTGGAGATGGTCCTCTGTAACCTCGTTTGTTCAACGCTTGAGTGATGTAAGCAGACATTTGAGCAAGTATATCAGTAGGATTATCCCCTTGTCTAAACTCAAGGACTGGGATCTCATCATCACAATAGAATACTGGTGATGGTTGAGCTACAAACTGATTTGAAGGAGCACTAACATTTTGTGGGTAATGGGGTTGAGGAGCCTCATGTTTTTTATAGGTGATGGCAAGGTTTGTTAGATGTTGATAAGGTGAATATGGTTGTGAAGCATAACGGAAATGATGTGAGTCTCCTTGTGATGATGTTGTTGGTTGCTTGTATTGTTGCTGATAAGATGTAGGTGGTTGTGGCAAAATAGAATATTATGGAAAGCTTGGAGTTTGATACAATGGTTGATAGGAAGATTGGTTTCCCAAAGCAAACGGAGAGTTGTGATATGACAAAGTTGGATGATTTGCCATTAATGCCAATGGTTCTTGATAAGATCCCAGAGAGATGCGTTTTTGGATCACGTGCTTCTCGTGTTGCTGCAAGAAAGCATAGAGTTGATCTAAATTTGACTTGTGCAAATCTCGAATCATTTTAACATCGGTGACATATTGACTCCACTCTTGGGGTAACATGTTCAAGAACTTGGTGTTTAGTTGAAACTGAGCAATCCTTAGATTATACACGTTCATATCATTCATCAAAGTGGTAAAACGCCAGTAGTATTCATGAAGTGTTTCCCCTGGAATGTAGGTGAATCTATCAAACAAGTCATACAATTGACACTCTCGTTCTTGCTTAGTTAGTGAAGTCCCTTGTAACAAGACAGTTAAGCGATCCCAAAGATCCTTTGCCACTGTGTGTTCACTCACCATTCGATAAATATCGGGTGGAAGAGATTGAAGTATTGTCTGAACGGCCCTTTCATCTGCATCGGCAATGAGTTTGTTAGCATCTGGTAACTCATGATACAACCTTGGCCGAGTCACATTGTTGACAGTAACTTCTCCCCAATCGAGTGGACCGTTTTCAATGGATTGAAGCATAAGTCTACCATTGGGTTTACCCATGATGTAAGTTTTCATGTGACCTTGTCATGCTTCAAATAAGTCTTTGATGAGCAACGGTGGGCGAGTATTGGTACCCGAAATGATTGAAATATCGGTAAGCGATGTCATTCAAGGCATAAATGAATGAGGATTCATTTTTTAAACACTTGATGGAAAAAAAGATTATCTTTTGATCGAGCAATGAAATAACGTTGTGAAATTTGTTGTGAGTTGATGTAAAATTCTTCTAAAAAATTACAAAGTCCAAAACTTGATCTAATTCGGAATGTGAAATCAAGGACCTAGTTTGGAATCTGTGTGTCAGTGATCTAGTTCGGAATTTGAATCCTTGAACTAATTCGGAATCTGTGAGGGAATTATCTAATTTGGAATCTGTTAATCCTTGAACTACTTCGGAATCTGTGAGGGAATTATCTAGTTCGGAATATGTGAGTCGATGATTTAGTTCGGAATCTGTGAATCCTTGAGCTAATTCGGAATCTGTTAACCAAAGACCTAATTCGTAATTTGTGAATCAAGGACCTAATTCAGAATCTGATAATCAAGGACCTAATTCGAAATTTGTGAATCAAGGACCTAATTCGGAATTTTTTAATCAAGGACCAAATTCGGAATTTGTGAATCAAGGACCTAATTCGGAATTTGTTGACCAATGACCTAATTCGGAATCGGATAATCAATGACGTATGCCGGAATCTGAAATATTGAGCTAACTCGGAATATGTAATTCTTGAACTAAGTCGTAATATAACGAACCACACTATGCAGTTAGTTCGGAATACACACCTTGTAGCTAATTCGTAATCTGAACCACACTCAATCCGGAATAAGATCCAGATGTTAATTCAGAATACACACCTTGTAGCTAATTCGGAATATGAACTCTGCAGTTAGTTCGGAATAAGATATCCACACTTAGTCCTGAATATTGCAAAACCCTTGTATTCCGACTTGTAAAACCCTTTTTATCTGAAGAAGAAAAAAATTTGTACCATTTGATTTTACCCAAAAATCAAGCCAAAAATTCCAACTTTTTTTATGAAAGTCACCAATATGAATAACACAAATCCCTACCACAACTATGTAGGCAATTTGTAAGAAAGATTTTGTGGTGAAAAACACAAAAAAATTTGAAAACACGGATATATCTTGATTAAAAGAGTATAAAAACTAAAAACTAACACAACAAAAACATTATATCATCCCATGGCGCTCTGATACCAATTGTAGAATAATGATAATCTTAGAACTAATCAAGAGGGTTGTTGTTTTCTAGAGAGAGAAACTAGAGAGAGAAATAAAAAAAGTTTTATTATGTGAAATCAAAGTAAACAACCAAGACCCCTTTCCATGGTGGAAAGGGGTTTATATACCAAGACCCTTTATGGGCTTGGGCTTCCGGCCCATGAACATGCTCATGGATCGGGCTAAAGTAAATAACAATTAAACTTATACTACGAGCCTATAACTATATTGTTGGAGTGACCAAGACTTTCTTTATACGAAAAACCTATTTCCAATAAAATCCCGATTCAACTCGAATACATCGTGCCCGAGGAAGGGTAACCGATTTAGATCTGGATCTCTTCAATGATGATGAGATCCCTCGTCCATCCGGTGTTCCAAGAATGTAACACTCCATTTTGATAAATGGAATGTCACGCGTGATTATGGCGTGTCAACAAAGAATACAAGGCTAAATGTATAAAACATCACATGACCATAAAGGAAATACCGGAAACAAACATCGGTGTCCCAAAAGTGAACTCATCACACACAAACATAAGTACTGTAAATGAAAAGGACTAAACAATGTCCATAGAAATGAGTATCAAAAGTATGAAGAAATGCATAAAGTAAAGAAGGCTAGGAAGCTTCCAATCCATATGCACGTACGCTTAAAGTCTACGAGCGTCCCTGAGTACCTGCCGTTTTGGGAACATGAAAGGAAAACAGATGAGCATAACGCTCAGTGCACGGATATACAGCTAAAGCATGGATAATATAAGCATATAAGCATGAAGCAGCGGAAAAGACTAAGTCTTGAATAACCTGGCATATCTTAGTAAAACTGGTTTTATAGTTTGAAAAGCCTTATGTTTATCTTATAAAAACTGTTTAACATGTTTACCATTTAGCCAATATAGGTCATGAAATATCAACGTGCATGAATACTTGGAGGGGTGACCTTGTCATGCAAATTAGAGGGGCTGCCTTTAATTTAATATACTGTTTGGGTAGGAGGGATCAGCTCCTAGTGAAGGATGCAAGGCACACACCACATTCACCTGAATAATCTGCTAAAAAACATGTAAACTAGGATGCACCCATACACCCGATATGATGATAATAATAATATGGCCAAAAGCTGAAGGGACGCCTCTAGTGTTATGGTTATGGTACCTCCATAACTAGGTGAAACTGGTCATGCATGTATATGGATTTAGGTATCTAACTAAACATAAGCAATTCAGAAACATATAAAACATATACTGGGAAAACAGTTGGCTGCATACGGGGAAATCCTAATAAGGAAGAATGTCCATACTGAAGGGACGGAGAATCCGTACCTTGTGTCCAGTGAACGAAGAAGACGAACGAAAGAGAGTCTTACTTTGGTATCACTAATGCTACATAAATAATATACGTGTATAAGTATTCTGATTACTGAGTACATAACTGGTTTTATGTCATGTCTTAACTTGTTTTTTATGTTCATGTCATGTTTTACTGATTTAAGCTTTATACTGCGTTTATCATGTGTTTTGTCTATTCTGATTAAGTATTACTTGTATTTCTTGTACTACTATACTTGTTGTGTAATAATAAGTAGCTTTCTAAAAATATCAGGTTTCCTAAAATAGAAAGTTTCTAAAAATAGAAAGTTTCCAAAAATAGAAAGTTTCCAAATATAGATTTACTGCTTAAAATAGATAAGTTTCTAAAAATAGAAAGTTTCCGTAAATAGATTAGCTGCCTTAATTAAATAAGTTTCTAAAAAATAGAAAGTTTCCAAAAATAGAAATAAGTTGGATTATTAAGTTAATAATATAAGCTTAAGTGTTTATTGATTTATATTCTAAGTCATGTGATATATAGTATAGCTTATTAATAATTTCATGTAAATTAAATAAACTATAGGTTAAAGTATTTAATTAAATAAAACCGATTTAATTAAATAAAAGGTAATAATACTTAGGTTAAAACGTGTATTAATATTTAGTATTAATATAACCTAACTCATGTAAATTAATTAATTATAAGGCATGTTTAATAATTAATTAATTTTATAGTCTAATTTAAATGATAAATACTTAGGTTAAATTCCATGTATTATTATTTATAATAATAACCTAAATCATGATGTAATTAAATTAATTAAGTACATGTTTCAATTAATTTAATTTAACCTTGTAATAATAAACTTGTAAAAATAATTAAACTTGTAAAATAATGTCGTGAACCGTGCCCGTGAACCCGTGAACCTGACCTGTAAACCGGACCCGTGAACCGGCCAACAAACGCACCCTTAACAGTGGCAAAACCGGCTTGACCGGTTGCAATTGTTTTCGCAAAAACAGCCACCGGCTGTGCCGGTGGTGTCCTTGATCATGGCTAGCCGCTGGCTAGCAAAAGTTCCCACCGGCTAGCCGGTGGTTCCCCCTGCTGCCGCGACTTGGGTTCCCTCCCCTTCTCCATATATAGCCACCGGCTTATGCCGGTGGTGGTCCTTGTTTCTGCCGAGACCCAACCGAACACCAATACACCCCCCGACAAGGTCAGGGGTTCCCCTATTCTTGCGGCCGAGACACCACAACACCACACCGAGACCATGGGGTCTCGGTTGATGCGTAACAAGGCAAGCCGAGACCTTTTGGTCTCGGTTCCTTGCGTCGGCCGAAACAAACATCCCTAAAACCATGATTATTTTACCCCCTGATTTATTTACATAATGATTTCTGGTTTTTAAAGTCACTCATGATTTCATGTGTTCAATTTATTTAAGAACATAAAAAGAAAAAGGGTTTAGGGATTTACCGATTACGTGAGACAATGGAGAATGAAAACACTAACAATCTTGCAAGAAATCAATCACCAAAAATCACAAACACACCCTCTTGGTGGTGTTTTACACGGCGGCCAAAGGAGACAAGAGAAAGAAAAGATTTTAGGGTTTTGATCTTTTCCAATATTTTGTTATTATGAAAATATCTTTCCCTTATTTCTTGTTTAGTAAAAATCAAATGGACTTGGCCCTTTCTTGGGTTCTAGCCGCGGGTAAGAGGGCCCACATGGGGTAACCCATATGATTTATCGTGTCTAAAATTATGTGTGTTCTCGTGTTCGTGTTTACATGATTTAATTAGTTATCGTTCGTGTCGTATTATATTTATTCATAACCGTAAATATACGTAAATACATAATACTAAGCTTGCGATTATTTACGTTCATGATTTCATGTTCGTATGTTCGTGATTATAATTATTATTGAAATAATTATCGTGTCTTAATATGTATTAAATACTTATCGTGTTATAACACGTACGTAATACTTGTAAATCTTGTTCGTGAATCGTAAACGTGCTATAAAAGGAAAGTTCTAATCATGTACGTACGATCATAAGGGTACTATTCATGGTAACACCATGTGGGTTTTACAACTCTTCCCCCCTAAAAAAATAATTCGTCCCCGAATTATAGATAATGTAAATTGGAAAAGAAGAACATACCCGAATTCAAAATAAGAAATGAGGGTAAGAATCCCGGATAGACTCCTCTGTTTCCCAAGTGGCTTCCCGCTCGGTATGATCCCTCCAAAGGATTTTGACGAATGGAATCGTCTTCCTTCTCTTGACTCGTTCTTGTCTGTCAAGAACTCGTTCGGGTTTTTCAATGAAAGTGAGATCTTCACGAATCTGTTCCAGTGGATACTGAACCATGTGAAAGGGATGATACTTGTACCCTCTAAGTAAGGACACATGGAAAACATCGTCAACAAGAGAAAGTTGCGGAGGTAACGCTAAACGGTAAGATACTTCACCGACTCGCTCAATGACATCAAACGGTCCGATGAATCGAGGACTGAGCTTCCCTTTTATTCCAAAACGTCTAACACCACGTGTCGGCGAAACCTTAAGGAAAACGTGATCTCCTACGTTAAAATGTAAGTCCATACGATGCTTGTCTGCATAACTCTTCTGACGTGACCGTGCTTCTTGCAGTTTCTGCTTAGCTACTACGACCTTCTCATTAGTCAACTCTATCATTTCTGTACCTTCAAGTGTTCGCTCACCAACCTGATCCCAACAGATTGGGGCGCGACACTTTCTGTCATACAACATCTCGAATGGAGCACACTTGATACTTGCGTGCCAACTGTTGTTGTATGCAAACTCCACCAAACAGATATAATCATCCCAATCACCCGTCCATTCCAACACACATGACCTCAACATGTCTTCTAATGTCTGAATTGTTCGCTCTGACTGCGCGTCTATTTGAGGATGAAAAGTCGTGCTAAGCTTAAGTTTTGTACCCCAAGCTTTCTGCACACTTCTCTAGAATCGCGAAGTGAAACGAGGATCTCTGTCTGAGACGATGCTGGATGGAGCATCGTGAAGTCTCATGATCTCCTTATTTTAAGTATCAACGAGTTTACTGACCGAATCTTCCTTACGGATCGGTAAGAAATGAGCTGATTTGGTAAGTCGATCAACGATAACCCAAATCGCATTGTGCTTCTTCTTAATCGGCGGAAGACCAGTAACAAAATCCATGGTGATTTTTCCCACTTCCACTCTGGAACATCTAACTGTTGAAGAAGACCGCCAGATCGTTGATGCTCGATCTTAACCTGCTGGCAGGTAAGACATTTGGAGACGTAAGTCGCAACATCCTGTTTCATACCACTCTACCAAAAGTACTACTTGATGTCATGGTACATCTTGGTCGAACCAGGATGAATGGAGAATGGGGAGCTATGAGCCTCAACTAACAATGCTTCCCGGAGTTCTTGATCATCAGGAACACAAAGTCTCGTGCCCTGCCATAAGATATCATCTATGTCTACTCGAAATTCTATCTGTTTCTCCAAATTCTGAATTATCACCCAGATTTCTCCATCATCTTTCTGAGATTCCTTGATCTTAGAGAGTAACTCGGGTTCTACTCTAAGATTAGCACAGTAACCGTGCTGTCCACGTACCATGATCTCTATGTCTAGTCGCTCCAAGTCCCTTATAATTTCCTCCTCAATTTTAATGCCGTTTATCATTCCGGACTTTCTGCTAAGTGCATCTGCCACTACATTCGCCTTGCCAGGATGATACTGCAGATCAATCTCATAATCCTTCAACAGCTCTAACCATCTCCTCTGTCTCATGTTAGATTCACGTTGAGTAAAGATATACTTCAAGCTCTTGTAGTCCGTGAAAACGTCACATGATTCTCTATACAAGTAGTGCCTCCATATCTTCAATGCAAACACGACTGCTGCAAGTTCCAAGTCATGCGTAGGGTAATTTTCCTCATAAGGCTTAAGCTGCCGTGAAGCGTACGCGATCACTTTCCCATGTTGCATGAGAACACAGCCAAGTCCCTTTCCTGATGCATCACTGTAGATCTGAAATCCACCTGTACCAGATGGGAGAGTAAGAATCGATGCAGATACTAACTTCTGCTTTAGGTCTTTAAAGCTCTTATCTCTTTCTTCAGTCCAGACAAATTTATCCCTTTTCCGCATCAGTTTGGTCAATGGTAGTGCTAAACGGGAAAAGTTCTCCATGAACCTACGGTAATAACCAGCTAAGCCTAGGAAACTACGGACTTCAGTTGCTGATGTCGGTCTTGGCCACTTGGTAAATAGCCTCAACCTTTGCTGGATCCATCGTGATTCCTTCTGCTGATACAATGTGACCTATGAATGCCACCTTGTCTAACCGGAACTCACACTTGGAGAATTTAGCATACAGCTTCTTCTGGCGAAGAATATGTAGTACTATACGAAGATGGTCTTCGTGTTCCTCCTTGGACTTAAGGAATATTAGGATTTCGTCAATGAAGACAATGAAGAACTCGTCTAGAAATTCATGGAGGATTCTGTTCATCAGATCCATGAACACTGCTGGAGCATTGGTAAGGCCAAATGGCATGACTCCAAATTCGTAGTGGCCATAGCGTGTACGGAAAGCAGTCTTGGCGATGTTCTGCTCCTTAACCCGTAGCTGATGATAGACCGACCTTAGATCAATCTTGTAGAAATGTTTGGCCCCTTGGAGTTGGTCAAACAGATCGTCAATGCGTGGTAGTGGATACCTATTCCTGATGGTAATCTTGTTGAGCTCGCGATAGTCTATGCAAAGATGCATATTGTCGCCCTTCTTCTTAACGAATAAGACCGGTGCGCCCCATGGAGATGCGCTCGGTCGAATAAAGCCTCGTTCCAGAAGTTCTTGCAATTTCTCCTTCAGCTCCTTCAACTCTATGGGAGCCATGCGATAAGGAGCCTTGGAAATCGGCTCATCTCCTGGGATGAGCTTGAAATTAAATTCTACTTCACGTGCAGGTGGTATTCCTGGAAACTCTTCTGTAAATACATCTGGAAATTCTAACACCATCGGCTGATTCTAAATTGATGAGGATTCAGCATCCATGTCATGAATAGTAGCTAGATAGCCCTCGCAACCATGTGAAAGTAATGCACGTGCTTGTAGGGTTGATATGATTTGTACAGACCTTCCCGGTACGAACCCGTTTTGAATGTACTCTGGCGCATTAACATCACCGAAGATGACTCGATATGAATGCCAGTCTATGGTAGCATGATGCTTGGATTACCAATCCATACCCAAAATCATGTCAAAATCATTCATGTCCAACGGAAGTGCGTCAACAGGATGAATCTTGTCATCAAACTCTAGGGGAAGGCTTTTGTACACATGGGTTATGCGTACAGAGTCTCTCAAAGGCGTGGAAATATTCAGTATATTCTCTAGTGGCATGGGGAGTATCCTAACATTCTTGGCATAAGAAGTAGAAATGACCGAGTGAGTAGCACCCGTATCAAACAGAACACATGCAGCTTGACCATACATATACAAGATTCCAGTGATGGTACCTGTAGACTTGTTGGCCTGATCGCGAGATGTCGTGTAAATGCGTCCACTAGTAGGAGGCGGCTTAGTATCAGCATGTCCCGATGTGCCCTCCATCTCGCCCTTGCGGCAGTCCTTCATGCGATGGCCAGAAAGACCACACTTGTAGCATGCGTCGCTGTCGCGGTGACATGGCCCTGGGTGCCTATGGTGGCAGGTAGTGCAAAGAGGATTAGTATATCCTCCAGCAGGTGTCCTGACTGGCTGTGAGCCTGATAAGAAAAATATTTATGAGTCATGATAAAAGGTACAAAGGACAATGCGAATAAATCGCAAGATGGAATACTAGTGATAGCTTGACGGTTAGGCTGTGAACCTCTCTGGTTCTGGTCCCTCCCGTTACCATGATTCCTGGTAGAAGATTCTCTAATGCGTCAGAATTAAGAATTATAACATGTAATCAGAAGAAAATGAGTAAGTATAAGGATCTGTTGCTGTTGGAGTGTCCAGTGTTGTTACGGTAATTATCATTACCGTCACGCCTATCCGTAGCAGAGCGGTCGTGAGTCTGACCGTTTCCCTTGGGCTGAGTAGGCTGTTGCTGAGTAGCCGGCTGAGACCGGTCCCCAGACTTCTGCCTGGAAGATATAGTTTTAAAGAGAAAAAATATTGACATATATTGAAAGAATACGGATTGGTCACCGTTGAATACGAATGTTTACCTATTATCGGGTCTCTCTGCTTCCCCGAACTCATCTCTTTCCTGCAACATCTCCAGCTTACGTGATGCATCGGCCACTTGTGCTACCGTGTTGAACGTAGCACACACCAAGTTGTTTGCGACCGATGTACGAAGAGCCCACCTGAAGTGGTGTGCTTGCTCTTCAGGAGTATTGATGGTTGTAATTTCACACTCGTTTAGGAAAACGAGGCAAAAGCGGTAAGTATTAAGTGTTCGTTTAGGAAAACGAAAGCACTTATGACCCTTAGTGTAGGATCGTTCTCAAGGAGGCTTGGTGTGTCTGTTAAGAAATGATTGATTATGTGATTATATTGATTATGAGAAAAGAAGAATAGAAATGGGATAGGAAGAGAATGACGGTTACGACGACGAATTAAACTAAGACGAAATGGTCGTACATGTAAAACCATAAAAGGTACCAAAATTAAAAATTTACTCTAAAAATTCCTATAAAATTGCAATGAATCCTAAATAATGTAATTAGAGTTTACAAAAAATCAAAAATCACTCAAACCTTTTATTTAATTAAATAATAATTTTTTAATGCTAATTAAAGCCCAAAAAATCAATTTAAATAACAAAAAGCCCAATATGATATTTTTTTCAATTGTAAACCTCTAAAATGACCTAACTTAATTTAAAACTATTTTTGAAAATTTTAAAATTAATTAAAACTAATTAAAAACAATAAAAAACTATTAAAACTTAAAATATTTATAAAAATTAATCTAAGGACAATAAAAATATTCTAAATGTTGTAAAATTCCAAAAATTGCGTATTTGAACTAGTAAAAATGTAAAAACAAAAGAAACAAACTTTTAATTTTTAATAACAAAAAAATAATAAAATAATATTAAAAATCCAAAGTTTATTAAAAACTTCTAAAAAATACCTAAAATAAAGAAAAATGTAACTAAGATAAAAATGCAAACAAAAGTTTTCAAAACCTTTTTAATAATTTTATATTAATTTTTAAAATTACTTAAAAACCCTAAAATTAAATAAAATCAAAAATAAGTTAATTTTGAAAACTTTAATTGATGTAAACCTCTAAAATACTATTAAAAACTTAAAAACTATTTTTTCAGATTTTTAAAACACTTTTTTCTATTTTTTATTCACTTTCTAAAATTAAAACTAAAAATAATCATATAAAATTAAATATAAACGTGAAAAATAAAATTTTCATGCCAAAAAGTCTTAAATTAAACCTATAATGCAAGAAAAATCTAAAACAATAACAACCCTAAATGAATAAGCTAAAAACAGCTTATTAATAAGCCGGTTGTCTAAATAAGCTAAAACTGACAATCCTTTAAATATTAAACCAAACAAATGTTAACCAGTGAAAGACCCTAGGGAAACTGGTTAACACGTTGGTATGTGAGAGGAGTGGCGCAGGTTCGAGTCCTGGCCACGTCCTTTTTACAAAAAAAAATTTACTTTTCTTTTTAAACCAAACTCACCAAATGACTTAAAGTAATTTCAAAACACAATTAAAACTAGATTTAAACCAGATTCAAGCTAAAATTAAGTAAAAAGGTGCCTGGAAAAGTGAAAGAAAAGCTACAGTATCAAAGAGAAAAACAAAGAGGACCCGTTTTTTCACAGGTGCAAAAATGACCAAGAGGAGCTTGATCTTGATGAATGCTTGGTGTTTTTGGCAAGGTAAGGCACCCCTACACTCAGTGGAGTGTAGGGAGTCAGTGTAAGCAATAAATCATACAAGTTTAATACAAGAAAAACACAAAAAGGCACATAATCAGTTTCTGAAAATCAGGGGAGTGGTCTGGGCACTACTTTGCTGATGCACTTGGTATTTGGACTAGACTCAAGCCACAATAAATTGCTCAAAACACTTCCAATTCACTATTAACCAGACATAACCTCTAGATATCACTCATCTCCATCTGAAACCAAGATTTGGACTCACAAATCATAAAATCCACCCATTTCTAGCCCACTGATGAAAACATGGAAGTTTTAGTTCAAACAAACTCTATATTACAGCTAACTGAATATTGCCAACTTTAACAATCTCTTTCAACTGACTTATAGGACTTGTGTAGGCAATAAGAATCAAGAAAAGGTGTCACCTAACTTACTTAATACATCAAGCCAAACACCCCCTTAAATCAGATAACAAGATTGTATTGAATACTTTTTGCTCAAAATCATTTTAATTCTCCAAGATAGTTACCAACAAGTACTCATCACCCAAAAACTTACATAGTTAACATAAAGAACATGTATTTGTAGCATCAATTTGGAAATAGAAAAATGACAACATAAAATGAAATGGAAAGGCCTTTAGACAAACCTCAAGAACAAACTATCCATGCTCTCGAATGAATGAGCTTATGTACTCAGCGAAAATGAGTACAAGCTTCCAAACCAACCTGCTAATAAGAACAAACGTGAACAGTAACAGAGTAACTCAACATAATCTTTTCTTCTTGGTGACAAAATCAATTAGCTTGATGCAACAAGATGGTTCCCACAAACTTACTACCTTCTCTAATCAATCATAACTCAATGATATTTGGAAATCAAGAAGCCATGACCACAAGAAGAAACTGGACAGTAAGGTGTTTGAAACCAAAATTCTTAGCAGAAAACTAGTCGAGGTTTCTTTCTTTTCACAACCTTTTTAGGTTAAACTGCAAGTACCAAAACTTAACCAAATCAAGTGCTCAATCCACCTTACTAGCTAGAAGGTGCTATGTATACACTTAAGCTTGGAATGATTTACTTCAACAAATTAAAAGGTAAATTCAGAACTTATAATAATAATCAAACACACGAATCCACTTCAAACATAAAAACCAAGATTATAACTAGAACTAAAATTGAAAGATGGAACTCGTTTACCTCACCAAACACTTAACCCAATTTCTCATTCATTAGAAAAAGGATTTACAAGGTTGTGAAAACAGGAAAACAAGAACAAAAAAACTGTAAATGCCCTATGGCTCTTATATAGACGAGCTACAAGGATTCTAGAACTGAAAAGAACTTCTAACCCTACTGATACGAACTTCCAATACTGCCCTTCAAGAAATTCAGATCTTTGAAGCATCTCTGATAATTTTGAAATTAGTCTTGATGCCATGTGATGATACAGCTGTTGGATTTTGATCTTGGCCATCCAATGTTGTTGTAAAAAGTAAGCAATCCCTCAAAAACGTTGATTCTCTGCACTGGGTTTGTCTTGGAGCCAAAGTGTGGGTCAGGGGAAGCTGTGTATGTCACATGGGGTGAAACTGACTGGGTTTTGGGAGTGGGGTTGTGTTTAGAATGAAGTTAATCGGGGATCTGGACATAATCTCGACCCAATACATAGTAATTAGGGTTTATGCAATTTAGGGTTTATGTGGTGTTTTGGGGGTGTTTTGATCGTGGTTAGTGGGATTGGGTGTGTTAACCGCCCATTAGGATTAAATAATACTAATTTAAATTTAGTAATATTAAAACAAAACGGGTTGGGTTTGTTGGGCTGGTTTTGGTTAAGTGAATGGGTTTTTTTGTTAATTAAGTTTGGGTTTTGTCACTTTAGGTCCTTCTTGTTATGTTTCTCCTTTGTTATCTTTTCATAATCAGTCCTTGTCCCTTTGCACCATCCATCCTTTTCCATTACAAAGTTAGTCCTTTAACCTAACGATCTTAGTCCTTTTGTTAACATAAGGACTTAGTCCTTTTGTTAACATAAGGACTTAAGTTAGAGGACTATTATAGATGTTTCTTCAAAGTTTAGGGACCCTAAAGTACTTTAGGATAGTTGACGGGTATAAATTGTCAAACTTCTAAAGTTGAAGGACCAAACTTGACAGATCTTCAAACTTCAAGGGTCTTTTTTTGGAAATTCGTTGCTTGGGTCCGGTTCTTTGTGCGACTTCGTTTCCCGTGTTCGTTTTAGCATGTTTCTTGTGATCTTTTTGTCATTTTCTCAATATCCGTACCTAAATACACAAGTAACAAACACAAGCATATTTTTGGCCAATTTCATGATATTTTAATCGTTTTAAGCCCGTTTTGGACGATGAGACCATGTATACAAGCAGTCTCATCACTCCCCTATACTAAACCATTGTCGTTCCCTCACGCAATGCTAGAATAAAGTATCGTAGCATCTCCAAAAAAAAAATTTATTCACTTTTATTGAACGATAAACTAGCTACTCTACTACTATTACTACTACTACTTGCGTTTTAGACATAATGTATGATTTTCATCGCAAAATGGGACGTTTAGGTTCATAAAATAAGAACACGTGAATGCTTCGTTAGAAATAATTTCGTCGTCCTCGATTTTCACCCCAATTCCATGCCAAGCGTGCAACGAGATCATTGTCATTATAAGTTAGTAATGCTAACACTACTCATATGCCCTAATTACGTACTTATCCTCCCATTATCCTAAGTTATATCTCTTATATTTTATTTTGTCTTGAATGTTTCACGAGGATACATTGTTTGACTTATGCGATAATAGAGATTTAGGTCTAAAAATAGAGTCTTAACGGTGTAACCAAGACCATCAAATCAATAACCCCTCCTAATAGACAACGATGTCAAAACATTAAGTCAACAAGAAGGATCGATAAACACTGTTTTATAACGGTTTTGAACATGAGACTTATTACCAAGACTTTTATACGCCCCCTAACGGAAGGGCCTTACTATCATTGGTTTAACTCCATCTTTTATTCAACTTCGCCATGAAGCTTTTATTATGACTTCGGTCTTGCCTTGCCTTTTATTATCTGCCTCATCGGTGGTTTTATTGGCCAAAGACGTATATCTTCACGCTAAAGTGAATTTTGGATCTTTAAAGCTTCAAAGATTAAGGCTTGATTCACTTTCAATTTTGCATAGATTTTTCGGCCTTGTGAGCTTCAAATTGTTTGCTTGATTTAGGTGAGCACTTGAAATCTTATTATTGGGTGAAGCTTTCGATTATTCGGGTTGCCAATACTTCAAAACTGTAACGCTGGCGATACCTTAATGTCTTCCCAATTTAATTACATGGAAGATAACTAGAACAGACTAGAAACCCAACAATCAAGACTAAACCGCTATGATAATATTTATTAAGCAAGAAATATTTACAAGAGAAGGGAGAATAAGCAAACAACGAGAACACATGAGTTTTTGAAAGAATACGAGTACTCTACGTTTAACATAGTAACTTATAATTAACGCTATCATTTCTCGTCATCATTTAAGAGACTTAGCCTAATGTGAAGTTAAGGAATCAAAGCTAAGTGCTCAACACGCACGGTCGAGTCAAAAATTACTCTTATTCTCGCCATCAGAAAATCTACATTCGTGTCTTCAAACACTTATAAAACATGAGATAAATTTTAAAATTTGGCCATTTTTAGCCTTATTTTGCAACAAAACGATAAAAAAAAAAGATAAACTTTAAAAGCGTGAAGGTTTGGCAAGGAAAGTATCTATTCACCCCCCCATACTAAAGTTAAACATTGTCCTCAATGTTTCGAGTCTAGGGGTGCAAACACCCCCATACTAGAGACGTAATTGAATACCTAATCTAGCATGGAAAGGGTGTAACCGTTAAATTTAAAGCCGTTTATGAAGTGTGCTATAAACCTAAGGTTAGAACATCAAAGGATATATCATGGATATTGAGAAAGTCTTCAAAGCAAACGATCGAGTGCTCCCATAAAACGAATACGAGAGGCCCCAATCATGAAGATAATGATCATCTAAAATCCACAATTCACAACCAACCACGAAACAAAGGTTGGAAGGGCACAAATCCCCACACGTTACTACATTAGAAAGCGATAATATGTACATAGGATAAGCATGGGACTCCCCCACGAGGCACCTCGTTTTTGATTACCGAGTCATGAGCTCGACTCGATCCCCTCAATGCTAATTATCATTGGGGAAGGTGATTTGGTCGAGGTAGTTCAAGGATGGAACTTCCCCGCCAAAGTAGTGCTTCAACCTATGTCCATTCACCTTGAAATTGGGGCCATCATTTTGAGCTAGCTCGATGGTCCCATATAGAAAAACATGCGTCACAGTGAATGGACCGGACCACCGGGATTTCAACTTACCGGAAAAGATTTTAAATGAGAGTTAAAAAGCGAAACATTAAAAACCCGGTTTTTAATTTTCGAATCATGCAAATTTTTAGTCTTTTCTTTATAAATCAATGAATTTTCATAAGCAATGTAACACCCCCAAATTTACACAATTCAATACAGCGGAAGACTCGTTGGTGTTACGGGATAACACATTACTCACATCATAGACAACGCAAAAAAATCACGTCGTTTAATAATAAAGCTTTTCCATTC
Organism: Glebionis coronaria; assembly: GCA_025667525.1. Lineage (NCBI taxonomy): Eukaryota > Viridiplantae > Streptophyta > Magnoliopsida > Asterales > Asteraceae > Glebionis > Glebionis coronaria. Next base: position 460,864,532 of record CM046877.1, read on the forward strand.
ATAAATATCAAATTTACATAGGTCCCAAGTCATTGTATTTCATACAAGTTTTACAAAGCATTTGAATGGAAATTATTATTTAAGTGCGGGCCATGAATTCTTGTTGTCTTCCTGAGAATTACCTTCAAGTACCTGAGATAAAACATGTTAAAAGAAAAGGTCAGCGAAAACACCGAGTGAATTCATAGAGTTTTAATTAAATCCATCAATATAACATCGGTATAAAATTATTACCGAAAATCATTCTGTACAAATCTTTATAATAGGCCATAAAATAGCCAAAGTCATTTTATACAAATCCTTATCAAAAATCATAATATAGGCTTTTGCCCTCAAAATCATTATACGAGCCATTGTCGTGAAAACATTATACAATACGTTTTATAACGTTGTATAGAGTTAAATAAAAACCGTTATATGAATATGGTTATGAAAAACCAAAACACGAACATAATATCAATAGTAAGACCCCATATTGCTAGTCATGCAATATATCGTAATTTAGTGCGTATAGCAGTATTTCGTTATTTGGATTATTATAAGCCGCATGACATTGTTACCTTACTACAACAAACAACAGGTAGCTAGCCCGAAACTCAATTTGCCCATATAAATTAGCATGTCGTCATAATAATCACGCTTGTGTAAATCTTCTCATACATAAATTCGCTTACCAATCAATGTGGCACGACGGGGATCAACCGTCAAGGCGCGAACTAGGGTGATCGTCCCCAAATAGTACTATTATATGCATAAGCGTCTACCAAATCCCGGTAGTTCACAATTCATGCTAATGGGACTTTTAGTGACATAACCTAACTTTAATAATCCATTTCATTTCATCTATCGGGTCATATAATCATTCATCGGGTCATACAATCATTCGGGTCCAAATCAATAAACAAACAATTGGGACAACTAGTGTCCTATTTCATAAAAACTAACATGTTATCTCCCTCGCGGGTTTATAAAACATTTCATAAAAACATTTAAAAGAGTGCGAGGCTATGAACTCACGTTGATGTGGGAAAGCGGGTTATCGGCAATTCAGATGTACGGTACGTGCTTCAATCACGGAATCCTAGACAAATAATACTCGTCTTAGACTTTTGTCCAATGACTTTATAAAAATAACAATTATGTACACATATGATGATTTATAAATATGATGATGATCAAGTGGGATTGTACGTTTTTACTCATTCGTTATAGTGTTTATGTGTTGGTAACATTTTTATACTAGTTTTACTAGTTTTACTTATTTAAATGTTTTAGGCCCAATAAGCCTATTACAAGCCCAATACTTTATATAAGTCCATTTTACACTTTTATTATCAGTATTATACTTTTCATGTTGGGCCCAAGTGGGTTAAGCCCAATAAGTAAATTTATAAGTGTTTTACTAACTAGTCGGGTTTATAGTCCAATAAGGCTACTTTGGCCCGTTAATGTCTATATGTTGTAAAGTTCAGGTTTTATCGGTTTTTACTTTTTATATAAGTTCATATATCAGTATGTGAGTTTATAAAAGTTTATATTAGACGGGTCCGACCGTCTAAGTTTTATTTGACAAAAACGTTAATCTTTCGGTTTTAGCTGAAAAGACGTAAAACTTAGTATATAGTTTTTATAACTTATAAAACTTACCAAACTACCATTTTTATATAATGTCCATTTATTTATCCTTATGCATATTTATATAAATGAAATATATAAGTTAGTGGGTTTTAATTCACATTTTATACTATATTTATTTGAGTGCTTATATAATAATATTAAACTTTAATTTCCAAAATCAGTCCTAAATTTTAAGTTCACTAAAATATCAATATCTAGAGTTCTATAATGAGATAGGACGTCAGATTTTGTTTCACAGAAACTACATGATATGTGCTTCATTTTATTCCTTAGCTACTCATGAATCAACTTCTAAATATTTTAATAAATTCGTCCAAAACAGTGTTTGCAGATTTGCGCTCTAAACTTATTTTGATCATATCTCACTCATTTTAATGACTCCATTGCATGGCCAACTCTCACATGTGTATAACACCTAATACTTACTGTATATTGATTCCAGTTTACCATTTTATCAGTTTATCATTTGGTTACTTACTATTTTTATACAACCATCTTATTAAGCAAGATTTAACCATTTTTACATGTGTTTTTTCCATCTTTTTACCCATGTTTATCAAATCTATCAACACCAAATCCCCACATAATATTTTTAATCATCATTCATCATCATATACATATACATAAATAAATAAAATACAATATTACATAATCAAAATAACAAGAGGATAGGAAGAACAATCTCTATACCACCAAGGTTGTGTAGTTTATGATCAAGGCTTAGATTTTGATGGAAGAACTTGTGATAGATCAACACCAACTTTAAAGACCACCAATCTTGTAAAATTCTTGTAGAAATCTTCTTGGATGTTAAAATCACCACCAAACAATAGAGCTTGAAAAAGGCTTCATCATATGTGTGAATAACATATGATTTCATGGTTAAATATGATCAAATGAGGGTTGTTCTTGATGAATTTGGGACGAAATTTGAGAGAGAGAGAAAGGAGTGGTTTTGTGGTTTTGCATGTGTAAAAATGAGGAAGTGGTTTGAGGTGTATAGTATTGAGGTGGAGTTGCAAGTTTACAAGTAGCTTAGACATGTGTCTTAGCTTATCTTGTAAGCTTGACACCTCATGGTGTTATTAGCTAAGTCTAGCCGTCCCATATTGGGGGTGGGGCAAAAGTGGTTTTGTCTCATCCCCAATTATTTACGGGTACTCCTCGATTCTAGTTTCCTCGATTTACGTGCCCTCGGGTCGATTTACGAAAAACGTTTTTATAAATTATGAATCAACGACACAAAACGAATCTAATAAAAATTGTCTCATCAAAAACAGAGTTCGAAAACGTAAATATGTAATCCCAAGGTTTCCGGTTTAGTCGTAAAGGACGTTAAATTATAATCGTAAGTCCTAATCTCTTCTCGTAAATTTGTGAGTTTATGAACCAACACAAATTTAAAACTCCAAAATGATATTCACGGATAATTTTATTTCCTGAAATGTCGGACTGTCTAATAACTATTATTTTAGTTTATAAAAAGTTTTGCTTGCAAGATCTTTCTTTGCGTTGCTCGTACCCAATTGATATATGTCGTTGTTTCGTTCTCGGTATCTTCTCGAATTGATCACGGTCAAAAGTAGAATAGTTGTAATTGGGGACTAAAAAGGGGGAGCTTTGGTGTAAATCTACTAAAATGATAAGATTAAACTAAAGATAATTACTGAAAATAAGGATCGAATTTAAGACTAGAATAAAACTGGAATTTTACCTTTACTCGGAATAAGGATTATCCGGAATATGTTGCCCTACTCGGAATATCAGCTCTTATTCGGAATAATACGGCTAGGCGGAATAATTGCCCTTACTCGGAATAAATCTCTACTCGGAATGTTCATGGCCATGCGGAATGATTAAAAAGAGACCCTATTCGGAATATTTGAAAGAAAGTTATGCGGAATGTTTTGAACAAAAAACCTATGCGGAATAAAAGACTCCTACTCGGAATAATTGGAAAGAAACTCTATTCGGAATAACAAAACCCTATACGGAATATGACCACTACTCGGAATATCTTTAATATTCCGAATAAACAACAAAATCCCACCTTGATCCGGAATAATTGGGTATTCCGAACCAACACAATCCCAGACTCCCTATTCGGAATCTAGGGAAACTCAGTAACTAAATAGCGAAGAACAGGGGGTCAAGAAACACGAATTTTTACTCAAAATTCACCCAGTTTTTAATCGAAACTTATACCAATTTCACCACGAATCATTTACCTAAGGTAAATCTTAATCCAAAACCACAAAAACACAAAACCCACTTACTTTTTATGATCAAACCAATAAAATAAAACTTAAGAACTTTGAATCATAAAGAGATGAAGAACAAGATGATGGAAAGATTAAAAGTAAACTTGTATTAATGATTTAGGATTCAACAAACAAAGTGGAAAGATTCAACTTACAAGATTGGAAGAAATCAAAGAAAAATGAAAACCACTCCTTAAGGGAGATGGTTTTCTTCCTACGAAATAGGAAAAACTGTAACAGAAAGAAGCTAGTGGAAAGTCTTGAATGGGAGGAGTATTTATAGGCTTCTCCCTTGGTTGGTGAGTGGGCTTTCTTCCTTTCTTTTTGTCTTCTTGTCTTTTCAGAAAAGTTGATGTTTTCGATTTCGATTCGGGATTTGTCGACGAATAATTTCAACTCGTCTTTTAATTTCTTCATTTAATAAACTTGAGTTTCTTCGACATAGGTAAATCTTCCGTCTTTGGTCCTTTTCTTCGATAAATCTTCAAATAGGCCCATTGACTTCAAATCTTTTGCATCTCTTGGACTATAGACTTCATCTTTTCGTCTTTTTCCTCGATAAAACCCGTGTAATCCCATGTTTTCTCCAATATTTATCCGGTTGGCTCTGAAAACACAACAAACACACAAACCACGCATAATTCCAAACAAATGACATTAAATACGTGTTTTGGTCTTGTTTTAGCAAGAAATAAGTGGTAAAAGGATGGGTGTTTTCACACCTATCAAATCCCCTACACTTAACCATTGCCATGCCCTCATGCAATGCTTAGTGATTAAGCAAATTTACATTTTTCTCATAATCAATCAACCTTGGCCTTATTAACATACTACTAAACAAGAATTAAAGTACTAAGAGAAATTAAAACTTTAAAATAAACTAAAGGATAGAAAACCATTTTCACTTGAAAATAGCTTCATGAAAATAACTTGCAAAGAGATCAAGGACTAACATTAGGGCTTTGGTGCTGCGAAGATTTATCACCCTCAAGTTTCACGTTCCCCAAACTATGCTTAAAAACGAGATCATTGTTATTATAAGTTAACAATTCAAACACTTACACACATGGCTTAATTATATGCTTAAACTCCCTTATTCCTAGGTGTATCTCTTATATTTTATTTTTGTCTTAGAATGATCATGAAGATGCATTTTTGGACTTATTTCGATAATTTATTTATGCTGAAAGCAAAGTAGGACGATTTGATCAATAGTTAGCTAAAGGACAAAATCTCTTAAAACTGCTTCTCGGGATATCAAAAAGTTCATATCTTGGCATAACTCGGTTCACGATTTGAGACCTTTCTCGGGCCGATGTTTGGCATGTACTTCATACTTCATATCTTCGAGAGACGTTCTTGAGATAATGGCCTTCTCTTTGTTAATAGAGTTTCTTCACTTGGAGACTTGAGGGGTACTCCAACTTTGTTGACCACGACTTCATGATTATTTCTTTAATCTCTAATTGGGATTTTGAGATACAACGATCCGCATCCTTTTCGGACTTGGATCTATTTATCCTCATTCCTTGTTAGGGTCTTTTCAGATAGACTTCTCCATGATCTTTATGGGAGTTGATTGCTTTTCGTCGTGAATCTTGATCCTTCAAATTGATTTTGGGAATAATGCTTTTCACATCACCTTGGATCTTTAGCAATAAGATTGAATCCTCATGCCTTGTTAGGGCCTTTTCGGACTCGCCAATCTTTGCGCCCCACTTCATAAGTTATGCCTTGGCTATGAACTCTTATCATTACCGAGCAACTTTTAAACGATCTTGGGCTAGAAGCTAAGTAACCTTTCAAATCGTAAGACCTTACTTATTGCAGATAAATTATTAGCAAGTGATGGGAGAATAGGCAAATAATTACACCAAGTGAGCTTGTGCAAGAATACCGACTTATAATTGACTCTATCATTTCTCGTCCTCCACAATTTAAAATCTCAAGTAATGAGACTCGTGGATGCTTAGCCTAATAAACCAATTAAGGTCTACATCGTTAAGGATACTAGCTAGAATAAACTTGGATAAGTCTATTCGGGTTGAGTCAAAATAATCGCAACGGGCCTAATATGTCAAAGATTTCAAAACTAGCTACACCACTTTGTTAATATTTTTGACTTTATTGTGGGATATATACATATGAAAGCAACAATAAAAATTTAAAAATTACGACAAAATGGCCAAAGTTAATTAAAAATTTGAAAAATGCTGAAAAAGATGATTTTCCGGTTAAATGAAGGCATTTTAATGGAAAAGTCCACTTAAAACTTCGATAGAAGTCTCCCCTACACTTAAGATAAACATTGTCCTCAATGTTTAAGCATGTGGTAAAATTCTCCCCTACACTTATGACATTGTGCACGTTGGTTAAATCAAGCTAAGGAAGAGACAACTAAAGTGATCAATTTCGAATGTGAGCATGAAGAAGATTGAATCACGATAGTTGATAGATAGAAGCGGTATTGCAGATAACATGGGAGCACGGTTCTTCAAAGATTCCAAGAGTGTACTTATCCCTGTAATCACATCACCAACCAAATACAAGCAACCTATATAGCTCCCCCTATACTTTGGATGAAAAACGGGAAAAGGGGGATAGATACTCGGGTTGCCTCCCGAGGAGCGCTTGTTTTTGTTTACCGAGTCGCGAGCCTGACTTGGTCCCGAACTAATTCAAGGGGAACGTGGTGAGGGATGGAATCATCTCTTGAGAGATGTCCTCACCAAAGTACAATTTCAAACGCTGGCCATTCACCTTGAAGTTGGGCCCATTTGGCTGAGAAAGCTCAATGGTGCCATAGGGAAAGACATTGGCGATGGTGAATGGACCAGACCAGCGGCTCTTCAACTTGCCTGAGAAGATCTTCAACCGAGAGTTAAAGAGTAAGACTTGATCACCAACGTGGAACTCTCGGGTCTTGATTTTAGCATCGTGGATAATCTTGGTCTTCTCCTTGTAGATCAATGAGTTCTCGTAAGCTTGATTCCTCAATTATTTTAGCTCGTTTTGTTGAATCTTGCGAAAATCACCGGCTTTGTTGATGTCGAAGTTAGCCCACTTTAAGGCCCAGTATGCCTTATGTTCCAGCTCGATAGGGAGGTGGCAAGCTTTCCCGTACACAAGACGATAAGGTGTACAACCAATCGGTGTCTTATAGGCGGTACGGAAAGCCCAGAGAGCATCGTCAAGTTTATCAGCCCATGAGGCACGATGCTCTCCCACAGTACGTTCCAAAATTCTCTTCAATCCACGGTTGGATATCTCGGGTTGACTCTTGGTTTGAGGATGATAAGCGGTGGAAAGACGGTGATTGACACCATACTTAGCCATGACTCTTGCAAATTGATCGTTGCAAAAATGAGTCCCGCGGTCACTGATAATAGCACGAGGAACACCAAATCGAGCAAACAGTTGTTTCAAGAAATTACAAACCTCCCTCGCGTTGTTAGTGGGTAAAGCATTGGCTTCAACCCATTTGGAAACATAGTCAACAGCGACAAGGATGTATTTGTTGCCTTTAGAAGAAGGGAATGGCCCCATAAATTCGATGCCCCATACATCAAAGATTTCACATTCTTGTATGAAATTTTGAGGCATCTCATCTTTATGTGTGATCTTGCCTTGTTTTTGGCAAGCATCACAATGTTTAACCATCTCGTGAGCATCACGGTAAATGGTGGGCCAATAGAATCCCGAATCAAACACTTTTTTGGCGGTGTAGTTGGGACCAAAGTGACCACCGGTGGGTCCTTTGTGGCAAGCCTGGAGAATGTCCAAAGCGGCCGGTCCGTCAACACATCGACGAATAATCAAGTCAGCGCATTGTTTGAATAGAAAAGGGTCATCCCAAAAGTAAGTCTTAACATCGTTCAAGAACTTCTTCTTTTGTTGGGATGTTAACCCTTGGATGAGAACACCACCCGCTAAGTAGTTTGCAATATCGGCAAACCACGGGGTGCCATCAAGATTGAGATTTATAGACATTAAGGTCACAAGAGGGAAAGAATCATAGATCTCTTTGTTCGGATGATCCCCTGATATGGATCCTCAAGTCTGCTCAGATGATCCGCGGCTAGGTTTTGAGCACCCTTCTTGTCACGAATTTCAATGTTGAATTCTTGAAGGAGTAAAACCCAGCGGAGAAGACCAAAACGTGTAATTTATGTCGTAAAAGTCGGAATTATGAGTGGTTTGTGTTTTTTATTGTGTTTTAGGACCAAAATATGAAAAAGAAAGAAAACACGGGATTTAACGGGCTTTTATTGAAGAAAACGGGAAAAGACGAAGTCAAAAGATCAAGAGTGCAAAAAGAACGGAAGTCCAAGGCCTATTCTGAAGATTTATCGAAGAAAAAGTCTAAAGACGGAAGTTTAATGAAGTCGAAGAACTCGAGTCTAAATTAAAGAAGAAAATTATCAAGACAAGTTCAAATCCCGAGACGACGTCGAGAAAAGACAAAGAATTAAATCGAGTCGAGAAGACGTGAAGAAAGAAAGAAAGAAGATGCAACACATGCACTCCTTCCATTTTTCCCTATAAATACCCTCCTAATACACATTAGAAGGGTGGTTAGTTTTTAGTTTAATTTTTCATTTTTCACTTTTCTTTCTAGTTTTTAGAGAGAGAAAGTTCTAAACTTTCTCTCACTAAGTTTTCATCTTTCTTTTAATCTTTCAAGATTAAACATTTGTGTATTGCTTATTTCATTAATCAAGTTAAGTGTAAGCTTTTAATCTTTCATCTCATTCTACCTTTCTTTGATTTTTAGATTAATTTTGGTACGAATTTCATATGAACCGTGTTGTTCTTAATGATTTCGTGCTTAAAAAGTTAATCTTTTGATCATTACGTAAGTTTTCATACGAATAAGCTTTGAGATTCTTGTGGTTATTGGCTTATTTTTATGTTTAGCTTATTTACTTATATAAAGTTTTCTTAAAAAGTTCATATTTTTATGGTTTGATTTAAAGTTTGCTTATTTTAAGTTTAGATAAGTTGATATTGGTGCTTATTTGATCTGGTTTAGTTTTGATTCGTTCAAGTTTGGTGTGAGCTTATTAATCATAGCTTATTACTAGCTTATAAACGAATCCCATATAAATCGGAAAGGTTTTAAACCCCTTTCCGATCGTGATATTCCGAGCAGCCACCACACCCCCTTATTCCGATCAAGTGATCGGATTAGGGCTTTAGTATTCCGACGACAAGTTTTTGCTCATTCCGATCTGGGCCCTTGTTTGCATATTCCGATTGTGTTAGTTTTCAATATTCCGATTGGGTCTTGCTCAGTATTCCGATTGGTGTCATCAACATTCCGATTGGAGGTGTTGACATATTCCGATCTGGCACCATTGTAATATTCCGATTAGGGGTTTTGTTATATATTCCGACGGGTGTAGTTCTAAGATTCCGATTTGTATCTTTTTCTAATATTCCGATTAGGGTTGATTTTAGTTATCGTTTTTACAAAGTTCTAAGTGTTAGTTCTATTTAGTGTGTTAGTATTTTTCTTATATTTTCCGTTAAGTTTCCAAGCATTTATTTTAACTCGTCACTTTTGTATTAATCTTTAAACTTCTACTTTACTCAACGACACTTAAATTACTTGCTATTAGTTTAAAATAGATAATCAACCAAACCTTTCTCTCGTTCACCAAAAGACAATTGAGTCGCACTTTAGACCGGTATTGAATTCGAAAAGAATCGGACGATAAGATTTTATACTAGGGTAAAACCGAGTATTAAATGGCGCCGCTGCCGGCTCTTTTCGTTACGATTAACGGTTTCTAGTGAGAGACGCATTGAATTTTGGGATCCGTTCTTTGAACGTTATTTTCCTTGCTTTAAAATTTTTCAAAAATCCATAAAAAATATAAAACTCTTCAAAAATGCAAAAACATTAAAAAATCATAAAAAGCAATTCTTTTCCAAAAGGTTTTGCACCAAAAAGATTATATAGATATTCTCTGTGTATATTTTTCTTCTGCAGGTGTATGCGTACTAGCTCTTCAAACTATTCTGAGCCCAAGACTCGTGAAGATTTAGATATGGCTGGTGTTAACAACAACAACAATAATAACCCACCTCTACCCAATTTGAATAATAACAACAACAACAACAATGTCCTTGATGAGATGGCATTTATACATGATCTCATCGTTCTTTTCGGGCTTTAAATGCATTAAAATGTCATAAAATACCATATATATGCTTGTGTTTGTTTACTTGTGTATTTTAGGTATGGATATCGTGAAAAAGACAAAAGATCACAAGATACAAGGAAAAACGAACACGAGAAACAAAGCCGTACAAAGAACCGGGCCCTAATCATGGAATTTTCATCAAAAACCCTTAAAGACTTGAAGACAATACAAGATTGATCATCCAAGAATGAAGAAATGACACTTAAAACCCTTGTATATTAATAATTACAAGTTTGGTCCCTTAAGTTTGTCAAAATTACAAAAAGGTCCTTCAACTTTGAAGAAATGGCAAGTTTAGTCCCTCAACAAATTCAAATTGCCAATTATGGTCCCTCATGAAGTGAAAGACTCATTGAAGACCTTTGAAGATCAACATTGTCCAAGATTAGTCCTTGAAAAATCACCAAATAACAAAAATAGTCCTTGAAACATTTTTTTGGAAAAGTTGGTGCCAAATATGTCAAAAGGTGAAAGTTATTATCAAAGGGATGCAAGTTTTAGGGCTGAAAACCTTAAAAGCCAAAAAAACCAAAAACCAAGGACCAAAAGTGACAAAGCTGAGACATTTAAAAAAATAAGGCGCCTAACACCTTTGTCTCCCCCTTTTTAGGATCAAACTCAGTTACTATTCATCTTTACCATGCCCAGAAATTACCCACCTTTTTACTTGGGTAAAACCCAATTAAACTTGCACACAAGTAATTCACACATGCCAAAACCCTTCCCACTCCTAAAAACCTGCATCCCACTCATGTGCACCAAAACCCCAATTCCCCAATCCACCAATCACATCATTCCTTAGCCCCCAAGCTCATGACGTGGCTTAAATCAATGGCCAAGATTATTTGCTTCCTCCCAAAGCAAAATAAACGTCCAAGATCAAATGAGAGGACAAAATGCACTCAAGGGCACATTTGGGATTTTCTATGTATTAGGGTTTTATGTTTTTATGCTTCTAGGATGTTTTATAGGCTCTATAAAAGGAGACCCAAGTTGTGGTGATCCCTTTGTTCCAGTTTCTAGTCTCTCACATGTAATTCCTTTTTAAAGAAATAAAAAGTTTGGTTTTTGAAATATTCAAGTGTAATTCCTTTTTTATTGTTTTTAAAAGTTTGTGTGTTGTGAGGAGATTGATTCTGAGTTCCACTTTGTTTTATGGTTAAGCAACTTTGATTTTCAAAGTTGTTTAAGGTTTTGAGATTTTGAGAGATTTTGGTAAAATCTTCTCAAAAGGTTTTTGGTGTTTATGGTTAATGTTATTGGTGATATAGGGTTTTAGAAAACGTATTTAGAAGGTTGGAAAGATTTTGAAAGTGTTTTGGAAGAGTTTTAAAAAGAAAAAAAAAGAATCATATCATTTCATATTATTTTTGTTCTTGTTTCTTTGTTTTGTGTTCAAATAGGTTGAAGGCTTGTTGATTTAGTTCAGCTCCAACCCGGGTTGGATTGGAGGAGGATTTTCATCCTCTAGGTTCTTGGATGTAAGAACCTAAGGTATCTTCCTTTTACCTTGAAAAAGTTCAAAAATAGCTAGTTGTATGATATTATTTGATTATGTGTTTAGGTGTGATTTAGCTGTTGATTTGATGTTATTTTGAGTTGATATACATGTTATGAAGCTTTGATAACAATTTGGTTAGGTTTCATAAGGTTTTGATTTGGAAAAATTGGATTTCAAAAAGTTTAAAGGGTGTTTGGCAACAGGTTTAAGCAGGGTACAATCATTGATTTGTGTTGCTAAAAGGTGTTAGACAACTTGATTAAGGTTAAGTTAGATGTTAGTGAGATGGTAATATAGTTTGGCACAAGTTTGGAGTAAATTTGTTGAGTTTAAAAGGTAAAAAGGGTGTTAAAAATCTGCATATTGCTAATTTGCTTGATTTGTGATGAACTTTGTGCATGATCTTTGATTGTTGATCTTTGATTCTTGTTGTTATTTGTGTGTTACTTGACTCCTTGAGCTTCAATAAGCTCAAGGGTGCCCAATTGTCCAAATAATCACCAAACAAAGCACATTGCCAAGTCCTCTTGGCTTGTATCATACTTGGAGAAAGCAAAACAGCACAAGCAGTACCAGGCACGTCACAGGAATTGCGCCGCAAGTCCTAAGCGTTGCGGCGCAACTAAAGGAGCTGCAGATTTTGGTTTTCCCGTTTCACAAGTTGCGGCGCAAGACAGAAGCATTGCGGCGCAACTGAAGGTTCTGCTGATCTTGGGTATCTCGTTTCACACGTTGCGCCGCAAGACCCAAGCACTGCGGCGCAAGACAGTGTTTTAATATTATTTTATTAATTAATTTTCAAAATTTTATTTTTCTTTCTTTTTTCATTTTTTCTAGGTTCTTTGTCATTGATTAGGACTATTTCCATTTTTAGATTATTTTTATAACTTTTAGATTTATTTTTATAATTATTTTAAGTTTAATTAGTTTTTAATTAGTTTTAATCATTTTTAGGGTTTTAAAAATAGTTTTAATAGGTTTTAATTTTTAGAAAATTACTTTTTAGTCTTCTAATAATATAAGTTAAGTAATTGTTCAATAAAATCATATTTTTGACATTTGAATTAATTAAATTTAATTTTAGGGCTTTAATTAGCATTTAAAATTAATTATTTAATTAATAAAAGGTTTTAAAATATCTTTATTGGATTTTTGTCTTTATTTATATTATTTTAGACTTGTTTTAGTCTTTTAATCTTTTTCTTGATTTTGTTTTTGGTTTTAATAATTTTTAATTTTAGTGATTTTTCTACGGTTTTACGTTTTCGTTTTTTACGTCATAGTATAATTTCCAAGAAACCGTCATTCCATCTCATCAATATTAATCTCAAAGAAATACAAGTTAATTCACAACACCATACCTCCTTGGGAAACGAATCTTTCATCTCTTTTAAGTGATTGAGGGTCATTACTTGTGGTTTTCCTAAATCACTCGTCGATACTTACCGCTATTTACGCTCTTTTCCTAAAGGGTAGTAAAACCTCTACAATCATTTTGGCGCCGCTGCCGGGGAGGTGTGTCGTGATTTAATTTGGAAAATTTTGTTTTTGATATTATCCATAATAGTATTTGTGTTAAGTGGAACTCCCTTAACACGTATTATCGGTTTTCTCGGTTTTTCTTTGTGAATATTATTAATATATTGTATTAAGTATCACAATCAAAATACAATATCTCCAAAAGTGTGAAAACACAACCTTGATTCGGGATTTCATCACTCGATCATTGTATTCGAATCTCAAACAAAAAGAAAAGGCAAAAATAGATAAATACTTTCGAGAAGCTCGATTTTGAAAGATACAAACTATAAGGTGGGTATAAGGCGGGTATTATAAAATATACCCTAAGGAAAAAGGCTCTTAAGTGCTTCGCGCCGCCTCGTTTCCCCGCTTGCTTGTGAGTATTTTGAGATTGAAGGCTAATCGAGGGTTTTGCCGCCCAAAGTATTAATACGTATACTATATTTGCTTGGTTTTCTTTGTGATTAAACCCTCGTGAACAATTTGGTTTTCACCAAAGTTCTAAAGTCATTCGAAGGCGTTCACTCCACGTGATCGTTTTCATTCCTTTGAGGCTTCTTTAATCAAGAGTTTGATTCGAGGAGAGATTTTGTAGATTGTTGTCTACGTAATACACCCAAAATCCAAAAAAAAAAATTAAATATCATCAAAAACACAAAAAAATTGAAAATCCACAAAACGACCAAAAAGAATCTTCTTTGCTCACCTCCCATTCTTCGTGAAGTTTATGATCACTCGTAATCAAGCAAAACGAGCTCGTAAACGACTTCAAAAGCAAGCCAATCAATCGTTGATTGTTGAAGAACCTCCAATTGTTGAACCTATTATAGAACAAGAAGTCGTAATGGCTAATCGTACTATGATGGAGTTGCTACAAGCACCCACCGAGGGTTTTGGAGAGGCCATTGTTATTCCCGCCATCCTTGCGGAGAATTTCGAGATTAAGACGGGTTTAATGTCGATGCTACAAGCAAACAAATTTCGAGGTCACGAGAAAGACAACCCGCATTACCACATTAGGAATTTCAACCGTCTCACCGCCACTAGCAAATTCAAAGATGTTCCGCATGACGCCATTAAGATGATGTTGTTTCCATATTCGTTGGATGGACCCGCAAAAATTTGGCTCGAGAAAGAACCGCCAAATTCGATTTTGACATGGGCCGATCTCGTTTCTAAGTTTGTGAACAAATTTTTTCCACCATCGAAAACAACACACTTAAAAAATGAGATTTCACGATTTGTGCAACGTAACAATGAAAGTTTTTCAATGGCATGGGAACGATTTAAGGAGATGTTACATGAATGTCCTCATCATGATTTTTCGGAATTGCATCAAATTGATACTTTTTATAATGGGCTTAATGATCATGAACGAGATTATTTGAATGCCGCCGCGGGTGGTAATTTTTTGTGCAAGACGACAAATGAGGCTTTACAAATCATTGAAAATCGATCTAAGGTTTATAGCCCTCGTAACACACCGAGTGTTGCCAATATGGGTTCGTCATCGTCATCACAATCGTCTCGTAGCATTAACGCCTTACATGATGAAGCTAATGAGGAAAATCGGTTTTTTGATAGATTTGCTAATCTAATGTCCCATTGGAAGGCTCAAGAAGCTTCCAATTCCGCTTCGGTTAAAGCGGTTGCTAAGAGTTGTTTATCGTGTGGAGGAGCTCATGATTTATCCGAGTGCATTACCGCGGATGGTAACACTTCGAGTGCTTATGTAGCAACGGGAACTTACAACCAAAACGGCCAAGGTTCCCGCCAAAATCAAGCTCCACCAAATCAAAATGTTAACAATTATCGAAACAACAACCAAGGTAATTACCAAGGCAACACACGCAATTACAACAAAGGGAATTATCAAAGTGGGAATGGACAAATCTCTAATCAAAACCAAAACCGTGATTTTCAAAACACTACACAAGGTTTTCAAAATGCTCACACGAAAAATTTGCAAGGAGAATTTTTAGATTATGCAAAAGCAAATGATGCTAAATTTGATAATATGCAACGTGAGATGATTAGCTTAAGGTCCGAGTTGAAAAACGAGCTTAAAAATGAACTTGCTAATGAACTTAAAACTCATGCAAATAAAATGGAAGGAAATGTCCAACGTCTTCAACAAAACCAACAAAAGATGGAATTAGGACAACATGAGATTAAGCAAGAGTTATTGAAAGCGGATGCTAGGCAATCAAAATTTGAGGACCGAATGGCTAAGATGTTTGAAGCTATCATGTGTAAGCCCTCTTCTTCGGGTGGTCTTCCTAGTGATACCATTGCAAACCCGAGGGGAGAAATGAAGGTTATTACTACACGAAGTGGTAAAACTTTCAAGGAACCAATCTCTCGTCCAAGTACTTCTACGGAGGAGGAAATCGAGAAAGAACCCGAGGTGATGGTCGAAAAGGAGCACATTACAATCCCACGAAGTACCGCTCAAACCACACCTACGGTTACACCAATACCAATTGTGGAACCCGAGATTCCAAGGCCGTTGCCTAATGACCAACCCACACCACCTTTACCATACCCTTCGAGACGTAACAAAGAGAAAGCACAAGAAAGGAACAATTATCAATTTGAGCTATTTATGAAAATGTTTCGTGATTTGCATTTTAACATAAGTTTTGCCGATGCTTTAATCATGATGCCTCGATTCGCCGCAAACTTCAAAAGTATGCTAAACAACAAAGAGAAGTTACAACAATCGTCTAGTTGTTCATCGGTTTTTCTAAGCCGCATACCACAAAAAGTCGGTGATCCCGGTAAATTTTTGATTCCGTGTGCTATACAAGATATGGAGGAATGCTACGCCTTGGCCGATCTTGGCGCTAGTATTAATTTAATGCCTCTCGAGATTTTCAAATCGCTTTCGCTTCCGGCTCTCACTCCTTCGAACATGTCCATCGAGATGGCCGATCATTCTACGATTATGGCATGTGGAGTAGCCGAGGACGTTTTCGTTAAAGTCGGAAAGTTTTACTATCCCGTTGACTTTATCGTTGTAGATATTCCCATCGATCGAAAAGTTCCTCTCATTTTGGGTCGTTCATTTTTGGATACATCAAGAGCACTTATCGATGTTCATGCTCGAAAAATCACCCTTCGTTTCAATGAAGAAGAACTTGTCATCAATGCAACACAAAACTCCAATCTTTCTCATGTATATTCTATTGCAACTTTAAACCATGGTGACTCGACCAATGTCATTTGCAAAGAATTTTCACCAAGAGTTTTAGGGAATGTCTCCAAAAACAATTTACCATTCCCTCCGCCGGTGGAGGTTATGAGTGCTAAGCCTACAAAGAAGAAACCATCAATACTTGAATCGAAAAATCCTTCACCTTCATTCTTGAAAAGTGTTGATAAGTTGCCGGTTTCTACGGAAGATCTTTCGGATGATGAATATGTTGACCCCGATGGGGAGGTTTTCTTCGTCGATAAACGTTTTGAGAACTTGCCACCACCAAAACCAAAACGATTTCAAAATGTGAGAATTTTTAGTGTGACTAACATCGTCTTAGAAACACCGAATATTTTCGACGTCCTCCTACCTGACTTACGAACAATGGAGGAATTGTGTCAACCCACCATGAACGGACGCGGAGGCCCGATTGCGCCAAGGCACGTCACGGCTCAGGAGTTTTCGTTGAAGCATCACATGATCCAACAAGTGCAAACTAACCCATTTCGCGAAATTCCGAATGATGATGCCAACAAACACCTCGACAAATTCATTACCATTACCCAACGCATGAAGTGCCCCGGTGTTTCTATGGATGACCTTCGCCTTCAACTTTTTCCCCACTCGCTTTCTCACCATGCCGAAAAATGGTTTGACCGTCTCCCGAAGAATTCTATTCATACGTGGAATGACATGACTCAACGCTTTTTGTCGCGCTACTTCCCACCATCCATGGTCACAAGCCTTCGTAACCAAATAAGTGGATTCATGCAAGACAATGATGAATCTCTTTTCGATGCTTGGGAACGATACAATGATTTGATCGACCGCTGACCGAACCACAACATGCTCCCCGTCACTCTCATTGATACCTTCTACAATGGTCTCACTTTTCGTGATCGTGACACGATCAATGCCGCCGCCGGTGGTACTTTTATGAAAAGGAGACCGGAGGAGTGTAGAGAGTTGATTGAAAACATGACTACTCACCACAAGAATTGGGATTCATCCGCATCCTCAAAATCTAACTCGAGAGTCAATGTTTCTTCTACTACTTCCAATCCCGAGATGACTGAAATTTCTCGACAACTCCCTGAGATGAACAAGAATTTCATGACCATGGCCACAAACCACTTTCAACAAGCTAAAGCCGTTTCTATTTCTTGTGACTCATGTGGTGGTCCTCATTCTTACAATGATTGTCCTTCTACCCAAGGCAATTTTTCTGAAAACGTTAACGCAGCTTCTGGTACTTACCCCTCGGGAGGCTATCAAGCTCGTCCTCAAGGAGACCGTAGCTTGCTAAGTTATCGTTCAAACAATTATCTTGCTCCACCCGGTTTCCCTCCTACCAACCAAAACCAACAACAAAGCTATAACCGAAACAATCAATCCCAACCTCGTGCTAACAATCAATATCAATCCCAAAGAAACCAATACCCAACTCAAGGAAATTCTCAAGCTTACCAAGCTCCACCTCTCAATCAACCGATGGCATTAAATCAAGACGTCGAGACGTTCATGAAGACTAGTCGGGAGCTGGTGACGAATCTTCAGAGTCAAGTCATCAACTTGAAGGGAAAAATGGAGAAACAAGGGAGCGATATTCGAGCCGAGCTGAGGAATGACATGGCAAAACAAAGCAATGAAATTCGTGCAGACATCAGAGACTCTTTCAGCACTCAAGCGCTTAATATTCGTGATATGATTGGTTCGCTCATCCAAGGTAATCAACCCTCTTCTTCGGGTACTCTTCCGAGTAACACCGTTGCGAATCCAAGAGGGGAGATGAAAGCAATCACCACTCGTAGTGGAAAAGGTTATACGGAACCCGAGCTTCCTACACCTTCACCCGTGATTGTGAACAAGGAAAAAGAGCAACTTTCTTCACCTCCTTCACCTTCTATCCCTATTTCCCCACCACCCGTGGTTGTGAGTGATCATATTCCCCTAAAGCCTTCTTCTTCATCCAATATACCTTATCCTTCAAGGTTGAGGAAAGAGAAGCAAAAGAGCAAGGATGATATTCAGGTTTCAAATTTCTAAAAATTTTTAAACGATTGAATTTTAACATCTCCTTTGCCGAGGCTCTCGCTCACATGCCCAAATACGCTAAGATGTTTAAAGATCTTCTAAGTGATAAGGAGAAGCGTCTTGACATTGCTCAGACCCAACTTAATGAGAACTGCTCCGCAGTGCTCTTAAGGAAATTTCCCACAAAACTTGGTGATCCGGGTCGCTTCTTGATTCCTTGCAACTTCCCGGGAGTAGAGAATTGCATGGCCCTAGCCGATCTAGGTGCCAGTATAAACTTAATGCCTTTAAGTGTTTGGAAGCAATTATCTCTCCCCGAGCTAGTCCCCACCAAAATGACTTTGGAATTAGCCAACCGTACGGTTGCTTATCCAGTGGGGATAGCCGAAGATGTCTTTGTTGGCGTTGACAAATTCACCTTCCCGGCGGATTTTGTTGTCGTTGACTATGAGATGGATCCTCGTGTTCCATTAATCGTTGGACGCCCCTTCTTGAGGACCGGTCGCACTCTCATTGATGTAGCCGCGGGCGAAATAATCATGAGAGTTGGTGACGATAAAACTGTCTTCAACATGGGTAAGATTTCTAAGCAACCTTATTCATCTGAGAGTGTTAATGCTATTGATGTTCTCGATGAGGCTTGTGAAGAACATTTTCATGATTCTTGCAAAAGTACTCTCTCTTCTCTACCCAATGTTGAGACCGTTGCCTCAATTGCTCCGGCATTGACTCCTTTTGGAGAAAGTGACACAGATGATTTTGAAGCTAGCTTGGGTCCTCTCGATATTAAGTATGATAATTCGTCCACCGATTGGGATGAAGACATTCGTACTATTGAGAGACTTCTCAATGAAGACCCGTTTCCTCCTCCCTCTCCTAAAGAGGTGACTAATGACGATCCATCGTTAGTTACACCATCTATTGAGGATCCTCCTACTCTTGAGCTTAAAGACATACCTCCTCATCTTGAGTACGTTTTCCTTGAAGACAACGAGAAGTTACCGGTCATCATCGCGAAGGACCTGAAAGAAGAAGAAAAAGCCCGACTTAAGCCGTGTTGAAGAAGCATAAAAGAGCTATCGCTTGGAAAATCTCCGACATCCGTGGAATTGATCCTCACTTTTGCACACATAAAATTCTCATGGAGGACGACTTTAAGCCCACTATTCAAAGCCAACGAAGGGTGAATCCTAAAATCCATGAAGTCATCAAAAAAGAGGTTATCAAACTTCTTGATGCGGGTATGATTTACCCTATTTCAGATTCACCATGGGTTAGTCCAGTCCATTGTGTGCCTAAGAAAGGCGGAATCACCGTTGTGCCCAATCAAAACAACGAGTTGATTCCTACCCGTCTCGTTACTGGGTGGAGAGTTTGTATAGACTACCGCAAACTCAATGATGCCACGAGAAAGGATCATTTCCCTCTACCTTTTATGGACCAAATGCTTGAACGTTTAGCGGGTAATGAATATTACTGCTTTCTTGATGGTTTCTCGGGTTTGTTTCCAAATACCCATCGATCCCCAAGATCAAGAGAAGACAACATTCACTTGTCCCTACGGCACATTTGCTTACAAAAGGATGCCGTTTGGCTTATGCAATGCCCCCGGGACTTTCCAAAGGTGCATGTTGGCTATCTTCCATGACATGGTTGAGCAAACCATGGAAGTCTTCATGGATGATTTCTCGGTCTTTGGGGATTCCTTCTCTTCTTGCCTTGCCAATTTGGAACGTATGCTTAAGCGGTGCGAAGACACTCGCCTTGTTCTGAATTGGGAAAAATTCCATTTTATGGTAAAAGAAGGCATTGTGCTAGGACACAAAATCTCTAAAGCCGGTCTTGAAGTCGACCGTGCTAAAGTAGATGTCATAGCCAAATTACCTCCACCTTCAACCGTGAAGGGTGTGAGAAGTTTTCTGGGTCATGCGGGCTTCTATCGTCGATTCATTCAGGATTTCTCTAAAATCGCTCGCCAGATGACCCACCTCTTGGAAAAAGATACTCCTTTTATCTTTTATAAAGAGTGTATCGAAGCCTTCAATCTTCTTAAGGATAAGCTAACTAAGGCACCGGTCTTGGTTACCCCTAATTGGGAGCTGCCTTTTGAGTTGATGTGAGATGCTAGCGACTTTGCTATTGGTGCGGTTTTGGGCCAAAGAGTGAATAAACACTTCCAACCAATCCACTGTGCTAGCAAAACAATGACGGGGGCTCAATTGCATTATACGACAACCGAAAAAGAGCTTTTAGCTGTTGTCTATGCTTTTGAAAAATTTCGCCCCTATCTTGTTTTATCCCCCTCCATCGTATACACGGACCATTCCGCGTTGAAGTACTTGATGACGAAGCACGACTCTAAGCCAAGACTTCTTCGCTGGGTTTTACTCCTTCAAGAATTCAATATTGAAATTCGTGACAAGAAGGGTGCCAAAAACCTAGCCGCGGATCATCTGAGTCGACTTGAGGATCCATATGAAGGGGATCATCCGAACAAAGAGATCAATGACTCTTTCCCCCTTGAGACCTTAATGTCTATAAATCTCAATCTTGATGACACCCCGTGGTTTGTTGATATTGCAAACTACTTAGCGGGTGGTATTCTCATCAAAGGGTTAACATCCCAACAAAAGAAGAAGTTCTTAAATGATGTTAAGACTTACTTTTGGGATGACCCTTATCTATTCAAACAATGTGCTGATCTGATCATTCGGCGATGTGTTGACGGACCGGCAGCTTTTGACATTCTCCAGGCTTGCCACAAAGGACCCACCGGTGGTCACTTTGGTCCCAACTACACCGCTAAGAAAGTGTTTGACGCTGGATTCTATTGGCCCACCATTTATCGTGATGCTCACGAAATGGTAAAGCATTGTGATGCTTGCCAACGCCAAGGCAAGATCACACATAAGGATGAGATGCCTCAAAATTTCATACAGGAATGCGAAATCTTTGACGTATGGGGCATCGACTTTATGGGGCCATTTCCATCCTCCAAAGGGAACAAGTACATCCTCGTCGTAGTTGACTACGTTTCTAAATGGGTTGAAGCCAAGGCTCTCCCTACGAATGATGCGAGGGTGGTTGTGAACTTTTTAAAGCAGCTGTTTGCTCGATTCGGCATTCCTCGTGCTATTATCAGTGACCGCGGGACTCATTTTTGCAATGACCAATTTGCAAGAGTCATGGCTAAGTATGGTGTCAATCACCGTCTTTCCACCGCCTATCATCCCCAAACCAATGGACAAGCCGAGATTTCCAACCGTGGATTGAAGCGAATTTTAGAGCGTACTGTGGGAGAGCATCGCGTCGCGTGGGCCGATAAGTTGGATGATGCTCTGTGGGCTTTCTGTACTGCTTATAAGACCCCGATCGGCTGTACGCCTTATCGTCTTGTGTACGGGAAAGCATGCCACCTCCCCATCGAGCTGGAACATCAGGTGCACTGGGCCTTGAAGTGGGCTAACTTCGACATCAACAAAGCCGGTGATCATCGCAAGATTCAACTCAACGAGCTCAACGAACTGAGGAATGAAGCTTACGAGAACTTACTGATCTACAAGGAGAAGACCAAGATCATTCATGACTCAAGGATTAAGAACCGAGAGTTCCACGTTGGTGATCAAGTCTTACTTTTTAACTCTCGGTTGAAGATCTTCTTTGGCAAGTTGAAGAGCCGCTGGTCTGGTCCATTCACCGTCGCTAAAGTCTTTCCATATGGGACCATTGAGCTCTCTCAGCCAAATGGGCCCAATTTCAAGGTGAATGGCCAGCGTTTGAAGCTGTACTTCGGTAAGGACATCTCTCATGAGATGATTCCATCCCTCACCACGTTCCCCATGAACTAAATTGGGTCGAGTCAGGCTCGTGACTCGGTGAACAAAAACAAGCGCTTCTCGGGAGGCAACCCGTGATCTATCCTTTACTGCTTTCATAATAAGTGTAGAGGGGTGCCCCGTATGTGTTTGTTGTCTTGTTTCTTGTGCTGTGCAGGGATTAAAGCTTCAAAGATCCACCTTGATAACTTTTGACGAACCGTTATACCGTGTTCCCATCTTCCCGGTTCTATCCTAAACTCTTGTGATTCAATATTTCATATTTTATATATTCACATTGAATTCACTTTATTTGTCCTTTCCTTAGCAAGATTTAAACAAAGTGCACAATGTCCTAAGTGTAGGGGAGTTTACTCCCACATGCTTAAACATTGAGGACAATGTTTATATCAAGTGTAGGGGGGACTTCTATCGAAGTAAGTGGTCTTTTCCATGAATTTGCCCTCATTTTAACCGGAAAATTTGATTTTTCGACATTTTTCAAACTTTTTAATCTATTTTGGCCTAGTTGTATAGTTGTATTTTCCTTTATTATGTTTATTTTCTTTCCTTGCTAGAATAAATTTTCAATAAAGTGGTTTTAAAAGTTTTCTTAGTCATGAACATTTTGACTCAACCCGAGTTTACTTATCTAAGTTTACTCTAGCTAGTATCCTTAACGTGTATAAGTCAAGTTTTGCTAGGCTTTTATATAGGGAGCTATAAAACGCGAAAGTCTTAACTCTCACGGGTTAAGAACAAGAACTTTTCGCAAGTTCCTATAATCGATCCTAGAGAGTTGCTTATCAAGGGAACTTTAAAATGCGATTTCTAAACTTGAAAAGTCTGAGAATTTGCAAGATCCTATAGGCGACTCGAAAACCCAAAACTTTGATTTAATAGGCTAAGCATCCACGAGTCTCATTCATTGAGATTTTAAACTATGGAGGACGAGAGATGATAGAGTCAATTATAAGTTTAGTATTCTTTCGTGAATTTATGTGAGTTAATTATAAGCCTATTCTCCCTCTGCTTGTTAATAAATTTATCTGCAATAAATAAGGTTGTACGATTTAAAAGGTTACTTAGCTTCTAGCCCAAGATCGTTTAAAAGTTGCTCGGTACGGATTAGAGTTCATAGCCAAGGCATAACTTATTGAAGCGGGATGCGAAGATTGGCGAGTCCAAAAAGGCCCTGACAAGGCATGAGGGCTACATTTTGTTGCTAAAGATCCAAAAGTGATGTGAAGAATCATTTATCGAAAATCAATATGAAGGATCGAGACACACGACGAAAGGCAAATACTCCCCTAAAGATCATGGAGAAGTCTATCCAAACAGACCCTAACAAGGTATGAGGATAAATAGATCCAAGTCCTAAAAGGAGGCGGATTATTGTATATCAAAATCCAAAATAAAGATTGGAGAAAAATGAAGAAGTCGTGGTCCATTTATGAAGAATCTCTCAAAACTTCAAGTGAAGAAATTCCTATTATGAAGAGAAGACCATTATTTCATGAACGTCTCTCAAGATTCGAAGTATGAAGTCGCTGCCAAATATCGGTCCGAGAAAGGTCTCAAATCGTGAAGCGAGTTATGCCAAGATATGAACTTTATGAGGTCCCGAGAAGAAGTTTTAAAAGATTTTGTCCTTTAGCTAACTATTGATTAAATCGTTCACTTTATTTTCGGCCTTAATAACTATCGAAATAAGTCAAACAATGCATCTTCGTGATCATTCAAGACAAAAATAAAATATAAGAGATACACCTAGGAATAAGGGAGTCTAAGTGAATAATTGGCCCACATGAACTCGTGTTAGTTTGCTGACTTATAATAACAATGATCTCGTTTTTAAGCTTGGTTTAGGGAACGTGAAACTTGAGGATGATAAACGTTCATGGCAGCCAAAACCCAATGTAAGTTTTTAATTTCTTTACTTGTTTCTATCTTTTTATGTTTAGTATTAAATAAAGGCCAAGGTGGGTTATTTATGATGGAGAATGTAAACCGTGCTTTAAATTTAATGCATTGCATGAGGTCATTGCAATGGTCAAGTGTAGGGGGTTTAATAAGTGTGAAAACACTTGTCCTTTTACCACTTATTTCCAATGATAACAAGACCAAAACGTGTAATTTATGTCGTAAAAGTCGGAATTATGCGTGGTTTGTGTTTTTTATTGTGTTTTAGGACCAAAATATGAAAAAGGAAGAAAACACGGGCTTTTACGGGCTTTTATCGAAGAAAACGGGAAAAGACGAAGTCAAAAGATCAAGAGTGCAAAAAGAACGGAAGTCCAAGGCCTATTCTGAAGATTTATCGAAGAAAAAGTCTAAAGACGGAAGTAATGAAGTCGAAGAACTCGAGTCTAAATTAAAGAAGAAAATTATCAAGACAAGTTCAAATCCCGAGACGACGTCGAGAAAAGACAAAGAATTAAATCGACTCGAGAAGACGTGAAGAAAGAAAGAAAGAAGATGCAACACATGCACTCCTTCCATTTTTCCCTATAAATACCCTCCTAATACACATTAGGAGGGTGGTTAGTTTTTAGTTTACTTTTTCATTTTTCACTTTTCTTTCTAGTTTTTAGAGAGAGAAAGTTCTAAACTTTCTCTCACTAAGTTTTCATCTTTCTTTTAATCTTTCAAGATTAAACATTTGTGTATTGCTTATTTCATTAATCAAGTTAAGTTTAAGCTTTTAATCTTTCATCTCATTCTACCTTTCTTTGATTTTTTGATTAATTTTGGTACGAATTTCATATGATCCGTGTTGTTCTTAATGATTTCGTGCTTAAAAAGTTAATCTTTTGATCATTACTTAAGTTTTCATACGAATAAGCTTTGAGATTCTTGTGCTTATTGGCTTATTTTTATGTTTAGCTTATTTACTTATATAAAGTTTTCTTAAAAAGTTCATATTTAATGGTTTGATTTAAAGTTTGCTTATTTTAAGTTTAGATAAGTTGATATTGGTGCTTATTTGATCCGGTTTAGTTTTGATTCGTTCAAGTTTGGTGTGAGCTTATTAATCATAGCTTATTACTACCTTATAAACGAATCCCATATAAAATGGAAAGGTTTTAAACCCCTTTCCGATCGTGATATTCCGAGCAGCCACCACACCCCCTTATTCCGATCAAGTGATCGGATTAGGGCTTTAGTATTCCGACGGCAGGTTTTTGCTCATTCCGATCTGGGCCCTTGTTTGCATATTCCGATTGTGTTAGTTTTCAATATTCCGATTGGGTCTTGCTCAGTATTCCGATTGGTGTCATCAACATTCCGATTGGAGGTGTTGACATATTCCGATCTGGCACCTTTGTAATATTCCGATTAGGGGTTTTGTTATATATTCCGACGGGTGTAGTTCTAAGATTCCGATTTGTATCTTTTTCTAATATTTCGATTAGGGTTGATTTTAGTTATCGTTTTTACAAAGTTCTAAGTGTTAGTTCTATTTAGTGTGTTAGTATTTTTCTTATATTTTCCGTTAAGTTTCCAAGCATTTATTTTAACTCGTCACTTTTGTATTAATCTTTAAACTTCTACTTTACTCAACGACACTTAAATTACTTGCTATTAGTTTAAAATAGATAATCAACCAAACCTTTCTCTCGTTCACCAAAAGACAACTGAGTCGCACTTTAGACCGGTATTCAATTCGAAAAGAATCGGACGATAAGATTTTATACTAGGGTAAAACTGAGTATTACTGTCACTAAAGACGGTGTATGTAAACGTAAGCACGTAACGTAGAGTCCTCCGGTTTAAACGTAGTCGATGATACTTCAAGACGTAAATCCAAATGTCTTTCCAGAAATAAGTGAGTTCATAATATAACATTAAAATAATATTTTTAAATAATACTTGAGAATAAAATATCAGCCATAAATTGACGGATTGTCACAAGCAATATCCCTTAATTCATCCAATTAATTTAATTGCATTTTCCGGTGTTTTCCCGCAGTCTCCATGTCATCATTACAATGCTTTAGGGCCCAATAAGCCTTGTGTTCCAATTCAATTGGTAAGTGACAATTTTTACCATACACAAGCTTATAAGGAGTGCACCCAATGGGCGTCTTATGAGCGGTCCTAAAGGCCCATAAAGCATCGTCCAACTTATCCGACCAAGATTGTCGGTTTTCCCCAACGGATCTCTCCAAGATCCTCTTCAACGCTCGGTTTGAAACCTCGACTTGCCCACTCGTTTGTGGGTGATAAGCTGTAGAAAGACGATGTGTAACCCCATATTTCCTTAGTTACCTTTCGAATTGGTCGTTACAAAAATGGGTTCCACGATCGCTTATGATCGCACGAGGGGCTCCAAACCGAGAAAACAAGCTTTTCAAAAACTTGACTACCACACGAGCATCATTGGTGGGCAAAGCCTTAGCTTCCACCCACTTAGATAGGTAGTCAACCGCGACAAGGATGTACTTATTACCACGAGATGATGGGAACGGCCCCATAAAGTCGATGCCCCAAACGTCAAAGATCTCACACACTTGGATGATGTTTCGTGGCATGTCATCTTTTTCTGAGGCTTTTCCTTGTCGTTGGCATGAGTCACACGACTTCACAAGCTCGTGTGCATCTCGGTAAATAGTAGGCCAAAAGAAACCGGCATCAAAGACCTTCTTAGCCGTGAGATTAGCACCATGGTGACCACCCGTGGGTCCCTCGTGACAAGGTCTAAGGATATTAGAAGCTTCAGTACCAAAGACACAACGTCGAATAATTTGATCCGCACAAGTTCGAAACAAGTAAGGGTCGTTCCAAAAGTAGAACTTGACGTCACGAAAGAATTTTCGTTTTTCTTGAGTCGTCGTACCCTTAATGATGAAGTTTCCCGCATGGTAATTTGCAAAGTCCGCAAACCATGGGGTGGAAGAATCAAGCTTAGAATTCACTACACCAAGTGTCTCGAGCGGAAATGTTTCGATGATTTCCTTGGGCTCGTTAACACTTTGGTGAGGATCTTCCAAACGAGAAAGATGATCGGTCGCTAGATTGTCGGCTCCTTTTTTGTCAACGATTTTGTGATCAAATTCTTGAAGGAGGAGAATCCAACGAAGTAATCTTGGCTTTGCATCGTGTTTAGCCATAAGATACTTGATAGCCGAATGATCTGTATACACTATGCATTTCTTCCAGACGAGATAAGGTCGAAATTTCTCAAATGCATACACCACGGTAAGGAATTCCTTCTCCGTTGTAGTGTATTTTAGTTGAGCCTCGTTCATCGTCTTGCTAGCATAGTGGATAGGTAAGAAGTGCTTTTCATGACGTTGCCCCAATACCGCCCTAATAGCGTAGTCACTAGCATCACACATGAGCTCAAAGGGGAGGTTCCAATTGGGAGTAACAAGAATGGGAGCTTCGGTAAGTTTCCTCTTAAGGATTTCAAAGGCTCGTACACAATCTTCGTCAAAGACAAAACGTGCCTCTTTTTCAAGAAGATGTGTAATAGGTCGAGAGATCTTTGAAAAATCCTTGATGAAACTCCTAACTCCCTTAACGGTTTTGAAATGAGGTAATTTGGCGATCACGTCTACCTTAGCTTGATCTACCTCAATCCCAACTTTCGAAACCTTGTGCCCTAATACGATTCCACTTTTAACCATAACATGACATTTTTCCCAATTAAGCACAAGGTTGGTTTCCTCACAACGCTTCAACATTCTCTCAAGATTCGACAAACACGAAGTGAACGAATTACCAAACACGGAAAAGTCATCCATGAAGACTTCCATCGTCTTCTCAATCATATTATGAAAAACAGCCATCATGCACCTTTGAAAGGTTCCCGGTGCATTGCAAAGTCCGAATGGAATTCTACGATAGGCAAACGTTCCATATGGACACGTAAACGTAGTTTTTTCTTGATCACGAGGATTGATGGGGATTTGGAAGTAACCGGAAAACCATCTAAAAAGCAATAGAAATCATTTCCTGCAAGACGCTCTAACACTTGGTCCATGAAGGGCAAGGGAAAATGGTATTTTCGAGTGGCGTCATTCAACTTAGGATAGTCAATGCACACTCTCCATCCGTTCACGAGTCGAGTTGGAATTAACTTGTTGGCATCGTTTGGCACAACGGTCATTCCTCCCTTTTTAGGGACACAATGGATAGGACTCACCCAAGGGCTATCGGATATAGGGTAAGTCATTCCCGCGTCAAGGAGTTTTAGGACTTCCTTTTTGATGACGTCGTGAATTTTGGGGTTCACCCTCCTTTGACATTGGATTGCGGGTTTGTAATCCTCCTCCATTAAGACTTTGTGGGTACAAAATTTCGGATCGATCCCCTTAATGTCGGATAACTTCCACGCAATTGCCCCTTTGTGATCCTTTAGAACATCGACAAGTGAGGTTTTTTCATCATTTGAAAGTTCTTTCGCAATAATAACCGGCAACTTGTCGCCCTCCTCCAAAAAGACGTATTCGAGATGAGGAGGTAAATCTTTCAACTCGAGGATAGGTGCTTCCTCAATTGAAGATTTGAGCTCGATACTCATAACCTCCTCGGGTGGAGGAAATGGGAAATCGTTAAGAAAATCCTTGATAATCGAGAAGTCCTCATCATTGTCGAGGTCTTCTTCACAAGTACGTGGAACATCGAATTCTTCCAACGTAAAACTACCACCTTCAAATGGAGTGAAGGTTGGTGTCGAGTTATCAAGAATGGGATCTAACATAGTGGGATTGCCACTATTTTCATCATCACCAAAACCTAGAACTTCTTGTGATAATTCCTCGCAAACAACGTCGATCATATCAACGAGGTTTATGGTAGCAATGGGATAAACATGATAAAGTTGAGAATTTTGAGTTGCGTTTATAACAAGTTCCTCGTCGTTGAAACGTAAGGTGATCTTTCTAGCATGAACATCTATCAAAGCCATAGACGTATCTAAAAACGAACGACCTAAAATGAGAGGAACTTGAGGATCCGTGGGAATATCGACAACGATAAAGTCTACCGGATAATAGAACTTCCCCACTTTCACAAAAACGTCTTCCGCCAATCCACATGCGGGAATCGTGGAATGGTCGGCCAACTCGATAGACATTAGTGAAGGAGTAAGATTAGGAAGATTGAGCGACTTGAAGATTGCAAGTGGCATCAAGTTAATGCTAGCACCAAGATCGGCCAAGGCATAGCATTCTTCCATATCTTGGATTGCACAAGGGATCAAGAATTTACCGGGATCACCGACTTTTTGAGGTATGCGGTTAAGATAAACCGATGAACAACTAGACAATTGATGCAATTTCTCCTTGTTGTTTAACATACTCTTAAAGTTAGCGGCAAATCGAGGCATCATGACCAAAGCATCGGTGAAACTCACATTAAAGTGAAAATCACGAAACATTTTCATAAAAAGCTCAAATTGATAATTATCGTCCTCTTGACGTTTATCCTTTCTAAGTCTCGATGGGTAAGGTAAGGGTGGTGTGGGTTGGGACATAGGCATAGCCTTTGGAATCTCGGGTTCCAATGTTGGTAATGGGTCAACCGTAGGTGTGGCATGAGTGGTACTTCGTGGGCTTGAGATATGCTCCTTTTCGACCACCACCTCGGGTTCTTCCTCAATTTCCTCCATCGTTGGAGTAATTGGTTGAGGAGTTGGTTCCTTAAGTGTCTTACCACTTTGTGTGGTAATCACTTTCATCTCTCCCTTCGGGTTTGATATGGTGTTGCTAGGTAGACTACCCGAAGTAGAGGCTTTGTTCCCCATGATCGCTTCCAAAATAGCATTAATCTTAACATCTTGACTAGCGGCTTTTTGGTCTATCCTTTGTTCAAGCCTAGAATGACTTTGCTAAATTTTATTGTTTTGACCTCTAATTTGATTAGCAAAATCATTTTTCAACTCATTTTTCATATTGGTATTTTCCTTAGCTAAATTAGCTAACTCCTTTGCGTTTTTAGCCGTTTCCCTAGCTTGACTAGCCAATTGCTCTTGAATGTTTTCAAAAATCTTATCATTTTCCGTGGCGTAATTCAAAAAGTCAATTGGAAGCTCTTTAGTGTAAACATTTTGAAGACCTTGACTTGTGTTTTGAATATTACGGTTTTGGTTTTGGTTTTGCAATTGGCTACTACTCCCTTGATTCCCATAGTTTTTATTACCCTTGTAATTGTTTCTTTGATTGTTTTGGTAACCAACTTGATTGTTTCGATAAATGTTAGCATTTTATTTGGTGAAAAACCCGGCGGAGTCAATTGATTAGTGCGGGTAACTTGACCGTGTTGGTTATAAGTTCCCGCGGCCGCGTAGGCACTCGAAGTGTTACCACCGTTGGTAATGCACTCGGAGTAATCGTGAGCTCCACCACAATACATACAAGAAACCTCAACCGCTTTAGCCGTAGCGGGAGTGGGTTGTTCACCAACTTTAAACTCAATTAACAATCCTTTAAGCTTATCAAAAATCTTGTTTTCCAAATTAGCCTCGATTTGGCAAGCATCAATGGTATGTGACAATGAAGGCGAAGGTGAAGACGAAGTCTTATGAACACTCGATGTGCTACGAGGACTATAAACCTTAGACCTATTCTCAATGATTAACAATGCTTCCTCGACCGTCTTACACAAAAAATTACCACCCGCGGCGACATTAACATAATCACGCTCATGATCGTTCAAGCTATTATAAAACGTGTCAATTTGATGAAAGTCGGAAAAACCATGATGAGGACATTCGTGCAACATTTCCTTAAACCTATTCCAAGCTGTCGAAAAACTCTCATTATACTCTTGTGAAAACTTTGAAATCTCGTTTTTCAAATGCGTAGTCTTAGAGGGCGGAAAAAATTGGTTCAAGAACTTTGAAACGAGATCCTTCCACGTCAATATAGAATTGGGTGGCTCTTTCTCTAACCAAATTTTTACGGGCCCCACTAAGGAATACGGAAAAAGCATCATCTTAATTGAGTCGTTAGAGACTTCCTTAAGCTTGCAAGTGGCGGTAAGACGATTGAATTGGCGAATGTGGTTATGAGGGTTGTCCTTTTCGTCACCACGAAACTTGTTGTTTTGAATCATGGACAACAAACCCGTCTTAACCTCAAAATTCTCCGCAAGGATAGCGGGAATCACAATCGCTTCTCCATAACCCTCGGTGTGTGCTTGAATCAACTCCAGCATAGTACGATTAGCCATGGGTGCTTCTTGTTCTACGATGGGTTCAACAATGGGAGATTCTTCACTAGAAGGTGTTTGGTTTCCTTCCCTTTGACGATGTTTACGTGCACGTTTTGATTTGGAGCGAGTTTGCATAAACGTAACGTACAATGTGGGGGTGAGCAAATAAGATTCTTTTTGGTGTTTTTACTTTTTCAATTTTTTTTGTGGTTTTTGATTGTTTTTACTTTTTTGGATTTTTATGATTGTATTAAGTAGACAAAAATCTACAAATCTCCTCCTTAATCAAATCTCTTGATTAAAGAAGCCTCAAGGAATGAAAACGATCACGTGAAGTGAACGCCTTCGATGACTTTAGAACGTTGGTGGAACACCAAAACGTTCAAGAGGGTTTTGATCAAATGAAACCAAGAAAATATATATGATACTTAATAATAATTTGGGCGGCAAAACCCTCGATTAGCTTTCAATCTCAAAATACTCACAAGCAAGCGGGGAAACGAGGCGGCGCGAAGCACTTAAGAGCCTTTTTCCTTAGGGTATATTTTATAATACCCGCCTTATACCCACCTTATAGTTTGTATTTTTCAAAATCGAGCTTCGCGAAAGTATTTATCTATTTTTGCCTTTTTCTTTTAGTTTGAGATTCGAATACAATGATTGGATAATGACCTCCTAAGTCAAGGTTGTGTTTTCACACTTTTGGAGTACTTGTGAATTTATTGTTCTACGTATACAATATAGTAATAGTATTCACACAAAAAACGAAAACCGATAATACGTATTAGTAGAGTGCTACTAATACAATTAGCTATTATGGCTATATTAAAAACAACAATTTTTCAAATCAAAGCACAACACGCCTCCCCGGCAGTGGCGACAAAATGACGGTTGTAATTTCACACTCGTTTAGGAAAACGAGGCAAAAGCGGTAAGTATTAAGTGTTCGTTTAGGAAAACGAAAGCACTTATGACCCTTAGTGTGGAATCGTTCTCAAGGAGGCTTGGTGTGTGTGTTAAGAAATGATTGATTATGTGATTATATTGATTTTGAGAAAAGAAGAATAGAAATGGGATAAGAAGAGAATGACGGTTACGATGACGAATTAAACTAAGACGAAAAGGTCGTACACGTAAAACCGTAAAAGGTACCAAGATTAAAAATGTACTCTAAAAATTCCTAAAAAATTGCAATAAATCCTAAATAATGTAATTAGAGTTTACAAAAAATCAAAAATCACTCAAACCTTTTATTTAATTAAATAATAATTTTTAATGCTAATTAAAGCCCAAAAAATCAATTTAATTAACAAAAAGCCCAATATGAGATTTTTTTCAATTGTAATCTCTAAAATGACCTAACTTAATTTAAAACTATTTTTGGAAATTTTAAAGTTAATTAAAACTAATTAAAAACAATTAAAAACTATTAAAACTTAAAATAATTATAAAAATTAATCTAAGGACAATAAAAATATTCTAAAAGTTGTAAAATTCCTAACTTTGTGTATTTGAACTAGGAAAAATGTAAAAACTAAATAAAACAACTTTTAATTTTTAATAATAAAATAATAATAAAGTAATATTAAAAATCCAAAGTTTATAAAACAAATTCTAAAAAATACCTAAAATTAAGAAAAATGTAACTAAGATAATAATGCAAACAAAAGTTTCCAAAACATTTTTAATAATTTTATATTAATTTATAAAGTTACTTAAAAACCCTAAAACTAAATAAAATCAAAAATAAGTTAATTTGAAAAATTTAATTGATGTAAACCTCTAAAATACTATTGAAAACTTAAAAACTATTTTTTCAGATTTTTAAAACACTTTTTTTCTATTTTTTAATCACTTTCTAAAATTAAAACTAAAAATAATCATATAAGATTAAATATAAACGTGAAAAATAAACTTTTTTATGCCAAAAAGTCTTAAATTAAACCTAGTGATGAGATGGCTTTTATACATGGTCTGATCGTTCTTTTTGGACTTAAAATGCATTAAATATCATCAAAATACCCAAATATATGCTTGTGTTTGTTGCTTGTGTATTTTAGGTACGGATATTGAGAAAATGACAAAAGATCACAAAAATCAGGCAAAAACGAACACGGGAAACGAAGCCGCACGATGAACCAAGCCCTAGTGAAGAATTTTCCAAAGAAAACCCTTGAAGATTTGAAGAATATTGAAGATTGGTCCTCCAAGTTTGAAGAATTGACACTTTATACCCTTGTATCTTCATAATTACAAGTTTGGTCCCTAAAGTTTGTCAAAATTACAAAAAGGACCCTTAACTTTGAAGAATTGGCAAATTTAGTCCCTCATCAAATCTAAATTGTCAAATATGGTCCTCCAAGAAGTCAACCAACAAGTCAAAGCCTTGAAGTTTGAAGATATGGCAAATTCAGTCCTTGGAAAATGAAGAAATTGCATAAATGGTCCTTGTTTCAAGATTACAAAAACATTGTGCCAAAAATGACAAGTGCTGAAAGTTAAATACAAAGGAAATGGGTTTTGTGAGCTGATAATACAAAATGAAGATGTGATGAGACTTGAGGGACCATTCATGACCAGACAACAAACCTCCCTACACCACTTATATCCTGCCACATCACCCCCACCAGTCCATCTTATTTAAACGAACCAGTTCATGACCTGTTAAACCTTTTTGAACCCACTCACTTTACTTAAACACATTTAATTAATCAAAAGTGGGGGAAACTCGTTTTTTAAAAATCTAATTACCCCAAACCTGATTAAAACACACACACTCACACACACTTAAGAACAAACCCTAACCTTTAATCTCCTTCATAACAAAGGGTTTTGTTCTAAACTTCTCCAGATTAGTAATTAAACACTTTTTAAACCTATCCCCACACCCAGAAATACGCCACGTGGGCTGTGGTCCTCACCCAGGCACTCCCCTGCCCCGTCACTTTCTTCCCAACCCCAACAAGGAGACAAAATCAACGTTTGAGACCAACTGAGTGCTCCCCAAGCTCAAATGAATGGCCAAGATCAAGTTCTCATCACTGGCATACTCACATGCTTCCTGAAAACTCACAAGATGCCACTTTGACGATTTTTGAAGACTTTTGACCAAGGGCTTTTTAGGACTTTCAGGATTAGGGTTTATCATTTTTACCTTGTATCTAGAATCTTCATCTAGCAGTATATATACATGTGGCATGTCACATGTATACTTGTTCCAGTTTTGATGTAATTTTATTTTCTTTAAATTAATGAAAGTGTTTTTTAACCTACATGAAACTGAGAACCATTTACTTTCCAGCATTTAAATTTTAAAGTTTGTTCATCTTTATTCAAGTTTGTGTTTTAAAAAGTTTTCAACACAGGTTTTTAAGTTTCTGATTTTAAGCAAGTTCTTGGTAAGAACTTGTGTGTTTATTTGGTATTTCCAGTTTCAATTCATTGTGTTAATGCTTTGAAGAATATCACTAAGAAGTTTTTAAAGGTTTTAAAAAGATTTTTAAGAAAGTGAAAAGAAACAGAATATTGGATATTGCTTGCATTTCTCTTTTTTGATTTTCTTCTCAGGTTGTTAAGGGAGTTGATCAATGTTCAGCATACACCCGGGTGTATTTGGAGGTGGATTTTCATCCACTAGAACCCTGGATGTAGGGTTCTGAGGTAATTCCTTTTCCCTTTTTGAAAATCTCAGAAAAAGAGTAGTTCATGTGATCTTGCTTGATTAAGTGAAAAGTGTGTTAATATTGTTTGATTTGAGTTGTTTTATGATGATATGCATGTTAGATGCTGTTTTGATCAATTTGAATAGGGTTTAGAGTATGTTGATTTGAAAAATCTTGATTTAAGTTTTTAAAAGGGTGTTTGGATAAGTGTTTTAGCAGGCTAAAGATTTTGACTTATGCTTTGAAAACGTGTTAGAGTCACTAAAACAGGTTAAGATAGGTTGCTTGCTAGTTGTAGTTTAATTTGGATCAAGTTTGAAGCTAATTTGTGTGATTAAAAGTGAAAATAGCATAACTAAATCTGCTTAGGCTATTCTGCTTGTTTTTATGAGATTTTGGTGATTGAATCTTGATTACTTGTTGGTATTAGGGTGATTGAGAGTTTGATATTGTTTGTGCATCAGTTTGTAGGTTTGTTTGCAAAAGTTTGGGGTGTTTGAAACTCACAAGTGTGCAAGTTATAAGCTTAAACAGTCCCTAGACCTAGCATTTTTAATCAGCAACTTATAACTGCTTTTGTGTGCATTGTTTATGTGAATTGGTGTTAGTACTTGTTTGATCTCTGCTTATCTTGACTCCTTGTGCTCCAAAGAGCACAAGGGTGCCTTGTTCATCCAAAATACACCACCAAACAAGTACACAGTCAAGCCCTCTTGGCTCCAAATTTTACAAGTGAATACACTTGTTCTTCAGTAAACAAACAGCAGACCTGGGCACGTTTTGCCATTCATTTGTCTTAATCCTGGCTTAAATTAAGTTGTTTTTGTGTTTTTGTGAGCTTCAAAGTTTCTGGATTCAAGTTTTTTTTAAAAAAAAAAAAAAAAGTTGTAAAAAGCATCACCCGTAGAAGGACTCGAACCCCAGACCTCTCGAAGGAGGGTTAGGAGCTCTACCGCTAATCTAGATGTGCCTTTTACGTTAAGGTCTCATTTCAAATGTTATTTAACCTAACTTCTTTTCTAGCTCAATATAATAAGCCGTAGCTTATTTAATTTTTCTTAGCTTATTTATTAA
Organism: Glebionis coronaria; assembly: GCA_025667525.1. Lineage (NCBI taxonomy): Eukaryota > Viridiplantae > Streptophyta > Magnoliopsida > Asterales > Asteraceae > Glebionis > Glebionis coronaria. The sequence continues at coordinate 460,900,608 of CM046877.1, forward strand.
GTGGTTTTAGCTTAATGGATTTTTCCTAGGACTTCCATAGGCTTAGGGACTTTTCTGTTTTAAAATATTATTTTTCCTTTTATTTAATTAATTTCTAGGATTATTTTTAGTTTTAAATTTAAAAAGTCATTTAAAAATATTAAACAGTAATAAAAAAATACAAAAAAATAGTTTTTAGGTTTTAATTCTTATTTTTGAGGTTTACATATCAAAAAGTTTTCAAAAACTTTAATTTTTAATTTTATTTAATTTTAGGGTTTTTAAACAACTTTAAAAATTAATATAAAATTAACTAAAAGGTTTTAGAAACTTTAATTTACATTTTCTTCTTAGTTAGAATATTTAGGATTTTTGAGAATTTTTTAGAATTTATTTGAGAACTTTTAATTTTTTAGAATATTTTATTATTATTTTATTCATTAAAATTCAAAATTTTATTTTTAACTTTTTTTCATTTTTCCTAGATTCTAGACATTAAAATAGGAACTTTGTCACTTTCCAATTAATGTTTAGGCTTTTCAATTAATTTTTAGAATTAATTTAAGATTTAATACATTTTAATAGTTTTATAGTGTTTAAAAATAGTTTAATTTGGTTTTAAAATTTTTAAAAATAGTTTTTAGCTTAATTAGGTCATTTTTGAGGTTTACAAACTATAAAATCTTGTTTAGGGCTTTTTGATAATTAAAAGTGATTTTTAGGGCTTTAATTAGCATTAAAAAGTCATTATTTAATTAATTAAAAGGTTTTAGCAAGTTTGGATTTTTTGTAAACTCTTAGAATATTATTTGGGATTTTTAGTAATTTTTAGAAATTTTTAGGTTAAAATTTTAATTTTCGTCGTTTTTACGGTTTTACGTTTACGCCTTTTTCGTCGTAGTTTAATTAGTTTTCGTAACCGTCTTTTCTTTCCTTTCTCATTTCTTTTCTTCTTGATCATAATCACAAACATCATTAATCAATTCTTAACACAACGCACTTGCCTCCTCGAGAACGAACTCACCTAGGGTCATTCACACACGGTTTTCCTAAATCGTCGTGCACTTGCCCTATTTATTGCTCTCTTTTCCTAAAGGGTTGCAAAACTCCAACATCATTTTGGCACCGCTGCCGGGGAGGCGTGTTGTGTTTTGGTTGAACCATTGTTGTTTTCTATATTAGTAATAAATAGTATTTGTATTAATAGCACTCTATTAATACGTATTATCGTTTTTCGATTTTTGTGTGAATATTATTACTATATTGTATACGTAGAACAATAAATTTACAAGTACTCCAAATACGTGAGCAATCACAACCTTGATTCGGGATTTCATCACTCGATCATTGTATTCGAATCTCAAACCAAAGAAAAAAGGCAAAAATAGATAAATACTTTCGTGAAGCTCGATTTTGATAATACAAACTATAAGGTGGGTATAAGGCGGATATTATAAAATATATCCTAAGGAAAAAGGCTCTTAAGTGCTTCGCGCCGCCTCGTTTCCCCGCTTGCTTGTGCGTATTTGATTTTGAGAGTGAATCGAGGGTTTTGCCGCCCAAAGTATTACTAAGTATCATATATATTTTCTTGGTTTCTATTGATTAAACCCTCTTGAACGATTTGGTGTTCCACCATCGTTCTAAAGTCATCGAAGGCGTTCACTTCACGTGATCGTTTTCATTCCTTGAGGCTTCGTTAATCAAGAGATTTGATTAGTGAGGAGATTTGTAGATTTTGGTCTACTTAATACATTCCAAAAAATCCAAAAAAAGTTAAAAACAATCAAAAACCACAAAAAATTGAAAAAGTAAAAAAACCAAAAAGAATCTTCTTTGCTCGCCTTCTCGTTGTACGTGACGTTTATGCAAACTCGCTCTAAAGCAAGACGTGCTCGTAAACGAAGAAACAAATCACTCACTCCTACTAGTGAGGACTCTCCTATTGACGAACCCATTGTAGTGAAAGAAGCACCCATGGCTAATCGAACTATGATGGAGTTGCTTCAAGCACCCACCGAGGGTTATGGAGAAGCGATTGTGATTCCCGCTATCCTTGCGGAGAATTTTGAGGTTAAGACGGGTTTGTTGTCCATGATTCAAAACAACAAGTTTCGAGGGGACGAAAAGGACAACCCGCATAACCACATTCGCCAATTTAATCGTCTCACCGCCACGTGCAAGTTTAAGGATGTTTCAAACGACTCGATTAAGATGATGCTTTTTCCGTATTCCTTAGCGGGGCCCGCAAAAATTTGGTTAGAGAAAGAGCCACCCAATTCTATATTGACGTGGAAGGATCTCGTTTCAAAATTCGTGAACCAATTTTTTCCGCCCTCTAAGACTACGCACTTGAAAAACGAGATTTCAAAGTTTTCGCAAGAGTTTAATGAGAGTTTTTCAACGGCTTGGAATAGGTTTAAGGAAATGTTGCACGAATGTCCTCATCATGGTTTTTCCGACTTACATCAAATAGACACGTTTTACAATGGCTTGAACGATCATGAGCGTGATTATCTTAATGCCGCCGCGGGTGGTAATTTCTTGTGTAAGACGGTCGAGGAAGCATTGGTAATTATTGAGAATAGGTCTAAGGTGTATAGTCCTCGTAGCACGTCGAGTGTTCGTAAGGCTTCGTCTTCATCTTCACCTAGTTTGTCACACACCGTTGATGCTTGCCAAGTCGAGGCTAATTTGGAAAACAAAATGATATAGTGAAAGGCTTGTTAGTTGAGTTTAAAGTTGGTGAACAACCCGCTCCCGCTACGATTAAAGCGGTTGAGGTTTCTTGTATGTATTGTGGTGGAGCTCACGATTATTCCGAGTGCATTACCAACGGTGGTAACACTTCGAGTGCCTTCGCGGCCGCGGGAACTTATAACCAAAACGGTCAAGTTCCTCGCACTAATCAATTGACTCCACCGGGTTTTTCACCAAATCAAAATGCTAACAATTATCGAAACAATCAAGTTGGTTACCAAAGCAATCAAAGGAACAATTATAAGGGTAATAACAACTATGGGAATCAAGGGAGTAGTAGTAGTAGCCAATTGCAAAATCAAAATCAAAACCGTAATTTTCAAAATGCAAGTCAAGGTCTTCAAAATAATAAAGAACTTCCATTGGACTTTTTGAATTACACTACTTCAAATGATAAGATTATGGAAAACATTCAAGAGCAAATGGCTAATCAAGCTAAGGAGACGGCTAAGAATGCAAAGGAGTTAGCTAATTTCATTAAGGAAAATCTAGCCATGAGGAATGAATTGAAAAATGATTTTGCTAACCAAATTCGAGGTCAAAACAACAAGATAGAGCAAAGTCATGCTAGGCTTGAACAAAGAATTGACCAAAAAGCCGCTAATCTAGATGTGCCTTTTACGTTAAGGTCTCATTTCAAATGTTATTTAACCTAACTTCTTTTCTAGCTTAATATAATAAGCCGTAGCTTATTTAATTTTTCTTAGCTTATTTATTAAGTGGTTTTAGCTTAATGGATTTTTCCTAGGACTTCCATAGGCTTAGGGACTTTTCTGTTTTAAAATATTATTTTTCCTTTTATTTAATTAATTTCTAGGATTATTTTTAGTTTTAAATTTAAAAAGTCATTTAAAAATATTAAACAGTAATAAAAAAATACAAAAAAATAGCTTTTAGGTTTTAATTCTTATTTTTGAGGTTTACATATCAAAAAGTTTTCAAAAACTTTAATTTTTAATTTTATTTAATTTTAGGGTTTTTAGACAACTTTAAAAATTAATATAAAAATAACTAAAAGGTTTTAGAAACTTTAATTTACATTTTCTTCTTAGTTAGAATATTTAGGATTTTTGAGAATTTTTTAGAATTTATTTGAGAACTTTTATTTTTTTAGAATATTTTATTATTATTTTATTCATTAAAATTCAAAATTTTATTTTTAACTTTTTTTCATTTTTCCTAGATTCTAGACATTAAAATAGGAACTTTGTCACTTTCCAATTAATTTTTAGGCTTTTCAATTAATTTTTAGAATTAATTTAAGATTTAATACATTTTAATAGTTTTATAGTGTTTAAAAATAGTTTAATTTGGTTTTAAAATTTTTAAAAATAGTTTTTAGCTTAATTAGGTCATTTTTGAGGTTTACAAACTATAAAATCTTGTTTAGGGCTTTTTGATAATTAAAAGTGATTTTTAGGGCTTTAATTAGCATTAAAAAGTCATTATTTAATTAATTAAAAGGTTTTAGCAAGTTTGGATTTTTTTTAAACTCTTAGAATATTATTTGGGATTTTTAGTAATTTTTAGAAATTTTTAGGTTAAAATTTTAATTTTCGTCGTTTTTACGGTTTTACGTTTACGCCTTTTTCGTCGTAGTTTAATTAGTTTTCGTAACCGTCTTTTCTTTCCTTTCTCATTTCTTTTCTTCTTGATCATAATCACAAACATCATTAATCAATTCTTAACACAACGCACTTGCCTCCTCGAGAACGAACTCACCTAGGGTCATTCACACACGGTTTTCCTAAATCGTCGTGCACTTGCCCTATTTATTGCTCTCTTTTCCTAAAGGGTTGCAAAACTCCAACATCATTTTGGCGCCGCTGCCGGGGAAACAAAGCCTCTACTTCGGGTAGTTTGCCTAGTAACACCGTTTCAAACCCGAAGGGAGAGATGAAAGTGATTACCACACGTAGTGGTAAGGCACTTAAAGAACCGACTCCTCAACCAATTACTCCAACGGTGGAGGAAATTGAGGAAGAACCCGAGGTGGTGGTCGAAAAGGAGCATATTTCAAGCCCACAAAGTACCGCTCATGCCACACCTACGGTTGACCCATCACCCATTTTGGAACCCGAGATTCCAAAGGCTATGCCTATGCCCCAACCCACACCACCCTTGCCTTACCCATCAAGACTTAGGAAGGAGAAACGACAAGAGCGCGACAACTATCAATTTGAGCTTTTTATGAAAATGTTTCGTGATTTGCACTTTAATGTGAGTTTCGCCGATGCTTTGGTCATGATGCCTCGATTTGCCGCTAACTTTAAGAGTATGTTGAACAACAAGGAAAAATTACACCAAAAGTCTAGTTGTTCGTCGGTTTATCTTAATCGCATACCTCAAAAAGTCGGTTATCCCGGTAAATTTTTGATCCCTTGTGCAATTCAAGATATGGAAGAATGCTATGCCTTGGCCGATCTTGGTGCTAGCATTAACTTGATGCCACTTGCAATCTACAAGTCGCTCAATCTTCCTAATCTTACTCCTTCACGAATGTCTATTGAGTTGGCCGACCATTCCACGATTCTTGCATGTGGATTGGCGGAAGACGTTTTTGTGAAAGTGGGGAAGTTCTACTATCCCGTAGACTTTATTGTTGTTGACATCCCCACGGATCCTCAAGTTCCTCTTATTTTAGGTCGTTCGTTTTTAGATACGTCTATGGCTTTGATTGATGTGCATGCTAGAAAGATCACCTTACGTTTCAACGACGAGGAACTTGTTATAAACGCAACTCAAAATTCTCAACTTTCTCATGTTTATTCCGTTGCTACCATAAACCTCGTTGATATGATCGACGTGGTTTGCGAGTAATTTTCACAAGAAGTTTTAGGGTTTGGTGATGAAGAAACTAGTGGCAATCCCACTATGTTAGATCCAATTCTTGATAATTCGACACCAACCTTCACTCCTTTCGAAGGTGGTGGTTTTACGTTGGAAGAATTCGATGTTCCACGTACTTGTGACGAAGACCTCGACAACTATGAGGACTTCTCGATTATCAAGGATTTTCTCAACGATTTCCCATTTCCTCCACCCGAGGAGGTTATGAGTATCGAACCCAAATCTTCACTTGAGGAACCACCTATCCTCGAGTTGAAAGATTTACCTCCTCACCTCGAGTATGTCTATTTGGAGGAGGACGACAAGTTGCCGGTTATTATTGCGAAGGAACTTTCGAATGATGAAAAAACCGCACTTGTCGATGTTCTTAAGGACCACAAAGGGGCGATTGCGTGGAAGTTATCCGACATTAAGGGAATCGATCCCAAATTTTGTACACACAAAATATTAATGGAGGAGGATTTCAAGCCAACAATCCAAAGTCAAAGGAGGGTAAACCCCAAAATTCACGATGTCATCAAAAAGGAGGTCCTTAAACTCCTTGACGCGGGAATGATTTACCCTATTTTCGATAGCCCTTGGGTGAGTCCTATTCATTGTGTCCCTAAGAAGGGAGGGATGACCGTTGTGCCAAACGATGCCAACGAGTTGATTCCCACGAGACTCGTGACCGGATGGAGAGTGTGCATAGACTATCGTAAGTTGAATGAAGCCACTCGAAAAGACCATTTTCCCTTGCCCTTCATGGACCAAATGTTGGAGCGTCTTGCGGGAAACGATTTCTATTGCTTTTTAGATGGTTTTTCCGGTTACTTCCAAATTCCCATCGATCCTCGTGATCAAGAAAAAACTACGTTTACGTGTCCATATGGAACGTTTGCCTATCGTAGAATGCCATTCGGACTTTGTAATGCACCGGGAACTTTTCAACGATGCATGATGGCTATTTTTCATGATATGATCGAGAAGACGATGGAAGTCTTCATGGATGACTTTTCCGTGTTTGGTGATTCCTTTACTTCGTGTTTGTCGAACCTTGAGAGAATGTTAAAACGTTGTGAGGAAACCAACCTTGTGCTCAATTGGGAAAAGTGTCATTTTATGGTTAGAAGTGGAATCGTCTTAGGGCACAAGGTCTCGAAAGCGGGGATTGAGGTAGATCAAGCTAAGGTAGACGTCATCGCCAAATTACCTCATCCCAAAACCGTCAAGGGAGTTAGGAGTTTCCTAGGCCACGCGGGCTTTTATCGACGATTCATCAAGGATTTCTCGAAGATTTCTCGACCCATTACACATCTTCTTGAAAAAGAGGCACGTTTTGTCTTTGACGAAGATTGTGTACGAGCCTTTGAGATCCTTAAGAGGAAACTTACCGAAGCTCCCATTCTTGTTGCTCCAAATTGGAACCTCCCCTTTGAACTTATGTGTGATGCAAGTGATTACGCTATTGGGGCCGTTTTGGGGCAACGTCATGATAAGCATTTCTTGCCTATTCACTATGCTAGCAAGACGATGACCGAGGCTCAACTTAAATACACTACAACGGAAAAGGAGTTCCTTGCCGTGGTGTATGCATTTGAGAAATTCCGACCTTACCTCGTCTTGACAAAATGCATAGTGTATACGGACCATTCGGCTATCAAGTATCTCATGGCTAAACAAGATGCAAAGCCGAGATTACTTCGTTGGATTCTCCTCCTTCAAGAATTTGATCACAAAATCGTTGACAAAAAAGGAGCCGAGAATCTAGCGGCCGACCATCTCTCTCGTTTGGAAGATCCTCACCAAATGTTTACGAGCCTAAGGAAATCACCGAAACATTTCCGCTTGAAACACTTGGTGTAGTGAATTCCAAACTTGATTCTTCTACCCCATGGTTTGTGGATTTTGCAAATTACCATGCGGGTAACTTCATCATTAAGGGTATGACAACTCAAGAAAAACGAAAATTCTTTCGTGATGTCAAGTTCTATTTTTGGAACGACCCTTACTTGTTTCGAACTTGTGCGGATCAAATCATCCGCCGTTGTGTATTTGGCACCGAAGCTTCTAACATCCTTAGAGCTTTCCATGAGGGACCCACGGGTGGTCACCACGGTGCTAATCTCACGGCTAAAAAGGTGTTTGATGCCGGCTTCTTTTGGCCTACTATTTACCGAGATGCACAAGATCTTGTGAAGTCTTGTGATTCATGCCAACGACAAGGAAAAGCCTCACAAAAAGATGAAATGCCACAAAATATCATTCAAGTATGTGAGATCTTTGACGTTTGGGGCATAGACTTTATGGGGCCATTCCCATCATCTCGTGGTAATAAGTACATCCTTGTTGCGGTTGACTACCTTTCTAAGTGGGTGGAGGCGAAGGCCTTGCCCACTAATGATGCTCGTGTGGTAGTTAAGTTCTTGAAAAGTTTGTTTGCTAGGTTTGGAACCCCTCGTGCTATCATAAGCGATCGTGGAACTCATTTTTGTAATGACCAATTTGAAAGGGTTCTAAGGAAATATGGGGTTACACATCGTCTTTCTACGGCTTATCACCCACAAACGAGTGGGCAAGTCGAGGTTTCAAACCGAGCTTTAAAGAGGATCTTGGAGAGATCCGTGGGGGAAAACCGACAATCTTGGTCGGATAAGTTAGACGATGCTTTATGGGCTTTTAGGACCGCTCATAAGACGCCCATTGGGTGCACTCCCTATAAGCTTGTGTATGGAAAAAATTGTCATTTGCCTATCGAGTTAGAACACAAGGCTTATTGGGCCCTAAAGCATTGTAATGATGACATGGAGATCGCGGGAAAACACCGGAAAATGCAATTAAATGAATTGGATGAATTGAGAGACATTGCTTATGAAAATTCATTGATTTACAAAGAGAAAACTAAAAAGTTGCATGATTCAAAAATTAAAAACCGGGTTTTTAACATTGGGGATCAAGTTTTACTTTTTAATTCAAGATTGAAAATCTTTTCCGGTAAATTGAAATCCCGTTGGTCCGGTCCATTCACCGTGACTCAAGTGTTTCCTTATGGGACCATCGAGCTAGCTCAAGATGATGGTCCTAATTTCAAGGTGAATGGACATAGGTTGAAGCACTACTTTGGCGGGGAAGTTCCATCCTTGAACTACCTCGACCAAGTCACCTTCCCCAATGATAATTAGTATTGAGGGGATCGAGTCGAGCTCATGACTCGGTAATCAAAAACGAGGTGCCTCGTGGGGGAGTCCCATGCTTATCCTATGTACATATTATCGCTTTCTTAGTCTAATGTAGCTTATGTGTGGGGATTCGTGCCCTTCCAACCTTTGTTCCATGGTTGTTTGTGCATTGTGGTTTTTAGATCATGATCTTCACGATTGGAGCCTCTCGTGTTCGTTTTATGGGAGCACTCGATCGTTTGCTTTGGAGACATTTCTCAATATCCATGATATATCCTTTATTGTTCTAACCTTAGGTTTTTAGCACACTTCATAAACGGCTTTAAATTTAATGGTTACACCCTTCCCATGCTAGATTAGACATTCGACTACGTCTCTAGTATGGGGGTGTTTGCACCCCTAGACTCGAAACATTGAGGACAATGTTTAACTTTAGTATGGGGGGGTGAATAGATACTTTGCCTTGCCAAACCTTCACGCTTTCCAAAGTTTATCGTTTTGTTTATCGTTTTCTTGCAAAATAAGGCTAAAAATGGCCAAATTTTAAAATTTTTTCTCATGTTTCAGAAGTGTTTGAAGACACGAATGTAGGTTTTCCGATGGCGAGAATAAGAGTAATTTTTGACTCGACTGTGCGTGTTGAGCACTTAGCTTTGATTCCTTAACTACACATTAGGCTAAGTCTCAAAATCGAGGACGAGAAATGATAGGGTTAATTATAAGTTACTATGCTAAACGTAGAGTACTCGTATTCTTTCAAAAACTCATGTGTTCTCGTTGTTTGCTTATTCTCCCTTCGCATGTAAATATTTTTTGCTTAATAAATATTGACTTAGCGGTTTAGTTAGGATTGTTGGGTTTCTAGTCTTTTCTAGTAGCTTCCGTGTAATTAAATTGGGAAGACATTAAGATATCGCCAGCGTCACGGTTTTGAAGTATTGGCAACCCGAATAATCGAAAGCTTCACCTAATAATAAGATTTCAAGTGCTCACCTAAATCTAGCAAACAATTTGAAGCCCCACAAGGCCTAAAATCTATGCAAAAATTGAAAGTGAATCAAGCCTTAATCTTCGAAGCTTTAAAGATCCAAAATTCGCTTTAGCGTGAGGATATACGTCTTTGGCTAATAAAACCACCGATGAGGCGGATAATAAAAGGCAAGGCAAGACCGAAGTCATAATAAATGCTTCATGGCGAAGTTGAATAAAAGATGGAGGTAAACCAAAGATAATAAGGCCCTTCCGTTAGGGGGCGTATAAAAGTCTTGGTAATAAGTCTCATGTTCAAAACCGTTATAAAACCGTGTTTATCGATTCTTCTTGTCAACTTAATTTTTTAACATCGTTGTCTATTAGGAGGGGTTATTGATTTGATGGTCTTAGTTACACCGTTAGGACTCTATTTTTAGACCTAAATCTCTATTATCGCATAAGTCAAAAAATGTATCCTCGTGAAACATTCAAGACATCATAAAATATAAGAGATACAACTTAGGAATAATGGGAGGATAAGTACGTGATTAGGGCATATGAGTAGTGTTAGCATTACTAACTTATAATGACAATGATCTCGTTGCACGCTTAGCATGGAACTAAAATGAAAATCGAGGACGACGAAATTATTTCTAACGAAGCATTCACGTGTTCTTATTCTATGAACCTAAACGTCCCATTTTGCGATGAAAATCATACATTATGTCTATAACACAAGTAGTAGTAATAGTGGTAGAGTAGCTAGTTTATCATTCCAATAAAGTGAATAAAATGAATTTTGGAGATGCTACGATACTTTATTCTAGCATTGCGTGAGGGCACGGCAATGGTTTAGTATGGGGGAGTGATGAGATGGCTTTTATACATGGTCTCATCGTTCTTTTTGGACTTAAAATGCATTAAATATCATCAAAATACCCAAATATATGCTTGTGTTTGTCGCTTGTGTATTTTAGGTACGGATATTGAGAAAATGACAAAAGATCACAAAAATCAGGCAAAAACGAACACGGGAAACGAAGCCGCACGATGAACCAAGCCCTAGTGAAGAATTTTCCAAAGAAAACCCTTGAAGATTTGAAGAATATTGAAGATTGGTCCTCCAAGTTTGAAGAATTGACACTTTATACCCTTGTATCTTCATAATTACAAGTTTGGTCCCTAAAGTTTGTCAAAATTACAAAAAGGACCCTTAACTTTGAAGAATTGGCAAATTTAGTCCCTCATCAAATCTAAATTGTCAAATATGGTCCTCCAAGAAGTCAACCAACAAGTCAAAGCCTTGAAGTTTGAAGATATGGCAAATTCAGTCCTTGGAAAATGAAGAAATTGCATAAATGGTCCTTGTTTCAAGATTACAAAAACATTGTGCCAAAAATGACAAGTGCTGAAAGTTAAATACAAAGGAAATGGGTTTTGTGAGCTGATAATACAATATGAAGATGTGATGAGACTTGAGGGACCATTCATGACCAGACAACAAACCTCCCTACACCACTTATATCCTGCCACATCACCCCCACCAGTCCATCTTATTTAAACGAACCAGTTCATGACCTGTTAAACCTTTTTGAACCCACTCACTTTACTTAAACACATTTAATTAATCAAAAGTGGGGGAAACTTGTTTTTAAAAAATCTAATTACCCCAAACCTGATTAAAACACACACACTCACACACACTTAAGAACAAACCCTAACCTTTAATCTCCTTCATAACAAAGGGTTTTGTTCTAAACTTCTCCAGATTAGTAATTAAACACTTTTTAAACCTATCCCCACACCCAGAAATACGCCACGTGGGCTGTGGTCCTCACCCAGGCACTCCCCTGCCCCGTCACTTTCTTCCCAACCCCAACAAGGAGACAAAATCAACGTTTGAGACCAACTGAGTGCTCCCCAAGCTCAAATGAATGGCCAAGATCAAGTTCTCATCACTGGCATACTCACATGCTTCCTGAAAACTCACAAGATGCCACTTTGACGATTTTTGAAGACTTTTGACCAAGGGCTTTTTAGGACTTTCAGGATTAGGGTTTATCATTTTTACCTTGTATCTAGAATCTTCATCTAGCAGTATATATACATGTGGCATGTCACATGTATACTTGTTCCAGTTTTGATGTAATTTTATTTTCTTTAAATTAATGAAAGTGTTTTTAACCTACATGAAACTGAGAACCATTTACTTTCCAGCATTTAAATTTTAAAGTTTGTTCATCTTTATTCAAGTTTGTGTTTTAAAAAGTTTTCAACAAAGGTTTTTAAGTTTCTGATTTTGAGCAAGTTCTTGGTAAGAACTTGTGTGTTTATTTGGTATTTCCAGTTTCAATTCATTGTGTTAATGCTTTGAAGAATATCACTAAGAAGTTTTTAAAGGTTTTAAAAAGATTTTTAAGAAAGTGAAAAGAAACAGAATATTGGATATTGCTTACATTTCTCTTTTTTGATTTTCTTCTCAGGTTGTTAAGGGAGTTGATCAATGTTCAGCATACACCCGGGTGTATTTGGAGGTGGATTTTCATCCACTAGAACCCTGGATGTAGGGTTCTGAGGTAATTCCTTTTCCCTTTTTGAAAATCTCAGAAAAAGAGTAGTTCATGTGATCTTGCTTGATTAAGTGAAAAGTGTGTTAATATTGTTTGATTTGAGTTGTTTTATGATGATATGCATGTTAGATGCTGTTTTGATCAATTTGAATAGGGTTTAGAGTATGTTGATTTGAAAAATCTTGATTTAAGTTTTTAAAAGGGTGTTTGGATAAGTGTTTTAGAAGGCTAAAGATTTTGACTTATGCTTTGAAAACGTGTTAGAGTCACTAAAACAGGTTAAGATAGGTTGCTTGCTAGTTGTAGTTTAATTTGGATCAAGTTTGAAGCTAATTTGTGTGATTAAAAGTGAAAATAGCATAACTAAATCTGCTTAGGCTATTCTGCTTGTTTTTATGAGATTTTGGTGATTGAATCTTGATTACTTGTTGGTATTAGGGTGATTGAGAGTTTGATATTGTTTGTGCATCAGTTTGTAGGTTTGTTTGCAAAAGTTTGGGGTGTTTGAAACTCACAAGTGTGCAAGTTATAAGCTTAAACAGTCCCTAGACCTAGCATTTTTAATCAGCAACTTATAACTGCTTTTGTGTGCATTGTTTATGTGAATTGGTGTTAGTACTTGTTTGATCTCTGCTTATCTTGACTCCTTGTGCTCCAAAGAGCACAAGGGTGCCTTGTTCATCCAAAATACACCACCAAACAAGTACACAGTCAAGCCCTCTTGGCTCCAAATTTTACAAGTGAATACACTTGTTCTTCAGTAAACAAACAGCAGACCTGGGCACGTTTTGCCATTCATTTGTCTTAATCCTGGCTTAAATTAAGTTGTTTTTGTGTTTTTGTGAGCTTCAAAGTTTCTGGATTCAAGTTTTTAAAAAAAAAAAAAAAGTTGTAAAAAGCATCACCCGTAGCAGGACTCGAACCCCAGACCTCTCGAAGGAGGGTTAGGAGCTCTACCGCTAATCTAGATGTGCCTTTTACGTTAAGGTCTCATTTCAAATGTTATTTAACCTAACTTCTTTTCTAGCTTAATATAATAAGCCGTAGCTTATTTAATTTTTCTTAGCTTATTTATTAAGTGGTTTTAGCTTAATGGATTTTTCCTAGGACTTCCATAGGCTTAGGGACTTTTCTGTTTTAAAATATTATTTTTCCTTTTATTTAATTAATTTCTAGGATTATTTTTAGTTTTAAATTTAAAAAGTCATTTAAAAATATTAAACAGTAATAAAAAAATACAAAAAAATAGTTTTTAGGTTTTAATTCTTATTTTTGAGGTTTACATATCAAAAAGTTTTCAAAAACTTTAATTTTTAATTTTATTTAATTTTAGGGTTTTTAGACAACTTTAAAAATTAATATAAAATTAACTAAAAGGTTTTAGAAACTTTAATTTACATTTTCTTCTTAGTTAGAATATTTAGGATTTTTGAGAATTTTTTAGAATTTATTTGAGAACTTTTAATTTTTTAGAATATTTTATTATTATTTTATTCATTAAAATTCAAAATTTTATTTTTAACTTTTTTTCATTTTTCCTAGATTCTAGACATTAAAATAGGAACTTTGTCACTTTCCAATTAATTTTTAGGCTTTTCAATTAATTTTTAGAATTAATTTAAGATTTAATACATTTTAATAGTTTTATAGTGTTTAAAAATAGTTTAATTTGGTTTTAAAATTTTTAAAAATAGTTTTTAGCTTAATTAGGTCATTTTTGAGGTTTATAAACTATAAAATCTTGTTTAGGGCTTTTTGATAATTAAAAGTGATTTTTAGGGCTTTAATTAGCATTAAAAAGTCATTATTTAATTAATTAAAAGGTTTTAGCAAGTTTGGATTTTTTGTAAACTCTTAGAATATTATTTGGGATTTTTAGTATTTTTAGAAATTTTTAGGTTAAAATTTTAATTTTCGTCGTTTTTACGGTTTTACGTTTACGCCTTTTTCGTCGTAGTTTAATTAGTTTTCGTAACCGTCTTTTCTTTCCTTTCTCATTTCTTTTCTTCTTGATCATAATCACAAACATCATTAATCAATTCTTAACACAACGCACTTGCCTCCTCGAGAACGAACTCACCTAGGGTCATTCACACACGGTTTTCCTAAATCGTCGTGCACTTGCCCTATTTATTGCTCTCTTTTCCTAAAGGGTTGCAAAACTCCAACATCACCTATAATGCAAGAAAAATCTAAAACAGTAACAATCCTAAATGAATAAGCTAAAAACAGCTTATTAATAAGCTGGTTGTCTAAATAAGCTAAAACTGACAATCCTTTAAATATTAAACCAAACAAATGTTAACCAGTCAAAGACCCTAGGGCAACTGGTTAACACGTTGGTATGTGAGAGGAGTGGCGCAGGTTCGAGTCCTGGCCACGTCCTTTTTACAAAAACTTTTTTTTTTACTTTTCTTTTTAAACCAAACTCACCAAATGACTTAAACTAATTTCAAAACACAATTAAAACTCGATTTAAACTAGATTCAAGCTAAAATTAAGAAAAAACGTGCCTGGAAAAGTGAAAGAAAAGCTACAGTATCAAAGAGAAAAACAAAGAGGAACCGTTTTTTCACAGATGCAAAAATGACCAAGAGGAGCTTGATCTTGATGAATGCTTGGTGTTTTTGGCAAGGTAAGGCACCCCTACACTCAGTGGAGTGTAGGGAGTCAGTGTAAGCAATAAATCACACAAGTTTAATACAAGAAAAACACAAAAAGGCACATAATCAGTTTCTGAAAATCAGGGGAGTGGTCTGGGCACTACTTTGCTGATGCACTTGGTATTTGGACTAGACTCGAGCCACAATTAATTGCTCAAAACACTTCCAATTCCCTATTAACCAGACATAACCCCTAGATATCACTCATCTCCATCTGAAACCAAGATTTGGACTCACAAATCATAAAATCCACCCATTACTAGCCCACTGATGAAAACATGGCAGTTTTAATTCAAACAAACTCTATATTAATACTAACTGAATATTGCCAACTTTAACAATCTCTTTCAACTGACTTATAGGACTTGTGTAGGCAATAAGAATCCAGAAAAAGGTGTCACCTAACTTACTTAAGACATCAAGCCAAACACCCCCTTAAATCAGATAACAAGATTGTATTGAATACTTTTTGCTCAAAATCACTTTAAATCTCCAAGATAGTTACCAACAAGTACTCATAACCCAAAAACATACATAGTTAACATAAAGAACATGTATTTGTAGCATCAATTTGGAAACAGAAAAATGACAACATAAAATAAAATGGAAAGGCCTTTAGATAAACCTCAAGAACATACTATCCATGCTCTCGAATTAATGAGCTTATGTACTCAGCAAAAACGAGTACAAGCTTCCAAACAAACCTGCTAAGAAGAACAAACGTGAACAGTAACAGAGTAACTCAACAAAATCTTTTCTTCTTGGTGACAAAATCAACTAGCTTAATGCAACAAGATGGTTCCCAAAAACTTACTACCTTATCTAATCAATCATAACTCAATGATATTTGGTAATCAAGAAGCCATGACCACAAGAAGAAACTGGATAGTTAGGTGTTTGAAACCAAATTCTTAGCAGAAAACTAGTCGAGGTTTCTTTCTTTTCACAACCTTTTTAGGTTAAACTGCAAGTACCAAAACTTAACCAAATCAAGTGCTCAATCCACCTTACTAGCTAGAAGGTGCTATGAATACACTTAAGCTTAGAATGATCTTACTTCAACAAATTAAAAGGTAAATTCAGAACTTAGAATAATAATCAAACAAACGAATCCACTTCCAACATAAAAAAACAAGATTATAACTAGAACTGAAATTGAAAGATGGAACTTGTTTTCTTAACCAAACACTTAACCCAATTTATCATTCATCAGAAAAAGGCTTTACAAGGTTGTGAAAACAGGAAAACAAGAACAAAAAAACTGTAAATGCCCTATGGCTCTTATATAGACGAGCTACAAGGATTCTAGAACTGAAAAGAACTTCTAACCCTACTGATATGAACTTCCAGTACTGCCGTTCAAGAAATTCGGATATTTGAAGCATCTTTGACAATTTTGAAATAGGTCTTGATGCCATGTGATGATACAGCTGTTGAATTTTGATCTTGGCCATCCAATGTTGTTGTAAAAAGTAAGCAATCCCTCAAAAACCTTGATTCTCTGCACTGGGTTTGTCTTGGAGCCAAAGTGTGGGTCAGGGGTAGCTGTGTATGTCACATGGGGTGAAAGTGACTGGGTTTGGGAGTGGGGTTGTGTTTAGAATGAAGTGAATCGGGGATCTGGACATAATCTCGACCAATACATAGTAATTAGGGTTTATGCAATTTAGGGTTTATGTGGTGTTTTGGGGGTGTTTTGATCGTGGTTAGTGGGATTGGGTGTGTTAACCGCCCATTAGGATTAAATAATACTAATTAAAATTTAGTAATATTAAAACAACGGGTTGGGTTTGCTGAGCTGGTTTTGGTTAAGTGAATGGGTTTTTTGGTTAATTAAGTTTGGGTTTTGTCACTTTACGTCCTTCCTGTTATGTTTCTCCTTTGTTATCTTTGCATAATCAGTCCTTGTCCCTTTGCACCATCCATCCTTTTCCATTACAAAGTTAGTCCTTTAACCTAACGATCTTAGTCCTTTGTTAACATAAGGACTTGTTATTAATTCTTCAAACTTGGAGGACTATTATAGATGTTTCTTCAAAATTTAGGGACCCTAAAGTACTTTAGGATAGTTGACGGGTATAAATTGTCAAACTTCTAAAGTTGAGGGACCAAACTTGATAAATCTTCAAACTTCAAGGGTTTTTTTTTGGAAAATTCATTGCTCGGGTCCGGTTCTTTGTGCGGCTTCGTTTCCCGTGTTCGTTTTTGCATGTTTCTTGTGATCTTTTTGTCATTTTCTCAATATCCGTACCTAAATACACAAGTAACAAACACAAGCATATTTTTGGCCAATTTCATGATATTTTAATCGTTTTAAGCCCGTTTTGGACGATGAGACCATGTATAAAAGCAGTCTCATCAAGTACCTGCTGCTGCACCAAGAAAACCAGCCAAGCGAAGAAAGTGTTGCATGAACTCGTTGCTATTCTCCCCAGCCCTCTGTCGGATTCCATGGTACTCTCTCTTCAGCTTGTCTTGCTCAGCCTTGGGAAAGAACTGTCCCATCACCAAATCCTTAAACTGAGCCCAAGTCAAACCAACCACCCAATTATCACCTCCCTCAGACTACTTCAGTGCCATCCACCATGATAGCACATCACCTTCGAACCTGTAGCAGGCCAACCTCGACTTGAAGACAGGGTCACAACCCATAGCATCGAAGATCTTCTCAATGTGAGCCAACCATCTTTCAGCTTCACTGGGGCTATCTGTTCTCTCGAAAGCTCGAGGGCGTAGCTTATTGAATCTCTCCAGCCATGTGACCAATGTTGCTTGAGGAGGAGAAGGAGGTACTGGGTGTTGCTGCTAATTGTTGGTAGCCTGAACCGCAGCCCTGATTTCGTTCCTCAGCGAAGGAAGCATAGCTTGCATTGCAGCTTGGATTATTGCATTGAGTTGTTCCTGCTCGCATGTGAGAACCATCTGACAGTATAACATAAAATACATGATTAAACTGATCAAAACATAAACTATATACATGAAAAAAAAATTACACAAATAAATCATGAGAAAAGTTTTATGCAAGAAAATTTATACATGAATGCATGATGTAGTTTTATGAAAACTTTTGTATGCGCGAGAGTGAACGCCTATGGTTAGTTCACTCAAAACAAAAGATATGACGAGGGGACGCCAATGGGTCGGTCCCAAATTTAAAAGTTTCGATAAAACACATGCGTCTAAATAAGGCCACTCCTGTACCAACCATTACTTAGTCATAAACCTGCGACAATGACATATATATGTATGCATGAAAATGATGAATGCATGAAAACCGACTAATCACAGATCGTGTTTTGAGAGCCTACAGGTCTAAGCCTTGGCTCTGATACAATAATTATAACACCCCATTTTGATAAATGGAATGTCACGCGTGATTATGGCGTGTCATCAAATGTATAAAACATCACATGACCATAAAGTAAATACCAGAAACAAACATCGGTATCCCAAAAGTAGAACTCATCACACACAAACATAAGTATTGTAAATGAAAAGGAATAAACAATGTCCATAGAAATGAGTATCAAAAGTATGAAGAAATACATAAAGTAAAGAAGGCTATGAAGCTTCCAATCCATATGCACGTACGCTTAAAGTCTACGAGCGTCCCTGAGTACCTACCGTTTTCGGAACATGAAAGGAAAACGGCTGAGCATAACGCTCAGTGCATGGATATACAGATAAAGCATGAATAATATAAGCATATAAGCATGAAGCAGCGGAAAAGACTAAGTCTTGAATAACGTGGCATATCTTAGTAAAACTCGTTTTATAGTTTGAAAAGCCTTATGTTTATCTTATAAAAACTGTTTAACATGTTTACCATTTAGCCAATATAGGTTATGAAATATCAACGTGCATGAATACTTGGAGGGGTGACCTCGTCATGCAAATTAGAGGGGTTGCCTCTAATTTAATATACTGTTTGGGTAGGAGGGATCAGCTCCTTCTGAAGGATGCAAGGCACACACCACATTCACCTGAATAATCTATTGAAAACATGTAAACTAGGATGCACCCATACGCCCCACATGATAATAATAATAACATGGCCAAAAGCTGAAGGGACGTCACGAGCTATCACTTCGTCGTGGTGAAGTCATAACACTGGTGCCTCCAGTGTTATGGTTATGGTACCTCCATAACAAGGTGAAACTTGTCATGCATGTATATGGCTTTAGGTATCTAATTAAACATAAGTAATTCAGAAACATCTAAACATATACTGGGAAAATAGTTGGCTGCATACGGGGAAATCCTAATAAGGAAGAATGTCCATACTGAAGGGACGGAGAATCCGTACCTTGTGTCGAGTGAACGAAGAAGACGAACGGAAGAGAGTCCTACTTCGGTATCACTAATGCTACATAAATAATATACGTGTATAAGTATTCTGATTACTGAGTACGTAACTGGTTTTATGTCATGTCTTAACTCGTTTTACTGATTTAAGTTTTATACTGCGTTTATCATGTATTCTATCTATTCTGATTAAGCATTACTTGTATTTCTTGTACTATTATACTTGTTGTGTAATAATAAATAACTTTCTAAAAATAGTAGGTACCTAAAATAGAAAGTTTCCAAAAATAGAAAGTTTCGAAAAATAGAAAGTTTCCAAAAATAGATTTACTGCTTAAAATAGATAAGTTTCTAAAAATAGAAAGTTTCCCTAAATAGATTAGCTGCCTTAATTAAATAAGCTTCTAAAAAATAGAAAGTTTCCATAAATAGAAATAAGCTGGATTATTAAGTTAATAATATAAGCTTAAGTGTTTACTGATTTATACTCTAAGTCATGTGATATATAGTATAGCTTATTAATTATTTCATGTAAATTAAATAAACTATTGGTTAAAGTATTTAATTAAATATAACATGATTTAATTAAATAAAAGGTAATAATACTTAGGTTAAAACGCGTATTAATATTTAGTATTAATATTACCTAATTCATGTAAATTAATTAATTATAAGGCATGTTTAATAATTAATTAATTTTATAGTCTAATTTAAATGATAAATACTTAGGTTAAATTCCATGTATTATTATTTATAATAATAACCTAAGTCATGATGTAATTAAATTAATTAAGTACATGTTAATTTAATTTAACCTTGTAATAATAAACTTGTAAAAATAATTAACCTTGTAAAATAATATCGTGAACCGTACCCGTGGACCCATGAACCGGCCAACAAACGCACCCTTAACAGTGGCAAAACCGGCTTAACCGGTTGCCACTGTTTTCGCAAAAATAGCCACCGGCTGTGCCGGTGGTGTCCTTGGTCATGGCTAGCCGCCGGCTAGCAAAAGTTCCCACCGGCTAGGCGGTGGTTCCCCCTACTGTCGCGGCTTGGGTTCCCCCTGCTTTCCATATATAGCCACCGGCTTATGCCGGTGGTGGTCCTTGTTTCTGCCGAGACCCAACCGAACACCAACACACCCCCCGACAAGGTCAGGGGTTCCCCTGTTCTTGCGGCCGCGACACCACAACACCACACCGAGACCATGGGGTCTCGGTTGATGCGTAACAAGGCAAGACGAGACCTTTTGGTCTTGGTTCCTTGCGTCGGCCGAAACAAACACCCCTAAAACCATGATTATTTTACCCCCCCCCCCCATGATTTATTTACATAATGATTTCTTGTTTTTAAAGTCACTCATGATTTCATGTGTTCAATTTATTTAAGAACATAAAAAGAAAAAGGGTTTAGGGATTTACCGATTACGTGAGACAATGGAGAATGAAAACACTAATAATCTTGCAAGAAATCAATCAACAAAAATCACAAACACACCCTCTTGGTGGTGTTTTACCCGACGGCCAAAGGAGACAAGAGAAAGAAAATATTTTAGGGTTTTGATCTTTTCCAATATTTTGTTATTATGAAAATATCTTTCCCTTATTTCTTGTTTAGTAAAAATCAAATAGGTTTGGCCCTTTCTTGTGTTCTAGCCGCGGGTAAGAGGGCCCACATGGGATAACCCATATGTTTTCTCGTGTCTAAAATTATGTGTGTTCTCGTGTTCGTGTCTACATGATTTAATTAGTTATCGTTCGTGTCATATTATATTTATTCATAACCGTAATAAATATACGTAAATACATAATACTAAGCTCGTGATTATTACGTTCATGATTTCATGTTCGTATGTTCGTGATTATAATTATTATTGAAATAATTATCGTGTCTTAATACGTAAAATACTTATCGTGTTATAACACGTACGTAATACTTGTAAATCTTGTTCGTGAATTGTAAACGTGCTATAAAAGGAAAGTTCTAATCATGTACGTACGATCATAAGGGTACTATTCATGGTAAAAGCATGCGGGTTTTACAAAGGAAGTCCAAGGTTCAACGCTTCTCAAGCTTATCCGCCACTGCGGGGTCTCAAAAAGAACAATTGGTCGAATTGCTACAACAACAAATGTTTTCGGATCGTGATGCTAAAAAGGAACGATTTGAACGAGAGGTGGCGGCAAGACTAGAAGTGGTTGAGCTTCAAAAAAGGAACGAAAAATTGCAAATCCTTCGATATGACACTACCGGATTGAGTCCACAAGACATGGCGAGAATCGAGAAGCTCAAAAACGAAGTGCGCACGAAATATTTAAATTTTTAAGTTGTATTTTTTTAAGTTCTTATATTTCGTGTGTAAGTTTTTTTTTATTTCGTGTTTTTTTTAATTTCATATTTTTTTATTTCTTGTATTTTTTTAGTAATTGTATTATTATTTTTATTAATGAAAATATTATGTTTTAGTTCATTAAATGTTAAATTAAAAAAAGGGTGGTGTGACAATCCGTCAATTTGATGTCGTTATTTTATTCTCAAGTATTATTTATAATCATTATTTTATTGTTAATTTATGAACTCACTAACTATTGGGAAGAAATTAGGGTTTACGTCTTAAAGTAGCATCGACTCGTCTAAACCGGAGAACTCTACGTTACGTGTTTACGTTTACATACTCCGTTTTTGTAACAGTCCGACATTTTAGATAATAAATTTATTCTCGTATATTATTTTGAAATTTTAGTTTGTGTTGGTTTATAAACTCACAAATTTATGAGAAGAAATTAGGACTTACGTGCATAATTTAGCGTCTTTAACGATTAAACCGGGAACCCTAGGTTTACGTATTTATGCTTTTGAACTCCGTTTTTGATGAGACAATTTTTATTAGAATCGTTTTGTGTCGTAGTTTAATAATTTGTAAAAACGTTTTTCGTGAATCGACCCGAGGGCACGTAAATCGAGGAAACTAGAATCGAGGAGTACCCGTAAAATAATGGGGATGGAATAAGTTTACACTTGTCCCATCCCCCTATAATAGGCAGAATTCACTAAGCCATAACACCATTTGGTGTCAAACTTATACACTACCATAGGACACTTGTCCCATATACTCCAAAAACCTCAAAACCTCAAATCTTCCTTCACAATTCACACACACATGCAAAGTTTATAAAATAATTTTCCTAATCTCTCTTACTCCTCTCCTTGTGCCATCCATAGCCACCACCATCCCACCATTTCCATAAAAAATTTAACCATAAACTTTAACTATCATTCACATATGATGATCACTACTTAAAAAGATGAAGATTGGAGGTGATTTTAACATGTGAAAAGAAGTTTTCATGGATTCAAAGGGATGATTTTCAAGAAGGAGTAGATATATTTGAAAATCATAATAAGTTGTTTCAAAAGGCTAAAGATATGGTTGCAAGGATCAAGCTTGTTTATCCAAAATCTCAACCTATTCCATCACTTTGGTTGGTTTAAAGATTGTCTTCCTACCATTATCCTACTATTTTTGTAAATGTATTTATCTATTTACTTCAAAATGTATATGTAAGAGATCTATGAATGATGATCAAGTGATTGCATGGGGATTTTATGTCATTAGATTAGGTTAAAAATGCTAAAACTACAAGAAAAAGTTGTTAAAATCTTGACTAGATTAGTAGGCTGTAATAAACAGTAACTTTCAATATTTTTACTTGGTTAAATGGATTAGATTATTGGATATACAGATAGATAAATGATTTTTACATAAGTGGTGAATTGGCCAGAATATGGAATGGTAAGAATAAGCAAGATATGGCCAAAACACTTTTGTGATACTAATCTGTCTAGTCTGTTTTGGAAGAATTATTAAAAAGACTTAGATGTTGTTTGAGCAGGAGCTACAGAAGAGTTATTTGTATCACATATCATGTAGTTTATACAGTAAAATTTTGGGGTTTCAAATCCTTGTATAACTAAAGATATGATCAAAATGGTGGACTTGAAATTCTATATCAGATTTGACTAAAGTATATATTAATAAAAGAGCACTCAAAGTGAAATACTATATAAAATAACTATGTATAAGTTAATAAATTGATATAAATAATATAAAATATGTTTATACACTATAATAAGTAAATATTAAATTTTATAAAAATTAAACTCAAATGTTTTCTAAAACTACAAACTATATATAAGTTTTACGTCTTTTCGGCTAAAACCTAAAGATTAAAGTTTTCGCCAAATAAAACTTAGATGGTCGGACCCGTCTAATGTAACATTTTTATAAATCATATACTGATATGTAAACACACTTGACAAGTAAAAATCGACAAAACCGAGCTTTATAACTAATGGACCATAATAGGCCAAATTAGCCTTGTTGGACCACTAGGCCCAACTAGTTTGGTTTAATATTATTGGACTTACTCATGGGCTTAACCCACTTGGGCCCAACATATGAGTATGGGCCTGGTCTTAAAAAGATAAATGGACTAATATAATGTATTGAAATTTTAATGAGCTTATTGGGCCTTAATATATAAATGGGCTAAAACTAGTATAACTAGACTCAGTTAACTATTACATAACAACTAGTAATGTTGTGTAAGGAAATAAAACCCCACTTGATCATGATGTTATGACATCATTACATATACATAACAACGTTTATAAAGTTATTTGACGATAGTCTAAGGACTAGTATTATTTGTTTAGGTTCCCATGATCGAGGCACGCACCATACATCCTAATTGCCGATAACCCGCCTTTCCCAACCAACGTGAGTTCATAGCCTCGCACTCTTTTAAATATTTTTATGAAATGTTTTATAAACTCGCGAGGGAGATAACATGCTAGTTTTAATAAAAATAGAACACAAGTGGTCTCGATTGTATGCTTATTGATATGGACCCGATTGATTGTATGACCCAATGAATGATTGATATGGATTATTAAAAGTTAGGTTATGTCACAATAAGTCCCATTAGCATGAATTGTGAAAAACCGGGATTTGGTAGACGCTTATGCATATAATAGTACTATTTAGGGAAGATCACCTCAGTTCGCGCCTTGACGGTTGATCCCCATCCTGCGACATTGATTGGTAAGCGAATTTATGTATGAGAGGGATATATTTAGCGTGATTATTGTGACGACACGCTGTTTTAAATGGGCAAATGAAATCTGGGCTAGCTGCCCGATATATTTAATATAAATGTAACAATGTCATGCGGCTTATAATAATCCGATAATAATAATGATTGTTGGGAATAAAATTAGCTAAGTCATTCAGACGCTGACAAAGGGATTTCGGACGCTGACAAGAAGAATTGAGGCGTTGACAAGTTGAACGCTGATAAGAAATATTGAGGCGCTGACAAAGTAAATATTAGGAAGACAAGGACTAAATCTGCCAATGACGAATTATTCAAGCTGGTGGACAAAATATGAAGATAAGAATTCAGAATATATTCTTAAATGTTTAAAAGATTTAGTCAATAAGTTACTTGAGTACGTTTATCTTATGTCTCTTCCTAAAATAGTTGATCTTAGCTTTTTGTACAAGGCTCCTTAAACCTATAAAAGGAGGCCTTAGGGTTAGACATAAGACATCCCTTTCACACACCTCTTCCACATATCTCATAACACTTTCATTGTAATCATTCATTGATATTATTAATCAAAGTGAAAGTTTGGTTTACTTTGCTTTGTTCTTTGTTCTAAGTGTTAAATTCCGCATAACACTTAGATTGTTCAATACAACAAAGTTTCTCTACGTGTTAAACTTGATTTAATCTCGTTAACACAAAGCTAAATCGATCTAAGTTTGGGATCAACAAGTGGTATCAGAGCTTGTTAAGAAACTTTGATTTGAAGAACGAGATCCAATATCGTGAGGTGAACCAGGCTAAGGAAGAAGGTGAAGAATAATCTAATGATGCTTTTAGTTAAGGCCAAGTCTTCTTCAAGTTCCACAAGTTCCAATTCTTCTTCATGTTCTGATAATGAGGTATGTAATGACTCTTCTTGTAGGATAAATACTGAAAGACTTAATAAGTTTTAAAATTAAAATAAGATGTTTTAGACGTAAAAGCTAGACTTTCAAATTATCAAGTGGCACTTGTTCAAACTGAAAAGACTGTAGAAGAGTATAAGAAAATGGAATTTGACCTAAAAGATCAAATTAATGTTTTGTCTCATGACCTTAAAGTTAGTGTTGACCTTAGGGACATTATGGAGAGATCCAAAGGAGTCATACAAGCTAAGTTAATGAGGCCATTAAAGATAAAGAGAATGTAAGGCTTAAGATTCAAAAGTTTGATAAAGCTAGCCAAACCCTAGAAAAGTGTGTAAGTGAACAAAGAGACACTAAGGACATGTCTGGGATTGGGTTGAAAGAATATATGGCTGTTCCACCACCTGTTGGGAACTTCTATGGTGTCCATAGAAAGGATCTCTCTTGGACTGGTATTCCAGAACTCCAAGTGTGACAATCCGTCAATTTATAGTTGATATTTTATTCACAAATATTATTTAAAAACATTATTTTAATGTCATAATATGAACTCACTTATTTTTGGGAAGTAATTTGGATTTACGTCTTGAAGTAGCGTCGACTAAGTCTAAACCGGAGGATTAAACGTTACATGCTTACGTTTACATACACCGTTTTGGTGACAGTCCGACATTTCAGAAAATAAATTTATCCGTGAATATTATTTTGGGATTTTAATTTTGAGTTGATTCATAAACTCACAAATTTACGAGAAGAGATTAGGACTTACGATTTTAATTTAACGTCCTTTACGACCAAACCGGAAACCTTAGGATTACGTATTTACGTTTTCGAACTCCGTTTTTGATGAGACAATTTTTATTAGATTCGTTTTGTGCCGTTGC
This sequence comes from Glebionis coronaria, assembly GCA_025667525.1. Taxonomy (NCBI): domain Eukaryota; kingdom Viridiplantae; phylum Streptophyta; class Magnoliopsida; order Asterales; family Asteraceae; genus Glebionis; species Glebionis coronaria. The sequence goes on from CM046877.1 coordinate 460,926,768, forward strand.
TTCATAATTTATAAAAACGTTTTTCGTAAAACGACCAGAGGGAACGCAAATAAAGGAAACTAGAATCGAGGAATACCCGTAAATTAATGGGGATGGAACAAGTACATACTTGTCCCACCCCTACACATGGCTAAACAAAGCTAACAACACCATGTGGTGTCAAGCTTACAAGATAAGCTAAGACACATGTCTTAGTTTACTTGTAAACTAGCAACTCATGCAAACCACTCACCAAACTCTCTCATCTCTCTCTATTTCGTCCAACAATCATCAACAACATATTTGATCTATTTTAGCCATAACATCATGTGTTACTCATGCACATGATGATGCTACTTTGAAGCTTTGAAGATTGGAGGTGATTCTAACATCCAAGGAGAAGATTTGTAGGTGTCATAGGGCTGATTTTCCATGAGAAGTTTATAAAGGTTGGTAGACTTGAAGATGATATTGGTTTATCACAAGTTTTGCCATCAAAATCCAAGCCTTGTTCATCAAAGACTCATCTTTTCATCAATAATGGTGGTATAAAGATTGTTCTTCCTATCCTCTTGTTATTTTGATTATGTAATATTGTAATTTCTTTATTTATGTATATGTATATGATGATGATTGATGATTAAAAATATTATGTGGGGATTTGGTGTTGATAGATTTGATAAACATGGGTAAAAAGATGGAAAAATCACATGTAAAAATGGTTAAATCTTGCTTAAATAAGATGGCTGTATAAAAACAGTAAGTAACCAAATTATAAACTGATAAAATGGTAAAGTGGAATCAATATACAGTAAGTATAAGATGTTATACACATGTGAGAGTTGGCCATGCAATGGAATCATAAAAATGAGTGAGATATGATCAAAACAAGTTTAGAGTGCAAATCTGCCTATACTGTTTTGGACGAATTTATTAAAATATTTAGAGGTTGATTCATCAGTAGCTATAAGGGAATAAAATGAAGCACATATCATGTAGTTTATGTGATAAAAATTTGAGGTCCTATCTCATTATATAACTCTAGATATGGATATTTTAGTGAACTTAAAAATTAGGACTGATTTTGTGAAATTAAAGTTTAATATTATTATATAAGCACTCAAATAAATATAGTATAAAATGTGAATTAAAACCCACTAACTTATATCTTACATTTATATAAATATGTATAAGGATAAATATATGGACATTTTATAAAAATGGTAGTTTGGTAAGTTTTATAAGTTATAAAAACTATAAACATGATTTTTACGTCTTTTCGGCTAAAACCGAAAGATTAACGTTTTTGTTAAATAAAACTTAGACGGTTGGACCCGTCTAATGTAAACTTTTATAAACTCACATGCTGATGTATAAACATATATAACAAGAAAAAACCGATAAAACCCGAGTTTTACAACATATAGACATTAACGGGCCAAAGTAGCCTTAATGGACAATAAACCCGACTAATTTGGTAAAACACTTATAAACTTACTTATTGGGATTAACCCACTTGGTCCCAACATGAAAAGTATAATACTGATAATAAAAGCGTAAAATGGACTAATATAAAGTATTGGGCTTGTAATAGGGTTATTGGGCCTAAAACATGTAAATAAGTAAAACTAGTAAAACTAGTATAAAAATGTTACCAACACGTAAACACTATAATGAATGAGTAAAAATGTATAAACCCACTTGATCATCATCATATATATAAAATCATCATATATATACATAATTGTTATTTTATAAAGTCATTGGACAAGAGTCTAAGACAAGTATTATTTGTCTAGGTTTCCGTGAATGAAGCACGTACCGTACATCCGAATTGCCGATAACCCGCTTTCCCACATCAACATGAGTTCATAGCCTCGCACTATTTTAAATGTTTTTATAAATTTTTTATAAACCCGCGAGGGAGATAACATGTTAGTTTTTATAAAATAGGACACCATTTGTCCCGATTGATTGTTTATTGATTTAGACCCGAATGATGGTATGACCCGATGAATGATTATATGACCCGATAGATGAAATAAAATGGATTATTAAAGTTAGGTTATGTCACTAAAAGTCCCATTAGCATGAATTGTGAACTACCAGGATTTGGTAGACGCTTATGCATATAATAGTACTATTTGGGGACGATCACCCCAGTTCGCGCCTTGACGGTTCATCCCCGTCGTGCCACATTGATTGGTAAGCGAATTTATGTATGAGAAGATTTACATAGCGTGACCTTTGTTACGACACGCTAATTTAGATGGGAAAATGAGTTTCGGGCTAGCTACCCGTTGTTTGTTGTAGTAAGGTAACAATGTCATGCGGCTTATAATAATCCAATTAACGAAATACTGCTATACACACCGAATTACGATATATTGCCTGACTAGAAATATGGGGTCTTACTGTTGATATTATGTTCGTGTTTTGGTTTTTCATAACCATATTCATATAACGGTTTTTATTTAACTCTATAAAACGTTATAAAACGTATTGTATGATGTTTTTACGGCATTGGCTCGTATAATGATTTTGAAGGCGAAAGCCTATATTATGATTTTGATAAGGAATTGTATAAAATGACTTTGGCTATTTTATGGCCTATTAAAATTATTTGTACAAAATGATTTTCGGTAATAATTTTATACCGATGTTATATTGATGGTTTATTAAACTCTATGAATTCACTCGGCGTTATTGCTGACCTTTTCTTTTAACATGTTTTGTCTCAGGTACTTGAAGGTAATTCTCGAGAAGACAACAAGAATTCATGGCCCGCACTTAAATTATAATTTTCATTCAAATGCTTTGTAAAACATGTATAAAATACAATGACTTGGGACCTATGTAACTTTGATATTTTATGAATGGAAATGCTTTATTATTAAACGACGCGGTTTTTATGCATTGTCTATGATGTGAGTAATGTGCTATCCCGTAACACCAACGAGTCTTCCGCTGTATTGAGTTGTATAAATTTGGGGGTGTTACAGTTTGGTACCAGAGCTCTCGTTATAGAGAACGAAAGTTTTTAAAACCAAGTTTTGAATAAAACATTTCAAAATCTTTTAACTATAAACATTTTTCTCAAAATGTCTAAAAATCTTTTGACTATAACGGTGCCGAAGAATTCCCGAGTTACCGACAAGGCCAGACTGAGAAGTGTTATTTTAATATATATATATATATAACTTAGATTATATATATGTTGTAATTTGATTACATGATGGTTTGATTATTATTTTAATATTTATACGAGATATTTATACGTCGTAGATTGTTAGAAGGAACCCTAACTCCCATAGCAAATCAATCGAAGCTATTCCCGTAGGAAATTCTAGCTATTCCAGATCTAAACCAAGTTGTGGATATTTATAATCCCAACAAAATGGTTGATATTCGTAGAAATGTAGATATTAGTTGATTGTGATATTGAAGAATAACTGGCGAGATTAAATCTGATATCGATGTCATGACGATCTTTCCTTATAGAGTGGAGTTTGAAAAAACGTTACCACCTGGAAAGGTGTCATCTGATTCGTTGTCACCCAATTCTTAAATTGAAATCGAAAGGGTGAATGTTGCACTTGAGGCTGTCATTGGAACCATTACCCAAAAGCCTCATGCCACTAGTACCTTTCCGAGAAGTCTAATTGAATGTGTGAGTCATTTCATACTAGTGACTTATTTGATAACTATTGTTGTAAGAAGCTATAGGATTGAAACTTGAGTGTTGTTCATATCTAACTTTTATTGCCCTTTCAAGGTGTAAGAATAAGGATGAAAGTATTGGAGAATGAGGTAGGATATCGCATTAAGTATAAGATTGATTGAAATTTGAATAAAGTAAAATTTAACTCGTATTGAATAAGAAATTGTTAAGAGGAAGTCGTTAAGTCCTGTGATTGAACTATAAGGTTTTAATTGATTGTTGATTCATGTTAAGGGTTGTTCCTAGGCCATTGTCCACTAACAAGGATGCTCAGTGTCCAAGAAATAAATTGAAGAAATCTTCTTCTGAATTGGGACCGATGGATCTTCTGGGACAGGTGGGACACCTAATGACTCTTGTAGATTAGTATTCATTGTGGTATCTTTTAAAAATCCCTAACTTAATTGAGACATCAGTTGGTAGGTGAGTTCTTGGAATTGTATGACATAGTGACACGTAATATGTTACGGTACAATTTTGACTTGTTTGTGATTAATGAAAAGGCTACCTTTGATTGCTAAATCCTACATGTATAGATGTTATCTATCTTTTCTTGCTTCCTCCTAATGTTTGCATTAGTGATGTAACCATTGAACAAGCACTCATCTCGGTTTGAGTTGCGTTGTAAATTCTTCTGTTTGTATTTCTGAGTGCCAGGGCGAGGTCATCAACCTCATGATTAATTGGCTAAGCTCATTTCCTGATAAATTGTAGTTAGTTCTTGGTGAACAACTTTTCATCACTCTTTTGCAGATCACTCATTGTTTTTATAAGTTAAAATAGTGTCCTTTGAGAAAATTGAATTTTCATCACTATAAGGATTATTCAAAGTGAGGTTTATAAATAATCATTATCGAAGTAAAGTTGTTTATGAAACGCTTTAGAAAACTTAATTGTTTTCATAACAAAGAACATATCTGTAAATTCATTTTGAATTAAGCATGAATATATATTTTAAACATGATGACAAAGTTTTGACGAACTAAGTATTGCATCGTTAATCTTGAAATTGTATATAGTTGCGCGCCTACATACAATTTGGAAGGGACCACGCAAGGCTGATTGGTAGTCACCATGAAATTATTAATAAACACTAAATTTTCTTTGAAGATTGTGAAAGATTAAATTTTATGAGATCTTTAAAAAGTGCAAAATAGGGACATATTATTAGGGACACCTACATATGTGCCCGTACTATTTATTCTTCTGAGTCGATTTATTCATCTGTGGAATTTGTCTTATTTGACAATTGATATTTCCTTCTTGTCCAATTCTCCCGTAGTGAGATTCTTAGGAAAAGTATCTGATTACCGAGTGTTGATACCCGACTGGATGTATCGACGTTCCTATCATTTATTTTGATTTGGTTTCATTTGAATGACCTGGGTAACGATCCGGGGAGCTTTCGAATGCGTACTCAAATTATGAAAACATGGGATATATTCATATTCGTTAAATGTTTTCGTCTGTATCTGATTTGAAATTCTCTCGCATAGATTATGCGTTGACCTTACTCTTTTAAGGTTTGTTATGTCTCCAGATATCCTTGAACTTGTGAAGGATTATGAGTTATTATTAGTCTTTTGAGAAGTTCACATCTTATCGACGGCAATAAAACTGGAAAGTTGATAGTGCCAGTAGAATGGATTGATTGATTATGACATGACGACATTGTCTTAATTGATGGGAACTCAAGTAGAATTCCCCTAAATGATAAGATGTTGATTATCAAAGGTGATCTAAATAATTCTTGATGGATGACCATATCCTGCATTTAGACTTAAAGTTATACCGTGAATGGTTGTGAATTAGTTATAAATATTATAATCTAGAAAGAACTTAAAAAGTGAATGTATTAAAAGATGTTTCCGTTATCTGAAAATTTAGGAGGTATTTGCTGGTGAATTACCTAGACTTTTGCCATTAAGGCAAGTTGAAATTGGTATTGATTATATTTCCGGTGCTGCACCTGTGGCTTGTGCACTGTACGTCAGCACCATCTGAATTAAAGGAATTCCCGTACAACTGAGAGAGTTGTTGGAGATAGATTTTATTCTACCGAGCTCGTCATCATGAAGAGCTATGGTGTTATCATTCCTTATATTTATAGATTACTGTGAACTGAGTAAATTGACAATCGAAAACGATATCCATAACTCGAAATGGTAGATTTGTTCGATCATTTACAAGGTTTTAGCGTATGTTTTAAAAATTTGATCCACGGCATGGTTATCGTCAACTTCGCGTCCGCGAAGAAGATTATCTATTCCAATAACTACATCCAGAAATTGTAATGAACATTATGAGTTTCACGTGATGTCGTTTGGATTGACCAATCCACATGTAGCATTCATAAATTGGTGAATCACGTGTGTAGGCTGTAATTTGATAAATTCATGCTTGTGATCATTAAGGACCATTTGTTTGTTTATAAGAATAAGAAGGAGTTAGAAATTATTTATAGATTGCCCTAGATTGGCCGAACAATGAAAACTTGTACCTTGAATATTTAAAACATGAGATTTAATGCTTAATCCTTTACATAATATGATCGTCCGATTAATGATGGTAAGATATATATATTGACTTTTCAAAGATTAGAGCCATTAAGACTTTGGGTTTTACCAAAAAGAAAGTGCAAATGTGTTTTGACAAATGTTTTATCGAAAAGAACTTTTGAGGGATTATTCCCTTATACCCAGAACATTTAACTAAACTCCTGTTTAGGGGTAAATGTTCGTGTATACCTCAAGACAACCTAAGAGGGATTGAGGAAAACATTTAAACCATGACTTAGAATTTGAAACGCAAATTTCTGCTTTTCAACTAAGAAAATTTTTGACCAAAGTATAAACAAATATTTTTCGAACATTTACTGATCTCATTAATTATTTTAATTATTTTCAATAAATCAACAAAAATCTTGTTAATTAAATTCAAATTTATTTTGAACACTTTTATAAAATTGGTCGAACTGAGAAAATTTAAAACTTTTAAGTTTACCTTTCATAAAATTAATTATTTATTATTTAATTACTTGTAATAATTATCGACGCTTTAGACGCTAGACTAAGCAAAACTGATAAAAATGATAGCTGAAACGAAAATGAAACTTATAAAATATGAAGTAAGGTGAACGTAATTACTGATATATTATGTAGAAAATATGAAGAATTAATTACGATGTATTTCTTAATAATGAATGTGCAAAATAAATTGCCGAACAATTTAAAATATAGCTGATGCTTATAAAAAGGATAATATAGATAATAAAAGTGGTTCGCGGCTAATGTGAACCATTAGAATTGAGAAGCCGATAGCGTTAAATGTTTTAAAGACCACTTGTGATTGTCTAAATATGGAGGATTGTGAGATATAGTTATGTTGGAATCTACAAGTGTTGGAAATACGTTTTACGTATTTATGAAGGATCGGTCGCTCCAACGATAATTATGTAATGGGCTCGTGATCCATTTAGTTTATGTATAGTCCATATAGCCCACATGTAGGGTGGGCTATATATATATCCCCTCCTAGCATGTTAGGAGGGGTTGTTGATTGTCATTTGACACTTTCATTCAATTCCATCTTTTATTTCTCTCTCTAATTCTTCCATTTTCTCTCCTTTCTCTCTCTACTCCCTCATCTCCTTCCTTCATCTCTTTCATATCTATCAATTAATCAACCATCTTAATCCATCAAATACATCATATAGAATAGGCCAATGATTTCGTAGACCTTCAGCAAGTATAAGTATTCTATTCTTGTCATTTCTGATTTAATGTATCATTATCAGAAGAAGTTATACTGATGGCAAATTATTAAGGCAGACATCGCCTCATACATTAGTAAATGTCTAGCTATTGCAAAGGTCATCATCTGAATTTGATTTGATTTGGGTCATCGTCGACAGACTGACCAAATCTGCTAATATCATTCTTGTTAATGATAGATTCTAGATGAAGAAATTGACTCTTTATATTTAAAGGAGTTGTGTAAACATGGTGTGCCTGTATCGATCACCTCTATCAAGATCCTCGCTTCGCATTGAATTTCTAGAGATTTGCTCAGAAGTCATTAAGAACGAATCTTGATGAGAGTACTGTGTACCACCCCAATCGAAGGGACGAGGTAAAGTAACGATACAAAATAATATAAGCGCTGTTCTATGTTTGAATGATTGACCTTTGGTAATAGACCGTATAATCGTTTTCCTTTGGAGAGATTATCATTGATAATTATCGTGTTAGCATCGAGATCGACTCTTGTTAGGATCTATATTAGAGCATCTGTAAGCAGGAGTTGGGATGAAGACACCCTACATACACCCATTGTGAGTTGGACATGTCTTTTAGGTTTAAGGTTTCCTATGATGGCGAACCTAACCTTACAAAATACTCGACCCGCGAGACCTGAAATGATTGTTGAAAATAGGATCTGATTATTGACTGCCGGTAGTGGGCAGGAGGTTATGTGAATATGAAATGTAGATCTTGAAGTGCCAGATGGGTAGCAAAGTTATGCCAAAAAATTTAACTATGGAAAAATGAATTGATGACCTGAGAGATCATGGGATATAAGTCCCCGTTGTCTGGGACCATTGAGATAATGTAGAAGATTGGTTTGAAAGGTGTATAAGCTGGATCTACCCTAGGACTTCAAGGACTGCGTGAATTATGTTCGTAAATCGAACTTGATAAAATGTCTATCAAGTGAAAATCTGAATTCTTCTTAATAAAGCTTAGATCGGCGAAAAGTTGCATTCATCAGAAACCCGTGAACATCATGGATAGAGAAAGTAAGTCAACATTTAGCCTGGTCTTATTCCTGTAGTTATGTTTGATGAAACTCGCGTATTGTAATGGATTACACTTGTGAGAAAAGACCGAATGTGGAGGAAATACCCACATGGCTTTAACTCTATAAGAAGTGAGTAGTAAGACGATCTTTGAGGACAAAGATCCTGTTTAGGGGTAAATGCTGTGACAATCCGTCAATTTATGGTTGATATTTTATTCTCAAATATTATTTAAAAACATTATTTTAATGTCATAATATGAACTCACTTATTTTTGGGAAGTAATTTGGATTTACGTCTTGAAGTAGCGTCGACTAAGTCTAAACCGGAGGATTGAACGTTACGTGCTTACGTTTACATACACCGTTTTGGTGACAGTCCGACATTTCAGAAAATAAATTTATCCGTGAATATTATTTTGGGATTTTAATTTTGAGTTGATGCATAAACTCACAAATTTACGAGAAGAGATTAGGACTTACGATTTTAATTTAACGTCCTTTACGACCAAACCAGAAACCTTAGGATTACGTATTTTCGTTTTTGAACTCCGTTTTTGATGAGACAATTTTTATTAGATTCGTTTTGTGTCGTTGCTTCATAATTTATAAAAACGTTTTTCGTAAAACGACCCGAGGGCACGCAAATCAAGGAAACTAGAATCAAGGAATACCCGTAAATTAATGGGGATGGAACAAGTACATACTTGTCCCACCCCCACACATGGCTAAACAAAACTAACAACACCATGTGGTGTCAAGCTTACAAGATAAGCTAAGACACATGTCTTAGTTTACTTGTAAACTAGCAACTCATGCAAACCACTCACCAAACTCTCTCATCTCTCTCTATTTCGTCCAACAATCATCAACAACAACCCTTAGCCATAACATCATGTGTTACTTATGTACATGATGATGCTACTTTAAAGCTTTGAAGATTGGAGGTGATTCTAACATCCAAGGAGAAGATTTGTTGGTGTCATAGGGCTGATTTTCCATAAGAAGTTTATAAAAGTTGGTAGACTTGAAGATGATATTGGTTTATCACAAGTTTTGTCATCAAAATCCAAGCCTTGTTCATCAAAGACTCATCTTTTCATCACTAATGGTGGTATAAAGATTGTTCTTCCTATCCTCTTGTTATTTTGATTATCTAATCTTGTAATTTCTTTATTTATGTATATGTATATGATGATGAATGATGATTAAAAATATTATGTGGGGATTTGGTGTTGATAGATTTGATAAACATGGGTAAAAAGATGGAAAAATCACATGTAAAAATGGTTAAATCTTGCTTAAATAAGATGGCTGTATAAAAACAGTAAGTAACCAAATTATAAACTGATAATATGGTAAAGTGGAATCAATATACAGTAAGCATAAGATGTTATACACATGTGAGAGTTGGCCATGCAATGGAATCATAAAAATGAGTGAGATATGATCAAAACAAGTTTAGAGTGCAAATATGCCTATACTGTTTTGGACGAATTTATTAAACTATTTAGAGGTTGATTCATCAGTAGCTATAATGGAATAAAATGAAGCACATATCATGTAGTTTCTATGATAAAAATTTAAGGTCCTATCTCATTATAGAACTCTAGATATGGACATTTTAGTGAACTTAAAATTTAGGACTGATTTTGTGAAATTAAAGTTTAATATTATTATATAAGCACTCAAATAAATATAGTATAAAATGTTAATTAAAACCCACTAACTTATATATTACATTTATATAAATATTTATAAGGATAAATAAATGGACATTTTATAAAAATGGTAGTTTGGTAAGTTTTAAGTTATAAAAACTATAAACATGATTTTTACGTCTTTTCGGCTAAAACCGAAAGATTAACGTTTTTGTTAAATAAAACTTAGACGGTTGGACCCGTCTAATGTAAACTTTTATAAACTCACATGCTGATGTATAAACATATATAACAAGTAAAAACCGATAAAACCCGAGCTTTACAACGTATAGACATTAACGGGCCAAAGTAGCCTTAATGGACAATAAACCCGACTAATTTGGTAAAACACTTATAAACTTACTTATTGGGGTTAACCCACTTGGGCCAACATGAAAAGTATAATACTGATAATAAAAGTGTAAAATGGACTAATATAAAGTATTGGGCTTGTAATAGGGTTATTGGGCCTAAAACATGTAAATAAGTAAAACTAGTAAAACTAGTATAAAAATGTTACCAACACGTAAACAATATAATGAATGAGTAAAAATGTATAAACCCACTTGATCATCATCATATATATAAAATCATCATATATATATACATAATTGTTATTTTATAAAGTCATTGGACAAGAATCCAAGACAAGTATTATTTGTCTAGGTTTCCGTGATTGAAGCACGTACCGTACATCCGAATTGTCGATAACCCGCTTTCCCACATCAACGTGAGTTCATAGCCTCGCACTCTTTTAAATGTTTTTATAAATGTTTTATAAACCCGCGAGGGAGATAACATGTTAGTTTTTATAAAATAGGACACCATTTGTCCCGATTGCTTGTTTATTGATTTGGACCCGAATGATGGTATGACCCGATGAATGATTATATGACCCGATAGATGAAATAAAATGGATTATTAAAGTTAGGTTATGTCACTAAAAGTCCCATTAGCATGAATTGTGAACTACCGGGATTTGGTAGACGCTTATGCATATAATAGTACTATTTGGGGACGATCACCCCAGTTCGCGCCTTGACGGTTGATCCCCGTCGTGCCACATTGATTGGTAAGCGAATTTATGTATGAGAAGATTTACATAGCGTGACCTTTGTGGCGACACGCTAATTTAGATGGGCAAATGAGTTTCGGGCTAGCTACACGTTGTTTGTTGTAGTAAGGTAACAATGTCATGCGGCTTATAATAATCCAATTAACGGAATACTGCTATACGCACTGAATTACGACATATTGCCTGACTAGCAATATAGGGTCTTACTGTTGATATTATGTTCGTGTTTTGGTTTTTCATAACCATATTCATATAACGGTTTTTATTTAACTTTATACAACGTTATAAAACGTATTGTATGATGTTTTTACGGCATTGGCTCGTATAATGATTTTGAAGGCGAAAGCCTATATTATGATTTTGATAAGGAATTGTATAAAATGACTTTGGCTATTTTATGGCCTATTAAAATGATTTGTACAAAATGATTTTCGGTAATAATTTTATACCGATGTTATATTGATGGTTTATTAAACTCTATGAATTCACTCGGCGTTATCGCTGACCTTTTCTTTTAACATGTTTTGTCTCAGGTACATGAAGGTAATTCTCGGGAAGACAACAAGAATTTATGGCCCGCACTTAAATTATAATTTCCATTCAAATGCTTTGTAAAACATGTATGAAATACAATGACTTGGGACCTATGTAACTTTGATTTTTATGAATGGAAATGCTTTATTATCAAACGACGCGATTTTTATGCGTTGTCTATGATGTGAGTAATGTGCTATCCCGTAACACCAACGAGTCTTCCGCTGTATTGAGTTGTATAAATTTGGGGGTGTTACACCAAGAAGAGGAATTTATTCCTCCACCTAGAGTCCTTTCCCTAGTTGAGGAATATCAACAAAAGGTTATTGACCTAGAAGAGTGGAAGAAGGCTAACCCCACTTTGTTTGATAAGGGTGGGATGCTTAGTAAGAGTCCATTTGTGCCTACACCCATTAAGAGTCCAGTAGTATCTACACCTATCACTGTGACCAATCCCATCACTATGACCAATCCCATCACTAGAAAAGCTGTTAATCTTGGCTCCCCAATTAAGAAACAACCTAGTGTTAAATATGCTGAAATGTATAGGAAACCTAGGCCACTCAAAAGACAATCAAGTGTTAATAGGACTGGGTTTTATCAATCTAAGCCTAAGTTTGTGTCCAAAAAGGCTTGTTACTCATGTGGGAGCTTCTCACATTTGGCATATAATTTGTGTCAGTGGATACAATTCATTTGCTGACAATAGGTCATTCAATGTTAACCATAGACCTTTTGTCCACACTAGACCACATGCTACTAGACCAACTCCTTTCTTCTCTAAGGCAGCTAACACCCATGGACAAAGGCCCTTTCAAAAGACCAACACTTGGTCAAACAGGCAGTATGTTCCTATACGAAACCCTAATCTGGGCGCTGACAAGAACAAATTTAGCGCTGATAGGAACAAATTCAACGCTGATAAAAACAAATTCAATGTTGACAGGAACAAATGCAACGCTGACAACTCCAAGTTTGGCTTGAAAACGCCACAACTAGCTGTTGTCAGACCTTATGTTAGACCATATAAATAAAGATACTTAGTTAGTAAGGGTCAAGGGTCTAAAGCATCATCCCACATAACTTGGAAACCTAAACACGAGTAAAACTCTAATTTTAATGGTATTACAATAACTGGCAATAGATTTAAATATCTTGAGGAGGTCATTACTAGACTCATAGGAACAAATTGGGTGATTAGGTCACAAATGGATGAACGGGGATTTGTGGTAAAGAGTAAGACCACTCTAGTTGAACAACTAGACAGATCAAAGTCTGACAAGGCTTGGATCTCCAAAGAAAACTAATTTGTTTTCTTTTTGAGCAGCCTATCCAAAAGCAGGTTAATGTTCAAAGATATTGGGATATTGGATGCTCAAGGAACATACATTGTTGGTCTTTCTATTGTTATTATTTTTATCCACTGACATGTTATCTCTACCCATTATTGTGGGAAAGGGTAGCCTCTGTTGGTGTGTTTTTGTGGTTTTTGTCTAACTATGCAGGAATGTGGAGCTACATTTGGATGGATACAGAGTTGCAAACTTTTATTTATGATGGTTTGAATGTTTACATTCTTATCTTGAGATAAAAATTTTCTTCTTCACATATAATGATTTGTATGCTTCTATTAAGGGGAGCTAAACCTTTAGGTTTTTGGGTACTCTTAGACCACTCTTGCACAATTCTAGATTGTGTCCACAGGTGAGTGGGGGTTGAAATAATGAAGGCTCTTTCCTTATGAAATTGTTGGAATTTCTAAATCTCGAGGCACTGTAGCATGCACGTAATTTATTTTGCATGCATGCTGCCAAGACGTTTGACCTAGATTTAGGTGTGGTCGTATGGGTGACTTGGGGTAGATATATTTTTGGGCTTACTTGGGGAGTTGCAAAGGTTTTATGTAAATTAACTTTCTCTTTGGGGCATTTGTGAACAAAGGACTCTTGAGTTCATGTGTGTCTATCATGCTTTTGCATGAGTGTATGAATGAACAGTGTTTGTCACTCTTGCTTATTAGAGACTAGTTAATTTCCTTAGGATTACTACCTTTGTTTGTGTTTTAACTAAGGTTTTATGCATTCTCAAGTACATTTTATGCTATGACATCTTAGCTGGTGTCATTTATAAACTTCTTTATAGACCCAAAACATTTCATCACCCTTTCATTTTTAAATTTTTGGATATCTGGAAGACTAATGATCATTGAGATGTTTTTTCTAGTGATTAACATATAGTAGCAGCAGAGATCACTTTCACAAGGGTGAATAGTGTTATGAAGATGGCTGAGACTATTGGTACTAGCTTTAATGCAGGTCAAGTCAGTCTTATCATCAGTAAGTCCATCTCCATGTCTTGTGAATCAACATTGAGGATTCATTTTCCGAATGTGGATGAGGACAATATGAAAATTTTTGAATATCATGGAATTGACGAATTTTTGTATTTGCTTGAAAAAGTAACATACATTACTTGTACCAACTGTCATGCATTAAGGTTTTTGAACTCACACAGTTGAGGGAGAGACTCGCTGTTTTGGACGCTTCATGGTTCCAAGGAGGACATTCATGGTTCCATCCTTATATATTAATCTTGGAGAGGAGTCTTAAAAAGGGGAGGAGTAATTGAATATGAGTAACAAAGTTATAAAGAAGGCTCCAAGAGACTCTGTAGGTAACTAAAGAAGCTTTCTGTTATAAGATGTATTGAAGAAGGTGATTGGCTACACAAGCGATTTGAGTGTTTGTAAGAATCCTCTATATATATTTTGTTTTATTCAGAAACTTGATTACTAGAGTAGATATCAAGTTTGGGGAGGATTGTTGGGAATAAAATTAGCTAAGTCATTCAGACGCTGACAAATGGATTTCTGACGATGACAAGAAGAATTGAGGCGTTGACAAGTTGAACGCTGATAAGAAATATTGAGGCGCTGACACAGGAAATATTAGGAAGACAAGGACTAAATCTGCCAATGATGAATTATTCAAGCTGGTGGACAAAATATGAAGATAAGAATTCAGAATATATTCTTAAATGTTTAAAAGATTTAGTCAATAAGTTATTTGAGTTTGTTTATCTTATGTCTCTTCCTAAAATAGTTGATCTCAGCTTTTTGTACAAGGCTCCTTAAACCTATAAAAGGAGGCCTTAGGGTTAGACATAAGACATCCCTTTCACACACCTCTTCCACATATCTCATAACACTTTCATTGTAATCATTCATTGATATTATTAATCAAAGTGAAAGTTTGGTTTACTTTGTTTTGTTCTTTGTTCTAAGTGTTAAATTCCGCATAACACTTAGATTGTTCAATACAACAAAGTTTATCTACGTGTTAAACTTGATTTAATCTCGTTAACACAAAGCTAAATCGATCTAAGTTTGGGATCAACAATGATAATGGTAATACTGAGGCTGCGGTCTCAGGAATAACGTATGACATGTGATTTGGATTATAATATATTGCCTGACTAGCAATATGGGGTCTTATTTATGATTATATCCGTGTTCTGGTTTTACATAACTATTTTAGATAACGGTTTTTATTATTTTATAAACAACGTTATAAAACGTATTGAATGGTGTTGTTACGACAATGATTCGTATAAAATGTTTTTGGCCTAAGTTATGATTTACGACAATGATTCGTATCAAATGCTTAAGGCCTATTTTATGATTTACGACAATGATTCGTATTAAATGTGTTTGGCCTATGTTATCGTCTATGACAAAGAATAGTACAAAAATGTTTTTTGGTAATGATTATATACCGGTTTTATGATTAATGGTTATTATTAAACTCTATGGACACGCTCAGCGTTTCGCTGACTTTTAATATGTTTTATCTCAGGTACTTGAAGGTAATTCTCAGGAAGATGACAAGAGTTTATGGCCCGCATTTAAATAAAAATTTCCATTCAAATGTTTTGTAAATTTGTAAGATATATTTTACCTGAGGACCTATATAATTTGATATTTATGAATGGAAAATGTTTTGTCATTAAACGACGTGAATTTTAAGCGTTGTCTATGATTTGAGTAATGTGTTATCCCGTAACACCAACGACTCTTCCGTTGATTTGAAATGTGAAATATTTGGGGGTGTTACAGTTTGGTACCAGAGCACTCATTATAGAGA
The DNA here is from genome assembly GCA_025667525.1 of Glebionis coronaria. Lineage (NCBI taxonomy): Eukaryota > Viridiplantae > Streptophyta > Magnoliopsida > Asterales > Asteraceae > Glebionis > Glebionis coronaria. The sequence continues at coordinate 460,942,716 of CM046877.1, forward strand.
ACGAAAGATTTTTAAAACCAAGATTTTGAATAAAACTTCTCAAAAATCATTTAGCCATAAATATTTTTAAATAAATATTTTGAGTAAAATGTTAAAAATCATTTGACTATAACGGTGCCGAAGAATTCCTGAGTTACCGACAAGGCCAGACTGATAAGTGTTATTTTAATATATATAACTTGGATTATATATATGATGTAATTTGATTACAGGATTCTTTAATGATTATTCTAATACTTATACGAGATATTTATACGACGTAGATTGTCACAAGGAACCCTAACTCACCTAGTAAATCAATCGAAGCTATTTATGTAGGAATTCTAGCTATTCCAGATCTAAACCAAGTTGTGGATGTTTATGATCCCAACAAAATGGTTTATATTCGTAGCAATGTTGATATTAGTTGATTGTGATATTGAAGATGAATTATAGGGATTAAATCTGATATCGTTGTAATGACGATCTTTTCTTATAGAGTAGAGTTTGGCAAAACCTCACCACCTAGAAATGTGTCATCTGATTTGGCGTCACCCAATTCTTAAATTGAAATTGAAAAGGTAAATGTTGCACCTGAGGCTGTCATTGGAACCATTACCCAAAAGCCTCATGCCACTAGTACCTTTCCGAGAAGTCTATTTGAATGTGTGAGTCATTTCTTGCTCGTGACTCACTTGATAATTATTGTTATAAGAGCTATAGAATTGGAAATTAAGTGTTGTTCATGTCGAGCTTTTATTGCCCTTTCAAGGTCTAAGAATAAGGTTGAAAGTATTGGAGAATGAGGTAGGATGTCGTATTGAGTATAAGTTGGTTGAAACTTGAATAAAGTCAAATTTAACTCGTATGGAATACGATATCGTTAAGAGGAAGTCGTTAAGTCCTGTGGTTGAATTATAAGGTTTTAAATGATTGTTGGTTCGTGTTAAGGGATGTTCCTAGGCCATTGTCCAATGACGAGGATGCCCAGTGTCCAAGAAATAAACTGAAGAAATCTTCTTCTGAATTGGGACCGATGGATCTTCCGGGACAGGTGGAACACCTAATGACTCTTGTAGATTAGTATTCATTGTAGTATCTTTTAAAATCACTAACTTAACTAAGATATCAGTTGGTAGGACGAGTCCTTGGAATTGTATGACATGGCGACACATAATGTGTTACGGTACAATTTTTGACTTGTTTGTGATTAATGAAAAGACTACCTTTGATTGCTAAATCCTACATGTATCGATGTTATCTATCTTTTCTTGCTTCTTCCTAATGTTCGCATTAGTGATGCAACCATTGGACAAGTACTCATTTCGGATAGAGTTGCGTTGTAGATTCTTCTCTTTGTATTCCTGAGTGCCATCGAGGTCATGAACCTCATGATTATTTGGCTAAGCTCATTTCCTATCATATTGTAATTAGTTCTTGGTGAACAACTCTTCATCACTCCTTTTGCAGATCACTCATTGTTTTTATAAGTAACACAATACCATCTGGGGGAAAGTATGAAATTCTTATTTATATATGAGTTATTTAAATCGGTACTATAGTAGTTACTGTCAAAATAAAGCTTTTATTAAACATCTTGTAAATAGAATTGCTTTCATAATGATGAACATTTCGGTAAAATCCTTTTTATTTTTATTTCATAATTAACCATGAATATACATTTTAAACATGCTGGCAAAATTTTGATGAACTGAGTATTGCATCGTTAATCCTTAATTGTACATAGTTGCGCGCCTACATTTTTCTTTGTAATTTTGAAAGATTAAATTTTCTTTATGAGATCTACAAGAAGTGCAAAATAGGGACATATTGTTAGGGACACCTACATATGTGCCCGTACCATTTATTTTTCTGATTCGAATTTACTCATCTGTGTATATTTGTTGGGAATAAATTAAGGCCAGATCACTTGAGCGCTGACAAGAACAATTCAAGCGTTGACAAGAACAAAACAAGCGCTGACAGCTTAAGCGTTGACAAGTTAAAGTCAAGCGTTGACACATTGAAGACAAGCACTGATGGAAGATATAATCTACACGTTTATTATATTCTAGAATACTTCTAGTAAAGATAAGAACGACAATGTATTTTCTATATTTATCTTTACCTAGAATAGTTGATACGTAGATTATTGTACAAGGCTTCTTGTATATATAAAAGAAGGCCTTTAGGTTAATGTTTGACATAAGATATATATAAGTTTTCGTTTGTAAACATCTTTTATTGTAAGCAAGTTCGACATTGATAATCAAAGTGAAAGTTTGTTTACATCTTGTGTGTTCTTGTTTAAGTGTTAAATTCCGCATAACACTTAGATTCATAAAGCATATACAAAGGTTTCTCTACGTGTATTACTTGATCTAATCTCGTATACATAAAGCTAATCGATCTAAGTTTGGGATCAACAATATTGTCTTAATTGACAATTGATATCCCCTTCTTGTCCAATTCTTTCATGGAAAGATTCTTTGGAAACTTTTCTAACTATCGAGTGTTGATACCCGACTGGGTGTATCGATGTTCTTATCATCTCTTTTGATTATATTCCATTTGAATTACATGGGTAACGATCCGAGGTGCTTTCGAATGCGTACTCAAATCATGAAAACATGGAATATATTCATATTCGTTAATGTTTTCATCTTTATCTGATTTGAAATTCTCTCGCATAAATCATGCGTTGACCTTACTCTTTTAATGTTAGCTATGTCTCTAGATATCCTTGATTTGTGAAGGGTTACGAGTTATTCTTAGCCTTTTGAGAAGTTTTCGTCTTATCAACGGTAATGAAACTAGAAGGTTGGTAGTGCCATTAGAATGGATTGGTTGATTATGGCATGATGTCATTGTCTTAACTGATGGGAACTCGAGTGGAATTCCCCTAAAAGATATGATGTTGATTATCAAAGGTGATCTAAATAATTCCCGATGGGTGACCGTATCCTGCATTTAGGCTTGACATTATACCATGAATGGCTATGAACTAGTCATAGATCTTGTAATCTAGAAAGAACCTAAGGTGAATTTATTAAAAGGATGTTCCTGCTATCTGAGACTTTCTGAGGTATTTGCTAATGAATTACCTAGACTTTCGCCATTAAGGCAAGTTGAATTTCATATTGATTATATTCCCGGTGTTGCATCTGTGGCATGTGCACCATACGTCATCATCATCTAAATCAAAAGAGTTACCGTGTAACTGAGAGAGTTGTCGGAGAAAGCTTTTTATTCTACCGAGCTCGTCATCAGGAAGAGCTATGGTGTTATCATTCCTTATATTCATTGATTACCGTGAACTGAATAAATTGATGATCAAAACTAATATCCATTACCCAAGATGAAAGATTTGTTCGGTCATTTACAAGGTTCTAGCGTATATTCCAAAGATTTGATATACGATCTGTTTGTTATCAAATTTGCTTTCGCAAGGAAGATATTCCAAATACTAAGTCTAGAACTCGTAATGGACATTATGAGTTTCATGTGATACCATATGGATTGACCAATGCACATGTGGAATTAAGCTGTATTTTGATAAATTCATGCTTGTGATCATTAAGGACCAGCTGCTTGTTTCCAAGAATAAGAAGGAGCTTAGTAATCATTTGTAGACTACCTTGATCTAGCTGAGATGTAAAATATTGTGCGTTAAACATTTAAAGTGGGATGATAGGCTTGATCCCTTACATTCTTTGACCATGCGATTAATGGTAGTGGAATCTATGTTGACTCTTTAAAGATCGGAGCCATTAAGGCTTTGGGTTATACCAAAAAGGAAGTGCGAAGATGTTTGACAAATATTTATCGAAGGATTATTAAGGAATTATTCCCTCATAACCAGATCATTTAACTAAACTCCCTTAAGAGTAGATGTTTGAATATACCTCAAGACAACCTAGGAGGAATTGAGGAAACTATATAACTCATGACTTGGAATTTGGAGCGGCAGTTTTTGCTCTTAAACTAAGAAAATTTTAACCAAAGTCTAAACAAAGATTTTTCGAACATTTACGGATCTTGTTAATTATTTTCGATAAATCAACGAAGATCGTGTTAACTAAATTCAAATTTATTTTTGAATATTTTTCCATAAATGGACAAACTGAGAAATTTTAAAAATTTTACGTTTACGTATCATAAATTAAATATTTATTATTTAATTACATGTAATATTTATCGATGCTTTAAACGTCGGACTGGGCAAAACTAATAAAGATAATAGTTGAGACGAAACTAAAACTTAGAAAATATGAAGAAAGAATTTTTGAGTCATTATGGTCATGATATTTATTTCATCGGGGAAGGTGAATGTAGTTGTTGACGCGTTATGTAGAAAGAATAGAGAACCAATTAAGATGTTTTCCTTAGTATTGACCATATACAATAAATTTCCCGAGAAAACTAAAAATGTACAAGCCGAGGCTTGTAAGAAGGATAATATAGATAATGAAGGGTTTCGCGGCTAATGAGAACCACTAGAAATAGGAGCCGATGGCGCTAAGTGTTTAAAAGTTCGTTTGCGGCTGCCTAAATATTGAGGCTTGTGAGATTTAGTCATGTTGGAATCTCATAAGTTTAAGTATTCTATCCATGCCAATTCTGATAAAATGTATCTTTATTTGAAGAAGTTGTACTGATGGCCAAATATGAAAGCAGACATCGCAACATACGTTGGTAAATTTCTAACTTTTGCGAAGGTCAAGGCTAAAACGTCAAAATCCATCCGGATTGCTTCTATAGCTTATAATTCCTGTTTGGAAGTGGGATAGAATCACCATGTAGTTTTTATCACAAATCTTCCAAGGTCATCATCTGGATTTGATTCAATTTGGGTCATCGTCGACAGACTGACCAAATCTGCTAATATCATTCCCGTTAATGATAGGTTCTCGATGGAGAAGTTTACTCTTTTGTATTTAAAGGGGTTGTGTAAGCATGGTGTGTCTGTATCGATCATCTCTATCAAGATCCTCGCCTCGCATCGAATTTCTGGAGATTCCTTCAGAGGTCATTGGGAACAAATCTTGATAAGAGTACTACTTACCACCCACAATCGGATGGACAATGGAAATAACGATACAAACACTAGAAGTATTGTTTTATGTTTGAGTGATTGACCTTTGGTAATGAACTGGATAATCACTTTCCTTTGGAGATATTATCATTGATAATTATCGCATTAGGATTGAGACCAAACCTTGCGAGGAACTATATAAAGAAAAATTTAAGAGCACCTGTAGGTGGGAGTTGGGATGAAGATACCCGACCCGCGAGACCTAAAAGGATTGTGGAAATTAGGATCTGATTATTGACTACCGATAGTGGGCAGGAGGTTATGTGAACGTGAGATGTAGATCTTGAAGTGCAGGATGGGTAGCGAAGTTATGCCAAGAATTTTCACCGTGGAAAGGTGAATTGATGATCTGAATGATCGTGGGAGGCTAAGTCCTTGTTGTATGGGACCATTGAGATAATGTAAAGATTTGGTCCAAGAGGCATATAAGCTAGATCTACCCTAGGACTTCAAGGGCTGCATGAAATTATGTTCCATAGATTGAACTTGATAAAATGTTAATCAAGTAAAAATCTTATTATTTCTTAATGAAGTTTGGATCGGCGAAAAGTTGCATTCATTGAAAACCCGTGGACATCAAGGAGAGAGAAAGTAAGTCAACTTAAGCATGATCGTATTCCCATAGTTATGCTTGATGAAACTCGCGTATTGTAATGAATTACACTTGAGAGAAAAGACCGAATGTGGAGGAAATGCCCACATGTCTCTGACTCTATAAGAAGCGAGTAGTAAGATGAATTGATCTTTAAGGACAAAGATCCTCTTTAGGGGGAACTGCTGTGACAATCCGTTAATTTGAGGTCGTTATTTTATTCTCAAGTATTATTTATAATCATTATTTTATTGTTAATTTATGAACTCACTCACTCTTGGGAAGAAATTATGGTTTACGTCTTAAAGTAGCATCGACTACGTCTAAACCGGAGAACTCTACGTTACGTGTTTACGTTTACATACTCTGTTTTTGTAACAGTCCGACATTTCAGATAATAAATTTATTCTCGTATATTATTTTGAAATTTTAGTTTGTGTTGGTTTATAAACTCACAAATTTACGAGAAGAAATTACGACTTACGTGCATAATTTAGCGTCTTTTACGATTAAACCGGGAACCCTAGGTTTACGTATTTACGCTTTAGAACTCCGTTTTTGATGAGACAATTTTTATTAGAATCGTTTTGTGCCGTAGTTTCATAATTTATAAAAACGTTTTTCGTAAATCGACCCGAGGGCACGTAAATCGAGGAATCAAGGATCGAAGAGTGCCCGTAAAAAATGGGGATGGAACAAGTTTACACTTGTCCCACCCCCTATAATGGGCAGAATTCACTAAGCCATAACACCATTTGGTGTCAAACTTATACACTTCCATAGGACACTTGTCACATATACTCCAAAAATCTCAAAACCTCAAATCTTCCTTCACACTTCACACACACATGCAAAGTTTATAAAATATTTTTCCCAATCTCTCTTCCTCCTCTCCTTGTGCCATCCATAGCCACCACCATCCCACCATTTCCATCAAAAATTTAACCATAAACTTTAACTATCATTCACATATGATGATCACTACTTAAAAAGATGAAGATTGAAGGTGATTTTAACATGTGAAAAGGAGTTTTCATGGAGTCAAAGGGCTGATTTTTAAGAAGGAGTAGATCTATTTGAAGATCACAATATGTTGTTTCAAAAGGCTAAAGATTTGGTTGCAAGGATCAAGCTTGTTCATCCAAAATCTCAAACTACTCCATCACTTTGGTTGGTATAAAGATTGTCTTCCTACCATCATCCTACTATTTTTGTAAATGTATTTATCTATTTACTTCAAAATTTATATGTAAGATATCTATGAATGATGATCAATTGATTGCATGGGGATTTTATGTCATTAGATTAGGTTAAAAATTCTAAAACTACAAGAAAAAGTTGTTAAAATCTTGACTAGATTAGTAGGCTGTAATAAACAGTAACTTTCAATAGTTTTACTTGGTTAAATGGATGAGATTATTGGATATACAGATAGATAAATTGTTTTTACATAAGTGGTGAATTGGCCATACAATGGAATGTTAAAAATGAGCAAGATATGGCCAAAACACTTTTGTGATACTAATCTGTCTGGTCTATTTTGGACGAATTATTAAAAATACTTAGAAGCGGTTTGAGCAGGAGCTATAGAAGAGTTATTTGTAACACATGTCATGTAGTTTATTTAGTAAAAATTTGGGGTTTCAGCTCCTTGTAGGAGTCAATATATGATCAAAATGGTGGACTTGAAATTCTATATCAGATTTGACTAAAGTATATATTATTAAAAGAGCACTCAAAGTGAAATACTATATAAAATAAGTATGTATAAGTTAATAAATTGATATAAATAATATAAAATATGTTTATACACTATAATAAGTAAATATTACATTTTATAAAAATAAAACTCAAATGTTTTCTAAAACTAGAAACTATATATAAGTTTTACATCTTTTCGGCTAAAACCGAAAGATTAACGTTTTGGCCAAATAAAACTTAGATGGTCGGACCCGTCTAATGTAACATTTTTATAAATCATATACTGATATCTAAACACACTTGAAAAGTAAAAATCTACAAAACCGAGCTTTATAACTAATGGACCATGGGCCAAATTAGCCTTGTTGGACCACTAGGCCCAACTAGTTTGGTTTAATATTATTGGACTTACTCATGGACTTAACCCACTTGGGCCCAGTATATGAGTATGGGCCTGGTCTAAAAAAGATAAATGGACTAATATAATGTATTGGAATCTTAATGGGCTTATTGGGCCTTAATATATAAATGGGCTAAAACTAGTATAACTAGACTAAGTTAACTAGTACATAACAACTAGTAATGTTGTGTAAGTATATAAAACCTCACTTGATCATCATGTTATGACATCATTACATATACATAACAACATTTATAAAGTTATTTGACGATATTCTAAGACCGAGTATTATTTGTTTAGGTTCCCGTGATCGAGGCACGTACCGTACATCCTAATTACCGATAACCCACCTTTCCCAACCAACGTGAGTTCATAGCCTCACACTCCTTTAATATTTTTATGAAATGTTTTATAAACCCGCGAGGGAGATAACATGCTAGTTTTAATAAAAATAGAACACAAGTGGTCTTGATTGCATGCTTATTGCTATGGACCCGATTAATTGTATGACCCAATGAATGATTGGTATAGATTATTAAAAGTTAGATTATGTCACTATAAGTCCCATTAGCATGAATTGTGAATGACCGGGATTTGGTAGACGCTTATGCATATAATAGTACTATTTGGGGAAGATCACCCCAGTTCGTGCCTTGACGGTTGATCTCCGTCGTGCCACATTGATTGGTAAGCGAATTTATGTATGAGAGGGATATATTTAGCGTGATTATTGTGGCAACACGCTGTTTTAAATGGGCAAATGAAATCTGGGCTAGCTACCCGATATATTTTATAGAAACGTAACAATGTCATGCGGCTTATAATAATCCAATAATAATAATGATAATGGTAATACTGAGGTTGCGGTCTCAGGAATAATGTATGATATGTGATTTGAATTATAATATATTGCCTGACTAGCAATATGGGGTCTTATTTATGATTATACTCGTGTTCCGGTTTTACATAACTGTTTTATATAACGGTTTTTATTATTTTATAAACAACGTTATAAAATGTATTGAATGGTGTTGTTACAACAATGATTCGTATAAATTTTTTTTGGCCTAAGTTATGATTTACGACAATGATTCGTATAAAATGTTTTTGGCCTATGTTATGGTCTATGACAAAGAATTGTACAAAAATGTTTTTTGGTAATGATTATATGCTGGTTTTATGATTAATGGTTATTATTAAACTCTATGGACTCGCTCAGCGTTTCGCTGACTTTTAACATGTTTTATCTCAGGTACTTGAAGGTAATTCTCGGGAAAGATGACAAGAGTTTATGGTCCGCATTTAATTAAAAATTTCCATTCAAATGTTTTGTAAATTTGTAAGATATATTTGACCTGAGGACCTATGTAATTTGAGATTTATGAATGGAAAATGCTTTGTTATTAAATGACGTGACTTTTAATCGTTGTATATGATTTGATTAATGTGCTATCCTGTAACACCAACGACTCTTCCGCTGATTTGAAATGTGAAATATTTGGGGGTGTTACAGGTGGGGTCACGATAAACCGAGAAAAGTTGATATTAACCAGGGAGGAGGTCTGGTGGGTTATGGGGTGTTTTATGTAAAGGTGACATGGCATCATGTTTTTCCCACGGCTCAACTGTACCTAGCCTCTTAGTGTCAAACACAGAATCTGCCAATGTTGTTCAATATCTGCGCGGGTAACTCTCTAATCCTTATTATTTTACTTTAAATTTTCTTATAATATTCCATACCTTGATTTCATTTTGAAATATTATATTGCTTTCGTTACAATACTTATTACCTCCTTCCAAACCCTTCGTGCTTATATATATATTTTACATTCCTTAGTGTTGCATTCCATGTTGACAATCAGTTATGCATATCTAAAATCTCTCCTTATTTTAATTTCTCCCTTTTCCATGAATCTTGAAATAGGAAACTTATACAAGTTCCCACTAAACTTTGTATTGTGTTGTTGACAAAAACATGTCGCCTACTAGAATTCGTAGGGACGATGGACCCAGGAGATCACGTAGGGTTGCTATGGAGAGAATTATTGCAAAAAGGGTGGAGAAAGCTATTGTTGATTATGAACATAGTCGAAATACTCAAGATAAAGATGAAAGTTCCTCAAGTGCAAAAGGATGTTCACACAAAAAATTTATGAGTGGGAAGCCACACTCTTTCAAAGGAACGGAAGATGTTGTAGGTCTAACACGTTGGTTTGAAAAGATGGAGCAAGTATTTGGAACTTGGAAGTGTGCTGAGGATGATAAGGTGATATTTGCCGCTAGCACGTCAGAAGGAAGTGCACTTACTTGGTGAATGCAAATATTCAAACCTTGGGCCTAAAAAATGCAAACAAAATTCCTAGGAATGAATTTAGGGTGGAATGGAAATGTTCAAACCTGGCCCAATTCGCAGACCCAGCTCAGCTGCGTTTTGGGCCAATTAAAAATAAAAGTGAAAGATTTGGACTGATATGCAATTTACTCTTTGTGCCAAGAACAGAAACAAGTAATAAGGGGAAGGACTAAACTTCATTAAAAACAAGTTCAATAAGCAAAAACGGGCTATGAAAGAAATAAGCTAATACTAGCTTATTAGTGGACTAATTAAGCTCAAACAAGTTGAAAAATGATTAAAATGCAAATTTAGCTAGCCAAAACTGAAATGAGATTATGGGATAAGCTACAGCTCTCAAATGAATTTTCTCAATAAACCACTTTTAAGAGTTAGGAGAATTGGCTTAACCAATTAATCTAAAACTTATAAGAATTGATATTAAGCTGAAAATATTGATATCTATCAGAACCCTTTTTGAAATTTCACTTTTAATAAGTTAAAATAAGACTTGGACCAAAACAGCTTAACAAAAAGCTTGAAACTTTCCAGAAATGATAATTAGATGATTATAAGAAACTTTTGTGAAAGAATTAAGTTATATGATGACTGAATAAGCACTTATGAAAATCTATTAAGCTAACAGTAGGTAAGTGGCTGAACAACTACTTTTAAGCTATTTATGGGCTTATTAAATAAGCTTCAAAGAAAACTTATACCTAATCTTAACTAGATGATACTATAATCTATCCAAAAAGCCAAAACACAAAGTCTAAAACACTATTATGAAGAACTTAGAATGATCTAAAGTTGACTGATTAGACTGTTTTGCAACAGTTAAACCATAAGCACTTTTAACTTCTTAACCTGTTTGACTTTGGTAATGTAATAAGTGTGAAAACACTTATCCTTTAACCTCTTAATTATAATAATAACCAAGCCAAAATGTGTATTTTATGTCATAAATGTCGGAATTATGAGTGGTTTGTGTTTTTGTTGTGATTTAGGATCAAAATGTGAAAAGGGAAGAAAACACGGGCTTTCACGGGCTTTTATCGAAGAAAACGACAAAAGGCGAAGTCAAAAGATCAAGAGTGCAAAAAGAACGGAAGTCCAATGCCTATTCTGAAGATTTATCGAAGAAAAGTCTAAAGACGAAAGTTTAATAAAGTCGAAGAACTCAAGTCTAAATAAGTGAAGATATTATAAGACGAGTTCAAATAATCTTGAGACAAAGTCGAAAAAGTCGAAGAATTTAGAAGACGAAAAGACGAGAAAGAAAGAAAGAAGGAAGCAACACATGCTTAACCTCCCTAATCACTATAAATATCCTCCTAATGACACATTAGGAGGTGTTGGCTATTCTGACAAACTAGTCTTCCACCATTTTCATTACTTGCACATTTATTTTCATGTCATTTACTTAATTGCACCTTTAATTTCTTGTCTTGCACCTTAAATTTGTAAGCTTTTAATTCTTGTCTTTACTTTAATTGTGGAATCTTAATTTTAATCAAGTTTTTATTAATCTCTCATTCTACCTTTCTTTTCTTTATTTAATCTTTATGTTTATGTGCTTATTGTCATGCTTATTTGATTGTTTGTTATGTTTTTATGTTTGTGATTGTGTTAGTTTATTGATTTTAGAGCTTATTGTGTGCTTTTCTTATTTTAATTAAGTGCTTATTAGTTTATTTTTATAAAAATTGATTTTAAATATTTTTATTATTTAGTGTTTTTAAAAGTTTTTAAATCTTGGCCTATTAGTTTTTTCTTAAATTTGATTTGGTAAAAGTTTTAGTTAAGTGCTTATTTGTTTTTAGCTTAATTTTAGTTTTTAGCTTATTGCAAACTTGTGTTTATCCAGATTGTGTAAAACCATCAAATTCCGGATAAGGTTCCGAAATTGGTATTCCGGATAAGGATCCGGAAAGCATTCCGAATAAAGTGACTGTTATTGATTCCGGATAGTGAGCTTGTGAAGATTCCGGATAAGCTACAGATTGCGAATTCCGGATAAGGCAACGAATTTCTGATTCCGGATAACTGTTTTAGTGGGCATTCCGGATAAGGTGACAATATTCCGGATAACACATCAAACATGCATTCCGGATAGTCGAAGAAACCATATTCCGGATAGGAGCAAAAAGGGGATTCCGGATAAGCTTCCGAACTTCTGATTCCGGATAAGGAGTCGAACAGATTCCGGATAAGGGGCTGATCTTATTCCGGATAGCTAGCTTGGGCAGAATTCCGGATAACAAGTCGAACATAATTCCGGATAAAGCACAGGTCGGATATTCCGGATAAGCAGGTTATTCTTGATTACGATTGGGAGTAGATTCAGGATAAGGGTGACATCCTTATTCCGGATAAGCAGTACTTTGTTAGGTATTCCGAATAGTTACAGTATTTTGGATTCCGACTCAGGTTTTGTTTATCCTCTGTATTTATTTTCAAGCATTTATTTTCCTGCATTTTTCTTTAAGTTTATTTTAATTGCTTTTCTTTATTTTAAATTTCAAGCTTACATTTTTATTACATTCTCAAATTAATTTTTCGTCAAATTTTAATTTTTGTCTTTTAATTAAATTTACTTTTAAAGTTTTTAATATTGCACCATTTACTTTTTAATTAGTTTTAGCTTTAATTACCGTCATTTACTTTAACGTTTTGCAATTTAATTATACTACAACGACCAATCTATTGTTTTCCACCAAAAGATGACTGAGTTGCACGTTAACCAATAGTCAATTCGAAGAGACTTGAACAACGATATTTTAAACTAAGTAAATCTTAGTTATTAAATGGCGCCGCTGCTGGCTCTTTTCGTAAATATTAACGGTTTTTTGTGAGAGACGCGTTGAATTTTGGGATCCGTTCACTCGTGAACGTTATTTTTCTTGCTCAAAAATTTTCAAAAATCCATAAAAATTAAAAAATTTTAAAAATCCATAAAAATAAAAAGTTTTCAAAAATCCAAAAAGATTTTTATTTTTATTTTTACACGTACATATATATTCTCTATTTCTTTGGTATCTTTTTCTTTTGCTTTTGCAGGTGCATGCATACTAGATCTTCAACTTATTCTGAGCCCGAGACTCGTGAAGATTTAGTTATGGCTGGTGTGCACAACAACAATAATCCACCCCACCCCAACATGAATAACAACAACAATGTTCCCCCACCCGATATTAGAACGATGGAGGAGCTTTGTCAACCTACAATGAATGGACGAGGAGGACCGATTGCGCCGATGCAAATCACGGCTCCGGAGTTTTCGTTGAAGCATCACATGATCTAACAAGTGCATAACACTTGTCCATTTCGAGGATTACCGGATGATGATGCCAACAAACACCTCGACAAATTCATTACCGTTACTCAAAGCATGAAGTTGACCGGTGTTACTATGGATTTTCTTCGCCTTCACCTATTTCCACACACCTTATCCCACCATGCCGAAAAATGCTTTGATCGTCTTCCGAAGAATTCAATTCATACTTGGGACGAGATGACTCAACGATTTTTGTCGCGCTACTTTCCACCATCTATGGTCACGAGCCTTCGAAATCAAATTAGTGGATTTACTCAAGAACCCATGAATCACTTTTTGATGCTTGGGAACGATATAATGTTTTGATCGATCGATGTCCAAACCACAATATGCTCCCCGTCACCTTAATTGATACTTTCTACAACGGTTTAACTTTTCGTGATCGTGATACGATTAATGCAGCCGCCGGTGGCACATTTATGAAAAGAAGACCCGAGGAGTGTAGAGAGCTTATAGAGAACATGACTACTCATCACAAAAATTGGTATTCATCCGCATCCTCAAGATCAAACCCGAGAGTCAATGTGTCTTCTACTTCTTCAAACCCTGATATCACCGAATTGACCCGCGCAATGGTCGAAATGAGCAAGAATATACAACTTTTGGCTACAAATCAACAAGAACAAGTTAAAGCTGTTGCACTTTCTTGTGAGACTTGCGGCGGTCCTCATTCATACACTGATTGTCCTTCTACTCTTGACTATCCGGAAAACGTATATGCGGCTTATGGTAACTACGCAACGGAAAACTACCAAGCCCGACCTCAAGGTGATCGTAACTTGCTAAGTTACAATTCTAACAACTTTCTTTCACCCGGTTTCTCTCCTCAAAACCACAACCCCAACAACTACAATAGAAGCAACCCAAACCCAAACCCACCTCGAGCTTCTAATCCTTATCATCCACCCGCTCAACAACCACCACCCATTAATCATGATGTTGAAGCTTTAATGAGAACCCGAGGAGAGCAAATTAAGAATCTGCAAAGCCAAATTATCAACTTGAAAGGAGATATCACTAAGCAAGGTAATGATATTAGATCCGAGCTTCGACATGATATTCAAACCTCTTTTAGCACTCAAACAAATGATTTGAAGAATATGCTGGCTAGTTTCTTACCAACTACTCAACCCTCTACTTCGGGCTCTCTTCCTTCTAATACCGTCACCAACCCAAGAGCGAATGTGAGTGTTATTACTACACGCAGTGGAGCTACCTTAGTAGGACCATCTATCCCTCCCCTATTTACTCCATCTACACCTCCTCCACCACCATTTATCCCTCCTACTCCCATGCCTAGTATTAGTTCTCCATTCCCGTCTCCACCTATGCATGAAGAAACACCCAAGAAGAACCCTTCACCAACCCCACCTTCCACCTATAAACCCAATATCCCTTATCCTTCTCGCTTAGACAAGGCCAAACTGCAAACCAAGGATGACATTCAAGTGTCGAACTATTTGAAGAATATTTTGGGACTGACCATCACCTTTAGCCTTGTTGAAACTCTTGCACAAATGCCTAAATTTGTTAAGATGTTTAAGGAATTGCTTAATAAGAAGGAGAAGATGGTCGAATTTGTTAATATTCGATTGAATGAAAATTGTTCCGCGGTCCTTCTTAAAGAACTTCCGGAGAAACTTGGATATCCCGATCGTTTTGTGCTACCATGTACTTTTAACCAAACCGAAGAATTTACTACCTTAGCCGATCTCGGGGCAAGTACAAATTTGATGCCTTTAAGTGTTTGGAAAAAGTTATCATTGCCCGATCTTACTCCAACAAAGATGACTCTTGAGCTAGCAAATCGTACTCTCGCTTACCCCGCTGGTATTGCCGAAGATGTGTTCATTAAAGTTGGCACCTTCACTTTTCCGGTCGACTTTGTTGTTGTTGATTATGAAATGGACCCTCGTATTCCTTTAATACTTGGTCGGCCATTCTTGAGAACCGAAAAAGCTTTAGTCGATGTTGCCGAAGGTGAGTTAATCTTAAGAGTCAGGAATGAAGCACAAGTATTTAAAATGGGGAAGATCACAACCAAACCCAATGGAAGAGAGTCAGAGAATATGATTAGTGTGCTTGATGATTTTATCGTCTACAACAATCCTCTATTCGATTCTTGCTATGATAATCCACTCTTCCAAGATGATGTGGATGATTCTCTCTCCAAGTTAGATCCTCCACCAATTCATGAGTATCCACCGATCTATGATGACTATGATGACGATTCTAGTTCTGATATGGATGATTCTGATGATTTTACTTCTGAGTATCCAGATAAGACCACTTATGATTATTTTGATGAGGCTGATACTCTTTCGAGTGATTCTTCACATGATGAAGATCCTCCACCAACCATGCTTGATCCTACTTTGTATGACTACTCATTTGAGGAATATTTTGCTTCTTTTCTCAGCACTTACTTCCCAAATGAGAGTGATGCTCCTCCTTTGGACTTTGATGATTATGGTCTTTATCCTCCTTTGGATATGAAGAAAACCGCTTCAAAGGAGAAGAAGCCAGCCGACACCGATATCCGTAGCACCTATGTCTTGACACCTCTCTATCCTCCCTCTGAGGATGAGATTGTGCGATTTATGAGCGGATCCTCTTCAAGGACTACTCAGCCTGAGTGTTATTTTCCCCTAAAGGAAAAGGTGTTCGATCCCGGTATTACAATCTTTAAGCCATCTCAGTATCCATCTGATGAAATAAAATGAAAGATTTTTGGAACTTTTGGAGATAGGCTCGCACCTCATCACCCTTGCTACCACCGTGCTCCATCTTTGCTTAAGGGAACCTT
The DNA here is from genome assembly GCA_025667525.1 of Glebionis coronaria. Classification (NCBI taxonomy): domain Eukaryota; kingdom Viridiplantae; phylum Streptophyta; class Magnoliopsida; order Asterales; family Asteraceae; genus Glebionis; species Glebionis coronaria. The sequence continues at coordinate 460,958,958 of CM046877.1, forward strand.
GCCTACTCTTCTTTGCCTTGCCTTGTTCGCCTTAAGCTTGTGATATTTGATGGATGAAAACCATGTATTTGATCCCGGTGGATGTTCTTCAAGTTTCTTCCCATGCTAATCAAGGTCGAGTCAGGCTCACGACTCGGTTAACAAAAACAAGCGCTTCTCGGGAGGCAACCCGTAGTATCTATCCTTTTTATTTGTTTTTATAATAAGTGTAGGGGGAGACCCTAGTATGTGTTTGTTGTCTTCTTAATTATCATGTGCAGGGATTCAAGCTTTCAAAGATACATTCTTGATGACTTTTGACGACCCGTGATTCCGTGTACCCGTCTTCCCGGTTCTATCCTAAACTCTTTTGATTCACTATTTTATATTCTTCAATATTTAAATAGGAATCACTTTAGTTGTCCTTTCCTTAGCAAGATTTAAACAATGTGCACAGTGTCCTAAGTGTCGGGGAGGTTACTTCCACATGCTTAAACATTGAGGACAATGTTTATATTAAGTGTAGGGGGACTTCTATCGAAGTTAAGTGGACTTTTCCTTGTATTTGTCCTCATTTTAACCGGAAAAGTGATTTTTCGATATTTTTCAAAACTTTTGATCTATTTTGGCCTAGTTGTATTTACCTTTGTCATAGTTATTTTCTTTCTTTGCTAGAATAAATTTTAATAATGTGGTTTTAATTTTTAAACGTTGTGAATCTTTTGACTCAACCCGAGTTTACTTATCTAAGTTTACTCTAGCTAGTATCCTTAACGTGTTTAAGTAAAGTTTTGCTAGGCTTTTATATAGGGAACTTTAAAACGCGAAAGTCTTAACTCCTTCGGGTTAAGAACAAGAACTTTTCGCAAGTTCCTATAATCGATCCTAGAAAGTCGTTTATCAAGGGAACTTTAAAATGTGAATTCTAAACTTGAAAAAGTCTAAGAGTTTGCAAGATCCTATAGATGACTTGAAAACCCAAAACATTGATTTAATAGGCTAAGCATCCACGAGTCTCATTCCTTGAGATTTTGAACTGTGGAGAACGAGAGATGATAGAGTCAATTATAAGTTTGGTTTTCTTTCATGAATTTATGTGAGTTGATTATGAGCTTTTCTCCCATCGCTTGCTAATAAACTTAATTGAAATAAATAAGGTTGTACGATTTGAAAAGTTACTTAGATTCTAGCCCAAGATCGTTTAAAAGTTGCTCGGTATTAATTAGAGTTCATAGCCAAGGCATAACTTATTGAAGCGGGATGCGAAGATTGGCGAGTCCGCAAAAGGCCCTAACAAGGATGAGGGCTACATTTTGTTGTTAAAGATCCCAAGTGATGTGAAGAATCATTTATCAAAAATCAATATGAAGGATCGAGACACACGACCAAAAACAAATACTCCCCTAAAGATCATGGAGAAGTCTATCCAAAAAGGCCCTAACAAGGTATGAGGATAAATAGATACAAGTCCTAAAAGGAGGCGGATCGTTGTATATCAAAATCCTAAATAAAGATTGGAGAAAAATGAAGAAGTCGTGGTCTAAATATGAAGAATCTCTCAAAAAGTTCAAGTGAAGAAATTCCTATTATGAAGAGAAGACCATTATTTCATGAGCGTCTCTCAAGGTTTGAAGTATGAATTCAATGCCAAATATCGGTCTGAGAAAGGTCTCAAATCGTGAAGCGAGTTATGCCAAGATATGAACTTTATGAGGTCCCGAGAAGCGGTTTTAAAAGATTTTGTCCTTTAGCTAACTATTGATTAAATCGTCCTACTTTATTTTCAGCCTAAATAACTATTGAAATAAGTCAACAATGCATCCTCGTGATCATTCAAGACAACAATAAAATATAAGAGATACACCTAGGAATAAGGGAGTCTAAGTGAATAATAGGCCCACATGAGTTTGTGTTAGTTTGCTAACTTATAATAACAATGATCTCGTTTTTAAGCTTGGTATGTGGAACATGAAACTTGAGGGTGATAATCATTCATGACATTCAAAAACCCCAAGGTAAGTTTTTGATATTTTTACTTGTTTTCTTCCTTTAAATATTTTGTCTCTTTAAATAAAGGCCAATGTGGATTGATTGTGATGAAAAATGTAAAGATTTCTTTGTAATTAATATATTGCATGAGGACATTGCAATGGTCAAGTATAGGGGATTTAATAAGTGTGAAAACTCTTATCATTTTACCACTTAACTATAATAATAACCAAGCCAAAACGTGTATTTTATGTCATAAATGTCGGAATTATGCGTGGTTTGTGTTTTTGTTGTGGTTTAGGATAAAAATGTGAAAAAGGGAAGAAAACACGGGCTTTCACGGGCTTTTATCGAAGAAAACGACAAAAGACGAAGTCAAAAGATCAAGAGTGCAAAAAGAACGGAAGTCCAAGGCCTATTCTGAAGATTTATCGAAGAAAATTCTAAAGACGAAAGTTTAATAAAGCCGAAGAACTCAAGTTTAAATAAGTGAAGATATTATAAGACGAGTTCAAATAATCCCGAGACAAAGTCGAAAAAGTCAAAGAATTTAGAAGCCGAAAAGACGAGAAAGAAAGAAAGAAGGAAGCAACACATGCCTAACCTCCCTAATCACTATAAATACCCTCCTAATGACACATTAGGAGGTGTTGGATATTCTGACAAACTATTCTTCCACCATTTTCATTACTTGCACATTTATTTTCATGTCATTTACTTAATTGCACCTTTAATTTCTTGTCTTGTACCTTAAATTTGTAAGATTTTAATTCTTGTCTTTACTTTAATTGTTGAATCTTAATTTTAATCAAGTTTTTATTAATCTCTCATTCTACCTTTCTTTTCTTAATTTAATCTTTATGTTTATGTGCTTATTGTCATGCTTATTTGATTCTTTGTTATGTTTTTATGTTTATGATTGTGTTAGTTTATTGATTTTAGAGCTTATTGTGTGCTTTACTTATTTTAATTAAGTTCTTATTAGTTTATTTTTATAAAAGTTGATTTTAAATATTTTTATTATTTAGTGTTTTTAAAAGTTTTTAAATCTTGGCTTATTAGTTTTTTCTTAAATTTGATTTGGTAAAAGTTTTAGTTAAGTGCTTATTTGTTTTTAGCTTAATTTTAGTTTTTAGCTTATTGCAAACTTGTGTTTATCCGGATTGTGCAAAACCCTCAAATTCCGGATAAGGTTCCGAAATTGGTATTCCGGATAAGGATCCGGAAAGCATTCCGGATAACGTGACTGTTATTGATTCCGGTTAGTGAGCTTGTGAAGAATCCGGATAAGCCGTAGATTGCAAATTCCGGATATGGCAACAAACTTCTGATTCAGAATAACTGTTTTAGTGAGCATTCCGGATAAGGTGACAATATTTCGGATAACTCATCAAACACGCATTCCAGATAGTCGAAGAAACCATATTCTGGATAGGAGCAAAAAGGGGATTCCGGATAAGCTTCCGAACTTTTGATTCCGGATAAGGAGTCGAACAGATTCCAGATAAGGGGCTGATCTTATTCCGGATAGCTAGCTTGGGCAGAATTCCAGATAACAAGTCGAACATAATTCCGGATAAAGAACAGGTCGGATATTCCGGATAAGCAGGTTATTCCGGATAACGATTGGGAGTAGATTCAAGATAAGGGTGACAGCCTTATTCCGGATAAGCAGTACTTTGTTGGGTATTCCGAATAGTGACAGTATTTTGGATTCCGACTCAGGTTTTATTTATCCTCTGTTTTTATTTTCAACCATTTATTTTCCTGCATTCTTCTTTCAGTTTATTTTAATTGCCTTTCTTCATTTTAAATTTCAAGCTTAAATTTTTATTACATTGTCAAATTAATTTTTCGTCATGTTTTAATTTTTGTCTTTTAATTAAATTTACTTTTAAAGTTTTTAATATTGCACCATTTACTTTTTAATTAGTTTTAGCTTTAATTACCGTCATTTACTTTAACGTTTTGCATTTTAATTATACTACAACGACCAATCTATCGTTTTCCACCAAAAGACGACTGAGTCGCACGTTAACCAGTAGTCAATTTGAAGAGACTGGAACAACGATATTTTTAACTGAGTAAATCTTAGTTATTATAATGTCCAATGTTTTGACTGTTTTTATGACTTGCTTATGAGGCAAATGAGATACAACAAACCTTAAAACCATAGATTAAACAATAAGCTAAGTAAAAGCTACTCCAAACACTCCTTAACAGCTAAAATTAGAAAATTAACAAAGGCTTATGGAGATCTAATGAATTTTAAGCTAAAACAGATAATGAGAACTCAAACAAAGATCAAATGAAGGAGAATTAAGCAAGTATCAAAACAGAACTCACTTGATCATGCAATTCACATTTAAGCCAAATTTTGCCTAATATGAAAATAGAAAACAACCTCACATCGAGGCCTGTCCTTTGATTTAGGATGATCAAAACATAATCACTAACACTAGATCAAGCTCAAACAGCTACCAAAACACCAGAATTCACAAAAATGAATTTTGTGAAGTCAAACTTAAGTGTTCCCTCCAAAACTTGAAACAACAACAATACTTGATCAACTTCTGAATTAATGGCTTCAAAAGCTTGTAATCAAGCTTAGGATCACAACACAACAATCATAACTATAGAACTCAATGGAGAAGATGATGAACAGTAACAACGGTGTTTTTATTAATGTGAAGTGAGTTGAGGTACAAGATTGGAATGAAAGGATTACAAATGTTATATGATAACTGTGTAAACACTTACTCTTTTACCAATAAGAACAAGTAAAAACCAAACCAAAACGTAAGTTGATAAACGTAAAAGTCGGAATTACGCGTGGTTTTGATTGTTTGTGTAAAATAGGTACAAAAGGACGAAAACAAAGAAAACACGGGATTTCACGGTCGTTTTATGAAGAAAAAAGTAAAAAGCAAGTCAAGGGACCAAAAGTGCAAAAGTGTGAAAGTCAAAGGGCCAAAAGTGAAGATTCTAAAAAGATATGGTCTAAAAATTGAAGTTCGCAAAGTTAAGGGATGAATTCTGCCAAGATATCAAATTTTAATAATCCCTAGCCTAATCAGCCAATGAGAAGAGAGAATGGCATGTCACATGGATTCAGATCCGGTTTAACATGTTTCAACCAATAGAAACACTCCATTCATAGCACACGGATTGCCAACTCAATACCACCTTTTTTAGAAAAAGTAACCAACCACAGCTTGACACGTGTCAACTCCACATTCACCACCATCACCAGATCGAAAAGGGAGATAGAGGACGATTCAGACGAAACTTTTAACATGAAAATTTCTTGTTTTGAAGAGACAAATCCATTGGTACAAGCCAATTACACTGTCGTTGCCTTAATAAAAAATACTCAATTCATTCTTGACGAACAAAACCCTAATCCAGTTGTCATCATCCCATTAGATAATTAACCTGTCATAAATTGACACCTTGACAGTTTAGAACTCCCCCATCACCCACATGCTTTCTTAACTAACCTCAACGGCCTATAAATAGGAAGGACGCTCCCTAGAAACACATAGCTCATTCTTAGCTTAAATTTTATGCCAAATTTTCTATCATTAGTAGTTTTGTAACTAGTTTAGCATTTGTAATTATCTCCTACCAATTAAGTACTTAATTCACGCTTCATTAATAAAACTTCATCATTTTCACTTTTCATCGTCTTCTTCATTGATCATTAATGTTGTTGTTGTTGTTGATTTTGTTTTTGTTATATGTTGTATAGCTTGTATACATGCTATACAAGTCATTGATTTAGAGTTTGATCTAGTTTGTTGTTGATTCAAGTTTTTGGAGGGAAATTGCATATTTGAATTCATCACGTTAAAATCTATGAATTCTGGTGTTTTGATTGTTGTTTGAACTTAATTTAGTGACTATTAAGGTGTTTGAATGATCTACATCAAAGGACTGGCCTGGAATAGAGGTTAATTATGTTTTCGTTTTTAGGCAAATTAGGCTTAAAGTGTGATTGCATGATAAAACTTGTTTACCTTGCTTAATTCTTCTCAATTTGATCTGTTTTAGAGTTTTGGATATCTGTTTGTGCTTAATTTCCATTTAGTCTTCATAAGCCTTTGTTAAAATTCTGTTTTAGGATCATAAGTAGTGTTTGGATTAGCTTATTGGTAGCTTTTTGTTAAATCTGAGTTCACAAGTCTTTTAGCATCATTTTAGGTTCATTTGAGAAGTCTAAAAATAGTCAACCAATTGGCCTAAGCCAAATTCAAACGGGTTTTTACTTGTAAAGGTTATGTTTTAACTGATATTAAACATTGCTGAATAGTCAACTTTAAAAGCTTGTAGCTTATTCATTAATCATCTTTAAGCTTTGAAATTTGGGGCAAAAGATAGCTAGTAGTATCAAGTTGTTAAGACTAGGTATAAGTTGTAACACCCCGAAAGTGGTCAAATGCAACGGAATAGTAATTGGGGTGTTACTTTGGTGGATCGATAGCACAAAATATATAGAGAAATGATCATAATTGTCATTAAAACATATTACATGAATTTAATTGTGTAAATTAAGTAAATTGTCTTGAAATCAACATTTAACATTTTTGAAGTAATACCCCAGCCCAATGGTAAACATGATGCTTCCTATGATGCTAGAAATCTAAGTGCATATGAACTTGCTTATTTTCCTGAGAAAACATATAAAGTAAAATGTGGGAGTCAACACGAAGTTGGTGAATTCACAAGTTTAAATTATAATTAAAAGTACTAATATGCAAAACACCACGAAAGTAGTAGATCTCCAAGCTCAATACTATAGTAGTTCCTGTTGCCCTGTAATAAAAGCTAGACAAGTGATCAGCGGCCTATGTGGATCGTCCCTAAGAAGTACCCCTTTAGTCCGACAATGTATATAAGTTTGGTGGCCTTGGCCTAGGCTAGGTGAGAGCTACTCACGCAGACTGGGATTATCAATCCCCTATTAGATCTATTTATAACATTTCACGCTACACCATTAACTATTACAGTCCACGGGAATGGGGCAAACAATAGGGAGTAAAATAAGTTGCGGACCCGTGAAATGTTTGCATATACAATAATTAGTATGTTTTCTTCCCTACTTATAAAAGATGTAAAAATATGGGGCCATGAACTCACCTTATTGGTGATGTAGTAGTGATAAAGTCACTGAGTAGACTGGCACAGTATGATCACGAAGCAGTAGAATTACCTAAGTAATTTATATAGGACTCAGTAAATGTGCAAATGGAAAATGCATGATCACAATTTAATAGGTCGTTACTATTTTTAAACGTTATACTTATAGTAAGTTATCGACAAATGTACACTTTGAGTTTCTAAAAATGTATTTAACTTGTTTGAGCCTCAACGGTATAATTAGTTAAATAAATGATTTTTATTTAATTAAGAGTTGTAAAAGTACACACAAATTTTTAGAGTTTCAAATGTACAAAATTTGTCCTTCAGTTTACACAGGTTTCCTAATAAATCCTTTTAGTTTATTTAATTAAATAACTAAAATAAACTTAAGTTAATTTCACTATAATCCTTGTAAATGTGGAAGTTCCCAAACTGCCCCTAGGGTTTATAATAAAAATGGTAAATGGCAAGAAATACCCCTAGGGTTCGCGCGTTAAGTTTATTTGCAAGGTTAGTCCTTATTCGTTATATATATAATTTCAAAACAGCCCCTAAGGCTTTATTAAGTTTCGGTGAATGACAAAACAGCCCCTAGGGTTTTAAATGTTCGGTTAATTGCAAACCAAGTCCCTAGGGCTTGCTTTTAGTTTAGTAATTGACACAAATGGTCCTTGGAGTTTGTAACTTTTAAAAATAGGCAAAACGAGTACCTAGGGCTCGTTTGAAGTTTGATAATGGTCATAAATGGTCCTTGTGGTTTCGAAATTAATATAAGACACAAAATAATTATCTAGGGCTTGTTTATAGTTTGATAAATGGCAATAATGACCCTTGTGGTTAATTAAGTTTCGGCTATAATTAAATATAACCTTTAACTTTTGGTAATTTACAATATAGCACTTAGATTTTACAAAAGTTATGAATTTTATAGTTTTATAGCTTTGCAAAATAGACTCATACTTTCACCTAATTACATTTCTGGCATGAAGAGTTTAGGAATAGTGTTTTTGAGTCTTAATGGGCTCGTTAAGCCCCATAGTGACTTGGTTTGGTTTCAAACTTATTGGGATCATTCTTTGCGCTTATCTAAGTTCATAAGAATTACTAAACACTTTATAAATCCTAAATAAGTTAATTAAGCTAAATGGGCCTTGTAGGCTTGTGCTTATACACGGCTTAATAATAAGCCGTGGGTCATAGGCTTAAAAGCTTAATGATTTGTGGCTTGGGGCTTATATTTTAAGGCTTATATATTTATCTTATCAAGTTTACTTCATTAGGGACCTAGGAAAGCTAATGCTTCTAGTTTTTCTAGGCTCAATCTTAGATCTAAACAAGATTTACACTAGTGTTTCTAGATCTAAAGATTAGGCATGTTAACCATGAACATAAATCAAACTGTGGCTTCTATCTAGCTAGGGCTCGAGTTTAACCAAGGTTTTACGTGTGCGTACTATTCTTAGTCATGGTTTCTATAGATCACGTGTATAGGTGTTTTTTCATGTGTTTCATGATGTGGTAAAAGAATGTTAAGGAAAATGCAAGTGAGTATACTTATTTGTTAATGAAGGTTGATGACAAGTGATGAAGATTAGCTAAGAACTCCTTAAGTTAAAAAGATCTACACGTATGCTTCTTAATTATGACCTAGGATGGCTTGGTTCACTTGTTAGCCAAGATTTGTGTAGTAGTATTCAATGTTAGCACTAAATGAACCTTGTGATAAATATTTGGGGTAGTAAATGTTGTATGAATGTGTGTTCGTGTATGTGATTTGGTATCTAAAAATGAGAGAGTGTAAATGAGAAATGAATGTGCTTGGTTAGCTTATAATCTAGTGAGGTTGATGGTTTATGTAGTTCGGCTTAAGGCCACGCCTAAGAAAGAAAGATCAAGTTTAGGATTATGTAAGTACTATGATATCTATGATAGGATTTGAAAGTACACACCCTTAATTGCACAAACAAGTACTAGTTGGCTCTTGGTGGTCTAGCCGTCGCATGCTAAGGTCAAGGGGACAAATTAGATGTCAAGAATAGTGTAGGTTTAATGAGGTGTTGTAGTACAAGTGCAAGTTGAGGTTAAATGTAGTGTTCATAGATTTTTAAGTTAGCTTAAGTATAATCTAGGTGGTATTCGACTAGGACTTAGGGTCTAGGATGGTTTAATGTTTTGTCCTAATGAATTGGTAGAGTCACTAGTAGTCTAGGTAATATAATATGTGTGTAGGTTCGAATCTAGAGTGGATTTGGTTAAGTTTTAGTGTTTTTGGTGAAAGTATAAGCAGTAAAATATAAAATGTATAATTTAGTAAATCATAACTTAAGAGACTTAATAAAATTTAATAAAGTTGATAAGTATGAAGTTGTAATATGAAAAGTAGCTTTTGTTGACTCGTAGTATCATTTATAGTGTATAGAAGATATATAAATATATATTTTTGTAATAATCGTAAGCATTTGGTAACCGTTATTTATTGTGATCATGGTTTTAAATTTTTTTATAAACCTAAAATGATGTATGCATAGGATTATGCTTTCCATGTGACTTTATAGTCGTCAAAGTAATCAACTGTATGTTTTGTATGCTCATAAAGATGTAGTCATACTAAATGTTCCTGTGATCCCGTGATTGAATAATCATAATCATGATATAAGTTCATAGTTTAATTTAGCCAAGTGGTTGAATACTCACAGTCATGTTACAGTATATAATTGGTTCTCATGATCAAATGTATGAATGATAATGAATGATGCATATGATAGTATGAAGTTTTCATGCAAAGGTGCTAATATATAATATAACTCATGGGATGACGTGTAAAATGATGTCATAACCAAAACATAAAAACCACGGGTTTTACAACACTATCCCGTTATTTTAGCTTTGTCCTCAAAGCTTAAGATGACGTTACTGCTCAGGTGAACAAGTGTGGGTGCTTAGCTCTACATGAGTCTTCGCGTTCCCATGTGAACTCAGGACCTCGTCTTGAGTTTTAACGTAGCTTAACTAACGGGATTTGGCTAAGTTTCAGCTTCTTGACTACCCTCTCCATGACCTCCACTGGTTCTTCGGTGAATTGGAGTTTGTCATCAAACTTGACTCCCTCCAATGGCATGGCTAACGGTTCATCCGCATAGCACTTCTTTAGGTTTGAAACATGAAAGGTAGAGTGTACTCGACTCGGTTGTTGTGGTAACTCCAGGCAATAAGCCACTTCACCTATTCTGGAAATCACTTTGAAAGGTCCTACCTATCGTGGACTTAGCTTACCATGTTTTCCAAAACGTACAACACCCTTCTTAGGTGATGACTTGAGCATAACACGATCACCTACTTCAAATTGCATAGGTTTCCGTTTTCGATCTGCATAGCTCTTCTGTCTGTCTTGTGCAGCTTGAATTCTCTGCTTGATGCTAGTGATCTTCTCTGTTGTCTCTTGGATTAATTCGGGTACAGTAAGCTGAAATTCCCCTACCTCTGCCTAACACACGGTTGATCTGCACTTGCGACCACAGAGAGCCTCAAATGGTGCGGCTTTGATGCTGGCATGGTATCTATTGTTGTAGGAGAATTAAACTAAAGGTATATGTTCGACCCATCCTTTTCCAAAGTCGATCACGCATGCTCTCGGCATGTCTTCCAAAGTTTGGATCGTTCTTTCATTCTGACCATCGGTCTGAGGGTGATAAGCAGTACTCATATCCAAGTTTGTACCCAAAGCTCGTTGAAAAGCTTTCCAAAAGTTTGACATAAATCTACCATCTCAATCACAAATAATGGAGACGCGTATTTCGTGTCTCGTCACAACTTCCTTTAGGTACAGTCTTGCTAGGTGGTTCAGAGAGTCATTCTCTCTTAGGGGTAGAAAGTGGGCAGACTTGGTGAGTCGGTCAACAATTACCCAAATACTATCGAACACATGAGATGAGGTGGGAAGTTTGGTGACGAAATCCATGGTGATGTTGTCCCATTTCCATTTTGGAATTTCAGGTTAGGCCAGTAGTCTTGACGGTCTCTTGTGCTCAGTTATTACTCAGGCACACGTCAAGCATTTCTTCACATAAGTTGCAATGTCTGCCTTTATGTTTGGCCACAAATATAACTTCCTCATATCCTGATACATCTTCTCAGATCCTGGATGTATGGAGTATTTGGATTTATGAGACTCGTGCATGATCACACTTCTTAAATTTCCGTAACATGATAACCAACTTCTTCCATGTAAACACAACGTTCCATCTTCTCTTGGTTCTAGCTTCTCGTTGCTTATATATGTCCTAAGCATTCCCTCAATGTCTTCTTTCTTGATGTTTTCTGGTTTCCGAGCTTGTATCTGAGCCTCCAATATCTGCTTGGGTTGATCCAAGCTAATCTTCATAACCAAGGCTCAGACTCTCATGGGAGGATCAGTTCCCTTGCGGCTTAGTGCATCTGCAACCACATTGGCTTTACGGGGGTGGTATTTGATGTCACAATCATAGTCTCTAAGCAATTCTATCCAACGGGGTTGTCTCATGTTCAGCTCCTTTTGATCTAGAATGAGTTGCAAACTTTTGTGGTCGGTATGCACAGTACATTTTGTTCCGTATAAATAATGCCTCCAGATTTCAAGGCAAAAACTACAGATCCAAGCTCTAGATCGTGAGTAGATTAATACTGCTCATGCTTTTTCAGTTGCCTCGAGGCGTAAGCAATTGCATTCTTCCTCTGCATCAGTAGAACACCTAAGCCTTTGTGTGAGGCATCACAGTAGACAACGAAGTCCTCGTTGCCCTCTAGCATGGCTAAAATAGGTGCGCTGCACAATTTTTGTTTGATGGTTTGGAATGCTAGTTCTTCTTTTTCTCCCCACATAAATTTCACGCCCTTCTGAGTGAGCTTCGTCATAGACTTGGTTATCTTGGAGAATCCTTTAATAAATCTCTGGTAGTGTCTGACGAGACCTAGAAATTGGCGAATCTCTTTTGGTGATGTAGGCGGTGCCCAATCCTTTACGGATTCAACTTTTGCGGGATCTACTTGAATTCCGTTGATATCGATCACGTGGCCAAGGAAATGAACCTTAGGAATCCAAAAATCACATTTGGAGAATTTTGCGTATAACTTTTCTTCCTTAAGTAGTTTCAGCACTTGAGCTAGGTGTTCTCTATGTTCTTGTTCATTCTTGGAATAAATGAGTATATCTTCGATGAATACAATCACGAATTTATCTAGATACGGTCTACACACTCGCTTCATGAGGTCCATGAATATTGTTGGTGCGTTGGTTAATCCAAAGGATATAACCTGAAATTCGTAATGACCGTAGCAAGTTCTAAAAGCTGTTTTTGGAATGTCTTCTTCTCTGACCTTCAATTGACGGTATCCCGATCTTAAATCGATCTTGGAATACACACTTGATCCTTGGAGTTGATCGAATAGGTCATCGATTCGAGGAAGTGGATAAAGATTCTTTAAAGTTAACTTATTCAATTCCCTGTAATCAATGCACATCCGGAAGGAACCGTCTTTCTTTTTGACAAATAGCACTGGAGCTCCCCAAGGTGAGGAACAAGGTCTAATAAAACCTTTGTCTAACAGTTCTTGGAGTTGTTCTACGAGTTCTTTCATCTCGGTTGGTGCCAACCGGTAAGGTGCTTTAGCTACAGGTGCAGCTCCTGGTATCAAGGCAATATGGAATTCTACTTGACGAGTTTGTGGTAAACTAGGTAAGTCGTCTGGGAAAACTTCAGGATAATCGCGGACAATTGGCACGTCCTTGATTTGTTTCTTCTCTGGCTTGTCTTCTTCGTTCGTTTCAGAAATATGTGCTTAGAAGATAGGGCATCCTCTCAGTAGATATTTCTGGACTTTGGTACACAAGATAACACTCAGGCTGGTGTCAGTCCCTGTCTGTGTTTCCTTCTCCTCGGACAATTAAGTCTTCTTTTCCCTAGGGTATACGGACTAGATTTTCATCACACACAATGGTTGCGTGATATTTTGCTAACCAGTCCATACCAATGATAACATCAAAACTACTGGTAAAAGGTTTTTGCTCAAGTATAAAAATTTGTTCGTCTCGATTCAGTTCGAATTGATTTCCGGTTAAATGTGTGACTCAGTTGTTTATGGTTAAGAAAAAGGGAAGTTGATTATCTATAACTAATTAAAAAGTAAATGCAAAAAGTATTTTAAAAACAAACTAAAGACAAGTACAAATAATAAAAGTAAAACAAGGTGAATATTAAAAACTAAAAACTAAAACGATATTAAAATGAATATTAAAACAAATAATAAAACGAAATTTATAGCGAAATAATTAATAAAAATAAAACTAAAAGACGAAATTAACTATCGACTCTAAAATAAAGTTTACTTAATGAAAAAGGAGAGAATAAAACTAAAATGGTACTTTAAAGTTAAATGAGACAAAAGCTAAAGCGGGTACTAAAAAGATAAAACTTAAACTTTACGAAAAAATATTAATACTAAAAATCGACGAAAAATTCAACTAAAAATACGTAACTTTCAAAATTAAAATTGGAACAACTTTCAAATAAAACTAAACAATTACGGAACAATACTAATAAATAAACAAGCTAGCAGGCAAGTAGCTGAAAGCTGCCAGGCTAGCACCTCAATTGGCGCCAAAAACTAAGTTAGTTGGCACACAGCCATGTCACTTTTTCGGAATAACAGTTTCTTCGCAAAACTTGATTCTTCGGAAAAGTTGTTTTTTCGCAATATTCATTTTTTCGGAATAAGTTCATTTCACAACTTTTTTTCGGAATAATTTTTTTTCAGAACTTTCTTCGGAGTCATACTTTTTTGGAATAACTGCTTTTTCGGAATAATGACTAAATTCTGAAAAATGAATAATTTCGGAAAAATTAAGAAATTCAGAGAAAAACTAAATCTTCGGAAAAATTGACATTTTCAAAAAAACTATTTTTCGGAATAATCAACTTTTTCAGAGAAATGACTATTTTCAGAGAAATGACTAATTCAGAAAAAGGAAGATCTTTGGAATAATAAGCCCTAATCCGAAATTATGAAAACAGATATAGTAAAAACTGAAAAATCAGAAAATAAGCTACAAATAAGCAAATAACCAAAACTTAATCTAAAACACTTATAAGAAAAACTAATTCAACCACAAATCAAAAACTTGAAAAATACTAATAAATCTAAAAATTAAAAATCAACTTTTTATAAAATAAACTAATAAGCACTTATCTAAAAACTTAACCAAATTGATTTTTAGAAAAAGCTAATAAGCCAAAATTTAAAAACTTTTAAAAAACACTAATTAATAAACATATTTAAAACAACTTTTTATAAAAATTAACTAATAAACAGTTAATTAAAAATAAGAAAAACACAATAAGCACTAAATCACTATAAGCTATAAAAATCAAACACATAAAAACCAATAGGCACAATCAATCAAAAGCATCAATAAATCAATAAACATCAAGTTTAACCAACTACATGATCATCTAAATCAACACAAGATTAATAATAAAGAAAGGAAGAATGAGAATGATTAATTGAAAAGCTTGATTAAGATTATGATTAAGATCTAATACAAGATTAATGAAAAAGATTAAAACATGAAATAAAAGCTAGAGAGAGAAAGTGAAAACTAGAGAGAGAAAAGTAAATCTACACTACTCCTCATCTAAACTAACTAACCCCCTCCTAATGACACATTAGGAGGGTATTTATAGGAGGAGTAAGATGTTGGTGCGTTCTTCCTTCTTTCTTCTTGTCTCGACTCAATTTAAATTCTTTGTCTTTCTCGACGTCGTCTCGGGATTTGTTGATATAATTTGAACTAGTCTTATAATTTTCTTTTATAATTAGACATGGTTCTTCGACTTCATTAAACTTTCGTCTTTAGACTTTTTCTTCGATAAATCTTCAGAATAGGCCTTGGACTTCCGTTCTTTTTGCACTCTTGATCTTTTGACTTCGTCTTTTCTCGTTTTCTTCGATAAAAGCCCGTGAAAGCCCGTATTTTCTTCCTTTTTCATCTTTTGGTCCTAAACACAATAAAAACATAAACCACGCATAATTCCGACATTTACGACATAAAATACACGTTTTGGCTTGGTTATTATTATAATTAAGTGGTAAAGGATGGGTGTTTTCACACCTATCAAATCCCCTACACTTGACCATTGCAATGCCCTCATGCAATGCATTAATTACAAAGTACGTTTTACATTTTTCATCATAATTAACCTACCTTGGCCTTTATTAAACATAATTAAAGGAAGAAAAACAAATAAAGAGATTAAAGACTTACATTGAGGCTTTGGATTGTCATGAATGTTTATCATCCTCAAGCTTCACGTTCCCCAAACCGAGCTTAAAAACGAGATTATTGTTATTATAAGTTAGCAAACTAACACAAACTCATGTGGCCTAATTATTTACTTAGACTCCTTTATTCCTAGGTGTATCTCTTATATTTTATTGTTGTCTTGAATGATCACGAGGATGCATTGTTGACTTATTTCGATAGTTATTAGGCCGAAAATAAAGTAGGACGATTTAATCAATAGTTAGCTAAAGGACAAAATCTTTTAAAACTGCTTCTCGGGACCTCATAAAGTTCATATCTTGACATAACTCGCTTCACAATTTGAGACCTTTCTCGGGCAGATATTTGGCAGCGACTTCATACTTCGAATCTTGATAGACGTTCATGAAATAATGGTGTTCTCTTCATAATAGGAATTTCTTCACTTGAACTTTTTGAGAGATTCTTCATATTTGGACCACGACTTCTTCATTTTTCTCCAATCTTTATTTTGGATTTTGATATACAACGATCCGCCTCCTTTTAGGACTTGGATCTATTTATCCTCATACCTTGCTAGGGTCTTTTTGGATAGACTTCTCCATGATCTTTAGGGGAGTATTTGATTTTCATCGTGTGTCTCGATCCTTCATATTGATTTTTGATAAATGATTCTTCACATCACTTGGGATCTTTAGCAACAAAATGTAGCCCTCATGCCTTGTTAGGGCCTTTTCGGACTCGCCAATCTTCTCATCCCGCTTCAATAAGTTATGCCTTGGCTATGAACTCTAATTAATACCGAGCAACTTTTAAACGATCTTCGGCTAGAAGCTAAGTAACTTTTCAAATCGTACAACCTTATTTATTGCAATTAAATTTATTAGCAAGCGATGGGAGAAAAAGCTTATAATCAACTCACATAAATTCATGAAAGGATACCAAACTTATAATTGACTCTATCATCTCTCGTTCTCCACAATTTAAAATCTCAAGGAATGAGACTCGTGGATGCTTAGCTTATTAAATCAAAGTTTTGGGTTTTCAAGTCGTCTATAGGATCCTGCAACTTCTTAGACTTTTTCAAGTTTAGAATTCGTATTTTAAAGTTCCCTTGATAAACGACTTTCTAGGATCAATTATTGGAACTTGCGAAAAGTTCTTGTTCTTAACACGTAAGAGTTAAGACTTCGCGTTTTAAAGTTCCCTATATAAAAGCCTAGCAAAACTTGACTTAAACACGTTAAGGATACTAGCTAGAGTGAACTTAGATAAGTAAACTCGGGTTGAGTCAAAAGACTCATGACGTTAGAAAAATTAAAACCACTTTATTAAACTTTATTTTAGCAAAGAAAGAAAATAACTATACAAAGGTAAAAACAACTAGGCCAAAATAGATCAAAAAAATTTTAAAATGTCGAAAAATCAATTTTCCGGTTAAAATGAGGACAAATACAAGGAAAAGCCCACTTAACTTCGATAGAAGTCCCCCTACACTTAATATAAACATTGTCCTCAATGTTTAAGCATGTGGGATTAAACTCCCCTACACTTAGGACATTGTGCACGTTGTTTAAATTTTGCTAAGGAAAGGACAACTAAAGTGATTCCTATTTTAATATTGAAGAATATAGAATAGAGAATCAAAAGAGTTTAGGATAGAACCGAGAAGACGGGAACACGGAATCACGGGTCGTCAAAAGTCATCAAGAATGGATCTTTGAAAGTTCGAATCCGTGCACATGATAAGAAAGAAAACAACAAACACATACTAGGGTCTCCCCCTTCACTTATTAGAAAAACAGAATAAAAGGATAGATAATTGGGTTGCCTCCCAAAAAGCACTTGTTTTTGTTCATCGAGTTACGAGCCTGACTCGTCCTCGAATTAAATAGTCCATGGGGAAGCCTCAAATGTAATACCGGGATCAAAGACCTTGTCCTCGTTCCCGAAGGAAAATACAACATGAGAGGCCGGAGTATAAGTCTTAAAGGGTAGAAAAGTCCTTTCAACATACGAACAGTATGTGAAATCATGATCCGCGGGAGGTGGGGTGGGTAAAGGAATCAAAATGTCATCCCCAAAAGACATATGATTATCACTGAGCGGCAAAGCCATAAAGGTGTCAATTATGGATTGTTCAATGTCACCCCCCGGGTCAAAGCACTCATCCTCCGTAATGGTGTCTAAAGGAGGGGATGAAAGGTGCTCGGGAGGGGGACTTAGGACAATACCTTCATGCAACAAGTTATCAAAAATAATATCCCCCTCCGTATCATCATCATCAATACCCGGAGGTATTGAGAGAATGTCGATTTCCTCCATAACTGTATCATTATTCTCAACTGAAGTAATAGACAGAGGTAAAGACTCAGAAATAGGAGCAGAATTCAACGCTTCAATTTTAGCAATAAGAAGATGAACTTTCAGTAATTTGTCGCGAAGAATAACGTCTTCCACCTCATCTACAAGACTAAGTTCAGTGGTGAACTTCTCGTATGTCGGAGAGAATAAATCAATATCGCCTTCATCGCCCGGAGGAGAAGGAGAAATTTCAAAAGTGACCTCGTCCGTAGGCTCCACAAAATTTGGTGCATCACAAACCTCATCAAAGAATTTATCAAGACCAAAATCACTAATCTCACTCAATGTATCACTATCCTTAGATGCATTAGGGATATCAAGAGTAGGAGTAGTAATCTCAGAAGATGGGTTTAGATCATAGATATCATCCTCGTCATCATCATAATAGTAGTATAGACACACAAGACGAGGAGTATAATCACTAAGATTAGATACTTGTTCTTGTTGCTGTCGCTTTTCCTCCTCCCTTGCTTCACGTATGTTAGCTAATTCTTGTTGAACGTATTGAAGTGTATTCAAAAAGTTGGCTCGTTCTTCTTCAGATATTCTAACAGAAGGTTGATGATCGAGGGTGTATTGTGGGGGCTCAAAATTTTGGAAACCGGAATTATAGCACGGATGTGGCTCATAGTAATTCATCGGTTGAGAAGAATTAGAACACGGATTTGGTTCATAATAATCCATCGGTGAAGAAAAATGAGGACACGGATTTGGCTCATAATAATTCATTGGCTGACAATAAGAAGTATCGTGAGGGCCCCACAATGATTGCAACACGGGTATTGAGAGAAACCCGGTGCATTTTGTTGATATGGATCGTCATATATGGGAGAGGGTGAAATAGTGTCATTAGATGAGAAGAATGAATTGAAGTATGAATTGATCGAATTGCACGATAGACAACGGCCAAATTCGTAATTAGGGATATCCATTACACACCATTCGCATGAACACCATTGACAGGATTGACTACCAGAAGATGGTCTTCCACACCCTACACAGTCAACAAACGAATCCATTAAGAACAATAGATAAGCAAGAAGAATAGTTTTGGTGCAAAACTTTCGAAAAAGAAATGCTTTTATGATTTTTCAAATGTTTTTGGATTTTTGAAATTTTTTATTTTTATGGATTTTTGAAAAATTTTGGCAAGAAAAATAACGTTCAAAAGTGAACGGATCCCAAAATCCAACGCGTCTCTCACAATAAACCGTTAATCTTCACGAAAAGACCCGGCAGCGACGCCATTTGATACAAGGTGTTTGCTCAAGTATAAAAAATTGTTAGTCTCGATTCAATTCGAATTGATTTCCGGTTAAATGTGTGACTCAATTGTATTTGGTTAAGAAAAAGGGAAGTTGATTATCTATAACTAATTAAAAAGTAAATGCGAAAAGTATTTTAAAAACAAACTAAAGACAATTACAAATAATAAAGTAAAACAAGGTGAATATTAAAAACTAAAAATTAAAACGAATAATAAAACAAAAAATATAACGAAATTTAAAGCGAAACAATTAATAAAAATAAAACTAAAAGACGAAATTAACTATCGACTCTAAAATAAAGTTTACTGAATGAAAAAGGAGAGAATAAAACTAAAATGGTACTTTAAAGCTAAACGAGACAAAAGTTAAAGCGGGTACTAAATAAAAAATAAAACTTAAACTTTACGAAAAAATATTAATACTAAAAAACGACGAAAAATTCAACTAAAAATACGTAACTTTCAAAATTAAAATTGGAACAACTTTCAAATAAAACTAAACAATTACTGAACAATACAAATAAATAAACAAGCTAGCAGGCAAGCAGCTGAAAGATGCCAGGCTAGCACCTCAATTGGCGCCAAAAACTAAGCTAGTTGGCACACAGCCATGTCACTTTTTCGGAATAACACTTTCTTCGCAAAACTTGATTCTTCGGAAAAGTTGTTTTTTCGCAATATTCATTTTTTCGGAATAAGTTCATTTCACAACTTTTTTTTTTCGGAATAATTTTTTTTCAGAACTTTCTTCGGAATAATACTTTTTTGGAATAATTATTTTTTCGGAATAATGACTAAATTCTGAAAAATGAATAATTTTGGAAAATTGACATTTTCAGAAAAACTATTTTTCGGAATAATCAACTTTTTCAGAGAAATGACTATTTTCAGAGAAATAACTATTTTCAGAGAAATGACTAATTCAGAAAAAGGAAGATCTTCGGAATAATAAGCCCTAATCCAAAAATTATGAAAACAGATACAGTAAAAACTAAAAAATCAGAAAATAAGCTACAAATAAGCAAATATCAAATAAGCAAATAACCAAAACTTAATCTAAAACACTTTTAAGAAAAACTAATTCAAACACAAATCAAAAACTTGAAAAATACTAATAAATCTAAAAATTAAAAATCAACTTTTTATAAAATAAACTAATAAGCACTTATCTAAAAACTTAACCAAATAGATTTTTAGAAAAAGCTAATAAGCCAAAATTTAAAAACTTTTAAAAAACACTAAATAATAAACATATCTAAAAACAACTTTTTATAAAAATTAACTAATAAGCACTTAATTAAAAGTAAGAAAATTAACACAATAAGCACTAAAACACTATAAGCTATAAAAATCAAACACATAAAAACCAATAAGCACAATCAATCAAAAGCATCAATAAATCAATAAACATCAAGATTAATCAACTACATGATCATCTAAATCAACACAAGATTAATAATAAAGATAGGAAGAATGAGAATGATTAATTGAAAAGCTTGATTAAGATTAAGATTAAGATCTAATACAAGATTAATGAAAAAGATTAAAACATGAAATAAAAGCTAGAGATAGAAAGTGAAAACTAGAGATAGAAAGTGAAAACTAGAGAGAGAAAAGTAAATCTACACTACTCCTAATCTAAACTAACTAACCCCCTCCTAATGACACATTAGGAGGGTATTTATAGGAGGAGTAAAATGTTGGTGCTTTCTTCCTTCTTTCTTCTTGTCTCGAGTCGATTTAAATTCTTTGTCTTTCTCGACGTCGTCTCGGGATTTGTCGATATAATTTGAACTAGTCTTATAATTTTCTTCTTTAATTAGACTTGGTTCTTCGACTTCATTAAACTTCCGTCTTTAGACATTTTCTTCGATAAATCTTCAGAATAGGCCTTGGACTTCCGTTCTTTTTGCACTCTTGATCTTTTGACTTCGTCTTTTCTCGTTTTCTTCGATAAAAGCCCGTGAAAGCCAGTATTTTCTTCCTTTTTCATCTTTTGGTCCTAAAACACAAACCACGCATAATTCCGACATTTACGACAAAAAATATACGTTTTGGCTTGGTTATTATTATAATTAAGTGGTAAAGGATGGGTGTTTTCACACCTATCAACTACCAAGGTTTACGGGGATTAAATGGATATCGAAGGGATGTTTCTAAAGATTCAAGGTGTAACCTCTTAAGATAGTATTGGTTTTGATGACTTTACCGTCGGCTAATTCGACTCTGTAACAGTTGTCTAACTTGGTAGGAGTGATGTCTAGCAAACTACTAAACTCGGTAGATATAAAGCTCCCATCAGCTCCGATATAAAACAAAATAGATGCATATCGATTGTTCAAAAGAAATGTACCAGTAACCACATTGGAGTTGGGGTTGGTTCTGGTATTTCCTACGACATAAAATCTTGTCGGTGCTCCTCCACCGTTCTCGTTCTTGTTTGCTCATTTTGGGCACTCGGGTTTGATGTGTCCCGGTTCCCCACAACCATAGCAGCGAACTTCTTTCCATCTCACATCATTCCCACCAGTGGGATGGCGGTTTCCATACTCTCCATTACCACGGAAGTTTTGTCCACTCCCGTTTTTGGGTATGAAGTTGGTGCTAGTGTTGCTTCTGTCAGCTGGAACGAAGGTATTGTTTGATTCCGGTCTTCGGCAAGATGAGTCACGGTAATGATGAAAATTGCACTTGGCACACTTGGGCTTGGTACCAACATATCGAGGTGGCTCTGAGGTAGTTGCACTGTAAACCTGACCTACGTTCTGCCTTTTGGGTAGCTGAGTCTGATGATGGCTACGGAAGTTTTCATCGGCTTTCCTATTGTTCTCAGTCTACCTTTCTGCATGGTTACGACCTCGTTTGTCCATTAGCTCAGTGGCAAACTTAATGGAACCCTCGACTGTAGTGGGTCGGGATGTGAGCACGCTGTCGTGAATGGATTCCGGAAGTCTACTAACATACTTCTCGATCTTATCCTTTACCTCAGGAACCATTCTAGTGCACATCATGGTTAGCTCTTGGAATTTCTGATTGTAAGCCGTAATGTCATGGTTCATGCATTTGAGATTCCACAGTTCGATCTCTAGCTTCTTTATTTCACCACGAGGAAAATACTTCTCGGTTAGCCTTTCCTTCAACACAGCCCAAGTCATCCCGTAGGCATTGTCATTCCCAAGGGTAGTAACCAAAGAATTCCACCAAGTGAGAGCAATTTCTAGTAGAGTACAGGTGGTAAACTTCACCTTGTTCTCTTCTGTGTAGTCACTGATACGAAATACTGTCTCGGTCCTCTCAAACCATTGTATCAGTTCAACAACCCCTTCTTTGACCTTAAAGTAAGTGGGCTTACATTTCAAGAGGTCGGGGTATGTGCAACCTCTAGCAATTTTGTCGTCTATCCTTGCGTTGGATTTCTGACTGTCGTCTTGGTTCCTGCTGGGGTGAGCTTCCCTAACAGACGAAGGCGTCAGCTATGCCTTGCCCGATAAATACCTTGAGTTGGTCTTCTAATATGGTGGGTGTGGGATTAACTCCTCAGGGGTTTGACCGGGTGTTTCTTGCAGCCATATTTCTATAATATACAAGAAGGAGATTCATTAGTTGATCAATATTGCATTTATATCAGTTACATGAAATGTATATGTATGAAGTTTGTAACAAACTGGATAACCTATGAAAAGTTCACAATATAATATAAGCACAAGAGAGTAATAAAGTAACATCAGTACAAGTTATTTTTGCTAAACAACAATATGATACAGGTACAACCAATCTAAGACAGGGATACATCATGCCTGTCTGAAATAGTGGTACAGATGTTTTTGCTACAACAAAAGATAACCTACCTACAAGGGTTAGGTACTTAAAGATGAAAATACAACTGAAAGAACAAAAGATATAGTACATTAGTCCTAGATCATGAGAGCTGGGATGTAACCTAGTACTTGTCATAATATACAAGATATCTAATCTAAAAAGGGCTACCTGAGTCACTAGAAAAGGCTGGTACAGCTGGGGCTACAGGTGCCTGGGTAGCATCCTGTAAAGAAATCACAGTAGCACGGGTGTCTCTGGTGTGGTGAAGAGCCTCTAGTAACTGCAACTGTCGTGTTGTATCCGTACTCCAGAGGTAGTCAGTCTCAACAGTAGTCTCCTGATGACGCAAAGTCAAAGAAGATGCGACAAGTCTCCTCCTGGGTCATGAGAGTTGTGTGTGTGATACTGCTGGCTCTCGAGGGCGGACAAACACTGCCGGAGATGAGAGTTGTCCTCAATCAACCACTGCAGGGTGTCCTGGACAGTCGCCCAAGTCCCCTGTGTAGCGTACGACTCCACTGCTACTGCCCAATAGAGAGAGTCTAGTCTCTCCTGGAGTACTGAGCATCCATAATGGCCCGCTCGTAGTAAGGAATGAATAGCAGCTGAATCGTGAGCCTGCCGCGCAGCTAAGGCGGTGATCTGTACCTGAACAGGGACAGGTCCTGCCCGTCCCGCCCCTGATGCCTCTCCTATCTCAAAGGTGGAGACAGGACTAGAGTCACACCTCCTCTTGCGAGGTGGTAGGGCTCTGGTGGGATAGCATTAAAGAGTAGAGAGTGGTGGAAGTGGTGGTAAGACGGGTACAGTCTGATCTCCTTCCCCGGTTGGGGAAGCAAGTACAACTGGTGGTGTGGATATGGTAGAATCTGATATGACAATGGCTCCAGTAATCTCGTGATCTCTAGACTCAGTGTCTAATGGTAGTCTGTGGAGTACCGAGGTCGGTGATGCTGGCGTAGCAGTACTAGTCATGGGAGCGTCAACAGTGGGTACACGTGCCGGTGATGTATTGATAATCTGAAAATAATAGCATTTCAAAGTTGAGTAAGTATTAGCTTACACAATTCAAAAAGTTTTCAAAAATGTATATTCGATGTTGTATATGTATTTTAATAGCGTAGGTTAAAAAATTACGTAGATACTTATGTGATTATATAGCCAAAAGCTATATATCAGTGCACAGTTAGTTCACACAATATGTATTCTCTATATGATGTACGCCTACTCATAAGGGTTCCCCAAAAATCCATTTTTCTTAAAACCGATTTTTAAATTCAGTTACAGTCCAGTTATAAATTTTTAATATTTTAAAAATTTTAGATTTTGATCTGGTTCTCTATAACTATGCGCTCTGATACCATTTCTGTAACACCCCCAAAGTGGTCAAATGAAGCGGAATAGAAATTGGGGTGTTACTTTGGTAGATCGATAGCACACAGTATATAGAGCAATGATCATAATTGTCATTAAAACATATTACATGAATTTAATTGTGCAAATTAAGTAAATTGTCTTGAAATCAACATTTATCATTTTTGAAGTAATATCTCAGTCCAATGGTAAGCATGATGCTTCCTATGATGCTGGAAATCCAAGTGCATATGAACCTGCTTATTTTCCTGAGAAAACATATAAAGTAAAATGTGGGGGTCAACACGAAGTTGGTGATTCATAGGTTTAAATTATAATTAAAAGTACTGATATGCAAAACACCACGAAAGTAGTAGAGCTTCAAGCTTAATACTATAGTAGTTCCTATTGCCGTATAATAGAAGCTAGACAAGTGATCAAAGGCCTATGCGGATCGTCCCTGAGAAGTACCCCTTTAGTCCGACAATGTATATAAGTCTGGTGGCCTTGGCCTAGGCTAGGTGAGAGTTACTCACACAGACTGGGATTGTCAATCACCAAATAGATCTATTTATAACATTTCGCGCTACACCATTAACTATTACAGTCCACGAGAATGGGGAAAACAATAGGCAGCAAAATAAGTTGCGGACCCATGAAATGTGTGCGTATATAATTATTAGTATGTTTTCTTCCCTAGTTATAAAAGATGTAAAAAATATGAGGCCATGAACTCACCTTATTGGTGATGCAGTAGCTATAGTCACCGAGTAGACTAACACAGTATCATCACGAAGCAGTGGAATTACCTAAGTAATTTATATGGGTATCAGTAAATGTAAAAATAAAATGTACAGATAAATGCAGTTGATGAAAATGCATGATCACAATTTAATAGGTCGTTACTATTTTTAAACGTTAAACTTATAGTAAGTTATCGATAAATGTACACTTTTAGTTTCTAAAAATGTATTTAACTTGTATGAGCCTCAATAGTATAATTAATTAAATAAATGATTTTTATTTAATTAAGAGTTGTAAAAGTACACAAAATTTCTTAGATTTTCAAATGTACAAAATTTGTCCTTCAGTTTACACAGGTTTCCTAATAAATCCTTTTAGTTTATTTAATTAAATAACTAAAATAAACTTAAGTTAATTGCACTATAATCCTTGTAAAAGTGGAAGTTCCCAAACTGCCCCTAGGGTTTATAATAAAATCGGTAAATGGTAAGAAATACCCCTAGGGTTCGCCCGTTAAGTTTATTTGCAAGGTTTGTCCTTATTCGTTACATATATAATTTCAAAACAGCTCCAAGGGTTTTATTAAGTTTCAGTGAATGACAAAACAGCCCCTAGGGTTTTAAATGTTCGGTTTATTGCAAATAAAGTCCCTAGGGCTTGCTTTTAGTTTAGTAATTGACACAAATGGTCCTTGGAGTTTGTAACTTCCAGAAAATAGGCAAACTTAGTCCTTGAGGCTCGTTTGAAGTTTGATAATGGTCATAAATGGTCCTTGTGGTTTCGAAATTAATATAAGACACAAAATGATTATCTAGGGCTCGTTTATAGTTTGGTAAATGGTAATAAAGACCCTTGTGGTTTAATTATGTTTCGGCTATAATTAAATATACCCTTTAACTTTTGGTAATTTACAATATAGCCCCTAGACTTTACAAAAGTTATGACATTTATATAAGTAGTTTTATAACTTTGCAAAATAGACTCATAATTTCACCTAATTACATTTTTGGCACAAAAAGTCTAGGAATAGTGTTTTTGAGGCTTAATGGGCTCGTTAAGCCAAATAGTGATTCGGTTTGGTTTCAAACTTATGGGCTCATTCTTTGGGCTTATCTAGGTTCATAAGAATTACTAAACACTTTATAAATCCTAAATAATTTAATTAAGCAAAATGTGCCTAGTGGGCTTGTGCTTATACATGGCTTAATAATAAGACGTGAGTCATAGGCTTAAAAGCTTAATGATTCGTGGCTTGGGGCTTATATTTCAGGGCTTATATATTTAGCTTATGAAGTTTACTTCATTAGGGACATAGGCAAGCTAATGTTTCTAGTTTTTCTAGGCTTAATCTTAGATCTAAACAAGATTTACACTAGTGTTTCAAGATCTAAAGATTACGCATGTTAACCATGAACATAAATCAAACCGTGGCTTCTATCTAGCTAGGGATCAAGTTTAACCACGTGTACGTGCTATTCTTAGTCATGGTTTCCATAGATCACGTGTATAGGTGTTTGTTCATGTGTTTCATGATGTGGTAAAAGAATGTTAAGGAAAATGGAGGTGAGTATACTTACTTGTTAATGAAGGTTGATGACAAGTGATGAAGATTAGCTAAGAACTCAATAAGTTACAAAGATCTACACTTATGCCTTCTTAATCGTGACCTAGGATGGCTTGGTTTACTTGTTAGCCAAGATCCATGTAGTAGTATTCAATGCTAGCACTAAATGAACCTTGTGACAAAGATTTGGGGTAGTAAATGTTGTATGAATGTGTGTTTGTGTATGCGATTTAGTATCCAAAAATGAGAGAGTGTAAATGAGATATGAATGTGCTTGGTTAGCATATAATCTATTGAGGTTGATGGTTTATGTGGTTCGGTTAAGGCCACGCCTAAGAGAGAGAGATCGAGTTTAGGATTATGTAAGTACTATGATATCTATGATAGGATTTGAAAGTACACAACCTTAATTGCACAAACAAGTACTAGTTGGCTCTTGGTGGTCTAGCTCTCGCATGTTAAGGTCAAGGGGACAAATTTGATGTCAAGAATAGTGTAGGTTTAATGAGGTGTTGTAGTACAAGTGTAAGTTGAGGTTAAGTGTAGTGTTCATAGATTCTTAAGTTAGCTTAAGTATAGTCTAGGTGGTATTCGGCTAGGACTTAGGGTCTAGGATGGTTTAATGTTTGGTCATAGTGAATTGGTAGAGTCATAATAAGTGTGAAAATACTTATCCTTTTACCACTTATTTCCAATAATAACAAGACCAAAACGTGTATTTTATGTCGTAAAAGTCGGAATTATGCGTGGTTTGTGTTTTTATTGTGTTTTAGGACTAAAATATGAAAAAGGAAGAATACTTGGGCTTTCACGGGCTTTTATCGAATAAAAAGACAAAAGACAGAGTCAAAAGATAAAGAGTGCAAAAAGAACAGAAGTCCAAGACCTATTCTGAAGATTTATCAAAAAAAGTCTAAAGACGGAAGTTTAATGAAGTCGAAGAACCAAGTCTAATTAAAGAAGAAAGTTATAAGACGAGTTCAATTTCTATAGACAAATCCTGAGACGACGTAGAGAAAGACAAAGAATTTAAATCGAGTCGAGACAAGAAGAAAGAATGAAGAAAGCATCAAAATTTTACTCCTCCTATAAATACCCTCCTAATGTGTCATTAGGAGGTGGTTAGTCATTTTAGGAGTAGATAGATTAGTTTTAGGAGTAGGAGTAGGTGTAATCTAAGTTTCCATGCTTTTTCATTAATCTTGTAATTTGAATCTTAATCATTTTAATTTCAAGCTTTTCAAATTAATCATTCTCATTCTTCCTTTCTTAATCTTTTAATTTTGTTTAATTTTGATAATCATGTAGTTTAATTATTCATGTTCTTGTTTGATTGATGTTTTTGATTGATTGTGCTTTTGGTTTTTATGTGTTTGATTTCTATAGCTTATAGTGTTTTAGTGCTTATTGTGTTAATTTGCTTATTTTTAATTAAGTGCTTATTAGTTAATTTTTATAAAAAGTTGTTTTTAAATATTTTTATTATTTAGTGTTTTTAAAAGTTTTAAAATTTTGGCTTATTAGCTTTTTCTTAAAATTAATTTGGTTAAACTTTTGGTTTAGCGCTTATTGGTTTTTAGCTTATTTTTAGATTTTACCTTATTTGCATTTTTTATGTTATCCGGGTTTATAAACCCCGGTTTCCCGGATAAGCCTCCATTTTGATAATTCCGGATAAGTGATCATACCCTAATTCAGGATAAAACGCGAATCATTTTTTCCTGATAGCTAAAAGCAAAAAAAAAAATTCCGGATATGGAGTAGCATTATTCCGAATAAGCCAAACATGTAAACATTCCGTATAAGGAACTTGAGCATATTCCGTATAAGGAATTTGACCATTATTCCGGATAAGAGAAACAATAAAAGATTCCGTATAAGTTTGAGCTAACTACTAGCTTGTGAGCTTAGCTTTTTCCCCGCCCATTTCAGCAGGTAGGTTTCTAGCTTGAGCTAGCTGCCTGCCTGCTTGTTTATTTATTAATATTATTCCGTAATCGTGTAGTTTAATCTGAAGTTGTTTTATTTTAATTTTTAAAGTTACGTATTTTTACTTGAATTTTTGTCTAATTTTAAAATTAATATTATTTCATAAGGTTAAAGTTTTATCTTTTATTTAGTACCCGCTTTAGGTTTTGCCACGTTTAACTTTAAAGTACCCACTTAGTTTT
Source organism: Glebionis coronaria (assembly GCA_025667525.1). Lineage (NCBI taxonomy): Eukaryota > Viridiplantae > Streptophyta > Magnoliopsida > Asterales > Asteraceae > Glebionis > Glebionis coronaria. The sequence goes on from CM046877.1 coordinate 460,987,643, forward strand.
ATTTTCTCCTTTTTCATTAGGTTAATTTTATTTTTCAGTCGAAAGTTAATTTCGTCTTTTAGTTTATTTTTATTAATTGTTTGGCTTTAATTCACGTTATATTATTTGTTTTATTAATTGTTTTTATACAAGTCTTTTTATTAGTTCTTTTATTTTATTAGTGTTAGGCTTGCATTTACTTTTTACTTAAAAATAGATAACCAAATCTTCTTTTATTCACCAAAAACGACTGAGTCACACTTTTAACCGGAGATCAATTCGTTAAGACACCGAGAAAACGAACTTTTTAACCTAGTAAAATCTCACAAAATCAAGTCACTAGTAGTCTAGGTAATATAATGTGTGTGTAGGTTCGAATCTAGAGTGATTTGGTTAAGTTTTAGTGGTTTTGGTGAAAGTATAAGCAGTAAAATATGATATATATAATTTAGTAAATCATAACTTAAGACACTTAATAAAATATAATAAAGTTGATAAGTATGATGTTGTAATATGAAAACTAGCTTTTGTTGACTCGTATTATCATTTATAGTGTATAGAAAATATATAATATATATTTTATAGTAATTGTAAGCACTTGGTAACCGTTATTAATTATGATCATGGTTTTATATTTTTTTATAAACCTAACATGATGTTTGCATAGGGTTATGCTTTCCAAGTGACTTTATACTCGTCAAAGTAATAAACTGTATGTTTTGTATGCTCATAAAGATGTAGTCACGCTAAATGTTCATGTGATCCCATGATTGAATAATCACAATCATAATATAAGTTCATAGTTTAATTTTTCCAAGTAGTTGAATACTCACAGTCATGTTACATTATATAATTGGTTCTCGTGATCAAATGTATGAATGCTCATGAATGATGCATATGATAGTATGAAGTTTTCATGCAAAGGTGGTAATATATAATATAACTCATGAGATGACGTGTACAATGATGTCATAACCAAAACATGAAAAACATAGGTTTTACATAAGTTTTTCATTTGGCTTATTAGATAAGCCAGAAATTAGCTTAGAAAATATCTAATCAAGCCATTTACCTACTGTTTGCTTTTTGATTTTCACAAGTGCTTATTCAGTGATAATCTAGCTTAAATCCTTTACAAAAGTTGCTTAATATCATCTAAACATCATATCTAGAAAGTTGAGTGCTTATTGGAAAAAGTCAACTTTGGTCAAAGTGCGTAAAATAAGCTGTTTTGTTCAAAATCCGATTCTGGCTTATTAGAAATGGAATTTTGAAAAGTGCTCAGATTGAAATCATTTTTTCCAGCTTATAAACATTGTCAAAAAGAATCAACTTATTTGGGTAAGCCAATTGTTCAATCTCTTAAAATTGCTTATTAAGAAAATTATGTTTGGGAGTTTTAGCTTATTTCATGAGCTGAGTTTCATTTTGGCTAGCTTAAATTCCATTTGAATCATTTTGCAAGTGATTTGAGCTTATTTGGTTAAGAAATAAGCTTAGAATAGCTTATTAGTGTTTGTGCCCGTATTTGGTTATAATACTTAGCTTATTTGCATTTTAGTCCTTTCATTCCTTGTTTGTTACATTACTATCACATTTAGTGTATTGAAACTCACTCCTTTTACTTTTCGTTTCATTTTATTTCGGCCCAAAAAGCTCCTGAGTTGGGTGAGTTTGTTGGCCGGTTCATAGTATTGGGCTATTGGTTTGGGATTAAAAATTCGGACTGGGCTTGTTTTGTTTTGAAACACGGTTTATATTAGTTTTCAAGATTATATTTCACTTTCCATTTTAAATAAATATAAAATAGATTTTAATAAATAAAAAATAATAAAAAATATAAAAAAATATAACAAAATCATTTTTCAACTTTTGGTATTTTTACATTTACATTTTGGGTATTTTTAGTAATATCATTTACATTTACATTTCATTTTACATTTTTGTGTGCATTAATTACTTGTAATGTCTATTAATTGTTGTTCGTGCACTTTGTAATAGTTTAGTACGTATACGTAGTTGATACTATTTTTACCGTTTTTACGTGCTTTGTGAATTAGATATAAATACCAAATATCCTTTATTGAACCAAAAACGATAAATCTTTACGTGAAAATTGGAAATCCATATTCGAGTCTATTCGAGGAAAAACGATTATACTAAAAACGAATATTACTATACCAAGTACAAAACAAGCAAATGAGAGGAAATTTGCGTAAATTCTAAGCTAGAAAATGAACTATGTGAAATTCTGGGGAGCGTCTTCTATTTATAGGCAGTTAGGAGGTTGTTGGGAAAGCGTGTGGGTGCCAGGGGAATGTTAGACTGACAAGTTGTCAGTCTGTCATAGTTAATTGCTCCAATAAGAACATGACATGTGGATTAGGGTTTGTTCGTCAAGAACCAAATTGGGGATTTGTGATATGGGGGTGATATGAGTGATTTTACTCATATCATTTGTATCTTAAAACAATGAATAAAAGCAAATGTTCAAATATTGCCTTGTATATGCTTGTTTCTTGTCTAATATGTGTAGGTACCAAAGTTCGCGAAAACCGGCGAAAACGACACGAGAATGAAGAAAAGATCAACAAAGCTAAAAGCAAGCTCGATTCCAGTGGATTTAACTTAAAGGAGAGCATTTGGGCCAAGTGGGTCCCACATGTGCTAAATGGGCCTGAAAGCGCATTAATATTGGAAGAGTTTACATAGTTATTACTTTTGGGTCCAACATTGGGACAAAGCCCAAATCAAAGAAAAAACGAGGAGACGGCTGAAATATTAAATCCAAATCCCAAGCCCAAGCCCATAAGATTAGCAAAGTTCATGGACGGTTTATTTCATAAAAAGTGAAAAGTTATGTTTTCACTTGGTCAACCGTATACACCAAATTTACTTTCTTTCTCTTTCAAACAAAACAAACGCAGACAATAAACTTCACCCATCCAAACCCTAGACCTTATATTAAGATTTAGGGCTTTCTTATTTGAAGCGTGTGAAGCCACACGCGCTTAAATTAATTATCTAATTTATAGGGATGAAGATGATGGTCCAATCAAGGTGACGTGGCTCTTATCTATCATCTGATTGGATGATACACATCATATCATTCCAATCCTCCAATCAGGGCTTGCCATCTCAGTAAACAGAAAGCACAAAAGAAACACAGATGTGCCAGCCTGGTAATCCGTGTGACTAAGGGCGAATCACAGCCATATGATCAAAACTGACAAGAGAGAGAAGAAGAGTAAGAAGATCTAAGGGCTAAAAATTGTTCTTCATCAACAACTATCACCTCAGCTTCAACTATAAAAACCCCCCTTTTTCTTCATTATGGGTATCCCATTTTTTATTTACTGTTATTATGTAGAAATAGATTTAGGAAATATTGTTGTCTCTCTGCTTTAAAAGTATTGTAATCCTTTTTAATATTAATAAAAGTTAATTTTAAGATTATTCTGTTCTTATTTAATTTCTGTTAAAGTTATTACATTATTTTCTTCTATTTAAATCTCTTCAATAATAATTAGAGAAATTATTTGGTCAAGTTAATTCAATAATTTGATTAAATAATTTAAGTAAAAATTGGGAATAATACTTTCCCTACTGGAAAGTCAATAAGAAACGACGTGGATTGGTGATCGAGTTTTAATGGTTCGATTAATGGAGTTGAATGGTGGTTTTGAATCAGTTATTTAGACGGCTCAACGCCGCTCTACTTCTCAAAGGATACTCCAAAAGGTTCCATTTTCATTTACTTTTTAAGTTTTAGTTTAAAATGATGAATCAGCTTAATTTGTGTAACTAATATGATTCTATAAATTTGTTATTTGATTCGAGTGACTGTATTATACATTCGTTGAGTTTCGTTTATTTTTTGGTACTTATCTAATGTTCGTCAGGGTATTATAATGAGTTGATTTAGATATCTGTCGTTTATTTTGTTTAAGGCGGCTAGTTTCGAGTTCGTAATCGGATGTTTAATTCAATTTGGTTAAGTTTACATACTTACTGTGTGTTTATCTGCTTGCTGGACTCTATCTGCTTAAGTTAATGCCATAAATCGTACGTCTTATAGTATTCATAATGCTTATGAGTTTGATTCTCATTGCTACGTCTGCTTTGATTAAATAGTCATATGTTGAATTGATTTGTAGCACAAAATTTCATTCTATCTTTTGAATGCTGAGTGTTGGGCTTGAAGTTAATTGTTGCTGAATGTAGTCATTGGTTTTTGTTTACTACTGTGATTGTTAATTACCTATTTTAACAGGTTAATTTGTGTGACAAGTTTTGGATAATTAGCTGTTCTTTACTCTTACTGATTTTTAGTTTTGATTGGATGAAAAGTTGTTTTCAACTGATTTTGTTAATTTTGGGGACTGTATCTTAACTCTTAAATTGATTGTTGAGTTTTAGTATAATTGATCATTTAATCCGAGTTTCTACTTAGTCTGTAGTGATTGTTTTTATTAATTTACATTACTGTTTTATTGTTATTTTGCTCAAATATTTTTTGAGATATTTTGTCTCATGTAATCTGATTTTGCTAATATTTGTTGTTTATATCTGAGTTACTGATACTATAAGCAGACCCAATTGGTCTGTTTGTTGGTGGATAACTAATATGTCACAATATATCTAATGCAAAAATATAATCCAAAAATAAGCTACTTACAGGACTCGAACTCGAGACTTGTTGTTCGAATACCCACAGCCTCTACCATCTGTGCTAGTTTATCTTTTGGTTATTAAATCTCAGTTAGTAATTAATATACATTACTTAGTACTATAATTTTAGACTTTAAACATTTATTTCACTAATGTTAGTTTTAAATTTAAATATTATTACTTTTAATAAAAAAATGTTTATTTAAAATTTGGTTAAAGTTATTATAATTAAAAAAAGAAAAAAAATGTTTTGTCAATTTTTTAGAAATTTAATTAGTTAGTAACAATTAGTTTTAAAATAATAATGAGATTTTAATTAATTTAGATTTTTAATAATATGGTTTCCTAAATAGATTTTTTTAAAATAGTGTAAAAGTATTTTAGTTAAATAGATTTTATTAAATAGAAATTTTAAATAGTTTTAATTTTAATGTAGTGTTGAATTTAAATAATTGTCTTTAGATTAAATAATTCGGGGTAACGATTCATGCACTTAGGATTAATTAGTTTAAAATTGGTAGAATTAATTTTTGTTTTAAAAACCAAAAACCACTTCGAATCAATTGTCCAAATCGATACAAAACGTCTCAAATTCATAAGATCTTCGTGTACAACGAACTTGGTTCACCAACGTGTTTAATTGAATCGGTTTTTGGTAATTTTAGTCTATTACTTTTTCCTAAAGGTAATTTTCTAATTTACCCTATAACGTATCTAATTATCACTTATACTATCAATGATACATCAAAAATTTTGGCGCCGCTGCCGGGGATCTTGTGTATGATTCGTCTTTGTGGAGATTTGTTGATCGTTGATTTGAAGACCCTTTCCGTCCTCGGAAAGTTTTGTTATTTTTCTATTATATAGTATGTATCATTTTTCTCGTTTTTTGTGATTAATATATTGTATTACGTAGAACAATAAATTTACCTACTTTTCAAATAAGACCTTAGTTGGGATTTCATCACCTAGCTATTGTATTCGAATCCAAAACAAAAATAAAAAGGCAAAATAGATAAATACTAATAAGAAGTTTGAACTCGATTTATACAAGCTATAATGTGGGTATAAGGCGACGTGCTATAAAAGGCCGTCTAAGGAAAAAGGTTTTTAAGTGCTTTGTGACACCTCGTTTCCCCGCTTGCTTGTGCGTATATTGAGAGGGACGACCGATTATTGGTTTGCCAACTCAAGTAGTATTATATCTTATTTTTGTAGTTTACTTATTGAACCTCGAGACGTTTAGGTTTTCACCTATCGTTTCAAAGTCGACCGAGGGTAATTTACTTCCATAGTAGTTATCCTTATTCCTTGTTTTTTATCGATCATTATTGATTGAGCAATACCAAATAAAAATACCAAAAATAATCTTCTTCTTGTCTAATTTCTTTTCTTCAATCCTCTATATTCTCGTCTTTGTAGTGTATGCAATTACGTTCTTCTCGACTTGTGATTGATTTTAATAGGCTTGAAAATATTCCTCGTAAAAATAGAAATCGTCAACAACGAATAGTGGAACCCGAGCTTCCACCTATTGTTGTAGAGATGGCCGATAACCGAACAATGGAGGAATTGCTCCGTGCACCCACCGAAGGGTATGGGGAAGCAATTGTTGTGTCGGCTATTTTGGCGGATCATTATGAGACTAAGACGGGTCTTTTATCACTCATTCGTGCCGACCAATTTCGTGGCAATGAGACCGATAACCCGCATTCTCACATTCGGAATTTTCTTCGAATTACCTCGACTCTCTAGTTTAGAGATGTGCCGATGACGCGATTAAGCTCATGCTTTTTCCGTACTCGCTCGAGGGTAACGCTAAGATTTGGTATGAGAAAGAACCACCGGGTTCGATTTTAACATGGGATGATTTAGTGTCTAAGTTCATGAATTATTTCTTTCCACCATCTAAGACAACACACTTTAAGAGCGAGATCACTAGATTTGAACAAAAAGTGCATGAATCGTTTGGGGTTGCTTGGGAAAGGTTTAAAGATTTGTTGAGACAATGTCCACACCACGGTTTCTCAGAATTGCATCAAATCAATACTTTTTATAATGGGCTTAATATGATTGAACAAGATTCTTTAAATGCCGCCGCGGGTGGTAATCTTTTAAGAAAAACTCCGAGAGACGCGTGGGGTATAATTGAGAATAAGTCTAGAGCACAATAATCACGAAACACACCGAGTGTTTCCAATGTGAACTCGTCTAATATCGAGATTGCTAGATTGGACACTTAGATTGACACGATTTTGAATGAGCTTAGGATGAATCCTCATGGATCGATTAATATGGTTGAGAATGTTTGTGTATCATATGGTGGAGCACATCCTAATTATGCTTGTTCAACCACGGGGTTTGATCAAGCTAGTGCTTTTGCCGCGACGGGAACTTATGGCTCCAACGGTCAAGTTCCTCGTTAAAATCATGTTGCTCCACCGGGTTTTCCACCGGTTCAAAATAGGTGCAACAATGGCAACAATGGGAATAATTTTAACCATGGTAACCAAGGGAATTTTAACCAAGGAAATGGGTTTAAGGCTAATCAAAACAATCAAGGTTTTCACAATAACCAAAATGATTTGTCAAGCTACATTAAAACGAATGAGGCAAATTTGAAAGCTTTTCAAAATAACATTCAAGGACAAATGGAAACTTTGAAAAATGAGTTTCAAAATACGATCAAGAGGCAAAATAATAAGATTGAGCTTAACCATCAAAGAATTGAACAAAGATTAGAGCAAAGTCAAAACCGTATGCAACAAAGTTTAGAACAAAATCAAAACAAATTGCTTTCGATGTTTGAATCTTTTATGTCCAAACCATCCTCTTCTTCGGGTTGCTTACCTAGTAATACCATTCCAAACCCGAGGGGAGAGCTTAAGGCGATCACCGCTTATGATAATTTAGAAAGAAAGCTTGAGCTTTATGTTCCACCTAAAGAAACCTTTCGTAATGTCACCAAGGGTAATTTAAATGCGATTAGTACCTCGGATTTCCTTGATTTCTTTCCTAAGAAATATAATGATCCGGGTCAATTCTTGATACCTTGTATTTTTGATGAGCTTGTGGAATACAAAGCTCTAGCCGATCTAGGAGCTAGTATTAACGTAATGCCCTTATCCATTTGGCAAACTCTTGACTATTTGCGACTTATGCCCACTGGAATGATAATTGAGCTTGCTAATGGTACCACCACCCGTCCGGTTGGTATAGCGGAAAATGTCACTGTTAAAGTGGGGGAGTTCGTTTACCATGCCGATTTTGAAATCATTGATTATGAGCCGAATCCTCGTGTGCCTATAATTTTAGGACGACCATTTTTGTGCACGGCCGATGTTTTAGTTGATATGAAAGAAGAGAAGCTTAAATTGTTTCATGGGAATAAACAAATGATTTTCAAACCGGAAAAAATTCCAAGATTGGTTTCTAAGAAAGTGGAAAGTGTGGAACTTGATAAACCTATCTTGGTTGAATCATGTTGTAATATTACTTCATCTCCACTCACTCCACACGAGGATGATAGTTCTAAGATTGAAAAGGAAATTAATGACTACCTTAGTGCACCATTTGATGCTAGTGAGTTTGATAGTGAGAATTTTGATCCCGAGAGTGATATTGCTTTAATTGAACAATCTTTGAAAATGGACTCATTTTCACTCTCTCCGAAGGACCAAATTGATGATATTAAGGCACAATGTTCCGTTGAAGAGCCTTTGATTCCTAACTTCACACCGAGTGAGGTTAGTGACTATTCGTTGGATAAGTTCGTCGATGAACTTTTTGCTATCATTGATCCACTTCCACGGGGAAGTGAAGACGTTTTAGATCTCGAGATCGAGCGTGATTCTCGTGTTTTACCTACCATTCTCAAGGAATTCTCCGATGAATTTCCTTCTAATGAGAATGATGATCTTGTATCCGAGTGTGACACACTTGATACTTTGTCGGATATTTCTTGTGATGACGAGAATGACGATACTTTTGTGACCTACTCAAATCCTCTTTTTGAAATTTCAATGAACAATAATCCATTGTTTAAAGAGGGTTTTGAGAGCATCATACCTCCTTCATCTCACACCTTTTGTGTTGATGAATATGTCAACCCGGATGGAGAAACTTTCTTTATTCCCAATCTCCCTCCCACTCGCTTTGATCTTAATGTGTGGGTTTTTCATGTGACTCATATTGAGTATCATGACCCCTTTATTCACATTCCTAAGAGTGACAAGGTCGACAAAGTCATGCAAGTTGATACCACTAGTATTGAAACCTTTATACCACCTTTACCATGTGCTTCATATGATTTTGGATTAGCATGGGGGGACGACACCGTGTTGTCTATTCCTTTCTCCACCGAGGACGAGGAATTCGACCCCGGAATCGTTGATTTAGGGAAATCTCGGCCTTTCACCGATGTAATAATTGAAAGATTTTTGGATCATCTTGGTGCGAGTTTATCTCAGGGAGCATGCTACATCCATTTCGTGATTTGTGACCACCATCTCTTTTTGGAGTTTTATCCTTTCGTTTGTCATCCGACAACGAGGATGAGATCTTTGACCCCGGCATCGTGCTTTATGTTGGATTTAATTCCATTATGCCGGTTTTCACCACTTTCCCTAAGGACCAATGAATGCGGGGATCGAGTCGAGCTCATGACTCGGTTAAAAAAAACGAGGTACCTTGTGGGGGAGTCCCATACATTCTATCTTCTTTCTATTTTCTAACACTAATAAGGCTTGATATTTCAAGCTCGTGCTCGTGTTTTGTTGTGTTGTGAATCTTAGGTATTGACCCTAATATTTGAAGACTCTCGTGTTCGGTTTTTGCTGGTCCACTTGATCTTCCATTCTTTGAATGCCAAAAAGGGGCACACTCTCTATCCTTTATTTTTATCGACTAACGTTTTATCTTGAGGAATAATTAATAATCGGCTTATAGATTTGCGTGCTCTTTCCATGTTAGGATTTTTCATTAGACTCTTCGTGTTTTAGCAAGGGGGTGTTACTCTTGAGCTAAGAAACATTAAGGACAATGTTTAGTTTTAGCATGGGGGATTCAATCGATATAATCGCTTGCAATTGCTTTTGTCGTGTCTAAACGTAATCGTTTATCTCATTTTTCATATAAAATTTTAATTTTTAGTGTTATTTTCAAGTTTTAATAAAGGAAATAAGTGCTTTTGACACAAATGTAGGCTTTCCGTGGTGAAAATAAAAATAGTTTTTGACTCGACTTGGTTTTTACCTTAGCTTTTCCTTAACGTATTTGAATTAAGTTTTGCTAGGCTTTAATATAGGGAGCTTTAAAACGTGAAAGTCTTAACTCATACGGGTTAAGAACAAGAACTTTTCGCAAGTTCCTATAATTGATCCTAGAAAGTCATTTATCAAGGGAACTTTAAAACGCAAATTCTAAAACTTGAAAGAGTATAAGAAGATGCAAGATCCTATAGATGACTTGAAAACCTAAAACTTTGATTTAATAGGCTAAGTATCCATTGATTACACATTTTTGAAATTTTACAATATGGAGAACAAGAGATGATAGAGTTCAATCATAAGTTTCTAAAATTTACTCTTCTTTGTGCAAGTATTTTTGTGTTTGATTTAATCTCCTCGTATTTATTTTTCACGCTTGAATAATAATTGCTTAATAAATGAAGTTTTTAGCGGTTTAGGCTTGATATCTTAACTCGTAACTCCTTTTTCTTCCCTTGTAATTAAACTGAGAACACATTAAGGGTGTCAGCGTCATGGACTTTTGATCATGGGATTGCGGATATTTGGCTAACTATATATATAATATTAATAAAGAAGAATAAATAAAAACATGCTCTCTAGGAGCCTTCAGGTGGGAGTCATGTAGCACTAACCTTGTCATTAGAGCCTTACGGTGTATGGCAAGGGGACGTGTTGAATAAAAATTGCTTCATCATCATGAGCCATAAGGTGGGATGGTGAATGTCAATTCCCTTATGGGGCACGACATGTTAATTGATCACCACCAATGGATTCGTCTCTCCAAGACGATCAACTATCATGTTTAAACCTTTCTTTAAAACGTCCTTTTATCGTCTTCTTCGTTCTGGTAAAGGGGAGAATAAGAGAGTGACACGTGGCTAACTCTGGTTGGCTCTTTTTTGTTAAAGTGCAAGACACGTTGGCAATCCACTAGTAATGAAAGAGAGTGTTGTGACTGGCTGAAGCGTGTAAACTTGGATTCAGATCCATGTGCCATACAATGCTACTTCCTTATTGGTCTACGTGGCAAGGGTTTAATAATTTTTCTTTCTTTGGTAGTTTTAGTCCCTCTACTTTGCAAACTTTAATCTTTTGCCCAAAACTTTGTAGAATCTTCATCTTTAGCCCTCCAACTTTCACACTTTTGGCACTTTTGGTCCTTTTGACTTTATGTTGACTTTTTCTTCGTAAATTGACCGTGAAATCCCGTGTTTTCTTAATTTTTGTCCTTTTGTACCTATTTCACAATAAAACACAAAACCACGCGTAATTTCTACTTTTACGTTTCTAAACTCACGTTTTGGTTTGGTTCCTTGTTTTTAATGGTAAAAGGGTAAGTGTTTCACACTTATCAAATGCCCCTACACTTGAGCATTGCAATGCCCTCATGCAATGCATGATTTTAAAGAACAAATTTACATTTTTCATCATAATTAACCCATTTTGGCCGTGATTATATTATATACATACTATGACACGATACTACACTTATAGAAACTTATAAAACCAAAAATAAAAAAGATTTTGAAAACAATTAAAAGATATACAATTTCTCTTTATTTATTTACCTTGAAATTGTTTTATGGAAGAAACTCGTAAAGAAATCAATGACTTTGATTAGGGCTTTTGGTATCATGAATATTTATCACCCTCAAGCTTCACGTTCCCGATACCAAGCTTAAAAATGAGATCATTGTTATTCATAAGTAAAAGTGCATCGACTTATTCATAAGAATCAAATGTGCTAACTATATACTCCCACTTATTATTCCTGTAAACCAGTTATTATTCGAGCAAATTACTTTTGAGCAAATTTGTTTTAATTTGGCGTGAAATATTAAAAATGTAAAATCTCAAAATAAGGAAGCACGGTTTTAATCGACAGATAACCATCTCATCCATTACTTGAAAAACCACCCACAATCGATATAAGTCCGTCTCAAAATAATAAATTGATCGTCTTATGCGTAATAAACTTATGTCATGCTTAGATAAGTAGCTACTCACTCCGAAAAAAGAAAAATAAAACGCATGCAATAATTTATATTCGCCGCCTTGTTAAGACCTTGAATTCTCGATCCCGCAACCCCTGTGAGAGTAATATTTGACTGGAAAAGTAACTACCCGATCTTCGCAATCTTTGTGAGAGTAATATTGAGACCCAATAGGAACTTTACACTTTACTGTCCCTCTTGGGAGTCTTGTATAATTTTATTTTATTTGTTTCTTTTGCTTTTTTTTCTACCACTCATTTTTTTCAAGCTGCACTTATTTTTCTTTGTTCCTCACAATAAATTAACACCCGCTAAATAAGAATCATGACAAAAGTCTAATACACATAAAACGGTCTAACTTAGAATCTTAAGACGTACTTATAGCAACCACGAATGATTAGCCAAAAATACATAAGAGACTAAAAACCGATAAAACTGTTCTTGATTATTTATTAACTTATATACATGCGTTGACAAGAAAGTAAAGGTTACCGATGGGAGTATAATAGCCACAAATAATTTCTATGAGGTTTATCTATCCTTTTATACTTACTTCAAACGCTACCAGTTCTCATTCTCCACAATTTAAAATCTCAAATAACGAGACTCGTGGATGCTTAGCCTAATAAACCAAATTAACTATTTACATGGTTAAGGATACTAGCTAGAGTAAACTTGATTAAGTAAACTCGGGTTGAGTCAAAATATTCATGATGTGCCTAATATGTCAAAGACGTCTAAACTCGTTAAAACCATATCCTTTATTCATTTTTTTCTTTTTGACTTAATTTTTTCAAAGATTATAATAGGAATATATACATACGATACCGGAAAAGAAATAAAAGAAACAAAGGAAAATACTATTAAGCCAAAATAGATCAAAATTTTTGAAAAATGTCGAAAAATATCATTTGCTAATTTTATGAGGACATATTCATGGAAAAAGACACCTTACTTCGATAGAAGTCTCCCTTACACTTAAGATAAACATTGGCCTCAATGTTTAAGCATGTGGAAGAATAAACTCCCCTACACTTAGGACATTCAGTACTTTGTTTAAATCGAGCTAAGGAAGAGATAACTAAAGTGAATTCAATTTAATCATTTATTTATATACAATATTAAATCATAACAGTTTTGATAGAACCGGTATCACGGGTACACAGGATCATGGGTCGCCACAAAAGCACCAAAAATGGAATGATATATCGATGAAATCCCTACACAATCACCACAAAACAACACACTGTTTGGCTCCCCTTATACTTACTCTCAACTACACTTATTGGTGGAATAACGAAGGAAAATCTAACCTAGTTATATGATGCTCAATTTTATTCCCATAGTATCTAGCTCGACTTGATTTCCCGAATTAATTTAAGGAAAATGTGGAGAGGGATGGAATCATATCATGAGAGATGTCCTCTCTAAAGTATAACTTAACCCGTTGACCATTCACCTTAAAATTGGGCCCATTTGGTTGAGCTACCTCAATGGTACCATAAGGGAAAATCTGGGCCTCGGTGAATGGACTAGACCAACGGCTCTTAAGTTTGCCCGAAAAGATTTTCAACCGAGAGTTAAAGAGTAAAACTTGATCACCGACGTTGAACTCTTGGTTCTTAATCTTGGAGTCATGAATTTGCTTAGTTTTCTCCTTATATATCAAAGAATTCTTATAGGCAATGTTTCTAAGCTCATTCTACTCATTAAGTTGGATTTTCTATGGTCGCCGACTTTGTTCAAGTCAAAATTAGCCCATTTGAGAGCCCAATAAGCCTTATGCTCTAACTCAATAGTGAGGTGGCACGCTTTCCCATACACGAGGCGATAAGGAGTATAAACGATAGGTGTCTTATAAGCGGTACGGAAAGCCCACAAAGCGTCTTCTAATTTATCGGACCAAGAGCACAATGCTCTCCCACGGTTCGCTCTAAGATTTTCTTAAGATCACGATTGGAACCTCGCCTTGACCATTAGTTTGTGGATGATACACGGTGGAAAGTCGGTGATTGACCACCATACTTTGCCATGACTCGTGCGAAATGATCATTGCAAAAATGAGTTCCACGATCACTAACAATAGCACGAGGCACACCAAATCGAGTAAACATTTTTTTCAAGAAGTTTACTACAACCCTAGCATCGTTAGTAGGCAAAGCTTTAGTTTCATCCCATTTAGAAATGTAGTCGACGGCTACAAGGATGTACTTATTTCCCTCAGATGATGGAAATGGCCCCATAAAATCGATGCCCCAAACGTCGAAGATCTCACATTCTTGAATGAAATTTTGAGGCATCTCATCTTTGTGAGTGATCTTTCCTTGACTTTCGCAAGCATCACATTGCTTAACCATCTCATGCACGTCATGTAGTAGGAGGGCCAAAAGAATCCGGAGTTGAAAACTTTTTTCGCGGTGAAATTCGGACTAAAGTGACCACCGGTGGGTCGTTTGTGGCAAGCTTCAAGAATGTGTAAATTTGCCAGCCCATCAACACAACGTCGGATAATTTGGTCCGCGCATTGTTTGAAAAGATAAGGGTCGTCCCAATAATAGTCTTTGATGTCCTTGGAAATTTCTTACGTTGTTGGGACGATAACCCTTCAATTAGAACACCACCCGCCAAATAGTTTGCAATGTCCTCAAACCATGGGGTGTCATCCTCTTTAGAGTGAATAGACATTAAAGTATCGAGAGGGAAAGATTCGTTAATTTCCTTGGTCGGTAATTCTCTGTTAGACACGTAATTATTCGTGTTTTTAGTAGTAATATCCCTTCATTTATGACATAATAAATAGCAAAACGTGTATTTTTAGTGCAAATATCGTTTAAATGTGCTATTTATTATTTTAGGTACGGATATGAAGAAAAGGAGCAAAAACAAAGCCAAAGAGCCAAGAACAAGCACGAGAAATGGAAAGAGTACAGAAAATCGAGTCCAACGGTGCCTTCATATTTTATTGGTCCGGCCCGACACCATTTAAATGGGTCAGACCGACCCATTATAATTCAAATGGACTTACAAACAACTACAGCCCATAAATCAAACGCAAGCCCAGTCAGGCCCAAGGAATGAAGAAAGATCATTTTTGGGAGGCGTATAAGATACGCAAACATGAGAGAGGGAAAAAAAAAACATTCCATTCTTTTTAGAAAATCTGATTTTTTTCGTCTTCATTTTTTTTTATTGTAACATAGGTTTTAAAAAAAACAACATAATAGTAGTTTAGTTGAGATCTAATTGTTTTTCATATTTTTATTTCTGGTGCAGATTTAATAGATCGAATCTTGTGTTTCTGTTTCAATTTTCTTTCATACGCAGCTTTCAACATTCCATTTCAATCATCACTTTACTTTATTATTTTTATTTTTAAATTTTTGCCCTGCGTATTGTTTTAGGGAGTATGATATGCATCAATAGGAAATTCCATATCTTATCACAATCTGTTATTCTTTTACATCCCCCTGCGTTAGAGTAGATAGAATTATATTAGAATAATTTATTTTTTTTATTTTTTATTTTTTCCTGCGTATTGTTTTTTCTATATTTTTGGATTAGATTTGATATGCTTAAAAAATACGCAGCCTTCAATTTATATATTACCTTTCCCTTTATTTTTGGAAGTAGCAGATAGATAAAAAAAAAGAAAGGGATTCGCATCTTGACTTCAATTTCATTTGCTGCGTAGTCTTTTTTTTAGATATAGATCTCAGTATTTGTTGTCCCTATATTCATTTCTATAATATCAATCTTCACTATGTTATCATCCTTCCCCTGTTTTTGTTTTAGGTAGATAGACGCTGACATATTTTTTTTCATCCTTTCCTTTTGTTTTGTTTTATTCTTCTTTGATAGGTTAGGATTAATTTAATTTTCTTGTGAAGCTTTGCAAGATTAAAAAGTATTTTAGATTAGTTAGATTGATTTAATGTCTCGTTTCCACAAAATTTAGTTTCAATTTGTTAAACTCTTGTTTAATATGTTTAAAATCAATTTTTCTAAAATAGTTATTTAGTAAAATAGAATTTAAAATAAAAGTAGATCATAAAGTTTAGATTATGATAAAATAGTTTTTATATATTTTAAAATGTCGTTTAGCTTTATTGTCGTTAACCGTTTTATGATTTATGTTAGCTCGGCATCTCCGGTTATTCGCTCGGGTTCGTTTCTCTATCTATTTCCTTGTCGTTACTTAGTTAGTTTTTATTGTTGCCTTATTATTATTTAACTTTAATATCGAGATTATAGTAGTTTTGATTTTGCTCGTTTAGTTTTCCATCGTTATTGTCCTTAGTATTATTTTAGGTTCCTTTAGCTTAATATTCGTAGTATAATTGTCGTTCATATATCGTTTTATATTTTTAGTCTTTTCAAATTAGTAGATTTAAATATGAAAATCAAAATCTTTTCTATTTAAGCATCAAACTTGAGACATAAACGCGGATTTCCATTCACACTTAGCCAGGAACTACGATAACCTTTCGGGTGTACGAAAACGAAGTAATCAAATGGCGCCGCTGCCGGCTTTGTGTGTAGCGATGTTTGCGTTGTGTTTTTAGTTGGTGACTTGAAGATCCTTTCGTTTTGAAAGTTTATTTTCGTATTTGTATATATATATATAATAAAAAAATAAAAAAAATTAAAATTATTAAAAATCCAAAAAAATATATATAAAATTTATAAAAACCAAAAATATTTTCTTCTTTTATCTTATTTTCTGTATTAATATATATATCATTTAAAAAAAAAAAAAAAAGAAAAAAATTTTAAAAATATTCTTCTTTATCCTCTTTTGTGTTTAATTCTTTTCTCTACCCCTCTTATTTATAATTCTTCATGGATTCGTCTTGCGTTCGGTGTGGGAGACCATGGCATGGTTTTCAAACATGTCAATGGTGTATTTGTGAGCGGTGTGGTTTTGATATCGACAATACACAATTTGGATTTTGCCCATTTTGCAATTCAACAAATTCGTACTTCTCCTCTTACAATACTTTCTCCCCCCCTCCCGTCTATGACAATCCCTATCCGCAACATGAACCGGGTTTTTCTCAATACCCGTGTTGCAATCATTGTGGGGGCCCTCACGATACTTCTTATTGTCAACCGATGAATTATGAGCCACATCCGTGCTATAATTCCGGTTTTCAAAATTTTGAACCCCCACATCCCACCCTCAATCATCAATCCTCTCATAGAATTCAACAAATCAATGCTTTGAATGACGAAAGAAAAGCCCTTCTTTTGGAACTTCATGACGGCTTAATTCGACTGACCGAGACATTGGAGGAGCAACAACGACAAGAGCAAGTATCTAATCTTAGTGATTATACTCCGCCTCTTGTGCGTTCTTTCTATTATGATGATGATGACAATGAGAATACTATTTCTTGGAATGATCTTTGTGCTCAATGTCCTAGTGCAATTGTAATTCCTTCTCTCGACTTGCCGGCTCTCGAGCCTAAGGATTCTACCACTCCTATTCTCGATTCTTCCACTACGGAGCCCGGTGCCTCTCTCATCATGGGGGATGAGGGTCTTATCACTATTCCTTGTGATGAGATTCTTATTCCAATCCAAAGTGAGCCTACGGTTGCTTCCGATAGTGACGATGAGTGTGAATCTCTTTCTAGTGATGATTCATTACCTCCCACCGACATCTTGGGAGACGATTCTTTGGCTTTCTCTAATCCTCTTTTTGATCTCGATGATGATTTTACTTCTAGTGATGACGAGTCACTATCCGATGAAGAAGTTCAAAAGGAAACTTTCAAGATTTATTCGAACCCTTTATTTGATTTTGATGACGCCTACATCTCTAGTGAGATGAATCCTCTCTTTGAAGAGGGGATTGAGGACATTGATATCTCCAACTCTCTTGCTATTGATGAGCATTCTTTGTTAGCCATGCCACCTCCCATCGTAGAGGAGGTGGAGAGATTTGACCCTACCTTCCGTTTGATTCGGTCTAGAGAGGTGACGCGGGTGGTAGATATGTCTTCTGATATTTTTCATACTATGTTGCCACCCTGTCCTACCGCGTGCACACCCAAGCGGGTGATGTATCGCTTTTACTCTCCTCATTTCATACCGGGAAATGAGGATGAGTGTTTTGATCCCGGGGGAGACGTTGATGTTGCTATTTCTTATGACGTTTTACCGGTTATCCCATCAACTCTTGCTTTGAGTTTCTATCAAGTATCCTCGGGTGACACTTTGATATCTTTTTCTCCCACCCTCCCGCCCTTGGCGAAGACGAGTATTCTTAAGGATCGCCTTTATACCTATTTCTCGTATGTTATAAGAATCCTTCTGCTTTTCTTCACTTATATTGTGGATTCTTCTTCTTTATTCTCATCCGGTAATGAGGATAAGATTTTTGACCCTGGCATATCTGTTTTGAGCCAGTGGTGATTCGCTTGCTCCTCCATGGACCATGTAATTCGGGGTCGAGTCAGGCTCGTGACTCGGTTAATAAAAACAAGCGCTTCTCGGGAGGCAACCTGATGATCTATCCTTTTTATTTATTTTCTAACATAAGTGTAGGGGCGTGTGCTTCTCTCCATGTGTGCTTGTTGGTTTTTGTTTTTGTGTGCAGGTTCCCTTGGATCGAGAAGACTTTCAGAGGGTTGATGTTGCTGTTTTCCATCATCTTCTTCATTCAGTCTCCGATCGATCTTCATGTCTATATCAGGGGAGTACTCAGTTTTCATCTTTATCCATGCATATCTAATTGTGTTCTCCTTCTTACACTTGGAATTCTAGCATTAGCCTTTTGTGTTTTTAAGTGTAGGGGTAACACCTTATCACTTTTGAACATTGAGGCCAATGTTCGGTTCTAAGTGTAGGGGGTTTTATATCATATGGATCATATTCATGCCTACTTGTTTGCCCTCTAGCATCCTATTTTGATCAAATGTCTGTTTTTATTTTATTTTATTTTATTAATAATAATAAAACGTTTTTGACCGTGCGTGATTGACTTGTCCCGTAGGCTAGAACAAAGGGGATCCTGACTCTGCCTGAGTGTTGATCTGGCTGCTCCCTTTACTTTTAGACTAAGCTTTTAGGAATTGTGCAAATAAAAATGCTAAACGTGGAGTAGTTGGTTCTCTTTAGAGCTTATATGAATAACCTGTGGCTTTTCTTCCTAGATTGTAACTAGACTTAATAAGTGTTTTTTTTTTCAAGCCTTTGGACGTTAAAAATTGTGTTGTTATGCAAAAATAAATTCTTATCCAATTTTGATATAGAGTCCTAGTTCAACTTTTTATTTAAATTTGAGTGAAAGCATACTTTCTTAAATTTGAAATAATGTTGCGTGAATAAATATGTTGAAAAAAAAAATGAATGAAAAAAAAAAATTTATTTGAAAAAAAAAAAAAAAGAAAAAAAAAGAAAAAAAAAAGAAAAAAGAAAGAGAAAAAAAAAATATTTGAAAAAAAATAAAAAAGAGAGAGAAAAAAAAAAGAAAAAAAATATATGAATAAGAGTTTTATGTTTTTGTTGATTTATTTATAATTGTGAGAAACTTGCTTTTTCTCAAATTTAAATCCGAAGTTGAACTAGAATTCGTCAATTTTTTTTATAAGAGTTTAGACGGTAATTGAGAATGTAGAAGTCAAAGATCCCGTGAGCTCCGATACTATTCTCGAGGGTGTAAAAACCTAGCCTCCTAAGCTTTGCTAAAGGACAAGCTGAGAAGAAAGTCGCTACATGGAGTGATCTCTCCTTTGAATCTTCATTCTCTAATTACCGTCGTTGTTTTTCATCTAAGAGTGTTTTATTAGCTTAGCGGTGATTTCAAGATCTTTGATTTCAAAATCCCGCCGATCCCGGTACTATTCTCCGTGGGGTGTCAAAAGCCCGGGCACTTAACCGATGAGGTTGAGACGTTCCGAGAAGAAAGCCGCTACATGAGAAAGGCCATTTTTGAAACTTAAATCTCGTCATTTTTGGTGAGTCTAATATTCCACTTAGATGATTAGCAACCATAACAAATGTCGATTTGAACGATCAAAAATTTGAAAATGAACACACTTGCCTAGTCTTTTATAATTATAGGAGTGAAAGGTTATATGAACACAAGTTATTAGTATAAGTAGTGTTAGCATTTTGCCAAAACGTTTGCACAAGGAATCTTAGCTTAGTTGGGAGTAATAAAAAGAGGATGACGATATTTATTCCCTGGAGACACCCAGTTTGCGTGTTTCCCATTCTATGATCCTTATACCTTGAATAAAAAGTCGAGCATGGCGGGTCACTATGAATTTTTATTTTTCTTTTATATATAAAAAAAAAAAAAAAAAAATTTTTAATAAAGTAGTTTTTAAATTGTTTTTGGATTTAACGTTTGTGATGATAGTTGCTTGGGGGCAAGCAACGTCTTAAGTGTAGGGGCGTGTTAGACACGTAATTATTCGTGTTTTTAGTAGTAATATCCCTTCATTTATGACATAATAAATAGCAAAACGTGTATTTTTAGTGCAAATATCGTTTAAATGTGCTATTTATTATTTTAGGTACGGATATGAAGAAAAGGAGCAAAAACAAAGCCAAAGAGCCAAGAACAAGCACGAGAAATGGAAAGAGTACAGAAAATCGAGTCCAACGGTGCCTTCATATTTTATTGGGCCGGCCCGACACCATTTAAATGGGTCAGACCGACCCATTATAATTCAAATGGACTTACAAACAACTACAGCCCATAAATCAAACGCAAGCCCAGTCAGGCCCAAGGAATGAAGAAAGATCATTTTTGGGAGGCGTATAAGATATGCAGACATGAGAGAGGGAAAAAAAAAACATTCCATTCTTTTTAGAAAATCTGATTTTTTTCGTCTTCATTTTTTTTATTGTAACGTAGGTTTTAAAAAAAAACAACATAATAGTAGTTTAGTTGAGATCTAATTGTTTTTCATATTTTTATTTCTGGTGCAGATTTAATAGATCGAATCTTGTGTTTCTGTTTCAAATTTCTTTCATACGCAGCTTTCAACATTCCATTTCAATCATCACTTTACTTTATTATTTTTATTTTTAAATTTTTGCCCTGCGTATTGTTTTAGGGAGTATGATATGCATCAATAGGAAATTCCATATCTTATCACAATCTGTTATTCTTTTACATCCCCCTGCGTTAGAGTAGATAGAATTATATTAGAATAATTTATTTTTTTTATTTTTTATTTTTTCCTGCATATTGTTTTTTCTATATTTTTGGATTAGATTTGATATGCTTAAAAAATACGCAGCCTTCAATTTATATATTACCTTTCCCTTTATTTTTGGAAGTAGCAGATAGATAAAAAAAAAAGAAAGGGATTCGCATCTTGACTTCAATTTCATTTGCTGCGTAGTCTTTTTTTTAGATATAGATCTCAGTATTTGTTGTCCCTATATTCATTTCTATAATATCAATCTTCACTATGTTATCATCCTTCCCCTGTTTTTGTTTTAGGTAGATAGACGCTGACATATTTTTTTTTATCCTTTCCTTTTGTTTTGTTTTATTCTTCTTTGATAGGTTAGGATTAATTTAATTTTCTTGTGAAGCTTTGCAAGATTAAAAAGTATTTTAGATTAGTTAGATTGATTTAATGTCTCGTTTCCACAAAATTTAGTTTCAATTTGTTAAACTCTTGTTTAATATGTTTAAAATCAATTTTTCTAAAATAGTTATTTAGTAAAATAGAATTTAAAATAAAAGTAGATCATAAAGTTTAGATTATGATAAAATAGTTTTTATATATTTTAAAATGTCGTTTAGCTTTATTGTCGTTAACCGTTTTATGATTTATGTTAGCTCGGCATCTCCGGTTATTCGCTCGGGTTCGTTTCTCTATCTATTTCCTTGTCGTTACTTAGTTAGTTTTTATTGTTGCCTTATTATTATTTAACTTTAATATCGAGATTATAGTAGTTTTGATTTTGCTCGTTTAGTTTTCCATCGTTATTGTCCTTAGTATTATTTTAGGTTCCTTTAGCTTAATATTCGTAGTATAATTGTCGTTCATATATCGTTTTATATTTTTAGTCTTTTCAAATTAGTAGATTTAAATATAAAAATCAAAATCTTTTCTATTTAAGCATCAAACTTGAGACATAAACGCGGATTTCCATTCACACTTAGCCAGGAACTACGATAACTTTTCGGGTGTACGAAAACGAAGTAATCATTCTCCTTGATGAGGATCCTCAAGTTTACTAAGGTGATCGGCGGCTAGGTTTTCAACTCCCTTTATATCGCGAATTTCGATTTTGAATTCTTATAAGAGCAAAACCCAGCGAAGGAGTCACAGTTTAGAATCTTGCTTGGTCAACAAGTATTTCAAAGCGGAGTGATCGGTGTAAATGATGGTGGTGAAAAGCACTAGATAGGGGCAGAATTTCTAAAAAAGCATACACTACAGCTAAAAGCTCTTTTTCGGTAGTGGTATAATGAAATTGAGCCCCCATCATTTTCTTACTTGCATAATGGATGGGTTGGAAATGCTTATTAACTCGTTGACCTAAAACCGCTCCTACCGCTGAAATCACTAGCATCGCACATTAGCTCGAAAGGTAACTCCCAATTTGGAGAAACTAAGACCGGTGCCTTAGTTAATTTACCTTTAAGAATTTCGAAGGATTCAAGATTCGGCAGAAAAGATGAAAGGAGCGTCCTTTTCAAGAAGATGAGTCATCGGTCGGGCTATTTTAGAAAAGTCTTGAATAGAGCGTCGATAGAAACCCACGTGACCTAAGAAACTCCTAACTCCTTTGACGGGGATAGGTGGAGGCAATTTAGCAATGACGTCAACTTTAGCACGGCCGACTTCGATACCGGATTTAGAAATTTTACGTCCTAAGATGATGCCTTCTTTTACCATGAAATGGAACTTTTCCCAATTAAGAACGAGACGAGTGTCTTCACACCGTTTAAGCATACGTTCTTAATTGGCAAGGCAAGAAGAGAAAGAATCTCCAAAGGCCAAAAAATCGTCCATAAAGACTTCCATAGTTTGTTCAACCATGTCATGGAATACTTCCATCATACACCTTTGAAATGTCCCTGGAGCATTGCATAAGCTGAATGGAATTATTTTGTAAGCAAATTTTCCACAAGGACAAGTCAATGTTGTTTTCTCTTGGTCTATTGGATCGATTGGAATTTGACAATATCCGGAAAAAGCGTCTAAGAAACAATAGTATTCATTTCCCGCTAAACGCTCGAGCATTTGATCCATGAAAGGAAGTAGGAAATGATCCTTACGAGTGGCATCATTCATTTTACGATAGTTGATGCAAACTCTCCAACCCGTAACAAGTCGAGTAGGAATTAACTCGTTATCTTCATTGGGAACAATGATTATTCCACCTTTTTTTTGCACGCAATGGACCGGACTAACCCACGGTGAATTCGGAATGGGGTAAATCATGCCGGCATCAAAACGTTTGATAACTTCTTTCTTGACGAATTCATGAATTTTAGGATTTACTTTTCTTTGACTTTGGACCACGGGTTTAAAGTCGTCTTCCATGAGAATTTTATGTGTGCAAAAATTAGGATCAATTCCGCGAATATCGGAGATTTTCTAAGCAATTTCTTTTTTATGTTTCTTAAGAACTTCGATAAGCCGAGCTTTTTCATTCTCTTGTAAGTCCTTAGCAATTATGATGGGTAACTTATCAGCTCTTTCTAAGAAAACGTATTCGAGATGAGAAGGAAAAACCTTAAGCTCTAAATCCAGTGGATTTTCGGGGGAAGGCTTAGTCAAATTCGGATCATCATTTGTAACTTCCTTTGGAGAATGTGGAGAAATATGGTACTCATTGAGAAGTTTCTCAATGGT
Organism: Glebionis coronaria; assembly: GCA_025667525.1. Taxonomy (NCBI): domain Eukaryota; kingdom Viridiplantae; phylum Streptophyta; class Magnoliopsida; order Asterales; family Asteraceae; genus Glebionis; species Glebionis coronaria. The sequence continues at coordinate 461,011,373 of CM046877.1, forward strand.
ACGAATGTCTTCTTCCCAATCGGTGGGAGAATCGTCATATTATAAATCCACATCTCCTAAACTTGCTTCGAATTCATGTAAGAGAAAATCACTTGCTCCAAAAGGAGTCAAGGAAGGAGCAATAGAAGCTAGGGTCTCAACATGAGGTAAAGAAAAAATCCCACTCTTACAAGCCTCGTGAAAGTGTTATTCACATGCTTCGTCAAACAAGTCAATTAAATTCACGGATTCGGGCTCATCGGGAATTTTAGAAAGTTTACACATGTTAGAGATGATTTTTTCATCCCCTACCCTTATAATAAGCTCACCCGCGGCTACATCAATCAATGTATGCCCGATCCTCAAGAAGGGTCGTCCCACAATTAAGGGAACGCGTGGATCCATCTCATAGTCGATAACAATGAAATCACGGGGAAAGTAAATTTGTCGACTCCAACAAAAACATCCTCGGCTATCCCTCACCGGATAAGCAACCGTACGATTAGCTAACTCTAAAGTCATACGAGTGGGGACTAGCTCGGGTAGAGATAATTGTTTCCACACGGACAATGGCATAAGATTGATACTCGCTCGAGATCTGCCAAAGCCATACAATTCTCTACACTGAGAAAATTACAAGGGATAAGAAATCGACCAGGGTCACCAAGCTTAATCGGTAATTTTCTTAAAAGAACCGCGGAACAATTTTCATTCAAATGGGTTTTGGCGATATCAAGCAATTTTTCCTTGTCGGTTAAAGGATCCTTAACATTTTAGCATACTTAGGCATGTGAGCGAGAGCCTCGGCAAAGGTGATATTGAAATTCAATTGTTTGAACATTTTTAAGAAGTTAGAAACTTGTATATCATCTTTGTTCTTCAACTTCTCCTTCCTCAACCTTAAAGGGTAAGGTATATAGGGTTTTTGAGAAGATTGAGGAATAACCGGTTCACTCACAACCTCGGGAATGGGCTTAGAAACCGAAAGGGTGGAAAATGGTTGAGGGGAATGGTGAACATAAGGTGTAGAAGGGTTGCTTAAGGGAGGAATGTCACAAGTAGGGGTGAAGAAGGGTGAGTAGAAGCTATTAGAGTCTCGGGTCCTTGTTTATCATTGATTGGTGAAGAAAAGGAAGGTCCCTAGGTTGTTTTACCACTCCTCATAGTGATCGCATTCACATTAGCCCTCGGATTAGTTTCGGTGTTAGAAGGGAGAGCACCTTGGGGACGAAGGGTTTGTAACATTGCATGAATTCCCTATTCGTGGACTCTTGTATTTCCTTAAGCTTTTGATCTTGCTCACTAAGTTTTTGAAGAACCAAGTCCATTTGAGGATTAGGCATATTGAACCCTTGATTATTGAACCCTTGATTTGGAAAACCTTGGTTTTGATATTGATTGTAGTTTTGAAAACCTTGATTTTGAAAACCTTAGCTATTGAACCCTTGATTTTGATTATTATACCCTTGGTTTTGACCTTCAAAATTTCCTTGGTTTGAATTATAACCCCTTACGTTTGAATTCCCTTGAAAATTACCCCTTTATGGACCTTGGTTCCTATTTTGGTATGGGGTGATTCGGGTGGGTGAGGGTGGTCTTTGGTGAGCTACAAACCCAAGGGAAGACAAATAATTAGTAGACTTATACGACAAGTGGTTAACATCAACATTAGGCTTAAAATGAACCCTCTCATTATCATTATTCTTGTAAGCATAGACTTCTCCTTGAGGTTGATTATTAAACTTGTCACAATTGAAGTACGAATGTGGTCCACCACGAGTCTGACTAAGGGTATGAACATGTCTAGTAGGAGGGTTTACAACTTTTAAAGCAAGATTTTTCACAATAGAAGCAAGTTATTAAATTTTATTTGTAACCTCGTGATTAATAGAATCTCCCCCACCAGCAGTAGCCATTTGATCCCTAGTTCGACTCGGAACTTTTGCCTTGTTTTCAATAATGTCCCATGCTACTTGCATCGTTTTAACAAGAATATTACCCCCCCCCCCCCCCCCCCCCCCCCCGCGGCCGAGTTTAGTGAATCTTGGTCATTTAAACTCAATCCATTGGAGAAAATGTTAATTTTGTGAACTTTGGTAAAACCATGTTGTGGACATTTTCTCAAAAGTACCTTAAATCGATACCAAGATTCACTAAATGTCTGACCATACTTTCTTCCAAAGTTAATGATGTCATTCCGCAAAGCGGTAGTACGTGAGGGTAGGAAGAAATAATTAATAAACTTAGTCTCCAAATCTGCCCATGTAGTGATACTTTGGGGTGGTTCCTTGTCAAGCTAAATCCGGGCTTTCCCCTCGAGGGAGAAAGGAAAAAGTAGCAATCAAATTGCCTCTTGTGTCACCCCATTGTGTTGGGAATTATTTTTTAAGTGTCATGTACCGTTAGTGTTATCGAAGTACTGTTAGTATCTTTCAAGTACCGTTAGTGTTAACGCGGTACATAGTAAGTACTGCTACTTACAAAGTAAGTACTGCTATATTGATTACGATGAATATATCTTTGTATAAGATATGTCCTAGTTATAGTTAGAGTATATCTTATGTGATATACTTAAATAGTTAGAATATTGATAATATATCGTTTGTGATATAGTTATCTTTATAGAATATTCTAAGGTTTCTAGGGTTCCTTACTCTATAAAAGGAACATAGTTACAATGTCATTCATGTACCTCATCAAGTCGATTAATAAGAGAATCTAATAGTTAAAAGTAATTATGTTCTTTTGTGCTTTATAAGTTAGATTCTGCATAACTTATTTAGCTTGAGTAAGAGTTCTCAAAGTGTTTTAGTTTGATTACAAACTACTATACTAGTTCTTAAAAGAATATAGTTCTAATCAAAAGGATCAACAAGTGGTATCAGAGCTTGTTGAGAAACTCTGAAAAAGAGGAACACAACCCCAAACACTCCACTCACAATAAAACTCAATGTCTCAACCTGGTGATGACGCTCACTTGAATGATATGCCAAATCCTGATTCAATACCACAGGGACAGCCTCAAGTTGTGCATCCTGCACCAGTAAAAGGTGTTCAAACCGTCAATGTTTTAGTTACCTCTACAACTACAACACCCTCTCGTACTCTTTCTGTTGTCAAACTCCCAGTGCTCAAAGGTGACAACTATGAGACATGGGCTATGCAGATATAACATTACTTGAATCACACAGATCACACTGTGTGGCAAGTTATCAAGAATGGGAATACACCTAAGAAGCTATACTGGTTCCCTGATGGTACGTGTTATGCTCTACCTACTGTGACTGATGAGGAGGTACAATTAGAGATCAGAGAAAGAAAGGCCATAACTGCTTTAGCTATGGCTCTTTTAGAAAGACATCTTACCTAGATTTCATCATTATAAGGATGCCAAGGCTATGTGGGAGGCTATCAAACTTAGAATTGGAGGTAATGAAAAATCTAAGAAGATAAAGAAGATTATTCTAAAGCAAGAATTCGATAACTTCTCAATATCCAGTATAGAAGGGATCCATGGTGGCTATGGAAGGTTTAGTAAGCTGCTCATTCAATTAGCAGTTTATGGACAAATTATCCCAATGAAGAAGCTAATCTAAATTTCTTAAGGAGTGTTCCACAAGAGTGGAAGGCAATGGCTATGAACTTCATTACTAGAGATGATCTGGATGAAATTCCTTTTGATCATCTCTACAAGAATAATAGAGCGTACGAGATGGATGTAAAAGGCATTGAGGTGACCAAAGCAGAAGCGGCAACAAAGTCTAACTTGGCTTTTGTATCAGAAGGTAATAACGGTACTTACTTTCATAATACCGCTAGTGGAACAAGCAGCGCTACATACTTCACAAATACCGTTGGGGGACTTACAAGCGGTACTTACCCACAATGTACTGAAGGCAGCCCTATATTCTCCAAAAATCCACAAGGAAGATATTCACCATTGTTTAGTGACAATGATGCCTTCTCATTCTTTGTGGGACAAGACAATAGGCCAAGACTAACACTCAATGACTTATTCCAAATGGATGATGCTGATGTTGAAGAGATGGATCTTAAATGGAAAGCTGTTATGGTGTCAGTAAGATCTAACAGGTTCTTCAAGAAGACTGGAAGGAAGATGACTGTTGATCCTAATGAACCATTAGGATATGACAAGTCCAAAGTTGAATGCTATAACTGTGGAAGGAATGGACACTTTGCAAGGGAATGCACTAGAGACAAAGTTGATAGTAGCAGTCAAAAGTCCAAAAACAGCTATAGAACCAGTCCAAGAATTGCTGAAAGCTTTCCTAAAGGAAACAACAGAAATCTCAAAGGAACCAAAGCATTGGTGACCGTAGATGGAGTGGTGAACTGGACTGAAGATGAAGAAGAAGAAGAGCTTGGTTTAATGGCTCTCTCACATGAAGATACTGAGGTACATCCTTGTTCTAAAGACTGTATTCTTAAATTTAATAGCATAAAAGTAGAACTAGATGAACAGTATCAAAAACTCAACACATTCACTGTAGAACTAAATGCTTTTAAACAGGGGGTTGCTAAGTTAGAAGAAAATATAGTTTTGTATAAAAAGGGTCAACAAAACTATGAAGAGAAATAAGAATTTTAACTCTTCGAATGAGGGAAAAAGATGTGGAAATTAAAGCTTATGAAAGACAACTTTTGAAAGTGCCAACAGAAAATGAAGCTTTAAAAGCTAGTCTTAATAATGATAGGGAAGTGATTAATCATTGGCAAAAGTCCTCTAAAGGATTGGGTAAACTGATTAACTCACAAATGGGGAATTATGATAAGTCGGGCCTAGGATATATTGAGGACCAACCTGGGATAACTTTAACTGACAAGGACTTATCAAAAGGGATTTTTGATAGTTCTAGTGAGTCAGATAGTACACCTGAAACTGACAGATATGTTGAAGGAATGAAGGCAGTTCCTCCACCATTATCAGGAATTTTTATGCCCCCTAGTAATAGTACAAGTATAGAGTTAGAACAACCAAAGGTTATAAATACCTCAAACTCTAGTACTTTGTCCCAAGATAAGACTGTTATGACCAATAACATTGTTTATCCACCTCTAATGAACAATTTTGTTTCTTAAGAGTCTAAAACTAGTTCTGCTCCCAAGTAGGTAAAAACTCCTAGAAAGAGAATTGATAATGATGTAAAACATAATAAAACCAAGAGGGGTGGGTTAGGTTTTCAGAAATTTAAGTCAAAACAACCTTTTGGGTCTTCTTTGAGAAGAAAAGGATGTTATGTTTGTGATAGTCTAAGTCATTTTATCAAAGATTGTACTTTGTATGAAGATAAAATTGTGAAACAAAAGGTCATGAGAAACAGTAATGGAAAAAATGCACAGGTTAATACGAAACAAAAATTTAAAAATGACAAACCTAAGTTTGATAATTCAAAAGGGTTAGCTAAACAGGTTAAAGATAACTCTACCAAAAGTTTTGTTCCTAGAGCAGTACTTATGAAACAAGTTCTAGTACCTTTGAAGTTTGATAAACCAAGTACCGGCAAGTCTAGAACTGCAAGTACTGCTAGACCAAACTCAAGTACTGTTGGTTCAAAGTTTGTTAAACCAAAGTTCCCCAAGACTTCTAAGAATGTTGTTGAGAAAGTCAAAACATCTAGAAGTAAGTCTAATAACAAACCAGTGCAAATGTGGGTTCCTAAAAGAGAAAAACCATGTGTTAAAGCAAGTATTGCTAAAGTAGTACTTAAGGCAAAGAAGTATGAGCACATAGAGTCACACTATGTCTTTGACTACATAACTAAAACCATGAAGTATAAGAGCAAAAGCAGCATTACTAGGAATGCTTCTGGACAGACTCTTAAGTGTGTAGGTCCCACAAGATCCGAGCGAAATATGGCTTGGGTCCCTGTTAAAAACTAATAAGTTTTGTATATGTGCAGGGGCATCTAATTGATGAATTTAAAGATAAAGGTATAGTAGATAGTGGATGCTCAAGACACATGACAGGGAACATAGACTTCCTTGCTGAATTTGAAGAGCTTGGTCTGTTGCTCCCCGGGGAGAAACAGAAAATAAAAGGAAGAGTGTTGCTCGGTAGCAAGGGAGTAAGGATAGCGGATCACTTTCTGTTTTGTTTGTTGGATAAGAGGTCACGTTTTCTACGACCATTAGGATAAAAGCCCAATCACTACTACACAAATGGACATAGAGCCCCCTTAATAGAGTCCCTTTTTAGTAAAAACCGGGACCTAAAAGAATTCCATCTTTTTTTTAAGTCATAGAGCCATGTTTTCTAGTAAAAAACGGGGCTTTATTTGAGAAAACTTTAAAGCCATGTTTCCTGATTAAGTACCGGGCTCTATTCTATCAATAAATTTATCAAATTTAGGCGGTGAACCAAAATGTAATAAAAAAAGGCGCTTTGTTTTTCTCCCCTAAAATTTCATTTCCAAATCAAAACTCCCCCCATCACAAACCCTAGATCTACTTTCAGTCACATCACTCCAGCCCATTCAACACCTCCTGCTTAAGCGATAAAAGAAAAAACCCTTTTTATGTCACACACCACAACTATCACGAGTCGCCTTCATAGACCAGCAACAACATTGGAATCGAATTAAGAGGTATGAAATTGCTACAGTTCATTTCTTTTTTCAATTAATCTTTATAATATCTTAATGTTGCTATTCGATATGATTTTGGATTAAATCCTGTCAATTAATCCTTTTTCAATTAATCTTTTTTCAATTATTGTTGTTCAATTTATTTTTTTCTGATTACATTTACTATCTAGAAACCTGATTTTCCTATCATTAAATTGGGGGATTTATGTGTTCTATGTGCTCTGATAACTGGTGTTTGTTTCGGCTTATACATCAGGTTTACGCTTTATTTGGTTTGGGCTTATGATTCATAGGCTCACTTTTTTTGGCTTATTTTGAAACTTTTCGGCTTATATCAATTCATTTATGTTATTATAAACTTATGTAATCCGAGAAGTTTGAAAACAAGCTACAAAAAATGGGCTTATGAAACATAAGCCAAAAACCAAATAAGTCATAAGACGAAACAAACAGCCCCTAAGAGGGGTTTCGTGTGGCTTATTTATTGGCACAAATGGGTTGTTGGGTAATTTGCTCTCACTAATAGGGCGTTTAAACATGTTATTTGCTATCCAATATAGGGGTTTTTAGGCATGACCTTGATGTGATGAAAAAGAGGGATTTTGTGTTTCTTATTGGCATGACTCATGAATCTAATCTATATAAATAGAAAATATGACAAATCTGGTTGAGTGAACTCATTAAAATTTCATTAGTGGCGAAGGTAAATTTTTTGGCATACACTATTACATATAACTACATCTCGCTCTAAGCTTTATGTGACTACATTAGTGTACAAAACTACTTAAAAGCATGCACCCCTATTTTAATTTTAACTATGGAAATTCTAAATCATTCCAATATGGATTCGTCCATATTGAGTGCCTTATTCTATATCGAGTTTTCAATGTCTGAAGTACATAGCTGTAAATTTCGTGCAGGTACCATTCCATGTACCACTTAAAGAAAATGCTATCGTTGTTGGTTTCAGCGGAGATGGAGGCTAATAGATACAAAGTTTAAATTTATAGGAGTTTCTTCAAGTTGGCCTCCTTTCTCATACGCCCTCGTGTTTAGAGAAATGTTAGCCACTGGATATTATGCATCACATGGTGTTTTAATGCAGTTGCAGTAAGTTGTTTTACACTTTTACATGCTTTTACATAGAGCTTATTTTTATGTTGTTGATTTATATGGTCTTTGTTTATCTGATTGCAGCCAGATTGATGTTGCCGGTAACAAGAAAGCTGTTGTGATCCATGTTCGGTATAAATTAAGCAAACCATTCCGCAAGATTCATAATTTCATACTAAGCTTGTTAGGGAACTTGAGAAGAAGTTCAGTGGAAAGGTATTCACACTTTAATTTGGTTCCTTCCATGTAGTTTTTATAACAAAATATAAACTGAAAACCAATAACGTACAGGAACTTATCCACCTCAGCGATATTAGATAAAATAACACTATACTTGCAACCTTCATTACTGTATGAAAATCCACATGGTGTTCCGTTTTCATACACATAAATACCAGTAAATGATGTGTGCCCAGTGAATAGAACCCATGAAAGTGTCTAGACTAGCCTATAACTAAAATTATTTGATCCCACAAAATTTTTGACGCAAGTGTTACATTGTTCACAAGACACGGAGAAGGAAATGATTGGTTATTCGAAAACTCTGTTTTTTACTAGCTTCTTTATCATATGCGGTGTTTTTTACAGGTGTAAATGAATGAAACAGTATGTTGTACATACTTGATCCCATTTTAATTAGTTATATTCTCAAGGGGTGTTGATTGTTGAGTTTAAACTTTCATAATGCCCCTTGGTAGCAAGCCATAAGCCCATAACCTTTGTTTGGTCTCATACGTCTGATTATATTCTAGGCACAGTTGTCATAATATAATGTATGTTTCATTGGAAAAATGATAACGGCAAATGACTGTAGAAACATGGTATTGCTAATTAGGCTACATATTCATCAAATTACCAGAACATCTAAAACTGACCCAAAACATTGACCTGCATAGATTTATTCAAGAAAACACATCAACCAGCTCATAACTTGCATCACAAATTGGACGAAGTTGAGTTCTAGTCCAGTTGTCTGTCGTAATTCCAATGCTCTAAATAGGATTTTCTTGTTATACATATGATAGAATATATGGTCTAAATAGGATTTGCTTGTCACACTAATATCAGAGCTGAATCGGTGTGAGCATGTGTCTATGCAATTGATGCTTGGTTTAGACATTTGTGTTCAGATATTTAGGTTTCTATCGGATACTGTCTTTAATAATTTAATTTTGTAAATGAACCTTCCTGCAAGTTCTATCCATAAAAGATGCATGATTCAAGCATTTTGTGCAGATTTTATCCGATTTTAAATTAGATGATATAGTTTCATAGTTGACGTCTCTCATACATAGATAGGAGCTACAATTAGGTGGAATATTCACTTCATAGTATGACCTTGTTTCGTTCTGTTTATTCAGTGACCGCTCATGGAATAAATGCTGGAGATGTAAAGAAGCTACAGAATGCAGGAATATATACATGCAATGGCTTTATGATGCACACCAAGAAGGTGATTATTGATTACACCTGCATATCATTTGGATTATCATTGACTATTTCACAACTATTTGACTAAATTCATTTTTATGTTATAGAACTTGACTGGCATAAAAGGTTTATCTGAGGCTAAAGTTGATAAAATATTTGAAGCTGCTGAGAAGCTAGTGGTTAGTGATCTGCTGTTTAGTACCGATGTGGTTTGTACAAATCTTATTATGTGGCATATAAGTGGTTTCGTCCTTTATTTATTTATTTTATTTTTTTGGGTAAAAATAATGCACCGCTGCTCGTCGTTTATTGTTTCAGAATTATGGCTACATTACTGGAAGCGATGTTCTGCTCAAAGTAAGATCCTCATTTGCTTAACATCTATTTGCAAAATGCTTAAATTGAATTGTGCTCACATGCTATCTAAATACCTGAACTTCACTTATAATATTTTGTCATCCACTGTAAAACAGAGAAAGGCTATTGTCAAAATCACTACTTGAAGTCAAGCTTTTGGCGAGTTTAGGTGAGATCAAATATATTATATATACTGGAGTTTGTATGAATTTTTGTGATCTGTGACTCTGTGTCTTATGATGCCCTCGTTAATTTTAATCCCCGGGTCTTGAAAGATACAGTTGGCACATACTCTGCGTTTCAACGCAGGTACTCCATTTACTAGACTTATTGTTGCCACATGAGTTAGTTTGACCTTAATGTCCCAATTGATGTACAAGTTGTGATTCTTTCATTAAGAAAAAAATATGACGTGTAATTAGTATCTCTTATCCGGTTAGTGCTTGACCAGTTCTCTTTTATGTATGCAGTTTCCTTCTAGCATGAAAGGAGGGAATGGGAAGGTTGCTTATATTGACCAGTTCTCCTTTATATATTCAGTTTACATCTGTTACTTTTACTTTGTTATTGAAACTGGAGAATACGAAGAAAAAATGATAGCCTTTTCTTGTCATTCCTTAATATAATGTGATTACAGCCAACCTAATTGTATTGTACCCATTGCTGAAAGGCTTGGCATGGATCCTAGAGCTGTCCTTGATAATGTAATGGTGCTTCTTCTCACTCTATATTTCCTGGTTCGTATGGTAACTAATTGCTTCTTCCGTCACATATTCTGAAGATTATCTATTGCAGCAAAAGCTGGCTCAGATGCTCTCCCAGTTGATCAAGATCCAGGTGGTAGAGTATGAAATTTTGTGAATGTTTGTTTCTATGATAGCTGATCCAGATGGTTATTTGTCTCAGATCCAATAAACCAGCAAGAGGGCATTTCCTTGCTCATGCAGCCACCGTGAGATTGATGATCAGAAAGGTCCGCATGTGGTCATGGTATTTGTATCTCTTCTTTCTCGTACCTCACCAAAACACTTATGATACTGCTGTGATGTTCAATTATATTAGAATGTTTGTTAAGTTCATGTTCAGTCCTTAGAACTTGTATTAAACTAACTTGACTTATGTCTGACATTGAATAATTGGTTTTTGTTATACATGGTTTTTTTGCAATTTGGTTTGGCTGCTTGTTTAGTGTGTTTTGCTGTGTGGATACCTGGAAATAATAATACAGGTGGTATTGGTATTTGATTAAAAAAAATCTCATAGAGCCATGTTTCAAAACAAAAAAACAGGGATCTATGCTAAATAAAAAACTGTTTTTTTAATTAAATAGAGCCCGTATCATGGGGGAAAACAGGGATCTATTATTCATCATAGAGCCCCTTTTATAAACCGGGACCTATGCCATCTTCTAATAGAGTCCCCTCCCTTTTGATTCCCCATGCAAAAAAGGGCTTTAAGGGGGTTTTAAACAGGGCTCTATGTGAGTTTTTGTAGTAGTGAATGCTCTACCAACTGAGCTATACACCCTCACCTGAAAGTGAATCGCCTTCGCTTATCTTGTTTTTTAAGGTCAGTTCTTGACTGGAATCCTCTGAGGTCAGCTGAACATGCTGACAATCGTCACAGGAGGACCAGTAGCCTTTGGAGGTAGTAGAGGTAGAATTATTGGCAAAGGGAAAATCAATACAGGGAAGTTGGAATTTGAAGATGTGTTATTTGTAAAAGAATTGAATGAATTCAATCTGTTTTCTGTGTCACAAATGTGTGATAAGAAGAACAAGGTGTTGTTCATAGACACAGAATGCTTGGTGCTGTCTATAGACTTTGAGATGCCAAAAGAATCTCAAGTACTGCTTAAAGTACCCAGGCAAGAAAATATGTACACCTTTAATCTTCACACTATTACTCCAACATGTGGTATTACATGTTTCCTAGCTAAGGCTTCTTATGATGAGTCTAATTTATGGCATAGAAGGTTAGGTCATGTGAATTTCAAGAATCTTAACAGATTAATGAATAGGAATCTGGTTAAAGGGTTACCTAACAAATCCTTTCAAAATGATTTCACATGTGCTGCTTATCAAAAAGGTAAACAACATAGAGCCTCTTGTTAGACCAAGACTGTTAATACTGTGACAAAACCTTTGCAACTTTTTCATATGTATTTGTTTGGTCCAGTTTCTGTAAGAAGCATTAGTGATAATACCTTTTGTCTAGTCATAACTGATGAGTATAGTAGATTTAGGTGGGTTTTCTTTTTAGCTCTTAAGAATGAAACTAATGAATTACTTAAGGATTTTATCACTTTAGTTGAAAATCAGTTCACTAAACAAGTCTTAATCATTAGGACAGATAATGGGACAGAATTCAAGAATGCTAAATTTGATGAATTTTGTAGGTCTAAAGTCATTAAGAGACAATTTAGTAATCCTAGGACTCCACAACAAAATGGAGTAGCTGAAAGAAAGAATAGGACACTAATTGAGGCTGCTAGAACTATGCTGGCTGATTCTCTTTTGCCAAATACATTTTGGGCAGAAGCAATCAATACTGCATGTTATGTGTTAAATAGAGTCTTAGTGACCAAGACTCAAAACAAAACACCTTATGAACTTTTGACTGGTGTTAAGCCAACCATAAGTTATTTAAGACATTTTGGGTGTCATGTGTCTATACTAAATACTCTTGACCATTTAGCAAAGTTTGATGGAAAATCTGATCCAAGATATCTTGTAGGATATTCATTGCAAAGTAAAGCATATAGGGTTTATAATTTGGTATCTAAAAAGGTTGAAGAAAATGCCCATGTTATTTTCTTAGAAAATAAACCCAACGTCCCAGGAATAGGTTATGCTTGGATGTTTGATTTAGATTATCTAACTAATTCCATGGATTACTATTATGTGCAAAAGAATTGTCAAACTAACAATGCAGGTGAGGAGTCTAGTGAAACTAATTCAGGTACTCAAGAAGAAGCTTCTTCATCAGATAATGATGTTCACATCTATGTACCTAGTATGCCTATTGTTACTCCCATGTCTGCTACTCCCAAGAAGCAAACAGATGATCAAGCCTCCCAAGAGCTTCAGAGGCTTCAAGATCAAGAAAACAATGCTATATCTGCTAATAATCATTCAGGAGAAGAATCTTTTGACTCAAAGCACTCAGTAGTACATACTACACCTAGCGGTACTTCATTTGCAAGTACTGCTAAGTCAAAATCTACAAAGTTTGCTGATTCATTAGAAGATATTTTACATGCGATGGACGATAAAGACTTGTATGCTAGTCCAGCTGAAGGAATCTTCTCTAAAGCTTCCTATGATGAGCAGGGTGCAGTAACTGACTTCAACAATTTGGAAACTGAAATTCCAGTCAATTGTATTCCTACTCATAGAGTCAACAACAACCATCCTACTACACAGATCATCGGAAATCCTAAGTTTGTTGTGCAAACCAGAAGACAACTTCAAACCAATACTGAAACTCATGCACCTGTGAGTTATGTCAAACAACAACAGAGAACTAATCATAAGGATACTCAACATTTTTTGAAGCCTGTTTCTTATCACAAGTAGAGCCAAAAAATATTTCTGAGGCTCTAGATGAAGAATGTTGGGTAGATGCCATGCAAGAAGAATTAACACAATTTGAGCTACAAAAGGTTTGGATTCTTGTGGATCTTCCCTCAGGTAAGAGAGTAATTGGTACTAGATAGGTTTTTAGGAACAAGAAGGATGAGAGAGGAGTTGTTGTGAGAAATAAGGCAAGGCTTGTTTCTCAAGGCTATAGACAAGAAGAAGGGATAAACTATGATGAGGTTTTTGCACCAGTGGCTAGAATAGAAGCCATTAGGTTATTTTTGGCCTTTGCATCATATATGGGTTTTATAGTCTATTAGATGGATGTGAAAAGTGCCTTTCTTTATGGTACTATTTCAGAGGAGCTATATGGCTCACAACCTCCAGGTTTTCTAGATCCTAAGTTCCCCAACAGAGTCTACAAGGTTATCAAAGCACTTTATGGTCTGCATCAAGCTCCAAGGGCTTGGTATGCAACTTTATCTAATTTTATGTTAGAGCATGGATATAGGAGAGGAACCATTGACAAAACTTTGTTCATCAAGAAGAATGTTAAGGATATTATTCTTGTTCAAGTCTATGTTGATGACATCATTTTTTGTTCTACCAAGAAATCATGGTGTGAAGAGTTTGAGGCTTTGATGAAAGGAAGATTCCAGATGATTTCTATGGGAGAACTTACTTTCTTTTTGGGACTACAGGTCAAACAAAGGAAAGATGGAATATTTATCAACCAAGATAAGTATGTTGCTAAAATGTTGAAGAAGTTTTCATGTATGGATACAAGGAGTACAAGCACACCTTTTGAAGCTAAGAAGTCTTTATCAAAAGATGAACATGGTGAAAATGTTGATATTCATCTATACAGATCAATGATTGGTTCATTGATGTATTTTACTGCTTCAAGGCCAGATACTATGTTTGTTGTGTGTGCTTGTTTAAGGTTCCAAGTTAATCCAAATGTGTCACATCTACATGTTGTGAAGAGGATTTTTAAGTATCTTAAAAGTCAACCCAATTTAGGATTATGGTATCCTAGAGATTCCACCTTTGAATTGGAAGCTTACTCAGATGGTGATTATGCTGGAGCTAATCATGATAGGAAATCCACAACAGGAGGTTGTCAATTCCTAGGATGAAGAATCATATCATGGCGGTGTAAGAAGCAAACCATTGTTGCTACTTCTACTGTAACACCCCACTTTGATAAGTGGATCGTTACGCGTAATTGAGGTGTGTCATCAAAGCATGCAAGGTAATATGTTGTAAAACATACATGACCATAGGGAGAACCGGAATCAAACATCGGTTCCCAAACATAAGCCCAAAACATAATAAAGTAAATGAAATGAATGAAAGACTAAACAAGCATAAGTATATGAAGGCAAAAGGAGAAGAAGTCTATGGCAGCTTCCATCCTATGCATGTCCTCCAAATGCTCGAGTCTGCCCTTGGGTACCTGCTGTAACACCCCCAAATTTACACAATTCAATACAGCGGAAGACTCGTTTGTGTTACGGGATAGCACATTACTCACATCATAAACAACGCTTAAAAATCGTGTCGTTTAATAATAAAGCATTTCCATTCATGAATGTCAAATTTACATAGGTCCCAAGTCATAGTCATTTCATACAATTTTACAAAAGATTTGAATGGAAACTGTTATTTAAGTGCGGGCAATGAATTCTTGTTGTCTTCCCGAGAATTACCTTCAAGTACCTGAGATAAAACATGTTAAAAGAAAAGGTCAGCTAAAACGCCGACTGAATTCATAGAGTTTAATGAAATCCATCAATATAACATTGGTATAAAATTATTACCAAAAATCATTTTGTACCAATCTTTGTTATAGGCCATAAAATAGCCAAAGTCATTTTATACAAATCCTTATCAAAAATTATAATATAGGCTTTTGCCTTCAAAATAATTATACGAACCATTGTCGTTAAAAATGTTGGGTCAAAAAGTTGATGTGGCAGAAACTCAAAAAGTTGAAGATAACATGAAGATTTTTTCCAAGCGTTGTCAAGAGTTAATCAAGCGTTGATAAGAGTTAATTAGGCGTTGTTAGCTCAAGAGTTGTCATGTGCAATCTAAGCGTTTTCACATGCAATTCAAGCATTGACAAAACGTAGACAAAGAAGCTTATGGAAAGTTCTATTTAGATAAACATGCAAAGATATTCTGCATAAGTTTATTTAAATAGAAGATTTACTTGTTTATTCATTTTTATCTCTTGTAAAACCCTAATCCTTACACTATAAAAGGAACCAAGGGTTATTAGGTTTTTCATATAATTCATTCACAATGTAAACCTAAAGTGTGTGTCGACTAGGTGTGGGATTCAATGTACACACACCTAGTGATTGTTTGTTATTAATATAATGAACAATGCAATTGTGTTTTAATTCATGTTTTGTGCCTAAACACCTTGTTAATGTATCATGTTCTAATTCCGCTTTGATTGTTTAATCATATGAACAATGATCATTCCTAGTAGCTTCAAATATCCGGAAACCAAGGTTTCCACAATTGGTATCAGAGCCTCGTGGCTCGTGATGCTAGGACCAACAAGGTGTTCGTGTATGGTGAAAAGAAGAAAAATCCGTCTAGGGTTTTTCTGGACGTTTTTGTGTGCGCAGCAGTATTCAGAAGGTCGTAACTTTCGATTGAACCGTTGGATCGTCACGAAATTTTATATGTGTGTTCTACATACATAGATCTAAACATCCACCGGAGGGATTGTCATGTTTTATCCCCAATCAAAAGTTATTAAGCGTCAAAGTTGGCTGATGAGTTGATTTTCAGATTTTCTTGTTTACATAAAATCATGTTTTAGGGTTTTTCTACAAACCCTAGATCTATTTAAAAACAAGAAGAGATGTTTTGCAGCAGGATGTTTAATCATTAGCAGCAAGAGAAGAGGTTTTTGAGTAAACCCTAGATTCAAGATCAATACTACTCTTGTTAATGTATTAGGAAGTGATTGCTGCTAGTTTGATTGGATGAGACGTGTGAAGATACAACTATTCAAAATATTGGCTAACCAGTTATAATTGAAGGTTTGTTACTGGTCACGATTTGAATACAAAAGGAGTACAAACGAGTGATGTCACGTTCAGCGTTGTGTTCACACGATGCTGCATATATAATTGGTGGAAATTTTGTTTGTTCACATGGTCAGCTACAACAAGAAGATTTCACACGATATTTACTTTCCATGTTGTGTGTTTATTGGTTCTTGAAGAAGTGTTCACACGGTTAAAACCTTCCTATTGGTAGAAAGAATTATGTTTACACGGTTCTAATATTCTTATTGGAGGAAAGGTTCGTATGTTCACACGAAGAGGTCATCAAAAGGTTGCGTGAATTATGGATGAAGATGTGCGTTCACATGGTTATGATGGACCTGAGGTCACACGATCACAGCCCAACTTATTCTATCATATTCAAAGATGAAAAGTGATGCGTTTTCTAAGGAAAAGATTTGGCTTGCTGTTACAAATACATGGATATAAGCAGAAAGAAACAAAGGTTGATATTCATGTGTGGGATTTGAAGGATCAGATTAATTCCTACTTTGTAGGAATTAAATGTTTAAGGATTTGTTCCACAAAAGATTATCACCCAGGTTATATGTTTTCTAGCCACAGATGACGTCAACATCAGAAGTGGACGCTGACAAAGCTTAATTAGACGCTGACAGATATATGTTTGACGCTGACAGAATAAGTCAACGTTGATAGAGTTGACAGTGTTGTCCGATATATGAGATTTTGAACGCTGACACGTATTGTCCGATATCGGACAATACATCTGAATTAGATCTTGGATGAAAAAGGATATTGGACAACACAGGAATCGCTGCTGTTGAGAAAATTAGTACGTTTTTAGCACACAAAAAGGAGGATTATACACACGAAGGTACATGGAATCTCCGTTTTAATATAGAATATCATGTTGATATTTATGGCTCGGATATTTTTAAAAGGAATTAATGATCTTAAAGCGAGTTAGCAACTATTCGTGAGAATTTTATGGATATTTTAAACTATGTAATCGGGATAGCCTTGTGAAAGAGTTATCCAATTCCATACTTTTACATATGGTATGAAGATGTTATTTCATTAAAATTCGTCATGAAGAGGTGTTGGCTTAAGGGGAAGAATTCTTATGGTAAGTTTGATGATTGAAGAAGATTTCCGCGAGTTTGTGTTCTATCATATCTTAAAGTTCTGCACTCCCAGTCATAGACTTTAAAGGTAACTTGTTCGTGCTTTACATGTTTGGTGACGAAGACTTGTCATAACACTTGAAGGAGTTACATTATCGTGCTCAGTGTCTCACAAAGGATGAGAATATTGACAAGGGGTCGAGGTCTACTTATAATTTGCCAGGTATAAGTTATTCATCACGTGGATAGTACAAGACATGGAACACAAGGTTGGGTTATTCTACTTATACATCAAAAATATTATATTAATTGTTCTTCAAGATCATTATATAGAGCTACATTAGGAGAATCTTCAAAGATTGCATACATTGTTTACTTCCTTGTTGATGTGACAAAAAGGGGAAGAAATACATGCTACACTTGAGGGGAAGCAATTTGAAGATCATGTACAACTTACAAGAGATACACATAGAGTTTTGCCACCATCAACTAGGGGAAGATTGTTGGGTCAAAAAGTTGATGTGGCAGAAACTCAAAAAGTTGAAGATAACATGAAGATTTTGTCCAAGCATTGTCAAGAGTTAATCAAGCGTTGATAAGAGTTAATTAGGCGTTGTTAGCTCAAGAGTTGTCGTGTGCAATCTAAGCGTTGTCACATGCAATTCAAGCATTGACAAAACGTAGACAAAGAAGCTTATGGAAGCTTCTATTTAAATAAACATGCAAAGATATTCTGCATAAGTTTATTTAAATAGAAGATTTACTTGTTTATTCATTCTTATCTCTTGTAAAACCCTAATCCTTACACTATAAAAGGAACCAAGGGTTATTAGGTTTTTCATATAATTCATTCACAATGTAAACCTAAAGTGTGTGTCGACTAGGTGTGGGATTCAATGTACACACACCTAGTGATTGTTTGTTATTAATATAATGAACAATCCAATTGTGTTTTAATTCATGTTTTGTGCCTAAACACCTTGTTAATGTATCATGTTCTAATTCCGCTTTGATTGTTTAATCATATGAACAATGATCATTCCTAGTAGCTTCAAAGATCCGGAAACCAAGGTTTCCACAAAAAACATCATACAATACGTTTTATAACGTTGTATAGAGTTAAATAAAAACCGTTATATGACTATGGTTATGAAAAACCAAAACACGAACATAATATCAATAGTAAGACCCCGTATTGCTAGTCAGGCAATATATCGTAATTTAGTTAGTATGGAAGTATTTCGTTATTTGGATTATTATAAGCCGCATGACATTGTTACCTTACTACAACAAACAACGGGTAGCTAGCCCGAAACTCATTTGCCCATCTAAATTAGCGTGTCGTCACAATAATCACGCTGGTGTAAATCTTCTAATACATTAATTCGCTTACCAATCAATGTGGCACGACGGTGATCAACCGTCAAGGCGCGAACTAGGGTGATCGTCCCCAAATAGTACTATTATATGCATAAGCGTCTACCAAATACCTGTAGTTCACAATTCATGCTAATGGGACTTTTAGTGACATAACCTAACTTTAATAATCCATTTTACTTCATACATCGGGTCATATACTCATTCATCGGGTCATAAAATCATTCGGGTCCAAATCAATAAACAAACAATCGGGACAAATGGTGTCCTATTTTATCAAATCTAACATGTTATCTCCCTCGCGGGTTTATAACACATTTCATAAAAACATTTAAAAGAGTGCGAGGCTATGAACTCACGTTGATGTGGGAAACGGGTTATCGGTAATTCGGATGTACGGTACGTGCTTCAATCAGGGAAACCTAGACAAATAATACTCGTCTTAGACTTTTGTCCAAAGGCCTTATCAAAATAACAATTATGTATACATATTATGATTTTATATATATGATGATGATCAAGTGGGTTTATACATCTTTACTCATTCATTATAGTGTTTATGTGTTGGTAACTTTTATACTAGTTACACTAGCTCAACTTGTTTACATTTTGGAGGCCCAATAGGCCCATTACAAGCCCAATTATAATTTTATTATCAGTATTATACTTTACATGTTGGGCCCAAGTGGGTTAAGCCCAATAAGTAAATTTATAAGTGTTTAGCCTATTTAGTTGGATTAATAGCCCAATAATGCTAACTTAGCTCGTTAATGTCCATATGTTATATAGTTCGGGTTTTATCGGTTTTTTACTTGTATTAGGTACTTATATATCAATATATGACTTTTAAAAAGTTTACATTAGAAGGGTCCGACCGTCTAAGTTTTAATTGACAAAAAACGTTAATTTTACGGTATTAGCCGAAAAGACGTAAAAATCATGTTTATAGTTTTTATAACTTATAAACTTACCAAACTACCATTTTTATATAATGTCCATTTATTTATCCTTGTAAATATTTATATAAATGAAATATATAAGTTAGTGGGTTTTAATTTCACATTGTATACTATATTATTTTGAGTGCTTATATAATACTATTAGACTTTAATTTCACAAAATCTGAATTTTAGTTTCACTTTCACCATTTTTATCATATCTTGAGTTCTATAAGAAGATAGAAGCTCATTTTCGGATGACATAAACTTCATATTATGTGCTACAAATAAGGTAGATATAGCTACTGCTCAATCCATGTCTAAGTATCCTTAACAGTCCCTACAAAACAGACTATTCAGATTGGTATACTAATTTTGTTTTGATCATATCTCACTCATTTTGATGATTCCATTGCATGGCCAACTCTCACATGTGTATGACATCTAATAATTACTGTAAATTGATTCCACTATGCCATTTTATCAGTTTATCATTTGCTTACTTACTGTTTTTATACAGCCATCATATTTAGCCAGATTTTTAACCATTTTACATGTGGTTTTCCATCTTTTTACCCACGTTTATCAACACCAAATCCCCACATAATATTTGTATCATCATTCATCATCATATACATATACATAAATAAAGAAAATACAAGATTACATCATCAAAATAACAAGAGGATAGGAAGAACAATCTTTATACCACCATTAGTGATGAAAAGATGAGGTTTTTGATGAACAAGACTTGGTTCTTGTTATCAAATCTTCAACTTTAGCAAGGAAACTTCTTGGGTTCTTTGGATAGATGAACACCTCCATGAATTCAGCCCTTTAACCTCATGAAAACTCCTTTTCAATGGTTAAGATCACCTTCAATCTTCATATCTTCAAAGGTTCTTCATCATATGTGTGAATAACATATGATTTCATGGTTAAATCAAGATCAAATGGGTTATTTAGGGTGAGAGTGGGACGAATTTTTGAGAGAGAAAAGGGATGAGAGAGTGTGTTGCATGTGTTGGAAGTGAAGAAATGGTTTGTAGTGAAGTGGTTTGTGGTTTTGATGTGTGAAGCTTACTTGTTAAGCTAAGTAAGACATGTGTTCTTACTTGTTAGCTAAATATTGACACCTAAGGGTGTTGGTGTACTAGTTTTGGCCGTCCCATGTTAGTGGGGTGGGGCAAAACTTGTTTTGTCTCATCCCACTAATTTACGGGTATTCCTCGATTCTAGTTTCCTCGATTTACGTGCCCTCGGGTCGTTTTACGAAAAACGTTATTATAAATTATGAATCAACGGCACAAGACGAATCTAATAAAAATTGTCTCATCAAAAACGGAGTTCGAAAACGTAAATACGTAATCCTAAGGTTTCCGGTTTAGTCGTAAAGGACGTTAAATTACTATCGTAACTCTTAATCTCTTCTCGTAAATTTGTGAGTTTATGAACCAACACAGATTTAAAATCTCAAAATAATATTCACGGATAAATTTATTTTCTGAAATGTCAGACTGTCACCAAAATGGTGTATGTAAACGTAAGCACGTAACGTAGAATCCTCCGGTTTAGACGTAGTCGATGCTACTTCAAGATGTAAACCCAAATTTCTTCCCAAAAATAAGTGAGTTCATAATATAACATTAAAATAATGTTTTTAAATAATACTTGATAATAAAATATTAACCATAAATTGACGGATTGTCACAGCATTTACCCCTAAACAGGATCTTTGTCCTCAAAGATAATTTATCTTACTACTCGCTTCTTTTAAAGCTAAAGCCATGTGGGTATTTCCTCCACATTCGGTCTTTTCTCACAAGTGTAATTCATTACAATATGCGAGTTACATCAAACATAACTACGGGAATATGATCAGGCTTAATGTTGACTTACTTTCTCTATCCATGATGTTCACGGGTTTTTGATGAATGCAACATTTCGCCGATCTAAACTTTATCAAGAAGAATTCAGATTTTCACTTGATAGATATTTATCAAGTTCGATTTACGAAACATAATTCACGCAACCCTTGAAGACATAGGGTTAGATCCAGCTTATATGCCTTTCAAACCAAATTTTACATCATCTCAATGGTCCCATGCAACGGGGACTTATTTCCCATGATCTTTCAGATCATCTATCCATTTTTCCAAGGTGAAAACTTTTGGCATAACTTCGCTACCCATCCTGCACTTCAAGATCTACAATTCATATTCATATAACCTCCTGCCCACTACTGGCAGTCAATAATCAAATCCTAATTTCAACAATCAATTCAGGTCTCGCGGGTCGGGTATTTTGTAAGGTGATAGTCGTAGAAATACACTTGTTTAGGAAAACAAGGTAATTAGGGTAAGTATTAACGAGTGATTTAGGAAAACCACAAGTTATGACCCAAATGGGGATCGTTCTCTCGAGGAGGCACGTGTGTTGTGTAATGAATGATGATTAATGTTTTTGATTATTAACAAGAAGAAAAGAGAAGAGAAAATGACGAAGACGTAAAAATAAAAAATTGACAAAAACCACTACTAGAAAGTTAAGACGTAGAAACTTAAAAACTACCAAAATTAAAATTTTAACCTAGAAATTCCTAAAAATTACTAAAAATCCACAATAATATTCTAAGAGTTTAAAAAAAAATCCAAACTTGCTAAAACCTTTTAATTAATTAAATAATGACTTTTTAATGCTAATTAAAGCCCTAAAAATCACAATTAATTATTAAAAAGCCCCAAACAAGATTTTATAGTTTGTAAACCTCAAAAATGACCTAATTAAGCTAAAAACTATTTTAAAAAAATTTAAAACCAAATTAATCTATTTTTAAACTCCTAAAAACTATTAAAATCTATTAAATCTTAAATTAATTCTAAGAATTAAATGAAAAGCCTAAATAATATTTGGAAAGTTACAAAGTTCCTAATTTAATGTCTACAATCTAGGAAAAATGAAAAAAAGTTAAAAATTAAACTTCCTATTTTTGGTAATAAAATAATATTAAAATATTCTAAAAAATAAAAAGTTTATAAATAAATTCTAAAAAATTACCAAAAATCCTAAATAATGTAACTAGAACAAAAATGTGATCAAAAGTTCCTAAAACCTTTTATTTAGTTTTATATTAATTTTTAAAGTTGTCTAAAAACCCTAAAATCAAATAAAATTAAAAATTAGACTTTTTGAAAACTTTTTGATATGTAAACCTCAAGTTACTTAAATAACACTTAAAAATATTTTTCTAAAAATAAAAACTACTTTTTTCTATTTTTTAAGCATTTAATAAAAACCGGGTAATAAAAATGAATAAAAAATAATAAAATAAAGAGAAAAATCAAAAACTAAGCTAGAAAAATCTTAATTGGAATAACAGTCCTAGGAAAAATAAATTGGTGCAAAAACGCTTAACCAATAAGCCACAAATGGGAAAATAAGCTACGGCTTTTTTGAATAAGCACACTCCAAAAACACCTTAAGTAAACTTGTGTTGCACCCTTGGTCAGTAAAAGACCCAAGGGCGCAGTGGTGAGTGATGTGTGTTGTGAGCATGATGTCAAGGGTTCGAGGCTGGCGAACCCTTTTTGTGTCTTTTATTTTTTTTTATTTTTATTTTTTTTACTTTTGAAATCACAAACCAGTAACCTCTTTTTAACCACTAAACACAATCACAATCCAGTATTAACAAAGATTAAGCCACATCAAAACTAAAACGTGCCCAGTTGTAAATTTTTATGAACACAAGCAAGTGACAATATCTTCACTTGTGATGATTACACCAAGAGGAGCTTGGTTTGATTTTTGGTGGGAGTTTTTTGGTGATCAAAGGCACCCTTGTACTCTTTAGAGTACAAGGAGTCAGATTAAACAGAAAGCAAGCAAGATCCTAGCCAAAAATACACAAAAAACAGGCACACAAGGTTGCTGAGATGCTTAGCTAGGTTTGGTGGTTTATGAGCTTAATTGCTTGCACAAAACTGAGATTCAAAAGCCAATAGTTTACACACAAGTTCACCCAACAGCATAAAAGCAACTCACAAACCTTAAGCAACCTAGGATCTAGCAGATTAGCAAAATCTGTGAGCAAATTCCACAAAAATTTGGCAAAATGAGTGCTTACTGAATTTTAGCTATTTTTTTCAACTTTTGTCAAACAACTTGCTTGAAAACATACCAACCTGAAAACCTAGCTAGCATACAACCTAACTATCACCTAAGAAGTGATTCTAAATGGATTTTAGCACATAAACTTTTCACAAAGCCTGCTTAAAATACAAATCCAAACACCCCTTTATATGTTGATCATGCAATTTTTTTCAAAGCAAATCACCTAAAAACTTTACCACACTGGATTAAAAAAGTTCTAACATGCATAAACTACCAAAATAAACTCAAGTCACTTCATTTAAACAATCATTAAGCAGATTTAATGGAAAATCTCATAAACACCAATATTTTCTGAAAACTACAATGAAAAAGAGAACTTCACCTTGAGGGACTTACATCCAAGTCCCTCAGTGACTGATGTCACCTCCCTCAAACTCGGGTTTGAGCAGAACTCTTGATCAAAACAAATCTCCAACCCCTGCTAAGATTAAGGAAGAACACAAGCACAATAATAATACACTATTCTTATTTTTATGAAACCTTTCAATTCTTTTTCAAAATCTTTCTCTAAAACTTTCTTACACGTTTCACTTTCAAAACACTTACACCTATCACTTTCAATCCTGATAAAACACCCTTGTAACAGATTTCTCCAAGAAATCTCAATTTCAGAAAAACTTTTTTTTTTAAAAACTTTTTGAAAAAATCTCAAACACACAAATTAATTTGGAACTCAGCTTAAGCTTTCAACATATACCAAACTTTTATAAAACAACAAAAGGAATTACAATTTTCAACAAAAAAATACCAACTTTATAATTTATATAAAAAGGGATTACAAATGTGAAAAGCTTAAAAACTGGAACAAAGGCCCATTCACAAACTGAAGGCTCTTTGAATACTCATTCATAGACTATTCTAGAATGCAAATAAAAAATACAAATACTAAACCCTAATTGCTGAATTCTCTAAAAAGCCCTTGGACGATTTGACTGAAAATTGGGTCAATTGGAACCCATGTGATGCCAGTGATGTTTGAATTGATCTTGGACGTTAAAGAGGTCCTTGGAGGCCAAGTAGAACATGTGAGCTGTTGGATGTGTCGGGTTTGGGGTTTGGGGGAAAACGATGGGTGCAGGGGAGGGTCCCACAAGACACATGGGTGTGTCTTGTGGTGAGTTGAGAGGTGGGTTTTGATTAGGTTTAGGTTAATTTAGGATCTGGAAATAATTAGGAGAAAACCCTTTGATTTGTAGCTAATTGGTACTGGGGTAATTAGGGTTTATGGTAATTAGGGAGGGGGTTTAATCAGAAAAAGGAAAAAGTTAATTTGAATTGGGTGTTAGGAGGGAAAGGGTTAAGTGTTGACTTGGGGTTTGACCGGGATTAAAATAAACTAGGTTTATTTAAAATGGTAACGGGCTAGTGGGATTAGGTGTTGGGCCATAGGGGTTAAATGGGCTAATGGGTAGTATATTACATTACCAGTCCAAATGTTATAACCCCGTTAGTTTTCTTTGCAATGGCAGTCCAAAAGGCTAACAGCCAGTTAAATCTTTCTCATTTTCAGTCCATAAGCTTTTGCAAGTTAAGTCCTTTTGATGAATAAGGGCTAACTTTTGCATTTTAATCACTTTCCAAGGGCATAAATTGACATGTCTTCAAACTTTAGGGACCTCTCTTGTACATATAATATTTGGAGGGTCAAATGTGACAAGTTCTTCAAAGATGAGGGACCAAATTTGCCAATTCTTCTAACTTCAAGGGTCTTTTTGCAAAATTCCAAACTTGGGCTTGGTTCGTTGTGCGTCTTCGTTTCCCGTGTTGGTTTTTGATTGATTCTTGTGATCTTTTGCCAGTTCCTCAATATCCGTACCTAAAAATACACAAGTAACAAACACGAGCATATATTTGGTATATTTGATGATATTTAATGCAATTAAAGTCCGTTTTGGACGATGAGACCATGTATAAAAGCCGTCTCATCACTCCCTCATACTAAACCATTGCCGTGCCCTCACGCAATGCTAGAATAAAGTATCGTAGCATCTCCAAAATTTAATTTTATTCACTTTATTGAAATGATAAACTAGCTACATTACACTATTACTACTACTTGTGTTTTAGACATAATGTATGATTTTCATCGCAAAATGGGACGTTTAGGTTCATAGAATAAGAACACGTGAATGCTTTGTCATAAATAATTTCGTCGTCCTCGATTTTCACCTTAATTCCATGCCAAGCATGCAACGAGATCATTGTCATTATAAGTTAGTAATGCTAACACTACTCATATGCCCTAATCACGTACTTATCCTCCCATTATTCCTAAGTTGTATCTCCTATATTTTATTATGTCTTAATGATCACGAGGATACATTGTCGACTTATGCGATAATAGAGATTTAGGTTTAAAAATAGAGTCCTAACGGTATAACTAAGACCATCAAATCAATAACCCCTCCTAATAGACAACGATGTCAAAAAATTAAGTTGACAAGAAGAATCGATAAACACGGTTTTATAACGGTTTTGAACATGAGACTTATTACCAAGACTTTTATACGCCCCCTAACGAAAGGACCTTATTATCTTTGGTTTACCTCCATCATTTATTCAACTTCGCCATGAAGCTTTTATTATGACTTCGGTCTTGCCTTGCCTTTTATTATCCGCCTCATCGGTGGTTTTATTAGCCAAAGACGTATATCCTCACGCTAAAGCGAATTTTGGATCTTTAAAGCTTCGAAGATTAAGGCTTGAATCACTTTCAATTTTGCATAGATTTTTCGGCCTTGTGGGGCTTCAAATTTTTTTGCTAGATTTAGGTGAGCACTTGAAATCTTATTATTGGGTGAAGCTTTCGATTATTGGGGTGCCAATACTTCAAAACCGTGACGCTGGCGATACCTTAATGTCTTCCTAATTTAATTACACGGAAGCTACTAGAAAAGACTAGAAACCCAACAATCCTAACTAAACCGCTAAGTCAATATTTATTAAGCAAAAAATATTTACATGCGAAGGGAGAATAAGCAAATAACGAGAACACATGAGTTTTTGAAAGAATACGAGTACTCTACGTTTAGCATAGTAACTTATAATTAACTCTATCATTTATCGTCCTCATTTAAGAGACTTAGCCTAATGTGTAGTTAAGGAATCAAAGCTAAGTGCTCAACACGCACGGTCGAGTCAAAAATTACTCTTATTCTCGCCATCGGAAAATCTACATTCGTATCTTCAAACACTTATAAAACATGAGAAAATTTTTAAAATTTGGCCATTTTTAGCCTTATTTTGCAAGAAAATGATAACAAAACGATAAACTTTGGAAAGCGTGAAGGTTTGGCAAGGCAAGTATCTATTCACCCCCCCATACTAAAGTTAAACATTGTCCTCAATGTTTCGAGTCTAGGGGTGCAAACACCCCCATACTAGAGACATAGTCGAATGCCTAATCTAGCATGGAAAGGGTGTAACCAATAAGTTAATAGCCGTTTATGAAGTGTGCTAAAAACCTAAGGTTAGAACATAAAAGGATATATCATTTGGATATTGGGAAAGGCCTCCAAAGCAAACGATCGAGTGCTCCCATAAAACGAACACGAGAGGCTCCAATCGTGAAGATCATGATCTAAAAACCACAATGCACAAACAACCACGGAACAAAGGTTGGAAGGGCACAAATCCCCTCACATTAAACTAATTAGAAAGCAATAATATGTACATGGATAAGCATGGGTCTCCCCCACGAGGCACCTTGTTTTTGATAACCGAGTCAAAAGCTCGACTCGAATCCCCATAAATGTGATCATTTAGGGATAATCATGGTGTGGTCAATTTTTGGTGGGGCTTACATGATAAACAAGGCCCAAAACAACCGGTATTTAAGGACTAAGTCCTTTGATGGTGCAAAATACCGGGATCGAAGATGGCGTTCTCGTTTTCATTGGAAAAACAAATCAACGCCACTTCATCAATGGTCAACATAAACTCAAAGAGTTTCAAGAAAATAGGAGAGAAGAAATAGAAGGGTGGGACAATGGGTAAGGCATACACATTGAGCTACTCGAGGTAGACTCGCACCAATCAAATGAAAAGATTTTCCATTTATTGCATCGGTGGAAGACCGAGATTTCCCTATATAAGCAATTCCAGGATCAAATATCTCGTCCTCGGTGGAGAAAGGGGAAGGAACATAAGGGGATTCCCCCAAACTAAGTCCACACAAAGCATCATCAAAAGGAGAAGACGAGCTTGTAGTACTCAATAAACGTGGTGATGACGGAGTTAGAGTTGTAGAAAAATCTTTTAAATTCAATTCAAATTTTTTTCCTTTTTCATCTTTAACACTCTCTTTGTGAAAACCCGATTTAATTATGTCAAAAATATTTGGTGTATCTAAAGCAATGTTAGTCACACTAAAAATTCTCACATTTTGAAATCTTTTTGGCAAAGGTGGTGGTAAGTTTTCAAATATTTTGTCAACAAAGAAAACCTCCCCATCGGGATCAACGTATTCATCATCCGAAGAATCACTCGAGATTGGAAACGTAGGCTTAACACTCTTATCCTCCACCGGCGGAGGGGACGGAACTTCATTTTTTTCAACAACTCCTAAAAATCTATTGGAAATCTTTTTGCAAATGCTTTTGATGGGATTGACATTGTACAAAGATGTGATAGAATACACATGAGAAAGAGTGGAGTTTTGGGTTGCATTAATGACGAGTTCTTCCTCATTGAAACGAAGAGTGATTTTTCTTGCATGCACATCGATAAGTGCTCTCGAGGTATCCAAAAAAGATCGACCTAAAATTAACGGAACTTTAGGATCGATGGGAATATCAACAACAATAAAGTCTACAGGATAGTAGAACTTTCCAACTTTCACAAAGACGTCCTCGGCAACTCCACAATCTAGAATCGTAGAATGATCGGCCATTTCGATTGACATTCTTGAAGGAGTGAGATTTGGAAGATTGAGCGATTTAAAAATCTCAAGAGGCATTAAATTAATACTAGCACCAAGATCGGCCAAGGCGTAGCATTCTTCCATGTCTTGGATAGCACATGGGATTAAAAACTTTCCAGGATCACCGACTTTTTTAGGTATGCGACTTAGAAAAACCGATGAACAACTAGACGATTTTTGCAATTTTTCTTTGTTATTCAACATACTTTTGAAGTTCGCGGCAAATCGAGGCATCATGACTAAGGCGTCGGCAAAACTTATATTGAAATGCAAGTCACGGAACATTTTCATAAAAAGTTCAAATTGATAGTTATTTCGTTCTTGTGCCTTTTCCTTGTCTCGTCTTAAAGGGTAGGGTAAAGGTGATGTGGGTTGGGGCAAAGTAGGCATAGGCATCGGCCTTGTAATCTCGGGTTCCATGATTGGTGTTGGTTCAACCGTAGGTGTGGTTTGAGCGGTACTTCGTGGGCTTGTAATTTGATCCTTTTCAACCACAACCTCGGGTTCTTTCTCTTTTTCCTTCTCCATAGAAGTACTTGGGCGAGAAATGGGTTCTTTGAAAGTTTTACCACTACGAGTAGTAATACCCTTCAATTCTCCTTTCGGGTTTACGATGGTATCACTAGGAAGACCACCCGAAGAAGAGGGCTTACACATGATAGCTTCAAACATTTTAGCCATACGGTCTTCAAACTTAGATTGCCTAGCATCCGCTTTTAACAATTCTTGCTTAATCTCATGTTGACCTTGCTCCATTTTTTGTTGATTTTGTTGGAGACGTGTGACATTTCCTTCCATTTTATTAGCACGAGTTTTAAGTTCATTAGCAAGTTCGTTTTTAAGCTCGTTTTTCAACTCGGATCTTAAGCTAACCATTTCACGTTGCATATTGTCAAACTTAACATCATTATCCTTTGCATAATTCAAAAACTCTCCTTGGAGATTTTTGGTGTGATCGTTTTGAAAACCTTGGGCATTGTTTTGAAAATCACGGTTTTGGTTTTGGTTTGAAATTTGCCCATTTCCACTTTGATAATTACCCTTGTTATAATTTCTTTGATTTCCTTGGTAATTACCACCTTGGTTGTTGTTGTGATAGTTATTAGCATTTTGATTTGGTGGAGCTTGATTTTGGCGGGAACCTTGACCGATTTGGTTATAAGTTCCCGTGGCTACAAAAGCATTCGAAGTGTTACCATCCGCGGTAATGCACTCGGAAAGATCATGAGCTCCCCCACACGACAAACAACTCTTAGAAACCGCTTTAACCGAAGCGGAATTGGAAGCTTCTTGAGCTTTCCAATGGGACATGAGAGTCGAAAATCTATTAAAAAATCGGTTTTCCTCATTAGCTTCATCATGTAAAGCATTGATACTACGAGACGATGATGAGCCCATTTTGGCAACACTCGGTGTGTTACGAGGGCTATAAACCTTAGACCTATTCTCAATTATGACTAAAGCTTCTTCAACCGTTTTACACAAAAAAATTACCACCCGCGGCTGTATTTAAATAATCTCTTTCATGATCGTTAAGTCCATTGTAAAACGTGTCGATTTGGTGCAAATCGGAAAAACCGTGATGAGGACATTCATGTAACATCTCCTTAAACCTATTCCAAGCCGTAGAAAAACTTTCATTTGATTCTTGTGAAAATTTAGAAATCTCATTTTTCAAATGCGTAGTCTTAGAGGGCGGAAAAAATTGGTTCACGAACTTAGAAACGAGATCCTTCCACGTCAATATAGAATTGGGTGGCTCTTTCTCTAACCAAATTTTAGCGGGCCTCGCTAAGGAATACGGAAAAAGCATCATCTTAATCGAGTCATTCGAGACATCCTTAAATTTGCACGTGGCGGTAAGACGATTAAATTGGCGGATATGGTTGTGGGGATTGTCCTTCTCATCACCACGGAATTTGTTGTTTTGATCATCGACAACAAACCCGTTTTCACCTCAAAATTCTCCGCAAGGATTGCGGGAATTACAATAGCTTCTCCATAACCCTCGGTGGGTGCTTGAAGTAACTCCATCATAGTTCGATTCGCCATGGTAGGTGCTTCTCGTACAATGGGTTCGTCAATAGGAGACTCCTCACTAGAATGAGTTGGAGTGGGAGTTTTGTTCTTTCGTCTACGTGCACGTTTTGCTTGATTACGAGTGAGCATAAACGTCACGTACAACGAGGAGACGAGCAAAGAAGATTCTTTTTGGTATTTTGTGGTTTTTCAATTTTTTTTTTGGTTTTTGATGGTATTAACTTTTTTGGAAATTGGTGAATGTATTAAGTAGACAAAAGCCCACAAATCTCCTCCTTAATCAAATCTCTTGATTAAAGAAGCCTCAAGGAATGAAAACGATCACGTGGAGTGAACGCCTTCGATGACTTTAGAACGATGGTGGAACACCAAATCGTTCAAGAGGGTTTAATCAAATGAAACCAAGAAAATATATATGATATGTAATAATAATTTGGGCGGCAAAACCCTCGATTCACTCTCAAAATCAAATACGCACAAGCAAGCGGAGGAAACGAGGCGGCGTGAAGCACTTAAGAGCCTTTTTCCTTTAGGTTGTGAAATACAACCGCCTTATACCCACCTTATAGTTTGTATTATCAAGATTAAGCTTCACGAAAGTATTTATCTATTTTTGCCTTTTTTCTTTGGTTTGAGATTCGAATACAATGATCGAGTGATGAAATCCCGAATCAAGGTTGTGATTGCTCACGTATTTGGAGTACTTGTGAATTTATTGTTCTACGTATACAATATAGTAATAGTATTCACACAAAAACCGAAAAAACGATAATACGTATTAGTAGAGTGCTACTAATACAAATACTATTATGGCTAATATAAAAAACAACAATGGTTCAATCAAAACACAACACGCCTCCCCGGTAGCGGCGCCAAAAATGATAGTCGTAGAAATACACTTGTTTAGGAAAACAAGGTAATTAGGGTAAGTATTAACGAGTGATTTAGGAAAACCACAAGTTATGACCCAAATGGGGATCGTTCTCTCGAGGAGGCACGTGTGTTGTGTAATGAATGATGATTAATGTTTTTGATTATTAACAAGAAGAAAAGAGAAGAGAAAATGACGAAGACGTAAAAATAAAAAATTGACAAAAAACCACTACTAGAAAGTTAAGACGTAGAAACTTAAAAACTACCAAAATTAAAATTTTAACCTAGAAATTCCTAAAAATTACTAAAAATCCACAATAATATTATAAGAGTTTACAAAAAATCCAAACTTGCTAAAACCTTTTAATTAATTAAATAATGACTTTTTAATGCTAATTAAAGCCCTAAAAATCACAATTAATTATTAAAAAGCCCCAAACGAGATTTTATAGTTTGTAAACCTCAAAAATGACCTAATTAAGCTAAAAACTATTTTTAAAAAATTTAAAACCAAATTAATCTATTTTTAAACTCCTAAAAACTATTAAAATCTATTAAATCTTAAATTAAAAAAATTAAATGAAAAGCCTAAATAATATTTGGTAAGTTACAAAGTTCCTAATTTAATTTCTACAATCTAGGAAAAATGAAAAAAAGTTAAAAATTAAACTTTCTATTTTTGGTAATAAAATAATATTAAAATATTCTAAAAAATAAAA
Organism: Glebionis coronaria; assembly: GCA_025667525.1. Taxonomy (NCBI): domain Eukaryota; kingdom Viridiplantae; phylum Streptophyta; class Magnoliopsida; order Asterales; family Asteraceae; genus Glebionis; species Glebionis coronaria. The sequence continues at coordinate 461,043,654 of CM046877.1, forward strand.
ATTTATAAATAAATTCTAAAAAATTACCAAAAATCCTAAATAATATAACTAGAACAAAATTGTGATCAAAAGTTCCTAAAACCTTTTATTTAATTTTTTATTAATTTTTAAAGTTGTCTAAAAACCCTAAAATCAAATAAAATTAAAAATTAGACTTTTTGAAAACTTTTTGATATGTAAACCTCAAGTTACTTAAATAACACTTAAAAATATTTTTCTAGAAATTAAAACTACTGTTTTCTATTTTTTAAGCATTTAATAAAAACCGGGTAATAAAAATGAATAAAAAATAATAAAATAAAGAGAAAAATCAAAAACTAAGCTAGAAAAATCTTAATTGGAATAACAGTCCTAGGAAAATTAAATTGGTGCAAAAGCGCTTAACCAATAAGCCACAAATGGAAAATAAGCTACGGCTTTTTTGAATAAGCACACTCCAAAAACATCTTAAGTAAACTTGTGTTGCACCCTTGGTCAGTAAAAGACCCAAGGGCGCAGTGGTGAGTGATGTGTGTTGTGAGCGTGATGTCAAGGGTTCGAGCCTGGCGAACCCTTTTTGTGTCTTTTATTTTATTTTTTTTTTTATTTTTACTTTTGAAATCACAAACCAGTAACCTCTTTTTAACCACTAAACACAATCACAATCCAGTATTAACAAAGATTAAGCCACATCAAAACCAAAACGTGCCCAGATGTAAATTTTTATGAACACAAGCAAGTGACAATATCTTCACTTGTGATGATTACACCAAGAGGAGCTTGGTTTGATTTTTGGTGGGAGTTTTTTGGTGATCAAAGGCACCCTTGTACTCTTTGGAGTACAAGGAGTCAGATTAAACAGAAAGCAAGCAAGATCCTAGCCAAAAATACACAAAAAAACAGGCACACAAGGTTGCTGAGATGCTTAGCTAGGTCTGGTGGTTTATGAGCTTAATTGCTTGCACAAAACTGAGATTCAAAAGCCAATAGTTTACACACAAGTTCACCCAACAACATAAAAGCAACTCACAAACCTTAAGCAATCTAGGATCTAGCAGATTAGCAAAATCTGTGAGCAAATTCCACAAAAATTTGGCAAAATGAGTGCTTACTGAATTTTAGCTATTTTTTTCAACTTTTGTCAAACAACTTGCTTGAAAACTTACCAACCTGAAAACCTAGCTAGCATACAACCTAACTATCACCTAAGAAGTGATTCTAAATGGATTTTAGCACATAAACTTTTCACAAAGCCTGCATAAAATACAAATCCAAACACCCCTTTATATGTTGATCATGCAATTTTTTTCAAAGCAAATCACCTAAAAACTTTACCACACTGGATTAAAAAAGTTCTAACATGCATAAACTACCAAAATAAACTCACGTCACTTCATTTAAACAATCATTAAGCAGATTTAATGGAAAATCTCATAAACACCAATATTTTCTGAAAACTACAATGAAAAAGAGAACTTCACCTTGAGGGACTTACATCCAAGTCCCTCAGTGACTGATGTCACCTCCCTCAAACTCGGGTTTGAGCAGAACTCTTGATCAAAACAAATCTCCAACCCCTGCTAAGATTAAGGAAGAACACAAGCACAATAATAATACACTATTCTGATTTTTATGAAACCTTTCAATTCTTTTTCAAAATCTTTCTCTAAAACTTTCTTACACGTTTCACTTTCAAAACACTTAAACCTATCACTTTCAATCCTGATAAAACACCCTTGTAATAGATTTCTCCAAGAAATCTCAATTTCAGAAAAACTTTTTTTTTAAAAACTTTTTGAAAAAATCTCTAACACATAAATTAATTTGGAACTCAGCTTAAGCTTTCAACATATACCAAACTTTTATAAAACAACAAAAGGAATTACAATTTTCAACAAAAAAATACTAACTTTATAATTTATATAAAAAGGGATTACAAATGTGAAAAGCTTAAAAACTGGAACAAAGGCCCATTCACAAACTGAAGGCTCTTTAAATACTCATTCATAGACTATTCTAGAATGCAAATAAAAAATACAAATACTAAACCCTAATTGCTGAATTCTCTAAAAAGCCCTTGGACGATTTGACTGAAAATTGGGTCAATTGGAACCCATGTGATGCCAGTGATGTTTGAATTGATCTTGGACGTTAAAGAGGTCCTTGGAGGCCAAGTAGAACATGTGAGCTGTTGGATGTGTCGGGTTTGGGGTTTGGGGGAAAACAATGGGTGCAGGGGAGGGTCCCACAAGACACATGGGTGTGTCTTGTGGTGAGTTGAGAGGTGGGTTTTGATTAGGTTTAGGTTAATTTAGGATCTGGAAATAATTAGGCGAAAACCCTTTGATTTGTAGCTAATTGGTACTGGGGTAATTAGGGTTTATGGTAATTAGGGAGGGGGGTTTAATCCAAAAAAGGAAAAAGTTAATTTGAATTGGGTGTTAGGAGGGAAAGGGTTAAGTGTTGACTTGGGGTTTAACCGGGATTAAAATAAACCGGGTTTATTTAAAATGGTAACGGGCTAGTGGGATTAGGTGTTGGGCCATAGGGGTTAAATGGGCTAATGGGTAGTATATTACATTACCAGTCCAAATGTTATAACCGAGTTAGTTTTCTTTGCAATGGCAGTCCAAAAGGCTAACAGCCAGTTAAATCTTTCTCATTTTCAGTCCATAAGCTTTTGCAAGTTAAGTCCTTTTGATGAATAAGGGCTAACTTTTGCATTTTAATCACTTTCCAATGGCATAAATTGACATGTCTTCAAACTTTAGGGACCTCTCTTGTACATATAATATTTGGAGGGTCAAATGTGACAAGTTCTTCAAAGATGAGGGACCAAAGTTGCCAATTCTTCAAACTTCAAAGGTCTTTTTGCAAAATTCCAAACTTGGGCTTGGTTCGTTGTGCGTCTTCGTTTCCCGTGTTCGTTTTTGATTGATTCTTGTGATCTTTTGCCAATTCCTCAATATCCGTACCTAAAAATACACAAGTAACAAACACGAGCATATATTTGGTATATTTGATGATATTTAATGCAATTAAAGTCCGTTTTGGACGATGAGACCATGTATAAAAGCCGTCTCATCATAAGCTTAGGTTTGTCATCATAGGAAACCTTAAACCTAAAAGACATGTCCAACTCACAATGGGTGTATGTCGGGTGTCTTCATCCCAACTCCTGTTTACAGATGCTCTTATGTTTAGATCCTAACAAGATTCGATATCAATCCTAATACGATAATTATCAATGATAATCTCTCGAAAGGAAAACGATTATACGGTTCATTACCAAAGGTCAATCATTCAAGCATAAAACAACACTTCTAGTGTTTTGTATCGTTACTTTACCTCGTCCCTTCGATTGGGGTGGTAAACAGTACTCTCATCAAGGTTCGTTCCCAATGACTTTTGAGCAAATCTCTAGAAATTCGATGCGAAGCGAGGATCTTGATAGAGATTATCGATACAGCCACACCATGTTTACACAACTACTTTAAATACAAAAGAGTCAATTTCTTCATCAAGGATTTATCATTAACGAGAATGATATTAGCAGATTTGGTCAGTCTGTCGACGATGACCCAAATCAAATCAAATTCAGATGATGACCTTTGCAATAGTTAGACGTTTATTAATATATGCGGCGATGTCTGCCTTCATAATTTGCCATCAGTACAACTTCTTCAGCTAAAGATACATTAAATTAGAAATGACGGGAATAGAATACTTATACTTACAAGATTCCAACATAACTATATCTCACAATCCTCCATATTTAGACAATCACAAGTGGCCTTTTAATCATTTAACGCCATCGGCTTCTAAATTCTAATGGTTCACATTAGCCGCGAACCCCTTTTTATTATTTATATTATCCTTTTTACAAACATCGTTTATTTTAAATTGTTCAACAATTTATTTTGCACAATCATTATTAAGGAACACACCCTAATTGATTCTTTATCCTTTCTATATGATGTGTCAGTATCTACATTCACTTTTCCTGATGAAAAAATTATCATGATCACAATTCACTAAGAAATTCTTTCTACACATTTTCTAAGTTTTAGTCTCGTCTCAACTATTATTTTTATCAGTTTTTCTCAATCCGACGTTTAAAGCGTCAATAATTATTACAAGTAATTAAATAATAAATATTTAATTTTTATGAAATTTTAAACATAAAAAGTTTTAAATTTCTTAGTCCGTCCAATTATATAAAAATGTTCAAAATAAATTTGAATTTAATTAACACAATTTTGTTGATTTATCGGAAATAATTAGTAAGATCCGTAAATGTTCGAAAAATCTTTGGTTACACTTTGGTCAAAATTTTCTTAGTTGAAAGCAAAATTTGTCGTTTGAAATCTCAAGTCATGGTTTAAATGGTTTCCTCAATCCCTCTTAGGTTGTCTTGAGGTATATACAAACATTTACCCCTAAACAGGAGTTTAGTTAAATGTTCTGGATTTAAGGGAATGATTCCTTAAAAATTCTTTTTGATAAAACATTTGTCAAAATATATTTGCACTTTTCTTTTTGGTATAACCTTAAGCCTTAATGGCTCTAATATTTGAAAAGTCAATATAGATTCCATTATCTATTAATCACACGGTCAAATAATGTAAAGGATTTAGTCTTTAATCACATGTTAAATATTCAAGGTACCGGTTTTCACTACTCGGCCAATTAAGGGCAGTCTATAAATAATCATTAACTCCTTCTTATTCTTAGAAACAAACAAATGGTCCTTAATGATCACAAGCATGAATTTATCAAATTACAGTCAACACACGTGATTCAACAAATTTATGGATGCTACATGTACATTGGTCAATCCAAACGACATAACATGAAACTCTTAATGGTCATTACAAGTTCCGGATGTAGTGATTGGAATAGATAATCTTATTTGCGGACGCGAAGTTGATAATAACCATGCCGTGGATCAAATCTTTAGAACATACGCTAGAACCTTGTAAATGATCGAACAAATCTATCATCTTGGGTAGTAGATATAGATTTTGATCATCAATTTACCTAGCTCACGGAAATTCAACAAATAAAAGGAATAATAACACCATAGCTCTTCATAATGACGAGCTCGATAAAATAAAAGCCTTCTCCGACAACTCTCTCAGTTTTACGGTAATTCTTTTAATTCAAATGGTGCTGACCTACAGTGCACACACCACAGGTGCAGCACCAGGAATATAATCAATACCAATTTCAACTTGCCTTAATGGCGAAAGTCTAGGTAATTCACCAATAAATACCTCCTAAAGTTTCAGATAACAGAAACATCTTTTAATAAATTCATATTAGGTTCTTTCTAGATTATAATATCTATGACTAGTTCATAACCATTCATGGTATAATTTTAAGTCTAAATGCAGAATATGGTCGTCCATCAAGAATGATTTAGATCAATTTTGATAATAACATCTTATCATTTAGGGGAATTCTACTCGAGTTCCCATCAATTAAGACAATGTCGTCATGTCATAATCAATCAATCCATTCTACTGGCACTATCAACTTTCGAGTTTCATTACCGTTGATAAGATGTGAACTTCTCTAAAGACTAATAATAACTCATAATCCTTCACAAATTCAAGGATATATGGAGACACAACTACCATTAAAAGAGTAAGGTCAATGCATAATCTACGCGAGAGAATTTCAAATCAGATACAGACAAAAACATTTAATGAATATGAATATGTTGATCCCAAAGTCAGATCTTAAACCTTAATAGCTTGTTTAAGGGTTGTGATAGAGAGAAAGAATTCAATCTAACACTAGAGAAACTTTGTAAAGCAAAGTAACTAAACAAGATGCGGAATGTAATGTTTAGCACAAGAACAAATGAGATTCAAACGTTGCACTTTAATATATCAAAGATATACGAATACCCAAAGTGGTATTAGGGTTTACAAAACCTTAAAGTAATAATAATGAAAAACGAAATGAGAAAAGACACACATTGCATGCTAACCTAGTGAGTCCTTTTATAGATGCAAGGACCCACGTACAAGATCACTACTAACAAACTATGGAAAGTATTAAGGAATAATAACTGAAACGCGTAAATATCTATTCCATGTTTATCTTGACAGCAGGGCCTTTGACTCCAGCAGGGGAACGGATCCCCCTGCCTTTGTTATTTAGCAGGGGGAACTTACTCTAGCAGGGGTATGAATAATCAACTAGCAGGGGAAACAAATAAGCATAGCTTTATTCCCAACAATCCTCCCCTAAACTTGTGCTTTCCCTTAAAGACAAGTTTCTGAATAAATGCTAGTTGATGAGGATGCTTACAAACTCTCTGGCCAAATCTGACTATGAACCATTCTTACCAGATCATAAGCAACAGGCTTTTTGGCATCAACAATTAACTTAGCCTGTGCTAACTTCTTCAAGGTTTCCTGAGAGAAAGGATAATACCTGTGATTGAGTAAATAAACACTCACACCTTCCATTACTACCTCATAAACCCCAGAATTGGTAAACAGCTTCCAATACACCAAATCTCCTTTATTCACTACATCAAATAGAGGATCAAATAATTCATGCTCATACATTCTATGCATGCACTCCCAGATTACCCAATCCTTCTCAACACCATCCATGGTAGGAGGTTTTGCAGCAAACGTCTTCTTCAATATTTTCCACAGATCTTCTAAGTCTTCACTATCCAAAATTTGAAACATAACATCTAGGCTTAGAAAAGTCTGTGCTGTATTGTCAGCCCTTGTAAGCTTCCACCAAGTTCTCCCTCTGTGTTCATAAACAGCATACTCTATGATAGCAAACTTCTTTCCAAGTTCACTAGGTGAGATTTCATCATTTTCCTGTAAAATCAGCTGTTTGTCAATTTCATCATTTGATGGCCCTTGAGACTCTTTAGTGATTATGCCCACTTGCTCCATTCTCTTGAGTCTCTTTGCTGCTCTTTGTGCATTAAGTATTGACTTCTCAAGTACTTCTGGAAGACTTTCACCTGCTTGGTGTGATTCCCCTGCTGGGGATGATGCACCTGCTTGTGTAGTCTCTCCAGCTTTTCTTTTCTTTGTTGCTCTAGCTTTCTATAGCACTTCACTTTGTCTCCTAAGATACTCAGCTTCCTCAGGAGTGTTGATAGTCATCCAATCCTCCACATCATACAACTTTAGAACTGGTCTGACTGCTCTCTTTATGGCTTCAAAGCTCATATCTGTGAAGTCACCATCCTTCCACTTTCTGTGCCTTTTAAGCAGAAGTTTGTAGTGATCAAGCTGCCCTTTCTCTGAAGTTCTATACTTATCACTCTGAATTTGCATTGCCCTTCTTTCTAGATATTCAGTTTGATATTTGTAAACAAGGCAAGTCAACTCATACCTTTCTTCTAAAGGAGCATTTTTCAACTCCTTCTCCCATTGATCAAGAAATTCTTCAACATGAGGTACCCTCTCATCTAGTTCCCTATGCATAATCTCAACCTGCTTGAGCATATCTTTGGGCCTCATCTTCTCCATTCTTTGATCCTGCATATCTATCTCCTCTTGTTGTAGCCTGAGAGCTACTTGTGCATCATGTGCCTCTTGTTCCCTTTGCTGTTCAGGAGTCAGATACTTGAATTTTCTCTTGGGCTGTTGCACCATGATTCCTTTTCCTTTGTCTTTTGGATCCACTGCTGGTGCTGGTTTTGCTTTAGTTGCAGGTTCTTTGATTGTTATCCCCTTCTGAGCTGGTTGCTTTCTGTTCTTCCTAACAAATGTTTGAGTTATGTTTTTAGCAGGGGATAAACTTACAGCAGTGGGATCAGCAATGGCAGGGGAAACTTTGGAAGCAGGGGCTTCTTCTTGATTGCCCATAGTGAGCAATGTTTGAGCAATGTCTTTGGTTGCACTCCCCTTGTCACTTCCTTTATCAGCACTTTCTTTCTCCATTCCTTCCTTAGCACTTTTTATCTTTCCATGCTCCATACCAGGATATGAATAATACTCAGTAGATCCTTCTTTGGTTGGAATTTCCTCCCCTTTGGAAGCATCCTCATCTGTGGAAAGAATCAGTCTGGGCTTTCTCCTCCCCTCAAGAGTAGCAAGTCTGGTTTCCAAATGAGAGATAACCAGACCTTGCTTTTTGACATCTTGTACAAGTTGTGCATTCTGCCTTTTCAGGCTCATGCACATTTTCGTCAATTCCAAGTTTGTCAAAGGTTTCATACTGCTCTCAATCCTAGAAGGGAATTTCTCCCCTTGTTGGATATCATGGAGTGGGGGAGAGGACTTATTGATGGTGTCACTATCCTGCTCACCCCTTGAGGATGAGACAGTAGTGGCAGCCAAACCCCCAGGTTGCTCCAAACTCTTGGAGACTCTCCTCTCTGCTGCTTGTGAAGATTCACCAGGCAAGGGAGACCTGGCAAACCTGGATTTGGAACGCCTTTCTTGGTGTGGATCAGCAGGTGGTAGGTTCTTGGCAGGGGATTCAGGAGGTGGATTTATGGCTGTTTGATGTTTGGCTTCTTGCCGTCTGATTTGGTCTAGCATGATTGAAGTAAATGGAATATTTCTGCCAGAGAACAAAGGTGAGGGTGCAAGTAATGTGGTGAAAAGTTTGGTTGTGTGTTTGGTTGCTGAAAAATAGTTTCTGTGTGTAATGGGACCATGATCACTCATATTCAGCAAAACTTCTATAAACCATGGATACATACAAAACTTTGAGGTGCTTGAAACATTTTTCACCATGCCTTTAAAAATCATTTGAGAAAAACAATACTTCCTTCCTGTTGCAAAGCAGATCAGGGCAGAAGCTATCTCACTACCAACTTCATTAAAAGCAGTGGTTTTGGGTGACAAACATTGCATAATAGTATGAATCAAAAGTTTCCAATGAGGGGCAAACTGGCCTTTAGCAAACTTTAATTTTTGATTTTCAGAAAGTTTATACCCCAATTTTTCAAGACCTTCAAAAATTTCAGCCTCAGAAAAGTTGGTTATTCCATCCTCATCATCAAGGAGAAGATTCTCCCTAATGGAGGCAAGTGAGATTACCTTGGAATGACCATCAACTGTGCTTTGTATTATGACCTCTCCATTCACTGTTTTGGTCATGGCTTTAGACCAGAACTGTTGAATGTGTGAGGTATAAATGCGAGGATTGATGAGAAGGGCCACTTTGAAGTATGAGGACTTTAAAAAGGCCACAGCCTCAGCAAACTCGGTTGGTTCATCATGAAGCAAAGCAATTTGGTTATGATTAGGAGCAATTTTAAGAGTCATGATGAATTTGAAAAATAGTTTAAAGGTTTATAGAGATGGGAGGTAAGTGGGATTAGGTCGAAAGAGATTTGTGGACCTGTTGGTAAAGGGAATTAAGTTTATATAGGCGAATTGAAGAGCTGTGATTGGACCAAAATTTTCAAATTGCAAAAATATCAGGAATAAATCTTGATAAAAAATTAATATATTTGAAATAGAAGGAAAAGATTACCAATCAGCTAAGAAAGCGCCTTAAATATCTTTTATAAAGAATAAAATATTCCCTAACCAAAATTTAAGCAAGCAGGCCCAACGGCTATGAACAGGGTAACGGTATTGTCGGTCAATGGTCAAACAGGGGAATGTTGTGAAGGCAGGGGAATGAAAAATAAAAGAAGGGGAAACTTTCCTAGGGGTATTAAACTAGTCATGAAGGGACTAATGCTAACTAGCTCTGCTCTAATGCACACACTTGTATACACAAGATAGATACATAGAATCTCAAGAGTCCCCTATTCAGCAATGGTCCCAATACAAAAAGTTAATACATAAGTCCCCCTACACCAGGTAATCCCAAGAAATCATGCATACCCCAGTCACCATCCCAACCTTGTCCCTTACCTATGGTCAGTTAGTCTTGGCAATGTGTGCCACACATCTATATTTTGAACAGCAAGCTGTTTGAATAAAGAAATGCAACCACACACTACAGTGCCTCAAGGTTTCAGAGTTTAGACAAGCTGTGCAGCAAGTCATCATTACCCTGAACCCCCACTCACCAATGGATATGATCTAAGACCATATATGAGCATTCTAAGAATACCCTGAATCCTAAAGGTTTGACCTAACCTCCCCTGAAACATAGAGTATATACCTGATCCACCAAGGAGAGTAGTATGCACCATATGAACCTCTGCATTGTTAGTCTAAAACCACATAAAACCACTTTTGAAAACAGAACACACCCATCTTAAGAGAAAAATTCTCTTGGCAGGGGAATGAACCCCAAGCAGGGGAATCAGTGTTAAAAAGCAGTGGAATGAAAGAAATGGTAAAATTGACTAACAATTATACAACAACAGCAATGAAGTAACCCTGATTACACATGACACAAATAGACATCAGATTTTAAGGAGTAACCATTCCAATACCTGCAACCAGATACTGAAACCTCCCTACCTCAAAAGCTTTTGTTAAAAGATCAGAAACATTAAGTTCTGTATCAATTTTCTCAGGGACAATCAGTCCTTTTTCAAAACAATCTCTGATAAAGTGATGTCTAATTTCAATATGTTTGGTTTTGCTATGAAAAACAGGGTTCTTTATAATGCAAATAGTGCTGTTGTTGTCAATAAATATCTTGGTTTTAAGAAAGTTGTACCCATAATCAAGTAATTGATTTTGCACCCAAAGAACTTGACCACAGCATGCAGCAGCTGCTACATACTCAGCTTCAGTTGTGGATGTTGCCATGATGGTCTGCTTCTTACATTGCCAAGATATAAGCCTGCTCCCCAAAAATTGGCATCCCCCTGTTGTAGACTTCCTATCATTGTTGTCACCAGCATAATCACTATCTGAATAAGCTATCAGCTCAAATGGTGACTCCTTTGGATACCAGAGTCCTAGGGTGGGATGACATTTGAGATACCTAAAGATCCTTTTCACAGCAAATAAGTGACACTCTGTTGGTGACACTTGGTATCTTACACATAAGCAGACTGCAAACATGATGTCAGGTCTGGAAGCAGTAAGATACATAAGAGACCCAATCATCGACCTGTAATTCCTGACATCAATGGGCTTGCCAGGACCATCCTTGCCCCATGGATGATCCTTGTCCATGGGAGTGGATACCTTCTTCCCATCAGACATGCCAAACTTCTTTACAATCTCAGCTACATATTTGTCTTGTGAGATAAATATCCCATCTTTCCGCTGCTGAACTTGTAACCCCAAAAAGAAGTTTAGTTCTCCCATAGCACTCATTTGAAACTTATCCTGCATCAATTTGGCAAACTCTTTGCTAAGCATGGAGTTAGTTGATCCAAAAATGATGTCATCCACATAAACTTGTACTAGCAGAAGGTCACCCTTTTGTTTCTTTGTGAACAGGGTCTGATCAATCTTCCCCCTGCTGAATCCATTGTCTAGGAGATATTTGGAAAGAGTACCATACCAGGCTCTGGGAGCTTGGTGAAGGCCATACATGGCCTTTTTCACTTTGTATACTTTGTCAGGATGTTCTGGATCTTCAAACCCTGGTGGTTGCATGACATAGACTTCTTCATCAATGTTTCCATATAAGAATGCACTTTTCACATCCATCTGAAAAACAGTGAAGTCCATGAATGAGGCATAAGCAAGGAATAATCTAATAGCTTCAATCCTTGCTACTGGAGCAAACACCTCTTCATAATCAATCCCTTCTTCCTGAGTATACCCTTGTGCTACTAACCTTGCCTTGTTCCTGACAACTATTCCCCTTTCATCCTTTTTGTTTCTGAGCACCCACTTGGTCCCAACAGGCCTTGCCTATTTGGGACAATCAACCAGAATCCAAACCTCTTGTATGTCAAATTGTAAGAGCTCCTCTTGCATAGCTTCAACCCAGCTTGGATCATTTAAAGCTTGAAAAATCTTCTTTGGCTCTTCTTGTGACAAAAATGCAGTAAACAGACAACATTGCATGTTGTCATGATTGAACTTCATGGTGATGTTAGCAATGAAGCTGTGCTCCTTTGCTGTATACCTTGTATGTCTTGGAGCTTCAGGATCACCAATAATCTGTGAGATAGGATGATCTTTATTAATTCTATAGGTAGGCTGCATGATGACTTCTGTTTCATCTTCTTCCAAATCAGAATTGATGGGGCTGTTTTGATTAGGAAAGAAGTCCTCAAAGGAACTTCCAAATGTGACAGCATGACCTAAAGATGGGTGCTTGTGAGCAGAATGAAGCTCTGAATAACTAGGACCTCCACTCCTGATGATTCTGCTTCCACTGCTGGATATGATAGGACCATCATTTATGGGTGTAGATGATGAGATGAGTGGGGATTCTCTTTCTGCATCAGAAGTCTCATTAGCATCATGGTCCTTTGTGAGAGAGGAATCAATTCCTCTAGCAGGGGAATCCAGGATTCTACTGCTTTCAGCCATTCCACTGCCTTCAGACATAGCAGGGGATGAGATTGGCTGTTCTTTTCCTGAAGCAGAGTTATCTTCTTGTTTATCAGCTTCTCTAGGAAACAATGAGGGTACATTCATGTACCTCAGAGGTGACTTCTCAGCAGCAATTGTTTCTTGAGTACCTAAAATGTTAGTGTTCTGCAAGACAACAGGTACATAATTCATGGACTTAGAAAGTACATCTATATCAAAGAACCAATCAGGACCTGTTTGAACATCTTCAGGTTTGTCTTCAAGAAAGTTCACATGAAGATTTTATGTGATTTTGCTTGTCTTCTTGTTGAAGACCCTATATCCCTTGCTGTTTAAAGAATAACCCACAAAATATCCATCATCACCCTTTTCACTAAACTTACCAAGATTGTCAATGGTGTTCAAGATGATAACATGACACCCAAAAGGTCTGAAAAAGTCAATTAAGGGAGGTCTTCCATTAAACAGCTGATAAGGGGTCTTGTTGTGTGCCTTGACCACCAAGGCCCTGTTTTGCACATAGCAAGCAGTGGATACAGCTTCAGCCCAAAAAATAACTGGAAGTTTGGAATCAGACAGCATAGTTCTTGCAGTTTTAATGAGTGTCCTATTCCTTCTTTCTGCCACTCCATTCTGTTGAGGTGTTCTAGCAATGCTAAATTGCCTCTTGATGCCTTTGTTTATGCAGAAAGAATCCAGCTTGTGATTTCTGAACTCACCACCATTGTCTGATCTTATGGTAACTACCTTCATGCTTTTTGACAGTTCAATTTGATTGATGAACCCAATGAGTACATCAGCAGTGTCACTCTTTTCAAATAGAAAGAATGTCCATGTAAATCTTGAAAAATCATCAGTAATAACTAGGCAGTACCATTTCTTCATAATACTTGCCACAGAAGTAGGACCAAAAAGATCCATATGCAATAGTTCCAATGGCTTGGTGGTGGACATACTTGTTTTTGACTTGCAAGATGCTCTGTGTTGCTTCCCTTTCAGACATGCTGCACAAGTATGTTCAGTGACAAAAGACTTGGAAGGAAGACCATGAACCAGATTATGCTTTACCAGTTTGTTCATGTTCTTGAAATTGAGATGACCAAGTCTTCTATGCCATTTCTTACATTCATCTGCTGAAGCTTTGGCAATGAAACATGTTTCATTGTCTTGGAGAGAGATGTCCTTGAGATCAATTGTGTACATGTTCTTCTGTCTTGGTGTTCTGAGAACAATTGGAGTGTCTTGTGGCAAGACAAACTCCTTTCCTAATACCAAGCATTCAGTGTCAGTAAACAAGACAAAATTCTTGTTATCAGTCATCTGTGACACACTGAAGAGATTATACTTGAGCTCCTTCACCAAATACACATTGTCAAAAGTCATCCCATTGGTGACAATAGTTCCTTTTCCTGTTATAGTTCCATGCCCATCTCCAAAAGAAACACCATCATTGTCATGCAGGGGTACAAAGTTAGACAAGTAAGCTTTGTGTCCAGTCATACTTCTTGAGCATCCACTATCCCAGTATGCTCTATCATCCCTTGTCTTCTTTGTCACCTGCAAAAGGAAAAACAAATTAGTTTTTCTTGGGGACCCAAGCCATTACAGACTTGGATCTACCTCGTGTATCAATGTAAGATAGCTTATCAAAGACTAAAGATACACCATTAGATTGAGTACCCCTCTTGGGTGCCCAAACCCAACGAGCTGAGGCTTTCACAGCTTTTCCCCATCTTCCCATGTTCCTAGAATGCACACCTCTTCTAGCAGGGGATACCCCAGTTTTAGCAGGGGAATCCTTATGCTTGGCAGAGGGAACCCACCTTTTGTTTTGGCCTCTATTCATGTGTGGGTAAGGTCTTGGGCCAGTTTTATATGCAGTATAAGGTGTTGGGGTAGTCACAGAAGTGTTGGGCTTTGGGTGAACATCATTTTCCTTTCTAAGGGCTGGAGCAACATATTTCTCAGCTACTCTATTTCTCAAGGCAGGGGCAACATACTTGGCAGGGGAAAAGGATTTTGCCCCTGCATTTAGAAGAATGGCTCTAGGTTGCATATCCTTTAAGGGATTTGCAGCCACCATCTCCATTGGTGCCTTACACTCTTGATAAGTGTGTTCAAAACTGCCACATGTGAAGCAGGGCTTGGTATTGATCACAAAGTCTTTTCCTAATTGGTGAGACTTTTGGTCATTCCAATTCCTTTGATTACCTCTGACGTTCCTGTACATACCAGCATATTTAATGATAGGTTTAGGAGACTGTGGTCTAGCCCTGCTCTTAGAGTTTGGATTGCTGCTTGAACTTCCTTCTTTTGAAAATTTAACAGGGTTGTCAATTTGCTTTAAGCCAACCTGTTCCTATTTAATATCCCTAATGACACTAGTTTTAACTAGAGACTCTTCTGTATCAGGATTATTAGGTATATAAGCACTTAAGTCAAACTCAATGTCATCTTGTTTTTCAAAACAAGGGAGACCAGTCCATGACAAGTCTTTTCTAGGATAGGGAGCATGGATGTTAGCAGGGGGTGGGGGTATAGTAGCATTCATGTTCTTAATTCCAAACCCTGTTTTGTCCTTAGGAGATTGACCAATTTCAAATGCCTTGGTTAAATCTTTTGAAGCTTTTCCAAATTTTTCAACAGTTTCCTCATCTATCTTTTGGTTAGCTTTAAAAATTTCAAGTTCAGCAGTTAAAACATTTATAGATTGGTTATTCTCCTTGGCATCTCTTTCTAGAATCACAATATGATCCCTATATTCACTTTCCCTTTGCCTATACTCTCTTATGGTGGACTCTAGTTGTTCTAAAGCACGTTTGTAGTTATCAAGATCATTATCACAATTTATATAGTCAGCTTTTACCTTTCTGATTTGATCATTCAAAGATTCAGTATTTTTCCTACAAGCTTTAGTACAGTATGAGTCATCATATACCTCATTGTCAGAACTAGAACTTGACATGGCCATAAGTGCAAAGTCTTCTTCCTTTTCCTCAGCCACCAAAGCTTGGTTTCTTTCCACACTTTCTGTCATAGCACTCCAGTCCCATCCATTTGCTCCATCTATCCCCTGCATTGCTACCATAGCTTTAGCACCAGAATCCTCATCCTTTCTATGGCTATTTCCAGACTTAGGTCCTCTGCATTCCCTGGCAAAATGACCTTTCTTGCCACAATTGTAGCATTCAACTTTTTCTTTATCAAACCCAGCCACATCAGATGGATTAATTGTGATCCTCTTGCCATACTTCTTGTGAAACCTGTTGGCTCTCATGCTTAGCAAAGCCATATTCCACTTGATATCTAATTCTTCTAATGCTTGCTTACTGATTTGATTCAGATCTTCATGTAACACTGTAGATCCTTGTGGACCTTGAGATGCTATGAAGGCACATGCAGTATCAAGACTGAATGTAGCTGGTCTTTCATCATCATAGGAAGGTCCAGACCTGGTAGCAGGGGAATAAGTAGCAGGGGCTACTTCTATTCCACTGTTCTTGGAGATTCCACTGCTTTGTGATATGAATGCCATGTTAGCAGGGGAATCAGCAATTCCACTTGAGTTGGTGGGAATTGTCCCTTTTGACTTCATTTCATTGACAATAGGTTCAAAAACTTTTAAGTTATTGTATATATCATCAATATTCTTGTTGTCCAAGTCATCCTTATTCTGCCAGATTGCCTTATAGACAAACCATTTTTTCTGGAGGCTGTTAAGAAACCTGGTATTCACCTGTTCTTTTGACACCTCAATATCAAAGAATTCCAAGTGGGCCACCATGTCTTGAAGCCTATTGTAAATAGCTCCAATTGATTCATCACCAATTGCTTTGAAAGAAGCAAAATCATCCAGCATTTGGTTCTTCTTCTTCTTCTTTGTGGCTTCATTTCCTCCAAAGGTTGTGCCTATGGCTTCCCATAGTTCCTTAGCTGTTTTGTATTTCCTGAATCTGAGTTGATGTCTATCAGGTAGGGCCAACAGCAATGAGCTATGAGCCCTGACATCATGCCTTCTAGCCAGTATTTCCTTATCACATAAGGCAGCAGATTTCTTCTTGTCCTTACCTTTGGAACTTTCACCTTCATCCTTGCCTTCTTCAACTGCCACCATTTTTTTGAATTGATCACCAAACTCTATGATCTCCCAGAGAACATAGTGTTCCATTTTCAGGTATTGTTGGATTCTGAATTCCCATAATTCAAAGTTTTCAGGATCCAACATGGGTAATTTGAGGGCATTGTGGTTGTTGCTGTTTGTGGATGAATCTGAAGACATGTTTGCTATGAGGATTTTGTTCTTGATTTAGACAAAGTTTCTCAACAAGCTCTGATACCACTTGTTGATCCCAAAGTCAGATCTTAAACCTTAATAGCTTGTTTAAGGGTTGTGATAGAGAGAAAGAATTCAATCTAACACTAGAGAAACTTTGCAAAGCAAAGTAACTAAACAAGATGCGGAATGTAATGTTTAGCACAAGAACAAATGAGATTCAAACGTTGCACTTTAATATATCAAAGATATACGAATACCCAAAGTGGTATTAGGGTTTACAAAACCTTAAAGTAATAATAATGAAAAACGAAATGAGAAAAGACACACATTGCATGCTAACCTAGTGAGTCCTTTTATAGATGCAAGGACCCACGTACAAGATCACTACTAACAAACTATGGAAAGTATTAAGGAATAATAACTGAAACGCGTAAATATCTATTCCATGTTTATCTTGACAGCAGGGCCTTTGACTCCAGCAGGGGAACGGATCCCCCTGCCTTTGTTATTTAGCAGGGGGAACTTACTCTAGCAGGGGTATGAATAATCAACTAGCAGGGGAAACAAATAAGCATAGCTTTATTCCCAACAGAATATATCCCAAGTTTTCATAATTTGAGTACGCATTCGAAAGCTCCTCGGATCGTTACCCAGGTCATTAAAATGAAATCTAATCAAAAGAATTGATAGGAACGTTGATACATCCAGTCGGGTATCAACACTCGGTAATCATATACTTTTTCAAAGAATCTCACTACGAGAGAATTGGACAAGAAAGAGAATATCAATTGTCAATTAAGACAATATCCACAGATGAGTAAATTCGGCTCAGAAGAATAAATTGTACGGGCACATATGTAGGTGTCCCTATCAATATGTCCCTATTTTTCACTTCTTGTAGATCTCATAAAATTTAATCTTTCACAATCTTCAAAGAAAATTTAGTGTTTATTAATAATTTCATGGTGACTACTAATCAGCCTTGCATGGTCACTTCCAAACTGTATGTAGGCGCGCAACTATATACAATTTCAAGATTAACGATGCAATACTCAGTTCGTCAAAATTTTATCATAATGTTTATAATAAAAACATTTTCATACTTAATTCTTAAATAAGAATCAAAAATAAATTTACAAAGATTTTCGTTGTTATGAAAACAATTAAGTTTTCCAAAGTGTTTCATAAACAACTTTATTTCGATAACGATTACTTATAAATCTCACTTTGAATAATCCATATGGTGATGAAAATTCAATTTTTCTCAAGGAATACTGTTTTATCTTATAAAAAACATTGAGTGACCTGCAAAAGAGTGATGAAAAGTTGTTCACCAAGAACTAGCTACAATATAATAGGAAATGAGCTTAGCTAAATAATCATAAGGTTCATGACCTCGATGGCACTAAAAAAGACTAATCCACAACGTAACTCAATTCGAGATGAGTACTTGTTCAATGGTTGCATCACTAATGCGAGCATTGGGATGAAGCAATAAAAGATAGATAACATCGATACATGTAGAATTTAGCAATCAAAGGTAGTCTTTTCATTAATCACAAACAAGTCAAAATTGTACCGTAACACATTATGTGTCACTATGTCATACAATTCCAAGAACTCATCCTACCAACTGATGTCTCAGTTAAGTTAAGGATCCTAAAAGATACCACAATGAATACTAATCTACAAGAGTCATTAGGTGTTCCACATGACCCGGAAGATCCATTGGTCCCAATTCAGAAGAAGATTTCTTCAACTTATTTCTTGGACTCTGGGCATCCTCGTCATTGGACAATGGCCTAGGAATAACCCTTAACACACACTAACAATCATTTAAAACCTTATAATTCAATCACAAGACTTAACGGATTCCTCTTAACAATCTCATATTCCATATGGGTTAAATTTTACTTTATTCAAGTTTCAACCAACTTATACTCAATGCAACATCCTACCTCATTTTCTAATACTTTCAACCTTATTCTTAGACCTTAATAGAGCAATAAAAGCTCGATATGAACAACACTTAATTTCCAATCCTATAGCTCTTTCAACAATAGTTATCAAATGAGTCACTAGTATGAAATGACTCACACATTCAATTAGACTTCTCGGAAAGGTACTAGTGGCATGTTTTGGGTAATGGTTCCAATGACAGCCTCAAGTGCAACATTCACCCTTTCGATTTCAATTTTAAGGATTGGGTGACAACGAGTCAGATGACACCTTTCCAGGTGGTAACGTTTTGTCAAACTCCACTCTATAAGGAAAGATCGTCATGACATCGATATCAGATTTAATCTCGCCAATTCTTCTTTAATATCATAATCAACTACTATTAATATTTCTACGAATATCAACCATTTTGTTGGGATCATAAATATCCACAACTTGGTTTAGATCTGGAATAGCTAGATTTCCTACAGGAATAGCTTAGATTAATTTACTAGG
Source organism: Glebionis coronaria (assembly GCA_025667525.1). Classification (NCBI taxonomy): domain Eukaryota; kingdom Viridiplantae; phylum Streptophyta; class Magnoliopsida; order Asterales; family Asteraceae; genus Glebionis; species Glebionis coronaria. The sequence continues at coordinate 461,062,773 of CM046877.1, forward strand.
TGATTTAGGGTTCCTTGTGACAATCTACGTCGTATAAATACCTCGTATAAATATAAAAGAATCATCAAACAATCATGTAATCAAATTACATCATATATATATATAATTCAAGTTATATATATATATATATATATATTAAAATAACACTTCTTAGTCTGGCCTTATCGGTAACTCGGGAATTTTTCGGCACCGTTATAGTCAAAAGATTTTTAGACATTTTAGAAAAATGTTTATAGTTAAAAGATTTTGAAATGTTTTGTTCAAAACCTTGGTTTTAAAAATCTTTCGTTCTCTATAACGAGAGCTCTGGTACCAAACTGTAACACCCCCAAATTTACACAATTCAATACAGCGGAAGACTCGTTGGTGTTACGGGATAACACATTACTCACATCATTGACAACGCTTAAAAATCACGTCGTTTAATAATAAAGCATTTCCATTCATGAATGTCAAATTTACATAGGTCCCAAGTCATAGTCATTTCATACAATTTTACAAAAGATTTGGAATGGAAATTGTTATTTAAGTGCGGGCCATGAATTCTTGTTGTCTTCCCGAGAATTACCTTCAAGTATTTGAGATAAAACATGTTAAAAGAAAAGGTAAGCGAAAATGCCGAGTGAATTCATAGAGTTTAATGAAATCCATCAATATAACACCGGTATAAAATTATTACCGAAAATCATTTTGTACTAATCTTTGTTATAGGCCATAAAATAGCTAAAGTCATTTTATACAAATCCTTATCAAAAATTATAATATAGGCTTTTGCCTTCAAAATCATTATACGAACCATTGTCGTTAAAAACATCATACAATACGTTTTATAACGTTGGATAGAGTTAAATAAAAACCGTTATATGAATATGGTTATGAAAAACCAAAACACGAACATAATATCAATAGTAAGACCCCGTATTGCTAGTCAGGCAATATATCGTAATTTAGTGCGTATGGCAGTATTTCGTTATTTGGATTATTATAGCTAGCCCGAAACTCATTTGCCCATCTAAATTAGCGTGCCGTCACAATAATCACGCTGGTGTAAATCTTCTCATACATAAATTCGCTTACCAATCAATGTGGCACGACGGTGATCAACCGTCAAGGCGCGAACTGGGGTGATCGTCCCCAAATAGTACTATTATATGCATAAGCGTCTACCAAATCCCGGTAGTTCACAATTCATGCTAATGGAACTTTTAGTGACATAACCAAACTTTAATAATCCAATTTACTTCATACATCGGGTCATAAATCATTCATCGGGTCATACAATCATTCGGGTCCAAATCAATAAACAAACAATCGGGACAAATGGTGTCCTATTTTATCAAATCTAACATGTTATCTCCCTCGCGGGTTTATAAAACATTTCATAAAAACATTTAACAGAGTGCGAGCTAAGAACTCACGTTGATGTGGGAAAGCGGGTTATCGGTAATTCGGATGTACGGTACGTGCTTCAATCCCGGAAACCTAGACAAATAATACTCGTCTTAGACTTTTGTCCAATGGCTTTATCAAAATAAAAGTTATGTATACATTGATGATTTTATATATATGATGATGATCAAGTGGGTTTATACATCTTTACTCAATCATTATAGTGTTTATGTGTTGGTAACTTTTATACTAGTTACACTAGCTCAACTTGTTTACATTTTGGAGTCCCAATAGGCCCATTATAAGCCCAATTATACTTTTATTATCAGTATTATACTTTACATGTTGGGCCCAAGTGGGTTAAGCCCAATAAGTAAATTTATAAGTGTTTAGCCCATTTAGTTGGATTAATAGCCCAATAATGCTAACTTAGCCCGTTAATGTCCATATGTTATATAGTTCGGGTTTATCGGTTTTTTACTTGTATTAGGTACTTATATATCAGTGTATGGCTTTTAAATAGTTTACATTATAAGGGTCCGACCGTCTAAGTTTTAATTTACGAAAAACGTTAATTTTACGGTATTAGCCGAAAAGACGTAAAAATCATGTTTATAGTTTTTATAACTTATAAAACTTACCAAACTACCATTTTTATATAATGTCCATTTATTTATCCTTATAAATATTTATATAAATGAAATATATAAGTTTGTGGGTTTTAATTTCACATTTTATACTATATTATTTTGAGTGCTTATATAATACTATTAGACTTTAATTTCACAAAATCTGATTTTTAGTTTCACTTTCACCATTTTCATCATATCTTGAGTTTTATAAGGAAATAGAAGCTCATTTTTGGATGACATAAACTTCATATTATGTGCTACAAATAATGTAGTTATAGCTACTGTTCAATCCATGTCTAAGTATCCTTAACAGTCCCTACAAAACAGACTATTCAGATTGGTATACTAATTTTGTTTTGATCATATCTCACTCATTTTGATGATTCCATTGCATGGCCAACTCTCACATGTGTATGACATCTAATACTTACTGTAAATTGATTCCACTATGCTGTTTTATCAGTTTATCATTTGGTTACTTACTGTTTTTATACAGCCATCATATTTAGCAAGATTTTTAACCATTTTACATGTGTTTTTCCATCTTTTTACCCATGTTTATCAACACCAAATCCCCACATAATATTTTTATCATCATTCATCATCATATACATATACATAAATAAAGAAAATACAAGATTACATAATCAAAATAACAAGAGGATAGAAAGAACAATCTTTATACCACCATTAGTGATGAAAAGATGAGGTTTTTGATGAACAAGACTTGGTTCTTGTTATCAAATCTTCAACTTTAGCAAGGAAACTTCTTGGGTCCTTTGGATAGATGAACATCTCCATGAATTCAGCCCTTTAACCTCATGAAAACTCCTTTTCAATGGTTAAGATCACCTCCAATCTTCATATCTTCAAAGGTTCTTCATCATATGTGTGAATAACATATGATTTCATGGTTAAATCAAGATCAAATGAGTTATTTAGGGTGAGAGTGGGATGAATTTTTGAGAGAGAAAAGGGATAAGAGAGTGGTTTGCATGTGTTGGAAGTGAAGAAATGGTTTGTAGTGAAGTGGTTTGTGGTTTTGATGTGTGAAGCTTACTTCTTAAGCTAAGTAAGACATGTGTTCTTACTTGTTAGCTAAATATTGACACCTAAGGGTGTTGGTGTAGTAGTTTTGGCCGTCCCATGTTAGTGGGGTGGGGCAAAACTTGTTTTGTCTCATCCCACTAATTTACGGGTATTCCTTAATTCTAGTTTCCTCGATTTGCGTGCCCTCGGGTCATTTTACGAAAAATGTTTTTATAAATTATGAATCAACGGCACAAAACGAATCTAATAAAAATTGTCTCATCAAAAACGGAGTTCGAAAACGTAAATACGTAATCCTAAGGTTTCCGGTTTAGTCGTAAAGGACGTTAAATTATTATCGTAAGTCTTAATCTCTTCTCGTAAATTTGTGTGTTTATGAACCAACACAGATTTAAAATCTCAAAATAATATTCACGGATAAATTTATTTTCTGAAATGTCGGACTGTCACCAAAACGGTGTATGTAAACGTAAGCACGTAACGTAGAATCCTCCGGTTTAGACGTAGTCGATGCTATTTCAAGATTTTAAACCCAAATTTATTCCCAAAAATAAGTGAGTTCATAATATAATATTAAAATAATGTTTTTAAATAATACTTGAGAATAAAATATTAACCATAAATTGACGGATTGTCACACTTGTCATTTTGAGACATGGAAAGGAAAGTAACGGCTGAGCATAACGCTCAGTGCACGGATATACAAGCATGGAATGAATAATATAAGCATGTAAAACATATAGCAGCGGAATTGATTAAGTCCTGGAAAAACTGGAACATGTTCATAAAACTGGTTTTATAGTTTGAAAAGCCCTATGTTTATCTTATAAAAACTGTTTAACACGTTAACCATTAGCCAATATAGGTCATGAAATATCAACGTGCCTGAATACTTGGAGGGGTGACCTCGTCATGAAAATTAGAGGGGATGCCTCTAATTAAAATAAGTTTGGGTAGGAGGGATCAACTCCTTGTGAAGGATGCAAGGCATACACCACATTCACCTGAATAATCTGTAAAAACATGTAACATAGGATGCACCCATACGCCCCACATGATAATAATAATATGGCCAAAAGCTGAAAGGACGCCACGAGCTATCACTCCGCCGTGGTGAAGTCATAACACTGGTGCCTCTAATGTTATGGTTATGGTACCTCCATAACTAGGTGAAACTGGTCATGCATGTATATGGATTTAGGCATTTAATTAAACATAAGCAATCAAAACATATAAAACATATACTGGGGAAAACAGTTGGTTGCATACGGGGAAATCCTAATAAGGAAAGAATGTCCATACTGAAACTACGGAGAATCCGTACCTTGTGTCCAGTGAACGAAGAAGACGAACGGAAGAGAGTCCTACTTCGATATCACTAATTCTACATAAATAATATACGTGTATAAGTATTCTGATTACTGAGTACGTAACTGGTTTTATATCGTGTCTTAGCTTGTTTATATATATCCATGTCTTGTTTTACTGATGTTAACGTTATGTTGTGTTTATCATGTATTCTGTCTATTCTGACTAAGTATTACTTGTATTTCTTGAATTATTATACCTGTTGTGTAATAATAAGTAACTTTCTAAAAATAGAAAGTTTAAAAATAGAAAGTTTCCAAAAATAGAAAGTTTCCAAAAAGAGAATAGCTGCCTAAAATAAATAAGTTTCTAAAAATAGAAAGTTTCCATAAATAGATTCACTGCTTAAAATAGTTAAGTTTCTAAAAATAGAAAGTTTCCATATTTAGAAATAAGCTGGATTATTAAGCTAATAATATAAGCTTAAGTTTTACTGATTAATATTCTAAGTCATGTGATTAATAGTATAGTTTATTAATTATTAAATGTAAATTAAATAAACTATAGGTTATAAGATTTAATTAAATATAACATGATTTAATTAATTTAAAGCACATAAAATACTTAGGTTAAAACATGTATTAATATTTATTATTAATATAACCTAAGTCATGGAAATTAATTAATTATATGCCATGTTTTAATAATTAATTAATCACTTTAGTCTAAAATTAAATCGCAAAGTACCTAGGTTAAAATCATGCATTATTAATATTTATATTAATATAACCTAAGTCATGATAATCAATGAATTATAAGTCATATTTTATTAATTTAATTACCTTGTAAATTAATATACATGTAAATCTAATTAAACTTGTAAAAAGAATAACCCGAATTCATGTATTATTTTATTAAAACGTGTCGTAAACCGAACTCGTGAAAACCCGTGAAACCCGTGTTATGTTTACATATAAGCCGAACCAAACAGCCTCCTTAACTGGTTCTTAAACCCTTAGCCAAACAGTCCCTTATATTGTCTAAAACCAAAACCCAAACACCCCCTTAACCGCCAGTTCCCCGTAGTGGTGTTACTGCCACCGGCAGTAGCCGGTTTCCCCTGTTGCGTCACAAGTACCCACCGAGAGCTGTGAGGCTCTCGGTTGCCACTGCTAGACAAACACCCCCGCTGACAGCAGCAGCTTTGGCTGCCACTGCGCAAGGTTCACACCCCACTACCGGACGCCACTGTTAGGCCAAAAGCCCAGCCCGCCTTGCGGCTGGTGGAAGTTAATCACCACCGAGACCCATAGAGGTCTCGGTTTGTGGCCATACAAACGCAGCCACACCAAAAACGACACCCCCCTTTATTTAACTCTTTATTAACGTGTTTTAGATCATATATCCTGGATTCGTGATTTATTAAACAAAGAAAGAAAATAAAACGTGATTAAAGGATACCTTGTTTTGTGTGTTAGGGTTTAGGATCTCAAACGAATGCAATCCTTGTTTTTCTTGGATCAAAAACCTCGATCCATTCTCTTGTTTTGCTGATTGGGTCGACGACAGGAAGGAAACACCAAATGCTGCTAGAGCATTTATGAGACTAATACAAAATCATGAATCTAGCATGACTGAATCGAGTACGAATAGCAGTCATAGAAATGTCCTTCTCTTTCACTCACCACTGTTGGCAGCATGATCATGAATCCGATCTTGGAAAAGTGATTAAAACCTTAAACTCGATTAGACATGTTGTCAATGCATAGAGGAGAATAACGGTTATGGATGGTGATTTGTTTAAAATCGACGGTAGTCGACACATAATCTCATGTTACCGTCCTTCTCTTTGAAGTTTCTTCTGGAATGTATGGGAAGATTTTGGAATAATCGTCTGGTTATGCGTAAAAGGAACTTCAGGGGTCATGTCTTAACTGACAGCTAGAAAATTTTAGCAGTCATGGATAACAAGCACGTGCTTGGGAAGCATAGATAATTTATACAGATTTCCCTGATGGAAAACCATGTTGAATGTATTTAGAAGCCTGAATATTACTGTACAAAATCATAAATTGTGGCAGTGTGTGCTACTTATAGTCCATGATTAGGATTAAATTCAACTCGCATATGTCCGAGGTAATGCGTTAGCAGCTTGGATCTCATCCTTAGGCTGAAGGAAACCTTCGTATACATGGGGAATACGAATGGCATCCTTTATGGTAATGAATATATGAAATATGGGTGCAAGAGATGATTACTGTCAACGAGCAAAAGTGTCAGATCTCACTGATACGCTGGTGATGGTACTGAAATCCTTGTGGCCTGATTAATACATGGCACAACAAAATGGATATACCCTTTGGAGGGTACCCTGGATTTCTTAGGGATGTTCCAAAATTGGACGTGAGTCATGTGTCTTGACTCGTGTCTTGGGAATTATAAGAATGACATGTGTCTTGACTGGTGTCTTAACATGTGTCTTCAGAGTGTATATGCGAGACATGTGTCTTGACTGATGTGAAACGAATAGAACTAAAAATATTAGGTTATTATGGCCGAATTGGCGGATCGGTTGGACAACTGATCCTTTGTATTTCTGATCGCGTCCGTGACCGGAGCTTCGGTTGCGTTTTCTAGGATAATTGTTGTCATAGTAGTGGTTACTATCATCTTGTCTATCAGTTCCATGACGGTCATTCTCATGACTGTGATTCATGTAGCTATTCAGCTGAGTGGTCGGCTGGTACCAGTTCGCACTCATATGACTGAAATGACAACTAAATGACGTGTGACATGTAACTAAGAATTAGGGACAATGATTGATGGAAATCGTCTAGTGGTGAAGCATCTTCTCGCCCGATCGCTTTGATCTAATGCCTTTGTCATTGTATTGTAAGATTTCCAGGTTGTGAACAGCATCAGCATCTCGTAGCGTCTCTAAAATCCGCAGCATCAACCCTTGGTAACATCTCCAAGCTATGAGCGGCATCAGCAATTTGTAGAGTATCAGCAAGTGGAATATGCACATGAGATACGGTACATGGAGTACACATGGAATGCACATGAAATGATCGGTATGGGGTCGATCATCTGACATGATTTTAAAGGAAAATAATTGGTTAAACAGTTAGAAAGACCATCATGATAACCTGGCAATGCCAGTATATACCTCATTCTGGTTGCATAGAGAAACGCTAAGGTGTGGTTAAACGAATTTCAACAATGATTTTCCTAAAAGCATGATTAATGAAAACCAACCATGAATATCATGAAAGCGGGATTTAAATGAGTTCCAACAGTATCTTGCATGAAAGCATAAATAACAAAAGAGACGTAAGACGTAATCACATGAAGACAAAATCATCATGAAGAAACATGAAACAACCTAACATGAAGGAGTGTATAACATAATCAGCATGAAATTGAAGTTAACCATGACAGTATGAAAACATACTTGACATAACTACAAAGTATCTTAAGAGGGGACATGAAAAAAGTAAAAAAACTTTATGCCAATAAATTATGAGAAAATTTTTATGCATGAAAACAGTGCATGAATGTATGATGCAGTAACCTTTATATGCACGAGGGTAGAAGCATACGGTCAGTTTACCCAAAACAAAAGACATGGCAAGGGGAAGCCTATGGGTCGGTCCCAAAGTTAAAAGTTTCGATAAAAGCACATGCGACTAAATAGGGCCAGTCCTGTACCAACCGTTACTAGTCATAAACCTGCGACAATGATACATGGAATAAATAAATGAAACTCAGCTGTCAAAATTTAACAGAAATAAAAAATTTATGTGACCAATTATGAACTACTGGGTTCAGTTTACATTAGTCAGAGTTAACAAGGAACATCGTACATGAAACAATGACATGTAACTAAGTATGGATGACGGTTGTTCAGTCCATATTAGTAAAAGCAATACTGATGAAAACATCATGGTAAAAACAACAAGGTGCCAAAAACATCATGGTTAAAACAAAAAGGTGCTGAAACATAAGTATATGGAATAATAAGCGTTGGCTTAGGAAGCTCCTGGTGACTACCCACTTGTCACAGGTCAAGTTTTAGAGCCTACAGGTCGAAACCTTGGCTCTGATACCATAATTGTGCCACCCCACTTTGATAAGTGGACCGTTACGCGTAATTATGGCGTGTCATCAAAGCATGCAAGGTAATATGTAGTAAAACATACATGACCATAGGGAAAACCAGAATCAACATCGGTTCCCAAACATAAGCCCAAAACATAATAAAGTAAATGAAAAGAATGAAAGACTAAACAAGCATAAGTATATGAAGGCAAAAGGAGAAGAAGTCTATGGCAGCTTCCATACTATGCATGTCCTCCAAATGCTCGAGTCTGCCCTTGGGTACCTACCGTTTTGGAACATGGAAAGGAAAGTAACGGCTGAGCATAATGCTCAGTGCACGGATATACAAACATAGAATGAATAATATAAGAATGTAAAACATATAGCAGCGGAATTGATTAAGTCCTGGAAAACCTAGAACATATTCATAAAACTGGTTTTATAGTTTGAAAAGCCTTATGTTTATCTTATAAAAACTATTTAACATGTTAACCATTAGCCAATATAGGTCATGCAATATCAAGGTGCATGAATACTTGGAGGGGTGACCTCGTCATGCAAATTAGAGGGGATGCCTCTAATTATATAAGTTTGCGTAGGAGGGATCAGCTCCTTGTGAAGGATGCAAGGAACACACCACATTCACCTGAATAATCTGTAAAAAAACATGTAACCTAGGATGCACACATACGCCCAACATGATAATAATAATATGGCCAAAAGCTGAAAGGAAGCCACGAGCTATCACTCCGCCGTGGTGAAGTCATAACACGGGTGCCTCCAGTGTTATGGTTATGACACCTTCATAACTAGGTGAAACTGGTCATGCATGTATATGGCTTTAGGCATTTAATTAAACATAAGCAATCAAAACATATAAAACATATACTGGGGAAAACAGTTGGCTGCATACGGGGAAATCCTAATAAGGAAAGAATGTCCATACTGAAAGGACGGAGAATCCGTACCTTGTGTCCAGTGAACGAAGAAGACGAACGGAAGTGAGTCCTACTTCGAAATCACTAATGCTACATAAATAATATACGTGTATAAGTATTCTGATTACTGAGTACGTAACTGGTTTTATATCGTGTCTTAGCTTGTTTATATATATATCCATGTCTTGTTTTACTGATTTTAACGTTATGTTGTGTTTATCATGTATTATGTCTATTCTGACTAAGTATTACTTGTATTTCTTGAATTATTATACTTGTTATGCAATAATAGGTAACTTTCTAAAAAATAGCAAGTTTCAAAGCTAGAAAGTTTCTAAAAATAGAAAGTTTCCAAAAATGGAATAGCTGCCTAAAATAAATAAGTTTCTAAAAATAGAAAGTTTCCATAAATAGATTCACTGCTTAAAATAGATAAGTTTTTAAAAAAAGAAAGTTTCCATATTTAGAAATAAGCTGGATTATTAAGCTAATAATATAAGCTTATTTAACACCCCCAAATTTACACGTAGCGGAATACATCTTTGGGTGTTAAACAATGATACAATAACACATAATTTATAAAGAACGACTCGAAAAGAGACATTTTAAATTTATCTTTCCTAAAACATTCATCAGAGTAGCGTAGTCCCAAGTAATTGTTACAAAAGATAAGTTAAAACAAAATATTAGTTTGTTTTAAAAAAGGAACGATAAATAAATCAAAGAGTTTGAACAACAAAAGTAGTGCACAACTTCAATCCCCGTGACCTCCAAGCTTCCACTTCCTAATTACCTGAAATACATGTGAGTAAAACAATCAGCAAAAATGTCGAGTAAATATATAGGTTTATGTAATCAATTTGAACACAAGCAAAGATTATAAGTTTGTGGCATGCTTATAAGCATCAAATAATAATTTGCATCAACAATGATAATTGTATATAGCATAAATTGCAATAAGCTCACCGAGCCCTTAAACACTCCTTTTAGAGGTCTGATAAGACAGGAGATTTATTAATTGTCGATTACCTCCAGATTTTTAGTACATTGTTGTATACCTGACTTCTCAATACAATATGTCCAAACAGTGTGGAGGTCGGGCCTAAGCTTCTGTGACAAGTCGACACAAACTGAACCGGGGCGGCTTCCCCCATAGATCTATTAATTGTACTAGCGGCTAGCCCATCATAAGCTATTTAACGGTCCATAATTGAGGCTTTAACAAATGCAATCACTTAATGCAATTTAAAGGCAACCACGGGTCCATTCATAGAGGGACAAACATACCATAAAAATCTTGTGTTCTAAGTTTATAAAACATGTATTCCCCCTCGCGGGTTTTTAAAATCATATAATTGCGCAAACAAGGCTATAGACTCACCTTAGCCAATAGTGGTAATGAGACGATCGCCGACGATAGATGATGCTTTTAAAACACGAGAACCGCAACCTATCAAATAAGGTGCGTTCATTAATAATAGACTCGAGAAATAAACCATACATAAGAATATAAAACTCGACTCATAAAATCACGACAAACTCGAGAGAAAATGATATAAATAATTTCATTATACTCTACTACACATTTACTTAATCATTTTATACTTTTAACAAAGTCCGCCTGTACATACTACATGTACTAGCTTATTTACCCCTTTTAAACTCGTCAACCGTTTATGAAACGACTCGATAAACTAACTTACTATATATAGAAAGTCCTCCTACAAGTTTATCAAATGAAATTACTTTTAAAGTCCTTTACCCGACTCATTTTCTAACTACAAAATCCGGACAGATTTACGTTAATTTTTCATACAACCGTTTTAACTTATTTAAACGATCCCGTTTACAAAACCGACACTCGGGTTTTAAAGTAAACTCAACCTATAAAATAAACACCTCATTATCAGTAGGTTACATATTTCAAAACTTCCATTTAGACTCCCCGAGATTCGATCCAAATATCGACAACAACTATATGTAGCGCCGATACTCGTCTCGCGGTACACGATCATTCAAAACATCATAACTTCGCGCTCGTTTGGAGCTAGAAGCTCTATCTTATATCAAATCGAAGCTAATAAAATTATCTACAACCCTAAGATATAAGTTAAGCCATTTTCAAAACATAAAAATTCGGATTTTACAGTTTACTTACTGTTATAAAATGACTATTAAAAACTTGTATAAAATCAACTTTTTGATCAAAACCAACCATAGAAATGTTCATTCCTATACCCTAACATCAACATATATGAACCATAACATCTAAATCATCATAAAAACTAAAACCTTTGAATCAAAATGAAGTTTTTAACAAAGTTTTTAACAAAGTTTTTAGCAAGAACACCATGGATCATGCCAAGAACACCAAGCATGATCATGGTTTCTACCTACCAACATCAAGAAAATAAAAAGTGCTTGCATGTAAGAATTTTTCATACCAAAATGATCCCTGATCAAAACTAAGAATGGGTCTAGTTTTGGTTTAGCTCAAATCATCCTAAATCTTGAGTTAAATTGAAAATGGTATGGATTTGGGATGGGGGTGAATGTTTCGGCATTTTAGAGAGAGAGAGAGAGATGGTGGGTTAAAAATTTTAAGTGGAAAATGTGTTGTGTGTGTTTGATTTGCCTTTTTATATAGTGGTGGAGGGACCTTGGTTGCAATTTGGAAATAGTTGTGGCTAAAAATGAAAATAGTTAGCTAAAAAGCGGGAAATAACTATTAGTCAATTTTTAAAAATGTTTACAGGCCTCGGGTTTCTTAAAAATACTTAAAAATTTAAACACACACGAAAAATAATAATATAACGACTCGATACGTAATTAAAACAATATCATCGAAAGTATTAATTATCGAAACGATCGATATTAAAATATAAAAATTTTGGCATCCGTCGGTATCGCGATCACTAGTTGTCCTCGTTACTCGTCAAAATATTTAAATATAATATTTAATATCGGTTTCAACTTAAACCGTTAAGCATAATAGTATTTACGTTATAAAATACTACAAAATAGTTGAAAATAGAATTAAATTATGACCTTATTTTTACAGGTTTTACATCCTCACCACCTTAAGGGAGCGACGTCCCGACGCTCAACTCGCCTCATACACGAGTTGTTCACTACCCGGAATGATGAGGGCATTCCTTATAAAGAAGTCTTCACGTTCCCACGTGAATCTCGATCCACGATCTCCACTAGTTCTTTTACAAAACGCAACTTGTCGTCAAGTTGTATCTCACCAAAAAGGAACAAATATCCTTATCCACCAGTCACCCGTCAAGCTCGACACATCAAAATTTTATGGATCACACGAAGCTCATTCGACAACAAGAATAGATGACAGGATTTTCGGGTAAGTCTAGTTAAAAAGAATGTTGCAAATTAAAGGATATCCATCAGCCGGATAGCCATGGACACACATCAAAAAGAATTAACAAGAAAAACATTTTCGTCATCGAAGGGTGCTCACACGCGGGTCCCTACTCAAAAGATAATACAAAGACACCATCTCACTTTCGCCAACGCACATTAAAGTCTCAATGAACGTCGTCGTTGAAGGTCAAAAAGATATTACATAATATGTGTTCTACATGATCGGACGTCACTGGATGATGCCGTCTCAAGTTCTCACAACTTACGATCATTTGACTAAATCACACACCATATAAGTACATAAAAGAAAAGGTCGAACATAAATATTGATATAGATCGCCACCGTTAATCATCGAGAAAACCTTGAATGAACCCTTTGATAATAACTACTTGATCTCAAGAGTCTTTCCACTTGCGGTGTCGACTTCAACATACTCCTCGAGGTTGTAACGAATTTATTAACTCCATTCATTAAGAGATTCGGTCCTCAATCATTCCACAAGTACACGCATAAATCCTGGTGACACTTATCGTTTCTTCTTATACACTGCTTCCCGAGGTTCACTTTAAACTCAGAATAAATTAATGATCTTCAATACGAGGAACAGAACGAGATAAAAATGAATTCAATAAACGTATAAACGGACAAGATGTGGTAAAATGATTTAAGATTCACAATCGACGAGGGATCTCGACTCACGTAACCGTAAAGCATAGTAATTCATAATACTAGGAGAATGAGGGCGAAGAATGAATTAAATATTAACATTAAAGTAACATTTGTCACAATTATCCGTCCCGGGTTTGTATTACCTTAAAACTCAGTTGAGGTACTTTCTTGATAAAGATGATATATCAAAAATAGAAGTAAAATAGTTTCAAAATTTATTTGGTCGTCTTAAGAAACTTTGAAAGAATGACATGAATTTATTAATTAAATTCGTATTGATGCTTACAATTAGAAAATATAATTTCCAAATTAAATCATTGTTAGGAACATAAATTAAACCGGTAATTTTATTACATTAAATTAAAGTATGACAATTTAATTAGTTCAAAAGATAGAGCATAATTTTATTTTAAACATTAGTTTTAGTTATACAAAATATGATGTATAAATTTGACATTTTTCTTATGATAGTTATTTCATTAATTGAAAATCATTAGAAAATATTGACAAGTTCCATAAATTTTATAATATGTTGTAGAAATACATAAAGGTGTTTATTATTTCAAAATAAACATGGAATATATTCGGGTTTCAAAATGTGACAAGATAACAAACGAATATGAATGGAAATAATAGTCAACAATTAGTACAAAATCAATGGTACAAAAGAGGACGAAGCAAATGTCGTATGAATTCTTAAAGAGAATAATAAAATAAAGGCGTCGATGGTAAGACGATAAGAAACAATAGATTAAACAAATTGTCAATTTTTTTAGTGCGGTCGGTGGTTCACCAATATCAGCTTGTTAACTTAGCGGTGGTCAATACACGATCGGAAATAAGATCCATACAAAAATTTTAATCAAAGAAAATCCCTAATAATCACTTGTAATTAAAACAAATCAAATGAATGATGTTAGTGTTTAAAGAGAGAAGTCAAAGCACGGTTCACAAGAGTGGATTTCGAGACAAACGAGAGTGACAGACGTCATCCCGGATATACGGAAATCGCTCTAGTGATAATTCACTATTCACGTGCGGAGACATTCCAAAGATCTACCCAGTCGCATAAAGAAGATTGGACAAGAAGGAAGGATAAAACATCGAGACTTTCAAGTCTGTTTATCCCAAACTTAGATCGATTTAGCTTTATGTATACGAGATTAGATCAAGTTATACACGTAGAGAAACCTTTGTATATGTATATGACAATCTAAGTGTTATGCGGAATTAACACTTAAACAAGAACACACACAGATGTAAACAAACTTTCACTTGATTAATAATGACAAACTTGCTTACAATGAAAGTGTTTAATGTATGAAAACTTATATTGAACAATAACCTAAAGGTCTTTTATAGAAACAAGAAGCCTTGTACAAGAGTCTACGTATCAACTATTCTAGGTGAAGATAATTATAGAAAATACAATGTTGAACTTATCCTTACTAGAAACAAACTAGAAACAATATAAGCGTAGACTAAATCTTTCCATCGGTGCTTGTCTTCAATGTATCAACGCTTGACTTCTTCTTGTCAGCGTTTGTTTTCTTCCTATCAACGCTTGTTTTACTCTTGTCAGCGCTCAAGTAGACTGGCTATATTTTATTCCCAACAATCCTCCCCTAAACTTGATATTTACTCTAATACTCAAGTTTCTGAATGAACATTAAGAACTAGGAGGAATCTTACAAACTTTCTCATATTGGTAATAAATATGTATGATCAAATCTTTGGCCACGTCACTTGAATAATCAATTTCCAGCTGTGTAGTCTTCATCTTCTCCAAGAATTCCTTGGACATGGAATACTGAGCATCTACAAGAAGATACTCAGCAAACTTTGTAGAACTCAAGTAGTATACACTAGCCGCTGAATAAAACGCCATTGAAGACCACTGAGGTCATCTTCAAGATCCTTCCAAATAGCAGGATCTTCATCTCTTGGTCCACACTTTCTCTTGAATGTTGACTACAGTTTTATTGCATTGACTGAAGTGAGAGCTTCAGTCTCATACTTGGCCTCTAACAACCTCCATAGGTCTACCAAGTCTTCTCTATCAAAACTTGCAAACAAAGATATAAGAGTGGTAAAAGTGTGAACCTCTTTTCCATACCTGCCAATCTTCCAAAACCCACATTCATCTTCTTCATAGCTTATAATAGGGTTTCTGGAATCAAGTGGTAGCACTTGTACCATATCTTAAGCTTCTAATGGTGAGAGCTTGAGGCTCTTTCTTATAACAGCTTCACTTGGATTCAATCTATCCATATCTTTAGGAAACTCAAGAGGGACTCCCTTCTTCACAGGTCTGGGAACAATCATTGCCTTCTTAAGCTCCATTTCCTTTGCAAGTTCTTCCTTCCTTTCATCAGAAAGAAGTCTTAGAATGTTTTCTTCCTGCACTCTTGCCCAAATGGGAAAAGCTTTAAACTCCAACTCTTCAAATATCAATCCAATCAATTTCTTATAAGTCCATCCTGTTCCATGACATCTGAGTAGCATGTAGTACAACTCCCTTCTATCCCTTCTCAATAATGAGAGAATATTGCTAGCTCTGTGTCTTAGAATTACCTTGCAGTCCTTTTGTACTCTTAGAAGAATCTCCAAACCCCATATCTGGTCTAAAATAGTCAAATGTGGATTCTCCATACACCTATCTTCCCAAGCATGGTACATCTGAACAACTTCTGGCATATCAAAATCAACTTGCAATTTCAACTCATTCAACTTCTCTCTTGCCAATTCATCTTCATACTCAAGTCTTTCTGGTTGTTCTATTATCATTACACTTGAATCAGAACTGGCTTCATCACTTCCTTCTTCTGAAGTGACAACAAAAGGTGATTCACCCACCTTTTTTCTTTCTTGTTCCACAATTTGTGCAGCCAACCTTCTATCAAACTCAATCTGTGTTGCATTATTTGGAACATCTACTTCTACCATAATACCCTTACCCTTATCTAATGGATCAACTGTGGGTAATGTAGATGGTAATACCTGTGAAGAAACTTCTTTGATGATGGATGATGACTGGAATACATCAACCTCATCTGCAGGTCTATCAACGCTCAAATTACTCATGTCAGCGTTCAAATCTTGCTTGTCAACGCCCAAATTACCTGTCTCAGCGCCTTCTGTAATTTCCTCCAACATAGCTGTAAAATACACATTTAAGTTTATAGGAGTGACTAGAGACATATCAAAACCTGGTTGTTTCTTCAAACTTGTTAGGGCCTCAGCAACACCCACAGATTCACCATCATGTGAGCCCTTATCACTCACATTTATCTGTTCATCCTCCCCTTTGGAAGAATCCTCCATCCCACGCTTGGTGCTAGCAGTCTCTAAAATAACAATCCTCTCCCTCAATTGCTTGAGTTCAAGGCCTTGTGTACTGACAACTTGTACCAAGTCTGCATTTTGCTTTTGCAAGCTAATACAGACTGCCGTCAATTCCATTAAAGTCATTGGTTCCAATATGCCCTCCTCTAAAATGGGTATTTGACCTCCCAAGTCAGAGTCATTGGGCATGGATGAGGTCTTAAAGATGTTAGGACTGTCTTGGCCAGCTTCTAAGCCAGAACCAATAGTCCCAGCCTCATCCATAGCACCAACCACACTTGTGGTGGTGGTTCTCTCGGCTACACGACTAGGACCACTAGAGGAGAACACTTCAGTAGTCCTTTGGCGTTTTTGCAACCTATATTGTGTTGGGGGAGAAGATGATGTGGATTGGGTGGATGTAGGTTGGTTAAGGGGTGTTTGGGTCTTCGAAGGATTGGTGTCAACGTTTGGAATAGGCATGTCAACGCCAACATTTAATGTGTCAGCGTCGAAGGGTTCTTGGTCAATTTGCATGTGTTGTGGTGAAGGTAAAGGGTCAGGTATTGGGTCAAGTTAGGGTTGTGGGTCTGGTTGGGGTTGTGCTGCTTCAATGACAACAATCATAGTTGGGGTTAGGGGTAAGTCACGATGTGGGGGTGAGTTCATCTTTGTAAAAATTGCTTTCTTTTGTACAGGCTTCTCATAAAAATCATCATGATCCCTTGTGCAGTAACTTTGGACATCAAAAACCATTTGTAAAAATCTAGGATAAGCTAAAGTCATTTTGTTCCCTTTATTTTTACACATGTCCTCAAAAATCATTTTGGAATAATTAAACTTTTGCCCAGTAGCAATGCACACAATAGCACTAGCAATAGATCTATTGATCTCATTGTGTTCAGTACACTTGGGACTCAAACATTGCAAGATGACATGTATTAGGTACTTCCAGGCTGGGGGAAACTCTTGTTTATGATATTTGTTTAAAGTTCCCTCATCAGGGAAAGGATAACCCAAAGCCCTTAGTCCTTGTTCTATTTCATTAATGGGGAGGGTGGTTATACCATCAGCATCATCAAGATGCAAAGCTTGGCGAACCAAAGCTTCAGTAACCACCCATGTGCGCCCATGAACAATAGATGATAATGTAGTCACTCTATTAACTGTTGAGGAACTAACATTGTTCCAAAACTATTTAATATGTGTGACAGGAATGAGTGGAACATGAGAAAGAGCATACCTAATTGGGGATGCATTCAAATACGCCACCATTTGTGTGTATTGGGGAAACAGGGTGTCATCAGCTTCCAGATATGCTATCATGTTGTGTTGACTCCTGAATCCCAATTCTAAATCACTTGGTTTAAATTTTGGTGCCATTGTTGAAAGCTGTTTGAATGATTGATAAAGATGAAGTATGGGAGAAAATATTGTTAGACAAGAATGATAGGTACCCTGTTTAAAATAGGAGCCAAATATATAGGAGAGAAAAATGCATGTGATTGGTCAAAAATTAGGCAACTATTTTAAAAATACAATCATGAAAATATTGAACAGAAATAAGTTTATCTCATGCATTAAATAAAAGTTATCTGCTCCCAAAATTACGGCCCAAAAATATGTCAAAAAGTAACAACTGGGTAGGTCCCATTGAGTGTCAACGGTTAAAAATAACCCATCAACGCCCAACGGCTATATTCTTGTCAACGTTTGCCAAAACCATGTCAGCTTCTAAATTGGTCACAACAACGCTTGGAAAAATACTTGTCAGCGTCCAAAAATAAAAATATTTAAAAATGAAAAATGACCTTAACAAAGTAATTTATCCTAGAGAAGATAACCTATAAGTTGATAATTATTATAGGGCGGCAAGCACTGTCCAGTTATGCACACTTGCTTATGCAAGATAGACATAACAGTCCTCTAGTGTCCCTTGCTAACCAAAACTCTTAACAACTAAGTTACCTCATAAAATTCCTTGTTACTCCCAGGTAAAACCCATGATAAAATCAATCCCAAGTCTCCCAACAGACCACAACCAATTCTAGGCCAAAAATGTCTTGGCAGCATGCATAGTATATCAACTTTGCATGCTACAATGCCTCATGATTTAGTAAAACTAACTAATACTCACCTGTGGACACAATCTAGAATTGTGATAAGAGTATCATAAGGATACCCAAAAGTCCTAAAGGTTCCTAAAACCCTAGACGGATTTTTCTTCTTTTCACCATACACGATGTTGGTCCTAGCATCACGAGCCACGAGGCTCTGATACCAATTGTGGAAACCTTGGTTTCCGGATCTTTGAAGCTACTAGGAATGAATCATGTTCATATGATTAGATAATCAAAGCGGAATTAGAACACGACACATTAACAAGGTGTTTGGACACAAAGAACATGAACTAAAACAAATGGATTGTTCATTATATTAATAACAAACAATCACTAGACGTGTATACATTGAATCCCACGTCTAGTCGACACACACTTTAGGTTTACATTGTGAATGAACTTATGAAAAACCTAATAACCCTTGGTTCCTTTTATAGTGTAAGGACTAGGGTTTTACAAGAGATAAGAATGAATAAACAAGTAAATCTTCTATTCAGATAAACATATACAGAATATCTCCTGTATATATATCCAAATAGAAGCTTCTAAAGACTTCTTGTCTACGTTTCTATCAATGCTTACATTGTACATGACAATGCTTGGATTGTACATGACAATGCTTAAGCCATCAATGCTTAGTTTGCTCTTGTCAACGCTTAGATTTCTCTTGACAACGCTTAGAAAATATCTTCATGCTTTCTTCGTTTTTGAGTTTTCTGACACATCAACTTTTTGACCCAACAAAGTCTTTTATCAACAGTCAGTAATTAGACGAACGGTCAAAAGAAATCAGTTATAAGTCAAAATGAAGTAACAAGTGGAAAAACGATTGTCGAGTAAAAACGTATTTGTAAGCGCGTAATTCGTTTAAGAAAAGGTAAGAAAACATATGCGGATGCATATAAATTGTGCTACTTGCATAAAATATAAAGTTTTTCAAAACTTCTTTTCATTTTTTTTTATTCTATTATGAATACAAGTAAAAAGTTGATTATTATCAAAAAAAATTTAAGGTGACTACTATTCAGCCTAGCATGGCTCCTTCTAAATTAGACATAGGTGATCAGGCCATGTATAATCTAGGAATAGCAATGCAGTGCTCAGTTTCGTCAAAAAGTATTACGTTTCTTATGTTTATATATAAACCATGCCATTTGAAAAATGGAATTTAAAATAGTTTATAAATTTATAGGATACGAGTAATTTGTGAGATACTCAATAAGCAACTTTTAATGTTACGAAAAGTATTTTATAAGACCAAAGTAAAAACAATTGGTGAAAATAATCGTAAAACAATATCACATTTATTTATAAAGTGACATCATGACAACGTATAAAGTAGCCAAAGTTTTGCAAAAAGTGGCAAATAGTAGCTCATAAAACAACCAATGAAATGGTTACAAGTTGTTAAGGTTTCAAAAGGTTATAAGGTTTAGACGGGAACGCCAAGAGACACGCGATAAGAACGTCGACGAAGAATGTGAAGGCAAAACTTCAAAACTCAACCCAAATCAGTGGGAGGTTAGAAGAAAATAAAAATAAAATAACATCAATGACAAATGAGTCATATATATATAAATAATAAATCAATCCATATGTGTATTCTATGTAAGATACTCGACACAACACGCTTTTAAGAAAGTATATTATTTGTTTTCAAATTACACCATTAATCCGGTAATTGCTAATCCTGTAATGTTTCTATTTTTAAACATTTTCACATCTAACTAGTATTCGTTAGTTGTAAACTAATATTCGTTAAAATTTTACGATCTCAAATGAACTCAAAACTGCTTAGAAACGTTTAAAACCCATGTTCTGAATTTTCCATCCGACTTAACTTTTAATATGAGCCGATTTATTGACCTGATAAACGACATCTCCAAGACTCGGAGTCTAAAGCATTTTAACGCAAAACGATATTTCAGACGACTTTCTAGTTTTACCTGAGACCTGAAACCAAATATAAAATGACCAAAATACCCCTGCAAGTTCTGTGCAGGTTTGATTATTTTATTTTAAAAACGCAGGTTTTACTTTTAAGCTGTGACCTGTTTATACTGCCCCTGCAGTTTCTCCATTAAATATATTTCTCGACGCTTCCTAACGGCTCAAAAAAAAATAAATATATATATATATATATATATATATATATATATATATACAATGTCTTGTGGATTTTACAACAATGAAAAATAAATCTCATAATAAGCATCAATTAAAAATATAGTATAATGAATGACATAAGATGCTTCAAGATATCCAACACGAAATTTAGGAAGCAAAACGGTGAATGATGTTCATAATTTAAGTTTCAAGGTGAAAAGTAGGCAAATCTCCTTGGTGCCACGATTGTCAAAAACACAAAACATAACAAGAAAAGAATGGAACATTAACATGCTACACTCCGGGAGCAAGAAGGTTAATGAAAAACAAATGATACAATTTTATATAAGTAAAATCGTATTCCAATCTAGCGCCATAATCTAGACGATGATTTATAAAATAAGGATGACGTTACCGAGATATAAGCGAACAATACACTTCGGGGTCGATACATATAAATGTCGATGAATTAAATCTTCGCATGCCGTGTAAAACGGTGATAAAAATCAACAAAATATTATGAAAAACCATGATATTATTCAACACTATTTTAACAAATGTTTCAAGGTGTGTGACTCACACAATGGCGTTTAGTCTTTTCCAGGGACACATTGAGCTACACAATGGTCTAAAGACTACGTTTCAAGACGTCCAAGCACAAACAGCCGGAAGGCGATTTGGATATCTGTATAGATATCACAAAGGGTTTAACAATGAAAGTAACGCGCGCATATGAAGGTATGTAAGGTCATAATATAAAAATTTTGCAATAAAAGCAATTTAAATACTTCAAAAATAAATACAGAAAGATCTTGAAAATTCATTGTATTAATTTAAGTTAATCATTAATAAATGATAAACTTTTATCGAAAAGTTTAACGACATAAATATATATCGATAAAGGGATCCTAGATATAAATATATATCCATAAGTGGATCATAGTATTTATTTATAAATACTTGCCAATAAGGTATACGTAATAACGTATACTAAAATTATAATCTCAGAAGTAGCTTGAACCTGAAGTCACGCGAAGTCCGGTGCACATGACTCTTTGAAAAATAAAAACTGACAGTTATAGTTTAGGTTTTTAAAATAAAGACCTAGTTCTCTATAACTCATGGCTCTAGTACCAATCTTTAACACCACCAAATTTACATGCAGCGGAATACATCTTTGGGTGCTAAACAATGATACAATAACACATAATTTATAAAGAACGACTCGAAAACAGACGTTTCAAATTTATCGTTCCTAAAACATTTATCAGAGTAGCGTAGTCCCAAGTAATCGTTACCAAAAGATAAGTTAAAACAAAATATTAGTTTGTTTTAAAAATGGAACGATAAATAAATCAAAGAGTTTGAACAACAAAAGCAGTGCACAACTTCAATCCCCGTGACCTCCAAGCTTCCACTTCCTAATTACCTGAAATACATGTGAGTAAAACAATCAGCAAAAATGCCGAGTGAATCTATAGGTTTATGTAATCAATTTGAACACAAGCAAAGATTATAAGTTTGTGGCATGCTTATAAGCATCAAATAATAATTTGCATCAACAATGATAATTGTATATAGCATAAACTGCAATAAGCTCATGGAACCGAGCCCTTAAACACTCCTTTTAGAGGTCTGATAAGACAGAAGATTTATTAATTGTCGATTACCTCCAGATTTTTAGTACATTGCCGTATACCTGACTTCTCAATACAATATATCCAAACAGTGTGGAGGTCGGGCCTAAGCTTCTGTGACAAGTCTACACAAACTGAACCGGGGCGGCTTCTCCCATAGATCTACTAACTGTACTAGCGGCTATCCCATCATAAGCTAGTTAACGGTCCATAATTGAGGCTTTAACAAAGGCAATCAGTTAATTCAATTAAAAGGCAACCACAGGTCCATTCATAGAGGGACAAGAATACCATAAAAATCTTGTGTTCTAAGTTTATAAAACATGTATTCCCCCTCGCGGGTTTTTAAAATCATATAATTGCGCAAACGAGGCTATAGACTCACCTTAGCCAATAGTGGTAATGAGACGATCGCCGACGATAGATGATGCCTTTAAAACACGAGAACCGTAACCTATCAAATAAGGTTCGTTCATTAATAATAGACTCGAGAAATAAACCATACATAAGAATATAAAACTCGACTCATAAAATCACGACAAACTCGAGAGAAAATGATATAAATAATTTCATTATACTCTACTACACATTTACTTAATCATTTTATACTTTTAACAAAGTTCGTCGGTACATACTACATGTACTAGCTTATTTACCCCTTTTAAACTCGTCAACCGTTTATGAAACGACTCGATAAACTAAATTACTATATATAGAAAGTCCTCCTACAAGTTTATCAAATGAAATTACTTTTAAAGTCCTTTACCCGACTCATTTTCAAACTACAAAATCCGGACAGATTTACGTTAATTTTTCATACAACCGTTTTAACTTATTTAAACGATCCCATTTACAAAACCGACACTCGGGTTTTAAAGTAAACTCAACCTATAAAATAAAAACCTCATTATCAGTAGGTTACATATTTCAAAACTTCCATTTAGTGTCCCCGAGATTTGATCCAAATATCGACAACAACTATATGTAGTGCCGATACTCGTCTCCCGGTACACGATCATTCAAAACATCATAACTTCACGCTCGTTCGGAGCTAGAAGCTCTACCTTATATCAAATCTAAGCTAATAAAATTATCTACTACCCTAGGCTATAAGTTAAGCCATTTTCAAAACATAAAAATTCGGATTTTACAGTTTACTTTCTGTTATAAAATGACTATTAAAAACTTGTATAAAATCAACTTTTTGATCAAAACCAACCATAGAAATGTTCATTCCTATACCCTAACATCAACATATATGAACCATAACATCTAAATCATCATAAAAAATAAAACCTTTGAATCAAAATGAAGTTTTTAACAAAGTTTTTAGCAAGAACGCCATGGATCATGCCAAGAACACCATGCATGATCATGGTTTCTACCTACCAACATCAAGAAAATAAAAAGTGCTTGCATGTAAGAATTTTTCATACCAAAATGATCCTTGATCAAAAATAAGAATGGGTCTAGTTTTGCTTTAGGTCAAATCATCCTAAATCTTGAGTTAAATTGAAAATGGTATGGATTTGGGATGGGGGTGAAGGTTTCGGCATTTTAGAGAGAGAGAGAGATGGTGGTGAAAAATTTTAAGTGGAAAATGTATTGTGTGTGTTTGATTTGCCTTTTTCTATAGTAGTGGAGGGACCTTGGTTGCAATTTGACAATAGTTGTGGCTAAAAATGAAAATAGTTAGCTAAAAAGCGGGAAATATTTAACACCCCCAAATTTACACGCAGCGGAATTACATCTTTGGGTGCTAAACAATGATACAACAACACATAATATATAAAGAACGACTCGAAAAGAGACGTTTTAGATTTATCGTTCCTAAAACATTTGTCAGAGTGGCGTAGTCCCAAGTAATCGTTACCAAAAGATAAGTTAAAACAACATATTGGTTTGTTTTAAAAATGGAACGATAAATAAATCAAAGAGTTTGAACAATAAAAGCAGTGCACAACTTCATTCCCCGTGACCTCCAAGCTTCCACTTTTTGATTACCTGAAATACATGTGAGTAAAACAATCAGCAAGAATGCCGAGTGAATCTATAGGTTTATGTAATCAATTTGAACACAAGCAAAGATTATAAGTTTGTGGCATGCTTATAAGCATCAAATAATAATTTGCATCAACAATGATAATTGTATATAGCATAAATTGCAATAAGCTCATGGAACCGAGCCCTTAGACACTCCCATATCAGTCTAATAAGACGAGAGATTTATTAATTGTCGGTTACCTCTAGATTATTGGTACATTGCCGTATACCTAACTTCTCAATACAATATGTTCAAACAGTGTGGAGGTCGGGCCTAAGCTTCTATGACAAGTCCACAAAAACTGAACCGGGGCGGCTTCCCCCATAGATCTATTATTTGTACTAGCGGTTAACCCATCATAGGTTAATTAACGGTCCATAATTGAGGTTTTAACAAAGGCAATCACTTAATGCAATTTAAAGGCAACCACGGGTCCATTCATAAAGGGACAAAGCATACCATAAAAATCTTGTGTTCTAAGTTTATAAAAACATGTATTCCCCCTCGCGGGTTTAAGATCATTTAATAACTAGTATAAAGCGAGGCTATAGACTCATGTTGATAATGAAAGGCGGATTATCGGCTACGGGCGTGCTTCGGTCACGGAAACCTATATAAATAATAATCGGTCTTAGACTCTTGTCTAATGAATTTTATCAAAATAACAATATATATGATGATTTTGTACATATGATGATGATCAAGTGGGTTTATATATCCTTGTTTACTCATTTTAGTGTTTTACGTTTTGGTAACTTTTTACTAGTTTACTAGTTTTACCTACTTACATATTTTAAGTCCAATAAACTTAGTATAAGTTCTTTAACTTGTTTTAATCCATTTTATACCTATATTATCAGTATCTATACTTTCCAGTTGGGCCAAAATGGGTTAAGCCCAATAAGTTCTTTTTATAAATGTTTAACTTATTTAGTCCAATTATTAGTCCAATATGCTTAGTTAGCTCGTTAATGTCCGTATGTCCTATAGTTCGGGTTTTATCGGTTTTTATTTGTATTAGTTACTTATATATCAGTATATGACTTTTAAAAACTTTACATTAGACGGGTTTGATCGTCTAAGTTTTATTTGGCGAAAAACGTTAATTTTACGGTAATAGCCGAAAAAGTCGTAAAAATCAAGTTTATAGTTTTCATTACTTATAAGTATTATTCCATAACCATTTATATAATTTATCCATTTAGTTAACCTTTTACATATTTATATAAATAAGATTCATAAGTTAGTGGGTTTTTATTTTATATTTTATAAAATAAAATTTGAGTGCTTATATAATAATAATAAACATTAATTCTCAAAATCTGATTTTTATCTTCATGTTCACCATTTTTATCATATCTAGAGTTCTATAATGAATTAGAAGCTCATTTTCGGGTGACATGTTCTTAATATTATGTGCTACATTTAACTTAGTTATAGCTACTGCTCATTTTAAGTTTATCTTGCCTTAATAGTCCCTACAAAACTGCTTATTCAGATTAGAACACCCAACTTGTTTTGATCATATCTCACTCATTATATTGATTCCATTGCATGGCCAACTCTCACATGTGTATAACATCTTGTACTTACTGTAAATGGATCATAACATGCAATTTTATCAGTTCAAGTTTTAGTTATATACTATTTTTATACAGGAAACTAAATAAGCATGATTTTAGCCTCATTTCTTATAGTTATTAAGCTTTTTAAGCATATTTATCAACACTTGATCCCCACACAACATTTTTATCATCATATATACATCATATACATATACAATAATAAAGAAAATACATTTGTTCTTTACAAAAATAACAAGAGAAAATGGAGAGGATGATCTTCTTTACCAACCAAGTGTATTTCTTGTTTTTGGAAAACAAGAACTTGATGAACACCAAAAGTAACTCCAAGATCATCAAACACCAAGAATAATAGTTGAGAAATAAGCCCTAGGACACAAGCAAATCACCTCCAATGTTGTTAATATGGCCACCAAATGATCAAGGCTTCAAGATAACTCCATGATAGAGCTAGTTAACATGTATTTAATGGCTAGAAAAGATCAAAAGGGGTGTTTGTAGCTTGAAAGTGGACGGCAAGGGGTGATGTGGTTCAGAGGATTTGAGGTTGTTTGCATGTATGGAAATGGTGGTGTGTGTAGTAGCTAATGGTTTTGACTAGGAAGTGGAAAGTGTAAGCTTAAGGTGTAAGCTAATGCTTACACTTGTAGCTAGTTAGTTAACATGATGCCACATCCTTAGATGTGGTGTCATGTGTGCCATCCCATGTTAGCTAGTGGGGTTGGATAATGTATTTTGTCCCACCTCACTAATTTACGGGTATTCCTTGATTCTAGTTTTCTCGATTTGCGTGCCCTCGGGTCGTTTTACGAAAAACGTTTTTATAAATTATGAATCAACGACACAAAACGAATCCAATAAAAACTGTCTCATCAAAAACGGAGTTCAAAAACGTAAATACGTAATCCTAAGGTTTCCGGTGATAAAACCTAATAGATTCTGATCTTTAAGCTGCTAGGCATGATTATCATTCATATGATTTAACATAGCGGAATTAGAACAATAATCATGAACAAAGTGTTTAGGCACAATAACATGAATTAAAACACAATTGGATTGCTAATTATATTGATAATCAACAATCACTAGACGTGTATACATTGAATCCCACGTCTAGTCGACACACACTTTAGGTTTACATTGTGAATGAAAGTTATATAAATAAAACCTACGTAGGGTATGTGTTTATATACTACACATAAACCCTTGTTACAAGGAAACTAAATAAGATATTTAGTAAACAAGATATTTAGTAAATAAGATATTCACTAAATAATATATTCACTAAATAATATATTCACTAAATCTTTTATCTTCTTGCAATATATCTTCTACAAGTTTGTCCACCGGCTTGTAGAATCTTCACTTGTCAGATTTAGTCCTTGTCTTTTAGTTTTGACACATCAACTCATAATACTTTATAATTTCGACCCAACAATCTTCCCCTAGTTGATGATGTCAAAACCTTTTGTATATGGTACACGATCTTCAAATTGCTTCCCCTTAAGTATAGCACATATTCTTCCCCTTTTTGACACATCAATAGGGAATATGTGAAA
Organism: Glebionis coronaria; assembly: GCA_025667525.1. Classification (NCBI taxonomy): domain Eukaryota; kingdom Viridiplantae; phylum Streptophyta; class Magnoliopsida; order Asterales; family Asteraceae; genus Glebionis; species Glebionis coronaria. The sequence goes on from CM046877.1 coordinate 461,090,618, forward strand.
GTATGCAATCTTGAAAATTCTCCAAAAGTAGCTATATGTAATGATCTTGAAGAAAAATAAGTACAATAATTTTGATGTAAAAGCAGAATAACCCAAACTTTGTATTTCTTTCACCCAATTGCTCACTAGTTGATAAACTCTTCCCCTAGTTGTCGAAACGACTAAAGAAAAATGCAACTCTTTCACTGCAAAAGGGGGCTCAGTTTATTGGTAAGAACGGGAACTGAAACCAACAAAAACCGCACAACTATAAGCCAGTTGTTAGCTAGCACAATATATTTAGATCCAATGATAAAGGTGTATTGCTCACCCATCAATTTTTATTACATGGGTACTGGTAACCTTCACGACTATGAGCCAATCGTATGCTATAACAATATATTTAGTCCAATGACAAGGTGTATTGCTCACCACAGTTTTTGTTACATGGGAACTGGTAACCTTCACGACTATGAGCCAGTCGTACGCTGTAACAATATATTTAGTACAGAGACAAGGTGTATTGCTCACCTAAATAAGAAAAACAAATTTGTGAAAACTAACTTCAACATCAAACTTACCATAAGAACTCTTCCTCTTAATCATATACGACTTTATAAAAAATATCCGAGCCATGAATATCAATTTGATATTCTGTATAGAAACGAAGATCCCATGTACCTTTGTGTGTAAATACCTCGTTTTGTGTGCAAAAACGTAACCAAAATACCAAACAGCAGCGAATCCTTTGTCGTCCAATATCCATCACTGTCCAAGATCTTATCAGTGTGTGTTGTCCAATATCGGACAACACTTGTCAGCGTTTGAAAAACCATATCTCGGACAACACATGAGTTTCTGTCAGCGCCTACATATAACTTATCAGCGCCATCTTTAAACCTGTCAGCGCCTGGCCATCAGCGTCTCATCCATGCCTTGTCAGCGTCAACGACATCCACTGACACTAACATCTATCAGCGTTAAAATAACTCCCATCAGCGGCTAATTGATCTAGGCTTTTATAAACCCTAAATCATTATTTCATGTGAAAATCCATAAACTGCAGTGAACTTCGACAGCGAATAACTTCTTCATAAATGCTCAGATCGAAGATCCCTTCGGTGAGATTCTAGACATAAGTGTCAAGAACCTACAGATCGAATTTCACGACGATCCAACGGTTAACGAAGGAGAAATCGCGTTTTTACTATTACTGTTCACAGAAAACAGCATATGACCCCTGCTGACTTCGACGGTTAATAACTTTTTCTTGGGGATAGATCTCGACAATCCCTCCGGTGGATATCTAGATATATGTGTGTAGAACACACACACAAATTTTCGTGGCGATCCAACGGTTCAATAAAAAGTTATGCCCTTCGTACTACTGCTGCGCACACAAACTGCATAAAAACCCTATACGGAAATTTTCTTCTTTTTCACTAAGAACGAACACCTCGTTGATCCTAGCATCGAGAGCCACCCGCTCTGATACCAATTGATAAAACCTAATAGATTCTGATCTTTAAGCTGCTAGGCATGATTATCATTCATATGATTTAACATAGCGGAATTAGAACAATAATCATGAACAAAGTGTTTAGGCACAATAACATGAATTAAAACACAATTGGATTGCTAATTATATTGATAATCAACAATCACTAGACGTGTATACATTGAATCCCACGTCTAGTCGACACACACTTTAGGTTTACATTGTGAATGAAAGTTATATAAATAAAACCTACGTAGGGTATGTGTTTATATACTACACATAAACCCTTGTTACAAGGAAACTAAATAAGATATTTAGTAAACAAGATACTTAGTAAATAAGATATTCACTAAATAATATATTCACTAAATCTTTTATCTTCTTGCAATATATCTTCTACAAGTTTGTCCACCGGCTTGTAGAATCTTCACTTGTCAGATTTAGTCCTTGTCTTTTAGTTTTGACACATCAACTCATAATACTTTATAATTTCGACCCAACATCCGGTTTAGTCGTAAGAGACGCTAAATTATGCACGTAAGCCCAAATTTAAATCCGTAGATTGTGAGTTCGTCAACCAACACAAAAATAAGTTTCAAAATATTATACGAGAAAATATTTCACTACCTGAAAATGTTAGATTGTACTTTTTAAAAGTTTAAACGCACACGAAAAGTAATAATATAACGACTCGATACGTAATTGAAACGATATCGTCGAAAGTATTAAATATCGAAACTATCGATAATAAAATATAAAAATTTTGGCATCCGTCGGTATCGCGATCACTAGTAGTCCTCGTTGCTCGTCAAAATATTAAAATATAATATTTAATATTGGTTTCAACTTAAACCGTTAAACATAATAATATTTAACGTTATAAAATACTTCAAAATAATTGAAAATAGAATTAAATTATGACCTTATTTTTATGGGTTTTACAAAATAACTATTAGTCAATTTTTAAAAATGTTTACAGGACTTGGGTTTCTTAAAAATACTTAAAAGTTTAAACACACACGAAAAATAATAATATAACGACTCGATATGTAATTAAAACGATATCGTCGAAAGTATTAATTATCAAAACGATCGATAATAAAATATAAAATTTTTGGCATCCGTCGGTATCGCGATCACTAGTTGTCCTTGTTACTCGTCAAAATATTAAAATATAATATTTAATATCGGTTTCAACTTAAATCGTTAAGCATAATAGTATTTACGTTATAAAATACTCCAAAATAGTTGAAAATAGAATTAAATTATGACCTTATTTTTACGGGTTTTACAGCTTAAGTTTTACTGATTAATATTCTAAGTCATGTGATTTATAGTATAGTTTATTAATTAATACATGTAAATTAAATAAACTATAGGTTATAAAATTTAATTAAATATAACATGATTTAATTAAATTAAAGTACATAAAATACTTAGGTTAAAACATGTATTAATATTTATTATTAATATAACCTAAGTCATGGAAATTAATTAATTATATACCATGTTTTAATAATTAATTAATCACTTTAGTCTAAAATTAAATCGCAAAGTACCTAGGTTAAAATCATGCATTATTAATATTTATATTAATATAACCTAAGTCATGATAATCAATAAACTATAAGTCATATTTTATTGATTTAATTACCTTGTAAATTAATATACATGTAAAGCTAATTAAACTTATAAAAATAATAACCCGAATCCATGTATTATTTTATTAAAACATGTCGTAAACCAAACCCGTGAAAACCCGTGTTGTGTTTACATATAAGCTGAACCAAACAACCTCCTTAACTGATTCTTAAACCCTTAGCCAAACAGTCCCTTCTACTGTCTAAAACCAAAACCCAAACACCCCCTTAACAACCAGTGGTGTTACTGCCACCGGTAGTAGCCGGTTTCCCCTGCTGCGTCACAAGTACCCACCGAGAGCTGTGAGGCTCTCGGTTGCCACTGCTAGACAAACACCCCCGCTGACAATAGCAGCTTTGGCTGCCACTGCGCAGGGTTCACACCCCACTGCTGGACGCCACTGTTAGGCCAAAAGCCCAGCCTGCCTTGTGGCTGGTGGAAGTTAATCACCACCGAGACCCATACAGGTCTCGGTTTGTGGCCATACGAAAGCAGCCACACCAAAAACGACACCCCCTTTATTTAACTCCTTATTAACGTGTTTTAGATCATATATCCTGGATTCGTGATTTATTAAACAAAGAAAGAAAATAAAACGTGATTAAAGGATACCTTGTTTTGTGTGTTAGGGTTTAGGATATCAAACAAATGCAATCCTTGTTTTTCTTGGATCAAAACCCTCGATCCATTCTCTTGTTTTGTTGATTTAGCCGACGGCAGGAAGGAAACACCAAAGAAAAAGATAAAAGAAAGTGACGGCTGGTTATTTGGTTTTTAGGGTTTTGGGATTTTCCATCTTTTCTTTTTGTCTTAACTAAACACTTCCTCCCGTCCTTTTCTTTTGTTCTAGGCGGTTTGTGAACAACATGGGCCTCGGCCCATATGTCTTGCCCATTCTAATGCATAATAAACAATCTAGCCCTTATACTCCTATTAATTTCGCGACTCAATAATGATACGTGATTCGTGTTTTAAAAATGTCATAAATAACCATAGTTATTCTCATACGTGTAAAACGTAAATATTATATACGTAATAATATTTGTTTCAAATATTCGTGTCACGTGCTTTAAATGACGTGATTTATTATCTTGCGGTTTTACTATTATACGTAAATTCATGTCGTATATTAATAATCATCATAACATACGTAATTACTTACCGTACGTAATTAATATACGAAATTACTCGTCGCGTCTATTTAATATACGCGATAATCATGTTAGATGTTCGTGATTACATGTTCGTGATTTATTCATCATAGTTAATAATTATCGTGTATTAACACGTACGTAATTATTATCGTGTAATAACATGTACATATTCTTGTAATTAACATTCGTGACACGTGTTCATGCTATAAAAGGAAAGTTTTAATATGTACGTATGTTATTAGTGTATTGTTCATGGTAAAAGCATGCAGGTTTTACATCTACAACTGAAGATGAATATGTAGCTGCTGCTCATTGCTGTGGGCAAGTACTTTGGATTCAAAATCAGTTGTTAGATTATGGGTTTAACTTCATGAACACCAAGATTTACATCGATAATGAAAGTACCATATGCATTGTCAAGAATCCAGTATTTCACTCCAAGACCAAGCATATTGAAATAAGACATCACTTCATAAGAGATGCATATGACAAGAAGCTTATTCAAGTCTTGAAGATTCATACAGACAAGAATGTAGCTGATTTGTTGACCAAGGCATTTGATGCAAAGAGATTTGAATTCTTGGTAACACATATTGGTAGGCTCAACCAATAGACTGCTGCATATGTTAAGGGGAGGTAACAACTGTACATTTTTTATGCTAATTTTTATTATATAGTCTATGTTTTTGTGTTTTTGATGTGATTGCAGGTTAATAAAATAAGATAAAGGAGGTTATTATGATAGTGGAATGCATGAACTAGTCAAATTGTGAGGTGTCGTTATGGATCCAAGTACCGCTAGCACAAGTCCAAGTACCGAGTATGTTCCATGTACCGCTACATGCCCGTTGTACCGTTAAGGGTCTCTTTTGTAAATTTGGCGATTTCTTCGCGCTTGGGTTTGTTATTTACTAAAATACTTACTCCAATTACACAATTGATTCACCTAATCTTTTATTTTTATCTCTTGATTCTATAACCTTCTCTCTAATTTTTCGTTCATCAAAAATACTAATGGCTGCTTTACAAGTGATCTCTAAGCATAATTTGGTTGCGAATATTGCTCTGAATGATGACTCTCTTGGATTCCATGAGATTCTTGGATTCTTATCTCGAAGTCATGTTCATTTCGCACTCACTGTAAGTCCCATTGTCTCTGTTCCCATTTTTGAACAATTTTGGAACACTCCTGTGTTAGGTACTCGGTTTGATCAACCTTGCATTAGGCTAGGGTAAATCATAGAAATATATATGTCACTGAGGTACTGTTAAGGGCTAGTTTGAGATTAAATGATGAAAGTGGACTTAGTATGCTTAATAATACAGAGATACATGATGTCCTTGCAGCCATGGTGTAAAACCCGTAAAAATAAGGTCATAATTTATTTCTATTTTCAATTATTTTGAAGTATTTTATAACGTTAAATATTATTATGTTTAACGGTTTAAGTTGAAACCGATATTAAATATTATATTTTAATATTTTGACGAGTAACGAGGACTATTAGTGATCGCGATACTGACGGATGCCTAAAATTTTATATTTTATTATCGATCGTTTCGATATTTAATATTTTCGACGATATCGTTCTAATTACGTATCGAGTCGTTATATTATTATTTTTCGTGTGCGTTTAAACTTTCAAGTATTTTTACGAAACCCGAGTCCCGTAAATATTTGTAAAATTGACTTTTAGTCATTTCCCGCTTTTTAACTAATATTTACATTTTGGACCAAAACTATCACAAATTGGCAAAAACTACCCCAACTCCACACTATACCTAACATTTCCACTAGCACTTTCTTTTAATAAATTAATTTAACAAAAAAAAAATCAACCAACTTCTTCTTCACCCTTTGTTTAGCCATCCACCATTAACAACACAAACACCTTAACCAAAAATTTTCTAGCTTGATCCAAGAGAAACTAAAACAAGTCCCATCCTCCATTTTCAAAGGGCTACAATTTGGTATAAAATTTTCATACGTGCAACCATATAAATTTTTCAAGAAAAGTTGGTTATGTTTGATCCAAATTTGTTGTATGCGTGTGTTAGTAATGATGATCAAAAGATTTTCATGCCATGTTTTTGTTAAAAAGTTGATTTTTAATTTTTGGGTTTTTGATTTTGATGATGATGCAAGTGTTAGGAATGGTTTATGATGATATTAGGGGTGTAGGATGATGAGGAAAATTGTTAGAATTGATCAAAAATATGATTTTGTGGGAGATTTTAATAGTCAATTTTGGGCAGTAGGTAAACTGAAAAATCCGAATTTTTATGTTTTGAAAATGACTTAACTTATAGCCTAGGGTTGTAGATAATTTCCTTAGCTTCGATTTGATATAAGGTAGAGCTTCTAGCTCAAAACGAGCGCGAAGTTATGATGTTTTGAATGATTGTGTACCGGGAAACGAGTGTCGACACAATCCGAAAATTGTTGTCGATATTTGGATCGAATCTCGGGGACTATAAAATGAGTTTCAAAATGATTCAAGGGCTGATCTCAGGCTCCAAGTTTAGTATTTTGAGTCTATTTTTAGAATCAAGTGGCGGTTTTACAAATGGAGTTGTTTAGAATGGTCAAAATGGTTTCGTAAGTCAAGGTCGCTAAACTGTCCGGATTTTGTGATTCAAAGATGAGTCGGGCAGGAAACTTTAGAAGTAAAATCTTTTAATGGGCTTTTTAGAGGACTTTCTATATATAGTAAGTAAGTTCTCTGGGTAGTATCATAAAAATTTGATATGTTTAAGTATGGGAAAACGGCTTGGACATTCGGTATGTTCCGGCAGATTTTTATTAAAGGCATATAATAATAAAATGAATATATAGGAGAGTAAAATAGAACCACTTGCATCGTTTTCTCTCGAGTTGTCGTGATTTTATACTTGAGCTTGATTTTATTAAGTATCATTTATTTCTCGAGTCTATTATTAATGTACGCACCTTATTTGCTAGGTTGCGGTTGTCGTGTTTTTCGGGCATCTACTATCGTCGGCGATCGTCTTCAACTCCTATAAGTACGAAGGTGAGTCTATAGCCTCGTTTGAGCTCATTCAAATATTTTTTAAACCCGCGAGGGGGAATACATGTTTTTTTTTAACTTAGAACACAAGATTTTTATGGTATGCTTGTCCCTCTATGAATGGACCCGTGGTTGCCTTTAAATTGCATTAAGTGATTGCCTTTGTTAAAACCTCAATTATGGACCGTTAATTAACCTATGATGGGTTAACCGCTAGTACAATTAATAGATCTATGGGGGAAGCCGCCCCGGTTAAGTTTTTGTGGACTTGTCATAGAAGCTTAGGCCCGACCTCCACACTGTTTGAACATATTGTATTAAGAAGTCAGGTATACGGCAATGTACCAATAATCTGGAGGTAACCGAAAATTAATAAATCTCTCGTCTTATTAGACTGATATGGGAGTGTCTAAGGGCTCGGTTCCATGAGCTTATTTCAATTTATGCTATATACAATTATTATTGTTGATGTGAATTATTATTTGATGCTTGTTGCCTTTAAGCATGCCACAAACTTATAATCTTTGCTTGTGTTCAAAATGATTATATAAACCTATAGATTCACTCGGCATTTTTGCTGATGATTTTCTCACATGTATTTCAGGTAATCAAGAAGGCTGAAGCTTGGAAGCCACGGGAATGAATGTTGTGCACTACTTTGCAATATAAACTCTTTGAATATTTGTCGTTCCTTTTGTTCAAAACAATTTAAATCTTTTGTTTTGGTTGTACTTTGTTTACGATGTTTTGGGACTACGCTACTCTGACAAATGTTTTAGGAACGATAAATTTGAAACGTCTCTTTTCGAGTCGTTCTTTATAAATTATGTGTTGTAGTATCATTGTTTAGCACCCAAAGATGTATTCCGCTGCGTGTAAATTTGGGGGTGTTAAAGATTGGTACCAGAGCCATGAGTTATAGAGAACTAGGTCTTTTTCTAAAAACCTAAACTATAATTGTCGGTTTTATTTTTTTTCAAAGAGTCGGTGCACATGATTTCGCGTGACTTCAGGTTCAAGCTACTTCTGGGATTACAATTTTAGTATACATTATTACGTATACCTTATTGCCAAGTATTTATAAATAAATACTATGATCCATTTACGGATATATATTTATATCTAGGATCCCTTTAATCGATATATATATTTATGTCGTTAAACTTTTCGATAAAAGTTTATCATTTATTAATGATTAACTTAAATAAATACATTGAATTTTCAAGATCTTTCTGTATTTATTTTTGAAGTATTTAAATTGCTTTTATTACAAATTTTATATTATGACCTTACATACCTTCATCTGCGCACGTTACTTTCATTGTTTAACCCTTTGTGATATCTATTTAGATATCCAAATCGTCTTTCGGCTGTTTGTGCTTGGACGTCTTGAAACGTAGTGTCTAGACCATTGTGTAGCTCAATGTGTCCTAGGAATAGACTAACCGCTATCGTGTGAGTCACACATTTTGAAACATTTCCTATAACCGTGTTGAATAATATCATGGTTTTCATAATATTTTGTTGATTTTTATCACCGTTTTATACGACATGTGAAGATTTAATTCGTTGACATTTATATGTATCGACTCCGAAGTGTATTGTTCGCTTATATCTTGGTAACGTCATTCACCGTTTTGCTTCCTAAATTTCGTGTTTAATACCTTGAAGCATCTTATGTCATTCATTATACTATATTTTTATTTGATGCTCATTATGAGATTTATTTTTCATTGTTCTAAAATCCACAAGACATGTGAGTATATATTTTGAGCCGTTAGAAAGTGTCGAAAAATACATTTTATGTAGAAACTGCAGGGGCAGTATAAACAGGTCACAACTTAAAAGTAAAACATGCTTTTTAAAAAAAAAAAGTCTAACCTGCACAGAACTTGCAGGGGTATTTTGGTCATTTTACATTGGTTTTCAGGTCTCGGGTAAAACTAGAAAGTCGTCTGAAACGTCGTTTTGCATCAAAATGCTTTAAACTCCGAGTCTTGGAGATGTCGTTTATCGGGTCAATTAATCGGCTCATATTTAAAAGTTAAATCTGATAGAAAATTCAGAACATGAGTTTTAAATGTTTCTAAGCTGTTTTGATTTCATTTGAGATCGTAAAATTTTAACAAATATTATTTTACAACTAACGAATACTAGTTGCATGTGAAAATGTTTAAAAATAGAAACAGTACAAGATTAGCAATTACCAGATTAATGGTGTAATTTAAAAACGAATAACATACTTTCTTAAAAGCATGTTGTGTCGAGTATCTTACAAAGAATACACATTTGGATTGTTTTATTCTTTTCATATATATGACTCATTTGTCATTCGATGTTATTTTATTTTCGTTTTCTTCTAACCTTCAACTGATTTGGGTTGAGTTTTGAAGTTTTGCCTTCACATTCTTCGTTGACATTCTTATCGCGTATCTCATGGTGTTTTCGTCTAAACCTTATAACCTTTTGAACCTTAACAACTTGTAACCATTTCATTTGTTGTTTTATGAGCTACTATTTGCCACTTTTTGCAAACCTTTGACTACTTTTTACGTTGTCATAATGTCATATTATAAATAAATCTGATATTGTTTTACGATTATTTTCACCAATTATTTTTACTTTGGTCTTATAAAATACTTTTCGTAACATTAAAAGTTGCTTATTAAGTATCTCACAAATTACTTGTATCCTATAAATTTATAAACTATTTTTAAATTCCATTTTATAAATGGCATGGTTTATATATAAACATAAGAAACGTAATACTTTTCGACGAAACTGAGCACTGCATTGCTAGCCCTAAATTATACATGGCCTGATCACCTATGTCTAATTTAGAAGGAGCCATGCTAGGTTGAATAGTAGTCACCTTAAAAATCTTGATAATAAAGAACTTTTTACTTGTATTTATGATAAAGATAAATAAAATGAAATAAAGTGAAAAGAAGTTTTGAAAACCTTTATATTTTATGCAAGTGGCGCAATTTCTATGCATCCGCATACGTTTTCTTACCTTTTCTTAAACGAATTACGCGCTTACGAATACGTTTTTACTCGAGGATCGCTTTTTCACTTATTACTTTATTTTATCTTATAACTGATTTCTTTTGACAGTTCGTGTAATTACTGACTGTTGATAAATGACTTGAAAGTCTCAATGTTTTATCCTTCCTTCTCGTCCAATCTTCTTTTATGCGACTGGGTAGATCTTTGGAATGTCTCCGCACGTGAATAATGAATTATCACTAGAGTGATTTCCGTCTATCCGGGATGACGTCCGTCACTCTCGTTTGTCTCGAAATCCACTCTTGTGAACCGTGCTTTGACTTCTCTCTTTAAACACTAACATCGTTCATTTGATTTGTTTTAATTACAAGTGATTATTAGGAATTTTATTTTATTAAAATTTTTGTATGGATTTTATTTCCGATCATGTATCGACCACCGCTAAGTTAACGAGCTGATATTGGTGAACCACCGACCACACTAACAAAATTGACAAATTGTTTAATCTATTATTTCTTATCGTCTTACCATCGACGCCTTTTTTTTATTATTCTCTTTAAGAATTCATACGACATTTGCTTCGTTCTCTTTTGTACCATTGATTTCGTATTAATTATTGACTATTATTTTCATTCGTATTCGTTTGTTATCTTGTCACATTTCGAAACCAGAATATATTCCATGTTTATATTGAAATAATAAACACCTTTAAGTATTTCTACAACATATTATAAAATTTTTATGTTTATACATTTTCCAATGATTCTCAATTATGGAAATAACCATCACAAGTAAAAGGTCAAATTTATACACCATATTTTGTATAACTAAAACTAATGTTTAAAACAAAATTATGTTCTACCTTTTGAACTAATTGACTTATCATACTTTACTTTTAATGTAATGAAATTACCAGTTTAATTTATATTCCTAATAATGATTTAATTTGGAAATTATATTTTCTAATTGTAACCATCAATACGAGTTTAATTAATAAATTCATGTCATTCTTTCAAAGTTTATTAAGACAACCAAAATAAATTATGAAGCTATTTAACTTCTATCTTTAATATATCATCTTTATCAAGAAAGTACCTCAACTGAGTTTTAAGGTAATACCAAATCCGGGACGGATAATTGTGACAAACGTTATTTTAATTTTAATATTTAATTTATTCTTCGCTCTCATTTTTCTAGTATTGTGAATTATTATGTTTTATGGTTACGTGATTCGAGATCCCTCGTCGATCGTCAACCTTAAATAATTTTACCACATCTTGTCCGTTTATGCGTTTATTGAATTCATTTTTATCTCGTTCTGTTCCTCGTATTGAAGATTACTATTTTATTCTGAGTTTAAAATGAATCTCGGGAAGCAGTGTATAAAAAGAAATGATAAGTGTCACCAGGATTTATGCGTGTACTTGTGGAATGATTGAGGACCGAATCTCTTAATGAATGGAGTTAATAAATTTGTTACAACCTCGAGGAGCATGTTGAAGCCGACACTGCAAGTGGAAAGACTCTTGTGATCAAGTGGTTATTATCAAGGGTTAGTTCAAGGTTTTCTCGATGATTAACGATGGAAATCTATACTTGATGTTATTGTTCGACCTTTTATTTTTATGTACTTATGTGGTGTGTGATCTAGTCAAATGATCGTAAGTTGTGAGAACTTGAGACGGCATCATCCGATGACGTCCGATCATGTAGAACACATATTATGTAATATCTTTTTGACTTTCAACGACGATGTTTATTAAGACTTTAATGCGCGTTGGCAAAAGTGAGATGATGTATTTGTATTATCTTTTGAAGTAGGGACCCGCGTGTGAGCACCCTCCGATGACGAAAATGATTTTCTTGTTAATTCTTTTTGATGTGTGTCCATGGCTATCCGGCCAGTGGCTATCCTTTAAATTGCAACATTCTTTTTAACTGGACTTACCCGAAAATCCTGTCATCTATTCTTGTCGTCGAATGAGCTTCGCGTGATTCATAAAAGTTTCATGTGTCGAGTTTGACGGGTGACTGATGGATAAGGATTTATTTATTCTTTTTTTTTTGGTGAGATACAACTTGACGACAAGTTGCGTTTTGTAAAAGAACCAGTGGAGATCGTGGATCGAGATTCACGTGGGAACGCGAAGACTTCTTTATAAGGAATGTCTTCATCCTTCCGGGTAGTGATCAACTCGTGTGTGAGGTGAGTTGAGCGCCGGGACGTCGCTCCCTTAAGGTGGTGAGGATGTAAAACCCGTAAAAATAAGGTCATAATTTATTTCTATTTTCAATTATTTTGAAGTATTTTATAACGTTAAATATTATTATGTTTAACGGTTTAAGTTGAAACCGATATTAAATATTATATTTTAATATTTTGACGAGTAACGAGGACAACTAGTGATCGCGATACTGACGGATGCCTAAAATTTTATATTTTATTATCGATCGTTTCGATATTTAATATTTTCGACGATATCGTTCTAATTACGTATCGAGTCGTTATATTATTATTTTTCGTGTGCATTTAAACTTTTAAGTATTTTTACGAAACCCGAGTCCCGTAAATATTTGTAAAATTGACTTTTAGTCATTTCCCGCTTTTTAACTAATATTTACATTTTGGACCAAAACTATCACAAATTGGCAAAAACTACCCCAACTCCACACTATACCTAACATTTCCACTAGCACTTTCTTTTAATAAATTCATTTAACAAAAAAAAAATCAACCAACTTCTTCTTCACCCTTTGTTTAGCCATCCACCATTAACAACACAAACACCTTAACCAAAAATTTTCTAGCTTGATCCAAGAGAAACTAAAACAAGTCCCATCCTCCATTTTCAAAGGGCTACAATTTGGTATAAAATTTTCATACATGCAACCATATAAATTTTTCAAGAAAAGTTGGTTATGTTTGATCCAAATTTGTTGTATGCATGTGTTAGTAATGATGATCAAAAGATTTTCATGCCATGTTTTTGTTAAAAAGTTGATTTTTAATTTTTGGGTTTTTGATTTTGATGATGATGCAAGTGTTAGGAATGGTTTATGATGATATTAGGGGTGTAGGATGATGAGGAAAATTGTTAGAATTGATCAAAAACATGATTTTGTGGGAGATTTTAATAGTCAATTTTGGGCAGTAGGTAAACTGAAAAATCCGAATTTTTATGTTTTGAAAATGACTTAACTTATAGCCTAGGGTTGTAGATAATTTTCTTAGCTTCGATTTGATATAAGGTAGAGCTTCTAGCTCAAAACGAGCGCGAAGTTATGATGTTTTGAATGATTGTGTACCGGGAAACGAGTGTCGACACAATCCGAAAATTGTTGTCGATATTTGGATCGAATCTCGGGGACTATAAAATGAGTTTCAAAATGATTCAAGGGCTGATCTCAGGCTCCAAGTTTAGTATTTTGAGTCTATTTTTAGAATCAAGTGGCGGTTTTACAAATGGAGTTGTTTAGAATGGTCAAAATGGTTTCGTAAGTCAAGGTCGCTAAACTGTCCGGATTTTGTGATTCAAAGATGAGTCGGGCAGGAAACTTTAGAAGTAAAATCTTTTAATGGGCTTTTTAGAGGACTTTCTATATATAGTAAGTAAGTTCTCTGGGTAGTATCATAAAAATTTGATATGTTTAAGTATGGGAAAACGGCTTGGACATTCGGTATGTTCCGGCAGATTTTTATTAAAGGCATATAATAATAAAATGAATATATAGGAGAGTAAAATAGAACCACTTGCATCGTTTTCTCTCGAGTTGTCGTGATTTTATACTTGAGCTTGATTTTATTAAGTATCATTTATTTCTCGAGTCTATTATTAATGTACGCACCTTATTTGCTAGGTTGCGGTTGTCGTGTTTTTCGGTCATCTACTATCGTCAGCGATCGTCTTCAACTCCTATAAGTACTAAGGTGAGTCTATAGCCTCGTTTGAGCTCATTCAAATATTTTTAAAACCCGCGAGGGGGAATACATTTTTTTTTTAAACTTAGAACACAAGATTTTTATGGTATGCTTGTCCCTCTATGAATGGACCCGTGGTTGCCTTTAAATTGCATTAAGTGATTGCCTTTGTTAAAACCTCAATTATGGACCGTTAATTAACCTATGATGGGTTAACCGCTAGTACAATTAATAGATCTATGGGGGAAGCCGCCCCGGTTCAGTTTTTGTGGACTTGTCATAGAAGCTTAGGCCCGACCTCCACATTGTTTGAACATATTGTATTAAGAAGTCAGGTATACGGCAATGTACCAATAATCTGGAGGTAACCGACAATTAATAAATCTCTCGTCTTATTAGACTGATATGGGAGTGTCTAAGGGCTCGGTTCCATGAGCTTATTGCAATTTATGCTATATACAATTATTATTGTTGATGCGAATTATTATTTGATGCTTGTTGCCTTTAAGCATGCCACAAACTTATAATCTTTGCTTGTGTTCAAAATGATTATATAAACCTATAGATTCACTCGGCATTTTTGCTGATGATTTTCTCACATGTATTTCAGGTAATCAAGAAGGCTGAAGCTTGGAAGCCACGGGAATGAATGTTGTGCACTACTTTGCAATATAAACTCTTTGAATATTTGTCGTTCCTTTTGTTCAAAACAATTTAAATCTTTTGTTTTGGTTGTACTTTGGTTACGATGTTTTGGGACTACGCTACTCTGACAATGTTTTAGGAACGATAAATTAGAAACGTCTCTTTTCGAGTCGTTCTTTATAAGTTATGTGTTGTAGTATCATTGTTTAGCACCCAAAGATGTATTCCGCTGTGTGTAAATTTGGGGGTGTTAAACATGGGCTATGGAGGTGGTAGGGAAAGTCTTACTTTCTTAAAAGCATTGTTTTTACCTCAATGGAAATTGCTTTTTCATGCCATTATTCACTGTTTAAGCTCTAAAAGTACATCTTTTGATCAAATTCCTGCTGCATTGGCATCAGCTGGTATTTGTCTCGCAAATAACAGGGTTTTTTATTTTTCACGATTAATTTTTGAAGGCATGACTAGGAATTTGGAAGGAACTAAGAAATTTTTGATGTATCCTAGATTCATTCAGACTTTAGTTAGTGACCAAATCCCTAACCTACCAGAGTTAACTGATACATGGGATGTTCTTACATTCACAAAGAGAACTTTCTCTTTCTTGACCAAACAAGGCAATGCCTTTACAGGAACTGTTACATCATTGTTTGCTCACATGTTAGCCCAACCTGCCAATCAAGAAGGTGAGGAACCTAGCAATGCTAGTGCTTCTCAGCAAACTCCTTCCAACCAGAGTTCCCATTCCTCAGAAGATTCTCAATCATCTTCTCACAATATTGGTGATCCACCAAATACTGATGAGATGATCCATACACCTGTTGCTTCTATTGCTGCTAGTGATTCACCACCAGCACAAGCACCAGAGGTGGTGGATGTTGCAAATTTAACTGCTTTGTGTACTAGTTTGTCCCAACAGGTACATGTGTTGCAAAAGGAAAAACTTGTTCAAGACAAGAGAATTGTTGAATTGGAAGTTAGCCTAGTCAAGTTGAGGAACAAAGTATCACCTTGGATGAGGCAACATAGGTCTATTCAGAAGGCTGCACTTAAGAAGCAAAGATTCATAAACCACAAGAAAAGGAAACTGAATGCAACCAAACAGGGGAGGAATTATGAAGAAGAACCACCTTCTTCTGATAATCAAACAAGGATCTCTGGAAATGACATCAATTTTGATCTGGATGAAGATGTCATTGGGACTTATGAAGTTGGAACTGGTTTAGAGACTGGTGTGGATCAACCTACAAACATGGAGTTTCAACAGGATGAACCACATCCTACTCATAAGGAACCACAAGTTGAAGAAATGATGGTAACTCAACCAGTACCAACACCTCAATCACCACAACTTCAAGTGAATTAGAGTACTTTCTATGAGAAGTTGGAGGAAATTAATGTTCTATTTCCTGTATCTTCAACTCCACCACCACAAAGACAAATCTGGTTTCATAGGAAATAGACTTTACAAGTACTGTCCAGATTAAGAGTGAGTAATGGATCAGACAAGACTGAAGAGGTGCAAGTTGAAAAGATAGCTTCAGTGGAAGAAATGGTATATGGAGATACACAAGTGATTGAAGAAACAAGTGTGTCAAATATTGGTGAAGTCAACATTGTTGATGATCCAAGTACTGCTGACATTGTTGAAGACCCAAGTACTGCTAAGCCACCTAAGCCGACTGCAAGTACCGCTGGTGATCATCCTTCACTAGAAAGTCAAACTCCTTTTGGAGAGGATGAGACTTTAGCCTAAATAATGCTTGACTTAAGAGAGAAGAATTCAGGTGAGAAAGCAAAACAAGCAGAGGCAGAGAAGAAGACACAACAAGAAGTTCTTGCCAAAAAGGATCAAACTACAGGTAAGAAAGTTCAAGCTTCACACCCTACTAAAGGTATAGTTATTCAACAGCAAGCTGATGAGGAAAGACCTTCCAAGCTGAAGAAGAAGCTACCTAAGATTAAGCCAAAAGATAAGGGGAAGAAGCAAATACTATCAGAATCTGAAAATGAAAGTGATTCAGATGAAGATATCAGCAAGTCATGTATATATTTAATCAATTAGACCATGATGAGGAATATGCTCTTCGAATGCAAGCTCAGATTCATGAAGAAGACTTGCAAGAAGAACTTGAAGCTAAGCAGCATTTGCTAGAAGCTAAGAGAATACAACAAGAATGGAACATACAAGAGTATGATGCCAAAAGTTCTATAAAGTCCCTAATTTTTGCAAAGTCCTCATGGACTAATCCCCACCATCCAATCTATTTATCATCCAAAGGCCCAAATTAAAACAAAAATACTCCCCACTCCCTCTTTTTATTTTAATAACCGTCATTTCTTTTAGTTTCTAACAAACAGACACCCACCCCCCCTCTACACACACATCGCGAACACACACACACACTAATTAAAACACACAACCGCCAGAAAAATCGTTTATCATCGCCGGAGTTAGATCTACAATTTATTCCGGTTACATTAACCTCCATTGATTCCGATCAAAATCCCTAATTAGTTTCTGATGGATATCCGTGAGGAAATGGATCTTGCGACTAATAGATGTATTGAAGCCCGTCAGAAAATAGAGATGGCGACTTCGAAGGCCTTTGATAGTATTGATCTTAAACCCTAACCCTAATTTTTTTAATTATTTTGCTTATGAGTTTATTGATTATGTTGATTAATTATTAGTTATTTTTAATCAGTTATTAATTATTGCTTATTTTGATTAATTATTGTTTATTTTTAATCAGTTATGAATTAATCAGTTATGAATTAATAATTATTGTTTATGTTTATTGTTTATGAGTTATTGCTTATTTGTGACTTATACATGAGTTATTTGCTTATTCATGACTCATACATGAGTTATTTGCTTATTAGTTAGTTATTAGTGACTTATTATTGACTTATACATGACTTATTTGCTTATTAGTGAGTTATTAGTGACTTATACGTGAGTTTTGTTGATTATATATGATTTATTGCTTATTAGGGACTTTACTAGTGATTATTAGTGACTTTATACGTGAGTTATTTGCTTATTACGGACTTATTATTTACTTACACATGAGTTTTGTTGATTATATATGAGTCATTACTACTAAATGTATACAATAGATGTCGCGCTAAACTGAGACTACAAGCCCCTGCCGTTGTGTATACAAATATTACGCTGATATACTTAGAAGCAGAACTTTTTATAGGCAAAAAGTGAATGGATCAAATCAAATAGATTATGTTGGGTTGGACTTCCTAATGCTAGTATAGAGTGTTTAGAACTTGAGCAGACCTGGTTCAATGTTATAGGCCTAAGATGGTATATGAAATACAACTGAGTATTTGTATTAGATTAACATCGGTATAGGCCCAATTGCCAGGCTACAAACATTTGCCCATCAGTGCGTGGTTTATCAAGCTATTGATCAAGCTATGATTTACCACGCACGACGACTGCACACCAAAGTCCGGACATAGACTGTAGTTGCGCTTTCTAAGCTATGATTTACTTGCATTTTAATACATAGATGTGTCTCATGTCAAAGTAGTTGTATCGCCGCCCATCATGAAGACATGTTTTAGCTTAAGAGGAATTGACAAAAAAGCGTTAACTCATAGTCAAATCCTAGTTCTATATCACAGTACCCCGTAAATATACAGACCTTATTTAGACACTGGCAAACACCACAACATTGTAAACGATCATGTGTGCGACTTTACTAGTGATTATTAGTGACTTTATACGTGAGTTATTTGCTTATTACGGACTTATTATTTACTTACACATGAGTTTACTAGGGACTTTACTAGTGATTATTAGTGACTTATTAGTTATTAGTGACTCATGCATGTGTCGCCTGACTCATGCATGTGTCGACTGACTCATGCATGTGTCGACTGACTCATGCATGTGTCGCCTGACTCATGCATGTGTCGCCTGACTCATGCATGTGTCGCCTGACTCATGCATGTGTCGTCTGACTTATTAGGGACTTTACTAATGTGTTATTTGCTTATGAGTTTGTTGTTTACTGATTATTTCTTTATATCTGTTTGTTGCAGAGATAACAGAAAAAGATAATACACAACCTTGTTCACCACCAAAAAATAATCTACCTCCAATCCATTTACCTAATCAACCTTTTAAAAATCTATTTCCAAAAGCTAATCTACCTCATACAAATAGAAATCTTCCTAAATTTGAGTTTGCTAAACGTAAACCTTCAAGTGTTACAACTGACTTTGTTGTTATGCCAAAACCTTCTCCCGAGCCTTCAAGTAAGCGTCTAAAAGTGACTGATTTGGAAGCTGCGCAGGTAAAAGTGTTTTTAGCAGTTGATATATGTTTATATGATTTTTATGTGGATTCTCAGGCTGATGTGGATGTTGCGCAGGTAAAAAAAACTGATGTGGATGTTGTGCAGTTAAAAGAGGCTGATGTGGATGTTGCTGCGAAGGTTTTGACCGATCTTAAAGAAAGTGGTAGTGGCTGTGGCAGTGAGAGTGAGAGTGAGGATGAGAGTGGGGGTGATGGTAACGGTGCAGGTGACGGTGAGAGTGGGGGTGATGGTAACGGTGAGAGTGGGGGTGATGGTAACGGTGAGAGTGGGGGTGATGGTAACGGTGAGCGTGGGGGTGACGGTGAGAGTGGGGGTGATGGTGACGGTGGGGGTGATGGTGAGGATGAGAGTGGGGATGGGGGTGACGGTGACGGCGATAGTGATGATGAGGATGAGAAAGTAGACAGTCAAGTGGGGTCGGATGATGGGAGTGGGAGTGATGAGGAGACAAGTGAGGAAGAGGTTATTATTCCTAAAAGGATTGGCAAGAGGTAAAGATCTAATTTTCAGCCTACGTTAAATCTTAAGAAGGAGCTAGCAGAAAAGGTTAAAACAAAACCTTCTAAGAAACAGGATGTTAAAAAGGAAGTGAAAGAGGACGTAAAGCCTCCTAAAAAACAGATTGTGAAAAAGGAAGTGAAAAAGGAGGATAAAAGGAATGTTAAACAGGAAGTGAAAAAGGAGGTTAAAAAAGAGTTCGGCCCTTCTAAGAAGCGCAAGTCTGTTAAAAAGGAGGAGGATGATGAAAAGCCTTCAAAGAAGATGAAGGAGGGGGAGGAGGATGATAGTACGTTGCCTCTATTTTGTAGGAATGTACCTTCTTCCTTTTTTGAATGTGTCTGTGATGCTAATGTGGCGGGTATAGAAGAATTCATGGAGGAGATGGGTCTTGGTTCATTGTGTATTCGCAAGATAGATAAATTACCTAGTATTTTGGCTAGGTATGTGGTTAAGAAGTTTAAACCAGAAACCTACAATCTGGAGCTTACAAATGGTAATATTCATGTCACACCTCAGACAGTAAAAGATATTCTAGGACTTCCTCTTGGTGGTACTAGCATTTATGATTTACCTGAAAGAGAGATGGATGATGAGTTTGTTAGGACATGGATTAAACAGTTTGAGCCAAGGAAGTTGAGAAAAGTCGGTCCAGCTGATATCGCGTTGAAGGTGATTGAAGCGCATAAAATTGACTTTATGTTTAAAGTCAACTTTCTTGAACTTTTTGCGTTGGTTTTTGGGAAAGGTGAAACAATGAATGCTTACCCAATTTTGATTGCTGTTCGCCGAATTCGTGAAGATACAGATGTTAATAACATTGATTGGTGTGGGTACATTCATAGGTGTCTTGAAACAAGTAAACTACCGACGACTTTGAATGGCTACTACAACGGACCATTGTGTTTTCTGATTGTAAGTGCATTAATCTGTTTTTTATGTTTTCTGATTTAATTATATATAACATATATGTTTTTCAGATAACAAACATGTTTTTTTGTTTACAGCTTCTGTATTTAGATGCTACCAAGTGTGAGCGGGTTCCAGTTATTCGGTTGAGGCCAGCTATTCAAAGTTGGAACATAAGACTCATGATTAGCCGCCAAACTGTTGAGTTAAATGACGATCTTATGGTAAATTGGAATTGTATGGAGAATGGACTCCGTCTGAAGCGAAACAAAGTGAGGGTTTTGTTTCAAAGCCTGATAGTGTTGGGACTGCAAAGCCTGCTAGTGTTGGGACTCCTAAGCCTGATAGTGTGCCTCCTACTGGAAAAATGGTTAGTATTAGCTTATTTTTATGTTTTTATTTTTATGCGACAGCCTGACTCATGCATGTGTTGCCTGACTCATGCATGTGTCACTTGACTCATGCATGTGTCGCCTGACTCATGCATGTGTCACTTGACTCATGCATGTGTCACTTGACTCATGCATGTGTCACTTGACTCATGCATGTGTCATATAAATTTGCAAGTGTTTTTTAAACACTTGTACATTTGAACATTTATGAATTTTCATTTTATATACAGAAAATGTTGAAGGATGTTGAAGAAAAGCTTTCTCTTATATCTAGAGAAAAAATTGAACTTGAAACCATGTTGAAGAATGCCAACACACAGTTTCCACATGATGAAGATGTTCTAGTGTTGTATGATAGATATAAAGGAGTTTTTGGCGATTCTATTTTGATAGATATTGCCGTTAAACCTGCTAGTAACGAAGATGTTGGTAATGAAAATATAATACTTGATGATAGGTGGATTGATGAGAACATTGATTGGTATGCAGAGGTGATGGATCTTCTTGTTGACATATATCTTAATGTACTTTGTTATATCCTTGTTAGTTTTAAGCTTTTTAATAAGTTGGCTTTTCATCACATGACTCATGCAAGAGTCTACATGAGTCCATGAGTTGCCTGACTCATACATGAGTTGCCTGACTCATGTATAAGTCACTAACATTATGTGAGTCAGTGTGACTCATGTATAAGTCACTAACATTATGTGATTCAGTATTAAAGTTTTTGTAATATATCAGGAGGATGCGTATTTTGGGCCTCGGGATCATGAGGCAGTTATTGAAGATGAGCCAGTTATTGAAGATGAGCCAGTTAATGACGATGTTGTGCGTCCTAGCACTCCTAACAAGGTGGCTGCACGGAAACAGATTGCTAAGCGGATTCCATACTTGCCTTCCCCTTTTATGCATCAGTGTTGTGATACTAGTAAGCTTCAAAGGGTTGAGTTTGTTTTGGGTAATTCTTTATTTGCGATGGAAGAAGAAAAGTAGTAAGCATATTTTATTTCTTTTTCTTTTTGTAAACTTCATGTTTTTAGAATATCACATGATTTATTCTGATTGTTTTCCTTTTTTTTTAATGTCTAGTGAAACCATTTTCCGAGCAGAGCCTGTGTATGGTTATGTATTATCAGTTGTTCGAGTAAATTTGGAAACATTGACACCAGGGTTGTGGTTAGATGCATGTGTTGTTGATTGTTTGGTTACCATTTTAAATTTTGAGGAGTCATGGAAAGAGAATCCAGAACCAAGAAGAGTTTTTATGCCAACTATATGTATTGTAAGTTTCACATG
The DNA here is from genome assembly GCA_025667525.1 of Glebionis coronaria. Lineage (NCBI taxonomy): Eukaryota > Viridiplantae > Streptophyta > Magnoliopsida > Asterales > Asteraceae > Glebionis > Glebionis coronaria. The sequence goes on from CM046877.1 coordinate 461,112,930, forward strand.
ATATATATCTTTTAGATTTTCAATAATTATTATTATTTTTTGGTAATACTGTATTTTTGTTAAACGCAGGTACAAGGAAGGATAGACAAAATAATGTCTGATGGTGAACAGTATAACTTGTTTTCAGATGTCATTTCTACGTATTTCAAAAATGATGCTGCTTCACTTTCTTTATCCGATACTGAATTGGTAATTTTACGTTCTTTTTTAAATATATAAGCATCAACTTTTCATCATTTTTAATTTACATTTAATACTTTTTTTTGGTTAAACTAGGTTTTCTTTCCAATCTGTGCTTCAAACCATTTCTTTGTTGTTGTTTTCTGCCTCAACAAACCTTCATCAATGATTATACTTGATAACATTCATGTTGAAAATCCAAATGCACCGAAGTACAAACGAGTCTGTGATCCTTTGGTAAGTTGTATACTTGATTATTTTCATTATTGTTTTATTTGTTTTCACCTTAACTCATGCATGTGTCGCCTGACTCATGCATGTGTCGCCTGACTCATGCATGTGTCGCCTGACTCATGCATGTGTCGCCTGACTCATGCATGTGTCGTCTGACTCATGCATGTGTCGCCTGATTCATGCATTGTAAATAACATGTTCCCCCCTAAATTGTTTATTTTGTAGAAAAAGTTATTCGCCAGATATCTCAAAGAAGTTAATCATCCGAAGCACAGTACTGTTTCTAAGCTCAAAGGACGCAATCCGCGTTTGAAATGGACTACTAAGGTTAACCAAGTGGATTGTGGTGTCTTTGCGATGGTACATTTGGAGTCTTATAAGGGTGTTGCTCCTGAAGAATGGGATGTTGGTTTGGTAGAAGAGTCGAGCATACAGGAAACTCTTTTGAAGCGCTTGAGGTACAGGTTTGCAACAAAAATTTTGTTGCACGAGCTCAATGCTGAAAGGCAGAAAGTGTTTGATTTGGCTTACAAATTTGAGATGGAACATGATGAGAAAGAAAGGATCTCGATTATTTTGAATGCGATCAATAACAGGGATGTGCGTGATCCTCTTATAAATGCCGAGAGACATGCAGCCCAGAAAGAAGATGTAACCGAGAAGGTAGCGGCCGAGAAGCCAGCAGTTGAGCAACCAGCCAAGAAACCTACAGCCGAGAAGCCAGCAGTTGAGCAACCAGCCAATAAACCTACAGCCAAGAAGCCAGCAGTTGAGCAACCAGCCAAGAAACCTATAGCCGAGAAGCCAGCAGTTGAGCAACCAACCAAGAAACCTACAGCCAAGAAGCCAGCAGTTGAGCAACCAGCCAAGAAACCTACAGCCGAGAAGCCAGCAGTTGAGCAACCAGCCAAGAAACCTACAGCCAAGAAGCCAGCAGTTGAGCAACCAGCCGGTGAAGTAGTAACTGAGGAGCCAGCAGCCATGAAGCCAGCAGCCGGTCAAGCAGTAACCGAGAAGGCAAATGTTGATGCAACAGTAACCGAGAAACTAGTTACCAAGAAGAAAGCTACCAAGAAGAAACCAGCTGTCTAGAAATCTTGATCTATTTTGTAATACTTTATGATATTAAGTAATTCTTAATTCTGATATCAGTCGTACTTGACTTTTTCGAACGAAATTTGAAGTTTGACTTTGAATAACCTTGTTTGTTACAAGACGTGCAATATTGTTCCGTGTTTTAGAAACACATATAAAACTGTTTGTTACTCATACAGTGACTATGTATAAGTGTTTATGAATATGTGTTGATATATGTTTTATATTTGTCACATGACTCATGCATGAGTCATGTGACTCATGCATGTGTCGCCTGACTCATACATGTGTCGCCTGACTCATGCATGTGTCATGTGACTTGCATGAGTCATGTGACTTGCATGCATGAGTCACATGACTTGCATGTGTCATAGTAATATATGTTTGTATGTGTTCACATGACTCATGCAAGTCATGTGACTCATGCATGCCTCAAAAGAGTTGCAACAGTTATCTCGTATAAGGATTTGTTGCGGTATCGGCATGATTTTAGGTATGTCTTTTGCAAGTGTTGCAAGAGTTATCTCGTATACATGAGTCATAGTAGTACATGCTTCATTTTTGCCATGTAACTCATGCATGAGTCACATGACTCATGCATGAGTCACATGACTTGATATTTCAAAACATAAATATTTCAATACACAGATATTTCAAGAGTACTAATATAGGAGTCATCATATTCATAGCATAATCAGATATTCTACACTGGTTTTCAAAAGTTCAATAAAAGAAAAATAGAAAATTTAAAACAGATATTCAAATACTTGTACTTGATTCTCCTGTTTTCTGTGCTTGTTTTTCAGCAGCTGCAGCGATCTTCGCTAGTTTTGCGATATAGTATGAATTTAGTGGACATGTCATTTTTGTATGCTCATTTGTCTTCTGTTTACAGTAACCACACGCACGAGGCTGTTTCTTTTTAGCCTTCATAGCTATTTCTCTTGCACTTTTTATACGCGCTCCTCTACGACCGCCTTTGAGCCTAGCCCCAGTTGGATTTTTAATAAGATTTTTCTTTGGTTCCTCAATTGCATATATATCTTCAATAACGTCCTTTGTTTTCTTTGAAGGGGGCTTAGGCACTAAAACTTGATATTCTTTCTTTATTTTATCCAGCTTTTGCACATATTCCGCCAACTTTTCTGCATCTTTACTCAACCAAAACAAGCATTCGTCTACATGGAAGTTAGGCTCATTTGTTAGTTTCTGAATTGTTTCGTTCTTCTCTCCGTATCTGTTTGTGTTTCTTCTTAATGAAAGCGGTATCAAATCCCTTCTCCAACGCCTTAAAATGTAATTCTCCGGAATTTCTTCAATATCACGGTTCTTCAAAACACAGAATATGTGGCGACAAAGAAAACCATATCGCATAAAATGCCGACACGTACACTCAACGGATCCATATCCAGGATTACGGAGAACCTTAAACATAAACATGAAACATATTAATAAGTGAGCATAACACATATGAGTCACATTGACTCATGCATGAGTCAGTGTGACTCATGCATGAGTCATGTGACTCATGCATGAGTCATGTGACTCATGCATGAGTCATTCATGTATCAGTTAAATGTTTTCACTAACCTTGTACGTTATTACTTTGTCTTCTTCCTGTACAACCATCTCTTTTCCTTCTTCTGTATACAGTGTTCTATAAGGACCCGCTCTCGTGTCTCGAACCTTAACCGTCTCAATACCCTCTTCCGTCTTAAATTCTTGTATTTGGCATGACCAAATTGATTCTACGATTTCAGCTTGAACCAAGAGAAAAATTGTTCTAGTATAAACTTTACGCGCATGTTCTTCGATATTTAACTTCGTTTCAGGATTTGGAGACGCGTCCCATGTTTTGAAGTCCAAAACTTCTTGCTTATGTCTTTGTCTTTCGATTGCCGATTCAAAGCACATCATGAAATTTACTAATGTTGACCCATGATTTGTGAAACTCTTAAAGAATGCATTTTCACTTTCAGATCTTGAAGTAGTTCTCATTAGTCCAAACAGTGGTGAGTCAATAAAATAAGCCGGCAACCACAAGTTACGAAGGTCATACATCTTTGTCATCCACTTGTGTGTTTGCAATCCAAAGCGTTCAATAAGTTCAAACCATCTTTTTTGAAACTCTTCTGGCTCGATGAACATATTCCACACAAGTTTGTTGAAACGATCTTTAAAATCAGTTTCCTTGTAAATCTTTTCACATATCTGAAAATGAAGAATGTATCAATGTTAAGATATTTTGATATCATGTATTCGCACTGACTCATGCATGATTCATGTGACTCATGCATGAGTCATGTGACTCATGCATGAGTCATGTATACTTATAATTCATGTATGAGTTATCTGATAAATAACAAACAATCAGTACCTTTGCTGGAATTTTTTGCAAGATATGCCACATGCACAATCTATGCTTAGATTCTTTCAAAACCGCTTCAATTGCTCGTTTCATTGCCCCATCTTGATCCGTTACGATCATTTTTGGTTGTTTTTTGTGAGCTGTCATGAATGATGTTAGTAGCCACGTATAAGCTTCTGTATCTTCTCTTAAAAGCAATCCAGAGCCAACGTTGACGCACTTTCTATGGTTATCTATCCCAGTGAATGGTACAAAAACCATGTCATACCTGCAAAACAGATACATTAAAAAGACATAATATTTCATACTATGACTCATGAATGAGTCACTATTTTTTGTATACATGAGTCACTGTGACTCATGTATGAGTCACTGTGACTCATGTATGAGTCACATGTGATTTATGTGTAACAGACAACTTACTTATTTGTTCTAAAAGTTGCATCAAAAGATATAACATCTCCAAACTCCTCATAGTTGCGTTTATCAACTTCATCTGCCCAAAACATCGCAACTAATACGCTATCTTCAATCATATACTGAAATGTAAATCCCGGAACATACTTCATCCTATTTTCCATCTTGTTAATAAGCATTTGTGCATCACTTTCTCCTATAATTGCATTAACATCCCTCATGTGATTCTTAAAATCATCACTAGTTCCATGAACATACTGAGATCCGCCTTTGATGCGAGATAACAAGGTATGTGCCTTTGTTGCGCCAAGTTTCATTGTTGAAGCTCTGACTACAAACAACCTTTCTGTTTGAGTCATCTTTCTTTGTTTCTTCGTTAGATGCTTATATTCTTTAGGAATCATGGGATGATTGTGCTTAGCAACAAACTTAGTCACAACATACTTTTTCCGGACATAATCTAAATCAACTTTTATTTGCGCCATGCAACCTGTTATACGGTGCCTCGTGTGCCTAGTTTGTTTTCCACTACTAACCAATGTGTTGATATTTTTATCTTTTATATTCCCATGTCGGTTACACGTGATGTATTTACTTTTTACTTCACCACTTCTATTTCTTTTTTGTTTGTATTTTTTAACTTCAAATCCCGCTTTTTCAGCATAAGCTTCATAAAACTCAATACTCTCCTCTATCGTTTTAAATTCTTTATCCTCAAGAGGCACGTACTGCTCATCAACATTTTGTTCCCAATATGTCGATCCTCAGGGTGACTCAAAATGAATGTATAAACTAGGTTTTGGTGAATTATGAGCATCTGTTTCACAATCCAATAAAAGAAAAGTTCAGGAATTGTATGAGTCATATATGACTCATGCATGAGTCAGCGTGACTCATGCATGAGTCAGTGTGACTCATGCATGAGTCAGTGTGACTCATGCATGAGTCAGTGTGACTCATGCATGAGTCAGTGTGTATCAGCAACCACATTTTTAGTAACATATCTATTTCTGGTACAAAGTTATTACATGTATTGGCTTCTACATTTTCAATAACATCAACATCATCAGCAACTACATTTTCAGCTTCCCCATCAGCATCTTCTTCATTAGCATCAGCAACTTCTACATTTTCGCTAACATCATCAGCAACTTCTACATTTTCGCCAACATCATCGGCAACTTCTATATTTTTGCTAGCATCATCAGCAACTTCTACATTGTCACTTGATGTGGAGGTCGTGGAAGTCGCTGCGAGATGGTCATTTGTTGTGGAGGTCGCCGGAAGTTGGATGTTTGTTGTGGAGTTGGCCGTAAAAGTGTTGTTTGTTGTATAAATCGACGGGAAAGGGTTGTTATTTGCTGGGAATTGTTGGGTTTGTTGTGTAGGGCGCCAAAAACGTGGGTTTTGTATTGAAGTCGCTGGAAAATGGTGGATACGTTGTGGAACTCGCTGGGGAAGGTGTGGGGTTGTAGAAGTAGCTGGGAAACGATGGTTTGGTGTGGGTCTTGCTGTAAAATAATGGATTCTTGTGGGGGCTGCCGGAAAAAGGTTGTTTACGGTAAAGGCCGCCGTAAAAAGGTGGGTTGGTGTGGATGACGCAGGAAGAAGGTGGGGTTGTTGTGGTGGTCGCGGGAAGAAGGTGGGGTTGTTGTGGTGGTCGCCGGAAAAAGGTGGGAGATGAGGTTGTTGGGGTGGTCGGCGATTAGGTGCAGGTTGTTGGGGTGGTCGTCGGTGGGGGTCATCGGGATCCATAAGTTGTTACGTTTTTTTTTTATAAATGAAGGCAAGTTATAAGAAAGGGGGGTTTTAATCTCAACCGTTAGATCATTTAGAGATGGAGGGTGGGGATTTATCCATGAAGCCTTTGTTAAATATTGGTGTGTGGGGGATCTCTTCCCAGAGTATGATAGGATTCAAGCTGAATTACATGCAAGTGAGCTTCTTGCAGACTCATTGATAGCTGAAGAGAGAGATGCATATGATGAAGAAGAGAATTCAAAACTGATTGATGATCTGGTAAGGGAGCAACAAAGATTCTTTGCTAAAAAGAGAAGAAGAGAAAAGATTAAGCCTCCAATTACCATGCAGATTAGGAATCAATTGATGGCATTTCTCAAGAAAGTTAAGGGTTTCACTCATACTCAGCTGGTCAAGAAGAACTTTGAAGAAATCAGGAGTTTGTATGAACAACATAAGAGAACTAAATTGAATTTTGTTGAGATTGGATTTGAAGCAAATAGGATAGCTGTTGAAAAAGCTAGAAGACATCTGCAACAACAAAGGCAATTTAAAAGTGCTCCTAGAATTAAGCCAAGTACTGCTAAACCTACAACTACATCTCCATCTATCAAGACCACTTATGTGAGAAAGAATAGAAAGGAGAAGGTAAGTTCAAAAGAAGAAGAGACTGCTCAAAGAATGAATGAAGGAGATAAAGCTCAAGATGTTGCTCAACTGAAAATGTACAAGCAGTACATACAGAGTCAACAATACATATAGAAGAAATGGTACATACAAACTTGGAAGAAGGTTCAATAGAATTTGAAGGAACCTCCAAGGGTGTTAAGAGGAAAAGATCAAGAAAGAGGAAGCAGAAAGCCAAGAAGGCTAAGTCAACAACAGAAGATAGTGATGATGATGAGAGCTTGAATAAGTACTTGAAGATAGTAAAATTTGAAGATCATTGTATTAATACAAAAATTTTTGGAAAGAGATCATCTATTGCTAGATGGATATACTCTATGGATCAAGGACTGAAAGCTCATGGAATTCAAAGAACTGATGGCACAACAAGAATATTCAGACTTTTGGAAGATATTCTTCACATTCTTGACAGACAAGATATTCAGGATCTTTTCAGTTAGTTCAAGAAGCCAGTGCAGGTAAAACTAAAGTATCACTATTATATAGGGAATTGCTCTTCATTAATGAACCACATAATTGCGATCAAGAAATGTTGAAGTAATTAGAGAATCAGGTTCTTTGTTACTGGAGATATTATAGGTCATGTGGATTGCATATTTTGGATATAGATGATATTACTTACTATATGCTACAAGAGAAGAGTTATCCATTTAAACAAAGATTGTTGGAAAAATGTTGGAACAACAATTGGAAGTTACAGAAGAGTCTGTTGATGCTTTGGAGTTGATCAGAATGGTTAAACAACAAATCAAGGATTTGAAAGATGAGGAAGAAGTTGAGAAAGAGCCTTAAGTGTTTGACTTTCAATCACACTTCACAAATGGTCCTCAGTTCACCATGTCTAACACACATAAGAACTAGCTAGTCCATAAGCAAACGGTTTGTGGTAAAGACTTCTCAAATCCGTTGAAAGCTGGTAGTTTGCTAAAAACTATATGGTTCTAACTCACCTTGTTTCGAGACAAAGAGTTGGATAGTCCTAGACAAACGGTACTAGGTAAAGACTTCATCAAATCCGTTGAAGGTTGACAATTTACCAAAAATTGTAGGGTTATCAGTACACCTTGTTCTTTATGAATAAAGTATTGGCTATTCCAGAGTGTACGGCTAACTGGTAAAGAATATATCAAATCCGTTGATAGCTGGTGATTTGCTAAAAATCATGAAGCCAATACATATTGGTTTTTGTTGTTAACCTTTTATTTCAGGTATGAAGATTGCAAGCAAAGAAGTATTCAAGAAGAAAATACTTAGAAGGTTTTGTCTCATCAAATCAAGACTGAAGTTCATGATTCAAAGTTCATAGATTTAACTCAAGAAGACAATTATTGTTACTGCAAAGAGAGTTAAATGTTTACAAGACACAAGAAGATCATAAGTTGAAGACAAAGATGATGTTCATGATGTTTGAAGATTATCTTATCAGAAGAAGATCTAAATTGAAGTGTTTCGATACATTCATTTGGATACAAATACAAATTACCAAGTTCAGTCCAAGGATGAAGGAAAGACTGAAGACATGTATTCTAAATACATCCAGTATAAAGAGAAACAAGAAGACAACAAGTTATCATTCTTGTTTAGGGGAGGATTTTTGGGAATTATTTGTTAAGTGTCAACTAGCGTTAGTGTATTGAAGTACTATTAGTATCTTTCAAGTACCGTTAGGGTTAACGCGGTACATAGTAAGTACTGCTACTTATAAAGTAAGTATTGCTATATTGATTAGGACGAATATATCTTTGTATAAGATATGTCATAGTTATAGTTAGAGTATATCTTGTGTGATATACTTAAATAGTTAGAATTTTGATAATATATCGTCTGTGATATAGTTATCTTTATAGAATATTCTAAGGTTTCTAGGGTTCCTTACTCTATAAAAGGAACATATGTACAATGTCATTCATGTACCTCATTCAAGTCGATTAATAAGAGAATCGAATAGTTAAAAGAATTTTGTTCTTCTGTGCTTTATAAGTTAGATTCCGCATAAATTATTTAGCTTGAGTAAGAGTTCTCAAAGTGTTTTAGTTTGATTACAAACTACTATACTAGTTCTTAACAGAATATAGATTTAATCAAAGGGATCAACACATTGTAATTCACGGTGAGAAACCTCTTAATATAAGCGTGTGGGTCATCATGAGTACGGCCCAAAAATGGTGTAGCGGAAACCATTTGAATAAAACCTATTTTAAGTTCAAAATTATTCGCTCCAATATCCGGCACCACAATCGCGTCATCATTTCCCTCAACGTGGGATTACAAGATCTCGATCATCAGTCGGTTACCCATGGCTAAAGTAGTGTCAAAAGCTCGATTCTCGGGATCGGCTTGATTTGTGACGGTATTTTGTCCGTCTTCTTTTTAGGAGGACGAGGTACACCATTTGGTATGTGTGTACGCGCGTGGGTGCGCAGACAACTAAAAACCGAGGAGTAAGGGAATTGCCCTTGATGACTTTGAAAGGGGAGGGATTACCCCAATCGAGGTTCGATATCAAAAAGCTACAAAAAATATATACGTAATACTACTTGGCTGGCACACCACTTACTACTATCACCTTCAAAAGAATCACAAGGGAGCGGAGGTACGAGGCGGCGCGAAGCACTTAAGAACCTTCTCCTTTTGAATGTGAAATACACTCTCCTTATACCCCGCAAACAGTGAGTTCTCTCTCTAGATCAAATAGCTCGTAGTAGTATCTATTGTGCCTTAATTAAACTTGATCGATACACGTGAAAAGCACCGGAACACCACTAATCACAGTGTATTTCAAAGCAATACTTATGGAGATATGTGTATTGACTTTTCTATCTTTGTATACGTAATATATATATATATATATATATATATATATATATATATATATATATATATATATATATATACACGATAGTAAAAAGAAAATATTTTTTTATTTTTTTATTTTTTATGAAGATATATTCACAAGAAAAATATGAGAGAAAACGATTTAAGAAAAATAATATTTATAGTAGTACTTAATATTTTTTGTGTAACACTTTAGGAAAAGTGTTACTTTTTTATTTTTGATTAGTTTATTTTTTGGTGCAATTCTTATGAAAGAAATTGCTTTTTGTGATTTTTTATTTTTTTTGTATTTTTATTTTTGATTTTTTTTTGTAATTTTGATTTTTTTAACAAGAAAAATAACGTTCAAAAGTGAACGGATCCCAAAATCCAAATCGTCTCACGAAAATCATCAATCTTGATCGAACCGGCAGTGGCGCCAATTTAATATTCGTTTTTTAGTATAATCATTTTTCCTCGAATTGATATCCAATCTTTACAAGAGATTCATCGTTTTTGGTTCAATTAAAGGATAGTTGGTATTATGTCTAATTCAAAAAATCACGTAAAAAGACTAAAAATAGTAACTAATACGTATATGTACTATACTAAAAACAAGGAGCATGTACCACAATTAAAACACAAAGTACAAGTAGGTAATGCACAAAAAATAAAATGCAAATACTATTAAGAAAAATGCAAAATGTAAAAACACCCCAAAACGTAAATGTAAAATTGCGAAAATACTAAAATCGATTTTTTATATTTTTTTATTATTTTTTTATTTATTAAAACTGATTTTTTATTTAAAAATCAAAAATGAAAATTGAAATTGAATTTCTATTAATACCGGTTTTTAAAAACGTGAACAACCCAACCCAAATGTTATAACCAAACCAAATGAACACAAGTCCAAACCTGGCCCAATTCGCAGGCCCAGCTCAGCTGCGTTTTGGGCCAATTAAAAATAAAAGTGAAAGATTTGGACTGCTATGCAATCAACTCTTTGTGTCAAGTACAGAAACAAGTAATAAGGGGAAGGACTAAATTGCAATTAAAACAAGTTCAATAAGCAAAAACGGGCTATGAAAGAAATAAGTTAGTACAAGCTTATTAATGGACCAATTAAGTTCAAACAAGTTGCAAAATGATTAAAATGCAAATTTAACAAGCCAAAACTGAAATGAGCTTATGGGATAAGCTACAACTCTCAAATGAATTTTCTCAATAAGCCACTTTTAGGAGTTAGGAGAATTGGCTTATCTAATTAAGCTGAAACTTATAGGAATTGTTATTAAGCTAAGAATAATGAGATCTATCTGAGCACTTTCTGAAATTTCACTTTTAATAAGCTAAAATAAGACTTTTACCAAAAGAGCTTAACAAATAAGCACTTTGACTTTTTGACTTTTTTTCCAAAAAGCTTCAAACTTTCCAGTAGGTAAATGGTTGAACGAATTATAAGAAACTTTTGTGAAATAATTATGCTATAGGATGACTGAATAAGCACTTATGAAAATGTATTAAGCTAACAGTAGGTAAATGGTTGAACATGTACTTTATAAGCTATTACTAGGTTTATTAGTAAGCTTCAAAGAAAACTTATAACTAATCTTAACTAGATGATACTATAAGCTATCCAAAAAGCCAAAACACAAAGTCTAAAACACTGTTATGAAGAACCTAGAATGATCTAAAGTTGACTGATTAGACTATTTTCCTAACAGTTAAACCATAAGCACTTTTAACTTCTAAAATTGTTTGACTTTGGTAATGTCCAATGTTTTGACTCTTTCTAGGACTTGTTTATGAGGCAAATGAGATACAACAAACCTTAAAACCACAGCTTAAATAATAAGCTAACTAAAAGCTAATCCAAACACTCCTTAACAGCTAAAATTGGAAAATTAACAAAGGCTTATGGAGATCTAATGAATTTTAAGCTAAAACAGATAATGAGAACTCAAACGAAGATTAAATGAAGGAGAATTAAGCAAGTATCAAAACAAAAAACTCAATTGATCATGTAATTCACATTTAAGCCTAATTTTGCCTAAAATTGAAAATAGAAAACAACCTCACATCCAGGCCTGTCCTTTGATGTAGGATGATCAAAACATAATCACTAACACTAGATCAAGCTCAAACAGCTACCAAAACACCGGAATTCACATAATAGAATTTTGTGAATTCAAACTTAAGCTTTCCCTCCAAAACTTGAAACAACAACAATACTTGATCAACTTCTAAATTAATGGCTTCAAAAGCTTATAATCAAGCATAGGATCACAACATAACAATCATAACAGTAGAACTCAATGGAGAAGATGATGAACAGTAACAATGGCATTTTTATTAATGTGAAGTGAATTGAGGTACAAGATTGGAATGAAAGGATTACAAATGCTATACTAAGTACAAAACAAGCTAATGAGAGGAAATTTGCATAAATTCTAAGCTAGAAAATGAACTATGTTAAAATTTGGGGAGCGTCTTCTATTTATAGGCAATTAGGAGGTTGTTGGGAAAGCGTGTGGGTGACAGGGGAATGTTAGACTGACAAGTTCTCAGTCTATCACAGTTAATTGCTCCAATAAGAACATGACATGTGGATTAGGGTTTGTTCGTCAAGAACCAAATTGGGGATTTGTGATATAGGGCACGGCATGTTAATTGATCACCACCAATGGGTTCGTCTCTCCAAGGCGATGGACTTTCATGTTTAACCCTTTCTCTGAAACGTTCTCTATCGTCTTATTCATTCTGGTGAAGGGGAGAACGAGAGAGTGACATGTGGCTAACTCTGGTTGGCTCTTTTTCTGTTAAAGTGCAAGACACGTTGGTAATCCATTAATAATGAAAGAGAGTGTTGTGATTGGCTATGAAATGTTGCTTCCTTATTGGTCCACGTGTGCTATGAAATGTTGCTTCCTTATTGGTCTACGTGGCAAGGGTTCAATAAGTTTTCTTTCTTTCGCAGTTTTAGTCCCTCTACTTTGCAAACTTTGATCTTTTTCCCAAAACTTTGTAGAATCTTCATCTTCAGCCCTCAAAATTTCTCACTTTTGGCACTTTTGGTCCTTTTGACTTTATGTTGACTATTTCTTCATAAATTGATCGTGAAATCGTGTGTTTTCTTCATTTTTGTCTTTTTGTACCTATTTCACAATAAAACACAAAACCACGCGTAATTCTGACTTTGACGTTTATAAACTCACGTTTTGGTTTGGTTTTTCCTTGTTTTTAGTGAGAAAATGGTAAGTGTTTACACACTTATCAATGACCACCGAGTATTGCCCCGAAACTGAGATAGCTAGAATGGAGAAAGAGTTGTGGAATCTGCAGATGAAAAATGATGATATTGAGGCCTACAATAATAGGTTTCATGAATTGGCCCTAATGTGCCCTGAGATAGTTTCAACTGAGTAGAAAAGATAAAAAGGTATGCTAAGGGATTTCTTGAAAGGATTAAGGGACAGATTACTTCATCAAAACCTTCCTCCTTACATGAAGCTGTTAATATGGCTCGTGAATTGGTCGATCAATCTGTGGAAAGTAAAGCTGCTAAGTATAATGATGGTAATAAACGAAAATATGAGGATAATAAAGGAAACAACCAGGGGAGAAACCAAGGAAAAAACCGCAGTAACAACCGAGGCAAAAGCAAAAACTACAACAAGAGGCAAGAGACAACAAGTCAACAACAATGTATGCAACTGCTCCTGTTGTTCCTGCTGCCCCTGCTAGCAAACAACGCTATGCTAGAAATTTGCCTAAGTGTGAATTATGCAACTGGCATCATCCCATTGGTGTGTGTCCTCCTAGGTGCGCTAAGTGTAAGAGGATGGGTCATGAGGAAGGAAATTATATTGTGGTGTGTTTTGGCTGTGGAGAGAAGGGTCACATCAGGACTCGGTGTCCTAAGGCTAGTAATAAGTATGAAACACTTATCCTTTTACCACTTATTTCCAATAATAACAAGACCAAAACGTGTATTTTATGTCGTAAAAGTGGAATTATGCATGGTTTGTGTTTTTATTGTGTTTCAGGATAAAAATATGAAAAAGGGAGAAAACACGCGCTTTAACGGGATTTTATCGAAGAAAAAGACAAAATACGAAGTCAAAAGGTCAAAAGTACAAGAAGAACGGAAGCCAAAGGCCTATTCTGAAGATTTATCGAAGAAAAAGTCTAAAAGACGGAAGTTTAACAAAGTCGAAGAACCAAGTCTACTAAAAGAAGAAAATTAGAAGACAAGTTCAAGTTATTATTCGACTAATCCCGAGACAAAGTCGAGAAAACAAGATATTTAAAAGACGAGAAAGACGAGAAGAAAGGAGGAAGAAACAAGCACCTACTCCTTCCCCTATATATAGTTAGAAAATAGTCATTAAGGAGTTAGTTAATTTTGAGTCTTTAATTTTTAGTAGGTAATTAAGTGTGTTTTATTTTTCTTCTCTCTAGTTTTTCTTTCAAGCTTATCAAACCTTCATCTTAATCTTGTAATCTTTGATCTTAATCTTCAATTTAATCAAGTTTATTTCATATATCTCATTCTACCTTTCTTAATAATCTATTGTTTTTGCTTAATTAATCATGTAGTTGGTTTAATTTTGTTGATGATGTGATTGTTTTGCTTATTGGATTGTGCTTATTGAGTTGGTGTATTTGAGGTTTTTAGATTATTGTGCTTATTGCTTAATTTTTATGTTTATTAGTTTTTAAATAAGTTGATTTTGGTAGTTTAATATGTTTATAAAAAGTTGATTTTTAAATTTTGCTTATTTAGTGTTTTAAATGTTTTCAAGTCGTGGCTTATTTGCTTTTTCCTAAAATCATTTTGGTTAAAGTTTTTGGTTAAGTGCTCTTTAGTTTTGGCTTATTTTTAGTTTTGCTTATTTTGTACTTGTCCGGGTTTTGAAAACCCTAACATTCCGGATAAGCTTCTAAGTAACATTCCGGATAAGTGATTAAACCCACATTCAGGATAAGCAGCTTCATCTAGTATTCCGGATAGTTGGTCAAGCACGTATTCCGGATAACCACTTAAAGTCATATTTCGGATAGTAGTAAAAGCATAGATTCTGGATAGTTGCATAATTTCATATTCCGGATGTCATTCATTTTGAAGATTCCGGATAGTCGTTTAAAGTTACAGATAAGGCTTGTTATAGATTCCGGATAGTTGGTAAAATATGGATTCCGGATAAGAGAATTATTACTTATTCCGGATAAGGTAAATTCGTAGATCCCGGATAGCCCCTCGAAGTTTAATTCCGGATAACACCCAAAACTTACATTCCGGATTATGTTGATCCCAAACTTAGATCGATTTAGCTTGTGTAAACGAGATTAAATCAAGTTAAACACGTAGAGAAACTTTGTTGTGTATAAAACAATTTAAGTATTATGCGGAATTAATACTCAAACAAGAACACACAAACAATGTAAACCAAACTTTCACTTTGATTGATTAGAACAAACTTGCTTACAATGAAAGAGTTAAACGAATGTAAACTTATATGAAAACAAAACCTAAAGGTCTTCTTTTATAGACATAAGAAGCCTTGTACAAGAGTCTACGTATCAACTATTATAGGTAAAGATAAATATAGAAAATACATTGTTGATCATATCTTTACTAGAAACAAACTAGAAACATAATACGCCTAGACTAAATCTTCTATCAGTGCTTAACTTCATCCTATCAACGCTTGACTTCTTCTTGTCAACGCTTGATCTGTCAACGCTTGTTTTCTTCTTATCAACCTTATTTTCTTCTTGTCAGCGTCCAAGTGTACTGGGTATATTATATTCCCAACAATCCTCCCCTAAACTTGATATCTACTCTAGTAATCAAGTTTGAGAATAAAAACTAAGAACTAGGAGGATTCTTACAAATCTTATCAAATTGGTAATAAACATGCCTAATCAAATATTTGGCCACGTCACTTGAATAGTCAATCTCCAGCTGTGTTGTCTGCATCTTTTCCAAAACTTCTTTGGACATGGGATACTCAACATCTACAAGAAGATACTCAGCAAACTTTGTAGAACTCAAATAATACACACCAACAGCTGAATACAAACGCCATTGAAGTCCACTGATATCATCCTCAAGATCCTTCCAAACAGGATCTTCTTCTTCTGGTACACACATTCTCTTGAATGTTGACCGAAGCTTTATTCCATTGACTGAAGTAGGTGCTTTAGTCTCATAGTTGGCCATCAACAACCTCCAAAGGTATACCAAGTCTTCCCTATCCATACTTGCAAAGAGAGACATAAGAGTAGTAAATGTGTGTACCTCTTTCCCATATCTGCCAATCATCCAAAACCCACTTGCATCTTCTTCATAGCTAATGATAGGGTTTCTGGCATCAAGAGGTAACACTTGCACCACATTTGAAGCTTCCATGGGTGAGAGCTTAATGCTCATTCTTATAACAGCTTCACTGGGATTTAATTTATCCATATCTTTAGGGAACTCAAGTGGAACTCCCTTCTTCAAAGGCCTTGGAACAATCATTGCCTTTTGAATCTCCATCTCTTCTACAAGTTCTTCTCTCCTTTCATCTGAGAGAAGTCTGATAGTATTCATTTCCTTCACTGTTGCCCAAATGGGATAAGCCTTATACTCTAATTCTTCAAAGGATAACCCCTGCAATTTCTGAAAGGTCCATCCTGTTCCATGACATCTGAGTAACATGTAGTAAAGCTCCCTTCTATCTCTCTTCAGCAATGAGAAAAAATTGCTAGCCTTATGCTTCAGAATTACCTTGAAATCTCTTTGAACTCTTAGAAGAATCTCCAATCCCCAAATTTGATCTGAAATTGTCATATCTAGATTCAACATAACCTTATCTTCCCATGCATGGTACATCTGAGCAACTTCTGGCATATCATAATCTACCTGCAACTTTAACTCTCTAAGTTTCTCCCTTGCCAACTCATCACCATATTCAAGTCTTTCTGGTTGTTCAATTATCATAACACTTGAATCTGAACTCCCTTCATCACTTCCTTCGTGTTCCTCAGAAGTAACAACAAATGGTGATTCACCAACCTTCTCCATTTCTTGTTCCACAAGTTGTGCAACCAACTTTGAATCAAACTCTACTTGAGCTTCATCCTTTGGAACCTCTGTTTCTACCATGATTCCTTTACCCTTATCTAATGGATCAATGATGGGTAAATATGATGATGGTACCTGTGAAGACACTTCCTTGATGATAGCTGATGACTGGAATACACCAACCATATCTGTAGGTCTGTCAACGCTCAAATTCTGTGTGTCAGCGCCCAACTTACTCTTGTCAGCGCTGGGTGTGTCAACGTCCAAAGTCTGCTTGTCAACGCTCACCTTACTTGTCTTAGCGCCTCTTGTAAACTGCTCCATTATTGTTGTAAAGGACAAGTTCAAGTTTGTAGGAGTAACCAAAGATGTATCAAAACCTGGTTGCTTCTTCAATACAATAAGGGCTTCAGCCACACCTAAAGATTCTCCATCATGTGAGCCTTTGTCACTCACATGGATCTGCCTATCCTCTCCTTTGGAAGAATCCTCCATACCACGCCTATTGTTAGCATCCTCCAAAAGAACAATCCTCTCCCTCAATTGCTTGAGTTCAAGGCCTTGTGTACTGACTGTTTGTACCAGGTCTGCATTTTGCTTTTGCAAGCTAATGCAGACAGTCGTCAATTCCAACATTGTATATGGTTCCAATATGCCCTCCTCTAGAATGGGTATTTGACCTCCCAAAGTAGAGTCATGGGGCATGGATGAGGTCTTAATATGTTAGGACTGGCTTGGCCTGCATCTAAGTGAGTACCAATAGTCCCAGCCTCATCCATAGCACCAACCACACTTGTGGTGGTGGTTCTCTCTACAACATGGCTAGGACCACTAGAGGAGAACACTCTAGTAGTCCTTGGGTGTTTCATCAACCTATATTTAGGGGGTGTAGAAGATGATGTAGATTGGGTGGTAGTTTGAAGGTTAAGGGGTGTTTGGGTCTGTGAAGGAAATGTGTCAACGTTTGGATTACTAGTGTCAACGCCAACATTTAACATGTCAGCGTTGAAGGATTCTTGGTCAAGTTCCATGTGTTTAGGTGAAGGTAAGGGATCTGGTATTGGGTCAAGTTGTGGTTGTGGGTCAGGTGGAGGTTGTGCTGCTGCAATAAAAGCAAGCATAGCTTGGGTGAGGGGTAAATCTCTGTGAGGCGGAGAGTTCATCTTACTAAAAATAGCTTTCTTTTGCATAGGGATCTCATAAAAATCATCATGATCCCTTGTGCAATACCCTTGGTCATCAAAAATCATTTGTAAAAATCTGGGATAAGCCAAAGTCATCTTATTACCCTTGTTTTTACACATGCCATCAAAAATGAGTTTAGAAAAATTATACTTTTGCCCATTTGTAATGCACATAATTGCACTAGCAATTGATCTGTTAATTTCATTATGGGCAGTACATTTGGGACTCAAACATTGAAGGATGACATGTATTAAGTACTTCCAGGCTGGGGGGAATTCTTGTTTATGATACTTATTTAAAGTACCCTCTTCAGGGAAAGGATACCCTAATGCCTGAAGTCCTTGTTCTATCTCATTAATGGGGAGAGTGGTTATACCATCTGCATCATTAAGATGCAAAGCCTGGCGAACCAAGGCTTCAGTAACCACCCAAGTACTCCCATGAACAATAGATGTTAATGTAGTCACATTATTAAGCGTTGAGGAACTAACAGTGTTCCAAAACTGTTTAATATGAGTGACGGGGATGAGAGGAGCATGAGAAAGTGCATAACTAAGTGGAGATGCATTCAAATACGCCACCATCTGAGTGTATTGTGGAAACAGAGCATCATCAGCCTCCAAATAAGCAATCATATTGTGCTGACTTCTGAATCCCAATACCAAGTCACTTGGTTTAAACTTAGGCGCCATAGATATAGAAAGTTGTTTGTGAAAGATTGTAAAAGCTGAATTATAGGAGAAAAGTTGTTAGACAAGAATATAAGAGTACCCTGTTTAAAAAGTAGGAGCCAAATATATAGGAGTGATAGGCACTTGTGATTGGTCAAAAATAAGGCAAGTATTTTCAAAATATAATGATGAAAATATTGAAAAGAAAATATGTTATCTTGTGCATTAACTAAAATTTATCTACTCCCAAAATTACGGCCCAAATTTTCGTCAAAAATAACAACTGGGTAGGACCCAATGAGTGTCAACGGTCAAAAATAACCCATCAACGCCCAACGGCTATATTCTTGTCAACGCTTGCAAGAGCCATGTCAACGTCTAAATTGGTCACAATAACGCTTGAAAATATGTCTCAGCGTCCAAAAATAAAAGTAATAAAAATTAAAAAAGGACCTTAACAAAGTAATGTATCCTAGTGAAGATAACCTATAAACTGAAAATTATTATAGGGCGGCAAGCACTGTCCAATTATGCACACTTTCTTATGCAAAATAGACATAACAGTCCTCTAGTGTCCCTTGCTAACCAAAATTATTAACAGTTAAGTTATCTCATAAAATCCCTTGTAACTCCCAGGTAAACCCAATATAAAGCATACCCAAGTCTCCCAACAGACCACATCTAATTCTAGGCCAAAAAGGTCTTGGCAACATGCATAGTGTATCAACTTTGCATGCTACAGTGCCTCGTGAGATAGAAAACTAACTCATACTCACCATCGGACACAATCTATAATTGTGATAAGAGTATTATAAGAATACCCAAAAAGTCCTAAAGGTTCTTAAAACCTCCCCATAAACTGTGATACATAAGTTTCCAAATAATATGCATGTAAATAAAAATTTATGTCAAGATAGGAATATAAATATTCCAACAATCATCAATAAATTGAAACATGCTCCAATGATTCTCCAAGAATCCATAAGCAACTCTGTATCTAATGGTACAATGCTAACAACGCCTGCACACTTAGATCAAAAACCACAAAACTAACATGTTGCTGACAACGTCACGATAACACTTATCAGCGTTAAAATAACCTTTGTCAGAGTTAGACAAAAAAAGTGGAAAATCTAATTTCTCAAAAAGACCAATAACAATGCATATCCTGTACATACTTTTACACTAAGACCCTAAAACACGTATTAAGTGAGATTGATCATTCCAATACTTGTTACCAAGTATTGAAATTTTCCAGTATCAAAAGGTTTAGTTAATAAATCAGACACATTTTCTTCTGAGTCAACCCTATCTGGTTGTATTAAACCCTTTTCAAAACAATCTCTTATAAAATGATGTCTAATTTCTATATGTTTTGTGTTAGCCTCAAAATATTGAGTCAAACAAGAATGCTCGGTCAAATGTTTATTATGTATCGTATTTTAGAACGTTGTAATAGGTAGTATGTTAGTCGTGTCTAACGGGCTTAACTTTAAGCTAAGGTTCATTGATAAGTAACCAAAGCCCAAAAGGAAAGCCCGACCCATGATCATATAGCCCATTAAGCTACATGTAAGCAAAGGCTATATAAACCCTTCCTAGCATGTTAGGAAGGGTGTTGGTTCATTTTTATTCTCACTTCTCAATCTAATATTTCACAAGTTCCAACCATTTCTCTCTACTTTCTCTCACTACTGTCTCTCTCTAAAATTCATCTCATATGTACCTTTCTTTCTTCATAAATTCGTATTATATCATTCATATATTAGGGACAACAATTGGTATCAATCGCCATGGGGTAGTTTTGTGATTGGTTGTTGTGTTTTCACTTGATTTATTTGATTTGATCCTTATTTCTTCCACGAATTCAAGATTTTTTTTGTGTTTGTTTGTGATTTCAAGTCGTATACCTTCTTCATTAGTGTTGTAGTGATTTTTGGTATCTTGGTTTTGGTTAAAAACACAAACTTTCTTGGATCAAACGTTCAAAAATTCTTGGTTTTTCATCATTCCAAAATTCTAGCAAAAGTATCACCATCGGAAGTACAAAGGGAGTGAGGCCAGTCGCAATAACCACTAGGTTCTACTTTGCGATCTAAAGATTTCGATACCTTATTCCGACGTGACATTCCGATCGTACATTGCGATCTGGATTTCGACGGTTTCAAGGGACTTTTGAGTCGTTACTCTGCCAAATTTGTTTTAGACACATTCTGATCTGAACATTCCGATCTGAACATTCCGATCTGAACATATTCCGATCTGAACATTCCGATCTAAGGATTCCGACAGGTATACATTGCGATCTAAGCATTCAGACAGAAGGACATTCCGATCTAAACATTCCGACCAGTGCATTCCGATCTAAGCATTCCGACAGCCAACATTCCGATGGACATTCCGATGACACATTCCGATGGACATTTCGATGACATGTTTAGCTAAATTTTGTTTGAGTATTTTTTAGACTTAGCCACCATCTAGACTAGTTTCAAAATATCGTTTACACGAAGATCAAAAAAAAAGAAAAAAAAATAGCATTTTTCCGTCAAGTAAATTCAAATTTTCTCCATACTAGTTTTAGGACATTTCTAGCTCAATTTCAAAATTTGGCGATACAAAATTTTTTGGTCTACCATTTAGTCGGACTGAGAAAAAAAATAGCATTTTTCGGAATTTCAACAACAACTCAATCACATCATATCTACTTAAGATCCATATTCACTTCATCATTTCAGAGAATATTGAGATGGATTCTACTGCCGAATATCGTGTCACAAACAACAATATCATGGTGGCGGGTAATAAAGAGAGACCACCAATGCTTGTGTCTGGTCAGTAGGCTCAATAGTAATCTCGTTTCTTACGATATCTTGATACAAGACCCAATGGTGATGCCTTGAGGAAATGTATTACTCATGGACCATATGTATTCAAGAAAATCTCAATTCCTCCAAGAGCAGCCACAGATACTACTGATCCAATACCTGCAAGTGAACGTGATAAAACAAGAGCCGATCTCACACCTGAAAATTGTGCTTGGCATGATGCGGAGAAGGAAGCCATCTATATGGTTTTAAGTGGGATTGGAGATGATATTTACTCCACGGTTGATGCATGCCCGACAGCACATGAAATGTGGACTGCGATTGAACGCTTGCAACAAGGAGAATCACTCAACAAACAAGATGTCAAAACAAACTTGTTTTGGAATTTTGGCAAGTTTACTTCAAGGGATGGAGAATCAGTTGATTCATACTACTCTAGGTTATATAAAATGATGAATGACATGACAAGAAATAATCTGCAAGTCTCCACCAATGCAAGTCAATGTTCAATTTCTTCAACAACTTCAACCAGAGTGGACACGGTTCGTCACTTTAGTGAAACAACAAGAAAAGTTAGACGAGGTCTCATATCATCGACTCTTTGATATCTTGAAGCAATTTCAGAATGAAGCAAATGAGATTCGAGCTGAACGTGTTGCCAAGATGGCTAATCCACTTGCTTTAGTGACTACCACACAACATATTCAAGATCATCACCCTCGTGCTCCTAAGCCATACTCCACTACATCATCTTCACCACGATATTCCACATCATCTAAGTCTTCATCATCCAAAAAATCTTGAGGTAAAGTGCCAAGAGCGCCATCACCACCATCTGAGTCATCATCTGAAGAAGATAGTGATGAAGACCAAGCTCAAAAGAACCGAGAGATGAAACAACAAATTGCTTTCATAATGAAGACTTACAAGAAAATCTACAAACCCATCAACAACAATCTTCGTACTTCATCTAACACAAAGAACCGATATGTTGAGAGTCCTCCAAGGTATGACACACGTCGACGTGGTGAAAGTCCTTCTAGGTATGATCGACATAATCCAACACATGTTGAGGGTTCTGCAAGGTATGATCGTCAAACTGCCAAGTATGATACTCAGAGGATTGCTGCTGCTACTGGGAATAGGGACACTGTTGGAAGTCAAGTGGTTCAGCAGAGTGGGATTCAGTGTTTTAATTGCCAAGGTTATGGGCATATGGCAAAGGAATGCAGGAAACCAAAAAGGGTTAGATACTCCAGCTATCACAAGGAAAAGATGCTGCTATGCAAGAAAATGGAAGCAGTGGTTAAATTGTCAGCTGAGGAAGGAGCAATGCTTGATGATACTGATGATGAAGATTCTGATCAAGAGCTCGATGCACATTACTCGTACATGGCAAAGGTTGAAGAAGTTCTCAAAGTCACTGAAGATGACAATGGCCCTATCTTTGACACTGAGCCAATCGATAAGGTACACACTACTGATGAATATAATGTGTTTGGTGATATTCCTGAGCATAGTGATCTACCCAATGCCATTAATGACACGTGTATGATGGAAACGGTTGCTAGCAATACCACACCCGATTCATCAGACATGTGCAATAATGAGTCTGAGGATGATCAACATGCAAATGAATATGATGAAGAGGAACGTATTGCGCTTGCTAATTTATTTGCTACTTTACAAAAAGATGTCACTGAAAATAAAAAGAGTCAAAAGCAATTAAAGAAGGCAAACGCTACGCTCACTCAAAGTTTTGAAGAATGCAAAGCTGCTCTTATCAAATCTACTGAGATGACTGAAAGCTATAGAGATGAGCTCCTTCAGAAAACCAAAGAGCTTGAGGGGTACATGGGAAGTGCGTTAAAAAGTCAAAAGGACGATTTTGAAAACAAATATAATACCACTCTTGAGTTATTAGCCAAAGAGAAGCGTCAATATAATGTTTTCTTAATGGATGAACGTCAAAAAACGTACCTTGCCAATACCAAAGTTAATGAACTTGAACAAAAGCTCTCTATGACCACTACCGATTCTGCTAAAATTCTTGAGGATAAGAAACAAGAGGTAGATGCTTAAAACAAGACTTCAAAAGTAGATACGATAAAGAAACTGAAAAAGTAACGAAATTAGAAGAACAAGTCGAATTTTTGAAGAAAGTTGTTTATAAAACGCATGATTCTATTCAATCCGTAAGAATGCTAGCACCTCCATCGATGTTTAAGGGTCAAGCTAGCTTTGCAAGTCCTAAGTACCTTTCCAAAGCTCAAGCTGCGAACCCGTGTCTTTATCTTGATGAGACTGAAAGGACCGATCTTGATTGCATGCCTGTTAGTGCCGATAGTGAAGAGACTGCCCTTTGGGATGATGATAGTCAACCTCTTATCAATAAGAGTTTGTAAAACCATATAATTATGCTTATGAGAATAGTCTCTATGGTCTTTTCAACAAACAAACTCAGAAAACTCGTGAGGAAGTGTTTCTAGAATGCAAACAAAAGAGAATTTAATGGAAGAAAGCATTTACCCCTAAGAAATCTAATGTTTACAAATACATAAACTACCTCACTCTATATGAATCTAAAAGCAAGAGTAGGAAAACATTATGTATTCTTAAACACCACATAGATAATGTTAAATCTATTGTTAAAAGAGATTGGGCAAAACGTGAAAATGCTGAGTGGACACGCCCGATTCCTCAAGATATTACCTTGCTTGTGAAAGAACTCTTAATTCGAAATACGGCGTTGATTAAAGAAACTGTTCTTCAACTTGAGGAGTTCATTCGGACTGAAATGTATGATGATTTAAAATATGTTGAATCTCTTGAGAAACACATTGATGATCTTCAAATGGAGAAGTCTGATTTCTCAGATGAATATGATTTACTCTTTCAAGAATGCATTTCTAAAGATGTTATGTGTGCTTATTTTACATCTTGTGCTGATATTGATGAATATTCTGAAGTTGCATGCCAATATCTTGATAAGATCAAAGAATGTGAACTTCTTGAAATTGAGCTTTCGAAACGTAAAGAAAATGTTGACAAAAAGGCTTTTGAGTTACTTCAACACAAAACTGATTTCCTTCAAAAACATTGTCATTCACTTGAACTTGCTTTGCAAAAAGACGTTGGTAGTTTTCCACATGATAATAAATTACAAGAAAAACTTTCCCAAACATTTCGAGAAATGAATGAACAGAATTTGGAAATTAAAGGGTTGAAAGCTCAATTACAAGACAGGGACAGAGCGATAGCAGAGTTGTAGAAACTCGTTGCTAAAATGGGTGGGAAAATCGTGGAACCTAGCATTAAGAAACCTATTGTTAGACAACCCAATGCCTCTAAAGTAAATAGATCCTCTATCTTGGGAAAACCATCTGCTTTATCAAATTCCTCTTTTGCAAAACCTGTGTTTGCCCCCAAGATGGATGGAAAGGAACGGTTACCACAGAATCAACCCATAAGGAATCCTATAGCACCAAGCGTTAAGAAAAAAAATGTGATTAAACCAGGGATGTATAGAATGTCCACTAAGCCCACAAACAAAGATACTAACTCACCTCAGACTTCTAGAAACACTAATATTCGTGTGTCTTCTACTACAGGAATAGTCTCCACTACTAGTGTTAGCCGGCCTCAGCGTAAGAGCACTCAAGTGAATGATAAGGTCCGGAAACACAAGAATCACGGCAAGATGAAGCAAGTAGAAGAACACCCTAGGAATTTGAATGTTTTTAAGAATAAAAAGTCTGTTATCGCATGTAATGACGATTTGAATGTTGTGAATGATTTGAATGCTATGAATGTGAAATTTGTTTATGTCAAATGTGGAAAGTGTGCTAATGTTAATCATTCAATGTGTGCTATGAAACCTGTGAAAGGCATAGATACTAGAACTAAGAAGCAAGTTGCGATGCCTATTAATGCTAGTAAACCCAAACGCAAAGTGAACCATTCTGGTGCAACCCCCACTAAGAAAAGTAATGCATCAGACTCCACCACTAAGAACCCTAGAAGCAAAATTAAGGAATTATATGAGTCTGCTAGCAAGTCTTGGAAATGGTGGTTTGCTAATTAATGTTGTCCAGGATATAAATGGATGCCAAAAGCTAGGACATAAAATGTGAAAACGAGTGTTAGTTTGCCTTTAAATGTTGATAAGGACACTAATGATTCTACTATCACAACTACTGTGGTATCCAATTTAGCAAATGCTCCATCGTGTTCTAACTCTTCTGCAGGTGATACAAATAATTCTCTTCATACTGGACTCCGGATACACGAAGCACATGACGGGGAATCTCAAGCTTCTAATTAATTTTGTGGAGAAGTTCCTGGGTATGGTCCGATTCGGAAATGATCAATTTGCACGATCCTAGGATATGGAGATTTGGTTCAGGGGAATATTACGATCAAAAGGGTATACTACGTCGAAGGGCTCAATCACAATCTTTTCTCGGTTGGTCAATTCTGTGATGAGGATTTGGAGATTGCTTTCAGAAAGAAGACATGTTTTGTTCGTGATTATGATGGGAATGACTTACTTACCGGTACACGGGGTACTGATGTTTACACAATTTCACTCCAAGACACAACTTCATCAACTCCAATTTGCTTCATGGCTAAAGCTTCAACGACTCAGGCATGGTTATGGCATCAACGTCTTTCTCATCTCAACTTTGATACCATCAACCTGCTTTCCAAGAAAGATATTGTGAGAGGCCTTCCAAGTTTGAAATTCATCAAAGATCATCTCTGTTCTTCTTGTGAGCTTTGTAAAGCTAAACGAAGTAGCTTTAAAACAGTGACAACACCAAGCTCAAAAGGACGGTTAGATCTTCTTCATATGGATCTGTGTGGTCCCATGCGTGTTCAGAGTATCAATGGAAAGAAATATATTCTGGTAATTGTCGATGATTACTCAAGGTGTACATGCACTCACTTCTTGAGGTCCAAGGATGAAACACCCGATGTTCTCATCAGCTTCCTTAAACTGATACAACGTGGTCTTCAAGCTCAAGTTAAAGTGGTTCGTACTGACAGAGGTACATAATTTTTTAATTCAAATCTGAGAAAGTATTTTGAAGCCGAAGGGATTAAACATGAAACATCTATTGCTCGAACACCCGAACAAAACGGCGTTGTTGAAAGACGAAACCGTACTTTAGTTGAGGCTGCTCGAACATTACTATCCGCTTCAAAACTTCCACTGTACTTTTGGGCCAAAGCCGTGTCAACCGCGTGCTACACACAAAACCGTTCCTTAATTATCCCAAGACACGAAAAGACACCATATCACATAATTCATGATCGAAAACCTTCACTCAAACACCTTCATGTTTTTGGATGTACTTGTTACATTATTCGAGATGGTGAAAATTTGGATAAAATGAAAGAGAAAGGTGATGCATGTATTCTTGTGGGATATGCAACTCAGTCTAAGGGATATAGAGTATACAACAAGAGAACAAAATTGATTGTCGAGACCATTCATATTCGATTTGATGAATTGCAAGAAATAGCACTTGAACAAAATAGTTTAAGTCCCGATCCACAACGACAACGACTTCCGTTCACAACCGCACGGAACTCGGAACTCAAGACCACAGCAATGAACCGTCAAGTTCAACGCTGGTTCCAGAACATGTTCCTAGAGCTGATATGACAGTCGACACGACAATTGAAGAGTTGGAAATGTTATATGGACCAATGTATGATGAATATTTCACGGGGTAGAAACAAGTTGTATGTTCGCACTCGCCGTGAGTACTACTAAACCGAAAAACATCAAAGAAGCCATGGCTGATCATGCTTGGATTGAATCGATGACAGATGAACTTCAACAATTTGAAAGACTTAAAGTCCGGAAACTTGTTGACAGAACATACGATGTGATTCCATTGAATCTTCGTTGGATCTAGAAAAACAAGATGGATGAAGAGAATACGATCATCAAGAACAAAGCTAGGCTAGTGGCTAAGGGGTATGGCCAGAATAAGGGAATTGATTTTGATGAATCATTTGCACCAGTTGCTCGGATGGAAGCGGTCAGGATTTTCCTTGCTTATGCTGCACATAAGGGATTCACTGTCTATCAAATGGACGTAAAGACGTCGTTTCTTAACGGTCCTTTGAAGGAAGAAGTCTATGTCACGCAGCCGGAAGGATTTGTCAATCCTCATTATCCTGACAAGGTGTATCGTCTCCACAAGGCACTATATGGACTCAAGCAAGCTCCAAGGGCGTGGTACGACGAGCTCTCGAAATTTCTGGTATCCAAAGGTTTCTCAAAAGCTTCCATTGATTTAACTTTGTTTACTTATAAATATGGGGATGACATTTTGCTTGTGCAAATTTATGTTGATGACATTATTTTCGGGTCTACAAACCCAAAACATTCAAAATGGTTTGAAAAAGTAATGCACAGCAGATTTGAAATATCTATGATGGGCGAACTAAAATTCTTTCTAGGAATTCAAGTTCACCAATCCCCAAGTGGTATATTCATTAACCAAGCTAAGTATTGTCAAGAGATAATCACAAAGCATGGTATGACATCATGTGACCCCGTTGGGACACCATTATCAACCACATCGCTAGATGCTGACTTGGAGGGATTACCCATAGATCAAACGTGATATCGTTCCGTGATCGGGTCCCTCATGTACTTGACAGCAAGCAGACCTGATATTTCACATGCTACGTGTTATTGTGCACGTTATCAAGCACGACCCACTGAAAAGCACCTCAAGGAGGTTAAACGGATCTTTCGGTACCTCAAGGATACCATTCATTTGGGACTCTAGTATTTGAGGGAAACCGGTTTCTTTCTAACGGCCTATTCAGATTCTGATCATGCAGGGTGTCTTGATAGACGAAAAAGTACTTCTGGTGGTGCACAATTTCTAGGTCAAGATAAGCTTGTGGGATGGTCTTCCAAGAAGCAGGATTGCACATCACTTTCATCAGCCGAAGCGGAGTATGTGTCTCTATCTGCGTGTTGTGCTCAAGTTCTATGGATGAGAACACAACTCACGGATTATGGCTTCCACTTTGATAAAGTACCTATGTACTGTGACTTAAAGTTGGCCATAGCCATCTCCTGCAATCCGGTACAGCATTCCCGCACGAAGCACATTGATGTCCGGTATCACTTCATAAAAGAACAAGTTGAAAGAGGTATCGTTGAACTATACTTTGTTGGAACGGATTACCAATTATCTGACTTGTTTACGAAAGCTCTGTCGAAAGATAGGTTTGAGTACCTTGTTAGGCAAATTGGTATGAGATGTTTGACTCCAGCGGACCTGGAGATTCTGGCAAAGGTGCCTGCTTGATTTATCTATCAAACATCAACATGTAAATATCTTTGAAAAAGCAAAATACAAAAATATAAAACATATAAAAACAAAACACAAAATAAAAAATCTTTCAAAATCCAAAAATATTCTTCTCGACAGGTCTTTCAGTATCGATAATATGGACGTGCCTATAAATGTCGCTCAATAACGACGCGGGTGTCTACATAAAGCTCGAATAAAAGTTGTAAATATTTTTCAAAACATGTCATTTCTTCTTATAATAAAGGAAATTGTCTATTTTGGAAAATATTTCCAAACAATGGGTAGAGCAATCTATCACGGGTTGAGCTAGTCATAAAATATTCAACGTTTTGAGCTCAAGACAATGACTTGTTATCACTTTCAGATTGCAACTCGGATCTATATTCACGGGGGAGTGTACGATTTCGTGCTCTTACCCTCAGCAAAAGAAGAGAAATCTTCTTACACTTGAGTGGATTCGTCAAGACATTCAAAGTCTATGAACTCAAGTTTATGCTTTAGAAAAACATCTTCGACAAAAAGAAATAGGATTTTTCAAAAAGCGTTGAACACAATTTTTTTCAAGAATTTCTCAATGATTATTCAAAATCTTTCAAAAATTGTGTGTTCAACAAACTCCCATCCTCAAAAAACGAAATGTGGATCATATCCTCACAATGACAATTCAATTGGATCAATTTTTGAGGGGGAGCATTTTAACTTCATGCAAAGATTAACACATCTTTCTCCCGAAGATTTTCAAGACTATTTTCAAAATATATTTTAATCAAATTTGGTATCTATAATATCAAAAGATTTTATATATTAGAGATAGGGGAGAAAATGTGATTAAAATGTGATCTAATATAAGACTCAAGCACTTTAACTCTTACCTACATGTGTGAAACACTTTCGATTATCGATGCACATGTGAAGGGGGAGCATTTTTGAAACGACAAAACTTTCAAGGTGTTAAATGTTTTTCAAACATCTTGTTAGACATTTGAAGTGGTTTTCATGGTTACGATCAAATACCCACAACATCTTTAATTCACGACGTTATTGGTGTCAAAAGGGTGGTTAGGTTTAAGTCCTATGATCCTACCAGAACCGGAGGGATCTTTCCAAGGACAATCCAATAGATTATTAGAAGTCCTTAGGAAAGATGGATTAGAATGTGAACGTAGCTGAATGCCGACTAAGTACTGATGATAGCACTGGAACAATCACAACAAGGTGTTATTAATGATGTCTTGGTAAGCATTGAAGGGGTTGAAGAATGAAAAAGAAATGTCAGGATAAAGAGTGTAAAGAAAGAAGCCCTCCATACAACTTAGGCAGAAACCGGGTCAACTCATCATGAGGAAAAACTCATCATGGACCCAGTGATGTGAAGCACAACCCTTTCCTAGCTACTCAGGCTTCTCTCAAAAGAAGTTTGTTTTATTGTCACGGAGATCAACACGATTTCTATTGACTTTCTCACTCCGAGATAGTTGATATTGAATAGGTGGCATCTGCTCCAGCCTCCGACCACTAAAAGTGCACAAATCGAGTCTAGAGCCAAGAGATCAATCAAATCTCGTTAGGACACACGGATGAAGATCAAAGAGTCCTACGTTATATCCTTGTGATATTGCTAGAACACTCAGAGTGATAGTACTTAGTATTCACAATGATGAGTGGAAATCCTTCTAGTGTTAACATCAAACAGCACTGCGGTAGGTCATATGTAAGATTCTTTATGAATTGAACATGTGTAAAACTGAAAAGCAACAGTGGTTTGATTCTAAATTGATTCAAACTCATTTCAGGTATCTACACAATATCTTTATGGTCTTGCCAGAACATTCAGAGTGATATTCATTAATATTTACAGTGACGAATGGAAATCCTTTTAGCGTCAACCTCAAACAGCGCTACGGTAGGTGACTTGTGAGATTCTTATGAATCAAACTTGTGTCAACTGGAAAGCAACAATGGTAAGATTCTTAATGAATCAAACTTGTTCCAGGAATTTGAATTGACGACATTAATCAAGCGGATATTTATCCAATTGATTCACTCTTTATGTTCGCAGTCTTGCTTTGAGACGGTCGAGTAAAGATAACGGCTAGTACAGCCGCGAAACCCTGTCAAGGAGATTCTTAATTGAATCTACCTATCACAGGTACGGTATTTAATATCGTATAACGGTCTTCACCGACCGGAGGTAAAACGCTACCGATTTAAGACAAATGTCAAAGCCATTCAGTCCG
This sequence comes from Glebionis coronaria, assembly GCA_025667525.1. NCBI lineage: Eukaryota > Viridiplantae > Streptophyta > Magnoliopsida > Asterales > Asteraceae > Glebionis > Glebionis coronaria. The sequence continues at coordinate 461,143,810 of CM046877.1, forward strand.
TGTCTATGTTTTGTCTCGAGAAGGTGGCGTCACGGTGTACTCAGCAAAGTCAAAGATTCAAAACCACATACTCATGCCTAAAGACATATTCAATAATTAATAGTGTGAGCATGTGGATGAAGACACAAGATCACAAGATGACAAAGACAAGTCAAGGATGATTTGAAGATCTCAAGCTTAAAGACAAAGTAGAAAGACAACGACAAAGGCTCAAAGATCACAGCATGAAGGAACAAGACTACGATTACACGGTCAAGACTCATTTATGTCGAGATTAGTAATCTCTACAAATTTCCTAAATGACCAAGGTTTATGACCTCTCATTGGGGGAGATTGTTAGCCTCAAAATATTGAGTCAAACAAGAATGCTCGGTCATATGTTTATTATGTATCGTATTTTAGAACGTTGTAATAGGTAGTATGTTAGTCGTGTATAACGGGCTTAACATTAAGCTAAGGTTCATTGATAAGTAACCAAAGCCCAAAAGGAAAGCCCGGCCCATGATCATATAGCCCATTAAGCTACATGTAAGCAAAGGCTATATAAACCCTTCCTAACATGTTAGGAAGGGTGTTGGTTCATTTTTATTCTCACTTCTCAATCTAATATTTCACAAGTTCCAACCATTTCTCTCTACTTTCTCTCACTACTTTCTCTCTCTAAAATTCATCTCATATCTACCTTTCTTTCTTCATAAATTCATATTATATCATTCATATATTAGGGACAACATTTTGTTTTAGAGTGATGTACAGGATTTTTAATAATGCATAAAGTGCTGTTATTGTCTACAAAAATCTTGGTATGCATGAAATTATACCCATAATCCAACAGTTGGTTTTGAATCCATAAAACTTGTCCACAACAAGCAGCTGCTGCTACATATTCTGCTTCAGTTGTAGAATTGGCCACCACTGTTTGTTTCTTGCATTGCCAAGAGATCAATCTGCTCCCAAGAAACTGACATCCACCAGTTGTGGATTTTCTATCAAACTTGTCACCACCATAATCACTGTCTGAATATGCAATAAGCTCCAATGGTGAATCTTTTGGGTACCATAATCCCAGGTCTGGATAACATCTAAGGTATCTAAAGATTCTCTTGACAGCATGAAGATGACACTCTTTGGGAGTCACATGATGGCGTGACATCCACATCTTTTCCATCTCCAACTTTTCCCCAAGGGTGTTCTCTATCCATAGGAGTACTAGCCCTTTTCTCATTTGGAGAAAAGCCAAACTTCTTCAAGATTTCTGCTACATATTTATCTTGATAGATGAAGATATCATCTTCTTTCTACTGAACTTGTAACCCTAGAAAGAAGTTCATCTCCCCCATTGCACTCATCTTGAAATTATCTGTCATAAGCTTGGAAAAGTCTTCACTCATCTTTGGACTTGAAGAGCCAAAGATGATATCATCCACATAAACCTGGACAAGTAAGAAATCCTTACCAGTCTTCTTTGTAAATAAGGTCTGGTCTATGGTACCCCTTTTGAATCCATTTTCCACCAGATAAGTGGACAATGTGCCATACCATGCTCTTAGAGCTTGATGAAGTCCATACATACCTTTCTTGACTCTATACACCTTGTCTGGATGTTCTGAATCTTCAAAACCAGGAGGCTGCATTACATAAACCTCCTCTATAATTGTGCCATAAAGAAAAGCACTCTTCACATCCATTTGATAGACAATAAAGCCCATGCAGGAAGCATAGGCTAGAAATATCCTTATAGCCTCAATCCTTGCAACTGGTGCAAAGACCTCCTCATAGTCTATCCCTTCCTCTTGTGTATAACCTTGAGCCACTAAACGTGCCTTGTTCCTGACCACAATGCCTCTTTCATCCTTCTTGTTTCTAAGAACCCATCTTGTCCCAATAGGTCTGACATGTCTGGGACAATCAACCAACTCCCAAACATCCTGGATAGAAAATTGGTGAAGCTCATCCTGCATTTCTTCCACCCAACTTGGTTCTTTGAGAGCATCAAAAATCTTCTTGGGTTCCTGTTGTGACAGAAAATAGGCAAACAAACATGCTTGAACAAGAGGGGTATCAACCTTCTTGTGAATATTGGCAATAAATCCTCCAAGATTCTGATGAGATCTTTTAGTTTGAACAGGAGACATCACATCACCAATAATTAGAGAAGAGGGATGATTTTTTATTGTAGAAGTAAGCACTCCTCCCTCAAAAAGTGTGTTGTCTTCAATCTTATCTTCCATGTTACCAATATCTTCTTAAGACTCTCTTCCCTCAATATCTGAATGAACCTCTCCATTTCTATTTGAAGGTTCACCTTGTTCAAAATTTGAAGAGAAAATATGGTCAAGAGAGCTGTCAACGCCGGGATCATGGCTGTCAACGTTTGAGCCATCAACGTCTGAAGTTGTCTTGCCAGCGCCAGATTTTCCTTTGTCAGCGCCTGAAAGATCATGCATGTTTTCAACTGGTGATACTTGGGGACCACCATTTTCCTTTCCAGCAGCAGCAGCAGCAAATGCATCTGTCCATATGGGAATAGTGACATACTCAAGTATAGGTGATGATTTGTCTGCTTGTGATCCAACCTCTTCATTAACCTGTGTACCTAAAACATAAACAACTGGTTCTTCCACAACATTTGAAGTTACTTGCACAATGTTTGGATTAGTAACAGGCATATAATTCAAAGTCCTAGATAAAGGTTCCAAGTCAAATAACCAATTTGGACCACTTTCAGGATCACTAGGTTTACTTTCTAAAAACCTAACATGTACTTTTTCATGGTGTACGTTTTTCCTTCTTAATGTAAACCCTATATCCTCTACTCTGCACTGAATAACCCATGAAGTAGCCTTCATCACCTTTAGCACTAATTTTACCTAAGGCGTCACTAGTATCCAACACAACTACATGACAACCAAAAGGTTTAAGAAAACCAATATTAGGTTTCCTTCCCCAAAGTAACTCATAAGGTGTTTTGTTATGAATCTTGTTGACTAATGCTCTATTATGAACATAACAAGTTGTATTCACAGCCTCGGCCCAAAAAGCAATAGGAAAGTGAGCATCAGCCAACATAGTCCTGGCTGCTTCTATGAGGGTTCTATTCTTTCTCTCAGCAACCCCATTTTGCTTTGGGGTTCTGGCAACACTAAATTGTCTAGTAATCTCTTTCATGGCACAAAAATCATCCAACAACTTATTTCTAAACTCACCACCATTATTACTTCTAAGCATCTTAACCTCATTACCAGACTTCTTTTCAATTTAGGTAATAAAGTTAATCAAAGTATCAGTAGTGTCACTTTTCAAAGCTAAAAAGAAAGTCCAAGTAAACCTAGAAAAATCATCAGTGATGACAAAATAGTAAGATTTACCATTTAAGCTTTCTATATTAGTTGGACCAAACAGGTCCATATGCAGCAAGTGAAGTGGTTTAGAACTAGAGTGCACATGTTTAGACTTAAATGAGACCTTGTGTTGTTTGCCTTTAAGGCATGCAACACAAGAGTGGTCATTGTGGAAAGCCTTTTCAGGCAAACCATCAACCAAACCATGTCTCACAAGTCTGTTTATATTTTTAAAGTTAATGTGCCCTAATCTCTTGTGCCGAAGATTACTCTCATCAACTGAAGCCTTAGCATAAAGACATGACAAGTTATTATTCATCCTAATTCCATTAAGATTCACATTATAAATGTCCTTATGCCTAGGTGTTCTATAATCAATGAATTTCTCATCTGGTATTTTAAAATCCTTGCTCAACACCAAGCATTCAGTATCAGTAAAAAGAACCTTATTTTTGTTATCACAAACTTGTGATACACTAAACAGATTATAGTCAAGTTCTTTTACTAGAAACACGTTTTCAAAACGCAAATTGTTGGTGATAAGAGTTCCTTTGCATGTAATAGTTCCATATCCGCCTCCAAAGTAAACTTTATCACCATCCTTAATTGGAGTAAAGTTTGTGAGATAATCTTCCTTCCCAGTCATGTGCCTAGAGCATCCACTATCCCAATAGCCATTATCATTAACCTGCTTTTGAATGCCCTGCACATAAAGAAAACAAATTAGTTTTCTTTGGGAACCCAAGCCTGAGCAGACTTGAATTCATTTGGTTGTTCAACAAGAACAGACTGAATCCTCATAACAACCCCTTGTTCATCCCTTTTTGGATTAAACACCCAGTTAACCCCAATTGGTTTTGTTATGACCTTTGAAATATAATTAAATTTGTTACATGTCATAGAAATCCCATCTGAATTAGGGTTTTGATCTTGATTAGGTCTCCATGTCAAGCTAGAAGAAGCTTTAGACCCCTTTCCCTTTGGTTGCAAATATTTACCATTATTTGGTCTGGTAACGTTTCTGTCAGCGTTTGATTTGGTCTTGTCAACGCTGAAATTACCCTTATCAGCGTTGAACCTAGGGTTTGCTATAGGAACCCATTGTCTATTAGACCATGTATTGGTCTTCTGAAAAGGTCTTTGTCCATAACTATTAGACCCTTTAGTAAAGAATGGGGCTGGTCTAACAACTTGTGGACTTTGCTGAACAAAAGTTTTGGGTTTGACAGTGTTTGACTTTTTGTCAGCGTTGACCTTTGAAGCGTTGACACACTTATAGGCTAAATGTGAAAAACTACCACAAGTATAACAGGCTTTTCTAGACATAACTCTAGGTCTAGAAGAAAAGAAACCTGTTCCATTATCACTAATTTGGCTTTTTGGTGACCTTGTTTTTCTATACATTTATGCATATTTAATACTAGGTTTTCTAACAACGTTTGAGCCAAGGTCAACAGTCTTGCCAGTGATTGGGTTTGTTACTTTGATAGGGGTATACTCATTTAGACTATCACTAAGCATGCCACCCTTATCAAACAAGGTAGAGTTAGCTTTCTTCCATTGGTCCAAATCAGTCAACTTCTGCCTATATTCCTCTACTGGGGTAAGAACTCTTGGTGGAGGAATAAATTCCTCTTTTTAGAGTTCTGGTAAACTAGTCCAAGATAAGTCCTTTCTTTGGACACCATAGAAGTCCCTAGCAGGTGGTGGAACACCAACATATTATTTCATCCCAATCCCAGTCATATCCCTAGAATCCCTTTGTTCACCAACACATTTTTCTAGGGTTTGGGAGGCTTTATCAAATCTCTGAATTTTAAGGTCTACATTATCCTTATTTTTTATAGCCTCATCTAACTTAGCCTGTAATTCAGCATTGACCCTCTCCATGATGTTTCTAATATCAGTACTAGCATTTAAATCATGTTTTAAGATATTTATTTGATCTTTTAGGTCAAGCTCCATTTTCTTATACTCAGCTACAGTCTTTTCAGTTTGAGTAAGAGCAAGTTGATAGTTAGATAACTTGCATCTTTCATTACCCACATCTGTTGACAATTTTAAAACTTCTTTGTTAAGTCTTTCAGTGTTTAGACGACAACCCTTACAACAAAAAGCATCATCATATACCTCATTGTCTGATGAAGATGAGGAGTGTGCCATGAGATCATAGTGAACATGCTCTTCTTCTTCCATTGCAGCAACCAAAGCTTTATTCTCTTCCTCATCCTTAGCCAAATAGCTCCAATCCCATCCAACACCATCATTTTCTTACATTTCAACCATGGCTTTGGGATCCTGAGCCTTAATGATTTGGCTTGAGGGTTTTCCAGCATCAGATCTTCTTGGAGATCTGCATTCTCTCATAAAGTGTCCCATACGATGACAATTGTAACACTCAACTTTGGATTTACCAAATCCAGCTGTGTCCTTGGCATTGAAAGTCATCTTCTTCTTAAATCTTATATTCCATCTATTTGCCCTTTTGCTTGCAAGGGCCATATTCCACTTTATGTCCATCTCCTCCAAATGCTCATCACTAATTTGCTCAAGGTCCTCATATGTAATCACTAAACCATTGGGCAATGAAGCAATGTATGCACACACAGTATCTAGATCAATACAAGCATGCTTAACTCTTGGTGAGTCAATTTTGTATGTGTCAGCGTCTGAATGTGAGGCGTTGACAAGATTTGATCCAGCGTTGACACAAGTTGATCTAGTAACGGGGTGCATGTATGACTCCTTTTGATCAAATTGACCTTCACTATGTGAGAAGAAGGCCATGTTTCCATTGGTAGACTTGCTTCCATGATCCAAAAGAGTTTCATTCTCTATCAGCCTCAGTTTATTGTAAACATCATAAAAAGTAGAACTTTTGTGAGTGTTATTAACAATTATAGACCTTGCTTCAATATTCCATGCATCACCAAGGCTTTTAAGAAAAGTGGCGATAATATCAACATCACCAAGCACTGTTCCCATGAAGGACAGCTTGCTTGTAATGTCAAGAAGTCTGCTTCTCACACTACTTAGCTTCTCATTAGGTTGAGCCTTAAAAACAACATACTCATGCAAGAGTTGCTTCTTTTTCTCTTGCACAGTATCAACATTACCACCATAAGCAACTTCAAGAGCTGCCCAAAGATCTTTTGCAGACTTATAGCTTCTGTATTTGTGCTGATTTTCTTGTCCCAAAGAGAGTTTTAGAATGCTTAAGGTTTTCATGTCAACCCTTCTCTTTGTTATATCCTCTGTTGAGACAGCTCTACCATCTTCAGGTTTTTCTCTTTGATCCTCTTCAGTAGAACCTTGAACATTTGTTCTTTGTAAGATGGCTACTGCAATCTTTTGAGCTTTATTGAATGTGTTTCCATATTCAATAATTTCCCATAGGGTGTAGTCATGGATTTGTAGAAATTGCTCAAAGTTAAACTTCCACAGCTCAAAATTGTCTGGGTCTAGCATGGGAATCTTGATGTTTTGGGTTGAGGAGGAGGAGGAGTTTACTTCTGGGGTAGACATGATGTTTTTAGGGTTTTGTGAAAATTAGGGTTTTTGGCAATTTAGGGTTCTTGTGTTTTTTAGATCAAATTTTCTCAACAAGCTCTGATACCACTTGTTGATCCCAAACTTAGATCGATTTAGCTTGTGTAAACGAGATTAAATAAAGTTAAACACGTAGACAAACTTTGTTGTGTATAAAAAAATTTAAGTATTATGCGGAATTAATACTCAAACAAGAACACACAAACAATGTAAACCAAACTTTCACTTTGATTGATTAGAACAAACTTGCTTACAATGAAAGTGTTAAACGAATGTAAACTTATATGAAAAATATATATATATATATATATATATATATATATATATATATATATATATATATATATATATATATATATATATATATATATATATATATATATATATATATATATATATATATATATAACCTAAAGGTCTTCTTTTATAGACATAAGAAGCCTTGTACAAGAGTCTACGTATCAGCTATTATAGTTAAAGATAAATATAGAAAATACATTGTTGATCATATCTTTACTAAAAACAAACTAGAAACATAATACGCGTAGACTAAATCTTCTATCAATGCTTAACTTCATCTTATCAACGCTTGACTTCTTCCTGTCAATGCTTGATTTGTCAACGCTTGTTTTCTTCTTATCAACGCTTGTTTTCTTCTTGTCAGCGTCAGAGTTTACTGGCTATATTTTATTCCCAACAGATTAGTCCTCTTACACACATTCTGAATAGCTAGTAAACTCTATATTCCGGATTGTAGCTAGAATTCACATTCCGGATAAGCCCTAAACCATTATTCAGGATAGTTACTCGTTTTACATTCCAGATAAGTAGAAGATCATAGATTCCGGATTATGGTAATTTTCGTGTTTCCAGACTTAGTTTAATTTTGCGTTTTTCCAAACTGTCTTTATTTTCAAACTTTTATTTTCCCGCCATTTTTACTTAGTTATTCTCAAATAGTGTTTTGTCTTAGTTTTATTTTCAAGTTCACTACTTTTTCAAAGTTTTATATTTCTTTTAGAATATCTTTCACCTTTATTTTAGTTACTCAACGACGCTTGCATCTTTATTTTAGAAATATATAATCACCTTTCTTTCTTTTTCACCAAGAACGATTGAGTCACACTTAAAACCATGGTCAATTCGAATCGAAACGAGACGATAACTTTTTTTTAACTTGGTTAAATCCAAGTATTAAATGGCGCCGCTGCTGGCTCTTTTCATAAAGATTAATGGTTTTCTATGAGAGTCACGTTGGATTTTGGGATCCGTTCACTCTTGAACGTTATTTTTCTTGTCTAATTTTCAAAAAATTTCAAAAATCCATAAAAGTTAGAAATTTCAAAAATCCAAAAACATTTAAAAATTATAAAAAGCAATTCTTTTTCAAAGATTTTGCACCAAAGATATTTTCTTTTTCACATTAACCATTAGTTTTCATCTATTTTGTTATCTTGTTCTTTTGTAGGTGTATGCGTACCCGTTCAAAAAGGAGGAAATCCATTCAAGCCGCTACTATTGACCCTCCTGTTGTCGAGCCCCTCGTTGTCAATACAATGGATAACCGTCCAATGATCGAGCTCTTACAATCAGACGTCGAAGGCAACGATGATGTAATTGTGGTGCCGGCTATTGACGATAATAACTTCGAGCTCAAATCCGGGTTTATCCAAATGGTTTCCGCAACACCTTTTCTGGGCCGTACTAATGACGATCCTCATGATCATATCAAGAGGTTCGTACACTTATCAAATACTGTAAAATACAATAGGGTTTCACAAGAGGCAATTCGTTTGCTCCTCTTTCCTTTCTCCCTCGAGGGACAAGCCCGGACTTGGCTTGATAAGGAACCATCCCAGAGTATTACAACATGGACGAACCTTGAGACAAAGTTCATAAACTATTTCTTTCCACCCTCACGTACTACCGCTTTGCGGAATGACATTATCAACTTTGAACAAAAGTACGGTGAGACATTTAGTGAATCTTGGGATCGTTTTAAGGAACTTTTAAGAAAGTGTCCACAACACGGTTTTACAAAGGTACATCAAATTAATACTTTTTATAATGGATTAACTTTGAATGACCAAGATTTACTAAATAGTGCCTCGGGGGGTAATATTCTTGTGAAAACTATGAATGAAGCTTGGGCAATTATTGAGAACAAAGCCAAAGTCCAAACCAAGAGTGTTAGGGCTACTATGGCTAGTGCTAGTTCTAGTGAAACCGACAAGAAAATTGACATGCTTACTTCAATCATGACCGACCTTGCTTTACATGTTAAGAACAATGCGCAAGTTAATGCTTTGAGTCAGTCATGTGAAATATTCGGGGGTTCTCATTCATACACCGATTGTCCTTCGACTCATGACAATCCGGAAAATGTGTATGCCGCTAACGGTAACTTTTCTACGGGAGGCTATCAAGCACGTCCTCAAGGTGACCGCAATTTGCTTAGTTATCGTTCAAACAACTTCCTTTCACCACCTGGTTTTCCTCCTCAAAACCAAAATAATTTCGATCGCAACAATCAAAACCAAACTCGAGCTCCAAATCAATATCAAACCCAAAGAAACCCATATCCACCTCAAGGAAATAATCAAGTTTACCAACAACTCGCTTATCAATCACCTTCCTACCATGCTCCTCCTTCCAACCAACCCACAACATTTAATCACGAGGTTGAAACTTATATGAGGACTAATGACACGCTAATGAAGAATCTTCAGAGTCAAATCATCAACTTGAAAGGAGATATGGCAAAACAAGGGAATGATCTTCGAGCCGATATGCGACACTCTTTGAGCAGTCAAACGAATGACTTAAGGGATATGATGGCTAGTTTCTTCCCAAGTAATCAAACCTCTGGTTCGGGTTCTCTTCCGAGTAACACGGTTGCTAATCTAAGAGGGGAGATGAAAGCAATCACCACCCGAAGTGGCAAAGGTTTAAAGGAACCCGAGATTCCTACACCTACACCGGTGATTGTGACAAAGGAAAAAGAGTCCCCTTCTCCAATTCCTCCACCTTCTACTTCCACCCTTTCACCACCCAAGGATGTGAGTGAGAATTCCATTACAAAGCCTTCCTCTCAACCCGATATACCTTACCCTTCAAGGTTGAGGAAAGAGTAGATGAAGAACAAGGACGATATTCAAGTTTCAAACTTTCTTAAAATGTTTAAACAATTGAATTTCAACATTTCCTTTGTCGAGGCTCTCGCTCACATGCCGAAATATGCTAAAATGTTTAAAGATCTTCTCAGTGATAAGGAGAAACTCCTTTATATGACTCAGACCCAACTTAATGAGAATTGCTCCGCAGTGCTCTTAAGGAAATTACCAACCAAACTTGGTGATCCGGGTCGTTTTCTCATGGGTTAATATACACAGAGGTTACTAACGTTTGGCCAAAGTAAGGAATTTGTTACTAAAGTTTAAAACCTTACACTTAGGTTACTATTGTATACGGATTTGATTCATTTGTCACTAAACGTTCCAAAAAGTTATCTCGCCGTTACTCAGGAGATGGGTTACCGGTTAAGCAACCGGTTGCATTGCCATGTCAGCTTTTGGTACGTTTTTTTGCCAAACATTAGTAACATAATCGTTACTTTAGCCAAACTTTAGTAACCTGCATGTATATTAACCATTTACGTTTTAGTCAGTTTTTTTTCGTTTTCGTTCGTACTTTTACGTTTCCATCGTAAATTTTACGATTTCGTCAGTAAATTTACGTTTTCGTTAGTAAATTTATGTTTTCTTCAGTAATTTTACGATTTCGTCAATAAATTTACATTTTCGTCAATAAATTTACATTTTCGTCAGTAAACTTATGTTTTCGTCATAAACTTCCATTTTCGTCAGTAAACTTACGTTTTCGTCAGTAAACTTACGTTTTCGTAACTAAACTTACATTTTTGTTAGTAAATTTATGTTTTCGTCAGTAATTTTACGTTTTCGTCAGTAAATTTATGTTTTCGTCAGTAATTTCATGATTACGTCAGTATTTTTAATATTTTGCTAGTAAATTTACTTTTTCGTCAGTAAATTTTAGTTTTCGTCAGTAAAGTTACATTTTTGTCAGTAAACTTACGTTTTCTCAGTACTTTTACGTTTTCGTCAGTAAATTTACGTTTTCATTAGTAACTTTACCTTTTCGTCGGTTATTTTACGTTTTTGTCAGTAATTTTACGTTTTTGTCAGTAAATTTATGCTTTCATCGGTAACTTTAGGTTTTCTCCAGTAAATTTATGTTTTCGTCATTAAATTTATGTTTGTCAGTAAATTTACGTTTTTGTCAGTAATTTTATGTTTTCGTCAGTAAATTTACGTTTTGGTCAATAATTTTACATTTTTTTCAACGTAAAATACTGACAAAAACAAAAAAATACTGATAAAAAAGTAAATTTATTGACAAATTCGTAATTTTAATGACGAAAACGTAAAAATACAGATAAAATATTCATTTACTGACGAAAACGTAAGTTCACTAACGAAAACATAAGTTTACTGACGAAAGCGTAAAAATACTGACAGAAACATAAAAATACGAAGGAAAATGTAAATATATTGACGAAAACGTAAATATACTGAAAAAAACGTATATTTATTGACGAGGACGTAAGTTTACTGACGAAAATGTAAATTTATTGACGAAAACGTAAATTTACTGAAGAAAATGTATATTTACTGAAGAAAACGTAAATTTACTAACAAAAATGAAAATTTACTGACCAAAACGTAAATTTACTGACGAAAACGTAAAATTCTGACGAAAACTTAAGTTTATTGACGAAAGTGTACGTTTACTGACGAAAACGTAAAATTACTGACGAAAACGTAAAATTACTGACGAAAACGTAAATTACTGACGAAAACGTAAAATTACTGATGAAAACGTAAGTTAACTAAAGAAAACATATGTTTACTAACGAAAACGTAAGTTTACTAATGAAAACGTAAGTTTACTGACGAATAACTTGACTGAAGAAAACGTAAGTTGGAGTCCACGTAAACATGCAACTTATAACTACGGGTAAAAACATTATGGGTAACTTGAAGTTCAGGTAAACAATACATTAGTAACCCAAGTGTAAGGTTTTAAACTTTACTAACAAAATCGTTACTTTAGCCAAACTTTAGTAACATGTGTGTATATTAACCCTTTTCTCATTCCTTGCAACTTCCCCGGGGTAGAGAATTGTATGGCTCTGGCCGATCTAGGTGCTAGTATAAACTTAATGCCATTAAGTGTTTCGAAACAATTATCTCTACCCGAGCTAGTCCCCACACGAATGACATTGGAATTAACTAACCGTATGGTTGCTTATCCGGTGGGGATAGCCGAAGATGTCTTCGTCGGTGTCGACAAATTCACCTTTCCGGCGGATTTTGTTGTCGTTAACTACGAGATGGAACCCCGTGTTCCATTAATCGTTGGACGTCCATTATTGAGGACCGGTCGCACTCTCATTGATGTAACCGCGGGCGAATTAATCATGAGAGTTGGTGACGATAAAATCGTCTTCAACTTGGGTAAACTTTCTAAGCAACCTTATGAAAACGAGAGCATTAATTTCATTGACGTACTTGATGAGGCTTGTGAAGAGCATTTCAAAGACGCTTGTAAAAGTGGTTCTTTTTCTCTACCCATTGTTGAGACCGTTGCCTCTATTGCTCCCTCACTAACTCCATTTGGAGAAAGTGATTTCCTTTCGAAAGAATGTGACGCAACTTTAGGGGATGTGGACTTACAATATGACGATTCTCCCTTCGATTGGGATGAAGACATTCGTACCATTGAGAAATTTCTAAATGAGGACCATATTTCTCCACCTTCTCCTAAGGATGTTACAATCGATGATCCAAATTTGACTACGCCTTCCATCGACAATCCTCCGGATTTAGAGCTTAAGGATTTACCGTCTCATCTCGAATACGTTTTCCTTGAAGACAATAAGAAGTTACCCGTCATCATTGCAAAGTACTTGAAAGAGGATGAAAAATATCGACTTATCGACGTGCTGAAGAATCATGACAAAGCAATTGCTTGGAAAATTTCCGATATCCGTGGAATTGATCCGAACTTTTGTACTCATAAAATTTTCATGGAAGATGACTTTAAACCCGCAATCCAAAGCCAAAGAAGGGTTAATCCTAAAATTCATAACGTCAAGAAAGAATTTATCAAACTTCTAGATGCCGGAATGATTTACCCTATTTCGAATTCGCCATTGGTTAGTCTCGTCCATTGTGTGCCTAAGAAATGCGGAATAACCGTTGTTCCCAATGAAAACAACGAGTTGATTCCTACTCGACTTGTCACGGGTTGGCGAGTTTGCATAGACTATCGCAAGCTCAATGATGCCACTCGCAAGGATCATTTTCCTCTCCCTTTCATGGATCAAATGCTCGAGCGTTTAGCGGGTAATGACAACTATTGCTTCTTAGACGGTTTCTCCGGGTATTTTCAAATTCCCATCGATCCTAAAGACCAAGAGAAAACCACATTCAGTTGTCCTTATAGAACATTTGCTTACATAAGAATGCCTTTCGGCTTATGCAATGCTGCTGAGACTTTCCAAAGGTGTATGATGGCTATATTCCATGACATGGTTGAAGAAACTATGGAAGTCTTTATGGATGATTTCTCGGTCTATGGTGATTCTTTATCTACTTGCCTTGCCAATTTAGAATGTATGCTCAACGGTGTGAAGACACTCGTCTCGTTCTTAATTGGGAAAAATTCCATTTCATGGTAAAAGAAGGTATTGTTATTGGTCATAAAATCTCCAAAGCCGGTCTTGAAGTTGACCGTGCTAAAGTTGAAGTGATTGCGAAATTACCTCCACCTTCAACTGTGAAGGGTGTGCGAAGTTTCCTTGGTCATGCGGGCTTCTATCGTCGATTCATTCAAGATTTTTCTAAAATCGCTCGCCCGATGACCCACCTCTTGGAAAAAGATACTCCTTTTATCTTTTCTAAAGAGTGTATTGACTCTTTCAATCTCCTTAAGGATAAATTAACTAAGGCACCGGTCTTGGTTACCCCTAATTGGGAGTTACCTTTTGAATTGATGTGTGATGCTAGCGATTTTGCTATTGGAGCGGTTTTGGGACAAAGAGTGAACGAACACTTCCAACCAATCCATTATGCTAGCAAGACAATGACGGGGGCTCAATTGCATTATACCACTTCCAAAAAGAGCTTTTAGCTGTAGTGTATGCTTTTGAGAATTTTTGCCCATATCTTGTTCTTTCCACCACCATTGTCTATACCGACCATTCCGCGTTGAAGTACTTGTTAACCAAAAAAGATTCCAAGCCAAGACTTCTTCGTTGGGTTCTACTCCTTCAAGAATTCAAAATTGAAATTCGTGATAAAAAGGGAACGGAAAACCTAGCCGCGGATCATCTTAGTAGACTCGAGGATCCTTATCAAGGGGATCTCCCAAATCAAGAGATTAATGACTCTTTTTCCCTTGAAGCCTTGATGTCTATTAACTCCAATCTTGATGAAACCCCGTGGTTTGCGAACATTGCAAACTATTTGGCGGGTGGAATTCTCATGGAAGGGTTAACGTCCCAACAAAAGAAAAAGTTCTTTAAAGACATTAAGCACTATTTTTGGGACGACCCTTACCTTTTCAAACAATGTGCAGATCTTGTCATTCGTCGGTGTGTTGATGGGTCAGCAACTTTATTAATTCTTGAAGCTTGCCATAAGGACCCACCGGTGATCACTTTGGTCCCAATTACACTTCGAAGAAAGTTTTCGACTCTGGATTTTATTGGCCCACCATTTATCATGACGCTCATGAAATGGTTAAACGTTGTGACGCTTGCCAAATACAAGGCAAGATCACACATAAAGATGAGATGCCTCAAAATTTCATACAAGAATGTGAAATCTTTGACATATGGGGCATCGACTTTATGGGGCCATTTCCATCATCCAAAGGGAACAAGTACATCCTCGTAGCCGTTGACTACGTATCCAAATGGGTTGAAGCAAAGGCTTTACCTAAGAACGATGCGAGGGTGGTTGTGAACTTTCTGAAGGAGTTATTTGCTCGATTCGGTGTTCCTCGTGTTATCATCAGTGATCGTGGGACTCATTTTTGCAATGATCAATTTGCTCGAGTCATGGCTAAGTATGGTGTCAATCACCGTCTTTCCACCGCTTATCATCCACAAACAAATGGTCAAGCCGAGATTTCTAACCATGGATTGAAGAGAATATTAGAGTGAACTGTGGGACAGCATCGTGCCTCGTGGGCCGATAAGTTAGATGATGCTTTGTGGGCTTTCCGTATCGCATATAAGACACCTATTGGTTGCACTCCATATCGTCTTGTGTACGGGAAGGCATGCCACCTCCCTATTGAGTTGGAACATAAGGAGTATTGGGCCTTGAAGTGGGCTAATTTTGATATCAACAAAGCCGGTGATCTTAGGAAGATCCAAATCAATGAACTTAATGAACTGAGTAATGAAGCTTATGAGAATTCATTGATCTATTAGGAGAAAACCAAGCTCATTCATGATTCTAGGATTAAGAAACGAGAGCTTCACATAGGTGATCAAGTTTTACTCTTTAACTCTCGGTTGAAAATCTTTTCGGGCAAGCTTAAGAGCCGTTGGTCTGGTCCATTCACCGTCGCCAAAGTCTTCCCATATGGCACCATTGAGCTTTTGCAACCAAATGGGCCTAAAATGGTCAGCGTGTGAAGTTATACTTTGGTGAGGACATCTCTCATGAGATGATTCCATCCCGCACCACGTTTCCCTTGAATTAGTTCTGGGTCGAGTTGGGCTCGTGACTCAGTTAACAAAAACAAGCGCTTCTCCGGAGGCAACCCGTTGATATATCTTTTTACCCATTTTCATAATAAGTGTAGGGGAGCCACATAGGTGTTTGTTGTCTTGTTTCTTATGATGTGCAGGGATTAAAGCTTCAAAGAGCACTTTTGCTGATATTTGACGACCCGTGATCCCGTGTTCCTGTCTTCCCGGTTCTATCCTAAACTTTGGATTCATTATTTTATCATTTATGTTAAAATAGGAATCACTTTAGTTGTCCTTTCCTTAGCAAGATTTAAACAAAGTGCACAATGTCCTAAGTGTAGGGGAGGTTACTTCCACATGCTTAAACATTGAGGACAATGTTTATATCAAGTGTAGGGGGACTTCTATCGAAGTTAAGTGGGCTTTTCCATTAATTTGTCCTCATTTTAACCGGAAAATTTGATTTTTCGACATTTTTCAAAATTTTTAATCTATTTTGGCCTAGTAGTTTTTCCTTTGTTATCGTTATTTACTTTCTTTGCTAGAATAAATTTTCAATAAAGTGGTTTTAATTTTTCAACGTCTTGAATCTTTGGACTCAACCCGAGTTTACTTATCCAAGTTTACTCTAGCTAGTATCCTTAACGTGTTTAAGTCAAGTTTTGCTAGGCTTTTATATAGGGAACTTTAAAACGCGAAAGTTTTAACTCTTACGGTTTAAGAACAAGAACTTTTCGCAAGTTCCTATAATTGATCCTAGAAAGTCGTTTATCAAGGGAACTTTAAAATGCAAATTCTAAACTTGAAAAAGTCTAAGAAGATGCAAGATCCTATAGATGACTTGAAAACCCGAAACTTTGATTAATTGGCTAAGCATCCACGAGTCTCATTTCTTGAGATTTTAAATTGTGGAGGACAAGAGATGAGAGAGTCTATTATAAGTTTGGTATTCTTTCATGAATTTATGTGAGTTGATTATGAGCTTCTTCTCCCATCGCTTGTTAATAAATTTAATTGCAATAAATAAGGTTGTACGATTTGAAAAGTTACTTAGCTTCTAGCACAAGATTGTTTAAAAGGTTCTCGGTATTAATTAGAGTTCATAGCCAAGGCATAACTTATTGAAGCGGGATGCGAAGATTGGCGAGTCCGAAAAGGCCCTAACAAGGCATGAGGGCTACATTTTGTTGCTAAAGATCCAAAGTGATGTGAAGAATCATTTATCAAAAATCAATATGAAGGATCGAGACACACGACGAAAAGCAAAAAACTCCCCTAAAGATCATGGAGAAGTCTATCCGAAAAGACCCTAGCAAGGTATGAGGATAAATAGATCCAAGTCCTAAAAGCAGACGGATTGTTGTATATCAAAATCCAAAATAAAGATTGGAGAAAAATGAAGAAGTCGTGGTCCAAGTATGAAGAATCTCCCAAAAACCTCAAGTGACGAAATTCCTATTATGAAGAGAAGACCATAATTTCAAGAACGTCTCTCAAGATTCGAAGTATGAAGTCGCTGCCAAATATCGGTCCGAGAAAGGTCTCAAATCGTGAAGCGAGTTATGCCAAGATATGAACTTTAAGAGGTCCCGAGAAGCAGTTTTAAAAGATTTTGTCCTTTAGCTAACTATTGATTAAATCCTCCCACTTTATTTTTAGCCTAAATTAACTATCTAAATAAGTCAAACAATGCATCCTCGTGATCATTCAAGACAATCATAAAATATAAGAGATACACCTAGGAATAAGGCAGTCTAAGTGAATAATTGGGCCACATGAGTTCGTGTTAGTTTACTAACTTATAATAACAATGATCTCGTTTATAAGCTTGGTGTGGGGAACGTGAAACTTGAGGGTGATAAAAATTCATGACATGCCAAAGCCTAATGTAAGTCTTTGATTTCTTTACTTGTTTTGTATATATTTCTATCTTTTTAGTTTCCTTAGTGTTTAGTATTTAATAAAGGCTAAGATGGGTTGATTATGATGAAATATGTAATGGTGCTTTGAATTTAATGCATTGCATGAGGGCTTTGCAATGGTCAAGTGTAGGGGATTTAATAAGTGTGAAAACACTTATCCTTTTACCACTTATTTCCAATAATAACAAGACCAAAACGTGTATTTTATGTCGTAAAAGTCGGAATTATGCGTGGTTTGTGTTTTTATTGTGTTTCAGGATAAAATATGAAAAAAGGAGAAAACACGGGCTTTCACGGGCTTTTATCAAAGGAAAAGACAAAATACGAAGTCAAAAGGTCAAAATTACAAGAAGAACGAAAGTCAAAGGCCTATTCTGAAGATTTATCGAAAAAAAAGTCTAAAAGACGGAAGTTTAACAAAGTCGAAGAACCAAGTCTACTAAAAGAAGAAAATTAGAAGACAAATTCAAGTTATTATTCGACTAATCCCGAGACAAAGTCGAGAAAGCAAGATATTTAAAAGACGAGAAAGACGAGAAGAAAGGAGGAAGAAACAAGCACCTACTCCTTCCCCTATATATAGTTAGAAAATAGTCATTAAGGAGTTAGTTAATTGTGAGTCTTTAATTTTAGTCGGTAATTAAGTGTGATTTATTTTTCTTCTCTCTAGTTTTTCTTTCAAGCTTATCAAACCTTCATCTTAATCTTGTAATCTTTGATCTTAATCTTCAATTTAATCAAGTTTATTTCATATCTCTCATTCTACTTAATAATCTATTGTTTTTGCTTAATTAATCATATAGCTGGTTTAATTTTGTTGATGATGTGATTGTTTTGCTTATTGGATTGTGCTTATTGAGTTGGTGTATTTGAGGTTTTTAGATTATTATGCTTATTCCTTAATTTTTATGTTTATTAGTTTTTAAATAAGTTGATTCTGGTAGTTTAATATTTTTATAAAAAGTTGATTTTTAAATTTTGCTTATTTAGTGTTTTTTAAAGTTTTCAAGTCGTGGCTTGTTTGCTTTTTCCTAAAATCATTTTGGTTAAAGTTTTTGGTTAAGTGCTCTTTAGTTTTCGATTATTTTTAGTTTTGCTTATTTTGTACTTTTTCGGGTTTTGAAAACCCTAACATTCCGGATAAGCTTCTAAGTAACATTCCAGATAAGTGATCAAACCCACATTCAGGATAAGCAGCTTCATCAAGTATTTCGGATAATTGGTCAAGTACGTATTCCGGATAACTACTTAAAGTCATATTCCGGATAGTATTAAAAGCATAGATTCCGGATAGTTGCATAATTTCATATTCCGGATGTCATTCATTTTGAAGATTCTGGATAGTCGTTTAAAGTTACATTCCGGATAAGGCTTGTTATAGATTCCGGATAGTTGGTAAAATATGGATTCCGGATAAGAGAATTATTACATATTCCAGATAAGGTAAATTCGTAGATCCTGGATAGCCCCTCGAAGTTGAATTCCGGATAACACCCAAAACTTACATCCCGGATTAGTCTTCTTACACACATTCCGGATAGCTAGTAAACTCCATATTCCGGATTGTAGCTAGAATTCACATTCCGGATAAGCCCTAAACCGTTATTCCGGATAGTTACTTGTTTTACATTCCGGATAAGTAGAAGATCATAGATTCCGGATTAGGGTAATTTTCGTGTTTCCAGACTTAGTTTAATTTTGTGTTTTTCCGAATTGTCTTTATTTTCAAACTTTTATTTTCCCGCCATTTTTACTTAGCTTATTTTCAAATAGTGTTTTGTCTTAGTTTAATTTTCAAGTTCACTACTTTTTCAAAGTTTTATATTTCTTTTAGAATATATTTCACCTTTATTTTAGTTACTCAATGACGCTTTCATCTTTTTTTTAGAAATAGATAATCACCTTTCTTTCTTTTTCACCAAGAACGATAGAGTCACACTTAAAACCACGGTCAATTTGAATCGAAACGAGGCGATAACTTTTTTTTAAACTTGGTTAAATCCAAGTATTAGCTAGGAACCAGCATAATGATGGAGCTCGAGGCCGAGTGTATTAGGTGGTCAATAATGCTCATCAGAATCCAAGAGTGGTTGCAGGTACGTTTCTTCTTAACGACCACTATTTTAGTGTTTTATTCAATTCGGGTGCTGAGAAAAGTTTCGTGTCTTCTGCCTTTACTCCTTTTATTGATATTACTCCTTCTGCTTTAGAAACTAGCTATGAAGTAGAATTAGCATATGATAAAATTATTAGCACCAATACAGTCTTACATGCTTGTAACGTCCACTTGCTCAACCACTTATTTAGAATCGACTTCTTACTTACGCGTCTCAGCAATTTTAATGTTATTGTGGGTACGGATTGGTTAGTGTCTCATCGTGCCGTCATTATTTGTTTTGATCGACTCGTGCGTATTCCCCTTTCCTCTGGTAAAACCTTAGATATCCAAGGTGAGAAGTCGGATGATAATCCTAATGTTCTTCTTTGTATCAAGGCTTGTGGGAAGAAGCTTGATGATATTCGTATCGTTTGTGAATTTCCTAGAGTGTTTCTAGATTACTTTTCTGGTCTACCTCCTGTGCGCGAAGTTGAATTCCGCATCGACCTTATTCCGGGTGCTCTACTTGTTGCCAAGTCTCCTTATCGCTTAGCCCCGTTTGAAATGAATAAATTATCAAAACAGCTTAAAGAGCTACAAGAGAAAGGTTTCATTCGATCGAGTCATTCACCTTGGGGTGCTCCAGTGCTCTTTGTTAAGAAAAAGGATGGTGCAATGAGGATGTGTATCGACTACAGTGAATTGAATAAACTGACGATCAAGAATCGTTACCCACTCCCTCGTATAGACGACTTATTTGATCAATTCAGGGTGCTGGCTATTTTTCCAAAATAGATCTTCATTCAGGTTACCATCAATTAAGAGTTCATGAAAGTTACATCTCCAAACCGCATTTAGGACCCGTTATGGTCACTTTGAATTTACTGTTATGCCATTCGATCTTACAAATGCTTATGCCGTCTTTATGGACCTAATGAAACGTGTTTGTAAGCCTTACCTTGATAAGTTCGTCATCGTCTTATTGATGACAAACTTATTTACTCAAAAACTGAAGAAGAACATGAACATCATCTGAGGACAATTCTAAGCCTCCTTGAGAAAGAGAAGTTATATGCCAAATTATCTAAGTGTGAATTTTGGTTGAAAGATGTTCATTTATTAGGTCACGTGGTTAATCAGGATGGTATACACGTGGATCCTAGTAAAGTTGAAGCATTTAAGAATTGGAAAACTCCTGAATCGTCTTCTATGGTCCGTTCATTTCTTGGGTTAGCTAGATATTATCGCAGATTCATCGAAAACTTCTCCAAAATCGCCAAGCCTTTAACGCTACTAACCCAAAAGAATAAGAATTACATATGGGATGAAGATCAAGAGCAAAACTTTTGATTATTGAAGGAAAAATTGTGTAATGCCCCAGTGTTAACACTTACGGATGGACCAAATGACTTTATAGTTTATTGTGATGCATCCCATCAAGGTTTTGGATGTGTTCTAATGCAACGAAGCAAGGTGATTGCTTGTGCCTCAAGACAACTTAAAATTCATGAAATGAATTATACTATTCACGATATGGAGTTGGCTATAGTGGTATTTGCATTGAAAGTATGGAGACATTATCTTTATGGGACGAAAAGTGTGATATACACTGATCATAAGAGTCTTTAGTATCAAAGACGATGGTTAGAACTCCTTAGTGACTATGAATGCGAAATTAAGTATCACCCGGGCAAGGCCAATGTAGTAGCAGATGCTTTAAGCAGGAAAGAAAGACTTAGGCCGAGGAAAGTACGTGCTTTGAGTATAACCATTCAATCTAGCCTCAAGGCTAAGATTTTAGAAGCACAAAAAGAAGCTGCAAAGGACCTTAAGACTCCAGCTAAATGGCTGCAAGGATTAGATGCTCAATTTGAATAGAAAGATGATGGAAACATTTACTTTGTTGGCCGAATATGGGTCCCATTCATTGGAGGAATAAGGAAGATAATAATGGATGAAGCTCATGTTTTGAGATATTCGATACACCCTGGTGCAGATAAGATGTATTATGATTTGAGAGATGTTTATTGGTGGTCTGGTATGAAGAAAGACATAGCAGAGTATGTCAACAAGTGTCTGACTTGTTCAAAGGTTAAAGCAGTACACCAGAAACCATCAGGTCTTTTACAACAGCCAGAAATCCTTAGATGGAAATGGGAAAAGATTACAATGAACCTAGTTACAAAGTTACCTAGAAGTAGTGGTGGTTACGATGCAGTTTGGGTTATAGTTGATAGATTGACCAAATTTGGTCATATTCTTCCAATTCGCGAGGAACAAAACGGAAAGATTGGAACGAATCTACATAAACGAGATTGTTGCATAACACGGAGTAGCGGTGTCGATTATTTCAAATAGGGATGGTCGTTTTGCATCTCATTTTTTTAAGGCACTTCAAAAGGCGTTGGGTACGCATGTATTAATGAGTACGGCTTATCAACCAGAGATGGATGGGCAGAGTGAAGTACTATTCAGACATTAGAAGACATGTTGCGGGCATGTGTTATGGATTTTGGAGGAAGTTGGGACACTCATCTTATGTTGGTTGAATTTTCCTATAATAACAGTTACAATAAGAGTGTCAAGTGTTCACCATTCAAGGCTTTATACGGGCGTAATTGTAGATCACCAGTGATATGGAATGAATTGGGTGAAAGTCAACTTATTTGGCCTGAATTAGTTCAAGAAACTACAGAAAAGATTGTGCAGATTAGGAATAGGATGAAAACGGCTAGAAGCCGTCAGAAGAGTTACGCAGAAAAAAGACGCAGACCTCTCGAGTTCAAGCTTGGAGACTGTGTGTTGCTGCGGGTATCTTCATGGAAGGGAATTGTAAGATTCGGCAAGGGAGGAAAGCTAGCACCATGTTTTGTAGGACCATTCGAGATAGTAGAGCGTGTTGGTCCGGTAACTTATCTCCTGAAGCTACCACATGAGTTAAGTTGTGTTCATGATTGTCACACCCCACCATAGCGGAATATGGGGCGCGACATATGGATATCATCACAACATGGCGTGTCTATAGAGATAACTATATGAAATAAGAAATGTCATCAAATGGTGACACAAAAGTCATGACAATATCTCATCAAATGCAGGTGTCTAGGTAAGTAGGTAACAGTCCTACCTCTTACCCAAGACAAACAAGTAACATAATCAAAACAAACATATGTGTGCCACAGTATCACTTATCAAAATGAACAAACAAATAAAACTAAGAAGGAAACGGGGATTCTCCTTCTATATGCATTCCTAAGCTTCTCCAATCCTAGCCACTTATGTTCTCATGCTTAACCATAGTATCACCTGAAAGAGACACTAAAACACGTCAACATAAAGTTGGTGAGAGTCATAGGTTTAGACTCCAACACAAGACAAGTCATAAGCTGTGAATACCATAAACCAAAAAACATATGGACAATGCGCTACAATCATGTACTAACAACTAGCATTCAAGTTCAATCAATCATTACAATTCCAAGGCATCACGCCTTACCAACAATCACAATTTCCAAGGCATCACGCCTTTCCAACAATCACAATTTCCAAGGCATCACGCCTTTCCAACAATCATAATTTCCAAGGCATCACACCTTTCCAACAATCACAAGTTCCAAGGCATCACGCCTTATCATTAACCATAGGTCCTATAGGCGCCCATACACCTATGTACCTTTCCAATCCAGATCACACACAAACAAGAATCACATAGCAGTTAATCACATAAATGTACACACAAGTCCATCTCAAACCTTAAACATTCACAGCATTAATTTAGAAAATAATTCAACACAGTGTCTCTTCCATCCCATCTGGAAGTCAAAATCAATAGTAAACATGGGACTATGAAACTCACCTGATAGCTTCTTCACAAGTCCTCGCACTAGCAACAAGCTAACAAACCAAAAACACGAAATCAATACACAAACCAATCACTAAGATGGCTCATCAACCTATGATGGACATCTAGCCTATTCCCACATATTTAACTCATTGATAAGCTCTAATCACACCATTACCCTTCCTTAACAAGTCCTTAACTTGGTTAAGTTTAATAACTAACCCGTTCATATTTTACCCAAAACAGTCCCAGTTTTTAGGTATCAAAACTTTAAGACAAACTTCCACTTAAACATACCCATGGTTTCTGTAACAGGAATATTCATACCCTTAAATATGTTGGCTAACACCTCCCACTTGCCCTAACCTTAAAACTACTGTTAAGGCCCCGATATACATATATCTACTTTTATCATTCCAGATTTCCTGATTTTATACGTACTAAAAGTTTGTTACCATTAAGGGGTCTTACCCTAAACCACAACCTTATCCCAAGTGCAGATACTTACTACAATATATAAACCATCTCTCACGTTCGTGAGAAGATCCCAATGCAACCCTAAGTACCCCAAACAACCCAAAACCTAAAAAGAAAACAGGCTGAATTCAAAACAATTTTGACCTCCGACTGTTGTAACCTGTTTTTGACCCACTTCCCCACCTCCAATTTAGTTCTCGTTTCTTGCATTGGAAAGCCACTTCAAATATCTTTCCAGGGGTACTTGGATCGTAAAATAAGAGTTTATAGAACTCCCGATATGATCAAAACATTGACACAAAATCTGCCCAGTTTTTAAAAACGGGTTTAAACAAAATCATCCTCATTAATTAACCCTAATCCCTCTAATTACAAGCCCTAATCTATGTAATCATTATAACACCATTAATATAACATTAATTTAATGTTATTAAATTAAACCCTAACCTAAATCCATCATAAGATGATTATAAAAACATAAAAACAATCAAATTAAAAAGGGTTATGAAGGTTTACCTTTGATTTTGATTGTGATTAAAAACAATATATAGGGTTATGAAGGTTTACCTTTGATTTTGATTGTGATTAAAAACAATATATAGGGTGTACCCTAAAAACCCTCATGAAAACCCACGATTTTTTTTAATCTCCAGGGAATAATAGTGAATTTTGATTGTGATTAAAAACAATATATAGGGTGTACATAAAATCCTAGTCCAAAAATAAGCCCACTTTCCTTTTTTTCCTCTTTTTCCCTTTTTCCCTTCTTTTCTGCGTCCAAAATCGACTATGCACCCTTAAAATTCGTTTTTTTTTCCTTTTTATTATTAATATATGTATTAATAATATTACCTTATTTTTTCTTAATTTATTTAAGCTCCTAAAGCCTCCAAAACCTCAAAACCGTAAAACTAGTCAGTTTTTACGCGATTACCGTAAAAGACGTAAAATATACACTTTTAAAAAAAATCTAAAATTTTGAAATAAACTTTATAACTAAGTCCTAAATGACTTAAAACCATCCCGAAAAATATTCATATGGATAATTACCTCACCCGAGACCTCTAAATGCTAAACCGTAAATCCTAAAAAAATACTATTACTATAATACTTATACGTATACGTAAACACCACAATATCACCATTTTCATTTCATAGTCACCACTTGTGAGCTCATGAACATGAAATAACCGTTCCTCGATTTACTTATGAGTATTTCTATACTCATAAATGATAACCACACCAACCTCGTTCACACAAAATAAACACGTAAACACACAATTCAAGTAAGCACACATAAAATAACTTAAAAGTAAGACCAAGTGACAAATCCAAAACCTAGGGTTGTCAAATCACTCCCTCCTAATAGAAATATCGTCCCGAGATTTACTCCCCAAACTCCAACTTATTCTCAGCAAACAAACGAGGATACATATCCCTGATAAAACCTCCACGTTCAAACGTGAACTCAGTTTATACTAAAATAATCTCAACCAACAAGACATGAGCCTTAACCGTCCGCGGGGAAACTTATTAAAACCAAAAGTTATGTAATCAACCTAACTAAATCTCGCAACGCATCAAACAAGAACTGTCTTGAAACCAAGTTAGAAGCCATCACATAACTCGACGGGTTTAAAACTGTCACCCCCGATTTGAGTCTTACTCATAAATACCATAAATCAAAACTCATCAAATATAACCACGTATTCTAAAGTCTAAAGAACTCTCACATTCCGTCCCAACTCATCTCTATGTTAACCCTCCAAGTGTTCATTTCCACAAAATACCCAAAACACAAGTTTAATCAATGTTGTCCGAAAATTAACCTTGAACTCGACACTTGCAAAATTAATTCGACCAAGCTACTGACTTCTAATTACCAAACTTTCTGAATATTTGAAAATTACGTTCCGATTACATAATTTTAGGCTTTTGAATCACTTAAAAAGCTTTAAAAATGAATAAGTTATGACCAAAACGATTTTAAACCCTAATTTATTTTAATTCCAGAAAATTGAAACTCTCACTCATCATATGATTAAATACATGACTTTAACATATTTAATTTAATAAAAAAAATTCTAATTAAAGAACAATAACTTTAGGTGATCAAAACCAAAATATTTTAAAATAAACAAGCCATGCTTAAATGTAAAAAAAAATAATAATAATTTATATTCCACTTTATTTCAAACACGTTTTCGACACTTTACCCTCAATTTATGGACTACCAACAACTAATTTTTTTCTTTTTTACTATTTGCAAGTTCCATTTTTTTACCATGTAAGACTCAAAACAAAAGATATCGTTATTCCAAAATAAATCTTCACCCTCCCAATAGCTTCTACACCAAAAGTACCGTACAAACAACCACGTGAAATGAGAACTCGATAAATGCGCAACTACAAAAGTTGAACATCCCAAAGAGAAAAGAGCTAGAAAACCATCCTAAGAATACAATCGATAAGTAGAAGGGATATATACATATATAGGCATATGCGTACATACACTCAAATCCATCCAACGTATACTATACAAACATGTATTAACCCTCTTCCATGCAACCATACTCAGGAATCCATTGATGTTGTGGTACTTGTATAACTATGTTGGCCACCATACTTATACCCGTCCCCTTTCACTAATGCACTCCCTCCTATGATGACACTTATAAGAATTAATACTACACATAACACATCAGTCTACCAACTCAAATAAGCACATAGATCCTACCACTCATATAAGCACATAACCACAACATAAAGTAAGATCCAAAATCCATGTATTAAAATAACGTAGCCAATGCATGAAACATATAAACTCGTAATCCAGCTGAACCACCGTAGACAAAATTCAAAATGTATAAAGAACATGAAAACGTAATTAAACGGAATCCAACAATGACGAACGTATACGACTATAGTTCAACCCGCACTATTCAAAACTCGTAAAGAAAATAACATGTAGTTAAGTATGAACCATACTAGTTCATAACTTAACAAATATCGCAAAATAACATCAAACACATCAACTATTATAAAATGCACACATACCCCTATGACGCCTATATGCAGGGACCCTTAAGCTATAGACTAGGCTACGCGACTAGGTAACCTAATTCTCTATAACCATTGGCTCTGATACCATTCTATCACACCCCACCATAGCGGAATATGGGGCGCGACATATGGATATTATCAGAACATGGCGTGTCTATAGAGATAACTATATGAAATAAGAAATGTCATCAAATGGTGACACAAAAGTCATGACAATATCTCATCAAATGCAGGTGTCTAGGTAAGTAGGTAACAGTCCAACCTCTTACCCAAGACAAACAAGTAACATAATCAAAACAAACATATGTGTGCCACAGTATCACTTATCAAAATGAACAAACAAATAAAACTAAGAAGGAAACGGGGATTCTCCTTCTATATGCATTCCTAAGCTTCTCCAATCCTAGCCACTTATGTTCTCATGCTTAACCATAGTATCACCTGAAAGAGACACTAAAACACGTCAACATAAAGTTGGTGAGAGTCATAGGTTTAGACTCCAACACAAGACAAGTCATAAGCTGTGAATACCATAAACCAATAAACATATGGACAATGTGCTACAATCATGTACTAACAACTAGCATTCAAGTTCAATCAATCATTACAATTCCAAGGCATCACGCCTTACCAACAATCACAATTTCCAAGGCATCACGCCTTTCCAACAATCACAATTTCCAAGGCATCACGCCTTTCCAACAATCACAATTTCCAAGGCATCACGTCTTTCCAACAATCACAATTTCCAAGGCATCACGCCTTATCATTAACCATAGGTCCCATAGGCGCCCATACACCTATGTACCTTTCCAATCCAGATCACGCACAAACAAGAATCACATAAATGTACACACAAGTACATCTCAAACCTTAAACATTCACATCATTAATTTAGAAAATAATTCAACATAGTGTCTCTTCCATCCCATCTGGAAGTCAAAATCAATAGTAAACATGGGACTATGAAACTCACCTGATAGCTTCTTCACAAGTCCTCGCACTAGCAACAAGCTAACAAACCAAAAACACGAAATCAATACACGAACCAATCACTAAGATGGCTCATCAACCTATGATGGACATATATCCTATTCCCACATATATACCTCATTGATAAGCTCTAATCACCCCATTACCCTTCCTTAATAAGTCCTTAACTTGGTTAAGTTTAATAACTAACCCGTTCATATTTTACCCAAAACAGTCCCAGTTTTTAAGTCTCAAAACTTTAAGTCAAACGTCCACTTAAACATACCCATGGTTTCTGTAACAGGAATATTCATACCCTTAAATATGTTGGCTAACACCTCCCAATTTCCCTAACCTTAAAACTACTGTTAAGGCTCCGATATACATATATCTACTTTTGTCATTCCAGATTTCCTGATTTTAAACGTACTAAAAGTTTGTTACCATTAAGGGGTCTTAACCTAAACCACAACGTTAGCCCAAGTGCAGATACTTACTACGATATATAAACCATCTCTCACGTTCGTGAGAAGATCCCAATGCAACCCTAAGTACCCCAAACAACCCAAAACTTAAAAAGAAAACAGGCTGAATTCAAAACTGTTTTGACCTCCGACTGTTGTAACCTGTTTTTGACCCACTTCCCGACCTCCAATTTAGTTATAGTTTCTTGCATTGGAAAGCCACTTCAAATATATTTCCAGGGGTACTTGGATCGTAAAATAAAAGTTTATAGAACTCCCGATATGATCAAAACAATTGACACAAAATCTGACCAGTTTTTAAAAACGGGTTTAAACAAAATCATCCTCATTAATTAACCCTAATCCCTCTAATTACAAGCCCTAATCTATGTAATCATTATAACACCATTAATATAACATTAATTTAATATTCTTAAATTAAACCCTAACCTAAATCCATCATAAGATGATTATAAAAACATAAAAACAATCAAATTAAAAAGGGTTATGAAGGTTTACCTTTGATTTATGAAAACCCCAAAAATTATGAAGAACCCTAAAAACCCTCATGAAAACCCACGATTTTTTTAATCTCCAGGGAATAATAGTGAATTTTGATTGTGATTAAAAACAATATATAGGGTGTACATAAAATCCTAGTCCAAAAATAAGCCCACTTTCTTTTTTTTTTCCTCTTTTTCCCTTTTTCCCTTCTTTTCTGCGTCCAAAACCGACTATGCACCCTTAAAAATCGTTTTTTTTTTTCCTTTTTATTATTAATATATGTATTAATAATATTATCTTAATTTTCCTTTATTTATTTCAGCTCCTAAAGCCTCCAAAACCTCAAAACCGTAAAACTAGTCAGTTTTTACGCGATTACCGTAAAAGACGTAAAATATACACTTTCAAAAAAAAATCTCAAATTTTGAAATAAACTTTATAACTAAGTCCTAAATGACTTAAAACCATCCCGAAAAATATTCATATGGATAATTACCTCACCCGAGACCTCTAAATACTAAACCGTAAATCCTAAAAAAAATACTATTACTATAATACTTATACGTATACGTAAACACCACAATATCACCATTTTCATTTCATAGATATCACTTGTGAGCTCATGAACATGAAATAACCGTTCCTCGATTTACTTATGAGTACTTCTATACTCATAAATGATAACCACACCAACCTCGTTCACACAAAATAAACACGTAAACACACAATTCAAGTAAGCACACATAAAATAACTTAAAAGTAAGACCAAGTGACAAATCCAAAAACTAGGGTTGTCACAATGATGTATTCCATGTTTCAAACCTTAAGTAATGTTTAGCTGAATCAGATGTTCAAATACCGTTGGAAGAAATAAGGGTGGATGATGAAATGTACTACATAGAAGAACCGACTGAGATTGTGGATCGACAAGTGAAGAAGCTGAAGCGTAGTTGGATTCCAATCATTAAGGTTCGTTGGGATTCTCGTCGGGGTGCTGAATTTACCTGGGAAAACGAAGATCAGTTCAAGGCCAAGTATCCCCATTTGTTCGCGTCTTCTTCCGTGTCTAGATGAACTCTGAGGGACCATATTTCCTTTAGGGGGGTCGACTGTGAGAACTCGTATTTATCTAGTTAATTAAATTATTCTTTTGATCGTACTTTTTGATTTTTCAATGTTCTACTTGTTTTTTTACTTTCTCTTATGTAAATCCTGAGATTGCGAGAATTTTAATTAAATCATATTTTAATTATTTTTCTGATCATTTAAAATAATTTAGTTGGAATTATAAAAAAAATTTACTTTCTTTTTCTATATTTATTAAATCAATATTTTGATTTAAATCCCTCGCGAAGTTTTATTGTCCAAACTATCCAATTTATCGATCGAGAAGTCTACGAACGTCGCATTGTAGCAGAAAAGTATTTTATTTTCATATTTATTATTTTCGGCTTACAATCATACTTTATGAAAAACGAGTCTTTTGAAAAGTAAATGTGTCATGTAAATAACGAGATCGAGGTTCTAGTTTAAAAGAATGTGTCAATAAATCAGGCCGAAGCCCTTTTTGTTTTTCTTTGTACCGAAACTCAAAGACCTCAAACCAAACACCTTTATTATTTTACCTAGTTAACTCCATCAAAACATGTTGCCAAACACCCCTTAACATTTTATTCACTACTTAAAACCTTTCATTCTCTTACAACAAAACACATAGTAATAAACTGGATAAAAAACAACAGCTCTTTTTCTCTCAATATTCTCTGTTCGACAGTAACAATCCCAAAACCACCATCACCATAATTTTTTTCAATTTAATCCCTCTTTTCAATCCCAAATCACTCTATAAACCTTTAATTACAAATCCCCACAACAAATAATCATCATGCAATAAGATTGAAGATTTCTTGAGCTTTTTCAAAATCTAATTAGAGTTTGAATCCAAATTTTATATAGATGGGATTTATGGAGGAACTCCAAAGAAGTGTTTTCATGAAGTTTGGTTGAAAGAAAACAAGTTTTGGTTTTGGTTCTTGGTCTCTTTTGACTGCGTTTTGATTTTGATCATCATAAAACTCATTGTAAGGGCCTTAATCTTGATCTTAGTTATTTACTTTTGATTATAAGTTGCATGCATATTGATTTTGATAGTTATGTATGTGCATGTATGTTTTCATTGATTTGATCATGGGTAAAAGTTACATACTTGATGTCCAGATTTTGGATCCAAATTTCGGCCAAGTTAAGCTTTTGTAAACTGAGATTTTAAGGTTTCTATTCGTGGGGCTCGTCCTTATGGTCGTTTTGGTATAAGATTCACCTTCTAACTCATAAAAATGAGCAAGTTATGGTCATTTGAACTTTCTAAAATTTGTAAACTGATTTTTTGAACATAAGAAAATATACCATCTGATGCAGGAACGAAAAACGGTAAAATCGTCCATTTCTGGTCCGTTACAGCTTTCGAGTAAAACTGTATAGTTGTTTAAAATGTCGTTTTACTTCTACATCGTTCTGAAAACTAGTGTAGACGGGTCAAAACTAAAATGTCAAATCTGTGTTTTTATGGTATAATAGTCAAACCTGCACATTAGCTTGCAGGGGCATTTTGGTTATTTTCCGTTGGGTTTCAAGTCTCGCATAAAACTAGAAAGTTGCTTGAAACGTCGTTTTACATCAAATTGCTTTAAACTCCGAGTATTGAAGATGTCATTTTGTTGGCCAATTGGTCGGGTCAGCCCTGAAGTCAAAACTAAACAGTCTAGCCAAAACTGAACAGTCTAGTCAAAACTAAACAGTCTAGCCAAAACTGAACAGTCTAACCAAAACTGAACAGTCTAGTTAAAACTGAGCAGTCTAGTCAAAAGCTAAACAGAAAAGCCAAAGTTGACGAATTTCGTTTTAAATGTGCATTTTGGGGGGTATTTGAAGTGCGGTTTCTTGAGCATTATTTTACTACGTGTACATATAAATCAGTTTACAAACTCCATCGCGTGTTTTACATTATTTTGAACAAGAAGTTTATTTACGCGCCACTATTATAGGTCGCGGGTAATTTTAAGCGTTCGTGGTTCGTTGTTGCTACTTCTTAAGACTTCTTGACCGATCGATACTATTTCTACTACTTTTACCGAGGTGAGTTCATAGCCCTTTTTTACTATTTATGCATTTTTTCTAAACGCAAGGTGAGATTACATGTTGGAACACAACCATTTAAAACTTTATGCTACTTGTATGCTTCCAGATGATTACCTAATTATTATTGCTTTTAGTACCAATAGACATAAAAGTCCCCTCTTAATCATGAACCGTCAATTTACTTGTGTAGCTAAGCGTGAATGTTGTGGGTGGATCCATCGGGACTGACAATCCCCGTCCCATGTTGCGGTTGTTTAACCATTGACGTATTTAACATTTGATTTGTTACTTGAGTATTTAGGCTGAATACTTACTGGGGGTGTTTCTTAACCGTTAATGCTTCGGTGTCATGAGCTAAATAGCAATAATAATTGTTTTGGACTATGGTTAATGTACATAATCATTCTCCAGTACTGTTTTACAAATGAATTCTTGTGTTCCATACTTATATTACTAAACCTATGAATATCAATCAACTTTTGTTGACGTTTTACATGTTTAATCTCAGGTAATAATGCTTAGTTTGCTTGGATAGGAGCCCGTAGGATGTTTAGCAGCTTGGAAGTTTCTGTGTTATGTTTAAACTTTTGGTTTTGGTAAAGGCTGACAGGAATTTTATCTTGTAACTTTAATAGCTATATGTTATAAAACCATGTTTAAATAGTACTCTTTTCTAGTTATAAAATTTGGGACCTTTGTTTAAAACTCTGATGTTTATGATGTAATGTACATGTTTTATTACGTCATTTTGTGTCATTTATATTACATTGTTCATGTACCATGACGTGGCACCCACATGCTGCCTAATTGTTCCTTGTCCAATTTTCGGGGGTGTTACACTATAATCGGCTAAACCAAAGAAACCATACATCACTCCTTAAATCAAGCAACATGTACAATACTAACTCATTAATGTTGGTACTTTTGGTCAAGTAGAATACATGGGTTACCAAGACTAGTAAAGACAAAACCACTTACACTTATATACACCTCATAACTAAACAAAATCACAATCTATTTCACCTAGCAAACATTCGGCTCGTTTACTCCACCCTTCAAAAGACATTAACTTCCCAATCCTCATTATGATTAATACACTAGCATTTACTTCAACAATCTAGTAACTTTAGCTAACAAGAAAGCAAGAAAGGAGCAAAAGGAACTCGTGGGTATATATATACATTCGGCTAGGGCACGTAGGGTTTAAAAAGGAGAAAATATGGGATTCACTAGATCACTTGTTCACTTTACAATACTAGGAATCAAGTAAGTTCTTATACTCATTTCATAATTTACACATGAACATACACCATGCATGAACAAGTATAAATATGATGAACACATGTGAAACACACAGCACTTGGTTATATATATATAAGTTACTTATTAAGAACCTTAATGAAATGAACATGCATAACGTTAAACACGTAGGAATAAGCCCTAGGTCTCTCGGATTTATTTTTACATGTGTGTACATATATGATTCAAACACTTAAACGAGTTATTTGTCACATTTAGATTCATGTTATTGCCTTGAACCAAAAGAGACTAAAATAAGCCATAAGCTGAATATAAACATTAAGCTTATTAGATTTTCATTAGTTCTTAACGGGCCAATAAGTCCAACTTAATTAACCACGCGACCCATGAGGCCTAAACATGTATATCGGGCCCAAGACAAGCCCACTTAAGCCCACCAAGGCACTATTTTTGGATAATAAGCAAATCGGGCTTATTTTGAACAAGCTATGTTTTTATGACTTTAATGGGCTTATTAGATTTGTTAAACATAGTTAAAACCTTTAAAACCAATCGGACCACTATTGGGCTGAGACAAGCCCAACAAAGCCCATAAGCCACTCTCGGCTTATTTTAAAAACTTATAAAATTTTTATGAAGTGTTTATACCATATTTGAAATGTTTTATATGTTTTGTGGCCAAAACATGAAGTTAGAAAATATAGGGGTGTAAATTGCCACCTCCTAAATTCGAATATATAAAAGTCATAAACAACAAGGATGAAATCTACCATTATCGAAAGTGTAGGGATTGTTTGTGTAAACTGTTAAAACATTTCAAACCCTAGGGACCAGATTGTCGTTAACCAAAAGTTTTGGGCTCTTGTATAAATATTGGGGGTATAAACTACCAATTCACCAAACTATAACCTTAGGGGTAGTTTAGTAAATTAAAAGGGAATAAGGACTTAAGTGCAATTTAGATTAATTTATATATATTAATTGTTAAAATAAACTAT
This sequence comes from Glebionis coronaria, assembly GCA_025667525.1. Lineage (NCBI taxonomy): Eukaryota > Viridiplantae > Streptophyta > Magnoliopsida > Asterales > Asteraceae > Glebionis > Glebionis coronaria. Next base: position 461,178,225 of record CM046877.1, read on the forward strand.
AAGGTTAAAATGAGAACTATTAAAACATAAAGGACTAATTTCGTACAAAAAACTTGAGGGACTTCATAATAAATATTAATTACCTATTAAAATATAATAGTATAAAAATCATTTTATTTAAATTGTTACATGTTTAATTATTTAATAAAGGTAAAGGTACGTAAATAAATAATAGCAAATGAAGTCTAGCTCAGTTGGATTGATGCATTTGGTTATAGTCTCCATATGGGAGAGGTCAGGGGTTCGACTCCTGTCATTCCCCATGTGGGGGATTTTCCCAGAATTGGCAGCCGGGTTTGAATCCCATCGCAATGTCTTGAAGCCCCTTAATGGGAAACTGGATGGCTAGCATGGGGGTTGATATTCTCTTCGTGAGATGATTCGAACTCGGGTTGAGAGACTTGGTGCCTCGGTGGCACGCAAGATACTCCGCTGCACCAAACTGCCGTTCAAAAAAAAAAGGTACGTAAATAATAAAATGTTTATAACTATGTACAAATAATTCATATAAGAAGAATAATAATTAACAAGTTATATAAACAATGCATAAATGTACAATTAATATAGGGTTAAGTCCATAAAATAGAAACAAACTTTCCAAAAATTACAATTCTAGTAAACGAACTTATTTTATTACTAATATAACCATTATAACTTGTTGTTTTTGAACATTTACACTAATATTACCGGATGAATATCCACATCATTATTTAATTAACACGTTCACCTAATTTTTATTTTCTTTACACTTTGTTATCTACCAATTTGACCGTTTCCTTCCATTTAATACATCATCCGCTATATAAACAAAACAACGGTACACAATAAACCCATTTAATGCATCACCCACTATTTAATACCTCCCCAATTCAAGAAAACCCAATCTTAAGAACCCTAATTCGATCAAATACCCTAATCAACTAAATCAGACATGTCGTCTTATCTCAATGATCAATTGTGTACTTGAAATCTTCCACTAAGGGTGTTGACATCATGGACTCCAACAAATCCAGCAAGAAGAGTCGTTGTATGTGCAAATTGAGGTAGACCGGGGAAGAAGAGGTAGGGTAAATGGGATTGGCATGATACCTATGACAACCCGTCAAGTTCAGGTCGTTATTTTAATCTCGACTATTACGTATTACGTGTTTGCTTTAATGAGAATTTAAAATTTATCGACTAACTGAGAAGGTTATGACTTGAAACTAGCGTAAAAATGTCGATTAGATGAAAACCGACAAGGAATATGTTTGGTATCGATATTATATTCTCAAATAATCATAAAAATGATTTTTATTATATTTAATCTTTATTTCTCGTGTTTTACGTTTTAACGAATGACGAGAACTATTTGTGATCGCGATACCGACGGATGCCCAAAAATTTACGTTTTATTACGATTGTCTCGATATTGTATATTTTCGACGTTTTCGATTTAATTGCGTTTTAATTCGTGTCGAAGCTTTATTATTATTATTTTACGAAGCGTTTTAACTTTCGAAAGGTATTTGTACGAAACCCGAGCCCCGTAAATATTTTTTTAAAAATTTACAATTTACATTTTCTACCTTGTAAACTATTTACTTGCATTTTTGTACCAAAACTATGCCTAAATGACAAAATCTACCCTACCCTTGGATTATAAAAACATTTTCCACTAACTAATTTCATTTAAAAACTCATTTAAATAAAAAAATCACTCATCTCTCTCTCTCTTGTTCTTCTTGGCCGTCCACCCCCATCACCAAATCCATCCATTTTTTTGATTTCTACTTTGAATCAAGCAAATCTAAAAGAAGACTCATCTTGGAAATTCAAAGAGATTCATATTGTAAAATTTTCCCACATGCATCCACTAAATTTTTATTTTCAAATTTTGATGAAGAACATCATGTTTGATTCATTTCTATGGTTATGGATGTTGTTAATATTATTATATTCATAGTGGGATGAGGTTGCATGTATGATTTCTTTATATTTTATTTTTATTTTATTAAATTTGAGGATGTTAGGAGTTAGTTAGATGAGTTAGTATGATACTAGGATGATATTAGGACCATAGGAATTGTTGGAATGGGTTGAAAATTTGTTTTGGTATGATTTTTACTTGGTCAATTTTAGGCAGTAACTTTAAGGACATTTTTGAATTACTTACTTTAAAAATCTTGTTAAACTAATGAGATAGGGTCGTAGAAAATTTCTTTAGCTTCGATTTGAGCTAAAGTAGAGCTTCTAACTCATTACGAGCGAAAAGTTATGCTAGTTTTAGTATTCGTGTACCGGGAGACGAGTATCGGCACAATCCGAAAATTGTTGTCGATATTTGGATCGAATCTCGGGGACTATAAAATGAGTTTTGAAAATGTTCAAGGACTGTTGTAAGTTGCTAAACCTCAGGTCATGAGTCTATTTTCAAACCCGAGTGTCGGTTTTACAAACGGAATTGTTTAGATAAGTCAAAATGGTTTTACAAGTCAAAGGCGTAAAACTGTCCGGTTTTTATAACACTAAGGTGTGTCGGGCAGAAGGTCTTAGAAGTAATATTTTTGAATGAAACTTAAACTGAGTATTATTCATATTATGTGTAAGTTTGTCACCAAGTTTCGTCGAAATCGGACAAGTCTAGATAGGTTAGATTGGTGTGTACATTTGGAGTGTACATGCTGATTGGTATTTTGGACACGTAGTTCAATACTTGTATGGCGTGAGTTGAGTATTCACTATTGGACATGGTGACTTACTCAAGTGTTAAGTCATTATATAAATGACTTAGTTACTGGTCCGAAGGAAGTAAAATGATGGTTTGACTTGCGTTGACTTGGTGTCTTATGACGGATCAAAGTCGAGAGTGCAAGTGTTTAAAAGGATAGTGTTGAATAAAAGGGTATAGAAGTACACTTATATTTTTAATTTTTCGGGATTTTCATGGTATTATGAAACTGACTTTCGTATTATTTAAGTATTATTTATACTTGAGTCGTTTATTAACGAACGCGCCTTATTTGGTAGGTTGCGGTCTTCGTGTTTAACGGGCATCACAAATCGTCAGCGATCGTCACATTACTACTATCGTACCAAGGTGAGTCTATAGCCTCGCTTTGACATGTTTACTTGTTTTATAAAACCCGCGAGGGGGATAACATGCTTGTTTTATTAATATAAAAGGGGTACAACGAGAAGTTGTGGAAACCCTTATTATTGGAAAAGCATTTATTATAAATGAAGGGTACAACGAGAAGTTGTGGTAAACCCTCTTTCTTTTAAAATTGAACACAAAGGACCCGATTGTATGCTTAGATGAAAGTTGTTATACAAGTTTGTTTAGCCTGAAAAGACCCATGAATCGTGAATTGTTAATCGTAAGGAACGCTAATACTATGGATAGATCTATCGGGGTGACACCCAGTCCGGTCGCGACTAGCTATCGCGTGGTGTTGTGATGCACTAGTAATGAAACATCGGATGAAATTGTATAAGAGAAATATACGCACTTGGCTAGGTGTGTTGGGCTGAAATAATATATGTTAACGTTCAATGTCACGAGACTTATGAAATAACAACGATAATTATGTCTGATCCACATGACTGTCAACCATGGAAGGTTTATTCAGAATACTTGTGTTCGTTTATTTAATTTAAACTCTATAGATTCACTCAGCATTTTTGTTGACTTTATAGCATGTTTTATCTCAGGTCCATGAAGAAGGCACTCAAGGAAGGCGGTTTCATGCAGCTTTCTTAATTAAAATGTTTTGGCCCGCTTTTCTAAACTATGTCCATTCGAAGAAACTTTTATCGTTTGGTTGGTTGTGTAAACCTTAAAACTATTTGGGACCGTGTGTGAACTGTTTTATCTTTAAACAAATGAATGGATGTATGTTTTATTAAAACGACTCATATTGAGGCGTTTTCTATGATATTGAGGTTGAACCATGATAGTAACACCCAATGACTCTTCCGCTGCTATGACCCGAAATTGGGGGTGTTACAGATTGGCATCAGAGCTCAAGTTATAGATAACGAAAAGATTTTCCAAAAATAAAATTTTGAAATCTTTTGACTATAACATCTGCAAGAGAAACCTCTGATTTGCCAATGGACGAGAACAAGAAAAGTATATATATGTTATAAATATTTAATTATTAATTATGCTTAAAGCATAATGGATTACATTTATTTATTTATAAATGTTAATTATTTGATTATTATAATACTAATACGTGATTTACAAACGACGCTGATTGTCACAATAGAAATCCCTGTCTTTTGACTCATTCCTCGTGAATCTTCGTTCCTTGTCTAAATTATATTCTTTATTCTATCATCCATTCTTGTTTCTTTTCATCTATCTATTCTTATTTTGTGTTATTCATGTTTTGTTATCACAAGCGTAGAATGAATACTCATTTTGATGTGAATTGTGTAACAGGATTATGCCGCCAAAACAGTTGACTGAGACTCAGTTACGTGCTATAGTAGCTGATCAGTTTCAGGTCTCTATGAATGCTTTTATGGCAAATTTGAATAATGGAGCCGGTGGATCTGGTGGATCTGGTGGAGCTGGTGGATCTGGTGGAGCTGGCGATACTGGAGCTGGCAATACTGGAGCTGGCAATACTAGAGTTGGTAATACTGGAGCTGGCGCTACTGGAGCTGGTAATACTGGAGCAGGTAATACTGGAACTGGCAATGCTGGTGCTGGAACTGGTGATGTTGATAGACCAGTGATCCCTGAAAACAAGAAGTGTAATTATACCTCGTTCATGAAATGCAAACCTCCAACTTTTAAAGGTACTGAAGGTGCTGTTGGGTTAATGCAGTGGTTTGAGAAATTGGAATCCGTGTTTCGATTTAGTGGAAGTGAGGAAGGAGATAAGGTGATGTTTGCCTCTGCTACTCTTCAAGGGCGAGCATTAACTTGGTGGAATGGAAGAATGGCATCAATGGGTATGGATGCTGCTTATGCTACACCATGGGTTGAGGTAAGAAGGTGGATGACTGAGGAATTATGTCCAAGGAGTGTTATTCAGAGGTTAGAACAGGAACTATATCAGCTGAGACTGAAGGGTACTGACATCGATGGATACACAAACAGATTCCATGAACTTGCTCTATGAAATTGAGTATAATGCAGTTCGTTTTTTCTCAGTTCTTGCTAATAGAAAGTCCAACCAATATCGGGTTTTTAATTGTTCTTGGTTGTTAAGCTTGCTTGGTAAATCTATTGCTAATTCAACAAATGCTTTCAAAACGGAAAAATATTACCTACGTATATGTAAAACAAATTGCAAATACCACGTTTTTATTCAAGTAAAAAATTTAAAATGAAAAATTTGAAACTAAAGGGACTGAAATTGTAAATTCTATGAACAATCAATACTTGAAATGTAAATCCTAACAATTATAGGGACAAAAAGTGCAAAACAGTAAACTATAAGGATAAAAAATGTAACAACTATAACAAACTTGCCAAAATTGTAACAAACTAACAAAATACTAACTGAAATCTAACAACTTTCAAAGTCCAGGGACTAAAACAATGCAAACCCTAAAATCTTGGAAGATTAGCCAAATTTTAACACTGTTTAGAACAATAAGGACTAAAGTGCAATTTCTTAAACTTTTTAAGCAAAAACGGGACAAAGGAAGAAATAAGCTCGTTTGAGCTTATTACTCAACCAAATCTGATGAAACAACTTGCAAAACGTTTCAAATCTCAATTAAGCTACGTGTGTTCAAGGAATTTAGCTAAAAGTCAGAAATAAGCAAATGAGTGCTTATTAATAAGCTCAAAATAAGCTCTAGCCAAATCTAATCAACCACAACTGGATTTTTCTTTTAAAACTGATAAAGCTATCCAATTAGAGAATGGGAAATCAAACTAGAACGAATTTCATCCAGAAATAAGCTTTAAAACTGAATTAAGCCAAAAAGAGCTTATGTTGACCAAGCGTTGACCAGCTTATTTTTCAAAAAGCTGATTTTCTCAAAAATCATGTAACTCAATGACTTAAGCAGATTTGTGAAGAAAAATGGGCATGTTTATTAATAGAATAAGAAGATACAAAATCTCAGCTTTCATTTACAGAAACTTGCTCTAAGTTTGCTTAAAAGATTTTTGCTTATTGCTAACTGATTATTGAAAACTGTATTGAATGCTTATGGAAACTGAATCTATATGATATAAGCTACAAATGGAAACAAATTTGGTGGAATTTCATTAAGTTTTGAATGAGAACTGATCAAATCAAGATGACAAGTTCTATATGACCAAAATGATTGAAATCAACCCAAACATTTTTGAAGCCATTTGCCTGTTTGACCTACTTTTTGACTTGAAAATGACTGAAAACACTTTAGTATCACCAATTGACTACAAATGGACTCTAAAACACAAGAGCTCAATACTTGAAAAATCTATTCAAGCTAAACCCAAACACTCCTTTAACTGCTTTTAACAAATTTTTACAAAGACTTATTAAGCTCTAATCAACTCTGAATCAAAAGTTATAGCTAAACAGACTTGGTGATCACAATGAAAGACTTTAAAACTGAAAACAAATAATTACCAAGGCTAGGACTCCAATTAAGCTAATAGGCTAAAAAGTACTTAACAAATGCAGTTAACTACAAATTTCTCAAATCAGTAAACAAGTAAGCAGTAACTAAACTTCAATCACACAAAATTCAATCAAACAGCAACTACTAACAATTATATCATGCAGCCATCAGATTAAACTAGGAAAATGAAGCATGCAGTTTACTTGTTGAGAGGAACAAAAATGAGAACTATAGAACCTATTGTAGTTATCCTTTGAGAAGAAGAGGAGCGCTGAGCTCTCTTACCCTAGTGATAACCACCACCTTATCACTAGGAATCAATCAAACAACTAGAATCAGCAACTAATCAACAAGAAACCATCATTCTGCTTGAACTCTTTCAAAAACTATGGTAATGACTGAAATCTGATCAAATAGCAATCTAACTCCTTCAATGTTAGTTATGATCCATCAATGATCATAACAAACACTTATCAGCAACACTAGTATCCAAATGCAGCAAGAATTGGACTAGAATGATAAGAACAATTTTGGCGGGAAAGAGTAAATTTGAATTTCATTAATGGAAAACGGTTACAAATCTGTTACAAAGGTAGTAAGTAACTAACTAACTGAAGAGTTTGTCAGACTCTTGAGTAGTTAGGGTAAGATTGAGGGAAAAAGGAAAGGAAAAATTGAACTATGTGTTTTTACAGAATTAAGCTACAACTGAAAATGAAGTACAATCCAACTATTTATAGGCATGAAGGGAGAGTTTGTTGGAGTTGGTGACGTGTCAGAACCAATCTCTGAGCTCCACGTGGCATCTTCTTGCTAATTGGATAATTTGGCTCAAGAACATATTTGGGGGTTTTTGATCCAATAACTTTCAGCTTAATTGATTATGAGGTATGGATTCGTCTCTCAAAATGGAGCAATTTTCATGTTAAACACTTTGCTTGAAATGCATTGTAGCTCAAAATAGGTTCTGGGCTCATTCTTGTTTGAAAGTGACACGTGGCTTCTTCTGGTTGGCTCTCATCTGGTCACACGGATCAATATCCAAAAGTGGATAAAAGGATTATGGAGTGGCGCATTCTTATTGGTTGAATTAAAGAAAGTGCGCTTTACTGTTCAGATCTTGTATTAAATGAAAAGCGGCGCTAGTGGGCTGATGTGGTGATCCTTATGTAACATTTCCTTGATTCTCATTGGTCATTTAACACCTCACACGGATTAAGCCCAATTTTGGTGTAAACTTGTCACTTTCAGTCCCCATACTTTGGCAGATTTATGATTTGATCTCTAATCTTCAATTCTTTGGCAAAACTAGTCCTTTGAACTTTATTCTTGAACAAAATGGTCCTTTGACTGAGTTGACTTGAGAGTTGACCAAGTTTGACTTGAATCTTGACTTTACATTATTTGCACTTTTAGTCCTTCAACTTTCATAACTTGTCAAGATAGGTCCTTATACTTCAAAGTCTTGTCACTTTTGATCCTCTTTTGTCTTTTTCATCCATTTGAGCTTGATTTTTCCTTGTTTGCTTGAAAATGTATCTTTTTACCTGCACAAGTGCACACAAACACAAACATACCACATAACACTGTTTTTGCCAAATAAATTGGTATTTTGCTTCATGTTTTAGGGTTATTTGTTATTAAAAGGATATGAGTTTAAGCTCATATCAAATTCCCCTACACTTGAGCATTGTCATGTCCTCATGCAATATTATATTTCAAGGCTCAAAAATTTACATTTCCCTCATAATTAATCCACCTTGGCCATATGAGATGCATTTATGCTACTCTAAACTAAATGATGCATGATTTTGACTTTTAATGATGCAATGAATCAAAATACAATTCTATCTATATCTTTTTGATTTTTCTTGAAATGGTTTTGATGGAAATAACTCATAAAGAATTCAATGGCTTTGATTAGGGCTTGGGTACCATGGACATTTATCACCCTCAAGTTTCACTTTCCCCATACCAAGCTTAAAAATAGGATCATTGCATTCACAAGTAAAAAGTGCATCAACTTATTCATGACAATTAAATGTGGAACCGATTATTATTTGAGCAAATTGCTTGTGGGCAAATTTGTCATTATTCAAGTGTGAAGTATAAGAAGTGTAAAATCCAAAAATAAGGAAGCACGGTTTTAATCCTAAGTAATCTTCTCATCCATTACTTGAAAAACCGCTCACAATTAATATAAGTCCGTATTAAGAGTAATAAGTCATTCGCCTTATGTGTAAAATCCTCATGTCATGCTTTCATAAGTAGCTACACACTCGCTAAGGAAAGAAAAATAAAACTCACGCAATAATTTACATCCGCATCTTTTTGAGATTTTGGATCTTCAACCCCGCAACCCGTCAAGGTAATATTGGATTGGAGCAATCTATTGAATCCCCGCAACCCGTCAAGGTAATATTGGAACTCAATAGTCACTATAATTAACACCACACTGCCCCTCTTGGGAGTCTTGCATTATTTTTTTTCTTTTCTTTTTCTTTTTCCTCTTTTTTTTTCTAGCCACTCATTTTTTTTCATAAGCCGCTCTTATTTTTCTTTATTCCTCACAAAGAAATTTGAAAAGAAGAAAAGGAAAAAACACCCGCTAAATATGGAGCATGACATAAGTCTAGTACACATAAAACGTGCTAACTTAGAATCTTAAGACGTACTCATATCAACCATAAATGATTAGCCAAAAATGCATAAGAGATTACGAACCAATTAAAACCGTACTTGATTATTTATTATCAATTATATACATGCGAAGAAATAGAGGTAAAGAAGAGAAGGGTTTAGCCACAAGTAATTGCCATGAAGTCTATCTAGCCCTTTTACACTTGCTTCAACTCTATCATTTCCCATTCTCCACAAATTTAAAATCTCAAATAATGAAATTGATGGATGCTTAGCCTAATAGACCAATGAAGGACTACATGGTTAAGGATACTAGCTAGAGAATGCTAAGATAAGCAAACTCGGGTTGAGTCAAAATTTCCATGGCGGGCCTAATATGTCAAACAAGTCTAAACTTGTTAAAACCATGTTTTATTATAATTTTTTTTTTATATTTTTGATGAAAGATAAAAGAAGAAATATATACAATGCAAATGTATTATGCAAATGAAAAAATGATTGATGCAAAAATTATGAATGCATATTTTTGTTGGCCAAAGTAGATCAAAAATTTGAAAAATGTTGAAAATTCATTTTTCCATGTTATCATGCAAGACAATGACAAGTTCTAGGTAAGGTCACTTCGATAGAAGACCCCCCTACACTTAAGCTAAACATTGTCCTCAATGTTTAAGAGCATGGAAGTATAACAACTTCCCCTACACTTATGACAATGAATAGACTTTGCTTAACCCAAGTTAAGGAAAGGACAACTATTAGTGAAATCAAGTTTAAGCACAAAGTGTCAATGAAAATTCACTAAAGTAACGAAGTGAACCGGATACAAGGGCCTCCTCCATAAGCTCCAAAGCATGAGATGAGTGAGCAACCCTACAAACAATCAAGAAGACAAAAGAAGGTCTCCCCTACACTTATCTCCAAGTCTACGCCTTTATTTCTAACCTACAACACTCTAAACCTAGTTATACGATGCTTGAGTTAATGAGTCTCTAGCTCGACTCGTCCCTCAATGAATTAATTCATGGGGAAAATGGGGACCTCTTGGACCATTTCAACGGAAATGTCCTCCCCAAAGTAATGTTTAACACGGTGACCATTCACTTTAAAATTTGGACCATCGGGTTGGGACAACTCAAGAGTTCCATATGGAAACACTTGAGCAATAGTGAATGGACCGGACCATCTCGACTTAAGCTTGCCCGCAAAAAGCTTCAATCTTGAGTTAAAGAGGAGAACCGGCTCTCCAACTTTGAACTCACGATTCTTGATCTTAGCATCATGCAATTTCTTAGTCTTTTCCTTGTAAAGCAAAGAATTCTCATAGGCATTGGCTCTCAACTCATCCATCTCATTGATTTGATCTTTCCTATGTGAACCGGCTTGGTTTAAATCAAAGTTAGCCCACTTGAGAGCCCAAGATGCCTTATGTTCTAACTCAAATGGGAGGTGGCACGCTTTTCCATAGACAAGCCTATAAGGAGTACAACCAATTGGTGTTTTAAAAGCCGTCCTAAACGCCCACAAAGCATCATCAAGCTTATCCGACCAAGAAGCTCGATGTTCTCCCACCGTTCTCTCTAAAATTCTCTTTAAACCACGATTTGTGACCTCGGTTTGACCATTTGTTTGAGGGTGATACGCGGTAGAAAGTATATGATTCACTCCATATTTCTTCATAACTCTCGTGAATTGATCATTACAAAAGTGCGTACCACGATCACTTATGATGGCCCGAGGTACACCAAATCTAGCAAACAATTGTTTCAAGAACTTTACAACCACTCTAGCATCATTAGTAGGTAAGGCTTTAGCCTCCACCCACTTGGACACATAATCCACCGCCACAAGTATATACTTGTTTCCCTTAGATGATGGAAAAGGTCCCATGAAATCTATTCCCCATACATCAAATATCTCACACTCTTGGATAAAATTTTGTGGCATCTCATCACGTTGTGTAATTTTTCCTTGTCTTTGACAAACATCACAAAATTTCACCATCTCTTGGGCATCCTTGTAAATGGAAGGCCAATAGTAACCCGAATCAAAGACTTTCTTGGCGGTGTAGTTAGGCCCAAAATGTCCACCCGTAGGTCCTTTATGACATGCCTCTAAGATTTTAAATGCTTCGGGCCCATCTACACACCGTCTAATGATTTGGTCCGCACATTGCCTAAAAAGATATGGATCATCCCAAAAGTAATACTTAACTTCCTTAAGAAACTTTTTCTTTTGTTGATAAGTAAGACCCTCAATAAGCACATTGCCCACAAGATAGTTTACTATATCCGCAAACCAAGGTGTGGCATCCTCTTGGGAAGAGATAGACATGAGCTCCTCTAGTGGAAAGGATTCATTGATTTCTTGATGTGGGAAATCTCCTTGAAAAGGATGCTCAAGTCTACTCAAATGATCCGCCGCTAAATTCTCGGCCCCTTTCTTATCACGAATCTCTATCTTAAACTCTTGAAGCAACAAAACCCATCTCAAAAGCCTAGGCTTAGCATCTTGTTTTGTCATAAGATACTTGAGAGCGGAATGATCCGTATACACTATGGTCTTGGAAAGCACAAGATATGGTCTAAACTTCTCAAAAGCATATACTATAGCAAGCAACTCTTTTTCCGTGGTAGTGTAATGAAGTTGTGCACCGGTCATGGTTTTACTCGCATAGTGTATAGGTTGAAAATGCTTATTAACTCTTTGTCCTAAGACGGCCCCCACCGCATAATCACTAGCGTCACACATAAGCTCAAAAGGTAATTCCCAATTTGGAGAAACCAAAACGGGAGCCTTAGTTAATTTTTCCTTATGGGTCTCAAAAGAGTCTAAACAAGCTTGATCAAAAATGAAAGGAGCCTCTTTCTCCAAGAGATGAGTCATCGGTCTAGCTATCTTAGAAAAATCTTGTATAAAGCGCCTATAAAATCCCGCATGACCTAAGAAACTCCTCACACCTTTAACCGAGGTGGGTGGGGGAAGCTTAGCAATCACATCAATTTTAGCTCGATCAACTTCTAATCCCTTATTGGATATCTTGTGTCCTAAAACAATCCCCTCTTTCACCATAAAGTGACATTTCTCCCAATTAAGCACCAAACGTGTTTCCTCACAACGCTTAAGCATTCTCTCAAGATTGGTGAGACATGATCTAAAAGAGTTTCCAAATACGGAAAAATCATCCATAAAAACCTCCATGGTTTGCTCTATCATGTCATGGAAAATCGCCATCATGCACCTTTGAAACGTCCCCGGTGCATTACATAGGCCAAAAGGCATCCTCTTGTAAACAAATGTACCGTAGGGACAAGTGAATGTGGTATTTTCTTGATCCTTAGGGTCAATGGGTATTTGAAAATAACCCGAAAAGCCATCAAGAAAACAATAGTACTCATTTCCCGCTAAGCGTTCAAGCATTTGATCCATAAAGGGAAGCGGGAAATGGTCTTTCCTAGTTGCCTCATTGAGTTTTCTATAATCAATGCAAACTCTCCAACCGGTCACAAGTCTCGTGGGAATAAGCTCATTGTTCTCATTAGGCACCACGGTGATTCCACCCTTCTTTGGAACACAATGAACCGGACTAACCCATGGAGAGTCGGAAATGGGGTAAATCATACCCGCATCTAAGAGTTTAATCACTTCCTTCTTAATAACCTCATGGATTTTTGGGTTAACTCTCCTTTGGTTTTGAATGGCGGGTTTATAATCATCCTCCATAAGGATTTTGTGAGTACAAAAATGTGGATCAATTCCCCTTATGTCGGATATTTTCCATGCTAAAGCTTTCTTATGTTTCTTAAGGACTTCAATAAGTTGCTCCTTCTCATCCTCTTTCAACTCTTTAGCAATAATCACCGGTAATTGGTCTTTTCCTTCTAAGAAAGCATATTCTAAGTGGGATGGAAGTTCCTTAAGTTCAATGGGAGGTGGACTCTCTATGGAAGGTTTTACTATGGAAGGTTCCTCAATGGTAATCTCTTGTGGAATAGGAGAAGGAATAGGATCCTCATTGAGCAACTTTTGGATTGTAAGAATATCTTCTTCCCAATTAATGGGAGAATCATCATCACCAAGAAAGTTAGACTCAAATTCCTCCAAGAGGAAATCACTCTCTCCAAAAGGTGTTAAAGAGGGAGCAATTGAGGCCACGGTTTCAACATGGGGTATCTCATCACTAGCATTCTTACAAGCATCATGAAAGTGTTCATTACACACTTCATCTAGCACATCTACAATGTTAATAGTCTCACAAGGTCTAGACTCCTTAACCTCTTTTCTATCAAAAACTTTGCCTAACTTAAACACCACTCTCTCATCCTCTACTCTCATAATTAATTCTCCTTCCGCCACATCTATCAAGGTACGACCCGTTCTCAAAAATGGTCTACCAACAATCAAAGGCACTCTAGGATCCATGTCATAATCGACCACTACAAAATCGGCCGGAAAGGTAAACTTATCCACACCTACAAACACATCTTCCGCTATACCTACGGGGTGAGCTATGGTTCGGTTGGCTAGTTCAAGAGTCATCCTAGTGGGAGTGAGCTCGGGAAGAGATAGTTGTTTCCAAACCGATAAAGGCATGAGATTTATGCTTGCCCCTAAATCCGCCAAAGCCATGCAATTTTCAACACCGGGAAAATTACAAGGTATCAAGAAGCGCCCCGGATCTCCAAGTTTTGTTGGTAAGGTTTTAAGTAACACCGCGGAACAATTTTCATTAAGTGATGTGTTGGGCAAATCAACCAATTTTTCTTTGTTTGAGAGCAAATCCTTGAACATCTTAGCAAACTTTGGCATATAAGCAAGAGCTTCCGCAAAAGATATGTTGATATTGAGTTGCTTGAACATCCTTAAGAAATTGGAGACTTGGATGTCATCTTTGTTCTTTAACTTGTCCTTTTTCAACCTTGAAGGGTATGGAAGAGTAGGTTTTGGTGTAGGTGGAATAGGTGTTGTGGTGGAAGATTTGTCTTTGTTAGCTTCTTCATTGGGAAGTGTGGAAGGTAAAGGAGAAGTATGAGGTGGTTGAGAAGGTGAGTTTGAGTGAATAGGAGCATTTTGAGGAGGTGGAGTAGAAGTAGAAGGCTTGTCACAAGTAGGAGCACAAGTGGGTTGAACAAGAGTAGGTTTAGGAGTTGAAGGATCCTTTGTTGTTGTTCCACTCCTTGTTGTAATAGCATTGACATTGGCCCGTGGGTTTGTTTGTGTGTTGGAAGGTAAAGCCCCTTGTGGTCTTTGATTTAATACCACTAAAACCTTATTGAATTGGTCATTCATTTTCTTCTCCATAGCTTGGAACTTCCTTTCATTCTCTTGATTCATCTTTTGCAAGAGATCCATTGTGTTAAACTCTTGTGGCACATAACCTTGAAAACCTTGAGGTTGGAAAGGTAAAGGTTGGGAGTTAAATCCTTGATTTGGTGGATAAAAGGTACTTGCTTGAGGTTGAAATTGATTGGGTGCTTTGTAGTTATTTCCTTGATATGGTGGTCTTTGCCCTTGATTCCTTGGTAAAATTTGAGGAGTATGTGTTGGAATTTGGGTGGGTGGTTAGGGTGGGAAGCCGGGTGGAGAAAGGTAATTTTGGGATTTGTAAGAAAGGTTATTTGGATTGATATTAGGCTTGAAGTGTTCACGGTGTTCCTCTTGGTAAGCATAGCATTCCCCTTGATACCCTTGCACCTTATCACATTGTTCATAAGAATGGGGACCTCCACAAGTAACACAAGAAATGGTGATGGCATTCACATTATTTGAGGAATTGTTCAATGACAAGTTCTTAAAAGTTTGAAGCATTTCTTGTTGTACTTGCAAATTCCTCTCACTATCTCTATCCATCCTTTGAAAAATGGCTTCTTGAAACTTGAGGAGTTGGTTGTCACAAGGGATTTGAGAATTGTTTTGGATAACATGAACCTTTTCTTCAAATGGATTGTTTTTTTGAACCATTGCCTTAGTCTCAATGATGTCCAAAGCCTCTTGGTAGGTCTTAAGAAGAATATTTCCTCCCGCGGAAGCATTAAGTGAATCTTGGTGGTGAGGTTTAAGGCCATCATAAAAGAGACTTATTTGGTGAACTTGATTCAATCCATGATTAGGGCATCGCCTCAACAACTCACTATACTCTTCCCAAGCATCACTAAAGGATTGGCTAGGTTTTTGTTGAAAGCCCATAATTAAATTCCTCAAAGCCATAGTCTTTTGTGGAGGAAAGAACTTGTT
The DNA here is from genome assembly GCA_025667525.1 of Glebionis coronaria. NCBI lineage: Eukaryota > Viridiplantae > Streptophyta > Magnoliopsida > Asterales > Asteraceae > Glebionis > Glebionis coronaria. Next base: position 461,193,657 of record CM046877.1, read on the forward strand.
CAAAAACTTAGTGGTAAAACCCTCCCATGTGGTGATACTATCGGGTGGTTGGGTGTCTAACCAATGCTTAGCACTCCCCTCTAAGGAAAATGACACTAACATCAACCTAATGACCTCATGTGGAACCCCATTATGCTTAATGGTATTGCAAAGTGAAAGGAATCTCTTAAGGTGAGCATGAGGATCCTCATTTTGTTTTCCCAAGAAAGGTGATAAAGCAACCATATTGATCATAGATGTATGTAGCTCAAATGTGTTAGCGGGAAAGTCGGGAATCTTAATGGCACTAGAATATCCATGAATGTTGGATTGCATACGTTCATACAAAGTGCGATTATCAATAGCCATGGCTTCTTGTGGTGGTGACAAAGCACGATTCTCGTGATCGGCTTGGTGGACGGTGGTGGTCTTACTCTTTCTCTTTTTCTTCCTTTTCGGAGGAAGAGGTTGTACACCAATCGGTATTTGTGCACGCCCGCGAGTGAGCATGCAACTCAATACGAGGAATGAGAGAGAAGCTCTCGTGTGACTTTGAAGAGAAATGGATTATCCTCTTCGAGTTTCAATATTAAATATCCACAAGAAAATAACAATATATGTATTTACTACTTTGGGTGCAAGACCCTCAATGAAGTCTTCCTTCTTAGAATACTCCCAAGTGAACGGGGGGTTAGGTGGCGCGAAGCACTTAAGTACCTATTGACCCTTAGATGGCATTTTATAGCACATCGCCTTTCTATTCACTTAAATGTTCGTATTCTTCGAATTGTTGCTTATTGAGAGTATTTATCTATTCTTGCTTTATTTTGTTTGATCGATACACATGTCAAGGACCGGAACGCCCCTCAACACGGTGTATTGCCTCGGCAATACTTATGGAAGATATGTAGATTGATTGTTCTTATACGTATACGTATCTACTTATAATAATATATGGAAAATATTTTTGTATTTATGAGTTTTTTAAGGGAAAATACTATATGTACATAAAAACCGAGAGAATCCAATAATATATATTTTTGGGTGCAATCTCTTAGGAAAAAGATTGCTTTTTGGATTTTTTATTTTTTTGGTCAATTCTTTAGGAAAAGAATTGTTTTGTTAATTTTTTAGTTTTTATATATTTTTATATTTTTGATTTTTTTATTTGTTTTTGATTTATGATACGTAAAAATAACGTTCACAAAGTGAACGGATCCCAAAAGCCAATGAAAACCGTCAATCGATAGTCTCTCGTGTAGTCAAAGAACCGGCAGCGGCGCCATTTGAAATTGAGTATAATGCAGTTCGTTTTTTCTCAGTTCTTGCTAATAGAAAGTCCAACCAATATCGGGTTTTTAATTGTTCTTGGTTGTTAAGCTTGCTTGGTAAATCTATTGCTAATTCAACAAATGCTTTCAAAACGGAAAAATATTACCTACGTATATGTAAAACAAATTGCAAATACCACGTTTTTATTCAAGTAAAAAATTTAAAATGCAAAATTTGAAACTAAAGGGACTGAAATTGTAAATTCTATGAACAATCAATACTTGAAATGTAAATCCTAACAATTATAGGGACTAAAAGTGCAAAACAGTAAACTATAAGGATCAAAAATGTAAAAACTATAACAAACTTGCCAAAATTGTAACAAACTAACAAAATACTAACTGAAATCTAACAACTTTCAAAGTCCAGGGACTAAAACAATGCAAACCCTAAAATCTTGGAAGATTAGCCAAATTTTAACACTGTTTAGAACAATAAGGACTAAAGTGCAATTTCTTAAACTTTTTAAGCAAAAACGGGACAAAGGAAGAAATAAGCTCGTTTGAGCTTATTACTCAACCAAATCTGATGAAACAACTTGCAAAACGTTTCAAATCTCAATTAAGCTACGTGTGTTCAAGGAATTTAGCTAAAAGTCAGAAATAAGCAAATGAGTGCTTATTAATAAGCTCAAAATAAGCTCTAGCCAAATCTAATCAACCACAACTGGATTTTTCTTTTAAAACTGATAAAGCTATTCAATTAGAGAATGGGAAATCAAACTAGAACGAATTTCATCCAGAAATAAGCTCTAAAACTGAATTAAGCCAAAAAGAGCTTATGTTGACCAAGCGTTGACCAGCTTATTTTTCAAAAAGCTGATTTTCTCAAAAATCATGTAACTCAATGACTTAAGCAGATTTGTGAAGAAAAATGGGCATGTTTATGAATAGAATAAGAAGATACAAAATCTCAGCTTTCATTTACAGAAACTTGCTCTAAGTTTGCTTAAAAGATTTTTGCTTATTGCTAACTGATTATTGAAAACTGTATTGAATGCTTATGGAAACTGAATCTATATGATATAAGCTACAAATGGAAACAAATTTGGTGGAATTTCATTAAGTTTTGAATGAGAACTGATCAAATCAAGATGACAAGTTCTATATGACCAAAATGATTGAAATCAACCCAAACATTTTTGAAGCCATTTGCCTGTTTGACCTACTTTTTGACTTGAAAATGACTGAAAACACTTTAGTATCACCAATTAACTACAAATGGACTCTAAAACACAAGAGCTCAATACTTGAAAAATCTATTCAAGCTAAACCCAAACACTCCTTTAACTGCTTTTAACAAATTTTTACAAAGACTTATTAAGCTCTAATCAACTCTGAATCAAAAGTTATAGCTAAACAGACTTGGTGATCACAATGAAAGACTTTAAAACTGAAAGCAAACAATTACCAAGGCTAGGACTCCAATTAAGCTAATAGGCTAAAAAGTACTTAACAAATGCAGTTAACTACAAATTTCTCAAATCAGTAAACAAGTAAGCAGTAACTAAACTTCAATCACACAAAATTCAATCAAACAGCAACTACTAACAATTATATCATGCAGCCATCAGATTAAACTAGGAAAATGAAGCATGCAGTTTACTTGTTGAGAGGAACAAAAATGAGAACTATAGAACCTATTGTAGTTATCCTTTGAGAAGAAGAGGAGCGCTGAGCTCTCTTACCCTAGTGATAACCACCACCTTATCACTAGGAATCAATCAAACAACTAGAATCAGCAACTAATCAACAAGAAACCATCATTCTGCTTGAACTCTTTCAAAAACTATGGTAATGACTGAAATCTGATCAAATAGCAATCTAACTCCTTCAATGTTAGTTATGATCCATCAATGATCATAACAAACACTTATCAGCAACACTAGTATCCAAATGCAGCAAGAATTGGACTGGAATGATAAGAACAGTTTTGGCGGGAAAGAGTAAATTTGAATTTCATTAATGGAAAACGGTTACAAATCTGTTACAAAGGTAGTAACTAACTAACTAACTCAAGAGTTTGTCAGACTCTTGAGTAGTTAGGGTAAGATTGAGGGAAAAAGGAAAGGAAAAATTGAACTATGTGTTTTTACAGAATTAAGCTACAACTGAAAATGAAGTACAATCCAACTATTTATAGGCATGAAGGGAGAGTTTGTTGGAGTTGGTGACGTGTCAGAACCAATCTCTGAGCTCCACGTGGCATCTTCTTGCTAATTGGATAATTTGGCTCAAGAACATATTTGGGGGTTTTTGATCCAATAACTTTCAGCTTAATTGATTATGAGGTATGGATTCGTCTCTCAAAATGGAGCAATTTTCATGTTAAACACTTTGCTTGAAATGCATTGTAGCTCAAAATAGGTTCTGGGCTCGTTCTTGTTTGAAAGTGACACATGGCTTCTTCTGGTTGGCTCTCATCTGGTCACACGGATCAATATCCAAAAGTGGATAAAAGGATTATGGAGTGGCGCATTCTTATTGGTTGAATTAAAGAAAGTGCGCTTTACTGTTCAGATCTTGTATTAAATGAAAAGCGGCGCTAGTGGGCTGATGTGGTGATCCTTGTGTAACATTTCCTTGATTCTCATTGGTCATTTAACACCTCACACGGATTAAGCCCAATTTTGGTGTAAACTTGTCACTTTCAGTCCCTATACTTTGGCAGATTTATGATTTGATCTCTAATCTTCAATTCTTTGGCAAAACTAGTCCTTTGAACTTTATTCTTGAACAAAATGGTCCTTTGACTGAGTTGACTTGAGAGTTGACCAAGTTTGACTTGAATCTTGACTTTACATTATTTGCACTTTTAGTCCTTCAACTTTCATAACTTGTCAAGATAGGTCCTTATACTTCAAAGTCTTGTCACTTTTGATCCTCTTTTGTCTTTTTCATCCATTTGAGCTTGATTTTTCCTTGTTTGCTTGAAAATGTATCTTTTTACCTGCACAAGTGCACACAAACACAAACATACCACATAACACTGTTTTTGCCAAATAAATTGGTATTTTGCTTCATGTTTTAGGGTTATTTGTTATTAAAAGGATATGAGTTTAAGCTCATATCACTCTACTTTGTCCAAGCAAAGTTAACCCAGAATACTTGAAGGTGGAGCAGTATATTCGAGGCTTACCTACCAACATCCGTGGTGATGTGACCTCATCTAAACCTGCCAATATTGATGAAGTTGTTCGTATGGCCTACCAACTAATGGGTCAAATCATCCAAGACAAGGCTGATGGTGTTTCTGAAGGTAACAAAAGAAGAGCTGATAATGATAGTGATGATCGTGGTGATAACCGTCAATCTCACAACAGGAATCAAAACCGAAGGAGGGGTAATGCTAATGCGATGAATGAAACTGCATCTGCTGATAAGGGAACCAGATGTCAACGCTGCAAGAAGTCTCATACTGGTGAGTGTGCTAAGTGTGGGAAGTGCAACAAGTTAGGTCACAAGACTGAAGACTGTTGGGGACCAGGAAAGAAGGGAGTAACGTGTTTTAACTGCCAAGGTAAAGGACACATGAGGGACCAATGCCCTCAACCTCCAAAGAATGCACGTGGTGGAGATAACTAGGGAAAAGCTTATCAGTTGGGTGAAGCCGAAGCGAAGCAAAACCCGAAAGTTGTCACTGGTACGTTTTTACTGAACAACCGTTATGCTATAGCTTTATTTGATTCTGGTGCGGACAAAAGCTTTGTGTCTACAAGTTTTTGTACCTTAATTGATATCAAACCGGTCAAATTAGACGCGAGTTATGAGGTAGAACTAGCTGATGATAAATTAGTGAGTACCAATCGTGCGCTCCTAGGATGTTCTCTTAATCTTCTGAATCGTATTTTTAAGATAGACTTCATGATTGTCGAATTGGGAAGTTTTGATATTATTATCGGAATGGATTGGCTATCCAAGTATAACGCGTCTATCTTGTGTGGAGAAAAGAAAGTTAGGATTCCCTTGGATGACAAGACCATGGTTATCAAAGGTGATCAACGTTATTCACAACTGAAAATCGTTTCATGCATTAAGGCTCGTAAGTATATCGAAAGAGGTTGTGAGTTATTCCTAGCTAAAGTAGTGGAGAAGGAATCGAAGGGGAAACGTGCCGAAGATGTTCCAGTCATTCATGACTTTCCTGAAGTGTTTCCGGAAGATTTGCCTGGACTTCCGCCTCCAAGGCAAGTAGAATTCCAAATTGACCTAATTCCTGGTGCTGCACCCGTGGCTCGTGCGCCATATCGTTTAGCACCATCCGAGCTGAAGGAGTTATCGGTGCAATTGCAAGAGCTATCTGATAAAGGCTTTATACGACCGAGTTCGTCACCTTGGGGAGCTCCTGTCTTATTCGTTAAGAAGAAAGATGGTTCGTTTCATATGTGTATTGATTACCGAGAGCTGAATAAGCTAACGATCAAGAATCGTTATCCGCTTCCAAGAATTGATGATTTATTCGATCAACTTCAAGGTTCTCGTGTTTTCTCCAAGATTGATCTTCGTTCTGGTTACCATCAACTTTGCATACGTGAGGAAGATATTCCTATTACGGCGTTTAGAACTCGTTATGGTCATTATGAGTTTCTGGTTATGCCTTTTGGTTTGACTAATGCACCTGTTGTATTCATGGATTTAATGAATCGCATTTGTAAGCCGTATCTTGATAAATTCGTGATCGTTTTCATAGATGATATTCTAATCTACTCCAAGAGTAATGAAGAGCATGCCGAACACTTAAGGATTATCTTGAACTTGTTAAAGAACGAAAAGTTGTACGCTAAATTCTCAAAGTGTGATTTTTAACTTAATTCTGTACAATTTCTCGGACATGTGATTGATAAAAGTGGAGTACATGTTGATCCTGCAAAGATCGAAGCCATCAAGAATTGGAATGCTCCGATTACTCCAACTGAAGTACGACAATTTCTAGGTTTGGCTGGTTATTACCGAAGGTTTATTGAAGGATTCTCTTTGATATCGAAACCATTAACTAAGCCGACTCAGAAGAATAAACCATATGTGTGGGGCGATGATGAAGAAGAAGCTTTCCAAACCCTGAAGATGAAACTCTATAGTGCGCCGATTTTATCGTTACCGGAAGGAAGTGAAGACTTTGTTGTTTATTGCGATGCATCTCTTCGAGGATACGGTGCTGTTCTCATGCAACGTGAAAAGGTGATCGCATATGCCTCTAGACAATTAAGGAAGAATGAGGAGAACTACACTACCCATGACTTAGAATTGGGCGCTGTGGTTTTTGCTCTACGACTTTGGAGACATTATCTATATGGCACGAAGTGTACAATATTCACTGATCATAAAAGCCTACAATACATATTGGATCAAAAGGAGCTGAATATGAGGCAACTTCGATGGGTTGAACTCTTGAGTGATTACGACTGCGAAATTCGTTATCATCCAGGAAAGGCGAACGTGGTAGCTGACGCGTTAAGTCGAAAGGAAAGGGAGAAACCGATTCGAGTGCGTGCTTTGGTAGTGACAGTTCATAATGACTTACCCGAGCAGATTCGAAACGCACAAATCGAAGCGTGCAAGAAAGAAAATATTGCAGCCGAAAGATTTAGAGGAGACGGTGAAACATTTGAGACGCGATCCGATGGTATCAAATGTTTGAGAGGTCGAATTTGGTTACCATTATATGGTGGACTGAGAGACTTGATTATGTTAGAATCTCATAAGTCCAAGTATTCCATTCATCCTGGATCGGAAAAAATTCACCAAGACTTGAAAAAGTTATACTGGTGGCCGAATATGAAAGCCGATATTGCAACATACGTCGCGAAATGCTTAACATGTGCAAAAGTGAAAGCTGAATATCAGAAGCCGTCAGGATTACTTGTCCAACCTGAAATTCCAATCTGGAAATGGGAGCGAATTACGATAGACTTCATCACAAAACTCCAAGGACACCGTCTGGGTTCGATGCAATTTGGGTTATTGTCGATCGTTTAACTAAATCCGCTCATTTTATTCCAATCAACGAGAGGTTCGGTTTGGAGAAACTCGCCGATATTTATTTGAAGGAAATCGTGTGCAAGCATGGTGTTCCTATTTCAATCATTTCCGACGGAGATAGTCGTTTTGCTTCTGGATTTTGGAGATCACTTCAAAAGTCATTAGGAACCAATTTGGATATGAGCACAGCCTATCATCCACAAACTGATGGGCAAATCGAAAGAACAATCCAAACTTTGGAGGATATGCTACGTGCTTGTGTGATAGACTTTGCAAGTAGCTGGGATAAGCACTTACATTTGGCCGAATTCTCGTACAATAACAGTCATCACGCGAGTATTAAAGTTGCACCTTTTGAAGCACTTTATGGGAGAAAATGTATATCACCCGTTAGTTGGAGTGAGGTTGAAGATGCCCAACTCACTGGACCTGATTTGATTAGAGAGACGACGGATATGATTGTGCAAATCAATAATATGTTGTTATCTGCGCGAAGCCGACAAAAGAGTTATGCGGATGTGAGAAGAAAACCTTTGGAGTTTAACGTGGGAGATAAGGTTATGTTAAAGGTATCACCATGGAAAGGTGTTGTATGATTTGGAAAACGTGGGAAGTTGAGTCCTCGTTATATCGGACCATTCAAGGTTACATCTAGAGTAGGACCCGTGGCATACCAACTTGAACTACCACAAGAACTGTATGGGATTCATAACACTTTTCACGTGTCAAATCTAAAGAAGTGTTTATCCGATGAAGAACTCATTATACCGTTAGACGAGGTTAAGGTTGATTAAAAGTTTCACTTTATCGAAGAACCAGTCGAGATCATGGATCGCGAGGTCAAGCAACTGAAGCAAAGCCGAATACCAATTGTCAAAGTTCGATGGAACTCTCAGAGAGGACCGGAGTTTACTTGGGAGCGAGAAGACCAAATGTGGAAGAATTACCCTAATCTCTTTGATTTCAACAAGCGATCGGGCAAGAACGCAAGTTGATCTTCGAGGGCGAAGATCCTAATTTGGTGGGGATGATGTGACAACCCGTCAATTTCAGGTCGTTATTTTAATCTCGACTATTACGTATTACGTGTTTGCTTTAATGAGAATTTAAAATTTATCGACTAACCGAGAAGGTTATGACTTGAAACTAGCGTAAAAATGTCGATTAGATGAAAACCGACAAGGAATTTGTTAGGTATCGATATTATATTCTCAAATAATCATAAAAATGAATTTTATTATATTTAATCTTTATTTCTCGTGTTTTACGTTTTAACGAATGACGAGAACTATTAGTGATCGCGATACCGACGGATGCCCAAAAATTTACGTTTTATTATCGATTGTCTAGATATTGTATATTTTCGACGTTTTCGATTTAATTACGTTTTAAGTCGTGTCGAAGCTTTGTTATTATTTTTTTACGAAGCGTTTTAACTTTTGAACGGTATTTGTACGAAACCCGAGCCCCGTAAATATTTTTTTTTTAAATTTACAATTTACATTTTCTACCTTGTAAACTATTTACTTGCATTTTTGTACCAAAACTATGCCTAAATGACAAAATCTACCCTACCCTTGGACTATAAAAACATTTTCCACTAACTAATTTCATTTAAAAACTCATTTAAATAAAAAAATCACTCATCTCTCTCTCTTGTTCTTCTTGGCCGTCCACCCCCATCACCAAATCCATCCAATTTTTTTGATTTCTACTTTGAATCAAGCAAATCTAAAAGAAGACCCATCTTGGAAATTCAAAGAGCTTCATATTGGTATAAAATTTTCCCACATGCATCCACTAAATTTTTATATTCAATTTTTGATGAACATCATGTTTGATCCATTTCTATGGTTATGGATGTTGTTAATATTATTATATTCATAGTGGGATGAGGTTGCATGTATGATTTCTTTATATTTTATTTTTATTTTATTAAATTTGAGGATGTTAAGAGTTAGTTAGATGTGTAGTATGATACTAGGATGATATTAGGACCATAGGAATTGTTGGAATGGGTTGAAAATTTGTTTTGGTATGATTTTTACTTGGTCAATTTTAGGCAGTAACTTTAAGGACATTTTTGAATTACTTACTTTCACAATCTTGTTAAACTAATAAGATAGGGTTGTAGAGAATTTCGTTAGCTTCGATTTGAGCTAAAGTAGAGCTTCTAACTCATTACGAGCGAAAAGTTATGCTAGTTTTAGTATTCGTGTACCGGGAGACGAGTATCGGCACAATCCGAAAATTGTTGTCGATATTTGGATCGAATCTCGGGGACTATAAAATGAGTTTTGAAAATGTTCAAGGACTGTTGTAAGTTGCTAAACCTCAGGTCATGAGTCTATTTTCAAACCCGAGTGTCGGTTTTACAAACGGAATTGTTTAGATAAGTCAAAATGGTTTTACAAGTCAAAGGCGTAAAACTGTCCGGTTTTTATAACACGAAGGTGTGCCGGGCAGAAGGTCTTAGAAGTAATATTTTTGAATGAAACTTAAACTGAGTCTTATTCATATTATGTGTGAGTTTTTCACCAAGTTTCGTCGAAATCGGACAAGTCTAGATAGGTTAGATTGGTGTGTACATTTGGAGTGTACATGCTGATTGGTATTTTGGACACGTAGTTCAATACTTGTATGGCGTGAGTTGAGTATTCACTATTGGACATGGTGACTTACTCAAGTGTTAAGTCATTATATAAATTACTTAGTTACTGGTCCGAAGGAAGTAAAATGATGGTTTGACTTGCGTTGACTTGGCGTCTTATGACGGGTCAAAGTCGAGAGTGCAAGTGTTTAAAAGGATAGTGTTGAATAAAAGGGTATAGAAGTACACTTATATTTTTAATTTTTCAGGATTTTCATGGTTATATGAAATTGACTTTCGTATTATTTAAGTATTATTTATACTTGAGTCGTTTATTAACGAACGCGCCTTATTTGGTAGGTTGCGGTCTTCGTGTTTAACGGGCATCACAAATCATCGGCGATCGTCACATTACTACTATCGTACCAAGGTGAGTCTATAGCCTCGCTTTGACATGTTTACTTGTTTTATAAAACCCGTGAGGGGGATAACATGCTTGTTTTATTAAAATAAAATGGGTACAACGAGAAGTTGTGGAAACCCTTATTATTGGAAAACCATTTATTATAAATGAAGGGTACAACGAGAAGTTGTGGTAAACCCTCTTTCTTTTAAAATTGAACACAAAGGACCCGATTGTATGCTTAGATGAAAGTTGTTATGCAAGTTTGTTTAGCCTGAAAAGACCCATGAATCGTGAGTTGTTAATTGTAAGGAACGCTAATACTATGGATAGATCTATCGGGGTGACACCCAGTCCGGTCGCGACTAGCTATCGCGTGGTGTTGTGATGCACTAGTAATGAAACATCGGATGTAATTGTATAAGAGAAATATACGCACTTGGCTAGGTGTGTTGGGCTGAAATAATATATGTTAACGTTTAATGTCACGAGACTTATGAAATAACAACGATAATTATGTTTGATCCACATGATTGTCAACCACGGAAGGTTTATTCAGAATACTTGTGTTCGTTTATTTAATTTAAACTCTATAGATTCACTCAGCATTTTTGTTGACTTTATAGCATGTTTTATCTCAGGTCCATGAAGAAGGCACTCAAGGAAGGCGGTTTCATGCAGCTTGCTTAATTAAAATATTTTGGCCCGCTTTTCTAAACTATGTCCATTCAAAGAAACTTTTATCGTTTGTTTGGTTGTGTAAACCTTAAAACTATTTGGGACCGTGTGTGAACTGTTTTATCTTTAAACAAATGAATGGATGTATGTTTTATTAAAACGACTCATTTTGAGGCGTTTTATATGATATTGAGGTTGAACCATGACAGTAACACCCAATGACTCTTCCGCTACTATGACCTGAAATTGGGGGTGTTACAATACCGAACTTGATAATGACTGGTATCGGATGCATATGTATGAGACGTACATCATGTTAAACCCTAATCAGAGGCGTCACTTGTCAAGGTTGGATGAAATACAAAGACAATTGGCTGCAAATGGTGAAGAGTTGAGAAGCTGTTATTCAATTTTGACTATTTGGAAGTCAACTTTCATTGTTTGTGTTGTATTTGTGCTTTTGGTGTTAGAAATGAAGTAGAGTAGATGTGTTGCAGGTTTATGTAATAGAACCTTATTAGGTTTATGTATGATTTCTTAATGAATGAAATGGTACCCTTTTATCTGATGTTTAGGGTATATTGACAACACTAGCATACAACAAAGATAAAAACACAACACCTTGCTTTGAGCAGACAACTTTATAAAAGTAGTCAAACAGACCAGATAAGAGATTCCCATTTGCATTACCAACAACAGTGGGGTATATTGTTTATCACAAAATATAGAAAAAGATAAAGGTTCATTGTTTACATGACATTAAAACATAAAAGCACTAAAAGGATAAGCATTCCATCTTATGACGAAACATCAAACGCTTTTGCAGGTGTTGAACCTGTTCCTTGAGAACCAAACTTGAAGTTCTTCCCTTGTTGCATAGAAATCCTTTGTGATGGGCGTCTCAATGGTAGTGGTTCTTTAGGCCTAGGTCTTTTAAATTTCCTTAAGCTACAGCAACACATTCTTGGTTTTCATCCACTTGCACAGCCTTTCCCTTGTTATTTCCAACAGCAACATTTGTTACAGAGTCTTGAGTGAATTCACCAACATCTATGGCCTCTTCTTCATTCCAGTTGTTAGGATTGAAACTTTCCTCCTAATCACTTTGTTCCCTCATTTGTTGATGCATCTTTTCTTCTTCTACATCTAACAAGTCTTGCATATACTCATGATCCATGTTTGGTCTAATATCTTCCTCATCCACTCTACTACCCCTTCCTCTACCAACCCTACCACCTCTACCAACCCTACCACCTCTACCAACCCTACCACCTATCAAAGATCCATCTCCTATCTCATAAGCATCTCCCATCTTAGATCCATCTCCCATCTCAAATCCATCAACTACACCTCTACCACCCCTTCCTCTACCACCTCTTCTTCTTGTAGAAGCATAATTTCCAACTACTGATTTCGTTGGTCTACCTGGTGGTTTTTTTTCTCTAGAGGAGCTTTAGGCATTAGTTCCTTGTCACAGCTTACGTTGGTCATAACCCTACCAACTCTACTAACTTGTGTGTTATTTTCTCTAGCTTCTTTTACTCTTTGCTTAAGGGGTCTTCCATGCATTGTTCTCACAATAGGTGGTAATAGAAGGTTATTGTATATTCGTTTCCACAGTTTGTCACTGCAACTGGTTTAATTGAATGTTGGTATGACCTTACCCACATTTTTTTTAATACTAGTCACTCACACCTTCTGGTTCCCTGCCCATTTGCATGTATGCTGCTACAGCATGAACACAGGGAACCCCACTCAGTTGCCAAAATCTACAAGCACATCTTCTCTCTTCTAGATAAACACCATAAGCATTGTCTCCATACCTTAGTTCTAAATCTTCATAACCACTTGCAAATACAATCCAATTACTACAAAAGATTAAGCAACAATTAGAGTATATTATCTCTACAATAAGTTGGTGACACAGTTGGGTAACTAACCTTTGTTTTTCTCTATGAATGTTTAGTTTCTTTTTTATTGTTGGTGTAAACTGATCTTCCAACCTCATAGCTGTGGTATGCATGGCTACTAACCTTTGCATCAGATACACTCTTATGTCTTCAAGCATGGTGATGATTGGTTTTTGCCTTTGCAGTAGTATGGCCCTGTGATAGCTTTCACATACACCATTCTCAAAGGCAGCACACTTAACATTAAGATTGAAAAAATCTCTACTCCAAGTGTGGGGATCTCTCTAAACCAAGTATGCATAGGCTTCATTTTTTATTTGTCTTATTCCATCCATCTTACCATTGAATAGTTGTTCAACAATACTCATAGCAGTGTACCAGAAGTGTTTTTGTAGTTGCACACCACTAAATTTCTTTTTAAAGTTGGCATACACATGCCTGGTGCATTTCTATGCTCTGCATTGGGCAACACCTCTCTAACAGCATCATGCAAACCCTTGAAACATATATAGAATCTCCTAAAATAACTCTTACCCGAAGTTATGTCTTCTACATCTAGTCTGCAAGTACTACCAGGGTTGGATTTAAGCAATGCTTGTCTATAATCATACAACCTTCCATAATGTTCAATCAACCCTCCTTTATGGTCATAGAGGGCTCTTTGTTTAGCTCTTTTACACTGGCCAAGACTCACATCTATCAAGAATTTCTCTCGAATTGCATCCTTCATCTTGATGTAAGGCATAAATGGATCCTTGATTATATCTTTTGCATAGTGATGTGCAATCCATTTGTAGGTTACCAGGGTTCCTAACATACAGTTTCTAGTACATTTATGGTCAGGATGTAATGACTTTATCTGAAAAGATTGTTTTGTGCTCAACCAAGAAGCCAACAATCTAAACCCACATACAATACCCTTGTTTTTATCCTGAATTGCCTTTTTTGTCCAGTTTGGTGATCTCTCAGCATCTCTACTACAACCCTCACCACTAGTCTTATTAGAAACTTTATCCTTTTTCTTAGAACTCACTCGTGATCTCTCATCATCCTTTTTTTGTTGTGGTAAATACCTGCACACCTACCAGCAGCAACATTTCTACCACTAGTACACTAGCATACACCTCCAATCATTCCTCAAGTACCACAACTGATATCCATGATGTTGGGTCAAAAGGTTGATGTGGCAGAAACTCAAAAACGAAGAAAACATGAAGGCATTTGTCTAAGCGTTGACAAGTGTAATCCAGGCGTTGTCAAGAGCAAATTAGGCGTTGATAGAGTTCAACAAAAGTCAAACGCTGATGGAAGCTTCTATTTAGGATAAGTATGCAGAATATATTATGTATTAGTTATTTAAATAGAATATTTACATGTTTATTCATCATTATCTCTTGTAAACCCTATTCCTTACACTATAAAAGGAACCAAGGGTATTAGGTTTAATTAATAACTTCATTCACAATGTAAACCTAAAAGCGTGTGTCGACTAGGTGTGGGATTCAATGTATATACACCTAGTGATTGTTAATTATTAATATAATTAGTAATCCAATTGTTTAATTTATGTGTTATTGTGTCCAAACACCTTGTTAATGGTTTTTATTCTATTCCGCCTTGATTCAATCAAGTGAATGAGAATCGTTCCTAGTAGCTAAAAGATCGAGGGAACCAAGGTTTCCACAGTTGGTATCAGAGCCTCGTGGCTCATGATGCTAGGACCAACAAGGTGTTCGTGTTTTGAGAAGAAAAGGAAATTCCGTCTTGGGTTTTTCTGGACGTTTTTGTGTGCGCGACACTATTCAGGAAGGCATAACTTTTTATTGGATCATCACGAAATTTCTTGTGTGTGTTCTATACACATATATCTAGACATCCACTGGAGGGATTGTCGAGATCTATCCCCAAGGAAAATTTATTAAGTGTCAAAGTCAGCAGCAGGATGTATGCAGTTTTTCTGTGAACAACCATATTCAAAACACGATTTCTCCTTCGTTAACCGTTGGATCATCGTGATTTTTGAACTGTAGATTCTTGGAACTTGTGTCTAGGATCTCACCGAAGGGATCTTTGATCTGAGCTTTCGTGAGGAAGTTATTTGAAGTCGAAGTCGGCTGCAAAGAAGGTACGAGGTATTCTTTTTCACATAAAATCATGAACTAGGGTTCCTCAAACCCTAGCTCGATTATAGACAGAAAAGAATGATCTTATGGATGATTAAAAAGCAAGATTAGTTGATAATTCTTGATGATCGAATGTTATTGCAAAAAGATTTCTGCTGGATTATGGATTGTTTTTCAAAACACTAGATGGAAAATAATGCAGCAACAAACAATGAAGTCAGTATTAGGGTTTTGATTTTAAAACTTTCTATGAAATTCGTACTGTAAGCCCCAAAGGTCTCATTAGAAATCATATAGTAAAGCACGTGGTCCCAGGCAGAAGGTTAAGGTACGTAATATTTGATGATGGTTGTCTGATTTGTGAGATTTAATACAGACGTGATCTTTTCATTCGCTAATATTAACTAGTTATCTAGCATGTCACGTGGGCTAGAATAACATGGGATATGCATGAGTGTCCTAACATGTTGGGATATGCTCTTACTAGAATTAAAAGGATAATATATTTAATATTATTCAAAAGGATTGCATGGTTATCACGTAAGCAGCCATGAAGAAAAGTGGAAAGGTCGTTGGTTGATAAATGTTGCTCGTCTGGTTAATAATGTGGGACACCATCATTCATGGAAAAGTCAAAGGTAGGACTGACTTTTGTGATTCATATAGGATGAATTCACATGGGACAGGATGCAGCATCCAAATCGTGAAGATGAAAATTTATTTACGTGAATTCCTTTGACGGTATGAGATACACCAAAATAAAATCATACATACTTTTGGAAGAAATATCTTCAAATATATTCTGGGAGTTAGTTATTTACCGATTTCTAGGATTATATTCGATGTCATTTATATGCATTCCCTTTTTTAGGGATTGTTATGTTTGACATAGGATATGGTTTGAAGTTAGTCACATGATTTATTTTTGGACATAATATGTGATTTGGTGGGCTAGATATTATCATGATGTGATATGATGCAGAAAGTGATCACAGAAGCCACAGATGGAGTTAGCAGCTGACAAAGTATAATTCGACGCTGAAAGGAATAAGTTAAACGCTGTTGGGAAAGTGTTGACATGTGTTGTCCGAGAAAGGTTTGTTCAAGCATTGATACGCTTTGTCTGATATTGGACAATGCATGTGATTAAGAGGTTAGACAGTTAGGGTTCTCGGATAACAAAGGAATAGCTGCTGTATATGAAAATTGATACGATTTTGGCACACAAAAAGAGGTGTTTACACGCGAAGGTACATGGAATCTCCATTTTTAATCAGAATATCAAGTTGATATTTATGGCTCGGATATTTTTAAAAGGGGTTAATGATTTTAATGTAAGTTGACAACAATTCGTGAAGTAGTTTATTGGAGTAATATTTCTTATGTAATCGGGGTAGCCTTGTGAAAGAGTTATCCATATGGGCTTTTACATACGAAGATATTGGTTCAGTAAGACTCGTCATGAAGAGGTGTTGGCTTAAGGGGAAGAATTATTATGGTAAGTTTGATGTTCGAAGTAGATTTTCGCGAGTTTGTGTTTTATCATATCTTTAAATCGTGGATAGCATCCCATTGGTTTGAAGATAACTTGTTCGTGCTTTAAATGTTTGGTGACGAAGACTTGTCATAACACTTGAAGGAGTTACACTATCGTGCTCAGTGTCTCACAAAGGATGAGAATATTGACAAGGGATTAAGGTCTACTTATAGTTTGCAATGGGTATAAGTTCTTCATCACATGGATAGTACAAGACATGGAACACGAGGTTGGGTTACTCTACTTCTACATCAAGAATATTATATTTGTTTTTCTTCAAAATTATTACACAGAGCCTACATTTGAAAAATCTTCAAGATTGCGTACATTGTTTACTTCCCTTTTGATGTGACAAAAAGTGGAAGACATACATGCTACAATTGAGGGGAAGCAATTTGAAGATGATGTACAACTTACAAGAGATACACAAAGAGTTTTGCCGACATCAACTAGGGGAAGATTGTTGGGTCAAAAAGTTGATGTGGCAGAAACTCAAAAACGAATAAAACATGAAGGCATTTGTCTAAGCGTTGACAAGTGTAATCCAGGCGTTGTCAAGAGCAAATTAGGCGTTGACAGAAGTCAAAAAAAGTCAAACGCTGATGGAAGCTTCTATTTAGGATAAGTATGCAGAATATATTCTGTATTAGTTATTTAAATAGAAGATTTACATGTTTATTCATCATTATCTCTTGTAAACCCTATTCCTTACACTATAAAAGGAACCAATGGTATTAGGTTTTATTAATAACTTCATACACAATATAAACCTAAAAGCGTGTGTTGACTAGGTGTGGGATTCAATGTATACACACCTAGTGATTGTTAATTATTAATATAATTAGCAATCCAATGGTTTAATTTATGCGTTATTGTGT
This sequence comes from Glebionis coronaria, assembly GCA_025667525.1. Taxonomy (NCBI): domain Eukaryota; kingdom Viridiplantae; phylum Streptophyta; class Magnoliopsida; order Asterales; family Asteraceae; genus Glebionis; species Glebionis coronaria. Next base: position 461,211,065 of record CM046877.1, read on the forward strand.
CCAAACACCTTGTTAACGGTTTTTATTCTATTCCGCCTTGATTCAATCAAGTGAATGAGAATCATTCCTAGTAGCTAAAAGATCGAGGAAACCAAGGTTTCCACACATGGGCAACACCATAATTAGCTAAGGCTAACTTGAGTTGCCCAGGGTGGTCATACCTCATACCTAAAATAGGTTACATCTCATTCCATGGGATTGTTGGGTCATGTTTAGGGTAAAAAAACGTTGTTTTTAATCTTAAACCTAGGATCTATGTTTGCATCATCAGGGTCCTCTACTTGTTCATCTTGTCCTATAGGAACTGGTTCATCAATGAACCCCCTAAATGTCCCATTGTTGCTATACAGTTTATTAAGGAAAGGGTCTTGGGTAGTTAGATTCTTGATGGCAATATTTTCTTCCTCTTTTGTCTGAAAATCTACATAATCAAAATCCTCACCCTCCTCACTTGTATAACAATCATCACTACTATAAGGTTGTTGGTCACTTGGATCTTCGTTTAAATTGTCAAAGGTATCATAATCAAAGTGTTCTACATATAAGTTCACAAACCACTTGTTTTCATACCCAATCCTTAGGAAATCCTCAACATCATTATCTGTTCTTAGTGGCTTAATTCCAACTTGCAAGTCACTTTTTATAGAGCAGTAGTACAAACCCTCAACTCTATTAAGAACTAAACGACTCACATGTGTACGAAAATCAATAAAGCTCATACCTTCGAAATTTATATTTGTTATTTGCCTAAGCTCACCACCACAATACCTAAGTGGATTAGCAATAAACAACCCATCATGATTAAGATTGACCGTAAAGAATTTATCATCTGTAAATTAAGACAATTAGGGTTAGGGTTGATATTTAATTAGGGTGGGTTTTATAATTAAAAATGAAATTAAAATGGTATGAAATGTAACATACCTCTGACCATTGTATTTGATGTCACGAATTAATCAAAATGAACGGAATTATAAAACTTGATTAGGGTTAGGGTTCATCTCCAATTTGGGGGTAATAAAAAGGCATATGTGTTTTTTATGAGTCGATTAGTGTTTGTGTGTTTTTTATGAGTCAAAGAATGATGTGTCGGGTCAAAGTAACCATGTCAACAAGATTTAAACGGTGGAATATCTGACTAGGTTAAAAAAATTGAAAACTGATGACCTGTCAGTTATTTTTAAAATGTTACCGGTTGTAACCAGTACCATCCAAGATTACTTACTAAAACATTCTAATTTTTAATGTTATAATGGTTATATTGGTAATAAAAAAAGTTCTTTTACTAGAATTGTATATTTTGGAAAGTTCGTTTCTATTTTATAGACTTACCCCATTAATATATCCGCAAGCATTTGGACTTTACTTGTGCATAGACTGAGACTATTTAAATTACTTAGGTAATTGACGGTATCATAAACGTACTATTTGGATCACTTGTATTATCATTCAGACACTGATGTTGAGGTGAGTTCATGGCCCCACATTTTATCTTTAATAAATGTTTTGACCAATATTGGGGGAGAAAACATGCAATACATTTTTATAGGGCGCAAACAGAACGTGTACACTTTGATTACATTTGCCTATTGTGATTCCCATGACCCTTAGACTGTAACTGTTAATTGTGTGATAGCGTGAATGTTATAAATAGATCTATTTGGGAATGACTATCCCCAACTGGGTGAGTAGCGCTCACTGTGCCTAGGCTAAGACAACAGATGTATACCATGTTGGATTCTTTTTGGGTGATACTTGAATGGTCCTCATATGTTGTGGACCCTGCAATCGAGTGTCAGTTTACAGGAAATAAGAAAATGTAATTGTTTTATAGTATTTGCTTTTTGCATTACATCTATGATGTTTTGCGATCCTGAACTATGATTTACAAAACCTATGGATTCACCAACTATATGTTGACCTTCTAGCATGTTTTTCTCAGGAAACAAAAGAAGGTACCAAAGTGTGCATGGAATCAAGCATCATGTAGGAAGCATTATAAATCTCATCTGGGGGTTTTATAACTATGGGAATAATGGAAACTTAATCATTATTGTTTCAGATAATTTATGACATTTTTACAGTTGTTCATGTACGACTTTATTTAAATGACATTTTTAATGATCATTGGTCTGTATACTATTGTTGTATGATCCATCATGTGACACCCATTTACTATTCCGCTACATGACCATTTTGGGGTGTCACAGATTGGTGTCAGAGCGGTAGTTATAGAGAACCAGATCAAAATAAATATTTTATACTGGACTATAATTGGACAAAATCAATTTCAAAACAAATGGGTTTTGGGGAACACGAGTAGTTGAGCATATAGTATATAGATCATGCATGAATTACGTGAACTAACTATGCATAATGATTAATAACATTATTTTGGAGAATACTTTGTGGTTTTTCTTTTTAATAAGTAAGACTTTCATTTAGACTTTTATTATATGTATTTTTTATAAGACCCCATAATGTGATACTTGTCTCTTTATTGGTGCGGGTGTTACAATCACTGACTTGATATGCCTCGTGCATCAGTAAAAAGAAGTATATATAGCATAATTGATGCAGGATCAAGTTTGGTGGGTCTCTAAATCCAACATGCTGATGACTAAGCAACATTAACCCCATTTTCCTTAACAACACTAACTACTTGTTGAATTTGGCCTACTAGTAATAAATTTGTTTGGCCTAGTAGTATTAAAATTATACCTAACAATATTAACTTTTTGATAATTTGAGTAAGTTAATGATGTTCTTTTTTGAAATGGTCCTCTAACAGTTGGTTTTGCTGAACTAGAAGAATATGGCATTGGTCTAGCACTTCCAGTTGTTGGTAAACAGGTCTAAAAGGCCTAACATGTTAACTGTTTTTGGCCTAGCGTTAGAAACATGTCTAGCAGTATTAATCGGTTTAAGGCCATTTTTCATCAATACTTCTCTAGGAATCATGTTCCTATGAGCACTAGGTTGGGTTCTTTTAGCATAATAGTTATAGTCAACCCTCTTGTAGTTGTGAAACCCGCATAAAATACCGAAGAACATTAAGTGCATGAAATCACGAATAAATTAAAACCTTACGATTAATTAATATATGACACATATCATGAACATTTTAATATAAATATTACGTATATTAACTGATTACTACAAGTATTACGTATGTTATTATTAATTATTAACTCACGATAAGTATTTACGTATAATACTTAAAAACGTAACAAGAATAAAACATGACACTAAAACACGAACACACGTGATGAATTATTAAGCACAAAAAACAAATGAAAATATATAAGGGGTGTTGGGTTTGGATAGTTAAAAGAAAAAAGAGAGAAGCGCCTTTAGCCCGGCCCATAACCAAGTTATTAGTAAACATAGACTATCCAGGAAATCACTTTACATTCTTATTAGAAAAATAGCAAAACCCTATTTCCCTTTCTCTCTCTCTCTGCCGTCGACTGCCACCAAGAAAAACAAGAAGAAAACTAGCTTTTGATCCTCAAGTATTCGGGTATATCGATGTGTTCATCTATCTTAAATCTTTACATGTTCGTTATCCCTTAACCTCAATATTTTTAATTATTTTCTTTTAATCTTGATCAATTTGATTAGACTTATGAACACATGGGTAAATCACGAATTTAAAACAAGTAATTAAACAAGTTCTATGGGGTTTGGTTCGGTTTTCATGGGAACTAAGACCGAAAAAGGTCTCGGTGGGGGTTTTATACACGCTAGCCGCAACCATAAAGGTGCGATGGTTGTTTGTTTGGTTCGGCCGCAGCACCCAAAGGAGCAGCAGGGGCTGCTCCTTTGGGTAAGCAGTGGTAACCGAGAGCATAGGGCTCTCAGTGGGACTGCTGTAGACAACAGTGTCTTACCGGCACAGACGGTGGCTGCTGTTGGTTGTCGGCAACAAAGACCACAACTAATCGGCTGTGGTGGGTTTGGTTCGAGAACCGTCCGAGACAAGTTTGTCTTTAGCGGTTTGGTTCACGGGAACGGGTACTCATGGAAAATATTAAAAGGGTACGAATTTTCCAAATTATTTAATTTAGTTATGTTTATTAAATTAATCATGTAATATAAATTTATTAATTTAATTTAGGATATTAAATTATTCATGACATGTTCGTTTATTTAGTTAAACTTAAGACATAATTAAATGGTTAATTATGCATGGATACTAACATGGTCTAATTAATAAAGTACTTAGACTAAAATAACTATGTAAAATAATTATTCATGACACATGTTAGTTTAATTAAAATTAAACTATACTTTATCATAGTTATGCAATATTAAGCTCTAGTAAAGCATTATTAATATAAGTCAAGTATAATATTAATTAATCATTAGTAATAAACTATGTATTATAATATTAATTAAAAATTAGCATGATCATCTAAAGTATTCAATATTTAATAAACTTTACTATATAACAATTAATCATGACTTATAATATATGCTTATTAAACTATAGATTATATCATTTACTTATTTAATAAGCTTATTACTATTTATGGAAACATGTTAAATATGGAAATATATTAATTATAGTAATATGCTATTTATAGAAACATACTACTTATGGAAACTTTCTATTTTGGGAACTTACTATTTATGGAAACTTGTTGTTTTTGGAAAGTTACTATATATGGAAACCTATTATATTTGGAAAGTTACTATATATACAAACCTGCTATTTTTAGAAAGTTACTCATTATGATACAAAAAGTACTATAACACATAAAACATGAAATACACTAATCAGGAACACATGAAACACTAAGAATCACATGATAAAACATGAAACAATAAAACAAGACAAGAACAAGTAAAACAAGTTAAGAACACGACAAGTAAACTAATAATCAGTAAGTATAAGTTAAACATACAACTCATTCATATCCCTTTTATTATTTAGCTACCGTGAAGTCGGAGTAATTCATCCACTTTCGTTTTCATCCTCATTACTGGACACAAGGTACGGATATTTTGTCCTTCAGTAAGGACACTCTCTTCCTATACTTAGGATTCCCCATATGCAGCCATCTGTTTTCCCCAGTAGTTATATAAAACTTACCAGTAATTTATATGATTAATATTTTAGATTATTTGAGCTATATACATGCATGCCAGTTCCGCCTAGTTATGGGGGTACCATAACCATAACACTGGAGGCACCGGTGTTATGACTCTTCCGCGATGAAAGTGATTGCTCGCGACGTCCTTTTTCAGTTATTTAGACTTTATATTATTATCATGTGGGGCGAATGGGTGCATCCTAGTACAAGTTAATAGGTTACATGGTAACTGTGGTGTGTGCCTTACATATGTTACATGGATCTGATCCCTCCACCCAGACTATTTTAATTAGAGGTAACCCCTCTAATTGCATGATGAGGTCACCCCTCTATTTATTCATGCATGTTGATACTTCATGACCTATATGGGCTCTTAGGCATATTTAAAATACAGTTTTTATGAAATAAACATAAGTCTTTTTAGAATATAAACCAATTTATAAAACGTACACCAGGTTTTCCAGGACTTATGCTATTCCGTTGCACTATCATTTCATACTTTCATTTCATATTTGCTTATGTTTATGTTATTCATTTCATTTTCACATATCCGTTCACTGTGCGTATTGCTCAGCCGTATATTTTCTTTCCATGAACCAAACGGCAGGTACCCAAGGACAGACTTGAGCATGGAGGGGACGTGCATAGGATGGGAGCTATCTTATACTTCTCTTCCTTTTGCACTTAATTTAATTTATGCATATTTGAGTTTATGTTTGGGGACCGATGTTTGATTCCAGTTTCCCCTATATGGTCGTTTATGTTTTAGGATATATTACCTTGCATGCTTTGATGACATGCCATAATTATCATGTAACGGTCTACTTGTCAAAGTGGGGTCTTACAGTTATGGTATCAGAGCCCAAGGTTTTGACTTGTAGGCTCTAAACTTAACCTATGACTAGTGGATAGTCACTAGGCTTTCCTAAAACGATTTGTTACATTCCATGTAACGATAATTATATTTTTTAGTATGGTTGATCCTTACTCACGATGTTTTCATTGAAGTTTTGACTAGTATGGACTGGACCACAACCATACATATTTAGTCCTTTGTTGTTAATTAGTATCCACGATGTTTTCCCTTGAAATTTGACAAGTATGGATTGAACCATAATCATCCATACTTAGTCTCATGTCTTTTCTTCGAATTTTGTTGGATTGAACCATAGCCATCCACACAAGTCTATGTTAAGTCTCTGTGATTGTTTTCATGTTCTTCATGACAACTACGTTTTCATACTCTCATGATTACGTTTTCATGCCGATTTTGTTCATGCCTCTGTATGTTGATTATGTTTTCATCATGTTGATCATACTTTCATGCTAGACATTGATGGATTTCATTTAATCCTGCTTTCATGATAGTCATGGTTGGTTTTCATTAATCATGCTTTTATACTGATCGTCGTTGAATTTCGTTTAACCATATTGTTGGTGTTTTCTTTATGCAATCAGTATGATGTCTACGCTGGAATTGCTAGGCTATCATGTTGCTCGTTCCAGTTCGGTTTTTAAACCGTTTAAATAATTTATTTCCTTCAAAAATCATGTTAGATGGTCGACACCCATACCGATCATCTCATGTGCATTCCACGTGTACTCCACGTCCGTATTCCACATGTACTCCATGTACCACATTCCACGTGTACTCCATGTACCGTATACCATGTGTACTACACATGTCGTTATCCACGTGTGTTTCACCTACAATACTCCATGAGTATTTGCTAGCCGAATCTCAATCATCTCAAGCGTGTTCCACTTGCCGATATTCTACAAGATGCTGATGCTACTTATAATTTGGAGACCCTACAAGATGTTGATGTTGCTCACAACCTGAAGATCCTACAAGACGAAGAAAAACGCATTAGATCTAAACGATCGGATGTGAAAGATGCTTCACCACCAGACGATTTCCATCAAAATCCATGTCCCTACCTTGTTAGTTAAATGTCACACGTCATTCAGTTGTCTTGTCAGGCATATGAGTGGGAACCGGTACCAGCCAGCCACCTAACTGAATAGTTACATGAATCACAGTCATGATAATGACCGTCATAGAACTGATAGACAAGGAAGTAGTGACAACTACCAGGACAACAAATATCTTAAAGTAACGACAGAAACTCTAGCAACGGACGTGACCAGAAATATAAAGGGTCAGCAGTCCAACCGATCCGTCAATTCTGGCATTTTGAACAAATTTTCAAATTTATTCATTTCTCCGCATCTCGAGACACATGTCAAGACATCCGTCAAGACACTTGCCTCACGTACATTATCTGATGACAGATGTCAAGAAATCCGTCAAGACACATGTCTCACGTACATTTTTTATAGACAGCAGTCAAGACACATGTCATAAGTATATTGTCTTAAAACATTAGTCAAGACACACGACTCGCATATATCTTCTGAACCAGGCCCTCAGTAATTCTGGATACCCTCTAAGGAGTACATCCATTCTGTTCGGTCATGTGTGAATCAGACCACTTAAATTTCAGGTACCAACTCTGGCGAATTGTTCACGTTTAGACACGCAGTGTTCGTTATGTGTGAGACAAGCGAAAACATAGTCATGAGATCTGTCATGTTTACCTTGTGTATTTGTATGAAACTTTCATTTCTCGGTCCCATATTCATATATTCATGTCCATCAAAGACGCCGTTGTATCACTCATGGGTACAAGGCTTTCCTCTCAGTTCGACAACCAGATCCTTTCTGCTAACGCATTTTCCTTTGATAGATGCGAGTACACGATATGATTCTGACTATGAATTAAGAAACAACACATTGCGCTACGATTGATCGCCATTCATATCAGATTATATTAAGTGATGTTCAGGCTCCTGAATACGTTCATTAGGGTTTCTCTATCAGGAAAATATGTACAAACTATTTCTGTTTTATCAACATGTGCTTATTATCCCATGGCTACGAAGATAATCTAGCTATCATTTATGATGCGATTATGAAAATTTATTAAAACCATAACCAGCTGATTGTTTCAGAATCCCCAAATGCATTTCTAGAAGAACTACCAAGTATACCACCCATTCTTGAAGTAAAGTTGACATTGATCCTAAAGAGTTGGAGGAACAACCACAAGAGTTGCTGGAACGAGGTTTTATTCGCCGAGTGCTTCACCCTGGGTTGCGCCAGTTATGTTTATCAAAGACGAAGGATGGTAGCATGGAGTTATGCATCGATTACCGTAAATTGAACACGATCACCATTCATAATAGTTATTCCCTCCCAAGTATTAATGATCTATCCGATCAACTACCAGGCTCTAAACGCTTTCCAAGATCGGTTTACGATTCAGGCTATCATCAGTGGCGAGTGAAAGAGAAGGACATTTCCGTGACTGCTTTTCGCACACGTTATGGTCAGTATGAGTTCGTGTTACGCCTTTGGTCGTGCGAATGCCAACAGTAATGATGGACTTGAGAAATCGAGCTTTCATGAATTCTGGACAAGTTCGTCATTTTGTTCATTACTAACATTTTGACCTTCTCTAAGTCTAGAGAAGAGCACGAAGACCATCTTCGCATTATGTTACAAATGACAGAAGAAATTTCACATTGATATTTTTCTAGTACGAATTTTGGGTTGATTAAAGTGACACTCTGAATCGCATTTTCTTTCTCAAGGTTAATTATATCATGACTAAGCTTACGCGTAAGGAGAGCATCCTACATTAAATTATGTGTTCTAGAGGATCCTACGCTAAGAGAGGTCTAACTGACCGAGACCCATAATCTTCCAAACTTCTATGTATCCAGTTTCTGCAAAATGTACCATGATCCCATACCAATTTTGGTGGGAAGGTGTGAAACAACATGCAGTTATGTTCATATCTAAATGCCTGACATACCAGCAGGTTAAGATAGAACGCCAACACGCTTGTGGTTATTTCAACCTTTGGAAATTTCGAATGGAAGTGGACAAGATCTTCATGGATTTTTTACCGGACTACCGCAGGCTCAGAAGAAGCATAATGTTATTTGGGTCGTTGTTCGACCATTTAACCTAGCTTACACGTTTTCTTTCATCCGAAAGGATTACGCAGTTGGAAGAACTGCTAGTAATTCAGCAAGAGTTCGTACGGTCTAACAGTATTCCGTCAACAATCATATCAGCTAGAAACTTATGTTCACGTTCATGTTTACGTTAACACACGCAATTACGTCTCACGTTCGCGTTTACGACCTTGTACGCGTTCACGTTCTTATTCCATTTCGCGTTTTGCTTTTCGCACTCACATTCATGACGTTGTTCACGATCATGATCGTATTTCATCTTACGACTTACATTTCACTTTTCATTTTGGAAAGATTTGCAGGAAGCTTGGGAGACCAGACTCAAGCTTAGCACAAATTTCCATCCGCAGACAGACGTCTCAAGTCACATTTCACGTCTCATCTCGTATCGTTTGGCGCTACCTCCTCGATTATCGCACGTTCACGATTTGTTTCACATATCATGTTCACCATACGTTTCTCACATCATGTTCACGATATTTTACAGGTATCGCGTTCACCATATGTTCGACATATTTCATCCATCATATCTCCACGTATCACGTTCATAGTTGTTCACGTATAACATTTATAGTTTTTCACGTACTACGTTTCAATATGTCTCGCGTATCATTAATCAGAGGTTAATAATGTCATTATTCCGGGTCATTTCATGTCGTAATGTTCATTTATTCTTGCTGCTATTCCTTATCCACTCGATCAGATTCATGAGGAGCTATCTTACGTCGAAAAACCAGCAACTTTTCCATATCGTCAAGACGGGGTCATGAAGACCAAGATTATTACTTTCGTCATGATCTTTGGAAGAACCATCCCGAGCGGGAATCCACTTGGGAAATGGAGGAGTCCATCTGGATTTTTTATCCTATTTTCCTTTCATAATCCGAATATGTTCTTTCAGTCACATCACGTTCCAGGTTCTCTTCAGCCACGTCAGGTCCACGTCCTTTTCAGCTTATCGTATCTCTAATTCGAGGATGAATTATTCTTTTTAGAGGTGAAGAGTTGTAAAACCCGCGTAAAATACCGAATAACATTAAATGTATGAAATCACGAATAAATTAAAACATTACGATTAATTAATATATGACACGTATCACAAACATTTAATATAAATATTACGTATATTAATTGATAACTACAAGTATTACGTATGTTATTATAAATTATTAACTCACGATAACTATTTATGTATAATACTTAAGAACGTAACAAGCATAAAACATGACACTAAAACAAAAACAGACGTGATGAATTATTAAGCACGAAAAACAAATGAAAATATATAAGGGGTGTTGGGTTTGGACGGTTAAAAGATAAAATAGAGAAGGGCTTTTAGCCCGGCCCATAACCGAGTTATTAGTAAACATAGAATATCCAGGAAATCACTTTACATTTTTATAAGAAAAATAGCAAACCCTATTTCCCTTTCTCTCTCTCTCTCTGCCGCCGACTGCCACCAAGAAAAATAAGAAGAAAACTAGCTTTTGATCCATAATTGTTCGTGTAAAACCCGCATGCTTTTACCATGAATAGTACCCTTAAGATCATACGTACTAGATTAAAACTTTTCTATTATAGCATGATTACGATTACGTGTTATGATTTTACGTATTACGTACATGTTAGAACACGATAAGTATTTACTACGCACGAGCACGCAATAATTATATGACAATAATTAATCACGAACATGCGATCATGAAATCATGAACGTAATTAAATCACGAACTATTATTAATTACGTATATATATTTATTACGAGCGTAAATAAATATATTAGGTCACGACAATTACTTAACGAGAACACATTAAACGCGAACACAAAAAATCACGAACGAGTAACTAAACATCGAGACACGGAAAACGGTACGGGTACCCCATGTGGGGCCCCTACCCGCGGCAACAAGGGAGAAATGGGCCAAGCCCATTTCAATTTTCACAAAAAGGAGGTTAAGGGAAAAACACTACTCATTTTTTTCCACTTTACAGAGAATTTTACAGAAACCTAAAAGTTTTCCTCCTCTTCTTTTTTTCTTTGGCCGCCACCCTCAAACACACCAAAGGGGTGTTTGATTTGTTGGAAATACGTTTTTCTAAGGAAAGTCTCGGTCACATCATTATTAGCATAGATCACGAGCAATAGACTATTTAGGACATTGTAACTTGGAGTGACCTCCCTTTGGGGGAGATTGTTGGAAATACATTTTTACTTATTTAGAAAGGATCGGTCACTCCAATGATATTGGGCTCGTGATCCAATATAGCCCATATAGCCCACATGTAGGGTGGGCTATATAAACCCCCTCCTAGCATGTTAGGAGGGGTTGGTCATTCACTTTTCACACACTAAATATAATCTTTCATTTTTCTCTCCAACCTCTCTCTAGTTTCTCTCTCTACATCTTCATCTATCTCTCTCTCTCTCTCTAATAATCATCTCCGTAGTTAGATAATCCAAGGATTACGATAAAATAACAAATGGTATCAAGAGCCATGGGATGATTGTATTGTTTATGTGTTTGTGTTCTTGATCTTTGTAGCCTTTTGATCCATTTAAACACACGTCCAAAAATTTTTTTGTGTTTTTTATGGTTTTTTCTTGATACAAATCTTCTACATAGTTGTGGTAGGGATTTGGTATAGTTACTTTGGCTAAAAACACAAAATTTTTGGGTGTTTTGATCATTTTTTGGCTTAAAATCACGAACTCTGAGAAAAGTGGGATTTATTCCGATCAGGTCATTGGAAAAGGGTTTATAGGACCTTCCGATCAGTGTAATCGGAATAGGGTTTAGGGATTCTGATTTTGGTACATTCCGATTAGGTATTCTGATTTTGGTACATTCCGATTAGGTATTCCGATCAAGGTATTCCGATTTGGTATTCAGATTTGATATTCCGATTTGGTGCATTCCTATAAGGACATTCCGATTTGATATTCCGATTAGGGTATTCCGATCAAGGGTATTCCGATAGGACATTCCGATCAGCATTCAGATCTTTATTCCGATCAACATTCCGATAACCAAAAATTATTCCTTAAAAAATTTGTGTGTAATTTTGTCTTGGAATTTTTGGTTTATCGAGAACAATTATTAGGGGATTTTAACATTATTTCTCGACTTGTACTCACAACAACAAACACAATTACTTTCTTTCATTGTTCGATCGATACGTAATCCTTAACTTCATTTATCATCGATTTTCAATGGATTCGTCGAATTCGACATCTCAAGAGGGAGACTTGCATCTCATGCAAAACACACCTAGAGAAAGTGGTATAACGTTCTTTCGACTACTCCAGTCTCATCTAGTGACCATTTCTTGGTTTCAAGGAGGAAGCGAATTTCTGACACTCTTCGGTCAAGATCGTTATATATTCATCGATTCAATATTCCTTAACTTGAACCAACTAGCTGAGCAACTTCACAAAGAAGACTTTAATCACTCTCAATTAGCATCTGCATATCAAGCTCTAGTGACACAACTTACGCACTTCTTTAAATTCAACATTCTTAAGTCTGACAATTCAGGGATATGTCAATCATTTCTTCAGTACACAGAAACGGAATTTAAAGAGTTATGTGGTACATTGTTGAAATTAATGACATCAGTCTCGTCTTCGATTTATGAAAGATCTCGACTTCAGCAAGAGTATGATAATGGAGTGCAAGAATCTACGATGCAGATGCAAGAGGAGAATGATCATACGGTTGACAACTTGGAGCCTAAAGATTGCAAGAGCAAGGATTCGGGAGCAAAGCATGATACAAGCAGCATGTCAGGGATTGATGACACCATACCCGTATCTGACGAAGAGTCTACAAATACGGTACAAAGGAATGTGGTATATGATATCTATGCCGAAGAACTACCGCATGTTGCGCATTCCGAACCTAATTATGACAAACATGGGATGGAAAAGGGTGATAGTTTTACCACTTCAGATTCATCCGATGTGAGTCAAAATGGGGGAGAAATTGTTCAGAATGCTATAGTTCATCATGATAAATGCTTTATGACTGCTTCTCTAACCGATTCTGATTCCAAGATTAAAGAGTTTGAAATGATTTTATCTCAGCAATCTAAAGCTCTTGAGGATGCCAAAATTGAATTTTCGAAGAAAACGGATAAATTTGAAAAGTATTTTGAAAAACTTGAAAATTCAAACGTTGTTCTTGAAAGAAAATTAAATCAAAAAATTCAAGATTCTAAAGCTGAAAAAGATAATTTTGTGAGACAAATTAAGTCGCTTGAATCTAAGTTGGCATCCCAAGATGAATTGCTCAAAGAGAATGAGACTTTAAAGGCTCAAGTACAGGAAAAGGTCTTTGCTATAGCTGCGTTGAAAAACGAATTGAGAAAAACTAAAAGATCTAGTGTGGATACTAAGCTTGAAAAACCATCAATCTTGGGGAAACCGCCTCAAATTCAGTCTGTTAGACAACCGACTGCATTTAGATCTGAGCGACCAAAATCCTCGAGACCGCGGTTGGCCTCCCAAGTTGATATGGTTCATCTTTCTAGACCAGTCACTCCACTATCTAGGCCCATTGTGACTAAAACAGCTTCTGCAAGACCTAATCACATGATTGCCTCTAGTCTCCCTAGACATAGTCCAAAGAACACGTCTCAAAATTGTTCGAATGACATTCGCCATACATTTGGTCTAAGGGAAGCTAAGCTAAAGACACAAGTAAGAGATAGAAATTTCAAACCTAGTCAGATGCCTTCTAGTTTACCCAACATTGCTAACCGTAGCATGTCACTTCCTAGGAGCATCAATCAATCATCTAGGAATTCTAGATCTTACTCGGACATTAAATATGCTACTTGTAAAACATGTAGGAAATGTGTCTTTAAAGCCAATCATGATTTTTGTATCAGGAAATTACTTAATGAGGTGAACTCCCGTGCTAGACTTAAATCACAGTGGGTTGCTAAAATCAAACCCATTGGTAAAATGTGGCGACCCACTGGTAGAACTTTCACTCTTGTAGGAACCGAGTACCCTTTAACTAGGATAGTCTCTGATTCTACTAAGACTACTAGGGAGGAAATTGAAAAGGAGGATACATCACTTAAGCCTGAACTTAAGGTTTTCTATAAAAGGAAACGTTTGCCATCTAAGACAAGTGAATCATCTCCTCAGGTCACCTCTAGCACAAGAAAAGAAAATTGTGAACCCCCACTTGCTTCTAAGATAGATATCGCTAATCCATATCAAAGCATGCAAACTCCTAATGAGAATGCAAGTACCAAAGAGGATGTTCCAAAAGAACGAAGCGGTCCAATCATTATATACCATTCAATTAAGGACACTCTTAGAGTGTGGTTGCTGAAGAAGCAGATATCGGAGAAACACGTGTCTCAGGGGATTCATGGTTAAGCTTAAGAAAGGACTTATAGTCACATCACAGACTATAACTCGATCTTTAATTAAAAGGAAAGCTTATCGCCGATGATAAACTTATCCTTACAACGAGAAATTAACTTTTCTCGGGCATGAGCTAATATTAAAAACATTGGAAGTTTTTTAAACCCATGCACAATGATTTACAGTTAAATATCAGACTGTAACTCGAACTTCATTTTTAGGAAATCTTATCTTTAAAGATAGCTTATCCTCATAACGGGAAATTAAATTTTCTCGGTCATGCGCTTGTATTAAAACATTCCAAGTTTTAAGCTCAGAAAGGAAAGTGTATCTTTTAAATAAGAGAACTTTTCCTCATAACGAGAAATTCATCTTTCTCGGTCATGAGCTTTCCGTTAAAACATTCAAAGTTTTCAAGCTCATGAACACGACTTCTAAGTAAATGTCAACTTAGGACTCGTTCTTCAGTTAAAAGGAAAGTTTATCGCCGATGATAAACTTATCCTTAACAACGGGAAGTTTACAACTTCTCGGACTTGAGCTCGTTTTGCAAGATATTCAACATCTTAAGCTCAAATAATTGGTTTTCAAAACGTTGAACACAATTTTTCGAGAATTTCTCAAAAAGGTTTTTCTAAATCTTTCAAAATTGTGTGTTCAAAAATGTTTTGATAAAAAGAGCATGTCTTCTGGAATCGATAATATTTACGATACTAGAAATGTCATTCAATAATGACACGGGGTTGTAAATAAAGTTCGAGCAGAAGTTCAAATGTTTTAAAACATGCTCAAAATGGTTTGCTATTATTTCAGATAGTAACCCGATTTTCTTATTCAAGTCAAGCATTTCACCGGAAAGCTTTGACTCAACAACGGGAATTAATTTTTCTCGGGCATGGTTTACTTTATAACCATGTAAGGGATTGTGTTTACTTTATAACACAATCTAACACGGATATATTTACGTGTCAGTGCATTTATTTGTTAAAACAAGAGAAATCTTGTTTTTATGAAGTTATCATCTCCACCAACCGTAGCAATTTACTTTTGATATTTACATACTCGACGATGCGACTACTCAAACGGTGACTACAGCTCTTTCAATAGAACACGGGTCAACAATTGAGGGGGAGCAATTGTCCAGCATTCAGAATCTTCGACGCCGAAAGTGCCAAGTTCACATGTTGGTGTCAAGACAACGATATCAATCGTACACATGGAGTCAAGAGATAAATTCAGACGTGATGAGGCGACCAACATTCGTGAACAAGAACCATGTGAATCTTTCATATGATGTTCTCCATCATTCAGGTCCAACCTCATAAATCGCTAATCTTGTGAATAAATTATCATATATGATCTTTACATGTGATAAGTACCTTACACTTGTGTTTAAAATGTATTTTATTTACGTTTCAAGTACACCCTCATTAATTTGAGGGGGAGCTTGTGTAATTCATGAAGATAATCGGATTTGCATTTTTCTTCCCAAATTTTCTTAAAATGCTATTAAATCAATTGATATTAAAAACATCGATTGGTTTAATATTTTTAATATGAGGGAGAAAATGTGATTTAATACGGGATATTATCACAAATGGTTTGACTTAATGTGCTGGCTCATCCCGACATATGCGAAATGTTTTCGAATATCGTGGCATATGTTAAGGGGGAGCAAAACGGATTTGCATATCAAAAATGGATTTCATGGTGATTTATACTTACCCAAAACCCACTTATTTCACGACGATGAAGATTGTGGTGACATAAGGACCATTCAGGATAGGCTAAGTCCTATGATTCTTCCAGAACCGGAGGAATCTTCCCAAGGACAATCCATAACTAGAAAAAGTAGTCCTTAGGAAAGTTGGAGAAAGATTGTGAACGTAGTTGAATGTCGACCAAGTACTTAAGTTAGCACTGGAACAATCACAACAAGGTTCTAGTTGTGACGTATTGGTAAGCATTGAAGGGGTTGAATAATGAAAAAGAATTGTAAAGATAAAGGGTGTAAAGAAAGAAGCTGATGAGATGGCATTTATACATGATCTCATTGTTCTTTTCGGGCTTTAAATGCATAAAAATGTCATAATATACCATATATATGCTTGTGTTTGTTTACTTGTGTATTTTAGGTATGGATATCGTGAAAAAGACAAAAGATCACAAGATACAAGGAAAAACGGACACGAGAAACGAAGCCGTACAAAGAACCGGGCCCTAATCATGGAACACTCAACAAAAACCCTTGAAGACTTGAAGACATACAAGATTGATCCTCATTCATTGAAGAAATGACACTTAAAACCCTTGTATATTAATAATTACTTGTTTGGTCCCTTAAGTTTGTCAAAATTACACAAAAGGTCCTTCAACTTTGAAGAAATGGCAAGATTAGTCCCTCAACAATTTCAAATTGCCAATTATGGTCCGTCATGAAGCCAAAGATACATTGAAGACCTTTGATGATCAAGAATGTCCAAAATCAGTCCTTGAAATATCTCAAAATGGCAAAAATAATCCTTTGAAATCCTTTTCCAAAGTTTTGTGCCAAAACTGCCAAAGTGTGAAAGTTAAATACAAAGGGAATTCGTTTTTAGGGCTGAAAAACTTGTTTTACCAAAATTCCCAAAATACAAGGACCAAAGCTGCCAAGGATAAACATTAAAATGTGAAATTGCGCCAAACACTTCCCATCCCACCAAAAACGGATCAAACACACTACTATTCACCTTTTCACCCCCAGTTACCATCTCACTTAAACCAAAGGGTAAATCCCAATTACCAACACCCACGTGTGATTCACACATGCAGAAAACCATCCCAACCTCAAAACCCTCACTCCCACTAACAATGGACCCCATCCCCAATTCCCTTTCCACCAATCAGAATGCTACTTGCCCTCCAAGTCATCCAACGTGGCAAAATCAACAGCTATGACTCATTGCTTCATCACAAAGCTAAAATGAACGTTTGGGATCATTTTGGACAGCTCATCAACAACAAACTGCCTCAAGAGCTTAAGGGCATTTTAGAGACTTCACTTCTAGGGTTTGTGAATAGTGTAGCCTAGCATTTGCCTATAAAAGGAGACCTCAACATGTGAGAGTCCCTTTGTTCCAGTCTTACTCTTTAAACATTGTAATTCCTTTTTAAAATTTATAAAAGTTGGTATTTTGAGAAAATTGTAATTCCTTTTTATGTTTTTGAAAGTTGGTGTTGTTTAAAGGGTGATTCTGAGTTCCATTGATTGTTATAAGTGTGCTTGAACCTTTTGGATCAAGGATGTTTATGTTTGGTAAGGTTTTTCAAGTTTGAAAAAGCTTGAAAGGAGGTTCTAATTTTGCTTATTTTGTGTACTAACCCTTAACCATAAGCTATAAGCTCTTGCAAGCTTGTTGACACCAAGCTTGTGAAGGGATTAGAGCCCTTGGTTGAGTTGTTTGCTGCTTGTGTTGAAGACATCAAGTCCTTGAGTTTCTGCTTTGAAACATCAACCAAGGCATTCATCATCTTTCTTATTGAAGTACCTTGGTCTTGTTCTAGTTGTTGAACAAGGTCCAAGGAGCATAGTTGGCCTTCCTAGGATGTTGTGGAAGGTAGGTATAACCCCTTGTTAAGATTCCTCTCAAAATTTCATGTTTCTGCTTATTTTGTACTTTGGTATATGATTTGGTGTTCTTGTGTTTGTGCTTTGTGTTTATTGGTTGGTATATGTTAGTTGTCACCTAGTGTAGCTATTTGATCATTAAAATCAATAGGTTGTGTGTAAAAATCAGAAGTTTGTTTGAAAAGTGGTTGATTAAGGGTTGTTTGGGATTACTGGTTCATAAGGCCTTGTGGCCATGTGCCCTTGGTTCTTAGGGTTTGGGAGGTCTAAACAAGTCCTAATATACAAGTTTTAGTCATTGGTTAAGTTTCTGAAAGTTTGGAAAAGGGATTTGAAGTTTTGCAAAAATCTTATAAAAGTGGTTTTGAAATAGGTCAAACAAAATCAGATCCAATAACTTTTTTGTCTGTTGGATCTAAGGTCTGAAATCTGGTTTGGGAATAGTTTGGGTGATAAGCTATCTATTGGTTGTCTGGTTGTTGAATTTGGTGGCTTATTGTGGATTTTATAGCTTATCAAAAGTTGCTGAAGTGGTCATTTGCATCAGCAAAGTGACCACCTCATTTTGAGCTTGCATTTGTTAGCCTAGTGTATGCCTTGTGATTTTGCTGCTTGGAACTTGTTTATGTGTTGCTTGTGATTGGATTTTGCTATTTGGATTGCTTTGTATCAGGCTTATAAGCTAACTGGCTTATTAGGCCCTTATTGCCAAAATCTGTCATCAAAAGGTCAACTGACCTCTTGATTCACAAGGCCTCCTCCTTGAGTCCTTCACAAAATTTACTTATAACAAGCCCTTGTATCATTCCTGATCATTTGGTGCTTTTTGGAGCACTTTGACTTTTGGTCAAATAAGCACTTATTGGCTTTTTTTTAGAACTGCTTATTGGTACATGCAACAACTTATCTTTTGTAATAGAAATCATGTTTCTTAGCTTAATATCATATCTGGAAGTTTACAAGTCTTTTGGTTAAGCTTTTGCTAGAAAACTAGCTTATTTGGCTTTTTCAGCCAGCTTATTTGCTCATACAGCTTATTCTACTTGGCTTTTTGTGATTTTCTTGATTGATTATTCTTAGTTAAGCTATTTGTGAGCTTTTGCAACAAACTAGAGCTTCTGAGGTGTCCTAAATCTCAAACCCGACTATTTTGTCTTTTAGTGAAATAATACTTTGCTTATTTCTGGCTTATTGAGTGAGCTTTTTCAAAATTTCTTTTTACAGATCTCATAAGCATCCCAAAAGAAGGTTGTGTGTCAAATTAGAGCTTATGGCATTGGCTTATTGCTTAATGGGCTGAAAAGCCCAATAAGAATAAGTTGTGTGTTTATTAAGCTGTGATAAGCTCATATTCAGCTTTTGGGCCTTTAGAGTTTTGTTCTTAGAATTGAATTTTAAGTCAAATAGGGCTTTTCCAAGTTAATTGGGCCAAGTTTGACTTTTTACGCCCAAAAGCCCAATTGTGTTGACTGTTTTTGGTTTTGGCCCATTTAAGGGCCCTATAGGGGTATTCTAGTAATTTCACTTTGATTTTCTGATTATTTAGGTTAAAATAAACTAGTTTGCAAGTTTTTAGAATTTTTTAGAATTTTCGGATTTTTAATATTATTTTAATATTATTTTATTATTATTTTTAAAATTTCACATTTTCCAACTTTTTTACATTTTTCTTAGGTTTAATATATTAAAATAGGGAATTTAGCAACTTTTAGAATAATTTTATCACTTTTAGATTAATTTTTATAATTATTTTAAGTTTTAATAGTTTTTAAATCATTTTAAATAGTTTTTATTAGTTTAAAAATTTCTAAAAATAGTTTTTAATCTTTTTAGGTCATTTTAGAGGTTTATCAATTGAAAAATCTTTCTTTAGGCTTTTTGATAATTTATTTGATTTTTAGGGCTTTAATTAGCATTTAAAAATTGAATATTTAATTATTTAAAAGGTTTGAAAAAGTTTTGATCATTGGTAAACTCTTAGTCTATTTATTTTGATTTTTGGTGAATTTTTGGTAATTTTTAGAATTAATTTTTATTTTTGTGGTTTTTAAGGTTTTACGTTTTAACTTTCTAGTAATAATAATTTCTATTTTTACGTCTTCGTCATCTTCTTTTCTCATCCCCTTCTAAACCAATCATTAATCACGAACATTTAACAAGTTTTTCACACACATATACCTCCTTTGGAAACGAACTTTCATACCATAAGGGTCATTAGTGCTTGATTTTCCTAAATCATCATTCGATACTTACCGCTCATTTACCCTCCTTTGTTTTCCTAAACAAGAGGTGTAATTTACCGCAATCATTTTGGCGCCGCTGCCGGGGAGGTGTGTCGTGATTAATTTGCATTGTTGTTTTTAATATTAACCATAAATAGTATTTGTATTAGTAGAAATCTACTAATACTTATTATCGGTTTTCTTGGTTTTTCTTGTAAAAATATTATTACTATATTGTATTAAGTATCACAACAAATAAACAATATCTCCAAAAGTGTGAAAACACAACCTTAAATGGGATTTCATCACTCAATTATTGTATTCGAATCTCAAACAAAAAGAAAAAGGCAAAATAGATAAATACTTTCGTGAAGCTCGATTTTGAAAAATACAAACTATAAGGTGGGTATAAGGCGGGTATTATAAAATATACCCTAAGGAAAAAGGCTCTTAAGTGCTTCGCGCCGCCTCGTTTCCCCGCTTGCTTGTGAGTATTTTGAGATTAAAGGCTAATCGAGGGTTTTGCCGCCAAAGTATTATTACGTATAGTGTATTTGCTTGGTTTCTTTGTGATTAAACCCTCTTGAACAATTTGGTTTTCACCAAAGTTCTAAAGTCATTCGAAGGCGTTCACTCCACGTGATCGTTTTCATTCCTTTGAGGCTTCTTTAATCAAGAGTTTGATTCGAGGAGAGATTTTGTAGATTGTTGTCTACGAAGATACACCAAAAACCAAAAAATTAAATATCATCAAAAACACAAAAAAAATTGAAAATTCACAAAACACCCAAAAAGAATCTTCTTTGCTCACCTCCCATTCTTCGTGAAGTTTATGATCACTCGTAATCAAGCAAAACGAGCTCGTAAACGTCTTCAAAAGCAAGCCAATCAAGAGACGTTGATTGTTGAACAACCTCCAATTGTTGAACCTATTGTAGAACAAGAAGTCGTCATGGCTAATCGTAGTATGATGGAGTTGCTACAAGCACCCACCGAGGGTTTTGGAGAGGCTATTGTGATTCCCGCCATCCTTGCGGAGAATTTCGAGATTAAGACGGGTTTAATGTCGATGTTGCAAGCAAATAAGTTTAGAGGTCACGAGAAAGACAACCCGCACTATCATATTACGAATTTTAACCGTCTCACCGCCACTAGCAAGTTTAAGGATGTTCCACATGACGCCATTAAGATGATGTTGTTTCCATACTCGTTAGATGGACCCGCAAAAATTTGGCTTGAGAAAGAACCGCCAAATTCGATTTTGACATGGGCCGATCTCGTTTCTAAGTTTGTGAACAAGTTTTTTCCACCATCTAAAACAACACATTTGAAAAATGAGATTTCACGATTTGTGCAAAGAAATAATAAAAGTTTTTCAATGGATTGGGAACGATTTAAAGAAATGTTACATGAATGTCCACACCATGATTTTACGGAATTGCATCAAGTTGATACTTTTTATAATGGGCTTAATGATCATGAACGAGATTATTTGAATGTCGCCGCGGGTGGTAATTTTTTTTGCAAGACGACAAATGAGGCTTTACAAATCATCGAGAATAGATCTAAGGTTTGTAGCCCTCGTAACACACCGAGTGTTGCCAATTTGGGTTCGTCATCATCGTCACAATCGTCTCGTAGCATTAATGCCTTACATGATGAAGCTAATGAGGAAAATCGGTTTTTTGATAGATTTGCTAATCTTATGTCCCATTGGAAAGATCAAGAAGCTTCAAATTCCGCTTCGGTTAAAGCGGTTGCTAAGAGTTGTTTGTCGTGTGGGGGAGCTCATGATCTTTCCGAGTGCATTACCGCGGATGGTAACACTTCGAGTGCTTATGTAGCAACGAGAACTTACAACCAAAACGGTCAAGGTTCCCGCCCATATCAAGCTCCACCAAACCAAAATGCTAATAATTATCGAAACAACAACCAAGGTGGTAATTACCAAGGCAATTCACGTAACTACAACAAGGGGAATTATCAAAATGGGAATGGAAAAATTTCTAATCAAAACCAAAACCGTGATTTTCAAAACACCACACAAGGTTTTCAAAATGCTCACACTAAAAATTTGCAAGGAGAATTTTTAGATTATGCTAAAGCAAATGACGCTAAATTTGATAACATGCAACGTGAGATGATTAGCTTAAGATCCGAGTTGAAAAACGAGCTTAAAAATGAACTTGCTAATGAACTTAAAACTCATGCAAACAAAATGGAAAGAAATGTCCAACGTCTTCAACAAAATCAACAAAAGATGGAATTAGGACAACATGAGATTAAGCAAGAGTTATTAAAAGCGGATGCTAGGCAATCAAAATTTGAGGACCGAATGGCTAACATGTTTGAAGCAATCATGTGTAAACCCTCTTCCTCAGGTGGTCTTCCTAGTGAGACCATTGCAAACCCGAAGGGAGAAATGAAGGTTATTACTACACGAAGTGGTAAAACTTTCAAGGAACCAATCTCTCGTCCAAGTACTTCTACGGAGAAGGAAATCGAGAAAGAACCCGAGGTGATGGTCGAAAAGGAGCACATTACAATCCCACGAAGTACCGCTCATACCACACCTACGGTTGAACCAATACCAATTGTGGAACCCGAGTTTCCAAGGCCGTTGCCTAATGACCAACCCACACCACCTTTACCCTACCCTTCGAGACGAAACAAAGAGAAATTGCAAGAACGTAACAAACAATAAATCGAGGTTTTTATAAAAATGTTTCAACAAGTGCATTTTGATGTGAGTTTAGCCAACGCGTTGTTGTATATGCCTCGTTTCGCTTCCACTTTTAAAAGTATGATGAGCGATAAGGAAAAGCTTTCAAAGCTTGCTAATTGTTCTTCGGTTTATCTTAACCGCATACCGGAAAAAGTTGGTGACCCCGGAAAGTTTCTCATTCCTTGTGACATACAAGATATGAAAGAATGCCTCGCCTTGGCTGATCTTGGTGCGAGCATTAATTTGATGCCATTTTCCATTTGAAAATCGCTTTCACTTTCGGCTCTTATTCCTTTGAACATCTCTATCGAGATGGCCGATCATTCTACGATTATGGCATGTGGAGTAGCCGAATATGTTTTCGTGAAAGTGGGTAAGTTCTACTATCCCGTTGATTTTATAGTAGTTGACATCCCCGCGGATCCTCAAGTTCCTCTAATTTTAGGTCGTTCATTTTTAGACACTTCGAGATCGCTTATCGATGTTCATGCGAGAACTATCACTTTGAGATTCAACGAAGAGGAACTTGTTATAAACGCTACTCAAAACTCGAAACCTTCTCATGTTTATGAAATCGCTACCATCAATCACATTGACATCGTTGATGTGGTTTGCGATGAGTTTTCACAATAAGTGTTAGGTTTTTCCGATAGCTCATCAAGTGGCAATCCCACTATTTTGGATCCGATTCTTGCTAATTCCACACCAAATCTCACTCCATTCCAAGGAGGCGATCTCACTTCAAATGAAATCGACAATGAAGATGAGGTGTTGATTAGTGATGAAATTTCTATTTCACCATTTCTTCCACCGATGGAAGTTATGAGTGTTGAACCAAAATCTTCAATCGAGGAACCACCTATCCTTGAATTGAAAGATCTTCCTTCTCACCTTGAATACGTATTCTTGGAAGGTGATGACAAGTTGCCGGTTATTATTGCAAAAGGTCTTGCTAATGATGAAAAAACCGAGCTCTTGAAAGTTCTTAAGGCTCACAAAGGGGCAATTGCGTGGAAAATATCCGACATTAAGGGTATTGACCCAAAATTTTGTACTCACAAGATATTAATGGAGGAGGACTACAAACCCGCAATTCAAAGTCAAAGAAGGGTGAATCCCAAAATTCACGATGTCATTAAAAAGGAGGTCCTTAAACTCCTTGACGCGGGAATGATTTATCCTATATCCGATAGCCCATGGGTGAGCCCAATCCATTGTGTCCCTAAAAAGGGAGGAATGACCGTTGTGCCTAATGAAAACAACGAGTTAATTCCCACTCGTGTTGTGACCGGTTGGAGGGTGTGTATTGCCCTTCATGGATCAAATGTTGGAGCGACTTGCGGGAAATGAATTCTATTGCTTTTTAGATGGGTTTTTCGGTTACTTTCAAATCCCTATCGACCCTCGTGATCAAGAGAAGACTACGTTTACGTGTCCTTATGGAACGTTCGCTTATCGTAGGATGCCTTTCGGACTTTGTAATGCACCGGGTACGTTTCAACGGTGTATGATGGCGATTTTTCACGATATGATCGAGAAGTCGATGGAAGTGTTTATGGATGACTTCTCGGTGTTTGGCAATTCGTTCACGTCATGTTTATCTAATCTCGAGCAAATGTTAAAACGTTGTGAAGAAACCAATCTTGTGCTTAATTAGGAAAAATGTCATTTTATGTGTAAACAAGGAATCGTCTTAGGACATAAGGTGTCGAAGGCGGGGATTAAGGTCGATAAAGCTAAGGTAGACGTCATCGCCAAGTTACCTCATCCCAAAACCGTTAAGGGAGTTAGGAGTTTCCTAGGCCACGCGGGCTTTTATCGTCGTTTCATCAAGGACTTTTCGAAAATCTCTCGACCTATGACACACCTCGAGAAGGATGCTCCTTTTAACTTCAATGAGGATTGTGTTAGAGCTTTCGAAACTCTCAAAAGTAAACTTACCGAAGCTCCCATTCTTGTTGCTCCTAATTGGGAATTACCCTTTGAAATCATGTGCGATGCAAGTGATTATGCTATAGGGGCCGTCTTAGGGCAACGTTATGACAAGCATTTCGGTCCTATCCACTATGCTAGTAAGACGATGACCGAGGCTCAATTAAAGTACACCACAACGGAAAAGGAATTCCTTGCCGTGGTCTATGCTCTTGAGAAAATTCGACCTTATCTCGTCTTGACTAAAAGCATCGTGTATACCGACCATTCGGCTATTAAGTATCTCTTAGCTAAGCAAGATGATAAGCCGAGATTGCTTCGTTGGATGCTCCTCCTCCAAGAATTTGATGTCACCGTGCTTGACAAAAAAGGAGCCGAGAATCTAGCGGCCGATCATCTCTCTCGTCTAGAAGATCCTCACAAAGATGTTTTCGAGAACAAGGAAATCACCGAAACATTTCCTCTCGAGACTCTCGGTGTAGTGAATTCTAAAGACACCACCCCATGGTTTGCCGACATTGCTAATTACCATGCGGGCAATTTCATAATCAAGGGTATGATGACATAACAAAAACGAAAATTCTTTCGTGACGTCAAGTTCTATTTTTGGGACGACCCTTATCTCTTTCGGATTTGTGCGGATCAACTCGTTCGACGTTGTGTTTTTGGTGTCGAAGCTTCTAATATCCTTAGAGCTTGTCATGAGGGACCCATGGGTGGTCACCATGGTGCTAATCTCACGGCTAATAAAGTGTTCGATGCCGGATTCTTTTGGCCTTCTATCTATCGTGATGCACACGCACTTGTGAAGTCGTGTGATTCGTGCCAACGTCAAGGAAAATCGTCTCAACGTGATGAAATGCCGCAAAACATAATTCAATTGTGTGAGATTTTCGACATATGGGGAATAGACTTTATGGGGCCGTTCCCATCGTCTCATGGCAACAAATATATCCTCGTCGCGGTGGACTACCTTTCTAAGTGGGTGGAAGCTAAGGCTTTGCCTACTAATGATGCTCGTATGGTAGTGAAGTTTTTGAAGCAACTATTCTCTCGGTTCGGAACCCCTCGTGCTATTATAAGCGATCGTGGAACCCATTTTTGTAATGACCAATTTGAAAAGGTTCTAAAGAAATATGGAGTTACTCATCGTCTTTCTACGGCTTATCACCCGCAAACGAGTGGGCAAGTCGAGGTATCGAACCGAGCTTTGAAGAGGATTTTAGAGAGGTCAATTGGAGAAAACCGTGCTTCATGGTCCGACAAACTCGATGACGCTTTATGGGCCTTTAGGACCGCTTATAAGACACCTATCGGTTGCACTCCTTATAAGTTAGTCTATGGGAAGAATTGTCATTTGCCCATTGAATTGGAGCACAAGGCATATTGGGCCCTTAAGCATGCAAACTTTGACTTGAAGACCACGGGAGATCACCGGAAAATACAATTGAATGAATTGGATGAATTAAGAGATAATGCTTATGAAAATTCATTAATTTTTAAAGAAAAGACTAAAAAGTTTCATGATTCAAAGATTAAAAACCGGGTTTTTAACGTTGGTGATCAAGTGTTGCTTTCTAACTCTCGTCTTAAGATATTTTCTGGGAAATTGAAATCTCGTTGGTCGGGTCCGTTCACCATTACACAAGTATTTCCTTATGGGACCATTGAGCTAGCTCAAGATGATGGTCTTAATTTCAAGGTGAATGGACATAGGCTTAAGCACTACTTTGGTGGGGAAATTCCTTCAATGGTTGCCCTCGACCAAGTCACCTTCCCCAATGATAATTAGCATTGAGGGGATCGAGTCGAGCTCATGACTCGGTAATCAAAAACGAGGTGCCTCGTGGGGGAGATCCCATGCTTATCCTTTATGCTTACTATTCACTAATAAGGGGACTTGTACCCCTTCAACTCGTTGTCTCGTGGTTGTTTGTGATTGTGTTATTTAGATCATCATCATCATCTACGATTGAAGACTCTCGTGTTCGTTTACGTGATCCTCCATCGTTCGTTTGAAGAAGTTTTTCATGAATCCATGACATATCCTTTATTGTTCTAACAATTCTCTTTTAGCATACTTAATAAACGGCTTTAGATATATTGTTGATCACCCTTTCGATGCTAGATCCTAAGCACTCGACTCTTCGTCTCTAGTATGGGGGTGCTCCACCTTTAGACTCGAAACATTGAGGACAATGTTTACTTTTAGTATGGGGGGGTGAATAGGTACTTGCTTTGCTACGCCCTCACGCTTTCCAATTTTCAATGTTTTGTTGCTAATAAGGCTAAAAATGGCAAAATTTTAAAAAAATTTCTTAGTTTTCATAAGTGTTTTTAAGACACGAATGTATATTTTCCGATGGGTAGAATAAGAGTTAATTTTTGACTTGATGGGCATTTGGAGCCATTTACATTCCTTAACCCGCTCAATTCAAGTTTTGCTATACTTTTATATAGGGAGCTTTAAAACGTGAAAGTCTTAATTCATACGGGTTAAGAACAAGAACTTTTCGCAAGTTCCTATAATTGATCCTAGAAAGTCACTTATCAAGGGAACTATAAAACGCATTCTCTAAACTTGAAAAAGTCCAAGAAAGTGCAAGATCCTATAGGTGGCTTGAAAACCCAAAACTTTGATTTGATATAGTCTTAATGAAAGCTAATCCAAGTTTGGCTTAATTTTGACTTGCATGGCTAAGTATTCACGAGTCTCTTTAATTAGAGGTCTTTATATAGTGAAGAACGAGAAATGATAGAGTTAGACAAGTGATCATGCTAAACGTAGAACATGAAAATGTTCTTTCAAAAACTCATATGCTTTTAATTGTGGCTTTTTCTTCCCATAAGATCAATGCATTATGAATAAATCATAATTGCAATAAGTAAGGTCGTACGATTTGAAAGGTTACTTAGCTTCTAGCGCAAGATCGTTTAAAAGTTGCTCGGGGTTGAATAGAGTTCATAGCCAAGGTATAACTTATTGAAGCGGGACGCGAAGATTGGCGATCATCCAAAAAGGCCCTAAAAAGATATGAGGATAAATATATCCAAGTCCGAAAAGGAGGCGGATCGTTGTATATCAAAATTCAAAGTAGAGATTGAATAAAAATGATGAAGTCGTGGTCCTAATATGAAGAATCTCTCAAAAACGTCAAGTGAAGAAATTCCAAATATATGAAGAGAAGACCATAATTTCGAGAACGTCTTCCCAAGATTTGAAGTATGAAGTACATGCCAAATATCGGTCCGAGAAAGGTCTCAACTCGTGAAACGAGTTATGCCAAGATATGAACTTAATGAGATACACGAGAAGCCGTTTTAAAAGATTTTGTCCTTCGGCTAACTATCGATTAAATCGTGCTACTTTGCTTTCGGACTAATAACTACTCAAATAAGTCAATATGAATCACTTGTGATCCATGACAAATAGATAAAAAATGCTAGTAACCCATTTTCTTTTATAATAACTAGGATTGCGGGGAGAAGAAGTATTACACAATTTGGACGTATGAGAAGTGTTAGCATTGTGACTTGTACCAACAATGATCTCGTTTTTGCACTTAGCATGGAATGTATGACAATCAAGGATGACGAAGTTTACTCTAAGGGACATTTACTTGTTTCTATTCTTTGACCCTAAAAGTCACTTGTCGTGATGAAAATCATATGTTATGTCTTTACACATCTTCGTAGTATGTTGCAAGTCTTTTACTCTTCAATAAAGGTTAATAAAATTGAACTTTGGTGATGCTTAGATACTTTATTCTAGCATTGCGTGAGGACACGGCAATGGCTTAGTATGGGGGAGTGATGAGATGGCATTTATACATGATCTCATCGTTCTTTTCGGGCTTTAAAATGCATAAAAATGTCAGAATATACCTTATATATGCTTGTGTTTGTTTACTTGTGTATTTTAGGTATGGATATCGTGAAAAAGACAAAAGATCACAAGATACAAGGAAAAACGGACACGAGAAACGAAGTCGTACAAAGAACCGGGCCCTAATCATGGAATACTCAACAAAAACCCTTGAAGACTTGAAGACATACAAGATTGATCCTCATTCATTGAAGAAATGACACTTAAAACCCTTGTATATTAATAATTACAAGTTTGGTCCCTTAAGTTTGTCAAAATTACACAAAAGGTCCTTCAACTTTGAAGAAATGGCAAGATTAGTCCCTCAACAATTTCAAATTGCCAATTATGGTCCCTCATGAAGCCAAAGATACATTGAAGACCTTTGAAGATCAAGAATGTCCAAAATTAGTCCTTAAAATATCTCAAAATGGCAAAAATAATCCTTTGAAATCCTTTTCCAAAGTTTTGTGCCAAAACTGCCAAAGTGGGAAAGTTAAATACAAAGGGAATTCGTTTTTAGGGCTGAAAAACTTGTTTTACCAAAATTCCCAAAATACAAGGACTAAAGCTGCCAAGGATAAACATTCAAATGTGAAATTGCGCCAAACACTTCCCATCCCACCAAAAACGGATCAAACACACTACTATTCACCTTTTCACCCCCAGTTACCATCTCACTTAAACCAAAGGGTAAATCCCAATTACCCACACCCACGTGTGATTCACACATGCAAAAAACCATCCCAACCTCAAAACCCTCACTCCCACTCACAATGGACCCCACCCCCAATTCCCTTTCCACCAATCAGAATGCTACTTGCCCTCCAAGTCATCCAACGTGGCAAAATCAACAGCTATGACTCATTGCTTCATCACAAAGCTAAAATGAACGTTTGGGATCATTTTGGACATCTCATCAACAACAAACTGCTTCAAGAGCTTAAGGGCATTTTAGAGAATTCACTTCTAGGGTTTGTGAATAGTGTAGCCTGGCATTTGCCTATAAAAGGAGACCTTAACATGTGAGAGTCCCTTTGTTCCAGTCTTACTCTTTAAACATTGTAATTCCTTTTTAAAATTTATAAAAGTTGGTATTTTGAGAAAATTGTAATTCCTTTTTATGTTTTTGAAAGTTGGTGTTGTTTAAAGGGTGATTCTGAGTTCCATTGATTGTTATAAGTGTGCTTGAACCTTTTGGATCAAGGACGTTTATGTTTGGTAAGGTTTTTCAAGTTTGAAAAATCTTGAAAGGAGGTTCTGATTTTGCTTATTTTTGTGTACTAACCCTTAACCATAAGCTATAAGCTCTTGCAAGCTTGTTGACACCAAGCTTGTGAAGGGATTAGAGCCCTTGGTTGAGTTGTTTGCTGCTTGTGTTGAAGACATCAAGTCCTTGAGTTTCTGCTTTGAAACATCAACCAAGGCATTCATCATCTTTCTTATTGAAGTACCTTGGTCTTGTTCTAGTTGTTGAACAAGGTCCAAGGAGCATAGCTGGCCTTCCTAGGATGTTGTGGAAGGCATGTATAACCCCTTGTTAAGATTCCTCTCAAAATTTCATGTTTCTGCTTATTTTGTACTTTGGTATATGATTTGGTGTTCTTGTGTTTGTGCTTTGTGTTTATTGGTTGGTATCTGTTAGTTGTCACCTAGTGTAGCTATTTGATCATTAAAATCAATAGGTTGTGTGTAAAAATCAGAAGTTTGTTTGAAAAGTGGTTGATTAAGGGTTGTTTGGGATTACTGGTTCATAAGGCCTTGTGGCCATGTGCCCTTGGTTCTTAGGGTTTGGGAGGTCTAAACAAGTCCTAATATACAAGTTTTAGTCATTGGTAAAGTTTCTGAAAGTTTGGAAAAGGGATTTGAAGTTTTGTAAAAATCTGATAAAAGTGGGAATAGTTTGGGTGATAAGCTATCTATTGGTTGTTTGGTTGTTGAATTTGGTGGCTTATTGTGGATTTTATAGCTTATCAAAAGTTGCTGAAGTGGTCATTTGCATCAGCAAAGTGACCACCTCATTTTGAGCTTTCATTTGTTAGCCTAGTGTATGCCTTGTGATTTTGCTGCTTGGAACTTGTTTATGTGCTGCTTGTGATTGGATTTTGCTATTTGGATTGCTTTGTATCATGCTTATAAGCTAACTGGCTTATTAGGCCCTTATTGCCAAAATCTGTCATCAAAAGGTCAACTGACCTCTTGATTCACAAGGCCTCCTCCTTGAGTCCTTCACAAAATTTGCTTATAACAAGCCCTTGTATCATTCCTGATCATTTGGTGCATTTTGGAGCACTTTGACTTTTGGTCAAATAAGCACTTATTGGCTTATTTTTGAGAACTGCTTATTGGCACATGCAACAACTTATCTTTTGTAATAGAAATCATTTTTCTTAGCTTAATATCATATCTGGAAGTTTACAAGTCTTTTGGTTAAGCTTTTGCTAGAAAACTAGCTTATTTGGCTTTTTCAGCCAGCTTATTTGCTCATACAGCTTATTCTACTTGGCTTTTTGTGATTTTCTTGATTGATTATTCTTATTTAAGCTATTTGTGAGCTTTTGCAACAAACTAGAGCTTTTGAGGTGTCCTAAATCTCAAACCCGACTATTTTGTCTTTTAGTGAAATAATACTTTGCTTATTTCTGGCTTATTGAGTGAGCTTTTTCAAAATTTCTTTTTACAGATCTCATAAGCATCCCAAAAGAAGGTTGTGTGTCAAATTAGAGCTTATGGCATTGGCTTATTGCTTAATGGGCTGAAAAGCCCAATAAGAATAAGCTGTGTGTTTATTAAGCTGTGATAAGCTCATATTCAGCTTTTGGGCCTTTAGAGTTTTGTTCTTAGAATTGAATTTTAAATCAGATAGGGCTTTTCCAAGTTAATTGGGCCAAGTTTGACTTTTTGGGCCCAAAAGCCCAATTGTGTTGACTGTTTTTGGTTTTGGCCCATTTAAGGGCCCTATAGGGGTATTCTGGTAATTTCACATTGATTTTCTGATTATTTAGGTTAAAATAAACTAGTTTACAAGTTTTTAGAATTTTTTATAATTTTTGGATTTTTAATATTATTTTAATATTATTTTATTATTATTTTTAAAATTTCACATTTTCCAACTTTTTACATTTTTCTTAGGTTTAATATATTAAAATAGGAATTTAGCAACTTTTAGAATAATTTTATCACTTTTAGATTAATTTTTATAATTATTTTAAGTTTTAATAGTTTTTAAATCATTTTAAATAGTTTTCATTAGTTTAAAATTTTCTAAAAATAGTTTTTAATCTTTTTAGGTCATTTTAGAGGTTTACCAATTGAAAAATCTTTCTTTGGGCTTTTTGATAATTTATTTGATTTTTAGGGCTTTAATTAGCATTTAAAATTGAATATTTAATTATTTAAAAGGTTTGAAAAAGTTTTGATCATTGGTAAACTCTTAGTCTATTTATTTTGATTTTTGGTGAATTTTTGGTAATTTTTAAAATTAATTTTTATATTTGTGGTTTTTAAGGTTTTACGTTTTAACTTTCTAGTAGTAATAATTTCTATTTTTACGTCTTCGTCATCTTCTTTTCTCATCCCATTCTAAACCAATCATTAATCACGAACATTTAACAAGTTTTTCACACACATATACCTCCTTGGGAAACGAACTTTCATACCATAAGGGTCATTAGTGCTTGATTTTCCTAAATCATCACTCGATACTTACCGCTCATTTACCCTCCTTTGTTTTCCTAAACAAGAGGTGTAATTTACCGCAATCAGAAGCCCTCCTTACAACCTTAGGCAGAAACCGGGTCAACACATATGCTATTGAAATCACTTTAATGATGCTCGATATTGAAGATAGACATCATGGACCCAGTGATGCAATGCACAACCCATCCCAGCTAACTCAGATATCTCTTAAAAGATATTTGTTTTAATCACACGGAGACAACGCATTATCTATTGATTTATTCACTCCGAATAAATTGGTATTGAAAAGGTGACACTCCTCTCCAGCCTCCGATCACTGAAATCCAAAGTGCACGATCGAGTCTAGAGCCATTTGAGATCATAAAATATCTCATTAGGACACATTTCCATAATTCCCTGCTTCTTCACACACTGTGAAAAGCAAGAAATATCTTAAGAGTCCTACGCAAAATCTTCATGATCTTGCCTGAACATCCGAGTAATACGAAATTATTTACAATGAAGATGGAAATCCTTCTTGAGCGAACATTAAAAAGCTCATGGTAGGTGACTTGTGCGATTCTTTATGAATCAAACTTGTGATAACTAGAAAGCAACAGTGGTTTAATTCTTAACTGAATTTAAACACGTTCCAGGCCTCTACACAATATCTTAGTGATCTTGCCAGAACACTTAGAGTGATACCTCAGTGTTCACAGTGATGAGTGGAAATCCTTCTAGTGTTAACCTCAAACAGCACTTTGTAGGTAACTTGCAAGATTCTATACGAATCAAGCTCGTGACAACTGGAAAGCAACGATGGTGCGGTTCTTAATTGAATTTCACTTGTTCCAGGAACATGAATTGACGGCTTCAAATCATGCGGATATTATTATCCAAATGATTCACTCTTTATGCTCGCAGTCAGCTTTGGACGGTCGAATAAAGAGAACGGGTGTACCCACGAAATCTTGTCTAGGAGGTTCTTAATTGAAACTACCTGCCACAAGTACGATATTTTATATCGTCCAACGGTCTTCACCGACCGGAGGTAAAATGCTGCCGAATTAGAATGAAATGTTCAAGGCCATTTCATCAGTTTATATGTTTTGTTGCTAACTGTCTTATGCAGCGTAACAAGAAGGTGGCAGTGCGGTGTACAATGTTGTCACCACATGCTTATATTATATGCACTTAATACTTCAACAAATTCAAGAAAGTCTAAAAGTCAAGTCTTCCGATGTATCAAACTTTGAAGCTTTCAAGAATTTTTAAAAATATAAGTGTGTGGAACATGAAGTCACGAGGAGGCAAATATCACAAGTGATGAATGCACAAGGTCAAAGCAAGGACACATGCTCAAGACCAAAGTCAAAGATCTCATCAATCATATTCACAAGAACAAGATCGAAGACTCACGCATAGTATGCTAGGTTTAAGATTTTGTAAAATGGTGTGACCTTCCTTTGGGGGAGATTGTTGGAAATACGTTTTTCCAAGGAAAGTCTCGGTCACATCATTATTAGCATAGATCACGAGCAATAGACTATTTAGGAAATTGTAACTTGGAGTGACCTCCCTTTGGGGGAGATTGTTGGAAATACGTTTTTACGTATTTAGAAAGGATCGGTCACTCCAATGATATTGGGCTCGTGATCCAATATAGCCCATATAGCCCACATCCCCTCCTAGCATGTTAGGAGGGGTTGGTCATTCACTTTTCACACACTGAATCTAATCTTTCATTTTTCTCTCCAACCTCTCTCTAGTTTCTCTCTCTACATCTTCATCTATCTCTCTCTCTCTAATAATCATCTCCGTAGTTAGATAATCCAAGGATTACGATAAACTAACATAATTGATCTTTGATCTTGGATTTATTGCTAGTGTTCGTGTTAGTTCATCGTTCTTTAGATCCACGCATTCGGTAATTCTTTTAACCCTTTTCTTTTGATTTAATCTTTTAAATAATTAAGAACATGATATGTTTTTCTTAAAAACCTAATTAAAACATAGATCTAACATGAAATTGGTTTTAGGATAAATAAAAAGGGATGTTTTAGGGGTGTTTGTTCTTGGCCGCCGCCTAAACCGAACCCGAGAGGGTGTCGGTTTGGCTACACGACCACCACCGAGACCATATGGTCCCGGTTGGTTGGTGTGGGTCCCGCGGCAGCAACAAGACAAGGGTAACCCCGAGTTGGTTCGGGGTATGGCGTCGATTTCATGTCCGGTTCATGGTTCTTAGTCAAGATCCGGTTCACGGTGTATGTTAGGATTATTTTTCTTTTATAATCTTATGTTCAAAATTAAATTAATGAACATGACATGATTAATTTAATAACATGGTTAACCTAAGTATTTTATATTTTTAGACTTATAAATTAATTAATTATTTAAAAACCATGGTTATAATTAATTAATTAACATGACTTAGGTTATATTATTAATAAATAATAATACATGTTTTAATCTAAAGTATTTAACTTTATTTAATTAAAAACATGATATACTTTAATTAAATATTTTAACCTATAGTTTATCTTAATTACATGAAATAATTAATAAACTATATATTATGTCATATGACTTAGAAATAATCATGAAAACACTTAGGCTTATATACTTAGCTTATTTAACCAGCTTATTTCTAATTATGGAAACTTTCTATTTTTAGAAACCTAATTAAATAAGGCAGCTAATCTATTTATGGAAACTTATTTAATTAAGGCAGCTGATCTATTTATGGAAACTTTCTATTTTTAGAAACTTATCTATTTTAAGTAGTAATTCTATTTTTGGAAACATTCTATTTTTGGAAACTTTCTATTTTTGGAAACTTTCTATTTTTGGAAACTTTCTATTTTTGGAAACTTTCTATTTTTGGAAACTTTCTATTTTTGGAAACTTTATATTTTTGGTAACTTTCTATTTTTGGAAACTTTCTATTTTCGGAAACCTGCTATTTTTGGAAAGTTACTTATTATTACAAAGTAAGTATAATAATACATGAAATACCAGAAATACTTAATCAGAGTAAGCAGAATATAAGATAAACACAGTTTAAGGCTTAAAACAGTAAATCATGATAAGGACATATAAAATAAGCTAAGACATGACATAAAATCAGTTACGTATTAAGTAAGCAGATACTTATTCATGTATGTATTTATGTAGCATTAGTGATACGGAAGTAGGATTCCTCTCAGTTCGTCTTCTTCGTTCACTGGACACAAGGTACGGATTCCCGTCCTTTCAGTATGGACATTCTTTCCTTATTAGGATTTCCCGTATGCAGCCAATGTTTTCCCGTAGTATAAGTATGTGTTTGAATTGCTTATGTTTAATTTAGAATACCTATAGCCATATACATGCATGACCAGTTTCACCTAGTTATGGAGGTACCATAACCATAACATTAGAGGCACTGATGTTATGACTTCACCACAGCGGAGTGATTGCTCGTGGCGTCCCTTCAGCTTTTGGCCATTTATATTATATTTATCATGTGGGGCGTATGGGTGCATCCTAGTTACATGTTTTCAGTCAGGATTTCATGGTGAATGTGGTGTGTGCCTTGCATCCTTCACAAGGAGCTGATCCCTCCTACCCAAAAACCAGTATATTAAATTAGAGGCAGCCCCTCTAATTTGCATGATGAGGTCACCCCTCCAAGTATTCATGCACGGTAGATTTTCATGACCTATATTGGCTAATGGTAAAATATGATAAACAGTTTTTACAAGATAAACATAAGGCTTTTCAAACTATAAAACCAGTTTTATCAAGACTTAATCAGATTACTCGGGACTTAGTTTTTCCGCTGTTATATCTTATATGCTTATCCTATTCATGCTTAATTTTACATCCGTGCACTGAGCGTATTGCTCAGCCGTTTTCCTTTTCTATGTTCCCAAAACGGCAGGTACTCAGGGACGCTCGTAGACTTTAAGAGTACGTGCATATGGACTGGAAGCTTTCTAGCCTTTCCTTACTTTATGCATTTCTTTTCTTTTGATACATTGCTATGGACATTGTTTAGTCCTTTCCTTTAATATACTTATGTTTGTGTGTGATGAGCTTTACATTTGGACTACCGATGTTTGATTCCGGTATTTTCCTTTTATGGTCATGTAATGTTTAGACATTTTTCCTTGTATGCTTTGATGATACGCCATAATTACATGTGACATTTCCATTATCA
The DNA here is from genome assembly GCA_025667525.1 of Glebionis coronaria. NCBI lineage: Eukaryota > Viridiplantae > Streptophyta > Magnoliopsida > Asterales > Asteraceae > Glebionis > Glebionis coronaria. The sequence continues at coordinate 461,247,827 of CM046877.1, forward strand.
AAATGGGGTGTTACAATTATGGTATCAGAGCCAAGGCTTCGACCTGTAAGCTCTCAAATATGACCTATGATTAGTGGGTCGTCACTACGGTCTTCCTAGAACTGACAGTTGTTTTCATGCATTCATCATTTTTAAGCATACATATATATGTCATTGTCGCAGATTTATGACTAAGTAATGGTTGGTACAGGACTGGCCCTATTTAGTCGCATGTGTTTTATCGAAACTTTTAAATTTGGGACCGACCCATAGGCGTCCCCTCGCCATGTCTTTTGTTTTAGGTGAACTGACCATAGGCGTTCACTCTGGAGCATACAAAAGTTTTCATAAAACTGCATCATGCATTCATACACAAAGATTTTCTTGCATAAAATTTTTCTCTTGAAATTTTGGTATAAATTTTTTTCATGTATATATATTTTATGTTTTGATCTGTTTAATCATATGTTTTATGTTATAATGTCAGATGGTTCTCACACGCGAACAGGAACAGCTCAATGCTGCAATTCAAGCTGCTATGCAAGCTTTGCTTCCTCAACTAAGGAACGACATCAGGGCTGAAGTTCAAGCTGCCAACAATCAGCAGCATAATCAGGCACCTCCTCCTCCTCCTCCAGTGACATTATCAGTATGGCTGGAGATATTCAACAAGCTCCGCCCTCGAGCTTTTGAGAAGACAGATAGCCCCAGTGATGCTGAAAGTTGGTTAGCTCACATCGAGAAGATTTTCAATGCTATGGGTTGTGACCCCGCATACAAGGCGAGGTTGGCATGCTATCGGTTCGAAGGCGATGTGCTAAATTGGTGGTTAGCGTTGATGCAGTCTGAGGGTGGTGACAAGTGGGTTGCTGGTTTGACTTGGGCTCAGTTCAAGGATAGGGTGATGGAGCAGTTCTTTCCCAAGGCTGAGTAGGACAAGCTCAAGAGAGAGTACCATGGGATCCGACAGAGAGCTGGGGAGAATAGCAACGAGTTTATGCAGCACTTTCTTCGCTTAGCTGGTTTCCTTGGTGCGGCAGCAGGTACTCCTGAAGAGCTGGCACACCACTTTAGGTGGGCTCTTCGCACATCGGTCGCGAACAATCTGGTGTGTGCTACGTTCAACACTGTAGCACAAGTGGCCGATGCAGCACGTAAGCTGGAGATGCTGCAAGAGAGAGATGAGTTCAGGGAAGCTGAGATACCCGACAAGAGGTAAACATTCGTGTTCAAGCGGTGATCAATCCGTATACTTTCCATATATGTCAATTATTCATCTCTTTAAATGTATCTTCCAGGCAGAAAACTGGGGACCGGTCTCAGCCGGCTACTCAGCAGCAGCCTCATCAGCCCAAGGGAAACGGTCAGACTAACGACCGTTCTGCTACGAATAGGCGTGGCGGTAATGATAATTACCGCAACAATGCTGGACACCCCAACAGCAGCAGGTCCTAATAATTACGCATTTCCCTTATGATTTCATGTTATAACTCATATTCTGACACTTCAGCAAAACTTCTACCAGGAACCATGGAAACGGTAGGGACCAGAACCAGAGAGGTTCACAGCCTAGCCGTCCAGCCATCACTGGTATTCAACCTTACGATTTTCTGCATTGTCCTTTGTACCCTATTATCATATCTTATGTAAAATGTTTTATCAGGTTCCCAGCCAGCCAGAGCACCTGCTGGAGGATTTACTCATCCTCTTTGCTCTACTTGCCACCGTAGTCACCCAGGTCCATGTCGCCGTAACACTGACGCATGCTTCAAGTGTGGTCTTCCTGGCCATATCATGAAGGATTGCCGTAAGGGCGAGATGGAGGGTACATCAGGACATGCTGATTCCAAGCCGCCTCCTACTACCGGGCGTGTCTACACGACATCTCGAGACCAGGCCAACAAGTCTACAGGTACCATCACTAGAATCTTGTATATGTATGGTCAAGCTGCATGTGTTCTTTTCGATACAGGTGCTACTCACTCGGTTATTTCTACTGCTTATGCTAAGAACATTAGGATGCTCCCCATGCCACTAGAAAATAGGCTTACTATTTCCACGCCTTTGAGGGACTCTGTATTAATCACCCATGTATACAAGAGTCTTCCCCTAGAATTTGACGATAAGGTTCGACCTGTTGACGCACTTCCGCTGGACATGAATGACTTCGACATGATTTTGGGCATGGATGGGCTATCCAAGCATCATGCTACCATAGACTGCCATTCATATTGAGTTATCTTCGGTGATGTTAATGCACCAGAGTACATTCATAACGGGTTCATACCCAGACGGTCTGTACAAGTCATATCTACCCTGCAAGCGCGTGCACTACTGTCACATGGCTGCGAGGATTATCTAGCTACGGTTCATGACATGGATGCTGAATCCCCATCAATTCAGGATCAACCTATAGTGTTAGAATTCCAAGATGTTTTTCCAGCAGAACTTCCGGGCATACCACCTGCACGAGAAGTGGAATTCAGTATCGAGCTTATTCCAGGAGCTGAACCAATCTCCAAGGCTCCTTATCGCATGGCTCTCATAGAGCTGAAAGAGCTTAAGGATCAAGTGCAAGAACTTCTTGAACGAGGTTTCATTCGACCGAGCGCATCTCCATGGGGTGCACCGGTCTTGTTCGTTAAGAAGAAGGACGGCAGTATGCGTCTTTGCATAGACTATCGCGAGCTCAACAAGATTACTATCCGGAATAGATATCCACTGCCACGTATTAACAATCTGTTTGACCAACTCCAAGGGGCCAAACACTTCTCCAAGATTGATATTAGGTCAGGCTACCATCAGCTACGGGTCAAGGAGCAGGACATCGCTAAGACTGCCTTTCGTATCCGCTATGGCCACTACGAGTTTGTAGTTATGCCATTTGGCCTGACAAATGCTCCAGCAGTGTTCATGGATTTGATGAACAGAATCTTCCATGAATTTTTGGACAAGTTCGTCATTGTCTTCATCGATGACATCCTGATTTTCTCAAAGTCCAAGGAGGAACACGAAGACCATCTTCGTACAGTACTGCAGATTCTTCGCCAGAAGCAGCTATATGCTAAATTCTCCAAGTGTGAGTTCTGGTTAGACAAGGTGGCATTCTTAGGTCACATTGTATCAGCAGAAGGAATCACTATGGATCCAGCAAAGGTTGAGGCCATTACTAAGTGGCCAAGGCCGACATCAGCGACGGAAGTCCGCAGTTTCTTAGGCTTAGCTGGCTATTACCGTAGGTTCATGGAGAACTTTTCCCTTTTAGCACTACCATTGACCAAAGTGATGCGGAAAGGGGAGAAATTCGTCTGGACTGAAGATCGAGCGAAGAGCTTTGAAGACCTGAAGCAGAAGCTAGTATCTGCACCTATTCTTACTCTCCTATCTGGTACGGGTGGATTTCAAATCTACAGCGATGCATCGGGGAAGGGACTTGGCTGTGTTCTCATGCAACATGGGAAAGTGATCGCGTACGCTTCACGGCAGCTAAAGCCTTATGAAGAAAATTACCCCACGTATGACTTGGAACTTGCAGCAGTGGTGTTTGCATTGAAGATATAGAGGCACTACTTGTATGGAGAATCATGTGATATTTTCACGGACCACAAGAGCTTGAAGTATATCTTCACTCAACGTGAATTGAACATGAGACAGAGGAGATGGTTAGAGCTGTTGAAGGATTATGACATTAATCTACAGTATCATCCCGGAAAGGCAAATGTAGTAGCAGATGCTCTTAGCAGGAAGTCCGGAATGATCAACGGCATTAAAATCGAAGAGGAAATCATAAGAGACTTGGAGCGGCTAGACATCGAAATCATGGTACGTGGACAGCACGGTTACTGGGCTAATCTTAGAGTAGAACCCGAGTTACTCTCTAAGATTAAGGAAGCTCAGAAGGATGACGGAGAAATCTGGGCGATGGTACAGAATTTGGAGAAACAGACAGAATTCAGAGTAGATGCAGATGGTATCGTATGGCAGGGCACGAGACTTTGTGTTCCTGATAACCAAGAACTCCGGGAAGCCTTGTTAGCTGAAGCTCATAGCTCCCCATTCTCTATACATCCTGGTCCGACTAAGATGTACCATGACATCAAGCAGTACTTTTGGTTGAGTGGTATGAAACAGGATGTGGCCACTTACGTCTCCAAATGTCTTACCTGTCAGCAGGTTAAGATTGAGCATCAGCCTGGCGGTCTCCTTCAACCATTAGATATTCCAGAATGGAAGTGGGACAAAATCAACATGGATTTTGTTACTGGTCTTCCGCCTACCAAGAGGAAGCACGATGCAAATTGGGTTATCGTAGATCGACTTACCAAATCAGCTCATTTCTTACCGATCCGCAAGGATGATCCGGTAAGTAAACTCGCCGATACGTACAGAAGAGAGATCATGAGACTCCACGGTGCACCATCCAGCATCGTCTCAAACAGAGATCCTCGATTCACTTCGCGCTTTTGGAAGAGTCTGCAGAAAGCTTGGGGTACACAACTTAAGCTTAGCACGGCCTTTCACCCTCAAACAGACGGACAGTCGGAACGAACCATTCAGACATTGGAAGATATGTTGAGGTCATGTGCGTTGGAATGGACGGGTGATTGGGACGATTACATTTGTTTGGTGGAGTTTGCATACAACAATAGTTGGCACGCAAGTATCAAGTGTGCTCCTTTCGAGATGTTGTATGGCAGAAAGTGTCGCGCCCCAATCTGCTGGGATCAGGTTGGCGAGCGAACACTTGAAGGAACAAAAATCATAGAGATGACCAATGAAAAGATCGCAGTAGCTAAGCAGAAAATTCAGGAAGCACGGTCACGTCAGAAAAGTTACGCCGATAAGCATCGTAGGGACATACATTTTAATGTAGGAGATCACGTCTTCCTTAAGGTTTCGCCGGCACGTGGTGTTAGACGCTTCGGGAGTAAAGGGAAGCTCAGTCCTCGTTTCATCGGACCGTTTGATATCATTGAACGAGTCGGTGAAGTATCTCACCGATTGGCGTTACCTCCGCAGATTTCGCATGTGCACAATGTGTTTCATGTGTCCTTACTCAGAGGGTACCAGTATCATCCCCTTCACATGGTTCAGTATCCACTGGAACAGATACATGAAGATCTCACTTTTATAGAAGAACCCGAACGAGTTCTTGACAGACAAGAACGAGTCATGAGAAGGAAGACGATTCCTGTAGAATATTGATAATCTATGAAACTATGAAGGGGTTTGTTGATTTCTAGAGAGAGAAAGTTAGAGAGAGAAAGTGAGAGAAACTATGTGCTATTTCAATAAATGAAACTAGAAAAGTGACAACAACCAACCCCTTTCCATGGTGGAAAGGGGTATTTATACTTCCAAGCTACATGGGCTTGGGCCGGTCCATGACAAGCCCATGGACCGGTTCTTACTTAACTTAATAAGCAACTAATGACTACTTGTTAACTACGAGCTATTACAACATTAATAATATTGTGGAGTGACCGACACTTCTAATATACGTAAAAACGTATTTCTAACAATCTCCCCCTAAGGGAGGTCACTCCACGTTACAAAATTCTAAACCTAGCATACTATACTAAGTCTTCGTTCTTTAGCTCGTAGTCTTTTCTTCTTTTCTTTATTTTGTTGTGAATATGTTGGTTTGATCTTTTTGGCTTTGGCTTGAGAGCATTGTTCTTTGGCCTTTCACGTGCGATCTTTGCCTCTCTTGTGAATTTGACTCCTCGTGACTCCATGTTCCACACACTTATGTCTTTTTGATGAATTCTCGAAAGTTTCAGAGTTTGGTACAGCGGAAGACTTTATCTTGTACTTTCTTGAATTTTTGCTAAACTTTGTTGCAGAAAAACATAAGCATGTGGGAACGACTTCTACAGGTACACCGCAACACCACCGTCTTCACTGGTACACAGCAACGCCACCGTCTTCAACAGGTACACAGCAACGCCACCGTCTTTAACAGGTACACAGCAACGACACGAATAAAATGGCTTTGAACATTTTATTCTAATTCGGTAGCATTTTACCTCCGGTCGGTGAAGACCGTTGGACGATATTAGATATCGTACCCGTGACGGATAGTTTCAATTAAGTAACTTCCTGACAGGATTTCGCGGGTAAACCCGTTCTCTTTATTCGACCGTCCAAAGCTGACTGCGAACATAAAGAGTGAATCACTTGGATAAATTATCCTTGTGATTTGAAGCCGTCAATTCATGAAACCTAGAACAAGTGAATTTCAATTAAGATTTTCACCATCGTTGCTTTCCAGTTGTCACGAGCTCAATTCATAAAGAATCTTGCACGTCACCTACCAAGTGCTGTTTGATGTTAACACTAGAAGGATTTCCACTCGTCACTGTGGTCAATAAAGAGTCACTCTGAGTGTTCTGGCAAGATCATATGATACTGCGAAGAGGCCTGGAACGAGTTTAAGTTCAATTAAGAATTAAACCACTGTTACCTTCCAGTTTTTCACAAGATTGGTTCTAAAAGAACCGCACGTGTAACCTACCATGAGCTTGTTTGATGTTGGCTCAAGCAGGATTTCCATCTTCATTGTAATACTTGCGTATTACTCGGATGTTCTGGCAATATTACAGGAATACTGCGTAGGACTCATGAAAATCTCTTACTTTTCACAGTGTGTGAGAAAGCAAGGAATAAATGGAAAGTGTCCTAATGAGACTTTTGATGATCTCTTGGCTCTAGACTCGATTGTGCGTTTTGATTTAGTGAGCGATGGCTGGAGAGGAGTGCCACCTTTTCAATACCAGTCTATTCGGAGTGAATAAACCAATAGATAACGTGTTGATCTCCGTGTGATTAAAACAAATACCTTTTGAGAGATATTTGAGTTAGCTAGGAAGGGTTGTGCATTGCATCACTGGGTCCATGATGTCTTTCTTCAATACCGAGAATCATTAGCAAAAATGACCTCAATAGCATATGTATTGACCCGGTTTCTGCCTAAAGTTGTAAGGAGGGCTTCTTTCTTTACACCCTTTATCTTTACAATTCTTTTTCATTCTTCAACCCCTTCAATGCTTACCAATACGTCATCACTAGCACCTTGTTGTGATTGTTCCAGTGCTAGCTTAAGTACTTGGTCGGCATTCAGCTACGTTCACATTCTTTCTCCATCTTTCCTAGGACTTCTAATTCTATCTAGGGAATTGTCCTTGGGAAGATTCCATCGGCTCTGATGAATCATTGGACTAAACCTATTCCTACCACCCTTTTGTCACCAAATTCGTCGTGAATTAAGCGTGTTTTGGGAAGGAATTGCCACCATGAAAAATCATTGAAAATCACCTAAAGTACTTGTGATATTGAAATCAAAAGTTTTGTACCTTAGGTGTTTTGTTCATCAAAAACGCTCCCCCTTAACACGTGCTTTACACATATTAAGTTGGATAATCGTTAAGTCTTTTTCATCTTTTAGCCAAGTATCACTTACGTCTCCTTAATCCCATTTTCTCCCCTTATCCAAAATGTTAACCATTAATATTAGGGATATTGAATGGATTAACCGGTCTTTGGGTAAAAATGAAATCGATGTTTGGCCATAGAACAATTTATTGCTCCCCTTTAAGTTAATAAGGGATAGTTGTAGTGCTTTAGTATGATATATTTTGAAAGATTTAGAATCTCGTGAGAAATTCTTGAAAAATTATCATACCTTAACACTACATCAAGCCATTAAAGCACATTATTCACAAATATACATATTCACAATTGAAAACCAATATAAAGTGGACCTGAAATGTACGACCCTTTAGATGGATCGTTGCAGTAGCTTGTGGTGCACTAGATATGGTCTTCCACCAACAAACCTTTCCAAGCTCCTCATCAATCTACGTTCACGGAGCTTTTGATCAATCTTCTTGATCACGTACTTCGCCATCTGCCGGTAACCCGGATGCCAATCCTCCGTCATCTCTGGCAAAGTCCCACCCGAGTTCAGATGCTCCAACTTTCCTCTGACTTGTAGAAGAGTCCCATCACTGTACTTATGGAGCTCACCCACCCTCATAAACTTCATCAAACCTCGACTGTTCAAGTAGAAAATGCCGTAATTCGGACGGAAATGCCGGTATAGGGACATCTTTCTACATGTTGAGGTAGCACTTGATTCACTGGACGGGTTAGGTTAAGCTTCCTTTGATAGCTTTCGACTCCCAACTGAAGATCTTCAACTCGTGTCTTGATGACAACGCTTCGTGTGAACATACGAAGTGTTGTATTCAAAGCAATGAGGTCTTCACGAGGAATATGTGTGAGTTGATCTCGGGTCATCAGAAGCAGCATATCTTCGATATCCTCAAGGCGAATGATGGAAAAATCTCCCTGCTGGATTTTGTATTCCCTGTCATCCTCCCTTTTCAAGCGAATCTCCGTCACATGATAATAGCCGTTCTTGGCTTCAGTTTTCAGCCCTAAAATGTTGGAGATGCGGATATCGGATCTAACGATACTTCCAGAATTGACTAGGCAGCAACCCCTGTACGCCCTTCGGACTCGTTCGTCCCAATGAGATGCACCTATGACAGCATACATATCATAATTACGATTTATCTTTGGGACCCAGAGTCGGTTTACCTTTTCCTCGATAAAGGGTATTGTCCCCCAGTTGGCAGCTTTCAGCAAGGTCAGGGAGGTTGCGTACTTTGATGACCCCTTCAGTAGATACACAAGATCATTGGTGACGAAGAAGTCAAGAGCAATCTGATTATCTTGAGGAGGATCCATTGGAGGTGGAGCTCTTTCTGATTCATGAAGTCCTGGCCGTTGAACGGTATTCAGAGCCTTCAGGATCTCATCGGCATAATACTCGAACTCCATTCGGGTTAACCGGGTTTTGGCACGAAGTCTCTTATCTTTCAGCGCTTTCTTCACCAAGGATGGAGTAACCGAAGTCTTATACTCATGAGCAAAAAATGCACATAAGTCAATCGGACATCGGATACGGAGATACAACACATCTTTGTCAGCGTCTGTGATCGGATCATATTGTGCTGCTGCCGTGATCCAAGCCTGTGGTGGTGCAGTCTCGTCTATCTCCAACGTGTCTGCCCAGTCTCGTGTGCTTGGTTCAGGAACCGTAGATTGTTGTGCTTGTTGTTGAGAAGTAGAAGTGCGAACATCTGTTGGTTCAGTTTCAGGCATTTCGGCAGTCTCGTGAACTGGTGAGTGTTGTGCAGCTTCGGGTTCCGTTACTGATTCTGCAAACACAGGAGCGACAACAATAGAACTAATGGGGTTAGTGGTAATAGGTAAAGATACAGCGATAGAGGTACCGGGAACCGATGACGCTGTAGTGGCATTCACATCGTGGCGTCACTTAGTTCATCTTGATTCTGATGATGTTGATTTGTCCTTCTGCGCTGCATCTTTCTTGGACTTGGTTCCAGACTTAGCAGTTTTCTTGGAGCTGGTAACCTTGTCTCCCTCTTTAGGCTGTTCACCCCCATCATCATCCTGATTGTCATCCCCGTTGCTCCCCCTAGCACTCTCCTCATTCCCATCACCACCATCATCGCCATCATCATCATCATCATCATCGTCATCATCATCCTCATCCTTATCCTCATCATCACCATCATCGTCATCCTTTTCCTCTTCTTATCCTTCTTCTTCCTCTTCCTCTTCACCAGTACCCTCTTCCTGCTCACTTTCTTCCCTTTCTTCTTCAGGTAGAATGTGATAAGGTACCACACTTCCAAACGTTTTGAATAACCTATCATCCTCCATGATAGCATCATTCAGGGATTTGTATAGAGCCCGTTGAATCCTAGACTTATCAAACGATCCAAGTTCCACCATACGAGCATTAAGGATCTTCTTCAATTCAAAATCCGTCAAGTCATAAGCAATCTTGTAGGCGGATTCTAAAGGATTTGATGACTTGATCAACAAGTTATCAGCTGCTAGCGTCTTAAACTCATCACGCAGTTTAGGCATAATGGATTCAACAGATTCTTGCACTCTTTCTTCAACAGAGGCTTCAAGTGCTTCTTTTTGCTCTTTGTATTTATCCCTCATCGCTTGAAGTCTGGTGATACGTGCAGCATGCTTATCAGCCTCAGCCTGCTTAACCCGAGCTAGTTCTTCTGCATGTGCTTTTCGAGTCAACTCCATATATGCAGCGAACCTAGCAATCATCTCCTCTTGGGCTTTCCTAGATGCTTCTTCACTTTGAGCTCGTCTTTGTAACTCTTGGCGAAGTTCATCTATTTCTCGTTTATGAGTATCCACATGTTTATCCAACAGTTCGGCCATCACCAATGCAGCCATTGTAGATGTTGCAGAGCTGCTCTGGGTTGATTGGAGAGCCTCGGTTGTTACTGCGGTACTAAGGATGGGAATTATCGGTGGTGGAAGAAATGGTGTTGAAGCCGGTCTGGTTGGTAAGGGTTGTATTGATGGAGGTTGAGTTGCTAAAGGTTGGGTTGACACCATGATCGTAGGAGCAACAGACTCCTTTTCCACACTTGCTGAAATAGGGATTGATGGCTCCTTCGAAGTGGAATAATGTTCAGGTGACCCAAACTCATCAACATCATCTGGTTCCACGTACTCATCCTCAACAACTACCCTTGCACCTGAACCACTACCGCCAGTATCTTTCCTACTCCTTTGAATGGCTATCTTCATCATTTGTTTCTCAGTTTTATCAAGAGTAGGATCAACAACGTCTTCTTCGTCACGTAGACGCATCTCATCAGCTTTACCCTTTCCCTTCTTACCCTCAGTCTTCTTCTTCTTGGTTTCGGGTTCAGGTAACACAGCTGGTTGTTTGCGTTTACCTTTACTCTTGACCGTTGTAGATGAGTCTTCTCCGGTCTGAAGGTTTGCTTTCAGCTTCTTGATTTCTATCTACAGTAGCTTGTAATCAGCAGAACCTTTGATTTTCTCTGTCAGAAGATAATCGGGAATAGGACCCGGAATCACACCAATAGACGGTCCTTCATGCCTCAGATCCACAGTATCATCAGCTTCTTCAGTGTGATAGCGACTTGCTGCACGCCTATCAATAGTAGCATCATTTTTCATGAAATAATTAATGATAAGCTTGATAAACCTTGGATAAGGAAAGAAATTTGTCTTCAGCTTCTTGTTATGGAAGAGTTGAAAGGTGAATTCTTCCCATATCAACAAAGCATAATCTGCATTAGCAGCTTTGTACATGCCATAGAAGAGGTTTATTATAGGACTGCGCAAAGCATCATGGCCACTTATTTTTGGTGTAAGACATCTACTGAGAACACCCATCAATGCTCTCCAAGGTTGTCCTACTTTAGCAGTGGTAAACTCAGACGCAACTCGTATTTCCGGACATCCAAGAGCGTCAAATAACTCCACGAGTTCATCTTTAGTAGGATCCCTCGAGAATGACATGCCTTTGGGTGTATCCCGTATACCAAGAATCTTACGAAAGTCTGAAACTGTGAGTGTCTGCTGCTTGTTGTCGATGGTGAAGGTGATCTTGTTTGAAGTGATTTCCTTGGTAGCCCAAAATTCATACATATACTCATAAGGCACCGAGGCACTAATCCTAAGGGCGTTCTTGAAATGAGAGTTATCGAGGATGGCTATGGCGACCTTAAAACCATGGTGAGTGGATTTTGAGACTTGCTTCAGCCGGTAATTGTTGGGTATAAACTTAAGGGTTCGTGCTTTAGCAATATCGGCTTCTCTAGAGTCTTGGATTGCTTGTACTGTTGGATTAGTCATTGTATCTGCTTAAGATAAGACATGAAAGGTTGATGCACAAAAACATATAGATATATATCATTCTTACTTCTAAGCATAACACATTTCATAACATAATACAACAAGTACATATAACATGCAAACAATAATAATCAAACAACTCTTCATCCGGAACTTTTCCTCATTCGGAACTTCTTCATCCGGAACATTCCTTCATTCGGAACTTCCTTCATCCGGAAGTTCTTCATTCGGAACTTCCTTCATCCGGAAGTTCTTCATTCGGAACTTCCTTCATCTGGAAGTTCTTCATTCGGAACTTCCTTCATCCGGAAGTTCTTCATTCGGAACTTCCTTCATCCGGAAGTTCTTCATTCGGAACTTCCTTCATCCGGAAGTTCTTCATTCGGAACTTCCTTCATCCGGAAGTTCTTCATTCGGAACTTCCTTCATCCGGAAGTTCTTCATTCGGAACTTCCTTCATCCGGAAGTTCTTCATTCGGAACTTCCTTCATTCGAAAGTTCTTCATTCGGAACTTCCTTCATTCGGAAGTCCTTCATTCTGAACTTCCTCATTCGGAAGTTTTTCAGAAAAAATCCTTCATTCGGAAGTTCTTATCCTTGTTCATCTGGAACATCAAAAACGCAGCTTATAAGGTTAATTCTAAGCGCATTTGTGATTTCTAAGGTAATCTAAGGCAATACCTCATTATCTAAAGCTAATCCGCACAAAACCCACCACAAATCTTAATCAATTACTGTTCAATTAGATGCAAAACCCTAATTAGGACTTAATCTAAATTAAACGAATCATTTAGTAGGAGATAGTGAAGAATTAGACGAATAATGAGTTTAAATATTGATGTATATACCTTATTAAGCGAAAGAACAGGATGGATGAATAAGCGAATGATTTTTTAGAGCTTGTGTGTGTGATTCAACAATGGCGGCAATGTTAAAGATAAACAGTGAACAGGAATAGTGAGGGGCGGGGGGTTTTGTTTTTTTTTTGACTTAGGTCAATTTTTGACTAGTTTCATTAGAATGTCACCTTAAGTCCCTCCAATTTCACTCCTTTTTCCTTTTTGTTTCTAACTTTTTCAATTCATTTTACCTTTCCATTGATAAACTTAGTCCACTTAATTTTGCTTAGTTTAAACTAAACTTGACAATCTCACACAACTTAAGTATCGCATCTAATTAGCATATCTCCAAGTTCTAAAGCAAGTCCTATCACATAGAACGAACACAAGTTTTATTCTAAAGCAAAACCACTCAATTACCATTTAGCCATTAAATTTCACAATCACTTTTGAAAAATCAATTTTAATGACGAAGATGATTTAATATTTTCTCCCCCTTAAACGATGACCCGTTTTCTATTTAAAGAGCTGTAGTAATTGTTTAAAGAGTCAAATATTGATGAAAGCATTTCCAATTTATATCTTGAAAAAGTTTGATTCGTGGTGTCAATAAGATTTCTCTTATTTTAACAAATTAATGCACTGAGACGTACACAAATTCGTGTTAGACCAAGTTGTAAAGTAAACTTGATCCCTTTGCATGATTTGGCTTGTAAATCATGCCCGAGAAAATTAATTCCCGTTCTGAGCCAACATTTTCCAAGGAAATACGTGACTTTAATATGAAAACCGGGTTGCAGTCAGAAATAACTACAAGCCATAATGGGCATGTTTTAAAAATGTACAACTTTTATACGGACTCTATTTATGGTACCGTGTCAATATTAATCGACATTTCTAAGGCCGTAAATATTACCGTACTAAAAGACATGCCCGTTTTAGAACGAAAAATATTTTTGGTTTTTCTTGATTTTATAATTTTTATGGTTTTTCTAGGTTTTATATTTTTTATGATTTTTGTTGGTTTTATATTTTTGTATTTTTCTTTTGTGGTTTATATATTTACGATAATATACATGATCACGAACAAAGGATACTCTGAATAGTTTACCACGACTATTCAGCTGATTCTTCTGCCAACTCTTTGAGAGTCGCTGGAGTGAATGATTTCATACCAAGCTTGTCGATCAAAAACCCGATTCGTCCTCGATCTAAGGCTTTGGTGAACATATCCGCCAGCTGGTACTCAGTAGTGACAAAATACAGCTCGATCACTCCGTTCTCCACCTGCTCTTTAATGAAATGGTAGAGAATGTCTATGTGCTTGGCCCGGGAGTGTTGAACATAGTTGCAGCAAAGGGCAATGGCGCTCTTGTTGTCACAATACATCCGGATTTTGTTGAATCCCAAACCGTAGTCAGTTAATTGTGATCTCATCCAAATGACTTGAGCACAACAACCGGACATGGCGATGTATTCAGCCTCCGTGCTTGATATTGCAGCGCTTTTCTGCCTTTTTGAAGACCAACTGATCAATCTATCTCCAAGGAGTTGCACAGATCCAGAAGTGCTACGCCTCGTGTCTTGACATCCAGCATGATCGGCATCTGCGTATGATATTAAAGCAATAGAGGAGTCTTTCGGATACCATAGACCACGATGAAGTGTTCCTTTTAGGTATCGAAAGATCCTTTTCACAACATGTAGGTGCTTTTTGGTAGGCCGAGCCTGATACCGGGCACACATGCATACAGCAAATTACAAATCAGGCCTGCTAGCAGCCAGATATAGAAGGGTGCCGATCATCCCACGGTAAAGTTTTGGATCGACAATAGTCCCATTCCTATCTTCATCTAACTTGGATTTCTCCACCATTGGAGTGTCCACGGGGTCACAATTTTCAAAGTTATATTTCTTAAGAGATTCTAGAGCATATTTGGATTGATTAATAAAGATGCCTCTGGGATTTTGAGAAATCTGTAATCCTAAGAAAAATGAAATTTTTCCCATCATCGACATCTGAAAGCGTGTGGACATTATCTTCTCAAAGCGATTTGACAATTCTATGTTAGTGGCAGCAAATATTATATCATCAACATAAATTTGTACCAGAATCATGTCGTTGCCTTCCTTGAGAGTGAATAGAGTGGGGTCCACCTTACCTTTGGAGAAGCCTTCCGAAATGAGATATGTTGACAGGAGATCATACCACGCGCGTGGAGCTTGTTTCAACCCATAGAGAGCCTTCTTAAGCTTGTACACATGATTAGGAAACTCCGTACTAACGAACCCATCCGGCTGACTAACATAGACTTCTTCCCTTAGTTCACCGTTCAAAAATGCCGTCTTCACATCCATTTGATAGACGATCATGTTCATATGAGCAGCATATGCAAGGAAGAGTCTAATCGCCTCCAATCTTGCCACAGGAGCAAAAGATTCTTCAAAGTCTATACCCAAGGCTTGTTTATATCCTCTAGCGACCAATCTAGCCTTATTCTTCAATACCGCACCCATCTCATCAAGTTTAACCTTATAAACCCATAACAAAGTAAGGATGTTGACCTTGTCAGGGAGAGGAACCAATTCCCATACTTCAAGTCGTTGGAATTCATTTAGTTCCTCCTGCATAGCTTCAATCCAAGATGATTGGGTCATAGCCTGCTGCCAATTTTTGGGTTCAACTTCATAGAGAAATGCATCAAAGTAACAATAGAGTGCACTCTCTTGTAATTGATGGCGTGTAGAGACTGGTCGATCTAGATCTCCAATAACATTCCTAATTGGGTGATCTTTTGTCCACTTAGTGCTATGGTTTTCAATCCTAGGTGGTTTGGAGTGAACAATAGAAGGAGCTTCTTCTGAGGTAGACGCGGCTGAAGGGTTTTCAGGTATCGCTACATCAAAGAAAGGAAGCTCTTGCAGGTGAGCATATTCCAAGTCGTGATCAATAGAATCCTCTTCCACATCATTAGGCACAAGTAGGGGTGATGATTCAGGTGTAGTCTGAGAATCACTTGGTGAAGGTGCATCCGGTTCAATGTGAATTGTAGATGCATTAGATAAAGGTTCATTAGCTTGAGCAACCACTTCAGGGATTGGAGCAATTACTACAGGTGCTGGAACTTCATCAGTCGGGGGATCGAAGAATTCATCAAACAACGGTTGAAACAGTTTATCCCACTCGGGCCTTGTTGGTGGTAAAAATGATGTAGAAGTAGGATTATTAGGAACTAATCCGGAACTAATAGCACCGGTTCCCATCTCATGAAGCGCGGGTTCAGAGCTGTGTTGCTCAGAAGCCATCGCTGTCAGCTCGTCGAAATCTGCGTCCATAGTTTCTACAATCTTGCCAAGACGACGGTTATAGATTCGGTATGCTTTCTTGGACGGTGAGTAACCAATGAAAATACCTATATCGGCTTTCGGTTGAAGCTTACCCAAGTTCTCACTATTAATGTTTGGATAACAAAGGGCACCAAACACATGAAAAAATGAGACATCGGGTTTACGGTCATGTAGAAGCTCATAAGGTGTTTTTCCATGGCGTTTCCGAATGATAGAACGGTTTTGGGTGAAACATGCAGTAGAAATAGCCTCTGCCCACAAGAACAATGGAGCGTTCGCATAAATAAGCATGGTCCTAGCAGCTTCCATAAGTGTACGATTTCGTCTTTCAACGACACCGTTTTGTTGTGGAGTGCGTGCAGCGGATGTTTCATGTGATATACCAACTCCTTCATAATAATCACGAAGAGTCTGGTTGACGAACTCTGTACCATTGTCTGTACGAATACGGCGGACAGTAGTATTCAAACGTACCTGAATGAATTTCAGAAAAGTGATGATAGCCTTCGGTGCTTCATCCTTTGTACGTAGAAATCTAACCCATGTAAACCTGGAGAAATCATCCACAATTACCAGAATGAATTTCTTACCGCTCACACTTTCAGTTCTCATTGGCCCACAAAGATCCATATGTAAAAGATGAAGTTTTTCTTGATTGGTGTCTTCAGCTTTGGGCTTGTAAGATTTCTTGGTGCTTTTCCCTCTTGAACACGCGGAACATAAATGGTCCTTGTGAAATTTAAGCTTTGGAAGACCACGAACTAAATCGTTTTTAGCCAGATGATTAATAGCATCAAAGTTAAGATGAGATAATCTGCGATGCCATAACCATGACTTGGTCTTAGATGCTTTAGAGAGAAGACATACTGGAGAGGCGGCCATCATGTCTTGTAAGGACAAGGTATATAGATTTGCACCACGAGATCCCTTCAACAAATCTTTTCCTTCCAAGTTGCGGATGAAACAAGTGTGTTGTCGAAAAGCAACCTCAAGGTTGGAATCACAAAACTGTCCTACTGAGAATAAATTATGACCAAGACCTTCTACATAGTATACCCTTGAAATCGTCACGTTTCCAATCTGATATTCACCATACCCCATTATCTCTGCTATATGATCATTCCCGAATTTAACCGTACCAAGAAACTTGCTGACGAAATTTCGGAGCATCGAGCGATTTCCGGTCATATGTTTTGAACAACCGGAGTCCAAATACCACAGGATGATTTGGACCACCTGAAAATATCACCACACGAAGACAATGTAGAGGTATCGGAATCTGAGTGTTCCTTGTTATTAGCATGTACAGATTTAATAATCTTAGATTTGCTAACTCTAGGTTTCTTAGATTTCCTAGCCTTCTTTTTCTTAATAGGTGGTGTAGATTCTAGTTGGCTTAAATCCTGAGGTATTTCTTCACTGATAGGCACTATAGTGGCGGCTGACCTAATTAAAGGGCGCTGTTTCCATACTTGAGTGCGAGTGTTCCTAACTAAAGGACGCTCAGACCTAACCTCAATGGATGCATTCCTAGTTAAAGGGCACATTTTTCCATCTAGTGTAAAGGTCCTACCAGTGGGACGCCATTGCCAGCCAACTTGGGCCCGAGTTCTACCCGTTGGCTTCCATTCAAGACCATTCTTAATAGCATTCATTTCATTCACGTGATCAATCAGACACAAATCATGACGCTGGGAAAACATACATTCATTACAATTCCAACAATTCAAATCAGAATTCACGAATGGTTTAGGCTGCTGCACAGGCGCAGAGCTTTTAGTCTTAACATGATTCTTTTTATTTAAAACTGAACTAGCATTCCTATTGTGAACTTCTACTTTCTTCTTTTTGGCACTACTAGTGGAGGGCTTGATCTTATCTTTCTTGAGTGGCGATCCTTTAGCCTTAGTAGTCTCTTTTAATCCTGTAGAAGGCAAAGTGGGAACATTAGCAACAGATTTTAAATGTGTCTTACTTGATTGTGCCAATGACGGTTTCGCTCCTGGAGTCTTATTAAATGGAGTGACAGCAATGGGCCTATTATTAAGTAGTGCCGAACCTGGTGTACCTATGTATTGCAAATATGCCAAGCAATATTGAACTCGCTTAATATATTCATGAGCCGAATAATAGTCGCTACTTGAGGGATCTAAGGCATAAAGATCGTCTAAAATATCCCTAAGAAGATCGACATGCTTAATGGCATTCCTCATATAATCATCGTAGGTAACCGGGTTTCTCTTATGAAGTGGATTCTTATAAAGCACTACTGACTTGGTTGTTGGAGCACTAGTGGACGGTGTAGAGTTGGTAGCTAAGTTATCAACAACTTCTTGTCGGGTGAGAAGAAGTGTCTCCTTTAACTCAGCCAAAACCATATTTTTGTCAATGAGCAGGATGTTCAAATCAGAGATTTCCTCACATTTTTGGTTCAATTGTTCAACATAAAATTGTTGCTGTGCCGCATTAAAAGCGAAGCGTTCTTCTAGTGAACCATAAAGTTTGGACATTCCCTGTCTTGCACGATCCATATCCCCTAGAATAGACGAAAGTCTAATTTCTAAGGCCTGGTTTTTAGACTCTGCAGCCTCTAGTTCCAATTTTAATGTTTCCTTTGATGACACCTCTCTCTTCAATCTCATGATTTCTTCCTCTAATGTCTTAACAATTGCAATCATCTTGTCACTAGTCTCAACACCGTTTTCACAACCATTTGATATCAAAAGATCCTCATTTTGAGTTTGTTGTTTTAATTCTAAAGATATACAATGTTGTTCTAGTTGATTAAAGCGTTTTGAAAGTAAATTGTAAGAATCTTGTAGCTTTAAAAACTCAGCGTTAGATTCGTGACAAGAATGATTATCTACCTCATTTACAGTATCAGCAACATTTACAGAGAGATTACAAACATCATCACATTTATGCACAGCATCACAATTAATCATAGCGGATGTAAGCTCATTCGAATAATTAACATTTACAGTAGTAAGCACATCACACGAGATTACTGCAGACAAGAATCGGTCATATTCGATTAAAATCTTTTCTTTTTCAATTAGTTGTAGTTCGTAAGTGGTGTCCATTTCATAAAACACTTTTTGAACTTCACCAATTTCAAACACAAGATTTTCCTTAAGAGATGCAAAAATTCCTTTTAGACTTTCGACAAACGGATTGATCTCATTTTTAAACACCTCGTTCATATGTTCGAAAGCCCATTCTCCGGCGTTTAAGCCATTTGAAGTCGTACATTCCAAAATGACCTTATCAAAATTAGTAAAGTATTGATTAATCTCTTGAAAGTTTAACCATACAGTGCTAACAGGTGGAAGATCCTTTGGAATTTCCTTAGGACCTTCCATATTGACAAGTGTAGGAAATGTACTAGGGTTTTCTTCATCTAATATGTAGGTCGGTGCTGTTATGAGATCTTTGTCCATATGGAAGCGAATTCTAAAATCCGTTTTTGCAAGCTCCTTATTCAATTTAAAATAATCACACTCGGGATATTTTGCAGAATTGTATGACCGATCCTCATCAACTAGATCCTTACTTGTTCGATCATCGGGAAAAACAATCGGGTCTAAAGCCAATCCTAATTGAGTTGCATTATAAAGTCTAGGACTATGTCTTAAAGCTTGTTTTGCATACCGTGGATTAGGGGGAAGGCCTTTTAGACGTGATAAGTTAAACTCTCTAAACGAAGCATCAAATAAGTGAACTAGTTGAGAAGCAGCGTATTGTCTTAAAAGCAATTAATCTAGACTTCTAATCTTATTAGTAGCATTAATCTCCATTTCATTCTTCTTAGACTCGAGTGATTCAAAATCCGTTTGAAGTTTTTGAAAATTAGTGACTACTAACTCCTTTTCTTGAAGTTCATTAGACAGATTTGCTCTTAAGTTTTCTATTTCTTGCAAGTGACCCATTTGTTTGTTTCTAAAGTGATCATATTCGGGATTAGTTAGAACACTAGACGAAGGCACTAGTTCCAAGGTTTGAACTTTCTCATTGCTTAAGGCAAGCTCATCAGACAAATTCTTATTCTTAGCTAAGGTTTCTAAGAGTGCAGCATTCATTTGGCTAAGTAATGTAGCAGGAACCATGACCAAATCTTGTTGAGCAGGAGTAGGCGTATGCGAAATGGATCCCGGTTGTGATTCACTCAAAGTCTGGGGACTCACATTGATATTGCTATCATTGTTTGTCTCCTCGTTTGAAAGACTCACCACCGAAGATTCATTCGAATCAGCACTCTCTTGCACGACTTGATGTGGTTGAATACTAGCATCAGTGGTATTATCGGTGGTATTAATAAGTACCTCAGATCTCTTTTCTGGCCCTAAGCTGGAGATAGTTGCCATGAGAGCAGCCTTTGCAGATTGAAAGTCATCACAATTTGAGTCATACGCATCAAGATCATCGGCTTGATAAGCTGCATTCTGTGTAGTGACAACGTCTTGTTCAGCAATCCCTGGATCAGCAAGAAATGCAAGCTCCTCTTCATCAAGTTCCCTTCCTTGTGCCTGAGCATTTACCAGATAGATCTTATCTGCAAACCATTGTCCATCCCTTCTCCTCTTGGGTTTCTTACAATCCCTGGACATATGACCCTCTTCCTTGCAGTTGTAGCATGTAATCATTCTCAACTTGCCTGTATTAGCCCGTGGAGGATTGTTGACCATTGGAGCAGGAGGAGAATTGACCGTGCGAGCATTGGTAGTTGATGTGGAAGGTCTCCCCTGATATGGTTGAATTGGCTGAACCATTACCCTGCCATTCTCAATTGTAGCTTGTTGGCGAGAATTGGATGAATTCCTCAACTGATTGTTGGTAGGAGCTGATCCCCTAAATCCTCGTTTGCTTAAAGTCCTTGTGAGATAAGCAGACATAGTGGTTAATACTTCAACTGGATCAGCACCTTGTTTGAATACAGGAACGGGGACTTCCTCATCATCACAGTACATTGCTTGATCTTGGTGAGCTGCATAATCACTAGAAGGAATACTCATTTGATCAGGGTAGCTTGTTGGATATGCTGCATTCTCTTGATAAGATGAATATGAAGATTGAGCATAAGGTGCAATACTTGCTGGGTGAGGTTGTGTAGCATATTGTGATGAAGGTGCACTGAACCGATATTGTTGCTGATGTGAGGTGGGTGGTTGTGGTAAAATCGAGTATTGGGGAAAGGCTGGTGTCATGTAAGGTGATGGATGATAGGCTTGATGTCCCAAAATATAAGGAGTGTTGTTGTGAGACAAGCTTGGTTGATTCGCCATCAAAGCTAATGAATCAGGGTACATACCTCGTGGAGAACGGTGCATGATCACATGTTTCTCATGCTGCTGAAGAAAAGCATATAGTTGATCCAAATTGCACTTATGCAGATCCCTGGTTAACTTAACATCGGTAATATACTCACCCCATTCAGCTTGAGGTAAAGTATTCAAGAATTTGGTGTTAACCTGGAATGGAGCAATCACCAGATTGTATACATTCAGATCATTCATGAGTGTGGTGAATCTGAAGTAATAATCGTGAAGCGTTTCCCCTGGGTTGTAAGTGAATCTGTCAAACAGGTCATACAACTGACATTCCCTTTCCTGCTTGGTGAGAGACGTACCTTGTAGCAACACCTTAAGACGTTCCCATAAATCCTTTGCCATTGTATACTGACTTACCATCCTATAGATGTCATGGGGAAGAGCTTGGAGAATTGTTTGAAGAGCTTTCTCGTCTGCATCGGCAACAAGTTGTTGGGCTGGTGTAAGTTCTTCAAATTCTCTTGGTCGAGTCACATTGTTGACCACTATGGTACCATAGTCGAGTGGACCATTTAAAATTGACTTAACCATAAGCCTCCCATAAACCGGTTTTCCCTTAAGATAAGACATCATCCGGCCTTGCCATGCTTCAAAAACTTCTTTGATGAGCATTGGCGGGTGATTATCCGTTCCCGTAATGACGGAAATATCCGTAAGTGATGTCATCTGAGGCATTACTGAATTCGGATTCATTTTGTTAACTTCAAAGAGACAAAGATTATCGGTTGATCGAGCAGTGAAGTAAAGCTTGTGAATTGTGTTGAGTTTTTGTTGTAAGAAACCAAGATTAAATCCTCTAAAAAATCGTCGAAAAAACAAGCAAAATAACCCTTGATTCAGAACTTTTGTTGATTCGGAAGTTTGATTCGGAAGATTTAGCTTGGAATTACCTTGATTCGGAACTTTTGGCTTGATCCGGAACTTCTTGATTCGGAAGTTCTTGGTTCGGAACTTCTTGATCCGGAACTTCTTGGTTCGGAAGTTCTTGGTTCGGAACTTTTTGGCTTGATCCGGAACTTCTTGGTTCGGAAGTTTCCTTGGTTCGGAACTTTCTTGATCCGGAACTTCTTGATCCGGAACTTCTTGAGTCGGAAGTTTCCTTGGTTCGGAACTTTCTTGATCCGGAACTTCTTGATCCGGAACTTCTTGATTCGGAAGTTTCCTTGGTTCGGAACTTTCTTGATCCGGAACTTCTTGATCCGGAACTTCTTGATCCGGAACTTCTTGATCCGGAACTTCTTGATCCGGAACTTGTTGGTTCGGAACATTTGCTGGGTTAATCAGAAACTTTATAACGATGAGCAGTCGACCACTAATATAAAGATTAAACCCAGATTTTGACCAAATAACCCAAAAAGTTTTGTGATTTCAACAATAATAAGTAAAAACTAATACTTATCCACTAATCCCAATCACAAAAACACCAAAAACACCAAGAATCAAGATGGTTTTTCTTAAAGAACACTAATACAATCAAAAACTAAAAAACCACACAAATCACTACCTTAAATCACCCCATAGCTCTTGATACCAAATGTAGAATATTGATAATCTATGAAACTATGAAGGGGTTTGTTGATTTCTAGAGAGAGAAAGTTAGAGAGAGAAAGTGAGAGAAACTATGTGTTATTTCAATAAATGAAACTAGAAAAGTGACAACAACCAACCCCTTTCCATGGTGGAAAGGGGTATTTATACTTCCAAGCTACATGGGCTTGGGCCGGTCCATGACAAGCCCATGGACCGGTTCTTACTTAACTTAATAAGCAACTAATGACTACTTGTTAACTACGAGCTATTACAACATTAATAATATTGTGGAGTGACCGACACTTCTAATATACGTAAAAACGTATTTCTAACAATTCCATTCGTCAAAATCCTATGGAGGGATCATACCGAGCGGGAAGCCACTTGGGAAACAGAGGAGTCTATCCGGGCTTCTTACCCTCATTTTATATTTTGAATTCAGGTATGTTCTCCTTTTCCAGTTTACTTTATCTATAATTCGGGGACGAATTATTCTTTTTAGGGGGGAAGAGTTGTAAAACCCGCATGCTTTTACCATGAATAGTACCCTTAAGATCATACGTACTAGATTAAAACTTTCCTATTATAACATGATTACGATTACGTGTTAGGATTTTACGTATTACGTACGTGTTAGAACACGATAAGTATTTACTACACACGAGCACGCAATAATTATTTGACAATAATTAATCACGGACATGCGATCATGAAATCATGAACGTAGTTAAATCACGAACTATTATTAATTACGTATATATATTTATTACGAGCGTAAATAAATATATTAGGTCACGATAATTACTTAACGAGAACACATTAAACGCGAACACAAAAAATCATGAACGAGTAACTAAACATCGAGAAACGGAAAACGGTACGGGTACCCCATGTGGGGCCCCTACCCGCGGCAACAAGGGAGAAATGGGCCAAGCCCATTTCAATTTTCACTAAAGGGGGTTAAGGGAAAAACACTACTCATTTTTCCACTTTACAGAGAATTTTACAGAAACCTAAAAGTTCTCCTCCTCTTCTTTTTTTCTTTTGGCCGCCACCCTCAAACACACCAAAGGGGTGTTTGATTGATCTTTGATGTTGGATTTATTGCTAGTGTTCGTGTTTGTTCATCGTTCTTTAGATCCACGCATTCGGTAATTCTTTTAACCCTTTTCTTTTGATTTAATCTTTTAAATAATTAAGAACATGATATGTTTTTCTTAAAAACCTAATTAAAACATAGATCTAACATGAAATTGATTTTGGGATAAATAAAAATGGATGTTTTAGGGGTGTTTGTTCTTGGCCGCCGCCTAAACTGAACCCGAGAGGGTCTCGGTTTGGCTACCGACCACCACCAAGACCATATGGTCCCGGTTGGTTGGTGTGGGTCCTACGGCAACAACAAGACAAGGGTAACCCCGAGTTGGTTCGGGGTATGGCGTCGATTTCATGTCCGGTTCATGGTTCTTAGTCAAGATCCGGTTCACGGTGTATGTTAAGATTATTTTTCTTTTATAATCTTATGTTAAAAATTAAATTAATGAACATGACATGATTAATTTAATAACATGACTTAGGTTATTTAATTATTAAAATCATGAAATTATTAACCTAAGTATTTTATATTTTTAGACTTATAAATTAATTAATTATTTAAAAACCATGGTTATAATTAATTAATTAACATGACTTAGGTTATATTATTAATAAATAATAATACATGTTTTAACCTAAGTATTTAACTTTATTTAATTAAAAACATGATATACTTTAATTAAATATTTAAACCTATAGTTTATCTTAATTACATGAAATAATTAATAAACTATATATTATATCATATGACTTAGAAATAATCATGAAAACACTTAGGCTTATATACTTAGCTTATTTAACCAGCTTATTTCTAATTATGGAAACTTTCTCTTTTTAGAAACCTAATTAAATAAGGCAGCTAATCTATTTATGGAAACTTTCTATTTTTAGAAACTTATTTATTTCAGGCAGCTAATCTATTTATGGAAACTTATTTAATTAAGGCAGCTGATCTATTTATGGAAACTTTCTATTTTTAGAAACTTATCTATTTTAAGCAGTAATTCTATTTTTGGAAACTTTCTATTTTAGGAAACTTTCTATTTTTGGAAACTTTCTATTTTTGGAAACTTTTTATTTTTGGAAACTTTCTATTTTTAGAAACTTTCTATTTTTGGTAACTTTCTATTTTTGGAAACTTTCTATTTTAGGAAACCTGCTATTTTTGGAAAATTACTTATTATTACATAGTAAGTATAATAATACATGAAATACCATAAATACTTAATCAGAGTAAGCAGAATATAAGATAAACACAGTTTAAGGCTTAAAACAGTAAATCATGATAAGGACATATAAAATAAGCTAAGACATGACATAAAATCAGTTACGTATTAAGTAAGCAGATACTTATTCATGTATGTATTTATGTAGCATTAGTGATACAGAAGTAGGATTCCCCTCAGTTCGTCTTCTTCGTTCACTGGACACAAGGTACGGATTCCCGTCCTTTCAGTATGGACATTCTTTCCTTATTAGGATTTCCCGTATGCAGCCAAATGTTTTCCCGTAGTATAAGTATGTGTTTGAATTGCTTATGTTTAATTTAGAATACCTATAGCCATATACATGCATGACCAGTTTCACCTAGTTATGGAGGTACCATAACCATAACATTAGGGGCACTGATGTTATGACTTCACCACGGCGGAGTGATTGCTCGTGGCGTCCCTTCAGCTTTTGGCCATTTATATTATTTTTATCATGTGGGGCGTATGGGTGCATCCTAGTTACATGTTTTCAGTCAGGATTTCATGGTGAATGTGGTGTGTGCCTTGCATCCTTCACAAGGAGCTGATCCCTCCTACCCAAAAACCAGTATATTAAATTAGAGGCGGCCACTCTAATTTGCATGATGAGGTCACCCCTCCAAGTATTCATGCACGGTGGATTTTCATGACCTAGATTGGCTAATGGTAAAATATGATAAACAGTTTTTACAAGATAAACATAAGGCTTTTCAAATTATAAAACCAGTTTTATCAAGACTTAATCAGATTACTCAGGACTTAGTTTCTTCCGTTGTTATATGTTATATGCTTATCCTATCCATGCTTCATTGTACATCCGTGCACTGAGCGTATTGCTCAGCCGTTTTCCTTTTCTATGTTCCCAAAACGGCAGGTACTCAGGGACGCTCGTAGACTTTAAGAGTGCGTGCATATGGACTGGAAGCTTTCTAGCCTTTCTTACTTTATGCATTTCTTTTCTTTTGATACATTGCTATGGACATTATTTAGTCCTTTCCTTTACTATACTTATGTTTGTGTGTGATGAACTTTACATTTGGACTACCGATGTTTGATTCCGGTATTTTCCTTTTATGGTCATGTAATGTTTAGACATTTTTCCTTGTATGCTTTGATGACACGCCATAATTTCATGTGACATTTACATTATCAAAATGGGGTGTCACAGTTCGGTTATATCGTTGTTTTCTTCCATCTTAAATCTTTACATGTTCGATATCCCTTAACCTCAATCTTTTTAATTATTTTCTTTTAATCTTGATCAATTTGATTAGACTTATGAACACATGGGTAAATCACGAATTTAAAACAAGTAATTAAACGAGTACTATAATGTTTGGTTTGGTTTTCATAGGAACCGAGACCTAAAAAGGTCTCGGTAGGGGTTTTATACACGCCAACCGCAACCATGAAGGTGCGGTGGCTGTTTGTTTGGTTCGGCCACAACACCCAAAGGAGCAGCAGGGGCTGTGTTTGGGTAAGTAGTGGGAACCGAGAGCATAGGGCTCTCGGTAGGACTGTTATGGACAACAGTGGCTAACTGGCACAGCTGGTGGCTACTTTTGGTTGTCGACAGCAAACACCACAGCCAATCGGCCGAGACAAGTTTGTCTCAGTGCAGTTTGGTTCACGGGCAAGGGCATTCACGGAAAATATTGAAAGGGTATGAATTTTCCAAATTAGTTAATTTAATTATGTTTATTAAATTAATCATGTAATATAAATTTTATTAATTTAATTTAGGGTACTAAATTAATCATGACATGTTAGTTTGTTTAATTAAACTTACGACATAATTAAATTGTTAATTATGGATGGATATTAACATGGTCCCTAATTAAGTACTTTGACTAAAATAATTATGTAAAATAATTATTCATGACACATGTTAGTTTAATTAAAATTAAACTATATTTTATGATAGTTATGCAATATTAAGCTATAGTGAAGCATTATTAATATAAGTCAAGTATAATATTAGTTAATCATTATTAATAAACCATGTATTATAATATTAATTAATAATTAGCATGATAACCTATAGTATTCACTAATTAATAAAATTTACTATATAACAATTAATCATGACTTATAGTATATGCTTATTAAACTATAGATTATATCATTTACTTATTTAATAAACTTATTACTATTTATGAAAATATGCTAAATATGGAAACATATTAATTATGGTCATATGCTATTTATAGAAACATATTAATTATGGAAACTTTCTTTTTTTGTGAACTTACTATTTATAGAAACTTGCTACTTTTGGAAAGTTACTATATATAAAAACCTGCTATTTTTAGAAAGTTACTATATATAGAAACCTGCTTTTTTTAGAAAGTTACTCATTATGATACAACAAGTACTATAACACATAAAACATGAAATACACTAATCAGGAACACACGAAACACTAAGAATCGCACGATAAATCATGAAACAATAAAACAAAACAGGAACAAGTAAAACTAGTTAAGAACACGCCAAGTAAACTAATAATCAGTAAGTACAAGTTAAACAGACAACTCATTCATGTCCCTTTTATTATGTAGCTACCATGAAGTCGGAGTAATTCATCCGCTTTCGTTTTCATCCACATTACTGGACACAAGGTATGGATATTTCGTCCTTCAGTAAGGACACTCTCTTCCTGTACTTAGGATTCCCCGTATGCAGCCATCTGTTTTCCCCAGTAGTTATATTAAACTTACCAGTAATTTATATAATTAATATTTTAGATTGCCTGAGCTATATATATGCATGCCAGTTCTACCTAGTTATGGAAGTACCATAGCCATAACACTTGAGGCACCGGTGTTATCTCTTCCGCGGTGAGAGTGATTGCTCGCGGTGTCCCTATTCAGTTATTTGGCCTTTATATTATTATCATGTGGGGCGAATGGGTGCATCCTAGTACAAGTTAGTAGATTACATGGTAATTGTGGTGTGTGCCTTACATCCGTTACATGGAGCTGATCCCTCCATCCAGACTATTTTAATTAGTGGCAACCCATCTAAATGCATGATAATGTCACCCCCTCTATGTATTCATGCACGTTGATACTTCATGACCTACATGGGCTCTTGGGCATATTTAAAATACAGTTTTTATGAAATAAACATAAGTCTTTTCAGAAAATAAACCAGTTTATAAAACGTACGCTACATTATCATTTCATACTTTGCTTATGTTTATGCTATTCATTTCATTGTCACATATCTATTCACTGAGCGTATTGCTTAGCCGTATATTTTCTTTCCAAGACACGAACGGCAGGTACCCAGGCACAGACTTGAGCATGGAGGGGACATGCATAGGATGGGAGCTACCTTATACTTCTATTCCTTTTGCACTTCATTTACTTTATGCATCTTTTGAGTTTATGTTTGGGGACCGATGTTTGATTTTGGTTTTCCCCTATATGGTCATTTATGTTTTATGACGTATTTCCTTGCATGCTTTGATGACACGCCATAATTATCATGTAACGGTCCACTTGTCAAAGTGGGGTGTTACAGTAGTCATTCCCAGTCACCACCCTTTCTTTTAGGTCATGCCTGCATTTAGCCTTCAGATGGTCAAAACTCCCACAAGTAAAAGAACCCTTATTATACATCTCAAAATCACTTCCTAGTTGATTATCTTTTGATTAGTCTAATTTGTTTTACTACCCATAGGATTATTTGATTTGTACAACGAAGCATATGTAACTGTTTTCCTAACAATTTTAAAGGTAGGTGCATTAGGATCTAAAACAATTTTCTTCTCTATAGGTATCTAGAGAGTGAGAAGTATTTACTGAGCTTTCATCATCATATGACACCCAATCATCAATCAATGGAGCACCAATATTAACACTAACTACTTGTTATCTATATTCTTTTTATTTTCTTGTGGAATGTCAACACAAGCATCACTATCAACAAAATCACACACAACATCCTCACAATCCTCTTTGGACTCAATTTTGATAGGTTTAGGTCCATAGTGCCATATCTCATGTTCCTGAACCTTTGGTAACCCTCTATATGATAAGTCTTTCCTAGGAGGAATATACACGCGGGAGGTTCAACTGCATGATAGTTACCATCAAACTCTAATCCTCTTTTGCATTTATTAGGCATCTAACTTTCAATTAACTTTTCTAGCCTATTAGAAGAATCGCCAAAATTTTAAAATTTGAGCTGATTTTTTTCATTGTTTAGTTTAAGTGACTCTAGCTCTTCCAAAGCACAATAATCTCACAAGTTTTATAAGACACAAGATCAATTGAGGGCTATGCATGAGGAAACAAACAAGAAATTTATGTTGCTTCTCAATCAAAGACCACAAGGTGCTCTACCTTCAAATACACAAACTAATCCAAGGGCTAATGTAAATGCAATTACTACACGGAGTGGAAAAACAACTACTGATCCTTCAACGCCTCCAACACCTCCTTTGGTTACTCCTACTACGGTTCCTCCTTGTGATAAGCCTACACTTCCAAAACCAACACCTTCAAGCTCTACCACTTCAACACCTACACCTTCTAATCCTACACCTACTACTCCTTCACCTTCCACACCTATCAATGAGGAAACCAACCAAGAAAGTCATTCAACAACAACTACTCAACCTACACCAAAACCAAGTCTTCCTTACCCATCAAGATTGAGAAAGGAAAAGCTTAAGAACAAGGATGATATTCAAGTGTCTAATTTTTTGGGGATGTTCAAGCAATTGAATATCAACATATCCTTTGCGGAAGCTCTAGCTTATATGCCCAAGTTTGACAAATGTTAAAAGACCTCCTCTCAAATAAAGAAAAGTTGGTGGATATGCCTAACACATCATTAAATAAGAATTGCTCCGCCGTGTTGCTAAAGACTTTACCAACAAAACTTGGAGATCCGGGACGGTTTTTGATCCCTTGTAATTTTCCTAGGGTGGAAAATTGCATGGCACTAGCGGATCTTGGGGCAAGCATCAATTTCATGCCTTTATCGGTTTGGCAAAAACTCTCTCTTCCCGAGCTCACTCCTACTAGGATGACCCTTGAGTTAGCAAACCGTTCAATAGCTTATCTGGTAGGCATTATGGAGGATGTATTTTTAGGGGTTGATAAATTCACATTCCCCGTGGATTTTGTAGTTGTTGACTATGATATAGACCCGAGAGTTCCTCTTATTGTTGGTAGACCTTTCTTAAGGACGGGTCATACTCTTATTGATGTGGTGGAAGGTGAACTAATTATAAGAGTTGAGGATGAGAAAGTAGTTTTTAAGTTGGGGAAAGTCACTAAGAAATCTCAAAGTTGTGAAACCATTAACATAGTCGATGTTCTTGACGAGGTGTGTGATGAACACTCTCATGAAGCTTGTAGGAACAGATGAGGACATTCCATGGGTTGAAACCGTAGCTTCCATTGCCCCTTCCTTGACTCCTTTTGGAGCAAGTGATTTTCTTTTGCAAGAATTTGAGGCAAGTTTAGGAGATGTGGAGGTACCATATGATGATTCTCCCACCGATTGGGAAGAAGATATTCGTACCATTGAGAAACTTCTTAATGAACACTATACTTCTCCACATTCTCGTAAGGAAGTTACTAATGATGATCCATCCTTATTGAAACCTTCTGTTGAGAGTCCACCTTCCCTAGAGATTAAGGATCTTCCATCACACCTTGAATATGCTTTCTTAGAGGGAGAGGACCAATTACCCGTTTTCAAAGCCAATGACTTGAAAGATTATGCGAAGCAAAAACTCATAGAGGTTCTTAAGAAACATAAGAAAGCTATATGTGACAATCCGTCAATTTATGGTTGATGTTTTATTCTCAAGTATTATTTAAAAACATTGTTTTAATGTTACATTATGAACTCACTCATTTTTGGGAAGAAATTTAGGTTTACGTCTTGAAATAGCATTGACTACGTTTAAAACGGAGAATTCTACGTTACGTGCTTACGTTTAAATACACCGTTTTGGTGACAGTCCGACATTTCAGGAAATAAATTTATTCTTGAATATCATTTTTGAAATTTAAATTTGTATTGCTTCATAAACTCACAAATTTACGAGAAGAAATTAGAGCTTACGTGAATAATTTAACGTCCTTTACGACTAAACCGGAAACCCTAGGATTACGTATTCACATTTTTGAACTCCGTTTTTGATGAGACAATTTTTATTAGATTCGTTTTGTGTCGTTGATTCATAATTTATAGAAACTAGAATCGGACCGAGGGCACGCAAATCAAGAAAACTAGAATCGAGGAGTACCCGTAAATAAATGAGGATGAGACAAAACCACTTTTGCCCCACCCCTAATATGGGACGGCTAGACTTAGCCACATACACCATGAGGTGTCAAGCTTACAAAGTAAGCTAAGAAACATGTCTTAGCCACTTTGCAAACTAGCAACATGATCAAAACCACTCACTCCAAACAATTTATTCATTTGCAACTCATGCAAAACCACCAAACTCTCTATACTCCTCCACCATTGCCGTCCCACTCTCTCAACCAAAACCCCCCATTTGATCAAATTTAACCATAAAATCTTATGTTATTTACACATATGATAGAAACCTTTTGAACCTCTATTGATTGATGGTGATTTTAACATCAAAAGAGGAGATTTATTGGTGTCATAGGGATGATTTTCCACAAGAAGTTCTTGAAGATTGGTGATCTTGAAGTTGATATTGGTGTACCACAAGTTTTGCCATTAAGAGTCAAGCTTTGATCTTAACTTTCATAATCTTGGTGGTAACAAGATCATCCTTCCCATTTCCTTGTTATTTTTGTAAATGTAAATTGTATTTTCTTTCTTTCTTGATGTATATGTATATGATCATATATGATGATAAAAATATTATGTGGGGATCATGTGTTGATAAACTTGGTTAAAAAGATTGAAAACTACATGTAAAATTGGTAAAATCATGCTTAAATAAGTAGGTTGTATAAAACAGTAAAGAAACTTATGTTAAATTGTTAAAATGGCTTGGATGAATTAATATACAGTAAGTTATAAGACTTGTACATATGTGAGAGTTGGCCACAATGGAATCCTTAAAATGAGTGAGATATGATCAAAATAATATTGAAGTTCAAATCTGAGTAATCTGTTTTGGACGGACTGTTAAGGACATTTAGAGATTGATTGAGAAGTAGCTAAATCTTAGTTAATTGTATCACATAATATGTAGTTTGTGCCACCCAAATATGAGCTTCTAACTCCTTGTAGAACTCAAGATATGGTAAAAATGGTGAAAGTGAAAATAATAATAAGATTTGTAAAATAAAAGTATATAGTCTAATATTAGCACTCAAGTTAATATAATATAAAATATATACCTAAAACCCACTAACTTATATAATACATATAAATAAGTATGTACTTTAATAAATAAAAGGGACATTTTATAAAAATGGCAAATTGATAAGTTTTATAAGTTATAAAACTAAAAACATAAGTTTTACGTCTTTTCCGCTAAAACCGTAAAATTAACGTTTTCGTCAATTAAAACTTAGATGGTCGGACCCGTCTAATGTAAACTTTGTAGAACTCATATACTGATGTATAATTACATATGACAAGTAAAAACCGATAAAACCCAAGCTTTATAACATATGGACATTAACGAGCCAAAATAGCCTTATTGGACTATTAACCCGACAAGTTTGGCTAAACACTAATGGACTTACTCATTGGGCTTAACCCACTTGGGCCAACATGTAAGTATAGGGATGATGTTAAAAGAATAATTGGACTAATATAATGTAATGGGCTTATAATGGGCTTATTGGGCCTTAACAAGTAAAGAAGTTAAACTAGTAAAACTAGTATAAAAATTTACCAACACATAACACTATAATGAGTGAATAAAGATGTACAATACCACTTGATCATCATCATATTTATAAAATCATCATATATATACATAGCTATTATTTTTATGAAGTCATTGGACAAAAGTCTAAGACCCCGTATTATTTATATAGGTTTCCGTGATCGAAGCACGTACCGAACATCCAAATCGTCGATAACCCGCCTTTCCCAATCAACGTGAGTTCATAGCCTCGCACTCTTTTAAATGTTTTTATCAAATGTTTTATAAACCCGCGGGGGAGATAACATGTTAGTTTTAATAAAATAGGACACCAGTTGTCCAGACTGTTTGCTTATTGATTTGGACCCGAATGATTATATGACCCGACGAATGAAATGAGATGGATTATTATTAGTTAGGTTATGTCACTAAAAGTCCCATTAGCATGAATTGTGAACTACCGGGATTTGGTAGACGCTTATGCATATAATAGTACTATTTGGGGAAGATCACCCCAGTTCGCGCCTTGACGGTTGATCCCCGTCGTGCCATAATGATTGGTAAGCGAATTTATGTATGAGAAGAAATATAAGCGTGATTATTGTGACGACACGCTGTTTTAGATGGGCAAATAAGTTTCGGGTTAGCTACCCGTTGTTTGTTATAGTAAGGTAGCAATGTCATGCGGCTTATAATAATCCAATAACGAAAATACTGCTATACGCATTGAATTACAATATATTGCCTGACTAGCAATACAGGGTCTTATTATTGATATTATGTTCGTGTTTTGGTTTTATATTACCATATTCATATAACGGTTTTTATTTAACTCTATACAACGTTATAAGACGTATTGTATGATGTTTTTACGACATTGGTTCGTACAATGGTTTTGAAGACAAAAGCCTATAGTATGATTTACAACAAAGATTTGTATAAAATGTTTTTGGCTTAGTTTATGGCCTATGACAAAGAATTGTACAAAATGATTTTCGGTGATAATTTTATACCGATGGTATATTAATGAATTTTATTTAACTCTATGAATTCACTCGGCGTTTTCGCTTACCTTTTCTTTTAACATGTTTTATCTCAGGTACTTGAAGGTAATTTTCGGGATGACGACAAGAATTTATGGCCCGCACTTAAATAACAATTTCCATTCAAATGTTTTGTAAAATTTTATGAAATATTATGACTTGGGACCTATGTAAATTTGATATTCATGAATGGAAAATGCTTTATTATTAAACGACGCGATTTTAAGCATTATCTATTATTTGAGTAATGTGCTATCTCGTGACACCAACGACTCTTCCGCTGAACTAAAGTATGAATATTTGGGGGTGTTACAGTTTGGTACCAGAGCTCTCGTTATAGAGAACGAAAGATTTTTAAAACCAAGGTTTTCAATAAAACATTTCAAAATCTTTTAACCATAAATATTTTTAAATAAATATTTCGAGTAAAATGTTTAAAAATCTTTTGACTATAATGGTGCCGAAGAATTCCCGAGTTACCGACAAGGCTAGACTGAGAAGTGTTATTTTAATATATATATATATATATATATACATATATATATATATATATATATATATATATATATATATATATATATATATATATATATATATATATATATATATATATATATATATATATATATATATATATATATATATATATATATATATATATATATATATATATATATATATATATATATATATATATATATATATATATATATATATATATATATATATATATATATATATATATATATATATATATATATATATATATATATATATATATATATATATATATATATATATATATATATATATATATATATATATATATATATATATATATATATATATATATATATATATATATATATATATATATATATATGATGTAATTTGATTACATGATTGTTTGATGATTATTTTAATATTTATACGAGGTATTTATACGACGTAGATTGTCACAAGAAACCCTAACTCCCCTAGAAAATCAATCGAAGTTATTCCCGTAGGAATTGTAGCTATTCCAGATCTAAACCGAGTTGTGGATATTTATGATCCCAACAAAATGGTTGATATTCGTAGAAATGTTGATATTAGTTGATTGTGATATTAAAGAAGAATTGGCGAGATTAAATCTGATATCGATGTCATGACGACCTTTCCTTATAGAGTGGAGTTTGACAAAACCTTACCACCTGGAAAGGTGTCATCTGATTCGGTGTCACCCAATTCTTAAATTTGAAATCGAAAGGGTGAATGTTGCACTTGAGGCTGTCATTGGAGCCTTTACCCAAAAGCCTCATGCCACTAGTACCTTTTCGAGAAGTCTAATTGAATGTGTGAGTCATTTCATACTAGTGACTAATTTGATAACTATTGATGAAGGAGCTATAGGATTGGAAATTAAGTGGTGTTCATATCGAACTTTTATTGCCCTTTCAAGGTCTAAGAATAAGGTTGAAAGTATTGGAGAATGAGGTAGGATATATTATTGAGTATGATTTGGTTGAAACTTGAACGAAGTAAAATTTAACTCGTATGGAATATGAGATTGTTAAGAGGAAATTGTTGAGTCCTGTGATTGAATTATAGGGTTTTAATTGATTGTTGGTTCGTGTTAAGGGTTGTTCCTAGGCCATTGTCCAATAATGAGGATGCCCAGTGTCCAAGAAATAAATTGAAGAAATCTTCTTCTAAATTGAGACCGGTGGATCTTTCGGGACGTGTGGACCCCTATGACTCTTGTAGATTAGTATTCATTGTGGTATCTTTTTAAAATTCCTAACTTAATTGAGACATCAGTTGGTAGGATGAGTTCTTGGAATTGTATGACATAGTGACACGTAATGTGTTACGGTACAATTTTGACTTGTTTGTGATTAATGAAAAGACTACCTTTGATTGCTAAATTTTACATGTATCGATGTTATCTATCTTTTCTTGCTTCTTCCTAATGTTAGCATTAGTGATGCAACCATTGAACAAGCACTCATATTGGTTTGAGATGCGTTGTAGATTCTTCTCTTTGTATTCCTGAGTGCCATCGAGGTCATGAACCTCATGATTATTTGGAAAAGCTCATTTCCTATCATATTGTAGCTAGTTCTTGGTGAACAACTTTTCATCACTCGTTTGCAGATCACTCATTGTTTTTATAAAGTTAAAACAATATCCCTTGAGAAAAATTGATTTTTCCATCACTATATGGGTTATTTAAAGTGAGACTTATAAGTAATCGTTATCGAAATAAAGTTGTTTATATAACACTTTGGAAAACTTAATTGTTTTCATAACAAAGAACATCTCTGTAAATTCATTTTGATTCTTATTCCAGAATTAAGTATGAAAATATTTTTATTTTAAACATGATGACAATATTTTGACAAACTGAGTATTGCATCGTTAATCCTAAAATTGTATATAGTTGCGCGCCTACATACAATTTGGAAGGGACCATGCAAGGCTGATTAGTAGTCACCATAAACTTGATTAATAAACACTACATTTTCTTTGAAGTTATGAAAGATTAAATTTTATGAGATCTGCAATAAGTGCAAAATAGGGACATATTGTTAGAGACACCTACATATGTGCCCGTACCATTTATTCTTATGAATTGAATTTACTCATCTGTGGATATTGTCTTGACAATTGATATTCCTTTTTTGTCCAATTCTCTCGTAGTGAGATTCTTAGGCAAAGTATTTGATTATCGAATATTAATACCCGACTAGGTGTATCAACGTTCCTATCATTTCTTTTGATTAGATTTCATTTGAATGACCTGGGTAACGATCCGAGGAGCTATCGAATGCGTACTCAAAGTATGAATATTTGGGGGTGTTACAGTTTGGTACCAGAGCTCTCGTTATAGAGAACGAAAGATTTTTAAAACCAAGGTTTTCAATAAAACATTTCAAAATCTTTTAACCATAAATATTTTTAAATAAATATTTCGAGTAAAATGTTTAAAAATCTTTTGACTATAATGGTGCCGAAGAATTCCCGAGTTACCGACAAGGCTAGACTGAGAAGTGTTATTTTAATATATATATATATATATATACATATATATATATATATATATATATATATATATATATATATATATATATATATATATATATATATATATATATATATATATATATATATATATATATATATATATATATATATATATATATATATATATATATATATATATATATATATATATATATATATATATATATATATATATATATATATATATATATGATGTAATTTGATTACATGATTGTTTGATGATTATTTTAATATTTATACGAGGTATTTATACGACGTAGATTGTCACAAGAAACCCTAACTCCCCTAGAAAATCAATCGAAGTTATTCCCGTAGGAATTGTAGCTATTCCAGATCTAAACCGAGTTGTGGATATTTATGATCCCAACAAAATGGTTGATATTCGTAGAAATGTTGATATTAGTTGATTGTGATATTAAAGAAGAATTGGCGAGATTAAATCTGATATCGATGTCATGACGACCTTTCCTTATAGAGTGGAGTTTGACAAAACCTTACCACCTGGAAAGGTGTCATCTGATTCGGTGTCACCCAATTCTTAAATTTGAAATCGAAAGGGTGAATGTTGCACTTGAGGCTGTCATTGGAGCCTTTACCCAAAAGCCTCATGCCACTAGTACCTTTTTGAGAAGTCTAATTGAATGTGTGAGTCATTTCATACTAGTGACTAATTTGATAACTATTGATGAAGGAGCTATAGGATTGGAAATTAAGTGGTGTTCATATCGAACTTTTATTGCCCTTTCAAGGTCTAAGAATAAGGTTGAAAGTATTGGAGAATGAGGTAGGATATATTATTGAGTATGATTTGGTTGAAACTTGAACGAAGTAAAATTTAACTCGTATGGAATATGAGATTGTTAAGAGGAAATTGTTGAGTCCTGTGATTGAATTATAGGGTTTTAATTGATTGTTGGTTCGTGTTAAGGGTTGTTCCTAGGCCATTGTCCAATAATGAGGATGCCCAGTGTCCAAGAAATAAATTGAAGAAATCTTCTTCTAAATTGAGACCGGTGGATCTTTCGGGACGTGTGGACCCCTATGACTCTTGTAGATTAGTATTCATTGTGGTATCTTTTTAAAATTCCTAACTTAATTGAGACATCAGTTGGTAGGATGAGTTCTTGGAATTGTATGACATAGTGACACGTAATGTGTTACGGTACAATTTTGACTTGTTTGTGATTAATGAAAAGACTACCTTTGATTGCTAAATTTTACATGTATCGATGTTATCTATCTTTTCTTGCTTCTTCCTAATGTTAGCATTAGTGATGCAACCATTGAACAAGCACTCATATTGGTTTGAGATGCGTTGTAGATTCTTCTCTTTGTATTCCTGAGTGCCATCGAGGTCATGAACCTCATGATTATTTGGAAAAGCTCATTTCCTATCATATTGTAGCTAGTTCTTGGTGAACAACTTTTCATCACTCGTTTGCAGATCACTCATTGTTTTTATAAAGTTAAAACAATATCCCTTGAGAAAAATTGATTTTTCCATCACTATATGGGTTATTTAAAGTGAGACTTATAAGTAATCGTTATCGAAATAAAGTTGTTTATGAAACACTTTGGAAAACTTAATTGTTTTCATAACAAAGAACATCTCTGTAAATTCATTTTGATTCTTATTCCAGAATTAAGTATGAAAATATTTTTATTTTAAACATGATGACAATATTTTGACAAACTGAGTATTGCATCGTTAATCCTAAAATTGTATATAGTTGCGCGCCTACATACAATTTGGAAGGGACCATGCAAGGCTGATTAGTAGTCACCATAAACTTGATTAATAAACACTACATTTTCTTTGAAGTTATGAAAGATTAAATTTTATGAGATCTGCAATAAGTGCAAAATAGGGACATATTGTTAGAGACACCTACATATGTGCCCGTACCATTTATTCTTATGAATTGAATTTACTCATCTGTGGATATTGTCTTGACAATTGATATTCCTTTTTTGTCCAATTCTCTCGTAGTGAGATTCTTAGGCAAAGTATTTGATTATCGAATATTAATACCCGACTAGGTGTATCAACGTTCCTATCATTTCTTTTGATTAGATTTCATTTGAATGACCTGGTAACGATCCGAGGAGCTATCGAATGCGTACTCAAATTATGAAAACATGGGATATATTCATATTCGTTAGTTTTTTCATCTGTGTCTGATTTGAAATTCTCTCGCGTAGATTTTGTGTTGACCTTACTCTTTTAAGGTTAGTTATGTCTCCTGATATCCTTGATTTGTGAAGGATTATGAGTTATTATTAGTCTTTTGAGAAGTTCACATCTTATCAACGGTAATGAAACTAGAAAGTTGATAGTGCCAGTAGAATGGATTGATTGATTATGACATAATGTCATTGTCTTAATTGATGGGAACTCGAGTAGAATTCCCCTAAAAGATAAGATGTTGATTATCAAAAGTGATCTAAATAATTCCCGATGGATGACCATATCATGCATTTAGACTTGAAATTATGCCATGAATGGTTATGAGTTAGTCATAGAACTTGTAATCTAGGAAGAACTTAAAGTGGATTTATTAAAAGACGTTTCTTTTATCTGAAACTTTAGGAGGTAATTGTTAGTGAATTACCTAGACTTTTGCCATTAAGGCAAGTTGAATTTGGTATTGATTATATTCCCGGTGCTGCACTGTGGCATGTGCACTGTACGTCAGCACCATCTGAATTAAAAGAATTACCGTACAACTGAGAGAGTTGTCGGAAAAAGCTTTTATTCTACCAAGCTCGTCATCATGAAGAGCTATGGTGTTATTATTCCTTATATTTGTTGAATTACCGTGAACTAGGTAAATTGAAGATCAAAATCTATATCCACTACCCAAGATGGTAGATTTGTTCGATCATTTACAAGGTTCTAGCGTATATTCAAAAATTTGATCCACGGCATGGTTATCATCAACTTCGCGTCCGCGAAAAAAATTATCTATTCCAATCACTACATTCATAACTCGTAATGAACATTATGAGTTTCATGTTATGTCATTTGGATTGACCAATGTACATGTAACATCCATAAATTTGGTGAACCATGTGTGTAGGCTGTAATTTGATAAATTCATGCTGGTGATCATTAAGGACCATTTGTTTGTTTATAAGAATAGGAAGGAGTTAATAATCATTTGTAAACTGCCTGAATTGGCCGAGCGTTTGAAAACCTATACCTTGAATAATTAACATGTGATTTAAGGCTTAATCCTTTACATTATTTGACCGTGTGATTAATAGATAATGAAATCTATATTGACTCTTCAAAGATTAGAGCCATTAAGGCTTTGGGTTTTACAAAAAAAAAGTGCAAATATGATTTGACAAATAATTTATCAAAGGATTTTTAAGGAATCATTCCCTTATACCTAGAACATTTAACAAAACTCCTTTACGGGTAAATGTTTGTGTATACCTCAAGAAAACCTAAGAGGAATTGAGGAAACCGTTTAAACCAAGACTTGGAATTGGAAACGACGAGTTTTGCTTTTCAACTAAGAAAAATTTTGATCAAAGTATAAACAAAGATTTTTCAAACATTTACAAATCTTATTAATTATTTTCAATAAAAAAACAAAAATCGTGTTAACTAAATTCAAATATATTTTGAACATTTTTATATAATTGGACGAACTGAGAAATTTAAAGTTTTTACGTTTACGTTTCATAAAAATTAAATATTTATTAATTTTAATTACTTGTAATATTTATCGACGCTTTAAACGTCGGATTGAGCAAAACTGATAAAAATAATAGTTGAGAGGAAACTAAAACTTAGAAAATATGAAGAAAGAATTTCTGAGTGAATTGTAGTCATGATATCTATTTCATCAGGGAAGGTGAATGTGATTACTGACACGTTATGTAGAAAATATAAAGAATCAATTAGGATGTGTGCCATAGTAATGACGGTGTAAAATAATTTTCCCGGGCAATTTAAAAATAGCAGATGCTTGTAAAAAGGATAATATAGATAATAAAAGGGTTTCATGGCCAATGTGAACCATTAGAATTGAGAAGCCGATGGCGTTAAATGTGTAAAAGGCCCCTTATGGTTGCCTAAATATGGGGGTTTGTGAGCTTTAGTTATGTTGGAATCTCATAAGATTAAGTATTTTATTCATGACATTTCTGATTTAATGTATCTGTATCTGAAGAAGTTGTACTGATGGCAAATTATGAAGGCAGACATCGCCTCATACATTGGTAAACGTCTAAATATTGCAAAGGTCATCATCTAAATTTGATTCGATTTGGGTCATCGTCGACAGACTGACCAAATCTACTAATATCATTCCCGTTAATGATAGATTCTCGGCGGAGAAGTTGACTCTTTTGTATTTAAAGAATTTGTGTAAGCATGGTGTTCCTGTATCGATCATCTATATCAAGATCCTCGCTTCGCATCGAATTTCTAGAGATTTGCTCAGAAGTCATTGGGAATGAACCTTGATGAGAGTACTGTTTGCCACCCCAATCGAAGGGACAAGGTAAAGTAACGATACCTACAATAGAAGTCTTGTTTTATGTTTGAATGATTGACCTTTGGTAATGAACCATATAATCACTTTCCTTTAGAGAGATTATCAATGATAATTATCGTATTAGGATCGAGATCGAATCTTGTTAGGATCTAAATATAAGAGCATCTGTAAGCAGGAGTTGGGATGAAGATACCCGACATACACCGTGTGAGTTGGACATGTATTTTAGGTTTGAGGTTGCCTATGATGACAAACCTAACCTTACAAAAATACCTGACCCGTGAAACCTGAAATGATTGTTGAAATTAGGATTTGATTATTGACTGCCGATAGTGGGCAGGATGTGAATATGAAACGTAGATCTTGAAGTGCAGTATGGGTAGCGAAGTTATGCCAAAAAATTACCATGGGAAAAAGTGAATTGATGATCTGAAAGATCATGGGAATTAAGTCCCCGTTGTATGGGACCATTGAGGTAATATAATAAGTTGGTTTGAAAGGAATGTAAGCTGGATCTACCCTATGACTTCAAGGGTTGCGTGAATTATGTTCGTATATCGAACTTGATAAAATGACTATCAAGTGAAAATCTGAGTACTTCTTGATGAAGTTTATATCGGTGAAAGGTTGCATTCATCAAAAACCCGTGAACATCATGGATAGAGAAAGTAAGTCAACATTAAGCCTGATCGTATTCCCGTAGTTATGTTTGATGAAACTTGCGTATTTAATGAATTACACTTGAGAGAAAATACCGAATGTGGAGAAAATACCCACATGGCTTTAACTCTATAAGAAGCAAGTAGTAAGATAAATTGATCTTTGAGGACAAAGATCCTGTTTAGGGATAAATGCTGTGACAATCTGTCAATTTATGGTTGATGTTTTATTCTCAAGTATTATTTATAAATATTATTTTAATG
This sequence comes from Glebionis coronaria, assembly GCA_025667525.1. Lineage (NCBI taxonomy): Eukaryota > Viridiplantae > Streptophyta > Magnoliopsida > Asterales > Asteraceae > Glebionis > Glebionis coronaria. The sequence continues at coordinate 461,290,308 of CM046877.1, forward strand.
TTACATTATGAACTCACTCATTTGTGGGAAGAAATTTGGGTTTACGTCTTGAAATAGCATCGACAACGTTTAAACCAGAGAATTCTACGTTACGTGCTTACGTTTACATACACCGTTTTGGTGACAGTCCGACATTTCAGGAAATAAATTTATTCTTGAATATTATTTTGGAAATTTAAATTTGTATTGGTTCATAAACTCACAAATTTACGAGAAGAAATTCGAGCTTACGTGAATAATTTAACGTCATTTACGACTAAACCGGAAACCCTAGGATTACGTATTTACGTTTTTGAACTCCGTTTTTTATGAGACAATTTTTATTAGATTCGTTTTGTGTCGTTGATTCATAATCTATAAAAACGTTTTTCGTAAAACGGCCCAAGGGCACGCAAATCAAGGAAACTAGAATCGAGGAGTACCCGTAAATAAATGGGGATGAGACAAAACCACTTCCCCCCCCCCCCCCCCCCCCAATATGGGACGGCTAGACTTAGCCATATACACCATGAGGTTTCAAGCTTACAAAGTAAGCTAAGACACATGTCTTAGCCACTTTGCAAACTAGCAACATGATCAAGACCACTCGCTCCAAACCATTTCTTCATTTAAAACTCATGCAAAACCACCAAACTCTCTCTACTCCTTCACCATTGCCGTCCCACTCTCTCAATCAAAACCCCCATTTGATCAAATTTAACCACAAAATCTTATGTTATTTACACATATGATGGAAACCTTTTGAAGATCTATTGATTGGTGGTGATTTTAACATTCAAAGAGGAGATTTGTTGGTGTCATAGGTCTGATTTTCCACAAGAAGCTCTTGAAGATTGATGATCTTGAAGTTGATATTGGTGTACCACAAGTTTTGCCATTAAAAGTCAAGCTTTGATCTTAACTTTCATAATCTTGGTGGTAACAAGATCATCCTTCCCATTTCCTTGTTATTTTTGTAAATGTAAATTGTATTTTCTTTCTTGATGTATATGTATATGATGATATATGATGATAAAAATATTATGTGGGGATCATGTGTTGATAAACTTGGTTAAAAATATTGAAAACTACATGTAAAAGTGGTAAAATCATGCTTAAATAAGTAGGCTGTATAAAAAAGTAAATAAACTTATGTTAAATTGTTAAAATGGCTTGGATGAATTAATATACATTAATTTATAAGACTTGTACATATGTGAGAGTTGGTCACACAATGGAATCCTTAAAATGAGTGAGATATGATCAAAACAATATTGAAGTTCAAATCTGAGTAGTCTGTTTTGGACGGACTGTTAGGAACATTTAGAGATTAATTGAGCAGTAGCTAAAACTGAGTTAATTTTAGCACATAATATGTAGTTTGTGCCACCCAAAAATGAGCTTCTATCTCCTTGTAGAACTCAAGATATGGTAAAAATAGTGAAAGTGAAAATAATAATCAGATTTGTAAAATAAAAGTATATAGTATAATACTAGCACTCAAGTTAATATAATATAAAATGTATACCTAAAACCCACTAACTTATATATTACATATAAATAAGTATGTACTTTAATAAATAAAAGGGACAGTTTATAAAAATGGCAAATTGATAAGTTTTATAAGTTATACAACTAAAAACATAAGTTTTACGTCTTTTCGGCTAAAACCGTAAAATTAACGTTTTCGTCAATTAAAACTTAGACGGTCGGACCCGTCTAATGTAAACTTTTTAGAACTCATATATTGATGTATAAGTACATATGACAAGTAAAAATTGATAAAACCCGAGCTTTATAACATATGGACATTAACGAGCCAAAATAGACTTATTGGACTATTAACCCTACAAGTTTGGTTAAACACTAATGGACTTACTCATTGGGCTTAACCCACCTGGGCCAACATGTAAGTATAGGGCTGATGTTAAAAGAATAATTGGACTAATATAATGTAATGGGCTTATAATGGGCTTATTGTGCCTTAACAAGTAAAGAAGTTAAACTAGTGAAACTAGTATAAAAATTTACCAACACATAACACTATAATGAGTGAATAAAGATGTACAATACCACTTGATCATCATCATATTTATAAAATCATCATATATATACATAGCTATTATTTTTATGAAGTCATTGGACAAAAGTCTAAGACCGCGTATTATTTATATAGGTTTCCGTGATCGAAGCACGTACCGAACATCCAAATCGTCGATAACCCGCCTTTCCCAATCAACGTGAGTTCATAGCCTCGCACTCTTTTAAATGTTTTTATCAAATGTTTTATAAACCCGCGGGGGAGATAACATGTTAGTTTTAATAAAATAGGACACCAGTTGTCCAGACTGTTTGCTTATTGATTTGGACCCGAATGATTATATGACCCGATGAATGAAATGAGATGGATTATTATTAGTTAGGTTATGTCACTAAAAGTCCCATTAGCATGAATTGTGAACTACCGGGATTTGGTAGACGCTTATGCATATAATAGTACTATTTGGGGAAGATCACCCCAGTTCGCGCCTTGACGGTTGATCCCCGTCGTGCCATAATGATTGGTAAGCGAATTTATGTATGAGAAGATATATAAGCTTGATTATTGTGACGGCACGCTGTTTTAGATGGGCAAATAAGTTTCGGGTTAGCTACCCGTTGTTTGTTATAGTAAGGTAGCAATGTCATGCGGCTTATAATAATCCAATAACAAAAATACTGCTATACGCATTAAATTACAATATATTGCCTGACTAGCAATACGGGGTCTTATTATTGATATTATGTTTGTGTTTTAGTTTTACATAACCATATTCATATAACGGTTTTTATTTAACTCTATACAACGTTATAAGACGTATTGTATGATGTTTTTACGACATTGGTTCGTACAATGGTTTTGAAGGCAAAAGCCTATAGTATGATTTACAACAAAGATTTGTATAAAATGTTTTTGGCTTATTTTATGGGCTACGGCAAAGAATTGTACAAAATGATTTTCGGTGATAATTTTATACCGATGGTATATTAATGAATTTCATTTAACTCTATGAATTCACTCGGCGTTTTCGCTGACCTTTTCTTTTAACATGTTTTATCTCAGGTACTTGAAGGTAATTCTCGGGAAGACGACAAGAATTTATGTCCCGCACTTAAATAACAATTTCCATTCAAATGTTTTGTAAAATTTTATGAAATATTATGACTTGGGACCTATGTAAATTTGATATTCATGAATGGAAAATGCTTTATTATTAAACGACGTGATTTTAAGCGTTGTATATGATTTGAGTAATGTGTTATCCCGTAACACCAACGACTCTTCCACTTAACTAAAGTATGAATATTTGGGGGTGTTACACTATAGCTTGGAAAATATCCGACATAAGGGGAATTGATCCAAATTTTTGTACACACAAAAACCTTATGGAGGAGGATTACAAACCCGCCATTCAAAACAAAAGAAGGGTTAACCCAAAAATCCATGAAGTCATCAAAAAGGAAGTTATCAAACTCCTTGATGTGGGTATGATGTATCCGATTTCTGACACACCATGGGTTAGCCCGATGCATTGTGTGCCTAAAAAGGGTGGAATCACTGTTGTGCCTAATGAGAATAATGAGCAAATCCCCACTAGACTTGTTACGGGCTGGAGAGTTTGTATTGATTATAGGAAGCTTAATGATGCCACTAGGAAAGATCATTTCCGATTTCCTTTCATGGACCAAATGTTTGAACGCTTAGCGGGAAATGAGTACTATTGCTTTCTAGATGGATTCTCGGGTTATTTCCAAATACCCAATGATCGAAAGAATCAAGAAAAGACCACATTCACTTGTCCCTATGGCACATTTGCTTATAAGAGAATGCCTTTTGGCTTGTGCAATGCCCTGGGGACATTCCAAAGGTGTATGATGGCAATCTTTCGTGACATGATTGAGCACACGATGGAAGTTTTCATGGATGATTTCTCGGTCTTTGGAGATTCATTCACTTCTTGTCTCTCCCATTTAGAACGTATGCTAAAGAGGTGTGAAGAAACACGTCTTGTTCTAAATTGGGAGAAGTGTCATTTCATGGTCAAAGAAGGGATAGTTTTGGGACATAAGGTATCCAACAAAGGTTAAGAAGTGGATCGAGCTAAAATAGATGTTATTGCCAAACTTCCCCCACCTACCACGGTGAAAGGAGTTAGGATTTTTTTTTTGTAATGTGGGTTTCTATAGACGTTTTATACAAGATTTTTCTAAAATAGCAAGACTCATGACCCACCTCTTAGAAAAAGAGGCTCCTTTCATGTTCACACAAGAGTGTTTAGAGTCTTTTGATATTCTTAAGGAAAAGTTAACTAAGGCTCCCGTTTTGGTATCACCAAATTGGGATTTACCTTTTGAACTCATGTGTGATGCTAGTGATTATGTCGTGGGGGCCGTTTTGGGAAAAGGATTTAATCAGCATTTCCAACCTATACACTATGCGAGTAGGACAACGGGTGCTTAACTTCATTATACCACTACGGAAAAAGAGTTGTTTGCTATTGTTTATTCCTTTGAGAAATTTAGACCCTATCTTGTTCTTTCTAAGACCATAGTGTATACGGATAATTCCGCTCTCAAGTAACTTATGACAAAGCAAGATGCTAAGCCTAGGATTTTGAGATGGGTTTTGTTGCTACAAGAGTTTTCTATAGAAATCCGTGATAAGAAAGGAGCCGAGAATTTAGCGGCGGATCACTTGAGAGACTTGAGCATCCTTTTCAAGGAGAATTACCTCATAAGGAAATCAATGAATCCTTTCCACTTGAGTAACTCATGTCTATCTCTTCACAAGAGGACCTTGGTTTATGGATATTGCAAACTATCTTGTGGGGGATGTGCTTATAGAGGGTTTAACTTCCCAACAAAAGAAAAAGTTTCTCAAGGAAGCAAAATATTACTTTTGGGATAATCCTTATCTATTTAGGCAATGTGCGGACCAAATCATAAGACGTTGTGTAGATGGGCCCGAAGCATTTAAGATCTTAGACGCTTGTTGATGTAGGTATAATCGTACGCGTTTTAGGAAAAACGCGTATGAGCGGGAAGTATTAAACTCGACGCTTTAGGAAAACCGACAAGTCGAATAAATGATGGTTCGTTCTCGAAGGAGGTGTGTGAATTAAGTGCCAATTATATAAAATCAAGAGTTTGGGTTAGTGTCGTTTTTGGTTAAAGAGAGAAAAATTAAAGACGAGCTACGACTACGATTATACTACGACGATTTGACGTAAAACGTGACAAAATTAAAAATTAAAGCTAAAATTTAATTAAAAATGGAAACTAAGTCTAAAATAATATAAATAAGAATAAAAATTCGATAAATAAATTTTAAAACCTTTTATTAATTAAATATTCAATTTTAAATGCTAATTAAAGCCCTAAAATTAAATATAATTAACATAAAGACCAAAATATTATTTTATTGAACTAATAAATCACTTATATTATTTAAAGACTAAAAAGTATTTTTCCAAAATTTTCAAAACTATTTTTCTATTTTTAAAACACTAAAAACTATTTTTAAACTAAAATAATGATTCAAAATAATAAAATAATGTTTAAAATAATTTGACTATTTTAAAAATCCTAAATTATACTAATGAATAGTAGAAAAATGAATAAGTTTGAAAAAGGTAACAAATTTCACTAAAAGACAAAACAAAAATAATTAAACCCTAATTAAACTAAAATTAATTCTAAAGATTAATTAAAAAGTGAACAGTAAAAATATTTTTAAACTAAAATTTTTAAAATACTTTTCTTAATCTAATAAAAATTTTATAACTGAAAAATACTAATTTCTTGCACTAAAAGACAAAAACAGATAATTAAAAAGTAATTTAAAATGCAATTTAATCTAAAAAATTGGAAATGAACAGTGACAAGAAAATAAATTAAATGGAAAAATCAGAAATTAAATAAGAAAAGTAATAAAATTAAAATCAAACAAAAACTCTTAAAATAGACCACCAATGCCAAAATAAATGAAAACTGAAAGTGACATCTTGGCTTCTTTTGTTAGTTAGCTAAGCAGTGCCAAATTTATAACTAGCAGTGGGAACTTTGTTCCCACTGTCTTCACAAGTTCTCAGGTCTGGTGACTGTTTTGATGATAACTTGCTAAATACTTGGATTCAATGGAAGCAATTGGCATCCCTACACTCAGTGGAGTGTAGGGAGTCAGTTAGAGTACAAAAATACACAAGCACAAGGCAAGAAAATCACACAGATGGCCAAAATAAGTGACTGTAAAACAGAGAAAGGGACTAAGGCAGGTCTGCAGAACTATTGTGCTCTAGGACGAATTTTGATCTACCAAAACTTGCTGACAAACTACCCAAACTACAAAATAGCTACCCACAACTAACAAGATTTCTACTGATTACCAAGATTTGGGATCAAAATACACTAAAACTAAGCACTTAGAAGCCTACTGATTTTCTAGCATGTTTTACCAATTTTGAGCATGCAAATCTGACTTTAAGCACACCAAAATAAAAACCAACAATGACATTAACCTTCTACTAACCAATTAAGTGTGTGGGATAGATTTTAGACAAAAAGCTTATCATACATTTAGCTTAAACCCTTATCCCAAACACCCCTTTATAACTAAAAACCAAAAATTAACACACTAATTTCATTCAAACTCAAACTAAACTGATTAAAACTAATTCTAACATGCATAATAAGCTTAAAGAACCATAAACAAACCAGAAAAATAACAGATAAGCAGGAAATACACACAATCACATAAATCACATATAAAAACTCAAAAACTTTTCCATATGGGGTTCAAAGCCTTACTTGGCTGACTGCCTTCCAAAGAGCTTGTTAGAGAGCTTTTATTATGAGCTTATGAATAGTATAGACTGCCTGCTGTTGGAATCCAAGAGGGACCCAAGGCACAAATATCTTCAAAATTAAAAAATGAAAAGTGGAATGATGAGATGATTCTCCTTGTTTCTTTTTGGTACCTGCATAAACACCACAAAACCACAAGACAAACAAAGCTGATAAGCAGTCAATAAGCTCAGTGTAAAATAAGCTTATTGAATGCTTATAGCAATAAGCTATCAGAAATGTAAACAAACTTTTATGAAAACCTTTTTGAAAACCAAATACTTTTGAAACATAACTTCTAAAAATTTGTAACCAATAAGCATGAATTCACTCAAAAATGAATCTCCACTTTCACTTCAATCCTTTTGAGTGATTCAACTAAAAACTTTCTCAAGAACTTCTTTAAAACCCGTTTTTTCTGAAAATGCTTTGAAACAATGAAACTTGTAAATATTTGAACTAAATTATAAAAGAAAGCTGTTATACTAAATTGGAACTCAGAAAATGTAAAAGATTAATTCTTTCATTGTCATTAAAAAAATCAAAAGCTTACAAAATCTGGAACAAAGAAAAAGCGGTACAAGCCACCCCTTTTTATACTACTTAACAGATGAAAAGATGGAAAACCCTAATCTAAATGAAATTCCAATAAAGCCCTTAGACTGAGTTTGAAATTCTTGGTCTTTGGTCAAGAACATTGGCATGTGATGCCTGCTGGTTCATGTGCAATTGCTGAGCTGTGAGAATCAATCTAGGTCGTCTCTTTGTGCTTTGAGAACAAGTAATCACATGAGCCTTTTATCTTGTCTTCATTTTGGGAAAAGGGGGAAAGTGATGGGTGCAAGGGAATCTCGGGGAGTCACATGGGAGTTGTGGGGTAGCTTTTGGGAGGTGGGATGGGATTAGTTTGTAGTTAATTAAGGATCTGGAGGAGATTGGGTTTGATTATAAGAGAATAAGGAAGAACCCAATTAGGGTTCGTTTTCCTGGGGTTAAGAAGAGGGATTAGTACAGTAAGTGTTATGGAGGGAAATTTTAAAACTGATTAAGTTTAATATTCGTTTAAGGTTAGTGGGTGGGGATGTGGAAAATGGGGGCAACGTGATTGGTTAATTAGGATAAGTGGGTGACGTGTCAGGTGTGGGTTGGATGTGGGAATTGTTGTTGTCTAGGCAAAACAATCCCCTAGACTCCCATTGCTTTGTCACTTTGATTCAAACAGCCCATAACTTCATATCCTTTGCAAATAAAGTTTGTCTTTTCATACATTTGCCACAAAAGGTTTATCAAATCTTGTTCCAAGGACTTATGTGTAATTTGACCATTCTTCAAGGACCAATGATGTACATTCTTGTTATTTTAGGGACCCAAGTGTAATATTGAGGATTTATAAGGGTATAAAATGACAAGTCTTCAATTCTTGAGGGACCAATCTTGCCAATTCTTCAAACTTCAAGGACTTGATAGAAAAATCATGATTTGGGTCCGGTTCCTTGTGCGGCTTCGTTTCCCGTGTTCGTTTTTGCTCTATTCTTGTAATCTTTTGGTGAATTCACGATATCCGTACCTAAAATACACAATGAACAAATACAAGCATATATTTGGGTATTTTGATGATATTTTAAGCGTTTTAAGCCCGATATGGACGATGAGACTATGTATAATTACAGTCTCATCACTTGTCATAAAGGACCTACGGGAGGCCATTTTGGGCCCAACTATACGACCAAGAAAGTCTTTGATTCGGGTTAATATTAGCCTTCAATTTACAAAGATGCCCAAGAGATGGTGAAATTTTGTGATGTTTGTCAAAGACAAGGAAAAATTAATCAAAGAGATGAGATGCCACAAAATTTCATACAAGAATTTGAGATTTTTGATGTATGGGGTATAGATTTCATGGGACCTTTTCCATCATCAAATGGAATAAGTACATACTCGTAGCCGTGGACTATGTTTCTAAGTGGGTTGAGACTAAATCCTTGCCTAACAATGATGCTAGAGTTGTAGTCAAGTTCTTGAAGCAATTATTTGCTAGATTTGGTATACCTCGGGCTATCATAAGTGATCGTGGGACTCATTTTTATAATGATCAATTTACAAGAGTCATGAAGAAGTATGGTGTTAACCATAGACTTTATGCCGCGTATCATCCTCAATCCAATGGCCAAACCAAGGTCACAAATCGTGGTTTAAAGAGAATTTTAGAAAGAACGGCGGGAGAGCATCGAGCTTCTAGGTCAGATAAACTTGATGATGCTTTGTGGGATTTTAGGATGGCTTTTAAGACACCAATTGGTTGTACTCCTTATAGACTTGTTTATGGGAAAGCATGCCACCTCCCATTCAAGTTAGAGCATAAGGCTTCATGGACTCTCAAATGGGCTAACTTTGATTTAAACCAAGTTGGTTTACATAGAAAAGACCAACTTAACGAGATGGATGAATTAAGAGCCAATGCCTATGAAAACTTGTTGCTTTACAAAGAAAACACTAAGCAATTGCATGATGCTAAGATCAAAAATCATGAGTTCAAAGTTGAAGAGCCGGTTCTCCTCTTTAACACAAGTTTGAAACTCTTTGCGGGCAAGCTTAAGTCACGATGGTCCGGTCCATTCACCATTGCTCAAGTATTTACATATGGGACTATTGAGTTGTCTCAACCAAATAGCCCAAATTTCAAAGTGAATGGTCATCGTGTTAAGCATTACTTTGGGGAGGAAATTTCTATGGAAATGGTCCGAGAGATCCTTATTTTCCCCATGAATTAATTCATTGTGGGAAGAGTCCAGCTAGAGACTCCATAAATCAAGCTTGAATAACTAGGTAGATCTTTTAGACTAGAGTGTAGTAGGATAGGAATAAGTTATATAGATGAGAAGTGTAAGGGGGATGCCTCTCTTTTGTCTTCTTGATGTTTGTAGGGTTTCTCTCTCTCATTGCATGCATTGGAGCTTATGGAGGAGGCCCTTGTATCGGGTTCACTTTGTTACTATTGTGATTTTCAAACTACATTGTGCTTAAAATCAATTCACTATAGTAGACTTTTCCTTAGCTTGGGTTAAGCAAATTTATCAATGTCATAAGTGCAGGGGAGTTTACTCCAATACTCTTAAACATTGAGGACAATGTCTATCTTAAGTGTAGGGGGTATTCTATCGAAGTGACCTTACCTAGAACTTTGCAATTGACTTCATGATAACTTGGAAATTAATTTTTCAACATTTTTCAAATTTTTGATCTACTTTGGCCACCAAAAATATGCATTCATAATTTTTGCATTAATCATTTTTCATTTCCATAACACATTTGCATTGTATATATTCTTCTTTTATTTTTCATCAAAAATATATAAAAAGGAAAAAAAATATAATAAAGGATATGGTTTAACAAATTTAGACTTCATTGACATATTAGGCTCGCCATGGATACTTTGACTCAACCCGAGTTTGCTTATCTAAGCTTACTCTAGCTAGTATCCTTAACCATGTAGACCTTTATTGGATTATTAGGCTAAGCATCCACTAATCTCATTATTTGAGATATTGAACTGTGGAGAACAAGAGATGATAGAGTTTGAAGTAAGTGTTAAGGGCTAGATAAACCTCATACTAATAAATTGTGGCTTTTATATCCCCTTTTGTAACCTTTACTTTCTTGTTAACGCATGTATATATGTTAATAAATAATCAAGAACGGTTTTAATTGGTTTGTAGTCTCTTATACATTTTTGACTAATCATTTGTGGTTTGTATAAGAACGTCTTAAGATTCTAAGTTAGAACGTTTTATGTGTACTAGACTTATGACATGCTTAATACTTAGCGGGTGTTTTTCCTTTTATTCTTTTCAACTTTCTTTGTGAGGAATAAAGAAAAATAACAGAGGCTTATGAAAAAAAATTAGTGGCTAGAAAAAAAAAAGAGAAAAAGAAAAGAAAGAAAAGAAAAATAATTATACAAGACTCCCAAGAGGGGCAGTGAAGTGTTAATTATAGTAGCTATTGAATTCTAATATTACTCTCACAAGGGTTACTGGGATTTGATAGTTGCTCCAATCCAATATTACTTTGACGGGTTGCGAGATTGAAGATCCAAGGTCTCAAAAAGGCGGCGGATATAAATTATTGCGTGAGTTTTATTTTTCTTTTCTTAGCGAGTGTGTAGCTACTTATTAATGCATGACATAAGGATCTTACACATAAGGCGAATGACTTATTATTTTGGGTCGGACTTATATCAAGTGTGGGCGGTTTTTCAAGTAATGGATGAGATGGTTACTTAGGATTAAAACCGTGCTTCCTTATTTTTAGATTTTATATTTCTTATATTTCACGCTTTAAATAATGAAAATTTTTCCTTCAAGCAATTTGCTCAAATAATAACCGGTCTTAGAGGCATAATAGGTGGGGGTATAAGAGTAACACAACTAATCTTTATGAATGAGTTGATGCACTTTCACTTATGGATAACAATAATCTTGTTTTTAAGCTTGGTATGGGGAATGTGAAACTTGAGGATGATAAGTGTTCATGGTACCTAATATGAGTGTAATTACTCATATCATTTGTATCTTAAAACGAGCTTAAATTGCATAAAACATATGATATTGTATAGTATTTGCATCGTTTTCTTGTTTCGTGTGTGTAGGTACCAAAGTCACGAAAACCGGCAAAACCGACACGAGTTTGAAAAAAAGATCAACAAAGCCAATTTCGAGCTCGACTTTAGCGGATTTAATCATTTATGAAGGATTATGGGCCAAGTGGGTCCCACTAATGCTTAATGGGCCTAAAAGTATATTATTATCATGCTATTATTTGGGCTCAAATCAAAGGCCCAATACAAATTAATAAGACGGCTGAATATTAAATCCCAAGCCCATGCCCATATATTCTCAAATGTGTGAGACGGATTGGAGTAATATGTGGTGGGCTTCAAGCCCACAAAAGAAAGAAAGTTATTAGACGAAAAGTTTTTATAAGTTTTCAGTCCCAGTCAAACGATTACCCACTCACACTTATTCACGTTTATTAAACTCACAACCACTCATTTACCTATTTCGATATCACCAAAGTTACTTCTTCTTCCCCACCCCCAAATTAACCAGTCGCAACATACACTATTCCCTCAAAACCCTAATAAATAAATCATTCAAATTAATTGGGGCTTTTTATTCACTCGTGTGATTCACACGCATAGGAGAATAAATCCCAATTGTTTTCGGAAGATTGATATGGAAGGCATCTTCGACATGGCAGCATGTTATTAGGTGAACCACATCATCATTCATCATCCACCAATAAAAAGGAGACACCTCATCTCCAAACTAGCACAACTAGCACACTCGGATGCCATGTTGGCGATCTGTGTGCTAGTGTGCATTTTCCAGCCGTTAGATCAAGATGAGAGAGAAGAATGAAGAAATCAAAGGCTCAAGATCATTCTCTTCACCAACAAACTTTCACCCCAACCCTCTCGGTTCAAGTATAAGTACCCCCCTCAAATCGAGTAATGGTATCCAATTTTATTTTCTAAAGTTATTATGCAGATTTAGTTTTAGGATAATTTGTAATATTTCTTTTTCAAGTATTGTAATAATCTTTGGTTATTAATAAAAGTTTGAATTGATTCGTATTATTTCTCTTTTTAAATAAACTTGCAATTTGTCTTTTAATCTAAACTGTTTTAATAATGATTATAATATTTGGTTAAGCTTAAATAATAGCTAAAGTTAAATATTATGGAAACAAATAATTGAAAATAAATAATTGGAAATAAACTTTCCACTGGAAGTTTATTAAAATGATTCGAGAAAGGATATTGGTGGTCCAAGCTTGTTCCATGATGATCATATGAAGGTGGAGTCATTTCAGATTTAAGCCAGCTCAGCGCTGCGTTTCTTCCCAAAGGATTTCTCCAAAAGGTTCATATCTCGTTTTATTTTTATACTATTAATGAATTTGATTTAGTGTTATAGGATTAGTTTATGTTCTGATTTAGTGTTATATGAATCTGTTTAGGAATGTTTGGATCTGATTAGTTTATGTTCTGTCTAGTTTGATTTAGTTAAAAAAAATTATAATTCTGTTAAGTAAGATTTTTAAACAAAGAATGGATTAATATTAAAAGGGGATTTGGAAATTTTGCTTAAAAAAGACTTTTGAATTGTTCATTTAGCTGCTTTAAATATCAGATCTGTTTTGATTCAGATATGAACTTAATTTGATGTCAATCCGTGTAGTACATTGGGTGGATTGGTTTGTTTATGTATTTGCTCGTTTCGTTCTAGTTTTTTTTTTTAATAAGCAAGTAATTTAGTCTTATAAGCTGATAATATTTGCTGGAACCTTATTTTGCTTTTATTTGTGCATGTCTGATGAATATTTGGGGTTAATTCTCATAAAAACAAGGCAAACTTATGAATCTGTTTAGAATAATCCGGTTAAAAAGAGTTTTAGATAGTAGATTGAGTTTGATTAATTGGTTGGGTTAATAATTGTGATTTTGAGCACTAGAAGTTTAATCTGTGTCAAACAAGGGAATTGGTTAAGTCTGTGATTGTTTCTGCTTCACGAATTTGCTAGTTAATTTAGTCTAATAATAAGTCTGATAATAAGTCTTATAATAAGAATGATAATAAGTCAGCATTATTTTGAAACTGAAATGGATTTATTTTTGATGTCAAAGTGTGTAGTATGCTGGATGAATCCGATATTGCTTGTTCTAGTAAGTTAATGGTTTAGATGTTGCTGAATGATTTTAATTTTTAGCTAATTTAACTTTTAATCTGTTAAGCTTTAGTTTTAATGATGGTATCTTATTAGCTGATTAAGATTGTTTATTTGCTTTGTATGTTTTCTGATTTTTCCATTTATATTATAAGTTTTATTTTGCTATCAGATTCCACTAATCTGATAAGCTCATAAGCTGGTATACTTATCAGTTTTCAAAGATGCAGTGAAAAGTTCATTCCTAAGATCTTGATTTCAATTTCATTGTCCAAAAAAAATTAATTACCACAAATTATGTCTCCAAAGAGATTCGAACCCATGACCTCTTGGTCATGGGCTTAGCGCCTTAACCATTTGAGCTAACTGCTCTTTTGGTTTTAACTTTAGTCAAAGTAATTAATATAAACAATAGTTTAAGAGCTATCGGTTTTTAACAAATACTTAATTTTAATTTTAATTTTATTTTTAAATAGTTTTATTACTTTTATAAAATTTCAGTTTTAATAATAATTAAATAAAAACAAAATAAAAATGTTTAATTAATTTTAGATAGTTTATTTGTCATTTAGAATTAGCTTTTTAATAATTTTATTTTAACTAACTTAGATTTTAAATATTGTAATCTTTTAAATAGATTTAAAAATAGTGTAAAAATTATTTTAGTTAAATAGATTAATTTTTAATATATTTTTAAGAAGTTTTTAATTTTTAAAATAGCTTTAATTTTTAGATTGTTTTTTTTAGATTAATAATTTTGGGTTTACGATTCATGCACTTTAGGTTAAAAATAGGTAGAATTAATTTAGTTAAAAACCGAAACCAATTCGAATCAATTGTCCAAATCAAAGCAAAACGTCTCAAATTCACTCGATCTTCGTGTACAACGAACTTGGTTCATCCACGTATTTAATTGAATCCGTCTTTGGTAATTTTAGACTATTACTTTTTCCTAAAGGTAATTTTCTATTTTACCCTATAACGTATCTAATTATCACATATACTATCACGATCACATCAAAAATTTTGGCGCCGCTGTCGGGGATCTTGTGATCGTTGATTTGTTGATTGTTGATTTGAAGACCCTTTCCGTCCTCAAAAAGTTTTGTTATTTTTCTATTATTATAGTATGTATCGTTTTTCTTGTTTTTTGTGATTAATATATTATATAACGTAGATCAATAAATTTACCTACTTTTCAAATAAGGCCTTAGTTGGGATTTCATCACCTAGCTATTGTATTCGAATCCAAAACCAAAATAAAAGGAAAAATAGATAAATACTAATAAGAAGTTTGAACTCGATTTATACAAACTATAAGGTGGGTATAAGGCGACGTGCTATAAAAGGCCGTCTAAGGAAAAAGGTTTTTAAGTGCTTTGTGCCACCTCGTTTCCCCGCTTGCTTGTGCGTATATTGAGAGGGACGACCTATTATTGGTTTGCCGAGTCAAGTAGTATTATATCTTATTTTTGTAGTTTACTTATTGAACGTCGAGACGTTTAGGTTTTCACCTATCGTTTCAAAGTCGACCGAGCGTAATTTACTTCCATAGTAGTTATCCTTATTCCTTGTTTTTTATCGATCATTTTTTATTGAGCAATACCAAATAAAAATACCAAAAATAATCTTCTTCTTGTCTAATTTCTTTTCTTCAATCCTCTAAATTCTCGTCATTATAGTGTATGCAATTACGTTCTTCTCGACTCGTGATCGATTTTAATAGGCTTGAAAATATTCCTCGTAGAAATAGAAATCGTCAACAACGAATAGTGGAACCCGAGCTTCCACCTATTGTTGTAGAGATGGCCGATAACCGAACAATGGAGGAATTGCTCCGTGCACCCACCGAGGGGTATGGGGAAGCAATCGTTGTGCCGGCTATTTTGGCGGATCATTTTGAGATTAAGTCGGGTCTTTTATCGCTCATTCGTGCCGACCAATTTCATGGCAATGAGACCGATAGCCCGCACTCTCACATTCGGAATTTTCATCGTATTACTTCGACTCTCAAGTTTAGAGATGTGCCGAATGACGCGATTAAGCTCATGCTTTTTCCGTACTCGCTCGAGGGTAATGCTAAGATTTGGTATGAGAAAGAACCACCGGGTTCGATCTTGACATGGGATGATTTAGTGTCTAAGTTCATGAATTATTTCTTTCCACCATCCAAAACAACACACTTTAAGAACGAGATCACTAGATTTGAACAAAAAGTGCATGAATCGTTTGGGGTTGCTTGGTAAAGATTTAAAGATTTGTTAAGACAATGTCCACACCACGGTTTCTTGGAATTGCATCAAATCAATACTTTTTATAATGGGCTTAATATGATTGAACAAGATTCTTTAAATGCCGCCGCGGGTGGTAATCTTTTAAGAAAAACTCTGAGAGACGCGTGGGGTATAATTGAGAATAAATCTAGAGTGCAATATTCACGAAACACACCGAGTGTTTCCAATGTGAATTCTTCTAATACCGAGATTGCTAGATTAGACTCTAAGATTGACACGCTTTTGAATGAGCTTAGGAAGAATCCTCATGGATCGATTAATATGGTTGAGAGTTTTTGTGTATCATGTGGTGGAGCACATCCTAATTGTGCTTGTTTAAACACGGGGTTTGATCAAGCTAGTGCTTTTGCCGCGACGGGAACTTATGGCTCCAACGGTCAAGTTCCTCGTCAAAATCATGTTGCTCCACCGGGTTTTCCACCGGTTCAAAATAGGTACAATAATGGAAACAATGGGAATAATTTTAACCGTGGTAACCAAGGGAATTATAATCAAGGAAATGGGTTTAATGCTAATCAAAACAATCAAGGTTTTTACAATAACCAAAATGATTTGTTAAGCTACATTAAAACAAATGAGGCAAATTTGAAGGCTTTTCAAAATAATATGCAAGGACAAATGGCAACTTTGAAAAATGAGTTTCAAAGTACGATGAAAGGGCAAAATAATAAGATTGAGCTTAACCAACAAAGAATTAAACAAATATTTGAGCAAATATTAGAGCAAAGTCAAAATCGTATACAACAAAGTATGGAACAAGGTCAAAACAAATTGCTTTCGATGTTTGAGTCTTTTATGAGCAAACCCTCCTCTTCTTCGGGTTGCTTACCTAGTAACACCATTCCAAACCTGAAGGGTGAGATGAAAGCTATAACCACACGTAGTGGGAAGGCTTTAGACGGACCTTTGCTTCCACATGTGAGTACCTCTCCGGTGAGGGAAATGGAGCAAGAACCCGAGGTGGTCAAAGAAAAGGAAATTCCTATTCCACCAAAGGTAGACCAATTTCCTATTCCGGACACGAGCTTCCGAAGACTAAACCCTCACTACCCTACCCTTCGAGACTTAACAAAGAGAAGCTCCGCGAAAAGACCATGCTCAAGTGTCTACGTTTCTTGACGTGTTTAAGAAAATGTATATTAATCTTAGTTTCGCGGATGCATTGCTTAGCATGCCTAAGTTTGCTTCAACAATCAAAAGGTTGATGAACGATAAGGAGAAATTAGTTGAAGTCTCTACGTCCTTAAATGAAAGTTGTTTCGCGGTTCTCTCTAAAAAATTTCCCAAAAAGCTTGGAGACCCCGGTCAATTTTTGATACCATGTGATTTCCCTAATATGAAAGAATGCTTAGCATTAGCCGATCTTGGCGCTAGCATTAATTTGATGCCTCTTTCCGTGTGGAAAAGGTTATCACTTACCGAGCTTACACCTACTAAGATGACTATCGAGCTAGCGGATCGATCGACCGCCTTTCCAAAAGGTATAGCCGAAGACGTGTTAGTCAAAGTAGGAAAGCTCATCTTCCCAGCGGATTTTGTAATTTGTGATTATCCAGAAAATTCTCGTGTGCCTCTTATTTTGGGAAGACCGTTTTTAAATACGGCTAGTTCTTTAGTTGACATGAAAGAGGGGAAATTGACTTTACGTTTTGATGATGAAAGTATCACTCTTAATGTTGGTAATATCTTGAAGCCTTCTTCCGAGGACGACGAGGAATCAATCAATCAAATCGATATGATTGATGTTGCTAGTGAAGAGGTTTCGCAAGATATGCTTGGTTTTTCGGATACTTCTAAAAGTGGCAATCCCACTTCATCGAATCCTATTATCTCTTTGGCTAAACCTCCACTCACTCCATTTGAGGGAGGGGACTTCGTTCTTGAAGTGCTTGAGAATAATGGTCATTCAAAAATCGATAAGGAAATTGATGATTACCTTAGCAAACCATTCGATCCTAGTGAGTTTGATAGTGAGAATTTTGATCCCGAGGGAGATATTGCGTTGATTGAAAAATTGTTGAATATGGATCCTTTTGAATCACCACCTATGAAATTAAAAGTTATGAATGCTAATGAGACTAAAGTGAAAACATCTATTGAAGAAGCACCAGAATTAGAACTTAAGGAACTTCCCATCCATTTGGAGTATGCTTTTCTTGAAGGAATGGATAAATTACCGGTGATTATTGCTAAGGGATTAAAGGAAAATGAAAAGGATGAACTCATTAAAGTACTTAAGAAACATAAACGGGCAATTGCATGGAAAATCTCCGACATTAAGGGTATAGATCTAAAATTTTGTACTCATAAGATTCTAATGGAGGATGATTATAAACCCGCTATCCAAAATCAAAGAAGGGTCAATCCAAAGATTCATGAGGTGATAAAAAAGTAAGTCACTAAACTTCTAGACGCCGGAATGATCTACCCTATCTCGGATAGTCCATGGGTTAGTCCCGTGCATTGTGTTCCAAAGAAAGGAGGAATGACGGTTGTTACTAATGAGGATAATGAATTGATTCCTACTAGACTTGTGACCGGTTGGCGTGTATGTATTGACTATAGGAAGCTTAATGATGCCACTAGGAAGGATCATTTTCCATAACCTTTTATGGATCAAATGTTAGAGAGACTAGCGGGAAATGAATTCTATTGCTTTTTGGATGGATTTTCCGGCTATTTCCAAATCCCCATTGACCCTTGTGATCAAGAAAATACCACATTCACTTGTCCTTATGGAACATTTGCCTATCGTCGAATGCCTTTTGGATTATGCAATGCTCCGGGGACATTCCAAAGGTGTATGATGGACATTTTCCATGATATGATCAAGAAAACCATGGAAGTTTTCATGGATTACTTTTCGGTTTTCGGGGAATCTTTCACTTCATGTCTCTCTAACCTTGAAAGAATGATGCAACGTTGTGAGGAAACAAATCTTGTGCTTAATTATGAAAAATGTCACTTCATGTGCAAAGAGGGAATTGTGTTAGGACATAAGATCTTTAAGGCCGGTATTGAGGTTGATAGGGCTAAAATCGACGTGATTCCCAAATTACCTCCACCCACCACCGTTAAGGGAGTTAGGAGTTTTCTCGGCCATGCCGGCTTCTATAGACGTTTTATACAAGACTTCTCTGAGATAGCTCGGCCTATGACCCATCTTTTGGAAAAAAAGACTCCCTTCATCTTTTCGGATGAGTGTATTCAAGCCTTTGAGATGCTTAAAAGGAAATTAACCGAATCTCCAATCTTAGTTGCTCCGGATTGGGACCTACCTTTTGAGATTATGTGTGATGCTAGTGATTACGCGGTATGTGCGGTTTTGGGGCAACGTAAGTCAAAACATTTCTTGCCTATACATTATGCAAGTAAGACTATGGCGGATGCTCAAACAAAGTATACTACAATGGAAAAGGAGTTTCTTGCCGTTGTGTATGCTTTTGAAAAGTTTAGACCATATCTTGTCTTGTCTCAAACCATATTGTATACGGACCACTCGGCTATCAAATATCTTCTTAATAAACAAGATGCTAAGCCGAGTTTGCTTCGGTGGATTCTCCTCCTTCAAGAATTTAATGTCAAAATTCTAGACAAAAAAGGAGCCGAGAATCTCGCGGCCGATCATTTATCTCGACTTGAGAATCCTCACCAAAGCGATCGAGAGAACAAGGAAATCAATGAAACATTTCCTCTCGAGACGCTTGGTATGATTGTTTTTCGTGGTGATGATAGTACCCTATGGTTTGGGGATATCGCAAAATACCATGCAGGGAAGTTTGTGATCAAGGGTATGTCGTCCCAACAAAAACAAAAGTTTTTTAAGGATATATCCTATTACTTTTGGGACGACCCCTATTTGTTTCGTGTGTGCGCGGATCAAGTGATTCGTAGGTGCGTTTTTGGCAAAGAAGCTCAAGATATCCTTAAATCTTGTCTTGAAGGACCCACCGGGGGACATCATGGTGCCAACGCCACCGCGAAGAAAGTCTTTGATGTCGGCTTCTTTTGGCCTTCCATATATCGTGATGCCCAAGTCTTGATCAAGACTTGTGATGCTTGTCAACGTCAAGGAAAGAATTCACAAAGGGATGAAATGCCTCAAAACATTATCCAAGTTTGTGAAATCATTGACATGTGGGGGATCGATTTTATGGGGCCATTTCCATCTTCGAAAGGAAATAAGTATATTCTCGTAGCCGTGGACTATTTGTCTAAATGGGTCGAAGCTAAGGCTTTGCCCATGAATGATGCTCGAGTTGTGGTGAAATTTTTGAAACAACTCTTCGCTAGGTTTGGAACTCCGCGGGCTATTATAAGTGATCGTGGGATCCATTTTTGTAAAGAACAATTTGAAAAAGTTCTAAAGAAATATGGTGTCACTCATCGACTTTCGACGGCTTATCACCCTCAAACGAGTGGTTAAGTGGAGGTTTCAAACCGTGCTCTTTAAAGGATTTTGGAGCGTTCGATTGGAGAAAATCGCACTTCGTGGTCGGATAAATTGGATGATGCATTGTGGGCTTGCCGTACGGCTTACAAGACGCCAACTGGTTGTACACCATTTAGGTTGGTCTACGGAAAGGCATGCCACTTGCCAATTGAACTCGAACATAAGGCGTATTGGGCTCTTAAGCCTTGTAACTTTGATTTGAGGACCACGGGTGATCATCGCAAGGTTCAATTGAATGAACTAAGTGAATTAAGGGATCAAGCTTATGAAAATTCTTTGATCTATAAAGAGAAGACTAAGAGGATTCATGACTCTAAGATCAAAAACCGCCTTTTCAATGTTGGTGATCAAGTCCTCTTATTCAACTCTAGACTTAAGATTTTCTCAGGCAAGCTTAAATCCCGTTGGTCCGGACCATTCACCATTTCACAAGTTTTCCCTTTGGCACCGTTGAGCTAGCTCAAAAAGACGGGCCTAACTTTAAGGTGAATGGTCACCGTGTGAAACACTATTTTGGAGGGGACATACCTACGGAGGTTGTTCCAGATCTTCAAACTTTCCCTAAGGACCAATGAATGCGGGGATCGAGTCGAGCTCATGACTCGGTTAACAAAAACGAGGTGCCTTGTGGGGGAGTCCCATACATTCTATCTTCTTTCTATTTTCTAACACTAATAAGGCTTGATCTTTCAAGCTCGTGCTCGTGTTTTGTTGTGTTGTGAATCTTAGGTATTACCCTAATCATTAAAGACTCTCGTGTTCGATTTTTTCCGGTCAACTTGATCTTCCATTCTTTGAATGCCAAAAAGGGGCACACTCTCTATCCTTTGATTTTTATCGACTAACGTTTTATCTTGAGGCATAATTAATAAAAGGCTTATAGATTTGCGTGCTCTTTCCATGTTAGGATTTTGCATTAGACTCTTCGTCTTTTAGCAAGGGGGTGTTGCTCTTGAGCTAAGAAACATTAAGGACAATGTTTGGTTTTAGCATGGGGGAGTCAATCGATATAATCGCTTGCTATTGCTTTTGTCGTGTCTAAACGTAATTGTTTTTCTCATTTTTCATAAAAAATTTAAATTTTTAGTGTTATTCTTAGGTTTTAATAAAAGAAAATAAGTGCTTTTGACACAAATGTAGGCTTTCCGTTGGTGAAAATAAAAATAGTTTTTGACTCGACTAGGTTTTTACCTTAGCTTTTCCTTAACGTGTTTAAATTAAGTTTTGCTAGGCTTTTATATATGGAGCTTTAAAACGCGAAAGTCTTAATTCATATGGGTTAAGAACAAGAACTTTTCGCAAGTTCCTATAATTGATCCTAGAAAGTCGTTTATCAAGGGAACTTTAAAACGTAAATTCTAAAACTTGAAAAAGTATAAGAAGATGCAAGATCCTATAGATGACTTGAAAACCCAAAACTTTGATTTAATAGGCTAAGTATCCATTGATTTCACATTTTTGAAATTTTACAATATGGAGAACAAGAGATGATAGAGTTTAATCATAAGTTTCTAAAATTAATTCTTCTTTGTGCAAGTATTTTTGTGTTTGATTTAATCTCCTCGTATTTACTTTCCACGCTTGAATAATAATTGCTTAATAAATGAAGTTTTTAGCGGTTTAGGCTTGATATCTTAACTCGTAACTCATTCTTTTTCTTCCCTTGTAATTAAAGTGAGAACACATTAAGGGTGTTAGCGTCATGGACTTTTGATCATGGGATTGTGGAAATTTGGCTTACTATAAATATCATATTAATAAAGAAGAATAAATAAGAACATGTTCTCTAGGAGCCTTCGGGTGGGAGTCATGTAGCACTAACCTTGTCATTAGAGCCTTAGGGTGTATGGCAAGGGGACGTGTTGAATAAAAATTGCTTCATCATCATGAGCCGTAAGGTGGGATGGTGATGTCAATTCCCTTATTTTTGTCCAAGGAGCCTTCGGGTGTGGATTTTAAATAAGGAGCACAATTGAATCTTAAAGAGCCACAAGGTGATATGATGTAATTGTTGTTAACTCCATTAATAAGGTCATAATTGACTTTGGAGGTTTTATTGTCGCTTTTAAGTACTCCTATTAGCCAAATTTCGGGTCTGGGGATTTATCCCTCAAATCGTGTTAAGTTATCCTTGATGTGGGCTTTCTTTAGTGACAACGGTTTTTGAAGTCGAGGTTAGGTTTTGAGTGATGAGTTTACACCGTTTTTGCCTTCATTTTTGGACTAATAAATATCAAATAAAGTCAAATGAGCCTTTGGGTGAATGACAAATAAAATCTAGAGATACAATTAGGAATAATAGGAGATTGGGTTTAACACAAATTACTTGTATGAGTTGGTTTAATTTTGGGGCTTATGATTGACAATGATCTTGTTTTTGCACTTGGCATGGAAAAGTGAAGAGTCGGGGACGGTGAATCTATTTGAGTTTTATGATCCTAAAAGTTATTTTTCAAATAATGAAAGCAATACATTATGTCTTTGCAAAATAAAATGTCAAAAGTTGAATAATGGTGTAGATAGTGTTTTATTTTATCATTGCGTGAGGACACGGCAATTGCTTAGCAAGGAGGAGTTTGATATGAGTGTAATTACTCATATCATTTGTATCTTAACACGACCTTAAATTGCATAAAACATATGATATTGTATAGTATTTGCATTGTTTTCTTGTTTCGTGTGTGTAGGTACCAAAGTCACGAAAACCGGCGAAACTGACACGAGTTTGAAGAAAAAGATCAACAAAGCCAATTTCGAGCTCGACTTTAGCGGATTTAATCATTTATGAAGGATTATGGGCCAAGTGGGTCCCACTAATGCTTAATGGGCCTAAAAGTCTATTATTATCATGCTATCATTTGGGCTCAAATCAAAGGCCCAATACAAATTAATAAGACGGCTGAATATTAAATCCCAAGACCAAGCCCATATATTCTCAAATGTGTGAGATGGATTGGAGTAATATGTGGTGGGCTTCAAGCCTACAAAAGAAACAAAGTTATTAGACGAAAAGTTTTTATAAGTTTTTAGTCCCAGTCAAACGATTACCCACTCACACTTATCCACGTTTATTAAACTCACAACCACTCATTTACCTATTTCGATATCACCAAAGTTACTTCTTCTTCCCCACCCCCAAATTAACCAGTCGCAACATACACTATTCCCTCAAAATCCTAATAAATAAATCATTCAAATTAATTGGGGCTTTTTGTTCACTCGTGTGATTCACACGCATAGGAGAATAAATCCCCATTGTTTTCGGAAGATTGATATGGAAGGCATCTTCGACGTGGTAGCATGTTATTGGGTGAACCACATCATCATTCATCATCCACCAATAAAAAGGAGACACCTCATCTCCAAACTAGCACAGCTAGCACACTCGGATGCCACGTTGGCGATCCGTGTGCTAGTGTGCATTTTCCATGTAACACCCCCAATTTCGGGTCATAGCAGCGGAAGGGTCATTGGGTGTTACTATCATGGTTCAACCTCAATATCATAGAAAATGCCTCAAAATGAGTCGTTTTAACAAAACATACATCCATTCATTTGTTTAAAGATAAAAGAGTTCACACACGGTCCCCAAATAGTTTTAAGGTTTACACAACCAACCAATTAATAAAAGTTTCTTAGAATGGACATAGTTTAATAAAGCGGGCCAAAACATTTTTAGTTAAGCAAGCTGTGTGAAACCGCCTTCCTTGAGTGCCTTCTTCATGGACCTGAGATAAAACATGCTATACAGTCAACAAAAATGCTGAGTGAATCTACAGAGTTTAAATTAAATAAACGAACACAAGTATTCTGAATAAACCTTCCGTGGTTGACAATCATGTGGATCAGACATAATTATCGTTGTTATTTCATAAGTCTCGTGAAATTGAACGTTAACATATATTATTTCAGCCCAACACACCTAGCCAAGTGCGTATATTTCTCTTATACAATTGCATCCGATGTTTCATTACTGGTGCATCACAACACCACGCGATAGCTAGTCGCGACCCGACTGGGTGTCACCCCGATAGATCTATCCATAGTATTAGCGTTCCTTTCGATTAACAATTAACGATTCATGGGTCTTTTCAGGCTAAACAAACTTGTATAACAACTTTCATCTAAGCATACAATCGGGTCCTTTGTGTTCAATTTTAAAAGAAAGAGGGTTCACCACAACTTCTCGTTGTACCCTTCATTTATAATAAATGCTTTTCCAATAATAAGGGTTTCCACAAATTCTCGTTGTACCCCTTTTATTTTAATAAAACAAGCATGTTATCCCCCTCGCGGGTTTTATAAAACAAGTAAACATGTTAAAGCGAGGCTATAGACTCACCTTGGTACGATAGTAGTAATGTGACGATCGCCAACGATTTGTGATGCCTGTTAAACACGAAGACCGCAACCTACCAAATAAGGCGCGTTCGTTAATAAACGACTCAAGTATAAATAATACTTAAATAATACGAAAGTCAATTTTATAAAACCATGAAAATCCCGATCAATTAAAAATATAAGTGTACTTCTATACCCTTTTATTCAACACTTATTCTTTTAAACACTTGCACTCTCGACATTGACCCGTCATAAGACGCCAAGTCAACGCAAGTCAAACCATAAATTTTACTTCCCTCGGACCAGTAACTAAGTCATTTATATAATGACTTAACACTTGGGTAAGTCACCATGTCGAATAGTGAATACTCAACTCACGCCATACAAGTATTGAACTACGTGTCCAAAATACCAATCAGCATGTACACTCCAAATGTACACACCAATCTAACCTATCTAGACTTATCCGATTTCGACGAAACTTGGTGACAAACTCACACAATATATGAATAAGACTCAGTTTAAGTTTCATTCAAAAATATTATTTCTAAGACCTTCTGCCCGACACACCTTCGTGTTACAAAAACCGGACAGTTTTACGCCTTTGACTTGTAAAACCATTTTGACTTATCTAAACAATTCCATTTGCAAAACCGACACTCGGGTTTGAAAATAGACTCATGACCTGAGGTTTAGAAACTTACAACAGTCCTTGAACATTTTTAAAACTCATTTTATAGTCCCCGAGATTCGATCCAAATACCGACAACAATTTTCGGATTGTGCCGATACCCGTCTCCCGGTACACAAATACTAAAAGTAGCATAACTTTTCGCTCGTAATGAGTTAGAAGCTCTACTTTAGCTCAAATCGAAGCTAACGAAATTCTCTACAATCCTATTTTATTAGTTTACCAAGTTTATTAAAGTAACTATTTCAAAAATAGCCTTAAAGTTACTGCCTAAAATAGACCATCTAAAAATCATACCAAAACACATTTTCAACCCATTCCAACAATTTCTATGGTCCTAACATCATACTAATATCATACTAACACATCTAACTAACTCATAACACCCTCAAATTTAATCTCAAAAAAAATAAATAAATAAAAACCTTACATGCAACAACAACCCACTATGAATATAATAATATTAACAACATCCATCACCATAAAAATGGATCAAACATGATGTTCATCATCAAAAATTGAAAATCAAAATTAAGTGGATGCATGTGGAAAAAATTTATACCAATAGGAAGCTCTTTGAATTTCTAAGATGGGTCTTGTCTTAGATTCTTTTGATTCAAAGTAAAAATTGAACAAATTTGATGTATGTATAAGGGGGGTGGACGGTTTGGATATGAACAAGAGAGAGAGATGAGATTTTTTTTTTGTTAAAATAAATATTTAAATGAAAATGATTAGTGGAAAAACCTTATATAGTGGGGTGAGGGTAGATTTTGTCATATTTGCATTCTTTTGGTCCAAAAATGCAAGTAAATAGTTTACAAGGTAGAAAATGTAAATTGTAAATTTTAAAAATATTTACGGGGCTCGGGTTTCGCAAAAATACTTTTCGAAAGTTAAAACGCTTCAAAATATAATAGCAAAGCTTCGACACGACTTAAAACGCAATTAAATCAAAAACGTCGAAAATATACAATATCGAGACAATCGATAATAAAACGTAAATTTTTGGGCATCCGTCGGTATCGCGATCACTAATAGTTATCGTCATTCGTTAAAACGTAAAATACGAGAAATAAAGATTAAATATAATAAAAATCATTTTTATGATTATTTGAGAATATAATATCGATACCTAACATATTCCTTGTCGGTTTTCATCTAATCGACATTCTTACGCTAGTTTCAAGTCATAACCTTCTCGGTTAGTCGATAATTTAAAATTCTCATTAAAGTAAACACGTAATACGTAATAGTCGAGATTAAAATAACGACCTGAAATTGACGGATTGTCACATTCCATCCGTTAGATCAAGATGAGAGAGAAGAATGAAGAAATCAAAGGCTCAAGATCATTCTCTTCACCAACAAACTCCCACCCCAACCCTCTCGGTTCAAGTATAAATAACCCCCTCAAATGGAGTAATGGTATCTTATTTTATTTTCTAAAGTTATTATGCAGATTTAGTTTTAGGATAATTTGTAATATTTCTTTTTCAAATATTGTAATAATCTTTGGTTATTAATAAAAGTTTGAATTGATTCGTATTATTTCTCTTTTTAATTAAACTTGCAATTTGTCTTTTAATCTAAACTGTTTTAATAATGATTATAATATTTGGTTAAGCTTAAAAAATAGCTTAAGTTATATATTAAGGAAATAAATAATTGGAAATAAAATTTCCACTAGAAGTTTATTAAAATGGTTCGAGAAAGGATATTGGTGGTCCAAGCTTGTTCCATGATGATCAGATGAAGGTGGAGTCGTTTCGGACTTAAGCCAGCTCAGCGCTGCGTTTCTTCCCAAAGGATTTCTCCAAAAGGTTCATATCTCGTTTTATTTTTATACTATTAATAAATCTGATTTAGTGTTATATGATTAGTTTATGTTCTGATTTAGTGTTATATGAATCTGTTTAGGAATGTTTGGATCTGATTAGTTTATGTTCTGTCTAGTTTGATTTAGTTAAAAGTTTTTTTATAATTCTGTTAAGTAAGATTTTTAAACAAGGTATGGATTAATATTAAAAGGGGATTTGGATATTTTGCTTAAAAAAGACTTTTGAAAAGTTCATTTAGCTGCTTTAAATATCAGATATGTTTTGATTCTGATATGAACTTAATTTGCTGTCAATCCGTGTAGTACATTGGTGGATTCGTTTGTTTGTGTATTTGCTCGTTTCTTTCTATTTGTTTTTTTAATAAGCAAGTAATTTAGTCTTATAAGCTGATAATATTTGCTGGAACCTTATTTTGCTTTTATTGGTGCATGTCTGATGAATATTTGGGGTTAATTCTCATAAAAACAAGGCAAACTTATAAATCTGTTTAGAATAATCTGGTTAAAAAGAGTTTTAGATAGTAGATTGAGTTTGATTAATTGGTTGGGTTAATAATTGTGATTTTGAGCACTAGAAGTTTAATCTGTGTCAAACAAGGGAATTGGTTAAGTCTGTGATTGTTTCTGCTTCACGAATTTTCTAGTTAATTTAGTCTGATAATAAGTCTGATAACAAGTCTGCATTATTTTGAAACTAAAATGGATTTATTTTTGTTGTCAAAGTGTGTAGTATGCTGGATGAATCTGATATTGCTTGTTCTAGTGAATTAATGGTTTAGATGTTGCTGAATGATTTTAATTTTTAGCTGATTTAACTTTTAATCTGTTAAGCTTTAGTTTTAATGATGGTATCTTATTAGCTGATTAAGATTGCTTATTTGCTTTGTATGTTTTCTGATTTTTCCATTTATATTATAAGTTTTATTTGGCTATCAGATTCCACTAATTCGATAAGCTCATAAGCTGGTATACTTATCAGTTTTCAAAGATGCAGTGAAAAGTTCATTCCTAAGATCTTGATTTCAATTTCATTGTCCGAAAAAAAATTAATTACCACAAATTATGTCTCCAAAGAGATTCGAACCCATGACCTCATGGTCATGGGCCGAGCGCCTTAACCATTTGATCTAACTGCTCTTTTGGTTTTAACTTTAGTCAAAGTAATTAATATAAACAATAGTTTAAGAGCTGTCAGTTTTTAACAAATACTTAATTTTAATTTTAATTTTATTTTTAAATAGTTTTATTACTTTTATAAAATTTCAGTTTTAATAATAATTAAATAAAAACAAAATAAAAAATGTTTAATTAATTTTTTGATAGTTTATTTGTCATTTAGAATTAGCTTTTTAATTATTTGATTTTAACTAATTTAGATTTTGAATATTGTAATCTTTTAAATAGATTTAAAAATAGTGTAAAAGTTATTTTAGTTAAATAGATTAATTTTTAATATATTTTTAAGAAGTTTTTAATTTTTAAAATAGCTTTAATTTTTAGATAGTTTTTTTTAGATTAATAATTTTGGGTTTACGATTCATGCACTTTAGGTTATAAATTGATAGAATTAATTTAGTTAAAAACCGAAACCAATTCGAATCAGTTGTCCAAATCAAAGCAAAACGTCTCAAATGCACTCGATCTTCGTGTACAACGAACTTGGTTCATCCACGTGTTTAATTGAATCCGTCTTTGGTAATTTTAGACTATCACTTTTTCCTAAATGTAATTTTCTAATTTACCCTATAACGTATCTAATTATCACATATATATCAGTACCAAAGCCCTAATTAAAGTCTTTGGTTTCTTTATGAGTTAGTTCCAACAAAATCATTTCATAGAAAAATCCAAAAATATATAAATAGAATTGTTTTCCTTTGCATTCCATTGTATAAATCAAAATCATGCATCATATAGTGTAGTGTAGTGTAAATGCATTCCATATTGGCCGAGGTGGATTAATTATGAGAAAAGTGTAAATTGGTGCTTTAAAATGTGGCATTGCATGAGGTCATGGCAATGATCAAGTGTAGGGGATTTGATATGAGTGAAATCTCATATCAATTATATCGTATTAAACCCTAAAACACAAAGCAAAATACCTGATTTTGATTCATAAAATCAGTATTATGGGTATGTTTTGTTGTTTTTGCTTGTGTAGATAAAAGATACAATTATGAAGCAAACAAAGGAATCAAGCCTTTATTGATGACGAAAAGACAAAAGGAGGATGAAAAGTTACAGACCAAGCAAAGACAAAGGACCTTTCTTGACACAATTTAAAGTTGAAGGACTAAAGCTACAAAATTGGAAAAGTCAAGAACAAAATCAAACATGGTCAACTATCAAGTAAATGGGCTTATTATGGTCAAACAAGAAGTCGAAGGGCCAGAAATGACAAGACAATGAAGATCCTAGCTTAAATCAGAATCTGCTAAACTTAAGGGACTGAAATTGCTAAGCTTCAAAGTATAATATGGTTTCAATCCATGTGATACAAAACTAAACAATGAGAGACGCCCATTCTCTTCACTTAGATCACCATGTCATTGCCAGCTGGACACTAAGAGCCGTCATAATAAATAAGCCAATCCCAACAGTGCATCCCACTACTTAAACTTCCAGCCAATCATAAATTAGTGTTTGGATAATGATCCGAGTGAATTGTTTTCACCCAATACCAACATCACACGTGTCCATTCAAACTCATAACGAGCTCAGATTCAAGATAGAGAGGGAGTGATTTTCAGAGCAAGTGTTTACATCAAAAGTGCTCTAAATCAAGAGAGGAATCCATTCCAAGTTATCAATAAAGCTAAAAATCACTCAAGAGGAAAAGCCAAATCTGTTCTTCATTTGAAATTTATAATTAAGCAATTAAGGCCACGTGGAAGCTGGGGTTGGTTCCCACACGTCACTCATACTCAACTAACTTCAATCTTCTTCTATAAATACCCCTGTATCCATTTCATTTGTGTATTGTAGCCAGTGTGTGAAAAAACACACACTTGTCATTTCCTCTCATTTCCAGTTACACGAATTAGTTAGTAACTAATATCAAGTGTCTGACAAACACTTGAGATAGTTAGTTAGCTTGTAACAAAATTGTAACTACCTACCTTCCATTTATAAATTTCTACTTCACTTCAATTCACTTCTCCTGTACTGCTTATCTTACATACATTGTTGCTATTGATTTCCATTGATCAAACTGATCAATGGAGGTTGTTTGAGTGTTTTGGGAGCTTGTTAGTTGATATCAGTTAGTCCTAGCTCATTTCCTTGCCAGAAGTTCAAATTGATGCAGAGATGATCAGTCCTTGATGATGATGATGATTTGATGAGTTTTGGTTGTTGATTTTGGAGTTTGGTGTTAGTTTTAGTAGGCTCAACGCCTCACTACTCCATCAAAGGAGGCTTCAAGCTAAAAGGTGTTTGAATTCTTGTTTTTGTTCCACTCAAATGTCTTGCCATGCTCAATTCTTAGTTACATAGCTTTACTGCTTAATTGTGATTGATTTGGTGTTCATTTGGTGTGTTTGTTATGATCTGATAGATTGTTAGTTGATTACTTAGCTTCTTATCAATCCTAGTCTTGTACATTTTGCTTTTTACTTCATAATATGTCATCAGCTAGTCCATGTATTCATTTCTAGAGGTTACTTGTTAGTCTTTGACTGTTTTGGTGTGCATTTGGTTAGAGTAATTCAGTCTGATAGCTAGCTAGTCATTTAACAAGATTTTGAGTACTTTGCTTTTGTTAGAATCCTCAATCAGTCACTTAATCAGTGTTTGGATTAGAGTATTTGTGTAATTGGTTAAGTGCTTTTGAGATTTTTTCGTTTAAACTTGTTCATTAGTCTACTTGTAGTCAGTTTTCAGGTTTTTGTAGTCAACACTTTTGTCAAAAAGGCAAATAGCCAACAAAAAGATTGGCTCATTTTTCATCAGCCTAGAACAAGCTAGATTTAATCAGTTATCAAATCTTTGTTAGTGAGTTTTAAAAGCTGAAATTTGGTTCTAAGTAAAGTTCAATATATGAGCTTTCCAAATTACTAAGGTAGAACATACAGTATAAAGAATTGAGCTTGGAATTAGCTTATAAATAAGCTGATGAGAATTTGTAAGTTTCTATAATGAGTCTTAACTGATTAGTCATTTCCCACTATTCTACTTCATAAATCTTCCCATTTTCTTGCAAATTCTTGTTACCAAACTCATTTTAAGGTAATCTGGAACTTTTCAGCTTTTTGGAAATTTTTGATCTACAAAAGTCAACGATAAGCCAGATTTGTTTATCTTGAGATTCCAGCTTATTCACTGAATCATTTTTAATAATTTTTGATATTCCAGCCTTGTAATCAGTAGCTTAATCATTTTCATAGAAAAAATCAAGTTGTGGATGTCTAATTCAACTTATAGCTTATTTTGAGCTTATCACAAAAAGCTAACTTGAGTTCTAGCTTATTTCAGCCAGTTTCCTTTGACAAGCCTAGCTAAATCATGATTTTAAGAAGTTTGATAAAAACTAGAGCTTATTTGGTTGAGTATTAAGCTCATACGAGCTTATTGATCCTTTATCCGTTTTCTTTGAAAACTTAGTCTTATTTGCAAATTAGTCCCTAAACTTAGGGATTGTTTAAAGTTTAAACAGCTTTTGGAAATTAACTTTTTAGGGTTTGCAAGTTTTAGTCCCTACATTTCAGAGTTTGTTACATTTGGTTAGGCATTTTTGCTAATTTGTTACTTGTTTGTTTTAGTTTGTTATAATTTACATTTCTGGTCCTTTTACTTTCAGTATTTACATTTTTGGCCCTTGAACTTTTACATACTTTACATTTTAAGCATTTTGTGCATTTAAAACTTGTACTTCTTGCTTTAATTGTGGTAATTGCAATATGATTTTAGTGTACTACGATTACGTAGTGATACTATTTTTACCATTTTTACGTGATTTGTTGAATTAGACCTAGATACTAGGGATGTTCAAAGTAACCGAGAAACCGACGAACCGAGCCGAACCGTTCAATCCGAAACCGAAAAAACTCGAAACCGAAAAAAAAACGAAACCGAACAAACCCGCTTATCACGGGTCGGTTTCGGTTTTCATTTTTAGATATCCGTGGTTAACCGAACCGAACCGCGCATGTTATGCATAAAAAATTTTATTTAAATATTCAAATAATAACACATGTATTAATTATATTATTACACTATTTTTATTGTACAACTACTTTTTACTTTTAATGTTAAACATTTATATGTAAAACTTAGTTAATGTGATCGTAATCTATAAACATCGAATAATACTCTTTGTTAATATGTTATTTATTAATATTCGAATCCATTTTTGTAATGAAATAACTTTTATATGATTTTTATCTATTCAGTTTTATTGAATTATACGAAGATGACATTCTATGTTCTAAACAATTTTATTATTTATAAACTTAAACTCGATGAAACTTATAAATGGTTAACCGTAACCCGAACCGCGGGTAACCGCTCATTTTGGGTAACCGCATGTCCGGTTAACCGCCTTGTACGGTTCGGTTTCGGGTAGTAAAATTAAATACCCGAACCGCGATGGATAGTTAAAATTGTCTAATTAACCGAACCGAACCGACCCGTGAACACCCCTACTTGATACCAAAACTTTTATAAAAACCAAAAACAATTAATAATTTGAAATCATTTGGACAATCAATTTGTTGTGAATTAGGAATTACGATCTTGAAAAGTGAAATATTAAATGGCGCTGTTGTCGGTTCATGACATTACGATTGATGATTGATTGACGGTTTCGATTTGATTTTGGGATCCGTTCACCTTGTGAACGTTCCTTTTACGTATCATAGATCAATAAGATAAAAAACCAAAAATAAAAAAAAAATAAAAAACCACAAAATCAATTCTTTCCTAAGAATTAAACCAAAAAAATAAAAAAATTCAAAAAGTAATATTTTTCCTAAAAGATTACACCAAAAATATATTGTAGATATTGGTTTCCATCGTTTTTACGTACATACTATATTTTCTTAAAAATCCAATAAATACAAAAATATTTTTGATATATTATTATATGTAAATACATATACGTAGATACGAACACTCAATACACATACTTCCATAAGTATTGCTTTTGCAATACACCATGCTTGGGGGCTTTCCGGTCCTAAGTACGTGTATCGATCAAAGTTAATTATGGCACAATAGATAAATACTATAATCTACTTGATCTTGAGAAAGAGGCCACTGTGTGGGGGGTATAAGGCGAGTGTATTACACATTCTAAAGAATCAGGCTCTTAAGTCCTACGCGCCGCCTCGTTTCTCCGCTTCCTTGTGGGTCTTTCAAAAGTGATAGTGGTGAGTGGTGTGCCACCCAAGTATTACTTACATATATTATATTTTCTTGTGGATGTTACTTATTGAACCTCAGAAAGGATAATCCCTTCTTTTCCAAAGTCGATCGAGAGCTCCTCTCTCACTCTTCGAGTTGAGTTGCATGCGCACTCGAGCGCGTGCACATATACCTTTTGGTGTACAACCCCTTCCTCCCAAAAGGAAGCAAAAGAACAAGAACAACACCGTCCATCAAGTCGATCCCGAGCATCGTGCTTTGAACAACTTACAAGAAGTCATGGCCGCCGTTGATAATAGACCATTGATGGAGATCCTCCAATCAAATGTGGAGGGAAATGCTGATGTTATTGTTATACCCGAGATACCCGCAAACACTTTTAAGCTTAAGACACATATGATCACTATGGTTTCTTCTACCCCCTTCTTAGGGAGACCCATGGATAACCCCCATGATCATATCAAGAAGTTTTTGTCAATTTTCAATACACTTAAGTATAATGGGGTGCCTCATGATGCTATTAAGTTGATTTTATTCCCATTCTCCTTAGAGGGTAATCCTAGGTATTGGCTAGATAGACAACCATCTATGAGCATCTTCACTTGGGAGGACTTAAGGAAGAAATTTGTGAATAAGTTCTTTCCTCCTTCAAGAACCACCGCCTTGAGAAACCAAATCATTGGTTTTCAACAAAGGAATGATCAAAACTTTAGTGAGGCTTGGGAACAGTTTAAAGAGTTGTTAAGAAAATGCCTAAACCATTGGTTTAACCAAGTTCACCATATCAACACCTTCTACAATGGATTGAGACCTCACCATCAAGATTCCCTTAACTCCTCCGCGGGTGCGAACATTCTTTCAAAATACACACAAGAAGCATGGGATATCATTGAGACAAAATACATGGTGCAAACAAATAACCAAAGAGATTATAGGGTCCATGTTGTTTAAGAGAGTGCTCATACATCTTTTGATAATCAACTACTCAAGAGTCACAATGAAATACTTCAAGTAATTGGCAAGAACCAAAAAGAGATGATTCAAGCCTTTAAGAGTGTTTCCTTAAAGAACTCTTCTACTAATGATGTGAATGCCATTTCCCTAAGTTGTGAGATATGTGGAGGACCTCACCCTTACCTACAATGTGAGAAAGTTCAAAACTTTCAAGGTGAATGCTATGCTTATCAAGATGAACAAAGAGAGCATTTTAAACCTAACATCAACCCTAATCATCTCTCTTACAAGTCAAACAATTACCTTTATCCAACCGGCTTTCCACCCCATCCACCCACCCAAAACCAAACCAATCCTCCTTAATTGCTTTAAAGAAATCAAGGGCCAAGGGTAAATTACTAAGGACACTACAACTATAGAGCACCCAATAACTTTCAACATCAAGGAAACAACTTTCATGCAAATAACCAAGGATTTCACCAACCACCTCCACCTTTCCACCATCAAGGACACAACCAAGGATATAATCAAGGATATGGGCAAACTGATACCTTTGAGTTACTTCAAAAGATGAATCAAGAGACCGAAAGAAGGATTCGTGAGAGTGAAAAGAGGACACAAGATCAATTGAGGGCTATGCATGAGGAAACAAACAAGAAATTTATGTTGCTTCTCAATCAAAGACCACAAGGTGCTCTACCTTCAAATACACAAACTAATCCAAGGGCTAATGTAAATTAAATTACTACACGGAGTGGAAAAACAACTATTAATCCTTCAATTCTTCCTACACCTCCTTTGGTTACTCCTACTATGGTTCCTCCTTGTGATAAGCCTACACTTCCAAAACCAACACCTTCAAGCTCTACCACTTCAACACCTACACCACACCTACTACTCCTTCACCTTCCATACCTATCAATGAGGAAACCAACCAAGAAAGTCATGCAACAACAACTACTCAACCTACACCAAAACTAAGTCTTCCTTACCCATCAAGATTGAGAAAGGAAAAGCTTAAGAACAAGGATGGTATTCAAGTGTCTAATTTTTTGAGGATGTTCAAGTAATTGAATATCAACATATCCTTTATGGAAGCTCTAGCTTATATGCCCAAGTTTGCCAAAATGTTAAAAGACCTCCTCTCAAATAAAGAAAAGTTGGTGGATATGCCTAACACATTATTAAATGAGAATTGCTCCGCCGTGTTGCTAAAGACTTTACCAACAAAACTTGGAGATCCGGGACGGTTTTTGATCCCTTGTAATTTTCCTGGGGTGGAAAATTGCATGGCACTAGTGGATCTTGGGGCAAGCATCAATCTCATGCCTTTATCGGTTTGGCAAAAAACTCTCTCTTCCCGAGCTCACTCCTACTAGGATGACCCTTGAGTTAGCAAACCGTTCAATATCTTATCCGGTAGGCATTGCGGAGGATGTGTTTGTAGGGGTTGATAAATTCACATTCCCCGCGGATTTTGTAGTTGTTGACTATGATATGGACCTGAGAGTTCCTCTTATTGTTGGTAGACCTTTCTTAAGGACGGGTCGTACTCTTATTAATGTGGCGAAAGGTGAACTAATTATGAGAGTTGAGGATGAGAAAGTAGTGTTTAAGTTGGGGAAAGTCACTAAGAAATCTCAAAGTTGTGAAACCATTAACATAGTGGATGTTCTTGACGAGGTGTGTGATGAACACTTTCATGAAGCTTGTAGGAATAATGATGAGGACATTCCACGGGTTGAAACCGTAGCTTCCATTGCCCCTTCCTTGACTCCTTTTGGAGAAAGTGATTTTCTTTTGCGAGGCAAGTTTAGGAGATGTGGAGGTACCGTATGATGATTATCCCACCGATTGGGAAGAAGATATTCGTACCATTGAGAAACTTCTTGATGAAGACTATACTTCTCCACATTCTCCTAAGGAAAATACTAATGATGATCTATCCTTAGTGAAACCTTCTATTGAGAGTCCACCTTCCCTAGAGCTTAAGGATCTTCCATCACACCTTGAATATCCTTTCTTAGAGGGAGAGGACCAATTACCCGTTATCATAGACAAAGACTTGAAAGATGATGAGAAGCAAAAACTCATAGAGGTTCTTAAGAAACAGAAGAAAGCTATAGCTTGAAAAATATATGACATAAGGGGAATTGATCCAATTTTTTGTACACACAAAATCCTTATGGAGGATGATTACAAACACGCCATTCAAAACCAAAGAAGGGTTAACCCAAAAATCCATGAAGTCATCAAAAAGGAAGTTATCAAACTCCTTGATGCGGGTATGATTTATCCAATTTCTGACTCACCATGGGTTAGCCCGGTGTATTGTGTGCCTAAAAAGGGTGGAATCACCGTTGTGCCTAATGAGAAAAATGAGCTAATCCCCACTAGACTTGTTACGGACTGGAGAGTTTGTATTAATTATAGGAAGCTTAATGATGCCACTAGGAAAGATCATTTCCCATTACCTTTCATGGACCAAATGCTTGAACGCTTAGCGGGAAATGAGTACTATTGCTTTCTAGATGGATTCTCAGGTTATTTCCAATACCCATTGATCCAAAGGATCAAGAAAAGACCACATTCACTTGTCCCTATGGCACATTTGCTTATAAGAGAATGCCTTTTGGCTTGTGCAATGCCACGGGACATTCCAAAGGTGTATGATGTCAATCTTTCATGACATGATTGAGCACACTATGGAAGTTTTCATGGATGATTTCTCGGTCTTTGGAGATTCATTCACTTCTTGTCTATCCCATTTAAGACGTATGCTAAAGAGGTATGAAGAAACACATCTTGTTCTAAATTGGGAGAAGTGTCATTTCATGGTCAAAGAAGGGATACTTTTGGGACAGAAGATATCCAACAAAGGTTTAGAAGTGGATCGATCTAAAATAGATGTTATTGCCAAACTTCCCCACCTACCACGGTGAAAGGAGTTAGGAGTTTTTGGGTCATAAGGGTTTTCATAGACGTTTTATACAAGATTTTTAAGATAGCAAGACCCATTACCCACCTCTTGGAAAAAGAGGCTCCTTTCATATTCACACAAGAGTGTTTAGAGTCTTCTGATATTCTTAAGGAAAAGTTGACTAAGGCTCCCGTTTTGGTATCACCAAATTGGGATTTACCTTTTGAACTCATGTGTGATGCTAGTGATTATGCCGTGGGGGCCATTTTGGGACAAAGAGTTAATAATCATTTCCAACCTATACACTATGCGAGTAAGACAATGACGGGTGCCTAACTTCATTATACCACTACTGAAAAAGAGTTTCTTGCTATTGTTTATGCCTTTGAGAAATTAGACCCCATCTTGTGCTTTCTAAGACCATAGTGTATACGGACCATTCCACTGTAAAACCCGCATGCTTTTACCATGAATAGTACCTTAAGATCGTACGTATATAATTAGAACTATCCTTTTATAACATGTTTACGTTTCACGTATAAGAATTATTAGTATTATGTACGTGTTATAACATGATAAGTATTCACTACGTATGAACACACGATAATTATTTCAATAATAACTAAAATCACGAGCATACGAACATAAAATCATGAACGTAATTTAATCACGAGCTAATATTAATTACATATATATAGTTAACACGAACTAATATTACGTATGTATATATATTTATTACGAACACGAATAAATATATTAAGTCACGATCGATAACTAATTAAAACACGTAAAACACGAACATGATAAAACACGAGAATACACTATAATATTTAGACTCAAGAAAAGTACGGGTTACCCCATGTGGGCCCCATACCACGAAATTAGGAAGGAGGAATGGGCCAAGCCCATTTTAATTTTTACTAAAACATGGAATTAGGAAAGATTTTGGTCATTTTCACATTACAGGAGAAATAACAAAAACCCTAAAAGTTTTCTTCCTTCTTCCTTTTGTTCCTCTTTGGCCGCCACCTACAATCACCATGGAGGGGTGATTCGGTTTGATTTTAACCTTGGAATTACTACAAGCATTCGTGTGTGTTCATCCTTGATCGATCCACGCATTCGGTATAACCTTTTTAATCCTTTTCTTTTATGTTTTGATTTATTAAATTACATAAGATCATGATATTTTTAAAAACTAATTAAAAACATTTATTAAACATGTCTATGATTATAGGGTAGATCAAAACAAGGGTTTTTAGGGGTGTTTGTCTAGCCGAACCCCTAAGCGGTCTCGGCTTGGCTTGTGAACCACCACCGAGACCTCATGGTCTCGGTTTGGTGGTGTAGGTCCCACGGCAGCAGCAAACAAAAGGGAACCCCGAAGTGGTTCGGGGTATGGTGCCGATTTCATGTCCGGTTCATGGTTTCTAGTCAAGATCCGGTTCACGGTTTATGTTAAGATTATTTTTTTTATAATCATATGTTAAAATTAAATTAATGAATATGACATGATTAATTTAATAATCATGACTTAGGTTATAATTTAATTATTAGAATCATAGAATTATTAACCTAAGTATTTTATATTTTCTAGACTTTATAATTAATTAATTACTAAAACATAGTTATAATTAATTAATTAATATGACTTAGGTTATATTATTAATAAATAATAATACATGTTTTACCTAAGTATTTAACTTTATTTAATTAAAAACATGATATATTTAATTAAATACTTTTAACCTATAGTTTATTTAAATTACATGTAATAATTAATAAACTATACATTATATCATTATGACTTAGAAAAATAATCAGAAAAACACTTAGGCTTATTTACTTAGCTTATTTAACTAGCTGATATCTAATTATGGAAACTCTCTATTTTTAGAAACTTATTTAATTAAGGCAGCTAATCTATATATGGAAACTTTCTATTTTTAGAAACTTATTTAATTCAGGCAGCTAATCTATTTATGGAAACTTATTTAATTAAGGCAGCTGATCTATTTATGTAAACTTTCTATTTTTAGAAACTTATCTATTTTAAGCAGTAATTCTATTTTTGGAAACTTTCTATTTTTGGAAACTTTCTATTTTTGGAAACTTTCTATTTTAGGAAACCTGCTTTTTTTGGAAAGTTACTTATTATTTCACAGTAAGTATAATAATACATGAAATACCAGAAATACTTAATCAGAATAGACAGAATATAAGATAAACACAGTTTAAGGCTTTAAACAGTAAAACATGATATGAACATATGAAATAAGCTAAGACATGACATAAAACCAGTTACGTATTTAGTAAGCAGATACTTATTTGTGTATGTATTTAGGTAGCATTAGTGATACCGAAGTAGGATTCTCCTCAGTTCATCTTCTTCGTTCACTGGACATAAGGTACGGATTCCCGTCCTTTCAGTATGGACATTCTTTCCTTATTAGGATTCCCTATATGCAGCCACCTGTTTTCCCAGTATTTGTTTTATATATTTTTCAATTGCTTATGTTTAATTAGAATACCTAAAGCCATATACATGCATGACCAGTTTCACCTAGTTATGGAGGTACCATAACCATAACATTGGAGGCACCAATGTTATGACTTCACCAAGGCGGAGTGATTGCTCGTGGCGTCCCTTCAGCTTTTGGCCATATTATTATATTTATCATGTGGGGCGTATGGGTGCATCCTAGTTACATGTTTTCAGCAGATTACTCAGTGTGAATGTGGTGTGTGCCTTGCATCCTTCACAAGGAGCCGATCCCCCTACCCAAAAACCAGTATATTAAATTAGAGGCAGCCCCTCTAATTTGCATGATGAGGTCACCCCTCTAAGTATTCATGCACGGTGGATTTTCATGACCTATATTGGCTAATGGTAAAATATGTTAAATAGTTTTTTAGAAGATAAACATAAGGCTTTTCAAACTATAAAACCAGTTTTATGAACATGTTCCAGGTTTTCCAGGACTTATACAATTCCGCTGCTATTAAGTCTTTGTTATGTTTTAGTCATTCATACTATGTCTATATCCGTGCACTAAGCGTTTTGCTCAGCCGTTACTTTCCTTTCCATGTCCCAAAACGGCAGGTACCCTAGGAAAGACTCGAGCATTTGGAGGTCGTGCATAGGATGGAAGCCGCTAGAGACTTCTTTTCCTTTTTTCCTTCATATACTTATGCTTGTTTAGTCTTTCATTCATTTCTTTTGCTTTATTATGTTTTGGGCTTATGTTTGGGAACCGATGTTTGATCCGGTTATCCCTATGGTCATGTAATGTTTTAGACATTTATCCTGGTATGCTTTGATGATACGCCATACTTACGCG
The DNA here is from genome assembly GCA_025667525.1 of Glebionis coronaria. Lineage (NCBI taxonomy): Eukaryota > Viridiplantae > Streptophyta > Magnoliopsida > Asterales > Asteraceae > Glebionis > Glebionis coronaria. Next base: position 461,331,095 of record CM046877.1, read on the forward strand.
TAACATTCCATTATCAAAATGGGGTGTTACAATTATGGTATCAGAGCCAAGGCTTCGACCTGTAGGCTCTAAAACTTGACCTGTGACTAGTGGGTAGTCACCAGGAGCTTCCTAAGCCAACGTTTGTTATTCCACGTATTGATGTTTTTAGCGCATTGTTGTTTTAACCATGATGTTTTCAGCACCTTGAGGTTTTAACCTTGATGTTTTCATCGATATTGTTTTACTAATATGGATGGACAACCATCATTCATATTGAGTTATGTGTCATTGTTTCATGCATAACGTTCCTCGTGAACTGTGGCTATGTGGACTGAACCCCAGTAGTTCATAATTAGTCACAGAAAATTTTTTCTGATAAGTTTTGACAGATGAGTTTCATTTATTTATGTTTCATGTATCATTGTTGCAAGGATTATGACTAAGTAATGGTTGGTACAGGACTGGCCCTATTTAGTCGCATGTTCTTTAATCGAAACTTTTAACATTGGGACCGACCCATATGCGTCCCCTCGCCATGTCTTTTGTTTTGGGACCGACCCATAGGCGTCCCCTTGCACATATAAAGGTTTTTATAAACTACATTACGCATTCATGCATTGTTTTTCATGCATAAAATTTTTCTCATGATTTATTGGCATAAAAAAAATTTTTATGTCCCCTCATAAGTTACTATGTTTTTATGTCAAGTATGTTTTCATACTGTCATGGTTAAACTCAGTTTCATGCTGATTATGTTATACACTCCTCCATGTTAAATCGTTTCGTGTTTCTTCATGATAATTCCGTCTTCATGTGGATTACGTCTTACGCCTCATTTGTTATTATGCCTTCATGCAAGACATAGTTGGATTTCATTGAATTATGCTTTCATGATAGTCATGTTTGGTTTTCATTGATCATGCTGTCAGGTAAATCATCGTTGAATTTGGTGTAACCACACTTTAACGTTTCTCGATACAACCAGAATGATGTCTATGCTAATACTGCCAGGTTATCATGATGGTTTTTCCTAACCGTCTAACCGATACACCTTCCTTAAATCATGACAAATGATCGACCCCATACCGATCATTTCATGTGCATTTCGTGTGTACTCCATGTACCGTATTCCATGTGTATTTCACATACCTTAATCCATGTGTATTTCGCTTGCAATACTTCACGAGTATATTCTACAAGGTTGCTGATACCGCTCATAACTTGGAGATGTTACTAAAGGTTGATGCTGTTGACGTTCGGAGACGCTACGAGATGCGGATGCTGTTCACAACCTGGAGATCCTACAAGACGAAGACAAAGGCGTCGGAGCAAAGCAATTGGACGAGAAGATGCTTCACCATCAGACGATTTCCATCAATCATTGTCCCTAATTCTTAGTTACATGTCACACGTCATTCGGCTGTCATTTCAGCCATATGAGTGCAAACCGGTACCAGCCGGCCACTCAGCTGAATAGTTACATGAATCACGGTCATGAGAATGACCGTCATGGAACTGACATACAGGACGATAGTAACCACTACTATGACAGAAACTATCCTAGAAATCGCAACTGAGGCTCCGGCCACGGACGTGATCAGACATACAAAGGATCAGTAGTCCAACCGATCCGCCAAGTCTGGCATAATAACCTAATATTGTAGTTCTATTGTTTTACGTCTCGAGACACATGTCAAGACATCAGTCAAGACACATGTCTCACGTATACTTTCTGAAGACACATGTCAAGACATCAGTCAAGACACATGTCTCACGTATACTTTTTGAAGACACATGTCAAGATACCAGTCAAGACATATGTCATGCTTACATTTCTCAAGACACGAGTCAAGACACATGACTCACGTCTAATTATGGAACATTTCTAAGAAATTCAGGGTACCCTCCAAGGGTATATCCATTTTGTTATGCCATGTATTAATCAGGACACAAGAATTTCAATACCATCACCGGCACATCAGTGGGAACTGTCACGTTGCCGATGTCACTTTCATTTCTTTCACCATATTTCATATATTCATGACCATGAAGGACGCCTTTCGTATTCCCACGTATACGAAGGTTTTCCTTCAGCTCAATGATGAGATCCAAGCTGCTAACGCATTTCCTCGGACAGACACGAGATGAATTTTATCCTAATTATGTCTATGAACAGCACACCATGCTATGATTCATAATTATGTATAGGAATGTTCAGGCTCCTGAATACATTCAACTTGATTTTCCATCAGGAAAATTTGTACAAATTATCTATGCTTTCCAAGCACGTGCTTTGTTAGCCATGATTGCTAAAACTTTCTAGCTGTCAGTAAGACACGACTACTGAAGTCCTTTTACGCATAACCAACGGATTACTCCAAAATTTGTCCCTTACACTCCAGGAGAACCTTCAAGGAGAAGGACGGTAACATAAGATTATGTGTCGACTACCGTCGATTTTTAAACAAATCACCGTTCATGACTGTTATTCTCCTCCACGTATTGACAACATGTCCAATCGACCTTATAGTGTTAATCACTTTTCCAAGATCGAACTCATGATCATGCTGCCAACAATGATGAGTGAAAGAGCAGGACATGTCCATGACTGCTATTCATACGCGACTCGGTCATGCTAGATTTATGATTTTGAGTTAGTCCCTTCAATGCTCCAACAGCATTATAAGAATGAGTTTCCATGAACTCATAACCAAATTCATCAGTGTTTTCATTGAGGATAACCTGATTTCCCTCTAAGCCTAGAGAAGAACAGGAAGACCATATTTGCACCATGTTACAAATTCTATGACAGGATAAATTCCACCCTGGAAAATTCCAATATCAATTCTGTTTGATTACAGTGACACGCTGAATCACATGGGTTTCTATGGTTAATCTTACCATGACTCAGCTTATGCGTAAAGGAGAGAACCCTACACTACATTAGGTGTTCTAGAAAATCCTACGCTAGTAGAAGTCTAGATTCAGAGACTCAGAGTTTCGCAAACTCCTATGTATCAAGTTCTACGAAGCAAGATACAGTTACGTTCATATCTAAGTACCTGACATACCAACAGGTTAAGATAGGACACCAACAAACTAGGATGTTTTCATCATCTGAAATTGTGAATTGAAATGGGACAAGATCTCCATGGATTTTGGTTACCAGTTTAACCCAAACTCAGAAGAAACATGATACTATCTGGTTTATTGCAAACAGTTTGATCAAGTCTGCAGAATCCTTACATCCGTACGGATTTCAGAACCAACAGATTGATCGGACACATTCCACGCTAAGGCTCATCCGACCACTTGGTAATCCCTCAATTATCGGGTCAGACAAATATTCATAATTGTGCTCCTTATTTACTTCACGTCCTTGTTCAAATTTCACGACTTGCTTTCGCACTCGCGTTCATAACACTATTCACGTTCATGATGGCATCTCGGCTTACGATTTTATGTTCATTTTTCTCATTCTGGGAAGTTTTGCAAGAACTTGAGAGACCAGACCCAAGTTCAGTATAACTCCCTATCTTCAGATCGACGTTTCTCGTCATATTCAATGTCTCACCTTGTAGCGTTTGGCGTTACCGCCATTATATTTTATGTTCACGATATGTTTCACATGTCATGTTCATTCCACGTTCCTCATATCATGATCAAGATATGTTATGGATCACGATATGTTTACTCATACTACACTCACCATATCTCCACTATTACGTTCAAAATTTTTCACGTATCACGTTTAAAATTTTTCACGTACTACGTTTCTTTATGTCTCGCGCATCGTTGCAAATTATCAGTTAAGTTAGAGTGTTTTTCACGATAACGTTTTAGTTTCCCTTACACGTTAATTCTTATTCCCTCGATCAAATTTAGGGGATCTACCTTACGTTGATAACCAAGAACTTCTTCGTATTTTAAGTCAAGTTCAGGAGGACCAAGATTTATCATTCGTGTCAAGATCTTGTAAAGGAACCGTTCTAAGAGGGAGGCCACTTGGAAACGGACAAGTCCATCCGGACTTCCTATCCGTTTTTCTCTTATCAATTAGATATGTCCTTTCAGTCATGTCACGTTCCATGTCCTTTCAAGACATATCATGTTTCACGTTCCTTCTGCCAGGTCACATGTACGTTCATTTATCTTACATACTGAAGAATAGTGATAATCTTATGATTCAATAAGGTGGGTTGATGGTTCTAGAGAGAGAAAGTAGTGAGAGAAAGTGAGAGAGAAAATGTGTGTATTTTATTAAATGGAATGTGAAACAACCAAACAACCAACCCCCTTTCCATGGTGGAAATGGGTATTTATATCCAAGCCACTAATGGACTTGGGCCAGCCCATGACAAGCCCATGGGCCGGTTTTACTTAACAAATTAAACAAATATTCAACTACGAGCTATACAACATTCAATAATATTGTAGAGTGACCGATACTTCTAATATACGTTAAAAACTTATTTCAAACAATCTCCTCCTAAGGGAGGTCACTCCACGTTACACAGTTCTAAACCTAGCATACTATACTAAGTCTTTGTTCTTCAGCTCGTAGTCTTTTCTTCTTTTCTTTTTGTTGTGAATATGTTGATTTGATCTTTTAGGCTTTGGCTTGAGAGCATTGTTCTTTTGACCAATCACGTGCGATCTTTGCCTTCTTGTGAATCTTGCCTCCTCGTGACTCCATGTTCCACACACTTATGTCTTTTTTTGAATTCTTGAAAGCTTCAGAGTTTGGTACAGCGGAAGACTTCATTTTGTACTTTCTTGAATTTTGCTGAACTTTGATGCAGAAAAACATAAGCATGTGGGAACGACTTTAGCTGGTACACCGTAACGCCACCGTCTTCGCAGCAACATAATAGGACACGAATGAAATGGCTTAGAACATTTCATTCTAAATCGGTAGCGTTTTACCTCCGGTCGGTGAAGACCGTTGGACGATATTAGATATCGTACCTGTGACGGATAGTTTCAATTAAGTAACTTCCTGACAGGATTTCGCGGGTAAACCCGTTCTCTTTATTCGACGATCACTAAGCTTGACTGTGAACATAAAGAGTAAATCACTTGGATAAATTATCCTTGTGATTGAAGCCGTCAATTCATGAAACCTGGAACAAGTGAATTTCAATTAAGATTTTCACCATCGTTGCTTTCCAGTTATCACGAGCTTGATTCATAAAGAATCTTGCACGTCACCTACCAAGTGCTGTTTGATGTTAACACTAGAAGGATTTCCACTCATCATTGTGAACACTAAAGAGTGTCACTCCGAGTGTTCTGGCAAGATCATACGATAATGCGTAGAGGCCTTGAACGAGTTTAAGTTCAATTAAGAATTAAACTACTATTTCTTTCCAGTTTTTCACAAGATTGGTTCTTAAAGAACCGCACGTGTCACCTACCATGAGCTTGTTTGATGTTGGCTCAAGCAGGATTTCCATCTTCATTGTAATACTTGCGTATCACTCAGATGTTCTGGAAATATTACAAGAATACTGCGTAGGACTCATAAAGATCTCTTACTTTTCAAAGTGTGTGAGAAAGCAAAGAATAAATGGAAAGTGTCCTAATGAGACTTTTAATGATCTCGTGGCTCTAGACTCGATAGTGCGTTTTGATTTAGTGAGCGATGGCCGGATAGGAGTGCCACCTTTTCAATATCAGTCTATTCGGAGTGAATAAACCAATAGATAACGTGTTGATCTCCGTGTGATTAAAACAAATACCTTTTGAGAGATATTTGAGTTAGCTGGGAAGGGTTGTGCATTGCATCACTGGGTCCATGATGTCTTTCTTCAATATCGAGAATCATTAATAAATGATCTCAATAGCATATGTATTGACCCGGTTTCTGCCTAAAGTTTTAAGGAGGGCTTCTTTCTTTACACCCTTTATCTTTACATTTCTTTTTAATTCTTCAACCCCTTCAGTACTTACCAATACATCATCACTAGCACCTTGTTGTGATTGTTCCAGTGCTAGCATCAGTAATTAGTCGGTACTCTGCTACGTTCACAATCTTTCTCCATCTTTCCTAGGACTTCTAATTCTATCTAGGGAATTGTCCTTGGGAAGATTTCATCGGCTCTGATGAATCATTGGACTAATACCTATTCCTACCACCCTTTTGTCACCACATCCGTCGTGAATTAAGCGTGTTTTGGGAAAGTATAGTCACCATGAAAAATCCTTGAAAATCACTTAAGGTACTTGTGATATTGAAATCAAGAGTTTTGTACCTTAAGTGTTTTGTTCATCAAAAAACGCTCCCCCTTAACACGTGATTTACACATATTAAGTTGGATTATCGTTAAGTCTTTTTCATCTTTTAGCCAAGTATCGTTTAAGTCTCCTTAATCCCATTTTCTCCCCTTATCCAAAATGTTAACCATTAATATTTGGGATATTGAATGGATTAACCGGTCTTTGGATAAAAATGAAATCAATGTTTGGCCATAGAACATATTAATGCTCCCCCTTAAATTAATAAGGGTTAATTGTAGTGCTTTAGTATGACATATTTTGAAAGATTTAGAATCTCGTGAGAAATTCTTGAAAAATTATCATACCTTAACACTACATCAAACCATAAAAGCACAATATTCACAAAATTTACATATTCACAAATAAAACCAATATAGAGTGGACCTGAGATGTACGACCCATTAGATGGATCGTTGCAGTAACTTGTAGTGCACTCCATATGGTCTACCACCAACGAATCTTTCTAAGCTCATCATCAATCTACGTTCCCGGAGCTTTTCATCAATCTTCTTTATCACATATGTAGCCATTTTCCGATAACCCGGATGCCAATCCTCAATCATTTCTGGTAATGTCCCACCAGAATTAAGATGCTCCAATTTTCCTCTGACGTATATGAGAGTCCCATCACTGTATTTATGAAGCTCACCTACCCTCATAAACTTCATGATCCCACGACTGTTCATGTAGAAAATCCCGTACATCGGAATGGTCGTGCCGGTATAGGGACATCTTTTGACATGTTGAGGTAGAACTTGATTCATTGGACGGGTCATGTTAAGCTTCCTTTGGTAGCTTTCAACTCCTAATTGAAGATCTTCAACTCGTTTCTTGATAACAACGCTTCGTGTGAACATACGAAGTGCTGTATTCAACGCAATGATTTCTTCACGAGTAAGATGGGTAAGTTGATCACGGGTCATCATTAGCAACATGTCTTCGATATCTTCAAGGCGAATGATAGAAAAATCTCCCTGTTGTATCTTGTATTCTCTGTCATCCTCCCTTTTTAGACGAATCTCCGTCACATGATGGTAGCCATTCTTGGGTTCAATATTCAGTCCCAAAATACTTGAGATGCGAATATCGGATTTGACAATACTACCTGAGTTGGCTAAGCAGCAACCTCTATATGCCCTTCGGACTCGCTCGTCCCAATGTGATGCTCCTATAGCAGCATACATGTCATAATTACGGCTTACCTTTGGAACCCAGAGTCGATTGACCTTTTCCTCGATAAAAGGTATTGTCCCCCTATTAGCAGCTTTCAACAAGGTCAGGGAGGTCGCGTACTTGGATGATCCCTTAAGGAGATACTCAAGATCATAGGTGACAAAGAAGTCAAGAGCAATTTGATTATCTTGAGAGGGATCAAGTGGAGGTGGAGCTCTTTCTGACTCATGAAGGACTGGCCTTTGAACGGTATTGAGAGCTTTCAGGACCTCGTCAGCCTAATACTCGTACTCCATGAGGCTTAACCTGGTTTTGGCGTGAAGTCTCTTGTCCTTTAGCGCTCTCTTCAGCAAATACGGAGTGACCGAAGATTTGAACTCATGAGCCCAAAATGCACACAAGTCTATCAGACTACGGATACGGAGATATAGAACATCTCTATCAGCGTCTGTGACTGGATCATATTTTGCAGCTGTCGTGATCCAAGCTTGTGGAGGTGCAGTTTCATCAATCTCCAATGTATCCGCCCAGTCTCGTGTGCTTGACTCGGGAATAGTAGATTCTGGTTCTTTTTGTAGAGGAGTAGAAACATGAACACTTGCTGGTTATGATTCAGGCATTTCGGCGGTATCATGAATAGGCGAGTGTTGTGCAGATTCAGGTTCAGTTACTGGTTCTGCAATCACAGGAGCAACAAAAGAACTAACAGGATTAGTGGTAACAGGTATAGAAACAGAAACAGATGTACCGGGAATCGATGATGCAGTAGCAGCATTCACATCATGGCGCTACTTGGATCGTCCTGACTCCGTAGATGTGGACTTTTCCTTTCGGGCAGCATCTTTCTGAGACTTGGTACCAGACTTGGATGGTTTCTTTTTGCTGGCAACCTTGTCCCCCGTTTCATCGTCATCGGACTGATCAGGCTGGTCATTTTTACCACCATCATCCTCATCATCATCCCCGTTGCTACCCTTATCACTCTCCTCATTTTGATCACCACCATCACCATCATCATCATCATCACCATCATCATCATCATCACCATCATCCTCTTCTTTACCATCACCCTCTTCTTCACCATCACTGTCCTCTTGCTCACTATCTTCCTTTTCCTCCTCATCCAAGATGTGGTAAGGTACCACACTCCCAAATGTCTTAAACAACCGATCATCCTCCAAGATAGCTTCATTGAGTGCTTTGTAGAGTGTCCGCTGAATTTTAGACTTGTCAAAAGATCCAACTTCCTTCATGCGAGCTTTGAGGATCTTCTTTAGTTCAAAATCTGTCAAGTCATATGCAATTTTGTAGGCTGACTCGGAAGGGTTGGACGACTTAATCATCAAGTTATCAGCCGCAAGTTTCCTCAACTCTTCACGCAGCTTTGGCATAAGAGACTCAACAGATTCATTCGCTCTCTCTACAATAGAAGCTTCAAGTGTTTCTTGCTGCTCCTTATATTTATCCTTTATGGCTTGAAGTCTTGTAAATCGTGCTTCATTCTTATCAGCTTCAGCCTGTTTGACCTGAGCAAGTTCTTCTGCATGAGATTTACGTGCCAACTCCATCTCTGCAGTGAACTTAGCTAGCAACTCTTCTTGGGCTTTCTTGGATGCCTCTTCACTTTGCACTCATCGAAATAACTCTTCTCGAAGTTGAGCCATCTCTTTTCTTTGACTGTCCATGTGTTTATCCAGCATTTCTGCCATTAAGAATGCAGCCACTGAAGATGGTACAGGGCTACTCTGGGATGGTTGAGTAGGCTCGGTTGTGACTACAGTAATCATGACGGAAGTGGATGGAGGTGGAGGGAATGGTAGTGGTGTTGGCACCGGTCGTGTTGGTAAAGGCTGGATTGGTGGAGGTTGAGTTACAAGAGGCTGTGTAGTCACCATGATTGTTGTAGCACCGGACTCCTTCTCAACACTTGCTGTATCAGCAATGGATGTCTCCTTCGATGCTGAGTAACGTTCGGGTGATCCAAACTCACTAATGTCATGTGGCTCCTCGTATTCTTCTTCAACATCCATCTGTGCACCCGAAACACTACCGCCTGTGTCTCTCCTACTCTTTTCAATAGCCTTCTTCATTAACCTTTTCCCAGTCTTGCGAGTTAGCTCTAGAGTTGGATCGTCATCAACATTTTCTTCATCGTGAAGAACAAGCTTGTCAGCCATGCTTTTACCCTTCTCAGCCACAGTCTTTGTCTTCTTGGTTTTGGGTTCAAGTAAAGCTGTTTGCTTGCGTTTACCTTTACTCTTAACCGTGGTCGACGAGTCTTCTCCTGCTTGAACGCTTGCTTGTTGATTCTTGATTTCTATTAGCATGTTCTTGTAATCAGCAGAAGCAATAATCTTATCTGTCAGGAGATGACCGAGAATAGGACCAGGGATAACAACATTGGAGTGACCTTCTTGCCTTAGGTCCACCAGATCATCAACATCCTGTGTATGGTGACGGCTACCTGCACGCTTATCAATAGACGCATCATTTTCCATAAAATAATGTATGATTAGATTTATGAACCTAGGGTACTGGTAACCTTTAGCCTTAGTCTTCGTGTTTGTGAAGAGTTGAAAAATAAACTCGTCCCACAACAATGATGCATAATCAATATTAATACCTTTGAACATACCATAGAACATCTTGATGATTGGCGGACGCACATCATCATACCTAGTCGTTTTGGGTGTGAGACATCGGTTGAGAATACCAAAAATCGCTCTCCAAGGTTGACCCACTTTGGCTGTGGTAAAATCGGACACTATACGTAAGTCCGCACATCCAATATCAGAGAACATCGCCATGAGCTCGTTCTTGGTCGGGTTCGCTGAGAATGTTGTTCCTTTGGGTGACTCCCGAAAACCAAAGATCTTGCGGAAGTCTGACACGGTGAGAGTCTGTTGCTTGTTATCCAGGAAGAATGTGATCTTGTTTGACGTCTTCTCTTTAGTTGCCCAGAATTCGTACATGTAGTCGAAGGGCACCGAAGCACTACCCCTTAGCGCATTCTTGAAGTGAGAATTGTCAAGGTATGGCTAAACCTACCTTGAATCCATTGTGAGTGGAGTGAGAGACTTCCTTCAACCGGTAGTTGATTGGAATGAACTTGAGGGTTTTGGCTTCTTCAATGGCTGCTGCTCTAGTGTCTTGTATTTGTTGCACGGTTGGGTTAGTCATTGTTTCTGCTTAAGATAAAACATAAAAGTTGATACATACAGATATGAATATCATTATGAATTTATACCTAAGCATTATACATATGACATAATCCCTTAAGCTTTTAAAACTCTCAAACATTTAACAAGTTATCTAAGCAAAAAACACCTTCATTCGGAATAAACATCTCATCCGAAATAAACATCTCATCCGGAATAAACCCTTCATCCGGAATAAACCCTTCATCCGGAATAAACCCTTCATCCGGAATAAACCCTTCATCCGGAATAAACCCTTCATCCGGAATAAACCCTTCATCCAGAATAAATCCTTCATCCGGAATAAACCCTTCATCCAGAATAAACCCTTCATCCGGAATAAACCCTTCATCCGGAATAAACGATTCATCCGGAATAATGGTTCATCCGGTATAATGGTTCATCCGGAATATTTGTTCATCCGGAATAATGGTTCATCCGGAATATTTGTTCATCCGGAATAAATGGTTCATCCGGAATAATGGTTCATCCGGAATAATGGTTCATCCGGAATAATTTGTTCATCCGGAATAATTTGTTCATCCGGAATAATTTGTTCATCCGGAATAATTTGTTCATCCAGAATAATTTGTACATCCGGAATAATTTGTTCATCCGGAATAACTTTGAAAAAAAACTTGTTCATTCGGAATACCCCTAAATTTGTTCTATGATGGATTAATCTAAACGCATGAGTGAATTTATGACATTCTAAGGCAACACACATCTTTCTTATGCTAATCCGAGCCAAACCCACCTAAAACCCTAATAAATTAAGGCCTAAATAGAGCAGAAACCCTAATTTGATTAATTGAATTAGAACAAATTAATTAGGTAGAGTTAAAGACGAATTAGATGAATTACTAACACGTATGTACCTTGTTAATCGAATGGAACGGATTGAGAGATTAATAATCGTGATGTTTTTTATCTTTGTGTGTTATTTAGATGTGTTAATGGCGGATGAGAGAAAAACAGAAAGAAGAAAAGAGAAAGAAGGAAAGAGAAGACGGGGGGGGGGGGGGGGGGGGGGGGTTGACTTGGTCAAAAAAAATTCAACTTTTACCCTTTGTCATTTTTAATCCCCCAATTTTTTGTTTTTCTTTTCTTTTCCTTTTCTTTTCGTTTCTAGTCACTAATCATCGTTAAACTTAACCACCTTTACCTATCTAGCGATCACACAAACTTAAATGTTCACGACAAATCACGAACGAATACAAGACGAATACCAAAGCAATTCCAGTCATTAACCATTTAGCCAATTAATTTTCCTCAAACACTTTTGTAAACCTTTTTGATGACGAAGACGATTTAATATTTTATCCCCCTTAAACGATGACCCGTTTTCTATTGAAAGAGCTGTAGTCATTGTTTAAAGAGTCAAATATTGATGAAAACATTTTCCAATTAATGTCTTGAAAATATTGATTGGTGGTGGCAATAAGATTTCTCTTATTTTGACAAGTTAATGCACTGAGACGTATACTAACTCGTGTTAGACCAAGTTATAAAGTAAACTTGATCCCTTTGTATGATTTGGCTTGTAAATCATACCCGAGAAAATTAATTCCCGTTGTGAGCCAACGTTTTCCAAGGAAATACGTGACTTTAATACGAAAAGCGGGTTGCAGTCTGAAATAACTACAAGCCATAATGGGCATGTTTTAAAAAATGTACAACTTTTATACGGACTCTATTTATGGCGCCGTGTCAATTTTAATCGACATTTCTAAAGCCGTAAATATTACCGTACTAAAAGACATGCCCGATTAAAAAAACGAAAATATTTTTGGGTTTTCTTGGTTTTATATTTTTTATGGTTTTTCTTGGTTTTATATTTTTATGGTTTTTGTAGGTTTTATATTTTTGTATTTTTCTTTTTGTGGTTTATATATATACGATAATATACATGATCACGAACAAAGGATACGCATGAATAGTTTACCACCACTATTCTGCTGATTCTTCTGCCAACTCTTTGGGAGTCGCTGGAGAGAAAGATTTCATGCCAAGCTTGTCGATCAAAAACTCGATTCGTCCTCGATCTAAGGCTTTTGTGAACATATCTGCCAGCTGATACTCAGTGGTGACAAAATACAGCTCGATCACTCCGTTTTCCACTTGCTCTTTAATGAAATGGTAGCGAATGTCGATGTGCTTTTCCCGGGAGTGTTGAACGTAGTTGCAGCAAAGGGCAATGGCGCTCTTGTTGTCACAATACATCGGGATTTTGTTGAATCCAAGACCGTAGTCAGTTAGTTGTGATCGCATCCAAAGGACTTAAGCACAACAACTGGACATGGCAATGTATTCAGCCTCCGTGCTAGAAATTGCAGCGCTTTTTTGCCTTTTTGAAGACCAACTAATCAATCTGTCTCCAAGGAGTTGCACAGACCCAGAAGTGCTACGCCTCGTGTCTTGACACCCAGCATGATCGGCATCTGCATATGATATTAAAGCAATAGAGGAATCTTTCGGATACCATAGACCACGATGAAGTGTTCCTTTGAGATACCGAAAGATCCTTTAACAGCATGTAGGTTCTTTTTGGTACGCCGAGCCTGATACCGGGCACACATGCATAGACAAATTGCAGATCAGGCCTGCTAGCAGTCAGATAGAGAAGGGTGCCGATCATCCCACGGTAGAGTTTCGGATCGATAATAGTCCCATTCCTATCTTCATCTAACTTGGATTTCTCCACCATTGGAGTATCCACGGGGTCACAATTTTCAAAGTTATATTTCTTTAATGATTATAGAGCATATTTGGATTGATTAATAAAGATGCCTCTGGGATTCTGAGAAATTTGTAATCCTAAGAAAAGTGAAATTTTTCCCATCATTGACATCTGAAAGCGTGTGGACATTATCTTCTCAAAGTGGTTTGACAATTCTATGTTAGAGGCAGCAAATATTATATCATCAACATAAATGTGTACCAGTATCATGTCGTTGTCTTCCTTGAGAGTGAATAGAGTGGGGTCCACCTTGCCTTTGGAGAAGCCTTCCGACATGAGATATGTTGAAAGGAGATCATACCACGCGCGTGGAGCTTGTTTCAACCCATAGAGAGCCTTCTTAAGCTTGTACACATGATTAGGAAACTCCGTGCTAACGAACCCATTCGGCTGACTAACATAGACTTCTTCCCTTAGTTCACCATTCAAAAATGTCGTCTTCACATCCATTTGATAGACGATCATGTTCATATGAGCAGCATACGCAAGGAATAGTCTAATAGCCTCCAATCGTGCAACCGGAGCAAAAGATTCTTCAAAGTCGATACCCAAGGCTTGTTTGTATCCTCTTGCAACCAATCTAGCCTTATTCTTCAAAACTCCACCCATCTCATCGAGTTTAACCTTATAAACCCACAACAAAGTAAGGATGTTAACCTTGTCAGGGAGAGGAACTAATTCCCATACTTCAAGTCTTTGGAATTCATTTAGTTCCTCTTGCATGGCTTCAATCCAAGATGATTGAGTCATAGCATGTTGCTAGTTTTTAGGTTCAACTTCGGAGAGAAATGCATCAAAGTAGCAATATAGTGCACTCTCTTGTAATTGATGGTGTGTCGAGACTGGTCGATCGAGACTTCCAATAACATTCCTAATTGGGTGATCTTTTGTCCATTTGGTGCTGTGATTTTCAATCTGTGGTGGTCTGGAGTGAACGATTGTAGGAGCTTCTTCTGAGGTAGACGCGGCTGAAGGATTTTCAGGTATCGGTATACCAAAGAATGGAAGCTCTTGTTGGTGAGCATATTCCAAATCGTGATCAACAGAATCCTATTCAACATCATTAGGCGCAAGTAAGGGTGAAGATTCAGGTGTAGTTTGAGAATTACTTGGTGGAGGTGCATCTTGTTCAATGTTAATTGAAGATGCATTTGATGAAGCTTCATTAGCTTGAGCAACAACTTCAGGGATTGGAGCTATCACTACAGGTGCTAGAACTTCATCACTTGGGGGATCAAAGAATTCATCAAACAACGGTTGAAATAGTTTATCCCACTCGGGCCTTGTAGGTGGTATAAATGATGTAGAAGTAGGATTATTGGGAACTAATCCGGAACTAATAGCACCGGTTCCCATCTCGTGAAGCGCGGGTTCAGAGTTGCGTTGCTCAGAAGCCATCGCTGTCAGCTCATCAAAATCTGCGTCCATAGTTTCTAGTATCTTACCAAGACGACGGTTGTAAATTCGGTATGCTTTCTTTGAGGGTGAGTAACCAATGAAAATACCTATATCGGCTTTCGATTGAAGTTTACCCAAATTCTCACTATTAATGTTTGGATAAAAAAGAGCACCAAACACATGAAAGAATGAAACATCGGGTTTACGATCATGTAGAAGCTCGTAAGGTGTTTTTCCATGGCGTTTTCGAATGATAGAGCGGTTTTGGGTGTAACATGCAGTAGATACAGCTTCTGCCCATAAGAATAATGGAGCGTTCGCATAAATCAGCATCGTCCTAGCAGCTTCCATAAGCGTACGATTCCATCTTTCAACGACACCGTTTTGTTGTGGAGTACGTGCAGTGGATGTTTCATGTGAGATACCAACTTCTTCATAGTAATCACGAAGAGTCTAGTTGACGAACTCTGTTCCATTATCAGTACGAATACGGCGGACAGTAGTATTTAAACGTACCTGAATGAATTTCAGAAAAGTGATGATAGCCTTCGGTGCTTCATCCTTTGTACGTAGAAATCTAACCCATGTAAACCTGGAGAAATCATACACAATAACAAGGATGAATTTCTTACCACTCACACTTTCGGTTCGCATTGGCCCACAAAGATCCATATGCAAAAGATGAAGTTTTTCTTGATTGGTGTCTTCAGCTTTGGGCTTGTATGATTTCTTGGTGCTTTTCCCCCTTGAACACGCGGAACATAAATGGTCCTTGTGAAATTTGAGCTTTGGAAGACCACGAACTAATTCGTTTTTAGCTAAATGATTAATAGCATCAAAGTTGAGATGAGATAATCTGCGATGCCATAACCATGACTTGGTCTTAGATGCTTTGGAGAGAAGACATACTAGAGAGGCGGCCATCATGTCTTGTAGGGACAAAGTATAAAGATTTGCACCACGAGACCCCTTCAACAAGTCTTTTCCTTCCAAGTTGCGGATGAAACAAGTGTGTTGTCGAAAAGCAACCTCTAGGTTGGAATCACAGAACTGTCCTACTGAAAATAAATTATGTCCAAGACCTTCTACATAGTATACCCTTGAAATCGTGACATTTCCAATCTGATATTCACCATACCCCATTATCTTTGCAATATGATCATTACCGAATTTTACCGTTCCAAGAAACTTGCTGACGAAATTTCGGAGCATCGAGCGATCTCCGGTCATATGCTTTGAGCAACCGGAGTCCAAATACCAGAGGATGATTTGGACCACCTGAAAATATCACCAGAAGAGGACAATGTATAGGTTTCAGAATCTGAATGTTCCTTGTTATTAGCAGGTACAGATTTAATGATCTTAGATTTGCTAACTTTAGGTTTCTTAGATTTCCTAGCCTTCTTCCTAGTTGGTGGTGTAGAGTCAAGTTGGCTTAAATCCTGAGGTATTTCTTCACTGATAGGCACTATAGTGGGGGCTGACTTAATTAAAGGGCACGGTTTCCATACTTTAGTGCTAGTGTGCCTAATTAAAGGACGTTGAGACCTAACCTCAATGGATGCATTCCTAGTTAAAGGGCACATTTTTCCATCTAATGTAAAGGTCCTACTAGTGGGACGCCATTGCCATCCAACATGGGAACGAGTTCTCCCAGTTGGCTTCCATTCAAGATCATTCCTAATGGCATTCATTTCATTCACATGATCAATAAGACTCAAATCATGACGTTGAGAAAACATGCATTCATTACAATTCCAACATTTTAAATTAGAATTCACAAATGGTTTAGGCTTCTACACAGGTGCAGAGCTTTTAGTCTTAGCAACATGATTCCTTTTATTTAAATCTGAAATAACATCCCTAGGGTGAGCTTCTACTTTCTTCTTGATGGTACTACTAGTGGAGGGCTTGATCTTATCTTTCTTGAGTGGCGATCCTTTAGCCTTAGTAGACTCTTTTACTCCTGTAGAAGGCAAAGTGGGAACATTAGCAACATATTTTAAAGGTGCCTTAGTTGATGGTGCCAATGACGGTTTTGCTTCTGGGGTTTTATTGAATGGAGTTACAGCAATGGGTCGATTAGTGAGTAGTGCAGAACCCGGTTTTCCTATGTATTGCAAATATGCTAAGCAATAATGAACTCGCTGAATATATGCATGAGCTGAATAATAGTGACTACTTGAGGGATCTAACGCATACAAGTCATCTAAAATATCCCTAACAAGGTCCACGTGCTTAATTGCATTCATCATATAAACATCGTAAGTATCCGAATTTTGCTTATGGCGAGGGTTCTTATAGATCACTACTGAATTGGTTGATGGAGCACTAGAGGACGGTGCAGAGTTGGTAGCTAAGTTATTAACAACTTCTTGTCGGGTGAGAAGAAGTGTCTCCTTTAACTCGGCCAAAACCATGTTTTTGTCAATGAGCTGGATATTTAAGTCAGAGATTTCCTCACACTTTTGGTTCAATTGTTCAACATAAGATTGTTGTTGTGCCGCATTAAAAGCGAAGCGTTCTTCTAGTGAACCATAAAGAGTGGACATTCCCTGTCTTGCACGTTCCATCTCCCCTAGAATAGACGAAAGTCTAATTTCTAAGTACTGGTTTTTAGACTCTACAGCCTCTAGTTCCAAAGTTAGTGTTTCGTTCGATGATAAATCTCTCTTTAATCTCATAATCTCTTCCTCTAATACCTTAACTATCTCAATCATCTTGGCACTCGTCTCAACACTGTTTTCACAACCATTTGTTTCCAAAAGATCCTCATTTTTAGTTTGGTGTTTTAATTCTAAAGATATACAATGTTGTTCAAGTTGATTAAAACGTGTTGCAAGTAAATTGTAAGAATCTTGAAGCTTTAAAAATTCAGCGTTAGACTCGTGACAAGAATGATTATCTACCTCATTTACAGTATCAGCAACATTTACAGAGAGATCACACACATCATCACATATATTCACAGCATCATATTTAATCATAGCGGATGTAAGCTCATTCGAATAATTAACATTCACAGTAGTAAGCACATCACACAAAATTACTTGGGACAAGAATCGGTCATACTCGGATAAAATCTTTTCATTTTCAATTAATTGTAGTTCGTAGGCGGTGTCCATTTCATAAAATACTTTTTGAACTTCTTTAATTTCAAAATCGAGATTTTCCGAAAGAGATGCAAAACTTCCTTTTAGATTTTCGACAAAAGTGTTGATCTCATTCTTAAACACCTCGTTCATGTGTTCGAAAGCCCATTCTCCGGCGTTTAGACCATTTGAAGTCGTACATTCCCGGATGACCTTGTCAAAACTAGCAAAGTATTGATTAATCTCTTGCAAGTTTATCCATACAGTGCTAATAGGTGAAAGATCCTTTGGAATTTCCTTAGGTCCTTCCATTTCGACAAGTGTAGGAAGTGTACTAGGGTTTTCTTCATTTAACATGTAGGTTGGTGTTGTGATGAGATCTTTATCCATATGGAAGCGAATTCTAAAGTCTGTTTTTGCAAGCTCTTGATTCATTTTAAAATAATCACACTGGGGATATTTTGCAAAGTTGTATGACCGACTCTCATCAACTAGAGCCTTATTCTCACGATCCTCGAAAATAACAATCAGATCTAAGACCAATCCTAATTTGGTTGCATCATAAAGTCTTGGATTATGGATAAAAGCTTGTCTTGCATACCGTGGGTTAGGGGGAAGGTCTTTTGACGCGATAAGTTAAACTCTCTAAACGATGCGTCAAATAAGTGCACTAGTTGAGAGGCAGCGTATTGTCTTAAAAGCAAATAATCTAAACTCTTAATTCTATTAGCTGCATTAATTTCCATTTCATTCTTTTTAGACTCGAGTAATTCAAAATCCGTTTGAAGTTTGTGAAAATTAGTGACCACTAACTCTTTTTCTTTAAGTTCGTTGGAAAGATTTGCTCTTAAGGTTTCAATTTCTTGCAAATGACCCATTTGTTTGTTTCGAAAATGATCATATTCGGGATTTGTTAGAACATTGGACGAAGGAACTAATTCCAAAGTTTGAACTTTTTCGTTGCACAAGGCAAGCTCAGCCGACAGATTCTTATTCGTAGCTATGGTTTCTAAAAGTGCAATATTCATTTGACTAAGTAACTTTGCAGGAACCATGACCACATCTTGTTGAGCAGGAATATGCGTATGCGAAATGACTCCTGGTTGTGATTCACTCAAAGTCTGGGGACTTGCATTGATATTGCTATCACTGATTGTCTCCTCATTTGAAAGACTCACCACCGAAGACTCATTCGGATTAGCACCCTCTTGCCCAACTTGATGTGGTTGAATACTAGTATCTGTGGTATTAGTAAGTACCTCAGATATTTTATCTGACCCAAAGCTAGAGATAGTTGCCATAAGAGCTGCCTGAGCAGATTGAAGATCATCACAGTCTGAATCGTAAGCATCCAGATCATCTGCTTGGTATGCTGCATTCTGTGTAGTGAGAAATTCTTGTTCTGCAATCCCTGGATCAGCAAGAAATGCTAGCTCCTCTTCATCAAGTTCTTGTCCTTGTGCCTGAGCGCTCACCAAATAAATCTTCTCTGCAAACCATTGACCATCCCTTCTCCTCTTGGGTTTTGTGCAATCCCTAGACATGTGACCTTCTTCCTTACAGTTGTAGCATGTTATCATTCTCAACTTACCTGTGGAATTAGCCCGTGGAGCAGTAACCATTGGAAGAGTGTTGACCATTGGAGCAGGATTGACCATGTGTGCATTGGTGGTTGATGTAGTGGATCTCCCCTAATAAGGTTGAATAGGTTGAACCATTACTCTGCCATTCTCAATGGTAGCTTGTTGTCGAGAATTATATGAGTTCCTCAGCTGATTGTTAGTAGGAGGTGGTCCTCTAAATCCTCGTTTGCTCAATGTCCTTGTGAGGTAAGAAGACATGGTGGCTAACACTTCAGTTGGGTCAGTTCCTTGTTTGAATTCAGGAATGGGAACCTCATCATTATCACAATACATTGCTTGGTCTTGTTGAGTGACATAAGCACTAGAAGGAGTACTTATGTGGTCAGAATAGCTTGGTGGATATGTTGTATTTTCTTGATATGGCGAGTATGATGACTGAGCATAGGGTGCAATGCTTGCTGGTGAATATGGGTGAGGCTGTAGAGCATATTGTGATGCTTGTGGTTCTCTCTGAGACAAAGGTGCATTAAACCGATATTGTTGCTGATGTGAGGTGGGTGGTTGCGATAGAATCGAATATTGGGGGAAGCTTGGAGTCATGTACGGTGATGGATGATAAGCTTGGTGTCCCATGATATAAGGAGTGTTGTTATATGACAAGCTTGGTTGATTTGCCATCAAAGCTAAAGATTCAGGGTACATACCTCGAGGCGAACGGTGCATTATCACGTGTTTCTCATGCTGCTGGAGAAAAGCATAGAGTTGATCCAAATTGCACTTATGCAAATCCCTGGTTAACTTAACATCGGTAATATACTCACCCCATTCAGCTTGAGGTAAAGTATTCAAAAACTTGGTGTTAACCTGGAATGGAGCAATCACGAGATTGTATACATTCAAATCATTCATGAGAGTAGTGAATCTGAAGTAGTAGTCGTGAAGCGTTTCCCCTAGACTGTACATGAACCTATCAAACAGATCATACAACTGACATTCCCGTTCTTGTTTAGTAAGAGACGTACCTTGTAGCAAAACCTTTAGACGTTCCCATAAATCCTTTGCAACCGTATATTGACTTACCATTCGATAGATGTCATGTGGAAGAGCTTGGAGAATGGTTTGAAGAGCCTTTTCGTCTGCATCGGCAATAAGTTGTTGAGCTGGTGTAAGTTCTTCAAACTCCCGTGGTCGAGTCACATTGTTAACAACGATGGTACCATAATCAAGTGGACCATTTAGAATTGACTTGACCATAAGCCTCCCATATGTCGGTTTTCCCTTAATGTATGACATCATACGGCCTTGCCATGCTTCAAAGACTTCTTTAATGAGCATTGGAGGGCGATTATCCGTTCCCGTAATGACGGAAATATCCGTAAGTGATGTCATTTGAGGAATTAATGAATTCGGATTCATTTTGATCACTTTAAAGAATCAAAGATTATCGGTTGATCGAGCAGTGAAGTAAGGTTGTGAGTTGTGTTGTGTTGTTGTGTGAGAAACCAAGATTAAATCCTCTAAAAATCGTCAAAAAAACTCGTAAAAGATCTTGGTTCAGGAAAAAAAATACCTTGATTCGGAATAGTTGTTGATTCGGAATGTTGGTTCAGAATAACTGGTTGATCCGGAATAACTTGTTGATCCGGAATACCTTGTTGATCTGGAATATCTTGTTGATCCGGAATAACTTGTTGATCCGGAATAACTTGTTGATCCGGAATAACTTGTTGATCTGGAATAACTTGTTGATCCGGAATACCTTGTTGATCCGGAATAAGTTGTTGATCCGGAATAAGTTGTTGATCCGGAATAAGTTGTTGATCCGGAATAAGTTGTTGATCCGGAATAAGTTGTTGATCCGGAATAAGTTGTTGATCCGGAATAAGCTTTTGATTCGGAATAACTTTTGATCCGGAAAGAGTTGTTGATCCGGAATAAGCTTTTGATTCGGAATAACTTTTGATCCGGAATATTTTGCTTTGTTCGGAATAGGCTGTGATTCGGAATAATCCTGGAAAAACACTTCGAGACCAAGAACAAGCCGACTTTAAACGAATCTAAACCCGATTTTTGATCAAAAACCACAAAAAGTTTTGTGATTTTTACCAAAATAAGCTAAACCCAACACTTATCTACTAATCCCAACAACAAAAACACCAAAAATTACAAGATTCAAGGTTGATTTTCCTAAAAATCACTAATACACTCAAAAACTAAAAAACAACACAACTCCTTACCTTAAATCACCCCATGGCTCTTGATACCAATTGAAGAATAGTGATAATCTTATGATTCAATAAGGTGGGTTGATGGTTCTAGAGAGAGAAAGTAGTGAGAGAAAGTGAGAGAGAAAATGTGTGTATTTTATTAAATGGAATGTGAAACAACCAAACAACCAACCCCCTTTCCATGGTGGAAAGGGGTATTTATATCCAAGCCACTAATGGACTTGGGCCGGCCCATGACAAGCCCATGGGCCGATTTTAATTAACAAATTAAACAAACATTTAACTACGAGCTATACAACATTCAATAATATTGTGGAGTGACCGATACTTCTAATATACGTTAAAAACGTATTTCTAACACATACCCTCTCAGTTTGATTCGGGTATGTTTCTCTTTCAGTTACGTTACCTATAATTCGGAGACGAATTATTCTTTTTAGGGGGGAAGAGTTGTAAAACCCGCATGCTTTTACCATGAATAGTACCTTAAGATCGTATGTATATAATTAGAACTATCCTTTTATAACATGTTTACGTTTCACGTATAAGAATTATTAGTATTACGTACGTGTTATAACACGATTCGTATTCACTACGTATGAACACACGATAATTATTTCAATAATAATTAAAATCACGAGCATACGAACATGAAATCTTGAACGTAATTTAATCACAAGCTAATATTAATTACATATATATATAGTTAACACGAACTAATATTACGTATGTATATATATTTATTACAAACACGAATAAATATATTAAGTCACGATCGATAACAAATTAAAACACGTAAAACACGAACACGATAAAACACGAGAATACACTATAATATTTAGACTCGAGAAAAGTACGGGTTACCCCATGTGGGCCCCATACCACAAAATTAGGAAGGAGGAATAGGCCAAGCCCATTGTAATTTTTACTAAAACATGGAATTAGGAAAGATTTTGGTCATTTTCACATTACAGGAGAAATAACAAAAACCCTAAAAGTTTTCTTCCTTCTTCCTTTTGTTCCTCTTTGGCCGCCACCTACAATCACCATGGAGGGGTGATTCGGTTTGATTTTAACCTTGGAATTATTACAAGCATTCGTGTGTGTTCATCCTTGATCGATCCACGCATTCGGTGTGACACCCCCAAATCAGGTTTGCAGCGGAATAGTAATTGGGTGTCAGTAAGTGGATCACAGAACAAATGGCATACAAAGCATTGATCATAATTACATGATTTGAAATACAATTGATACAAATATGGTTTTAGTACAATCAGTTGAAGTGTTAAATATCAGTTGTTACAAATATCCCAGTGAAAACAGATCCCCCAATTATTATGATGCTCCTAAATGATGCTCAGTCCATGCTCAAATAATCCAGCTTAATTTCCTGAGAAAAACATGCTTAAAACAGTCAACATAAAGTTGGTGAATTCATAGAGTTTTGTAAAATCATAGTTCAGGACAGTAAATTGTCCTACATAGTGTTGTACAAAGTTTGATATAAAAATCAAGTGTAGGATCTCAAATATCCCATATAGTATTTCATAAGGTTTGATAAAAATCAAGTTCAGATATATCAGTATGTTCCATGTATTAATGTACCAAATAATAAAAAGTCAAGTTTTAGAACCGCAAACATCACAAACATAGTATCGCACAAAGCCAAATACTATAAACTAATTACATTCCCATATTGCCCGAAACTGAAACTTGACAGTTAAGCCCTTAACAAATAAGGGCCCTTCGCCTTATCATTATCAAAGCACCCATAAATAATAATGTACTGACATGTGAAACATCTGTTGTCCTGGCCTAGGCACAGTGAGCATGACTCACCCAGATGGGGACGGTCAATCCCAAATAGATCTATTTATAACATTCAGGCAATTCAAAAATTCTAACAGTTTCGGATGCACGGGTCATGCGGGTTCATCTACAATAGGCAAATGTAATTAAGGGTAACAGTTCAATTTGCGTTTCCTCGATCAACAGTTTATTAAATATAAGATATCAAAATCATATAGTCAAAACAAGTTATAGCATGTCTCCCCCTCGCGGGTTAGTAAAAACATAAATAGTAGTGAAAGGCGAGGCTATGAACTCACCTGAATAGCAGTGTCCCGATAATATCACATATAGTCCAAATAGTATGCTCACGATACAGTTAATTACCTAAGTAATTAATTGGGTCTCAGTATATGTACAAATACAACGCACATATAAATGCAGTTGATGAAAATGCATGATCACGGATTTAATAAGTTGTCATCGTTTTCAGTGTTAAACTTATTGTAAGTTATCGTAACATGTACACTTTTAATTTAATAAAGTGTATTTACTTCGTTCGAATTGTAATAGTTTAAATGAATTAAATAAAAATGATTTTTATTTAATTAAGACTTATGTAATATTTCATAAAAGTCCTAGAAGTTTCAAATGTTCGTAATTAGTCCTCCACGTTTGACGAATTACAATATAGCCCTTAGAGTTTATTAAATAAATATTATTAATAAAACTTAAGTTAAATTGCACACGAGTCCTTGGTTTTAATATAGTTACCAAAACAGCCCCTAGGGCTTGCTAAACTTTCATAAAATGGCAATATTAGTCCTTGTGCTTCAAGTGTTTTATGTTACAAATCTTGATTTTTGAAGATTAATTACGGGTTCGTTACTTAGCCATAAAACAAACGGGGAACATATTTGTATTCTCGGACACGCCGTCTACAAGTTTCATTCTTTAAGTTTTGCTTGAAAACGGCTCTAAAATGGGTAAAAACGGGTTCAAAGACAGCGGGTCAGAATGTTTAAATTTTCATCAGCTTTTAAAGTGTGCGAGGCAGATTTTTAAAGGGCTGTAACTTATTCGTTACTTGACCGTTTTCAGTGTTCTTGGTGTCTACGGAAAGGTAGCCAGGTGATCTACAATATCCTAGTTGGTGTCGGGTTCCAGATCTAACTCTAACTCGCTCAAAAACGCAGCCAAAGTCGGCTGGTCAGCCTACATGTACATGCTGTCAGCTTTTTATCCAAGTGCTGACAGCTTTTAGTGTTCAAACGCAGGTTTTCAAAGTCAGTTTCCCGATTCGTTATAGCTCCGTTTTGGGTGATTCAAAAGGCTGTGGAAAGCTGGCTAGGTGATCTACAAAATGCCCCCATAAACAGATCTATAGTCGGGGTCCTACTAGGTCTAAACAGGGTCTAAAGTTGGCTACTCGGGCTAGTTTTTCACATAAAATAACGCGTATGGTTAATTCGTTTAACCTAGCAAACGTAGTCCGTTTGCGTTCAAATTTGGCATGGGTACTAAATAAGGCATGACTTAAGACCTAGCATTCACGTTTTAGCCTAGCTCGTATTTTATGTACACGTTTCCCTATGGCGTCTTTACTACATCAGGAGGTTGTTTATTGTTTCTAAATGAATGATGCATGTATAAGAATTTAAGATTAAGAAGGAGACCTTACGAGGCTATGCTAGAAGTGATGTAACAAGGAGTTTAAGGAGTACCACGTAGGCATGAACCCAAGGGGTTTTATGTAACATCCTTCTTGGACCGAAACCATTCAAACCATAACCCTACTTCCTTCTTCCTTGCACCATGATCACCATCATGAGTGGTGTATTTAGTATGACAGTAAGTGAAGGAGAGTGATGTTGGTGTTTTTGTATGCCGTGAGAGAGAGATGGATGTTTTTGTGTCCTAGCCATAATCGGATATGTATATAAGCTTAGGATCTTGGTAGATTTTGAAGATCTAGTGAAATCTTAGGTAAGTACAATCCTAGATTGTATGGGATGGTACACTTGGCCTTTCAAGTTAGTGTTGGCCGTGTATGGCAAAAGGGTCAAGGGACAAGAAGAGTGTCCAAGTGCTAGCAAGGTGTTTAGTAAACATGTGGGGAAAATATCTAAGGCATCTAGAAACATTACAAGTCGAATGGTGTATGTTGGATTCGGTTTGTATGTAAGATAGAGGGAGATTGAGTGAATCTAACATGGTACTAGAATATCTTTCATGAGATATGCAAGATTTGGGAAGATTTGTGGGATTTAGTCTAGGTATTTAAGTATGTGGCCTAAACTAGCAAGGTATGGTGTATGGTATGGCATAGTATTGTGTAAGTAAGTATTGCAAGTTGTATGGTTCCTTGTAAGTATAGTATGCATTTGTTGAGTTATAGGTATTTTTGTTGAAGCTTTAGGTAAATTAGTGAAAGTATATAATTAATATATCATTATAAATATTTTACTTGTAGAAAGTAAATAAATGACAATGTTAAAATAATGTATATTGTTTTTAAAGTGTTAGGTGTTTATTTCCATTACAAAATATATGTAATGTATACATATAGAAAACAAGTTCAAGTACTTAGTAATTTAATTAAGTAAAGTTACAGTTTATCACAAAATGTATAGTGAGGTGATGAATCTATTATTCATTCAGGTAAAAGTATGTATATAATATTAAGTTAAAATACTTCACTATTTTTATATACTAAAATCATGATTTTTGCACGTAATAAGTCTTGTATTGATATATTGTAAAAATGATCGGTAAAAATATTATATGATGAACGATAGTAGTAATAAAGCCGGTGACGTGTCAAAAGCCCAAATTCTGGGGTTTTACAGCACCTACCCGTTATTTTAGCTTTGTCCTCAAAGCTTAAAATGAAGTTACTCGTCCAGGGATCAAGTGAGGACACTTTTTCTTGAACGTGTAATCTTGTGAACTCAAGTTCAGACTCCTAGGTGATATTTAGAATGTAGTTATTGATCGTACGCTTTCGGTGAGTACATTATAATGCACAAGGTAACTTGTCTTTTATGTTTTGATACTTTACACATTTGGTCCTTCTATTTTTGAAATGTGGCCCTTAGGGCACGAATAGTTTCCAATGAAAATAACTTAGGGCTCAAAATAAGTTTCAAAACTGGCAAAATCAACCTCTAGGGTTTTTAATTCGTGTTAAATCAACTAGGGATTCTTTCAAGTTTGTTAATGTCTACGTTTAGCCCTTAAGAATTAGTAAAAGGTTCATTAAATCATATTCGAGTTCTAATAAGTTTACAAGGTTGGATAAAATAGGACAAGTTTGTTTTAAGTCTTGGTTTTTATTTAAATGGGCTTCCCGATATACTTCTATCCTGCGGAGAGCAAACATCAGTTTGACTCCAAAGCTTCACTTAGCGAAATGGCTAAGATTATTGTTGATAGTGATTGGGTAAGAAGTTGCAAAGAATCTGCTTTATTTGTGGCTGAGCTGGGGCATAAGTTGCGTGGAGAAGACGTACTTCCAATGATGGAAATCAAAGAATAAAGAAGTGTGCATCCCTGGTGAGATGCTAAAAGGGTCATGCATCTCCTGTTGGTGGTTCAAAATTTGTACAATTTTGACTTCTAAAAGGAGGAAGTCATTCATTTCAAGGTTTGTTAGACAATGGCATTGTCGAACTAATTGGATCCAAAGAGGAAGAAGATTGTCCAAAAGTATGGGACATCAATTATCTCTTTCTGGAGGTGACAAACATAACCCTACAATATACACCCATTGTGAGTTCGGCACGTCTTTTATGCTTGGGTTTGTTTTCCTTGTCGATTTGAGAAATGTGAGCTTAGAAGCTAAGGCATCCTCTTACCAAGTATTTATGGGCTTCGATACAATAAATGACACTAAGTCTAGTGTCGATAAAGTCTGTGTTACCGTCGTCTCGAATGGTCGAGGTTTCATTTCCTCATGGCATATGAAACAGCTTGACACCCAAAAGGGGTCAAATGAAACGGAAGTCGGCACCCCAAAAAGGGTTTAAAATGCAGCGGAAATAGACACTCCCAAAGGAGTCAAATGAAACAGAAGTGGACATCCCCTAAATGGGGTCGAATGCAGCGGAAGTGGTATTTGGGGTTAAGGATAAGCCAAAAGTCAAGAGCACGATGCTTTGATCTAAAAGAGATGAACACGAATCTTCCTATGTTTTTGGGTGAGGATAATGACATCAGATATAAGTTATCTTAATGATAAGATATTATTGGAGGAAATGTGAGTCAAAAAGGATTACATCCCATAACTGGATAAATAAAATAACATCAATTATGAGTCATGTCGAATATATTTAAGCTCATGTGATTATAAATTTCTATTTACATCGATAAGCGTCCTCATCCATGTAAGGTAAAATTCATAACTCCATTCGGTGACCTATGATTTCTTTATTCAAACGAAAAAGCGTCCAAATTCGTTTCAATAAGGATTTCATAGCCCACCTTACCTAAATATTTCCGGCAAGGCTTATTATTTAGAATAATTATAATATCTAAGATAATAGATATTATTA
The DNA here is from genome assembly GCA_025667525.1 of Glebionis coronaria. Taxonomy (NCBI): domain Eukaryota; kingdom Viridiplantae; phylum Streptophyta; class Magnoliopsida; order Asterales; family Asteraceae; genus Glebionis; species Glebionis coronaria. The sequence continues at coordinate 461,359,108 of CM046877.1, forward strand.
AGATACTTTACAGCCCGTTTGCTTATAACCTTCGTCTTCAGACGTCCCATAACATCTTAATACGAAATTATAAATAAACTTCTGGTCCGGTGGCTTAAGATACTAAAATTATTTTACTTAATTAAAGTAAACAAGTGACAATGTAAAATAATGTACATTGTTTTTAAAGTGTTTAGGTATTTATTCCTTTTAGGTAATATATGTATATATGTACATATAAAAATAATCCAAGTACTTAATAATTAAATTAAGTGAGGTTACAGTTTATCTCCAAATATGTACTGAGGTGATGAATTTTATTATTCGATCAAGTGGCCAGTTAGTTGCCAGAGTAGTCAATAGATGACTAAAGGTTCATATATTATTCAATCAAGTGGCCAGTCAATTGCCAAGGTAGTCAATAAATAACTAAAGGTTCATATATTATTTAAAATAAATATGAAAGGTAGTATGAAAATAGGTATATGATAATTAATAAGTCATATAAAAGTGAAATTATATAAATTCCAAATATAAATAGTACAACAGTTGACAAAGTCAGTAAGGTAAAATCAGAGGTTTACGTACCAAATTATAAGCGAGAGAAATTAGATGTTGACGCGCGATAACGTGCGCAAGAATACGTATCAAACAAGGAACGCATATATACAATATAATGATATATTACAATCATAAGTATAGGCATTGTATCATATAGTTACTTCTAGTAAGGTATGTATACCTATATACACATAATAGCAAGTTCAAACATCTAATAAAAGGTAGTACATGGGATAACGCTCCCTAGTCTGTTTTTAAATATTCCAGTATGTACGGTTGTTATAAACCCGTTCCTATTATGTGGACAGTCAGTTTTCCAAGTAGTCAAAGTAGACTAACCGGTTTATAGTTATCAATTAATTATAAGCAATAATCAGCGTATATGAAATGATTAGCGCATAAGCTTAAGCTTGATACAAAATCAATCGTGGAGGATTTAAAAATCTTAGTATAAGATTTTAAGGATTTATTTGGATTTCATTATAATACCAACTCGTTTTTAGGCAATCCATTTATGTTACTGTATTTTAGTTAAATACATCGTTGTACAAGTATTAATAACTTCCATTGAAATTTGTTATTAATAATATCATTTAAGTAAAAGTATTTTACTTACCATAGTTGTATTTTACTTTTATAATCTACGTACATTAAATTTCAATTTTTTTTTTTTTATGAACAGTTATAAAAGTAATAACGCTTTATTACATTTAACTTAATGTCCCCAAAGTTTTCACAAGTTAAATAATAACCCTTTGTTTACAAGTTTAAGAAAATGATGGTTCTAGTCCATTTAGTTTAGGATTCGCCCAAGTTTTAATACATTAAATGAAATAAGGGGTCTAGGGTTTGCTTAAGGTTCGGTTATTGGCATTTATTCCCCCCTAGACTTTCAAATATTTGCAATATTTGTAATTACTGTTTTATCAAAACAAGTTTCAATGTCACGGTTTTAATCCATGGGTTTAATGAATTGACATTTTTAGTCCAAAAGTTTTTATAAGATATATTTTTGGTGTAAAAACTTTGTTTAAGTATAATATCACTAAGTGGGCTTATTAAATGTGCCAAAAGAGCTAATGGGCTTCCCAAACCCTTATTGAACTTACAAGATCCATTAACAATTTTTGTGAGCTAGGGATTTCTTAATGGGCCTAATTACATTTTTAGATCCATTAATATTACAGGTTTTACTACATAGGTCCATAGGACAATAAATGGGCCTAATGACTTCCTAATGGACCTAAACATATTTTAGTCAATTAATAATACTTAATCATTTACCTAGGTGTGAATTTTATGAAACCTTACAAGCTTATTACTGGTTTGTAAAGATTTAAGTCTAGATCTCTAAATAAAGAGTAAAAAAAAAACACCTACGGTATGTTTTATTTCCGGGTTTCAAGTGAAATCCAAGTTGGTTATAAATTTGTATATTAATTATAAGCTTCACAGTATTTTAGGATAAAGTCCAATCTTGTTTTATGTTTACATTGAATTTACGAGGTACCAAAAATTAAGATTTAGGGTTTATTATGAGTTCATAAGTTTATTACAAGTTCTAAAATGAATTAGATAGCTCAAGCTATATTTCTTTTCCATGTGTTTTCATTATGAAATCTAGGTTAAAAAAAGTAAATTTTTAAAATCCATACATAAGATCTAGGTTTTTACAAGTTTGTTATAAGTTCAACAGGATTTAATCAAGATCTCAAACAAAAATAATCAAATTTTAGATTTTTCTCAAGATATATAAAAGTCTAGTTAAGTTTACCAAAGACGTGGTAAGGATTTTCAAAGATACATTAAGATTTCTAAGAATCTAATTTAAACTTTTCCAAAATTTAATTAAGTTCTTCCAAAATACAATTATTCAAGAAAAGATTTCCAAAATCCTTTTATTTTATTATTTGTTTCTTTGCTAAGTTATATATAAAAATATATTCCAAATTTTCCGAGATTTTCCAAAATATATTTTAGATTTTACAAGATTTCCAAAATCTATTTTAGATTGTACAAGATTTTTCAAAATCTATTTTAGATTTTCCAAGATATTCCAAAATCTATTTTAGATTTTTCAAGATTTTTCCAAGATTTTCTAAAATCTATTTTAGATTTATAAAAATCTGTTTAGATTTACCAGGATTTATAAAATCTAATTTATATCTTCAAAAGATTTCCATTTTCATATTTCCAGGGGTTTGTTATATATTATGTTGTTTGTGTTTATAATGCATTGTTCGGGCCATCATACTTCAGAAGCCATTCTATAAACGTTTGAGGAGCGAGGGCACTTTAAATCGTAAACCCAACCACTCAGTCAAAACGTAATATCGAGATGGAACATCTTTAGTATAAAGCTCCCTACTAACATGACATGTTTATAAGTTTCATTAAATACGTTAAGTATTTTAATATTTTAATATCTTCATAAAGATATTAAACAGTCGTAATACGTAAAGTACGTAAATGGTTAGCACCTAGTAATACCATAAATATAAATGCATAGGATAACGAATTGCATTTAAATCATCTAGTTATGCATGCTCTCTATGCTATATGCTCTCTAAGTATGTCCCGTCAAAAACCCAGTTTTTGAAATCTAAGTTTTTGAAATTTTAATCCGGTTATAGTTCAGTTAATAAAATAGAAAAACAATTTTATTTTTGATCTGATTCTCTATAACCATTCGCTCTGATACCATTCTGTGACACCCCCAAATCAGGTTTGCAGCGGAATAGTAATTGGGTGTCAGTAAGTGGATCACAGAACAAATGGCATACAAAGCATTGATCATAATTACATGATTTGAAATACAATTGATACAAATATGGTTTTAGTACAATCAGTTGAAGTGTTAAATATCAGTTGTTACAAATATCCCAGTGAAAACAGATCCCCCAATTATTATGATGCTCCTAAATGATGCTCAGTCCATGCTCAAATAATCCAGCTTAATTTCCTGAGAAAAACATGCTTAAAACAGTCAACATAAAGTTGGTGAATTCATAGAGTTTTGTAAAATCATAGTTCAGGACAGTAAATTGTCCTACATAGTGTTGTACAAAGTTTGATATAAAAATCAAGTGTAGGATCTCAAATATCCCATATAGTATTTCATAAGGTTTGATAAAAATCAAGTTCAGATATATCAGTATGTTCCATGTATTAATGTACCAAATAATAAAAAGTCAAGTTTTAGAACCGCAAACATCACAAACATAGTATCGCACAAAGCCAAATACTATAAACTAATTACATTCCCATATTGCCCGAAACTGAAACTTGACAGTTAAGCCCTTAACAAATAAGGGCCCTTCGCCTTATCATTATCAAAGCACCCATAAATAATAATGTACTGACATGTGAAACATCTGTTGTCCTGGCCTAGGCACAGTGAGCATGACTCACCCAGATGGGGACGGTCAATCCCAAATAGATCTATTTATAACATTCAGGCAATTCAAAAATTCTAACAGTTTCGGATGCACGGGTCATGCGGGTTCATCTACAATAGGCAAATGTAATTAAGGGTAACAGTTCAATTTGCGTTTCCTCGATCAACAGTTTATTAAATATAAGATATCAAAATCATATAGTCAAAACAAGTTATAGCATGTCTCCCCCTCGCGGGTTAGTAAAAACATAAATAGTAGTGAAAGGCGAGGCTATGAACTCACCTGAATAGCAGTGTCCCGATAATATCACATATAGTCCAAATAGTATGCTCACGATACAGTTAATTACCTAAGTAATTAATTGGGTCTCAGTATATGTACAAATACAACGCACATATAAATGCAGTTGATGAAAATGCATGATCACGGATTTAATAAGTTGTCATCGTTTTCAGTGTTAAACTTATTGTAAGTTATCGTAACATGTACACTTTTAATTTAATAAAGTGTATTTACTTCGTTCGAATTGTAATAGTTTAAATGAATTAAATAAAAATGATTTTTATTTAATTAAGACTTATGTAATATTTCATAAAAGTCCTAGAAGTTTCAAATGTTCGTAATTAGTCCTCCACGTTTGACGAATTACAATATAGCCCTTAGAGTTTATTAAATAAATATTATTAATAAAACTTAAGTTAAATTGCACACGAGTCCTTGGTTTTAATATAGTTACCAAAACAGCCCCTAGGGCTTGCTAAACTTTCATAAAATGGCAATATTAGTCCTTGTGCTTCAAGTGTTTTATGTTACAAATCTTGATTTTTGAAGATTAATTACGGGTTCGTTACTTAGCCATAAAACAAACGGGGAACATATTTGTATTCTCGGACACGCCGTCTACAAGTTTCATTCTTTAAGTTTTGCTTGAAAACGGCTCTAAAATGGGTAAAAACGGGTTCAAAGACAGCGGGTCAGAATGTTTAAATTTTCATCAGCTTTTAAAGTGTGCGAGGCAGATTTTTAAAGGGCTGTAACTTATTCGTTACTTGACCGTTTTCAGTGTTCTTGGTGTCTACGGAAAGGTAGCCAGGTGATCTACAATATCCTAGTTGGTGTCGGGTTCCAGATCTAACTCTAACTCGCTCAAAAACGCAGCCAAAGTCGGCTGGTCAGCCTACATGTACATGCTGTCAGCTTTTTATCCAAGTGCTGACAGCTTTTAGTGTTCAAACGCAGGTTTTCAAAGTCAGTTTCCCGATTCGTTATAGCTCCGTTTTGGGTGATTCAAAAGGCTGTGGAAAGCTGGCTAGGTGATCTACAAAATGCCCCCATAAACAGATCTATAGTCGGGGTCCTACTAGGTCTAAACAGGGTCTAAAGTTGGCTACTCGGGCTAGTTTTTCACATAAAATAACGCGTATGGTTAATTCGTTTAACCTAGCAAACGTAGTCCGTTTGCGTTCAAATTTGGCATGGGTACTAAATAAGGCATGACTTAAGACCTAGCATTCACGTTTTAGCCTAGCTCGTATTTTATGTACACGTTTCCCTATGGCGTCTTTACTACATCAGGAGGTTGTTTATTGTTTCTAAATGAATGATGCATGTATAAGAATTTAAGATTAAGAAGGAGACCTTACGAGGCTATGCTAGAAGTGATGTAACAAGGAGTTTAAGGAGTACCACGTAGGCATGAACCCAAGGGGTTTTATGTAACATCCTTCTTGGACCGAAACCATTCAAACCATAACCCTACTTCCTTCTTCCTTGCACCATGATCACCATCATGAGTGGTGTATTTAGTATGACAGTAAGTGAAGGAGAGTGATGTTGGTGTTTTTGTATGCCGTGAGAGAGAGATGGATGTTTTTGTGTCCTAGCCATAATCGGATATGTATATAAGCTTAGGATCTTGGTAGATTTTGAAGATCTAGTGAAATCTTAGGTAAGTACAATCCTAGATTGTATGGGATGGTACACTTGGCCTTTCAAGTTAGTGTTGGCCGTGTATGGCAAAAGGGTCAAGGGACAAGAAGAGTGTCCAAGTGCTAGCAAGGTGTTTAGTAAACATGTGGGGAAAATATCTAAGGCATCTAGAAACATTACAAGTCGAATGGTGTATGTTGGATTCGGTTTGTATGTAAGATAGAGGGAGATTGAGTGAATCTAACATGGTACTAGAATATCTTTCATGAGATATGCAAGATTTGGGAAGATTTGTGGGATTTAGTCTAGGTATTTAAGTATGTGGCCTAAACTAGCAAGGTATGGTGTATGGTATGGCATAGTATTGTGTAAGTAAGTATTGCAAGTTGTATGGTTCCTTGTAAGTATAGTATGCATTTGTTGAGTTATAGGTATTTTTGTTGAAGCTTTAGGTAAATTAGTGAAAGTATATAATTAATATATCATTATAAATATTTTACTTGTAGAAAGTAAATAAATGACAATGTTAAAATAATGTATATTGTTTTTAAAGTGTTAGGTGTTTATTTCCATTACAAAATATATGTAATGTATACATATAGAAAACAAGTTCAAGTACTTAGTAATTTAATTAAGTAAAGTTACAGTTTATCACAAAATGTATAGTGAGGTGATGAATCTATTATTCATTCAGGTAAAAGTATGTATATAATATTAAGTTAAAATACTTCACTATTTTTATATACTAAAATCATGATTTTTGCACGTAATAAGTCTTGTATTGATATATTGTAAAAATGATCGGTAAAAATATTATATGATGAACGATAGTAGTAATAAAGCCGGTGACGTGTCAAAAGCCCAAATTCTGGGGTTTTACATTCGGTATAACCTTTTTAATCCTTTTCTTTTATGTTTTGATTTATTACATTACATAAGATCATGATGTTTTTAAAAACTAATTAAAAACATTTATTAAACATGTCTATGATTATGGGGTAGATCAAAACAAGGGTTTTTAGGGGTGTTTGTCTAGCCGAACCCCTAAGGGGTCTCGGCTTGGCTTGTGAACCACCACCGAGACCTCATGGTCTCTGTTTGGTGGTGTAGGTCCCACGGCAGCAGCAAACCAAAGGGAACCCCAAAGTGGTTCGGGGTATGGTGTCGATTTCATGTCCGGTTCATGGTTTCTAGTCAAGATCCGGTTCACGGTTTATGTTAAGATTTTTTTTTATAATCATATGTTAAAATTAAATTAATGAATATGACATGATTAATTTAATAAACATGACTTAGGTTATAATTTAATTATTAGAATCATGGAATTATTAACCTAAGTATTTTATATTTTCTGGACTTTATAATTAATTAATTATTAAAAACCATAGTTATTATTAATTAATTAACATGACTTAGGTTATATTATTAATAAATAATAATACATGTTTTAACCTAAGTATTTAACTTTATTTAATTAAAAACATGATATATTTAATTAAATACTTTTAACCTATAGTTTATTTAAATTACATGTAATAATTAATAAACTATACATTATATCATTATGACTTAGAAAAATAATCAGAAAAACACTTAGGCTTATATACTTAGCTTATTTAACCAGCTTATATCTAATTATGGAAACTCTCTATTTTTAGAAACTTATTTAATTAAGGCAGCTAATCTATTTATGGAAACTTTCTATTTTTAGAAACTTATTTAATTCAGGCAGCTAATCTATTTATGGAAACTTATTTAATTAAGGCAGCTGATCTATTTATGGAAACTTTTTATTTTTAGAAACTTATCTATTTTAAGTAGTAATTCTATTTTTGGAAACTTTCTATTTTTGGAAACTTTCTATTTTTGGAAACTTTCTATTTTTGGAAACTTTCTATTTTAGGAAACCTGCTATTTTTGGAAAGTTACTTATTATTTCACAGTAAGTATAATAATACATGAAATACCAGAAATACTTAATCAGAATAGACAGAATATAAGATAAACACAGTTTAAGGCTTTAAACAGTAAAACATGATATGAACATATGAAATAAGCTAAGACATGACATAAAGCCAGTTACGTGTTTAGTAAGCAGATACTTATTCATGTATGTATTTAGGTAGCATTAGTGATACCGAAGTAGGATTCTCCTCAGTTCATCTTCTTCGTTCACTGGACATAAGGTACAGATTCCCGTCCTTTCAGTATGGACATTCTTTCCTTATTAGGATTCCCCGTATGCAGCCAACTGTTTTCCCAGTATTTGTTTTATATGTTTTTGAATTGCTTATGTTTAATTAGAATACCTAAAGCCATATACATGCATGACCAGTTTCACCTAGTTATGGAGGTACCATAACCATAACATTGGAGGCACCAATGTTATGACTTCACCACGGCGGAGTGATTGCTCGTGGCGTCCCTTTAGCTTTTGGCCATATTATTATATTTATCATGTGGGGCATATGGGTGCATCCTAGTTATATGTTTTCAGCAGATTACTCAGTTCGAATGTGGTGTGTGCCTTGCATCCTTCACAAGGAGCTGATCCCTCCTACCCAAAACCAGTATATTAAATTAGAGGCAGCCCCTCTAATTTGCATGATGAGGTCACCCCTCCAAGTATTCATGCACGGTGGATTTTCATGACCTATATTGGCTAATGGTAAAATATGTTAAACAGTTTTTCAGAAGATAAACATAAGGCTTTTCAAACTATAAAACCAGTTTTATGAACATGTTCCAGGTTTTCCAGGACTTATACAATTCCACTGCTATTAAGTCTTTGTTATGTTTTAGTCATTAATACTATGTCTATATCCGTGCACTGAGCATTTTGCTCAGCCGTTACTTTCCTTTCCATGTCCCAAAACGGCAGGTACCCTAGGAAAGACTCGAGCATTTGGAGGTCGTGCATAGGATGGAAGCTACTAGAGACTTCTTTTCCTTTTTGCCTTCATATACTTATGCTTGTTTAGTCTTTCATTCATTTCTTTTGCTTTATTATGTTTTGGGCTTATGTTTGGGAACCGATGTTTGATTCCGGTTATCCCTATGGTCATGTAATGTTTTAGACATTTATCCTGGTATGCTTTGATGACACGCCATAATTACGCGTAACGTTCCATTATCAAAATGGGGTGTTACATCCACTTTCAAGTACCTTATGACAAAGCAAGATGCTAAGCCTAGGCTTTTGAGATGGTTTTTGTTGCTACAAGAGTTTTCTATTGAAATTTGTGATAAGCAAAGAGCCGAGAATTTAGCGGCGGATCACTTGAGTAGACTTGAGTATCCTTTTCAAGGAGAATTACCTCATAAGGAAATCAATGAATCCTTTCCACTTAAGGAACTCATCTCTATCTCTTCACAAGAGGATGCCACCCTTTGGTTTGCGGATATTGCAAACTATCTTGTGGGGGATGTACTTATAGAGGGTTTAACTTCCCAACAAAAGAAAAAGTTTCTCAAGGAAGCAAAATATTACTTTTGGGATGACCCTAATCTCTTTAGGAAATCTGTGGACCAAATCATAAGACGTTGTGTAGATGGACCCGAAGCATTTAAGATCTTAGACGCTTGTCATAAAGGACCTACGGGGGGCCATTTTGGGCCCAACTACACGGCCAAGAAAGTTATTGATTCGGGTTACTATTGGCCTTCAATTTACAAAGATGCCCAAGAGATGGTGAAATTTTGTGATGTTTGTCAAAGACAAGGAAAAATTAATCAAATAGATGAGATGCCACAAAATTTCATACAAGAATGTGAGATTTTTTATGTATGGGGTATAGATTTCATGGGACCTTTTCCATCATCAAAGGGCAATAATTACATACTCGTAGCCGTGGACTATGTTTCTAAGTGGGTTGAGGCTAAAGCCTTACCTAACAATGATGCTAGAGTTATAGTCAAGTTCTTGAAGTAGATTTGGTGTACCTCGGGCTATCATAAGTGATTGTGGGACTCATTTTTGTAATGATCAATTTACAAGAGTCATGAAGAAGTATGGTGTTAACCATAGACTTTCTACCGTGTATCATCCTCAAACCAATGGCCAAACCGAGGTCACAAATCGTGGTTTAAAGAGAATTTTAGAAAGAACGGTGGGAGAGCATCGAGCTTCTTGGTCAGATAAGCTTGATGATGCTTTATGGGCTTTTAGGATGGCTTTTAAGACACCAATTGGTTGTACTCCTTATAGACTTGTTTATGGAAAAGCATGCCACCTCCCATTCAAGTTAGAGCATAAGGCTTCATGGGCTCTCAAATGGGCTAACTTTGATTTAAACCAAGCCGGTTCACATAGGAAAGACCAACTTAACGAGATGGATGAATTAAGAGCCAATGCCTATGAAAACTCGTTGCTTTACAAGGAAAAGACTAAGCAATTGCATGATGCTAAGATTAAAAATCGTGAGTTCAAAGTTGGAGAGCCAGTTCTCCTCTTTAACTCATGGTTGAAACTCTTTGCGGGCAAGCTTAAGTCATGATGGTCTGTTCCATTCACCATTGCTCAACTATTTCCATATGGGACTATTGAGTTGTCTCAACCAAATGGCCTAAATTTCAAAGTGAATGGTCACCGTGTTAAGCATTACTTTGGGGAGGAAATTTATGTGGAAATGGTCCAAGAGATCCCTATTTTCCCCATGAATTAATTCATTGTGGGAAGAGTCGAGCTAGAGACTTCATAAATCAATCTTGAATAACTAGGTTTAGATCTTTTAGACTAGAGTGTGATAGGATAGGAATAAGGGTATATAGATGACAATAAGTGTAGGGGGATGCCTCTATTTTGTCTTCTTGATGTTTGTAAGGTTGCTCTCTCTCATTGCATGCATTGGAGATTATGGAGGAGGCCCTTGTATCGGGTTCACTTTGTTACTATTGTGATTTTCAAACCACATTGTGCTTAAAATCAATTCACTATAGTAGACTTTTCATTAGCTTGGGTTAAGAAAAGTTATCAATGTCATAAGTGTAGGAGAGTTTACTCTAATACTCTTAAACATTAAGGACAATGTTTATCTTAAGAGTAGGGGGTCTTCTATTGATGTGACCTTACATAGAACTTTGCTATTGACTTCATGATAACTTGGAAATTAATTTTTCAACATTTTTCAAATTTTTGATCTACTTTGGCCACAAAAAATATGCATTCATAATTTTTTCATTAATCATTTTTCATTTGCATAACACATTTGCATTGTATATATTCTTCTTTTATTTTTCATCAAAAATATATAAAAAGGAAAAAAAATATAATAAAGGATATGGTTTAACAAATTTAGACTTCTTTGACATATTAGGCCCACCATAGATACTTTGACTCAACCCGAGTTTGCTTATCTAAGCTTACTCTAGCTAGTATCCTTAACCATGTAGACCTTTATTGGCTTATTAGGCTAAGCATCCACTAGTCTCATTATTTGAGATTTTAAACTGTGGAGAACAAGATATGATAGAGTTTGAAGTAAGTGTTAAGGGCTAGATAAACCTCATACTAATTTATTGTGGCTTTTATATCCCTTTTCGTAAACTTTACTTTCTTGTTAACACATGTATATATGTTAATAAATAATCAAGAACGGTTTTAATTGGTTTGTAGTCTCTTATGCATTTTTGACTAATCATTTGTGGTTGGTATAAGTACGACTTAAGATTATAAGTTAGAACGTTCTATGTGTACTAGCCTTATGTCATGCTTAATACTTAGCGGGTGCTTTTCCTTTTATTCTTTTCAACTTTCTTTGTGAGGAATAAAGAAAAATAAGAGCGGCTTATGAAAAAAATGAGTGGCTAGAAAAAAAAGAGAAAAAGAAAAGAAAGAAAAAAAATAATTATACAAGACTCCCAAGAGGGGCAGTGAAGTGTTAATTATAGTAGCTATTGAATTCTAATATAACTCTTACATGGGTTGCGGGGATTTGATAGTTGCTCTAATCTAATATTACCTTGACGGGTTGCGGCATTGAAGATCCAAGGTCTCAAAAAGGCGGCGGATATAAATTATTGCGTGAGTTTTATTTTTCTTTTCTTAGCGAGTATGTAGCTACTTATTAATGCATGACATAAGGATCTTACACATAAGGATCTTACACATAAGGTGAATGACTTATTATTTTGGGTCGGACTTATATCAATTGTGGGCGGTTTTTCAAGTAATGGGTGAGATGGTTACTTAGGATTAAAATCGTGCTTCCTTATTTTGAGATTTTATATTTCTTATATTTCATGCTTTAAATAATGACAAACTTGCCTTCAAGCAATTTGCTCAAATAATGACCGGTCTTAGAGGCATAATAAGTGGGGGTATAAGAGTAACACAATTATGAATAAGTTGATGCACTTTCACTTATGGATAACAACGATCTTGTTTTTAAGCTTGATATGGGGAAAGTGAAAATTGAGGATGATAAGTGTTCATGGTACCAAAGCCCTAATTAAAGTCTTTGGTTTCTTTATGAGTAAGTTCCATCAAAATCATTTCATAGAAAAATCCAAAAATATATAAATAGAATTGTTTTCCTTTCCATTGCAGTGTATAAATCAAAATCATGCATCATATAGTGTAGTGTAGTGTAAATGCATTCCATATTGGCCGAGGTGGATTAATTATGAGAAAAGTGTAAATTGGTGCTTTAAAATGTGGCATTACATGAGGTCATGGCAATGATCAAGTGTAGGGGATTTGGTATGAGTGAAATCTCATATCAATTATATCATATTAAACCCTAAAACACAAAGCAAAATACTTGATTTTGATTCATAAAAGCAGTATTATGGGTATGTTTTGTTATTTCTGCTTGTGTAGGTAAAAAGATACAAATATGAAGCAAACAAAGGAATCAAGCCTTTATTGATGAAGAAAAGACAAGAAGAGGATGAAAAGTGACAAGCCAAGCAAAGACAAAGGACCTTTCTTGACACAATTCAAAGTTGAAGGAATAAAGTTACAAAATTGGAAAAGTCAAGAACAAAGTCAAACATGGTCAACTATCAAGTCAAGGGGCTTATTATGGTCAAACAAGAAGTCAAAGAGCCAGAAATAACAAGACAATAAAGATCTTAGCTTAAATCGGAATCTGCTAAACTTAAGGGACTAAAATTGCTAAGTTTTAAAGTATATTATGGTTTCAATCCATTTGATACAAAACTAACCAGTGAGAGGCGCCCATTCCCTTCACGTGGATCACCACGTCATTGCTAGCTGGCCACTAAAAGACGTCACAATAGATAAGCCAATCCCAACAGTGCATCCCACTACTTAAACTTCCAACCAATCATAAATTAATGTTTGGATAATGATTCGAGTGAATTGTTTTCACCCAATACCAACATCACACGTGTCCATTCAAACTCATAACGAGCCCAGATTCAAGATAGAGAAGGAGTGATTTTTAGAGCAAGTGTTTAACATCAAAAGTGCTCTAAATCAAGAGAGGAATCCATTCCAAGTGATCAATTAAGCTAAAAATCACTCAAGAGGAAAATCCAAAATCTTTTCTTCATCTGAAATTTGCAATTAAGCAATTAAGGCCACGTGGAATCTGGGGATTGGTTCCCACACGTCACTCATCCTCAATTAACTTCAATCTTCTTCTATAAATACCCTTGTATTCATTGAATTTGTGTATTGTAGCCAGTTTGTGAAAAAACACACACTTGTCATTTCCTCTCATTTTCAGTTACACGAATTAGTTAGTAACTAATCTCAAGTGTCTGATAAACACTTGAGATAGTTAGTTAGCTTGTAACCTAATTGTAACTACCTACCTTCCATTAATAAAATTCTACTTCACTTCAATTCACTTCTCCGTTACTGCTTATCTTACATACACTGTTGCTATTGATTTCCATTGATCAAACTGATCAATGGAGGTTGTTTGAGTATTTTGGAAGCTTGTTAGTTGATGCAGAGATGATCAGTCCTTGATGATGATGATTATGATTTGATGAGTTTTGGTTGTTGATTTTGGAGTTTGGTGTTAGTTTTAGTAGGCTCAACGCCTCACTACTCCATCAAAGGAGACTTCAAGCTAAAAGGTGTTTGAATTCTTGTTTTTGTTCCACTCAAATGTCTTGCCATGCTCAATTCTTAGTTACATAGCTTTACTGCTTAATTGTGATTGATTTAGTGTTCATTTGTTGTGTTTGTTATGATCTGATAGATTGTTAGTTGATTACTTAGCTTCTTATCAGTCCTAGTCTTGTACATTTTGCTTTTTATTGCATAATCTGTCATCAGCTAGTCCATGTATTCATTTCCAGAGGTTACTTGTTAGTCTTTGACTGTTTTGGTGTGCATTTGGTTAGAGTAATTCAGTCTGATAGCTAGCTAGTCATTTAACAAGCTTTTGAGTACTTTGCTTTTGTTAAAATCCTTAATCAGTCACTTAACCAGTGTTTGGAATTAGAGTGTTTGTGTAATTGGTTAAGTGCTTTTGATATTTTCTGGTTTAAACATGTTCATTAGTCTACTTGTAGTCAGTTTTCAGGTTTTTGTAGTCAACACTTTTGTCAAAAAGGCAAATAGCCAACAAAAAGATTGGGTCATTTTTCATAAGCCTAGAACAAGCTAGATTTAATCAGTTCTCAAATCTTTGTTAGTGAGTTTTAAAAGCTGAAATTTGGTTCTAAGTAAAGTTCAATATATGAGCTTTCCAAATTACTAAGGTAGAACATACAATATTAATAATTGACCTTGGAATTAGCTTATAAATAAATTGATGAGCCATTTGTAAGTTTATGTAATGAGTCTTAACTGATTAGTCATTTCCCACTATTCTACTTCATAAATCTTCCCATTTTCTTGCAAATTCTTGTTACCAAACTCATTTTAAGGTAATCTGGAACTTTTCAGCTTTTTGGACATTTTTGGTCAACAAAAGTCAACGATAAGCCAGATTTGCTTATCTTGAGATTCCAGCTTATTCACTGAATCATTTTCCTAAATTTTTTATATTACAGCCTTGTAATCAGTAGCTTAATCATTTTCATAGAAAAAATCAAGTTGTGGATGTCTAATTCAGCTTATTGCTTATTTTGAGCTTATCACAAAAAGCTAACTTGAGTTCTAGCTTATTTCAGTTAGTTTCCTTTGACAAGCCTAGCTAAATCTTGATTTTAAGAAGTCTGCAAAAACTAGAGCTTATTTAGTTGAGTATTAAGCTCATACGAGCTTATTGATCCCTTGTTACCCGTTTTCTTTGAAAACTTAGTCTTATTTGCAATTTAGTCCCTAAACTTTAGGGATTGTTTAAACAGCTTTTGGAAATTAACTTTTTAGGGTTTGCAAGTTTTAGTCCCTACATTTCAGAGTTTGTTACATTTGGTTAGGCAATTTTTCTAATTTGTTACTTGTTTGTTTTAGTTTGTTAGAATTTACATTGCTAGTCCCTTTACCTTTAGTATTTACATTTTTTGCCCTTGCACTTTTACATACTTTACATTTTAAGCATTTTTACCGTTTGTGCATTTAAAACTTGTACTTCTTGCTTTAATTGTGGTAATTGCAATATGATTTTAGTGTAGTACGGTTACGTAGTGATACTATTTTTATCATTTTTACGTGATTTGTTGAATTAGACCTAGATACCAATACTTTTATAAAAACCAAAAATAATTAATAACTTGAAATCATTTGAACAATAAATTTGTTGTGAGTTGAGAATTACGATCTTAAAAAGTGAAATATTAAAAACCCGCATAAAATACCATGAACAGTACAATACATGAAAACACGATTAAATCAAAACATTCTATTAATAATATATGACACATGTCACGAACATTTAATTACAAGTATTAAGTATATTATTAATGCACGATAAACATTTATGTACAATATTTAATTCATGACATTTAAAACACGAACAAACACGAATACATACGTATAATATTTAAGTCACAAAAATTGTATGGTTTTGGCTTTTGGGCTTATGTAGCCACGGCACAAAGAAAGAAAGTGAGAGGGTCCGGTCCATTTTGCAATCATCTAGTAAAACTAATATCCAAGGAAAACACATACTATTTTTAGAAAAATTGAAGGAACCCTAGCCTCCCTCTTCTCCTTAGCCGCGGCATGCCACAAGGACACAAGGGGTCGACTTTGATTTTTGATCTTGAGCAATTACGGGGTTGTGTTCGTGTTTCAATCCTCAATCCATTCACGCTTTTTGTATTGATCATAACCTTAATCTCTTTCATCTTTTATTTTAATTAATGATCTATGTTCATGAATCTTTTAAAAACATTAATTAAACATGTTACACAAATGGATTAAAACAAGATTCCGGTGTGTTTGGTGGTGTTTTTGGTTCGGAGACACACAACCGAGAGCCTCATGGCTCTCGGTGTCTTTTTATGTCCACAAGTCGAGACCCCCAAGGGGTTCGGTGGTGTTTGTGTTCGGGCAGCAGCAAACCAAGGCCCCACGGTGGGGACCTTGGTGATAACAGTGGGAACCGAAACCTTCCAAGGTCTCGGTGGGTAGGTTGGTCACGGCGGGGGGAGTACCGGCTCAGCCGGTGTGAACCATATGCCAACAGTGGCAATCAAACGGCAGCAACCGCAGGCTGCTTAGCCGCCGGCCACACCACCAGCCGCCCGCTGTGTTGGTGGCGGTTCGGCTTAGTGTGGTCTCGGGTTTGGGGCTCGGGTACTTTTGTTGTTATAAAACTTAATAGGTTATTAATTTAGTTACATGTATAATTAAATTAATTATTAACATAGGTTATATTAATTTATTTAAATTAATCATGAAGATTAACCTAAGTATTTATTTGGACTTAATTAAATTAAAATCATGATTTAATTTAATTATTGATATAAGGTAAAGTTTTATTAAATTAACCATGACATTTTATTAATTAATAAACCATGCATTTTTATTATTAATTAATAATCACTTTAGCCTAAGTATTTAATTTAATAGACTTTACTAATAAATCATCATGACTTATAACTTATGACTAATAAGCACTAGCTTATATTTTAGACTTATTAATTCAGCTTATTTTTATTTATGGAAACTTTCTATTTCAGGAATCTTACTATTTCAGGAAACTTACAATTTTTGGAAACTTTCTATTTTTGGAAACTTACTATTTTTGGAAACTTTCTATTTTTGGAAACTTTCTATTTTTGGAATCTTTCTAGTTTTGGAAACCTTCTATTTTTAGAAAGTTACTTATTATGACACTACAAGTATAGTATTACAAGAATACATGAAATACATAATCGCAATACATGTAAAACATGAATAAATACAGGATAACACTTTAAACAGTAAAACATGACAAGAACATATAAAATAAGCTAAGAACACACAAGAACCAGTAACACACACAGTAATCAGACAACTCATACACGTCCCTTATTTATGTAGTATCCGCGAAGTCGAAGTAGATCGTTCAGCTTCCATTCTAGCTTCACTATTGGACATAAGGTACGTATATTCCGTCCTTCAGTATGGACATTCCTTCGTATGTTTGATTAGGATTCCCCGTTTGCAGCAATCTGTTTTTCCCAGTTATTTTATATGTTTGAATGCTTATATATGTTATGTTTTAAATGCCTGAGCTATATACATGCATGCCAGTTCATCTAGTTATGGAGGTATCATAACCATAACACTGGAGGCACTAGTGTTATGACTTCCCCACGATGGAGTGATTGCTCGTGGCGTCCTTTCAGTTTGGCCATTTATTTATATTATCATGTGAGGCGTATTGGTGCATCCTATTTACATGTTTTCAGTCAGGATTTTCATGGTGAATGTGGTGTGTACCTTGCATCCTTCGCAAGGAGTTGATCCATCTTGCCCAGAACAGTATAATTAGAGGCAACCCTTCTAATTTCATGATGAGGTCACCCCTCTAAGTATTCATGCACGTTGATACCTCATGACCTATATGGGCTCTTGGCTAAATTTAAAATATAGTTTTAATAAGTTAATCATAAGCTTTTCAAACTATAAAACCAGTTTTATAAACATGTTCCAGGTTTTCCATGACTTATACATTTCCGCTGCTAATCAGTCTTATTTATGCTTGTGTACACTATGTTATATCCGTTCACTGGGCGTCTTGCTCAGCCGTTTCCTTTCCATGTTCCCAAATGGCAGGTACACAGGGACGCACTTAGGATCTTGAGAGTATGTGCATTTAGATGGAAGCTATCCAACCTTCTTTACCTTATGCATTTCCATACATTACTTTATTTCTTTTGGACATTGTTTAGTCTTTCTCTTTCAATACTTATACTTCATGTGTGTGAGCTTATGTTGGACTACCGATGTTTGATTACAGTATTTGTCTTTATGGTTATTTAATGTTTTAAGACATTTACCTTGCATGCTTTGATGACACTTAATATTAATATTAACTAAAATTTGTTTAAACATATTTGTTTAGTATTAATTTTGAGCGCCAAACACTAACTTTTCCCTAATCTGGATTGAACACACCTGTTCTTCACACTTAAACCTAAATAAACCCTAATCTTAAATTAACCCCAAATCAAAGGGGTTTACTCCCAATCTCTCCAGATCCCTAATACACCTAATCCTCATCATAACCCTACTTTCAAACATCTACCCAACCATCCCATATAACCAGTAGGGCCCTCCCCTGCTGCGTCACTTTCACCCAAACCCCCAAAATCGACAAGATAAGTGGATGGATGCGATTACTTGGTCCAAAAGGATTAATAGACGCCTCAGATCATTCCATAACAGCTGTCTTCATCAGAGATCACAAGTATATGTTTTTGACCAAGAATTCAAAGATTCTTCAAAGGGCAGTTTTGGAAGACTGTAGCTAGGGTTTTCATATTTTTTTGGCTTCTAGTATCTTCTATCACTAGTATAAATGAAGGTCGATGTGTGACCTTCATTCTTGTTCCAAAATCTGAAAAATTTTGTAAACCGTTTTTACTGAATAATTAAAGTAATTTGGCCTTGCATTTTGTTGTTTTTCTGAGTTCCATTTTACTTATTTACCTTTAATTTATGCAATTGTTAGTTTAATTTTCTATCAAAAATCTTTTCTTCAACTTTTTTTTGGATAAAAACTTTTTGGGACCTAAACTTGTATAAACTGTTGTTTATGTTTGATTTGACACTCAAGCATAAGCAACTTTATAGAGATTTGTTAATTTTATGTTTACTTCATGTTTAACTTGCAAAATAGTTCCTTTAAGAGATTTCTGAAAATATCAAAGTTTTGATTTTTGGTTAAGGATTTACTGTAGCATAAGCTCTCCACAAGCTTATTTGACGAATAAGCTTGTGGTTCGGCTTGTGGTACTTGTATTGCTATTATTACTTTATTATTTCAGGTGCACAAGAAACTTGTTCTTTCCAAGGGTCTTTTGGTTTGTTGTAGACCAACCAACAAAGACCCCATAAGCTCACTCCTATAAGCTATAAGCTCAGTTGGAGGATAAGGCATTAGCCCTTATCTCTATGGTGTGGATGTACACCATAGAAGGTAAACTAGCTTGAACCATCCTCCTTGGGAGATTAGCTATTTTTTGGTACTTTGTTGAGATTTTGAATGAAATTAGTTTGATTGATATCCATGTGTTCTTGTTGGTTAATTATAGTTAGGTGATGCATTGTAACTAGCTCATACTTGATCTTGGCCTGTATTAGTTATTATAACAGATCTTAGCTTAAATTCTTGTTCATTAGTCATAAGGGGTGTCGTTTCTGTTAACATAATTACCCTAGGGACTAGTTCATATGTTAATCTTGCTTTCTTTAGTTGTTAAAAGGGTAGTATATCTTAGTTTGAGTTGTGTTTCATTCAGTATTCAGTTAAAACAAATTTTGCATGTTCAAAATTTTGGTAAGAAAGGGCATAGATAATCAGTAGGGTTAAAAGGTTGTAATCTGGTGTTTTTGAGTTTCAAATCTTGTCATCAGTTAGGTGTAGGTTAGTTAGGGGTTGTGTACTAGTCACTTTGGACTTTGGTTAGCTAGGTTGGGAGTTTTGGTAGTTTGAAACTCACCAAAAGACCAAGTAGATCAGCAAAACAATTGCACAGGCCCCATAGTAACACCAGAGACTTGATTTTGCTTTGTTTTGTGTGATTTTTGTGTTAGGTCTAGTTGTTTCTGTGCTTATCTTGACTCCCCACACTTCCATGAGTGTGGGGGTACCCCTTGTTACAAAAGATATCCAGTAACAAGCTCAAAACAAGGCAAATCCGTTTTTCTGTTTAGGGCAGTAGGAACAAAGTTCCCACTAGTAGACCATTTCTTCCCACTGACTGGCTAAAAGACAAAGCCCAGTCAAGGTGTAATTGTTAGTTAACATGGTTTTTGTCTTTAGTGGTCTTTTTGTAACATTTTTCAGTCATTCCAATTTTCTCATTTTTAATTATTTATTTTAAGAATTTTCAAAAAGTTAGTTTTTATTTTCTGATTATTATAATATTTTTAGCATTAATTTAAGATTTAATTAGTTTTTATTAATTCTGATTTTGTCTTTTAGTGATAAAAAGTTTTGTTTTTCAGTTTTTTCAATTTTTTTAGTTCAAGTAATATATTTTAATATTTTTAGAAAAAGAATTTCATTTTTTACTTTATTTAATTATTTTTTTAATTAATTTAAGTTAAAATAGGTTTTTAATAGTATTGTTTTTGTCTTATTAGGGTAAAAATTACTTTTTTCAAACTTTTTCATTTTTCTCATGTTTAGTTAAGTGTTTTAGGATTTTTAGAAAAGTAAAATTATTTTTCCTATTATTTTATTATCTTTATCATTATTTTAGTTTAAAAAGTGTTGTTAGCATTTAAAAAATAGAAAAATAGTTTCATAAATTTAGGAAAAAAAATTTTAGTGTTTAAATAATATAATTAAGATATTTGTTTGACAAAATATAATTTTGGGCTTTTTGTTAATTATATTTATTTTTAGGGATTTAATTAGCATTTAAAATGAATATTTAATTAATAAAAGGTTTTAAAATTTATTTATTGAATTTTATTCTTATTTATATTATTTTAGACTTAGTTTTACTTTTTAAATTGTTTTTAGATTAAAATTTTTAATTTCATCGCGTTTTACGTAATTACGTTCACGTTTTACGTCACTCGTCGTAGTTTAATCGTAGTGTAGCTCGTCTTTTAATTTTCTTTCTTCAAACCCAAAAACGACACTAATTCAAACATTATTTTTATATTATTGGCCTAATACACATACACCTCCGCCGAGAACGAACTTGGATTTTTCTTCTTTACGGTTTTCCTAAACCGTATCGATTAATACTTTCCGCTTGTTATTTCTTTTTCCTAAAAGAAATATACAAAAATACCTACATCAATTTTGGCGCCCCTGCCAGGGAGGTGTGTTAGCCATATATATATCGTGTTTTGTGTGAGTAGTGCGTTTTTGCTTTTCATTTTTGGAAAGCGTATATAACGTACATACTCGTTTGTTATTTTTCTTAGTATATTATAAATATTCAAATAAATCGTGTTTAATTATCCTTAATTAAACACATAACAATCATTTTACTATATTGTAGATATCCCATTATTCGTTTTCGTTTTTATTGTGAATATTATTAATATATTGTATACGTATCACAATAAATTTACAATATCTCCAAAAGCGTGAAAACGCAACCTTAATTGGGATTTCATCACTCAATTATTGTATTCGAATCTAAAGCGAAACGAAAAAGGCGAAATAGATAAATACTTTCGTGAAGCTTAATTTTGATTAACACAAACTATAAGGTGGGTATAAGGCGGTTGTATTTAACGACCTAAGGTAAAAAGGCTCTTAAGTGCTTAGCGTCGCCTCGTTTCCCCCGCTTGCTTGTGCGTGTTTTGAGAAAAAGGGCTAATCGAGGGTTTTCCAACCGAAGTATTATCTACATAAATTATATTTGCTTGTGTTTCAAAGATTAAACCCTCTTGAACGTTTTGGTGTACCACCAACGTTCTAAAGTCATCGAAGGCGTTCACTCAACGTGATCGTTTTCATTCCTTGAGGCTCCTTTAATCAAGAAATTGATTCGAGGAGAGATTTGTAAATTTGAGTCTACGTAATACACCAAAATCCAAAAAAATTAAAAAACAATCAAAAACCAAAAAAAAATTGAAAAAAACAAAAAACCCCAAAAAGAATCTTCTTTGCTACCCCCCCCCCCCCCCCCCCCCCCCATTCTCTACGTTAGTGCATGTGCACTCGATCGAAGGATTACTCTAATTCTAGCGACTCTTCGAATCGACGCAATCGAAATCGAAGGAATCGACGACGTAGACGAGAATTAGAAACCGACGTTCCTAATATCGTTGTCGAAACTGAAGACGTGATGGCCGACAATCGTTCGATGATGGAATTGCTCCAAGCGCCCACCGAGGGTTATGGAGACGCGATCATAATTCCCGCTATCGAAGCGGAGAATTTTGAGATTAAGAGCGGAATGCTTTCGTTGATACAAGCTATTAAGTTTCGAGGTCGTGGGGCGGATAATCCTCACGATCACATTCGGAATTTTGATCGTCTTTTGGCCAAGAGCAAGTTTAATAACGTCGACACCGATGTCGTCAAGCTTATGCTTTTTTGTACTCGCTCGATGGTGACGCCAAGGATTGGTACGAGAAAGAGCTACCTAATTCAATAATTACGTGGAAGGCTCTCGTTTCCAAGTTCGTTAATCATTTTTTCCCACCGTCTAAGACGACGTTTTTCAAAAACGAGATGACGAGATTTGAGCAAAAACCGAATGAATCATTTAGAGACGCGTGGGATCGTTTTAAGGAATTGCTTAGGAAATGTCCTCACCATGGATTTTCCGAGTTACACCAAATCAACACGTTTTACAACGGTCTTAGTTTTCAAGAACAAGATTCGTTGAATTCCACCGCCGGTAGCAGTTTTTTATGTAAAACTCCGAAAGACGCTTAAATGATTATCGAGAATCGATCCAAGGTTTACCAACTCCGCAACACACGGAGTGTTGCTGTTGGAAATACGTTTTACGTATTTATGAAGGATCGGTCGCTCCAACGATAATTATGTAGTCTCGTTTCTGTTCATTCACGCTATTGTAAAACATTCCGTATGGACGAATTTTGAAAATCTTTCCGAATAGGTTTTCCGCATAGACACATCTTTCAGAATAGTAAATTTTTCCGAATAGACATTTTTTCCGAATAGACATATTTTCCGAATAGGACTTGACTTTCCGAATAGGACTCGACTTTCCGAATAGGACTCGACTTTCCGAATAGGACTCGACTTTCCGAATAGGACTCGACTTTCCGAATAGGACTCGACTTTCCGAATAGGACTCGACTTTCCGAATAGGACTCGACTTTCCGAATAGGACTCGACTTTCCGAATAGGACTCGACTTTCCGAATAGGACTCGACTTTCCGAATAGGACTCGACTTTCCGAATAGGACTCGACTTTCCGAGTAGGACTTTCCGAGTAGATTTTCAGAATACACTCCCCAGACTCGACTCTCTCACCCTCTCGACAAACCGACACCAAAAACTTGACTCGACTCATATTTCATCACCAAAAGACTGGAACAATCAAAACACTCAAACTGACCCAAACAGAGACTCTAACAACTCTCAACTCCCTCTCGACTCCCACAAACCATAACCATTTCTCGGACTCCACTCCCTCACCTCTCGACCCTCATACATCTCTCGTCTCTCCCTCAACTCTTAACACTAAAACAAAACAAACCCTCACTCACATCCTCGACACCCCTCACTCTCTCCCTCGAACCGACTCAAACAAAAACAACATCCGGACTCTCTCACCCTCACGACAGACTCAAGAAACCAACCCATACCCAATCATTTACCCACCCTCGACACCTCCCCACCCTCGACACCCCTCGCACCAAACAGACCCAAACCAAACTCACACCTATCACAACTCACAGACTCACCCTCGAAAGACCCTCGTCTCACCAACTCACCCCTCTCACCCCAACCACCCCGACACCCATCATACCCACAACCTCATCACTCCCTCACCCTCGACTAGACTCACTCACATCAACCTCGATTCAAAA
The DNA here is from genome assembly GCA_025667525.1 of Glebionis coronaria. Taxonomy (NCBI): domain Eukaryota; kingdom Viridiplantae; phylum Streptophyta; class Magnoliopsida; order Asterales; family Asteraceae; genus Glebionis; species Glebionis coronaria. The sequence continues at coordinate 461,383,036 of CM046877.1, forward strand.
CCAAAACAAACCCACACAACACAACCTCACAACCTCTCTCGTAAACCCCCTCACGACACTAAAACCCACAACCTACCCACGACCATCAACTAATCCTAACACCACTCAACAACAACACAGACTCACAAGACAGAACGACACTACAGTAGAGAGAGAGACTCAAACCAACATGCAACAAAGTTAAACCACCTACCCGAGACCTATAAAAGATCTTGAAAATTCGCTGTTGTGTCTCTTATAGCAGAAAGGTCGTTTCAAGAAATCTAAGTGATCAATAAGTGATCAAAAGTGGTGAAGAAAGAAGAAGTAAAGAAAAGAGGCGGCGGTTCTAGAGAGTTTGTTTGCTGTGTGAAATGAGATTAGTTATTAGGTTAAGAAATGAGTGTTTTTAATTGAGAGTATTTAAAGTAAAAGTAAAAACTGTGACGGAGTAAACAAGAAAGTCAAAGGAAAAGTAAACGGACGGTTTCCACGTTTCTTTTGTTTGGAAACTTTGTTTTGGGACACGTATATTTTTTTGTTTTGTTAAAATCGACATTTAGTTTATTTCTTATCAGATTTTATTTTTTTTTAATTTTAGTAAGTAACATTTTTTTTCAAATTAAGTTTACCTTTTATTTTATTTTTTATATATATATTTTTAAAGTTAATTTTTTTTAGGTAAATTAATTTTGAATATTTTGTCAATTGATATTTTTTTTTTTGGTATTAGTACATCGTGTTAAGGCGGATATTTCGAAAGAAACAAAGTGGTAAAATATTTGACGAGTCAAAAGTGACGTGTCCAAGTGACAAGATTTAGTTGACGGGCGTTATTTTTTTTTAGTAAGCCGACTTTGATTTGGTCTCCGGCTTATTTTATCTTCGTTTGAGCCGACAACATCTTTTGAACCGATTCGACTTGTAAAAACCCAACAACAACTACATCCACATCATTTTTCTTTATCTTTTCTCGATTTTCAATGGATTCGTTCACTTCGACACTTAAAGAGGGAGACTTGCATCGAATGCAAGACAAAGCTAGAGAAAGTGGTATAAATTCATTTCAATTGCTTCAATATCATCTTGTCACTCTTTCGGGGATTCAAGGAGGGAGCGAATTTGTGACAATCTTTGGTCAAGATCGTCATATATTCATGGAATCAATGTTCACCATCTTGACCCAACTCGCAGAGCAACTCAACACTGAAATTTTTAATCACTCTGCATCGGCACTTGCTTATAAGGCTCTTGTGACACAACTCACGCCTTTCCTCCAATTCAATATCATCAAGTCTGAAATTTCGATGCTTTGCCAATCTTTCCTTCGAGATACACATACCGAGCTTCGAGTTTTTCGTGATACAATATTGAAACTCATGACCTCGCTCTCGTCTTCGCTTTATGAAAGATCTCGACTTCAGCAAGGGTATGATAATGGAATGCAAGACTTTTCGATGCAAGAGGAAATTGGTCATACGATTGACAACTTGGAGCCTAACGATGGCAAGAGCACGAAATCAGGAGGACAACATGATACCAGTGGCACGTCAGGGAATGTTCACGAGATTTCTCTTGATGACACCTTACCCATTTATGACGAAGAGCCTGCAAACATGGTACAATGTGATGTTGGTTATGATGTATATGCTGATGACATGCCGCATATTGAGCATTCTGAACCTAATTATGACAAACATGGGATGGAAAAGAGTGATAGAAATACCACTTCTGATTCATCCGATGTGAGTCATAATGGGGGAGAAAGTGTTCAAAATGCTATAGTTTATCATGATAAATGCTTTACAACTGCCTCGTTAACTGATTCTGATTCCAAGATTAGAGAGCTCGAAACGATCGTAGCTCGGCAATCAAAAGATCTTGAGGATGCCAAACTTGAATTTTCTAAGAAAACGGTCAAATTTGAAACATACTTTGAAAAACTTGAAAAATCAAACGTTGTTCTTGAAAGAAAATTGGATCAAACTGTTTTAGATTCTAAAGCTGAAAAGGATAATTTTTTGAAACAAATTCAACTGCTTGAATCTAAGTTGGCATCCCAAGATAACTTGCTCAAAGAGAATGAGACTTTAAAGGCCCAAGTACAGGAAAAGGTTTTTGCTATAGCTGCGTTGAAAAACGAGTTAAGGAAAAGTAAAGGACCTAGTGTGGACACTAAGCTTGAAAAACCATCAATTTTGGGGAAACCGCCTACAAATCAGTTCGTCAGACAACCGATTGTCAGACAACCTACTGCATTTAGATCCGAGCGACCACAATCCTCGAGACCGCGGTTTGCCTCCCAAGTTGATTTGGTTCATCTTATTAGACCAGTCACTCCAGCTACTAGGCCCAATGTGATCACTCCAGCTTTAGCAAGACCAAATCATATGATTGCCTCTAGTTTCCCTAAAAATACCAAGACCACGTCTAGAACTAGTTCAAATGAAGTTTGCCATAAATCTGGTCAAAGGGAAGCTATTCAAAAGACACATGTAAGAGATAGCAATGTCCAACCTAGTCAGATGCCTGTTAGATTACCCAACACTGCTAACCGTAGCATGCCATCTTCTAGGAGCATCGATCAATCATCTAGGAATTATTCAGACATTAAATATGCTACTTGTAAAACATGTAGAAAATGTGTCTTTACGGAAAATCATGATGCTTGTGTCAAGAAATTACTTGATGAGGTGAACTCCCGTGCTAGAATTAAGTCCCAGTGGATAGCTAAAATCAAACCCTTTGGTAAAGTTTGGCGCCCCACTGGTAGAACTTTTACTCTTGTAGGAAACGAGTGCCCTTTAACTAGGATAGTCTCTGATTCTAAGAAGACTACTAGGGAGGAAATTGCAAAGGATGATACATCACTTCAGCCTGAACTTAAGATTTTCTATAAAAGGAAACGTTTGCCAACTAAGACAAGTGAATCATCCCCTCGGGCCACCTCTGACACAAGTAAAGCCAACTGTGAACCCCCACGTGCTTCAAAAATAGATATCTCTAACCCATGCAAAAGTATACAAACTCCTAATGAGAATGCAGGTACCAAAGTTGATGTTCCAAAAGAACGAAGCGGTCCAATCGTTGTATACCGTTCAACTAAGGACACTCTTAGAGTTTGGTTGCTGAAGAAGCAGATATCAGAGAAACAACTGTCTCAGGGGATTCATGGTTAAGTTGCACAAGGACTTACAGTCACATAACAGACTGTAACTCGATCTCAAAAGACAGGAAAGTTCATCCCGATGATGACTTATCCTAAAAACGAGAAATTCATTTTTCTCGGGCATGAGCTTATGTTAAAAACATTCCACGTTTTTAAGCTCATGCACAAGGACTTACAGTCACATAACAGACTGTAACTCGCTCATCAAAGAAAGGAAAGTTTATCGTCGATGATAAACTTATCCTAAAAACGAGAAATTCATTTTTCTCAGGCATGAGCTTATATCAAAAACATTCCAAGTTTTTAAGCTCATGCATCAAGGCTTATAGATAAATGACAGTCTGTAACCCGTTCTTCAAAGGCAGGAAAGTTTATCGCCGATGATAAACTTATCCTAAAAACGAGAAATTCATTTTTCTCGGGCATGAGCTTATATCAAAAACATTCCAAGTTTTTAAGCTCATGCATTAAGGCTTATAGATAAATGACAGTCTGTAACCCGTTCTTCAAAGGCAGGAAAGTTTATCGACGATGATAAACTTATCCTTACAACGAGAAATTAAAATTTTCTCGGACACGAGCTTACATTAAAACCATTCAAAGGTTTTAAGCTCGTGTATATGACTTACAGTTAAATGTCAGACTGTAACTCGAACTTCAAATAAAGGAAAGTTTATCATTAATGATAAACTTATCCTCATAACGAGAAATTCAATTTTCTCGGTCATGAGCTTGTCTTAAAACATTCGAAGTTTTAAGCTCAGAAAGGAAAGTGTATCTTTTAACTAAGAGAACTTTTCCTCGTAACGAGAAATTCACCTTTCTCGGTCATTAGCTTTCCGTTAAAACAGTCAAAGTTTTCAAGCTCATGAACACGACTTCTAAGTAAATGTCAGCTTAGGACTCGTTCTTCAGATAAAAGGAAAGTTTATCGCCGATGATAAACTTATCCTTAACAACGGGAAGTTTACAACTTCTCGGACTTGAGCTCGTTTTATAAGATATTCAACATCTTAAGCTCAAGTAATTGGTTTTCAAAACTTTGAACACAATTTTTCGAGAATTTCTCAAAAGGTTTTTCTAAATCTTTCAAAATTGTGTGTTAAAAAACGTTTTGATAAAAAGAGCATGTCTTCTGGAATCGATAATATTTACGAACCTAGAAATGTCATTCAATAATGACATGGGGTTGTAAATAAAGTTCGAGCAGAAGTTTAAAAGATTTAAAACATGCTCCATATGGTTTGCTATTATTTCAGATAGCAACCCGCTTTTCATAATCAAGTCAAGCATTTCACCGGAAAGCTTTGACTCAACAACGGGAATTAATTTTCTCGGGGACGTGACGAGGTGACCAACATTCGTGAACAAGAACCATGTGCTTCTTTCATATGCTGTTCTCCATTATTCAGGTCCAACCTCGTAAATTGCTAATCTTGTGAATACATTATCATATATGATCCTTACACGTGATAAATACCTTACACTTGTGTTTAAAAGGTATTTATTTTACGTTTCAAGTACACCCTCATTAATTTGAGGGGGAGCTTGTTAAAATCACGAAGATAATTGGATTTGCATTTTTCTTCCCAAATTTTCTTAAAAGGCTATTAAATCAATTGATATTAAAAACATCGATTGGGTTAATATTTTTAATATGGGGGAGAAAATGTGATTTAATATGGGATATGATCAATCATAAATGGTTTGACTTAACGTGTTAGCTCATCCCGACATGTGCGAAATGTTTTCGAATATCGTAGCATATGTTAAGGGGGAGCAAAATGGATTTGCACTTCAAAATGGATTTCATGGTGACATACACTTACCCAAAACATCTCTATTCACGACGGTGAAGGTTGTGGTGACATAAGGATGGTAGGATAGGTTAAAGTCCAATGATTTCTCTAGAACCGGAGGAATCTTCCCAAGGACATTCCATAGCTAGAAATAGTAGTCCTTAGGAAAGATGGAGAAAGATTGTGAACGTAGCTGAATGCCGACCAAGTACTTAAGTTAGCACTGGAACAATCACAACAAGGTGCTAGTTATGACGTATTGGTAAGCATTGAAGGGGTTGAAGAATGAAAAAGAATTGTAAAGATAAAGGGTGTAAATAAAGAAGCCCTCCTTACAACCTTAGGCAGAAACCGGGTCAATTCATATGCTATTGAGATCATTTTTAATGATTCTTGATATTGAAGAAAGACATCATGGACCCAGTGATGCAATGCACAACCCTTCCCAGCTAACTCAAATATCTCTCAAAAGGTATTTGTTTTAATCACACGGAGATCAACACATTATCTATTGATTTATTCACTCCGAATAAATTGGTATTGAAAAGGTGGCACTCCTCTCCAGCCTCCGATCACTAAAATCCAAAATGCACGATCGAGTCTAGAGCCATTTGAGATCATCAAATATCTCATTAGGACACACTTTCATATTTACTTGCTTCTTCACACACTGTGAAAAGTAAGAGAGTTCTTAAGAGTCCTACGCAAAATCTTCATGATCTTGCCTGAACATCCGAGTAATACGAAAGTATTTACAATGAAGATGGAAATCCTTCTTGAGCGAATATCAAAAAGCTCATGGTAGGTGACTTGTGCGATTCTTTATGAATCAAACTTGTGATAACTGGAAAGCAACAGTGGTTTAATTCTTAAATGAATTTAAACACGTTCCAGGCCTCTACGCATTATCATATGATCTTGCCAGAACACTCAGAGTGACTCTTTATTGATCACAGTGACGAGTGGAAATCCTTCTAGTGTTAACATCAAACAGCACTTGGTAGGTAACTTGCAAGATTCTTTATGAATCAAGCTAGTGACAACTGGAAAGCAACGATGGTGCGGTTCTTAATTGAACTTCACTTGTTCCAGGAACATGAATTGACGGCTTCAAATCATGCGGATATTATTATCCAAATGATTCACTCTTTACGTTCGCAGTCAGCTTTGGACGGTCGAGTAAAGAGAACGGGTTTACCCGCGAAATCTTGTCAAGGAGCTTCTTAATTGAAACTACCTGCCACAAGTACGATATTTAATATCGTCCAACGGTCTTCACCGATCGGAGGTAAAATGCTACCGAATTAGAATGAAATGTTCAAGGCCATTTCATCCGTGTATATTGTTTGTTGCTAACTGTCTTATGCAGCGTAACAAGAAGGTGGCATTGCGGTGTACAATCCAGAAGAAGTCGTCACCACATGCTTATACTACATACACTTAGTACTTCAACAAATTCAAGAAAGTCTGAAGGTCAAGTCTTCCGCTGTATCAAACTCTGAAGCTTTCAAGAATTTAAAGGTATAAGTATGTGGCACATGAAGTCACGAAGAGGCAAATTTCCCAAGTGATGAATGCACAAGGTCAAGGCAAGGAAACATGCTCAAGACTAAAGTCAAAGATCACATCAAGCATATTCACAAGAACAAGATCGAAGACTCAAGCATGGTATACTAGGTTTAAGATTTTGTAAAATGGTGTGACCTCCCTTAGGGGGAGATTGTTGGAAATGTGTTTTCCCAAAGAAAGTCTCGGTCACATCATTATTAGCATAGATCACGAAGTATAGAATATTTAGAACTTTGTAACTTGGAGCGACCTCCCTTAGGGGGAGATTGTTGGAAATACGTTTTACGTATTTATGAAGGATCGGTCGCTCCAACGATAATTATGTAATGGGCTTGTGGTCCACTTAGTAATGTATAGTCCATATAGCCCACATGTAGGGTGGGCTATATATACACCCCTCCTAGCATGTTAGGAGGGGGTTGGTTGTTCCATTCATTTACATTATTCATTTAATCTAATCACTTTCTCTCTCTACTTTTCTTCCCTCTCCTTTCTCTCTCTATACTTCATCTTCCTCCTTCCCCATTTCCACCATTAATCAATAGATCTTCCATCATTTAACAAATCCTTAGATATCGTAGACCTTCAGTTGCCAATGTCGCCAATGTTAGTAATTCTAATCGCGATATTGAGAGAGTTGATGCGAAAGTCGACAAGTTGACAAATGTGTTTACGTCTTTTCTCATTGAGATGCAAAAGAAAGACGCTCCCGCTACGGTGAAAGCGGTTGAGGCATCGTGTACGTTGTGTGGTGGACCTCATAATTTTTACGAGTGTGCGGCTACGGATGGCCAAACGTCGAGTGTAAGCACGTTAAACAACAATTTTCAAAATCAAAATAACGTGGGTCCATCACAAGGCAATTATAACCAAGGCAACAATTTTTCGAATCAAAACCGTAACAATTTTCAAGGAAACAATCAACAAAGGAATTTTTCGAATCAAGGTTATAATCAAGGTCGGAATTTGAGTTGGCAAAATCGAGATAACAACAACAACCAAAACTCGAATTTTCAAAACAACACTAACCAAGGAAACAGTTTTCCAAATGGTAATTAAGGGAATTTTCAAAAAAATAATCAAAACCAAGGGAACTTTAATTCTAATCAAAATAGTTCGTCAAACGAGTTTCAAGAATATATGAAAATGAATGAGGCTAATATGAGACGATTAGAGGGACAAATTGGTACTTTGAAAAACGACTTTTCCAATACTTGTAAAAATCAAAATACAAAGATCGAGCAAGGACAAATTGACATAAAAAATATGTTTCCGGCCATTATGAACAAGGCCTCGGGTGCGTCATCGAGTTCGTTACCTAGTGACACCGTTGCTAATCCGAAGGAACATGTTAAAGCCGCCTCGTCTCGTGAGAAAAGTCGTGTGATTACCCCATACCTTGATGGATTTAGAGTTGTTCCTTCTTCTCAACCCTCGACTTCTAAGACGCCTTCATGTTCTAAAGTCGATGGGGTGAACGTGTCGACCATGGAAAAGAGTGCACAACCTTGTGTACCTTGAATTCCATCCACGGTTCAAAAAGAGAGCTTTATCGACCTCACCCAAGTAACCCTTGAAGAAACTTGTGCTTCGATCCTTCTTAAAAAACCCAAAAGGCATATGCCAAGAAAGGAAGAGGATTCGGGCCAATTTCTACTACCTTGTGATTTTTCCGAGATTGAGGGATGTTTAGCCCTTGCCGATTTAGGTGCTAGCATCAATCTCATGCCTCATTCTCTATGGAAATTGATGAAATTGCCTAGTCTTACCCCTACGAACATGACAATCGAGCTAGAAAATTGTACACCTTTAGAACCAATTGGAATAGCTGAGGATGTCTATGTTAGGATTGGAAAGTTTGTTTTTCCCGCGGACTTCGTCATTTCCGATTATGAGTGTGATCCTAAATGTCCCATTATTTTAGGTCGACCCTTTTTATCGACGGCTCGTGCCGTAATCGACGTTCATGGTGGGAAACTCACTATGAAATATAGGGAGGAGAAAATGGACTGTTTCACGAGTAGATCCCACGTTTCAAATGATCATGATAAAACCAAGGTTTCAAATTCTAATGATTTCAAAATGTTAACTTTAGCGGAAAATATGAGACTTGATGCATGTTTTGAAAGAATTAAAATAAACGATTTTAAAGATAAAGATTTTAATGATAAAGAATACGTGTACTTAATTCAAAAGGGTATTCGTAGATTTATGGATGAAAAATCATTGTGGGATATATTTGATGAACAAAGTGAACAACCAATTCCGAAGGGTGACGTTAGTGCCATCACGACAATGACCAAAATAGACTTGTCTTCACCACCTTCGAAGGACAACGTCTTTGAGGCATCAACTTCTAATTCCATTGAAGTGCCTCCATTCCCTAGCACAACACCCGTTGAGGCTAAAGGTTTTATCGACATCGATCAACTTGTCACTAAAAACTCACCTAAGCATAGTCATTCGACTTGTAAGACCATGGTTGTGAGTGCTCACACCGACTCTTTCTTTGATGATGACGATGGTGATTTTGTCGAAATTGATCACATACTCAAAAATCCACAAGCTATATTTGATTCTCCTAAAAAGAATTCTTCATGTGGTGAGTATGATGATTTTGAATTCGAGCCCGAGATTGACAAAATTATTGAATGAGAGCTTGCTCTTTTACCTCCACTTCCACTTACAAGTGAGGTTGATCTTTCCAATATCGAGGCCGAACTTGATGAGTTGGAACGTCTCATTCATAATGACGAACCAACTCACGTGACCCAAAATCCCATTCTTGAGGAGTTACCTAATCAACACTCCTCAAATGAGAATGACTTTTACCACATTCGTGAGGATCTAACTTATCAACGATCCCTACAAATGAATGATGGTTTTGTGCTTGACCGTGATCTTTTCGAGAGAGTTCTAAAATCCTCAATGAGGGGAATGAAAGACCTTGGTTTGACAAACCCATCTATGATGAAGAAATTGATGAGATTCACGATCATGAGGATGACGAATATGTTGACCCCGAGGGGGCGGTGTTCTTTGTTGAAAAACGTTTTGAGAACTTATACGATCCACCACCCCCTAACTGTGACTTAAATGTGAGGATTTTTAGCGTGACTAATATTGATTTGGAGACGCCAAATATTTTCGACATAATCAAATCGGGTTTTCATAAAGAGTTTTTAAACGATGAAAAAGGAAAAGATTTTAAAATTGATTTAAAATATTTTTCTAAGAGTCTAACTCCATCATCACCGCGTTTTATTTAACACCCCCAAAATATATTGCGCTTCGGAAAATACACATTTGGGTGCTAAACTCAAACTCATTACACAACACACTTTTAACGATCTCAAAATGAGACATTTCCAATATAAAAGAAAGTAATTTAACCATTTGTCTAAAGCCGTCGATCCCAATTAAAACAAGAGTTTAATAATCAGAGTAGCGTTTCGGTCCTCCAAAGATCTCAACCAAACAACAAACATTTTAAAATACATGACAAAACATAACTAGTTTTATGACAAGAGAAAGAAATCAGTTTTAGACTCATCAACCACAAAAGCAACCCACAACCTTCTCTAGCAAGCTCTGCCATCTATCAACTTCAATCACCTGAAATACATGCTTAAAATCATCAACACAACGGTTGAGCAAGTCTATAGGTTTATCAAATCATTATTTAAACACAAGAGAAAAATCAATCATAATCAGTTAATATAATTGTCATGCACACAATCTATTGTTCATGCATTTCATCTTATAGCATAAGCTATACAATTGTGTTTAAGCTCATGACACCGACCCGTTATGACCAATCATCCGCCAAAAGGCCAGCATGATAAAAGTGAAACCATTGCCCCTCTTAAGGTAATCGTTGTAAATTTTACCTTGTCAATTATTCAAGTTATCCGTCCGAGCAGCGCACTAAGCGTACTAACTCTCGTCTCGGATAGGGGTGTCAACCCCGATAGTACTATCAATTGTTTAAGTGGCTATTTCCAACCCACACAAGCGCAATACAATAGTTAACGGTTCATGAATTTAGGATCTTCTACAACTAGGTACTCAACACAATTCAGGCAACATTCGGGTCCAAAGGCAACATATGGGTCCAAACAATTATTCATGACTTGTGTTCCATTTATTTTCAAATAGCATGTATCCCCCTCGTGGGTTTTAAAATCATTTAAAACAACTTGTACAAAAGCGAGGCTATAGACTCACCTTGAGTAATAGAAGTAGCAAGATAATGTTCGATGATAGTTGATGCCCGATAAACACGAAAATGGCAACCTTTCAAATAAGGCGCGTTCATTAATAAAAAACTCGAGAAAATTTCATACTTAATAATATCAAACTCAGAGTAATAAAATCACAACAAACCCAAAAGAAAACATTACAAGTGACCTATTACTTCCTTCTATATGTTTACTTTATTAGACAATACACTCAATAAAAATCTGACGGTACATACCAAATGTAAAATTCCATTTACCCCACTTAAACATGTCAAAAATTCATGATACTACTCAGAGGTATCACTTACTATATATAGAAAATCCTCTTAAAATCCCATCAAAAGATTTTACTTTAAGAATTCCCTGTCCGACACATCTTTGAACTACAAAAACCGGACAGTTTTACGTCATAGACTCATATAACCATTTTAACTTCTATAAACGACTCCATTTACAAAACCGACACCTTGGTTTGAAAATAGACTCACTATCTAGGGTTTACAATTTTACATCAGTCCTTGAATCATTTCAAAACTCATTCTATAGTCCCTGAGATTCGATCCAAATATCGACGCCAACTACATGTCGTGCCGATACTCGTCTCCCGGTACACGAATAATCAAACTATCATAACTTCTCACTCGTTTGGAGCTAGAAGCTCTACTTTATATCAAATCGAAGCTAAAGAAATTATCTACAACCCTATACTATTAGTTAAGCCATAATCAAATTATAAGGTACCCAAAATACCCTTTTTCCTACTGATCTTAAACACCTCCCAAAATCTTACATGAAATCATGTTTTTAACAAAAATCAATCATTTTTATCATCATCCTATAACCCTATATCAACATAACTCATCTCTAACACTTATATAAATCATAAAAATAAAAACCCAAAATCAAAATAATTTTTCTTCAACAAAATAACATGATCTACACATGATCATAGCTAGATCATCACATGCATGATCATCTAACATACTTATCAACTCCAAATCATGATCAAAATAAAAACTCAATGCATGTGTATAAAAATTATACCAATAGAATCATAATTAAATTTGCTAGATGGGATACTGATTTGTTTTTGTAGATACAAAGTAGTAAAATCAAAATCAAAGGATTTTGATATGAAGGGGTGGCGGCAAGAAATAGGTAGAGAGAAAGAGAGAAATTTTGTTTTGCTAACTATGTGTTTTTAGGTGTAAGAAAGTTAGGTAGGAAGTATTTATATGGTGGGTGGAGGGGTTAGTTTTGCCATTCTTGCATAGTTTTGGACCAAAATGCAATAAAATAGTTTAAATGGTAGAAAATGTATATTGTCAATTTTAAAAATATTTACGAGACTTGAGTTTCGTAAAAATACTTCTCAAAAATTAAAACATACTCAAATATGATATTAATATAATCCCGGTACGACTTAATACGCAATTAAAAATAAAAACGTCAAAAATATAAACATCGAAACAACAAATAATAAAACGTAATATTTTGGGCATCCGTCGATATCGTCATCACTAATAATCCTCGCTATTGGTAAAAAGGTTTAAATCGGTTTTAAATTAAACCACCAAACGTCATATCATTCAAGCTCATCAAAAATTTCAAAAATATTCGTAAAATAATATTAGATGATGACCTCGGGTTCGGGTTATCACATCCTACCCTCCTAAAAGAGAGTGACGTCCCGGTGCAAGGCCCCTCTTATACTCCTATTTGGTACCTCTTAAATAAAGAGAAGTCTTTTCCTCATAGAAATCCTCATGCTTCCTTCGCGATTTCAGGTCCACTCCTAGAATTCTTGTATCATCACAATATAAATCTTACTATGCTTGAACCTGTTAAGAACTCTTCACAACTTTCTCTTTGAAATGCAACTTATCTTTAAGTTGAATTCTTTCCTTGTTATTCCTAAAACGAATTTCATCCTTCATAACGACACCTTAAGCATAACCACGTTTCCCAATTTCAAACCCCATTGATTTCCTTCGATTACCAACATATCTCTTCTGACAACTCCTTACTGCTAACAAACGATCCTCAATCGTTACAATCTTATCAGTAGTCATCAATATCATTTCTAGTTCATTCATTTATTTCTTCCTACATTACTTCAATACACAGAAAACCTAACTTACATCCATAATTCATAATTTTTAATCTTTACAATTTGAAGTTCTTTATGGACCCTAAAATAGTACAGCTTCATTACCAGCATGATAACCACTATCGTATAAGAATTCCAACAATTCCTAACTCAATCATACGCGCACAAGTATATCATCCTATGTTCGAATCTTCCTTTCACTTTGTCCATCAGTCTCTGTATAACACACAGTATTCAACTCAACTTTCACATTTACCCAGATCATAATGTATTAATTACTTGACTTGTGAGATTCCATGTCTCACACTCTCAACTCAGGTATGTTAGGAGTGCTCAATATACCATGTCTCTCTTGACTTTACAACAAAATCCTTTTCATAAGCTTGACAAAATGTTGAAACCACTTACCTTGACATCCTTCCCTATCAGACCACTAACTTAAAATTTCAATATCCTTTCTATCAAGTCCACACTTCTTGTCATCACCAAAACTCAAACCTTATAAGCTTTATCCTTTTCCTTCCTGATAAGTGCATCAGCTACCACATTCGCTTTTCCCGGATGGTAGCGAATCTAGTAGTTATAATCACTCACAGTCACAACCACCAACATACTAAAGTACTCGAAATTTATAACTGATGATTTTGTATTCATCTCCTTTGCCTTCCCAAGAAATTAAATATGAGACAATTTTTATGATCCTTGATTACTACACACTTGATTCCATACAAGTAATATTTTCAAAATCTCAAAGCAAATACCACAACTCCATAACCCTTATGAAACGCATCACAACAAACTAGAAGAACTTCAGATCCTTCCAACAATGGCAACATTGGTGCAGAACACAACTTATCAAGCAGTGTTCAGAAGATAGCTTCCTCATCTGATAAGGATCAGATCTCGAAACTTACAAATTTAGATGCATAAGTGGGACTCACACATCTAATTTTTCTTAGTCAGCTTAATCAATGGTTTACAATCAGTGAAAACCTTTCGATAAACCTCCGATAAATCTCAGCTTAGACCAAGGAATTAACAGATTTCCATCGGCGCTGTTGGTACCGACCAATCCTTTATCGCTTCAATCTTGGTAAGATTTTCACGAATACCTTTGTTGTCAATCACATGCCCTAGAAAATGCACTACTTACGACCAACACTCACACTTAAAGAGCTTTGCATACAACTTTTCTTTCTTAAACCATCCTAAAATTATCCTCATTTGTTATTTATGCTCCTTCTTTCCTCTTGGAATAAAACAAAATTTCGCCAATAGATACAATGACTAACTCATTCGAATATGACTTACACACACGATTCACCAAGTCCATGAATACGGCAGACGCATTCGTCATTTCCAAAAATACATAACTTAAAACTTAAAGTACCCATATCAAGTACGAAAAACAATTATAGGAATATCTTCTTCCCTAACTCTTAGTTGATGATAACCAGACCTCAAAGTAACCTTTGAGTACACACTGGATCCTTTGAATTTGGTCAAATATCGTCAATCCTCGACAGTGGATACCGATTCTTGGCAGTTAATTTCCTAAGCTCACAATAGTCGATACATATCCGAAACAATCCATCCTTCTTGAAAAACAATACAGGCGATCACCACGACGACGAAACTTAGTCTAATACATTCCTTATTCATCAATTCCTGCAATTAATCAAATAACTCTTTCCACTCTAGCGGTGCCAAATGATAAGGCGTACGAATACTAAACGCAGAAGCACTACACAAGGAAACGCAGGAGCACTACACCTATAACTTACAACACTCAATTGACACGAACTCCACTTCACGAAACGGCAGTAACTCGGCAAAACTTCAGGAAAACTTCAGAATACTCTCGAATCATTAACACATTTCTCAATTTCTTGAAATACATCATATCCCTCTTCCACATACTTCCTCATCTCCAAACAAGATACTTCTCAAACGGAAAGTTCACTCATCACCTCTCACAGTCAACACTCAGCTTCTCATCATAATCTAAACCAGTAGTTATCTATTTATAGTGGGGATTGGTTCAATCTCAAACATCAGCACCACGCACAACTAACCAATTCATACCAATAATCTACATCTAAAGATCCCAACTCTATGATCATCAAGTCGATATTAAACACCTACTTCCCTAAATTCAAGGAACACCCTCTTATTAAAGAACTAACACTAACAAAATTTCCATCGGTTAACTCCACATCATAGTTAATCGTCAATCTTGCTAATTCTCTATTGATAAAATGACTGAATCTTTACATTTCTACAGTTTCTATCTGATCTAAAATCAAACAACATACTAACATAAAGAACATCAAATAAGAACATACCATTTATAACTTTCATACCTTAAGGTTTGTCAGCATCACCTATAACGTAAGCTGGAGCGGCAGCGTTCCCACCTTGTCGATTTCCTTTCCTTGAACAATTCCCTTGTTGTGTCCTTTCTCACCGCATTGAAACATATCACTACTCCAGGGGTACTAATTCCAGTAACTAATCCTATTGTCCTACACTTAGCAGCTTTATGACCAGGTTTTCCACACTTACGGCAAGTAGGAGGACAATTACCTACATGGTATAAAGTACAACAAACACACTTGGGATTTATCTTGTTATTTCCAGACACAGTGGCAGCACGAATCCCATCATTCCTTCCATTGATTAAATATTGATTTCGGTTCTGTCTTTGGTTATTGTTATTACGGTAATTCCCACGAGTTTGATCTTGATAGGGGTTGGACTGAGCAGACTCCCACTTTCTCTTATTGCTTCCAGCAATGCTATCTTTCTTATCTTACAACTTCACGTCCATTAAAGCATGCGCCATCTGAACATATTCATCGAAAGATTTAGGTCTTGAAGAAGTAGTCTCACCCTGGATGTTACTAGACAATCCTTAAATGTACTGCTTCATCTTCTTATGGTCATTCGGAAAAGCATCAGGACATAACAAACACAGCTCAGAAAACCTCCTAGTATAAGCAGTAATATTATCATTTCTTAACACTAAGTGCCTCAATTCGTCTTCTAACCGTCCTAGTTCCTCCTCGGGACAAAACTTAGCAGTCAATAATCCTTTAGTCACGGTCCATGTCCTACCATTAGCCACAACTAATCCTACAGTAGCCACTTGACTATTCCACCAGCTCAGTGCATCATCCTGAAATGTAGCAGCAGCAAATTTCACCTTATTGGCTTCGGAACACCCACTAATCTCAAAAGTACTCTCTATCTTCTCAATCCATCTACATAATTCTAAAGCACACCCAGTACCGCGAAACTGAGTAGGACCACACTTCATAAAACTAGCATACGTACATTCTCTTGGAACCTGCGGAACAGCAGCAACACTCCCAACTAGATTAGCAGCCTCATCATTATTCTCGGCAGCATCATCATTATTCCCAGCAGCAGCATCATTATTCCCAGCAGCATCATCATTACTCCCAGCAGCATCATGTTCAGCACCTTGATTCCTTGCAGCACGATCAGCTTCAAGTGCTCTAGCACTAGCTCGTTCAATCATATTGTTCACAATAGCAGTTGTTAGCTTTGGCGGCATATTTCAAGAAACTTAGTCACGCAGCGATCTGCTAATGATAGAAATATGCTTTCCCTACTCCTTCTTTTGTCATAACAAAAGAAAGAAACATGATAAGTATACATATCATGACAAAAGAAGGATTTCTTTATCAGGACATATTATGGATACTACATGCACGAGCAACACAAACTACAATGATTCATCAATCAAATCATAAAAGAGTTAATAAGGACACATCATAGATCATGAGGGTAATTCAGATTGAGTTGAGGATTCAACAGGATAGTGGCAATGTTTGTCACTATAATCATCTACCGAACAAACTTAAAAGATAATAAGTTTCATCACAATGCTACGACACAAATTCTAAATAAGTTCGATCACAAAAAGAAAATAAAATACAAAGAAATCCATTGCACGATTAGTTCCTTAGACACCAGCTCCTCATCCTCCTTACCATTGTTTTCAGCTTCATCACACTCGTCTATTTCCCCTTTTGCACTTCAAATTCGAATCCCTAACATGATGACAGTTCATTCCCAAAGTTCAAATACTCACTCCTACACGGCTGTTTAATCACAAAACAAGTCTTAGTACGACATTTATCATTCCTAAACTTCCAACTTGACTCAGAATCGATCTCACATGAGACTCCCATTCACTCATCCTCTCAAACCTTGCCTACTTTTCTTTAAACCTTTCAAATCAAATACTCAAATTCATCATCATCGACCTAAGGCTAGCAATCTCATCCATCTTCTGAGTCATAACAAACTCCAATCTCCACATACTAGATATAATTTTTAAAACAACTTTTCATTCACATAACACCTATAATCACACAAGTTTCAACCACATATCCATTTTACATCAATCAATCAAACTTCCTCATACCCGATACAAGTCGCAAGAAATCAGTCGTAAAACCGTTCATCATCTGGTCTTACTGTCCTAGACCCTCGGCGGTATATAAGGTCATTATTCAAAGTTAAATACATGTGTATTGCATAAAGAAAATTATGATACAAGTACTCGACGTACTTTCAACAACATCAATATATAATCATAGTATTTATTTAATAAATACTCTAAAAATCATTTCAGTTTTAAGGGATACATCTATAATAAAACAACAAAACTAAAATAATCTTACCGGAGCCTTGTAGAGAAGGTGCGTGCTTTTGTCAAATATTTTTGACACCAAAGTTATAGTTTAGGACATTTTTCAAAATCGACCTAATTCTCTATAACTAAAAGCTCTGATTACCAATCTTTAACACCCCCAAAATACATTACGCAGCGGAAAATACACATTTGGGTGCTAAGCTCAAACATCATTACACAACACACTTTTAACGATCTCAAAATGAGACATTTCCAATATAAAAGAAAGTAATTTAACCATTTGTCTAAAACCGTCGATCCCAATTAAAACAAGAGTTTAATAATCAGAGTAGCGTTTCGGTCCCCCAAAGATCTCAACCAAACAACAAACATTTTATTAATATACATGACAAAACATAACTAGTTTTATGACAAGGGAAAGAAATCAGTTTTAGACTCATCAACCACAAAAGCAACCCACAACCTTCTCCCGCAAGCTCCGCCATCTATCAATTTCAATCACCTGAAATGCATGCTTAAAATCATCAACACAACGGTTGAGCAAGTCTATAGGTTTATCAAATCATTATTTGAACACAAGAGAAAAATCAATCATTATCATTTAATAAAACTGTCGTGAACACAATCTATTATTCGGGCATTTCATCTTATAGCATAAGCTATACAATTGTGTTTAAGCTCATGACACCGACCCGTTATGACCAATCATCCGCGAAAAGGCTGGCATGATAAAAGTGAAACCATTGCCCCTCTTAAGGTAATCGTTGTAAATTTTACCTTCTCTCTTATTCAAGTTATCCGTCCGAGCAGCGCACTCAGCGTACTAACTCTCGTCTCGGATAGGGGTGTCAACCCCGATAATACTATCAATTATTTAAGTATTTCCAACCCACACAAGGGCAAGACAATAGTTAATGGTTCATGAATTTAGGGTATTCTACAACTAGGTACTAAACACAATTCAGGCAAAATTCGGGTCCAAAGGCAACATACGGGTCCAAACAATTATTCATGACTTGTGTTCCATTTATTTTAAAATAGCATGTATCCCCCTCGCGGGTTTTAAAATCATTTAAAACAACTTGTATAAAAGCGAGGCTATAGACTCACCTTGAGTAATAGAAGTAGCAAGAGGATCTTCGACGATAGTCGATGCCCGATAAACACGAAAACCGCAACCTATCAAATAAGGCGTGTTCATTAATAACAAACTCGAGTAAAATCCATACTTAATAATATTAAACTCAAAAAAATAAAATCACAAAAAATCCAAAAGAAAACATTACAAGTGACCTATTACTTCCTTCTATATGTTTACTTTATTAGACAATACACTCGATAAAAATTTGTCGGTACATACAAAATGTACAAGTCCATTTACCCCACTTAAACATGTCAAAAATTCATGATAATACTCAGAGGTCTCACTTACTATCCATAGAAAGTTCTCTTAAAATCCCATCAAAAGATTTTACTTTAAGAGTTCCCTGCCCGACACATCTTTGAACTACAAAAACCGGACAGTTTTATGTCATCTACTCATATAGCAATTTTAACTTCTATAAACGACTCCATTTACAAAACTGAAACCTTGGTATGAAAATAGACTCACAATCTAGGGTTTACAATTTTACATCAGTCCTTGACTCATTTCAAAACTCATTCTATAGTCCCCGAGATTCGATCCAAATTTCGACGACAACTACATGTCGTGCCGATACTCGTCTCCCGGTACACGAATAATCAAACTATCATAACATCTCGCTCGTTTGGAGCTAGAAGCTCTACTTTATACCAAATCGAAGCTAACGAAATTCTATACAATCCTATGCTATTAGTTAAGCCTTAATAAAATCATAAGGTACCCAAAAATACCCTTTTTCCTACTGATCTAAAACACCTCCCAAAATCTTACATGAAATCATGTTTTTAGCCAAAATCAATCATTTTTATCATCATCCTATAACCCTAATATCAACATAACTCATATCTAACACTTATATAAATCATAAAACTAAAAACCCAAAATCAAAATAATTTTTCTTCAACAAAATAACATGATCTACACATGATCATAGCTAGATCATCACATGCATGATCATCTAACATACTTATCAACTCCAAATCATGATCAAAATAAAAACTCAATGCATGTGGATAAAAATTATACAAATAGAATCACAATTAAAATTTCTAGATGGGATATTGATTTGTTTTTGTAGATTCAAAGTAGAAAAATCAAAATCAAAGGATTTTGATATGAAGGGGTGGCGGCAAGAAATAGGTAGAGAGAAAGAGAGATTTTTTTTTGCTAACTATATGTTTTTAGGTGTAAGAAAGTTAGGTAGGAAGTATTTATATGGTGGGCGGAGGGGTTAGTTTTGCCATTCTTGCATAGTTTTGGACCAAAATGAAATAAAATAGTTTAAAGGATAGAAAATGTATATTGTCAATTTTAAAAATATTTACGAGACTCGGGTTTCGTAAAAATACTTCTCAAAAATTAAAACGCACTCAAATATGATATTAATATAATCCCGGTACGACTTAATAGGCAATTAAAAATAAAAACGTCAAAAATATAAACATCGAAACAACAAATAATAAAACGTAATATTTTGGGCATCCGTCGATATCATCGTCACTAATAATCCTCGCTATTAGTAAAAAGGTTTAAATAAGGCCTCCAACATCGGTTTTAAATTAAACCACCAAACATCATATCATTCAAGCTCATCAAAAATTTCAAAAATATTCGTAAAATAATATTAGATAATGACCTCGGGTTCGGGTTATCACATTTTATGAGTGCTACCACCTCGTCTACTCCTTTTGACGACGGTTGGTGTGGTTTTAGTGTGGGGGAATCCCCTTATGTTCCCTCACATTTCTCCATCGAGGAGGAGATATTCGATCCCGAAATTACTTGTAAAGTGAAATCTCGGTCTTCCACCGATGCAATATATGGAAATCATATCTATTTGCTTGGTGTGAGTCTACCTCGAGTTGCTTATTACGTTGCCTTACCCATTGTCCCACCATTCTATTTCTCACCTCTTTTCTTCGACCTCTTTGAGGTTTTTGCATGCGTTGGAGTAGCGTTGTTTTGTCTTTCATCCAAAAACGAAGACGCTATCTTTGACCCTGGTATACGTTTATCGGGTTTTTAAAGTACTCCATGTACTTTTGGGCCTTGTTTATCATGTAAGCCCCACCAAAAATGAGCAAACCATGATTATCCCTAAATGATCACATTTATGGGGATTCGAGTCGAGCTTTTGACTCGGTTATCAAAAACAAGGTGCCTCGTGGGGGATTCTTATACTTATCCCTGTAAATATTATTGCTTTCTAATAGTGTAACGATGGGACTTGTGCTCTTCCAACCTTTGTTTCGTGGTTGTTTGTGATTGTGATTTATTAGGTTCATCGTCATCATTGAAGCCTCTCGTGTTCATTTTACGAATCACTCGAGCTTCGATCATTGCCTTTGGAGATTCCGATATCCGATGATATCCTTTTATGTTCTGTAACACCCCCAATTTCATGTCATAGCAGCGGAAGAGTCATTGGGTGTTACTATTATGGTTCAATCTCAATATCATAGAAAACGCCTCAAAATGAGTCGTTTTAATAAAACATACATCCATTCATTATTTAAAGGTAAAATAGTTCACACACGGTCCCAAATTGTTTTCAGTTTACATAACATAACAACAGAAGTTTCTTATAATGGATATGGTTTAGAAAAGCGGGCCAAAACATTTCACAAGCAAGCTACACGAAACCGCCTTCCTATGAGTGCCTTCTTCATGGACCTGAGATAAAACATGCTATAAAGTCAACAAAAATACTGAGTGAATCTATAGAGTTTAAATTTAATAATCGAACAAAAGTATTCTGAATAAACCTTCAATGGTTGACAATCATGTGGATCAGACATAATCATCTATGTTATTACATAAGTCTCATAACATTGAACGTTAACATATATTATTTCAGCCTAACACACCTAGCCAAGTGCGTATATTTCTCTTATACAATTGCATTCGATGTTTCATTACTAGTGCATCACCACACCACGCTATAGCTAGTCGCGACCGGACTGGGCGTCACCCCGATAGATCTATCCATAGTATTAGCGTTCATTCGATTAACAATTCATGATTCAATGGGTCTTTTAAGGCTAGAAGCAAACTTATGAAAATAACTTCATCTAGCATACAATCGGGTCCTTTGTGTTCTATTTAAAACAAGCATGTTGTCCCCCTCGCGGGTTTTAAAAATCCTTACAAGATAGTATAAAAGCGAGGCTATAGACTCACCTTGGTACAATAGTAGTAATATGACGATCACCGACGATAAGTGATGCCCGTTAAACACGAAGACCGCAACCTACCAAATAAGGCGCGTTCGTTAATAAATGACTCAAGTATAAATAATACTTAAATAATAAAAACTCAAAATACAAAACCATGACAATCCCAAAAATAATAATAGTACAAGTGTACTTCTATACCCTTTTTCATGTTAACTTTATTAGACTATATGATCAATAAAAATCTGCCGGTACTTACCGAAAGTACAAGCTCATTTGCCTTACTTAAACTATTCTGTTTTCGACGAAACTTGGTCACAAACTCACATATAATATGAATAAGACTCAGTTTAAATTTTATTCAAAAATATTACTTCTAAGACCTTTTGCCCGATACACCTTCGTGTGATAAAAATTCGGACAGTTTTACGTCTTCAACTCGTAAAACCATTTTAACATATATAAACAACTCCATTTATAAAACCGACACTCGGGTTTGAAAATAGACTCATGACCTGAGGTTTAGACTTCAACATCAGTCCTTCAACATTTTTAAAACGTATTTTATAGTCCCCGAGATTCGATCCAAATATCGACAATAATTTTCGGATTGTGCCGATACTCGTCTCCCGGTACACGAATACTAAAATTGGCATAACTTCGCGCTCGTTTGGAGCTAGAAGCTCTATCTTATATCAAATCGAAGCTAACGAAATTCTCTACGACCCTATCTTATTAGTTTAACAAGTTTATTACAGTAAGTAATTCAAAAATCCCCTTTTACCTACTGGTCTAAAATGGTCATCTAAAAATCATACCAAATCATCATTTTGACCCATTTCAACAATTTACATACTTCTAATATTACCCTAATATTATCATAACACATTTATCTAACTCCTAACACCCTCAAATTCAATCTAATAAAAATCAAATATATAAAAATCATACATGCAACAACAACCCCACTCAAATATAATAATAATAACAACATTCATAACCATAAAAATGGATCAAACACATGTTCTTCACCAAAAATTTGAAAGAAAAATAAAGTGTATGCATGTGGGAAAATTTTATACCAAAATGATCCTTGTTGAATTTGAAAAGTGGGTCTTTGATTAGATTTCAATGAATCAAAGTAGAATTTATGAAAATTGAGGGGATTAGGTGATGGGGGTGGACGGTTTACACAAGAGAGAGAGGGAGGGATTATATTTTTTTTTAAATGAATTTTTAATGTAAGTTAGTGAGTGGAAAATCCTTAAATAGTCCAAGGTTAGGGTAGATTTTTTCATTTAGGCGTAGTTTTGGTCCAAAATGCAATTTAATAGTTTACAAGCTAGAAAATGTAAATTGTAAATTTTGAAAATATTTACGAGGCTCGGGTTTCGTAAAAATACTTTTCGAAAGTTAAAACGCTTCATAAATATAATAATAAAGCTTCGACACGACTTAAAACGTAATTAAATCGAAAACATCGAAAATATAAAATATTGAGACAATCGATAATAAAACATAAATATTTGGGCATCCGTCGGTATTGCGATCACTAATAGTTCTCGTCATTCGTTAAAACGTAAAACACGAGAAATAAAGATTAAATATAATAAAGTCATTTTTATGATAAATTGAGAATATAATATCGATACCTAACGCATTCCTTGCCGGTTTTCATCTAATCGACATTCTTACGCTAGTTTCAAGTCATAACCTTCTCGGTTAGTCGATATTTTAAAATTCTCATTAAAGTAAACACGTAATACGTAATAGTCGAGATTAAAATAACGACCTGAAATTGACGGATTGTCACATGTTCTAATGTTTATTGTATTAGCATAATTCATAAACGGCTTTTAGGTTATTCGTTTTACCCTTTCCATGCTCGAGATTAAGCATTCGACTTTCGTCTCTAGTATGGGGGTGTTTCACCCCTAGACTCGAAACATTGAGGACAATGTTTAGTTTTAGTATGGGGGTGAGTAGATACTTCACCTTCCTTACGTCATTACGCAATCCAGTTTTCATCTTTTTGTTATCGTTTTATGCAAAATAAGGCTAAAAATGGCCAAATTTAAATTTTTTTCTTGTTTTTCATAAGTGTTTAAGACACGAATGTAGGTTTTTTTATGGTGAGAATAAGAGTAATTTTTTACTCGACCGTGCGTGTTGAGCACTTAGCTTCGATTCCTTAACTATATTAGGTTAAGTCTCATTAAATTAAGGACGAGAAATGATAGAGTTAGTTATAAGTTACTATGTTAAACGTAGAGTACTCGTGTTCTTTCAAAAACTCATGTGTCCTAATTGTTTGCTTTTTCTCCCTACGCTTTTATAATAAATTGTTAATAAATATTGAATTAGCGGTTTAGTCTCTATTGTTGGTTTCTAATTTGTTTTGGTAGCTTCCATGTAGTTAAATTGGGAAAACATAATGGTCTCGCTAGCGTCACAGCTTTGAAGTATTGGCAACCCGAATAATCAAAGGCTTCCCCAATAATAATTTTTAAGTTCCTCTTCACCTAAATCAAGCAAAAATTTTAAGCTCATAAGGCCTAAAAAATCTATGCAAAATTGAAAGTGAATGTCTTAAATCTTGAAGCCTTAAAGATCCAAAATTCTCTTTAGCGTGAGGATATACATCAAGTCATAATAAACACCTCATGGCGAGCTTAATTAAAAGACAAGGGCAAGATCGAAGTCATAATAAAAGCTCCATGGCGGAGTTGAATAAAAGATGGAGGTAAACCATGATAATCAAAGCCACCGATGATGAGGTGGGTCATAAAATTCATGGTAATAAGTCTCATGTTCAAAACCATTATAAAACCGTGTTTATCGATCCTTCTTGTTGACTTAATTTTTTGACATCGTTATCTATTAGGATGGATTATTAATTTGATGATTTTGGTTACACCGTTAAGACTCTATTTTTGGACCTAATCTCTATTCACGCATAAGTCAATGATGTATCCTCGTAATCATTAAGACAAAAATAAAATATAAGAGATACACCTTATGAATAAGGGAGTTTAAGTACGTGATTAGAGCATATGAGTAGTGTTAGCATTACTAACTTATAATGACAATGATCTTGTTTCACGCTTAGCATGGAATTGGGTGAAAATCGAGGACGACGATATTATTTCTAACGAAGCATTCACGTGTTCTTATTCTATGATCCCAAACGTCCCATTTTGCGATGAAAACAATACATTATGTCTAAAACGCATGTAATAGTTTATATAAGTTTACGT
The DNA here is from genome assembly GCA_025667525.1 of Glebionis coronaria. Taxonomy (NCBI): domain Eukaryota; kingdom Viridiplantae; phylum Streptophyta; class Magnoliopsida; order Asterales; family Asteraceae; genus Glebionis; species Glebionis coronaria. The sequence goes on from CM046877.1 coordinate 461,408,164, forward strand.
TTTCAATAAATGTCATATAAAAATGAATTTTGGAAGTGCTACGATACTTAATTCTAGCATTGCGTGGGGACACGGAAATGGTTTAGTATGGGGGAGTGATGAGACTGCATTTATACATAGTCTCATCGTCCAAATCGGGCTTAAAACGCTTAAAAATGTCATAAAATACCCAAAAATATGTTTGTGTTTGTTCATTGTATATTTTAGGTACGGATATCGAGAATTCACCAAAATATTACAAGAATCAAGCAAAAACAAACACGGGAAACGAAGCCGCACAAAGAACCGGACCCGCGTATGGATTTCCCAAAAATACCCTTGAAGTTTGAAGATTTGTCAAGTTTGGTCCCTCAATTTTGAAGACTTGTCACAAATGACCCTCCATTATTCATTTGTAAAAGATTAGTCCTTGAAGATTGAAGACATGTCAAAAATAGCCCTTGAAGAATGCAACATTTACATGAATAGTCCTTGTTCCATTATTTATCAAGTGAAAGGACTGAATGTGTAAATAGGCCAAACTTGTATACAAAGAAAATGGGAAAAAGTTGATGGAAACTTGATCTGCATGTTATTTGGAAGATGAGTTACTGCTTTTGCCAGATAGTGTAACTACTCTCCACCAATCACCAATCCACATCACCCCCACCATCCACTCATAATCCTCCACATCACACTCCCCTCCACGTCCACTTTCCACCACCACTTAATATTAATATTAACTAAAATTTGTTTAAACAGATTTGTTTAGTGTTAATTTTGAGTGCCAAACACTAACTTTTCCCTAATCTGGATTGAACACACCTGTTCTTCACACTTAAACCCAGATAAACCCTAATCTTAAATTAACCCCAAATCAAAGGGGTTCACTCCCAATCCTCCAGATCCCTAATACACCTAATCCTCATCATAACCCAACTTTTAAACATCTACCCAACCATCCGATGTGACCAGTAGGGCCCTCCCCTGCTGCGTCACTTTCACCCAAACCCCCAAAATTGACAAGATAAGTGGATGGATGTGATTACTTGGTCCCAAAGGATTAATAGACGCCTCAGATCATTCCATAAATACTGTCTTCATCAGAGATCACAAGTATATGTTTTTTACCAAATATTCAAAGATTCTTCAAAGGGCAGTTTTGGAATATTGTAGCTAGGGTTTTCATAGTTTTTAGGCTTCTAGTATCTTCTATCACTAGTATAAATGAAGGTCGATGTGTGACCTTCATTCTTGTTCTAGAATTTTCAAAATTTTGTAAACCCTTTTTATTGAATAATTAAAGTAGTAATTTGGCCTTGCATTTTGTTGTTTTTCTGAGTTCCATTTTACTTATTGACCTTTAATTTAGGTAATTGTTAGTTTAATGTTCTATCAAAAATCTTTTCTTCAAACTTGTTTTTGGATAAAAAGTTTTTGGGACCCAAACTTGTATAAACTGTTGTTTATGTTTGATTTGACACTCAAGCATAAGCAACTTTATAAAGGTTTGTTAATTTTATGTTTACTTCATGTTTAACTTGCAAAATAGTTCCTTTAAGAGATTTCTGAAAATATCAAAGTTTTGATTTTTGGTTAAGGATTTACTGTAGCATAAGCTCTCCACAAGCTTATCTAACGAATAAGCTTGTGGTTCGGCTTATGGTGCTTGTATTGCTGTTATTGCTTTATTATTTCAAGTGCACAAGAAACTTGTTCTTTCCAAGGGTCTTTTGGTCTGTTGTAGACCAACCAACAAATACCCCATAAGCTCACTCCTATAATCCATAAGCTTAGTTGGAGGATAAGGCAACATCCCTTATCTCTATGGTGTGGATGTACATCATAGAAGGTAAACTGGCTTGAACCATCCTCCTTGGGAGATTAGCTGTTTTTGGGTACTTTGTTGAGATTTTGAATGAAATTTATTTGTCTGATATCCATGTGTTCTTGTTGGTTAATTATAGTTAGGTGATGCATTGTAACTATCTCATACTTGATCTTGGCCTGTTTTAGTTATTATAACAAATCTTAGCTTAAATTCTTGTTCATTAGTCATAGGGGGTGTTTGTTTCTGTTAACATAGTTACCCTAGGGACTGGTTCATAGGTTAATCTTGGTTGCTTTAGTTGTTAAAATGGTAGTCTATCTTAGTTTAAGTTGTGTTTCGTTCAGTATTCAGTTAAAAAAAAATTTGCATGTTCAAATTTTGGTAAGAAAGGGCATAGATAATCAGTAGGGTTAAAAGGTTGTAATCTGGTGTTTTTGAGTTTCAAATCTTGTCATCAGTTAGGTATAGGTTAGTTAGGGGTTGTGTACTAGTCACTTTGGACTTTGGTTAGCTAGGTTGGGAGTTTTGGTAGTTTGAAACTCACCAAAAGACCAAGTAGATCAGCAAAACAATTGCCCAGACCCCATAGTAACACCAGAGACTTGATTTTGCTTTGTTTTTTGTGATTTTTGTGTTAGGTCTGGTTGTTTTTGTGCTTATCTTGACTCCCCACACTTCCATGAGTGTGGGAGTACCCCTTGTTCCAAAAGATATCCAGTAGCAAGCTCAAAACAAGGCAAATCCGTTTTTCTGTTTAGGGCATTGGGAACAAAGTTCATGTTGGGAATAAAATATAGCCAAGACACTTGGACGTGGACAAGAGCAATTTAGACGTTGATAGGAAGAAATCAAGCATTGACAAGACAAGCGTTGACAGGAAGAAGTCAAGCGTTGATAAGAAGAAGTCAAGCCACTGATAGGATATTCTAGTCTACACGTTTTATGCTTCTAGTATGTTTCTAGTAAAGATATGTTTGACAATGTATTTCTTATGTTTATCTTTACCAAGAATAGTTGATACGTAGACTCTTGTACAAGGTTCCTTAATCTATAAAAGGAGGCCTTTAGGTTTTGTTTCATATATAAGTTTTATAAGTTTTACACTTTCATTGTACGCAAGTTCGATTAATCAATCAAAGTGAAAGTTTAGTTTAACTTGTTTGTGTATTCTTGTTTAAGTATTAATTCCGCATAATACTTAGATTGTTTCATATACAAAAAAGTTTCTCTAAGTGTTTAACTTGATTTATTCTCGTTTACACAAACTAAATCGATCTAAGTTTGGGATCAACAAGTGGTATCACAGTTTGTTGAGAAACTTTGATCTAAAGAACACAAAAACCCTAAATCGCCAAAAACCCTAATTTTCAAGAAACCCTAAAATTCAAACAACATGTCTACTCCAGAGTTAACCTCCTCCTTCTCAAGCCATAACATCAAGATTCCCATGCTAGACCCAGACAACTTTGAGCTGTTGAAGTTCAATTTTGAGCAGTATCTTCAAATCCATGACCACACCCTATGGGAAATTATTGAATATACATTCAATAAGGCTGCCAAGATCCTAGCTGCTATCACTCTAAGATCAACTCCAGGCTCAAGTGCTGAGGATCAAAAAGAAAAACCTAACGATAGAAGAGTTGTCTCATCTGAGGACATTGCAAAGAGAAGGAATGATGTGAAAACCCTAAGCATCCTCAAACTTTCCTTGGGACAAGAAAATCAGCACAAGTATAGAGGCTAGGATTTTGCAAAAGATCTTTGGGCAGCCCTTCAAGTTGTTTATGGTGGTAATGATGATATTGTCTCAGAGAAAAAGAAACAACTCTTGCATGAGTATGTTGTATTTAAAGCCCTTCCCAATGAAAAGCTAAGTGGAGTGAGAAGCAGACATCTTGACATTACAAGCAAGTTGACATTTATGCGAACAGTGCATGATGATGCTGATATCATCACCACTTTCCTTGAAAGTATTGGTGATGCATGGAAGATTGAAGCAAGGTCTATGATTACTAATAATACTCACAAAAGTTCCACCTTTGATGATGTCTACAATAAACTGAGGCTTGTAGAGAGTGAAATCCTTTTGGATCAAGGAAGCAAGTCTACCAATGGAAATATGGCCTTCTTCTCACATAGTGAAGGTTAATTTGATCAAAGGGATTCATATATGCACCCCGTTACTGGATCACCTTGTGTCAACGTTAGATCAAGCTTTGTCAGCGCCTCACATTCAGACGCTGACACATACAATGTTGACTCACCAAGAGTTAAGCCTGCTGGTATTGATCTAGATACAGTGTGTGCATACATTGCTTCATTGCCCAATGGTTCAGTGATTACATATGAGGACCTTGAGCAAATTAGTGATGAGCACTTGGAAGAGATGGACATAAAGTGAAATATGGCACTAGCTAGCATAAGGGCCAATAGATGGAATAGAAGATTCAGGAAGAAGATTACTTTTAATGCTAAAGACACTGCTGGGTTTGATAAATCCAAGGTTGAGTGTTACAATTGCCATAAAATGGGTCACTTTATGAGAGAATTTAGATCTCCAAGAAGATCTGATGCTGGAAAACCTTCAAGCCAAATTGTCAAGGTTGAAGATACAAAATCTATGGTAGCCATGCAAGAAATTGATAGTGTTGGATGGGATTGGATCTTTTTGGACAAGGATGTGGAAGAGAACAAGGCCTTGGTTGCAGAAAAGAAAGAAGAGGAGCATGTTCACTATGCTCTCATGGCACATTCTTCATCCTCATCAGACAATGAGGTATATGATGATGTATTTTGTAGTAAGGGTTGTCGTCTAAACACTGAAAAGATAAACAAAGAAGTTTTAAAATTAACATCAGATGTTTTTGATGAAAAATGCAAGTTATCTAATTATCAACTTGCTCTTACTCAAACTGAAAAGACTATGGCTGAATATAAGAAAATGGAGCTTGACCTAAAAGAATAAATCAATGTTTTGACTCATGATCTAAATGCTAGTGTTGAGGTTAGGAACATCTTGGAGAGATCCAATGGTGTTTTACAAGCTAAGTTAGATGAGGCTATCAAAAACAAAGATAATGTAGATCTTAAAATTCAAAAATTTGATAAAGCTTCTCAAATCCTAGAAAAATGTGTGAGTGAACAAAGGGATTCTAGGGATATGAGTGGGATTGGGATGAAAGAAGTATGCTGGTGTTCCACCACCTGCTGGGAACTTTTATGGTGTCCTTAGAAAGGATTTATCTTGGACTGGTATACCAGAACTCCAAGAAGAGGAATTTATTCCTACACCAAGAGTTGTTACTCCAGTAGAGGAGTACAAGCAGAAATTGACTGATTTGGACCAATGGAAGAAAGCCAACCCTACTTTGTTTGTTAAGGGTGGCATGCTTAGTGACAGCCCAAATGAGTCTACACCCATAAAAGTGACCAATCCTACTACTGGAAAGACTGTTGACCTTGACTTAAACATTGATAGAAAACCTAGTATTAAATATGCAGAAATGTATAGAAAACCTAGGTCACCAAAAAATCAAGTGAGTTACAATGGGACAGGTTTCTTTTCATCTAGACCTAGAGTTATGTCTAGAAAAGCATGTTATACTTGTGGGAGTTTTTCACATTTGGCTTATAAATGTGTCAATGCTTCAAAGATCAACGCTGATAGAAAATCAACCATAGTCAAACCCAAACCTTTTGTCCAGCAAAGTCCACAAGTCATTAGACCAGTCCCATTCTTTACTAAAGGGTCTAATACTTATGGACAAAGGCCTTTTAAAAAGACCAATACTTGGTCTAACAGACAATGGGTTCCTGTAGCAAACCCTAGGTTTGACGCTGATAAGGGTGACTTCAGCGTTGACAAGAACAAATTAAACGCTGACAGGAATGTTTCCAACGCTGCTAGACCAAGTAATGCCAAATACCTGCAACCAAAGGGAAAGAGGTCTAAAGCTTCTTCTAGATTATCTTGGAGACCTAAACAAGACCAAAACCATAATTCAGATGAGATTTCTATGACCTGTAACAGATTTCATTATATTTCAAAGGTCATAACAAAACCAATTGGGGTAAACTGGGTGTTTAATCCAAAAAGGGATGAACAAGGGGTTGTCATAAGGACTAAGTCTGTTCTTGTTGAACAACCAAATGAATCCAAGTCTGCTCAGGCTTGGGTTCCCAAAGAAAACTAATTTGTTTTCTTTATGTGCAGGGCATTCAAAAGCAGGTTAATAATTATGGCTATTGGGATAGTGGATGCTCCAGGCACATGACGGGGAAGGAAGATTACTTGACAAACTTTACCCCCATTAAAGATGGTGACAAAGTGTACTTAGGAGGCGGATATGGAACTATCACTGGCAAAGGCACTCTTATCACCAACAATTTGCGTTTTGAGAACGTGTTTTTAGTAAAAGAACTTGACTATAATCTGTTTAGTGTATCACAGGTCTGTGATAACAAAAATAAGGTTCTTTTCACTAATATTGAATGCTTGGTGTTAAGCAAAGATTTTAAAATACTTGATGAGAAATTCATCGATTATAGAACACGACATTTATAATGTGAATCTTAATGGAATTAGGATGAATAATAATTTGTCATGTCTATATGCTAAGGCTTCAGTTGATGAGAGTAATCTTTGGCACAGAAGGTTAGGGCACATTAATTTTAAGAACATAAATAGACGTGTGAGACATGGTTTAGTTGATGGTTTGCCTGAAAAGGCTTTCCACAATGACCACTCTTGTGTTGCATGCCTTAAAGGCAAACAACACAAAGTCTCCTTTAAGTCTAAACCTGTGCATTCTAGTTCTAAACCACTTCACTTGCTGCATATAGACTTGTTTGGTCCAACTAATATAGAAAGCTTAAATGGTAAATCCTACTGTTTTGTCATCACTGATGATTTTTCTAGATTTACTTGGACTTTCTTTTTAGCTTTGAAAAGTGACACTGCTGATACTTTGATTAAATTTATTACCCAATTAGAGAAAAAGACTAGGAATGAGGTTAAGATACTTAGAAGTTATAATGGTGGTGAGTTTAGAAATAAGTTGTTAGATGATTTTTGTGCCAAGAAAGAGATTACTAGACAGTTTAGTATAGCTAGAACCCCACAACAAAATAGGGTAGCTGAGAGGAAGAATAGAACACTCATAGAAGCAGCTAGGACTATGTTGGCTGATGCTCACTTTCCCATTGCATTTTGGGCTGAGGCTGTGAATACAGCTTGTTGTTAAGAATAGGGCATTAATCAACAAGATTCACAACAAGACACCTTATGAGCTATTTTGGAGTAGGAAACCTAATATTGGTTTTCTTAAACCCTTTGGTTGTCATGTAGTTGTTTTAGACACTAGTGATGCCTTAGGAAAGTCTAATGCTAAAGGTGATGAAGGCTACTTTATGGGTTATTCAGTGCATAGTAGAGGATATAGAGTTTACATTAAGAAAGAAAAACGTATACTTGAAAAGGTACATGTTAGGTTTTTAGAAAGTAAACCTAGTGATCCTGAGAGTGGACCAAATTGGTTATTTGACTTGGAACCTCTATCTAGAACTTTGAATTATATGCCTGTTACTAATCCAGACATTGTGAAGGTAACTTCGAATGTTGTGGAAGAACCAGTTGTTGAAATTTCAGGTATACAGGTTGATAAGGAGGTTGGATCACAAGCAGACAAATCAGCACCCATACTTGAGTATGTTACTGATGTGTCGTGGATAGTATAGTGATAATTAGATTACGTTATAGGGTAAATTAGAAAATTACCTTTAGGAAAAAGTAATAGTCCAATTATACCAATGACGAATTCAATTAAACACGTGAGTGAGTCGAGTTCGTTGTACATGAAGATCTTATGAATTTGAGACGTTTAGCTTCGATTTGGACAATAGAATTGAATTGGTTTTCGTTTTTTAAACTAAAAGTAAATTCTACAAATTTTAAGCTAATTAAAATTATCCTAAAGTGCATGAATCGTAAACCCGCCTATTTAAAATTTTAACAAACAATTAATTACTTAAAAATAGAACTAATTAAAAATTAAACTAATTTATACTCTAAAAAATTTAATTCTACTTTTTAAACTAATTTACTTTATTATCAATTACTTAAAAAAAACAATTCTATTTAAAATCTATTTTAAATCTACTATTATAAAAATCTACTTAATTAAACTAATTAAACTATTTAAATAAAAACATTTTTTTTTTATTTTTTTTTTTTACTGAAACTACTTTTTATATAAAGAATTTACTTTAATATAAAGGAATAAAAAGTTATATTAAATAAAAAACGTGAATAAGAAAATAAAACTAAAACAAAATCTGCCAAGTTATTAATACTATATTAATGAAATAAGAGATATTAAAATCAAAAGGGCGTGTAGCCCAGTTGGTTATCACGCTATTCATTCAAAGGGTAGGTCTCGAGTTCGAGACCCACTCCAGACATTATTTTTTTGGAATAACTTTCTTTAGACAGATTTCAGAAAATGAAGTCTTAGGAAAGACCTTGTGATAGCTTATAAGCTTTGAGCTGTTAGGAAACAGCTTATTTTGACTTATCAGATAAGGTGAATCTGATGAGTCTGAGAAAACACAATATAGCAGAATAATCTCCTAAGCACAATCAGTTATACAATAACAATCAGTTTAGACTAAAGACAGACTAGTAATTATCATCAGAAAACAAAATCAAAATAGCATAACTGAGATACTTATAAACAGATCCACAGTCCATTAAAAACAGATTCAAAAACTAGCCAGAAATAACAGTAACTATGATATTCAAATTTGGCAATACTCAATGACATCTAACTAAGCAGATTCAAATCACAATCACATTAACAAAGATCAATTAATTGCAGCAAATAAGCCTTAATATTACAGCTATCTAACAGATTAAAATCTCAGAACTAGTAAACAAACTATATCAGATTTATAAAACTACTTACTACAATGACCAGACTCAACAAAAACACACAGGTTCACAGATTATCATACACATAGACAGATTCATTCTCCCAAATCATTACATCCAAACTCACAAGTGCAGATATAACTAAAATACAAAGTCATACCCTATCAGACTAAGCAGATTCCTAAACTGTATCAGTCCTCAACCAAATATTTTTCAACAATCATAAACTTTCACGTTTTATCTTAGAATAAGCAAAAATTTAAAACTTAACAGAATCTATCTTATAAAACTTCGAATACCAGTTTATTAAACAACAAGTAATCAAGTCCTACATCATTTAAACATAACTTACACAAATAAACATAACATAATATTTTTAACTAAAAACATAATATTAAAAAGATATGGAACCTTTTGGAAAACCGTTGAGGAGTAGGATAGCGCTGAGCTACCTATGAACCGAACCGCAACCACCATTCACCATTATCATTCCATCCGAAACCAACAAACGCCATCGAATCTCTAACGAAATTTATTTATCTTTCAAGTAAGGAAAGATTATTTAAATCCTTTTCACTTTTAATAATAAAAATAAAGCTATTAATTAGCTTATTTTTACCATCACAAAGTTAATCTTATAAAACAGAAAACAGGATTAATTTATAAATAACTTTCAAGCAGTAAAAGATTTTAGATGAGAAAATTAAAACGAGACAAGATTTACTGAAATAAGATGACTTTTCATTAATTTTCAAGAATCATTACAAAGCTTTTAAAAAGAAATACATTAATCATCCTAAATCTATTTCTACAGAGTAACAATAAGTAAAGAAAAAAGGATGAAATTACATAAGAAAATGGGGGTTTTTATAGCCCCCCCCCAAGGGCTTTGCTGAGGAGATATCCGCATCTTTTTGGAATATTCTTCTTTAATCTGAGCCTTTGGATCTTAATTCCTTTTTCTCTCTCTTTTCAGTTTGGATCCAAGGGCTGTGAATGACTCTTGGTCACACAGATTGCCAAGCTGGCACCAATCTGTGTTTGTTGTGCTAGTTTAGAGCCCTCTGATTGGTGGGATATGATATGTGAGGTTTTATTCCCCTTGGTGCGAATTTACCGAATATATTAAAAGCCCTATGTAAAAAGAACTTTTTATTAACTAGGGTTCTTTGAATAGTGGTGTTTTTTTACTAGTTTGGGGAAAAAAAGAAAGGTTGGGGAAGAAGAACATAGGGAGTAACGGAAGTTTATTAATGTGTGTGGGGGAAATAAAAGTAAACGTGTGAGAGATAAAAAAGGATGGGTGGAAACGATTTAATTTATTGAGTAAATGGTGAGTGGGTAGTTTTGACTGAATATAAAACGTGTATACACGTTTTGTGAAAAATAAACCCTAGGCCCAATTCTTTTCACGTCCCAAATTGTGGTCAAATGGGCTTTTGGCCCAAAATCACATTTCAGTCGAAATTTAAAACCCCATTTGGGCCTATTGGATTTGCAGCCATCAAATAACTAAAACTTTAATCATAAATGGGCTTTTAAGCCCATTCAAGCCCATATGAGACCCACTTGGCCCATTTGACTTATTAAAATATTAAATCCTCTAAAGTTGAGTTTGGTTTTGGCTTCCTCGATCTTTTTCATCAATCTCGTGTCGGTTTTCGTCGGTTTTCGTGAACTTGGGTACCTACACACATTCAAACAAGAAACAAGCATATCCAAGGCAAATTTGTAATATTTAATGCATTATTTCATTGTTTTAAGCTACGAATGATATGAGTAAAAACACTCATATCAAATTCCCCCATGCTAAGCAATTGCCGTGTCCTCACGCAATGATAAAATAAAACTATAACTACACCATTATTCAACTCTTGACATTTTATTTTGCAAAGACACAAAATAACATTAAGGAACATAAAAACTCAAATAGATTCATCGTCCTCGACTTTTCACTTTTCCATGCCAAGTGCAAAAACAAGATCATTGTTATTATAAGTTGGTAGACTAACACGAACTCATGTGGGCTAATTAATCACTTAGACTCCCTTATTCCTAAGTGTATCTCTTATATTTTATTGTTGTCTAGAATGATCACGAGGATACATTGTTGACTTGTTTCGATAATTTATAAGGCCAAAAATAAAGTGAACGATTTAATCAATAGTTAGCTAAAGGACAAAATCTTTTAAAACTGCTTCTCGAGACTTCATAAAGTTCATATCTTGGCATAACTTGTTTCGCGATTTGAGACCTTTCTCGGATCGATATTTGGCAGTGACTTAATACTTCCAACCTTGAGAGACGTTCACGAAATAATGGTCTTCTCTTCATAATATTTCTTCACTTGAAGTTTTGAGAGATTCATACTTGGACCACGACTTCTTCATTTTTCTCCAATCTTTATTTGGGATTTTGATTAACAACGATCCGCCTCCTTTTTGGACTTGGCTTCATTTATCCTCATACCTTATTTTTGGTCTTTTTGGATAGACTTCTCCATGACTTTTTGGGAGTATTTTGCTTTTCGTCGTGTGTCTCGATCCTTCATATTGATTTTTGATAAATGAGTCTTCACATCACTTGAGATCTTTAGCAATAATACATAGCCCTCATGTCTTGTTAGGACCTTTTTGGACTCGCCAATCTTCGCATCCCGCTTCAATAAGTTATGCCTTGGCTATGAACTCTAATCCATACCGAGCAACTTTTAAACGATCTTGGGCTAGAAGCTAAGTAACTTTTCAAATCGTTCAACATTATTTATTGCAATTAAATTTATTAACAAGTGATGGGAGAATAGGCTCATAATTAACTCACATAAATTCCCGAAAGAATACCACACTTATAATTGGCTCTATCATCTCTTGTTCTCCATATTGTAAAATTCCAAAAATGTGAAATCAATAGATACTTAGCCTATTAAATCAAAGTTTTGGGTTTTCAAGTCATCTATAGGATCTTGCATCTTCTTATACTCTTGCAAGTTTTAGAATTTGTGTTTTAAAGTTCCCTTGATAAACGACTTTCTAGGATCAATTATAGGAGCTTGCGAAAAGTTCTTGTTCTTAACTCGTATGAATTAAGACTTTCGCGTTTTAAAGCTCCCTATATAATAGCCTAGCAAAACTTAATTCAAATACGTTAAGGAAAAGCTAAGGTTAAAAACCGAGTCGAGTCAAAAACTATTTTTATTGAAAGCTTACATTCGTGTCAAAAACACTTATTTCCTTTATTAAAAATTAAAAATAACACTAAAAATTTAAAATTTTATTGAAAAATGAGAAAAACAACACGTTTGGACACGACAAAAGCAATTGCAAGCGATTATATCGATTGACTCCCCCATGCTAAAACCAAACATTGTCCTCAATGTTTCTTAGCTCAAGAGTGACACCCCCTTGCTAAGACACGAAGAGTCTAATGCAAACTCCTAGCATGGAAAGAGTACGCAAATCTATAAGCCGTTTATTAATTATGCCTCAAGATAGAACGTTAGTCAATAATAATCAAGGGTAAAGAGTGTGTGCCCCTTTTTGGCATTCAAAGTATGAAAGATCAAGTGGACCGGCAAAAACCGAACACGAGAATCTTCAAATATAAGGGTCATACCTAAGATCACAACTCAACAAAACACGAGCACGAGCTTGAAAGATCAAGCCTTATTAGGTGTTAGAAAATAGAAAGAAGATAGAAAGAACTCGTTTTTGTTCACCGAGTCATGAGCTCGACTCGATCCCCGCATTCATTTGTCCTTAGGGAAAGTGGTGAAAACCGGCATATTAGAATAAATTCCAACATGAAGCACGATGCCGGGGTCAAAGATCTCATCCTCGTTGTCGGATGACAACCGAAAGGATAAGACTCCAACAAAAATCTCTAATAAGAGATGGTAGTCACAAACAATAGTATGGATGAAGCATGCTCCACGAGGTAAACTCGCACCAAGATGATTAAAAAGTCTTTCAATTATTGCATCGGTGAAAGGCCGAGATTTCCCTAAATCAACGATTCCGGGATCGAATACCTCGTCCTCGGTGGAGAAAGGAATAGACAACAAGGTGTCGTCCCCCCATGCTAATCCTAAGTCATATGAAGCACATAGTAATGGTGGAACAAAAGTCTCATCCATAGTGGAATCAACTTGCATGACTTTGTTGACCTTTTCACTCTTAGGAATGTGAATAAAGGGGTCATGGTACTCAAAACGAGTCTCATGAAAAACCCGCACATTAAGATCAAAGCGAGTGGGAAGGATAATAGGAGCAAAGGTAATTTCTCCCTCCGGGTCAACATTGTCATCATCATAAATCGGGTGATCAAACCAAGTGTCTTTATCACCATCATTAGACTCTTCCTCAAATTCCGAAGGAAGGTCCATGGAAAGTAACTTATCAAACTCCCTAACGAAAAGATCATCATCACAAAGGTTGTAAGATGTAGGAGGTATGATGTTCTCAAAATCCTCTTGAAACAATGGATTATTGTTCAATGAAACTTCAAAGAGAGGATTTGAGCAAGTCACTAAAGTATCATCATTCTCATCAGAAGGTAATTCATCGGTGAATTCCTCGAGAATGGTAGGTAAAACACAAGAATCACGCTTGATCTCAAGATCGAAAACGTCTTCACTTCCCCGTGGAAGTGGATCAACAAGTTCATCGGCGAATTCCTCGAATGAATAATCACTAACCTCACTCGGTGTGAAGTTAGGAATCAAAGGCTCTTCAATGGAAGATTTTGCCTTAGGAACATCAACATGATCCTTAGAAGAGAGTGAAAACGAGTCCATTTTCAAAGATTGTTCAATTAAAGCAATATCACTCTCGGGATCAAAATTCTCATTAATAAACTCACTAGCATCAAATGGCTCACTCAAGTAATCATCAATTTTTTTTTCAATCTTAGAACTTTCATCCTCGTGTGGATTGAGTGGAGGCGAGGTAACATTACAACATGATTCAACAAAATTAGGCTTATCAAGTTCAACACTTTCCAATTTCTTAGAAACCAATCTAGGAATTTTTTCCGGTTTGAAAATCATATGTTAATCCCCATATCTTATTTTAAGCTCCTTTTACCTCATATCCACTAAAACACCGGCCGTACACAAAAATGGTCGTCCTAAAATTAAAGGCACACGAGGATTTGGCTCATAATCAATGATAGCAAAATCGGCTAGGTAAATGAACTCCCCCACTTTAACAATGACATTTTCCGCTATACCAACCGGATGGGTGGTAGTACCATTAGCAAGCTCAATGATCATTCGAGTAGGCCTAAGTGGTTCATAACCAATGGTTTTCCAAAGGGCTAGGGGCATTACGTTAATACTAGCTCCTAGATCGGCTAGAGCTTTGTATTCCCCAAGCTCATCAACAACACAAGGTATCAAAAATTGACCCGGATCTTCATATTTCTTAGGAATGAAATCAAAGAAATCCGAAGTACTAATCACATTCAAAGTAGCCTTGGTGACTTTAAGAAAACTTTGCTTAGGTGGAACATAAATTTTCTCGATCACTCTTGCCACATTATCATCATCATAAACGGTTATGGCCTTAAGCTCTCCCCTCGGGTTAGGAATGGTATCACTAGGTAAGCAACCCGAAGAAGATGACGGTTTAGACATGAATCCCTCAAACATCGAAAGCAATTTATTTTGACTTTGTTCCAAACTTTGGTGCATACGATTTTGACTTTGCTCTAGCCTTTGTTGATTAAGCTCAATCTTGTTATTTTGCCCTTTAATCGTATTTTGAAAATCAAGTCTCAAAGTATTAATTTGCCCTTGGATGTTATTTTGAAAAGCTTTCATATTTGCCTCATTCGATTTAATGTAGCTTGACAAATCATTTTGATTATTCCCTTGAAAACCTTGATTGTTTTGATTAGCATTAAAACTATTTCCTTGATTGAAATTCCCTTGGTTACCACGGTTAAAATTATTCCCATTATTTCCATTGTTGTACTTATTTTGAACCGGTGGAAAACCCGGTGGAGCAACATGACTTTGACGAGGAACTTGACCATTGGAGCCATAAGTTCCCGTCGCGACAAAAGCACTAGCTTGATCAAAACCCGTGTTTAAACAAGCATAATTAGGATGTGCTCCACCACATGATACACAAAAACTCTCAACCATATTAATGGATCCATGAGGATTCTTCCTAATCTCATTCAAAATCGTGTCAATCTTAGAATCCAATCTAGCAATCTCGGTGTTCACCTTAGAAACACTCGGTGTGTTTTGTGAATATTGTGCTCTAGACTTATTCTCAATTATACACCACGCGTCTCTCGGAGTTTTTCTTAAAAGATTACCACCCGCGGCGGCATTTAAAGAATCTTGTTCAATCATATTTAGCCCATTATAGAAAGTATTAATTTGATGCAATTCCGAGAAACCGTGGTGTGGACATTGTCTCAACAAATCCTTAAATCTTTCCCAAGCAACCCCAAACGATTCATGCACTTTTTGTTCAAATCTAGTGATCTCATTTTTAAAGTGTGTTGTCTTGGACGGTGGAAAGAAATAATTCATAAACTTTGATGCTAAATCATCCCAAGTTAAAATCAAACCCGGTGGTTCTTTCTCATACCAAAGCTTAGCATTACCCTCGAGCGAGTACGGAAAAAGCAAGAGCTTAATCGCGTCATTCGGCACATCTCTAAACTTGAGAGTCGAGGTAATTCGAAGAAAATTCCGAATGTGAGAGTGCGGGTTATCGGTCTCATTGCCACGAAATTGGTCGGCACGAATGAGCGTTAGAAGACCCGTCTTAATCTCAAAATGATCTGCCAAAATAGCCGGCACAACGATTGCTTCCCCATACCCTTCGGTGGGTGCACGGAGCAATTCCTCCATTGTTCGGTTATCGGTCATTTCTACAACAATAGGTGGAATCTCGGGTTCCACTATTCGTTGTTGACGATTTCTATTTCTACGAGGAATATTTTCAAGCCTATTAAAATCAATCACAAGACGAGAAGAACGTAATTGCATACACTACAAAGACGAGAATTTAGAGGATTGAAGAAAAGAAATTAGACAAGAAAGAAGATTATTTTTGGTTTTTATTTGGTATTGCTCAATCAAAAATGATCGATAAAAAAACAAGGAATAAGGATAACTACTATGGAAGTAAATTACCCTCGGTCGACTTTGAAACGTTAGGTGAAAACCTAAACGTATCGAGGTTCAATAAGTAAACAACAAAAAATAAGATTTATTACTACTTGAGTCGGCAAACCAATAATAGGTTGTCCCTCTCAATATACGCACAAGCAAGCGGGGAAACGAGGTGGCACAAAGCACTTAAAAACCTTTTTCCTTAGACGGCCTTTTATAGCACGTCGCCTTATACCCACCTTATAGTTTGTATAAATCGAGTTCAAACTTCTTATTAGTATTTATCTATTTTGCCTTTATTTTTTTGTTTTGGGTTCGAATACAATAGCTAGGTGATGAAATCCCAACTAAGGCTTATTTGAAAAGTATTTAAAATTATTGTTCTACGTAATACAATATATTATTCACAAAAAACGAGAAAAACGATACATACTATATAATAGAAAAATAACAAAACTTTCCGAGGACGGAAAGGGTCTTCAAATCCACGATCAACAAATCTCCACAAAAGCGAATCGTACACAAGATCCCCGGCAGCGGCGCCAAAATTTTTGATGTGTCGTGGATAGTATAGTGATAATTAGATTACGTTATAGGGTAAATTAGAAAATTACCTTTAGGAAAAAGTAATAGTCCAATTATACCAATGACGAATTCAATTAAACACGTGAGTGAGTCGAGTTCGTTATACACGAAGATCTTATGAATTTGAGACGTTTAGCTTCGATTTGGACAATAGAATTGAATTGGTTTTTGTTTTTTAAACTAAAATTAAATTCTACAAATTTTAAGCTAATTAAAATTATCCTAAAGTGCATGAATCGTAAACCCGCCTATTTAAAATTTTAACAAACAATTAATTACTTAAAAATAGAACTAATTAAAAATTAAACTAATTTATACTCTAAGAAAATTTAATTCTACTTTTTAAACTAATTTACTTTATTATCAATTACTTAAAAAAAATAATTCTATTTAAAATCTATTTTAAATCTACTTTTATAAAAATCTACTTAATTAAACTAATTAAACTATTTAAATAAAAACATTTTTTATTTTATTTTTTTTACTTTTTTTTTACTGAAACTACTTTTTATATAGAGAATTTACTTTAATATAAAGGAATAAAAAGTTATATTAAATAAAAAACGTGAATAAGAAAATAAAACTAAAACAAAAGCTGCCAAGTTATTAATACTATATTAATGAAATAAGAGATATTAAAATCAAAAGGGCGTGTAGCCCAGTTGGTTATCACGCTATTCATTCAAAGGGTAGGTCTCGAGTTCGAGACCCACTCCAGACATTATTTTTTTGGAATAACTTTCTTTAGACAGATTTCAGAAAATGAAGTCTTAAGAAAGACCTTGTGATAGCTTATAAGCTTTGAGCTGTTAGGAAACAGCTTATTTTGACTTATCAGATAAGGTGAATCTGATGAGTCTGAGAAAACACAATATAGCAGAATAATCTCCTAAGCACAATCAGTTATACAATAACAATCAGTTTAGACTAAAGACAGACTAGTAATTATCATCAGAAAACAAAATCAAAATAGCATAACTGAGATACTTATAAACAGATCCACAGTCCATTAAAAACAGATTCAAAAACTAGCCAGAAATAACAGTAACTATGATATTCAAATTCGGCAATACTCAATGACATCTAACTAAGCAGATTCAAATCACAATCACAGTAACAAAGATCAATTAATTGCAGCAAATAAGCCTTAATATTACAGCTATCTAACAGATTAAAATCTCAGAACTAGTAAACAAACTATATCAGATTTATAAAACTACTTACTATAATGACCAGACTCAACAAAAACACACAGGTTCACAGATTATCATACACATAGACAGATTCATTCTCCCAAATCATTACATCCAAACTCACAAGTGCAGATATAACTAAAATACAAAGTCATACCCTATCAGACTAAGCAGATTCCTAAACTGTATCAATCCTCAACCAAATATTTTTCAACAATCATAAACTTTCACGTTTTATCTTAGAATAAGCAAAAATTTAAAACTTAACAGAAGCTATCTTATAAAACTTCGAATACTAGTTTATTAAACAACAAGTAATCAAGTCCTACATCATTTAAACATAACTTACACAAATAAACATAACATAATATTTCTAACTAAAAACATAATATTAAAAAGATATGGAACCTTTTGGGAAAACCGTTGAGGAGTAGGATAGCGCTGAGCTACCTATGAACCGAACCGCAACCACCATTCACCATTATCATTCCATCCGAAACCAACAAACGCCATCGAATCTCTAACGAAATTTATTTATCTTTCCAGTAGGGAAAGATTATTTAAATCCTTTTCACTTTTAATAATAAAAATAAAGCTATTAATTAGCTTATTTTTACCATCACAAAGTTAATCTTATAAAACAGAAAACAGGATTAATTTATAAATAACTTTCAAGCAGTAAAAGATTTTAGATGAGAAAATTAAAACGAGACAAGATTTACTGAAATAAGATGACTTTTCATTAATTATCAAGAATCATTACAAAGCTTTTAAAAAGAAATACATTAATCATCCTAAATCTATTTCTACAAAGTAACAATAAGTAAAGAAAAAAGGATGAAATTACATAAGAAAATAGGGGTTTTTATAGCCCCCCCAAGGGCTTTGCTGAGGAGATATCCGCATCTTTTTGGAATATTCTTCTTTAATCTGAGCCTTTGGATCTTAATTCCTTTTTCTCTCTCTTTTCAGTTTGGATCCAAGGGCTGTGAATGACTCTTGGTCACACAGATTGCCAAGCTGGCACCAATCTGTGTTTGTTGTGCTAGTTTAGAGCCCTCTGATTGGTGGGATATGATATGTGAGGTGTAGCATCCAGTACTATTCGGCCACGTAGCATCCTTTCTCCATCTTTTCTCTTCCTTAAACCAAGGGGATTTTATTCCCCTTGGTGTGAATTTACCGAATATATTAAAAGCCCTATGTAAAAAGAACTTTTTATTAACTAGGGTTCTTTGAATAGTGGTGTTTTTTTACTGGTTTGGGGAAAAAAAGAAAGGTTGGGGAAGAAGAACATAGGGAGTAACGGAAGTTTATTAATGTGTGTGGGGGAAATAAAAGTAAACGTGTGAGAGATAAAAAAGAATGGGTGGAAACGATTTAATTTATTGAGTAAATGGTGAGTGGGTAGTTTTGACTGAATATAAAACGTGTATACACGTTTTGTGAAAAATAAACCCTAGGCCCAATTCTTTTCACGTCCCAAATTGTGGTCAAATGGGCTTTTGGCCCAAAATCACATTTCAGCCGAAATTTAAAACCCCATTTGGGCCTATTGGATTTGCAGCCATCAAATAACTAAAACTTTAATCATAAATGGGCTTTTAAGCCCATTCAAGCCCATATGAGACCCACTTGGCCCATTTGACTTATTAAAATAATAAATCCTCTAAAGTTGAGTTTGGTTTTGGCTTCCTCGATCTTTTTCATCAATCTCGTGTCGGTTTTCGTCGATTTTCGCGAACTTGGGTACCTACACACATTCAAACAAGAAACAAGCATATCCAAGGCAAATTTGTAATATTTAATGCATTATTTCATTGTTTTAAGCTACGAATGATATGAGTAAAAACACTCATATCAGTTACCATTCCTGGAAAGATGCATTTGTTGTTGCTGCTGCTGCTGCTGGAAAAGAGAAAGGTGGTCCACAAGTATCACCAGTTGAAAACATGCATGATTCTTCAAGCGCTGACAAAGGAAAATCTGGCGCTGACAAGACAAATTCAGGCGTTGATGGCTCAAACGTTGACAGCCCTACTTCAGGCGTTGACAACTCTTTTGACCATTTATTCTCTTCTAGTGTTTTTGAACAAGGTGAAGCTTCAAATAGAAATGGAGAGGTTCATTCGGATGATGATGGAAGAGCATTTGAAGAAGATATTGGCAACTTGGAGACTGAAATTGATGATAACACAATAATTCAAGGAGGAGTACTTACATCTACTATGAAGAATCATCCTTCTTCTCTAATCATTGGTGATGTGATGACTCCTCTACAAACTAGAAGGTCTCATCAGAATCATGGAGGATTTATTGTCAATATTCACAAGAAGGTTGATACCCTCTTGTTCAAGCATGTTTGTTTGGCTGTTTTATGTCACAACAGGAACCCAAGAAGATTTTTTATGCTCTCAAAGAACCAAGTTGGGTGGAAGCAATGCAAGATGAGCTTCACCAATTTGCTATTCAGGATGTTTGGGAGTTAGTTGATTGTCCCAGACATGTCAGACCTATTGGGACAAGATGGGTTCTTAGAAACAAAAAGGATGAGAGAGGAATTGTGGTCAGAAACAGGGCACGATTAGTTGCTCAAGGCTATACGCAAGAGGAAGGGATAGACTATGAAGAGGTTTTTGCTCCTGTTGCAAGGATTGAGACAATAAGGATTTTCCTAGCCTACGCTTCCTGCATAGGATTTACAATCTATCAAATGGATGTGAAGAGTGCTTTTCTTTATGGCACAATTACAGAGGAGGTTTATGTAATGCAGCCTCCTAGTTTTGAAGATTCAGAACATCCAGACAAGGTGTATAGAGTGAAGAAAGCTATGTATGGACTTCATCAAGCCCCAAGAGTATGGTATGGTACATTGTCCAACTATCTGGTGGAAAATGGATTCAAAAGGGGCACCATAGATCAGACGTTGTTTACCAAGAAGACTGGTAAGGATTTCTTACTTGTATAGGTCTATGTGGATGATATCATCTTTGGCTCTTCTAGTCCAAAGATGAGTGAAGATTTTTCCAAGCTCATGACAGAAAAGTTCAAGATAAGTGCAAAGGGAGATGAACTTCTTTCTAGGGTTACAAGTTCAGCAGAAAGAAGATGGTATCTTCATCTCTCAAGACAAATATGTAGCAGAAATCTTGAAGAAATTTGGCTTTTCTCCACATGAGAAACGGGCTAGCACACCCATGGATAAGGAACACCCTTGGGGAAAGGTTGGAGATGGAAAAGAGGTGGATGTTAGGCATTATAGGTCAATGATTGGATCATTGATGTATCTCACAGCTTCAAGACCTAACATTATGTTCGCTGTGTGTGCATGTGTACGCCATCAAGTGACTCCCAAAGAGTGTCATCTTCATGCTGTCAAGAGGATTTTTAGGTATCTTAGGTGCTATCCCACCTTGGGATTATGGGGGTGACAAATTTGATAGAAAATCCACAACTGGTGGATGCCCATTTCTTGGGAGTAGGTTGATATCTTGGCAATGCAAGAAACAAACAGTGGTGGCCAACTCTGCAACTGAAGCAGAATATGTAGCTGCAGTTGCTTGTTGTGGACAATTCTTATGGATTCAGAACCAGCTGTTGGATTATGGGTATAATTTCATGCATACCAAGATTTTTGTAGACAATAGAAGTACTTCATGCATTATTAAAAATCCTGTACATCACTCTAAAACGAAACACATAGAAATTAGACATCATTTTATGAGAGATTGTTTTGAAAAAGGTTTAATACAACCAGATAGGGTTGACACAGAGGAAAATGTGGTTGATTTATTAACTAAACCTTTTGATACTGGGAGATTTCAATACTTGGTAACAAGTATTAGAATGATCAATCTTACTTAATATGTGTTTTGGGGACTTATTGTAAAAGTATGTACAGGATATGCATTGTTATTGATCTTTGTATAAAATTAGATTTTCCACTTTATTTATCTAACGCTGACAAAGGTTATTTTAACGCTGACAAGTGTTAAATTGACGTTGTCAACAACATGTTAGTTTTGTGGTTTTTGATCTAATTATGCAGGCGTTGTTAGCATTGTACAAATGGATACAGAGTTGCTTATGGATCCTTGGAGCATTATTGGAGCATGTTCAAGTTTATGGATGATGGTTGGAATATTTATATTCCTATCTTGACATAAATTTTTATTACATGCATTTTATTTGGCAACTTATGTATCATAGTTTAATGGGAGGTTTAGGAAACCTTTAGGAATTTTTAGGTATTCATATAATACTCTTATCACAATTCTATATTGTGTCCACTGGTGAGAATGAATTAGTTTACTAAATCGTGAGGCACTGTAGCATGCAAAGTTAATATACTATGCACGCTGCCAAGACTTTTTGGCCTAGAATTGGATGTGGTCTGTTAGGATACTTGGGTATGATTTTTATTGGGCTTACCTGGGAAGTTACAAAGGATTTTATGAGATAACTTCATTGTTAAGAACTTTGGTTAGCAAGGGACACTTGAGGATAATTATGTCTATCTTGCTTAAGAAAGTGTGCATGATTGGACAGTGCTTGCCACCCTATGGTGATTTTCAGTCTATAGGTTATCTTCACTAGGATAAATCACTTTGTTAAGGTCCTTTTTCATTTTTATTATTTTTATTTTTTAGACGTTGACAGTTTTATTTCCAGACGTTGTTAGGACCAATTTTGACGTTGACATGGCAATTTCCAACGTTGACAAGAATATAGCCGTTGAACGTTGATAGGTTATTTTTTACCGTTGACAAACATTGGGTCCTACTCAGTTGTTATTTTTGACGAAGATTTGGGCCGTAATTTTAGGAGTTGGTAACTTTTTATTAATGCACAAGATAAGTTATATCTTTTCAAGATTCTAATCATTATATTTTGAAAAATAACTGCCTCATTTTTTACCAATCACATGTGCTTACCTCTCCTATATATTTGGCTCATTATTTTGAAACAGGGTAACTGCTTATTCTTGTCTAACTAAATTTTCACACATATTCATCTTTCATAACATATATCACAGCTTTCTACATCAATGGCGCCTAAGTTTAAACCGAGTGATTTGGTATTGGGGTTCAGAAGTCAGCACAACATGGTTGCCTATTTAGAAGCTGACAACACTATGTTTCCTCAATATACTCAGATGGTGGAGTATTTAATGCATCCCCTTTAAGGTATGCACTTTCTCATGCTCCTATTATCCCTGTCACTCATATTAAGCAGTTTTGGAATACTGTCACTTCCTCAACGGTTAATAATGTGACTACAGACTGTTACAGTCCATGGGCTTCCATGGGTGGTTACTGAAGCCTTGGTTCGCCAGGCTTTGCATCTTAACGATGCAGATGGTATAACCACCCTACCCATTGGTGAGCTAGAACAAGGACTTCAAGCTTTGGGTTATCCTTTCCTTGAAGAGGGCACTTTAAATAAATATTCAAAACAAGAATTTCCCCCAGCTTGGAAGTACTTAATACATGTCATTCTTTAATGTTTGAGTCTTAAATGTACTACACATAATGAAATTACCAGGTCAATTGGGAGTGCCATTGTGTGTATTGCTACTGGGAAACAATATAATCTTTCTAAAATGATTTTTGATGACATGTGTAAAAACAAGGGTAGCAAGATGACTCTTGCTTACCCAAGATTTTTACAAATTGGTTTTGATGCACAAAGATATTGCACCAGGGATCATGATGATTTTTATATGATCCCTGTGCAAAAGAAAGCTATTTTTGGAAAGATGAATTTTAACACCCCCAAATTTACACGCAGCGGAATACATCTTTGGGTGCTAAACAATGATACAACAACACATAATTTATAAAGAACGACTCGAAAAGAGAAGTTTTAGATTTATCGTTCCCAAAACATTTGTCAGAGTAGCGTAGTCCCAAGTAATCGTTACCGAAAGATAAGTTAAAACAACATATTAGTTTGTTTTAAAAAAATGGAACGATAAATAAATCAAAGAGTTTTAAACAACATAGCAGTGCACAACTTCATTCTCGTGACCTCCAAGCTTCCACTTCTTGATTACCTGAAATACATGTGAGTAAAACAATCAGCAAAAATGCCGAGTGAATCTATAGGTTTATGAAATCAATTTGAACACAAGCAAAGATTATAAGTTTGTGGCATGCTTATAAGCATCAAATAATAATTTGCATCAACAATGATAATTGTATATAGCATAAATTGCAATAAGCTCATGGAACCGAGCCCTTAGACACTCCCATATCAGTCTAATAAGACGAGAGATTTATTAATTGTCAGTTACCTCCAGATTATTGGTACATTGCCGTATACCTGACTTCTCAATACAATATGCTCAAACAGTGTGGAGGTCGGGCCTAAGCTTCTATGACAAGTCCACAAAAACTGAACCGGGGCGGCTTCCCCCATAGATCTATTAATTGTACTAGCGGTTAACCCATCATAGGTTAATTAACGGTCCATAATTGAGGTTTTAACAAAGGCAATCACTTAATGCAATTTAAAGGCAACCACGGGTCCATTCATAGAGGGACAAAGCATACCATAAAAATCTTGTGTTCTAAGTTTATAAAAACATGTATTCCCCCTCGCGGGTTTAAAATCATTTAATAACTAGTATAAAGCGAGGCTATAGACTCACGTTGATAATGAAAGGCGGATTATCGGCTACGGGCGTGCTTAGGTCACGGAAACCTATATAAATAATAATCGGTCTTAGACTCTTGTCTAATGACTTTTATCAAAATAACAATATACATATGATGATTTTGTACATATGATGATGATCAAGTGGGTTTATATATCCTTTTTTTACTCATTTTAGTGTTTACGTTTTGGTAACTTTTTACTAGTTTACTAGTTTTAACCTACTTACCTATTTTAAGTCCAATAAGCTTAGTATAAGTTCTTTAATTTGTTTTAATTCATTTTATACCTATATTATCAGTATCTATACTTTCCATGTTGGGCCCAAATGGGTTAAGCCCAATAAGTTCTTTTTATAAGTGTTTAACTTATTTAGTCCAATTATTCGTCCAATATGCTTAGTTAGCTCGTTAATGTCTGTATGTCCTATAGTTCGGGTTTTATCGGTTTTTACTTGTATTAGTTACTTATATATCAGTATATGACTTTAAAAACTTTACATTAGACGGGTTTGATCGTCTAAGTTTTAATTGGCGAAAAACGTTAATTTTACGGTAATAGCCGAAAAAGTCGTAAAAATCAAGTTTATAGTTTTTATTACTTATAAGTATTATTCCACAACCATTTATATAATTCATCAATTTAATTAACCTTTTACATATTTATATAAATAAGTTTCATAAGTTAGTGGGTTCTTATTTTACATTTTATACAATAAAATTTGAGTGCTTATATAATAATAATAAACATTAATTCTCAAAATCTGATTTTTATTTTCATCTTCACCATTTTTATCATATCTAGAGTTCTATAATGAATTAGAAGCTCATTTTTGGGTGGCATGATCTTCATATTATGTGCTACATTTAACTTAGCTATAGCTACTGCTCATTTTAAGTTTATCTATGCTTAACAGTCCCTACAAAACAGCTTATTCAGATTAGCACACCTATTTTGTTTTGATCATATCTCACTCATTATAATGATTCCATTGCATGGCCAACTCTCACATGTGTATAACATCTTGTACTTACTGTAAATGGATTATACCATGCAAGTTTATCAGTTCAAGTTTTAGTTATATACTGTTTTTATACAGCCAACTAAATAAGCATGATTTTAGCCTTATTTCTTATAGTTATTAACCTTTTTAAGCATATTTATCAACACTTGATCCCCACACAATATTTTTATCATCATATATACATCATATACATATACAATAATAAAAAAATACATTTGTTCTTTACAAAATAACAAGAGAAAATGGAGAGGATGATCTTCTTTACCAACCAAGTGTATTTCTTGTTTTTGGAAGACAAGAACTTGATGAACACCACAAATAACTCCAAGATCATCAAACACCAAGAACAATAGTTGAGAAATCAGCCCTAGGACACAAGCAAATCATCTCCAATGTTGTTAATATGGCCACCAAATGATCAAGGCTTCAAGATAACTCCATGATAGAGCTAGTAAACATGTATTTCATGGCTAGAAAAGATCAAAATGGGTGTTTGTAGTTGAAAGTGGATGGCAATGGTGGGAGGTTTTGAGAGGATTTGTGTTGATTTTGCATGTAAGGAAATGGTGGTGTGAGTTAGTTGCTAGTGGTTTTGACTAGGAAAAGCTTAAAGAGTAAGCTTTGTTTACACTTGTAAACATTTAGCTAACATGATGCCACATAAGGTTGTGGTGTCATGTTGTGCCATCCAAACTAGATAGTGGGGTGGGACAATGTATTTTGTCCCATCTCACTAGTTTACGGGTATTCCTCGATTCTAGTTTTCTCGATTTGCGTGCCCTCGGGTCGTTTCACGAAAAACGTTTTTATAAATTATGAATCAACGTCACAAAACGAATCCAATAAAAATTGTCTCATCAAAAACGGAGTTCAAAAAAGTAAATACGTAATCCTAAGGTTTCCGGTTTAGTCGTAAAGGACGCTAAATTATGCACGTAAGCCCAAATTTAAATCCGTAAATTGTGAGTTCGTCAACCAACACAAAAATAAGTTTCAAAATATTATAAGAGAAAATATTTCACTACCTGAAAATGTTAGATTGTACTTTTTAAAAGTTTAATCGCACACGAAAAATAATAATATAACGACTCGATACGTAATTGAAACGATATCGTCGAAAGTATTAAATATCGAAACTATTGATAATAAAATATAAAAATTTTGGCATCCGTCGGTATCGCGATCACTAGTAGTCCTCGTTGCTCGTCAAAATATTAAAATATAATATTTAATATCGGTTTCAACTTAAACCGTTAAACATAATAATATTTAACGTTATAAAATACTTCAAAATAATTGAAAATAGAATTAAATTATGATCTTATTTTTACGGGTTTTACATCCTCACCACCTTAAGGGAGCGACGTCCCGGCGCTCAACTCGCCTCATACACGAGTTGTTCACTACCCGGAAGTATGACGACATTCCTTAATAAGAAGTCCTTACGTTCCCACGTGAATCTCGATCCACGATCTCCACTGGTTCTTTTACAAAACGCAACTTGTCGTCAAGTTGTATCTCACCATAAAGGAATAAATAAATCCTTATCCACCAGTCACCCGTCAAGCTCGACACATGAAAATTTTATGAATCACACGAAGCTCATTCGACGACAAGAATAGGTGACAGGATTTTCGGGTAAGTCCAGTTAAAAAGAATGTTGCAATTTAAAGGATAGCCACTGGCCGGATAGCCATGGACACACATAAAAAAGAATTAACAAGAAAAACATTTTCGTCATCGGAGGGTGCTCACACGCGGGTCCTCACTCAAAAGATAATACAAAGACACCATCTCACTTTCGCCAACGCGCATTAAAGTCTCAATAAACATCGTCGTTGAAAGTCAAAAATATATTACATAATATATGTTCTACATGATCGGACGTCATCGGATGATGCCGTCTCAAGTTCTCACAACTTACGATCATTTGACTAGATCACATACCACATAAGTACATAAAAATAAAAGGTCGAACAATAACATCAAGTATAGATTTCCATTGTTAAGCATCGAGAAAACCTTGAACGAACCCTTGATAATAACCACTTGATCTCCAGAGTCTTTCCACTTGCGGTGTCGGCTTCAACATACTCCTCGAGGTTGTAACGAATTTATTAACTCCATTCATTAAGAGATTAGGTCCTCAATCATTCCACAAGTACACGCATAAATCCTGGTGACACTTATCGTTTCTTCTTATACACTGCTTCCCGAGATTCATTTTAGACTCAAAATAAAATAGTGATCTTCAATACGAGGAACAGAACGAGATAAAAATGACTTCAATAAACGCATAAACGAACAAGATATGGTAAAATAATTTAAGATTAACGATCGACGAGGGATCTCGAATCACGTAACCGTAAAACATAATAATTCGCAATACTAGAAAAATGAGAGCGAAGAATGAATTGAATATTAACATTAAAATAACGTTTGTCACAATTATCCGTCCCGGATTTGGTATTACCTTAAAACTTAGTTGAGGTACCTTCTTGATAATGATGATATATTAAAAATAGAAGTTAAATAGCTTCATAATTTATTTTGGTTGTCTTAAGAAACTTTGAAAGAATGACATGAATTTTATAAATTAAACTCATATTGTTGGTTACAATTAGAAGATATAATTTCCAAATTAAATCATTATTAGGAATATAAATTAAACCGGTAATTTCTTTACATTTAAAGTAAAGTATGATAAGTCAATTAGTTCAAAAGGTAGAACAAATTTTTTTTTTTAAACATTAGTTTTAGTTATACAGAATATGATGTAATAATTTGACCTTTTACTTGTGATGGTTATTTCGATAATTAAAAATCGTTGGAAAAATAAATATATATAAGTTCCATGAAAATTTTATAATACTTTGTAGAAATACATAAAGGTGTTTATTATTTCAAGATAACATGGGATATATTCGGGTTTCAAAGTGTGACAAGATAACAAACGAATACGAATGGTAATAATGTCAACAATTAGTACGAAATCAACAGTACAAAAGAGGACGAAGCAAATGTCGTATGAATTCTTAAAGAGAATAATAAGACAAAGGCGCTGATGGTAAGACGATAAGAAATAATAGATTAAACAAGTTGTCAATTTTGTTAGTGCGGTCGATGGTTCACCAATATCAGCTCGTTAACTTAGCGGTGGTCGTTACACGATTGGAAATAAGATCCATACAAAAATTTTAATAAAATAAAATTCCTAATAATCACTTGTAATTAAAACAAATCAAATGAACGATGTTAGTGTTCAAAGAGAGAAGTCAAAGCACGGTTCACAAAAGTAGATTTCGAGACAAACGAGAGTGACGGACGTCATCCCGGATATACGGAAATCACTCTAGTGATAATTCATTATTCACGTGCGGAGACATTCCAAAGATCTACCCAGTCGCATAAAGAAGATTGGACGAGAAGGAAGGATAAAACATCGAGACTTTCAAGTCATTTATCAACAGTCAGTAATTAAACGAACGGTCAAAAGAAATCAGTTATAAGACAAAATGAAGTAACAAGTGAAAAAGCGATGGTCGAGTAAAAACGTATTCGTAAGCGCGTAATTCGTTTAAGAAAAGGTAAGAAAACGTATGCGGATGCATAGAAATTGCGCCACTTGCATAAATTATAAAGGTTTTCAAAACTTCTTTACATTTTATTTCATTTTATTTATCTTCATCATAAATACAAGTAAAAAGTTGATTATCAAGATTTTTAAGTGGACTACTATTCAGCCTAGCATGACTCCTTCTAGATTAGACATAGGTGATCAGTCCATGTATAATTTAGGGCTAGCAATGCAGTGCTCCATTTCGTCGAAAAGTATTACGTTTCTTATGTTTATATATAAACATGCCATTTGAAAAATGGAATTTTAAAAATATTTTATAAATTTATAGGAAACATGTAATTTGTAAAATACTCAATAAGCAACTTTTAATCTTACGAAAAGTATTTTATAAGACCAAAGTAAAAATAATTGGTGAAAATAATCGTAAAACAATATTAGATTTATTTATAATATGACATTATGACAACGTATAAAGTAGTCAAAGTTTTGCAAAAAGTGGCAAATAGTAGCTCATAAAACAACCAATGAAATGGTTACAAGTTGTTAAGTTTTCAAAAGGTTATAAGGTTTAGACGAAAATGCCATGAGACATGTGATAAAAAAAATATCGATGAAGAATGTGAAGACAAAACTTCAAAACTCAACTCAAATCAGTGGAAGGTTAGGAGAAAAAAAAATATAATAATATCGAATGACAAAAGAGTCATATATATAAAAAGGATAAAACAATCCAAATGTGTATTCTATGTAAGATACTCGACACAACATACTTTTAAGAAAATATATTATTCGTTTTTAAATTACACCATTAATCCGGTAATTGCTAATCCTGTACTGTTTCTATTTTTAAATATTTTCACATGTGACTAGTATTCGTTAGTTGTAAAATAATATTTGTTAAAATTTTACGATCTCAAATGAAATCAAAACAGCTTAGAAACATTTAAAACTCATGTTCTGAATTTTCTATCAGATTTAACTTTTAAATATGAGCCGATTAATTGACCTGATAAACGACATCTCCAAGACTCAGAGTCTAAAGCATTTTGATGCAAAACGATGTTTCAGACGACTTTCTAGTTTTACCCGAGACCTGAAAACCATTGTAAAATGACCAAAATACCCCTGCAAGTTATGTGCAGGTTTGACTATTTTATTTTAAAAAACGCAGGTTTTACTTTTAAGTTTTGACCTGTTTATACTGCCCCTACAGTTTCTGCATAAAGTGTATTTTTCGACACTTCTTAACACCTCAAAATATATACATATATACACACATGTCTTGTGGATTTTATAACAACGAAAAATAATTCTCATAATGAGCATCAAATAAAAATATAGTATAATGAATGACATAGGATGCTTCAAGATATTCAGCACGAAATTTAGGAAGCAAAACGGTGAAAGACGTTCATAATTTAGATTTCAAAATGCAATGTAGGCAAATCTCCTTGGTGCCACGATTGTCAAAAACACAAAAACATAACGAGAAAAGAATGGAACATTCATAGGTTGCGTTCCGAGAGCAAGAAGGTTAATGAAAAACAAATGATACAATTTTATATAAGTAAAATCGTATTCCAATTCTAGCGTCATAATCTAGACGATGATTTATAAAATGATGATGACGTTACCGAGATATAAGTGAACAATACACTTCGGAGTCGATACATATAAATGTCAACGAATTAAATCTTCGCATGTCGTGTAAAACGATAATCAAAATCAACAAAATATTATGAAAAACCATGGTATTATTCAACAATATTATAAGAAATGTTTCAAAATGTATGACTCACACGATAGCGGTTAGTCTATTCCAAGGACACATTGAGCTACACAATGGTCTAGAAATTACGTTTCAAGACGTCTAAACACAAACAGTCGGAAGACGATTTGGATATCTACGTAGATATCTCAAAGGGTTAGATAATGAAAGTAACGCGCGCAGATGAAGGTATGTAAGGTCATAATATAAAATTTTTGCAATAAAAGCAATTTAAATACTTCAAAAATATATACAGAAAGATCTTGAAAATTCATTGTATTTATTTAAGTTAATCATTCATAAATGATAAACTTTTATCGAAAAGTTTAACGACATAAATATATATCGATAAAGGATTATAGTATTTATTTAGAAATACTTAGCAATAAGGCATACATAATAATGTATACTAAAGTTGTAATCCCAGAAGTAGCTAGAACCTGAAGTCACGCGAAATCATGTGCACCGACTCTTTGAAAAAAATAAAACCGACAGTTATAGTTTAGCTTTTTAGAAAAAGACCTAGTTCTCTATAACTCATGGCTCTGATACCAATCTTTAACACCCCCAAATTTACACGCAGCGGAATACATCTTTGGGTGCTAAACAATGATACAACAACACATAATTTATAAAGAACGACTCGAAAAGAGAAGTTTTAGATTTATCGTTCCCAAAACATTTGTCAGAGTAGCGTAGTCCCAAGTAATCGTTACCGAAAGATAAGTTAAAACAACATATTAGTTTGTTTTAAAAAAATGGAACGATAAATAAATCAAAGAGTTTTAAACAACATAGCAGTGCACAACTTCATTCTCGTGACCTCCAAGCTTCCACTTCTTGATTACCTGAAATACATGTGAGTAAAACAATCAGCAAAAATGCCGAGTGAATCTATAGGTTTATGAAATCAATTTGAACACAAGCAAAGATTATAAGTTTGTGGCATGCTTATAAGCATCAAATAATAATTTGCATCAACAATGATAATTGTATATAGCATAAATTGCAATAAGCTCATGGAACCGAGCCCTTAGACACTCCCATATCAGTCTAATAAGACGAGAGATTTATTAATTGTCAGTTACCTCCAGATTATTGGTACATTGCCGTATACCTGACTTCTCAATACAATATGCTCAAACAGTGTGGAGGTCGGGCCTAAGCTTCTATGACAAGTCCACAAAAACTGAACCGGGGCGGCTTCCCCCATAGATCTATTAATTGTACTAGCGGTTAACCCATCATAGGTTAATTAACGGTCCATAATTGAGGTTTTAACAAAGGCAATCACTTAATGCAATTTAAAGGCAACCACGGGTCCATTCATAGAGGGACAAAGCATACCATAAAAATCTTGTGTTCTAAGTTTATAAAAACATGTATTCCCCCTCGCGGGTTTAAAATCATTTAATAACTAGTATAAAGCGAGGCTATAGACTCACGTTGATAATGAAAGGCGGATTATCGGCTACGGGCGTGCTTAGGTCACGGAAACCTATATAAATAATAATCGGTCTTAGACTCTTGTCTAATGACTTTTATCAAAATAACAATATACATATGATGATTTTGTACATATGATGATGATCAAGTGGGTTTATATATCCTTTTTTTACTCATTTTAGTGTTTACGTTTTGGTAACTTTTTACTAGTTTACTAGTTTTAACCTACTTACCTATTTTAAGTCCAATAAGCTTAGTATAAGTTCTTTAATTTGTTTTAATTCATTTTATACCTATATTATCAGTATCTATACTTTCCATGTTGGGCCCAAATGGGTTAAGCCCAATAAGTTCTTTTTATAAGTGTTTAACTTATTTAGTCCAATTATTCGTCCAATATGCTTAGTTAGCTCGTTAATGTCCGTATGTCCTATAGTTCGGGTTTTATCGGTTTTTACTTGTATTAGTTACTTATATATCAGTATATGACTTTAAAAACTTTACATTAGACGGGTTTGATCGTCTAAGTTTTAATTGGCGAAAAACGTTAATTTTACGGTAATAGCCGAAAAAGTCGTAAAAATCAAGTTTATAGTTTTTATTACTTATAAGTATTATTCCACAACCATTTATATAATTCATCAATTTAATTAACCTTTTACATATTTATATAAATAAGTTTCATAAGTTAGTGGGTTCTTATTTTACATTTTATACAATAAAATTTGAGTGCTTATATAATAATAATAAACATTAATTCTCAAAATCTGATTTTTATTTTCATCTTCACCATTTTTATCATATCTAGAGTTCTATAATGAATTAGAAGCTCATTTTTGGGTGGCATGATCTTCATATTATGTGCTACATTTAACTTAGCTATAGCTACTGCTCATTTTAAGTTTATCTATGCTTAACAGTCCCTACAAAACAGCTTATTCAGATTAGCACACCTATTTTGTTTTGATCATATCTCACTCATTATAATGATTCCATTGCATGGCCAACTCTCACATGTGTATAACATCTTGTACTTACTGTAAATGGATTATACCATGCAAGTTTATCAGTTCAAGTTTTAGTTATATACTGTTTTTATACAGCCAACTAAATAAGCATGATTTTAGCCTTATTTCTTATAGTTATTAACCTTTTTAAGCATATTTATCAACACTTGATCCCCACACAATATTTTTATCATCATATATACATCATATACATATACAATAATAAAAAAATACATTTGTTCTTTACAAAATAACAAGAGAAAATGGAGAGGATGATCTTCTTTACCAACCAAGTGTATTTCTTGTTTTTGGAAGACAAGAACTTGATGAACACCACAAATAACTCCAAGATCATCAAACACCAAGAACAATAGTTGAGAAATCAGCTCTAGGACACAAGCAAATCATCTCCAATGTTGTTAATATGGCCACCAAATGATCAAGGCTTCAAGATAACTCCATGATAGAGCTAGTAAACATGTATTTCATGGCTAGAAAAGATCAAAATGGGTGTTTGTAGTTGAAAGTGGATGGCAATGGTGGGAGGTTTTGAGAGGATTTGTGTTGATTTTGCATGTAAGGAAATGATGGTGTGAGTTAGTTGCTAGTGGTTTTGACTAGGAAAAGCTTAAAGAGTAAGCTTTGTTTACACTTGTAAACATTTAGCTAACATGATGCCACATAAGGTTGTGGTGTCATGTTGTGCCATCCAAACTAGATAGTGGGGTGGGACAATGTATTTTGTCCCATCTCACTAGTTTACGGGTATTCCTCGATTCTAGTTTTCTCGATTTGCGTGCCCTCGGGTCGTTTCACGAAAAACGTTTTTATAAATTATGAATCAACGTCACAAAACGAATCCAATAAAAATTGTCTCATCAAAAACGGAGTTCAAAAAAGTAAATACGTAATCCTAAGGTTTCCGGTTTAGTCGTAAAGGACGCTAAATTATGCACGTAAGCCCAAATTTAAATCCGTAAATTGTGAGTTCGTCAATCAACACAAAAATAAGTTTCAAAATATTATAAGAGAAAATATTTCACTACCTGAAAATGTTAGATTGTACTTTTTAAAAGTTTAATCGCACACGAAAAATAATAATATAACGACTCGATACGTAATTGAAACGATATCGTCGAAAGTATTAAATATCGAAACTATTGATAATAAAATATAAAAATTTTGGCATCCGTCGGTATCGCGATCACTAGTAGTCCTCGTTGCTCGTCAAAATATTAAAATATAATATTTAATATCGGTTTCAACTTAAACCGTTAAACATAATAATATTTAACGTTATAAAATACTTCAAAATAATTGAAAATAGAATTAAATTATGATCTTATTTTTACGGGTTTTACATGAATTCACCCCCATACAGAGACTTACCCCTTACCCAAGCCATGCTTGCTGTAATTGCAGCCGCACAACCTCAACCAGACCCACAACCACAAATTGACTCATTACCTGAACCATCACCATCACCCCAGCATATGGAAATTGACAAAGATTCCTTCAATGCTGACACGTTAAATGTTGGCGTTGACACTCAAAATCCAAACACTGACACCCTTTTACAACAAACCCAAACACCCCTTAACCTCCAAACTGAAACCCAATCCACATCATCCTCTTCACCCTTAGACTTTAGGATGGAAAAACGCCAAAGTACTACTGGAGTGTTCTCTTCTAGTGGTCCTAGCCATGTTGCAGAGAGAACCATCACCACAAGTGTGGTTGGTGATATGGGTGGGGCTAGGACTATTGGTACTAGCTTAGATGCAGGCCAAGCCAGTCCTAACATCATTAAGACCCCATCCATGCCCCATGACTCTACTTTGGGAGGTCAAATTCCCATTCTAGAGGAGGGCAGATTGGAACCCTATACATTGTTGGAATTGATGGCTGTTTGCATTAGCTTGAAAAAGCAAAATGCAGACCTTGTACATACTGTCTCTACATAAGGCCTTGAAATCAAGCAATTGAGGGAGAGAATTGTTATTTTGGAAGGTGCTAACCCTAGGCGTGGAGTGGAGGATTCTTCCAAAGGGGAGGATGAGCAGATACATGTGAGTGACAAAGGCTCACATGAAGGAGAATCTTTGGGTATAGCTGAAGCTCTAACAAATTTGAAGAAGCAACCAGGTTTTGATTTTTCATTGGTTACTCCTACAAATTAGAATTTATCTTTTACTGAGACGATGGAGCAGTTCACAAGAAGCGCTGACAAGAGTAGATTGAGCGTTGACAAGCAGGTTTTTGACGCTGACAAGCTAAGCGCTGATAGGAGTAAGTTAGGCGTTGACACACAGGTTTTGGAAGTTGATAGACCTATAGGTATGGTTGATGTATCCCAGTCATCAGCTATCATCAAAGATGTGTCTACACAGGTACCATCATCTTTACCCACCATTGACATTTCAGATAAAGGTAAAGGGATTATGGTAGAAACAATAGTTCCCAATGCTGCAGCCCAAGTAAAGTTTGATTCCATGTTGGCTGCACAACTTGAGAAAGAAGATAGGATGAAGGAGACTGCTATTGAGAGTAAGGAAAGCAGTGGTGATGAGAGCATAAATTCAAGTGTTATGATTATTGAAGAACCAGAAAGGCTTGAATATGGTGATGAGTTGGCAAGGGAAAAGCTTGCAGAGTTGAAGAATCAGGTGGATTATAAGATGCCTGAAGTTGCTCAGATGTACTTTGCATGGGAGAATAAGGTGATGGAAAATCCAGACATGACTTTATCAGATCAAATTTGGGGTTTTGGAGATTCTACTAAGAGTTCAAAGAGATTGCAAGGTTATTTTGAAATATAAAGCTAGCAAAGTTCTTTCACAGACCAAGACAAAAAGAAGGGAGCTCTATTACATGTTGCTCAGATGTCATCAAACAGGTTGGACTTTTAGAAAGTTGCAGTGATTGTCCTTTGATGAATTGGAGTATAAGGCTTATCCTATATGGGCAAGTGTGCAAGAGCAGAACACAATTAGACTTCTTTCAGATGAAAGAAAGGAAGAACTTGCAGAAGAAATGGAGATCCAAAAGGCTTTGGTTACACCAAGACCATTGAAGAAGGGAGTTCCTCTTGAGTTTCCAGAAAATTTGGATAGAGTGAATCCTAGTGAAGCTATTATTAGAAAAAGTATTAAGCTCTCACCCTTGGAAGCTTCACAAATGGTAGAAGTGTTACCTCATGATTCCAGAAACCCTATAGTTAGCTATGAGGAAGATGCAAGTGGGTTTTGGATGATTGGCAGATATGGGAAGAAGGTACATACTTTCACTACTCTTATGTCTTTATTTGAAAGCCTGGATAGGGAAGACTTGGTAGACCTTTGGAGGTTGATGCAGGCCAAGTATGAGACTGAATCACCTACTTCAGTTAATGGAATAAAGATTTGGTCAACATTCAAGAGAATGTATGCACCAGATGAAGAAGATCTAGTTTGGAAGGATCTTGATGATGATATCAGTGGACTTCAATGGCGTTTATATTCAGCAGCTGGAGTGTTTCATTTGAGTACTACTATGTTTTCTGAGTATCTCCTTGTGGATGCGAGTATCCTATGTCCAAAGAAGTTTTCTGAGTATCTCCTTGGATTTTGATAAACAACGATCCGCCTCCTTTTGGGACTTGGATCTATTTATCCTCATACCTTGCTAGGGTATTTTTGGATAGACTTCTCCATGATCTTTAGGGGAGTATTTGCTTTTCGTCGTGTGTCTCGATCCTTCATATTGATTTTTGATAAATGATTCTTCACATCACTTGGGATCTTTAACAACAAAATGTAGCCCTCATGCCTTGTTAGGGCCTTTTCGGACTCGCCAATCTTCGAATCCCGCTTCAATAAGTTATGCCTTGGCTATGAACTCTAATTAATACCGAGCAACTTTTAAACGATCTTGTGCTAGAAGCTAAGTAACTTTTCAAATCATACGACCTTATTTATTGCAATTAATATTATTACAAGTGATGGGAGAAGAAGCTTATAATCAACTCACATAAATTCATGAAAGAATGCCAAACTTATAATTGACTCTATCATCTCTCGTTCTCCACAATTTAAAATCTCAAGGAATGAGACTCTTGGATGCTTAGCCAATTAAATCAAAGTTTTGGGTTTTCAAGTCATCTATAGGATCTTACAACTTCTTAGACTTTTTCAAGTTTAGAATTCGCATTTTAAAGTTCCCTTGATAAACGACTTTCTAGGATCAATTATAGGAACTTGCGAAAAGTTCTTGTTCTTAACCCGTAAGAGTTAAGACTTTCGCGTTTTAAAGTTCCCTATATAAAAGCCTAGCAAAACTTGACTTAAACACGTTAAGGATACTAGCTAGAGTAAACTTGAATAAGTAAACTCGGGTTGAGTCAAAAGGTTCATGACAAGCCTAATATATCAACGACATCAAAACTTATTAAAACCATTTATTTAACTTTATTTTTGAAATGAAATATATGCATACGATGCAATAACAAAAGGAAAGAACATAAAAGAGAATAAATGAAAAATACTACTAGGCCAAAATAGATTAAAAATTTTGAAAAATGTCGAAAACTTAGATTTTCCGGTTAAAATGAGGACAAAATAATGGAAAAGCCCACTTAACTTCGATAGAAGTCCCCCTACACTTGATATAAACATTGTTCTCAATGTTTAAGCATGTGGGAGTAAACTCCCCTACACTTAGAACATTGTGCACGTTGTTTAAATCTTGCTAAGGAAGAGACAACTATAGTGATTTCAATGTGAACATATAAGATGAAATATTGAATCACAATAGTTTAGGATAGAACCGGGAAGACGGGTACACGGGATCAGTGGTCGTCAGATATCATCAAAAGTGCTCTTTGAAGCTTTAATCCCTGCACATCACAAGAAACAAAACAACAAACACCTATATAGCTCCCCCTACACTTATTATGAAAACGGGTAAAGGATAGATCAACGGGTTGCCTCCTGAGAAGCGCTTGTTTTTGTTAACCGAGTCACGAGCCTGACTCGACCCAGAACTAATTCAAGGGAAACGTGGTGAGGGATGGAATCATCTCATGATAGATGTCCTCACCAAAGTACAACTTAACACGCTGGCCATTCACCTTAAAGTTTGGCCCATTTGGTTGCGATAACTCAGTGGTGCCATAAGGGAAGACTTTGGCGACGGTGAATGGACCAGACCAACGGCTCTTAAGCTTGCCCGAAAAAATTTTCAACCGAGAGTTAAAGAGTAAAACTTGATCACCTATGTGAAACTCTCGGTTCTTAATCCTAGAATCATGAATGAGCTTGGTTTTCTCCTTGTAGATCAACGAATTTTCATAAGCTTCATTCCTAAGTTCATTGAGTTCATTGAGTTGGATTTTCCTAAGATCAGCGGCTTTGTTGATATCAAAATTAGCCCACTTCAAGGCCCAGTAAGCCTTATGCTCCAACTCAATGGGGAGGTGGCATGCCTTTCCGTACACAAGACGATATGGAGTGCAACCAATAGGTATCTTATATGCGATACGGAAAGCCCACAAAGCATCATCTAACTTATCTGACCATGAGGCACGATGCTCTCCCACAGTTCGCTCTAAGATTCTCTTAAGTCCACGGTTAGAAATCTCGGCTTGACTTTTTTTTTTGGGTGATACGCGGTGGAAAGACGGTGATTGACACCATACTTAGCCATGACTCGAGAAAATTGATCATTGCAAAAATGAGTCCCGCGATCACTAATGATAGCACGAGGAACACCGAATCGAGCAAATAATTGTTTCAAAAAGTTCACAACCACCCTCGCATCGTTAGTAGGTAAAGCTTTTGGTTCAACCCATTTTGAGATGTATTCAACGGCTACGAGGATGTACTTGTTCCCTTTAGATGATGGAAATGGCCCCATAAAGTCGATGCCCCATACGTCAAAGATTTCACACTCTTGGATGAAATTTTGAGGCATCTCATCTTTATGTGTGATCTTGCCTTGTCTTTGGCAAGCATCACAATGCTTAACCATTTCGTGTGCATCACGATAAATGGTGGGCCAATAGAATCCATAATCGAAAACTTTCTTCGCGGTGTAATTAGGAACAAAGTGACCACCGGTTGGTCCTTTATGGCAAGCTTCCAAGATTTGTAAAGATGCGGGCCCGTTAACACACCGAAGAAGGATCAAGTCAGCACATTGTTTGAAGAGATAAGGGTCGTCCCAATAGTAAGTTTTCACATCCTTGAAGAATTTCTTCTTTTGTTGGGACGATAACCCTTCGATGAGAATTCCACCCGCCAAGTAGTTTGCAAAGTCCGCAAACCATGGGGTCTCATCAAGATTGGAGTTAATAGACATCAAGGCCTCAAGGGGAAAATATTCATTAATCTCTTGATTTGGGAGCTGCCCTTGATAAGGATCCTCGAGTCTACTAAGATGATCCGCGGCTAGTTTTTCCGCTCCCTTCTTGTCACGAATTTCAATTTTGAATTCTTGAAGGAGTAAAACCCAACGAAGAAGTCTTGGTTTGGAATCTTGTTTTGTTAACAAGTACTTCAACGCGGAATGATTGGTATACACAATGGTGGTGGAAAGGACAAGATAGGGGCGAAATTTTTCAAAAGCATATACAACGGCTAAAAGCTCTTTTTCAGTTGTAGTATAATGCAATTGAGCCCCCATCATCGTCTTGCTAGCGTAATGGGTTGGTTGGAAATGTTTGTTGATTCTTTGTCCCAAAAACGCTCCAATAGCAAAGCTGGTAGCATCACACATAAATTCAAAAGGTAACTCCCAATTAGGGGTAACTAAGACCGGTGCCTTAGTTAATTTATCCTTAAGAATATTGAAAGATTCGATACACTCTTTAGAAAAGATAAAAGGAGTATCTTTTTCCAAGAGGCGTGTCATCGGGCGAGCGATCTTAGAAAAATCTTGAATGAATCGACGATAGAATCCCGCATGACCCAAGAAACTTCTCACACCCTTCACGGTTGAAGGAGGAGGTAACTTAGCAATCACATCGACTTTAGCACGGTCGACTTCAATACCGGCTTTGGAAATTTTATGTCCAAGAACAATACCTTCTTTTACCATGAAATGGCATTTTTCCCAATTAAGAACGAG
The DNA here is from genome assembly GCA_025667525.1 of Glebionis coronaria. Taxonomy (NCBI): domain Eukaryota; kingdom Viridiplantae; phylum Streptophyta; class Magnoliopsida; order Asterales; family Asteraceae; genus Glebionis; species Glebionis coronaria. The sequence goes on from CM046877.1 coordinate 461,448,398, forward strand.
ACGAGTGTCTTCACACCGTTTAAGCATACGTTCTAAATTGGCAAGGCAAGTATAGAAAGAATCACCATAGACCGAGAAATCATCCATAAAGACTTCCATAGTTTCTTCAACCATGTCATGGAATATAGCCATCATACACCTTTGGAAATCCCGGGAGCATTGCATAAGCCGAAAGGCATTCTTTTGTAAGCAAATGTTCCATAAGGACAAGTGAATGTGGTTTTATCTTGGTCTTTTGGATCGATGGGAATTTGAAAATACCCGGAGAAACCATCTAAGAAGCAATAGTAGTCATTACCCGCTAAACGCTCGAGCATTTGATCCATGAAAGGAAGAGGAAAATGATCCTTGCGAGTGGCATCATTGAGCTTGCGATAGTTGAAATGTGTATAATGCAAGTTCGTTTTCTCAGTTCTTAACTAATAGAAAGTCCAATCAATATCAAATTTATAATTGTTTTTGGTTGTTCAAGCTTGCTTGGTAATCTATTGCTAATTCAAACAAAACTATTTAAAAATGAAAAATATAAACCTACTTATACGTAAAACAAATTGCAAATTCCAAATTTTATTCAAGCAAAATATAAAAATGCAAAATTTAAAACTATAAGGACTGAAAATGTAATTTCTATAAAATGTAAATGCTTGAAATGTAAATTCTAAAAGTTATAAGGACTATAAATGCAAAACAGTTAACTAAAAGGACCAAACTTGTAAAAACTTTAACAAACTAACCAAATTTTAACAAACTAACAAACTAACAAACTGAAATTTAACAAACTAACAAATTCCAGGGACTAACTTTAAGCAAACCCTAAAAACTAGGAAGAATAGCCAAAAATTAACACTAATTGAAAAACAAGGACTAAAGTGCAATTTTTTCCAAGTTTTAACTAAAAACGGGCAACAAGAAAGATTAAGCTCGTTTGAGCTTATTACTCAACCAATTAAGCTGAAACAAGTTGCAAAACTCTTAAAATCCAATTATAGCTACGTGTGTTCAAGGAAATAAGCTAAAAGTCCAAAATAAGCTATTGAGTGCTTATCAATAAGCTCAAAATAAGCTACAGCCTAATCCAAACATCCACAACTTGATTTTATTATCAAAACTGATTAAGCACTTGATTTAAAGAAGGGGAAATCAAATTAGAACAAATTTCATCCAGTAATAAGCTAGATATCTGAAATAAGCTAAAATGAGCTTATGTTGACCAAACGTTGACCAATTTTTGGAAAAAGCTCAAAATCTCAAAAACTCATATTCAATACTTTCTAAATGGAAATGTGAAAGAAAACAACAACTTTTATGAAGTGGATTATGAGAACTAGTGAAACAGTAACCTCTTTATCACAGAGAATGGAAAATGCTCAGGCTTGAGCTAATAAGCTGTTTTCTAGCTTAATTCTGAATACTGTAGATTTTCCTCTTAAAGTCTAAAAGTTTATGTTATAAGCTATAACTAGAAACTGGTTTGAGCAAATTTCATTAGGTATTGAAGGAGAAATCAGCAAGTGAATTTGGCAAGTTTCAAAGTACTAAGCTGAAATAAGTATGACCCAAACTTTTTGTTAACCAATTGCCTGTTTGACCTTTATTATGACTTGCAAATGACTTAAAACTAACTGATATCAACTAAAGACTGGAAACAAACTACTAAACACCAATTTTTAACACTTGAAGACTGAATACAAGCTACTCCCAAACACACCTTTATCTGATTTTTACAAATTTTAACAAAGACTTATTGAGTAATGGTTTAAACTGATTAAAGAGCTATAGCAGACTTGTTTTAGTGAACAAAATGAAATGTATTCAAGCTAAGAACAAGCAATAACCAAGACTAGATCTGTAAGTAGCTATTGGACTAAAAAGTTACTGAAAATATGCAGAAACTACAAAACTGAACACAATTATACAAGATCAAGCTACAAATCACTAGGATCAATCAAACATAAACTATTTAACAAGTAAAACAGGCAGCCATCAAGCTTAACTAGAAAATTTAGCATGCAAGGACTGATTTAGAGGAACAAAAATCAGAAGCTAAGAAACCTATTGTAGAAGTCCTTTGGGAAGAAGAGGAGCGCTGAGCTCTCTTGCACTAGTGATACCACCACCTATCACTAGTTTTTCAACTAAAATCAACAATCAAACAGCTACATTCATCAAACTTCCATGAAGTCTTCAAGAACAATGGAAAGAACTTGAATTCTGATTAAACAGCAACAATACTTCACCAATGTCAGTTATGATCTTTGGTTGATCATAACAAACATCTAACAGCAACAATGGAATCACACAACAGCAGGAAAGTAGCAGGAATTGAAGAACAGAATTTGGCGGGAAACTTGAATTTGAAATTTTATTGATGAAATTCAGTTACAAAAGTAGTTACAAGCTTCTAACTAACTAACTGACTCAAGAGTTTGTCAGACTCTTGAGTAGTTAGGTGAAAAGGAGGGAAAAAGGGAAAGGAGAAATTTAAGAACTATGTGTTTACAAATTTTAGCTACCATCACAAATGAAGTACAAGCTAGGTATTTATAGGCAAGATAGGAGATTCTGTTGGAGTTTGTGACGTGTTCGGGCCAATCATGGCTTGACACGTGGAGGAATTCTGCAAATCCACTTTGAAGGTGATGAACTTGAATTGGGGGTTTTTGATTCAATGGATGATATGTTAAATGGATTGCACCATTGAATTCGTCTTTTAAAATTGAGTAACTTTGGTGTTTTGATCTTCTCTTGAAACAGCTTCAATCAAAATCCCGTTCCTGGCAATATTTTTGTTAAAGAAGATGGACACGTGGCGCCTTCTTATTGGTAGAGAGAGAGAGTTGCGGATTGCACTGTTGTGATATGGTAATAATTGTGGCGGCTGTGAGTGGATATTTATTACTTGATCCGTGTGAACTCTTTCCTTGTTTCTGATTGGTTTATAGCTTTTCACTTGGATTCAACTTTGCAAAACTTTCCAAACTTGGCAAAATAAGCCCTTGTACTTGGCAGATTCCCATTTCAAGCTAATATCTTCATTCCTTTGACATTTTTGATCCTTTGACTTCCAAAACTTGTATAAAATGACCCTTTGACTGAGTTGACTTGATAGTTTGACCAGATTTGACTTTAATCTTGACTTTCCATAATTTGCACTTTAAGTCCTTCAACTTTCACAAATTGTCAAAATAGGTCCTTGAACTTCAAAGTCTTGTCACTTTTGATCCTCTTTTGTCTTTTTCATCCATTTGAGCTTGGTTTTTCCTTGTTTGCTTGAAATTGTATCCTTTTACCTACATAAGAGCACACAAACACAAACATACCACATAACACTGCTTTTTACAAGATAAATGGGTATTTTGCTTCATGTTTTAGGGTTATTTGTTGATAAAAGGATATGAGTTTAAGCTCATATCAAATTCCCCTACACTTGAGCATTGCCATGTCCTCATGCAATATTATATTTCAAGGTTTAAAAATTACATTTCCCTCATAATTAATCCACCTTGGCCATATGAGATACATCTACACTACTCTAATCTAGATGATGCATGATTTTGACTTTTAATAATGCAATGAATCAAAATACAATTCTATCTATATCTTTTTGATTTTTCTTGAAATGGTTTTGATGGAAATAACTCATAAAGAATTCAATGACTTGGATTAGGGCTTGGGTACCATGGACACTTATCACCCTCAAGTTTTACTTTCCCCATACCAAGCTAATAAATGGGATCATTGCATTCACAAGTAAAAAGTGCATCAACTTATTCATGACAATTAAATGTGGAACCGGTTATTATTTGAGCAAATTGCTTGTGGGCAAATTTGTCATTATTAAAGTGTGAAATATAAGAAATGTAAAATCCAAAAATAAGGAAGCACGGTTTCAATCCTAAGTAATCTTCTCATCCATTACTTGAAAAACCGCTCACAATTAATATAAGTCCGTATTAAGAATAATAAGTCATTCGCCTTATGTGTAAAATCCTCATGTCATGCTTTCATAAGTAACTACACACTCGCTAAGGAAAGAAAAATAAAACTCACGCAATAATTTACATCCGCATCTTTTTGAGATTTTGGATCTTCAACCCCGCAACCCGTCAAGGTAATATTGGATTGGAGCAATCTATTGAATCCCCGCAACCCGTCAAGGTAATATTGGAACTCAATAGTCACTATAATTAACACCACACTGCCCCTCTTGGGAGTCTTGCATTATTTTTTTTTCTTTTTTTCTTTTTCTTTTTCTAGCCACTCATTTTTTTTCATAAGCCGCTCTTATTTTTCTTTATTCCTCACAAAGAAATTTGCAAAGAAGAAAAGGAAAAACACCCGCTAAATATGGAGCATGACATAAGTCTAGTACACATAAAACGTGCTAACTTAGAATCTTAAGACGTACTCATATCAACCATAAATGATTAGCCAAAAATGCATAAGAGATTACGAACCAATTAAAACCGTACTTGATTATTTATTAACAATTATATACAAGCGAAGAAAATAGAGGTCAAGAAGAGAAGGGTTTAGCCACAAGTAATTGCCATGAAGTCTATCTAGCCCTTTTACACTTGCTTCAACTCTATCATTTCCCATTCTCCACAAATTTAAAATTTCAAAGAATGAAATTGGTGGAAGCTTAGCCTAATAGACCAATGAAGGACTACATGGTTAAGGATACTAGCTAGAGAGTGCTAAAATAAGCAAACTCGGGTTGAGTCAAAATATCCATAGCGGGCCTAATATGTCAAGGAAGTCTAAACTTGTTAAAACCATGTTTTATTATATTTTTCCTTTTTATATATTTTTGATGCAAAATAAGAGAAGAAATATATACAATGCAAATGTGTTATGCAAATGAAAATGATTGATGCAAAAATTATGAATGCATATTTTTGGTGGCCAAAGTAGATCAAAAATTTGAAAAATGTTTGAAAAATCAATTTTCCATGTTATCATGCAAGACAATGACAAGTTCTAGGTAAGGTCACTTCGATAGAAGACCCCCCTACACTTAAGCTAAACATTGTCCTCAATGTTTAAGAGCATGGAAGTATAAAAACTTCCCCTACACTTATGACAATGAATAGACTTTGCTTAACCCAAGTTAAGGAAAGGACTACTATTAGTGAAATCATGTTTAAGCACAAGGTGTCAATGAAAAATCACTATAGTAACGAAGTGAACCGGATACAAGGGCCTCCTCCATAAGCTCCAAAGCATGAGATGAGTGAGCAACCCTACAAACAAGCATGAAGACAAAAGAAGGTCTCCCCTACACTTATCTCCAAATCTATGCCTTTATTTCTAACCTACAACACTCTAACCTAGTTATACGATGCTTGAGTTAATGAGTCTCTAGCTTGACTCGTCCCTCAATGAATTAATTCATGGGGAAAATGGGGACCTCTTGGACCATTTCAACGGAAATGTCCTCCCCAAAGTAATGCTTAACACGGTGACCATTCACTTTAAAATTTGGACCATCGTTTTGGGACAACTCAAGAGTTCCATATGGAAACACTTGAGCAATAGTGAATGGACCGGACCATCTTGACTTAAGCTTGCCCGCAAAAAGCTTCAATCTTGAGTTAAAGAGGAGAACCGGCTCTCCAACTTTGAACTCACGATTCTTGATCTTAGCATCATGCAATTTCTTAGTCTTTTCCTTGTATAGCAAAGAATTCTCATAGGCATTGGCTCTCAACTCATCCATCTCATTGATTTGATCTTTCCTATGTGAACCGGCTTGGTTTAAATCAAAGTTAGCCCACTTGAGAGCCCAAGATGCCTTATGTTCTAACTCAAATGGGAGGTGGCACGCTTTTCCATAGACAAGCCTATAAGGAGTACAACCAATTGGTGTCTTAAAAGCCGTCCTAAACGCCCACAAAGCATCATCAAGCTTATCCGACCAAGAAGCTCTATGCTCTCCCACCGTTCTCTCTAAAATCCTCTTTAAACCACGATTTGTGACCTCGGTTTGGCCATTTGTTTGAGGGTGATACGCGGTAGAAAGTCTATGATTCACTCCATATTTCTTCATAACTCTCGTGAATTGATCATTACAAAAGTGCGTACCACGATCACTGATGATGGCCCGAGGTACACCAAATCTAGCAAACAATTGTTTCAAGAACTTTACAACCACTCTAGCATCATTAGTAGGTAAGGCTTTAGCCTCCACCCACTTGGACACATAATCCACCGCCACAAGTATATACTTGTTTCCCTTAGAAGATGGAAAAGGTCCCATGAAATCTATTCCCCATACATCAAATATCTCACACTCTTGGATAAAATTTTGTGGCATCTCATCACGTTGTGTAATTTTTCCTTGTCTTTGACAAACATCACAAAATTTCACCATCTCTTGGGCATCCTTGTAAATGGAAGGCCAATAGTAACCCGAATCAAAGACTTTCTTGGCGGTGTAGTTAGGCCCAAAATGTCCACCCGTAGGTCCTTTATGACATGCCTCTAAGATTTTAAATGCCTCGGGCCCATCTACACACCGTCTAATGATTTGGTCCGCACATTGCCTAAAAAGATATGGATCATCCCAAAAGTAATACTTAACTTCCTTAAGAAACTTTTTCTTTTGTTGGTAAGTAAGACCCTCAATAAGCACATTGCCCACAAGATAGTTTGCAATATCCGCAAACCAAGGTGTGGCATCCTCTTGGGAAGAGATAGACATGAGCTCCTCTAATGGAAAGGATTCATTGATTTCTTGATGTGGGAAATCTCCTTGAAAAGGATGCTCAAGTCTACTCAAATGATCCGCCGCTAAATTCTCGGCCCCTTTTTTATCACGAATCTCTATCTTAAACTCTTGAAGCAACAAAACCCATCTCAAAAGCCTAGGCTTAGCATCTTGTTTTGTCATAAGATACTTGAGAGCGGAATGATCCGTATACACTATGGTCTTGGAAAGCACAAGGTATGGTCTAAACTTCTCAAAAGCATATACTATAGCAAGCAACTCTTTTTCCGTGGTAGTGTAATGAAGTTGTGCACCGGTCATGGTTTTACTCGCATAGTGTATAGGTTGGAAATGCTTATTAACTCGTTGTCCTAAGACGGCCCCCACCGCATAATCACTAGCGTCACACATAAGCTCAAAAGGTAATTCCCAATTTGGAGAAACCAAAACGGGAGCCTTTGTCAATTTTTCCTTAAGTGTCTCAAAAGATTCTAAACAAGCTTTATCAAAAATGAAAGGAGCCTCTTTCTCCAAGAGATGAGTCATCGGTCTAGCTATCTTAGAAAAATCTTGTATAAAGCGCCTATAAAAACCCGCATGACCTAAGAAACTCCTCACACCTTTAACCGAGGTGGGTGGGGGAAGCTTAGCAATCACATCAATTTTGGCTCGATCAACTTCTAATCCCTTATTGGATATCTTGTGTCCTAAAACAATCCCCTCTTTCACCATAAAGTGACATTTCTCCCAATTAAGTACCAAACGTGTTTCCTCACAACGCTTAAGCATTCTCTCAAGATTGGTGAGACAAGAGCTAAAAGAGTTCCCAAATACGGAAAAGTCATCCATAAAAACCTCCATGGTTTGCTCTATCATGTCATGGAAAATTGCCATCATGCACCTTTGAAACGTCCCCGGTGCATTACATAGGCCAAAAGGCATCCTCTTGTAAGCAAATGTACCGTATGGACAAGTGAATGTGGTCTTTTCTTGATCCTTAGGGTCAATGGGTATTTGGAAATAACCCGAAAAGCCATCAAGAAAACAATAGTACTCATTTCCCGCTAAGCGTTCAAGCATTTGATCCATAAAGGGAAGCGGAAAATGGTCTTTCCTAGTTGCCTCATTGAGTTTTCTATAATCAATGCAAACTCTCCAACCGGTTACAAGTCTCGTGGGAATAAGCTCATTGTTCTCATTAGACACCACGGTGATTCCACCCTTCTTTGGAACACAATGAACCGGGCTAACCCATGGAGAGTCGGAAATGGGGTAAATCATACCCGCATCTAAGAGTTTAATCACTTCTTTCTTAATAACCTCATGAATTTTTGGGTTAACTCTCCTTTGGTTTTGAATGGCGGGTTTATAATCATCCTCCATAAGGATTTTGTGAGTACAAAAATGTGGATCAGTTCCCCTTATGTCGGATATTTTCCATGCTAAAGCTTTCTTATGTTTCTTAAGGACTTCAATAAGTTGCTCCTTCTCATCCTCTTTCAATTCCTTAGCAATAATCACCGGTAATTGGTCTTTTCCTTCTAAGAAAGCATATTCTAAGTGGGATGGAAGTTCCTTAAGTTCAATGGGAGGTGGATTTTCTATGGAAGGTTTTACTATGGAAGGTTCCTCAATGGTAATCTCTTGTGGAATAGGAGAAGGAATAGGGTCCTCATTGAGCAACTTTTGGATTGTAAGAATATCTTCTTCCCAATTAATGGGAGAATCATCATCACCAAGAAAGTTGGACTCAAATTCCTCCAAGAGGAAATCACTCTCTCCAAAAGGTGTTAAAGAGGGAGCAATTGAGGCCACGGTTTCAACATGTGGAATCTCATCACTAGCATTCTTACAAGCATCATGAAAGTGTTCATTACACACTTCATCTAGCACATCCACAATGTTAATCGTCTCACAAGGTCTAGACTCCTTAACCTCTTTTCTATCACAAACTTTCCCTAACTTAAACACCACTTTCTCATCCTCTACTCTCATAATTAATTCTCCTTCCGCCACATCTATCAAGGTACGACCCGTTCTCAAAAACGGTCTACCAACAATCAAAGGCACTCTAGGATCCATGTCATAATCGACCACTACAAAGTCGGCCGGAAAGGTAAACTTATCCACACCTACAAACACATCTTCCGCTATACCTACGGGGTGAGCTATGGTTCGGTTGGCTAGTTCAAGAGTCATCCTAGTGGGGGTGAGCTCGGGAAGAGAGAGTTGTTTCCAAACCGATAAAGGCATGAGATTTATGCTTGCCCCTAAATCCGCCAAAGCCATGCAATTTTCAACACCGGGAAAATTACAAGGTATCAAGAAGCGCCCCGGATCTCCAAGTTTTGTTGGTAAAGTTTTAAGTAACACCGCGGAACAATTTTCATTAAGTGATGTGTTGGGCAAATCAACCAATTTTTCTTTGTTTGAGAGCAAATCCTTGAACATCTTAGCAAACTTTGGCATATAAGCAAGAGCTTCCGCAAAGGATATGTTGATATTGAGTTGCTTGAACATCCTTAAGAAATTGGAGACTTGTATGTCATCTTTGTTCTTTAACTTGTCCTTTTTCAACCTTGAAGGGTATGGAAGAGTAGGTTTGGGTGTAGGTGGAATAGGTGTTGTAGTGGAAGATTTGTCTTTGTTAGCCTCTTCATTGGGAAGTGTGGAAGGTAAAGGAGAAGTATGAGGTGGTTGAGAAGGTGTGTTTGAGTGAATAGGAGCACTTTGAGGAGGTGGAGTAGAAGTAGAAGGCTTATCACAAGTAGGAGCACAAGTAGGTTGAACAATAGTAGGTTTAGGAGGTGAAGGATCCTTTGTTGTTGTACCACTCCTTGTTGTAATAGCATTGACATTGGCCCTAGGATTTGTTTGTGTGTTGGAAGGTAAAGCCCCTTGTGGTCTTTGATTTAATGCCATGAAAAGCTTATTGAATTGGTCATTCATTTTCTTGTCCATAGCTTGGAATTTCTTTTCATTCTCTTGATTCATCTTTTGCAAAAGATCCATTGTGTTTAACTCTTGTGGCACATAACCTTGAAAACCTTGAGGTTGGAAAGGTAAAGGTTGAGAGTTAAATCCTTGATTTGGTGGATAAAAGGTACTTGCTTGAGGTTGAAATTGATTTGGTGCCTTGTAGTTATTTCCTTGGTATGGTTGTCTTTGCCCTTGATTCCTTGCTAAAATTTGAGGAGGATTTTGTTGAATTTGGGTGGGTGGTTGGGATGGGAAGCCGGGTGGAGTAAGGTAATTTTGGGATTTGTAAGAAAGGTTGTTTGGATTGATGTTAGGCTTGAAGTATTCACGGTGTTCCTCTTGATAAGCATAACATTCCCCTTGATACCCTTGCACCTTGTCACATTGTTCATAAGAGTGTGGGCCTCCACAAGTAACACAAGAAATGGTGATGGCATTCACATTGTTTGAGGAATTGTTCAATGTCATGCTCTTAAAGGCTTGAACTAGCTCTTGAGTCATTTCTTGTTGTCCTTGTTTGACTTGTTGAAGGATCTCTTGGTGATATTTAAGGAATTGGTTATCACAAGGTGTTTGAGAAGTGTTTTGGATAACATGAACTCTTTCTTCAAATGGATCGTTTTTTGAACCATTGCCTTAGTCTCAATAATGTTCAAAGCTTCATGGTATGTCTTGAAATGAATACTCCCTCCCGCGGAAGCATTTAGTGAATCTTGGTGGTGAGGTTTAAGGCCATTGTAGAAGGTATTGATTTGGCCTAGATCATCCATTCCATGGTTAGGGCATCGCCTCAACAACTCACTATACTCTTCCCAAGCATCACCAAAGGATTGACTAGGTTTTTGTGTAAAGCCCATAATCAAATTCCTTAAAGCCATAGTCTTTTGTGGAGGAAAGAATTTGTTCAAAAACTTAGTGGTAAAATCATCCCATGTGGTGATACTATCGGGTGGTTGGGTGTCTAACCAATGCTTAGCACTCCCATCTAAGGAAAATGACACTAACATCAATCTAATGACCTCATGTGGAACCCCATTATGCTTAATGGTGTTGCAAAGTGAAAGGAATCTCTTAAGGTGAGCATGGGGATCCTCATTTTGTTTTCCAAAGAAAGGTGATGCAGCAACCATATTGATCATAGATGTATGTAGCTCAAATGTGTTAGCGGGATAGTCGGGAATCTTAATGGCACTAGCATATCCATGAATGTTGGATTGCATACGTTCATACAAAGTACGATTATCAACGGCCATGGCTTCTTGTGGTGGTGACAAAGCACGATTCTCGTGATCGGCTTGGTGGACGGTGGTGGTCTTACTCTTTCTCTTTTTCTTCCTTTTCGGAGGAAGAGGTTGTACACCAATCGGTATTTGTGCACGCCCGCGAGTGAGCATGCAACTCAATACGAGGAATGAGAGAGAAGCTCTCGTGTGACTTTGAAAAGAATAAGATTATCCTCTTCGAGTTTCAATATTAAATATCCACAAGAAAGTAACAATATATGTAATACTACTTTGGGTGCAAGACCCTCAATGAAGCTTTCCTTCTTAGAATACTCCCAAGTGAACGGGGGGTTAGGTGGCGCGAAGCACTTAAGTACCTATTGACCCTTAGATGGCATTTTATAGCACATCGCCTTTCTATTCACTTAAATGTTCGTATTCTTTGAATTATTGCTTATTGAGAGTATTTATCTATTCTTGCTTTATTTTGTTTGATCGATACGCGTGTCAAGGACCGGAGCGCCCCTCAACACGGTGTATTGCCTCGGCAATACTTATGGAAGATATGTAGATTGATTGTTCTTATACGTATACGTATGTACTTATAATAATATATGGAAAATATTTTTGTATTTATGAGTTTTTAAAGGAAAATACTATATGTACATAAAAACCGAGAGAATCCAATAATATATATTTTTGGGTGCAATCTCTTAGGAAAAAGATTGCTTTTTGGATTTTTTAATTTTTTTGGTCAATTCTTTAGGAAAAGAATTGTTTTGTTAATTTTTTAGTTTTTATATATTTTTATATTTTTGATTTTTTTATTTGTTTTTGATTTATGATACGTAAAAATAACGTTCACCAAATGAACGGATCCCAAAAGCCAATGAAAACCGTCAATCGATAGTCTCTCGTGTAGTCAAAGAACCGGCAGCGGCGCCATTTGAAATGTGTATAATGCAAGTTCGTTTTCTCAGTTCTTAACTAATAGAAAGTCCAATCAATATCAAATTTATAATTGTTTTTGGTTGTTCAAGCTTGCTTGGTAATCTATTGCTAATTCAAACAAAACTATTTAAAAATGAAAAATATAAACCTACTTATACGTAAAACAAATTGCAAATTCCAAATTTTATTCAAGCAAAATATAAAAATGCAAAATTTAAAACTATAAGGACTGAAAATGTAATTTCTATAAAATGTAAATGCTTGAAATGTAAATTCTAAAAGTTATAAGGACTATAAATGCAAAACAGTTAACTAAAAGGACCAAACTTGTAAAAACTTTAACAAACTAACCAAATTTTAACAAACTAACAAACTAACAAACTGAAATTTAACAAACTAACAAATTCCAGGGACTAACTTTAAGCAAACCCTAAAAACTAGGAAGAATAGCCAAAAATTAACACTAATTGAAAAACAAGGACTAAAGTGCAATTTTTTCCAAGTTTTAACTAAAAACGGGCAACAAGAAAGATTAAGCTCGTTTGAGCTTATTACTCAACCAATTAAGCTGAAACAAGTTGCAAAACTCTTAAAATCCAATTATAGCTACGTGTGTTCAAGGAAATAAGCTAAAAGTCCAAAATAAGCTATTGAGTGCTTATCAATAAGCTCAAAATAAGCTACAGCCTAATCCAAACATCCACAACTTGATTTTATTATCAAAACTGATTAAGCACTTGATTTAAAGAAGGGGAAATCAAATTAGAACAAATTTCATCCAGTAATAAGCTAGATATCTGAAATAAGCTAAAATGAGCTTATGTTGACCAAACGTTGACCAATTTTTGGAAAAAGCTCAAAATCTCAAAAACTCATATTCAATACTTTCTAAATGGAAATGTGAAAGAAAACAACAACTTTTATGAAGTGGATTATGAGAACTAGTGAAACAGTAACCTCTTTATCACAGAGAATGGAAAATGCTCAGGCTTGAGCTAATAAGCTGTTTTCTAGCTTAATTCTGAATACTGTAGATTTTCCTCTTAAAGTCTAAAAGTTTATGTTATAAGCTATAACTAGAAACTGGTTTGAGCAAATTTCATTAAGTATTGAAGGAGAAATCAGCAAGTGAATTTGGCAAGTTTCAAAGTACTAAGCTGAAATAAGTATGACCCAAACTTTTTGTTAACCAATTGCCTGTTTGACCTTTATTATGACTTGCAAATGACTTAAAACTAACTGATATCAACTAAAGACTGGAAACAAACTACTAAACACCAATTTTTAACACTTGAAGACTGAATACAAGCTACTCCCAAACACACCTTTATCTGATTTTTACAAATTTTAACAAAGACTTATTGAGTAATGGTTTAAACTGATTAAAGAGCTATAGCAGACTTGTTTTAGTGAACAAAATGAAATGTATTCAAGCTAAGAACAAGCAATAACCAAGACTAGATCTGTAAGTAGCTATTGGACTAAAAAGTTACTGAAAATATGCAGAAACTACAAAACTGAACACAATTATACAAGATCAAGCTACAAATCACTAGGATCAATCAAACATAAACTATTTAACAAGTAAAACAGGCAGCCATCAAGCTTAACTAGAAAATTTAGCATGCAAGGACTGATTTAGAGGAACAAAAATCAGAAGCTAAGAAACCTATTGTAGAAGTCCTTTGGGAAGAAGAGGAGCGCTGAGCTCTCTTGCACTAGTGATACCACCACCTATCACTAGTTTTTCAACTAAAATCAACAATCAAACAGCTACATTCATCAAACTTCCATGAAGTCTTCAAGAACAATGGAAAGAACTTGAATTCTGATCAAACAGCAACAATACTTCACCAATGTCAGTTATGATCTTTGGTTGATCATAACAAACATCTAACAGCAACAATGGAATCACACAACAGCAGGAAAGTAGCAGGAATTGAAGAACAGAATTTGGCGGGAAACTTGAATTTGAAATTTTATTGATGAAATTCAGTTACAAAAGTAGTTACAAGCTTCTAACTAACTAACTGACTCAAGAGTTTGTCAGACTCTTGAGTAGTTAGGTGAAAAGGAGGGAAAAAGGGAAAGGAGAAATTTAAGAACTATGTGTTTACAAATTTTAGCTACCATCACAAATGAAGTACAAGCTAGGTATTTATAGGCAAGATAGGAGATTCTGTTGGAGTTTGTGACGTGTTCGGGCCAATCATGGCTTGACACGTGGAGGAATTCTGCAAATCCACTTTGAAGGTGATGAACTTGAATTGGGGGTTTTTGATTCAATGGATGATATGTTAAATGGATTGCACCATTGAATTCGTCTTTTAAAATTGAGTAACTTTGGTGTTTTGATCTTCTCTTGAAACAGCTTCAATCAAAATCCCGTTCCTGGCAATATTTTTGTTAAAGAAGATGGACACGTGGCGCCTTCTTATTGGTAGAGAGAGAGAGTTGCGGATTGCACTGTTGTGATATGGTAATAATTGTGACGGCTGTGAGTGGATATTTATTACTTGATCCGTGTGAAGTCTTTCCTTGTTTCTGATTGGTTTATAGCTTTTCACTTGGATTCAACTTTGCAAAACTTTCCAAACTTGGCAAAATAAGCCCTTGTACTTGGCAGATTCCCATTTCAAGCTAATATCTTCATTCCTTTGACATTTTTGATCCTTTGACTTCCAAAACTTGTATAAAATGACCCTTTGACTGAGTTGACTTGATAGTTTGACCAGATTTGACTTTAATCTTGACTTTCCATAATTTGCACTTTAAGTCCTTCAACTTTCACAAATTGTCAAAATAGGTCCTTGAACTTCAAAGTCTTGTCACTTTTGATCCTCTTTTGTCTTTTTCATCCATTTGAGCTTGGTTTTTCCTTGTTTGCTTGAAATTGTATCCTTTTACCTACATAAGAGCACACAAACACAAACATACCACATAACACTGCTTTTTACAAGATAAATGGGTATTTTGCTTCATGTTTTAGGGTTATTTGTTGATAAAAGGATATGAGTTTAAGCTCATATCAATAGTCTATGCAAACTCGCCAACCCGTGATAAGTCGACTAGGAATCAACTCGTTGTTTTCATTGGGAACAACGGTTATTCCGCCTTTCTTAGGCACACAATGGACGGGACTAACCCATGGCGAATCCGAAATAGGGTAAATCATTCCGGCATCTAGAAGTTTGATAACTTCTTTCTTGATGACGTCATGAGTTTTTGGATTAACCCTTCTTTGGCTTTGGATTGCGGGTTTAAAGTCATCTTCCATGAGATTTATGAGTACAAAAGTTAGGATCAGTTCCGCGGATGTCGGAAATTTTCGAAGCAATTGCTTTCTTATGATTTTTGAGCACATCGAAAAGTCGAGATTTTTCATCCTCTTTTAACTCCTTTGCAATGATGACGGGTAGCTTCTTATTGTCTTCTAGGAAAATGTATTCGAGATGAGACGGTAAATCCTTAAGCTCTAAATCCGGAGGATTGTCGATGGAAGGCGTAGTCAAATTCGGATCATCGTTTATGATTTCCATAGGAGAAGGTGGAGAAATATGGTCCTCATTGAGAAGTTTCTCAATGGTACAAATGTCTTCTTCCTAATCGGTGGGAGAATCGTCATATTTAAATCCACATCTCCTAAGCTTGATTCAAATTCTTTCAAAAGGAAGTCACTTTCTCCAAATGGAGTCAATGAGGGAGCAATAGAGGCAACGGTCTCAACAATGGGTAGAGAAGAAAAACCACTTTTACAAGCGTCTTTGAAATGCTCTTTACAAGCCTCATCAAGTACGTCAATGAAATTAACGCTCTCGTGTTCATAAGGTTGCTTAGAAAGTTTACCCATGTTGAAGACGATTTTGTCGTCACCAACTCTCATGATTAATTCGCCTGCGGCTACATCAATGAGAGTGCGAACGGTCCTCAAGAATGGACGTCCAACGATTAATGGAACACGGGGCTCCATCTCGTAGTCAACGACAACAAAATCTGCCGAAAAGGTGAATTTGTCGACAACGATGAAGACGTCTTCGGCTATCCCCATCGGATAAGCAACCGTACGGTTAGCTAATTCCAATGTCATTCGTGTGGGGACTAGCTCGGGTAGAGATAATTGTTTCCAAACACTTAATGGCATTAAGTTGATACTAGCACCTAGATCGGCTAGGGCCATACAATTCCCTACCCCCGGGAAGTTGCAAGGAATGAGAAAGCGACCCGGATCACCAAGTTTGGTTGGTAATTTCCTTAAGAGAACCGCAGAGCAACTCTCATTAAGTTGGGTTTGAGCAATATCAAGGAGCTTTTCCTTATCACTGAGAAGATCTTTAAACATTTTAGCATATTTAGGCATGTGAGCGAGAGCCTCGGCAAAGGAGATGTTGAAATTCCATTGTTTAAACATTTTAAGAAAGTTTGAAACTTAAATATCATCCTTGTTCTTCAACTTCTCTTTCCTCAACCTTGAAGGATAAGGTATATCGGGTTGAGATGAAGGCTTTGGAATGAAATTCTCACTCACATCCTTGGGTGGAGGAGGGGTGGAAATAGAAGGTGTAGGAATTGGTGAAGGGGGCTCGTTATCCTTTGTCACAATCACCGGTGTAGGTTTAGGAATCTCGGGTTCCTTCAAACCTTTTCCACTTCGGGTGGTGATTGCTTTCATCTCCCCTCTTGGATTAGCAACAGTGTTACTCGAAAGAGAACCCGAAGCAGAGGGTTGACTACTTGGGAAGAAACTAGCCATCATATCCCTTAAGTCATTCGTTTGACTACTTAAAGAGTTTCGCATGTCATTCCTAAGCTCGCCTCGAAGATCATTCCCTTGTTTCGCCATGTCACCTTTCAAGTTGATAATTTGGCTCTGAAGATTCTTCACTAGCGCGTCATTAGTCCTCATGTACGTTTCAACCTCTTGATTGTATGTCATGGGTTGGTTGGGATGGGGAACTTGGTAAACGGGTGGTTGATAAGTGGTTTGTTGATAAACTTGATTATTTCCTTGAGGTGGATATGGGTTTCTTTGGGTTTGATATTGATTAGGAGCTCGAGGTTGGTTTTGATTGTTGCGATTAAAGTTGTTTTGGTTTAGAGGAGGAAAACCGGGTGGTGAAAGGAAGTTGTTTGAACGATAACTTAGCAAATTGCGGTCAGCTTGAGGACGAGCTTGATAGCCTCCCGTGGAAAAGTTACCGTTAGCCGCATACACGTTTTCCGGATTGTCATGAGTAGAAGGACAATCGGTGTATGAAAGAGAACCCCCGCAAATCTCACAAGAAGTTGCTATAGCTTTATCTTGTTCAAATTGGTTTGTAGCCATGGTTAAGAAAAAATTTTTCATCTCGGCTATTTGGCGGGTAAGTTCGGTTATCTCGGGGTTTGATGAAGTAGAAGAAACATTGGTCCTCGGGTTATTTCTTGAAGATGCGGATGAATCCCAATTTTTGTGATGAGTGGTCATGTTCTCTATAAGCTCTCTACACTCCTCAGGTCTTCTCTTCATGAATGTACCACCGGCGACAACATTAACCGTATCACGATCAAGAAAAGTTAAACCATTGTAGAAAGTATCAATCAAAGTGACGGGGAGCATATTATGGTTCGGACAACGGTCGATCAAGACATTATAACGTCCCAAGCATCGAAAAGCGACTCATCGGGTTCTTGAGTGAAACCACTGATTTGATTGCGAAGACTAGTGACCATGGATGGTGGAAAGTAGCGCGAGAAAATATTTTGAGTCATTTCGTCCCATGTATGAATTGAGTTTTTGGGAAGATGATCAAACCATTTTTCGGCATGGTGGGATAAAGTGTGTTGAAAAAGGTGAAGGCGAAGAAAATCCATGGAAACACCGGGCAATTTCATGCTTTGAGTGACGGTTATGAATTTATCGAGGTTTTTATTGGCATCATCATCCGGTAATCCGCGAAATGGACAAGTTTTTTGAACTTGTTGGATCATGTGATGCTTCAACGAAAATTCAGGAGCCGTGATTTGCATCAGCGCAATCGGTCCTCCACGTCCGTTCATGGTTGGTTGACACAGCTCCTCCATCGTACGAAGGTCGGGTGGAGGGACATGGTTGTTGTTGTTAATATTCAAATTGGGGTGAGGTGGGTTGTTATTATTATTATGCACACTGGCCATATCTAAGTCTCTACGAGTCTCGTGCTCAGAATAAGACGAAGATCGAGTACGCATACACTAAAATGAAATACAATATTTTTGGTTTTTTTTTTTTAATTTTATATTTTTTTAGGATTTTTGAAATTTTTGTGCTTGAAAATAACGTTCCCAAAAGAACGGATCCCAAAATCCAATTTTTCTCACTAAAACCCGTTAATCTTTACGAAAAGAGCCGGCAGCGGCGCCATTTAATATGGTGATTTTGCATATGTGTACTCAGTCGTTCTCGGTATCTAATCGAATTGATCACGGTTTAGGGTGGAATTATTGGTGTTGGTCACTAAAAAGGGGAGCTTGATTATCTAAGTCTACAAATAACATAAACGTAAAAGCTATTAAAAATAAAGAAGAATGTCTAACCTTGAGTGCTTTTCCAGAATGAATGCTGCACAGTAGAACTTGGTGAGAATAACTAAAGGTAAAAATGTAAATGTCGTTGATTAAAAATGAAAACTTTAAAAGTTAAACTAAAAATTAAGATTTACAAATAAATGACGAAAAGTTAAAACTTTAAAAGTAAATTTGAAAACTTAATGAAAACGTAAACTTTATGAAAATTAAGCTAAGATAAAACAAGTAAAATAATACTTAAGAAAATTGGCGGGAAAAATTAAAGTTTGAAAATTAATTCGGAAAACTAAAACTGAATATAAGTCGGGAAACCAAATACCAAACCTAATTCGGAATGTGAAATCTCAACATAGTTCGGAATGCCAATCCTACACTTAATTCGGAATGAGGATCAAGTATGTAGTTCGGAATCTGTGCTCTGCGTGTAATTCGGAATGCTTGTGATGCTTGTAATCTGGAATCCGTGATTCTCTATCTAATCCAGAATATGGCTTGCTCAACCTTATTCGGAATCTGCTGCTTACCTAATCCGGAATCTGTTGATTCGAGACTCAATTCGGAATCCGCAATCGTCACTCAATCCGGAATAGTGAACTTGTATCTAATCCGGAATATGGCTTGTCCACCACCTAATCCGGAATCTCAAATCAAGCACTCAATTCGGAATCCACAATCGTCACTCAATCAGGAATAGTGAATTTCACACTTAAGTCGGAATGTAGTGTTTTGTTTTGGAGGGAAAATAACCAGCTAAGTCGGAATGAAGATTCTAATATAATTCGGGAAATGAGTTTTACAAGTAAGTCCGAATAAAAGGAATTCAACTAGTTCGGGATAAAAGGGTTTAGAAAATCCGAATTACACCAAAATAAGCAAAAATCAAATAAGCACTTACCAAAACTTACACCAACTCAATTTTTAGAAAAAGCTAATAAGACACAATTTAAAAACTTTTAAAAACACGAAATCATCAAAACATTTTAAAATCCCTTTTTATAAAAATATTAAACTACCAAAATCAACTTATTTAAAAACTAACAAACATAAGAATTAAGCAATAAGCACAATAATCTAAAAACCTTAAACACACAAACTCAATAAGCACAATCCAATAAGCAAACCAATCACACAATCAACTAGATGAAATCAACTACATGATTAATTAAGCAAAACAATAGATTATGATTAAGAAAGGTAGAATGAGAATTTATTAAAAGCTTGATTATATTAAAGAGTAAGATTCAAGATTACAAGATTAAGATGAAGGTTTAATAAGCTTGAAAGAAAAGCTAGAGAGAAGAAAAATAAAACACACACTAATTACCTACTAAAATGAAAAAAATAAAGACTAACTCTTTCTAATGACATGTTTAGGAACTATATATAGTGGAAGGGAAAGGTGTTTGTTTCTTCCTCTTTTCTTCTTGTCTTCTCGTCTTTTAAATAACACGTCTTTCTCGACTTTGTCTCGGGATTAGTCGAATGATAACTTGAACTCGTCTTCTATTTTTCTTCTTTTAGTAGACTTGGTTCTTCGACTTTGTTAAACTTTCATCCTTAGACTTTTTCTTCGATAAATCTTCAGAATAGGCCTTTGACTTCCGTTCTTCTTGCACTTTTGACCTTTTTACTTCGTCTTTTGTCTTTTTCTTCGATAAAAGCCCGTGAAAGCCCGTGTTTTCTTCCTTTTTCATATTTTTGTCCTAAAACACAATAAAAACACAAACCAAGCATAATTCCGCCTTTTACGACATTAAATTCACGTTTTGGTCTTGTTATTATTAGAAATAAGTGGTAAAAGGATAAGTGTTTTTACACTTATAATCTATGTCATCTTTATTTTCCCTTATGGCCACATGAGTACTCCATTCAACAAGCATACTTCTTAAGAATTTTGAACTTAGATCCTCTTTTTCAATAACTGTTTCTAAGTTTGATAGTTTGCTTACGACCTCATGCAATCTATTTTAAATAGAATCAAGAGACTCTAAGCTTTTAGAATTGAAGTTTTTGAATATCAGCTTCAGGAGTGTTTTTTATGACCTTCTAGTTGAAGCATTACCACCAAATCTTGCAACTAAGGAATCAAACATAGACTTTGCATCTGGATATTGATCAAAAGTTAGAAGATGTTTATTAGGTATAGCCAACATGACTATACTTTTAGCCTTTAGGTCATTCTTTCTAGCAATGTTTTCATCAAAAGTCATTTATGGTGGTTTTGGGATATTCTTTGATTTACCTTGTTGTATAACTAAAGGTTCTTTGTAAGTGTTTCTAGATTTTATGATTATCATAGATCATAGTTATACATTTGAACAAAATATGTGAATCATAGCTTCCATTGATTATACTCTCCTTGTTTGAATATAGGAATCTTATTTATGGGATTTGTAGAAACTAGAAAGGGGGGTTAATAGTTTCTTAAATATTACTGTACTTGTTAAATATGGGTTTTCAAAAATCCTTTTCAAAAACTTAGACTTAAGAAAATATGTGAGATCTTCTTATACACAATATGGACAAAGGATAGTGCAACTAAACTAATAATCACAAGTATATGCAAGTAATGAATAAGGAATGTAAAGAGATAAGGGAAAAAAAGATCAAACCGAACACCAAGGATTTATAGTGGTTCGGCAACGAAGCTCACTCCTCGTTCCTACTCCACTTCTCGATTACTCCTTACTCGAGAGTTCACTAATCAACAAGCTCCTTAAGGTGGAGAAACCGTACACGTCACTTAACCAATTTTCGACTCTAAGCTAAAAGTCGAGCCCTAATCTTAGCTAGGACCAATCTACACCAATATAATTTAAGGCCTAAGTATTAACCACAATACATACACAACTTCCAAATAGACACACTATTTGGATCTTCACAACAACAAAAGAATAAAAATAAATGTTTAATCTTCAATGGATCTTTGAGGTAGACACAATACTTCAAGGATGAAAGTGTTCTTCTCTTTGCACTTGAGAGGATGAGATGGGAGGAGATAGATTACTTCTAAACAAGTAGTGATCAACCAAATAACCAAGGATTTGAATGATTTAAGAAGGTGGATTGAATCTGGAAATTTGTGTGCAAAAGAGGTGAAGAGAAAATATGAGAATGGTCCACTATTTATAAGACAAAGGCCTAACGGCTGTTTCTGGGCGCGGTTCCTTAAAGGTGAATAACGAACCGCACACCTATTTAGCGAACCGCCGGAATAGACTCCGTTCCCTTTTTTATTTTAGTGGTGCAGTCACATCTGGTGTAATATTTATCCTCAAATAATATTCCTAAACCATATGGAATATGCCATTTTAAAATTTTAAAATTTCTAATTTAATAAAATATTTTCTTAAAAATAAAGTTTAATAAAAACTTTTGTCACATTTAACAAAAGGTGAGTTTTAAGAAAAACAAAATCCTTGATCACTTAGTTAGGTTGAAAACTTGTTTATTCATACCTTAAGTGATAATGGATGAAATGAAAAATACTGGAACTTAAGAATCCGATTTTCGTTGTTTTCGTAAATGCTTGTTTTTATATATTGTCGTAATCAAAACAAAGTGAGACCGAAAAATGCAAGTAACGTTTTTTAGGCATCATTGCATTGACAGGATTATTTTGTGTGTTATTTTAATCCATCTCTTTATTTAAGTAAAGAGACTTAAAAATATTCAAGATCAAAGTTTCTCAACATGCTTTGATATCACTTTTTGATCTCAACTTGATCGTCTTCTCTAGCTTGTAGAGTTAGGTTACTTAGAGTAATCTCTAGATAAAACTTTGTTTAAATAAAAAAAAAGTATGCGAAATACACTCTTTGACAATATGAAGATTGTATGAATGAAACACTGAAAAAAAATATAACAAAACGATTTAATATTATTATCTCAATAATAATACGAGTATTCTAAGTATAGTACTAGGTTTAAAGAACCTTAAAGCTTAACAATGAATGACCTAGTATACGTCTAACCTATGATATCCTTTTATAGTACAAGGAATCTTTTACAAGAAAACTATCATCCTAACAAACATCAAATCTTTTAAATAAACAAGATATACTCTAAATATCTTCTAAACATACCAAGACGCGTTCTTATATTCTTTACACGTATTTCTCATGCAGCAACACAAAGTCTTCAATCAGCAATACAAAATTATACCCGGCAATACTAACTTTGCTCTAGCGGTATTAACTTAGTTAGTACTGTTAGTGTAATATTGAGCAGTATAAAGTGTGTATCCTTAATTCCTAACAAACACTTCGACTGACGACGTACACTGCAGTTTACCTTCTACGGTAATGAACAATGTTATGTCCCTTACATCTTATTCATACTCATCTTTCTACCCACATCAAAATATTACAAGTGTATTCCTCCACTTATCATCTCTCTTCATCTGAGCTAAGGGTATGTTTGGTAGAGAGAAATTAAGTGAGAGAAATAAAATTAGATTTATTTTTCTTGTTTGGTAGAGAGAAATAAAAAAGTGGAGGATTGAAGAGAAATTAATAGATAATTGAAGAGAGTTTTGTAGTGTTACCAGCTCAGAACCCGTGTTCAACACGGGCAATATCAAGTAAACTTTTAAAGTTAAATGAAGAAGAATGTATTAAGAATTTAATTGTGAGTATTATAATAAAGTAGATTCACAAATAAATGCACAAACATTGTTTATATTGGAGTTACAAAATACAAATACCCAACCACTTTATGATAAAAAGAGAATTAAGAAAAAAAATGCGCTATAACATAACAAACCTCCGCAAGCACACAAAACTAAGACGTATTCTTTGAAAGAACAGCAACACTAAAACCAAACAAAGTGTTAAATGGTTGTCATTCTTTAAATAAACTTTAATCCATCACCATTCACACATCTAAAAGCTGCAAAGGACTATATCTGGTCATGACTCATGATCAAGTGTTGCTGGTCTTTCAAAGAATACGTATTTAAAGCAACTTTAATCCATCACCATTTACACATCTAAAATCTGTTAGCAACACCCACTTCTTATAGTCTTGTGTATCATCCAGCTCTAGAAGTAAAATTGCAGATTGTTGATCATGAGTCATGACCATATATAGTCCTTTGCACCTGCAGTTTGATAAAGGTTAAAGCAGGAACACGCTTGAAAACAAAAAATGCTAGTTATAGGTAATATTATGATTTCTTGAAAACATCTACTCATTAATTTTCACTTGATAGTAGTGTGTATATCACTCAGTAACCTTATTTTTAAAAATAGCTTAATAGCTTTTCAAAAATACTATCAAAGTAGCTTTCTTGACTTGACTACTCAAACCTAGTTACAAACATTAAGTAGACAAAAGCTTATCTAAACACTCATTTAATTAAGTATACAACGAATATGAAAGAATTAAAAGCTTGCTATATATGAATATACCAGAATAAAAAATAACTGTTAAAGCTCAGCGATGCAATTATACAAAAGAAATATTCCAATGGACGTAGGAGCTCCATGATAACCACCATCATCTTAGCCATGTATCTGCATCATAGGAAAAAAAACATCCTCACAACAACGATAAAAGTGAAGAAAATCAAAATAGGTTGACATTCATAAGCTAGCTAATAAGCTGAAATTTGATATTTTTTATCATTCGATTAATCCAGACGATCACTAAAAACAAAATCGAACATGAAATTTAGCCCAACCCCAATCTATAAATCCATACTTTAACCATAGAGACTAAGAAGAAACATAACATGAAACGTATCAATTTCTATGGAAAATCAATTACAAAATGGTTAAATGTGTATACACATTTCATCAAACACTTAGTAGACATTGAAAAACTAACAAAAGTTTAAGAAAACATAAGTCAGAGTCAGCAGATTAAACAATCAAATTTGAAGTCAATAACAAACCAATGTCAATAGATCTTAATCTGATATGTTACAAAAAATCAAAAATATAAGCCGATGTAAATTAAGAGTCTCTTCTTGAAGAACTAAAAGAAAATCATCTAAACCTAACACTGAAAAGAAAAAAGATGAAGAGACTTGGAAGTAGAAGCAACTTACGATTTGGGTATTTGATAGGTTTTCAAAAACCCTATAAAAAAGGTTACTAAGTTTCCCAAATTAACGTACCCAACCACTCCTAAAGCACGTGAAAATGAAGAATGAAGATGTGGATGTAGATGCAATATGTTTTAATATGGAGATTTCAAATTTGAATTCTTGTTTACGCCACACCAGTTTCAAGAAAGCTTGCTTAAAAGTATTGTAACTCACTTTCCCTATGACCTTGGAAATCTGCTTATCTTCTATTTTTTCATTTTTGACTTCATTATTTTGTTTAGTAAAAGACTTATTTTCACAAGTACCTAATGATTAATTCAAATCACATTAACTACTGAAAATGGGTAAATAATAGCGTCTGCAGTACGAGTGAACTTACCATGAACTTAGCGTCTGTAGTAAAACGTCGAAAATGGGTATTCTTTTGGATGACCACAATGTCCTTTCAATCTCATAAGCTTTCCAGACCCCTACCAGGATATCTTTTTCACACTCGGGCCAGGCTTAGAGCGAACTAATCAGAACTCACAACAATGACGGCACATATACATGGAAACCATAAGCCATGACAAAATCAGGACAAAATCCCCAATAAGAATGGACACCCCATTAGTTAATCATGGCTTACCTGTGAAACTTAACAATACTAAGCAGGAGACAACTATACAGAACAAAGCAAATCCATATTCTGAGTGTTTAGCTACTAAAAAAATATAAATACTAAAATTCGACCAATGAAACTAATTATAAGTCTGACATAAATCAGAGTGGTTACCTACAAAAATATTGACATTGAAATTGACCTTGAAACGAATTATGAGTCTAGACCCCAAAAAACTGTAAACCATTCATCTTGCTTCGAAACCTGCAAAACACACAAACCATCACAGCTCCAAGACATAATTTTAACTTTCATGAAAGAGTACATTTTACAGCCGTAAAAAAACCCAAAAGCTTTAAGTTTCAATCATAAATTAAGTTGAAAAGAACCAATAGAAACATATCAAGCAAGAAAAAACAAAAAGAAATCTTACATTTTGTCAATCGGTAGATTGGCCGGCGTTATTCACTCTTGGGGTATTTTTTAACAACCTCTGGAAGGTTGCATCCTCGTAAAAACCACTTAAATAAGTCATTAATAGATTTCAGATTTTGTTAATAGATAATATAACAAATTTCAAATGACATATATAAAAATGAAATCATGCTTGTTTTTGGATTTAGTTTGGATAATCTGACATCTAATATAAACATCAAACATTTAATTTCCACAAACACTAAAATATGGAATTAATCAAGATTTATAGAGGCATTCCGTCAAATACTTAATTTTCATAAAATGATTTTGTCCTTCATCAAAGTAGAATCTAAAAAAATTGGGCGTAATTAGCAATAATAGAAATACATGAATCAAAGAAATACATGAAACAATAATAGATATTCTAACCTTGTGTACCATCAATGATAGCGCAGGTTTGTTGATGTCAAGTAGGTAAGAAACCTAAAAGATTTCAAATCTTACAGTTTGAAATGGATCTTGATTTTGAAAAAAAAATCTTACATCTTGATTTTGAATTTTGAAACGGATTAAGAGAAAGAGAAAGAGAAAGTGATATTTTGAAATGTAAGATTTTGATGTAAGATTGCTTTTGTGATTTTGAAATGGATTAAGAGAAAGAGAAAGTGAAAGCCTCGAAGAAAGGATAGGGATAAATAAATCAGAAATGTGTGTATGAAGAGAATTTGTTAAGAGAATTTGTTATTTAATTTATGACGTCATACAATGAAAACGTAACTGGCCTAAACAATTGACACGTATGTAAAAGTGCCATTTAGTGAGGTCAGCCAAAACTCTTTTTTAATAGAAGTTATAGATTTGATAGCCTCTATTTCTATTGTTTTTATATAGAGAATGAGTGTTGATATTCAGGCCTAAATAATAGACCTACAATTAGGCCTAAACTTTTTATTGGTACACTTGTCACTCTTTTAAAAGCACAACTAAATAATTTTTATTTTCCTAATATACCCTGGTATATACTTCCTACTTTTTAGTATTATTATTTGTTAATATCAAAACATATAGAATGATTTCATGATGTTATTATCTTTTTTTAAGCATTTGACCTGTAACATACAACAATATCTCATCTAAGTGTATCTTAAGTTTGCCGAAAGTTGAATCGTCTATTCTTTTTCGCATACAAAGTAACACAAATCAAGTCTAGTATTACATGCATTTATTTTACAAAACAGAAACGTAATCTTACAAAATAATGAGATAAGCAAAAAAACATCACTCGGCATATGGATGATGTTCTCACAATACGATTCAAAAGTCAGATAGTAATTGATAATAAGTAAATATGATATATCGTGTTGTGTTCCATTGATACCCAGTTCAACGTCGTGTTCCTTAAGATCGAAGCACACATGTTCTCAGTCCTTAAGAACGAAGCACACTTGTAGTGGTGTTCATGTCGACCGAACTCGAATTAACCTATAATAACACATAAACAAGACTATCACATTTAATGATACAAGCTTACTGTAACAAAAAAATATATGCCCATTGTCTAATAAACACTCCCCATGAACACTTCTAAACATACCATTACCAACATGCATGGAAAATATATAATTCTTCACACATATAGACTGTGTCAAGCAGAAGACGTTATTTTGTGGGTAAATACTAAGTAACATGCACTATATACAACAATATAGATGGTGACAAAAATCATCTTCCTGTTCAACAATCACCATTTGCTGCAAACTCATATACTCTATTCATTACACTTGGAAAAAAATACAACAATATAACTACAGGAACTTATGTGTATGCATTGTTTGTTACCTTATTGAATTACATATTTGACAAGCATGAATCTCTTTGATCTTGTAAAGTATTGTCATCTTTCGCTTCAGATTCCTATATTATTCAAAATGTATATATTAGACACTAAATCAAAAACAAAAAACATAAACTATAAGATATCAAAGATGGATAGAAATATATATGATCATGACATTAATCTTCTTCTTCCTTTGCTGCCTTTTTTTTATAACCTTTTCCTTTATATGAATTACGTTTGCTACCTGTGCCTACAATAATTACATCAAATAATTAGAAACAAAATCAAACAAATTTAGAGTAAATATTTCAAAGATATACAGACATATCAATACGTACATTTTTTTCCTCTTTTGTTGATTTTTCTTTACAATCTTTTCTGCTATGGGAACTTTTCTGTTTACCGGTGGGCGGCCTTTAGCACGTACTTTAAAAGGTGATAGTAATTTAGTAGATTTCGTAACCTGATCAACACCCCAATTTGATTCGTCGGTTAACTGTTCTTTTACCATATTGATACAGTCCATTAAATAGTCATACTTCTCTTGGGACTTAGCAATATCTGCAGCTTCATAAAAGTTACCACATAGCTGATCAAACTTTGTAACTTGGTCTCCACTCTTAAAATCGTCATAACAATTTGTCACATACTAATGTCGATGTTTAACATCTTGTCTCCACCGATACAATATATAATGTGATGGAATTTCATTAACATCTTGTCGATCAATATTTTCATCATGTGCCTACAAACAATTCCTCGAAACTCAAACAACTTACAAGAGCATTTAATATCACAATTGCCTTCATCATAACTAACTGTATATACAACTCTCCTTCTTCCTACTTTCCCTTGAAAAATATCAGTAACATGGAATGTGGATAACGTGCCATTAGTTTCGAACATTGAAAATTGCAAGAAAGCATACCCTTTAACTCATCTTGAAACAGCTTGAAAATTGCATTTGTATAGGATTCTTGAAATTTTCTTTCGATACTAAATTGCATTAACAGTTTATATGACGAATTTAGTGAATCAAAATCAGCCTTGTTTTCTTTTTCCATCTTACTTTTCAATGCATTGTCATATTGCTCCACGAATTGTCTCAGTGATGTTTTTGAATTAACATACCCATCGAAAAATGCATTCATACTTTCACTTCTCTAAGTCGTGGACATGCCTGCCCAAAATATATGTTTTACATATACGGGCACCCAACACTTTCGATCAGTAAATAATGAACATAACCACTTCAAGACTATAATCTTTAATCATTTTTAACCAACCATCTTCAAACTCTCGAAGCTCTACAGATTCGTACACAATCCTTTTTAAAGTATTCTTTATTACTTTATATTCACTATACGCGCCTAGTTTTTGTGGGACTTTTTTCATAATGTGCCAAAGACAAAGACGGCGACGAGCTTCAGGGAATACCTCTTCCACTGCTACTTTCATTGATGGGCACTGGTCTGTTATTATTCCGTTTGGTGGACGCCCATCCATAGAGTCAAACCATGACTTAAATAGCCACACATACGTATTTTTATCCTCTCCCGATAGTAAGCCACAACCAAATAAGATAGATTGTCCATGGTGATTCACTCCAACAAAAGGAGCAAAAGGCATAGAATATTCGTTCGTTAGGTAAGTACTGTCAAATGACACAACCTCACCAAATGACTTGTAACTTGCCCTAGACCTTGCATCTGCCCAAAACACATTTCGCAAACGACCATCATCATCGATGTCCATCGCATAAAAGAAATTTTTGTTTTGTCTTTGCATACAAACAAAATAGTCACGAAGTGCTTCTGCATCTCCAATCCCAAGTCTTAGTTGTCATATTTTTGCAATGTAGTTTCTACATTCTCTCTCACCAAATGGCACATTCTCGTATCCTCTAGCTTCAACAACTAACGAATGGAAATTCTTGTTTAACGGAATGCCAGCATAATCATTCAATTCTAGTCTCCGTTTAGTGTATGTATCCATTTTCTTATGGGAACGTAGATATCGTGATTTCGAGGGACTCAAACCATGATTGTGCTCCAAAGATACAGGAGATATCATGCACTTGCCATTATTGTAGACAATCACATTAATTTTTGCCTTGCAATTTTTTTTGGTCACCAATCTGGTTCTTGTAGATCGAGAGTTACTATTATGTACCCCTCCTTTATCGCACCCAATAGCGTAGTATGTTCTATCACCTTGAGTTCTCACACTATGTCTTCGAACTCCAAATCCAACTTTGTAGGCGTATGTCCTAAAGTAGCCATCAAGTTTTGCTTCTGTATCAAACTCCATACCAGTAGTGGGAACTTGTTGGGTATGGGAAGGTGCAACATCTTCTTCTTCTGGAATTAGTTGGCTTGTATCAGGATCATTTTCGATATGAGCATTTAGACTAGTATTTTCTTGTAGTTTCTTTGTTGATTCCGAGCATATAAGTGGATCAGAATCCAAATTAATAACATTGAATGCATCGATGTCCATCCTTCACAAAACAAATAACGCTATAGTGTAGTATTTGTAGAAACTAAACCATAAATAACTTTGGGCAAAATTAATCAGAAGACACCAAAACATATAACATGAGCAGGGGAATTAATATGTTCTTTTACTATTGCAAATAATGCTATCAAAATATTCTAGCCATGTCATATAGTAATACTTTAACACAAACACAAACATGTACTCTACAGTTTACACGAGATTCATTTATAAAAGAGATGTCTCATTTATTAACATTAACATCATTGGAAAATGGAAAATAAACATTTTTGCAAGGAAATTTATTTGGATCTAATTTGACATACCAGACCACAGCAATGTAATTGGCGGGAGATTAGGGAGGGATGGGCGGTTCCAGGGAAATAAGGTGAATGATGTTGAATAGCTGGAAGAAAGTATATTACGGTTTAATTAAAGAGGGGTATATTAGGAATATCAAAAGTAAATTGTTTAAAGTTTAATGTGATGCCACGTGTCTGTATTAGATTAGTAGGCATAATATTAGGCATGACAAGTAGGCCTAAAAATCATTTTTCATAGAGAATTTGGAGAAACGACTTTTTTTAAAAAAAAATAAATTTTTTCTTTGTTTTTAGTTTTTTTCTTTGCAATCCGTTCACATAACTTTATTTAAGAATAATTAAAAAAAATTTATGTAAAAAAATTTAGGCAACATCTCGTGTTTATAATATTTTGAAATTTATTTTTAGCGACATTATAATCTTTCTATTTAGATGTTTTTTAAAGATAAATTTTTTTATTATTGTGATTATTTTTTCTTTCAGTTTTTTGACATAACTAAACAGTGAATTCAGTAAATTTCTCTGAAATTATATTCTTCTAGTTTTATTTTTAATCTCTAAAATTCTCTCTATTAAACATGCTCTAATAATTTGTTTACATGTCAAGATCCTATAAAAAAAGAGGTTATTGCTCACGCTAGCTACGTGAGTTATCAAAATAGTGAAACCAACTCAAGGGTGAGATGAGGAGTGAATGATGACCGACTCACTATTGGTGAATGATATGTTTTAATGTTTTTTATTTGGTTTAAGAGCGTGTGAAAAATATATAATAAAATATATTTTATATAAAAAGAGTATTTTAATTAGGCTAGACGGAATAGTGACTAATGTCACGAGTGAGTTTGTAAACTCACGGAGTGAGTGTCATTTCATCTTAAAACTCACGCGTGAGTTGCAGTGAGAGTGGTGGGTTTTTCACTTAGATGAGCTACATTAAGTGGACTTTATTTTTTTTTTTTTTATAATTCATTTGTGAGTGTGTTAAATATTTAGTAAGATATAATGTAATGATGAGTTGAATAAGGGAAAGAGAAAGCTGAAGTGACGATGACGATGACGAGTTCCCAAAATGTAACTGTTTCTGATGATGAGTAGAGAAGGCGTTTCTCATGCCTGCCTGGCTGCCTCAAATTACGGCATTTTTCATGCATACTATGACATAAATACAAACGTACAAAACGTACACAACACAGTCAAAGTCAAACCAATAAACAACACCACTTTCAACTCTCATACATAAATAAAATATTTTTTTCTTCGTAAAGAAGGTTCCTCCTTAACGTTGCGTAAAATAAAAACACCGTGTCGGTGTAACCATAATTCACGTTCATCATTAAACATTTTATATATTTTAGCCTTTTAGGTTTAATTCATTTAAGATACTTTTTTTTTTTCTGATTGATTAATTAAATTAATTAATCAGAAGAAGAATGAGTATTGGAACGATGGATCTGATGAGATCAGAGCCAATGCAGTTGGCTCGGATCATTATTCCCATGGAATCTGCTCATCGTACGGTGTCGTATCTTGGTGATTTAGGCCTCTTTCAGTTTAAAGATGTAATCTTCATGCTTAATTATTTGATCACCATTATTTAGTTTTTTTTTTTTTTAATTTATTATATATGTATGCTTGCTGATTATGTCTTGTTTAATCTGCATTGCGATTGTTTAACATATACGCGGCATTGTGATTATTTTCAGTTAATTAATAACTGTGATGTAGTGATGTGGAGATTAGTTGATTGAGCTTTTAGGGAGCTTTTAGAAGCCGTGAGCATTGAGCGTTGTGATTTTTAATGCTCGTTTGCCAAGCAGCACTATCTTTTTTTTAAGTAGCATTTAGGAGCGTTGAGCATTTAGGAGCTGTTTTACACATTATGATTGCACCTACAGCTAAGTTAGCAAACGTTTACACGCCCGCATCAGTTTGAATAGAGAGTGTTGGCTGATAAGTATGGAGTATGTAATTAGTAAGAATAATTGGATGGTGCATTGCTTCTTATGTTAAAGGTGTTTTATAAAAAGATTCGATTAAAGTTCAACGTCTGGAAATCTTTGCTAGATAAGACTAGTTTCTGGATCTTCGTATTAATTATTTTCTGGCAAAGTTACATATATAGTACTATGGGACAGTATCGTTTTTTTTACTTATATTAAGTCTTTCACATAAGTTTCTTTCTGATACCAAGTGAAGAAAGTACTATGGGACAGTATCGTTTTTTACTTTTCTTTTATGGATGTCTATGCGATGTATGTATACTGTTTATATACTTGCCAAACTTTTATTGAACTACTGTAATTGAATTACTATGCTTAGAGGAAATGCAGCATGCAGCTACTATTCATAATCGGAACAAAATATATTACTGTACTTGTTTTGTATGCATGAGATGGTTGCTTAGTCCATTAATGATAATATATAACTCGTAGCATTCATGTCGCTTAACCTATATTTCCATTATTAGGAATATATTGTTTCTGACTCTATTTATCATTTTCTCTTATTGGAATAGCTAAACCCGGGAAAGAGCCCATTCCAGAAGACGTTTGCTGCTCAGGTATGTTGATTGTTTGTCACCTCAGTTATCCTTGCGCAGTTAATCTTACTACCAACTGTATGATGTGCTTTTTTTATGGTTATGTGCATCATGATATTCCTTAATGCTTTTTTTATGGTTATGTGCTTTTTTTTTACTACAACCGTATGTCTTGAGTCTTGACATGTGACGAGTGATTCCAGTGCCGTGTCTTGAATTCTCCTTTAATAAAGGATCTTAATACGGGCTCATACTAGAATTACATGCCTCGGGTGATATTTGTGGAAGTGTTCATATATTACAACAGAGTACCAAAACAGAGGACTACTGATAATCGTGAGAAATATACATATATCTAAGTTCTTTTTATATGCCAATGAAATGGATCATAAAGAGGGTTTAACTTAGTATTGTGGCCTTATTGGTAAGCATATGCTGATACATGCTGAATTTCTCATACACTTACCTATGAGATCGTACTCCTGAGTACATAGGTGTGTTATTACGGGTCATAATTTGGTACTGCATACTTCATATTCTAGACACAGTAGTTAACTTCTGTTGCTATATAAGTTTGTCATCATGTCATGAAGAAGTAGGAACATAAGTCAAGTGCTGTAGCATAGCCACTCCGAATACTGTTAACTAGTCAGTAGTATGTTAAAGTCGACACCAATCGTGTTGTCTCGAGGCAATGAAGGCCAATGAGTACAGCAGATTCTCCTTGATTCTTAAATGGATGCCAGTACAAACATTTTAGTTTTATAAAAGTTATGTTTTCAACCCATATATTAAGCCGCATATTGAGATAGTTTAAATGACTAAATCTCTGATAGATTCGTAAATAGTTTTATTCTAAGAATTTAACACTAATGAGAAGACACACATACCTGACCATCAGTTATCCCATGCTTTCATCTGCTACTGTTATATGTAGGAGAAAGGCCCATCATATAATCTCTGTCAACTAGTTATATCAAGTAAGCTGCTTTATGCCAAACAACACATTATGGCTCTACCGCTCTACCCTTATCGTAGTCCATCTATCTTGCTGCTTAGTGATACTAGATGGATACTTTTGCTTCTGACTTCCATCATTTTGTCTTAAATATAGAGTTGGCTCCGATAACGGACAATTAAAATATAAGATTGTCTTGCACTAGCCCTTAAAGTGTATTAACCTTAAAATTCATTCTGGCACCCTTTAGTTTTTTTTGTCGCCTATTTGACTATCTTTCATCTGTTTTACTGAATAAACTTTCTTGATATAGATTAAAAGATGTGGAGAGATGGCACGCAAATTACGTTTCTTTAAAGCTCAAATGGAAAAGGCTGGTCTTTTAGCCTCGTCATGGTCTGCATATGGCTCAGAATATAATTTTGACGGATTGGAGGTCGGTAAAATGGGTAAAAAGGTTTTAATTATGATCATGTTGTTAATCCATTCTGACATACGCTGGGGTAATTTATAGGTAAAACTTGGAGAACTTGAAGGTGAGCTGATAGAGATGAATGCAAACACTGAAAAGTTGCAGCGTGCCCATAACGAACTTTTAGAATACAAGCTTGTTCTGCAGAAGGTGTACAAACCACATTTGTTTTTGTCTGTTGGTTTATTTTTGGACGTTGTGTATAGGGGTGGCAGTTTAAACTCATGCACTAATAAATGGGTCCATTTGGGTTGTGTTTTACCTCAACTGGGTCAAAATTAAAAAGTTTGTATAAGAGAGCAACATGCGTAATGGGTCAAATGGTTTGAAAGCCAATAAACTCCGTTTTCAATTCAATCAAACTTATGAGATTGGTCAATTCATGTCTGACCTGTACTTAAATGACCCGTGTGAACCAAACCTATTTGTCGCGTTACCATGCCATCATGCACTTATCTTGCCACCTCCTGTTATTCGGCATTGCAAACCTTTCAGTGCTACATTATGTTAAGGTAAAAACTGTTGCTTTCCAATTACAGGCTGGTGATTTTTTTACTCACGCACAAAGCAATGCTACAGCTCAACAGAGAGAATTCGAAGAACATCAACTTGCTGAAGGATCAATGGATAGTCCTCTATTATTAGAACAAGTACTCTTTTTTTTGTTTAGCTTTATATGTTGGTATTAGTTACTCTATAAATTCTATTGCATTGTCCGAGAACATACTGACACCCCCTGATGTTTGTAGGAGATGACTACCGAGTTGTCAAAGCAAGTGAAGTTGGGATATGTAAGCGGTCTTGTTCCAAGAGATAAATCAATGGCCTTTGAAAGAATCTTATTCCGTGCAACCAGGGGTAATGTATTCTTGAAGCAAAATGTTGTTGCAGAACCTGTGGTGGATCCTGTGCACGGAGAGAAGGTTATATTTATATCCATGTTTATGTAACGTCATTTTATATCATTTGGCTACTTGAGAAGCTTGTTTCTTAATGTTAAAGCTAGTACAAAAAACTCCAACCTTCTACTTTTCTCTTGCAAACTTGGCCATACGCTAGTGCTAAAACTCCGACCTCTTACTTTTCTCTTGCAAACATGGCCATACGCTAGTGCTAAAAACTTCGACCTTTTAATTTTCTCTTGCAAACATGGCCATAAGCTAGTGCTAAAAACTCCGACCTTTTATTTATCTGTTGCAAAGGCCTTACTTCAGTATGTATTACGATGCTATGTTGCTAACATTCATGCATACATTATTTTTGAAAACATTTCTGCATTTTTCTCCTATACAGGTGGAGAAAAATGTATTCATTGTCTTCTATTCTGGAGAAAGGGCAAAGAACAAGGTTTTAAAGATATGTGATGCATTTGGAGCAAATCGTTATCCCTTTACAGATGACAATGGGAGACAATACCAAATGATTACAGAGGTATGTGCATACCAATAAGCTTTTAGTGACTTTGAAGTTGCTATCATACATAGCAATAAGATATAAAAAGTAATGATCATTAGCATATAGTAGGCACTTTAATACTCCTTAGATATGATGAAGAATACCATAAATTATTTTTGTTACAATGCGTACGTATGTCATTGCATGTTCAGATGGTATAATCAGAAATATACTCAATGTAGTATATTTATGGAAGATAGGGTCAAATGCTATTTAAATATCGATCTTTCTCGCGTTGATGTTTATTGTCTAAAAACAAGGGTTTGCTAAGAAATAGTTGAACCTTCAACATTATAAAGGGTTACCAGGAGTTGATTCTACCACAGTATGAGTTTGAGTGTTAGTAGAAGCTTTTATTTTAGAGATTATACCTCAAAAGTTGTAGATCAAATTCGTTGTCATGTCTAAAAATCCAAAATTTCAACTTTCAGGTATCTGGCAAACTCTCGGAGCTAAAAACTACTATTGATGTTGGAACATTGCACTGGAGCAGTGTTGTGCAGTCTATTGCTAATCAGTTTGAACACTGGAACAATTTGGTAAGTTTTGCTAGTCTATTAGTTCCCCACTTTCGGTATCCCTTTTTGGTAGCGGTGGCAAGATGGTCGGCTTGGGCTGCAAACATTCTTTTATCCATATTCAATCTTATGAAAACAATTCCAAACTAGTTACCGTGCTAATTGTGTTACAGATATGTTTGGTAATTATAATATTACTCTTAAAAATAACAATGTGGGCTGTGTGCAAAAAGGGTACTCACAAGTTTCAACCCATTAGAGACCAAATTTTTTAAGTTAACAGCTAAACATTGTCACCTCTACTATTCTGGGGAGGGCCAAGTGTTTATAAATATTCTTTATCAATAGAAATTCTCTCTTCTCAACTCCTGTTTCAACTTATGAAGGTCAAGAAAGAAAAATCCATTTATCACACTTTGAATACTCTCAGTTTTGATGTGACAAAAAAGTGTCTCGTGGCGGAAGGCTGGTGTCCGGTTTTTGCTACAACACAGGTATGATATGGCCTGTTTTGCATAAAGAATATCTCAATTATGGTATATAGACATTTGATAGACTGTTAATTATTATTCCGATGCACCTTTTGCAGATCCAGAATGCTTTGCAGCGGGCGACAGTTGACAGTAACTCACAAGTAGGGGCCATATTTGAGATTCTAAATGCCAAGGAATCACCACCTACATATTTCCGTACAAACAAGTTCACGTCTGCTTTTCAAGAGATTGTAGATGCTTATGGGTGAGTACCTTTGTTTCATAGATGTGGGTATGTGATGGAAATTTTGCTGGTGTAGGAAACATATGTGTTTTATTTGGTTAAAGTTATAAGTGGCCGTTCTAACCCATAAAAATACGAAGATATCGATTTGGATTTTGTTTTGATCTCAAGTCGGTTAAGAACATAAACAATTAGAATAATGACCAACATGCCGAATAGGTCAAACACCCAAAGCCTATTTAGAATCCATACAACCATTTAAAGATTATATGAGTACTGTAGTAATTTTTTCGTGGATCACTTATTGTATACTGCATACCAGCATGACAATAAGCAGGTACCAACTTGCTTGAGTGTGTATTTGCTCTAAAATGAGCAGGTTCCATCCAAGCACTTAATGCTACTTTAGCTGCTTATTGTTTAAAGAAAAGAAGATAAGCATAAATCACTTAAATATGCAAATCCCAAATACCTCCAAACCAATCAATATAGCTATACTTAAAATTAGGACAAAGAAAACAATATATGTTAAAACTTGAACCTTTTATGCTTCAGTACGTGATAGGCCTATTTTGCCACATCTAGCTAAAGGCTTAAATGCTTAAATGCGTTGGAGTAACCATAGGTTTGTAGCTCTAAGGCTGGCAGTAACTTTTGATCAAGTAAAACAAATGACGTTACCTGGGCAGAGGGCGAGCCTTTTAACTCAGATGTA
This sequence comes from Glebionis coronaria, assembly GCA_025667525.1. Taxonomy (NCBI): domain Eukaryota; kingdom Viridiplantae; phylum Streptophyta; class Magnoliopsida; order Asterales; family Asteraceae; genus Glebionis; species Glebionis coronaria. Next base: position 461,485,909 of record CM046877.1, read on the forward strand.
CGTGGCCTTACTGGCTTAATCTCGGGACTGTTTCAGATCCTTCCCTGGCCACCCTCGAATGTACACTCCTAGCGAGGTTTGGAACCTTGACCTCTTGTGAGGAAACCAATGAACTTACCACTAAGCAGTGCTTTAACTTTGTCACTAGGCCATCCGATGAAACCAAGGAACTTACAACTCTTGATAAAGTGTTATATAAATTTTTCCATTTGTCTTTTGGCATGTAATGGGAGTACAAATAGTTAATATAATTAAATCGTGTGTTTTATACTATTTCAGTTTCGTTTTTCAAAACATTATAAGTGAAGACAAAGTAAATGTGTATATATACCTATTCATTTAATGGATTCAAGGCAATTTTTTTCTTACAATTTTTTTCTTTTCTTTTACAGGGTTGCAAAGTATCAAGAAGCAAATCCTGGTCTATTCACAGTTGTTACTTTCCCTTTCCTATTCGCGGTCATGTTTGGGGACTGGGGACATGGTATATGTTTGTTTCTGGCAACACTATTTCTTATTTTGAGGGAAAAGAAATATTCCAGTCAGGTATTTACTGCTGGCTTTCTGTGGCTTTTTTTGGTGGTTTGACTGAAATTTGTATCTAGTTTTGAATTAGGCTGCAGTAGCGATCCGATGCAAATAATACATACGTGTGCTATGCTGGTAATTGAATGGGTCTAATTGGCTAACTTTTAATTTAGATATGAATACAGTCCTAAGATTACCTATAATAATAGGCTATAAGCGATGTTCAACTTGTTTCACTCAGCTAGAATTCACCCATTCGTAAATGAATGGGTTAACATTGGCTACTTTTAATCTCAAAATGGTGGGCTTTTCTTGGTTCGAGTTTGTGTGGCAGTGAGTTCAAACCCTGTGGATGTCGGTTAACAGGTCGGAAACCATGGTCACCGACTAATTATAAAAGCGGATTGTGCTAATTCCATCTTACTACGAATTCCGTTTTAAAGATAACATAAAGAGATGAATTCATTCACATATCTTGCTGCGTTCGTCTGATAGGGTTTCTAGCATTTCCTGGATTATTTTTGTTTGCAATCTGTGTTCTATTGTATTAATGTATTTCTTCTGTGGGCAAATAACAGAAGCTAGGAGACATCATGGAAATGGCATTTGGTGGTCGTTATGTTCTCATAATGATGTCAATTTTTTCAATCTACACTGGATTTATATACAACGAGTTCTTCTCTATGTCCTTTGAACTCTTTGGGCGTTCAGCTTATGGTTGTCGTGATCCATCCTGCAAGTACGGCTAGCTAAATCAATTTCATAGATCACCTCTTTTTATGTACCAGTTTTCTAAAAATTGACTTCACTGTAGGGATGCTACTACTATTGGAATGATCAAGGTACGGGACACTTACCCATTCGGTGTGGATCCTATATGGCATGGAAGTCGCAGTGAATTACCATTCCTTAACTCGCTGAAGATGAAAATGTCGATCTTACTGGGAGTAGCTCAGATGAATCTTGGAATCGTTTTGAGCTACTTTAATGCAAAGTTTTTCAAAAATGAAATAAACATCTGGTAAGCTAGACGCCTATTTAGCATAGATTTGTGCTATCACCATATGCATGTAAGATTGTATGGGGGTTCCTATAGTTGCATTTTGGAACTGATTATCTGTTTTGTGAGATTTGAACAGTTATAATGTTTGATTTCACTTGTGATAATGTGTTTTATCCCAGCTATAACGAAACTAGTTTTCTGAAAAGACTTAGATTTCCATTTCACTAGCCACTCACATTAACCAATGCTGATTCGGCAATTCAAAATCACGTAATCACTTTTAAAGCACACGTCTAGACACCTCTAATTAGCGTTTAGTGCCGTCACCTAGATATAATCTGATGCATATAGATGTGCTAATTATTTATGTTCTTAAAATTATATTGTTCGTTTAATAGCTTTTAAACATGGATTATGGCAGGTACCAATTCATTCCACAGATGATTTTCCTAAACAGTTTGTTCGGCTACCTTTCTCTACTCATCATTGTAAAATGGTGCACCGGTTCTCAAGCTGATCTCTACCATGTAATGATATACATGTTCCTCAGTCCCACAGATGATTTAGGGGAGAATCAGCTTTTTTGGGGCCAGAAATATCTTCAGGTTTTATACTTTCTTAAACTTTGTAGTTGTCGTAAATAAAGTTATAACTAATTTAATCGTATTAATATATCTCTACTGCCAGATACTACTACTAATGTCGGCACTTGTTGCTGTACCATGGATGCTTATCCCAAAGCCACTTCTTTTGAAGAAACAACATGAAGAAGTATGCTCAAATACTTTTCCTGGATTTCTTTCATTTAATTTTTTAATAATTAATTAACCATCTGCATGTTATTTTCATTAGAGGCACCAAGGTCGAGCCTATGCACCACTTTACAGCCTCGATGAGAATCTTGAAACAGATTTGGATGAGGATAAATCTCACGGTGAACATGAGGAATTCGAGTTCAGTGAAGTTTTGGTGCATCAGTTAATACATACTATTGAGTTCGTTCTTGGTTCAGTGTCCAATACTGCTTCTTACCTACGTCTGTGGGCTCTAAGGTCAGTTCACAGATTTCGCTTTTGCAAGACAAAAAGTAATCTTTTATCGCTACAAAGCGTATTCCAACCGAAGTCCTAAAAGTGTTAACATGTGAATGGGTACATTTGGGTATGTATTATCTATAATGGTCAATTGGGTAAAAACATAATTTTAACGTTAGAGGTGAATGGGTCAAACATTAGGTCAAAGTGCTTTTTCTGTGAATACAACCTTTTATCATGTTGATCAAAGGTGGATTATCATTGTAAAATTGAATTTTACGAAATCATATTTAAGACATTAGTTCAGCGGACAATAAAGTGTTTTCGACGAGTTTACCAGTCTGGCACATTCTGGCACATTGTAAAATTGCCTTTTAGACGAGTTTTGTTTAGCTGTATTATTTTTTATTAATTGTCTAATATCTGAATCTTTTTTTATTTCGTTTTTTACCAGTCTGGCACATTCGGAACTTTCGAGTGTATTTTACGAAAAGGTCCTGCTTCTCGCATGGGGGTAAGCTATTGCTATCACTTGGATTCAATAATTAGAAACTTCTGACAAAAGGATACTGTGCTAACTAAATAACTCCCTGTGACTGCAGGTTCGACAATGTGATTATACTTATAATTGGCATAGTCGTATTTATTTTTGCAACTGTTGGTGTTCTCCTTGTGATGGAAACCTTAAGTGCTTTCCTGCATGCATTGAGGCTTCACTGGGTAGAATTCCAAAACAAATTTTACGAGGGGGATGGTTACAAATTCTGCCCGTTTTCATTTGCTTTAATCAGTGAAGAAGAAGACTGATATGGTTTTTTTCATATCTTTTCTTGCTTACCTCGATTAATTCATTAACATTGCTGGAGAAAGTTGCTAGACGGGTTCCTTAGATTCTTTTGTACGTATCCACATATCTTACAACAAATTTTAATGTCTCCCATTGATTGGGGTTTACTGTAAAACTAAAGGAACAACTTATAGCGCCAGTATATTCATTATTTTCTATATACTGTGGGTTTTAGATGATTAATGGTTTAATATAATGAGAAATGTTCTATTAGAGACCATCTTGGATGGCAAGGTTGCCTTTCGAAGTTTGTATCTTGTATGTTATTGGGAAGCTGTTCCCAAATATAAATCTCATTTTTTGAATTTCACCTATGAAAATTTGAGTGAGTTTCAAAAGACTTGGTAATAAATAGAATGAAGTTTTAACGGAGAAACACTATCTTTTTTATTTGGGTTATTTGGGTTTTGCTAACCAATGCCCACTGGGCGGAGGTTAACGTACAATAAATGAATGCAAACTTTTCTTATTGACAATAAAACGCATTAAATGCACATTAATTCTATTGAAAATCTTTTTCAAATATGATAACTATCGAGTTTATTTAATGTATATTTAATTTATTTTCACATAAATTAAGAAAGTTTGTATTCATTAATTACACACTAACCTCCGCCCACTGGGCATTGGTTAACAAAACCCTATTTGTTTATTAACAACTTGTCTTGTTTATATTTACAGGATAAGCTTTCACTTCTTTAATCATAAAATTAAAGACAGAACTAAAAATATTCACAAATCAGCTTGTTAGCTAGCTATCCGGCTTTGTAAATATTAACAAATTCTAGTCTAGTATCTTCATATCTTTTTCTTGAGTTCTTTGATAACATCAAAAAGACTTCGTATATTGGGCTGATGTCTAATTTGAATGTCCTAAATGATTAACTCTAGGATAAAAATCTTTAGTCGGGCTTGAACAATTTCTTCATCGTGTATCACTTGTGTACTCTGCAACTTGGACTTGCCTCCTTTAAAATCTCATTCCCGCTCTTAAAATCTCATTGTATAATTCTTCGGTAACTCTTAAGTCCTTTAACTTTATCTATAATATCTTCACTCGGGAAGAATTTCTTCATTATATGCTTGCATAACTTGCATATAGGGGTCGTCATTAAAAGGTAAAACATCTTTTGGGATCTTCTGATCTTTAGATGGTTTTTCTGAGGTATCATAAGAATTGTTCATCGGAAGATTAGAAATATATACTTTGGGAAGTCGTCAAGAATACTTGCAGAACGCTCATCTTCAGAATCCGATAAGATGAAAATAGGATGGAGATAGGAATACATATTTCTAGAGACGTCGCTAAAATGTTATAACTTATTATAACAGTCACATTATATTACGTACACATTGTTCTAATATCACTTACATATAATTCTGGAATGTAGCACTCATATTATCATAATATTACTTTTACATCATTCTTGTAGCAGCAGTGGCATTGACACGGAGGACTTTCTTGAAATTATTAGGAAAAGTAGTTATAGTCAAGATTTTAATTATTATTCTCTATAACCATGGCTCTGAGTACCAATATGTAACACCCCTATTTTTACCATATAGCAGCGGAAGCTAATCTGAAGTATTATTTCATGAAACACAAGTCATAATAATATAAAACAACTCAAAAGAGTGTTTAAATCAATATATATATGCAAACAACCTTGAAGTGGCCACGCCAATCTCCTGAAAAGGGAGGGCTTTACCTGGTTTGAGTCTGTGTGGCGGTGGGCTCAAACCCCGTGGATTAGTCGGCCAATGAGTCGGAAATCACGGTTACCAAATATATATATATATATATATATATATATATATATATATATATATATATATATATATATATATATATATATATATATATATATATATATATATCAAATCAAATCAAATCAAATCAAATCAAATCAAATTAAATCAAATCAAATCAAATCAAATCAAAATCAAAAACCCTTATATAGGAAGGATGGTAAAACACTTCTTTAAATACAAAATTTTATAAAAATGACACATGTAATTCATTAAAGGGTTTCTATAAAATGCTTCAAAAATAAAATAGGAATTACAAATGATGTCTTAAATACAAAATTCTATAAAAATATATAAGGAAGGATGGTGAAACAATTCCTTAAATTCAAAATTCTATAAAAATGCCATATGTAATTTATTAAAGGGTTTCCATAAAATGCTTCAAAAAGAAAATAGTAATTACAAATGATGCCTTAAATATAAAATTCTATAAAAATATATAAGGAAGGATGGTGAAACAATGCCTTAAATACAAAATTCTATAAAAATGATTCCATAAAATGCTTCAAAAATAAAATAGAAATTACAAATGATGCCTTAAATACAAAATTCTATCACAATATATGTAGAAATTACAAATGATGCCTTAAATACAATATTCTATAAAAATATATAAGGAAGGATGATGAAACAATGCCTTAAATACAAAATTCCATAAAAACGATTCCATAAAATGCTTTAAAAATAAAACAGGAATTACAAATGATGCCTTAAATATAAAATTGTATAAAAAATATATAGGAATTACAAGTGATGCCTTAAATACAAAATTCTATAAAAATATATAAGGAAGGATGGTGAAACAATGTCTTAAATACAAAACATTATAAAAAAGATTCCATAAAATTCTTTAAAAATAAAATAGGAATTACAAATGATCCTTAAAAACAAAATTCTATAAAAATATATATAGGAATTACAAATGATGTATTAAATACAAAATTCTATAAAAAATATATAAGGAATGATGGTGAAACAATGCCTTTAATACAAAATTCTATAAAAATGCACAACAATAATATTAATTTAAAAAAATACTAATGTAAAAACGTTATTTATAACATTAACATATACAAAAAATTTTACCTCATAAAATTTAAAAATACATAAAATATTTATACAATATTATTAAAATTCTAAAAAAAATTAATGTAACAAACTTATTCATAACATTAACGTATGCAAATTCAGTTAACTAATAATATTATTAAATAAATAAAATATCTTAAACTACGTTATTTTTTTCTATTCTATGCTACATTATTAAAATATCAATGCCATAACTAACACTACATATACTAAACTTCTTATACAAACACACATAAATTCAATTTTCGTTAAAAAAATATATACTTAAAGCCAGCCCGTCCACCGGACGGGTCTAAAGGCTAGTATATATATATATATATATATATATATATATATATATATATATATATATATATATATATATATATATATATATATATATATATATATATATATATATATATATATATATATATATATATATATATATATATATATATATATATATATATATATATATATATATATATATATATATATATATATATATATATATATATATATATATATATATATATATATATATATATATATATATATATATATATATATATATATATATATATATATATATATATATATATATATATATATATATATATATATATATATATATATATATATATATATATATATATATATATATATATATATATATATATATATATATATATATATATATATATATATATATATATATATATATATATATATATATATATATATATATATATATATATATATATATATATATATATATATATATATATATATATAGAGGAAGGTTAATGTGAGAGCTTTTTTAAAGTTGTAAAAATGAGAACTAATCTAAAACACCAATAAAACATTGATACATAATCATATTACCAATAATACACCAAAATATACATTATTTATACAACTTAACATTCTATTGACTAATAAACGACGACTTAGTGTGTAACGTATTACTGATACACAATTAAAAATGTGATACACATACATCAAAATCTCAACAAGATAATATCTTATACATAAAATGGTACATTTGATACACAACCACCACTAAATAACATGATACACGATACCAAGACATGATACAAATCACACCTTAAATCAAGATGTATCACCTAGAATTCGTCAATTTTCAAAAGAAAGCCCATCAAATTATTAAAAAACTTAGTTTTAGTTAATCTCGTTTAAAAATTATTTGAAGTAGAGTGTCATTTGTGAGATTTTAGCTGGTTCTTATTTTTTCAACTTTAAAAAGTTCTCATTTGAACCGAAATATATATATATATATATATATATATATATATATATATATATATATATATATATATATATATATATATATATATATATATATATATATATATACTAGTTGCAAAACCCGTCCGATGGACGGGTATGTCTTCAGAACTTTTTGTAAATATTTGGTTTTAGTTTGGTTGTCTTTTAATGCATTATCAGTCGTGATTTAAAAAAAAAATTAAGTACTGTTTTTTAGAACACCTTAGGTTTTTTTTGTTATAAATACTTCTTTACAAAATTAATTATATACCTACTAAGTAAAGGGAAGATATTAAATTATTTATTTTTTGTGAATGTCGTTTAAGAATAAGTAAAGAGACTCAATTATATACATGCTAAATTATTTATTAGATGCATTACCAACAAAAGAAAATGAATGTCCGTCTTATATAAAAAAACTAAAGCTTATTAAAGTATTTAGAAAAACAAATTAGATGTTATCAAATCAAATGGTAAATAAAAAAATTTTTGCACAATTTTGGTTGTTGATTTTATGTATTTACTATTTATATGACATAAAAAAATTCAGTTGATTCTTACTCACAACTGAAACAACTCCGAAAAGATTTGGTCGACCTCCTAAAAATGGTAGGTGGAGGGTTTTACTTAGTTTGAGACAATAAGTTCAAAATTCCATAGTTTGTCGGCCTAAAGAGTGATAAAAAAACATATAATTGGCCATGCAAAAAAATATATTTTATTATTTGTATAAATTATACATATGGTATGTCTATACGTAGGATATATCACTTCAATTTATTTGTATAAAAAAGTTTCTTTAAGCTAGAGGTGCAACCTAAAATCGGTGCAGAAAACCGAAACCGGTTTTTAAAAAACCGTTTTTTTTTTCAAAACCGATCCGGTTATTTTTAACCGAACCAGTTAGACCGGTTTTCCAGTTATACCAGAAATCGGTTTTTTACCGGTTTAGAAAAACCGATTTTAACCGGTTTTTTAGGAAAACCGGTTTTAACCGATTTTTAAAATTTTAAATTAATTAATTAATTTTATTTATATATTCAAATTTAAAATTCATGCACCTATCTGATGGAGTAAATGGTTCTGCGTATTTTTCGGATACTCATTCCTAATCTCATTGGCTTAATCAAGTGTGATACGTTTGAATTTATTGAGTATATTTGACTAACTTTTAGGAATTATATTCTTTTCCTAAAAATACTCCTGATCTATTGGAAACATACAAATGAGATACGTGATTATAAAGGTCACTGCGTAAGTTTTGAAAATTTATGTTTTGGTTTTCCTAAACTTTAGGAATGAATATATCTCGTTTATTTCTTTTGTGGAAATAACCGGTAAAAAAACTGAAAAAAACCGATAATGAAAATTTATAACCGAAAAAACCGATTATGGACATTTATGACCAAAAAAAACCGATTTCAAAAAAACTGATTAAACCAAAACCGGATATTAGAAAATTCGGTTTTCTAAAACAGGTTTTCTAATAACCGAAAACCGGTTTTAGCTGATCGAGTAGCTGGGTTACCCAATCAACCCGGTTTTCTAAAAAAAATATATGATTTTGTATTTTCAATTATTAACAAAAATTATATATAAAAATAATGAAATCTTTCGTATATTGAACATATAAACTACTTACCAACAAATAAAATATGTAAAAATAAAATTACGTCGCAAATACGCATAATTTACAAGTTTTATATAAAAAATAAAACTCGACAGGGTCTTGAGAATCGGGTTGACCAGGTTATCCCAAACCCGACATGTCTAAATGAGTTTAGAAAATGTAATACACAATTTAATATGACTTGTTTTTTCGACCATAACCGATCAACATTGATCCGGCCAAATCGAATCGAGTTTCAAAACAAAGCATATACTATCACTTGTAATATCTCGTAGGTCACTATAAGATATAAAAAGTCTCCACTCAAGAAACACGTATTTTTCTAAAAACTTCTACGAATTTTTTAAATTAGCTAGTTGTGTTCTATATCTCTATGTTGTATATTCTCGATCCCCTCCTTGCGTCTTCTAAATCATTATTTTGGAAGTTGCTAATCCAGATGATATTAGTTCTTTCCTTAATATTGGGCCATTCAAGATTCTTTTTTCGTCCTCGCATCTTAATGGACACCAATTCTACTATATCCATCAAAACATTAAAAAATATATATCTTATGTTTGCGGTTCTAAATCAATTGCTAAGTAACACGAGAAAAAGGACATTCGTAATCTACTAATGATTTGTTGAAGTATCGATTGCTATCTATCCCAAGATACCAAAGAAACTAATGCTTAACTATCAACACCCTGCACATATATTTTTATGGATTTCAGGAAACTAACATAATGCTCAATTTCATCCGAACATGATTGTCTAGCTATATATTTGGTATGAAAGTAATATATTTTTAGGCTATACTGTACTATTTAAAACAATACTCACCCTTGAACACGTGTAAACAAAACAATTATATATTTGCTTCAAGCCCGATTATGTTATATAAAGAAGCTGTAGAGCACTTCTTTGATACTTATTGCTTCTTATCATTATCTGCAACCTTTCTCTTGTGTCTCTCTTTTTTCATTGAGGTTATGCAGGCCTTCAATAGTTGCGTAAGATGCTTGAAATGGTTGGCGGTCTTTTAATCTCACCTATTATTCAACGCAAACCAACATATAATAAAATTAATCAGCATAAGATTGCAATAGGGAGTGGTAATTTCAACCATTTTACAAAGAGAAAAAAACTTATCCTTCCGTCCTATAGTGGTAACACACATTTGCTGAAATTTTAATCATTGTACATGCTGAGTAATATTCATCTTTAAAGAAACAAAGTTTGGCATGTATGATGATTGGATGTGTGTTCTCGATGTGATTATGCATAGTGTTTGAAGAAGGATAATGATTTATAAGACTTATACAGGGTGGACGTTTAACAAAGCCGAGGCTGGCCAGCTAATCCACATATTGGAGAACTGTTTGTTGACTTATAGGGAGTAAAAACAGAGCTGGGAAGGTATTCAGGGATGACACAGGATCTCAGTCAGGATAATGCTGCTCAAAATTATGAGGATGTTTTTGTTGCTGCCAAGTTTCAATGGTAGTATATCTTAGAGATACATGTATGGAATTGAGAGACCATTGATGCTATGAGACTTGAAATACTATGAGATCACATGTTACGTGTAGTTACACCCTCCAAGCGACACGCTGTTAAGAAGCTTGATAACTCAAACTTTTGTCTCAAACTCATTCAGTTGCATCAGCATCCTTCTTCATCTCAATGTACGTATGATCTTATGCAAACGCAATACATCCTCAGGCATCTGGTCCTAAAATAGAAAACATGTAATTGCCATTAGTAATAATCTCACTAAAATGAAAACACTTAAGCGTAATAGTTGCACTCAGATTTTCACATTAAAAACGTGACACATATTTAAAAGCGCTTAAATGGAATACTATTAGTCATCTAAATATAGCAAGAACAAATTTAAAACCTAAATTTTTAATTCTTATAAAAATGATCAACCTTTTAAGCACGTCCTGAGATACCAACCAACATGCCTTTAATTTGGCAAACTCGTTCAAGATTAAATGTGCTAACTGTGTAGTTAAGTTATCCATAGTTGAATGCGTTTATGTCATCAAAGTGGCTTACCCAGTTTGGGTCTATGGCCAAACCCCGTTGATTAGTAAACCAGAAGGTCGAAAACCAGCTCAACAACAGCCCATCATTTTAGGGTATTGGAAATTTTCGTTTATGTGATCTGATCTCATAAAAAGTTATATTTAATATGTGGCTAAGTCAGTACACCTAGATCTTATCCATCCATAGTAATCTCAAATAAGTCAAAAGTCTAAATACCTCGATATAGTTTAGACGAAGAGTGAATCAAGCCTACTGATGTTTCTTCCGAAACCTGTAACTCATTGACTGGCTTTAACAACTTGTTTGACTTAGGCAAGAATTTGGCCTTCTCCAAAATGGTTTGAGTCCTGCTGGTACCTCAGAGATATATAGAAGGAAACATTGTTTAAGTATCTAGGAAACTGAGACCCCCTAGTCAGATACAAAGGTTTTAACTAATTATGATTCTAACCAATGTAATTATTTATACCACTAAGATAACTCCTTGGATCTGACTTATAATCAAAATTTCATAAATTAGAACATAACATGTTTGATGTTCATAAAGGATGGATTGTATCTTTACTCAATTATAAATGATGAATTATTGAGAGTTTGCTGGATAAAAAGAGATTCGAGATGAATGATGCTGAAGTACACGAAGAGTTTAATTCTAAAGTTAAGAGACTCGGAATGGCAACACCAAGGAACAACATTCGCAAATGATTCCTAAACCGATACTTCTTCTACGGTTCTAGCAGTCTAGCTCAACACAATCAAGTTCATAAAGTGCCCCAACTACTTCAGCAAGAGATATGTACGTATCAATACCACTGCAGTCCACCTTCTTGATAATTTGTTGCTATAACGTAATCGTGATCACTTTATTCAGTTATCATAATAAAAAATAGTTACCTTGATGCAAGATGTCTTGCTTGTTGTTGTGGAACTTTTCATATGTTCTGTAAGAAATTCTAGACACAGGTGGACTCTTCAATAGTCGAACCTTCAGAAGTATCTCTTGCAACACTCTTCATTCTTTTTGTCCACTACAACACAAAATTGTGGAAAACATTTATTTAGATACCATAGATGTTATTTACACTGGAATCACTTTTTGGGTATCTTAACATTGTTAACCAGATTGGGGGTTGCATTATATTGTTGGTAATAAAGATGTAAGTAAGTAAAAGCTAAAAATGTACCTAAACAACAACCACATGGTATTTTGAATTTTGAAGGTCACTAAGATTTGTAATATCGGATGCCGCTTGACTATTTACGTGCATAGAGCAACAACATAGAAAAAATACCTTAAATTGTAGCATAATCTCCTTGCAAATGGATGAATCTCCCCAATAAGTTTGTCATGTCCAACACAAACACGTTCATGCATAGATGCCCCTCCCATTCCATCTACAATGATGATTGGACGTGATACCTATCAAATTCAAACAAATGACATTAGATTGGCCCAAGATAACTTTTGGAGAACTTTCAAAACATAGGCGATGTGCATTTTGGACAATATAGAACAATAGTTTGAGCAAGCAATCCAAACACCTCCTATATAAAATAGCTATCTAAAAGAATTCGTTTCTAGGCATTTCGTACGATCAATCCGTAAGCTAAAGTTTAAAAGAGAAATTATGAAACAATCAATATCTTCTTGATGGTGTACCTAACTCTTAAGACTCGATCAATCACCAAACTATAAGATAAGATATATTAAGGACGGGCGTTTGATATCATATACTAACTATATTCTCTTGTATATAGGCATGACAGAATCTTCCTCTTCTTAGTGTCAGTCCGGTATCAAATATCTTTAAACAAATATGAAAGAACGACCTTTGATTGCACAAAATAAACCATATCAGCACTTAATTACTGGTAATTTGACTTACAAATTTAATGTCGTATAACTAACCAAAATGTACATGCCAATTGCTAAATCGACCTATGCCTGGACAAACAACAAATCAATGGGAGAATTGGACCCTAAAACATGGTAAAATCCTCTTCTACAAACTTTTGCACATTACCTGATTGGATGTCTATGCAACTTTATTAAAACCTAAACTGTTAAAGTATAAATTTATATTTATTTCAATAAAAGACCACACATTCATTATAAAAACTTGTAGAAGCAAAAAACCTGTAGCATTCATCATGAAAGACTTTCAACCCATTTCCTTTATATATATTTTCTTTTATAATTTCAACTTTCGGGCATGATACAAATATGTAGGTCTTGCTCAAAAGGAAAAAACTCACCCAACTTAAAAATGATTATGCTTTCGAGTTCTATAACCAACGTCACTTTTCAAGACTGAAATTGGATATATCTAATGAAATCAACTCCTCCTTTATAAATGAAAAATGGGACAAGATCATAATGAAGTTTACATCTTAAAAATCTTCAAACTAATACGTAGTAATAAAATTTTCAATAAATTTTTTATGTTGGCTATACGTGTGCATACATAGTTTCAATGCTATACTTTAACTAAGAAGCGAGCAGACGTTTTTGACATAAGGATTTCTTTCAAGAGTAGTCAAATCAGGTTTGGTATAACAATTCATCAAAAGTAATATAAAATATCAAACCATGTAGTATGATAATCAATAGCTTGTGAGGGCTATAAAACGATTTTCACCTTAACTTTGATTTGTGGATTACTCACTTTGCGCTTTTTATGTTTTCTATTCTTTTTATTAATCTGCAATTCTTGTAGGATTGTCAGGTCAGTTCCATTAGTCCATCATATTATAAATATAAAATGCTATAACTACATCATGTTTTTCATAATATATGGTGCAAAATGTAAAATACAAATAGATTGTGATAGCATACCTGGTCTAAATCCGAGAATGCTAGCTCCAAGTTGATGAGATAAATATCTGATTTTGGATCAACTTGCCCATTCACATGAACAATGTCATCAAATAGATTAATTTTTACCAATGAAGATAGTAGTAGCTGCTGCACCAGATTCTTCATCGTTGTCCCCAGTCATCTCAAGGTTGTACACATGAAACAATATCGAAACCTTCAAAGCAATTAAATACTACAAATAATGAAATCATACTGGAAAAAGTATACTCCTTTTGACAAAATAGAGATCGTTAGTGCATGTATATTTTAGAGCGTAGCAATTAAATTTTTTGGCATGAACGTTATCGAAAGCCTCTTGCAAAGCTATTTCAATTAAGCAACAAAAAGCTTAGCCAAACACCCATCAGATACTATGGCAAGGACACATGAAACACAATTCATACTCAACTGCCAATACTGGCCTCTCGAAATTCATCAATACAACAGATACACTCCAGCTCCGTAATCTTTGTGTCATCACCCAAACTGCCACCAAAATAGCACATCGTTATGCCTTAAACTTAAAAATTTTCATGTTAAAAGCGACAAAGAATTTAGAAAAATTTAAAGTTAAAAACCTTACCACACTTCAAATTTTGTTAGGCCTTTCATCTAACACATTGTAGGCACCACTTCGTCCACACTTTCTACACCATTAACCATAACCCTTTTTTCCCACTATTTCTTTATTGTCAACCACTTATCCCCTATGCATAAACACAATCCCAAAAAAACCTGTAACAAAACAATAAACATCATTATAAAACCAAAAGTCAGAAAAAGAAATCCAAAATATACTATTAAAACACTATAAACAAAACGGATATCTCTAAATCTGATTTAGAACCTCCATAATTGAGTTTTTTTCTTTCTCGGGCTCAGTTACATGCTCTTCTTCTGTCATCGGACAGACCAGTCACCCAAGCCTTCGTCGTCGGAGGCATTGGTTTTTTACTTTTTTTATCGTCTTCATCCTTATCACTCTTGCTCAAGCTGCACACCATATCCAACGTAACCATCAAATAATCTTATATGTTACTGATTACTCAAGGTTTATAATTAGTTTGACTATTATCTACATATATAGCATTCAATCTTTATTATCAAAAATTTAAAATATAGGTCCATAATTACAAGTATTCAATTTAGTGTTTTGTGTTTTTATTGGGGCGTCATTAATATTTTTTAGGGTTCGAGGTTGTGAGGATGAATGAGAGGGGGTTGATTTTGTTGCAGGAGAGTGATGATGTGATTCTTCACATGATTTATGACTATCGTTAAGCCCAAAACGAAAGCCTGGAGGAAAGCCCATGCTGACGTGGATTAGTAGGATGATTGATGATGTGGCAAATCCCTCCTGTTATATATAATGTAAAGATATATATATATATATATATATATATATAGATTTGCGTTCAAGTACCAAGCTTAAGATAGAAACGGTAGGAACCAATCAGATTTTGCCATGTGTACTTTTCAATTAAAATAAAACTAAAATTACTTTTTTTATCTGTAGGGGTATTACAGTCACTTTGGCTTTTACATATTTAAAAGAAAAGAAATTAAAAAAAAACAGTACGTCTTGTAATATACCTTTTGCTAAATCTGTGTTCATTCCAATCACCATCATAAATTCATACGTTTTTTTTGTGTTTTAGCCTTTCATCTCTCTCAATCACCCTTTAAAACCTGTGTTAATTCACACACAAAAATGTGTATTACAATCTTCATAACCTTTCATCTGTCCATCGATTTTTTATTGTCAGGCAGATTTGACATATCAATTTGGAGTAAATATGTCTATTACAAGCGGCAGTTGTTCGATTCATGGTATGTCTCATTATTCTTATTTTACTTCACAAATTCACTTTATAGTTGTGTTGGAATTTTTCTGGTGGTGTGTTTGTGCCATTTAATGAAGAACTTTTCTGGCCGTGAGTTTGTGCCATTTAATGAGTTGTGCCATGGAATTTTTCTGGCTGTGTGTTCAGCAGAGGACATATAAATGTTAGAAACTTTATGGGCTATAGGTAGACTTAAGCGAAGCGCTATGCCGAGGCGGGGGGACGGTTAGCAACTTTGTGGACTGCTTGTCTGTATGCAGGTTTAGTACTGCACATAATAATTGTATAAGTACAATGCTGGTTGAAGCTTATTTGGTTATTAGGAAGTCACCAAATAGCCAAGTGATATCCTACTGTTTGAACATAGGTATAAGGCAGGCATTGGGTGGCATGAGTATGCTAACATAGGTATAATTCAGTGTTGTATAGGTTAGTGTGCTTATTCCAGTATTAGTTTCATGATCAAAGTCACAAAATAGCTATATACTAAGCCTGTTTGTGTGGACAAAATAGCAAGTTTGATCAAAGTCACAGTTTTATTCCAGGCTTGATCTAAAACACTTTTATACCTGATCAGTTATCATATTTGTTTTAGTAAATTACATAAACCTGTCGTGTGGTTTGGTGATCAAAATGTGTCTTGTGTGCTTTCACCTTTGATCCTCGAATCCTCGATGCTATAAGCTCGAGCCTGATGTTTAATATGTGATTATATTCATTTCAGCCCAACATGCCAATTGAATTTGTCGAGTACTTAACCAAAATGGGTGCTATGATACCAAGTATAAAGTCAGGGACCAGTATTAAGCATACCTTTTTTTGTGTACCACTAGTCGAAAAATAGCATGTGTGTCATCAACAATTTGTAATTTAATTTGTTTACATCTCTGTTAATGCTATGCAGGTATTGAATAAATTGTTATTTGTTTAGGGCTTTGAAAAGTTCATGATCCATTACATGTTATTTTGCTTTGGGGCTGTATAGTTTTTTTATTAATAATCATGTGTGTCATTAGTATAATCTATTATTAGGTTTAAATCATGTGTTTCATATGCTATGTTCCTGTGTCATCATTTACTCATGTGTGTCATCAGTAATATCAATATGTATAGAGATATCAACATGTGTGCCAAGCTTATGAAACACTATGTTTGTGGAACAACCTTAATGATTTTTATGTTACCATTTGAATTCATATATCAGGTGCATCAACTCCACAATCAGCTAACATTGTGGAAGACGATGTTGATGGCGATGCTCGAATTGTTTTGCAAGCTGGGAGTTACCAACCAACACCACCGGGAAGTAAATTTTGGATTCCCAAAGCTACCAAAAAACCAGTTGAGGGAACTGAGTTTGACAGAATTGAACTAGCTCTACAGTTTTATAAAGAATATGCAAGGGAAGCTGGTTTCGAAGTTAGGAAGGGTACGCAGAAAAACAGGAAAAAAACCGATAAGCCTTCAGTTAAATACTTTTATTGTTCTAGAGAAGGGCTAAAACCGGAAAAAATAACAATCAATCAAAGACTGAGCGGTTAAAGACTGATAAGTCCCAATCTGATAAGTCCCATTCTGATAAGTCACTCTCTGATAAGTCCCAAGCTGGTAACACGGAAGCTGAAGCTGTACCCAAGGTGATTCAAAGAAGGAGACGAGGTTCTCAACGTTGCGGATGTAGAGCTCAGTTACGTCTTAGGCGTAATGCAGAAAATAAGTATTATGTCCACACTTTTTTTGAGAAACACAACCATAGTTTGGTTAATGAAAATGATTACAAGTATCTTCGGGTTGCGAGGAAACTTACATTCCCTAAACAACAGCTGATACATCAGCTATCGATTGCTAATCTTGGTCCAACAAGAGCTTGGAAAGTATTGAAAGAAATGTATGGCGGGTTTGAGGAAATTGGTTTTACAGATGTTGAGTCCAGGAACTATAAGCGGGAATTGAATGAGTTTATTGGTGGTCGGGATGCGCATATGGCTGTCGATAAGCTTTTGAGCCGGCAAAAATATTTCTCAAACTTTTCTATGGAATATAAACAAGACAAGGCTGATAAAACCTTGGTAGGTTTGTTCTGGGCAGATGAACAAGCGAAGCGTAATTATGACGTGTTTGGTGATGTTTTATCATTTGATGCAACGTTTAGGTCAAACAGGTATGTGTTTTAAATATTGTTTCTTTTGTTTTGTACTACTTTATAAGCTACTTAGATCTCGATTATTGATACGTTTTATTGTGAGTTTTGTTTGGCGAACGCATAAAAGTATAATTGTTTATTAATACATATATATCTCTTTTTCAATTCAATTTTATTATTAATCTGTTAACCATGTTCATATAGGTACAACATGGTGTTGGTTCCTTTCACTGGCATAGATAATCATAACCGATGCATTCTTTTTGGTGTCACATTACTAGCAAGCGAAGCAGCCAAAAAGTACACTTGGTTGCTGAAAAGGTTTAAGAAAATATTTGGTTCCGCGCCTAAGGTAGTTGTTACTAATCAAGACCCTGCCTTGAAGATTGCCATAGAAAAAATATTTCCGGAGTCTAGGCATCGCCTCTGTATGTGGCATATAATGCATAAACTAACCAAGAAGGTATGTCAATAATATCTCATATAATGATGTATCAGTTAATTTATTTTCTGATAAGAGTTATATTAGTTCGATTCAATGATATCTGTTTTCAGGTCGGGTCAGCTTTATGTAAAAATACCAACTTCAAACAGCGTTTGTGCGATATAGTTTGGACCGACAAAATCGACCCCGATGTGTTTGAGGAGGAATGGAAATCTATCACGAGTGACTTCAAGTTGACTGAAAACATGTGGTTGACTGATATGTTTGGGATGCCGACTAAATAGATACCCGCATACTTCCGTCAGGAACCCATGTCTGGTCTTATGCGCACTACATCAAGGTCGGAAAGTGAAAACCATTTTCTAGGCCAGATCACTAACACCCATTTGAGCTTGGTTGAATTTATTAGCCATTATGATACAACCCTTGATTCACAAAGATTCATATATGGCAAAAATACCTATAATTCTAACTACACGACACCTGATCTCAAAACACACTTAGAAGTTGAAAAAGAAGCTGCTGCTTTGTATACTATCACTCTTTTTTACGATGTTCAAGATGAAATTTGGTCATCTTTGTACCATTGTTGTTCACTAAGTGTACACGAATATGATACGTATTCTACGTTTGTGATACGTGACACTGAAGCTGATTACAAAGTGAATGGTTCATGTATTGAAGTCATGTATGAGGTAACAAAATTGCATTCAACACCTTTTTTTTACTCATCTGTTTTTTGGTAAGTACATTTTCAACTAATCGTGTGTTTTATGGCTTATTGTGTCGCCAGGTTAGGTACGAGCCTTCTAATGGTTCAGTCCAATGCAGTTGTCTAAGGTACGAGTGTTATGGCTTATTGTGTTGCCACATATTTTACGTGCTGCGTATGTGCAAGGTGTTCCACTTTCCAAAACAGTACCTGCAAACTAGGTGGTCAAAGCATGCTATGTGTCACATACCTGTTGATAGGACAAAGGACTCCCCAGCTTCGTCGAAATCAGCCAATGTTGTTACTAACACGCTAAGACAAATTTACAAAAGTGTTGATGAATCAATTACTCATTTGGTCGGTGACATTGAAAAGCTACATATATATAGGGACGACCAAGCAGCGTTGCTCAATAAAGCCAAGTTCGACGTTCCTACCCCTCCTAATATGAACACCCCTGAGGTTTATGCAGCAACCCTTGGTGTTACCATACCACCGATAGTGACTATCCATCCCCCTCACGATATCACTAATAAGGGCCAGGTTTCGCGCACGAGGCACAAATTAAAGAGTGAGATTGCAATGAAGCTAGGCCAGAAACCTAAGAGAAGGTGCAAGACTTGTCTTAAGTATGCTAGGCATGATTCTAGGAATTGTCCGTTAAAAAAGAAAGGTTTACAAGATCAGGATATGGACATGGATGAGGACAGTGACGCGGACATGGATCAAGCTAGTGAGTAGTTCAATTCTGGATCAAGATACACATGGCTTATAAGTTTTTTTTAAGTGATCAATTAATTTATTTCCAGTTTTATGGTTTGTTAAGTTTGAAATAATGTCCCAATGAACTCACAGTTTTTTAATACCATTTCATATATCCATTGTTAATTACGTCTTATTTTTTATTTTTTGGTGGTCAGTGTGTTATATTATATTGAATCCTACAAAGCTTATTTGAATATTAGTTGATTTTCTCAAATGGTTTGATTTGGTCAAGGGTTGCAGTAAGTGTTGTGATTCCATATCCTGATATTTTGTTTTTAAGCATATCTTGGATTTAATAAACCAAATCCCAAATTTGAATGCTAACATCCTTATTTAGTTTGCTATATCCCTTACAAAACACACACCCCTAACTCATAACTTTTTTATACTTATCACCATGAGTTTTATTGTCAGGTTGATGCTCATATGTATATGTATCACAATCGGTGAAAAGACTATGTGTCAATCCAACACCACATCTTCTACATATCTAGCCGATCGTCTCCTGCGTAAGTGTCGTTATTGTGGCACATATGAACATGATTCAAGGCACTGCCCATTCAGAAGGAATGTCTTTACATCCGTTTTTGGTTCAAAATTCACTGCAAAGTATGGAGGTTTTCCTTTTGTGTTTCATTTGAATCCATGTCACGTACTCAAGTTTATTATTTAAGCTTTTAAAGGCTTTTTTTTAAAGTCATGTTTTGAACCATATTAATGTATTCATTTTTATTAAGTTTCCTGCAAATGAATTATCGACTTTGTTTGAACTCCAATGTCATATTATTCAGGAATTCTGTAAACAAATAAACATGTCATACATAGAGTGTGTGCCATATAAACATGTCATTATAGAACTGCATAAACTCTCCCATACCAAACTGTACCTGTTATAATAAACTTAGAATCGTGTAACGTATGTATATTTTGTCCCATATATATATGAACTTGTCTAAATAAAACTGTATAAACTATACCATTCCAAATTGTATAAAAGATAAAGTGTGTGCCAAACTGTAAAACCTGGACTGATTTAACTAAAATGTCACACAAAAAAACTGTATAAACTCTACCATACCAGAATGTAGAGCTGTCACAAGAAAACATGGAATCTATTAACATGTCATTGTTTAAAATCTGCATTTATATAAATATTGTGTCATATGACAGTGTATTATACAAATTTCCCAAAAAAAACATAACTTATATGACAATCATAACAATCCTTATAATACAGATTAGTCGGTAAGCATACACGACCATTGTCCATACATAATTTAGAAACAAACAAAAGCGTTACAAACGTCAGTGACAACGCTACTTATTTAATCGAAAATACATAAACTTAAACGTTTCATTTCATCGCCTCCTTGACACGCAAACTGATTCTTTCATAAGCAGAAAAAGCTAGCTTCTTCTTTTCTTCTGGTGATATCGACTTGTACGCACGCGTTTCTTTCTCAAACTCCTTTTTACCCAGATTGCAATCGGCCAGTAGTATTTTTGTAGCATACTTGGCGCGTAGGTCCTTTAGTTCATTGCTTTGATTGTCACCTTCTTTACTAAGCTCACAAAGGTCACCACGAGAACCCTCACCTTTGTAGGTCTCCATATGCCGCATAGTGAATACACCACAATCTACATAGTTTGTTGTTGTCCTGCACCCCAATGACAACACAGTGGTTTCAGTAGTACTCAGCTTAGCATAATACGGATTCTTCTCGATCCTCAAATAATCCTCAAACATAGGAACCTGTTAGTAGACACAAATTTTTTTTATTAATACAGAAAACAAATATATACTTTGTATGTTGTACTAACACACTACTTACCAATAGCATGATAACTTCACCATATAATTGCTCCACCTTCGGATTGGTCGAAAATATGTTATCCATTATCTGTACCTCATTATGCTTTAGGTTCATGCATACAACAAAGAAATGTTTTTCTTTGAGTACCGGAAAAAAACCTGCCGCAATGAAGCCAAATGCATGTAACTAAGTCATTCAATTTTGGATATCATGTTAGGTTCAATGCGTTATTTAAAAGTTATACTTACCAAATCCACGCCACGAAGAGTTTTATACACGGTACGCTCCAAAACACTTTTCATGTTTTCGTTAAATTTAACTGATGCTTTTTCATAGCCCCATTTTATCATATCACTCGTCTGCATTCACATAAAGAATCAATTAAACTTGTTTTAATCCAAAATAGTTTCGCGTTAACAAACTTTTTAGCTTGATCATAACAAATTTATGTCATAACTTACCATCATGGACGTATGACAGAAAACTCTTTTCACTGTTCTCTTGTTTCTTTGCTTCTCAGCATCGTTTAGCACATGAGTGAAGATGACAATCAACCCAACAACTACTTCTATTTTCGGGTACAATGTTTCTAACACAACCCTTTCCACATCCACATATGGTGTCTTGAACACGATATCACTGTCATATAAGTAACAACTAGCTAATTATGAATATACCTTATCTAATTCGTTATATATATGGTAAACGATAAACATCGACTTACTTTGCTGGTAATCTACCACTGAACAAGCAAGTAGACACATTCGACTCGGGTGGTAATATGTTATCTGCCAAAGACACTTCTCTTGTAACATAAGGTGATCTATAGACTTCAGGTAGTATCCGTTGACGAATAACTCTCTGACCTCCATATGCCAGCGGCAACACTGTCTGTAACGCCTGTGGTTCGTCATATATTGGTACTACTGCACTTCCACTATTTGCCAAACTTTCACGCCCAAACCTTGATAGTTTGCTCGATGAAGTCAGTTTGCCTGTACAGCCACGAATAGGTTGATGTGGCGTTATGAATTCACCGACATTTCCGGGTTCTTGTGAGTCATAGCTAATTAGACTTTCAAGCAAATCCTGGTCGTGTTCCAGTCCGTCCGCATCCTTCTGATCACTTAATACCTTTCCTTGTGTTGCGGGTGGCTGTGTAACATTCAAATCCAACTCACAGTCATCATCAAAATTAAGCCTCACAGGTATTTGTTGTTTGTTTCTTTCAATCTCTTCCCACACCCTATCTAACAATAAAATTGCTTCCTACGTAAATGTCATCACCCCTTCATCTTGATTGCCAGTGTCCTGCTTATTTCCTCCATTTTCTGGTGTGTAGCAGTTATCATGCATTTCCTTATTTTCTTGTTCATTGTTTGCTGGTTGTTGCGCTATGCTACGTGCCACAAAGATCTGATTTCTCATGTTCTTTAACTCTAGTATCTCAGTGTCGTTTGGGCTACTTTCAAGTCCTTGATCTAACATTTCATCTGCCATGCGCATCAGCTCTCTCGCTCT
The DNA here is from genome assembly GCA_025667525.1 of Glebionis coronaria. Taxonomy (NCBI): domain Eukaryota; kingdom Viridiplantae; phylum Streptophyta; class Magnoliopsida; order Asterales; family Asteraceae; genus Glebionis; species Glebionis coronaria. The sequence goes on from CM046877.1 coordinate 461,509,256, forward strand.
CTGTAAATATGATGCTACATATTTCTTCACACCCTAAATAACCACATATTTTATTATTTATTAACAAACGCCTGAATCAATGAATCGATACACAATATTGAAACGTGTAAAAAATTTAATCATCACCTCCAAATCGGTTTTCACATTTGACGTATTGCACCCTTCAGATTCTTCATCTTTTCCACCATTCATTCCATCATCAAACACTGCATACGAATATAGATTACAACAGTTAATTTATAGCATTTTGTATCAACTTTCTATTTCATACAAAATTGGTTTGGAATAACCACACACTTACAATGATCTTCGGTTTCTTCGCCAACATCTGTGTCACTAACATTATCATTCGGAAACATGACATCTTGCAATTTCAGTAACATATCTGAAGACCATATCTTGAGTGGCATCTCTGAACGTGCATACAGAACCTATCATGAAATCATTAGTCAGCTAAATTAATACAACATAATAAAATATATATAATTATTAGTTACCTAAATTAATACCAGAAGCAGGATTATAGGACCAGTGAAATACCCATCCGGGTTCCATGATCTTTTTGTTTTCCTCAAGCACTGAATCATGTATGTGCACCAGTCCAATTTAGGTATATCATCCTCAAAATTGATACACGGCAGAAACTTAGGATTAACGGCATTGCTTAGATTCCAGTCTCCGATCACCGTGAAAAATAACACTAGAAAATTAAGCTTAAACATGTATCCGCTTAGTCCATTCTCTAGAACCTCCTTTGCAACAATCGAAGGAAAGTGCCTCTTTATATTTTCGGCAAATTGAGCCTTCCATTCCCTTGTTAACGGGTTCCTCCAATCTGCATCATCCCCCGCATCTATATGCACATCTCCTGTCGGGACCCCTAACGTATCTCGTACAACCTCCCTCGTAATCACTACAGACTTACCGTTTACATTCAAAGAACATGTATCTGCATCAAACCTTTCCAACAACCAGAAAGCTGGTCGGGTTGGTACTTTCTTGATATTAAACTCAAGCAATTCCCCAAACCCTATATCTATAACATCCTGTTTTTGGTTTGGATTCAACTGAGTTATCACTTTAAACAGCGTACATGGCGGATTTCAAGATCGTATCGTAACTCATTCTGTAGGTTCTTTGGGATGCTTATCTGTTGACACACGCACATTTACCATATACATATCAATTCCAAGTTTTTACAACCTAAAATGACTCGACACACACTAACAATATATCCGACACTTACTATATGACATACACTACCTATATCGCACATACGGTCATACTGAAAGCGTAATTTAAAATTATACATGGCACACACTTACTAAAACTGAAAATGAGGTGACACACCCTATTTATACACGGCACACATTGTATACACAGCTTGTGTTTGACATACACTCCCTTTATGTCACACACTGTCTAAAACAGCTGCTTTTCCAAATACTATTATCACTAGCCCTAAAAATGTATAAAGGTTGTGCTTGATACACACTGTCTGTGTGACACACCATATTTATGTAATAATTATATGATACCCTTTTTTTCAACATTGTCCCAAACACCCATTATAATCTCGATACCCTTTTTTCAGCATTGTCCCAAACACCCATTATAATCACAGTCCCAAACAACCATAATGATCTCGACTCCACTAACCTTTTTTCCAGTATGATTGACAAACACATAAAACTATCTGTTTATTTCATAATGAAGAATATGTCAATGTTCAAATACATTATTTGGGTTTTTTACATTATAACTTTTCGTGCAGGTGGGACCTACAATACGCAAAAACACACACTTTAAGCGACGATTGTGCAACATTGTATGGACCGACATAATTAAACGCGTACAAGTTTGCATAAAAGTGGAAATCAATTATTTAAGATTTTGGACTTATTTAAAAAAATGGTTGCAGGTTAAATTTGAAATGTGGTCAGAATGGATACCAACTTTTTTCCATCATGAACCTATGTATACAAAGCTTGTGTTTGACACACACTCCCTTTATGTCACACACTGTCTAAAACAACGTATTTACCAAATATTATTAAGACTAACCCTAAAAATGTATAAAGGTTGAGTTTGACACACACTACCTATGCGACACACTGTCTATAAGGTTGTGACTAACACAGAGTATGTGTGACACCCCCTATTTACGACCAAGTGGCACACACCGACTATGTGGCACACAGTGTCAAAAAGATTTTGTTAACACATACCACATTTACATGCATTTGGCTATTTGACCCACCCTATTTTGGCTATTTGACCCATATTTACCTGCATTTGGCTATTTGACCCACATTTACCTGCATTTGGCTATTTGATCCACACTAACTAAATACGACACACACTTTCTCGAAAGGTTGTGCTTGCCACACACCGTCTATGTGACACACCCTATTTATTGCACACTGTCTAAAAGGTTGTGAATGACACACACACACTATATGTGACACCCCCTATAAGCGATTATGTGGCACACACCGACTATATGCCACACAGTGGCGAAAACTGTGTTGACACAGACTACATTTACTTGCATTTGGCTATTTGACACACCCTAACTAAATACGACACACACTTTATAGAAAGGTTGTGTTTGCCACACACTGTATATGTGACACGCCCTATCTACGGTTATGTGGCACACACCGACCATGTGGCACACACCTCAGACTACCATTACATTCACCTAAGACTAACTACATAATTACACACAGCAAGTTCAAACAACAACCGACTTACCGTTAACAGATCCCATTTTAGCGCCGTCCATTTTAGTACTCCCATTACCCTTCTTCGAATTAAGCCTCACTCCATGTTTCTTACCTTTAATCCCTAAGGAAATTAAACATAACATTTAAACATTAAAATATTTGCGACACACCCTAAAGTATATGATAGGCACAAACTTCATGTACCTTCTTTTTCATTCGCAATATCCTGATTTCCCAATTTCTTATTCACTTTACTGATCTTTGTTTGTTTGTCAGAAACAAAGTCATCATCGGAGTTCTCTACATCGTCATAGCCTCCATTTTTTCCCTGACACACATACAAACACGATAATATCATTTAAACTTATTTTTTAACCACCAAATTGCTTAATATGAAAACCAGTTTGCTTTACCTATAGATGATGCACTTTCAACATCTACAAGCTTTCTTTTCCCTATTTCATCTCCCAACACCCTCGTACTCTTACCATCCACACGTATGGCAGCTGCATCATTCAGATTTGATAAAGGTAGGTTATATGACAATATTAAAAATAGGTGTTTCGTATTAATAATGGAATGTCGTGTGTGTATATGAGTGTCTGACATAGTGCTAGAGTGTGTCGAGTCATTTGTGTGTGTGTCAATAAAACGGATATACTAAATTGTGTGTCGCTGATGTATATGAGTGTCCAAATAGTGATAGGGTGTGGTCGGTCATTTACGTGTGTGCCAAACATATTTCTGTGTTTAATTGTGTGATACGTTCTGTTATTACTGTGACATATGGATATGTTATGTTCTGTTTAATTGTGTGTCACATACATATATAGTGTGCCAAGCATATTGCTGTGCCATATGCATATGCATATGGCATACCAAATAGCGTATTGCTGGAATATAAGCTCCGCCAGTGACTCAAATCGTGATTATCAAAAAGGCCAAGGTTCGTGTTTGAGTAATTACCATAAATCTAACAGAATAACTGATTTAGCCATGAACTATAAACGATTTAGCCAGTCCTTACCTTTTCCATCGTGTTTACTTTTTGTTTTATCAACCACTGCTGCCAATTTCCCCTTTCCAGCTACATGTTGACCAGGCACTAAAACAAAAAGTTTTTCGGATATTATAACTTTGCATAAAAGTAGTAAAATATATACTTCACCGATATGACCTTATTACTTACATTTCATAGATCGTGCCTTCTTTATCTTTACACCTAGCGCACTCATTTTTTTTCAAACATTTCACCCGGTGACACTTTAATAGAATACATAAAACTAATCACTAACCAGTAATATAAAATAACTAAAATAAAAAGAATACCTAAAATGTATCACCTTTATTATTTTTCATGTTACCAGCTTTCAGAATATCATTTTTTCCAGCTTCCTTATCAGCTTCTTTATTTGAAGCATCATCAACATCCATATTTTCCTCACCATCAAACACTTTACAATCCAATACAGTATAATCACTAGTAGCACACACTAATAATGTATAATTAATTTAATAAACAGTTTACATACCTACACCTTCGTCATCCCATTCCATAGCCGATAAATCAATAAAATCAACCCCATTATTGTTTTTTCGATCAGCCAGCCTTCCACTTCCTCTAACTAAATCACCATTCAGAGAACGAAACAAAAGAGAAAAAATATCATTAAAGATCTTTATAAAACACACGAACAATGTATCATATGATGCAATCAACTATGTGTTTCATATGATGCAATCAAAATACACGAACAATGTATCACTTACCATTTAGGATCTCTATCTATTCTTAGGTTTTTCAATTGATTTGTTAAAAAATTTTGACCTTAGAATAGTCTGCTTAGAAGGCTACATTTTATACATAATTGGGGATTGGGATATTGATACAAAGTGATTCGTGGGGGATACTGATTAAAATTTGTAATCAAGGAGCAAGAAATCCGGTTTCAATTTTGATCGTTAAGAGGTAAATTGGGGATACTCAAATAATGTTTTTAATACAAATGATTTATTTAGTTTTTATTTAGTTTTTACTTATTATTTTAAAAAAACGACACACATTGCCCTTTTTGTTGTATACTATTTACAACTATGCCATTTGTTTATTAATTTTAATGATCTTCCATAAACTTTGATCCTACGGTCCGAAATGGTTCCTATTGTTTTTATGTTAAGGGTGGTACTCACAATAACGCCCCTCTATATAGATTTATATATATATATATATATATATATATATATATATATATATATATATATATATATATATATATATATATATATATATATATATATATATATATATATATATATATATATATATATATATATATATATATATATATATATATATATATATATATATATATATATATATATATATATATATATATATATATATATATATATATATATATATATATATATATACTAGCTTCGTAACCCGCCCAACGGGCGGGGTCGTTTTTTTTCTTGTTGGGGAGGATTTGTTGTTTGTGTTTTTTTTTGTTCTTAGTTTATAATTTAATATTTAGTATATTTTTGTTATACTTTACGCTAATAGATTTTTCTAAAATAGGTTTTATATATAATTTAAAATGTATCATTCTTTTTTTATATATATTGTTTTGTGATTGGATATATTTTATTGAACTAATACGTAGTTCTTTCTTGTGTGTTGTGTTTTTTTTGTTTTTTTCGTTTGTAATTTAATGTCTAAGTATATTTTTGTTATAATTTACGCTAAAATAGGTTTTTCTTAAATATGTTTTACATATAATTTAAAACGTATATTTTTTTTAATATTATTTTGTGATTGGATGTGTTTTATTGAATGAATACATTGTTTTTTGTTGAATTTGTGTATGATTTTGTAACGATTTGTGTTAAATCGTACCTAAAAATATCATCAAAATATCCTCTTAATAGACCAATAATACTAAAATATGCTAAATATAAGTAAAAATATGTGTTTTAAACTTTATTGAGTCCTGGAGATACAAAGGATATAAAAGAAATTAAAAATGGTGATTTTCGGACGCGTTTTGTCGATGTTTACATGTTTTTTGAGATGCAAACGGGGTTTACATTTAACCACGGGCACATCGTTGATAAGAGCACGAGATTACGATTCCAAAGGTACTTTCATTTTTTATTGGGGCCATTCGATGCATCTTTTATAGGTCGGACAAGCCTATGTATTATATAAGCCCAACACAAGCCCAACTAATCTATCTTTAAATACATAGGTTTGCATGCTTATAATGAAAACCATGCATAGCACAGTTGGTAAACTGAGTGGTGCTAAGTTTTGAGGGAGGAGACCAAGGTTCAAATCTTGTTAGAGGCACTTTTTGCCATTAATTTGATTTAACAAAATATTCGACCGGTTCAATCAGGTTCAGATCAGACCCTGCTCGGCCCAAGTTTGAACCGAGTAGGACCGGTCTAGAACCGGCACGACCCAAATATGAACTGGACCGGTTCACACACGGCTCGACCCAGATATGAACCGGGCCAGTCCTGACCCGGTTTGGCCCAGAATTGAACCGAACCACTCCAGGCCCAGCTCGGCCCAAAACTTGAATTGGACCGGTCCATTACTTCAAAACGTAGTTTAAAAAACTGCGTTTTCAAAACGCGATTTTCAAAAAACTGCGATTTCAATCCCGAATTTCATGGAATTTGGAGATTTTCTAGGAAATTCTGAAATACTATTGGCTAAAAGATGTGACTGGGATATGACTGGGATTAAAACTGTGATTTCAAATCATAATTATACCTATATATAATATAAAGATATATATATATATATATATATATATATATATATATATATATATATATATATATATATATATATATATATATATATATATATATATATATATATAGATATATATATATATATTTTAACACCCCCAAATTTACACGCAGCGGAATACATCTTTGGGTGCTAAACAATGATACAACAACACATAATTTATAAAGAATGACTCGAAAAGAGACATTTTAGATTTATCGTTCCTAAAACATTTGTCAGAGTAGCCTAGTCCCAAGTAATCGTTACCAAAAGATAAGTTAAAACAACATATTAGTTTGTTTTAAAAATGGAACGATATATAAATCAAAGAGTTTGAACAACAAAAGCAGTGCACAACTTCATTCCCGTGACCTCCAAGCTTCCACTTCTTGATTACCTGAAATACATGTGAGTAAAAAAAATCAGCAAAAATGCCGAGTGAATCTATAGGTTTATGTAATCAATTTGAACACAAGAAAAGATTATAAGTTTGTGGCATGCTTAACAAGCATCAAATAATAATTTGCATCAACAATAATAATTGTATATAGCATAAATTGCAATAAGCTCATGGAACCGAGCCCTTAGACACTCCCATATCAGTCTAATAAGACGAGAGATTTATTAATTGTCGGTTACCTCCAGATTATTGGTACATTGCCGTATACCTGACTTCTCAATACAATATGTTCAAACAGTGTGGAGGTCGGGCCTAAGCTTCTATGACAAGTCCACAAAAACTGAACCGGGGCGGCTTTCCCCATAGATCTATTAATTGTACTAGCGGTTAACCCATCATAGGTTAATTAACGGTCCATAATTAAGGTTTTAACAAAGGCAATCACTTAATGCAATTTAAAGGCAACCACGGGTCCATTTATAGAGGGACAAAGCATACCATAAAAATCTTGTGTTCTAAGTTTATAAAACTTGTATTCCCCCTCGCGGGTTTAAAATCATTTAATAACTAGTATAAAGCGAGGCTATAGACTCACCTTAGCCGATAGTGGTAATGAGACGATCGCCGATGATAGATGATGCCTTTCAAACACGAGAACCGCAACCTATCAAATGAGGTGCGTTCATTAATAATAGACTCGAGAAATAACCCATACATAAGAATATAAAACTCGACTCATAAAATCACGACAAAATCGAGAGAAAACGATACAAGTGATACTATTACACTCTCCTATATATTCATTTTATTATTCTACGCCTTTAATAAAAATCTGCCGGAACATACGGAAAGTCCAAGCCGTTTTCCCATACTTAAACATATCAACTTTTTATGATACTACTCAGAGAACTCACTTACTATATGTAGAAAGTCCTCCCAAGAGCCCATTAAAAGATTTTACTTCTAAAGTTCCCTGCCCGACTCATCTTTGAATCACAAAATCCGGACAGTTTAGCGACCTTGACTTACAAAACCATTTTGACCATTCTAAACAACTCCATTTATAAAACCGCCAATTGATTCTAAAAATAGACTCAAAATACTAAACTTGGAGCCTGAGAACAGACCTTGAATCATTTTGAAACTCATTTTATAGTCCCCGAGATTCGATCCAAATATCGACAACAATTTTCGGATTGTGTCGACACTCATCTCCCGGTACACGAAAATCAAACTAATGTATCTTCCACCTCGTTTGGAGTTGGAAGGCCTACCTTATATCAAATCGAAGCTAACGAAATTCTCTACGACATAATCCCATAATATCAATCTATTTTCAGACTTAAGACCCCCGAAATTGGTCTCAAACCTACTGCCCAAAATCAACTATAAAAATCTCTTACAAAATTAAGTTTTTGATCAAAACCAACAACTTTTATCATCATTCTAACATCCTAATATCATCATAAACCCATCCTAACACTTGTATCATCATCAAAATCAAAAACCCAAAAATTAAAAATCAACTTTTTAACAAAAACATTACATAAACATCATTTGATCATCATTTCTAACACATGCATGATCAAAATCACCACCTAACAAGCCTACTTTTTTTTTTCAAAATTCAAAACTCAATGCATGTAAGTAAAAATAGTATCATTAGAATCACCTTTCAAAATTAGAAATGGGACTTGTTTTAGTTTGGATTGAATCAAAGTGGATCATCAAAAATTTTGATGATTTGTTGTTGTGTGGTGTATGGCCAAAAAGAAAGAAGAGAGAAAGAGTTGGTGTTTTTGTTTTAAATGAATGTTTAAATAAAATGTGTTAGTGGAATTTATATATATAGTGTAAGGTTGGGGTAGTTTTTGCCAATTTGTGATAGTTTTGGTCAAAAATGAAATAAAATAGTTTAAAAGGGTAGAAAATGTAAATTGTAATTTTTGAAATATTTACGAGACTTGGGTTTCGTAAAAAAAAATACTTTTCAAAAGTTTAAACGCACACGAAAAATAATAATATAATGACTCGATACGTAATTAAAACGATATCGTCGAAAGTATTAAATATCGAAACGATCGATAATAAAATATAAAATTTTAGGCATCCGTCGGTATCACGATCACTAGTAGTCCTCGTTACTCGTCAAAATATTAAAATATAATATTTAATATCGGTTTCAACTTAAACCGTTAAACATAATAATATTTAACGTTATAAAATACTTCAAAATAATTGAAAGTAGAATTAAATTATGACCTTATTTTTACGGGTTTTACATCCTCACCACCTTAAGGGAGCGACGTCCCGGCGCTCAACTCTCCTCATACACGAGTTGTTCACTACCCGGAAGGATGAGGACATTCCTTATAAACAAGTCTTCACGTTCCTACGTGAATCTCGATCCACGATCTCCACTGGTTCTTTTACAAAACGCAACTTGTCGTCAAGTTGTATCTCACCAAAAAGGAATAAATAAATCCTTATTCACCAGTCACCCGTCAAACTCGACACATGAAAATTTTATGAATCACACGAAGCTCGTTCGACGACAAGAATAGATGACAGGATTTTCGGGTAAGTCCAGTAAAAAGGAAGGTTGCAATTTAAAGGATAGCCACTGGCCGGATAGCCATGGACACACATCAAAAAGAATTAACAAGAAAAAAATTTTCGTCACCGGAGGGTGCTCACACGCGGGTCCTCACTCAAAAGATAATACAAAGACGCCGTCTCACTTTCGCCAACGCGCATTAAAGTCTCAATAAACGTCGTCGTTGAAAGTCAAAAAGATATTACATAATATGTGTTCTACATGATCGGACGTCATCGGATGATGCCGTCTCAAGTTCTCACAACTTAAGATCGTTTGACTAGATCACACACCATATAAGTACATAAAAGAAAAGGTCGAACATAAACATCGAGTATAGATCTTTACCGTTAATCATCGAGAAAACCTTGAACGAACCCTTGATAATAACCACTTGATCTCCAGAGTCTTTACACTTGCGGTGTCGGCTTCAACATACTCCTCGAGGTTGTAACGAATTTATTAACTCCATTCATTAAGAGATTCGGTCCTCAATCATTCCACAAGTACACGCATAAATCCTGGTGACACTTATCGTTTCTCCTTATACACTGCTTCCCGAGATTCATTTTAAACTCAGAATAAAATAGTAATCTTCAATACAAGGAACAGAACGAGATAAAAATGAATTCAATAAACACATAAACGGACAAGATGTGGTAAAATGATTTAAGGTTAACGATCGACGAGGGATCTCGAATCACGTAACCGTAAAACATAATAATTCACAATACTAGAAAAATGAGAGCGAAGAATGAATTAAATATTAACATTAAAATAACGTTTGTCACAATTATCCGTCCCGGATTTGGTATTACATTAAAACTCAGTTGAGGTACCTTCATGATAAAGATGATATATCAAAAATAGAAGTTAAATAGCTTCATAATTTATTTTGGTTGTCCTAAGAAACTTTGAAAGAATGACATGAATTTATTAATTAAACTCGTTTTGATGATTACAATTAGAAAATATAATTTCCAAATTAAATCATTATTAGGAATATAAATTAAACCGATAATTTGATTACATTTATAGTAAAGTATGATATGTCAATTAGTTCAAAAAGTAGAACATAATTTTATTTTAAACATTAGTTTTAGTTATACAAAATATGAGGTATAAATTTGACCTTTTACTTGTGATGGTTATTTCGATAATTGAAAATCATTGGTAAAATGTATAAAAATTTCATATAACTATTATAATAAGTTGTCGATATACTTATAGGTGTCTAATATGTCAAAGTAAATATGGGACATATTCGGTTTCAAAATGTGACAAGATAATAAACGAATACAAATGAAAATAATAGTCAACAATTAGTACGAAATTAGCGGTACAAAAGAGGACGAAGCAAATGTCGCATGAATTCTTAAAGAGAACAATAAAATAAAGGCGTTGATGGTAAGACAATAAGAAATAACAGATTAAACAAGTTGTCAATTTTGTTAGTGTGGTCGATGGTTCACCAATATCAGCTCCTTAACTTAGCGGTGGTCGTTACACGATCGAAAATAAGATCCATACAAAAATTTTAATCAAAGAAAATTCCTAATAATCACTTGTAATTAGAACAAATCAAATGAACGATGTTAGTGTTTTAAGAGATAAGTCAAAGCACGGTTCACAAGAGTAGATTTCGAGACAAACGAGAGTGACGGACGTCATCCCGGATATACGGAAATCACTCTAGTGATAATTCATTATTCAAGTGCGGAGACATTCCAAAGATCTACCCAGTCGCATAAAGAAGATTGGACGAGAAGGAAGGATAAAACATCGAGACTTTCACGTCATTTACCAACAATCAGTAATTAGACGCACAATCAAAAGAAATCAGTTATAAGACAAAATGAAGTAACAAGTGGAAACACAATCATCGAGTAAAAACGTATTTGTAAACGTGTAATTCATCCAAGAGAAGGTAAGAAAACATATGCGGATGCATAAAAATTGCGCTACTTGCATAAAATATAAAGGTTTTCAAAACTTCTTTTCACTTTATTTCATTTTATTTATCTTTATCATAAATACAAGTAAAAAGTTGATTATTATCAAGATTTTTGAGGTGACTACTATTCAGCCTAGATGGCTCCTTCTAAATTAGACATAGGTGATCAGGCCATGTATAATTTAGGAATAGCAATGCAGTGCTCAGTTTCGTCGAAAAGTATTACGTTTCTCATGTTTATATATAAACCATGCCATTTATAAAATGGAATTTAAAAATAGTTTATAAATTTATAGGATACAAGTAATTTGTGAGATACTTAATAAACAACTTTTAATCTTACGAAAAGTATTTTATAAGACCAAAGTAAAAATAATTGGTGAAAATAATCGTAAAACAATATCAGATTTATTTATAATATGACATTATGACAACGTATAAAGTAGCTAAAGGTTTGCAAAAAGTAGCAAATAGTAGCTCGTAAAACAATCAATGAAATGGTTACAAGTTGTTAAAGTTTCAAAAGGTTATAAGGTTTAGACGAAAATGCCATGAGACATGTGATAAAAATATCGACGAAGAATGTGAAGACAAAACTTCAAAACTCAACCCAAATCAATGGAAGGTTAAAAGAAATAAAAATAAAATAACATCGAATGGCAAATGAGTCATATATATATAAAAAAAATCAATCCATCTGTGTATTATGTAAGATACTCGACACAACATGCTTTTAAGAAAATATATTATTCATTTTCAAATTACACCATTAATCCGGTAATTACTAATCCTGTAATGTTTCTATTTATTTTTTTTCTTTTCATTTTCACATGCAACTAGTATTAGTTAGTTGTAAAATAATATTCGTTAAAATTTTACGATTTCAAATGAAAGCAAAACAGCTTAGAAACATTTAAAACTCATGTTCTGAATTTTCTATCAGATTTAACTTTTAAATATGAGCCGATTAATTGACCCGATAAACGACATCTCCAAGACTCAGAGTCTAAAGCATTTTGATGCAAAACGACGTTTCAGACGACTTTCTAGTTTTACCCGAGACCTGAAAACCAATGTAAAATGACCAAAATACCCCTGCAAGTTCTGTGCAGGTTTGACTATTTTATTTTAAAAACGCAGGTTTTATTTTTAAGTTTTGACCTGTTTATACTGCCCCTACAGTTTCTGCATAAAGTGTATTTTTCGACACTTCTTAACGGCTCAAAATATATACATATATACACACATGTCTTGTGGATTTTATAACAACGAAAAATAAATCTCGTAATGAGCATCAAATAAAATATAGCATGATGAATGACAGAAAATGCTTCAAGGTATTCAACACGAAATTTAGGAAGCAAGACGGTGAAAAACGTTCGTAATTTAGATTTCAAAATGCAATGTAGGCAAATCTCCTTGGTGCCACGATTGTCAAAAACACAAAACATAACAAGAAAAGAATGGAACATTAACATGCTACACTCCGGGAGCGAGAAGGTTAATGAAAAACAAATGATACAATTTTATATAAGTAAAATCGTATTCCAATTCTAGTGCCATAATCTAGACGATGATTGATTGTAGTAAAACACGACTCTTGTTTAGGAAAACAAAAGAACGTATATGAGCGGTAAGTATCGAGTGATGATTTTAGGAAAAATCAACACTAATGACCCAATCACTTAAAAAGAGAGAAAGTTCGTTTCCCAAGGAGGTATATGTGTTGTGAATTAACTTGTAATTATTTGAGATTAATATTGAGAAGAATGGGGATGAGAAGATGAAAAGACGGTTACGTTAAAATTACACTACGACGTAAACGTAGAGCCGTGAAAAACTACCCAAATTAAAAAAATTATACTAAGACCAAAAACAAAATCAATAATTAAAAAGACTAAAAAGAAGTCTAAAATAATATAAATAAAGATAAAAATCCAACAAAGATATTTTAAAACCTTTTATTAATTAAATATTTAATTTTAAATGCTAATTAAAGCCCTAAAATTAAATATAACTAATTCAAATGTCTAAAATATGATTTTATCGAATAATTACTTAACTTATATTATTAGAAGACTAAAAAGTAATTTTCTAAAAGTTAAAAGCTAATAAAACTATTTTTAAAATTCTAAAAATGATCTAAAATGATTAAAAACTAATTAAACTTAAAATAATTATAAAAATAAATCTAAAAGCTATAAAAATATTCTAAAAATGGAAAATGTCCTAATTTTTGCTAATGAACTTAAGAAAAATGAAAAAGAAATAAAAATAAAATTTTGATTTTTTAATAATAAAATAATATTAGAATAATACTAAAAATAAAAAGTTAATAAAATTAATTCTAAAAAATTTCTAAAATCTTAAAATATTCTAACTAAGAGAAAAACACCAATTAAAGTTCCTAAACCCTTTTTAATAATTTTATAAAAATGTTTAAAGTTTATAAAAAACCTTAAAATAATATAAAATTAAAAATTAAAGATTTTAAAACAAAAACCTAATGTAAACCTCAAAATATTATTTTAAAAGCTAAAAATTATTTTTCCTAAAAATTTAAACTCTTTTTTCTATTTTTTATTGATTTTATAAAAAACGTATAAAGAAAAATGCAAAGAAAATAATTTAATAAAGGGAAAATTAAGAAAACTAGCTAGAAAAATCCCTAAGTTTATCTAGGTCCTAGGAAAAATCAAATAAGCCAAAAACAAAAAGCAAATAAGCTGAAAAGGGAGAAAATAAGCTACGGCTTTATATTTAAGCTAGAAATGAAAAACGGGTTAAATAAAGTTTGATTGCAAACCCTAACGTAAAAAGGAGTCTAGATCAATGGTAGTTCCCTTAACCCTCCAGCGAGAGGTCTAGGGTTCGAGTCCGTTGCGGGCTACCTTTTTGCTAAAAATTTCTTTTTTTTTCTTTTTCCAACCAAACTGACACCTATATTAATCTAGAAACACAATCAAACTTCCTGTTTTAGCCAAAATTAAACAAGGTTGGGGATCAAAACGTATGCAGTTCACTTGGTTGATGAACAAAAGCCTTTTGCTTGTTCCTTTTTCTTCACAGTTGGAAAAATCACCAAGAGGACTTGGTGGTGGGCTTATTTGGTGTTGATTGTGGACAAGGGGGGCACCCTTGTGCTTATTGAAGCACAAGGAGTCAAGCTCAATCAATAATGAACACTTAGCACACACAAATAAGCAAACCAAAGCATACACTTAGCAAAGAGAGTTGCTGATGCAAAATTACTAGACCTGTGGACTTCCTTAGCTTTTTACTTGCTTACAACTGAAATTCAAACACCAAAACTTGGCACACAACTTCACACAATGATGCACAAACAATTTCAAACTATCAATTACCCTATCTCCTAACAGAATTCAAGATTCAAGAATCAATAATTCATGAAAAATAAGCAGAATAGGACTAAGTAGATTTGCTATGCTATTTTCACTTTTAACACTTGAACTTGCTTCCAAAATAAACTATAACCAGTAAGCAAACTATCTTAACCTTTTCCAATCTTGCTAACACCTTATGAAAGCACAAATCAAAAATCTACCCTGCTAAAATGCTTATCCAAACACCACTTTAAATTTTGAAAACCAACTTTTACAAACCAAAACAGTTTAAAACCTACTCAATCTGATTCATTTAACTATTAACATGCATATTCATCATAGAGAACTCAAATCCAACACCTTTATCAAACAAATAACACTTAATCAAACCAATCACACAAAACTCACTTTTCTGAGATTTCAACAAGGTAAAAAGGGTTTTACCTTAGGGCTTTACATCCAAAGCCCTTGTGGTTGCATAACCACCTCCTACCAACCCGGGTTGGTGCTGAACAAAGATCAACAACAGGTCTTCCACCTGTTTAAGACAAATCAAAGCAAACACAAAATACAAGCATAAACTATCTTTCTGTTTCTTTTTCTTTCTTACTTAAACTCTTTCAAAAACTTTTCAAACTTCTTAACACGTTTTTATAACCCTATATCACTAACAAATGAGACCTCTTAACATCAAAACCTGAAACAATCCTTACCAAGAAATTCAGATTTTCAAAACCTTTTATGAAAATCTGAAATCCTTAAAACACAAGTTAAATAACAATGGAACTCAGAATCCTTAGCTTCAACACAATACACAACTTTTAACAAACTTAAAAAGGAATTATACTTGTTTAAAACAAAAACCAAACTTTTATTTTATTAAAAAGGAATTACAAGTGAGAAGCTAAAAAAACTGGAACAAGGGATCACCACAAGCTTGGGTCTCCTTATATACTACCTAAAGAACATACTAGAAGGCTAAAAACAAAACCCTAATCAGTAGAAATTCTCTAAAATGCCCTTAGACGTTTTTGAGTGATGAGTTGTCATATTGGATCCTGGACGTTTATTTGTGCGTTGTGAGTAAGCAAATAACCTCCACTGTTGATTTTGGACACGTCATGATGCTTGGGGACCAAGGTGTATGCTGATTGGTGGAATGGGGAATTGGGGGTAGGGTCCACAGTGGTGGGATTGGGGTTTTTAGGTGTGGGATGGGTTCCTGCGTGTGTGAATCACACGTGGGCAAGTTTAATTGAAATTTACCCAAGTATAAGTTGGGGTAATTTCTGGGTGGTGAAAAAGATAAACAGTAAGTGCTTTGATCCGTATTTGGGGGAAAAAAGGTGTTAGGCGCCAGTTTTTGGTTTGAATGTTTGGGTTGCACATATTCAGTCCTTGTGTTTTGAAGTTTTTGGCATTTAAAGGTTTTCAGCCCTAAAACCCGTTTTGCTTTGTAAATAACTTTCACATCTTGACATTTTTGGCACCAAACTTTGGAAAAGGCTTATCAAGGGTTGTTTTTGCCATTCTTGAATAATTCAAGGGCTGATCTTGGACAATCTTGATCTTCAAAGGTCTTCAATGTCTCTTAATCTTCATGAAGGACCATAATTGACAAATTGATTTTGTTGAGGGACCAATCTTGTCATTTCTTCAAAGTTGAAGGACCTTTTTGTAATTTTGACAAACTTAAGGGACCAAACTTATAATTATTAATATACAAGGGTTTTAAGTGTCATTTCTTCATTCTTGGAGGATCAATCTTGTTTGTCTTCAAGTCTTCAAGGGTTTTTGTTGAGAATTCCATGATTAGGGCCCGGTTCATTGTACGGCTTCGTTTCTCGTGTCCGTTTTTCCTTGTATCTTGTGATCTTTCGTCTTTTTCACGATATCAATACCTAAAATACACAAGTAAACAAAAACAAGCATATATATGGTATTTTATGACATTTTAGTGCATTTAAAGCCCGAAAAGAACGATGAGATCATGTATAAATGCCATCTCATCACTCTCCCATACTAAGCCATTGCCGTGCCCTCACGCAATGCTAGAATAAAATATCTAAGCATCACCAAAGTTCAATTTTATTAACCTTTATTGAAGAGTAAAAAGACTTGCAACATACTACGAGAATGTGTAAAGACATAATGTATGATTTTCATCACCAAAAGGTGACTTTTAGGGTCAAAGAATAGAAACAAGTTAATGTCCCTTAGAGTAAATTTCGTCATCCTTGATTGTCATACATTCCATGCTAAGTGCAAAAACAAGATCATTGTTGGTACAAGTCACAATGCTAACACTACTCATACGTCCAAATTGTGTAATACTTTTTCTCCCCGCAATCCTAGTTATTATAAAAGGAAATGGGTTACTAGCATTTTTTATCTATTTGTCATGGATCACAAGTGATTCATATTGACTTATTTGAGTAGTTATTAGTCCGAAAGCAAAGTAGCACGATTTGATCAATAGTTAGCCGAAGGACAAAATCTTTTAAAACGGCTTCTCGTGTATCTCCTTAAGTTCATATCTTGGCATAACTCGTTTCACGATTTGAGACCTTTCTCGGACCGATATTTGGCATGTACTTCATACTTCAAATCTTGGGAAGACGTTCTTGAAATTATGGTCTTCTCTTCATATTTTGGAATTTCTTCACTTGACGTTTTTGAGAGATTCTTCATATAGGACCACGACTTCATCAATTTTCTTCAATCTTTACTTTGGATTTTGATATACAACGATCCGCCTCCTTTTCGGACTTGGATATATTTATCCTCATACCTTGTTAGGGTCTTTTTGGATAGACTTTCTCCATTCTTTAGGGGAGTAATTGCTTCTCGTCGTGTGTCTCGATCCTTCATATTGATTTTGGAATAATGATACTTCACATCATCTTTGGATCTTTAGCAAAAACAGAGCTCCTCATGCCTTGTTAGGGCCTTTTTGGATGATCGCCAATCTTCGCGTCCCGCTTCAATAAGTTATGCCTTGGCTATGAACTCTATTCAACCCCGAGCAACTTTTAAACGATCTTGCGCTAGAGGCTAAGTAACCTTTCAAATCGTACGACCTTACTTATTGCAATTATGATTTATTCCTAATGCATTGATCTTATGGGAAGAAAAAGCCACAATTAAAAACATATGAGTTTTTGAAAGAACACATTTTCATGTTCTACGTTTAGCATGATCACTTGTCTAACTCTATCATTTCTCGTTCTTCACTATATAAAGACCTCTAATTAAAGAGACTCGTGAATACTTAGCCATGCAAGTCAAAATTAAGCCAAATTTGGATTAGCTTTCATTAAGACTATATCAAATCAAAGTTTTGGGTTTTCAAGCCACCTATAGGATCTTGCACTTTCTTGGACTTTTTCAAGTTTAGAGAATGCGTTTCAAAGTTCCCTTGATAAGTGACTTTCTAGAATCAATTATAGGAACTTGCGAAAAGTTCTTGTTCTTAACCCGAATGAATTAAGACTTTCGCGTTTTAAAGCTCCCTATATAAAAGTCTAGCAAAACTTGAATTGAGCGGGTTAAGGAATGTAAATGGCTCCAAATGCCCATCAAGTCAAAAATTAACTCTTATTCTACCCATCGGAAAATATACATTCGTGTCTTAAAAACACTTATGAAAACAAAGAAAAATTTTAAAATTTGGCCATTTTTAGCCTTATTAGCAAAACAAAACATTGAAAGTTGGAGAACGTGAGGGCGTAGCAAAGCAAGTATCTATTCACCCCCCATACTAAAAGTAAACATTGTCCTCAATGTTTCGAGTCTAAAGGTGGAGCACCCCCATACTAGAGACGAAGAATCGAATGCTTAGGATCTAGCATGGAAAGGGTGATCAACAATATATCTAAAGCCGTTTATTAATTATGCTAAAAGATAATTGTTAGAACAATAAAGGATATGTCATGGAATCGTGAAAAACTTCTTCAAACGAACGATGGAGGCTCACGTAAACGAACATGAGAGTCTTCAATCGTAGATGATGATGATCTAGATAACACAATCACAAACAACCACGAGACAACGAGTTGGAAGGGTACAAGTCCCCTTATTAGTAAATAGTAAGCATAAAGATAAGCATGGGATCTCCCCCACGAGGCACCTCGTTTTTGATTACCGAGTCATGAGCTCGACTCGATCCCCTTAAAATGTGAACATTTAGGGATATCATGGTGTGGTCAATTTTTTGTGGGGCTTACATGATAAACAAGGCCCAAAAAGCAACCGGTAAAAAGGACTAAGTCCTTCGATGATGCAAAATACCGGGGTCGAAGATGGCGTTCTCGTTTCCATTGGAAAAACAATTCAACGCCACTTCAACATGTGCCATAAACTCAAAGAGTTTGAAGAAAATAGATGAGAAGTAGAAGGGTGAGACATTTGGTAAGACAAACGTTTGAGCTACTCGAGGTAGACTCGCACCAAGCAAATAGAAAGATTTTCCATTTATTGCATCGGTGGAAGACCGAGATTTCCTTTTACATGAAATTCCAGGATCGAAAATCTCGTCCTCGGTGGACAAGGATGAGGGAACATAAGGGGCTTCCCCCATACTAGAACCACACAAAGCATCGTCAAAAGGAGTAGACGAGCTTGTAGCACTCAAAACACGTGGTGATGACGGAGTTAGATTTGTAGAAAAATCAATTAAATCACATTTAAGATCTTTTCCTTTTTTATCTTTTAAACTCTCCTTATGAAAACTCTTTTTGATTATGTCGAAAATATTTGGTGTTTCTAAGACGATGTTAGTCACACTAAAAATTCTCACATTTTGAAACCGTTTTGGTTTTGGTGGTGGCAAGTTCTCAAAACGTTTATCGACGAAGAAAACCTCCCCATCGGGGTCTACATATTCATCATCCGAAAGATCTTTCGTAGAAACCGGCAACTCATCAACACTTTTCAAGAATGAATGCTCGAGGTGAGGCGAAGGATTTTTCGATTCAAGTATTGATGGTTTCTTCTTTGTAGGTTTTGCACTCATAACCTCCACCGGCGGAGGAAATGGTAAATTGTTTTTGGAGACACTTCCTAAAACTCTTGGTGAAAATTCTTTGCAAATGACATTGGTCGAGTCACCATGGTTTAAAGTTGCAATAGAATAGACATGAGAAAGATTGGAGTTTTGTGTTGCATTGATGACAAGTTCTTCTTCATTGAAACGAAGGGTGATTTTTCGAGCATGAACATCGATAAGTGCTCTTGATGTATCCAAAAATGAACGACCCAAAATGAGAGGAACTTTTCGATCGATGGGAATGTCTACAACGATAAAGTCAACGGGATAGTAAAACTTTCCGACTTTAACGAAAACGTCCTCGGCTACTCCACATGCCATGATCGTAGAATGATCGGCCATCTCGATAGACATGTTCGAAGGAGTAAGAGCCGTAAGTGAAAGCGATTTGAAAATCTCAAGAGGCATTAAATTGATACTAGCACCAAGATCGGCCAAGGCGTAGCATTCCTCCCTATCTTGTATTGCACACGGAATCAAAAATTTACCGGGATCACCGACTTTTTGTGGTATGCGGCTAAGAAAAACCGAAGAACAACTAGACGATTGTTGTAACTTTTCTTTGTTGTTTAGCATACTTTTGAAGTTTGCGGCGAATCGAGGCATCATGATTAAAGCATCGGCAAAACTTATGTTAAAATGCAAATCACGAAACATTTTCATAAATAGCTCAAATTGATAATTGTTCCGTTCTTGTGCTTTCTCTTTGTTACGTCTCGAAGGGTAAGGTAAAGGTGGTGTGGGTTGGTCATTAAGCAACGGCCTTGGAAACTCGGGTTCCATAATTGGTATTGGTTCAACCGTAGGTGTGGTTTGAGCGGTACTTCGTGGGATTGTAATGTGCTCCTTTTCGACCATCACCTCGGGTTCTTTCTCGATTTCCTTCTCCTTAGAAGTACTTGTACGAGAGATTGGTTCCTTGAAAGTTTTACCACTTCGTGTAGCAACAACCTTCAATTCTCCTCTCGGGTTGTTAATGGTATCACTAGGAATACCACCCGAAGAAGAGGGCTTACACATGATTGCTTCAAACATCTTAGCCATTCGGTCCTCAAATTTAGATTGCCTAGCATCCGCTTTCAATTACTCTTGCTTAATCTCATGTTGTCCTAATTCCATCTTTTGTTGGTTTTGTTGAAGACGTTGGACATTTCCTTCCATTTTGTTAGCATGAGTTTTAAGTTCATTAGCAAGTTCATTTTTAAGCTCGTTTTTTAACTCGGATCTTAAGCTAATCATCTCACGTTGCATATTATCAAATTTAGCATCATTTGCTTTTGCATAATCCAAAAATTCTCCTTGCAAATTTTTCGTGTGAGCATTTTGAAAATTTTGTGTAGTGTTTTGAAAATCACGGTTTTGGTTTTGATTAGAGATTTGTCCATTCCCACTTTGATAATTCCCTTTGTTGTAATTGCGTGTGTTGCCTTGGTAATTACCTTGGTTGTTGTTTCGATAATTGTTAACATTTTGGTTTGGTGGAGCTTGATTTGGACGAGAACCTTGGCCGTTTTGGTTGTAAGTTCCCGTTGCTACATAAGCACTCGAAGTGTTACCATCCGCGGTAATGCACTCGGAAAGATCATGAGCTCCCCCACAAGATAAACAACTCTTAGCAACCGCTTTAACCGAAGCGGAATTGGAAGCTTCTTGAGCCTTCCAATGGGACATTAGATTAGCAAATCTATCAAAAAACCGATTTTCCTCATTAGCTTCATCATGTAAGGCGTTAATGCTACGAGACGATTGTGACGAAGATGACGAACCTATATTGGCAACACTCGGTGTGTTACGAGGGCTATAAACCTTAGATCGATTTTCAATGATTTGTGATAATTGTAAAATCACACTTGTTTAGGAAAACAAGGCAATAATATAGGGTAAGCACGACGATTTAGGAAAACCGTGTGTGAATGACCCTAAAAGTGAGTTCGTTCTCGAGGAGGTATGGTGTTGTGAATTAACTTGTATGTATTTGAGATTAATATTAAGAAGAATGGGGATGAGAGGATGAAAAGACGGATACGTTAAAATTAAACTACGACGTAAACGTAAAACCGTAGAAAAACTACTCAAATTAAAAAAATTAACTACTAAGACCAAAAACAAAACCAATAATTAAAAAGACTAAAAAGAAGTCTAAAATAATATAAATAAAGATAAAAATCCAACAAAGATATTTTAAAACCTTTTTATTAATTAAATAATTAATTTTAAATGCTAATTAAAGCCCTAAAATTAAATTTAACTAATTCAAATGTCTAAAATATGATTTTATTGAATAATTACTCAACTTATATTATTATAAGACTAAAAAGTAATTTTCTAAAAATTAAAACCTATTAAAACTATTTTTAAAACTCTAAAAATGATTTAAACTAATTAAAAACTAATTAAACTTAAAATAATTATAAAAATAAATCTAAAAGCTTAAAAATAATTATAAAAATGGAAATAGTCCTAATTAATGATAAAGAACCTAAGAAAAATGAAAAAGAAAGAAAAATAAAATTTTGAAAAATTAATATTAAAATAATAATAAAATAATGCTAAAAATAAAAAGTTTATAAAATAAATTCTAAAAATTTTCTAAAAATCCTAAATAATATAACTAAAAGAAAAACACAAATTATAGCTCCTAAACCTTTTTTAATAATTTTATAAAAATCTTTAAAGTTTATAAAAAACCTTAAAATAATATAAAATTAAAAATTAAAGTTTTTGAAACCAAAACTAGATGTAAACCTCAAAAATATATTTTAAAACCTAAAAATTATTTTTCCTAAAAATAAAAACTATTTTTGGTATTTTTTAATGATTTAATAAGAAACGGGTATTAAATAAATCCTAATAAATAATTTAATAAATGGAAAAATCTAAAACCAGTCTAGAAAAATCACAAATCTGAATAAGGTCCTAGGAAAAATTGAAATAAGCAAAATCACAAAGCAAATAAGCTGGAAATGTGATAAATAAGCCACGGCTTATTAAATAAGCTAGAAACCAAAATGACCTTAAGTAATAAACCTTTCACGTTTATACACAAGATAAATGCTAGCACACTGGTAAGAGCCTTGAACCCTCCAACGAGAGGTCAGGGGTTCGAAGCCAGGCTAGTGGATTTTTTTGCTATTTATTTTTTTATTTTTTTAAACTTTTTCAATCCAACTGGTGACCTTTTAACAAGCTAAATCCAATTCCACTTCCTTTTTTATGCAAAGATTAGAACAAATCAAAGATCAAATATGGCCTGTTTCAACAATGAACACAAGCAGGTTTCTGCTTTGTGTTTACTTGCTTTTTGATTCAGCCAAGAGGGGCTTGGCAGTGCTTATTTGGTAGATCTTTTTGGAGCAATGAGGCACCCTTGTGCTCATAGAAGCACAAGGAGTCAAGTGACAACAATAAGTAAGCAGATAGCACTCCAAAAGATCAAAATCCAAGCATACACTACCCTATGCAAGTTTCTGATGTAAATGAGCAGGACTGGGGACTGTTTAAGCTATAACTTGCACTCAAGTGACTCTCAAAGCTTCAGATTTAGCACACAACTTTACCAAATGGTACACAATCCAACTGCAAACCTAAATCTCCCTAAATCTAAACAGATTTTAAAAATCAAGTTCCAAAATCTATGAAAAACATGCAGAATATGACTATGCAGGTTTTGCTACTCACTTTTTCCTTTTTAATGCCACAACTTAGCTCAAACTTGATCCAAATGATAACACAATTATCAACAAACCTTTTTCAACCTATTTCTATTATACTAACACCTTTTAAAACATGATTCAACAACTATTGCCCTGCTAAAACCTATTGCCAAACACCCTTGTAAATTCTGAAAACCAATTTTTTCAACTCAAATCCTTATAAATCCTATTCTAACTGATTCCCTTAACATCTAGCATGCATATAACATAACATAAACACAAATCAAGCAACTTAAACACACTTAATCAATCAATCAAGCAAATCACTTAAGTTGCTATTTCTGAAATTTTTAAGAAGGTAAAAGAGATTTACCTTAGGACCCTTACATCCAAGGGTCCTAGTGGATGCTACACCACCTCCCTACCAGCCCGGGCTGGTGCTGAACATAAATCAACAAGCCTTCTTTTCACAACCTGTTTAAATCAAACAAAAAAGAAGAACACAATACAAGCACTTATATTTTTTTCTGATTTTCTTTCTTCCTTTTTGAAACCTTCCAAAAACTTTTCAGACTTTGCCAACACGTTTTCTATACCCTAAATCAACAAACCAAAACAACTTCTTAATACCAAAAACCTTGGACAGACTTTACCAAAATCTTCCAATTTTCAAAACCTTAAATGATTTTTGAAACACAAAATTACTTCACCAAAATAACAATGGAACTCAGAATCAAGCTTCTTCACAACACTCAATCTTTTAAAAACAATAAAAAAGGAATTATACTTGAATTTTTCAAAAACCAAACTTTTTATTTCTTTAAAAAGGAATTACATGTGAGAGACTTGAAACTGGAACAAAGGGTCACCCACAGGTTGGGGCCTCTTTTATACTAAGCTAAGAAGGATCTAGAATCCAAAAAACTAAACCCTAATACATGGAAAAATCCCTAATATGCCCTTGGACGTTTTTGGTGTGAATTGTCCTTTCTTGATCTCCACTGTTTAATTTTGCGTTGTGAGTAAGCAATGAATCTCCATCGTTGATGTAGGACACGTCACATGCCTTGGAGCCAAAGGAATGCTCCTATTGGTGGATGGGGAATTGGGGGTTTGGTACACATGCGTGGGATTGGGATTTTTAGGAGTGGGTTGAGTTTTGGTACGTGTGAATTAAACGTGTGCACGTTTAATTGGTTTTTACCCAAGGAAAAATGAAGGTGAAACCTGGGCTGTAAAAAGATAAACAGTAACATCCTTAGATCCGATATTGGGGGAATAGTGGGTGTTAGGCGCCCTTTTCAGATTTGAATGTTTTACTTGGCACATTTGGTCCTTTCTTTTCCTTTCTTTTGTCTTTTAACTTTAAAAACCTGTCAGCGCCCTATTAAGCTTGTGTCAACTTTCAAGGTTTGGCAATTTTGGCACAAACTTAATAAAAAGGTTATCAAGGGTAATTTTTGGCATTTTTGAATATTTCAAGGGCTGTTTTTGAACATTGTTGATCTTCCAAGGTCTTCTTTGTATCTTTAACTTCATGAGGGACCATTTTTGGCAATTTGAATTTGTTGAGGGACTAAACTTGCCATTTCTTCAAAGTTGAAGGACCTTTTTGCAATTTTGACAAACTTAAGGGACCAAACTTGTAATTATTAATATACAAGGGTTTTAAGTGTCATTTCTTCATAGAATGAGGATCAATCTTGTTTTGTCTTCAAGTCTTCAAGGGTATTTGATGAAAATTCCATGATTAGGGCCCGGTTCATTGCACGGCTTCGTTTCTCGTGTCCGTTTTTCCTTGTATCTTGTGATCTTTTGTCTTTTTCACGATATCCATACCTAAAATACACAAGTAAACAAACACAAGCATATATATGGTATTTTATGACATTTTTATGCATTTAAAGACCGAAAAGAACGATGAGATCATGTATAAATGCCATCTCATCAATTTGTAAAGCCTCATTTGTCGTCTTGCACAAAAAATTACCACCCGCGGCGGCATTCAAATAATCTCGTTCATGATCATTAAGCCCATTATAAAAGGTATCAATTTGATGCAATTCCGAAAAATCATGGTGAGGACATTCATGTAACATCTCTTTAAATCGTTCCCATGCCATTGAAAAACTTTCATTATTACGTTGCACAAATCGTGAAATCTCATTTTTTAAGTGTGTTGTTTTAGATGGTGGAAAAAACTTGTTCACAAACTTAGAAACGAGATCGGCCCATGTCAAAATCGAATTTGGCGGTTCTTTCTCGAGCCAAATTTTTGCGGGTCCATCCAACGAATATGGAAACAACATCATCTTAATGGCGTCATGTGGAACATCCTTGAATTTGCTAGTAGCGGTGAGACGGTTGAAATTCCTAATGTGGTAATGCGGGTTGTCTTTTTCGTGACCTCTAAACTTGTTTGCTTGCAACATAGACATTAAACCCGTCTTAATCTCGAAATTCTCCGCAAGGATGGCGGGAATAACAATAGCCTCTCCAAAACCCTCGGTGGGTGCTTGTAGCAACTCCATCATAGTACGATTAGCCATGACGACTTCTTGTTCTATAATAGGTTCAACAATTGGAGTTTCTTCAACAATCAACGATCCTTGATTTGCTTGCTTTTGAAGACGTTTACGAGCTCGTTTTGCTTGATTACGAGTGATCATAAACTTCACGAAGAATGGGAGGTGAGCAAAGAAGATTCTTTTTGGTTGTTTTGTGGATTTTCAATTTTTTTGTGTTTTTGATGATATTTAATTTTTTTGGATTTTGGTGTATCTTCGTAGACAACAATCTACAAAATCTCTCCTCGAATCAAACTCTTGATTAAAGAAGCCTCAAAGGAATGAAAACGATCACGTGGAGTGAACGCCTTCGAATGACTTTAGAACTTTGGTGAAAACCAAATTGTTCAAGAGGGTTTAATCACAAAGAAACCAAGCAAATATAGTATACGTAATAATACTTTGGGCGGCAAAACCCTCGATTAGCCTTCAATCTCAAAATACTCACAAGCAAGCGGGGAAACGAGGCGGCGCGAAGCACTTAAGAGCCTTTTTCCTTAGGGTATATTTTATAATACCCGCCTTATACCCACCTTATAGTTTGTATTTTTCAAAATCGAGCTTCACGAAAGTATTTATCTATTTTTGCCTTTTCTTTTTGTTTGAGATTCGAATACAATAATTAGGAGATCAAATCCCAATTAAGGTTGTGTTTTCACACTTTTGGAGATATTGTATTTTGGTTGTGATACTTAATACAATATATTAATATTTATACAAGAAAAAACCAAGAAAACCGATAATACGTGTTAAGGGAGTTCCACTTAACACAAATACTTATTATGGATAATATCAAAAACAAAAGCTTCCAAATTAAAGCACAACACACCTCCCCGGCAGCGGCGCCAAAATGATTGTAGTAAAACACGACTCTTGTTTAGGAAAACAAAAGAACGTATATGAGCGGTAAGTATCGAGTGATGATTTTAGGAAAAATCAACACTAATGACCCAATCACTTAAAAAGAGAGAAAGTTCGTTTCCCAAGGAGGTATATGTGTTGTGAATTAACTTGTAATTATTTGAGATTAATATTGAGAAGAATGGGGATGAGAAAATGAAAAGACGGTTACGTTAAAATTACACTACGACGTAAACGTAGAGCCGTGAAAACTACCCAAATTAAAAAAATTATACTAAGACCAAAAACAAAATCAATAATTAAAAAGACTAAAAAGAAGTCTAAAATAATATAAATAAAGATAAAAATCCAACAAAGATATTTTAAAACCTTTTATTAATTAAATATTTAATTTTAAATGCTAATTAAAGCCCTAAAATTAAATATAACTAATTCAAATGTCTAAAATATGATTTTATCGAATAATTACTTAACTTATATTATTAGAAGACTAAAAAGTAATTTTCTAAAAGTTAAAAGCTAATAAAACTATTTTTAAAATTCTAAAAATGATCAAAAATGATTAAAAACTAATTAAACTTAAAATAATTATAAAAATAAATCTAAAAGCTATAAAAATATTCTAAAAATGGAAAATGTCCTAATTTTTGCTAATGAACTTAAGAAAAATGAAAAAGAAATAAAAATAAAATTTTGATTTTTTAATAATAAAATAATATTAGAATAATACTAAAAATAAAAAGTTAATAAAATTAATTCTAAAAAATTTCTAAAATCTTAAAATATTCTAACTAAGAGAAAAACACCAATTAAAGTTCCTAAACCCTTTTTAATAATTTTATAAAAATGTTTAAAGTTTATAAAAAACCTTAAAATAATATAAAATTAAAAATTAAAGATTTTAAAACCAAAACCTAATGTAAACCTCAAAATATTATTTTAAAAGCTAAAAATTATTTTTCCTAAAAATTTAAACTCTTTTTTCTATTTTTTATTGATTTTATAAAAAACATATAAAGAAAAATGCAAAGAAAATAATTTAATAAAGGGAAAATTAAGAAAACTAGCTAGAAAAATCCCTAAGTTTATCTAGGTCCTAGGAAAAATCAAATAAGCCAAAAACAAAAAGCAAATAAGCTGAAAAGGGAGAAAATAAGCTACGGCTTTATATTTAAGCTAGAAATGAAAAATGGGTTAAATAAAGTTTGATTGCAAACCCTAACGTAAAAAGGAGTCTAGATCAATGGTAGTTCCCTTAACCCTCCAGCGAGAGGTCTAGGGTTCGAGTCCGTTGCGGGCTACCTTTTTGCTAAAAATTTCTTTTATTTTTTTTTTCTTTTTCCAACCAAACTGACACCTATATTAATCTAGAAACACAATCAAACTTCCTGTTTTAGCCAAAATTAAACAAGGTTGGGGATCAAAACGTATGCAGTTCACTTGGTTGATGAACAAAAGCCTTTTGCTTGTTCCTTTTTCTTCACAGTTGGAAAAATCACCAAGAGGACTTGGTGGTGGGCTTATTTGGTGTTGATTGTGGACAAGGGGGGCACCCTTGTGCTTATTGAAGCACAAGGAGTCAAGCTCAATCAATAATGAACACTTAGCACACACAAATAAGCAAACCAAAGCATACACTTAGCAAAGAGAGTTGCTGATGCAAAATTACTAGACCTGTGGACTTCCTTAGCTTTTTACTTGCTTACAACTGAAATTCAAACACCAAAACTTGGCACACAACTTCACACAATGATGCACAAACAATTTCAAACTATCAATTACCCTATCTCCTAACAGAATTCAAGATTCAAGAATCAATAATTCATGAAAAATAAGCAGAATAGGACTAAGTAGATTTGCTATGCTATTTTCACTTTTAACACTTGAACTTGCTTCCAAAATAAACTATAACCAGTAAGCAAACTATCTTAACCTTTTCCAATCTTGCTAACACCTTATGAAAGCACAAATCAAAAATCTACCCTGCTAAAATGCTTATCCAAACACCACTTTAAATTTTGAAAACCAACTTTTACAAACCAAAACAGTTTAAAACCTACTCAATCTGATTCATTTAACTATTAACATGCATATTCATCATAAAGAACTCAAATCCAACACCTTTATCAAACAAATAACACTTAATCAAACCAATCACACAAAACTCACTTTTCTGAGATTTCAACAAGGTAAAAAGGGTTTTACCTTAGGGCTTTACATCCAAAGCCCTTGTGGTTGCATAACCACCTCCTACCAACCCGGGTTGGTGCTGAACAAAGATCAACAACAGGTCTTCCACCTGTTTAAGACAAATCAAAGCAAACACAAAATACAAGCATAAACTATCTTTCTGTTTCTTTTTCTTTCTTACTTAAACTCTTTCAAAAACTTTTCAAACTTCTTAACACGTTTTTATAACCCTATATCACTAACAAATGAGACCTCTTAACATCAAAACCTGAAACAATCCTTACCAAGAAATTCAGATTTTCAAAACCTTTTATGAAAATCTGAAATCCTTAAAACACAAGTTAAATAACAATGGAACTCAGAATCCTTAGCTTCAACACAATACACAACTTTTAACAAACTTAAAAAGGAATTATACTTGTTTAAAACAAAAACCAAACTTTTATTTTATTAAAAAGGAATTACAAGTGAGAAGCTAAAAAAACTGGAACAAGGGATCACCACAAGCTTGGGTCTCCTTATATACTACCTAAAGAACATACTAGAAGGCTAAAAACAAAACCCTAATCAGTAGAAATTCTCCAAAATGCCCTTAGACGTTTTTGAGTGATGAGTTGTCATATTGGATCCTGGACGTTTATTTGTGCGTTGTGAGTAAGCAAATAACCTCCACTGTTGATTTTGGACACGTCATGATGCTTGGGGACCAAGGTGTATGCTGATTGGTGGAATGGGGAATTGGGGGTAGGGTCCACAGTGGTGGGATTGGGGTTTTTAGGTGTGGGATGGGTTCCTGCGTGTGTGAATCACACGTGGGCAAGTTTAATTGAAATTTACCCAAGTATAAGTTGGGGTAATTTCTGGGTGGTGAAAAAGATAAACAGTAAGTGCTTTGATCCGTATTTGGGGGAAAAAAGGTGTTAGGCGCCAGTTTTTGGTTTGAATGTTTGGGTTGCACATATTCAGTCCTTGTGTTTTGAAGTTTTTGGCATTTAAAGGTTTTCAGCCCTAAAACCCGTTTTGCTTTGTAAATAACTTTCACATCTTGACATTTTTGGCACCAAACTTTGGAAAAGGCTTATCAAGGGTTGTTTTTGCCATTCTTGAATAATTCAAGGGCTGATCTTGGACAATCTTGATCTTCAAAGGTCTTCAATGTCTCTTAATCTTCATGAGGGACCATAATTGACAAATTGATTTTGTTGAGGGACCAATCTTGTCATTTCTTCAAAGTTGAAGGACCTTTTTGTAATTTTGACAAACTTAAGGGACCAAACTTGTAATTATTAATATACAAGGGTTTTAAGTGTCATTTCTTCATTCTTGGAGGATCAATCTTGTTTGTCTTCAAGTCTTCAAGGGTTTTTGTTGAGAATTCCATGATTAGGGCCCGGTTCATTGTACGGCTTCGTTTCTCGTGTCCGTTTTTCCTTGTATCTTGTGATCTTTCGTCTTTTTCACGATATCCATACCTAAAATACACAAGTAAACAAACACAAGCATATATATGGTATTTTATGACATTTTAGTGCATTTAAAGCCCGAAAAGAACGATGAGATCATGTATAAATTCCATCTCATCAATGATTTATAAAATAACGATGACGTTACCGAGATATAAGTGAACAATACACTTCGGAGTCGATACATATAAATGTCAACGAATTAAATCTTCGCATGTCGTGTAAAACGATAATAAAAATCAACAAAATATTATGAAAAACCATGGTATTATTCAACACTATTTTAAGAAATGTTTCAAAATGTATGACTCACACGATAGCGGTTAGTCTATTCCAAGGACACATTGAGCTACACAATGGTCTGGAGATTACGTTAAAAGACGTCCAAGCACAAATAGCTGGAAGACGATTTGAATATCTATATAGATATCACGAAGGGTTAAACAATGAAAGTAACGCGCGCCGATGAAGGTATATAAGGTCATAATATAAAATTTTTGCAATAAAAGTAATTTAAATACTTCAAAAATAAATACAGAAAGATCTTGAAAATTCAGTGTATTTATTTAAGTTAATCATTAATAAATGATAAACTTTTATCGAAACGTTTAACGACATAAATATATATCGATAAAGGGATCCTAGATATAAATATATATCAATAAAGGGATCATAGTATTTATTTATAAATACTTGGCAATAAAAGGATACGTAATAACGTATACTAAAGTTGTAATCCCAGAAGTAGCTTAAACCTGAAGTCACGCGAAGTTATGTGCACCGACTCTTTGAAAAATAAAAACTGACAGTTATAGTTTAGGTTTTTAAAATAAAGACCTAGTTCTCTATAACTCATGGCTCTGGTACCAATCTTTAACACCCCCAAATTTACACGCAGCGGAATACATCTTTGGGTGCTAAACAATGATACAACAACACATAATTTATAAAGAACGACTCGAAAAGAGACATTTTAGATTTATCGTTCCTAAAACATTTGTCAGAGTAGCCTAGTCCCAAGTAATCGTTACCAAAAGATAAGTTAAAACAACATATTAGTTTGTTTTAAAAATGGAACGATAAATAAATCAAAGAGTTTGAACAACAAAAGCAGTGCACAACTTCATTCCCGTGACCTCCAAGCTTCCACTTCTTGATTACCTGAAATACATGTGAGTAAAAAAAAATCAGCAAAAATGCCGAGTGAATCTATAGGTTTATGTAATCAATTTGAACACAAGCAAAGATTATAAGTTTGTGGCATGCTTAACAAGCATCAAATAATAATTTGCATCAACAATAATAATTGTATATAGCATAAATTGCAATAAGCTCATGGAACCGAGCCCTTAGACACTCCCATATCAGTCTAATAAGACGAGAGATTTATTAATTGTCGGTTACCTCCAGATTATTGGTACATTGCCGTATACCTGACTTCTCAATACAGTATGTTCAAACAGTGTGGAGGTCGGGCCTAAGCTTCTATGACAAGTCCACAAAAACTGAACCGGGGCGGCTTCCCCCATAGATCTATTAATTGTACTAGCAGTTAACCCATCATAGGTTAATTAACGGTCCATAATTAAGGTTTTAACAAAGGCAATCACTTAATGAAATTTAAAGGCAACCACGGGTCCATTCATAGAGGGACAAAGCATACCATAAAAATCTTGTGTTCTAAGTTTATAAAACATGTATTCCCCCTCGCGGGTTTAAAATCATTTAATAACTAGTATAAAGCGAGGCTATAGACTCACCTTAGCCGATAGTGGTAATGAGACGATCGCCGACGATAGATGATGCCTTTCAAACACGAGAACCGCAACCTATCAAATGAGGTGCGTTCATTAATAATAGACTCGAGAAATAACCCATACATAAGAATATAAAACTCGACTCATAAAGTCACGACAAAATAGAGAGAAAACGATACAAGTGATACTATTACACTCTCCTATATATTCATTTTATTATTCTACGCCTTTAATAAAAATCTGCCGGAACATACGAAAAGTCCAAGCCGTTTTCCCATACTTAAACATATCAACTTTTTATGATACTACTCAGAGAACTCACTTACTATATGTAGAAAGTCCTCCCAAGAGCCCATTAAAAGATTTTACTTCTAAAGTTCCCTGCCCGACTCATCTTTGAATCACAAAATCCGGACAGTTTAGCGACCTTGACTTACAAAACCATTTTGACCATTCTAAACAACTCCATTTATAAAACCGCCAATTGATTCTAAAAATAGACTCAAAATACTAAACTTGGAGCCTGAGAACAGCCCTTGAATCATTTTGAAACTCATTTTATAGTCCCCGAGATTCGATCCAAATATCGACAACAATTTTCGGATTGTGTCGACACTCATCTCCCGGTACACGAAAATCAAACTAATGTATCTTCCACCTCGTTTGGAGTTGGAAGGCCTACCTTATATCAAATCGAAGCTAACGAAATTCTCTACGACATAATCCCATAATATCAATCTATTTTCAGACTTAAGACCCCCGAAATTGGTCTCAAACCTACTGCCCAAAATCAACTATAAAAATCTCTTACAAAATTAAGTTTTTGATCAAAACCAACAACTTTTATCATCATTCTAACATCCTAATATCATCATAAACCCATCCTAACACTTGTATCATCATCAAAATCAAAAACCCAAAAATTAAAAATCAACTTTTTAACAAAAAATTACATAAACATCATTTGATCATCATTTCTAACACATGCATGATCAAAATCACCACCTAACAAGCCTACTTTTTTATCAAAATTCAAAACTGAATGCATGTAAGTAAAAATAGTATCATTAGAATCACCTTTCAAAATTAGAAATGGGACTTGTTTTAGTTTGGATTGAATCAAAGTGGATCATCAAAATTTTTGATGATTTGTTGTTGTGTGGTGTATGGCCAAAAAGAAAGAAGAGAGAAAGAGTTGGTGTTTTTGTTTTAAATGAATGTTTAAATAAAATGTGTTAGTGGAATTTATATATATAGTGTAAGGTTGGGGTAGTTTTTGCCAATTTGTGATAGTTTTGGTCAAAAATGAAATAAAATAGTTTAAAAGGGTAGAAAATGTAAATTGTAATTTTTGAAATATTTACGAGACTCGGGTTTCGTAAAAAAAAATACTTTTCAAAAGTTTAAACGCACACGAAAAATAATAATATAATGACTCGATACGTAATTAAAACGATATCGTCGAAAGTATTAAATATCGAAACGATCGATAATAAAATATAAAATTTTAGGCATCCGTCGGTATCACGATCACTAGTAGTCCTCGTTACTCGTCAAAATATTAAAATATAATATTTAATATCGGTTTCAACTTAAACCGTTAAACATAATAATATTTAACGTTATAAAATACTTCAAAATAATTGAAAGTAGAATTAAATTATGACCTTATTTTTACGGGTTTTACACACACACATATATATATATATATATATATATATATATATATATATATATATATATATATATATATATATATATATATATATATATATATATATATATATATATATATATATATATATATATATATATATATATATATATATATATATATATATATATATATATATATATATATATATATATATATATATATATATATATATATATATATATATATATATATATATATATATATATATATATATATATATATATATATATATATATATATGAAAGTCCCTAATCAATGCTAGAAATACTAAACTTAACTAATCAACACAAGTTATTACTTTTCAAACGTAATCTTATTATTGTATAATAAAGAATTACAAGTGTTATAGATAACACCGTTTGATGACAATGTGTTCTGCACACTTTGAACAACTATAAACCCTAACTTATGAATACAGTCACAGCTGTTTGATTCAATAAGTTCTAAGCATTAATGATGTGAATATTCTCAAAGTGTCAAACATTAATGCTGGGATACACATCCTATTTATAGTGATACGAGGTTGACCTAAGTACTAGTTGATGGTGACTACACAAGACATTCACTTTTCAGACATCTGTCACAAGATGCTCTTCTATTCTTGGTAGTCTGCCATAATGCTTTAAGGAAACAGATCTTGAAACAGTTTCCTTTTTCTTCATTGTCTCGTACACACAAATGGCATGTCCAAAGTGTGCTGAGTGTTAACAGGGTATTGCCACCCCTGTTAACCCTCAACCCCTCAGAGTCCCTGATACATCTTGGCTGTTATCCATCACAGCCAATGAGTATGTCTTCAAGTAATCTTTGACTTCCTTGACAATGTCTCTGACATGGACTCCTCTGAGGTTGCTCACAAAGACTTGGATTTCTATGAGTCTTGAGATACTTGCCTGTCTCCTAGGCACAGGCAAGTGACTATCTAATAGCTTAATTTGTGTTTAAATCTATGATCAGGGAATCTAACAAACTTAGATTCCCAACAATCTCCCCCTATTTAAACATAAATATAGCTAGATCTATCTAAGTTAAGGTAAGTGAGATAACAACTTCTTCTTACTCATAACAGATCTAAACAAACATACTCATGATTTTATCCATACTTAAAGAAAATTACAAGTACAATATAAATGTGAAATAAAATGTGAAGGTAAAATTGAGCTGTGAATTTCTTCAATAGTCATCATTTTTGATCTTTTCTTCAGCTTCAACTATGTCTGTTCTAGTATCCAATTCTACCTGCAAAGCTTTTGCAAAAACTTTAGAATACTCTAAGTTAATCTCGAGTCCCTTTTTGAGACACAGCAACTGAATTGTTGATGCTAAGCCAAGCTCATCTTCTGTTTGAAATGCATACTGGCAAGCTCTGTTCATGAATGCCATACCTCTTTCAGGCTCTGTGTAGGTCTGACCATCAACAAGGCCAACGATTCCATTTGGTAGGATCAAATCCCTGTGCATTCCATCCACTTGAACATCATATGTGACAAAAGTTTCCTTAACAAGTTGAGAAACCCTTCTTCTTTTCTTGCCAGACTTTGGGGGTTCTTGTTCAAAAAGCTGTGGTGGAGGATCTATTTTGAGTTTGGCTGCTGTTTCTTTAATCCAGGTGAACTTAGCCTTAAGAGTTTTAAGCATAAGGAAATTTGCCTGACCAGTTCTTTTGGCAGCTAAGGCTTCAAGTTCAAACCATTAAGATAACCCAAGTTTCTTTAGCCTGAAGTCCTCAAATACATTCATATTACCCTGTTGGTTGTCTCTCCACAAAATCATCTGTGGTGTGTTGGTGGACTTGTGAATTGTGTATTTGAACTTGGTTATCTTGCCAGGTGCATACCTATTGTTAACGCAAGCATCATAATCAGCTTTTACTTTTCTTAGTGCCTCTGCTCTTTAGCTTCCATTTCCCTCAACCTTTGTCTCTGCTTCTCCCTTTCAGGTGGAGTCATCTTCCTCAGAGTTGCCTCATTTAGTTCCTTGGCTTTCTTGATTTCATTTAATCTCTTGAATTCCTCAGCCTGTTTCTCTATTTCTTCAGGTGTTAAGGGATTCTCATTGGAAGGTGTGAAGGTTGAAAATTGGGAAAGGTCTGTGGTGGATCCTCCTGTCTCTAGCATCGCATCTATCTTCTTTAGTTTGGTGTCTGTGTCAACCAAAACTATCTCCTTTCCTTTCTTCGAGACAGAGGATTCCATACTCATATTTTTCAACTCCTTAGCTCTTTTGATAAACGCTGAGTGAGCTTGAGTTTGTATTGCTATTGGTAGGGAGCTAACAGTGAACTTTAGCTTCTTGGCAACTGGTTCACCATCATCCCCAGACTCGCTGGTGTTAACCAAAGTCAGGGACTTTGATGAATCAACTCCATCATTATTCTGTTGCTCCCCCTTAGTGTTATCCTCATCATCAGGTATGATAACAGGTGTGATGACTTGGAGAGGGACAGGTGAAGAAATGGTGTTGTCAGCAGATGTTGAGCCCTGTTTGGCAGATTCAAAGTTAAGTACCTTTTCCTTCTCCCCCTCACGTTCAGCCTGTCTCTTTAGACGTTTGGATGAACGTGTTTGAAAGTGCCTTGCAATCGGTTCAACAGAGGCAACCATAGCATGTTGCCTTGTCCTTGAAGCTCTGGCAATCTTCAGCAGAAGGTTGCAGTTTCCATTTGTGTTGCCTTGAACACGATTAATGATGAAGTTTGTATGACGATACTGCCTGCTTCAAACAGCTTCAAACTCTTTGTGCATTGTTAACTCATGTTCATGAAAGAGAGCAGGGACCTCTGTGTCAATGACATCCTTGATTCTTGTGGACAAATGACTAAGTCCTTGTGATACACCTTTTCTTGCACCATCCTTGATGGGTTCAGTGACTGCATCCGCAACTGACTTCTTGATGATCCCTAGAAATGTGACAGTGAAATTATGCATCTCAGACTTGATAACATCCAGCTTTCTTGAGAGGCGTTCAATATCTGATTGATGATGAACAGGCTGAAGATTATGGATGTTCAGGCTTTGTTGAGCATAATCATCCCCCCCTTGGCAAAAGATCAAAGTTGGTTTGGGCAGGATGATCAAACATAAGGAATTCAGCAGTTGGATCATAAGCAGGTCTTTGGAAGACTGTTGTGGTGGAGGTAGCAGAGGTGGGAGTGACAACAGCTTCCTTGGGAGGAGGAGTATTATTATCAGCTGGAGTGGACACAACTATTTCCTTGGGAGGAGAGACAGATTGTTGATCATCTTCTTCTTCTTCATCCTCCTCCTCAAACATCCCCACAGGGATTTCATCCTCAGGCATCGATTCAGGATCAGAGACATCATCAACTAATGACAACACTTCTTCTCAATAGCAAGCAGGGGCTCTTCGTCATTTGGTTGATCCTGAATGATTGTATCAGCCTCTTTATCTTGTTGCTCCAGGGATTCTGTGTCTGGCTGTACAAATTTAGCCTGCAAGTTGTTTTTATTAGTAACAGGGAAATAAGTAAGGGGAATTGTCGCCATTTCGCTGTCCTAGAGAGGCTGAGGGTGATTACTCAACCACTCCAAAGGATAAATCCTTGGGATTCTTTTAAGGGTGAAAATTATATGGTTAATGATCGCCATTTGCTGCCCCTAGGAAAGCTGAGTGTGATTATTCAGCCCCCCAAAAGGTTAAAACCTTTGGGACTCTTTTGATTGTGAAACATATGTTGTTAAGGATCGCCATTCGCTGCCCCTAGGAAGGCTAAGGGTGATTATTCAGCCCCCCAAAAGGTTAAGAAACCTTTGGGACTCTTTTAATAATGAAACATATGTGGGTGAAGGTCTCCTGTTACGCTGTCCCTAGGAAAGCTGAGGGTGATGATTCAGCTCCCCCTGAAAAGGATAAATCCTTTGGGATTCTTTTAATGGTGAAAAAGATGTGGGTTAAGATCGTCTTATTACGCTGTCCCTAGAAGAGCTGAGGATGATTATTCAGCTCCCCTAAAAGTAAAACTTTTGGGATTCTTTTTCTGAGGGAACCAAGAGGCTGTGTGAGGTACAACTGGTCTAGGTCGAGACATATATGTATTCAGGTTGTTGTTTGCCTGAATACTGTCTAGAGGGTGCAGGGTCATCGGGGTGCTTTGTAAACATAAATGAATCATTCCCTAGTGCATAGACAAGGTGTACAGAAGTCTTAAAGAGTTCTAAGTACATAGACAGACTTCTATGGGTCGAGGATTACCCTAACTTCACCACTCTCACCTACAGACATTTGAGAGTGGCTACTTGTGGACCTCTAAAAATTTACACTGATTACCTGTGTGATATCAGCAGAATTCGGCTGGTTTCCTGTTGTCTCGGCTGACATCGAGACGCTAGACCCTTGTTGTTGGTCAGCTGAAGTCTTTGATTCCACATGAGTATCTGGAACAGAGGAGGTGTCGAGGTTCACAGTCTTCTTTCCCCTGGCCTTTGCAACAAATTTGGTGTGGGAAGAAGATGGGTTTTTCTTCTTCTTAGGCTGTTGGCCAGTTGAAGCCTTGGACGTCGTGGTGTGCTGCCCAGAGGTCAAAGACTTAGACTTACCAGACACACCAGAGGTAATCACCTTCTCTGATGAAGGGAGCAAGGACTTCACAGCTGAGGGTTGTTTGTTAGCAATGTTCATCATGTGGGAGGTGACAGGGACATCTTCAGCTCCAATTTCCTTGTAGATGGAACCTGTGATGCGACAGGGCTTCAGAGAAGTGAGTGCAGAGTTATGATAGCTGTCCCCCAACAGGCTTTCGAAGATCAACGATAGAAAGCGAACGTAGCAAATGTTCTTTTCCCTGACTTAGTTCCTTCCTTTCAGCTGTTCAACTAGATTGGAGAACAGAATACTTCCTACATCAACATCAACTCCCTAGATTAGCCCATAAGCAATAGATTGGTGGTTGAAGGATATCTGATCTTGGCATCCCTGCATTCCTCCCAGGGATTTGACTATGTGGGTGAAGAGGACATGCCACATAGGGGTAAAATACTTGATCTTCAGAGGAGACTTAGAGAGGACCTCGGCAGGTGTAAGAGCAGGGTTCACATCATGAAAGGGTTTAAGTGTGGCCAAGACATCCTTAACAGCCTTTTTGTCAACCACCTTTAGGCATTCATCACCATGTTTTAACCCAGCCATACTAGAGAAATCTTTGAGTGAGAAGGCAAATGGGTGTTCGTTGCAAGAGAGGCTAAAGGTAATGGTGTCATCAACGACTTCAGCAGAGTACTAGAATTTCCTAAGGTATTCTTGGTAGAAGGTGGTTGGGGATTTTGTGAATGCTTCACTTGCATCACAATTTTGCATGAAGTTAACCAGATTTAAGTAGGATTCGTTTGGAGCCTTGATCCATCCAATGGAGTTGTTTGATGCAAGAATGCTTTCGTTGAGTTCAAAGTTGACGTTTGCTACCTTAGGAACTGGGAATGCCATGGATTCAAGGTCGAAGAAGAACAAAAATAGAGGATGGGTTTAGAGAGAGAAAGCTTAGAGAGAGAGAGAGAGGAGAGATTTGTGAAATGAGAATAGTGGTAGGTGAGGAGAGACGAGATACAATATATATATTCAAATATGAAAACAGTTATTCAACCGCATTTAATACAAAGTGAGAAAATGACTGCTCATGTGGGTCCCTTGACCTTTCAAAACTTATTTGTCTCCTCGTTATTCGAAAATAAATGATTAAATATTGAGAATGTTTTTTAGCATTTACTTGGAAAGTAACTACCTAGTTTCATGTGAAAAACATTTAATATAGAATCAGTCATTTAATGAAAACATTTATTATCAAGTCACAGGCTTTGAGATATTGAGCATCCCTAGCTCAACAACTAGCCTGTTGAACGAAGGTTCAGCCAAAGGCTTTGTGAAAATATCAGCTAGTTGCAGCTCTGTGGGAACAAAGTGCTGCTCAATATCTCCCTTCATTATGTGATCCCTGATAAAATGATACCTGATATCAATGTGTTTGGTACGTGAGTGAAGAACAGGGTTGTTGGAGATGGAAATGGCACTGGTGTTGTCACAAAAGATTGCCACTTTGTCATATAAGATTTCATAGTCAGCCAATTGACTTTTCATCCAGAGCACCTGAGCACAACAGCTGGGAGCAGCGACATATTCTGCTTTAGCTGAAGACATGGCCACATAGTTTTGCTTCTTAGCACTCCATCCAACCAATTTTCCTCCTAGGATTTGACAGCTACGTGAGGTGCTTTTCCTGTCAATACAGCATCCTGCATAGTCTGAATCTGAATAGGCCTTGAGATCAAAGCCTGATTCCTTGGGATACCATAGACTTAGGGAGGGTGTTACTTTGAGATATCTGAAAATTTTCTTAACAACCACTAGATGGGATTCTTTGGGGTTAGCTTGGTACCTTTCACAGAGACATGTGGAGAATTAGATATCAGGACGACTAGCTGTTAGATACATGAGTGACCCAATCATGCCTCTGTATAAAGTCTCATTAACAGAGACCCCTGACTCATCATGACCCAAGTTGTTGGGTGGAAGCATGGGGCATTTCACTGATGCACAATCAGCTAAGTCATATTTTTTAAGTAAATCTTTAACATACTTTTCTTGACAAACTGAAATTCCCTTAGGACATTGTTTAATTTGAAAACCCAAAAAGTAAGTTAATTCACCCATCATAATCATCTCATATTTCTTGGTCATTAATTTAGCAAAACGTTTACTAAGGTTAACATTTGTTGACCCAAAGATGATATCATCCACATAAATCTGCACAATGATGAAATCACTCTTATCCTTGAAGGTAAAGAGTGTTTTATCAATAGAACCCCTGACAAATTTGTTTTCAGTTAAGAAATTAGAAAGAGTTTCATACCATGCTCTTGGAGCTTGTTTCAGCCCATACATGGCTTTGTGTAATCTGTTCACATGTTTGGGAAACTCGCTGTTCTCGAATCCTTCAGGTTGTTCAACATATACTTCCTCAACAAAATCTCCATTGAGGAATGCACTCTTAACATCCATCTGATACACAGTGAAGTTCATATAAGCAGCATAAGCCAGGAAGATTCTGATGGCTTCAAGTCTTGCTACAGGAGCAAATGTTTCATCATAATCAATTCCTTCAGTCTGAGTATACCCCTGTGCCACCAGCCTGGCCTTGTTCTGATGATGTTTCCAATTTCATCCATCTTATTTCTATAGATCCATCTAGTGCCTGTGATATTATTTCCAGGTGGAGCTGGCACTAGTGTCCATACTTTGTTCCTTTTGAACTGATTGATTTCTTCCTGCATAGCAGCTACCCACCCATCTTCTACAATAGCCTCAGCTACTCTCTTAGGTTCAATTTGAGAGAGAAATTCAGCAAAGAGACATTCATTGGCTGAGGCAGACTCTGAGTCATTAATTCGCTGTCTAGTAGTAACCCCTGCATTAGGTTCCCCAATGATGTTGACAAGAAGAATGTGGTTATCTCTTGACCACTTGGTTTGAGGAGCTGGGGAATCATGGACATGAACACTTGTGGGGATAGCTGGTACTATTTGAGTTTCATCCTGCTGACTAGAAGGGCTTTCTTCAAAGACTACTTCAGTGTCTGAGTCTACTTCAGCCATATCAAGGGGTACAAGTTCATTATCAACAGGAGATTCTTCAGGGATTTGAAGAATTGGTGAGTCATCAATAGCAGTAGAGGAAGAAGGACTACAAGAAGTCTGTGGTTCTTCTTCATCAAGTTCTTGAGAGGTAGGAACTTCAATGTTGTGTGTAGACAGAGGGTCAAAAGCAGGAACATAAGGAGTGAGAGTGTTGGAGTGATGATGGTGATGACGGATAGGTCTAGGTTCGGAGAATTCATCACTTGGGAAAGACACATTTTCATTAAAATCAATTTCATCACCCTCTGTTCCAGTTATCTGTATGACATCATCATCTTCATTGAATCTGACATGAAAGGTTTCTTCTACTTCTTGTCTTCTGATGTTGAATACTCTGAAGGCTTTGGCTGTTGGAGAGTATCCCAAGAAGAAACCATCATCAGCTTTTTCATCAAAATTTCCAAGTTTATCCCTGTAGTTATAATGAACACAGGGCATCCAAAAACATGAAAATAGCTGACATCTGGAGATCTGTTTCTGAAAACTTCATAGGAAGTTTTACCATGTCTTTTGATAATGATTGATCTATTTTCTGTGTAGCAGGCAGTGTGAACAGCTTCTCCCCAAAATTGCTTTGGTAAGGCTGCACCATTCAACATAGTTCTGACTGCTTCAATCAAAGTCCTGTTTCTTCTTTCAGCCACACCATTTTGTTCAGGGGTGCCAACTGAAGAGAAGTTTTGTGAAATACCCTTTTCATCATAAAAAGATTCAAGTTGATGATTCTTGAATTCAGTACCATTATCACTTCTTAGAGCTTTGACTCTAACATCATTCATATTTTCAACCTGTTTGATGAAGGACATGATGGTATCAGCTGCATCACTTTTCCTTCTGAGGAAGAACACCCATGTATACCTTGAAAACTCATCAACTATGACCAAGGTGTATTTATTGTGATTAATGGTCTGAGGTTTGACAGGCCCAAACAAATCCATGTGAAGGAGATGTAA
Source organism: Glebionis coronaria (assembly GCA_025667525.1). Classification (NCBI taxonomy): domain Eukaryota; kingdom Viridiplantae; phylum Streptophyta; class Magnoliopsida; order Asterales; family Asteraceae; genus Glebionis; species Glebionis coronaria. The sequence goes on from CM046877.1 coordinate 461,551,935, forward strand.
GCACTTGTCAATAGAAAATGATTGCCTGGTCTTGAATGAAGACATGTGATGCTTTCCCTTGACACAGGCAGAACAAGTCTTGTCTTTAGAAAACATCATTGAAGGTAGACCAGCAACCAGGTTTTGTGTGGCTATCTTGTTGATGTTCTTGAAGTTGAGATGAGACAGTCTTTTGTGCCACAACCAATTGACACTTTCAGAGGCTTTAGCAAGAAAACAATTTGAGCTGTCTTCAGAGCAAATAGCCATGTTGATGACATAAACATCTCTCCTTCTAGGTGAAATAAGCACAACATCATTGTTCTTGTTGAATATGGTTCCCTGAGTCTTAGTAAACAAAACCTTGTAGTCAGCATCACACAATTGGCTGATGCTAATAAGATTGTGTTTAAGACCATTCACATATGCAACCCTCGTAAAAGTTATCCCATTGCAGTTCACTGAGCCGTATCCCTCTGTGTCGCCTGAAGAATTATCTCCAAACACCACTTTAGGACCTAGCTCCCTTGAGTATCTGTACAGGTATTGTTGAATCCCTGTCATGTGTCTACAACAGCCACTGTCTAGATACCATACCGATTCCTTAAGATGTTTCTGCATAGATACATAGAAACAAGTTAGTTCCTATGGTGAACCCACTTTCTAGTGGGTTCCCTGAATTACTGATTAGCAATTCTTGTGTTCCTGTAGAACTTTTGGCGATGGGAAGGACAATTAGCTATCTCATGGGTAAAACTTCCACAAATATCACAACCTGAGAAGTCACCACACTCATCTGAGTGATGGTCTGTGAATCCACAGAATTTACAGGGAGGATAAGGTCTGTAGTTCCCTTGTTGTCTTTTAGAACCCTGCTGTCTTTCCCTAGAAGGTGTCTGAGCTCTCTTAACAACCATTTGTCTATCATGATCTAAGGTCATGTGATGAGAGTTCTTACAGATATTGCAATAAGGTTTGACTAACCTTTCCCCCTTGGGTTCACCTAGGACAGACTTAGGTTCACGAGAAGTAGAGCATTCAGTGAAAGGCTTAATGTGTTGTTTTAAGAGTTCTACTTCTTTCATTAGTGATAACAGGCGTTTTTTAGTTGTGGAGTCAACTTTGTTCACAGCTTTTGAAGAGACAGGCTTAAATGAAACTTGTTTAACAGATTGTTTAGCAGGTACAGAAAATATTTTAGCTGGTGGTTTCTCAACATCTGTTTTAATTTCACCCTTAGCTCCTCTAGAGGAACTGCTGGGTTCAACTCCAGAGAGTTTGGGTAAAGGTGGTAATTCAACCACATCTTCAGAGACAGGGTCATCAGTCAAAATGGGATCTGACATATGAATAGTCTCTGTAGATTTAAAAACAATCTCTTTGGGTTTGGTGAGAATTTTCAGCTTATTTTTCTTAGCAGATACATCCCTTTTAATGTCAGCAGGCAGTTCATCATTAAGCATTTGATCTATAGTGAACCTACTACACAACCATTTTTCAATAACCTTGTTTAATTCAGATACTTGATCATTTAAGGCACTATTTTTCAAGGTTAACCTACTGACTTCATTCTACAGGGATATTTTCTCTAAATTAACCCATTGAGAGTTTCACATTCAGATTTAGCAATCAACAGTTCATTTTTAACAGAGTGAAACTTATCAAGTAGGTTCTTTCTTTGTTCCTCAACAAAGTGAAAATCAACAATGGTGTAATCAAGGACATGTTTGCGTTCATCACTATCAGACATAGATAAAAGCCTGTGCACCTTTTTCATTGTGATGTCAATCCATTGTCCTGATCTTGCATCACCTTTCCCAACAGCTGGTTCATCCTCAGCTATAGCCATGATAGCCCTGACTCTAGTAGTATGTTCCTCATCTGAGGTCAGTGGCTCATCATTCCAATCATATGCTTCAGCTACCAACCCTTTCTTTGTCTTTTTATCACCTCCTTTCTTCTTAGAAAGAGCTTCAAGCTTCAAATTCATCTGTTCTAACTCAGCTTTAAGTGCCTTGTACTTGTTCTAGTAATCCTTCTTCTCATTGTCTAATGAGTTGGATTGGTGAGATGAGTTGTTATGTTGTGGTTTGAATTTGTAAGGTTTGGTGGAAGATGATGGATAGGAAGGTGAGGATGTCTTGGTGGAAGGACAGTCTTTTTGGAAGTGTCCAAGCTTTCCACAGGCAAAACAAGTTTCTTTTGATCTGTCAGTTTGTTTACTAGCTGACCCTATTCTCCCTGATCTTTTGAAGAATATTCTTTGATTGGCTAGTAAGGATCTTTCATGAAACTCAACATTAAGGTCTGTCAAGAACTCTTGGCTGCTGCGGGTGTCTTCTTCAACATCAGAGTCGCTGTCATGAGGATGTGGTGCAGAGATCAAGGCTTTGGAAGTTGCTCCTTGGACTAAAATCTTTCAGTCTCTGACTTGTATATAGTGTCAATCAGCCCTTCTTCATAATTATACTTTCCATAAAGTTGAGCTAAGGTGTCATTCTTGATTGAGTTATTGGCTCTCTAAGTCTGATTCATACTCAGCCACTTTCTTGGAAGGCTGTTGACAAATGTGGCATTAATCTCAGCTTGACCAATGGTGACATCATTCATAGCTAGGTCATTGAGAAGAATCTTCAGCCTTGTATAGGTTTGTTGAACCTTTTCACCTTCAAGTGACTTGAAAGCATTGAACTGAAGTCTGAGTGCTTGAATCTTGGTTTCTCTGGTTTCAGAGGGTCCTTCATGGCCAAGGATGAGGTCTGTCCACATTTGCTTGGCTGTGGGACATTGAATGACAGACTTCATGATGTGTTTGGGAAGACAGGATATGATGATGCTTTTGAGACGTTTATCTTGGTTTGCCAATTTTCTATCAGCTGGAGTCCATTGTTTGAGAGGTTTGGGAAGAGGGTTTTCTTCAGTGGAGGTAAGCGCCATGGGAACATAAGGACCATTTTCTAAAATTTCTATAAGAAATGGTTCAAGTCCATCGAGATACACAAGGAATTGACTCTTCCAACTAGCAAAATCTTCTTCATCAAAGACTGGTACACTGGTGACATGTGACCTGCCTCTTGAGTCAAGAAGTTAGGGTAGATCATCGTCATTAGGAGGTGGAGGGGTGAGTCTTGGTGAAGATGGTGATGCATTGTTATTGTTTCCAGAAGGTGATTGTGGTGGGTTAGAAGTTTTTGGCATGGTGGATCTTGATTATAAAACTGAGAACGATGTTTCTTGAAGGTTTTAATATCAAACACCGCTCTGATACCAATTGAAAGTCCCTAATCAATGCTAGAAACACTAAACTTAACTAATCAACACAAGTTATTACTTTTCAAACATAATCTTATTATTGTATAATAAAGAATTACAAGTGTTATGGATAACACCGTTTGATGACAATGTGTTGTGCACACTTTGAACAACTATAAACCCTAACTTATGAATACAGTCACATCTGTTTGATTCAATAAGGTCTAAGCATTAATGGTGTGAATATTCTAAAAGTGTTAAACATTAATGCTGGGATACACATCCTATTTATAGTGATACGAGGTTGACCTAAGTACTAGTTGATGGTGACTACACAAGACATTCACTTTTCAGACATCTGTCACAAGATGCTCTTCTATTCTTGGTAGTCTGCCATAATGCTTTAAGGAAACAGATCTTGAAACAGTTTCCTTTTTCTTAATTGTCTCGTACACACAAATGGCATGTCTAAAGTGTGCTGAGTGTTAACAGGGTATTGCCACCCCTGTTAACCCTCAACCCCTTAGAGTCCCTGATACATCTTGGCTGTTATCCATCACAGCCAATGAGTATGTCTTCAAGTAATCTTTGACTTCCTTGACAATGTCTCTGACATGGACTCCTCTGAGGTTGCTCACAGAGACTTGGATCTCTGTGAGTCTTGAGATACTTGCCTGTCTCCTAGGCACAGGCAAGTGACTATCTAATAGCTTAATTTGTGTTTAAATCTATGATTAAGGAATCTAACAAACTTAGATTCCCAACAATATATATATATATATATATATATATATATATATCTATATATATATATATATGTATATATATATATATATATATATATATATATATATATATATATATATATATATATATATATATATATATATATATATATATATATATATATATATATATATATATATATATATATATATATATATATATATATATATATATATATATATATATATATATATATATATATATATATATATATATATATATATATATATATATACATATATATATATATATAGATATATATATATATATATATATATATATATATATTGTTGGAATGGTTGCATGCATGATTTTATGGTTGAGATTTGGACAGATTGAACATGCAAGTGATTTAGAAATATTTATAATGGTTTAGGATGGTTAAGAGGTAATATTAGAAGTATGAGAATTGTTGAAATGGGTTAAATTGATGGTTTGATATGATTTGTAAAAATGTATTTAAGGTCAGAAACTTTAGAGGTATTTTTGGAAACCTTAAGTCTGAGTGGAAGTTGAATTGATAGGATATTGTTGTATAGCTTATCTCAAGCTTCGATTTGGTACCAATTAGAGCTTCCAACTCAAATGAGGAGGAAGTTATGCTAGTTTGAATATTCGTGTACCGGGAGGCGAGTGTCAACACAATCCGAATTTGTTATTGATATTTGGTCAAATCTCGGAGACTGTTGGAAATACGTTTTTCCAAGGAAAGTCTCGGTCACATCATTATTAGCATAGATCACGAGCAATAGACTATTTAGGATATTGTAACTTGGAGTGACCTCCCTTAGGGGGAGATTGTTGGAAATACGTTTTTACGTATTTAGAAAGGATCGGTCACTCCAATGATATTGGGCTCGTGATCCAATATAGCCCATATAGCCCACATGTAGGGTGGGCTATATAAACCCCCTCCTAGCATGTTAGGAGGGGTTGGTCATTCACTTTACATACATTCAATCTAACATTTCTTATTCTCTCCAACCTCTCTCTAGTTTCTCTCTCTACATCTTCATCTATCTTTCTATTTCTTTAAATCATTCCAAAACAAGGATAATCCAAGATTACGAGGACCTACAAATGGTATCAGAGCCTTGGTTTGATTGGTTTTGTTCTTGTGTTCTTGATTTTGTGTTTTGATAATCAATACCCACGTCCAAATTTCTTTTGTGTTTTTATGCTTTGATCTTAATACACGTAATCTAGTTACTTGTTGTAGTGATTTTGGTATCTTGGTTTTGGTTAAAAACACAAACTTTCTTGGATCAATCGTTCAAAATTTCTTGGTTTTTCTTCATCCCGAAATTCAAGCAAAAACCACCATCGGAAAGTACAACTGAGAGGAACTTGATCGCAATAACCAGCTGGTTCCACATTGCGATCATTGTATTACGACACCTTATTCCGATCTGAGCATTCCGATCGAGCATTGCGATCTGGGATTCCGACGGGTTTAAGGGATCCTTGTGTCGTCACTCTGCCCATTTTATTTTAGCTACATTCCGATCTGGACTTTTCGATCTGGACATTCCGATAGTGATATTCCGATCTGGACATTCAGATAGTGTGACTTTCCGATCTGGACTTTCTGATCTGGACATTAAGATAGTGTGACATTCCGATCAAACATTTCGATGGGTAATATTGCGATGGGTATTGCGATGGTTATTCCGATGGGTATTCCGACGGATTAATTTTGAGGATTCCGATACAGTGACAAGTATTTCAAGATTTTTCAAAAACGTGTTTTTGAAAATTTTTAACAAACTTGCAGTTTGTGGAATCGTGTGTAATTTTGTCTTGGAATTTTTGGTTTATCGAGAACAATTATTAGGGGATTTTAACATTATTTCTCGACTTCTACTCACAACAACAAACACAATTGCTTTCTTTCATTGATCGATCGACAAGTAATCCTTACATTCATTTATCATCGATTTTCAATGGATTCGTTGAACTCGACATCTCGAGAGGGAGACTTGCTTCTCATGCAAAACACAGCTAGAGAAAGTGGTATCACGTTCTTTCGACTACTCCAGTCTCATCTAGTGACCATTTCTTGGTTTCAAGGAGGAAGCGAATTTCTGACACTCTTCGGTCAAGATCGTTATATATTCATCGATTCAATGTTCCTCAACTTAAACCAACTAGCTGAGCAACTTCACAAAGAAGACTTTAATTACTCTGCATCAGCATCTGCATATCAAGCTCTAGTGACACAACTCACGCCTTTCCTCCAATTCAATATCATCAAGTCTGACAATTCAGAGATATGCCGGTCATTTTTTCAATACACACAGAACGAGGTTAAAGATTTCCGTGATAAACTGTTGAAATTTATGACATCGGTTTCGTCTTCGATTTATGAAAGATCCAGACTTCAGCAAGAATATGATAATGGAGTGCAAGAATCTACGATGCAGATGCAAGAGGAGAATTATCATACGGTTGAAAACTTGGAGCCTAAAGATTACAAGAGCAAGGATTCGGGAGGAACGCATGATACAAGCAGCATGTCAGGGATTGATGCCACCATACCTGTATCTGACGAAGAGTCTACAGACACGGTACTAAGGAATGTGGTATATGATGTCTATGCTGATAAACTATCGCATGTTGTGCATTCCGAACCTAATTATGACAAACATGGGATGGAAAAGGGTGATAGTTTTACCACTTCAGATTCATCCGATGTGAGTCAAAATGGGGGAGAAATTGTTCAGAATGCTATAGTACATCATGATAAATGCTTTATGACTGCTTCACTAACCGATTCTGATCCCAAGATTAAAGAGCTTGAAACGATCTTAGCTCAGCAATCTAAAGCTCTTGAGGATGCCAAAATTGAATTTTCAAAGAAAACGGATAAATTTGAAAAGTATTTTGAAAAACTTGAAAATTCAAACGTTGTTCTTGAAAGAAAATTAAATCAAAAAATTCAAGATTCTAATGCTGAAAAAGATAATTTTGTGAAACAAATTACTTTGCTAGAATCTAAGTTGGCAACCCAAGATAAATTGCTTAAAGATAATGAGAATTTAAAGGCCCAGGTTCAGGAAAAGGTTTTTGCTATAGCTGCTTTGAAAAACGAATTAAGGAAAACTAAAGGAACTAGTGTGGACACTAAGCTTGGAAAACCATCAATCTTGGGGAAACCACCTCAAATTCAGTCTGTTAGACAACCGACTGCATTTAGATCCGAGCGACCAAAATCCTCGACACCGCGGTTTGCCCCCCAAGTTGATATGGTTCATCTTTCTAGACCAGTCATTCCACTATCTAGGCCCAATGTGACTAAAACAGCTTTTGCAAGACCTAATCACATGATTGCATCTAGCCTCCCTAGACATAGTCTAAAGAACACGTCTCGAACTAGTTCAAATGATGTTCGCCATAAATTTGGTCTAAGGGAAGCTATTCAGAAGACACAAGTAAGAGATAGGAATTTTGAACCTAGTCAGATGCCTTCTAGATTACCCAACACTGCTAACCGTAGCATATCATATCCTAGGAGCATCAATCAATCATCTAGGACTTCTAGATCTTACTCGGACATTAAATATGCTACTTGTAAAACATGTAGGAAATGTGTCTTTAAAGCCAATCATGATTCTTGTGTCAAGAAATTACTTAATGAGGTGAACTCCCGTGCTAGACTTAAAACCCAGTGGATAGCTAAAATCAAACCCATTGGTAAAATGTGGCGCCCCACTGGTAGAACTTTTACTCTTGTAGGAAACGAGTGCCCTTTAACTAGGATAGTCTCTGATTCTACTAAGACTACTAGGGAGGAAATTGAAAAGGAGGATGCATCACTTAAGCCTGAACTTAAGGTTTTCTATAAAAGGAAACGTTTGCCAGCTAAGACAAGTGAATCCTCTCCTCAGGTCACATCTAGCACAAGAAAAGAAAATTGTGAACTCCCACTTGCTTCTAAGATAGATATCGCTAACCCATATCAAAGCATGCAAAATCCTAATGAGAATGCAGGTACCAAAGAGAATGTTCCAAAAGAAAGAAGCGGTCCAATCATTGTATACCACTCAATTAAGGACACTCTCGGAGTTTGGTTGCTAAAGAAGCTGATATCTAAGAAACAAGTGTCTCAGGGGATTTCCAGTTAAGCTTACAGTGCATCAGGACTTATAGTCACATCACAGACTATAACTCGATCTTCAAAGAAAGGAAAGTTAATCGCCGATGGTAAACTTATCCTAACAACGAGAAATTCATTTTTCTCGGGCATGAGCTTATATAAAAACATTCCAAGTTTTTAAGCTCATGCACAATGGCTCACATTCAAATCACAGTCTGTGACCCGTTCTTCATAGAAAGGGAAGTTCATCTACGCAACGATAACTTACCCTCAAAACGAGAAATTAAGTTTTCTCGGACACGAGCTCATATTAAAACTATTCAATGGTTTTAAGCTCGTGTAAATGACTCCTCGCTAAATGACAGACGATGACTCGTTCTTCAGTTAAAAGGAAAGTTTATCGCCGATGATAAACTTATCCTTAACAACGGGAAGTTTACAACTTCTCGGACTTGAGCTCGTTTTTGTAAGATATTCAACATCTTAAGCTCAAGTAATTGGTTTTCAAAACGTTGAACACAATTTTTTCGAGAATTTCTCAAAAAGGTTTTTCTAAATCTTTCAAAATTGTGTGTTCAAAAATGTTTTGATAAAAAGAGCATGTCTTCTGGAATCGATAATATTTACGATACTAGAAATGTCATTCAATAATGACACGGGGTTGTAAATAAAGTTCGAGCAGAAGTTCAAATGTTTTAAAACATGCTCAAAATGGTTTGCTATTATTTCAGATAGTAACCCGCTTTTTATACTCTAGTCAAGCATTTCACCGGAAAGCTTTGACTCAACAACGGGAATTAATTTTCTCGGGCATGGTTTACTTTATAACCATGTAAGGGATTGTGTTTACTTTATAACACAATCTAACACGAATTTATGTACGTGTCAGTGCATTTATTTGTTAAAATAAGAGAAATCTTGTTTTTATGAAGATATCATCTCTACAACCATAGCAATCTACAATTGGTATCTACATACTCGACGATGCGACTACTCAAACGGTGACTACAACTCTTTCAATAGAACACGGGTCAACAATTGAGGGGGAGCAATTGTCCAGCATTCAGAATCTTTGACGCCGAAGGTGCCAAGTTCACATATTGGTGTCAAGACAACGATATCAATCGTACATATGGAGTCAAGAGATAACTTCAGACGTGATGAGGCGACCAACATTCGTGAACAAGAACCATGTGCCTCTTTCATATGATGTTCTTCATCATTCAGGTCCAACCTCATAAATCGCTAATCTTGTGAAGAAATTATCATATATGATCTTTGCACGTGATAAATACCTTACACTTGTGTTTAAAAGGTATTTTATTTACGTTTCAAGTACACCCTCATTAACTTGAGGGGGGGCTTGTGTAATTCATGGAGATAATTGGATTTGCATCTTTCTTCCCAAATTTTCTTAAAATACTATTAAATCAATTGATATTAAAAACATCGATTGGGTTAATATTTTTAATATGGGGGAGAAAATGTGATTTAATATGGGAAATTATCACAAATGGTTTGACTTAATGTGCTGGCTCATCCCGACATATGCGAAATGTTTTTGAATATCGTGGCATATGTTAAGGGGGAGCAAAATGGATTTGCATATCAAAAACGGATTTCATGGTGATTTATACTTACCCTCAACCCATTTATTTCACGACGATGAAGATTGTGGTGACATAAGGATGGTAGGATAGGTTAAGTCCAATGATTCTTCCAGAACCGGAGGAATCTTCCCAAGGACATTCCATAGCTAGAAATAGTAGTCCTTAGGAAAGATGGAGAAAGATTGTGAACGTAGCTGAATGCCGACCAAGTACTTAAGTTAGCACTGGAACAATCACAACAAGGTGATAGTTATGACGTATTGGTAAGCATTGAAGGGGTTGAAGAATGAAAAAGAATTGTAAAGATAAAGGGTGTAAAGAAAGAAGCCCTCCTTACAACTTTAGGCAGAAACCGGGTCAACACATATGCTATTGAGATCATTTTAATGATGCTCGATATTGAAGATAGACATCATGGACCCAGTGATGCAATGCACAACCCATCCCAGCTAACTCAGATATCTCTCAAAAGGTATTTGTTTTAATCACACGGAGATAACGCATTATCTATTGATTTATTCACTCCGAATAAATTGGTATTGAAAAGGTGGCACTCCTCTCCAGCCTCCGATCACTAAAATCCAAAGTGCACGATCGAGTCTAGAGCCATTTGAGATCATCAAATATCTCATTAGGACACACTTCCATATTTCCTTGCTTCTTCACACACTGTGAAAAGTAAGAAAGATTTTAAGAGTCCTACGCAAAATCTTCATGATCTTGCCTGAACATCCGAGTAATACGAAAGTATTTACAATGAAGATGGAAATCCTTCTTGAGCGAATATCAAAAAGCTCATGGTAGGTGACTTGTGCGATTCTTTATGAATCAATCTTGTGATAACTGGAAAGCAACAGCTGTTTAATTCTTAACTGAATTTAAACACGTTCCAGGCCTCTACGCAATATCTTAGTGATCTTGCCAGAACACTCAGAGTGATAACTTAGTGTTCACAGTGATGAGTGGAAATCCTTCTAGTGTTAACCTCAAACAGCACTTGGTAGGTAACTTGCAAGATTCTATACGAATCAAACTTGTGATAACTGGAAAGCAATAGCTGTTTAATTCTTAACTGAATTTAAACACGTTCCAGGCCTCTACGCAATATCTTAGTGATCTTGCCAGAACACTCAGAGTGATAACTTAGTGTTCACAGTGATGAGTGGAAATCCTTCTAGTGTTAACCTCAAACAGCACTTGGTAGGTAACTTGCAAGATTCTATACGAATCAAGCTCGTGACAACTGGAAAGCAACGATGGTGCGGTTCTTAATTGAATTTCACTTGTTCCAGGAACATGAATTGACGGCTTCAAATCATGCGGATATTATTATCCAAATGATTCACTCTTTATGTTCGCAGTCAGCTTTGGACGGTCGAATAAAGAGAACGGGTTTACCCGCGAAATCCTGTCAGGAAGTTACTTAATTGAAACTATCCGTCACGGGTACGATATCTAATATCGTCTACGGTCTTCACCGACCGGAGGTAAAATGCTACCGATTTAGAATGAAATGTTCAAAGCCATTTCGTTCTTGTCTACTTATGTTGCGGCATTTGAAGACGGTGGCGTTGCGGGATCCAAGAAGAAGTCGTCCCCGCATGCTTATACTTTATGCACTTAATACCTCATCTAATTCAAGAAAGCCTAAAAGTTAAGTCTTCCGCTGTATCGAACTCTGAAGCTTTCAAGAATTACGAAGGTATAAGTATGTGGAACATGAAGTCACGAAGAGGCGAATATCACAAGTGATGAATGCACAAGGTCAAGGCAAGGAAACATGCTCTAGGCTAAAGCCAAAGATCACATCAAGCATATTCACAAGAACAAGATCGAAGACTCAAGCATAGTATGCTAGGTTAAAGATTTTGTAAAATGGTGTGACCTCCCTTTGGGGGAGATTGTTGGAAATACGTTTTTCCAAGGAAAGTCTCGGTCACATCATTATTAGCATAGATCACGAGCAATAGACTATTTAGGATATTGTAACTTGGAGTGACCTCCCTTAGGGGGAGATTGTTGGAAATACGTTTTTACGTATTTAGAAAGGATCGGTCACTCCAATGATATTGGGCTCGTGATCCAATATAGCCCATATAGCCCACATGTAGGGTGGGCTATATAAACCCCCTCCTAGCATGTTAGGAGGGGTTGGTCATTCACTTTACATACATTCAATCTAACATTTCTTATTCTCTCCAACCTCTCTCTAGTTTCTCTCTCTACATCTTCATCTATCTTTCTATTTCTTTAAATCATTCCAACATAAGGATAATCCAAGATTACGAGGACCTACAGAGACTATAAAATTAGTTTCAAAAATGTTCAAGGGCTTATCTCAGGCTCTAAACCTAGGGTTATGAGTCTATTTTTAAACTCAAGTGTTGGTTTTGCAAACGGAATTGGTTAGGAAGGTCAAAATGGTTTTGTGATTCAAATGTGTAAAACTATCCGGATTTTTAAAGTCAAAGATGTGTTGAGCAGAGGGTCTTAGAAGTTTTATCTTTTGATGAATTTTTTTGAGGGCTTTCTACAGGTTTTATGTAAGTTCTCGAGCAAGTTTCATAAAATTTGGATGTGTCTAAGTATGGGAAATCAGCTTTTACATTTGGTATGTACCGAAAGAATATTTTTGTGAGTATTGTCTAGTAAAGTAAGATGTGAAGGCGTCTATAGTATCACTTGTATGGGTTGTTTTTGTAGATTTATTGTGGTTTTTAATTGTTAATTTTGGTTTCACTAAGTATGAATTATACTTGAGTATATTATTAAAGTGCGCGCCTTATTTGATAGGTTGCGGCTTTCGAGTGTTACTGGGCATCTACTATCATCGACGATCGTCTTACTAATACTTCTTATTCTACTAAGGTGAGTCTATAGCCTCACTTTCTACTTATTTTAAATGATTTTAACCCGCGAGGGGATACATGCTATTTGAAATAAAATGAACGCAAGTCATGAGTAATTATTTGGACCCGAATGTCGCCTTTAATTGTATAATTACCATGTTGCCTAAGTCCCTAATTTCATGAACCGTTAACTATTGTGTTACCCTTATGAGGGATAGGAATAGCCGCTTATTCAAATGATAGTACTATTCGGTTGACGACCCTATCTTAGACCAGGGTTTACGACGAGTAACCTTTGGGACAGATATTTTTTGAGAATAAGAATTGTGGTATATAATTGGTAACAAATACCCTAGAGGGGAAATGGTTTCTTCAAGTCATGCTGGCATTTTGCGTGAGTGACTAAGTTAAGGGGTCGGTGTCATGAGATTAATACATATAATATAGGTTTCGCAATAAGATGAAATACCTGAATAATAGTTTCTGTGCACTGCAATACTATAAATGATTATGATTGATTATATATTGTACTCTAATAATGATTTGATAAACCTATAGATTCGCTCAACATTATTTGTTGACCCTTTTAAGAATGTGTTTCAGGTAATTGAAGGTGATTGATGGCGGAGCTTGCTCAGGAAGGTTGTGGGTTGCTTTTGTGTTTGCTTGTTGGTCTAAAACTTATTTCTTTCCCTTTTGTTGTAACAATTTATCTTATGCTCGTATATTGTGGTTAAACTATTTGGATGGACGGTTGAGATCCTAGGGGGACCTAAATGCTACTCTGAATTTCTAAACTTATGTTTTATTTGGCATCGGAGGTTTTAGACAATTGTTAAATTATTTTCTTTTATATTCTAAACGTCTCATTTGGAGGTCGTTCAATGTATCTTGTGTAATGATGCTTGTGTCTAGCACCCAAATATGTATTTCGCTGCGCAGTAAATTTCGGGGTGTTAGATTATCTTTGTATATAATATATTTTCCATCCACCAGAAACAACGTCTCGTTCGGAGGTTTTAGACAATTGTTAAATTATTTCCTTTTATATTTTAAACGTCTCATTTGGAGGTCGTTCAATGTATCTTGTGTAATGATGCTTGTGTCTAGCACCCAAATATGTATTCCGCTGCGCAGTAAATTTCGGGGTGTTAGATTATCTTTGTATATAATATATTTTCCATCCACCAGAAACAACATCCGACTACGGTAAATAATTTGTTTGTATTAATTATTTTTATGCACGATTCATCAATGGATTTTTGTTATTTTATATCTTCATTTAATTTGTATGATTATGTGATTTTAATGTGATTTTAATTTTTGTGTTTCAAGGGTTTTAAATTATTAGATGTTAGTGATAATTAGCGTAAGTTACACTTTGTTCAGGATACTATTTTAAGTTTTTTTGTAGATTTGATAATTTATGTGATATGTTGTACGTTCGAGGCGTGCTTATCGATATCGAATGATTATCCTTGTTACGGCTAGTGGTTATTATGGAGTCAGATCGGTATGGCTTAGGTTTTGGTTGGAGTACTACTTGCGAATAATCATTGTTGTTAGAATTAGTGGATTTCAAAGACGACAGAATGTTGTAGAGAAATCAAAATAGGAAAAATAGCATAGGTACTTTGGATATTATTTTGTTTGATAGTTTAACTGGTGAGGCTTATTATAGGGATGTGAGGAGATAAATCAAATGAGATAGGAATTTATGAGAGAAATGAAAATAGGGTTAAGATGCGTAAGTATGCTTAACTTTTGTTTGTCTGATGGTTTAGTGGGCTGGATTATTATAGTGATGTGTGTAGATTTGCTAAATTGGGAAAGAAGGCGACGATCACAAGAAAGGGAGTGGTGATTGTATACCTTTAAAGTTCAAATTTGATAATAGTAATGTGTGTAGATTTAGAAGACTGTAGGATTTAGTAGAGAAATTGAAATAACCTTAATATGTTTCATAAGCTTAAACGGTTGATCCATTTGAATAGCTCTATATCCTGTTAAGGATTGCATAATAGCTTGCAAACAAACTAGAGCACTTGAGAGACTCTTACTAAACTCTAATAAGTTATGCGGAATCTAACTTATGAAAGCAAAGAAGAACAACAATATACTCTAACTATTCGATTCTCTATTCATCGACTGAGGGAAAGGTACAAATAACTCATCATACCTATGTTCCTTTTATAATGCAAGGAACCCTAAAATAATCTATTTAGATAAATATATCACATACGCTATATTATCAATATTCTACTATGATAAGTATATCACATACGATATACTCTCTATATACTTAGAACATATCTTTACTAAAGATATACTCATACTTATCCCATAAGCAGTACTTACATTAACACTAACTGTACTTAGCATGTAACGCGTTAACTCTAACAATACTTACCATAACTAATGGTACTTGGTACTTTAACTAACGGTACTTGGTACTTCACAATAATTCCCAACAATCCTCCCCTGGACAAGAATGATAACTTGTTGTCTTCTTGTTTTTCTGTGTGTTGAATGTATACGAATACATGTCTTCAAACTTCACTTCAAACATGGATTGAACTTGGTAAACTTGATCTTGTGTACCAACTGTATGTATCCAAACACTTCTTGTAGATCTTCTTATGATATAATGATCTTCAAATCTTCATCTTTGTCTTCAAAATGTGATCTTCTTTGTCTTTGAACATTCTTCACCGCAACAATGTTGTCTTCATATATTAGTTTCTGTCATCCTTAAGCTTTGAGCCCAATAATATTTTCCTATTTGATGATGACAAAAATTCCTTGTGATTTTCTTGATCTTGAACATACATGAATCTCCTTGAACATGTTGTTGAAATAATTAATGAATCAATAATCCTGCTCGTGTCTTCTCACCTGAAATAAAATAGTTAACAACAAACCAATCTGTATTGGCATCATGATTTTAAGCAAATCATTAGCTATCAACGAATTTGATTTACTCTTTACCAGTTAGCCCTACACTCTAGAATAGCCAATACTTTATTCATCAAGAATAAGGTGTACTGATGACGTATAGTCCCTAGTCGGGCTGGATAGTCCGACTCACGGGTACTACCCGTATACATCAGGAATGGATTAATACTTATACGATACGCGCACGACCCGTGAGGCCCAATAAGTAACTGTCGCACATATGGTTTATTACTTAACCATGTCCTCGTCGCATTACGACATGATCAAACAAGGAGATAATCTATATGTAATTATATTCGCCTAAAGGGAAGAGATATACACTTACCTTGGTTATGCGATAAGGATCAAGCTATTCTGGGTCATTATCTTTTCCTTAGGCCACAAGAGTAGGAGAGCCCAGCCAGGACTCTCTCGGGTATAAAAGGAACCCCCAAGGTTCCACAAAGGTACGAGACACACAATACTCTAAACTCTCACATCATACTCAAACCGATTACTTACTCTCACGCTGGAGTCTAATCGTGGGACAAGCGCCCACGTTAAGCCTAATGGTGTCTCTTTTTAGTGTGCAGGGTCTTTAAATAAGTTTCACTTTGTGCAAGAGCCAGAGTCCACAAGGCTCCAAATTAAGCCTAATTCGGGTCTAGCTCGGTCCATCCAACATTTGTATCAACAAGTTGGCACCATCCGTGGGGCCCTACACTAAATTCTAAGCATGACTAGAAAAGGAACGGATGGAGGTGGCCGAAGGCCGATGCCGATAGACGGTCAAATCATATCCATGGGAAACACCCCCGGATCTGCAAAGCGACGCGAACAATCACGAGGGCGAAACCACCTCTTCTTGGGGAGAGCTCTCCATTCTCAACTCCCCTACCCGTCATAGAGGAGTGTGACCTAGAACCAAGATCAGCTCAGCCTCCCCCAACAAAGATAAACTAAAGCTACCATTCACATCCGAGGAAAGTGAGCAAGTAATTACTACAGAGGCACATGCAATGGAGAAATATGTAGCAAATAATTTAGAGGCTCTGCTACCGCTCGCCACTAAATACATGAAGCACCAGCAGGTCGTGAGAGGGAAAGGACGCGCAGGACGCTATCCATCCTCAGACGATAACTCGTCAAATTCAGAACCGACCAACAGTCACCATACGGAACAAGGGCACAAGCATTCCTCTCCAGAAAATCCAGAAGGAGAAGAGCGAGCTCTTTATCCGCGTAAAAGGAAACATAGAGACTTCTCGCAACCATGGAGAAGGGCAAGAAAAAAAGTTTTCACAAGGAATATAAAGTATTACCCGGACACGATAAAGCGTCACATGCCGACAAATGTCAAAACGTATGACGGCACCACAGATCCACAAGACCACTTGAAGGATTTCAAATCACAAGCAGGAATTGAGCAATGGCCCTAACCTGTATGGTGTAATATGTTCAACTCCACGCTCATAGGAAACACATGGAACTGGTTCTACAGACTCCCACCGCAAACAATAAACGGATTCGAGGTATTACGGAGGGCATTCAAAAGAAATTATGTGCAACAGAAAAGACATGACAGGAGTGCTGTATCACTTGCAAGAATTAAGCATAACCAGGGCGAATACCTGGAGGACTTCCTAGAGCATTTCAAAAGAGAATGTCTTCAAAGAAAGGAATGCCTAGAGATTTTAAAAGTATCTTGCTTCACGGCAGGTATACGCAACAGTGATCTAATACGAAAGCTAAATGAAAAAACCCAAGATGCCTTTGATGGGGTACTACATCGAGTAAGATCCTTCATACAGGGGGAATCAGCTGCCTCAGAAGTCATGCAAAACGCCCATGGTTATAGACCTCGTGACGCGTCTACTAAAGGATCTAGTAGACAAAGTAGGCCTGGAGACCTCGACTACCAAGGAAGTAAAAGAGAGGGATGAGCCAGTAACTTTAGGTTTACTCCCCTTAAGTTAACTCCGAGGGAAATCCTTATATTAAAAGGTGCGAACTTCCCAAGACCATTACCAATGACCACTCCGATGGAAAGGCGCATTGGCAACATATATTGTGAATATCAGGGAGAGAAGGGGCACGCTACGAATGAATGCATTAAACTACATAAACATATCAAGAATATGGTGAGAGAAGGCAAGCTGAAACACCTTGTCAAAAAAGCCACAGAGGATGAAAAACCAAAAAATGCTAACGCAAATGTTTACATGGTACAAACGTGGAAACGAAGGACAAAGAAAAAAGTGATCCAAAAATTCTCGAAAGGGAGAGACATCTCTTTCTCACCCCTCAGCGCAAGTAATGTGGCAGAAGACCCGTTAATAATAGAAATAAACATCGATGAGCACAATATACATCATATGTATGTTGACGGAGGCTCATCAGCAGAAATAATGTATGAGCACTGCTTCTTGAAACTCAGCGCAATAATAAGAAGCCAGATGGTACCTGCGACCTCACCACTCATTGGATTCAATAGAGAAGCGGTGTGGCCTCTGGGCTAACTAAAGCTAGTAGTGAAAGTGGGAAGTGATGAGCATTCAACAAAGGTCTGAATGAACTTTCTAATAATACGATCACCATCGCAGTATAATGTAATCATTGGGCGACCTGCCATACTAGCAATGCGAGAAGTACCCTCTACGGCCCATGGCATGATGAAGTTCCTAGTGGATGAAGGAGTCGTAACAATATTCAACACAGCCGTCCCACTCACAGAGTGCAACACGGTCACGGAACCCTATCGGGTTACAATGGAACCCAAAGTGGATTCACCACCAAACCTAAATGTAAAACCCGTATTAAAAACCTATGAACAGTACACGTGAACAGTAACTTATGAAAACACGGTAAAATTTAAACTTTCCATTTATAATATTAATACACGTGCCACGACAATAAATAACGAACAATCATGAATATTATAAATGTGACACGATCACGAATACCAAAATCACGAATAATAAATCACGAACATGCATGTAAATTATTTAACACACGAAAAATACGGGTTTACCCCATGTGGGCCCCACATGCCACGGCTAGAACAAGAGAGGAAGGCCAAGTAGGCCTTTTGGCCTAAAACCAATTTTAATAAAACTCCTAGAGGAAACCTTTTTCTCATATTTTTAGGTTACAGAAAAAACTTTGTCCTCTCCTCCTTGTCTCTCCTTAACGCCGGCCACACAAGAACAAAGGGCAACCCAAATGAATTTTTGGTGTTTGTTTAATTATTCGTGATCTCCTTTTCATTCTATACGCATTGGTATATTCAAAAACCTTTTATTTTATTTTATTTTATTATGATTCCATGTTTAAAAATTAATTAATCACATGAACATGTAAACTAATAACTAGGATTAATTAATTTTGGGTCAAGGGTACGTTTGGTTTGAGTTTGTGGTTCGGCTGAGGCACAAAAGCCCCCAAAGGGGGTGTTCGGTTTGTTTTTATCACCAACACCAAGACCAAAGAAGATCTCGGCTTGGTTGGTCTTCGGTCGGGGCAGCAAGGGAACCCCGACCTTGGGTCGGGGTGTTTTTGTTTTCGGTTTAGGGTGGAGCCGAGACACCATCGAGACCCCAAAGGGTGCTCGGTTGGTTTTGTTTGATCGGACCCGAGACAAAGGGACCCCGACTTCGAGTCGGGGTATGATTGCATGTTTAGTTGTTAAGTAGTGTCAACCGACATCCTTTCCAAGGTCTCGGTGGGACTTGTTTATAGCTTATTTGATTCGGCTTATAATAAAACACGGGCTCGGGATTCGGTTTTTATAAAAACTATTTTTATAAATCATGTCATATAAAACTTTAGGTTAATTTATTTATTTAATTAATTCATGTATAACCTAAGGTATTTATACCTAGTTATTTTAATTAAACATGTATTTTAATTAAAATCTTATAACATATAGTTTAATTAAATTAACCAGTTATTTAATTAATCAACTATAACCACGACTTGTATTGTACTAAGTTAACTTCATTCATTATTTATAATTCAGCTTAATTCTAATTATGGAAACTTAATGTTTTTGGGGAGTTTCTATTTTTGGAAACATTCTATTTTTGGAAACTTACTATTTATGGAAACCTGCTATATTTAGAAAGTTACTTAGTATTACAATACAAGTATTATAATACACTAATACATGAATAATACACAACAGAACATCAGAATAACTACAGAATACTCAGTACAACTGTAAAAAATGACAGAATACATATAACAAGCAAATAACACACGGAACCAGTAAAACACATGTAATTCAGACAAATCATACACGCCCATATTTCTTATGTAGTGTTATCCGTAAAGGAGGATTAGTCTTCATCATTTCGTTAGCTTCTACTGGACATAAGGTACGAATTTCCCGTCCTTCAGTAAGGACAATCTCTTCCTTCATTAGGATTTCCTGTATGCAACCAACTGTTTTCCCAATAGTTATAGATTAAATGCTTTTGTTTTATTAGTTACTGTCACACCCCACCATGGCGGAATATGGGGCACGACGTATGGATATCATCACAACAATAGCGTGTCTATAGAGATAACTAAAATGCAAAATATAATGACATAAATGGCGACACAATGTCATGACAATATCTCAACAATGCAGGAGTCTAGGTAAGTAGGTAACAGTCCTACCTCTTACCCAAGACAAACAAATAACACTAACAATCAACATATAGGTTCATAATATCACTCAAAGAAACAAACAGCAAAATAAACTAAGAAGGAACGGGGATCTCCTTCTAAATGCATTCCTACTCGACTCCAATCCTAGCCACATAAGTTCTCATGCTTAACCACGTTATCACCTGAAAGAGACACTAAAACACGTCAACATAAAGTTGGTGAGAGTCATAGGTTTAGACTCCAACACAAGACAAGTCATAAGCTGTGATTACCATAAACCAATAAACATATGGACAATGCGCTACAATTATGTATTAACAACTAACAATTCAAGATCAAACATTTCAAACCAAAACCAAGGCTCCTACCTTGCCAAACAACATGGTACCATAGATGATCACACTATGTACCTATCCCAAGGCCACTACCTTGGCAAACCACAAGGCCACTACCTTGTCAAACCACAAGGCCACTACCTTGTCAAACCACAAGGCCACTACCTTGTCAAACCATTGGTCCCATAGGCGCCCATACACCTATGTACCTTTCCAATCCAGATCATACACAAACAAGAATCACATAGCAGTTAATCATATAATGTACACACAAGTTCATCTCAAATCACAAACACATTCACAACATCAATTTTTAGAAAATAACTCAACACAGTGTCTCTTCCATCCCATCTGGAAGTCAAAATAAATATTAAACATGGGACTATAAAACTCACCTGATAGCTTCTTCACAAGTCCTCGCACTAGCAACAAGCTATCAAACCAAAAACACGCAATCAATACATGATCCAACCACTAAAACGGCTCATCAACCTATGATTTACATCTAGTCTATTCCCATATAAAAACCTCATTGATAAGCTCTAACCATCCCATTAACCTTCCCTAACAAGTCCTTAACTTGATTAAGTTTAATAACTATCCCGTTCATATTTTACACAAAACAGTCCCAGTTTTTAAGTCTCAAAACTTTAAGTCAAACGTCTACTTAAACATACCCATGGTTTCTGTAAATAGAATATTCATACCCTTAAATATGTTGACTAACACCTGCCACTGGCCCTAACCTTAAAGATACTGTTAAGGCCCCGATATACATATATATACTTTTGTCATTCCAGATTTCCTGATTTTAAACATACTAAACGTTTGTTACCATTAAGGGGTCTTACCCTAAACCACAACCTTAGCCCAAGTGCAGATACTTACTACAATATATAAACCATCTCTCATGTTCGTGAGAAGATTCCAATGCAACCCTAAGTACCCCAAACAACCCAAAACTTAAAAAGAAAACAGGCTGAATTCAAAACTGTATTGACCTCCGACTGTTGTAACCTGTTTTTGACCCACTTCCCGACCTCCAATTTAGTTCTCGTTTCTTGATTTAGAAAGTCAACTCAAATACCTATTCAGGGCTAGCTTGCGCATCTTGAATGTTCCTAGAACTCCAGATATGATCAAAACAATGACACCAAAATTCTGCCCAGTTTTTAAAAACGGGTTTAACAAAATCAACCTCATTAATTAACCCTAAACCCTCTAATTACAAGCCCTAATTCATGTAATCATTATAAAACCATTAATATAACATTAATCTACTGTTTTTATATAAACCCTAACCCTAATCCATCATAAGATGATTAAAGAAAACATAAAAACAATTAAAAAGAAAAGGGTTTTGAAGGTTTTACCTTTAGAACAATGGAAGATGAAGAAAACCTAATTTTTATGAAGAACCCTAATTCTCCTCTATGAAACTCACGAATTTTTATTTGTCTCCAGGTATTTATGATCTTTTTGGTAGTAAATAATACAATATATAGGGTGTACATAAAATCCTAGTCCAAGTATAAGTCCACTTCCTTTTTTTCTCCTCTTTTTCCTTTTTTTTCTCTTCTAAACCGACCCAAACACCCCTAATTTCGTTTTTTTCTTTATTTTTTTTCTTTTTATTGTTAATTAATATCTTATTAATATTACCTTAATTTACCTTAATTTATTTCAGCTCCTAAAACTCCCAAAACCTCAAAACCGTAAAACTAGTCAAATTTACGCGTTTTACCGTAAAAGACGTAAAATATACACTTTTATAAAAAATCTCAAATTTTGAAATAAACATTATAATTAAGTCCTAAATGACCTAAAACCATCCCGAAAAATATCCATATGGCTAATTACCTCATCCGAGACCTCTAAATGCTAAACCGTAAATCGTAAAAAATACGATTTTCTATAATACATATACGTATACGTAAACACCAAAATATCACTATTTCATTTCATAGTCACCACTTGTGAGCTCATGAACATGAAATAACCGTTCCTCGATTTACTTATGAGTACTCTATACTCATAAACGATAACCACACCAACCTCGTTCACACAAAATAAACACGTAAACACACAAATAAAATAAGCACACATAAAATAACCTAAAAGTAAGACCAAGTGACGAACCTCAAAACCACGGTTGTCACATCACTCCCTCCTAATAGAAATCTCGTCCCGAGATTTACTCCTTAGGATCAAACACACAACCACAAATCA
The DNA here is from genome assembly GCA_025667525.1 of Glebionis coronaria. NCBI lineage: Eukaryota > Viridiplantae > Streptophyta > Magnoliopsida > Asterales > Asteraceae > Glebionis > Glebionis coronaria. Next base: position 461,574,658 of record CM046877.1, read on the forward strand.
CATGAGGATACTTGTTCTAAATGAACTCCTCTCATTTCCACGTAAACCTCAGTTCAGGTTTCAAAATACCACATATACAAACCAAAAATAATTAAACTCATCGCCAAACTCTTGACCTCACAGTCAATAAATCTCACAGATGATTCTTTGATAAAAACAAAGACTCTTATTAATACCAGTCCCGAATAACCGTTTATGCAAAATGCATTCTCATACAACCTTTACCAATCTTAATACATGAAATGTATCATGTATACAACTCATTTCCCCCAGGTAATTCTATGTTCATAAGCTAATGGTCCGATCTTTCCAATGATCATAAATAGACCTACAAAACTCTACCTCAACTCTTCCATTTTACCAAAACGTACCACCCGTTACTATGGGTGAAACTTCCTACATACTTTGTCACTAGCTCTAATGGTTTCCTCATTTTCTACATAACATCCCTTGTTTCTCTCATTCTTTCCACAAACACCATTTCCACATCGGTAGCCTCTTTTACCAATTCTAGTCCACATTGGGGACAACTCACCCTATCCTTTCATACAGTGCCTCAAATGGCATTTATCGACTACGTCCCTTTTCTCCATACGATTGTCCAAGCCACGCAACATACACGTTGACGCGTTCTCTGCTTTAGACAACTCAACTTGTGCAACCTATATCCTTTATCCAAACCACCCTAATACGTCATCCCTATAGTTCAAGTTCGTCTCAGCTTCACTTCATTCTTCTTATTCCACGCCTCATCAACCATGCTTGCCTTTCCCAGATGGTACTTGGCCTTGCAATTTTCTTTCATCACTTAACTCCACCCACCATCTTTTCCAAATGTTCAATCAAGATGATTAAATATGTGTTGGAGACGTTCATGATCCGTATAGATCATTCTCTACGTCTCGTACACCAAAATGCCTCTAACATTCTAGGCAGATATAACAGTCCAGCTCCACTAACGAAGTCTTATCTAGTTCTTCCAAGTCTTCAGTTCTTGCAACGTATAAGCAATCGCCTTTCTTTGTCGTTCTCGTACACATCCAAATCCTTGCTCCACGTGTCGTCATGCTTCGCAAATTCACCCAGTCCTTCCGATAATGCCAAGATCGGCTCATTATCCAATCCACCTCTTCAGCCTCCAAAACGCTCCCTCATCCTTCTTCACTTCACCCTTGCTGGTTCCATGATATGCCACCACCTCTACTGCTCATCCTCGTAAACTTAATCCTAAAACTTACTCTTGAAAATCTCACGTATAACTCCCTTTCCTAACAACTCCAAATCCAACACATAATTCGCCTCATCCTCCTTCTAAGATTTGAGTAGGTCAAAATGTCGTCGATGCTCCCGATGACAACTCGTTTATATACGTTCATGCACACTCGATTCATTGACTCCATGAGAACCGCTAGTGCTTTGGCGAAGCCAAATGCATAACCGTAAACCCAAAGCGTTCATACAACATCCTTAGCAATTTCAACTATGTCCTCCTCACACCCTCTCTTAGCGGCAACACGAATAAATTTCTTGCAATTTCTAACAGCTCTTGTTTTTAAATCACTCCATCAGCGATTTTCCTTGGAAAGACACTAACTACAACTCTTCTCACCTCTCCTACTTGCTCTATTCATGGTTCTACCTCAAAGTAATAGGCAACCTTACTAAGTTTCAGGAAATTTTCAGAAAGCATACATGCCTTACGAAACATATCCCCTTCCAACACTCCCTATGGCGCGTTACTTGTGCCAATAACCATACATTATGCAACCTCTATTCATCTCCCTTGACACTCCTAAGAGACCTCATGACCACATTAGTTCGTCTACGAACTTCTTTCCTCCCCACTAAGGGCATTCCGACCGTTCTCTCATGGTCACCTACTTAAGCGTGTAGGCGCGACCAAGTCTTTCATACGACTACTTCAACGCTCTCAAACAATACGTAACCAAAACTACATCCTGAATACACCAGATACGATCAACGAATCAAACCCACGGATAACTAACGACATTTCACGTGCACCAGTTAAAACAAGTCAAAACCACGAGACTCAAAAGAAAACTCAAACCCAAAACGTGTATCAATTCAAAATGACCCATGACAACGAAAAATAATCCAAGAAACACCCAATGGCAACCAAACATATTACGCCCCGTGACATATTATTTAAACCGTGCAAAAGATCGACTTTTACAAAAGAATATATATCTTCTTTTTTTATTATTATCTCCCACATCTATGTGACTCAAACAATCTACAAACAACCCTCTTGACGAACTCAAAACGCAACTCAAAGACTAGGTATCCCGTGCATCCCAAATCTTAAAAATAAACTACTATTTAAAACTCAACCTTTAACCCGACACTTGTACAATAATTTCGGCCAAGATACTGACCTCCCATGAATATACATTCTAAATATTTGAAAAGTACGTTCCGAGTACATAATTTTAGGCTTTTGAATCATCCAAAAAGCTTTAAAAACGAACAAGTTATGACCAAAACAGTTTTATGTTAATGAAAGATAAAATTGTATGTGAAATCTTCATAAACTCAATTTAACCTTGTATTAATAATTATAAATAACGTGAATCGGTTAAACCCAATTATATAAACTATGTAAGTAGAAAGAAATTTTACTTCGCTTTATATTAAAGAAAGTCTTTTAGAATTTGAAATAAATAAGTGTTGACTAAAAAGAAATCTTATGTTACATCTTGTTTCAAACACGACCCCAACACCTTACCCTTATTTTACCGAATACGACCAACTATCTAACCCTATACTAGATTTCCAAGTCCCCTTTTTCCATATACCAACCAAAAGAAATGTAAGACTCAACACAAAAGATTTCATTATCTCAAAAGAAATCCCAGGTTATTTCAATAGACTTAAAACCAAGAACACCGTTTTAAAACGTACACGTGAAATACGAAACTCAAAGAATACGCTACAAGACAAAGTTCAAAAGATTCAAAACGTCGTTGAAACTCCACCAAACTCCAGCACCATAAAACACGAACAAACATAAGGTACGTTCAAGTTATTATAACTAGTGAACGACCATATACCATAACTTAACACCTAGTAGTATATATACATCCGCATATATATACCTATTAAATTACCCAAAACATACTCGTTACCATACATGTCGGATCAACCAATCACGTCATACACTCGTTTTCCACACAGGTAATCACCATCTCACCGTGCCACAACAAGGCATAAAGCCCACCTCCAAAACCAAACCATATCGTGTGACCCCACAATCACACAACACAACTATAACCCAGAACATATAAGACAAAAAGAACAATAGCCATATCATAGGCAGCCATTACATAAACCCATATATTATACGTATACCCAAAATCTACATCTCATCATATACAAGCATGTACTAACCCTCTTTCATGCAACAATACTTGGGAACCCATTGAAGTTGTGGTACTTGTATAACTATGTTGGCCACCATACTTATACAATTACCCTTTCCCCAATGCACTCCCTCCTATGATGACACTTATAAGAATCAATACAACATATAACACATAAATCCATCTACTCACATAAGCTCATAACCACATAACCAATAAGATCCAAAACTCCATATTAAAATAACATAGTAAAACTCTTGGAATACAAAAATCCATAGTCTAGCTAAAACAGTATAGACTAAATCCAAAACAAAACATAATCAGTTATAAGTCATGTCGCCCATAAGAGTGGAAACCCCTTAAAATCCTTCATATCCACCTACTCCTCCTAACTCGAACAACCACATGATTCTTAGGGAACATGACTTAAACATCAAAAGACAAAAAAACATACCTCAAGTACATAAAATAACCCAATAAAAGTTAGAAACTACTATGTAACAAATTATGTACTATAATGTACAATATAAGCAAAATACGACAATGACTAGCGTGGATGATTATGGTTCAACCCGCACTACTCACACCCCGAAAGGAAAATAACATGTGGCTAAGTATGAACTTACTATGGTTCAATTCATACTAGTCAAAACATCACAATAAATAACATCCAAACACATCAATTATAATAAATGCACACATACTCCTATGACGCCTATATGCAGGGACCCTTAAGCTATAGACTAGGCTACGCGACTAGGCAACCTAATTCTCTATAACCATTGTCTCTGATACCATTCTGTCACACCCCACCATGGCGGAATATGGGGCACGACGTATGGATATCATCACAACAATAGCGTGTCTATAGAGATAACTAAAATGCAAAATATAATGACATAAATGGCGACACAATGTCATGACAATATCTCAACAATGCAGGAGTCTAGGTAAGTAGGTAACAGTCCTACCTCTTACCCAAGACAAACAAATAACACTAACAATCAACATATAGGTTCATAATATCACTCAAAGAAACAAACAGCAAAATAAACTAAGAAGGAACGGGGATCTCCTTCTAAATGCATTCCTACTCGACTCCAATCCTAGCCACATAAGTTCTCATGCTTAACCACGTTATCACCTGAAAGAGACACTAAAACACGTCAACATAAAGTTGGTGAGAGTCATAGGTTTAGACTCCAACACAAGACAAGTCATAAGCTGTGATTACCATAAACCAATAAACATATGGACAATGCGCTACAATTATGTATTAACAACTAACAATTCAAGATCAAACATTTCAAACCAAAACCAAGGCTCCTACCTTGCCAAACAACATGGTACCATAGATGATCACACTATGTACCTATCCCAAGGCCACTACCTTGGCAAACCACAAGGCCACTACCTTGTCAAACCACAAGGCCACTACCTTGTCAAACCACAAGGCCACTACCTTGTCAAACCATTGGTCCCATAGGCGCCCATACACCTATGTACCTTTCCAATCCAGATCATACACAAACAAGAATCACATAGCAGTTAATCATATAATGTACACACAAGTTCATCTCAAATCACAAACACATTCACAACATCAATTTTTAGAAAATAACTCAACACAGTGTCTCTTCCATCCCATCTGGAAGTCAAAATAAATATTAAACATGGGACTATAAAACTCACCTGATAGCTTCTTCACAAGTCCTCGCACTAGCAACAAGCTATCAAACCAAAAACACGCAATCAATACATGATCCAACCACTAAAACGGCTCATCAACCTATGATTTACATCTAGTCTATTCCCATATAAAAACCTCATTGATAAGCTCTAACCATCCCATTAACCTTCCCTAACAAGTCCTTAACTTGATTAAGTTTAATAACTATCCCGTTCATATTTTACACAAAACAGTCCCAGTTTTTAAGTCTCAAAACTTTAAGTCAAACGTCTACTTAAACATACCCATGGTTTCTGTAAATAGAATATTCATACCCTTAAATATGTTGACTAACACCTGCCACTGGCCCTAACCTTAAAGATACTGTTAAGGCCCCGATATACATATATATACTTTTGTCATTCCAGATTTCCTGATTTTAAACATACTAAACGTTTGTTACCATTAAGGGGTCTTACCCTAAACCACAACCTTAGCCCAAGTGCAGATACTTACTACAATATATAAACCATCTCTCATGTTCGTGAGAAGATTCCAATGCAACCCTAAGTACCCCAAACAACCCAAAACTTAAAAAGAAAACAGGCTGAATTCAAAACTGTATTGACCTCCGACTGTTGTAACCTGTTTTTGACCCACTTCCCGACCTCCAATTTAGTTCTCGTTTCTTGATTTAGAAAGTCAACTCAAATACCTATTCAGGGCTAGCTTGCGCATCTTGAATGTTCCTAGAACTCCAGATATGATCAAAACAATGACACCAAAATTCTGCCCAGTTTTTAAAAACGGGTTTAACAAAATCAACCTCATTAATTAACCCTAAACCCTCTAATTACAAGCCCTAATTCATGTAATCATTATAAAACCATTAATATAACATTAATCTACTGTTTTTATATAAACCCTAACCCTAATCCATCATAAGATGATTAAAGAAAACATAAAAACAATTAAAAAGAAAAGGGTTTTGAAGGTTTTACCTTTAGAACAATGGAAGATGAAGAAAACCTAATTTTTATGAAGAACCCTAATTCTCCTCTATGAAACTCACGAATTTTTATTTGTCTCCAGGTATTTATGATCTTTTTGGTAGTAAATAATACAATATATAGGGTGTACATAAAATCCTAGTCCAAGTATAAGTCCACTTCCTTTTTTTCTCCTCTTTTTCCTTTTTTTTCTCTTCTAAACCGACCCAAACACCCCTAATTTCGTTTTTTTCTTTATTTTTTTTCTTTTTATTGTTAATTAATATCTTATTAATATTACCTTAATTTACCTTAATTTATTTCAGCTCCTAAAACTCCCAAAACCTCAAAACCGTAAAACTAGTCAAATTTACGCGTTTTACCGTAAAAGACGTAAAATATACACTTTTATAAAAAATCTCAAATTTTGAAATAAACATTATAATTAAGTCCTAAATGACCTAAAACCATCCCGAAAAATATCCATATGGCTAATTACCTCATCCGAGACCTCTAAATGCTAAACCGTAAATCGTAAAAAATACGATTTTCTATAATACATATACGTATACGTAAACACCAAAATATCACTATTTCATTTCATAGTCACCACTTGTGAGCTCATGAACATGAAATAACCGTTCCTCGATTTACTTATGAGTACTCTATACTCATAAACGATAACCACACCAACCTCGTTCACACAAAATAAACACGTAAACACACAAATAAAATAAGCACACATAAAATAACCTAAAAGTAAGACCAAGTGACGAACCTCAAAACCACGGTTGTCACAGTTACCTTAGCCATATACATGCATGACCAATTTCACCTAGTTATGGTGGTACCATAACCATAACACTAGAGGCACTAGTGTTATGACTTCACCACGACGGAGTGATAGCTCGTGGCGTCCCTTTTTAGTTATTTGGCCATTATATTATTTTTTTATCATGTGGGGCGTATGGGTGCATCCTAGTTACATGTTTCAGTCAGGATTTTCATGGTGAATGTGGTGTGTGCCTTGCATCCTTCACAAGGAGCTGATCCTTCCTACCCACTGACCAATTAACTAGAGGCAATCCCTCTAATTGCATGATGAGGTCTCCCCTCCAAGTATTCATGTACGTTGTTGACCTCATGACCTATATTGGCTATTATGGTACAGTAACTAATACAGATTTTCATAAGTAACATAAGCTATGTTTTCAGAACTAAAACTAGTTAACATGAAAGACAACTAGGTTTTCCATGACTTATTCATTTCCGCGGCCATTCATGCTTTATATTCTTTATATGCTTCCATACTCTATGTTTTTCCATGCTTTATTGTATGTCCGTGCACTGAGCGTTATGCTCAGCTGTCTACTTTTCCATGTTCCCAACGGCAGGTACCCAAGGACGCAAGTAGGAATTCTAGAGTATGTGCATTCAGATTTGGAAGCTATCCGACCTCTTTTACCTTATGCATTTATTCCTACTTTATCATACTTTACATCTTTTGGACATTGTTTAGTCCTTTCCATTTATAGTACTTATATTGCTTGTTTGTGAGTTACTAGAATACTGATGTTTGATTCCGGTATTTCTATTTATGGTCATGAATGTTTAGACATTTACCTTGCATGCTTTGGTGATACGCCATAATTTACTGTAGCATTCTATCCTATTAAATGGGATGGTAAAATTCTGGTATCAGAGACAAGTTTTCGACCTGTAGCTCTGTAAAAATGACATGTGACTTACGGGTAGTCACCAGTGTCTTCCTAGAACTGACAGTTAGTTTTCACGCTTTCATTCATTTTCATTTTATTTCATGCATTCATATCATTGCAGCAGGTTTATGACTAAGTAATGGTTGGTACAGGACTGGCCCTATTTAGTCGCATGTGCTTTTATCGAAACTTTTAACTTTGGGACCGACCCATTGGCGTCCCTACGCCATGTCTTTATTTTGAGTGAGCTGACCAGAGGCGTTGACTCCCGTTCATATAAAAGTTTTATAAACTGCATCATGCATTTTTGTACATTGTTTCATGCATTATAAACTGCTTCTTTGATTTACACATTGTTCATGCATTCTTATGTTATTTCATTTCAGATTTATAATTTAAGTTGCATTTTGTGGTTTTCAACTGTCAGATGGTGAAAAATAGCAATACTCCAGATTTAGCAGCAGCTGTCAATGCAGCCTGCAAGCCCTCCTTCCCCAATTTCGCAACGAAGTCAGAAACGAAGTTCGTGCAAAATTTCAGGCTCATGGCAGCAACAATAACAATCCTCCACCACCGCCATCCCTTTCCAAGACTGAGTGGCATGAGCTGTCAAGGGAGTACTATGAAATTAGGCAAGGAGTTGAGGAGAGCAGTAGCGAGTTCATGAAACGTTTTCTTCGGCTGGCCGACTCTATTGGCACAACAACACATACTGCTGAAGAACAAGCACACCACTTCCGATGGGCTCTTCGTACACCGGTCCCCAATGAGTTGGCAAATTCCAATTTTAGCACGGTGGCTCAGGTGGCCAATGCAGCTCGGAAGTATGAGATCCTGCAGGAACAAGGGGTGTATGGTGAGGACAATCCAGCTAAGAGGTATCTTAAATAACCATTTGTTAACCGGTGAAGTTTTCAATAGGTATTTTTCGTGATTCTCTGTTCAAATTTCTTATTTCAGACAGAAGACTAAAGTCTGGAATCCTCCGGCTACTCAGAAACAATCCTCCGAAGAGAAGGGTATTTTCGGCTACCAAAATGATGTTAGCGAGTACAGGTCCTCACCTTTACATTCAATGTTATTAAGCTGCATACATTTCACTATTCTGACACACCAGCGCTTATAATCATGAACAATGGTTACGAGAGGAACCAGGACCACGGAGGTTCACAATTGAACCATCCTTCAACACCAGGTAATGTTCAAACCTTGTATGTAATCATGTTTGTGTTCCACGATCATGTCTCATGCATGAAATCTGGTCGCAGGCTCTCCGCTAGTTGGGAGGCCTTCTGCGAGATCCATGCACCCAATTTGTCCGAATTGTCCGCTTAGACATTCGGGTGTTTGCCGCCGAAGTACTGGAGGATGTCTCAAGTGTGGCCAACAAGGCCATCAGCAGAAGGACTGTTGCCAAGGTGAGATAGAAGGCATCTCTGGACACACCGACACCAAGCCACCTCCTACTTCTGGTCGCGTGTTCACTACTACCCGAGATCAGGCGAATAAGACCTCAGGTACTATCACCGGAAATATCTTTTTGAATGGTTTGGCAGCATGTGTTCTATTTGATACTGGGGCGACGCATTCAGTCGTGTCCACTACTTTTGCTGTACGTGTTAGGATTTCCCCGATGCCATTATATAATTCCTTATGCATTTCCACGCCACTTAGGGACTCTGTACAATCACTCAAGTGTATAGAGATCTTCCCCTGGAATTTGATGACAAGATCCGTAGAGTTGACGCACTTCCTTTGGACATGTGTAATTTTGACTTGATTTTTGGGCATGGACTGGTTATCCAAACACCAGGCCACGATTGACTGCCACACTTATCGAGTTATCTTCGGTGATGTTAAATACAGAGAGTACATACACCATGGTTTTCTGCCAGGGAGGTCAGTACAGTTTATTTCATCCATGGAGGCGCGTGCATTGCTATCACACGGCTGTCAGGGCTTCATAACCAATATTCATGACATTACTGCCGAGTCTCCATCGATCCAAGATCAGCCTATTGTGTTAGAGTTTTCTGACGTATTTCCAGATGAACTTCCGGGCATACCACCTGTTCGTGAGGTTGAGTTTGGAATAGAGCTCATACCAGGTACTGAGACAATTTCCAAAGCTCCTTACCGTATGGATCCTATAGAGCTTAAGAAGCTAAAAGATCACCTGCAGGAACTTCTGGAATGAGGTTTCATCCGTCCCAGTGCATCGCCATGGGGTGCACTGATAAGATGGCATTTATACATGATGTCATCGTTCTTTTCGGGCTTTAAATGCATAAAATGTCATCAAAATACCATATATATGCTTGTGTTTATGTACTTGTGTATTTTAGGTATGTATATCATGAAAAAGATAAAAGATCACAAGAAACAAGGAAAAACGAACACGAGAAACGAAGCCGCACAATCAACCAGGCCCTAGTTTGTGATTTATCAAAGAAAAACCCTTGAAGACTAGAATATGTACAAGATTGACCCCTCATTTATGAAGAATTGACACTTAATACCTTTGTATATTCATAATTACAAGTTTGGTCCCTTAAGTTTGTCAAAATGACAAAAAGGTCATTCATCATTGAAGAATTGGCAAATTTAGTCCTTCAACAAAACTAAATTGTCAATAATGGTCCTTCATGAAGTCCAAGATCCAAAGAAGCCCTTGAAGTTTAAGAATATTACACTTCTAGTCCTTTAAAAATGGAGTAAACATCAAAAGGACTGAAATTGTAATTACATCAAAGTTATTAAAGCCCTAAATCCTTGTTTGGAAACCTTTTGTGGCCAAAACATGAATTCTGAAACTTCTACAACAAAGGGAATGCGTTTAACAAGGGTGGAAAACATTATTTACCACTTTTCCGAAAGTCTGAGGACCCATATTGACAAAACCAAACATTCAAATGCTTAATTGCGCCAAACACACTTACCCCTACTGATTTCAGATCAAACGTGGCACCGTTCACACGTATGAAACCCAGTTTTAACTTTTTACCATCAAAGGGGTTTTCAAAATTACTTTAACCAAATGATAATTCACCTTCCCACGAATCATTCCCACGCCTAAACTCACACACCCACTCACCAAAATGACCCCACACTTCTAACCGTCCACCTATCATGTGACACCCTCCCCACCAAGCAATGCCACATGGCATGATCAACGTCCTACACTCCTTGCTTGGCCCCAAAGCTAAAATGAACAACTAGGATTGAATTGGACAGCTCATACACATCAAACGCGTCTAGAAGGCTAAGGGCATTTTTGAGACTTTATAGCTAGGGTTTCTCATGTATTTTGATTCTAGAATCGTCTATGTTAGCCTATAAAAGGAGACCTCAACATGTGAGAGTCCCTTTGTTCCAGATTCTAGCTAAATCCTTGTAATTCCTTTTTATGAAATAAAAGTTTGGATTTTGGAAAATTGTGATCTCCCTTTTATGTTTTTGTAAAAGTTTGGTATTTGATTAGCTAATAAATCGTTTTGGATATGTGTACTCGTTCATTCTCGGTATCTAATCGAATTGATCATGGTTTACGGTGGACTTATTGTTTTTGGTAACTAAAAGGGGGAGCTTTTGATTAGCTATTTCTACTGATAATATAAACGACAAAGTTATTAAACATAAAAATAAAAGAGGGAAATCTAACCTTGATATACGGGAAAAGAAAATTTTAAAATTAATTTGGAACAAAAATCAATTCCACAAATAAAAACTCAAACCTGTCGGAATACCCCCTGTCGGAATACCATCGGAATAATGATCAGAAAAACCTGTCGGAATGTTATCAAAAATCCTATCGGAATATCTAAAATTATATCAGAATAACATATGGTAACCACTATCGGAATACCTATCGGAAAATCCGTCGAAAAGTCTGTCGGAAAGACCGTCGGAATGATAGATCAACAATCATATAGGAATGATGATCGGAATAACGATCGGAATACCAAAACCCTATTTCGATGAAAACTAACGGAAAAACAATCTGAAAAACGATCGGAATAGTAAACCCTTTTCCGATGGAAGCAATCGGAATCACTGTCGGAAAGGTAAACCCTTTTCCGATGGAATGTAGAATGAAAATAAGCAAAACCGAATATGCTCCTTTTTTAATAAGAACTAACCGAAACTTAACCAAATCAATAATGAAAAGAACTCAATAAGCCCGAATGAAAAACTTTCAAAACACTAAATAAGCAAGATTTATAAAATAGACTTTAAAAAGTTTAAACTTTTAAAAACACTAAAAAGAAAATAAGCTAAAACTGAAATAAGCTAAAAGCACAAAAAAATTGAACTTATCATTCGTATGAAATTGATAAGAACAAAAAGATAAAAACTTTAATCAAAATAAGCATAAAGATGAAAACACTTACTTGAGCCGAATCAAAATCAATATTAAAACAAGAAAGGTAGAATAAGATAGATTATGAAAAGCTTGAAATTAAACTTGGATACTAAAGATCCAAATACAAAAATTAAAGTGAAAAGCTTAAAGCTTTGAAAGAAAATAAAAGAAATCTATAGAGAGAAAGTAGAAACATCTACTCCTACCTCTCTCTAAAGATATGAACTAAAAATAAAATTGACTAATTCCCTAAAATGAAGGTTTAAGGGAGTATTTATAGGGGAGGAGAGGTGTGGTGTGTTGCTTCTTTCTTCCTTTTGTCTTCTCTTCTTTTTAAATAACTCCTCTTTCTCGACTTTGTCTCTGGATTTGTTGAATGATAACTTGAACTCGTCTTCTAATTTTCTTCTTTTAGTAGACTTGGTTCTTCGACTTCGTTAAACTTCCGTCTTTGGACTTTTTCTTCGATAAATCTTCAAAATAGGCCTTTGACTTCCGTTCTTTTTGCACTCTTGATCTTTTGACTTCGTCTTTTGTCTTTTTCTTCGATAAAAGCCCGTGAAAGCCCGTGTTTTCTTTGTTTTTCATATTTTTGTCCTAAAACACAATATAAACACAAACCACGCATAATTCCGACTTTTACGACATAAAATACACGTTTTGATCTTGTTTCTATTATAATTAAGTGGTAAAAGGATATGTGTTTTCACACTTATTAAATCCCCTAAACTTGCCATTGCAATGCCCTCATGCAATGCATTAATTTCAAAGCACGATTTACATTTTCCATCATAATTAACCCACCTTGGCCTTTATTAAATACTAGATAATAAGGAAACTTAAAAAGATAGAAATTAACAAAATACTAGAAAGAGGAACAAGTAAAGAGATCGAAGACTTACGTTAGGGCTTTGCATGTCATGAATGTTTATCACCCTCAAGTTTCACGTTCCCCAAACCAAGCTTAAAAACGAGATCATTGTTATTATAAATTAGTAAGCTAACACGCACTCATGTGGCTAAATTATTCGCTTAGACTCCCTTATTCCTAGGTGTGTCTCTTATATTTTATTGTTGTCTTGAATGATCACGAAGATGCATTGTTGACTTTTTTTGATAGTTTATTTTGGCCGAAAATAAAGTAAGACGATTTAATCAATAGTTAGCTAAAGGACAAAATCTTTTAAAACTGCTTCTCGGGACCTCTTAAAGTTCTTATCTTGGCTTAACTCGCTTCACGATTTGAGACCTTTCTCGGATCGATGTTTGGCATTGACTTCATACTTCAAATCTTGAGAGACGTTCTTGAAATAATGGTCTTCTCTTCATAATAGGAATTTCTTCACTTGAAGTTTTTGAGATATTCTTCATACTTGGACCACGACTTCTTCATTTTTCTCCAACCATTATTTGCGATTTTGATTATACAACGATCCGCCTCCTTTTAGGACTTGGATCTATTTATCCTCATACCTTGCTAGGGTCTTTTCGGATATACTTCTCCATGATCTTTAGGGGAGTATTTGCTTTTCGTCGTGTGTCTCGATCCTTTATATTGATTTTTGATAAATGATTCTTCACATCAGTTTGGATCTTTAGCAACAAAATGTAGCCCTCATGCCTTGTTAGGGCCTTCTCGGACTCGCCAATCTTCGCATCCTGCTTCAATAAGTTATGCCTTGGCAATGAACTCTAATTAATACCGAGAAACTTTTAAACGATCTTGTGCTAGAAGCTAAGTTACTTTTCAAATCGTACGACCTTACTTATTGCAAATATATTTATTAACAAGCTATGGGAGAAAAAACTCATAATTAACTCACATAAATTCATGAAAGAATACCAAACTTATAATTGACTCTATCATCTCTTGTTCTTCACAATTAATAATCTCAAGGAATGAGACTCGTGGATGCTTAGCCAATTAAATCAAAGTTCTGGGTTTTCAAGTCATGTATAAGATCTTGCATCTTCTTATACTTTTTCAAGTTTAGAATTTTCATTTTAAAGTTCCCTTGATAAACGACTTTCTAGGATCAATTATTGGAACTTGCGAAAACTTCTTGTTCTTAACCCGTAAGAGCTAAGACTTTCGCGTTTAAAGTTCCCTATATAAAAGCCTAGCAAAACTTTATTTAAACATGTTAAGGATACTAGCTAGAGTAAACTTGGATAAGTAAACTCGGGTTGAGTCAAAAGATTCATGACGGGCCTAATATATCAACGACATCTAAACTCATTAAAACCATTTTATTTATTTATTTTTCTCTTTTGACTTTATTCTTGGAATGAAATATATACATACGATGCGATAAAAAAAGGAAAGAACATAAAATAGAATAAATGAAAAATACTACTAGGCCAAAATAGATCAAAAATTTTGAAAAATGTCGAAAAATTAAATTTTCCGGTTAAAATGAGGACAAATTAATGGAAAAACCCACTTAACTTTGATAGAAGTCCCCCTATACTTGATATAAACATTGTCCTCAATGTTTAAGCATGTGGGAGTAAACCCCCTACACTTAGGACACTGTGTACTTTGTTTAAATTTGGCTAAGGAAGAGACAACTATCGTGATTACAATGTCAACTTCTAAGATATGAAATATTGAATCACAAGAGTTTAGGATAGAACCGGGAAGACGGGAACACAGGTCGTCAAATGTCATCAAAAGTGCTCTTTGAAAGCTTTAATCCCTGCACATCATAAGAAACAAGACAACAAACACCTATGTAGCTCCCCCTATACTTATTATGAAAAACGGGTAAAGGATAGATCATCGGGTTGCCTCCCGAGAAGCGCTTGTTTTTGTTAACCGAGTCATGAGCCTGACTCGACCCAGAACTAATTCAAGGGAAACGTGGCGAGGGATGGAATCATCTCATGAGCCTGACTCACCAAAGTACAACTTAACACGTTGGCCATTCACCTTAAAGTTTGGCCCATTTGGTTGCGATAACTCAATGGTGCCATAAGGGAAGACTTTAGAAACGGTGAATGGACCGGACCAACGACTCTTAAGCTTACGCGAAAAGATTTTCAACCGAGAGTTAAAGAGTAAAACTTGATCACCTATGTGAAAATCTCGGTTCTTAATCCTAAAATCATGAATGAGCTTGGTCTTCTCCTTGTAGATCAATGAATTCTCATAAGCCTCATTCCTAAGTTCATTAAGTTCATTGAGTTGGATCTTCCTAAGATCACCGGCTTTGTTTATATCAAAATTAGCCCATTTAAAGGCCCAATAAGCCTTATGCTCCAACTCAATGGGGAGGTGGCATGCCTTTCCGTACACAAGACGATATGGAATGCAACTAATAGGTGTCTTATATGCGGTACAGAAAGCCCACAAAGCATCATCTAACTTATCGGCCCATGAGGCACGATGCTCTCCTACAATACGCTCTAAGATTCGCTTAAGTCCACAGTTAAAGATCCCGGCTTGACCATTAGTTTTTGGATGATACGCGGTGGAAAGTCGGTGATTGACACCATACTTGGCCATGACTCGAGCAAATTGATCATTGCAAAAATGAGTCCCGCGATCACTAATGATAGCACGAGGAACACCGAATCGAGCAAATAATTGATTTAGAAAGTTCACAACCACCCTCGCATCGTTAGTAGGTAAAGCCTTTGCTTCAACCCATTTTGATACGTAGTCAACGGCTATGAGGATGTATTTGTTCCCTTTAGATGATGGAAATGGCCCCATAAAGTTGATGCCCCATACGTCAAAGATTTCACATTCTTGGATGAAATTTTGAGGCATCTCATCTTTATGTGTGATCTTGCCTTGTCTTTGGCAAGCATCACAATGCTTAACCATTTCATGAGCGTCATGATAAATGGTGGGCCAATAAAATCCGGAGTCGAAAAATTTCTTCGCGGTATAGTTGGGACCAAAGTGACCACCGGTGGGTCCTTTGTGGCAAGCTTCAAGGATTAGTAAAGCTGTCGGCCCATCAACTCACCTACGAATGACAAGATCCGCACATTGCTTGAAAAGGTAAGGGTCGTTCCAATAATAGTGATTAATATCCTTAAAGAATTTTTGTTTTGTTGGGACGTTAACCCTTCCATAAGAACACCACCCGCTAAATAGTTTGCAATGTCCGCAAACCATGGGGTATCGTCAAGATTGGAGTTAATAGACATTAAGGCCTCAAGGGGAAAAGATTCATTAATCTCTTGATTTGGAAGTTCCCCTTGATAAGGATCATCGAGTCTACTAAGATGATCCGCGACTATGTTTTCCGCTCCCTTTTTATCACGAATTTTGATTTTACATTCTTGGAGGAGCAAAACCCAACGAAAGAGTCTCGGTTTAGCATCTTGCTTGGTCAACAAGTATTTTAAGGCAGAATGATCGGTATAAACGATGGTGGTGGAAAGCACAAGATAGGGGCAGAATTTCTCAAAAGCATACACTACGGCTAAAAGATCTTTTTCAGTAGTGGTATAATGCAGTTGAGCCCCCGTCATTGTCTTGCTAGTATAATGGATTGGTTGGATGTGTTTGTTAACTCGTTGACCTAAAACAACTCCTACCGCGAAATCACTAGCATCGCACATGAGCTCAAAAGGTAACTCTCAAGTAGGAGAGACTAAGACCGGTGCCTTAGTTAATTTACCTTTAAGAAGTTCGAAAGAATCGAGACATTCTTGAGAAAAGATGAAAGGAGCATCCTTTTCTAAGAGGCGAGTCATTGGTCGAGCTATCTTAGAGACATCTTGGACGAAACGACGATAAAATCCTGCATCCTAAAAAACTTCTAACTCCTTTGACGGTGGTAGGTGGAGGAAACTTAGTAATGACGTCAACTTTAGCACGGTCGACTTTGATACCGGATTTGGAAATTTTGCGACCTAGAACAATGCCTTCTTTTATCATGAAATGACATTTTTCCCAATTAAGAACGGGACGAGTGTCTTCACACCGTTTAAGAATACGTTCTAAATTGGCAAGGAAAGATGAGAAAGAATCACCATAGACCGAGAAATCGTCCATAAAGACTTCCATAGTTTCTTCAACCATGTCATGGAATATAGCCATCATACACCTTTGGAAAGTCCTAGGAGCATTGCATAAGCCAAAAGGCATTCTTTTGTAAGCAAATGTTCCATAAGGACAAGTGAATGTGGTTTTCTCTTTGTCTTTTGGATCGATAGGGATTTGAAATTACCTGGAGAAACCGTCTAAGAAGCAATAGTAGTCATTACCCGCTAAACGCTCGAGCATTTGATCGATGAAAGGAAGAGGAAAATGATCCTTACGAGTGGCATCATTGAGCTTGCGATAGTCTATGCAAACTCGCCAACCCGTTACGAGTCGAGTAGGAATCAACTCGTTGTTTTCATTGGGAACAACGGTTATTCCGCCTTTCTTAGGCATACAATGGACGGGACTAACCCATGGCGAATCCGAGATAGGTTAAATCACGCTGGCATCGAGAAGTTTGATAACTTCTTTCTTGATGACATCATGAATTTTTGGATTAAAACTTCTTTGGCTTTGGATTTCGGGTTTAAAGTCATCTTCCATGAGAATTTTATGACTACAAAATTTAGGATCAATTCCGCGGATGTCGGAAATTTTCCAAGCAATTGCTTTCTTATGATTTCTGAGCACATCGATAAGTCGAGATTTTTCATCCTCTTTTAAGTCCTTTGCAATGATGACGGGTAACTTCTTATTGTCTTCTAGGAAAACGTATTCAAGATGAGACGGTAAATCCATAAGCTCTAAATCCGGATGATTGTCGATGGAAGGCTTAGTCAAATTCGGATCATCGTTTGTAATTTCCATAGGAGAAGGTGGAGAAATATGGTCCTCATTGAGAATTTTCTCAATGGTACGAATGTCTTCATCCCAATCGAAGGGAGAATCGTCATATTTTAAGTCCACATCCCCTAAAGTTGCTTCAAATTCTTTCAAAAGAAAGTCACTTTCTCCAAATGGAGTCAATGATGGAGCAATAGAAGCTACGTTCTCAACAATGGGTAGAGAAGAAAAACCACTTTTACAAGCGTCTTTGAAATGTTCTTCACAAGCCTCATCAAGTACGTCAATGAGATTAACGCTCTCGTGTTCATAAGGTTGCTTAGAATGTTTATCCATGTTGAAGACGATTTTGTCGTCACCAACTCTCATGATCCATTTGCCTACGGCTAGATCAATGAGAGTGCGACCGGTCCTCAAGAATAGACGTACAACGATTAATGGAATACGGGGATCCATCTCGTAGTCAACGACAACAAAATCCGCCGAAAAGGTGAATTTGTCGACACCGACGAATACATCTTCGGCTATCCCCACCGGATAAGCAACCGTACGGTTAGCTAAATCCAATGTTATTCGTGTGGGGACTAGCTCGGGTAGAGATAATTGTTTCCAAATGCTTAATGGCATTAAGTTGATACTAGAACCTAGATCGGCTAGGGCCATACAATTCTCTACCCCGGGAAAGTTGCAAGGAATGAGAAAGCGACCCGGATCACCAAGTTTGGTTGGTAATTTCCTTTAAAGAACCGTGGAGCAATTCTCATTAAGTTGGGTTTGAGCAATATCAAGGAGTTTTTCCTTATCACTTAGAATATCTTTGAACATTTTAGCATATTTAGGCATGTGAGCGAGCGCCTCGGCAAAGGAGATGTTGAAATTCAATTGTTTAAACATTTTAAGAAAGTTTGAAACTTGAATATCATCCTTGTTCTTCAAATTCTCTTTCCTCAACCTTGAAGGATAAGGTATGTTAGGTTGAGAGGAAGGCTTTGGAATGGAATTCTCACTCACATCCTTGGGTGGAGGAGGAGTAGAAGTAGAAGGTGGAGGAATTGGTGAAGGGGGCTCATTATCCTTTTTCATAATCACCAGAGTAGGTTTTGGAATCTCGGGTTACTTATAACCTTTTCCACTTCGGGTGGTGATTGCTTTCATCTCCCCTCTTGGATTAGCAATGGTATTACTCGGAAGAGAACCCGAAGCAGAGGGTTGATTACTTGGGAATAAACTAGCCATCATATCCCTTAAGTCATTCGTTTGACTGCTTAAAGAGTTTCGCATGTCATTCCTAAGCTCGGCTCGAAGATCATTCCCTTGTTTAGCCATGTCACCTTCCAAGTTAATAATTTGGCTATGAAGATTCTTCACCAACGCGCCATTAGTCCTCATGTAAGTTTCAACCTCGTGATTAAATGCCGTGGGTTGGTTGGGAGAAGGAGCTTGGTAAGCGGGTGGTTGATATGTGGGTTGTTGGTAAACTTGATTATTTCCTTGAGGTGGATATGGATTTCTTTGGGTTTGATATTGATTAGGAGCTCGAGGTTGGTTTTACTTGTCGCGACTGAAGTTGTTTTGGTTTTAAGGAGGAAAACCGGGTGGTGAAAGAAATTTTTTTAAACGATAACTTAGAAAATTGCGGTCACCTTGAGGACGTGCTTGATAGCCTCCCATGGAAAAGTTACCGTAAGACGCATACACGTTTTCTAGACTGTCATGAGTAGAAGGACAATCGGTGTATGAATGAGGACCGCCGCAAGTCTCACAAGAAAGTGCTACAGCTTTAACTTGTTGAAATTGGTTTGTAGCCATGCTTAAGAAATTTTTGTTCATCTCGGCTATTTGGCGGGTGAGTTCGGTTAACTCGGAGTTTGATGAAGTAGAAGAAACATTGGCCCTCGGATTATTTCTTGAAGATGCGGATGAATCCCAGTTTTTGTGATGAGTGGTCATGTTCTCTATAATATCTCTACACTCCTCGGGTCTTCTTTTCATAAATGTACCATCGACGGCTGCATTAATCGTATCACGATCACGAAAAGTTAAACCATTGTAGAAAGTATCAATCAAAGTGACGGAGAGCATATTATGGTTAGGACAACGATCGATCAAGACATTATAACGTTCCGAATCAGCGAAAAGATACTCATCGAGTTCTTGAGTGAAACCACTGATTTGATTCCAAAGACTAGTAACCATAGATGGTGGAAAATATCTTGACAAAAATTTTTGAGTCATCTCGTCCCATGTATGAATTGAGTTTTTAGGAAGACGATCAAACCATTTTTCAGCATGGTGTGATAAAGTGTGTGGAAAAAGATGAAGGCGAAGAAAATCCATGGAAACACCGGGCAATTTCATGCTTTGAGTGACGGTTATGAATTTATCGAGGTGTTTGTTGGCATCATCATCCGGTAATCCACGAAATGGACAAGCATTTTGAACTTGTTGGATCATGTGGTGCTTCAACGAAAATTCGGGAACCGTGATTTGCATCGGCGCAATCGGTCCTCCACGTCCATTCATAGTTGGTTGGCATAGCTCCTCCATCGTACGAAGGTCGGGTTGAGGGTGATGGTTGTTATTATTCACATTGGGGTGAGGTGGATTGTTATTATTATAATGCACACCGACCATATCTAAGTCTCTACGAGTCTCGGGCTCAAGATAAGACGAAGATCGAGTACGCATACACTAAAAATGAAATAAAATATTTTTTATCTTTTTTATTGGATTTTTTGAAAATTTTATATTTTTTAGGATTTTTTGAAAAAAAATTATGCTTGAAAATAACGTTCCCAAACGAACGGATCCCAAAATCCATTTTTACTCACTAAAAACCGATCTTTACGAATAGAGCCGGCAACGGCGCCATTTTAATAAATGGTTTTGGATATGTGTACTCGTTCGTTCTCGGTATCTAATCGAATTGATCACGGTTTAAGGTGGACTTATTGTTTTTGGTAACTAAAAGGGGGAGCTTTTGATTAGCTATTTCTACTGATAATATAAACGAAAAAGTTATTAAACATAAAAATAAAAGAGAGAAATCTAACCTTGATTGGCGGGAAAAGAAAATTTGAAAATTAATTTGGAACAAAAATCAGTTCCACAAATAAAAACTCAAACCTGTCGGAATACCCCCTGTCGGAATACCCCCTGTCGGAATACCATCGGAATAATGATCGGAAAAACCTGTCGGAATGTTATCAAAAATCATGTCGGAATATCTAAAACTGTATCGGAATAACAGATGGTAACCACTATCAGAATACGTATCGGAAAATCCGTCGAAAAGTCTGTCGGAAACACCGTCGGAATGATGGATAACCAATCCTATCGGAATGATGATCGGAATAACGATCGGAATACCAAAACCTTATTCCGATGAAAACTATCGGAAAAACGATCGGAATACTAAACCCTTTTTCGATGGAAGGAATCGGAATCACTCTCGGAAAGGTAAACCCTTTTCCGATGGAATGTAGAATGCAAATAAGCAAAACCGAATAAGCTCCTTTTTTAATAAGCACTAACCGAAAGTTAACCAAATCAATAATGAAAAGAACTAAATAAGCCCGAATGAAAAACTTTCAAAACACTAAATAAGCAAGATTTATAAAATAGACTTTAAAAAGATTAAACTTTAATAAAAATAAACTAAAACCGAAATAAGCTAAAAGCACAAAAAAATTGAACTTATCATTCGTATGAAATTGATAAGAACAAAAAGATAAAAACTTCAATCAAAATAAGCATAATGATGAAAACACTTACTTGAGCCGAATCAAAATCAATATTGAAACAAGAAAGGTAGAATAAGATAGATTATGAAAAGCTTGAAATTAAACTTGGATATTAAAGATTCAAATACAAAAATTAAAGTGAAAAGCTTAAAACTTTGAAAGAATATGAAAGAAATCTATAGAGAGAAAGTAGAAACATCTACTCCTACCTCTCTCTAAAGATATGAACTAAAAATAAAATTGACTAATTCCCTAAAATGAAGTTTTAGGGGAGTATTTATAGGAGAGGAGAGGTGTGGTGTGTTGCTTCTTTCTTCCTTTTGTCTTCTCGTCTTTTTAAATAACTCGTCTTTCTCGACTTTGTCTCGGGATCGGTCGAATGATAACTTGAACTCGTCTTCTAATTTTCTTCTTTTAGTAGACTTGGTTCTTCGACTTCGTTAAACTTCTGTCTTTAGACTTTTTCTTCGATAAGTCTTCAAAATAGGCCTTTGACTTCCATTCTTTTTGCACTCTTGATCTTTTGACTTCGTCTTTTGTCTTTTTCTTCGATAAAAGCCCGTGAAAGCCCGTTTTTTCTTCCTTTTTCATATTTTTGTCCTAAAACACAATAAAAACACAAACCACGCATAATTCTGACTTTTACGACATAAAATACACGTTTTGGTCTTGTTTATATTATAATTAAGTGGTAAAAGGATAAGTGTTTTCACACTTATTATCAGCTAAAGTATGAGTTCCATTTCTTATTTGTTGGTTTTTGAGGAAAGGTTTAAAGGATTAAAACTCTTGTTTTCAAAAATCAGATTTCATTGTTATTTGGTTCACTTTGGTGTTTGTTATTTTTAGCAGGTACAAGGAAGCTGGTGCTTGTTTAGCTAGCACCTAAGCTCACACATCCCAAAGCATGGATGTATGTTTTGGAGGTGCACTTCTCTAAACTCTTTTCATTTTTCTGAATATTTTATGATTTTTGATGAATTTGAATATTTGTTTGTGAATATGTGATATTGTTGTTGAATCTGGTTATTTGAGGTTTGTTTGTTGATACTCGGTTGATTAGATCTTGGTTTGCGGTTTAAATCTCACTAATCCTTTGATAAATTGCTAAAATAGATTATTAAGGGGTGTTTGGGTTAACTGCTATATCAGGGTTTGTGTTGACTTGAGTGGTTGAACTTTGGTGTTTTATGTTGGTTTTTGTTTATGTTGTGTATTTTGTTCTTTATCTGCAAGTTTTGAGGGTTGAATCACCTAAATGCATCATAAGGCTATAAAATCTGAAATACTTGGTGATTTTGACTAAAATTTTAGGTAAACCTAGATCTAAGGGT
The DNA here is from genome assembly GCA_025667525.1 of Glebionis coronaria. NCBI lineage: Eukaryota > Viridiplantae > Streptophyta > Magnoliopsida > Asterales > Asteraceae > Glebionis > Glebionis coronaria. The sequence continues at coordinate 461,597,642 of CM046877.1, forward strand.
AGACTAGGGTTAAAAAGTGTTAGATCTTAGTTAATACAACCAGGGAAAGGGATTTAAGGGTTTAAAATTGGATTTGTGGTCATTTAGATCAGCAAAAGGATTTTGTGATAACCATTTGTTCATCAGTTAACTACATAAGCTTGAATTTGCTTCAAATCTTTGAATCATTGTTTGAAAAAAGTTTATATGTGCTTATTGGACTTTATTATAGATTTTGTATTCATCTAGTTCATTTTGGTTAGCTTATTCATGCTTAAACTGCTTACTTGTTCATAACTGCTTATTTTCAAGGTATGTGGCATATCTGTGCACTGTTTGCTTATTCTGTGCTTAAAGGCTGAGTAGATTTGTGATTTCTTGCTTGATATTGACTCCTTACAACTCACTGGTTGTAAGGGTGCCTTTGTTTTCCATTGAATTCAAGTGAAACTCTCACAAATCAACAATCAAAAAGTCAAAGCAGTGGGAACTCCTTTCCCCTACTGCTAGCTACTGCTAGTGTTATTTTCGGGATAGCTTATCAATAAACTGTTCTAGATTATTTTAACTTGCAACAACTTTAAATTTGTAATAGGTGTTCCTTATTTGACCCATTTGTTCATACTGGAGTATTTGGGAGGTTGACTTTAAGCTTTGACTAGAAAACCAACTCCTTTGACTTTTACATAAGTGCTTATCAGCTTATTCACCTTATTTGGCTTGGCTTATTGAACTTTCCTTGACTGATTTGGCTTATTTAAATCATTTAGAGTCTTTTGCAACTTGAATCAAGGTCTAAGGTGGTCTAGAACTCTAAGTCGACTATTTTGTCTTTTAGTGAAATTTTACTTTGCTTATTTATGGCTTATTGGTTTAGCTTTTTGAAAATTTATTTTCACAGATCTCTTAGGCATCTCAAAAGAAGGTTGTGTGTCAAATTAGAGCTTATGGCATTGGCTTATAGCTTAATGGGCCAAAAAGACGATTAAGAATAAGTTGTTGTACCATTAAGCTGTGATAAGCTCACATTCAGCTTTTGGGCCTTCAGACTTTTGTGTTTAGAATTGAATTTTTAGCTAGACTAGTGATTTTCAGCTTATTTGTTTAAGTTTCATATTATTAGGCCAAAAAGCCCATTTTCATAGACTGTTTTTGTTTTTAGCCCATTTGGGGGCCCATTAGGGGTATTTTGGTAATTTCAGTTTCATTTTTTTATTTATTTAGGTTAAAATAAACTAGTTTTCAAGTTTTTAGAAATTTTTATAATTTTTGTATTTTTAATATTATTTTGATATTATTTTATTATTAAATTTCATTTTTAATATTTTTGCAACTTTTACATTTTTCTTAGGTCAAATACATTAAGTTAGGATGTTTAAAACTCTTAGATTAATTTTCTCATCATTTCTTAATTTTTAGAATTATTTTAATATTTTAATAGTTTTGAATCATTTAAAAATAGTTTTCTTTAGTTTAAAATTTCATAAAAATAGTTTTTAGTCTTATTAAGTCATTTTAGAGTTTTACGAAGTGAAAAATCTTTATTTGGGCTTTTTATTAATTATTTGAATTTTTAGGGCTTTAATTAGCATTTAAAAATTAATAATTAATTAATCAAAAGGCTTGAAAAAGTTTTGAACATTTGTAAACTCTTAGTTTATTTTTATTGATTTTTGGGAATTTTTAGAATTAATTTTTATTTTGTCACTTTTTACGGTTTTTAATTTTGTCATCGTAGTATAATATTAACGTAGCCGTCATTCTCTTTTCTCAACCCTTCTTTCTCAATATTAATCTCAAACACTTAACAAGTTTTTCACACACATATACCTCCTTAGGAAACGAACTTTCACCTTTGGGTCATTAGTACACAGTTTTCCTAAACCGTCGTATTTAATACTTACCGCTTTTACCTTGTTTTCCTAAACAAGTGTAAGTTTACCACAATCGTTTTGGCGCCGCTGCTGGGGAGGTGTGTCGTGATTAATTTGTTCATTTTTTTAATTTCTAACCATAAATAGTATTTGTATAAGTAGAACTCTACTTATACGTATTATCAGCTTTTTCGTTTTTCTTGTGAAATATTATTACTATATTGTATAAGTATCACATCAAATTCAAAATATCTCTAAAAGTGTGAAAGCACAACCTTGATTTGGGATTTCATCACTCGATCATTGTATTCGAATCTGAAACAAAAAGAAATAGGCAAAAATAGATAAATACTTTCGTGAAGCTCGATTTTGAAAAATACAAACTATAAGGTGGGTATAAGGCGGGTGTTATAAAATACACCCTAAAGAAAAAGACTCTTAAGTGCTTCGTGCCACCTCGTTTCTCCGCTTGCTTGTGAGTATTTTTAGATTAAAGGCTAATCGAGGGTTTTTCCGCCCAAAGTATTATTACGTATCATATATATTTGCTTGGTTTCTTTGTGATTAAACCCTCTTGAACAATTTGGTTTTCACCAAAGTTCTAAAGTCCATCGAAGGCGTTCACTCCACGTGATCGTTTTCTTTATTTTGAAGCTTCTTTAATCAAGAGTTTGATTCGAGGAGAGATTTGGTAGATTGTTGTCTACGAATACACACAAAAAAAATCCAAAAAAAGTTAAAAACAATCAAAAGCACAAAAAAATTGAAAATCCACAAAACACCCAAAAAGAATCTTCTTTGCTCACCTCCCATTCTACGTCACGTTTATGCAAACTCGTAATCAAGCAAAACGAGCTCGCAAACGTCGTCAAAACCAAGGCAATTTGATTGAGGAAGAAACTCCAATTGTCGAACCCGTTGTAGAACCAATAGTCGTCATGGCTAATCGTACTATGATGGATTTGCTTCAACCACCCACCGAGGGTTTTGGAGAAGCTATTGTGATTCCCGCTATCTTTGCGGAGAATTTCGAGATTAAGACGGGTTTAATGTCGATGTTACAAGCAAACAAATTTCGAGGTCATGAGAAAGACAACTTGCATTATCACATACAGAATTTCAATCGTCTCACCGCAACAAGCAAGTTTAAGGATGTTCCGGATGATGCCATTAAGATGATGTTGTTTCCATACTCGTTGGATGGACCCGCAAAAATTTGGCTCGAGAAAGAACCGCCAAATTCGATTTTGACATAGGGTGATCTCGTTTCTAAGTTCGTGAACCAATTTTTTCCACCATCTAAGACAACACATTTGAAAAATGAGATTTCAAAATTTACACAACGTAATAATGAAAGTTTTTCAATGGCATGGGAACGATTTAAAGAAATGTTACATGAATGTCCACACCATGATTTTTCAGAATTGCATGAAATTGATACTTTTTATAATGGGCTTAATGATCATGAACGATATTATTTGAATGCCTCCGCGGGTGGTAATTTTAATGCAAAACGACCGATGAGGCTTTAAAGATTATCGAGAATAGATCTAAGGTTTATAACCCTCATAACACACCCAGTGTTGCCAATATGGGTTCATCGTCATCATCATCATCTCGTAACATGAATGCCTTACATGATGAAGCAAATGAGGAAAATCGGTTTTTTGATAGATTTTCGACGCTTATGACACATTGGAAAGCACAAGATGCTTTGAATTCTGCATCAGTTAAAGCGGTTGAAAAGAGTTGTTTATCTTGTGGTGGAACTAATGATCTCTCCGAGTGCATTACCGCCGGTGGTAACTGTAACACCTGGTAATTTTCCTACTTTGTAAAATGACTATTTTACCCTTTGACTTTTATTTAGTCAACTATGTGCTTGAACTGTGTATAAACCGGGAAGTTATCCCGCGTTTTCTGAAAAACTGTTTGATGACGAGTAATGACTTGACACTGTGCTCAGTCATTATTCTGAACACTTTCTGTGAATCTGACCAAAATGCTGAGACGGTCAATGAATTGACGATAATCCATGAGATTATTCGTTATCTGTGAATTATGTGCTTAACTGTTTATTTTTTAACAGCATGATCGTATTTTCATGAACAACGTATTCAAATATTTCTGTATATGTTTATATGCCTGTATTATAGTATTTTTGCTATTTATAGTAATAAATCGTATTTTCTGTGAATATTTAACTAACGTATCGCGTTTTCGTATTTTACGTCGTTTTTACGTTTAACCGTCGTTAGCATGCATAAAATACTTTATAAATCATAAAATATCAGTTTTGGTTGAAAAATCATAAATTTAATATATTTCGTCAAATTTTTAAGTTTTACGTAATTTTAAACTTAACTATATACTTTTCGACATTTACCTAAAACTAATTAACCTTTTTACCTTAAACCTTCTAACTAGTTACCATAGCAAAGTTTTTGAATTATTTACCCATGTGGGATCCCCCCATAACCGGCCAAACTACACCACCACATGGAAGATAAACCAAAATCTTACACTTTGCTATATTAAGCTTAACTGACACATCCTACATGTTTTTAACCTTATACCACAAGTATACTTCACATTATTTTTCACATATTCATTTCACTAAAAAAAACACACATCTCTCCCTTCTCTCTCTAAAACACACGGCACAAACACAAAACAAAAATCCACCATTGTTGATTTCTTGAAGCTTCATTTTAAGAACATTTAGCATAAAACAAATACATCCTAGGGTTTATACAAGCATAAAGAAGAATGGGTTTTCTTGGTTTGTCGATTTGAGAAGTTTTGAAGTTTATAGAAGTTGGGTTTTGTTAATTTTTAGTTTATTAGAGCGTAGATCGGGTTATCGTGGTTACGTAGAATCGTTACTCAAGGTTATTTCTTGAACCTTTTTCGACTCTTTCTTTTTCATGCATAATCTTTGAAGATCTATGCGTGCATGTTACTCATCAACTATTTTCTTGAAATAAAAGGATAAAATTTATTTTTGGCATGAAATATTTTAGATCTATGAAAATTATGTGTGGATCTATTAGATCCATGCATGAAAAGGTTTTAATTAAAAGACTTGTAAAATATAAAAATGTATATTTTTAGATTTATGGACTTGAAGATAAATCTTGTATTTTGAGTGTGTTTATGAATAATTGAAGGGAACTAGTAGTGTTACTACTAGTGGGTAGGCTTGAAAATGGTCGAAAACGAGTTTTTACGAAAAGTATATATTCTGTCCGATTTTTATAAGAGGCATAGAGGGTCGTAAAAATTGTTTTGACACTAGTTTACTACGATATTATGAAAATATAAGTTATTACATTCGTTTCGATATATTATGGGCTAAAAACGGAGTAAAAATGAGAAAGATATGGCCGTTTAAATTTCGTTGTCGGAAAACTTAATTTTTGTGAAAAAGACTATAATGTACTTGCTGTCTAGATTTTTAAAGTGGTCGAAACGACGTTTTCGAGTTAAACGGAGTTGTTTTAAGTGTCGAAATGGGTACTAAATGGTATGTATAAATGTTGGACTCGTTTTGTGAAAGGGTAATAAGCGCGAAATGTGAATACTTGGTTAATTGTTAAAAGTTTGAGCGTTAAGAGTGGAAATTGGTACTATTGCGGGGAAAAATGACTTGTTGAAATATTTTTGATTGAGAAGTGTTGAAATTAGAGATATTAGGACGAGATTTGGGTACTTACTAAAAAAGGCAAATTTTAAAATGACGCCGAAAGGCTGCCAAATTTTCGTTAGAAGTTGTGTCGGAAAATTTATTAAGATAAATTTGGGTAAATTAAAATTTACGCCGAAAGGCTGTCGAAATTTCGTCGAGTCAAAAATAAATATTTTTGTCTAAGTATATATACTATAATGCTTATAACGATATGATATCTACAAGTCATGATTTAACAACAAAATAATATATATATGATTGATGAGTGACGTACGTGACGAACTATTGTGACTTATTTGCTAGCGCCTAAACTATAGTATTATATTTAGGTTGTTGCTAGAGTTGCTCGCTACTATTTGATCATACTTGTGCGGTTTGAATCGTTGCTTGAGGTGATTCTATAGATCCCTATTAAAATGTTTTATATGTTTAATGTTTTGGGATGTGATGAATGCTTTCGATGCTTGCTTCTGGACGCAAGTAAAACTAGATTTCTGTGAACGTTTTGTGAACACTGTTTATGAGATAGTTTAAGTTGCTTTAGCCGTAGTCCCCACTATCGTGAATCGTTAATTACTCTGCTGGAGTAAGCTCTTATTATATGGATAGATCTATTGAGGGTTGACAACCTCCACTCGGGCATTCTGACGCCGGAGGAGTGTATACCATTTGTGTGAACGGAGTTATCTTGGCTAGGTACTCTATTGGGGCAAAATTTATATATACAATCTATTGTATGTACTGGATCATTAGTTTCGATATCACGAGCTTAGCTATCATAAATATTGTGAACACCCAATTTATCCTACACTTGGCACTATACCTCCCATAGTTGCATGTGTACATGAAATGAAATCTGTAATCGATTTACTATGAATTTTTACTTGAAACCTATATTCTCACCAACTTTATGTTGACCCAATTTAGCATTTATCTCAGGTAATTGATGATGATTTATATCTGCTGTATGAAGTACTTGGAGTCCGCATGCATTTCATGGCTATCTTCGGACATTTATTTACTTATGCTTTTGAACTGTTATCTCGTTGATGGTTAAAACTTTTATATTCCGCTACGCTATCTTTTGAAACTGAAACCTTTTGTACTTTGATGCTTTTATTAGATTCAACCAGGTATTTTTATAAAACGTCTCATTAAAGTCGTTCTCTTGTACCTTGAACTATGATACAATGACATTACAGCCCCCGAGCTTCACCGCTTCCGCATATTACATTTTGGGGTGTTACAGATTTGGTTATCAGAGCCTTGGTTATAGAGAACTAGGTTTGCATCTTAGGCCTAGACTATAACCGATGTGGCTACTTGTTACTCTGTATGCATATGTGTACTACGTAATGTATTACGTAGGATAACACTATAAGTAATATGTAATATATATTATGTAATACGTAATATGTATAATATATAAGTATGCATTTCGCTGATTTGCATACTTTAATTTCTATACATGATTATTTCATGCATACCCTACAACTGCTCTAACGCGTGAATGGTTGTTGTAGGATATGTCATCGCATACTATCACGTATCATTTCGATTACATATATAGTCTGATTCTAATCCAATCACCATTTTCGGTGTTATTTTTTGTTTTGTTTTGATCTTTGGTATTTAATCGAAACTCTTATTTTATGACTATGTACTTGATATTTTGATTATGAATGGGAATTTAACTTTATGACTTTGACCAATGACTATCTTTTCTATGTTTGTTGTACTGTTAAATTCTGCATTTTATTTTAGCATAATAAATATATAACGTGTATATTCGTGCTTGAACCTTATTTGCATTGTTGTCTTAACGCAGAGAAACAATGGTGAACACACGTAACGGAATGACCGACGAACAACTGGAAGAACTAATTACACAACGATTGACCGCTGCATTGGCAAACATTCAAGCTAACAACAACATGAACCAAGCACCGCCGAACGATGTTGACAATCGACCGCCTAAGCCGTGTACTTACAAGGTCTTTAAGAGTTGTGACCCCTTGAATTTTAATGGTACTGAAGGAGCTGTTGGATTAGCTCGTTGGGTTGAAAATATGGAATCTGTGTTCCGTGTCAGTGGATGTACTGTTGAAAACCAAGTTACTTATTCTACTTGTACTTTAGCTGCTGCAGCGTTGACATGGTGGAACACCCATGTGCAGACGGTTGGATCCGAGGAGGCGTATGGAATGAGTTGGGAGGAACTTAAGAAGTTGTTGACTAAGGAATATTGTCCTCGTAATGAAATTCAGAAAATGGAAATTGAACTGTGGAACCTGACTGTGAAGAACAATGACATTGGTGCGTACACTAGGAGGTTTCAAGAGTTGTGTTAGTTATGTCCTGGAATGGTTCCAAGGAAGAAAAGAAGGTTGAGCGCTACATTTAGGGTTTACCTGGTAGAGTTCAAGGGAATGTGACATCGTCAGGACCGACAAAAGTTAGTGATGCTATAAGGATGGCTCACAGTCTGATGGACCAAGTTGTTCGAGCAAATGCTGGAAATGCCGCGGAAAACAAGAGAAAATGGGGAAATAACCAAAGGAACAACCATGGGAACTATCCGAATAAGAGGCAAGAAAGCGTGAAGGCGTACACTGCTGGTACTGGGGAAAAGAGAGTATACAATGGGACGTTACCTTTGTGCAACCGATGTAAGCGTCACCATAATGGACAGTGTAATGTACAATGTCACAACTGCAAGAAAACTTGACACATTGCTAGAGACTGTAAGTCACCACCCAACCCGAAAGCCAACGTCACTTGTTTTGAATGTCAGCAAAAGGGACACTACAACAATGAGTGCCCAAAGAAGAAGAATAAGGACCAAGGAAATATTTCTAAGGCTGGGGAAGCTCGTGGAAGGGTCTATGTGATAGCAGGAGGAAAAGCGCAACAAAACTCTGACGTCATGACGGGTACGTTCCTTCACAATGGTCGTTATGCTTCTATTTTATTTGATACTAGAGCCGATAGGAGTTTTGTGTCGACTGTTTTTAGTGTTTTACTTGATGTGACCCCTTCGCTCTTAGACACTAAGTACACTATTGAGTTAGCTAATGGAAAGTTGATAGAAGCCGACACTATACTTCGCGGATGCACTTTAAATCTTCTAGGTCATCCTTTCGTAATAGACCTTATGCCTGTTGAGTTAGGGAGTTTTGACGTGATTTCGGAATGGATTGGTTGTTGAGATATCATGCTACGATTGTATGCGACGAGAAGATCGTTCGTTTACCATTTGGTGATGAAGTTTTGGAGGTACAAGGGGATACAAGTAACAGAAAAGGGAAGTCACGACTAAACATTATCTCGCGTATCAAGGCTCAGAAGTTTTTGTCGGAAGGTTGCCACGTATTTTTAGCCTGTGTTACTAAAAAGCAAACGGAAGAAAAACGGTTGGAAGATGTACCTATCGTACGGGATTTTCCGGAAGTCTTTCCTGAAGATTTGCCTGGATTACCGCCGGCCAGACAAGTTGAATTCCAGATCGATTTAATACCGGGAGCTGCACCTGTTGCTCGAGAGCCTTACCGTTTAGCACCGTCGGAAATGCAAGAACTAGCGACGCAACTACAAGAGTTGACCGATAAAGGATTCATAAGACCGAGTTCTTCACCTTGGGGAGCTCCAGTCTTATTTTTAAAGAAGAAGGATGGGAGTTTTTGGATGTTTATCGACTATCGTGAGTTGAACAATGTAGAACAATGATAATCTTGTGAAACAAGGGGGTTGATGTTTTTCTAGAGAGAGAGAGTTAGAGAGAGAAATGAAAGAAAACACATATATTGAAATGAGAGAATAAAACAACCAACCCCTCTTTCCATGGTGGAAAGAGGTTTAAATACCCCAAGTCCTTAAAGGACTTGGGCTTCCGGCCCATGAACATGCTCATGGGTCGGGCTATGTAATAAATGACATTAAACTTAACTACGAGCCTATAACTATATTGTTGGAGTGACCGAGACTTTCTAAATGCGTAAAACGTATTTCCAACAATCTCCCCCAAAGGGAGGTCACTCCAAATTTACAAAGTCCTAATCTAGCATGTTAGATCTTGTTCTTGAGCTCGTAGTCTTCTTTTCTTTCTTTTTCTTTTTCTTTGTGAATATGTGTTGAATGATATCAGCCCCTTTTTGTTTGGAACATGTTCTTTTGGCCTTTCACGTGCAGCCTTTGCTTTTCTTGTAAGGTTCGCCTCTTTGTGACTTCATGTCCCACAAGCTTATCCTTTGTTTAATTCTTGAAAGTTTCAGAGTCGATACAGCGGAAGACTTTTTAGGTCATACTTTCTTGAATTTTCAGGAGTATTTGATACTAAAAGAATAAGCATGTGAGGACGTCTTCAACAGGTACACCGCAACGCCACCGTCTTCAACTGGTACACAGCAACGCCACCGTCTTCAACAGGTACACAGCAACGCCACCGTCTTTAACAGGTACACAGCAACGACACGAATAAAATGGCTTTGACATTTTATTCTAATTCGGTAGCTTTTTACCTCCGGTCGGTGAAGACCGTTGGACGATATTAGATATCGTACCCGTGACGGATAGTTTCAATTAAGTAACTTCCTGACAGGATTTCGCGGGTAAACCCGTTCTCTTTATTCGACCGTCCAAAGCTGACTGCGAACATAAAGAGTGAATCATTTGGATTAAAAATCCTTATGATTGAAGCCGTCAATTCATGAAACCTGGAACAAGTGAATTTCAATTAAGATATTCACCATCGTTGCTTTCCAGTTACCTACCAAGTGCTGTTTGATGTTAACACTAGAAAGATTTCCACTCGTCACTGTGAACACTAAAGAGTGTCACTCTGAGTGTTCTGGCAAGATCATATGATAATGCGTAGAGGCCTGGAACGAGTTTAAGTTCAATTAAGAATTAAACTACTGTTTCTTTCCAGTTGTCACAAGATTAGTTCGTAAAGAACCGCACGTGTCACCTACCATGAGCTTGTTTGATGTTGGCTCAAGCAGGATTTCCATCTTCACTGTAATACTTACGTATCACTCGGATGTTCTGGCAATATTGCAAGAATACTGCGTAGGACTCATAAAGATCTCTTACTTTTCACAGTGTGTGAGAAAGCAAGGAATAAATGGAAAGTGTCCTAATGAGACTTTTGATGATCTCTTGGCTCTAGACTCGATTGTGCGTTTTGATTTAGTGAGCGATGGCTGGAGAGGAGTGCCACCTTTTCAATACCAGTCTATTCGGAGTGAATAAACCAATAGATAACGTGTTGATCTCCGTGTGATTAAAACAAATACCTTTTGAGAGATATTTGAGTTAGCTGGGAAGGGTTGTGCATTGCATCACTGGGTCCATGACGTCTTTCTTCAATACCGAGAATCATTAGCAAAAATGACCTCAGTAGCATATGTATTGACCCGGTTTCTGCCTAAAGTTGTAAGGAGGGCTTCTTTCTTTACACCCTTTATCTTTACAATTCTTTTTCATTCTTCAACCCCTTCAATGCTTACCAATACGTCATCACTAGCACCTTGTTGTGATTGTTCCAGTGCTAGCTTAAGTACTTGGTCGGCATTCAGCTACGTTCACAATCTTTCTCCAACTTTCCTAGGACTTCTAATTCTATCTAAGGAATTATCCTTGGGAAGATTGCATCGGTTCAGATGAATCATTGGACTAATATCTATACCTACCACCCTTTTGTCACCACATCGTCGTGAGATAAGTGTTGTTTTAGGTTGATATAGTCACCATGAAAAATCCTTGAAAATCACCTAAGGTACTTGTGATATTGAAATCAAAAGGTTTTGTACCTTAGGTGTTTTGTTCATCAAAACGCTCCCCCTTAACACGTGCTCTGCACATATTAAGTTGGATTATCATTAAATCTTTTTCATCTTTTAGCCAAGTATTATTTAAGTCTCCTTAATCCCATTTTCTCCCCTTATCCAAAATGTTAACCATTAATATTTTGGATATTGAATGGATTAACCGGTCTTTGGGTAAAAATGAAATCGATGTTTGGCCATAGAACATGTTAATGCTCCCCCTTAATTTAATAAGGGATAGTTGTAGTGCTTTAGTATGATATATTTTGAAAGATTTAGAATCTCGTGAGAAATTCTTGAAAAATTATCATACCTTAACACTACAACAAGCCACAAAAGCTGATAAAGTAAAAAGATAACATATTCACAATAATGTACATATGGAGTTGACCTGTAATGAGACGAACCAAAATTAATTGGTTCGTTCCGTGAGCCGATGGTGAGCTCCATATGGTCGTCCACCGACGAATCGTTCTATGCTTCGTAGCAACCGGCGCTTCCTTAGCACTTCCTCAATTTTCCTGATTGCATACGAAGATCCTTTTCTACACTGGGTTGTCCAGGTGTATGTGACTGCCGGAAGAGGTAAGTTGGAATTGAGAACCGACAAATCATCACGAACATTCTTTAGCGTTCCATCACTGAATTTGTGCAGTTCTGAGAATCGCATATATTGCATGACGCCAGTCTGATTTGGATAAAAGATTCCTGCTTCCGGCTTGGTAGTCCCCATGTAAACCTTCTTGTTCTTGTGGAAATTACTGAGTGGAGTTGTATGGGGACGTTCCAGGTTTAGCTTCTTCTGATAGCTTTCTACCCCAAGTTGAAAGTCTTCCACCCGGTGTTGAATGACAATTTTCCTGGCGTATTGACGAAAGTTTGAACTCAAGGCTATGACAATATCAGGTGATAGATGGTCAACTTTCTCTTGAGCCAAAAGCAACAATAGATCTTCTATGTCTTCAAGTTGAAGGTACTGGAGATCACTTTCGTCAATGCGGTATTCTTTCTCATCGGTACGTTTGAGCAAGATTACATTTAAGTAATCGTAACCGAAAACCGTCTGAGTAGTTGCCCCAAGGATACTTTTGATTCTGTGAGATGAGACAATAGAAGCACCTTGCTTAGGACGATGGAAGTGATTATAGGCTAACTTCTTCTTTTTGTCCCAGTGAGATATGCCAAGTGAAGCATAGGTGTCATAAAATTTGAGCAGCTTCTTTCTCCATATTGAGTCAGGCACTTTGTCTTCTATCCATGGAACATTCTCCAAGTTGACAGCCTTGAGCATTTTTAGTGACGTGGCATACTTCTTTGCTCCATTTTCAAGGTATTCAAGATCGTGAGAGACAAAATGCTCGATTGGGATAGTGGCAGAACTAGTGATGACCGTTGGTGTAAGAGGTTGCAATACGGGAGTTTGAATTCCTGTAGTTGTCGCTCTCATTGCTTTAGTAAGCTCATTCAGGTGATATTCTGCTTCATTATGGGTGATCTTTAATGTGTCAAAGAAGTCCACATTTGCAGCTGCCATTTTGATCAGATCCGGGGTCATCGTTGGTTTCCCATGAGAGTACCTTAGAAAAGCCGAGAAGTCGATAGGGTTGTTGAGGAATTGAGTCATCTCCATTACAGTTGCAGTTTCAAATGGATGATGTGGTGCTGCGTTTGTTAGCCAAAGTTGTTCTTGTACCGTATCATCAATGATAAGAGATTCAGCAAATGTCGGTTCTGGAACATTTAAATCTTCAACTTCCATGTCATCATCATGCTGAGCTGTAGATGATGTTGAAGGTCGAATTTGCGTCACTGGTATATCATCGTGAGGTTCTTCTTCAAGCATTGTTTCGGTCGGTTCTTCTGCTTGCATGTATTCTACAGATTCAATATGAGAATCAGTAGTGAATTCTGGTGCAGTAGATATACCTGAAGCAACCTGCTGAGTTTCTGATACTGTTGTCTCCAGTGGCTTATCTGTGGTGTCAGCAACCGTTTCTGCAATGTCCTCGAGACCTTTCTCGGTGGCCGTTTCATTGTCATCCTTGTTTGTCTCGTCGGCATTTGTACCAGTGTTGTCATTCTTATCACCCTTGTTGACTTCATTACCCTTGTCATTATCGTCATCGTCATCCTGATCATCATCTGTATCCTCGTCCTCGTCCTCATCGTCATCAACATTCTTATCCTTTCCTTGTTCATCCTCTTCATCCTCCTCATCTCGTCCTTATCCTTATCCTCATTCTCATCATCCTTTTCACCATGTTCCTCGTCATCTTCTTCTTCTAACTCATTCTCATCATCAGACTCAGAGTCGGTAGTGTCTGCAGGATTCTCTTCATTAATTGCTTTGTTGAGATATTGCAGAACTTTGCGTTTGTATTTTGATTTATGAGCTCCCAAGTCTAGCAGACGTTTCTGAAGCAATGTCATGATTTGAAGAGTAGATAGACCATTACCGACAAGATGTGGTAATTGTTGATCAACATAAGACTTGACTTCGCGTCGAATGATCGTGGTCATCTGCTCGTCAATTGACCCGAGAAAAGCAGCATTTTCTTTATCCCGAGTTTTCTTCTCTTTACGAAATGCTTTATGTTGTTCTTTGAGCTTTGACACTTTGTCTGATAGTTTTTGAAGAATGGGCTCATCAGGATGCGGTTCCTTTGGAGGAGTGGCAAACCTTTCCGTCAACGTAGCTATTTGGGTAGCTTGAGCCTCTAGCTGTTGTTGAAGAGACTGGATCAACGGATCATTGATTGTGAGAAAAGGATTTGATGTAGATGAAGCTTGTGGTTCTGTTGGTGGAGGTGTAACCAAAACCGTTAAAGTGGTCGTGGATGATACTGGTTGTACCGGGATAGGTGTTGATGTAGATGCAGTGGTTAGGACGGTGGTTGATACAGGTTGTTCAACTGTAGATGCCGGTGTAGATTCCGTGGTAATGGTGGTGGTTGATACTTGTTGTTCAACAGTTGCGGGTGTGATGGTGGTGGTCGGGACCTCACTGATAATTGGGGTTGAAAGTAGGGAAGTGGTGGTCGATGTAATAGTGGTGATAGGGACATCCACCATTTGTTCGTTTGTTGACGGATCAGTGTTGGTGACTTCAACACCCTCCCCTTCTAAATTGAGATATTTCAAAACATCATCAGAGTTTGAAGTAGATTTACTTTGAAGTTGTGTGTCTGGAATGAAAGTTGCATGAGCATCTTCATTTAGTACCATGTGAGTCGGTTCAGGCAGAGATGTGGTGATATTTGCATCCCGATACATCATACTTGTATCTGTGTCAGCACTGCTCTCACGTTCTTCACTTGGTTCCCGACTTTCAAGTTGAAAGGTAGCAGCATCTTCATACTCATCTTCATAAGTATCTTCTTCGTCGAAGAATTCCGTATCATCATCAGGATTACCAAAATCTGCTAAATCATCAAATACCCTTGAGCCTGATCCACCAAAGGCTTCCTGTCGACTTTGTTGAAGAATAATACGAAGTCTTTTTTCTTCAGAAAGTTGTTGTTGAACAGGATCATTTTGAGCAACACTTGCCTCTTTGCCTTTAGCTTTCCTTGCTTTCTTAGGCCTGCGGAGTGGTACTTCTTCTTCTTGTTCTTCTTCAGTGTGGATCAGCTCATCTTCATCATCTTCATCAACAATTTGCATTTTTCCTGAGCGTTTATCTTTAGGAGCAGTTGGTTGATGCTGTGAAACTCGTTTCTTGCGTTTACCTTTTTGCTTCTCTGAGGGTGGTAAATTTGCCCGCTTGAATTGTGCGTCAATGTCTCGAAGCATTTCTTGGTATTTATCGCTCTCCTTGATTCCATCATTAATCATCGTGTCAGGTACTAGTGCAGGAAGTAATGCATACTTTGTGGAATTTGTGTCTGCATTCATTGAGAGAATCACATAATCATCATCTTTCGTGTGATAAAAGAACTTCCTGCGAGTGTCAATGGTTGGGTCATTCTTCATAAAATAGTGGATAATGAGCTTGGTGAATCTCGGGAATGGAAGATGCACGGATTTCTTCTTCGTTCCAGTAATCTGATAACAAAATTCTTGCCAGAGAAGAAGTGCATAATCGACTTTTGATGCAGTATACAATCCCCAAAATAAGTGGGCCTGTGGTGGTCTCATTGCATCGGTGCCCCTAGTTTTACCAGTGAGACACTTGACGATGATGGTGATAATTGCTTTCCAGGGTTGCCCTATGTGTGAAGTGTTAAATTGTGATTGACTGTTAATTTCACCCTCATAATTCATGGCACGAATAACTCGAAGCACTTCATCATTCTTTGGGTTAGCCACAAATTGTTCTCCTTGTGCCAACCTAGGGAGCTTAAACAATTTCCTAAAAATGCTCAAGTTGAGTACCCTTGGTGTTTTGTTCAATTCGAAAGATATGATCTTGTTAGAGAAAGATGCAGTATTCCAGAATTCATGGATGTAGACTTCGGGAACAGATGCAGTACGTCTGAGTGTGTCGCTGATGGGTGATATGTCAAGGATATCCGTGGCTATTTTGAAAGCAGGTAAAACCGGATCAAAATCATCTTGTAATCTAGTGTTGTTCTCAGCATATGGGAGCCTATTACTGAGCGGGACAAGTTCAAGATCACGGACTCGTTGTTCTTCCTCGGTGATTGACATTTTCCTGCTTTGATGACATATTCACAAATGATATACACAACATATGTAGATATATTCAATTTATGCCAATTTTAAACACAGGAAAAATATCATTACACTTATTACCACAACATTCACACATACATCAGATGAACAAGGTCCTTACATATAGCAATGCACTTAGGAAAATGGCATGAATGCCAGTGATAATTTTATTCTAAGGAGATACCGTCCTAGCCTTAGTTCTTACAATATTTGGATTTCTTGGAGGTCATGACCAAAACCTCAGTTGGTTTAGGTTTGATGTCTACTAACACCTCAGTAGATCTTGGTTTGATTTCAACCAAAACTTCAGTGGGTTTTGATTTAGTTTCAACCACTACGTCAGGAATTGTAGGATTACCCTCAACCCAAAAGATAGTGGGCTTGAACAAAGATGAAGCTTTGTCTGCCATGGCCTGGAAACACAAACCCAAGACATTGAGTAAGTAATTTGTATCTCTTTTGTTTACATAGGAATCAACTTATTAAATAAGATGAACTTCTGTAATAAGAAACCGTTCAAGTATTCTTATGAGATAAAAATTGGCTTATTTCAACAACACTTGGTTTCGTTTAAATGGCCCTAAAGAACTTAAAGCTAAAGAAGGATTAGTGCAAGCTAGGCCGAACTCATGGTATATCCTAAGGCAATAGCATAAGAATAAGAGACCTAATTCCATCGCAATGTAGCAAACCATCGGAATCCTAGCCATACCATCGCAATGAAACAATCATCGGAATCCTAATGAACTACCATCCTATCGCAATATCTAAGGCTATCGCAATCTGTGCATTTCCATCAGAATAACTGAGAAGTCATCGCAATATACCTCATCTCAATACATAGTGCGAATCCATCGTAATGACACATCGGAATGCGCCATCGCAACATGCCATCGCAATGAACCAACGAATGGCCATCGCAATGAGCATGTCGCAACGAACCATCGGAATGACTCGTCGCAACG
The DNA here is from genome assembly GCA_025667525.1 of Glebionis coronaria. NCBI lineage: Eukaryota > Viridiplantae > Streptophyta > Magnoliopsida > Asterales > Asteraceae > Glebionis > Glebionis coronaria. The sequence continues at coordinate 461,614,647 of CM046877.1, forward strand.
ACCCATCGCAATAGAACCATCGCAATGACTCATCGCAATGAGCATCGCAATGAGTCATCGTAATAACTCATCGCAATAGCCCATCGCAACGAATCATCGAAATGGCTCATCGCAATGATAGCATCGCAATGATGTATCGCAATCTACATCGAAATCCGTGACAGGGATTCGATCTCATCTTTGACTTCACGATCTGGAGTTCTAGGCGACGTTTTAAGCGATTCTGAGCAAAACCATTGTGTAATAGTGTATCCTTAACAAATCCCAGCACTTAAAATACATGTTCATGGCAAAAATTAAACCCTAAATCGAAAAACTTAAAACTGTGGTTTCTGTGTTTGATTAATGATGATGAAACATGTTTGACGAAGTTAAATAAGCCATAGATTTATTACCTAGATAATGAAGCAATCAAGAAACAATGAATCAAGATGAAGCTTTGAGTTCCTTAACAATGGCAGAAAAAGTGTGTTTTGTGTGTGTTGCGAATGACGACGGGAAGGAGGGGGGTTGGCTTTTGACTTGGTCAAAATTGCTTCAATCCCCTACCATTATTGCAAAGTTGCAAAACTGGTCCCCCTATTTGTAAGTTAAAGTGAAAGTTCAAGTTAACTTAGCTTATAATAAACTCATTCCCAAGCACAAACACAAATACTTGACGCCAAAATGTTAATGACCTATCCAAGATATACTTTATTCACACATGGCACACATAGCGTAACTGAAGATGATGGGTAGCTAATATTTTCTGATAATCCTTTTGAACGACCAAATTTGTTAACTTTAAAGAATTAATATTTGCTCCCCCTTAATCCCTGACCCGTTTTCTATTTAAAGAGCAGTAATCAAAGATATTAGGGACACAACTATTAATGAGGACATTTGCCGATTAAGTGATTGTATAGAACGATTCTGGTGGAAATAAGATTTCTCTTATTTAAACAAGATAAGTGCACTGAAACGTACACGAATTTGTGTTAGACCAAGTTATTAAGTAAACTTGGCCCCTTACAGGGTTTTAAAGTAAAACCTTGCCCGAGAAACTTAATTCCCGTTGTGAGCCAACGTTTTCAAAAGAAATACGTGACTTTAATACGAAAAGCGGGTTGCAGTCAGAAATAACTACAAGCCATAATGGGCATGTTTTAAAACTTGTACAACTTTTATACGGACTCTATTTATGGCGCCGTGTCAATAGTAATCGACATTTCTAAAGCCGTAAATATTACCGTACTAAAAGACATGCCCGAGTTGAAAAGAAAAATATTTTTGGGTTTTCTTGATTTTATATTTTTTTATGGATTTTCTTGGTTTTATATTTTTTATGGTTTTTCTTGATTTTATATTTTTGTATTTTGCTTTTGATGGTTTAAGTATGTACTATAATATACAAGATCACGATCAAAAGGATACTCGAGAATAGTTTACCAGTACTATTCTTCAGACTCTTATGCCAACTCCTTAAGTGTCGCTGGTGAAAATGATTTCATGCCTAGCTTTTCGATCAAAAACTCGATGCGTGCTCCATCTAAGGCCTTTGTGAATATATCTGCCAGCTGATACTCAGTGTTGACGAAGTATAGTTCGATCACTCCATTTTCCACTTGCTCCTTGATAAAATGGTAGCGGATGTCAATGTGCTTTGCTCGAGAGTGTTGAACATAGTTGCAGCATAGAGCGATTGCACTTTTGTTATCACAGTACATCGGGATTTTGTTGAATCCAAGACCGTAGTCAGTCAATTGTGATCTCATCCAAAGAACTTGAGCACAACAACCGGACATAGCTATGTATTCAGCCTCAGTACTTGATATCGCAGCGCTTTTCTGCCTTTTTGATGCCCAACTGATAAGTCTATCTCCAAGGAGTTGCACACTGCCAGAAGTGCTACGTCTGGTATCTTGACACCCGGCATAATCTGCATCTGCATATGAAATTAATGCAATAGAAGAATCCTTCGGATACCACAGACCACGATTAAGTGTTCCTTTTAGATACCGAAAGATCCTTTTCACAACATGTAAGTGCTTTTCGGTAGGCCGAGCCTGATACCGGGCACACATGCCTATAGCAAATTGCAAATCAGGCCTGCTAGCAGTCAGATAGAGAAGGGTGCCGATCATTCCACGGTAAAGTTTAGGATCAACAGCTATCCCTTCCTTATCTTCATCTAACTTGGATCTCTCCACCATTGGAGTATCCACGGGGTCACAGTTTTCAAAGTGATATTTCTTTAAGGATTCAAGAGCAAATTTGGATTGATTAATAAAGATGCCTCTGGGATTCTGAGAAATTTGCAACCCTAAGAAAAATGAAATTTTTCCCATCATTGACATCTTAAAGCGTGTGGACATAATTTTCTCAAAACGGTCAGACAAACGTTGATTAGTAGCAGCAAATATTATATCATCAACATAAATTTGTACCAGTATCATGTCGTTGTCCTCCTTGAGAATGAATAATGTGGGGTCCACTTTGCCTTTGGAGAAGCCTTTGGAGATGAGATACGTCGATAAGAGATCATACCACGCGCGTGGAGCCTGTTTCAACCCGTAAAGAGCCTTCTTGAGCTTGTACACATGATTAGGATACTCTGAATTGACGAATCCATTCGGCTGGCTTACATAGACATCTTCCCTTAATTCACCATTAAGAAATGCCGTCTTAACATCCATTTGGTAGACGATCATATTTATGTGAGCAGCATAAGCAAGGAATAGTCTAATTGCCTCCAATCGTGCAACAGGAGCAAAGGATTCTTCAAAATCGATACCCAAAGCTTGTTTGTAACCTCTAGCGACCAATCTAGCTTTGTTTTTCAGCACACTACCTAACTCATCGAGCTTAACCTTGTATACCCACAACAGTGTCAAGATTTCAACGTTGCTGGGTAACGGAACTAATTCCCACACTTCAAGACGTTAGAATTCATTGAGTTCCTCTTGCATTGCTTCAATCCATGATGATTTGGTCATGGCTTGTTGCCAGTTTTTAGGTTCAGTGTCTGACAGAAATGCATCAAAATAGCAATATAATGCATGTTCTTGGAGTTGATGGCGTGTTAAGACTGGTCGATCGATGTCACCAATAATATTGCGGATTGGGTGATCCTTTGTCCATTTAGTGTTGTGAGTTTCAATCCGTGGTGGTCGGGAGTGAACGATTACAGGAGCTTCCTCTGAAGTAGACGCACCCGTAGGGTCATCAGGTATATGTGAACCAAAGAAATGAAGCTCTTGTAAGTGAGCATATTCCAGATCGTGATCATATAATTCCTCTGCAACATCATTAGGAACGAGTGGGGGTGATGATTCAGGTGTTGTTTGAGAATTGGTAGGGGATGGTACATCTTGATCAAGAGTAACAGTAGTTGCCACGGATGCATTTCCATTATCTTGAGCAACAACTACGGGAATCGGAGCTACTGCTACAGGTACTGAAGAATCATTACTCTGTGGATCAAAGAATTCATCAAACATAGGTTGAAATAAGTTATCCCACTCGGACCTTGTTGGTGGTATGAATGATGGAGAAGTAGGGTTGTTGGGAATTAAGCCGGAACTGATTGTACCGGTTCCCATCTCGTGTAATGCGGGTTCAGAGCTGTGTTGCTCAGAAGCCATCGCTGTCAGCTCATCAAAATCGACATCCAAAGTTTCTACAATCTTGCCAAGATGACGGTTATAAATCCGGTAAGCCTTCTTTGCAGGTGAATAGCCAATGAAAATTCCAATATCAGCCTTCGGTTGAAGTTTTCCCAGATTTTCACTATTTGTATTTGGATAGCAAAGTGCACCAAACACATGAAGATAGGAAATATCGGGTTTATGCCCATGAAGAAGCTTATATGGAGTTTTACCATGACGTTTGCGAATGATTGAGCGGTTTTGGGTATAACATGCAGTTGCCACTGCTTCTGCCCATAAGAATAAGGGAGCATTCGCATAAATCAACATAGTTCTAGCAGCTTCCATCAGTGTACGGTTACGTCTTTCAACGACACCATTTTGTTGTGGAGTGCGAGCCACAGATGTTTCATGAGAAATACCAACCTTTTCATAATAAGTTCGAAGAGTCTGATTAACGAACTCAGTGCCGTTATCAGTCCGAATGCGGCGAACAGTAGCATTCCGACGGACTTGGATCATTTTTAAGAAGGTAATGATATACTCTGGTGCTTGATCCTTAGATGCTAAAAACTTTACCCATGTAAACCTTGAGAAATCATCCACTATGACGAGGATGTATTTTCTACCACTCACACTAGCTGTACGCATTGGCCCACAAAGATCCATGTGCAAAAGATACAGTGGTTCTTGGTTGGTGTCTTCTGCTTTAGGTTTGTAAGATTTCTTGGTGCTTTTCCCCAATGAACATGCGGAACATAAATGATCCTTGTCGAACTTAAGTTTCGGAAGACCACGAACAAGTTCGTTTCTAGCCAAATGGTTAATAGCATCAAAGTTAAGATGAGATAACCGACGATGCCACAACCATGACTTGGTCTTAGATGCTTTGGAGAGTAAGCAAACAGGAGAGGCGGCCATCATGTTTTGAATAGACAAAGTATATAGATTATCCCCTCGAGAACCCTTTAACAAATCATTTCCTGCAAGGTCGCGAATGAAGCAAGTATGTTGTCGAAAGGCCACTTCAAGGTTAGAATCGCAGAATTGTCCTACTGAGAATAGATTATGACCAAGTCCCTCTACATAGTAAACCCTTGAAATCGTGACATTCCCAATTTGATATTCACCATAACCCATAATCTTTGCAATATGGTCGTTGCCGAATTTTACCGTTCCTAGAAACTTGCTGACGAAATTTTTGAGCATCGAGCGGTCTCCAGTCATATGTTTGGAGCACCCCGAGTCCAAATACCAAAGAATAATTTGGACGACCTGAAAATTTTACCAAACACAGACGATGTATCGGATTCTAATTGTTCTTCTGAGTTAGCAGGTACAGATATAGTTATCTTAGATTTGCTATCAGACAAAACTTTAGGTTTCCAGATTTTCTTACTAGTGATTGGCTTAGATTCTAGTTGTCTAGTATTCTGAGGTACTTTGTGACTGGGGACATTACCACTGGTAGGCACATTAGTGGGGGCAGACCTAGTTAAAGGGCGCTTTTTCCATTTCTTAGTGCTAGTGTTCCTATTTAAAGGACGCTTAGACCTAACTTCCGTGGATGTGATGCTAGTTAAAGGGCACGTAGTTCCATTTGCAGTAAAGGTCCTACCAGTGGGTTTCCATTGCCACCCAACTTGAGTAAATTTCTTACCTGTTGGCTTCCATTCAAGATTGTTCTTAATAGCATGCATTTCATTCACGTGATCAATAAGGCATAAATCATGATGCTTAGAAAACATACATTCGTTACAATTCCAACATTTCGCATTAGAATTCACACTTTGCTTAGGTTTCCACTCATAAAGAGGACCTTTTGTCTTAGCTACATGATTCTTTTTATTTAAAACTGAAACAACGTTCCTAGGGTGCACTTCTACTTTCTTCTTCTCAGTCCTATTAGTGGAAGGCTTGATCCTATCTTTCTTTCCTCGAGATCCTTTAGCCTTAGTGGACACTTTTACTCCTGTAGAAGCCAAGGGAACATTAGTTACAGATTTTAAAGGTGCCTTACTTGATAGTGTCAATGATGGTTTTGCTCCTGGAGTCTTATTGAATGGGGTGACAGCAATGGGTCGAGTAGTGAGTAGTGCAGAACCCGGTTTGCCTATATATTGCAAATATGCTAAGCAATATTGAACACGCTTAATATATTCATGAGCTGTGTAGTAGTAACTGCTTGAGGGATCTAGCGCATACAGATCATCTAAAATATCCCTAACCAGATCTACATGCTTAGTTGCGTTCTTCATATAGTCATCGTAGGTAACCGGGTTTTTCTTATGGAGCGGATTCTTATAAAGCACTACTGACTTGGTTGTTGGAGCACTAGAGGACGGTGCAGAATTGCTAGCTAAGTTATTAACAACTTCTTGTCGGGTGAAAAGAAGTGTCTCCTTTAACTCGGCCAAAACCATGTTTTTGTCTATGAGCTGAATTTTTAGGTCAGAGGTTTCCTCACATTTCTTGTTCAGTTTGTCAATTAAAGACTTTCGCTCTGTCGCATTAAACGCGAGGTGTTCTTCTATTGAACCAGAAATTTGTGAGTCTCCATGCCTTACTTGTTCACGCTCTCCTAGTATAGAATTAATTCTAGTTTCTAGGACATGATTGTTAGCCTCTGCAGCCTCTAGTTCCGTTTTTGTTTCTACTAATTCTCTCTTAAGTCTCATCATTTCTTCTTCTAAATTTTGAACCATCTGAATCATCTTGTCACTTGTCTCAACGGAGTTTCCACCATCATTTAGTTTTGAAAGAGTTTCATTTTTAGATTGATTCTCAATTTCAAGAGATATAGAATGTTGTTGAAGCTCGTTAAAACTTTTTGAAAGTGTATTATATGAATCCTGAAGCTTTAAAAATTCAGCGTTGGATTCATGACAAGAATGATTTTCTACAGTATTCACATGTTCATTAGTATTCACAGATTTAGGCACATCATCACAAATATTCACAGTAGATGAAATTTCATGAGTATATTGAATAGTAACAACTTGCATCACTTCAAGAGACACCATATGTTCTAAAAAGCAGTCATATTCTGATAAGATCTTTTCCTTTTCAATTAAGTGTTGTTCATAAGCATCATCCATGTCATTGAAAACTTTTTGAACTTCACCAATTTCAAAACTTAAATTACACGCTAGATTATAGACTCCTTGTTTAATATGATTCACAAAAGGAACGATTGCTTCTTCAAACACCGATTTCATGTGTTCGAATGCCCATTCTCCAGCGGTTTGAGCCGTTGAAGTCGTACATTCCAAGATGACCTTGTCAAAATCGGTAAGGTATTGCCCAAGCTCTTCAATACTGAGCCTTACCGTACTAACCGGGGGAAGATTCTTAGGAATTTCCTTTGGTTTGTCCGAGTTGACAAGTGTAGGAATTATACTAAGGCATTCTCTAGTCGGCATGAAAGTGGATGTTTGGAGAGTTTTCTTTTTCATATTAAAACGAGTTCTAAGATCTATTGTGGCATTTTTGCATTCATTGAAGCATAATCATATTCAGGATATGTCAAAAGTAGTTTTAACTGCTTTTCATCATATGGTGTTATAGAATCACTTGAGAACACTATCGGATTTAATGCCAGACCTAACTTTGTTGCATCATACAGTCGGGGGTTGTGGTTAAGTGCTTGCTTTGCATAACCCGGGTTAGGTGGTAAGTCTATGAGACGCGATAAGTTGAACTCTTTAAATGAATTATGAAACAAGTGTACTAGATGTGAAGCAGCATATTGTTTTAAAAGCTTAAGTTCCGTTTCTTTTATTCTGTTAGACGTCTTAATTTCCATTTCAAGCTGTTTGGATTCCAGAATTTCAAAATCTGTTTGAAGTTGTTGAAAATTAGTGACGACTGACTCTTTTTCTTTAAGCTCATTCGAAAGGTTTGCTCTTAAACTTTCAATTTCAAGCAGATTGTCCATTTGAACTTTCCTAAACCTATCAAATTCAGGATTGGTTAAGGTAGTGGACACAGGAGTCATTTCCAAGGTTTTAACCTTGTCCTTATGCAAAGCAAGCTCAGCAGATAAAGTCTGATTAGCATTAAGGGTTTCACGGACTGCATTAGTCATTTGGCTGAGCAAAGATGCAGGGACCATAACCAAATCAGGTTGAGCAGACGAATTAATAGTCATAGGAGCTTCCGGTTGTGGTTCACTCAAAATCTGAGGACTTGCAATGTTATTGCTATCATTGTTTGTCTCATCGATTGAATTACTAACCACCGGAGGCTCTTCCGAATACTCCGACATTTGCTCAGTTTGATGAGGTACAATGCTAATATCTGTAGCAGTATTTGGTACCTCAGCAATGGTATCAGTCCCATAGAGTGAAAGATTTGCCATGAGAGCTGCTTTGGCGGTGTTAAAATCATCACAATCCGAGTCATATGCATCCAAATCGTCACATTGATAAGCAACATTGTTGGTGATGACTGTTGTGAGACGATCAGTTTCCGCTACTCCTGGATCTGCAAGGAATGCCAATTCTTCTTCATCAAGCTCACGACCTTGGGCTTGAGCATTCACCAGGTAAATCTTCTCCTTAAACCATGTGTCGTCCCTTCTCCTCTTAGGCTGCTTGCATTCTCGGGCCATGTGTCCTTCCCCTTTGCAGTTGTAGCAAATAACCACCTTCATTTTACCATTGCTGTTAGCCCTTGTAGCAGTAGTATTGGATGAACGTACACCAGCAGTAGACGAATTTGATCTCCCTTGAAGTGGTTGCACCATGACCCTGCCGTCCTGAATTGTTGCCTGTTGTCGAGAGTTAGACGAGTTCCTTAACTGATTGTTAGTTGGTGCTGAACCTCGGTAACCTCTTTTGTTCAAAGTTTGACTTAAAAATGCAGACAACAGAGCTAGGATTTCAGTAGGGCTATCTCCTTGTTTAATTTCAGGGACAGGGATGTCATCGTCACAGTATAATGCTGATGCTGGTTGAGCAACAAACTGATTGGTTGGAACACTTTCTTGATGTGAATAATGATGTTGAGGAGCCTCGAGTTGTGGATAGGTACTAACAGGGTTGGTGGGAGGTTGATACGGTGAATACTGGTGTGAAGCATAAGGTGATGGGTGTGAATCTCCTTGTGATGATGATGTTGCTGGTTGGTGATAAGATGTTGGTGGCGGTGGCAGAATCGAGTACTGTGGAAAGCTTGGTGTTTGATACACAGGTTGATATGAAGATTTGTGTCCTAAAGCAAGCGGAGAGTTGTGATATGATAGTGTAGGATGATTTGCCAATAATGCCATTGGTTCATGATAGGGTCCTTGAGAGATTCGGTTTTGGATCACATGCTTCTCATGTTGTTGTAAGAAAGCATACAGTTGATCTAAGTTGGACTTGTGTAGATCACGAATCATTTTGACATCCGTCACATATTGACTCCATTCAGGGGGTAGTGTGTTCAAAAACTTGGTGTTTAATTGGAATTGTTCAATCCTTAGACTATAGACATTCATGTCATTCATCAGAGTGGTAAAACGCCAGTAAAAATCATGGAGAGTCTCCCCTGGAATGTATTGGAATCTATCAAACAAATCATATAATTGACATTCTCGTTCTTGCTCAGTGAGAGATGTCCCTTGTAGCAAAACCGCAAGTCGATCCCAAAGATCCTTGGCCACTTTATGTTCACTCACCATTCTGAAGATATCAGGTGGAAGGGCTTGAAGAATTGTCTGAACAGCCCTTTCATCGGCATCTGCAATGGCTTTGTTGGCATCGGTTAACTCATGATACTGCCTTGGCCTTGTCACATTGTTGATGGTAACCTCTCCCCAATCTAATGGACCTTTGTCAATTGATTCTAGCATAAGTCGACCACTTTGTTTGTCCATGATGTATGTTCTCATTCGACTTTGCCATGATTCAAATAAGTCTTTGATGAGCAAAGGCGGGCGAGTATCGGTACCCGAAATGATCGATATATCGGTGAGTGAAGTCATAGTTGGCATAAATGAATGTGAATTCATTTTGTGATCCCTTGAATAAGATTATCAAAGATGATCGAACAATGAAATAAAGTTATGAGTTTTTGTGTTGTTAACTAAAAGATATTGTTATCTTGTTGTAGTGTTAGATTTTGAACGTTTCCAAATTACCAAATTAAATGCCAAATAGAAGAAAATCCACTAAGTATCTAAAACCAGTTTTGTCGCAATGTTCTTTCTGTCGGAATACCTAGATCGGAAAGTCTTACTATCGGAATCAGCTCAGATCGTAATGCTTTTAGATCGCAATGTAACCTTGTAGCAATGATGATGGTATCGGAATGCCTAGATCGCAATGTGATGTCTATCGGAATGCTTCAGATCGCAATAGCTATCGCAATGATCTAGATCGCAAAGTGGCTTACAAAATTTGAGCAGAGTAACGACTTAACACACCTTCCTTATACCCGTCGGAATCTCAGATCGCAATAGCTATCGGAATGATTCAGATCAGAATAAGTAATGAAAATCCAACGATCTCAATGTAGAAACCTAACCCTTTCCGATGGTTAAGTTATTGCGATGGAGGCCCAAGTACCGTTTGTACTTTCCGATGGATGCTTCTGCTGAAATTTCGGAATGTAGAAAACACACTTTTTTGCACTTTTGATCCAAGAAAACTGAAGTTTTAATGAAAACCAAGATACCAAGAACACGTTTAAGCCCAAATTCCTATGTTACACTACCTATCACTACGATCAAACGAAATTTTTTTTGAAGATTTCGGCCAAAAAGCTAATTTGTACTCTACGAATGTAAAGAATACACAACTCAACACAAAAACAAGCCTTTATCTCATCCCATGCTCTTGATACCAATTGTAGAACAATGATAATCTTGTGAAACAAGGGGGTTGATGTTTTTCTAGAGAGAGAGAGTTAGAGAGAGAAATGAAAGAAAACACATATATTGAAATGAGAGAATAAAACAACCAACCCCTCTTTCCATGGTGGAAAGAGGTTTAAATACCCCAAGTCCTTAAAGGACTTGGGCTTCCGGCCCATGAACATGCTCATGGGTCGGGCTATGTAATAAATGACATTAAACTTAACTACGAGCCTATAACTATATTGTTGGAGTGACCGAGACTTTCTAAATGCGTAAAACGTATTTCCAACAAACAAACTTACCATCAAGAACCGTTACCCGTTACCTAGGATAGACGACCAGTTTGATCAGTTTCAAGGATCGAGCGTTTACTCGAAGATTGACCTTAGGTCTTGTTATCATCAATTGAGAGTCAGGAGGATATTGCAAAGACTGCTTTTAGGACTAGGTATGGACACTATGAGTTCCAAGCGATGCCATTCGGTTTGACAAACGCACCTGCTGTGTTTATAGACATCATGAACCGGGTGTGTAAACCGTATTTGGACAAGTTTGTCATTGTGTTCATCGATGACATACTGATTTACTCAAGGAATGAGAAAGAACATGAGAAACATCTTAAGATAATATTAGAATTGCTTAAGAAGGAGGAATTGTACGCTAAGTTCTCGAAGTGTGATTTTTGGTTGCCAAGAGTACAATTTCTAGGTCATGTTATTGATAGCAAGGGGATTCATGTTGATCCTACCAAGATTGAATCAATTAGGGAGTGGACTGCTCCTACGACACCAACTGAAATTCGCCAATTCTTAGGACTCGCCGGATATTACCGAAGGTTCATCGAGGGATTCTCGAAGATCGCGAAACCATTGACGAAGTTAACTCAAAAGAAGGTGAAATACGAATGGGGAGATAAAGAGGAATTAGCATTCCAAAAGTTGAAACAAATGTTGTGTAGCGCGCCTATTCTATCATTACCAGAAGGATTAGAAGACTTTGTGGTCTACTGTGACGCATCAACAAAAGGATAGGGAGCTGTGTTGATGCAAAGGAAGACAGTTATCGCCTACGCGTCTCGACAATTGAAAACGCATGAGAAAAACTACACTACGCACCACTTGGAGCTAGGAGCGGTGGTATTTGCCTTGAAATTATGGAGACACTACTTGTATGGAACCAAGTGTGTCGTCTATACCGATCACAAGAGTTTACAACATATTCTTGACCAGAAGGAACTGAAAATGAGACAACGTCGATGGATCGAGTTGCTCAGCAATTATGACTGTGAAATCCGCTACCACCCTGGAAAGGCCAACGTAGTGGCGGATGCGCTAATTAGAAAGGAGCAATTGATGACACGTAGAGTTAGATCGTTAGCTATGATTATCAATCCAAACTTACCTGTGCAAATTCGTGAAGCACAAACTGAAGCCCTTAAGCCTGAACATGTCGAAGCTGAGAAATTAGGAGGAATGGTTACTAAGAAATTGGAGACTGGCATGAATGGAACGCTATGTATGAATGGTAGGAGTTGGTTACCACGGTTTGGAGGACTAAGGTACGTGATTATGCACGAGTCACATAAATCTAAGTATTCGTTCACCCAGGATCTGACAAAATGTATCAGGATATGAAGAAGCTATATTGGTGGCTAAATATGAAAGCTGAAATCGCTACTTACGTAGGGAAGTGTCTGACTTGTGCTAGAGTGAAAACGGAACACCAAAAGCCATCTGGATTGTTGGTTCAACCTATAATTCCTATGTGGAAGTGGGAAAACATAACCATGGTTTTCATAACTAAGCTACCTAAAACGACAAACGGATATGACACAATTTGGGTAATTGTGGATCGACTTACGAAATCTGCATAATTTTTGGCTATGAAGGAAGATGATTCAATGGATAAGCTTACGGGACTTTACCTGAAGGAAATAGTCGCAAAACACGGAATACCGATAAACGATAATTTCCGATAGAGACGGTAGATTTACTTCAGAGTTCTGGAAATCACTTCAGAAAGTGTTGGGTACGCAATTGGACATGAGTACTGCTTATCACCCGCAGACTGACGGATAGAGTGACAGAACTATTCAAACGCCAGAGGACGTGTTGCGTGCTTGTGTGCTTGATTTTGGGAAGCAATGGGACAGACATTTGCCTCTAGTGGAATTCTCTTACAACAACAGTTATCATACCAGTATTAAGGCTGCACCGTCTGAAGCGTTGTATGGTCGTAAATATCGCTCGCCTGTGTGTTGGAGTGAGGTTGGGGATAGTCAACCCACTGGCCCTGAACTCATAGGTGAACCAACTAAGAAGATTGTTCAAATCAAGAGCCGAATTCAAGCAGCCCGTGATCGTCAAAAGAGTTACGCCGACGTTCGACGTAAGCCTCTCGAATTTCAAGTGGGAGACAAAGTGATGCTAAAAGTATCGCCTTGGAAAGGTGTGGTATGTTTTGGTAAGCGAGGAAAGCTGAACCCCCGTTATATTGGACCTTTCAAAATTTTGGAAAAGGTTTGAACCGTAGCCTATTGTCTCGAAATACCGCAAGCGTTGAGCCGTGTGCACAACACTTTTCATGTATCGAACTTGAAGAAGTGCCTTTCTGATGAGACACTCGTTATACCGTTGGAGGAACTCCGAATCGACGACAAGATGCAATTTGTCGAAGAACCTGTTGAAATCATGGACCGTGAGGTTAAACGATTGAAGCAGACTCGTATTCCGATGATCAAGGTGAGGTGGAATTCTAAACGTGGACCTGAATTCACTTAGGAGCGTGAAGATCAATTTCGCAAGAAATATCCGCAACTCTTTGACAACTCTAGAGCCCGTGACACTCCTAAGCTTTGAGGACAAAGCTTCTCTATCAAGGGGATGATGTAACACCTGGTAATTCTCCTACTTTGTAAAATGACTATTTTACCCTTTGACTTTTATTTAGTCAACTATGTGCTTGAACTGTGTATAAACTGGGAAGTTATCCCGCGTTTTCTGAAAAACTGTTTGATGACGAGTAATGACTTGACACTGTGCTCAGTCATTATTCTGAACACTTTCTGTGAATCTGACCAAAATGCTGAGACGGTCAATGAATTGACGATAATTCATGAGATTATTCGTTATCTGTGAATTATGTGCTTAACTGTTTAGTTTTTAACAGCATGATCGTATTTTCATGAACATCGTATTCAAATATTTCTGTATATGTTTATATGCCTGTATTTTAGTATTTTTTCTATTTATAGTAATAAATCGTATTTTCTGTGAATATTTAACTAACGTATCGCGTTTTCGTATTTTACGTCGCTTTTACGTTTAACCGTCGTTAGCATGCATAAAATACTTTATAAATCATAAAATATCAGTTTTCGTTGAAAAATCATAAATTTAATATATTTCGTCAAATTTTTAAGTTTTACGTAATTTTAAACTTAACTATATACTTTTTGACATTTACCTAAAACTAATTAACCTTTTTACCTTAAACCTTCTAACTAGTTACCATAGTAAATTTTTTGAATTATTTACCCATGTGGGATCCCCCCATAACCGGTCAAACTACACCACCACATGGAAGATAAACCATAATCTTACCGTTTGCTATATTAAGCTTAACTTACACATCCTACATGTTTTTAACCTTATACCACAAGTATACTTCACATTATTTTTCACTTATTCATTTCACTAAAAAAAAACACACATCTCTCCCTTCTCTCTCTAAAACACACGACACAAACACAAAACACAAATCCACCATTGTTGATTTCTTGAAGCTCCATTTTAAGAACATTTAGCATAAAACAAATACATCCTAGGGTTTATACAAGCATAAAGAAGAATGGGTTTTCTTGGTTTTGTCGATTTGAGAAGTTTTTGGTTGAAGTTTATAGAAGTTGGGTTTTGTTGATTTTTAGTTTATTAGAGCGTAGATCGGGTTATCGTGGTTGCGTAGAATCGTTACTCAAGGTTATATCTTGAACCTTTTTCGACTCTTTCTTTTTCATGCATAATCTTTGAAGATCTATGCATGCATGTTACTCATCAATTATTTTCTTGAAATAAAAGGATAAAAATTATTTTTGGTCATGAAATATTTTAGATCTATGAAAATTATGTGTAGATCTATTAGATCCATGCATGAAAAGGTTTTAATTAAAAGACTTGTAAAATATAAAAATGTATATTTTTAGATTTATGGACTTGAAGATAAATCTTGTATTTTGAGTGTGTTTATGAATAATTGAAGGGAACTAGTAGTGTTACTACTAGTGGGTACGCTTGAAAATGGTCGAAAACGAGTTTTTACGAAAAGTATATATTCTGTCCGATTTTTATAAGAGGCATAGAGGGTCGTAAAAATTGTTCTGACACTAGTTTACTACGATATTATGAAAATATAAGTTATTACCTTCGTTTCGATATATTATGGGCTAAAAGCGGAATAAAAATGAGAAAGATATGGTCGTTTAAATTCCGTTGCCGGAAAACTTAATTTTTGTGAAAAAGACTATAATGTACTTTCTGTCTAGATTTTTAAAGTGGTCGAAACGACGTTTTCGAGTTAAACGGAGTTGTTTTAAGTGTCGAAATGGGTACTAAATTGTATGTATAAATGTTGGACTCGTTTTGTGAAAGGGTAATAAGCGCGAAATGTGAATAGTTGGTCCATTGTTAAAAGTTTGAGCGTTGAAAGTGGAAATTGGTACTATTGCGGGGAAAATGACTTGATGAAATATTTGTGATATAGAAGTGTTGAAATTAGGGATATTAGGACGAGATTTGGGTACTTACTAAAAATGGCAAATTTTAAAATGACGCCGAAAGGCTGCCAAATTTTCGTTAGAAATTGTGTGGGAAAATTTATTAAGATAAATTTGGGTAAATTAAAATTTACGCCGAAAGGCTGTCGAAATTTCGTCGAGTCAAAAATAAATATTTTTGTCTAAGTATATATACTATAATGCTTTTAACGATATGATATCTACAAGTCATGATTTAACTACAAAATAATATATATATGATTGATGAGTAACGTACGTGACGAACTATTGGGACTTATTTGCTAGCGCCTAAACTATAGTATTATATTTAGGTTGTTGCTAGAGTTGCTCGCTACTATTTGATCATACTTGTGCGGTTTGAATCGTTGCTTGAGGTGAGTCTATAGATCCCTACTAAACTGTTTTATATGTTTAATGTTTTGGGATGTGATGAATGCTTTCGATGCTTGCTTCTGGACGCAAGTAAAACTAGATTTCTTTGAACGTTTTGTGAACACTGTTTATGAGATAGCTTAAGTTGCTTTAGCCGTAGTCCCCACTATCGTGAATCGTTAATTACTCTGCTGGAGTAAGCTCTTATGATATGGATAGATCTATTGAACGTTGACAACCTCCACTCGGGCATTCTGACGCCGGACGAGTGTATACCATTTGTGTGAATGGAGTTATCTTGGCTAGGTACTCTATTGGGGCAAAATTTATATATACAATCTATTGTATGTACTGGATCATTAGTTTCGATGTCACGAGCTTAGCTATCATAAATATTGTGAACACCCAATTTATCCTACACTTGGCACTATACCTCCTATAGTTGCATGTGTACATGAAATGAAATCTGTAATCGATTTACTACGAATTTTTACTTGAAACCTATATCCTCACCAACTTTATGTTGACCCAATTTAGCATTTATCTCAGGTAATTGATGATGATTTGTATCTACTGTATGAAGTACTTGGATTCCGCATGCATTTCATGGCTATCTTCCGAAATTTATTTACTTATGCTTTTGAACTGTTATCTCGTTGATGTTTAAAACTTTTATATTCCGCTACACTATCTTTTAAAACTGAGACCTTTTGTACTTTGATGCTTTTATTAAATTCAACGAGGTATTTTTATAAAACGTCTCATTTAGAGTCGTTCTCTTGTAGCTTGAACTATAATACAATGACGTAACAGCCCCCGAGCTTCACCGCTTCCGCATATTACATTTTGGGGTGTTACAGTAACACTTCGAGTGCTTATGTAGCAACGGGAACTTACAACTAAAACGGCCAAGGTTCCCGCCCAAATCAAGCTCCCCAAAATCAAAATACTAAAAACTATCAAAACAACAATCAAAATGGTGGTTATCAAGGCAATTCACGTAACTATAACAAAGAGAATTATCAAAGTGGGAATAGGCAAGTTCAAAATCAAAACCAAAACTATGACTTTCAAAACACTACACAAGGTTTTAAAAATGCTCACACTAAAAATCTTAATGGAGAATATTTGGATTATGCAAAAGCAAACGATGCTAAGTTTGATAATATGCAACGTGAGATGATTAGCTTAAGATCCGATTTGAAAAAAGAGCATAAAAACGAACTTGCCAATGAATTGAAAACTCATGCTAATAAAATGGAAGGAAACGTTCAACGTCTTCAACAAAATCAACAAAAGATGGAAAAAGGACAACATGAGATTAAGCAAGAATTGTTAAAAGCGAATTTAAGGCAATCAAAATTTGAAGATCGAATGGCAAAAATGTTTGAAGCAATCATGTGTAAACCCTCTTCCTCGGGTGGTCTTCCTAGTGATACCATTGCAAACCCGAAGGGAGAAATGAAGGTTATTACTACTCGTAGTGGTAAAACATTCAAGGAACCAATCTCTCGTCCTAGTACTTCTACGGAGAAGGAAATCGAGAAAGAGACCGAGGTGATGGTCGAAAAGGAGCATATCACAAGCCCACGAAGTACCGCTCATACCACACCTACGGTTGAACCAATACCAATTGAGGAACCCAAGATTCCAAGGCCGTCGCCTATGCCCCAACCCACACCACCCTTACCTTACCCATCGAGACGACACAAAGAGAAAGTGCAAGAACGTAACAAACAAAAAATCGAGCTTTTTATAAAAATGTTTCAACAAGTTCATTTTGATGTAAGTTTAGCCGACGCGTTGTTATACATGCCTCGTTTCGCTTCCACTTTTAAAGGTATGATGAACGATAAGGAGAAGCTTTCAAAGCTATCTAATTGTTCTTCTGTTTATCTTAATCGAATACCGGAAAAAGTTGGTGACCCAGGATGTTTCTCATTCCATGTGATATACAAGATATGAAAGAATGTCTCGCCTTAGCCGATCTTGGTGCGAGCATTAATTTGATGCCATTTTCCATTTGGAAATCGCTTTCGCTTCCGGCTCTTACTCATTCGAACATGTCTATCGAGATGGCCGATCATTCTACGATTTTAGCATGTGGAGTAGCCGAGGATGTTTTCATGAAAGTGGGGAAGTTCTACGATCCCGTTGATTTTATAGCAGTTGACATCCCCGTGGATCCTCAAGTTCTTCTAATTTTAGGTCGTCCATTTTTAGACACCTCGAGATCGCTTATTGACGTTCATGCAAGGACTATTACTTTGAGATTCAACGAAGAGGAACTTGTTATAAACTCTACTCAAAACTCGACACCTTCTCATGTTTATGCAATCTCTACCATCAATCACATTGACTTAGTTGATGTGGTTTGCGATAAGTTTTCACAAGAAGTGTTAGGTTTTTCCGATAGCTCGTCAAGTGGCAATCCCACTATTTTGGAACCGATTCTTGCTAATTCTACACCAAATCTCACTCCATTCCAAGGAGGCGATTTTACTTTAAATGAAATCGACAATGAAGATGAGGTGATTATTGGTAATGATACTTTTATTCCACCATTTCTTCCGCCGATGTAAGTCATGAGTGTTGAACAAAAATCTTCGATCGAGGAACCACCTATCCTTGAATTGAAAGATCTTCCATATCACCTTGAATACGCATTCTTGGAAAGTGATGACAAGTTTCCGGTTATTATTGCAAAAGATCTTGCTAATGATGAAAAAAACGCACTTTTGAAAGTTCTTAAAGCTCATAAAGGGGCAATTGCGTGGAAAATTTCCGACATTAAGGGTATTGACCCAATATTTTGTACTCACATGATTTTAATAGAGGAAGACTACAAACGAGCAATTCAAAGTCAAAGAAGGGTAAACCCCAAAATTCATGATGTCATCAAATAGGAAGTCTTAAAACTTCTTGACGCGGGAATGATTTATCCTATCTCCGATAGCCCATGGGTGAGCCCAATCCATTGTGTCCCTAAGAATGGAGGAATGACCGTTGTACCCAATTAATTCCCACTCGTGTTGTGACCGGTTGGATGGTGTGTATTGACTACCGAAAATTAAATGACGCTACTCATAAAGACCACTTTCCCTTGCCCTTCATGGATTAAATGTTGGAGCGACTCGCGGGAAATGAATTTTATTGCTTTTTAGATGGTTTTTCCAGTTACTTTCAAATCCCTATCAACCCTCGTGATCAAGAGAAAACTACGTTTACGTGTCCTTATGGAACGTTTGCTTATCGTAGGATGCCTTTCGGACTTTGCAATGCACCGGGTACATTTTAACGGTGTATGATGGCTATTTTTCATGATATGATCGAGAAGTCGATGGAAGTATTCATGGATGAATTTTCGGTGTTTGGTTATTCGTTCATGTCGTGTTTATCTAATCTCAAGCAAATTTTAAAACGTTGTGAAGAAACCAACCTTGTGCTTAATTGGGAAAAATGTCATTTTATGTGTAAACAAGGAATCGTCTTAGGGCACAAGGTCTCGAAAGCGGGGATTGAGGTCGATAAAGCTAAGATAGACGTCATCACCAAGTTACCTCATCCCAAAACCGTTAAGGGAGTTAGGAGTTTCCTAGGCCACGCGGGTTTTATCGTCGTTTCATCAAAGACTTTTTGTAAATCTCTCGACCTATGACACACCTTCTCGAGAAGGATGCTCCTTTTAACTTCAATGAGGATTGTGTTAGAGCTTTCGAAACTCTTAAAAGGGAACTTACCGAAGCTCACATTCTTGTTGCTCCTAATTGGGATCTACCCTTTGAAATCATGTGCGATGCAAGTGATTATGCTATAGGGGCCGTCTTAGGGAAACATTATGAAAAGCACTTCCGTCCTATTCATTATGCTAATAAGACGATGACCGCGGCTCAACTTAAGTACACCACAATAGAAAAGGAATTCCTTGCCATGGTCTATGCTTTTGAGAAATTCCGACCTTATCTCTTCTTGACTAAAAGCGTCGTGTATACGGACCATTCGGTTATCAAGTATCTCTTAGCTAAGCAAGATGCTAAGACGAGATTGCTTCGTTGGATGCTCCTCCTCCAAGATTTTGATGTCATCGTGCTTGACAAAAAAAGAGCTAAGAATCTAGCGGCCGATCATCTCTCTCGTCTAGAAGACCCTCACAAAGATGTTTTCGAGAATAAGGAAATTACCAAGACATTTCCTCTTGAGACTCTCGGTGTAGTGAATTCTAAAGACACCACCCCATGGTTTTCCGACATTGCAAATTACAATGCGGGGAACTTCATAATCAAGGGTATGACGACACAACAAAAGAGAAAATTCTTTCGTGTCGTCAAGTTCTATTTTTGGGACGACCCTTATCTCTTTCGGGTTTGTGCGGACCAACTCGTTCGACGTTGTGTTATTGGTACCAAAGCTTCTAATATTCTTAGAGCTTGTCACGAGGGACCCACGTGTGGTCACCATGGTGCTAATCTCACGGCTAAGAAAGTGTTCGTTGCCGACTTCTTTTGGCCTACGATCTATCGTGATGCACACGCACTTGTAAAGTCGTGTGATTCATGCCAACGCCAAGAAAAATCGTCGTAAAAGGATGAAATGCCGCAAAACATAATTCAAGTGTGTGAGATTCTCGACATTTGGGGCATACACTTTATGGGGCCGTTCCCATCGTCTCATGGTAACAAGTTTATCCTCGTCGCCGTCGACTACCTTTCTAAGTGGGTGGAAGCTAAGGCTTTACCTACGAATGATGCTCGTGTAGTGGTGAAGTTTTTGAAACAACTATTCTCTCGGTTTGGAACCCCTCGTGCTATTATAAGCGATCGTGGAACCCATTTTTGTAATGACCAATTCAAAAAGGTTTTAAAGAAATATGGAGTTACACATCGTCTTTCTACGGCTTACCACCCACAAACGAGTGGGCAAGTCGAGGTTTCAAACCGAGCTTTGAAGAGTATATTAGAGAGGTCGATTGGAGAAAATCGTGCTTCATGGTCCGATAAACTCGATGACGATTTATGGGCCTTTAGGACCGCTTATAAGACACCTATCGGTTGTACTCCATATAAGTTGGTTTATGGAAAGAATTGTCATTTGCCCATTGAATTGGAGCATAAGGCATATTGGGCCCTTAAGCATGAAAATTATGATTTGAAGACCACGGGAGATCACCGGGAAATACAACTTAATGAATTGGATGAATTAAGAGACAATGCTTATGAAGATTCATTGATTTTTAAGAAAAGACTAAAAAGTTTCACGATTCAAAGATTAAAAACCGGGTTTTTAACGTTGGTGATCAAGTGTTACTTTTTAACTCTCGTTTAAAGATATTTTCCGAGAAATTGAAATCTCGTTGGTCGGGTCCGTTCACCATAACACAAGTGTTTCCTTATAGGACCATCGAGCTAGCTCAAAATGATGGTCCTAACTTCAAGGTGAATGGACATAGGTTTAAGCACTACTTTGGTGGGGAAGTTCCTTCGTTGGACGACCTCGACCAAGTCACTTTCCCCAATGATAATTAGCATTGAGGGGATCGAGTCGATCTCATGAGTCGGTAATAAAAAACGAGGTGCCTCGTGGGGGAGATCCCATGGTTATCAGTTGTACATATTAATGCTTTCTAATGTAGTTAATGAGAGGGGATTTGTGCCTTTCTAACTCGTTGTCTCGTGGTTGTTTGTGAATGTGTTATCTAGATCATCATCATCGCCACGATTGAAGACTCTCGTGTTCATTTACGTGAGCCTCGATCGTTTGCTTGAAGAGTTTTTCATGAATCCATGACATATCCTTTATTGTTCTAACAATTATCCTTTAGCATAATTCATAAACGGCTTTAGATATATTGTTGATTACCCTTTTCATGCTAGATCCTAAGCATTCGACTCTTCGTCTCTAGTATAGGGGTGCTCCACCTTTAGACTCGAAACATTGAGGACAATGTTTAATTTTAGTATGGGGGTGAATAGATACTTGCTTTGCTACGCCCTCATGTTTTCCAACATTCAACGTTTTGTTTTGTTTTGTTGCTAATAAGGCTAAAAATGGCCAAATTTTAAATTTTTTCTTAGTTTTCATTAGTGTTTTTAAGACACGAATGTATATTTTCTGATGGGTAGAATAAGAGTTAATTTTTGACTTAATGGGCATTTGGAGCCCTTAACATTCCTTAACCCGCTCGAATCAAGTTTTGCTAGACTTTTATAAAGGGAACTTTAAAACGCGAAAGTCTTAGCTCATTCGGGTTAAGAACAAGAACTTTTCACAAGTTCCTATAATTGATCCTAGAAAGTCACTTATCAAGGGAACTTTAAAATGCATTCTCTAAACTTGAAAAAGTCCAAGAAAGTGAAAGATCCTATAGGTGGCTTGAAAACCCAAAACTTCGATTTGATATAGTCTTAATGAAAGCTAATCCAATTTTGGCTTAATTTTGACTTGCATGGCTAAGTATTCACGAGTCTCTTTAATTAGAGGTCTTTAAAAAGTGAAGAACGAGAAATGATAGAGTTAGACAAGTGATCATGCTAAACTTACAACATGAAAATATTCTTTCAAAAACTCATATGTTTTTAATTGTGGCTTTTTCTCCAATAAGATCAATGCATTAGGAATAAATAAATTGCAATAAGTAAGGTCGTACGATTTGAAAGGTTATTTAGCTTCTAGCCCAAGATCGTTTAAAAGTTGCTTGGGGTTGAATAGAGTTCATAGCTAAGGCATAACTTATTGAAGCGGGATGCAAAGATTGGTGAAGATCCAAAACGGCCCTAACAAGGCATGAGGAGCTCTATTTTGTTGCTAAAGATCCAAGATGATGTGAAGTATCATTATTTCAAAATCAATATGAAGGATCGAGACACACGACGAAAAGCAATTACTCCCCTAAAGATCATGGAGAAAGTCTATCCAAAAAGACCCTAACAAGGTATGAGGATAAATATATCCAAGTCCTAAAAGGAGTCGGATCGTTGTATATCAAAATCCAAAATAAAGATTAAAGAAAAATGATGAAGTCGTGGTCCAAGTATGAAGAATCTCTCAAAAACGTCAAGTGAAGAAATTCCAAAATATGAAGAGAAGACCATAATTTCAATAACGTCTTCCAAAGATTTTAAGTATGAAGTGCATGCCAAATATCGGTTCGAGAAAGGTCTCAAATCGTGAAACGAGTTATGCCAAGATATAAACTTAAGGAGATACAGGAGAAGCCGTTTTAAAAGATTTTTTCCTTCGGCTAACTATCGATTAAATCGTGCTACTTTATTTTCGGACTAATAGATACTCAAATAAGTCAATATGAATCACTTGTGATCCATGAAAAATAGTAAAAAATACTAGAAACCCTTTTCTTTTCTTAATAACTAGGATTGCGGGGAGAAAAGGAATTACACAATTTGGACGTATGAGTAGGGTTAGCATTATGACTTGTACCAACAATGATCTCCTTTTTGCACTTAGCATAAAATGTATGACAATCAAGGATGACGAACTTTACTCTATGAGACATTTACTTGTTTCTATTCATTAACCATAAAAGTCACTTTCATGATGAAAATCATACATTATGTCTTCACACATTTTAGTAGTATAGTTGCAGGTTTTACTTTCCAATAAAGGTTAATAAAATTGAATTATGGAGATGCTTAGATACTTTATTCTAGCATTACGTGAGGGCACGTCAATGGTTTAGTATGGGGGAGTGATGAGATGGCATTTATACATGATCTCATCGTTCTTTTCGGGCTTTAAATGCTTAAAATGTCATCAAAATACCATATATATGCTTGTGTTTGTGTACTTGTGTATTTTAGGTATGGACATCGTGAAAAAGACAAAAGATCACAAGAAACAAGAAAAAACGAACACGCGAAACGAAGTCGCACAATGAACCGGGCCCTAGTTTGTGATTTATCAAAGAAAAACCCTTGAAGACTTGAAGATGTACAAGATTGACCCCTCATTTATGAAGAGTTGACACTTAATACCCTCGTATATTCATAATTACAAGTTTGGTCACTTAAGATTGTCAAAATGACAAAAGGTCCTTCATCTTTGAAGAATTGGCAAATTTAGTCCCTCAACAAAACTAATTTGTCAATAATGGTCCTTCATGAAGTCCAAGATCCAAAGAAGCCCTTGAAGATCAAGAATATTACACTTCTAGTCCTTTAAAAATGGAGTAAACATCAAAAGGACTGAAATTGTACATACATCAAAGTTATTAAAACCCTAAATCCTTGTTTGGAAACTTTTTGTGACCAAAACATGAATTCTGAAACTTCTACAACAAAGGGAATGCGTTTAACAAGGCTGGAAAACATTATTTACCACTTTTCCCAAAGTCTGAGGACCCATATTGACAAAATCAAACATTCAAATGCTTAATTGCACCAAACACACTTACCCCCACTGATTTCGGATCAAACGTGGAACTGTTCACACGTATGGAACCCAGTTTTAACTTTTTACCATCAAAGGGGTTTTCAAAATTACTTTAACCAAATGATAATTCACCTTCCCACGAATCATTCCCACACCTAAACTCACACACCCACTCACCCCAATTCTAATCGTCCACCTATCATGTGACACCATCCTCTCCAAGCAATGCCACGTGGCATGATCAATTTCCTACACTCCTTGTTGGCCCCAAAGCTAAAATGAACATCTAGGGTTGAATTGGATAGCTCATACACATCAAACACGTCTAGAAGGCCAAGGGCATTTTTGAGACTTCATATCTAGGGTTTCTCATGTATTTTGATTCTAGAATCGTCTATTTTTAGCCTATAAAAGGAGACCTCAACATGTGAGAGTCCATTTATTCCAAATTTTAGAGAAATCCTTGTAATTCCTTTTTATGAAATAAAAGTTTGGTTTTATGAAAATTGTGATTTCCCTTTTATGTTTTTGTAAAAGTTTGGTATTTGATTAGCTAAAGTCTGAGTTCCATTTATCATTTGTTGGTTTTTGAGGAAAGGTTTTAAGGATTAAAACTCTTGTTTTCAAAAATCAAATTTCATTGTTATTTGGTTCACTTTGGTGTTTGTTGTTCTTAGCAGGTACAAGGAAGTTGGTGCTTGTTTAGCTAGCACCTAAGCTCACACATCCCAAAGCATGGATGTATGTTTTGGAGGTGCACTTCTCTAAACTCTTTTCATTTTTCTGAATATTGTATGATTTTTGATGAATTTGAATATTTGTCTGTGAATCTGTGATATTGTTGTTGAATCTGGTTATTTGAGGTTTGTTTGTTGATACTAGGTTGATTAGATCTTGGTTTGTGGTTTAAATCTTACTAATCCTTTGATAAATTGCTAAAACATATTATTAAGGGGTGTTTGGGTTCACTGCTATATCAGGGTTTGTGTTGACTTGAGTGGTTGAACTTTGGTGTTTTGTGTTGGTTTTTGTTTGTGTTGTGTATTTTTTTCTTTATCTGCAAGTTTTGAGGTTTGAATCACCTAAATCCATCATAAGGCTATAAAATCTGAAATACTTGGTGATTTTGACTAAAATTTTGGGGACACCTAGATCTAAGGGTAGAATAGGGTTAACAAGTGTTAAATCTTAGTTAATACAACCAGAGAAAGGGATTTAAGGGTTTAAAATTGGATTTGTGGTCATTTAGATCAACAAAACGATTTTATGATAACCATTTGTTCATCAGTTAACTGCATAAGCTTGACTCTGCTTCTAATCATTGAATCATTGTTTGAAACAAGTTTATTTATGCTTATTGGACTTTATGATAGCTTGTGTATGCATCTGGTTCATTTTGGTTGGCTTATTCATGCTTAAACTTCTTATTTGTTCATAACTGCTTATTTTCAAGGTCTGTGGCATATCTGTGCACTGTTTGCTTATTCTGTGCTTATTGTCTGAGTGGATTTGTGATTTCTTGCTTGATATTGACTCCTTACAACTTACTGGTTGTAAGGGTGCCTTTGTTTTCCATTGAATCCAAGTGAAACTCTCACAAATCAATAATCAAAAAGTCAAAGTAGTGGGAACTCCTTTCCCCTGCTGCTAGCCACTACTAGTGTTATTTTTGGGATAGCTTATCAATAATCTGTTCTAGCTTATTTTAACCTGCAACAACTTTAAATTTGTAATAGGTGTTCCTTATTTGACCCATTTGTTCATACTGGAGCATTTGGGAGGTTGACTTTAAGCTTTGACTAGAAAACCAACTCCTTTGACTTTTACATAAGTGCTTATCAGCTTATTAAGCTTATTTGGCTTGGCTTATTGAACTTTTCTTGATTGATTTGGCTTATTTAAGTCATTTAGAGTCTTTTGCAACATGAATCAAGGTCTGAGGTGGTCTAGAACTCTAAGTCGACTATTTTGTCTTTTAGTGAAATTTTACCTTGCTTATTTCTGGCTTATTGGTTTAGCTTTTTGAAAATTTCTTTTCAGAGATCTCTTAGGCATGTCAAAAGAAGGTTGTGTGTCAAATTAGAGCTTATGGCATTGGCTTATAGCTTAATGGGCCAAAAAGCCCATTAAGAATAAGCTTTTGTACCATTAAGATGTGATAAGCTCACATTCAACTTTTGGGCCTTCAGACTTTTGTGTTTAGAATTAAATTTTAAGCTAGAGTAGTGATTTTTAGCTTATTTGGTTAAGTTTCATCTTATTGGGCCAAAAAGCCCATTTTCATAGACTGTTTTTGTTTTTAGCCCATTTGGGGGCCCAATAGGGGTATTTTGGTAATTTCACTTTCATTTGTTAAAATAAACTAGTTTGCAAGTTTTTAGAAATTTTTATAATTTTTGGATTTTTAATATTATTTTAATATTATTTTAATATTAAATTTCATTTGTAATATTTTTGCAACTTTTACATTTTTCTTAGGTTAAACACATTAAGTTAGGATTTTTAAAACTCTTAGATTAATTTTCTCATCATTTTCTTAATTTTTAGAATTATTTTAATATTTTAATAGTTTTTAATCATTTAAAAATAGTTTTCCTTAGTTTAAAATTTCTTTAAAATAGTTTTTAGTCTTATTAAGTCATTTTAGAGTTTTACAAAGTGAAAAATCTTTATTTGGGCTTTTTGTTAGTTATTTGGATTTTTAGGGTTTTAATTAGCATTTAAAAATTAATAATTAATTAATCAAAAGGTTTGAAAAAGTTTTGATCATTTGTAAACTCTTAGTTTATTTTTATTGATTTTTGGTAATTTTTTTGGCAATATTTAGAATTAATTTTTATTTTGTCACTTTTTACGGTTTTTAATTTTGTCGTCGTAGTATAATTTTAACGTAACCGTCATTCTCTTTTCTCAACCCTTCTTTCTCAATATAAATCTCAAACACTTAAGAAGTTTTTCACACACATATACCTCCTTGGGAAATGAACTTTCACCTTTGGGTCATTAGTACATGGTTTTCCTAAACCGTCGTATTTAATACTTACCGCTTTTACCTTGTTTTCCTAAACAAGTGTAAGTTTACCACAATCATGCACCGGTACTGCTCGTGAAGAAGAAAGACGGCAGGATGCGTTTATGTATAGACTATCGTGAGCTGAACAAGATCACGATCAGGAATCGTTATCCTTTACCGCGAATTGATGACCTATTCGATCAACTTCAGGGCGCCATGCATTTCTCCAAGATCGATCTGAGGTCCGACTACCATCTGTTACAGGTTAAAGAGCAGGATATCTCTAAGACTACTTTCTGTACACGTTATGGGCACTACGATTTCGTTGTCATGCCATTCGGACTCACTAATGCTCCAGCTGTCTTCATGGATTTGATGAACCGTGTCTTCCATTAGTTTCTGGACAAGTTCGTTATAGTGTTCATTGATGACATCCTGATATTCTCCAAATCCAAGGAGGAACACGAGGAACACCTTCGTACAGTCTTATAGATCCTTCGTTAGAAGCATCTGTACGCCAAGTTCTCTAAGTGTGAGTTCTGGTTAACCAAGGTGGCATTTCTGGGCCATATTGTATCTCGAGAGGGGATCACCATAGATCCTACCAAGGTTGAAGCTATCACTAAATGGCCAAGACCAACATCTACAACAGAAGTTAGAAGTTTTCTGGGTTTAGCTGGCTACTACCGCAGGTTTGTAGAGAACTTTTCACGGTTAGCCTTACCTTTGACTAAGCTGATGAGGAAATGAGAGAAATTTGTCTGGACGGAAGAGCGAGAGAAGAGCGTTAAAGATCTTAAGCAGAAGTTAGTGACTACAACTATTCTTACTCTCCCATCTGGCTCAGGTGGATTTCAGATATATAATGACGCTTCAGGAAAGGGATTAGGCTGCATTCTCATGCAACATGGGAAGGTTATTACATACGCATCACGACGGCTGAAACCGTATGAAGAAAACTATCCTACTCACGATTTAGAGCTTGCAGCAGTTGTTTTCGCGTTGAAGATCTGGAGACATTATTTGTATGGTGAATCATGTGACATATTCACCGACCACAAGAGTCTCAAGTACATCTTCACCCAGAAAGAACTGAACATGAGACAGAGGAGATGGTTAGAGCTATTGAAGGATTACAACACAAACATTCAGTACCATCCTGGTAAGGCGAATGTGGTGGCAGATGCTCTAAGCAGATGGTCGGGTATGATTGCTGGCATTTGAATTGCGAAGGACATCATCCGTGACATAGAAATAACTGATATTGAGTTCTGTATACGAGGACAACACGGTTACTGGGCTAATCTTATAGTGGAACCAGATTTACATTCTAGGATCAAGGAAGCTCAGAAGGATGATGGTGATATTTGGGCTATCATTCAGAACCTTGATCAGCAGACGGAGTTTCGTGTTGACGACGATGGTATCTTATGGCGGGGCACTAGACTAGTGGTTCCTGATGACTCTACCCTCAGGGAAGCTGTGTTGACTGACGCTCACAGTTCTCCATTTACCATACATCCTAGGACTACCAAGATGTACCACGACATCAAGCAACACTTTTGGTAGAATGGTATGAAGCAGGATGTTGCCACTTTCGTTTCTAAGTGTATGATCTGCTAACAGGTGAAGATTGAACATCAGCGTGCTAGTAGTTTACTACAACCATTAGATATTCCAGCATGGAAGTGGGACAAAATATCTATGGATTTTGTTACTGGTCTTCCAGTTACTCATAAGAAGAATGATGCTATCTGGGTCATTGTGAATAGGTTGACTAAATCTGCTCATTTTCTGCCAATTCGCAAGGAGCATCCGGTCGGCAAATTAGCAGACACATTCCAGAGGGAGATCATGAGACTGCTTGGTACTCCATCAGAAATCATCTCTGACAGAGATCCCCATTTCATATCACGTTTCTAGGAGAGTCTGTAGAAAGCTTGGGGCACCAGACTTAAGCTCAACACTCCCTTTCATCCTCAGACCGACGGATAGTCGGAACGTACCATTCAGACATTGGAGGACATGCTACGATCATTGTGACACCCCGGGTAGGGGCAAAATATGCGAAAATATCCACGGAGATGTCACAAGG
This sequence comes from Glebionis coronaria, assembly GCA_025667525.1. Taxonomy (NCBI): domain Eukaryota; kingdom Viridiplantae; phylum Streptophyta; class Magnoliopsida; order Asterales; family Asteraceae; genus Glebionis; species Glebionis coronaria. The sequence continues at coordinate 461,643,771 of CM046877.1, forward strand.
GTGGATCGATAACATATAGTCCATAGAGCATAAGATAAAGAGTTAGTCAAATCAGATTACATGTTTATTTAAACAAATAAATAAAAATTGTCTTAAACATGACAGTAGGTGATTGTTTATGTTTCCCAAATAGAACCCCTGACGAGTCCTATGATGTAGGTTTCTAAGATGCTGGAGATCATGCACACACCACGTACTAACTTCATATTCCTATGCAATACATACTAACGGGGGTCAACATAAAGTTGGTGAATTTACAGATTTTAACAATTAATTAGTTTGGACATACAATAATCATAGAAGTAATAATGCACAAAGCATTCTTACTAAAATGTAGATAACATTTGTTTATTATTAGAAACTGAAGCTTAATCTCCATAGTCCTCAACAGACGAGGACGTAGTGTCTTACAAAAAGACACCCATTCCAGTTCCAAAATGGTATACGCCTGTTGTTCCGGCCAAGGCACAGTGAGCATGACTCACCCAGACGGGGATGGTCAATCCCTAATACATCTATTTATAACATTCAGGCGATTTACAACAATTTATCAGTTTCAATAATAATCAATCATAATCAAGTTTATACAATCCAGTTGTGTCCATTATATGTTTGCATATTTTCTTTCCCAAAAGGGAAAAGTTTATCAAAAGTTTATATGGGGTTGTAAACTCACCTAGCAGTAGGCAATTGCTGTTTAATACGAATATCCAATTAAAGCTCACGCCAAAGTTATGCCTAATCAGATAGTACAGTCTTAATAGATAGTACAAAGAACATATATGTATGCTTATACAGATTTTAGTCAGTTCATTTATACTACGGTATTTATCTAAATAACCGTAGTTCAAGTATTATCAATATTCAATAAACGTATTTATAAAAGTTCCATCTCTAAGTAAACACAAAATGTTTAACTATTAATATCAGTTAGCATACAGGTATTTATAGTAATCATTCAACTTACAATTAAGTTTCTTTATTTAAGTGGACATATAAGGTCTTACTTAAAATATTAATTTACATTTTTCTGTTCAAGTATTATAATCACTCATTTATTATTAAATTTCATTATTAAGTAAACATAAAATTTTTACTTATTATTAGTTCACGTTCGTAGTTCATGTATTTTTATTCATTCATTTAAACTTTACTATTAAGTTTCATATTTTAAGTAGGGCGTAAGATGTTCTACTTAAATATTAACATTCAATTTATCTAACGTTCATATAAATTTTATTTTCTAAAAGTATATGCGTTTATGTATGAGTAATACATATTCATAGTTGTTTATACAATTATTTCCTAAAGTAAATATAAATATTTTATTTTGAAAAATAAATACAATATTTTATTTATCTTTAAAGTTTCCATAAATTATTTTAATATTTATAAAATAATTTAAACTTAAGAATTTATACCTTAATTCTTATGGTCTAAGTATTTTAATTATGTTTTATTATAAAAATAGATTTTAGGGTTAGGGCTTGGTAATGTTTCAAGATATGGCAAAACTAGTCCCTCTATATTTTTAAACAAGTGTAACTTTTGAATTTTACATATTTAGTACCTAGGGCTTGTTAAAGTTTCGTCTTATGGCAGATTTGGTCCCCCTAATTTTATCTAGGTTTTGTAACTTTACAAAATTACAAAAACAGCCCCTAGGGCTTCTTTAAGTTTCGGCAAATTACAAAAATAGTCCTTAGGGTTTTAAAATGACAAATAACTTTTAGAAACTTCCCAAAATGGTCCCTAGAGTTTAATTTGCCACGGATAATAATTATTAAACCCTATAATTTTGGATATTTACATTTTCAGTCCTTGTGCTTACTAGTTTATCAAAACAAGTTTCATAAGTTACGGTTTTAGTCCTTAAGTTTTATAAATTGTCATTTTCATCCAAAAAGTTTTTATAAGTTATATTTTTATTATAAAAACTTTCATTTAACATTCAAAATAGTATATGGGCTCATTAAATGGGCTAAACATCTAATGGGCTATTTTAGTGGGCTTAACCTATCTCATGTCCACTAATTTATTTAAATGGGCCTTTAAATCATTTATTGGGCTTAACTATATTTTTAAGTCCTTTAATTAGTTAAATGGGCCTAAGTGTAATCTTAAGTCCATTAAGTTACTAGGATTTATTAAATGGGCTTATTGGGTCCATTAAGTTTTGAATTAACATTTCATGGGCTTAAATAGTCCATTAACACTACTTTACATTTTATGTAAGTTTTAAAATAGGATATTCTTATATGCTTATTATGAGCTTGTTTATATTTAGTTTTAAATCTACATAGATGAATAAAACTTAAAATTTGTTTTATGTGTTATACCAAAATAGATTTAGGTGTGTTATAAGGTTACAAGTAGGTCATAACCCTTAATAGGAGCTTATGTCCCACGGCTAATATTAGTCATAGCTTATTAAGATAAGTCAAGCCTCATTTAAGGTTGCATGTAGTTTATAAGTGTTACAAAAATAGATCTAACTATGTACACATCAAGAAATCAAGTTACAAGTCCAAAATAAGATCTAAACTATGTCTAGAACTAAAAATCAAGCATAGATCCATGTACACACATATATAGCCCACAACTATATTTTTAAACCTTGGTATTTCCAAGATGAACACTTTAGCTAATCTTTAAGTCTTGTAAATACTTACAAAAACACATCATGATTATCTAAGTTACATGCATGTTCCCAAGGTTATTATTATTCCAAGAATACAAGGTATAGCCGACGGCTATATTGTTTTCTCCCAATATTCCCATAAGATCTACTAGCTTATTTCATGTATATCATGTTAAGTTAACACTTATCATTAGATCTAGGTTTATATAAGCATGCATGTACATCTAACCCATTTTAGGTCTTGTATAACCCACGACCATATTTACACACATAAGTTGTTTTTGTGATTTTTAATATTCCATTTAATATGTTACATTTTGTATTCCATTATTCCAAACTTAGAAAACCATTCATATAGTCACCACTTAATCTAGCCGTGACCTTTAAGGTCATGGTTTTTATGATCTTTAAGTTGCACAAGTTCATTTCATGAGATCTATGGTTATTGATTAACCAAAGTCCCATAAACAAGATTTGTAACTCATGAAATGTTTAGATTTATAAAAGGTTTCATATGATTTTTAAATCAAGTTTAATGAATAACACATAAGTCATAAGTTTCTTATTTAAAAGATTTTAAATTATAAACATGAATTGCATAAATATGCCGTGACCTATAAGGGTCATAACTTTATCTAATCTTGATTTTTAACATGTTACTTACTTGTGTTTATAGATGTATAATGATGCATGCATGAAGAAATGAAAGATTATGATGTGTATACCTCTCTTGCCTAAAAGTACCACAAACGATCTAGATGAACAAGGAGATTTGAGATCTACTCAAGATGATGAAGAAAACCCTTAAACAAACCAAGCCGTGGCCTTGATAACTTAGCTAGGGCTTGTTTATAGTGATTCCGAGAGAATGATACTACTAATGATTTGAAGCAAAGATAAGACAAGTATCTTGGTGGAATTAATACTTGGTTTTGGATGTATATGGCTTTAAGCCGTATGATTTGAGAGAGAAGGGGGTGAGAGAACAAGATTGGATTGCATGTGTGTGAGAATGTATGTGTCTCGGCTTAAAGAGGAGAGAGGGAAGGGAATGCAAAAAGCATGATTGCCTAGGTAAGAACACTTGTGCCAAGTGTTAGCTTTTGTGTTTCCCATGCATCCCTTCTCCTTCCACATGCCTTTGGTGCCGTGTATGGCTATCCAAAAGGGAGAGTGGGCTTGTGTTAGGCTAGAACATAAAGAATACATTACCTTGGGTTAGTCCAAGAAAGTTTAGGCATGCCTATAATATGCATACACACATATACGGCCACATACACACGGTGTAACATATTTTTCCAAGTTTTGTTAAGTGTTGTTTAATCAATGTGGGTTATGTATTTTTTACTACTTGTATTGGGTACATAGTTTACATAGTCAAACTCATTATAACAAGTATGTATTTAAAAGTATATGTGCACATTGGACAAGTTCACACATGACTTATAGAAATATATTACATGAATTTATGTTCCAAGATTTGATGGGTGAAATTTCATTACATAAAATCATGGTAAAATCATGGATTTTACAGCACCACCACGTTATTTTAACTTTGTCAGCTATTAAAAATGTAGTTATCTCTTAAGTGAAGATGTTCTAAGTATGATCCGTTTCAGATTCTCTATCAAGTACGGATGGCGGCATGAATGCGAAGTGTTCTACACCTAGGTTATTCTTATGTGCCTGATCTGGCATTAATGAAAGCTCCCGTCATTATAAGTGAACAGATGAGAATGCAAAGAGATTTTTATCTAGGTTGAACTATTCATCCGATTGAGCAGTAGAAGAGATTACTGCTATGGTCGGATAGGAGCAATGCAAAGGGATCTTTATCCTAACCGCATTATACATCCGATTGAGCAGTAAAGGAGACTGCTGCTGTGGATGGATAGGAACGGAATGCAAAGAGATCTTTATCTGGATCACACTATACATCCGATTGAGTAGTAAAGGAGACTGCTACTGTGGATGGATAGGAAAGGAATGCAAAGAGATCTTTATCTGGATCGCACTATACATCCGATTGAGCAGTAAAGGAGACTACTACTGTGAATGGATAGGAAAGGAATGCAAAGAGATCTTTATCTGGATCGCACTATACATCCGATTGATCAGTAAAGGAAACTGCTACTGTGAATGGATAGGAAAGGAATGCAAAGAGATCTTTATTTGGATCACACTATACATCCCATTGAGCAGTAAAAGAGACTGCTAATATGGATGAATAGGTGCGGGCTGCTTAACGGGGTTGCAACTATACCCTTCCAGGATCTGGGAGAAAACCAATGGTGTTGTGGATTTGGTTAGGAGGACAAATCCATTGCAAATGGTTTCTGATATGAGGAGGACTCGCCAGCGTGTTTTGTACGCTGGGGAGCTGGGGATGTACTATATCTACATCTTTTTCACAGGTGAGATACAGGTTATATCACCACACCCGAGGATGGAAAATTGGGGGTTGAAGGTAAAACAAAACATTTCAACTTTTAACCCCTCCTATATCCATAGCTTTAAGAAAAGACTTATGACTATTCCTCAAACTAGCCAGACACAAACATTAGTTAATGGTACTAAAGTTTCTACCCAACAAAGAGGTTAAGATTGTTGTTGACGATGATTGCGTAAGAAGTTGCAAGGAATCTGCTTCCTTCGCCTCGGGGTTGAGCGAGAGGGGCGCAGAAAAGAAGTACCTCAAATGGTGGAAATAAAAGAAGATACCAAGAATAAATAAGTGCGCACCTTGAAGGGTGTCGTAACAAGGGTCATGCACTCACTATTATTGGTTCAAAATTGGTACCAACTCTGACTTCTTAAAGAGAGGAAAAATCACATCTCCCAGAGTCTAGTGGGTGATGGTATTGTCGAACTAATTGGAACATGGGACATTCAACATCTCCTTACGGGGAATGCCGGACATAGCCCTACAAAGTACACCCATTGTGAGTTGAATGTGCCTTTCAGGTTTAGGCAGGGAAGAGACATGTTAAGGAAATGGAGTATTCCCGGACCGAGTACTCTCTGGTTGGTTGGTGCTAGAGATGACACTAAATCTAGTGTTAACTATGTCGGGGTTATGGCTCCCCAGTATAATCAAGGTTTCATCTTCCCAGGGTAAGCGAACCAATTTGTGGGCATATGGAATAATTGCGTGGTACTTGCTAGTCTATACATGCTAATGACGACATTATAGCTATCAAGACTTTCTAGGATTTGATTGACGTAGAATGGTGATTGGAAAGTTTTAAGGAACAACCTCGAATGATGGTGTTTAACTATCATAACCTTTCTGTCTACCATTCCATAGTATAACAGGAGTCTAGAACTAATGAAGGGATTTCCAATTTCTTACTAAGTTTAGCAATTGCAATGCTTTGGTCTACTCATGTATTTAAACATGATAGAGGCATATCATTGGTTTAGTAAGAACGTACCAGGTACGATGTTGGAGCCTGGATTTGCTGGGGTATTGCCGGCCATGTACACTTGTGAAGGAGTTCCCTTGTTGTCCTTCTTCGGGTTGGCCCACTTAGGACAATCAAGTCTCATATGCCTAGAGGTTCCACACTCATAACAAACCATAGCCTTCTTTGGTCCACTACTGCTCCCATCAGTGGGGTCTCGGTTTCCCTGCTGTCCACTTCCACTCCTATGTGCACTAGACTTGCCCTTGTTACTGTTCCCGGGATTGGTATTAGGTCGACCTGGGGTAGCAACATTTGCTTGACACTTACGAGCAAAGTGGCCTTGTTGGCCACACTCGTGGCATCCTTGGCATTATCCTCCAGCAAAATGATGATAGTTGCACTTTGAACATTTGGCTTGGTCCCTGAGTAGTTCTTGGTGCGGGGTGTGGGAGTAGTGTTATCAGCTTGCCCAACGTTTTACTTTTTGGAAGACTGCTAGCGCTGACTATGAGAGCTTTCATCAGATTTTCTCTTGTTGTCCGTTTGCCTATCGGACGGATTGCGGGCTTGCTTACTGATCAGCTCAGTTGCAAATTCCATAGCACCTTCAACAGTGGTGGGTCGTGAAGCTAGCACATTGTCAGGAATGTTGTCACGGAGTCCGCTGACATACTTTTCAATCTTGTCACTCCTTAGAGGAAACATTCTGGTACACATCAAGCTTAACTCTTGAAATCTTTGGTTGTACCAAAGGATATCATTGTTCTTACACATTAGATCCCACGGCTCGACTTCCAACTTCTTCATTTCTCATCTAGGGCAGTATTTCTCAGTCATTCTCTCCTTGAGGTTGGCCCAAGTGAGGGTATAAGCAGTGGCATATCCAAGGGTGGCGACCACAGAGTTCCACCTAAGGGCGTTATCGAGTAGAGTGTATGTAGCATACTTAACTCTGTTCTCGTCAGCACAATCACTGATGCGGAAAACTATCTCTAGTCTTTCAAACCATTGCATCTGTTCAACAACTCCTTCTTTTCCTCGGTATTATGAGGGTTTGCATTTCAAGAAGTCGGGGTACGAACAACCCCTGTTGAAGTTGTTTCTGTGCATGTTGTGGTTTGGGTCATTGCCCACATTAGCTTCTCTGGCTGCCATGGCTGCCGAAATGCCTTCACCAATCATCTCCCGGAGTTGAGCAGCGGTAACATTATGAGTAGCTTCAGGTACTTCGGTATTAGCGCTATTGCAGGCAATTGCATTATTGGGGTTCGATCGTGAAATCACCATTTGTATATAATCATACACAAAATGAGATTATTAATTCAATCATTAGTATAGTTTTTATATTATTTGCAAGAGAATGATTTCATGCATAAAATTCATAACAAATTTGGATAACCTGTCAGGATTTCATAATATAATACATTGCACAACAGATATAACATAAGAGAGTGATTTCATGCAAAGTTCCCTAAGGAATTTTAAACATTCATCGAGCATATCAAATCCGGAACAAGGTTTAGCTAGCCTTGCCCTGGGTAGTGGTACACATTGTCTTAAGTACATCATATCCAAAATACATGCCCAAAGAAAAAGAAATATATAGTACGGGATTACATCACCAAAACTGAAAAAGGAATAAAAGTACAAAGGCCCTATGTCATGATAGCCGGGATGCAACCCGTAAGCTTATCATGACGTACAAGAAGTCTAGTACGTCTTATGCTTATCCTGCTTGGATGGTCCACTAGATGATGCTGGGACTAACGGTGCAGATGGAGCTGGTGGGGCTGCAGAATTCCTCCTGGTGTTCCACAAAGTCCGAACAGTCATTCGGGTCTCCTTGAGCGTACAGAGTGCAGACAGTAGCTGGTTCCGGAGTCTATCGACGACCCCTCAGAGATAAGCCATCTCCCCAGTAACCCCACCATGTCGGATAGTGGCGAGGTCAAAGAAGATGGATAATGATTGCTCCTGAGCGGCAAGAGCAGCATAGGTCTCATGCTGTAGACCCTCCATGACCTGAATGCGCTGGTGGAGGCGGTAGTTTTCCTCCAATAACAACTTCAGTGCCTCGTCCGTCCTTGCCTGGATGCCCTTAGCGGTCTGGGAGTCTCCCCTCATGGTGCGAAAAAGTGTGTCGATACGATCATAGATGACAGCATGACTTTGTTGACTGACTGCCAACTGGCTGCGGAGGTCGGATATATCCTGCTCATGGCGTGCAGCCAGTGCAGTGATCTGAGCCTGGACGGAATCGACACGACCTGCCCCGGAGCCTTCCCCGGTCTCATAAGTGGAGACGGGTGCGGGCCCGGAGAAATAGACCGATGCTAAGGATGGAGGCATGGAAGATGGTATGCTAGGAGGGACCCGGTCCTCCTCCATAGAGGTTGGGGCCGGTGTGGCTGATGCTGAGATACAAAAAGGGTCCTCTGGGAGTACAACCTCAATGGCTGGGTCATCCTCTGAATCCGAGGCTGACAACCATCCACACCGCGTCGATCGTGGGGATGAACAAACAACTGGGGCAGGAGCTACTCTGGGTAGAAGAGTCGTGGATGTAGTATGCGGAGTCATGATGCTCTGAAATAGTATTATTTTAAGTTTGAAGTGAGTATAAGTTTACAAACAAAGAACAATTTTATTTAGATTACATGCTTTATGAAATATATCCATTTTAAACAATTATTAGAATGTTTTAAGGTTACAAATATCAATACTTTTGTATATATATATATATATATATATATATATATATATATATATATATATATATATATATATATATATATATATATATATATATATATATATATATATATATATTATCATTTAAGCAGTTTATTTATCAATTTGTAAGTGCGAAGCTTGGTTTAGTATTACCCATATTCTCATTTCAGTATTTTACTATACAGTGTAAATTTTTCAAGTTTAGCACGTCTAACAATTTTCATAGCAATAACTCACTAAGTAGTATTAATAATTAAGTTTAGTAAACATATATATATATATACAATTAGTTCACATTGCATAAAATGCCCTAAGATCTATATGCTTAACTAATACGGTCCCAAACTAAAATCCCTAAAATATTTTTATAAGTTATAGTCCAGTTTTAAATAAAAGAAAAATCGTTTTATTTTTATTCTGCTTAAAATTTATCTGGTTCTCTATAACTAATGCTCTGATACCATTCTCTGTGACACCCCGGGTAGGGTCAAAATATGCGGAAATATCCAGGGAGATGTCACAAGGGTGGATCGATAGCATATAGTCCATAGAGCATAAGATAAAGAGTTAGTCAAATCAGATTACATGTTTATTTAAACAAATAAATAAAAATTGTCTTAAACATGACAGTAGGTGATTGTTTATGTTTCCCAAATAGAACCCCTGACGAGTCCTATGATGCAGATTTCTAAGATGCTGGAGACCATGCACACACCAGGTACTAACTTCATATTCCTGTGTAAAACATACTAACGGGGGTTAACATAAAGTTGGTGAATTTACAGATTTTAACCATTAATTAGTTTGGACATACAATAATCATAGAAGTAATAATACACAAAGCATTCTTACTAAAATGTAGATAACATTTGTTTATTATTAGAAACTGAAGCTTAACCTCCATAGTCCTCAACAGATGAGGACGTAGTGTCTTACAAAAAGACACACATTCCAGTTCCAACATGGTATACGTCTGTTGTCCCGGCCAAGGCACAGTGAGCATGACTCACCCAGACGGGGATGGTCAATCCCTAATAAATCTATTTATAACGTTCGGGCGATTTACAACAATTTAACAGTTTCAATAATAATCAATCATAATCAAGTTTATACAATCCAGTTGTGTCCATTATATGTTTTCATATTTTCTTTCCCAAAAGGGAAAAGTTTATCAAAAGTTTATATGGGAATGTAAACTGACCTGGGAGTAGGCAATTGCTGTTTAATACGAATATCCAATTAAAGCTCACGCCAAAGTTATGCCTAATCAGATAGTACAGTCTTAATAGATAGTACAAAGAACATATATGTATGCTTATACAGATTTTAGTCAGTTCATTTATACTACGGTATTTATCTAAATAACCGTAGTTCAAGTAATATCAATATTCATTAAACTTATTTATATAAGTTCCATCTCTAAGTAAACACAAATTGTTTAACTATTAATATTAGTTAGCATATAGGTATTTATAGTAATCATTCAACTTACAATTAAATTTCTTTATTTAAGTGGACATATAAGGTCTTACTTAAAATATTAATTTATGTTTTTCTGTTCAAGTATTATAATCACTCATGTATTATTAAATTTTATTATTAAGTAAACATAAAATTTTTACTTATTATTAGTTCACGTTCGTAGTTCATGTATTTTACTCATTAATTTAAACTTTAATATTAAGTTTCATATTTTAAGTAGGGCGTAAGATGTTCTACTTAAATATTTACATTCAATTTATCCAACGTTCATATAATTTTTATTTTCTAAAAGTATATGCGTTTATGTATGAGTAATACATATTCATAATTGTTTATACAATTATTTCCTAAAGTAAATATAAATATTTTATTTTGAAAAATAAATACAATATTTTATTTAACTTTAAAGTTTCCATAAATTATTTTAATATTTATAAAATAATTTAAACTTAAGAATTTATACCTTAATTCTTATGGTCTAAGTATTTTAATTATATTTTATTATAATTAAAAAAGATTTTAGGGTTAGGGCTTGGTAATGTTTCGGGATATGGCAAAACTAGTCCCTCTATATTTTTAAACAAGTGTAACTTTCAGATTTTACATATTTAGTACCTAGGGCTTGTTAAAGTTTCGTCTTATGGCAGATTTGGTCCCCCTAGTTTTATCTATGTTTTGTAACTTTACTAAAATTACAAAATAGCTCCTAGGGCTTCTTTAAGTTTCGGCAAATTACAAAAATAGTCCTATGGTTTTAAAATGACAAAATAACTTTTAGAAACTTCCCAAAATGGTCCCTAGGGTTTAATTTGCCACAGATAATAATAATTAAACCCTAGACTTTTGGATATTTACATTTTCAGTCCTTGTGCTTACTAGTTTATCAAAACAAGTTTCATAAGTTACGGTTTTAGTCCTTAAGTTTTATAAATTGTCATTTTCATCTAAAAAGTTTTTATAAGTTATATTTTTATTATAAAAACTTTTATTTAACATTCAAAATAGTATATGGGCTCATTAAATAGGCTAAACATCTAATGGGCTATTTTAGTGGGCTTAACTATATCTCAAGTCCACTAATTTATTTAAATGGGCCTTTAAATCATTAATTGTGCTTAACTATATTTTTAAGTCCTTTAATTAGTTAAATGGGTCTAAGTGTAATCTTAAGTCCATTAAGTTACTAGGATTTATTAAATGGGCTTATTGGGTCCATTAAGTTTTGAATTAACATTTCATGGGCTTAAATAGTCCATTAACACTACTTTACATTTTATGTAAGTTTTAACTTAGGATATTCTTATAAGCTTATTATGAGCTTGTTTATATTTAGTTTTAAATCTACATAGATGAATAAAACTTAAAATTTGTTTTATGTGTTATACCAAATTAGATCTAGGTGTGTTATAAGGTTACAAATAGGTCATAAGCCTTAATAGGAGCTTATGTCCCACGACTAATATTAGTCATAGCTTATTAAGAAAATTAAAGCCTCATTTAAGGTTGCATGTAGTTTATAAGTGTTACAAAAATAGATCTAACTATGTACACATCAAGAAATCAAGTTACAAGTCCAAAATGAGATCTAATCTATGTCTAGAACTAAAAATCAAGCATAGATCTATGTACACACATATATAGCCCACGAGTATATTTTTAAACCTTGGTATTTCCAAGATGAACACTTTAGCTAATCTTTAAGTCTTGTAAATACTTAAAAAAACACATCATGATTATCTAGGTTACATGCATGTTCCCAAGGTTATTATTATTCCAAGAATACAAGGTATAGCCCACGGCTATATTGTTTTCTCCCAATATTCCCATAATATCTACTAGCTTATTTCATGTATATCATGTTAAGTTAACACTTATCATTAGATCTAGGCTTATATAAGCATGCATGTACATCTAACCCATTTTAGGTCTTGTATAACCCACGGCCATATTTATACACATAAGTTGTTTTTGTGATTTTTAATATTCCATTTAATATGTTACATTTCATATTCCATTATTCAAAACTTAGAAAACCATTCATATAGTCACCACTTATTCTAGCCGTGACCTTTAAGGTCATGGTTTTCATGATCTTTAAGTTGCACAAGTTCATTTCATGAGATCTATGGTTATTGATTAACCAAAGTCCCATAAACAAGATTTGTAACTCATGAAATGTTTAGATTTATAAAAGGTTTCATATGATTTTTAAATCAAGTTTAATGCATAACACATAAGTCATAAGTTTCTTATTTAAAAGATTTTAAATCATAAACATGATTTGCATAAATATGCCGTGACCTATAAGGGTTATAGCTTTATCAAATCTTGATTTTTAACATGTTACTTACTTGTGTTTATAGATGTATGATGATGCATGCATGAAGAAATGAAAGATTATGATGTGTATACCTCTCTTCCCTAAAAGTACCACAAACGATCTAGATGAACAAGGAGATTTGAGATCTACTCAAGATGATGAAGAAAACCCTAAAACAAACCAAGCCGTGGCCTTGATGACTTAGCTAGGGCTTGTTTATAGTGATTCCAAGAGAATGATACTACTAATGATTTGTAGAAAAGATAAGACAAGTATCTTGGTGGAGTTAATACTTAGTTTTGGATGTATATGGCTTTAAGCCGTATGATTTGAGAGAAAAGAGGGTGAGAGAACAAGATTGGATTGCACGTGTGTGAGAATGTATGTGTTTTGGCTTAAAGAGGAGAGAGGGAAGGGAATGCAAAAGGCATGATTGCCTAGGTAAGAACACTTGTGCCAAGTGTTAGCTTTTGTGTTTTCCATGCATCCCTTCTCCTTCCACATGCCTTTGGTGCCGTGTATGGCTATCCAAAAGGGAGAGTGGGCTTGTGTTGGGCTAGAACATAAAGAATACATAACCTTGGGCTAGTCCTAGAAAGTTTAGGCATGCCTATAATATGCATACACATATATACGGCCACATACACATGGTGTAGCATATTTTTCCAAGTTTTGTTAAGTGTTGTTTAATCAATGTGGGTTATGTAGTTTTTACTACTTGTATTGGGTACATAGTTTACATAGTCAAACTTATTATAACAAGTATGTATGTAAAAGTATATGTGCACATTGGACAAGTTCACACATGACTTATAGAAATATATTACATGAAGATTTGATGAGTGAAATTTCATTACATAAAATCATGGTAAAATCATGGATTTTAAAATCATGTGCTCTAGAATGGTCAGGAAGCTGGGACGATTATATATTCCTAGTAGAATTTGCATACAACAACAGCTGGCACGCTAGCATCAAGTATGCTCCCTTTGAGATGTTGTATGGCAGTAAGTGTCGCACCCCAATCTGTTGGGATCAAGTGGGCGAACGACTGCTTGAAGATCCAGAGGTGATTGAAGTGACCAATGAGAAGGTCGCTGTCGCTAAGGCAAAACTTCTGGAAGCTCGTGCTCGTCAAAAGAGCTATGCTGATAAACGTCATAGAGATGTGTCTTTCAATGTGGATGACCATGTTTTCCTCAAGGTATCACCTGCACGAGGAGTTAGATGTTTTGGAATCAGAGGGAAGCTCAATCCTCGCTTCATCGGACCGTTCGACATCATAGAACGCGTTGGTGAAGTGTCATACCGTTTAGCGTTACCGCCTCAGCTATCACACGTTCACAACGTGTTCCAAGTGTCCTTACTCAGAGTATACAACTATCATCCAGTTCATGTTGTCCAGTATCCACTTGATCAGATTAGAGAGGATATTTCATATGTCAAAGAACCCGAGAGAGTTCTTGAGAGACAAGACCGTGTCATGCGGAGGAAGTCGATTCCTTTCGTCAAAATCCTCTGGAGGGATCATCGTGAGTGGGAAGGCACTTGGGAGACGGAGGAGTCTATACGGACTTCTTACCCTCATTTCCAGTTCTAATTCGGGTATGTTTTCTTTCAGTTTATGTTTCTCCAATTCGAGGACGAATTGTTCTTTTAGAGGGGAAGAGTTGTAAAACCCGCATTAAAAACCTATGAACAATACACGTGAACAGTAACTTACAAAAACACGGTAAAATTTAAAATTTCCATTTATAATATTAATAAACGTGTCACGACAATAAATAACGAACAATCATGAATATTATAAATGTGACACGATCACGAATATCAAAATCACGAATAATAAATCACAAACACGCATATAAATTATTTAACACACGAAAACTACGGGTTTACCCCATGTGGTCCCCACATGCCGCGACTAGAACAAGAGAGGAAGGCCAAGTGGGCCTTTTGGCCCAAAACCAATTTTAAAAAAACTCCTGGAGGAAACCTTTTCCTCATATTTTTAGGTTACAGGAAAAACTTTGTCCTCTCCTCCTTGTCTCTCCTTAGCCGCCGACCACACAAGAACAAAGGGAAACCCAGACGAATTTTTGGTGTTTGTTTATTTATTCGTGATCACCTTTTCATTATATACGCATTGGTATATTCAAAAACCTTTCTTTTATTTTATTTTATTAAAAATTAATTAATCACATGAACATGTAAACTAATAACTAATAACTAGGATTAATTAATTTTTGGTCAAGGGTATGTTTGTTTATGTTTGTGGTTCGGCCGAGGCACCGAAACCCCCAAAGGGGGTGTTCGGTTTGTTTTTATCACCACCACCAAGACCATACAAGGTTTCGGCTTGGTTGGTCTTCGGTCGGCGCAGCAAGGGAACCCTGGGCTTGGGTCGGGGTGTGTTTGTTTTCGGTTTAGGGTGGAGCCGAGACACCACCGAGACCCGAAGGGGTGCTCGGTTGGTTTTGTTTGATCGGACCCAAGACAAAGGGACCCTGACTTCGAGTTGGGGTATGATTGCATGTTTAGTTGTTAAGTAATGTCAATCGAGATCCTTTCCAAGGTCTCGGTGGGACTTGTTTATAGCTTATTTGATTCGGCTTATATTAAAACACGGGCTCGGGATTCGGGTTTTTATAAAAACTATTTTTATAAATCACGTCATATTAAACTTTAGGTTAATTAATTAATTTAATTAATTCATGTATAACCTAAGGTATTTATACTTAGTTATTTTAATTTAACATGTATTTTAGTTAAAATCTTATAACATATAGTTTAACTAAATTAACTAGTTATTTAGTTAATCAGCTATAACCACGACTTGTATTGTACTAAGTTAACTTCATTCATTATTTATAATTCAGCTTAATTATAATTATGGAAACTTACTATTTTTGGCAACTTTCTATTTTTGGAAACTTTCTATTTTTGGAAACTTACTATTTATGGAACCCTGCTACTTTTAGAAAGTTACTTAGTATTACAATACAAGTATTATAATACACTAATACATGAATAATAAATAACAGAACATCAGAATAACTACAGAATACTCAGTACAACTGTAAAACATGACATAATACATATAACAAGCAAATAACATACGAAACCAGTAAAACACATGTAATTCAGACAACTCATACACGTCCATGTTTCTTATGTAGTGTTATCCATCAAGGCGGATTAGTCTTCATCGTTTCGTTAGCTTCTATTGGACATAAGGTACGGATTTCCCGTCCTTTAGTAAGGACAATCTCTTCCTTCATTAGGATTTTCCGTATGCAGCCAACTGTTTCCCCTAGTAGTTACAAATTAGATGCTTATGTTTTACTAGTTACCTTAGCCATATACATGCATGACCAGTTTAACCTAGTTATGGAGGTACCATAACCATAACACTAGAGGCACTAGTGTTATGACTTCACCACGGCGAAGTGATATCTCGTGGCGTCCCTTTTCAGTTATTTGGCCATTACATTATTATATTATCATGTGGGGCGTATAAGTGCATCCTAGTTACATGTTTCAGTCAGGATTTTCATGGTGAATGTGGTGTGTGCCTTGCATCCTTCACAAGGAGCTGATCCCTCCTACCCACTAACTAGTTAATTAGAGGCAACCCCTCTAATTGCATGATGAGGTCTCCCCTCCAAGTATTCATGCACGTTGTTGACCTCATGACCTATATTGGCTATTATGGTACATTAACTAATACAGATTTTCATAACTAACATAAGCTATGTTTTCAGAACTAAAACCAGTTAACATGACAGACAACTAGGTTTTCCAGGACTTACTCATTTCCGCTGCCATTCATGCTTTATATTCTTTATATGCTTCCATACTCTATGTTTTTCCATGCTTTATTGTATGTCCGTGCACTGAGCGTTATGCTCAGCCGTCTACTTTTCCATGTTTCCAATGGGAGGTACCCAAGGACGCAAGTAGGAATTCCAGAGTATGTGCATTCGGATTTGGAAGCTATCCGACCTCTTTTACCTTATGCATTTATTCCTACTTTATCATACTTTACATCTTTTGGACATTGTTTAGTCCTTTCCATTTACAGTACTTATATTGCTTGTTTGTGAGTTACTAGACTACCGCTTTGATTCTGGTATTTCTATTTATGGTCATGAATGTTTAGACATTTACGTTGCATGCTTTGGTGATACGCCATAATTTACTGTAGCACTCTATCCTATTAAATGGGGTGTTACACTAAAAGTGGCAATCCATCCATAATACCCGGATCAAGAGATAAAGATTTGAGGGACACTGTCAGACAAATGAAAGGCAGACATATGCTGCCTCTTAAAGGAAAATCTAGACATATTCTCGTGGGAACCTAAAGACATGACTGGAGTGCCAAGGTCAATAGAAGAACACAAGCTGCAAATCCACGAAAGATACCCCCAGCTAGGCAAAAGAAAAGAGGACAAGCTCCAGAGCGCAACAAGGTAATACTTGAGGAAGTGAGGAAGCTGGTGGATGCATGAATCATGCGAGAAGTCTACTACCATGATTGGCTTGCTAACCTAGTGATGGTCAAAAAACATGATGGCAGCTGGCGCATGTGTGTTGACTTCACATACCTCAATAAATCTTGTCCCCAAGATTGTTATCCACTTCCAGTGATAGACTGGAAGGTGGAATCGCTATGCGGATATCCTTTAAATGTTTCCTAGACGCGTACAAGGGATACCACCAAATACAAATGGCAGATCAAGACGAAGAAAAAGCAGCGTTCCATACCAGCCAAGGTGTGTATTGCTAAACCAAAATTCCATTTGGACTTAAGAACACAGGAGCCACGTGCCAGCGATTGGTTGATAAAGTGTTCGAAGCCCAAATTGGGTGAAATTTGGAGGTCTATGTTGATGAATTGGTGATAAAAAGTCACACAAAGGATGAACTTATCAGGAATATAGAGGAAACATTCTCAACACTTAGAAAAATAAACATGAAGTTAAACCCGAAAAAGTGCACTTTTGGGGCGACAGAAGGCATGTTACTAGGCTACATGATTGATCCCAATGACATCAAACCTTGCCCAGAAAAGACAGAGGCAGTCATACAACTTCAAAGCCCAAAGACAAAAAAGGAAGTGCAACCGTTAAACGGGAAGCTCATAGGGTTGAACAGGTTCTTGTCCAAATCCATAGAGAAATCGCTCCCTTTATTTAAAAAACTCAAAAGGTGTATAAAAAAGGGAGACTTCAAATGGACAAAGGAAGCTGAAAAGCATTCAAGGAACTAAAATCACATTTAGTGTTGCTCCCTATCTTGGTCGCACCACGCCCCAAAGAAGAACTGATAATGTACTTGTCAGCTACACATGGAGCGATCAGCGCGGTGCTAATACGGATAGGGAGAACGTCCAAACACCAGTATACTTCATAAGCACAACATTACAAAGCTTGGAACTGAATTATACCCCAATGGAGAAGTTAGTATTTGCACTAGTATTCGCGGTGAAAAGGTTGCGCAGATAGTTCCAAGCACATCCCATAGTGGTGATCACAAATCAACTCATAAAGTAGATAATATCAAAACCAGATGTAGCGGGAAGACTACAGAAGTGGAGTGTTCTACTTGGAGAACACAATATTACGTACAGACCACGCAAAACTATAAAAGGACAAATCCTAGTAGACTTCATCGTCAAAAAACCAGAAGAGGGCGAGTAGGAACCAAAACAGAAGGAAGAAGATCATACTAACCAGTCCCGAAGGAACATAATTTACATACGCGCTGCATTTTGAATTCACAGCTACGAATAATGAGGCGGAATATGAGGCGCTTATAGCAGGACTAAGAATCGCAGCCCAGATGGGCGTGCAAAATCTTGAAGCAAATGTATATTCTCGCCTAGTAGCAAACCACATACTTGGTGAATATGAAGCAAAAGAGGAAAATATGATTCAATACTTACACAAAGCCAAGTAATTGATACAAGGATTCAAAAATTTCCAAATACGCCAAGTACCTAGAGGCGAGAACAAGAAGGCAGATGCACTCAGCAAGATAGCGTCCACCAACTTTGCACACCTATCAAATCAGGTCCTAGTAGAAATCCTTAAGGACAAATCTATAACAGAGAAAAAATTTACATCGGTCGTGGAGGAAGAAGGTCCTACATGGATGACGCCGATCATAGACTATTTAACGAAAGAATCACTCCTGTAGGACGAAACCAAAGCGCGACGAATACGAAGGCGCTCGAGACAGTTTGAAATCAGGGACGGGATTCTTTATAGACGCTCATTCCTTCAGCCATGGCTAAGGTGCGTGGGACCATGGCAAGCATAGTATGTCATTAGTGAAATACACGAGGGATCCTGCGGCATGCATGCAGGACCAAGATCAGTAGTGGATACAACATTGCGCAGTGGAAATTATTGGTCGGCAATGCACGCGGACGCACGTACACTCATCTACAAATGCAATGACTGCTAGGTACACAAGCCGGTACCGCGCAAACCCCAAGAGGAACTGACACCTATCACTTCCCCTTGGCCATTTTTCAAGTGGGGAATAGACATCGCAGGACCTTTCCCTGTCACCGCAGGTGGAATTAAGTTTCTAATAGTCGCGATGGACTACTTCACGAGATGGATTGAAGCAAAGAAAGTAGCAACAATCATAGGAAACCAAGTAAAAAGGTTCGTATTGGACAATATAGTATGTCGCTTTGGGCTACCTGGAGAGATCGTCTCTGATAATGGAAAACAATTTGGGGAGAATCCATTCAAAGATTGGAGCGCGAAAAACAACATCAATCAAAGGTTCGCATCGGTAGCCTATCCACAAACCAATGGCCTTGTGGAAAGAGAAAATAGGAGCCTGGTAGACGGCATAAAGGCGCGATAAGGGGAAAACAACAACAAATGGGTCAACGAGTTATCACATGTCTTGTGAGCACATCACACAATGATAAAAACCGCTACGGGCGATACCCCTTTCGCCCTAGCGTAAGGAACAGAGGTAATCATCCCAGTCGAGATCGGGTTACAAACACTCCACACAGCAGAAGTAGATATGGTCACAAATGATGATGAACTACGGCTGAACTTGGACATAACTGATGAAAGGAGGGAATTGGCAGCAATCCACGAGGCTAAGTCAAAAGCAAAAATGAAGGGTTACTATAATGCTAGAGTATGAATGACTTCCTTTAGGATAGGTGACTTTGTGTATCGCTCAAACGTGGCCAGCCACGCTGAAAATACAAGAAAACTTGGACCTTAGTGGGAGGGACCTTACATGGTGACAAATGCATTGGGGAATGGTGCATATCGATTGCGCGACATGGATGGTCGCGATCTACGAAGGACTTGGAACATATGCCATTTAAAGAAATGCTACCTTTAGCACGCCACTTCTGAAACCAATGTATTATTTTTCTTTATTTTTTATCATGTATTTACAAATCTTGCAAGTACTAATAAAATTGTTGTGGTTCCTAGCTAGTTCCACGACACTCTTAAAACATTTGTTCTTTGGTTTACACACACTTTGTGTATAATATATTTTGCCTACTGGCGTACGCGTACACAACGTTTCCAGGAGAAATAAGAGGAAGAGTCTAACCTACTAATTAGGCTCGTCAAGTAAGAGGGATGCAACCCCATCGACCACGGATCATGTATCCTTGTTAGGCCCCTTGCTATTAATGACTTCGTAGCAAGTTATACAGCCATACATTCTGAGACTACGAAAGACAAAATTGTGCACACCTAACAACCGGTAAGCCTTACTTGGCCGTCCTTATGGTAGTAGCGGTACACCGCACGTAATGAGTTTGCCTCACCCATAAGGACCACTTATGAAATTACACTAATTCATAAAGAAACTCTTTGCTATAAACATTAAGCATGCAAACATATATTCATAACAAAAGTAAAATTGTTTATTACAGACCAAGTGCGTACATGCGCACAAACAAATAAATATTCACAAAGTACACTGAGTGTTAGACAGTAAATCCGTATATGAAGAAGATCTCTCCAGCTTAAGCAAAGGAGAGTAGTATGTTGAGGCACGGAGCTCTTTCATGTTCTTCTCCTTTAAATCAAGCACACGCACATCTCTCTCCAACAGAGGCAGAGGCAACACAGAGATGGAGAAAGAAAGGTGAGCAACACCAATGGAGGATGAGGCCTCCAGGCCTGTGGCTGCTTCCTTGTTGGAAGCACGGCTAGCGTGCGCTGCAAGAACCTCAGGAAAAGGGACCCACTTCTCTATCTTGAAGGGGTTGAGCACATTTTTGGGGTGGGCATAAACAAGCACGATTAGTTGCTCCGAAGATGGATTCAAATGAAAATCAGCCTTAGTCTCTGCGCCCTCAACTTTATGGCGCGGCAGTGTCGGTCCCTCCATCAAAACTTCAAAGGGCACCTCCTGGTCATTATTAGCAAGCCCAAAAGTAGGTAGAGGACATACCTTCATACTCTGCATCATTGTGGTAAGCTTTGCCTTGACGGAAGGGTCATAGAAGGGCACTTCAGCCAAGTCTTTCTTCAGCAGTTTGGCTTCATGTGCCTTCATTAAACCCCTTAAAGTGCCCTCATTAATGGCAGCGGTGATGGACTGGGCAAAAGTAGCCCGCAAAGTAGGGTCTTCAAGAGCACCCATGGCAGCAAGACGCAAGCCATGGCGGGCCAACAAGCGTTTCTCAGCTAGTTCCTGCATCAAGCAGTGGCTATAGGTCAGCATCAAACTCCACGCCTAATTGCTTCAGCTGGCTGGCAAGTTCATCCACATCTCCCTTCACCCGTGCGCACAACGCATCCATACCAGCTACAAACTGGTCTTTTCCCTGCTCAAAGGCTTTCATGGCCTTAACGTTTGAAGCCTTGAGCAGGGCGAGCTGCGCGCGCTCATCAGCAAGAGCGGCGGCTAGACCATCCTTCTCCTCGGAGAGATAGCGGATAAGATCAGCATCCAGGTTCCCCCATTCAGCCTCTTGATCAATTTTAACCTGCATTTCCCCAAGGGAGAGGGTCTTCTCTTCAATGACCTACCCAAGTCTCTTCTTTGACGATTGGACTTGTGTAGAAAGTTCCATGAACCTTCTCTTGATGCGTGACATAAGCGTCACATTCTGTGAAGCAAAGTAACTCACTTCGTCTGCTAGAACCGCGTCATTCATCCATTCGAGCATAACAGCTTGACCAGGGGGCACAATGTTGTCTAAAAAGATGGCGCAAATAAAGGCGCCTATCAACTTTGAAAATATGGGCAGATCCCAGTTTGGAGCAAAAACAGGATCTGGGGCAAACATACTCCCCCCTGCTGCTACAGTATCCTTTGTAGGGGAAGGTGTGTTTGCTCCCTTGGCTGATAAGTCCTCCTGATCATCATTGATACAAGCGAAAGAGAGATTAGATGCATGAAAGGGGGACATAAGTGCGATAATACTAAGACAAATGACAAACATATTTACCATAATTTGATGGTGGCAGGGGAGTTAGTGGAGGAGTTCTTGCGGCATCCTTCTCAATATCTTCTTCAGCCACGCGCACACTGGAGGTTTCCTCCTGTTGCTCGCGTGCTTCTGCCGACGAGGGCCCTGCCCCCGTGCGAGCGGATTTACGAGAAGACGTTGGAGATCTCCTCCACCTCTTCCCCAACAAGGAGGAGTTCGCCTCCTCGTCCTTCTAAAATTGTTGAGAGGCGAACTCCGCTTCCTCAGAAACGTTGTCCGATGATAGGGAGGAGCTGAGAAACGGTGGTGGTGGTTGTTCTTGTGGTGGTTGTTGCTGTTGTTACACTGGTTCTTGTGGTGGCTGCTCTGTGCCGGTGTGCTTCTTGTTCATGTGCTGTGGAAGCTTCTCCAACTTCCAGATCCATGGTGTTCTTGTGCGCACGTTCCTACAACAACTCTTCATTTTACCCCTCGAGGCGGGTATAGACTATCAAATCCTCGGGGAAGGCACCAAGAACAAGGTCGAGTACATCCATTGCTGCACAACGACAAAAAATACAAACAAGAAAACAAATTTTTAGTTTTTAAGATAAAGATGGTACTTATTGGTTGATAGGAAGAACGCGAGAAGAACCACTAACCCTGGCCACTTTAGGTGTGGAAGACAAGTATTTGCTGAGCGCCACAGACAACTTCACGACTCAGACCAAGAATAACCAACAAAGCTTCAGGGTACGGTTGCACAGGAATGCGGTTGTTATTCAATAGCTCCGTGTCCCTAGTATTGTAGGAGTTAGGGCCAGGTGTTGGGTCCTTCCTCACCGTTCTAGGGGTAAAAAGGGAAACTAGAAGGGAAAGGCGGCTTCATCAATCCAGAAAAACCTATCGTTTCAATCACTTAGAGAATATACTTTTCCATCATATCACTTGTGACAACTGTGGTTTTGAGGTTCGTCACTTGGTCTTATTTTTTAGGTTATTTTATGTGTGACTACTTGATTTGTGTGTTTACGTGTTTATTTTGTGTGAACGAGGTTGGTGTGGTTATCGTTTATGAGTATAGAGTACTCATAAGTAAATCGAGGAACGGTTATTTCATGTTCATGAGCTCACAATCAGTGAATATGAAATGAAATGGTGATATTTTGGTGTTTACGTATTCGTATAAGTATTATAGTAATAGTATTTTTTTTTAGAATTTACGGTTTAGCATTTAGAGGTATCGGATGAGGTAATTAGTCATATGAATATTTTTCGGGATGGTTTTATGTCATTTAGGACTTAGTTATAAAGTTTATTTCAAAATTTGAGATTTTTTTTAAAGTGTATATTTTGCGTCTTTGGCGGTAAAACGCGTAAATTTGACTAGTTTTACGGTTTTGAGGTTTTGGAAGCTTTAGGAGCTGAAATAAATTAAGACAAATTAAGGTAATATTAGTAGTGTATTATTTAACAATAAAAAAGAAAAAAAATAAAAATATATATATATATATATATATATATATATATATATATATATATATATATATAGGGTCGGTTTGGCCGACTAAAAGAAAGAAAGAAAAGAAAAGAAAAAGGTAAATGGGCTATGGGTTGGACTTGGGTTCACCCATACCCTATATAATGTCTTAACTAAAAACAAAAGTCATATTTTTTTCTTCCTGGAACATCATAGTCGACGGCTAGAGGAGAGTTTTTAGGGTTTTCATAGTTTTTTTCATCTTCCATTAAATTAAAGGTAAAACCTTCATAACCCTTTTTAATTAAATTATTTTTATGCTTTCTTTAATCATCTTATGATGGATTTAGGTTAGGGTTTAATTTAAAAACAGTAAATTAATGTTATATTAATAATAATATGATGATTACATAAACTAGGGCTTGTATTTAATGGGGTTATGGGTAATTAATTAGTTTAATTTAATTAAACCCGTTTTTAAAAACTGGGCAGAATTTTGAGTCAATTGTTTTGATCATACTGGGATTTCTACAAAATCTTATTTTACGATCCAAGTATCCTGAAAAGGTAATTGAAGTGGCTTTCCAGTGCAAGAAACGAGAACCAAATTGGAGGTCGGGAAGTGGGTCAAAAACAGGTTACAACAGTCGGAGGTCAAAACAGTTTTGAAGTCAACCTGTTTTCTTTTTAAGTTTTGGGTTGTTTGGGGTACTTAGGGTTGCATTGGGATCTTCTAACGAACATGAGAGATGGTTTATATATTTTAATAAGTATCTGCATTGGGGCTAAGGTTATGATTTAGGGTAAGACCCCCTAATTGTAACAAACTTTTTGTATGTTTAAAATCAGTAAATCTGGAATGACAAAAGTATATATACATATATCAGGGCCTTAAAAGTAGCTTTAAGGTTAGGTAAAGTGGGAGGTGTTAGATAACATATGTAAGGGCATAAATATTCCCTTTACAGAGAGCATGGGTATGTTTAGGTGGGCGTTTGACTTATAGTTTTGAGACCTAAAAATTGGGACTATTTTGTGAAAAATATGAACGGGATGGTTATCAAACTTAACCAAGTTAAGGGCTTGTTAGGGAAGGGTAATGGGGTGTTTAGAGAATATTAATGAGTTTCATATATGGGAGTAGGCTATATGTCCATCATAGGTTGATGAGCCGTTTTAGTGGTTGGTTCATGTATTGATTATGTGTTTTTGGTTTGTTAGCTTTTGCTAGTGCGAGGACTTTTGGAGAAGCTCAATCAGGTGAGTTTCATAGTCCCATGTTTACTATTATTTTTGACTTCCAGATGGGATGGAAGAGACACTGTGTTATGTTATTTATAAATTTATGCTCTGAATGTTTGGCGTTGGTAATGGACTTATGTGTGCATACTTATGTGATTAACTGCTAGATAATTCTTGATTGTTTATGTTTTGACTTGGTACCAAGGGGGTGTTGACAAGGCGGGGCCTTGGGGATTGGTTCATAGGTGTTTGGATGCCTATGGGAGTATGAGGTTTGGTATGGCTGGGAGCCATGGTTTTGGTTTGATTAGTTAAATCTTGAATGTTAGTTTGTTAATGCATGTTAGTATCACATTGTCCATTTCTTTTTAACTTTTGATTGTTACTCACAGCTTTTGGTATGATTTGGCATTTGAGTCTAATCCTATGACTCTCACCAACTTTATGTTGACGTGTTTTAGTGTCTCTTTCAGGTGATACTATGGTTAAGCATGAGAACATAAGTGGCTAGGATTTGGAGAGCGTAGGAATGCATATAGAAGGAGATCCCCGTTTCCTTCTTAGTTTTTATTTGTTCATTTAATAAGTGATACTGTGGTACACATATGTTTGTTTTGGTTATGTTATTTGTTTGTCTTGAGTAAGAGGTAGGACTGTTACCTACTTACCTAGACTCCTACATTTGTTGAGATATTGTCATGACTTTTGTGTCACCATTTTATGACATTTCTTATTTCATATAGTTATCTCTATAGACACACCATGTTGTGATGATATCCATACGTCACACCCCATATTCCGCCATTGTGGGGTGAGACAGAATGGTATCAGAGACAATGGTTATAGAGAATTAGGTTGCCTAGTCGTGTAGCCTAGTCTATAGCTTAAGGGTCCCTGCATATAGACGTCATAGGAGTATGTGTGCATTTTATAATAATTGATGTGTTTGAATGTTATTTTGTGATGTTGTAAGTTATGAACTAATATGGTTCATACTTGGCCACATATTATTTTCCTTTTCGGGTTTTGACTAGTGCGATTTTAACTACCATCGTCCACACTAGTCATTTTTGTACTTTGCTAGAAATGTATGTTATAGTATATAATTTGGTGCATGATAGCATCTGCTTTTGTTATGTTATACTATGTATCTGATGTGTGATATTTTCTTCTGATATTTAAGTCATGCCCCTTAAGAGACAAGTAGTGGTGGTTCTGACTCTTATGGGCGGCATGCCTTAGAATTATTTATGTTTTCGTTTGGATTATGTCTACGCTAGTTTAGCTAGACCATGGATTTGTGATGTTTCAAGTTTTTGACTATGTTATTTTAATAAATGGAGTTTTGGATCTTATTTTTTTGTGTGGTTATTTGCTTGTGAGTTGATGGAACTATGTGTTATGTGTAGTAATAATTTCTTATAAGTGTCATCATAGGAGGGAGTACATTGGTGAAAGGGAACATGTATAATTATGGAGGCCTACATAATTATATATGTGCCACAACACCACTAGACTTTCAAGTATGATTGCATGAAAGAGAGTTGATACATGCTTGTATAGTATATGTTGGTAGTACATATGGTTATGTTAGGCGTGTGTATGGTGGTAAGTATACTATATGGAGTATTTTGGTAGTTGTTAACGGGTGTCATGTTTTTACTATAGCATGGTGAATACACGAAATGGTGCTGGGGGAAGTGGTGGTGATGGAAATCCTGATTTGGCTGCTTTGATTACTGCTCAAATGGCCAACATAATACCAACCATTGTTCAGCAGGCGACTAATAACCTGAACAACAACAACAACAACAACAATGGTCAAGGAGGAGGTGGAAACAATGGTTGTAGCTATAAGGCATTCACTTCTTGTGGTGCAAAAGAGTATGATGGGAAGGGCGGCGCGGTAGTACTTACCCAATGGATTGAGAAGATGGAAAATGTGATTCAGATGAGTGGTTGTTTACCCAATCAAAGGGTCATGTATGTAACTGGTTCACTGGTAGGGAAGGCTTTAACTTGGTGGAATACTCAAGTTCAAGCAAGAGGGAGAGTTGCTGCAAATGCTATGGCTTGGGTCGATTTTAAGGCTCTTATGACTACGGAGTTTTGTCCAAGCAATGAGATGGAGAAGCTGGAAAATAAGTTTTGGGGACATGCTATGGTTGGAGCGGCTCATGCAGATTACACAGATCGCTTCCATGAATTGGCAAAGTTGGTTCCCCATTTGGTTACCCCTGAGGCAAACAAAATCAAGCGGTACATTGCTGTATTGCCTACTCAGATTAGGGGAATGATCAAGGCTACTCAACCTAACACGATACAACAAGCTATACTTATAGCAGGAATAGTTGTCGAGGAGGCGGTATCTAGTGGAACCTTGGTAAAGGCGGGGGATAAAAGAAAGGAGCCAAAAGCCGCGAAATCGCTTGACAGCAACTGGAAAAATGTTAAGAAGGCAAATAATGGAAGAAATTTTGCCATGAGAGTACCTCAAGGTTCTGGAAATCCGAACAACAACAATGCTGCTTGCCGAACCTGCTCTAGGTTCCATCCAAGACGTACACCATGCCAGATATGCTTCAACTGCCAGAAACCAGGACACTTTGCTAGGAACTGTGAAGCACCTAACAGGAATGCAACACCAATCCAGTCTGTGAGGATGAATGTCACCAGGGGAAACTGCTTTGAGTTGGACAACCCGTGCATTTCAAGAGGGAGTGTCCTAGATTGGTTGGAGCAACCAACCAGGGCAGAGGGCAGCTAGCTTTGGAAGGAAGTCGAGGAAACCAAGGCGGTGGAAACCGGAACAATGCTAACCGCAACAATGGAAACACTGGGAATCAGAACTGGAACAGGAACGAGGGAAATCAGAATAAGGGAAATCGGAATGGAGGCAGGGTTTACCTTGCAAATGCAGTAGAAGCGGTTCAGGACCCGAATGTAGTAACGGGCATGTTTTCTGTTAACAATCACCTCGCTACGATTCTTTTTGACTCTAGGGCAGATTTTAGTTTTGTGTCTTCTCAATTTGTGCCTTTGTTAAATATGAACCCTAGTGTAGCGAAACCAGGATATGTGATTGAGATAGCTAGTGGTAAGCAAGAAGAAGTAGATGAGATATTTTTAAACTGCAAATTAGAGTTGGGAGAATTTAAGTTCACCATATATTTAATCCCTCTAGGACATGGGAGATTCGATGTGATTATTGGGATGGATTGGTTATCGAAGCATAGGGCCGAGCTAATGTGTCATGAAAAGATTGTTAAGATCCCCATAGGTGCTAATAAGGTGTTATACGTGTACGGAGAAAGGAAGGAGAAGAAGACCAGGTCCCTTATGAATGCCAAGGATGATGAGCTACAAATCAATAAGATTCGAGTAGTAAGAGAGTTCGTCGATGTATTCCCGGATGACTTGATGGGGTTACCACCGGTGAGACAAGTAGAGTTTAAGATTGACTTAGTACCCGGGGCAACACTCGTAGCGAAGTCACCATATCGTCTAGCACCGTCAGAGATGCAAGAATTAGCCGAGCAACTCAAGGAGTTGCAGGATAAGGGTTTCATTCGACCAAGTCCTTCTCCATGGGGAGCGCCGGTGCTATTCGTTAAGAAGAAGGATGGATCATTCCGGATGTGTATCGATTATCGGAAGCTGAACAAGCTGACCATTAAGAACCGTTATCCTCTCCCAAGGATTGACGATTTATTTGATCAGCTGCAAGGAGCAAGATACTTCTCAAAAATTGACCTTAGGTCCGGTTATCACCAACTAAGGGTCTGTGAGGAGGACATACAAAAGACCGCGTTCAGAACAAGGTATGGACACTTTGAATTCCCCGTTATGCCATTTGGATTGACAAACGCGCCAGCATTGTTCATGGACATAATGAACCGAGTGTGCAAGCCATATCTGGATAAGTTTGTCATAGTCTTCATTGATGACATACTTATCTACTCTAAGACGGAGGAGGAGCACAACCAACATTTAAGGTCGGTATTAGAACTGCTCAGGAAGGAGAAAATTTATGGAAAGTTCTCCAAGTGTGAATTTTGGCTGCAAGAAGTACAATTTCTAGGCATGTAATCGACAATGATGGCATACATGTAGACCCAAAGAAGAATGAAGCAGTGAAGGATTGGAAGGCACCTACTACACCGTCAGAAATAAGGTCATTCTTAGGCTTGGCAAGATATAACAGAAGATTTATAGAGAATTTCTCTACAATATCAAAGCCTTTGACATTGTTGACCCAAAAGAATCAGAAGTATGAATGGGGCAAAGAGCAATAGCAGGCGTTTCAGACACTAAAGGATAGGTTTTGTAATCCACCGATATTGTCCTTACCAGAAGGGGTGGAAGATTTTGTGGTTTATTGTGATGCGTCCAACCAGGGTTTAGGATGTGTTCTTATGCAGCGAGATAAGGTCATAGCTTATGCATCACGACAATTGAAAAACCATGAGAATAATTATACCACACATGACTTGGAACTAGGAGCTGTAGTCTTTGCTCTTAAGATATGGAGACATTACTTGTATGGGACAAAAAGTGTGATCTATACGGATCACAAAAGCTTGCAGCACATCTTTGATCAGAAAGATTTCAACATGAGGCAAAGGCGGTGGTTGGAGCTATTTAGTGATTATGATTGTGAGATTAAGTATCATCCTGGAAAGGCCAATGTGGTGGCGGATGCCCTAAGTAGGAAGGAGAGGCTAAAACCTAAAAGAGTAAGGGCAATGAGCATAACTATTCAGACAACCCTTAGAGATAGAATTCGAGCAGCACAAGTAGAGGCCGTTAAGGAGGAGAGGCTGGTTGAAGAAAATCTACATACTATGGATCAGTACATGGAAGAAAGAGGAGATGGTTGCAAGTATTACTTGGATAGAATCTGGGTTCCGTTGTTTGGCGATACAAGGAAGGTTATATTGGATGAAGCTCATACGTAGAGGTATTCGATACACCCAGGAGCCGATAAGATGTATCGGGACATGAGAGATATGTATTGGTGGCCAGGAATGAAGAAAGATATAGCTTTGTACGTTAGTGAATGTTTGAGTTGCGCCAAGGTGAAGGCTAAACATCAAAGACCATCAGGATTACTGCAACAACCAGAGGTTCCTAAGTGGAAGTGGGAGAATATTGCCATGGACTTCATTACAAAACTGCCAAGGTCTAACAGTGGTAATGACATGATTTGGGTAATAGTGGACAGACTGACTAAGTCTGCCCATTTTGTGGCAATGAAGGAGGATGATAAGATGGAACGGTTTGCCAAGAAATACCTGGAACATGTGGTAGCAAAACATGGGGTGCCGGTGTCGATCATATCGTATAGGGATAGCAGGTTTACGTCTAGGTTTTGGGGGCTATTACAGAAAGCCTTTGGTACGAGGCTAGATATGAGCACAGCTTATCATCCGCAGACGGATGGACAGAGTAAGAGGACTATACAAACGTTAGAGGATATGTTGAGGGCGTGTGTGATAGACTTTGGAGGAAGTTGGGAGAATCATCTGGCGTTGACAGAATTCTCGTACAATAATAGCTACCATGCTAGTATAGAGTGTTCACCGTTTGAAGCACTTTATGGTAGGAAGTGTAGGTCACTGTTGCTATGGGCTGAAGTAGGAAGTAGTCAACTAATTGGACCGGAGATGGTACAGGAGACTACGGATGCGATAACCGTGCTTAAGGAGAAATTAAAGGCGGCTAGAGGTCGACAAAAGAGCTATGCAGAAAAGAGGCGTAAGCCGTTGGAATTTGAGGTTAGGGACAAGGTTATGCTAAAGGTTTGACCATGGAAACGGGTGATGCGGTTCGGGAAGAAAGGGAAGTTAGCGCCTAGATTTGTGGGTCCATTTGAAATCCTTGAAAGGATTGGGCTAGTGGCATATAGGTTGATATTACCGGAAGAGTTGAGTAGTGTAAATGATGTGTTTCATGTCTCAAACTTGAGGAAATGCTTAGCAAGAACTGACTTGCAAGTGTCGGTGGACGATATTAGTATAGATGCGAGCCTTCGTTTTATTGAATAGCCGATAGAGATTATGGACCGTGAAGTTAAAACACTGAAAAGAAGTAAGATACCGTTAGTTCAAGTTAGGTGGAATTCAAAACATGGACCAGAGTTCACGTGGGAAAGGGAAGAGTTTATGAGGAATAAGTATCCTCAGCTGTTTGTTAATGACGATCCTAAGGAGGGAGTGATGTGACAACCGTGGTTTTGAGGTTCGTCACTTGGTCTTATTTTTTAGGTTATTTTATGTGTGACTACTTGATTTGTGTGTTTACGTGTTTATTTTGTGTGAACGAGGTTGGTGTGGTTATCATTTATGAGTATAGAGTACTCATAAGTAAATCGAGGAACGGTTATTTCATGTTCATGAGCTCACAATCAGTGACTATGAAATGAAATGGTGATATTTTGGTGTTTACGTATACGTATAAGTATTATAGTAATAGTATTTTTTTAGGATTTACGGTTTAGCATTTAGAGGTCTCGGATGAGGTAATTAGTCATATGAATATTTTTTGGGATGGTTTTAAGTCATTTAGGACTTAGTTATAAAGTTTATTTCAAAATTTGAGATTTTTTTTAAAGTGTATATTTTACGTCTTTTGCGGTAAAACGCGTAAATTTGACTAGTTTTACGGTTTTGAGGTTTTGGAAGCTTTAGGAGCTGAAATAAATTAAGACAAATTAAGGTAATATTAGTAGTGTATTATTGAACAATAAAAAAGAAAAAAAAATAAAAAAATATATATATATAGGGTCGGTTTGGCCGACTAAAAGAAAGAAAAAAAAGAAAAGAAAAAGGTAAATGAGCTATGGGTTGGACTTGGGTTCACCCATACCCTATATAATGTCTTAACTAAAAACAAAAGTCATATTTTTTTCTTCCTGGAACATCATAGTCGACGGCTAGAGGAGAGTTTTTAGGGTTTTCATAGTTTTTTTTCATCTTTCCATTAAATTAAAGGTAAAACCTTCATAACCCTTTTCAATTAAATTGTTTTTATGCTTTCTTTAATCATCTTATGATGGATTTAGGTTAGGGTTTAATTTAAAAATAGTAATAATGTTATATTAATCATAATATGATGATTACATAAACTAGGGCTTGTATTTAATGGGGTTATGGGTAATTAATTAGTTTAATTTGATTAAACCCGTTTTTAAAAACTGGGCAAAATTTTGAGTCAATTGTTTTGATCGTATTGGGAGTTCTACAAACTCTTATTTTTACGACCCAAGTATCTCTGAAAAGGTAATTGAAGTGGCTTTCCAATGCAAGAAACGAAAACTAAATTGGAGGTCGGGAAGTGGGTCTAAAACAGGTTACAACTGTCGGAGGTCAAAACAGTTTTGAAGTCATCCTGTTTTCTTTTTAAGTTTTGGGTTGTTTGGAGTACTTAGGGTTGCATTGGGATCTTCTAACGAACATGAGAGATGGTTTATATATTGTAGTAAGTATCTGCATTGGGGCTAAGGTTATGGTTTAGGGTAAGACCCCCTAATTGTAACAAACTTTTTGTATGTTTAAAATCAGTAAATCTGGAATGACAAAAGTATATATACATATATCGGGTCCTTAATAGTAGCTTTAAGGTTAGGGAAAGTGGGAGGTGTTAGCTAAGATATGTAAGGGCATAAATATTCCCTTTACAGAGAGCATGGGTATGTTTAGGTGGGCGTTTGACTTATCGTTTTGAGACCTAAAAATTGAGACTGTTTTGTGAAAAATATGAACGGGATAGTTATCAAACTTAACCAAGTTAAGGGCTTGTTAGGGAAGGGTAATGGGATGTTTAGAGCATATTAATGAGTGTCATATATGGGAGTAGGATAGATGTTAATCATAGGTTGAAGAGCCGTTTTAGTGGTTGGTTCATGTATTGATTATGTGTTTTTGGTTTGTTAGCTTTTGCTAGTGCGAGGACTTTTGGAGAAGCTCAATCAGGTGAGTTTCATAGTCCCATGTTTACTATTGTTTTTGACTTCCAGATGGGATGGAAGAGACACTGTGTTATGTTATTTATAAATTTATGCTGTGAATGTTTGGCGTTGGTAATGGACTTATGTGTGCATACTTATGTGATTAACTGCTAGATAATTATTGATTGTTTATGTTTTGACTTGGTACCAAGGGGGTGTTGACAAGGCGGGGCCTTGGGGATTGGTTCATAGGTGTTTGGATGTCTATGGGAGTATGAGGTTTGGTATGGCTGGGAGCCATGGTTTTGGTTTGATTAGTTAAAATCTTGAATGTTAGTTTGTTAATGCATGTTAGTATCACATTGTCCATTTCTTTTTAACTTTTGATTGTTACTCATAGCTTTTGGTATGATTTGGCGTTTGAGCCTAAACCTATGACTCTCACCAACTTTATGTTGACGTGTTTTAGTGTCTCTTTCAGGTGATACTATGGTTAAGCATGAGAAAATAAGTGGCTAGGATTTGGAGAGCGTAGGAATGCATATAGAAGGAAATCCCCGTTTCCTTCTTAGTTTTTATTTGTTCATTTAATAAGTGACACTGTGGCACACATATGTTTGTTTTGGTTATGTTATTTGTTTGTCTTGGGTAAAAGGTAGGACTGTTACCTACTTACCTAGACTCCTGCATTTGTTGAGATATTGTCATGACTTTTGTGTCACCATTTTATGACATTTCTTATTTCATATAATTATCTCTATAGACACGCCATGTTGTGATGATATCCATACGTCGCGCCCCATATTCCGCCATGGTGGGGTGTGACATCACTGCATTCTGTTCTTTCGCTTAGCGAATGAAACCCAACCGTTGCCAAGTTGCCGTTGGTAGAACACACGAAATAAGTCTACGGTTGGCTCTAAATCTAAAGTACGGCAATTAATTTCGAAGTTAGAAATTTTAGCCGCCCCTATGCAATGCAATTAAGACACGTGGATCTCATAATGCATTAACACACATACGAGGAAGCGTGACATGGGAATCCGCTAATTGGCGTAGTCAAAAAAACCAGGTGTATATTCTTATTTTCCCCCCTGGCGCCTGCCTAATATTGTGTCAGGGTTTGGGACTTCTGGGTGTAAATAATGGGGAATGTAGTATTCGTTCGTGAACTGGAAGTTCCTCTATGGTAAGGATCGAGGTGACATCGGAAAGTTGTCTAACCATGATTACGCAAATACAATTAAGTGGTCACAAGGATTACCTTAGAAAGAAACTCAGATTTTAGGAGACGTCAATGAAGTTCTAGAGGTTGGAGGTGATGGGCTGTCAATGGGAGGCGTCAATACTATATATATAGCCTTCCTACTGTACTGTTCAAAGATTGGATCTGCGCCACGTGTTGCTGATACAAGATATTTGCTATGGGTTCAAAATATTTCTCGGAATCCTCTCGAATTGATCTCAGTTTAAAGTGAAATGATTTGTTCTTGGTGACAAAAAGTGGATTTAGTTTTCTATTCTAAATAAATGAAGTAAATAAAGATTAAAGCCAGAAACAGTAAATCACTAAAAATAGAACATCAATTTAAATTAAACAATTAAATGATAAAGCTGTAAAAGATCCTTACTGGAAACTAGTGCTATTCGGAATAAATGGAAAAGATGCTCTATGCGGAATAACTCTATTATGCGGAATAATGTGCTCAATTCGGAATAAATGTCTATGCGGAAATCAAGTCCTTATTCGGAAAAATAGCCTACGCGGAATATTTGACTATGCGGAAAATTAATTCTACTCGGAATAATCGAGTCTATGCGGAAAAATTAGCTTATTCGGAAAAATGCTCTTATGCGGAAAAATTGCCTACTCGGAAAAACAAGTCTATGCGGAAAAATAATTCTATTCGGAATATATAAAATATTCCGAATAAGAGACGAAACCAACAAGCTATGCGGAATGTAGGAAAGATTCCGAATAAGGCAAACAGAAACTCGCCTATTCGGAATATTTGTCTTGTTCGGAAAGATCTGGGAATGAAGAACAGAAACACTAGCAGACGAACAGGGAACACGAATTTAAATCCAAACCAACTCGAATACTCAAAAAGGTTTTACCAAATTAAACACAACTCATTTAAATACCATAAGAAACAAATCCCACCAATAAAAACACTAAATCAACAACGTTTTAAGATTAAACTTGAATCAAATAAAAACTTAAGAACTTGCAATAGAAAATGATGAAGATCAAGATGAATGAAAAGATGGAATTAAAGGATTAATGTAAAGGTAACAAGAGTAAAGATTAAACACTTACAAGATTGAAAGAAAAATGAAAAATCACCAAACACCCTAATGGTGTTGGTGAAGCTACGAACAAGGAACTGGAAAAAAAGAAAAATGAAGCTAGCTCCCTAAAATGTGAAGGAAAAGTCTATTTATAGTCCTAGTGGTTGGTTGGTGAGTGGGATTTATCCCTTTCTTCTTGTCTTCTCGTCTTTTCAGAAAAGTTGACGTTTTCGATTCTGATTCGGGATTTGTCGTCGATTAAATTCAACTCGTCTTTTAATTTCTTCGTTAAATAGACTTGAGTTTCTTCGACATATGTAAATCTTCCATCTTTGGTCCTTTTCTTCGATAAATCTTCAAATAGGCCCATTGACTTCAAATCTTTTGCATCTCTTGGACAATAGACTTCGTCTTTAGTCTTTTTCCTTGATAAAACCCGTGCAATCCCATGTTTTCTTTAATATTCATCCGGTTAGCTCTGAAAACACAATAAACACAAAAACCACGCATAATTCCAAACAAATGATATTAAATACGTGTTTTGGTCTCGTTTTAGCCTGAATTAAGTGGTAAAAGGATTGGTGTTTACACACCTATCAAATCCCCTACACTTAACCATTGCCATGCCCTCATGCAATGCTTAGTGATAAAGCAAATTTACATTTTTCTCATAATCAATCAACCTTGGCCTTATTCAAATACTACTAAATAAAAATTAAAATACTAAGAGAAATTAAAACTTTAAAATAAACAAAAGGATGAAATAACTTTGCAAAGAAATCAAGGACTTACATTAGGGCTTTGGTGTTGCAAAGATTTATCACCCTCAAGTTTCACGTTCCCCAAACTAAGCTTAAAAACGAGATCATTGTTATTATAAGTTAGTAAATCAAACACTTACACACATGGCTTAATTAAATGCTTAAACTCCCTTATTCCTAGGTGTATCTCTTATATTTTATTTTTGTCTTAGAATGATCATGAAGATGCATTTTTGGACTTATTTCGATAGTTTATTTAGGCTGAAAGCAAAGTAGGACGATTTGATCAATAGTTAGCTAAAGGACAAAATCTCTTAAAACTGCTTCTCGGGATATCAAAAAGTTCATATCTTAGCATAACTTGGTTCACGATTTGAAACCTTTCTCGGGCCGATATTTGGCATGTACTTCATACTTATATCTTCGAGAGACGTTCTTGAGATAATGGTCTTCTCATCATAATAGAGTTTCTTCACTTGGAGACTTTTGAGGGGTACTCCAACTTTGTTGACCATGACTTCATGATTATTTCTTCAATCTCTAATTGGGATTTTGAGTTACAACGATCCGCCTCCTTTTCGGACTTGGATCTATTTATCCTCATACCTTGTTAGGGTCTTTTCGGATAGACTTCTCCATGATCTTTATGGGAGTTGATTGCTTTTCGTCGTGAGTCTTGATCCTTCATATTGACTTTAGGAATAATGCTTTTCACATCACTTTGGATCTTTAGCAATAAAATTGAATCCTCATGCCTTGTTAGGGCCTTTTCAGACTCGCCAATCTTCGCGCCCCGCTTCATAAGTTATGCCTTGGCTATGAACTCTCGTCATTACCGAGCAACTTTTAAACGATCTTGGGCTAGAAGCTAAGTAACTTTTCAAATCGTACGACCTTACTTATTGCAGATAAGTTATTAGCAAGTGATGGGAGAATAGGCAAATAATTTCACCAAGTGAGCTTGTGAAAGAATACCGACTTATAATTGACTCTATCATTTCTCGTCCTCCAAAATTTAAAATCTCAAGTAATGAGACTCGTGGACACTTAGCTTAATAAACCAATTAAGGTCTACATGGTTAAGGATACTAGCTAGAATAAACTTAGATAAGTCTATTCGGGTTGAGTCAAAATAAACGCAACGGGCCTAATATGTCAAAGACTTCTAAACTAGCTACACCACTTTATTAATATTTTTGACTTTATTGCGGGATATATACATATGAAAGCAACGATAAAAATTTAAAGATTACGACTAAATGGCCAAAGTTAATAAAAAAATTTAAAAAATGTTGAAAAATAGGATTTTCCGGTTAAATGAAGGCATTTTCATGGAAAAGTCCACTTAAAACTTCGATAGAAGTCTCCCCTACACTTAAGATAAACATTGTCCTTAATGTTTAAGCATGCGGGAAAAGTCTCCCCTACACTTATGACATTGTGCACGTTGGTTAACTCAAGTTAAGGAAGAGACGACTAAAGTGATCAATTTCAAATGTGAGTATGAAGAAAATTGAATCACGATAGTTGAGAGATAGAACCGGATTTCGGATAACACGGGAGCACGGTTCTTCAAAGTTTCCAAGAGTGCACTTATCCCTGGAATCACATCACCACACAAAGACAAACGACCAAAATAGGTCCTCCCCTACACTTAGGGGGTTAAAGGGATAGATACTCGGGCTGCCTCCCGAGGAGCGCTTGTTTTTGATAACCGAGTCACGAGCCTGACTCGACCCAAAATTAGTTCATGGGGAACGTGGTGAGGGATGGAATCACCTCCAGAGAGGTGTCCTCACCAAAGTACAACTTCACTCGTTGGCCATTCACCTTAAAATTAGGTCCATTAGGTTGAGCGAGCTCGAGAGTACCATATGGAAAAATTTGGGCAATGGTGAATGGGCCGGACCAACGAGATTTGAGCTTGCCCGAGAAGATTTTCAACCGAGAGTTAAAAAGTAAGACTTTGTCTCCAACATGGAACTCTCGGTTTTTGATCTTGGAGTCGTGAATGAGCTTAGTTCTTTCCTTATAGATTAAAGAATTTTCATAAGCCTCATTACGGAGTTCATTTAGCTCATTGAGTTGGATCTTGCGTAGGTCACCGGCTTTGTTTATATCAAAATTAGCCCACTTCAAGGCCCAATAAGCCTTGTGCTCCAACTCAATGGGGAGGTGGCACGCTTTCCCGTACACAAGACGATAAGGCGTACAGCCGATCGGGGTCTTGTAAGCAGTACGGAAAGCCCACAAAGCGTCATCAAGTTTATCAGCCCATGCGGCACGATGCTCTCCCACAGTTCTTTCAAGGATTCGCTTCAGTCCTCGGTTGGATATTTCAGCCTGGCCATTAGTTTGTGGGTGGTAGGCTGTGGAAAGACGATGATTGACACCGTACTTAGCCATGACTCTTGCGAATTGGTCATTGCAGAAATGAGTCCCATGATCACTAATAATTGCACGAGGCACACCGAATCTAGCGAATAAAGCTTTCAAAAAGTTACAAACCACCCTTGCGTCATTAGTAGGTAAAGCTTTGGCTTCAACCCACTTGGATACGTAGTCAACGGCTACAAGGATGTATTTGTTTCCTTTAGAAGAAGGGAATGGCCCCATAAAGTCGATACCCCACACATCAAAAATTTCACATTCCTGTATGAAATTCTGAGGCATCTCGTCTTTATGTGTGATTTTGCCTTGCTTTTGGCAAACATCACATTGTTTAACCATATTGTGAGCATCACGATATATGGAGGGCCAATAAAATCTCGAATCAAACACTTTTTTGGCGGTGTAGTTGGGACCAAAGTGACCACCGGTGGGTCCTTTGTGGCAAGCAGCAAGAATTTCAGACGCTGCCGGTCCATCAACACATCGGCGAATAATCAGGTCGGCACATTGTTTGAATAGGTAAGGGTCGTCCCAAAAGTAAGTCTTAATGTCGGTGAAGAACTTTTTCTTTTGCTGGGACGTCAACCCTTCCTTGATAATTCCACCCGCCAAGTAGTTTGCAAAGTCTGCAAACCACGGGGTTTCATTCGACTTCGAGTTGATAGACATTAAGGTCTCCAAGGGAAAAGAATCATTGATTTCTTTGTTTGGATGATCCCCTTGGTATGGATCCTCAAGTCTGCTGAGATGATCCGCGGCTAAGTTTTCTGCTCCTTTCTTATCACGAATTTCGATTTTAAATTCCTGGAGCAGCAAAACCCAGCGAAGAAGTCTTGGTTTGGAATCTTGCTTTGTCAACAAGTACTTCAGCGCGGAATGATCGGTATACACAATTGTTGTGGAGAGGACAAGATAGGGGCGAAATTTTTCAAAAGCATAGACAACAGCTAAAAGCTCTTTTTCGGTTGTCGTATAATGCAATTGTGCCCCCGTCATTGTCTTGCTAGCGTAATGGATCGGTTGGAAGTGTTTGTTCACTCTTTGTGCCAGAACCGCTCCAATAGCAAAATCACTAGCATCGCACATCAACTCAAAGGGAAGCTCCCAATTAGGGGTAACCAAGACGGGTGCCTTAGTTAGCTTATCCTTAAGCGAGTTGAAGGCTTCAAGGCACTCTTTGGAAAAGATAAATGGAGTATCTTTTTCCAAGAGGTGGGTCATCGGGCGAGCGATTTGAGAAAAGTCTTTGATGAATCGACGGTAGAAGCCCGCATGACCCAGGAAACTTCTCACACCCTTCACGGTTGAAGGTGGAGGCAACTTTGCGATAACATCGACTTTAGCACGGTCTACTTCAAGACCGGCTTTCGAGATTTTATGTCCAAGCACGACGCCTTCTTTTACCATAAAATGGCATTTTTCCCAATTTAGAACAAGGCGAGTGTCTTCGCACCGCTTGAGCATACATTACAAATTGGCAAGGCAAGAAGAGAAAGAATCCCCGAAGACCGAGAAATCATCCATGAAGACTTCCATGGTTTGTTCAACCATGTCATGGAAGATAGCTAACATACACCTTTGGAAAGTCCCGGGCGCATTACATAAGCCAAAAGGCATCCTTTTGTAAGAAAAAGTGCCATAGGTACAAGTGAATGTAGTCTTCTCTTGATCTTGGGGATCGATGGGTATTTGAAAATAACCCGAGAAACCATCAAGAAAGCAGTAATATTCATTTCCTGCTAATCGTTCAAGCATTTGGTCCATAAAAGGTAGAGGGAAATGATCCTTTCTCGTGGCATCATTGAGTTTGCGGTAGTCTATACAAACTCTCCACCCAGTAACGAGACGAGTGGGAATCAACTCGTTGTGTTCATTGGGAACAACGGTTATTCCGCCCTTCTTGGGTACACAATGGATTGGACTAACCCATGGTGAATCCGAAATAGGGTAAATCATACCCGCATCAAGAAGTTTGATAACCTCTGTTTTGATGACTTCATGGATTTTTGGATTCACCCGTCGTTGGCTTTGAATAGTGGGCTTATAGTCGTCCTCCATGAGAATTTTGTGCGTGCAGAAGTGAGGATCAATTCCACGAATATCCGAAATCTTCCAAGCAATAGCCTTCTTATGAGCTTTCAGCACGGCAACGAGGCGAGTCTTCTCTTCATCTTTCAAATCCTTAGCAACGATGACTGGCGACTTCTTCTCTTCTTCGAGGAATACATACTCAAGATGGGGTGGCAACTCCTTAAGTTCCAAATCCGGAGGATTTTCGACGGGGGACGTTTTCAAAGTCGTGGCATCGACAGCAATAACCGTGGGAGATGGAGGCGAAGGATTGTCTTCGGTGAGAAGATTGTCAAAGAAATTCATGTCTTCATCCCCATCGATAGGAGAATCATTAGTAGCTAAATTCGCATCTCCCATGGTATCTTCAAGATTGTTCCAAAATAAATCATTATCTCCAAATAGAGACAACGATGAATCAATGGAGGACACGGTCTCAACAGTGGGAAGAGAGGTAGGAATGCTTTTGCAAGCATCATTAAAGTGTTCTTCACAAGCCTCATCAAGAACGTCAATACAATTAACACTCTCATATGAATAAGGCTGTTTAGACAACTTTCCCATGTTGAAGACTACTTTATCGTCACCCACTCTCATGATAAGCTCGCCGGCTTCAACATCGATGAGAGTGCGACCGGTCCTTAAGAATGGACGACCAACAATGAGTGGCACACGGGGGTCCATCTCGTAGTCGACGACAACAAAATCAGCAGGAAAGGTGAATTTGCCGACTCCTACAATGACGTCTTCGGCTATCCCCACTGGATAAGCAACCGTACGGTTAGCTAATTCCAAAGTCATTTTGGTAGGGACTAGCTCTGGGAGAGATAATTGCTTCCAAACACTTAGAGGCATGAGATTAATACTGGCACCTAGATCGGCTAGGGCCATGCAATTCTCTACTCCCGGGAAATTGCAAGGGATAATGAAACGACCCGGATCACCAAGCTTGGTTGGCAATTTCCTTAAGAGCACTGCAGAGCAATTCTCATTAAGTTGGGTGTTGGCAATATCGAGGAGCTTTTCCTTGTCGCTCAGAAGGTCTTTAAACATTTTCGCGTATTTGGGCATGTGAGCGAGAGCCTCAGCGAAGGAGATATTGAAATTCAGTTGTTTGAACATTTTAAGGAAATTCGAAACCTGAATATCATCCTTGCTCTTTTGCTTCTCTTTCCTCAACCTTGAAGGATAAGGGATATTGGAAGAAGAGGAAGGCTTTAGAGGAATAGGATCACTCACAACCACGGGTGGAGGAGGGGTAGAAGGAAGAGGTGGAGAAATTGGGGAAAGAGAAGGAGGAGGAATAGGAGCAGGCGACTCGTTCTCCTTAGTCACAACCACTGGTGGAGGTATAGGAAGCTCAGGTTCCTTGGTACCTTTACCACTTCGAGTAGTGATTGCTTTCATCTCCCCTCTTGGGTTCGTAACGGTGTTACTCGGAAGAGTACCCGAAGAAGAGGGTTGACTACCTTGGAAGAAACTAGCCATCATGTTCCTCAGATCATTAGTTTGGCTATCCAATGTATTTCTCATATCGGCTCTTAAATCATTTCCTTGCTTGACCAAGTCGGCTTTCAGGTTGAGCACCTCACTCTGAAGATTTCCCACTATCGCATCGTTAGTCCTCATATAAGTTTCCACTTCCTGGTGAAGAGCGGTGGGTTGGTTGGGAGGAGCATTGTATGCGGGTGGTTGGTAAGCAGGTTGTTGGTAGACTTGGTTGTTGCGTTGAGGTGGTTGTGGCTGCTTGTGAGGAGGTATGTATGGTTGTCGAGGTTGTTGTTGTTGTTGTTGAGGAGAGCGATTGAGATTTTGTTGTTGGTTTGGGTTGGTAGGAGGGAAACCAGGTGGTGAAAGATAATTGTTAGAGCGGTAGCTAAGCAAGTTACGGTCACCTTGAGGTCTAGCTTGATAAGTAGGTTGAGTATAGGTGCCATATGCCGCATTCACATTCTCAGCAGGATAATCTTGGGTGGCGGTACAAGTGGTGTAAGAGTGAGGACCACCGCATATCTCACAAGGTTGGCTGACAGCGTTCACTTGAGCGTGTTTGGCGTTGTTGCTGTTGTTGTTGCTGACGGTGTGGGTGACAAGCGATTCAAGAAGCGTAGTGATTTTGTCTAATCGCTTGTCGCTGTCACTAGTGCTAGCACTAGCGACATTGGTCCGAACACTCTTGGTTTGCACACGAGATTTATTCTCAATGATGTCCCAAGCAGCATTGGAAGTTTTAGCCAATTACCCCCCGAGGCACTGTTCAGTGAATCTTGGTCACTCATGCTTAAACCATTGTAAAAAGTATTAATTTGATGTACTTTGGTAAAACCATGTTGTGGGCATTTTCTTAAAAGATCTTTAAAACGATCCTAAGATTCACTGAACGACTCATCGTACTTTTGTTCAAAATTGATGATCTCATTCCGCAATGCGGTAGTACGAGAGGGTGGAAAAAAGTAATTGATAAACTTTGTTTCCAAATCCGTCCACGAGAGAATACTCTGTGGCGGTTCCTTAGCAAGCCAATGCCGGGCTTGTCCCTCTAAAGAAAAGGGAAAAAGTTGTAACCTTATAACCTCTTGTGAAACGCCATTGAATTTGACCGTGTTGGTGAGTTGTAAGAATCTCTTGATGTGGTCGTGTGGATCATCAATGGTACGTCCCAAGAATGGTTGAGCGGAGACCATCTGGATAAAGCCTGATTTTAGCTCGAAATTGTTGGCGGCAATTGGAGGTATGACAATTGGGTCCGTTTTGCCATCTACATGAGCTTTCAGCAGTTCAATCATCGGGCGATTATCCGGAAGGGGCTCATTGTTGTTGTTATTGTTCATGTTGTTGAAAGGCGGGTTGTTGTTGTTATTATTGTTTGGAGGTGGTACACCGGCCATGTCTAAGTGATCGAGAGGCTCGGACTCTTGATATGACGTGGATCGAGTGCGCATACACCTGCAAAAGAACGAACAAACAAAGCAAAAATATTTTTGGTTTTTATGGTTTTTTTACTTTTTAGGATTTTTGAAAAATTTATATTTTTTAGTGTTTTTGAAAATTTTTTTTTTTATTTTTTTTTATTTTTTTTTTATTTTTTTTTTATTTTTTTTTTATTTTTTTTGTGAAAAAGTAACGTTCACGGGGAACGGATCCCAAAATCCAAGTTCTCACAAAAAACTTTTGATCTTAACGAGAGGAGCCGGCATCGGCGCCATTTGATACAAGATATTTGCTATGGGTTCAAAATATTTCTCGGAATCCTCTCGAATTGATCTCAGTTTAAAGTGAAATGATTTGTTCTTGGTGACAAAAAGTGGATTTAGTTTTCTATTCTAAATAAATGAAGTAAATAAAGATTAAAGCCAGAAACAGTAAATCACTAAAAATAGAACATCAATTTAAATTAAACAATTAAATGATAAAGCTGTAAAAGATCCTTACTGGAAACTAGTGCTATTCGGAATAAATGGAAAAGATGCTCTATGCGGAATAACTCTATTATGCGGAATAATGTGCTCAATTCGGAATAAATGTCTATGCGGAAATCAAGTCCTTATTCGGAAAAATAGCCTACGCGGAATATTTGACTATGCGGAAAATTAATTCTACTCGGAATAATCGAGTCTATGCGGAAAAATTAGCTTATTCGGAAAAATGCTCTT
The DNA here is from genome assembly GCA_025667525.1 of Glebionis coronaria. Taxonomy (NCBI): domain Eukaryota; kingdom Viridiplantae; phylum Streptophyta; class Magnoliopsida; order Asterales; family Asteraceae; genus Glebionis; species Glebionis coronaria. Next base: position 461,687,615 of record CM046877.1, read on the forward strand.
ATGCGGAAAAATTGCCTACTCGGAAAAACAAGTCTATGCGGAAAAATAATTCTATTCGGAATATATAAAATATTCCGAATAAGAGACGAAACCAACAAGCTATGCGGAATGTAGGAAAGATTCCGAATAAGGCAAACAGAAACTCGCCTATTCGGAATATTTGTCTTGTTCGGAAAGATCTGGGAATCAAGAACAGAAACAGTAGCAGACGAACAGGGAACACGAATTTAAATCCAAACCAACTCGAATACTCAAAAAGGTTTTACCAATTAAACACAACTCATTTAAATACCATAAGAAACAAATCCCACCAATAAAAACACTAAATCAACAACTTTTTAAGATCAAACTTGAATCAAATAAAAACTTAAGAACTTGCAATAGAAAATGATGAAGATCAAGATGAATGAAAAGATGGAATTAAAGGATTAATGTAAAGGTAACAAGAGTAAAGATTAAACACTTACAAGATTGAAAGAAAAATGAAAAATCACCAAACACCCTAATAGTGTTGGTGAAGCTACGGACAAGGAACTGGAAAAAAAGAAAAATGAAGCTAGCTCCCTAAAATGTGAAGGAAAAGTCTATTTATAGTCCTAGTGGTTGGTTGGTGAGTGGGATTTATCCCTTTCTTCTTGTCTTCTCGTCTTTTCAGAAAAGTTGACGTTTTCGATTCTGATTCGGGATTTGTCGTCGATTAAATTCAACTCGTCTTTTAATTTCTTCGTTAAATAGACTTGAGTTTCTTCGACATATGTAAATCTTCCATCTTTGGTCCTTTTCTTCGATAAATCTTCAAATAGGCCCATTGACTTCAAATCTTTTGCATCTCTTGGACAATAGACTTCGTCTTTAGTCTTTTTCCTTGATAAAACCCGTGCAATCCCATGTTTTCTTTAATATTCATCCGGTTAGCTCTGAAAACACAATAAACACAAAAACCACGCATAATTCCAAACAAATGATATTAAATACGTGTTTTGGTCTCGTTTTAGCTTGAATTAAGTGGTAAAAGGATGGGTGTTTACACACCTATCAGTTACCCACTTGCTAAATCCAACGGTAGAAGGTGAAGGGGTAAAATATGACGTAGCAGACGCTTTTCCCAGGTTTCGAGGAAGTTAGGTAAAAGGGGGGATGAATGTTTTCTTGGCGGAAGTATTCGAATTCTTCTTGGATATTCATATGGTGCCTATACGGATATTAATTTTTGAGCTTTTCAGAGGTTGTAGTCTAGTAGCCTCAGTTAGAACCTAGGACCACTAGACTGGGGGGACATGATGACGTATAGTCCGTAGTCGGGCTGGATAGTCCGACTCACGGGTACTACCCATATCCATCAGGAATGGATTAATACTTATGCGATTGGCGCACGGCCTAGGAGGTCCAATAAGTCGTTGTCGCACATACGGTTTATTACTTAACCATATCCTCGTCGCACTGCGACGGGATCAGACAAGAATATAATCTATCATGTAGATATATTCGCCTAAAGGAAGATATATACACTTACCTTGGTTATGCGATAAGGATCAAGCTATTCTAGGTCATTATCTCTTCCTTAGGCCACAAGAGTAGGAGAGCCCAGCCAGGACTCTCTCGGGTATGATAGGAACCACCAAGGTTCCACAAAGTTACGATACACACAATACTCTAGACCCTCACATCATACTTAAACCGATCACTTACTCTCACACTGAAGTGTAATCGTGGGACAAGCACATACGGTAAGTCTAACGGTGTAAAACCCGTATTTAAATCGAGAAATATAAATACGCGGTTTATTATTAATACGCGGGTTATTTTTTACTTAAACCGTTCACGTAGAAATTATCAGCGGAACAACGCGAGAAAATATTACAAGTATTATTTTATTACAAGTATTACTATAATACAAGTTAAAAAAAAATATAGAAGGGCCGGTTGTAAATATTTAAAGAAGGAAAAAGGGATTTTGGGCCTTAGCCCATTTTGGCTACACAAAACCAAACGGGGGATACCCCTTTTCCCATAATCAGTAAACAAAAAAAAAAAAGAGGAAATAGGGTTTTCTTTGTGTTGTGCCGCCGGAGAAAAGAAAAAAAAAAGAGGGAGATCGGGTTCATCCTAACCACCAAAGGTAATCCTAGTTTTCCTTTATTCCCACGTAATCACATGTCTCGGTGGGTTTTTCTTTTGCCCAGCCGCGATCAGAAACAACAAGGGGTGTCGGGGTGAGTGATTGTACACCAAACCGAGACATCTATGTCTCGGTAGTGGCCTTGGTTCTACAGCCGCAACGAAAACCCGAGACCTAGAGTCTCGGGGGTGTTTGGTTGTGCAGCCGCAACAAAACAGGGGTGTGTCGGGTTTGTTTACATCAGGAGAACCGAGACCATAAGGTCTCGGTGTGTTGCTGCACGACCCAGCCGAGACCACAGCAGGCCTCGGTGTTTCTTTTCTTACCAGACCCGAGCCACAAAATCAAATAAGGGTGCGTTTGGTTGTAAAACAGAACAAGCAGTGGGAACTATGATTTAGAACAGTGGGAACTAGGTACTTAAGCAGTGGGAAAAATGGACAGAAAAACAAGGAGGTTAAATAACATTAGCGACAGTTTAGCGACAGATTTTTCTGTCGCAAAACTGTTAGAATTTATGCAGTTTTTTTTAAAGAGGCAGTTTTAGCGACAGTTTTTGGTGACACAGAAATTCTGTCACTAATTATTGCGGACAGATTTTGTGTATATGTTAAATTGTTAGTGCGACCGAGATGGGATATCTCGGTATGCTCGGGACGTTTTTTATAAACTATAAAATGAATACTTTATGTTATACCTTTTTGTTTTAAGTTAAATTGTTTTATAAATATGAAATATATATATATTTTAAGTGTATTAAATTAAATTAATTCTTAAATGTTTAAAAAGGGTATATTTTTTAGGTAACAAATTAAACTACTTGAGAACTTTCTAAATTAAGAAACTTCTAATTTTAGCGGGATACTTATTATAGAAATACTTGTCGCCAGAAATACGTTGTACGTAGCTATTAGTAGAACGTTAATACATTAAAAGGAATTATTATAAGACCTGATTTAGGTTGTTAATATGCGTATGAAATTTCAGAAAAAAATAAATAAGAAACCAATAAGATCAGTAAAATTTAATAACGGATATCTGTTAACTTATTCGCGTCCTTTATTTATGTAGCACGCGTGAAGCCCGAGTAGTATTCGTTCAGTCTTCCATTCAGTCAGTTACTGGACTAGAGGTACGGATTTTCCGTCCTTTCAGTAAGGACTTCCTTTCTATGCATGATTAGGATTTTCCCATCTTCAGCCAAATGTCTTTCCCCCAATATATGTTTAAATTTATCAGTAATCATGTTAATAACTAAATAGAATTGCCTGAGCGTTATATACAAGCACGACCAGGTTATGTACTAGTTACGGAGGTACCGTAACCACGGCACTAGAGGCACCGGTGTCGTGACTCACATGCAGGAGAGTGATATCCTGCATCGTCCCACTCATGTTCAGTTTGGCCATTTTTATATGTATGTTTTAGTGGGGCGTATGGATGCATCCTAGGCTTATATGTGTTACAAGTTATCAGGGTGAATGTGGTGTGTGCTCTACATCCTTCACATTGGAGCTGATCCCTCCACCCAGCACAGTTATTTAGAGGTCACCCCTCTACAGCATGACGAGGTCACCCCTCCAGTTATTCATGCACGGTTGTTACAACACGTGACCTATATAAGCTCTGGCAAATAAAATACAGTAAATGCATGTTTTCAGAATTTAGAGTTATAATTCAGTATCAGTATATATGAACCAGGTCTTGCAGATTTTATGCAAGGTTATACCACATGTTACATATCAGTCTTATAGCTTCATTGTTGTCTTCTATTTCATTACCTTTTAGTACATTCTTATCATGCTATATCCGTCCACTAGGCGTTATGCTCAGCCGTAGTTTCTTTTCATGTTTCCAAACGGCAGGTACACAGGGACGATCTTAGGACTTCTAAGAGAGTACGTGCATTTGGATGGGAGCTATCCAGACTCCTTTATTTTTATGCACACATTACGTTACTTTACTTTGGTTGTTTGGACACTGTTTCGTCCTTTTCCTTTCAGTACTTAATCTTTATATTTTAGGCTTGTTGGACTACCGATGTTTGATTCCGGTATTTCCGTTTGGTCAGTTAATGTGTAATACATTGCCTTGCATGCTTTGAGGACACGCCATAAATACACGTAACGGTCCATTTATCCAAGTGGGGTGTTACAATTATGGTATCAGAGCGCAAGGTTCGACCTGTTGGCTCTAAAACTTGACCTGTGACTTGTGGGTAGTCACCAAGAACTTCCTGTATTTTGGCGTCGTTATCTTCCATGCTACTTATGTATTTTATCAGTCAGATTTTCAAAAATTTTGATTAAGTAAACGGCCGATACAGGACTGGCCATACTTAATCGCATGTGACTTCAGCGATTTTTTTTGTTTTGGTGAACTGACCATAGGCGTTCACCCTTGCCGTTTAAATTTTGTATAGATGAACTGACCATAGGCGTTCATCCTTACTCATGTCATATTTATGTTTCAGAAATTGTCATTTTGTGAACTGACTAGGCGTTCACCAGTATCCATGTCATATTTTGTAGCTATACATTCATGAATTTCACTAAGCATATTCAGATTTATTACCTCAGGTTCTTACGGTTTTATCAGCTTATCCTCTTTTATTTCAGATGCCACCCAGACGCGAAACCGAGAATGATCCTAACGCAGCTGCCATTGCTGCTGCTGTTCAGGCTGCTATACAGGCCATGTTACCCCAAATTCGTGATGAAATCCGAGCTGAATATCAAAATGGACCCCAGCAGAATAACAACCCTCCTGCTCCACCACCTGCCACTTTACCCTCTTGGCTGGATCTGTTTAACAAGCAGAAACCCCGACTGTTTGAGCAGACTGTAGCTCCAACTGACGCTGAAGACTGGATCTACCATATAGAGAAATTTTTTGGAGCTATGGGTTGTGGTGATGTTTTCAAAGTTAGGCTTGCAGTTTACAAGCTGGAGGGTCCTGCTCTACATTGGTGGAGGTCTCAGAAACTGTCCAATGGGGGAGATGCTTGAGAGCTTACATTGACCTGGGCATGTTTCAAGACGATGTTCTATGACCAGTTTTTCCCGCATGCGGAGCAAGCTAAGATGAAGAGGGACTTCCACGTTATTCGTCAGAATAATGGCGAGAACAGTATAGAGTTCATTCACCGATACCTCAGGATGGCTGGATTCTTAGGGGAGGCTGCGGGTACCGTAGAGGAGCAAGCGAAGCAATTTCGCTGGGCTCTTCACTCTAGGACTGCAGATAGACTGATGAGTGCCACATTCACTAATGTGTCACAAGTAGCTAATGCAGCTCGGGATGTCGAGATGCTTTTCGAGAGAGATGAGCTCGAAAATGTAGAGCGTCCGGAGAAGAGGTACATCTCACCCAACAGACTTAAACAATTTAGCCCCATTATTGCTTGTCAACTTATATGTTATTATAATCTTACAGACACAGAGGAGGAGACCGATCCCAATCGGCTACTCCGCATCAGAACGACAGGAACCACAGTCAGTCATATGACCGTAATCGGTCAGATAAGAGGAACGGCGGTGATAATTACCGCGGCAGCTACAGGTGAGCCTTTAAGCTCCAGAAATACTAAACTATCGTGTAAAACAGATCTTAAATTTATTTGTAAATTCCAACAGAGATGCTGGACAGGGGCGTGACCAAAACAACAGGGGTCAGCAGGTTACCCGACCGGCAAATTCTGGTAATTTTAAAATTCAGTCAGTCAGCCTTATTTCAGTTAAGTTATCAGAATCGTGACACATATATATCATCTTAAATCAGGTTCTCAGCAAACCAAAGCTACTTCCACCGGGTATACATATCCCACTTGCATCACGTGTGGGAAGAAACACTCGGGACCTTGTCGTTGTGGTTCGGGTAATTGTTACAAGTGTGGTCAGCCGGGCCATTTGAAGAGGGATTGCAAGAGCGGGGATGCTGCCGGTACCTCAGGCCAGATTCCTCAGATTTTACCTCCCCCACCACCGATACCACCAACCACTGGTCGTGTCTACACTACTACCCGTGAACAAGAAAATAAGACCGCAGGTACCATTACTGGCATTTTGTTTATACACGGACAGTCTGCATGCGTGCTTTTTGATACAGGCGCCACGCACTCGGTTATATCTACTTCGTATGCTGTTAAAATAAACATGACCCCTACGCCACTAGACAGTGTACTTAGTATATCTACCCCCATGCGAGACTCTGTACTCATTACCCAAGTATATAAGGATCTCCCTCTTGAGTTTGATGATAAAATCCGTCCAGTTAGTGCCCTCCCTTTAGATATGTGTGAATTCGATGTTATTCTGGGTATGGATTGGTTGTCGGTTCATCATGTCACCATAGACTGTCATGCTCACCGGGTTATCTTTGGTGATGTCCAGACACCAGAGTATATCCACCAGGGTTTCCTACCAGGAAAACATGTTCAGATCATTTCAGCTTTACAGGCTCGTACCTTATTATATCATGGTTGTGAGGGTTTCCTAGCTACAGTTCATGACACGACTTCGGAGACACTTTCAATTCATGATCAGCCAGTTGTGTCAGACTTTCCAGATGTCTTTCCCGAGGAACTTCCAGGATTACCTCCCATGCGAGAGGTAGAATTTGGCATCGATCTCGTTCCAGGTGCAGAACCAGTATCTAAAGCTCCTTACCGTATGGATCCTGTAGAGCTTAAGGAACTGAAAGATCAACTTCAGGAACTTCTAGAAAGGGGTTTCATTCGTCCTAGCGTGTCACCTTGGGGCGCTCCAGTTTTGTTTGTCAAGAAGAAGGATGGTAGTATGCGTTTGTGTATTGACTACCGTGAGTTGAATAAGCTCACTATTCGTAACCGTTATCCACTTCCTCGTATTGACGATTTATTCGATCAGCTTCAGGGTGCCAAGCACTTCTCAAAAATCGATCTACGATCAGGTTACCATCAGTTGCGTGTAAAAGAGCAGGATATAACCAAAAATGCTTTTCGCACGAGGTACGGTCATTACGAGTTTGTTGTTATGCCATTCGGTCTCACGAATGCGCCTGCAGTATTTATGGACTTGATGAACAGAGTCTTCCACGAATTCTTAGACAAGTTTGTGATTGTATTCATCGATGATATCCTTATCTTCTCCAAATCTAAAGAGGAACATGAGGATCATCTCCGTACAGTGTTGCAGATTCTCAGACGAGAAAAGTTATATGCTAAATTTTCTAAGTGCGAGTTTTGGCTGAATACAGTGGCGTTTCTAGGCCATATTGTTTCTGCGGAAGGAATCACCATGGATCCTGCGAAGGTTGAGGCTATCACCAAATGGCCAAGACCGACGTCCGTCACGGAGATACGTAGTTTTCTTGGGTTGGCGGGTTATTACCGCAGGTTTGTGGAAAACTTCTCATGTTTGGCATTACCATTGACCCAACTCATGCGAAAAGGTGAGAAGTTTATTTGGACCGAGGAGAGAGAAAAGAGTTTTGAGGAACTCAAGCATCGATTGATCTCAGCACCGATACTTACTCTTCCATCCGGTACAGGTGGTTATCAGATTTACAGTGACGCATCAGGAAAGGGCTTAGGCTGTGTTCTTATGCAGCATGGGAAAGTCATTGCTTATGCTTCGCGTCAACTGAAGCCGTATGATAAAAATTACCCTACTCATGATCTAGAGCTCACAGCAGTCGTCTTCGCCCTTAAAATCTGGAGGCATTACTTGTACGGTGAGTCGTGTGATATCTTCACCGATCACAAAAGTCTCAAGTACATATTCACCCAACGAGAGCAGAACATGAGACAGCGGCGATGGTTAGAACTGCTGAAAGACTATGACACTAATATCCAGTATCACCCAGGTAAAGCAAATGTAGTGGCAGATGCCCTTAGCAGAAAGTCAGGTATGGTAAATGGCATCAAAGTTCAGGAAGAAATTAGTCAGGACTTAGAGCGTTATGATATTGAGCTCTTAGTACGCGGACAAAGGGGATACTGGGCTAGTTTGAGGGTAGAACCAGATTTACTCTCCAGGATTAAAGCCGCACAAAAGGATGATGGTGAAATCTGGGCGATTGTCCAGAACATTGACCGGCAGACCGAATTTCGCATCGATGACGATGGTATTGTATGGCAGGGTACCAAACTCTGTGTTCCAGAAGACCCTGCTCTCAGAGAAGCCTTAATGACTGAGGCTCACAGCTCTCCGTTCTCTATCCACCCAGGTTCCACAAAAATGTACCACGATCTTAAGCAGCATTTCTGGTGGAGCGGCATGAAGCAGGATGTCGCAACATTTGTGTCTAAATGCTTAACCTGTCAGCAGGTTAAGATAGAGCACCAGCGTTCCAGTGGTCTTCTCCAGCCATTAGATATTCCAATGTGGAAATGGGACAAGATCTCTATGGATTTTGTCACCGGACTACCACAGACTCAGCAGAGACATGATGCAATCTGGGTAGTTGTCGATCGTTTGACCAAGTCAGCACATTTCATTCCTATTCGTAAAGATTTCGCAGTCAGTAAATTAGCAAAACTATTCACCGAGGAGATCGTACGATTACACGGTACACCTTCTGAAATTATATCAGATAGGGATCCCCGTTTCACTTCTCATTTCTGGGGAGATTTGCATAAACCTTGGGGAACTAGGCTCAAGCTCAGCACAGCTTTCCATCCACAGACGGACGGTCAGTCAGAGCGTACAATCCAGACCTTAGAGGACATGCTACGCGCCTGTGCATTAGAATGGACAGGACACTGGGATGACTATATTTGCTTGGTTGAGTTCGCCTACAACAACAGTTGGCATGCTAGTATCAAGCGTGCTCCATTCGAGATGTTATACGGCAGGAAATGCCGTGCTCCTATTTGTTGGGATCAGGTTGGAGAACGTTTGATTGAAGGACCTGAACTGATAGAACTGACCAATGAAAAAGTCGCCATCGCTAGGGCAAAACTTCAAGAAGCGCGTACTCGCCAGAAGAGTTACGCCGACAAGCATCGCAGAGATCTATCTTTTCAGACTGGGGATCGTGTGTTCCTCAAAGTATCACCCGCACGCGGTGTCAGACATTTTGGCCTCAAAGGCAAACTTAGCCCTCGTTACATCGGACCGTTCGAAATCCTTGAACGTATTGGTGAAGTTTCATATCGATTGGCGTTACCGCCTCAGCTTTCACACGTTCACAACGTGTTTCATGTATCATTACTCAGGGGGTACAACTATCATGAGCTTCACAAAGTAAATTATCCACTCGATCAGATTCGGGAGGATTTATCTTATATTGAGGAACCCGAAGCAGTTTTAGATCGCCAGGATCGAGTTATGAGAAGGAAGACCATTCCTTTCGTCAAAATACTGTGGAGGGACCATACCGAGCGGGAGGCCACGTGGGAAACAGAGGAGTCTATACGGACTTCTTATCCTCACTTTCAGTTTTGATTCGGGTATGTCTTTTCGGCTTTTATGTCTTCCAGCTTATAGCATTTTCGACTTTTACCAGTCAGCTTAAATACCCTATAATTCGGGGACGAATTCTTCTTTTAGAGGGGAAGAATTGTAAAACCCAGTACGGCCGTATTTTTAATTCGGGGACGAATTATTCCTTTTAGAGGGGAAGAATTGTAAAACCCGTATTTAAATCGAGAAATATAAATACGCGGTTTATTATTAATACGCGGGTTATTTTTTACTTAAACCGTTCACGTAGAAATTATCAGCGGAACAACGCGAGAAAATATTACAAGTATTATTTTATTACAAGTATTACTATAATACAAGTTAAAAAAAAAATATATATAGAAGGGCCGGTTGTAAATATTTAAAGAAGGAAAAAGGGATTTTGGGCCTTAGCCCATTTTGGCTACACAAAACCAAACGGGGGATACCCCTTTTCCCATAATCAGTAAACAAAAAAAAAAGAGGAAATAGGGTTTCCTTTGTGTTGTGCCGCCGGAGAAAAGAAAAAAAAAAGAGGGAGATCGGGTTCATCCTAACCACCAAAGGTAATCCTAGTTTTCCTTTATTCCCACGTAATCACATGTCTCGGTGGGTTTTTCTTTTGCCCAGCCGCGATCAGAAACAACAAGGGGTGTCGGGGTGAGTGATTGTACACCAAACCGAGACATCTATGTCTCGGTGGTGGCCTTGGTTCTACAGCCGCAACGAAAACCCGAGACCTAGAGTCTCGGGGGTGTTTGGTTGTGCAGCCGCAACAAAACAGGGGTGTGTCGGGTTTGTTTACATCAGGAGAACCGAGACCATAAGGTCTCGGTGTGTTGCTGCACGACCCAGCCGAGACCACAACAGGTCTCGGTGTTTCTTTTCTTGCCAGACCCGAGCCACAAAATCAAATAAGGGTGCGTTTGGTTGTAAAACAGAACAAGCAGTGGGAACTATGATTTAGAACAGTGGGAACTAGGTACTTAAGCAGTGGGAAAAATGGACAGAAAAACAAGGAGGTTAAATAACATTAGCGACAGTTTAGCGACAGATTTTTCTGTCGCAAAACTGTTAGAATTTATGCAGTTTTTTTTAAAGAGGCAGTTTTAGCGACAGTTTTTGGTGACACAGAAATTCTGTCACTAATTATTGCGGACAGATTTTTGTGTATATGTTAAATTGTTAGTGCGACCGAGATGGGATATCTCGGTAAGCTCGGGACGTTTTTTATAAACTATAAAATGAATACTTTATGTTATACCTTTTTGTTTTAAGTTAAATTGTTTTATAAATATGAAATATATATATATTTTAAGTGTATTAAATTAAATTAATTCTTAAATGTTTCAAAAGTGTATATTTTTTGGGAAACGAATTAAACTACTTGAGAACTTTCTAAATTAAGAAACTTCTATTTTTAGCGGGATACTTATTATAGAAATACTTATCGCCAGAAATACGTTGTACGTAGCTATTAGTAGAACGTTAATACATTAAAAGGAATTATTATAAGACCGGATTTAGCCGTTAATATGCGTATGAAATTTCAGAAAAAAATAAATAAGAAACCAATAAGATCAGTAAAATTTAATAACGGATATCTGTTAACTTATTCGCGTCCTTTATTTATGTAGCACGCGTGAAGCCCGAGTAGTATTCGTTCAGTCTTCCATTCAGTCAGTTACTGGACTAGAGGTACGGATTTTCCGTCCTTTCAGTAAGGACTTCCTTTCTATGCATGATTAGGATTTTCCCATCTTCAGCCAAATGTCTTTCCCCCAGTATATGTTTAAATTTATCAGTAATCATGTTAATAACTAAATAGAATTGCCTGAGCGTTATATACAAGCACGACCAGTTTATGTACTAGTTACGGAGGTACCGTAACCACGACACTAGAGGCACCGGTGTCGTGACTCACATGCAGGAGAGTGATATCCTGCATCGTCCCACTCATGTTCAGTTTGGCCATTTTTATATGTATGTTTTAGTGGGGCGTATGGATGCATCCTAGGCTTATATGTGTTACAAGTTATCAGGGTGAATGTGGTGTGTGCTCTACATCCTTCACATTGGAGCTGATCCCTCCACCCAGCACAGTTATTTAGAGGTCACCCCTCTACAGCATGACGAGGTCACCCCTCCAGTTATTCATGCACGGTTGTTACAGCACGTGACCTATATAAGCTCTGGCAAATAAAATACAGTAAATGCATGTTTTCAGAATTTAGAGTTATAATTCAGTATCAGTATATATGAACCAGGTCTTACAGATTTTATGCAAGGTTATACCACATGTTACATATCAGTCTTATAGCTTCATTGTTGTCTTCTATTTCATTACCTTTCAGTACATTCTTATCATGCTATATCCGTCCACTGAGCGTTATGCTCAGCCGTAGTTTCCTTTCATGTTTCCAAACGGCAGGTACACAGGGACGATCTTAGGACTTCTAAGAGAGTACGTGCATTTGGATGGGAGCTATCCAGACTCCTTTATTTTTATGCACACATTACGTTACTTTACTTTGGTTGTTTGGACACTGTTTCGTCCTTTTCCTTTCAGTACTTAATCTTTATATTTTGGGCTTGTTGGACTACCGATGTTTGATTCCGGTATTTCCGTTTGGTCAGTTAATGTTTAATACATTGCCTTGCATGCTTTGATGACACGCCATAAATACACGTAACGGTCCATTTATCCAAGTGGGGTGTTACAAACGGTTTCTCTTTTTAGTGTGCAGGGTCTTCAAACAAGTTTCACTTGGTGTAAGAGCTAGAGTCCACAAGACCCTGAATTAAGCCTAATTCAGGTCTAGCTCGGTCCATCCAACTTTTATATCAACATGTAAGGATAACCTTACAAATTTTGGTAAACTGTCAACCATTTAATAGATTTGATTGAGTCTTTACCTAGAATCGTTTAACCTAGGACTAGCTAACACTTTACATTTAAGCATGGTGAGTTAATGACCATATAGTTTTTAGCAAACTACCAGCTATCAATGGATTTGAGAAGTCTTTACCATAAACCGTTTGCTTATGGACTTGCCAGTTCTTATGTTGGTTACCATAATCACTTAAGGTTCTTTATCAGCTTCCTCCTCTCTCTCCAAATCCTTAATTTGTTGTTTGGTCATTCTGATCAACTCCAAGGCACCATTGGACTCCTCTGAAACTTTTAGTTGCAGATCCAACATTGTCTCTAGCACTCTCCTTGTAACACCCTAGTTTGATAGATGGAATGTCACGCGTGATTATGGCGTGTCATCAAAGCATACAAGGATAAATGTCTAAACATTACATGACCATAAAGGAAATACCAGAATTAAATATCGGTTGTCCAAAAGTAGAACTCATCACACACAAACATAAAAACTGTAAATGAAAGGACTAAACAATATCCATGGAAATTAGTATCAAAGTATAGATAAATGCATAAAGTAAACAAGGCTAGAAAGCTTCCAGTCCATATGCACGTACGCTTAAAGTCTACGAGCGTCCCTGAGTATCTACCGTTTTGGGAACATGAAAAGGAAAACGGCTGAGCAATACGCTCAGTGCACGGATATACAAGTATAGCATGAATAATATAAGCATATAAGCATGAAACAGCGGAAGAAACTAAGTCCTGGACAACCTGGTTATATCCTAGTAACACTGGTTTATAGTTTGAAAAGCCTTATGTTTATCTTGTAAAAACAGTTTAACATATTTACCATCAGCCAATATAGGTCATGAAATATCAACGTGCATGAATATGGAGGGGTGACCTCGTCATGCAAATTAGAGGGGCTGCCTCTAATTTAATATACTGGTTCTGGGTAGGAGGGATCAGCTCCTTGTGAAGGATGCAAGGCACACACCACATTCACACTGAGTAATCAGCTAAAAACATGTAAACTAGGATGCACCCATACGCCCCACCTGATAATATAGTAAATGGCCAAAAGCTAAAAGGGACGCCACGAGCTATCACTACGTCGTGGTGAAGTCATAACACTGGTGCCTCTAGTGTTATGATTATGGTACCTCCATAACTAGGTGAAACTGGTCATGCATGTATATGGCTTTAGGTATTCTAATTAAACATAAGCAATTCAAAAACATATAAAACATATACTAGGGAAAATAGTTGGCTACATACGGGAAATCCTAATAAGGAAAGAATGTCCATACTGAAAGGACGGAGAACCGTACCTTATGTCCAGTGAACGAAGAAGACGAACGGAAGAGAGTCCTACTTCGGTATCATTAATGCTACATAACTACATACGTGTATAAGTATCTGATTACTGAGTACGTAACGGGTTTTATATCATGTCTTAGCTTATTTTATATGTTCATGTCATGTTTTACTGATTTAAGCTTTATACTGTGTTTATCATATATTCTGTCTATTATGATTAAGTATTACTTGTATGTCATGTATTATTATACTTGTTGTGTAATAATAAGTAACTTTCTAAAAAATAGCAGGTTTCCTAAAATAGAAAGTTTCCAAAAATAGAAAGTTACCAAAAATAGAAAGTTTCCAAAAATAGAAAGTTTCCAAAAATAGAAAGTATCCAAAAATAGAAAGTTTCCAAAAATAGAATTACTGCTTAAAATAGATACGTTTCTAAAAATAGAAAGTTTCCATAAATAGATTAGCTGCCTTAAATAAATAAGTTTCTAAAAATAGGATGTTTCCATAATTAGATATAAGTTGGATAATTAAGCTAATTATATAAGCTTAAGTGTTTTCTGATTAATATTCTAAGTCATGTGATTATATAGTATAGTTTATTAATTATTTCATGTAAATTAAATAAACTATAGGTTCTAAGTATTTAATTAAATATAACATGATTTAATTAAATAAGGTAAAATAAATACTTACGTTAAAACATGGATTATTATCTATAAATAATATAACCTAAGTCATGTAAATTAATTAAATATAAGTCATGGTTTTAATAATAAATTAATTATATAGTGTAATTAAAAGATAAAATACTTAGGTTAAAAATTCATGTGTTAATAATTAAATTAATAACCTAAGTCATGTAAATTAAATTAATCATGTTCATGCTTTAATTAATTTAATTTTAAGTCTTGTAAAAATAATATAACTTGTAAAAATAATAAACCTTGAAAAATAACTCATGAACCGGACCGTGTTTTAAATCTAAACATGTGTGAACCGGACCCGAAACACCACCATACCCCGACCTAGGTCGGGGTTTCCTTCCCTTGCTGCTACCGTGACACCACCATCACCAAACCAAGACCTTAAGGTCTCGGTGGTGTGAGTTTAAGCCAAGACGAGACCCCCCCCCCATAGGGCTCGGTTAGGCGTCGGCCAAATAACAAACACCCCTAAAGCATAAATTGATTAAAAACCTTCATGATTTTATGTGATTAAATAAATCAAAACATAAAATAAAAGAAGTTAGGGTTTATACCGATTACGTGAAATCAAGAAGGATGAACACACTACGATCCATGCAATAAATCACATACCAAAAATCAAACCGAACACCCCTTTGGTGTTCTTATATCCGGCGGCCAAAGAAGGAGAAGAAAAAGGGATTAGGGTTTCTTGCTTTTCTAAATTTTTGTGATTAATGAAACATGTTTTTCCCTTTTTCCCTAGTTAGTAAGATTTACATGGGCTTGGACCATGTTTCTTGTTGTAGCCGCGGGTAAGGGGGCCCACAAGGGTAACCCAAACATTTTCCGTGTCTAAAATAATAGTGTGTTCTCGTGTTCGTATTTTTACGTTATTTGATTAGTTATCGTTCGTGACTTAAAATATTTATTCGTGCTCGTAATAAATATATACATACGTGATATTAGCTCGTGATTAATTTATGTTCATGATTTCATGTTCGTATATTCGTGATTATAATTATTATTGAAATAATAATCGTGTATTAATACGTAATAAATACTTATCGTGTTATAACACGTACGTACTACTTGTAATTCTTGTTCGTGAAACATAAACGTGTTATAAAAGGAAAGTTCAATCATGTACGTACTATCGTAAGGGTACTATTCATGGTAAAAGCATGCGGGTTTTACAACTCTTCCCCCCTAAAAAGAATAATTCGTCCCCGAATTATAGATAAAGTAAACTGGAAAAGAAGAAGATACCCGAATTCAAAAGATGAAATGAGGATAGGAAGCCCGGATAGACTCCTCTGTTTCCCAAGTGGCTTCCCGCTCGGTATGATCCCTCCAAAGTATTTTGACGAATGGAATCGTCTTCCTTCTCATTACTCGTTCTTGTCTGTCAAGAACTCGTTCGGGTTCTTCTATGAAAGTGAGATTTTCACGAATCTGTTCCAGTGGATACTGAACCATGTGAAGGGGATGATACTGGTACCCTCTGAGTAAGGACACATGAAACACATTGTGTACATGAGAAAGCTGCGGAGGTAACGCTAAACGGTAAGATACTTCACCGACTCGTTCAATGACATCAAACGGTCCGATAAATCGAGGACTGAGCTTCCCTTTAATTCTAAAACGTCTAACACCACGTGCCGGCAAAACCTTAAGGAAAACGTGATCTCCTACGTTAAAATGTATGTCCCTACGATGTTTGTCAGCATAGCTCTTCTAACGTGACCGTGCTTCTTGAAGTTTCTGCTTAGCTACAACGACCCTCTCCTTAGTCAACTCTATGATCTCTGGTCCTTCAAGTGTTCGCTCACCAACCTGATCCTAGCAGATTGAGGCGCGACACTTTCTGCCATACAAAATCTCGAAAGGAGCACACTTGATACTTGCGTGCCAATTGTTTTTGTATGCAAACTCCACCAAACAGATGTAATCGTCCCAATCACCCGTCCCTTCCAACACACATGACCTCAACATGTCTTCTAATGTCTGAATCGTTCGCTCTGACTGCCCGTCTGTTTGAGGATGAAAAGCCGTGCTAAGCTTAAGTTGTGTACCCCAAGCTTTCTGCAGACTTCTCTAGAATCGCGAAGTGAATCGAGGATCTCTATGTGAGACGATGCTGGATGGGGGCACCGTGAAGTCTCATGATCTCCCTTCTATAAGTATCGGCGAGTTTACTGACCGAATCATCCTTGCAGATCGATAAGAAACGATCTGATTTGGTAAGTCGATCTACGATAACCCAAATTGCATCATGCTTCCTCTTGGTTGGCAGAAGACCAGTAACAAAATCCATGGTGATTTTGTCCCACTTCCACTATGGAATATCTAACGGTTGAAGAAGACCGCTAGATCGTTGATGCTCGATCTTAACCTGCTGGCAGGTAAGACATTTGGAGACGTAAATGGCAACATCCTGTTTCATACCACTCCACCAAAAGTACTGCTTGATGTCATGGTACATCTTGGTCGAACCAGGATGTATAGAAAATGGGGAGCTATGAGCCTTAGCTAACAATGCTTCCCAGAGTTCTTGATCATCAGGAACACAAAGTCTCGTGCCCTGCCATAAGATACCATCTGCATCTACTCTGAACTCTGTCTGCTTCTCCAAATTCTGAATTATCGCCTAAATTTCTCCATCATCTTTCTGAGCTTCCTTGATCTTAGAGAGTAACTCGGGTTCTACTCTAAGATTAGCCCAGTAACCGTGCTGTCCACGTACCATGATCTCTATGTTGGGTCGAAAATATAATGTATTATGAGTTGATGTGTCAAAACTAAAAGACAAGGACTAATTCTGACAAGAGAAGATTCTACAAGCCGGTGGACAAACTTGTAGAAGATATATTTGCAAGAAAATAGAAGATTTAGTCAATATCTTGTTTCCTTTGTAAAGTCTGTATTTTCTAGTATATAAAGAAAATAACAGACGTAGGTTTTCATATATCATTCATTCACAATGTAAACCTAAAGTGTGTGTCGCACTAGACGTGGGATTCAATGTATACACGTCTAGTGCTTGTTTGTTATTAATATAATAAGCAACCCATTTGTTTTAATTCGTGTTCTTTGTGCCTAAACACCTTGTTCATGATCATTGTTCTTTTCCGCTATGTTATCATATGAACGATGATCAACCTAGATATAATGGTTCATAACCATTGAGTCTAACGATCAATGGGATCCACAATTGGTATCAGAGCCTAAGGCTCTTGATATCTAGGTCCGACGAGGTGTTCGTGTATGGTGAAGAAGAAAAATTCGTATGGAGTTTTTCTGGACGTTTTTGTGTGCGCAGCAGTATTCAGAAGGTCATAACTTTTGATTGAACCGTTGGATCGTCACGAAATTTTATATGTGTGTTCTACATACATAGATCTAAACATCCACCGGAGGGATTGTCGAGTTTTATCCCCAGGCAAAAGTTATTAAGCGTCAAAGTCAGCAGTGAGTGAATGCAGTTTTCTGTGGACAGCCATGTTCAAAACACGATCTCTCCTTCGTTAACCGTTGGATCTTCGTGAAATTTTTACTGTAGATTCTTGGCACTCGTGTCTAGAATCTCACCGAAGGGATTTTCAATCTGAGCCCTAACGAAGAAGTTATTCTAAGTCGAAGTTCGCTGTTTAAGGTATTGAAGTTTTTGCTTTCACATAAAATCATGATTAGGGTTTTCTTTCAACCCTAAATCGACATATAAAGCAGAAAAGTTTGATGTTGAGGATGTTATGATTTGAATAAAGCAGCTTTAATATGGATTTTATGTATGAAATCTGTGAGTAAAGTTTATTGTACGCAAGGCATGTTATGACAACAGTTTGGTTGCTGTATGATATGGTGTAGCGTGTAAATATTCATCCCGTGAATCAAGCTTTATTCGATATTGAAGGAGTAACAGCAGATCGTAACGTGTTATGGGTAATGTACGTGATGCAATTTTACTAAAGTTGCCCAGGTACGTTTTCAGCAGATCTCGTAAAAACAAGATTCTATTTTTGGACGTGATACGTTGTACAAGCAAAAGATAGCCAGAATGCGTTCACACGAATGCATCAAGTGTGTTCACACGGTCCTTCAACTCTCATTGGTGGAGAGTGTATGTGTTCACACGAATATTTTACCTTGTGTTCACACGAAGAAAGTATTCTAATTGGTGGAAGATATTGGCGTTCACACGGTTATTGATGAGATGGCATTTATACATGATCTCATCGTTCTTTTCGGGCTTTAAATGCACAAAAATGTCATAAAATACCATATATATGCTTGTGTTTGTTTACTTGTGTGTTTTAGGTATGGATATCGTGAAAAAAAAAAGACAAAAGATCACAAGATACAAGGAAAAACGAACACGAGAAACGAAGCCGTACAAAGAACCGGACCCTAATCATGGAATTTTCATCAAATACCCTTGAAGACTTGAAGACAAGCAAGATTGATCATCATTTATTGAAGAAATGACACTTAAAACCCTTGTATATTAATAATTACAAGTTTGGTCCCTTAAGTTTGTCAAAATTGCAAAAAGGTCCTTCAAGATTGAAGAAATGGCAAGATTAGTCCCTCAACATTTTCAAATTGCCAATTATGGTCCCTCATGAAGTTTAAGAGACATTGAAGACCTTTGAAGATCAACATTGTCCAAGATTAGTCCTTGAAAAATCACCAAATGACAAAAATTGCCTTTGAAACATCTTTATGGAAAGTTTGTGCCAAAATTGTCAAGCGTGGAAACTTATTAACAAAGGAAAGGAGATTTTAAGGCTGGGAAACCTTAAAAGCCAAAAATAACAAAAGAGAAGGACCAAATTTGCCAAACCTGAAACTTTCAAACAAAAAAATGCGCCTAACACCCTCCCCTCCCCAAAAAACGGATCAAAGACCACTGTTCATCTTATTTTTACTACCCAGAAATTACCTTCACTTTCCCTTGGGTAAAACTCAATTAAACCTTCACACACTTAATTCACATCACCCAAAACACTTCCCACTCCTAAAAACCTGCATCCCACTCATGTGCACCAAACGCCCAATTCCCCAATCCACCAATCACATCATTCCTTAGCCTCCAAGACTAGTGACGTGGCAAAATGGACGTCCAAGATGCTATGCTTGCTCACAAAGCAAAATTTAAAGGCCAAGATCAAATGGACAGCTCATATGCACTCAAAATCATTCAAGGGCACATTTGGGATTTTCTATGTATTAGGGTTTTATGTTTCTATGCTTCTAGGATGTTCTATAGTCTCTATAAAAGGAGCTCACAACTTGTGTGAAGCCCTTGTTCCAGTTTTTAGTCTCTCACATGTAATTCCTTTTTAAAGAAATAAAAAGTTTGGTTTTTGAAATATTCAAGTGTAATTCCTTTTTTATTGTTTTTAAAAGTTTGTGTGTTGTGAGGAGATTGATTCTGAGTTCCACTTTTATTTGGTTAAGCAACTTTGATTTTCAAAGTTGTTTAAGGTTTTGAGATTTTGAGAGATTTTGGTAAAATCTTCTCAAAAGGTTTTTGTTGTTAGGAGTTCATGTTTGTTGGTGATTTAAGTGTTATAGAAACATTTTAAGAAGATTAAAAAGGTTTTGAAAGTATTTTGGAAAGAAGAAAAAGGAAACATAAAAAATATATATTGTTATATTATTTTCTTGTTTTCTTTGTTTTGTGTTCAAATAGGTTGAAGGCTTGTTGATTTAGTTCAGCTCCAACCCGGGTTGGATTGGAGGAGGATTTTCATCCTCTAGGTTCTTGGATGTAAGAACCTAAGGTATCTTCCTTTTTCCTTGAAAAGTTCATTAAAGTGCTAGTTTATATGATCTCATGTGATTTTGTTACTAAGTGTGTTATAGATAGTGGATTTGTGTTCTCAAGTGTTGTTATGCATGTTTTGAGATATTGGAACAAGTTTGCATAGGGTTTGTAAGGTTTTTCTTTGTTAAAATTGGTTTTCATAAAGTTAAAAGGGTGTTTGGCAACAGGTTTAAGCAGGTTATAATCATTGATTTGTGTTGCTAAAAGATGTTAGGTTATTAGATTAAGGTTAAGTTAGATGTTAGTAAGATGGTAATATAGTTTGGCACAAGTTTGGAGTGAATTTGTTGAGTTTAAAAGGATAAAGGGTGTTAAAAATCTGCATATTGCTATATTGCTTGGTTTTTCATGATTTTGATGCTTAATCTTTGAGTGCTTGGTGTTTAATTTGTGTGTTATTGACTCCTTGTGCTTCATTGAGCACAAGGGTGCCCCAATTGATCCAAAGTAATCTCCAAACAAGCTCATTGCCAAGCTCCTCTTGGCATCAAAAGTGCACAAGTGTGCACTTGTTTGATTCAGCAAAAAACAGGTCCGTCACACGAATTGCGCCGCAAGTCATACTTGTTGCGGCGCAACTAAAGAAGCTACAGATTTTTGGTATTCCCGTTTCATCAGTTGCGGCGCAAGACCCAAGAACTGCGGCGCAACTTCAGGTGCTGCTGATCTTGGTGATCTCGCAACACTAGTTGCGGCGCAAGTCTAAACGCTGCGGCGCAAGACAGTGTTTTAATATTATTTTATTAATTAATTTTCAAAAATTTTATTTTTCTTTCTTTTTCATTTTTCCTAGGTTCTTTGTCATTAATTAGGACTATTTCCATTTTTAGATTATTTTTATAACTTTTAGATTTATTTTTATAATTATTTTAAGTTTAATTGGTTTTTAATTACTTTTAATCATTTTTAGAGTTTTAAAAATAGTTTTAATAAGTTTTAATTTTTAGAAAATTACTTTTTAGTCTTATAATAATATAAGTTGAGTAATAATTCAATAAAATCATATTTTTGACATTTGAATTAATTAAATTTAATTTTAGGGCTTTAATTAGCATTTAAAATTAATTATTTAATTAATAAAAGGTTTTAAAATATCTTTATTGGATTTTTGTCTTTATTTATATTATTTTAGACTTGTTTTAGTCTTTTTAATCTTTTTCTCGATTTTGTTTTTGGTTTTAATAATTTTTAATTTTAGTGATTTTTCTACGGTTTTACGTTTTCGTTTTTCACGTCATAATATAATTTCCAAGAAACCGTCATTCCATCTCATCAATATTAATCTCAAAGAAATACAAGTTAATTCACAACACCATACCTCCTTGGGAAACGAATCTTTTCATCTTTTTTAAGTGATTGAGGGTCATTAGTGCACGGTTTTCCTAAACCGTCACTCGATACTTACCGCTACTTTACGTTTCTTCTCTTTGTTTTTCCTAAGGCAAAGAAAGGGGTGTAATTTACTAGCAATCATTTTTTGGCGCCGCTGCCGGGGAGGTGTGTCGTGTCTTAATTTGGAAAATTTTGTTTTTGATATTATCCATAAATAGTATTTGTGTTAAGTGGAACTCCCTTAACACGTATTATCGGTTTTCTCGGTTTTTCTTTGTGAATATTATTAATATATTGTATTAAGTATCACAATAAAAATACAATATCTCCAAAAGTGTGAAAACACAACCTTGATTCGGGATTTCATCACTCGATCATTGTATTCGAATCTCAAACAAAAAGAAAAGGCAAAAATAGATAAATACTTTCGAGAAGCTCGATTTTAAAAGATACGAACTATAAGGTGGGTATAAGGCGGGTATTATAAAATATACCCTAAGGAAAAAGGCTCTTAAGTGCTTCGCTCCGCCTCGTTTCCCCGCTTGCTTGTGAGTATTTTGAGATTGAAAGCTAATCGAGGGTTTTGCCGCCCAAAGTATTAATACGTATACTATATTTGCTTGGTTTTCTTTGTGATTAAACCCTCGTGAACAATTTGGTTTTCACCAAAGTTCTAAAGTCATTCGAAGGCGTTCACTCCACGTGATCGTTTTCATTCCTTTGAGGCTTCTTTAATCAAGAGTTTGATTCGAGGAGAGATTTTGTAGATTGTTGTCTACGAAGATACACCAAAATCCAAAAAAATTAAATATCATCAAAAACACAAAAAAATTGAAAATCCACAAAACGACCAAAAAGAATCTTCTTTGCTCACCTCCCATTCTTCGTGAAGTTTATGATCACTCGTAATCAAGCTAAACGAGCTCGTAAACGTCTTCAAAAGCAAGCAAATCAAGGATCGTTGATTGTTGAAGAACCTCCAATTGTTGAACCTATTATAGAACAAGAAGTCGTAATGGCTAATCGTACTATGATGGAGTTGCTACAAGCACCCACCGAGGGTTTTGGAGAGGCCATTGTTATTCCCGCCATCCTTGCGGAGAATTTCGAAATTAAGACGGGTTTAATGTCGATGCTACAAGCAAACAAATTTCGAGGTCACGAGAAAGACAACCCGCATTACCACATTAGGAATTTCAACCGTCTCACCGCCACTAGCAAATTCAAAGATGTTCCGCATGACGCCATTAAGATGATGTTGTTTCCATATTCGTTGGATGGACCCGCTAAAATTTGGCTCGAGAAAGAACCGCCAAATTCGATTTTGACATGGGCCGATCTCGTTTCTAAGTTTGTGAACAAGTTTTTTCCACCATCGAAAACAACACACTTAAAAAATGAGATTTCACGATTTGTGCAACGTAACAATGAAAGTTTTTCAATGGCATGGGAACGATTTAAGGAGATGTTACATGAATGTCCTCATCATGATTTTTCGGAATTACATCAAATTGATACATTTTATAATGGGCTTAATGATCATGAACGAGATTATTTGAATGCCGCCGCGGGTGGTAATTTTTTGTGCAAGACGACAAATGAGGCTTTACAAATCATTGAGAATCGATCTAAGGTTTATAGCCCTCGTAACACACCGAGTGTTGCCAATATGGGTTCGTCATCGTCATCACAATCGTCTCGTAGCATTAACGCCTTACATGATGAAGCTAATGAGGAAAATCGGTTTTTTGATAGATTTGCTAATCTAATGTCCCATTGGAAGGCTCAAGAAGCTTCCAATTCCGCTTCGGTTAAAGCGGTTGCTAAGAGTTGTTTATCGTGTGGAGGAGCTCATGATTTATCCGAGTGCATTACCGCGGATGGTAACACTTCGAGTGCTTATGTAGCAACGGGAACTTACAACCAAAACGGCCAAGGTTCCCGCCAAAATCAAGCTCCACCAAATCAAAATGCTAACAATTATCGAAACAACAACCAAGGTAATTACCAAGGCAACACACGCAATTACAACAAAGGGAATTATCAAAGTGGGAATGGACAAATCTCTAATCAAAACCAAAACCGTGATTTTCAAAATACTACACAAGGTTTTCAAAATGCTCACACGAAAAATTTGCAAGGAGAATTTTTAGATTATGCAAAAGCAAATGATGCAAAATTTGATAATATGCAACGTGAGATGATTAGCTTAAGGTCCGAGTTGAAAAACGAGCTTAAAAATGAACTTGCTAATGAACTTAAAACTCATGCAAATAAAATGGAAGGAAATGTCCAACGTCTTCAACAAAACCAACAAAAGATGGAATTAGGACAACATGAGATTAAGCAAGAGTTATTGAAAGCGGATGCTAGGCAATCAAAATTTGAGGACCGAATGGCTAAGATGTTCGAAGCTATCATGTGTAAACCCTCTTCTTCGGGTGGTCTTCCTAGTGATACCATTGCAAACCCGAAGGGAGAAATGAAGGTTATTACTACACGAAGTGGTAAAACTTTCAAGGAACCAATCTCTCGTCCAAGTACTTCTACGGAGAAGGAAATCGAGAAAGAACCCGAGGTGATGGTCGAAAAGGAGCACATTACAATCCCACGAAGTACCGCTCATACCACACCTACGGTTACACCAATACCAATTATGGAACCCGAGTTTCCAAGGCCGTTGCCTAATGACCAACCCACACCACCTTTACCTTACCCTTCGAGACGAAACAAAGAGAAAGCACAAGAACGGAACAATTATCAATTTGAGCTATTCATGAAAATGTTTCGTGATTTGCACTTTAACATAAGTTTTGCCGATGCTTTAATCATGATGCCTCGATTCGCCGCAAACTTCAAAAGTATGCTAAACAACAAAGAAAAGTTACAACAATCGTCTAGTTGTTCATCGGTTTTTCTAAGCCGCATACCACAAAAAGTCGGTGATCCCGGTAAATTTTTGATTCCGTGTGCTATACAAGATATGGAGGAATGCTACGCCTTGGCCGATCTTGGCGCTAGTATTAATTTAATGCCTCTCGAGATTTTCAAATCGCTTTCGCTTCCGGCTCTTACTCCTTCGAACATGTCCATCGAGATGGCCGATCATTCTACGATCATGGCATGTGGAGTAGCCGAGGACGTTTTCGTTAAAGTCGGAAAGTTTTACTATCCCGTTGACTTTATCGTTGTAGATATTCCCATCGATCGAAAAGTTCCTCTAATTTTGGGTCGTTCATTTTTGGATACATCACGAGCACTTATCGATGTTCATGCTCGTAATATCACCCTTCGTTTCAATGAGGAAGAACTTGTCATCAATGCAACACAAAACTCCAATCTTTCTCATGTATATTCTATTGCAACTTTAAACCATGGTGACTCGACCAATGTCGTTTGCAAAGAATTTTCACCAAGAGTTTTAGGGAATGTCTCCAAAAACAATCTACCATTTCCTCCGCCGGTGGAGGTTATGAGTGCTAAGCCTACAAAGAAGAAACCATCAATACTTGAATCGAAAAATCCTTCACCTTCATTTTTGAAAAGTGTTGATAAGTTGCCGGTTTCTACGGAAGATCTTTCGGATGATGAATATGTTGACCCCGATGGGGAGGTTTTCTTCGTCGATAAACGTTTTGAGAACTTGCCGCCACCAAAACCAAAACGGTTTCAAAATGTGAGAATTTTTAGTGTAACTAACATCGTCTTAGAAACACCGAATATTTTCGACATAATCAACAAGGGTTTTCATAAGGAGAGTTTAAAAGATAAAAATGAAAAAGATCTTAAATGTGATTTAATTGATTTTTCTACAAATCTAACTCCGTCATCACCGCGTGATTTGAGTACTACAAACTCGTCTACTCCTTTTGACGATGTTTTGTGTGGTTCTAGTATGGGGGAAGCCCCTTATGTTCCCTCATCCTTGTCCACCGAGGACGAGATATTCGATCCCGGAATTTCATGTAAAGGGAAATCTCGGTCTTCCACCGATGCAATAAATGGAAACTATATCTATTTGCTTGGTGCGAGTCTACCTCGAGTAGCTCAAACGTTTGTCTTACCAATTGTCTCACCCTTCTACTTCTCATCTATTTTCTTCAAACTCTTTGAGTTTATGGCACATGTTCAAGTGGTGTTGAATTGTTTTTTCCATGAAAACGAGAACGCCATCTTCGACCCCGGTATTTTGCATCATTTAAGGACTTAGTCCTTTTTACCGGTTGCTTTTTGGGCCTTGTTTATCATGTAAGCCCCATCAAAAATTTGACCACACCATGATATCCCTAAATGTTCACATTTTAAGGGGATCGAGTCGAGCTCATGACTCGGTAATCAAAAACGAGGTGCCTCGTGGGGGAGATCCCATGCTTATCTTTATGCTTTATGTTCACTAATAAGGGGACTTGTACCCTTCCAACTCGTTGTCTCGTGGTTGTTTGTGATTGTGATTCTAGATCATCATCATCGTCTACGATTGAAGACTCTCGTGTTCGTTTACGTGAGCCTCCATCGTTCGTTTGAAGAAGTTTTTCACGAATCCATGACATATCCTTTATTGTTCTAACAATTATCTTTTAGCATAATTAATAAACGGCTTTAGATATATTGTTGATCACCCTTTCCATGCTAGATCCTAAGCATTCGATTCTTCGTCTCTAGTATGGGGGTGCTCCACCTTTAGACTCGAAACATTGAGGACAATGTTTACTTTTAGTATGGGGGGGTGAATAGGTACTTGCTTTGCTACGCCCTCACGTGTTCCATCTTTCAATGTTTTGTTTTGCTAATAAGGCTAAAAATGGCCAAATTTTAAAATTCTTCTTAGTTTTCATAAGTGTTTTTAAGACACGAATGTATATTTTCCGATGGGTAGAATAAGAGTTAATTTTTGACTTGATGGGCATTTGGAGCCCTTTACATTCCTTAACCCGCTCAATTCAAGTTTTGCTAGACTTTTATATAGGGAGCTTTAAAACGCGAAAGTCTTAATTCATTCGGGTTAAGAACAAGAACTTTTCGCAAGTTCCTATAATTGATTCTAGAAAGTCACTTATCAAGGGAACTATAAAACGCATTCTCTAAACTTGAAAAAGTCCAAGAAAGTGCAAGATCCTATAGGTGGCTTGAAAACCCAAAACTTTGATTTGATATAGTCTTAATGAAAGCTAATCCAAATTTGGCTTAATTTTGACTTGCACGGCTAAGTATTCACGAGTCTCTTTAATTAGAGGTCTTTAAATAGTGAAGAACGAGAAATGATAGAGTTAGACAAGTGATCATGCTAAACGTAGAACATGAAAGTGTTCTTTCAAAAACTCATGTGTTTTTAATTGTGGCTTTTTCTTCCCATAAGATCAATGCATTAGGAATAAATCATAATTGCAATAAGTAAGGTCGTACGGTTTGAAAGGTTACTTAGCCTCTAGCGCAAGATCGTTTAAAAGTTGCTCGGGGTTGAATAGAGTTCATAGCCAAGGCATAACTTATTGAAGCGGGACGCGAAGATTGGCGATCATCCAAAAAGGCCCTAACAAGGCATGAGGAGCTCTATTTTTGCTAAAGATCCAAAGATGATGTGAAGTATCATTGTTCCAAAATCAATATGAAGGATCGAGACACACGACGAGAAGCAATTACTCCCCTAAAGAATGGAGAAAGTCTATCCAAAAAGACCCTAACAAGGTATGAGGATAAATATATCCAAGTCCGAAAAGGAGGCGGATCGTTGTATATCAAAATCCAAAGTAAAGATTGAAGAAAAATGATGAAGTCGTGGTCCTATATGAAGAATCTCTCAAAAACGTCAAGTGAAGAAATTCCAATTATATGAAGAGAAGACCATAATTTCAAGAACGTCTTCCCAAGATTTGGAGTATGAAGTACATGCCAAATATCGGTCCGAGAAAGGTCTCAAATCGTGAAACAAGTTATGCCAAGATATGAACTTAAGGAGATACACGAGAAGCCGTTTTAAAAGATTTTGTCCTTCGGCTAACTATTGATCAAATCGTGCTACTTTGCTTTCGGACTAATAACTACTCAAATAAGTCAATATGAATCACTTGTGATCCATGACAAATAGATAAAAAATGCTAGTAACCCATTTCCTTTTATAATAACTAGGATTGCGGGGAGAAAAAGTATTACACAATTTGGACGTATGAGTAGTGTTAGCATTGTGACTTGTACCAACAATGATCTTGTTTTTGCACTTAGCATGGAATGTATGACAATCAAGGATGACGAAATTTACTCTAAGGGACATTAACTTGTTCCTATTCTTAGACCCTAAAAGTCACATTTTGGTGATGAAAATCATACATTATGTCTTTACACATTCTCGTAGTATGTTGCAAAGTCTTTTACTCTTCAATAAAGGTTAATAAAATTGAACTTTGGTGATGCTTAGATACTTTATTCTAGCATTGCGTGAGGGCACGGCAATGGCTTAGTATGGGGGAGTGATGAGATGGCATTTATACATGATCTCATCGTTCTTTTCGGGCTTTAAATGCACAAAAATGTCATAAAATACCATATATATGCTTGTGTTTGTTTACTTGTGTGTTTTAGGTATGGATATCGTGAAAAAAAAAGACAAAAGATCACAAGATACAAGGAAAAACGAACACGAGAAACGAAGCCGTACAAAGAACCGGACCCTAATCATGGAATTTTCATCAAATACCCTTGAAGACTTGAAGACAAGCAAGATTGATCATCATTTATTGAAGAAATGACACTTAAAACCCTTGTATATTAATAATTACAAGTTTGGTCCCTTAAGTTTGTCAAAATTGCAAAAAGGTCCTTCAAGATTGAAGAAATGGCAAGATTAGTCCCTCAACATTTTCAAATTGCCAATTATGGTCCCTCATGAAGTTTAAGAGACATTGAAGACCTTTGAAGATCAACATTGTCCAAGATTAGTCCTTGAAAAATCACCAAATGACAAAAATTGCCTTTGAAACATCTTTATGGAAAGTTTGTGCCAAAATTGTCAAGCGTGGAAACTTATTAACAAAGGAAAGGAGATTTTAAGGCTGGGAAACCTTAAAAGCCAAAAATAACAAAAGAGAAGGACCAAATTTGCCAAACCTGAAACTTTCAAACAAAAAAATGCGCCTAACACCCTCCCCTCCCCAAAAAACGGATCAAAGACCACTGTTCATCTTATTTTTACTACCCAGAAATTACCTTCACTTTCCCTTGGGTAAAACTCAATTAAACCTTCACACACTTAATTCACATCACCCAAAACACTTCCCACTCCTAAAAACCTGCATCCCACTCATGTGCACCAAACCCCCAATTCCCCAATCCACCAATCACATCATTCCTTAGCCTCCAAGACTAGTGACGTGGCAAAATGGACGTCCAAGATGCTATGCTTGCTCACAAAGCAAAATTTAAAGGCCAAGATCAAATGGACAGCTCATATGCACTCAAAATCATTCAAGGGCACATTTGGGATTTTCTATGTATTAGGGTTTTATGTTTCTATGCTTCTAGGATGTTCTATAGTCTCTATAAAAGGAGCTCACAACTTGTGTGAAGCCCTTGTTCCAGTTTTTAGTCTCTCACATGTAATTCCTTTTTAAAGAAATAAAAAGTTTGGTTTTTGAAATAATCAAGTGTAATTCCTTTTTTATTGTTTTTAAAAGTTTGTGTGTTGTGAGGAGATTGATTCTGAGTTCCACTTTTATTTGGTTAAGCAACTTTGATTTTCAAAGTTGTTTAAGGTTTTGAGATTTTGAGAGATTTTGGTAAAATCTTCTCAAAAGGTTTTTGTTGTTAGGAGTTCATGTTTGTTGGTGATTTAAGTGTTATAGAAACATTTTAAGAAGATTAAAAAGGTTTTGAAAGTATTTTGGAAAGAAGAAAAAGGAAACATAAAAAATATATATTGTTATATTATTTTCTTGTTTTCTTTGTTTTGTGTTCAAATAGGTTGAAGGCTTGTTGATTTAGTTCAGCTCCAACCCGGGTTGGATTGGAGGAGGATTTTCATCCTCTAGGTTCTTGGATGTAAGAACCTAAGGTATCTTCCTTTTTCCTTGAAAAGTTCATTAAAGTGCTAGTTTATATGATCTCATGTGATTTTGTTACTAAGTGTGTTATAGATAGTGGATTTGTGTTCTCAAGTGTTGTTATGCATGTTTTGAGATATTGGAACAAGTTTGCATAGGGTTTGTAAGGTTTTTCTTTGTTAAAATTGGTTTTCATAAAGTTAAAAGGGTGTTTGGCAACAGGTTTAAGCAGGTTATAATCATTGATTTGTGTTGCTAAAAGATGTTAGGTTATTAGATTAAGGTTAAGTTAGATGTTAGTAAGATGGTAATATAGTTTGGCACAAGTTTGGAGTGAATTTGTTGAGTTTAAAAGGATAAAGGGTGTTAAAAATCTGCATATTGCTATATTGCTTGGTTTTTCATGATTTTGATGCTTAATCTTTGAGTGCTTGGTGTTTAATTTGTGTGTTATTGACTCCTTGTGCTTCATTGAGCACAAGGGTGCCCCAATTGATCCAAAGTAATCTCCAAACAAGCTCATTGCCAAGCTCCTCTTGGCATCAAAAGTGCACAAGTGTGCACTTGTTTGATTCAGCAAAAAACAGGTCCGTCACACGAATTGCGCCGCAAGTCATACTTGTTGCGGCGCAACTAAAGAAGCTGCAGATTTTTGGTATTCCCGTTTCATCAGTTGCGGCGCAAGACCCAAGAACTGCGGCGCAACTTCAGGTGCTGCTGATCTTGGTGATCTCGCAACACTAGTTGCGGCGCAAGTCTAAACGCTGCGGCGCAAGACAGTGTTTTAATATTATTTTATTAATTAATTTTCAAAAATTTTATTTTTCTTTCTTTTTCATTTTTCCTAGGTTCTTTGTCATTAATTAGGACTATTTCCATTTTTAGATTATTTTTATAACTTTTAGATTTATTTTTATAATTATTTTAAGTTTAATTGGTTTTTAATTACTTTTAATCATTTTTAGAGTTTTAAAAATAGTTTTAATAAGTTTTAATTTTTAGAAAATTACTTTTTAGTCTTATAATAATATAAGTTGAGTAATAATTCAATAAAATCATATTTTTGACATTTGAATTAATTAAATTTAATTTTAGGGCTTTAATTAGCATTTAAAATTAATTATTTAATTAATAAAAGGTTTTAAAATATCTTTATTGGATTTTTGTCTTTATTTATATTATTTTAGACTTGTTTTAGTCTTTTTAATCTTTTTCTCGATTTTGTTTTTGGTTTTAATAATTTTTAATTTTAGTGATTTTTCTACGGTTTTACGTTTTCGTTTTTCACGTCATAATATAATTTCCAAGAAACCGTCATTCCATCTCATCAATATTAATCTCAAAGAAATACAAGTTAATTCACAACACCATACCTCCTTGGGAAACGAATCTTTTCATCTTTTTTAAGTGATTGAGGGTCATTAGTGCACGGTTTTCCTAAACCGTCACTCGATACTTACCGCTACTTTACGTTTCTTCTCTTTGTTTTTCCTAAGGCAAAGAAAGGGGTGTAATTTACTAGCAATCAGTTATTCAAGTCTGATTGGTCAAATTCACACAACCACAATGACGTAGAGATAGAGATTTGGTTCTATTCTGAGCAAAAATATGGACGTGACTGCTAAAGTAAGTAACTGTTTTCAGGATATTATTATGGAATATGATTGAGTTTAAAACAGTCGAGTATATTGCATGGTTCTCAAAAGATTTGTCAAGACTTGGTCAAATATTAAGAGTTCCTGCCATGGTTGATGCTGCGTGAATCTTGGATATTAACGTTAAACGTGAATGGCAAAATCAAAACGTGGGTTAGTCACGTAAGGAAGTGCTAAAAACATGGAGAATCTGGTATTCGTATCTCTTTATTCATGAATGATATAATATTTCTGTTACATATGGGAAGGATCACAATGTCAAAACAGTTGGATTACACATTTGGATAAAAGAGGATATGCATGCTTGCTAATTTCTAGGGATATTACCTAGTTATCAGGGAGTATTGCACTTCTTTAAATATCATGATTCTATAAATTACTGCCATTTAATGACGTCAGCAGAAGAGACGCTGACAGGAGAGGCGTAGACGCTGACGTTTGGAAATTTGACGCTGACAGAATAAGTCAACGCTGATAGCGTTGACAGTGTCGTCCGATATATGAACTTCAACGCTGACACGTATTGTCCGATATTGGACAATACAACTGCCAAAGATGTTGGATAAAAGGTGATATTGGACAACACAGGGTTTGCTGCTGTTTGAGAAAATAGGTACGTTTTGAGCACACAAAAAGGAGGATTATACACACAAAGGTACATGGAATCTCTGTTATAATTTAGAATATCATGATGATATTTATGGCTCGGATATTTTGAAAGGGATTAATGATTTTAATGCGAGTTAGCAACAATTCATGGAGTTATTTATTGGAGTATGTAATCGGGATAACCTTGTAGTTATTCGTTAACATCTTTTACATATGAAGATATTGACTTGTCATGAAGAGGTGTTAGCTTAAGGGGAAGAATTCTTATGGTAAGTTTGATGATTGAAGAAGATTTTCGCGAGTTTGTGTTCTATCATATCTTCAAACTTTCAGCGGGTTTGAAGATAACTTGTTCATGCTTATATAATTGGTGACAACGGACTTGATAAAAAGATAGCAAAGGTATGGGATTTTTCTTAAGATGCTCTATGCTCATATTTGCTAGAGAACTCTTTTTGTCAAGAGACTACTCATTATAGCCGTGAGTTTTTAAGTCTGCTCATTATAGCCGTGAGTTTTGAAGTCGCATGGATACAACAAGACATGGAACATAGGTTTGGGTTACTCCACTTCTACATCAAAAATACTATAGTTATTTTTCTTCAGGATCATTACATAGAGCTACTTTTGGAGAATTTTCAAGATTGCATACTTTCACATATTCCCTATTGATGTGTCAAAAAGGGGAAGAATATGTGCTATACTTAAGGGGAAGCAATTTGAAGATCGTGTACCGTATACAAAGGGTTTTGACATCATCAACTAGGGGAAGATTGTTGGGTCGAAAATATAATGTATTATGAGTTGATGTGTCAAAACTAAAAGACAAGGACTAATTCTGACAAGAGAAGATTCTACAAGCCGGTGGACAAACTTGTAGAAGATATATTTGCAAGAAAATAGAAGATTTAGTCAATATCTTGTTTCCTTTGTAAAGTCTGTATTTTCTAGTATATAAAGAAAATAACAGACGTAGGTTTTCATATATCATTCATTCACAATGTAAACCTAAAGTGTGTGTCGCACTAGACGTGGGATTCAATGTATACACGTCTAGTGCTTGTTTGTTATTAATATAATAAGCAACCCATTTGTTTTAATTCGTGTTCTTTGTGCCTAAACACCTTGTTCATGATCATTGTTCTTTTCCGCTATGTTATCATATGAACGATGATCAACCTAGATATAATAGTTCATAACCATTGAGTCTAACGATCAATAGGATCCACACTCTATGTCTAGTCGCTCCAAGTCTCTTATTATTTCCTCCTCAATCTAAATGCCGTTGATCATTCCAGACTTTCTGCTAAGTGCATCTGCCACTATATTCGCCTTGCCGGGATGATACTGCAGATTAATGTCATAATCCTTCAACAGCTCTAACCATCTCCTTTGTCTCATGTTCAATTCACGCTGAGTGAAGATATACTTCAAACTCTTGTGGTCCGTGAAAATATCACATGATTCTCCATATAAGTAGTGCCTCCATATCTTAAATGCAAACACGACTGCTGCAAGTTCCAAGTCATGCGTAGGGTAATTTTCCCCATAAGGCTTAAGCTGTTGTGAAGCGTACGCGATCACTTTCCCATGTTGCATGAGAACACAAACAAGTCCTTTCCCTGATGCATCACTGTAGATTTGAAATCCACCCGTACCAGATGGGAGAGTAAGAATAGGTGCAGATACTAACTTCTGATTCAGGTCTTCAAAGCTCTACTCTCGTTCTTTAGTCCAGACAAATTTCTCCCCTTTCCGCATCAGTTTGGTCAATGGTAGTGCTAGGCGGCAAAAGTTCTCCACGAACCTACGGTAATAGCCAGCTAAGCCTAGGAAACTACGGACTTCAGTCGCTGATGTCGGCCTCGGCCACTTAGTAATAGCCTCAACCTTCGCTGGATTCATAGTGATTCCTTCTGTTGATACAATGTGACCTAAGAATGCCACCTTGTCTAACCAGAACTCACACTTGGAGAATTTAGCATACAACTGCTTCTGGCGAAGAATCTGTAGTACTGTACGAAGATGGTCTTCGTGTTCCTCCTTGGACTTAGAGAAAATCAAAATGTCATCGATGAAGACAATGACGAACTTGTCCAGAAATTCATGGAAGATTCTGTTCATCAGATCCATGAACATTGCTGGAGCATTGGTAAGGCCAAATGGCATGACTACAAATTCGTAGTGGCCATAACGTGTACAGAAAGCAGTCTTGGCGATGTCCTGCTCCTTAACCCGTAGCTGATGATAGCCTGACCTTAGATCAATCTTGGAGAAATGTTTGGCCCCTTGGAGTTGGTCAAACAGATCATCTATACGTGGGAGTAGATACCTATTCCTGATGGTAATCTTGTTGAGCTCGCGATAGTCTATGCAAAGACGCATATTGCCGTCCTTCTTCTTAACGAATAAGACCGGGCGCCCCATGGAGATGCGCTCGGTCGAATGAAACCTCGTTCCAGAAGTTATTGCAGTTGATCCTTCAGCTCCTTTAACTCTATGGGAGCCATGCGATAAGGATCCTTGGAAATCGGCTAAGCTCCTAGGATGAGCTCAATATTAAATTCTACTTCACGTGCAGGTGGTATGCCTGGAAGTTTTTCTGGAAATACATCTGGAAATTCTAACACTATTGGCTGATCCTGAATTGATGGGGATTCAGCATGCATGTCATGAACAGTAGCTAGATAGCCCTCGCACCCATGTGAAAGTAGTGCACGTGCTTGCA
Source organism: Glebionis coronaria (assembly GCA_025667525.1). NCBI lineage: Eukaryota > Viridiplantae > Streptophyta > Magnoliopsida > Asterales > Asteraceae > Glebionis > Glebionis coronaria. The sequence goes on from CM046877.1 coordinate 461,722,220, forward strand.
GGGTTGATATGATTTGTGCAGACCTGCCGGGTACGAACCTGTTGTGAATGTACTCTGGCGCATTAACATCACCAAAGATCACTCGATATGAATGGCAGTCAATGGTAGCATGATGCTTGGATAGCTAATCCATGCCCAAAATCATGTCAAAATCATTCATGTCCAGCGGAAGTGCGTCAACAGGACGAACCTTGTCGTCAAACTCTAGGGTAAGGCTCTTGTACACATGAGTTATAAGTACAGAGTCTCTCAAAGGCGTGGAAATACTGAGTCTATTCTCTAGTGGCATGGGGAGTATCCTAACATTCTTGGCATAAGCAGTAGAAATGACCGAGTGAGTAGCACCCATATCAAACAGAACACATGTAGCTTGACCATACATATACAAGATTCTAGTGATGGTACCTGTAGACTTGTTGGCCTGATCGCGAGATGTCGTGTAAACGTGTCTAGTAGTAGGAGGCGGCTTGTTATCAGCATGTCCCGATGTGCCTTCCATCTCGCCCTTGCGGCAGTCCTTCATGTGATGGCCAGGAAGACCACACTTGAAGCATGCGTCACTGTCGCGGCGACATGGCCCTAGGTGCCTATGGTGGCAAGTAGAGCAAAGAGGATGAGTATATCCTCCAGCAGGTGTCCTGACTGGCTGAGAACCTGATAAAACATTATACATGAGACATGATAATAGGGTACAAAGGACAATGCGAATAATCGTAAGATTGAATACCAGTGATAGCTGGACGGTTAGGCTGTGAACCTCTCTGGTTCTGGTCCCTACCGTTACCATGATTCCTGGTACAAGATTTGCTAGTGTGTCAGGATTGAGAATTATAACATGTAATCATAAAAAAATGCGTAAGTATAAGGACCTGCTGCTATTGGAGTGTCTAGCGTTGTTACGGTAATTATCATTACCGCCACGCCTATCCGTAGCAGAACGGTCGTTAGTCTGACCGTTTCCCTTGGGTTGATTAGGCTGTTGCTGAGTAGCCGGCTGAGACCGGTCCCCAGTCTTCTGCCTAGAAGATACATATTAAAGAGATGAAACATCGACATATAATGAAAGAATACGGATTGGTCACCGCTTGAATACGAATGTTAACCTATTATCGGGTCTCTCTGCTTCCCCGAACTCATCTATCTCCTGCAGCATCTCCAGCTTACATGCTGCATCGGCCACTTGTGCTACCGTGTTGAACGTAGCACACACCAAGTTGTTTGTGACCGATGTACGAAGAGCCCACCTGAAGTGGTGTGCCTGCTCTTCAGGAGTACCTGCCACTGCACTAAGGAAACCAGCTAAGCGAAGAAAGCGCTGCATGAACTTGTTGCTATTCTCCCCAGCTCTCTGTCGGATCTCATGGTACTCCCTCTTCAGCTTGTCTTGCTCAGCCTTGGGAAAGAAATGCTCCATCACCCTATCTCTGAACTGAGCCCATGTCAAACCAACCACCTAATCATCACCTCCCTTAGACTGCTTCAGTGCTATCCACCAAATTAACACATCACCTTCGAACCGGTAGCATGACAACCTCGACTTGAAGACGGGGTCACAGCCCATAGCATCAAAGATCTTCTCAATGTGAGCCAACCAACTTTCAGCTTCACTAGGGCTATCTGTTCTCTCGAAAGCTCGAGGACGGAGCTTGTTGAATCTCTCCAGCCATGTGGCCAATGTTGCTGGAGGAGGAGCAGGAGGTACTGGGTGATGCTGCTGATTGTTGGCAGCCTGAACCTCAGCCCTGATTTCGTTCCTCAGCTGAGGAAGCATAGCTTGCATTGCAGCTTGGATTGCTGCATTGAGTTGTTCTTACTCGCGTATGAGATCCATCTGACAGTATAACACAAACTACATGATTAAACTGATCGAAAAATAAACTATATACATGAAAAAAAATTATACCAATAAATCATGAGAAAAATTTTATGCAGGAAAACATGTACATGAATGCATGATGCAGTTTTATGAAAACCTTTGTATGCGCGAGAGTGAACGCCTATGGTCAGTTCACCCAAAATAAAAGACATGGCGAGGGGACGCCTATGGGTCGGTTCCTAATTTAAAGGTTTTGATAAAACACATGCGACTAAATAGGATCAGTCTTGTACCAACCATTACTTAGTCATAAACCTGCGACAATGACATATATATGTATGCATGAAAACGATGAATGCATGAAAACCGATTGTCCGTTCTAGGAAGACCATAGTGACTACCCACTAATCACAAGTCGTGTTTTGAGAGCCTACAGGTCGAATCCTTGTCTCTGATACCATAATTTTAACACCCCATTTTGATAGATGGAATATCACGCGTGATTATGGCGTGCCATCAAAGCATACAAGGATAATGTCTAAACATTACATGACCATAAAGGAAATACCGGAATCAAACATCGGTAGTACAAAAGTAGAACCCATCACACACAAACATAATAACTGTTAATGAAAGGACTAAACAATGTCCATGGAAATGAGTATCAAAGTATAGATAAATGCATAAAGTAAAGAAGGCTAGAAAGCTTCCAGTCCATATGCACGTACGCTTAAGTCTACGAGCGTCCCTGAGTGTAGAACAATGATAATCTTCATGAATCAAGAGGGTTGATGTTTTCTAGAGAGAGAAACTTAGAGAGAGAAATGAAAGAAACTTGTTATATTGAAAATGAGAAATGAAACAACCAACACCTCTTTCCATGGTGGAAAGAGGTTTAAATACCCAAGTCCTTAATGGACTTCGGCCTCCGGCCCATGAACATGCTCATGGGTCGGGCTATTTAATAAATGTTACTAAACACTACTACGAGCCTATAACTACATTATTGTAGTGACCGAGACTTTCTATATACGTAAAACGTATTTCCAACAATCTCCCCCAAAGGGAGGTCACTCCAAATTTACAAAGTCCTAATCTAGCATGTTAGATCTTGTTCTTGAGCTCGTAGTCCACTTTCTCTTTTCTTTCTTTTGTAAATATGTGTTGAATAATATCAGCCTTTTGCTTGGAACACGCTCTTTTGGCCTTTCACGTGTAGTCTTTATCTTCTTGTGATGTTCGCCTCTTTGTGACTTCATGTCCCACACACTTATCCTTTGTTGAATTCTTGAAAGTTTCAGAGTCGATACATCGGTATACTTTTAGGTCTTACTTTCTTGAATTTGCAGAAGTATTTGATGCAGAAGGAATAAGCATGTGAGGACGTCTTCAACAGGTACACCGCAACGCCACCGTCTTTAACAGGTACACCGCAACGCCACCGTCTTCGAATGCAGCAACATAATAAGACACGAATAAAATGACTTTGACATTTTATTCTAATTCGGTAGCATTTTACCTCCGGTCGATGAAGACCGTTGGACGATATTAGATATCGTACCCGTGACGAATAGTTTCAATTAAGTAACTTCCTGACAGGATTTCGCAGGTAAACCCGTTCTCTTTATTCGACCGTCCAAAGCTGACTGCGAACATAAAGAGTGAATCATTTGTATTAAAAATCCTTATGATTGAAGCCGTCAATTCATGAAACCTGGAACAAGTGAATTTTAATTAAGATATTCACCATCGTTGCTTTCTAGTTGTCACAAACTTAATTCAAATTGAATCTTTCTTGTCACCTACCAAGTGCTGTTTGATGTTAACACTAGAAGGATTTCCACTCGTCACTGTGAACACTAAAGAGTGTCACTCTGAGTGTTCTGGCAAGATCATACGATAATGTGTAGAGGCCTGGAACGAGTTTAAGTTCAATCAAGAATTAAACTACTGTTTCTTTCCAGTTGTCACAAGATTAGTTCTTAAAGAACCGCACGTGTCACCTACCATGAGCTTGTTTGATGTTGGCTCAAGCAGGATTTCCATCTTCATTGTAATACTTGCGTATCACTCGGATGTCTGGCAATATTACAAGAATACTGCGTAGGACTCATAAAGATCTCTTACTTTTCATAGTGTGTGAAGAAGCAAGGAATAAATGAAAAGTGTCCTAATGAGACTTTTGATGATCTCGTGGCTCTAGACTCGATAGTGCGTTTTGATTTAGTGAGCGATGGCTGGAGAGGAGTGCCACCTATTCAATATCAGTCTATTCGGAGTAAATAAACCAATAGATAACGTGTTGATCTTCGTGTGATTAAAACAAATACCTTTTGAGAGATATTTGAGTTAGCTGGGGGGGGGGGGGGGGGGGTTGTGCATTGCATCACTGGGTCCATGATGTCTTTCTTCAACATCGAGAATCATTAACAAATGATCTCAATAGCATATGTATTGACCCAGTTTCTGCCTAAAGTTGTAATGAGGGCTTCTTTCTTTACACCCTTTATCTTTACAATTCCTTTTCATTCTTCAACCCCTTCAATGCTTACCAATACGTCATCACTAGCACCTTGTTGTGATTGTTCTAGTGCTAGCTTAAGTACTTGGTCTGCATTCAGCTACGTTCACAATCATTCTCCATCTTTTCTAGGACTTCTAATTCTATCTAGGGAAATGTCCTTGGGAAAATTCCATCGGTTCTGATGAATCATTGGACTAATACCTATACCTACCACCCTTTTGTCACCACATCTGTCGTGAATTAAATGTGTTTTGGGTAAGTATTGTCACCATGAAAAATCCTTGAAAAAATCACTTAAAACACTTGTGATATTGTAATCAAAGTTTTTGTGCCTTAAGTGGTTTTGATCATCAAAAACGCTCCCCCTTAACTTGTGCATTACACATGTTAGGTTGGTTTATCTTTTAAATCTTTTTATTGTTTAGCCAAATATCATTAAGTCTCCTTAATCCCGTTTTCCCCCTTTCCAAAATGTTAACCATCAATATTTTGGATATTAATGGATTAACCGGTCTTTGGGTAATAAAATGAAATTAGATGTTGGCCAAAGAACATATTAATGCTCCCCCTAAAATTAATGAGGGTAAGTTGTAGTGATTGAGTATGATTTGTTTGAAAGATTTAGAATCTCGAGAGAAATTCTTGAAAAATATCATACTTTTACACTACAACAAGCCACAAAAGCTGATTATGCAAAAAAATAACATATTCACAATTATAGACATATGGAGTTGACATGTTATAAGACGGACCATAATTAAATGGTTCGTTCCGTGAACCTATGGTGAGCTCCATATGGTCGTCTACCGACGAATCGTTCCACACTTCGTAGCAACCGACGCTTCCTTAGGAGTTCCTCGATCTTCTTAATCGCGTACTTTGCTCCTCTTTTGCATTGGCTTGTCCAGGTGTACTGGACTGCTGGAAGCGGTAGGTTGGCATTGAGAACCGTCAGATCATCTCGAACATGCTTGACCGTACCATCGCTGAATTTGTGCAGTTCGGAGAATCGCATATATTGCATGACGCCAGTCTCATTTGGATAAAAGATCTCTGCTTCCGGCGTTGTGGTCCCCATGTAAACCTTCTTGTTCTTATGGAAATTACTGAGTGGAGTTGTATGGGACGTTCCAAGTTTAACTGCTTCTGATAACTCTCCACTCTAAGTTGAAAGTCTTCCACCCGATTTTGAATGACGGTTTTCCTAGCATATTGACGAAAGTTGGAGCTCAATGCAATGACTATCTTAGGTGGTAAATGGTCAACTTTCTCCTGAGCCAATAACAACAGAAGATCTTCGATGTCTTCAAGTTGAAGGTACTGGAGATCACTTTCGTCAATTCGCTATTCTTTCTCATCAGTACGTTTGAACACGATTACATTCAAGTAATCATAGCTGAATACCGTCTGAGTGGTTTCTCCTTGAATGCTTTTGATCCTGTGAGTCGAGACAATAGAAGAACCTCTCTTAGGACGATGGAAGTGATTGTAAGCTAATCTTTTCTTTGGATTCCAGTGAGAGATGCCAAGTGATACATAAGTGTCATAAAACTTGAGCACTTTATTTCTCCATATTGCATCAGGTAATTTATCCTCTATCCATGGTACATTCTCCAAATTAACAGCCTTGACCATAATGAGTGATGTGGCATATTTCTTTGCTCCATTTTCAAGGTATTCAAGATCGTGAGAAACAAAGTGCTCTATCGGGATTGTTGCAGAACAGGCAATGACGGTGGGTGTAAGAGGTCGTAACACAAGAGTCTGAATTCCTATAGTCGTCGCTCTCATTGCCTTGGTAAGTTCATTCAAGTGATATTCTGCTTCATTGTGACTGATCTTCAGAGTATCAAAGAAGTCCACATTTGCGGCTGCCATTTTGATCAGATCCGGAGTCATTGTCGGTTTCCCATGAGAATACCTTAGAAAGGCCGAGAAATCGATAGGGTTGTTCAGGAATTGAGTCATCTCCATTTTAGTTGCTGTGTCAAAAGGATGCTGTGGAGCTGCATTTGTGAGCCAGAGTTGCTCCTGTACCATGTCATCGATCATTAAAGATTCAGCAAACGTTGGTTCTGGCACATTTAAGTCTTCAACTTCCATATCAATGTTGTGCTGATCTTCAGATGGTGTTGAAGGTTGATCTTGCATCACCGGTATATCATCGCGAGGTTCTTCTTCTGGCATTGACCTTGTTGGCTCTTCTGCTTGCATATATTCTACAGATTCATTGTAAGAATCAGTAGTAAAAGCTGGTGTAGTAGATATACCTGTGTAAATTTGCTGAGTTTCTGGTACAGTAGACTCCACTGTCTTTTTAGCGGTTTCAGCAATGTTTTCTGTAGCTTCCTCTAAACCTTTCTCAGTAGCCTTATCACTGTCATCCTTATTAGAATCTTTGGCATTGGTACCCGTTTTGTCATTCTTATCACCCTTGTTGATTCCATTACGGTCGTCATTATCATCATCGTCATCCTCATCCTCAAATGTGCCTTCGTCCTCCTCTTCATCGTTATCCTTATCCTTTTCTGCCTCATCCTCTTCTTCCTCATCATCTGCTTCCGCATCCTCTTCCTCATTTTGATCATTTTCACCCTTATCCTGATCACCATTACCCTCATCATCTTCCTCCTCTAGCTCGTCTTCATCGTCAGACTCAGAGTCGGTAGTATCTGCAGGTGTATCTTTAATAATTGCTTTGTTGAGATATTGCATAACTTTTCGTTTGTGTTTCGATTTATGAGCTCCCATATCTAGCAGACGTGTCTGTAACATTTTCATTAGTTGAAGGGTAGATAAACCATTACCGAGAAGATTTGGTAGCTATTGATCAACATAGGACTTGACTTCTCGTCGAATGATCGTGGTCATCTTCTCGTCAATTGACCCAAGAAAAGCAGCATTCTCTTTGGCACGAGTTTTCTTCTCTCCAAGAAATGATTTGTGTTGTGCTTTAAGTTTAGACACTCTGTCGTATATTTTCTGAAGTGTAGGCTCATCAGGCTGTGGTTCCTTGGGAGGAGTGGTGATCCTTTCAGTCAATGTAGTGATTTGTGTAGCTTGAGCCTCCAGTTGTTGTTGAAGAGACTGGATCAGTGGATCATTGACTGTGAGGAATGGATTGGATGTGGATGATACTTGTGGTTCTGCTGGTGGAGGTGTAACCATGACTATTAAGGTGGTGGTGGATGATACTGGTTGTTCAAGGATAGGTGTTGATGTAGATTCAGTGATTGGGGCGGTGGTTGATACAGGTTGTTCAGCTGTAGATGACGGTGTAGATTTAGTGGTTAGGATGGTGGTTGATACCGGTTGTTCAACAAGTACGGGTGTGATAGCGTTGGTTATGACCTCACTGATGACCGGGGTGGATAATGGTGGAGTAGTGGTTGATGTAACAGTAGTAATGGGAACATCCACCATTGCTTCATTTGTTGACGGATCAGTGTTTGTGACCTCAATACCCTCCCCTTCCAAATTAAGATATTTTAAAACATCATCAGAGCCGGAAGTAGACTTACTTTGAAGTTGAGTCTCTGGTATGAGAGTTGCATGAGCATCGTCCTTTAACACCATGTGAGTTGGTTCTGGTAAGGATGTGGTGATATTGGCGTCTCGATACATCATACTTGTATCTGTATCTGCACTGCTACCACGTTCTTTACTCTGCTCACGACTTTCAAAGTGGAAGGTATCAGCATCTTCATCAGTAGGATCTTCATAAAATGCCATGTCAGCATCTGGATTGCCAAATTCTGCTAAGTCCTCAAACATTCTTGAGCCTGATCCTATGGAAAAAGCTTCATGTCTGCTTTGTTGAAGAATAATACGCAGTCGTTTTGCTTCAGAGATGTTTTGTTGAGTAGGTTTATCTGAAGCAACACTTTCTTCTTTACCTTTAGTCTGCTTTGCTTCTTTGGCCTTCGGAGTGGTATGTCTTCCTGTTCTCCCTCAGTTTGGGTCAACTCAGCTTCTTCAGCATCTTCATCAAATAAATGCTCTTTCCCTGTGCCTTTATCTTTTGAAGAAACAGTCGATTGGCGCTTGGAAATTCCTTTCTTTCGTTTGCCTTTTTGTGTCTCTGATTGTCTCTCAGAGGGATCTGCATTTGCGCGTTTGAACTGTGCTTCAATATCTTGTAGCATTCTCTGTATTGATCACTTTCCCTTATTCCTTCATTCATCATGATTGTTGGCACTGGAGCTGGTCTGAGTTTATACTTTGTGAATTGATTATCCGCAGTCATAGTGTCTAACACATCGTCATTATCTTATGTATGATAGAATAAATTCCCACGAGGAACAATATATGGGTCACTCTTCATGAAGAAATTGATAATGAGTTTTGTGAACCTTGGAAATGGGAGATGCACCCCTTTCCTCTTGGAACTCGTGAATTGATGACATAATTCCTCCCAAAGTTGTAATGCGTAGTCCACTTTAGATCCTGTGTAGAGACCCCAAAAGATAACTGCCTGAGCGGGTCGCATGGCGTCTGATCCGCGAATCTTGGACGTAAGGCATTTTAGTAAGGTGGTGACAATTGCTTTCCAAGGTTGCCCAATATGTGACGTGTTAAACTGAGAAAGAAAACTAATTTCACCCTCATAATTCAATTCTCAGATTACTCTAAGTAGTTCTTCTGAATCTGGGTTAGGCACAAAGTGTTCCCCTTTTGCTAGCTTAGGGAGCTTAAATAGTTGCCTAAACTGACGCATGTCAAATGTCAAGTCTTTGTTGTTCAGAGTAAAGGAGATTATCTTCTTAGACAATTGCTTTGCTAGTGTGATTGAGGCAGTTGCCCAAAATTCGTGCATGTATACTTCAGGGACTGATTCAGTGACATGTAATGCATCCTTTTTGGTGAACAATCTAGGATGTCTGTTGCGATTTTGAATACCGCCAAAGAACGATCGAAATCGTCTCTCAGACGAAAATTATTTGGTGCATGTTGCATTCTAGCATTAAGTGGAACAAGGATAAGATCTAGACGTCTTTGTTCTTCTTCGGTGATCGACATTTTCCTGCTTTGAGAAAAACACAAGCACATTTGATATATACACATATATATCTCATAAACTATGTAAATCCTAAGCATTGGATATAAATCACAACAAATGCCACCACATATGTTTGAGTTGCACAATACAAGCATAGTTCATATGGACAAAGTTCATACATTCAGAATCACATCTAGAATTAAGAGATATTTAACGCAAAGGCATGGCAAAACTAAGTCCACTATAGTGCTTAACATATCTTAAAAACTTGCAAATTTTTTCCATTGTAACAATGCATCGTATTGTACCCATCGAAGTGTACCCATCGTATTGTACCCATCGGACAGGACCTATCGTACTATACCCATCGCACTGGTGCTATCGTACTGAACCCATCGTACTGTGCCCATCGCACTCATGCTATCGTACTATAACCATCGCACTGGTGCAATCGTACTGAACCCATCGTAATATACCCATCGCACTCGTGCTATCGTACTATACCCATCGCACTGGTGCAATCGTACTGAACCCATCGTACTATACCCATCGCACTGGTGCAATCGTAACGAACCCATCGCATTTGTCACATCGCAACGGACCATCGCGTCGGACCATCATAATGGACCATCGCAACGAGTCCATCGCAATGGACCATCGCAACGTGCCATCGTAATGGACCATCCCAACGTGTCATCGCAATGGGCCATCACAGCGAATGGATCGTATTAAAACCATCGCAATCAATGCGATGAGAATGGATCGTAGTCATGGATCGCATTCTTGGCGATAGAACCTAGGCATATCTTAAAAGTGCGATTACAAGACAAAGAAGATGTTATAGGCCAACATGTTTATAACAAATGTATATCTAAGCAAGATGAACAAATCCCAGCTCTAAAATCTCATTTTTATCAAGAATCTATTAACCCTAAATTTGTTCATATTCGTATGGATACATGTTTTTAGTTTATGATATGAGCATGATAGCATCTAAAAAACATAAGAACTGATGAAAAATAGTTATAACTAGATCAAGTATAAACGAGAGGCACAAATAGATGGATTATGAAGCTTCTAACAATGGCGGATGGAGTGATTGTATGTGTGTGTTTCTGTAAAGACAGACATACGGAAGGGAGGGGGGTTTATTTGACTTTAGTCAAAACCAGGTTGCAAGAAATTGCAACTTGGTCCCCCTAGTTGCAAATGTGCAATTTTTTACCCCCAAGGTTTAAGATGTGTAATAAAGAAATGTAAAAACACGTGAACTAGCCAACACCTAAACCCGTAACGTCTTATCTTTGGAAACACGAAAACAAACTCCTAAAGCTTAATTTCAAACAGGCTATACCTCAAACCACTTAAGATTACAAAGCATATAATGATGAGAATGGTCGGTTAATATTTTCTGAAAATCCTTTTTGAAGATGAATTTTAATTCCAAAAGCAATATAATATTTGCTCCCCCTTAAACATAGACCCGTTTTCTATTTAAAGAGCTGTAGTCATTGTTTTTTTTAAAAGAACAAATATCCATGAAGACTTTTTCCGGTTTAGTGATTTTATGGAACGATTCTGGTGGCAATAAGATTTCTCTTATTTTGACAAAATAAGTGCACTGATACGTACACTAATTTGTGTTAGACCAAGTTATAAAGTAAACTTAGTCCCTTACAAGGTTTTAAAGTAAACCTTGCCCGAGAAAATTAATTCACGTTGTGAGCCAATGTTTTCATAAGAAATACGTGACTTTAATACGAAACGGGGTTGTAGTCTGAAATAACTACAAGCCATAATGGGCATGTTTTAAAAACATATACAACTTTTATACGGACTCTATTTATGGCGCCGTGTCAATTTTAATCGACATTTCTAAGGCCGTAAATATTACCGTACTAAAAGACATGCCCGTTTTGAAAATGAAAAATATTTTTTGATTTTCTTGATTTTATATTTTTTTTATGGATTTTGAATGTTTTATATTTTTTATGGTTTTTCTATGTTTTATATTTTTGTATTTTCTTTTGGTGGTTTAAATATATACGATAATATACAAGATCACGATCAAAGGATACTCGAGAATAGTTTACCACTACTATTCTTAAGATTCTTCTGCCAACTCCTTAAGTGTCGCTGGTGAGAATGATTTCATGCCTAGCTTTTCGATCAAAAACTTGATACGTCCTCGATCTAATGCCTTCGTGAAAATATCTGCCAGCTAATACTCAGTGTTGACGAAGTACAGTTTGATCACTCCATTTTTCACTTGCTCTTTGATGAAGTGGTAGCGGATGTCAATGTGCTTTGCTCGGGAATGTTGAACGTAGTTGCAGCACAGAGCGATTGCACTTTTGTTATCACAGTACATCAGGATTTTGTTGAATCCAAGACCGTAGTCAGTCAATTGTGATCTCATCCAAAGAACTTGAGCATAAGAACCGGACATAGCAATGTATTTAGCCTCCGTACTTGATATTGCAGCGCTTTTCTGCCTTTTTGATGCCCAACTAACAAGTCTATCTCCAAGAAGTTGCACACTGCCAGAAGTGCTACGTCTGGTATCTTGACACCCGGCATAATCCGCATCTGTATATGCGATTAGTGCAATAGAGGAATCCTTCAAATACCACAGACCACGATGAAGTGTTCCTTTAAGATACCGAAAGATCCTTTTCACAACATGTAAGTGCTTTTCGGTAGGCCGAGCCTGATACCGGGCACACATGCATATAACATGTTGCAAATCAGGCCTGCTAGCACTCAGATAGAGAAGGGTGCCGATCATTCCACAGTAAAGTTTAGGATCGACAGCTATCCCTTCCTTATCTTCATCTAACTTGGATCTCTCCACCATTGGAGTATCCACGGGGTCACAGTTTTCAAAATGATATTTCTTTAATGATTCAAGAGCAAATTTGGATTGATTAATGAAGATGCCTCTGGGATTCTGAGAAATTTGCAACCCTAAGAAAAATGAAAATTTTCCCATCATCGACATCTTAAAACGTGTGGACATAATTTTCTCAAAATGGTCAGACAATCGTTGATTAGTAGCAGCAAATATTATATCATCAACATAAATTTGGACCAGTATCATGTCGTTGTCCTCCTTGAGAATGAATAAAGTTGGGTCCACTTTGCCTTTGGAGAAGCCTTTCGAGATGAGATACGACGATAAGAGATCGTACCACGCGCGTGGAGCTTGTTTCAACCCATAAAGAGCCTTCTTGAACTTGTACACGTGATTAGGATACTCCGAGTTGATGAATCCATTCGGCTGGATTACATAGACATCTTCCCTTAATTCACCATTGAGAAATGCCGTCTTAACATCCATTTGGTAGACGATCATATTCATGTGAGCAGCATAAGCAAGGAATAGTCTAATTGCCTCCAATCGTGCAACAGGAGCAAAGGATTCTTCAAAGTCAATACCCAAAGCTTGTTTGTAACCTCTAGCAACCAATCTAGCTTTGTTCTTCAGCACTCCACCTAACTCATCGAGTTTAACCTTGTATACCCACAACAATGTCATGATTTCAACGTTGCTGGGTAACAGAACTAATTCCCACACTTCAAGACGTTGGAATTCATTAAGTTCATCTTGCATGGCTTCAATCCAAGATGATTTGGTCATGGCTTGTTGCCAGTTTTTAGGTTCAGTGTCTGAAAGAAATGCATCAAAATAGAAATATAATGCATGTTCTTGGAGTTGGTGGCGTGTTAAGACTGGTCGATCAATTTCACCAATAATATTGCGGATTGGGTGATCCTTTGTCCATTTTGTGTTGTGAGTTTCAATCCGTGGTGGTCGGGAGTGAACGATTGCAGGAGCTTCCTCTGAGGTAGACGCACCGGTAGGGTCTTCAGGTATATGTGAACCAAAGAAGGGAAGCTCTTGTAAGTGAGCATATTCCAAATCGTGATCATAGAGATCCTCTTCAACATCATTAGGAACGAGTGTGGTGATGATTCAGGTGTAGTTTGTGAATTATTGGGGGATGGGAAATCTGGTTCAAGAGTAACAGTAGATGTCTCGGACTGATTTCCATTATCTTGAGCAACAACTTTGGGAATCGGAGCTACTGCTGCAGGTGCGGGATAATCATTACTCGGTGGATCAAAGAATTCATCAAACATAGGTTGAAATAACTTGTCCCACTCGGACCTTGTAGGTGGTATAAATGATGGAGAAGTAGGATTGTTGGGAGGTAGTCCGGAACTGATTGTACCGGTTCCCATCTTATGTAAAGCGGGTTCAGTGCTGTGTTGCTCAGAAGCCATCGCTGTCAGCTCATCAAAATCGGCATCCAAAGTTTCTACTATCTTTCCAAGACGACGGTTATAAATTCGGTAAGCTTTCTTTGCAGGCGAGTAACCAATGAAAATTCCAATATCAGCCATCGGTTGAAGTTTTCCCAGATTCTCACTATTTGTATTTGGATAGCATAGTGCACCAAACACATGAAGAAATGAAATATCAGGTTTGTGTCCATGAAGTAACTCATATGGAGTTTTACCATGGCGTTTACGGATGATGGAGCGGTTTTGGGTATAACATGCGGTTGCCACTGCTTCAGCCCTTGAGAATAAAGGAACATTCGCATAAATCAACATAGTTCGAGCAGCTTCCATAAGTGTACGGTTACGTATTTCCACGAAACCGTTTTGTTGTGGAGTGCGGGCAACAGAAGTTTCATGTGAAATACCTACCTTTTCGTAATAGTCTCTTAGAGTTTGATTAAAGAACTCAGTTCCATTATCAGTGCGAATGCGGCGAACAGTAGCATTAAGGCGTACCTGGATCATCTTTAAGAAAGTAATGATATACTCTGGTGCTTGATCCTTGGATGCTAAAATTTTTACCCATGTAAACCTTGAGAAATCATCCACTATGACGAGGATGTATTTTCTACCACTCACACTAGCCGTACGCATTGGCCCGCAAAGATCCATGTGCAAAAGATACAGTAGTTCTTGGTTGCTGTCTTTAGCTTTAGGTTTGTATGATTTTTTGGTGCTTTTCCCCAAAGAACATGCGGAACATAAATGATCCTTGTCGAACTTAAGTTTTGGAAGACCACGAACAAGTTCGTTTTTAGCCAAATGGTTAATAGCATCAAAGTTAAGATGAGATAACCGGCGATGCCACAACCATGACTTGGTCTTAGATGCTTTGGAGAGTAGGAAAACAGGAGAGGCGGCCATCATGTTTTGAATAGACAGTGTGTAGAGATTATCCCCTCGAGAACCTTTTAACAAATCATTTCTGCAAGATCGCGAATAAAACAAGTATATTGTTGAAAAGCTACTTCAAGGTTTGAATCGCAAAATTGTCCCACTGAAAATAGATTGTGACAAAGTCCCTCCACGTAATAAACCCTTGAAATCATAACATTCCCAATTTGGTATTCACCATAACCCATAATCTTCGCAATATGGTCGTTGCCGAATTTAACCGTTCCTAGAAACTTGTTGACGAAATTTTTGAGCATCGAGCGGTCTCCAGTCATATGTTTGGAGCACCCCGAGTCCAAATACCAAAGAATAATTTGGACGACCTGAAAATATTACCAAACGAAGATGATGTATCAGATTCTAATTGTTCCTCTGAGTTAGCAGGTACATATTTAATTATGTAAGATTTACTGTCAGAAGAGTTTTTAGGCTTCCAAATTTGCTTCTTAGTTGTTGGCTTAGATTCTAGTTGTCTAGTATTCTGAGTTATTTTTTGACTGGAGACAGTAACATTGGTAGGCACAATAGTGGGGGCAGACCTAGTTAAAGGGTGCTTTTTCTATTTCTTAGTGCTAGTGTTCCTATTTAAAGGACGCTGAGACATAACTTCAATGGATGTGATCCTAGTTAAAGGGGACTTAGTTCCATTAGCAGTGAAGGTCCTACCAGTGGGTTTCCATTGCCAACCAACTTGGGTGAATTTCTTCCCCGTTGGAATCCACTCAAGATTGTTCCTAATAGCATACATTTCATTCACATGATCAACAAGGCATAAATCATGACGCTGAGAAAACATGCATTCATTACAATTCCAACATTTCGAATTAGAATTCACATTTTGCTTAGGTTTCCACTCAGAAGTATAACCTTTTGTCTTAGCTACATGATTCTTTTTATTTAAAACTGAAATATCATTCCTAGGGTGCACTTCTACTTTCTTCTTCTCAGTCCTACTAGTGGAAGGCTTGATCCTATCTTTCTTGTCTTGAGATCCTTTAGCCTTAGTGGACATAATTACTCCTGTAGAAGCCAAGGGAACATTAGTTACATATTTTGACTTAGCCTTGATGGGTGTGTTTAAAACAGGCTTAGCTCCTGGGGTCTTATTGAATGGAGTAATGGCAATGGTGGTTTGTTGTTTAGATGGTACACATATCGGTTGCCCAATGTACTCTAAGTTTGCTAAACAGTCCTGAACGCGGTCCACATATAATAAAAGCTCATATACACTATGGCTTGTGGGATCTAGTTCACGCATTTCATCAACAATCTCTCTAGCTAGATCAGCATGTTTTAAGGCATTTTTCATATATGTGGCAAACTTAGTGGGACTCTTCCTAAATTTTGGATCCCGATATAGCACACGTGGGTTGGTTTTGGGAGCACTAGAGGTCGAGGCAGAGGCAGTAGCTGGATTAACAACACTTTCTCGTCCTTTGAGGTGAAGTGTATCCTTTAATTCTGCTATAACCATTTTTTATCTATGAGCTGAACTTTTAGGTCAGAGGATTCCTCACATTTCTTGTTCAGTTGGTCAATTAATGACTTTTGCTCTGTCGCATTAAAAGCGAGGCGTTCTTCTATTGAACCAGAATTTTGTGAGTCACCCTGTCTTACTTGTTCACGCTCTCCTAGCATAGAATTAATTCTATTTTCTAGGACATGATTCTTAGTCTCCGCAGCCTCTAGTTCCGTTTTTGTTTCTAGTAATTCTCTCTTAATTCTCATCATCTCTTCTTCTAAATCCTGAACCATCTGAATCATCTTGTCACTTGTCTCAACGGAGTTTCCACAATGATTTAGCTTTGAAAGAGTTTCAGTTTTAGATTGATTTTCAATTTCAAGAGATATAGAATATAGTTGAAGCTCATTAAAACTTTTTGAGAGTGTGTTATACAAATCTTGAAGCTTTAAAAATTCAGCGTTGGATTCATGACAAGAATGATTATCTACAAAATTCACATGTTCAACAATATTCACAGATTCATGCACATCATCACAAATATTCACAATAGATGAAATCTCATGAGTATATTTAAAAGTAACAACTTGCATCACTTCGAGAGACACCATATGTTCTAAAAATCGGTCATATTCGGATAAGATCTTTTCTTTTTCAATTAAATGTTGTTCATAAGCAT
The DNA here is from genome assembly GCA_025667525.1 of Glebionis coronaria. Taxonomy (NCBI): domain Eukaryota; kingdom Viridiplantae; phylum Streptophyta; class Magnoliopsida; order Asterales; family Asteraceae; genus Glebionis; species Glebionis coronaria. The sequence continues at coordinate 461,738,941 of CM046877.1, forward strand.
CATCCATTTCATAGAAAACTTTTTGAACTTCACCAATTTCAAAACTTAGATTACCCGATAGATCATAGACTCCTTTTTTAATATGGTCCACAAACGAAACGATCTCTTTCTCAAACACCGTTTTCATGTGTTCGAACGCCCATTCTCCAGCAGTTAGAGCCGGTGAAGTCGTACATTCCAGAATGACCTTGTCAAACTCGGTAAGGTATCCCCCAATCTCTTCCAAGCTGAGCTTTACCGTACTAACCGGTGGAAGATTCTTAGGAATTTCCTTTGGTTGGTCCGAGTTAATGAGTGTAGGAACTATACTAAGGCATTCTTTAGTAGGCATGAAAGTGGATGTTTGGATAATTCTCTTTTACATATTAAATCGAGTTCTAAGATCTATTGTATCATTTTTTGCATTAATTTGAGCATAATCATATTCAGGATATGTAGGAAGTAATTTTAACCGCTTCTCTTCATATGGTGTCATACTCTCAGAGTCATTCAAGAACACAATCGGATCTAATACCAATCCTAACTTGGTTGCATCATAAAGTCGTGGGTTGTGGTGAAGCGCTTGCTTTGCATACCCCGGGTTAGGTGGTAGGTCTATTAGACGCGATAGATTGAACTCTTTAAATGATGCATGAAACAAGTGTACTAGATGTGAAGCAGCGTATTGTTGTAAAAGCTTAAGTTCCGTTTCTTTTATTCTTTCAGACGTCTTAATTTCCATTTCAATCTGTTTGGACTCAAGAATTTCTAAATCCGTTTGAAGCTGTTGAAAATTATTAACGACTGACTCTTTTTCTTTAAGTTCATTCGAAAGATTTGCTCTTAAACTCTCAATTTCTAGCAGATTGTCCATTTGAACTTTCCTAAACCTATCAAATTCAGGATTGGTTAAGGTAGTGGACATAGGAGTCAATTCCAAGGTTTTAACCTTGTCCTTATGCAAAGCAAGCTCGACAGATAAAGTCTGATTAGCATTGAGGGTTTCAAGGACCGCATTATTCATTTGGCTAAGCAAAGATGCCGGGACCATAACCAAATCAGGTTGAGCAGACGAATTGGTAGTCGTAATAGCTCCCGGTTGTGGTTCACTCAAAGTCGGAGGACTTTCATTGATATTGCTATCATTGTTTGTCTCCTCGATTGAGTTACTAACCACCGGAGGCTGTTCCGAATACTCAGACATTTGCTCAACTTGATAAGGTACAATACTAGTATCTGTAGCAGTATGTGGTACCTCAGAAATTGTATCAGCTCCATAAAGTGAAAGATTTGACATGAGAGCTGCTTTGGTGGTGTTGAGATCATCATAGTCAGAGTCATATGCATCCTAATAAGTGTGAAAACACTTATCCTTTTGCCACTAAAATTAAGGAATAACAAGACCGAATCATGTGTTTATTATCATAAATGTCGGAATTACGCGTGGTTTTGTGTTTTTGTGTTCAAATAGGTACAAATGATTAAAAGAAGAGAAAACACGGGATTTCACGGTCAAATGTCGAAGAAAAAGTCCAAAAAGAGACGAAGACAAAGTCAAAAGACCAAAAGTGTGCCCAAGTTCACGAAAACCGGCTAAACCGACACGAACTTAAAGAAATGATCGAGAAAGTCAGAATCGAGCTCGTTTTAATGGAATTAATCGTTTTCCGAAGATATTCGAGTCAAGTAGGTCCCATATTGATAAATGGGCTCAAAAGCCCATTTAAATATAAAAGTACTTAAACTTTTTACCAAAAGCCCATTCATGGCCCATTGATAAAAGAAAAAAATCTTGAAAAAAAGAAACGAGCCCAAGCCCATGTATTTTGGACGTGTGAAATACGTTTGTTGCTAAGATGAGCTGGTCAATATTGACCGGTCAACCTTCCAACACAGTCAAACCATTTATTAAAATCACCCCACACCCTTACCCTACTCTCACCCTCACCCGATTATTCCATCACATGTTTTGAACTTATCACACAGATTTAATAAAACCAAATTTTTACCCCACCCCCATTCACTCTTTACGTTACATCCAAAGACACACACACCCTCACTGTTCTTTCTTTATTCTCTCCCCCATTTTTACACAACCACCATATAAACCCTAATTCACAATTAAATAAAAATTACCCAGTATTTTTTGGGGCTTTTAATCCAAACGTGTGATTCACACGTGTTTGGATTAAATCCCCATAAAAATCGCAACAAACACCATCCTGTGGTCCTCACATCAAACGGACGTGGCATTCTCCTTTGTTTCTATTGGATTAGACCACACCACCCTGGCAATCCGCGTGGGAAGAACAATCTCGTCCGTTTGATCAAAAGTAAAAGAGAAAGAAGGAAAGAGAAGAGATTGAACGATCAAGATTTTACTCCGTAGGCACCAAGGAAAGGTTTGAGGGTTTTCTCCTATAAAAACCCCCATTTCTCACAATGTATTCAAGCTTTTCATTGTTTAATTTTCAGTTCTAGTTTTAATTAATTTAGGAGTAGAATTTAAATTAGTTTTAATTTTTGCAAAATAGATTAGGTTTATTGTATTTTTCTTTAATTCCAGTTTATGTAATTTCTTTTGAAGATTAATGAAAGTTTTAGTTTAAATTAATTTCGTTCCATTTAAAATTTTTGTCAAGTTTTGAAGTTCCAGTATTCAGTTCTTTTTAATTTTAATATAACTTTTTTTTATTAAGATTCTTATTATCATTATAAAAAAAATAAAAAATAAAAAATAAAAAAATATATATTACGTTACTGTTCGAAGAATTTGTGCCTGGTTCGAGACTTACCTCGATCCGGTTGAGAGATTGGTTCGAAGTGATGATAAGTTGTTGATGGTTTGGTTAGTTGATGTAATCGAAGGAGGTGTTTGTTTTGATTCGTCGATAAGACTGCTCAGCGCAGCTTCTTCGTCTCAAAGGTTTCAACACAAGGTTCTTTTCTTTTCTCTTTTATTTTTATGACCTAAGTTTTAGTTTAAGTTTAAATTAAGTTATTTAGTTTCTTAGTTTTAATTGATAATTTGTTTCTGTGTTGAGGTATTTCGGATCTGCTTATATTTTAGGGAGTACTGCTTTAACTGCTAGCTGTACTGTTTATTTTACTGCTTGTGTTTGAATTGATTTGGTGCTTATAAGTTAAATTGATAGTTGTTTGGATTTGCTTATTCAGTTTAAGTTAGGATATAAGGTTGTTTGGATCTGCTTCTTTTTATTAGTTTATTAGTTTATTTGGTTTTGGAATTTAATAGATTATTGAATCTGTTTTTTTATCAGCTTATTTGCCTTATTGATTGTTTTATTTGCTTAGCTTATTTAACTGCTTATTTGATTTTCTAGCTTAGCTTGTTTTGTTTGTCCCTTATTTCTCATTACTGTACAAGTCTTAGACTCAATTAGTCTAAGATTTTTGTCTCTCAAAAATAATAAATAGCAAAAAAAGGTCATCAGGGGACTCGAACCCTGGACCTGTCGCATCACAGCCAAACGCCATAACCATTGTGCTAGCACCATACTTGTGTTTCTTTTTGCATCATTAATTTAATAAAGAGTATCAATAGTTGGCAGTTTGATTTAATTAGCTTTAATATATAGTTTAAGTTTTATTAAATTTAATCAAAAGTTTTATTTAAAAAAGTTTTAGTTTAATTCAGTTTTTTATAAAATAATAAAAAGAAAAAAAAATACATTTTAATTTTTAATTACTTTTAAAATTAGTTTAAATTTTATTAGTTTTAAATTTAGTTTAATTAAAGTTTTTAGTTTATTTAAAATTTAGATAAAAGTTTTAATTGAGTTTTATTTTAATCTATCTTTCTTTTATGTCATTAAATTTAGTTTAGAATTTCTTTAGATTTAAATTAAAAAGTTTTTAGTTTAAAATTAATTAGGTTTTAGTTTTATTTTCAAAATAGATTTTATTTAAAAGTCATTATTAGTTTTAAAGTTTTATATTTTTAATTAGTTTTAAAATAGATTTATTTAAATTAGATTTTAATATTAAATAGTTTTAATTAGTTAAAAATTATCAAAAATAGATTTTACCAAAAACGAATTAAGTCAAAACGTAAAACGGAAATCAATTCGAGTGGAATCGAGGAACGAAAAAAGTAATATAAAAAGGGTAACAAAATCTCTTTTTCAAAATGGCCGCTGCCGCTTCGCTCGTACGATTGACGATTTTTCGTGAAGACGTTTGGATTTTGGGATCCGTTCATTCTTTGAACGTTACGCTTCTTGCACAAAAAATCAAAAACATAAAAAAATAAAAAACTTAAAAATACGAAAAAAATAAAAAACCACAAAAGCAATTTCTTTCCTAAGAATTGCATCAAAAAAATTAAAAAATCCAAAAGTAATACTTTTTCCTAAAAGTATTACACCAAAAATATTACGTATTAGTGTTATTTTTTAATTCGATTTCTTTCGATTTTTATTGTATATATATATTTTTCTAAAAAAAAAAAAAAAAAAATACAAAAAGATTTTTCTTTTAGTATAATATATTACGTAGCATAATAATTATTGTTATTTCGATTTGGTTTCGACACTACCATGGATAATCGTCCGATTTGGGAAATCTTGCAAGAAGAGCGTTATAAGATTATGTCCGAGGAGTGTTCGACTTGTGGTGGGCCTCATGCTTATTTTAATTGTGACAAAACTTATGAGGAGGTTTATAATAATGAGGAAAGTATGTGTTATGATACTAATACCTATTTTGGCTCCCCTAGTTTTCCTACAAATAGTGACCCACCACAATATGATCAAAGGTTTTATGGGGAATTTCAAAATCAAGGGTTTTCAAATAATGAAGGTTTTCCAAATGACGGCAATTTTCAAAACTTTAATCAAATGGACATGCACAACCCTCAAATGGACTTGATTCTACAAAAATTGACCGAACATGAGAAAATCATGGAAGAAATGCTAGAATCTACTAGACAAATGCAAGAGTCCACCGATAGGAAATTCATGCTCATTTTAGAAACCTATCAAGATCAATTTGTTATTGAGCCGTCTTTGAGTGATGATATTGAGGCTAACACCACTACTAGTAGTGATGTTCCCACTGTGGATCCTTCCATCTCTCCGCCAATAAAGGAGAGACAAGGCCCGGAGACTATCATGAGTTTTACTCACCCTCCGGTGTTGACACCCACGGATACAATTAGCTCTCCTATTGAGGAAATTCCCGAGATTACACTTGAGCCTTCATTACCCGTTGATGACCCCATTTCTTTTATGCCTCCTTTACCTACCCCTTCAAATGACTTTATGCTTTCTTCAAATCCTCTTAGCGAGACATGTTTTGAGAAACCAATTTTTGAGGAGTGTGAGTGCATAGAAGAAGAACCCATAAGTTGTCCTACACCTAAGGAGTTTGTAGATAGGGATGAGTTATCTTGTGATTCCGATTACATTTTTAATTATTCCTCGGGATCGGATGAGGATGATTCGCCTATTTTACCAAGACCGACTTTTGAAAACCATGATAATGATTTATCGGATTCTTTACTCCTTAGTGATGACCTTTATACCCCAAGTATCGAGAAATTCCATCACGAGGATGCTTTTTATGATCCCGTGTTATTGGATTTCTCGCATGAGCTTAATTGTGATCATGGTATTGATGAGAAGGCAAATGGTGTTTTAAAACTTGATATTGATATTGATTTTGAGAACCCGGATTTTGACAAATTCACATTTGCCTCTTCGCCAATTACTTTTGATTCTACCATCAATTCTCATCTAATTCTCGAGGAGTTACCTAATCAACACTCCTCTAATGAGAATTACGTTTACCACATTCGTGAGGATTTAACTTATCAACAAATCCCACAAATGAATGATGGTTTCGTACTTGATCGTGATCTCTTCGAGAGAATTTCTAAAATCCTCAATGAGGGGAACGACAAACCTTTGTTTGACGAGCCTATCTATGATGAAGAAATCGAAGAGATTCACGTTCATGAGGATGATTACTTTGACCCGGGAGGTGACATTGACCATTCTTTGCTTGATACCTTTACGGCTTTGCCAAATTATGACCATCCATTGTCTTTAGGGGATGACAACTTGTCTCCTTTACCCATCCCACCTCCCGTGGATCACGACCTCACATACTTTTCGTATGTTGAGCGGACTTTTCTCCCTTCTATGACTTATCCTCCTGCCTCTCATTTATTATGTTCATCCGGGACCGAGGACAAGATCTTTGATCCCGGTATCACATTCGAGGCTTCCCCATGGACCATTTAATTCGGGGTCGAGTCAGGCTCGTGACTCGGTTAACAAAAACAAGCGCTTCTCGGGAGGCAACCCGATTATCTATTTTTCTATCTATTTTCTACAATAAGTGTAGGGGGAGCCGTGTAGGTTGTTTGTTTTGTGTGTTGTGATTGTGTAGGTACATGTGCTTTGATGATCCACTTTTGGTACTTTTGACGAGACCCGTGTTCCCGTGTTACCCATGTACCCGGTTCCTTCGATAAGTTTTTGCTATTGTGATTCTATCTTAAAACGAATAAATGTAATCACTTTAGTTGTCCCTTCCTTAGCTCGATTTTAAACAACGTACTCAATGTCCTAAGTGTAGGGGAGTTTATTCGCCCACATGCTTAAACATTGAGGACAATGTTTATGTTAAGTGTAGGGGGGCCTTCTATCGAATTTTAGTGGCCTTTTCCATGAATTTGACCCCATTTTAACCGGAAAATTTTTTAAAAAAATTTTTTAACGTCGTTCAAATTTTTGATCTATTTTGGCCTAGTAGTATTTTTATTTATTTTCTTTCCTTTTATTATCGCATCATAATAATTTCCATTTCAAGAATAAAGTTAAAAAAATAAATAAATAAATAAAATGGTTTTAACAAGTTTTGATATCTTTGATATATTAGGCCCGTCGTGAATATTTTGACTCAACCCGAGTTTACTTATCCAAGTTTACTCTAGCTAGTATCCTTAACCATATGGACCTTAATTGGTTTATTAGGCTAAGCATCCACGAGTCTCATTCCTTGAGATTTTAAATTGTGGAGAACGAGAGATGATAGAGTTAATTATAAGTTCGGTATTCTTTCATTAACTTATGTGAGTTAGTTATGAGCTTTTTCTCCCATCACTTGTTAATAAATTTATTTGCAATAAATAAGGTTGAATGATTTAAAAGGTTACTTAGCTTCTAGCACAAGATCGTTTAAAAGTTGCTCGGTATTAATTAGAGTTCATAGCCAAGGCATAACTTATTGAAGCGGGACGCGAAGATTGGCTTATCCAAAAAGGCCCTAACAAGGCATGAGGATATCCGAGTCCAAAAAGGCCCTAACAAGGCATGAGGATTCACTTTTTTTGCTAAAGATCCTAAGAGATTGTGAAGATCATTAATCCAAATCAATATGATGGATCAAGACACACGACGAGAAGCAATTACTCCCCTAAAGATCATGGAGAAGTCTATCCAAAAAGACCCTAACAAGGTATGAGGATAAATAGATCCAAGTCCGAAAAGGAGGCGGATCGTTGTATATCAAAATCCTAAATAAAGAAGAGGATAAATAAAGAAGTCGTGGTCAACGTTTGAAGCATCTTTCACTCCTTATGAAGATGTGAACCAAAATGAAGAGAAGACCATAATTTCAAGATCGTCTCTCAAGATTTGAAGTTTGAAGTACAAGCCAAATATCGGTCCGAGAAAGGTCTCAAATCGTGAAACGAGTTATGCCAAGATATGAACTTTATGAGGTTTCGAGAAGCCGTTTTAAAAGATTTTGTCCTTTAGCTAACTATCGATTAAATCGTCCCACTTTATTTTCGGCCTTAATAAACTATCGAAATAAGTAAAAAATGCATCCTCGTGATCATTCAAGACAAAAATAAAATACAAGAGATACACCGTAGGAATAAGGGGGTCTAAGTGATTAACTAAACCACATGAGCAAGTGTTAGTTGTGCTAACTTGTAATAACAATGATCTCGTTTTTATGCTTGGTATGGGGAACGTGAAACTTGAGGGTGATTTATATTCATGACACCAAAGCCCTAATTCAAGTCTTAGATTTCTTTACAAGTTTCTTCCATCGAATAATTTCCAAGTTAATAAATTGTTATCACTTTTGTTTCCTTTAAAGTTTTTATCTTTCCATCGTAAGTAATATTAGTATATCTTAATAAAGGCCGAGATTGATTAATTATGAGAAGAATGTAATTTTATGCTTTAAAATTATGCATTGCATGGGGTCATTGCAATGGTCAAGTGTAGGGGATTTAATAAGTGTGAAAACACTTATCCTTTTGCCACTAAAATCAAGGAATAACAAGACCGAATCATGTGTTTATTATCATAAATGTCGGAATTACGCGTGGTTTTGTGTTTTTGTGTTCAAATAGGTACAAATGATTAAAAGAAGAGAAAACACGGGATTTCACGGTCAAATGTCGAAGAAAAAGTCCAAAAAGAGACGAAGACAAAGTCAAAAGACCAAAAGTGTGCCCAAGTTCACGAAAACCGGCTAAACCGACACGAACTTAAAGAAATGATCGAGAAAGTCGGAATCGAGCTCGTTTTAATGGAATTAATCGTTTTCCGAGGATATTCGAGTCAAGTGGGTCCCATATTGATAAATGGGCTCAAAAGCCCATTTAAATATAAAAGTACTTAAACTTTTTACCAAAAGCCCATTCATGGCCCATTGATAAAAGAAAAAAATCTTGAAAAAAAGAAACGAGCCCAAGCCCATGTATTTTGGACGTGTGAAATACGTTTGTTGCTAAGATGAGCTGGTCAATATTGACCGGTCAACCTTCCAACACAGTCAAACCATTTATTAAAATCACCCCACACCCTTACCCTACTCTCACCCTCACCCGATTATTCCATCACATGTTTTGAACTTATCACACAGATTTAATAAAACCAAACTTTTACCCCACCCCCATTCACTCTTTACGTTACATCCAAAGACACACACACCCTCACTGTTCTTTCTTTATTCTCTCCCCCATTTTTACACAACCACCATATAAACCCTAATTCACAATTAAATAAAAATTACCCAGTATTTTTTGGGGCTTTTAATCCAAACGTGTGATTCACACGTGTTTGGATTAAATCCCCATAAAAATCGCAACAAACACCATCCTGTGGTCCTCACATCAAACCGACGTGGCATTCTCCTTTGTTTCTAATGGATTAGACCACACCACCCTGGCAATCCGCGTGGGAAGAACAATCTCGTCCGTTTGATCAAAAGTAAAAGAGAAAGAAGGAAAGAGAAGAGATTGAACGATCAAGATTTTACTCCGTAGGCACCAAGGAAAGGTTTGAGGGTTTTCTCCTATAAAAACCCCCATTTCTCACAATGTATTCAAGCTTTTCATTGTTTAATTTTCAGTTCTAGTTTTAATTAATTTAGGAGTAGAATTTAAATTAGTTTTAATTTTTGCAAAATAGATTAGGTTTATTGTATTTTTATTTAATTCCAGTTTATGTAATTTCTTTTGAAGATTAATGAAAGTTTTAGTTTAAATTAATTTCGTTCCATTTAAAATTTTTGTCAAGTTTTGAAGTTCCAGTATTCAGTTCTTTTTAATTTTAATATAACTTTTTTTTTATTAAGATTCTTATTATCATTATAAAAAAAATAAAAAATAAAAAATAAAAAAATATATATTACGTTACTGTTCGAAGAATTTGCGCCTGGTTCGAGACTTACCTCGATCCGGTTGAGAGATTGGTTCGAAGTGATGATAAGTTGTTGATGGTTTGGTTAGTTGATGTAATCGAAGGAGGTGTTTGTTTTGATTCGTCGATAAGACTGCTCAGCGCAGCTTCTTCGTCTCAAAGGTTTCAACACAAGGTTCTTTTCTTTTCTCTTTTATTTTTATGACCTAAGTTTTAGTTTAAGTTTAAATTAAAGTTATTTAGTTTCTTAGTTTTAATTGATAATTTGTTTCTGTGTTGAGGTATTTCGGATCTGCTTATATTTTAGGGAGTACTGCTTTAACTGCTAGCTGTACTGTTTATTTTACTGCTTGTGTTTGAATTGATTTGGTGCTTATAAGTTAAATTGATAGTTGTTTGGATTTGCTTATTCAGTTTAAGTTAGGATATAAGGTTGTTTGGATCTGCTTCTTTTTATTAGTTTATTAGTTTATTTGGTTTTGGAATTTAATAGATTATTGAATCTGTTTTTTTATCAGCTTATTTGCCTTATTGATTGTTTTATTTGCTTAGCTTATTTAACTGCTTATTTGATTTTCTAGCTTAGCTTGTTTTGTTTGTCCCTTATTTCTCATTACTGTACAAGTCTTAGACTCAATTAGTCTAAGATTTTTGTCTCTCAAAAATAATAAATAGCAAAAAAAGGTCATCAGGGGACTCGAACCCTGGACCTGTCGCATCACAGCCAAACGCCATAACCATTGTGCTAGCACCATACTTGTGTTTCTTTTTGCATCATTAATTTAATAAAGAGTATCAATAGTTGGCAGTTTGATTTAATTAGCTTTAATATATAGTTTAAGTTTTATTAAATTTAATCAAAAGTTTTATTTAAAAAAGTTTTAGTTTAATTTAGTTTTTTATAAAATAATAAAAAGATAAAAAAAAAAATACATTTTAATTTTTAATTACTTTTAAAATTAGTTTAAATTTTATTAGTTTTAAATTTAGTTTAATTAAAGTTTTTAGTTTATTTAAAATTTAGATAAAAGTTTTAATTGAGTTTTATTTTAATCTATCTTTCTTTTATGTCATTAAATTTAGTTTAGAATTTCTTTAGATTTAAATTAAAAAGTTTTTAGTTTAAAATTAATTAGGTTTTAGTTTTATTTTCAAAATAGATTTTATTTAAAAGTCATTATTAGTTTTAAAGTTTTATATTTTTAATTAGTTTTAAAATAGATTTATTTAAATTAGATTTTAATATTAAATAGTTTTAATTAGTTAAAAATTATCAAAAATAGATTTTACCAAAAACGAATTAAGTCAAAACGTAAAACGGAAATCAATTCGAGTGGAATCGAGGAACGAAAAAAGTAATATAAAAAGGGTAACAAAATCTCTTTTTCACATCCAAATCATCACATTGATATGCGGCATTGTTTGTGATGGCTGTTGTGAGACTGTCAGTGTCCGCTACTCCCGGATCTACGAGAAAGGCCAACTCTTCTTCATCAAGTTCACGTCCTTGGGCTTGAGCATTCACCAGGCAGATCTTCTCCTGAAACCATGTGTTGTCCCTTTTCCTCTTGGGCTGCTTACACTCTCTGGCCATGTGCCCTTCCTCTTTGCAGTTGTAGCATATAACCACCTTCATTTTGCCAGTGCCATTACCTCTTGTAGCAGCATTGTTGGATGAACGTGTACCAGCAGTTGATGAATTGGGTCTCCCCTGAAGGGGTTGCACCATGACTCTTCCATCTTGAATAGTAGCCTGTTGTCGAGAGTTAGAGAAGTTCCTTAACTGATTGTTAGTTGTTGCTGGAGCTCTGTAACCTGGTTTGTTCAATGTTTGAGTGAGATAGGCAGACATTTGAGCACGTATATCAGTAGGACTATCCCCTTGTCTAAACCTAGGGACAGGGATCTCATCATCACAGTAGAATGCTGGTGCTGATTGAGCTACAATCTGATTTGATGGAGCACTGACTTGTTGTGAGTAATGAGGTTGAGGAGCCTCAAGTTGTGGATAGGTAAAAGGAGGGTTTGTTGGAGGTTGATACGGTGAATACTGGTGTGAAGCATAAGGTAATGGATGTGAATCTCCTTGTGATGATGATGTTTCTGGGTGCTTGAATTGTTGGTGATAAGATGTAGGCGGTTGTGGCATGATCGAGTACTGTGGGAAGCTTGGTGTTTGATACACTGGTTGATAGGAAGATTGGTGTCCCACAGCAAACGGAGAGTTGTGATATGACAATGTAGGATTGTTTGCCATCAATGCCAATGGTTCTTGATAAGATCCCTGAGAGATGCGTTTTTGGATCACATGGTTCTCGTGTTGTTGCAAGAAGGCATAGAGTTGATCTAAATTTGACTTACGCAAATCTCGAATCATCTTAACATCTGTGACATACTGACTCCATTCTGGGGGTAGTGTGTTCAAGAACTTTGTGTTTAATTGAAACTGTTCAATCCTTAGATTATACACGTTCATGTCATTCATCAAAGTAGTGAAACACCAGTAGAAATCATGAAGAGTCTCCCCTGGAAGGTATGTAAACCTATCAAACAAATCATACAATTGACACTCTCGTTCTTTCTTAGTGAGAGAGGTCCCTTGTAGCAAGACAGCTAATCGATCCCAAAGTTTCTTTGCTACTGTGTGTTCACTTACCATTCGAAAGATATCGGGTGGAAGGGCTTGAAGAATTGTCTGAACAGCCCTCTCATCGGCATCTGCAATGAGTTTGTTAGCATCGGTTAACTCGTGATACTCCCTTGCCCTTGTCACATTGTTTACGGTAACCTCTCCCCAATCTAATGGACCTTTATCAATTGATTGAAGCATAAGTCGACCACTGGGTTTGCCCATGATGTACGTTCTCATACGACCTTGCCATGCTTCAAATAAATCTTTGATGAGCAAAGGTGGGCGAGTGTCGTTACCCGAATTGATTGAGATATCAGTAAGCGAAGTCATTTTTGGCATATATGAATGTGAATTCATTTTATGATCCCTTGAAAAAAGATTATCAAAAATGACCGAGCAATGAAATAAGATTATGTGTTTTAATGTTGTTTAAATAAAGATATTATGATCTTTTGATTGTGTGTTTTTATTAATGTCTCCAAATAAATGCAAAGATGAAAAATCCTCTAAGTGTTGCAAACTATAGTGATCGTACTCCTAGATCGGACTCCTAGATCAATTATGATCGTACTCTCCTATCCTAGTCAAGTGATCGTATCCTGATCGAAGCCTTTGATCGTACTCTGCTAGATCGTACTCCCAGATCGTATTGTGATCGTACTCTCCTATCCTAGTCAAGTGATCATATCCTGATTGAAACCTTGATCGTACTCTGCTAGATCGTACTCCCAGATCGTATTGTGATCGAAGTGAGCTATCGTACTGAACGATCGTACCTTGATCGTAGTGTGGATCGTACTAAGCAATCGTACTGATGGATCGTACTAAGCAATCGTACTGATGGATCGTACTAACCAATCGTACTGATGGATAGTAGCGTGGATCTTAGTTATGATCGCAGTTAGATCGTAACAATAGATCGTGACTATGGATCGCAAGTAGAAACCCCCAGGGTTTATGAAAACACAAAGTCAGATCGTACCCCTAAAAAATAGTCCGAGACATAAGAGCAACAAGAAAGAATGGATTTTTACCTTGAAATTTGTGATTCTAACCAAACGAATATCACCAAATCGTTACTAGAACTATTTAGAAGAGATATAGATCACTTGGAATCAATGAACACGAATTTTTTTTGTAACTTTTGGTAAAATCAATCAAAAACACATGAACACACTTAGAAAAGTATGAACAACACAAAACCAATATTTATTTCATCCCATAGCTCTTGATACCAATTGTAGAACAATGATAATCTTTATGAATCAAGAGGGTTGATGTTTTCTAGAGAGAGAAACTTAGAGAGAGAAATGAAAGAAACTTGTTATATTGAAAATGAGAAAAGAAACAACCAACACCTCTTTCCATGTTGGAAAGAGGTTTAAATACCCAAGTCCTTAATGGAATTGGGTGTAACACTCTCAAAATCGGTTCACATTAGCGGAAGGGTCCTTGAGTGTTACTTCAATGATACAATCACACAATTATAGAAAACGGCTCAAAACGAGTCGTTTTGATAAAAACATCCATTCATTTAAAAGATAAATAATCCATACACGGTCCCAGATAATTTTAAAATATTTACAATACACACCAAAAGATAAAACTTGTTTTGAATGGATATATTTAATAAAAGCGGGCTAGAGTCACCAAAATTTAGCAAGCTTCATGAAACCACCTTCCTTGAGTACCTTCTTTATGGACCTGAGATAAAACATGCTATAAAATCAACAAAAACTGTTGAGTGAATCCATAGAGTTTAAAATATGTAAATCGAACACAAGTATCTGGATAAACCTTCATCGAAAGACAATTATGTTGTACGGACATAATTATCGGTGTTATTACATAAGCCTCATGACATTGAACGTTAACATATATTTATTTCAGCCCACCAACACACCAGCCAAGTGCGTAGATTTCTCTTATACTAATGCATCCGATGTGCTCCAATACACATGTGTTTCACTACACATTGCGATAGCTAATCGCATCGGACTGGGCGTCACCCCGATAGATCTATCCATAGTATTAACGTTCTTTCGATTAACAATTCATGATGGGATGTGGGTCTTTTTAAGGCTGTAAGCTAACTTATGTAATAACTTTCATCTAAGCATACAATCGGGTCCCTTGTGTTCTATTTTAAAATAAATTGGGTTTACGACAACTTCTAGTTTTACCCATTCATGGGTTTACAGCAACTCTTGTTGTACCCTCCATTTTCAATAAATACTTTTCAAGTAAATAGAGCTTCCACAACTACTAGTTGCACCATTCAATTGGTTTACCGCAACTAATAGTTGTACTCTTTTATTTTTAGTAAAACAAGCATGTTATCCCCTCGCGGGTTTTATAAAATAAATATATATATATAAAAGCGAGGCTTCACATGTGAATGAAGATAAATACGACTACAAAGTCGAAGCACTCTCGTCACTCGAGAGCAGTTGGTAAACCGCAACCTATAAACAAATTTATTGGTATTAGGTTCTAGTCGGTAATTAAGCATAATTATAAAACGTTTATAAATATTATATGTACGTATAGACATATTATTATGTATGTTTTAGATATAAATATTATATAAAAAATTTAGTACGTTAAAGTTATTATAACAAAATATTTCATTTACAGTGAAAGTAAATTATAGATATACAAATTTGCCTCATGAGTTGTGTATGAATATTTTAGGTGCACAACTTTAGTTAAAAGCAGGATTGCTAAATTGTAAAAAAATTATGAGTTATCATATAGATAAATCATCACAAATTTTTTTTAACAAACTCTTTATAAAGAATAAGATTAAAACACTTTAAATTCGATACACATTTATTAAAACCAAATATATAATAGCTCATAAAAAATGATAGTTTTCATCACTATTATTTTTATGTACAGATGAACTTTTAAAATGATATATATACTCATGTTCACCCCTTTAATATAATCAAATCCAAGATTATATATTAAAAAACTAATCTTTTTAAATAGATATAATAATATTAATAAGTTTGGAACATAAAAATTAACCAAAAGTATTTATTTAGTTTAAGAAATGAACTACTAGTAATAGTCATACCGATTTGATTTCTTTGAACAGAAATGAATGCCAACATTACGCTCACAAGATACATCATAGCTTAATATTTTTAGAGCTATATGAAAAGTATTAGTTCTTACACCTTTATACTATTAAGTATTATAATTATATTTGACGGTAGATTGTAACAACGAAGAAGCTATACACGTTTTGGGTATGAAAACACGTGTATTTAGCTATGCCCAATTTAGGTACACGCAAGCTAGAGTTTTTCAATGTCATTCCTTGTACTACACATGTCTTCATATTATTATATATGTACATCTCTTTATATTTAAAGTAGTATTAAAATACTACACTACGTCTTTAATGATATTCAAGTTAGTAGGTTGAGACAATTTTATTTATTTATTTTGTTTTACAATTTATAAAAGCGGGTATTATTGAGGTCCAATATTTTTAATGTTACGCGATTTTGAAAGATACACGTAAAATACGAAAAATAAACGCTCAATATAAAATAAAAACATCGAAAATCGGAGGACATTTATATTCTGATAATTAAATGACTTAAAATAGTTAATGCGTCGAATAAACGAATAACACATATAGGTTTAACGTAAATTACGAAAAATACTTTTAAAAGAAAATAATAAAAATAAATTAATTAAATAAATTAAAATTTAAACGACAACAACAGAAAATATTTCTATGTCATAATGAGATAATAAATATCGATACCTAACGTATTCTTTGCCGGTTATAATTTAAACGACATTCATATGTAAGTTTCAAGCCTAACCTTCCCGGTTAGCCGATAATTTAAATTTCACAATAAAGTAAATACATAATACGTAATAGTCGAGATTAGAATAACGGCCTGAAATAGACGGATTGTCACATCATCCCAACCAAATTAGGATCTTCGTCCTCGAAGATCAATTTGCCTTATTGCATGCCTTCTTGTTGAAGTCATACAAATGAGGATATTTCTTTGATCATCCCTTTCCCAAGTGTATTTTGGTCATTGTCTCGAGTTTCATCGGACTTTGACAATAGGAATTCAAATTTGCTTCAATTGCTTATCTTCCTTATCCATAATTTTGGCAAGCTCTTCGATGAAATTCATCTTATCATCGAATATACTCTGTCAAGAAGATAATAAGATCTACATATATAAACATTGATTTAGGTTCGATACATGAAAAGTATTGTAAATTCCTTTTAGCTCTCGAGGTAATTCAAGTATGTATGCCACTGAGCCCATTCTCGATATCACGAGTGGCCCAACATCATGCGGACTTGACTTTCCATGTTTTCCAAAACGTATAACACCTTTTCATGGTGATACTTTCGGCATAACTTTCCCACCTACCTCGAACTCCAAAGGTTTTCACTTCACATCATCATAACTTTTCTGTCTAATATGAGCATCTAATAAACGATTTAGTTTTCATAATCATGTTATTATTGGAAGGAAATGAGAAGATTTAGTTAATTGGGCGATAATGACCCAACCTAAATCAAATCCAAAAAGAGTTTTCTGAAACTTTGCAATGAAATCCATTGTAATTAGCTTCCACTTCCAGATCGGATTTTTTTTGAGATCGACGTGAACTCCACTACTATCAATCACATGGCTAAGAAATTGCATGCAATTAAGCCAAAAATCATATTTTGTAAATTTTGCATACAACTTTTCACTTCTTAGCAAGTTCAAGATAGTCTCTAAATGTTCACCATGCTCTTCTTTATTTTTACAATAAATCTGAACAATATCAATGAACGTGATCGCAAATTTATCAAGATACGGCTTGCACACGCGATTCATGAATCCATGTATGCTACTAGTGCATTGTTCAACCCGTACGACAGTACTTAGAACTCATAATTGTCCATAATGATTTCTAAACATAGTAATTAGAATATCTTCCTCGCGGATGCGAAGTTGATGATAACCAAACCATATATCAACATGAGAACAGACACTAGAAACTTACAGCAGATCAAATATGTCATCAATCCTTGGTAGAGGATATCGGTTCTTGATCAACAATTTATTTAGCTCTCGATGAAACGATCCATATTTCATCTTAAGAATAATACCAGAGCTCTCCATGGTGCCGAGCTTGGTAAAATAAAATCTTTATCAGATAGCTCTTACAAGCACAGATAATTCCTTTAGTTCAGATGGTGCTAAACGATATGGCGCACGTGTCACGGTGCAACACCATGAATTAGATCGATTAGAATTTTATTTGACTTGGGGGCGAAAGCCCCGCCAAATCTTGTGGAAAGACTTCCGGATAGTCACGGATGACTGAAACATCTTCGACTCACTTCTCCTTCGACTCCTTCTCCGATACTTGAGCTAGGATTAATTCACAACATTTTTTTAATATACTAACGATCTTTAATTCACGAAACGATTTTTAGTTGAGAGTTATTTTTATCACTCATTGACCTCATCAGCCTTGTCTTGAATTATGTGTCTCATGAGCTAATAAGCCATGCAGACAGCTTCACAAATAGAAAATGACTTAGAAGAAGTCACATCACCATGTATATTCTTGGTCAGCCCGTGAATATACTGTTTGACCTTGACAGTTCAGGTTCCAACATTCATGTTGGCCATGAATTCAGTTAAAGATACAACAAATTATTCACTAACAACTTGGCGCATTCGTGCTTCTGTCATAGCTTTTATTGACTGCATGATTCTTGTGCAACGCAAATCAAATCATAATGAGTATTCATTCAGTGGTTGCGTTATACCACGAAAATTTAAAAGAGAAAAGCAAACAAAGATAATAATAGAACGATGTAGAATTTGGAATCAAAAGATAGTCACTTTATTGATCACAAACTAGTGCAAGTTGCATTGTCAAGCATTATAGATTATCATCATCTAATGCCATACAACTTATAAGTCTAGTCCTACTAACTGATGTCACAGTTTAGTTTTAGTGATTTATGAAAAGATACTACAATTGATAAACTAATCCACAAGAGTTACTAGGTAATTCACATGACTAAGAAGTCTCCTCAGTCCCACTAGAAGAAGATTTCTATAGTGTCTTTCAGAGACGCTTGATATCCTCCTCAATTAGCGGTTTTGGAACAACCCAAATACAACCATCCCACGATCATAGGATTAGAAGAACAAAATCAAAGAATGAATCGAGCAAACGAATTATGAGTCAATAGGAGTTTAAATGCACAGATGCTATATGCTTAAGCCCACACGTTTATAAATCATTATTTCCATGGATTGATCAAATACATCCAAATAAGATTTATAAATTTGGGGTTAAACAATTTATAATTTCTTTGTTCAAATAAATGGCCAATTCATTTCAACAAGACGATTATAAATCACCTTATTTAAGCATCGCCAGCTCAACGCAGAAGATCAGGATCGAAACAAACAAGAAACTGATTAAACAGAAAAAGATCAGTGATACAATATGGAATTCTATTTGACATGTGAATACCATACCAATCAACCTCAATTCCAAACAAACAACAGGTACAATCTCATACAAACTTGTTTCTAACAAAACAGTAGAATGTGGAAGATTAATGAAAATGGGGATTAAATTTACTAAACAAGATTAATGGATTGATAAATCAAGAATATAACCAAGAAATCAAAATTCTTATAACCAAATAAATATCATCGGGAATATTAACCATTTTGTAGGGATCATGTATATCCACAGCTTAGTTAGTCTTGGGAATAACATGATTAACTTCAGGAATAGCTTCAGCGTTAGCATTAAAATGACTAGGGTGACTTCGTGAGAATCTAAGTTGTATAAATATCTCGTATAAGTATAAAATTATCATTTATAATTAAATAAATGAAAACATACCTTGTAATTCACAAGTATAAATAATCAATAAATAGTACAACATGTATATATATAATCCGATATATATATATATATATATATATATATATATATATATATATATATATATATATATATATATATATATATATATATATATATATATATATATATATATATATATATATATACTCTCATCCCTGTCCATTGGCAACTCAGAGGTTTCGCTTGCAACTGTTATAGTTAAAAGATTTCAGAAATTCATTTTTGGAAAATCTTTTCGTTCTCTATAACTTGAGCTCTTGATACCAATTCTGTTACACTCTCAAAATCGGTTCACATTAACGGAAGGGTCCTTGAGTGTTACTTCAATGATACAATCACACAATTATAGAAAACGGCTCAAAACGAGTCGTTTTGATAAAAACATCCATTCATTTAAAAGATAAATAATCCATACACGGTCCCAGATAATTTTAAAATATTTACAATACACACCAAAAGATAAAACTTGTTTTGAATGGATACATTTAATAAAAGCGGGCTAGAGTCACCAAAATTTAGCAAGCTTCATGAAACCACCTTCCTTGAGTACCTTCTTTATGGTTCTGAGATAAAACATGCTATAAAATCAACAAAAACTGTTGAGTGAATCCATAGAGTTTAAAATATGTAAATCGAACACAAGTATCTGGATAAACCTTCATCGAAAGACAATTATGTTGTACGGAGTTAATTATCGGTGTTATTACATAAGCCTTATGACATTGAACGTTAACATATATTTATTTCAGCCCACCAACACACCAACCAAGTGCGTATATTTCTCTTATACTAATGCATCCGATGTGCTCCAATACACATGTGTTTCACTACACATTGTGATAGCTAATCGCATAGGACTGGACGTCACCCTGATAGATCTATCCATAGTATTAGCATTCTTTCGATTAACAATTCATGATGGGATGTGGGTCTTTTTAAGGCTGTAAGCTAACTTATGTAATAACTTTCATCTAAGCATACAATCGGGTCCCTTGTGTTCTATTTTAAAATAAATAGGGTTTACGACAACTTCTAGTTGCACCCATTCATGGGTTTACAGCAACTCTTGTTGTACCCTCCATTTTCAATAAATACTTTTCAAGTAAATAGAGCTTCCACGACTACTAGTTGCACCATTCAATTGGTTTACCGCAACTAATAGTTGTACTCTTTTATTTTTAGTAAAACAAGCATGTTATCCCGTCGCGGGTTTTATAAAATAAATATATATATATAAAAGCGAGGCTATGAACTCACATGTGAATGAAAAGTCGAAGCACTCTCGTCACTCGAGAGCAGTTGGTAAACCGCAACCTATAAACAAATTTATTGGTATTAGGTTCTAGTCGGTAATTAAGCATAATTATAAAACGTTTATAAATATTATATGTACGTATAGACATAGTATTATGTATGTTTTAGATATAAATATTATATATAAAATTTAGTACGTTAAAGTTATTATAACAAAATATTTCATTTACAGTGAAAGTAAATTATAGATATACAAATTTGCCTCATGAGTTGTGTACGAATATTTTAGGTGCACAACTTTAGTTAAAAGCAGGATTGCTAAATTCTAAAAAAATTATGAGTTATCATATAGATAAATCATCACAATTTTTTTTAACAAACTC
Organism: Glebionis coronaria; assembly: GCA_025667525.1. NCBI lineage: Eukaryota > Viridiplantae > Streptophyta > Magnoliopsida > Asterales > Asteraceae > Glebionis > Glebionis coronaria. The sequence continues at coordinate 461,759,820 of CM046877.1, forward strand.
TTTATAAAGAATAAGATTAAAACACTTTAAATTCGATACACATTTATTAAAACCAAATATATAATAGCTCATAAAAAAATGATAGTTTTCATCACTATTATTTTTATGTACAGATGAACTTTTAAAATGATATATATACTCATGTTCACCCCTTTAATATAATCAAATCCAAGATTATATATTAAAAAACTAATCTTTTTAAATAGATATAATAATATTAATAAGTTTGGAACATAAAAATTAACCAAAAGCATTTATTTAGTTTAAGAAATGAACTACTAGTAATAGTCATACCGATTTGATTTCTTTGAACAGAAATGAATGCCAACATTACGCTCACAAGATACATCATAGCTTAATATTTTTAGAGCTATATGAAAAGTATTAGTTCTTACACCTTTATACTATTAAGTATTATAATTATATTTGACGGTAGATTGTAACAACGAAGAAGCTATACACGTTTTGGGTATGAAAACACGTGTATTTAGCTATGCCCAATTTAGGTACACGCAAGCTAGAGTTTTTCAGTGTCATTCCTTGTACTACACATGTCTTCATATTATTATATATGTACATCTCTTTATATTTAAAGTAGTATTAAAGTACTACACTACGTCTTTAATGATATTCAAGTTAGTAGGTTGAGACAATTTTTTTTATTTATTTTGTTTTACAATTTATAAAAGCGAGTATTATTGAGGTCCAATATTTTTAATGTTACGCGATTTTGAAAGATACACGTAAAACACGAAAAATAAACGCTCAATATAAAATAAAAACATCGAAAATCGGAGGACATTTATATTCTGATAATTAAATGACTTAAAATAGTTAATGCGTCGAATAAACGAATAACACATATAGGTTTAACGTAAATTACGAAAAATACTTTTAAAAGAAAATAATAAAAATAAATAAATTAAATAAATTAAAATTTAAACGACAACAACATAAAATATTTCTATGTCATAATAAGATAATAAATATCGATACCTAACGTATTCTTTGCCGGTTATAATTTAAACGGCATTCATATGCTAAGTTTCAAGCCTAACCTTCCCGGTTAGCCGATAATTTAAATTTCACAATAAAGTAAATACATAATACGTAATAGTCGAGATTAGAATAACAGCCTGAAATAGACGGATTGTCACATTGGGCCTCCGGCCCATGAACATGCTAATGGATCGGCCTATTTAATAAATGTTACTAAACACTACTACGAGCCTATAACTATATTATTGGAGTGACCGAGACTTTCTGTATACGTAAAAGGTATTTCTAACACTAAGTACCTGCCGTTTTGGGAATATGAAAAGGAAAACGGCTGAGCAATACGCTCAGTTCATGGATATACAAGTATAGCATGAATAATATAAGCATATAAGAATGAAACAGTGGAAGAAACTAAGTCCTAAACAACCTGGTTATATCCTAGTAACATTGGTTTATAGTTTGAAAAGCCTTATGTTTATCTTGTAAAAAATGTTTAACATATTTACCATTAGCCAATATAGGTCATGAAATATCAACGTGCATGAATACTTGGAGGGGTGAACTCGTCATGCAAATTAGAGGGGCTGCCTCTAATTTAATATACTGGTTTTGGGTAGGAGGGATCAGCTCCTTGTGAAGGATGCAAGGCACACACCACATTCACACTGAGTAATCTGCTGAAAACATGTAAACTAGGATGCACCCATACGCCCCACCTGATAATATGGTAAATGGTCAAAATCTAAAAGGGACGCCGCGAGCTATCACTCCGTCGTGGTGAAGTCATAACACTGGTTCCTCCAGTGTTATGATTATGGTACCTCCATAACTAGGTGAAACTGGTCATGCATGTATATGGATTTAGGTATTCTAACTAAACATAAGCAATTCAAAAACATATAAAACATATACCGGGGAAAACAGTTGGATGCATACGGGAAATCCTAATAAGGAAAGAATGTCCATACTGAAAGGACGGAGAATCCGTACCTTATGTCCAGTGAACGAAAAAGACGAACAGAAGAGAGTCCTACTTCGGTATCACTAATGCTATATAAATACATACGTGTATAAGTATCTGATTACTGAGTACGTAACTGGTTTTATATCATGTCTTAGCTTGTTTTATATGTTCATGTCGTGTTTTACTGATTTAAGCTTTATATTGTGTTTATCATATATTCTGTTTATTCTGATTAAGTATTACTTGTATTTCATGTATTATTATACTTGTTGTGTAATAATAAGTAACTTTCTAAAAAAAAGCAGGTTTCCTAAAATAGAAAGTTTCCAAAAATAGAAAGTTACCAAAAATAGAAAGTTTCTAAAAATATAAAGTTTCCAAAAATAGAAAGTTTCCAAAAATAGAAAGTTTCCAAAAATAGAAAGTTTACAAAATTAGAATTACTGCTTAAAATAGATACGTTTCTAAAAAAAGAAAGTTTCCGTAAATAGATTAGCTGCCTTAAATAAATAAGTTTCTAAAAATCGAAAGTTTCCATAATTAGATATAAGCTAGATAATTAATCTAATTATATAAGCTTAAGTGTTTTCTGATTAATATTCTAGGTCAAGTGATTATATAGTATAGTTTATTAATTATTTCATGTAAATTAAATAAACTATAGGTTTTAAGTAAATACTTAGGTTAAAACATGGATTATTATCTATAAATAATATAACCTATGTCATGTAAATTAATTAATTATAAGTCATGGTTTTAAAAATTAATGAATTATATAGTCTAATTAAAAGATAAAATACTTAGGTTAAAAATTCATGTGTTAATAATTAAATTAATAACCTAAGTCATGTAAATTAAATTAATCATGTTCATGCTTTAAATAATTTAATTATAAGTCTTGTAAAAATAATATAACTTGTAAAAATAATAAACCTTGAAAAATAACTCATGAACCGGACCATGTTTTAAATCTAAACATGTGTGAACCGGACCCGAAACACCACCATACCCCGACCTAGGTCGGGGTTTACTTCCCTTGCTGCTGCCGTGACACCACCATCACCAAACCGAGACCTTAAGGTCTCGGTGGTGTGAGTTTAAGCCAAGCCGAGACCCCCCCCCCCCCCTTGGGCTCGGTTAGGCGTCGGCCAAAAAACAAACACCCCTAAACCCTAAATTGATTAAACCCCATGATTAATAACATGATTAATTACTTTTTTTAATTAGTTTATTAAAAACCTTCATGATTTTATGTGATTAAATAAATCAAAACATAAAATAAAAGAAGTTAGGGTTTATACCGATTACGTGAAATCAAGAAGGATGAACACACTATGATCCTTGCAATAAATCAAAGACCACAAATCAAACCGAACACCCCATTGGTGTTCTTAAATCCGGCGGCCAAAGAAGGAGAAGAAAAAGGGATTAGGGTTTCTTGCTTTTCTAAGTTTTTGTGATTAATGAAACATGTTTTTCCCTTTTTCCCTAGTTAGTAAATTTTACATGGGCTTGGCCCATGTTTCTTGTTGTAACCGCGGGTAAGGGGCCCCATAAGGGTAACCCGAACATTTTCCGTGTATAAAATAATAGTGTGTTCTCGTGTTCGTGTTTTTACGTGATTTGATTAGTCATCGTTCGTGACTTAAAATATTTATTTGTGCTCGTAATAAATATATACATACGTGATATTAGCTCATGATTAATTTACGTTCATGATTTCATGTTCGTATATTCGTGATTATAATTATTATTGAAATAATTATCGTGTATTAATACGTAATAAATATTTATCGTGTTATAACACGTACGTACTACTTGTAATTCTTGTTCGTGAAACGTAACCGTGATATAAAAGGAAAGTTCTAATCATGTACGTACTATCGTAAGGGTACTATTCATGGTAAAAGCATGCGGGTTTGACACTCCTTCCAAAAGGATATCTCTTTTCTTGAAGCATGTAATAGGTAACATCATCTACATCCAGTGTATGTATCCCACATGATCTATAATATCTCATGTAAGTAGGAACCTTATTCTCTAAATCCTTCAATATTCCCTGATCACAGTTGTGCGACTCATACATAAACTTAAACTCATGAAGTAATAGTGAGACATCTTCTCTACCTTCACTTCCTCTTTGGACATACCTGTGAAGATCTTGAATATCTTGTCTAACAAGTGTATGAATAATATCTTCCAATAACCTGAAGATCCTAAATATTCCATTTGTCCTGATTATTCCATGAGCTTCTAGTCCTTGATTTGTAGCACATGTCGATCTTGTAATTGATGATTTCTTTCCTAAAATCTTTGTGTCTATGCATTGATCTTTAAATTCAACTACCGTCAAGTACTTTCTACAGATCTCATCACTATCTTCATCATCAACTATAGTTTTACCTTTCTTCTTTGCTAGTTGCGTTTTCATAGTTGACCTTTTTCTTTTAGTACCTCTGGAGGTTCATTCTTCTTGACCCGTTGCAGCATAATATACCTCCAAATTAGTATGTACCGATAGTACATTTTCAGTCCTTTCAACACTTTGAGTTTTATCCCTTCATCCAATACTTGAGTCTTTGCTTACTTTGGAGTCTCCTTAGCCTTCTTGTTCTTCCTAGCATATGTAGTCTTGATAGGTGGAGAAATTCCTTTTGTTCTAGAACTACTTGCATCATCAAGCCCAGGGTACTTCCAAATTGTCTTTGTTGTCTAAGATGCTTCTTGACATCTTCAATATCCTTATTGTCTTTTCTAGATCCAATCTCAACAAAGTTCACTTTACTTTTTTTGTGTTGTTCATACAATGCCTTGATTTCATCAATTTTTTTCCTAACAAGCTGAGCATGAGTGAAATGCTTCACTTTCTTTAGGTAGGTCATCATCTGATTCCTTATTTAATTAGTAGTTGGAGGCTTTACTTTCTCTCTTCTTCTTTTCTCTACAAAGAAACTATGTTGCTCCCTAACTAGGTCATCAATCAACTTATCTTTTTCTTCCTCATCATAAGCATCTCTTTCTTTAGCTACTAAAGATTCAGCTAGAAGTTCACTTGCCTTGAGTTCAACTTGTATTCTGTCATACTCTTCAACATTCCACTCTTGCTGCAATCTCTGTGCTTCAAGCAGTGCTTGTTTATCTGCAAGTTCTTCTTGTTGTTGTTCTTCATAGAGTCTGGCTTGTAACTCGTAAGCTACTTCTTAATCATGCTATAGAAGTATGGTAATCTATGATCTATCAAGAGGCCTGTTGTTTCTAGAGAGAGAAATTATAAAGAGAGATGAGAGAAAATGTAAATGTATTATGTGTGAATGAAAACAACCAACACCCCTTTCCATTGTGGACAGGGGTTTATATACCCAAGTCCCTTAGTGGACTTGGGCCTCCGGCCCATGAACATGCTCATGGGTCGGGCTAACATAAACTATAATTAAACTACACTACGAGATCTTAACAATATTGTTGGAGTGACAGAGACTTTCTAAATACTAAAAACGTATTTCCAACAATCTCCCCCAAGGTCACTCCAAATTACAAAGTCCTAATCTAGCATGTTAGATCTCCGTTCTCGTGCTCGTAGTCAACTTTCTCTTTCCTTCTTTTTCTTTACTTCATTCTTGTGAATATGTGTTTATTATCATCAGGCTTTGGCTTAGAACATGTTCCTTTTGACCTTTCACGTGCAGTCTTTGCCTTCTTGTGATATTCTCCTCTTCGTGACTTCATGTCCCACATACCAATCCTTTGTTGAATTCTTGAAAGTTTCATAGTTGATACAGCGGAAGACTTTTAGGTCAGACTTTCTTGAATTTGCTATGCAGAAGGAATAAGTATGTGAGGAGGACTTCAGCTGGTACACCGCAACGCCATCGTATTCAAATGCAACAACATAATAAGACACGAATAAAATGTCTTTGACATTTTATTATGATTCGGTAGCATTTTACCTCCGATCGGTGAAGACCGTTGGATGATAATAAATATCGTACTTGTGACAGGTAGCTATAATTAAAGATCTCCTTGACAATATTTTGCGGGTAAGCCCGTTCTCTTTATTCGACCGTCCAAAGCTGACTGTGAACATAAAGAGTGAATCATTTAAATAAGAAATATCCTTATAATTGAAACCGTTAATTCATGATCCTGGAACAAGTGAATTTCAATTAAGAATATTCACATTGTTGCTTTCTAGTTGTCACGAGCTTGATTCTGATAGAATCTTGCTTGTCATCTACCTCAGTGTTGTTTGATGTTTACACTGGAAGGATTTATACTCTTCACTGTGAACACTAAAGAGTGTCACTCTGAGTGTTCTGGCAAGATCACTTAGATTTTGTGTAGAGGCCCTAGAACAATTTTAATCTCAATTAAGAGTCAAACCATCGTTTCTTTCCAGTTATCACAAGATTAGTTCTTAAAGAATCGCACGTGTCACCTACCATGAGCTTGTTTGACGTTGGCTCAAGAAGTATTTCCATCTTCATTGTGATACTTTCGTATCACTTGGATGTTCTGGCGATATTGCAAGAATATTGCGTAGGACTCATAAAAATCTTTCTTGTTTTAAAATTATGTCCTAATGAGACTTTTGATTATCTCGTGGCTCTAGATTCAATAGTGCATTTTGTTTTGGTGATCGGAGGCTGGAGAGGATTGCCACCTTTTCAATATCAATTTATTCGGAGTGAATAAACCAATAGATAACGTGTTGAGCTCCGTGACATTAAAACAAATATCTTTTGAGAGATATATTTGAGTTGGCTGGGAGGGGTTGTGCATCACATCACTAAGTCCATGATACTTTCGTCTTCAAAATGAGTTGACCCGGTTTCTGCCTAAGTTGTAAGTAGGGCTTCTTTCTTTAAACCCTTTATCTTTACATTTCTTTTTCATTCTTCAACCCCTTCAACGGTTACCAATACATCATCACTAGCACCTTGTTGTGATTGTTCTTGTGCTAACATCAGTACTTGGTCGGCATTCAGCTACGTTCACAATCCATTCCCCGTCTTTCCTAAGGACTTCTATTTTCTAACTATAGAATTGTCCTGGGGAAGATTCCTCCGGTTCTGAAAGAATCATCGGACTAGTAACTAATCCTACCACCCTTTTGTCACCACAAACGTCGTGAGTTAAGTGTGTTTTGGGTAAGTATTCATCTCATGAAAATTCCTTAAAATCAGGAGGTACTTGTGATATAAATATCAAGATATTTTTTACCTTCAATGTTTCTTGACACCAAAAATGCTGCCCCTTAACATATGCATAACACATATCAAGTTGGATTTTCTATTCATCCTTTTTCATTTTTAGCCACGTATAATTACAAGTCTCCTTAATCCCATTTTCTCCCCTTGTCCAAAATGTTAATCATCGATATTTTCGATATTAATGGATTAACTGGTCTTTGGGTAACAAAAAGAAAATGGTTGATGGACATAGAACATATTAATGATCCCCCTCAATTTAATGATGATTAATTGTAGTGTTTGAGTACGTTTTGAAAGATTTAGAATCTCGTGAGAAATTCTTGAAAAATATCATACTTTCACACTACAACAAGCCACAAAAGCCTAATGCACATATTATAAATATATACATATTCACAAGTGAATGTATGGAGTTGACTTGATTGTAGCACGATCACCACTTTTAAATGGATCGTTCCATAAGCCTGTGGTGAGCTCTATACGTTCTGCCACCCACGAATCATTCAATACTGTGGATCAACCGTCTATCCCTTAACTGCTCCTCAATCTTCTGGATAGTGTAGTTGGCACTCCTTTTAAACTTACTTACCCAATCATACTTTACTTCTGGAAGGCCTTGTCCTGAATTAAGCATCACCAGCTTGTCACGTACATGCTTGAGAGTACCATCGCTGAATTTGTACAGTTCTGATATTCGCATGTATTGCATGACCTCTGCTTCATTCAGGTAGAATATGCCCATCTCTGGTTGGAGTGTACCCATGTATGGCTTCTTGTCTAGGTGAAGACGACTTATGGGCGTTGTATGAGGTCATTTTAGATTTAGCCTGGATTGATAACTCTCTACACCAAGTTGTAAGTCTTCAACCCTATGCTTGATCACAACTCTTTGAGTAAATTGGCGAATGTTGGAACTTAGGGTAATGACTTCGTCAGGTTCTAAGTGAGGGACCTTGCCTTGAGCCGAGATAAGTAGAAAATATTCAATACTTCAAGTCGTAGGAATTGAAGATCCCCTTCACTTACAGTATAAATCTTACCGTCTTCTCGCTTGAATCTGATATCTTTCAAGTATGAATACCCGAATATATGTAGAAAAATAACTCCCTGTATGCGTGTGATTCAACGGTTTGATAATATTACTTGACAAGCTTTTTGCTCCATAGGTCTGGAACCTTATCTATAATCCAAGGAATATCCTCCAAGTTTACTACCTTGCCCATTGTTAATGATGTGGCATACCTATTCGCACCATTTTCTAAGTAATCCATATCACGGTTGACAAAGTATTGCATTGGAAGGTGCATGGCTGCGACAATAACTGAAGTTGTTAGTGGAAGAAGTAATGGAGCTTGTTCAACTGATGTTGTTGATTTGATTGCTTTCATGAGCTCATTAAAATGATATTCTCCCTCATTTTTGGCAATCCGCTTGGAAGACCAAAAGTTCTTGTCTTTAATCTCTGTTTAAAGTGTATTTGTATCCATGGTAGGCACTCTATATTTTTCCATCAGGAATCTAGAGAAGTCGATTGGATTATTAAGAAATTGTGTAAGATCCGCCTTTTCATGGTCAGAGATTGTACGTGCAGTTGCTGCTTGTGTAAGCCATGGCTGCTCTGGAATAGTCTTGTCAATATTGAATGTGTCAGCGAACTCAGGATCTGTTTGATTTATGTCTTCAATATCCATATCGGTGTAATGTTGAGGTGGAGAGTTATGTATCACAGACGGTATCGGTTCATCTTCTGTTGTAGATTCGTCTTCGTGCATAGGTTCTACAGGTGCTGTTGAAGAAGCAGTAGTAGGAACCGGTTCAGAAGACATACATGTGTCTGTGTCTGTGTGATGCTGAATACGTGTAGGTGGTGGAGAGTGATGTTCCACAGACGGTGTTGGTTCGTCTTCAATCATTGGTTCGTCTTCGAGCACAGGTTCTTCATGTGATAAATTAGTAAGAACCGGTTCAGTTAACTTACCTGTCTCTTTTTATGAAGATTCTCTGGAGATGAATTGGGCATGGAAATTCTTTTGATGGTTTCTCTATTGCCATCATCACTAGTTAGTGATATGCATGGTGAATCCTCCATGTTGTTGTCATTGGTTTCATCATTCTCGTCATCGTCTTTGTTTTAAGAAACCTTTTCTTTTGTACATGCATCAGTTTCTTCCTCATCCTCATCAGCTTTCTCTGATTCCTCAGATTCTTCGCCATTAGTACTATCACCTTTACTCTCATCACCATTTTCCTTTTTCCTTACACTTACCAATCCCATTACCATCTTCATTATCATCATCGTCATCCCCATCACTATCCTAATCCTCGTCTTCCCTGTCATCCTCATCCACATCCTCTTCCTCGTCATCATCCTCTTCTTCTTCCTCCTCCTTATCCTCTTCCTCTTCTTCCTCATCTTCTTCTTCTTTCTTCATTTTCAGGCTCCTGACGTTTCCTTTTCTTTGAAGATTGGGGAACTTCCGTGCCTTCCAATGAAGATGTATTAGAAGCTTCCAGTATAGCTTTAGTAAGAGCTCTTTGCAGCTTGTGTTGAGCCTTTGTTTTAGGTGACTCGATCTTGGTTAATCGAGTCTCCAAAGTTTTCATTAACTCAAGGTCGGTAAGGCCTTTAGTTATTAGTGTTGGAAGCTCATGATGTACACATGACCTAACTTCACTTTAAATGATATTAGTCATAGTGTCATTGATGGATTCGAGGAAGGCATTGTTTTCTTTGTCACATGCTTCCTTTTAGGCAATAAACTCCTCATGTTGCTCTTGAAGTTTTAAGAATCCGGCGTGTAGAATCGTATTTTCTTAGGATTGTGCAAGTTATGATTTATCTATTGAGATGGATGGATATAGAAGGAGGAAGAAGATGAACTAGAGAGAGAAAGGAGAGGAGAAGGGATGTAGAGAGAGAAAGTAATGTTTATTAAATGAAAGTGAAAAACACAAATGAGCAACCCCTCCTAACATGCTAGGAGGGGGTTTATATATCCCACCCTACATGTGGGCTATATGGGCTATATTGGATCACGAGCCCAATCTCATTGGAGTGACCGATCCCTTCTAAATACGTAAAAACGTATTTCCAACAATCTCCCCCAAACGGAGGTCACTCCAAGTTACAATGTCCTAAATAGTCTATAGCTCGTGATCTATGCTAATAATGATGTGACCGAGACTTTCCTTGGAAAAACGTATTTCCAACAATCTCCCCCAAAGGGAGGTCACACCATTTTACAAAATCTTAAACCTAGCATACTATGCTTGAGTCTTCGATCTTGTTCTTGTGAATATGCTGATGAGATCTTTGACTTTAGTCTTGAACATGTTCTCTTGCCTTGACCTTGTGCATTCATCACTTGTGATATTTGCCTCTTCGTGACTTCATGTTCCACATACTTATACTTTTATAAATTCTTGAAAGCTTCAGAGTTTGATACAGCGGAAGACTTGACTTTTAGACTTTCTTGAATTTGTTGAAGTATTAAGTGCAAAAAGCATAAGCATGTGTTGACGACTTCTTCTGGATTGAACACCACAATGCCACCTTCTTGTTACGCTGCATAAGACAGTTAGCAACAAAACATATACACGGATGAAATGGCCTTGAACATTTCATTCTAATTCGGTAGCATTTTACCTCCGGTCGGTGAAGACCGTTGGACGATATTAAATATCGTACTTGTGGCAGGTAGTTTCAATTAAGAACCTCCTTGATAAGATTTCGCGGGTAAACCCGTTCTCTTTATTCGACCGTCCAAGGCTGACTATGAACATAAAGAGTGAATAATTTAGATAATAATTTCCGCATGATTTGAAGCCGTCAATTCATGTTCCTGGAACAAGTGAAATTCAATTAAGAACCACACCATCGTTGCTTTCCAGTTGTCACGGGCTTGATTCGTATAGAATCTTGCAAGTTACCTACCAAGTGCTGTTTGAGGTTAACACTAGAAGAATTTCCACTCATCATTGTGAAAACTAAGGTATCACTCTGAGTGTTCTGGCAAGATCACTAAGATATTGCGTAGAGGCCTGGAACGTGTTTAAATTCATTTAAGAATTAAACCACTGTTGCTTTCCAGTTATCACAAGTTTGATTCATAAAGAATCACACAAGCACCTACCATGAGCTTTTTGACGTTCGCTCAAGAAGGATTTCCATCTTCATTGTAAATACTTTTGTATTACTCGGATGTTCAGGCAAGATCATGAAGATTTTGCGTAGGACTCTTAATATCTTTCTTACTTTTCACATTGTGTGAACAAGCAAGGAATAATGAAAGTGTGTCCTAATAAGATATATGATGATCTCAAATGGCTGTATACTCGATCGTGCATTTTGGATTATAGTGATCGGAGGCTGGAGAGGAGTGCCACCTTTTCAATACCAATTTATTCGGAGTGAATAAATCAATAGATAATGCGTTGTCTCCGTGTGAATAAAACAAATATCTTTTGAGAGATATCTGAGTTAGCTGGGATGGGTTGTGCCTTGCATCACTGGGTCCATGATGTCTATCTTCAATATCAAGAAGCATTAAAAATGATCTCAATAGCATATGAGTTTACCCGGTTTCTACCTAAGGTTGTAAGGAGGGTTTCTTTCTTTACACCCTTTATCTTTACAATTCTTTTTCATTCTTCAACCCTTTCAATGCTTACCAATACGTCATCACTAGCACCTTGTTGTGATTGTTCCAGTGCTAACTTAAGTACTTGGTCGGCATTCAGCTACGTTCACAATCTTTCTCCATCGTTCCTAAGGACTACTATTTCTAGATATGGAATATCCTTGGGAAGATTCCTCCGGTTCTAGAGAAATCATTGGACTTTAACCTATCCTACCATCCTTATGTCACCACAATCTTCACCGTCGTGAATAGAGATGTTTTTGGTAAGTGTATGTCACCATGAAATCCATTTTGAAGTGCAAATCTATTTTTCCCCCCTTTAACCTATGCCACGATATCCGAAAACATTTCACACATGTCGGGATGAGCTATCATGTTAAGTCAAACCATTTATGATTAATCATTTCCCATATTAAATCACATTTTCTCCCCCATATTAAAAATATTAACCCAATCGATGTTTTTAATATCAACTGATTTAATAGCATTTTAAGAAAATTTGGGAAGAAAAATGCAAAGCCAATTTTCTTCATGAATTACACAAGCTCCCCCTCAAATTAATGAGGGTGTAATTGAAACGTAAATTAAATACCTTTTAAACACAAGTGTAAGGTATTTAGCACGTGCAAAGATCATATATGATAATGTATTCACAAGATTAGCGATTTATGAGGTTGGACCTGAATGATGGAGAACATCATATGAAAGAAGAACATGGTTCTTGTTCACGAATCTTGGTCGCCTCATCACGTCTGAAGTTATCGCTTGACTCCATTTGATTGATATCGTTGTCTTGACACCAACATGTGAACTTGGTACTTTCGGCGTCAAAGATTCTGAATGCTGGACAATTGCTCCCCCTCAATTGTTGACCCGTGTTCTATTGAAAGAGTTTTAGTCGCCGTTTGAGTAGTCGCATCGTCGAGTATGTAGATATTAATTGTAAATTTCTACGGTTTGTGGAGATGATAACTTCATAAAAAACAAGACTTCTCTTGTTTTAACAAATAAATGCACTGAATCGTACATATATTCGTGTTAGATTGTGTTATAATGTAAACACAATCCCTCACATGGTTATAAAGTAAACCATGCCCGAGAAAACTAATTCCCGTTGTTGAGTCAAAGCTTTCCGGTGAAATGCTTGACTTGAGTATGAAAAGCGGGTTACTATCTGAAATAATAGCAAACCATTTTTAACATGTTTTAAAACATTTGAACTTCTGCTCGAACTTTATTTACAACCCCGTGTCATTATTGAATGACATTTCTAGTATCGTAAATATTATCGATTCCAGAAGACATGCTCTTTTTATCAAAACATATTTGAACACACAATTTTGAAAGATTTAGAAAAACCTTTTGAGAAATTCTCGAAAAATTGTGTTCATTGTTTTGAAAAAAAACCAATTACTTGAGCTTAAGATGTTGAATATCTTACAAAACGATCTCAAGTCCGAGAAGTTGTAAACTTTCCGTTGTTAAGGATAAGTTTATCATCGGCGATAAACTTTCCTTTTAATTGAAGAACGAGTCCTAAGTTGACATTTACTTAGAAGTCGTTTTCATGAGCTTGAAAAACTTTGAATGTTTTAACGGAAAGCTCATGACCGAGAAAGATGAATTTCTTGTTATGAAGAAAAGTTCTCTTATTTAAAAGATATACTTTCCTTTATGAGCTTAAAACTTGGAATGTTTTAATACAAGCTCATGACCGAGAAAATTTAATTTCCCGTTACGAGGATAAGCTATCTTTAAAGATAAGCTCTCCTAAAATTGAATTCCGAGTTACAGTCTGATATTTAACTCTAAGTCATTGTGCATGAGCTTAAAAACTTTGAATGTTTTTAATATTAGCTCATGCCTGAGAAAAATGAATTTCACGTTATAAGGATAAGTTTATCATCGGTGATAAACTTTCCTTTCTTTGAGGTCCGGGGCATAATCTGAAATGTGATTATACGCCATATACACGAGCTTAAAACTTTTGAATAGTTTTAATGTAAGCTCGCGTCTGAGAAAATTTAATTTCTCATTTATGAGGATAAGTTTATCATCGGCGATAAACTTTCCTTTATTTAAAGATCGGGTCATCATCTGATATTTAATGAAGAGCCTTATACACGAGCTTAAAACCTTTGAATGGTTTTAGGATAAGCTCGTGTCCAAGAAAACTTAATTTCTTGTTAAGAGGGTAAGTTATCGTTGCGTAGATAAACTTCCCTGTCTCTGAAGTCCGGGTCATCGTCTGTCATTTAACGAGGAGCCATTGTGCATGAGCTAAAAAACTTGGAATGTTTTTTATATTAGCTCATGCCCGAGAAAAATTAATTTCTCGTTGTTAGGATAAGTTTACCATCGGCGATAAACTTTCCTTTCTTTGAAGATCGAGTTATAGTCTGTGATGTGACTATAAGTCCTTTGTTGATAAGCTTAACCATGAATCCCCTGAGACACTAGTTTCTTCGATATCTGCTTCTTCAGCAACCAAACTCTAAGAGTATCCTTAGTTGAACGGTATACAATGATTGGACCTCTTCGTTTTTTGGAACATCAACTTTGGTACCTGCATTCTCATTAGGAATTTGCATGCTTTGATATGGGTTAGCAGTATCAATTTTAGAACCATGCGGGGTTTCACATTTTCTTTTCTGAGGGGATGATTCACTTGTCTTAGTTGGCAAACATTTCCTTTTATAGAAAACCTTAAGATCAGGCTTGAGTGATGTATCATCCTTTGCAATTTCCTCCCTAGTAGTCTTAGTAGAATCAGAGACAATCCTAGTTAAAGGGCACTCGTTTCCTACAAGAGTGAAAGTTCTACCAGTGGGGCGCCACATTTTACCAATGGGTTTGATTTTAGCGACCCACTGGGATTTAAGTCTAGCATGGGAGTTCACCTCATTAAGTAATTTCTTGATACAAGAATCATGATTTGCCGTAAAGACACATTTTCTACATGTTTTACAAGTAGCATATTTAATGTCCGAGTAAGATCTAGAATTCCTGGACGATTGATTGATGCTCCTAGGATTTGACATGCTACGGTTAGCAGTGTTAGGTAATCTAGAAGGCATCTGTCTAAGTTTGAAATTCCTATCTCTTACTTGTGTCTTTAGCTTAACTTCCCTCAGACCAGATTTATGGTGAACGTCATTTGAACTAGTTCTAGACGTGGTCTTTGGACTATGTCTAGGGAGACTAGAGGCAATCATGTGATTAGGTCTTGCTAAAGCCGTTTTGGTCACATTGGGCCTAGTTGCAGGAGTGAATGGTCTAGAAAGATGAACCAAATCAACTTGGAAGGCAAACCGCGGTCTCGAGGATTGTGGTCGCTCGGATCTAAATGCAGTCGGTTGTCTAACGAACTGATTTGTAGGCTGTTTCCCCAAGATTGATGGTTTTTCAAGCTTACTGTCCACACTAGTTACTTTGGTTTTCCTCAATTCGTTTTTCAACGCAGATATAGCAAAGACCTTTTCCTGTACTTGAGCCTTTAAAGTCTCATTCTCTTTGAGCAATTCATCTTGGTATGCCAACTTAGATTCTAGCAACTTAATTTGTTTCAAAAGATTATCTTTTTCAGCTTTAGAATCTAGAACTTTTTGATCCAATTTTCGTTCAAGAATAACGTTTAAATTTTCAAGTTTTTCAAAATACTTTTCAAATTTGTCCGTTTTCTTGAAAAAATTCTAATTTGGCATCCTCAAGCTCTTTGGATTGCTGAGCTATAATCTTTTCGAGTTTTTTTATCTTGGAATCAAAGGCAGTCAATGAAGTAGTTATAAGACAATTATCATGATATACTATAGCATTTTGAGCAATCTCTCCCCCATTATGACTCACATCGGATGAATCAGAAGTGGTATTTCTATCACTCTTATCCATCCAATGTTTGTCATAATTAGGTTCAAAATGCCCAATATGCGACAGTTCATTAGCATTTTCATCGGCATACACATCATATACAACATTACAATGTACCATGTTTGTAGGCTCTTCGTCATAAACGGGTATGGTGTCATCATAAGAGATGTCTATATCATTCCCTGACGTGTTGCTGATATCATGCTTAACTGTTGATTCTATGCCTTTACACTCTTTAGTCGCCCCCAATTCGTCAATCGTATGACCATTATCTTCTTGTATCATTAAATCTTGCACTCCATTGTCACACGCTTGCTGAAGTCGAGATTGTTCATAAATCGAAGATGAGACCGATGACAAAAGTTTCAATAGTGTACCACGGAAAACTTGAAGCTCGTTTTGTGTGTCTCGGAAAAATGACCGGCATATCCCTGAATTGTCAGACTTGATGATATTGAATTGGAGGAAAGGCGTGAGTTGTGTCACAAGAGCCTGATATGCTGTTTCTGATGCAAAGTGATTATAGTCTTCATTGTTGATTTGCTCTTCTAGTTGGTTCAAGATGATGAACATCGGTTCCATGAATATATGACGATCTTGACCAAAGAGTGTCACAAATTCGCTCCCTCCTTGAATCCGTGAAATAGTAAGTAAATGATACTGAAGCATTTGAAATGAAGTGATGCCATTTTCACTAACTTTGTCTTGCATTTTATGCGCTTCTCCCTTTTGACATGTCGAATCGAACGCATCCATTGAATTTTGTGGTTGTTTTCGTGATGCTGCAGTTCGTGAAGAAATGTAGAAACAGAAATTCACGGAATATGACAAAACCAACGAAAAATCCGTGAGTTTCTTGTCGGCTCAAATGTTGAAAAAATAAACCCGATCATTCCAAAATCCACTCGGCCCAATAAAAAAATTTCAATTTTGAAAACAAAATCTCAAAAAAAAACAAAATCTCAATTTTGTGGCAGTGAAAATAACTTTAATTTTGAAACGTGGCTTTTGGTCAACCCATATACAACCCTTGTTTCCTCCGCCCAAGAATAATTTAAATGCTCAAATCAAATCCTCATTCTATCCGTCCCCTTTATCTCCCAGCCTCTCCGTCCCCTTTATCTCTCTCTCTCTCCTCAATCAAAACTGTCTCCCCCTCTTGTTTCCTCCGTCTTCTATCTAACCCACCTGCTTTTTTTCTCAATCTCGTTTTATAACTCTCATCCAGGAATCTCAAACAATTATAAACCTAATCCAAAACACTCAGCTTCTATCATAAATAACTCCCTACTCCTAAACAAAATCATCACAACCTCCGTTGATGAAACAGACCCGTTGCCAATCGAACCCTACACGACTTCATGATTAAATCCGGTATTCAAGGCTGCAAGATGTTAATAAATATCTCAGGTAGGTGTGTTTTAGATTTTCGTTTTATTTTTGATCGATGATGTTTTGTTGCGGAGATCGTGAGTAATGATTGAGTCAGGTTTAATGGTTGAGTGTGAGTCTAGGTCGTGATGTCTAGGATTGTCGATGCTAAGGGTGAGTGAATGGTGTCGAGGGTGTTTAATGGGTTTGAGTGAATGGTTCGAGTGAATGGTGTTTTTGGAGTCGAGCAGTCTTGTTGGGTCGACGAGGGTCGATGGTTTTTTGAGTCTTTGTGCAATAAACTTGGGTGCCGTTGAGTTTGAATCTGTTTGAGTCTTAGTTTATCTGGAATATGGGTGTTCTAAAGCTTATCCGGAATAAGTTTCCTTTTGCTTATCCGGAATAAGTTTCCTTTTGCTTATCCGGAGAAATCTCCTAACTATTATCTGGAATAATTTCCTGTTGCTTATCCGGAATAAGATTTCGATGACATATCCTGAATATGGTTTTCGAGGCTCAACTTATCCGGAATAAAATTTTTCGGCTTTCCGGAAAAACAAAAAAAGAAAACAAAAATTTGATGCTGATAGATCTGTTAATCACGACCTTGTACGTGGGCAAAAGTTTGACTGGACTGTTTAGGTATATCAAGATGACTGATACTTTTAAGACTTTTGAGACTGTTGAGACAAAAAATTGATAAAACAATGTAAAAAAACAAACTGATACTTTTAAGAAAATAAAAATGATAACCAGATAAATGATAAGAAGTATGACATTTGGGTAATAACTTGTTATGGGAGAAATTTCAATGATAAAAAATTGATAGAAAACTGATTACCCAAAATGATATTGAGATCAAAATTGATGTAAACATTCGTGACACCATAAAAGAATAGAAAATAAAAATTTAGAAAGAAAAGATTTTTACCATCAAATCAATAGATAAAAACGCTTCAATCCTAAGATTTAACCATGGCTCTTGATACCAATTGTAGAATCGTATTTTCTTAGGATTGTGCAAGTTATGATTTATCTATTGAGATGGATGGACATAGAAGGAGGAAGAAGATGAACTAGAGAGAGAAAGGAGAGGAGAAGGGATGTAGAGAGAGAAAGTAATATTTATTGAATGAAAGTGAAAAACACAAATGAGCAACCCCTCCTAACATGCTAGGAGGGGGTTTATATAGCCCACCCTACATGTGGGCTATATGGGCTATATTGGAACACGATCCCAATATCATTGGAGTGACCGATCCTTTCTAAATACGTAAAAACATATTTCCAACACGGCGTATGTCTCGTCAAGTTTGGAGTCGTCACGTTTCTATGCTCTGAAGGCTTTTGTATCAGGCTTAGTGATTAATGTTTTTAGAATTGCAATCTGTTGTGCCTGATCCTCCAATTGTTTTTGGAAGTGCTGAATAAGTGGATCATTGACCGTGAGGAATGGATTGGAGGTGGATGGTACTTGTTGTACAGTTTTGGTGGAGTTGTTACCACAAGTGTTAGAGGTGTAGTAGATGATATAAGTTGTTGGGTGGTGGTTTGTACAGGTTGTTCGAGGGTTGTGGCGGTGTTGGTACAATCACTTGGGCAGTGGTTGGTACTGGTTGTGGGATGATCGGTGGCGGTGTTGGTGCAATCACTTGGGCGGTGGTTGGTACTGGTTGGAGGATGGTGGTTAATACTGGTTGTACGGTTTCGATTGTGGGTTCAATCAGGGGACGGTTGTCACGACAGTGCTGAATATTGGTGGTGGAGGAGGTGTTTGTTGTTGATTAGGAAACACCGTCAGATGAGCATCTTCTGTTGCTATCATTGCTGAAGGAGTAGGAAGTGGTTTGCTAAGGTTGACATCCTTGTACAGGAATGTTTCCATATTTTCTCCCCCACCTCCTAAAGACTGGTCATCGTAACCATAGTTGATAAAATCATCTACAATATCATCATCTGAAATCTTGTTCTTCTTCATCATTTGAGTCGTCTGGATCTCCAAAAGCTTCCAGGGCTAATTCTGTTGGAGTTTTTAATCTAGAACCACTACCTATTTTCTTAGCCAGTGCCTCCATCCTGCTTTTCTGACGTGCTATTCTCATCTGTTTCTCTTCAGACATTAATGCTGTAGAATCTTCTTCTTCTGCATCTTCATCACGGAGTTCCTCTTTCACTTTAGCCTTGCCTTTGGCTTTGGTTGAAGAAGTCTTTTGAAGGTTGACAACTGTCTTTTTCCTTTTACCCTTTTACTTTCCAGATGGATCTTTGTTTGCTCTTTTAATCTGTGCTTCAATATCCTTAAGCATTTGTTTGTAAGGGTCACTATCCTTGATCCCTTCATTGATCATTGATCGGGTACTAGAGCTGGATGCAGTGAGTACTTAGTATAGTAACCGTCTTGAGTCATTTGATCCAACACATAATCTTTGTCTGATGTATGGTAGAAGAAATTCGCACGCTTGTCAATGGTTGGAATACTCTCTATGAAATAGTTAATGATGAGTTTGGTGAACCGTGGAAATGGAAGATGCATCGACCTCTTCTTGGTGCTGTTGAACTGATAGCAAAATTCTTCCCAAAGAAGTAGGGCGTAATCCACTTTAGATGCAGTGTAGAGACCCTAAAATATATGAGCCTGAGGGGGTCTCATTTCATGTGATCCACGAACCTTTGAAGTGAAGCACTTGATGATGATAGTGAAGATCGCTTTCCACGGTTGCCCGATGTAGGAGGTATGAAACTGAGACAAATTAAGAATCTCTCCCTGATAGTTCAAATCTCGAATAACTTGAAGCATCTCTAATGAATTTGGATTAGGCACATACTTTTCATCGGATGCTAACCTAGGGAACTTGAACAATTGCTTGAACTGAGCTAAATTAAGGATTAATTCCTGCTTGTTCATCTGGAAGGTGATCAACCTCTTAGATAATTGTTTTCCCTGGGAGATCGATGCGGTGGCCCAAAACTCTTGCATATAAACTTCGGGAACTGATGTAGTGACTCTAAGGGCATTCTTCAAGGGTGACATGTCTAGGATATCCATGGGTACTTTAAAAGCTGCATAAGTTAGATCAAAGTCCTCTCTCAGACGAAAGTTGTTCTCTGCAGATTGCAACCTAACATTAAGTGCAACTAGTGCGATGTCTAGTTGCTGTTGTTGTTCTTCGGTGATTGACATGGTTCCTGCTTAAGATAACACAAACACAATTGATATATACAAACATATACATCGCATTATCCATGAAAATCCGTAGCATGGTGAGTATAGAACAACAAATTTCATCACATATTGTTTAAACACATTAAGATAATACAGACAACGTTCATATGAAATACAATTATACATTAAGATTAAGAACTAAAGGCATGGTAGTAAAGCACAAACATTTTATTCTAGGGACATAACAACCTAGCTATAGTTCATTGAGGATTTGGGTTTCCTGGTTGTCATTAACACTACTTCTGTGGGAGAAATAGTATAAAGATGACGATGAAGTTCAAAAACCACTTCAGTAGGCCTAGGAATTACTACAACCTCAGTAGGTATCAGTAAAACCTCAACCTCAGTAGGTGTTGGCAAAACCTCAACCTCAGTAGGTGTTGGCATAACCTCAACCTCAGTAGATGTTGGCAAAACGTCAACTTCGGTAGGTTTGAACTCAACAGTTGCTTCCATTGCCTGAGAACAAAACACAATATATGGAATAAATAATTTTATCTCTTTTGTTTACAGAAATATCAACTTATAAAATAAGATGAATTTTTGTAATAAGAAACCTTTCAAGTATTCTTATGAGAAAATATTAATTAACTCCAATCAAAATTGTGTTCGTATTAAAGGCCCTAATTCTAAAGTCCTAAAAAAACCTTAATATTCATCTAAGTCGAATGCCTAAGGTGGAAGCTTACTATCTTAAAGATATGTGAAACATATTACTTAACAACAACAAACATATCGCAAAGTCTATAAGTCCAAGTATCACAATGAAGACATATGTTCCATCGCAATAGCAAACACCTATCTATCGCAAAGACAACCATTTACTTTCATCACAATATTATACTAGTGTTTCCATCACAATGACATTTAATCTATCACAATACATCACCCATCACAATGTCATGACGCAATGGCTCATCGCAATATTCCATCGCAAAGTTCCATCGCAAAACACCATCGCAATATTCCATCGCAATAACCATCGCAATGATGCATCACAATACCCCATCGCAATTTGTCATCGCAATGACCATCGTAATGAAGCATCACAATACACATCGCAATGAGGCATCGCAAAGACCATCGCAATCTGTCATCGGAATGACCATCACAATGAAGCATCGTAATACCCTATTGCAAAGATCATCGCAATCTAGGCGACATTATCAATGCCAGTCTGGGGGATTCAATTTAGGGTTCGATACTGAATATTAAGCTTATCCATTCAAAACCTATGTATATCTAAGTCGAATAATCGAAAACCCTCACTCTATTTCATGATTCGAGCAAAAATCAAATCGAAACCCTAATTAGATAAGATGATCTGATGGGGACAAAATCTATGAATAGGCACAGTTTGTAAAGTATTAAGCATATAATCAGATGATACCTATAAAGATAACACAACAGTTTTATCACAATAATGAAGGTTTGGAAGATTCTTGGCTATGGCGGCAAAGATATGAGTGTGTGTGTGTTGCGACAAAGTGAATAAACATAGGGGGTGGGATGTTTGACTTAGGTCAAATATCAAACCATGTTTGCAAAAGAGTGCATTTTGGTCCCCCCATTTTTCAAGTATGATTAAAACTTGCAATAAAACAAGTTAACAACATCTCTTTCCCCGAATTCTCTTAAATTGTGAACACGAACACACCACAAACGTTTCTATCGTTATGACTTAAGGTATGAGATAAAATACCTAAGGCTAAAACAACTCTTCATACATAGGGCACACATTGCACATAAGACACACAAAGGACACATTTCTAAAAAACCATTTGAAGACCAATTTAAAAAACCAAGATGAAAGGATATTTTCTCCCCCTTAAACTCTGACTCGTGTTCTAATTAAAGAGTAGTAGTCATTGAAAGGAGTTAAACAACGATGAAGACATTTTCTTAAAGTGATTTTCGAAACGATTCTGCTGGCAATAAGATTTCTCTTATTTTAACAAAATAAGTGCACTGAAGCGTACACAGATTTGTATTAGACCAAGTTATAAAGTAAACTTGATCCCTTACAAGGTTTTAAAATAAACTTTGCCCGAGAAAATTAATTCCCGTTGTGAGCCAACGTTTTTAGAAGAAATACGTGACTTTAATGCGAAAAGCGGGTTGCAGTTAGAAATAACTACAAGCCATGATAGACATGATATAGTTCTAGTGATAGAAAGTTAGAGAGAGGTGAAGGAAAGTGTGTGTTTTATTTCAAGTGAAATGAAAACAAAGGTAAAATGACACTAACCTTCCACACCCCCATGGAGAGTCATAGGGGGTATTTATAGGCCTATCTAAACTAGACAATCCATCCTTTACATATTAAGTCCCTGCGTATAGCAATGGATATATATCTAGTCCAACTCACGTGAAAGGCGCCAGCTTACCAAAAAGTAAGTCTAACAATCTCCCTCTAAGATGGTGACTCACGTGAGTTGGTTACAATGATTGCTACAAGCAAAAATAAATACAAATAATAAACGTGAATTCCAGCATTCCTTGAGACAGTCTTCAACGACCTTCATCTTCTTGAATACTCCAGCTCTATTTCTTCAGCTTGTAGAATCTAGTTGAGTTTTACTCCCTCCCAACTAGAAGGCCTTTCATTTAACTAGCAGTAAATACTGGTCCCTCCCAAACAGACACTTCTAAGGAAATCTTTGGGAGTTGATAACGTCATCAACATTTTCTCACAATTTGAAGCAATCCCAGTCTTGATTCTATGAGAGATTACCAGAAGTACACACTCTATCCCGATCATGAAGTCAAACTGTAGCACCAGAGTCAATTAAGTCCCGGAAATGTAATTTTCTCCTAACAGGACATTGATGATATAAAGTTGCCACATCAAAGTCAATTAAGTCCCGAATGTAGACAACTTATCCCTTTATGTAGAAGCGGTAACACCAAAGTCAAGTGACCCCGCATGTACACATTTCTCCCTCCAGAATGATACCTATTAAGGGAATCATCCTTCATGTGTGTACGTGGTATGCCAACTGAAACCGCTTACTTAGTAACCAATACTATGTGAGAAGATGTCAACAATATCTCTCTAAAAAAATTCTCTCTTGCTCACCCCGAATTGAATCCCCTTATCAATTGTGTTGGCTATTGATAGTGACTACTGGTGAAGATAACCCGATAATCCTAACTTGAAACAGAAGTAGAATTCCCCAAACTTGAACTTAAGCTTGCACTATTGTAGAATGAAGAGCGATGCAGAGATGTCTTAAACGTACCCTATACCAAAAGGCGGTATAAAAAAGATACAACTTCTCTAAAGTACCCTATACCAAAACAGACGGTATAAGAAAATGTACTACACCTCTTGAAGATATCCACAACAGCAAGTGCGTGTGACACTGAGAACCGCAACGAAGCTCCCAAAAAATGATAGTTATCCATGTCGTCTTCCATCCTCCCATTAACACTGGAAACTAGATACTTCAAGTCTTATTCATAACCATATATGCTCGAACAAGTTATCTTATATAGTCGTAAGTACTCCTTTAAAGATAAAATAAGAACTCCTTCGAGAAATCTCACTTCAACCTCAAATAAGTAGCATCGAATCATCTTCGTAATCACATAAACCGTAATAGTCGTTAGGAATTTAGGTGAATTTTTGATAAGGATTGTTTTAGTATAATGTATCGTGTTTGTTGTGTTTGTTGTGTTTGTTGTGCTTGTTGTGTTTCTTGTTCGTGAAGAAGTGTTATGATCGAAAACGGATATTCGGCCTTGAATGTCACTGTTTAAACGGCCTGCCAAAGTAATAAAATCCTGTCACATAAGCATTTAACCTGACAAATATTTTACTACTCGGTTCTTTCGAAATATCCGGCTCAATCCAATAATAACTCCCGTAATTCACATAATTCATCATAATTAATTTTGCACCATTCGGATATATAATCGGTCATCCCGAATACAATTGCAAAAATTAATGGGCCCACTATATGCCTTCGATTAGAGTAGCGATCGGCCCGTATTCGAATCACCAACATATCAAATTAACTAAACCATTTTCCAAATTCGGACCAAATATTCAATTAAGCGGATCAAATATTCAACAAAGGCCCGATTAAAGATATATCAAACGCAGCCCAACTCCATATCAAAATAACAGAAAACCCATTATAGTCTGATGGATATTATATTCGGACCATTTGAGATTATACAACCCGATCTAATGACATAAGTTATATAACCCCAAATCCTAACTATTAGGTTATAACTTACCTAATATTACTCCATCTACAAAATATGCAGCCACTAGACAAAATCACCAAACCCAAATCCTATCTTCCCAAAACTAACGCCTCATTCTAAATCAGTCACCACATAGATTCCATCGTCTCCTACCCCCAAATCTCATCTTCAATCTTAATCACATAAACAATCACGAAGATCATTTGATTTCAAATAATCACGAAAATCAGTGATTAATTTATGTTACTCAAATCAAAACCCATACAATTAGTCAAGAACATGAGACGAGACGAGAATAGATAAGTCTTCAAGATCAGAATGGTCTCGGTAGGTATGATAGATGATTGCATGTCGGTTTTTGTTTGAAATCGAGATAAATAATGAGTCTAACATGCTTGTTATACTCAAGTCTTATCATATCTCGAATATTAAAACGGGTGAAAACCCTATACGGATCTGTGATGAGATGTGTCAAACGAAACAAATCTCGAAAATATATTAAAAACGTTTAACCAAATCTGGGATCGTAATTGAGTATGATTTTGAGTATGATGATGATGATGATGAATTTTTTAAAACTGATATTTTCGAGGTGGAGGTGAATAGAGAAGATGGGATAGATTAGTCGAGTTGAGGTATAAATGGAAACGGGATTGGTAGAATTTGTTAGAAGGGTTTGATTTAGTATAACATTTGATGATGTTTGTATGAACATGAGTTCAAAACATATTTTTCTATTTAATTGAATCTTAACTGGTAAAATAAAAGATGGGTTTGGATTGTTTGGAGATGGGTAAGTCTCGGAAGATTTTTGAAAAATCATGTTGTCGCAATGTTTAGAGTCAGTATCTCAATGATTTTTAAAAGTTCTATTGCATTATTTTCTAAACTTGTCGCAATGTTTAATGAAACCATCACAATGTTTTGAAACATCACCCATCGCAATGAGTCAAAATTTTCCCATCGCAATATAGCATGCCATCGCAGTAACCACACCCCATCGCAATGTCATTGGTATCTCCCATCGCAATGAGACAAACCACCCATCGCAATGAGTCCCATCGCAAAGAGTGAACCACCCATCGGAATGAGTCCCATCGCAATGAGTCAAATTTATCCCATTGCAATGTAACCATCGGAATAAGCCATCTGAATAGGGTTTTGACCTATCAATGTTAACCCCGAAAAAATGGATCTGGTCCATTTGTTTTTTTCCTTTTTCCCCAAAAAGATTAGATCTATTGATGTATGACGGGACAAAAAAGCTAAACGAGTACCAAAAAATATGGACAAAAATGATGAAACTTTACCAGACACAGATTTCGAGACATAAATAGATTAAAAATAATAGATATTTTGAGACTTGAATTGATAAAAGTAGATTATAACAAGACACGAATACCAACCATGAATCTGAATGGTACAAACCATGAAACTGATAACACATCACGAATCTGATAACACGTCACTAACACAAACGCACACGGATACAAAACACCCCCGGTTAGCTTTGATACCTATTGTAGAAGTATGGTAATCTATGATCTATCAAGAGGGTTGTTGTTTCTAGAGAGAGAAACTAGAGAGAGAGATGAGAGAAAATGTAAATGTATTATGTGGGAAATGAAAACAACCAACACCCCTTTCCATGGTGGAAAGGGGTTTATATACCCAAGTCCCTTAGTGGACTTGGACCTCCGGCCCATGAACATGCTCATGGGTCGGGCTAACATAAACAATAATTAAACTACACTACGAGCTCTTACCTATATTGTTCGAGTGATCGAGACTTTCTAAATACAAAAAACGTATTTCCAACACATGCTGTATTTATGTCATCTGATCACTTTCACCCTCTTCATCTGATTTAGATTGTAGCTTCTTCTTGCCCTTGTCATTTGGGTCAATCTTTACTTGTTTCTTTGTAAACCTTGATTTATCTTCTCCCTCATTTGGTTGTTGACCCGGTATAATAATACCTTTTGTAGTAGGTAATAAGTGTGTAAACACTTATCCTTTTATCACTTAAAACAATGAAAATTGAGACCAAAATGTGTAATTAATATGGTAAATGTCGGAATTATGCATGGTTTGTGTTTTTGTTATGAAATAGGTACAAAATGTCAAAAGGAGAAAAAACACGGTGTTTCACGGTCATTTATTGAAGAAAAGGACAAAAGAAAAGGTTAAGAAACAACAAAACGAGCACGACAATGGAAGGAACACAAAATTACGAAGCCAACGATCCCAACCTCGAATCGTAAATCCTCATAGTTTGTTCTCTATTAATTTTTTAAGTTTAATTAGTTTTTAAATTAAAAAATAAGTTTTTAAATAAATAAATAATATTAATAAATTTTATTTCCAAAAAACAAAAAAATATAGTTTTTATTTTATAATAAATAAATAATTTCCGTTTATTATTATTATTATTATTATTATTATTATAACATTACTTTATTAGAATAAAAAGATTTACAAAAAGTTAGTGGGAAGCCGAGATACTAACTGGGCCCCCACTCCCTTTTGAATACAAAAGCTAACTCTATCAAAGATAAAAGTACCACTCTTAACATTATTTGAGTGACTAACAGAAATAGACTTAACACGTGAAAGTGTGTTCAAAGCCTCCGTATCGAACTCCCCAAAAGTAGAGAAGGCGAATGGTATGAACTTGTATCCGTTGTCCTCGCATGTAGATGAATACTTTCTCTTTTTCTTCTCCATGACATTTTGCAAAGCTACCCCTGGAGCCCATGAATTTGCCCCCATACCAGCAAAGGGAGAGATGCATGTCACATCCAAGCACGTGTCTTTACCTTGGAGCCAATTAAACAATAAAAGGTCGGCAGTTCGTAGATCATTCCCGTCATCCGAGAGGAAACCAATTGGAGCCTCCTTTCGCACCATGATCCCAACCTTATTATTATTATTATTATTATTATTATTTTTAATAAACCATCACTTTATTATTATTATTATTATTATTATTATTATTATTCTTATTTTATTTTTTGAGGAAATTTTTATTTTATTAATCACACAAAATTGGAAGGGAGCCGCGAAACAAGTTGCGCTCCCCCCCCCCCTTTTTGAATACAGAAACCAAGTCTAGAAAATAGAAATGAGCCACTCCTAGCATCATTAGAATGACAAACAGATAAGCGTTTGAGACGCGAAAGAGTAACCAAGGCTTCCTCCTTTTATTATTATTATTATTATTATTATTATTATTATTATTATTATTATTATTATTATTATTATTTTATTATTTTTTTTATTATAATAAGCACTTTATTAGAATAATAGGATTTACAAGAAATTAGTGGGTAGCCGAGATACTATCTGGGCTCCCACTCCTTTAGATATAGCAAAACCTATCCTATTAAAAATAAATAGGGGGTCAAAGTCGCCAGGGTGTCAAAGGGGTAAGGGTAATAAATAAAATTTGAACATATATACACAAGGGTCGCCCAGCCCAGCTGGTGCACCCTTGGCCTTTAGAGCCGTGAACCAAAAGACCCGAGAACGAGCCTGTCTTGAGCAAGTGTTAAGGTTTTTTAGCTAGTGCCACATGGCACTCTCTGAGTGGTCCACGTGGCAACCCGGTTTAGACCCATTCTAGACCAGCTAACGTCATCATGACGTCAGCATCACACGTGGTGGCGGCTGGCCAATGCCAGTGCGCCACGTGTCACTGACATTTAATGATTACTATGCAGGTGGAAGGTCTGAGGTTGCAGGGCGGCTGGCCGATAGGAAAGCGACACATGGCTGTGGAAGGAGGTCAGTACGAGGTGGAGGTGTCAGTCTAACGAGTCAGTCTGACATGTCAGTCTGACATGTCAGTCTGACATGTCAGTCTGACATGTCAGTCTGACGTGTCAGAATGTCAGATGTGGCAGAATATCAGTGGCGACTGACCAATGAGATGATGACACTGTGGGGAATAAATTAAGGCCAGATCACTTGAGCGCAGACAAGAGTAAAACAAGCGTTGGCAAGAACAAAACAAGCGCTGACAGCTCAAGCGTTGACAAGATAAAGTCAAGCGTTGACACATTGAAGACAAGCACTGATGGAAAGATATACTCTACGCATTTATTGTATTCTAGATTACTTCTAGTAAAGATAGGAACAACAATGTATTTTCTATATTTATCTTTACCTAGAATAGCTGATACGTAGATTATTTTACAAGGCTTCTTATGTCTATAAAAGAAGACCTTTAGGTTAATGTTTCATATAAGTTTTCATTCGTAAACTACTTTCATTGTAAGCAAGTTTGATATCATTAATCAAAGTGAAAGTTTGTTTATATCATTGTGTGTTCTTGTTTAAGTGTTAATTCCGCATAACACTTAGATTATCATAAGCATATACAAAGGTTTCTCAAGTGTATTACTTGATCTAATCTCGTATACATAAAGCTAAATCGATCTAAGTTTGGGATCAACAAGTGGTATCGGAGCTTGTTGAGGAACTTTTGATCTTAAAGAACACAGGAACCCTAAAAATCACCAAAACCCTAATTTTCTCAAAAACCCTAACAACATCATGTCTGAAGCAATAACCTCCTCCTCTTCATCTTTACCAAACATCAGGATTCCCATGCTTGATGCAACCAACTTTGATTTGTGGAAATTTAACTTTGAGCAATATCTGGGGATCTATGACTACACACTCTAGGAGATTATTGAATATGGAAACACATTGAATAAAGCCCAAAAGATTGCTAATGTTATTGCTCAAAGATCAGCTGTTGCTGGATGTTCTGAAGAGGATAAGAGAGAAAAACCTAGAGATGGTAGAGTTGTGGCTGCTGATGACATAGCAAAGAAAAGGGTCGACATGAAAGCCCTAAATATTCTGAAAGTCTCTTTCGGACAAGAGAACCAGCATAAATATAGAGGCTATGAATCTGCTAAAACCCTTTGGGAAGCTCTTGAAGTTGCATATGGTGGCAATGCAGACACTAAGGAAGAAAAGAAAAAGCAACTCATGCATGATTATGCTGTCTTCAAAGCTCAACCCAATGAGAAACTGAGTAGTGTGAGAAGCAGATTGCTTGACATTACAAGCAAGTTGTCCTTCATGGGGACACAACTTGGTGATGTTGACATTAATGCTATCTTTCTTAAAAGTCTTGGTAAGGCATGGAAGATTGAGGCAAGATCTATTCTTGCCAACAATACTTACAAGAGTTCCTCGTTTGATGACATCTACAACAAACTAAGGCTGTTGGAAGATGAAACTCTCTTAGAGCATGGAAGCAAGTTACCACCAGTAACATGGCCTTCTTCTCTCATAGTGAAGGTCAATTCAATCAGAAGGACTCTTACATGCATCCAGTTACTGGATCATCATATGTCAGCGCTGGAACAAGTCTTGTCAACGTCTCCTATTCAGACACTGACACATTCAAGACTCTTCAAGAGTTAAACCTGCTGGTTTAGATTTGGATACTGTATGTGCTTATATTGCTTCTTTGCCCAATGGTTCAGTGATTACATATGAGGACCTTGAGCAGATAAGTGATGAGAACTTGGAAGAAATGGACATCAAGTGGAACATGGCTCTTGCTAGTATAAGATCAAATAGGTGGAACAGAAGGTTTAAGAAGAAGATGACCTTCAATGCTAAAGACACAGCTGGATTTGATAAATCCAAAGTTGAATGCTACAACTGTCATCGTATGGGGCACTTCATGAGGGAATGCAGATCTCCTAGAAGATCTGAGGCTGGTAAACCCTCAAGTCAGGTTGTTAAAGCTCAGGATTCCAAAGCCATGGTTGTTGTTCAAGGAATTGATGGCATGGGATGGGATTAGAGCTATCTGGCTAAGAATGTTGAAGAGGATAAAGCTTTGGTTGCTGAGGTTGAAGAAGAAGAGCATGTTGAATATGCTCTCATGGCACACTCCTCCTCTTCATCTGATAATGAGGTATACAATGATGCTTTTTGTAGTAAAGGTTGTAGGTTAAACACTGAGAAACTTAACAAAGAAGTGTTAAGATTAATGGGTGATGTGAGTACTGAAAAGTGCAAACTGTCTAATTACCAAGTAGCTCTCACTCAAACTGAGAAAACCGTTTCTGAATACAAGAAAACGGAATTTGACTTAAAAGATAAAATAAATATCTTAAAACATGAGTTAGAGACTAGTATGGATATTAGAAACATCATGGAAAGGGTTAATGGTGAGTTACAGGCTAAATTAGATGAGGCCATTAAAAATAAAGACAATGTTGGCCTTAAAATTCAAAGATTTGATAGAGCCACTCAAACCCTAGGAGACTGTGTGGGTAAACAAAGGGATCCTAAGGATATGACTGGGATTGGGATGAATGATTACTCTTTGGTTCCACCACCAGCTGGTGACTTCTATGGTGTCCAACAAAAGGACCTATCTTGGACTGGTTTGCAAGAATTCCAAGAGGAGGAATTCATTCCTCCACCAAGAGTTGTCACTCCAGTTGAAGAGTACCAACAAAAGTTGACTGATCTGAATGAACGGAAGAAAGCTAACCCTACTTTGTTTGTTAAGGGTGGCTTACTATGTGAAAGTCCCAATGAGTCAACTCCCATTAAGGTTACAAACCCAGTCACTGGTAAAGCTGTTGACCTAGGCTCAAACTCTGATAGAAAACCTAGCATTAAATATGCAGAGATGTATAGGAATACTAGGTCACCCAAGAGCCAAGTTAGCAATAATGGAACAGGCTTCTTCTCTTCTAGACCTAAGGTTGTGTCTAGAAAAGCTTGTTACACTTGTGGTAGCTTTTTAAACTTGGCATACAAGTGTGTCAACGCTCCCAAAGCCAGCGCTGACAGGAACAATTTCAGCGCTGACAGGAACAAAGTCAACGTTGTTAGAAAGTCAAACATTGTCAGACCCAAACCTTGTGTGCAGCAAAGTCCACAAGTGATTAGACCTGCCCCATTCTTTACTAGAGGGTCTAACACTCATGGACAAAGACCATTTAAAAAGACAAACACATGGTCTAATAGGCAATGGGTTTCTGTAGCAAACCCTAGATTCAACGCTGACAAGGGTAATTTCAGTGTTGACAAGACTAATTTCAACGCTGACAGAAACGTGACCAGACCTAAATATTTGCAACCACAAGGTAAGAGGTCTAGAGCTTCTTCAAGTTTAACATGGAGACCCAAGAAAGATCGAAACCCTAATGATATTGGGATTTCAATGACCTGCAACAGATTTAATTACATTTCAAAGGTCATTACAAAACCTATTGGGGTTAACTGGGTATTTCATCCTAAGAAGGATGAGAATGGGGTTGTTGTGAGAACTAAGTCTGTTCTTATTGAACAACCAGATGAATCCAAGTCTTTTAAGACTTGGGTTCCCAAAGAAAACTAATTTGTTTTCTTTATGTGCAGCGCATTCAAAGACAGGTCCATGATTATGGATATTGGGATAGTGGATGCTCAAGGCACATGACAGGGAAGGAAGACTATTTGACCAACTTCACTCCCATTAAGGATGGTGACAAGGTATACTTTGGAGGCGGATATGGTACTATCACAGGCAAAGGAACCCTTCTCACCAAGAATTTGCGTTTTGAAAACGTCTTTCTGGTAAAAGAACTTGATTACAACCTTTTTAGTGTATCACAAGTTTGTGATAACAAAAATAAAGTTCTGTTTACGGATACTGAGTGTTTGGTGTTAAGCAAAGATTTTAAGATCCCTGATGAGAAATATATTGAGTATAGAACACCTAGGCATAAGGACATATACAATGTGAATTTGAATGGGATTAAAATAAACAATAATATGTCTTGTTTTTATGCTAAAGCCTCAGTAGATGAAAGTAATTTGTGGCACAGGAGACTAGGGCACATAAATTTTAAAAATATAAATAGACTTGTGAGACTTGGTTTGGTTGATGGTTTGCCTGAGAAGGCCTTCCACAAGGACCACTCTTGTGTTGCATGTCTTAAAGGCAAGCATCACAAGGTCTCATTCAAGTCCAAACAGGTGCATACTAGTTCTAGACCTCTTCATATGCTACACATGGACCTCTTTGGTCCAACCAATATAGAAAGTTTGAATGGTAAGTCATATTGCTTTGTTATCACAGATGACTTTTCTAGGTTTACTTGGACATTCTTTCTAGCAATGAAGAGTGACACAGCTGATATTCTAACTGATTTTATCACTCAGATTGAGAAGAGGTCTGGCAATGAGGTTAAAATGCTTAGGAGTGATAATGGTGGTGAATTTAGGAATAAGAAGCTAGATGACTTCTATGCCAGGAAAGGAATTACTAGGCAATTTAGTATTGCTAGAACCCCACAACAAAATGGGGTTGCTGATAGGAAAAATAGAACCCTAATTGAAGCAGCCAGAACAATGTTGGCTGATGCTCATTTTCCTATAGCCTTTTGGGCTGAGGCTGTTAATACAGCTTGTTATGTTCAAAATAGAGCATTGGTTAACAAAATTCAGAATAAAACACCTTATGAGTTGCTTTGGGGAAGAAAACCTAATATTGGGTTTCTCAAACCTTTTGGTTGTCATGTAGTAGTTTTGGACACTAGTGATGCCTTAGGTAAATTTAGTGCAAAAGGTGATGAAGGCTACTTCATGGGGTATTCAGTGCAGAGCAAGGGATATAGGGTTTATCTTAAAGAGGAAAAACGTATACTTGAAAGAGTACATGTTAGGTTTTTAGAAAATTATCCTAGTGATCCTGAAAGTGGTCCTAATTGGTTGTTTGACTTGGAACCCTTATCTAGAACTTTAAATTATATGCTTGTCACTAATCCAGACATTGTGAAGGTAACTTTAAATGTTGTGGAGGAACAAGTTGTTGATGTTTCAGCTACACAGGTTCATGAAAAGGTTGGATCACAAGCAGAAAAGGCATCTCCTATACAAGAATATGTCACAATTCCCATTTAGACAGATGCTTTTGCTACTGGTAAATATAATGGTGGTTTCCAAGTACCACCAGATATAAACATGCATGGTCCTTCAGGCGCTGACAAAGGCAAATCTAGCACTGACAAGACCAATTCCGACGTTGATGGTTCAGACGTTGACAACAACAGTTCAAGCGTTGTTAGCCCAAGCACTGACAATCAAGATTCAGGCGTTGACAACACCTTTGCACATCTTTTCTCCTCCACTTTTAACAAGGTGAACCTTCCAATTCATATGAAGAAGGTCATCCTTATGTTGATATAAGAGAGTCTGATGAAGAAGATATTGGCAACATGGAGAATGAAGTTGAAGATACCAGACTTTTTGAGGGAGGAGTACTTACTTCAGTCATGAAGAATCATCCTCCTTCTCAAATCATTGGTCCTGTTAATACTCCAGTTCAGACTAGAAGATCTCATCAAGGTCATGGTGGGTTTATTGCCAATATACACAAGAAGGTTGATACCCCTCTTATGCAAGCATGTTTGTTTGCCTATTTTCTGTCACAACAGGAACCCAAGAAAATATTTGATGCTCTCAAAGAACCAAGTTCGGTGGAAGCAATGCAGGATGAGCTTCACCAATTTGCAATTCAAGATGTTTGGGAGCTGGTTGATTGTCCCAGATATGTTAGACCTATAGGGACAAGATGGGTTCTAAGGAACAAGAGAGATGAAAGAGGCATTATGGTTAGAAACAAGGCAAGGTTAGTGGCTCAGGGATATACACAAGA
Source organism: Glebionis coronaria (assembly GCA_025667525.1). Taxonomy (NCBI): domain Eukaryota; kingdom Viridiplantae; phylum Streptophyta; class Magnoliopsida; order Asterales; family Asteraceae; genus Glebionis; species Glebionis coronaria. The sequence goes on from CM046877.1 coordinate 461,793,994, forward strand.
GGAGGGGATAGACTATGAGGAGGTCTTTGCACCAGTTGCAAGGATTGAAGCTATTAGGATTTTTCTAACCTATGCATCCTGCATGGGCTTCACTGTCTATCAAATGGATGTCAAGAGTGCCTTCCTCTATGGAACTATTGTTGAGGAAGTATATGTAATGCAGCCTCCTGGATTTGAGGATCCAGAGCATCCAGATAAAGTGTATAGAGTCAAAAAGGCTATGTATGGCCTTCATCAAGCCCCTAGAGCATGGTATGGTACTTTGTCTACCTATTTGGTGGACAATGGATTCAAGAGGGGCACCATAGATCAGACACTATTTACAAAGAAGAAAGGCAAGGATGTGTTGCTTGTCCAGGTCTATGTTGATGATATCATTTTTGGGTCTACTGATCCAAAGATGAGTGAGGATTTCTCCAAGCTTATGACAGACAAATTCAAGATGAGTGCTATGGGGAGATGAACTTCTTTCTTGGTTTACAAGTTCAGCAGAAAGAAGATGGTATCTTCATCTCCCAGGATAAATATGTGGCTGAGATCTTGATGAAGTTTGGCTTTTCTCCACATGAAAAGAGGGCTACCACTCCTATAGATAGAGAACACCTTTGGGGAAAGATTGGAGATGGGAAAGATGTTGATGTCAGGCACTATAGATCCATAATTGGATCCTTGATGTATCTTACTGCCTCCAGACCTGACATCATGTTTGCTGTGTGTGCTTGTGCACGCCATCAAGTGACTCCCAAAGAATGTCACCTTTATGCTGTGAAGAGGATCTTTAGGTACCTAAGATTCTATCCTAGTCTTGGTTTATGGTACCCAAAGGATTCACCATTGGAGCTGATTGCATATTCAGATAGTGATTATGGAGGTGATAAATTTGATAGGAAATCCACAACTGGTAGATGTCAGTTTCTTGGGAGCAGGTTGATATCTTGGCAATGCAAGAAACAAACAGTGGTGGCTAATTCTACAACTGAAGCTGAGTATGTGGCTGCAGCTGCTTGTTGTGGACAAGTTTTGTAGATTCAGAACCAGCTGTTGGACTATGGGTATAATTTCATGCATACCAAGATATTTGTTGACAATAACAGCACTTTATGCGTCATTAAGAATCCTGTGCATCATTCTAAAACTAAACAAATAGAAATTAGACACCATTTTATTAGAGATTGCTTTGAGAAAGGTTTAATACAACCAGATAGGGTTGACACTCAGGAAAATGTGTCAGATTTACTAAATAAACCTTTTGATGCTAGGAGATTTCAATACTTGGTAACAAGTATTGGAATGGTCAATCTTATATAATATGTGTTTTGGAGTCTTTTTGTAAAAGTATGTACAAGATGATGCATTGTTATTGGTCTTATTTATGATTTAGATTTTCCAATATATTTTTCTAACACTGACAAAGATTGCTTGAACGCTGATAAGTTTTTTTGCAACGTTGTTAGCAATATAATTGTCTAACGTTGACAAAGCTTCTCTCAACGCTGTCATGTGTTATCGGGGCGTTGTCAGCAACAATGTTAGTTTTGTGGTTTTCAATCTAAATGTGCAGATGGTGTTAGCAGTATACCATTGGATACAGAGTTGCTTATGGATCAATGGAGAAGCATTTGGACAAGTTTTTATTTATGGATGATGGTTGGAATTATTAATTCCTATCTTGACATAAATTTTTATGTTCATGCATGATTTTAGCAAACTTATGTATCATAGTTTAAGGGGAGGTTTTAGGAACCTTTAGGATGTTTGAGTATCCATATGATACTCTTATCACAATTCTAGATTGGGTCCACAGGTGAGTATGAGTTAGTTTTACTAAATCATGAGGCACTGTAGCATGCAAAGTTGATATACTATGCATGCTACCAAGACATTTTTGGCCTAGAATTGGTTGTGGTCTGTTGGGAGACTTGGGAATAATTTTGTTATGGGATTCACCTGGGAGTAACAAGGAATTTTGTAAGGTAACTTGGTTGTTAAGAGTTTTGGTTAGCAAGGAACACTAGAGGACTGTTATGTCTATCTTGCTTAAGCAAGTGTGCATAACTGGACATTGCTTGCCGCCCTATAACAATTATCAGCTTTTTGGTTATCTTCTCTAGGATAAATTACTTTGTTGAGGTCATTTTTCATTTTTAAACATTTTTTTTTGGGCGCTGACAAGAATTTTCCAAGCGTTGTTGTGTCCAAATTAGACACTGACATGGCTATAGGCAAACATTGACAAGATTATAGCCGTTGGGCGTTGATAGGTTATTTTTGACCGTTGACGCTCAATGGGACCTACCCAGTTGCTACTTTTTGACATATTTTTAGGCCGTAATTTTGGGAGTTGTTACTTTTCATTTAATGCATGAGATAAACTTATAATTTTTCAATATTTTCATGATTGCTTTTTGAAAATACTTGCCTATTTTTGGGCCTATCACATGCATTTTCTTCTCCTATAAATTTGGCTCCTATTTTTAAACAGGGTATCTATAATTCTTGTCTAACACAATTTTCTCTTATCAACTTCATCTTCATCACTTAAATTTAACAGCTTTCATCAATGGCACCAAAGTTTAGACCATCAGATTTGGAATTGGGGTTCAGAAGTCAACATAACATGATCGCGTATCTTGAAGATGATGATACTCTGTTTCCCCAATACACACAAATGGTGGCGTATTTGAACGCAACCCCCTTAAGGTATGCTCTTTCTCATGCACCACTCATTCTAGTCACACATATTAAACAGTTTTGGAACACTGTTAGTTCCTCAACAGTTAATAGAGTGACTACATTGACTTCTATTGTTCATGGGAGACCTTGGGTGGTTACTGAGGCTTTGGTACGCCAAGCCTTGCATCTTGATGATGCTGATGGTATAGCCACCCTTCCCATTAATGAAATAGAACAAGGGCTAAGGGCTTTGGGATATCCTTTCCTGATGAAGGTACCTTAAACAAGTATCATAAGTAGGAATTTCCCTCAGCCTGGAAGTACCTCATACATGTCCTCCTTCAATGTTTGAGTCCCAAATGCACTGCACACAATGAGATCAATAGATCTATTGCCAGTGCTATTGTGTGCATTGCAACAGGGCAAAAATTTAATTATTCTAAAATGATTTTTGAGGGCATGTGTAAAAATAAGGGGAACAAAATGACTTTTGCTTATCCCCGTTTTCTACAAATATTTTTTGATGTCCAAGGTTACTGCTCAAGGGATCATAATGATTTTTATAAGATCCCTGAGTAAAAGAAAGCTATTTTAATGAAGATGAACTCACCACCCCATCGTGACCTACCCTTAAACCAAGCTATGCTTGCTGTTATTGCAGTATCACAACCCCAACCAGACCCCCAACCCCAAATTGACCCTCAACCACAACTTGACCCAATACCTGAACCCATACCTTCACCTGAACATATGCAAATTGACCAAGATCCCTTCAACGCTGACACATTACATGTTGGCGTTGATGTGCCTATTTCCAACGCTGACACACAACCTTCACAAACCCAAACACCCCTTAACCAACCCACATCCACCCATTCTTCCACACCATCTTCCGCAACCCCTGAATATAGGTTGATGAAACGCCAAAGGACTACTGGAGTGTTCTCCTCTGGTGGTCCTAGCCATGTAGCAGAGAGAACCACCACCACAAGTGTGGCTGGTGACCTGGATGAGGCTGGGACTATTGGTTCTGGCTTAGATGTTGGCCAAGGCAGTCCCACCATCATTAAGTCCTCATCCATGCCCAATGAATCTGACTTGGGAGGTCAAATCCCCATTTTAGAAGAGGGCAGACTGGAACCAATGATTCTTATGGAATTGACGGCAGTCTGCATGAGCTTGCAAAAGGAAAATGCAGACTTAGTACAAGTTGTCAGCTCACAAGGCCTTGAACTCAAGCAATTGAGGGAGAGGATTGTTGTTTTGGAGAGTGCTAGTGCCAGGAGGGGTATGGAGGAATCTTCCAAAGGAGAGGAAGATCCAATAAATCTGAGTGATAAGGGCAGCCATGATGGTCAATCCTTGGATGTTGCTGATGCCCTTACAACTTTGAAGAAACAAACAGGTTTTGATACGTCCTTAGTCTCTCCTACCAAATTGAATTTATCATTTACAGCTATTATGATAGAGGTTACAAAAGGCGCTGAGGCTGGATATTTGGGCGTTGACAAGGAGAATTTGGATGCTGACAGAAATATTTTGGGCGCTGATAGGACAAAATTGGGCGTTGACAGACCTGCACATGAAGGTGATGTATCCCAGTCATCATCTATCATCAAGGAGGTTTATGCACAGGTATCATCATCTACCTTACCAACCATTGCACCATCAGATAAAGGTAAGGGTATAATGGTAGAAGAGATTGTTCTAAAGGATGCAGCTCAAGTTGAGTTTGATAGAAGATTAGCTGCACAAATCATGGAACAGGATAAAAAGGAGGTGAAAGAGTCACCATTTGTTGTGACTTTAGAAGAAGGAAGTGATGGAGCTAGCTCAGACTCAAGTGTGATGATTATAGAACCAGAAAGACTTGAGTATGGAGAAGAGTTGGCCAAGGAGAAATTGAGAGAATTGAAATTGCAGGTTGACTTTGACATGCCAGAGGTGGTTCAAATGTACAATGCTTGGGAAGAAAGATGTATGGAGAATCCACACTTGACCACTTCAGATCAAATATGGGGTTTGGAGATTCTCCTCAGAGTTCAGAAGCATTTCCAGGTAATTTTGAAACACAAGGCAAGTAATATTCTCTCAGAATTAAAAAGGGATAGAAGGGAGCTATACTGCATGTTGCTCAGATGTCATTGAGTAGGATGGACTTATCAGAAGTTGAAGGCATTGACATTTGATGAGATGGAATGCAAGGCTTATCCCATTTGGGTGAGAGTTCAAGAAGCAAACACTCTCAGACTTCTTTCTGATGAAAGGAAAGAAGAACTTGCAGAAGAAATGCAACTCAAGAAAGCTATGTTTGTTCCCAGGCCAGTGAAGAAGGGAATTTATCTTGAGTTTCCCAAAGATATGGATCCACTATATCCAAGTAAAGCTGTCATAAGAAAGAGCCTCAAGCTCTCACCATTAGAAGCTTCAGATATGGTGCAAGTGTTACCATTAGATTCCAGAAACCCAATTGTTAGCTATGAAGAAGATGAATGTGGGTTTTGGAAGATTGGCAGATATGGCAAAGAGGTACACACTTTTACCACTCTCATATCTTTGTTTGCAAGTTGTGATAGAGAAGACTTGGTGGACCTTTGGAGGTTATTGGAGACCAAGTATGAGGCTGAAGCACCAACTTCAGCTAATGGAATAAAACTGTGGTCCACATTCAAAAGAATGTGTGGACCAAAAGATGAGGATCCTACTATTTGGAAGGATCTTGAAGATGATGTCAGTGGTCTTCAATGGAGGTTATATTCAGCTGCTGGTGTTTACCATTTGAGTTCTACAAAGTTTGCTGAGTATCTACTTGTGGATGGTCAGTATTTCATATCCAAAGCTATTTTGGAGAAGATGAAGGACACTCAGCTGGAAATAGATTATTCAAGTGACGTGGCAAAAGATTTGATCAGATTTATTCATTACCAATATGAGAAGGTTTGTAAGATTCCTCCTAGTCCTTAATGCTTATTTAGAAACATGATCATAAGAGTGGATATCAAGTTTAGGGGAGGATTGTTGGGAATAAATTAAGGCCAGATCACTTGAGCGCTGACAAGAGTAAAACAAGCGTTGACAAGAACAAAACGAGCGCTGACAGCTCAAGCGTTGACAAGGTAAAGTCAAGCGTTGACACATTGAAGATAAGCACTGATGAAAAGATATACTCTACGCGTTTATTGTATTCTAGATTACTTCTAGTAAAGATAGGAACAACAATGTATTTTCTATATTTATCTTTACCTAGAATAGCTGATACGTAGATTATTGTACAAGGCTTCTTATGTCTATAAAAGAAGACCTTTAGGTTAATGTTTCATATAAGTTTTCATTCGTAAACTACTTTCATTGTAAGCAAGTTTGATATCATTAATCAAAGTGAAAGTTTGTTTATATCATTGTGTGTTCTTGTTTAAGTGTTAATTCCGCATAACACTTAGATTATCATAAGCATATACAAAGGTTTCTCTAAGTGTATTACTTGATCTAATCTCGTATACATAAAGCTAAATCGATCTAAGTTTGGGATCAACAGACACGTGGTAGCGGTGCCGCCACATCAGTACGAGGTGGCACTGGCGGCTAATCACTCACAGCTTGCCACGTGGCATGGTGATGAAAACAAGAAAAAGAGGGGCGTGTGCCAGGCTTTAGTGAGCACAGGACCCCATGAAGTATACAGTTGGTTTCTAGAATAGATGAAAACAATGAAAAAGAAAGGGGCAGCTGTCCATTTGGGCAATACAAACAAGAAAAAAGAGTGAAAAGACTATATTACCCCCCATTGCAGTTGCTTTATAAATACATCCCATTCTCAATGTATTTGTTGTGGAAACCTTGGTTTCCGGATCTTTGAAGATACTAGGAATGCATCATGTTCATATGATTATACAATCAAAGCGGAATTAGAATACGACACATTAACAAGGTGTTTAGGCACAAATAACATGAATTAAAACAATTGAGATGTTCAGTATATTAATAACAAACATCCACTAGACGTGTATACATTTAATCCCACGTCTAGTGCACACACACGTTTAGGTTTACATTGTGAATGAATTATATATAAAAAACCTAAGACCCTTGGTTCCTTTTATAGTATAAGGATTAGGGTTTACAAGAGATAAGAATGAATAAACATGTGAATCTTCTATTTAAATAACTATATACAGAATATATCCTGCATATATATCCAAATAGAATCTTCTAAAAGCTTCTTGTCTACAATTCTATCAACTCTTGAATTGCATGTGACAATGCTTAAATTGTACACAACAACTCTTGAGCCAACAATGCTGGATTTGTTCTTGTCAACGCCTAAATTGCTCTTGACAACGCTTGGACAATAACTTCATGTTTTCTTCGTTTTTGAGTTTCTGCCACATCAACTTTTTGACCCAACAATCTTCCCCTAGTTGATAGTGGCAAAACTCTATGTGTATCTCTTGTAAGTTGCACATGATCTTCAAATTGCTTCCCCTCAAGTGTAGCACGTATTTCTTCCCCTTTTTGTCACATCAACAAGGAAGTAAACAATGTTGCAATCTCTGAAGATTCTCCAAATGTAGCTCTATGTAATGATCTTAAAGAACAATAAATATAATATTTTTGATGTAGAAGAAGAATAACCCAACCTTGTGTTCCATGTCTTGTACTATCCACGTGATAAGAACTTATACCTTTAGCATTATAAGCAGACCTCGATCTCTTGTCAATATTCTCATCCTAAGTGAGACACTGAGCACGATAATGTAACTCCTTCAAGTGTTATGACAAGCCTTCATCACCAACCATGTAAAGCACGAACAAGTTACCTTTAAAGTCTATGATTGGAAGTGCACGACTTTAAGATATGATAGAACACAAACTCGCGAAAATCTTCTTCAATCATCAACCTTACTATAAGAATTCTTCCCCTTAAGCTAACACCTCTTCATGACAAATCTTTATGAAATAATATATCATATGTAAAATTTGATTTTACGGATAACTCTTTTACAAGGCTAACCCGATTACATACTTTAAATATCCATCAAATTCGCACGAATAGTTGCCAACTCGCATCAAGATCATTAATTCCTTTTAAAAATATCCGAGCCATAAATATCAGCATGATATTCTATATTAAAACGGAGATTCCATGTACCTTGGTGTGTATAATCCTCCTTTTTGTGTGCTCAAAACGTCCAATTTTCTCAAACAGCAGCCATTCTTGTGTTGTCCAACATCCTTCTTTATCCAGTATCTTTACCAGATGTATTGTCCAATATCGGACAATACTTATCAGCGCTTGAAATACCATATATCGGACAACACTATCAACGCTGTCAGCGTTGACTTATTCTATCAGCGTCCAGTTCATCAGCGGCTGACCTACACTTGTCAGCGTCAAAAATACGAACGTCAGCGGCTACTTCTGTCAGCGTCTTAAAATATGAATATCAGCGTCTAAATTCACTCTGTATGCAAAGCAATATAAAATTAAGCAAATCACCCCACGTGAATCAACCTTCAAACTTTTTCTTTTGCTCACGTGATGTTTTCCACATATTTTCTTTACTCTGAATCCCTCGTAAAAGCTATATGATTGTACACCAATTATTGGCTTTAATTGATGCTACCTCGTACACCAATCATAAACAGGGATCATATTGCCCACCAAATAAAAACAAGAATTTAGACCACCGAATCATTCAATTGAAAATGCCATTATGCGTTCCTTTGTCAATTTCAGCCAATCATATCACAATCATCATGTGAACGCAAACCTTTCCACCAATCAAAGTGCTATCATCGTGTGAACATACCTGGATTTAACGTCACTTGTTTTTACTCTTTGATTGTGTGAATGCATATGATTTTGACCAATCATATTGGAAGCACCATGTGAACACAACAAGAACTGATCGTGTGAATGGGATAGTTTTCCACCAATAAGAAAACTTACACCGTGTGAACACAATTGTGAAATTAGAAATCACGTTATATCACTTGTTCTTTCTGTCTTCACTAGCAGACATCGACCATTTTACCTTTTTGATCATGTGAACGAAAATTCTTCTACCAATAAGGGCAATAGCTTCGTGTGAATAGAAACATCAACTCTTTTCTTGTGCAAACGTGATTTACAAACCAGTCCTTTTTCTGTTTGAAAGATCGATCTAGGGTTTATGATTTGAGCACCGAAACCCTAATTAGGGTTTGTAACACACCCTTAGTTCGAATCTTCAACAGCTATGAAACCCTCTTTCTCTGTTTATAATTGATTTAGGGTTTGGAGGAAACCCTAACTCATTATTTTATGTGAACTAAGAATTTCATACCTCATTATGCAGCCAACTTCGACCTTGAATAACTTTTTCGTTAGGGCTCAGATCGAAGATTGCTCCAGTGAGATTCAAGACACAAGTGCCAAGAACCTACAGTTCAAAAATCACGAAGATCCAACGGTTAACGAAGGAGAGATCGTGTTTTGAACATGGCTGTCCACAGAAAACTGCATTCACTCACTGCTGACTTTGACGCTTAATAACTTTTTCCTGGGGATAAAACTCGACAATCCCTCCAGTGGATGTTTAGATATATGTATGTAGAACACACATATAAAATTTCGTGACGATCCAACGGTTCAATAAAAAGTTATGACCTTCTGAATACTGCTGCGCACACAAAAACGTCCAGAAAAACCCTAGACGGATTTTTCTTCTTTTCACCATACACGAACACCTTGTTGGTCCTAGCATCACGAGCCACGAGGCTCTGATACCAATTATGGAAACCTTGGTTTCCGGATCTTTGAAGCTACTAGGAATGCATCATGTTCATATGATTATACAATCAAAGCGGAATTAGAACACGACACATTAACAAGGTGTTTAGGCACAAATAACATGAATTAAAACAATTGGGATGTTCATTATATTAATAACAAACATCCACTAGACGTGTATACATTGAATCCCACGTCTAGTGCACACACACGTTTAGGTTTACATTGTGAATGAATTATATATAAAAAAACCTAAGACCCTTGGTTCCTTTTATAGTATAAGGATTAGGGTTTACAAGAGATAAGAGTGAATAAACATGTGAATCTTCTATTTAAATAACTATATACAGAATATATCCTGCATATATATCCAAATAGAATCTTCTAAAAGCTTCTTGTCTACAATTCTATCAACTCTTGAATTGCATGTGACAATGCTTAAATTGTACACAACAACTCTTGAGCCAACAATGTTGGATTTGTTCTTGTCAACGCCTAAATTGCTCTTGACAACGCTTGGACAATAACTTCATGTTTTCTTCGTTTTTGAGTTTCTGCCACATCAACTTTTTGACCCAACATTTGCTAGTTTTTTTTTAGTTTTAGGTAGTGTAGGTTTATTTTCACATAGTAGTTATAGTTTTGTAATTTTATTTTTCTCTCAACTTTTGTATTTCCTTTCAAGTTTTGTACTCTTTCAATTTTAATTAAATTCAAGTTTTACCATAATAATAATCTCCTTAGTTTAATTCTCATCCTACCTTTCTTTTTATTTTCTTTATAATCTACTTTATTATTTAGGATTAGTTTTTATTACTTTTTCCATATAAGTTAGATTTATATAAAAGATTGAAATAATTCATCTTATTTAAAGCTTATTGTGGGCTTATTTTCCTAGATCTAGCTTATTATTGGTGGATTTATTCAATTAGCTTTTTAGCTTTTTAAATCACATAAGTTCTAAGCATATGCTTACAACTTATTAATAAGCTAGGATTTTATTTAGTTGCTTTTATAATATTTAGTTTACATCTTTAATTAATTGCAAGTAGTTAATTAATATAGCTTAAATTTATTTTTCATCTTTAATTCACTTTTTAATTTTATAGATCTACTAGTTTTTAGCTTTGTTTTATAAAATATTTTTAAAATCTAAAAAATAGTTTAGATCTATTAGGTTTTTAAATAAATTAAGTAGATCTATAATTTTTAGCTTTAAAATTCGGCGAATCGATTTATCACTTTTGAAGAGAAGCTTATGGTTTTGATAGATTTGGTTGGTAGATGAATTATTTTATGCGTTTGGTTGGTGATAATTGCAGTAGTTGCGAAGTTTTGGTTTGATTTGGTTGGCCGTGTACTTTACGGGCCGTATTTTGTTGATTTGATAGGCCGTGTACTTTACGGTCCATGCTTTGTTGATTATGTTGATGTTTTTTTAGAGTGTTTAATACAGACTACGGGTACTAAAGTGCTTCTCTTTTTAATTATCTAGCTTAATCGTTTTAGTTTAAATAATTAGATTAATTTAGTTTAAATTGTTTTCAGAAAAATATCTCTTTTATAAAATCGTTTTTAATTAGTTTTAAAAGTTATTTTTGTTTTAAAAATTGATTTAAAAAGTAGTTTTCATTTAGATAAGCTTAGTTTGAGTATAAAGTTTACACCTTTTGTGATTATTAAGCTTATTAGTACATAAAGCTTTAAACTTTATTATCTAAAAAGATTAATAAGCTAAAAAGGTTAAAGCTTTATGCTTTAATCTTAAGTTTATCTTGTTGATTAATTTTCATCATTTTTACTTGTTATTACGTGTTATTATGTGCTTGCATTTAAATTAATTTTGCATTTAGAGTATTTAATATTATTAATTATAGTTTAGTTTTATTGCATCTAGATTTTAAATTGTAGTATAATTTTATTTTGCATTTTAGATTAATTTTCTGTGAAATTATTTGCGCTTTTATTTTTATATATTCCTTAGTGTAAAAGTATTTTCCCATTTTTTTAAGTTTAATTAGAAATAGATACCAAGCAAGTTTTATTATCCAAAAACGATTAATCTTGTGATAAATTTGATATCAATTCGAGTCGATTTGAGTAACGAAAAATACATTAAATAACTTGTTAAAAATACGGTTATTAGAATGGCACCGCTGCTGCATCGATCTCGTTACGATTGACGATTTTTCGTGAGACAATTTAGATTTTGGGATCCGTTCACCTTTGAACGTTATTTTTCTTGTTAGAACATCAAAAACAAAAAAAAATCAAAAAGATAAAAATACAAAAATATAAAACATCACAAAACCAAATTCTTTCCTGAGATTTGCACCAAAAAAAATAAAAAAAATCCAAAAGTAATACTTTTCCTAAAGTATTACACCAAAAATATTAAGTACTATTGTTATTTTTCTTATTTCGATTTCTCTTTTCTTTAGTTGTGAATATATTTTCTTTAAAAATACAAAAAGATTTTCTTTTTACTATAGATTGTAACACCCCCAAATTTATACAACTCAGTACAGCGGAAGACTAGTTGGTGTTACGGGATAGCACATTACTCACATCATAGACAACGCATAATAATCGCGTCGTTTAATAATAAATCATTTCCATTCATAAAGATCAAAGTTACATCGGTCCCAAGTCATTATATTTCATACAAAGTTTTACAAAGTATTTGAATGGAAAATATTGTTTACGTGCGGGCCATGAATTCTTGTCGTCTTCCCGAGAATTACCTTCAAGTACCTGAGATAAAACATGTTAAAAGAAAAGGTCAGCGATAACGCCGAGTGAATTCATAGAGTTTAATAAAATCCATCAATATAATATCAGTATAAAATTATTACTGAAATTCATTTTATACAAAACCTTTGTAATAGGCCATAAATAGCCAAAGTCATTTGATACAAATCTTCATCAAAATCATAATATACGTGTTTGCCTTAAAAAATCATTATACGAATCATTGTCGTTAAAAACACCATACAATACGTTTTGCAACGTTGTATAGATTAAATAAAACCGTTATATGATTATGGTTATAAAAGCCTTAAAAATCATTATACGAGCCAATGTCGTAAAAACGTCATACAATACGTCTTACGACGTTGTATGAAAATAAAAACCGTTATATGAATATGGTTATGAAAACCAAAACACAAACATAATATCAATAGTATGACCCTGTATTGCTAGTCAGGCAATACATCGTAATTCGAAGCGTCTAATAGTATTTCGTTAGTTTTGGATTATTATAAGCCGCATGACATTGTTACCTTACTAAACCAACAACGGGTAGCTAACCCGATACCAATTTTGCCCATCTAAAGTAGCGTGTCGTAACAAAGGTCACGCTATGGAAATCTTCTCATACATAAATTCGCTTACCAATCAATGTGGCACGACGGGGATCAACCGTCAAGGCGCGAACTGGGGTGATCGTCCCCAAATAGTACTATTAAATGCATAAGCGTCTACCAAATCCCGGTAGTTCACAATTCATGCTAATGGGACTTTTAGTGACATAACCTAACTTTAATAATCCATTTAATTTCATCTATCGGGTCCTTTAATCATTTATCGGGTCATACAATCGGGTCATTCAATCATTCGGGTCCAAATCAATAAACAAACAATTGGGAAAAATGGTGTCCTATTTTATAAAGACTAACATGTCATCTCCCTCGCGGGTTTATAAAACATTTATAAAAACATTTAAAATAGTGCGAGGCTATGAACTCACGTTGATGTGGGAAGGCGGGTTGTCGGCAATTCGGACGTACGGTACGTGCTTCAATCACGGAAACCTAGACAAATAATACTCGGTCTTAGACGTTTGTCCAATGACTTTATAAAAATATCAATTATGTATACATATGATGATTATATATATATATGATGATCAAGTGGGTTCACATATTCTCGTTTACTCATTTTAGAGTTACATGTTGATAACTTTTATACTAGTTTTCTCGTCTTACCTATTTACGTGTTTTAGGTCCAACAAGCTTATTATAAGTTATTTAACTTATTTTAATCCATTTTGTACTTTTATTATCAGTACATACACTTTCAAGTTGGGCCCAAATGGGTTAAGCCTAATAAGTTCTTTTTATGGGTGTTTATCTTATCTAGTCCAATTATTAGCCCAAGTATTAGTCCAATATGTTTACTTAGCTCGTTAATGTCCGTATGCCCTATAGTTCGGGTTTTATCGGTTTTTACTTGTTATACATGTCTATATATCAGTATATAAGTTTTATAAAGTTTTCATTAGACGGGTCCAACCATCTAAGTTTTATTTAACAAAAACGTTAATTTTACGGCAATAGCCGAAAAAGTCGTAAAAATCATGTTTATAGTTTTTATTACTTATAAACATTATTTCACCATCATTTATATAATTTATCCATTTGATTAACCTTTTATATATATTTATATAAATAAGTTTTATAAGTTAGTGGGTTTTTATTTTACATTTTATATATTAAAATGTGAGTGCTTATATAATAGTATTATTCTTTTAATTTCCAAAAATCTGATTTTTAACTTCATCTTTACCAAAACTGCCATATCTTGAGTTCTATATGGAGATAGAAGCTCAAATTTTTATCATATAAACTACATGATATGTTCTACATTTAACTCTACTATAGCTACTGTTGAATCATCCTCTAAGTATTTTCTAAAAATCGTCTAAAACAGTGAACTCAGATTTGTACCTTAAACTTGTTTTGATCATATCTCACTCATTAAAATGATTCCAGTGCATGACCAACTCTCACATGTGTACAAGACATATAGCTTACTGTAAATGGATTCTACTTCATCATTTTATCAGTCTATGACCTGTTTCTTTACTGTTTTATACAGCCAACAAATTTAACCAAGATTTTAACCTTGTTTCTTATGGTTTTTCACCTTTTTAATCATGTTTATCAACACCAAATCCCCACATAACATTTTTATCATCATATAATCATCATATACATATACAATAGGAAATAACATACATGTTTACATAATCAAAATAACAAGAAGATGAGGAGGACAATCTTTATACCACCATGTTGATGTAGGTTATGATTTAGACATGGATTTTGATGGAGAAACTTGTGCATAACCATGACCATCTTCAAGATCACCATTCTTCATAAACACCTTGTGGAAAATCAGCCCTACTACTCCATGAAAACTCCTCCTTGGATGTTATAAGCACCACCAATCAATAGGGTTTTAAAAGGGCTTCAACATATGTGTATATAACATAAGATTTTGTGGTTAGATTTTGATCAAATGGGTGTTTGAAGGTGAGATATGGACGAAATCAATGGAGGAGGAAGAGAGAAAATGTGGTTGTTTGCATGTGTGGGAAATGAGTGTGTGGTTTTGGCTAGTGGTTTAGCTAGTTAGTGGAAAGTATAGCTTACATTGTAAGCTAACTAGACAAGTGTAAGTGTATTGTTTACACTTTGACACCTCAAAGGGTGTTGTGTAGCTTGCTTGGGCCGGTTTTGATGGGGGTGGGACAAGTGTCCCACTTATCTCATCCCCATTTATTTACGGATACTCCTCGATTCTAGTTTCCTCGATTTGCGTGCCCTCGGGTCGTTTTACGAAAAACGTTTTTATAAATTATGAATCAACGGCACAAAACGAATCCAATAAAAATTGTCTCATTAAAAACGGAGTTCGAAAACGTAAATACGTAATCCTAGGGTTTCCGGTTTAGTCGTAAAGGACGTTAAAATAAAATAGTAAGTCCTAATCTCTTCTCGTAAATTTGTGAGTTTATGAACCAACACAAATTTAAAACTCCAAAATAATATTCACGGATAAATTTATTTTCTGAAATGTCGGACTGTCACCAAAAACGGTGTATGTAAACGTAAGCACGTAACGTTGAATCCTCCGGTTTAAACGTAGTCGATGCTACTCCAAGACGTAAATCCAAATTTCTTCCCAAAAATATGTGAGTTCATATTGTAAATTGTTTTTAAATAATATTGAGAATAAAATATTAACCATAAATTGACGGATTGTCACAGCATTTACCCCTAAACAGGATCTTTGTCCTCAAAGATCATCTTACCTTACTACTCGCTTCTTATAGAGTTAAAGCCATGTGGGTATTTCCTCCACATTCGGTCTTTTCTCACAAGTGTAATCCATTATAATACGCGAGTTTCATCAAACATAACTACGGGAATAAGATCAGGGTTAATGTTGACTTACTTTCTCTATCCATGATGTTCACGGGTTTTTGATGAATGCAACTTTTCGCCGATCTAAGCTTTACTAAGAACAATCAGATTTTCACTTGATAGATATTTCATCAAGTTTGATATACAAAACATAATTCACGCAGTCGTTGAAGTCCTATGTTAGATCCAGCTTATATGCCTTTCAAACCAATCTTTTATATCATCTCAATGGTCCCAAACAACGGGGACTTATATCCCATGATTTGTCAGATCATGAATTCATTTTTCCAAGGTTAAAAATTGTGGCATAACTTCGCTACCCATTTGGCACTTCAAGATCTACAATTTCACATTCACATAACCTCTTGCCCACTACCGGCAGTTAATAATTAGATCCTAATTTCAACAATCATTTCAGATCTCGCGGGTCGGGTATTTTGCAAGAATAGGTTCGCCATCATAGGAAACCATAAACCTAAGAGACATGTCCAACTCACAATGGGTGTATGTCGGGTGTCTTCATCTCAACTCCAGCTTACAGATGCTCTAATTTCTAAATCTTAACAAGATTCGATCTCGATCCTAATACGATGATTATCAATGATAATCTCTCCAAAGGAAAACGATTATATGGTCTATTACCAAAGGTCAATCATTCAAACATAAAGCAGCACTTATATTACCTTGTATCGTTACTTTACCTCGTCCCTTCGATTTGGGGTGGTACATAGTACTCTCATCAAGGTTCGTTCTCAATGATTTCTGAGCAAATCTCTAGAAATTCAATGCGAAGCGAGGATCTTGATATAGATGTTCGATACAGGCACACCATGTTTACATAATTCTTTTGCATTTATCATTAACGGGAATGATATTAGCAGATTTGGTCAGTCTGTCGACGGTGACCCAAATCGAATCAAATTCAGATGATGACCTCTGCAATAGCTAGACGTTTACTAATGTATGAGGCGATGTCTGCCTTCATAATTTCCATCAGTACAATTTCTTCAGACAAAGATACTTTTAGTCATAAATGACATACATATAATACTTATACTTACAAATTCCAACATAACTATATCTCACAATCCTCCATATTTAGACAATCATATGTGGTCTTTTATACATTTAATGCTATCGGCTTCTCAATTCTTAATGGTTCATATTAGCCGCGAACCTCTTTTATAATCTATATTATCCCTTCTTACAAACATCGTTTATATTTAAATTGTTCGGCAATTTATTTTGCACCTTCATTATTAAGAACTATATCCTAATTGGTTCTTTATCCTTTCTACATAATGCGTCGGTATCTATATTCACTTCTCATAATGATATAATTATCATGTCCACAATTCACTCAGATATTCTTTCTATATTATGCGTCAGTAATTACGTTCACTTTCTCTTGATGAAATAAATATTATAACTGTATTTATTCAAAATTCTTTCTTTATATCTTTTATGTTTCAGTTTCGTCTCATCTATCATTTTTATCAGTTTCTCTCAATCCGTCGTCTAAAGCGTCGATAATTATTATAATTAATTAAATAATTATTAGTTAATTTTTATGAAGCGTAAACGTAAAAGTTTTAAATTTCTTAGTTCGACCAATTATATAAAATGTTCAAAAATAAATTTGAATTTAATTAACACGATTTTTGTTGATTTATTGAAAATATTAATAAGATTCGTAAATGTTCGAAAAACCTTTGTTTATAATTTGGTAGAAGTTTTCTTAGCTTGAAAAGCAAAAATTGTTGTTTCAAATTTCAAGTTATGGTTTTAAATGGTTTCCTCAATCCCTTTTAGGTTATCTAGAAGTATACACAAACATTTACCCCTAAACAGAAGTTTAGTTAAATGGTTTGTGTATAAGGGAATAATCCCTTTTAAAAATCCTTTGTTAAAACATTTGTCAAAACATATTTCCATTTCTTTTTGGAAAAATCCAAAGTCTTAAAGGGCTCTTAATTTTTGAAGAGTCAATTTATATTCCATTATCCTTTTAATCACATAGTTAAATCATGTAAAGGTTCAAGTCTTTAATCACGTGTTAATTATTCAAGGTTCAGGTTTACACTGTTCGGCCAATTCAGGGCAGTCTATAAATAATTATTAACTCATTCTTATTCTTATAAACAAACAAATTATCCTTAATGATCACAAGCATGAATTTATCAAATTACAGCCTACACACGTGATTCATCATAATTATGAATACTACATGTGCATTGTCAATCCAAACGACATCACGTGAAACTCATAATGTTCATTACAAGCACCGGATGTAGTGATTGGAATAGATAATCTCTTTCGCAGATGCGAAGTTGATGATAATCATGCTATGGATCAAATTTGCTAGAACCTTGTAAATGATCGAACAATTCTTCCATTTCGAGTTATGGATATCGTTTTCGATTGTCAATTTACTCAGTTACAGTAATCTATAAATATAAGGAAAGATAACACCATAGCTCTTCAGGATGACAGGCTTGGTATAATAAAATCTTTCTCCGACAACTCTCTCAGTTGTACGGTAATTCCTTTAATTCAGATGGTGCTGACGTACAGTGCACAAGCCACAGGTGCAGCACCGGGAATATAATCAATACCAATTTCAACTTGCCTTAATGGCGAAAGTCTAGGTAATTCACCAACAAATACCTCCTAAAGTTTCAGATAAGATAAACATCTTTTAATACATTCATATTAGGTTCTTCTAGATTATAATATCTATGACTAATTCACAACCGTTCATGGTATAATTTCAAGTCTAAATGCAGGATATGATCATCCATCAAGAATTATTTAGATCACTTTTGATAATCAACATCTTATCTTTTAGGGAATTCTACTCGAGTTCCCATCAATTAAGACAATGTCGTCTTGTCATAATCAATCAATCCATTCTACTGGCACTTCCAATTTTCCAGTTGCATTGCCGTCGATAAGATGTGAACTTCTCAAAAGACTAATAATAATTCTCAATCCCTTCACAAATTCAAGGATATCAGGAGACGTAACTAACCTTAAAAAGAGTAAGGTCAACGCATAATCTACGAGATAGAATTTCAAATCAGATACAGATGAAAACATTTAATGAATATGAATATATCCCCTGTTTTCATAATATGAGTACGCATTCGAAAGCTCCTCGGATCGTTACCCAGGTCATTCAAATGAAATCAAATCAAAATAAATGATAGGAACGTCGATACATCCAGTCGGGTATCAACACTCGGTAATCAAATACTTTTCCTAAGAATCTCACTACGGGAGAATTGGACAAGAAAGAATTGTCAATTGTCAAATAAGACGATCTCCACAGATGAGTAAATTCGACTCAGAAGAATAAATAGTACGGGTACATATGTAGGTGTCCCTAACATTTTGTCCCTATTTTTCACTTCTTGCAGATCTCATAAATTTTTAATCTTTCACAATCTTCAAAGAAAATGTAGTGTTTATTCATTAGTTTTATGGTGACTACTAATCAGCCTTGCATGGTCCATTCCAAATTGTATGTAGGCGCGCAACTATATATAATTTCAAGATCAACGATGCAATACTCAGTTCGTCAAAATGTTATCATCATGTTTATAATAAAAACATTTTCATGCTTAATTCTTAAATAAGAATCAAAAATAAATTTACAAAGATTTTTCTTTGTTATGGAAATAATTAAGTTTCCAAAGCGCTTCATAAACAACTTCATTTTGATATCAATCACTTATAAATCTCACTTTGAATAATCCTTATAGTGATGAAAATTCAATTTTTCTCAATGGATACGGTTTTATCTTATAAAAACAATGAGTGATCTGCAAAAGAGTGATGAAGAGTTATTCATCGAGAACTAACTACAATTTGATAGGAAATGAGCTTATCCAAGTAATCATGAGGTTCATGACCTCGATGGCACTCACGAAGAATGATTCACAACGTAACTCAAATCAAGATGAGTACTTGTCCAATGGTTACATCACTAATGTGAGCATTAGGATGAAGCAATAAAGGATAGATAACATCGATACATGTAGGATTTAGCAATCAAAGGTAGTCTTTTTCATTAATCACAAACAAGTCAAAATTGTACCGTAACATATTACGTGTCACTATGTCATACAATTCTCAGAACTCATCCTACCAACTGATATCTCAGTTAAGCTAGGGATTTTTAAAAGATACCACAATGAATACTAATCTACAAGGGTCATTAGGTGTTCCACATGTCCCGAAAGATCCATCGGTCCCAATTCAGAAGAAGATTTCTTCAATTTATTTCTTGGACACTGGGCATCCTCATTAGTGGACAATGGCCTAGGAACAACCCTTAACACGAACTAACAATCAATTAAAACCTTATAATCTAATCACAGAACTTAACGACTTCCATTAATAATCTCATATTCCATATGGGTTAAATTTTACTTTATTCAAGTTCCAACCAATTTTAGACTCAATTCGATATCCTACTTTATTCTCCAATACATCCAACCTTATTCTTATACCTTCAAAGTGCAATAAAAGTTCGATATGAACAACACTTAATTTCCAATCCTATAGCTCTTTCAACAACAATTATCAAATGAATCACTAGTATGAAATGACTTGATCATTCAACTAGACTTCTCGGAAAGGTATTAGTGGCATGAGGCTTTTGGGTAATGGTTCCAATGACAGCCTCAAGTGCAACATTCACCCTTTCGATTTCAAATTTAAGAATTGGATGACAACGAGTCAGATGACATCTTTCTAGGTGGTAACGTTTTGTCAAACTCTACTCTATAAGGAAAGATCATCATGACATCGATATCAGATTTAATCTCGCCAATTCTTTTTCAATATCACAATCAACTAATATCTACATTTCTACGAATATCAACCATTTATTGGGATCATAAATATCCACAACTTGGTTTAGATCTAGGATAGCAAGAATTCCTACGAGAATAGCTTCGATTAATTTACTAGGGGATTTAGGGTTTCTTGTGACAATCGACGTCGTATAAATACCTCGTATAAATATTAAAATAATCATCAAACAATCATGTAATCAAATTACATCATATATATATATATATATATATATATATATATATATATATATATATATATATATATATATATATATATAATCCAAGTTATATATATATTAAAATAACACTTCTCAGTCTGGCCTTGTCAGTAACTTGGGAATTCTTCGGCACCGTTATAGTCAAAAGATTTTTAGACATTTTTAGAAAAATGTTTTTAGTTAAAAGATTTTGAAATGTTTTATTCAAAACCTTAGTTTTAAAAATCTTTCGTTCTCTCGAGAGCTCTGGTACCAAACTGTAACACCCCCAAATTTATACAACTCAGTACAGCGGAAGACTAGTTGGTGTTACGGGATAGCACATTACTCACATCATAGACAACGCATAATAATCGCGTCGTTTAATAATAAATCATTTCCATTCATAAAGATCAAAGTTACATCGGTCCCAAGTCATTATATTTCATACAAAGTTTTACAAAGTATTTGAATGGAAAATATTGTTTAAGTGCGGGCCATGAATTCTTGTCGTCTTCCCGAGAATTACCTTCAAGTACCAGAGATAAAACATGTTAAAAGAAAAGGTCAGCGATAACGCCGAGTGAATTCATAGAGTTTAATAAAATCCATCAATATAATATCAGTATAAAATTATTACTGAAATTCATTTTATACAAAACCTTTGTAATAGGCCATAAATAGCCAAAGTCATTTGATACAAATCTTTATCAAAATCATAATATACGTGTTTGCCTTAAAAAATCATTATACGAATCATTGTCGTTAAAAACACCATACAATACGTTTTGCAACGTTGTATAGATTAAATAAAACCGTTATATGATTATGGTTATAAAAGCCTTAAAAATCATTATACGAGCCAATGTCGTAAAAACGTCATACAATACGTCTTACGACGTTGTATGAAAATAAAAACCGTTATATGAATATGGTTATGAAAACCAAAACACAAACATAATATCAATAGTATGACCCTGTATTGCTAGTCAGGCAATACATCGTAATTCGAAGCGTCTAATAGTATTTCGTTAGTTTTGGATTATTATAAGCCGCATGACATTGTTACCTTACTAAACCAACAACGGGTAGCTAACCCGATACCAATTTTGCCCATCTAAAGTAGCGTGTCGTCACAAAGGTCACGCTATGGAAATCTTCTCATACATAAATTCGCTTACCAATCAATGTGGCACGACGGGGATCAACCGTCAAGGCGCGAACTGGGGTGATCGTCCCCAAATAGTACTATTAAATGCATAAGCGTCTACCAAATCCCGGTAGTTCACAATTCATGCTAATGGGACTTTTAGTGACATAACCTAACTTTAATAATCCATTTAATTTCATCTATCGGGTCCTTTAATCATTTATCGGGTCATACAATCGGGTCATTCAATCATTCGGGTCCAAATCAATAAACAAACAACAGGGACAAATGGTGTCCTATTTTATAAAGACTAACATGTCATCTCCCTCGCGGGTTTATAAAACATTTATAAAAACATTTAAAAGAGTGCGAGGCTATGAACTCACGTTGATGTGGGAAGGCGGGTTGTCGGCAATTCGGACGTACGGTACGTGCTTCAATCACGGAAACCTAGACAAATAATACTCGGTCTTAGACGTTTGTCCAATGACTTTATAAAAATATCAATTATGTATACATATGATGATTATATATATATATGATGATCAAGTGGGTTTACATATTCTCGTTTACTCATTTTAGAGTTACATGTTGATAACTTTTATACTAGTTTTCTCGTCTTACCTATTTACGTGTTTTAGGTCCAACAAGCTTATTATAAGTTATTTAACTTATTTTAATCCATTTTGTACTTTTATTATCAGTACATACACTTTCAAGTTGGGCCCAAATGGGTTAAGCCTAATAAGTTCTTTTTATGGGTGTTTATCTTATCTAGTCCAATTATTAGCCCAAGTATTAGTCCAATATGTTTACTTAGCTCGTTAATGTCCGTATGCCCTATAGTTCGGGTTTTATCGGTTTTTACTTGTTATACATGTCTATATATCAGTATATAAGTTTTATAAAGTTTTCATTAGACGGGTCCAACCATCTAAGTTTTATTTAACAAAAACGTTAATTTTACGGCAATAGCCGAAAAAGTCGTAAAAATCATGTTTATAGTTTTTATTACTTATAAACATTATTTCACCATCATTTATATAATTTATCCATTTGATTAACCTTTTATATATATTTATATAAATAAGTTTTATAAGTTATTGGGTTTTTATTTTACATTTTAGATATTAAAATGTGAGTGCTTATATAATAGTATTATTCTTTTAATTTCCAAAAATCTGATTTTTAACTTCATCTTTACCAAAAATGCCATATCTTGAGTTCTATATAGAGATAGAAGCTCAAATTTTTATCACATAAACTACATGATATGTGCTACATTTAACTCTTCTATAGCTACTGTTTAATCATCTTCTAAGTATTTTCTAAAAATCGTCTAAAACAGTGAACTCAGATTTGTACCTTAAACTTGTTTTGATCATATCTCACTCATTAAGATGATTCCAGTGCATGGCCAACTCTCACATGTGTACAAGACATATATCTTACTGTAAATGGATTATACTTCATCATTTTATCAGTCCATGACCTGTTTCTTTACTGTTTTATACAGCCAACAAATTTAACCAAGATTTTAACCTTGTTTCTTATGGTTTTTCACCTTTTTAATCATGTTTATCAACACCAAATCCCCACATAACATTTTTATCATCATATAATCATCATATACATATACAATAGGAAATAACATACATGTTTACATAATCAAAATAACAAGAAGATGAGGAGGACAATCTTTATACCACCATGTTGATGTAGGTTATGATTTAGACATGGATTTTGATGGAGAAACTTGTGCATAACCATGACCATCTTCAAGATCACCATTCTTCATAAACACCTTGTGGAAAATCAGCCCTACTACTCCATGAAAACTCCTCCTTGGATGTTATAAACACCACCAATCAATAGGGTTTTAAAAGGGCTTCAACATATGTGTATATAACATAAGATTTTGTGGTTAGATTTTGATCAAATGGGTGTTTGAAGGTGAGATATGGACGAAATCAATGGAGGAGGAAGAGAGAAAATGTGGTTGTTTGCATGTGTGGGAAATGAGTGTGTGGTTTTGGCTAGTGGTTTAGCTAGTTAGTGGAAAGTATAGCTTACATTGTAAGCTAACTAGACAAGTGTAAGTGTATTGTTTACACTTTGACACCTCAAAGGGTGTTGTGTAGCTTGCTTGGGCCGGTTTTGATAGGGGTGGGACAAGTGTCCCACTTGTCTCATCCCCATTTATTTACGGATACTCCTCGATTCTAGTTTCCTCGATTTGCGTGCCCTCGGGTCGTTTTACGAAAAACGTTTTTATAAATTATGAATCAACGGCACAAAACGAATCCAATAAAAATTGTCTCATTAAAAACGGAGTTCGAAAACGTAAATACGTAATCCTAGGGTTTCCGGTTTAGTCGTAAAGGACGTTAAAATAAAATCGTAAGTCCTAATCTCTTCTCGTAAATTTGTGAGTTTATGAACCAACACAAATTTAAAACTCCAAAATAATATTCACGGATAAATTTATTTTCTGAAATGTCGGACTGTCACCAAAGACGGTGTATGTAAACGTAAGCACGTAACGTTGAATCCTCCGGTTTAAACGTAGTCGATGCTACTCCAAGACGTAAATCCAAATTTCTTCCCAAAAATATGTGAGTTCATATTGTAAATTGTTTTTAAATAATATTGAGAATAAAATATTAACCATAAATTGACGGATTGTCACATAGATATTACGTATAAGAACCCTAATACACAATATTCCATAAGTATTGCTTGCAATACCCCGTATTTAATATCATTTGTTTGGAATTATGCATGGTTTGTGTGTTTGTTGTGTTTTCAGAGCCAACCAGATAAATATTAAAGAAAACATGGGATTGCACGGGTTTTATCGAAGAAAAAGACGAAAGACGAAGTCTATACTCCAAGAGATGCAAAAGATTTGAAGTCAATGGGCCTATTTGAAGATTTATCGAAGAAAAGGACCAAAGATGGAAGATTTTACATATGTCAAAGAACTCAAGTCTATTAAACGAAGTAATTAAAAGACGAGTTGAATTTATTCATCGACGAATCCCGAATCAGAATCGAAAACGTCAACTTTACTGAAAAGATGAGAAGACAAAAAGAGAGGATAAAAGCCCACTCACCAACCAAGCCCAAGGCCTATAAATAGACCCTTCCCTTCACAATTTGAAACTAGTCTTCATTTTTCTGTTTTTCTTTTCCTGTTTCGTAGGAAAAACCAACACCCTTAAGGTGTGTGGTGATTTTTATTTTCCTTTGATTCCTTCATAGATCTTGTAAGTTTAATCTTCCCTTTTGTTTGTTTAAACCTTAATCTTTCAATATCATCTTTCATTTAATCTTGTTCTTCCTTTTCTTATTGATTCTTAAGTTCTAAGTTTTTATTTTTTTGATTTTGATCTTCAAAAACAAGTGGGTTTTGTGTTTTTGGTGATTTGGTTTGATGTTTATATCATTAGTAGATCGTTAGTGGTTAGTTTGGTTTAATCTTTGGTTAAAACTTGGTTGATTTTTTGTTAAAAATCGTAGTGTTTGGTTTCCCCTGTTCTTCGTATCTTTTGTTTACCCAGATTCCGAATGAGCTAAAACATTCCGAACCAACGTCTTTTAAAATTATTCCGAACGAAGTGTTTTGTTTCAATTATTCCGCATGAAGCCAAATTATTCCGGATCAGCAAATATTCCGAATCAACATAATATTCCGAATGAGTTAGATTATTCAGAGTAAAGTCCTTTATTCCGAATCAATTAATTTTTCCGAACCAACAACATTATTCCGCATGAAGGTCTAGTATTCCGAATAAAGCAGTTATTCCGCATAAGCAAAATATTCCGAACGAGTGTCTTTTCCGAACCAGCTCTTTATTCCGATTTTAGGTAGTATTCCGCATGAATTATTCCGAGCCAACACCATATTCCGAATAGGCCCTTTATTCCGCATGAGTTGATTTATTCCGAACGAGTCAAATATTCCGGATCAAGGGATTATTCCGAATCAGTTGTTTTTCCAAGAGAAGGTATTTTACTGTTTAAATTTAATTCAAGATTTACTTTTATTAATTGATTTTAGTTTATTTTTATCACTTCACGCATTTACCTTTTAAGTAGATATAGATCAAAAGCTCCCCCTTTTAGCTACCAAGAACAACAATTCCACTTTGAACCGTGATCAATTCGAGAAGATACTAAGAACAAAACAACGACAAATATAATTGGGTGCGAGCAACACAAAGAAAGATCTTGCAACAAACCTTTTATTAACAAACCAAAAATCTGTTATTAAAATGGCGCCGCTGTCGGCTCTTTTCGTAAGGATCAACGGTTTTTTGTGAGAAAAATTGGATTTTGGGATCCGTTCTCCGTGAACGTTATTTTCAAGTACAAAAACTATCAAAAACCTATAAAAATATAAATTTTTCAAAAATACAAAAAAAAATTAAAAAAACCTATAAAAACCAAAAATATTTTCTCTTGCATTTTCTTTTTAGTGTATGCGTACTCGATCAACGTCTTATCCCGAGCCCGAGACTCTTCAAGATTTAGACATGGCCGGTGTAAACAACAACAATAATAATCCACCCCACCCCAACATGAATAATCCACCCCAACCCGACTTACGAACCATGGAGGAGCTATGCCAACCTACGATGAATGGACGTGGAGGACCGATTGCGCCGATGTAAATCACGGCTCATGAGTTTTTGTTGAAACATCACATGATCCAACAAGTGCAAAGTAATCCATTTCGCGGATTGCCGGATGATGATGCCAACAAGAACCTCGACAAATTCATTACCATTACTCAAAGCATGAAGATGCCCGGTGTTTCTATGGATGTACTTCGCCTTCAACTATTTCCCCACGCGCTTTCTCACCATGCCGAAAAATGGTTTGACCGTCTCCCAAAGAATTCTATTCATACTTGGGAGGACATGACTCAACGATTTTTGTCGCGCTACTTTCCACCATCCATGGTCACGAGCCTTCGTAACCAAATTAGTGAATTCATGCAAGACAATGACGAATCACTCTTTGATGCTTGGGAACGCTACAATGATTTAATGACCGTTGTCCAAATCATAACATGCTCACCGTCACTCTTATTGATACTTTCTACAATGGTCTCACTTTTCGTGATCGTGATACGATTAATGCCGCCGCCGATGGTACTTCTATGAAAAGGAGTCCGGAGGAGTGTAGCGAGTTCATTGAAAACATGACTACTCACCACAAGAATTGGGATTCATCCGCATTATCAAGATCTAATCCGAGAGTCAATGTTTCATCTACTTCTTCCACCACCGACATGTCCGCCATGGAACGAGCCATTATCGAAATGAGCAAAAATATGCAAATTTTGGCTACTAACCATACTCAACAAGCTAAAGTCGTTGCTATTTCTTGTGAAACATGTTGTGGTCCTCATTCTTACACTGATTGTCCTTCTACTCAAGACAATTTTTGTGAAACCGTTAACGCGGCATACGGTACCTATCCCACGGGAGGCTATCAAGCTCGTCCTCAAAGAGACCGTAACTTGCTAAGTTATCGTTCAAACAACTATCTTTCACCACCCGGTTTTACTCCTCAAAACCAAAACCAACAACAAAGTTATAACCAAAATAACCAAACCCAACCTCGTGCTAACAATCAATATCAATCCCAAAGAAACCTATATCCGCCTCAAGGAAATTCTCAAGCTTACCAAGATCCACCTCTCAATCAACCAACGACGTTGAATCAAGACATCGAGACGTTTATGAGGACTAATAGAGAGATGGTGACGAATCTTCGGTGTCAATTCATCAACATGAAGGGAGACATGGCTAAACAAGGGAGCGATATTCGAGTCGAGTTAAGGAATGACATGGTGAAACAAAGCAATGATATTCGCGCAGACATGAGAAACTCTTTCAACACTCAAACAGATAATATACGTGATATGATAGGTTCGCTTCTCCAAGGTAATCAACCCTCTTCTTCGGGTACTCTTCCGAGTAACACCGTTGCTAATCCACGAGGGGAGATGAAAGCAATAACCACTCGTAGTGGAAAAGGTTATACGGAAACCGAGCTTCCTACACCTCCACCCGTGATTGTGAACAAGGAAAAAGAACAACTTTCTTCACCTCCTTTACCTTTTTACCCCATTCCCCCACCATCCGCGGTTGTGAGTGATCCTACTCCCCTAAAGCCTTCCTCTTCATCCGATATACCTTATCCTTCAAGGTTGAGGAAAGAGAAGCAAAAGAGCAAGGATGATATTCAAGTTTCAAACTTTCTTAAAATGTTTAAACAATTGAATTTTAACATCTCCTTTGTCGAGGCTCTCGCTCACATGCCTAAATATGCGAAGATCTTTAAAGATCTTCTTAGTGACAAGGAAAAGCTTCTTGATATTGCTAATACCCAACTTAACGAGAATTGCTCTGCGGTTCTATTAAGGAAATTGACCACCAAACTTGGTGATCCGGGTCGCTTCTTGATTCCTTGCAACTTCCCGGGAGTAGAGAATTGCATGGCCCTAGCCGATCTAGGTGCTAGTATAAACTTAATGCCTTTAAGTGTTTGGAAGCAATTATCTCTCCCCGAGCTAGTCCCCGCCAAAATGATTTGGAATTATCTAACCGTACGGTTGCTTATCCAGTGGGGATAGCCGAAGACCTCTTCGTTGGCGTTGATAAATTCACCTTCCCGGCAGATTTTGTTGTCGTTGACTACGAGATGGATCCCCGTGTTCCATTAATCATTGGACGTCCCTTCTTGAGGACCGGTCGCACTCTCATTGATGTAGTCGCAGGCGAAATAATCATGAGAGTTGGTGACGACAAAATTGTCTTCAACATGGGTAAGATTTCTAAACAACCTTATTCATATGAGAGTGTTAGTGCTATTGTTTTTCTCGATGAGGCTTGTGAAGAACACTTTAATGATGCTTGCAAAAGTAATATTTCTTCTCTACCCAATGTTGAGACCGTTGCCTCAATTGCTCCGTCATTAACTCCTTTTGGAGAAAGTGATTTTCTTTTGGATGATTTTGAAGCTAGCTTGGGTACAGTTGATCTTAAATATGGTGATTATCCCACCGATTGGGAAGAAGACATTCGTACAATTGAGAAACTTCTCAATGAAGACCCTTTCTATCCTCCTTCTCCTACAGAGGTGACTAATGATGATTCATCGTTAGTTACACCATCTATTGAGGATCCTCCCACTCTTGAGCTTAAGGACTTACCTCCTCATCTCGAGTATGTTTTCTTAGAGGGTATTGATCAACTCCCCGTTATCATTGCTAAAGACTTAAAAGCCGATGAGAAAAATCGTCTCATTGAAGTTCTCAAGAAACATAAAAGAGTTATCGCTTGGAAAATCTCCGATATTCGCGGAATTGATCCTCACTTTTGCACATATAAAATTCTCATGGAGGACGAATTTAAGCCCACCATTCAAAGCCAACGAAGGGTGAATCATAAAATCCATGACGTTATCAAAAAAGAGGTTATCAAACTTCTTGATGCGGGCATGATTTAACCTATCTCGGATTCACCATGGGTTAGTCCAGTCCATTGTGTGCCTAAGAAAGGCGGAATCACCGTTGTGCCCAATCAAAACAACGAGTTGATTCCTACTCGTCTCGTTACTGGGTGGAGAGTTTGTATAGACTATCGCAAACTCAATGATGCCACGAGAAAGGATCATTTTCCCCTTCCTTTTATGGACCAAATGCTTGAACGTTTAGTGGGTAATGAATATTAATGCTTTCTAGATGGTTTATCGTGTTATTTCCAAATACCCATCGATCCCCAAGATCAAGAGAAGACCACATTCACTTGTCCCTATGGCACATTTGCTTACAAAAGAATGCATTTTGGCTTATGCAATGCCCCCGGGACTTTCCAAAGGTGCATGTTGGCTATCTTCCATGACATGGTTGAGCAAACCATGGAAGTCTTCATGGATGATTTCTCGGTTTATGGTGATTCTTTCTCTTCCTGCCTTGCCAATTTAGAACGTATGCTTCAGCGGTGTGAAAACACTCGCCTTGTTCTAAATTGGGAAAAATGACATTTTATGGTGAAAGAGGGCATCGTGCTAGGACATAAAATCTCAAAATTCGGTCTTGAATTGGACCGTGCTAAAGTGGATGTCATAGCCAAATTACCTCCACCTTCAACCGTGAAGGGTGTGAGAAGTTTTCTTGGTCATGCGGGCTTCTATCGTCGATTTATCAATGATTTTTCTAAAATCGCTCGCCCGATGACCCACCTCTTGGAAAAAGATACTCCTTTTATCTTTTCCAAAGAGTGTATTGAAGCCTTCAATCTTCTCAAGGATAAGCTAACTAAGGCACCGGTCTTTGTCACCCCTAATTGGGAGCTACCTTTTGAATTGATGTGCGATGCTAGCGACTTTGCTATTGAAGCGGTTTTGGGCCAAAGAGTGAATAAACACTTCCAACCAATCCATTATGCTAGCAAGACAATGACGGGGGCTCAATTGCATTATACGACAACCGAAAAAGAGCTTTTAGCTGTTGTCTATGCTTTTGAAAAATTTCGCCCCTATCTTGTTTTATCCACCACCATTGTATACACGGACCATTCCGCGTTGAAGTACTTGATGACTAAGCATGACTCTAATCCAAGACTTCTTCGCTGGGTTTTACTCCTTCAAGAATTTAATATTGAAATTCGTGACAAGAAGGGAGATGAAAACCTAGTCGCGGATCATCTAAGTAGACTTGAGGATCCATATCAAGGGGATCATCCAAACAAAGAGATCAATGACTCTTTTCCCCTTGAGACCTTAATGTCTATCAATTCCAATCTTGATGACACCCCATGGTTTACGGACATTGCAAACTACTTAGCGGGTGGTGTTCTCATCAAAGGGTTAACATCCCAACAAAAGAAAAAGTTCTTACACGATGTTAAGACTTACTTTTTGCATGACCCTTTTCTCTTCAAACAATGCGCTAATTTGGTTATTCACCGATGTGTTGACGGACCCACAACTCTAGATATTCTAGAAGCTTGCCACAAAGGACCCACCGGTGGTCACTTTGGTCCCAACTACACCGCCAAAAAAGTGTTTGACTCGGGATTCTATTGGCCCACCATTTATCGTGATGCTCACGAAATGGTTAAACATTGTGAAGCTTGCCAACGACAAGGCAAGATCACACATAAAGATGAGATGCCTCAAAATTTAATACAAGAATGTGAAATCTTTAATGTATGGGGCATCGAATTTATGGGGCCATTCCCTTCGTCTAAAGGAAACAAATACATCCTTGTAGCCGTATACTACGTTTCTAAATGGGTTGAAGCAAAAGCTTTACCCACTAATGACGCAAGGGTGGTTTGTAACTTTTTGAAACAGCTATTCGCTAGATTCGGTGTGCCACGTGCTATTATTAGTGATCGCGGGACTCATTTTTGCAACGACCAATTTGCTCGAGTCATGGCTAAGTATGGTGTCAATCACCGTCTTTCCACCGCGTATCACCCACAAACTAATGGGCAAGATGAGATCTCTAACCGTGGGTTAAAGCGAATTTTGGAACGTACTGTGGGAGAGCATCGTGCCTCGTGGGCCGATAAACTTGATGATGCTCTGTGGGCTTTCCGTACCGCATATAAGACACCGATTGGTTGTACACCTTATCGTCTTGTGTATGGAAAAGCATGCCACCTCCCAATTGAGTTGGAGCACAAGGCCTATTGGGCCTTGAAATGGGCTAATTTTGATATCAACAACGCCGGTGACTTCAGAAAAATCCAACTCAATGAGTTAAACGAACTTAGGAATGAAGACTATGAGAGCTCATTGATCTATAAAGAAAAGACCAAGCTCTTTCATGATGCTAAGCTAAAAAGCTGAGATTTCCACATTGGTGATAAAGTTTTACTCTTTAACTCTCGTTTGAAAATCTTTTCGGGCAAACTCAAATCTCGTTGGTCCGGCCCATTCACCATTGCTCAAATTTTTCCATATGGTACTATTGAGATTTCTCAAACCAATGGCCCAAATTTCAAGGTGAATGGTCAACGAGTGAAGTTGTACTTTGGAGAGGACATCTCTAATGAGATTCCATCCCTCTCCACCTTTCCCTTGAATTAGTTCGGGACCGAGTCAGGCTCGTGACTCGGTTAACAAAAACAAGCGCTCCTCGGGAGGCAACCCGAGTATCTATCCCCCCTTTTTCTGTTTTTCATCCTAAGTGTAGGGGGAGCTATATAGGTTGCTTGTGTTTGTATGGTGATGTGATTACATGGATAAGTGCACTTTTGGAATCTTTGAAGAA
The DNA here is from genome assembly GCA_025667525.1 of Glebionis coronaria. Lineage (NCBI taxonomy): Eukaryota > Viridiplantae > Streptophyta > Magnoliopsida > Asterales > Asteraceae > Glebionis > Glebionis coronaria. The sequence goes on from CM046877.1 coordinate 461,826,160, forward strand.
CCGTGCTCCCATGTTAGCCGCAAATCCGGTTCTATCTCTCAACTATCGTGATTCAATTTTCTTCATACTCACATTTGAAATTGATCACTTTAGTTGTCTCCTCCTTAACTTAATTTAACAAACGTGCACGATGTCATAAGTGTAGGGGAGACTTTTCCCATATGCTTAAACATTGAGGACAATGTTTATATTAAATGTAGGGGAGACTTCTATCGAAGTTTTAAGTGGACTTTGCCATTAATTTGTCCTCATTTTAACCGGAAAATTTGATTTTTCAACATTTTTCAAAATTTTTAATCTATTTTGGCCTAGTTGTATAGTTGTATTTTGCTTTGTTATGGTTATTTTCTTTCCTTGCTAAAATAAAGTTTAATAAAGTGGTTTTAAATTTTTCAAAGTCGTGAATATTTTGACTCAACCCAAGTTTACTTATCTAAGCTTACTCTAGCTAGTATCCTTAACGTGCTTAAGTCAAGTTTGGCTAGACTTTTATATAGGGAACTTTAAAACGCGAAGGTCTTAACTCTCACGGGTTAAGAACAAGAACTTTTCGCAAGTTCCTATTATTGATCCTAGAGAGTCGTTTCTCAAGGGAACTTTAAAATGCGATTTCTAAACTTGAAAAAGTCTAAGAATTTGCAAGATCCTATAGATGACTCGAAAACCCAAAACTTTGATTTAATTGGTTAAGCATCCACGAGTCTCATTCCTTGAGATTTTAAATTGTAGAGAACGAGAGATGATAGAGTCAATTATAAGTTGGTATTCTTTCGTGAATTTATGTGAGTTGATTATAAGCCTATTCTGACATCGCTTGCTAATAAATTTATCTGCAATAAATAAGGTTGTACGATTTGAAAAGTTACTTAGCTTCTAGCACAAGATCGTTTAAAAGTTGCTCGATATTAATTAGAGTTCATAGCCAAGGCATAACTTATTGAAGCGGGATGCGAAGATTGGCGAGTCCGAAAAGGCCCTAACAAGGCATGAGGGCTACATTTTGTTGCTAAAGATCCAAAACTGATGTGAAGAATCATTTATCGAAAATCAATATGAAGGATCGAGACACACGACGAAAATCAAGTACTCCCCAAAAGATCATGGAGAAGTATATCCGAAAAGACCCTAGCAAGGTATGAGGATAAATAGATCCAAGTCCTAAAAGGAGGCGGATCGTTGTATATCAAAGTCCAAAATAAAGATTGGAGAAAAATGAAGAAGTCGTGGTCCAAATATGAAGAATCTCTCAAAACTTCAAGTGAAGAAATTCCTATTATAAAGAGAAGACCATAATTTCAAGAACGTCTCTCAAAGATTTGAAGTATGAAGTCGCTGCCAAATATCGGTCCGAGAAAGGTCTCAAATCGTGAAGCAAGTTATGCCAAGATATGAACTTTATGAGGTCCCGAGAAGCAGTTTTAAAAGATTTTGTCCTTTAGCTAACTATTTATTAAATCGTCCCACTTTGTTTTTGTGACAGATCCGTCAATTTATGGTCAATATTTTATTCTCAATATTTATTTGAAAATATTATTTTATGAACTCACTTATTTTTGAGAAGAAATTTGGATTTACGTCTTGAAGTAGCATCGACTACGTCTAAACCGGAGGATTCAACGTTACGTGCCTACGTTTACATACACCGTCTTTGATGACAGTCCGACATTTCAGAAAATAAATTTGTCCATGAATATTATTTTGGAGTTTTAAATTTGTGTTGGTTCATAAACTCACAAATTTACGAGAAGAGATTAGGACTTACGATTTTATTTTAACGTCCTTTACGACTAAACCGGAAACCCTAGGATTACGTATTTACGTTTTCGAACTCCGTTTTTGATGAGACAATTTTTATTGGATTCGTTTTGTGACGTTGATTCATAATTTATAAAAACGTTTTTCGTAAAACGACCCGAGGGCACGCAAATCGAGGAAACTAGAATCGAGGAGTACCCGTAAATTAGTGGGATGAGACAAGATAAATCTTGCCCCACCCCACTCAATATGGACGGCCAAAACAAGGTACCACATCCTTGATGTGGCAAACTTGCAACCATTTAGCTTACACTTGTAAGCTAAGCTTACAAGTTAAGCCAACAATCCCTTCCACTAGTCAAAACCACTAGCTACACTTCACACATACCATTTCATACATGCAAACCACCCAAAATCCTCTCCTCTCTTCTCTCTTTTGCCGTCCACTTTACCACCATAAACACCACTTTTGATCAAATTTAACCATAAACCTCATGTTATTTCTACATATGTTGAAGCCCTCTTGAAGCTCTCTTGAATGATGGTGATTATAACATCCATGGAGGAGTTTTCATGGGGTCTTGGGGCTGATTTTCCACAAGGAGTTTATGAAGATTGGTGGTCATGAAGATGGTCTTGGTGCATCACAAGTTTCTCCATCAAAATCCATGTTTTGATCAACCTACATCATCATGGTGGTATAAAGATTGTCCTCCTCATCCTCTTGTTATTTTTACTATGTAATCATGTATTTTATTTCCTATTGTATATGTATATGATGATTATATGATGATAAAAGTATTGTGTGGGGATTTGGTGTTGATAAACATGCTTAAAAAGATGAAAAACTATAAGAAACAAGGTTAAAATCTTGCTTAATTTAGATGGCTGTATAAAACAGTAAAGAACCATATGGTAAACTGATAAAATGATGAAGTAGAATCCATTTACAGTAAGCTATGGGTCTTGTACACATATGAGAGTTGGCCATGCAATGGAATCATTGTAATGAGTAAGATATGATCAAAACAAGTTTAAGATACAAATCTGAGTTCACTGTTTTGGACGATTTTTAGAAAATACTTAGAAGATGATTCAACAGTAGCTATAGAAGAGTTAAATGGAGCACATATCATGTAGTTATTGTGATAAAAATTTGAGCTTTTATCTCCATATAGAACTCTAGATATGGCAGTTTTGGTGAAAATGAAAATAAAAATCAGATTTTGAGAATTAATGTTTATTACTATTATATAAGCACTCAAAATTATATTATATAAAATGTAAAGTTAAAACCCACTAACTTATGGATTTTATTTATATAAATATATAAAAGGTTAAATAAGTGTACAAATTATAAAAATGGTAGTGGAATAATACTTATAAGTAACAAAAACTATAAACTTGATTTTTACGACTTTTTCGGCTATTACCGTAAAATTAACGTTTTTGTTAAATAAAACTTAGATGGTTGGACCCGTCTAATGTAAACTTTATAAAACTAATATACTGATATATAAACATATATAACAAGTAAAAACCGATAAAACCCGAACTATAGGACATACGGACATTAACGAGCTAAGTAAACATATTGGACTAGTAATACAACAAAATGGACTAAAAACACTTATAAACTTATTTATTGGGCTTAACCCATTTAGGCCCAACTTGTAAAGTGTAGATAATAATAATATAAGTATAACATGGATTAATACAAGTTAAGAACTTATAATAAGCTTGTTGGACTTAAAACACGAAAATAGGTAAAACTAGTAAACTAGTATAAAAGTTATCGACACATAACACAAAAATGAGTAAAAGAGAATATGTAAACCCACTTGATCATCATATATATAAAATCATCATATGTATACATAATTGTTACTTTTATAAAGTCATTGGACATGAGTCTAAGACGAGTATTATTTGTCTAGGTTTCCGTGATTGAAGCACGTACCGTACGTCCGAGTTGCCGATAACCCGCCTTCCCATATCAACGTGAGTTCATAGCCTCGCACTCTTTAAATGTTTTTATGAAATGTTTTATAAACCCACGAGGGAGATAACATGTTAGTTTTTATAAAATAGGACACTATTTGTCCCGATTATTTGTTTATTGATTTGGACCCGAATGATTGAATGACCCGATTGTATGACCCGATAAATGGTTAAAGGACCCGATAGATGAAATTAAATAGATTATTAAAGTTAGGTTATGTCACTAAAAGTCCCATTAGCATGAATTGTGAACTACCAGGATTTGGTAGACGCTTGTGCATATAATAGTACAATTTGGGGACGATCACCCCAATTCGCGCCTTGACGGTTGATCCCCGTCGTGCCACATTGATTGGTAAGCGAATTTATGTATGAGAAGATTTCCATAGCGTGACCTTTGTGACGACACGCTAACTTAGATGGGCAAATTTGGTATCGGGTTAGCTACCCGTTGTTGGTTTAGTAAGGTAACAATGTCATGCGGCTTATAATAATCCAAATTAACGAAATACTAATAGACGCACTGAATTACGAAGTATTGCCTGACTAGCAATACGGGGTCATACTATTGATATTATGTTCGTGTTTTGGTTTTCATAAGACGTATTGTATATGTTTTTACGACATTGGCTCGTATACTGATTTTTAAGGCAAATGCCTATATTATGATTTTGATGAAGATTTGTATAAAATGACTTTGGCTATTTTATGGCCTATTAAAATGATTTGTACAAAACAATTTTCAGTAATAATGTTATACTGATATTATATTGATGGATTTTATTTAACTCTATGAATTCACTCGGCGTTATCGCTGACCTTTTCTTTTAACATGTTTTGTCTCAGGTACTTGAAGGTAATTCTCGGGAAGACGACAAGAATTCATGGCCCGCACTTAAATTATAATTTCCATTCAAATGTTTGTAAAACCTGTATTAAATACAATGACTTGGGAACTATGTAACTTTGATATTTATGAATGGAAATGCTTTATTAATAAACGACGCGATTTTTATGTGTTGTCTATGATGTGAGTAATGTGCTATCCCGTAACACCAACTAGTCTTCCGCTGTATTGAGTTGTATAAATTTGGGGGTGTTACAGTTTGGTACCAGAGCTCTCGTTATAGAGAACGAAAGATTTTTTAAACCAAGGTTTTGAATAAAACATTTCAAAATCTTTTAACTATAAACATTTTTCTAAAAATGTTTAAAAATCTTTTGACTATAACGGTGCCGAAGAATTCCCGAGTTACCGACAAGGCCAGACTGAGAAGTGTTATTTTAATATATATATAACTTGGATTATATATATATGATGTAATTTTATTACATGACTGTTTGATGATTATTTTGATATTTATACGATGTATTTATACGACGTAGATTGTCACAAGAAATCCTAAATCCCCTAGTAAATTAGTCGAAGCTATTCTCGTAGGAATTCTAGCTATCCTAGATCTAAACCAAGTTGTGGATATTTATGATCCCAACAAATGGTTGATATTCGTAGAAATGTAGATATTAGTTGATTGCGATATTGAAGAAGAATTGGCGAGATTAAATCTGATACCGATGTCATGACGATCTTTCCATATAGAGTGGAGTTTAACAAAACATTACCACCTGGAAAGGTGTCATCTGATTCGTTGTCATCCAATTCTTAAATTGAAATCGAAAGGGTGAATGTTGCACTTGAGGCTGACATTTGGAACCATTACCCAAAAGCCTCATGCAACTAGTACCTTTCCGAGAAATCTAGTTGAATGATTAAGTCATTTCATACTAGTGACTCATTTGATAATTGTTGTTGTAAGAGCTATAGGATTGGAAATTAAGTATTGATCATATCGAGCTTTTATTGCCCTATTAAGGCCTAAGAATAAGGATGAAAGTATTGGAGAATGAAGTAGGATATTGCATTGAGTATAATTTGATTGAAACTTGAATAAAGTGAAACTTAACCTATATGGAATATGAAATTGTTAAGAGGAAGTCGTTAAGTTCTATGATTGAATTATAAGGTTTTGATTGATTGGTAGTTCGTGTTAAGGGTTGTTCCTAGACCATTGTCCACTAACGAGGATGCCCAGTGTCCAAGAAATAAATTGAAGAAATCTTCTTCTTAATTGGGACCGATGGATCTCCCGGGACATGTGGAACACCTAATGACTCTTGTAGATTAGCATTAATTGTGGTATCTTTTAAAAATCCCTAACTTAACTGAGATATCAGTTGGTAGGATGAGTTCTGAGAATTGTATGACATAGTGACACGTAATGTGTTACGGTACAATTTTGACTTGTTTGTGATTAATGAAAAAGACTACATTTGATTGCTAAATTCTACATGTATCGATGTTATCTATCTTTTATTGCTTCACCCTAATGTTCGCACTTGTGATGCAACCATTGAACAAGTACTCATCTTGATTTGAGTTACGTTGTGGATTACTCTTTTTGACTGCCAGCAAGGTCATGAACCTCATGATTATTCGGCTAAAGCTCATTTCCTATCGTATCGTAGTTAGTTCTTGGTGAACAACTCTTCATCACTCTTTTGCAGATCACACATTGTTTTTATAAAGTTAAAACGGTATCCTTTGAGAAAATTTAATTTTCATCACTATAAGGACTATTCAAAGTGAGATTTATAAGTGATTGTTATCGAAATGAAGTTGTTTATAAAACACCTTGGAAAACTTAATTGTTTTCACAACAAGGAAAATCTTTGTAAATTTATTTCTGATTCTTATTTAAGAATTAAGCATGAAAATGTTTTTATTATAAACATAAAGATAAAATTTTGATGAACTGAGTATTGCATCGTTAATCTTGAAATTGTATATAGTTGCGCGCCTACATATAATTTGGAATGGACCATGCACGGCTGATTAGTAGTCACCATAAAACTGATTAATAAACACTACATTTTCTTTGAAGATTGTGAAAGATTAAATTTTATGAGATCTGCAAGAAGTGAAAAATAGGGACATAGTGTTAGGGACACCTACATATGTGCCTGTAGCATCTACTCTTCTGAGTTAAAATTTCTCATCTATGGAAATTGTCTTATTTGGCAAATGACAATTCTTTCTTGTCCAATTCTCCCGTAGTGAGATTCTTAGGAAAAGTATCTGATTACCAAGTGTTGATATCCGACTGGATGTATTGACGTTCTTATCATTTCTTATGATTTGATTTCATTTGAATGACCTGGGTAACGATCCGAGGAGCTTTCGAATGCGTACTCAAATTATGAAAACATGGGATATATTCATACTCATTAAGTGTTTTCGTCTGTATCTGATTTGAAATTCTCTCGCGTAGATTATGCGTTGACCTTACTCTTTTAAGGTTAGTTATGTCCCCAGATATCCTTGAATTTGTGGAAGGATTGAGAATTATTATTAGTCTTTTGAGAAGTTCACATCTTATCAACGGTAATGAAACTGGAAAGTTGATAATTCCAGTAGAATGGATTGATTGATTATGACATGACGACATTGTCTTAATTGATGGGAACTCGAGTAGATTTCCCCTAAATGATAAGATGTTGATTATCAAAAGTGATATAAATAATTCTTGATGGATGATCATATCCTGCTTTTAGACTTGAAATTATAACGTGAATGGTTGTGAATTAGTCATAGATATTATAATCTAGAAAGAAGTTAATATGAATTTATTGAAAAGATAATTATGTTATTTGAAACTTTAGTAAGTATTTATTAATGAATTACCTAGACTTTCTCCATTAAGGCAAGTTGAGATTGGTATTGATTATATTTCCGGTGCTGCACCTGTGGCTTGTGCACTATACGTCAGCACCATCTGAATTAAAGGAATTACCGTACAATTGAGAGAGTTGTCGGAGAAAGCTTTTATTCTACCAAGCTCGTCATCATGAAGAGCTATGGTGTTATCATTCCTTATATTTATAGATTACTGTGAACTGAGTAAATTGACAATCGAAAACGATATCCATAACTCGAAATGGAAGATTTGTTCGATCATTTACAAGGTTTTTGATCCTCAGCATGGTTATCATCAACTTCGCGTCTGCGGAAAAGATTATCTATTCCAATCATTACATCCAAAACTTGTAATGAACATTATGAGTTTCGCGTGATGTCGTTTGGATTGACCAATGAACATGTAGCATTCATAAATTTGGTGAATCACGTGTGAAGGCTGTAATTTGATAAATTCATGCTTGCGATCATTAAGGACCATTTTTTTGTTTATAAGAATAAGAATAAGTTAAATAATTATTTATAGACTGCCCTGAATTGGCCGAACAATGAAAACCTGTACCTTGAATAATTGATATGTGATTAAAGACTTAAACCTTTACATGATTTAACCGTGTGATTAATAAATAATGGAATATAAGTTGACTCTTCAAAAATTTGAAGTCATTTAAGACTTTTAGTTTTACTAAAAAGAAATGGAAATATGTTCTGACAGATATTTTATCAAAGAACTTTTGAGGGATTATTCCCTTATACACAAAACATTTAACTAAACTTCTGTTTAGGGGTAAATGTTTTTGCATACCTTAAGACAACCTAAGAAGGATTGAGGAAACCCATTTAAACCATAACTTGAAATTTGAAACGACAATTTTTGCTTTTCAACTAAGAAGATTTTGACCAAAGTATAACCAAAGGTTTTTCGAACATTTACGAATCTTATTAAATATTTTCGATAAAAAAATCTTGTTAATTAAATTCAAATTTATATTAAACATTTTATATAATTGGTCGAACTAAGAAATTTAAAATTTTTTCGTTTACGATTCATAAAAATTTAATAATTATTATTTAATTAATTGTAATAATTATCGACGCTTTAAAAGCTAGATTGAGAAAAACTAATAAAAATAATAGATGAGACGAAACTGAAACTTAGAAAATATGAAGAAAGGTGAACGTAATTATTGACACATTATATAGAAAGGATAAAGAACCAATTAGGATATGTTCCTTAATAATGAAGGTGCAAAATAAATTGCCAAACCATTTAAAAATAGCCGATGATTGTAAAAAGGATAATATAGATAATAAAAGGGGTTCGCGGCTAATGTGAACCATTGGAATTGAGAAGCCAATGACTTTAAATGTATAAAAGGCCGTTTGTGATTGTCTAAATATAGAGGATTGTGAGATATAGTTATGTTGGAATCTGTAAGTATAAGTATTCTATTCTTACCATTCCTGAATAGAAGTATCTGTGTCTGAAGAAGTTTTACTAATGGCAAATTATGAAGGCAAACATCGCCTCATACATTAGTAAACGTCTAGCTGTTGCAAAGGTCATCATCTGAATTTGATTCGATTTGGGTCATCGTCGACAGACTGACTAAATCTGCTAATATCATTCCCGTTAATGATAAATGCAAAAGAGTTATGTAAACATAGTGTGCCTGTATCGAACATCTTTATCAAGATCCTCGCTTCGCATCGAATTTCTAGAGATTTGCTCAGAAATCATTGAGAACGAACCTTGATGAGAGTACTATGTACCACCCCAAATCGAAGGGACGAGGTAAAGTAACGATACAAAGTAATATAAGTGTTGTTTTATGTCTGAATGATTGACCTTTGGTAATAGACCATATAATCGTTTTTCTTTGGAGAGATTATCATTGATAATTATCGTATTAGGATCGAGATCTAATCTTGTTAGGATCTAAATATTAGAGCATCTGTAAGCAAGAGTTGAGATGAAGACACCCGACAAAAACCCATTGTGAGTTGGACATGTCTTTTAGATTTAAGGTTCCCTATGATGGCGAACCTAACCTTACAAAATACTCAACCCACGAGACCTGAATTGATTGTTGAAATTAAGATCTGATTATTGACTGCCGGTAGTGGGCAAGAGGTTATGTGAATATAAAATGTAGATCTTGAAGTGCCAAATGGGTAGCGAAGTTATGCCACAATTTTTAACCTTGGAAAAATGAATTCATGATCTGACAAATCATGGGATATAAGTCCCCGTTGTATGGGACCATTGAGATGATGTAAAATTTGGGATTGAAAGGCATATAAGCTGGATCTACCCTAGGACTTCAAAGAATGCGTGAATTATGTTTTGTATATCGAACTTGATGGAATATCTATCAAGTGAGAATCTGATTATTCTTAGTAGAGCTTAGATCGGCGAAAAGTTGCATTCATCAAAAACCCGTGAACATCATGGATAGAGAAGGTAAGTCAACATTAAGCCTGATCTTATTCCCGTAGTTATGTTTGATGAAACTCGCGTATTATAGTGAATTGCACTTGTGAGAAAGGACCGAATGTGGTGGAAATACCCACATGTATTTAACTCTATAAGAAGCGAGTAGTAAGGTAAGATGATCTTTGAGGACAAAGATCCTGTTTAGGGGTAAATGCTGTAACAAATCCGTCAATTTATGGTCAATATTTATTTGAAAATATTATTTTATGAACTCACTTATTTTTGGGAAGAAATTTGGATTTACGTCTTGAAGTAGCATCGACTACGTCTAAACCGGAGGATTCAACGTTACGTGCTTACGTTTACATACACCGTCTTTGGTGGCAGTCCGACATTTCAGAAAATAAATTTGTCCATGAATATTATTTTGGAGTTTTAAATTTGTGTTGGTTCATAAACTCACAAATTTACGAGAAGAGATTAGGACTTACGATTTTATTTTAACGTCCTTTACGACTAAACCGGAAACCCTTGGATTACGTATTTACGTTTTCGAACTCCGTTTTTGATGAGACAATTTTTATTGGATTCGTTTTGTGACGTTGATTCACAATTTATAAAAACGTTTTTCGTAAAACGACCCGAGGGCACGCAAATCGAGGAAACTAGAATCGAGGAGTACCCGTAAATTAGTGGGATGAGGCAAGATAAATCTTGCCCCACCCCACTCAATATGGACGGCCAAAACAAGGTACCACATCCTTGATGTGGCAAACTTGCAACCATTTAGCTTACACTTGTAAGCTAAGCTTACAAGTTAAGCCAACTTTCCCTTCCACTAGTCAAAACCACTAGCTAAACTTCACACATACCATTTCATACATGCAAACCACCCAAAATCCTCTCCTCCCTTCTCTCTTTTTCCGTCCACTTTACCACCATAAACACCACTTTTGATCAAATTTAACCATAAACCTCATGTTATTTCTACATATGTTGAAGCCCTCTTGAAGCTCTCTTGAATGGTGGTGATTATAACATCCATGGAGGAGTTTTCATGGTGTCTTGGGGCTGATTTTCCACAAGAAGTTTATGAAGATTGGTGGTCATGAAGATGGTCTTGGTGCATCACAAGTTTCTCCATCAAAATCCATGTTTTGATCAACCTACATCATCATGGTGGTATAAAGATTGTCCTCCTCATCCTCTTGTTATTTTTACTATGTAATCATGTATTTTATTTCCTATTGTATATGTATAAGATGATTATATGATTATAAAAGTATTGTGTGGGGATTTGGTGTTGATAAACATGCTTAAAAAGATGAAAAACGATAAGAAACAAGGTTAAAATCTTGCTTAATTTAGATGGCTCTATAAAACAATAAAGAACCATATGGTAAACTGATAAAATGATGAAGTAGAATCCATTTACAGTAAGCTATGGGTCTTGTACACATGTGACAGTTGTCCATGCAATGGAATCATTGTAATGAGTAAGATATGATCAAAACAAGTTTAAGATACAAATCTGAGTTCACTGTTTTGGACGATTTTTATAAAATACTTAGAGGATGATTCAACAGTAGCTAAGAGTTAAATGGTGAAAATATCATGTAGTTTATGTGATAAAAGTTTGAGCATCTATCTCCATATAGAACTCTAGATATGGCAGTTTTGGTGAAGATGAAAATAAAAATCAGATTTTGAGAATTAATGTTTATTACTATTATATAAGCACTCAAAATTATATTATATAAAATGTAAAGTTAAAACCCACTAACTTATGGATTTTATTTATATAAATATATAAAAGGTTAAATAAGTGTATAAATTATAAAAATGGTAGTGGAATAATACTTATAAGTAACAAAAACTATAAACTTGATTTTTACGACTTTTTCGGCTATTACCGTAAAATTAACGTTTTTGTTAAATAAAACTTAGATGGTTGGACCCGTCTAATGTAAACTTTATAAAACTCATATACTGATATATAAACATATATAACAAGTAAAAACCGATAAAACCCGAACTATAGGACATACGGACATTAACGAGCTAAGTAAACATATTGGACTAGTAATACAACAAAATGGACTAAAAACACTTATAACTTATTTATTGGGCTTAACCCATTTAGGCCCAACTTGTAAAGTGTAGATACTAATAATATAAGTATAACATGGATTAATACAAGTTAAGAACTTATAATAAGCTTGTTGGACTTAAAACACGAAAATAGGTAAAACTAGTATAAAAGTTATCGACACATAACACAAAAATGAGTAAAAGAGAATATGTAAACCCACTTGATCATCATATATATAAAATCATCATATGTATACATAATTGTTACTTTTATAAAGTCATTGGACATGAGTCTAAGACGAGTATTATTTGTCTAGGTTTCCGTGATTGAAGCACGTACCATACGTCCGAGTTGTCGATAACCCGCCTTCCCATATCAACGTGAGTTCATAGCCTCGCACTCTTTAAATGTTTTTATGAAATGTTTTATAAACCCGCGAGGGAGATAACATGTTAGTTTTTATAAAATATGACACCATTTGTCCCGATTATTTGTTTATTGATTTGGACCCGAATGATTGAATGACCCGATTGTATGACCCGATAAATGATTAAAGGACCCGATAGATGAAATTAAATGGATTATTAAAGTTAGGTTATGTCACTAGAAGTCCCATTAGCATGAATTGTGAACTACCGGGATTTGGTAGACGCTTGTGCATATAATAGTACTATTTGGGGACGATCACCCCAGTTCGCGCCTTGACGGTTGATCCCCGTCATGCCACATTGATTGGTAAGCGAATTTATGTATGAGAAGATTTCCATAGCGTGACCTTTGTGACGACACGCTAACTTAGATGGGCAAATTTGGTATCGGGTTAGCTACCCGTTGTTGGTTTAGTAAGGTAACAATGTCATGCAGCTTATGATAATCCAAATTAACGAAATACTAATAGACGCACCGAATTACGAAGTATTGGCTGACTAGCAATACGGGGTCATACTATTGATATTATGTTCGTGTTTTGGTTTTCATAACCATATTCATATAACGGTTTTTATTTTCATACAACGTCATAAGACGTATTGTATATGTTTTTACGACCTTGGCTCGTATACTGATTTTTAAGGAAAATGCCTATATTATGATTTTGATGAAGATTTGTATAAAATGACTTTGGCTATTTTACGGCCTATTAAAATGATTTGTACAAAACAATTTTCAGTAATAATGTTATACTGATATTATATTGATGGATTTTATTGAACTCTATGAATTCACTCGGCGTTATCGCTGACCTTTTCTTTTAACATGTTTTGTCTCACGTACTTGAAGGTAATTCTCGGGAAGACGACAAGAATTCATGGCCCGCACATAAATTATAATTTCCATTCAAATGTTTGTAAAACCTGTATTAAATACAATGACTTGGGACCTATGTAACTTTGATATTTATGAATGGAAATGCTTTATTAATAAACGACGGGATTTTTATGCGTTGTCTATGATGTGAGTAATGTGCTATCCCGTAACACCAACTAGTCTTCCGCTGTATTGAGTTGTATAAATTTAGGGGTGTTACAGTTTTCAGCTTAAATAACTATCAAAATAAGTCAAACAAAGCATCATCGTGATCATTCAAAACAACAATAAAATATAAGAGATACACCTAGGAATAAGGGAGTCTAAGTGAATAATTGGGCCACATGAGTTCGTGTTAGTTTGCTAACTTATAATAACAATGATCTCGTTTTTAAGCTTGGTATGGGGAACGTGAAACTTGAGAATGATGAACATTCGTGACAACCTAAAACCCCAATGTAAGTCTTTGAATTCTTTACTTGTTTTGTTCTTTTTGTCCCCTTAGAGTTTAGTATTTAATAAAGGCCAAGGTAGGTTATTTATGATGAGAAATGTAATATGTGCTTTGAAACTAATGCATTGCATGAGGGCATTGCAATGGTCAAGTGTAGGGGATTTGATAGGTGTGAAAACACCCATCCTTTTACCACTTATTTCTTGCTAAAACAAGACCAAATCGCGTATTTAATATCATTTGTTTGAAATTATGCGTGGTTTGTGTGTTTTTTGTGTTTTCAGAGCCAACCGGATAAATATTAAAGAAAACATGGGATTGCACGGGTTTTATCGAAGAAAAAGACGAAAGACGAAGTCTATAGTCCAAGAGATGCAAAAGATTTGAAGTCAATGGGCCTATTTGAAGATTTATCGAAGAAAAGGACCAAAGATGGAAGATTTTACATATGTCGAAGAACTCAAGTCTATTAAACGAAGAAATTAAAAGACGAGTTGAATTTATTCATCGACGAATCCCGAATCAGAATCGAAAACGTCAACTTTACAGAAAAGACGAGAAGACAAAAAGAGAGGAGAAAAGCCCACTCACCAACCAAGCCCAATGCCTATAAATAGACCCTTCCATTCATAATTTGAAACTAGTCTTCATTTTTATGTTTTTCTTTTCCTGTTTCGTAGGAAAAACCAACACCCTTAAGGTGTGTGGTGATTTTTATTTTCCTTTGATTCCTTCATAGATCTTGTAAGTTTAATCTTACCTTTTGTTTGTTTAAACCTTAATCTTTCAATATCATCTTTCATTTAATCTTGTTCTTCCTTTTCTTATTGATTTTTAAGTTCTAAGTTTTTATTTTGTTGATTTTGATCTTCAAAAACAAGTGGGTTTTGTGTTTTTGGTGATTTGGTTTGATGTTTATCATTAGTAGATCGTTAGTGGTTAGTTTGGTTTAATCTTTGGTAAAAACTTGGTTGATTTTTGGTTAAAATTCGTAGTGTTTGGTTTCCCCTGTTCTTCGTATCTTTTGTTTACCCAGATTCCGAATGAGCTAAAACATTCCGAAACAACGTCTTTAAAAATTATTCCGAACGAAGTGTCTTGTTTCAGTTATTCCGCATGAAGCCAAATTATTCCGGATCAGCAAATATTCCAAATCAACATAATATTCCGAATGAGTTAGATTATTCCGAGTAAAGTCCTTTATTCCGAATCAATTATTTTTTCCGAACCAACAACATTATTTAGCATGAAGGTCTAGTATTCCGAATAAAGCAGTTATTCCGCATAAGCAAAATATTCCGAATGAGTGTCTTTTCCGAACCAGCTCTTTATTCCGAATCAAGGTAGTATTCAGCATGAATTATTTCGAGCCAACACCATATTCCGAATAGGCCCTTTATTCCGCATGAGTTGATTTATTCCGAACGAGTCAAATATTCCGGATCAAGGGATTATTCCGAATCAGTTGTTTTTCCAAGAGAAGGTATTTTACTGTTTAAGTTTAATTCAAGCTTTATTTTTATTAATGGTTTTTAGTTTATTTTTATCACTTCACGCATTTACCTTTTAAGTAGATATAGATCAAAAGCTCCCCCTTTTAGCTACCAAGAACAACGATTCCACTTTGAACCGTGATCAATTCGAGAAGATAACGAGAACGAAACAACGACAAATATATTTGGGTGCGAGCAACACAAAGAAAGATCTTGCAACAAACCTTTTTTATTAACAAACCAAAAATCTGTTATTATGGAGGTGTTCCGGTTCTATATACGTGTATCGATCTAACAAAATAAAAGGCAAAAATAGATAAATACTTTCGTTAAGCAAGAATTCGAAAAAATACGAACTTTATGGTGAATAGAAAGGAGACGTGCTATAAAAGGCCGTCTAAGGGAAGCTAGGTACTTAAGTGCTTCACGTCACCTCATTCCCCCCGTTCACTTGTGAGTATTTTGAGAAGGAAGGCTTATCGAGGGTTTTGCCACCCAAGTAGTATTACATATATATTTTCTTGTAGCTTTTTAATATTGAACCTCAATTGAGATATCCCTTTCAAAGTCGACCAAGGGCAATCCCCTTATTCCTCGTGTTTAGTTGTATGCGCACTCGGTCGCGTGCATTAAAATACCGATTGGTGTACCTCGTCCTTCAAAGAAGACGAAAAAGAAAAACGTTTCTCAAGCCGATTAATAACAGATTTTTTTAATTAAAGTTCGTTTTTCTCACGACTCGATTCAAATTGACGTCGGATTTAAAGTATGACTCAGTCGTTCTTGGTGGATAAAAGAAATATGGTTATCTATATCTATTTAAAAATTAAATGCGAAAAATAGAAAAAATAAACTAAAAACAAATGACAGTTAAGAAAGAAGTTAAACAAATTTAAACTTAATAGAATGTAAAATTAAAAATAAAATAAAAACTAAACAAAACAATTCGAAATAAAACATAACAAAAATGGCGGGAAAATAAAACTCTTAAAAAAATTCGGAATTAGAAAACTTTAAACAATTCGGAATTAAAATCAAGTAATTAATTCGGAATACAAGATCTAGAAAACAGTTCGGGATTCAAAAGTTTAAACAATTCGGAAAACGTTATCTTAGTTCTATTCAGAATCTAAAACTTTAACATAATTCGGAATAAAAAAACAAAACATAACTCGGAATATGGTTGAGTGTTTAATTCGGAATCCAATAATGTAATACAATTCGGAATACTCTATTCCGAATAACTATTCTGAATTAGGGAAATCTAAATACACTTCGGAAAAAAAGGTTATGCAAATAATTCGGAATTCAAAAAGCAAAACTTGATTCAGAATAAACTCTTAACATAATTCAAGATATGAAACAATTAATTCGGAATACAAAAATTGAACAACAGTTCGGAATAAGGAATATAGATACTATTTTGAATAATGCAAGCTTAGTGTAATTCGGAATAAGGGTTTTAGAAAGTTAATTCAGAATAATAAGTAAAAATTAATTCGGAATAAGGGAAGAATAAACAGTTTGGAATATGTGGGGTTAACTAATTCGGAATAATGGGGTTTATAAAATAATTTGGGAAAATTAAAAATAAGCTAAAATTAATTAAGCAAATAAGCAAAAATTAAGCTAAACTAATTTTTAAAATAAGCTAAACAAGACACGAATTAAAACTCTAAAAACACCAAATAAGCAAAATTAATAAAATCTATTTTAAAAACATTAAACTACCAAATCCACTCAAATCAAAATAAGCTAAACACAAAATAAGCAATAAGCACAATAAGCTATAAACATCAACCACATAAAAATTATAAGAACAAGAAATAAGCACTTCAATCAAATAAGCAATAAGATCAAATAATCTACATGATAATTAACCAAATCAACACTATTAAAAACAAGAAAGGAAGAATGAGATTAATTGAAAAGCTTGAAAAGATGAAGATTAAAGATTCAACAATTGAAAGATTAAAGATAGATGAAAAACTTAAAGAAAAATGAGAGAGAGTTTAAACTTACACCTACTCCTAAAACTTAACTAAAACTATTACAAATGAAGGAGTTAAGGCTATTTATAGTGGAGGGGTATGTTGGTGTGTTGCTTCCTTTCTTTCTTCCTTTTGTCTTCCCGTCTTGACAATAAATTCGTCATTCTCGACTTTTTCTCGGGATTTGTCGATAAATAAAATGAACTCGTCTTCTAATTTCTTCTTATATTAGATTTGGTTCTTCGACTTTGTTAAACTTCCGTCTTTGGTCTTTTTCTTCAATAAATCTTACGACTAGGCCTTTGACTTTTGTTATTTTTTTGCACTTTTGATCTTTTGACTTTGTCATTCGTCTTTTTCTTCGATAAAAGCCCGTGAAAGCCCGTGTCTTCTTCCTTTTCAATATTTTGGTCCTAAAACACAATAAAAACACAAACCACGCGTAATTCCGACTTTTACGACATTAAACACACTTTTGGGTCTCGTTTTTATTTGTTTTAAGTGGTAAAAGGATAAGTGTTTTCACACTTATTAAATCCCCTACAGTTTGCCATTGCAATGTCCCCATGGAATGCATAATTTCCAAGCATAATTTTACATTTTTCATAATAATTAATCCATCTCGGCCTTTATTGTAATACACTACTACTACTACAATAAAAGAAACTTAAGAACGATGAAAAGATAAAAACTTTTTAAAAGATATAACAATTTCATTTAATTTATTAACTTATTTGAAATATTTTTATGGAAGAAACTCGTAAAGAAATCTAAGACTTAAATTGGGCATTGGTGTCATGAATATTTATCACCCTCAAGTTTCACGTTCCCCATACCAAGAGTAAAAACAAGATCATTGTTTAACATAAGTTTTCAAGTTAAAACCACTTATATAAGACAATTGTGTAAAACTCCTTCTCCATTATTCCTAAGTTGTATCTATAGATTTTAAAGATTGTCATTCACCCGTAGGCTCATTTGACTTATTAAATAGTTATTAGTCCAAAAATGAAGGCAAAACGGTGTAAACCCGACACTTAGAACCTAACCTCGTCCTCAAAAACGGTGTCACTAAAGTAAGCCCACATCAAGGATAATTTAACACCATTTAGGGAATAAATTCCCGGATCCGAAATTTGGCCAATAGTACTACTTATTATTATTTCCTCCAAAGTCATGTTGACTTTATAGTGGAGTATAGCAAATTCACATCATATACCCTTAGGCTCTTTAAGATGTAAAAGTGCTCCTTATCTATGTTCCACACCCTAAGGCTCCTTGAACCACAAACAAGGGAAATGATTATTTATCAATTTTTATTAAACACTTACCATACCATACACCCTAAGGCTCTAATGACAAGGTTCATGCTACATGTACCACACCCTAAGGCTCCTTGAGATCATGTTTTAATCTTATTCTTCTTCTTTTTTTGATATATATAGTAGGCCAAATTTCACGGTCCCATGGTCTGAATACCTCCTACTTAGTGGTTATGAGCCACCTTAGTCGGAAGTCCACAACGCTGGCATCCTGAATGTGTTAATGCTTTAAATATAAGGAAATAAAAGAGTTGGTTAAGAACTAAAATATAAAATCTAAACCACAAAAATCCTCATTTTATTAAGTAATTAAATATACAAGCGGGAAGAACGAGCCACAAAAACCCATATAAGGAAGAATTAACCTTTAAACTTATTATCAACTCTATCATCTCTCGTTCTCTACAATATAAATCTCAAGTAATGAGACTCGTGGATGCTTAGCCTAATAAACCAATTAAGATCCATATGGTTAAGGATACTATCTAGAGTAAACTCAAATAAGTAAACTCAGGTTGAGTTAAATTATTCACGACGGGCCTAATATATCAAAGATGTCTAAACTTGTTAAAACCATTTTATTTATTCTTTTATTTATATTTTTTTTCTCTTTTCTATAGACTTTATTCATGAAACGGAATATATACATATGATGGTGATGACAAAAGGAAAGAAGATAAAAGAAAATAAATTAAAAATACTACTAGGTCAAAATAGAACAAAAGTTTTGAAAAACGTCGAAAAATATATTAATTTTGCGGTTAAAATGAGGAAAAATTCATGAAAAAGCCCACTTAACTTCGATAGAAGTCTCCCTTACACTTGATATAAATATTGTCCTCAATGTTTAAGCATGTAGAAATAAACTCCCCTACACTTAAGACATTGTGCACGTAGTTTAGATCTTGCTAAGGAAGAGACACTAAAGTGATTCCCATTTCAACATTTATCGATAAAATATTGAATCACAAGAGTGTGGGATAAAACCAAGAAGATGGGTACACGAGATCACGGGTCGTCAAATATCATCAAAAGTGGATTTTTGAAAGCTCTAATCCCTGCACATAATAAGAAACAACAAAACAATAAACACCTGCGTGGCTCCCCTACACTTATTATGGAAAACAGATAAAGAAAGATAGATCATCGGGTTTCCTCCCGAGAAGCACTTGTTTTTGTTAACCGAGTCAAGAGCCTGACTCAATCCTGAATTAATTCAAGGGAAACGTGGAGAAGGATGGAACCATCTCATGAGAGATGTTCTCTCCAAAGTACAACTTAACACGTTGGCCATTCACCTTAATGCTGGGCTCATTTGGTTGAGATAGCTCAATGGTGCCATAAGGGAAGCTTTGGGCCACGGTGAATGGACCGGACCAACGGCTCTTAAGTTTACTCGTAAAGATTTTCAACCGAGAGTTAAAGAGTAAAACTTGATCAACTATGTGGAACTCTCGGCTCTTAATCCGAGAATCATGAATGAGCTTAGTCTTCTCCTTATAGATCAATGAATTCTCATAAGCCTCATTCTTAAGTTCATTAAGTTGCATTTTCCTAAGATCACCTGCTTTGTTTATGTAAACATTAGCCCATTTTGTGACAATTCGTCAATTTATGGTCGATATTTTATTCTCAAGTATTATTTAAATCATTATTTTAACGTTATATTATGAACTCGCTCATTTATGGGAAGAAATTTGGGTTTAAATCTTAAAGTAGCATCGACTACGTCTAAACCGGAGAACCCTACGTTACGTGCTTACATTTACATACACCGTTTTTGTGACAGTCCGACATTTCAGGAGATAAATTTATTCTTGAATATTATTTTTGAATTTTAGTTTGTGTTGGTTCATAAACTCACAAATTTACGAGAAGAAATTAGGACTTACGTGCATAATTTAGCGTCTTTTACGATTAAACCAGAAACTCTAGGTTTACGTATTTACGCTTTTGTGCTCCGTTTTTGATGAGACAATTTTTATTAGAATCATTTTGTGCCGTAGATTCATAATTTATAAAAACTTGTTTTGTAAAACGACCCGAGGGCACGTAAGTCGAGGAAACTAGAATCGAGGAGTACCCGTAAATTAGTGGAGATTAGACAAGTGGGATACTTGTCCCACCCCCGCTAATAAACAGCCAAGGAAAGGACAAACACTACATTTGGTGTCAACTTTACATGCACTCCAAGGACACTTGTCCTTAGGAGCCTTACAAAACAACTTAACACAAAAAATCCACTAGCCAAACCATTTACTACATGCAAAACTAAAAAAAACTCTCTCCAAACTCTCTCTATCCTCCTCTTTGCCGTCCATACACCACCACCAAACACCGTATTTGATCAAATTTCTACCATAAATCTTGTGTTTAACTTGCATAAGATGAAGGCCCTTTGAAGACTTGGTGATTTAAGGTGATGCTAACAACTAAAAAGAAGTTTTCCTTGGAGTCTATGGCTGATATTTCTCAAGGTGTTTCATATATTTGGCGATCTTGTAGGTGGTCTTCATATTTCATAAGATTGATTATCAAAAACCAAGTCTTGTTCTTAACCTTTCACTATATTAGTTGGTAACAAGATCATTTCTTCTATCATCTTATTATTTTGTAAATGTAATCTTGTATTTTCTTTATGGATGTATATGTATATGATGATAAATAATGATTAAATTATTATGTTGGGATTTTGTGTTAATAGTTTTGGTTAAAAAAAAGACTAAAATCTACATGTAAAGATGTTAAAATCTTGATTAAATCTATAGGAAGTATAAAACAGTAAGTAACCATATGAAAACTTGGTAAAAAGGCTTGGATAATTAAATATACAGTTAGATATATGATTTTTACATATGTGGTGAGTTGGCCACTTAATGGAATCATTAAAATGAGCAAGATATGATCAAAATACTGTTGAGGTACAAATCTGTATAGTCTGTTTTATATGGGCAAAGGAATTACAGGTTAGCTACCCGTTGTTTATTATAGTAAGGTAGCAATGTCATGCGGCTTATAATAATCGAATAACGAAAATACTGATATACGCATTGAATTATAATATATTTCCTGACTAGCAATACGGGTTTTAGTACTGATATTATGTTCGTGTTTTGGTTTTACTTAACCAATTTCATATACGGTTTATATTTAACTCTATACAACGTTATAAAACGTATTGTATGATGTTTTTGCGACAATGGTCCGTATAATGGTTTTGAAGGCAAAAGCCTATATTATGATTTACGGAAAAGATTTGTATAAAATGTCGTTGGCCTATTTTATAACCTAGGACAAAGATTTGTACAAAATGATTTTTGGTAATAATTATATACCGGTGATATACTAATGGTTTTTATCAAACTCTATGAATTCACTCGGCGTTTTCGCTGACCTTTTTAACATGTTTTATCTCAGGTACTTGAAGGTAATTCTCGGGTGACGACAAGAATTTATGGCCCACATTCAAATAAAATTTCCATTCAAATGTTTTGTAAATTTGTACGATATACTATGACCTGAGGACCTATGTAATCTGATACTTATGAATGGAAAATGCTTTATTACTAAACGACGCGATTTTTAAGCGTTGTCAATGATTTGAGTAATGTGCTATCCCGTAACACCAATGAATCTTCCGCTGAACTAAAGTATGAATATTTGGGGGTGTTACACATTTCAAGGCCCAATAAGCCTTTTTCTCCAGCTCAATGGGGAGGTGGCACGCCTTTCCGTACACAAGGAGATAAGGAGTACAACCTATAGGTGTCTTATAATCGGTACAGAAAGCCCAAAAAGCATCATCTAATTTATCGGCCCATGAGGCACGATGCTCTCCCATGGAACGCTCTAAGATTCGCTTAAGTCCATGGTTGGAAATCTCGGCTTGACCATTAGTTTGTGGATGATACGCGGTGGTAAGTCAGAGATTGACACCATACTTAGCCATGGCTCGTGTGAATTGATCATTGTAAAAATGAGTACCGCGATCACTAATGATAGCACGAGGAACGCCGAATCTAGCAAACATTTGTTTCAAGAAGTTCACAACCACCCTCACATCGTTAGTAGGTGAAGCCTTTGCTTCAACCCATTTGGATACGTAGTCAACGACTACGAGGTTGTACTTGTTCCCTTTGGATGATGGAAATGGCCCCATAAACTCGATGCCCAATACGTCAAAGATTTCACACTCTTGGATGAAATTTTGAGGCATCTCATCTTCATGTGTGATCTTGCCTTGTCTTTAGAAAGCATCATAATGCTTAACCATCTCATGTGCGTCATGATAAATGGTGGGCAAATAGAATCCGGAGTCGAAAACTCTTAGCAGTGTAGTTAGGACCAAAGTGACCACCGGTGGGTCCTTTGTGGCAAGCTTCAAGGATTTATAGAGCCGCCGTCCCATCAACACACCTACGAATGATGAGTTCCGCACATTGCTTGAAAAGATAAGGGTCGTCCCAATAATAGTTCTTAATATCCGCCAAATAAGAACACCACCCGCCAAATAAGAACACCCTTCCATAAGAACACCACCCGCCAAATAGTTTGTAATGTCCGCAAACCATGAAGTATCGTCAAGATTATAATTAATAGACATTAAGGTCTCATGTGGAAAATATTCATTAATCTCTTGATTGGGAAGTTCCCCTTGATAAGGATCTTCAAGTCTACTAAGATGATCCGCGGCTAGGTTTTCCGCTCCCTTTTTATCATTAATTTCAATTTTAAATTTTTGTAGGAGCAAAACCCAACGAAGGAGTCTCGGTTTAGCATCTTGCTTTGTCAAGAAGTATTTCAAGGCGGAATGGTCGTTGTAAACGATGGTGGTGGAAAGCACAAGATAGGGGCGGAATTTCTCAAAAGCATACACTACGGCTAAAAGCTCTTTTTCGGTAGTGGTATAATGCAATTGAGCCCTCGCCATTGTCTTACTAGCATAATGTGTAGAAACTAGAAGGGGGGGGGGGGGTTGAATAGTTTTTTATATTTACTTGTTAAAAATTGGTTTTCAAAAATCCTTTTTCAAAAACTTAGGCTTGAGGACATATGTGAAATATTCTTATGCACAATATGAACAATGATAGTGTAACTAAGCTAATACTAACAAATATATATGCACAAAGAATAAAGAATGTAAAGAGTTAAAGGTAAAGAAAGATCAAACCGAACGCCAAGGATTTATAGTGGTTCGGCAACGAAGCTCACTCCTCGTCCCTACTCCACTCCTCGAGTACTCCTTACTCGAGAGTTCACTACACAACAAGCTCCTTATGGTGGAGAAAACCGTACACGTCGCTTAACCAATTTCCGACTCTAAGCTAAAAGTCGAGCCCTAATCGTAGCTAGGACCAATCTACACAACTATACTTAGTACATACATAACTTCCAAATAGACACAACTACATGGATCTTCACTACTATGACACAACTACAAATGTATAAAATTAGATCTTCAATAGATCTTTGGTGGTGGACTCAACACTTCACAAGGATAGTGTGCTTCTCTTTGCACTTGGAGAGGAAGGGATGGAAGAACAAGATTCAATTCTTAAACAAGTAGTAATCAAACAAATGATCAAAGATTTGAGTGATTAAAGAAGAGTGTTTGAATCTGGAAATAGATGTGCAAAAGAGGTGAGTTGAAAAGCTGAGAATGGTCCACTATTTATAGGACAAGAAGGCCAACGGCTATATCTGCCCGCGGTACCTTATCTTAGCCCGCAATACCTTATCGATAAGGAACCGCCTAGGGGCTAAGGTACCACCGGACTAGACTCCGCTCCCTTTTTGTCCTTTAGTGGTGGAGGTCATATCTGGCTTAAAAATATCCTGATAGAATATTCCTAACCAAATAAGAATATGCCATTTTTAAATTTTCAAATAATTAATTTAATAAAACATTTTCTTAAAAAGAAAGTTTAATAAAAACTTGTCACACTTAATAAAAAGTGAGTTTTAAGAAAAGATTAAATCACTTGATCACTTGATTAAGGTTAGTACTTGTTTATCCATACCTTAAGTGAAAATGGGTAAAATGAAAAATACTTGAACTCGAGAATTCGTTTTTCGCTGTTTTCGTAAATGCTTGTTTTTACATATTGTCGTAATCAAAACAAAGCGAGACCAAAAAATGTAAGTAACGTTTTTAGGCATTATTGCATTAACAATCTCCCCCTTTTTGATTCCGAAAATACATAAACTCAATCACACAAAAAACAAGATTTTAGAAGACGAGTTTATTCATTTCTCCCCCTTTGTTGAAGCAAAAAGGTTGCACAAGTCGGTGTTGAAGAAACGGACTTACCAAAGACTCCCCCTTGGTGCTTACTCCCCCTAGCTTGGGGCACCGAGGAATCGAGATAAGGTGACAAGCTACATAAAAGGGTTAGTTGAACAAAAGAAACAACCAACAATATATAGCAATAGGTCACATAAAAAATAAAAGAGAAGAAAACACAAAGACAAAGATCCAAGATAGGTTACTAAAAAAAACATCATACAAAGATGTATGGAAAAAGAAACAAGCCAAAAGCATAAATCTAATCCTAGTTATTCTAGAATTCTAAGATTTGCTTGAATTTGGTGTCTTGTGGATAAGCAACCAATTCTTATATGAAAGACAAGGTAATGGCGGAGGGTGGTGGTGGTGTCTTGTTGGAGATCTCATAATCATAGTGAAGAGGAGGCGTGCTTAAGAGACTCTTGATGTATCTCAACTCCTCATAGATGTGTGCCATAGCAAGATGTTGATATTGACAACATTGACAATATGTTCCATGGTGCATGACATTATCATGAGAAGGAGGAAGAACACTAAAGGGTGGTGGTGGAAGAAAAGATGTTCAACAATCAACATTCTTGGTAGGAGAGATGTGATTAAGAGTGTTCTTGGGTGGGTTTGGATTGAAAGAAATTGGAGAAAATGGAGGATATTCAAGGCTTTCAATTGGAGAATAAGACATTTTGGGATGTGAAGTAATGCAAAATGCTTATGGTTTAAATAGGAAAGGCTTAGGGTATTTTTGGGGTGGTCAAAGGGTTTGAAACAAAGATTCTCAAAAATGTTGGAGCAAATCTGGAGTTCAGACAAAAACCCGAAAAAGGAAGGCACTGTAGGTGGTTCCTTAGCTAAGCTGGCGGTACCTTATCAATAAGGTACCACGGTTCACATATGGAACCGCCTGCAGAGGCAGTGTTTGGTGTTTGGAGGAAGATTTTTCAGCAAATCTTATTTTCCTAGTCTAACTTATCATAAGGTATGCTTAAAAGCAAAGATAGACAAAGAAAACATATGCAAACTTACCAAATAGATATTTGACCAAAATACATGGATTAAAAAATCGATGTAGGAGGTGTGTAAGACAAGACCTTAAGTCATGACACAATGATCCTCCATGATTCAATCTTGTTCTTGCTATGTTTGAGAGAATCATACATATGAATTATGTAAGCTCTAGATTAATAGCGAAAATCTATGAAAAATCGTTTTTAGATTGAATTAACAATGTCAAACGAATTTCTCAACCATTTTCGAAAGAGACTTTGAGAATTTTGAAAAGGAGAAGAGAGGGTTTTTCAAAAAGAGTTTGGAAGACTCAATGACTCAAAGTGGTAAACAAAAACACACAAAAAGAAAGGAAATTAAGGAAGATGTTCCATTAATCCTAGACCTAGACGCAAGTAATTAAAAGGTTCCCTCTTAAGTGGCTTAGTGAAGATGTCGGCTAAGTTGTCCTCGGAGGGTACCTTCTCAATTGAAATGATCCCCTTTTGAACATTATCCCTAAGGAAATGGTGTCTAATTTCTATGTGTTTGGTTCGCGAATGTTGCACGGGATTCTTGCTAAGGTCTATATCGCTTTTATTATCGCACATGATGGGAACATCATCAAGAGAAATCCCGTAATCAACAAGCGCTTGCTTCATCCATAGAGCTTGTTGGCATGCTTTTCCGGCACTCACATACTCGACTTCCGTGGTGGATATTGCAAGAGCGGTTTGTTTCTTGGAGAACCAAGAAGTTAAACAACAACCCATGAAGGTACAAACTCCACTAGTGCTTTTCCTGTCCACATAGTCTCCCGCATGATCCGAGTCCGCGTAGACAATGATTTCTACGACGGTCCCTTTAGGATACCATAATCCTAAATGTATAGTGCCTTTAATGTATCGGAAGATACGCTTAACCGCCTCAAGGTGAGAGGTTTTGGGAGCCTCTTGGAAGCGAGCACAAAGGCAAACACTAAACATGATATCCGGTCGACTTACCATTAGGTACAACTAACTACCAATCATACCTCTATATTTGGTATTGTCTACCGACTCACAATCATCATCTATGGTGAGTTTAGTATCCGAGGCCATAGGGGTCTTCATTGGTCTTGATTCTTCTAATCCAAATTTCTTTAGCATTTCTTTAGCGTACTTAGATTGACTAAAGAAAATACCATCGTCCATTTGTTTAATTTGGAGTCCTAAAAAGAAGTGAAGTTCTTCCATCATACTCATTTCAAACTCATCATGCATGATTTTGGCAAAGTCATTACACAATTCTTGACAAGTTGAGCCAAATATAATGTCATCAACATATATTTGTACGATTATGAGGTGAGGAACTTTCTTCTTTGTAAAGAGTGTATTGTCTACCATTCCCATGGTATACTCATGTTTAACAAGAAACGCTTTAAGTCTATCATACCAAGCTTTGGGTGCTTGTTTGAGTCCATAAAGTGCTTTCTTAAGCTTGTGAACATGATCCGGTTTCTCAAAATCAATGAAGTCGGGAGGTTGAGCCACATATACCTCCTCATTGATTAAACCGTTAAGAAATGCACTCTTTACATCCATTTGTTGAAGCTTAAAATCTAAGCCACAAGCATAAGCTAAGAGGATTCTAATGGATTCTAATCTAGCTACCGGTGCATATGTCTCGTCATAATCAATCCCTTCTTGTTGATTATAGCCTTGAGCTACAAGTCTAGCTTTGTTACGAGACACAACACCATTCTCATCTAACTTATTCCTATATACCCATTTGGTTCCTATAATTGTAGAACTTCTAGGTGGAGGAACAAGTTCCCAAACGTCATTGGCAACGAATTGATTCAATTCTTCTTGCATCGCAATGACCCAACTCTCATCCGTCAAAACTTCTTTAACATTCTTTGGTTCAATCAAGGAGACAAAACAAAAGAAGTTGCTTTGGTTTTAGACTTGAGATCTTAGGGTCCTTTGATTTAAGTGACCAATGACATTATTTAGAGTATGATCCCTAGATTCCTTAATGTTTACTTCCTTTTCAACACTAAGGTCTTCAACTCCTATTTTTCTAACCTCTTTGGCTTTAACTACTTCTAATTCATCCAAGTCATCATCAAGCAATGGTGGTGTCTTGGGTGAAGGAGGGGTTTAATCAAAGGTTACGTTGAGTGATTCTTCAATAACCCCCGAGGTTCTATTTAGGACTATGTAGGCTTTGCTAGTTTGGGAATAACCTAAAAGGATACCTTCGTAAGACTTTGGGTCAAACTTGGTAAGGTAGTCTTTGGTGTTGAGGATAAAGCACTTGCTTCCAAACACCCTAAAATATTCCAATGAGGGTTTCTTACCTTTAAGAATCTCATAGGGGGTCTTTCCTAGGAAAGCTCGAATAAAAATTCGGTTGAGAATATAAGTCGATGTGTCCATGGCATTGCACCAAAACTTTTGAGGCAAAGATTGCTCGTTTAACATCGTCCTACTCATCTCTTGGAGAGTCCTATTCTTCCTTTCAACTACCCCATTTGATTGTGGAGTGCGAGGAGCCGAGAAGTTATGGGTAATACCATGAGCTTCACAAAAGGCACCAAATTGCACTTCATTATCAAATTCCCTACCATGATCCGTTCTAATAGAAACAATTGAACATCCTAGTTGATTTTGAATTCTTCGACTAAAGATTTCGAAGTGATCGAAATCTTCATTCTTAGATGCCAAAAATCTAGTCCAAGTGAATCTAGAATAGTCATCAACTATAACTAGGGTATAAAGGCTACCTCTATAACTCCGTATGGCGGAAGGTCCAAAAAGATCCATATGTAGGAGCTCTAAGCACCAAGAGGCGAAACCAAATTCTTGGCTTAGTGACTTGAGTGAAATTCCTTTCCAACTTTGCAAGCATCACAAAAGTGATTATCAAACTTAATCTTGGGGAGGTGTCTTACCAACTCCTTAGAGACTAAAGATTGAATCAAACGCATATTAGCGTGACCTAATCTCCTATGCCAAAGAGTAGAACTATCATCTATAGTCGTAAGACATATGTTGTCTTTTGACTTCTTATTGACCTTCATAACATAAAGCCCATGCTTTCTAATACCTTTTCCAATGACCTTTCCATCTTTTACGATTTCACTGTCATGTTCCGAAAAGACAACCTTACACTTATTATCACAAATTTGACCTATACTTAAAAGGTTAAATCCTAAGTTATCTACGTGCTCAACATTTCCAATGGTCATGGAGTCAAGAGAAACCGTACCTTTTCCAATGATATTACCACGTAGACTACTAGCGAATGTGACGTTACCTCCATCATATGCTTTGTAATGCGAGAACAAACCTCGATTACCCGTCATGTGTTTAGAACATCCAGTATCCTTAATCCACTCGTCGGGCTCCAAATTAATTCCCAAGCATATCTAGGTAACAACACACAAGATCAAACATTTGGTCCCCAATATCTCATGGGTCCAAAATTGTTAGTTCCAAACATCCCTTGCATTTGGTTGGGATGCATGAATGAAGGATGGGTTCCCCATGGAGAACAAAATGGAGGAGGGTAGTAATTCATGTAACCATTTTGTTGTTCATTATTTCTCCTAGGTGTATTTGATCTAGGTTTAGAGTTATGATCATTTCTTCTAGGTGTTGGGGTTTTACTTCTAGATCGTGAATTGTTTTGATTATCTCTTCTAGGCGTTTTCGTTCTACTTCTAGGCTTAGACTCATTCCGTAATCTAGGTGGAGAATAAGATGGTCTAGATAAACTTCTATTTCCCATGAGAGGTTTACTTAATGGCTTGTAGAACTTATCAATAGCATTGTCGTCAAGTATGGGTAATTTTACCTTATTAACAATAAGATGCTTTTGTTTTTATCTAACGTAGACTTTTTAGAAAGTTCAGGATTTTCACCAAAAACATCCTCTGCCCGCGGTACCTTACTTATGGTGGCGGTTCCATAGTGATAAGGAACCGCCCCATACAATCTGGAACCGCATACAGTGGGCGTTTTTTGTGAAAACTTGACTTGTTTTGGTTCACTAGTTGAGGCTTCATTTGAGTTAAAACCTAGAACAAGTCTTTCCTTATAATGAACTTGTTTTTTTAACATATCATCAAGAGCACTAGTACCTTTCATGAACTTTTCTAATTTAATGGAGGTGCTCTTGAGATCTTCATTCTCTAATCTAAGTTTCTCACAACTTAAGCAACCTAAATCCACTTCTTTATTTTTCTCAAGTTTAGCCAATTTCTCCCTAAGTTCATTGATCTTATTTTCAAGCTTAGTTTTGGTTGATTTTAAGGTTTTATTCTTTTCTATGAATTTAAGACTAAGTTTATGTAAACTATCATATTTGCCTTCAAATTCAATATCATCAAAAGTGGAACTACCATTGCTATAATATTCGGTTTCAGAATGTACCTCTTTAGAAGTGTGAGCCGTAAGACATTTCTCCTCTTTGGGGTTGTCATCATCATCTTCACCTCTATCGCTCCAAGCACCAATAACGAACGCCGTGTGGTTCTTATCACGAGCGGGCTTTGTACAATCACCAATGAAGTGATTTGGATCACCACATCTAAAGCAATTCCTATCACCTTTTTCGTTCTTGGCAAACTGATTCTTTGAGAATGGTTTCTTGTCATTGTTGGGTTGCCTAACGTGTTGACCTCGTCTCTTGAAGAACTTCTTGAAATCTCTCACCGCCAATGCATACTCCTCGTCATCGCTATCTGAGGAACTATCATGGTCACTTTGTGCCTTCTTGGCTTTAAGTGCAAGAGATTTCCTTTCACTCTTGGTTTTCACTAATTCCGAGTCCTTCAAAATTATCATCTCATGAACCTTCAAGTTGCCTATGAGTTCATCGAGTGATAAAGTTGAGAGATCTTTCGATTCTTCAATCGCCGTGACTTTTGCTCACCACTTTGGATGTAAAGCCCTTAGAAACTTCCTAACATTGTTCTTGCTAGAAAAACCTTCATCAAGTGCTTTTAGACTAGTAATAATGGTGTTAAACCTAGCAAATGCACTATCAATAGGTTCATCTTCTAAGATGATAAATTGTTCATATTGTTGAACAAGAAGATCGATTTTGCTTTCTTTGACTTGGCTATTACCTTGGTGGGTTACTAAAAGAGTGTTCCAAATATCTTTAGCGGTTTCACACATAAAAATCCTTTCATACTCTTTCTTAGGTAAAGCATTATAAATCACCATTTTAGCCTCATTATTTTTTGAAAGTTTCTTTTTAGTATCGTCATTAGCTTTGTCAAAAGTGACCAATTCTTTTGTTTTAGAAACTTCATTAAATTGAAAGGATAAAAAATCACCATTGGTAATAACATGCCAAAGATCTAAATCTTTTGATTTCACATAAGTTTCTAATCTATTTTTCCAATATATAAAACTATCGGGTTCCAAAAGTGGTAGTTTTTTCATAGATTGCCCTTCTAGGTATTTGTTGGAATCCATAGATCGATTCAAGTTTTAAAATACAATATACTTTAAAAATTCTTGAGCAACCCGCTCTGATATCAATTGTAGAAACTAGAAGGGGGGGGGGTTGAATAGTTTCTTATATTTACTTGTTAAAAAGTGGTTTCCAAAATCCTTTTTCAAAAACTTAGGCTTGAGGAAATATGTGAAATCTTCTTATGCACAATATGAACAATGATAGTGTAACTAAGCTAATACTAATAAATATATATGCACAAAGAATAAAGAATGTAAAGAGTTAAAGGTAAAGAAAGATCAAACCGAACGCCAAGGATTTATAGTGGTTCGGCAACGAAGCTCACTCCTCTTCCCTACTCTACTCCTCGAGTACTCCTTACTCGAGAGTTCACTACACAACAAGCTCCTTATGGTGGAGAAAACCGTACACGTCGCTTAACCAATTTCCGACTCTAAGCTAAAAGTCGAGCCCTAATCATAGCTAGGACCAATCTACACAACTATACTTAGTACATACACAACTTCCAAATAGACACAACTACTTGGATCTTCACAACTATGCCACAACTACAAATTTATAAAATTAGATCTTCAATGGATTTTTGGTGGTGGACTCAACACTTCACAAGGATAGTGTTCTTCTCTTTGCACTTGGAGAGGAAGGGATGGAAGAACAAGATTCACTTCTTAAACAAGTAGTAATCAAACAAATGATCAAAGACTTGAGTGATTAAAGAAGAGTGTTTGAATCTGGAAATAGATGTGCAAAAGAGGTGAGTTGAAAAGCTGAGAATGGTCCACTATTTATAGGACAAGAAGGCCAACGGCTATATCTGCCCGCGGTACCTTATCTTAGCCCGCGGTACCTTATCGATAAGGAACCGCCTAGGGGCTAAGGTACTGCCGGACTAGACTCCGCTCCCTTTTTTTCCTTTAGTGGTGGAGGTCATATCTGGCTTAAAAAATATCCTGATAGAATATTCCTAACCAAATAAGAATATGCCATTTTCAAATTTTCAAATAATTAATTTAATAAAACATTTTCTTAAAAAGAAAGTTTAATAAAAACTTGTCACACTTAATAAAAAGTGAGTTTTAAGAAAAGATTAAATCACTTGATCACTTGATAAAGGTTAGTACTTGTTTATCCATACCTTAAGTGAAAATGGGTAAAATGAAAAATAATTGAACGCAAGAATTCGTTTTTCGTTGTTTTCGTAAATGCTTGTTTTTACATATTGTCGTAATCAAAGCAAAGCGAGACCGAAAAATGCATGTAACGTTTTTAGGCATTATTGCATTAAAATAATGGATTGGTTGGAAGTGTTTGTTAACTCGTTGACCTAAAACCGCTCCTACCGCGAAATCACTAGCATCGCACATAAGCTCGAAAGGTAACTACCAATTTGGAGAGACTAAGACCAGTACCTTAGTTAATTTACCTTTAAGAAGTTCGAAAGAGTCAAGACAATCTTGAGAAAAGATGAAAGGAGCATCTTTCTCTAAGATATGAGTCATTGGTAGAGCTATCTTAGAAAAATCTTGGATAAAGCGTCGATAGAATCCCGCGTGTCCTAAAAAACTCCTAACTCCTTTGACGGTGGTAGGTGCAGGTAACTTAGCAATGACGTCAACTTTAGAACGATCGACTTCGATACCAGATTTTGAAATTTTATGACCGAGGACAATGCCTTATTTTACCATGAAATAGGATTTTTTCCAATTAAGAACTAGAAGAGTGTCTTCACACCGTTTAAGCATAACGTTCTAAATTGGCAAGGCAAGAAGAGAAAGAATCACCGTAGACCAAGAAATCGTCCATAAAGACTTCCATAGTTTCTTCAACCATGTCATGGAATATAGCCATCACACACCTTCGGAAAGTCCCGGGGGCATTGCATAAGCCGAAAGGCATTCTTTTGTAAGAAAATGTTCCATAGGGGCAAGTGAATGTGGTTTTCTATTGGTCTTTTGGATCGATAGGAATTTAAAAATGGTCTGGAGTGGCATCATTGAGCTTACGATAGTATATGCAAACTCGCCAACCCGTGACAAGTCGAGTAGGAATCAACTTGTTGTTTTCATTGGGAACAACGGTTATTCTACCTTTCTTAGGCACACAATGGACAGGACTAACCCATGGCGAATCCGAAATAGGTTAAATCATGCCGACATCTAGAAGTTTGATAACTTCTTTCTTAATGACTTCATGAATTTTGGGTTTACCCTTCTTTGACTTTGGATTGCGGGTTTAAAGTCATCTTCCATGAGAATTTTATGAGCGCAAAAGTTAGGATCAATTCCGCGGATGTCGGAGATTTTCCAAGCAATTGCTTTCTTATGATTCTTAAGCACTTCGATAAGTCGAAATTTTTCATCCTCTTTCAAGTTCTTATCAATTATGACGGATAACTTATTATCCTCTTCCAAGAAAATGTATTCTAAATGAGACGGTAAATCCGTAAGTTCTAAATCCGGTGGATTGTTGGTGGAAGGCTTAGTCAAATTTGGATCATCGTTTGTAACTTCCTTAAGAGTAGGTGGAGAAATATGATCCTCATTGAGAAGTCTCTCAATGGTACGAATGTTTTCTTCCCAATTGGTGGGAGAATCGTCATATTTTAAAACCACATCCCCTAAACTTGCTTCAAATTCTTGTAAAAGAAAGTCACTTTCTCCAAATGGAGTGAATGATGGAGCAATAGAAGCTACGGTCTCAACATGAGGTAAATGAGAAGTCCCTCTCTTACAAGCCTCGTGAAAATGTTCTTCACATGCTTCATCGAGCACATCGATGAAATTTACGGATTCGGGCTCATTGGGAATTTTGGAAAGTTTACCCATGTTAAAGACGATTTTGTCATCCCCTACCCTCATGATAATCTCACCCACGGCTACATCAATCAATGTACGCCCGATCCTCAAGAAGGGTCGTCCCACAATTAAGGGAACTCGGGGATCCATATCATAGTCAACAACGACGAAATCAGCTGGGAAAGTAAATTTGTCGACTCCAATGAAAACATCCTCGGCTATCCCCCCCGGATAAGAAACCGAAGGGTTAGTTAATTCTAAGGTCATAAGAGTGGGGACTAGATCGGGAAGAGATAATTGTTTCCACACGGACAATGGCATAAGATTGATACTCGCTCTGAGATCCGCCAAAGCCATACAATTCTCTACACCCTGAAAATTACTAGGAATAAGGAATCGACCGGGATCTCCTAACTTAACCGGTAATTTTCTCAAAAGAACCGCGGAACAATTCTCATTCAATTGGGTATTGGAAATATCGAGCAACTTTTCCTTATCACTTAAAAGGTCCTTAAACATCTTATCATACTTAGGCATGTGAGCGAGAGCCTCGGCAAAGGTGATATTAAAATTTAATTATTTGAACATTTTTAGGAAGTTCGAAACTTGAATATCATCCTTATTCTTCAATTTATCATTCCTCAACCTTGAGGAATAAGGTATACTGGGTTGAGATGAAGGCTTTGGAGTGGATTGCTCACTCACATTCTTTGGTGGTGGGGTGGGGATGAAAGGTGAAGGAATCGGTTTGGGAACCGAAGGTGTGGTATAAGATTGAGGTAAAGGAGGAACATAAGGTGTAGACGAAGGCTTTAAGGGAGGTATCTCACAAGTAGAAGGTGAACGATGGTGGGTAGAAGTAGAAGGAATATCGAGTCCTTGTTTATGTGGGGAATAAGAAGCTTCTTCGGTGGTCTTGCCTCTCCTAGTAGTGATGGCATTAACGTTAGCCCGAGGATTGGTCACGATGTTAGAAGGGAGGGCACCTTGGGGACGAAGGGTTTAAAGCATTTGCATAAATTTCTTATCGGTCGATTCTTGCATCTCTTTCGTGGTTCGCTCATGTTCGGTTAATTTTTGTGGAACCTAGTCCATTTGAGGATTATGCATGTTCATTTGATTATACCCTTGATTGTTAAACCCTTGATTAGGAAAACCTTGGTTTGGATTATAATTTTGAAAACCTTGATTAAAACCTTGGTTTTGAAAACTTTGGTTATTAAAGCCTTGATTTTGATTATTAAACCCTTGGTTTTGCCCTTGAAAATTCCCTTGATTTTGATTAAAACCTCGTGTATTTGAATTCCCTTGAAAATTACCCCGTTTAGGACCTTGGTTCCTATTTTGGGCAGGTGGGGGGTTAATAAGTGTGAAAACACTTATCCTTTTACAACTTAATTATAAGAATAACCAAGCCAAAACGTGTATTTTATGTCGTAAATGTCAGAATTATGCGTGGTTTGTGTTTTTGTTGTGATTTAGGATCAAAATGTGAAAAGGGAAGAAAACATGGGCTTTCACGGGCTTTTGTCGTAGGAAAAGACAAAAGACGAAGTCGAAAGATCAAGAGTGAAAAAAGAACGGACGTACAAGGCCTATTCTGAAGATTTATCGAAGAAAATGTCTTAAGATGGAAGTTTAATAAAGTCGAAGAACTCAAGGCTAATTAATGAAGAAATTACAAGACGGGTTCAAATAATCCCGAGACAAAGTCGAAAAAGTCGAAGAATTTAGAAGACGAAAAGACGAGAGAAGAAAGAAAGGAGCAACACATGCTAATCTCCCTAATCTGCTATAAATACCCAGCTAATGTCACATTAGGAGGTGTTGACTATTTGACACATAGTTCTTCCACCTTTCATTTCATGTCATTTACTTAATTTTCATTTAATTTCCTTGTCTTGCACCTCTAATTTCTTGCCTTTAATTTCAAGTAAGTCTTTATTTTGTTATTGAATCTTATTTTTAATCAAGTTTTTTTATTTTTAATCTCTCATTCTAGCTTTCTTGTTTTGCTTAATTTTTATGTTTATGTGCTTATTGTTATGCTTATTTGATTAAGTGTTATGTTTTTATGCTTTTGATTGTTTTGGATTATTGATTTTATAGCTTATTTGTGTCTTTCTTAAATTTGATTAAGTGTTTTTAAAATTTATTTTAAAAAAGGTTGTTTTTAAATATTTTTATTATTTAGTGTTTTTAAAAGTTTTTAAATTTTGGCTTATTAGCTTTTTCTTCTACGTGTTTTGATTAAGTTTTTAGTCGAGTGCTTATTTGGTTCATAGCTTATTTGTAATTTTTCTTATTTTCATTTTCTACTGTATTCCGATCACCACCGTCGGAAAAGGGTTTCTGGATTCCGACGGACATTCCGATCACCACCAACGGAATAGGGTTTGTTATTCCGACTGTGAAGTTTTTTTGATATTCCGATTAGGTGTTGGTGTCCTTCATTCCGACCGGGATTCCGATGGAAGGTTGATGTTGGAGTTTTTACTACTCTTTAGGAAAACAGCAATAAATAGGGCAAGTGAGCACGACGATTTAGGAAAACCGTGTGTGAATGACCCTAAGTGAGTTCGTTCTCGAGGAGGCAAGTGCGTTGTGTTAAGAATTGATATTGATTTGTGATTATATGATTGAGAAAGAAATGGGATTAGAAGAGAAAGACGGTTACAAAGACGGATTAAACTAAGACGAAAAAGGCGATCACGCAAAACCGTAAAATAGTGCAAAAATTAAAATTTTAACCTAAAAATTCCTAAAAATTTCTAAAAATCCACAATAATATTCTAAGTGTTTACAAAAAATCCAAACTTGCTAAAACCTTTTAATTAATTAGATAATGACTTTTTAATGCTAATTAAAGCCCTAAAAAACACAATTAATTATTAAAAAACCCTAAACAAGATTTTAAAGTTTGTAAACCTCAAAAACAACCTAATTAAGCTAAAAAGTATTTTTTTAAAATTTGAAAACCAAATTAAACTATTTTTAAACACTTAAAAACTATTAAAATCACTTAAAACTTAAATTAATTCTAGAAAATAATTGAAAAGTCCTAAAAATATTTGGAAAGTGACAAAACTCCTAATTAAGTGTTCCTTAACCTAAGAAAAATGAAAAAACTAAAAAAAATCAAAATTCAATTTTTAATAATAAAATAATATTAAAATATTCAAAAAAATTCAATGTTCATAAAAAAATTCTAAAAAATTACCAAAAATCTAGAATAATGTAACTAAGATAAAAATGCAATTAAAGTTTTCTGAAACCTATTTAATAATTTTATATTAAATTTTAAAGTTAGTTAAAAACCCTAAAATCCAATAAAATCAAGAATAAGCTAAATTGAAAACATAAAAAGCTGTAAACCTCAAGAATATAATTCAAAACCTAAAAACTATTTTTTCAGATTTTTAAATAACCTTTTTCTATTTTTTAATGACTTTTTAAAATTAAATCTTAAAATAATCCTAGAAAATTAATTAATAAAGGGAAAAATAAACTTTTTAAACAAAAAAGTCCCTAAACCTAATACAAACAAAAGAAAAATGTTAAACAGGAAAAAGCTTAAAGGAATAGCTTAAAATAGCTTATAAATAAGTTGTTAGCTAAATAAGCCCAAAGACAAACACTCCTTAAATAGATTTTGAAATAAACCTCTAGCAGTCAAAGACCCTAGGGCAGAGATGGTTATGTCATTTGTGTGTGAGAGGAGTGGCGCAGGTTCGAGTCCTGGCCACGTCCTTTTTGCTATTTATTTTTTTTTCTCTTTAAACTTTAAGAACTCAAACTTTATACTCTCACTTACTTAAAAACACAAATCCAAAACCAAATTAAACAAGATTAAGCCCTAGAATTTGAAAAACGTGCCCAGATTTGGATAAGTTTCTGATGAACACAAGTTGAATTCTTCACTTGTGAAGAGAAGGTTCAAGAGGACTTGAACTTGGATTTTTATAGTGTTTGATGGACAATGGGGCACCCCTACACTCAATTGGAGTGTAGGGAGTCAAGCAAACACAAAATCAAGCAAGTCTTAGCAAGAATCAAGCACAAATAAAAGGCACAAAAGTGACTGATAAAGCTATATGTTGTTACTGATGAACAATAGATCAAGTTACATGCACACAAGTGGATTTATATGGCCAATAACTTGCACACAATCAAATCAACTGGCATATAACCAGTTAACAATCCTAGAATGAACTATCTTCTAACAACCTAGGCACCTTGAATGGCAAAATCAGACAAATACATGCAAAACAAGCAGTTTCTGACTTTTAACCACTTAAACCAATTTTTAGCATTCAACTTGTTTCAAAAGCTTTTCAAAATGAAAGACAAGTACAAATACCACCTAATACTACCCTAATGAGTATGTCTAAACAGGTTTTAACTCACAAACCTTTACCAATCTCAATTAAAAACTAAATCCAGACACCCCTTTATATTTCTGATAATGAAATTTTTCAAAGCAACTCTTAACAAAACTCAAGAAAATGATTCCTAAACATCTATAACATGCATACAAACTTGAAATAAGTAAACTCAAACACTCAAACTACACATAACAACTTTCATGCATCAAATCACATAAATTTCACAAATCTCATATAAAACTTGAAACTGAAAACCTAAAATAGAAACAAGGGATTTTACCTTGTTGGGCCTACATCCAGGCCCAACAGTGACTGATTGTCACCTCCTAATAGACTCGGGTCTATGCTGAACTCTGCTGAGGTGCTTGACTAAGAAAATGGGTAAAAGAAATGGTTCTGGCTTGCTTTTTGTTTCCTGCACACCACCACAAACCAAAAGGAGAACTTCAAGAATCAAGAGCTTCAAGCTAGAAGCTTGAAGCTTTTGATTCAGTAAGTAGTTAATAAAAAAAAGGAAAAAGATTTTGAAAAATCTTTGAAAACAAACTTTCTGAAAACTGATTTTTTGGAACCTTTGAACTTAAACAGCCAACAAACAAGTATGAAAAACAAAATTTAAATCAACTAGAAAGTAAATGGAACTCGTCTCTTTTCATCAACAAACACTTAACCACTTTTCATTCATTCATAAAAGGGGAGTTACAAGTTTGTGACCAAAGAAAAGAAAAACAAGAACAACGGTAATGCACAATCCGCATACTCCTTATATAGACCTAGATAGAACATTCTAGGTACTCTTGAATAAAAATACAAGCTAAAACCCTAACGGTTTGAAAATCCAAAAATGCCCTTGTGTTTTGACTGGATTCTTGGTCAAGATGCCAACATGTGATGATACAGCTGTGTTTGAGTGATCTTAGACATTTGTTGGAGCTTGGGGGCCAAGGAGAATCATCTCAGACGTTTATCTTGTCTGGTTTAGGGTTTTGGTGTGACAACGATGGGCAGGGGAGGGTCCTACCCAACACATGGGTGTGTTGGGAGGGAATATTTGAGTGGGTTTGGGTTAAGGATGAGGTGAATTAACCATCTGGAAGCTTTTGACCAAAACCCCTTTGATTTAGTTAGGAATGGGATTAGGGTTTATGTGGGTGAATTAGGGGAAAATTAGGGATGGTGGATGAACAGAACCTGTTTGGAGGGAAATTTAATATGAAATTAACTTGTTTAAACGAGTTAATTAATTAAATTAGTTTTTTGGTGAGTGGAGAGGTGACATGGAAGGGGGGAAGCGTCTGATTGGTGGAGGGTTTAAGGTTGGTGACGTGGAGGGTTGTGAGTGGTGGGGAAAACTTAGGTTGTCTGGGCAGTAAAGGCCCCCCAAGGTTCATTCTCCTTTCACTTTGTATAAACAGCTACCAAACTTCCATTCCTTTGGTTTTAACTTTGGAAAGTTTACATTTTTGGCACAACAAGTTTTTAAACTTGTGTTAAGGACTAAAAGTGCAATTTTTGCAATCTTCAAGGGCCTTTAGTGTCATGTCTTCATACTTCAAGGTGTTGACTTGTTTGTTGACTTCTTGGAGGACCAATATTGACAATTTAGTTTTGTTGAGGGACTAAATTTGCCAATTCTTCAAAGTTAAGGGTCCTTTTTGTAATTTTGACAAACTTTAGGGACCAAACTTGTAATTATGAAGATACATGGGTATAAAGTGTCAATTCTTCAAACTTGGAGGACCAATCTTCATAATTCTTCAAATCTTCAAGGGTTTTCTTTGGAAAATTCTTCATTAGGGCTTGGTTCATCGTGCGGCTTCGTTTCTCGTGTTCGTTTTTTATTGATTCTTGTGATCTTTTGTCATTTTCTCAATATCCGTACCTACAATACACAAGCAACAAACACAAGCATATATTTGGGTATTTTGATGATATTTAATGCATTTTAAGCCTTATTTGGACGATGAGACTATGTATAAAAGCAGTCTCATCACTCCCCTATACTAAACCATTGCCGTGCCTCACGCAATGCTAGAATAAAGTATCAAAGCATCTCCAAAATTCATTTTTATTCACTTTATTGAACGAAAAACTAGCTACACTACTACTATTACTACTACTTGCGTTTTAGACATAATGTATGATTTTCATCGCAAAATGGGACGTTTAGGTTCATAGAATAAGAACACGTGAATGCTTCGTTAGAAATAATTTCATCGTCCTCGATTTTCACCCCAATTCCATGCCAAGCGTGCAACGAGATCATTGTCATTATAAGTTAGTAATGCTAACACTACTCATATGCCTCAATCACGTACTTATCCTCCCATTATTCCTAAGTTGTATCTCTTATATTTTATTTTGTCTTGAATGTCTCACGAGGATACATTGTTGACTTATGCGATAATAGAGATTTAGGTCTAAAAATAGAGTCCTAACGGTGTAACTAAGACCATCAAATCAATAACCCCTCCTAATAGACAACGATGTTAAAAAATTAAGTTGACAAGAAGAATCGATAAACACGGTTTTATAACGGTTTTGAACATGAGACTTATTACCAAGACTTTTATACGCCCCCTAACGGAAGGGCCTTATTATCTTTGGTTTACCTCCATCTTTTATTCAACTTCGCCATGAAGCTTTTATTATGACTTTGGTCTTGCCTTGCCTTTTATTATCCGCCTCATCGGTGGTTTTATTAGCCAAAGACGTATATCCTCACGCTAAAGCGAATTTTGGATCTTTAAAGCTTCGAAGATTAAGGCTTGATTCACTTTCAATTTTGCATAGATTTTAGGCCTTGTGGGGCTTCAAAATGTTTGCTAGATTTAGGTGAGCACTTGAAATCTTATTATTGGGTGAAGCTTTCGATTATTCGGGTGTCAATACTTCAAAACCGTGACGCTGGCGATACCTTAATGTCTTCCCAATTTAATTACACGGAAGCTACTAGAAAAGACTAGAAACCCAACAATCCTAACTAAACCGCTAAGTCAATATTTATTAAGCAAAAAATATTTACATGCGAAGGGAGAATAAGCAAACAACGAGAACACATGAGTTTTTGAAAGAATACGAGTACTCTACGTTTAGCATAGTAACTTATAATTAACTCTATCATTTCTCGTCCTCATTTAAGAGACGTAGCCTAATGTGTAGTTAAGGAACCAAAGCTAAGTGCTCAACACGCACGGTCGAGTCAAAAATTACTCTTATTCTCGCCATCGGAAAATCTACATTCGTGTCTTCAAACACTTATAAAACATGAGAAAAATTTTAAAATTTGGCCATTTTTAGCCTTATTTTGCAACAAAAACGACAAACAAAAAGATAAACTTTGGAAAGCGTGACGGTTTGGCAAGGCAAGTATCTATTCACCCCCCCCATACTAAAGTTAAACATTGTCCTCAATGTTTCGAGTCTAGGGGTGCAAACACCCCCATACTAGAGACGTAGTCGAATGCCTAATCTAGCATGGAAAGGGTGTAACCATTAAATTAATAGCCGTTTATGAAGTGTGCTAAAAACCTAAGGTTAGAACATCAAAAGTATATATCATGGATATTGAGAAATGTCTCTAAAGCAAACGATCGAGTGCTCCCATAAAAAGAACACGAGAGCCTCCAATCGTGAAGATCATGATCTAAAAACCACTAATCACAAACAACCACGGAACAAAGGTTGGAAGGGCACAAATCCCCACACGTAAACTACATTAGAAAGCGATAATATGTACATAGGATAAGCATGGGACTCCCCCACGAGGCACCTCATTTTTGATTACCGAGTCATGAGCTCGACTCGATCCCCTCAATACTAATTATCATTGGGGAAGGTGACTTGGTCGAGGTAGTTTAAGGATGGAACTTCCCCGCCAAAGTAGTGCTTCAACCTATGTCCATTCACCTTGAAGTTAGGACCATCATCTTGAGCTAGCTCGATGGTCCCATACGGAAACACTTGAGTCACGGTGAATGGACCGGACCAACGGGATTTCAATTTACCGGAAAAGATTTTCAATCTTGAATTAAAAAGCAAAACTTGATCCCCAATGTTAAAAACCCGGTTTTTAATTTTAGAATCATGCAACTTTTTAGTTTTCTCTTTATAAATCAATGAATTTTCATAAGCAATATCCCTCAATTCATCCAATTCATTTAATTGCATTTTCCGGTGTTTTCCCACGGTCTCCATATCATCATTACAATGCTTTAGGGCCCAATAAGCCTTGTGTTCTAACTCGATAGGCAAATGAAAATTCTTTCCATACACAAGCTTATAGGGAGTGCACCCAATGGGCGTCTTATGAGCGGTCCTAAAGGCCCATAAATCATCGTCTAACTTATCCGACCAAGATTGTCGGTTTTCCCCTACGGATCTCTCCAAAATCCTCTTCAACGCTCGGTTTGAAACCTCGACTTGCCCACTCGTTGTGGGTGATAATCCGTAGAAAGCCGATGTGTAACCCCATATTTCCTTAGAACCCTTTCAAATTGGTCGTTACAAAAATGGGTTCCACGATCGCTTATGATAGCACGAGGGGTTCCAAACCGAGAAAACAATTGCTTCAAAAACTTGACTACCACACGAGCATCATTAGTGGGCAAGGCCTTTGCCTCCACCCA
The DNA here is from genome assembly GCA_025667525.1 of Glebionis coronaria. Classification (NCBI taxonomy): domain Eukaryota; kingdom Viridiplantae; phylum Streptophyta; class Magnoliopsida; order Asterales; family Asteraceae; genus Glebionis; species Glebionis coronaria. The sequence continues at coordinate 461,869,317 of CM046877.1, forward strand.
CTTAGAAAGGTAGTCAATCGCAAAGAGAATGTACTTATTACCACGAGATGATGGGAACGGCCCCATAAAGTCTATACCCCAAACGTCAAAGATCTCACACACTTGGATGATATTTTGTGGCATTTCATCTTTTTGTAAGGCTTTTCCTTGTCGTTGGCATGCATCACACGACTTCACAAGATCTTGTGCATCTCGGTAAATAGTAGGCCAAAAGAAGCCGGCATCAAACACCTTCTTAGCCGTGAGATTAGCACCATGGTGACCACCCGTGGGTCCCTCATGGCAAGCTCTAAGGATGTTAGAAGCTTCGGTGCAAAATACACAACGTCGGATGATTTGATCCGCACAAGTTCGAAACAAGTAAGGGTCGTTCCAAAAGTAGAACTTGACGTCACGAAAGAATTTTCGTTTTTCTTGAGTCGTCATACCCTTAATGATGAAGTTACCCGCATGGTAATTTGCAAAACCTGCAAACCATGGGTTAGAAGAATCAAGCTTAGAATTCACTACACCAAGTGTCTCGAGCGGAAATGTTTCGGTGATTTCCTTGGGCTCGTAAACACTTTGGTTAGGATCTTCCAAACGAGAAAGATGATCGGCCGCTAGATTCTCGGCTCCTTTTTTGTCAACGATTTTGTGATCAAATTCTTGAAGGAGGAGAATCCAACGAAGTAATCTAGGCTTAGATCTTGCTTTGCCATGAGATACTTGATATCCGAATGGTCCGTATACACTATGCATTTCGTCAAGACGAGATAAGGTCGAAATTTCTCAAATGAATACACCACGGCAAGGAACTCCTTTTCCGTGGTAGTGTATTTAAGTTGAGCCTCGGTCATCGTCTTGCTAGCATAGTGAATAGGCAAGAAGTGCTTATCATTACGTTGCCCCAAAATGGCCCTAATAGCGTAATCACTAGCATCACACATAAGCTCAAAGGGGAGGTTCCAATTGGGAGCAACAAGAATGGGAGCTTCGGTAAGTTTCCTCTTAAGGATTTCAAAGGCTCGTACACAATCTTCGTCAAAGACAAAACATGCCTCTTTTTCAAGAAGATGTGTAATGAGTCGAGAAATCTTTGAAAAATCCTTGATGAATCGACGATAAAAGCCCGCGTGGCCTAGGAAACTCCTAACTCCCTTGACGGTTTTGGGATGAGGTAATTTGGCGATGACGTCTACCTTAGCTTGATCTACCTCAATCCCCGCTTTCGAGACCTTGTGCCCTAAGACGATTCCACTCTTAACCATAAAATGACATTTTTCCCAATTGAGCACAAGGTTGGTTTCCTCACAACGTTTCAACATTCTCTCAAGGTTCGACAAACACGAAGTGAAAGAATCACCAAACACGGAAAAGTCATCCATGAAGACTTCCATCGTCTTCTCAATCATGTCATGAAAAATAGCCATCATGCATCGTTGAAAAGTTCCTGATGCATTGCAAAGTCCGAATGGCATTCTACGATAGGCAAACGTTCCATAGGGACACGTAAACGTAGTTTTTCTTGATCACGAGGATCGATGGGAATTTGGAAGTAACCGGAAAAACCATCTAAAAAGCAATAGAAATCGTTTCCCGCAAGACGCTCCAACATTTGGTCCATGAAGGGAAAGGGAAAATGGTCTTTTCGAGTGGCTTCATTCAACTTTCGATAGTCAATGCACACTCTCCATCCGGTCACGAGTCTAGTGGGAATCAACTCGTTGGCATCGTTTGGCACAACGGTCATCCCTCCCTTTTTAGGGACACAATGAATAGGACTCACCCAAGGGCTATCGGAAATAGGGTAAATCATTCCCACGTCAAGGAGTTTAAGGACCTCCTTTTTGATGACGTCGTGAATTTTGGGGTTCACCCTCCTTTGACTTTGGATTGTGGGCTTGAAATCCTCCTCCATTAAGATTTTGTGGGTACAAAACTTGGGATCGATTCCCTTAATGTCGGATAACATCCACGTAATCGCCCCTTTGTGATCCTTAAGAACATCGAAAAGTGCGGTTTTTTCATCATTCGAAAGATCCTTCGCAATAATAACCGGTAACTTGTCGTCCTCCTCCAAATAGACATATTCGAGGTGAGGAGGTAAATCTTTCAACTCGAGGATAGGTGGTTCCTTAAGTGAAGATTTGGGCTCGATACTCATAACCTCCTCGGGTGGAGGAAATGGGAAATCCTTGAGAAAATCCTTGATAATCGAGAAGTCCTCATCGTTGTCGAGGTCTTCGTCACAAGTACGTGGAACATTACATTCTTCCAACGTAAAACCACCACCTTCGAAAGGAGTGAAGGTTGGTGTCGAATTATCAAGAATTGGATCTAACATAGTGGGATTGCCACTAGTTTCTTCATCACCAAACCCTAAAACTTCTTGTGAAAATTCCTCGCAAACCACGTTGATCATATCAACGAGGTTTATGGTAGCAATGGAATAAACATGAGAAAGTTGAGAATTTTGAGTTGCGTTTATAACAAGTTCCTCGTCGATGAAACGTAAGGTGATCTTTCTAGCATGCACATCAATTAAAGCCATAGACGTATCTAAAAACGAACGACCTAAAATAAGAGGAACTTGAGGATCCGTGGGGATATCAACAACGATAAAGTCTACGGGATAGTAGAACTTCCCCACTTTCACAAAAACGTCTTCCACCAAACCACATGCACGAATTGTGGAATGGTCGGCCAACTCAATAGACATTAGTGAATGAGTAAGATTAGGAAGATTGAGCGACTTGAAGATTGCAAGTGGCATCAAATTAATGCTAGCACCAAGATCGGCCAAGGCATAGCATTCTTCCATATCTTGAATTGCACAAGGGATAAAAAATTTACCGGGATCACCGACTTTTTGAGGTATGCGATTAAGATAAACCGACGAACAACTAGACAATTGATGCAATTTCTCCTTGTTGTTCAACATACTCTTAAAGTTAGCGGCAAATCGAGGCATCATGACCAAAGCATCGGCGAAACTCACATTAAGGTGCAACTCACGAAATTTTTTCATAAAAAGCTCAAATTGGTAGTTGTCGCGCTCTTGTCGTTTCTCCTTCCTAAGTCTCGATGGGTAAGGCAAGGGTGGTGTGGGTTGGGGCATAGGCATAGCCTTTGGAATCTCGGGTTCCAATGTTGGTAATGGGTCAACCGTAGGTGTGGCATGAGCGGTACTTTGTGGGCTTGAGATATGCTCCTTTTCGACCACCACCTCGGGTTCTTCCTCAATTTCCTCCACCGTTGGAGTAATTGGTTGAGGAGTCTGTTCTTTAAGTGTCTTACCACTTCGTGTGGTAATCACTTTCATCTCTCCCTTCGGGTTTGAAACGGTGTTACTAGGTAGACCACTCGAAGTAGAGGCTTTGTTTCCCATGACGGCTTCTAAAATGGCATTAAGCTTAGCATCTTGACTATTAAACTTCAAATCTTGACTAGCGGCTTTTTGGTCAATTCTTTGTTCAAGCCTAGCATGACTTTGTTCAATCTTATTATTTTGACCTCTAATTTGATTAGCAAAAGCATTTTTCAACTCATTTCTCATGTTAAGATTTTCCTTCACAAAATTAGCCAATTCCTTGGTGTTTTTAGCCGTGTCCCTAGCTTGACTAGCCAATTGTTCTTGAATGTTTTCCAAAATCTTATCATTTGCTGTGGCGTAATTCAAAAAGTCCATTGGAAGTTCTTTAGTGTAAACGTTTTGAAGACCTTGACTCGTGTTTTGAAAATTACGGTTTTGGTTTTGATTTTGCAATTGGCTACTAGTTCCTTGATTCCCATAGTTGTTATTACCCTTGAAATAGTTCCTTTGATTGCTTTGGTAACCAACTTGATTGTTTCGATAATTTTTAGCATTTTGATTTGGTGGAAAACCCGGTGGAGTCAATTGATTAGTGCGAGGAACTTGACCGTTTTGGTTATAAGTTCCCGCGGCCGCGAAGGCACTCGAAGTGTTACCACCGTTGGTAATGCACTCGGAATAATCGTGAGCTCCACCACAATACATACAAGAAACCTCAACCGCTTTAATCGTAGCGGGAGTGGGTTGTTCACCAACTTTAAACTCAATTAACAATCCTTTCAACTTATCAAAAATCTTGTTCTCCAAATTAGCCTCGATTTGGCAAGCATCAACGGTGTGTGATAATGAAGGCGAAGGCGAAGACGAAGTCTTACGAACACTCGACGTGCTACGAGGACTATAGACCTTAGACCTATTCTCAATGATTAACAATGCTTCCTCGACCGTTTTACACAAAAAATTACCACCCGCGGCGGCATTAAGATAATCACGCTCATGATCGTTCAAGCCATTGTAAAGCGTATCTATTTGATGCAAGTCGGAAAAACCATGATGAGGACATTCGTGCAACATTTCCTTAAACCTATTCCAAGCCGTTGAAAAACTCTCATTATACTCTTGTGAAAACTTTGAAATCTCGTTTTTCAAGTGCGTAGTCTTAGAGGGCGGAAAAAATTGGTTCACGAATTTTGAAACGAGATCCTTCCACGTCAATATAGAATTGGGTGGCTCTTTCTCTAACCAAATTTTTGTGGGCCCCGCTAAGGAATACGGAAAAAGCATCATCTTAATCGAGTCGTTTGAGACGTCCTTAAACTTGCAAGTGGTGGTGAGACGATTAAATTGGCGAATGTGGTTATGAGGGTTGTCCTTTTCGTCACCTCGAAACTTGTTGTTTTGAATCATGGACAACAAACCCGTCTTAACCTCAAAATTCTCCGCAAGGATAGCGGGAATCACAATCGCTTCTCCATAACCCTCGGTGGGTGCTTGAAGCAACTCCATCATAGTTCGATTAGCCATGGGTGCTTCTTTCACTACAATGGGTTCGTCAATAGGAGACTCCTCACTAGAAGGAGTGATGGATTTTTTTCTTTGTTTACGAGCACGTCTTGCTTTGGAGCGAGTTTGCATAAACGTCACTGATGAGACTGTATTTATACATAGTCTCATCGTCCAATTTGGGCTTAAAACGCTAAAAAAAATCATCAAAATACCCAAAAATATGCCTGTGTTTGTTCATTGTGTATTTCAGGTACGGATATCGTGAATTCACCAAAAGATCAAAGGAATCAAGCAAAAACGAACACGGGAAACGAAGCCGCACAAAGAACCGGACCCGAATCACGATTTTCCATTGAAGTCCTTGAAGTTTGAAGATTTGGCAAATATGGTCCCTCAAGAATTGAAGACTTGTCATATTATACCCTTGCAAAACTCAATTATTGCATTTGGGTCCCTAATATTTCAAGATTATGCCATTTAAGCCCTTAAAGAATGAAGAAAATGCAACATTGGTCCTTGTATTAAGTTTGTAATTACTATGTGCCAATTGACAACTTATGCAAAGTTACATACAAAGGAAATGAAGAAGTGAAGCTGATTAAACTTCATTTGATGGTTTTTGAAGAGTTCAGGGGGCAAACATGGGCAGACACCAAACTATTTCCACCACTACCATCAAGACACGTCACCCCCACCCACTATACAACCCCTGCCAGTCCACTTTCATGAAACGAACCAGTCCAAATCTTTATACTACCCAGTCACAACCCTTTTTGAACCCTTTTTTATTAAACATGTTTATTTAATGATTAGTGGGGGAAACACTTTTTAAACTCATTTAAACATCAAAAACGAATTAAACTCACCTGTTTATTCTCTCTTAACCCCCAAGAACCCTAATCCTAATCCTTCCCTAATCAAAGGGTTTTTATTTGATATTCTCCAGATTGATGATTCAACAACAAATAAACCAAACCCATTCACTTTTACCTTGCCAGCTTGTCACTTGGTCCCCTCCCCATGTTCCCCTGCTACACTTTTTATAGCAAAAATGGCATCTTTAAGAAGAATCAACGACCAAGGCATTCTCCTTGGTCCCAAAGTCACAATGGACGTCCATGATCATCCCAACAGCTCATCAACATCAACATCAATCACATGGGTCACTTGACCACTTTTTCAAGTTTGAAAAACCAAGGGCAGAGTAGGAAATTCATTGTTTAGGGTTTATGCACTCTAGAATCTTCTTTCATGTAGTATTTAAGCTAAGTCGACTTGTGACTTCAAGCTTGTTCCAGATTTTGTAATTTTTAAAAATTTATTAACGAAAATGAAATGTTTTTAGCTTACAACTTCTGAGTTCCATTTATTTCGTGTTGTAGATTAATCTTTAAGTTTGAGTTCAAGTTTGGTTGTGTTACTTTCAAATTATCAAAAATCTTTTTGATATCACAAGGTTTTTAGTCCAAAGGATTTTGGTTAAAAAAACGTTTTCCTTTTCTTTTTCAGTCTCAGAAACTAACACCCCAAGCACAAGAGGAAGTGAAAGTGGATCCTTGTGCTTGGGTTTGTTAAGCTTCATAAGGTTGCAAACTAGTTTCAACACATTTTTAAAAAAAGATCTGTTTTTCAGTCTTTTAACATTTCACTGTAGCAAAAGCTACAAGCCAAGCTTGTAGCCTTTGCTACTTGTAGCTTTTCTTCCTGGTTGTTTGTTTGTGTGCAGGCAACAGGAAGCAAGAAGACTATCTCATTTGAACTTTCCATTCATTTCTTTTTTGAAGATATTGTAACCCTGGTTCATACTTTTGAACCTCAGCAGGGTCTCTCTACATTCTCTTAAGCCTCTCATAAGCCCAAGAAGGACCACTAGAAGGCATTAGCTTGGTACATTTGGCTTGAACCCTATTGGTCCAAATTTCTTGCTTTTATGTGATTTTTGTGAAATATTTGTTTGAGCTGTTGGTATGTTAGTTTAAGCTTTGGATTATGCTTGCTTATGTTTAATATGCTTGTTGGAATAGATCTTTTTCAGTATTGAGAGCTTTTGTTTGAAAATTCTTAGTTAAAAATTAGATTTCAGTTTTAAGGGTGTGTTTGGGAATAGGGATTAAGCCTAGTTGGTGATAGATTTGGGGTTCAATTCTGTTCTTACACACCTTGTTTGTTGGTATCTAGTGTATTAAGTTATTGCCTTTAGGTTTTGTAGGAGTTTTAAGTAGATTGCATGTGAGAAACTTGTGGCAATATAGCATAAAATCTGTTAAGCCATCTTTCTGCCTTGTTTCAATGTATTTTTTGGTTTGATTTTCTGTATATTGTTAGATGTTAGGTCAGTCTAGGGTTTTAGATTGATTATTTGTGATTTGGTGGATTTGTGATTGAGAATTTAAGCTCTGAAATTCGTCCAGTTGCCTTTTGCTTCAGTCCACTGTTCATCAGTAGACCATAGGCTATAACAGTCACCTATTTTTGCCTTTCTTGTGCTTAAATTGTATTGAGAGTGTGTGTTTTTCTGTTTATCCTGACTCCCCACACTTCCATGAGTGTGGGGGTGCCCTTGTATCCAAGAAAAAGCCACCAACAAAGCTTTCCTAAGCTTAAAACCCACCAGACCTGCATTTTCCACTAGCAGTGGGAACTTCATTACCCCTGCTAGTGTTATTGTTTGTACTGCTTAGCTAAAAGACAGAAACAAGCTAAAGGTCACTATCAGAATCTTAATTTTTTGTCTTTTGTGCCTTTAAATAGGTTTTAGACTTTGATTCTTTTTCCATTATTTTTCTTTTTTAATTTCTGATTTTTCAGTATAATTTAATTTATAGTTACTGTTCATTTAGTATTTTTTAGGTTTAATTGTTATTTTTAATTACTTTTAAACTTTCTGTTTTTGTCTTTTAGTGGTAAAATTCAGTATTTTTTAGTTTTAAAATTTTTCTTAGATTTAAAAATTTAATTTAAGGTTTTTAGTTTAAAAACATTTACTGTTCACTGTTTTAATTATTTTTTATAATTAAATTAGTTTAATTAGGGTTTAATTATTAATCAGTTTTGTCTTTTAGTGCAAATTTTTACTTTTTTCAAACTTTTTCAATTTTCTACTGTTCATTACTGTAATTTAGGATTTTTAAAAGTGTCAAATTATTTTTGGCATTATTTTATTATTTTTTATGATTATTTTAATTTAAAAATAGTTTTTAGTGATTAAAAAATAGAAAAATAGTTTTGAAAATTTGGGAAAAATACTTTTTAGTCTTTAAATAATATAAGTAACTTATTTGTTCAATAAAATTATATTTTGGACATTTTGTTAATTATATTTGATTTTAGGGCTTTAATTAGCATTAAAAATTGAATATTTAATTAATAAAAGGTTTTAAAATATATTTGTTGAATTTTTATTCTTATTTATATTATTTTAGACTTAGTTTTAATTTTTAATTAATTTTTAGATTTAATTTTTAATTTTGTCGCGTTTTACGTAATTACGTCATCGTTTTACGTTAATTCGTCGTAGTGTAATCGTAATTGTAGCTCGTCTTTTCTTTTTCTCACTTAAACCAAAAAAACGTCACTAATCCAAGCATTGCTATTTCATATATTGGCACATTAATGCACACACCTCCTTCGAGAACGAACTTGGAATTTATTCGTCTTCACGGTTTTCCTAAATCGTGTCGATTAATACTTACCGCATTAATACTTACGCGTATTTTTCAAGTGGTAATCAAGGAAATTTTCAAAGAAACAATCAAAACCAAGGGAACTTTAATTCAAATCAAAATAGTTCGTCAAACGATTTTCAAAATTACATGAAAACGAATGAGGCTAATATGAGACGATTAGAGGGAGAAATTGGTACTTTGAAAAACGACTTTTCCAATACATTGAAATTGCAAAACACGAAGATTGAGCAAGGGCAAATTGACATAAAAAAGATGTTTTCGGCCATTATGAACAAAGCCTCGGGTTCGTCATCGAGTTCATTACCTAGTGACACCGTAGCAAATCCTAAGGAACAATGTAAAGCCGCCTCGTCTCGTGAGAAAGGTCGTGTGATTACCCCTAACCTTGAAGGATTTCGTGTTGTCTATGCTTCTCAACCCTCGACTTCTAAGACGTCTTCTTGTTCTAAAGTCGATGGGGTGAACGTGGCGACCAAGGAAAAGTGTGCACACCCTCGTGTACCTCAAATTCCATCCACGGTAAAAAAAGAGAGCTTTGTCGACCTTACCAAAGTAACCCTTGAAGAACTTGTGCTTCGATCCTTCTTAAAAAACCCAAAAGGCGTATGCCGAGAAAGGAAAAGGATCCGGGCCAATTTCTATTACCTTGTGATTTTTCCGAGATTGAGGGATGTTTAGCCCTTACCGATTTAGGTGCTAGCATCAGTCTCATGCCTCATTCTCTTTGGAAATTGATGAGATTGCCTTCACTTACCCCCACGAACATGACAATCGAGCTTGCAAATTGTACGCCTTTAATACCAATTGGAATAGCCGAGGATGTCTATGTTAGGATTGGAAAGTTTGTTTTTCCCGCGGATTTCGTTATATCCGATTACGAGTGTGACCCTAAATGTCCCATTATTTTAGGCCGACCATTTTTATCGACGGCTCGAACCGTAATCGACGTTCACGAGGGGAGACTTACTATAAGATATGGGGATGAGAAAATAGACTTTTTCGCTAGAAAATCCCAAGGATTTAATGAGAATGAAAAAACCGAGGTTTCAAAACCTAATGATTCAAATTCTAATGATTTCAATATTTTTACTTTAGCGGAAAGAATGAAGCTTGATGCATGTTTTGAAAGAATTAAGAAAAACGGTTTTAAAGATGATGATTTTAATGATAAAGAATACGTATACCTAATTCAAAAGGGTATGTGTAAATTTATGGATGAAAACTCACTTTGGGATGTTTTTAGCGAAACAAGTGAACCACCAATTCCGAAGGGCGACGTTAGTGCCATCACGACAAAGACCAATATGGGCTTGTCTTCACCACCTTCGAAGGACCACGTCTTTGAGGCTTCAACTTCTAACTCCATCGAAGTGCCTCCTTTGCCTAGCCCAACACCCGTTGAGGCTAAAGGGTTTATCGACATCGATCCTATCGTCTTAGAAAAGTCACCTAAGCATAGTCATTTGACTTGTAAGTCCATGGTTGTGAGTGCTCACATCGACTCTTTCTTTGACGATGACGATGGCGATTTTGCCGAGATTGATCACGTACTTCGACATCCACATGGAATTTTTGATTCTCCTAAGAAGAAACATGTGAAGTACGATGATTATGAGTTTGATCCCGAGATTGAGGAAATCATTGAACGAGAGCTAGCTCTTATGCCTTCACTTCCACCTACGAGTGAGGTCGACCTTTCCAAAATCGAGGATGAACTCAATGAGTTGGAACGTCTTATTTTCAATGACGAACCAACTCATGTGACCACTTAAAATCCCATTCTCGAGGAGTTACCTTATCAACACTCCTCATTTGAGAATGACGTTTACCACATTCGTGAGGATCTAACTTATCAACGATCCCCACAAAAGAATGATGGTTTCGTGCTTGATCGTGATCTTTTCGAGAGAGTTTCTAAGATACTCAAGGAGGGGAATGACAAACCTTGGTTTGACAAGCCTATCTTTGATGAAGAAATCGACGAGATCGACGTTCATGAGGATGACGAGTATGTAGACCCCGAGGGGGCGGTGTTCTTTATTGATAAACATTTTGAGAACTTATATAATCCGCCACCCCCTCCCGCCAAAGACTTAAATGTGAGGATTTTTAGCGTGACTAATTTTCAATTTGACACGCCAAATATTTTCGACATTATTCAATCGGGTTTTCATAAAGAGTTTAAAAACGATGAAAAAGTAAAAGATTTTTTAAAAGATTTTTCTACATGTTTAACTCCGTCATCACATCGTTTTATGAATGCTACCACCTCGTCTACTCCTTTTGACGATGGTTGCTGTGGTCTTAGTATGGGGAAGCCCCAAATGTTCCTTCACACTTTACCACCGAGGACGAGATTTACGATCCCAGAATTACTTGTAAAGGGAAATCTCGGTCTTCCACCGATGCAATAAATGGAAATCGTATCTATTTGCTTGGTGTGAGTCTACCTCGAGTAGCTCATATGTTTGACCTACCCATTGCCCCACCTTTCTACTTCTTATCTATTTTCTTCTACCCCATTGGGGTTTGTGTTGGAGTGGCGTTGTTTCGTCTTTCATCCGAAAACGAGGACGCTATCTTTGACCCCGGTATATGTTTATCGGGTTTTTAAAGTACTCCATGTACTTTTGCGCCTTGTTTATCATGTAAGCCCCACCAAAAAAGACCATACCAAGATTATCCCTAAATGATCACATTTATGGGGATTCGAGTCGAGCTTTTGACTCGGTTATCAAAAACAAGGTGCCTCGTGGGGGATTCTCATGCTTATCCTTGTACTTATTATCGCTTTCTTAGTTTAATGTAACGAGGGGACTTGTGCTCTTCCAACCTTAGTTTCGTGGTTGTTTGTGATTGTGATTCATTAGGTTCATCGTCATCATTGAAGCCTCTCGTGTTCGTTTTACGGATCACTCGAGCTTTGATCGTTTCCTTTGGAGAGTCCGATATCCGATGATATCCTTTTATGTTCTAACGTTTATCTTATTAAGCATAATTCATAAACGGCTTTTAGGTTATTCGTTTTACCCTTTCCATGCTCGAGATTAAGCATTCGACTTCGTCTCTAGTATGGGGGTGTTTACACCCCTAGACTCGAAACATTGAGGACAATGTTTAGTTTTAGTATGGGGGGGGTGAGTAGATACTTCACCTTGCTTACGTCACCACGCAATCCAATTTTCATCTTTTTGTTATCGTTTTATGCAAAATAAGGCTAAAAATGGCCAAATTTTAAAATTTTTCTTGTTTTTCATAAGTGTTTAAGACACGAATGTAGGTTTTCTAATGGTGACAACGAGAGTAATTTTTGACTCGACCGTGCGTGTTGAGCACTTAGCTTCGATTCCTTAACTTTTTAGGCTAAGTCTCTTAAATGAGGACGAGAAATGATAGAGTTATTTATAAGTCTCGTAATCGTCACGATCTTATGTGTAGTAATTATTAGCTTATTCTCCCAACGCTTTTGCATAATAAATTGTTAATAAATATTGATTTGGCGGTTTAGTCATTATTGTTGGTTTCTAATTTGTTTTGGTAGCTTCCATGTAATTAAATTGGGAAAACATTAAGGTATCGCCAGCGTCACGGTTTTGAAGTATTGGCACCCAAATAATCGAAAGCTTCACCTAATAATAAGATTTCAAGTGCTCACCTAAATTAAGCAAAAATTTGAAGCTCACAAGGCCGAAAAATCTATGCCCAAATTGAAAGTGAATCAAGCCTTAATCTTCGAAGCTTTAAAGATCCAAAATTCGCTTTAGCGTGAGGATATACGTCTTTGGCTAATAAAACCACCAATGAGGCGGATAATAAAAGGCAAGGCAAGACCGAAGTCATAATAAAAGCTTCATGGCGAAGTTGAATAAAAGATGGAGGTAAACCAAAGATAATAAGGCCCTTTCGTTAGGGGGCGTATAAAAGTCTTGGTAATAAGTCTCATGTTCAAAACCGTTATAAAACCGTGTTTATCGATCCTTCTTGTTGACTTAATTTTTTGACATCGTTGTCTATTGGGGTGAATTATTAATTTAATGATTTTGGTTGCACCGTTAAAACTCTATTTTTAGACTTAATATCTATTCACGCATAAGTCAATGATGTATCCTCGTGATCATTATGACATAATAAAATATAAGAGATACCAAGTAGGAATAAGGGAGTTTAGGTTCGTAATTAACACTCATGAGATGTGTTCGTGTTGCTAACTTATAATAACAATGATCTCGTTACACGCTTAGCATGGAATTGGGTGAAAATCGAGGACGACGAAATTATTTCTAACGAAGCATTCATGTGTTCTTGTTCTATGATCCCAAAAGTCACTTTCTTGTGATGAAAACAATACATTATGTCTAAAACGCGTGTAGTAGTTTATTTAAATTTATGTCTTGAATAAATGTCATCCTAAAATGAATTTTGGAAGTGCTATGATACTTAATTCTAGCATTGCGTGGGGACACAGCAATGGTTTAGTATGGGGGAGTGATGAGACTGTATTTATACATAGTCTCATCGTCCAATTTGGGCTTAAAATGCTAAAAAAATCATCAAAATACCCAAAAATATGCCTGTGTTTTTTCATTGTGTATTTCAGGTACGGATATCGTGAATTCACCAAAAGATCAAAGGAATCAAGCAAAAACGAACACGGGAAACGAAGCCGCACAAAGAACCGGACCCGAATCATGATTTTCCAGTGAAGTCCTTGAAGTTTGAAGATTTGGCAAATATGGTCCCTCAAGAATTGAAGACTTGTCATATTATACCCTTGTAAAACTCAATTATTGCATTTGGGTCCCTAATATTTCAAGATTATGCCATTTAAGCCCTTAAAGAATGAAGAAAATGCAATATTGGTCCTTGTATTAAGTTTGTAATTACTATGTGCCAATTTTGACAACTTACGCAAAGTTACATACAAAGGAAATGAAGAAGTGAAGCTGATTAAACTTCATTTGATGGTTTTTGAAGAGTTCAGGGGGCAAACATGGGCAGACACCAAACTATTTCCACCACTACCATCAAGACACGTCACCCCCACCCACTATACAACCCCTGCCAGTCCACTTTCATGAAACGAACCAGTCCAAATCTGTATACTACCCAGTCACAACCCCTTTTGAACCCTTTTTTATCAAACATGTTTATTTAATGATTAGTGGGGGAAACACTTTTTAAACTTATTTAAACATCAAAAACGAATTAAACTCACCTGTTCATTCTCTCTTAACCCCCAAGAACCCTAATCCTAATCCTTCCCTAATCAAAGGGTTTTTATTTGATATTCTCCAGATTGATGATTCAACAACAAATAAACCAAACCCACTCACTTTTACCTTCCCAGCTTGTCACTTGGTCCCCTCCCCATGTACCCCTGCTACACTTTTTATAGCAAAAATGGCATCTTTTAGAAGAATCAACGACCAAGGCATTCTCCTTGGTCCCAAAGTCACAATGGACGTCCATGATCATCCCAACAGCTCATCAACATCAACATCAATCACATGGGTCACTTGACCACTTTTTCAAGTTTGAAAAACCAAGGGCAGAGTAGGAAATTCATTGTTTAGGGTTTATGCACTCTAGAATCTTCTTTCATGTAGTATTTAAGCTAAGTCGACTTGTGAGTTCAAGCTTGTTCCAGATTTTGTAATTTTTAAAAAATTGTTAATGAAAATGAAATGTTTTTAGCTTACAACTTCTGAGTTCCATTTATTTCGTGTTGTAGATTAATCTTTAAGTTTGAGTTCAAGTTTGGTTGTGTTACTTTCAAATTATCAAAAATCTTTTTGATATCACAAGGTTTTTAGTCCAAAGGATTTTGGTTAAAAAACGTTTTCCTTTTCTTTTTCAGTCTCAGAAACTAACACCCTAAGCACAAGAGGAAGTGAAAGTGGATCCTTGTGCTTGGGTTTGTTAAGCTTCATAAGGTTGCAAACTAGTTTCAACACATTTTTAAAAAAAGATCTGTTTTTAGTCTTTTAACATTTCACTGTAGCAAAAGCTACAAGCCAAGCTTGTAGCCTTTGCTACTTGTAGCTTTTCTTCCTGGTTGTTTGTTTGTGTGCAGGCAACAAGAAGCAAGAAGACTATCTCATTTGCACTTTCCATTCATTTCTTTTTTGAAGATATTGTAACCCTGGTTCATACTTTTGAACCTCAGCAGGGTCTCTCTACATTCTCATAAGCCTCTCATAAGCCCAAGAAGGACCACTAGAAGGCATCAACTTGGTACATTTGGCTTGAACCCTATTGGTCCAAATTTCTTGCTTTTATGTGATTTTTGTGAAATATTTGTTTGAGCTGTTGGTATGTTAGTTTAAGCTTTGGATTATGCTTGCTTATGTTTAATATGCTTGTTAGAATAGATCTTTTTCAGTATTGAGAGCTTTTGTTTGAAAATTCTTAGTTAAAAATTAGATTTCAGTTTTAAGGGTGTGTTTGGGAATAGGGATTAAGCCTAGTTGGTGATAGATTTGGGGTTCAATTCTGTTCTTACACACCTTGTTTGTTGGTATCTAGTGTATTCAGTTATTGCCTTTAGGTTTTGTAGGAGTTTTAAGTAGATTGCATGTGAGAAACTTGGGGCAATATAGCATAAAATCTGTTAAGCCATCTTTCTGCCTTGTTTCAATGTATTTTTTGGTTTGATTTTCTGTATATTGTTAGATGTTAGGTCAGTCTAGGGTTTTAGATTGATTATTTGTGATTTGGTGGATTTGTGATTGAGAATTTAAGCTCTGAAATTCGTCCAATTGCCTTTTGCTTCAGTCCACTGTTCATCAGTAGACCATAGGCTATAACAGTCACCTATTTTTGCTTTTCTTGTGCTTAAATTGTATTGAGAGTGTGTGTTTTTCTGTTTATCCTGACTCCCCACACTTCCATGAGTGTGGGGGTGCCCTTGTATCCAAGAAAAAGCCACCAACAAAGCTTTCCTAAGCTTAAAACCCACCAGACCTGCATTTTGCACTAGCAGTGGGAACTTCATTACCCCTGCTAGTGTTATTGTTTGTACTGTTTAGCTAAAAGACAGAAACAAGCTAAAGGTCACTATCAGAATCTTAATTTTTTGTCTTTTGTGCCTTTAAATAGGTTTTAGACTTTGATTCTTTTTCCATTATTTTTCTTTTTTAATTTCTGATTTTTCAGTATAATTTAATTTATAGTTACTGTTCATTTAGTATTTTTTAGGTTTAATTGTTATTTTTAATTACTTTTAAACTTTCTGTTTTTGTCTTTTAGTGGTAAAATTCAGTATTTTTTAGTTTTAAAATTTTCTTAGATTTAGAAATTTAATTTAAGGTTTTTAGTTTAAAAACATTTACTGCTCACTATTTTAATTATTTTTTATAATTAAATTAGTTTAATTAGGGTTTAATTATTAATCAGTTTTGTCTTTTAGTGCAAATTTTTACTTTTTTCAAACTTTTTCAATTTTCTACTGTTCATTAGTGTAATTTAGGGTTTTTAAAATTGTCAAATTATTTTTGGCATTATTTTATTATTTTCTATGATTATTTTAATTTAAAAATAGTTTTTAGTGATTAAAAAATAGAAAAATAGTTTTGAAAATTTGGGAAAAATACTTTTTAGTCTTTAAATAATATAAGTAACTTATTTGTTCAATAAAATTATATTTTGGACATTTTGTTAATTATATTTGATTTTAGGGCTTTAATTAGCATTAAAAATTGAATATTTAATTAATAAAAGTTTTTAAAATATATTTGTTGAATTTTTATTCTTATTTATATTATATTAGACTTATTTTTTTAATTTTTAATTAATTTTTAGATTTAATTTTTAATTTTGTCACGTTTTACGTAATTACGTCATCGTTTTACGTTAATTCGTCGTAGTGTAATCGTAATCGTAGCTCGTCTTTTCTTTTTCTCTCTTAAACCAAAAAAACGTCACTAATCCAAACATTGTTATTTTATATATTGGCACATTAATGCACACACCTCCTTCGAGAACGAACTTGGAATTTATTCGTCTTCACGGTTTTCCTAAATCGTGTCGATTAATACTTACCGCATTTATACGTTGTTTTCCTAAACGCGTATTTCTACACTGATCAGTCACGTACAACGAGAAGGCGAGCAAAGACGATTCTTTTTGGTGTTTTTACTTTTTCAATTTTTTTTGTGGTTTTTGATTGTTTTTACTTTTTTTGGATTTTTGGAATGTATTAGGTAGACACAAATCTACAAATCTCCTCCTTAATCAAATCTCTCGATTAAAGAAGCCTCAAGGAATGAAAACGATCACGTGAAGTGAACGCCTTCGATGACTTTAGAACGATGGTGGAACACCAAATCGTTCAAGAGGGTTTAATCAATAGAAACCAAGAAAATATATATGATACTTAGTAAAACTTTGGGCGGCAAAACCCTCGATTAGCTTTCAAAATCAAAATACGCACAAGCAAGAGGAGGCAACGAGGCGGCGCGAAGCGCTTAAGAGCCTTTTTCCTTTAGGTCGTGAAATACAACCGCCTTATACCCACCTTATAGTTTGTATTTCTCAATATCGAGCTTCACGGAAGTATTTATCTATTTTTGCCTTTTTTCTTTGGTTTGAGATTCGAATACAATGATTGGGTAATGACCTCCCAAGTCAAGGTTGTGATTTCTCACGTATTTGGAGTACTTGTAAATTTATTGTTCTACGTATACAATATATTAATAATATTCACACAAAAATCGAAAAACGATAATACGTATTAGTAGAGTGCTACTAATACAAATTCTAATTATGGCTATATAAAAAAAACAACAATTGTTCAACCAAAACACAACACGCCTCCCCGGCAGCGGCGCCAAAATGATGTTGGAGTTTTTACTACTCTATAGGAAAAGAGCAATAAATAGGGCAAGTGAGCACGACGATTTAGGAAAACCGTGTGTGAATGACCCTAAGTGAGTTCGTTCTCGAGGAGGCAAGTGCGTTGTGTTAAGAATTGATATTGATTTGTGATTATATGATTGAGAAATAAATGGGATTAGAAGAGAAAGACGGTTACAAAGACGGATTAAACTAAGATGAAAAAGGCGATCACGTAAAACCGTAAATAGTGCAAAAATTAAAATTTTAACCTAAAAATTCCTAAAAATTTCTAAAAATCCACAATAATATTCTAAGAGTTTACAAAAAAATCCAAACTTGCTAAAACCTTTTAATTAATTAGATAATGACTTTTTAATGCTAATTAAAGCCCTAAAAATCACAATTAATTATTAAAAAGTTCTAAACAAGATTTTAAAGTTTGTAAACCTCAAAAACAACCTAATTAAGCTAAAAGTATTTTCTAAAATTTTAAAACCAAATTAAACTATTTTTAAACACTTAAAAACTATTAAAATCACTTAAAACTTAAATTAATTCTAGAAAATAATTGAAAAGTCCTAAAAATATTTGGAAAGTGACAAAACTCCTAATTAAGTGTCCTTAACCTAGGAAAAATGAAAAAACTAAAAAAAAAATCAAAATTCAATTTTTAATAATAAAATAATATTAAAATATTCAAAAAAATTCAAAGTTCATAAAAAATTCTAAAAAATTACCAAAAATCTAGAATAATGTAACTAAGATAAAAATGCAATTAAAATTTTCTGAAACCTATTTAATTATTTCATATTCAATTTTAAAGTTAGTTAAAAACCCTAAAATCCAATAAAATCAAAAATAAGCTAAATTGAAAACTTAAAAAGCTGTAAACCTCAAAAATATAATTCAAAACCTAAAAACTATTTTTTCAGATTTTTAAATAACCTTTTTCTATTTTTTAATGACTTTTTAAAATTAAATCTTAAAATAATCCTAGAAAATTAATTAATAAAGGGAAAAATAAACTTTTTAAATAGAAAAGTCCCTAAACCTAATACAAAAAAAAGAAAAATGTTAAACAGGAAAAAGCTTAAAGGAATAAGCTTAAAACAGCTTATAAATAAGTTGTTAGCTAAATAAGCCCAAAGACAAACACTCCTTAAATAGATTTTGAAATGAACCTCTAGCAGTCAAAGACCCTAGGGCAGAGATGGTTATGTCGTTTGTGTGTGAGAGGAGTGGCGTAGGTTCGAGTCCTGGCCACGTCCTTTTTGCTGTTTATTTTTTTTCTCTTTAAACTTTAAGAACTCAAACTTTATACTCTCACTTACTTAAAAACACAAATCTAAAACCAAATTAAACAAGATTAAGCCCTAGAATTTGAAAATCGTGCCCAGATTTGGATAAGTTTCTGATGAACACAAGTTGAATTCTTCACTTGTGAAGAGAAGGTTCAAGAGGACTTGAACTTGGATTTTTATAGTGTTTGATGGACAATGGGGCACCCCTACACTCAATTGGAGTGTAGGGAGTCAAGCAAACACAAAATCAAGCAAGTCTTAGCAAGAATCAAGCACAAATAAAAGGCACAAAAGTGACTGATAAAGCTATATGTTGTTACTGATGAACAATAGATCAAGTTACATGCACACAAGTGGATTTATATGGCCAATAACTTGCACACAATCAAATCAACCGGCATATAACCAGTTAACAATCCTAGAATGAACTATCTTCTAACAACCTAGGCACCTTGAATGGCAAAATCAGACAAATACATGCAAAACAAGCAGTTTCTGACTTTTAACCATTTAAACCAATTTTTAGCATTCAACTTGTTTCAAAAGCTTTTCAAAATGAAAGACAAGTACAAATACCACCTAATACTACCCTAATGAGTATGTCTAAATAGGTTTTAACTCACAAACCTTTACCAATCTCAATTAAAAACTAAATCCAAACACCCCTTTATATTTCTGATAATGAAACTTTTCAAAGCAACTCTTAACAAAACTCAAGCAAATGATTCCTAAACATCTATAACATGCATACAAACC
This sequence comes from Glebionis coronaria, assembly GCA_025667525.1. Lineage (NCBI taxonomy): Eukaryota > Viridiplantae > Streptophyta > Magnoliopsida > Asterales > Asteraceae > Glebionis > Glebionis coronaria. Next base: position 461,888,696 of record CM046877.1, read on the forward strand.
TGAAATAAGTAAACTCAAACACTCAAACTACACATAACAACTTTCATGCATCAAATCACATAAATTTCACAAATCTCATATAAAACTTGAAACTAAAAACCTAAAATATAAACAAGGGATTTTACCTTGTTGGGCCTACATCCAGGCCCAACAGTGACTGATTGTCACCTCCTAATAGACTCGGGTCTATGCTGAACTTTGCTGAGGTGCTTGACTAAGAAAATGGGTAAAAGAAATGGTTCTGGCTTGCTTTTTGTTTCCTGCACACCACCACAAACCAAAAGGAGAAATTCAAGAATCAAGAGCTTCAAGCTACAAGCTTGAAGCTTTTGATTCAGTAAGTAGTTAATAAAAAAAAAGGAAAAAGATTTTGAAAAATCTTTGAAAACAAACTTTCTGAAAACTGATTTTTTGGAACCTTTGAACTTAAACAGCCAACAAACAAGTATGAAAAACAAAATTTAAATCAACTAGAAAGTAAATGGAACTCGTCTCTTTTCATCAACAAACACTTAACCACTTTTCATTCATTCATAAAAGGGGATTTACAAGTTTGTGACCAAAGAAAAGAAAAACAAGAAAAACGGTAATGCACAATCCGCATACTCCTTATATAGACCTAGATAGAACATTCTAGGTACTCTTGAATAAAAAATACAAGCTAAAACCCTAATGGTTTGAAAATCCAAAAATGCCCTTGTGTTTTGACTGGATTCTTGGTCAAGATGCCAACATGTGATGATACAGCTGTGTTTGAGTGATCTTAGACGTTTGTTGGAGCTTGGGGGCCAAGGAGAATCATCTCAGACGTTTATCTTGTCTGGTTTAGGGTTTTGGTGTGAAAACGATGGGCAGGGGAGGGTCCTACCCAACACATGGGTGTGTTGGGAGGGAATATTTGAGTGGGTTTGGGTTAAGGATGAGGTGAATTAACCATCTGGAAGCTTTTGACCAAAACCCCTTTGATTTAGTTAGGAATGGGATTAGGGTTTATGTGGGTGAATTAGGGGAAAATTAGGGATGGTGGGTGAACAGAACCTGTTTGGAGGGAAATTTAATATTAAATTAACTTGTTTAAACGAGTTAATTAATTAAATTAGGTTTTTGGTGAGTGGAGAGGTGACATGGAAGGGGGGAAGCGTCTGATTGGTGGAGGGTTTAAGGTTGGTGACGTGGAGGGTTGTGAGTGGTGGGGATAACTTAGGTTGTCTGGGCAGTAAAGGCCCCCCAAGGTTCATTCACCTTTCACTTTGTATAAACAGCTACCAAACTTCCATTCCTTTGGTTTTAACTTTGGAAAGTTTACATTTTTGGCACAACAAGTTTTTAAACTTGTGTTAAAGACTAAAAGTGCAATTTTGGCAATCTTCAAGGGCCTTTAGTGTCATGTCTTCATACTTCAAGGTGTTGACTTGTTTGTTGACTTCTTGGAGGACCAATATTGAAAATTTAGTTTTGTTGAGGGACTAAATTTGCCAATTCTTCAAAGTTAAGGGTCCTTTTGTAATTTTGACAAACTTTAGGGACCAAACTTGTAATTATGAATATACAAGGGTATAAAGTGTCAATTCTTCAAACTTGGAGGACCAATCTTCATAATTCTTCAAATCTTCAAGGGTTTTCTTTGGAAAATTCTTCATTAGGGCTTGGTTCATCGTGCGGCTTCGTTTCCCGTGTTCGTTTTTGATTGATTCTTGTGATCTTTTGTCATTTTCTCAATATCCATACCTACAATACACAAGCAACAAACACAAGCATATATTTGGGTATTTTGATGATATTTAATGCATTTTAAGCCCTATTTGGACGATGAGACTATGTATAAAAGCAGTCTCATCAAAGGTATTCCGACAGGTTTAGTATTTAATATTTTGTCTTAGTGTTATTTTTAAGTTTGCATTATTTTAAGTTTTCAAATTTTCATTTTTAATACATTATATAATTTACCTTTTGTCGAGCTTTAATTTTTGTTATTTAATTAATTACTTTTAAAGTTTTAATTTTGCACCATTTACGTTTTAATTAGTTTCAGCATTATTTACCCGTCATTTACTTTAAAGTTTTGCAATTTAGTTTTACTACAACGACCAATCTATTATTTTATCCACCTAAAGACGACTGAGTCGCACTTAAACCAGTAATCAATTCGATTAGACACACAACGAACTTAATTTTCATACTTCGCAAAAGCCTTGTATTAAATGGCGCCGTTGCCGGCTCTTTTCGTAAAGATTAACGGTTTTCTGTGAGAGAAGCGTTGGATTTTGGGATCCGTTCACACGTGAACGTTATTTTTCTTGCTCAAAATTTTTCAAAAATCCATAAAAATAAAAAATTTACAAAAAATACAAAAACAATAAAAAACTTATAAAAAGCATTTATTTTAAAAAAAAGTTTTGCACCAAAAAGATTTTATTTTTACACGTGTATATATATTCTCTATTTCTTTGGTATGTTTTTCTTTTTCTTTTGCAGGTGTATGCGTACTAGATCTTCAACTTATCCAGAGCCCGAGACTCGTGAAGATTTACATATGGCTGGTGTGCACAACAACAATAATCCACCCACCCCAACATGAATAACAACAACAATGTTCCCCCACCCGACCTTCGAACGATGGAGGAGCTTTGTCAACCTACGATGAATGGACGAGGAGGACCGATTGCGCCGATGCAAATCACGGCTCAAGAGTTTTCGTTGAAGCATCACTTGATCCAACAAGTTCAAAACACTTTTCCATTTCTCGGATTACCGGATGATGATGCCAACAAATACCTCGACAAATTCATTACCGTTACTCAAAGCATGAAGTTGCCCGGCGTTACTATGGATTTTCTTCGCCTTCACCTATTTCCACACACCTTATCCCACCATGCCGAAAAATGGTTTGATCGTCTACCAAAGAATTCAATTCATACATGGGATGAGATGACTCAACACTTTTTGTAGCGCTACTTTCCACCATCCATGGTCACGAGCCTTCGGAATCAAATAAGTGGATTTACACAAGAACCTGATGAATCACTTTTTGATGCTTGGGAACGATATAATGTTTTGATCGATCGATGTCCAAACCACAACATGCTCCCCGTCACCTTAATTGATACTTTCTACAACGGTTTAACTTTTCGTGATCGTGATACGATTAATGTAGCCGCCGGTGGCACATTTATGAAAAGAAGACCTGAGGAGTATAGAGAGCTTATAGAGAACATGACTACTCATCACAAAAATTGGGATTCATCCGCTTATTCAAGGAATAAACCGAGAGTCAATCTTTCTTCTACTTCTTCAAACCCTGATATCACCGAATTGACCCACGCAATGGTCGAAATGAGCAAAAACATGCAACTTTTGGCTACAAATCAACAACAACAAGTTAAAGCTGTATCAATTTCTTGTAGAATATTGATAATCAATGAATCTATGAAGGGGTTTGTTAATTTCTAGAGAGAGAAAGTTAGAGAGAGAAAGTGAGAGAAACTATGTGAATTTTATTAAGTGGAAACAAAGAAATGATAACAACCAACCCCTTTCCATGGTGGAAAGGGGTATTTATAGTTCCAAGTCATAAGTGGACTTGGGCCGGTCCATGACAAGCCCATGGACCGGTTCTTACTTAAGTTAATAAGCAAATAATAACTAATTACTAACTACGAGCTATTACAACATAAAACATATTGTGGAGTGACCGATACTTCTAATATACGTTAAAACGTATTTCTAACAATCTCCCCCTAAGGGAGGTCACTCCACGTTACAAAGTTCTAAACCTAGCATACTATACTAAGTCTTCGTTCTTTAGCTCGTAGTCTTTTCTTCTTTTCTTTCTTTTGTTGTGAATATGTTGATTTGATCTTTTTGGCTTTGACTTGAGAGCATTGTTCTTTGGCCTTTCACGTGCGATCTTTGCCTTTCTTGTGAACTTTGCCTCCTCGTGACTTCATGTTCCACACACTTACGTCTTTTTGTTGGATTCTTGAAAGCTTCAGAGTTTGGTACAGCGGAAGACTTCATCTTGTACTTTCTTGAATTTTTGTTGCAAAAGACATAAGCATGTGGGAACGACTTTTACAGGTACACCGCAACACCACCGTCTTCACTGGTACACAGCAACGCCACCGTCTTCAACAGGTACTCAGCAACGCCACCGTCTTTAGCAGGTACACAGCAACGACACGAATAAAATGGCTTTGAACATTTTATTCTAATTCGGTAGCATTTTACCTCCGGTCGGTGAAGACCGTTGGACGATATTAGATATCGTACCCGTGACGGATAGTTTCAATTAAGTAACTTCCTGACAGGATTTCGCGGGTAAACCCGTTCTCTTTATTCGACCGTCCAAAGCTGACTGCGAACATAAAGAGTGAATCACTTGGATAAATTATCCTTGTGATTAAAAGCCGTCAATTCATGAAACCTGGAACAAGTGAATTTCAATTAAGATTTTCACCATCGTTGCTTTCCAGTTGTCACGAGCTCGATTCATAAAGAATCTTGCACGTTACCTACCAAGTGCTGTTTGATGTTGACACTAGAAGGATTTCCACTCGTCACTGTGGTCAATAAAGAGTCACTCTGAGTGTTCTGGCAAGATCATATGATAATGCGAAGAGGCCTGGAACGAGTTTAAGTTCAATTAAGAATTAAACCACTGTTACCTTCCAGTTTTTCACAAGATTGGTTCTAAAAGAACCGCACGTGTAACCTACCATGAGCTTGTTTGATGTTGGCTCAAGCAGGATTTCCATCTTCATTGTAATACTTACGTATTACTCGGATGTTCTGGCAATATTACAAGAATATTGCGTAGGACTCATGAAAATCTCTTACTTTTCACAGTGTGTGAGAAAGCAAGGAATAAATGGAAAGTGTCCTAATGAGACTTTTGATGATCTCTTGGCTCTAGACTCGATTGTGCGTTTTGATTTAGTGAGCGATGGCTGGAGAGGAGTGCCACCTTTTCAATACCAGTTTATTCGGAGTGAATAAACCAATAGATAACGTGTTGATCTCCGTGTGATTAAAACAAATACCTTTTGAGAGATATTTGAGTTAGCTGGGGAAGGGTTGTGCATTGCATCACTGGGTCCATGATGTCTTTCTTCAATACCGAGAATCATTAACAAAAATGACCTCAATAGCATATGTATTGACCCGGTTTCTGCCTAAAGTTGTAAGGAGGGCTTCTTTCTTTACACCCTTTATCTTTACATTTCTTTTTCATTCTTCAACCCCTTCAATGCTTACCAATACGTCATCACTAGCACCTTGTTGTGATTGTTCCAGTGCTAGCTTAAGTACTTGGTCGGCATTCAGCTACGTTCACATTCTTTCTCCATCTTTCCTAGGACTTCTAATTCTATCTAGGGAATTGTCCTTGGGAAGATTCCATCGGCTCTGATGAATCATTGGACTAAACCTATTCCTACCACCCTTTTGTCACCACATCCGTCGTGAATTAAGCGTGTTTTGGGAAGGAATTGCCACCATGAAAAATCATTGAAAATCACCTAAGGTACTTGTGATATTAAAATCAAAAGTGTTGTACCTTAGGTGTTTTGATCATCAAAAACGCTCCCCCTTAACACGTGCTTAACACATATTAAGTTGGATTATCATTAAGTCTTTTTCATCTTTTAGCCAAGTATCACTTACGTCTCCTTAATCCCATTTTCTCCCCTTATCCAAAATGTTAACCATTAATATTTGGGATATTGAATGGATTAACCGGTCTTTGGGTAAAAATGAAATCAATGTTTGGCCATAGAACAAGTTATTGCTCCCCCTTAAGTTAATAAGGGATAGTTGTAGTGCTTTGGTATGACATATTTTGAAAGATTTAGAATCTCGTGAGAAATTCTTGAAAAATTATCATACCTTAACACTACAACAAGCCATACAAGCACATTATTCACAAATATACATATTCACAATTGAAAACCAATATAAAGTGACCTGAAATGTACGACCCATTAGATGGATCGTTGCAGTAGCTTGTGGTGCACTAAATACGGTCTTCCACCCACGAATCTTTCCAAGCTCCTCATCAATCTACGTTCACGGAGCTTTTGATCGATCTTTTTGATCACATACTTTGCCATCTGCCGGTAACCCGGATGCCAATCCTCCGTCATCTCTGGCAAAGTCCCACCCGAGTTCAGATGCTCCAACTTATCTCTGACTTGTATAAGAGTTCCATCACTATACTTGTGAAGCTCACCCACCCTCATAAACTTCATCAAACCTCGACTGTTCAAGTAGAAAATGCCGGAATTCGGGACAGAAATGCCGGTATAGGGACATCTTTCTACATGTTGAGGTAGCACTTGATTCACAGGACGGGTTAAGTTGAGCTTCCTCTGATAGCTTTCGACTCCCAACTGAAGATCTTCAACTCGTGATTTGATGACAACGCTTCGTGTGAACATACGAAGTGCTGTATTCAAAGCAATCAGGTCTTCACGAGGAATGTGTGTAAGTTGATCTCGGGTCATCAGAAGCAGCATATCTTCGATATCCTCAAGGCGAATGATGGAAAAATCTCCTTGCTGGATTTTGTATTCCCTGTCATCCTCCCTTTTCAAGCGAATCTCCGTCACATGATAGTAGCCGTTCTTGGCTTCAGTTTTCATTCCTAAGATGCTGGAGATGCGGATGTCGGATCTAACATTGCTTCCAGATTTGACCAAGCAGCAACCCCTGTACGCCCTTCGGACTCGTTCGTCCCAATGAGATGCACCTATGACAGCATACATATCATAATTACGATTCATTTTTGGGACCCAGAGTCGATTTACCTTTTCCTCGATGAAGGGTATTGTCCCCCAGTTGGCAGCTTTCAGCAAAGTCAGGGATGTTGCATACTTTGATGATCCCTTCATAAGATACTCAAGATCATTGGTGACGAAGAAGTCAAGAGTAATCTGATTATCTTGAGCAGGATCCATTGGAGGTGGAGCTCTTTCTGATTCATGAAGTCCTGGCCGTTGAACGGTTTTCAAAGCCTTCAGGATCTCATCGGCATAGTACTCGAGCTCCATTCGGGGTAATCGGGTTTTGGCACGCAGTCTCTTATCTTTCAGTGCTTTCTTCACCAAGGATGGAGTAACCGAAGTCTTATACTCATGAGCAAGAAATGCACATAAGTCAATCAGACTTCGGATACGCAGATATAGCACATCTTTGTCAGCATCTGTGATCGGATCATATTGTGCTGCTGCCGTGATCCAAGCTTGTGGTGGTGCAGACTCGTCTATCTCCAACGTGTCTTCCCAGGCACGAATGCTTGGTTCAGGAACCGTAGATTGTTGAACTTGTTGTTGAGGAGTTGAAGTGCGAACATCTGTTGGTTCAGTTTCAGGCATTTCAGCAGTGTCGTGAACTGGGGAGTGTTGTGCAGCTTCGGGTTCCGTCACTGATTCTGCGATCACAGGAGGAACAACAGCAGAACTAATGGGGTTAGTGGTAATAGGTAAAGATACAGCGACAGAGATACCAGGAACCGATGACGCTGTAGTGGCATTCACATCGTGGCGCCACTTAGTTCGTCTTGATTCTGAGGATGTCGACTTGTCCTTCTGTCCTGCATCTTTTGTGGACTTGGTTCCAGTCTTAGTAGCAGTCTTCTTGGAGCTGGTAACCTTGTCTCCCTCTTTCGGTTGTTCACCCCCATCATCATCCTGATTGTCATCCCCGTTACTATCCCTAACACTCTCCTGATTCTCATCACCACCATCGTCGCCATCATCATCATCCTCATCCTCGTCATCATCCTCATCATCCTCATCATCATCACCACCTTCGTCATCGTCTTTCTCCTTTTCACCTTCTTCTTCTTCTTCTTCCTCTTCTTCACCCGTACCCTCTTCTTCACTCTCTTCCCTTTCTTCCTCAGGTAAGATGTGATATGGTACCACACTTCCAAACATTTTGAATAATCTATCATCCTCCATGATAGCATCATTCAGGGATTTATATAGAGCCCGTTGAATCCTCGACTTGTTAAATGACCCAAGTTCCACCATACGAGCCTTAAGGATCTTCTTCAATTCAAAATCCGTCAGGTCATAAGCAATCTTGTAGGCGGCTTCTGAAGGATTGGATGATTTAACCATCAAGTTGTCAGCAGCAAGTGTCTTCAACTCGTCACGAAGCTTAGGAATTAAGGATTCAACGGATTCTTGCACTCTTTCTTTCACAGATGCTTCAAGTGCTTCTTTTTGTTCCTTATATTTATCCCTCATCGCTTGAAGTCTGGTAATGCGTGCAGCATGCTTATCAGTCTCAGCCTGCTTAACTCGAGCAAGTTCCTCTACATGAGCTTTACGTGTAGCTTCCATGTCTGCAGCGAACTTGGCAATCAACTCTTCTTGAGCTTTCTGAGATGCTTCTTCCCTTTGAGCTCGTCTTTGCAACTCTTGGCGAAGTTCATCCATTTCGCGTTTGTGATTGTCAAGCATTTCGGCCATCACTAATGCAGCCATTGCAGATGTTGCAGAGCTGCTCTGGGTTGACTGAATAGGCTCGGTTGTTACTGCTGTACTAAGGATGGGGATTATGGGTGGTGGAAGAAATGGTGAGGAAGCCGGTTGGGTTGGTCGGGTTGTTAAGGGTTGGATTGGTGGTGGTAGAGTTGCCAAAGGTTGAGTTGTCACCATGATCGTAGGAGCAACAGGTTCCTTTTCCACACTTGTTGAAATAGGGATTGATGGCTCCTTCGAAGTGGAATAGTTTTCAGGTGACCCAAACTCATCAACATCATGCGGTTCCTCGTACTCATCCTCGATATCTACCCTCGCACCTGAACCACTACCGCCTGTATCTTTCCTACTCCTTTTAATAGCAATATTCATCATTTGTTGCTCGGATTTATCAAGAGTAGGATCAACAATATCTTCTTCATCACGTAGACGCATCAAATCCTTACCCTTTCCCTTCTTACCCTCTGACTTCTTCTTCTTGGGTTCGGGTTCAGGTAACGCAGCTGGTTGTTTGCGTTTACCTTTACTCTTAACCGTTGTGGATGAGTCTTCACCAGTTTGAAGGTTTGCTTTCAGCCTCTGGATTTCTAATTGTAGTAGCTTGTAATCTGCAGAACCTTTGATTTTATCAGATAGAAGGTAATCAGGAACAGGACCCGGAATCACACCAATAGACGGTCCTTCATGCCTCAGATCTACAGTATCATCAGCTTCTTCAGTGTGATAGCGACCTCCTGCACGCCTATCAATAGTAGCATCAAGCTTCATAAAATAATTTATGATAAGCTTAATAAACCGAGGATAAGGAAAGAAGTTTGTCTTCAGCTTCTTGTTGTAGAAGAGTTGAAAGGTGAATTCTTCCCATATCAACAAAGCATAATCTGAATTCGCAGCTTTGTACATGCCATAGAAGAGGTTCATTATCGGACTGCGCAAAGCATCATGTCCACTCGTTTTTGGTGTAAGGCATTTACTGAGAATACCCATCAAAGCTCTCCAGGGTTGTCCTACCTTAGCAGTAGTAAACTCAGATGCAACTCGTATTTCCGGACATCCAAGTGCGTCAAATAACTCCGCGAGTTCATCTTTATTAGGATCCCTTGAGAAAGACATGCCCTTGGGTGTATCCCGTATACCAAGAATCTTACGGAAGTCTGAAACGGTGAGTGTCTGCTGCTTGTTGTCGATGGTGAAGGTGATCTTGTTTGAAGTAATTTCCTTGGTAGCCCAAAATTCAAACATATACTCATAAGGCACCGAGGCTGTACTCCTAAGGGCGTTCTTGAAATGAGAGTTATCAAGAATGGCTATGGCGACCTTAAAACCATGGTGAGTGGATTTAGAGACTTGCTTCAGCCTATAGTTGTTGGGTATAAACTTAAGGGTTCGGGCTTTAGCAATATAGGCTTCTCTAGATTCTTGGATTGCTTGTACCGTTGGATTAGTCATTGTATCTGCTTAAGATAAGACATGAAAGGTTGATGCACAAAAGCATATAGATATATATCATTCTTACTTCTAAGCATAACACATTTCATAAAACAACAAGTACATATATAGCATGCAAACAATCAAACAACTCATCCGGAACTTTTCCTCATTCGGAACATCTTCATCCGGAACATTTCCTCATTCGGAACTTCTCCTCATTCGGAACTTCTTCATCCGGAAGTTCTTCATTCGGAACTTCCTTCATCCGGAAGTTCTTCATTCGGAACTTCCTTCATTCGGAAGTTCTTCATTCGGAACTTCCTTCATTCGGAACATTCCTTCATTCGGAACTTCCTTCATCCGGAAGTTCTTCATTCGGAACTTCCTTCATCCGGAAGTTCTTCATTCGGAACTTCCTTCATCCGGAAGTTCTTCATTCGGAAGTTCTTCATTCGGAACTTCCTTCATTCGGAAGTTCTTCATTCGGAACTTCCTTCATTCGGAAGTTCTTCATTCGGAACTTCCTTCATTCGGAAGTTCTTCATTCGGAACTTCCTTCATTCGGAAGTTCCTCATTCGGAACTTCCTCATTCGGAAGTTTTTCAGAAGAAATCCTTCATTCGGAAGTTTTAAGCCACGTTCATCCGGAACTTTTACAAACTAAACTCAGATGATTAATCTAGCGCGTTTGTGAGTTTCTAAGGCAAACTAAGGCAATATAAACATCATTTAGTCTATTCCGAGCAAAACCCACCATAAATCCCTTGTTAATTAACCCTAATTAATGAATACCCCTAAATCTGATAAATGTTAATTATCTGGATCAATTACGTGGATATAAATGTTTAATATAGATGTTATGTACCTTAATTTAGCAGATGAACAGGAAGGAATGATCAGACGAAGGTTTTGAATGATTTGTGTGTATGTGATGTTTTCAACAATGGCGGCAAAGGATTGAATAAACAGTGAAAGGAAAAAAAATGAGGGGCGGGGTGTTTGATTTTTGACTTAGGTCAATTTTGACTAGTTTCAATAAATCACACTTTTAGTCCCTACATTTTCTAAACTTTTCCTTTTTGTTTCTAATTTTTCCATTTCACCTAACTCTTGTTAAACGTACACACAATTTAGCAAACGCATCTATTAGCATCTCTCCAATATCTAAAAGCCATGCCTATCACTTAGAACGAACACTAGTCGTTTTCTAAAGCAAAACCACTCAATTACCATGTAGCCCTTAATTTTCACAATCACTTTTGAAAATCAATTTTAATGACGAAGATGATTTTACTATTTTCTCCCCCTTAAACAATGACCCGTTTTCTATTTAAAGAGCTGTAGTCATTGTTTAAAGAGTCAAATAGTGATGAAAGCATTTCCAACTTATCTCTTGAAAAATTTTGATTCGTGGTTTTAATAAGATTTCTCTTATTTTAACAAATTAATGCACTGAGACGTACACAAATTCGTGTCAGACCAAGTTATAAAGTAAACTTGATCCCTTTGCATGATTTGGCTTGTAAATCACGCCCGAGAAAATTAATTCCCGTTCTGAGCCAACGTTTTCCAAGGAAATACGTGACTTTAATATGAAAACCGGGTTGTAGTCTGAAATAACTACAAGCCATAGTGGGCATGTTTTAAAAATGTACAACTTTTATACGGACTCTATTTATGGCACCGTGTCAATATTGATCGACATTTCTAAGGCCGTAAATATTACCGTACTAAAAGACATGCCCGATTTAAAACGAAAAATATTTTTGGTTTTTCTTGATTTTATACTTTTTATGGTTTTTCTAGGTTTTATATTTTTTATGGTTTTTCTTGGTTTTATATTTTTGTAGTTTTCTTTTGTGGTTTATATATTTACGATAATATACATGATCACAACCAAAGGATACTCTGAATAGTTTACCACGACTATTCAGCTGATTCTTCTGCCAACTCTTTGAGAGTCGCTGGAGTGAATGATTTCATGCCAAGCTTGTCGATCAAAAACTCGATTCGTCCTCGATCTAAGGCTTTGGTGAACATATCCGCCAGCTGATACTCAGTAGTGACAAAATACAGCTCGATCACTCCATTCTCCACCTGCTCCTTAATGAAATGGTAGCGAATGTCTATGTGCTTGGCCCGGGAGTGTTGAACATAGTTGCAGCAAAGGGCAATGGCGCTCTTGTTGTCACAATACATCGGGATTTTGTTGAATCCCAAACCGTAGTCAGTTAATTGTGATCTCATCCAAAGGACTTGAGCACAACAACCGGACATGGCGATGTATTCAGCCTCCGTGCTTGATATTGCAGCGCTTTTCTGCCTTTTTGAAGACCAACTGATCAATCTATCTCCAAGGAGTTGCACAGATCCAGACGTGCTACGCCTCGTATCTTGACATCCAGCATGATCGGCATCTGCGTATGATATTAAAGCAATCGAGGAATCTTTCGGATACCATAGACCACGATGAAGTGTTCCTTTTAGATACCGAAAGATCCTTTTCACAACATGTAAGTGCTTTTCGGTAGGCCGAGCCTGATACCGGGCACACATGCATACAGCAAATTGCAAATCAGGCCTGCTAGCAGTCAGATAGAGAAGGGTGCCGATCATTCCTCGGTAAAGTTTTGGATCGACAATAATCCCATCCCTATCTTCATCTAACTTGGATTTCTCCACCATTGGAGTGTCTACGGGGTCACAATTCTCAAAGTTATATTTCTTAAGAGATTCTAGAGCGTATTTGGATTGATTAATAAAGATGCCTCTGGGATTCTGAGAAATCTGTAATCCTAAGAAAAATGATATTTTTCCCATCATCGACATCTGAAAGCGTGTGGACATTATCTTCTCAAATTGTTTAGACAATTCTATGTTAGTGGCAGCAAAAATTATATCATCAACATAAATTTGTACCAGAAGCATGTCGTTGCCGTCTTTGAGAGTGAATAGAGTGGGGTCCACTTTGCCTTTGGAGAAGCCTTCCGACATGAGATATGTTGACAGGAGATCATACCACGCGCGTGGAGCTTGTTTCAACCCATAGAGAGCCTTCTTAAGCTTGTACACATGGTTAGGAGACTCCGTACTCACGAACCCATCCGGTTGACTAACATAAACCTCTTCCCTTAGTTCACCGTTCAAAAATGCCGTCTTCACATCCATTTGATAGACGATCATGTTCATATGAGCAGCAAACGCAAGGAATAGTCTAATCGCCTCCAATCTAGCCACAGGAGCAAAAGATTCCTCAAAGTCTATACCCAAGGCTTGTTTATATCCTCTAGCGACCAATCTTGCTTTATTCTTCAATACCGAACCCATCTCATCAAGTTTAACCTTATAAACCCATAACAAAGTGAGAATGTTAACCTTGTCAGGGCGAGGAACCAATTCCCATACTTCTAGTCGTTTGAATTCATTGAGTTCCTCCTGCATAGCTTCAATCCAAGATGATTGGGTCATAGCCTGCTGCCAATTTTTGGGTTCAACTTCAGAGAGAAATGCATCAAAGTAACAATATAGTGCACTCTCTTGTAATTGATGGCGTGTAGAGACTGGTCGATCTAGATCTCCAATAACATTCCTAATTGGGTGATCTTTTGTCCATTTAGTGCTATGGTTTTCAATCCTAGGTGGTCTGGAGTGAACAATAGATGGAGCTTCTTCTGAGGTAGACGCGGCTGAAGGGTTTTCAGGGATCGCTACACCAAAGAAAGGAAGCTCTTGCAAGTGAGCATATTCCAGGTCGTGATCAGTAGTATCCTCTTCTACATCATTAGGCACAAGTAGGGGTGATGATTCAGGTGTAGTTTGAGAATCACTTGGTGAAGGTGCATCCGGTTCAATGTGAATTGTAGATGCATTAGATAAAGGTTCATTAACTTGAGCAACCACTTCAGGTATTGGAGCAATTACTACAGGTACTGGAACTTCATCAGTCGGGGGATCGAAGAATTCATCAAACAATGGTTGAAACAGTTTATCCCACTCGGGCCTGGATGGTGGTAAAAATGATGTAGAAGTAGGATTGTTGGGAACTAATCCGGAACTTATAGCACCGGGTCCCATCTCATGAAGCGCGGGTTCAGAGCTGTGTTGCTCAGAAGCCATCGCTGTCAGCTCGTCGAAATCAGCGTCCATAGTTTCTACAATCTTGCCAAGACGACGGTTATAGATTCGGTATGCTCTTTTGGACGGTGAGTAACCAATGAAAATACCTATGTCGGCTTTTGGTTGAAGCTTACCCAAGTTCTCACTATTGATGTTTGGATAACACAGAGCACCAAACACATGGAAGAATGAAACATCGGGTTTGCGGTCATGTAGAAGCTCATAAGGGGTTTTTCCATGGCGTTTCCGAATGATAGAACGGTTTTGGGTGAAACATGCAGTAGAAATAGCCTCTGCCCACAAGAACAATGGAGCGTTCGCATAAATAAGCATGGTCCTAGCAGCTTCCATAAGTGTACGATTCCGTCTTTCAACGACACCGTTTTGTTGTGGAGTGCGTGCAGCGGATGTTTCATGTGATATACCAACTCCTTCATAATAATCACGAAGAGTCTGGTTGACGAACTCTGTACCATTGTCTGTACGAATACGGCGGACAGTGGTATTCAAACGTACCTGAATGAACTTCAGAAAAGTGATGATAGCCTTCGGAGCTTCATCCTTTGTACGTAGAAATCTAACCCATGTAAACCTTGAGAAATCATCCACAATGACGAGAATGAATTTCTTACCGCTCACACTTTCAGTTCTCATCGGTCCACAAAGATCCATATGCAAAAGATGAAGTTTTTCTTGATTAGTGTCTTCAGCTTTGGGTTTGTAAGATTTCTTGGTGCTTTTCCCCCTTGAACACGCGGAACATAAATGATCCTTGTGAAATTTAAGCTTGGGAAGACCACGAACTAACTCGTTTTTAGCCAGATGATTAATAGCATCAAAATTAAGATGAGATAATCTGCGATGCCATAACCATGACTTGGTCTTAGAAGCTTTAGAGAGAAGACATACTGGAGAAGCGGCCATCATGTCTTGTAAGGACAAAGTGTAAAGATTTGCACCACGAGATCCCTTCAACAAATCTTTTCCTTCCAAGTTGCGGATGAAGCAAGTGTGTTGTCGAAAAGCAACCTCAAGGTTGGAATCACAAAACTGTCCTACTGAGAATAAGTTATGACCAAGACCTTCAACATAGTATACCCTAGAAATCGTCACGTTTCCAATCTGATATTCACCATACCCCATAATCTTTGCTATATGATCATTCCCAAATTTAACCGTACCAAGAAACTTGCTGACGAAATTTCGGAGCATCGAGCGATTTCCGGTCATATGTTTTGAACAACCGGAGTCCAAATACCACAGGATGATTTGGACCACCTGAAAATATCACCACACAAAGACAATGTAGAGGTATCGGAATCTGAGTGTTCCTTGTTATTAGCAGGTACAGATTTAATAATCTTAGATTTGCTAACTCTAGGTTTCTTAGATTTCCTAGCCTTTTTCTTCTTAATTGGTGGTGTAGATTCTAATTGGCTCAAATCCTGAGGTATTTCTACACTGATAGGCACTATAGTGGGGGCTGACCTAATTAAAGGGCGCTGTTTCCATACTTGAGTGCGAGTGTTCCTAACTAAAGGACGCTCAGACCTAGCCTCAATGGATGCATTCCTAGTTAAAGGGCACATTTTACCATCGAGTGTAAAGGTCCTACCAGTGGGACGCCATTGCCAGCCAACTTGGGCACGAGTTCTACCCGTTGGCTTCCATTCAAGACCATTCTTAATAGCATTCATTTCATTAACGTGATCAATCAGACACAAATCATGACGCTGGGAAAACATACATTCATTACAATTCCAACAATTTAAATCAGAATTCACGAATGGTTTAGGCTGCTGCACAGGCGCAGAGCTTTTAGTCTTAACATGATTCGTTTTATTTAAAACTGAACTAGCATTCCTATTGTGGACTTCTACTTTCTTCTTTGTGGCACTACTAGTGGAGGGCTTGATCTTAGCTTTCTTGAGTGGCGATCCTTTAGCCTTAGTAGTCTCTTTTAATCCTGTAGAAGGAAAATTGGGAATATTAGCAGCAGATTTTAAAGGCGTCTTACTTGATTGTACCAATGACGGTTTCGCTCCTGGAGTCTTATTAAATGGAGTGACAGCAATGGGCCTATTATTAAGTAGTGCAGAACCTGGTGTACCTATGTATTGTAAATAAGCCAAGCAATATTGAACTCGCTTAACATATTCATGAGCCGAATAATAGTCGCTACTTGAGGGATCTAAGGCATAAAGATCGTCTAAAATATCCCTAAGAAGATCGACATGCTTAATGGCATTCCTCATATAATCATCATAGGTAAGCTGGTTTCTCTTATGAAGCGGATTCTTATAAAGCACTACTTTCTTGGTTGTTGGAGCACTAGTGGACGGTGCAGAGTCGGTAGCTAAGTTATCAACAACTTCTTGTCGGGTGAGAAGAAGTGTCTCCTTTAACTCAGCCAAAACCATATTTTTGTCTATGAGCAGGATGTTCAAGTCAGAGATTTCTTCGCACTTTTGGTTCAGTTGTTCAACATAATATTGTTGCTGTGCCGCATTAAAAGCGAAGCGTTCTTCTAGTGAACCATAAAGAGCGGATAGTCCCTGCCTGGTCCGATCCATCTCCCCTAGAACAGTTGATAGTCTAATTTCTAAGACTTGGTTTTTAGACTCTGCGGCCTCTAGTTCCATTCTTAATGTTTCCTTTGATGATATCTCTCTCTTCAATCTCATGATTTCTTCCTCTAATGTCTTAACAATTGCAATCATCTTGTCACTTGTCTCAACACCGTTTTCACAAACATTTGATATCAAAAGATTTTCATTTTGAGCTTGTTGTTTTAATTCTAAAGATATACAATGTTGTTCTAGTTGATTAAAGCGTTGAGAAAGTAAATTATAAGAATCTTGTAGCTTTAAAAACTCAGCGTTAGATTCGTGACAAGAATGATTATCTACCTCATTTACAGTTTCAGCAACATTTACAGAAATATCACAAACATCATCACAAATATCCTCACAAATATTCACAGCATCACAATTCATCATAGCGGATGTAAGCTCATTCGAATATTTAACATTTACAATAGTAAGCACATCACACGAGATTACTTCGGACAAGAATCGGTCATATTCGGTTGAAATCTTTTCCTTTTCAATTAGTTGCAGTTCGTAAGCGGTGTCCATTTCATAAAACACTTTTTGAACATCACCAATTTCAAACTGAAGATTTTCCTTAAGAGATGCAAAACTTCTTTTTAGACTTTCGACAAACGGATTGATCTCAGTTTTAAACACCTCGTTCATGTGTTCGAAAGCCCATTCTCCGGCATTTAAGCCATTTGAAGTCGTACATTCCAAGATGACCTTGTCAAAGTTAGTAAAGTATCGGTTAATCTCTTGCAAGTTTAACCATACAGTGCTAACAGGTGGAAGATTCTTTGGAATTTCCTTAGGACCTTCCATGTTGACAAGTGTAGGAAATGTACTAGGGCTTTCTTCCTCTATCATGTAGGTTGGTGCTGTAATGAGATCTTTGTCCATATGGAAGCGAACTCTAAAATCAGTTTTAGCAAGCTCTTTATTCATTTTAAAATAATCACAATCGGGATATTTTGCTGAATTGTATGACCGATCCTCATCAACTAGAACCTTACTTGTTCGATCATTGGGAAAAGCAATCGGGTCTAAAGCCAATCCTAATTGAGTTGCATTATAAAGTCTAGGACTATGTCTTAAAGCTTGTTTTGCATATCGTGGATTAGGGGGAAGGCCTTTTAGACGTGATAAGTTAAACTCTTTAAACGAAGCATCAAATAAGTGAACTAGTTGTGAAGCGGCGTATTGTCTTAACAGCAAGTAGTCTAGACTTCTAATCTTATTAGTAGCATTAATCTCCATTTCAGTCTTCTTAGATTCGAGTAATTCAAAATCAGTTTGAAGTTTTTGAAAATTAGTGACCACTAACTCCTTTTCTCTAAGTTCACTAGACAAATTTGCTCTTAAGTTTTCGATTTCTTGCAGGTGACCCATTTGTTTGTTTCTAAAGTGATCATATTCGAGATTTGTGAGAACACTAGACGAAGGCACTAATTCCAAAGTTTGTACTTTCTCATTGCTTAAGGCAAGCTCATCAGACAAATTCTTATTCTTAGCTAAGGTTTCTAAGAGTGCAGCATTCATTTGGCTAAGTAGTGTAGCAGGAACCATGACCAAATCTTGTTGAGCAGGAGTAGGCGTATGCGAACTGGGTCCCGGTTGTGATTCACTCAAAGTCTGGGAACTCACATTGATATTGCTATCATTGTTTGTCTCCTCATTTGAAAGACTCACCACCGAAGATTCATTCGAATCAGCACTCTCTTGCCCAACTTGATGTGGTTGAATACTAGCATCAGTGGCATTATCGGTGTTATTAATAAGTACCTCAGATTTCTTATCTGGCCCTAAGCTGGAGAAAGTTGCCATGAAAGCAGCCTTTGCAGTTTGAAAGTCATCACAGTCGGAATCATACGCATCAAGATCATCGGCTTGGTAAGCTGCATTCTGCGTAGTGACAACGTCTTGTTCAGCAATCCCTGGGTCAGCAAGAAATGCAAGCTCCTCTTCATCAAGTTCCCTTCCTTGCGCCTGAGCATTTACCAGATAGATCTTTTCTGCAAACCACTGTCCATCCCTTCTCCTCTTGGGTTTCTTACAATCCCTGGACATATGACCCTCTTCCTTGCAATTGTAGCATGTGATCATTCTCAACTTGCCCGTATTAGCCCGTGGAGGGTTGTTGACCATTGGAGCAGGAGCAGGATTGGCGGTGCGAACATTGGTTGATGTGGAAGTTCTCCCCTGATATGGTTGAATTGGCTGAACCATTACCCTGCCATTCTCAATTGTAGCTTGTTGGCGAGAATTGGATGAATTCCTCAACTGATTGTTGGTAGGAGTTGATCCTCTGAATCCTCGTTTGCTTAAAGTTCTTGTGAGATAAGCAGACATAGTAGTTAGCACTTCAACTGGGTCAGCTCCTTGTTGGAATACAGGAACTGGGACTTCCTCATCATCACAATAAAGTGCTTGATCTGGATAAGCTGCATAATCAGTAGAAGGAATACTCATTTGATCAGGGTAGCTTGTTGGATATGCTGCATAAGGTGCAACATTTGCTGGATGAAGTTGTGAAGCATACTGTGGTGAGGGTGCATTGAACCGATATTGTTGCTGATGTGAGGTGGGTGGTTGTGGTAGAATTGAGTATTGGGGAAAGGCTGGTGTCATGTAAGGTGATTGATGATAAGCTTGATGTCCCAAGATATAAGGTGTGTTGTTGTGAGACAAGCTTGGTTGATTCGCCATCAAAGCTAAGGAATCTGGGTACATACCTCGAGGAGAACGGTGCATAATCACATGCTTCTCATGCTGCTGAAGGAAGGCATATATTTGATCCAAATTGCACTTATGCAGATCCCTGGTTAACTTGACATCAGTAATGTACTCACCCCATTCAGCTTGAGGTAGAGTATTCAAGAATTTGGTGTTAACCTGGAATGGTGCGATCACAAGATTGTATACATTCAGATCATTCATGAGTGTGGTGAATCTGAAGTAATAATCGTGAAGTGTTTCCCCTGGGTTGTAGGTGAATCTATCAAACAAATCATACAGCTGACACTCCCTTTCTTGTTTGGTGAGAGACGTGCCTTGTAGCAACACCTTAAGACGTTCCCATAGATCCTTTGCCACCGTATACTGACTCACCATCCTATAGATGTCATGGGGAAGAGCTTGGAGAATTGTTTGAAGAGCTTTTTCATCTGCATCTGCAACAAGTTGTTGAGCTGGAGTAAGTTCTTCAAATTCTCGTGGTCTAGTCACGTTATCAACCGTAATGGTACCATAGTCGAGTGGACCATTCAAAATCGATTTGACCATAAGCCTTCCGTATGTCGGTTTCCCCTTTAGATATTGCATCATTCGACCTTGCCATGCCTCAAACACCTCTTTAATAAGCATCGGTGGACGGCTATCAGATCCCGTTATGATTGATATATCCGTAAGAGATGTCATCTGAGGCATTACTGAATTTGGATTCATTTTGTTTTTCTTCAAAGAAACAGAGATTATCGGTTGATCGAGCAGTGAAGTAAAGCTTGTGAATTGTGTTGTGTTTTTGTTGTAAGAAACCAAGATTAAATCCTCTAAAAAATCGTCGAAAAAACAAGCAAAATAACCCTTGATTTGGAACTTTTTGTTGATTCGGAAGTTTGATTCGGAAGATTACCTTGATTCGGAACTTTTTCGGAAGATTACCTTGATTCGGAACTTTTGGGTTGATCCGGAACTTCTTGGTTCGGAACTTCTTGGTTCGGAAGTTCTTGATCCGGAACTTTGGCTTGATCCGGAACTTCTTGACTCGGAAGTTCTTGGTTCGGAACTTTAGCTTGATCCGGAACTTCTTGACTCGGAAGTTCTTGGTTCGGAAGTTTTGCTTGATCCGGAACTTCTTGACTCGGAAGTTTCTTGATCCGGAACTTCTTGGTTCGGAAGTTTCTTGATTCGGAACTTCTTGACTCGGAACTCCTTGATCCGGAACTCCTTGATCCGGAACTCCTTGATCCGGAACTTCTTGATCCGGAACTCCTTGATCCGGAACTTCTTGATCCGGAACTCCTTGATCCGGAACTTCTGCTGAATGAACAGAAACCTCCTCCGATGAACAGTCGAACAGTAAAAAGTAAGATTAAGCCCAGATTTTGACCAAATAACCCAAAAAGTTTTGTGCTTTTGACTAAAATAAGTAACAACTAATACTTATCCACTAATCCCAATCACAAAAACACCAAAAACACCAAGAATCAAGATGATTTTTCTTAAAGAACACTAATACAATCAAAAACTAAAAAACCACACAAATCACCACCTTAAATCACCCCATAGCTCTTGATACCAAATGTAGAATATTGATAATCAATGAATCTATGAAGGGGTTTGTTAATTTCTAGAGAGAGAAAGTTAGAGAGAGAAAGTGAGAGAAACTATGTGAATTTTATTAAGTGGAAACAAAGAAATGATAACAACCAACCCCTTTCCATGGTGGAAAGGGGTATTTATAGTTCCAAGTCATAAGTGGACTTGGGCCGGTCCATGACAAGCCCATGGACCGGTTCTTACTTAAGTTAATAAGCAAATAATAACTAATTACTAACTACGAGCTATTACAACATAAAACATATTGTGGAGTGACCGATACTTCTAATATACGTTAAAACGTATTTCTAACACTACTCATGACAATCCAGAAAACGTGTATGCGGCTTATGGTAACTATTCAACGGAAAGCTATCAAGCCCGACCTCAAGGTGATCGTAACTTGCTAAGTTACCGTTCTAACAACTTTCTTTCACCCGGTTTTTCTCCTCAAAACCACAACCCCAACAACTACAATAGAAGCAACCCAAACCCACCTCGAGCTTCTAATCCTTATCACCCCACCCGCTCAACAAGAACCACCCATTAATCAAGATGTAGAAACTTTCATGAGGACCCAAGGAGAGCTCGTTTAGAATCTTCAAAGCCAAATCATCAATTTGAAAGGAGATATCACTAAGCAAGGGAGATATTAGATCCGAGCTTCGACATGATATGAAAACTTCTTTTAGCAATCAAACAAATGACTTGAAGAATATGATGGCTAGTTTCTTTCCAAGTACTCAACCCTCTACTTCGGGCTCTCTTCCTTCTAATACCGTCACCAACCCAAGAGTGCTATTACTACACGCAGTGGAGAAAACATAGTAGGACCTTCTACCCCTCCTCCAGTTACTCCATCTAAACCTCCTCTACCACCATTTATCCCTCCTACTCCCACGCCTAGTATTAGTTCTCCATTACCGTCTCCACCTCTACCAACAGATGTTCCCAAGAAACACCCTTCACCAACCCCACCTTCCACCTTTAAACCTTCAACATCTCAACCTTTACCTGCTACACCTACACCAACTAAACCTAACATCCCTTATCCTTCTCGGTTAGACAAGAGCAAATTGCTTACTAAAGAGGATGCTCAAGTCACTTCTATTATGAAGATGATCTCTCAAATGAATTTCAACATTAGCCTCGTTGAAGCACTTGTCCAAATGACGAAATTTGTCAAAGCATTCAAGGAATTGCTTAACAAGAAGGAAAAGATGGCTGAGTTTGTCAACACACGCTTAAATGAAAAATGTTCTGCAGTCATTCTTAAAGAACTTCCGAAAAAACTTGGAGGTCCCGGTCGTTTTGTGTTTCCTTGCATTTTTAACAAAACCGAATATTTTACTGCCTTAGCTGATCTCGGGGTAAGTATTAATCTCATGCCCTTAAGTGTTTGGAAAAAGCTATCATTACCCGACCTTACCAACAAAGATGACTCTTGAGCTAGCAAATCGCACTCTCGCTTACCCCGTTGGTATTGCCGAAGATGTGTTTATTAAAGTTGGCACCTTCACTTTTCTGGTAGATTTTGTTATTGTTGACTATGAAATGGACCCTCGTATTCCGTTAATACTTGGTCGGCCATTTTTAAGAACCGGAAAAGCTTTAGTCCATGTTGCCGAAGGTGAGCTAATCTTAAGGGTCGGGAATGAGGCACAAGTTTTTAAAATGGGGAAGATATCAACAAAATCAAATGGAAGAGAATCGGCGAATATGATTAATGCGCTTGATGATTTTGTCGTCTACAACAATCCTCTTTTCGATTCTTGCTATGATAATCCACTGTTCAAAGATGATGCAGATGATTCTCTCTCCGATTTTGATCCTCCACCAATTCATGAGTCTCCTCCAATTTATGATGACTATGATGACGATTCTAGTTTTGACATGGATGATTCTGATGATTTTTCTTCAGAGTATCCAGACATGCCAATATATGATAATTTTGATGATGCCGATATTCTTTCGAGTGATTCTTCACATGATGACCTTGCACCTACTTTTGATGAAGATCCTCCGCCAACAATGCTTGATCCTACTTTGGATGACTACTTATTTGAGGAAGACTTTGTTACTTTTCTCAACACTTACTTCCCAAATGAGCATGATTCTCCTCCTCTGGACTTCGATGATGCTCTTTATCCTCCTTTGGATATGAAGAAACCCGTTTCAAAGCAGAAGAAACCGGAAGACACCGATATCCTCAGTACTTATGTCTTGACAACTCTCTATCCACCTTCTAAGGATGAGATTGTGCGATTTATGAGTGGATCGTCTTCAAGGTCTACTGAGCCTGAGTGTTATTTTCCCTTAAAGGAAAAGGTGTTCGATCCCGGTATTGCAATTTCTAAGACATCTCAGTATCCATCTGATAAAATAAAAGGAAAGATTATTGGAACTTTTGGAGATATGCTTGCACCTCTTCACCCTTGCTACCACCGTGCTCAACAACTGCTTAAGGGAACCTTGCCTACTCTTCTTTGGCTTGTCTTGTTCGCCTTAAGCTTGTGTTACTTGATGGATGAAAACCATGTATTTGTTCCCGGTGGATGTTCTTTAAGCTTCTTACCATGCTAATCAAGGTCGAGTCAGGCCCACGACTCGGTGAAAAAAAACAAGCGCTTCTCGAGAGGCAACCCGCAGTATCTATCCTTTTTATCTGCTTTTTATAATAAGTGTAGGGGGAGACCCTAGTATGTGTTTGTTGTTTTCTTTCTTATGATGTGCCGGGATTCGAGCTTTCAAAGACCCATTCTTGATGACTTTTGACGAACCGTGATCCCGTGTACCCATCTTCCCGGTTCTATCCTAAATTCTTTTGATTCTCTATTTTATATTCTTCAATATTAAAATGGGAATCACTTTAGTTGTCTCTTCCTTAGCAACATTTAAACAACGTGCACAATGTCCTAAGTGTAGGGGAGGTTACTCCCACATGCTTAAACATTGAGGAGAATGTTTATATTAAGTGTAGGGGGACTTCTATCGAAGTTAAGTGGGCTTTTCCTTGTATTTGTCCTCATTTTAACCGGAAAATTGATCTTTCGACATTTTTCAAAATTTTTGATCTACTTTGGCCTACTTGTATTTAACTTTGTTATAGTTATTTTCATTCTTTGCTAGAATAAATTTTAATAAAGTGGTTTTAATTTTTAACTGTTGTGAATTTTTTGACTCAACCCGAGTTTACTTATCCAAGTTTACTCTAGCTAGTATCCTTAACGTGTTTAAGTCAAGTTTTGCTAGGATTTTATATAGGGAGCTTTAAAACGCGAAAGTCTTAACTCTTACGGGTTAAGAACAAGAACTTTTCACAAGTTCCTATAATTGATCCTAGAAAGTCGTTTATCAAGGGAACTTTAAAATGTGAATTCTAAAACTTGAAAAAGTCTAAGAAGTTGCAAGATCCTATAGATGTCTTGAAAACCCAAAACTTTGATTTAATAGGCTAAGCATCTACGAGTCTCATTCCTTGAGATTTTAAACTGTGTAGAACGAGAGATGATAGAGTCAATTATAAGTTTAGTATTCTTTCGTGAATTTATGTGAGTTAATTATGAGCTTTTTCTCCCATCGCTTGTTAATAAATTTAATTGTAATAAATAAGGTTGTACGATTTGAAAAGTTACTTAGCTTCTAACACAAGATCGTTTAAAAGTTGCTCGGTATTAATTATATTTCATAGCCAAGGCATAACTTATTGAAGTGGGATGCGAAGATTGGCAAGTCCGAAAAGGTCCTAACAAGACACGAGGGCTAAATTTAGTAGCTAAAGATCCAAAGTGATGTGAAGAATCATTTATCAAAAATCAATATGAAGGATCGAGACACACGACGAAAAGCAAATACTCCCCTAAAGATCATGGAGAAGTCTATTATCCCAAAAGGCCCTAACAAGGTATGAGGATAAATAGATCCAAGTCCTAAAAGGAGGCAGATCACTGTATATCAAAATCCCAAATAAAGATTGGAGAAAAATGAAGAAGTCGTGGTCCAAATATGAAGAATCTCTCAAAAATTTGAAGTGAAGAAATTCCTATTATGAAGAGAAGACCATAATTTCAAGAACGTCTCTCAAGATTCGAAGTATGAAGTCGCTGCCAAATATCGGTCCGAGAAAGGTCTCAAATCGTGAAGCGAGTTATGCCAAAATATGAACTTTATGAGGTCCCGAGAAGTAGTTTTAAAAGATTTTGTCCTTTAGCTAACTATTGATTAAATCGTCCCACTTTATTTTCAGCCTAAATAACTATCGAAATAAGTCAACAATGCATCCTCGTGATTATTCAAGACAATAATAAAATATAAGAGATACACCTAGGAATAAGGGAGTCTAAGTAAATAATTGGCCCACATGAGTTTGTGTTAGATTGCTAACTTATAATAACAATGATCTCGTTTTTAAGCTTGGTACGGGGAACGTGAAAATTTAGGGTGATAATCATTCATGACTTTCCAAAACCCTAAGGTAAGTTTTTGATCTTTTTATTTGTTTTCTTCCTTTGAATATTTTATAATTTTCTATCTCTTTAATAAAGGCCAATGTGGATTGATTATGATGGAAAATGTAAAACTTGCTTTGTAATTAATGCATTGCATGAGGACATTGCAATGGTCAAGTGTAGAGGATTTAATAAGTGTAAAAACACTTATCCTTTTACCACTTAATTATAATAATAACCAAGCCAAAACGTGTATTTTATGTCGTAAATGTCGGAATTATGCGTGGATTGTGTTTTTGTTGTGATTTAGGATCAAAATGTGAAAAGGGAAGAAAACACGGGCTTTCACGGGCTTTTATCGAAGAAAAAGACAAAAGACGAAGTCAAAAGATCAAGAGTGCAAAAAGAACGGACTTCCAATGCCTATTCTGAAGATTTATCGAAGAAAAAGTATTAAGATGGAAGTTTAATAAAGTCGAAGAACTCAAGGCTAATTAATGAAAAAATTACAAGACGAGTTCAAATAATCCCGAGACAAAGTCGAAAAAGTCAAAGAATTTAGAAGATGAAAAGACGAGAGAAGAAAGAAAGAAGCAACACATGCTAACCTCCCTAATCTCCTATAAATACCCTCCTAATGTCACATTAGGAGGTGTTGACTATTTGACACATAGTTCTTCCACCTTTCATTTCATGTCATTTACTTAATTGACATTTAATTTCCTTGTCTTGCACCTTTAATTTCTTGTCTTTAATTTCTAGTAAGTCTTTTAATTTTTTTTATTGAATCTTATTTTTAATCAAGTTTTTTATTTTTAATCTCTCATTCTTCCTTTCTTGTTTTGCTTAATCTTTGTGTTTGTGTGCTTATTGGTTATGCTTATTTGATTAAGTGTTATGTTTTTATGCTTTTGATTGTTTTGGATTATTGATTTTATAGCTTATTTCTTAAATTTGATTAAGTGTTTTTAAAAGTTATTTTAAAAAGGTTGTTTTTAAATATTTTTATTAATTAGTGTTTTTAAAAGTTTTTAAATTTTGGCTTATTATCTTTTTCTTATACGTGTTTTGATTAAGTTTTTAGTCGAGTGCTTATTTGGTTCATAACTGATACGTAATTTTGCTTATTTTCATTTTCCACTGTATTCCGATCACCACCGTCGGAGAAGGGTTTCTGGATTCCGACGGACATTCCGATCACCACCATCGGAAGAGGGTTTGTGATTCCGATTGGGATTCCGATCTGCATTCCGACTATGGAGTTTCTTTTGATATTCCGATTAGGTGTTGGTGTCCTTCATTCCGACCGGGATTCCGATGGAAGGTATTCCGACAGGTTTAGTATTTAAAATTTTGTCTTAGTCTTATTTTTAAGTTTGCATTATTTTAAGTTTTCAAATTTTCATTTTTAATACATTGTCTAGTTTACCTTTTGTCGAGCTCTAATTTTTGTCATTTAATTAATTACTTTTAAATTTTTAATTTTGCACCATTTACGTTTTAATTAGTTTCAGCTTTATTTACCCGTCATTTACTTTAAAGTTTTGCAATTTAATTTTACTACAACGACAAATCTATTATTTTATCCACCAAAAGACGATTGAGTCGCACTTAAACCAGTAATCAATTCGATTAGACACACGACGAACTTAATTTTCATACTTGGCAAAAGCCTTGTATTAGTGGTCTTTGTGAAGCTACAAAACCCAGGGGAGCCAAATAGTTAGTCGATTTATAAGATAAATTGTTCACATCGACATTCGGTTTAAAATGCACCCTCTCATTAGTTTTATAAGCATACACTTCTTGTTGATATGGGTCATAAACCTTGTCACAATTATATTATGAATGTGGTCCACCACAAGTCTCACACGTTTTACAAGTCTCTTTTAGGGCATTCACATGTGTAGTGGACGATTATCTCTTAAAGCAAGTTGTATCACAATTGAAGTAAGCTCCTTAATTTGATTAGTCACATCATTATCACTAGCACTAGCCATTGTAGCCCTTACACTCTTGGTTTGAACTTTTGCCTTGTTTTCAATGATTGCCCAAGCATCGTTCATAGATTTCACAAGAATATTACCCCCTCCCCCCCCCCCTCCGGCACTATTGAGTGAGTCTTGGTCATTAAGAGTTAAACCATTGTAAAATGTGTTAATTTGATGTACTTTTGTAAAACCATGTTGTGGACATTTTCGTAAAAGCTGCTTAAAACGGTCCCAAGACTCACTAAATGTCTCACCGTACTTTTGTTCAAAATTGATGATATCATTCCGCAAAGCGGTAGCACGTGAGGATCAAAAGAAGTAAATAATGAATTTAGTCTCTAAATCCGCCCATGTGGCAATGCTTTGGGGTGGTTCCTTACCAAGCCAAGTCTGGGCTTGTCCCTCGAGAGAGAAAGGAAAGAGGAGCAAACGAATTGCCTCTTGTGAGACCCCATTATATTTCACATTATTAGTTAAGTGGACAAACCTCTTGATATGATCGTGAGGATCATCATGAGTGCGGCCCAAGAAAGGCGTTGCAGAGAACATTTGAATAAAACCGGTTTTGAGCTCAAACGTATTGGCTCCAATATCTGGCACCACAATTGCATCGTCATTGCCTTCAACATGTGATTGCAAGAGCTTGATCATTGGTCGGTTATCCATGGTGTCAATAACATGAGTCTCGATATCGGCTTGAGTGATTTTCTTCTTTCGCCCACGAGTACGCATACACCTACAAAAGAAAAAGATAGAAAAGAAATAGAAGAAGAACTAAGGTTAATGTAAAAAGAAAATATTTTTGGTGCAAAACATTAGAAAATAAATTCTTTTTATGATTTTTTTAAATGTTTTTGGGTTTTTGAAAAGTTTGATTTGATTTGATTTGATTTTTTTTGAAGTTTTTTGAAATTTTGGCAAGAAAAATAACGTTCACGAGGGAACGGATACCAAAATCCAATGCGTCTCTCACAAAAAACCGTTAATCTTTACGAAAAGACCCGGCAGCGGCGCCATTTTTATAACTGATTTTTAATTAAAGTTGTTTTTCTCACGACACGATTCGAATTGACCTCGGATTTAAAGTATGACTCAGTCGTTCTTGGTGGATAAAAGAAATATGGTTATCTATATCTATTTAAAAAGCAAAAGCGAAAAATAGTAAAAATAAACTAAAAACAAATGACAGTTAACAAAGAAATTAAACAAATTTAAACATAATAAAAAGTAAAATTAAAAATAAAAACAAAACAAAACTATTCGAAATAAAACATAACAAAAATGGATGGAAAATAAAACTCTTAAAACAATTCGGGATTAGAAAACTTTAAACAATTCGGAATTAAAATCAAGTAATTAATTCGGAATACAAGATCTAGAAAACAATTCGGAATTCAAAAGTTTAAACAATTCAGAAAACGTTATATTAGTTCTATTCGGAATCTAAAACTTTAACATAATTCAGAATAAAAATCAAAACATAATTCGAAATATGGTTGAGAGTTTAATTCGGAATCCAATAATGTAATACAATTCGGAATAATCTATTCCGAATAACTATTTGGAATAAGGGAAATCTAAATACAATTCGGAAAAAAGGTTATGCAAATAATTCGGAATTAAAAAAGCAATACTTAATTCCGAATAAACTCTTAACATAATTCGGGATATGAAACAATTAATTCGGAATACGAAAATTGAACAACAGTTCGGAATAAGGAATAAAGATACCATTCGGAATAATGCAAGCTTAGTGTAATTTGAAATAAGGGTTTTAGAAAGTTAATTCGGAATAATAAGTAAAAATTAATTCGGAATAAGGGAAGAATAAACAGTTCGGAATATTAGGGTTAACTAATTCTGAATAATGGGGTTTATAAAATAATTCGGGAAAATTAAAAATAAGCTAAAATTAATTAAGCAAATAAGCAAAAATTAAGCTAAACTAAATTTTAAAATAAGCTAAACAAGACACAAATTAAAACTCTAAAAACACAAAATAAGCAAAATAATAAAATCTATTTTAAAAACATTAAACTACCAAATCCACTCAAATCAAAATAATCTAAACACAAAATAAGAAATAAGCACAATAAGCTATAAACATCAACCACATAAATTTTATAAGAACAAGAAATAAGCACTTCAATCAAATAAGCAATAAGATCAAATAAGCTACATGATGATCAACCAAATCAACACAATTAAAAACAAGAAAGGAAGAATTAGATTAATTGAAAAGCTTGAATTAAAGATGAAGATTAAAGATTCAACAATTGAACGATTAAAGATAGATGAAAAACTTAAAGAAAAATGAGAGAGAGTTTAAAATTACACCTACTCCTAAAACTTAACTAAAACTATCACAAATTAAGGACTTAAGGCTATTTATAGTGGAGGGGTATGTTGGTGTGTTACTTCCTTTCTTTCTTTCTTTTGTCTTCTCGTCTTGACAATAAATTCGTCATTCTCGACTTTTTCTCGGGATTTGTTGATAAATAAAATGATCTCGTCTTCTTATTTCTTC
The DNA here is from genome assembly GCA_025667525.1 of Glebionis coronaria. NCBI lineage: Eukaryota > Viridiplantae > Streptophyta > Magnoliopsida > Asterales > Asteraceae > Glebionis > Glebionis coronaria. Next base: position 461,918,606 of record CM046877.1, read on the forward strand.
TTATATTAGATTTGGTTATTCGAATTTGTTAAACTTCCGTCTTTGGTCTTTTTCTTCAATAAATCTCCCGAATAGGCCTTTGACTTCCGTTATTTTTTTGCACTTTTGATCTTTTGACTTTGTCTTTCGTCTTTTTCTTCGATAAAAGCCCGTGAAGCCGTGTTTTCTTCCTTTTCATATTTTGATCCTAAAACACAATAAAAACACAAACCACGCGTAATTCCGACTTTTACGACATTAAACACAAGTTTTGGTCTCGTTTTTATTTGTTTTAAGTGGTAAAAGGAAGTGTTTTCACACTTATTACCGATCACGAGAATTGAGCTTTCGACACTATCATGGATAATCGTCCAATTTGGGAAATATTGCAAAAAGAGCGTTATAAGATTATGTCCGAGGAGTGTACGACTTGTGGTGGACCTCATGCTTATTTTAATTGTGACAAAACTTATGAGGAAGTTTATATTGACGAGGAAAGTATGTGCTATGCTACTAATACTTATTTTGGCTCCCCTAGTTTTCATACAACTAGTAACCCACCAAATTATAATCAAGGGTTTTATGGGGAATTTAAAAATCAAGGGTTTTCAAATCATGAAGGTTTTCAAAATGAAGGAAATTTTCAAAACTATAATCAAGGGAATATTTCACAACCTCAAATGGACTTAATTCTTCAAAAGCTTGAGGAACATGATAGATTACTAAAAGAATGGCAAGAGGAAACCGGTAGAAAATTCATGCTCATTTTAGAAACCTATCAAGCTCAAGACAATATTGAGCCGTCTTTGAGAGTTGATGTTGAGGCTAACACCACTACTAGTAGTGATGTTCCCATTGTGGATCCTTCCATCTCTCCGCCAATAAAGGAGAGACAAGGCCCGGAGATTATCATGAGTTTTACTCCCCCTCCGGTGTTGACACCCACAAATACATTTAGCTCTCCTCCTTCCCCACCTTTTGAGGAAATTCCCTTGATTATACTTGAGCCTACATTACCTATTGATGACCCCATTTATTTTATGACTCCTTCACCTACTCCTTCAAATGACTTTATGCTTTCTTCAAATTCTCTTAGTGAGACATGTTTTGATAAACCAATCTTTGAGGAGTGTGAAAAACTTTATAATGAGTCCATAGAAGAAGAACCCTTAATTGGTCCTACACCTAAGGAGTTTGTAGATAGGGATGAGTTATCTTATGATTCTGACTATATTTTTAATTAGTCCTCATGATCAGATGAGGATGACTCTCCTATTTTACCAAAACCGACTTTTTAAAAACATGATAAGGATACTAATGATTTATCGGATTCTTTACTCCTTAGTGATGATTTCTATACCCCGAGTGTTGATACATTCCATCACGAGGATGCTTTCTATGCTCCCGTGTTATTGGTTTTCTCGGGTGAGCTTAATTGTGATCATGGTATTAATGAGAGGGAAAATGGAGATTTAAAAACATGATATTGATATTGATTTTGAAAACTCGGATTTTGACAAATTCACATTTGCCTCTTCACCAATTACTTTTGATTCTACCATCGATTATGTTCCATATATCACTTTTAGTGATGATGATGGTTTTCTCATTCCCGAGATCGATTAGTTTCTTGATATTGATACACCCGTGGAGTACATATCCGGGTATATTTATACGGAGGGAGATATAATTTTTCTAGATGATTTATTACACGATGATACTTTACCTTCTCTACCTCCCGTCCCACCCATTTATAGTGATAAAGAGAACAAAGACACGAGGGTTCCGACTATTAGTGTTTTGACACCTACCTTTTCACCCCCGATGTCTACCATTATTTGTGAGAAACTTCTACTTAAAGGAAACCCATCTTTCTTATACTTGTTTGCTATTTCCACCTTGGGGTGTATTTCCTTTCGTGATAGAAATGATGTGTTTGACCCGGGTGGATTTTCTTGGGGTATTCCTTACGTGACTATGTTTCACCCTTTATCATGGAGAGATTTCCATCCCTTGGAAATATCGGCTTTTTCATGATTTCACCCATTTCCACCTTTTCACCTTTTCCATAATAAGTGTAAGGAAAGCCATGTAGGTTGTTTATGATGTGTTGTTTTGTAGGAATGTGTGCTTTCGTGCTCCACATTTGGTACCTTTGAAGAACCATGATCTCGTGTTACAATTGATACCGGTTCTATCCTTACTATTGTGGTTCAATTTTGTATATAAATATAACGTGAAAAATTGATCACTTTAATAGTCTTTTCCTTAGCTCGATTTAAACTAAGTGCACAATGTCCTAAGTGTAGGGGAGTTTACTTCCACATGCTTAAACATTGAGGGCAATATTTATATTAAGTGTAGGGGAGACTTCTATCGAAGTTAAGTGGGCTTTTCCATGAATATGTCCTCATTTTAACCATAAAATTGATATTTTACGACATTTTTCAAATTTTTTTATCTATTTTGGCCTAGTAGTATTTTCCTTTCTTATCGTTATTTTCTTTCATCGTATGTATATATTCCATTTCTAGAATAAAGTCAAAATAAATAAATAAATAAAATGGTTTTAACGAGTTTAGACGTCTTTGATATATTAGGACTGTTGTGAAAATTTGGACTCAACCCGAGTTTGCTTATTCAAGTTTACTCTAGCTAGTATCCTTAACCATATGGACCTTAATTGGTTTATTAGGCTAAGTATTCACGAGTCTCATTATTTGAGATTTTAAATTGTGGAGAACGAGAAATGATAGAGTAAATTATAAGTTACGTATTCTTTCATGAATTTATGTGAGTTAATTATGAGCTTTTTCTCCCAACACTTGTCAATAAATAAATGCAATAAGTAAGGTCGTACGATTTGAAAAATTACTTAGCTTCTAGCCCAAAATCGTTTAAAAATTGCTAGAGATTAATTAGAGTTCATAGCCAAGGCATAACTTATTGAAGCGGGACGCGAAGATGGGCATATCCAAAAAGGCCCTAACAAGGCATGAGGATATCCGAGTCCAAAAAGGCCCTCACAAGGCATGGGGATTCCCTTTTTTGCTAAAGATCCTAAGATGATGTGAAAATCATTAATCCAAATCAATATGAAGGATCAAGACACACGACGAGATGCAATCACTCCCATAAAGATCAAGGAGAAGTCTATCCAAAAAGACCCTAACAATGTATGAGAATAAATAGATCCAAGTCCGAAAAGGAGGCATATCGTTGTATATCAAAATCCTAAATAAAGACAAGGATAAATGAAGAAGTTGTGGTGATGTGATCGTGATAGTATAGTGATAATTAAGATACGTTATAGGGTAAATTAGAAAATTACCTTTTGGAAAAAGTAATAGTCTAAAATTACAAATGACGGATTCAATTAAACACGTGATGAACCAAGTTCGTTGTACACGAAGATCTTATGAATTTGAGACGTTCTGCTTTGATTTGGACAATCGATTCAAATAGGTGTTCGGTTTTTAAATTAAAAATTAAATTTACGAATTTAAAACTTATTTTTATCCTAAAGTGCATGAATCGTAAACCCCAAAATTATTTAATCTAATAACAATTACTTAAAATTTAAAACTATTTAAAAATTAAACTATTTTAAAAATCTATAAAATTTAATCTATTTAATTAAAATAACTTTTACACTATCTAATTAAATTCTACTTAACTTCTTATTAAACAAAATCTATTTTTTTAAACTAATTTAATTTAAATCTAAATTAATAAAAATCTAAATATTTAAAATCTAATTAAACTTTTAAATTTAATAAAAACATTTTTTTTCTTTTATTTATTTTATTATTTTTATTAATCTATTTATACTAATTACTTTTAAAACTAAATAATAAAATTTTTATTTATTAAAAAAGAATAATATTTATTGTTAGTTAAAAATTAGGAACGTGTGTAAAAAAACTGGAAAGTCACAATTACAATTCGTATATTGATTAAATAGTGAAAACTTAAACTAACAAGAGCCTTTGGCTCAGATGGTAATCATGTTGGATGTTCATCCGTGAGGTCACGGGTTCGAACCACAGGAGTGGTCTTATTTTTTTGTGATATTATTTTTGGATGAAAACAGACAAATTAAGTTCACAGGAGTGACATACTTGGTGTAAAAATTAATAATAGCTAATGAGAATAATAATTTGCCATCAGGTCGGTAGAATCTGATAACAAAAGCTACACACAAATAAAAGTAACAACACAAGTAGAAGGAAAATAAAAATCCAAATCAGCAATTACATCCAACCAATGCATAAACAGACTAGAAAAATGCAGCTAAACTTAAACCTATTTCAAATTTGCATTCAACAAAATCAAACCTACATTAGCAAACTGATAACAAGTATAGACATCCAAAATAAACGAGCAAGAAAAGAAGGCAACTTGAGCACAAAATAATATATGAGCAGACTCGACTCATAAAACCTTAACAATAAGCAGATCAATTAGACCAGCAGATGGCATTTAGACAAATTCAAAAACTAAATAAGGCAACGAACATTACTCAACAAATCAAAATGACAGTAAAAAAACTTAGCTATTCAGTAACCAATTCATAGTATATATCGTGACAAAAAACAAATAATTAAAAGATCGCTCAACACATTAATCCATAAGCTCATATGCACGCACCTCAAACAGTGACCAAACTTATCAAATAAATCAGCTATAATAATGATTAAACACTTACAGATTTAAAAGCCAAACTTCAAACTAACAGTCAACTAAAAAACTTCATCAAAAACATATCCTAACAATACTATTTCATTTATCATAATATTTATTAACCAACTAATGATAAAAACATATCAAATAACAGAGAAGTAACTAGTAACATACCATTTGAAGAAAACCTTTGAGAAGAAGGTTGTGCTGAACAACCTTGATGAACCGAAACGACAGCACCAGTGAACCACCACAACCATTAATCGAACCTCGAACCAGATTCGTAACACGAAACAACTTACAAAAACTCGAACCACCTTTTATTATTTATAAATCAAACCATTAGGGTTTGACTTTATTCCAAGTTTCACTTAAATTATTTAAATCAAACTATCATATTAGCTTGATTAAATAATTTTTCATGTTATAACTAAATAGATTAGATGAAAGAAAATTGCAATAAACTTTTAATAGTAATTTAAAACGAGACCAATAATCAACTCAATAGAAACTTTTCATTAATAAAAGAAATCTGATTACAATACTTATAAAAAGAGAAATACAATTTAATTCCTAAACGTATTTTAGCATAACAACAGTAAAGTAAAAATTGGATGATTACAATGATGAAAACGAAGGGTATTTATAGCTAAACCAGGGGGTGGGTTGTTGAAGAGAAATCATCCTGAGCCCTTCGATCTTCTATTATTCTTTCTCTCTCTTTTCTATTTTGATCGGATGGTGGATATTCACACACTAGCACACGGATTGCCAACGTGGCAATCCCTTGTGCTAGTTGTGCTTCTTGGATGCTGAGGTGTCCACAAGTGATTGGAGGAGTATTGAATGATGAGTTGTCATAGCCAATTATAAGCTTCCACGAATCTGATTCCTTTCATATCCATCTTCCTTAAAACTTGGGGATTTAATTCCCCACTCGTGTGAATTAATCGTGTGACAAAAAGCCCCAATTAATTCGTGTGATTTTATGGATCAGGGTTTGGGATGAATAGTGTCTAGGGTAAAATTCGTTACTGGTTATTTTTGGGGGTGGGGAAGAAGGTGCATAGAAAATATCAAAATGTATTTTTTTATTGTGTGAGTGAGAAAGTGGTGTAACATGTGGGGGTTATTGTGTGTATCATACGGTTTGACCAAATATATATATAAATCATTTCTTTGTTTAACCAAATGGTTTTTAAAACCCATTACACGTCCCAAATTTGACTGCAAATGAAAAGTTATGGGCTTGTAGCCCATCAATCCGTCTTCCTTTAATTCGTATTTTGGGCCTTTTGGGTTGATTATGTAAAAATTGAATAGTTCAAATCCAAATTGGGCTTTTGAGCCCAATAACCAAGAGTGGGGCCCACAAAGTCCAAAATCCACCATGAATATAAAATCCGCTAAAATCGAGATCGTTTTTGGCATTGTTGGTCTTTTTCTTCAAACTCGTGTCGATATTTGCCGGTTTTCGCGATCTTCGGTACCTACACACATGAAACGACAAACAAACGAATACAAGGCCATATTTAAACATTTATTGCATTTATTCATCGTTTTTATATAATATTGATATGAGTAAAATCACTCATATCAAACTCCCCCTTGCTAAGCAATTGCCGTGTTCTCACGCAATGATAAAAGAAAACAACTAACTACACCATTATTCAACTTTTTTTAAACTTTATTTTGCAAAGACATAATGTATTGCTTTCATTATTTGAAAAATAACTTTTAGGATTATAAAACTCAAATAGATTCATCGTCCCCGACTATTCACTTTTCCATGCCAAGTGTAAAAACAAGATCATTGTCAATCATAAGCCCCAAAATTAAATCAACTCATACAAGTAATTTGTGTTAAACTCAATCTCCTATTATTCCTAATTGTATCTCTAGATTTTATTTGTCATTCACCCAAAGGCTCATTTGACTTATTTGATATTTATTAGTCCAAAAATGAAGGCAAGAACGGTGTAAACTCAACACTCAAAACCTAACCTCGACTTCAAAAACTGTTGTCACTAAAGAAAGCCCACATCAAGGATAACTTAACACGATTTAGGGATAAATCCCCGGACCCAAAATTTGGCTAATATGGCTACTTAAAAGCAAAAATAAAACCTCCAAAGTCAATTATGACCTTATTAATGGAGTTAGCAACAATTACATCATAACACCTTTTGGCTCTTTAAGATGCAATTGTGCTCCTTATTTAAAATCCACACCCTAAGACTCCTTGGACAAAAATAAGGGAATTGACATCCCCATCCCACCTTATGGCTCATGATGATGAAGCAATTTTTACTCAACACGTTCCCTTGTCATACACCCTAAGGCTCTAATGACAAGGTTAGTGCTACATGACTCCCACCCGAAGGCTCCTAGAGAACATGTTTTTATTTATTCTTCTTATTATTATGATATTTATAGTAAGCCAAATTTCCGCAATCCCATGATCAAAAGTCCATGACGCTAACACCCTTAATGTGGTCTCCCTTTAATTACAAGGGAAGAAAAAGAAGGAGTTACGAGTTAAGATATCAAGCCTAAACCGCTAAAAACTTCATTTATTAAGCAATTATTATTCAAGCGTGGAAAATAAATACGAGGAGATTAAATCAAACACAAAAATACTTGCACAAAGAAGAGTTAATTTTAGAAACTTATGATTGAACTCTATCATCTCTTGTTCTCCATATTGTAAAATTCCAAAAATATGAAATCAATGGATACTTAGCCTATTAAATCAAAGTTTTGGGTTTTCAAGTCATCTATAGGATCTTGCATCTTCTTAGACTTTTTCAAGTTTTAGAATTTGCGTTTTAAAGTTCCCTTGATAAACGACTTTCTAGGATCAATTATAGGAACTTGCAAAAAGTTCTTGTTCTTAACTCGTATGAATTAAGACTTTCGCGTTTTAAAGCTCCCTATATAAAAGCCTAGCAAAACTTGATTCAGATACGTTAAGGAAAAGCTAAGGCAAAAAAACGAGTCGAGTCAAAAACTATTTTTATTTTCACCAACGGAAAGCCTACATTTTTGTCAAAAGCACTTATTTCCTTTATTAAAACTTAATAATAACACTAATAATTTAAAACTTTTATGAAAAATGAGAAAAAACAATTACGTTCGGATACGACAAAAGCAATTGCAAGCGATTATATCGATTGACTCCCCCATGCTAAAACCAAACATTATCCTCAATGTTTCTTAGCTCAAGAGTACACCCCCTTGCTAAAATACGAAGAGTCTAATGCAAAATCCTAACATGGTAAGAGCACGCAAATCTATAAGCCGTTTATTAATTATGCCTCAAGATAAAACGTTAGTCGATAAAAATCAAGGATAGAGAGTGTGCCCCTTTTTGGCATTCAAAGAATGGAAGATCAAGTGGACCGGCAAAAACCGAACACGAGAGTCTTCAATGATTAGGGTCATACCTAAGATTCACAACACAACAAAACACGAGCACGAGCTTGAAATATCAAGCCTTATTAGTGTTAGAAAATAGAAAGAAGATAGAATGTATGGGACTCCCCCACAAGGCACCTCGTTTTGTTCACCGAGTCATGAGATCGACTCGATCCCCACATTCATTGGTCCTTAGGGAAAGTGGTAAAAACCGGCATAATGGAACAAATTCCAACATAAAGCACGATGTCGGGGTCAAAGATCTCATCCTCGTCGTCGGATGACAAACGAAAGGATAAAACTCCAACACAAATCTCTAACAAGAGATGGTAGTCACAAATAATGGTATGGATGCAGCATGCTCCCTGAGATAAACTCGCACCAAGATGATTAAAAAGTCTTTCAATGATTGCATCGGTGAAAGGCCGAGATTTCCCTAAATCAATGATTCCGGGGTCGAATACCTCGTCCTCGGTGGAGAAAGGAATAGACAACACGGTGTCGTCCCCCATGCTAATCCTAAATCATATGAAGCACATGGTAAAGGTGTGGTAAAAGTCTCAACCATAGTGGAATCAACTTGCATGACTTTGTCGACCTTGTCACTCTTATGAATGTGAACAAAGGGGTCATGGTACTCAAAATGAGTCGCATGAAAAACCCACACATTAAGATCAAAGCGAGTGGGAAGGATAATTGGAGCAAAAGTAATTTCTCCCTCCGGGTCAACATTATCATCATCATAAATCGGGTGATCAAACCAAGAATCTTCATCACCGTCATTAGACTCTTCCTCAAATTACGAAGGAATGTCTATATAGAGAAACTCATCAACCTCCTTCATGAGAAGCTCATCATCACAAAGGTTGTGAGATGTAGGAAGTATGATGCTCTCAATATCCTCTTGAAACAATGGATTATTGTTCATTGAAGCTTCAAAGAGAGGATTAGAGTAGGTCACAAAAGTATCGTCATTCTCGTTATCACAAGAAATATCCGACAAAGTATCAAGTGTGTCACACTCGGATACAAGATCATCATTCTCATTCGAAGGTAATTCATCGGTGAATTCCTCGAGAATGGTAGGTAAAACATGAGAATCACGCTCGATCTTAAGATCGGAAACGTCTTCACTTCCCCGTGGAAGTGGATAAATGATAGCAAAAAGTTCATCGATGAACTTATCACATGAATAGTCACTAACCTTACTCGGTGTGAAGTTAGGAATCAAAGGCTTTTCAACAGAATATTGTGCCTTAAGAACATCAATTCGATCCTTCGAAGAGAGTGAAAATGAGTCCATTTTCAAAGATTGTTCAATTAAAGCAATATCACTCTCGGGATCAAAATTCTCACTATTAAACTTACTAGCATCAAATGGTGCACTTAGGTATTCATCAATTTCTTTTTCAATCTTGGAACTATCATCCTCGTGTGGATTAAGTGGAGATGAGGAAAGATTACAACATGATTCAACAAAGCAAGCTTCTTCCTTTGAATTTAACTTTTCTTTATCACAGAATGAAGTTTCCAAAATTGGAAAACACCTTTATCAAAAAGATCTTTCTTATTACTTTCAATAGTCTCAACAAGTTTCACACTTTCCACTTTCTTAGAAGCAAATCTTGGAATCTTTTCCGGTTTGAAAACAATGATTTTATCTCCATAAAACAATTTAATTTCCTCTTTCCTCGTATCAACTTGAACTTGAGCCGTGCACAAAAATGGTCGTCCTAAAATAATAGGCACACGAGGATTGGTCTCATAATCAACTATAGCAAAATCGGCTAAGTACAAAAACTTTACCACTTTAACAATGACATTTTCCGCTATACCAACCGGTCGAGTGGTGGTACCATTAGCAAGCTCAATGATCATTCGAGTGGTACTAAGTGGTGCATAGTCAATAGTTTTACAAAGGGCTAGGGGCATTAAGTTGATGCTAGCTCCTAGATCGGCCAGAGCTTTGCACACCCCAAGCTCATTGAAAACACAAGGTATCAAGAATTGACCCGGATCTTTATATTTCTCGGGAAAGAAATCAAAGAAAACCGAGGTACTAATCACATTTAAAGTAGCCTTGGTGACATCTAGAAAAGTTTCCTTAGGTGGAGGATTAAACTCAATCACTTCAACTTCTTCATCACAATCATCATAAACGGTTATGGCCTTAAGCTCTCCCTTCGGGTTTGGAATGGTATTACTAGGTAAGAAACCCGAAGAAGATGATGGTTTAGACATAAATCCCTCAAACATCGAAAGCAATTTATTTTGACCTTGTTCCAAACTTTGTTGCATACGATTGTGACTTTGCTCTAATCTTTGCTCAAAACGGGTTTGGTTTTGTTCAAGTCTTTGTTGATTTAGCTCAATCTTATTATTTTTCCCTTTAATCGTATTTTGAAACTCATTTTTCAAAGTTGCCATTTGTCCTTGAATGTTGTTTTGAAAAGCCTTCAAATTTGCATCATTCGTTTTAATGTAGCTTGACAAATCATTTTGATTATTGCTTTGAAAACCTTGATTGTTTTGATTAGCATTAAACCCATTTTCTTGATTATAATTCCCTTGGTTACCACGGTTAAAGTTATTCCCATTATTTTCATTGTTGTACCTATTTTGAACTGGTGGAGCAACATGATTTTGACGAGGAACTTGACCGTTGGAGCCATAGGTTCCCGTCGCGGCAAAAGCACTAGCTTGATCAAACCCCGTGGTTGAATAAGCATAATTAGGATGTGCTCCACCACATGATACACAAACATTTTCAACCATATTAATCGATCCATGAGGATTCTTCCTAATCTCATTCAACAATGTCGCAAATCCATTATCAATCTTAGAGTCCAATCTAGCAATCTCGATATTAGACGAATTCACATTAGAAACACTCGGTGTGTTTCGTGAATATTGTGCTCTTGACTTATTCTCAATTATACACCACGCATCTCTCGGAGTTTTTCTTAAAAGATTACCACCCGCATCAGCATTTAAAGAATCTTGTTCAATCATATTTAGCCCATTATAAATAGTATTATTTTGATGCAATTCCGAGAAACCGTGGTGTGGACATTGTCTCAACAAATCTTTAAATCTTTCCCAAGCAACCCCAAACGATTCATGCAGTTTTTGTTCAAATCTAGTGATCTCGTTCTTAAAGTGTGTTGTCTTAGATGGTGGAAAGAAATAATTCATGAACTTAGACACTAAATCATCCCATGTTAAGATCGAACCTGGTGGTTCTTTCTCATACCAAATCTTAGCATTACCCTCGAGCGAGTACGGAAAAAGCATGAGCTTAATCGCGTCATTCGGCACATCTCTAAACTTGAGAGTCGAGGTAATTCGAAGAAAATTACGAATGTGAGAGTGCGGGTTATCGGTCTCATTGCCACGAAATTGGTCGGCATGAATGAGCGATAAAAGACCCGTCTTAATCTCATAATGATCCGCCAAAATAGTTGGCACAATGATTGCTTCCCCATACCCTTCGGTGGGTGCACGGAGCAATTCCTCCATTGTTCGGTTATCGAACATCTCTACAACAATAGGTGGAAGCTCGGGTTCTACTATTCGTTGTTGACGATTTCTATTTCTACGAGGAATATTTTCAAGCCTATTAAAATAAGTCACAAGACGAGAAGAACGTAATTGCATACACTACAAAGACGAGAATTTAGAGGATTGAAGAAAAGAATTTAGACAAGAAGAATATTATTTTTGGTATTTTATTTGGTATTGCTCAATAAAAAATGATCGATAACAAAACAAGGAATAAGGATAACTACTATGGAAGTAAATTACCCTCGGTCGACTTTGAAACGATAGGTGAAAACCTAAACGTCTCGAGGTTCAATAAGTAAACTACAAAAATAAAATTTATTACTACTTGAGTTGGCAAACCAATAATAGGTCGTCCCTCTCAATATACGCACAAGCAAGCGGGGAAACGAGGTGGCACAAAGCACTTAAAAACCTTTTTCCTTAGACGGCCTTTTATAACACGTCGCCTTATACCCACCTTATAGTTTGTATAAATCGAGTTCAAACTTCTTATTAGTATTTATCTATTTTTCCTTTTATTTTTGTTTTGGATTCGACTACTATAGCTAGGTGATGAAATCCCAACTAAGGCCTTATTTGAAAAGTATGTAAATTTATTGTTCTTTTTTTTGAACGGCAGTTTGGTGCAGTGGAGTATCTTGCGTGCCACCGAGGCACCAAGTCTCTCAACCCGAGTTCGAATCATCTCACGAAGAGAATATCAACCCCCATGCTAGCCATCCAGTTTTCCCATTAAGGGGCTTCAAGGCATTGCGATGGGATTCAAACCCGGCTGCCAATTCTGGAAAAATCCCCCATATGGGGAATGACATGAGTCGAACCCTTGACCTCCCCCACATGAAGACTATAACCAAATGCATCCATCCAACTGAGCTAGACTTCATTTGCATGTAAATTTATTGTTCTACGTAATACAATATATTAATCACAAAAAACGAGAAAAACGATACATACTATATAATATAAAAATAACAAAACTTTCCGAGGACGGAAAGGGTCTTCAAATCAACGATCAACAAATCTCAACGAAAACGAATCGTACACAAGATCCCTTGCAGCGGCGCCAAAATTTTTGATGTGATCATGATAGTATAGTGATAATTAAGATACGTTATAGGGTAAATTAGAAAATTACCTTTAGGAAAAAGTAATAGTCTAAAATTACCAATGACGGATTCAATTAAACACGTGATGAACCAAGTTCGTTTTACACGAAGATCTTATGAATTTGAGACGTTTTGCTTTGATTTGGACAATCGATTCGAATAGGTTTTCGGTTTTTAAACTAAAAATTAAATTTACCAATTTAAAAATTATTTTTATCCTAAAGTGCATGAATCGTAAACCCCAAAATTATTCAATCTAATAAAAATTACTTAAAATTTAAAATTATTTAAAAATTAAACTATTTTAAAAATATATAAAAATTAATCTATTTAATTAAAATAACTTTTACACTATCTAATTAAATTCTACTTAACTTCTTATTAAACAAAATCTATTTTTTTCAAAACTAATTTAATCTAAATCTATATTAATAAAAATCTAAATATTTAAAATATAATTAAACTTTTAAATTTAATAAAAACATTTTTTTTCTTTTATTTATTTTATTATTTTTATTAATCTGTTTATACTAATTACTTTTAAAACTAAATAATTAAATTTTTAATTATTAAAAGAGAATAATATTTATTATTAGTTAAAAAATTAGGAACGTGTGTAAAAAAACTGGAAAGTCACAATTACAATTCGTATATTGATTAAATAGTGCAAACTTAAACTAACAAGAGCCTTTGGCTCAGATGGTAATCATGTTGGATGTTCATCCGTGAGGTCACGGGTTCGAACCACATGAGTGGTCTTATTTTTTGGTGATCTTATTTTTGGATGAAAAACAGACAAATTAAGTTCACAGGAGTGACATACTTGGTGTAAAAATTAATAACAGCTAATGAGAATAATATTTTGCCATCAGATCAGTAGAATATGATAACAAAAGCTACACACAAATAAAAATAACAACACAAGTAGAAGGAAAATCAAAATCCAAATCAGCAATTACATCAAACCAATGCATAAAATAGACTAGAAAAATGCAGCTAAACTTAAACCTATTTCAAATTTGCATTCAACAAAATCAAACCCACATTAGCAGACTGATAACAAGTGCAGACATCCAAAATAAACGTGCAAGAAAAGAAGGCAACTTGAGCACAAAATAATATATCAACAGACTCGACTCATAAAACCTTAACAATAAGCAGATCAATTAGACCAGCAGATGGCATTTAGACAAATTCAGAAACTAAATAAGGCAACAAAAATTACTCAACAAATCAAAATGACAGTAAAAAAACTCAGTTATTCAGTAACCAATTCATAGTATAAATTGTGACAAAAAACAAATAATTAAAAGATCGCTCAACATATTAATCCATAAGCTCATATGCACGCACCTCAAACAGTGACGAAACTTATCAAATAAATCAGCTATGATAATGATTAAACACTTACAGATTTAAAAGCCAAACTTCAAACTAACAGTCAAATAAAAAACTTCATCAAAAACATATCCTAACAATCCTATTTCATTTATCATAATATTTATTAACCAACTAATGATAAAAGCATATCAAATAACAGAAAATTAACTAGTAACATACCATTTGAAGAAAACCTTTGAGAAGAAGGTTGTGTTGAACAACCTTGATGAACCGAAACGACATCACCAGTGAACCACCACCACCATCAATCGAACCTCGAACCAGATTCGTAACACGAAACAACTTACAATAACTCGAATCACCTTTTATTATTTATAAATCAAACCATTGGGGTTTGACTTTATTCCAAGTTTCACTTAAATTATTTAAATCAAACTATCATATCAGCTTGATTAAATAATTTTTCATGTTATAACTAAATAGATTAGATGAAAGAAAATTGCAATAAACTTTTAATAGTAATTTAAAACGAGACCAATAATCAACTGAATAGAAACTTTTCATTAATAAAAGAAATCTGATTACAATACTTATAAAAAGAGAAATAAAATTTAATTCCTAAACCTATTTTAGCATAACAACAGTAAAGTAAACATTGGATGATTAAAATGATGAAAACGAAGGGTATTTATAGCTAAACCAGGGGGTGGGTTGTTGAGGAGAAATCATCTTGAGCCCTTCGATCTTCTATTCTTCTTTCTCTCTCTTTTCTGTTTTGATCGGATGGTGGATATTCACACACTAGCACACGGATTGCCAACATGGCAATCCCTTGTGCTAGTTGTGCTTCTTGGATGCTGAGGTGTCCACAAGTGATTGGAGGAGTATTGGATGATAAGTGGTCATAGCCAATTACAAGCTGCCACGAATCTGATTCCTTCCATATCCATCTTCCTTAAAACTTGGGGATTTAATTCCCCACTCGTGTGAATTAATCGTGTGATAAAAAGCCCCAATTAATTCGTGTGATTTTATGGATTAGGGTTTGGGATGAATAGTGGCTAGGGTAAAATACGTTACTGGTTATTTTTGGGGGTGGGGAAGAAGGTGCATAGAAAATATCGAAATGTATTTTTTTATTGTGTGAGTGAGAAAGTGGTGTAACATGTGGGGGTTATTGTGTGTATCATACGGTTTGACCAAATATATATATAAATCGTTTCTTTGTTTAACCAAATGGGTTTTAAAACCCATTACACGTCCCAAATTTGACTGCAAATGAAAAGTTATGGGCTTGTAGCCCATCAATCTGTCTTTCTTTAATTCGTATTTTGGGCCTTTTGGATTGATTATGTACAAATTTAATAGTTCAAATCCAAATTGGGCTTTTGAGCCAAATAACCAAGAGTGGGGCCCACAAAGTCCAAAATCCACCATGAATATAAAATCCGCTAAAATCGAGATCGTTTTGGCATTGTTGGTCTTTTTCTTCAAACTCGTGTCGATATTTGCCGGTTTTCGCGATCTTCGGTACCTACACACATGAAACGACAAACAAACGAATACAAGGTAATATTTAGACATTTATTTCATTTATTCATCGTTTTTAGATAATATTGATATGAGTAAAATCACTCATATCATGTGGTCAACGTTTGAAGCATCTCTAACTTCAAGTGAAGATATTCCACATATTAAGAGAAGACCATTATTTCAAGAACGTCTCTCAAGATTCGAAGTATGAAGTAAAAGCCAAATATCGGTCCGAGAATGTCTCAAATCGTGAAACGAGTTATGCAAGATATGAACTTTATGAGATTCCGAGAAGCCGTTTTAAAAGATTTTGTCCTTTAGCTAACTATTGATTAAATCGTCCTACTTTAATTTCGGCCTAAAATAATTCTCGAAATAAGTCAAAAATGCATCCTCGTGATCATTCAAGACAAAAATAAAATACAAAAGATATACCGTAGGAATAAGGGGGTCTAAGTGAATAATTAAACCACATGAGTAAGTGTTAGCTTTACTAGCTTGTAATAACAATGATTTCGTTTTTACGCTTGGTATGGGGAACGTGAAACTTGAGGGTGATAAATATTCATAACACCAGAAGCCCTAATTTAAGTCTTCGATTTCTTTACGAGTTATTTCCATCAAACAATTTCAAATAAATAAATAAATATAAATTGTTATATCTTTTGTTTCCTTCAATAAAGTTTTGATCTTTTATCTTTTTAAGTTTTCTTTTATTGTAATAGTAGTCGTAGACCGTAATAAAGGCCAAGATCGGTTAATTATGATGGAAAATGTAAATTTGTGCTTTAAAATTATGCATTGCATGGGGACATTGCAATGGTCAAGTGTAGGGGATTTAATAAGTGTGTAAACACTTATCCTTTTACCACTTAAAACAATGAAAATCGAGACCAAAACTTGTAATTAATATCTTAAATGTCGGAATTATGTGTGGTTTGTGTTTTTGTTGTGAAATATGTACAAAATGGCAACAGGAGAGAAAACACGGTGTTTCATGGTCATTTATTGAAGAAAAGGACAAAAGATAAGGTCAAGAAACATCAAAACGAGCATGACAATGTAAAGAGCACAAAATTACGAAGCCACGGGTCCTGACCTCGCATCGTAACTCCTCACCGTTTGTTCTATATTAATTCTTTAAGTTTAATTAGTTTTAAAATTAAAAAAATAAATTTTTAAATAAATAAATAATATTAATAAAATTTATTTCCGAAAATAAAAATAAAAAAATGAAATAAAGTTTTTTTTATAATAAATAAATAATTTCTGTTTATTATTATTATTATTATTATTATTATTATTATTATTTTATTTTATTTTATTTTATTTTATATATAAACCATCACTTTATTAGAACCAAAAAGGTTTTACAACAAATTGGATGGGAGTCGAGATACTATCTGCGCTCCCACCCCTTTAGCAATAGCAAAACCTATTCTATGGAAAATATGTACAGCAGCGCGCGCTCCAATGTCTTGAGCTTTAGAAAATCTCTGGTCCGCTTCAGCAACGCAACTTCATCTTCCTGTAACTCACCTAGAGAAGAAAAAGAGAAAGGAACAAACCCATATCCGAGAGCTGCACACTTAGCCATATACTTGCATGATTTACGTTGTCCAGTATCAATCACAGCTCGACCATGTACAAAGTCATTCATCCCCGTTCGAGTCAAAGGAGAAGAACCAGTTAGATCAACACACACATCTTTGCCTCCATCCCAAGAATAAAACAAAATTCCTGCCGGACGTAAGGCATTATCAAGTCCTCTATCTAATCCGATATTAACTTCTTTTCCGACAGATATCCCTGAACGATAACATATATCAGCAAGAGTATCGCGTACCAAATTATTATTATTATTATTATTATTATTATTTAGAATAATAGGATTTACAAGAAATTAGTGGGATGCCGAGATACAATATGGGCTCCCACTCCTTTAGCAATAGTGGAACTAATTCTATTAAAAATATGACAGCAACATGCGCTCCAATGTCCTGAATAATGGAGAACTTTTGGATCCATTTCAGCAATGTAACTGCGTCGTCCTCAAGTTCCCCTAAAGAAGAGAAGGAAATTAAATTATTATTAGTCTTATTATTATTATTATTATTATTATTATTATTATTATTATTATTATTATTATTATTATTATTATTATTATTATTATTATTATTATTATTATTATTATTATTATTATTATTAATATTATTATTATTATTATTATTATTATTTGCAAAATTAAATAAACAGGGGGTCAAAGTTGCCAGAGGGTCAAAGGGGTAAGGGATATAAATAAAATTTGAACATATATACCCAAGGGTCTCCCATCCCATCTAATGCACCCTTGACCCTTAGATCCGTGAACCAAAAGACCTGAGATCGAGCCTAGCTTGAACAAGTGTTGAGGTTTTTTAGCGAGTGCCACGTGGCACTCTCGAGTTGTCCACATAGCAACCCGGTTCAGACCGACCCGACCAAACGAAACCCGGTTCAGACCAGACCCGGTTCATACCTATTCCAGACCAGTTGACATCAGCATTACACGTGGCAGCGGCTGGCCAATGCGAGCGCGCCACGTGTCACTGACCTTTAATGATTACTGTGCAGGTGGAAGGTCCGAGGTTGCAAGGCGGCTGGCCAATAGGAAAGCGACACGTGGCTGTGACAGGAGGTCAGTACGAGGTGGAGGCGTCAGTCTGATGTGTCAGTCTGACGTGTCAGAATGTCAGATGTGGCAGACTGTCAATGGCGGCTGGCCAATGAGATGATGACACGTGGCGGCGGCGGCGCCATGTTAGTACGAGGTGGCAGTCAGTGCGAGGTGGCAGTGGAGGCTCACCACTCTTAGCTCGCCACGTGGCAAGGCAATGAAAACAAGAAAAAGAGGGGTGTGTACTAGGCTTTAGTGAGCACACGATCCCATGAAGTATACAGTTGGCTTCTATAAGAGATGAAAACAATAAATAAGAAAGGGATAGCTGTCAATTTGGGTGATACAAACAAGAAAGAAAGAGTGAAAAGACTATATGCAGTTGCTTTATAAATACATCCCATTCTTATTGTATTGCTAGTTTTTTAGTTTTAGGTAGTGTAGGTTTATTTTCACATAGTAGTTATAGTTTTCTAATTTTAATTTTTCTCTCAACTTTTGTATTTCCTTTTAAGTTTTGTACTCTTTCAATTTTAATTAAATTCAATTTTTACCTTAATGATAATCTCCTTAGTTTAATTCTCATTGTACCTTTATTTTTATTTTCTATATAATCTAGCTTATTATTTGGGATTAATTTTTATAACTTTTTCCATATAAGTTATATTTATATAAAAGCTTGAAATAATTCATCTTATTTCAAGTATATTGTAGGCTTATTTTCCTAGATCTAGCTTATTGTTGATTGATTTATTTAATTATCTTTTTAGCTTTTTAAATCACATAAGTTCTATGCATAGGCTTACAACTTATTAATAAGCTAGGATTTTAATTAGTTGTTTTTATAATATTTAGTTTACATCTTTAATTAATCGCACGTAGTTAATTAATATAGCTTAAATTTATTTTTCATCTTTAATTCACTTTTTAATTTTATAGATCTACTAGTTTTTATCTTTGTTTTATAAAATATTTTTAAAATCTAAAAAATAGTTTAGATCTATTAATTTTTAAATAAATTAAGTAGATCTATATTTTTTAGCTTTAAAATTCAAAGTACTTTTATAAAACCTATAAAATAGTTTAGATCTATTAGTATTCATCATAATCATATATTAATTGTTGCTTATTATCCTAACTTTTTTGTTCTTTTGATCTCTGCGAATCAATTTATCACTTTTGAAGAGAAGCTTATGGCTTTGATAGATTTGGTTGGTAGATGAATTATTTAGAGCGTTTGGTTGTGATAATTGTAGTAGTTGCGAAGTTTTGGTTTGATTTGGTTGGTCGTGTACTTTATGGGCCGTATTTTGTTGATTCGGTACGCCGTGTACTTTACGGGCCATGCTTTGTTGATTATGTTGATGTTTTCTTAGAGCGTTTACTACGGACTACGGGTACTTAGCTTAATCGTTTTAGTTTAAATAATTAGATTAATTTAGTTTAAATTGTTTTCATAAAAATAAGTCTTTTATAAAATCATTTTTAATTAGTTTTAAAAGTTATTTTTATTTTAAAAATTGATTTAAAAAGTTGTTTTCATTTAGATAAGCTTAGTTTGAGTATAAAGTTTACACCTTTTGTGATTATTAAGCTTATTAGTACATAAAGCTTCAAGCTTAATTATCTAAAAAGATTAACAATCTAAAAAAGTTAATGCTTTATGCTTTAATCTTAAGGTTATCTTGTTGATTAAATTTTTTTCATTTTTACTTGTTATTACGTGTTATTATGTGCTTGCATTTAAATTAATTTTGCATTTAGAGTAATTAATATTTTTAATTATAGTTTAATTTTATTGCATCTAGATTTTAAATTGTAGTATAATTTTATTTTTCATTTTAGATTAATTTTATGTGAAATTATTTATGCTTTTATTATTATATGTTCCTTGGCCTAAAAGTATATTAACATTTTTTTATGTTTAATTAGAAATATATACCAAGCAAGTTTTATTAACCAACAATGATTAATCTCATTGTTAAAGTTGAAAATCAATTCGAGTCGAGTCGAGAAAAAACGATATACTAAAAAATAGTTATTAGTAGGCTTTGATGTCTTCACCTTCTTACCTCTATCTTGGACTTCACTGGAAAGATTTGGTTGTTCCACAAATTGATCCTTTTCTACTTGTGGGTCTTCAACATGTTTCTGTTGTGGCTTTGTTGCTGAAGTTTCTTGAGCTTTCACAACTTCTTGTGCCTTCTTTTCCACTTCTGTTAGTCTAGCTTTTTCAGCTGAACTTTTCTCCTTAAGACCAAGCAAAAGATTTTTTAAGGTCTCATCTTCCCCAAAAGATGGAGTATGACTCTCCTCAGAAAATGGTAGTGAAGATCTTTGACCAGCAGTACCTGCACTTGTAGCGGTACTTGCACTTGGCTTGACGGTACTTGGGTCATCAACAATATTTTCTTCACCAATTTTAGACACATTCCTTTCATTAATCACCAAGGTATTCTCAGACACCTTATCCTTTTTAGAAGCTGTCGTTTCAATCTCCAACTCCTTTATGTTGTTTGACCCATCATCCTTCTTTGAAGTTGGCAGTACTTGGGTTGACTGTTTCTTTTGTGATTGTGGTGTTTTAGTAACATGAAATGTTTGATCTATTTCCTCAAGCTTCTCAGAGAACTTATTCCAGTTAGTTTATTGAAACTCCAGTTCTTGTGGTGGTGGTGATTGTGGATGAGATTGATGTCATCCACAAAATGTTCAATCTCATCATAAGTGAAATTCTTCTCCTCAAAATTTCTTTCTTCCCTAGATTTTGCTGGAATATCAGAAGCAGGTCCTGCTTCCTCAAAATTCCTCCCCTGTTTGGTTTCATTTAGTTGTTGCCTCCTAAAGGCCCTTAGCTTCTACTTTTGCTCCCTTAAATGAGCCTTTTGAATTGCTCTATGATGCCTGATCCAAGGAGTTGTTATTTTGCTTAGCTTTTTTAGCTTGGCTTCCAGGTATTCAACTCTTTTATCTTGTACAAGCTTTGCCTCTTGCAAATCCCTAACCTGGTTAGATAAGCTTGTACACAAAGCAGTTAAATTTGAAACATCCAACACCTCTATTTCCCTTGCTTGTGGAGAACCACTAGCAGCATGTGAAGCAACAGGTGTGAGGATCATCTCATCAGAGATGGTTTGTTCATCTTTATGATGAGAAGAAGAAGTTTGAACTTATCTAGTGGGTTAGGGACTGTGATGAGAGGGAGTTTGTTGAGGTTCACTTGCTGAACTAGGATCCTCACCCTCTGTGTTAGCGTCATTTGCTAACATGTGGGCAAACAATGGTGTTATAGTCCCTGTAAATGTATAACCTTTCTTTCATAAGAAGGAAACGGTTCTCTTAGAGAAAGTAGGGACATCCCATGTGTCTGATAAGGTAGGCAGGTTAGGGATTTGGTATTGAATTAGTACGTGAATAAATCTAGGGTACATCAAAAATTTCTTAGAGGCGTCTAAATTCCTATTCATTCCTTCAAATATTAATTTAGAAAAGTTAAAAACTCTGTTATTTATCAAAAAATACCAGCTGATGCCAAAGCAGCAGGAATTTGATCAAAAGATTTGCTTTAGAGCTTAAACAATGAATAATGCTATGAAAAAGCAATCTCCATTGTGGTGAAAATAAACCCTTAAAGAAAGTAAGACTTTCCCTACCACCCTCGTATCCCATGGCTGCAAGGCCATCATGTATTTCTGAGTTAGTCAACATACTAGTCCAATTAGAATCATTAAGCCTTAAAGATGCTCTTAACAATACTTCTGTTACATAAATATTCCTATCATTAACCCTAACTCTAATACAGGGTTGATTATGACGTGTACCAACAACAACAGTATTCCAAAATTGGTCAACAAGAGGAATAGATATAGTAGGACTTATAGTATGTGCATATTGTATGCAACTTCGAAATAGAAAGTTAAGAATCTAATTGAAACAATTCGAATCAGTTTTCTGAATGAGCTTAGCAACCTGATTATGTTTAGATATTACTTGAAGAGCAGCCATTGTTGTTTTTGATGAACGGAGATGAGAATTAGAGTTATCGAATATAGGTGTAAAAATAAAAGATTAGGTGAATCAATTATGTAATTAGAGTTGGTTTATATATGGGAAGCAAACGCAAGCGCGAAGAAACCGCCAATTTTACAAAAGAGACCCTAAAACGGTACAACTTCTATATAGTGATACATGGAACAAAACAGAACTTCAATTTTGCATAGCGGTACTTGGTTTCCAAAACGGTACCTCAAAGATAAGACCGGTACATGTAATTTACTATCATTGTAACCTCTTTTTCCTTGATCTAAGAACTTGTAATCACATAAAAAAACAAATACAAACACTATACAATAGAATTAACCAAACAATTGTATAGTTATTACCTCCCCTTAACATATGCAGCAGTTATTGGTTAAGCATACCAATATGTGTTACCAAGAACTCAAATCTCATTAGTTTCAAACGCCTTGGTCAATAACTCAGCTACATTGTTATCTGTATGGATCATCAAAACCTGAATAAGCTTTTTGTCATAAGTATCCCTTATAACATGATGTCTTATTTCAATATGCTTGGTTTTAGAATGAAATACTGGATTTTTGACAATGCATATAGTACATTCATTATCAATGTAGATTTATGTATTCATGAACTTGAAACCATAGTATAATAGCTGATTCTAAATCCAAAGTACTTGTCCAACACAATGAGCAGCAGCTCCATATTCAGCTTCATTTGTAGAAGTAGCAATAATAGTTTGCTTTTTACACTGCCAATATATGAGTCTCTTGCCTAGGAATTGACAACCTCCTTTTGTGGATTTCCTATCATGATTAGTTCCAGCATAATCACTATCTGAGTAAGCTTCCAAATCAAAAGTAGAGTCTCTAGGATACCATAAACCTAAGTTAGGTTGTCCTTTGAGATACATGAAAATCCTTTTCACAGCATGTAGATGTGAAACCTTTGGATTGACTTGAAACCTTTAACAAGCACACATAACAAACATGATATCCGACCTAGAAGTAGTAATAACTAGATTTTACTTAGTTATGAAAGTTCGTTGAAATCAGTCTTATCGAATTAATTACAGGTTTAAGTGCGACTCGGCTGTCTTTTGGTGGATAAAATAATAGATTGGTCGTTATTGTAAAATAAATGTGCAAAACTTTAAAGTAAAGACGGGTAATGAAAGCTAAAACTGATTAAAAAGTAAATGGTGCAGAATTAAGAACTTTAAAAGGTAATTTAATTAAATGACAAAAATTAAAGCTCGACGAAAAGTAAATTTGACAATGTAATAAAAATGTAAACTTGAAATTTAAAATAAAGTAAAACAATTAAAATAACACTTAAAGAAAAAATGGCGGGAAAAATAAATGCTTGAAAATAAAACGGGAAGAAACAAACCTAAGTCGGAATCCAAGATCCTGTCACAATCCGGAATACACAAACTTACCACTATCCAGAATTTAAATCCAACAAGCTATCCGGAATACGTTTCCAAATCCTTATCCGTAATCTGCCTCCTTTCTCTTATCCGAAATCCTATTTTTGCCTATTATCCGGAATAGCAACTTCACTATCCGGAATATAATCCTTCACTATCCGGAATACAGGATTTCAACTCTTATCCGTAATCCAGAATTTATCACTATCAGCAATAGGCAATTCCGGACCCTTATCCGGAATGTCTTCCGAGTTCTTTATCCGGAATATCAGGCTAGACAACTTATCCGAAATTCGTTCAGCCCCACTATCCGGAATGTGCAGCTATCCGGAATTGGGAATGCAGGTGCTTATCCGGAAAAAGAGGGTATTAACCCTTATCCGGAATGTTGTTTAACTTCACTCTTCGGAATATTGGGGTTATGAAAACCCCGGATACCAAGAAGATGCAAATAAGCTAAAAACTAAAATTAAGCTAAAAACAAATAAGCACTCAACTAAAAACTTAACCAAAATCAATTTAAGAAAAAGCTAATAAGCCAAATTTTCAAAACTTTTAAAAACACTAAATAATAAAAATATTTAAAAACAACTTTTTATAAAAATTAACTAATAAGCACTTAATTAAAAATAAGAAAAGCACACAATAAGCTATAAAACCAATAAGCTAACACAATCATAAACATAAAAACATGACAATTAGTCAAATAAGCATGACAATAAGCACATAAACATAAAGATTAAATCAAAACAAGAAAGGTAGAATGAGAGATTAATAAAAACTTGATTAAAATTAAGATTCAACAACACAAAATTAAACGTACTTGAATTTAAAGGCAAGAATTTAAATGACAATTATGAAAATTACAATATGAAAGTGCAACTAAATAAAATGGAAGAACTATTTTGTAAAGATAGTCAACACCTCCTAATGTGACATTAGGAGGGTATTTATAGGAGATTAGGGAGGTTAGCATGTGTTTCTCCTTTCTGTCTTCTCTCGTCTTTTCTTCTTCTAAATTCTTTGACTTTTTCGACTTTGTCTCGGGATTAATTGAACTTGTCTTATAATTTCTTCATTTATTAGACTTGAGTTCTTCGACTTAATTAAACTTCCGTCTTTAGACTTTTTCTTCGATAAATCTTCAGAATAGGCCTTGGACTTTCGTTCTTTTTGCACTCTTGATCTTTTGACTTCGTCTTTTGTCTTTTTCTTCGATAAAAGCCCGTGAAAGCCCATGTTTTCTTCCCTTTTCACATTTTAATCCTAAATCACAACAAAAACACAAACCACGCATAATTCCGACATTTACGACATAAAATACACGTTTTGGCTTGGTTATTATTATAATTAAGTGGTAAAAGGATAAGTGTTTTCACACTTATTAAATCCCCTACACTTGACCATTGCAATGTCCTCATGCAATGCATTAATTACAAAGCAATATTTACATTTTCCATCATAATCAATCCATCTTGGCCTTTACTAAACACAAGACATAAAAGAGATAGAAAACAAGTAAAAAGATCAAAGACTTACCTTAGGGTTTTGGAATGTCATGAATGTTTATCACCCTCAAGTTTCACGTTCCCCATACCAAGCTTAAAAACGAGATCATTGTTATTATAAGTTAGCAAACTAACACAAACTCATGTGGGCCAATTATTCACTTAGACTCCCTTATTCCTAGGTATATCTCTTATATTTTATTGTTGTCTTGAATAATCACAAGGATGCATTGTTGACTTATTTCGATAGTTATTTAGGCTGAAAATAAAGTAGGACGATTTAATCAATATTTAGCTAAACGACAAAATCTTTTAAAACTGCTTCTCGGGACATCATAAAGTTCATATATTATCATAACTCGCTTCACGATTTGAGACCTTTCTCGGACCGATATTTGGCATTGACTTCATACTTCAAATCTTGAGAGACGTACATGAAATAATGGTCTTCTCTTCATAATAGGAATTTCTTCACTTGAACTTTTTGAGAGATTCTTCATATTTGGACCACGACTTCTTCATTTTTCTCCAATCTTTATTTGGGATTTTGATATACAACGATCCGCCTCCTTTTAGGACTTGGATCTATTTATCCTCATACCTTGTTAGGGCCTTTTTGGATAGACTTCTCCATTATCTTTAGGGGAGTATTTTCTTTTCGTGGTGTGTCTCGATCCTTCATATTGATGTTTGATAAATGATTCTTCACATCAATTGGGATCTTTAGAAACAAAATGTAGCCCTCATGCCTTGTTAGGGCCTTTTCGGACTCGCCAATCTTTGCATCCCGCTTAAATAAGTTATGCCTTGGCTATGAACTCTAATCAATACCGAGCAACTTTTAAACGATCTTGTGCTAGAAGCTAATTAACTT
This sequence comes from Glebionis coronaria, assembly GCA_025667525.1. Classification (NCBI taxonomy): domain Eukaryota; kingdom Viridiplantae; phylum Streptophyta; class Magnoliopsida; order Asterales; family Asteraceae; genus Glebionis; species Glebionis coronaria. The sequence continues at coordinate 461,944,716 of CM046877.1, forward strand.
TTCAAATCGTACGACCTTATTTATTGCAAATAAATTTATTAACAAGCAATGGGAGAAAAAGCTCATAATTAACTCACATAAATTTATGAAAGAATACCAAACTCATAATTGACTATATCATCTCTCGTTCTCCACAATTTAAAATCTCAAGGAATGAGACTCGTGGATGCTTAGCCTATCAAAACAAAGTTTTGGGTTTTCAAGTCATCTATAGGATCATGCAAATTTTTAGACTTTTTCAAGTTTAGAATTCGCATTTTAAAGTTCCCTTGATAAACGACTTTCTAGGATCAAATATAGGAACTTGCGAAAAGTTCTTGTTCTTAACCCGTAAGAGTTAAGACTTTCGCGTTTTAAAGCTCCCTATATAAAAGCCTAGCAAAACTTGACTTAAACACGTTAAGGATACTAGCTAGAGTAAACTTAGCTAAGTAAACTCGGGTTGAGTCAAAAGATTCACATCGTTTAAAAATTAAAACCACTTTATTGAAAATTTATTCTAGCAAAGAAAGAAAATAACTATAACAAAGGTAAATACTAATAGGCCAAAATAGATCAAAAATTTTGAAAAATGTCGAAAAATCAATTTTCCGGTTAAAATGAGGACAAATACAAGGAAAAACCTACTTAATTCGATAGAAGTCCCCCTACACTTAATATAAACATTGTCCTCAATGTTTAAGCAGGTGGAAGTAACCTCCCCTACACTTAGGACATTGTGCAATTTGTTTAAATCTTGCTAAGGAAGAGACAACTAAAGTGATTCCTATTTTAATATTGAAGAATATAAAATAGAGAATCGAAAGAGTTTAGGATAGAACCGGGAAGACGGGAACATGGAATCACGGTTCGTCAAAAGTCATCAAGAATGTATCTTTGAAAGCTCGAATCCCTGCACATGATAAGAAAGAAACTAACAAACGCACACTAGGGTCTCCCCCTACACTTATTATAAAAATAAATAAAAAGGATAGATACTGCGGGTTGCCTCCCGAGAAGCGCTTGTTTTTGTTAACCGAGTCGTGAGCCTGACTCGACCTTGATTAGCAGAGTAAGAAGCTTGAAACATATCCATCGGGATCAAATACATGGTTTTCATCCATCAAGTAGCACAAGCTTAAGGCGAACAAGGTAAGCCAAAGAAGAGTAGGCAAGGTTCCCTTAAGCAGTTGTTGAGCACGGTGGAAGAAAGGGTGATGAGGTGCAAGCATATCTCCATAATTTCCAAAAATCTTTCCTTTTATTTCATCAGATGGATACTGGCTTAAAATTGCAATACCGGGATCGAACACCTTTTCCTTTAGGGGAAAATAAAACTCAGGCTCAGTAGACCTTGAAGAGGATCCGTTCATTAATCGCACAATCTCATCCTCAGAAGGTGGATAGAGAGGTGTCAAGACATAGGTACTACGAATATCGGTGTCGGCCGGCTTCTTCTCCTTTGAAACAGGTTTCTCCATATCAGAAGGAGGATAAAGACCAAAATCAAAGTCCAAAGGAGGAGAATCATTCTCATTTGGGAAGTAGGTATTGAGAAAAGTAGCAAAGTCTTCCTCAAATGAGTAGTCATCCAAAGTAGGATCAAGCATTGTTGGTAGAGGATATTCATCAAAAGTAGGTGCAAGTTCATCATGTGAAGAATCACTCGAAAGAGTATCGACATCCTCAATGTCATCATAAGTTGGCATGTCTTTATACTCAGAAGAAAAATCATCAGAATCATCCATATCAGAACTAGAATCATCATCATAGTCATCATATATCGGTGGAGACTCATGAATTAGTGGGGGGTCTAAATTGGAGAGTGAATCATCCACATCATCTTTGAAAAGTGGATTGTCTTAGCAAGTATCGAAAAGAGGATTGTTGTAGATGACAAAATCATCAAGCACATTAATCATATTCGCTGATTCTCTTCCATTGGGTTTGGTTGTGATCTTCCCCATTTTAAAAACTTGTGCATCATTCCCAACTCTTAAGATTAACTCACCTTCAGCAACATCGACAAAGGCTTTTCCGGTTCTCAAGAATGGCAGACCAAGTATTAACAGAATACGAGGGTCCATTTCATAATCAACAACAACAAAGTCGACCGGAAAAGTGAAGGTACCAACATTAACAAACACATCTTCGGCAATACCAACAGGGTAAGAGAGAGTGCGATTTGCTAGCTCAAGAGTCATCTTTGTTGGTGTAAGATCGGGTAATGATAACTTTTTCCAAACACTTAAAGGCATCAAAATTAATACTTGCCCTGAGATCGGCTAAGGCAGTAAATTCTTCGGTTTGGTTAAAAGTACATGGTAGCACAAAACGACCGGGATCTGCAAGTTTTTCCGAAAGTTCTTTAAGGAGGACTGCAGAACAGTTTTCATTCAAGCGAGATTAACAAACTCGGCCATCTTCTCCTTCTTATTAAGAAATTCCTTAAACATCTTAACAAATTTAGGCATTTGGGCTAGAGCTTCAACAAGGCTAAAGGTGTTGGTCAGTCCTGAAATCTTCTTCAAAAAATTTGACACTTAAATATCATCCTTGGTGAGCAATTGGCACTTGTCTAAGCGAGAAGGATAAGGGATGTTGGGTTTAGGTGGTGTAGGTGTAGCAGGTAAAGGTTGAGATGTTGAAGGTTTAAAGGTGGAAGGTGGGGTTGGTGAAGGGTTCTTCTTGGGTACTTCTTTATTAAGAGGTGGAGACGGTAATAGAGAACTAATACTAGGCGTGGGAGTAGGAGGGATAAATGGTGGTGGAAGAGGTGTAGATGGAGTAACTGGGGGAGGGATCGATGGTCCTACTAAGGTTGCTCCACTGCGTGTAGTAATAGCACTCACATTCACTATTGGGTTGGTGACGATATTTGAAGGAAGAGAGCCCGAATTAGAGGGTTGAGTATTTGGAAAGAAACTAGCCATCATATTCTTTAAATCATTCGTTTGATTGCTAAAAGAGGTTTGCATATCATGTCGAAGCTCGGTTCTAATATCATGACCTTGCTTAATGATTTGGCTTTGCAGATTTTTAACTAGTTCTCCTTGGGTCCTCATGAAAGTTTCAACATTTTGATTAATGGGTGGTGCTTGTTGAGCGGGTGGGTGATAAGGATTAGAAGCTCGAGGTGGGTTTGGATTTCTTCTATTGTAGTTGTTGGGGTTGTGGTTTTGAGGAGAAAAACCGGGTGAGAGAAAGTTGTTAGAACGGTAACTTAGCAAGTTACGATCACCTTGAGATCGGGCTTGGTAATTTTCCGTTGAATATGTACCATGAGCCGCATACACGTTTTCTAGATTGTCATGAGTAGAAGGACAATCAGTGTATTAATGAGGACCCCCGTAAATCTCACAAGAAGTTGCAACAACTTTAACTTGTTGTTGTTGATTTGTAGCCAAGAGTTGCATATTTTTGCTCATTTCGACCATTGCACGGGTCAATTCGGTGATATCATGGTTTGAAGAAGTAGAAGACACATTGACTCTCGGGTTATTCCTTGAAGATGCGGATGAATCCCAATTTTTGTGATGAGTAGTCATGTTCTCGATAAGCTCTCGGCACTCCTCAGGTCGTCTTTTCATAAATGTGCCACCGGCGGCTAAATTCATCGTATCACGAACACGAAAAGTTAAACCATTGTATAAAGTATCAATTAAGGTGACGGGGAGTATGTTGTGGTTTGGACATCGATCAATCAAAACATTATATCGTTCCCAAGCATCAAAAAGTAATTCACCAGGTTCTTGTGTAAATCTACTAATTTGATTCCGAAGGCTCGTAACCATGGATGGTGGAAATTAGCGCGACAAAAAGCGTTGAGTCATCTCATCCCAAGTATGAATTGAATTCTTTGGAAGACGATCAAACCATTTTTCTGCATGGTGGGATAAGGTGTGTGGAAATAAGTGAAGGCGAAGAAAATCCATAGTAACACCGGGCAACTTCATGCTTTGAGTAACGGTAATGAACTTGTCGAGGTGTTTGTTGGCATCATCATCCGGCAATCCGCGAAATGGACAAGTATTTTGAACTTGTTTGATCATGTGATGCATCAACGGAGAATCAGGAGCCGTGATTTGCATCGGCGTAATCGGTCCTCCGCGTCCATTCATCGTAGGTTGACACAACTCCTCCATAGTTCGAAGATCGGGTACGGGAACATTGTTGTTGTTATTCATGTTGGGGTGAGGTGGGTTATTGTTGTTGTGCACACCAGCCATATCTAAATCTTCACGAGTCTCGCGCTCTAAATAAGTCAAAGATCTTGTACGCATACACCTGCAGAAGAAAAAGAAAAAGATACCAAAGAAATAGAGAATATATATTTACTTGGAAAAATAAAATATTTTTGGTGCAAAACTTTGAAATAAAAATGCTTTTCAGAGTTTTTTAATGTTTTTGGATTTTTGAAAAATTTTAAATTTTTGGATTTTTGAAAATTTTTGAGCAAGAAAAATAACGTTCACGAGTGAACGGATCGCAAAATTCAACGTGTCTCTCACATAAAACCGTTAATCTTCACGAAAAGAGCCGGCAGCGACGCCATTTAATAACTAGATTTTACTTAGTTATAAAAGTTCGTTGAAATCGGTCTTATCGAATTGATTACTGGTTTAAGTGCGACTCAGCTGTCTTTTGGTGGATAAAATAATAGATTGGTCGTTGTTGTAAAATAAATGTGCAAAACTTTAAAGTAAAGACGGTTAATTAAAGCTAAAACTGATTAAAAAGTAAATGGTGCAGAATTAAGAACTTTAAAAGGTAATTAACTAAATGACAAAAATTATAGCTCGACGAAAACTAAATTTGACAATGTAATAAAATGTAAACTTGAAATTTAAAATAAAGTAAAACAATTAAAATAACACTTAAAGAAAAAAATGGCCGGAAAAATAAATGCTTGAAAATAAAACGGGTAGAAACAAACCTAAATCGGAATCCAAGATCCTGTCACAATCCGGAATACACAAACATACCACTATCCGGAATTTAAATCCAACAAGCTATCCGGAATACGTTTCCAAATCCTTATCCGGAATCTGCCTCCTTTCTATTATCCGGAATCCTATTTATGCCTATTATCCGGAATCACAACTTCACTATCTGGAATATAATCCTTCACTATCCGGAATACATGATTTCAACTGTTATCCGGAATCCAGAAGTTATCACTATCCGCAATAGGCAATTCCGGACCCTTATCCGGAATGTGTTCCGAGTTCTTTATCCGGAATATCAGGCTAGACAACTTATCCGAAATTCGTTCAGCCCCACTATCCGAAATTGGGAATGCATTTGCTTATCCGAAAAAAGACGGTATTACCCCTTATCCGGAATGTTGTTTTACTTCACTATTCGGAATATTGGGGTTATGAAAACCCCGGATAACAAGAAGATGCAAATAAGCTAAAAACTAAAATTTAGCTAAAAATAAATAAGCACTCAACTGAAAACTCAACCAAAATCAATTTAAGAAAAAGCTAATAAGCCAAATTTTCAAAACTTCTAAAAACACTAAATAATAAAAATATTTAAAAACAACTTTTTATAAAAATTAACTAATAAGAACTTAATTAAAAATAAGAAAAGCACACAATAATCTATAAAACCAGTAAGCTAACACAATCATAAACATAAAAACATGACAATTAATCAAATAAGCTTGACAATAAGCACATAAACATAAAGATTAAATCAAAACAAGAAAGGTAGAACGAGAGATTAATAAAAACTTGATTAAAATTAAAGATTCAACAACACAAAATTAAACTTACTTGAATTTAAAGGCAAGAATTTAAATGACAATTAAGAAAATTACAATATGAAAGTGCAAGTAATTAAAATGGAAGAACTATTTTGTCAAGATAGTCAACACCTCCTAATGTGACATTAGGAGGGTGTTTATAGGAGATTAGGGAGGTTAGCATGTGTTTCTCCTTTCTTTCTTCTCTCATCTTTTCGTCTTCTAAATTCTTCGACTTTTTTTACTTTGTCTCAGGATTAATTGAACTCGTCTTATAATTTCTTCATTTATTAGACTTGAGTTCTTTGACTTCATTAAACTTCCGTCTTTAGACTTTTTCTTCGATAAATCTTCAGAATAGGCCTTGGACTTCCGTTCTTTTTGCACTTTTGATCTGTTGACTTCGTCTTTTGTCTTTTTCTTCGATAAAAGCCCGTGAAAGCCCGTGTTTTCTTCCCTTTTCACATTTTGATCCTAAATCACAACAAAAACACAAACCACGCATAATTCTGACATTTACGACATAAAATACACGTTTTGGCTTGGTTATTATTATAAATAAGTGGTAAACGGATAAGTGTTTTCACACTTATAAGTAGTAAGATACATCAATTACCCAATCATTAACCTATATAGGTGAAGATCCACATTTGCACCATGTTCATCTTTTGAAAAAGACTTCTTGGCTTCAAAAGGTGTACTTGTACTCCTTATATCCATACTTGAGAATTTCTTCAAGATTTCAGCAACATATTTATCCTGTCTGATAAATATCCCATCTTTCCTTTGTTTTACTTGAAGTCCCAAAAAGAAAGTAAGTTCTCCCATAGAACTCATCTGAAACTTTCCTTTCATTAAAGCTTCAAACTCTTCACACCATGACTTCTTGGTTGAACCAAAAATAATGTCAGCTACATATACTTGGACTAAAGTAATGTCCTTAGTATTCTTTTTGATGAAAAGAGTCTTATCAATGGTCCCTCTCCTATATCCATGTTCCAAAAGAAAATTGGAAAGAGTTGCATACTATGCCCTAGGATCTTGATGAAGACCATAAAAAGCTTTAATAACTTTGTAGACTATGTTGGGGAATTAGTATCTACAAAACCTAGAGGTTGTAAAACATATACCTCCTCAAAAATAGTGCCATAAAGAAGAGCACTTTTCACATCCATTTGATAGACTATAAAACCCATATATGATGCAAAGGCCAAAAATAACCTAATGGCTTCTATCCTTGCCACTGGTGCAAAAACCTCATCATAGTCTATCCTTTCTTCCTATCTATAGCCTTGAGCAACAAGTCTAGCCTTGTTCCTCACAACAACACCTCTTTCATCCTTTTTGTTTCTGAAAACCCACCTAGTACCAATTACGCTTTTTTCTAGAAGGGAGGTACACATGAATACAAACCTTTTGTAGTTCAAATTGCATAAGTTCTTCTTGCATGGCATCCAACCAGATTTCCTCATCAAGAGATTGAGAAATATTTTTAGGCTCTACTTGTGATAAGAAACAAGCAAACAAAAAATGTTAAGTATCTTTATGATTTGTTCTTTGTTGTTTCTTGACATAACTCACAAGTGCATGATTTTCAACACTAGCTTTAACTTGTCTCCTGGTTTGCACAACAGACTTTAGGTCTCCAATGATTTGAGCTATAGGATGATCGTTGTTGACTCTATGAGTGGGAATAGGATTTACTAGTATATCACTTTCCAAGTTATTGAAATCAGTCACTACACCCTGCTCGTCATAGGAAGCATTTGAGAAGATTCTTTCCTTTGGACTAGTATAAGAATCTTTATCATCCATAGATTGAAGAATGTGTTCTAGTGAATCAACAGTCTTTGCATAATTTGTGTAAACAATATTTGTAGATGAAGTATCGCTGGTTTGAAAATGTACTACTGAGCTTTGTGATTCCAAGGGTTCTTCTCTTGAGTGCTTAGCATTTGTTGTGGCAATCTTTTCTTGATCCATAAGCCTCTGAAGTTCATCATGTGAGGCTTGATCATCATTTGGTATGGTTGCTTCTGTTATGGGCATACAAATGTAGGTGAGACAGTAGGCAGATTTGGTACATAGATATGTGCATCATCATCATCATCATCTTGAGTGTGTGATGTAGAAGGACTCTCCTCTTGAGTACCTGTGCTTGTTGCACTTGTCTCTTTACCTGCATTGTTATTTTGATAGTCTTGTTGCACATAATAGTAATCCATGGAGTTAGCTAGATAATCCCAATCAAACATCCAATCATAACTGAAACACCCCACTTTGATAAGTAGACCGTTACATGATAATTATGGCGTGTCAGCAAAGAATGCAAGATAATATGTCCTAAAACATACATGACCAAAGGGAAAACTGGAATCAAACATCCGCTCCAAAACATAAGCTCAAAACATGCATAAAGTAAATGAAGTAGAAGGACTAAAATCAGTGTCCACGGAAGAATAAATATAGGAAGTGCAAAAAGAAGAGAATTCTAAGGTAGCTCCCATCATATGCACGTACTCTCAATTGCATATGTCTGTCCTTGGGTACCTGCCGCATGCGACATGGAAAAAAATACGCTGAGCAATACGCTTAAGGAACGGATATATGACATGATATGAATAACCGAATCATATGCAAAGTATGAAAATGCAGCAGAATAATGTAAGTCCTGGAAAACCTGGAATATGTTTCATAAACTAGTTTATATATGAAAATCTTATGTTTAATCATGAAAACGTGTTTTATATGCCAAGAGCCCATATAGGTCATGAAAGGTATCAACGTGCATGAATACATAGAGGGTTGACCTCGTCATGCAATTAGAGGGGTTTCCTCTATTTATATTAGTCTGAGTGGAGGGATCAGATCCATGTGACGGATGTAGATCACACACAATATTCACCGTGTAAATCAGATAAACATTCAGACGTTGTCAAAAGACAGAATGTCTGAGGACAACTTGCTCTCTCCGTCTTTGTCACCCATTCGCCCCATATGATAATAATAATAATAATAATAATAATAAGTACTGGCCAAAATGTGAAGGGACGCCGCGAGAAATAAGTCTCCCCACAGAAGAGTCATAACACTGGTGCCTCAGGTGTTATGGTTATGGTACCTTCATAACTAGGTGAAACATGGCATGTGTGTATATAGCTTAGGCAAATTAGAATCATAGCATGGTAATTACTGAAAGGTTTAATGACATGTAAACTACTAGGGAAAACTGTGACAATCTAACATTTTCAGGTACTGAATTATTTTCTCGTATAATATTTTGAAACTTATTTTTGTGTTGGTTGTGAACTCACAATTTACGGATTTAAATTTGGGCTTATGATTGTGGTAAATTACGACCTTTAGGAAAAGGAGCGTAAAAGCGGTAAGTATTAAGTGATGATTTAGGAAAATCAAGCACTAATGACCCTTATGATATGAAAGTTCGTTTCCCAAGGAGGTATATGTGTGTGACTAAGATGTAAATGATTTGAGATTAATATTGGTTTAGAAGGGGATGAGAAAAGAAGATGACGAAGACGTGAAAATTATTACTACGACGACAAAACGTAAAACCGTAAAAAGCTCAAAAATAAAAACTAATTCTAAAAATTACCAAAAATTCACCAAAAATCAAAATAAATAAACTAAGAGTTTACCAATGATCAAAACTTTTTCAAACATTTTAATTAATTAAATATTCAATTTTTAAATGCTAATTAAAGCCCTAAAAATCTAATAAATTATCAAAAAGCCCAAATAAAGAAATTTCAATTGGTAAACCTCTAAAATGACCTAAAAAGATTAAAAACTATTTTTAGAAAATTTTAAACTAATAAAAACTATTTAAAATGATTTAAAAACTATTAAAACTTACAATAATTATAAAAATTAATCTAAAAGTGATAAAATTATTCTAAAAGTTGCAAAAATCCCATTTTAATGTATTTAAGCTAAGAAAAATGTAAAAAGTTGAAAAATGTGAAATTTGAAAAATAATAATAAAATAATATTAAAAATCTAAAAATTATAAAAAATTCTAAAAACTTGCAAACTAGTTTATTTTAACCTAATTAAACAGAAAATGAAAGTGAAATGACCCGAATACCCCTATTGGGCCCTCAAATGGGCCAAAACCAAAAACAGTCCACTTAAATAGGCTTTTTAGCCCAAAAAGTCAAACCTGGCCCAATTTACTTGGAAAAGCCCAATCTGACTCAAAATTCAGTTCTAGATACAAAACTCTAAAGGCCCAAAAGCTGAAAGTGAGCTTATCACAGCTTAATAAGCAAACAGCTTATCCTTATTGGGCCAATAAGCCCATTAAGCAATAAGCTAATGCCATAAGCTCTAATTTGACACACAACCTTCTTTTGGGATGCTTAAGAGATCTGTAAAAAGAAATTTTGAAAAAGCACACTCAATAAGCCAGAAATAAGCAAAGTAATATTTCACTAAAAGACAAAATAGTCGGGTTTGAGATTTAGGGCACCTCAGAACTTGATTCAACTTGCAAAATGTCACAAATGAACTCAATAAGACAAATCAATCAACAAAATTCCAATAAGCTAAACCAATAAGCCAGAATGAACCAATAAGCACTTATGAAAAAGTCAATTAAGTTGGTTTTCTAGTCAAACCCTATAGTCAACCCACCAGATGCTCCAGTATGAACAAATGGGTCAAATAATGAGCACCTATTACAAAATCCAAGTTGTTGCTGGTTAAAGTAAGCTATTTTAGCTTATTGATAAGCTGAAACCCAATTAAAACTAGCAGTGGCTAGCAGCAGGGGAAAGGAGTTCCCACTGCTTTGACTATTTGACCAAGCTTTTTAGAGAGATTTAGTTGGATTCAATTGGAAACAAAGGCACCCTTGTGATCAGTGAATCACAAGGAGTCAATATCAACAAGAAAATCACAATTTGGTTCACACAATAAGCCAGAAATAATCAAACAGTCACCAGATATTGCTCAGACATGTAAACTAAGAAGTTATGCACAAATAAGCAGATATAGCATGAATAAGCCAACCAAATTCAACAAGATGCATACACAAGCTATATAAACTGTGAATAAGCACAAACAAACTTATATCAAAAACTGAATCAAAGTAAATAAGCAGAATCAAGCACAAACAGTTACTGATAAGAACAAGGTGAATATGCAGAAACTTTTGCTGATCTAATTGACCACAGATCCAAATTCAGGCACTCAAATCTCTTTCCCTGGTGTAATTAACCTAGATTTAACACTTGTTAACCCTAGTCTATGATTAGATCTAGGTGTCCTCTAAATTTCAACCAATTTCATCAAGTAACAAAGATTTTATAGCCCTTTAATGGATTTGAGTGTTTCAAACCACAAAACCTACAAACAGATGAACAATAGCACCAATTAAACAGATACCAACAATAAACAACACAATTCAACCTCTTAACAAACGATAAAACCTGCTTATGCAGTTAAACCAAACATCCCTTAAAAACCTGTTTTGACAAATTTTCAAAGGCTTATCCAGATTCAACCCACAAATCAAACTAAATACACCTCATAAACATCAAACAATGCCAGATGAACAATAATCAACAACAATAACACAGATTCAAGAACAATCATGCGTAATCACCAAAATTCAGAAAATAAAGGAGAAAAATGAAAAGGGAGAAGGAGCAAACCTCCAAGACCTTCATCCAGGCCCTGGATTATTTGAGCTGAGGTACTAGTAGAACAAGTATCAGCTTCCAAGTACCTGCTAAGATGAACAAACAAAAGTGTTGCACAATAAACAAGCAATTTTCTAATTTTTGAAGCACAAGCCTTATGGATTAAAACCTTGCCTCAAAAACCTTCAAACATGTAAATGGAACTCAGAATTAGGCTATTCTAACACCAACTTTTAATAAACAAGAACAAGATTTCTCAAAATTCAGAAAATCAAATTTTATTAACTTAAAAAGGAATTAAAAAGATTGATACCCTAAAACTGGAACAAAAGCTCTCTCACAGGTTGAGGAGTCTTTTTATAGGCAAATGCTAGCAATGCACTATTCACAAACCCTAGAAGTGAAATTCCTATAATGTCCTTGAGGTCTTCTAGACGATTCTTGGTTATGAGCTGTCCAAAATGATCCTGAGTGTTCATTTTAGCTTTTTGATGAAGCAATGACTCTCAGCCGTTGATTTGGCCACGTTGGATAACTTGGAGGTGAAGTTGTCACATGATTGGTTGAAAGGGAATTGGGGGTGGGGTCCATGGTGAGTGGGAGTGAGGGTTTTGATGTGGGATGAGTTTCTTCATGTGTGAATCACACATATGCCAGGGTAATTGAAAATTACCCTTTGTTTAAGTGAAGTAATTTCTGGGTGGATGAATGGTAAACAGTGGTAAGTTTGATCCGATTTTGGGGGAAGTAAAAGCGTTTGGCGCATTTTTGGGTTTGAATGTTTGAACTTGGCAACTATGGTCCTCAGCCTTTGGAAAAATTTGAATAACAAGTTTATTTGTGTTGTAAACTCGTTTTCTTTGTATTTCAAGTTTCTGAATTTAGGTTTTGGCCACAAAATGTTTTGGAAAAAGGATTTAGGGCTTTTTCAACTTTGGCATAATTACAACTTCAGTCCTTTTGATATTTAATTCATTTTTAAAGGACTAGAAGTGTAATATTCTTGAACTTCAAGGGCTTCTCTGGATCTTGGACTTAATGAAGGGCCATTCTTGACATTTTGGATTTGTTGAAGGACTAATCTTGCCATTTCTTCAAAGTTGAAGGACCTTTTTGCAATTTTGACAAACTTAAGGGACCAAACTTGTAATTATGAATTCACAAGGGTTTTAAGTGTCATTTCTTCATTCATTGAGGATCAATCTTGCATATCTTCAAATCTTCAAGGGTAATTGTTGGATAAATCATGAACTAGGGCCCGGTTCTTTGTACGGCTTCGTTTCTCGTGTCCGTTTTTCCTTGTTTCTTGTGATCTTTTTTCTTTTTCACGATATCCATACTAAAATACACAAGTAAACAAACACAAGCATATATATGGTATTTTATGACATTTTTATGCATTTAAAGCCCAAAAAGAACGATGAGATCATGTATAAATGCCATCTCATCACTCCCCCATACTAAGCCATTACCGTGCCCTCACGCAATGCTAGAATAAAGTATCTAATCATCACCAAAGTTCAATTTTGTTAACCTTTATTGAAGATTAAAAGACTTGGAACATACTACGAAGATGTGTAAAGACATAATGTATGATTTTCATCATGAGTGTGACTTTTAGGGTTAAAGAATAGAAACAAGAAAATGTCCCTTAGAGTAAACTTCGTCATCCTTGATTGTCGTACATTCCATGCTAAGTGCAAAAACGAGATCATTGTTGGTACAAGTCACAATGCTAACACTACTCATACGTGCAAATTGTGTAATACTTTTTGTCCCCGCAATCCTAGTTATTATAAAAGGAAATGGGTTACTAGCATTTTTTAACTATTTGTCATGGATCACAAGTGATTCATATTGACTTATTTGAGTAGTTATTAGTCCGAAAGCAAAGTAGCACGATTTAATCGATAGTTAGCCGAAGGACAAAATCTTTTAAAACGGCTTCTCGTGTATCTCCTTAAGTTCATATCTTGGCATAACTCGTATCACGATTTGAGACCTTTCTCGGACCGATATTTGGCATGTACTTCATACTTCAAATCTTGGGAAGACGTTCTTGAAATTATGGTCTTATCTTCATATATTTGGAATTTCTTCACTTGACGTTTTTGAGAGATTCTTCATATTTGGACCATGACTTCATCATTTTTCTTCAATCCTTGTTTTGGACTTTGATATACAACGATCCGCCTCCTTTTCGGACTTGGATATATTTATCCTCATACCTTGTAAGGGTCTTTTTGGATAGACTTTCTCCATGATCTTTAGGGGAGTAATTGCTTTTCGTCGTGTGTCTTGATCCTTCATATTGATTTAAGAATAATGATACTTCACATCATCTTGGATCTTTAGCAAAAATAAAGCTCCTCGTGCCTTGTTAGGGCCTTTTTGGATGATCACCAATCTTCGCGTCCCGCTTCAATAAGTTATGCCTTGGCTATGAACTCTATTCAACCCCGAGCAACTTTTAAACGATCTTGCGCTAGAGGCTAAGTAACCTTTCAAATCGTACGACCTTACTTATTGCAATTATTATTATTCCTAATGCATTGATCTTATGGGAAGAAAAAGCCATAATTAAAAACATATGAGTTTTTGAAAGAATTCATGTTCTACGTTTAACATGATCACTTGTCTAACTCTATCATCTCTTGTTCTTCACTATATAAAGACCTCTAATTAAAGAGACTCGTGAATACTTAGCCATGCAAGTCAAAATTAGGCCAAATTTGGATTAGCTTTCATTAAGACTATATCAAATCAAAGTTTTGGGTTTTCAAGCCACCTATAGGATCTTGCACTTTCTTGGACTTTTTCAAGTTTAGAGAATGCATTTTATAGTTCCCCTGATAAGTGACTTTCTAGGATCAATTATAGGAACTTGCGAAAAGTTCTTGTTCTTAACCCGTATTGTAACACCCCCAAATTTATACAACTCAATACGGCGGAAGACTAGTTGGTGTTACGGGATAGCACATTACTCACATCATAGACAATGCTTAGAAATCGCGTCGTTTATTAAAAATCATTTCCATTCATAATTATCAAAGTTACATCGGTCCCAAGTCATTATATTTCATAGAAACTTTTACAAAGTATTTGAATGGAAAATATTGTTTAAGTGCGGGCCATGAATTCTTGTCGTCTTCCCGAGAATTACCTTCAAGTACCTGAGATAAAATATGTTAAAAGAAAAGGTCAGCGATAACGCCGAGTGAATTCATAGAGTTTAATAAATTCCATCAATATAACTTTGGTATAAAATTATTACCAAAAATCATTTCGTACAAACCATTGTAGTAGGCCATAAAATAGCCAAAATCGTTTTATACAAATATTTATCAAAATCATAATATAGGCATTTGCCTTAAAAATCATTATACGAATCATTGTCGTTAAAAACACCATACAATACGTTTTGCAACGTTGTATAGATTAAATAAAAACCGTTATATGAATATGGTTATAAAAAGCCTTAAAAATCATTATACGAGCCAATGTCGTAAAAAAGTCATACAATACGTCTTACAACGTTGTATGAAAATAAAAACTGTTATATGAATATGGTTATGAAAACCAAAACAGAAACATAATATCAATAGTATGACCCAGTATTGCTAGTCAGGCAATACATCGTAATTCGGAGCGTCTAGCAGTATTTCGTTAGTTTTGGATTATTATAAGCCGCATGACATTGTTACCTTACTAAACCAACAACGGGTAGCTAACCCGATACCAATTTTTCCCATCTAAAGTAGCGTGTCGTCACAAAGGTCACGCTATGGAAATCTTCTCATACATAAATTCGCTTACCAATCAATGTGGCACGACGGGGATCAACCGTCAAGGCGCGAACTGGGGTGATCGTCCCCAAATAGTACTATTAAATGCATAAGCGTCTACCAAATCCCGGTAGTTCACAATTCATGCTAATGGTACTTTTAGTGACATAACCTAACTTTAATAATCCATTTGATTTCATCTATCGGGTCCTTTAATCATTTATCGGGTCATACAATCGGGTCATACAATCGGGTCATTCAATCATTCGGGTCCAAATCAATAAACAAGCAATCGGGACAAATGTTGTCCTATTTTATAAAAACTAACATGTTATCTCCCTCGCGGGTTTATAAAACATTTCATTAAAACATTTAAAAGAGTGCGAGGCTATGAACTCACGTTGATGTGGGAAGGCGGGTTATCGGCAATTCGGACGTACGGTACGTGCTTCAATCACGGAAACCTAGACAAATAATAATCGGTCTTAGACGTTTGTCCAATGACTTTATAAAAATAACAATTATGTATACATATGATGATTATATATATATGATGATCAAGTGGGTTTACATATTCTCGTTTACTCATTTTAGTGTTATGTGTCGATAACTTTTATACTAGTTTACTAGTTTTACCTATTTACGTATTTTAAGTCCAATAAACTTATTATAAGTTCTTCAACTTGTACTAATCCATTTTTTTACTTATATTATCAGTAATTAAACTTTACAAGTTTAGCCCAAATGGGTTAAGCCCAATAATAAGTTTATAAGTGTTTTAGTCCATTTTTGTTGTATTATTAGTCCAATAACGTTAATTTAGTCCGTTAATGTCCGTATGTCCTATAGTTCGGGTCTTATCGGTTTTTACTTGTTATACATGTCTATATATCAGTATATGAGTTTTACAAAGTTTACATTAGACGGGTCCAACCATCTAAGTTTTATTTAACAAAAACGTTAATTTTACGGTATTAGCCGAAAAAGTCGTAAAAATTATGTTTTATAGTTTTATAACTTATAAAACTTAACAAGTTACCATTTTTATAAAATGTCCACTTATTTACCATTGTACATATTTATATAAATGTATTATATAAGTTAGTGGGTTTTAATTTATATTTTATACTATTAAATTTTGACTGCTTATATAATAGTATTATACTTTAATTTCCAAAATCTGATTTTTATCTTCACTTTCACCAAAACTGCCATATCTAGAGTTCTATATGGAGATAGAAGCTCAAATTTTTATCACATAAACTACATGATATGTGATACATTTAACTCTCCTATAGCTACTGTTGAATCATCTTCTAAGTATTTTCTAAAAATCGTCTAAAACAGTGAACTCAGATTTGTATCTTAAACTTGTTTTGATCATATATCACTCATTACAATGATTCCATTGCATGGCCAACTCTCACATGTGTACAAGACATATAGCTTACTGTAAATGGATTCTACTTCAACATTTTATCAGTCCACGACCTGTTTTTTTACTGTTTTATACAGCCATCACTTTTAAGCAAGATTTTATCCTTGTTCTTTATTGTTTTTCACCTTTTTAATCATGTTTATCAACACCAAATCCCCACATAACATTTTTATCATCATATAATCATCATATACATATAAAATAAGAAATAAAATACATGTTCACATAATCAAAATAACTAGAAGATGAGGAGGACAATCTTTATACCACCATGATGATGTAGGCTGTGATCAAAACATGGATTTTGATGGAGAAACTTGTGATGCACCAAGACCATCTTCATGACCACCATGCTTCATGAACACCTTGTAGAAAATCAGCCCTAATTCTCCATATAAACTCCTCCTTGGATGTTAAAACTTGCACCAATCTTCATCTTTTTGAATGGAGATTAACATATGTTAATTATAACATATGTTTGTGGTTAAAATTTGTATGAATGGGATGTTTTGAAGGCTATATGGGACGGAATTTTTGAGAGGGTGAGAGAGAAGTGTGAGTTGATTTGCATGTTAGAAATGGGAGTAATGGTTTGTAGTAGATGGTTTCGAGTTGTTGTGAAAAGCTTAACTTGTAATCTTTGTTACAAGTGTAAGGCTTGTTAGCTACACTTGACACCTCATGGGTGGTAAGTAGCTAGTTTTGGCCGGTTTTGGGGGTGGGACAAGTGTCCCACTTGTCTCATCCCCATTTATTTACGGGTACTCCTCGATTCTAGTTTCCTCGATTTGCGTGCCCTCGGGTCGTTTTATGAAAAACGTTTTTATAAATTATGAATCAACGGCACAAAACGAATCTAATAAAAATTGTCTCATCAAAAACGGAGTTCGAAAACGTAAATACGTAATCCTAGGGTTTCTGGTTTAGTCGTAAAGGACGTTAAATTAAAGTCGTAAGTCCTAATCTCTTCTCGTAAATTTGTGAGTTTATGAACTAACACAAATTTAAAACTCCAAAATAATATTCACGGACATATTTATTTTCTGAAATATCGGACTGTCACCAAGGACGGTGTATGTAAACGTAATCACGTAACGTAGAATCCTCCGGTTTAGACGTAGTCGATGCTACTTCAAGACGTAAATCCAAATTTCTTCCCAAAAATAAGTGAGTTCATATTGTAACATTAAAATAATGTTTTCAAATAAATATTGAGAATAAAATATCAATCATAAATTGACGGATTATCACAGCATTTACCCCTAAACAGGATCTTTGTCCTCAAATATCATGTTACCTTACTACTCGCTTCTTATATAGTTAAAGCCATGTGGGTATTTCCTCCACATTCGGTCTTTTCTCACAAGTGCAATTCATTACAATACGCGAGTTCTATCAAACATAACTACGGGAATAAGATCAGGCTTAATGTTGACTTACTTTCTCTTTCCATGATGTTCACGGGTTTCTGATGAATGCAACTTTTTGCCGACCTAAGCTTTACTAAGAAGAATTCAGATTTTTACTTGATAGATATTCCATCAAGTTCGATTTTCGAAACATAATTCACGCAGTTCTTGAAGTCATAGGGTAGATCCAGCTTATATGCCTTTCAATCCCAACTTTTACATCATCTCAATGGTCCCATACAACGGGGACTTATATCCCATGATTTGTCAGATCATGAATTTATTTTTCCAAGGTTAAAAATTGTGGCATAACTTCGCTACCCATTTGGCACTTCAAGATCTACATTTCATATTCACATAACCTCCTGCCCGCTATCGGCAGTCAATAATCAAATCCTAATTTCAACAATCATTTCAGATCTCGCGGGTCGGGTATTTTGTAAGGTTAGGTTCGCCATCATAGGAAACCTTAAACCTAAAAGACATGTCCAACTCACAGTGGGTGTATGTCGGGTGTCTTCATCTCAACTCCTGCTTACAGATGCTCTAATTTCTAAATCTTAACAAGATTCGATCTCGATCCTAATATGATGATCATCAATGATAATCTCTCCAAAGGAAAACGATTTTATGGTCTATTACCAAAGGTCAATCATTCAAACATAAAACAACACTTATATTACTTTGTATCGTTACTTTACCTCGTCCCTTCGGATTGGGGTGGTATATAGTACTCTCATCAAGGTTCGTTCTCAATGATTTCTGAGCAAATCTCTAGAAATTCGATGCGAAGCGAGGATCTTGATAAAGATGTCCGATACAGGCAAACTATGTTTACATAATTCTTTTGCACTTATCATTAACGGGAATGATATTAGCAGATTTGGTCAGTCTGTCGACGATGACCCAAATCGAATCAAATTCAGATGATGACCTTTGCAATAGCTTAGAAGTTACTAATGTATGAGGCGATGTCTGCCTTCATAATTGCCATCAGTACAACTTCTTCAGAAAAAGATACTTTTAGTCAAAAATGACATACATATAATACTTATACTTACAAATTCCAACATAACTCCATCTCACAATCCTCTATATTTAGGCAACCACCAGTGGCCTTTTATACATTTAACGCTATCGGCTTCTCAATTCTAATGGTTCACATTAGCCGCGAACCCCTTTTTATTATCTATATTATCCTTCTTACAAGCATCGGTTATTTTTTATATTGTTCGGCAATTTAGTTTGTACAATCATTATTAAGAAATATATCTTAATTGAATCTTTATACTTTCTATATAATATGTCAGTAATTACGTTCATCTTTCCTAGATGGAATAATTATCGTGTCCGTATTTATTCAAAATTTCTTTCTTCATATCTCCTATGTTTTAGTTTCGTCTTTACTATTATCTTTATCTGTTTTACTCAATCCGGCGTTTTAAAGCGTCGATAATTATTACAAGTAATCAAATAATAATTAGTTAATTTTTATGAAACGTAAACGTAAAAATTTTAAATTTCTTAGTTCGTCCAATTATATGAAAATGTTCAATATAAATTTGAATTTAATTAACAAGATTTTCGTTGATTTATCGAAAATAATTAAAATAATTAATGAGATCCGTAAATGTTCGAAAAATCTTTGTTTATACTTTGGTCAAAAATTTTCTTAGTTGAAAAGCCGAAATTTTCGTTTCAAATTCCAAGTCATGGTTTAAATGTTTTCTTCAATCCCTTTTAGGTTGTTCTGAGTTACGCACAAACATTTACCCCTAAACAGAAGTTTAGTTAAAGGTTTAGTGTATAAGGGAATAATCTCTTTAAAATCCTTTGTTAAAACATTTGTCAAAACATATTTCCATTTATTTTTGGTAAAATCCAAAGTCTTAAAAGGGCTCTTAATTTTTGAAGAGTCAATTTATATTCCATTATCTATTAATCACATGGTTAAATCATGTAAAGGTTCAAGTCTTTAATCACGTGCTAATTATTCAAGGTTCAGGTTTTCACTGTTCGGCCAATTCAGGGGAATCTATAAATAATTATTAACTCATTCTTATTCTTATAAACAAACATATGGTCCTTAATGATCACGAGCATGAATTTATCAAATTACAGCCTACACACGTGATTCACCAAGTTTATGAATACTACATGTGCATTGTCAATCCAAACGACATCACGTAAAACTCATAACGTTCATTACAAGTACCGGATGTAGTGATTGGAATATATATTCCTTTTCGCAGATGCGAAGTTGATGATAACCATGCTGAGGATCAAAAACCTTGTAAATGATCGAACAAATCTTCCATTTCGAGTTATGGATATCGTTTTCGATTGTCAATTTACTCAGTTCACAGTAATCTATAAATATAAGGAATGATAACACCATAGCTCTTCAGGATGACAGGCTTGGTATAATAAAATCTTTTTCCGACAACTCTCTCAGTTGTACGGTAATTCCTTTAATTTAGATGGTACTGACATATAATGCAGAAGCCACAGGTGCAGCACCGGGAATATAATCAATACCAATTTCAATCTGCCTTAATGGCAAAAGTCTAGGTAATTCACCAATAATACCTCTTAAAGTTTCAGATAACATAAACATCTTTTAATAAATTCATATTAGGTTCTTCTAGATTATAATATCTATGACTAACTCACAACCATTCATGGTATAATTTCAAGTCTAAATGCAGGATATGGTCATCCATCAAGAATTATTCAGATCACCTTTGATAATCAACATCTTATCATTTAGGGGAATTCTACTTGAGTTCCCATCAATTAAGACAATGTCGTCATGTCATAATCAATCAATCCATTCTACTGGCACTATCAACTTTCCAGTTTCATTGCCGTCGATAAGATGTGAAATTCTCAAAAGACTAATAATAACTCATAATCCTTCACAATTCAAGGATATCTGGAGACGTAACTAACCTTAAAAGAGTAGGGTCAACGCATAATCTACGCGATAGAATTTCAAATCAGATACAGACGAAAACATTTAACGAATATGAATATATCCCATGTTTTCATAATTTGAGTACGCATTCGAAAGCTCCTCGGATCGTTACCCAGGTCATTTAAATGAAATAAAATCATAAGAAATGATAAGAACGTCAATACATCCAGTCGGGTATCAACACTCGATAATCAAATACTTTTCCTAAGAATCTTACTACGGGAGAATTGGACAAGAAAGAATTGTCAATTGTCAAATACGACAATTTCCACAGATGAGTAAATTCAACTCAGAAGAATAGATGTTACAGGCACATATATAGGTGTCCCTAACACTATGTCCTTATTTTTCACTTCTTGCAGATCTCATAAAATTTATTCTTTAACAATCTTCAAAGAAAATTTAGTGTTTATTAATCAGTTTTATGGTGACTACTAATCAGCCTTGCATGGTCCCTTCTAAATTGTATGTAGGCGCGCAACTATATAAAATTTCAAGATTAACGATGCAATACTCAGTTCGTCAAAATTTTATCATCATGTTTATAATAAAAACGTTTTCATGCTTAATTCTTAAATAAGAATTCAAAAATATATTTACAAAGATTTTCTTTGTTATGGAAATAATTAAGTTTCCAAAGCTTTTCATAAACAACTTCATTTTGATATCATCACTTATAAATCTCACTTTGAATAATCCTTATTGTGATGAAAATCCAATTTTTCTCAAGGGATACTGTTTTAACTTTATAAAAACAATGAGTGATCTGCAGAAAAGTGATGAATGCTTGTTCACCAAGAATTAACTACGATATGATAGGAAATGAGCTTAGCCAATTAATCATGAGGTTCATGATCTCGATGGCACTCAAAAGAATAATCCACAACGTAACTCAAATCGAGATGAGTACTTGTTCAATGGTTGCATCACTAATGCGAACATTAGGATGAAGCAATAAAAGATAGATAACATCGATACATGTAGGATTTAGCAATCAAAGGTAGTATTTTTCATTAATCACAAACAAGTAAAAATTGTACCGTAACACATTACGTGTCACTATGTCATACAATTCTCAAAACTCATCCTACCAACTGATATCTCAGTTAAGTTAGGGATTTTAAAAGATACCACAATGAATACTAATCTACAAGAGTCATTAGGTGTTCCACATGTCCCGGAAGATCCATTGGTCCAATTCAGAAGAAGATTTCTTCAATTTATTTCTTGGACACTGGGCATCCTCGTTAGTGGACAATGGCCTAGGAACAACACTTATCACAAACTAACAATCATTTAAAACCTTATAATTCAATCACAGGACTTAACGACTTCTATTAATAATCTCATATTCCATACGGGTTAAATTTTACTTTATTCAAGTTTCAACCAACTTATTCTTAATTCGATATCCTACCTCATTTTCCAATACTTTCAGCCTTATTTATAAACCTTAATAGGGCAATACAAGCTCGATATGATCAACACTTAATTTCCAATCCTATAGCTCTTACAACAACAATTATCAAATGAGTCACTAGTATGAGATGACTCATACGTTCAATTAGACTTCTCGGAAAGGTACTAGTGGCATGAGGCTTTTGGGTAATGGTTCCAATGACAGCCTCAAGTGCAACATTCACCCTTTCGATTTCAATTTAAGAATTGGGTGACAACGAATCAGATGACATCTTTCTAGGTGGTAACGTTTTGTCAAACTCCGCTCTATAAGGAAAGATCGTCATGACATCGATATCAGATTTAATCTCGCCAATTCTTCTTTAGTATCACAATCAACTAATGTCTACAATTCTACGAATATCAATCAATTTTTGGGATCATAAATATCCACAACTTGGTTTAGATCTAGGATAGCTAGAATTCCTACGAGAATAGCTTCGATTAATTTGCTAGGGGAGTTAGGGTTACTTGTGACAATCGACGTCGTATAAATACCTCGTATAAAAATCAAAATAATCATCAAACAATCATGTAATAAAATTACATCATATATATATAATCCAATATATATATATATATATATATATATATATATATATATATATATATATATATATATATATATATATATATATATATATATATATATATATATATATATATATATATATATATATATATATATATATATATATATATATATATATATATATTAAAATAACACTTCTCAGTCTTGGCCTTGTCGATAACTCGGGAATTCTTCGGCACCGTTATAGTCAAAAGATTTTTAGACATTTTTAGAAAAATGTTTTTAGTTAAAAGATTTTGAAATGTTTTATTCAAAACCTTAGTTTTTAAAAATCTTTCGTTCTCTATAACGAGAGCTCTAGTACCAAACTGTAACACCCCCAAATTTATACAACTCAATACAGCGGAAGACTAGTTAGTGTTATGGGATAGCACATTACTCACATCATAGACAACGCTTAGAAATCGCGTCGTTTATTAATAAATCATTTCCATTCATAATTATCAATGTTACATCGGTCCCAAGTCATTATATTTCATACAAAGTTTTACAAAGTATTTGAATGGAAAATATTGTTTAAGTGCGGGCCATGAATTCTTGTCGTCTTCCCAAGAATTACCTTCAAGTACCTGAGATAAAACATGTTAAAAGAAAAGGTCAGCGATAACGCCGAGTGAATTCATAGAGTTTAATAAATTCCATCAATATAACTTTGGTATAAAATTATTACCAAAAGTCATTTCGTACAAACCATTGTAGTAGGCCATAAAATAGCCAAAATCATTTTATACAAATCTTTATCAAAATCATAATATAGGCATTTGCCTTAAAAATCATTATACGAATCATTGTCGTTAAAAACACCATACAATACGTTTTGCAACGTTGTATAGATTAAATAAAAACTGTTATATGAATATGGTTATAAAAAGCCTTAAAAATCATTATACGAGCCAATGTCGTAAAAACGTCATACAATATGTCTTACGACGTTGTATGAAAATAAAAACCGTTATATGAATATGGTTATGAAAACCAAAACACAAACATAATATCAATAGTATGACCCAGTATTGCTAGTCAGGCAATACATCGTAATTCGGAGCGTCTAGCAGTATTTCGTTAGTTTTTGATTATTATAAGCCGCATGACATTGTTACCTTACTAAACCAACAACGGGTAGCTAACCCGATACCAATTTTTCCCATCTAAAGTAGCGTGTCGTCACAAAGGTCACGCTATGGAAATCTTCTCCTACATAAATTCGCTTACCAATCAATGTGGCACGACAGGGATTAACCGTCAAGGCGCGAACTGGGGTGATCGTCCCCAAATAGTACTATTAAATGCATAAGCGTCTACCAAATCCCGGTAGTTCACAATTCATGCTAATGGGACTTTTAGTGACATAACCTAACTTTAATAATCCATGTGATTTCATCTATCGGGTCCTTTAATCATTTATCGAGTCATACAATCGGGTCATACAATCGGGTCATTCAATCATTCGGGTCCAAATCAATAAACAGGCAATCGGGATGTTATATCCTGATTTTATCAAAACTAACATGTTATATCCCTCGCGGGTTTATAAAACATTTCATTAAACATTTAAAAGAGTGCGAGGCTATGAACTCACGTTGATGTGGGAAGGCGGGTTATCGGCAATTCAGACGTACGATACGTGCTTCAATCACGAAAACCTAGACAAATAATAATCGGTCTTAGACGTTTGTCCAATGACTTTATAAAAATAAGAATTATGTATACATATGATGATTATATATATATGATGATCAAGTGGGTTTACATATTCTCGTTTACTCATTTTAGTGTTATGTGTCGATAACTTTTATACTAGTTTACTAGTTTTACCTATTTACGTATTTTAAGTCCAATAAACTTATTATAAGTTCTTCAACTTGTACTAATACATTTTTTTACTTATATTATCAGTATTTAAACTTTACAAGTTGGGCCCAAATGGGTTAAGCCCAATAATAAGTTTATAAGTGTTTTAGTCCATTTTTGTTGTATTATTAGTCCAATAACGTTAATTTAGTCCGTTAATGTCCGTATGTCCTATAGTTCGGGTCTTATCGGTTTTTACTTGTTATACATGTCTATATATCAGTATATGAGTGTTACAAAGTTTACATTAGATGGGTCCAACCATCTAAGTTTTATTTAACAAAAACGTTAATTTTACGGTATTAGCCGAAAAAGTCGTAAAAATCATGTTTTATAGTTTTGTAACTTATAAAACTTAACAAGTTACCATTTTTATAAAATGTCCACTTATTTACCATTTTACATATTTATATAAATGTATTATATAAGTTAGTGGGTTTTAATTTATATTTTATACTATTAAATTTTGAGTGCTTATATAATAGTATTATACTTTAATTTCCAAAATCTGATTTTTATCTTCACTTTCACCAAAACTGCCATATCTAGAGTTCTATATGGAGATAGAAGCTCAAATTTTTATCACATAAACTACATGATATGTGATACATTTAGCTCTTCTATATCTACTGTTGAATCATCTTCTAAGTATTTTCTAAAAATCGTCCAAAACAGTGAACTCAGATTTGTATCTTAAACTTGTTTTGATCATATCTCACTCATTACAATGATTCCATTGCATTTCCAACTCTCACATGTGTACAAGAAATATAGCTTACTGTAAATGGATTCTACTTAATCATTTTATCAGTCCATGACCTGTTTCTTTACTGTTTTATACAGCCATCACTTTTAAGCAAGATTTTAGCCTTGTTCTTTATAGTTTTTCACCTTTTTAATCATGTTTATCAACACCAAATCCCCACATAACATTTTTATCATCATATAATCATCATATACATATACAATAGGAAATAAAATACATGTTTACATAATCAAAATAACTAGAAGATGAGGAGGACAATCTTTATACCACCATGATGATGTAGGTTGTGATCAAAACATGGATTTTGATAGAGAAACTTGTGATGCACCAAGACCATCTTCATGACCACCATGCTTCATGAACACCTTGTAGAAAATCAGCCCTAATACTCCATATAAACTCCTCCTTGGATGTTAAAACTTGCACCAATCTTAATCTTTTTGAATGGAGATTAACATATGTTAAATGTTTGTGGTTAAAATTTGTATGAATGGGATGTTTTGAAGGCTATATGGGACGGAATTTTTGAGAGGGTGAGAGAGAATTGTGAGTTGATTTGCATGTTAGAAATGGGAGTAATGGTTTGTAGTAGATGGTTTTGAGTTGTTGTGAAAAGCTTAACTTGTAAGCTTTGTTACAAGTGTAAGGCTTGTTAGCTACACTTGACACCTGATGGGTGTTAAGTAGCTAGTTTTGGCCGGTTTTGGGGGTGGGACAAGTGTCACTTGTCTCATCCCCATTTATTTACGGGTACTCCTCGATTCTAGTTTCCTTGATTTGCGTGCCCTCGGGTCGTTTTACGAAAAACGTTTTTATAAATTATGAATCAACGGCACAAAACGAATCTAATAAAAATTGTCTCATCAAAAACGGAGTTCGAAAACGTAAATACGTAATCCTAGGGTTTCTGGTTTAGTCGTAAAGGACGTTAAATTAAAGTCGTAAGTCCTAATCTCTTCTCGTAAATTTGTGAGTTTATGAACTAACACAAATTTAAAACTCCAAAATAATATTCACGGACAAATTTATTTTCTGAAATATCGGACTGTCACCAAGGACGGTGTATGTAAACGTAAGCACGTAACGTAGAATCCTCCAGTTTAGACGTAGTCGATGCTACTTCAAGACGTAAATCCAAATTTCTTCCCAAAAATAAGTGAGTTCATATTGTAACATTAAAATAATGTTTTCAAATAAATATTGAGAATAAAATATCAATCATAAATTGACGGATTGTCACATGTATGAGCTAAGACTTTCGCGTTTTAAAGCTCCCTATATAAAAGTCTAGCAAAACTTGAATTGAGCAGGTTAAGGAATGTAAATGGCTCCAAATGCCCATCAAGTCAAAAATTAACTCTTATTCTACCCATCGGAAAATATACATTCGTGTCTTAAAAACACTTATGAAAACTAGGAAAATTTTTAAAATTTGGCCATTTTTAGCCTTATTAGCAACAAAAACAAAACATTGAAAGTTGGAAAGCGTGAGGGCGTAGCAAAACAAGTATCTATTCACCCCCCCCCCCCATACTAAAATTAAACATTGTCCACAATGTTTCGAGTCTAAAGGTGGATCACCCCTATACTAGAGACGAAGAATCGAATGCTTAAGTTCTAGAATGGAAACGGTGATCAACAATATATCTAAAGCCGTTTATTAAGTATGCTAAAAGATAATTGTTAGAACAATAAAGGATATTTCATGGATTCATGAAAAAATTCTTCAAGCAAACGATGGAGGTTCACGTAAACGAACACGAGAGTCTTCAATCGTAGATGATGATGATCTAGATAACACAATCACAAACAACCACAAGACAACGAGTTGGAAGGGTACAAGTCCCCTTATTAGTGAATAGTAAGCATAAAAGGATAAGCATGGGATATCCCCCACGAGGCACCTCGTTTTTTATTACCTAGTCATGAGCTCGACTCGATCCCCTCAATGCTAATTATCATTGGGGAAGGTGACTTGGTCGAGGTCAACCATTGAAGGAATTTCCCCACCAAAGTAGTGCTTAAGCCTATGTCTATTCACCTTGAAGTTAGGACCATCATCTTGAGCTAGCTCGATGGTCCCATAAGGAAACACTTGTGTAACGGTGAACGGACCCGACCAACGAGATTTCAATTTCCCGGAAAATATCTTAAGTCTAGAGTTAAAAAGTAACACTTGATCTCCATCGTTAAAAGCCCGGTTTTTAATCTTTTAATCATGAAACTTCTTAGTCATTTCTTTGAAAATTAATGAATTTTCATAAGCATTATCTCTTAATTCATCCAATTCATTCAATTGTATTTTCCGGTGATCTCCCGCGGTCTTCAAGTCAAAGTTTGTATGCTTAAGGGCCCAATATGCCTTGTGCTCGAATTCAATGGGCAAATGAAAATTCTTCCCATAGACTAACTTATAAGGAGTGCAACCGATAGGTGTCTTATAAGCGGTCCTAAAGGCCCATAAAGCGTCATCGATTTTGTCGGACCATGAAGCACGGTTTTCTCCAATTGACCTTTCTAAAATCCTCTTAAAAGCTCGGTTCGAAACCTCGACTTGCCCACTCGTTTGCGGGTGATAAGCCGTAGAAAGACGATGAGTAACTCCATATTTCTTTAAAACCTTTTCGAATTGGTCATTACAAAAATGGGTTCCATGATCGCTTATAATAGCATGAGGGGTTCCGAACCGAGAGAATAGTTGCTTCAAAAACTTCACTACCACGCGATCATCATTAGTAGATACAGCCTTAGCTTCCACCCACTTAGAAAGGTAGTCCACCGTGACGAGGATATACTTGTTACCATGAGACGATTGTAACGGCCCCATAAATTCTATACCCCATATGTCGAAAATCTCACACACTTGAATTATGTTTTGCGGCATTTCATCATGTTGAGACGATTTTCCTTGACGTTGGCACGAATCACACGACTTCACAAGTGTGTGTGCATCATGATAGATAGAAGGCCAAAAGAAGCCGGCATCGAACACTTTCTTTGTCGTGAGATTAGCACCGTGGTGACCACCCGTGGGTCCCTCGTGACAAGCTCTAAGGATGTTAGAAGCTTCGGCACCAAAAACACAACGTCGAACGAATTGATCCGCACAAACCCGAAAGAGATAAGGGTCGTCCCAAAAATAGAACTTGACGTCACGAAAGAATTTTCGCTTTTGTTGTGTCGTCATACTCTTAATTATGAAATTGCCCGCATGGTAATTTGCTATGTCGGCTAACCATGGGGTGGTGTCTTAGAATTCACTAAACCGAGAGTCTCGAGAGGAAATGTTTCGGTGATTTCCTTGTTCTCGAAAACATCTTTGTGAGGATCTTCTAGACGAGAGAGATGATCGGCCGCTAGATTCTCGGCTCCTTTTTTGTCAAGCACGGTGCAATCAAATTCATGGAGGAGGAGCATCCAACGAAGCAATCTCGGCTTAGCATCTTGCTTAGCTAAGAGATACTTGATAGCCGAATGGTTGGTATACACGATGATTTTAGTTAAGACGAGATAAGGTCGGAATTTCTCAAAAGCATAGACCACGGTAAGGAATTCCTTTTCCGTTGTGGTGTACTTTAATTGAGCCTCAGTCATCGTCTTACTAGCATAGTGGATAGGACGGAAATGATTTTCACAGCGTTGCCCTAAGACGGCCCCTATAGCATAATCACTTGTATCACACATGATTTCAAAGGGTAATTCCCAATTAGGAGCAACAAGAATGGGAGCTTCGGTAAGTTTCCTTTTGAGAGTTTCGAAAGCTAGAACACAATCCTCATTGAAATTAAAAGGAGCATCCTTCTCGAGAAGGTGTGTCATAGGTCGAGAGATTTTCGAAAAGTCCTTGATGAAACGACGATAAAAGCCCGCGTGGCCTTGGAAACTCCTAACTCCTTTAACGGTTTTGGGATGAGGTAACTTGGCGATGACGTCTACCTTAGCTTTATCGAACTCAATCCTCACTTTCGACACCTTATGTCCTAAGACGATTCCTTGTTTACACATAAAATGACATTTTTCCCAATTAAGCACAAGATTGGTTTCTTCACAACGTTTTAACATTTAGTCGAGATTAGATAAATACGACGTGAACGAATTGCCAAACACCGAGAAGTCATCCATAAACACTTCCATCGACTTCTCGATCATATCGTGAAAAATCGCCATCATACACCGTTGAAACGTACCCGGTGCATTACAAAGTCCGAAAGGCATCCTTCGATAAGCAAACGTTCCATAAGGACACGTAAACGTAGTCTTCTCTTGATCACGAGGGTCGATAGGGATTTGATAGTAACCGGAAAAACCATCTAAAAAGCAATAGAATTCATTTCCCGCGAGTCGCTCCAATATTTGATCCATGAAGGGCAAAGGAAAGTGGTCTTTAAGAGTGGCGTCATTTAACTTTCGGTAGTCAATACACACCCTCCAACCGGTCATAACACGAGTGGGAATTAACTCGTTGTTTTCATTAGGCACAACGGTCATCCCTCCCTTTTTAGGGACACAATAGATTGGGCTCACCCATGGGCTATCGGAGATAGGATAAATCACTCCCGCGTCAAGGAGTTTTAACACTTCCTTTTTAATGACATCGTGAATTTTGGGATTCACCCTTCTTTGACTTTGAATTGCGGGTTTGTAGTCCTCCTCCATTAAAATCTTGCGAGTACAAAATTTTGGGTCAATACCCTTAATGTCAGAAATTTTCCACGCAATTGCCCCTTTATGAGCTTTAAGAACTTTCAAGAGCTCGGTTTTTTCATCATTAGCAAGACCTCTTGCAATAATAACCGGCAACTTGTCATCACCTTCTAAGAATGCGTATTCAAGGTAAGAAGGAAGATCTTTCAATTCCAGGATAGGTGGTTCCTCGATTGAAGATTTTGGTTCAACACTCATAACTTCCATCGGCGGAAGAAATGGTGGAATAGAAGTATCATCACTAATCAACACCTCATCTTCATTGTCGATTTCATTTTAAGTGAGATCGCCTCCTTGGAATGGAGTGAGATTTGGTGTAGAATTAGCAAGAATCGGATCCAAAATAGTGGGATTGCCACTTGACGAGCTATCGGAAAAACCTAACACTTCTTGTGAAAACTCATCGCAAACCACATCAACGATGTCAATGTGATTGATGGTAGCGATTGCATAAACATGAGAAGGTTTCGAGTTTTGAGTAGCATTTATAACAAAATCCTCTTCGTTGAATCTCAAAGTGATAGTTCTTGCATGAACGTCGATAAGCGATCTCGAGGTGTTTAAAAATGAACAACCTAAAATTAGAGGAACTTGAGGATCCGCGGGGATGTCAACTACTATAAAATCAACGGGATAGTAGAACTTCCCCACTTTCGCGAAAACATCTTCGGCTACTCCACATGCTAAAATCATAGAATGATCGGCCATCTCGATAGACATGTTCGAAGGAATAAGAGCCGGAAGCGAAAGCGATTTCCAAATGGAAAATGGCATCAAATTAATGCTCGCACAAAGATCGGCCAAGGCAAGGCATTCTTTCATATCTTGTATGTCACAAGGAATGAGAAACTTTCTGGGGTCACCAACTTTTTCTGGTATGCGGTTAAGATAAACCGAAGAACAATTAGCAAGCTTTGAAAGATTTTCCTTATCGCTCATCATACTTTTAAAAGTGGATGCGGAACGAGGCATATACAACAACGCGTCGGCTAAACTCACATCAAAATGCACTTGTTGAAACATTTTTATAAAAATCTCGATTTGTTGTTTGTTACGTTCTTGCAATTTCTCTTTGTTTCGTCTTGAAGGGTAAGGTAAGGGTGGTTTAGGTTGGACATTAGGCAACGACCTTGGAATCTCGGGTTCCATGATTGGTATTGGTTCAACCGTAGGTGTGGTATGAGCGGTACTTCGTGGGATTGTAATATGCTCCTTTTCGACCATCACCTTGGGTTCTTTCTCTATTTCCTTTTCCGTAGAAGTACTTGGACGAGAGATTGGTTCCTTGAAAGTTTTACCACTTCGTGTAGTAATAACCTTCATTTCTCCCTTCGGGTTTGCAATGGTATCACTAGGAAGACCACCCGAGGAAGAGGGTTTACACATGATTGCTTCAAACATTTTAGCCATTCGGTCCTCAAATTTAGATTGCCTAGCATCCGCTTTTAACAATTCTTGCTTAATCTCATATTGTCCTTGTTCCATCTTTTGTTGATTTTGTTGAAGACGTTGAACATTTCCTTCCATTTTATTTCCATGAGTTTTAAGTTCATTAGCAAGTTCGTTTTTAATCTCGTTTTTCAACCCGGATCTTAAGCTAATCATCTCACGTTGCATGTAATTTAGCATCATTTGCTTTAGCATAATCCAAAAATTCTCCTTGAAGATTTTTAGTGTGAGCATTTTGAAAACCTTGTGTAGTGTTTTGAAAATCACGGTTTTGGTTTTGATTAGTGACTTGTCCATTCCCACTTTGATAATTCCCCTTGTTGTAGTTACGTGAATTGCCTTGGTAATTACCACCTTGTTTGTTGTTTCGATAGTTATTAGCATTTTGATTTGGTGGAGCTTGATTTGGGCGGGAACCATGGCCGTTTTGGTTGTAAGTTCCCGTTGCTACATAATCACTCGAAGTGTTACCATCCGCGGTAATGCACTCGGAAAGATCATGAGCTCCACCACACGACAAACAATTCTTAGCAACCGCTTTAACCGAAGCGGAACTTGAAGCTTCTTGAGCTTTCCAATGAGACATAAGATTAGCAAATCTATCGAAAAACCGATTTTCCTCATTAGCTTCATCATGTAAGGCATTAATGCTACGAGACGATGATGACGATGACGAACCCAAATAGGCAACACTCGGTGTGTTACGAGGGCTATAAACCTTAGATCTATTCTCGATAATCTTTAAAGCTTCATCGGTCGTTTTGCAAAAAACATTACCACCCGCGGCGGCATTCAAATAATCTCGTTCATGATCATTAAGCCCATTATAAAAAGTATCAATTTGATGTAATTCCGAAAAATCATGGTGTGGACATTCATGTAACATTTCTTTAAAGCGTTCCCATGCCATTGAAAAACTTTCATTATTTCTTTGCACAAATCGTGAAATCTCATTTTTCAAATGTGTTGTTTTAGATGGTGGAAAAAACTTGTTCACAAACTTAGAAACGAGATCACCCCATGTCAAAATCGAATTTGGCGGTTCTTTCTCAAGCCAAATTTTAGCGGGTCCATCTAACGAGTATGGAAACAACATCATCTTAATGGCGTCATGTGGAACATCCTTAAACTTGCTAGTGGCGGTGAGACGATTAAAATTCCTAATGTGATAATGCGGGTTGTCTTTCTCATGACCTCTAAACTTATTAGCTTGTAACATCGACATTAAACCCGTCTTAATCTCGAAATTCTCCGCAAGGATAGCGGGAATCACAATGGCCTCTCCAAAACCCTCGGTGGGTGCTTGTAGCAACTCCATTATAGTACGATTAGCCATGACGACTTCTTGTTCTACAATAGGTTCAACAATTGGAGGTTGTTCTTCAATCAACGTCTCTTGATTGGCTTGCTTTTGAAGACGTTTACGAGCTCGTTTTGCTTGATTACGAGTCATCATAAACTTCACGAAGAATGGGAGGTGAGCAAAGAAGATTCTTTTTGGGTGTTTTGTGAATTTTCAATTTTTTTTATGTTTTTGATTGTTTTTAATTTTTTTTGGATTTTGGTGTATCTTCGTAGACAACAATCTACCAAATCTCTTCTCGAATCAAACTCTTGATTAAAGAAGCCTCAAATGAATGAAAACGATCACGTGGAGTGAACGTCTTCGACTGACTTTAGAACTTTGGTGAAAACCAAATTGTTCAAGAGGGTTTAATCACAAAGAAACCAAGCAAATATATTATACGTAATAATACTTTGGGCGGCAAAACCCTCGATTAGACTTCAATCTCAAAATACTCACAAGCAATCGGGGAAACGAGGTGGCGCGAAGCACTTAAGAGCTTTTTTCCTTAGGGTATATTTTATAATACCCGCCTTATACCCACCTTATAGTTTGTATTTTTCAAAATCGAGCTTCAGGAAAGTATTTATCTATTTTTGCCTTTTTCTTTTTGTTTGAGATTAGAATACAATAATTAGGAGATCAAATCCCAATTAAGGTTGTGTTTTCACACTTTTGGATATACTTTGTATTGATTGTGATACTTAATACAATATAGTAATAATAATTTCACAAGAAAAACCAAGAAAACCGATAATACGTATTAGTAGAGTTCTACTAATACAAATACTATTTATGGTTAATATTAAAAACAACAATGCAAATTAATCACGACACACCTCCCCGGCAGCGGCGCCAAAATGATTGTGGTAAATTACGACCTTTAGGAAAAGGAGCGTAAAAGCGGTAAGTATTAAGTGACGATTTAGGAAAATCAAGCACTAATGACCCTTATGATATGAAAGTTCGTTTCCCAAGGAGGTATATGTGTGTGAAAAAGATGTAAATGATTTGAGATTAATATTGGTTTAAAAGGGGATGAGAAAAGAAGATGACGAAGACGTGAAAATTATTACTACGACGACAAAACGTAAAACCGTAAAAAGCTCAAAAATAAAAATTAATTCTAAAAATTACCAAAAATTCAGCAAAAATCAAAATAAATAAACTAAGAGTTTACCAATGATCAAAACTTTTTCAAACCTTTTAATTAATTAAATATTCAATTTTTAAATGCTAATTAAAGCCCTAAAAATCAAATAAATTATCAAAAAGCCCAAATAAAGAAATTTCAATTCGTAAACCTCTAAAATGACCTAAAAAGATTAAAAACTATTTTTAGAAATTTTTAAACTATAAAAACTATTTAAAATGATTTAAAAACTATTAAAACTTACAATAATTATAAAAATTAATCTAAAAGTGATAAAATTATTCTAAAAGTTGAAAAAAAATCCTATTTTAATGTATTTAAGCTAAGAAAAATGTAAAAAGTTGAAAAATGTGAAATTTGAAAAATAATAATAAAATAATATTAAAATAATATAAAAAATCTAAAAATTATAAAAAAATCTAAAAACTTGCAAACTAGTTTATTTTAACCTAATTAAACAGAAAATGAAAGTGAAATGACCAGAATATCCCTATTGGGCACTCAAATGGGCCAAAACCGAAAACAATCCACTTAAATGGACTTTTTAGCCCAAAAAGTCAAACCTTGCCCAATTAACTTGGAAATCCCCAATCTGACTCAAAATTCAATTCTAAACACAAAACTCTAAAGGCCCAAAAGCTAAAAGTGAGCTTATCACAGCTTAATAAGCAAACAGCTTATCCTTATTGGGCCAATAAGCCCATTAAGCCATAAGCTCTAATTTGACACACAACCTTCTTTTGGGATGCTTAAGAGATCTGTAAAAAGAAATTTTGAAAAAGCACACTCAATAAGCCAGAAATAAGCAAAGTAATATTTCACTAAAAGACAAAATAGTCGGGTTTGAGATTTAGGGCACCTCGGAACTTGATTCAACTTGCAAAATGTGACAAATGAACTCAATAAGCCAAATCAATCAACAAAATTCCAATAAGCTAAACCAATAAGCCAGAATGAACCAATAAGCACTTATGAAAAAGTCAATTAAGTTGGTTTTCTAGTCAAACCCTAAAGTCAACCCACCAAATGCTCCAGTATGAACAAATGGGTCATATAATGAGCACCTATTACAAAATCCAATTTGTTGCTGGTTAAAGTAAGCTATTTTAGCTTATTGATAAGCTGAAACCCAATTAACACTAGCAGTGGCTAGCAGCAGGGGAAAGGAGTTCCCACTGCTTTGACTATTTGACCAAGCTTTTTAGAGAGATTTAGTTGGATTCAATTGGAAACAAAGGCACCCTTGTGATCAGTGAATCACAAGGAGTCAATATCAACAAGAAAATCACAATTTGGTTCACACAATAAGCCAGAAATAATCAAACAATCACCAGATATTGCTCAGACATGTGAAATAAAAAGTTATGCACAAATAAGCAGATATAGCATGAATAAGCCAACCAAATTCAACAGGATGCATACACAAGCTATATAAACTGTGAATAAGCACAGACAAACTTATATCAAAAACTGAATCAAAGTAAATAAGCAGAATCAAGCACAAACAGTTACTGATAAGAACAAGGTGAATATGCAGAAACTTTTGCTAATCTAATTGACCACAGATCCAAATTCAGGCACTCAAATCTCTTTCCCTGGTGTAATTAACCTAGATTTAACACTTGTTAACCCTAGTCTATGATTAGATCTAGGTGTCCTCTAAATTTCAACCAATTTCACCAAGTAACAAAGATTTTATAGCCCTTTAATGGATTTGAGTGTTTCAAACCACAAAACCTGCAAACAGATGAACAATAGCACCAAGTAAACAGATACCAACAATAAACAACACAATTCAACCACTTAACAAACCATAAAACCTGCTTATGCAGTTAACCCAAACACCCCTTAAAAACCTGTTTTGACAAATTTTCAAAGGCTTATCCAGATTCAACCCACAAATCAAACTAAAAACACCTCATAAACATCAAACAATGCCAGATGAACAATAATCAACAACAATAACACAGATTCAAGAACAATCATGCATAATCACCAAAATTCAGAAAATAAAGGAGAAAAATGAAAAGGGAGAAGGAGGAAACCTCCAAGACCTACATCCAGGCCCTGGATTGTTTGAGCTGAGGTACTAGCAGAACAAGTACCAGCTTCCAAGTACCTGCTAAGATGAACAAACAAAAGTGTTGCACAATAAACAAGCACTTTTCTGATTTTTGAAGCACAAGCCTTATGGATTAAAACCTTGCCTAAAAAACCTTCAAACTTGTAAATGGAACTCATAATTAGGCTATTCTAACACCAACTTTTAATAAACAAGAACAAGATTTCTCAAAATTCAGAAAATCAAATTTTATTAACTTAAAAAGGAATTACAAAGATTGATAGCCTAAAACTGGAACAAAATCTCTCTCACAGGTTGAGGAGTCGTTTTATAGGCAAATGCTAGCTATGCACTATTCACAAACCCTAGAAGTGAAATTCCTATAATGTCCTTGAGGTCTTCTTGACGATTCTTGGTTATGAGCTGTCCAAAATGATCTTGAGTGTTCACTTGTAGGATTATAAATCTTGCTTATGTTTTTAGAGAGAGAAAGAGATAGAGAGATGGTGGATTACACACACACTTAGAGAGAGAAACCAATGTTTTACTATGTGTAAAAATGAAACCACACCCCTCTCCATCAAAGGAGAGGGTTTATATACCCAAGCCTTGTGATGGGCTTGGGCTTACAATGTTGGGTCGGCCTACACATGTTGTAGGCTAGGCTTGTCTTTGTTTGTTTAATAAAGATATTAACTAAACTACGAGCTATTACATGGACTATCGTTGGAGTGACCGATCCTTCCTAATACGTAAAACGTATTTCCAACAATCTCCCCCTAAGGGAGGTCACTCCAAACAAGGGCGTTACCCGAGTTACAATAATGAAATAAACCTAGCATACTATGCTTTGTCTTGAGCTCGTAGTCTTCGTCTTTCTTTTCCTTTTTCTTTTCTGGTGAACATGCTGATGTGATCTTTGATATCAATCTTTGGGCATTAATCTCTTGCCTTGATTTCGTGCATCCATCACTTGTGATCTTCGCCTCTTCGTGACACCATGTCCCACATACTTATACCTTTGTAATTCTTGAAAGCTTCAGAGTTTGATACAGCGGAAGACTTAACTTTTAGGCTTTCTTGAATTAAATGAGATATTAAGTGCATACAGTATAAGCATGCGGGGACGACTTCTTCTTGGATTCCGCAACGCCACCGTCTTTAAATGCCGCAACATAAGTAGACACGAACGAAATGGCTTTGAACATTTCATTCTAATTCGGTAGCATTTTACCTCCGGTCGGTGAAGACCGTTGGACGATATTAGATATCGTACCCGTGACGGATAGTTTCAATTAAGTAACTTCCTGACAGGATTTCACGGGTAAACCCGTTCTCTTTATTCGACCGTCCAAAGCTGACTGCGAACATAAAGAGTGAATCATTTGGATAAAGATATCCGCATGATTTGAAGCCGTCAATTCATGTTCCTGGAACAAGTGAAATTCAATTAAGAACCGCACCATCGTTGCTTTCCAGTTGTCACGAGCTTGATTCGTATAGAATCTTGCAAGTTACCTACCAAGTGCTGTTTGAGGTTAACACTAGAAGGATTTCCACTCATCATCGTGAACACAAAGGTATCACTCTGAGTGTTTTGGCAAGATCACTGAGATATTGCGTAGAGGCCTGGAACGTGTTTAAGTTCAGTTAAGAATTAAACAGCTGTTGCTTTCCAGTTATCACAAGTTTGATTCATAAAGAATCGCACAAGTCACCTACCATGAGATTTTTGATATTCGCTCAAGAAGGATTTCCATCTTCATTGTAAATAATTTCGTATTACTCGGATGTTCAGGCAAGATCATGAAGATTTTGCGTAGGACTCTTAAAATCTTTCTTACTTTTCACAATGTGTGAAGAAGCAAGGGAATATGAAAGTGTGTCCTAATGAGATATTTGATGATCTCAAATGGCTCTAGACTCGATTGTGCATTTTGAATTTTAGTGATCGGAGGCTGGAGAGGAGTGCCACCTTTTCAATACCAATTTATTCGGAGTGAATAAATCAATAGATAACGTGTTGTCTCCGTGTGATTAAAACAAATATCTTTTAAGAGATATCTGAGTTAGCTCGGATGGGTTGTGCATTGCATCACTGGGTCCATGATGTCTGTCTTCAATATCAAGAATCATTAAACAATGATCTTAATAGCATATGTATTGACCCGGTTTCTGCCTAAGTTGTAAGGAGGGCTTCTTTCTTTACACCCTTTATCTTTACAATTCTTTTTCATTCTTCAACCCCTTCAATGCTTACCAATACGTCATCACTAGCACCTTGTTGTGATTGTTCTAGTGCTAACTTAAGTACTTGGTCGGCATTCAGCTACGTTCAAAATCTTTCTCCATCTTTCCTAAGGACTACTATTTCTAGCTATGGAATGTCCTTGGGAATATTCCTCCGGTTCTGGAAGAATCATAGGACTTAACCTATCCTACCATCCTTATGTCACCACAATCTTCATCGTCGTGAAATAAATGGGTTTTGGGTAAGTATATGTCACCATGAAAATCCATTTTGATATGCAAATCCGTTTTGCTCCCCCTTAACATATGCCACTATATTCGAAAACATTTCGCACATGTCGGGATGAGCCAGCACATTAAGTCAAACCATTTGTGATAATATCCCATATTAAATCACATTTTCTCCCCCATATTAAAAATATTAACCCAATCGATGTTTTTAATATCAATTGATTTAATGAAGTTTTAACAAAGGTTTTGGGAAGAAAAATGCAAGTCCGTTTTATCTTCATGATACCAAATGTATGAGATATGATATCGATTTGTAGCATGATCACATATTCACCATATTAAAAAAGAATTGACAAGGTTGGACCTGATAGATGAGAACATCATATGATAAGATCAAATGGTTCTTGTCAGCATATGTTGGTCGCCTCGTCACGTCTGAAGTCATCTCTTGACACCACATGTACGATTGGTATTGTTGTCTTGACACCAACTTGTGAACTTGGCACGTTCGGCATCAAAGATTCTGAATGCTTGACAATTGCTCCCCCTCAATTGTTGACCCGTGTTCTATTGAAAGAGCTGTAGTCGTCGGTTGAGTAGTCACATCGTCGAGTATGTAGATACCAATTGTAGATTGCTATGGTTGTAGAGATGATAGCTTCATAAAAACAAGACTTCTCTTGTTTTAACAAATAAATGCACTGAAACGTACATAGATTTGTGTTAGACCAAGTTATAAAGTAAACTTGATCCTTTACAAGGTTTTAAAGTAAACCTTGCCCGAGAAAATTAATTCCCATTGTTAGCCAAATCTTTCATAAGAAATACTTGACTTTAATGTGAAAACCGGGTTGCAGTCAGAAATAACTACAATCCATTTAGGCATGTGTTATGAAATATTTACAACTTTTGTACGAACTCTATTTATGGCGCCGTGTCGATATTAATCAACATTTCTAAGGCCGTAAATATTATCGTACCAAAAGACACGCCTTTGAAAAAATAAAATAAAAATATTTTTGGATTTTTATGAATTTTTCAATTTTTATGGTTTTTTATATGGTTTTATATTTTTGTATTTTGCTTTTGTGGATAAAAATATAAACAATATATACAAATGATCAACAA
Organism: Glebionis coronaria; assembly: GCA_025667525.1. Taxonomy (NCBI): domain Eukaryota; kingdom Viridiplantae; phylum Streptophyta; class Magnoliopsida; order Asterales; family Asteraceae; genus Glebionis; species Glebionis coronaria. The sequence continues at coordinate 461,984,711 of CM046877.1, forward strand.
GGATACGGAGAATAGTTTTACCAAGACTATTCTTTCGCTTCATCTGCTAGTTCCTTTAGAGTCTCAGGCGAGAAGTTTCTCATTCCTAGCTTGTCGGCCAAAAATTCAATTCGAGCACGATCTAAAGCCTTCGTGAAAATATCCGCCAATTGATACTCAGATCGGACAAAGTAAAGCTCGATTACTCCATTTTCCACTTGCTCCTTGATGAAGTGGTAGCGAATGTCAATATGCTTCGACCGGGAGAATTGAACATTGTTGCAGCATAAGGCAATTGCACTTTTGTTGTCGCAGTACATCGGAATCTTGTTGAAACCTAGACCATAGTCGGTTAATTGCGATCTCATCCAAAGAATTTGAGCACAGCAACCGGACATAGCTATGTATTCTGCGTCCGTACTTGAAATTGCAGCGCTTTTCTGCCTTTTCGATGCCCAACTGATTAATCGATCTCCTAGTAGTTGCAAAGTTCCACTCGTGCTACGCCTTGTATCTTGACAACCCGCGTGATCTGCATCTGCATATGCCATTAGTGCAATAGAAGAGTCCTTCGAATACCAAAGTCCCCGATTAATGGTTCCTTTAAGATATCAAAAGATCCTTTTAACAGTAGCTAAGTGTAACTCAGTAGGCCTAGTTTGATACCTGGCACACATACATATAGCAAACTGAAGATCAGGTCGGCTGGCTGTGATATACAGAAGAGTACCGATCATTCCACGATAAAGTGTCGGATCAACGGCAACTCCATGTGGATCTGCATCAAGCTTAGTTCGTTCCACCATTGGAGTATCCACGGGGTCGCAAGATTCCATCTTATACTTCTTAAGCGATTCAAGGGCATACTTGGATTGATTGATAAAGATGCCTCTGGGACTCTGAGATATCTGAAGACCTAAGAAGAATGATACCTTGCCCATCATTGACATCTTAAACTTGGAAGACATGAGTGTCCCAAACTCATCCGATAAGGTTTGGGTCGAGGCTGCAAATATAATATCATCAACATATATTTGTACCATAATCATATCTTTACCTCGTTTCTGAATGAACAGCGTGGGATCCACCTTGCCTTTAGCGAAGCCTTGCGTAATGAGGAATTGTGACAAAAGATCATACCATGCGCGAGGAGCTTGCTTCAACCCATAGAGAGCCTTCTTAAGCTTGTACACATGATTAGGATAATTAGGATTCACAAAACCATCCGGTTGTTGAACATAGACCTCTTCCTTGAGTTCACCATTAAGAAATGCCGTCTTCACATCCATCTGATAGACGACCATATTCATATGGGCTGCATAAGCAAGGAATAGTCTAATAGCTTCCAAACGGGCAACAGGTGCAAAGGATTCCATAAAGTCGATGCCCAATAATTGCTTGTATCCACGAGCTACTAGACGAGCTTTGTTCTTCAATATTCCGCCTAACTCATCGAGTTTCACCTTGTAAACCCATTTCAAAGTGAGTAACTGCACTTGATCCGGGCATGGGACAAGTTCCCAAACATCAAGACGTATGAATTCGTTAAGTTCTTCTTGCATAGCTTCTATCCAACAGGATTGAGTAAAAGCTTGTTGCCATGTCTTAGGTTCAACTTCAGTGAGAAAAGCATCAAAGTGACAAAACAATGCACTTTCTTGTAACTGACTTCGTGTGGATACCGGACGATTAGGGTCACCAATAATAGAATCTATAGGATGATCCTTTGTCCACTTGCTGTCATGTTCACGAATCCGTGGATTAGAGTAAACAGTAGAAGGAGCTTCTTCTGAGGTGGACGACCCGGCTTGATTAGGGTCGGGAATAGATACACCAAAGAATGGAAGTTCACGCATTTGAGCGAATTCCAAATCGTGATCATCATCATCCTCTTCATCATCAATAGGCATGACATGGGTAGTTGAAACATGTGTTGGTTGAGAATTACTCGTTGAAGGTATATCTTGACCAATTGTTGGTGCAGATGTATCTGATTGTGCAACGGTTGCTGGAGCGACAACTTCGGTTACCGGAGCTATTACTTCAGGTTCTGGAGCAACAATACTTAGAGGAGTAAAGAATTCATCAAAGAACGGTTGAAACAACGTATCCCATTCCTTCCTAGTAGGTGGTGTAAATGATGATGAAGTAGGGTTGTTTGGGACAAGACCAGAACTAATATTACTGGGTCCCATTTCATGAAGTGCGGGTTCAGAGCTGCTTTGCTCAGAAGCCATTGCTGTCAGCTCATCAAAATCAACATTCATAGTTTCGAGGATCTTGCGAGAGTTACGGTTGTAGATTCGGTATGCCTTCTTTGCGGGGGCGTAACCAATGAAAATACCAATATCAGCCTTTGGTTGAAGTTTTCCCAAATTGTCACCATCATTATTTGGATAGCAAAGAGAACCAAATACATGAAGATATGATAAATCTGGTACTTTTCCATGGAGAAGCTCATAAGGTGTTTTACCATGGCGTTTACGAATTAGTGACCGGTTTTGGGTGTACACTGCTGTAGATACTGCTTCTGCCCATAAAAACAATGGAGCCTTTGCGTAAATTAACATCGTTCGAGCAGCTTCCATAAGTGTGCGATTTCGCCTTTCAACGACACCGTTTTGTTGTGGATTGCGTGCAACGGATGTTTCATGAGAAATGCCAACTTCTTCATAATAATCACGCAAAATTTGATTCACAAATTTGGTTCCATTATCTGTACGAATGCGTCGGACAGTAGTGTTGAGACGCACTTGAATCATCTTGAGAAATCCGATGATGAATTTAGGTGCCTCATTCTTTGCTTTAAGAAATTTCACCCATGTAAACCGAGAGTAATCATCGACAATGACGAGGATGTACTTTTTGCCACTAAGACTTTCAACACGCATTGGCCCACAAAGATCCATATGCAACAGATAAAGTTTCTCTTGGTTGGTGTCTTCAGTCTTGGGTTTGTAAGACTTCTTAGTGCTTTTCCCCATTGTACACGCGGAACACAAATGATCCTTGTGAAATGATAGTTTAGGAAGACCACGAACAAGTTCGTTTTTCGCCAAGTGATTAATAGCGTCAAAGTTAAGATGAGATAATCGTCGATGCCATAACCATGACTTAGTCTTCGATGCTTTGGAGAGAAGACATACGGGAGAAGCGGCCATCATGTCTTGTAGAGACAAAGTATACAAATTATTCCCTCGAGTACCTTTCGATAAATCAACCCCTTCTAAATTACGAATGAAGCAGGTATGTTCTCGAAAAGCAACTTCTAGGTTTGCATCACAAAATTATCCCACAGAAAATAAGTTGTAACCAAGACCTTCCACGTAATACACTCTTGAAATTATAACATTCCCAATATGATATTCACCATAACCCATTATTTTTGCAATATGATCATTTCCAAATCGAACCGTACCAAGAAACTTGCTGACGAAATTTCTTAGCTGAGAGCGATCTCCGGTCATATGCTTGGAGCAACCAGAGTCCAAATACCAGAGAACAATTTGGACCACCTGTTTTCAATAACAACAGTAGACAATGCATTGGAAACTATTGGTTCCGGAGTGTTAGCAGATACAGATATAGAATTATCAGAATTGCTAACATTTTTGAGATCCTTAGATTTCCTGCATTTTCTAATGTGAGTTTTAGCACTAACAGGTTTTACAGTTCCAACTTTCTTAGGTTTTGGATTATTTGCGGGCACCACAGTGGGAGTAGACCTATTTAAAGGGCACTTGGTTCCTACAGTAGTGTCGGTGTTCCTAGTTAAAGGACACGCTTGTGTTTTGGTAGCCTTGGTACTCCTAGTTAAAGGGCACGCTTTCTTCGCTTTAGTGGGAGTGATCCTAGTCAAAGGGCACATATTTCCTACTATAGTGAAAGTTCTACCAGTGGGGCGCCACATCCAACCAACTTGGGTTAACACTTTCCCAGTCGGTTTCCATTCTAATCCATTTTTCCGGGCATGCATCTCATTCACATGGTCAATAAGGCAAGAATCATGATGACTAGAAAACATACATTCATTGCAATTCCAACATTTCAAATTAGAATTCACAGTAGGCTTAGAACACTGCACAACCGCAGAGCCTTTAGGTTTAGCTACATGATTCTTTTTATTCAAAACAGAAATAACATTCCTAGGATGGGCTTCTACTTTCTTCTTCACTTGACTACTAGATGGGGGCAAGATCCTATCATTCTTCTTGTTTCTCTTAAGCTTAGATCTTTGAGCCTTAGTAGTGGTGCTTACTCCTATAGAAGGCAACACGGGAATATTAGAAGCTGGTTTTGATTCCGCCTTATCTTTAGTGACCAAAGTGTGAGATGGTTTAGTCCTAGGGCCCTTGTTAAGTGGTGTGACGGCTATTAGGTTCCTTTTGATTGCACTAGAGGACGAAGCTGAGATAGTGGCTGCGTTATCCACAACATTCTTACCTTTTAGAGTACGAAGTGTTTCCTTTAACTCAGCCAAGACCAGATTTTTATCACAAATTTGTTCCCTCAAATCAGATATTTCCACCGACTTTCGATTCAATTGTTCAATCAATGATTGATTCTGTGCAGTGGTATCAACACATGCGGGCTGTAATGAATCGAAGAGTCGTGTATTTTTCTGTTTTAAGTTATCAACTTTGGACAAAATCTTGGAAACTCGATTATCTAGATCAAGTCTAAAATTCTCAGCGGCCTCAAGTACGTTCACACAGTTAAGCTCCTTAGATTTCTCTATTTCTATCGGCAAAGAGTTAGCAACTTTGTCACTTGGCTGACGCTGTTTTGATTGTAAATTCAATCGAAAATTCTTTTCAAAATTTGCATCATCGATATTAACACCTTCGAATGACGTTTCAAAGATTTCTTGAATAAATTGTTGCTTGCATTCAAGCGAAATACAATGTGTTTGAATCTCATCAAAACGTTTTGAAAGCGAAGAATATGAATCTTGAAGCTTTAAAAATTCAGCGTCAGATTCGTGACAAGTACTATCTACCACATTATCCACAGATTCAACATTATGCACAGTAGAATCATTATCAACACATTTATTCACACAGACGGAAACTATATCATGAGACATCACTTGATTCAGAAGCAGATCATTATGGCGTGAAACCCGTTCTATTTCAAGTAAACTGTTTTCATAAGCATCTTCCATTTCATTGAAAACACGTCTAACTTCTTCTATTTCCAAAAACAAATCTTGATCAATATTACGAAGATAAGCTTTAACATTGTTTACAAACGGAACAATTTCATCTCGAAACGCAGCTCTAGTGTGCTCAAAGTTCCATTCACCTTCCGTTATGGCCGTGGCCGTCGTACGTTCCAAAATGACCTTGTCAAAATCGGCTAAGTGTTGGTGAACCGTATTTAAGTTAACGGATGCCTTACTTACCGGTGGAATTAACTTCGTTAAATCCTTTTTGACGAGTGTAGGAGACGTACTAGGAAGGTTTTCAGTTGACAAACTTTGGGGTACAAGAACTGTTAATTCTGCTAATTCCTTTTGTAAGCGAATGCGTGTCTTTTTCGAAAATTGATCTTTGTTATGTTGATCATAATCAATTGTATGGAATTTTGAAAGCATTTTAGAATGAGTTTCATCCCCAAGTGATTGTGTCTCCTCAGTACTACGAACAAAAGGTGCTTCTTTCGACTTTCTAATTATAGTCATGTCATAAAGACCGGGAATATATTCCTGAGCTTGTTTTGCATAACCGGGATTAGGTGGTAAATCTTGAAGACGCTTAAGTTCGAATTCTTTAAATGATTTAGTTAACAGATGAACCTTTTCTGTGGAAGCGTATTGTTTTAAAAGCTGTTGTTCTTTGAATTTAAGAAGTTTGGTAGCATTAATTTCTGATTCAACCTTTTTAGACTCGAGAGTTTCGAAATCCATTTTAAGTTTCTGAAAATCATTGCCAACCGACTCCTTTTCTTTTAATTCATTAGAAAGATTAGCTTTTAATGACTCTATTTCTTTCAAGTGTTCAATCTTTTCAAAACGAAATTGGTCAAATTCAGAACATGTTATTTTATCTGCTTGAGGGACCATTTCAAAAGTTTTGACCTTTTCTTTATGCAACGCAAGCTCAGCAGTTAGGGTGGAATTCGTATCTACGGATTGTCTGAGGGCCATATGCATTTGATCAATAATATGTTTAGGCACCATAACCAAATCATGTTGAGCATAAGATTCCATACCCGTCGTAGCATTTGGTTGAGGTTCACTCAAATGTGTAGGATTGGGTACCACATCATTTGAGTTACTAGTTCCCGAATGCTGTTCAAGGTTGTCATTGTCATGCCCAACTTGATGTTGGTTATCATCAATATTATTAGATGTGGTTGGTACCTCACTGATGACATCAGAACCGTAGTGAGAGAGATTAGCAACAAGAGCAGCTTGGGCAGAGTGAATGTCATCACAATCCGAATCGTATGCATCAAGATCGTCCGCTTGATAAGCTGCATTAGAAGTGGAAACGACTGCAATGCCTTCAGTATCTGCTGCCCCTGGGTCTGCCAGAAATGCCAACCCCTCTGAATCCAAAATCTTCCCCTTAGACTGAGCATCAACCAAATACATATTCTCACGAAACCATGCATCATCCCTCCTCCTTTTCGGCTGAGTGCATTCCCTAGCCATATGACCTTGTCCTCGGCAATTGTAGCAAGTCACAACCTTCTTAGGACCAATAGGACTCCCATTTCCACTAGCTTGAGAATTCACAGCTTGATTGTTCCCAGTCCTTGTAGGAGGTCCATATGAATTTTGCCTTCCCTGAATTGGTTGCACCGTCACTTGACCATCTTGAACAGTGGCTTGTTGTCGAGGATTTGATGAGGTGCGGAGCTGATTGTTTGTTGGTGGAAATCCTCTAGTTGCAACAAGTTTTGACAAGTAAGCAGTGAGATGGTTTGGAACATCAGCTGGCGTATCATTTGGAGTAAAGACTGGTGCTTGGATTGGTGGAAGTTCATTAGAGTAAAAAGCATGTGCTGGTTGTGCTTCTATTGGAAAATATCCTTGCTGAGGAGTATAGGCCATTGGAGAAGTGTTGGCTTGTGATGGTGATGTCTGATATTGTGGTTGCTGTGGAAAAGATTGTTGATGAACACTTTGTTGATATTCTTGCTGTGGCATCATTGGTGGTTGATAGGATGGTTGTTGATAGATGTGTGGTGGTGGCTGCTGCAAGTATGATGGTTGTTGATAAGTATAAGCCATGTTTTGTTGAGAAGCATACATTGCAAGTGGATCATGAACTTGAGGTGTAGACAACCGAGCCTCGATCACATGGCATTCATGTTGTTGAAGAAAAGCTTGAAGTTGATCCACATTGGTGTTATGCAAGTCCTTAGCCAATTTAACATCCGTCACGTATTTTTTCCATTCTGAAGGAAGAGTGTTCAAATACTTGGTGTTCAATTGAAAGGTAGGAATTGTCATGCCATAGATATTGAGCTCATTCAACAATAGGGTAAATCTCAGATAGTAATCATTGAGAGTCTCCCCTGGCACATAGGCAAACTTATCAAAAGTATCATAAAGCTTACACTCTCGTTCTTGTTTAGTTAACGAGGTGCCTTGCATGAGAACACGAATTCTATCCCATAACTCTTTGGCAACTTTATGTTTGCTGACGAGTTTGTAGACATCCGGAGGAAGGGCTTGGAGAATGATGTTTGTAGCATACTTATCACATTTATCTTGAATCTTCATATCTCTAGTCAACTCACCCGTTGTGCGAGGACGAGTAGTCGTACCTTCCGTCACTGTACCATAATCTAATGGTCCATTGAGCACCGATGCCCAAATTAGATGTCCATTCTCCTTGTTCAACATATAAAGTTCCATTCGGGAAGCCCATTCCTCATACATAGTCTTCACCAACATTGGTGGACGATTATCCGTACCCGAGAGGATGGACTTATCCGTAAGAGATGTGTACTCCATTTCAATAAGTGAAGATTTACAAAGTTGATCGATCAATGAAAGAAAGTAAATGTGTTTGTTGTAATGTGTTAAAACCGAGAAATAATGTTAAAATCCCCTAAATTATGTCCTCGATAAACCAAAAAATCCAAGACGAAATTACACACGATTTTGAAAAACTGTTGGATCGTACTCAGATCGCAGTGGTGATCGCACTCTGATCGGACTCTCAGATCGTACCCAATGATCGTACCCTGATCGCACTCCCTTATCGCAACAAGTGATCGCACTCAGATCGGACTCCCAGATCGTACCCAACGATCGTACCCTGATCGCACTCCCTTATCGCACTCAGATCGGACTCCCAGATCGTACCCAACAATCGTACCCTGATCGTAGTGATACGATCGTAACCTGATCGTGGTGAGTGATCGAACCCTGATCTTAGGAAGAAGATCGTAGCCTGATCGTGGTGAAGTGATCGTATCCTGAGCGTAGTACTAGATCGCACTGAGGGATCGTACTAGGTAATGAACGAAGGATCGGACCTATAGATCGTAACTGGATCGCACTGATGGATCGTAACTAAGGATCGCAAGTAGAAACCCCAAGGGTTTATGCAAACACAGAGTTAGATCGAACTGAATACCCACTTACCTTATTTCTCGGACAGTACAATAACACAATCAAATCAAGATTCAAAGCCAAAATATGAATCAAACAACCAAAAATTTTGTGTTTTTAACCCAAATAACAATACCAAATCACTATAAAAAGTAATAAGATGAAGTAAATCAAGATTAACCCATAAAAACACAAAAAAAAAATGTTGGTTCGTGTGAAAAAGGATCAAAAATGGCGAGAATCAAGAACACAAACACAAGAAATAAACCATCATCCCATGGCTCTTGATACCATTTGTAGGATTGTAAATCTTGCTTATGTTTTTAGAGAGAGAAAGAGATAGAGAGATGGTGGATTACACACACACTTAGAGAGAGAAACCAATGTTTTACTATGTGTAAAAATGAAACCACACCCCTCTCCATCAAAGGAGAGGGTTTATATACCCAAGCCTTGTGATGGGCTTGGGCTTACAATGTTGGGCCGGCCTACACATGTTGTAGGCTAGGCTTGTCTTTGTTTGTTTAATAAAGATATTAACTAAACTACGAGCTATTACATGGACTATCGTTGGAGTGACCGATCCTTCCTAATACGTAAAACGTATTTCCAACATCATTTTAGCTTTGTGATGAAGCAATGACTCTCAGCTGTTGATTTGGCCACGTTGGATAACTTGGAGGTGAAGTTGTCACATGATTGGTTGAAAGGGAATTGGGGGTGGGGTCCATGGTGAGTGGGAGTGAGGGTTTTGATGTGGGATGAGTTTCTGCATGTGTGAATCACACATGTGCTAGGGTAATTGAAAATTACCCTTTGTTTAAGTGAAGTAATTTCTTGGTGGATGATGGTAAACAGTGGTAAGTTTGATCCGATTTTGGGGGAAGTAAAAGTGTTTGGCGCATTTCTTGGTTTGAATGTTTGAACTTGGCAACTATGGTCCTCAGCCTTTGGAAAAATTTGAATAACAAGTTTATTTGTGTTGTAAACTCGTTTCCTTTGTATTTCAAGTTTCTGAATTTAGGTTTTGGCCACAAAATGTTTTGGAAAAAGGATTTAGGGCTTTTTCAACTTTGGCATAATTACAACTTCAGTCCTTTTGATATTTAATTCATTTTTAAAGGACTAGAAGTGTAATATTCTTGAACTTCAAGGGCTTCTCTGGATCTTGGACTTAATGAAGGGCCATTCTTGACATTTTGGATTTGTTGAAGGACTAATCTTGCCATTTCTTCAAAGTTGAAGGACCTTTTTGCAATTATGACAAATTTAAGGGACCAAACTTGTAATTATGAATTCACAAGGGTTTTAAGTGTCATTTCTTCATTCATTGAGGATCAATCTTGCATATCTTCAAATGTTCAAGGGTAATTGTTGGATAAATCATGAACTAGGGCCCGGTTCTTTGTACGGCTTCGTTTCTCATGTCCGTTTTTCCTTGTTTCTTGTGATCTTTTGTCTTTTTCACGATATCCATACCTAAAATACACAATTAAACGAACACAAGAATATAGATGGTATTTTATGACATTTTTATGCATTTAAAGCCCGAAAATAATGATGAGATCATGTATAAATGCCATCTCATCAGCTTAAGTGCATAATTTAGCGTCCTTTACGACTAAACCTGAAACCTTAGTAATACGTATTTACGTTTTTGAACTCCGTTTTTGATGAGACAATTTTTATTAGATTCGTTTTGTGCCGTTGATTCATAATTTATAAAAACGTTTTTCGTAAAACGACCCGAGGGCACGCACATCGAGGAAACTAGAATCGAGGAATACCCGTAAATTAGCGGGATGGGACAAAACAAGTTTATCCCACCCCACTAAAAGGGACGGACAAAAACTTGCCACCACATCTCTTGATGTGTCAAAGTGGTAGCTAGTTGCTTACACTTGTTAAGCAAAGCTTAACAAGTAAGCTACACTTTCCACTCAAACCACAAAACCACCTAAGACTTACCATTTGCACTCATAACACATGCAAAACAACTGTTGGGACATACAGATTTGATGATTACAAAACCTATAGGCAGAGATGAAGACAGAAGAAACAATAAGGACCTAATATGTAATATTAGGTTAGCTTTGATAATAAGCTAGGGTTGTGATGTAACCCTAGTACCTCTATGATATAAAGAGGATTAGGCACACATAGTTATTCACTGATTGAGATACAATGTAAACTAAAGGTGTGTGTGCGTCCTCCTGGTGTCAAGCCTATAAGGCACCAGGAGCTAGTAGTTATTAGTATTTTATGAATAAGAAAGCCTTGTTCATAACTTTGATTGTGTTCTTTATTATATTCCGCTGTGCTTACAATCATTGTTATCATATCCCAGATGAGTCTAGATCCTAAGACTCAACAAGTGGTATCAGAGCTTGTTGGCTCTCGATCTGGTTGATCTACAAGGTTTTCATGTATTTTCTGTTTTAATAAAGTGGTGCACCTCGTGATCTAGTGTTTTTCCCAACAAACCCTAGATGATTCAGTGTTCTGTTGCTGCTGCTCACATTGATGTTGCTGCTGTTATATAGTGTGGTTGTAAGAAGGGCAGGTTCGTGTTCGTTATAGTGATTCTGCTAGCCTTGGTGAATTGATCATTGATCAATGATGAACCCTAGTAGAATCTGCTTAAGAATTTCTAACGCTGCCATTAAAATACAAGGTATGTGTGGTGATTCTAGGGTTTTCAGCAATTCCTTTCTGGTAAGCCTTATTGATTTCGGTACTCATGATCAAGATTTATAATGCTGCTCAGTTTTGATGCGTACTAGAATTGGTTACCACAAATATGTTTTCTGGAATACAAGTTCTAGTGAATATAGGGTTCTTACAAACCCTAATTCGAAAGACAAAATATATTGGGGGCCCATAACAGATTCCTTTAGGGTTGTCCCAAACTCATAATCAGACAAGAAGCATGTCACGTGTCTTCAAAGTCATGATGTTCGATACAGTACGAAGGGTAGAAGACATGAGTTGTTCACATGTAAAGATCGTGAGTTATTGTTTCTGAATGGTACTTTATCAGCCATGGATGGCATAAATGTGCTAGGTCTGGTTGTGTTATACTCACGGTTACATTAAAAACACGTTTGGAGGTATACTTGTGTTTTGTTTCGACTGACTGTCTAGTGGCATTAGGGCTCGTCACAAGGTACTTTTTATCTCTTTGCAATATACTAGTATTATTTTAGTACCTGTACACAAAGAATAAGCATGTGATCAACAGCTATAATATTGGGATATTCTTGTCAAAATTATTGAGTTTGTTGGGCTGTGTGATACGAAGATAATGGCATGATATATGCTAATTATGTATGTTGATATATGCCCACATAAGAGAAAACAGTTACTTGTTCCTAAAAATATGGTGGACACGTTTTTATTGAACGAGATTTCTGGTGGGTATATATTATTTGGCCATAATTTGTGGAGAATAGGTCAAGATTTTTGGATTGCACAAATATGGTATGTGTTTTCTCACTTCATAAATATGTGCTGTACATGGAAGATGTATGTTGCGTGATTTTATGGGATGCCAGTTATATTTGGAAGTGATGGCAATAAGCTTTATTCACAGTAAGGTCCTAAGTTTTGAGAAGATATATTTTGATTTCCCTATTTTCGTGGGATTATATTTAAAGATCAACAGGTGGTAAAAACGCGTGTGATCAAGACGTGTGAATAAGTGTTGCCAAAATTATAGGGATTGTAACTTTGTAATACATTCCTTATATAACTTTCCCTATTCTTTGGGACACACGTTATTTTGGTGCAAGGTTGATAACAGGTTGGACGTGGGCTTGCATGAGTATGGGGCTTTAAGTACGTTCAAAAGTATTTAAAGTACTACTGTTATATTGTTTGAGTTCTGCCAGGATTTGCAACAGCACTTGCAACCGAATTAGTGACAGCTAGAGTGTCGCTAATGTTTTGGAGTACCAACAGCTTTAGCGACAGTGTGATGCTAGTTGGTTTGAAAAAAAATAGAACGGGGTTCGAGATGCTACTGGTAGGTTTTCGTTACTGCTGGTGAGCTATGGTTCCTTCTGGTCATTGAAGTTGATGCTTGATTATTTATTTGATGTTGTAGTTGAGTTTCACAAATTTGTTTCTTATTATATCAGCATTTTGGTGAGAAATACACCTTGTCTTTAGACTAAATATATTGTTACAGCTTACAACTGGCTAATAGTTGTGAAGGTTAGCAGTTCCCATGTACCAAAAACTGTTGGTGAGCAATACACCTTGTCATTTTGATCAAAAATATATCATTTTGACTAAATATATTGTTATAGCTAACAGCTGGCTCATAGTTGTGTGGTTATCAGTTCCCGTGTTACAAAAACTGGATAAAATGCATGATTTAAGACATAAGTTTGGGAGGTTCCACTTCTTCATCAAATTGGTTCTACTTGATTTTCTTCATCAGTGATCACTCCAAGGTACCTATCGGATTGGACATGCATTTCTTCAGGGGAAGCATACATGGATCAAGGGGAAGCTTAGCCTTCATGGTGGATTCCTACTAGTCGGTTCCTACTGGTCGTTACTACTGGTAGCTCCTACTGGTCGCTCCTACTGGTCGCTCCTACTGGTCGCTCCTACTGGTCGTTACTACTGGTCGTTTCTACTGGTCGTTACTACTGGTCGTTCCTACTGGTACGTTATGTTTTCTTCTGGTGGTTTTGCTGGTTCCTGCTGTTCGTTTAAAAAAAAAAGAAAAAAAAAAAAAAAAGAAAAAAAAAAAAAAAAGGGGGGGGAGTTCATCTTGACGAGGGGTATAGATCGTTTCGGAGGTTCAGTTTATGCTATAATTCTTAACTGGAACAGTTACACGCTCTTTTACAAATATTTGGGGGGCATATGATACCATACAGTTCATGATATGATCATCACAAAATTAGCATGATCATAAGCATCGAGTGGTTTCTGGTTGATCTGTCAGAGCTCACTGAGACTATCGGCCATTGCATGTGATCGCCATGCATATATTGACTACAAGAATTATTCAAAGACATTTTATTACATGATATTGTAATAAGCATGTCTTTTTCATACTGAAGGAAGAAATGATCTATGCCACTGGGTTCAAGATTCAAGAGATGGTTAGTATGATTGTTTATATACTTAACCATCTACATGCATCACTTAAGGGGAAGCGTCTACGAGTTGCACAAGACCCTATTTGCTGATTACAAAAAGGGGAAGAATAGTTAGATGTGCAGCTTATTATCGTGATGACATGTTCATTGTTTCTTCATGCACATTGTTTTGTAATATCAAATAGGGGAAGATTGTTGGGACATACAGATTTGATGATTACAAAACCTATAGGCAGAGATGAAGACAGAAGAAACAATAAGGACCTAATATGTAATACTAGGTTAGCTTTGATAATAAGCTAGGGTTGTGATGTAACCCTAGTACCTCTATGATATAAAGAGGATTAGGCACACATAGTTATTCACTGATTGAGATACAATGTAAACTAAAGGTGTGTGTGCGTCCTCCTGGTGTCAAGCCTATAAGGCACCAGGAGCTAGTAGTTATTAGTATTTTATGAATAAGAAAGCCTTGTTCATAACTTTGATTGTGTTCTTTATTATATTCCGCTGTGCTTACAATCATTGTTATCATATCCCAGATGAGTCTAGATCCTAAGACTCAACAACAACTCACAAAACTCTCTCACCCCTCCTCCTTTGCCGTCCCACTTCACCATCAAACAACCCTTGTTGATTAATTCTAGCCACAAATCTTGTGTTATCTACTCATATCATGAAGAAACCTTGAAGCCTTGTTGATTGGTGATCATATTAACATCAAAGGAGGTTATTTTATTGTGTCCTAGGACTGATTTCTCAACAAACAATCTTGGTGGTTGATGATTTTGAAGATATATTTGGTGTTCATCAAGTTGTTGTCATCCAAAAACAAGATATAATCTTGGTTGGTAAACAAGATCATCCTTTCCATTTTTCTTGTTATTTTTGTAAAGATAAAATGTATTTTATTTCCTATTGTATATGTATATTATGAATATATGATGATAAAAATGTTGTGTGGGGATCAAGTGTTGATAAATATGATTAAAGAGATGAAAAACCATAGGTAACAATGTTAAAATCTTGCTTAAAATGATGGCTGTATAAAAACAGTAAGTAATCAAGTTATAAACTGATAAAATTGCATAGTGGAATCAATTTACAGTAATTATTAGATGTCATACACATGTGAGAGTTGGCCATGCAATGGAATCATCAAAATGAGTGAGATATGATCAAAACAAAATTAGTATACCAATCTGAATAGTCTGTTTTGTAGGGACTGTTAAGGATACTTAGACATGGATTGAGCAGTAGCTATAACTAACTTATTTGTAGAACATAATATGAAGTTTATTCCATCTAAAAATGAGCTTCTATCTCCTTATAGAACTCAAGATATGACAAAAATGGTGAAAGTGAAACTAAAAATCAGATTTTTGTGAAACTAAAGTTTAGTACTATTATATAAGCACTCAAAATAATATAGTATAAAATGTGAAATTAAAACCCACTAACTTATATATTTCATTTATATAAATTTGTATAAGGATAAACAAATGGACATTTTATAAAAATGGTAGTTTGATAGGTTTTATAAGTTATAAAAACTATAAACATGATTTTTACGTCTTTTCGGCTAATACCGTAAAATTAACGTTTTTCGTCAATTAAAACTTAGACGATCGGACCCGTCTAATGTAAACTTTTTAAAAGTCATATACTGATATATAAGTACTTAATACAAGTAAAAATCAATAAAACCCGAACTATATAACATACGGACATTAACGGGCTAAGTTAGCATTATTGGACTATTAATCCAACTAAATGGGCTAAACACTTATAAAATTTACTTATTGGGCTTAACCCACTTGGACCCAACATGTAAAAGTATAATAATGATAATAAAAGTATAAAATGGACTAATTTAAGGTAATGGACTTATAATAGGCTTATTGGACCTAAAACATGTAAATAGGTAAAACTAGTAAACTAGTATAAAAGTTACCAACACATAACACTAAAATGAGTAAATGAGAATGTATAAACGCACTTGATCATCATCATATGTATAAAATCATCATATGTATACATAATGGTTATTTTTATAAAGTCATTGGACAAAAGTCTAAGACCGATTATTATTTATATAGGTTTCCGTGACCGAAGCACGCCCGTAGCCGATAATCCGCCTTTCATTATCAACGTGAGTTCATAGCCTCACACTCTTTTAAATGTTTTACAAAATGATTTGTAAACCCGCGAGGGAGATAACATGCTAGTTTTTGATAAAAATAGAACACAAGTAGTCCCGATGGTATGATTAATGATATGGACCCGAATGATGCGATGACCCAATAAAAGAGATAAAAAAGATTATTAGTAGTTAGGTTATGTTACTTAAAGTCCCATTAGCATGAATTGTGAACTACCAGGATTTGGTAGACGCTTATGCATATGATAGTACTATTTGGGGACGATCACCCCAGTTCGCGCCTTGACGGTTGATCCCCGTCGTACCACATTGATTGGTAAGCGAATTTATGTATGAGAAGATTTACATAGCGTGATTTTTGTGACGACACGCTAACTTAGATGGGCAAATTGTTTGTCGGATTCGCGGCCCGTTGTTGTGATAGTAAGGTAACAATGTCATGCGGCTAATAATAATCCAATGTAATCCAGTAATGATGCCAATAACGATAATATTATTACCTATAATGGTAATATTTAGACTACGGTCTCATGGACGGTTTAAGATGTATGATTTGATTTATATATTGCCTGACTAGCAATACGAGGACTTACTTCTGATATTATACTTGTGTTCTGATTTCAACGATTGTTTTATATAACGGTTTTATTAAACTCTATGAATTCACTCGACATTCGCTGATATGATTTTTGCATGTTTTTATCTCAGGTGCTTGAAGGTAATTCAGATGGAGATCGACTCTGATGGCCCAAATGATAATAAAAATGTTCATTCGATCTATGTTTTATAAACTTAATGACCTGTATAATTTGGGACCTGTTGTACACTTAAAACTTTTTATCGAATGAATGTATGTTAAACCTTGTACAACCATTTTTATGTGTTGTCTACGATTGGAGTGATTGTGCTATCCCACAACACTCTAAAGACTCTTCCGCTGTACCGATATGAAATTTGAGAGTGTTACAAAAACAGATGGCAGCAAACGGGGAATCCTAATCACACATAGAAAAGGAATGTCCTTACTGAAGGACGAAATATCCGTACCTTATGTGCAGTAACGAAATGAAAGACGAAAGGCGGGATGTAATCTACTCCAACTTCACGAGTGCTACATAATAAAAGACGTGAATGAGTTGTGTGTTCATGTATAACTTGCTGAGTATTAGTTACTTTACTTGTTCTTGTCTTGTTTTACGCGTTCTTGAGTTGTTTTACATGTTCTTGACTTGTTTTATATGTTCTTGACTTGTTTGACATGTTTCATGTGTTATCATGTACTACTAAGTGTTTTCATATGTTCTTGATTAATGTATTTCATGTTTCATGTGTTATTATACTTGATGCTTCATGATGAGTAACTTTCTAAAAATAGCAGGTTTCTATATATAGTAACTTTCCAAAAATAACAGGTTTCTATATATAGTAATTTTCCGAAAATAACAAGTTTCCATAAATAGTATGTTTCCAAAAATAGAAGGTTTCCATATTTAGTAAGTTTCCAAAAATAGAAAGTTTCCATAAATAGTATGTTTCCATAAATAGCATGTTTCCACAATTAGTATGTTTCCATAAATAACATGTTTCTATAATTAGTGTGTTTCCATAAATAACATGTTTCCATAATTAGTAATAAGCTTGTTAAATAAGCATGTGATATAGGCTAAAGCTTAATAATCATATCTATAAGTCAAGATTAATTAATTGTCATAATATAGTAAAGTTCATTAAAAATAAATACTTTAGGTTAACATGATAATCATTAATTAATAATATAATACATGGTTTATAAACAATTATTAATTAATAATATAACTTGATTTATATTAATAATACTTTAACATAACTTGATATTGTATAATTAAATGAAAGTAAGATATTAATTTAATTAAACCATGGTTAACATGTAATTAAAATAATTATGCAAAGTTCTTAATTAATTTAAATAATGTAACATGTCATTTATATCATGAATAATTATATGTACAATTATTATAAGGTATAGTTTATTTAATTAATGGACCAAGTTAATCTCCATGAATAATTATTAATAATTATATCCTAAGTCTTGATTTAATAACCGGTTCCTGATAAATTCCAAAGGTTACACAACCGGTTCATAATATTTCATGATTTAATTAAACCGGTTCGAGAAGCCGATGATTTAATAAGTTCATGTTAATTAAAATCCATTTATTTAATAAGCCCGAATTAAGTAATAAGTCTATTAGATAATATTCCAAACACCCAGTTTTGTTTTCTTGAATTCCGAGCCAAACACACCTTAAACCAAATAAACAAACACCCCATGACCTTGTGTTGCGGTTGTGTCTTTAGCCACTGGCCAACCGGGTTAGCCACTGGCTTCACAGCCTTGCTGCTGCTTGGTCAGTGGTTCCCACCGACTGCTCGTCTTATCCCCTGGTGGTCCGAAGTTCCCACCGACAGCTTCAGCCAGCCGCTGCCAGTGCAACCCTTCCCCTAATCGCACAACATTTCCCACTGAGAGCCTGGCTCTCGGTTTTCCACTGCTTTAATCAACCACCCCCTGCTGGGGGTCTTGGGCTTGCGGTCGACTATTAAACCCAACCACCGAGCCTTAAGGCTGACAGCTGGTGGTCTTTAAAATCCTACTGAGGGCTCCCCTATGGGAAGTCTTTCAGTTTTCGTGACCAAACCAAGAAACACTCGAATCAAACCTGATCCCTATATCCGTGTTTTAATTAATCATATCATGGTTTCTTATATTCAATTCATGAATTCGTGATTAAAGAGCAAAAATAAAATGGAAGATTTAAGAATGTGGTTATCGAGTGTGTAAAGATCAATGATGAATAAACACGAACACAATCGAAGTCCAAAATCAAAGCTTTGTTTTTCTCCCCCTTTTCCTTGTTTCTACCGGCAACACATACACCAAGACCTTAGGGTTTTTTTCTTCGTTCAACTTGTTATAAAATGATTAATACTAAACCCTGCTTGTTAAATTGCTAAATGGGCCGGGCCTTAAGCCTTTCCTCTTATTTTCTTTTTAGGCCGGCCAAACACACTTTTAAAGTGTATGTTTCGTGTTCATGATTTGTTAATTTTCGTGTGTTCATATTCGTGACGTGAGTTCGTGTTAATTACGTAATGATTTATTTATTTATACGTAAATACTTGTCGTGTACATAATTAATAATATACTTAATACTTGTCTTTAAACATTAATTATTCTTGGTACGTGATATGAGTGATTTTAGTCATATCAATTGTATCGATTAATGAACTTAAAATGCATGAAATGTATTTAAAAGACCTTGTATATGCATGTTTTGTTTGTTTCATGTGTGTAGGTACCAAGTTCGCGAAAACCGACAAGAACCGACACGAGATTGACGGAAAGATCGAGGAAGCCAAAACAAGTCCGTTTTTAGTGGATTTATCCTAAATGAGATTATTCGGGCCCACATTTGGATAAATGGGCTTAAAAGCCCATTTATGAAACAAGTTATTCATTTGTTTTGAAACACAAGTCCAATCAAAGCCCATCTGGCCCAATCAGTTTATAAAAGGGACGGATAGAACACTTTGGGTCCAGTATAAGGCCCATGTCCTTATTAAAACTATATATTGGGTTAGGGTTTGCTCAATTGAATAATCAGGTGATGAGTTTTTATATAAACGTGTATTTCCTCTCACATTTACTCACGATTTAAATAAACATTTTTTTTTCACACCACACAATACTTTCAATACACTAGATGCATTCCTTTTCTCTCACCCTTATCTTCCCCAAAGTAAAAATGAAACCAGAAACTCCATTTTTCACTGTTCCTATGAAACCCTAATCACTATTCATATTATCCAAAAGTCAAATTATTAAGGGGGTTTTTATCTTACTCGTGTGATTGACACGAGTGGTTAATTAATCCCCAAAGTTTTCGGATTGAAGATGATGGAGGAGTGTAAGTGACGTGGCAGAATATCCTTTCCTGATTGGTTGAAACAGCTCACTCCCATCAATCCATCCAATAAAAACCTTCCACATCATCAAGATGGGCTGATACATTGAATCAAGACAGAATCAAGTGAAGAAAGAGAAGAATGAAGATTCGAATATTCCAAGGGAGATGCTATCGGGTTCAACTATAAAAACCCCCAAATTCTGTAATTTTATTCATTCCAATTTTTTTTAATTTTATAATGTTAGATTAAATGTAGGTAAAATTGTATTTCAATTTTTAAAGCTTTGTAATATTTTATTGAAATTAATGAAAAGTTATTTGTTTTTCACTGATCTTCGAAGGATTTAGGACTTATTAAATTTATGTCAAATTTAAGCTATCATTTTATTTGATATTATTATTATTAAAGTTAACTGTGAACAAAATCAAACCCTATTGGTTTGGTTAAAATCGAAGCAATAAAAGGTTAATATTATAATCGGCTTGAAGTAATGTTCGAGTGGGTTATCTGGTTCGAATTAATGGTGGTGATGGCTCGTTTTAAGGTGGTGTTGATTTGGTTTAATTAGCCAGCTCAGCGCTGCGCTACATCTCAACGGCTTCCTTCAAAAAGGTTCTACTCCATTTTACTTTTATGTTCTTAGTTTAATCTGTTTAGATATGTTAATTCATGAATTTGTAAACTGATTATACCATGATATGATATTGGCTCAGTGTTTTCTTATCACTACTTTGATATATGAACGTGAATCCGTTTAGTAAGTTTGTGATTATTCTTTGGCAATAACTTCTGCTAAGATTATCATTTAGATCTGATTTCTTATGATGATCGAGTTGAGATCTGACATAGGGATGCTGTGTTTAGCTTGATGATTCATCTAAGATTTGTCGGGTTTCGTTTTACTAGTTATTAAAGTCTGAATAATTAGATTTATTACTGATTTAGAATCAGTAGTCGATTTGAATTGGTACATTTGCTAGAAGTTCAGATATTATAGCTGCTTGTTTAGGTTGCTGTAACTTTCTTTTTGGTGGTTTTAAATTGAATATTGGGATTGTAGAATTTATCACTTTAGCATTTGTAATGTGTTCAAATTTGTGCCTTAGTAATCCCAAGATATCTGGTTAACTCTAGGATTGTAATCTACTAAGTTATAGTTACCTTTATCATCTTTTGTTATGCCTAGTAGAACTATTTGGTATAGAGAGTGTTATTTTTGCATAATGGTTGCTTAATAATTTGATTCTTAGGTTGTTCGTTAATGTAATTAGCTGATATTGTTTTATTTTGAGTAGAGATTTGTTTGGGCTGTATCTGCACTTTTCTGAGTTGGAACTTATTGTTTGAATTTAGTTCTTAATTTTTTTTCTTGCTTATCTAATCCATCTTTTCGTTTACTGTTGCATAATTGTTATTCTGATTTTTGTTATATGACTTTAAAGTCAAGTTTTATCTTACCAAATTATAGCATATATGGTTCCTGTTTCAAAATAAATCATGTCAAAAAAATATATTATTACTGGGGCTCGAACTCGTGACCCTCTATTCACACTCCCAACGTGATAACCAGCTTGGCTGGATGGTCATTTTGTTTTAATACAGTATTTTCAGTTAATATAGCTTCTAATATAGCCTTTCAGCTTTTTTTAATTTACTACATAGTTTTTTACTTAAGTAAATTTAAAACATTTAAAGTTCTATTTTAAAGTTTCACAAATAATAAATAAATAAAATATAAAATGTTTTTATTTAAAAGTTTACTTAGTTAATTTCTATAATTAGATTTTAATAATTAAATATAAAATAGTTTATAAATAAATTTGTTTTAAGTAATTTGTATTAAAGTAATTAGTTTAAAAAGTTTAATTAGATTTTTCGAATAGTTTAAGAGTTATTAGATAGATTTATTTTATAGAATTTTAAATAAACTAAATTTTTAAATAGTGTTTTATTTTTAATAATTAATTGTTTATAGAATTTTAAATAGGCGGGGTTTACGATTCATGCACTTTAGGTTTAGTTTTAATAGTTTAAAATTGGTAGATTTAATTTGTAGTTTAAAATCCGAAAACTAATTCAAATCTATTGTCCAAATCAAAACAAAACGTCTCAAATTCATAAGATCTTCGTGTACAACGAACTCGACTCACTCACGTGTTTAATTGAATTCGTCATTGGTATTATTAGACTATTACTTTTTCCTAAAGGTAATTTTCTAATTTACCTTGTAACGTATCTAATTATCACTATACTATCCACGACACATCAAAAATTTTGGCACCGCTGCCGGGGATCTTTTGTACGATTCGTCTTTGTGGAGATTTGTTGATCGTTGATTTGAAGACCCTTTCCGTCCTCGGAAAGTTTTGTTATTTTTCTATTATATAGTATGTATCGGTTTTCTCGTTTTTTGTGAATAATATATTGTATTACGTAGAACAATCAATTTACATATCTTTCAAATAAGCCTTAGTTGGAATTTCATCACCTAGCTATTGTATTCGAACCCAAAACAAAAATAAAGGCAAAATAGATAAATACTAATAAGAAGTTTGAACTCGATTTATACAAACTATAAGGTGGGTATAAGGCGACGTGCTATAAAAGGCCGTCTAAGGAAAAAGGTTTTTAAGTGCTTTGTGCCACCTCGTTTCCCCGCTTGCTTGTGCGTATATTGAGAGGTACAACCTATTATTGGTTTGCCGACTCAAGTAGTAATAAATCTTATTTTTGTTGTTTACTTATTGAACCTCGAGACGTTTAGGTTTTCACCTATCATTTTAAAGTCGACTGAGGTTAATTTACTTCCATAGTAGTTATCCTTATTCCTTGTTTTTTATCGATCATTATTGATTGAGCAATACCAAATAAAATACCAAAAATAATCTTCTTCTTGTCTAAATTCTTTTCTTCAATCCTCTAAATTCTCGTTTTTATGAAAAATACCAAAAATAATCTTCTTAATCCTCTATCATGTTAATTCTTTTTCTCCTCACCCTCTAAATTTTAATTCTTCCTTCGTCGATTGTGTTGGGTGTGGAGAACTGTTATATGGTTTTTTGCCATGTCGGTTGTGCACGTGTGAGCGTTGTGGAAATGACTTACGTCACGATATACGTGTTAGATTTTGTCCTTATTGTAATGAGATTACTTCATGTGGAAATCCGAA
Source organism: Glebionis coronaria (assembly GCA_025667525.1). NCBI lineage: Eukaryota > Viridiplantae > Streptophyta > Magnoliopsida > Asterales > Asteraceae > Glebionis > Glebionis coronaria. Next base: position 462,007,657 of record CM046877.1, read on the forward strand.
TTTTTCGAATAATTCTCTCGATTTCAATCCACCTCCACACCCTACATACGAGACACCCTCGAGTGAGTTTTGTGGAAACGATTCTCATTTTGGCAATGATTGTTCGCATCGATTCTCGCTTAATTACGAGCAAGAACCGAGCTACAATCAAAACTTTAATGATAATTGTTATCCACAAGATTTATCGAGTTCATCACAACAATATCTTTGTTGTGAGTATTGTGGAGGTCCTCACGAGAGTTTTTGTTGTCAACCGAGAAATCAAAGTTTTTATGAGCCTAATCCTTGCTATAATTCGATTCCTTCCGGTTATGACCAATATTCACAATATTCTTTCGATATTGAACGATTTGAGACGATGAATCAAAGAAATGTTGAAGTTGTTGAAAAAAGAATTGAAGATTTGTTGCTTGAAAAGAGACAAATTAATCAAGAGATTAATGACATTACAAATGAATTAGGAAGTCGACGATTTCATGGAGAAATAATTGATGAGGGATTTAGACGAGATTGTGAACTTAGGATTCGACAACTTTCTCAAGATTATAATGGTTTAAGTATTGAAATTCGTGAGAAAGAACGAGCTCAAGCGGAAGCAAAATCCCTTGCTAATCGTGAACTCGAGCGTTCTCTTCTTTTGGATGATGACGAGGATAGTTCTATTTCATTGAGAGATCTTATTGCTCTTCATCCTTCGTCTAGTGCTATTGTGCTTCCTATTCGTATCTTGCTGGCTATTGAGCCCGAGGATTCTCCCATCCTAGATGATGAGGAAATCTCTCATGACATCACCACTCCTATTCATGATTCTTCCATCTTGGAACCCGAAAATTCTCTAAGCAAGGGGGACGAGCATATTAGCACGATTCTTGTCAAAACCCAAGAGAGTTTGACGGTATTTCCAATGTGATGTGTGATTTGCCACATTGTGATGACTCGACTTCTTCCATTCACTTTGATGTTTTCTCCAATTCTAATGATGAAAATTGTGATGGAAATGAAGATTGTGAGGATGATTCGACTTCTAGTGAATTTTCTAATGAGGAGTTCTCCGATGAAATTTCTTATAAAGATGACATTCACAACTCGGATTTTGAGGGGTTCGCCGATGAACCTACTCTTCTTCACCCATTTCCACCGGGAAATGAGGATGATAGTGATCCGTTTTATGAGAGGTTCACTTTTGAACTTACTCCTTTAGACCCATTTCCACCGGGAAATGAGGTTGATTTGACTATTCCAATCCTTGAGAAGTTCTCCGATGAACTTACTCATTTAGATGTGGAAGACGTGGTTCTTCGTGAGAAGTTATCCAACGTCTATCTTCTCATTTCTAGGATCGAGGTTTTGAATTCTAAGCCTATTAGAAAGTCTTTCTCTCCATCTCCTATTCCCATTGAGCATAGTGATCCGCTTATGGAGGAGATTGACACTTTTCTTGTTTCTAATGATTCGATACCACCGGGTGTTGATGATATCGACCCATAGGGGGACACTCTCTTTTTAGAGAATTTACTTGATGATGATTTTGTCCCAAGTCCCCTTCCCACCCACTTTGACCTTAATGTGCGGGTTTTTCATGTGTCTCATATTGAGTACCATGACCTAATTGATCACATTCCTAAGGGTGAAATGGTCGTTAAAGCAAACAATGTTGATTCCACTATGGATGAGATTTTTATCCCACCATTACCATGTGCTTTATATGATCTTGGATTAGCATGGGGGGATGACACCGTGTTATATTTTACTTTCTCCACCGAGGACGAGGTATTCGATCCCGGAATCGTTAATTTAGGGAAATCTCGGACTTTCACCGATGTAATAATTGAAAGACTATTCGATCATCTTGGTGCGAGTTTATCTCGGGGAGCATGCTTTATCCATATCGTGCTTTGTGACTACCATCTCTTGTTAGAGATTTGTGTTGGAGTTTTATCCTTTCGTTTGTCATTGGACAACGAGGATGAGATCTTTGACACCGACATCGTGCTTTATTATGGATTTTATTCCATTTTGCCGGTTTTCACCACTTTCCCTAAGGACCAATGAATGCGGGGATCGAGTCGAGCTCATGACTCGGTGAACAAAAACGAGGTGCCTTGTGGGGGAGTCCCATACATTCTATCTTCTTTCTATTTTCTAACACCTAATAAGGCTTGATCTTTCAAGCTCGTGCTCGTGTTTTTGTTGTGTTGTGATCTTAGGTATGACCCTAATATTTGAAGACTCTCGTGTTCGGTTTTTGCCGTTCCACTTGATCTTCCTTTCTTTGAATTCCAAAAAGGGGCACACTCTCTTTACCCTTGATTTTTATCGACTAACGTTTTATCTTGAGGCATAATTAATAAACGGCTTATAGATTTGCGTACTCTTTCCATGCTAGGATTTTGTATTAGACTATTCGTGTCTTAGCAAGGGGGTGTTACTCTTGAGCTAAGAAACATTGAGGACAATGTTTGGTTTTAGCATGGGGGAGTCTATCGATATAATCTCTTGCTATGGCTTTTGTCGTGTCCAAACGTGTTGTTTTTCTCATTTTTCAATAAAATTTTAAATTTTTTGTTTTTTAATTAAGAAAATAAGTGTTTTTGACACGAATGTAGGCTTTCAAGAAGAATAGTTTTTGACTCGACTCGGTTTTTAACCTTAGCTTTTCCTTAACATATTTGAATTAAGTTTTGCTAGGCTATTATATAGGGAGCTTTAAAACGCGAAAGTCTTAATTCATACGAGTTAAGGACAAGAACTTTTCGCAAGCTCCTATAATTGATCCTAAAAAGTCGTTTATCAAGGGAACTTTAAAACACAAATTCTAAAACTTGCAAAAGTATAAGAAGATGCAAGATCCTATAGATGACTTGAAAACCCAAAACTTTGATTTAATAGGCTAAGTATCCAATATGGAGAACAAGAAATGATAGAGCAAATTATATGTTTGGTATTCTTTCGGGAATTTATGTGAGTCAATTATGAGCATATTCTCCCATCGCTTGTTAATAAAGTTATTTGCAATAAATAAGGTTGAACGATTTGAAAAGTTACTTAGCTTCTAGCCCAAGATCGTTTAAAAGTTGCTCGGTATGGATTAGAGTTCATAGCCAAGGCATAACTTATTGAAGCGGGATGCGAAGATTGGCGAGTCCAAAAAGGTCCTAACAACACATGAGGGCTATGTTTTATTGCTAAAGATCTCAAGTGATGTGAAGACTCATTTATCAAAAATCAATATGAAGGATCGAGACACACGACGAAAAGCAAATACTCCCAAAAAGTCATGGAGAAATCTATCCAAAAAGACAAAAATAGGGTATGAGGATAAATGAAGCCAAGTCCAAAAAAGGAGGCGGGTCGTTGTATATCAAAATCCCAAAAAAAGATTGGAGAAAAATGAAGAAGTCGTGGTCCAAGTATGAATCTCTCAAAACTTCAAGTGGAGAAATTCCTTTATGAAGAGAAGACCATTATTTCATGAACGTCTCTCAAGGTTGGAAGTATAAAGTCACTGTCAAATATCGGTCCGAGAAAGGTCTCAAATCGCGAAGCAAGTTATGCCAAGATATGAACTTTATGAGAGCCCGAGAAGCAGTTTTAAAAGATTTTGTCTTTTAGCTAACTATGGATTAAATCATTCACTTTATTTTCGACCTAATAAATTATCAAAATAAGTCAACAATGCATCCTCGTGATCATTCTAGACAATAATAAAATATAAGAGATACACCTAGGAATAAGGGAGTCTAAGTGAATAATTAGCCCACATGAGTTCGTGTTAGTCTACCAACTTATAATAACAATGATCTTGTTTTTGCACTTGGCATGGAAAAGTGAAAAGTCGGGGACGATGAATCTATTTGAGTTTTATGATCCTAAAAGTTATTTTTCGAATAATGAAAGCAATACATTATGTCTTTGCAAAATAAAAAGTCAAAAGTTGAATAATGGTGTAGTTATAGTTTTATTTTATCATTGCGTGAGGACACGGTAATTGCTTAGCAAGGGGGAGTTTGATATGAGTGATTTTAGTCATATCAATTGTATCGATTAATGAACTTAAAATGCATGAAATGTATTCAAAAGACCTTGTATATGCATGTTTTGTTTGTTTCATGTGTGTAGGTACCAATTTCGCGAAAACCGACAAGAACCGACACCAGACTGACGGAAAGATCGAGGAAGCCAAAACAAGTCCGTTTTTAGTGGATTTATCCTAAATGAGATTATTTGGGCCCACATTTGGATAAATGGGCTTAAAAGCCCATTTATGAAACAAGTTATTCATTTGTTTTGAAACACAAGTCCAATCAAAGCCCATCTGGCCCAATCAGTTTATAAAAGGGACGGATAGAACACTTTGGGTCCAGTATAAGGCCCATGTCTTTATTAAAACTATATATTGGGTTAGGGTTTGCTCAATTGAATAATCAGTGATGAGTTTTTATATAAACGTGTATTTCCTCTCACATTTACTCACGATTTAAATAAACATTTTTTTTCACACCACACAATACTTTCAATACACTAGATGCATTCCTTTTCTCTCACCCTTATCTTCCCCAAAGTAAAAATGAAACCAGAAACTCCATTTTTCACTGTTCCCATGAAACCCTAATCACTATTCATATTATCCAAAAGTCAAATTATTAAGGGGGTTTTATCTTACTCGTGTGATTGACACGAGTGGTTAATTAATCCCCAAAGTTTTCGGATTGAAGATGATGGAGGAGTGTAAGTGACGTGGCAGAATATCCTTTCCTGATTGGTTGAAATAGCTCACTCCCATCAATCCATCCAATAAAAACCTTCCACATCATCAAGATGGGCTGATACATTGAATCAACACAGAATCAAGTGAAGAAAGAGAAGAATGAAGATTCGAATATTCCAAGGGAGATGCTATCGGGTTCAACTATAAAAACCCTCAAATTCGGTAATTTTATTCATTCCAGTTTTTTTAATTTTATATTGTTAGATTAAATGTAGGTAAAATTGTATTTCAATTTTTAAAGCTTTGTAATATTTTATTGAAATTAATGAAAAGTTATTTGTTTTTCACTGATCTTCGAAGGATTTAGGTCTTATTAAATTTATGTCAGATTTAAGCTATCATTTTATTTGATATTATTATTATTAAAGTTAACTGTGAACAAAATCAAACCCTATTGGTTTGGTTAAAATCGAAGTAATAAAAGGTTAATATTATACTCGGCTCGAAGTAATGTTCGAGTGGGTTATCTGGTTCGAATTAATGGTGCTGATGTATCGTTTTAAGGTGGTGTTGATTTGGTTTAATTAGCCAGCTCAGCGCTGCGCTACATCTCAACGGCTTCCTTCAAAAAGGTTCTACTCCATTTTACTTTTATGTTCTTAGTTTAATCTGTTTAGATATGTTAATTCATGAATTTGTAAACTGATTATACCATGATATGATATTGGCTTAGTGTTTTCTTATCACTACTTTGATAAATGAACGTGAATCCGTTTAGTAAGTTTGTGATTATTCTTTGGCAAGTAACTTCTGCTAAGATTATCATTTAGATCTGATTTCTTATGATGATCGAGTTGAGATCTGACATAGGGATGCTGTGTTTAGGTTGATGATTCATCTAAGATTTGTCGGGTTTCATTTTACTAGTTATTAAAGTCTGAATAATTAGATTTATTACTGATTTAGAATCAGTAGTCGATTTGAATTGGTATATTTGCTAGAAGTTCGGATATTATAGCTGCGTGTTTAGGTTGCTGTAACTTTCTTTTTGGTGGTTTTAAATTGAATATTGAAATTGTAGAATTTATCACTTTAGCATTTGTAATGTGTTCAAATTTGTGCCTTAGTAATCCCAAGATATCTGGTTAACTCTAGGATTGTAATCTGCTAAGTTACAGTTTCCTTTATCATCTTTTGTTATGCCTAGTAGAACTATTTGGTATAGAGAGTGTTATTTTTGCATAATGGTTGCCTAATAATTTTATTCTTAGGTTGTTCGTTAATGTAATTAGCTGATCTTGTTTTATTTTGAGTAGAGATTTGTTTGGGCTGTATCTGCACTTTTCTGAGTTGGAACTTATTGTTTGAATTTAGTTCTTAATTGTTTTTCTTGCTTATCTAATCCATCTTTTCGTTTACTGTTGCATAATTGTTATTCTGATTGTTGTTATATGACTTTAAAGTCAAGTTTTATCTTACCAAATTATAGCATATATGGTTCCTGTTTCAAAATAAATCATGTCAAAAAAATATGTTATTACTGGGGCTCGAACTCCTGACCCTCTATTCACACTCCCAACGTGATAACCGGCTTGGCTGGATGGTCATTTTGTTTTAGTACAGTATTTTCAGTTAATATAGCTTCTAATATAGCCTTTCAGCTTTTGTTCAATTTACTACATAGTTTTTTACTTAAGTAAATTTAAAACATTTAAAGTTCTATTTTAAAGTTTCACAAATAATAAATAAATAAAAAATAAAATGTTTTTATTTAAAAGTTTACTTAGTTAATTTCTATAATTAGATTTTTATAATTAAATATAAAATAGTTTTTAAATAAATTTGTTTTAAGTAATTTGTATTAAAGTAATTTGTTTAAAAAGTTTAATTAGATTTTTCGAATAGTTTAAGAGTTATTAGATAGATTTATTTTATAGAATTTTAAATAAATTAAATTTTTAAATAGTGTTTTATTTTTAATAATTAATTGTTTATAGAATTTTAAATAGGCGGGGTTTACGATTCATGCACTTTATATTTAGTTTTAATAGTTTAAAATTGGTAGATTTAATTTGTAGTTTAAAATCCGAAAACCAATTCAAATCGATTGTCCAAATCAAAACAAAACGTCTCAAATTCATAAGATCTTCGTGTACAACGAACTCGACTTACTCACGTGTTTAATTGAATTCGTCATTGGTATTATTAGACTATTACTTTTTCCTAAAGGTAATTTTCTAATTTACCCTATAACGTATCTAATTATCACTATACTATCCACGACACATCAGTACGTATCGTGTATTAATTTATAATAAAGTTTTAATTAATATGTGTTTTCTGGTAATGAATGCTTCTTGTATTTTATGTGGGTTTTACAACTCTTCCCCTCTAAAAGAATAATTCGTCCTCGAATTAGAGATACGATATGGCTGAAAAGAACATGGACGTGACGTGACTGGAGAGAACACGGAACGTGACGTGGCTGAAAGAATATACTTGGATCGTGAAAGAAAATGAGGATAAGAAATAACGTGAAGATGATACATGAAATGATACTATACGAAATAACCTGAACAGAATGGTATCTGCAACCTCGAAGCAATGATATGCGAGACATATAGGAAACGTAGTACGCGAACGATTGTAAACGTGATACGTGAGCAATTGTGAACGTGATAAATGAACATATGATGACTGATATATGAAACATATGGTGAACGTGATACGTGAAACATATCATGATCGTGAACATATCGTGAACGTGATCTGGGAAAGCATATCTTGAACGTGATACGTGAAACATATCATGAACGTATGATAACGGAGGAGGTATCTCCCAATGATACGAGATAAGACGTGAAATCTGACGTGAAACGTCTGTCTGAGGATGAAAAGTTGTGCTAAACTTGAGTCTGGTCTCCCAAGTTTTCCGCAACCCTATCCCGTATGGAATGTGAAACGTAAATTGCGAGATAGAATACGATGATGAACGTGAACCATGTCATGAACGTGAATGCGAAACACAATCCGTGAAATGAAACGAGGACCGGAACGCGAATAAAGTCGTGAACGCGATCGTGAGATGTAACTGTGAGCGTAAACGTGAACGTGAATGTGAACGTGAATGTAAATTTCTGTCTGATATGGTTGTTGATGGAATACCGTGAAATCGTACGACCCCATGTTGAAATATCTTTGTTAACTGGTTAACTGCATAATTCTTACGGATAAGGAGGAAATGTGCAGCCTTGTCAATGATCGTCAACAACTCTGATAGCATCATGCCTCGTCTGAGTCTGTGGTAGTATGGTAATAAAATCCATGGAGATCTCGTCCACTTCCATCCGAAAAACTCTAATGATTGAAATAACCACTAGCATGTTGGCGTTCTATCCTAACCTGCTGGTATGTCAGGCATTTTGATATGAACGTAATTGTATCTTGTTTTACCGCTTCACCAAAATATGGTTTTGAAATCACCATACATCCTTGTAGAACCTGGGTGCATAGACGTTTGAAAAAGTAAGAGTCTCGGTGAATTAGACCTCTCTTAGTGTAGGATCCTTTGGAACACATAATTTAGTGTATGATTCTCTCCTTTACGCATAAGCTCAGTCATGATTAACTAACTGTGAGAAACAACGTGATTCAGAGTGTCACTGTAATCAACCAAAATTCGTACTTGGAAAAAAAAATTAGTGTGAAATTTCTTTTGCCTTAGAATTTGTAACAAAATGCGAAGATGGTCTTCCTTCTCTTCTCTACACTTAGAGAAGATCAAAATTTTAGCAATGAACTTAATGACCAACTTGTCCAAGAATTCACGAAAATTTGATTTATCAAGTCAATAATTACAGCTGAGGCATTCGTGTGACAAAAAAGGAATAAACACGAATTCATAATGACCATAACGTTTGCGAAGAGTAGTCTTGGAAATGTTCCGCTATTTCACTCGCAACTGTTGGTATTCTGATCGTAAATTGATCTTGGAAAAGTGCTTAGCACCCAGTAATTGATTAAACATGTTATCAAGACGTGAAAGGGAATAACAGTGACGGATGGTGATTTGTTTTATGTTGACAATAGACGATACATACACTCATGATACCGTCCTATTGGAAATACGTTTTTATGAATTTAGGAAGGATCGGTCACTCCAACGATATATACATAGTATGGGATCGTGATCTAATATGTAATAGTATATACCATAAAGCCCACATGTAGGGTGGGCTATATGTACCCCCTCCTATCATGTTAGGAGGGGTTGTTGGTTCTCATTTCATTAATGTAATATGTTAATGCAATAATGCCTAAAAACGTTACTTGCATTTTTCGGTCTCGTTTTGATTACGACAATATGTAAAAACAAGCATTTACGAAAACAACGAAAAATGAATTCTTGAGTTCAAGTATTTTTCATTTTACCCATTTTCACTTAAGGTATGGATAAACAAGTACTAACCTTAATCAAGTGATCAAGTGATTTAATCTTTTCTTAAAACTCACTTTTTATTAAGTGTGACAAGTTTTTATTAAACTTTCTTTTTAAGAAAATGTTTTATTAAATTAATTATTTGAAAACTTGAAAATGGCATATTCTTATATGGTTAGGAATATTCTATCAGGATATTTTTTAAACCAGATATGACCTCCACCACTAAAGGACAAAATGGGAGCGGAGTCTAGTCCAGCGGTTCCTTAGCTCCTAGGCGGTTCCTTATCGATAAGGTACCGCGGGCTAAGATAAGGAACCGCGGGCAGATATAGCCGTTGGCCCTTTGTCCTATAAATAGTGGACCATTCTCAGTTTTTCAATTCACCTCTTTTGCACATCTATTTCCAGATTCAAACACTCTTCTTTAATCACTCAAATATTTGATCATTTGTTTGATTACTACTTGTTTAAGAAGTGAATCTTGTTCTTCCATCCCTTCCTCTCCAAGTGCAAAGAGAAGAACACTATTCTTGTGAAGTGTTGAGTCCACCACCAAAGATCCATTGAAGATCTAATTTTATACATTTGTAGTTGTGAAGATCCAAGTAGTTGTGTCTATTTGGAAGTTGTGTATGTACTAAGTATAGTTGTGTAGATTGGTCCTAGCTACGATTAGGGCTCGACTTTTAGCTTAGAGTCGGAAATTGGTTGAGCGACGTGTACGGTTTTCTCCACCATAAGGAGCTTGTTGTGTAGTGAACTCTCGAGTAAGGAGTACTCGAGGAGTGGAGTAGGAACGAGGAGTGAGCTTCGTTGCCGAACTACTATAAATCCTTGGTGTTCGGTTTGATCTTTCTTTACCCTTAACTCTTTACATTCTTTATTCTTTGTGCATATATTTTTGTTAGTATTAGTTTAGTTACACTATCATTGTTCATATTGTGCATAAGAAGATTTCACATATTTTCTCAAGCCTAAGTTTTTGAAAAAGGATTTTTTGAAAACCACATTTTAACAAGTAAATATAAGAAACTATTCAACCCCCTTCTAGTTTATACAATTGGTATCAGAGCGAGGTTGCTCAAGAACTTTTAAAGTATATTGTATTTTAAAACTTGAATCGATCTATGGATTCCAACAAATACCTAGAAGGGCAATCTATGCAAAGACCACCACTTTTTGAGACCGATAGTTTTATTTATTGGAAACATAGATTTGAAACTTAATAAGTGTGAAAACACTTATCCTTTTACCACTTATTTCCAATAATAACAAGACCAAAACGTGTGATTTATGTCGTAAAAGTCGTAATTATGCGTGGTTTGTGTTTTTATTGTGTTTTAGGACCAACATATGAAAAAGGAAGAAAACACGGGTTTTCACGGGCTTTTATCGAAGAAAACGGGAAAAGACGAAGTCAAAAGATCAAGAGTGCAAAAATAACGGAAGTCCAAGGCCTATTATGAAGATTTATCGAAGAAAAAGTCTAAAGACGGAAGTTTAACGAAGTAGAAGAACTTAAGTCTAATAGAAGAAGAAAATTAAAAGACAAGTTCAAATCCCGAGACGACATCGAGAAAAGACAAAGAATTAAAGTCGAGTCGAGAAGACGTGAAGAAAGCAAGAAAGAAGATGCAACACATGCACTCCTTCCACCTTCCCTATAAATACCCTCCTAATAGTCATTAGGAGGGTGTTAGTTAGTCTTTAATTTTTAGTTTTTCATTTTTGCACTTTTCTTTCTAGTTTTAGAGAGAGAAAGTCTTAAACTTTCTCTCACTAAATTTCATCTTTTCTTTTAATCTTTCAAGATTAAACATTTATGTACTGCTTATTTCATTAATAAAAGTTCTATTTAAGCTTTTAATCTTTAATCTCATTCTACCTTTCTTTGATTTTAGATTGATTTTAGTGCGAATTTCATATGATCCGTGTTGTTCTTAATGATTTCGTGCTTAAAAGTTAATCTTTTGATCATTACTTATGTTTTCATACGAATAAGCTTTGAGATTCTTGTGCTTATTGGCTTATTTTTAAGATTAACTTATTTACTTATAAAAAGTTTTCTTTAAAAGTTCATATTTTTATGTTTGATCTAAAAGTTTGTTTATTTTAAGTTTAGAGAAGTTGATTCTAGAGCTTATTTGATCCGGTTCAGTTTTGGTTTTTTCTAGTTTTGGGAATAAGCTCATCATAATAGCTTATTTCTTGGCTTTTTAACCGAATCCCATATATTTCGGAAAGGGTTTAAACCCCTTTCCGATTTGCATATTCCGAGCAGCCACCATACCACTCTTTCCGATTGGAAAATCGGAAAAGGGTTTCTGAATTATTCCGAGCAGCCACCATCATTCCGATCGTAGTGATCGGATTAGGTAATTGAGATTCCAATTTGACCATTTAGCTTGTGTATTCCGATTGGCTTCATTTCGGAGATATTCCGATTGTGTTTGTTTGTAAGCATTCCGATTGGATCATTTCATACATTCCGATCTGGCCCCTTGTTTGAGTATTCCGATTGATGTTTCTGCCCATTATTCCGATCAGCCACATTGTAACCATTCCGATCAGAAGATCGGAATACATTCCGATCATGGGTTTTTGAGTGATATTCCGATTAGTGTCTTTTTCCTATATTCCGATTAAGGCTTGTTTAGTGTATTGTTTTTATAAAATTTCTAAGTGTTAGTTTTTATTAAGTGTTCAAGCTTTTTTCTAATATATTCTTTAAGTTTTCAAGCATTTACTTTTAACTCATTTTAGTTGAAATTTTTAAACTTCTACTTTACTCGACGACATTTAAATTACTTGCTATTAGTTTAAAATAGATAAACAAAACCAAACCATTCTCTTGTTCACCAAAAGACGATTAAGTCACACTCTTAACCATTAGTCAATTCGAAAGGATTCAGACGATAATATTTTATACTTGTGGTAAAAGCCGAGTATTAAATGGCGCCGCTGCCGGCTCTTTTCGTTAAGATTAACGGTTTCTAGTGAGAGACGCATTGAATTTTGGGATCCGTTCTTTGAACGTTAGTTTCCTTGCTTTAAAAATTTTCAAAAATCCTAAAAAATATAAAACTCTTCAAAAATACAAAAACATTAAAAAAAAATCATAAAAAGCAATTCTTTTCCAAAAGGTTTTGCACCAAAAAAATTTTATAGATATTCTCTGTGTATATTTTTCTTCTGCAGGTGTATGCGTACTAGATCTTCGAACTATTTTGAGCCCGAGACTCGTGAAGATTTAGATATGGCTGGTGTTAATAACAACAATAACAACCCACCTCAACCCAATTTGAATAACAACAACAACAACAATGTCCACCTACCTGATTTACGAACAATGGAGGAATTGTGTCAACCCACCATCTATTGTGGATCCTCCCACTCTTGAGCTTAAGGACCTACCTCCTCATCTTGAGTACGTTTTCCTTGAAGACAACGAGAAGTTACCGGTCATCATCGCGAAGGACCTGAAAGAAGAAGAAAAAGCCCGACTTATCGTCGTATTGAAGACACATAAACGAGCTATCGCTTGGAAAATCTCCGACATTCGCGGAATTGATCCTCACTTCTGCACACACAAAATTCTCATGGAGGACGACTTTAAGCCCACAATTCAAAGCCAACGAAGGGTGAATCCTAAAATCCATGAAGTCATCAAAAAAGAGGTTATCAAACTTCTTGATGCGGGTATGATTTACCCTATTTCGGATTCACCATGGGTTAGTCCAGTCCATTGTGTGCCTAAGAAATGTGGAATCACCGTTGTACCCAATCAAAACAACGAGTTGATTCCTACCCGTCTCGTTACTGGGTGGAGAGTTTGTATAGACTACCGCAAACTCAATGATGCCACGAGAAAGGATCATTTCCCTCTACCTTTTATGGACCAAATGCTTGAACGCTTAGCGGGTAATGAATATTACTGCTTTCTTGATGGTTTCTCGGGTTATTTCCAAATACCCATCGATCCCCAAGATCAAGAGAAGACAACATTCACTTGTCCCTATGGCACATTTGCTTACAAAAGAATGCCTTTTGGCTTATGCAATGCTCCCGGGACTTTCCAAAGGTGCATGTTGGCTATCTTCCATGACATGGTTGAACAAACCATGGAAGTCTTCATGGATGATTTCTCGGTCTTTGGGGATTCCTTCTCTTCTTGCCTTGCCAATTTGGAACGTATGCTTACGCGGTGCGAAGACACTCGCCTTGTTCTGAATTGGGAAAAATGCCACTTTATGGTAAAAGAAGGCATTGTGCTAGGACACAAAATCTCTAAAGCCGGTCTTGAAGTCGACCGTGCTAAAGTAGATGTCATAGCCAAATTACCTCCACCTTCAACCGTGAAGGGTGTGAGAAGTTTTCTGGGTCATGCGGGCTTCTATCGTCGATTCATTCAGGATTTCTCTAAAATCGCTCGCCCGATGACCCACCTCTTGGAAAAAGAAACTCCTTTTATCTTTTCTAAAGAGTGTATCAAAGCCTTCAATCTTCTTAAGGATAAGCTAACTAAGGCACCGGTCTTGGTTACCCCTAATTGGGAGCTGCCTTTTGAGTTGATGTGCGATGCAAGCGACTTTGCTATTGGTGCGGTTTTAGGCCAACGAGTGAATAAACACTTCCAACCAATCCACTATGCTAGCAAAACAATGACGGGGGCTCAATTGCATTATACGACAACCGAAAAAGAGCTTTTAGCTGTTGTCTATGCTTTTCAGAAATTTCGCCACTATCTTGTTTTATCCCCCACCATCGTATACACGGACCATTCCACGTTGAAGTACTTGATGACTAAGCATGATTCTAAGCCAAGACTTCTTCGCTGGGTTTTACTCCTTCAAGAATTCAACATTGAAATTCGCGACAAGAAGGGAGCCAAAAACCTGGCCGCGGATCATTTGAGTCGACTTGAGGATCCATATCAAGGGGATCATCCGAACAAAGAGATCAATGACTCTTTCCCCCTTGAGACCTTAATGTCTATAAATCTCAATCTTGATGACACCCCGTGGTTTGCAGACATTGCAAACTACTTAGCGGGTGGTATTCTCATCAAAGGGTTAACATCCCAACAAAAGAAGAAGTTCTTGAATGATGTTAAGACTTACTTTTGGGATGGCCCTTTTCTATTCAAACAATGTGTTGATCTGATCATTCGTCGTTGTGTTGACGGACCGGCAGCTTTTGACATTCTCCAGGCTTGCCACAAAGGACCCACCGGTGGTCACTTTGGTCCCAACTACACCGCTAAAAAAGTGTTTGATTCTGGATTCTATTGGTCCACCATTTATCGTGACGCTCACGAAATGGTTAAGCATTGTGATGCTTGCCAACGCCAAGGCAAGATCACACATAACACAAAATTTCATACAGGAATGTGAAATCTTTGATGTATGGGGCATCGACTTTATGGGGCCATTTCCATCCTCCAAAGGGAACAAGTACATCCTCGTCGCCGTTGACTACGTTTCTAAATGGGTTGAAGCCAAGGCTCTCCCTACAAACGATGCGAGGGTGGTTGTGAACTTTTTGAAGCAGCTTTTCGCTCGATTCGGCGTTCCTCGTGCTATTATCAGTGACCGCGGGACTCATTTTTGCAACGATCAATTTGCAAGAGTCATGGCTAAGTATGGTGTTAATCATCGTCTTTCCACCGCCTATCATCCCCAAACCAATGGGCAAGCCGAGATATCCAACCGTGGATTGAAGCGAATTTTGGAGCGTACTGTGGGAGAGCATCGCGCCGCGTGGGCCGATAAGTTAGATGATGCTCTGTGGGCTTTCCGTACTGCTTATAAGACCCCGATCGGTTGTACACCTTATCGTCTTGTGTACGGAAAAGCATGCCACCTTCCCATCGAGCTGGAACATAAGGCGCACTGGGCCTTGAAGTGGGCTAACTTCGACATCAACAAAGCCGGTGATCATCGCAAGATTCAACTCAACGAGCTCAACGAACTGAGGAATGAAGCTTATTAGAACTCGCTGATCTACAAGGAAAAGACGAAGATCATTCATGACGCAAAAATCAAGAACCGAGAGTTCCACGTTGGTGATCAAGTCTTACTCTTTAACTCTCGGTTGAAGATCTTTTCTGGCAAGTTGAACAGCCACTGGTCTGGTCCATTCACCGTCGCCAAAGTCTTTCCATATGGGACCATTGAGCTTTCTCAGCCAAATGGGCCCAATTTCAAGGTGAATGGCCAGCGTTTGAAGCTGTACTTTGGTGAGGACATCTCCCATGAGATGATTCCATCCCTCACCATGTTCCCCATGAACTAAATTTGGGTCGAGTCAGGCTCGTGACTCGGTGAACAAAAACAAGCGCTTCTCGGGAGGCAACCCGTGATCTATCCTTTACTGCTTTCATAATAAGTGTAGGGGGAGCCTCGTATGTGTTTGTTGTCTTGTTTCTTGTGCTGTGCAGGGATTAAAGCTTCAAAGATCCACCTTGATGACTTTTGACGAACCGTGATACCGTGTTCCCATCTTCCCGGTTCTATCCTAAACTCTTGTGATTCAATATTTCATATTTTATATATGTTCACATTGAATTCACTTTAGTTGTCCTTTCCTTAGCAAGATTTAAACAAAGTGCACAATGTCATACGTGTAGGGGAGTTTACTCCCACATGCTTAAACATTGAGGACAATGTTTATCTCAAGTGTAGGGGGACTTCTATCGAAGTAAGCGGTCTTTTCCATGAATTTGCCCTCATTTTAACCGGAAAATTTGATTTTTCGACATTTTTAAAAACTTTTAATCTATTTTGGCCTAGTTGTATAGTTGTATTTGCCTTTGTTATTATCATTCTCTTCCATTGCTAGAATAGTTCTTCAATAAAGTGGTTTTAGATTTTTCTTAGTCGTGAACATTTTGACTCAACCCAAGTTTACTTATCTAAGTTTACTCTAGCTAGTATCCTTAACTTGTTTAAGTCAAGTTTTGCTAGGCTTTTATATAGGGAGCTATAAAACGCGAAAGTCTTAACTCTCACGGGTTAAGAATAAGAACTTTTCGCAAGTTCCTATAATTGATCCTAGAGAGTTGTTTATCAAGGGAACTTTAAAATGCGATTTCTAAAACTTGAAAAAGTCTAAGAATTTGCAAGATCCTATAGGCGACTCGAAAACCCAAAACTTTGATTTAATAGGCTAAGCATCCACGAGTCTCATTCCTTGAGATTTTAAACTGTAGAGAACGAGAGATGATAGAGTCAATTATAAGTTCGGAATTATCTCGTGAATTTATGTGAGTTAATTATAAGCCTATTCTCCCTTCGCTTGTTAATAAATTTATCTGCAATAAATAAGGTTGTACGATTTAAAAGGTTACTTAGCTTCTAGCCCTATATCGTTTAAAAGTTGCTCGGTAAGGATTAGAGTTCATAGCCAAGGCATAACTTATTGAAGCGGGATGCGAAGATTGGCGAGTCCGAAAAGGCCCTAACAAGGCATGAGGGCTACAGTTTGTTGCTAAAGATCCAAAAGTGATGTGAAGAATCATTTATCGAAAATCAATATGAAGGATCGAGACACACGACGAATAGCAAATACTCCCCAAAAGATTATGTAGAAGTCTATCCAAAAAGACCCTAACAAGGTATGAGGATAAATAGATCCAAGTCCTAAAAGGAGGCGGATCGTTGTATATCAAAGTCCAAATAAAGATTGGAGAAAAATGAAGAAGTCGTGGTCCAAATATGAAGAATCTCTCAAAACCCCAAGTGAAGAAATTCCTATTATGAAGAGAAGACCATTATTTCAAGAACGTCTCTCAAAGATTTGAAGTATGAAGTCGCTGCCAAATATCGGTCCGAGAAAGGTCTCAAATCGTGAAGCGAGTTATGCCAAGATATGAACTTTATGAGGTCCCGAGAAGCAGTTTTAAAAGATTTGGTCCTTTAGCTAACTATTGATTAAATCGTTCACTTTATTTTCGGCCTAAATAACTATTAAAATAAGTCAAACAATGCATCCTCGTGATCATTCAAGACAAAAATAAAATATAAGAGATACACCTAGGAATAAGGGAGTCTAAGTGAGTAATTGGCCCACATGAGTTCGTGATAGTTTGCTAACTTATAATAACAATGATCTCGTTTTTAAGCTTGGTATGGGGAACGTGAAACTTGAGGATGATAAACGTTCATGACTGCCAAAACCAATGTAAGTGTTTGATTTCTTTACTTGTTCTATCTTTTTATGTTTAGTATTTAATAAAGGCCAAGGCGGGTTATTTATGATGGAAAATGTAAACTGTGCTTTAAAATTAATGCATTGCATGAGGGCATTGCAATGGTCAAGTGTAGGGGATTTAATAAGTGTGAAAACACTTATCCTTTTACCACTTATTTCCAATAATAACAAGACCAAAACGTTTTATTTATGTCGTAAAATTCGGAATTATGCGTGGTTTGTGTTTTTATTGTGTTTTAGGACCAAAATATGAAAAAGGAAGAAAACACGGGTTTTCACGGGCTTTTATCGAAGAAAACGGGAAAAGACGAAGTCAAAAGATCAAGAGTGCAAAAAGAACGGAAGTCCAAGGCCTATTCTGAAGATTTATCGAAGAAAAAGACTAAAGACGGAAGTTTAACGAAGTCGAAGAACTTAAGTCTAATAGAAGAAAAAAATTAAAAGACAAGTTCAAATCCCGAGACGACATCGAGAAAAGACAAAGAATTAAAGTCGAGTCGAGAAGACGTGAAGAAAGCAAGAAAGAAGATGCAACACATGCACTCCTTCCACCTTCCCTATAAATACCCTCCTAATAGTCATTAGGAGGGTGTTAGTTAGTCTTTAATTTTTAGTTTTTAATTTTTGCACTTTTCTTTCTAGTTTTAGAGAGAGAAAGTCTTAAACTTTCTCTCACTAAATTTCATCTTTTCTTTTAATCTTTCAAGATTAAACATTTATGTACTACTTATTTCATTAATCAAAGTTCTATTTAAGCTTTTAATCTTTAATCTCATTCTACCTTTCTTTGATTTTAGATTGATTTTAGTGCGAATTTCATATGATCCGTGTTGTTCTTAATGATTTCGTGCTTAAAAAGTTAATCTTTTGATCATTACTTAAGTTTTCATACGAATAAGCTTTGAGATTCTTGTGCTTATTGGCTTATTTTTATGATTAGCTTATTTACTTATAAAAAGTTTTCTTAAAAAGTTCATATTTTTATGTTTGATCTAAAAGTTTGTTTATTTTAAGTTTAGATAAGTTGATTCTAGAGCTTATTTGATCCGGTTCAGTTTTGGTTCGTTCTAGTTTTGGGAATAAGCTCATCATAATATCTTATTTCTTTTCTTTTTAACCGAATCCCATATATTTCGGAAAGGGTTTAAACCCCTTTTCGATTGCATATTCCGAGCAGCCACTATACCACTCTTTCCGATTGGAAAATCGAAAAAGGGTTTCTGAATTATTCCGAGCAGCCACCATCATTCCGATCGTAGTGATCGGATTAGGTAATTGAGATTTCGATTTGACCATTTAGCTTTTGTATTCTGATTGGCTTCATTTCGGAGATATTCCGATTGTGTTTGTTTGTAAGCATTCCGATTGGATCATTTCATACATTTCGATCTGGCCCCTTGTTTGAGTATTCCGATTGATGTTTCTGCCCATTATTCCGATCAGCCACAATGCAACCATTTCGATCATGGGTTTTTGAGTGATATTCCGATTAGTGTCTTTTTCCTATATTCCGATTAAGGCTTGTTTAGTGTATTGTTTTTATAAAATTTCTAAGTGTTAGTTTATATTAAGTATTCAAGCTTTTTTCTAATATAGTATTTAAGTTTTCAAGCATTTACTTTTAACTCATTTTAGTTGAAATTTTTAAACTTCTACTTTACTCGACGACATTTAAATTACTTGCTATTAGTTTAAAATAGATAAACAAAACCAAACCATTCTCTTGTTCACCAAAAGACGAATGAGTCGTACTCTTAACCATTAGTCAATTCGAAAGGATTCGGACGATAATATTTTATACTTGTGGTAAAAGCCGAGTATTAAAACTTATGTGAAATCAAAAGATTTAGACCTTTGGCATGTTATTACCAATGGTGATTTTTTACCTTATCAATTTAATGAAGTCTCTAAAACAAAAGAATTGGTCACTTTTGACAAAGCTAATGATGACACTAAAAAGAAACTTTCAAAAAATAATGAGGCTAAAATGGTGATTTATAATGCTTTGCCTAAGAAAGAGTATGAAAGAATTTTTATGTGTGAAACCGCTAAAGATATTTGGAACACTCTTTTAGTAACCCATCAAGGTAATAGCCAAGTCAAAGAAAGCAAAATCGATCTTCTTGTCCAACAATATGAACAATTTGTCATCTTAGAAGATGAAACTATTGATAGTGCATTTGCTAGGTTTAAAACCATTATTACTAGTCTAAAAGCACTTGATGAAGGTTTTTCTAGCAAGAACAACGTTAGGAAGTTTCTAAGGGCTTTACATCCAAAGTGGAGAGCAAAAGTCACGGTGATTGAAGAGTCGAAAGATCTCTCAACTTTATCACTCGATGAACTCATAGGCAACTTGAAGGTTCATGAGATGATAATTTTGAAGGACTCAGAATTAGTGAAAACCAAGAGTGAAAGAAAATCTCTTGCACTAAAAGCCAAGAAGGCACAAAGTGACCATGATAGTTCCTCGGATAGCGATGACGAGGAGTATGCATTGGCGGTGAGAGATTTCAAGAAGTTCTTCAAGAGACGAGGTCAACACGTTAGGCAACCCAACAATGATAAGAAACCATTCTCAAAGACTCGGTTTGTCAAGAACGAAAAAGGTGATAGGAATTGCTTTAGATGTGGTGATCCAAATCACGTCATTGGTGATTGTCCAAAGCCCTCTCGTGATAAGAATCACACGACGTTCGTTAGTGGCTCTTGGAGCGATAGCGGTGAAGATGACGATGACAACCCAAAGAGGAGAAATGTCTTATGGCTCACACTTCTAAAGAGGTACATTCCGAAACCGAATATTATAGCAATGATAGCTCCAATTTTGATGATATTGAATTTGAAGGCAAATATGATAGTTTACACAAACTTAGTCTTAAATTCATAGAAAAGAATAAAACCTTAAAATCAACCAAAACTAAGCTTGAAAATGAGATCAATGAAGTTAGGGAGAAATTGGCAATACTTGAAAAAAATAAAGAAGTGGATTTAGGTTGCTTAAGTTATGAGAAACTTAGATTAGAGAATGAAGATCTCAAGAGCACCTCCATTAAATTGGAAAAGTTCATGAAAGGTACTAGTGCTCTTGATGATATGTTAAACAAACAAGTTCATTCTAGGGAAAGACTTGGTCTAGTTTTAACTCAAATGAAGCCTCAACTAGTGAACCTAAACAAGTCAGATTTTCACAAAAATCACCCACTGTACGCGGTCCCAGATTGTATGGGGCGGTTCCTTATCACTATGGAACCGCCACCATAGATAAGGTACCGCGGCCAGAAGAGGAGTTTTGTGAAAATCATGAACTTTCTGAAAAATCAAAATCAGGTGAAAAACCAAAGCAACTTCTTTTGTTTCGTCTCCTTGGTTGAACCAAAGAATGTTAAAGAAGCTTTGACGGACGAGAGTTGGGTCATTGCGATTCAAGAAGAATTGAATCAATTCGTTGCCAATGATGTTTGGGAACTTGTTCCTCCACCTAGAAGTTCTACAATCATAGGAACCAAATGGGTATATAGGAATAAGTTCGATGAGAATGGTGTTGTGTCTCGTAACAAAGCTAGACTTGTAGCACAAGGCTATAATCAACAAAAAAGGATTGATTATGACGAGACATATGCACCGGTAGCTAGATTAGAATCGATTAGAATCCTTTTAGCCTACGCTTGTGCCTTAGACTTTAAGCTTCAACTAATGGATGTAAAGAGTGCATTTCTTAACGGTTTGATCAATGAGGAGGTATATGTGGCTCAACCTCCCGGCTTCATTGATTTTGAGAAACCGGATCATGTTTACAAGCTTAAGAATGCACTTTATGGTCTCAAACAAGCACCCAAATCTTGGTATGATAGACTTAAAGAGTTTCTTGTTAAACATGAGTATACCATAGGGATGGTAGACAATACGCTCTTTACAAAGAAGAAAGGTCCTCACCTCATAATCGTACAAATATATGTTGATGACATTATATTTGGCTCAACTTGTCAAGAATTGTGTGATGACTTTGCCAAAATCATGCATGATGAGTTTGAAATGAGTATGATGGGAGAACTTAACTTCTTTTTAGGACTCCAAATTAAACAAATGGACGATGGTATTTTCTTTAGTCAATCTAAGTACGCTAAAGAAATGCTAAAGAAATTTGGATTAGAAGAATCAAGACCAATGAAGACCCCTATGGCCTCGGATACTAAACTCACCGTAGATGATGATTGTGAGTCGATAGACAACACCAAATATAGAGGTATGATTGGTAGTTTGTAGTACCTAATGGCAAGTCGACCGAATATCATGTTTAGTGTTTGCCTTTGTGCTCGTTTCCAAGAGGCACCCAAAACCTCTCACCTCGAAGCGGTTAAGCGTATCTTTAGATACATTAAAGGCACTATACATTTAGGATTATGGTATCCTAAAGGGACCGGCATAGAAACCATTGTCTACGCGGACTCGGATCATGCGGGAGACTATGTAGACCGGAAAAGCACTAGTGGAGTTTGTACCTTCATGGGTTGTTGTTTAACTTCTTGGTTCTCCAAGAAACAAACCGCTCTTGCAATATCCACCACGGAAGCCGAGTATGTGAGTGCCGGAAAAGCATGCCAACAAGCTCTATGGATGAAGCAAGCGCTTGTTGATTACGGGATTTCTCTTGATGATGTTCCCATCATGTGCAATAATAAATGTGTTATAGACCTTAGCAAGAATCCCGTGCAATACTCGCGAACCAAACACATAGAAATTCGACACCATTTCCTTAGGGATAATGTTCAAAAGGGGAACATTTCAATTGAGAAGGTACCCTCCGAAGACAACTTAGCCGACATCTTCACTAAGCCACTTAAGAGGGAACCTTTTAATTACTTGCGTTTAGGTCTAGGATTAATGGAACATCTTCCTTAATTTCTTTTCTTTTTGTGTGTTTTCTTTTACCACATTGAGTCATTGAGTCTTCCAAACTCTTTTTGAAAAACACTCTCTTCTCCTTTTCAAAATTCTCAAAGTCTCTTTCGAAAATGGTTGAGAAATACGTTTGACATTGTTAATTCAATCTAAAAATGATTTTTCATAGATTCTTGCTATTAATCTAGAGCTTACATAACTCATATGTATGATTGTCTCAAACATAGAAAGAACAAGATAGAATCATGGAGTATCATTGTGTCATGACTTAAGGTCTTGTCTTACACACCTCCTACATTGATTTTTTTTTAAAAATCCATGTATTTTGGTCAAATCTCTATTTGGTACGTTTTCATATGTTTTCTTTGTCTATCTTTGCTTTTAAGCATATCCCTATGATAAGTTAGACTAGAAAAATAAGATTTGCTGAAAAATCTTCCTCCAAACACCAAACACAGCCTCTGCAGGCGGTTCCATATGTGAACCGCGATGCCTTATTGATAAGGTACCGCCAACCTAGATAAGGAACCACCTACAGTGCCTTCCATTTTCGAGTTTTTGTCTGAAACTCCAGATTTGCTCCAACATTTTGGAGAATATTTGTTTCAAACCCTTTGACCACCCCAAAAACACCCTAAGCCTTCCCCATTTAAACCATAAGCATTTTGCCATACTTCACACCTCAAAATGTCTTACTCTCCCAATGAAAGCCTTGAATCTCCTCCATTTTCTTCAATTGCTTTCAATCCCAACTCACCCAAAAACCATTACAATCCTAACTCACCCAAGAACACTCTTAATCACATCTCTCCTACAAAGAATGTTGATTGTGGAACATCTATTCTTCCACCACCACCCTTTAGTGTTCTTCCTCCTTCTCATGATAATGTCATGCACCATGGAACATATTGTCATTGTTGTCAATATCAACATCTTGCTATGGCACACATCTATGAGGAGTTGAGCTACATCAAGAGTCTCTTAATCAAGCCTCCTCTTCACTATGATTATGAGATCTCCAACAAGCCACCACCACCAGCCTCCGCCATTACCTTGTCTTTCATATAAGCATTGGTTGCTTATCCACAAGACACCAAATTCAAGCAAATCTTAGAATTCTAGAATAACTAGGATTAGATTTATGCTTTTGGCTTGTTTCTTTTTCCATACATCTTTGTATGATGTTTTTTTTAGTAACCTATCTTGGATCTTTGTCTTTTTGTTTTCTTCTCTTTCATTTTGTGACCTATTGCTATCTCTTGTTGGTTGTTTCTTTTGTTCAACTAACCCTTCTATGTAGCTTGTCATCATATCTCGATTCCTCAGTGCCCCAAGCTAGGGTGAGTAAGCATCAAGGGTGATTCCTTGCAAAGTCCGTCTCTTCAACACCGACTTGTGAAACCTTTTTTCTTCGACAAAGGGGGAGAAATGAATAAACTCGTCTTCGAAAATCTTGTTTTTTGTGTGATTGAGTTTATGTATTGTCGGAATCAAAAAGGGGGAGATTGTTAATGCAATAATGCCTAAAAACGTTACTTGCATTTTTCGGTCTCGCTTAATTTTGATTACGACAATATGTAAAAACAAGCATTTATGAAAACAACGAAAAACGAATTCTTGAGTTCAAGTATTTTTCATTTTACCCATTTTCACTTAAGGTATGGATAAACAAGTACTAACCTTAATCAAGTGATCAAGTGATTTAATCTTTTCTTAAAACTCACTTTTTATCAAGTGTGACAAGTTTTTATTAAACTTTCTTTTTAAGAAATTTTTTTATTAAATTAATTATTTGATAATTTGAAAATGGCATATTCTTATTTGGTTAGGAATATTCTATTAGGATATTTTTTAAACCAGATATGACCTCCACCACTAAAGGACAAAAAGGGAGCGGAGTCTAGTCCAGCGGTTCCTTAGCTCCTAGGCGGTTCCTTATCGATAAGGTAACGCGGGCTAAGATAAGGAACCACGGGCAGATATAGCCGTTGGCCCTTTGTCCTATAAATAGCGGACCATTCTCAGTTTTTCAATTCACATCTTTTGCACATCTATTTCCAGATTCAAACACTCTTCTTTAATCACTCAACTTTTTGATCATTTGTTTGATTACTACTTGTTTAAGAAGTGAAACTTGTTCTTCCATCCCTTCCTCTCCAAGTGCAAAGAGAAGAACACTATCCTTGTGAAGTGTTGAGTCTACCACCAAAGATCCGTTGAAGATCTAATTTTATACATTTGTAGTTGTGTCATAGTTGTGAAGATCCAAGTAGTTGTGTATGTACTAAGTATAGTTGTGTAGATTGGTCCTAGCTACGATTAGGGCTCGACTTTTAGCTTAGAGTCGGAAATTGGCTAAGCGACGTGTACGGTTTTCTCCACCATAAGGAGCTTGTTGTGTAGTGAACTCTCGAGTAAGGAGTACTCGAGGAGTGGAGTAGGAACGAGGAGTGAGCTTCGTTGCCGAACCACTATAAATCCTTGGTGTTCGGTTTGATCTTTCTTTACCCTTAACTCTTTACATTCTTTATTCTTTGTGCATATATTTTTGTTAGTATTAGTTTAGTTACACTATCATTGTTCATATTGTGCATAAGAAGATTTCACATATTTCCTCAAGCCTAAGTTTTGGAAAAAGGAGTTTTTGAAAACCACATTTTAACAAGTAAATATAAGAAACTATTCAACCCCCCCCCCCCTCTTCTAGTTTCTACATAATACATCTTTCTATCCATCCTCTCCTTTCTCTCTCTAACTTTCTCTCTCTAGTTCTTCATCTCTCTCCCTCTCTTTAGATTTTTATAACACATAGACAATCCAAGGATTATGTGGACCTACACTTGGTATCAAGAGCCATGATTGATTGGTTTGTTCATCATTCATTTGTGTGTTTTGATCTAAATTCATTCGATCCATTTTTTTGGTGTTTTTTGTGGTTTATTCTTCCTAATAATCATCTACATAGTTGTGGTAGTGATTTTGGGTATTTGTTTTGGTCAAAAACACGAAAAAGTTGGAATTTTTGGATTTATTTAGGTAAAAATTACAAGTGTTTGAAATTTTTTGGTATAATTCGGAATAAGAGGGTTTACAAATTCCGAATAATATTACAGTCAAATATTTTGAATTGTTGTCAGGGTTCTACATTCCGAATTATATTTTTTCTTCCCTCCAAAATTATGTCACATACCGAATTGTGTCTTTTACACATTCCGAACAGTATTCTGAATTGTCCTATCTATATCTCGAACTATTTTACCCTACAAAATATATATGGATTCCGACTTATTACTTCTATTTAATATGTTTTCCGAATTATATTTTTCCCTCCAAGTTGCCTCATATTCTGACATGTATCTCAATTACATATTCCGAATTAATTTCCTTGTTCTCATTCCGAATTAATTTGTGCTACTCAATTATTCCGAATTATTTTGGTTAACTTGTGCTACTCAATTTTTCCGAATTAACTTGTGTCATATCCACTATTGTCTGCTTGTCATCAATTTTGGTCAACATTATTCGGAATACATATTCCGACTTGTATTAGGAATTCATAATCCGACTTATATACTGTGTTTTAGATTCTTATTCCGAATAAGACATTAGACTCAAACTTCTCACATGACTCACACACATTCGACCAATACAAATGAATCCAAACCATGTTTTTATTGAATCTCGAATCCAAAAACTCACAACCCTTTAAGACCACAGACTCGACACAAAACAAAAGTTCATCAAATCTTTTGGCTTTTCGCCTTGACTCGACCACCATCCTTGACTCGTAACAAAAACTGACTCGAAAGATATAAAAGCATTCTCGAACTCACACACACAATCTGTCTCAACTCGACCTAAAACAAAATCAAGCAAAAAAGACTCGAACACTTCCAAACTGACTCGACCACAACAACCTGACTCTTTACAAGACTCGGCTATCACCCTTTCAAATTCACAACCCAGACTCACAACCAAAAGATACTCAAACTATGACTCAAGACTTGTCTCAAAACTGACTCAAACAAAAACAGCTTCACAAACTGATTTCGACAAAGATAGAAACTGACTCCAATACTGGTCTCGAACGCCAACTGGACTCGAACAAAAACAACATCGACACACCTAAGCACAAACACCAAGAACACCCATCGACACAACCACAGACACAGACACAACCACAATAGTCAACCACAAATTGTGACCCATTCTACCAAGACTCGAATCTACTAAGACTCGTGACTCGAATCTACCAAGACTCGTGACTCGAATCTACCAAGACTCGACCCATTCTTGAACTCACGAACACAAACTAACAGACCCTCTAACTCAAGATCTCAGTCATCAAACTCCCATCGATCAAGGACTCAAAAAGAAAATCAAATAAATACAACCCTACCTAAGACTTGTAAATAGATCTTGATGCCTTCTCTGTGGTTCTTGATGATTCACGAGCTGATTAGGATTAACAAGCAGGATACTTGAAGGGTTTTGAATTATAATTGTTTCAATATAATTATTTGATTTAAGACTCGAGGTTAACCTTTCTGATTAAGAGTATTGGTTTGATTGGTTTGATTGGTATGGGGAGGTGTTGATTTCGATTTATCTGTAGAGTATCGTGGTTGACGGAGGAAACAAGAGTTCCTAGTGGAAGATTTGATAGTAAAAAGCTGAACAGGGGAGATTGATAGCTAAGAAGTAGGCGAAGTGGTTATTTGTATCAGATTAGGATTGTAATGGTTGAAGATGGCGTAAGACGGCGTTTTCTATGAGTGGGAATGAAAAAGGGTGGCGGAGATAATACGTGCTGTCAAGGTGGTTTGGTATATATAGGAGAAAGAGACAAAATAGGCAGAGGTTACTAGGTTGAATAAAGTAAGTGATAAATAAAAGCGGAGAAAACAAAGTATCGGTACCCCGATTACTTATCTAATTTAATTTAGACCGGGTGGTTTAACTTTAATGGGCCAAGATTTTACTATCCAAAGATCTTTATTCTAATTTTGGGCCCTAGCAAAATTGATCCAACGAGGTAGTGGGCTAATACTCGTCTTTTAAATCTTTCCATTCTTGGTCCCATAATTTCGGTTGGTTGGTGTAACATCCGAATTTTAATAAACTTTGGATTATTTGGTCAACTTGTAACGATAAATGTTCCATCATCAAACAAGGAATAAATAATTTTAATTCTCGGCTTTTCCACGAATTGTCAAAATCTCGTATTGGTCTTTCGACAACTAACACAATTACCTTTATGGAACATCAATGGAATCATTGAATTCAAATTTCAACAGAGAGACTTGCATCACATGCAAGACAATGATAGTGAAAGTGGCATAACTTCATTTCGACTACTTTAGTCTCATCTAGTGACACTTTCATAGCTTCAAAGAGGGAGCAACTTTGTGACACTCTTTGGTCAAGCTCCTCATATATTCATGGAATCGATGTTCATCATATTGAACCAACTAGTAGAGCAACTCCACAATGAAGACTTTAATCACTCTGCATCAGCACTTGCCTATAAGGCTCTTGTGACAAAACTCACTCCTTTCCTCCAATTCAATATCATCAAGTCTTAAAGTTCAGTGATTTGCAAGTCATTTCTTCGAGACACACATACCGAGCTTCAAGATTTCCGTGGTACACTATTGAAACTCATGACATCGGTCTCGTCTTCAATTTATGAAAGATCCCGGCTTCAGCAAGCGTATGATAATAGAGTGAAAGAATCTATGATGCAAGAGGAAAATGGTTATATGATGGACGAATTGGAGGCAGATAAAGAGTGCCAAAGCATGGAATCAACAACAAAGCATGATATCAGCAGCCCGTCAGGGAATGTTACAGACATCACTTTTGATGACACCTTACCCGTTTATGTCGAAGAACCTAAAAACATGGTACAATGTAATGTTGTATATGATGTATATGCTGATGAAATGCCGCATATTGAGCATTTCGAACCTAATTATGACAAACATGGGATGGAAAAGAGTGATAGCGATACCATTTCTGATTCATCTGATGTACGTCATAATGGGGGAGAAAGTGTTCAAAATGCTAACAATCATGATAATTGCTTTATGACTGCTTCGTTAACTGCTTCTGATTCCAAAATTAAAGAGCTCGAAACGATCGTAGCTCAGCAATTAAAAGATCTTGAGGATGCCAAACTTGAATTTTCGAAGAAAACGAACAAATTTGAAACATATTTTGAAAAACTTGAAAATCAAACGTTGTTCTTGAATGAAAATTAGATCAAAAAGTTATAGATTCTAAAGTTGAAAAAGATAATATTTTGAAACAAATTAAGTTTCTAGAATCTAAATTGACATCCCAAGATAAATTGCTCAAAGAGAATGAGAATTTAAAGGCTCAAGTTCAGGAAAAGGTTTTTGCAATAGCGGCCCTAAAATACGGGTTGAGTAAAACTAAAGGAACTAGTGTGGACACTAAGCTTGAAAAACCATCAATCTTGGGGAAACCGCCTTAAATTCAGTCCGTCAGGCAACCGACTGCATTTAGATCCGAGCGACCATAATCTTCGAGACCGCAATTTGCCTCCCAAGTTGATATGGTTCATATTTCTAGAACAGTCACTCTGCCACCTAGGCCCAGTGTGACTAAAACATCGTTTGCAAGACCTAATCACATGATTGCATCTAGCCTCCCTAGACATAGTCCAAAGAACACGTCTCGAACTAGTTCAAATGACGTTCACCATAAATTTGGTGTGAGGGAAGCTAAGCAAAAGACACAAGTAAGAGATAGGAATTTCAAACCTAGTTAGATTCCTTCTAGATTACCCAATACTACTAACCGTAGGATGTCATATCCTAGGAGCATCAATCAATCATCTAGGAATTCTAGATCTTACTCGGACATTAAATATGCTACTTGTAAAACATGTAGAAAATGTGTCTTTAAGGCAAATCATGACTCTTGTGTCAAGAAATTCCTTCATGAGGTGAACTCCCATGCTAGAATTAAATCCTAGTTGCTAGCTAAAATCAAACCCATTGGTAAAGTTTAAAGCCCCACTGGTAGAACTTTCACGCTTGTAGTAAACGAGTGCCCTGTAACTAAGATAGTCTTCGATCCTACTAAGACTACTAGGGAGGAAATTGAAAAGGATGATACATCACTTAAGCCCGAACATAAGGTATTCTATAAAAGGAAACGTTTGCCAGCTAAGACAAGTGAATCATCACCTCAGGTCACCTCTGGCACAAGAAAAGAAAACTATGAATCCCCGCATGGTTCTAAGATAGATATCGCTAACCCATATAAAAGCATACAAACTCCAAATGAGAATGCAAGTACCAAAGTCAAGGATCAACAAAAACAAACCGGACCGATCTTTGTATACAGTTCACCTAAGGACACTCTCAGAGTTTGGTTATTAAAGAAGCAGATATCAGAGAAACAAGTGTCTCGTGGGATTTGCAGTTAAGCTTACAACATGATGGCTCATAGTCAAATCACAGTCTGTGACCCGAACTTCAAATAAAGGAAAGTTTATCGCCGATGATAAACTTATCCTCACAAACGAGAAATTAATTTTTCTCTGACATGAGCTAAAATTAAAACTAATCAAAGGTTTTAAGCTCATGTATATGGCTCATCGTTAAATATCAGACGATGACCCGTTATTCAAATAAAGGAAACTTTATCGCCGATGATAAATTTATCCTATCAAACGAGAAATTAAGTTTTCTCGGATACGAGCTTACACTAAAATCGTTCAAAGGTTTTAAGCTAGTGTAAATGGCTCATCGTTAAATATCAGACGATGACCCGATCTTCAACTAAAGGAAAGTTTATCGTTGATGATAAACTTATCCTCATAAACGAGAAATTAAATATTCTCGGACAGGAGCTATTATTAAAACTATTCAAAAATTTTAAGCTCGTGTACATGGTTCATCGTTAAATATCTGACGATGACCCGATCTTCAGATAAAGGAAAGTTTATCGCCGATGATAAAGTTATCCTCACAAACGAGAAATTAAATATTCTCGGACACGAGTTATTATTAAAACTATTCAAAAGTTCTAAGCTCATGTATATGGTTCATTGTTAAATGACAGACAATGACCCGGACTTCAAATAAAGGGAAGTTTATCTATGCAACGATCACTTTCCCCCAAAACGAGAAATTAAATTTTCTCGCACACGAACTTACATTAAAACTATTCAAAGGTTTTTAAACTCGTGTAAATGACGTATAATCACATTTTAAATTATGCCCCGGACTTCAAAGAAAGGAAAGTTTATCGCCGATGATAAACTTATCCTCACAATGAGAAATTAATTTTTCTCAGGCATGAGCTAATATTAAAAACATTCGAAGTTTTTAAGCTCATGCACAATGACTTACAGTTACATATCAGACTGTAACTCGGACTTCATATTAAGGAAAGCTTATCTTTTATGATAACTGGTTGTAGAGAAATTACACCTCTTGTTTTGGAAAACAAAGACGGTAAAGTAGGGAAAGTATTAAATACGACGGTTTAGGAAAACCGTGTACAAATGACCCTTATGATGTGAAAGATCGTTTCCCAAGGAGGTATATGTGTGTGATTAAAATGTAGCAAGATTTGAGATTAATATTGGATAGAAAGGGATGAGAAAATAGAATGACGAAGACGTGAAATTAATTACTACTACGACTAAACGTAAAACCGTAGAAAGAGCAAAAATAAAAATTAACTCTAAAAATTCCCAAAAATTTACCAAAAATCAAAATAAATAAACTAAGAGTTTACCAATGATCAAAACTTTTTCAAACCTTTTAATTAATTAAATAATAATTTTTAAATGCTAATTAAAGCCCTAAAAATCAAATTAATTATCAAAAAGCCTAAATAAAGACTTTTCAATTGGTAAACCTCTAAAATTACCTAAAAAGATTAAAAACTATTTTTATAAAAATTTTAAACTAATAAAAACTATATAAAATGATTTAAAAACTATTAAAACTTAAAATAATTATAAAAATTAATCGAAATATGATAAAATTAATCTAAGAGTTTTAAAAATCCTATTTTAATGAATTAAAGCTAAGAAAAATATAAAAAAATGCAAAAAATTGAAATTTGAAAAATAATAATAAAATAATATTAAAATAATATTAAAAATCCAAAAATTATACAAAATTTTAAAAACTTGCAAACTAGTTTATTTTAACCTAAATAATAAGAAAATGAAAGTGAAATTACAAAATTACCCCAAATGGGCTAAAACAAAAAACAGTCAACTTAAATGGGCTTTTGGGCCCAATAAGTCAAACTAGGCCCAAATGACCTGAAAAAGCCCTATCTGACTCAAAATTTAATTCTAAGCACAGGCCCAAAAGCTGATTCTGAGCTTATCACAGCTTAAATAACAAACGGCTTATTCTTATTGGGCTAATAAGCCCATTAAGCAATAAGCCAATGCCATAAGCTATGCTTAAACACACAACCTTCTTTTGAGATGCCTAAGAGATTTGTAAAAAGAAATTTTGAAAAAGCTCACTCAATAAGCCTGAAATAAACAAAATGAAAATCCACTAAACGACAAAATAGTCGGGTTAGAGTTCTAGGGCGTTTCAGAAGCTCTGGTTTGTTGCAAAATCTCAAAAATAGCTTAACTAAGAATAATCAATCCAGAAAATCACAAAAAGCCAAGTAGAATAAGCTGTGTGAACCAATAAGCTGGCAGAAAAAGCCAAATAAGCTAGTTTTCTAGCAAAAGCTTAACCAAAAGACTTGTAACCTTCCAGACTTGTTATTAAGCTGAGAAAAATGAGTTCTGTTACAAAAATAAAGTTGTTGCATGTACCAATAAGCTAAACAGATTCAATAAGCTTGTTGACCAAGTTTGACCCTAAGTCAAACGCTGACAAGAGTAATTCAAACGCTGACAAGTACAATTTTGGGCGTTGATAAACTTAATGAAGTGTTAAAACTTTGTTTCCAACCCGCTGGTCAAGGATTGAGTACAAACCTTGTGAATCAAGGTCTACCAGTTGGGTAGACTTGATGATTTTTGGCACAAATAAGCTAATAAGCCAGTAAGCTTATAAGCTAGAAACAAAGCAAACCAAATAGCCAAATATCCTCACAAGCAGCACATAAACAAGTTCCAAGCAACAAAACCACAAGGCATACACTAGAT
Source organism: Glebionis coronaria (assembly GCA_025667525.1). Lineage (NCBI taxonomy): Eukaryota > Viridiplantae > Streptophyta > Magnoliopsida > Asterales > Asteraceae > Glebionis > Glebionis coronaria. The sequence continues at coordinate 462,040,090 of CM046877.1, forward strand.
TCTTAAATGCAAGCACCAAATGAGGTGGTCACTTTGCTGATGCAAATGACCACTTCAGCCAACTTTCATAAGCTATAGCACACTCAGTAAGCCACCAAATTTAACAACCAGACAATCAATAGATAGCTTATCACCTAAACTATTCCCAAACCTGATTTCAGACCTTAGATCTAAGAAACAAAGAAGTTATTGGATCTGATGTGCTTGACCAATTTTAAAACACCTTTTATCAGATTTTTGCAAAACTTGAAATCCCTTTTCCAAACTTTCAGAAACTTAACCAATGACTAAAACTTATTTAATATGACTTGTTTAGACTTCCCAAACCTAAGAACCAAAGGCACAAGGCCACAAGGCCTTATGAACCAGTAATCCCAAACAATCGTTTAATAAGCACTTTTCAAACAAACTTCTTAAATCTACAAACAACCTACTAATTTTAATGATCAAATAGCTACACTAGGTGACAACTAACAGATACCAACCATAAAACACAAAGCACAAACACAAAATCACCAAATCACATAGCAAAACATAAAACAGACCATAACATGTGATTTTTTAGAGGAATCTTAACAAGAGGTTATACTTGTCCTCCACAACATCCTAGGAGGACCAGCAATGCTCCTTGGACCTTGTTCAACAACTAGAACAAGACCAAGGTACTTCAACAAAGGAGGTGAATGACTGCCTTGGTTGATGTTTCAAAGTAGAAACTCAAGGACTTGATTTCTTCAACACAATGAACAAACAGCCTAACCAAAGGGTCCAATCCCTTCACAAGCTTGGTGTCAACAAGCTTGTAAGAGCTTATAGCTTTTGGTCAAGGATTAGTACAACAAAATAGCAAAAACTGAAACCACTTTTCAATCTTTTTTCAAACTTGAAAACCTTACCAAACATAAACGTCCTTGAACCACAAGATTCAAGCACACTTATAACATATAATGGAACTCAGAATTACCCTTAAACAACACCAACTTTCAAAAACATAAAAAGGAATTACCCTTGAGTGCATTGGGTTGTTTAGCTGTCCAAAATGATCTTGAGCGTTCCTTTTAGCTTTGTGACCAAGCAAAGAGTGTCAGCTGTTGATTTGGACATGTGGCATTCCTTGGAGGTTAAGTTGTGATGTGATAGGTGGACGGGTTTGAATTGTGGGGTCACATGGTGAGTGGGAGTGAGGGTTTTGGGTGTGGGATGAGTTTATGCTTGTGTGAATTAAGCATGTGTCAAGGTAATTGTAAATTACCCTTTGTTTAGTAAAAGTAAAATCTGGGTGGGAAGAACATGAATAGTGGTCCCTTTGATCCGTTTTTGGTGGAGTGGGATTCGTTTGGCGCATTTCTTTTTTAAATGTTTCAAATGCCCAATTTTGGCCCTTGTGTTTTCAGAAAGATGGTAAAACGTGTTTTCAGCTACCAAAACTTGGTTTCCTTTGTTAACTAAGTTTTATTCATCAAACTTTTGGCATAAAACGTTTCCAAAAGGATTTCAAGGGTTGATTTTGCCACTTTCGCATATTTGAAGGACTGATCTTGGACCTTCTTGATCTTCAAAGGTCTTCATAGTATCTTTGACTTTATGAGGGACCATAATTAAAAAATTAGAATTGACGAGGGACTAATCTTGCCATTTCTTCAAAGTTGAAGGACCATTTTGTAATTTTGACAACCTTAAGGGACCAAACTTATAATTATGAATATATAAGGGTTTTAAGTGTCATTTCTTCATATTGTGAGGATCAATCTTGTACATCTTCAAGTCTTCAAGGGTTTATCTTGGATAAATCATGAACTAGGGCCCGGTTCTTTATACAGCTTCGTTTCTCGTATCCGTTTTTCCTTGTTTCTTGTGATCTTTTGTCTTTTTCACGATATCCATACCTAAAACACACAAGTAAACAAATACAAGCATATATATGGTATTTTTCGAGATTTTAATGCATTTAAAGCCCGAAAAGAACGATGAGATCATGTAAAAATGCCATCTCATCACTCCCCCATACTATGCCATTGTCGTGCCCTCATGCAATGCTAGAATAAAGTATCTAAGCATCACCAAAGTTTAATTTTATTAACCTTTATTGAAAAGTACAAGACTTGCAACAATACTACGAATATGTGTAAAGACATAATGTATGATTTTCATCACGAATGTGACTTTTAGGGTCAATGAATAGAAACAAGTAAATGTCGCTTAGAGTAAATTTCGTCATCCTTGATTGTCATACATTCCATGCTAAGTGCAAAAACGAGATCATTGTTGGTACAAGTCACAATGCTAACACTACTCATACGTCCAAATTGTGTAATACTTTTTCTCCCCGCAATCCTAGTTATTATAAAAGGAAATGGGTTACTAGCACTTTTTAACTATTTGTCATGGATCACAAGTGATTCATATTGACTTATTTGAGTATTTATTAGTCCGAAAGCAAAGTAGCACGATTTAATCGATAGTTAGCCGAAGGACAAAATCTTTTAAAACGGCTTCTCGTGTATCTCCTTAAGTTCATATCTTGGCATAACTTGTTTCACGATTTGAGACCTTTCTCGGACCGATATTTGGCATGTACTTCATACTTCAAATCTTGGGAAGACGTTCTTGAAATTATGGTCTTCTCTTGACGTTTTTGAGAGATTCTTCATAATTGGAGCACGACTTCATCATTTTTCTTCAATCTTTATTTTGGACTTTGATATACAACGATCCGCTTCCTTTTTGGACTTGGAATATATTTATCCTCATACCTTGTAAGGGTCTTTATGGATACACTTTCTCCATGATCTTTAGGGGAGTAATTTCTTTTCGTCGTATGTCTCGATCCTTCATATTGATTTTGGAACAATGATACTTCACATCATCTTGGATCTTTAGCAACAATAGAGCTCCTCAGGCATTGTTAGGGCCTTTTTGGATCTTCACCAATCTTCGCGTCCCGCTTCAATAAGTTATGCCTTGGCTATGAACTCTATTCAACCCCGAGCAACTTTTAAACGATCTTGTGCTAGAAGCTAAGTAACCTTTCAAATCGTACGACCTTACTTATTGCAATTATTTTTATTCCTAATGCATTGATCTTATGGGAAGAAAAAGCCACACTTAAAAACATATGAGTTTTTGAAAGAACATTTTCATGTTCTACGTTTAGCATGATCACTTGTCTAACTCTATCATTTCTCGTTCTTCACTATATAAAGACCTCTAATTAAAGAGACTCGTGAATACTTAGACATGCAAGTCAAAATTAAGCCAAATTTGGATTAGCTTTCATTAAGACTATATCAAATCAAAGTTTTGGGTTTTCAAGCCACCTATAGGACCTTGCACTTTCTTGAACTTTTTCAAGTTTAGAGAATGCATTTTATAGTTCCCTTGATATGTGACTTTCTAGGATCAATTATAGGAACTTGCGAAAAGTTCTTGTTCTTAACCCGAATGAGCTAAGACTTTCGCGTTTTAAAGTTCCCTATATAAAAGTCTATCAAAACTTGAATTGAGCGGGTTAAGGAATGTAAAGGGCTCCAAATGCCCATCAAGTCAAAAATTAGCTCTTATTCTACCCATCGGAATATATACATTCGTGTCTTAAAAACACTTATTAAAACTTAGAAAAAATTTAAAATTTGGCCATTTTTAGCCTTATTAGCAACAAAACAAAACATTGAAAGTTGGAAAACGTGAGGGCGTAGCAAAGCAAGTACCTATTCACCCCCATACTAAAAGTAAACATTGTCCTCAATGTTTCGAGTCTAAAGGTGGAGCACCCCCATACTAGAGACGAAGAGTTGAATGCTTAGGATCTAGCATGGAAAGGGTGATCAACAATATATCTAAAGCCGTTTATGAATTATGCTAAGAGATAATTGTTAGAACAATAAAGGATATGTCATGGATTCGTGAAAAACTTCTTCAAGCAAACGATGGAGGCTCACGTAAACGAACACGAGATTCTTCAATCGTAGATGATGATCTAGATAACACAATCACAAACAAGCACGAGACAACGAGTTGGAAGGGCACAAATCCCCTCTCATTATTTATTAGAAAGTATAAAAGGATAAGCATAGGATCTCCCCCACGAGGCACCTCGTTTTTGATTATCGAGTCATGAGCTCGACTCGATCCCCTCAATGCTAATTATCATTGGGGAAGGTGACTTGGTCGAGGTCAACCATTGAATGAATTTTCCCACCAAAGTAGTGCTTAAGCATATGTCCATTCACCTTGAAGTTAGGACCATCATCTTGAGCTAGCTCGATGGTCCCATAAGGAAACACTTGTGTCCCGACCAACGAGATTTTAATTTCCTGGAAAATATCTTTAGTCTAGAGTTAAAAAGTAACACTTGATCACCAACGTTAAAAACCCGTTTTTAATCTTTGCATCATGAAACTTTTTAGTCTTTTCTTTGAAAATTATTGAATTTTCATAAGCATTGTCTCTTAGTTCATCCAATTCATTCAATTGTATTTTCCGGTGATCTCCCGCGGTCTTCAAGTCAAAGTTTGCATGCTTAAGGGCCCAATATGCCTTGTTCTCCAATTCAATGGGAAAATGACAATTCTTCCCATAGAATTTGATGTCACGAAAGAATTTTCGCTTTTGTTGTGTCGTCGTACCCTTGATTATGAAATTACCCGCATGGTAATTTGCAATGTTGGCAAACCATGGGGTGGTGTCTTTAGAATTCACTACACCGAGAGTCTCGAGAGAAAATGTTTCGGTGATTTCCTTGTTTTGAAAAACATCTTTGTGACGATCTTCTAGACGAGAGAGATGATCAGCTGCTAGATTATCGGCTCCTTTTTTGTCAAGCACGGTGACATCAAATTCTTGGAGGAGGAGCATCCAACGAAGGAATCATGGCTTAGCATCTTGCTTAGCTAAGAGATACTTGATAGCCGAATGGTCGGTATACACGATGCTTTTAGTTAAGACGAGATAAGGTCGAAATTTCTCAAAAGCATAGACCACGGTAAGGAATTCCTTTTCCGTTGTGGTGTACTTTAATTGAGCATCGGTCATCGTCTTACTAGCATAATGGATAGGACGAAAACGCTTTTCATAACGTTGCCCTAAGACGGCCCCTATAGCATAATCACTTGCATCACACATGATTTCAAAGGGTAATTCCCAATTAGGAGCAACAAGAATGGGAGCTTCGGTAAGCTTCCTTTTAAGAGTTTCGAAAGCTCTAACACAATCCTCATTGAAGTTAAAAGGAGCATCCTTCTCGAGAAGGTGTGTCATAGGTCGAGAGATTTTCGAAAATTCTTTGATGAAACGACGATAAAAACCCGCGTGGCCTAGAAAACTCCTAACTCCCTTAACGGTTTTGGGATGAGGTAACTTGGCGATGACGTCTACCATAGCTTTATTGACCTCAATCCACGCTTTCGAGACCTTATGTCCTAAGACAATTCCTTGTTTACACATAAAATGACATTTTTCCCAATTAAGCACAAGATTGGTTTCTTCACAACGTTTTAACATTTGCTCGAGATTAGATAAACACGACGTGAACGAATTGCCAAACACCGAAAATTCATCCATAAACACTTCCATCGACTTCTCGATCATATCGTGAAAAATGGCCATCATACACCGTTGAAACGTACCCGGTGCATTACAAAGTCCGAAAGGCATCCGACGATAAGAAAACGTTCCATAAGGACACGTAAACGTAGTCTTCTCTTGATCACGAGGGTCGATAGGGATTTGAAAGTAACCGGAAAAACCATCTAAAAAGCAATAGAATTCATTTCCCGCTAGTCGCTCCAACATTTGATCCATGAAGGGCAAAGGAAAGTGGTCTTTACGAGTGGCGTCATTTAACTTTCGGTAGTCAATACACAGCCTCCAACCGGTCACAACACGAGTGGGAATTAACTCGTTGTTTTCATTAGGCACAACGGTCATTCCTCCCTTTTTAGGGACACAATAGATTGGGCTCACCCATGGGCTATCAGAGATAGGATAAATCATTCCCGTGTCAAGGAGTTTAAGAACTTCCTTTTTTATGACATCATGAATTTTGGGGTTTACCCTTCTTTGACTTTGAATTGCGGGTTTGTTGATAACTGGGATTTTTCTCAGTAAAAAAGTTGAAGTTCTTTGTCGTGGTCTAATCGAATTGATCCTGGTTAACTATGCGACTCAGTCGTTCTTTGGTGAAACAAATAGTTGTGTCGTTGTAGTATATTAAAAGTGCAAAAACTTTAAAGTAAAAGGCTGGTAAATAAATCTAAATCTAATTTAAAATAAATGGATAGTATTTAAAAGCGTGACGAGAAATTAAAAGGCACTAAAAGTAAATAACGCAAACTTAAATCTATCTAAGGCAAACTTAAAATGCAACTAAAACTTAAACTAAGGCAAGACTTAAAAATAAATCTAAAGCAAGTAAACTTAAAGTGCGACTAAGTAAAAAGGCGGGAAAAGTGAAGCTTGAAAAATAAAAACAGAAAGTTAAAAACTGAAACTAAAAAGAACCTGAAAACAGCTCATTCGGAATAATCCTTCGTTCGGAATAATCACTCATCCGGAATGTCACCTTCGTTCGGAATGATTCTTCTTCACTCGGAATATTTACCAAAACCCTTGATCCGGAATAAATCCTTTATCCGGAATATGTCACTTATTCGGAATAAAGACTTGATTCGGGATACTTAAGCTTGATCCGGAATGTTGCTGATCCGGAATGTTGAAGATTCCGGATGAAGACTTTGATCCGGAATAATTAATTATTCCGAATAAAACTCTTTGATCCGGAATAACTCCTTGATACGGAATGTTGAAGATTCCGGATGAAACTCCTTGATCTGGAATATCTTCCTTGATCCGGAATAAATCTTTGATCCGGAATATCAAATATTCCGAATGAACCACCTTTTCCACTGATCCAGAATATCTTCCTTGATCCGGAATGTTTCTTCACAAAACCTTGACCCGGAGTGTTGAAGCTGATCCGGAATATCCACTTGATCCGGAATATGTCACTTATTCCGGATGGAAGCCTTTGATTCGGAATATTTTCTTCACAAACCTTCACTCATAATGTTTTGTGCTTGATCCAGAATGTTCCTGGGAAACAGAAACAACAGCGAAGAACAAGGAACAAGGAGAAAGCTACGGATCTAAACAAATATAATCAAAATCAACCACAAGATTAAATCAAACTAATCAATAAACATATACTAATCATAAACAAACAATCCAAAACAATCAAACTAACAATGCTAATCAAAATAATCAAAACCCACTTTGATCAATAAAAACTAAAAAACATAAACATGAACATAAACATAAACATAAAGATCAAAGATTAAAGAAAGGTAGATAGGAGATGAACAATAAAAATAATGATTGACAAGAATTAAAAGGAAAACTTACTTGAAATTAAATGCATTTAAGGTGCAAGACAAGTATTTAAATGGACATGAAATTAAATGACAAGGTAATTAAAAGGTGGAAGAACTAGTGTCACTCTAGCCAACAAAGGAAAATGAATACACTAATGACTATTTATAGGGGAGATTAAGGAGGTGCTTAGGAAGCTTCCTCCCCTCTTTCATCTTTTCTTAATTGCACCATTAAGTCCTTAAGTCTTTAATCTTCTTAAATCATGGACTTTAATGACTTTGTCTCGGGATTTCGTTAAACTCGTCTTGACATTTCTTCATAAATAAGACTTGAGTTCTTCGGCTTTTAGTAAACTTCCGTCTTTTGACTTTTTCTTCGATAAATCTTCAGAATTGGTCTTGGATTTCCGTTCTTTTTGCACTCTTGATTTCTTTGACTTCGTCTTTCGTCTTTTTCTTCGATAAAAGCCCGTGAATGCCCGTGTTTTCTCCCTTTTCCACATTTTCGTCCTAAATCACAACAAAAACACAAACCACGCATAATTCTGACATACATGACATAAAATACACGTTTTGGCTCGGTTATTATTGTAATTAAGTGGTAAAAAGGATGGGTTTTTACACACCTATCAAATCCTCTACACTTGACCATTTCAATGTCCTCATGCAATGCATTAGTTACAAAGCACGTTTACACTTTTCATCACAATTAATCCACGTTGGCCTTTATTATAGAGATAGAAAATAACAAAACAAGTAAAGAAATCAAAATCTTACCTTGGGGTTTTGAAAATGTCATGAATGATCATCATCCTCAAGTTTTCACTTTCACCAAACCAAGCTTAAAAACGAGATCATTGTTATTATAAGTTAGCAAACTAACACGAACTCATGTGGGCCAATTATTCACTTAGACTCCCTTATTCCTAGGTGTATCTCTTATATTTTATTGTTGTCTTGAATGATCACGAGGATGCATTGTTTGACTTATTTCGATAGTTATTTAAGCTGAAAATAAAGTGGAACGATTTAATCAATAGTTAGCTAAAGGACAAAATCTTTTAAAACTGCTTCTCGGGACCTCATAATGTTCATATCTTGGCATAACTCGCTTCGCGATTTGAGACCTTTCCCGGACACCTTGAGAGACGTTCATGAAATAATGGCCTTCTCTTCATAATAGGAATTTCGTCACTTGAAGTTTTGAGAGATTCTTCATATTTGGACAATGACTTCTTCATTTTTCTCCAATCTTTATTTGGGATTATGATATACAACGATCCGCCTCCTTTTTGGACTTGGCTTTATTTATCCTCATACCTTGCTAGGGTCTTTTCGGATAGACTTTGATAAGTGTGAAAACACCCATCCTTTTACCACTTATTTCTTGCTAAAACAAGACCAAAACGCGTATTTAATATAATTTGTTTTGAATTATGCGTGGTTTGTGTGCTTGTTGTGGTTTCAGAGCTAACCGGATAAATATTGAAGAAAACATGGGATTGCACGGGTTTTATCGAAGAAAAAGACTCAAGAGAAGTCTATTGTCTAAGAGATGCAAAAGATTTGAAGTCTTTGTGCCTATTTGAAGATTTATCGAAGAAAAGGGCCAAAGATGGAAAATTCATATATGTCGAAGAACTCGAGTCTATTAAACAAAAGATTATAAGACGAGTTGGAATTATTCACCGACACTTCTCAAAATCCAAAGTCAGAAACGTTTATTTAGAGAAACGTAAAGACTAAAGAAGAAAGAAGAACAGAAGCCCATTTACAAGCCCATTTACAAGCCCACAAGCAACACCTATAAATAGGCCTTCTCCTTACAATTTTGGGAGTTAGTTTTTAGTTTAGTTTCATTTTTTTCATTGTGTAGTTTTTAGAGAGAGAAACTTCCCAACTTTCTCTCACTAAATTTTTCATCTTTTCTTTCTTTTAATTTTGCAAGTTTAAACTTTGTGTATTTGAATTTCCTTTAATCAAGTTAAAGTTTAAGCTTTGTGTTTTTAAATCTCCTTCTACATTTCTTAATCTTGTTTAATTTTTGATCCGAACCCTTAATCTTGATCCGAATCCTTCATGATTCGTGATTGAATTTGAGGTTGTGTGTTAAGAAAGTTCATTTCTTTCGTTCCCACATAAGTTTTAAGACGTTCAAGCCTATAAGCTCTCGATGCTTATTGGATTATTCGTTTATTTTGGCTTATTTACCTTTTAAGTTTTCCTAAAAGATTTATAGTTCTTAAATCCGTTTTATTGAAGTTCGATTGTTTCAGATTTTAAAGGTTCTGGAATTTGTGCTTATTTACTCTTTTAAAAGTTTGTGCATGCTTATTGGTTACTGCTTATTTGCTTGAAGTTATTTCCCTTTTGGACGCCTTTATCATCTTAGGAGGGTTTACTTGGTACGATCATCTGGCTACGATCGCATAGAGTGCGATCGGTTGTTCTTTCCCTGGTACGATCCACGCCCACGATCACTTATTGCGATCTGGGGTGCGATCGGGTCTCTCTTCCCTGCTTTGATCGCATTGATTGCGATCGGTTTGTTACGATACGGAACCACGATCAAAGACCACGATCACTAGTTGCGATCGTGGTTGCGATCTGGTAGTACGATCGCCCCCTCCCATCGTACTAGTGAGTACGATCGGATCCCTTTTGTTGTAATCGCATTGAGTGCGATTGGTTGGTACGATCCACATTGCGATCAAGTTACGATGGAGCATTGCGATGGAGTGGTTACGACGGAGTGCGATTGCAGTGCACATTTATTTTAGTCTTTGTTTTATTAAGTTTTCAAATTTACTCTTTCCCTCCTTTTGTCTTAGTATATTTGAAACATCTTTCCTAATTTTTAATCACTTACATTTTAGTTTCCAAGGTTGCAAGCTTTTATTTGTAGTTTAATTTTAAGATTTCGATTTTACTCAACGACAAATTTAATTACTTGCATTTAGTTTAAAAAAATTAGATAACCAAACAAACCAACCCCTTTTTAGTAACCGAGAACAACTATTCCACTTTGAACCGTGATTAATTCGAGAAGATTCCGAGATTAATATTGAACCCAATAAAAACATTAATATCAAATGGCGCCGATGCCGGCTCTTCTCGTTAAGATTAACAGTTTTTTTGTGAGAACTTGGATTTTTGGATCCGTTCACCGTGAACGTTAATCTTTCCTAAAAATTTTCAAAAATCCTAAAAAATATAAAATCTTCAAAAATACAAAAAAAAAAAAAAAAAAAAACCATAGAAACCAAAAATATTTCTTGTTTGCTTTGTTAGTTCTTTTGCAGGTGCATGCGTACACGATCAACGTCTTATCAAGAGCCCGAGCCTCTCGAAGACTTAGACATGGCCGGTGTACACAACAACAACAATAACCCACCTCAAAACAACAATAATAACAACAACAATAACAATCCACCTCTAAACAACAACAACAACAACAATAACCCACCTCAAAACAACAATAATAACAACAACAATAACAATCCACCTCTAAACAACAATAACAACAACAATGAGCCTCTACCGGACAATCGCCCTATGATTAAACTTTTGCAAGCACATGTAGACGACAACAATGATCCAATTGTCATACCCGCGATTGCATCCAACAACTTTGAGCTCAAATCCGGCTTTATTCAGATGGTCTCTGCTCAACCATTCTTGGGGCGTACCATTGATGATCCTCATGACCACATCAAAAGGTTCCTGCAACTCACGAATACGGTCAAATTCAATGGTGTTCCACAAGAGGTAATCCGTTTACAACTTTTTCCTTTCTCCTTAGAGGGACAAGCCCGGCATTGGCTTGCAAAGGAACCGCCACAAAGTATTCTGACGTGGACGGATTTGGAGACCAAATTCATAAATTACTTTTTCCCACCCTCTCGTACTACCGCTTTGCGGAATGAAATCATTAATTTTGAACAAAAGTACGATGAGTCTTTTAGTGAATCTTGGGACCGTTTTAAAGACCTTTTAAGAAAGTGCCCACAACATGGTTTTACCAAAGTGCACCAAATTAATACTTTTTACAATGGTTTAAGCATGAATGACCAAGATTCACTAAATAGTGCCTCGGGGGGTAATATTTTGGTTAAGAGCTCTAATGCCGATTGGGATATTATCGAGAATAAGTCTAGAGTGCAAACCAAGAGTGTTCGTACCAATGCCGCTAGTGCTAGTACTAGTGACAACGACAAGAGACTTGACAAAATTACGACACTTCTTGAATCGCTTGCCGCCCAAACCGCTAACAACACCAACAACATCAACGCTAAAAATGCTCAAGTCAATGTTGTCAGCGAACCATGTGAAATATGCGGTGGTTGATAACTAGCTTTTAGCCAGGTAAAAATTATCATTCTAAGTATGTCTAATCGAATTGATCTAGGCTCTCTATGTGACTCTATTGTTTTTGGTGGAACAAAGATGTGTCGTTGTAGTGTTTTAAAATAAAAGGTGCAAAACAATCAAAGTAAAGGTGCTCTAAAAGTAAATCTAAATCTAATTAAAATAAAGGTGCAGGTATTTAAAAGCGTAACTGGGATTAAAAGGCACTAAAGTAAATGACGTAAACTTAAATCTAACTAAGGCAATCTTAAAACACGACTAAAACTAAGGCAAGTCTAAAATAAAACTAAGGTAAATAATCTTAAGGTGCAATTAAATAAAAGGCAGGAAAAATAAAGCTTGAAAATAAAAATCAAAGACAAAAACTAATAAGAACCTGAATACAGCTCATCCGGAATAAACCTTCGTTTGGAACAATCACTCATCCTAAATGTCACCTTCGGCTGAAATGATTCTTCTTCACTTGGAATATTACCAGAATCCTTGATCCGGAACTAATTGATCTGAATATGTCACTTATCCAAAACAATCCTTTGTTCGGAACTTTACTGATTCGGAACTCTAAATTATGCCTTGATTCGGAACTATTTGGTCACCCTTGATTCGGAAGTTTCCGAATGAAGCCCCTTGATTCGGAAGTTTAGAACTTCCGAATGAACACCTCTTGAGTCGGAAGTTGCCCCTTGATTCAGAACTTTTAAGAAGATCCGAGTGAAGCTTGATCCTGAAGTTTAAGACTTCCGAATGAAAAGCCTTGATTCGGAACTTGATCCTTGATTCGGAACTTTGAGTTGATTCGGGACTTTTTGAGAAGTTCCGGATGAAACCCTTGGTTCGGAACTTTGGAGTTCCGAACGAATACTCTTGACTCGGAAGTTTTCACTTCGTCCGGAACTTTGAAAGTTCCGGATGAACAAGTTTGGCTCGGAAGATTTGTTGGGTTAAAATCTTCCGAATGAAGCCTTGATTCGGAACTTTAGAAGTTCCGAATGAGCGCTTTCCCTCCTTCTTGGTTCAGAACTTTTCCTGGAAAGATCAGAAACAAAGCAAACACCCCCGAAGAACAAGGAGATACAGTAACAGCAGATATAAACACAAATTAACCAAAATCAAACACACGGATAAATATAAACAGTAACGAATCAACAAATAAACATCAACAAACAATTAAAAACAAGAAATTAAACAACTTTAACCACAATAATCAAAAACCACTTTGGATCAAAATAAAAGCATGAACATAAACATAAACACAACAAATCAAAGATTAAGAAAGGTAGATAAGAGATTGACAAGATAAAGTAAAGATTGACAATAATTAAATGAAAACTTACTTGAAATTAAATGAATTTAAGGTGCAAGACAAGGTAATTAAATTGACAAAAAATTAAATGACAAGGTATTTAAATGTGGAAGACTAATTGTCACACTTAGCCAACAAAATGAAATGTTTACATCTAATGACTATTTATAGGGGAGGATTAAGGAAGCTTCCTCCCCTCTTTCCTTTTCTCTTAATTGCGTGCTTAAGTCCCTCCTTTTATTAATCTTCATTAATTGTGTCATTAGTCCTTTTCTTCTAATCTTCTTTAAACTTGGACTTAAGGGACTTTTGGCTTTGGGATTTCTTCGAACTCGTCTTTAAATTCTTCAATAGAATAGACCTGAATTCTTCGGCTTTTGATAAACATCCGTCTTTTGACTTTTTCTTCGAAAAATCTTCAGAATTGGTCGTGGACTTCCGTTATTTTTGCACTCTTGACTTCTTGACTTCGTCTTTCATCCTTTTCTTCAATAAAAGTCCGTAAATGCCCGTGAATGTCCGTGTTTTCTCCACTTTTCACCTTTTCGTCCTAAATCACAACAAAAACACAAACCACGCATAATTCCGACATAAAAGACATAAAATACACGTTTTGGTCCGGTTATTATTGTAATTAAGTGGTAGAAAAGATGGGTGTTTACACACCTATCAGATCCCCTACACTTGACCATTGCAATGTCCTCATGCAATGCATTAGTTACAAAGCAAGATTACATTTTTCATCATAATTAATCCACGTTGGCCTTTATTAAAGAGATAGAAGATTAAAGACATACAAAATAAAGAAATCAAAAGCATACCTTGGGTTTTGAAAATGTTATGAATAATCATCATCCTCAAGTTTTCACTTTCTCCAAACCAAGCTTAAAAACGAGATCATTGTTATTATAAGTTAGTAACCTATCACGAACTCATGTGGGCCAATTATTCACTTAGACTCCCTTATTCCTAGGGGTATCTCTTATATTTTATTGTTGTCTTGAATGATCACGAGGATGCATTGTTTGACTTATTTCGATAGTTATTTAGTCTGAAAATAAAGTGAACGATTTAATCAATAGTTAGCTAAAGGACCAAATCTTTTAAAACTGCTTCTCGGGACCTCATAAAGTTCATATCTTGGCATAACTCGCTTCGCGATTTGAGACCTTTCTCGGACGGATATTTGGCAGCGACTTCATACTTCAAACCTTGAGAGACGTTCATGAAATAATGGTCTTCTCTTCATAATGGAATTTCTTCACTTGAAGTTTTGAGAGATTCATACTTGGACCACGACTTCTTCATTTTTCTCCAATCTTTATTTTGGACTTTGATATACAACGATCCGCCTCCTTTTATGACTTGGATCTATTTATCCTCATACCTTGTTAGGGTCTTTTCGGATACACTTCTCCATGACTTTTGGGGAGTATTTGCTTTTCGTCGTGTGTCTCGATCCTTCATATTGATTTTCGATAAATGATTCTTCACATCACTTTGGATCTTTAGCAACAAAACATAGCCCTCATGCCTTGTTAGGGCCTTTTCGGACTCGCCAATCTTCGCGTCCCGCTTCAATAAGTTTTGCCTTGGCTATGAACTCTAATCCATACCGAGCAACTTTTAAACGATCTGGGGCTCGAAGCTAAGTAACTTTTCAAATCGTACAACCTTATTTATTAGCAGATAAATTTATTAGCAAGCGATGGGAGAATAGGCTCATAATTAACTCACATAAATTCACGAAAGAATACCGAACTTATAATTGGCTCTATCATCTCTCGTTCTCCACAGTTTAAAATCTCAAGTAATGAGACTCGTGGATACTTAGCCTATTAAATCAATGTTTTGGGTTTTCGAGTCGCCTATAGGATCTTGCAAATTCTTAGACTCTTTCAAGTTTAGAAATCGCATTTTAAAGTTCCCTTGATAAACGACTCTCTAGGATCAATTATAGGAACTTGCGAAAAGTTCTTGTTCTTAAGCCGTGAGAGTTAAGACTTTCGCGTTTTATACCTCCCTATATAAAAGCCTAGCAAAATTTGACTTAAACACGTTAAGGATACTAGCTAGAGTAACTTAGATAAGTAAACTCGGGTTGAGTCAAAAGATTCATAACGTTTGAAAATTAAAACCACTTATTAAACATTTATTCTAGCAAAGAAAGGAAATAACTATACAAAGGGAAAAACTAATAGGCCAAAATAGATCGAAAATTTTGAAAAATGTCGAAAAATTTATTTTCCGGTTAAAATGAGGACAAATACAAGGAAAAGACCACTTAACTTCGATAGAAGTCCCCCCTACACTTAAGATAAACATTGTCCTCAATGTTTAAGCATGTGGGAGTAAACTCCCCTACACTTAGGACATTGTGCACGTTGTTTAAATCTCGCTAAGGAAAAGACAACTAAAGAGATTCCTATTTTAATATTGAGAAAATATAAAATAGTGAATCGAAAAGAGTTTAGGATAGAACCGGGAAGAAGTAGAACACGGAATCACGGGTCGTCAAGAATCATCAAGAGTAGATCATTGAAGCTCGAATCCCTGATTAAGAAATGAGGAGAGGAAAGAAAACCAACGGGTCTCCCCCTACACTTATGTTAAAGAAAGCGAAAAAATAGATGCATGGGTTGCCTCCCAAGAAGCGCTTGGTTTTTTTAACCGAGTCGTTAGCCGGACTCGACCTTGATCATCAACGGAAGTAGCATGAAACAAATCCACCAGGATCAAAGACATAGTTTTCGTCCATCAAATAGCACAGGCTTAAGGCGAACAAGGCAAGCCAAAAAAGAAGTGGCAGGGTTCCCTTAAGCAGCGATGGAGCATGGTGGAAGCAAGGTTGAAGTGGTGCAAGCATGTCTTCAATGGTTCCAAAGATTTTTCCTTTTATTTCATCAGGTGGATACTGAGATGGCTTAAAGACTTCAATACCGGGGTCGAACACCTTTTCCTTCAAGGGAAAATAGCACTCAGGCTCAGCCGAGTGTGAAGAATATCCGCAAAGAAGCACAACCTCGTTCTCAGAAGTGGGACAAAGAGGTGTCAAATCATAATTGCAACGGATTTTGGTGTCGACCGGTTTTTTCTCCTTCGACAGAATGTGCTTCAAATCCAAAGTAGGATCAAGTCGATAATCTTCAAAGTCATAAGGAGGAGAATCACTCTCATGAGGGAAGTATGTGTTGAGAAATTCAGAGAAATCTTCCTCAAATGAATAATCGTCCAAAGTAGGATCGAGTGATGGCGGAGGATCTTCATCATGTGAAGAATCGCTCGAAAGAGTATCAGCCTCATCAAAATCATCGAAAGTGGGCAGCTCGGGATACTCAGAAGTACAATCAAAATCATCCGAATCTGAGCTAGAATCATTATCATCATAAGCATCGAAGATCGGTGGCGAATCATAAATGGGAGAAGCGTCCAAAGTAGGGAGAGAATCATCCACATTATCTTCAAAGAGTGGATTATCAGTGGAAGACTCGAATAGAGGATTGTCATAGACGGTAAAGTCATCGAGCACATTTATCATATTCACTGATTCTCGGCCTCCAAAGGGTTTGCCTGTAAGCTTCCCCATTTTAAAAACTTTTGAATCATCCCCGACTCGTAAGATTAACTCACCTTCGGCCACATCTACTAAAGCTCGTCCGGTTCTCAAGAATGGCCGACCAAGTATTAAAGGAATACGAGGGTCCATTTCATAATCAACTACGACAAAATCGACCGGGAAAGTAAATGTGCCAACTTTGATAAACACGTCTTCGGCTATACCAACGGGGTAAGCGAGAGTGCGATTTGCATGTTCGAGAGTCATCTTTGTTGGAATGAGGTCGGGTAATGATAGTTTTTTCCAAACACTCAGTGGCATCAAATTAATACTGGCCCCGAGATCAGCAAGGGCAGTAAATTCTTTAGTTTTGTTGAACACGCAAGGCAACACAAAACGACCGGGATCTCCAAGCTTTTCCGGAAGTTCTCTAAGAAGGACTGCAGAGCAGTTTTCATTTAAGCGTGTGTTGGCGAGTTCAATCAGCTTGTCGTTCTTGCTAAGCAATTCCTTGAATGCTTTGACAAATTTCGGCATGTGGCAAAGTGCTTCAACAAGGCTAATGTTGATGGTCATTTTAGATAGCATATCCACATATTTCGATACTTGACAGTCATTCTTGGTTAGCTCGTTGGTCTTGCCTATGCGAGAAGGGTATGGGATTCTGGGTTGATAGGGAGACGGTGAAGGTGTGGTTGGTAAAGGTTGTGATGTTGACGGGTCCTTCCGAGATACATCGTCATTACGAGGCGGAGACGGTAATGGTGTACTACTACTAGGTGTAGGAGGAGTAGGGATACATGGTGGTGGAGGAGGTGTAGATGATGTTGGTGGGGTAGGTGGATTGACAATGGTAATTCCACTACGCGTAGTTATAGCACTCACATTAGCTCGCGGATTGGTGACGGTATTTGAAGGTAGAGAACCCGAAGAAGAAGAAGGTTGAGCTTCAGGCAAGAAACTAGCCAACAGATTCTTTAATTCAGTTGTTTGAGTGATGAAGGAGGATTGAAGATTATCACGAACCTCGGTTCTGATGTCATTACCTTGCTTCAAGATATCTCCTTTCAAATTGATTATTTGGCTCTGTAGATTCTTGATTTGCTCACCTTGAGTTCTCATGATGGTGTCAACATCGGGATTAATGGGTGGGTGCTGTTGGGTGGGTGGTTGATAAGGGTTAGAAGCTCTTGGTGGGATTTGGTTGCTTCTATTGTAGTTTTTGGCGGGGTTTTTGTTTTGAGGAGAAAAACCGGGTGAAAGGTAATTGTTGGAACGGTAGCTCAGCAGATTTCTATCCCCTTGTTGTCTAGCTTGGTAATTTTCCGGTGAATAATTACCGTAAGCTGCATACACATTTTCCGGATTTCCTTGTGTCGAAGGACAATCGGTGTATGAGTGAGGACCGCCACATGTTTCACAAGGATTATC
Source organism: Glebionis coronaria (assembly GCA_025667525.1). NCBI lineage: Eukaryota > Viridiplantae > Streptophyta > Magnoliopsida > Asterales > Asteraceae > Glebionis > Glebionis coronaria. Next base: position 462,058,115 of record CM046877.1, read on the forward strand.
AACCGCTTTAACTTGTTGTTGTTGTTGGTTTGAAGCGAGAAGCGTAATACTTTTGCTCATTTCGGCCATCATGCGGGTGAGTTCGGTCATCTCAGGGTTTGCTGAGGTTGAGGAAACATTAACTCTCGGGTTGTTCCTAGAAGATGCAGAGGAATCCCAGTTCTTGTGATGAGTAGTCATGTTCTCAATTAACTCTCTACACTCCTCGGGTCTCCTTTTCATGAATGTGCCACCGGCGGCTGCATTAATCGTATCACGATCTCGAAAAGTCAAACCGTTGTAGAAAGTATCAATCAATGTGACAGGAAGCATGTTGTGGTTTGGACATCTATCGATCAAGACATTATATCTCTCCCAAGCGTCAAAAAGAGATTCATCAGGGTCTTGCATGAAACCGCTGATCTGATTGCGAAGGCTTGTGACCATGGATGGTGGAAAGTAGCGCGATAAAAATCGTTGAGTCATATCATCCCAAGTGTGAATAGAATTCTTCGGCAGACGATCAAACCATTTCTCGGCATGATGCGATAAAGTATGTGGGAAGAGTTGTAGGCGAAGTACATCCATTGTGGCCCCAGGCAACTTCATGCTTTGGGTGATTGTAATGAACTTGTCGAGGTGTTTGTTGGCATCATCATCAGGCAATCCTCTAAAAGGGTTTGTTTATACTTGCTGAATCATGTGGTGCTTCAACGAAAACTCAGGAGCGTTGATTTGCATCGGCGCAATCGGTCCTCCTCGTCCAAACATTGTTGGTTGACAAAGTTCTTCCATGGTCCGAAGATCGGGCTGTGGAAGAGCATTGTTGTTAATATTATTATTATTGAGGTGCGGTGAAATGTTGTTGTTGTTAACACCTGCCATATCTAAATCTTCTTGAGGCTCGGGCTCTTGATAATTAGAAGATCTAGTACGCATACACCTGAAAATGCAAAAGAAAAAGAAACCAAACACAAAGACAATATATATACACAATAAAAATAAAATCTTTTTGGATTTTTGAAAATTTTAATTTTTATGGTTTTTTATCAATTTTTAATTTTTATCATTTTTTGATGTTTTTATGCCAGAAAAGTAACGCTCACAAGTGAACGGATCCCAAAAAGCAACGTGTCTCTCACAGAAAACCGTCAATCTTAACGAAAAGAGCCGGCAGCGGCGCCATTTGATAACTAGCTTTTAGCCAGGTAAAAATTATCGTTCTAAGTATGTCTAATCGAATTGATCTAGGCTCTCTATGTGACTCTATTGTTTTTGGTGGAACAAAGATGTGTCGTTGTAGTGTTTTAAAATAAAAGGTGCAAAACAATCAAAGTAAAGGTGCTCTTAAAGTAAATCTAAATCTAATTAAAATAAAGGTGCAGGTATTTAAAAGCGTGACTGGGATTAAAAGGCACTAAAGTAAATGACGTAAACTTAAATCTAACTAAGGCAAGCTTAAAACGCGACTAAAACTAAGGCAAGTCTAAAATAAAACTAAGGTAAATAATCTTAAGGTGCAATTAAATAAAAGGCAGGAAAAATAAAGCTTGAAAATAAAAATCAAAGAAAAAAACTAATAAGAACCTGAATACAGCTCATCCGGAATAAACCTTCGTTTGGAACAATCACTCATCCTAAATGTCACCTTCGGCTGAAATGATTCTTCTTCACTTGGAATATTACCAGAATCCTTGATCCGGAACTAATTGATCTGAATATGTCACTTATCCAAAACAATCCTTTGTTCGGAACTTAACTGATTCGGAACTCTAAATTATGCCTTGATTCGGAACTATTTGGTCAACCCTTGATTCGGAAGTTTCCGAATGAAGCCCCTTGATTCGGAAGTTTAGAACTTCCGAATGAACACCTCTTGAGTCGGAAGTTGCCCCTTGATTCGGAACTTTTAAGAAGTTCCGAATGAAGCTTGATCCTGAAGTTTAAGACTTCCGAATGAAAAGCCTTGATTCGGAACTTGATCCTTGATTCGGAACTTTGAGTTGATTCGGAACTTTTTGAGAAGTTCCGGATGAAACCCTTGGTTCGGAACTTTGGAGTTCCGAACGAATACTCTTGACTCGGAAGTTTTCACTTCGTCCGGAACTTTGAAAGTTCCGGATGAACAAGTTTGGCTCGGAAGATTTGTTGAGTTAAAATCTTCCGAATGAAGCCTTGATTCGGAACTTTAGAAGTTCCGAATGAGCGCTTTCCCTCCTTCTTGGTTCGGAACTTTTCCTGGAAAGATCAGAAACAAAGCAAACACCCCCGAAGAACAAGGAGATACAATAACAGCAGATATAAACACAAATTAACCAAAATCAAACACACGGATAAATATAAACAGTAACGAATTAACAAATAAACATCAACAAACAATTAAAAACAAGAAATTAAACAACTTTAACCACAATAATCAAAAACCACTTTGGATCAAAATAAAAGCATGAACATAAACATAAACACAACAAATCAAAGATTAAGAAAGGTAGATAAGAGATTGACAAGATAAAGTAAAGATTGACAATAATTAAATGAAAACTTACTTGAAATTAAATGAATTTAAGGTGCAAGACAAGGTAATTAAATTGACAAAAAATTAAATGACAAGGTATTTAAATGTGGAAGACTAATTGTCACACTTAGCCAACAAAATGAAATGTTTACATCTAATGACTATTTATAGGAGAGGATTAAGGAAGCTTCCTCCCCTCTTTCCTTTTCTCTTAATTGCGTGCTTAGTCCCTCCTTTTATTAATCTTCATTAATTGCGTCATTAGTCATTTTCTTCTAATCTTCTTTAAACTTGGACTTAAGGGACTTTTGGCTTCGGGATTTCTTCGAACTCGTCTTTAAATTCTTCAATAGAATAGACCTGAATTCTTCGGCTTTTGATAAACTTCCGTCTTTTGACTTTTTCTTCGATAAATCTTCAGAATTGGTCGTGGACTTTCGTTCTTTTTGCACTCTTGACTTCTTGACTTCGTCTTTCATCCTTTTCTTCAATAAAAGTCCGTAAATGCCCGTGAATGTCCGTGTTTTCTCCACTTTTCACCTTTTCGTCCTAAATCACAACAAAAACACAAACCACGCATAATTCCGACATAAAAGACATAAAATACACGTTTTGGTCCGGTTATTATTATAATTAAGTGGTAGAAAAGATGGGTGTTTACACACCTATCAGTGGTCCTCACTCTTACACCACTTATACCACCACCCAAGACTACCCTTCTGAGAATGTTAACGCAGTATACGTGACCTATCCTCCGGCCGCTTATCAAGCACGTCCTCATGGAGACCGCAACTTGCTTAGCTACCGCTCTAACAACTTTCTTTCCCCGCCCGGTTTTCCTCCTAACAACCCAAACCAACAACAAAACCTCAATCGCCCTCCTCAACAACAACCTCATGCACCATACCAACCACCTCAAAGACAACCATATCCACCTCAAAGAAACAACCAAGTTTACCAACAACCTGCTTATCAACCACCCGCCTACCATGCTCCTCCTCCTAACCAACCCACCGCATTACACCAAGATGTTGAAACCTACATGAGGACTAATGATGTGATCATGGAAAATCTCCAGCGAGAAGTGCTCAACTTGAAAGCAGATATGGTGAAACAAGGAAACGATCTTAGAGCTGATATGCAAAACACTTTGGCAAGTCAAACGAATGACTTAAGGAACATGATGGCTGGTTTCTTCCAAGGTAATCAATCCTCTTCTTCGGGTACTCTTCCGAGTAACATCGTTGCGAATCCAAGAGAGGAGATGAAAGCAATCACCACTCGCAGTGGAAAAGGTACCAAGGAACCCGAGCTTCCTATACCTCCACCGGTGATTGTGACTAAGGAAAACGAGTCACCTACTCATATTCCTCATCTTGCTACTTCCCCAATTCCCCCACCTCTTACTTCTACCCCTCCTCCACCCAAGGATGTGAGTGATCCTTCGATCCCAAAGCCTTCCTCTTCTTCCGAAATACCTTATCCGTCAAGGTTGAGGAAAGAGAAGCTCAAAAGCAAGGATGATATTCAAGTTTCGAACTTTCTCAAAATGTTTTAACAATTGAATTTCAACATCTCCTTCGCTGAGTCTCTCGCTCACATGCCTAAATACGTAAAAATGTTCAAAGATCTTCTTAGCGACAAGGAGAAGATTCTTGATATTGCTAATACCCAACTTAATGAGAATTGCTCTGCAGTGCTCTTAAGGAAATTGCCAACCAAGCTTGGTGATCTGGGTCGCTTCTTAATCCCTTGCAACTTCCCAAGAGTAAAGAATTGCATGGCCCTAGCCGATCTAGGTGCCAGTATTAACTTAATGCCTTTAAGCGTTTGGAAGCAATTATCTCTCCCTGAGCTAGTCCCCACCAAAATGACTTTGGAATTAGCTAACCGTACGGTTGCTTATCCAGTGGGGATAGCCGAAGACGTTTTTGTTGGAGTCGACAAATTCACTTTTCCTACCGATTTCGTTGTCGTCGACTACGATATGGACCCTCGTGTGCCATTAATCGTTGGACGTCCATTCTTGAGGACCGGTCGCACTCTCATCGATGTAGAAGCGGGTGAGCTTATCATGAGAGTGGGTGACGATAAAATCGTCTTCAACATGGGAAAGCTTTCTAAACAGCCTTATTCATACGAGAGTGTTAATTGTATTGACGTTCTTGATGAGGCTTGTGAAGAACACTTCAAAGATGCTTGTAAAAGTATTCCTACCTCTCTTCCCAATGTTGAGACCGTCTCCTCTATTGATTCTTCACTATCTCTATTTGGAGAAAGTGATTTCCTTTGGAAAGATTTTGAAGCCACCATGGGAGATGTGAACTTAGAACATGACGATTCTCCCACCGATTAGGATGAAGACATTCGTCTCATTGAGAACCTTCTCAAAGAGGACCTTATTTCTCCACCATCTCCCAAGGCTATTGCTATCGATGAACCGACTTTGAATACGCCTCCTATCGAAAATCCTCGGATTTAGAACTTAAGGAGTTGCCGCCCCATCTCGAGTACGTGTTCCTTGAAGAAAAGAAGAAGTCGCCCGTCATCATTGCTAAGGACTTGAAAGAAGAAGAGAAATCTCGCCTCATCGCCGTGCTTAAAGATCATAAGAAGGCAATTGCTTGGAAAATTTCCGATATCCGCGGAATTGATCCAAACTTTTGTACTCACAAGATTCTCATGGAAGATGACTTTAAACCCGCAATCCAGAGCCAAAGAAGGGTTAATCCACGCATTCATGACGTCATTAAACAAGAGGTTATCAAACTTCTTGATGCCGGCTTGATTTACCCTATTTCGGATTCGCCATGGGTAAGTCCCGTCCATTGTGTGCCCAAGAAGGGCGGAATAACCGTCGTTCCCAATGAACACAACGAGTTGATTCTCACTCGTCTCGTTACTGGGTGGAGAGTTTGTATCGACTACCGCAAGCTCAATGATGCCACGAGAAAAGATCACTTTCCTCTTCCTTTCATGGATCAAATGCTCGAGCGTCTAGCTGGTAACGACTATTACTGCTTCTTAGATGGTTTCTCCGGGTATTTTCAAATTCCCATCGATCCCAAAGACCAATAAAAGACCACATTCACTTGTCCCTACGGAACATTTCCTTACAAACGCACGCCTTTCGGTTTATGCAATGCTCCTGGGACGTTCCAAAGGTGTATGATGGCGATATTCCATGACATGGTTGAAGAAACTATGGAAGTATTCATGGATGATTTCTCGGTTTATGGCGATTCTTTCTATGCTTGCCTTGCCAATTTAGAACGTATGCTTAAGTGGTGTGAAGACACTCGCCTTGTTCTTAACTGGGAAAAATGCCATTTCATGGTAAAAGAGGGCATCGTGCTAGGACACAAGATCTCCAAATCCGGTCTTGAAGTAGACCGTGCTAAAGTCGATGTTATTTCTAAATTGCCTCCACCTTCAACCGTGAAGGGTGTGAGAAGTTTCCTTGGTCATGCGGGCTTCTACCGTCGCTTTATCAAAGATTTTTCTAAAATCGCTCGCCCGATGACCCACCTCTTGGAAAAAGATACTCCTTTTATCTTTTCCAACGAATGTATCGAAGCCTTCAACCTTCTTAAGGATAAGCTAACTAAGACACCCGTCTTGGTTACCCCCAATTGGGAGCTGCCTTTCGAGTTGATGTGCGATGCTAGCGACTTTGCTATTGAAGCGGTTTTGGGCCAAAGAGTGAACAAACACTTCCAACCGATCCACTATGCTAGCAAGAAAATGACGGGGGCTCAATTGCATTACACGACAACCGAAAAAGAGATTTTAGCTGTTGTCTATGCTTTTGAAAAATTCCGCCCCTATCTTGTCCTCTCTACCACCATCGTGTATACCGATCATTCCGCGTTGAAGTACTTGTTAACTAAACAAGATTCCAAACCAAGACTTCTTCGCTGGGTTTTGCTACTTCAAGAATTTAAAATCGAAATTCGCGATAAGAAGGGAGTTGAAAACCTAACCGCGGATCATCTCAGCAGACTTGAGGATCCTTATCAAGGGGATCATCCGAACAAAGAGATCAATGACTCTTTTCCCCTGGAGACCTTAATGTCTATCAACTCGAGTAATGATGAATCCCCGTGGTTTGCGGACATTGCAAACTACTTGGCAGGTGGAATTCTCATCGACGGGTTAACATACCAGCAAAAGAAAAAGTTTTTCAAAGACATTAAGACTTACTTTTGGGATGACCCGTATCTATTCAAACAATGTCATGATTTGATTATTCGCCGATGTGTTGATGGACCGGCAGCTTTAGACATTCTCGAAGCTTGCCATAAAGGACCCACCAGTGGTCACTTTGGTCCCAACTACATCGCCAAAAAAGTGTTTGACTCGGGATTTTGTTTGCCCACCATTTATCGTAATGATGGTGTCAACATCGGGATTAATGGGTGGGTGTTGTTGGGTGTGTGGTTGATAAGGGTTAGAAGCTCTTGGTGGGATTTGGTTGCTTCTATTGTAGTTGTTGGCGGGGTTTTTGTTTTGAGGAGAAAAACCGGGTGAAAGGTAATTGTTGGAACGGTAGCTCAGCAGATTTCTATCCCCTTGTTGTCTAGCTTGGTAATTTTCCGGTGAATAATTACCGTAAGCTGCATACACATTTTCCGGATATCCTTGTGTCGAAGGACAATCGGTGTATGAGTGAGGACCGCCACATGTTTCACAAGGATTAGCAACCGCTTTAACTTGTTGTTGTTATTGGTTTGAAGCGAGAAGCGTAATACTTTTGCTCATTTCGGCCATCATGCGGGTGAGTTCGGTCATCTCAGGGTTTGCTGAGGTTGAGGAAACATTAACTCTCGGGTTGTTCCTAGAAGATGCAGAGGAATCCCAGTTCTTGTGATGAGTAGTCATGTTCTTTATTAACTCTCTACACTCCTCGGGTCTCCTTTTCATGAATGTGCCACCGGCGACTGCATTAATCGTATCACGATCTCGAAAAGTCAAACCGTTGTAGAAAGTATCAATCAATGTGACGGGAAGCATGTTGTGGTTTGGACATCTATCGATCAAGACATTATATCTCTCCCAAGCGTCAAAAAGAGATTCATCAGGGTCTTGCATGAAACCGCTGATCTGATTGCGAAGGCTTGTGACCATGGATGGTGGAAAGTAGCGCGATAAAAATCATTGAGTCATATCATCCCAAGTGTGAATAGAATTCTTCGGGAGACGATCAAACCATTTCTCGGCATGATGCGATAAAGTATGTGGGAAGAGTTGTAGGCGAAGTACATCCATTGTGGCCCCAGGCAACTTCATGCTTTGGGTGATTGTAATGAACTTGTCGAGGTGTTTGTTGGCATCATCAGGCAATCCTCTAAAAGGGTTTGTTTGTACTTGCTGAATCATGTGGTGCTTCAACGAAAACTCAGGAGCGTTGATTTGCATCGGCGCAATCGGTCCTCCTCGTCCAAACATTGTTGGTTGACAAAGTTCTTCCATGGTCCGAAGATCGGGCTGTGGAAGAGCATTGTTGTTATTAATATTATTATTGAGGTGCGGTGGAATGTTGTTGTTGTTAACACCTGCCATATCTAAATCTTCTTGAGGCTCGGGCTCTTGATAATTAGAAGATCTAGTACGCATACACCTGAAAATGCAAAAGAAAAAGAAACCAAACACAAAGACAATATATATACACAATAAAAATAAAATCTTTTTGGATTTTTGAAATTTTTAATTTTTATGGTTTTTTATCAATTTTTTAATTTTTATCATTTTTTGATGTTTTTATGCCAGAAAAGTAACGCTCACAAGTGAACGGATCCCAAAAAGCAACGTGTCACTCACAGAAAACCGTCAATCTTAACGAAAAGAGCCGGCAGCGGCGCCATTTGATAACTAGCTTTTAGCCAGGTAAAAATTATCGTTCTAAGTATGTCTAATCGAATTGATCTAGGCTCTCTATGTGACTCTATTGTTTTTGGTGGAACAAAGATGTGTCGTTGTAGTGTTTTAAAATAAAAGGTGCAAAACAATCAAAGTAAAGGTGCTCTTAAAGTAAATCTAAATCTAATTAAAATAAAGGTGCAGGTATTTAAAAGCGTGACTGGGATTAAAAGGCACTAAAGTAAATGACGTAAACTTAAATCTAACTAAGGCAATCTTAAAACGCGACTAAAACTAAGGCAAGTCTAAAATAAAACTAAGGTAAATAATCTTAAGGTGCAATTAAATAAAAGGCAGGAAAAATAAAGCTTGAAAATAAAAATCAAAGACAAAAACTAATAAGAACCTGAATACAGCTCATCCGGAATAAACCTTCGTTTGGAACAATCACTCATCCTAAATGTCACCTTCGGCTGAAATGATTCTTCTTCACTTGGAATATTACCAGAATCCTTGATCCGGAACTAATTGATCTGAATATGTCACTTATCCAAAACAATCCTTTGTTCGGAACTTAACTGATTCGGAACTCTAAATTATGCCTTGATTCGGAACTATTTGGTCACCCCTTGATTCGGAAGTTTCCGAATGAAGCCCCTTGATTCGGAAGTTTAGAACTTCCGAATGAACACCTCTTGAGTTGGAAGTTGCCCCTTGATTCGGAACTTTTAAGAAGTTCCGAATGAAGCTTGATCCTGAAGTTTAAGACTTCCGAATGAAAAGCCTTGATTCGGAACTTGATCCTTGATTCGGAACTTTGAGTTGATTCGGAACTTTTTGAGAAGTTCCGGATGAAACCCTTGGTTCGGAACTTTGGAGTTCCGAACGAATACTCTTGACTCGGAAGTTTTCACTTCGTCCGGAACTTTGAAAGTTCCGGATGAACAAGTTTGGCTCGGATGATTTGTTGAGTTAAAATCTTCCGAATGAAACCTTGATTCGGAACTTTAGAAGTTCCGAATGAGCGCTTTCCCTCCTTCTTGGTTCGGAACTTTTCCTGGAAAGATCAGAAACAAAGCAAACACCCCCGAAGAACAAGGAGATACAGTAACAGCAGATATAAACACAAATTAACCAAAATCAAACACACGGATAAATATAAACAGTAATGAATCAACAAATAAACATCAACAAACAATTAAAAACAAGAAATTAAAGAACTTTAACCACAATAATCAAAAACCACTTTGGATCAAAATAAAAGCATGAACATAAACATAAACACAACAAATCAAAGATTAAGAAAGGTAGATAAGAGATTGACAAGATAAAGTAAAGATTGACAATAATTAAATGAAAACTTACTTGAAATTAAATGAATTTAAGGTGCAAGACAAGGTAATTAAATTGACAAAAAATTAAATGACAAGGTATTTAAATGTGGAAGACTAATTGTCACACTTAGCCAACAAAATGAAATGTTTACATCTAATGACTATTTATAGGAGAGGATTAAGGAAGCTTCCTCCCCTCTTTCCTTTTCTCTTAATTGCGTGCTTAAGTCCCTCCTTTTATTAATCTTCATTAATTGCGTCATTAGTCATTTTCTTCTAATCTTCTTTAAACTTGGACTTAAGGGACTTTTGGCTTCGGAATTTCTTCGAACTCGTCTTTAAACTCTTCAATAGAATAGACCTGAATTCTTCGGCTTTTGATAAACTTCCGTCTTTTGACTTTTTCTTCGATAAATCTTCAGAATTGGTCGTGGACTTCCGTTCTTTTTGCACTCTTGACTTCTTGACTTCGTCTTTCATCCTTTTCTTCAATAAAAGTCCGTAAATGCCCGTGAATGTCCGTGTTTTCTCCACTTTTCACCTTTTCGTCCTAAATCACAACAAAAACACAAACCACGCATAATTCCGACATAAAAGACATAAAATACACGTTTTGGTCCGGTTATTATTATAATTAAGTGGTAGAAAAGATGGGTGTTTACACACCTATCAGTGGTCCTCACTCTTACACCACTTGTACCACCACCCAAGACTACCCTTCTGAGAATGTTAACGCAGTATACGGGACCTATCCTCCGGCCGCTTATCAAGCACGTCCTCATGGAGACCGCAACTTGCTTAGCTACCGCTCTAACAACTTTCTTTCCCCGCCCGGTTTTCCTCCTAACAACCCAAACCAACAACAAAACCTCAATCGCCCTCCTCAACAACAACCTCGTGCACCATACCAACCACCTCAAAGACAACCATATCCACCTCAAAGAAACAACCAAGTTTACCAACAACCTGCTTATCAACCACCCGCCTACCATGCTCCTCCTCCTAACCAACCCACCGCATTACACCAAGATGTTGAAACCTACATGAGGACTAATGATGTGATCATGGAAAATCTCCAGCGGGAAGTGCTCAACTTGAAAGCAGATATGGTGAAACAAGGAAACGATCTTAGAGCTGATATGCGAAACACTTTGGCAAGTCAAACGAATGACTTAAGGAACATGATGGCTGGTTTCTTCCAAGGTAATCAATCCTCTTCTTCGGGTACTCTTCCGAGTAACATCGTTGTGAATCCAAGAGGGGAGATGAAAGCAATCACCACTCGCAGTGGCAAAGGTACCAAGGAACCCGAGCTTCCTATACCTCCACCGGTGATTGTGACTAAGGAAAACGAGTCACCTACTCATATTCCTCATCTTGCTACTTCCCCAATTCCCCCACCTCTTACTTCTACCCCTCCTCCACCCAAGGATGTGAGTGATCCTTCGATCCCAAAGCCTTCCTCTTCTTCCGAAATACCTTATCCGTCAAGGTTGAGGAAAGAGAAGCTCAAAAGCAAGGATGATATTCAAGTTTCGAACTTTCTCAAAATGTTTTAACAATTGAATTTCAACATCTCATTCGCTGAGTCTCTCGCTCACATGCCTAAATACGTAAAAATGTTCAAAGATCTTCTTAGCGACAAGGAGAAGATTCTTGATATTGCTAATACCCAACTTAATGAGAATTGCTCTGCAGTGCTCTTAAGGAAATTGCCAACCAAGCTTGGTGATCTGGGTCGCTTCTTAATCCCTTGCAACTTCCCGAGAGTATAGAATTGCATGGCCCTAGCCGATCTAGGTGCCAGTATTAACTTAATGCCTTTAGCGTTTGGAAGCAATTATCTCTCCCTGAGCTAGTCCCCACCAAAATGACTTTGGAATTAGCTAACCGTACGGTTGCTTATCCAGTGGGGATAGCCGAAGACGTTTTTGTTGGAGTCGACAAAATCACTTTTCCTGCCGATTTCGTTGTCGTCGACTACGATATGGACCCTCGTGTGCCATTAATTGTTGGACGTCCATTCTTGAGGACCGGTCGCACTCTCATCGATGTAGAAGCGGGTGAGCTTATCATGAGAGTGGGTGACGATAAAATCGTCTTCAACATGGGAAATCTTTCTAAACAGCCTTATTCATACGAGAGTGTTAATTTTATTGACGTTCTTGATGAGGCTTGTGAAGAACACTTCAAAGATGCTTGTAAAAGTATTCCTACCTCTCTTCCCAATGTTGAGACCGTCTCCTCTATTGATTCATCACTATCTCTATTTGGAGAAAGTGATTTCCTTTGGAAAGATTTTGAAGCCACCATGGGAGATGTGAACTTAGAACATGACGATTCTCCCACCGATTGGGATGAAGACATTCGTCTCATTGAGAACCTTCTCAAAGAGGACCTTATTTCTCCACCATCTCCCAAGGCTATTGCTATCGATGAACCGACTTTGAATACGCCTCCCATCGAAAATCCTCGGATTTAGAACTTAAGGAGTTGCCGCCCCATCTCGAGTACGTGTTCCTTGAAGAAAAGAAGAAGTCGCCCGTCATCATTGCTAAGGACTTGAAAGAAGAAGATAAATCTCGCCTCATCGCCGTGCTTAAAGATCATAAGAAGGCAATTGCTTGGAAAATTTCCGATATCCGCGGAATTGATCCAAACTTTTGTACTCACAAGATTCTCATGGAAGATGACTTTAAACCCGCAATCCAGAGCCAAAGAAGGGTTAATCCGCGCATTCATGACGTCATTAAACAAGAGGTTATCAAACTTCTTGATGCCGGCATGATTTACCCTATTTCGGATTCGCCATGGGTAAGTCCCGTCCATTGTGTGCCCAAGAAGGGCGGAATAACCGTCGTTCCCAATGAACACAACGAGTTGATTCCCACTCGTCTCGTTACTGGGTGGAGAGTTTGTATCGACTACCGCAAGCTCAATGATGCCACGAGAAAAGATCACTTTCCTCTTCCTTTCATGGATTAAATGCTCGAGCGTCTAGCTGGTAACGACTATTACTGCTTCTTAGACGGTTTCTCCGGGTATTTTCAAATTCCCATCGATCCCAAAGACCAATAAAAGACCACATTCACTTGTCCCTACGGAATATTTCCTTACAAACGCACGCCTTTCGGTTTATGCAATGCTCCTGGGACGTTCCAAAGGTGTATGATGGCGATATTCCATGACATGGTTGAAGAAACTATGGAAGTATTCATGGATGATTTCCCGGTTTATGGCGATTCTTTCTATGCTTGCCTTGCCAATTTAGAACGTATGCTTAAGCGGTGTGAAGACACTCGCCTTGTTCTTAACTAGGAAAAATGCCATTTCATGGTAAAAGAGGGCATCGTGCTAGGACACAAGATCTCCAAAGCAGGTCTTGAAGTAGACCGTGCTAAAGTCGATGTTATTTCTAAATTGCCTCCACCTTCAACCGTGAAGGGTGTGAGAAGTTTCCTTGGTCATGCGGGCTTCTACCGTCGCTTTATCAAAGATTTTTCTAAAATCGCTCGCCCGATGACCCACCTCTTGGAAAAAGATACTCCTTTTATCTTTTCCAACGAGTGTATCGAAGCCTTCAACCTTCTTAAGGATAAGCTAACTAAGACACCCGTCTTGGTTACCCCCAATTAGGAGCTGCCTTTCGAGTTGATGTGCGATGCTAGCGACTTTGCTATTGGAGCGGTTTTGGGCCAAAGAGTGAACAAACACTTCCAACCGATCCACTATGCTAGCAAGAAAATGACGGGGGCTCAATTGCATTACACGACAATCGAAAAAGAGCTTTTAGCTGTTGTCTATGCTTTTGAAAAATTCCGCCCCTATCTTGTCCTCTCTACCACCATCGTGTTTACCGATCATTCCGCGTTGAAGTACTTGTTAACTAAACAAGATTCCAAACCAAGACTTCTTCGCTGGGTTTTGCTACTTCAAGAATTTAAAATCGAAATTCGCGATAAGAAGGGAGTTGAAAACCTAACCGCGGATCATCTCAGCAGACTTGAGGATCCTTATCAAGGGGATCATCCGAACAAAGAGATCAATGACTCTTTTCCCCTGGAGACCTTAATGTCTATCAACTCGAGTATTGATGAATCCCCGTGGTTTGCGGACATTGCAAACTACTTGGCAGGTGGAATTCTCATCGACGGGTTAACATACCAGCAAAAGAAAAAGTTTTTCAAAGACATTAAGACTTACTTTTGGGATGACCCGTATCTATTCAAACAATGTCATGATTTGATTATTCGCCGATGTGTTGATGGACCGGCAGCTTTAGACATTCTCGAAGCTTGCCATAAAGGACCCACCAGTGGTCACTTTGGTCCCAACTACACCGCCAAAAAAGTGTTTGACTCGGGATTTTGTTTGCCCACCATTTATCGTAATGCTCACGAGATGGTTAAACATTGTGATGCTTGCCAAAAACAAGGCAAGATCACACATAAAGATGAGATGCCTCAAAATTTCATACAAGAATGTGAAATCTGTGATGTTTGGGGTATCGACTTTATGGGGCCATTCCCTTCATCTAAAGGAAACAAATACATCCTTGTAGCCGTTGACTACGTTTCAAAATGGGTTGAAGCCAAAGCTTTACCCACTAATGACGTAAGGGTGGTTTGTAACTTTTTGAAATCGCTGTTCACTAGATTCGGTGTGCCTCGTGCCATTATTAGTGATCGCGGGACTCATTTTTGCAATGATCAATTTGCAAAAGTCATGGCTAAGTATGGTGTAAATTATCGTCTTTCCACCGCCTACCACCCACAAACTAATGGCCAGGCTGAAATCTCTAACCGAGGATTAAAGCGAATTCTTGAAAGAACCGTGGGAGAGCATCGTGCCTCATGGGCCGATAAACTTGATGATGCTCTGTGGGCTTTTCGTACCGCATACAAGACTCCGATTGGTTGTACACCATATCGTCTCGTGTACGGGAAAGCATGCCACCTCCCCATTGAGTTCGAACACAAGGCTTATTGGGCCTTGAAGTGGGCCAATTTCGACATCAACAAAGCCGGTGACCTACGCAACATCCAACTCAATGAGCTGAATGAACTCCGGAATGAGGCTTATGAAAATTATTTGATCTATAAGGAAAAGACTAAGCTCATTCACGACTCTAAGATTAAGAACCGAGAGTTCCAAGTTGGTGACAAAGTTTTACTCTTCAACTCTAGGTTGAAAATCTTTTCGGGCAAGCTGAAATCTCGTTGGTCCAGCCCATTCACCATTGCCCAAATTTTTCCATATGTTACTCTCGAGCTCGCTCAACCTAATGGACCTAATTTTAAGGTGAATGGCCAACGAGTGAAGTTGTACTTTGGTGAGGACATCTCTCATGAGATGATTCCATCCCTCACCACCTTTCCCATGAACTAATTTTGGGTCGAGTCAGGCTCGTGACTCGGTTATAAAAAACAAGCGCTCCTCGGGAGGCAGCCCGAGTATCTATCCTTTTCCGTTTTAACCTCCTAAGTGTAGGGGGACCTATATAGGTTGTTTGTGTTTGTGTGGTGATGTGATTACAGGGATAAGTGCACTTTTGGAACCTTTGAAGAACCATGCTCCCGTGTTATCCGCAAACCTGGTTCTATCTCTCAACTATCGTGATTCAATTCTCTTTATACTCACATTTGAAATTGATCACGTTAGTCGCCTCTTCCTTATCTTGATTTAACCAACTTGCACAATGTCATAAGTGTAGGTGAGACTTTTCCCACATGCTTAAACATTGAGAAAAATGTTTATCTTAAGTGTAGGGGGACTTCTATCGAAGTTTTAAGTGGACTTTTCCATTAAAATGCCTTCATTTAACCGGAAAATCATCTTTTTCAACATTTTTCAAATTTTTATTTAACTTTGGCCATTTAATCGTAATTTTTAAATTTTTATCGTTGCTTTCATTTGTATATATCTCGTAATAAAATCAAAAATATTAATAAAGTGGTGTAGCTAGTTTTGAAATCTTTGACATATTAGGCCCATTGCGATTATTTTGACTCAACCCGAATAGACTTATCCAAGTTTATTCTAGCTAGTATCCTTAACCATGTAGACCTTAATTGGTTTATTAGGCTAAGCATCCACGAGTCTCATTACTTGGGATTTTAAATTGTGGAGAACGAGAAATGATAGAGTCAATTATAAGTCGGTATTCTTGCACAAGCTCACTTGGTGTAATTATTTTCCTATTCTCCCATTACTTGCTAATAACTTATCGGCAATAAGTAAGGTCGTACGATTTGAAAAGTTACTTAGCTTCTAGCCCAAGATCGTTTAAAAGTTGATCGGTAATGATAAGAGTTCATAGCCAAGGCATAACTTATGAAGCGGGGCGCGAAGATTGGCGAGTCCGAAAAGGCCCTAACAAGGCATGAGGATTCAATCTTATTGCTAAAGATCCAAGGTGATGTGAAAAGCATTATTCCCAAAATCAATATGAAGGATCAAGAGTCACGACGAAAAGCAATCAACTCCCATAAAGATCATGGAGAAGTCTATCTGAAAAGACCCTAACAAGGTATGAGGATAAATAGATCCAAGTCCAAAAAGGAGTCGGATCGTTGTATCTCAAAATCCCAATTAGAGATTGAAGAAATAATCATGAAGTCGTGGTCAACAAAGTTGGAGTACCCCTCAAAAGTCTCCAAGTGAAGAAACTCTATTAACGAAGAGAAGACCATTATCTCAAGAACGTCTCTCGAAGATATGAAGTATGAAGTACATGCCAAATATCGGCCCGAGAAAGGTCTCAAATCGCGAAGCGAGTTATGCCAAGATATGAACTTTTTGATATCCCGAGAAGCAGTTTTAAGAGATTTTGTCCTTTAGCTAACTATTGATCAAATCATCCTACTTTGCTTTCAACCTAAATAAACTATCGCAATAAGTCCAAAAATACATCTTCATGATCATTCTAAGACAAAAATAAAATATAAGAGATACAACTAGGAATAAGGGAGTTTAAGCATATAATTAAGCCATGGTGTGTGAGTGTTTGATTTGCTAACTTATAATAACAATGATCTCGTTTTTAAGCTTAGTTTGGGAACGTGAAACTTGAGGGTGATAAATCTTCGCAGCACCAAAGCCCTAATGTAAGTCCTTGATCTCTTTGCAAGTTATTTCCATATAGCTATTTTTAAGTGAAAATGGTTTTCTATCCTTTTATTTACTTTGAAGTTTTAATTTCTCTTAGTACTTTAAATTTTGTTTAGTAGTATGTTAAATAGGCCAAGGTTGATTGATTATGAGAAAAGTGTAAATTTGCTTTATCACTAAGCATTGCATGAGGGCATGGTAATGGTTAAGTGTAGGGGATTTGATAAGTGTGAAAACACCCATCCTTTTACAACTTATTTCTTTCTAAAACAAGACCAAAACGCGTATTTAATATCATTTGTTTGGAATTATGCGTGGTTTGTGTGCTTGTTGTGGTTTCAGAGCTAACCGGAAAAATATTGAAGAAAACATGGGATTGTACGGGTTTTATCGAAGAAAAAGACTCAAGACGAAGTCTATTGTCCAAGAGATGCAAAAGATTTGAAGTCATTGTGCCTATTTGAAGATTTATCGAAGAAAAGGGCCAAAGATGGAAGATTCATATATGTCGAAGAACTCGAGTCTATTAAACAAAAGATTATAAGACGAGTTGGAATTATTCACCGACACTTCTCAAAATCCAAAGTCGGAAACGTTTATTTAGAGAAACGTAAAGACTAAAGAAGAAAGAAGAAGAGAAGCCCATTTACAAGCCCATTTACAAGCCCACAAGCAACACCTATAAATGGGCCTTCTCCTTACAATTTTGGGAGTTAGTTTTTAGTTTAGTTTCATTTTTTTCATTGTGTACTTTTTTAGAGAGAGAAAGTTCCCAACTTTCTCTCACTAAATTTTTCATCTTTTCTTTCTTTTAATTTTGCAAGTTTAAACTTTGTGTATTTGAATTTCCTTTAATCAAGTTAAAGTTTAAGCTTTGTGTTTTTAAATCTCCTTCTACATTTCTAATCTTGCTTAATTTTTGATCCGAACCCTTAATCTTGATCCGAATCCTTCATGATTCGTGATTGAATTTGAGGTTGTGTGTTAAGAAAGTTCATTTCTTTCGTTCCCACATAAGCTTTAAGTCGTTCAAGCCTATAAGCTCTCGATGCTTATTGGATTATTCGTTTATTTTGGCTTATTTACCTTTTTAAGTTTTCCTAATAGATTTATAGTTCTTAAATCCGTTTTATTGAAGTTCGATTGTTTCAGATTTTAAAGGTTTTGGAATTTGTGCTTATTTACTCTTTTAAAAGTTTGAGAATGCTTATTGGTTACTGCTTATTTGCTTGAGGTTATTTCCCTTTTGGACGCCTTTATCATCTTAGGAGGGTTTACTTGGTACGATCATCTGGCTACGATCGCTTAGAGTGCGATCGCTTGTTCTTTCCCTGGTACGATCCACGCCCACGATCACTTATTGCGATCTGGGGTGCGATCGGGTCTCTCTTCCCTGCTTTGATCGCATTGATTGCGATCGGTTTGTTACGATCCGGAACCACGATCAAAGACCACGATCACTAGTTGCGATCGTGGTTGCGATCTGGTAGTACTATCGCCCCTCCCATCGTACTAGTGAGTACGATCGGATCGCTTTTGTTGTAATCGCATTGAGTGCGATTGGTTGGTACGATCCACCTTGCGATCAGGTTACGATGGAGCATTGCGATGGAGTGGTTACGATGGAGTGCGATTGCAGTGCACATTTATTTTAGTCTTTGTTTTATTAAGTTTTCAAATTTACTCTTTCCGGCCTTTTGTCTTAGTATATTTTAAACATCTTTCCTAATTTTTAATCACTTACATTTTAGTTTCCAAGGTTGCAAGCTTTTATTTGTAGTTTAATTTTAAGATTTCGATTTTACTCAACGACAATTTTAATTACTTGCATTTAGTTTAAAAAAATTAGATAACCAAACAAACCAACCCCTTTTAGTAACCGAGAACAACTATTCCACTTTGAACCGTGATCAATTCGAGAAGATTCCGAGATTAATATTGAACCCAATAAAAGCATTAATATCACACTTCTCCATGACTTTTGGGGAGTTTTTGCTTTTCTTCGTGTGTCTCGATCCTTCATATTGATCTTTGATAAATGATTCTTCACATCACTTTGAATCTTTAGCAACAAAATGTAGCCCTCATGCCTTGTTAGGACCTTTTTGGACTCGCCAATCTTCGCATCCCGCTTCAATAAGTTACGCCTTGGCTATGAAATCTAATCCATACCGAGCAACTTTTAAACGATCTTGGGCTAGAAGCTAAGTAACTTTTCAAATCGTACAACCTTACTTATTGGAGATAAATTTATTAGCAAGCGATGGGAGAATAGGCTTATAATTAACTCACATAAATTCACGAAAGAATACCAAACTTATAATTGACTCTATCATCTCTCGTTCTCCACAGTTTAAAATCTCAAGGAATGAGACTCGTGGATGCTTAGCCTATTAAATAAAATTTTTGGGTTTTCGAGTCGTCTATATGATCTTGCAAACTCTTAGACTTTTTCAAGTTTAGAAATCGCATTTTAAAGTTCCCTTGATAAACGACTCTCTAGGATCAATTATAGGAACTTGCGAAAAGTTCTTTTTCTTAACCCGTGAGAGTTAAGACTTTCGTGTTTTATAGCTCCCTATATAAAAGCCTAGCAAAACTTGACTTAAACACGTTAAGGATACTAGCTAGAGTAAACTTAGATAAGTAAACTCGGGTTGAGTCAAAAGATTCACAACGTTTGAAAATTAAAACCACTTTATTAAAAATTTATTCTAGCAAAGAAAGAAAATAACTATACAAAGGTAAAACTAATAGGCCAAAATAGATCAAAAATTTTGAAAAATGTCGAAAATTTGATTTTCTGGTTAATATGAGGACAAATACAAGGAAAAGGCCACTTAACTTCGATAGAAGTCCCCCCTACACTTAATATAAACATTGTCCTCAATGTTTAAGCATGTGGGAGTAAACTCCCCTACACTTAGGACATTGTGCACGTTGTTTAAATCTCGCTAAGGAAGAGACAACTAAAGAGATTCCTATTTTAATATTGGAAAATATAAAATAGTGAATCGAAAAGTGTTTAGGATAGAACCGGGAAAATGGGAACACGGAATCACGGGTGGTCAAAAATCATCAAGAGTGGATCATTGAGCGCTCGAATCCCTGAATATTAGAAGAGAGTAAATAGCAAACACCAACGAGTCTCCCCTACACTTATGATAAAGAAAGCTAAAAGATAGATAGATAGTCGGGTTGCCTCCCGAGGAGCGCTTGTTTTTGTTAACCGAGTCACGAGCCTAACTCGTCCCCGAATTAAATGGTCCATGGGGAAGCCTCGAATGTAATACCGGGATTAAAGACCTTGTCCTCGTTCCCGGAGGAATATAACAAAGGAGAGGCAGGAGGATAAGTCTTAAATGGTAGGAAGGTCCTTTCAACATACGAGAAGTATGTGAAATCTTGATCCACGGGAGGTGGGGTGGGTAAAGGAATCACATTTTCATCCTCCAAAGACAATGGATACTGACCAAATGGCAAATGTAAGGTTATCAATCATTGAATGGTCATTGTCACCTCCCGGGTCAAAGCACTCGTCCTCATTTCCCGGAGAGTGTAATTGATACATCACCCACGTGGGCGTGCATTCAGTGGGATGAGGGGGCAATATAGTAGGAGAAGTAAGAGAAGAATTACCTTCCACCTGCGGTACCTTTCCAGTAGAGTCAGAACTCTCCACCTCTGCGATAGAAGGGGGCAGGGCTAACAAAGTATGCTCAGTAATAGCAGGAGAATAAGAGCTATCAATGTCCTCAATCCCTTCGTCAAAGAGAGGATTCACCTCACTAGATATGTAAGCGTCATCAAAATCAAATAAAGGGTTCGAATAAATCTTTAAAGTTTCCTTCAGAACGTCTTCATCAGATAGTGACTCGTCATCACTAAAAGTAAAATCATCATCTTGATCAAAAAGAGGATTAGAGAAAGCCAAAGAATCCTCTCCCAAAGTGTTGGTGGAAGGAACATCATCAGAAGAAAGTGCATCATACTCATCGTCACTGTCGGATGTCAACTCAGATTCACTTAGGATTGGGACAAGGTTATCAGCACTAGACTTTATGAATTCGTCGGATTCCTTTGCAGGAATTGTGCTAATATCCTCATCCCTTAGGATGGTTGAATCCTTAGGCTCCAGATCCGGCAAGTCTGGAGAAGGAATAGAATTCTCATCGTTCCACGAAATAGGACTCTCATCGTCATCACTATCATAATAATATGGAGGCACAAGAGGAGGAGTATAAGCATTAAGGTTAGATACTTGCTCTTGTTGCTGATCCGCTTGACATTTCTCCATGATCTTGTTGCAAGCTTCTTGAACTTTCTAAAAGTTGTCAAAAAGTGTGGCCATTTGCTCAGGAGGAAGTGCACACAAGGGTTGATGATTGACAGTGTGACGTGGGGGCTCAATGTTATACACACTGGGATGATAGCATAGAACTTTCTCAAAGACCTTCGACGGATCACAAGAATAAGCATCGTGAGGGCCCCCACAAATATAGCACCACGGGTATGGAGAAAAACCCGGTGCATCTTGAGGATAAGGATTTTCATAGATAGGAGAAGGTGAGAAAGTATTGTAAGAGGAGAAGTATGAATTTGTTGAATTGCAAAATGGACAAAATCGAAATTGTGTATCGTCGATATCAAAACCACACCGCTCACAAGTACACCATTAACATGTTTGAAAACCATGCCATGGTCTCCCACACCGTACGCAAGACGAATCCATGAAGAATTATAAATAAGAGGGGTAAAGAAAGAATTAAACATAATAGAGGATAAAGAGGAATATTTTTGGTGCACAACTTTGAAAAAGATATGCCTTTTATGATTTTTTAAATGTTTTTGGGAGTTTTTGAAAAAAAATTTGACACGAAAAATAACGTTCACAAGTGAGCGGATCCCAAAAAGCAACGCGTCTCTCACAGAAAACCGTTAATCTTTACGAAAAGAGCCGGCACCGGCGCCATTTGATAACTGGGATTTTACTCAGGAAGAAAGTTAAAGTTCTTTGTCGTGGTCTAATCGAATTGATCCTGGTTAACTATGCGACTCAGTCGTTCTTTGGTGAAACAAATAGTTGTGTCGTTGTAGTATATTAAAAGTGCAAAAACTTTAAAGTAAAAGGCTGGTAAATAAATCTAAATCTAATTTAAAATAAATGGCAAGTATTTAAAAGCGTGACGAGAAATTAAAAGGCACTAAAAGTAAATAACGCAAACTTAAATCTATCTAAGGCAAACTTAAAATGCAACTAAAACTTAAACTAAGGCAAGACTTAAAAATAAATCTAAAGCAAGTAAACTTAAAGTGCGACTAAGTAAAAAGGCGGAAAAGTGAAGCTTGAAAAATAAAAACATAAAAACTGAAACTAAAAAAAACCTGAAAACAGCTCATTCGGAATAATCCTTCGTTCGGAATAATCACTCATCCGGAATGTCACCTTCGTTTGGAATGATTCTTCTTCACTCGGAATATTTACCAAAACCCTTGATCCGGAATAAATCCTTTATCCGGAATATGTCACTTATCCGGAATAAAGTCTTGATTCGGAATACTTAAGCTTGATCCGGAATGTTGCTGATCCGGAATGTTGAAGATTCCGGATGAAGACTTTGTCCAGAATAATTAATTATTCCGAATAAAACTCTTTGATCCGGAATAACTCCTTGATCCGGAATGTTGAAGATTCTGGATGAAACTCCTTGATCCGGAATATCTTCCTTGATCCGGAATAAAGCTTTGATCCAGAATATCAAATATTCCGAATGAACCATGATAGGTGTGAAAACACCCATCCTTTTACCACTTATTTCTTACTAAAACAAGACCAAAACGCGTGTTTAATATCATTTGTTTGGAATTATGCGTGGTTTTTGTGTTTATTGTGTTTTCAGAGTCAACCGGATGAATATTGAAGAAAACATGGGATTGCACGGGTTTTATCGAGGAAAAAGACTCAAGACGAAGTCTATTGTCCAAGAGATGCAAAAGATTTGAAGTCAATGGGCCTATTTGAAGATTTATCAAAGAAAAGGACCAAAGATGGAAGACTTACATATGTCGAAGAAACTCAAGTCTATTAAACAAAGAAATTAAAAGACGAGTTGAATTTAATCGTCGACAAATCCCGAATCAGAATCGAAAACGTCAACTTTTCTGAAAAGACGAGAAGACAAGAAGAGAGGAAGAAAGCCCAAATCACCAATCAACAACTAGCCTATATAAGGAAAACCCCTCACACATTTGGCACTAGTTTTTATTCAGTTACATTTTATCCTAGTTCGTAGGAAGAACCATCTCCCTTAAGGAGTGGTTTTCATTTTCTTTGATTTCTTCTTGAATCTTGTAAGTTTAATCCTTCCATTTTGTTTGTTGAATCTTAATCATCAATACAAGTTTACATTTAATCTTTCTATCATCTTGTTCATCCTCTCTTTTTTATTCAAAGTTTTAAAGTTCTTGTTTGGTTGATTTTGATCTTCTAAAGTTAATGGGTTTTGTGTTTTTATGATTGGAATTTGTTGTTTATGGTTAGAAAACGATTTGTGTTTAGTTTGGTTCAAATCCTTTGGTTAAATTTGGTTCGTTTGGCTAAAAAACGTTCCCCTGTTCTTGTGTCTATTTACTGTTCTTCATTCCCAGTATATTCCGGATAGTCTACTTATTTTGTCTCTTATTAGGAATATTTATTTATTCCGGATAGTCTGCTTTCCTTTTCTTCTATTCGGAATGTTTGTTTATTCCAAATAGGCCTAAATATTCCGCATAGTCCCACTTATTCCGTATAGTGTAAAACATTCCGAATAGGCCTAAATATTCCGCATAGCTTGATTTTTCCGCATAGAGTAATTTATTCCGAATTGCCATCTTTATTCCGAATAGCCTTGATATTCCGCATAGCATCAGTATTCTGGGTAGAAATTATTCCGCATAAGCCTCTTTATTCCGCATAGTTCTTATATTCCGCATAACCAATTTATTCTGAATAGCCCCGTTTATTCCGCGTAGGATTTTATTCCGAATAGCATTTTTATTCCGAGTAGCCAATATATTCCGGATAGGGTCATTATTCCGCATAGAGATTATTCCGAATAGCCCTTTTTATTCCGCATAGAGATTGTTTATTCCGCATGGAAAATTATTCCGAATAGAGCTAGTTTCCAGTAAGTTTATTTTACTGCTTTCTCATTTAATTGTTTAATTTAAATTCAAGTTTTATTTAAGTAATTTTTTTGGTTTAAATCTTTATTTACTTCACACATTTATCTTTTTAATAGAATAGAAAACAAAACCCCCTATTTGTCACCAAGAACAATCATTCCACTTTGAGCTGTGATCAATTCGAGGAGATACCGAGAACTAAATTCTGAACCCATATAAAACGCGTGTATCAAATGGCGCCGCTGCCGGATCTTCTCGTTAAGATTAATAGTTTTTTTGTGAGAACTTGGATTTTGGGATCCGTTCACCGTGAACGTTACCTTTTTCATATAAATTTTCAAAAAACCCCAAAAAATATAAAATTTTCAAAAATCCTAAAAAATTAAAAAACCAAAAAAAACCAAAAATATTTCTTGTTTGCCTTGTTAGTTCTTTTGCAGGTGCATGCGTACACGATCAACGTCTTATCAAGAGCCCGAGCCTCTCGAAGACATAGACATGGCCGGTGTACAAAACAACAACAATAACAATCCACCTCTCAACAACAATAATAACAACAACAATAACAATCCACCTCTCAACAACAATAATAACAACAACAATGAGCCTCTACCAGACAATCGCCCGATGATTGAACTTCTGCAAGCACATGTAGATGGCAACAATGATCCCATTGTCATACCTACGATTGCAGCCAACAATTTTGAGCTCAAATCCGGCTTTATCCAGATGGTCTATGCTCAACCATTCTTGGGGCGTACCATTGATGATCCACATGACCACATCAAGAGATTCCTACAACTCACGAATACGGTCAAATTCAATGGTGTTCCACAAGAGGTAATCCGTTTACAACTTTTTCCCTTTTCTTTAGAGGGACAAGCCCAGCATTGGCTTGTAAAGGAACCGCCACAAAGTATTCTAACGTGGACGGATTTGGAGACCAAGTTTATAAACTACTTTTTCCCACCCTCTCGTACTACCGCTTTGCGGAATGAAATCATTAATTTTGAACAAAAGTACGATGAGTCTTTTAGTGAATCTTGGGACCGTTTTAAAGATCTTTTAAGAAAGTGCCCACAACATGGTTTTACCAAAGTGCACCAGATTAATACTTTTTATAATGGTTTAAGCATGAATGACCAAGAATCACTAAATAGTGCCTCGGGGGGTAATATTTTGGTTAAGACTTCTAATGCCGCTTGGGATATCATTGAGAATAAGTCTCGTGTGCAAACCAAGAGTGTGCGGACCAATGCCGCTAGTGCTAGTACTAGTGACAGCGACAAGCGACTTGACAAAATCACTACGCTTCTTGAATCGCTTGTTACCCACACCGCTAACAATACCAACAGCATAAACGCTAAAAACGCTCAAGACGCTCAAGTCAATGCTGTTAGCCAACCATGTGAGATATGCGGGGGTCCTCACTCTTACACCACTTGTACCGCCACCCAAGACTATCCTTCTGAGAATGTGAATGCAGAATACGGTACCTATCCTCCGGCCGCTTATCAAGCTCGTCCTCAAGGAGACCGCAACTTGCTTAGCTACCGCTCGAACAACTTTCTCTCACCACCAGGTTTTCCTCCTAACAACCCAAACCAACAACAAAACCTCAATCGCCCTCCTCAACAACAACAACAACAACCTCATGCACCATACCTACCACCTCACAAACAACCATATCCACCTCAAAGAAACAACCAAGTTTACCAACAACCTGCTTATCAACCACCCGCCTACAATGCTCCTCCCAACCAACCCACCGCATTACACCAAGATATTGGAACCTACATGAGGACTAATGATGTGATCGTGGATAATCTCCAACGGGAAGTGCTCAACTTGAAAGCAGACATGGTGAAAAAAGGGAACGAACTGACAGCTGATATGAGAAACACTTTGGCAAGTCAAACGAATGACTTAAGGAACATGATGGCTGGTTTCTTCCAAGGTAATCAATCCTCTTCTTTGGGTACTCTTCCGAGTAACACCGTTGCGAATCCAAGAGGGGAGATGAAAGCAATCACAACTCACAGTGGCAAAGGTACCAAGGAACCCGAGCTTCCTATATCTCCACCGGTGATTGTGACTAAGGAGAACGAGTCACCTGCTCCTATTCCTCATCCTTCTACTTCCCCAATTTCTCCACCTCTTACTTCTACCCCTCCTCCACCCAAGGATGTGAGTGATCCTATTCTCCCAAAGCCTTCCTCTTTTTCTGATATACCTTATCCATCAAGGTTGAGGAAAGAGAAACTCAAAAGCAAGGATGATATTCAAGTTTCAAACTTTCTCAAAATGTTTAAACAAAGGAATTTCAAAATCTCCTTCGCTGAGGCTCTCGCTCACATGCCTAAATACGCGAAAATGTTCAAAGATCTTCTTAGCAACAAGGAGAAGCTTCTTGATATTGCTAACACCCAACTTAATGAGAATTGCTCTGCAGTGCTCTTAAGGAAATTGCCAACCAAGCTTGGTGATCCGGGTCGCTTCTTAATCCCTTGTAACTTTCCGGGAGTAGAGAATTGCATGGCCTTAGCCGATCTAGGTGCCAGTATTAACTTAATGCCTTTAAGTGTTTGGAAGCAATTATCTCTCCCTGAGCTAGTCCCCACCAAAATGACTTTGGAGTTAGCTAACCGTATGGTTGCTTATCTAGTGGGGATAGCCGAAGACGTCTTTGTAGGAGTCGACAAATTCACTTTTCCTGCCGATTTCGTTGTCGTTGACTACGACATGGACCCTCGTGTGCCATTGATCGTTGGTCATCCATTCTTGAGGACCGGTCGCACTCTCATCGATGTTGAAGCCGGTGAGCTTATCATGAGAGTGGGTGACGATAAATTGTCTTCAACATGGGAAAGCTTTCTAAACAGCCTTATTCATACGAGAGTGTTAATTGTATTGACGTTCTTGATGAGCCTTGTGAAGAACACTTTATTGATGCTTGTAAATGTTTTCCTACCTCTCTTCCCAATGTTGAGACAGTTTCCTCTATTGACTCATCACTATCTCTATTTGGAGAAAGTGATTTCCTTTGGAAAGATTTGGAAGCCACCATGGGAGATGTGAACTTAGAACATGACGATTCTCCCACCGATTGGGATGAAGATCTTCGCTTCATTGAAAAACTTCTTAAAGAAGACAATATTTCTCCACCATCTCCCAAGGTTATTGCTATCGATGCTCCGACTTTGAATACGCCTCCCATCGAAAATCCTCTGGATTTAGAACTTAAGGAGTTGCCGCCCCATCTCGAGTACGTGTTCCTTGAAGAAAAGAATAAGTCTCCCGTCATCATTGCTAAGGACTTGAAAGAAGACGAAAAATCTCACCTCATCGCCGTGCTTAAAGATCATAAGAAGGCAATTGCTTGGAAAATATCCGATATCCGCGGAATTGATCCGAACTTTTGTACTCACAAGATTCTCATAGAAGATGACTTTAAACCCGCAATCCAAAGCCAAAGAAGGGTTAATCCTCGCATTCATGACGTCATCAAACAAGAGGTTATCAAACTTCTTGATGCCGGCTTGATTTACCCTATCTCGGATTCGACATGGGTAAGTCCCGTCCATTGTGTGCCCAAGAAGGGCAGAATAACCGTTGTTCCCAATGAACACAACGAGTTGCTTCCCACTCGTCTCGTTACTGGGTTGAGAGTTTGTATTGACTATCGCAAGCTCAATGATGCCACGAGAAAAGATCACCTTCCTCTTCCTTTCATGGATCAAATGCTCGAGCGTCTTGCGGGTAATGACTATTACTGCTTCTTAGACGGTTTCTCCGGGTATTTTCAAATTCCCATCGATCCCAAGGACCAAGAAAAGACCACCTTCACTTGTCCCAAAGGAACATTTGCCTACAAACGCATGCCTTTCGGTTTATGCAATGCTCCTGGGACGTTCCAAAGGTGTATGATGGCTATATTCCATGACATGGTTGAAGACACTATGGAAGTATTCATGGATGATTTCTCGGTTTATGGCGATTCTTTCTCTGCTTTCCTTGCCAATTTAGAACGTATGCTTAAGCGGTGTGAAGACACTCGCCTTGTTCTTAATTGGGAAAAATTCCATTTCATGGTAAAAGAGGGCATCGTGCTAGGACACAAGATCTCCAAAGCCGGTCTTGAAGTAGACCGTGCTAAAGTCGATGTTATTTCTAAGTTGCCTCCACCTTCAACCGTGAAGGGTGTGAGAAGTTTCCTCGGTCATGCGGGCTTCTACCGTCGTTTCATCAAAGTTTTTTCTAAAATCGCTCGCCCGATGACCCAACTCTTGGAAAAAGATACTCCTTTTATCTTTTCCAAAGAGTGTATTGAAGCCTTCAACTTGCTTAAGGATAAGCTAACTAAGGCACCGGACTTGGTTACCCCTAATTGGGAGCTTCCCTTTGAGTTGATGTGCGATGCTAGTGACTTTGCTATTGGAGCGGTTTTGGGCCAAAGAGTGAACAAACACTTCCAACCGATCCATTACGCTAGCAAGACAATGACGGGGGCTCAATTGCATTACACGACAACCGAAAAAGAGCTTTTAGCTGTTGTCTATGCTTTTGAAAAGTTTCGCCCCTACCTTGTCCTTTCCACCACAATCGTTTACACCGATCAATCCGCGTTGAATTACTTGTTAACTAAACAAGATTCCAAACCAAGACTTCTTCGCTGGGTTTTTCTACTTCAAGAATTTAAAATCGAAATTCGCGATAAAAAAGGAGCTGAAAACCTAGCCGCGGATCATCTCAGTAGACTTGAGGATCCTTACCAAGGGGATCATCCGAACAAAGAGATCAATGACTCTTTTCCCCTGGAGACCTTAATGTCTATCAACTCGACTTCTGATGAAACCCCGTGGTTTGCGGACATTGCAAACTACTTGGGGGGTGGAATTCTCGTTGACGGGTTAACATCCCAGCAAAAGAAGAAGTTCTTCAAAGACATTAAGACTTACTTTTGGGATGACCCGTATCTATTCAAACAATGTGCTGATTTGATTATTCACCGATGTGTTGATGGACCGGCAGCTTTAGAAATCCTTGATGCTTGCCAAAAAGGACCCACCGGTGGTCACTTTGGTCCCAACTACACCGCCAAAAAAGTGTTTGACTCGGGATTTTATTGTCCCACCATCTACCGTGATGCTCACGAGATGGTTAAACTTTGTGATGCGTGCCAAAAACAAGGCAAGAGAGATGCCTCAGAATTTCATACAAGAATGTGAAATCTTTGATGTTTGGTGTATCGACTTTATGGGGCCATTCCCTTCATCTAAAGGAAACAAATACATCCTTGTAGCCGTTGACTACGTCTCCAAATGGGTTGAAGCCAAAGCTTTACCCACTAATGACGCAAGGGTGGTTTGTAACTTTTTGAAATCGCTATTCGCTAGATTCGGTGTGCCTCGCGCCATTATTAGTGATCGCGGGACTCATTTTTGCAATGACTAATTCGCAAGAGTCATGGCTAAGTATGGTGTAAATCATCGTCTTTCCACCGCCTACCACCCACAAACTAATGGCCAGGCTGAAATATCCAACCGAGGATTAAAGCGAATTCTTGAAAGAACTGTGGGAGAGCATCGTGCCTCATGGGCTGATAAACTTGATGATGCTTTGTGGGCTTTTCGTACCGCATACAAGACTCCAATTGGTTGTACACCATATCGTCTTGTGTACGGGAAAGCATGCCACCTCCCCATTGAGTTGGAGCACAAGGCTTACTGGGCCTTGAAGTGTGCTAACTTCGATACCAACAAAGCCGGTGACCTACGCAAGATCCAACTCAATAAGCTGAATGAACTCCGTAATGAGGCTTATGAAAATTCTTTGATCTATAAAGAAAATACTAAGCTCATTCACGACTCTAAGATTAAGAACCGAGAGTTCTAAGTTGGAGATAAAGTTTTACTCTTTAACTCTCGGTTGAAAATCTTTTCGGGCAAGCTGAAATCTCGTTGGTCCGGCCCATTCACCATTGCCCAAATTTTTCCATATGGTACTCTCGAGCTCGCTCAACCTAATGGACCTAATTTTAAGGTGAATGTCCAACGAGTGAAGTTGTACTTTGGTGAGGACATCTATCAAGAGATGATTCCATCCCTCACCACGTTTCCCATGAATTAATTTTAGGTCGAGTCAGGCTCGTGACTCGGTTATCAAAAATAAGCGCTCCTCGGGAGGTAGCCCGAGTATCTATCCTTTTCCGTTTTAACCTCCTAAGTGTAGGGGGACCTCTTTAGGTTCTTTGTGTTTGTGTGGTGATGTGAATACAGGGATGAATGCACTTTTGTAACCTTTGAAGAACCGTGCTCCCGTGTTATCCGAAATCCGGTTCTATCTCTCAACTATCGTGATTCAATTTTCTTCATACTCACATTTGAAATGGATCACGTTAGTCGTCTCTTCCTTAGCTTGATTTAACCAACGTGCACAATGTCATAAGTGTAGGGGAGACTTTTACCACATGCTTAAACATTGGGGACAATGTTTATCTTAAGTGTAGGGGGGACTTCTATCGAAGTTTTAAGTGGACTTTTCCATGAAAATGCCTTCATTTAACCGGAAAATCATCTTTTTCAACATTTTTCAAATTTTTTATTAACTTTTGCCATTTAGTAATTTTTAAATTTTTATCGTTGCTTTTATATGTACATATCCCTTAATAAAGTGGTGTAGCTAGTTTTGAAATCTTTGACATATTAGGCCCGTTGCGATTATTTTGACTCAACCCGAATAGACTTATCCAAGTTTATTCTAGCTAGTATCCTTAACTGTGGAAACCTAAGTTTCCTCGATCTTTAGGCTGCTAGGAACGAATCTCATTCACTTGTAAGAACAAGGCGGAATAGAATGAAACACGTTATGAACAAGATGTTTAGAAACAAACGTTTGATCTTTTATTGAACACAATAACAAAACATAACCTAGGCGTCTTAACAAATACCCAGACGCCTAGAGACACACACTTGCTGTAGGTTTTACATTGTATACAAGTGAATAATAATAACCTACGTGTCTTGTTCTTTTTATAAGTTAAAGAACAAGATATACATGGAAACAATATAATATAAAATCAAAATAACTTTAGCTGTGATAATAAAGATAATAACAAATCTTCAATGTTTGTCCACCAGCTTGAAGATATTCCTTTTGTCAACTTTAGTCCCTCTTGTTTCCATCTAGTAGTTTTGTCACATCAACTTTAATTCCCAACAATCTTTCCCTAGTTGATATCGGCAAAACTATGTAGTACATGATCTTCAAATTACTTCCCCTCAAGTGTAGCATGTATTTCTTCCCCTTTTTGTCACATCAACAAGGAAGTAAACAATGTATGCAATCTTTGAAGATTCTCCAAATGTAGCTCTATGTAATGATCTTGAAGAAAAATAACTATAATATTTTTGATGTAGAAGTAGAATAACCCAACCTTGTGTTCCATGTCTTGTACTATCCACGTGATGAAGAACTTATACCTATAGCAAATTATAAGTAGACCTCGATCCCTTGTCAATATTCTCATCCTTTGGGAGACACTGAGCACGATAATGTAACTCCTTCAAGTGTTATGATAAGCCTTCATCACCAACCATGTAAAGCACGAACAAGTTACCTTAAAAGTCAATGACTGGGAGTTCACGACTTTAAGATATGATAGAACACAAACTCGCGAAAATCTTCTTCAATCATCAAACTTACCATAAGAATTCTTCCCCTTAAGCCAACACCTCTTCATGACAAGTCAATATCTTCATATGTAAAAGCTGTCAACGAATAACTCTTTCACAAGGCTATCCCGATTACATACTCCAATAAATTACTTCATGAATCGTTACTAACTCGTCTTAAAATCATTAATCCCTTTTAGATGTATCTGAACCATAAATATCACAATGATATTCTGAATAAAAACGGAGATTCCATGTACCTTCGTGTGTATAATCCTCCTTTTTGTGTGCTAAAAACGTACCTATTTTCTCAACAACAGCCATTCTTTTGTTATCCGGGAACCTTCTTTGTCCAATATCTTTTCTATGTGTACTGTCACATATCGGACAACACCTATCAACGCTTGAGCAAGCGTTTCTCGGACAACTCATGTCAACGCTATTTCTGTCAGCGTTCACTTATTCCTTGTCAGCGTCAAAATAACAAACGTCAGCGTCAACATTAAACCTTGTCAGCGTCTTGTCCCAAACGCTGACGTCATCAGTGACTACAACTTCTTTTAGTGTAGAAAAATGTACCATGTACATGTTATAACTAAAGTAGCACCACAAATTCCTTTATGTATACCACTCCAATAAATCAGGGATAGTGCATTAATCATAGACCAACTATGTATCCCACGGCCAGTAGGAAACACAATCCCTACAAAATAGCAAACTAACCTGGCATACATCTAGGATATACTTAAGAATATTAATATTGTGAAAATTATAAATCCTAACAACCAGGGATCTCATTATATTCACACGTCTGATCATAACTGCTTCCATAAATAATTCGTATCATAATCAAAGCATATATCACGTCCATTACTCATAAAATCAGATTGATATACCTTGAACATCCGAATTTCATATTCATCAAAAGCTGGGCTGCTATGAAAGAGAAGTCACATAATCTTATGTATATGTTTTCTGAACAAAAAGCAACGAGCACTTCACCATCTTGCTTATGTCAGCTACGATCCAAAATTGTACCATAACGTCACTTTCCTGCTCTTTGTCTTGAGTATTTTCACACGTCTTTTTCTCTCAAACAAACAAACAATACTTTGCCCTTTTCTTGACAACAATATAACATGCAAAATACAGTATTATTCCACCAACTGTATAGATACCTTCCTTTTCTTTTGGCTGGACCACAAAAGCACTTGTAATTTATACAGAACCCACGTATGTATCCCACAAACTCAGGAAATAATATATCTTAATTTGCCCACATGATGTTTGCACCTTTTGTCTCCTGTTACTTTTACATGACAGCAATACTGCATGAAAATACCTCTTTGAAGCCCACGTTTTTCTTTTAAAACACATGCTGACTTCTCCTTAAACCAATCATGGACCACATTGATGTAGCTTAACTTTATAAAAGTATAGTCAGATAGAGTACTTACATGATTCTAGCATATGTCGTTCTTGATATTGATACAACCATGATAATATAACTTTATTGCTGTCAACATACACATCTCCTTGAACAAATACTTGGTACCATGAAGAAGTGACGATGATACCCTGTTGTAGTTTAAGTAAAGCGGATCTAGGGTTTAGGAAACCCTAAAACGAAGACCTTTGTAGGAACACCACAGCATCTCCATCATACGAACACACACCTTGGAACTTCACATTAACACGACTGAATAATGTTTTATGCTTCACAATCAAGCTAGGGTTTACAAAACCCTAGTTTTAAGTTTATAATAAAAATCAGAAAACTTGGAAGTCCTCTATGCAGTGATCTTTGACCTTGAATAACTTCTTCATTAGGGCTCAGATCGAGGATCCCTTCGGTGAGATTCTAGACAAAAGCGCCAAGAATATACAGTTCAAAAATCACGAAGATCCAACGGTTAAAGAAGGAGAAAACGTGTTTTGAACATGGTTGTCCACAGAAAACTGCACATATCCTGCTGCTGACTTTGACGCTTAATAACTTTTTACTGGGGATAAAACTTTACAATCCCTCCAGTAGATGTCTAGATATTTGTGTATAGAGTACACACAAGAAATTTCGTGACGATCCAACGGTCCAATCAAAAGTTATAACCTTCTGAATACTGCTGCGCACACAAAAACGTCCAGAAAAACCCTAGACGGATTTTTCTTCTTTTCACCATACACGAACACCTTGTTGGTCCTAGCATCACGAGCCACGAGGCTCTGATACCAATTGTGGAAACCTAAGTTTCCTCGATCTTTAGGCTGCTAGGAACGAATCTCATTCACTTGTAAGAACAAGGCGGAATAGAATGAAACACGTTATGAACAAGATGTTTAGAAATAAACGTTTGATCTTTTATTGAACATAATAACAAAACATAACCTAGGCGTCTTAACAAAGACCCAGACGCCTAGAGACACACACTTGCTGTAGGTTTTACATTGTATAGAAGTGAATAATAATAACCTACGGGTCTTGTTCTTTTTATTAGTTAAAGAACAAGATATACATGGAAACAATATAATATAAAATCAAAATAACTTTAGCTGTGATAATAAAGATAATAACAAATCTTCAATGTTTGTCCACCAGCTTGAAGATATTCCTTTTGTCAACTTTAGTCCCTCTTGTTTCCATCTAGTAGTTTTGTCACATCAACTTTAATTCCCAACATTAACCATGTAGACCTTAATTGGTTTATTAGGCCATTTAGTCGTAATTTTTAAATTTTTATCGTTGCTTTCATATGTACATATCCCTTAATAAAGCAGGGCGCGAAGATTGGCGAGTCCGAAAAGCCCCTAACAAGGCATGAGGATTCAATCTTATTGCTAAAGATCCAAGGTGATGTGAAAAGCATTATTCCCAAAATCAATATGAAGGATCAAGACTCACGACGAAAAGCAATCGACTCCCATAAAGATCATGGAGAAGTCTATCCAAAAAGACCCTAACAAGGTATGAGGATAAATAGATCCAAGTCTGAAAAGGGGGCGGATCGTTGTATCTCAAAATCCCAATTAGAGATTGAAGAAATAATCATGAAGTCGTGGTCAACAAAGTTGGAGTACCCCTTAAAAGTCTCCAAGTGAAGAAATTCTATTAACGATGAGAAGACCATTATCTCAAGCACGTCTCTCAAGATATGAAGTATGAAGTACATACCAAATATCGGCCCGAGAAAGGTCTCAAATCGTGAACCGAGTTATGCCAAGATATGAACTTTTTGATATCCCGAGAAGCAGTTTTAAGAGATTTTGTCCTTTAGCTAACTATTGATCAAATCGTCCTACTTTGCTTTCAGCCTAAATAAACTATCAAATAAAGTCCAAAAATGCATCCTCATGATCATTCTAAGACAAAAATAAAATATAAGAGATACACCTAGGAATAAGGGAGTTTAAGCATATAATTAAGCCATGTGTGTAAGTGTTTGATTTGCTAACTTATAATAACAATGATCTCGTTTTTAAGCTTAGTTTGGGGAACGTGAAACTTGAGGGTGATAAATCTTCGCAGCACCAAAGCCCTAATGTAAGTCCTTGATCTCTCTGCAAGTTATTTCCATATAGCTATTTTCAAGTGAAAATGGTTTTCTATCCTTTTGTTTTCTTAAAAGTTTTAATTTCTCTTAGTACTTTAATTTTTGTTTAGTAGTATTTTAATAAGGCCAAGGTTGATTGATTATGAGAAAAATGTAAAATTGCTTTATCACTAAGCATTGCATGAGGGCATGGAAATGGTTAAGTGTAGGGGATCTGATAGGTGTGAAAACACCCATCCTTTTACCACTTATTTCTTACTAAAACAAGACCAAAACGCGTGTTTAATATCATTTGTTTGGAATTATGCGTGGTTTTTGTGTTTATTGTGTTTTCAGAGTCAACCAGATGAATATTGAAGAAAACATGGGATTGCACGGGTTTTATCTAGGAAAAAGACTCAAGACAAAGTCTATTATCCAAGAGATGCAAAAGATTTGAAGTCAATGGGCCTATTTGAAGATTTATCAAAGAAAAGGACCAAAGATGGAAGACTTACATATGTCGAAGAAACTCAAGTCTATTAAACGAAGAAATTATAAGACGAGTTGAATTTAATCGTCGATAAATCCCGAATCAGAATCGAAAACGTCAACTTTTCTGAAAAGACGATAAGACAAGAAGAGAGGAAGAAAGCCCAAATGACCAACCAACCACTAGCCTATATAAGGAAAACCCCTCACACATTTGGAACTAGTTTTTATTCAGTTACATTTTCACCTAGTTCGTAGGAAGAACCATCTCCCTTAAGGAGTGGTTTTCATTTTCTTTGATTTCTTCTTGAATCTTGTAAGTTTAATCCTTCCATTTTTTTGTTAAATCTTAATCATCAATACAAGTTTACATTTAATCTTTCTATCATCATGTTCATCCTCTCTTTTTTATTCAAAGTTTTAAAGTTCTTGTTTGGTTGATTTTGATCTTCTAAAGTTAATGGGTTTTGTGTTTTTATGATTGCAATTTGTTGTTTATGGTTAGAAAACGATTTGTGTTTAGTTTGGTTCAAATCCTTTGGTTAAATTTGGTTCGTTTGGCAAAAAATCGTTCCCCTGTTCTTGTGTCTATTTACTGTTCTTCATTCCCAGTATATTCCCGATAGTCTACTTATTTTGTCTCTTATTCGGATTATTTATTTATTCCGGATAGTCTGCTTACCTTTTCTTCTATTCGGAATGTTTGTTTATTCCGAATAGGCCTAAATATTCCGCATAGTCCCACTTATTCCATATAGTGTAAAACATTCCGAATAGGCCTAAATATTCCGCATAGCTTGATTTTTCCGCATAGAGTAATTTATTCCGAATTTCCATCTTTATTCCGAATAGCCTTGATATTCCGCATAGCATCAGTATTCCGGGTAGAAATTATTCCGCATAAGACTCTTTATTCCGCATAGTTCTAATATTCCGCATAACCAATTTATTCCGAATAGCCCCGTTTATTCCGCATAGGATTTTATTCCGAATAGCATTTTTATTCCGAGTAGCCAATATATTCCGGATAGGGTCATTATTCCGCATAGAGATTATTCCGAATAGCCCTTTTTATTCCGCATAGAGATTGTTTATTCCGCTTGGCAAATTATTCCGAATAGAGCTAGTTTCCAGTAAGTTTATTTTACTGCTTTCTCATTTAATTGTTTAATTTAAATTCAAGTTTTATTTAAGTAATTGTTTTGGTTTAAATCTTTATTTACTTCACACATTTATCTTTTTAATAGAATAGAAAACCAAACCCCCTATTTGTCACCAAGAACAATCATTCCACTTTGAGTTGTGATAAATTCGAGGAGATACCGAGAACTAAATTCTGAACCCATATAAAACGCGTGTATCAAACCACCTTTTCCACTGATCCAAAATATCTTTCTTGATCCGGAATGTTTCTTCACAAAACCTTGATCCGGAATGTTGAAGCTGATCTGGAATATCCACTTGATCTGGAATATGTCACTTATTCCGGATGGAAGCCTTTGATTCGGAATATTTTCTTCACAAACCTTCACTCAGAATGTTTTGTGCTTGATCCGGAATGTTCCTGGGAAACAGAAACAACAGCGAAGAACAAGGAACAAGGAGAAAGTTATGGATCTAAACAAATATAATCAAAATCAACCACAAGATTAAATCAAACTAATCAATAAACATCTACTAATCATAAACAAACAATCCAAAACAATCAAACTAACAATACTATGAAAATAATCAAAACCCACTTGGATCAATAAAAACTCAAAAACATAAACATGAACATAAACATAAAGATCAAAGATTAAAGAAAGGTAGATAGGAGATGAACAATAAAAATAAAGATTGACAAGAATTAAAAGGAAAACTTACTTGAAATTAAATGTATTTAAGGTGCAAGACAAGTATTTAAATGGACATGAAATTAAATGACAAGGTAATTAAAAGGTGGAAGAACTAGTGTCACTCTAGCCAACAAAGGAAAATGAATACACTAATAACTATTTATTGGGGAGATTAGGGAGGTGCTTAGGAAGCTTCCTCCCCTCTTTCATCTTTTCTTAATTGCCCCATTAAGTCCTTAAGTCTTTAATCTTCTTAAATCTTGGACTTTAATGACTTTGTCTCGGGATTTCTTTAAACTCGTCTTGACATTTCTTCATAAATAAGACTTGAGTTCTTCGGCTTTTAGTAAACTTCCGTCTTTTGACTTTTTCTTCGATAAATCTTCAGAATTGGTCTTGGACTTCCGTTCTTTTTGCACTCTTGATTTCTTTAACTTCGTCTTTCGTCTTTTTCTTTGATAAAAGTCCGTGAATGCCCGTGTTTTCTCCCTTTTCCACATTTTCGTCCTAAATCACAACAAAAACACAAACCACGCATAATTCCGACATAAATGACATAAAATACACGTTTTGGCTCGATTATTATTGTAATTAAGTGGTAAAAAGGATGGGTGTTTACACACCTATCATTTGTAGTCCTCCTCCATTAAAATCTTGTGATTACAAAATTTTGGGTCAATACCCTTGATGTCGGAAATTTTCCACGCAATTGCCCCTTTATGAGCTTTAAGAACTTTCAAGAGCTCGGTTTTTTCATCATTAGCAAGACCTTTTGCAATAATAACCGGCAACTTGTCATCACCATCCAAGAATGCGTATTCAAGGTGAGAAGGAAGATCTTTCAATTCAAGGATAGGCGGTTCCTCGATCGAAGATTTTTGCTCAACACTCATAACTTCCATCAGCGGAAGAAATGGTGGAATAGAAGTTTCATCACTAATAATCACCTCATCTTCATTGTCGATTTCATTTGAAGTGAAATCTCCTCCTTGGAATGGAGTGAGATTTGGTGTAGAATTAGCAAGAAAAGGATGGAAAATAGTGGGATTGCCACTTGACGAGCTTTCGAAAAAACCTAACACTTCTTGTGAAAACTCATCGCAAACCACATCAACTAAGTCA
Organism: Glebionis coronaria; assembly: GCA_025667525.1. NCBI lineage: Eukaryota > Viridiplantae > Streptophyta > Magnoliopsida > Asterales > Asteraceae > Glebionis > Glebionis coronaria. The sequence continues at coordinate 462,096,731 of CM046877.1, forward strand.
ATGTGATTGATGGTAGCGATTGCATAAACATGAGAAGGTTTTGAGTTTTGAGTAGCGTTGATAACAAGTTCCTCTTCGTTGAATCTCAGAGTGATAGTTCTTGCATGAACGTCGATAAGCGATCTCGAGGTGTCTAAAAATGGACGACCTAAAATTAGAGGAACTTGAGAATCCGCGGGGATGTCAACTACTATAATATCAACAGGATAGTAGAACTTCCCCACTTTCACGAAAACATCCTCGGCTACTCCACATGCTAAAATCGTAGAATGATCGGCCATCTTGATAGACATGTTCGAAGGAGTAAGAGCCGGAAGCGAAAGCGATTTCCAAATGGAAAATGGCATCAAATTAATGCTCGCACCAATATCGGCCAAGGAGAGGCATTCTTTCATATCTTGTATGTCACAAGGAATGAGACACTTTCCGGGGTCACCAACTTTTTCCGGTAAGCGGTTAAGTTAAACCGAAGAACAATTAGCAAGCTTTGAAAGCTTTTCATTATCGCTCATCATACTTTTAAAAGTGGAAGCGAAACGAGTCATATATAACAACGCGTCGGCTAAACTCACATCAAAATGCACTTGTTGAAACATTTTTATAAAAAGCTCGATTTGTTGTTTGTTACGTTCTTGCAATTTCTCTTTGTTTCGTCTCGAAAGGTAAGGTAAGGGTGGTGTGGGTTGGACATTAGGCAACGGAATTGGAAACTCGGGTTCCATGATTGGTATTGGTTTAACCGTAGGTGTGGTATGAGCGGTACTTCGTGGGCTTGTGATATGCTCCTTTTCGACCATCACCTCGGGTTCTTTCTCGATTTCCTTCTCCGTAGAAGTACTTGGACGAGAGATTGGTTCCTTGAAAGTTTTACCACTTCGTGTAGTAATAACCTTCATTTCTCCCTTCGGGTTTGCAATGGTATCACTAGGAAGACCACCCGAGGAAGAGGGTTTACAAATTATTGCTTCAAACATTTTTGCCATTCGGTCATCAAATTTTGATTGCCTTAAATCCGCTTTTAAAAATTCTTGCTTAATCTCATGTTGTCCTTGTTCCATCTTTTGTTGATTTTGTTGAAGACGTTGAACATTTCCTTCCATTTTATTAGCATGAGTTTTAAGTTCATTAGCAAGTTCGTTTTTAAGCTCGTTTTTCAACTCGGATCTTAAGCTAATCATCTCACGTTGCATGTTATCAAACTTAGCATCATTTGCTTTAGCATAATCCAAAAATTCTCTTGGAAGATTTTTAGTGTGAGCATTTTGAAAACCTTGTGTAGTGTTTTGAAAATAATGGTTTTGGTTTTGATTAGTAACTTGTCCATTCCCACTTTGATAATTCCCTTTGTTGTAGTTACGTGAATTTCCTTGATAATTACCACTTTGGTTGTTGTTTCAATTGTTATTAACATTTTGATTTGGTGGAGCTTGATTTGGGCGGGAACCTTGGTCGTTTTGGTTGTAAGTTCCCGTATCTACGTAAGCACTCGAAGTGTTACCACCGGCGGTAATGCACTCGGAAAGATCATGAGCTCCTCCACAAGACAAACAACTCTTATCAACCGCTTTAACTGAAGCGGAATTCAAAGCATCTTGTGCTTTCCAATGAGTCATATGATTTGAAAACCTATCGAAAAACCGATTTTCCTCATTAGCTTCATCATGTAAGGCATTAATGCTACGAGACGACGACCACGATGACGAACCCATATTGGCAACACTCGGTGTGTTACGAGGGTTGTAAACCTTAGATCTATTCTCGATAATCTTTAAAGCTTCATCGGTCGTTTTGCACAAAAAATTACCACCCGCGGCGGCATTCATATAATCTCGTTCATGATCATTAAGCCCATTATAAAAATTATCAACTTGATGCAATTCCAAAAAATCATGGTGTGGACATTCATGTAACATTTCCTTAAATCGTTCCCATGCCATTGAAAAACTTTCATTATTTCGTTGTACAAATCTTGAAATCTCATTTTTCAAATGTGTTGTTTTAGATGGTGGAAAAAATTTGTTCACAAACATAGAAACGAGATCACACCATGTCAAAATTGAATTTTGCGGTTCTTTCTCAAGCCAAATTTTAGCGGGTCCATCTAACTGGTATGGAAACAACATAATCTTAATGGCGTCATGTGGAACATCCTTAAACTGGCTAGTAGCGGTGAGACAATTAAAATTCCTTATGTGGTAATACGGGTTGTCTTTCTCATGACCTCTAAACTTATTTGCTTGCAACATCGACATTAAACCCGTCTTAATCTCGAAATTCTCCGCAAGGATAGCGGGAGTCACAATGGCCTCTCCAAAACCCTCGGTGGGTGCTTGAAGCAACTCCATCATAGTACGATTAGCCACGACGACTTCTTGTTCTACAATAGGTTCAACAATTGGAGTTTGTTCTTCAATCAACGTCTCTTGATTTTCTTGATTTTGACGACGTTTACGAGCTCTTTTAGCTTGACTACGAGTTAGCATAAACTTCACGTAGAATGGGAGGTGAGCAAAGAAGATTCTTTTTGGGTGTTTTGTGAATTTTCAATTTTTTTTTTGTTTTTTTGTTTTTGATTGTTTTTAGTTTTTTGGATTTTGGTGTATCTTCGTAGACAACAATCTACCAATCTCTCCTCGAATCAAACTCTTGATTAAAGAAGCCTCAAAAGAATGAAAACGATCACGTGGAGTGAACGCCTTCGAATGACTTTAGAACTTTGGTGAAAACCAAATTGTTCAAGAGGGTTTAATCACAAAGAAAACCAAGCAAATATATATGATACGTAATAATACTTTGGTCGGCAAAACCCTCGATTAGCCTTCAATCTCAAAATACTCACATGCAAGCGGGGAAACGAGGCGGCACGAAGCACTTAAGAGCCTTTTTCCTTAGGGTATATTTTATAATACCCGCCTTATACCCACCTTATAGTTTGTATTTTTCAAAATAGAGCTTCACGAAAGTATTTATCTATTTTTGCCTTTTTCTTTTGTTTGAGATTCGAATACAATAATTAGGAGATTAAATCCCAATTAAGGTTGTGTTTTCACACTTTTGTAGATATTTTGAATTGATTGTGATACTTAATACAATATAGTAATAATAATTTCACAAGAAAAACCAAAAAACCGATAATACGTATTAATAGATTTCTACTAATACAAATACTATTTATGGTTAATATTAAAAACAACTAGACAAATTAATCACGACACACCTCCCCGGCAGCGACGCCAAAATGGTTGTAGAAAAATTACACCTCTAGTTTAGGAAAACAAAGAGCGTAAAGTAGGGAAAGTATTAAATACGACGGTTTAGGAAAACCGTGTACAAATGACCCTTATGATGTGAAAGTTCGTTTCCCAAGGAGGTATATGTGTGTGATTAAAATGTAGCAAGATTTGAGATTAATATTGGATAGAAAGGGATGAGAATATAGAATGACGAAGACGTGAAATTAATTACTACTACGGCTAAACGTAAAACCGTAAATAGAGCTAAAATAAAAATTAACTCTAAAAATTCCCAAAAATTTACCAAAAATCAAAATAAATAAACTAAGAGTTTACCAATGATCAAAACTTTTTCAAACCTTTTAATTAATTAAATAAATATTTTTAAATGCTAATTAAAGCCCTAAAATTCAAATTAATTATCAAAAAGCCCAAATAAAGATTTTTCAATTGGTAAACCTCTAAAATTACCTAAAAAGATTAAAAACTATTTTTATAAATTTTTAAACTAAGAAAAAATATTTAAAATGATTTAAAAACTATTAAAACTTAAAATAAATATAAAAATTAATCTAAATATGATAAAATAAATCTAAGAGTTGCAAAAATCCTATTTTAATGTATTAAAGCTAAGAAAATATAAAAAATGCAAAAATGTGAAATTTGAAAAATAATAATAAAATAATATTAAAATAATATTAAAAATCCAAAAATTATAAAAAAATCTAAATGCAAACTAGTTTATTTTAACCTAAATAATCGGAAAATGAAAGTGAAATTACAAAATTACCCCTAATGGGCCCCCAAATAGCTAAAACCAAAAACAATCAACTTAAATGGGCTTTTGGGCCTAAAAAGTCAAACTAGGCCCAAATAACCTGAAAAAGCCCTATCTGACTCAAAATTTAATTCTAAGCAAAAAAGTCTGAAGGCCCAAAAGCTGATTATGAGCTTATCACAGCTTAAATAACAAACAGCTTATTCTTATTGGGCCAATAAGCCCATTAAGCAATAAGCCAATGACATAAGCTCTGCATAAACACACAACCTTCTTTTGAGATGCCTAAGACAACTATAAAAAGAAATTTTGAAAAAGCTCACTCAATAAGCCATAAATAAGCAAAATAAAAATCCATTAAACGACAAAATAGTCGGGTTAGAGTTCTAGGGCGTTTCGGAAGCTCTGGTTTGTTGCAAAAGCTCACAAATAGCTTAACTAAGAATAATCAATCAAGAAAATCACAAAAAGCCAAGTAGAATACGCTGTGTGAACCAATAAGCTGGCTGAAAAAGCCAAATAAGCTAGTTTTCTAGCAAAAGCTTAACCAAAAGACTTGTAACCTTCCACACTTGTTATTATGCTGAGAAAAATGAGTTCTATTACAAAAATAAAGTTGTTGCATGTACCAATAAGCAAAACAGATTCAATAAGCTTGTTGACCAAGTTTGACCCTAAGTCAAACGCTGACAAGAGTAATTCAAACGCTGACAAGTACAATTTTGGGCGTTGACAGACTTAATGAAGTGTTAAAACTTTGTTTCCAACCTGCTGGTCAAGGCTTGAGTACAAACCTTGTGAATCAAGGTCTACCAGTTGGGTAGACTTGATGAGTTTTGGCACAAATAAGCTAATAAGCCAGTAAGCTTATAAGCTAGCAACAAAGCAAACCAAATAGCCAAATATCCTCACAAGCAGTAGATAAACAAGTTCCAAGCAACAAAACCACAAGGCATACACTAGATTCTCAAATGCAAGCACCAAATGAGGTGGTCACTTTGCTGATGCAAATGACCACCTCAACCAACTTTGATAAGCTATAGCACACTCAATAAGCCACCAAATTCAACAACCAGACAATAAATAGATAGCTTATCACCTAAACTATTCCCAATCCTGATTTCAGACCTTAGATCCAACTAACAAAGAAGTTATTGGATTTGATGTGTTTGACCAATTTCAAAACACCTTTTATCAGATTTTTGCAAAACTTGAAATCCCTTTTCCAAACTTTTAGAAACATAACCAATGACTGAAACTTGTTTAATATGACTTGTTTAGACTTCCCCACCCCTAAGAACCAAGGGCACAAGGCCACAAGGCCACAAGGCCTTATGAACCAGTAATCCCAAACAATCCTTTAATAAGCACTTTTTAAACAAACTTCTTAAATCTACAAACAACCTATTGATTTTAATGATCAAATAGCTACACTAGGTGACAACTAACAAATACCAACCATAAAACACAAAGCACAAACAAAAAATCACCAAATCACATAGCAAAACATAAAACAGACCATAACATGTGATTTTTTAGAGGAATCTTAAAAAGAGGTTATACTTGTCCTCCACAACATCCTAGGAGGACCAGCAATGCTCCTTAGACCTTGTTCAACAACTAGAACAAGACCAAGGTACTTCAACAAAGGAGGTGAATGACTGCCTTGGTTGATGTTTCAAAGTAGAAACTCAAGGACTTGATTTCTTCAACACAATGAACAAACAGCCTAACCAAAGGCTCCAATCCCTTCACAAGCTTGGTGTCAAAAAGCTTGTAAGAGCTTATAGCTTTTGGTCAAGTATTAGTACAACAAAAATAGCAAAATCAGAAACCACTTTTCAAGCTTTTTTCAAACTTGAAAACCTTACCAAACATAAACGTCCTTGAACCACAAGATTCAAGCACACTTATAACATATAATGGAACTCATAATTACCCTTAAACAACACCAACTTTCAAAAACATAAAAAGGAATTACAATTGTCTCAAAATACCAACTTTTATAAAATTCAAAAAGGAATTATAATGTTTAAAAGGTAAAACTGGAACAAAGCCTGACCACAGGTTGGGGGTCCTTTTATAGAGTACAAGGGATGAATCTAGAATGCTGAAATACATGAAACCCTCGCTAGGAATTCCCAAATTTTCCCTTGAGTGCATTGAGTTGTTTAGTTGTCCAAAATGACCTTGAGCGTTCCTTTTAGCTTTGTGACCAAGCAAAGAGTGTCAGCTGTTGATTTGGACACGTGGCATTCCTTGGAGGTTAAGTTGTGATGTGATAGGTGGACTGGTTTGAATTGTGGGGTCACATGGTGAGTGGGAGTGAGGGTTTTGGGTGTGGGATGAGTTTCTGCTTGTGTGAATTAAGCGTGTGTCAAGGTAATTGTAAATTTCCCTTTGTTTAGTAAAAGTAAAATCTAGGTGGGATGAACATGAATAGTGGTCCCTTTGATCCGTTTTTGGTGGAGTGGGATTTGTTTGGCGCATTTCTTTTTTAAATGTTTCAAATGCCCAATTTTGGCCCTTGTGTTTTCAGAAAGATGGTAAAACGTGTTTTCAGCTACCAAAACTTGGTTTCCTTTGTTAACTAAGTTTTATTCTTCACACTTTTGGCATAAAACTTTTCCAAAAGGATTTCAAGGGTTGATTTTGCCACTTTTGCATATTTGAAGGACTGATCTTGGACATTCTTGATCTACAAAGTTCTTCATAGTATCTTTGACTTTATGAGGGACCATAATTGACAAATTAGAATTGATGAGGGACTAATCTTGCCATTTCTTCAAAAGTTGAAGGACCATTTTGTAATTTTGACAAACTTAAGGGACCAAAATTGTAATTATGAATATACAAGGGTTTTAAGTGTCATTTCTTCATATTTTAAGGATCAATCTTGTACATCTTCAAGTCTTCAAGGGTTAATCTTGGATAAATCATGAACTAGGGCCCAGTTCTTTGTACGGCTTCGTTTCTCGTGTCCATTTTTCCTTGTTTCTTGTGATCTTTTGTCTTTTTCATGATATCCATACCTAAAACGCACAAGTAAACAAATACAAGCATATATATATGGTATTTTATGACATTTTAATGCATTTAAAGCCCGAAAAGAACGATGAGATCATGTACAAATGCAATCTCATCAATAACTTATCCTCGTAAAGGGGAATTAATGTTTCTCGGTCATGGGCTTGTATTAAAACATTCCAAGTTTTAAGCTCAGAAAGGAAAGTGTATCTTTTAAATAAGATAACTTTTCCTCATAACGGGAAATTCATCTTTCTCGGTCATGAGCTTTACGTTAAAATATTCAAAAGTTTTTCAAGCTCATGAAAACGACTTCTAAGTAAATGTTAGGTTAGAACTCGCTCTTCTGTTAAAAGGAACATTTATCGCCAATGGTAACTTATCCTTAACAACGAGAAGTTTAAAACTTCTCGGACTTGAGCTCGTTAAGTAAGATATTCAAAATCTTAAGCTCAAGTAATTGGTTTCAAAACATTGAACACAATTTTTCAAGAAATTTTCAAAAGGTTTTTCTAAATCTTTCAAAATGGTGTGTTCAAAATGTTTTTGATAAAAACAGCATGTCTTCGAGAATCGATAATATTTAAGATCCCAGAAATGTCGTTTTAATAATGACACGGGGTTGTAAATAAAGTTCGAGCAGAAGTTTAAAAGATTTATAACATGCTCATGTGGTTTTCTATTATTTCAGATAGTAACCCTCTTTTCATATTTAAGTCAAGCATTTCAACGGAAAGCTTTGACTCAACAACGAGAATTAATTTTCTCGGGCATGGTTTAATTTATAACCATGCAAGGGATTGTGTTTATGCGATAACACTGTCTAACACAAATGTATGTATGTGTCAGTGCATTTATTTGTTGAAACAAGAGAAATCTTGTTTTTATGAAGTTATCATCTCCACAATCCGTAACAATTTACAATTGATATCTACATACTCGACGATGCGACTACTCAAACGGCTACTACAACTCTTTCAATAGAACATGGGTCAACAATTGAGGGGGACCAATTGTTAAACATTCAGAATCTTCGATGCCGAAAGTGCCAAGTTCACAAATTGGCGTCAAGAAAACGATATCAATCGTACACATGGTGTCAAGAGATAACTTCAGACGTGACGAGGCGACCAACATTCGTGAACAAGAACCATGTGATTCTGTCATATGATGTTCTCTATCATTCAGGTCCAACCTTGTAAATTATCAATCTTGTGAATACATTTTCATATATGATCTTTGCACGTGATAAATACCTTACACTTGTGTTTAGAAGGTATTTTATTTACGTTTCAAGTACACCCTCATTAATTTGAGGGGGAGCTTGTGAAAATCATGAAGATAATTGGATTTGCATTTTTCTTCCCAAATTTTCTTAAAATGTCCTTAAATCAATTGATCATAAAAACATCGATTGGGTTAATATTTTTAATATGGGGGAGAAAATGTGATTTAATATGGGAAATAATTAATCATAAATGGTTTGACTTAACGTGATAGCTCATCCCGACATGTGCGATATATTTTTGGATATCGTGGCATATGTTAAGGGGGAGAAAACTGGATTTTGATATCAAAATGGACTTTATGGTGATTTATAAATACCCACTACCCATTAATTTCATGACAATGAAGATTGTTGTGACATAAGGATGGTAGGATAGGTTAAAGTCCAATGATTCCTCTAGAACCAGATGAATATTCCTAAGGACATTCCATAGCTAGAAATAGTAGTCCTTAGGAAAGATGGAAAAAGATTGTGAACGTAGCTGAATGTCGACCAAGTACTTAAGTTAGCACTGGAACAATCATAACAAGGTGTTAGTTATGACGTATTGGTAAGAATTGAAGGGGTTGACGAATGAAAAAGAATTGTAAACATAAAAGGGTGTAAAGAAAGTAGCCCTCCTTACAACCTTAGTGTGAAAATCCGTCAATTTATGGCTGATATTTTATTCTCGAATATTATTTAAAAACAATTTACAATATGAACTCACTTATTTTTGGGAAGAAATTTGGATTTACGTCTAAACCGGAGGATTCAACGTTACGTGCTTACGTTTACATACACCATCTTTGGTGACAGTCTGACAATTCAGAAAATAAATTTATCCGTGAATATTATTTTGGAGTTTTAAATTTGTGTTGGTTAATAAACTCACAAATTTACGAGAAGAGATTAGGACTTACGATTTTATTTTAACGTCCTTTACGACTAAACCGGAAACCCTAGGATTACGTATTTACGTTTTCGAACTCCGTTTTTGATGAGACAATTTTTATTGGATTCGTTTTGTGACGTTGATTCATAATTTATAAAAACGTTTTTCGTAAAACGACACGAGGGCACGCAAATCGAGAAAACTAGAATCAAGGAATACCCATAAACTAGTGAGATGGGTCAAAATACATTGTCCCACCCCACTAGCACACATGGGACGGCCAACTTTTGCCTCAACACATGAGGTGTCAAGTTCTTAAGTTAACTAGCAACACTTGTTGCTAAAAGCTTACTTTGTAAGCTTCCACTATACCAAAAACCACTACCTAAACCATCCTTCTCATTCACAACATGCAAAACTAGCTACAATTCTCTCTTCCTCCTCCTTATGTGCCGTCCCATATCCAACCAAGAACACCCCATCCATACAAATTTTAACCACAAACATATGTTATAATTAACATATGTTAATCTCCATTAAAAAGAGGAAGATTGGTGCAAGTTTTGAACATCCAAGGAGGAGTTTATATGGAGTTTTAGGGATGATTTTCTACAAGGTGTTCATGAAGCATGGTGGTCTTGAAGATGGTCTTGGTGATTCACAAGTTTCTCCATCAAAATCCATGTTTTGATCACAACCTACATCATCATGGTGGTATAAAGATTGTTCTCCCCATCTTCTTGTTATTTTGATTATGTAATCATATATTTTATTTCCTATTGTATATGTATATGATGATTATATGATGATAAAAATGTTATGTGGGGATTTGGTGTTGATAAACATGCTTGAAAAGGTGAAAAACTATAAGAAACAAGGCTAAAATCTTGTTTAAATTTGTTGGCTGTATAAAACAGTAAAGAAACATGTCATGAACTGATAAAATTATGATGTAGAATTAATATACAGTAAGCTATGGGTCTTGTACACATGTGAGAGTTGGCCATGCAATGGAATCATTGTAATGAGTGAGATATGATCAAAACAAGTTTAAAGTACAAATCTGAGTTCACTGTTTTGGACGATTTTTAGAGAAAACTTAGAGGATGATTCAACAGTAGCTATAGAAGAGGTAAATGGATCATATATCATTTAGTTTATGTGATAAAAATTTGAGCTTCTATCTCCATATAGAACTCTAGATATGGCAGTTTTGGTGAAGATGAAAATAAAAATCAGATTTTGAGAATTAATGTATATTATTATTATATAAGCACTCAAAATTATATTGTATAAAATGTAAAATAAAAACCCACTAACTTATGGATTTTATTTATATAAATATGTAAAAGGTTAAATAAGTGTATAAATTATAAAAATGGTAGTGGAATAATACTTATAAGCAATAAAAACTATAAACTTGATTTTTACGACTTTTTCGGCTATTACCGTAAAATTAACGTTTTTCGCCAATTAAAACTTAGACGATCAAACCCGTCTAATGTAAAGTTTTTAAAAGTCATATACTGATATATAAGTATCTAATACAAGTAAAAACCGATAAAACCCGAACTATAGGACATACGGACATTAACGGGCTAACTAAGCATATTGGACTAATAATTGGACTAAATAAGATAAACACTTATAAAAAGAACTTATTGGGCTTAACCCATTTGGGCACAACATGGAAAGTATAGATACTGATAATATAAGTATAGAATGGATTAAAACAAGTTAAAGAACTTATAATAAGCTTATTGGACTTAAAATAGATAAATAGGTAAAACTAGTAAACTAGTAAAAAGTTATCGACACATAACACAAAAATGAGAATATGTGAACCCACTTGATCATCATATATATAAAATCATCATATGTATACATAATTGTTATTTTTATAAAGTCATTCGACATGAGTCTAAGACGAGTATTATTTGTCTAGGTTTCCGTGATTGAAGCACGTACCGTGCGTCCGAATTGCCGATAACCCGATAACTGAATTGCCGATAACCCGCCTTCCCACATCAACGTGAGTTCATAGCCTCGCACTCTTTTAAATGTTTTTATGAAATGTTTTATAAACCCGCGAGGGAGATAACATGTTAGTTTTTATAGAATAGGACACCATTTGTCCCGATTGTTTGTTTATTGATTTAGACCCGAATGATTGTATGACCCGAATGTATGACCCGATAAATGATTAAAGGACCCGATAGATGAAATCAAATGGATTATTAAAGTTAGGTTATGTCACTAAAAGTCCCATTAGCATGAATTGTGAACTACCGGGAGTTGGTAGACGCTTATGCATATAATAGTACTATTTGGGGACGATCACCCCAGTTCGCGCCTTGACGGTTGATCCCCGTCGTGCCACATTGATTGGTAAGCGAATTTATGTATGAGAAGATTTCCATAGCGTGACCTTTGTGACGACACGCTACTTTAGATGGGCAAATTGAGTATCGGGTTAGCTACCCGTTGTTGGTTTAGTAAGGCAACAATGTCATGCGGCTTATAATAATCCAAATTAACAAAATACTACTAGACGCACCGAATTACGATGTATTGCCTGACTAGCAATACAGGGTCATACTATTGATATTATGTTCGTGTTTTGGTTTTCATAACCATATTCATATAACGGATTTTATTTTCATACAACGTCATAAGACGTATTGTATGATGTTTTTACGACATTGGCTCGTGTAATGACTTTTAAGGCAAACGCCTATATTATGATTTTGATGAAGGTTTGTATAAAATTACTTTGGCTATTTTATGGCCTATCAAAATGATTTGCACAAAATGATTTTCAGTAATAATTTTATACTGATATTATATTGATGGATTTTATTAAACTCTATGAATTCACTTGGCGTTATCGCTGACCTTTTCTTTTAACATGTTTTATCTCAGGTACTTGAAGGTAATTCTCGGGAAGACGACAAGAATTCATGGCCCGCACTTAAATTATAATTTCCATTCAAATGTTTGTAAAACCTGTATTAAATACAATGACTTGGGACCTATGTAACTTTGATATTTATGAATGGAAATGCTTTAATATTAAACGACGCGATTTTTAAGCGTTGTCTATGATGTGAGTTATGTGCTATCCCGTAACACCAACGAGTCTTCCGATGTATTGAGTTGTATAAATTTGGGGGTGTTACAGTTTGGTACCAGAGCTCTCGTTATAGAGAACGAAAGATTTTTAAAACGAAGGTTTTGAATAAAACTTTTCAAAATCTTTTAACTATAAACATTTTTCTAAAATGTCTAAAAATCTTTTGACTATAACGGTGCCGAAGAATTCCCGAGTTACCGACAAGGCCAGACTGAGAAGTGTTATTTTAATATATATATATAACTTGGATTATATATATATATATGATGTAATTTTATTACATGATTGTTTGATGATTATTTTGATATTTATACGAGGTATTTATACGACGTAGATTGTCACAAGAAACCCTAAATCCCCTAGTAAATTAATCGAAGCTATTCTCGTAGGAATTCTAGCTATCCTAGATCTAAATCAAGTTGTGGATATTTATGATCCCAACAAATGGTTAATATTCGTAGAAATGTAGATATTAGTTAATTGTGATCTTGAAGAAGAATTGGCGAAATTAAATCTAATATTGATGTCATGACAATCTTTCCTTATAGAGTGGAGTTTGACAAAATGTTACCACCTAGAAAGATGTCATCTGATTCGTTGTCATCCAATTCTTAAATTGAAATCAAAAGGGTGAATGTTGCTAATACTTCGCTTTTGGCTAGGTATAAAATCTTATCGTCCGAATCTTTTCGAATTGAAAACCGGTCTTAAGTGCGACTCAATTGTCTATTGGTGAATCAAGAGAATGATTTGGTTTGTTTGTTTTAAACTACTAGCAAGTAATTAAAGTGTCGTTGAGTAAATTTGAAACTTGGACAAAATTAAAATAGACGTTAATTAAGAATATTCTTGAGACTTTAAACTTTGAAAAACTTAAAAACTTAAAAACTTAATCAATCGTAATAAAACAGTTCATGTCCATCGGAATACACCAAAATAGCAACCATCGGAATATCACTAACATTAACTATCGGAATAATCGAGTTCAGGTCGGAATACTTAAGAAAACACTTCTGTCGCAATGCACACCTATCGGAATGATGCTGTCGCAATGACTCTATCGAAAAATGGGCAGCACTTCGTCTTAACCAAGTCCTTAAGACCCGTCGGAATATGCGATCGCAATAAGCGATCGCAACCCAGATCGGAATAAGGGGGAAGATCCAACCGATCGCAAAGTAAAACCCTAATGGGTTATTGCGATCGAAAACCAAAAGCTATCGGAATGTGTATAAAACTATCGGAATATGCAGCAAACAATCGGAAAGTGTACCAAAACCCTTTGATTGCGATGGAAGGTAACAATTTCCGAAATTTGTGGGAAGAGTGAAACTTAATAAGCAGTTGCAATAAGCTACTCTAAACGAATTTCAAATACTTCAAAAAGCTTAAATTTGATGACTTTTCAAAACTTAAACTCAAGAACTTTATGAAATGACAACTTTAAACCATTAAAAACCTTGAAGAAATCCGAAACTCAATAAGCTAAGACTCGAATAAGCCAATAAGAATTACGAGCTTATGGTTTAGACGAAGGAGCTTGTGTATAAACTAAAAAGAGCAATCCTTTAATCACGAAAACATCAAATCATAAGCATGAAGAATGTAAATCGGATCAAAGGTAAATGAATCAAGACGTGTAGAATGAGAATAAGGATTAAAAGCTTAAAATAGAACTTTGATTAATGAAATAAGCAATTCAAAAGTGTTTAATCTTGAAAGATTAAAAGAAAAAGCTGAACTAGTGAGAGAAAGTTTAAGACTTTCTCTCTCTAAAAACTAGAAAGAAACTTTTAAAAATAAAAACTAGCTAACCCCCTCCTAATGTGATTAGGAGGGTATTTATAGGGAAGTGGGAGGCATGTGTGGTGCTTTCTTCTTTCTTTTTATTCTCGACTCGATTTTAATTCTTCGTCTTGGTAGTCTCGGGATTTGAACTTGTCTTTTAATTTTCTTCTTCTATTAGACTTAAGTTCTTCGACTTCATTAAACTTCCGTCTTTAGACTTGTTCTTCGATAAATCTCCAGAATAGGTCTTGGACATCCGTTCTTTAAGCACTCTTGATCTTTTGACTTCGTCTTTTCCCGTTTTTCTTCGATAAAAGCCCGTGAAAGCCCGTGTTTTCTTCCTTTTTCATATTTTGGTCCTAAAACACAATAAAAACACAAACCACGCATAATTCCAACTTTTACGACATAAATCACACGTTTTGGTCTTGTTATTACTGGAAATATGTGGTAAAAGGATAAGTGTTTTCACACTTATTAAATCCCCTACACTTAACCATTGCAATGCCCTCATGCAATGCATTAATTTTAAGCACGGTTTACATTTCCCATCATAAATAACCTACCTTGGCCTTTATTGAATACTAAAGATGAAAAGATAGAAATAAGTAAAGAAATTAAAAACTTACATTGGTTTTGGCAGCCATGAACGTTTATCATCCTCAAGTTTCACGTTCCCCATACCAAGCTTAAAAACGAGATCATTGTTATTATAAGTTAGCAAACTATCACGAACTTATGTGGGCCAATTATTCACTTAGACTCCCTTATTCCTAGGTGTATCTCTTATATTTTATTTTTGTCTTGAATGATCACGAGGATGCATTGTTTGACTTATTTCTATAGTTATTTAGTCCGAAAATAAGGTGAACGATTTAATCAATAGTTAGCTGAAGGACCAAATCTTTTAAAACTGCTTCTCGGGATATCAAAAAGTTCATATCTTGGCATAACTTGGTTCGCGATTTGAGACCTTTCTCGGGCCGATATTTGGCAGTGACTTCATACTTCGAATCTTCGAGAGACGTTCTTGAAATTATGGTCTTCTCTTCATAATAGGAATTTCTTCGCTTGAAGTTTTTGAGAGATTCTTCATCTTTGGACCACGACTTCTTCATTTTTCTCCAATCTTTATTTTGGACTTTGATATACAACGATCCGCCTCCTTTTAGGACTTGGATCTATTTATCCTCATACTTTGTTAGGGTCTTTTCGGATAGACTTCTCCATGACTTTTGGGGAGTTCTTGCTTTTTCGTCGTGTGTCTCGATCCTTTATATAGATTTTCGATAAATGATTCTTCACATCACTTTTAGATCTTTAGCAACAAAATGTAGCCCTCATGCCTTGTTAGGGCCTTTTCGGACTCGCCAATCTTCGCGCCCCGCTTCATAAGTTATGCCTTGGCTATGAACTCTCGTCATTACCGAGCAACTTTTAAACGATCTGGGGCTAGAAACTAAGTAACTTTTCAAATCGTACAACCTTATTTATTAGCAGATTAATTTATTAACAAGCGGAGGGAGAATAGGCTCATAATTAACTCACATAAATCCGCGAAAGAATACCGAACTTATAATTGACTCTATCATCTCTCGTTCTCCACAGTTTAAAATCTCAAGGAATGAGACTCGTGGATGCTTAGCCTATAAAATCAAAGTTTTGGGTTTTCGAGTCGCCTATAGGGTCTTGCAAATTCTTAGACTTTTTCAAGTTTAGAAATCGCGTTTTAAAGTTCCCTTGATAAACGACTCTCTAGGATCAATTATAGGAACTTGCGAAAAGTTCTTGTTCTTAACCCATGAGAGTTAAGACTTTCGCGTTTTATAGCTCCCTATATAAAAGCCTAGCAAAACTTGACTTAAACACGTTAAGGATACTAGCTAGAGTAGACTTAGGCAAGTAAACTCGGGTTGAGTCAAAATGTTCATGACTAGGAAAAATTTAAAACCACTTTATTGAAAATTTATTCTAGCAACGGAAAGAAAATAAACATAACAAAGGCAAACACAACTATACAACTAGGCCAAAATCGATTAAAAAATTTTGAAAAATGTCGAAAAATCAAATTTTCTGGTTAAAATGAGGGTAAATTCATGGAAAAGACCACTTACTTCGATAGAAGTCCCCCCTACACTTGAGATAAACATTGTCCTCAATGTTTAAGCATGTGGGAGTAAACTCCCCTACACTTATGACATTGTGCACTTTGTTTAAATCTTGCTAAGGCAAGGACAACTAAAGTGAATTCAATGTGAAAATATAGAATATGAATTATTGAATCACAAGAGTTTAGGATAGAACCGGGAAGATGGAAACACGGTATCACGGTTCGTCAAAAGTCATCAAGATGCTCTCTGAAGCTTAAATCCCTGCACAGCACAAGAAACAAGACAACAAACATATGCGGGGCTCCCCCTACACTTATTATGAAAGCAGTAAAGGATAGAACACGGGTTGCCTCCCGAGAAGCGCTTGTTTTTGTTCACCGAGTCATGAGCCTGACTCGACCCAATTTTAGTTCATGGGGAACGTGGTGAGGGATGGAATCATCTCTTGAGAGATGTCCTCACCAAAGTACAGCTTCAAACGCTGGCCATTCACCTTGAAATTGGGCCCATTCGGCTGAGAAAGCTCAATGGTCCCATACGGAAAGACTTTGGCGACGGTGAATGGACCAGACCAGCGACTCTTCAACTTGCCAGAGAAGATCTTCAACCGAGAGTTAAAGAGTAAGACGTGATCACCAATGTGGAACTCTCGGTTCTTGATTTTGGCATCGTGGATAATCTTCGTCTTCTCCTTGTAGATCAGCGAGTTCTCATAAGCTTCATTCCTTAGTTTATTTAGCTCGTTGAGTTGAACCTTGCGATGATCACCGGCTTTGATGATGTCGAAGTTAGCCCACTTCAAGGCCCAGTGCGCCTTATGTTCCATCTCGATGGGTAGGTGGCAGGCTTTCCTGTACACAAGACGATAGGGTGTACAACCGATCGGGGTCTTGTAAGCAGTACGGAAAGCCCACAGAGCATCATCTAACTTATCGGCCCACGCGGCACGATGCTCTCCCACAGTACGCTCCAAAATTCTCTTCAGTCCACGGTTAGATATCTCGGCTTGACCATTTGTTTGGGGATGATAGGCGGTGGAAAGACGGTGATTGACACCATACTTAGCCATGACTCGTGCAAATTGATCGTTGCAAAAATGAGTCCCGCGGTCACTGATGATAGCACGAGGAACGCCAAATCGAGCGAAAAGCTGCTTCAAAAAGTTCACAACCACCCTCGCATCATTCGTAGGAAGAGCCTTAGCTTCAACCCATTTAGAGACGTAGTCGACGACGACGAGGATGTACTTGTTCCCTTTGGATGATGGAAATGGCCCCATAAAGTCGATGCCCCATACATCAAAGATTTCACATTCCTGTATGAAATTTTGAGGCATCTCATCCTTATGTGTGATCTTGCCTTGACGTTGGCAAGCATCACAATGCTTAACCATTTCGTGAGCGTCACGATAAATGGTGGGCCAGTAGAATCCAGAATCAAACACTTTCTTAGCGGTGTAGTTGGGACCAAAGTGACCACTGGTGGGTCCTTTGTGGCAAGCTTGGAGGATATCGAAAGCTGCCGGTCCGTCAACACATCGACGAATAATCAGATCAGCACACTATTTGAATAGATAAGGGTCATCCCAAAAGTAAGTCTTAACATCATTCAAGAACTTCTTCTTTTGTTGGGATGTTAACCCTTGGATGAGAATACCACCCGCTAAGTAGTTTGCGATGTCCGCAAACCACGGGTGTCATCAAAATTGAGATTTATAGACATTAGAGTCTCCAGGGGGAAAGAGTCATTGATCTCTTTGTTCGGATGATCCCCTTGATATGGATTCTCAAGTCGACTCAAATGATCCGCGGCCAGGTTTTCGACTCCCTTCTTGTCACGAATTTCAATGTTGAATTCTTGAAGGAGCAAAACCCAGCGAAGAAGTCTCGGCATAGAATCATTCTTAGTCATCAAGTACTTCAACGCGGAATGGTCCGTGTATACGATGGTGGTGGATAAAACAAGATAGGGGCGAAATTTCTCAAAAGCATAGACAACAGCTAAAAGCTCTTTTTCGGTTGTCGTATAATGCAATTGAGCCCCCGTCATGGTTTTGCTAGCATAGTGGATTGGTTGGAAGTGTTTATTCACTCTTTGGCCCAAAACCGCACCAATAGCAAAGTCGCTAGCATCGCACATCAATTCAAAAGGCAGCTCCCAATTAGGGGTAACCAAGACTGGTGCCTTAGTGAGCTTATCCTTAAGAAGATTGAAGGCTTCGAGACACTCTTTAGAAAAGATAAAGGGAGTATCTTTTTCCAAGAGGTGGGTCATCGGGCGAGCGATTTTAGAGAAATCCTGAATGAATCTACGATAGAAGCCCGCATGACCCAGAAAGCTTCTCACACCCTTCACGGTTGAAGGTGGAGGTAATTTGGCTATGACATCAACTTTAGCACGGTCGACTTCAAGACTGGCTTTAGAGATTTTGTGTCCTAGCACAATGCCTTCTTTTACCATAAAATGGCATTTTTCCCAATTCAGAACAAGGCGAGTGTCTTCGCACCGCTTAAGCATACGTTCCAAATTGGCAAGGCAAGTAGAGAAGGAATCCCCGAAGACCGAGAAATCATCCATGAAGACTTCCATGGTTTGCTCAACCATGTCATGGAAGATAGCCAACATACACCTTTGGAAAGTCCCGGGAGCATTGCATAAGCCAAAAGGCATCCTTTTGTAAGCAAATGTGCCATAGGGACAAGTGAATGTTGTCTTCTCTTGATCTTGGGGATCGATGGGTATTTGAAAATAACCCGAGAAACCATCCAGAAAGCAGTAATATTCATTACCAGCTAGACGTTCAAGCATTTGGTCCATTAAAGGTAGGGGGAAATGATCCTTTCTCGTGGCATCATTGAGTTTGCGGTAGTCTATACAAACTCTTCACCCAGTAACGAGACGGGTAGGAATTAACTCGTTGTTTGCATTGGGCACAACGGTGATTCTGCCTT